>OX439468.1:42500-5057500 GCA_949320045.1 Scotopteryx bipunctaria | reverse complement strand
CCTAACCTAACCTAACCTAACCTAACCTAACCTAACCTAACCTAACCTAACCTAACCTAACCTAACCTAACCTAACCTAACCTAACCTAACCTAACCTAACCTAACCTAACCTAACCTAACCTAACCTAACCTAACCTAACCTAACCTAACCTAACCTAACCTAACCTAACCTAACCTAACCTAACCTAACCTAACCTAACCTAACCTAACCTAACCTAACCTAACCTAACCTAACCTAACCTAACCTAACCTAACCTAACCTAACCTAACCTAACCTAACCTAACCTAACCTAACCTAACCTAACCTAACCTAACCTAACCTAACCTAACCTAACCTAACCTAACCTAACCTAACCTAACCTAACCTAACCTAACCTAACCTAACCTAACCTAACCTAACCTAACCTAACCTAACCTAACCTAACCTAACCTAACCTAACCTAACCTAACCTAACCTAACCTAACCTAACCTAACCTAACCTAACCTAACCTAACCTAACCTAACCTAACCTAACCTAACCTAACCTAACCTAACCTAACCTAACCTAACCTAACCTAACCTAACCTAACCTAACCTAACCTAACCTAACCTAACCTAACCTAACCTAACCTAACCTAACCTAACCTAACCTAACCTAACCTAACCTAACCTAACCTAACCTAACCTAACCTAACCTAACCTAACCTAACCTAACCTAACCTAACCTAACCTAACCTAACCTAACCTAACCTAACCTAACCTAACCTAACCTAACCTAACCTAACCTAACCTAACCTAACCTAACCTAACCTAACCTAACCTAACCTAACCTAACCTAACCTAACCTAACCTAACCTAACCTAACCTAACCTAACCTAACCTAACCTAACCTAACCTAACCTAACCTAACCTAACCTAACCTAACCTAACCTAACCTAACCTAACCTAACCTAACCTAACCTAACCTAACCTAACCTAACCTAACCTAACCTAACCTAACCTAACCTAACCTAACCTAACCTAACCTAACCTAACCTAACCTAACCTAACCTAACCTAACCTAACCTAACCTAACCTAACCTAACCTAACCTAACCTAACCTAACCTAACCTAACCTAACCTAACCTAACCTAACCTAACCTAACCTAACCTAACCTAACCTAACCTAACCTAACCTAACCTAACCTAACCTAACCTAACCTAACCTAACCTTTTTTTTTTTTTTTTTTTTTACTTCAGGAAATCCTCATGGACTTCCTTCTGCTGCGGGGGGCAACAGAAGGGGTGTGTCGGACTCCTACCGACTAAAACCTGAAGGCCTGTTCTCTTATTGCTATGTGCCGGAGCTATGGGTACGCTTTCGCATTCCTCCACGGCCCCGACGGCGTTTGCTCATAGTGAGCTCCACCTTGAAAAAATTGAAGCAACTGCCTCAAACCTCATCTCTTGCGAGATGCGCGTTACGCGCGCCACCGCTTGGCTTGTCAGTGAGCGGCGACACCCCCCAGCGCCGCCGCTAAGCCTTAATTATGGGGGTCGGATTTCGGCTTGGTTTCGCCTCCGACGCCCCGACCTCCGGCTGCGGAGCGGGTCGTTGGTAGAGATTTCTCTCTCCCGTTCCGCGGCTTCCTTCTGTGAGAGGACTTCTTCACAAAAGGACACCACCGAATTCCACGACCGCTCGCTACCCAACATGGCTCGCACCAAAGTCGGCAGCGACAGGTCGCTCCCCACCACGCCAACGAGCACACAACGGAGTCCTGCCCAAGCTGGGCATTCCTCGAGTGTATGCTTCGCTGTGTCCTCTCTGCTCGGACAGTGATGGCACTCTGGGGTTGATTCCCTTCCGATTCGACACAGGTACTTCGAGAAACAGCCGTGTCCCGAAAGCACCTGTGTCAACCGGAAAGTCATCGACCCATGCTCCCTGCTGAGCCACTCCTTCATCAATGGGCGTATTGCCTCAATCGTCTTGAGCCCTGCGGTTGGCCGCGCCAACCGGCCAATCCATTCTTCAATCAATGTTTCATTGATTTCGGCTCTCCGTCCTTCTATTTCCCTAGCCGCAGGATGAAAACCTCGCGCTACGTTTTGCTCACGCCAAAAGTGGACCAGCGCAAGGCCTTTCGCATCCAGATCCCACGGTAGAGATCCTGCCAGTACGCATGCCGCCTCAAACGAGACTGTGCGGTATCCCCGTATAACTCTCAGTGCCATCGTTCTCTGCGGATTCCGAAGAATAACGATATTCCGGCTACTGAGAGTCGCAGCCCACACAGGAGCTCCGTACATAGCCATGGACCGTACAATTCCCATGTACAGTCTTCTGCAGCCTACTTTTGCCCCTCTTATATTTGGCAGTATTCCGCCAAGTGCAGCCGCTGTTCTCATTAGCTTAGGCGCCAACCAAGCAAAATGGGCGTTGAAATTCCATCGGCTGTCAAGCACAAGTCCCAAGTACTTCATTGTCGACTTGACACCGATGCGAACACCTCCTACTACAATGTGTGAATCCGCCGGGGGCTTGTTTCGGGGCCCGTGGAAACACATTGCCTCCGATTTGTGTAAGGCCACGTCTAGACCAAGCAGTCTTATCCTCCTAACCACGTGAGCCACCCCAGCTGTGGCCAATAGAGCTGCCTCTCTGTAGGTTTTGCCTCTCGCCGTGACAAGAGTGTCATCTGCATAGCAGGTGACACTCATGCCAAAGAGATTGGCTCCTCGCAGAACCCAGTCGTAGCCGATGTTCCACAGGATTGGCCCGAGGACTGACCCCTGCGGAACACCGCACGACATCCTGTGTCTACTCCATCCATCTCGCCCTTCAAAAGACACAAAGCGATTGGAGAGATAATCTCCAATTATGCGTCGGAGATACAGAGGAACTCTATGATAAACTAGAGCTTCCCTGACACAACTCCAGGGCAAGGAATTAAACGCGTTGGCGATATCAAGAGATACCGCCAAAACTACCTCTCCCCTTGACACTGCTTCCTCTGAAATCGCCTTTACCCGAAGGATCGCGCCCACCGTCGATCGACCTCTACGGAACCCAAACTGATTCTCGTCTAAGTTCGGACCTACGCAATTTAGATGACCAACGAGACGAAACGCAATTATCCTCTCAAACAGCTTTCCAACGTCGTCTAGCAAGACAATGGGACGATAGCCTGACGGAGAGTCTGCTGGACGTCCCTCTTTCCTTAGCAGAACTAATCTACCCGTCTTCCACATCGCTGGGAATTTTCCCTCCTCCAGGCAGGTGTCAAAAAGGCCTGTGAGTCGCGGGCCAAGAGCTTTCAGAGCTAAAGCCCACACCTTTCCTGGGACACCATCAGGACCTGGGGCCGTTCCCTTTTTAAAACGATGAACTGCCATCCTTAGTTCAACCTCATTTACCCTAGGAATATCTGGGTCTTCGCTAAGTTCGCCAACAGGAGGTGCCATAGGAGGCGGAACATGCTCATCTCTGAGTGGAAACAGAGCCGTCACCACTTCTGTCAATAATTGTGGCTCCATACTTAGCGTCAGTGGTGGAGCCCACGGACGGAGTTTTCCCCTCACCATTCGGTATGGACGCCCCCACGGATCCCTACTTAAGCTCTCTAGCAGCTCATCCCGTGCCTGGCTCTTGGCTTGGGTAATGGCTAACTTAAGGGCCGATTTCGCTTCTCTGTATTCGCAATACAGCTGCTCCTCTCGCTCTACATCTCTGCGTCGTCTTCTACGGTGTCTGGTATACGCTCGTCTAGCTGCAACGCATGAATTGCGCATTAGCGAGAGCTCCTCTGACCACCAGTACACTTGACGTTTGGCAGGATGAGACCCGACTCTGGGCATGGCTGCGTCACATATAAGCGACAAAGCTCCCCTAAACCACTCGGCTTCAGCCTCGACATCCGTTCTGCTTGGCGGGGTCACCCACGCCTGGACCAGGGAAGCTTCCTCAGCTGCATTCCGATCAAGTCGATTTAGTGCCCACCGTGGATTCGCTCTTGAATTATTTTGGCGAGATCTACTCTGGGTCATTGGCAGATGGGTGACATCAAACCTGATGTACCGGTGGTCTGACAAAGTCTCCACATCCGTCAGTACCCTCCAATCCCTAACTCGGTTCACCAAACTTGCACTGGCGAAGCCCACATCCACAATGGACTCTCCTTGTTGCCGAACACACGTGGCGACAGACCCTCGATTGAGAACCACAAGTCCTGTAGCAATCGCCCATTCTTCTGTAGTGTCTCCTCGTGCATTCGTTATCGGAGACCCCCACGCAGAGGATTTGGCGTTGAGATCGCCGACTACGAGCACGGGGAGCGGGCTGCTTTGTCCAACTAGAGAGCCTACCTCTACGAGATAGTTCTCAAACTCAGCGTGAGTCCTATTCGGAGAGAAATACACTGAGATAACCATCATATCTCCAACCTGGGCTGCCACACATCCACGACCCTTAATGAGTCTACCGAAGGGGGTTCCCCGAGCTACAATTGATACCAACCCTAAATCATCCCCAACCCAGCTAGACGAGGGAGGGATGAAGTAGGGTTCGGAAATGACCGCTATGTCTATCAACCACTCCGCCATGCTTTGGACCATAAGGTTCTGAGCACTGGCGCAGTGGTTGAGGTTCGCCTGAAGAAGATGTAGAGCCATAATTATGAGGTTTCCATCACAACCTCCTCTGCCCCGGCTTGTGATGGGGGACAACCTGCCGTTGACGACTCTACACCTGAAGTGTTTGCAGCCCTCTTCTTCCTAGATTTAGGAGGGGCACACGCCTTGCTTCCCAGCCGATGAGCCGACGGCCTGTTCGCCGCCGCGCAAAGAGAACACTTTGGCGGCGCCGAGCACATCGACGACTTATGGCCGGGACGACCACATCGGTAGCAATCTTCGCTACGGTCGACTTCAGCAGTGCATTGAGCGCGGACGTGTCCGTTTTCATGGCACCGATAGCAGCGCATTGGTCTGGGCTGCACCAACTCCACTCGTGCAGAGACCCAGCCAACTAAGAGGCGGCCTTCTTCTCCTAATTTCTTGGCGGCAGCTATTGGGCAGCTGACTAGAGCCCCACCCGAGCCTTGATAGGTACTCTTAATCTCTCCCACTTTCACAGCCTCTTGAGGACAACCTCCACGCTGTGACACAGCCTTGGCCAAGTCCTCTCTAGACACTGAGTCATCCAGACCCTGGATTCTGAGCTCAGCACACTTTGTAGGTCTAGAGACTCTTGCAGTCTCTTCGCTTAAAGCCTCTCTAAGTTTTTGGGCCAAAGTGTCCGCCTTCTGCGCACTGGTTTCACCCGTCGCTACCTCTAGAATGCTGGCACCAGTGACCGCCTTACGGAACCGCAGGCTATCAATGCCGCAACTGCTGAGGTCGATTTTGGCTCTAGCTTCCTCCAGCACTTTGGAGTAAGTAACGCCCTTCTCCACAGCTCCCGGCTGCAGCGTTATTACTACAGCTGCCGACCGAGGAGGTCGCAGCTTCGTTTTAGCTGGTCGGGTTTTCGACTTGCCAGCCTCTCCACCTGCAGGCTTGGCATTCGCTTGTGACGTCACCGTCTTCTTCTTCCTCCCTCGTTTGGTCACCGTAGTCCAGCTTTCCTGCGTGTTCGCCGAAGTGGAAGGTACCTGGGCCGACTGACGCTGTGAGGACGCCGCTGTTTCTGATGCAGTATTCCTCTCTTTATCCTTCTTCTTTTTATTACTACCCCCCTTTATGGCCTCAGAAGCCTGTGACTGGGTCACCTTCCTTGCTTGCTGTTCAGGCTCATTATTCCCGCGCTTGTCTGCAGCAAGGGGGGGACGAACCCTCTTTTCGGGAAGCATCCTGTCCTCGTAACCCTCAAATCTGGCATTCATCATGCCCCCGACTTTGAGCATGATGGCCCGCACTAGCTCCTCTTGCTGGCTATTCGCAGCTACCGGTGTGTCCACCCTGCTCGCCCTCTTCTCACCCGTTCGGCACCCTTCCTCTTCGCGCCCAGGAGCTTTATCCATCTTGGATTTGAGTTCATCCATTTCCCTGCGAAGCTCGGCCATCTCAGCCCGCAGACGACTGTTCTCAGCCTGCAGCTTCGCAGTCTCCTCCGTGACAGAACGAACCCGCAGCTCTTCCACTGCAGCCTTAATGGATTCTGCCGCCTTCTTGAGGGCTTTTGTGAAGGTGCCCTTTAGATTGCCAGATTTGGTGGCCACCATCGTGATCACCTCCACCGCATCCACCACCTGCTTAACTAGGTCGGTAGTGAGATCACCATTATTCTCAGGGGTAGGTGGAGCGACCACACGCCTTTTTAAGTGGCTGGCCAACTGTACAGCGACGTCCTCCTCAGCCTTTCGGCGCTCCTCTTCTCGTTTAAGAGCCATCAGCTCGGCCTGCGCCTTAGCTAGTCCCACGTACTTGCCAGAGGTAGCGGTAATATGTCTACCTCTGCCTCTCTTAGCCACCGATTTTGGAGCGCCACCGATCGCCTCATCACATGAGACGGAATCAGACTCCGAATCCTCGTTAAGTCGCCGTTTGCTCGGCTCCTTCTTCTTGAGCCAGAATCTCGACGACAACGACTCTAAGCGTACACTACATGTACTTACCCTTGAGTCAGATTCCGACCCCAGACTCCTAAACGAAACGTCATCGCGAGAGTCTCTCTCATCCTGACGCTCCTTCCCTCTTGTTGCCTTTACGGCAATGCTGCTCTCAGATGCACCAGTGTCCACGAACTCTACATCCGAGTCCTCTCGACCTGTAACATCAGTTGTGAAATTAATATTATCCATTAAAATCCCACGAGTTGATACCGAATTAGCTCCGCCCCGGGTGACGGTTTCCGGGACGGGGGTACATACTGCGGAGGGCCCCAGGTATCCGCAGGTTTTAACGTGCCTCTCACGGGTGGTTTATTCGAGCTTTTCCTTGCTCTGGGTCCGGCCAATGAAGGCAAGCCCTCTTCGGCCCATGACTGTTACGACGTACCCCCTTATCGCCCGACGGGGGTCTTTGAAGCAACAGCATGGAACCGGAATGGAGAGATGGCGTCATTCTCTCCGACGACACTGGGCAGTAGTGTTAGTACCACCCAGGCCGCCCACCCTCTCGCTCCTAACCTAATTTAATCCCCATCCCCTACCCAACCCTCCCAAACCTACCCCACCGGACGGCCCAAAAAGGACCGCAGCGGCGTCTGTGGTTTCCGTTAAGTCTATTTCAAAAGAAATAGACCCTAGCAGGCAGCAACCACGTGCAGGAAGTAACCATCAGACTTGCCTTAGGGATCATCACGCTAAGTGCGCTCTCCCCTAAGACCATTCGCCTCCCTATCCGTTTCCCAACCCCCCTACGGATAGGGAAGGCCTGAGTTTATCCAAAACTCCAAAATGGAGCCAGGCATTGCAACTATTAATGAATAAACCCAGACCCGCCCAACCTAACCTAACCTAACCTAACCTAACCTAACCTAACCTAACCTAACCTAACCTAACCTAACCTAACCTAACCTAACCTAACCTAACCTAACCTAACCTAACCTAACCTAACCTAACCTAACCTAACCTACCTACCTACCTTCCTTCCTTCCTTCCTTCCTTCCTTCCTTCCTTCCTTCCTTCCTTCCTTCCTTCCTTCCTTCCTTCCTTCCTTCCTTCCTTCCTTCCTTCCTTCCTTCCTTCCTTCCTTCCTTCCTTCCTTCCTTCCTTCCTTCCTTCCTTCCTTCCTTCCTTCCTTCCTTCCTTCCTTCCTTCCTTCCTTCCTTCCTTCCTTCCTTCCTTCCTTCCTTCCTTCCTTCCTTCCTTCCTTCCTTCCTTCCTTCCTTCCTTCCTTCCTTCCTTCCTTCCTTCCTTCCTTCCTTCCTTCCTTCCTTCCTTCCTTCCTTCCTTCCTTCCTTCCTTCCTTCCTTCCTTCCTTCCTTCCTTCCTTCCTTCCTTCCTTCCTTCCTTCCTTCCTTCCTTCCTTCCTTCCTTCCTTCCTTCCTTCCTTCCTTCCTTCCTTCCTTCCTTCCTTCCTTCCTTCCTTCCTTCCTTCCTTCCTTCCTTCCTTCCTTCCTTCCTTCCTTCCTTCCTTCCTTCCTTCCTTCCTTCCTTCCTTCCTTCCTTCCTTCCTTCCTTCCTTCCTTCCTTCCTTCCTTCCTTCCTTCCAGAATTGTTACCATCTCCTTAGTGGTCGCTTCAAATCTTTACTGTCGCTTAGCCTTGCTTTAGCTGTATATAAACGCGGGACAGTTTCTGTTTCTACAACCACTCAGCTCTACCGGTGAAACAACACTGAGCTCCTACAATGTTTACACCAACATGTTTACTCCTACACCAACAGATGGCAGAGTGGATCTTCCGAAATTAGAACTAGCAGCCATCCGTGCGGGTATTTAACAAATTAGATTTTTTTTTTTGGTAAATTTTCGGGTTACATTATTGGAGTTTTAATTAAGTAAGGATCCCTAACTTTTTTGCATATGTTATTCCGTAATAATGTAGCTATCTACTGGTGAAACAATTTTTTAAAATCGGTTAGTTTCGGATCCTATTATGTCCACTCCAGCATCGAAAGTGGATCTCTTCTTCGTTCTACTAATACGCAAAAAGAAAAAAAGAATTGCTGTTGAGAAAAATGCAGTTACTTTCAACATTTTATATTTGCATTAATTGACACGTCCAAGCGCAGGTCCCACAACAAGCGAGGCGCCGACAGCTAGTCGAGGTCGAGTGCCGGCGGACAGCTCGGCCAGCTCCTCCAGCGCGACGAGGGCCGCCTCCCGCCCGGGGCGGTGCAGCTCGAGGCGCGGGGGCTCCTGCAGCGCCGCGCGCCCCGCCACCACCACCTGCGGGTACCCCATCCTGAGGACCACCACCCGCCACTTAACTACTCACATTGGTTTTTGAATAATATTTTATTAATGGTAAGAAACAAAAAGTACAAACCACTGGTGGGTTGGGTTTGCTCTCGCAGGCATGCGGTGTGTGTGTGTGTGTGTGTGTGTGTGTGTGTGTACGTACCGGTCCGCCTGCAGGAGTCTCTTGCCGAGGGTGAGGTGTGTCCTGTCGTCGAGCAGCGCGTCCCGCCCCGCGCCCCGCACCGCCGCCCCCGCCGCCAGAGCCAGCGCCGCGCCCCTCTCACAACCCTTGGAGCCTTCCTGTCATACACACTTTTTTAAATTACATAACGCATCCTCAATTTACGCTCACTCAAGAGTAAATGTTCACTCTCCCATTCGCTCACTTTAACGTAATCTAAGCGCCTCACTCCGCCACTCACTCATCACTCATTCATTCTTCCATTCACTCACTTTCACCTAACTTGGTTCCGCCCTCCGCGCGAGCTCCCTGCGAGCCCCGCGCCAAACCTGAAGCAAGGAATGCTTCAATGCTATAGACTTCCTAGCGATTTAAACATGAATAAGAATGCTAGTTTGAACGTGAGCGGCAGTGCAGGCGGCACCGACCTTGGGCCCGATGATGAGCGTGTGGTAGGGGGCAATGTCCTCGGGCCAGCGCAGCGCCGTCTCCGTCGACAGCGCCTCCACACTCGCCGACAGCAACCTGCCGACCGACACTTCTCGATATACCGACCGACAACAGAACAGATAGATGGCCGCGTAGTGAGCGGAGGGGGTGAGAACCAGAGAGATAGGTGAGAAGCAAAGTAACGGGGGACGAGCAGGAGGGCAAACAATTATTAGAGGAACGAAATACGAATAAGGACGGATGGCGAGCACACTGACAAGGAAGGGGCGGACGGCGAGATGGCGAGCATAACATATTACCGGGAGATGCCGATGCCGTAGCACGCCATGTGCAGCGCGCGCGCGGCCCCGAGCGCCGGCACGTAGTGCGCGCCCAGCGGCTCCGAGTAGCGCGCGCCCAGCACGAACGTGTGCGCCACCTGCAAGCACCGCCCTTACAGCCCGCTGCCGGCCGCGCCCGCGCGCCGCTCTACTGTACCTCGACGCTGCTCTCCAGCCGCGTGCCGCCCCCGCAGCGGGGACACGCGCTCGCGGCGGGCGGCGCGGCGCGCGCGCAGGCGGCGCACACGCGCAGCGCGTCCTCGCCGGCCGGCGCGCACAGCTGCCACTCGTGCGACAGCGAGCCGCCCATCGCGCCCGCCGCCGCGCGCACTGACACCCACCACACCGCACACATGGCGTTACTTGCACTTTTGCACATTTTTATATAGATCATTTAGGAAAGTATTCAAATGAAACAATATGCTTTAATTACATTATATGTCATGTCAAAGTTTGTGCAAAGAGGTTTTATTCCGTTGGTAGAATGAGAAAACATTGGTTTGCCACTTTCTGTATATTTCTGAAGATTGAAAGTTTAATGTTGGATGGCGGTCTTGTGAACGATTTCTTCCTATTTCTTCCAAGTGAACGATGGACTAGGCGGTAAGAACTATGTCACAATCGCTTACCCGAAACACTCAGAACAATAAATTGTTCTGAGCCAAAACAGTAAACTGAACAGAGCAAGCTAGTAAGTAACAGTCACTTGACAATTACTGACGTTAATCAAAAATATTCTTACCGGCCTGTGTTTGGTTCGTTCAAAGGAATCGAATTAAAAAAAAGAAAGAATCTGTGGTATAAAAAAATATGGCGGGAAGAAGATTTTGAATTTTTGAGAATGTCTGCTTGTACTTATTCAAAATGTTTGCAATTTAAAATAAATTAAGAAATCAGTTAAAAATTACGGTAATCAAGAAAACATGCAGCCACTCCTGACACAAAGTCCCAAGATGGATGAATGCATTGCAGTGGGTTCAGCTCGAGTGAAGATGGAAGGTAAGAAGGGGAGTGTGGGAGGTGGCCGGTCCCGCCCGGCGGAGTACCTCGGTGCACGGGCAGGCGCAGCGCGGAGAAGAGCGCGCGCAGGGCGCCGGCGAGGCGGCGGTAGGCCTCCAGCGCGCAGGGCTCGTCCGCGTGCAGCGAGTACGCGTCCAGCATGAGGAACTCGCGCGCGCGCAGCAGCCCGTGCTTGGGCCGCGCCTCGTCGCGGAACTTGGAGCTTATCTGCAAGGAGCCACCCTCCTGCCATCACCTTGCCTAAACTTGTTTATGCTTATATTTTAATGACTGTTTGTGTTCTGTAGAAACAAAAATAAAATGCAAAGAAGCACCACGCTTGCCCTCCTCCCGCCCCTCGTGACTACACCCCCGCGAGCTAGCGTGTGCCGGTAGTGCAGCACCACGCTTGCTGATGTCACTCGGCTGACCACTTTTGATTCACATGTTTACTATGTAGCGGAGGCCAATGCCGTTCAGTGGTGGTAATAGTGGGTAATGTGGGGTGTGAGGGTATCACTATGTTTTTAAGAGGAAATTCTGAATCATTTCACTTTGTAGGTGCTTCTGCAAATGCTCATGAATGGTGAGTGTTCTCAGTACTCACCTGGTACAGGATCATGGGCAGCTGCTTGTGCGACAGTGGACCAACGTCAGCTAGCAAATCTGCGATGCCTTCTTCATGGGTCTGAAGATACAAGTGCTTCATTAGTTAATCCTTTCAGAAACATGACAGAGAATATTCTACCAAACTTCAACAAATATTAAAGAAACCTGGAATATACCTGGGATGTATATTATGATACCATGTTAGATACTCAATTTCTGATACCCACGACACGACAAATCCTAGAGTGGTGTTAGAGCTTTAAAAGTGACTCTGGGTCGGACCCTAGAGTTATTAAGATAAGAAGTGGAATACAGGTGGAAGCTGTTACACGTGTAGCAATAGAATAGGTTCTCCATCACCAGCTCAAGTCCACTTACAGGAGCCAGGATGTACTTTTTCCCATGTCGGTCGTCCACCTTCAAGAGCTCGGCCGGAGCAGACTGCAGGCGGCCCGAGCGCTCCCACAGCGCGGCCGCCGCCAGCGCGGGCAGGGCCACCTGCTGCGCGCCCTCGCTCTCCACGCACGCGCGGGCGAGGGCCTCCAGCTTCGACAGTGCGCGTCGCGCCAGCGGCAGCAGCACGAACAAACCCGAGCCTGTGGGCCGGACCAGCCCGCATTCCAACAGCAGCTGCCGTTTGAAGCTTGTTCAAGTCAACTTAACACTTTTTAACAATAAACTAAAAAAACTTCACCAAAGACTAGCCAGTGAGGTCTCAGACTATAGCCTTCTCAAAAGGGAAAATTATAAAACAAAAATTGAAGCAGTGGTTGGAGTGCTTTCATAATAATAATGTTAATGATGAAACAGTGTTTGAAGATCTCATTAAATGTTAATATTTTTCAATTGTTATTTTATTAGCTAAAACTGTGCTTATTTGTTTTGACTTTTAGCTAAATTGTACCTACTGTTGTTAATTTATTTTTGTAATCTTACCTTCTGACTTTTACAGGTTATTTCTGTATTTTTAATTTTGGCATCCTTCGGTATCGTGATAAGAGGCTGAAAAACTTTGGATAAGTATTTCATTGTGCTGTAATTGTTTAAATAATTACAAAACCGTGGTACCTCGCTTAAATATTATTGCGGTCGACTGATACCTATGTACAGTAGGTAATAATAAAAATGTCAACCTCAGAACAACAACAAATTCTTTATACTCAGTTTTCTGACTTAGCGCTATTTCTACTCGTCAGAAGAGTAGAAATAGCGTTCAGACTCGTCTTATCAAAGTTAAGGGCCTAGTACACAATAGCGTGCATCGGCCATGCATGCTCTACGCGCCTGGGTATGGGCCATTGTGCACTAGGCAACCTTTAGATTTAATTTTATTAGATCTACTAAATCTATTTCGGGAAGGCGGATTGTCTGAGACCTTAGAGCTTAGTCTTTCGTTTTATTTTATTTCATTGCTAGTTAAGTAGGTATGTTCTTCAGCCAAACTGGATATACAACAAATCACCCATACTTAACCTAAAACTTACTTTTTCCGAACTTTTAAAACTATAGTTAAACTATGGTGTAAAAACTTATTTTACTATTTATTCTAATAATTTAGTTTTATTATCCAAAATTTGTTTGCTGAGTGACAGATTTTGGTTTGATCGATGCATGCACTAGTTACCTATTTGATTTTCTGTCAGTTTCCGTCTATGGATGATTGGTTGAATGAATGAATGATTGATGATGAAAAAGTCGGCTCGAGCAGTTGTTGTTTAACTTTTTGTTGACTTTATTTATTCCTTGTTCTCGTAGAAAAGTGGTAGTTTCGTGATTACCTCAACTTCTCATGTAATCGCTCTCAAAGTGTGCCGCCATGGTGTCAATGGACAAGTTCTACGTGTACGGCGGCGGGCGATGGCGGGAAGTGGACACTGGGTCGGGGCGGATAGACGGCTGGGGGCGCGCTAAGTTCGTGGTGGCGCGCGGGGGCAGGCTGGAGGCGGGCCGGGCGGCGCCCGTGCTGGCGGCGCTGCGGGCCCTGGCCGCCGGGCAGCGCTCCGCCGCGCGGGACGGACCTCGCCTACCTCACAAGTAACAAGTGTTTACGTTTCTCATCGTTTCCCGCCTATTTGTAGTTTCTTGGAAAATACTATAACTTTTCTTTTCTTATCCTTATCCTTATCCTTGGTGGGACAGGTTTGGACATGTTATAATGAAAGAACAGGAAGAGAAAAAACAGAAAAAAGGAACTCGCTCTGGTCTGAGTACCTCTAACATGTATACTTACAACAATAAATAGTTTACTTAATAATATGTATTAAACTGTGACTCTTACCCCCGAATACTCTCAAGCATCTCAAAGTTGAGCACGTCTCAAATGACGATTTTTTGACAGATTTTCATTAGAAATTGTCAAAAAACCTGTGAGTCACGTTTGAGTATTTGGGGGTTGATGAGTGTCTATGTAATTAATCAGCCTATGGAAACTATCTATTGACCAAATATTGTGGGGATGTGTGCAGCTCAATACAATCACACCATAATGGTTGAACAGATTTTAATAAAGCTTAGAACAATGTTCACAATACACTCCACTGGAAAACAGTCATTTTATATTATCTTTCATTAGCAGCTTTTCATTATTGGTCCTAGATAAAAATTGATGTTTTTCCCGGTAACAAATGTTGTACTTATACAATCCCAGTAGTCCTGCTGATCTGTTCTGTTACTACTGTGACATCTCCTCCGGCACTAGTTCTGTGACTAAGAGTCACACCCTTGAACAGAACTTTTAAAATACTTTCTCTCTGTCCGCTACAGAGAATGTTTCTTTAATGGAAAAATGATAATATTACATTAAATCTCCATCATTATATAATAGCTGTTTCAAATGAGTACAACTGCACTATGATTGAGATTGAGTCAACCTGATTTAAAGATTTCTGTTATTGAATTCTATGACAATTTTGTTTTGAAAAAACACGATGCTACATGTTACAAACAAATTACGAGCTGTCAAATTAAATTTTTTCTTAGAGAATATTGGGTGAGAGATTGAGAGTGTGCCTGCTTGGTGTGCAGGTCCCCGGCCCCGGCCCCGGCCTCCGCCCCCGGGAGGCGCGCGCGCGAGGCGGCGGCCTGCTGCGCGCACCGCCAGGGCTGCCGCCGCTCTAGGTACTAGCCTTTTATGATATCAAGTTTAGTGATTTTTATCTCATAAAATCTATTGAACATAATATTTTTCAGAACCTTCACTTCAAAGTCTTCTGAAAACAAAGCGAGTGTTGCTATTCAATGTGACAAGGTAGAGACCGACAAACAAAGATTAGAAGCTCAAAAAACCAGCATAGTGCCCTCCGACCCAACCCGAGACACGAGCAAGAGGAGAAGAGACAGCACCAGTTCCGAGGAGCTGTTCCATGCGAAGGTCGTCACAGTGGCCACCGTGCACAGTCCTCGCAGGCCATATCCCAAGCGACGGAGGATAATCAGCTCACACAACACCCCTGACGGAGTTTTGGAGAGGAATTCTCACAGTTCTTCAAGCTCTTCGAATGGCCGAGCTCCCTCATTAACGAGTCCTGTTAAATGTTTGAAAGCGCGCCGAGCCGGCCCTTCCAAACGCAAGCGCAGCCCCACCTCCCGGGAGACCTCGCCGATACTCACCACCAGGAAGTCGCAAGAAACAAGATGGCAGAACAACACATCCAAGTGCCTTCGGTCAAAGAAATCGCGGAAAGAATCAGAGAAAAGCGTCCCACGAGCGCCGCGGCAGAAGGTCAGCGAGGTGACATCGTCGGACGACTCCGACTTTGAAGTAAGTTTGAAGAGTCGTAAACAGATCTCTAAGAGACGTGGTTCTTCCGATGAGCCTTTAGCACGAAAACTGGGACCCAAGAGAGCGTTGCAAAGATCAGACCCAGAGGAACCAACAAACCATAAAGGAGGCTCCAAAAAAGTATCTGAACGATCGTCGACTGAACCAGGCAAACTTAAGAGGTCTCTTGTAAAAGCTACCACAAAGTCTTCCACAAACAAGTCAAGTGAAGGTGAACCAGGTCCTAAGAGAACCAGGCCCAAAGAGTCTTCCTCAGATAAGCCAATCAAACGAAAAATCGCCACAAAAAGTACCCCGGAACAGTCTCCGAAAGAAGACCAGATAGATGAGAAGTCACAGAGTCAGAGCAGCATAAGTTACCGAGTGAGAAGTCAGCAAGCTGCCCCAAAAGAACTCATCATAGACGAAGGAGACGTGGAAACGTTACGGCTGTATCTACAGAAGCACTATCCCGAGTCGGAGCTGCTCCGCTTCGACGCCGACGACGAATACAAGAAGATGCACTTCTACCGCATCAACCCCTTGGTGAACATGCAGCGCTGTCCGCGGATCGACGACATGACCCGCGCGGACCGCCCGGCCGGCCTCAGCCTGCTCGACTTCGCCTCCAAGCTGGGCCTCAGGTCGGTCTCCGAGGCCTCGTCCGCCCCGCGCCGCTACAGGACCAGGCGACGGGAGAAGCGGCAGGACAGCGAGAGTGGGACGGACAAGCGAGAGACTAACGTGGAAGACAAGGAGAACATGGAGCGCGCGGCGCACAGCGGCGGCCGGCGCGCCGCCGCCGTCCTGCGGGACTGCGGGGGGAACGCGGCGCACGGGGAGGGGGAGCGGGCCGCCGCGCGCCCGCCGGAGCCCCGCGCCGAGGACGACAAGCGCACGTCCGCTCTCTCGGATGTGCCGAAGCCGAGGATGCAGCGCAGGCCGCGGCCGCCTTCCAATCGGTAGGTTGTAACGATTAGCCTTCGTCAGTTCGCTATTCGTGTTTCACAAATATATGCCGCTACCTACTTGTAGTCGGGAGTCATCGACATGGTAGTGAGAATGAGCAGGTTGAAGTGGCGATGGACAGTGTTGGGGAGCGGAGGCTCTCGAGCGGGCACGCACGGCGCGCTCCACTCGGCGGGCCGGCTGGGCGGGGCGGGAGGCCGCGTGCTCGCTGCATGCGGGCTGCACAGAATTGTCTTAGAAGTGTTTTGGGGAGGGCCATGTCTTGCAGTAGGCTGATGATGTATTTCTTGCTTCTGTTGGTCACGACGCTGCCTTATTTTGTTAACTTGATGTTCGCTCAACCGGGATATTTTCCTGCGGCCATGTGGGAAGCTAGTGATTCCTTTGAGAATGCTCCTTGAAAGTTTCTTGTATTTCCTGTTGCCCAGACTCGCCGTGAGCCTGGAGCATCAGGAAACTCATAAATGTTTATATATAGAGGTCTCATGCCTGGCGAGTGTCCGCAGGGCTCCCGCGAAGGAGTACAGCAACCTGGAGGACCACGCCATCGTGTCGTGGGTGTCGCAGGGCGAGCGCGCGCGCTCCGTCAACGGCAACCGCCTGTGGCGCGAGCTGCAGGACTGCTTCCACAGGCTCACCGGCCGCGGTCAGTACCACCTCGCCTCACTCGCACTCGCACGCACTGCGGCCGAGCATCCGGCTGACACGCGGAGGGTGCGGGGCTCGACTCCCGCACAGGGACGTACGAAATCCTAGGGTGAGGTCAGAACTGCGTTATGTGATTGTAGGATGCTTAACGAAGGCGCTCTGACCTCTCCCTAATGTGCGCGGGACTGTCGCTCGAGGTGTGCGCCGGCCTCCGTAAGTACATCGGTCACGCCGCGGCTGCAGGACAGGCTCCGGCGAGCGTGGGTGTAGTGAGATGATGCGTCAGTCACCGGACAGGTGAGGGCAAACGACAAGTTTCGCATTCTCTTAAAACTTTACCAATGGCCGTGTACTAGTGAGTAAATGAGAGACGAGATGCAGCTGTAATAGCAAATAATCACTCTCACAATAACAACATCACTCGCATCAATTGTGTATGTTTTATTATTTTACTCAGTGGGGTTCGTGGTCGCAGCAGGTCGTACTGAGTACCTAGTAGTCGACACTAGCCCCGGGGCTGCGCTCCACCGCCCTCACCACACAGTGACGTGTCGCCCGCAGGTCGCACGTGGCACTCGCTGCGCAACCGCTACTTGCGCTACGTCCTGCCGCGCCTCGCCGACCTCGCGGTGCCGCCCTCGCAGCAAGCGCGCCTGCGCGCCGCCGCCGCCACCGGTGAGACATGCACGTCACATGTCACACACATGCACGTCACACTCGCTACCTCGCTAATAATTAAAATAATTGTTTGTGAAAAATCCCTGGAATCACTGGAAAATCCAAAAAACAACCTCCCGACTCTCCGACGCTCACTTCCGCGTTCCATCCGCATCTCGCGTCGAGAACACCGAATTCCAATTCCGACACCTACATCCTACATCCTACACCCTACATCCTACATCCTACACCCTACACCCTACATCCTACATCCTACACCCTACACCCTACATCCTACATCCTACACCCTACACCCTACACCCTACATCCTACATCCTACACCCTACACCCTACATCCTACACCCTACACCCTACATCCTACATCCTACACCCTACACCCTACATCCTACATCCTACACCCTACATCCTACATCCTACACCCTACATCCTACATCCTACACCCTACATCCTACATCCTACACCCTACATCCTACATCCTACACCCTACACCCTACACCCTACATCCTACATCCTACACCCTACATCCTACATCCTACACCCTACATCCTACATCCTACACCCTACACCCTACATCCTACACCCTACATCCTACACCCTACACCCTACATCCTACACCCTACATCCCGACTCCGACGTCTCGCTATTTTCCTTTAGATGAGGGATCGTTCGAGGGTCGCGTTACGAAAGTGATCCCTGTAGTGTTATAGTATAGTATAGTATAGTACAGTCGGTTCGGTGCAGGTGAGCTGAAGGCGCGTGTCCGCAAGGAGCCGCGGCGCAACTCCATCTTCGAGCTCCCCCCGCGCGGCGCCTCCTCGCGCGCGCCCCCCGCCGCCCGCGGGCCGCGCGCCGCGAGCCGCGAGCAGCCGGACGCGTCCCCAGCGCGGGATGCACCCCGGAAGGAGAAAGCAGGTCAGTGCTCATCGAGTCCTGGACTGCCCGCCCCCCGCCGCCCCGCGCCGCACGACTTGCGAAAAAATAAAGGGGAAGCAGCTGAGTTCCCTTGACCGTCATCTGTGCACTTGTCACATGTTCTACAACTTTCAGACGACCTGACAATTAGTAGGTACCTAGAGAGCCTGCGAGACCACCAGCTTCTACCAGTCATCGTTAAAGCTGATTTATATTCGTTGCAGGCACTCCCCGTCCCGCTCCCCGTCCCGCTCCCCGCGCCGACTCCCCGCGCTACTCCGACGTGACGCGGCAGTTCGCGCGGCGACACCGCCCCCCGCGCGCCCTCTCGAGCGAGGGCAGCCTCGCCTCCGCGGACGAGCGCCCCCCGCCCCGCTACAACGCGACGAATAAAACCCCCGACGAGACCCCCCCCAGGAAGCGGAGTCCATCACCTCGGAGGAAGTCCAGCAGACGCGCCTCGCCCGGCGCCTCCGGCCACCAGTCGACTCGCGGGAAGCAGCGGGCAGCGCCACCAAGGAAGTCCGACAGACGCGAGTCGCCTGGCGCGTTCAGTCCCGAGTCAAGAAGCTCCAAACAGAATCCTTCGCCACGAAAAAAGTCTAACAGAGCCAAGTCGCGGAGCGTGTCGAGCCGCGACAGCGCCTCGACACGCGGACGTAAATCTCCGAGCTACTCTGAAGCTTCCAATTCCGACTCGGACAGCGGCACCGACGAGTCGGCGATCCTCCAGATCCCCACGCGCAGTTCCGCCAGACACAAGCCGAACGAGTCCAGAGACGACCGACGCCGGTCTCGGAGACTCGAGACCCCGGCCGAAGTCTACCGATCAGACGGACCGCCCGCTCGAGTCCACAGCGACTCCAGCGAATCTAACAATAACACTTCACCGAGAAGGAGACTCAAGTCGCCGAGAGAACACTCGAGGAACAACTCTTCCAGAGCAGGATCTAACAGACTCAAGTTTCCTGAGCCGACCGGGCCTGCGTCGGAATCGAGGCACAAGCCCGCTCAAAGCCCAACAAAGCTGCTGAGTGACAAGAGGAAGCCCTCCCCGAAGCCTCGGACGAGGAAGTTGTACAATCCCAGACCTATGTTATGATAGTATTAATTCTCCCTTGTTAGTTCCGCAACTTTTAATTTAAACTTAAAGTTAATCATTAAAGACCGGCAATGTCATTGAAATGTTCGTCTACAATGTAGTAATGTAGACTACATCGTTCAATGTCTGCAGATACACATATTGTACGCAGATATCTACAATGTCTGCAGATACATTAGCTTTGGTTTGTGAGGTGACCGCTGGACATGAAGAAGACCAGAGTGCTCGGCTGGCAGATCTCGGAGTGGGTTGACAACCTGCTCGTGCAGCCTCCCGCTGATGTCAAGTGCACTTATACACATCAGGTACAAATATTATCTGTTGTTGTTTATAAATTGTTTTTAAACCTTTCTTATTTCTTTTGTAAAAGTCGCTCATGTCAAGACATCTTTCTTTCCCTTTATTACTTATTTAGATAAGTAATGTATAGGTTTGACGATTAAGTACTATTATTATAATATAAATATAATTATTGATGTTCACTTAATTATGTTTAACGTCTGTTCCAATTCGTTCTTAGTCTTAAGAGTTGGTGTGATTGAAGCAAATCATTGTACTGATTGTCAAAGATTATATTAAAGGTTTATTTTTTGAAGGCAATTTCATTTTTCTTGTGGCTTAGTACATACCTTCTACACGCGGCTTTGCTCACCCGGGCCGACAGCATTTGTACAAAATAACAATCAGAATAAATCTAGTGACTAAAGTAGGAAAAAGTAGACGCCTTTATGGAAAGCCGGAAAGTGTCGACAAGGCACGACGCTGTACATAGCAGAGAGGAGTAGGTACTCTAGGTACTAGTGCCGACACTTGTGTGTGCTAGCGAGAGAAGAAACATCAAAGTAGAGTGAATGCAGTAGAAATGCGTGCGTTGCGAAGTATGTGTGGGGCAACTTTGAGAAATAGCGTGACAAGAGAGCGATGTGGAGTGAAAGATGTAGTGATGAGGATTGAGGTATGTTAAGATGGTTCGGTCATGTAGAGAGGATGAATGAAAGAAGATTAACGAAACAGGTGTGTGAGGCGAGTGTGAATGTACCGTTGGAAGGGGAAGACCTCGGCGCACGTACCTGGACCAAATCAGCGACGTTTTGGAAAAGGGCCAGGTCAAGAGTACCCTAAACCGACGAGCATGTATGAGGAATGTAATGAGAGTGAAAGAAATAAGTATGTCAGGATCGTAATAAATGGCGATCCGTGATCTCTGCCTACCCCTATGGAAAACAGGCGTGATTTTATGTATGTACTAAAGTTGGTAACTATTTAAAATTTGAACAAGTTTCTAGAAGCACTGCGGGTAGTCTCAAACAATTACACTTTTTTATTCTTAGTAGGTACGAAGAGAGGCTTTTACCCGACTGAAGGAGGGCACTGCTTGAGGGGTGTATGTGCATTCCTTTGACTGGAGCCCGAATGAACGACTGCGCTGGACGGATCTTGACAAATTAGCTTCAGTTGGACGCTATAATATGGGATATTAATATTATAAATGCGAAAGTTTGTGAGGATGTGACGATGTATGTTTGTGCCTCAATCACGCCCAAATGGCTGAACGGATTTGAATGACACTTGGAATATACATAATACGTTTGCTGGATTAACATATAGGCTACTTTTTATAAGGGTACAACGCGAGCGAAGCCGCGGGCGTCAGCTAGTAGTGTCATAAACTATAGGCAATAATAGCGGCTGCAGGAAGAAATATTAAATGGTAAAAATGTTTATCATCATGTCATTGCATTTATTAGACAAGTAGGATTTTGAGAGCTGCCTACTCCTACACCACCCTCCCCTCCCCGCCCCTCGCGGGGAGAGGGGCGGGGAGAGGGGAGGGGTCGGGCTACTAAGAGGTGGATATAGGTAAAGGTAAGTATAGACTAAACAATTTAAAAGCAAGAAATATTTTCCAAAATATTTTTATTTGTTTGGTTTGACAGTTCCATACCCTACTATCACTGGGCGTCGAGCGACGCGACGCGACGCGACGCGACGCTCACGACTACGAACGTTGCAAATGAATACTTATCACGACCGGATAGAGTCCAGTTTGCGCCGCACTGACGACGACGCGGAACACACCCTCATACATAGTATATACACAAGTTATTTAATATTATTATAAATCGAGTTCAATGCGCAACATTCTCAAAGACAATTGTAACACACCAAACATATATTATTTATGAATGTTTTCCATTGAGCTGCTCGCATGTATTCAACATTTACTGCGAACAAACAGAGAATCCCTGTAGTCGGAGTCGGGCGAGCATCATCACACATACATTACGAAATATGACTCCAGTTTCTCATAAAGTATGTATCTTATCCATTATTCAGTTACTTTGAGGTCACGACGAACAATACACGGGAAATACTACCTTAACTCTACACTCACAAAGTACAAAATTCGATAACACCACTTATTCGAGCCAAAATCATTTTGTTCTTTACATAGAATACCTAGGCTAGGGGTACATCCAACCGATATTTTAAGACTAACACTTAAATCAATAAAATAACATAAATCTTATTCACAAAATTATTTTTTTTAAAAGAAAGTCGTTGATCAACAGCCAGACTTTTGTTTCCAAGTTTTGTTCCAAAATTGAATTTTGCAACAATTTTACACATTAGTCTGAGGCAGTACAGTACAGTACAGTACAGTACAGAACAGTACAGAACAGTACAGTACAGTACAGGACTGCCCTCCTAGTGAAGAACGCAGTAACTAGCATTTTTGTCAAAAACTAGTTAGGTAAATATTGGTAATCGCCTAACAAAATACAACATTCTGTTCTCACTCATGTTTGACAGTTACTGCGTTCTTCACTAGGAGGGCAGAGTAGACCTCCATCACCGAGGAGAAGGTACTTTGAAATGAACTTAAAACTACTTCGATTGTGTACGTACATACTAAGGAGAGTAATCAAATGTACAAGCGTCATAGAGTTGGTCCTAGTATGAACATGCGGGCATGTTGATGTTCATAAACGTCACGTCACGTCACGTGACGTGACGTGACGTGACGTGGGTTGTTCTTGAAATGAAATGAAATAATTTATTTGCGTGAAGTGCGGTACACAGAGAACTTACCGAATACTACGCTACTCAGAGTTGAGCACGTCTCAACTCACGGTTTTTTTTAGTTTCTGATGAAAATCTGTCAAAAAATCTTCATTTGAGACGTGCTCAATTTTGAGATCCGTTTGAATATTCGTGGGATTAGATATTTCGTTTTATTTCTTACGCGTTGTACTGGCGCCGCGTCACGTGACCCGCGGGGAGTACTTCAGCCAAACTGGAGACACAATCCAAGTAAACAAACCGCCAGTACTTAACCTAAAACCTACTTTTGCATTACATGTTTATGGAACTTTTAAGTAAACTAATAGTTAAAATGAGGTGTAAAACTTATGCCGTGAGGTTTATTTAGCTAAAACTAAAGTGATTTCGTCGTGATAACTCAAAATACGCTCACTATATATTTTTCTTCGTAAAATGAACATAAAACCTGAATGAAACAATAGGGAATTCCTTTGAGCGCAATAAATAGCCCATCACCGCTGCCGTCTCCTTATAGATTATTGCACGTTTTTACTTAGAAACTTAGTTGATGAATAAAAAATACTACCTTATTTTTGAAATGAGAGGAGGCGGGGCGGGGGGCACGGGGAGGGCGGGGTGCAGGGGGCAGGGGGAGGGTGGGGGGCGGGGGGTTGCATACTCCTAAGTACCGAGCTTGTGCGTAAGTACATCACATGTAGGTAGGTACTGTCTGTCAACGACAATATTTACAAATCCACATCAATTTACAAAAAATATCCAAAAGTCACAATAATGCTTCAGTCTTGCTAACATTCATTAATTTAATTATTAACATTACAAGTACAGGGGACGTCGACTGCTCAGCGGGGGGATGCATCCCGAGGCGGGTTCTAATCTACAGTGTGTCGACAATTCAACTAGCTAACGCCCGCGAGCTCACTCACGCCGCCCACTTCATGTATCTAGTGTCTGCAGGCAGGTCGTCCGATCCAATGTGGGTAGTCAGAGGCACGTCTGTACATTTGTTAACGCTCCTCTTAGTCTAATACAAGTGCAGTGAGACTGCGTCGAGCGGAGCAGCTGCACCGTGAGGGGGGCGGCGGGTGCGGGGGTGCGGGTTCACTCCCGCAGCAGGCCGCGCGCCTTCGCGGTGAGCTTGCGCACTCGCCCGCGCGACGATATCGACACGGCGGCCGCCGGGGACTCCGCCCTGCCTGCACACACACACACACGCACACACGCGCGCTGCATCACCACTCACTCACATTACGTATTACACGTTCATTTATAAAGTTTCAAGTGAATTTGATGTGTTAAATGTGAATGCATGTTATCCCTAACGGGGTGGGCAGAGCCACAAGTAATCATAAGAAAACTTGCAGCTAGCTACTTCTGACATGATGTGAACCATGGTGACAGGTGATCAGCCCATCGCCCATATAGATGGTCCATCATGTTGGAGGATACTATCCCTTAGTCTACTTTACGACATGCTCGGGGAGAGACGCAGCTGGACACATTTTGTTTTTTCTTTACTCCCAGTCCAGTAGAGATGTAAGAATGAATGCTTATTTGAGCAAAACAAGTGGCAATATATTTATATATTAAAATTTACTTCTATGGTCTTTCTCTCACACACTAATAAATTAAAACTAAGCAAAAGAATGTACGGTCTAGTGCAAGCGGCGAGACTCACCGGCGTGTCCGGTTCCGTTGAAGTAGTTGTGGTCGGCGTGCGCGCCCTCCGCCGCAGCGCTCTGCACAGAACGATCAAAGTAAACACTGGCTCGCACACTACAACCATCGGTATCAGAATAGTAGCCCCCTCCTATCCCAGAAGGAAAAGGTAGGATCACGAACACTGCCCTGTGGGACTCCAAAATAAATTTTTGCTTCATGCATTTTCACACATTGTGTATCCCTACGTACTCCAGATAAAGTTAACTGGTACAGATTAGTGCAATTAGAATAGTGCAATAGTACAATAGTGCTAATAGTTTGAAGTTTACAGAAGAATAGGGATCGAGACTGTGTCGAAGGCTCTCGACAGATCCAGAAACACGCCTATAGCTTTGAGTTTCTTGTTGGAATGGAAGTATTCGACGATTCCCCATATTTAAGCCCGTATAATTATGTTGACATTGTAGGGTGCTGGGGTGGCGGAGGGAGGAGTACCTGTGGCGGGGGCAGGGCGCGCGGGTGGCGGCGGTGGCGGTGCGTGCGCTTGCTGATGGCGGCGGCGGAGTCATCGGAGCTCTCCTCGTTGTAGCGCCGCGGCCGCCGCGCGCGTAGGGACACGCCGCCCGCGCCGCTGCCGCCGCTCTGTGAATAACATCATACAAATCAGTACATTTAATCATCAAAATTATGCTTCTGTATTTTTTTCTTGTAAACTCTGCGCACGCCGACTGTCAATATATTTAGTATAAAATTATGTATTGTTTCATAAGCTAGCGCCCTCGCGACAGTGTACCTCGGGAATGGCGAGATTATGCACATTTCCGATGGCCCACTGCAGCAGGAACAGAGAGCACTGGAAGAAAAGGAGAAGTCTTTGCCCAGCAGAGGGACAAGAGAGGTTGTAAATAAAATAAGATAAAAAAGCTAGTGCGCTCACCCGGCTGTGTCCGTTGTGCGCGCGCGAGGGGCCCGCCTCGTCGCTGCCCTCCGCCCGCTGTCTGCGGCACACAGTACAAATGTTAGTTATCGTCGGCGGAGCGACGTCGGCAGTGACGTGGGTACCGTCGGTGCCCCGACTATACAATACCGCCCGCCTGTGGAGAGCGCTGCTAGTCTACTAGTAGAGGCCCATTTTTTTTATTCTAAGGTCGCGGGATCAAGTCCGTTCGTGCACCTCCAAACGTCCACCTCTCAAATCAAGGAAATCACGGCAGGGTGCGGAACCTAGTTCAAAAACATGGTGTGAAGTGCACGAAGGAGCCTTTTTGAAATCCCTTCAGCAGTCTGGTGCAGGGGAGTCGCGGTACCTGTAGAGATGCAGCGGCGCGTCGTCGTCGGTGGAGTAGCGCGGGCGGTACGAGTGGTCCGACTCGTACCGCCCCCCCTCCTCCGCGCCGCCGGCGGGGGCGCCCCCCGAGCCCCCGGGGGAGGAGGACGACGAGCTCGCCTCCTCGAATCTCTCCCGAGTTCTGGAACCACATCATTATTTCATTCAAACAAGTGAACTGACACAACGAATCAGAACCTCCTCTACCACGCTATTGGCGTGTAACGACAGTATCGCTGACTTTGATGTCCATTGACAAATCGGACCACATTTATTTTGTTAAGAAAAAACCGCAACTGGCATTGAATGAGTCTGAAAGTCGTCACCGATAAGGCCGTGTGTCTGCGGAGTCACAGACCATGTTATGTTACTGCACTCCGCGGGAGCTGTGCGAAGCCACTTTATGTTTTGCTAACAAAATCAATATTTTTCTTTCTTTCTTAAGAGTGGGGCTACGAACATTCAAAAGATTCATCGACATAAAGAAGACAGGGAACGATTTCGATCGCAATAATGTTTCATCAACAATTACAGTACTACCAAAAATATTGTGCGCCTCGGAAAACTTCGTGATAATCGCATTTGTCTGAATATATAATTAAAACAATAACTGAACCAACCCATTAAAAATTAAGTATCTACATTATTATCTATATATAGTATCTATATCTCGTTATCATCATCGCGGTAGTTGGTATCGGAGGAGGCGAGGCGCACAATATAACTGGTGGTTTGTAGAGGTCGCGGCGGCGCATGGCCTGCACGAGTGGTCACCGCTTGTGTCGGGTCGGCGCGCGCCCCGCGCTCTCGGCGCTGCCGCGGCGCGCGCGCTTGCGCCCGCGCCCGCGCCGCCTCTCCCTCTCCTCCTCCTCCTCCTGCGGACAACGACCCGGTCTCAGTCTCAGTCTCCTCATCTCTCACTCGACCGGCTTGTGTGTTACTGGAAATATTAGCGAGCTCCGTAGCGTGCTCCTCGGGGTCATCTACTATAATGAAAGTTATACTGAATGTGTTGGATGTGTGCGAGATGTGTTGTGTTCAAGTATTCTGTTGTACCTACTCAAATTAATAATTCTTATTTTAATTCAAGCCGTTACTTATCTAATCTTATTTTAATACAAGCCGCAATTCAATGGTTACAAGCATGGTGTGGTGCACATTTTATGCATTTGTGTTGGTGCGTATGATTGGACATGGCCAGTTCTGCATTGGACAACACGATATGAAAAGGAGAGGGAGATATCAGATCAAATGTCGTCTTATGTCTGCCAATGAAGTAAGGTGATAAAGGAGCTACAATGTGTGTAAATTGCACGTGTGTGTGTGTGTGTGTGTGTGTGTGTGTGTGTATGCGTCTGTGTGTGTGTGCGTGTGTGTACCAGCAGGTGCAGCGGCGCGTCGCTGTTGTCGGTGTAGGTGAGGTGGACGTCATCCAGCAGCTCCTCCTCCAACACCTCGATGTTGGTGCAGGCGGACGAGCCCCACTCCGAGCCCGAGCCCGAGCCGCGCGCGCGCGCCCCCGCCTCCCCCGCTGGCGAGGGGGAGGGCGAGGGCGAGGGCGTGAGGCGGGGGGGCGCGGTGCTGGTGGAGGGGAGCGGCTCGGCGCTCGCGCTGCTGCTTTTACTCTTTTTGCCAACGCCCTTGCCTGCAAGTGCACAACCAGCCGTGTAACCACCGCGCGCACGGAGCCCGGCGGCGACTCCGAGACACGCGAGATGACCGGCTTAGTTTTGGTCAACTTAAAAGATTTGACATTACAATAATGAAAAGGGGCTTCCTGGTGAAGGACATTCTATTGGTTCGTATAAAAGTCTTGATATAAGAAAAAAAATCTAACTGTGGAAAACATCATACAAAATAAAAATCTGGACGACATACTAACACACGGCAAGCACACGAAAGATGACTCTTTATATTGCACTTTTTTTTTCCACACAATCTTCCCGCTGCCTCGACTCAGGCGCTACCAGCTCGTTCCTAGCCTTCCTCTGCAGCAGCCTCTACTGCACCCTCGTCCTTCCTCTCTCCTCCCCTGGCCCCTTGCTTCCAAGATCAGTTCCCCCCCACTATACTGACTTTCGCTATGCTTATTCCCCGTCCCTGGCAACCTGTCCTCTGCCCCCGGCACCAGATACTCGTTCACTTGAGACTCGCCTTTGCTATGCTTGTGCAGCGGCACGTCGCTGTCCCACGAGTCGTCCCCCGCGCCCCCGCCCCCGCCGCCGGCCCCGGGGGGCGCGGGCGGGGGGGCGGGCGCGGGGCGCGCGCGCAGGCCGTGCACGCGGCGCGAGGTGGCGGCCAGCGGCTCCGAATCGGACTCGGAGGAGTCCCCCGCGTCGCCGTTCATCCCCCCTGGAACATTCACACCAACATTCTAAATCTACGTTGAATGTACGACTGTCGATCACTGTGTAAGAAATCATTCTTGGCTATATTTTAGTAAAATGATCCAACTATATTCCAGTGAGACTATGCACCGACCGTTCCTGTGCGCGGCGGGTCTGTGGGACCGGCGCGGGCGCTCGGTGCGGCGCTGGTCCTGCTGCGCTCGCGGCGCGCGGCGCTCGCTGCGCTCTCCGCGCGGCATGCGCTCCGCGCACAGCGCCTCGAACAGCGCGGACAGACGGACTGTCATGGAGTATATCTGTTAAACGTAACATGATATAAGTGTTAGTTCTTTGGCTATGAAGCTGCCGTTTAGTACATTATGTCCAGTACTATAGAAGCCAGCTTCAGAAGTAAAGACTTTTATTTATTTAAATAAATGGCTTTTCTTTCTTCCTATACATCTCTTAACAGTTTGTAAAGTTAGCATTCTACATTATGACATGTTAAAAACTCTGTTGTTGAGTTTGAGACCTTAGGGAATGCGGGAGTATAAGACGCTGTGGTCTGCGGGACCTCGCAGGGTCTGCCTATGGTCTGTGATGCTCATCCAACTCTGGGGCCGTGGCCAGGTTACTTGACCACAATCTGGAAGGATGAGACACAAGGGTCTGTGGGACCTATGGTATGAGAGACCCACCCGGCTCCGCTTGTTGGTGTTGTAGAGTCTACTATTCGCGAAGAGGAGCCTCATGTCCGCGCAGAACTGCCCGGCGCCGTGGTACTCGCGGCGCGCCAGGCGCTGCGCCACCGTGCCCAGGTCCATCGGCCGCGGCACCACCATGTGGTAGTCTGGAACACCACAGAAACTATCACTTCACCGGCTCGGATGACCTGACGCGTGCTTCTCACTCGCTCGGCCACCACCGACGCCGCGGCTCCCGCCACGGGCATTGAACCGCTGCCTCGAATCGACTAATTTATCAATCAGATCGTCAGCAGCTCCAACTGTTCTCAGTAACACGGCGCCTGCAGCGCTAGGAGGAGGCGAGGGGGGGGAGGTACCTGGCGCCTGGGCGGGGGACACGGGGCTCCGGAAGGGCTCGGCGTCGGCGGAGGACATCACCTCCATGAGGATGCCCTCGCAGGTCGACACCCACGAGCTGCCGCGGGCGCGCCGCCGCCGGGACTGAAACACCATGGGGCTAGTCAGAGGCAAGTGGAGCCGATTGCAATACCAACAATAACCTACGAAAAGATTACTTAGGGACTTGTCTGGATCAATTTGAGATGGGGGGCAATGGGGGCTACTTTGTGGACTAATAACGTGAGTGGTATTGGACATCACCGGGGGAGTGGTGTGTGGGGGGGTGGGGGGTACCTTCTGATGGTAGTGTTGTGCGGAGAGCGGCTCGTCGTCGGAGGAGCGGTAGGCGGCCGCCAGCTCGTGGTACTTGGACATCACGTCTGCATCGCGCCACCGACTGCAAGCACACGCACTAATAGTTCAAATGATAAATTGAGTGCGCGGGGCCGTGTCCGCTGGACCGCTCCGCGTTGGTCGCGGGCGGGGGGTGCGGGGTGCGGAGTGCGGGGGGCGGGTCGGCACTCACCTGATGATGTGCAGCAGCAGGTCGGTGAGGAGGCGCGCCTGGCGCACGATGGCCGCGTGCGGGTCGTTGAACCGCTCCGCGTTGGTCGCGAGGTAGCGCACGTCGAACTGCGCCGCCGCCGTGCGCCTGTAGAACTGACGATTACATTCAATCACACATCCCACTTGAGCACTCTCCACTCCTGCTCGACGCGGGCGCGGGCGCGGGCGCCGCACCAAGCGGCCGGAGGCGGCAACTCTATTCAAGACTATTTTATTCATTCAAATCACTAGGATCATTTATCTGGTGCACCTGACAATTACCTGACTACCAATTGAATGTATTTTGTGGGCAGGTCGACAGCAGACGTCACTCACCAGGTTGTCGAAGCGCGCGCGGATGGTGGCCAGGTCGACAGCAGACGTCACTCACCAGGTTGTCGAAGCGCGCGCGGATGGTGGCCAGGTCGACAGCAGACGTCACTCACCAGGTTGTCGAAGCGCGCGCGGATGGTGGCCAGGTCGACAGCAGACGTCACTCACCAGGTTGTCGAAGCGCGCGCGGATGGTGGCCAGGTCGACAGCAGACGTCACTCACCAGGTTGTCGAAGCGCGCGCGGATGGTGGCCAGGTCGACAGCAGACGTCACTCACCAGGTTGTCGAAGCGCGCGCGGATGGTGGGCAGGTCGACAGCAGACGTCACTCACCAGGTTGTCGAAGCGCGCGCGGATGGTGGCCAGGTCGACAGCAGACGTCACTCACCAGGTTGTCGAAGCGCGCGCGGATGGTGGCCAGGTCGACAGCAGACGTCACTCACCAGGTTGTCGAAGCGCGCGCGGATGGTGGCCAGGTCGACAGCAGACGTCACTCACCAGGTTGTCGAAGCGCGCGCGGATGGTGGCCAGGTCGACAGCAGACGTCACTCACCAGGTTGTCGAAGCGCGCGCGGATGGTGGCCAGGTCGACAGCAGACGTCACTCACCAGGTTGTCGCAGCGCGCGCGGATGGTGGCCAGGTCGACAGCAGACGTCACTCACCAGGTTGTCGAAGCGCGCGCGGATGGTGGCCAGGTCGACAGCAGACGTCACTCACCAGGTTGTCGAAGCGCGCGCGGATGGTGGCCAGGTCGACAGCAGACGTCACTCACCAGGTTGTCGAAGCGCGCGCAGATGGTGGCCAGGTCGACAGCAGACGTCACTCACCAGGTTGTCGAAGCGCGCGCGGATGGTGGCCAGGTCGACAGCAGACGTCACTCACCAGGTTGTCGAAGCGCGCGCGGATGGTGGCCAGGTCGACAGCAGACGTCACTCACCAGGTTGTCGAAGCGCGCGCGGATGGTGGGCAGGTCGACAGCAGACGTCACTCACCAGGTTGTCGAAGCGCGCGCGGATGGTGGCCAGGTCGACAGCAGACGTCACTCACCAGGTTGTCGAAGCGCGCGCGGATGGTGGCCAGGTCGACAGCAGACGTCACTCACCAGGTTGTCGAAGCGCGCGCGGATGGTGGCCAGGTCGACAGCAGACGTCACTCACCAGGTTGTCGAAGCGCGCGCGGATGGTGGCCAGGTCGACAGCAGACGTCACTCACCAGGTTGTCGAAGCGCGCGCGGATGGTGGCCAGGTCGACAGCAGACGTCACTCACCAGGTTGTCGCAGCGCGCGCGGATGGTGGCCAGGTCGACAGCAGACGTCACTCACCAGGTTGTCGAAGCGCGCGCGGATGGTGGCCAGGTCGACGGGGTAGGGCACGACGCGCGCGTACGTCGGGTACAGCTGCAGGTCCACGGGAGCGAGGAACGGCTCCGCCACCGACAGCGTCATCACCTGCGACCACACAATACACCCCACACTTACATACTTCACTTTCTAGTGCACAAAAGGAAATGGACACATGTTTATAGATTTTTCAAAACAACCCATAGAAAGGGGTAAAATGGAGTATCAAAGTTTGTATGGTTTTTTTTAACAGGCGGTGCGATTGGCTTGAAACTCGGTGTGGATGCTTTAAACACGTTTTCTACAGGGTCAGTCTTGGTGAACTCCGGAGTTTGCTCAGGGTCGGTACTGGCGACCTCTGGGTCAGTACCGGTGACCTAAGGGTCAGTGCCGGCGGGCTCAGGGTCCCGGTACCTGTCCGATGTGGTGTGCGATGGCGCGGCAGGCGGCGGCGCGGTCGCCGCGCGGCGGCCACTCGTCCGGCTCCGCCTTGTAGAGCACAGCTTCTAACTCGTGGGGGAGGACGGGCACTGCACCGCCCGCTTCCGACGGTAACCTGGACAAGTACCGTAGGGAGTTACGGGTAATCTGAACAAATATCATAGGAATTCGAATAAACTCGTGTAGCAAATGACTTCATGGTTAAAAATTTACATAAATAACACTAGATCGGAAAGAATGACAAGCCCAATAGTGGGCAATCGGGCTGAGATGATGTTGAATCCTATCGATGCTACGACCGGTCACTAACCTCTCCGGGTCGATAGGCTCCAGGTCCCAGGGACTGAGTCTCTCCACCTCCCCGTTGTCCCACCGCACCCGCAGCGAGAGGAAGTGCGAGGCCGCCTCCGCCGCCTCCGCCTCCCAGCCGGTCGCGGGCGCGGTGACGGACGTGGTGGCGGGCGAGGGGGCCGTCACTCGCTCCAGCACTACGCCCGTCCACCACGAGTCGTCGATCATGCATCGAAACCTGACAACAGATTATCTATTCAGCCGTGACACCCGCCTCTTCACTTCTCCAACACGAAGGACAGATTTAAACAACGAAATCAATTAATGATTGGATGTGTTTGGGTCAATGTCAAGGTGAGGGTGAGGGTGGGTCACCTGTCTCCCTGGCTCCAGCGGCGCCTGGTGGCCGTGTCGTACTGCTGGCGCAGCACGAGGAAGTCGATGACGTCGGGCATGTCGTGGTAGCGCACGGTGAAGGAGCGCGCGCGGCCGCCGCCCGCGCACGCGAGCCGCACGCACGCCACGCGCGGCGGCTTGATCACGTACTTTATGCCCACCACCTTCACCACCTCGCACTCCTGCAAGGACAATAACGGGAAACACTTAGTTCCATAAGGCAATGTAGCTATGGTTTTATCCATACGGCTCTCTGGTGTTCCGGTAAAACGTTTTTAGGGTTCCGTATCCGAAAAGGTTCGGCATAGAGTGACACTCAAGTCAAACATCAGTAGTACATAGCAGTACAAGTTGTGATAATGACTCACATAGACGTGCGTCCGCTCCCACGGCTTGTCCCTCGGGTTGATCTTGTACAGGTCCTTCTCAGCCACGGCTTCGAAGTACCGCTGGTGACCCTGTGCACAAAATAACACAGTATAGTGATACATAAACACACTCGCAAGTACATACTAAACATGAGACACACGAGGCACACGAGTTCGACGTCCTCTCACCGTGCGTTTTGTGGACTACAGCGAGGCTTTCGACTGTGTTAGCTGGTCTCTATTCTAAAATCCTGGTGAAATTAGGAATACCGCGTAAACTTGATGAATTTCCTCAGGCCCTTCGTGCAAGTAGCCAGGGTTTCACAAAGATATATGGAGCTCCTTCCTTACCTTTAAGTTGGTGTTGGACAAGGCTGCATTCTGTTTCCCATACACAATGTTTTACATTATATGAGACACTGCGGCGAGAGATATTTTTGCATGTTCTGCTAATATATCTAGCAGGTCTGGAAGTTTTGGTTTTGGTGCTCGTTCGGAATCCTAGTGTGGGGTCAGAACCAGTATGTGACTGTTGGATGTTGTTTAAGATTGATGTTAGTACTCACAATCCTGAAGTAGAGGCAGTGGTCGCCCATCTGAGGATGGTAAGGCGCCTTCCGAGGCATTACGCTCGTCACCCACTCGCCCGGCCGGTACGCCTCCGGCAGCGAGTCCACTACACTCGCACTGGGAGACTCCGCACCACCCACTCTGTGTAGACAATGTAAAGCTCAAACTCAATGTAACAGTACGGCGCTTGCTCGTCGATGAGAACTGAGCTTTATGAGCTGATTTCACAATTCAAACTGAGAGCACTGGTGCTATCATATCTCATATCTACATTCAAAAGCACTAGGTCATCAATGTAAATAAGAAATAGTGTTAGAGTGTAAGTGAAGAGTGTAAGGTGTTTGTCTTGTAGTTGGACGCTGCCGCTGGTGGGACGTACCTGTCTGGCGGGTCTGCCTCCGCGGGGAGCGGCGCGGGCGGCTGGCGGGGTCGGGCGCGGGGCGGGGGGGAGTAGCGCGCGGGGCGGCGCCGCGCGCGGGCGGGGGGCGCGCCTGCCTCCCAGTCAGAGTACTGAGAGGATGACGAGCTGGATCACAGATAAAAAAAATATAGAAATAGCTATAACTTTGTATAATAGGTAAACTTGATTTTGAGATTTTTTTCTGTCTATGTATAAGTATTCTTAGACTTTTGGACAGCTATCATTGCGGTCGCCAGCAGTCTGTCGTCCTTGGCCTTATACGAGTTCCGGGGTAAGTCAGGGGTCTACACTTGGACCACTGTTATTCCTCAGTAGTACATACCTGGAGGAGTCAGTGGGCTCCGGCGAGGAGTGCGACGAGTGGTAGGAGCGGCCGGACGCGGACAGTCGGACGGACGAGTCGGACGTGTCGCTGCACGGCTCAGACTCCGGCGGCTCGTCCACACGCGCGATCTGTACACCGACACAACTGTTAGTCAGACTTGGAGGTATTACAGAGTAAAGCGGGCGGGGTGAAGTATCGGACGGGCTCCGTCGTGTGCTAGTGCGCAGAGGACATGGACAGTGTACGTGTGTGTTACCGTGGTGTGTTGCCGGGGCGGGCGCGGGGTGCGGGGCGCGCGGCGCGGGGCGCGGGGCGCGGCGGGGGGCGGGGCGGTGTTGATCATCAAGGGCCGGCGTCTCATTTCGCGCCGGTACCACGACTGCTCCATCGCGTTCAGCTCCGCACTGCCACAGAAGGAGGTGAACAACTATTTAAACTATTTAAAGTGTACGGCTCCGGAGACAAGTTCGCTGAAGCCTGATGATGTAGTCTAGTGTCACTGAAGTCAACGCCCTCAGCACCATTGCTCCCTGAGTTCAGGCGGATGGGAGGACACACCTCTTGGGTCTAGAGTCTAAACTCTAGACCGACATCTTTGGGAGGGAAGTCAAAGTCAAAGTTAAATTTTTTTATTCCATAAATCACGGGATCACTTAAACACGAAGATCCATACCAAATCGTTACTGTGTTTTAAACCTTTTCATCTGTCGCAGGTTGACCCCCCGACGTACATACCAGGTCTCCTCGATCCGCTCCCGGTGCTTGGCGGCGAGGGGGGGCACCATGGCGCGCGAGGGGGTCGGCAGCAGGGGCTCCCCGCGCTGCCACGAGCCCGCCGTGTGCCGCACCCCCTCGTTCCGCCAGATGCCTCGAGTCTCCATGCCTCCCCACCCGTTCTCACCCGCTGTTTGCACAAATATCTATTGAATCTTCGCGATTTATTCAAAACGGGACCAACACGATTGATTCCCGTTATAAACTTTAAATATGCAGAAACACCATTTAATTTCCAGTTTAAATTGATGACGATATATAATATCTAACTAAACTTCAGTATAAACTTAGTCAAGCTCAGTCGCAGCTCGGTTAGGACGAGTCCTAACTTAGTAGCTCATCCCCAACTCAGTTCAGCTCAAAGATCTTAGTCCTAGCTCAGTCCAGAGCAGTTCTAATGCAACTCAGCCCCATTATAACCCAGGCCTGCACAATCATAGTTAATTTTTCATTTGGGGAAGAGAGGTCCACATCTGGGAGGCACGAGACCTCACCTGCGGTAGCCAGGTCCTCACCTGGGGGCGACCTTTCAGCTGCCAACGCCTGTATCATGACATCGATTCTGTTCCTAGTGACGTCGGTGTGCGGGATGAGCTGGCTGAGCGTGAGGTTCTCGCGGCCGGGCACGAGGCGCTGGAACTCCGGGGGGTGAGGCGCGCCCTCCACGTCCACGAGGAAGGGGGGCGGCATCAGGTGCGGGGGCGTCTCCGTCTGCTCATCCAGGGCGCCACCCAGTGCGTCGCGGACTGGAACACAAGTGGAGTTCAATGTTATTCGATTTTAAATGTATACGATTGACATAAGCGTTTAGTCACTTTGTTTGACGGAAAGTGACTGCCGGCTACAAGCTATGGTTATAAGGCCTCCCTTCTCTCCGATCATCTCTATCTCGGTCTATCAATTTTTCTACCCATCTTCGTCGTGACCTCGATGTCGTTTCCCGTTTAGAGGCTTTAGTCCAGAAGGCGTCCGCGACATGCGTCAGACGTGGCCGTAACCTGCGGTAGAGTGAACTCACCCAGGGGTCTGTAATCGGTGTGGTAGAAGAGCTCCGTGGGCAGGGTCCTCAGCAGGCGGTGTCCCTGGCCGAGCCCCAGCAGCAGCAGGTGGCCGTGGCTGTCGGAGGCCGCCAGCGCGGCGCCCGACGCGGACCACTTCGCGTCGAAGATGGCGCCGTCGCCCTGACAGCACACAACACGCAACACATCACCTCGTGCACAAGTGGAACATGACGCCGGAGGTGCTAGGTCTAGGTGTGGGGGGTGTGGGGACTCACCTGGCCGGGGATGTGGTTGTGAAAGGAGGCGAGGGGCGCGGGCGAGGGCGCGTGCCACACGAACAGCTGTCCGTCGTGTCCGGCGGAGAGCAGCACGCCCGGCAGGAAGGGGTGCGCCTCCAGCACGTACGCCTCGTCGCGGTGCCCCAGCAGCGTCGCCACCTGCGTGCACGTGCGCGAGCACCACACCTGCCGACAACGAGGCTCATCAAACCGTATTCACCTGGACAGGAACATCTTGTACATATTCCAACTTGTAAAATGTACGCGATAGGAATATTCCCGAACCTCGCAAAGGCTTTGGACACAGTATTTATTCTAATACTATTGCGCAAAATTGATTAGATAGGTTCACAAGCACTCAGCTGAACCTTTTCGCAAGTTACCCAGAGGAACGCACCCAGAGGAACGCACCCAGTGCATACGTACTGGAAATGTTCTCAGCACGGATCAACAAAAAACAAGTTATTGTTCCTCTAGGAAGTGTTTTAGGTCCTAGGCTATTTTCCATTTACATAGATGACCTCGGTGATCTTAAGCTAGACCATTACGTAATTATTTTTCAGGTGAAAGAAGGAAAGCAGTATTTTCTTGATTCTAATCGAGAAGTCTATAAGTATGCGAAAAATGGATTCAATGTTGCGAATATGCAGTTCATCAACAAAATCAATTAAAATGAATATCTATGGAAACTGAACATGCAATAACTAATAAGATACAAGAGAAGATAGAACTCACCCTGATGGTGCAGTCGGAGACGGCTGTGATGACGAAGGCGTCGCTGCAGTCCCAGCACACCATCGTCACCTGTCACACAACCACACGTCACTGCGCGTCACACACACCACGTTGTTTCACACACACACCACTAAATGTACAACATAATGATGACGGCCGAGCGTTTGACAATCAATCTATCAGATTAGATTGACAATCAATCACAGCCTAAGCCACAAGTCCTAGAAGCATGGAACTCGGAGGGTATATTCCCCTTATGTTTGTGGTGCACTGAGAAAGGAACTGCCGAAATTCAACTCCTCGAGCATGCAGCGGGAAGATGAAATTTGTATAAAAAATTCAAAATCGTCTTCTACCAGGACAGGATAAAAATGATCGCCGAATACAGCGACGTGATCTATTCGCACCATGTCAACAGGAGGGATAGTATGAAGTAGTAGATTATGTGCAGTAAGTATGTTCGTATGAGCTAGTGGCCAACTCTTGTGACGGAGTTTTTAGGCCTCCTAAAGGCCTCCGTCATGGTTCAACGACTTAAAAGCCGTGCAATTTAACGTGCCCAGCGCTCAGCTCGCAATGCCATTTGCGTTCACCCATCCCAATTGTGGCCGCGCACATCGTTGCTTAACTTCAGCGATCAAGAGCGTGTAAGCGAGCTGCGCCCGAGCGGCTGACGTCACCTTGAGTCGCTTGGCGTCGGCGAGGTGTCCGGCGGGCAGCAGCAGCGCGTGCCGCCACTGCGTCGCGTGCAGCGTCCACAGCGCCGCGCTGCCGTCCTGCGGCACGCGCAACAAAAAACACGTTCTAACAAAGGCTTCAACTGCTGGACTCGAAGTAAACAAGAAACTCTAAATGCGTCCAGCTGCTTCTGGATAGAAGCAGCTGGACGCATTCTGTGCTCGGGGAGTCGAGCATAGCGTGAAAGTCGACTAAGTCGTTGAAATACACACACTGTGAAAATTTCAACTCTATCTATTACGGTTCATGAGATAACAATCCGCTGGCGGACAGACGGACGGACGGACAGACAGATAGTGGAGGCTTAGTAATAGGGTTCCATTAGCACCCTTCGGTAAAAATCACACAGTTTCGGGATGGGGGAGGCACAGGACTAGTGCGAATGGCGGAAACAAAGGGATGCCTGTGCCCAGCAGCGGGATACTATGATGATGCTGATGGCAGTAACATAATGGTGAATAGTGTGGACCTTGCTGCCGGAGACGAAGCGCAGGCCGCGGTGCGCCCACGCGATGCTGTCCACCGCGTCGCCGTGCACCGCCGTCTCCAGGATCTGCAACACCGCGTCACGCGTCACACGTCACTACCGAGCACAGCACAGGGTCCGTTCTAGAGCACGGCGCCTCGCACAGCAGACTCACCCGGCGCGGGGTGCTGGGCGCGGTGACGGCGTACAGGCGCACGTGGTGGTCGGCGCTGCCGGCGGCGAGGAAGGCGCCGCCCGCCGACCACGCCGCGCAGATCATGTGGCACGCGCCGGGACGCATGCGCTCCACGTACTGCACCGGCTGGTAACCGACATTCAACCATACTTAACACAATCACATTCATATATTAGTAGCATATCCTGACTTCTCCGAGGCATTTGATGCCGTTGATCACAAGCTTCTAATACAAGCTTGGTCACCGTTCATCAGGGGTACCTCAGGGCTCACATCTTGGGCCTCTATTTATTTTAGTTTTTGTCAATTATTTATGTATTAGTATAACCTAAATCTATTAAATGTTTGTAGTTGATTCTAATCCTTACAAAAATATTCGCTCTCACAATGACATATCAGATTTTCAGAAATGCTTTTATGTTTAATGGGATAAATATGATATCGTCAAGGAGTCAACCAATCATCATTGAACAACAGTTACTTTAAGAAAAAAAAAACAAGTTATGTATGGTTAAGCGCTCACTTGCGAGAGAAACTGTCCGTCAGGGGAGCAGGTCCAGAAGGCGACGGAGCCATCCGTGGAGGTGGACGCCAGCCAGCGCACGTCCGCGCGCGCCGGCGGCCCCCACTGCACCGACGTGATCGTACCTATCGAGTATTCAATTTGTTTATGGCGATGTTTGACACGTGTGTGTGTGTGTGTGTGTGTATGTGTATGTGTGTGTGTGTGTGTGTGTGTACCTGCGTGCGCGTGCAGCACGGCGCGCGGCGCGGCGCTGGGCAGCGCCCACACGCGCACGAGGCGCTCCACGGAGCCGCAGGCCAGCAGCGAGCCGTCGGCCGACACGCTGGCGTCCGTGATCTCCGCGCCCGCGCCGCGCAGCGTGCCCACCAGCCGGCCGTCGCGCGCGCTCCACACCTGCTCACCGACAACAACACTGCCTCAGCACACCCACATCCGGCATCGGTCGCGCGAGCAGGCGACATAGCTACCTTGACGAGCAGGTCGTCGGCGCCGGTGATGACGTAGCGGCCGCTGGGCTCGAACACGAGGCAGTAGACGGCGGACAGGTGGCCGAGCGTGCGTCTCTGCAGCTGCAGCGAGGCCAGCAGCCGCGCCGGGAACACGGCGCGCCCCGCGCCCCCCGCGCCCTCCGCGCGCAGCCCCAGCTCGCGCCGCACCAGCCGCCGCACTGCAGCCAACCACAGAATACACTGCGTGCAACCTCCCTCCGTCCAGTTCTCAAGGAGGAACTCCTCATGCAGAGAAACTGGCTCACTCTCACTGGCAGCCACCGCGCCAGCCAGTCACTGGTTCTCGAATACTTTACAATTTGACAAGACAACATGGTCCATGTTCAAGGAGTGGCTGGTATTTTGATGGAGATCTGACCAGATATGGTATACTGATAATAAAAAGTCATGGAAAGTAGTGGTCTTATTCCATCCCATTGTACAAAATATTATTATCCTTGCCAACCATCACATGCAGAGTGTGAAAGAGGACATGGGTAAGAAAGGATTGAGTACAGAGATGACGGCTGACAGAAGAGAATGGAGGAAGACACGCTGCGCCGACCCCACGCGGAGTGGGAGAGGGATGTGCTCACCGAGAGAGTGGTCCTGCTTGTGGAAGGCGTACCGCGGCGCGGCGCCGACGAGCGACTCGCTGAGCAGCGAGAGGCGAGCGGCGAGCCGCGGCGAATGCTCGCGCTCGGCCAGCCGCAGCGCGCGCGCGCACACGCTCGCGAGCCGCTCGTGCGGCATCTCCGCGTACTGCGCCGCCTGCAGCACATCGACAACACAACTCAACTATTGCAATATATATGTATATATATATCTCACCTATATTGTAAATGAGAAAGTTTGTGAGAATGTTTGTGCCTCGATCACGCCTAAACGACTCAACGGGTTTGTTGAAACTTGGAATATACATAGTATATGTGCTGGATTTTACATATTTGGAGAACAAGCAGCATTAACTCCAGTATTATGGTTAGTTACAAACGGTGGGGACATTGATTGCTTTTTATCAGTTTCACTTATAGCATGTAGATGTAAGTTGTCCGGAGACCGTTATGCAAGTCAATTACTTATCTTAACAATCTTTTAATAACCACAATGCCTTAAAAACCGAAAATACCTATAATAAATATTTTAAACCAATTTATCGCTAAATTAATTAAAAAGACATATAAACCCACACAAGACACCTAATTAAACATGTTCTGCCCGTCCAAGAACAGATCACAATCATTAAATACAGCAAGCGATAGATATTAAAGAACATTTGGAACTTGAAATTATTATTTTTATAGTAGGTAATGGGCACGACTTACTATACAATTTTTATGTCATTATAATGTAAATCCAGATCGAGGTTTCTTTATGAAAATATAATGAGTTACGACAGAAACGACACAACATCTCAAAAACATCAGGAATGGAAACCTTCGTCACACTGGGTTTTATCATGTTTGTATTATGTAGTATAAAATAAATAAAGTTATTTTTAGACATAAAGTTAATAGGTTTCAAACAGTTCCAAACATTCGCGCGTCTTTCCCGTCATCGCGGTTCGTCGCCGGTCGGCGCGTCTACAGCCGTCGGCGACCAATCACCGCCCGGGACGAGGTCGCGTCGGGCGGCCGAGCGAGACGGACGGCTCGCGGCGACGACGCCCCCACGCGACAGAGCGAGATAGAACCACATCTAATGACGAACCTACTCCGACATTCTACTGCATGACCTAACTTTATTTTCACGATTTTCACAAAAACTTTCAATTTATCACAAAAACACCACGAAAGTATTTTTCACGGCGTTCCACCTCACTTTTAAGATCGTTTCTATGTGAAACTCATTTTAAGAATTTTTGTACTTTTTTCAGGAAATAACTATTTCTCCGCGCATTTTTCGCGCAAAAACGTAAAGAAAGATCGCTTTCAGCTGTAAAAAAGTGTAAAAACTCACCAATTCATCGTAAGATTGGGCGTGCTGCTCTCCCTGCCAGTCGAGACGGCGCGGCAACACCTGCCGCAGAACAAACTTTACTACAACTTTTCAGCCAAAGTTTCAGCGGTTTGACAGCCGCATCCACGTGCGTTTAGTATCAAAACAACAATATACCCGAACCCGGCTAGGAAAAGCTCCAACATACCTCGACGCTCTCGAGCTCTTTCAGCAAAGTCTGTAACAGAAAATATTTTTATAAGCCTCTAAAACTCAAGATAAATGATATTCGAACGTATCTCGAGCCAATATACCTTTGCTGTCTCCTTCAGCGGGCCACCGGAGAGAAATTTCGCTATCAGAAAGTAGAGTTCTGAAATCGGGAAAGCTACCATTACACGACCTCATACATACGACATTACTATTTTCAAGCTTTGATTTCTAAGCGCTTGGCTTACCGGGACCGACATTCTGGGGCTCGAAAGGCTCCTCCATTGTTCTAGATTTTATTCCAGGGCTAAACACTGCACTGACACATCACAATCACAGTAAAATCTCAAAAAACATTTCACTTTACATTGTTGACGAACTGCTAAGCAATGCAACCTTTGCAATAATAGCAAAATGGCGTTTGATTTGACGGTAAAGCAGTTCCATAATTTTTGTCCGGGATGTCAATGTCGCTAAAACAGTTAAAACTTGGTTTGACTATATTTTAACAGATGTCGCGATTTCATAAGTTCATTTAGTGCTACCAACTATTACATTATTATTCCAGATCTGAAAATAATTTTATTAGCCCCTGCCTATTCATTTTATGTTATAGAATATTTGGTAGGTGCACTTAAGATTTATCACATCACTCGATACATTGCCCATGTCTAAATCGTATGCAACTAGCAAGTTCCTCTTAAACTGTTAAAAGCCTTCTTTCTCATTATTCAATTACCATGTTTCACTGCTATAGATACGTATCAAAATACTAACATTTCGTTTCAAAGGTGAAGACTATTACGTTTATGTTTAGAAACTACGCGAAAGTCTTACTTCCATTTGAAAGTAAACTGTTTATTGTAGTCGAAAACTGTGTACTTTTGACTTGTTTATTAACCTTATGAATTTGTCTCTGCAAGCGGGAAACACAGCGGCTGACTGACAGATGTCAAGTTGATTAGATGTGCGGGCGTACAGCAAAGTATTCGAAAAAAATGCTTTTTCTTGTAAATAAACCATGATTCTTCATCTAAATAGTTGCTTTGTATGCAAAACCAACACTACGTGCCGATACAAAACTGCTGATTTAATGTTACGTGTCAGAAAAGTCTAGTTTGCCAAGTTGGTGCTGTTCTCATGATTAAGGGTCTGTTATCAGCTCCAGGAAGGTTTCTACAGCCTCAGTGAACTGGAGCATGCTGTCCTCTTGAGCTATTATTAAAATAAATCTAGGAACACGTAAGTAACACGATTTCAAGATAGTTTCTGCTTGACAACATTTTTGGGTCAGTTAGCCAATTTGTTTTGGTCTATATTATATTGATTATCTGCTAATTATAAACTGTATCCCTCCCTGTGTAAACGTCACGGAGGCAGCAAATAGAGCAGAATTAATCCCGAACAGAGTATAGTGTTCTGACGGATTAAGGAATAAAGTATTTTCAAGTTTGTGGCGTTTAGCAAAGAAGTAAATTATAGTAAGAATTAATTGAGGATGATTTGCAGTTAACTGTGTGATATCTTATCTGCAAGTAAGGCGAGATAAATGGCTTACAATGATACTTTACATTGAGAAAAACACTAGGTATCTCTCAGACCAAACAAAAAAAGAAAATGTCATCCAACAAATACCTACCTACCATCACAAATCTTGAGTGTCGATCTCTCTAACTTGTATGCATACCATTTTCCATTATTTTGCGACAATGTATGTTTGTGCGTCAATCACGTCGTAACCACTGAACGGATTTGAATGAAACTTGGAATACACATAGTATGTGTGCTGGAATAACATATAGGCAACTTTTTGTTCGGATACCATGCGACTGAGGCCATGGACGAAAGCTTGTTGTACTGTAAAAAATAACATGTTTGTATAATCTAGGTCTACGGTGAAAGGAATAGAATAGGAAACTATTTATTTTGTTGCTAAAACACCACAGAGGCAAAACATTCAAACAGAATAAGGTAAATACAAGACAAACTCTGTGAAAATGGCAAAGCCTTGGTTGCATCTTTATATTTAAACTAGGTTCCGCCCGCGGCTTCGCTCGCGTGGTCCCCAGATGGTGATATGTCAATTACATAGCTATCATTTGCGTTTTGTTATTCCAAGTCTGATTCTTTTTTGTTATACCACGTTTTATAGTGACTGACGTTTCATGTCAAGTCACACGGGAATGCTGTCGAATGGGATAAAAAGTATCTTATGTCCGTCTCCTGGCTCTAAGCTACCTCCCTACCAATTTTCACTCAAATCTGTTCTGCCGTTCTTGAGTTATAAGTGGTGTAACTAACACGACTTTCTTTTTTATATATAAGATATGTAAGCATGTTTGTATGTCCACAGCTACACCATGTCGGGGACAGCCGCGGGGGGCCTGCCGCTGGGGGCCGCCAACGCCACCGCCACCGCACTCGGCGGCCTCGGGGGCTCCCTTGAAGATAAGGTGAGCTTATTACTTTCAAAAGTTTATTCGTCGCGCGGTTCGCTTACAGGGTTCGGCAATGGAGGAAATGGCCCATGAAATAATTCGTTAGAAAGTACATTATTGGGACCCCACTATCTATGATAGAACTTCACTTACAGGTAAGTTCGTTTAACCATTAGTTCAGTATTCTTCAATCATCATCATCATTATTTCAGCATGGCATTTCTATTGCTGGATATAGGTCTACTTTCGATTTTGTCAGCCGACTCGGTCCAGTGCATGTATTATCCAGGCTTACGTCTCGTCGTCGTCGTCGTCGTCGTTGGACGTCTCTCTCTGACCTGGATTTCTTGGGCCTGGCCTCGACGACGAATCATAACAGTAATGGGACAAGAGCAAGTGTCATCGTGGCGGGTACCTCTGTTGCAGGACTGCGAGCTGCTCTGCCCGGTGTGCTTCGAGCTGATCGAGGAGGCGTACGTGTCGCGCTGCGGGCACTCGTTCTGCTTCGCCTGCATCGCCAAGTCCGTGGAGCTGCACCGGCGCTGCCCCAAGTGCGGCGCCGCGCTGCCCTCCAACGAGCACATCTTCCCCAACTTCCTGCTCAACGAGCTGGTCAGAACACTCTAGCTAGATATTAGTAAAGACCGGATTATATGCAACATAAAAAACCCAAAATATGCAAGAAAATGAATATCTACACTAATTACTATCAGTGAAAACTTATAATTGGCTCACTGTTTCTATCATAGTTATTAAGGACATGTATTATAGCTGTTGGTTTTGCGAAAATAAATAAATAAATAAATAAATGTATTCAACTACCGCTGAAAAGGGGCTAAATAATGCATTATTATGCATTTGCGTATAATCCGGTCTTTGGTTATTGGTTGCTCCACTTCTTCTCTCTCTATCAGTTCCTGAATCAGAACACCTATAATTGGCTATCTGTTGTATATTCTATTGCTATGCCCCTTTCCAATATTCTGCTTAGAGATGTTCATTACCATTGCAACGTTTATCTTCCGTCGAAAAATGTATGGCTGGTTTCGACAGATACCTGCTATTTTAATGAATCTGTCGACCGTCAGTAGAATATTGGAATTGAATTACATCAATGAATTGCTAGCGGATCCGCCAGCGAATAAAAAAACCCACATATCATCATGTTCCTGCCCTCATCCCACTCTATGTGGGGTCGGCACAGCATGATCCTTGGAACATGTAAGAGTTTTGGCTAAGGTGCTTTATGACCGGCCGCCTGCCTGACGTCAACCCTCCTTGGGAATACTTGCTTATTGTATCTCATCATGTTGATGGATCCTATCCCTTAGTCGACTCTTACGACATGCTCGGGGAGAGAAGCAGCTGGATGCGTTGGATGTTTTGTGTTTACTCCCACATGTATAAATGTTGAATAGAATGAAGTGAGACTGGGAGTGGGTGTGGGTGTGCAGGTGGCGAAGCGGCGCGCGCGCTCGGCCCGCGCGCCCGCGCCCGCCGCCAGCGACGCCGCCGCGCTGCGCACGCTGCTGGCGCAGGAGTCGCGCCACCTCGCGCTGCCCGAGGTACGTCTCAGGAGCACCTCCACCCTCACCTCCACCTCGCTCAGTGTTCCATGCCTCCGTGCCTTGTGTCATCCGCCGCGCTCCTGTCTCAGTCCGACCACCCACGAGCGCCGTTTCCACCCGACTGCTAAGAAGGAGGGTTGTTTGGGATGTATGTATGTATGTGTGTGTATGTGTGTGTGTGCACTCCTTCGGTTGAGGCTGTAGTCTGAACGGCTGGATTTTGGCAAATGGGTTGTCGTTGGATTCGTCTGGACGACGAGGGTCATTACTTCATAAGCTTTGTGAAGAGTCAAAAAATCTAATATAGCAGCTTTAAGGAGCCATTTCCAATTAATATAAGATTACTAAATGGTACAAATTAATCATCATCATTGTGTCAGACTTTCTCTGCTACCTAAATTTTACGTTGTCGGGGTTTTTTTTTAATAAATACTTGTTGAGAATCGCCTACCCACCTCGCTGGCGCGCGGCCGCACTCCTGGCTCCCCTCTCTCCTACTCCACCAGTGAAACCGGCCGAGAAAATGCTCACCACTTTCGTGAGCAAATTCCCCTAGTAAACCGTTGAATGTGTTGAACGTGTCTCCGGGTGCAGGTGGAGTCGATGCTGGAGCTGCTGACGCGGCGCAAGCGGCTGCTGGAGGCGGAGTGCGCCGCCGCGCACCACAGGCTGCTGTACGAGTTCCTGGCGCAGCTGCACCGCCAGCGCACGCACCAGCTCGACCACCTCGCCAGGGAGACGCACCTCGTCAGCAAGGTCAGCCAAGTGCCGCCGCTCACGACTAACACGCTTTTCCTCTGTTTCTGGTTCAGCATATTGTATAGCCTTCTTCAGGGCCTCGTCCCGATCTCGCACACTTTGCTTGTTTCAAACGACACAGTCCGACCGAACGCGGAGCCCCCGGGCCAGCGTCCGACCGCTGTTGATGAGATTGTACTGCTTCGCCAGGCAGTGACTACTTGATGCCCTCAGCAATCCATGCTTTTTGTGGTGTGGTTTTTAGTGACGTGAGAGTGATACGTGATGCCCTTTTGTGCTACTTCTGGTGCCCCCTAAGACGTGATGCCCTGGGCAATTGCTTAATTTGATAAAGGGTTAATCCGTCACTGTCGCCAGGACATGGAGCACGTGGCGGGCGTGCTGCGGGAGCTGCGCTCGGGCGCGGCGGGGCTGGCGCGGCTCGGGGGGGAGGGCGGCGCCGGCGAGGGGGGGGACGCCGTGTCCGCGCTGCGCCGCGAGATCGCGGACCTCGCCGGCAGCGTGGGCGACACCGCCGCGCACGACGGTCAGTACCCGCGCCGCCGGACCGCCGGACCGCCCGGCGACCGCGACTCACGGCCGGCTGCTACATCGGCGCGCTGTTGTTCCAGGCAGTCCCTCGGGCGCCTGCTCCGAGGAGAGCTTCGCGGGCGGCGGCGGGGGCGGGGGGGACGCGCTCGTCGCGCGCTGGCGGCGCCTCACCGCGCACTTCGACGACTTCGTGCAGGTGAGACGAGTGATTTCAGGGGGAGAGCAGGAGGAGAGACAGAGATGCGAGGTGGCAGAGTAGGGTGGGAGTAGAATAGCGTATGTGTGTGTGCTGTGCGGCTAGAGAGAGGATGTCTGTGTTGTGGAGGAGTTTTTGTTAGGATCCGTTATTGCAGTGCTACTTCGCGCACCGCGGCGACGAGCTGTACTTCCCGGGGTCGTCGCCGGCCGCGCCCCCCGCGCCCCCCGGCGGCGAGTCCCCCGCGCCCCCCGCGCCCGCCTCGCCGCGCGCCGCGCTCGACGCGGACGCCGTGCCGCAGGCGGACTCCTCGCACACCACCGCCCCGGGTACGCGTGAGTGTGAGCTGCGCCCTGCACCACTCCTTACTCCTTACAACTTACTACAATTCCACAAGTTACTAACGTAACCTTCCCGGCCATGGAACTAGACGCCCGTTCTAATTGAAAAGTCCATCTTGATAAAATTTCCAACAAATTAAATAAATTAGTTTTTGCAACTTACGAAAATTTGTGAAACAATTTTACAAGCACACCATAGCGGTGTTGCGTCAATATTAAGCTATGGTCTAGTACTTTGGGGCGACGGCTCTGAAATAAATAAAGTATTCTTAGCCCGAAAAAAATGCGTTGGAGCAATTGTCGGCGAACCGCCGCGCCCTGGGAATCCTACGAGCCTTTTAAAAAAGACGTTGATAGCTAACGACAGGGTCCATTCCAGGCGGCGACCAGCGCGCGCCCGAGGAGTTCCCCCGCGACGACGCCAGCGCCGACACGCACGCGCCCTCGCGCAGCGCGCACGCGCCCGCGCGCGGCCTGGACGCCTTCAGGGAGGACCTGGTCGCTTTCACACGATACAGGTACTTGTATTTACTATATCTACATACGGGTTATAGTCCACTATCCGGTTCTTAAACACCCCGACGAAGACGAAGATCAGGTTGTTTCTACTTGCTCATGCTGAATTGGGACAACTTTTGCAACTGTTCCATAATTATATTAAGTTAATTTAGTTAGTTGCTTAATCTGGGGCTAGATGGCGCTGTGTGAAATGTCCAAAAATATTTATTTATTTATTATTTAGTTTTGTTGTTGCAAATAAATGATTCTAATTCTGATTCTGGTGTTGTGTCCGCCTGCGCCACTATCGCGTTGATTGTACAGGGCATCGTTAACATTGGCAGGGCGCTGCGGCCGCTGGCGACGCTGTCGTACTGCTCGGACGCCATCAACTACTCCACCATCGTGTCCACCATCGAGTTCGACAAGGACGAGGAGCTCTTCGCAATCGCCGGAGTCACTAAACGGATCAAGGTACCCGTCTTATTTATATAAACACATCTTACTGGCATTTGTGCCTCGTACATTTAGTAATTAGAAATATCAGGATCAGTGAAAATAAACGATTATGATTTGTTTGGTACGGAACGTATTTATTATAAATGTCAAAATGTCAGTTGTCAAAACTCTTTGAGGTTAGTCGCCGAATAAATTCCAAATACATTACCAAGTCGTTTTTAATATCACATTTGATAAATTACGCAAACAACAGAGCAGTGCACGTAATAATTAACTACACCCACCATGATTACTTGTTCGTAGTCCACAAGGAGCTCGTCACACATTTCACTTGTAACATCACACCTGCAACTAAATGAGTTGAAAGTCGTAAACAGTAGGTACTCGCGACCTTAGACATGGTCATCTCTCCTCATGCATTCTAATCTCAGAGACCGTTTGGAAACGTCTTAAATACACGTTGAATTTACGGTTTGGTGTAATTTATGGTTCGGTCATGTAGAGAGGATGAATGAAAGAAGATTAACGAAACAGGTGTGTGAGGCGAGTGTGAATGTACCGTTGGAAGGGGAAGACCTCGGCGCACGTACCTGGACCAAATCGGCGACGTTTTGGAAAAGGGCCAGGTCAAGAGTACCCTAAACCGACGAGCATGCATGAGGAATGTAATGAGAGTGAAGGAAGCAAAAGAAGTATGTCGGGATCGTAGCAAATGGCGATCCGTGATCTCTGCCTACCCCTATGGGAAACAGGCGTGATTTTATGTATGTATGTATGTATGAATTTACGCTTCGTGACGCGACCGAGCGCGGGAGATACAGGCGAGAAACCCACGCTTAGCAGTTTGGGGAAATTATCCCTTTACAATAATGTTAATAAAACGAGCGGGACCATTCCCTCCCTAGCCAGACACTTTTTGGAGAGATTAATTTTGTTTTATGAAACCGCCGTGATGGTCGAGTTGGTCCCCCGCGCAGGTGTTCGAGTGGGAGGCGGTGGTGCGCGACTCTGTGGACGTGCACTACCCGTGCGCGGAGATGCAGTGCTCGCACAAGATCTCGTGCGTCTCCTGGAACGCCTACCACAAGCAGGTGCTGGCCTCCTCCGACTACGAGGGCACCGTCTCCGTGTGGGACGCCGCCACCGGCCAGCGGACCCGCGCGCTCATGGTAACACCACCACCTCGTCTCCTGGAACAAGCAGGTGCTGGCCTCCTCCGACTACGAGGCTTAATGGAGTAGGATGGAGTAGGTTTGCCCAGCACTTGTTCCATTCTCTCAGCTCAGTCGGCCTTGTCCACATGAAAGACAGTGAATACGTGCGGAGCTGACTAAGCCGCGGGTTTCCTTACAATGTTTTCCTTTATCGTTTGAGAGTACTGGGATAGCGCACATAAATATTTCGCACAGAGAAATCCATTGGTACATGACCGGATTTGAACCCATAACTGTTATACTAACATGAACATGTTATTATAATAATAAATAATAACCTAACCTAACCCAACAGTCAGATACATAGTTCTGATCCCACACTAGGATTCCCTGTGTCGTGGGGATCAGAAACTACGAGTACCATGGTACCCCAGACCAGGGAGAAAGATTTGCAGGATATGCAAACATTTCTTCCGCAGCGACAATCGAACCCGCGCCTCTAGCGTCTCAGCTGAGCTCTCGCCACGCCCTCGAGGCCGCCCGCAGAGGAGCGTGTTAATCCAAGTGTGGGTGTGATGCAGGAGCACGACAAGCGGTGCTGGTCGGTGCACTTCAACCGCGCGGACGTGCGCCTGCTGGCGTCGGGCTCGGACGACGCGCGCGTCAAGCTGTGGTCGCTCAACGCGGAGCGCTCCGTCGCCACGCTCGAGGCCAAGGTGAGCCCCGCCCGCCCGCCCCCCCGCATCTCCCCCCCCCGCACCCCGCACCCCGCTCCCCCGCCCGCTCACCGTGCTCCGCCGCGCGCGTGTTGCAGTTCAACGTGTGCTGCGTGCGGTTCAACCCGCGCTCGTCGTGCCACCTGGCGTTCGGCTCGGCGGACCACTGCGTGCACTACTACGACCTGCGCGCGCCGCGCCGCGCGCTCGCCGTGCTGCGCGACCACCGCAAGGCCGTCTCCTACGTCAAGTTCCTCGACGCCGACACGCTCGTCTCCGCCTCCACGGACTCGCAGCTCAAGGTACGGCCCTCCCTCCCCGCCGCCCCACCGCCCCACCGCCCCACCGCGCCGCTCTCACTCTATAATACAATGTAATGTTGAACACGTGGTGTGACGTCAGCTGTGGCGCGTGGACTCGCCGCGCTGCGTGCGCTCGTTCACGGGGCACGCGAACGAGAAGAACTTCGTGGGTCTCGCCACGCACGGCGCGTACATCGCGTGCGGCTCCGAGAACAACGCGCTGTACGTGTACTACGCCGGGCTGGCGCGCCCGCTGCTGCACTACCGCTTCGACGCCGCGCGCCCCTTCCTGCCGCCCGCGCACGCAGGTACCGCCGCCCTCCCCCCTCCACCCTCCCCCCTCCACCCTCCCGCAACCTCTGTATTACAACACCCTGCAGGATTCTAGTCTAGAATTTGTTTTGCACTTGGTGGATTCAATACGGCGTCTGTAACGCAAGACATTGCTTAACCCCCTCCGTTAATATTTACCATTTATTCATCCATTTGCTTTACCTCCCATAGCTCATAGTCTAACCCCCGAATACTAAAACGCATCTCAAAGTTGAGCACGTCTCAAATGACGATTTTTTTTGACAGATTTTCATCAGAAACTGTCAAAAAACTGTGAGTTGAGACGTGCTCAACTCTGAGTCGCGTTTGAGTATTCGGGGGTAAGCCATTTATTCATATGTCTGCAGCATGAGCGCGGGGGCGCGCGCAGGGTGCTAAGCGCTTTCCCCTCTTGGGTCATTATTCACTCATGTTAGCAGCAAACGGAGGATATTACCCCATTGGTTCTGATCTAGCATTATTCTGTTTCCAGTGGGCGGGGCGGGGGTGGGGGCGAGTGCGGGGGCGGGGGTGGGCGGCGCGGGGGGCGAGCGGCGCGAGGACGAGCCCTCCGAGTTCGTGTCGGCAGTGTGCTGGCGGCGCGCGCCGCACGCGCCTGCGCTGCTCGCCGCCAACAGCCAGGGGACCATCAAGGTGCTCGAGCTGGTCTAGGACATCCACAGGCCTCGCAAACGATATTGCGAGGAAAAGACACAGCTTACAGGGGAAAAGGTGGAGTGAAGTTTGACTTAAAGTGAAGTGTGTAAAGTGCTTAGGCCCTAGACTTTCTGTCAGGGCGCCCTCGAGGTGCAGGAGTTAGTGTAGACCGCGCTGCGTTGAAACAACTAAGAGGAGAGAAGGTAAACCCGAAAAAATCCGAAGTATGTATAAATATGACCTGTGAACAGAATTTAAAATAGTCTTCAGACCCTTGACTCCATCACGGCCACCAGGTCTCGTGCAGACCTCCCGGCGCAACAGAACTGAGGCGTTGACAAGATAAACTGATGATCAACCCGCCAAAACTACACTAAATTACTACATTTACACAAGTATATTTTAAGTTAAAAAATGTGCATAATATAACCCTCCTTTTGTTCCGCAAAGTCGGGTAAAAGGTGGTTTGAGAATATGAAGAGGAGTAATGACATAGGGTCTTGAGAAAATAAAGAGAAAAGGTGAATTTTGATTGTAAAGTGTAGTCGACAACAAGATGAGGATGAAAGTGTAGTTGTAAAATGAAGAGTAATTAATGTGAAGAGAAGAAAATAATGTGCTTTGTGCCGAGATGATACAAGAACTCTAGCGGTATTTTGTGGTAGAGTTAGTAGAGGTAGTTTACTCTTAAAACAAATGGAGTTGGAACAACTCTGTGAAATGCTGCCGAAAACTATTTTTTTTTGTATATTCGATTTTAAAACTTAAATAATTATTGTAATTTCAGAGAATAGATTATATGGATTCATGTCTTCGGTTTTAGAAATATAACAAATAATAATAAATAAATCGGATTGGAGAATAAATAAGTAAAAATAATCAATTTTTGATTAAAAAACATAGGATAATTGTGAATAAAACCGATTTTCAAATATTCAGCATTGAGCAATGTTTACTAACAATACATACTCTTTAATGTGTAAAGTGGATTGATCAATATGAATTGATGTTGACTGTTCATTCAATGCTTGTATATCTGTCTATAGTGTTCTATAGTTAATTCTAAACTGTAATGTATGATCAGGAGTGGCTGCAAGTCTTCTTAAGATTACTTGTGGCTCTGCCCACCCCGTTAGGGATACGGGCGTGATAATATGTGTGTATGTTATGTAATAATATATCAATCTCTTGACTGTCATTCACAATACAAATAAAGAAATAAACATTGAAAAAAAAAAGAACTTGCGTGGTACCTACCTGGATTAAAATTACACTATTAAGTAATTCCAGGTCATAATCTAAAGGTGTTCAGAGTTTCAGCCAACTGTTATACAGTCGAACACAAAAACTTTCGTATTTATAATAATAATGGGATAATCTTTCAAATCTTATGAACAAAATGACACAAAGTACTAAATAAATTTACTGTCCTTTAGACTCTCATAGTTATAGAATACTTTGTCAGTGCCGCTGTCTTGTTTACTATTTAATTTAATTTATGTAGTACCACAGATATAGTACGCCTCGGCAATTTCCGTCTAGCTTCTGAAACACGAACTAACGCGATGATAAATTTAATATAGAGATGTAACAATAATTATGTATATACTTATTTTTACTAAGGGTTGGTTCAGTTATTATTAGTTGCATATTCGGACAAATTTCGAAGTTTGCCGAGGCGCACAAGTTTGTGGTACTGCTGTACGTTGGTACCGAGTGAACAGAGATGGCGCCGCCTTGCACAAGGCAACGCCCCGCGCTCCCGCTCAGACTGTGGATCTTTAGCAATACTAGCGTTAGTACTTCGTTTATTACTTACAAGTGCCAAAATGTACATACTGTGTGTTCCGTCGATGTGATAATTCTAGTTTAATCCTTGTAATAGTACTTACGTCAATATTATGTGTTACAAATACACAAACTTTGATTTAGCGTACTCCGCTGATTTTATAAATCTTGGTCGAGTCTATCAGAAGGACTTATTTCATCTAACGCCCAAATGAGGAACATACTTAAGAAGTAAAACATTATGGTTCCCTGAGGCAGCCTAGATGGCGCTAAGAAGTTTGTATCCTCATGTACCGCATAGAACATAGGTACTATAAACAGGAAATTGTACAATTGGATCAATCAGATGATTTGCTCTCATACTGCTCTCAGCCATATAAAGCCATCATCATCAACTTTCAGAGGTTCGGTACAGCTCCATTTAGGAAGAGACTGGAATCTATTTTACCTTATTTTTAAGAATGTTAGGTATTCCACGGTTCTTTTAAGTAGCTGAAGCCCGCAGATTCAGTCGTGTATTACAATTTTTTATCACTTTTCACCCTAAATACCAAAGCCTTTTAAGGGTAAAAATATTTTGATAGTTTATTTTCAAAGTTTGTGTATTCATGCAACCATTAGTCATTAGTCATTCATTAATTACCTCTGTACAATTCTTCCAGCTGAACACATTTTATGTAGTTTTTCTCAAATAGATAAGATTTATTTTGCAAATAGATATTACTAAGTACTTATTTGGTCATCAAATGAATTTATTTTATGAGCGTATATTGAACTTGTCGTACATATTTTAAATGAATTTTACTTTAAATCGGACTGACTGTTGTAATGTGAAGTCCGTTCACACTGCCCGATTCACTGGAGCGAGTAACTCGGCCGCGGCAAAAGTCGCTCGTTTGTATCGCGCACAGAGACCAAACGATCGCCTGATTGGATTATACCGGCATTGTTTTAAAGTATCTCAGTTCACAAAAGGCCCTGATAAAATAAAACTATTCTTACAACTCGGCGCAGCTCTCGGCCTGTGAACAGACTTGTAGAATAGACCACGCGTAGGAAGTGTGTATAGAATAGGCCATCACACAAACAAAAATATATTGTACTCGATGCGCCTAGGCTAGAACGGGTTTCTCGACCTACTCGATTTTGTATAGAAAAGTTGATGGTACCCGATAGATGGCGCTGTTTTACAAAATATAGCTAACGCAGTCGAGTCGGTGAAATAGGGGTAGGTAAGACATTTTTGATTTTTTACTTAGGTACTGAACTTTCGAAATGAGAAACTTAGAGAAATGGTTTAGTTCCTCAAGGCTTAACTAGATGGCGTCACGTCTTCCCTGATATCGTTTCCACTAGCTAATACAGATCTATTACAAAATCAGTTAAGATTTCCTAATTTCGATCTATGTAAAGCCATGTAATAGTCTTTTTTCCTGATTTCGTGATGGCGGCGTGGCGTCACGGAGTGGACAGGTGGTATTGTATATTGTGATGTGCGCTTGGTGTTCTGGTAACCTCAATAAATGTGATCCCTGTAACGAGTTGTTTTATTTACTAGCTTCCACCCTTGGCACTACACTGAAGTCAGCTGGTCGCAGCTCCTTGCTCAGGTCAGGGCCCCGGGCTATCGCCCGGGCTATCATCATCACAGGTCTTACTCACTGACAGGTATCCTGATCGTTGTCAACGTCATGTCAAATAAGTCTAATGTGTCAAAGTCTCCAGCAGACATCCCTCGTCGTCCGTCATCTTTTAATTTCATTCGTCAAAATATTTTGTAGAAAGAAAAACTTAGATGCTTGTTTTGGACGACAAATTAAATTAAATTATGGATTAATTGGAAATCTCCATCGATTACTCACAGTAGTGCTCTTCAAGGTAATTTCTACAACTTTGTAATCTATAAAGTATATAATTATTTTTGTAGTAACGTTTTATCAGGCTATAGGAAGGAAGTATGGTGCAATAATCATGTTTTGGCTTCTTTTTCAAGGTTTCCTGATAAAATGGACCCGCTGATTACAGAGCAGGCGATGATGCCGTCCCCCAGCATTTTTAGTCACATTTTCTATCCATTTACATTCGGTAAGACGAAATACACTTTTTCTAGACAATTATGTTCTACGCGACGTTTTGTCGTTGGGCTTCGTTCGCGTGGTACGTTCTCAGATAAATCTAGGTCATGAAGTAGGCATTTCAAGTTTTATCAGCTATTACTAAGATAAAGTTGACAACCTCAGTGGCGAGGCGGGCGGCTGAGACAGAAGAGGGGTTTGATTCCTGCTGCGGGAGAACCTACAACATTCTCTCAACCCAATATATACAAATTGAGATGGTAAAGACGTTTGTTCCAGGACTGCAGTTCCTCGCGGCGTACGGCTGGCACCTGGTGGGCGCGGGCGCGGGCGCCGCCTACTTCTACTGCAAGCTGCAGCCCTGGTACATCAAGTGGAAGAAGGCCAAGGAGGATGCTAAGTACCATAAAGGTGGGTCCTTCGATATGTAGCTAACTATGCCTACAAAAATACTTGTTTCTAAAGGGTCGTGTGACTTGGGGGTACCAAAATAAACTAAGTGTTTATTAAGGTGATCCCCGAAGATCTTACAGAATTATTTTGAAACAAATATAGATAAAATTTTTATTACTACTACAGTGAAATTAAAAGCAAAGGCACACTCCATGCAATTGATACAGTCATGTCTCCTTACCTGTAGGTTTTATAAAATGATGGTTTGCTTATCATTTATTACTTCACCATTTGCGAGTATCATAGTATATTGCACATCAATTTTTAGAACAGAAAAAGCAATTGGTGCACAGCCAGATTTGAACCTTAGGATTGGAGAGCAAGGCCACCGCTAGACCAGCAGTGTTTTAACTTTGAAGTTTGAGTAATGCAGCATTGGCTTGTGTTGCAGACCCCGACAAGGCGAAGGAGCTCATGGAGGCCATCCAGCGGGCGCGCGAGAGACAACAGCAGATTCTGCTTGAGGCTTCCCAGAGAGCTGCCGAACAACAGAAGCAGGTGAACTTCAGAATGTTCACTGCTTACTACCTATCGTATAAAACGCAGCTTATATGTTGCTCCCGGCACAAACTATGATGTACTAGCTTCCATCCGTGGTTTCGCTCGGGTGGTACCAGGATAAAAAGTAGCCTATATGTTATTCCAGCACATATACTATGTATGTCCAAGTTTCATTCAAATCTGTTCACTTATGGCTAATTGAGGCACAAAAATCCTCACAAACTTTCCCATTTTGAAGTGTTGATACGAGAGATCACAACTTTCTGTGCAAATTGACAAATAGAATAGATAAATAGATGACAAAATAGTAATGTGTTGGAATTGCAAAAATTGTGCAATAAAAAGCAATATACAGCTTTAAAATACACAGAAAACATTACACTCAAATCAAAAAGAAATATAATATTTATTTAAATAAAATATATTTATTAGAATTAGTACATGATACAAAGGTTCTCATGAACTAATTGCAAACGATGATAGCTGCAGTAGTTTTAGAAAAACTGTGTCACAGCTACCAAGGACCACCTCCTCAACCAATGATTGTTCCTCCTTGAACCACAACAGTGACCATTATATGCCGCTTCTTCTTTTTGGATCATTTCTGTAGCTCTAAAATTTTAGGCCGTTGGATGTAAAATATATATGTATGTATGTTGGTAAGAGCTAGTGGCCAACTCTAGCGACGGAGTTTTTAGGCCGCCTAAAGGCCTCCGTCATGGCTTAACGACTTAAAAGCCGGGACCGACTGTTTAACGTGCCCTCCGAAGCACGGAAGCGCTCAACTCGTAATGCCACTTGCAGTCACCCATCCCAATTTGTGACCGCGCATATCGTTGCTTAACTTTAACGATCAATCAAGAACGCCTGAGCAAGCTACGCCGCGAGCGCTTCAATGCGCTGCGATGCAGAGTAAGTCAGCTGAGGCCTCCGGCTGCGCAGGTAGTTGTTGTGTGGAGTGATGGAGCTTGTGTGTGTCGGCAGCGCGAGGAGCTGAAGCGAGCGGAGACGGTGGAGAGGCTGGAGAAGTACGGCGCCGCTGCGGGCGCCGGCCGCCGCCTCGGGGCCGCCGACGAAGGTAACTGCATACACAATATCACGCCCGGATCCCTAACGGGGTGGGCAGAGCTGTGCGAAACGCACAAAAGAAAGAACTTTTATTTTAGGTAAAAATGGTTTATTTTGGGAACCATAATGTCGTCGTTCTCATTATTCTTAACATAACCTCCAAAGTTGTAGTGTTGCCATATTGCAACTTATTCTTATGTTGGTATTGAACATATATTGGGGCCCGGACTAAAATTACATACCGGATACCTTTTAACTAATAAGTCACAAACACAATGACAAACAATGTTACTAAATCTTAATTTAAAAATAAAAATTAAATTAACTTAATTATTACTGATCATCATTAGAAAATTTGTTTTTATTTTAATCTGCTAGTATGGCACAACTTGGCTACTAGTTTTAACTTACATCTAAACACAAACTTAATACTAATCATTATCAAGTGGTAAAGGACACACTTTCATGATACTTGTTGTTATAATAAAACCCTTAGCAGTCTTAACATTAAGTGCACGCACCTTACCGTCCCTGCCTGGCATGACTGAAACAATTCTACCCATAGGCCATTTCAAGGGAGATACATTGTCATCTTTGATTATAACCAATGTTCCTGTTTTTAGGTTTGGTTGGACACCTTTCCATTTGGGTCTGTTTTGCAGCATTACTAAATATTGCTTGTGCCACTGATGCCAAAAACTTTGTTGCATTTGCACACATTGTTTCCAAAAGGAAAGTTTTCCAACATTTTCACCAACCAAGTTAATCTCTGGATAAGAAGTTAAAGTAGAGCCTGTCAAGAAATGAGCAGGTGATAGGTAAGACATGTCTTCAGGATCAGCTGACATAGGCGTCAGAGGTCTGGAATTTAAGATTCCTTCTATTTGAACCAGTACTGTATTCAGTTCCTCATAGGTAAGGACAGCCTGACCAACCACACGCTTTATATGGTATTTAACGCTCTTAATACCAGCTTCCCACAAGCCGCCAAATACTGGTGAATACGACGGAATGAAATTAAAAGATATTCTTTCAGTATTGCAGAAATCATGTACCGCATTTTGATGGCTTGTAGAATTCTGTAATTTATACAAATCATTTAGTATATTATTTGCTCCTTTATAATAGGCTGCATTGTCACAATGTATTTTTGTTGGCTTATTTCTGCGGGAGATAAACCGTTTTAAACAAGCTAGGAATGTGTTTGTTGTCATATCAGAAGCTAATTCAATATGTATTGCTTTAGTCACAAAACATACAAATATTACAATATATGCCTTTGTAATCACTGGCTTTCTAATCCTAGATTGCTTTACATTAAATGGCCCTCCATAGTCTGTACCGACTATTTGAAATGGCCGCGAAACATTTACACGGTCTGATGGGAGGGAACCCATGAGTTGAGTTGTGGCCTTAGCTTTAAGTTTAAAACAAATGATACATTTGTGTATAACTGATTTTATCTCTCTACTGGCATTTATTATCCAATATTGCTCACTTAAGCTACTTAAAATTAACTTCTGACCTGCATGTTTTAGACGCGAATGTTCCTTTTGAATAATTAGCTTTGTGATGTTTGAACACTTAGGTAAAATAATTGGATGTCTCTGAGAATAAGAGAGACTGGCGTTCTGCAATCGCCCACCAATTCGTAGCATAGATCTAGAGTCAAGAAACGGGGTTAAATTACTCAAGTTACTTTTTAATTTAGACAATTCACCATGCTCTTTTAAATGATTTATTTCGTTTTTAAAATGTCTTTCCTGGTCGATTTTAATTATAACATGCAAAGCAGATGTCAATTCCTCAGGGCACAGTTTTCCTTCTTTTTTGGTATTATCTTTTTTACAATTATGTATGAATCTTTTCACATAGGACATTATTCTTGTTAGTTTTTCAATACTGGAATATTTATCAAACACAGAGGTAAGATCATTTATTTTATTGCATGTATTACATGCTTTAATTTCCGGTTTTAATTCGGGAATATTGTTCACATTAACTTTATCTTCACTTTTAAGATGTGTGTACATAGCACTTTTTAAATACTCAGGTCCATGAAACCACAATCTGCCTACCTCTGTCTCCAATAATTTTGGTGACAATCCACGGGACAAACAATCTGCTGGATTCTCACTCGATTTGACATAGTTCCATTGAAATTGCGCTGACAATTGGTTGATTTTCTCGACTCTATTAGCTACATATACACTTAGTCGCACAGGCGCAATGTTTAACCAACACAGCACAATTTGTGAATCCAGATATAAAAATGTTTTTACTGCATATTTTAGGGACAGTGTGTCGTGAACCTTTTTAGCCAACATGGCCAATAATAAGGCGCTGTTAAGTTCAAGTCGTGGTGTGGTTAGTTGTTTGTTTTTAGGATTTATTCGTGACCTAGAACATAATAGGTTTACCTGAGGGACATTGTTCGCATTAAATGATCTTAAGTATAGGCAACAGCCATAAGCAATGTTAGATGCATCAGCATAACCAACAAGTTCTAATGTGTTGGATGATTGGTCATTGATATTCCGTGGTATCGAAATACATGACATTTGTACCAATTCGTTAGCAAATTCAACCCACTGCATATTGAGATCCTCAGGCAAAGCATCATCCCATTTTATATTCGCGAACCACACCTGTTGCATTAAATACTTAGCTTGAACTAACAACGGACCTACAAGACCCAAAGGGTCAAAGAACTTGCTTATGAAGCTCAGCATTTGTCTTTTAGTGTAAACTTTCAACACTAGTTTTTCAGGACATTGCATTTTCAATGTGTCACACCCTACATCATAGGTGAGCCCTAATGTTTTCATAAACATGCTATTTTTATCAAAATCTACATTTCCGAAATATTGTAAATTAGAAGGTATATCTTTTAAAATATTCCTTTCATTTGAACACCATTTGTGTAGCGAAAAACTTGCTTCTTTCATTATTGCAATTAATTCTAATTTGGTTGCTTCTAACTCATTTAAATTATTGCTTCCACATTGTACATCATCAACATAAGTTGAATATTTGAGAGCTGCCGCAGCCAGAGGATATTTTTCACCATAGATCTTAGTAAGTTCTAACAAACAGCGAGTCGCAAGGAAAGCTGAACTTTTTACCCCATATGTGACCGTTTGCAACTGTAGGCACTTCACAGAATCATGCGTGGAATCCCGCCACAAAATGTTTTGCAAACAGCAGAATTCTTGGTCTACTAAAATACCCCTGTACATAGCCTTAATGTCACAAAGTAAGACATATTTAAACGTTCGAAAAAGCGTCAATATATCAAACAGCTCACTTTGTACAACGGGACCGTTGAGCAACACGTCATTCAAGCACAAACCGTTTTTAGTTTTCATGCTCGCGTCAAACACCGCACGAACAGGTGTAGTTTTGCTATTCGGATTAAATACCGGGTGATGTGGAAGAAAATATACTTGACCACTATCACAATTATAATTCTGTATATCAAAATACTTAGCATGCCCTTGATCAATATAATCATGAATAAAATCTTTATATTTTTGAGACAGTACCTCATCCCTAGCGAAACGCTTCTCAAGGTTATAAAACCTTTGTAATGCACAGGAAAAAGAATCCCCTAGCTGCACATTTTCTAGCTCAAGCTTTAAAGGCAAACCAACAGAAAACTTTTGATTGTCTAACTTGACTGAAGACTGAAAATATTCTTCAGCTAATTGTTGCTCACTAGCGCCCTCTTTATATACAGTGGGTACCTTTTCACATTCCCATAATTTGGAAATGGTTTCCCTAATTTCGTGCAGTTCAGGGTCCTTGTCCTTCACATTGTGTGGAAAATTATTAACTTTGTTACCTTGAACGTAGAGGCATAAATTAGAAGCAAAAACCTTGCCAGCTGAGACGGGCAGGCTGCCTGCAATGACATATCCAAGTGCAGTGCTAATCAGGTACGGGCCGGCCGGCGTAACGGGCAGCGTTTCACGCTGTAAGACCTGGAAAAATATGTCACAACCCAATAGGAGATCTATTTTTCCTGATTTATTATAATTCTCATCCGCTAACTTGATGTGCGGTGGAATGTTGAATTTGGATATATCAAAGCTTTGCTGAGGCAGGTTGCAGGTTATATGCTTGACCACACAACATGAAACTTCAGTGAAATATTTTGTCACCAAAGAGTGAATGGTCAATTTTGTTTGCTTTGAAACTTTGTGAGCACCATCTAATATTCCCAGAATTTGCTGGTTAGAAGCATGGAGACTACATCCAATATTATTTGCTAAGCTTTCAGTTATGAATGAAATTTGTGACCCGCTGTCCAGCAATGCCCTAGCATTTATTATTTTACCATTTTTACCTTTAATTTGGACGATTGCTGTTGGCAACAGGACATCTTTGGCATGCAAAATGTTAGTCATATTGACCACAGCATGCTTTGCACCAGTAGCGTTGTGGGACACTGATGGGGAATCAGCATTTCCTTTATTAGATGGTGAATCGGTATGCACAAGAGTATTATGTTTCCCTTGGCACACAGCACATTTAAGGCGCAACATGCATTTGCCACGATGCTCATTTAAGCATATTTTGCATAAGTTTAGACTTTTTATAAAGCCACACCTTTCTTTTTCAGGTGCCATTTTGAATTTTTTACACTCATATAATTTATGAGAATCTGTGCAATACTTACATGTCTTGGAAGCTGTTGCTGCTACTGCGTTGAGTGGCTCTTTCTTAGGAGCCCTCGTTGAGCTTGAGTGGAATGCTTGCTCTTCTTCTCCGGAGCTCTCTAGAGCAATGGCTCTTTTTTCTAAGAAAGAAAGATAGTCAGAAAGAGTTGGAACCTCCTTTGAGTTTCTTTCAAGATGAAAGCCCCTGTTTGTGTAATTGTCCACTTTCCTTGCTAGAATATTGATAAGCAGAGTGTCCCAATGCTGCACAGGCTGTTCTAGATTTTTTAATGCTGCTAAGTGCATGCTAACATTGCTTATAATTGATCGCAGGTTTTTTGCAGTGCATTTTGTGAAAGTGGGCAAGTCAAGCATGCTATTTACATGAAAGTTTACAATTTTGGAAGTGTTTGCATATCTATTATCTAATAGAATTAAGGCCTCCTCATAGCTTGCATCATTGAGAGTTAGGTTTTTTATTATATCCAAAGCCTCCCCACTAAGCAAAGAGCGCAGATAGTACAGCTTCTCACAAGCACTCAGTTTTTTATCTGAGTGAATTATTGACTTAAATAAGTTTATGAATGGGTAGTAATCCACTACATTTTTTCCATCATAACCTGAAATAGCAATTTTGGGCAATTTTTTAAACTCACCAGTACATGTTTCTTTGCAATCGTCATATACGGGTTTGTCCTCACGAAGAGCTTTTAGTCGACTATCCAATGTCGCGACACTTTTGTAATACCTGTCCTCGACCTCGGCATATTCTTCCTGGTCTCCTGGATCTTGGCTGAGAATCGACATATTCCACTGCTCATAATTTTTGAATGCAACTGCGAGTCGACTTCGTTTCTCTTGCAGAAGTTCGTACGAGCACTGTTTCACATTATCAGACTCGCAGAACTTCGCGATACGAGAAATAGATCCCTTCACGTACCCACGATTTGCTACTAATTCTTTTAGAGACATAGTGTACTACGACCTACGCCTTTACGACCTATGTCTTGAAAATATATTTAAAAGTATTATCTTTTATGTCACACACACCGTCCCTAAAATATGCAATAAGCCTGGGTACAATGCGGAAAAAATATGGCATAAAATAAACTTATATCTAAGTATTACATTTACAACAAAGGAATATGGCGGTTCCTCAGTGTGACAATTTCACCACAGAGGAATTTTATAACCTATAAGTACGGAAACGGAAATCACTTCACTTTAAAATCACACCGACGATAAATGTCTATGTAATACGCCTTTCCGGATCGCACTAATATTCCGTTTGATGATTTAAATTTTCTTGGTTTTTCTTTCTGCGAAGTTAGGCAGGTTGTTTTCCAAGCTGAAGTACCGCATGGGTGGAATAGACGCACACCACGTAAGGGGTAATATTTGCTTCAGGATTAGGTACTTTTCCGCAGGATGATGAAATATCCACCTTCCTGGTTTAGCTTTGTTTAGGCAGGCTGTTGCAATTTTTCCAAACTGAAGTACCGCATGGGTGGAATAGTCACACGCCACGTGAGGGGTAATATTTCTTCAGGGATCACTTTTCCGCAGGATGATGAAATATCTACCTTCCTGGTTTAGCTGGCCTCTGGTCGGAGTTTTGTTTAGGCAGGCTGTTGCAATTTTTCCAAACTGAAGTACCGCATGGGTGGAATAGTCACACGCCACGTGAGGGGTAATATTTCTTCAGCGGTGCACTACCAATTACTTTATTTTAAACTCACAACCACTTTATTTATTAAACTCGAAGGACCATTTTCTTATGTGCGAAACGCACAAAAGAAAGAACTTTTATTTTAGGTAAAAATGGTTTATTTTGGGAACCATAATGTCGTCGTTCTCATTATTCTTAACATAACCTCCAAAGTTGTAGTGTTGCCATATTGCAACTTATTCTTATGTTGGTATTGAACAGAGCCATAAGAAAACTTGCAGCCACTTCTGATTTAAATTCCTAAGATGGATATGGTGAACCATGGTGACAGGTGATCAGCCGGTCAGGATAGACGGTCCATCATGTCGGAGGATGCTATCCCTTAGTCGACTTTTACGACATGCTCGGGGAGAGAAGCAGCTGGACGCATTCTATGTTTTTTCTTTATTCCCAGTCCAGTGGAGATGTAGGTAACAAACCTTTAAATAAATCAATATTTGTAAATATTTCGCACAGCGCCAACTAGCCCCAAAATAAGCAATGCTTGTACTATGAGAATCAGTGGGACTAAAAAGGGCACTTTGAGCAATTCATCTATTCTATACTATTGCAGTTAATTTTTTGATTTAATAGCAAATCCTAAGCGATTGCTGTAATTTACGTAAAATGGTCTGAATTTTGGGTGAATTATACGCAATCCGATTCAGCAGCAGATCAGATAAAGTTGCCTATTTAACCCACCAGATGGCAGATAGAACACATATACTATTTTTGTATTTTTAATACATAATATTACAACACCCAGACTTGAAGAAATATTTACAGAACATGCAAACATTTCGCCCGCTGCGGGAATCGAACCCGCGCCCCTTGCGTCTCAGCCGAGCACTCGCCCGCCTGCATGACCTAGCAAACATCAATAGGAAACCAGCAGCTTAGTCAGCTCCGCTCATATGCCTTTCCTGTGACTAAGGCTGACTAAGCTGACAGGACGGTAGGTTAGTGAAGGCAAAAGTTGCCTCCTGACGTCAACTCCATGAAAGTTTACATACCAACTGAATGCATACAATACATGATAGATAAGCTGATGTCATCGCTCGCCTTCCAGATTACCTGCCTCTGTCCGGAGGAGCCTCGGTCTCCTCGTACCGCCCCCCCAAGAAGAGCAAGTGCGGGGGAGGGGGGTGCGGCCGGTAGACCGCGCGGGGGGGGGGGGATGAAGGGAAGGTGTGTTGGGGTATTGGAGTCAAGGATCTATGTTTCAGCTAATTTTACTACAAAATAAATACATTTTTCCTCTTCATAATGTAAACACAGGTTTCAACAATTTAATGTAATATCTAATTTTCAAAAGGTTTAACTTAAATAAATATTAACGTTTACTAAAATAAAATAAGTTACTTAAGTTGGTCTGTCTGTACACAATATTGTATTATTGTCTATTATAAAATACTAAAATAATAAAAACAAGTGTTTCATTTCACACACATAAATGTTATCACGCCCGTATCCCTAATGGGGTGGGCAGAGCCACAAGTAATCGTAAGAAAACTAGCAGAGCTACTCCTGATTGAAAGTCCAAGGATGGATATGAACCATGGTGACAGGTGATCAGCCCATCGCCCATATAGATGGACCATCATGTTGGAGGATACTATCCCTTAGTCGACTTGTACGACATGCTCGGGGAGAGAAGCAGCTGAACGCATTCTATGTATGTAGGTACATACCTGTTAATTTTGCTCCCAACCCAGGTGAGAAGTACCTACCTATACTTCAGCCAAATCTCAATACCGCCCATACTTAACCTAAAACTTTACTTTTTCGTTACATGTTTATGAGACCGTTCAAACTCTTAACACTTTAGTGGCGGTAAATTGTAGGTAGTTAGTATGCCTGTATGTAACCGCTCTGTTACGGATAATCTGAACGCTTTCCAATGACTCGTTGGTCGAGCGACGGCCGATTGGTTTAGCTTGCGTTAACGTCCGTAAACATTCTTAACTACCTTACCTAGGTACCTACCTATAATTCAGCCTTAGAATATAGAAAAGTTTTTACATAAATTGTATCCCCAATTTGGCTGAACACTTAGAATAGAGACCGTCGCGTATTTTTCGTTATAAACGATGAAATCGCTTTAGTTTTAGGTAAATAAATCTCGTAACATAAGTTTTCACACCTAATTTAACTATTAATAGGTACACTTAATAGTCTCATGAACTAAGGCCTTTTATCATCTATAGTAGATGATTTATACAGCGTCAGGAGGCAACTTTTACCTTCATAAACGAGACGCTGTAGTGCCCGGGACGAATTAAGATGAAGTAGACTTGCCCAGCACCTATTCCATCCTTTCAGCTTAGTCGACCTTGTCCACAGGAAAGACATGGTCATTACGTGCGGAGCTGACTAAAGCGCGGGTTTCCTCACGATGTTTTCCTTCACCGTTTGAGAGTAGATACTGGTATTTATAGCGCACATAATTTTTTGGCCGGTCATAAAACACCTTAGCCAAAACTCTCCAAAGATCATGCTGTGTCGACCCCACATAGAGTGGGATAAGGGCAGGAAGATGATGTCGGGCGGCGCGGGGTCTTTTCTTTTTATTTGGTCTGAGGGTAGAAGTTTGTGTCTCTGGTTTGTTTAATCTAGGTAGGTATTATTGTTATGTTTTTATTTTCTATTGTCTGGATTATAGTTCGTGACCTAGAATAACTCTGAGCTGGAACAACCCGAGTAAAGTCGCGGGCGAAAGTTGACCCGTAATAGAATTGTGCAATCTTTCGACATGAACGACCTCACCTACCTGAGTACCTACCGAGCTATCTGAGTTAGTTGCGCCACCCGGCTGCGCTCGACTACCATTTACCTACCAAGAGATTTCCGTTCGGTGACGAATCTTCAACCTCACCAAATTGCCTAAATACCTACGTAGTAAGACTTACAAAACTAGGTACCTACTATTTATTTTATTTACTACAGGTACGTACTTATTTCGTTCATAAAAGAGGCGCGGGTTCGATTCCCGTTGCGGGAGAAATGTTTGCATCATCTGTAAATATTTCTTCCGGGTCTGGATGTTTCAATACTACCTATGTATTTACAAAAAAAAATACTTATTTAAAATATATTTTATCAGCCACCTGGTTCCCATAGTACAAGCTTTGCTTAGTTTGGGGCTAGATGGCGCTGTGTGAAATGTTCACAAATATTTATTTATTTATATTAATTACTTTTTATATTCTACCAATGGACGAGGGATGTTAAAGCAACATTAAAAGTAACGTTTATCCGTAGGCATACCTACTTAGTCCGTAAGTAGAATATAGGAATAGGGCATTAGTCCGGTAAGTACTGAAATACCTAGGTACCTTAAATTACCCTACTTACCTACTAAGTACCTTTCGTTTTTTTAGGGTAAGTGCTTAATTATGGGCACTCATAAATTACTTGTCCCATTATTAATTTAGTTATGTTTCGAAGGCAATTCCTACATTTTTTTCTATGTAAATATAAAATGATGAGTGTCTATTATGTAGTTATGTCCTTGAAGTACCTATAATGTTAAATCATTGAGTGAAGTGCTAATAATAAAATTGGTGATTAACTGTGATCAATGAATGTTTTTTCGTGTATTATGGTTCTTCTCACACGTGTTAATTATGATAGAACTTGATTTATTGTTTCGTAAACAATACCTACGTAATATTTTTTGCAATCCATTCATAGGTTAATGATGAAATACTATATTATAGGAAGTCATAGGAACATTACCTACTACATTCTAAAAGTCATCAACATAAAAAATTAAGAGCGAGGTGGTTTTTATTTAAAAATTCAGTGGAATAACGCTGCGTCAACTAATGAGGCGCCATAAAAAATATCAAGGGCATTATAATGGTATTTTGATTGTATGGAATAGAAATAAATTTAAGTATATTAGATAGCAAATACTTGAAATAAATGTACCCTACCTACTTTATAAAAATACCTATTACTTACCTATTTATAAAGTACCTGCCTACCTGTAGTATTGATACCTCGAGATCAAATAATTGATCTGAGATTAATACAAGAATACCTAGTAAGTATTAGTAAATAAAATTTTTATAGCTTGTATGTTGTTGGTTTTGTTGTTGGTATTACTTGGAAATTGCTATTTTCAATAAAAAGGCAAGCTAAAAGTAGGTAAGTACCTATCTACGGCTAAGGTTGAAAATGATAATCAGTCATTACGGATTCCAGGGAGCTGCGCGCGGGTTTATTCGTGATGAAGGTAGGTACCTTACCTACTCCTACTACACCCCATTTGTAGAGGATTTGTTGGATTATAAGCTGCTCTACTTTTGTTGGTTTTCGCGGTGTAATAGACGCTAAAAGCCTCATCAAGACAAAAGCTTCTCCAGCATCTTATTTACAAGAAATGGAGGCCAAAACAAATACAAATAAAGAACATGAACTCTGTAAAATATAGCCGCATTGTCTATGCCTGGGCCGCGCCGCGCCGGTGGCGGCGGAGCGCGCGGCGCGAGCGAAGCCCTACGCCTACGGCGCGCGCGAGGGGGCTCAGCGCCGACACGAAACCCTTACCGGCCGCCGTCTCGCTCGCGCGCGCTACGACAGACAGAGACGCCGTGCTACAGTTGACAAAAAGCGGTGCGAAAAAGCCTCGTCGTTCCGGGCGTGACGTCACGGGGCGCGGGAGGGGCGCCGCGGCGGCCGGCAGTGTTCGGCCGGCAGCCGCACCGTCCGCACGGTACACGATGAACTCGCGGTGAAAAAAAAAAACAAATTCGCGATGCTGTTCGAGAATCCTAACGCGAAACTGTTCCCGGGGTTCAACATCCCTCCGCCCGTCAGGCTAAGGTGAGCGTCCGCCGCCCCTCCCTGCATCCTGCATCCCTCCGCATCACCACAGTGCTTTGAAATCTAAAAGTGCGAGTGATCCAGCCGTAATTTTTAACCGAAGCCATAAAAAATGCCCATAAAGTGTACGACGGAGGCGAGTACTGTACTCGCCGTGCGCGACCGTGCGTCTGTCTGTAGCTCGGCCGAAGAAACGTCAATACAAGATCACCGCTCCATATCTCTATTTTTTGATCGAGAGCCATTACTGCGCCGAGTTCCGACGGCCCTAAGCTCAGATCGTGAATGAAATGCACGCTTTTCCTCAATCACCCACAAGATATTTCCAATCCCCGCTTGCAGGAAGCGAGGACAGGCAAGACAAGCAAAACACTGCATTCCACAACCTTTGCAGTGATAACAATCGATCGCCGTGCAGAGGTTAAGTTCGGCTCCACACCACACACCACACACAGCACACCATTAATATTACTTACTCTCGCTCGTAACGAATCGATTTCGGTCCACGACATGACTCCGACTCTGAACCCAGATTGCAATCCGTTGAGGCTCTCGTGGTTCAACTCGAGTCAAGGTCTTTGGAAATATGAAAATGATGGCCATAATGAGCGTCAAGCGCTATTTTTAGTACAATTGCGAGCCATCGATCAATTGCCCGATCGGACTAGTTGAAGCTGGATATTGACGGGACACTTATAAATAAGAGCGAATATCGACGGGTCGTGGAAGCGAGAAGGCGACCGTCGCGTAAACAAAGCCGGGGCTTCCTGTTGCTCGCGTTCTGCAGCGCATTCCACTTGAGCCGACAATCTTACGTTTTCAAGTCTCCTTGATGCTCGGAACTAAACGGACGATATTGCTGTTATGTTTCATGTTTTATAGCTTGTAAATTCGATGCCAAGAATCTAATTTGTTTCTTATTAGAAACTGTTAGGATGGTGATCTAGATACAGCTGTTAATCAATAAGAGATGTCTAACTCTAATCATCATTACTCCTTATGAACGCGACCTAGTTATTTTCTAAAAAGCAAGGTTTGTTCCTTTCCCTTTATAAAAGCAGTAAAAGATAACTGACAACATTGTAAAAAGTGTGAATCCACACAAATTTGCATGTGAAGTCAGTCGTAAATACCAATAAAGGATCCGATGCAGCAATTGTTGAAGGAAACGAGTGAGAACGCATTGCAAGTAAGAGCCATGTGTCGCGCGACGCAGTTATTGATTAAATCCAAGTGAGCGACACAAGTGCGGGCGATGTGTTGCACAATAATACAATCGAATGGCTACGTGCGTTCGTTTCATACAACCTCATACAATATTCAGCTATGATTGAATCCCCGAATGCTTGGGCGAATCAAACATTTACACGGCCTTTAATGTACCATTGATTTCTTTCTCTACCGACCCTTTTCATATTTTATTTGGCAAGACTCTTGCGAAATGAATTATTTCGCAAAAATCGGACCTCTTTCAGAGTTTATGGCAAATAATGTTTTTCCATTGAAATCAGAGTCTTTTCAACGTACAAGGACTGTTGTCGTTAAACAATTAGGAAAACAACAAAGAACCGGGATAAATCATCGTACTTCCTTAGAAATATACGAAGCCAAGGGATATTTTCTCACCTAAGTACCACATTTCCTTATACACTAACCCTGAGGATAACAGGAGAATCCAATTTGTGAAATAACCATTTAGTATTCGATCCTGGCTGCCCCTTTCGGACTTTCGACCTCGCCGGACCCCTGCGTCTCACCCTCGCACGAGAAATATTGAAAACCCCTTTTTATTAGGACAGAACACCCACTGTCCAGCCATTCTCACGTCTCTACAGTTCATTGTAATTATTATAATTCGCGCTATCATTGAATCCCGCATTTTGCAACACCGCAATCATATTGGGAATCCAATTACCTTGATACTTAGAAAATTATAGGGACCTTTGGAAAACATTAATTTGCAAATAGGGTACACAACTTTGATGTATAATAGTCATGTAATAATCAGAACAGTTTGCTGTTTATCAAAGTTATATGTTCAACAATTGTGGTTGAGTAAGAACAAAGAACCCAACTTTCTCATTAAAATATTAACACAACGGTGAAGCCTACGGAACTCCAAGGAACTTGAGGAGCTTATTGTTGTTTTGAAACAGCTCCGGGCGGCGAGCACGCCATCACAACGCCATCACAACGCCATCACAACGCCATCACGATCAAGATGCAGTACACGGACCTTTTAGATAGTCCGAAGAGCTTAATTATGTAAGAGCTGCGTTCGTGTTACTACTCATGTACTACTCGGTACTTAAAGGCCTCTTCTTGATGTTTTTGAAGCGCTCGTGGCGTAGCTTGCTCAGACGTTCTTGATTGATCATTGAAGTTAAGCAACGCTGTGCGCGGTCACAATTTGGATGGGTTGAGCGCTTCCGTGCTTCGGAGGGTACGTTAAATTGTCGGTCCCGGCTTTTTAAGTCGTTAAGCCATGACGGAGGCCTTTAGGCGGCCTAAAAACTCCGTTACAAGAGTTGGCCACTGGCTCATACGAACTCACTTTATGATTTTTTGATGAATGAATGATATTTGATAAATTATAAGAAGTTCATTTTTATTTAAATGTTTTAAAAGAAGGCTCGGGATAGGAGTATCTGGAAGTGGATGGGGGAGAGTTTTGCCCAACAGTGGGACAATAGGTGAAGGAATAAAAAAATCTGTCTTAAATTTTTGAGATGGACACAGAAAACAATAAAAATGAAAACTAAGTTTTGTTTCAATTATTAAGATCAAACACAACTGAACGAAATCGGGAAAAGGTACACAAGGACCTTTTGCCAAATCTCCAGACGCTGATAACGCCTGAGAAGATAGTCAGAGACACGTCCAAGTACGTTTAGCACATGCCCGGGAACATAGATAAAATTATCCTGTTCCCCATAGACGCAGGCAAAGACCACGGATCTCCATTTGCGATCAAATGCTTATTTCCCTTCATTCGCTCTCATCACTCTTCATGCATGCTCGTCGGGTTGGGGTAGGCAGCTAAATAATGGACTCCTGGTATTGTTCACGGTTGCCTGCGTTCGGTAACATGCCATTGATTCTGCCGGGCGATTCAATATTCTCGTTACATAAGTCGTGGTGACTCACAGTTGGTCTTAATTCCTCGTAAGCTTCGTGGTTTCCCGAAACTTGGGACGTGCTGGCCGATTACTCAAGTAATTCGATGAAATCTAACTATTATGTAACTATACTCTACTCACTGACTGACTGACTGGTTTTTTTAAAACTCATCAAATACTTTATTAACAGAAATAAACTTACAACTAACACAAATATAATTTACAAAATACAAAAGAAACAGTCGAGCTATATAAAGGCAAACGGTCTATAGAAATACATACTTACTGGAAATCATGCATAGCCTAAACAATAAGTCTTAGAAGGATAAAACTTGGAAGGTATATTTCTATTTATTATGAACCCCCCAATTTCTAATAAAACATCTTTTTGGAGACTAGAGAATTCAAAATTTTCACTTTTAAAACAAAAATGAAGAACTGTCAGACATTTTGCTTTGCCCTTAGACATGACTTCCTTTGTAAAACTCTTCAAATAACTTCGGCCTCATCAAAGAAGTTCTGAATCGATCCAAAACCGCGAGCTCCAATTAAGTACCTAGTTTGATTGTTTCTAAGGTGGGCGTCAGATACCCGACCTCAGTACGTGTGGAGCACTGGTGGTCTAGTTGGTAGTGACCCCGCCTTCCGATCCTCAGGTCGTGGGTTCAAATCCGGTCCAATGGATTTTTCAGTGCGAAAAATTTATGTACTCTCAAACGGTGAAGGAGAAACATCGTGAGGAAACCCGCGGCTTAGTCAGCTCCGCACGTATTGACCATGTCCTACCTGTGGACAAGGCCGACTAAGCTGAGAGGATGGAATAGGTGCTGGGCAAGCCTACTCCATCTTAATTCGTCCCGAGGACTACAGCGTAACGTTTGTGAAGGCAAAAGTTGCCTCCTGACGCTGTATAAATCATCTACTTACTATAGATAGTAAAAGGCCTTATTATTTCTTCGATTCACGATTACACCATAAGAGGAACACCCTCCAGATTTGATGCTTCTGGGACTTGTGATTTAGGCGGTGCGTTAGATGTCAGATTGTCAATGAATTCAATTTTCAATTTCTAGTCAATCAGTCAGATATGTACGAATTTTATGTATATAGATAAGAGTCTTTTTCGGATCGTTCCTTTGAAAGGTAAATGTTACGCTCATTCGAAGCACATAAAACAAAACCCCATGAGCGGATCTGCCGCGAGCGCGACCGACCGACTAGCGACTGGGAGATCGTTAACTTATGCTAATGTTGACGAACCAAGCAACCTGCCAAGAAGTAGCTTTACCTGCAATTGCGGACGTTCTGCGCACTTTTGCGGTGGACAATTTAATAATCCTACTTCCTACTATATTATGAAGCGCTCGTGGCGTAGTTTGCTTAGGCGTTCTTGATTGATCGTTAAAGTTAAGTAACTATATGCGCGGTCACAAATTGGGATGGGTGACCGCAAGTGGCATTACGAGCTGAGCGCTTACGTGTTTCGGAGGGCACGTTAAATTGTTGGTCCCAGTTTTTAAGTCGTTAAGCCATGACGGAGGCCTTTAGGCGGCCTGAAAACTCCGTCACTAGAGTTGGCCACTAGCTCATACGAACATACCGAAAAATTAGCAGTAAAAGAATGCAATATTGTATCACTAAGGTACTCTGGTTCAGTTATTTGTGGAGCATTTGACCTATTGAGCAACTTCGAAATTACACTGTTTCTTCAATTCGTAATGTACAGAGTCAGAATTGCCAACAATGATCGATAGATACTTTCGCTGTATCGATTTGCGATTCGTTTCTGACTCGGAAGCGTTTTTTCGACGTCGTTCAACCGAAACGGCGCTTTCTAAAATATTTTTACAAATAATTATAACGCCCCGGCAGCCGGCAGCCGGCAGCCGGCAGCAGCAGCACAGACGACACAGAATTGATTACCGAACAAATAATTGCCTTCCATCTAATGAAGAACAATTTCAAATGAAAAAAAGTATTTTTTTCTTTGATTGGGCTAATTGGAAATGAAAAGGGAGAACTTGGCCTAGTAGTGGGATGCAGTAGGCTTGTTAATGTTTAATCTGATCGCTTCCCAGACGGTGCCAAAGGTGGATCCTGACGTACCCCATAGACACAGCCCATAAAATCAGAAATAAATGTAACTATCGGTATCCTTCTATTGTAAGTAGGTGCTGTTGGTGATTTTTTTCTCTGACTGAAGTAGACGTGCAACATAAATAAGTACCTAAATAACCCCCGAATACTCAAACGCATCTCGCAGTTGAGCACGTCTCAGGTGACGAGTTTTTGACAGATTTTCATCAAAAACTGTCAAAAAACCGTGACTTGAGACGTGCTTATCTCGGAGTCGCGTTTGAGTATTCGGGGGTAAGTATCATAAAACAAACAAATATTTGTGGACATTTCACACAGCGCGATCTAGCCCCAAACTAAGCCTAGCTTGTACTATGGGAACCAGATGTGCGATTTAGTCATAGTTTTTTTGTAAATATATAATACTTCAACACCCAGACCTGGATAAAATATTTGCAGAACATACAAACATTTCTCCCGTAGCGGGAATCGAACCCACGCCACCGAGGTCGTCAAGTTAAGAGCCTAGGTAAGTTTTATAAACAAGAGTCCAGTCATCAGATACCATCGTGATGGCGAACACAAGTAGCTCTACATTATGTTTATTTATATCTAATAAACATATTATTATTAAGTATAATGTAAGGATGTGATGATGTAGGTATGTTTGTGCCTCAGGCACGCCATAACGACTGAACGGATTTGAACGAAACTTGGAAAACCATCGAGCATTTAACTAATAGAGTAGTAAAATGAGCCATCCAATTCCTTAACTGATATGATGATATGCACCTGTATAATAACAACTAGTATTTTCGCTTGCGGGCGCGGGCTGCAAGCAGCCCGCGCAACCAAAATTTCAGCCCAATCGGACTAACCGTTTCGGAGATACAAGCAAGAGGGGGTGAAAATTGGGGAGGAGGGGGGGATTTTTTTATGAAATTTTACTCGCCATACCATTCTCTATACGAATCGACCAAACGCGATCTCGAATCGTGGGTAATTTCGGAGATACAAGCAAGGGGGGGTGAAAATTGGAAGGGAGGGGGGTCAAATTTTTATTTAACTTTACTCGCCATCCTATTATCTATACGAATCCACTTGAAAAAATCCCATTTCACGAGTCATTTCGGAGAACCAGTTGAAGGGGGGATCAAAGGGGGGTCGAAAGGGGGGGTAGTAAAAAAAGTTGTATTCATTCGAGCACCCTCTATCCGAATCTGTAAAAAAAACATGCCTTCGTCGGGAAGAATCGGGACACCGAACGTGGGGGGGGGCGAGGGGGGAGGAAAATGGGGGTTTTTGGATTTTTCCCCCACTCACCGGGACTCCCCGAACATTCCCCCCATACATCATCATCGTCCATCTCGACTCCTTCTAGGAGAACAATGATGTCAATGAGTGAGTGAGTGAGTGAGTGAGTGGTAATCGAGCTTTATATAGTATAACTAGTATTTTCGCTTGCGGGCGCGGGCTGCAAGCAGCCCGCGAGTTGGAACCAAAATTTCAGCCCAATCGGACTTACCGTTTCGGAGATACAAGCAAGAGGGGGTGAAAATTGGGGGGGAGGGGGCAAAATTTTTATGGAGTTTTACTCGCCATCCCATTCTCTATACGAATCGACCAACTGCGAAATCGAATCGTGGGTAATTTCGGAGATACAAGCAAGAGGAAGTGAAAATTGGGGGGGAGGGGGGTCAAATTTTTATTTAACTTTACTCGTCATCCTATTCTCTACACGAATCCACTTGAAAAAATCCCATTTCACGAGTCATTTCGGAGAACCGATAGAAGGGGGGGTCAAAAGGGGGTCCAAAGGGGGGGGGGGAGAAAAAAAGTTGTATTCCTTCGAGCACCCTCCATCCGAATCTATAAAAAAAACATGCCCTCGTCGGGAAGAATCGGGACACCGAACGTGGGGGGGGCGAGGGGGGAGGAAAATGGGGGTTTTCGGATTTTTCCCCCACTCACCGGGACTCCCCGAACATTTCCCCCATACATCATCATCGTCCATCTCGACTCCTTCCGGGAGAACAATGATGTCAATGAGTCAGTGAGTGAGTGAGTCAGTCAGTGGTAATCGAGCTTTATATAGTATAACTAGTATTTTCGCTTGCGGGCGCGGGCTGCAAGCAGCCCGCGAGGATGGTGTTTCTTAGAGGAGGCCCTCAAAACCCTTGGAACCAAAATTTCAGCCCAATCGGACAAACCGTTTCGGAGATACAAGCAAGAGGGGGTGAAAATTGGGGGGGAGGGGGGGAAATTTTTATAAAATTTTACTCGCCATCCCATTCCCTATACGAATCCACTTGAAAAAATCCCATTACACGAGTCATTTCGGAGAACCCTTAAAAGGGGGGGTCTAAGGGGGGGCAAAAGGGGGGGTTCTAAAAAAAGTTGTATTCATTCGAGCACCCTCTATCCGAATCTATAAAAAAAATATGCCCTCGTCGGGAAGAATCGGGACACCGAACGTGGGGGGGGCGAGGGGGGAGGAAAATGGGGGTTTTCGGATTTTTCCCATACTCACAGGGACTCATCGAACATTTCCCCCATACATCATCATCATCCATCTCGTCTCCTTCCGGGAGAACAATGATGTCAATGAGTGAGTGAGTGAGTGGTAATCGATTTTTTTTAACATTTTTTACTCGCCATCCCATTCTCTATACGAATCCACTTTAAAAAATCCGATTTCACGAGTCATTTCGGAGAACCAGTTGAAGGGGGGATCAAAGGGGGGTCCAAAGGGGGGGGGAGTAAAAAAAATGTATTCCATCGAGCACCCTCCATCCGAATCTACAAAAAAAACATGCCCTCGTCGGGAAGAATCGGGACACCGAACGTGGGGGGGGCGAGGGGGGAGGAAAATGGGGGTTTTCGGATTTTTCCCCCACTCACCGGGACTTCCCGAACATTTCCCCCATACATCATCATCGTCCATCTCGACTCCTTCTAGGAGAACAATGATGTCAATGAGTCAGTGAGTGAGTGAGTGAGTGGTAATCGAGCTTTATATAGTATAACTAGTATTTTCGCTTGCGGGCGCGGGCTGCAAGCAGCCCGCGCAAAACCCTTGGAACCAAAATTTCAGCCCAATCGGACTTACCGTTTCGGAGATACAAGCAAGAGGGGGTGAAAATTGGGGGGGAGGGGGGGATTTTTTTATGAAATTTTACTCGCCATCCTATTATCTATACGAATCCACTTTAAAAAATCCCATATCACGAGTCGTTTCGGAGAACCGATAGAAGGGGGGGTCAAAGGGGGGTCCAAAGGGGGGGGGAGAAAAAAAGTTGTATTCCTTCGAGCACCCTCTATCCGAATCTATAAAAAAAACATGCCCTCGTCGGGAAGAATCGGGACACCGAACGTGGGGGGGGCGAGGGGGGAGGAAAATGGGGGTTTTCGGATTTTTCTCCCACTCACTGGGACTCCCCCAACATTTCCCCCATACATCATCATCATCCATCTCGACTCCTTCCGGGAGAACAATGATGTCAATGAGTGAGTGAGTGAGTGAGTGAGTGGTAATCGAGCTTTATATAGTATAACTAGTATTTTCGCTTGCGGGCGCGGGCTGCAAGCAGCCCGCGAGGATGGTGTTTCTTAGAGGAGGCCCTCAAAACCCTTGGAACCAAAATTTCAGCCCAATCGGACAAACCGTTTCGGAGATACAAGCAAGAGGGGGTGAAAATTGGGGGGGAGGGGGGGAAATTTTTATAAAATTTTACTCGCCATCCCATTCCCTATACGAATCCACTTGAAAAAATCCCATTACACGAGTCATTTCGGAGAACCCTTAAAAGGGGGGGTCTAAGGGGGGGCAAAAGGGGGGGTTCTAAAAAAAGTTGTATTCATTCGAGCACCCTCTATCCGAATCTATAAAAAAAATATGCCCTCGTCGGGAAGAATCGGGACACCGAACGTGGGGGGGGCGAGGGGGGAGGAAAATGGGGGTTTTCGGATTTTTCCCATACTCACAGGGACTCATCGAACATTTCCCCCATACATCATCATCATCCATCTCGTCTCCTTCCGGGAGAACAATGATGTCAATGAGTGAGTGAGTGAGTGGTAATCGATTTTTTTTAACATTTTTTACTCGCCATCCCATTCTCTATACGAATCCACTTTAAAAAATCCGATTTCACGAGTCATTTCGGAGAACCAGTTGAAGGGGGGATCAAAGGGGGGTCCAAAGGGGGGGGGAGTAAAAAAAATGTATTCCATCGAGCACCCTCCATCCGAATCTACAAAAAAAACATGCCCTCGTCGGGAAGAATCGGGACACCGAACGTGGGGGGGGCGAGGGGGGAGGAAAATGGGGGTTTTCGGATTTTTCCCCCACTCACCGGGACTTCCCGAACATTTCCCCCATACATCATCATCGTCCATCTCGACTCCTTCTAGGAGAACAATGATGTCAATGAGTCAGTGAGTGAGTGAGTGAGTGGTAATCGAGCTTTATATAGTATAACTAGTATTTTCGCTTGCGGGCGCGGGCTGCAAGCAGCCCGCGCAAAACCCTTGGAACCAAAATTTCAGCCCAATCGGACTTACCGTTTCGGAGATACAAGCAAGAGGGGGTGAAAATTGGGGGGGAGGGGGGGATTTTTTTATGAAATTTTACTCGCCATCCTATTATCTATACGAATCCACTTTAAAAAATCCCATATCACGAGTCGTTTCGGAGAACCGATAGAAGGGGGGGTCAAAGGGGGGTCCAAAGGGGGGGGGAGAAAAAAAGTTGTATTCCTTCGAGCACCCTCTATCCGAATCTATAAAAAAAACATGCCCTCGTCGGGAAGAATCGGGACACCGAACGTGGGGGGGGCGAGGGGGGAGGAAAATGGGGGTTTTCGGATTTTTCTCCCACTCACTGGGACTCCCCCAACATTTCCCCCATACATCATCATCATCCATCTCGACTCCTTCCGGGAGAACAATGATGTCAATGAGTGAGTGAGTGAGTGAGTGAGTGGTAATCGAGCTTTATATAGTATAATTCACGCTCGCACTGAATCAGTACCAAACCAACAAGTGATCTGTGTGTGCGTCCGTCTCCCGATACTCGAAAATATTCAAAGTTTGGTTTATAACCCATAATGCCGTATTGTTCTATTCGGTGGTGTGGAAAAAACAGCAAGACATCGAATTTTAAAACAGACGGAATCACGTTTCATCGGTAAGCATCAATAAACTATAATTTTATTTCAATTCACAACCATTTATCACGGCTCAAGTTAAACTGGTCAAATAAAACGAAACAATGGACGCTTGTCTATGCGTCTTGCTCTTACCTAGGTGTAACCTATATTATGCCATCCTTTTTATTCATTACACGTGTTACTAGTGATGCTGCACTGTCATAATCAAAATTAGTATCGATTATTATCAGAAAAGGTTATTTATAATTACAAACAAATAAGTACCCAGATATAATAAATTGAATAAGTACATTTGAAGAACGGGGCGTCCTCTAGTTTATATCTATACTAATATTATAAATAGGAATTAAGATTTTTTGTTTTTTTGTTTGTAACGAAATCCGGGATCCGTAAGAAAATTGCAATATTGTAACCCAAGGTAGAAAACCAAAAATAGTTTTTGGCGTGTGGCTCTGAAACTACTGGACCGATTTCAAAAATTCTTTCACCAATAGAAAGCTATATTATCAGGGTCCAGTATAGGCTATAATATATTTTCAAAAAATTAGGGATCTGTAAGAAAATTGCAATATTGTAACCCAAGGTAGAAAACCAAAAATAGTTTTTGGCGTGTGGCTCTGAAACTACTGGACCGATTTCAAAAATTCTTTCACCAATAGAAAGCTATATTATCAGGGTCCAGTATAGGCTATAATATATTTTCAAAAAATTAGGGATCTGTAAGAAAATTGCAATATTGTAACCCAAGGTATAAAACGAAAAATAGTTTTTGGCGTGTGGCTCCGAAACTACTGGACCGATTTCAAAAATTCTTTCACCAGTGGAAAGCTACATTATCAGGGTCCAGTATAGGTTATAATAAATTTTCAAAAAGTTAGGGATCCGTAAGAAAATTGCAATATTGTAACCCAAGGTAGAAAACCAAAAATAGTTTTTGGCGTGTGGCTCCGAAACTGCTGGACCGATTTCAAAAATTCTTCCACCAATAGAAAGCTACATTATCAGGGTTCAGTATAGGCTATAATAAATTTTCAAAAAGTTAGGGATCCGTAAGAAAATTGCAATATTGTAACCCAAGGTAGAAAACCAAACATAGTTTTTGGCGTGTGGCTCCGAAACTGCTGGACCGATTTCAAAAATTCTTTCACCAATAGAAAGCTATATTATCAGGGTCCAGTATAGGCTATAATAAATTTTCAAAAAGTTAGGGATCCGTAAGAAAATTGCAATATTGTAACCCAAGGCAGAAAACCAAAAATAGTTTTTGGCGTGTGGCTCTGAAACTGCTGGACCGATTTCAAAAATTCTTTCACCAGTAGAAAGCTATATTATCAGGGTCCAGTATAGGCTATAATATATTTTCAAAAAATTAGGGATCCGTAAGAAAATTGCAATATTGTAACCCAAGGTAGAATATCCAAAATAGTCTTTGGCGTGCGGCTCAGAAACTACTGGACCGATTTCAAAAATTCTTCCACCAATAGAAAGCTACATTATCAGGGTCCAGTATAGGCTATAATAAATTTTCAAAAAGTTAGGGATCCGTAAGAAAATTGCAATATTGTAACCCAAGGTAAAAAACCAAAAATAGTTTGTGGCGTGTGGCTCCGAAACTGCTGGACCGATTTCAAAAATTCTTTCACCAATAGAAAGCTATATTATCAGGGTCCAGTATAGGCTATAAAATATTTTCAAAAAATTAGGGATCTGTAAGAAAATTGCAATATTGTAACCCAAGGTAGAAAATCCAAAATAGTTTTCGGCGTGCGCTGTGAAAACTATTGATTATAGAACAAAATAATGTACCTACTACACGCGTACAAAGTCGCGGGCAACAGCTAGTATTAATATAATTTCAGTCAGCTACTTGAATTAAAATTTATAATGGTTGTTCTATTAATGACTGTAATTAAATAAATAAATAATAAATATTTGAGGACATATCACACAGAACCATCTAGCCCCAAACTAAGCAAAACTTGTACTATGGGAATCAGGTGGCTGATAGAATGCTTATATACTAGGTAGGTACTAGGTAGGTACTTATACTTATACACCATATTATAACACCCAGACCCGGAAGACATATTTGTAATAAAGAAACCTGAATTATTTTTCACCTTTTATTGAATATGACGAGAAACAAGCAGTGAGAAGAATTATACGAAATTAATTCACTTTAAAAACCAGTAACAGTAACACAGTAAGATATAATGGGGAATTACTGAACTGTTTTACAATAAACTTCCAGAAAATTTTTGCAAGTTTTTCCTTTATTTTCCTTAATATAAAAAAAGCTTTATTTCATTAATTATAACACACTAGCGGTCGCCCGCGGCTCCGCCCGCGTGGATGTCGGTTACCGCTGCAAAAAGCCTACCCAGGAAAGACACGGTCAGTCGCGAGGTCGGCTCCCTACGCAGCGGTCGTGCAGCAGAAATCGTAATATTTTAATTTCGCCATAACTTCAAAACCAAACGTCCAATTTTAATCATTCAAAGACCAAATATTATCTCCATAAACTGTTCTTAGTGATGAAATCATTTATTTTGATAAGGATTAATAGCATGAGTAAAATAAACGCGTTTAAATGTAGTCCAAAAAAAATTCAAGATTTTTAAATAAAAAAATGGTTGCTGTGCCTCACTCGACATAGATGGGTATAGTGTGTCGCGGACTTTTTTGTAGATATTTATAAGATCTACAATTAATTAGAACATTTTATGGTTCTATCTTTTATAGTTTAGGCAGCGTACGCAAAATAAGTAACTTTTCTGGTTGATTTTTTACACCTTGTGTCCGAAAAACCCAAATATCTTACGGAACCCTATTTTTTTCCAAAATAAAATATAGCCTATGTTACTCGTGGATAATGTAGCTTTCGAATGGTGAAAGAATTTTTAAAATCGGTCCAGTAGTTTTTGAGCCTATTCAGTACAAACAAACAAACAAACAAACAAAGTTTTCCTCTTTATAATATTAGTGTAGACTAGCCTTTGCCTTTGCCTTTGCCTTTGAAATCGGTCCAGTAGTTTCGGAGCCACACGTCAAAAACTACTTTTGGTTTTCTACCTTGGGTTACAATATTGCAATTTTCTTACGGATCCCTAATTTTTTTGAAAATTTATTATAGCCTATACTGGACCCTGATAATGTAGCTTTCTACTGGTGAAAGAATTTTTGAAATCGGTCTAGTAGTTTCGGAGCCACACGCCACAAACTATTTTTGGTTTTCTACCTTGGGTTACAATATTGCAATTTTCTTACGGATCCCTAATTTTTTTGAAAATTTATTATAACTTATACTGGACCCTGATAATGTAGCTTTCTATTGGTGAAAGAATTTTTGAAATCGGTCCAGTAGTTTCGGAGCCACACGCCAAAAACTATTTTTGGTTTTCTACCTTGGGTTACAATATTGCAATTTTCTTACGGATCCCTAATTTTTTTGAAAATTTATTATAGCCTATACTGGACCCTGATAATGTAGCTTTCTACTGGTGAAAGAATTTTTGAAATCGGTCTAGTAGTTTCGGAGCCACACGCCACAAACTATTTTTGGTTTTCTACCTTGGGTTACAATATTGCAATTTTCTTACGGATCCCTAATTTTTTTGAAAATTTATTATAACCTATTCTGGACCCTGATAATGTAGCTTTCTATTGGTGAAAGAATTTTTGAAATCGGTCCAGTAGTTTCGGAGCCACACGCCAAAAACTATTTTTGGTTTTCTACCTTGGGTTACAATATTGCAATTTTCTTACGGATCCCTAATTTTTTTGAAAATTTATTATAGTTTATACTGGACCCTGATAATGTAGCTTTCTATTGGTGAAAGAATTTTTGAAATCGGTCCAGTAGTTTCGGAGCCACACGTCAAAAACTACTTTTGGTTTTCTACCTTAGGTTACAATATTGCAATTTTCTTACGGATCCCTAATTTTTTTGAAAATTTATTATAGCCTATACTGGACCCTGATAATGTAGCTTTCTACTGGTGAAAGAATTTTTGAAATCGGTCTAGTAGTTTCGGAGCCACACGCCACAAACTATTTTTGGTTTTCTACCTTGGGTTACAATATTGCAATTTTCTTACGGATCCCTAATTTTTTTGAAAATTTATTATAACCTATTCTGGACCCTGATAATGTAGCTTTCTATTGGTGAAAGAATTTTTGAAATCGGTCCAGTAGTTTCGGAGCCACACGCCAAAAACTATTTTTGGTTTTCTACCTTGGGTTACAATATTGCAATTTTCTTACTGATCCCTATTTTTTTTGAAAATTTATTATAGCTTATACTGGACCCTGATAATGTAGCTTTCTATTGGTGAAAGAATTTTTGAAATCGGTCCAGTAGTTTCGGAGCCACACGCCACAAACTATTTTTGGTTTTCTACCTTGGGTTACAATATTGCAATTTTCTTACGGATCCCTAATTTTTTTGAAAATTTATTATAGTCTATACTGGACCCTGATAATGTAGCTTTGTACTGGTGAAAGAATTTTTGAAATCGGTCCAGTAGTTTCGGAGCCTATTCGTTACAAACAAAAAAACAAAAAATCGTTCCTCTATAATATTAGTATAGAAAGTATAGATAAGGCTATACCTTATATTTCCTTAATAAATAAAGTTAGTATTATTTAGGGGGCTAGATGGCGCTGTGTGAATTGTCCACAAATATTTATATATATTTAAGATTCCTTTGATTATCGAATTTATTTCATTTATTACTATATTTTTTTTAAGTATGGAAGTTCCATTTTATAAAGTTTCTAGTTATTATTTCGTACACACACGCACAAACACACACATAAACATAATACATTTAAACTTATTTGTATTCCACTAAACAAACATTGCTATCGATATTTTTTTATTTTTTATTTTTAGAATCGATTAGAATAGATATCGATATGAATATTTTATTGCACAGCTCTAGTTCAATACTTGACATTGAGTCGGCCAATCAGAGCGCAGGGGCGGGCCCACTGTTCTGATTTGTTTTGGCGGAATTATTTTTCGAACAAAACGAATAACATTACCCCTCTATTCAGTTAAATGCTCGATGTGGAAAACACATAGTATGTGTGCTGGATACCACGTGAGCGAAGGCTAGTAATATAATATTTGCGGACATTTCACACAGCGCCATCTAGCCCTAAACTAAGCAAAGCTTGTACTATGGACACCAGATGGCTAATACAATACTTATTTTTTGCAAATACATCTATACTAATATTATAAAGAGGGAAGTTTTTTTTGTTTGTAACGAATAGGCTCCGAAACTACTGGACCGATTTCAAAAATTCTTTCACCAATAGAAAGCTACATTATCAGGGACCAGTATAGGCTATAATATATTTTCAAAAAAATTAGGGATCCGTAAGAAAATTGCAATATTGTAACCTAAGGTAGAAAACCCAAAATAGTTTTTGGCGTGCGCTGCGAAAACTATTGATTATAGAACAAAATAATGTACTACACGCGTACGAAGTCGCGGGCAACAGCTAGTACTTAATATAACACATAATACAATACAACAACACCCAGGCCCGGAAGAAATATTTGCAGAGTATGCAAACATTTCTTGCCCGCCACGCCGCCCGCGCGCCGCAGACGTCTAGGCTATAAAATTATTGTAACTATAATGTCCACCCCATGACATAATTTGAACACAGTTTGCAAATTCATTTAAAATTTATCGTACTTACGACGGATCGGTAAATCCATAGCAACGTATGTATTGAAAAGCACCAAACATTACTAAACTTTATCTAACTTATTGACTAAGAAAATCACTAAGCCCATTTACATGATTGTAAAGGGATTATTTTCCAAAAAAATTACCCAAGCGTGGTTTCTTACCTGTATCTTCCACGACTTTCATTATCTTTTCTTTCCTAAGACGTGTCTTAGTGATTCCCGTGATATTAAGGAATATTTTTTTTTGACTTTGACTTTAACTTAGAACTGTCCTAAATGGGCCAAAGCCCGCTACATTGCCCACACAGCCGACAATGAACCCGACGCATCTCTCTTACATACGTTTGCGTCAAATTCAACCAAAACATCAAACTAATCATAATTTCACATCGAGTTTCAATAATGAGTGAGGGCGCGCGCCCCTCGGCATCTGGCGCGTTGCCGCTCTGCCGCGCGGAGCGGCAACGTCGCACGCAGCTCTCCGGTTACCGTTGTGGTCAGACAGAGACGGCGTGTCATGTCTGGACTTGACTTGGCTTATACTTACACAGGTGAATAAAAAACTTGGGGAAACCCAAACAATTTTTTTACAATGTTAGCGTAACAAAGGAACGTTTGAGGCGCCCTTTGTATCCTTTCACCACACTGGTTATAAAAAACTAGTGATACTATCTAGTAGTAAAATGAAAAACGTATTAAATCACGTGGGCAATTTGCCTACTTGTAAATTGAAGAAAGAAAAAGAAAGAACATTTATTTGTCGTAGAAGTTCGAAAAACATGTATGACGTTAAGTGCATGAAAAGAGCCTCTCTGAAGCGCACTTTTTTCACCACACTGGTTGGAAGAAACGCGTAAAATTGATACTAGTCTATAATAGTAGTTTTCAATCATTTCCTCATGACGATGTAGGTAATTAATTGTAGGGGTGTTTGTCCAGGTGGTCCAATATAAAAACCCAGTTGCTGACTTTACCTACTCAATTCAATCTAGTATTTATATTATCTTATAGATGGTTAATTTATTATATTTTCACATTTATTTTTGTATTCTCAGAATACACACACCCGCTAAACGCCCGCCATATATTTTCTCTCGCTCAATTATTGTTTTGTCTATCTGTCAAAAATATGCGAGTATCTTTTTGACATTGACATTTTAAATGATTGTTCATCTGTATTGTATCTCTTTTGGGAAGACGATAGTACGTTGTTACCTTACTGCCTAGTCTTCCGTTAATCCTTTTCAAATAAGTTCTTTGTCTGCACCATCCAAAGTTTTGAATGTAAAGGCTATTAAATGTGACTATTTAAAAAGTAAGCTAACAGTGTACAAAACCAATCTCAACCCTTTGACTATGAAGTTTTTAATCTAGAAACTTAGAATAAAGAGTAACTCTTTCTTAAGAATATCTATAAAAACTAGAATATTTTTCTATATTCTAAGTCTAGAAAACTACCAAAAGGAAAGTCATCAACGATAGGTAAATCGGAGAAATAGTACCTCCTGGCTAGGAGATAACAATTTTGCTTCTTATATTTTAATAAGTCGTTTTTCGCCAGATTACGTTACCATGGTAATTAAAGAACGATCCGTCGTCAGTTAGTAGAATATAGTAGGTAATCTAGAAATAAATTAGATACCTATTAACTAACTAAAAAAAATAGACAATTTCACTCTACTTTCGTAAATCTTAACTGGAGCATGCTCCCGCTACAAAAAAATTCTGTCATTGTCATTTCAACTTTTTAATAAACAGAACGCAAAACTTTATTCTACCGACCAAATTCACAAAGGCGCGGATTAATTAGGTCGAAACAACGCCATCTTGTAGCGAATGACAGAAACAAAGCGCAGTACTCCAAGAGTACTGGAGCGTGAGGCCGCTCAGTGGTATAGGTTTGTTTTTTAAATATTAATTTTAATAAGCTATGGTAAATATGAGAAACTTACAGCCAGTGCTCTTCCGATCCTAAGGTCGTGGGTTCAAATCCGGTCGCGTACTAATGGACTTTTCTGTGGGGAACCTACTCTCAAATGGTGAAGGAAAACATCGCGAGGAAACCAGCGGCTTAGTCAGCTCCGCACGTATTGACCATATCTTTCCTGTGGACAAGGCCGACTAAGCTGAGAGGATGGAATAGGTGCTGGGCAAGCCTCCTCCATTGTAATTCGTCCCGGGCACTACAGCGTCCCGTTTGTGAAGGTAAAAATTGCCTCCTGACGCTGTATAAATCATCTACTTACTATAGATAGTAAAAGGCCTTATTATTTCTTCTATTCACGATTACACCATAAGAGGAACATGGTAAAAAGACCTTAGTTTACAGCCAGTACTTAATAATAATATAAAATAATAATAATCGACTTACCGACATGCAATTTGAAAGTACTAGTGACATTCTATTACATTTGCTTGGGTTTAATAACAAGTTACCAATGGAACTGAAACATTTAAAATATCATTTGTTTAACAAAAAATATATAAATTGACTTATCGATAAATGTTTTTACTCCATCGACGAATATTTAAACAGTTCTGGACATTCAATTATGTCATTCATCATTTTCCTGCCCTCATCCCACTAGGTGGGGTCGGCACAGCAACAATTTTTTGCGCCCTTTGTAGTCTTTCACCACACTGGTTCGAAAAAACTCTTGATACTACTAGTAGTAAAATGAAAAACGTATTAAATCACGTGGGCAATTTGCCTACTTGTTTTAATGTCCAGAACTGACAGATTCTGACATTAAAAACTTTTACATTCTTAAAATGATGATTCTTAGAACATTACAATTAAATACGAGCTAAGATATTTGCACGGCAAAGATTTTGGTAGGACATAGATTGGACTGATATATTTCTAAGACCATATTATTGTATCACATGTGTTTATGCAAATAAATGTCATTTATCACTTATTCTAACATTTAGAACTGATTATCTGAAGTGCCGTATAAAAGGAACAATGTGGGACCTAGAGCGCTCCCCTGAGACACGCCAACAGGTATTTCCGTCTCGCCCCCACCGGAAGCAGGAGACATGCTAGAAAGAGATGGAATATCAATAGGTATAACACTAGCTCTCGCACGGGGCTTTGCCCACTATACAGGACAAAAGGTGGCCTAGTAAAGTAGCCAATAAGTACTTACTTAGTACCTATTGAAGATTCAGGACATGTGTTGTGTAGGTTAGGTCTGTATATGTATTTTCTTCTCTCTTTTTGCCCTATTCTCTGTCATTTAATTTTTCATGTATTTTTATGTGCTATGTTGCCAATAAATTATTTTCTTTCTTCTTTCTTTCTCTCTTTCTTTTTAATTCACTTCCTACCCTAGAGCAGTTGAAAAAGGGATGAAATAGTAATGGAAAAATGAAATTCCTATTTGACACAAGGCTTGTCTCGTCTACAAACTGTACTATTATGAAGAGGTTTATTTGTTTATAAGAGTAATCACAGAAACTACTGAACCGATTCAGAAAATACTTGGTAGAAAATTATATTTTACTAGCTGCCGCCCGCGGCTACGCTCGCGTGGTACCCGGATAAAAAATAGCCTATATGTTAATCCAGTACATGTACTATGTATATTCCAAGTTTCATTCAAATCCGTTCAGCCGTTTAGGCGTGATTGAGGCACAAACATCCAAACATCCAAACATCCAAACATCTAAACATCCAAACATCCAAACTCACAAACTTTCGCATTTATAATATTATATTTTATTTATTCCACAATTAAAACAGCGTGGGCGCTACTAATATTAAATAATTTAAAGTAAGGCGATCGAGCGGCCATCATACAGACATACTCGTTCCACATTAATAATATTAATATGATTTACGCCATGGATATAACCTGAGAAAACATATTATATATTTGTAGTGGAGAAAAACATCCGGCAGCGGGAACACACGACCCTCCGGCGCGCAGTCGGTTAAAAATAACTCGCAGAACCGCTGTGATCGATAAAATTTATATCTAGTTCTAATCTGGCCGCATTAGTGCATTTTCTCTTTAATCACATGCATAATGTTACGTCTGTTTCCGATAGGGGTAGGCAGAGAGCGCGGATCTGCATTTACTGCGGTCCCCATACTTCTCTGCCTTCATTCACCCTCATCACATGCTTCTCGCATGCTGCGAGGTTAAGGAACGTCCATTAATGACGTGAGGCGATTTTGGCGATTTTTTAACCCCCTACCCCCCACCCCTGACCTCACGTGAGATTTTATAAAATGCGTATTTTTAATGTACTTAAATAAGTTAATTTGAACTTGATCGCTTTGGATTAATTTAAAACAAAACATAATTCTCATATTTTTTTATTGTGATTTAGCCATATTTAGTAAATTTTTACTTAATTTAAGCCAGTTTCTCCTGTTTCTTGCGGTAAAAAATTACGCGATATTTGCCGAGACCCCCTCCCCGCCACGTGAGATTGGGTGAGATTCGGCTCGACCCCCTCTCCCCCCTAAACGCCTCACTTAATTAATGGACGCCCCCTTAAGGGTACTCTCTAAGATAACAAAAAGAGCAAAAACAACAAAACGTCAACAAGACAAAAAAAAAAACAAAATTGGGGTACAGCTCGCTGCAAGGGTCTCGGGTGTATGACCCATCACCTCATTCGTAGGTAATATAATCGCCGGGTGTCTGGACTCTGCCCTCTGGCGCCTTCTTGGCTGCAGGTGACTCCTGTACTCTGCTAGATTGAGTTTCAGGAACTAACCCCCGAATACTCAAACGCATCTCAGAGTTGAGCACGTCTCAAATCATGGTTTTTTGATAGATTTGATGAAACTGAATTAAACTCGTCACTTGAGACATGCTCAATTCTGAGATGCGTTTGAGTATTCGGGGGTAAGTCCCGCGGAAGATACGCTGTATTCCTCGTGAAACGGGAAAGCCTCACAATTTGTTTATTACCGCCAATTTCCATGAGACTTCTTTCGTGAAAAGTATTTTATAGACAAAAAATAAATAAAACGTGATTGACACTGACATTGACATAAGGATCGAAATGACACGTGACGATCCGATGACACCGAGCTGCTAAAACAATAATGTTATAATACAAATTTTCATAATGTGTAACAAAACTAAATGAGCGTAACATTTATGTGACAGTTTACGATAGAAAAGACAAACAGAATCACTTCGCAGCGACTGTTTCTATAATAATAATTGTCGACGCCTAATTTTGAAATTGTTACGCTAATTAAGACTTTGTTGCGAACAGAATTATAACTTTCGCGTTTTACGGAATAATACAAGTTGGAAGTTGTCACGTGACATTTCAATGTCAATTTTGACAGTAACTTTTTGGATTTTTAACAACGACATTTGTTATTTTGACAAGGTCCTTGGTAAGCTAAGCTGTATTGACTTTGAAAGCTTTGTTCTTAGTCCCACACGCGCTTGGTCATAATGCTTCTGCTACTAGTCGTGAGGAGATTTAAAGTGTGCCTTAAAGGCTACTTTAATGCACTTGACACGTTTTTGATTTACGTTCTTTGACATACTGACTTTCTAACGATATTTTCCTTCACTGTTTGAAAGAGTACATTTCTTCGAACAGAAAAAATCATTAGTGCACGAACCCACGACCGACACGCCGCTACCACTAGACCACGAGTGTTCTATGCGATTAATGAATAGTAGATGATCCTCTGCGCAGTCGGGCAAGCTTGTTTACGAGTGTTGAGCGAGAACACGAGTTAAAACGTAAACATTTCGCCGGAGTTTTATTATTATTAACTGCTTTAATGGACTCCGGTGAATGATGATGTCCATTATAAGTATTTGAGAACAGACCTGTTATTAATCTGTGGCTGAGGAACGCCCGCGATTATCACAAACTTCATCTCCCCCTCCCTCCCCCTCGATGCTTCTCCACTGGACTGGGAGTAAAGAAAAAACAGAATGCGTCCAGCTGCTTCTCTCCCCGAGCATGTCGTAAAAGTCGACTAAGGGATAGTATCCTGCAACATGATGAGATACAATAAGCAAGTATTCCCAAGGAGGGTTGACGTCAGGCAGGCGGCCGGTCATAAAACACCTTAGCCAAAACTCTTACAGCGTGATCTAAGGGTCATGCTGTGCCGACCCCACATGGAGTGGGATGAAGATGATGATGATATTGATGTTACTATGTATATTCCAAGTTTCATTCCAATCCGTTCAGTCGTTGAGGCGTGATTGAGGCACAAACATACATCCTCACATCCACACATCCTCACAAACTTTCACATTTATAATATTAGTAGGATATTAAGTAGGATGTTTTTGTTGTGTTCCTGTGACGCAGTCCGAACTTAAGTGCTTTTGTGAAGCTCACAATAGCGGTTTTGGGGTAAAAACACCTTTTATCAGGTAAACAACTTTTCCTATGGTGATCTTCCATTCATCCGCTAGTTAAATATAGGAATCGGGCAATTGTTTGACATTTTGCCGATCAAGATGAACTAATTCCTGCGCCATCCGAGCGACGTTTAGAAATAACATCGGAACTCTCGGCGCCATCTTGGATAGTACGAGTACGAGTACGAGTACGAGTACGAGTACGAGTACGAGTAGTGCCATCGCAAGATATTAATTAGCAGATCAAAGAACTGGACCGAGTCATCTTCCAGATTGCCAGAAATTATAACTGCAGTCACACCGAATCGAACAACCGCGACCGTATCAATATACTGGGAATCATTTCTTTAATGAATGTTACCTAATCCTATCTACTATCCTACTAATTATTATAAAAGCGAAAGTTTGTGAGGATGTGACGAAGTATGTTTGTGCCTCAATCACGCCGTGACGGCTGAACGGATTTGAATGAAACTTGGAATACACATAATACGTGTGCTGAAATAACATAATAGGCTACTTTTTATCCGGGTATAAGCGAAGCCGCGCAGCTAGTTGTTGTCTAAATATTATTTACTAAAATATAATAATTAATAATAATAACGCGAAAATATGATAAGACACTAACGCGACGATCTCAGTGGCTAGCGGGCGAGGCGCGGGTTCGATTCCCGCTACGGGAGAAATTTTTGTATGTTCTGCAAATATTTCTTCTAGGTCTGGGTGTTGTAATTGTGTATTATAAATATGTATTTACAAAAAAGTATGTAAGTATTCTATCAGCTATCTGGTTCCCATAGTACAAGCTTTGCTTAGTTTGGGGCTAGATGGCGCTCTGTGAAATGTCCACAAATATTTATTTATTACTAACTGCCGCCCGCGGCTTCGCTCGCGTGGTACCCGGATAAAAAATAGCCTATAAGTTAATCCAGTACATGAACTATGTATATTCCAAGTTTCTTTTAAATCTCTTCAGCCGTTTTTGTGTAAAAGAGTAACAAACATCCATACATAAATACAAATAAAACGTTCGCGTTTATAATATTAGTTAGGATTTGTTTGAACTCATCGCAAGAGATGAGTTAGAGTTATCATTCAGAAAGGCGGAAACAGCTGACCTCATATTCCAAGGTGGTGATTACAACTCTTTGAGAAGGAACTCATCAGCCGCCGCGCCGGCCGCCATCTTTTATTAAAAGCTGAAACAAAGACGGAAGAGGCATCCGTGCGAATGTTTGCGAGGATCATGATTACGCTCGTCTTGTATGACGTACCCGCGAATACTCAAACGCATCTCAGAGTTGAGCACGTCTCAAGTGACGAGTTTTTGACAGATTTTCATCAAAAACTGTCAAAAAACCGTGACTTGAGACGTGCTCAACTCTGAGTCATGTTTGAGTATTCAAGGGTTAAGTGTCTCTTGAGCCCTAATCGTACATAATGATAAGTTGCATGGTGTATCCCACTATTTCCATTAGGTATTTCTATTGATAGAAATACTGAGACTGATTCTCCCAGTTTCCATTGTTGGCGGCGGCAAAAAAATACTGCATCACCTTTTATGACGGCGTGCACATAGAAACTATTTATATTTCCTCTTTAGATATAATCTCTGTCATAAATATTAAAGTGGAAACAGATTCTCAAATAACACAAATGCGTTTGTTTTGCCGCAATAGAAATAATGGGACAATTTGGAAAAAACGCTGGTCCCACTTTTTCTATTTTGTATTTCCACGGAAATAGTGGGATACACCCAGTTGCACTCTTTCTCCCGCGGTTTGTCTCAGCATGACATTTATGGATTCTTCGCCGTTGGCTCTTTTAAATCTAGCCACAAATGACATTTCCCTTATTTTCCTGTAGTTAAGACTTGTGGAACACCCGTGAAGTTCATACACACCTCAACACTATTAAGTGGAATATACCCTCTGAGTTTCACGCTTCTGGACTTGGTTTAGGTTTTGCGTTGATTGACAGTCTGACAGTGACGTAAAAGTTTTATTATTTAAATTTCGCTAACATCGTTACAGATCGGTGTGAACTCGGCCTTCTGACGCGTCTATGTAGGTCACGGACACGTACTAATCGTTACATTTAGTTTCTTTACATGAACTAGGTACCCTAGAGACTTAGATTTAGTATTTTTTCTGTGAGAATAAAATCTTTTTTATTACACCTACTTTAAAAAGACGTTATAAAAATAATTGATTTCATCAAACATCCCATTACTTGTAATGTCAAAGTCAAAATGACGTCAACTGTCTATTTTTTTTAAATTTTCCACGATTTTTTTATAGAGCGAGCTGTAGTCCCGGATAAAAATACGCTTTTACACAGTGACTTGGCCAGTGAACAGCTCATACGAGCCTCCTGCAAGCCAGGAAGACTGAGCATAGAGACCCGGAGATTGTTGTCCCTGCGAGTAGACGCTAGGGCGATGGGTCACACGCCCGAGGCCCTTACCTGATTACCTTACGAGCAAGCTGTAGACGACCCGGATTGATGAATAGTTTTTTTTTGGCTGGCGATGATGACCACGAATGCTGACTAACTCCTCAGAACAGCAAATCAACTTCGTTAACTAGCTCCCTAGTAATGATGTGATGTGATAATAATGTCTTGGGTGATGTGGTCACGAAACGACAAAACCCTTAAATAAATTAAAAAATAAGCTCCCTAGTATTTTAGTAAATTATTTTCTTTCGTGGTTGTGTTTTTCATTCACAAAGGTCGCCATCTTTTATTAAATTACTAACATAACTTCTTCTTTCAATCAGTTTGAAGCATAACTTTCTGTCGTCAGTACAAACTGTAAACAAACTGATATTTTCTAGCTTTTTATACGGCGCCGAGTCGAGGCTGTAATGGTTTCCCTGAAAGGGTTCGAATAGCTAACGAACTCTGAAAATTTACTTGACCTTGTGCATACACCTGCTCTTACATCATAAGATTTCTCCACGTTATGAGGGTACTATCCATGTTTACTTGATTAAAAATATATTTGGGTAGTATTAGACTAAAGAACAAGGCTTTTTTCTAAATTATATCTCTTACGTTACTGATAACTGACTGATAGACCACACTCAATCTTAGATTTTTGTGGCAAGACAACAAAATAGACGTTGAAAGCTCAAAAAAAAACGACTTTGGTAGAATGTATGTGACGAGCGCAGCCATAAATCGTTTCAAAGTGAAAACGACAAATTACAAGAACTCCACAGAGTAAACGACCAATAAACCTCCACACCTCATTGAAAGTTTAATTAAACTATTATTCGAAGAGAGCTCACGTGACTCGGCGCCATTTTATTAAAATTCCTTTCCCGCGTCTTTATGTCAACGCTCATGAAATGTCACTGTCACTTACGATAATTACATCGCAGACGGCATAGAAGCTCTGAATGGATTATTCTGCCTTTTTTTATATTATTTTTGGCAAGGTCATCATCATTGGCCTTTACACATATAAATAGATAATTTAAGTGGCATCAGGTTATAGAACAATTAAAGTTAGAGCACTTTTTTTTGGCTACGGTGGGAATACTTATTTGTTGAGAGCACTGGTGATCTGGTGTTACAAAAAATACCGGTCAAGTGTGAGTCGAGTTCGCACACGAAAGATTCCGTACCATCGTACATGTACTTTTTAATTTAATGTCTTACTCTATGTACTTTTTAAATAGGTAGCTTCGATGATCGATTACGAACTGTTTATTTGATTGAAGATTACAAACGTTAAAAAACATGTTTCTTGCACATAGGCCCCCTTCTAATTCTATCTTTTTTTATTATTGTTGTTATAGCAGCGTTAGAAATAAAGACTGAAAATTTCAACTCTCTACCTAATACGGGTTTCGGGATACAGCCCGCTGACAGTCGGACGGATTTTTTCCTCCGTCTGGCTTCCTTTTTTGCATTTGCCAACGTTGAATTTCGCTAACCATTCCATTATGTATAATATTGATAATAGCCAGATATTTTTCGGCGGGATTCCTATGAATAGATTATTTAAATCTTTATTATTATATTTTACCTACGTATTAGCTAAAAGGTTTTATGTGATTATAGTTTTATTACCTACCATATTGTTGGTAACTGTAAAATAAAACAATCAATTTCTTGGGATTTCAATCAGGAGTGGCTGCAAGTTTTCTTATAATTACCTGTGGCTCTGCCTACCCCATTAGGGTAACGGGCGTGATAATTATGTATGTAGTAAAAAAACCTAGAAATAAGTGTGTTATTTTCCACCAATTTTCAGAAAAAAAAGGTAAAATTGTTAACCATTTATGGCGTCAAGCAATTAATGCTGCGTAGGTACTATTGTACAAGCGGTGGGTGATTACACGCCCTGCACGCGCCGGTGACCGCGGTGACTTCAGTGCATTGTATCAGTCGCTCGACTGTGAAGGAGCTTGTGAAACTCTTGACTTTTGACTTATGTATTTCCTAAACTTCAAAACGAATAAACAATAATACCCTGTTTATGTGCTTGTACCAACATTTGGTTCACTACTTCTGGTGAACTTTTGGCTCAATGTGCCAAGGGATGACGTATGTCCATAATGCTATCTGTACCAGGACACCAATTGGATAGAGGCAATAGAAGATTTCGTTAGTAGGTGAATAATTAACCCCCGATTACTCAAACGCATCTCAAAGTTGAGCACGACTCAAGTGACGATTTTTTTGACAGATTTTCATCAGAAACTGTAAAACCGTGAGTTGAGACGTGCTCAACTCTGAGTCACGTTTGAGTATTCTGGGGTTAGTAGAATACTGATTTAAATATGAAATGTATCAAGTGTATAAAAGTAGCCTTTAAAATTTAAATCCTTTCACCACACTGGTGTGAAAGAACTAGTGACACGATTACACCGTCATAAATAGGTTGACACTTATTAGTTACTTATTTTGACTCTCACTACAGATTAGAATCAAATTATGTAAGTAAACTTGAATAACTTATAATTATCTTTCTGACCGTGACCGTAAAGTCGGACATTTCTAACGAAATGAAGAGTTAAAAATATTCCCACAGCTGGGATGTGGTTTTGTAATGAAAGTGGTGTTTACAATGCGTGGATGTGAAGTATGGGACAGAATCACGCACGGACAATACTAGATATTTCCTTTGTTTTTTGTAGAATTGTCTAACTTAGGAAGAGGATATAACTAATTAATAAATAATAAATAAATATTTGTGGACGTTTCACACAGCGCCATCTAGCCCCAAACTAAGCAAAGCTTGTACTGTGGGAACCAGAGGTGGCTGATAGAATACTAATATTATATTTTTTTTGTACATACATACTAATGATACATAGTATTGAAACACCCAGACACGGAAGAAATATTTGCAGAACATGCAAACACTTCTCCCGCTATAGGAACTATAGGAAGAGTTTTGCTTGTATACTAAGGCCCGCGCCAATATTCAACTGACGGATCGTTCCTAATGTTGGGACTTGATTCGGCAAACATGTCGCATAGAGTGACAAGTTCAGCCATATGATTTGTCGCAAGAGAGACAAGGACACTAATTGTGAAGCTCTGCAGTATCGCGTAATGTAGCCACATGACCGTTGCAACATTGTTAACTGTCAATAAGCACATATAAAATGTCAGGAAGTGAGCTATGATGTACCAAGTGAAGTAGGTAGCTCAAAGCTGAGTTAGGACCTCTTGGCAACTCTTTCTGATTGACGGAGCAACCAGGACATGTGCTATGTAGGTTACGTCTGTTTATGTATTTTCTTCTCTCTTTTTGCCCTATTACTCTTACTTATTGCTCTGTCTTTTAATTTTTTATGTTTACCTAGGTTGCCAATAAATTATTTTCTTTCTTTAGATACGCATTTATTAATAGAACTTTATTTTGTTTCAGGTAAGCAAACTCTTCCAGACCAGGATTATAATCTTCAATCCCCGAAGACATTAGCCGGCAGGAATCAACCAAGGTCGGCTTCTCTACAGACTCGAGGAAACAAACAATGATTACTCTACGGAATCACACGTCAACTCGCTAGAACAATGGCGTAAGAAAAAAAGTTATAAAAACTAGTGCGATGACGTTGGTATCGTCTACTAAGGTCAAAGTACTTATAACGTTGCAAAGACTGATTAATTGGAAGCAAATTATAATGACACAGGTTTTTTTTTATTTGATTTTCCGGCTATAATAACTGCGGCCAAATGGCGTATTGTGATCGCCACGTGTGTTGATATCATTCTTAGTCGGGCCGTTTATAGTTCAGTACTAAATCTGACAGCTTCTAGGAACTGGCGACAACAGGCAAGGCAACAGGGCTCTGACTATAATGCGTAGGTTGTTTCTGGTTAGCGCAAGGATTCATAATATAAAGTTTTATTTAGGAAAGGATCGTAAACAAATATTTCAGGATATTCGACTCAGCGCCATCTAGCCCCAAACTAAGCAAAACTTGATATCCAATAAATATGTTTTCTGCTATTTTATGGTGCAATAAATATTACTTTAAAAACACGTATGACCATCAAAACATCTTGGATAGTAAAGTTTTATGAAGAAAAATGATGCCAAGTTTAAATACCTACTACCTACATTTTTCAACTACTTACATAATATAAATTGTGAGAGCAACTCTTTACTGTAGGTAAACGTTCCTAAAAACTACAACACAAACTGTCGGGCACTAATTCGCCTATTAAAAGACTAAACCCACGTGGTTTCTCTCGCTTAGTAATAGTATATCCTACTTTAATATAAATGTGAAAGTTTGTGAGGATGTTTTTATGATTGTGCCTCAATCACACCTAAACGGCTGAGCAGATTTGAATGAAACTTGGAATATGCATATTACATGTGCTGGATTAACATAGCCACGAACTAGTAGCCTATAACACTCAGAGATATTGTAGCTTACGACCATTGAAAGAATTTTCAGAATTCGTTAAGTAGTTTTTGAGATATCCCCCTACAAACATAAACTTTATCTCTATCTATCTGGTCGTGTCCTTAGCTCTTTCGAACAAGTGTGGTGAAAGGATTTAAAGTGCGCCTCAAAAGCTCTTTTCGTGGACACATAAAATATTATACCTCTAACGGCGTAGTATTGTTTTTTAATGACTTGTAATTGGTAGGCATTATTGCCACAAGATTGAGAGTTATGGGGAATATTAACTGACATTGAGGCTTTCACGTCGATAGAAGGGCATTTCCGGTGAAATTACCAGGCTGTCTGTTTTGGTTCAAGGTGAACGAGATCTGCCACTTAGAATATAATTCTGACATTGACATTTGACAAGTTATCGCTTGACTTTTGAAGAAGAAAAAACAATTGTTGGTAAACAAACATTGCATCCTCTCTGTTTAAACTGGTTTTCCATTTTGAAATTGGTAGACTTGACCATGAATCAGGAGTGGCCGAGTTTTCTTGTGACTCTGCCCAGTCCTTTAGGGGTACGGGCGTGATAATATGTATGTAGGTGTAGACTTGATTCTAAATTAAAATTGTAGGAACCACTCAAACCTATTAAAAGGTTAAAAAGGTAAGTTTTAGACAGTTTTAAATGGCAATCTTCAAGGCGAGACGGCGAGAACTACGTTACGTACCTACGCGAATATAAAAGTATTCAATCTTTTTATTGCGCACTTTCTCACAATCAGACTAATCTTTTGCGACTTATTACATAGATATGAGTAGGTATGCAGTATTATACCTATCCAAGCTTTACTTTTAAATGTAAATGTTTTGTCAGGGCTTGTATTTTGGCAAGCAAAATGTAAAGTAAGTCATTACAGGAGAACGTTATACGTTTTAAAATGTTCCGTTTGATAATATTATAATGAGAGATTATGAATCTAGAACCATTGCCGATATATTTTGAAAGTAAAAAAAAGGCGGAACTTCGGACATCTTCAAAATACATATTCAGAAACGAATTTATATCAATTTTGACTACGCTCAGGACGTGCTAAGGTCTAAGGTTTAAATCTATGGGAGTAGTAAGAGTCTATGGGAGTAGTTAGAGGCACGTCCTAACTTTCACACTCCAGCAGGCAACATTATCACTATTAGTTTTATCAGACAATTCAAAACCATCCAAGCTATAAACGCAATAAACAGAGATTTGCTCGCAGCCTCCGTGGTCCGGCGCGGGCGCCCGGCATTGAACCTCGCGGTCGTTGACCCGCGGACCGGTCGCCACTCTGCGCTATTCTACGGTCTCTTTGTACTCACTAGCAGGGGTTTTGTTTTGTTCTGTACACTACAGTTTTTTTACTCATTTTTGTTAAACTAACACACTTTGTATCTACTCTACACAAGACTCTACATTATTATTCAAGAAAAACCCACCTGGTGATTTAAAAATAATAAATAAAATTACATTCAACAGTCACTAGGATACCCTGTGTCGTGGGTATCAGAAACTACGAGTACCATGGTACCAGAGCATCCGAAAGAAATATTGGCAGAACATGTAAACAATTCTTCCGTAGCGAGCCGAATCAAACCCGCGCTTCTTGCATCTCAGTTGATCAATCACCTACCACGCCACCGATGCCGAATTCAGAAAGAATGCCAAAGTCAAAGTTTAAAGTATTTTATTCATTGAAATCAGTAGAATCATCCTTATAGATCCGAGACTTGTTAAGGGTATAGGCCTAGCGGTTAAACAGATTTGAATATAACTTGGAATATGCACACTTGACCTGCATTAACATAAGCTACTTTTTCCCGGGTACCATGTGAGGAAAGCCGCAGACGAATGCCAGTAATCTATATCTTCATACAGCTCATGATGTTATGAGTGAATACTGAGATGACTGATAAAGGAGAATGGACGAAGAAAACATGTTGTGCCGACCCCACTTAAGTTTGATAAAGACAGGGAGATGATGATGATATTTAAAGTTTTATAACGGGACTTAATCGCATACCTTTTTATATTCCCAACGTTTAAATAATGTTGTTTTATTAAGCGTGAGTCAAATGTCAATAGGCTGTGGTAACAGCTTTCCTTCAGGCGGGCTGTATGCTTGTGTGCCAGCTTTGTGATAAAAATTACATGATGATGATGATGATGATGACGGTGCCAAATATTCAAAAAGGAAAATAAACTAGTAAAATTCCTAAACATCCCGTATTTGATGTCTATGCACACGTTAAACCCAGTTCAACTTCACGATATTCATCTCGTTCTGTTTATAGTTGCATGAGTCATGCATGGCTGTGCGCGCTGATAACGACATCGCGGGCGGAAGACGTCAAATCTGACATAACTTTTGGCATTTCGAAGTTCGAACGTGTCACGGAAATATGGAATATTTGGGTTAGGGAGTTGCTGCAGTCCCCAACCGTTTATTATTAGGCGGTAAAATAAGAGACGTCATTTTTTGTTGATTGTGTACTAAACGGTAGACCAATTTTATTTTATTACAATTTTATTATTACTTGGATTAATAAAGGTGAAATTAATGCTAGATCAATGATGAAATTTCATTCTAGACTTACCAAGCTAGATCTAAATTACTGAACTAAATCAAACTGCTTTATTATTTTTTGAAATGATGATCATTTTGAAAAGACTAAAACCTTCGTTGACTTTACGCCTATTCATTGACCTGGCATGGAAGATACAGACAAGAAACCATGCTTAGTTAGGTACTTGGAAATTATCTCTTTAAAACTTATAATCTTATGGGTAAGGAAATTGGAGCATTGAATTGTGAAGGAATTTTTGACATGTAGATACCTACGCAAATTGAAATTGATTCTTTCCAGCGTGAGGGTATATAATTATATTGCCCGTTTCAAATATTCTACTAACTTAAGACAATACAAGCCTACAAGCTGTTTTTTAGTAAAAAAAATATATCGATAGATAATATTGTTGCTATGGTGATGAACGATCCGTCGTCAGGTAGTAGAATATTGGATCCGGGCATGAATAGTATTATGCAGTTAGCAATAACCTCTACAACCGGTAAACATGCATTCTTCACAGTTCGCCGGCGAGCCTGACCGACATTGACACGGCACATGGTCACCCACCACGTACCTACCCGTATCTGCTGTTACATGACGTGACGGCCTCGGTGGCGTGGCGGGCGAGCGCTTGACTGAGACGCAAGAGGCGTGGGTTTGAATCTCGCTGCAAATATATCTGCCAGGTCTCGATGTTGTACATAGTACTCGTAGTTTCTGATACCCACCACACAGGGTATCCTAGTGTGGGGTCAGAACTACATAATGTATGCGATTGTTGGATATTATTATGTCAGTCACTACACAACTTTATTTGATTGGTTTGTCCTTTATTTTGACCAAAAAATCTAACATCGAGACTGACTTACAAACATCAAAATTGTATATTTTGATAACGCCATCTATCCTGTCAGTTGGAACTATTTATTATTTTCAAATGGAAAATAGAAATCTTTACCATCAATGGCTTTACCATCCAATGTTACGCATGGTTCAACATATCTATCAATAGGACTTTGAATCGAGAGTGGTTGCAAGTTTTCTTGTACTCGTGGCTCTGCTCACTCCTGTAGGGATACGCTTTGAAGCGCTCGTGGCGTAGCTTGCTTAGACGTTCTAGATCGTTGAAGTTAAGCAACGTTTGTGTGCGGTCGCAATTGGGATGGGTGACCGCAAGTAGTATTACGAGCTGAGCGCTTCCGTGCTTCGGAGGGCACGTTAAACAGTCGGTCCCGGCTTTTAAGCCGTTAAGCCATGACGGAGGCCTTTAGGCGGCCTAAAAACTCCGTCACTAGAGTTGGCCACTAGCTCATACAAACATACATACATACATAGTAGGGATACGGGCGTGATAATATGTACTTACGTATATGTTAGGCGTTGTGATGCAAAAACAAAGTGGAACGGTGATGACCGGTTGTTCGCTTCCCTCGAAGCAGGAAGAAGCATTGTTGTTGCGTTTGTAAGTACACGACAGCACTTTCTATTTCTAGTTAAATGAACGCTGTGTACCCGCTCCTGCCCGCGTCTCCGCTCGCGACTTTGCAGAACCACGAATTTAGGATTACCACTGCTAGTTCAATCAGTTCAGTTCAGTTCTTAATAGTGGCTACTGTCACGTCACAATTCTGCCAGTGTCCGTGTTGCTCTAGCTAGAGTAGACTGTCGAATCAATGTGGTGAAAGAATTTCCCATCCGTCCACTTGACACATGTTTAAAGAATTGTTCAGCTATTTATGGCGCGGTTTTTTGAAATTGTCAAGCAACTTATGACGTGGCCAACATAAGTATTATACAATTTTGACTCTGTACAATTTTGACTGATTTTGTCTGACTTAAATAATTCATTTAGTTTTGGATAGCTCACACAGTTGTTCACCGCACTGGTTCCGACCTAGAGTAACGCAACCATTAGTGGTTGACTGTGGTTGACTGGTTGCCTGCGGCGTGATTTGTGCAATGACACGCTCCATCGGCCACTATCTAATCGTGTTCCGTGTTGTAATGACACTGCAACCACAACCGAAGGCAACCGTACTCAACCAATAGTCAACTAATTGTCAATCCTACTTATGTTATACATCAGAAAGTTCTGTTTTGACAACAAAAACGGCTGAACGGATCAAAGATGTGATAATCTATACTAATATTATAAAGAGGAAAGATTTTTTTGTTTGTAACGAATAGGCTCCGAAACTATTGGATCGATTTCAAAAATTCTTTCACCAATAGAAAGCTACATTATCAGGGTCCAGTATAGGTTATAATAAATTTTCAAAAAAATTTGGGATCCGTAAGTAAATTGCAATATTGTAACCCAAGGTGAAAACCCAAAATAGATTTTGGCGTGCGGCTCCGAAACTACTGGACCGATTTCAATAATTCTTTCACCAATAAGGAAGGAAGGAAAGAAGTAGTATATGTCTATCCCCGTGCGAAGCCGGGGCGGATCGCTAGTATTTATTAAACTTAGAGAAGCCTCGGGCGGTCCCATATAAATCTTCATTTTGCTGACCAATCACTAATTTGTCTCGGAGGCAATTTCTAGGGACATGGTCTACCCGCTCTGTAATTACGTCGACCCTTCCCCTGCCTACCCCTTAGACCAGATTTAATCAAGGGTGTGAAATGAGGGTAGGTTCAAAGATCATAGGCAATCAGTACCATTTAGCAGATGTACGTCTGGTACGATGTACACGGTGTCACCGGATGGGTCATCGCTGATGCGATGGGTGACCTCAGTACCTACCGATTCGAACAATGAAAGAAAGTACCAGGCGATCAGAATTGAGTAGGAGGTGTCAGTTTCCGATTAGTCAGCTGTACACGGTAACGGCTGCGCTACGCCTGTTAGAAAGCGGCAGTGGACTGGCTGTGTAGATTATAGGCTGTAGCGGGTAAAGTTATTAAAAAGGTTTAAAATAATAAATAATTATAATAACAAAAATATAAATTAAATAGTCCTATATTTCTAGAATTAAAAAAGAAACAAAATACGGCGATCAAAATAGAAAAAGTAAATTGCATTTCAATGACAATCGTCCCAATATGGACGTTCTGTCAACGTCACGTCATTTTAGTAAAAAATAAGAAAAAATATGAACGGTGTTTAATTTGTTGACACAACTTAAATGAGAAATAGGTTATTTTGTTATTTTGTAAATTGACAAGGTCAACTACTTGTTAGGGTGATAGAAATTAGAGCAAATACTCGTAATATAGATCCTATCCTATTCTATTTTCATAATATTATAATCGTGAAAGTTTGTATGTATGGATGTTTGTTACTCATTCACGCCTAAACGGCTGAACAGATTTGAATGAAACTTGGAATATACATAGTACATGTGCTGGATTAACATATAAGCTATTATTATTCGGGTACCACCCGAGCGAAGCCGCGGGCGACAGCTAGTAATAAATAAAATAATATCTACAAATTATTGCGGTTGCCAGTGAAATATTGTTAAAAATAAATTAGTTCTCAATCGCTCTCTAGATGGCGGTGTATGACCACTTGACCGACTGATAAATTATCAACCGATATCAAAAGAAACATGCAAACAAAAATCTAGATATAAAAAAAAAACCTTTTACGTTACTGACGGCCAATCGACGCGCAATCTAATCCATAAGTCCTAAAAGCATGATATTTGGAGGGTGTACTAAGGAAAAAATTACCAAAATTTAGCTCATAAGGGACGCATCAAGCAGAAAAGATAGCTTTTGTGTGAGTTCCACTAGTAGTTCATAAAATCTATTGGCATGACCGGATCCTAACCCATGACCTTAGGTTTGAAAGGCAGGATTACTACCACTACGCCAGTGATTGCTGAATCGCTACAATATGCAACATAGAGCAACATAAAGTCGATCAGCTTTTCAAGAATAACTAGAACTGGCCGAGTGAAGGACAGCGCCATCTAGTTTTCTATTTCAGAACTACTCGAAGTAACGCGTGATCCTATAGATTTATTTGAAAGTGTCCCTGCTTTGGAGAGGCACGGAGTATTCTTTCTGAGCTCCATTTACTAATCTTTATTCCGTCTTAAAGTTTAAACGATAATCAAATTACTTCTCTGCTGGACTGGAAGTAAAGAAAAAACATAGAATGGGTTCAGCTGCTTCTCTCCCCGAGCATGTCGTAAAAGTCGACTAAGGGATAGTATCTTCCAAGCCCAAGATGATGGACCACTTTTAAGGGCGATGGGATGATTACCTGTCACCATGGTTCACCATATCCACCTAGGACTTTAAATTACAAGTAGCTGCAAGTTTTCTTATGTTTACTTGTGGCTCTGCCCACCCCATTAGGGTTTCGGGTGTGATCATATGTATGGAAGATTATAGTAGTAACAATAAATAGAAACATTGTTTTTTGTCAAAAAAGTATCGCATTTTACGGATAATTTGCTGTAGCAAAGCAATCGTCCATCCTTCGTCTGATATTAGAACCCAGTCTTCATGAGATGGTCCATCATGTTGGAGAGGATACTATCCCTTTTTATTCCTTTGTCTACAATTTAAACTAAAACTTTGTATTTTTTTGCTTTTGTTCACTAAATCTTTACTCTACATAAAAACGCCGAGGGCCCTCGATAGATGGCGCTGTTCAGATGAAGCAGCCACTTCCGGCGTGGAAGTACAGCCCTTCCGGCCGTCGGAAACTGCCTCTCCACTTTACTATCTTTAGAATAACAGCTACAGTAGGAGGGTAGTTTGTTTTTTATCGGCGGATATTTTTACGGCATGATACTGTCTGTAAAATTTGAAAACTAAAACTACCAAAATGACAAACAACTTTGAAATCGTAATGTTTTAACTCTTACGTTACTGACCAACTGACTGACTAACTGATCGACTGAGCAATTAACGCCGTGTATCAGTGGATTTTTCTGTGCGAAAAATTTATGTGCGCTGTATCAGTACTCTCAAACGGTGAAGGAAAACATCGTGAGGAAACCCGCGGCTTAGTCAGCTCCGCACGTATTGTCCATGTCTTTCCTGTGGACAAGGCCGACTAAGCTGAGAGGATGGAATAGGTGCTGGGCAAGCCTACTCCATCTTAATTCGTCCCGGGCACTACAGCGTCCCGTTTGTGAAGGTAAAAGTTGCCTCCTGACGCTGTATAAATCATCTACTATAGGATGGTAAAAGGCCTTCGTTTAAGCCAGTTCCTCTTATGGTTGTGGGTGCACTAAGAAAGGAATTCCCCAAATTCAACTCCTGAAATTGCAGATCGTTCTTCTAGTTATGATTAGAAACTTTAAACTTTAAAAAACTTAATATATTCGTGTAAACTACATACAGATGGTGAGTAGGTAGGCGACGGTCAAAGATAAGGCAACACATGCATTTGCACAGACTGGATAAACCACTTAATACCCTAATTATTTTTGCCTAACCATCCAACTCACACGTGCATAATATCACGCCTGTTTCTCATAGGGGTAGGTAGAGAGCACGGATCACATTTGTGTCCTGACTACTCTCGCTTCGTTTATTCTCATCACATTTTACCTACGCTTACTTATCGGTACTTACTTTACGCCAGTGACGGAGAAAATGACGTGTAATAGGATAGCGTGGGATGGGTTTATTCGGAGAGAAGTAAGTCATGTTACAAGTCGAGTGATGAATAATAATATAAATAAATAAATAACAGCCAACAGTCACATACATAGTCCTGACCTCACACTAGGACTCCCTGTGTCGTGGGTATCAGAAACTACGAGTACCATGGTACCACGACACCCAGACCCGGAACAAATATTTACAGATCATGCAAACATTTCTTCCGCAGCGGGAATCGAACCCGCGCCTCTTGTGTCTCTGCCGAGCAATCGCCCGCCACGCCACCGAGGCCGTCAAATTTGAATGTGAATGGATATACTGCTAGAGGAAGGCCAAGGAAAAGATAGATAGATTCTGTGAAAGAGGATATGCATGTGGGAATCAGTGCTAAGATGACAAGTGATAGGAGATGGAGCAGGGAAACATGGTGTGCCGACCCCATTAGTGGGATAAGGGCAGGAAAATGATGATGATGATGATGACTTTACTGAAATATATTTTTAAAAAGTGTGTCAAACATAACATCACCACCACAAAGAACGAAAAAAGGTAAGATTCTAATGCATCATAAAAGTTAGTTCAAAAAGTAAACCGAAATTGTTTATTTTTTCAAAAATAGATTTTAGTTTACGCCTCCAGTCGGAACCGAACGCGCATAATTCAGAATATATTTTTATTTGCGTCTGTTAACACGCGTAAATATGAGTGAGGAGAGGGGGGGGGGGGGCGTAGCGATAGTACCATTCACATCCGTAAGGATTCACATGCATGAACTTAAAAACGACGTTCGTACTGAGGCCTTATTCATTATAGACATAGGTAGACTAGGCACTCGTTTATTTGCTGCATAAGTACTAAGGCCTTTTACCATCTATAGTAGATGATTTATACAGCGTCAGGAGGCAACTTTTACCTTCACAAACGGGATGCTGTGGTGCCCGGGACGAATTAAGATGAAGTAACTTTGCTGATTTGTAACGTATTTTGCTTCGGAATTAAAACTCATTTGATTGCAAAATTATTTAATTTCTCGCGTCTCAGTTAGACACTACCCCCCCCCCCCCCCCCCCCCCACAGAGGCCGTCAAAAATTGCTTACGATATCAAGAAAAAAGTTGCAGTCTATGAACATTTCCTTTTTCTACTCTTCACGTAGACATAGCTCATCCAAAAATAGATCAACGCACGTGTCATGCATCTCTTTCTAACGTACCAATATCTAAAGAGTGACAGAGACAACTATAGTGCCTATTTTCATCACTTTGAATTATGGACTTGCGTGATTTATGAAAAGATAAAGCGTGCTTGAATGATTTTTTTTGACATGTTGAATTAATTGCTTAAATACAATAGTAGATTTATCGAGCGATGAAGTTTTATAATGTAACAATAAAACCAAAGTGTTTGGGTTCATTAAATAAGTTATAGCATAAAAGTAGGTTGATTGACTTTTTGTAAGTTTTCCTGCTAACTCTCTATTCTTTTAAAAACAACTGTTTAGAAAGAAGTTTAATTAAAAATCAATTAACATTGGCGAAAATTAATATTTTCAAGCCTGAAAGACCTTATTTTTGTACAATTGTTCGGGCAAAAAATAAAACTTATTTTGTTACGTCCACAATATTCTAGTTTCTTCTCAACAAAGGCCGACATTTCTATTTCCATTTGGTAAAAAGCTCTTGTTCCTAAACCGTGCATATCGATGCTCGAATGCGTCTATTGTAGGCATTCTGTGCTTTGTCTCGGCACTCTGAGAGAGTGCCTCTCTGCGCGCTAGTCTTTGGCGAATCGATGGCACTTCTGTCAAACTATCGGCTTGGATTGCAGACTTTTTGCTTTTTACTGACACATTCCAAGTTTCATTCAAATCCGTTCAGTCATTTAGGTATGATTGAGGCACAAATATCCAAACATCATCACAAACTTTCGCATTATATATGCTAATTAGCATTAAGTTCGCCTATGTACATGTTATTTCTTGTGCAATAAAAAATTTTCTATCTATCTATTATAATATAAGTAAGAAGTAAGAGTCTTTGTTCGCAACAGTGTTCACTCTTTTATATAGACCATCGCATCGGCGCAGCGCACCGTGGGCAGTAGCCCTGGTTATTGCAGTAATTGCAGTGCGCTTGCAAAATAGTAATCATTAATACTCACAATCAAATAAATCCGAATTCCAGGCCGATTGCAGTCCGCTACACAGTATGCTGTGACTTGGCTCGAGTTCCTCTAATCTATAAACTATATCCGTCTGTCTGTCACGACGAGTTATGGCTGAGGATTAGGGCTGCCGCGTTAAATGTGCTGTCGATTTACTATTTTAGTATCTTGTCATCATCATTATCTTCCTGCCCTTATCCCACTCTATGTGGGGTCGGCACAGCATGATCCTTGGATCATGCTGTAAGAGTTTTGGCTAAGGTGTTTTATGTCCGGCCGCCTGCCTGACGTCAACCCTCCTTGGGAATACTTGCTTATTGTATCTCATCATGTTGGAGGATACTATACCTTAGTCGACTTTTACGACATGCTCGGGGAGAGAAGCAGCTGGACGCATTCTATGTTTTTTCTTTACTCCCAGTCCAGCTAAGAAGTTATTATAGTATCTTGTATCTTTTGGAATCTTCCTTGGTCGCGCTACGAACACGCGTGATTCAGCGACCATCCCATCGCGTCTAATCTAAGGCCTTTTACCATCTATAGTAGATGATTTATACAGCGTCAGGAGGCAACTTTTACCTTCACAAACGTTACGCTGTAGTGCCCGGGACGAATTAAGATGGAGTAGGCTTGCCCAGCACCTATTCCATCCTCTCAGCTTAGTCGGCCTTGTCCACAGGAAAGACATGGTCAATCGCGTCTGAATTAGACTTATTTCGACACGCGCTACGAATTTCAGGTGTGTAAGAGAAAGACAGAGAGTGAGACCGCTTTAAATATTGAAATTAAATAAACTGAAAAATCAAATAATCGTTAATTACAAGAAAACTACAAAATGAATAAAAAAACTGGTTTCAACAACTAAAAAATAGTTATTACCTACCTATCAAAGTTAAAATCATCTAATAATATGTATTAATTATATGGTTCCCGAGATCTAAATCAAAACATGGATTTCTCAAGATTTTCTTAAGCGTATTTTGTTACTGTGTTTTCACTTTGAGGAACCAAAGAAAATAAACACATTTAATGAACTAACAACAGGGTTCTAATCGATTTTGGTGAACAAATCAGCTATGGCACACCTTAAATGACCCTATTGATTTTAATGCATAAAATTGACTTTGATACAGTTATTTAAAACTCGCTTCAACCGTGGATTCGTTCGAAATAGAATTCATAGAAATCTAACTTGCGTCCACAGTATAGATAAAAGTTGACTATATGTTATTCCAACACACGTAGTTATGTATATTCTGCGAGGAAACCGGCATATGGAAACCAAAAAGTTTGAAAATTCTCTCATGTGTATTAAAGAAGCATTTCCGAGGCGCACTTTAATTTATTCACCACACTTACTAGTAGTAATCCAAGTTTCATACAAACATCCTGGCATCTTCACATCCTCACAAACTTTCGGATTAAAAGTATTACAGGATCATCATTTAACCAGATGGTAGAATAATTTTTTTTTAGTTAAGTATTATTTGTCCTTTGTCGGTTAGATGGCTATAAAATCTAGCGATATATTGTTATAGAAGATCTTAGGTTTTCTCGTTTTGGTACCTAAATAAAAGAATATTAAAATATAGATACAGGTGCTAAAAGTGAAAACTGATGGACCATCTATACGTGCGATGAGCTGATCACCTGTCACCATGGTTCATATCCATCTTGGGATTTTAATATAGAAGTGGCTGCAAGCTTTTTTATGTTTACTTGTGGCTCTGCCCACCCCATTAGGGATACGGGCGTGATAATTATAATGGTATGTAAATAGAAACGGTTAAATAATCATATTTTTAGCTATTTACATACACCAGGTCCAGTTTCCATACAACATCTATCCATAGAACATCTTTGACAGAAAAAAGGTGGCGCCTTGATGAGTAAGTTCGTATGAGCTAGTGGCCAACTCTTGTGGCGGAGTTTTTAGGCCGCCTGAAGGCCTCCGTCATGGCTTAACGACTTAAAAGCCGGGACCGACAATTTAACCGTTAAATTGTCATTGCTTCGGAGGGCACGTTAAATTTTAACGTGCCCTCCGAAGCACGAAATCGCTCAGCTCGTAATGCCACTTGCGGTCACCCATCCTAATTGTGATGCGCACAACGTTGCTTAACTTCAACGATAAATCCTACAAAAAAGGCGGCTTGGTGACGTATCGCCTGTCCGAAAGGGAAAACGATGAAATGATAAAAAAAATCGTTGACAGCTGTTGTAGTTGGTTTGACAGCCCTGTCAATTCGTAGTAAAATTTGATTTATTTCCTTCTACATTAATTTCTCTACTTCTATTTGTAGATTATATTTTATTTCGAGTCATTCAGAGACAGATTTTATAATAATTAGCCTACTGAAACTATAAATCTGAAAGTTTGTGAGAATGTTTGGATGTTTGTAGCTCAAAGTACGGCGTTTATCCATAGAGAAGTAAATTCAAAGTGAATTTCTTGTACTGAAGGAGTAACAGATTTGGGTGAACCCTTGTTTTTATTTGGAAAAAGATTGATTTCAGGATAATGCCATAAGGTAGGGGTTTCATTGCAGGTACTTTGATTTCTGTGCAGCAGTTGGACCAAATCCTATATAAAGAATGGCAATTTCCTTTGGAACAGAATCGCTCGTGACGTATCTTGCTTAGACGTTCTTGATTGATCGTTGAAGTAAAGAACGTTGTGCGCGGTCATGATTGGGATGGGTGACCGCAATTGGCATTACGAGCTGAGCGCTTCCGTGCTTCGCAAGGCACGTTAAATTGTCGGTCCCGGCTTTAAGTCGTTAAACTATGACGGAGGCCTTTAGGCGGCCTCAAAACTCCGTCACAAGAGTTGGCCATTACCTCATACGAACTTAGTAATAAAATAAATATATTAGGTCCATTTGATTTAGAATTTAATGTTTGAATTTGTAATGGTTATAATCGTTATTTTAGAATGTCAGAATATAAAGATAGGTACATAATTTAATAATTGAACTGTTTATTATGTTCGTCGATGGGTAAAAACATTTGTCAATAGGCCAACTTTTAGCTTAGTGATTTCAGCGAATCATCATCATCTTCTTCCTGCCCTAATCCCACTCCATGTGGGGTCGGCACAGCATGATCCTTGGATCATGCTGTAAGAGTTTTGGCTAAGGTGTTTTATGACCGGCCGCCTGCCTGACGTCAACCCTTCTTGGGAATACTTGCTTATTGTATCTCATCATGTTGGAGGATACTATCCCTTAGTCGACTTTTACGACATGCTCGGGGAGAGAAGCAGCTGGACACATTCTGTTTTTTCTTTACTATAATAATAATAATCATTTATTTAATAACGTTTAAGGATAAATTACAACTACAGTGTCTTAAATGTACATTGATAAGAGATACTAAACCTCTTCTCAATGTTTGGACCCCCTAATCTACGCAGGTACGACGAGAGAACTCGCCGGAGGAACCTAGTTTAGACGTATTAGTGAAACTACGTCAGATTTGACATTTACGTCATACAATTAATGATTCTTACGCACGCGCTCGGTAGAGCAACACATTATATATATAATAATCTATTTTTACTGCATGTTGAGTTGTGGACAAGAAAAACCACAGAGTGGACCCCAGAGAACCACGCAGCGCACCGCGGCGACGCCTGTATCCCTAACGGGGTGGGCAGAGACACAAGTGATCATAACAAAACTCGCAGCCACCCCTGATCCTTCCAGGATGGATATGAACCATGGTGACAGGTGATCAGCTCATCGCACATATAGATGGTCCATCATGTTGGATACTATCCCTTAGTCGACTTTTACGACATGCTCGGGGAGGGAAGCAGCTGGACGCATTCTATGTTTTCAGGTTTTGTGTTCCAAGTAACCTAAAATTCATAATATAATAATTAAGAAACGATGTCATTTGAAGTACTTACAAGTGAATAGTGATTCCGTGAGACTTTTTATATGATTTGCTGCTGTTTTTACAAGTTTTCACTACACAGGAAGGCATAATTCTATTTTAAATTTAATCGACGATTCGAGAGCGATGAGCATGGTTTTAGTGTAGGTGTGTGCGTGAGTGTGTATTGCACTTGCAGGAGCACGGTTTTGTGTGGCTTCACATTTGTTGTTCGCGGCGCGCCGTCTTTCCTGTTTTATTTGGTCTGAGGCTGATGATGATGACATTGTGGGCGTTTCTAGATTGAAGTAGTGGTACCTTGCAGCCCCGTCGTTGGAGTATTTAAAGGCAGGCGGCGCCCCCTGGCGGCGCGCCAGGTACTAAATAACTCAGCACTAACTTAGGCTTATGTCTTAATAAAGTGTTACTTGTTTGTCGTTAATTTAAGTTGCCACGTTGTTCACGTGATCTGAAAATTACGCTGTTTTCATAAAAAATATTAATAAAATAACTTCCAGGCAACATAATAAAAGTTTCAGTTATAAACTTAATTTACGTCCCAAAGAAATAATGTACCTTAAAACTTTCATACATATGAAAAACACAAGGAATACGCTGCCCTCCTATATCTAAAACATCGCTAAGCCACAGGGGGTCGATTTTGAGTTTTTGATGCCATTCTACTTAGAAAAAAATTCTCTATCGATCTGTTTTAGAATCATTCTTCTAGCGTTTTTAGTTCAGGAAATAGCTCTAGCAAAAACAGCGCTATCTACGATAAAATATATATTTATACTACCGCGTTTTTTGCTCATATCTCAAAACTTGGTTTTGTGGCTTAGCGATGTTTTAGATATAGGAGGGCAGTACGAATAAAATGTCGCCAGCCTTTTGAAGAGCTTACCTGGTGTCGGTGATCTGAGCTTTGTTATCTATCTGAAGGCGAACTTGGATAGAAAACTGAGCTCATTTTAATATCTTAATATACCGATTACCTTAAAGTTTAATTGTTATGATACTTTGTCTTTTAATAAACATTTAGTACTAATAACACTTAGGTATTAAGAGCAGTTTTGTGTCAATATAATTGTAAAGTGGCAAAGAATTAAAAACAAACTAATTTAAACGATTTAACATACTTTTGGGTACTAAGTATTTATACTAATATTTTGAAAAATGTGTAAGAATTTTTGAAGTTCAATCACGGCGTGTCTTATGCAACTTGGAATATAAAAGGCAATTTTTATTTGGATAGGTACCACTTGAAGGCACTTCTCTAAAATGTCGCACATTCTCTATTAAAAGACGTGTAGGCAGAGCAACGTCCAACAACATTTCGCACATTTTGCAACCATGAATTACGAGTAGGATATGTCCAAACAGAATAATCGAATTTATAGTGGAACTGAATTAAATAAACTTTTTATTCTCAGAAAATAGGTATTAAATCGATCAGCGGATAGATTTAGCATAAAGATATCCACAATTAAATGTTACCTGACCTTACTGGGCAGTATGGTCAAGAACTATCGCCCATAATATACCAAAACGGAATCAATAAATGCATGTGTCACTGTCAACTGTCAATAACAACAAATATTTTGACATTGACATTACGTCTATTCCCCGGGAAGGTACAGAGGTCATCAATATTAGCTACGGCGTAGCGCCTGCTACGACACCGCTACGCCGTAGCTATGTGCTATGTCCGAGCCACCTGCGCTTGACAAATGACCATCGCTAACGTTAAACTGACCGCTCGATATCGCAAGTCTAGTGGGAATTGAGTATCCTGCTATTATATAACGGGTGTCCCAATAAGAGTGCACTTTTTAAATTTCGTGTTATTTTTTTTATTCCATACATAATCGGGATATATCTACTCTAAAATACAATAAAAATATCACAATTTGCTTTAAAAAAAAAACGCTTTTTATTTGTAAATTAAATAGTGCACTCTTATTGGGACACTCATTATAAAAGTTTATGAAGATGTGACGATGTTTGGGCCACAATCACGCCTAAACGGCTGAACAGATTTGAATGAAACTAGGAATATACATAGTACATGTACAGGATCACCATATATTTTGTACCGAGTACAACGCGAGCGAAGCCGCGGGCGGCATCTAGTAAATCTATATATTCCACAAACTGTCGGAAAGCGCCATACATTTAATGACAGAAAAACAACGTCGAGTCAATTAACGTTCCGTCGTCCGTTAGTAGAAAATTAGGAACCGGGTGTTAAGCTAATTACACGCTGAAACCCAGCGACGAGTAGTTTCAACTAGATGAAAGTAAGTTCGTATGAGCTAGTGGCCAACTCTTGTGACGGAGTTTTTAGGCCTCCGTCATGGCTTAATTAAAAGCCAGGACCGACAATTTTCGTGCCCTCCGAAGCACGGAAGTGATGCGCGATCCAAGAGCTGGTCCTTATTTGGCTCAGAGGATCAGTATTGCCATTCATGGACCTGTAGTTTCAATGTTACACTGCATTCCTTCACAAGTGGCGCCACTTGCAGTCTCGACAAAAGTCGGAACTATTTTAATAAAGGAGGTTGGCACTTTCTGTGCAAGACTTGTGCCTTCTAGTTAATACTTTGGAAGTTATTGCTTATAACTTTGCTTGTGTTATTTACTAGCTTGCGCCCGAGGCTTCGTCCGCGCTAAGCCTGGAAAGTGGCTCATATGTTAATAACACTATACATTCCAAAGGAATGGTGCACAGCTGTGAAACACAAATGGCTGAACAATTTGTATCCATGATGCTTGATGTGATCGAGGCACAAATAATACAGACTCGGATTTATGATTAAACTAGCAGCCGCCCGGTATTTAACAAATTAGTATTTTTTAGGTAATTTTTTTACACCTCGGGTTAAATTATTGGAGTTTTAGTAAGGATCCCTATTTTTTTGAAAATAAATTATAGACTATGTTATTCCGTAATAATGTAGCTATCTACTGGTGAAAGATTTGTTTTAATTGGTTCTGTAGTTTCGGAGCCTATTCGTTACAAACAAAAAAAACCTTTCCTCCTTATAATATTATAGTGTAGAAGTGTATATATGTATAAAGGATTTAGCTAACTTTTAGCTTTCTCACTGTTTATTTCAAAAATTTTTTTGAATTCCTATAAATTAGAATTCAGTTTATATTGAAATGTCGATGCAATTACGGCAAGGTACTTTTTATAAAGGAGATTGGTCAAAAATGTACGATGTTTGGGCCTCGTCAGGTACAAAGTCTCAAAAGGTCACTTTAAGTAACAATATGAAAAAGTTTGTTGAGCTTTATAGATTACTAGCTTCCACCCGCGACTTCGCTCGCGTGGTACCCGGATGGAAAATAGCCTATAATGTTAATCCAGCACACGTATTATCTATATTCCAAGTTTCATTCAAATCCGTTCAGCCGTGTAGGCATGACTGAGGCACAAACATCTTCACATCCTCACAAACTTTCGCATTTATAATATTAGTAGCTCGCGTGATACTCGGATAAAAAGTAGCTTATAATGTTATTCCACACACACTATGTATATTCCAAGTTTCATCTAAATCCGTTCAGCCGTTACGGCGTGATTGAGGCACAAACATCGTCACATCCTCACAAACTTTCGCATTTATAATATTAGTAGGATTGACGGATTTGATGAAGTATTTTTCGAGTGTCAGAGGAACATTATCTTCATCATTCTTAACCTGACTTCACCACCGCTGGGTAAAGCCTGCCTTTATGTTTGTAAATAAAGAAAGGCCTTTAAGATGCCCAAACTCTAGCAAGGCCGCTTACTTATTCGAAGCTATAAACTATTTTTAAATAATCGATAGCGAAGGATTACGACCCGAGCGAGCGCAGCGAGCTTGTTAATTGATAACTTATCGATTTCAAATTATTACTCACTCGCTGGAAAATTAATTTGGAAATTATATGTTCCTTATCAGAAGCCGGAGAATTTTATGGTTTTGTCCGTACACTAGGCTTCCCGGCGTCGTGGGTACCAGAAACCAGGTGGACCTTACATCCTACGTCGTTCTGTTGTTAGAAAAACTATTATATTATTATACTAGCTGCCAACCGCGGCTTCGCTCGCGTGGTACCCGGATAAAAAGTAGCCTATATGTTAATCCAGCACATGTACTATGTGTATTCCAAGATTCATTCAAATCCGTTCAGCCGTTTAGGCGTGATCGAGGCCCAAACATACAATCACCCTCACAAACTTTCACATTTATAGTACGTAGGATTCAAATCTTTAAATCTTATTAATACTTCTCCGCTGGACTGGGAGTTAAGAAAAAACATAGAATGCGTCCAGCTGCTTCTCTCCCCGAGCATGTCGTAAAAGTCGACGTAGAGATAGTATCCTCCAACATGATGAGATACAATAAGCAAGTATTCCCAAGGAGGGTTGACGTCAGGCAGGCGGCCGGTCATAAAACACCTTAGCCAAAACTCTTACACCATGATCTAAGGATCATGCTGTGCCGACCCCACATAGAGTTGGATGAGGGCAGGAAGATGATGATGATGACGTAGGATTCAGATCGTGGTTATGCCTATGCAAGCTCGTAAATCTTCTTTGACAGCGGCCAGGTGGCGCCGCGGGCGACGCCGGCCGCTCATTAATTCATCCATCGGTCATTTGTGCACTAGCACATGTCAAAATTGTCTAACCATGCCTTTTTAAACAATAAAAAAGTAAGTTATTATATCTTATTACCAGCTGTTGCCCGCGACTTCGTACGCGTGTAGTACATTATTTTGTTCTTTAATCAATAGTTTTCGCAGCGCACGCCAAAAACTATTTTGGGTTTTCTATCTTGGGTTACAATATTGCAATTTTCTTACGGATCCCTAATTTTTTTGAAAATTTATTATAGCCTATACTGGACCCTGATAATGTAGCTTTCTATTGGTGAAAGAATTTTTGAAGTCGGTCCAATAGTTTCGGAGCATATTCGTTACAAACAAAAAAATCATTCTCTATAATATTAGTATAGATTATGTACAGACAGCGGCGGAATTGCTTCGTTGGACGTGTCGCGAGACATGTTACCATTTGAATCTACGGCACAGAACAAACTGTTGCATACAAAATTATGTTTAACTACTCGACAACAAAGTTCAAATTGACGCGCATCAAAGTTGTTTGACAATTTATCGTGTCATACAGGATAGTATGTTTTACTGAATTAAAAATAATTGAATCTTAGACTAGTGCAAGAGAATACTGACCTCAAGGTGCCGAACATTTTCATTCCGTGAATTTACATTTAAAAAACAAATACGCTTATACAAATTATTTCTTTTATCATTTTCATTTTTCATTTTCATTCTTGAGAACAAAACCAATCAGACGTTTTTTTGAAGAAAAACCCCACTTATAATAATAAATAATATAATAATAACACCCAACAGTCACATACATAGTCCTGACCCCACACTAGGATTCCCTGTGTCGTGGGTATCAGAAACTACGAGTACCATGGTACCACAACACCCAGACCCGGAAGAAATATTTACAGAACATGCAAACATTTCTTCTGCAGCGGGAATCGAACCCGCGCCTCTTGCGTCTCAGCCGAGCAATCGCTCGCCACGCCACCGAGGCCGTCTCTTGGCAACTTGGCAATGTTATTATGTATCTACCTTAGTAAAAGTTTTCTTACAAACTCATTTGATTTCAGCAACAGTGTCATGTCGAAGCTAAGTAAAAAAAACTAGTCAAAGGCCTTTTACCATCTATAGTAGATGATTTATGCAGCGTCAGGAGGCAACTTTTACCTTCACAAACGGGACGCTGTAGTGCCCGGGACGAATTGAGATGGAGTAGGCTTGCCCAGCACCTACTCCATCCTCTCAGCTTAGTCGGCCTTGTCCACAGGAAAGACATGGTTAATACGTGCGGAGCTGACTAAGCCGCGGGTTTCCTCACAATGTTTTCCTTCACCGTTTGAGAGTACTGGGATAGCGCAGAAAAATCCGTTGATACAAGACCGGATTTGAACCCACAACCTTAGGATCGAAAGGCGGGGTCACTACCAACTAGACCACCAGTCGAAACACAGTAAAAAGACTGTCATAAAGTACCTTTTTTCTCAAAAAGATTACGATCGGTTCTGGCCTCACCCGGGCTTTGTTTTCGGCGGCGCTGTAATTGTCAATAACGGAAGTCCCGGCGGCCATACATCACGACAAGCCCATTCCCTTATTCCCTTAATTAATTGCACAGTTCCTTTTGTCTCGCGGTGGCCGTATGCGTTTAGGATTTCAATGGCGGAATATTTCGGACAATTTGTGCGTGATTTATGATCTGCGGTTCGATTTAATAAGTATTCAAGATTATAATAATTTGCGGAATAATTTTATGAATTTAGGCATAGGTAATGAACGATGAAACAACAAAAATACCTAAACAAATATTTGTGGGCATTTGACACAGCGCCATCTAGCCTCAAACTAAGCAAAGCTTGTGCTATGGGAACCAGATGGCTGATAAAATATTTAAATGCTTTTTTTTAAATATATACCTATAATAATACTACGAGTACAACACCCAGACTCGGAAAAAATATTTGCAGAACGTACAAACATTTCTCCCGTAGCGGGAATCGAATGCGCTTCTCTTGCGTCTCAGCCGAGCACTCGCCCGCCACGCCACCGAGGTCGTCCTGTAATGTAGGCAGAGGTATGAACGATAGAAAGGTAAGATATTAATACCCAATTTCAATATTGTGCTACTCGTTACAGACGATGGATCACACAGTATCATAGTAACATTGTCTTTCTATCAAACAATTATTACCTACGCTATGTCTGCGATGAAAACTGCCCGCAAGAAAGGATTTTTCAGAAAGGCCGTACTGTCCACCACCATCTTTTTCCCTGAGGCTTTGTTTTACTGGGTATTTAATTGTAGACGATTACTATTGCATTTTAGTATTTAATTTCTCGGTAAGGTACACCTTATATTTATTTGGTTATTTGAGGTTTTTACTTATTTCATGAGATTTCATTTCAATGATGGATTCTAATCTATGAGGCGATGGGCTGGGCACCTGTCCCCATGGTTCACCATATCATTGAAACGCTCGTGGCATAGCTTGCTTAGACGTTCTTGATTGATCGTTGAAGTTAGGCAACGCTGTGCGCGGTCACAATTTGGATGGGTGATCGCAAGTGGCATTGCGTGCTTCAGAGGGTTAAATTGTCGGTCCCCTTTTAAGTCGTTGACGGAGGCCTTTAGGCGGCCTAAAAACTCCGTCACAAGAGTTGGCCACTAGCTCATACGAACTCACTTTTACCATATCATATATTTTTATCTTATATGCTGACATATTGTACATGTATGATGGTGCAGAATCCTTTGCATGCAAATTCGACTCGAACTTGACCAGTTTTTTATATTCAGTCGGTCAAAGTCGCGGGACATATCTACTAGTCCAAATATTTAACATCACCGCCATTTTGTATTTCCCTCTGTGGATTGCCTACGTAAGTAATTATAACGAAACACCGTTTTACTACGCATAAGCGCGACAAATGAATACATAATCAAAACACGAACCGAAATTAGATTTTTATGTAATCCAATCTAACTTCATAAGCTCCGTTCCATTGACACAAATTAGATATGAACGCTACGTAGTAGCTTCGACCATGGTTCCACGCACATTCGCATTTTGTCGTCCTTCTGGGACTGCGAGCTAAGTAAATGAAATTATAGTACAGCGCCATCTAGCTTCAAACTCGCAGCAACTTTACATCAACCAGATGGCTGGTAGAATTGCTTTGGATATTAGGTATACTAGCTTTCGGCCGCGGCTTCGCTCGGGTGGGATCCAAACAAAAAGTAGCCCATATTTTATTCCAGCACACATATTATGTGTTATCCAAGTTTCATTCAAATCCGTGCAGTTGTTGCGGCGTGATTGAGGCACAAACATACATCGTCACATCCTCATAATCTCACAAACTTTCGAATTTATAATTTTAGTAAGATAAGATAAGATATGTCATCATAAAATTGTATAAACCGTTAGATTATAATCTCGCGATATTGTGAACTGTCGAACATCTGCTTAGATGTTAATTAGAAGGTTATGTTAGTTAGTGAAAAATTATGCTTTAAGCTAGCGAGCAGAGCGAGCGTGCCGCGGAGCGCCCGCGCCCGCCCAAGCGCCACAAAAACAATCTTTCGAGTTTAAAATCCGCGATAGATTATAATCTAACAGTATTTACAATTTTATGGTGACATATACATTAGTGGGGCGCCCGGCACTTTTTTACATACAAAATTCATCATGCGTCTTCCAGGAGTTGAGTTTCAGGAATTAACGCACCTCTACATCGTAATTAAGAGGATCTTTTCAAATTTCATGCTTCTAGGACTTGCAGTTTAGGCCGTGGGCTTTTAATCAATCATTTAATAACAAAAAACTTGCTATATTTTGATAATACAGACACAAAACAACGTCTACATACAAGGCAGAATTGCGGGCAACAGCTATGAGGCTAGTCAAGTTTTGAGGCAGAACTAAAGCCCCCACTGAATTTACTTACAGCGCCATCTATCATCCAAGAACTGAAACGAGAAGACACTGCCATTGAACCCATTGTTCTTCCCATTGAAAAGCATAGGAATGCCTTAAATCAAATTAATGATTGTTTGGAAATTAATTTATGGTAATAGGGAGGTATGCAGGGTTCTATTTTATGCGCGAACTGGTTATGATAAATTATTTACGATAGGTAAGTAATTTAAAATGGTACAACAGTAGTGTGAAATTGGGGTTTCTGGATCAAAGAAAATATAGCCTTCAATTTCACTTTAAGATAACTAATTAATGGTGCATTTTCATAAATTATCTATTCATTTTCATCTTGTTTTCATTTCAGGCATTTATTAAGTAAGTTACCTTATACGGTCGTAAGTAGATATCTAGAATTATGAAATACAAAAAAATGTTTTTTTTTTTCAAGCTACAATCAAACTAAAAGTAGATGACCTCCTTTAAAACTTTCCTATAGAAAAAATATTGAAGCTAACCTCGTTTTATGTTTTGATTTTATTGTAAGAGTATGTTGTGTTACAGGAACAGGTTATTCCTTTCAAGACTGCTTTCAGACTTTACTAAGAGGTCTTGGATAAAAGTCTAAAAGCGACACCAGCGCCGTCATTTTACATGACAAAATAAAATATCGCAACGGGGCATATTAAGGAGACTCGTATATTACACCGGGAGCCTACAATGTACGTGGAAAACGAATTTACGAGCCGATCCAATTTGCAATCGAGATTTTCGGTATTGCTACGGTAATAGAATCGCTCCTGGCTGTACGGGGATGCGTGCCTTTGTCTTTTAAATTTGACGTTTTTTATGTCAAAGTCATTTTGTTTTACCGCGAATTTTAACTTCGCTAAGATTATTGTTATTGATTTTATAACTTTCCCTCATATGAAAGCGGATGTAGGGACCTTTAGTGCCTAGTCTTCGTGAATTTATTTTATTTTATTGGTTAAAAAGTATTATTTTGACATCGGGCGCCATTTTCACTTCGATATGAGTTTATTGGCAGATGTTTTTGAATTTTTCATACCTAAAAGCGTAGAAACAAATTAATAAGTCCTCTGTAAAAAGAAAGTAAGCACTACTTTCTTTTTACAGAGTAGAATGACAAGAGTAGCAATGGTAGTATAAAAAAACATACCTTAGACATAATAAAAAGAATACACCAGACGTCAAAACGAAGAATTTGATTTGAAAAAGAAAACGAACGCCTTGTGAACGCGAAAGAAATAAAGAAAGAATGTTCTTGTTCTGAAAATATTTTTTCATGTTCTGTGTTTTGCGATGTTGGTACTTGCAGTTTCTGATACCCACAGCACAGGGAGGCCAGTGTAGGGTCCCTATGTATGTTGAATGTTATTTATTTAAACCTTAGGATCACGCCAGTGTCAGTTTAATCCAGTTGATGACCAAACAGTGACGCGAGGGGCAGGTGTGCCAAGATTAATGAGTATTATTAATTGTAGCTCGGTAATTAGCGCTGCAGCGGACTAGTGGTGTACCGGGAATAACGGATGACGAATCGTTCTTTGACATAGTTGTTTCTATCGAAGAACGCCATATTTTTTGACAGATAAAACCAGACATCATCTATAGTAGATGATTTATACAGCATCAGGAGGCCACTTTAACCTTCACCGACGGGACGCTGTAGTCCCCGGGACGAATTAAGATGGAGTAGGCTTGCCCAGCACATATTCCATCCTCTCAGCTTAGTCGGCCTTGTCCACAGGAAAGACATGGTCAATACGTGCGGAGCTGACTAAGCCGCGGGTTTCCTTACGATGTCCGATAGTATAATTTATGTAACCTTAAAACAATGTTGCCAACATTTGCAAGTTTATTTAAATGAAAACAGTATCACAAACATAAACCAAAGGAAGCATACAATTACGGGCGATGAAATAAGACACTCCAGTGACAGCCGCGGGCACAACCTAGTTAAATAATTAAAAAACCGCCGCGGCCCTCAGCGCTGAATTATAAATGTATTTTTTCGAGATGAAACACTGTTTGTAGCTCCAAGTATTTTTCGGCCCTAAAATATTTGCTTTCGCATTATTCGGAATATTCTGTTTGTCAACATATCATTTGGCAACTCTACTTATTTGAAAATCGATGGGAAAGTGAAGTTTTACTAATGTTAGAATGACGCCATTTTTTTGCGGTCGTTTGATTTATCAAGTGTCAGTGTCAAAAGCTGTTTTTTTTTAAATGAATGAAAGCTAAGAACATTACTATTCAGCCGTAAGCTATTAAAACATTGTACAATAAACAATTGTAAAACAAACTACAATATAAAAAGTTAAATTACTGTTTCGTTGTTTCTAGAGAGAGAGTCTAAACTATTAGAATTAATAAGACCTTTTTGTAAATCTTTATTTTCCTCATTGGTTGTTTACATTTCCCCCTTTTGGGTAGGCGATGGTGACGAGGACTTTAATGCCCAGTCTATCGTTAAATATTGGCTGCAATTTTGCAACGATTAGATTATAAAACATTGACACGATCCAATTTAAACACGATCCGTCACAACGTTGGCACATCCATCATTCCACGAATATCGCTATATATCTAAATTGTGCATTTCTGACTGACTATCGACATCATCAATATAGATCCTACTAATGTAATTATATTCGAAAGTTTATGAGAATGTTTGTATTTGTGCCTTGGTCACGCCAGCTGAACGAATTTGAAAATCATAAAGTTTTTATCTTCTAATTACATTGGTCGTAGAGCTATCGATTGAAAGCTGAAATAAAATAAAAACTTTTGACAGTTTTCCTTCTGCGATAGATTCCCGGGAAAGGACATAGACTACTTTTTATCCTGTAAAACGAACCCAAAATGGAAAAAAATAATGTAAAAGGATAACCAGCAGAACGCATAAATACTTCTTAGACATAAATTTATGACAAGACAGTTAATTTGACATTTACAAAATGTTGACAATTGACAATGTCATTCATATCAATCATTCGTCAGCAGGGCTGTGGGTGAGGGCCTCTAGCTATACCGATTACATGATTTTTGGTTTGTTGGATTTGTCTCCGCCCCGAATAGAAAGAATAACTACATAATAAACTACGTACTTCTAAGGCGGTACGAAGTTTTCGGGCTTAGCTAGACGTCCTAGGTGATAAGATGTATCTCATAGGCACAGAGACTGATGAAAAGATGACTAGTAGGTAAATACTGCCCCCCTAGTGAAGAACGCAGTAACTATGTCAAACACGTTTTGATGCGTGAGTGAGAACAGAATGTTGCTTTTTGTTAGGCGATTCCGAATATGTACCTATCTAAATTTTTTTTGACAAAAATGCTAGTTACTGCGTTCTTCACTAGGAGGGCAGAATAAATGCGATAATAGTCGTTCTGCGATCACTAGCTTCTAGATATAAATACGTGGCGCGCCATCATTGATTGGCGAGGACGAGCCAGTCATTATTCTTAGTGCAATAGTATTTATAAAGCGTATTTAAGGCATTCTAGCTATTCAAAGAATGAAAAAATGAGTTGTTACCTTAGATTATTGTCTTAGAATATGCAAACCCAATGGGGCTTATGTATTTGAGCCTTCTAGGGTCGAGACCTTAAACTTCAACTAAACTGGAGATACAATTTTTAAAAACAAACCGTCTCGTATTTTTGATATTACGATGAGATCACTTTAGTTTTAGGTAACAAAACCTCACAGCATAAGTTTATACTCTTTAATTTAACTATTAGTACTACTTAAATGTTCCATAAACGTGTAATAAAAAAGAAAGTTTTGGGTCAAGTTTTCCGCAATATAATTATAACTATTTAATTAGTTATAGTAAAGAAACTATTTAAATGCGGTACGATTAGTTTAAAACTCGGTTCGGATACTATAAATGCAAAGTAAATGGACACGTATTTTAGCATTTTTCAAAACAACCATAATAAGGGGTAAAATGGGTGTCAAAGTTTGTATGAGCTTTTTAACGGGCGAATGGCTTGGAATTCTGTTTGAAATCTGACGCGTACAAAGTCGCTGGCAACAGCCAGTATAATTATAACTAGGTATTGAATTAGTTATAGTAAAGATGCTAGAAAACCCCAACAAGTTCGGTAACTTCTGCCAAAACTATCTTGATCGAGAATCGTTTGATGTCTCTCTGATCGGCAATGTGTCCCATCTGGTGCTTTTTGTTTTATGTCCGGATGCATCCGTCAGTATTGACGTACCGACGGACGTACCGACGTACTGACGGGCCGAGGCTATCGCTCACCGCTAATTATATGATCGATTACAGATCGGAAGTCATCTCGCTTGCTTTAATGCTTCTCAAATAAAGTTAAAAAAGTGCATCATTGAAATAAAAGCTTTTTCACTCCTCTTGCTAAAAAAGTCATTGTCGAGCGGGGATAAAATAGCACATTTGAAGCAAGCAAGCCTATAAGGGAAAAAGTATATTTTTGTCTGATACCAACGAGCCTACATAAACCAAAAAGTATTTATTGAAAAGTAAAATAATCATGAATAAAGACACGACTTATTACTGTTTCATAAAAAAATAACATTTTGATTTTTGAAAATGGAACTGAAAGCGGCGATCTCTTCGGTAGAATCTTCGATCAAATAAACAGTTTATTTGACCGAAGAGTAGAATGCGTGCATTGCGTTGCGGCTACAGAAGAAATAAAAAAGAGGCATTGGCGCGAAATCTTTGCAATTTTTCTCTAATTACAAATTGAATTGGTGACCTATTACAAGATTTTACTAGATAATACATTCAAGTTTTTTTTTTTGTTTTTACGTTCATAATCGATCATTCAAGATAAGCAACACTAAATTTGATGGGTCGAGTGACTTGTAGTATTTTTGTGTACAAAAATAATAATAAAATTAAAAATTAAGTCCTCATAGAAGAGAAGTGTTATTATTTTGCTTGATTTTAATAGGAAAGAAACATTCTATTGGCATATTCATCCAATTACCAACATGTATGATGGTACCAGAACTTTTCATGTGGATTTGACTCGCATTTGAGCGGTTTTTTTAGCTTGCCTAGGCATGGATAAGGCATTTTGGAGGGAGGAGGCTGCGGCTGCGGTTATCGTGTTCCATCCCGCTGGGCCACTGCTCGTCTGAGCGCACTCCACGGCTCGCGATGTTAATTCAGACGCACTGTGATACCAACAATGCCGCTTTTGGCCCTGATTGATAAGGCCTTTTACCATCTATAGTAGATGATTTTATACGTCAGGAGGCAACTTTTACCTTCAATATTATTGATCCCGAAGCCTTACCTCGTGCAAAGCGAAGCCTTAAGAAGCTTTTTTTTTAATAATAATAAGGCCTTTCTTTAATAGATGATTTATACGGGACACTGTAGTGCCCGGGACGAATTGAGATGAAGTAGGCTTGCCCAGCACCTATTCCATCCTCTCAGCTTAGTCGGCCTTGTCCACAGGAAAGACATGGTCAATGCGTGCGGAGCTGACTAAGCCGCGGGTTTTCTCGCGATGTTTTCCTTCACCGTTTGAGAGTACTGGTATAGCGCACAAAAATCCGTTGGTACACGACCGGATTTGAACCCCTTAGGACCAAAAGGCAGGGTCACTAACAGCTAGACCACCAGCGCTCACATACACTAGTTATTTCGAACCAGTTAGGTAAAAGGACTTAAAGTGCGCCTCAAAGGTTCCTTTCGTGCTCTCGACATATGTTTTCAAACTTATCAGTGTGTTTTTGTAATTTTTCCTCTCTAATAATGATATTATTTTGTTTCAGGTACAAATCAACAAACACAGTCCACGGATATTTCATGTCAAAACATTTGAAATCGCACTTCACTTTCTTTCGATGACAAAAAGATAAAAGTGACAGTGACATTGACAGGTCTGGCTGTCATATTAATGTTAGGCGACTATAATTATACCTATAATATACACACATTGCGCAGTAAGATTATTTATTCGGCAAATTATGTTGGTAAGTACATAGCTACCATCGTGGAACCAGTCTAGCAAGAGTAAAGCACAATATATGCTCGGTTCTAATATTATATTAACGGTTAAAGCATTGTCTGTTACGAACGTTGCTATCTGTCCAAAAGATCAACACATTTTTTGACAGAAAAACAACGGTAGATACTATGCTTATGAACGCAATATATCTATTATTTGCTATTTTACTATTACAACTAGCCCATACTGTCCCACTGTTGGGCAAAGGCCCCTATTTCCTCCAGCCACTGCGATCCACCTCGTTTGCAAATTCCTCTCATAAGCATCTTGCATGCAAATTATCACGCCTGTGTCCCTAAATGGCGTGGGCAGAGCCACAAGTAATCATAACAAAACTTGCAGCCTTGGATATGATGGGGAGATGGACAGGTGATTAGCCCATCGCCCATATAGATGGTCCATCATGTTGGAGGATACTATCTCTTAGTCGACTTTTACAACATGCTCGGGGAGAGAAGCAGCTGGACGCATTAAAAAAAAAATCCGTCTATATATTTCTATATATAGACGGTCTCTATATCTCTATAGTCAGATCAGACGGGTTCTTGCATCAGTTGCTATGTGTTAATTTATAATTATATTTTGGCGCAGAGTCTGTGGCGTCATCTGGATCGCCTTGTCAAAACGACATCAAATTAATATTAGATCGACCATTAGCCGGCTATAAATAGCGGGTCGCGGGTTCGACCCGCTGACTGACAGGTTGGCAGTGCACGTTTATTTACTATAGCTATTTCTATATAAATAAATATAATGTAAATATTTAGATGTCCCACTGATGCCTCTCTAGATTATTTCTCTGCTGGACTGGGAGTAAAGGAAAGGCATATTATGCGTCCAGCTGCTTCTCTCCCCGAGCATGACGTAAAAGTCGACTAAGGGATAGTATCCTCCGACATGATGGACCATCTATATGTGCGATGAGCTGATCACCTGTCACCATAGTTCATATCCATCTTAGGACCTTAAATCAGGAGCGGCTGTAAGTTTTATTGATTTCTTGTGGCTTTGTTCAACCTATTAGGAATACCTTATGAAAACTATAAATCCCCGTAAAGTTACCAATAGAATTTGTCGCCATCTTTTTCTGTTGACATAAAAGTGACATTGACAACAATTCAATTTTCAATTGACAAGTGAATATGATTCAGAGTTGCCACAATTTCACATATAAAGTTGATTACAAAACTTGTTTAAACATTTTTCGAAATGAATTTTATTTCACTGGCAAGCGGCCAGATAGCTCGCGAATGTTCAATATTGTTGGGCCTACCTGTTAGTTCAACCTTGTTCCTACCTTTGTACTAGTCGTGTTACTAGTCCTTTCGAACCAGTGTGGTGAAAGGATTTAAAGTGCGCCTCGAAGGACCCTTTCATGCAATACACAGGTATTATTATTATATAAGTAAACTTTTCTGCTGGACTGGGAGTTAAGAAAAAACATAGAATGCGTACAACTGCTTCTCTCCCCGAACATGACGTAAAAGTGGACTATGGGATAGTATCCTCCAACATGATGAGATACAATAAGCAAGTATTCCCAAGGAGGGTTGACGTCAGGCAGGCGGCCGGTCATAAAACACCTTAGCCAAAACTCTTACAGCGTGATCCAAGGAGCATGCTGTGCCGACCCCACATAGAGTGGGATGAGGGCAGGAACATGATGATGATGAGGTACCTACCTATTCTATCAGCCATCTGGTTCCCATAGTACAAGCTTTGCTTAGTTTGGGGCTAGATGGCGCTGTGTGAAATGTCCACAAAAATGTATTTATTATAACAGTGTCGCTACAGGGTCCCGTACTTTTTATCAAGTTATAAGTTCGCGCCACGTAAGGTAATTTTTCTCGGTATCTTCCGCAGCGCGGACTATATTTGAGCAAAATTCATAATTTCAACATTCGCATTTCATAAAAGCTTTCAAAACGTCCCCATATTATAGATTTTAAAAGCCAGATAGACCACGTACTAATCTCCGCCATCTGTATTCAATAACGCTCCACTGAAGAGGCCTTCTTCAGAGCAGACTCAGCTCCTGGAGGCAAGAGTGCTCAGAGGGCACTTGTTACTGCTTACAGACCTTTTAGAGCCCTGGAGAGTTACCAAATAAAAAAAAAAATGAACGTGGAAATGCAAACACAAATCATTTATTTTGCAATACATAAGTTTTACAATAGATGACCTCAAAAAGAGTTATTTTTATCCTATCCCGTAGGCTATTATGCCTACTTTATTGAAATTTAAAACACAATTATACAATATGGGTTTATTTAGCAAAATACATCGAAATCAAATGAATTAACATTCATTACATTAAATTGTACTCTTCAAAATATGTTACATCTGCCGCCTTTTTTTAACAACAAGTCAAAAGTAAATTAAATGTTTGGACCAAGTGTAAAATAACATACATTGTTTACTCATAACAATACGTTTGAAAGTTATTGTAAACATGACAGCCAGCCATGAAAACAAAAAATTAAATGTCAGTGTCAAATAATTTACCGCGCGTCCGCCATCTTGTCTTCGTTCAAAAACCGCCAAACGGCATTATTTAGCCCCCCGTTCGCGCCTAGTCAGGTGTTAGGGACAATGCAATGTCGGATTATGCAGAGAGGCCCTCGACGGCTCTCCATACTGCCTCCTCAAGTTGCTTGCCCTTAAGCTGCTTGGTTTCCTGCAAAACGGTGACTTCAAATGAGGTCCGTACAGGCCCTGTTAGTCTTTTTATAAATTTTAGCTCATCGATGCAATGATGTATTGTCCGCCATTTTACCCTCTCTAATGTAGTCTCTACTGCGCAGCTTGTTAAGACGTTCTTGATTGATCGTTGAAGTTAAGCAACGTTGTGCGCGGTCACAAATAGGATGGGTGACTGCAAGTAGCATTACGAGCTGAGCGCTTTCGTGCTTCGGAGGTTACGTTAAATTGTCGGTCCCGGCTTTTAAGTCGTTAAGCCATGACGGAGGCCTTTAGGCGGCCTAAAAACTCCGTCACAAGAGTTGGCCACTAGCTCACACGAACTTTACTTATTTTTCACCGTCTTACATCTCAGCTGTGCATATTCCTATCTAAACGTAATATTGCCCAGCTGTGGGACAAGACTAGCTGATAAAAATGATTAATATAATTTACTAGCTGCCGCCCGCGGCTTCACTCGCGTGGTACCCGCATAAAAAATAGCCTATATGTTAATCCAGTACATGTACTATGTATATTCCAAGTTTCGTTCAGACCTGTTCAGCCGTTTAGGCGTGATTGAGGCACAAACATCCAAACATCGTTTCAACCTTTCGAACTAGATGGCAGCACAGGTAAAATTAGTACGCGCTATCGTTGCGTTTTGAGCTTTACGCCGGTAATTTCAAGCAAACTAAAGCTTTTCAATTTTATAATATAAAAAAGTAAGAAGTAAGATTCTTATGATGGATGGCTCTAACAAAAGGAGACTTTTGCCCAGCAGTGTGTAAAGACGGGCTGATTATGACAATTCAAAAAATACTGTCGCTACTTTCAAATAAGTCAAGATAACTGGACCCTGGACCAATCGGTTTTTTTTTCTTCGCTCTTTTTGAGTAGGCCATAGTAGATGACCTTACCGCCTCGTCTATAACCGCACAAATGTCATTTAAAAGGTAAATACACGACTCATTCATTCACTCATTAATTCGCAACTGAAGTGACAGAAATCTCCCGAATTACAGGACGCCATATCATTTTACACACCTTATTCATTCATTCATTCATTCAGCAGAATTGACAGTTCTGTCTCGCGCTATAAGAATCCCTAAATAATATAATCGATATCCCCAGACGAGGCATCTTTGAATTTAGATCGCCCTTCAAAGATTGTAGCTCGCACAAACTTCGGAGATCGAAGAATAATTCTATATTAACAATTGAAGGAAATTCTTTATCTCAGTGATATTTGAGTTTACTTAACATGACAAAAAAGTTAGTTTTCGAAAAGTTTTATTAGGTTTTTGACAACGTTTTAGGTTTTTCTACATCGAATTTGGCTAGAGTATAGGTATGTTTTACAAAGTGTGCTCTACTGCAGGTAACTACACGGCCCTGATGTACCGGTTATCGTTCCCCAAGGCCTGGCGTCGGTTGGAAGTAGGTTGAGCGGGTCTTAGCCAGGTATTGAGTTACCATTGTCATCGCGAACAATTGTGACAACTGGCGTCCAGTTTCCAACAGTTTGCATGTGTTACAGCGAAGGCACCTGAGGTATTTTAGACGTAAAATACCTCAGCTACATGTAAATTAAGCCTACTCCATCTTAATTCGTCCCGGGCACTACAGCGTCCCGTTTCGTGAAGGTAAAAGTTGCCTCCTGACGTATAAATCATCTATTATAGATGGTAAAAGGCCTAATACTATACTTTACCTGAGGTATTTACCAAAATACAGCATTGATAGTTTAATAGCGTCCCTCCTTATTGTACTTAGGAAGATTTACTCCCAAATACTTAAATGCGACTCAGAGTTGAGCACGTCTCAATTCACGGTTTTTGGACAGTTTTTGATGAAAATCTGTCAAAAACTCGTATGCAAACATTTCTTCCGGAGCGGGAATGGAACCCGCGCCCCTTGCGTCTCAACAGAGCATTCGCCTTCTTTTAGAAAATCCCACCCTGCATAGGGCATGCTGATATCATGGCTGTATACTGTAATCTTCATCGATACAAATTATTTGTATTTAGCCTCAAAATAAACATAGGTGTTTATTCGCCAAAACTAATAATCTAACGTGTAAACTAACGCAAATTATGGCGCGTAATTAATAGCGGCCTTAACACAAGCTTGACTAATGTGCGCGGCCACTGATGGTGTAATCATTCTGCCTGTCAGCGTGACAGCTTGCTTGAACGTGTAGCGCGGGCTTTAGCACTCCAGACAGACTAGATGAGATGAGACAGATGAAATTATACAAACACTACATAATATCACGCCCGTATCCCTAATGGGGTGGGCAGAGCCATAAGTAAACTAGCAGTCACTCCTGATTCAAAGTTTCTAGATGGTTAGGAACCATGGTGACAGGTGATCAGCCCATCGCTCATATAGATGGTCCATCATGTTGGATACTATCCCTTACTCGACTTTTACGACATGCTCGGGGAGAGAAGCAGCTGGACGCATTCTATGTTCTTTTTCCTCTCAGTCCAGCAGAGAAGTGGATGATGGAAATAGAAGCGAAATATCCATTTATAATGTATTTTTATAAATGCGAAAGTAACTGTCTCTCTGTTACCTTTTCACGCCAAAACTGCCAAAAAGAATTTGATGAAATTTCCATCCCGGCGAAGGACGTAATGCTACTTTTTATCCTGTAAAACGATTCCAAAATGGAAAAAAGGATGTAAAAGAATAACGCATAAATACTTCTTAGACGTTAATTTATGACAGGACAGTTATTTGACGTTTATAAAATTTTGACAAGTGACAATGTCATTCATATCAATCGGGTCGTCAGTACTCTACAGCTAGTAGAACATAGATTATAAAACATAAATAGAGCTATTCTACAAAGTGCTACGGGGTTTACAGTGACGTCATAACTCTACGGCGTAGCAGGTCTACGCATCTGTTACGCACTTACAAGGCTACGCAGAGTTATGGGCTTTGCTCTGAACGAGCCAAACTGAAATACAATTTGTAAACAAACCTCTTATATAAACTAAAACTTACTTTTACGTTTATGTTTATGAAACTTTTAATTAGGTGTTTCTTGTTAAATTAAGGTGTGTAAACTTTTTCCACTTTTAATTTGTTTGCTTTGTTTGTGCTAAACAATTGTTATAACTTTCCGTATTTCTTTCATAAGTCAAAAATAAAACAATTGTGTGTAAATTATACCGCATTTTAAAAATCGATCTTGAACGCTCGAGAAACCTACTCAGTTTAAGCATTTTTTTGAATTGCGATCCCAGTGGCGTGGCGGCGGATGTCCGACTGGGACGCGAGAGAGCGGCTTCGATTCCCGGAGCGGGAGAAAAGATTGTTTGTTGATTTATTCCGGGTATGATCTCGGTACCCGAAGTTCTGAATACCCACGAATCAGGAGACCTAGTGTGGGAGTAGAAGCTGTACAACTGTTTGTTGTGGCACAGAATGTATTGCTTTGAAGAGGTCTGTGGGGACGAGGAGTTTAATATCAATAAATTCAAGCATAAGCAAAATACCTTCAAGATGGCGCGATTTTTACTTTTGTTTGTGATTGTTTCGTGGATTTCGTGCTTTTTTATTCATTTTATATTTTGTTATTTACACATTTATGAGAGCACTGGTGGTCTAGTTGGTAGTGACCCTTCCATTCCTAAGGACGTGGGTTCCAATCCGGTCGTGTACCTATGGATTTTTCTGTGCGAAAAATTGATGTGCGCTATCCCAGTTCTTTCAAAAAGTGAAGGAAAACATCGTGAGGAAACCCGCGGCTTAGTCAGCTCCCCACGCATTGACCATGTCTTTCCTGTGGACAAGGCCGACTAAGCTGAGAGGATGGAATAGGTGCTGGCAGTATTGGTGAACGGATTTGAATGAAACTTGGAATATACATAGCACATGTGCTGGATTAACATATAGGCTATTTTTTATCCGGGTACCACGTGAGCGAAGCCGCGGGCGGCAGCTAGTATTCACTATGAGTTTAGTAATAAAACTTTCACATATTGTATTGGTGATTTTATGGCTTCCAACGTAATTGGATAAGTTTAATGAAAACATATTACCATACCTACTTACTACGTAAATTAAAAAACCGATCAAGTGCGAGTCGAATTCGCAAGTCGGGTTCCGTGCTATCGTTTAAAAAAATGTTTCTTGTATGGGGGCCACTTTTATTTTATTATTTGTTGTTATAGCGACAACACACTCTGTGAAAAATTCTACTCTCTACCTATTACGGTTGAAGCGCTCGTGGCGTAGCTTAGGCGTTCTTGGCTGATCGTTAAAGTTAAGCAACGATATGCGCGGTCACAAATTGGGATGGGTGACCGCAAGTGGCATTACGAGATGAGCGCTTCCGTGCTTCGGAGGGCACGTTAAATTGTCGGTCCCATCTTTTAAGTCGTTGAGCCAAGACGGAGGCCTTTAGGCGGCCTAAAAACTCCGTCACTAGAGTTGGCCACTAGCTCATACGAACTTACATAAATACGGTTCATGAGGGGCAGACGGGCAGACGGGCAGACGGACAGACAGCGGAGACTTAGTATTAGGACCCTGTTTGCACTCTTCGTGTTTCGGAAACGTAGTTCTGCTTCTCTTTTAAAATAAGGGAATGTTTGTTTTGAGTAAAACTTGCTATCTTCAGTATTTGGAGTACTTTCTCTCCAGGTGTGCTTTGGAAATTCCTCCTGGTAGCTCACCAGCTAAGAAAGGAACTCCCGAAACTCAACTCCTGAAGGACGCGTGGGATGACAAAGTCTGAATGACAAAAACCGCGGAGCATTCAACAAGAAATGAAAGCAAGTTGAACCATTTACGCAAGTGTGCCAAGTTTTACCATTATGGCGTACTAGCTGCCACCCGCTGCTTCGCTCGCGTGGTACCCGGATAAAAAATTGTCTATAATAAATAACAACCAACAGTCACATACATAGTCCTGACCCCACACTAGGACTCCCTGTGTCGTGGGTATCAGAAACTACGAGTACCATGCTACCACAACACCCAGACCCGGAACAAATATTTACAGAACATGCAAACATTTCTTCCGCAGCGGGAATCGAACCCGCGCCTCTTGCGTCTCTGCCGAGCAATCGCCCGCCACGCCGCCACAGAGGATGTTAATCCAGCACATGTACTATGTATATTCCAAGTTTCATTCAAATCCGTTCACCCGTTTAGGTGTGAAAGAGTAACAAATCCATACATCTGTACATCCACACATAGTAGGATTTCACGGACCATCAAGCCAGCATCAGTCACGTCAGTTGCAGGTCGGGGCGGGGTGCGGGGGGGGGGGGGGGGGGGGGGGGGGGTCGGTCCGTCACTGCCGGCCGCAGATTGGGGGACTTTTTGCGATGCTCACTTCACTTATGAGCTATGATTTACAAGTTGTGGGCTTTGAGGTACGGTCAGTAAGTTCGTGAATCATACTAATTATAAAGAGGAAAGATTTTTTTGTTTGTTTGTAACGAATATGCTCCGAAACTACTGGACCGATTTCAAAAATTCTTTCACCAATAGAAAGCTGCATTATCTGGGACTAGTATAGGCAATATATTTTAAAAAAAAATTAGGATCCGTAAGAAAATTGCAATACTGTAACCCAAGGTAGAAAACCCAAAATAGTTTTTGGCGTGCGCTGCGAAAACTATTGATTATAGAACAAAATAATTTACTACACGCGTACGAAGTCGCGGACAACAGCTAGTATTAAGGTTTACAAAAGTGAGTAGGTCGTAGTAACAAAATTGATTACCATGGCAACCAGTTGTTACTTCAATATTATTGATCCAGAAGCCTTACGTCGCGCAATGCGAAGCCTTAAGAAGTTATTTTAATAATAATAAGGCCTCTCACCATCTATAGTAGATGGTTTATACGTCAGGAAGCAACTTTTACCTTCAAAAAAGGGGCGCTGTAGTGCCCGGGACGAATTAAGATGGAGTAGGCTTGCCCAGCACCTATTCCATCCTCTCAGTTTAGTCGGCCTTGTGTAGGGAAGACATGGTCAATACGTGCGGAGCTGACTAAGCCGCGGGTTTCCTCACGATGTTTTCATTCACCGTTTGAGAGTACTGATATAGCGCACATATATTTTTCGCACAGAAAAATCCATTGGTACACGATCGGATTTAAACCCACCCACCACCTTAGGATCGGAAGGCGGGTTCACTAGGTACCAACTAGACCAACAGTTCTCTCAGTTAAGAAGTTATTTACAACTACCTATAGTAAGCTATACCCAGGATCTAGTATGTTTATCCTACTAATAGGTAGGTATTATAAATACGAAAGTTTGTGTTTGTGTATGTTTGTTACCACGTATTCTCGTAACTACTAAATCGATTTTGATTAAACTTTATAATGTAAATAGTTTAAGTTCTAAAATAACATATCATAATGGGCTAATCAAATTTTCTAAAATAGCCCCTGAAGGAGTTAATCAGGGTGGTTTTCTATGGATTTTATTCCTTGGTTCGATTCCCTCAAAAGTATACAAAGATTTTAATAAATAGATAGTAAATATCTAAGGTATTTACAATTGTACGATGACATTATAAAACTCTAACCCTCGAATACTCAAACGCATCTCAAAGTTGAGCACATCTCAAATGACGATTTTTTAACAGATTTTCATCAGAAACTGTCAAAAAACCGTGAGTTGAGACGTGCTCAACTCTGAGTAGCGTTTGAGTATTCGGGGGCAAGTTACTGAATAGGTGAAGTTTTTTTTAGATAGTTCCAGTAACAAATAAGAGATGGCGCTAGCGTCGCCCGCGCGGATCAATAGCCGCCGGATGCACTGGCTATTTCCTTCCACAGCTCAATCTAGTTCACGATTCAGTTGGCTACACAAAATTAACCCTTTATAGCTGAAATGAGAGCACTGGTGCTCTGGTGGAAGTATACTAACTCCTGAATGAACTGTGTCCGCTTTCAATATTCTACTAACTAGAACGGATCGTTCACAGCCATACAACTTTGTTATAACGAAAAGCGCTGTACATTGTTTGGAAGAAAAAAGTAATGTGGTTAGTTAGATCCGTAGTTCTTTAGTGTGGAATTGAGCACAAGTATCTATATCTTTATTTTGTTAAATTATTTTGTAGGAGGAGCCTTAATACTATCAAATTAAAAATATATCTATTTTCGTATCAAAGCTGTTAACTTCAGAGCGTTTGTATCGGCGGTAGTAATCCCATTAGCGAGCCTTCCTCAAACGGAACAACTTAAACCAATTAGCCTACGTAATGCTTGGCGGGAGAATATACAGGAAGATATAATAAAATATACATCTACTGTGATCAAAGTCTTGGAAATAAAAGTACCTCGTATGACTTCCGGTGTCGAATCCCGCCATTTTCAGGCGTTGACATGTGCCTAAGCAAAATGGCGGACAAATCCTTCTTTATGTTTATAGGTTCACGAGTCATGTAAATACGTATTGAATATGGATTTGCGTGAAGTTTTTATTAGGTACTTATTTCAATAAGTTCTTGGCATGATTTAGGTATGTCTGGAGAATCACGATATTGGCTAATATTTCTTGGGAATTCTATTTCTTGGCTTTGCCATTTGGTATTTAGATTAGATGTATTTAGTTCTGAAGTATTTTATTTATGAAGTTGGATTAATGAGGCCAGCGTGACCTTTTAGGCTTCTATTTCAGAAAAAATGTAGGCACCTGGTTTTATTTTGTATTCTGAATCGAAAATTAATTACGTGGGGCTGAATTGAATAGGACTAAATAATTTTATTACCCGTCTTTAAAAATAGTCTATTCAATATTTTTTACGCATTTCAACACTTAAACAGACAGCTTTGAAATCGTTTGAATTAAAACTTAGCAAATTCTTTTACCTCGGTGGCGTGGCGGGCGAGTGCTCGGCTGAAACGCAAGAGGCACGGATTCGATTCCCGCTACAGGAGAAATGTTTATGTGTGTTCTGTAATATTATTTCTTCCGGGTCTGGGTGTTGCTGGTGCCCATAGTTTTGCTTAGTTTGGGGCTAGATGGCGCTGTGTGAAATGTCCACAAATATTGATTTATTTATTACTAGCTGCCGCCCGCGGCTTCGCTCGCGTGGTACCCGGATAAAAAATAGCCTGTATGTTAATCCAGTACATGTACTATGTATATTCCAAGTTTCATTCAAATCCGTTCAGCCGTTTAGGCGTGATTGAGGTACAAATATCCAAACATCCAAACTCACAAACTTTCGCATTTATAATATAAGTAAGAAGTAAGATAGTTTTCTCTTTCAGGCAGACGGATACACGGATAGCAGACCTTATTGCCTAATCGTGAATTTATTTACTTACTGTTATTGGCAAATGGGTTTCCGTTCACTCAAGACGCCATTTCCCTCTGAAACTTAGCTAAATTAATTCAGTTATTATACTAAGCAGCAATAATTGTCTCATTAGTTATCGCCGCAGATAACAGATGGCGCTGCTATTATCAGACGATTTCGTCGTCTTGGGACGTCTTCGTGTTTTTTGCATAAATTGTTTTCAGCATTTGAGAAATTTACATTTTCGGTAAGCCCCGTTTAATGATGAGTCTGGTTTTATCCTCAAGTTCTTACAGGCACAACTTCTAAAAGCATTTTTGGTAAATTTAGTTAATCTTTTTTGTATTTTACTTAGGTAGAGGAGACGAGGGGACCTTGGAACATTTTTGACTTAGGTAGCTACCCAAAACATAAAAAATAATGTTTTTTTCTTATCAGAGAGCACTAGTGGTCTATTGGTAGCGATCCCGTCTTTTGACCTTTCTAAGGTCATGGGTTTTTCTGTTCGAAAAACTATGTGCGCTGTACCATTACCCACTCTCAAACATCGTGAGGAAAACGGCCTAAAGAATACGATAACACTTGTCAAGTGCATGAAAATAAGACTTTGATGCGCACTTTAATTATTTCCCACACTCGTACAAATTACTAGCGACGATTACAATACAATACAATACAATACAACTTTATTGTAAAACACATAAGATAAAATTAAAATAAAACAAAATAGGCACAACAGAACAATGTGAATTAATATGGGCGGCCTTATCGCTAAGAGCGATCTCTTCCAGGCAACCTTTGGATGGACAGGACATAGCTTTGATAGATAAGGACGGCAGTAACGAAACAATAGTGAATTTATACACTAAACTAATAAGATATCGATTATCTCCATAAAAGTCAGTTAGTAGGTACCAATTGGCGTATTTATCGATAAGTAGGTAAGTATGTTCGCATGAGCTAGTGGCCAACTCTTGTGACGGAGTTTTTAGGCCACCTAAAGGCCTCCGTCATGGCTTAACGACTTAAAAGCCGGGACCGACAATTTAACGTGCCCTCCGAAGCATGAAAGCGCTCACCTCGTAATGCCACTTGTGGTCACCCATCCCAATTGTGATCATATTTATCGATGAACACACATCTCTAGTTGATGACTTATGTGACTCTATGGTGGACTACGAATCGTGATTGTGATCGTACTAATATTATAAACTTGAATTAATATACTTATTATGTGTGCTGGAATAACATAGGTACAAGTTACTTTTCAACGTTACGGGTCCAACGCGTGCGAAGACGCCGGGCAGAATCTACACTAATTGTAAAGACGAAAGATTTTTTGTTTGTAACGATTAGGCTCCGAAACTACTGAACCGATTTAAAAAATACTTTCACCAATAGATAGCTACATTATTACGGAATAACATAGGCTATAATTTATTTGCAAAAAAATTAGGGATCCTTACTAAAACTCCAATAATGTAACCGCAGGTGCAAAAAAATTACCTAACTTATTAAATACCCAGGCTGCTAGTATAACTTAAAATGAAGTGTAAGTAATTAATATATTTTCCAATGTAAATGACTTGTTTGAGTCATCAGTCTAACAGCACTTACGAAAATACAGGAGTTTTCGTACGAAATATTAAACTTTCAGCCTTTAATAGATCAATAATTGGTTTTAGGCGGAGATATCGTGGCGTGGCGTGTCTCAGTTCCATGCTAACCCCTGATTCCCCGATACCGACCTACTTGGTTTGTTTTCATTACATTCTCAAATATTACCACCGTTCGCGAGGTCGCGAAGTTTTACTTACCTATTTTTATGACGATGGAGTATGAAGTATTGTATTTAATTTGACTTCCTACCTATTTGTATAAATAATAAGGCCTTTTACCACCGTAAATGATTTATACAGCGTCAGGAGGAAACTTTTACCTTCGCAAACGGGACGCTGTAGTGCCCGGGACGAATTAAGATGGAGTAGGCTTGCCCAGCACCTATTCCAAACTCTCGGCTTAGTCGGCCTTGTCCACAGGAAAGACATGGTCAATACATGCGGAGCTGACTAAGCCGCGGGTTTCCTCACGATGAGGTTTTAGTTCATAAATGTCATCGAAAAGTAGATTTTCTCTCAACAAACTATTAAGACCGTTATATTTCTACCTCCTCATATCACTGTGGTAGTTTCCTTCACAATAGTTTTTCGTTTTTCGTTTGTTTATTTTGTTATAAGGCGATTTAAAGTTATCCCAAATGATCGTATTTTTTGATTTTGTTAACCTATATCGTCCCACTGCTGGGCAAAGGCCTCCCTGTCCCCCTTCCGCCTTTCTCTGTCCTGTGCTTTGGAGGACGATATGGAACTAATAATAATAAGAATAAACTAATAAGTTAACACTATAGGTGTTTTTTTATAAAAAACGTACCTACCTAAATTGGTTTTCTTTCCTAAAATGCTTTTCAAGAACAGCAGATGTTAAACGTGAATATTTCACTTAATTTTGAGGTGGAATCACTTCCGTATCAATGGTCGCATTTAGGTAATGAGATAACAATTATTTATAGCTCGATATCCTGGACAAGGCAGGATGTTGTGATGGGAATATGCAGGCAAAATGCAGCTTGATATAAGGATACTGTATCACTAACACTGAGCTCTGGTCTAGTCGGTCGTGGGTTCAAATTCGGTCGTGTACCAGTGGATTTTTCTGTGCTAAAAATTTATGTGCGCTATTATCAGTACTCTCGAACGGTTAAGGAAAACATCGTGAGGAAAGCCGCGGCTTAGTCAGCTCCACACGTATTGTCCATGTCTTTCCTGTGGACAAGGCCGAATAAACTGAGAGGATGGAATAGGTGCTGGGCAAGCCTACTCCATCTTAATTCGTCCCGGGCACTACAGCGTTTCGTTAGTGAAGGTAAAAGTTGCCTCGTGACTCTGTAAATCATCTACTGTAGATGGTAAAAGCAACGATTTAAATCTTTGGGTAAAAGGCCTTATTTTTTATATCATATTTTATACTAACATGTGTCATGCTAAATGTCAAGTAATTTTGCAAAAATATAAAACTTTAGGGACAGAGACTCGTAGAAAATGATTGTGAAAATGCTTGGAATAAATGAAAGTAAGTGAGCAAAAATGTCGGAAATAAGTATCTAATATTTTCTATGGTTGTAATCATACGCCCTTTTAACATAGGACGTTCTATGAAAAACCTACTCACGAAATTGGATTTTTTCTTTTTGATACAAAAATAATAAATTCTATCGTAGAATACCTACAACGATGTACAGGTACCTACAACATTTTCAACTCAGATAATTTACATTGAAAATTATAGATAGGTACTTACATAATAATACATAAAACATAATTATCACGCCCGTATCCCTAACGGGGTGGGCAAAGCCACAAGTAATCATAAGTAAACTTGCAGCCACTTCTGATCCAAGACTCCCAAGATGGATATGGTGAACCTTGGTGACAGGAGATCAGCCCATCACCCTTATAGGTCCATCAAGTTGAAGAGGATACTAGGTACTCCATCGACTTTTACGACATGCTCGGGGAGAGAAGCAGCTGGACGCATTCTATGTTTTTTCTTTACTACCAGTCCAGCAGAGAAGAAATATAGTAATGTACAGGCATTTTTTAAAATTTTTCAACCATGATCAACGTTTTTTGGTGATAGGAGCGGTGTTTACAACAGAAATGTGCACTTAAGACCAACACCTAACTATAATGATCCCCACGCTCAAATCTTCATTTACTCAAAAAGCAGAAGCACATCCAAATATGACGTTTATAGCAAAGTTTTTTAAGTAAAGTAAGAACCTATTAAAAGGTCATCCAGGTTATAGTTTCCCCCAGTTTAAATAAATAAATGAATACTAATAAATATTGTAGACATTTTCACACAGCGCCATCTAGCCCCAAACTAAGCAAAGCTTGTATTAAGGGCACCAGATGGCTGAATCTATAATATAAAAATGAATCGCAAAATGTGTTGGTAAGCGCATAACTGAACAACGCCTGGACCAATTTGGCCAAATCTTTTTTTAAAATGTTCGTTGAAGTTCAAGGATGGTTTTTACGGCGAGAAAAATTTGAATTATTGCTGGAAAAACCTATATGTTTATCCCCGAGCGAAGCCGGGGCGAGTCGCTAGTTAAAATATATAAATACTTTTTTTTTGTAAATACATACTTCCTTACTAATATTATAAACGAGAAAGTTTGTGTGTATGGATGTTTGTTACTTTTTCACGCGAAAACTACTGAACGGATTTGAATGAAACTTGGAATATACATAATACATGTGCTGGATTAACATAATATAGATATACCTAGGCTATTTTTTACAAGCAGATTCGGAAGAAATATTTGTAGAACATAGGTACAAACATTTATCCCGTAGCGGGAATCGAAATGTTTTTATTATTCGGCTTTCACTTAGGAGCAGAAAATAGTTCCAAAACCATAAAGCATAGTTTTTTTCTATACTTAACATGGTAGATTGTAAACCCGAGGCCACTGGTGAAAGAACTAAAAAAAAGTAAGTAGTTATGTTAGGAGAGAGAACTGGATTCCCACGTTATCTTAATAATATAGGTTTATCTTAATTAACACTATTTTCCTATCTGTAAGTAGGTCGTAGAGACAAGAAGGTATTCCCGTATCTGATCATTTTATTAGTTATTTTGTCCGGAACGCGGACGCCGTCGTGTCTGCCAGCAGATATTGATTTATCTTTACAGCAGTCTTTTCCTGTTCCGAAAATAATAATGCGGATATTGAAATGATTGGTTCTGTAACCTAACACGTACTTACCTATTGGAAATTAGAAATATCTACTACATACTAGCTGCCGCGTGCGGCTTCGCTCGCGTGGTACCCGGATAAAAATAGCCTAATGTTAATCCAGTACATGTACTATGTATATTCCAAGTTTCATTAAAATCTATCGAGTAGTTTTTGCGTGAAAGAGGAACAAACATCTATACATACAAACTTTCGCGTTTATAATATTAGTAGGATATTCTATACGCCCTGCGACTTTGAGGAGTTGAATTTGGGAATTTCCTTCTTAGTGCACCCCACAACCAAAAGAGGAATATGAAGGCTTTTTACCATCTATAGGATTTATACAGCATCAGGAGGCTACTTTTACCTTCACAAACGGGACGCTGTAGTGCCCGGGACGAATTAAGATGGAGTAGGCTTGCCCAGCACCTATTCCATCTTTTCAGCTAAGGAAAGACATAGTCAATACGTGAGGAGCTGACTAAGCCGCGGGTTTCCTCACGATGTTTTCCTTCACCGTTTAAGAGTACTGGGATAGCGCACATACATTTTTCGCACAGAAAAATCCATTGGTACACGACCGGATTTGAAACCACGACCTTAGGGTCGGAAGGCGGGGTCACTACCAACTAGACCACCAGTGCTCTCCAGAGGAGTATACCCTCCAAGTTTCATGCTTTTAGGACTTTGGTTTAGGCTATGCGTTGGTTGTCAGTCAGTCAGTCAGTCAGTCAATCAGTCAGTCGGTAACGTAAGAGTTTGAACTACCTGCCTTTATATGAACCCATAATTTTGATTGAGGGCTCACAACAGTATCTGTTTATACAATTGTTTTTAAAATTGTTTTAGTCTTATCTCAAACCTATCAACTGAAGCTAAAACTGTAATAAAACGCCGGAAAACCCGCGTTCCACGATCGGAAGGGACCAGCCGACATTACACTGGAGGCAATTGTTTTTAAACTCATTTCGAACCAGTTGTCTTTTATGCAAATCTGATAAACTTATTCCACCAGCAACGTACCTACTACGATAAGGTAGAATGTTAGCCGTTATATCTCCGCTGGACTGGGAGTAAAGAAAAACATAGAATGCGTCCAGCTGCTTCTCTCCCCGAGCATGTCGTAAAAGTCGAGGGGTAGTAGATATCCTCCAACATGATGGACCATCTATACGGGCGATGGGCTGATCACCTGTCACCATGGTTCATATCCATCTTGGGAGTTTGAATCGGGAGTGGCTGCAAGTTTTCTTATGATTAAACTTGTGGTTTTGTCCACCCCAGTAGAGATAAGGGCATACTAATAAATGTATGTTTGCAGATATAATGTTAGCCTTAAACATGGCTGCCATGGTTTTCTAATGTCACTGTCAATTGGTTTTGACGGCACGTTTAGGCGCCAATTTCTTTTTACTTTTTTCGCGTCAAGGGGTAATTCCGTGTTCCTAATAGCTGGCCATTACCTGCACATGTCGTTTTATGCGAAAAATATTCTAATTCAATGGCCGCGCGTCCGGTCCTAATAAATCATTCTAAGATTTTGGTAAAATGTTCATGCATGAGTAATTTTGACACCTGGCCGTACCGGCTCTCTAGGGCAGGCGTGAATCGGAAAGACTAGAATGCCAAGTAGCTTTAATGTAACGAGCCTGAAAGAACGCTCCTATTTCAGAGTGTAGAATAGTTTAGGTTTGAATAAATAATGAGGTAGGTAACAGAAACGCTATTTTCTAATTTTGGATTTGGTCGGACGTAGGTAAGTTCTATCGCAGTAGCTATTTATTTTGTACTTCACTTGTCTTGTATCCTTACAATGGAAAATATATTTTTTTTCGCAGAAGGCCACTGACAGTTTGTAACGTAAGTTCTTGCTTGTTAAAGTTGAGTTGTTTTATTATTTTGTGTGTTTCTTTGTCAGTAGCCAATAAAAAAGAACTGAACTGTTTCTTTGTTCCGGGATCTGCCGGGACAGTTTGTTTAGAAGAACGAAATAGTAAGTGTAAACCCAGAAGCCTACAATCTTTGATTATAATACCTGTCATAATCAAAGCCTACAATAGAACATCTTCGCCGTTTCAAGAGGTAGGCAGAGATTTTAAAGAGGTACTTATATATCTCAAATATATTGTCAAAACGTGCCAAACTATCAAGTCTATCGGAAACAGCCACTTTAATCAGATAAGCCGCTACGCAGGGTTGCGAGGACACGCGCCCTCGTAAACCGTCTACCAGCTACCGCTTTACATCTAGTCTCAAACATGGCAAACATTGATAGAGGATAATGTTGAGTTTATGACTGGTAGAATGATAGAGATGTGCGTAGTCACAAGACAAGATATACTTAAAAAATATAAATCAGTTTGAATATGGAATCAGAATTGTACTTAAAAATAATCTAAGTAGGTAGGAAGGAAGAAAAAAAATGGCGCCCTAATGAAAGGAAAATTTTTTAACCAAAAAATATTATAATTCATTCAAGAAACACTAAGGTTTCAGTCTATATGGCCTTCCCAAAAGGAATAATTATAAAATAATAATAATCAGTAAAATAGATAAGTTGGTTGGTAAGGTTTGGAATCGACAGATCAGAAGACTAGATAGTCATTTGTCAGTAAGACATAGGTACGTAGGTACAGGTAGGTACGTAATTCTGATTTTCAAAGCTCCAATAATTCCTAGTATAACTAACATCACAAATCAATGTCTACTGAACTATGATAGTTAGTAAGTACTTAACTCTCGCAATGAAATCGCAGACGTCCCGAGGTTGTATTTCAAACAGAACGCCACCCCCACCCCCACCCCGCCACCCTGCGAGAAGGGGTGAAATCAATAAAATTATTTCCTGTACATTTGCGTATTGCGCCATCTAACGGCAACTGTCCGTACTAACTGCTCGAGTAGACAGACGTCACGTTTTGTTTTAGACAATGAAAGATAGATGACGTTGCTAAGATACTAGTTACATAACTTGATAAGGGTGAGAACAGACGAGTGAGATTAGTACTGTCGATTTTCTTTTGACAACTCTAAAATAATGATTACATTTTTTTTCGTTTGTCAAAGGAAGACAATAATGACATGTGTCAATCAATCATACTTCTCTACTGGACTGGGAGAAAATATGAGCCAATGCGTCCAGCTGCTTCTCTCCCCGAGCATGTCGCAAATGTCGATTATGGAATAGTATCCTCTCTAACATGATGGACCTATGAACTTTAAATGGGCGATGGGCTGATCATCTGTCACCATGGTTCATCCATCATGGGAGTTTGAATCAGGAGTGGCTGCTAGTTTTCTTATGATTACTAGCTCTGCCCACCCCGTTAGGAATACGGGTGTGATAATCTCGCCTCCACACACTAGTCCACTTAGACTGTCATGCCAGTGGCGCTGGCCAGCATGTAAACGGGTAGGTATTACAAAGGACTGTCAAGTAAACTTTAAGAAAATACCCAAGATAACAGATTCGATTAAATTTTATTTCATTAAATTTTTCTAATTATTTTTCATTTTGTTACAGGTAAAACGCGTGAAATATAAACTAGAAAAGAAACGGGCGGGAAACTTCAAAATATTTCGTCATAATGTCAACAACAAGTAACCAGGTTTTGAGATATTAGTATCTTTATGAGTAGTATGTATAAATTACCTATTTTTATGTAAGTATTTTATTAAAACGAGATAAACTTGCAAAAGCAGATGGTACTAGACTTTACTGCCTAGGTACCTAGGTACTAGTAGGAGGTAAGTACTAGGCCGGCACTCACAGACATAAAGTACTATATTTTTTTTTGTGTATTGTGGACATTTCACACAGCGCCATCTAGTCCCAACCTAAGCAAAGCTTGTACTATGCGCACCAAATGGCTGAAATAATAATGTAGGTTGGTATTGGTTGTTATTTTTATTTTAGATTACCTACATTAGTTTTTTATTACAACAAATACAAATACAAATATACAAATTTGTATTACAACAATCCTACTATCCTAATCCTAATAATGTTATAAATGCGAAAGGTTGTGAGGATGTGTAGATGTGACGATGTATGTTTGTGCCTCAATCACGCCGCAACTGCTGAACGGAATTGAATGAAACTTGGAATAACACAGTATGGTGTGCTGGAATAACATTTTATGCTACTTTTCGTCGGGATACCACGCGAGCGAAGCCGCGGGCGAAAGCTAGTATACAATAAAGTAGATTTTATATAGCAGGCCTGGTCTATGTACAGTAGGCAGGAAAATGGTGAAAAAATCTGTGAATTTTGAAAAAATACTCTAATTTGAAGCATAATTGTTTGCTGAAAAATTAAATATATGATGAGATTTTACAGTGGTAACATTATTTTCCTAGGCGGTATCTGCCACTGTCACTTGACATGTGTTTGACAGTTTTATGATTTTGACGACGGACTTCATTGTAAGCTCATTGTATGCGAAGGAATGCGACCATTTTTATCTATTTGTCACAGTCAAAAGCTGTCAAAATAAGTACCGCTCAATACCGTCCAAGTCTAGGTTCATTTGTGAAACATCTCATACAGCCGCAACGAAGGTTTAAATTAAATATTAAGTACCTCAAAACAACAATAATAGATAGGTACTTAGCTACTTCTACTTTCTCCTACTACCTAGGTACTTATAGTAAATTACGGCCTGTGTATTATTATTTTGGTGGTACATTCCCTCGTTCATAAATCAGGCCATTAAATAGTCCTTTATTACCGAAACAGGCTCGTTTCGAAAAGCCATTATGGGAATCGTAAATAATAACCTAGGAAAGGAACTTTCCTTGTTGTAAAACTTGGTTGCGAAACAAGGTTGAAAGAGATAATGTTGTTTTGGCTCTCTAAATTAAAATAAAAACACCGTAGAATGTAACATGATTACGCTTCAGTGGACAAAGACCGGAACCAGTGACTTGAGTCAAATGAGTAATTGTATCATTAACGCTTTATCAGTACTTTCCGCGCTATTAAACCGGATATCAAACGCAGTGCGCGTTCAATGGCTGGGGTTGGGTTATGATGTATGATTTACTGAGCTGTCATATTCACGGGCGGCCATAAAATGCAGGGATCGGCGGCTATACCGCTTTTATGGAAACTGCTGAGATGATAATCTTTTGTCTCTTGTTCTCGGGTGACGGGAGTGTGAATAATGGATGGTTTAAATTGTGGAAGCGTTTTCTTTCGACTTTACAAAGGTCTTCGCAATTTTATAACAACATGAAGATGCAAAAACAAAATGAAGTTTTAATGAAGTTTTCTTTGACGTATAAAAATAACTAAAAAAATGCCTGTATGAGTCAAAGTTGGATATCTAAGTATAACCTACAAAATATAGGTACAATGTTTCAATTCTCCCGAGGGTCTGGTTCTCTGCACCACAGTTCCACTATTTCCAATAAAAAAGAACTTAAAGTAACGACATCCAATCAACCTAGACGGCAAATAATATAATTTTCTCCGCTAACAGCCCAGCATGAACTGCAAAAACGGAAAAAAACAACGCTTGCGTCATCCTTGGAAAACGCCACCGTGTTACACAACTTTCAATCTTATTGCTGTCGTGTTAAGGCTGTTCTGTAAAAACTTTCTATTGAAGTTTTTCTAATGAAGCGAGACTGAAAAAAGCTTGGGGACAAAAAGTAGTGAAACTTAGTAATGAGCCCAGAACTGATGTGTCATCACCGTCAGCACCCACGGCTATTTAGGTTGGCTGTTTTTGTTCAAAGGTTCTGTTCACTCTAATGGTATTAGCCTTTTTTAATCCAGGATTTTTGTGGCGTATTTTGCGAGATTTTATTACCTATTCGCAGCAAGGTCTCGTAATATTAAAGTAACGAGATCATTAAATTTTACTTGCCTGCTAGAATATTTTTAAAGTTGGTACTACTTTATGAATTTGCAGTTTATAGACGATTCTGCTGGTTATTTCTAGATAATAATAATAAATTATTACTACTACCTTCTCTTCTAGTTGGTAGTGACCCCGCCTTCCGATCCTATGGTCGTGGGTTGAAATCCGGTCGTGTACTAAATAACTAATGGATTTACTGTGCGAAAAATGTATGTGCGCTATCCCTGTTCTCTCAAACGGTGAAGGAAAACATCGTGAGGAAACCCGCGGCTTAGTCAGCTCCGCAAGTATTGACCATGTCTTTCCTGTGGACAAGGCCGACTAAGCTGAGAGGATGGAATAGGTGCTGGGCAAGCTTAATCCATCTTAATTCGTCCCGGGCACTACAGCGTCCCGTTTGTGAAGGTAAAAGTTGCCTCCTGACGCTGTATAAATCATCTAATATAGATGGTAAAAGGCCTTAGTACTCGTAGTCGTGTTACTTGTTCATAAGAGCCGGTTAGATGAAAGGATTTTGATTGCGCTTCAAAGGCATCATAGTTACATGAATATTTAGGCAACATAACGTACATACATACTTACATACATAAAATCATGCCTGTTTTCCATAGGGGTAGGCAGAGATTACAGATCAACGACAACATAGTTATCAGTAAAAAGAATAACCTAAAATTTAACATAGTAGCCACATTGAAACAAATTGTTCTTGGGTACCCTTCATTTTCAGCAGTGGTTGGCAACACAAAAACAGTAATTTCTTCCCTCCCCTAGACACAGACAGATAGCTCCACCCGTTAAAGCTTTTAGCGATGTGGGCTAACGGCGGGATGCCTACAGCTTAAATTGAAACTGGGCGTCGGGAGTTGGTATCTATTACTAGATTGTATTCCCACACTGTCGTGTAGGCACAGCTACAAGAAAATTGATATTATGACTAATACTTACTCCTCATGTCACACGAACCAGTGTAGTAATAAATTCTTTATTTGCAGACACGAGATCCATAAAATTAAATGTACAATAAGAAGAAAAAGAAAAAAACTAAACTAGAAAAAGAAAACTAAAAATACACAGAAATAAGGTACATAGAGTACCTACGTCCAAAAATAAAATAAAATAATACATTCTAGGTGGAAATAGCCACCCACCGTTTGTATGTATCCGACAGGATTAAACGATCCGCCAAACTCCTTACAATTGTGTTTTTACACATGTCAACTCTGGACATAAACGAAGCTATTCTCTTTCTCTGGATGGCGTGGAAAGAGTCAACACGGGCATCAGTATACATTTCTGAAGCGCTACAATAGCGCTTCAGATTCATGAGATGTCTAAAAACGTTGTTATATGTGACTCTGATGCCATCGTGCGATTTTTTAGTATAATTTGTCCAAAGTTGACATGTGTAGAAAGACTGACAATATGATTTAAACAAGGTGATTTTCACGTCAGACGAGCAGTTAAGTAGTAGTTGTAGTGTTCCTTTAACAATGGGGGCTAAAAAGGCAACTTTGAGCAATACATTTTTTTATTTTATAGCAAACTAGCATTCACCCGCGGCTTCGCTCGCGTGATATAAGGACCAAAATATATATATTATAATCCAAGTTTCATTCAAATCTGTTCAGACGTTACGGCGTGATTGAGACACAAACATACATCCTCACATCATCTAAGCATTCTGACAAACTTTCGCATTATTAATATTAGTAGGATCCTAAGCGGGTTCTGTAATTTTCGTAAAATGGTCTGAATTGTAAATGAATTGTACGCAATTCGATTCAGTAGCAGATTCATATTTGGCCGTAAAATGGTCAGAAATTTGGTAAATCGTATGCAATATAATTCAGCAGCAGATCAGATAAAGTGGCCTTTTTAACCTTTTGAGCGCCATGACATAAACACATTCTCGTGCCCTGTGCGCCAAGGCACAATTTAAACAAAAATACCCAAAATAAACATACGTCAAGTGCTCGAAGCCTTTAAGGCGCACTAGTTCGAAAGAACTAATGACACGACCAAGTTGTATATTGTTCAAATTCGTGTACACAAAGCCATAGAAACACGCACCTCACTGATTTAATCACTTGCCGATAGAGAACCCCTTTCAAAGAGTCACTTTTGAAGAGGTCATTGACCTACTCCATGATCAAAGGTGATGGCGAACTCTATTTCAGATCCAGTCATTCGATTCAATTACCTCAGGATTATTTTGTTAAAACATGTGTCAAGCGAATGAAAGGAGCTTTTGAAGCGCACTTTAAATCCTTTTTATCCTTTACCGAGACTGGTTCGACAGCACTAGTGACATGATATATGACTAGTAGTAGTAGTAGTAGTAGTAGTAGTAGTAGTAGTAGTAGTAGTAGTAGTAGTAGTAGTAGTAGTAGTAGTAGTAGTAGTAGTAGTAGTAGTAGTAGTAGAAATAGCATTATTTTTTAATATTTCCATTGGATTTATGAAATCTCTATCTAGAAAGTGAACTTACAATGTCGTAAGTAGCAAGCAACCAAAACTACTTCAAACCAAAACTCGTGGTAAATTATTGATTTCACCCCTAACCTGAAATTTTGTCCCCTAAACACCCCCAAACAAATTCCATATCTTTATGAATTGACTCTTTAAGCAGTTATGTGAAATGTCTACCTTTTTTGACAGTTCAAGATACTGATTTGATGGCCAAAGAACATTATTAAAATGTAAAACTTATTTCTCACTTATTTAGGGGGATTTTAGTTCCTACTAAAACATTTGGTACCTAGGTGGAATATAAAAAATGAGTTACGTTTAAGTGTTGATTATAAACTGGGAAAACAGATCGTTAAGATTAACTAATCTAAGTAATTAAAAACCAAAATAAAACATCGATATTTATATATTTTATAATATTTAATACTAAACATATTTTATAAAACGACATTATTATCATCATCAGACTATCCACTGCTGAACATAATGCCTCCCCTATATACATTTATGACGAAAACTTCGTAAGGCCTTCATCCACTAGTCGACACAAAGCATGTAAAAATAATTTTATTGTAGAGGTCTAATATTAGAATGGGGTAACCGGAAAAGTTACATCCAATTTCAAGGGTTCGATCGAGGTCATGACCCCGTTCACGCTAAATAAGTATCACAGCCATTATCTATCCGAATATCATATTAGATCCAACCCCTGTTATATTTTTGCAGTACAGAAATTTGAAATTTTCCGCAATGGAATTCATCAAAAAGTTGCTGTTTTGACTAATCGACGCGAGTCAAACAAAAATCAATTGCATGGGCCAAACAAAAAGGCACGTTAACTGTAATGAAATAAGACCAAAATCTCTTCAACAGATTACACCCCCAGAATTTTATTCGCGATCATAACCCCCGGAGAAAATGGCCGTGCGAGTCAGATGCAGCCAAAGATGGCGCGCGCATGCGCCCGCTCCGCCGCTCGATACATGCACCCTCCGCTAGTCGCGCTGTAATCACCCAGTTCCAACAAAACTTTATGAATCTATTCACTGAGTCACTATCACTGAGCACTGAGGAGGATCTTCAGTGGTTAATCGGTCGCTGCTGGAGTGCACCGGCTGAACCTGTGGATAAACACACTTTAGGACACTCAGGGGCACTAAAATGGAGGATTTCTTCTGGATCTGGAGCTGGTGGGTGCGACGCCGCGGCCGGCTTGTCCGGACGCAGCAGTAGAGAGGGAACGTACTGCTGTGACAGGACAATATGGTCGCGGCGCGCGAGGCGGGCGGCGGGCGGCAGGCGTGTGAGGCCGCGTGCTGGCGCCGCCGCGCCCTCGGCCCGCGCCTGCGCGCGCCGCCGATGGGGGCGTACACACCCTCAATGAACACCCTCAATCACCTATCGATTTTCCGACACAAAAAATATATTTAATTATTGCATCTTCTTACCACTGAGATGCTGCATGTGGGTTAGTTCGTTGCCCTGTGGTGACCTCTCGATTGTAAAAACTATCATCATCTAGGCAGATATTTTGTTTCAAATCACTATGTAGGCCCGTGTGAATTGAAACTAAGGCACCTGAGGATGTATTTTACCCCACGGAGATAAGAGATAACATGTCGAGGTAATTTCCAAGCACGTAAGAAAATTTGTTATTCAATTGAGGTTTCATGAACTAAACTGGGTTTTGATGTATTACAAAAAGTTAAATGCCATTCAACTTAACAGTTAGGTATTCAAAGAAGCAGCAACATCGCTTCGCACTCAGCGTAAAGTTCAATTTTCATAGTATGAATCATATCAACCAACCATACAATAATAATCTTCGTATGTTCTTGGAAGACATAGATTTCCTGGACAAGCGTTTAATATAATTCGGAAAAGGTTTTATTCATTTACATGCTCAGAAATACACTACTACGAATCGTGTCATTAGTTTCGTACCAGTGTGGTGAAAGAATCTAAAATGCGCCCCAAAAGTTTTTTTCGTGTAGGTACTGCACAGGACTGAAATTCTGAAATTCATAATTATTAGCTACTTCTCTAAAACTGATAATATACTTGGTTCTACTTGTATTATGAGCAATGGAATTAGTTCTACCTTCAGGATCATTCTTTGGTTAATTTAACACCTTCACATTTCGATCAATCTTTCCAAGTAAACTTTTCTTTTAAAGATCCAAGGTAGGTACTTAAAAATCTTGATCACACACAACCTTTACAGGTAGATAATCTTTCCAGGTAAAAGATCCTAGGTACTTAAATAATCTTGATCACACACAGGTTGGTAGGAAAAGAGTTTTCCAAGCGCACTGTAAATCCTTTCTCCACACTGGTTCGATAGAACTAGTGACACGACATAGTAGTAGAAATACCCCCAAATACTCAAACGCATCTCAGAGCTGAGCACGTCTTATGTGACGAGTTTTTTTTTGACAGATTTTCATCAAAAACTGTCAAAAAACCGTGACTTGAGGAGTCGCGTTTGAGTATTCGGGGGATAGTATAACATACACTCTCTAATCTTAGAGTTGAGTAACTTTAAGAAATATCTAGATGCCGAGTAATTTGGCCCTCCTCAGTGTAAAAAGGTAGCACACATACAAGAAGCATATAACCACAAATCTCTTAGTTCACACGCGTAGAAAGCATCGTGTAAAATTTACAGCTGTGCTTTTTACGCTCAAATTAAAAGCCAGAATTTTAGCATGGAATTTTATTTCATTTTAGCGGCGGTTTTATATCATCTCGCATACCGCCAGGATATTATATTCACGAAAATGCTTTCAAAATTATTTATAACGGTTTGTGGACGCAGGAATGTTGCCTCTGGCATTTTTCTGAAACAATTACTGATTTTAATGATTGTGAGCTGGACAAAGGACTAGAGGTGAAAATATACAGACATCACATCATGCCTGTTTTCTATGGTAGTAGGCAGAGACCACGGATCTCCATTTGCTACGTTCTTGACATACTTCTCTCTCTTCATTTTCATCACATTATTCATGCATGCTAGTTTAGAACAATCTTGACCTGGCTTTAATCCAAAATGTCACCAATTTACAAGCCTAGGTCTCGCCCTTTCAATGGAAATATTACAACTAAATATCTTAAAACATGATTCTACTAATGGACAGTAGGCATTGTGTAGTCTGGTCAGTTGCGAATTCTAGGAAAAATCGATGGAGTTCCATTTTTGCCAAGGTTGCTGGCGCCCAATGACCCTGCCGAAGCTAGAATGTCACGCTGAAGATATTGAACTTACAATTTGTTGTTCGTGTGTCGTTGGATTCTTATAGATAACGAGAGTGTTATACTTAGATACAGCCTATGATACTTTTTGTCACTAAAGTGTAAAAAATCAATATGACATCTTTGAATGATGAAGAATTGAATTAATGAACGAAGACTGAGACTAAAATGGTACAAATTCATCATCAATATGGTAAATATACCATGCTACCTCGATTATAAGCAGTCGGGTTTTTTGTTCTTATAAATAAATACTTGTTGCAACTCTTGTTCTACTTTGTTGTCAACTTTGCTCAGGTTGTCAAACCATGCCGGATCATCAGATATGCTGTGAAAGCGATGTGGTCAACAGATGCATCGTCTAGCAGAGACACTTCGCTGCTTGTGCTCAAACAAAAAGTCTACTTTCCCAAAGTATCTGTTCAACTGTGACAGCAAAAGTTACGATCGACTCGAACATTGACAAATTACCTACCTCTCCTCTGAGCATCCGATGGAATTTAATGTAACAATCCAAAGTTTGTGTCTATATCATCTATATCACTTTTCGTTTCATAGGTATCCTTAACCGGCGAGCATGTATGAAGAATGTGATGAGAATGAATGAAAGTGATATTAGTATAATCTACCTATGTCAGGCAGGACTGTAGCAAATTTAAAACCGTTATCTCTGCCTACCCTATGAGAAGCAGGCATGGTTATGATTTTTTATCAATGGGAATAATGTAGATACAATACAAAGTGGTATAGTCAAATTACCTATAACCAAGTAGCTACGTGTATCTTCTAATATTCGAAAACCTTCGAAAGGTTTCCTTGGGTGTATTGTGTACGTGTAAAACGACTAAAGTAATCATGCCCTAACGATCCTCACACAATTCCCCCCGAACCGTCGGTCCATTGTCGAGGAATAGTGGAACGCAGACCCAGGATTATGTGTGGAAGATAAATCACCAGCGCCCACCGTGATTTACGAGTCTTCCAAGAAGATTCTCAAGAATAAAAATTGTTACCCTCCGAAACGCATCTATCAACTGACTTAACATTTTCAGTGGTTTTGTTGTAATTTTGGAATTAATCTTGCTGAATTAGCGTACATTTAAGTTGGAAGAGTTTGACCTAGTTTTCTAATTTATTGGGAGGATTTAGAAGCCAAGGGTTTTTCAAAAATAACAACGGTGTACAAAACATATGCAAATTATAAAAATAGCGATGTAAGCATTAGTAAGATGTTCGATAAAGTTGACAAACCAACATCAAATATTTGTATTAACCCTCGCCAACACCAGAAGCCCAGAAATGTAAAGAGGTCACACCCCGGTAGAGAGAGACGGGTATACAAGTACCTACTCTCATGTTTGATAAGAATGCTAGGAAAAGCGCAAGGGGTGTCAGAAAAGCTCTATGGGAGAAAGAGATGGAGTTTTGAGATAAAATGCGCAACTTTGAGGGTAATTTCTGTAGGGCAGCTGGCTGGCGCCGGTATAAGTTCATTTTCAATAAACTATGAGGTTTTCTGGCGGGCTCGGCGGCGCCCAGATGTTTTCTATTATACTTGCTACGTGCAGGATAATGGAGGAATATGTATACCTATCGGAAAACTTTATTTTATGCATTGCAGGCTTACTTTTTGCACAGCTCGAGGAGACTAATAAAATAACATTATTTTTAACGAATAAAGTTTTGAGAATGCCAGGAAATTTTTAGACTGTAAAGTGAGAACACAGCATAAAAAGGTAGGTATAAAAAAATCTGTTTTAATATCTACCTACCTGGGTAGATAGGTAACAGGCAGTTGGGAAATTGGTACACAAATCGTTGAGTACCTAAGTACCTAATTTGTGCCTATACCGCAAAATAATAATAGATAGACTTACAAGGCATAAATTACGTAATACCTACCTATTCATTACTATGAATTTATTTGAAAGTGAAAGAATTGGGTTTCGTTACCTACATTATATTTTTGAAACTCAGTTCATTGCACTATCATTAAAAATGGTTACCTATTGCTACGCTGTTTTCGATTTCGTATTCGAACAATCAACCGAAGCGTACCAATTTACCTTCTATAGTCGTTACAAAATCTCTCAATGCCAAAATTTTGACAATGACAATTTGATTGATTAGTCGGTACTTACTTAAACAAAACAAACAAGTTTCATTTTCATTTCAACGGACGCGAAGAAGTGAAGATTTCTTCTTTGTGATGTTTTGAATTTTGTGTTATTGTTATGTACCAAATGCAATTAGCTTCTTTCAGTATGATGGTTGCGTATTTTGATATGTAATTATAATTTTGAAACCTTATAATTTATCATGAAGTTAATTTATTAGCCCAACAGACGCGAATAGTGAAATGCTTAGTACCTATTTGTATACTTACATAAATACTAAAGGGTTTTTTAGGTTTTTCCTCGTATTGTTTTTTTCAACTTAATTATTTTCACAACCTCCTTGAACCGCTAAGATTTCAGTTTGCCTTCTGAAGTTTGAAATCCGAATGACGCGCGATTGTCAATTATTTTTCACCGCGTCCCGCGGTTTTCCACATCTTTGCCATCGCTATTTTCTCTGAAATAACTAAAAGAACATGGCAAATAATATTAACATATAGTTTCAATCGCAAAACCGCCTGAAGAGTACATTTACCTACCAACCGAAAGACGAGTAAAACTTGGAACTTCCAGCACTTGCGAGAAACAGCTTACTGAATACTGAATTCTCTCTGAAACAGCTCAAAAACTCTCTCAATTCGCCGAAAAGTCTAAAAGCGTGAAGTCAAGTGTCAAAAGTGTGTGTCTTGACGATGTTGGGGTTGTATTCCAGTGGCGCGCTGGGCGGCGTGGAGGTGATGGAGGGCGAGCTGACGGCTCACGTGCTGAGCGCGCAGGCCGCCGCGCACGCGCACGCGCATCAGCAGCAACAATTACAGCAGCAGATTACCATCAGTAAGTTGTTTAACCTGTAGGTATGCTGTCCCTCTGGGCAAAAACCTTCCTCTCCTTCTGCGTATCCCTTAAACCAACTCCTGGCAGTCCCCTAAGTCATTGTGCCACTGTTTTCTTGGCCTGCCCTTCTGACATTGGCTGTCTGTAGATTGCTTTACTCGCTGCAAAATCTAGAATGCAAAGGCAACAGTCATTTCAGATCTAACATAGGTACCATACCTTATCCCAACCTGGTCAGCCTAAAGCCTAGTCATTGCTCTAATTATCTCCATTCGCTACGTCACTTTTATCTCGCTTGGTAGTAGAAGTACCCTGAGTGTTTTTCCAGGTCATAAAGTTTATGTACCTATTCCAAGTTTCAGCCAGTTATAAGACAGCCATTATGGAGATGAATACAACCAAACATACAGACACATCCCCACAAACTTTCCCCTATATAATCTTAGTGATTAGGATTAACTGATAGTTTTCTATCTGCCCACAGAAACGTCTCCATCATCAGGGCGGAGCACACCGGTCCCTGCCACCACGGCCCCAGCGGGCTCCACATCCCCGTCTCCGGCTAAACTCTTTGTGGGCGGGCTCAGCTGGCAGACAAGCTCGGAGAAACTGAGAGAATACTTTGCCATGTTCGGAGCTGTGGCCGATGTTTTGATCATGAAGGATCCTGTGACGCAGGTGAGGTTTGACGGGTATGCAGGGGTGAAATGCTAAGACTTGCGTTTTTTTTTCTTCTTCAAATTTTCAAATGATTGTAATGTCACAAATGTCAAGACAAGTCAAGTTGGACATAAGTCTCACTAATTTTGGAAAATTTAGGATTTTAGGATTATTTGCATAGAATTCCCAAAGGGATAGACATGATCATTATTCAACAAAGATAAGTTAAAAAACAAGATCCACCTAATCAGAAAAGAGAAGGAAGAAAAGATCTTGAAAAATTATCTTGTATTAAAATCTTTTGCCTTGCGAGTCATTTGAAACTAATGTTGATAGATTGTTTTAATTTGTTGAAATATTTTATTTAGCGTGTATCAAGAGGTGGCATTTCACCCCTATTTCACATTCTATATTGTAGTACTTAGGTAATTTTTTCTCTAAAAATCAATGTGCTTGCAAAATGTGGCAACCAAAACTTTCAATCTACTGCTACTACTTGAATAACTGATTTCAGCGCCATCTATAAGTATTATAAGTATCGCCATCTGGTTAGCTTCGCTAAGTTTGGGGCTAGATGGCGCTGTGTAAAAATGTCCAGCAATATTTATCTATACCAGGGAAGTTACCACATTTTGCTAAGCCATATTAAAAGCAATTCTAAATATTTAACAAATATTTTTTGAAGACAGCCCTTAGGCAGTTTCAGAAGATGCAGTGCCAACTCTATGGGTCAGTTTTGAATCAGTATGTTAGGTTTGGTCTATAGTTTGTAGGTACATGTGTTCAGGGGAAGGCCGTTGTTGACTTAGTGTGGTTGAATATGCTTGTGAGTATTATAGAACACTGTTGGCAGTCTTTAAGCATAAATAGACTGCTTTTTTCGTTCTGGGATTTAAAGAGAGAAAGAAACTATTTATTTGGTTCATTAATAAAATTACACAGTTAAAACAAAAAAATAATAATAAATTGTGAGCCAAAAAGGCAACCACTCAGCGTGTGCTGCAGGAGCCCGGAAGCAACTACAGTGCTGTTCTTCCATGGCACCTTTATTATTTAATAAAATAATACAAAATGTTTAGAAAAATAAAGTATTAATGTCTTAAATTGATTCAGAATTTTAAAGTCGTTTGTTATTAGAAATCGATAACGTTTTAGGACATTACAAAAATATCTGTCAAGTTGCTGTCCTAAGTAAAATAAAGAATTGGACGGAGTATAGAGAGTAACTTCTGGGAAAACTCCATGGTACCATTATGCTATGATAGTGTAGGTACACAAGTCTTTTCAGCCATGCTTCAGCAGACTGTGGCCTGAATGTGAGCCATAGACAAGATATGAAGACTAGCCCCTCACCCTGTTTTGCATCATATGAATATTCAAACTAGCGTTTCTAAACTTGACCCATGTTTAAGCTCGGAAATAAAAATTAGTAGTAGCTTTTAGGGCTTACAAAAACTCCGTATGGCTCTTTGCAACTGGAGGCATTTTATTGGCCGAATGTAGTGGTATTTTCTGTTTTGTTTTTGGGGTTCCGTACCCGAAGGGTGCCTACAGGACCCTATTACTAAGCCTCCGCTGTCCGTCCGTCTGTCAGCAGGCTGAGTCATGAACCGTAATAGGTAGAGTGATGAAATTTTCAGTATTTTTTGATATTTATTGTTTTACATGTGAAGTAAAGAAAAAATTGTAGGAATACCCACGTCTTGTCAGCTCTGCACGAATTGACTGTCTTTCCTGTGGATAAGGCTGACTAATCCGTGAGGGTATTATGGGCTAGGCATACACCATACTCCCATCTGACCTTGCTCCGGGGTCTAGGTGTTTTCAGAAGGTCAGAATTATCATAGAATTTGAGGGCATTCTTTTTATTTCTTGTCTATGGAACACAGTACTAACGACACAGATAGTTGGGCTATGGTTGGCATATGTAAACTAACTTAACTACCATCAATAATACAAGAAGCATGCTAGACTCACAACCTACCTTCTTATGCCCTGTTCCATTATTCAACTGACGGACGTCGAAACGTTAATAACTACAACATGTTGTCTATCTGCCAAAAAATGTATGACGCTTTTCGACAGACACAACTTTGCTATGGTTAATAACGATCGTCAGTTAGTAGTATATTGGAATCTGGTTTAAGTCGGTCTAAGTACTCGTAAGTTAGGCATAGTCTATACTGTTACCATTTCTATGGTTCTACTAATTGTTTTACTAGAATATACTCGCTGGTAACTATAGTAAAAATATGTACAAAAGTCCGCTGCACAATTAATAGAGGCACTCCCTCCCACCGACCTGTCTCTCTCTACCTTACCCTGTTCACGATTTCGTAGGACAAATCTACTGACTGACTGATTGACTGACAATCAACGCACAGTCCTAGCAGCTTGAAAGTTCAGAGTATGTTTCTCTTATGGCTGTGGGTGCACTGAGAAAGGAATTCCCCAAATTCAACTCCTAGCGCACGCAGGACACTACGTACCTAACCTAACATTTATATGCATTGCAACAGGCAAATGCGCCACAGAATTGGGTAGTTCCCATTTGTTCTATGGAACCTCAGACCAAATAAAAGAAAAGACGGCACGCCGCGAACAACAAAAGTGAAGCCAGACAAAACCGTACTCCTGGAAGTAAACATAAACACTCACGCACGCACCTACACTAAAACCAATCTCATTGCACGAGTCCTAAAAATAAAATTATGCCTTCCTGTGTAGTGAAAACTTGTAAAAACAGCAGCAAATCACATAAAAGTCTCACGGAATCACTTTTCACTTGTAAGTACTTCAAATAACATCGTTTCTGAATATTTTACTATGAATTTTAGGTTACTTGGAACACAAAACCTCAAAACCTAATAATCGATACACACAGATAAAAAGGTGGCTTCTCTTTTGTTGTTCGCGGCGCGCCGTCTTTTCTTTTATTTGGTCTGAGTACTTATGGAACATGATGTCATCGAACAAAATGACACATTTTCTTTCCAATTGGATACCACGCGAGCGAAGCCGCGGGCGAAAGCTAGTAAAGAATAAATTGACACGTGCTTCAAGTTTTTTCAAAACACCCCTATAAAGTATTCCCAAGGAGGGTTGACGTCAGGCAGGCGGCCGGTCATAAAACACCTTGGCCAAAACTCTTACAGCATGATCCAAAGATCATGCTGTGCCGACCCCACATAGAGTGGGATAAGAGCAGGAAGATGATGATGATGAAAGGGATGAAATGGGGAGTCACCATCACGCGAGTTATTACATATTTTTGACTAGAGTTGCTAGAGTAAAGTCCGGGAGAACAAACAGTAGAGCCAATGTTAGTCCCTATCGATACTACCGTAACGAATACCCTTAGTAGCCTAGACGTCTGTAGTTTTCTGTGATAGCTAGAACTAGACTAGCCCTTGTTCACAATTGATTTATGAATATGGGGTACTACTGGTCTTTTACTTACTCTACACCGCGTAGTGGGGTGGGGGCTCTTTGTCTGAAGTATTTTGGTACCTAACTTACTGGCGTGTAAGAGTTTTTTGATCCGGCTTACAAGTCGCAACATCGTGAGGAAACCCGCGGCTTAGTCAGCACGTATTGACCATGTTTTTACTGTGGACAAGGCCGACTAAGCTGAGAGGATGGAATAGGTGCTGGGCAAGCCTACTCCATCTTAATTCGTCCCGGGCACTACAGCGTCCCGTTAGTGAAGGTAAAAGTTGATTCCTGACGCTGTATAAATCATCTACAGGTCGCAATTATTTTAATGCGTATTTTGTGTGGTTAAATCATCTTTACACCAAAACGGATCAATAGATAATGGTGTTGTATTCTGACTGAGCAGCATCGCGAAGCTGCTGCGCGAGGCAAGTGCTCGCTTACTTAGCAGAAACGTTTGTAATCGATTATCGAAACTGCCTATTTAAAATAATTCGATTCGCACTTGACTGTTTTTTTTATTTAGTAAATTTAGTAAGTTTGAGGAGAGCCAGTTTGTTTAATTTTGTACTGTGGCATAACGGTCAGGTTATACCTATTGAATGTTGCCTTTAGCTGCTACAAGGTACCAAAATATGTTTACCAAGAGCCCCCCAGCTACTCGGCTCTGTAACGCTGTTAGATCTACCTCAATAGTGTAGGTACTAGGTAACCTAGGTATGCTCTCACTGAAGGTAGCTCACTAGATAGGGTGTATACATAATATATAATGTCTGCTAATAGAACTGGCTAAATACTCTCGGTACAGTTATAGAGGAGTGTGGCTGTTTTGAGAGTTTTGAGGGTAATTTAAGTATACTTTATGTATGTTGCCGAGCATTTCACACAGCGCCATCTAGCCCCAAAAAACAAAGCTTGTATAATGAGAACCAGATGGCTAAAAAAATTCTAGATGGCGCTATTATTAAATTCACATAACTCGACAATAATACTTGTAGCGCCATCTAGTAGTTAAACTTGAAACAGCCACGAGTATTGTTATAGTGAAACAGATTTACGCATGGTATTCCCTCTGTAAAGTACATTTAGGTCTAAGTAGGGGTGATAGAATAAGTAAAAGTAAAACTTAAAATTTAGTTTTAAGTTGAACTAATAACGAATTTGTTGATTTTTCTGAATTTAATGTCTGGTCTTGAATCTTATCCACGTTTTGAATAATTGATAGAATGAAAATGATTACTAAGTTTAACCAAACATTTCATAACATTCAAAATATTGTTATAGAATCACAACTTTTTTACATTGTTCAATCCAAATTATATTCTTTTGCTAATAAAAATGAAGTATTATTTAGTGGCGTTAATCTGATCGTATAGTACTCTCAAGACCAGACATTGACCCCCCAAACTCGTCTAACCATCGCCGCGCGCAGAGATCGCGCGGCTTCGGCTTCATCACATTCCAGGAGGCGGCCTCCGTGGACAAGGTGCTGGCCGTGCCGGTCCACACGCTGGACGGCAAGCGCATCGACCCCAAGCACGCCACGCCCAAGTCCGCGCCCCGCCCCGCCAAGACCAAGAAGATCTTCGTCGGAGGAGTCGGGCAGGACACTTCCGCAGAGGAGGTTAGAGCCTACTTCTCACAGTTCGGCCTCGTCGAGGACGCCGTCATGCTCATGGACCAGCAGACGAAGCGCCACCGCGGCTTCGGCTTCGTCACCTTCCACTCCGAGGAGGCGGTGGAACGCGTCTGCGACATCCACTTCCACACGATCAAGAACAAGAAGGTGGAGTGCAAGCGCGCCCAGCCCAAGGAGGCGGTGGCCGCCGCGCCGCTCGCGCTCGGCAAGCGGCTGGTGCTGCGGCCGGGCCGCGGGCTGGTGTACGCCGCGGGCGGCGTGGGCGCCGTGCCCGCGGTGGGCGCGCACGCGTACCGGTACGCGCCGTACGCGCTGCCCGGCGCGCAGACGGCGGCGCTGGTGGCGCCGCAGCCCCCCGCCCCCGCCCCCACCATGCCCCAGTTCGGGGCCGCGTACTCGCTCGCCGGAGTCGACATGTCCTCGTTCCAGGGAGTCGACTGGGGCGCCATGTACGGCCTGCCCATGGCTTACATCTAAGCGGTCTCGCCCCCCGAGAGGTTTTCCACTTTTTACGTTTACGAGTTCCTAATTCTTAAGTCTTGCCGTGTGCTGCGATCAGTATTTGGTAGGCTCATCGGTGCGCGGACCGCTGCCTGCTGCGGTATTTGTCCGCTGAACTGTACATCAGTCTTGTTGGTATTCAAATGGGATGATAATACTCTGCGCAATGCGTTGGAAGTGATCTTGAGCAAAGTATTTTCAGCTTTATTTTAGGATACGGGGTCTGTGTTTGTGGGTCAGTGGAAAATATTGGAGTAGCTTGCCGATCGGTCTGCGTCGGCCCGTAGGTAACGCCCGTGGGGCATCAAAGATGACGCATTTCGATTTTTTTTATTTTAAAAGTTAGATGAGGTGACCCGTCGTTGGGAAGTATGCTTTTTGGTTGAATTTGAAGGTTGTAAGCATGTTTGGGGCACCACCTCGATATTAAGAAGATCTCAAGTAATTTAGTTGCGTTAAAACACTAATTTCTTTCCCCATTTTATTTTTCTTGAATTTTGTAATTAGCAAGTAGAATTAGTGCACGTTTTGGCAATACGTTATACTTATTAATTAGTATTATACATTTTATATAACTACTGTATGAATCTCATCGCAGCTATGTATTATTTTATATTATAAGCGTACATTTAATATTATATTTCGCGGTTAAAGTGGCGTCGTGTGACTGTTGAATTCATTTTATGGTACGATATTAGTAATTAGGAAGTTAAATAAAAAAAATCATTCCAGTATTCAAGTAGTGCCATTGTTTTAATAAAATTGTGCCAAACAAAATATTAATTGCTCTATAATTTTAATAATCTTTTCATCTCTGAAATCAATATTAATTTGATTAAAAATAATTTCTTCGCCTGTTTTTCTGAAGCAGTATTTCTAATAATACTTGTTATGACGTCATTCTTAATCTTACGCTACGCCAGGCAACGTGACTACGTACGTCACTAGACGTATTTATCCATATCCATATGTACCTAAATGGGAATTTAACTCGCTAAAATAGCGAATTACCCAAATGCAGATTTCCTCACAGAATCGACAACCCTTCGCTACCTAACTTTAAACTACGTCAGTCGAAGCGTAGCGCTACGTCACACGGCGTCGCCCGCGCCACAGCTCACAATACTCGTATCATACATATCCCAAACGGAAAAGCAATCTCATTACACATATTATTGTATGTATGACTTGTAGTCCTAGATGCCCGCGGTGGTGGTGATTTTTGAAATTCGTGCTCCTTGCAAACTGTTTTTTAAATAATTTTCTACGTATTTTCCGTCATTACTTTTGTTAACTTGACAAACGCAAGTTCGAGGACGATAACAGTTTGACGTTACCTGTCAATGTCAATTTATTTTTCCGAGCGCAGCGCTGCATACTCGATTTAAGTGAAAATTTAAGATGCAGTTTGTTTTTTTTTTTAAATTAAAGTTTGATGTTTGCCGAATTTTTAGTGCTATTGGGTTTTAGCAGTGTTTTAAGCTTGTCTTGACTTCAGTTTTAAATGCTTTTGTAGATAGCTACTGGTAGTCACAATATACTTGCTCCCCAGCTCATAAATCACAGAATTAACTTGATTCTTCCAACAGATGACAATATCTTCGTTTTGCTCAATTTAAAGTATTGAAAAATCTTCCAAATTCATAGTAGTTGTTGGATCTATGCTTTAATTAGCGACATCTATGAGGCAAGCTGTTGGGGTAGTTGCTTGAGGCACACTAGCGCCCTCTATTTGTCTCTTGTCAGCTTGACGGGCCGCAGCTTCAAGAATCGCCATGACTTGGGCTTAGCAAGTATTCATTATTAATATTAATCTAGTTTATGAGGGAATGCGACTAACACCCCAGTGTATGACAATAAGCTAAGTTTGGAGCTGTAGACTAGTCTGTCTTTGCCTGGATTTTTAATTAAAAATAAAAATACTTACAATTTAAGTACCTATTATCCCAAAAAAATATTATAAATTCATCTAAGATAACTCGAGATTTTTAACGAATCTTAAAAGGTTGACTCTTGCTTAATTTTTAAACTGACATCTCTTTGATAATTACTCAATGGCAGCTTAGTACTTAAACTTAGGTTAATAAGTTATCGACACTGCTGAACTAATAAAAGTCAAAACAAAGAAATCGTATGGCTCAATTTTTGTCAGCCTTTTAGATGTTTTTTAAAGTTACTTAATATCCTTGAATAACACTCAATTTTATTATATTGTAAGTATTATTAATTATATTAAAAAAAATACTTAATTTGTATACCCTAAAATCTAGTGTAATATCGTTCTAAAGCAATATTTATTAAACCCTGTGATTAGAGAGTATTATTAAAAGACAATTAAGGTTGTGTTTGTGCAATTCCTAGAATTAAGTCGGACTTTCGGACATAGTCCTCAAACCTTCAGTATTATGAGTCTACTCAGAACCTGGGACTGATGACCGGATAACCTCATTTGAACATCAGTACAAACAAATTTGTCAAATTTTTCATACAAAATTTGCTCAGTGCAGAGTTGGTGATGTTCAAATGACGGGTCGTCGAGGTCCCTGCTACATCTGGTTTTGGCGATAAATTTTAAAATTACCTCCTTAAGCTTCAAAAATTTTGTTTGTGTACTTAATCAGTACTTAACTTGAAATCCTGGCAAAGACAGACATTGTGTAGTGCAGCAGCTGAGTGCATGAGGTAGCTTCGTCGGCTACATTCCCCTGCCAGCTGGCATAAGATGTAACCTTGGCGCGTGGAGACCCTACTTTTCCCCCTTTTTATCCCCCATAATCCAAAAATTAAATTTTCTTATTCACCAATCATGTTCACCAGTCACATTCTTATGCATAGGAAAGCAATTAGACCTACTTAGATTTGTCAATATTATTTACCCACCTATTATGCCTCTGATTTTAGTGATGGGGACTTTATTTTCTCCATGTTTTACTTTCGATTCTGACTTAAAGGGTTCTCTGATCATACCCATATCATACATTTAAAATCCTTTATCCACGATACCATTCAGAACTCTTTGATAGCTTCATTTCAAGTTTTTGAGTCTACTTTTCCACACGCCACGGCTACCTTGCTAAAATGTAATACACCTAATTATTGTAGCAGTATTCTTAGCTTAAGGTAGGATTAGAACCTTCTTGAGATTAACCGCGGATGTCGCTAATGGCTCTCCAAATCGTATTTACTTTTGCTGCAATTGAGTTTTACGTTATTCATGATACTTCAAAGGAGCGTTTTTGTATCTCTATTTATTGCAATATAATTTTAGATTTCTAAAAGTCATTGAGGCTTAAATATGAGGAATGATTGTCTATGACACATGCTGTCTTGAATCGTGGAAAATGGCTCAGCTATTAGCGATGTCCGCTCGCACAGAAGTTGATTACACCCTTTGTATATTAGCATTTCCTTGACAGTATTATAACGGTTGATTATTATTGTGATTTGTTTCGCCACTCCGCTTTACGACTTGCCAAAATTTAACCATGCCTTGGGGTGGCGTTAATTTGTACTTAATTATTTTTTTCTCTTATTAATTGTAGTGTTTGAAGTCTTTTGGATTTCTATGCGTCCTTTTTCCACCCTTGTATTAGTTACGTTTGGTAACTTGGTTTTTTTGCCGGCGTCTGTTGCTAGGCGCTTTGCAACTGTCGTTTTTGTCCCATTCTGAAGTAAAGCTCTCCCAAAACTTTGGGTTTCTGATAAAAATATTCTGTACCGCGTGTCCTACAGAAGACTGTGTCTGATACGTTGCTAGACAGAAGCATTCTCAATAGAATGCCAATAGTCAGTCGTCGGGTATGATTGAAGCTCGTGGGATCGAAAACGACACTTGCGATGACCGCATAGCTTTTATTTTTGGCAACAGACCCGACTGTAGGTTAGCAGTAGTATGTACTTAGAGTTTGCCCGTTGTAATGGAGCACCATAGACGTACTCGATGTGTCATTACATGGATATTAGAATAAACGTGTGTTTTATTTAGCTCCCGGAGCGCGGGTAGTTCGGGGTTTCGGTTCATCACTCATGTTCCTTGAATAGCTTGCACGTTGGTAGTTGTGTAGTGGGCCCCGCGTTGGGCGCCAACGGTGGGTGGTGAGATCTCTCGGTAAGTGCGACGATTGAGGCATGTGTACATTACAGTAATTAAAAGTAGATACGCGACTAACTAGATCTCTCGGACGTAAGGCATGGTTGGCATGGACTTATACGTAAATCCTTCTTCCATATTCACTGTCAATTTCTGGCGGTACGCCACACGTTGGTTGTGATACGTGCTAATATCTATATTCCTTTTAAGAAGTAACCCTAAAAGGAATATTTAAGTAGACACGTAGTTTATACCTTGTAGTGACGCTTCGCTTCAGGCCTACGGCCTTCCGAATGAGAGATTCATTTGCCAAAATACAGGCCAAAAGTTAGCCAAACATTCTTTTGCTCAATTGAGTCGTCGCTTAACTCGCGACCTGGCTGGGAAAGCGCGATGCCAAGGCCTAACCAAACTATGTATTGTAGGGGGAGTGGTGTTCTCATATTGTGATTTCAGGGACGATTTCTCCCTAATGTGATCAGTAGAATCCGGTGAATATGTAATCTAATCAATGCTCTTTCTATGATAATCTGTCGCTGATGTATCTGAAGCGATCGAGTGATTGTGATTGCGTTGGTGGTTTTCTAGTGGGCCTAGTGCTTGTCCTAGTGTTACTACTAGTGGCTGGGCCACGGGGCATTTTATTTTTGCTATTAGTAGGATTTTTACTTTGTTTGACACCCGGCATAGTCTTTTTTTGACGATATATTTACTGTACTTGAGCTATTTTTAACATTTCTAGCATTTTTGATCATGACATACAAAATAATAAAGATTTTTAAGCGAGGTTTCAAGTCAATTAAATTATGTAGTATGTCATATCATAATTTACCCCGTGGTACTTTCAATTAGGGCCGCCCCCGATGCTGAATGAACCCGCTGTGTGTCAAATGCTGGGACGCGAAATTTTGCCCAAAAAGCAACTTTACGCAATCTGTAGCATTAGGATGTGACAATAATGAGTGGACAAGCCAGCTGAGAAGCTAATTACTTATTACGGACGAAACATTCCTTTCTAGTCAGTTTTTAGGTTAACATTGAAAGTAAATTCGGCGGGAAACAGTCTATAATCTTGCTCAATAGTTGTTGCCTAGCTGTAGTTGTAACTTGTAAGCTTGACGCAGTAGTGACGTGCCATACACTGTACACTGTACTAGTACACTCGACACGCCAGAGCAAGCGTCTCGGGCGCCCGCTTGCCGCTCTCCAGTGAACCTGGACCAAACGTTTCACACCATTCAAATATCTATTCATAAGTATACATTAATATACAATTTTTGGATTTAAATATAATGGTTAAACAATATTAATTATGTTGTGTGTTTAAAATGTATGGCGATGCTAGAGTAGTGTTGTAGTGTAGTAATTTTGAAGTTTTACATAAACTATTATAACGTATGACTAACCGAAAGCAATAAAGTTATTATAATGATACAACAGCACGCGCGCGCTGCGGCTGGGCGGTCTATGGAGGGTAGAATTACTTTTTTAATACCGAAACGTCAAACCCGCTGTCATTCTGACAGCTCGGCTAGCGCTCGGTATCTTGCTACTCTTTGTAGATATTGATTAGAACACTTTGTAATGAAGTAATGATTGGCACTGCAGCGCGCGCTACATGTTAGAATCTAATATAGGTACACACATGGCATACAATATTGAATATATTACAATATTTTTGTATTATAGGTATCGGTGTAATCTGTAGTGAGTTGATAACTTGTATTTTAAAATTTAATGCGATCACTTGAATGATATTGTGATTCACTTGTTTATAATCATTTAGGGCGTATAATTACGTCTATGCTTAAGGCGTGCGGCCAAGTTTCTTGTATTTATTATAATTGGCTGTTTGACAGGCGAGGGGCATCGCCATTTGACAGGTCAGTTTTGTGGAACATCCACGTATTACTTGGGAACTGTGACATGTTGCGAATGTGGCAATAGAAACATCGGTGAGTACTTTACCTATTTGTTTCGACGGGCCTGTCAAACCATAAAAACCAAGGAACATTTTTGAAAATTGGCGGCACTTGAGATTCAAGCATTCATTTCTCGCGAGTATTTTCCAAACATTCCTCTTTATGTATTAAACTGTTGCATTTTATTTATGGTAGTTTAAAAATAGATTCATAGACAATTAGATATGGGCTGTTTTCATTATTAACACCTTAATGCTAGTATTTATTGTGCAAAACTGTATTTTGTTCGGAGGTGTTCGTAGATAGGGTTTGGGTTTGTAGAACTAGCTGTAATTTGACAGGTAAAGAGGTCCTGGAACCATAGACATCGTTTTTTTTCTTGTTCCCTAATATCTTTTCGTAGACGAAGCGTTGGATGAAGTAAGCTTTGCAGCGGAAAGTAATTGAATGTTTTGTATAAAAAGCGCAAAGCCGTCATGTTTGTAGTTATTTGTATGTAATCAAGAAACGACGCCTTTTTTGATGTGACTTTTGTCGTCATGACCTTGCCCTGTATTAATCTACCTGTTGTACACCTATTTATCTACATAATATTATTCAGAAAGGGCGTTCAGTACTTAGCCGATAGTTACGGGCTAACTAGCGCCCTCTAGCTAGTGGGTACAGTAGATCGGCCGCGCGCCTCCTTCAACGCATTACAGAATATCTATGGTTCATCTTCACTTAGAACGAGTATTAGAAAATAAAAAAATTGGTGACACACAGTCGTTTTTCATTTATCGCTTTTTCGTACCTTTTTAGTGATAGTGATAGTAGTATAGTCGAAGCTTCGGCCCCACGTTGGGGCGCCAACTTTTGGTAGTGAGAAGTGAAGGTGTAGACTCTTCTGTAGGTGAGAGTTGTTGGAAGTAGATGCATGACGCCGTTTGGAGCTGAGTAGCGGCGCTGCATGAGACGGGTGTCGACGGAGTTCCTGGACCTCGAAGATTGAAGAATCCTCACTTGTCAACGGTGAGACAATACTGAATATCAGACGGTGAACGTTTTGATTTTGTGATGTACCTATAAACAGCTGGTACCTGTGTTTCTTCACTCTGATACTAGCTATCGAGTGGTTGCAGTTGAGGTAGACAGTAGGTAGCTCATCAAATTGCTAGCTTCAGAGCGGTCAAGATAATATATATCGGCAGATATACTAAATTAAAGTTTCTTCGAGCATGCATGGTTAAATCAAACGGGTTCAGTATTGTCTTCACCGATGCTGTCAATTTATCCGCTTAGATTTTTACTACCCATTCAGTAAAGTGCATCCCAGTAAATAGTGTAGTTATAGTTTCGGGTTCGGGTGCTGGGTTTTATTCATACTGTAGGTACTGTAGCTTAGATAAAATGCTAAGACTGGTATTGACTACTTTGGGACATCTAAATTTTACGTAAATGATCCGATGGCTAGACATTTTGCAGTTAGAATCCTACTTAATATGAATAATGATCTTCGATTACGTACCGACTCCAAAATGTCTAACTACCCGACTCGGCTGTCCTCTTGACTGCCAAAAGTATCTGGTCCTCGTTCAGTTGTTAGTTTTTATACCTACATACAGTGTGTATTTAAGAATTTTAAAATGTGATAACTCGTTGGAGCTTCGGAATATTTTTTTCAATCTTGTGTAGTTGAGTCGTAGTCTAGTAGTTTGATTAGTCGAGATAATTATGAAGCATATCATCAGAGAGACCCACTGACAGAGACACAATCGTATTGTGCCTTACGATTAGTTTTTGTTTTGTTAAGATAATAATGGCTTTGTGGTTGTAGAAATTATAGAAAAGTAGAAAACGGACCAAAGATCAATTAATTGGAGAATGAAAAGAAAATATTTTTTGTAACAATTTTAATTTCCCTGTTGAGATCGAGAAGCGTTTTATCTTAGTACCTAACCTATACAGAAACTGTAGTGCAACTTAGTATGGAAAATGTAATATTGAGACTAACAAAGAATTAACATTTTGTAGAAGTACAAATTACGAAGTAATGAGGTATTTTGTAATGCATTTGACATATTGTCTTCCTTTAAATCTATAGACTGACTAGTCACCCATGTATTTATTTAAAATCCCGTTACACTGGGATGCACTAGATCTGTAGTAAAACAAACGAATAATGAAATGTTAGAGCACTTTTTGGATTGTTGTTGAATAACCCTTTAAAAACCATAAGATTAATGGAAATTTTGAAGAAAATATAACTTCAGATGAAGACAAAAACAGGTTTTAAAGTCAGTAACTAAATTCTAACAGAAAACAAATTGAAAGATCTCTAAAAGTGCTCCTTTTAAAGACATTGTAGTTAAAAAGTGTTCAGTAGATGTAAACCCCAGTACAATGAGTACAGAGTGCCTGTGTGTGACAATATCATAATATCACACTTTATTTGATCTTTTCCTACGGTCACTTTCCTATATCGCAAAAGACTACAACCCTTAACAAATATAAGGTTATTTTCGTAGGGTAGGTAGGTAAAAATCTTCCAGTAGGCTAACATGGTATTTTTGTAAAATCAATTGTATTTACCCTCTTAGATTAGATTTTCTCGAACCTACACCATAGATAGCACACATTTTAATGGTAACTTTTAGAGAGGATTTTCTAACCTTGCTTTGTTAGTGTAAGCTTTTTCTAATAAGAGGGTAGACGGAGAGTTTTGCGATATCGGAAAATGTCAATATTTTGTTGAAATTACAAGTCTTTAAAGTGTTTTTTGAAGTGACCCGGAACTAGTTATTAGTCTAGTGGACATTTGATTTATTGTAACTCCTATTATTTCTTATGGAGTTGTAATGCAGTGTTAGTTGTTTTTACACACCTGTACATAATTAGAGTAAGGCGTTGTTATGTATCGTGTAATTTTATAAACGTAATGAAGTTGTAATTTTTTTTTCGGGGTGACTTTAGAGTTTTAGAAGTTTCTGCTCTTCTCTATCATATTTGGTACCTATTTGATATCTTCCTTCGATTTGAACGTAGAAATTTGATCTTTGACTCTGTTAGTGAACTAAATAATGTGTATCAAGAATATGATCATTTCTTCAATTCAGCAACTTGGTCAGATTGGAAAGCCTAGCAAAGTCTAGGCCATAATCTAATCAATATCTCGCCTTTTAAATGCTATATAACTAAACTACATGTTCATATTTCTCTCCATAATATTATATCATTTAAATCCATATTATATATTTTATCATTTAAAATTCTAAGGATTTGAATTCCAGTGCTTTAAAATTTTGTATTATTATTTAATTCACTAACAACCTATCTTTAGTATTGAACATTGATATGGAAACGAAAGTGCCCCACGAATTTGTATAGTAATTAAGCTCACATAATTATTAACAATATAAAATATTACGATATTTCATATTTACATCATTTATTTAGTCGGTAGTTTTTGGGATTTGTATAATAATTGGAATGTACCTACTTATAGATTTTTTACTAAGTAACTAATTACACAAGGAAGTTGATATGCAAAGTTTACATGGCCATTTAGATGCCGTCAAAATAACACGAGACCATTTCTTCAGTACCATCCTACTCGGGGCTCTACTTAGATACCCAGATAGTTACCCCACGTGTTATGAGCTAACAAAAATTGTTTTATTAGTTTAGTCCACTAAGATCCAACTAGACAATAGTAAGTAGGTATGTTTTTTGAAGGCGCCTCTGTCTTCCTTAACTACTTTTTTTTAAGTAATTTAGTTCTCTCCGCGCTAGGTCATCAATAAAACCTGCTTTATAATGGCCATGTAAATAATTATTTTCTTATTGCAATACGTACTAGTCATTTGTAGTGTTAATGTGAAAGAGAGTTATGTACCAAATTGAGTATTGAGAGTTTTCCCACCTCGCTTTTTTCATCGTGCTAGATGTGTTCTGTCATCAGAATGCCGAGTTTAGGCTAGCATCAAGTCTGATCGACTTGTTGCAAAGGAACTGGCGCCACGGGTTTTTCGAGCAACTTTCAAAAGGTATCGTTAGGAAAAGTCGCGGCGCTAGTTCCTTTGCAACGAGTAGTTGAACATCGAACTCTCCAAGCTTGGTAGTTCGATTTGATACTAACCTTACAGCCAATGAGACGCTTAGCTAGAGGCCTGGTTTCTAGTTCCTACGTTCACCTGTAGAGATCACCATGTTGTCTTATTAGTTAGAACCTGCCTGACACATTTGACCGAAGAGATTCGGCAGTGACAAGGAATTGCTTATTGAGCATTACAAAGCTACTACCTACCGCCTACCATTATTAAGTGGACGTAAAGGAACCAGGTCTCAACATCTTCACAATAATAGTTCTGTCTCTGGCTGACGACACAACGCAACGGCGACAACGGATGCTGCGATTTGAATTTCAGGATATTAAATTGAAAGGTTTTAACAATAAATGGTTTACACTTGAAGAAATTGTTTTATTTTGTTACCTACACCTGAGTCCATTTTCGTTTAGGTAGGGAGGAGTGATTCTGCTGGTCGTTATATAGGTAGGTACCTAACCTACCTACTTATTGTAGTTGGGTGATGTTGGTACCTAGGTAGGTAGTTGTTTTACTACTGTTTGAATGATCTTCCATTAGTCAGGAGCTTAGTCGAGACTAGGTAGATAGGTAGGACTGATGGCGACGCTGGCTTGATGACGTCGCCACCACTAGCATGATCTACTCCTTTGCGGCGCCCATCACACGTTATCCACGGTGGAGCAGTAGTGGACGGTCGGTAGGAATTGGAACCTCCGTTGTTCCACGTAATATATTAGGTACCTACCTATATTCCCTGCTGGTGGGAGAGATTGCCTGCAGTGGAGGTTCAAACCAGCGCGTGCTCAACTTGGAAAATAAAACTACAATTTATTATTTCAATTTATTTGTACTAACTAGGCCACACGTGGTCCTCGATCCAGCTGAGATAGGGCAGCACCTTCGTGTAGACCCCGGCTCCGCCTTTGAAGCCGCACGCCCGGCCGTAGGACGTGACGCCGACCACGTACCGCACGCAAGCTCGCTCCCCCTCCACCTGCAGGGGGCCGCCGCTGTCCCCCTGGAGACGAAAGTTTCCGAAATGTTACTTGAGAAGAGCCTTTTAGTATTAGAACTTTTAGTACTAGGTAATAATGGGATTCATGCAGGCAGGTATCTCTTGTCCAATTTATAGGTAGGTAGGTACATAGCACATCTTAGACAAAGTCGATTATTTTTATTCACTACATCACATCCTTTATTCCCAGTAGTTCCATGTGCACACAAGGTATAAAAAACGAAGTAACGATCTAAAGGCTTTTCACAAGAAAAAAAAAACAAAAACTTTGAATTACCCTCGAATCTCGTCCCGGTAAAAGATAGGCCGCACTGACTATCAAAGTTAGTCTTCTATTAAGTAAAATTTAAAATTAACATGGTTTCTGGCATTTAAATTTAAATCGACCGACAAACTCACCTCGCTATGGTGGCCAACAAAATCACTAAGTAGTTAATGAGTTAAAAGAGAATTACAAATTACTAAATTACAAAGAGAATTTTTCAGTTAGGAAAAAGTCTAGGTCTGCTCAGCTGGAATAATGTAGCTCAAGTAAAACTGGGAATGAGCGTTCGGAGAACCTATGTAATGCGCAGAGCAGCATAGAAGCGGCGGCCACTCAAAGGAGCATTATGGGAGACGAGGAAACGGGAACAAATCGAAGAGCTATTGTGGCAACCTCGCAAGTATCCTTGTTATCCTCTCGGTCGCCGTAGCAGAACTGCGTGTCGTGGTCCAGGCCGCGCGCCTGCAGGCGGTGCGCCGGGTACAGCGCCGCGCACTCCTCGTCCGAGAACCGCTCCAGCGACGCCTGATCACAAGATTGCAAGTTCAAGAGACCAAACTTATCCGTCTAGTCGTGTCACTAGTTATTTCAAACCAGTGTGGTGAAAGGATTTAAAGTGCTCTTCCTTTCGAGCTCCTTCCTTTCGAGTTCTACGACATGTCGGTTTCCTGAATCCTCACGATGTTTTTCTTCACCGTTTGAGAGTAGGTACTGGTATACCTAGCGCACACACGAAAAATACAATGAGAGACCTAGCCACAAGTTCATTATTTGTCAAAATACCAGGGGCCCATGACATTTAAAATAAACCGGCCAGGTGAGAGTTTTTTATATAGATCTAGGTATATTTATTAGGTATTTGTTTATTAGCGGCAATAAAAATAGGTAGGTACCTACATTGAATATTTCAACTCTACCTATTACGGTTTAAGAATACAGCCCGCTGACGGACGGACGGACAGCGGTGGCTTAGCAATAGGGTCCTTTTGGCACCCTTCAGGTATAAATGACACCCCGCAAGCCACAGAGAGATCATCTGATTGATCGGATGTATTATTGAATTTGCTATTCTGTAATTGCAATGTTACTTTATGTAAATTGTTTGTTAAACTTTAGTGTTCCACTTAATTTTTTGTTAAAACAAGGTTTATATGGTAAATCTAATATCTGTCTCATAGAACTGTAAGGGCTTACCTTCCTGAGTCCGTCCGAGTTGGGCTTGTTGTGTCCCTCCGCCCCCCACCCCTCCGCCTGCGCCCTCCCCTCCAGCTCGCGGTCGGCCACGCAGATCGGCAACACCAGCGGACTGAATTTTATCCTAATCATAAACATAGACTGCTATTTAAACTATGTATTTGAAATGGATCATGTAATAAAACACCAATTTACGCCCACTTTATCTTATAGTGAGAGCACTGGTGGTCTAGTTGGTAGTGACCCCGCCTTCCGATCCTAAGGTCGTGGTTTCAAATCCGGTCGTGTACCAATGGATTTTTCTGTGTCAAAAATTTATGTGCGCTATACCAGTACTCTCAAACGGTGAAGGAAAATATCGTGAGGAAACCCGCGGCTTAGTCAGCTCCGCACGTATTGACCATGTCTTTCCTGTAGACAAGGCCGACTAAGCTGAGAGGATGGAATAGGTGCTGGGCAAACCTACTCCATCTTAATTCGTCCCGGGCACTACAGCGTCCCGTTTGTGAAGGTAAAAGTTGCCTCTTGACGCTGTATAAAACATCTACTATAGATGGTAAAAGGTCTTAGTTTATCTTATAGACTGCTATTTAAGTTAGGTAGCACGAAGTACCTACCTAATTTTTTCAGTAGAATCTATAATGATCTCTTTAAGACACCACAAGATGAATACGTCGCCCGATCGTAATGCGACCAAATGGAAGATACAAGCAAGAAACCACGCTTGACAATTTGTTTAGAAAAACTAAATGATCTTCAGAATAACGTTTGAACTCACTTGTCTAGGGTCTCGATGAGCGCGATGTCGTGGTACTTGCTGGGAGGGTGGTACTGCGGGTGGGCTATGAACCTGCGCACGCTGTGCCGCTGCCAGAGCTCCGCCGGGTCCGACCGGCGCAGGATTCCCAGCGCTACATAGCGGACTGGACCTCTGGAATATAACAATGATCGCCTTCTTTACATCATCATCTTCCTGCCTTATCCCACTCTATGTGGGGTCGGCACAGCATGATCCTTGGATCACGCTGTAATAGTTTTGGCTAAGGTGTTTTATGACCGGCCACCTGCCTGACGTCAACCCTCCTTGGGAATACTTGCTTATTGTATCTCATCATGTTGGAGGATACTATCCCTTAGTCGACGTTTACGACATGCTCGGGGAGAGAAGCAGCTGTTGTCTGAATAAACAAATGAAGTATTATTAGCTAGGTACTGACAGTAGGGAGTGGTGCGAGCAGTGTCCGGCGGTGAGGACGAACCGATCGCTGATGAGGGAGCCGCCGCACGACCACTGAGCTGCCTCTGAAGACTCCCCGTAGCCCAGCAGCGCCTGTCTCAACATATACCCTGTTCTCAACAGTTTCCTAAAATGCTTTATTAACAGAAATAAACTTACAACTAATACAAATATAATTTACAAAATACAAAAGAAACAATCGAGCGAGCTATCTAAAGGCGCCGTTGCAAACGGTCTACCTATAGATATAGGTCTAATCTATACGGTCTATATTGCGCGCCCTTGGTGGCCGAATGCGAACTGATTACAACTGATAAATTGTCTAAATTAACAATTAAAAAAATGCTCCAAGTTGAATGATACATTTTAAATTAATTGTGTATTTATTAATTTTTTCTCTGTTTTGACATGTCATATAATTTTGTGCATGCTTGTTTAGCCGTTAATGGAGGACCTTAATTTTATATCTACATTGTTATTTTTACCCATTTTGGCAATAAATTGAAATTGAATTGAATAAAATGAAATGTTGGTAACGATTGAAACTGGGTCGCGCGGTCAGCGCCTTCTGCTGACCCCGGAAGATGCACGGCTGCTTGTACCGCACAGATGGTAAAAGGCCTTAGTAGTGGCGTATAACCTCACCATCATCATCATCATCTTCCTGACCTTATCCCACTCTATGTGGGGTCGGCACAGCATGATCCTTAGATCATGCTGTAAGAGTTTTGGCTAAGGTGTTTTATGACCGGCCGCCTGCCTGACGTCAACCCTCCTTGGGAATACTTGCTTATTGTATCTCATCATGTTGGAGGATACTATCCCTTAGTCGACTTTTACGACATGCTCGGGGAGAGAAGCAGCTGGACGCATTCTATGTTGTTTCTTTACTCCCAGTCCAGCAGAGAAGTTAAGCGTATAACCTCACCATGTGCGGGAATTCTCCTCGCGTCGCCAGCTCGCCGACCAGCTCGCTCCGTCTGCTGACTCTCAAGTAGTGGCACTGCCGCCTCTCATCCAGTGCCTTCAATACGACGGGCCTCGCGCCCGCGCTGCAGGCGTACGGCAGCCGGGACATGTAGTCCAGGCAGTCTATGAAATCTTCATCAGCTTAGTTCTATCAATAGTCTAAGACAGGGGTACCCAAACTTATTTTGTCTATTGCCCACTTTGAGAATAAATTATCTTAGCGCCCCCATTTTATCACCTTCTTAAAAACCTTAAATTAGTTATTGTGAGCTATATTAGCGGAGATTAAACATTCATTCTAAATGAGACTTTTACTTGAGTTAACTTGAGATCTGAGCGCAGTAGGTAGTAGGTACACAACGGCGCTCAGGTCTCAAGTTAACTCTTACGGGCTACACCTGCCAATGAGAATGATTATTGAAACGCAACTTTATAGTATTCAGACATAGATTATAGAGTTAGTTTGAGCAAGCTCAGTCGGTGTCTAAGAGTCCTCCTAGATGGAATTACAAATAGCCCTCCAAGCCTCTACACAACACCCCCATTTTTTTCTGGGTCTCTTACCGCCCCCCTTTAGGTGCAGCGCTCACAAGGGGGCGTTATCGCCCACTTTGGGAATCCCTGGTCTAAGAGCTGAAAATTCTCGGGGGATTTACTTATCTACCTAAATATATGAAGCTTTTACATTACGGAGAAGCCATCGGCTCATAAGAATGTATACATAGTAAGTTGATAGTTACATTAGAGCTCTCATCTGGATGTATATTTTTGAAAGCTATAACCGCGACATATTTTTGAAAATTATGATTTAATACATCTTATTGCAGCTGACTGTACGATGGTACTTACGGTCGTACGATTTGTTGGTGCCCAGCTTGAATTGAACTCCATCTAAGGTCACGACAATTTTCCTAAAAATTGAATTAAATAGTCAGACAATATACTAAAAAAGACGGAGTCGAATTCGCACACGAAGGGTTTCATACCATCGTAGGTACATACTTTTTAATATGACTTTTACTTTATGTAGGTGTCTTTAAAAGTCACTATAGGTAATATTATTTCTTGGATTTTAATCAATTTTAATATTGTACTTAGGTAAGCACTTTATGTAAGAAAAAGATCAAAATTTACGTGTTATTCATGTATTGTATGAAATAAATGATTATTGATTACTAGCGACCCGCCCCGGCTTCGCACGGGTGCAATGCCAATACTAAATATTATATTATTATTAGCCCATATCGTCCCACTGCAGGGCAAAGGCCTCCCTATCCCCCTTCCACCTTTCTCTGTCCTGTGCTTTGGAGGAGCAATCCTTCATGAATGAGTCCAAGTCATCCCGCCATCTCAGTGTTATCTGCCGCGACGTCGTTTACCTACCACCATTAGGAGCCTACTCAGTAGTGGTTTTCGGTCATAGGTCATCCGACATATCATTTGTATAATTCTATTTCTATCAGTGAAAACCTGTAATTGGCTTTCCGCTTCTATCATAGATTTAAACGATATTTATTATAGCTGTTGGTTTTCCGAAAATAAATAAATAATCGGCTATAATGCAAGGACGCGAGACGCGAAGTTCATAGGGATGGTGTAGCTGCGTGGTTAGTTGGTAGGTACTCACGTGGCGTCCGCAGGTTCGCAGTCGGTGCAGCACACGACGGGCTCCTTGCCGACGAAGGAGCAGATCTGCAACAATCAATGCTATATTTACGAAAACTTAATACGTGACAGCACTGGTGGTCTAGTTGGTAGTGACCCCGCCTTCCGATCCTAAGGTCGTGGGTTCAAACCCGGTCGTGCACCAATGGATTTTTCTGTGCGAAAAATGTACCTACTGCACTATTACCAGTATTCTCAAACGGCGAAGGAAAACATCGTGAGGAAACCCGCGGCTTAGTCAGCTCCGCACGTATTGACCGTGTCCTTCCTGTGGACAAGGCCGACTAAGCTGAGAGGATGGAATAGGTGCTGGGCAAGCCTACTGCATCTTAATTCGTCCCGGGCACTACAGTGCCCGTTTGTGAAGGTAAAAGTTGCCTCCTGACGCTGTATAAATCATCTACTACAGATGGTAAAAAAAGGCCTAAGCTAGTTGGTAGGTACTTACTGGAGGATGTTTAGGTTTGTACTTCTTGATGTCCACGAGCAGCACGGTGGGGCAGTAATGGATGAGGCGGCAGGTGCCCCGGAGGCCCTCGCTCACGCAGGGCTCCCCTGGACCCAATGAAGAATACTTCAGACATTATTAAGTAGAAAATTTGGCTTTCCGTATGTAAATGTGCGCTTTGCATGTATTAAATATATCTAACTAGCTGCCGCCCGCGGCTTCGCTCGCGTGGTACCCGGATAAAAATAGCCTTTATGTTAATCCAGTACATGTACTATGTAAATTCCAAGTTTCATTCAAATCCCTTCAGCTATTTAGGCATGAAAGAGTAACAAACGTCCATGCATACTTTCGCACAAACTTTCGCGAAATAATATTAGTACCTATAAGACTATTGAGTATTGATGTAGGTACACAGCTGTAAGTTTTGCTAAAATGTTTAAAATAAAATAAGTAAAATGTCCCAAAATAGCATCAGATATTGGTTTCTAAAAATACGTAATGTATTTTTCTATACAAGCTTTGACATTATTCTAATAATAAATAATTCTGACCTTCATCGAGTTCGTAATTCGCGTTTACAAAACAAAACAATCCAATAATAAGATGCTCACGGAACATGTTGACTCGGCGACTGTTCTTGTCAAACTGGCTTGCCTGCGTAAGTAGGCAGGATAAAGAAAAATAAAAACTAGACAAGTGTGACTGGATTTGCATACCGAGGGTTCAAAACAATTAAAATAATACACTCATCTTTTGTTCATAATTATCGGTTAGTCTACTGTCTACGTCCAAATTCCACTGAACTTGTGTTTATTTTGGCAATAAATATATTTGTATTTGCAGCAAAGCATTTGAGCGCCTCAATAAAAACTCTAAAGCTCAATAAACAGTGGGATGATGATGATAAAAATAAAAATAATACCCAACAGTCACATTTAGTTCTGACTCTACATTAGGATACCCTGATTCGTGAATATCAGAAACTACGAGAAGCAAAACCGCACAATACAGATCCGAAACAAATACTTGCAGAATATGTAAACATTTCTCCCGCAGCGGGAATCAAACCCACGCCTGCTACGTTTCGACTTGCCGGCCCCGCCACCGAAGTCGGATATCTGATTCAGAATTGGCAAATCAAGCTCTTTCAAATGATACCACTCAACCTAACGTTATTGAAAAGAGTGGCCCCCATTAAAAACCCTTGGCAATGAAAATGAAAATATAATGGTGTTTTCTTTTGCAAGGAGGTAAGCAAGGTTTAAAACTAATCTCAAGCAAGTAGATAGCTTCAGTAGTTCTTGAAATAATCAGTTGTGGCAGACGGACGGACAAAGTTGCAGGAATACAAAAAAATATACAAAATAAATTTATTTCAGCAAAAACACACAATAATTTTAATCATTACAGAGGAAACAGAAGATATGTAAAAGCTGACAGGTATTTTTGTGGTTAAGAGTTTACAACGGACAAGCCTGTATCGCGAGGAGGATGAAAAGGATTCCATTTAACCATTTTAGTTCAGAACCCTTTAATGTAGGTATATTTTGTACCTACAGATCAACACTAGTAATCATTTTCTTGTACTACATAATACATACTTAAGTATTTACAGGATCAAATTCAAATTCTTTGTAACAACATCATATATCCGGCCACCCTTACGTTCTGCTCTCTTTCCATGCATGGTTGTCTGGAAGAGATCGCTCTTAAGCGATATGACCGCCAATTGTACTCTTTTTTTCTTAGCGTATTTAGTTTTATACATATTTTTTCTCTATGTTAGTCTAAGGTGTAGGTACAATAAAGTATTTTCATTCATTCATTCATATAACACGATTTGTTATGTTATTGTAGGGGGTAACATCCTCAGTCTGAAGTCTGAAGCGACACCACTTTGTTTTCCTTTCGAGCAGGCGATAGTTCAAGACCCATTCTGCCTAATATTTCGAGTTTTGGAAATTTTCGATACTAAAGTGATAATAGCTACTAAAAATTTCACGTGTATTTCACCATCTAAGTATTTTTAATGTTTTGTAAAATTCTCGCAAATATCTTCGTTTTCCTTAAACAACTAAATCGAGTTACGCCGAGTAGAATAATGAACTCTGCAAAACATGATTCCTGTGAAATTAAAAATTCTTATACTTATTCCTATCCTACTAATATTATAAATGCAAAAGTTTGTGAGGATGTGAGGATGTGTGGATGTGACGATGTATATTTGTGCCTCAATCACGCCATAACGACTGAACGGATTTGAATGAAACTTGGAACATACATAGTACCTATGTGTGCTGGAATAACATATAGGCTACTTTTTTTGGATACCGCGCGAGCGAAGCCGCAGGTGGAAGCTAGTAATAATTTAAAGAATCTATTCTATTTCACGCATTGTAACTTGATTTCGTGCATTATCGTGTGTCCCTAGAAAAATTATGATTGTTCTCTGGCGGGTTGCGTTCCGTTTCACGCACGATTTCCCGCGCGTTTCTGACTTTGACAGTTGCACAATTTGCCGCCAAAATAAAAGCGCAATGCTGCCAACCGTGAGATACCATGCCACAGACAAGGGTCGTGGTCACGTGACTAGAATCAGAGAAATGGCAAAATTCAAAAAATATAACTATAACACCCAACACTCAATAATAAGTCATTCATTATCATTTTCATTACACATAATCCGGACCCCACATTAGAATTTCCTATTTCACGGTTATAAGAAAAACTACGAGTGCCATGGTACCACAAGTCACAACAGCTTTGTTTGAAGATTTCGAAGAAATATTTGGAGAATTGCCTCAGATCATTTTGATCTGAGAGAATTGCAAACACTTCTACTAAATCGAATACCTACGTCTCAATCGGGCACTCACCCGAGGTCAATTTTTTTTAACAATATTGCACCACAGCGTGCAAAAATTAACAAATGAAAGAAAATATGTCCGAAAACCTACACCCGCCAGTATTCTCCACGGGAATTGCAGAGAACCGAACAATGATTCATCAAAAAACGTGCAATGAATAAAAGTACCTACATATTTAATCCTTTTTAGTTGAATCTGGCTGAACCGGACCCAATTGCCTCCGGTGTCCGTCCGTCCGTCCGTCTGTCAGCGAGCTGTATCTCATGAAACGTAATAGGTATAGAATTGAAATCACAGAGTACCTACCTATGTATTTCTAATGCCATTATAACAACAAATAATAGAAAATGGGGCCCCACACAAGAAACATTTTTTAAAAATCGTTTTCGATCATCAAATCTACCTACTTAAAAAGTACTTATATAGATACTTAAAGTCATATTAAAATAATACATGTAGTTAATAGACATTCATTATTTAATTTTGATTATTCTGTATTAAATGAAATGCTGTACGTATGTATAATAGTTCTAGTTTTAAGTGTGTGTGTATTAATATGTTATGTTGTATGGATTAAATGATCTGAAATAAATGAATAATAAAAAAACGTAAACTAGCCTCAGGTGCGCTTGTCAGACGGGACAGAGCTTGATGGATTTACGAGTAATAATGTTCAGAGCGATAGGTAGGTAGGTAGGTACCTAGTCTTCTCGTAGAGAGCACTGGTGGTCTAGTTGATAGATACCCCGCCTTCCGATCCTAAGGTCGTGGGTTAAAACCCGGTCGTGTACCAATGGATTTTTTTGTGCGAAAAAATTATGTGCGCTATCCCAGTACTCTCAAACGATGAAGGAAGACATCATCGTGAGGAAACCCGCAGCTTAGTCAGCTCCGCACGTATTGACCATGTCCTTCCTGTGGAGGCCAACTAAGCTGAGAGGATGGAATAGGTGCTGGGCAAGCCTACTCCATCTTAATTCGTCCCGGGCACTACAGCGTCCCGTTAGTGAAGGTAAAAGTTGTCTCCTGACGCTGTATAAATCATCTAAAGTAGATGGTAGAAGGCCTAAAGTTAGTTCTCGTAACGACCGCGCCTTCTCGAGGTCATGGGTTCGAAAACGATTCAAATATTGAGGAAAAATTATTAAAAAGTTGTTGAATATAATTTAGTAGGTAACATACAGGATACCTATCTGAATTGCAATGATTGCTGCTCAGGTTTTATTTTAGTAGATCATTTACCTAGAACAATGTGTCACCAGGCGTCTTTTTTTTACCGATATTTTGCGTTTGAGCACACTCTACCTGATGTTAAGTAACAGTGTGGTCTAGGATGAAGCACGCTTACCTAGAAGAAACCTATTGATTCTCGATTTAAAGACACCGATATTATTAAGTTATTATTTTTCTCTTTCTCTCCCCATTAATAGTTTTTTCATCTTTATTCAAAACTAGCTGTGCTCCGCGGTTTCACCCGCGTTTTTCTCACAGGCGGGCGGCCAGCAAGCGCGGCCTCCTCGTCTCGCCCGCCGCCGCGCCGCCAGCGTCTCGTCTTGCTTGCATCAAGCGCGCGTGGATTTCCTTAGCAGAGTTATTTTAGAAATGTATTTATTATACTCTTCAAAGATCTTATACTTACAATCATCAACAAATATATTTCAAAAAGATTATTACAGGATTTTATGTTGATAAAAAGCTCTATGGCCCATAACTCATTAATAGGTAAGGTACCAACTCTTAACATCTTACACACGTGATAACTTTTAAACGAAATATCCGATTGAGATGAAACAAAAAGTATTTTACTTCTACATAAATACTCTTGATAACATAATTCTTAATTTCGATAAAGATTAATATTACGATACATATTTAACGTAGTTTTTTTTTCTTCAGACGATTTAATAATTATTTTGAACACAATATCGGTTATTGTGATTAAACCATGATAGCTAGATATATGTTCTCGCGGACTTTTTTGTAGGTCTTAATGGGATCTACAAACCCGTAGTACATCATTTTGTTCTAGTCAATAGTTTGTCAATAGTTTTTGCAGCGCACGCAAAAATAGGTTTTCGATTTTACACCTTGTGTTACAAAATAGCAATTTTATTACGGATCCCTAATTTTGAAAAAAAAACATAGCCTATAGCCTTCCTTGATAAATGGACTACCCAACATTGAAAGAATCATTCAAATCGGACCAGTAGTTCCAGAGATTAGCGCGTTCAAACAAACAAACAAACACTGCAGCTTTATAATAGTAGTATAGATTATTACTGTTTTTTTACTATTAAACTCTTCAGGAAATACAGACCCCGGCAGGGAGTTCCACATTCTTGCAGTGCGTGTAAAAAATGTGGACTCAAAGCGCTTAGTACGAACATTAAAAGTCCGATGGTAGAAGGGAGACGGCGGAACTAAATTTAAGTTCGTTCGTACCTATGAGGTAGTGGCCAACTAGTGACGGAGTTTTTAGGCCGCCTGAAGGCCTAAAAAACGAACTAAATTGTACAGTTCCTGAGTCTTTTTTCAGTAGGTACCTACATCAAGGTTTCCGAGCAAGAGTGCTAAGGAACACGTCCAATAACAGACTGTGCATTCCTAAATATAATCTTAAACTAACACAACGTCAAGCATATTAGGTGCATGACTGCATCAGGGTTTATAATAAGTTACCAACTGACCTTAAAGATTTAAAATGTCATTTGTTAGGCAAAAAATTGAAAAATTGGTTTATTGATAAATGTTTTTAATCCATCTACGAATATTTAAACAGTTCTGGACATTAAATTCTTTATTTTTATATTTTGACATTCTAAAACTTAACATTCTTACCCCCGAATACTCAAACGCGACTCAGAGTTGAGCACGTCTCAACATTTAATTAGGACTTAGATTTCCCTGTGTCGTGGGTATCAGAAACTACGAGTACCATGGTACCACAATACCCAGCCAGCCCGGAACAAATATTTACAGAACATGCAAGAACTTGCTACCTATCGATTGTATCAAGTAAAAATATAAACTTGTCCTGTGAAATCATGAACGAAAACCAAAAACAAATTGAATATCAAAAATATCGAATCAAAAGAATATCCTTTTTTTCTTTTCCTACTGTTAGCCTCGATGATCCTTCAAAATACATTTAATTAGCTACCGTGCTGGATTTTCCCGCCGTTTTCCATCAGCGGCCATTTTGCGGCGCGACAAAATGGCCGACTAAATGACCTGTGAACAAGATAGCGAGCGAGTGTGCGTGTGGTGGTGAGCTGAGCGTGCGGTATATCCACTTGCAACTTCGATCAAATCTTTCTTGTAAGTCATCGATCAAATAAACACTTACCTACAAGTTAATTACTTACAACTTATTGAGAAAGTCAAGAAATAACTATTATGACGTTTTTCGACGGATAACAACGTTGCGATGATAATGAACGATCCTTCTATTAGGTTTGTAAAGGTAAAAGATTCAACGTAAATATTGTTGCGAACAAAGGATTTCTGTATTGTTTCATTAGGTGCTATGTTTATATTACAAAAAATTACAAATAAGTAAATATTAATAAGCAAACACTTTTGTAACCAAAAATAGCAGAGTTTTACCTACCATTAAAACTCTTATTATGTCCGGAGCCTTATTCGAAGCCTTTTAAACATATTTTGAGATGTAGTCCTTCCGTTTCCGGCCGTATTTATAATATTTGTCGACTTTAGTTCCGATAGCTGGCGCTAGGGGGCGCTTCTTGACGTAACTTCCGTCGTCCTTGTTCACCAGGTTAAGTGCGAGCTCTTTCTCATCATTGCGGAGTCTCAAAATAACTTACTATATTTAACTACAAAAATACAAACACCAGGCAGAACTGACTGTAAGGCTTCGAATAAGGCTCCGGACATAATAAGAGTTTTAATGGTAGGTAAAACTCTGCTATTATGTCCTTCCGCCGTTATTCGAAGCCTTTTAAACATATTTTGAGACAGTGTTTGTTCTCGCCTGGTGAACAGGACGCCAATGTGATTAATACAAATAAATAAAATAGATATACATTATTCTAACATGTTTATTATCAATCTACTAAGACATCAATCAAATAGAATATAATAATTTCATAAGTAACTAACTACTCAATCACAATATTAATGATGCTACTTAAGTATGAACATTTAATCAAACTAAATCAGAGAAATGAATACCTATTTAAATTCTACTTAAAATAATCTACTGTACAGGTTCAAAAAGTGCCCCCAACGAGGTACCAATTGAAGAGTTAGCAGGCCTAGATCTAACTTCTTTTCTATAAAACTTGACAAAAGTATTTTCTGATCTCCAATTAGCCCTCGCCAAAATTTTTTCTAACGGTTCCCTGTCAAGCCAACTCCTAGAAGCGACTGCTGATCTAACACTACCAGGAGTTGCGTCAACACCAGCCTCCTTTAACACAGACCTAACCCATCCTGCAATAATGGTTCTAGAAGCAGTTTTAGCTGTGCCACGAACTGTCACAAACAAATTCTCAGTATTAGCCTCCTCTCTCCTATTTTTTCCTAATGAAAGTAACTGCCTTACCCACCAAACTGGATCTAAATTTAGATTATCTTCATTTGTAAATAGTTTCCAACCAGATTGAATTAACGATTCGGAATCAGTCTTGGACCCGTACATAGGCCAGAGTGTCACAGAATTCTCTTTAGAATTATTAACAAACAAGCCATCCGATATACTTAATAGTGTTAAGTCGTGTACTCTACGCCCAGAGCAGAGCAACAGAAGAATAGCACATCGACGTGAAACTTCATACAAACTTTCAGAATTTACGAAATTGGTTGATAGCCAAGAAATCAAAACACTAGTATCCCAAACAAATCGCTCTGGACGTCTTTTGGAACTGTTAAGAGAAATCGACTTTAGAATTTGTTTAACTAATACATGAGAACTAAGACGTGAACTATCTTCTGTTCCACACAAAGTAGATACAACAGATTTGTGGACTAATATTGTTCGATATGCCAAACCTTCCTTCAGGTGAAGATCAGCCAAAAACCTTGCCAATTCGGAACCACTAGGTTTTGTGGCACAAACCGCAGACTCTCTGCACCACTTAACCCATCGCTCCCAGGCTGGTTTATAAGTACCCAAAGTAGATTTTCGCCAACCACCTCGTAGTAAAGCTTTTTGTTGATTTGACCAGGATTCTACAGACCGAGACCACCCCCACATTTCCAAACCTCCAGAGCTAGGTCCTGCACCTTCGGTGGAGGACGACCTGTTGAAAGATCTATTAAGACGGACTCCAGCCGACGAATTGTAAATGGCGGTGCTCTCGCTCGAACTTTCAGATCTGCTCTCCAGAACGCCTGAGGCCATTTTGGGGCTACTATGAGATACGTACCTTTGGCCCGATTGAGGTGCATGAGGACTCTCGGCAACAGATTCGGCGGTGGGAACAGCCATGCAAGCTTGAACTCCCATTCCCAAGCGAATGCGTTGTGTCTCCACGCTGCAGGATCTCTCTGATCTAGACTTACATAATTTGGTACCACGTGAGCTCGAGCAGAAGCGAACAGATCTACTTCCGGAGTGCCCCATTTGGCAAAAACTACTTTTGTCAAAGAAGGAAGTAAATGCCACTCTGGTACTATGGATTTCCGAGAAAGTCGATCGGCCACACTGTTGTACCTGCCCGGAATGTGATGGGCAACTAAGTGAATGTCGAAACGATCTAGAATTTTGAAAATCTGATAGGTCAGACTCATCAGCTTGGACGATCGACTTCCCCCCTCGTTCCTCAGATACGCTACGACGGATCTGTTGTCGCACTGCAACAGAACTGACGAATGACTCAGAAAGTGACCGAATCGGGACAAACATTTCAGAACCGTCAGCATTTCTTTGTGATTCGAGTGAAACGACCCTTCTGCGTCTAACCAGTCTCCCCTTATTTGAACTCCGTTCAACTCGGCTCCCCAACCCATGTCCGACGCATCCGTCGTCAAGAAGTGAGTTTTGGATGGAGGATGGAGTTTGGATGACTTTTGGCAGTTTTTCATCCACCATTTGAGCTCCCTGACTGTCGAAACAGGAAGAGGATACAGGCTCTTCGGATGTTTTTGAAGAAGACTGTTGCAATGGGCCAGCATATGCCGAAAATTGAGACGCCCCTGTGGAACGACCAGTCGGGCAAAATTTAAACTTCCCACAGTACTCTGCATTTCCCGAAGAGAAGCCTTCTTTCGCTCTAACAATTTCAATATGAGCCCCCGCAGACCTAAAATCTTCTTGTTCGGAAGAAACTTCTTGTTCCGCCAAGTATCCCACACAAGACCTAGATACTCTATCGACTTTTTTGGGATCAGAATAGATTTCTCCATGTTCACTTTCCAACCTAGATCTTGCATAGTTTCGAGGACAATTCTGGTTTGAACTATTAGTTTCGACCTGTCTTGACAAACAATTAGAAAATCGTCCAGGAATACTACTATGCGAATTCCCTGCTCTCTGAGGATCTCTGCAGTCCAATTTGAAAGGGATGCAAATATTTTGGGAGCAGTCGCAAGCCCAAATGGCAAACAAGTCATTTGGAGTAAATGACTTTTGTATTTTAGTCTGAGAAAGCAACGGTGACTCTGAGAGACTGGCACATGGTAGTACGCCTGAGTCAAGTCTACCTTTACCATCCAATCGTTCGGTTGTATGAATTCCGGAATACGATGAACAGAGATGAGTCGGAATTTTGTTATCTTTACAAACTGATTTAGATTTTTTAGATTGAAAATTGGTCGCATGGAACCATCGCTTTTGGGAATCAGAAATAGGGTTGATAGAAAACTGGGCGTATCGGGGGCATATTCTAGGATATTTTCCTTCACCATACTGTTTACAATCTGGTCCATTTGGGGAGATGGAGCAGTCAGGTAACGAGCGCTGATAAGCTGTGGTGAGACTAACGGGGGTTTTGCTCGAAATGGAATTTTGTAACCCGATATTATATGCAACAGAGGAGTGGGTGCACCCTTTATTCTCCAAGCATCTAGAAATAACTTTAGCCTGCCCCCCCGAAACGCCTGCCTCGCGTCAATATTTCCTGTCTCCTTTCCCTTTGCCACGAGCGGCATTGGGTTGGCTATACGGTCCTCCCTGCCTACCAAATGGTTTTCTGCTATTTGCCGGGGCTTGCTGACGTGGGGCAAATGTTTGAGGCCTAAATTGTGGTCGAAAAAACCGTTCAGAATTTCCATACGCTGGGAATTCATAGTTGTAAGCAGATGGGAAGTAGTAGGGCCGCGCCATATGCGGTGGCGGCGGGTACCTGCTTGCATAAAGCGGTGCATAGGAGCGACCGGCTTGATTGTTATAACCGCTGGGTCCAGGTTGCGCAGCCTGGGACCCAGATGGAACTCTCTTCTCTTGCGCAGAGAAGGAGGATTTAGGAACAGAAAAGATTTTGCTGACCCCACCATTATTTTTAAGAAACTCTGCAAATGGTTCCTTGTCAAATAAATATTCACAAGAAGGCGGTATCTTTTTCAAACTAGCCCGCAAAAACTTATCTTTTACTTGACTAATGAATGCATCCCGTCTTTGTTCAATAATATCAGCCCTGCGGCCACAAACTAACTGCAAACAATCTAGAGAGATTTTCTGAAAATCCCCTGAAAATATTTCTTTGATTTTAGTAATCAACGACTCGTTATCTATTAAACCTGCATTTTGAGTCCATTGAATTAAATCGGACACGCCTTTTTTCAAAGCATCACTTTGCATAATGACCGCCCGGGTAATAGCACCCAAAGATTTATCTGTTGCAGACAAACTACTCTGCTTTTCAAACTGTTTAATTTCATCATTTGCCTCCAAGTCAACAAACCCCGGTCGTGCATTGTAAGATTTTTGGATTTCGGAATAACGGACATTGGTCCAATTGTCTGACTTAAAATGCTGTAATGATTTCAGTACTTTCAAATGCTCAGCAGAGGCATTCGCAACAGATGGTTCTTTCAACTGAGTGGTCAACTCAAAATCAAATTTGAGAGTAGGCTCGACAGGTTCCTCACTCAGGGCCGGCTCGGCGGGCTCCTCGTTATGCAGAACATTATATTCCGTCGGATGCCAACAACCAGTAGGGGGGTAGGCATTCCAGGATAAAAAATTCTGTATCTCACTTACTTGTTTGGTAAGGTGTTTCAAAACCTTACCCTCCTTGCGTGATCTTTTTGCATCGTGTACATCAGCATCTGTCTTACGCTTGCGCCTGCTTCGGTTGTCCACACCGTTACCGCCATCCTCGCTGGATGACGACGACGATGAGATGTCCTCATCACTCACATCACTAACGTTCGACATTACTTTACTTAATCGGAACTACTTATCAAACTTAGACGAACGCTAACAGCGTTTATTTAAAAGTATAAGTATTCTATAAGAAATAATTATTTCAAGAACTTATTTACGAATTTTTTACTGCGTCTGTACGGCACGAAAATAAGGACGCCAATGATGAGAAAGAGCTCGCACTTAACCTGGTGAACAAGGACGACGGAAGTTACGTCAAGAAGCGCCCCCTAGCGCCAGCTATCGGAACTAAAGTCGACAAATATTATAAATACGGCCGGAAACGGAAGGACTACATCTCAAAATATGTTTAAAAGGCTTCGAATAACGGCGGAAGGACATAATATCTACATTATCTTTTACCTCTACCTGCACTGATTTGTTGAAAACCGCTACCGCTTATGTCCTACATCCTAGCCTTATTCACTCGCATGGAATCGCCGGTTTTGCAACTCATCTATCAACTGATCTCGCAGCCTATTCAATTCGCTCCATAAAACGCTGTGCGCTTATTTTGCAAGGATTTGTGGGTAAACTGAGTCACTCGACAGTCCCACAGACTCAGACCAAATAAAAAGAAAAGACCCCGCGCCGCGAACAACAAAAGTGAAGCCACCTTTTTATCTATGTGTGTGTCGAAGGTTTTAAGGTTGTGTGTTCCAAGTAACCTAAATTCATAGTATAATAATTAAGAAACGATGCTATTTGAAGTACTCACAAGTGAAAAGTGATTCCGTGAGACTTTTTATGTGATTTGCTGCTGTTTTTACAAGTTTTCACTACACAGGTAGGCATAATTCTATTTTTAAGACTCGTGACGTACTAAGAGCGATGAGCATGGTTTTAGCGTAGGTGTGTGCGTGAGCGCGTATGTTTACTTGCAGGAGCACGGTTTTGTGTGGCTTCACTAATTGTTGTTCGCGGCGCGGCGTCTTTTCTTTTTATTTGGTCCGGGACTACTCGTAAGTATTCTAATATTAAGACAATTTGCATGCCTATTAGTACGGGAGCATTGTTTATTGACTAATTTATACCTACTGTAATCTACTTTCTGACAAATAAATAAATTGAATTGAATTGAATTGAATTGGTACTTCGAGGAGTTGTGCTGGTTGGGGGAGGTTTAGCAGGGGGATAATGCACGATACACCCCACACCGGGACGTCAATGCAGATCTTTGTTCCCCTACCAGTAGGGTAGGTAATTAGAATTAGAAGGACTATACTCCGGCTTTTTAGATTCACGTTTTACTTCTCCGCTGGACTGGGAGTAAAGAAAAAACATAGAATGCGTCCAGCTGCTTCTCTCCCCGAGCATGTCGTAAAAGCCGACTAAGGGATAGTATCCTCCAACATGATGAGATACAATAAGCAAGTACTTATTCCCAAGGAGGGTTGACGTCAGGCAGGCGGCCGGTCATAAAACACCTTAGCCAAAACTCTTACAGCATGATCCTTGGATTATGCTGTGCCGACCTCACGTAGACCCCACATTCCCCTCTACCCCGCACCCTCACCGCCCTCAGCGAGCTGCTGGCTACCACCCCACAATGTGACGTATTTGCGGATGAATGGAAGAGACTTATGTTGTTGTGCTTGAGGTATTGTGAGAATGACGGATGAATGAATTTTGACATTATAATAATTATTTTTTTACTTAATCTTGAATATTTGAAACCTGACATTTATTATGAACTAGTTACCGCCCGAGGCTTCGCTCGCATGGTACCCGGACAAAAAATAGCCCATATGTTATTCCAGTACATGTTCTGTGTATATTCCAAGTTTCATTCAAATCCGTTCAGCCGTTTAAGCGTGATTGAGGCACAAACATCCAAACTCACAAACTTTCGCATTTATAATATACTAGCTGTTGCCCGCGACTTCGTACGCGTGTAGTACATTATTTTATTCTATAATAGCGGTCGCCCGCGGCTCCGCCCGCGTGGATGTCGGTTACCGCTGCAAAAAGCCTACCCAGGAAAGACACGGTCAGTCGCGAGGTCGGCTCCCTACGCAGCGGTCGTGCAGCAGAAATCGTAATATTTTAATTTCGCCATAACTTCAAAACCAAACGTCCAATTTTAATCATTCAAAGACCAATAATTATCTCCATAAACTGTTCTTAGTGATGAAATCATTTATTTTGATAAGGATTAATAGCATGAGTAAAATAAACGCGTTTAAATGTAGTCCAAAAAAAATTCAAGATTTTTAAATAAAAAAATGGTTGCTGTGCCTCACTCGACATAGATGGGTATAGTGTGTCGCGGACTTTTTTGTAGATATTTATAAGATCTACAATTAATTAGAACATTTTATGGTTCTATCTTTTATAGTTTAGGCAGCGTACGCAAAATAAGTAACTTTTCTGGTTGATTTTTTACACCTTGTGTCCGAAAAACCCAAATATCTTACGGAACCCTATTTTTTTCCAAAATAAAATATAGCCTATGTTACTCGTGGATAATGTAGCTTTCGAATGGTGAAAGAATTTTTAAAATCGGTCCAGTAGTTTTTGAGCCTATTCAGTACAAACAAACAAACAAACAAACAAAGTTTTCCTCTTTATAATATTATATATTATATATATATATATAATATATATAATATATATATAGTGTAGACTAGCTGCCGCCCGCGGCTTCGCTCGCATGGTACCCGGACAAAAAATAGCCTATATGTTAATCCAGTACATGTACTATGTATATTCCAAGTTTCATTCAAATCCGTTGAGCCGTTTAGGCATGATTGAGGCACAAACATCCAAACATCCAAACTCACAAACTTTCGCATTTATAATATAAGTAAGAAGTAAGATTTTGTTATTATTTTATTTTTAGTTTTTGTGATTTAATTAGTGTAATTGGTTGTGCCGTACTAATTAATTAAATAAATAGAGTGGGATGAGGGCAGGAAGATTATGATGATGATGTTTTGCTTTGAAACAAGTTGTCACCTAAAAATCAGTAGAGTAGGTAATGTTTCAATTTTTAAACTCAGGGAGTGAGACGAGGAAGCTCCTTTGTTGCTAAATCCGAAAAGAATCATAGCATTTTACAGATATACGTTAAAAGTTTTATTTGCAAGGCGCTTTCAATTCTTTTGATCAATATTTATCGGAGTTGATTTATTTGTGCCTATTGTTACTTAATTATGAAGGTGACAATAGGGCTTTTAATAGGCACTCTTGTGAATCAAAATCACGCCTGTTATTGGCCCTTAGGAGTAGGCAGAGATCACGATCTCCATTTGCTACGATCTTGATCTTACTTCTTTCTTCATGCATGTTCGTCGGTTTAGGGTACGTAGGTAGTACTCTGTAGGTGTTCTAATAATCAATAATTTTCGCAGCGAACGCCTAAAACTATTTTGGGTTTTCTACCTTGGGTTACAATATTGCAACTTTCTTACGGATCCTTAATTTTTTTGAAAATTTATTATAGCCTATACTGGACCCTGATAATGTAGCTTTCTATTGGTGAAAGAATTTTTGAAATCGGTCCAGTAGTTTCGGAGCATATTCGTTACAAATAAAAAAACAAAAAATCTTTCCTCTTTATAATATTAGTATAGATTAATCATCATCGCGTTAGTTCTTATTTCAGAAGCTAGAAGAAAATTGCCGAGGCGCACAATATTTATGGTAGGTATTACTTACTGTTACCTATTTAAATATGATATTGAATAGGTGACAGATTAGTTAGAAGTTGGTAGTATTTCAACGCCGACAAACTAGATCAGGGGTTCCCAAACTTATTTTGTCTACTGCCCATTTTGAGAATAAATTATTTTTTAGCGCCCCCATTTTTTCACCTACTTAAAAACTACTTTTTATTTGTTTGTTTGTGTCTAATTTAATTTCGAAATGGAGCGACCGACTGACATGATTTTTATTTTATTTATTCAATAAAACAGGACAGATAATATGAACTACGCGGAGAGAAATATCGAACCGAGTTAGTTTGAGCAATCTCTTAATTAATATTAGTTGATGTTCGTAAGTTGAAAGTCGAGGGCTCAGTCGGTGTCTAAGAGTCCTCCTAGATGAAATTACAAATCGCCCCCCATTTTTTTTCTGGGTCTCTTACCGCCCCCCTTTAGGCCTGCAGCGCCCACAAGGGGGCGTTATCGCCCACTTTAGGAACCCCTGAACTAGATCAATTAAAAACCATAGGTAAGTACTTATTATTTTTAATTAACACATACCTACCTTCACTTTCAAACGACTTTCGACCGATATCACCTACTAGTTCTGTGCCGGAAGCTGGACCAAATCTAATGATTATCTCACAAAGGATAGTTTCGACATCAGTTTCACCTTAAAATCATTAACCTCCTTTGCTTACCTCGGTACTACGTCTTGTGAGTCGAGTAGGTACCTATAGCATTCCCAGAGTACCACGGAATATAGCAACAGTTACTATCACAGAGTAAGAATAAATAATGTAGATGTCACAGTAAAATTAACGTTGTGTGCGGTCACAATTGGGATGGGTGACCACAATTCGAGCTGAGCGCTTCCGTGCTTCGGGCACGTTTAATTGTCGGTCCCGGCTTTTAAGTCGTTAAGCCATGACGGAGGATTTTAGGCGGGCTAAAAACTCCGTCGCAAGAGTTGGCCACTAGCTCATACGAACTTACTTTTTATTGTAAATACCGTTAATTAGTACCGATATTAGTAGGTTAGGTAAGATAGTGAAAAAGTACGCTATAAATAATAAATAACAAATTATTGTAAATTATAGAATCTTGCGAGTTAGACTATAATCTAGGGGTATTTATAATTTTACGGTGACACACACACATTTTGTCGACATCGGTGGCGTGGCGGACGAATGCTTTACTGAGACGCAAGAGACACAGGTTCGATTCCCGCTGTGGGAGAAATGTTTGCGTGCTCTGCAAATATTTCTTCCAGATCTGGGCGTTGCGGGGAGTACCTACCAAACGTAATTTTTTATACAAACAAGGAATCCTAGTGTGGGGTCAGGGGCTGGTCTCATTCTCTCCCCGAGCATGTCGTTAAGTCGACTAAGGGATAGTATCCTCCAACATAACTAAGGCCTTTTAACATCTCGACACGTCCTACGTAGACCAGTGTATGTGCCTGATACACCAAAGTGTTTTTATTGCATTTTGAGCTCTACGTACCCAGATCTACAATACCTATTTTTTTTATTTTTTTTTTCCTATCACAACACACTTTTTTCTTCTCAAACGTGTATTTATCTGCATTAACGGTTCAAAACGCACCGATAACGAGGGTTTCGAAGAAAAAAAATCACATTAAAATAAACTGCTATCAAAACAAAAGCCTTTTGCCAATTTTCAAAGCTATAGATCTGCGCAAGACTGAGTAGCAAATAACGAAAAAAAGAAATTGAAATCTTAAAACCGCTCTCCTGTAAAATTTGCTTTTTGCTGATACTTAGGACGTGTCGATCTATAGTAGATGATTTATATTATACAGCGTCAGAAGGCAGCTTTTACCTTCACTAACGGGACGCTGTAGTGTCCGGGACGAATTAAGATGGAGTAGGCTTGCCCAGCACCTATTCCATCCTCTTTGTCCACAGGAAAGGCATGGTCAATACGTGAGGAGCTGACTAAGCCACGGGTTTCCTCCAACATGATGGACCATCTATATGTGCGATGGGCTGATCACCACCATAGTTCATATCCATCTTGGGGCTTTGAATCAGGAGTGGCTGTAAGTTTTCTGCCTACAGAAATCTGACCTGACTATAAATAAATAAATAAAATAAATAAATTAATATTTGTGTGACAAATTACACAGGGCCATCTAGCCCCAAACTAAGCAAAGCTTGTCCTATGGGAACCAGATGGCTGATACAATACTTATACTTATACTTTTTTGTTTTGTAAATACATATTTATAATGCATGATACTACAATACCCAGACCCGGAAGAAATATTTGCAGAACATACAAACATTTCTCCCGTAGCGGGAATCGAACCCGCGCCTCTTGCGTCTCAGCCGAGCACTCGCCCACGACGCCACCGAGGTCGTCTCTATGGTCTGAACGGTTATAGGGAACAAGTGATGGAGTTCCTCCGTGTTGTGGTCTGACTGCTCCGAGGGCGGAGCGCGTTCCTGACATACATAATTCACTAGTTACTTGCTAGTTACCAGTCTGCAATGCTCGATTAGTTTAGTGAGGGGGCCGGCCGGCTTCAGCGGAGATTGAAAAAACCTCTCGGACGGTGAAGGAAAATATTCGTCTGACTAATTGTACGTCCGAAAAGGGCAAACTGTTTGTACTTTTTTTTTACTTTACCTAACAACTTATACTTCCAACAGTTAACAATAAAGTTTATTCTATTCTATTCTATTCTATCGTGAGGAAAGCGGCAAGTCGAAGAACAAAAAAAGTTCGAAATCTTGTTTCTTGACGACCTCGGTGACGGAAGGTTCGATTCCCGCTACGGGAGAAATGTTTAAATGTTCTGTAAATATTTCTTCCGGGTCTGGGTGTTGTAAGTAGGTAGTATTATAGTATGTATTTACAAAAAAACTTAGAAAACTGAGCTCATTTTTATTTTTTTATTATTATACCGATTACCTTAAAGTTTTTAATGTTATTGTAGTTTGTCTTTGTAGCTGTGCTTACAAAAATAAGTATTATAAGTATTGTATCAGCCATCTGGTTGTCCATAGTACAAGCTTTGCTTAGTTTGGGACTAGATGGCGCTGTGTTAAATTTCCACAAATATTTATATTCATTTGTGTCAAGAGTCTTTAAGGCGCACTTAAAACCCTTTCACTACACTGGTATGAAGAACTAGTGACACGAAAAATAGTAGTATTAGTTAATTGCTGAGTAACGTCACATGGCAGGGTAAATGGAGGCCATAAGGCGGCCTAAAAACTCCGTCACAAGAGTGGGCCACTAGCTCATACGAACTCACTTCTTACTTAATTTGAAATCCGGCTTTTTTCTTCAAAGAAGCGTCGCCCTACAGGCTGCATGCGCGTGTAGAACACATCACATGCGTCTAAGGCCCCGCACACACGAGGCTAGTGAGACAGGCGAGTAGATTACTTATAAACATGATTGTAAAGGGATCATTTTCCAAAAAAAATAGCCAAGCCTAGTTTCTTACCTGTATCTTTGTAATAGAAATGCAACGTAGATTTAAGACGTATCCAAATGACCCCCATGATTTTAAGAAATAAAGAAATTTTGACTTTTACTTTGATTTTTAATTTATGTCTAAGTATACAATAACGGAGGAAAGAGAGAATTTCTAGATTATAGTAACTTATTTAATTTAAAACTTTATATTAAATAAAGACTTTTATTTCATTTTACAGAAGTTAAAAACGTTATCAAACATATTGCATCATGTTTTTGTGTACGAAAGGACCCTTTGAGGCACACTTTAAATCCTTTCACGAATGGTTCGAAAGAGCTAGCGACACGTTCATGTTTTTATATCATACGAAGCCTAACAGCCCTGATTTAAAATGGGTCTAAGTAAGTATTTAATGAAAAATAATGTCTTTTTATCAGCCTCCAGTACCATCAGTCTGCTAAAGATTTCAGATAGGTACACCAACTTTCGGACTGTGGAGTAATTAAAAGCTCATCGCAGATACAGCAGGTTTGAATTCACAAGCTAAATCAACAACTTCAGATAGCATTTCAATAACCACAGATCATTTGCCAAAATCTTTAGTCGATCTAGAAAGAATAATCCTTTTCGTGAGATAGGGCAATTTGCTTGTTTGAACCCCAGTTCCTGCCAGGGTCATGTGCCTACAGCTCATCGACATCGGTCAAATACACTAACTATTCTGACCCACTGTCCTTGTCTGCAGCGGCCATTATTGTAAATATTTTCTCAATCTCGCCGCCAGTCGCCCGTGGCCGAACACTAAGATCGCGCGCGTTACGAACTCAAATATAAAAAAAAAACTTCCCGCGCTTTCGAACAAAGGAGGTGATTGAAAAAAGGTTGCAAAACTTTTCATGTGAGTTTTTTTTCTGTTTACGAGGCTACTGTTCTCTGTTCCAAAACTCGATTTTTTTGTAGATAGATTAAAGTTACCCACGTAATTGCTTGTATATACCTAAGTGCTACCTAACTTGTTTGGTTTTAATTTGTTTGTGTATTGTAATCTTGTGAAAAATTGGTCAACCGTAAATTGGGTACGCCTTGTATTTGTACTCTGAAGGTTGAAATTCCATTAGAATAACATTTTGGAATATTTTGGAGCGTCGATCGTATGAAAATTGCATGAAAAATACGAAAATCGTATTAAAACATGAAACGATATTAGTATTTATTAACATTAAAAAAAACTCACAATAGACTGTGTTAATAAGGTCTGACTGGTCTCAATATAGTTTATCCACGTTGTAGATATGAAAAACTATAAAATAATAAGTATAGAAAATGGTAAGTACCTCTAACTACCTACTTAAAACTATAGTTCTTTTGTTTGTTTTAATGTACTTACTGTCAAGTAGGTATAGGTACTCTATGTGCTAAGAATCACAAACTCAAGGTCTCAATGGCTATCTACTTTTTGTGCGGTAAGTAACCGGTAAGTAACTTGAGCAACAAGTAACTGGCACATGAGGAAACTTGGTTGGACCAGCTGTACCACTTTAGCACTTCAAAACTTCGCTGGTGTTATTCTTGTACAAATAAAAGACGATAAATTCAAACAATAAAATCAATTGTAAAATCTTTTTATTTAATAAAATCACAAGGATAATTTCGAAATGTTTTAACGTTTTAGGTAGGTACTTCGAATTTACGAAACGCGCCCAAGCGAGAAACAAATTAGCTATTTCAAATGTTATGTAAAACAAAATTACAAATAAGTGGCTGCAAGTTTTCTTATGATTAGGTACTTGTGGCTCTGCCCACCCCGGAAACGGTCGTGATAATAATGCATGCGTGTGAATGATCCCAAAAGTACTTCTACTCTATACAACTTATGACCGACATTATTTATTTGAAGGTTGCAAAGAATACATATTAATGTCATTTATAAAGGACACGGATCAAAGTTTTTTAACTTGTCAAGGGAACTAAACAAAATACCTACCTACCGTCATCGACGCCGAACAAATTAAAATACAAGCCATGATATAAAAATTTCAGGGAAGGTTCTTAGATTTATGTTTTATGGCCAGTTTTTAGGTAAGTATATAAAAATAATAATAACCCGACCCCCAAACAGAACACCACAAATCCTGTAAAAGATGGAAAGATCCTTTTTCAAGTAGGAAATGAGCTGATGATCTTCAGAGCTTCATAAACTAATAGCTAAGAACCATCTCGATCGCATCAGCTTTCAAACAGGAAAAACCGCATCAAAATAGGTCCAATCGTTTAGAAACTATGATGCCACAGACTCTGATACACACTAAAACTTTCCCTCTATTTCGGGGATTAAAAACTCACCTAACTACCCAGGTACAAGTAGGTAACAGGTAACAGTAGTAGGTAAGTACCACAAATATTGTGCACCTTGAAACTTGGTGCTTTGTATTAAAACTGAATTTATTCGAACATGCAACTAATAGTCAACTAATAAGAACTGAACCAACCATTTAAAAAAATAAGTATCTACATAATTATTGTTACATCTCCCTAAATACATTATCATCATCGCGTTAGTTCGTGTTTCAGAAGCTAGATATAAATTGCCGAGGTGCACAATATTTGTGGTAGGTTCTTTGAGAGCACTGGTGGTATTGTGCTTGTGTGGTGGCCCTGCTTTCAAATCGTAGGTTCAAATCCGGTCGTGCACCAATGAATTTTTCTCATTGTAATAAAAAATATTTAATAGGTAAAGGAAATCGACTTGTCAAAGAACCTAAAAAGTTCGAAAACATAATGTTATGTGCACTAATGGAGCCTTTGAGATGCACTTCAAACCCTTTCATCACACTGGTATAAAACAAAATCCTTCAAGTGTAGATTTAGACTAGCTGTATTAAATTTTACTTGAAACAAGGTCAAGGAACCATAAAATGTAAGAATCAATAGCATTCTGATAGTAAAAGTTGAGGGTTTGCATGACATGCAATGTCAATAGGAACCAAGCACGACGAAAGTAGCAGAAATTTATATTCTAAACTAGTATTTTCGCTTGCGGGCGCGGGCTGCAAGCAGCCCGCGAAGATGTTGTTTCTTAGAGGCTGAACCAAAATTTCAGCCCAATCGGACAAACCGTTGCGGAGATACAAGCAAGAGGGGGTGAAAATTGGGGGGGGGGGGGGGGGGAATTTTTATTTAACTTTACTCGCCATACTATTCCCTACACGAATCCACTTGAAAAAATCCCATATCACGAGTCATTTCGGAGAACCAATAGAGGGGGGGGTGAAAGGGGAGGCAAAAGGGGGGGATCCAAAAAAAGTTGTATTCATTCGAGCACCCTCTATCCGAATCTATAAAAAAAACATGCCCTCGTCGGGAAGAATCGGGACACCGAACGTGGGGGGGGCGAGGGGGGAGGAAAATGGGGGTTTTCGGATTTTTCCCCCACTCACCGGGACTCCCCGAACATTTCCCCCATACATCATCATCACCGGTTTCCACTCTTTCTGGGAGAACAAACATGTCAATCAGTGAGTCAGTCAGTGGTAATCGAGCTTTATATATTTACTAGTATTTTCGCTTGCGGGCGCGGGCTGCAAGCAGCCCGCGAGGCGGTAAACCCTTGGAACCAAAATTTCAGCCCAATCGGACTTACCGTTTCGGAGATACAAGCAAGAGGGGGTGAAAATTGGGGGGAGGGGGGGATTTTTTTAACATTTTTTACTCGCCATCCCATTCTCTATACGAATCGACCAACCGCGAACTCGAATCGTGGGTAATTTCGGAGATACAAGCAAGAGGGGGTGAAAATTGGAGGGAGGGGGGGGATTTTTTTATTTAACTTTACTCGCCATCCTATTCTCTACACGAATCCTTTTGAAAAAATCCCATTTCACGAGTCGTTTCGGAGAACCGATAGAAGGGGGGGTCAAAGGGGGATCCAAAGGGGGGGGGGAGAAAAAAAAATGTATTCCCTCGAGCACCCTCCATCCGAATCTGTAAAAAAAACATGCCCTCGTCGGGAAGAATCGGGACACCGAACGTGGGGGGGGGCGAGGGGGGAGGAAAAGGGGGGTTTTCGGATTTTTCCCCCACTCACCGGGACTTCCCGAACATTTCCCCCATACATCATCATCATCCATCTCGACTCCTTCTAGGAGAACAATGATGTCAATGAGTGAGTGAGTGAGTGAGTGAGTGGTAATCGAGCTTTATATAGTATAATTTAGATAATCCTAGGTACATAAATAATACCTAACTTTCAAATAAACAAATAAATAAAATTAAATAAAATAGCTAACTTCGACTTTGATCGTGTTGTGCCTGACAGGAAAGAACCTACTGACCTGAACACCCACTTAGTATTCCACTGACTCCTCGCGAAAAGGGAAACCACAAAGCAAGTTATTGCGAATATTATTTTATTTTTAACAATCTTTTTTTTCTTAAAATTACGGTTGCATTAGACTAAGATTTATAGAAGAAGGCCTTATTAGTATTATGTATTATAAGTATGTATTTACAAAAAAAAAGTATATAAATAAGTATTGTATCAGCCATCTGGTGGCCATAGTACAAGCTTTGCTTAGTTTGGGGCTAGATGGCGCTGTGTGATATGTCCTCAATATTTATTTATTTTTATCTCCTGTGCTTCACACATCCAAAAACTATGGACCTACTAGCTTCCGTCCGCGGCTTCGCTCGCGTGGTACCAGGATAAAAGTAGCCTATTTATGTTATTCCAGCACACATACTATGTCTGTTCCAAGTTTCATTTAAATCAGTTCAGCCGTTACGGCGTGATTGAGGCACAAACATCGTCACTTCCTCACAAACTTTCGCATTTGAACTATTAGTAGGATTAGATGTCTTAAAAATTAACAGAGAAAGAAAAAACTTTAATTTAGCGCACACACACTCTAACACAATAGGAAAGAACAAAAAAAACAAATAGCAACATACATACATACCTACTATACATGAAATTAGCTACAGCTACAAGTCCGGAAAAAACAGGAAATAAAATAAATAAATAACAACAGTCACATACAAAGTCCTGAGCCCACACTAGGATTCCCTGTGTCGTGGGTATCAGAAACTACGAGTACCATGCTACCCCAACTCCCAGACCCGGAAGAAATATTTGCAAAACATGCAAACATTTCTTCCGCAGCGGGAATCGAACCCGTGCCTCTTGCGTCTCCGCCGAGCAATCGCCCGCCACGTCACCGAGGCCGGAAATATCTGTATTTGTCCGTTAGACTCCGGACGAATGGACACTGCACACATCTCATGTTCTGTTTGTTTGTACAAGTACCGTACGATACTAGTTACAATAACAGTTAGCTGGTACACTTATGTTCAGAGAGGGTCACTGTCAGTACAGGTCAAACATTCAATCATCATCAACTTCCTGCCCTTATCCCACTCTATGTGGGGTCGGCACAGCATGATCCTTGGATCGTATAAGAGTTTTGGCTAAGGTGTTTTATGACCGGCCGCCTGCCTGACGTCAACCCTCCTTGGGAATACTTGCTTATTGTATCTCATGTTGGAGGATAATCCCTTAGTAGACTTTTACGACATGCTCGGGGAGAGAAGCAGCTCAACAGGTCAAACATTCAATGTTTTAATAAATACCACCTATCTCCTTCATCATCATCATCTCAGCCATATGACGTCCAATGCTGAACAGGCCTCCCTCATGGACTTCCAGAGCGACCGATCTTGTACGGTCTGCACCCAACGGCTCCCAGCAACCTTTACCAGGTCGTGTTTTCATCTAGTAGGGGGCCGTGCTACGCTATCTCAACGAAATCTCTCCTTCGAAGTCCACCAATTCATCGTGCCAGCGCTTTCTTGGTCTGGCTCGACCACGTTTGCCGTCTGCAGGCATCCATTCAGTAGCCACTGTGGCCCTTCTGTTTGGACGCATGCGGGCAATTATCCACCCAATCCCATTAAAGCCTTGATGCCCACGTCCGCGATGCCCGTTTTTGAGCGCAGCCAAGTAAAAACATAAGTTAAAACTTAATAAAAAAAACTTGGTACCAACTAAATACTTTCTAATGTACCTAACCCCCGAATACTCGAACGCATTTCAAAGTTGAGCACGTCTCAATTGACGATTTTTTTTGACAGATTTGCATCAAAAACTGTCTAAAAACGAGCAAAAAACCGTGAGTTGAGACGTGCTCAACTTTGAGTCGCGTTCGAGTATTCGGGGGTAAGTGTCTTATTAATAGAGTAGGGTGTTAAACAATTAATAAATAAAATTCGTTTAATTCAGGCGCATTATGTAAGTACAATAGAAACATACTTACATAGACGTATTAATTTAATTCATAAACAAAACTAAAACAACATTAAAATGGTTTCAATTTAAGACATTCAAATTAGCTAGTTCTCCATTCAAATAATTTTTTTTCTCCTTAAAATCTGTTCAGTAGTTTAGGCGTGAAAAGGTAACAGACAGACAGACTGTAGATCTGTGACGTAATTGCATAAGTTACTTAGTTCTTTTTTTACCAACAAAATTGGCATTTCTTTATTTATCGGTCAATCACCTCCAACTTCTCGTTCAGATTATACCCGCCCGTAGATAAGGACAAATCGTTTTGTACCAGAGGTCAAGGCTCCCTGGTACCTATGACCTGGTTATCCTGACCCGTGGGTAAAAGTAAATCGTTTAGCGGGAGGGGTCAAGAGATTCTGGTGGATCACCTTTGACTTACAGTTGATAAGATTTATTTTTAAATTGTAATCTTTTGTTGAAATTATGACAAATCTTGGTTACCTATATGTAAACTGGAGATATAATTTTATTTATATAAACAAACCGTTGCGTATTTTTGTTATTACGGTGAAATCACTTTAGTTTTTTGGTAAATAAACCTATCTTGCCTTACCGTACAAGCTTTGCTTAGTTTGGTGCTAGATGGCGCTGTGTGAAATGTCCACAAATATTTATTTACATAATATGATGGACTGATCACCTGTCACCATGGTTCACATCCATCTTGAGACTTTGAATCAGGAGCTGCAAGTTTTCTTATTATTACTCTGTGGCTCTGCCCACCCCATTAGTGATACTGTCGTGATCTCAGACCAAATAAAAAGAGAAGACGCCGCGCCGCGAACAACAAAAGTGAAGCCACACAAAACCGTGCTCCTGCAAGTAAACATACACGCTCACCCACACACCTACACTAAAACCATGCTCATCGCTCTTAGTACGTCACGAGTCTTAAAAATAGAATTAAGTATGCCTTCCTGTGTAGTGAAAACTTGTAAAAACAGCAGCAAATCATATAAAAAGTCACACGGAATCACTTTTCACTTGTAAGTACTTCAAATAGCATCGTTTCTTAATTATTATACTACTAGCGGCCGCCCGCGGCTTCGCTCACGCGGTACCCAGATAAAAAGTACCCTATATCCCATTCCAGCACACGTAGGTACCTACTATCCTCATTATTCATTATAATATAGTGTACGCTAAACAATGGCTAAAGTATTGCCATCTCTTACCATTTCATAATGACAAACAGCGACAGGGCTAACTTTAAGCAATGGTTAACTTTTGCGAACGAATATGAATAATAGGGTATGTAAGTATATTCCGTAGTTTTTGCGTGAAAGAGTAACAAATATACCTAAATCTAAAAATTAAGAAATTTTGGTGAATTTAGTAAAAAATTTGAGAGTTAAGGTAAACTTTTCAAAACGCAACGATAGCGCGATAAAATTTGATCAGAATTAGCAGCGACATCTAGTTTTCAGACGTAGAATTACGTCAGAACTCCATGAATAATCAAGATTGGAAACTTATTAGACCAGAAATAATTTATGCTTCCTTTCACAGGTAATTTGACATTGACAGTTCCTTTTACATATGTTTTGTATCATCTATTACTAATCTTTGGTACCTATCATGTATTTATTGTTCTGAGGTATCATCGCTGTCATAATATGTCAAAATAAAAGTATTCTATTTTTCATGAAAAACATGCCAAAAATAAAGAATTTACAGGTAATTATGACATCAACTAAATGAGAAAAATCGGCTCTTTAATTTGATATAGGTTATGTGCAGTTTTAGACCAAAAATTGATTCCAGGTTTTCATCCCTTTTCACCCCTTTAGAGGTTGAATTTTGAAAAATGCCTTCTTAGTACACCCCTACGTACCAAGGTTTACCTACACTGAAAATTTCAAGTCTCTACGTCCAGCGGTTTAGGCTGTGCGTTGTCTGTCAGTCAGTCAGTCAGTCAGTCAGTCAGTCAGGACAAAGATTCTTATAATATAAGATGAATTTAGGTTACTTGGAACACACAACCTTAAAACCTTCGACACACACATAGATAAAAAGGTGACTTCACTTTTGTTGTTCGCGGCGCGGGGTCTTTTCTTTTTATTTGGTCTGAGGTCGTGATAAATATGTAGATACTTATTCTTTCCCATTATTGATGACGATTCGTGAGCACTTCCGATAAGCGTCCTGAACACAGCTCAGGTTACAGGTCACAGTGTCACATGATATTACAGACAGTACCACGATATACGTCGTAAGAAGTGTAGTGAATTCCAATGGTTAGAATAATTCTGAACGCTGTGAAACGGGTGTGTAACTTCTTATATTTTTGAGTTGTACTTATTTATAAAGTGACAATAAGAGAAAGTGCAAGGGAAAATGGACGAAAGATTATAATAGAACGGTATCCAAGAAATGGAAAGAGACAAAGGGGACGTCAAATAAAGCGATGGGAAGATAACAAAAAGGATGGAGGAGATTAGCTCGCGATAGAGGAAGTGTGAAAAAAATTATGGGAGGCCTAGGTCGATAAACAACCTGACCAACAAACTGGTTGCTGAAAAAAGTGCATTTTATTTTCTACTAGCTACCGCCCGCGGCTTCGCTCGCGTGGTTCCCAAAAAATAGCCTATATGTTAATCCAGCACATGTACTATGTATATTCCAAGTTTCATTCAAATCCGTTCAGCCGTTAAGGCGTGATTTAGGCACAAACTTTCACATTTATAATATAGTAGGATTATTAAACTAAATTGAAAAATGTAACTAAACAGCTCAGTGAATAAGGGTTTTATTATTATTTATATTTATACATACATATTATCACGCCCGTATCCCTATTGGGGTGGGCAGAGCCACAAGTAAACATAAGAAAACTTGTAGCCACTACTTCTGATTTAAAGTCTTAAGATGGATATGGTGAACCATGGTGACAGGTGATCAGCTCATCGTCCATGTAGATGGACCATCATTTTGGAGATGTCTATCCCTTAGTCGACTTATTTATATTTATAATGTCCAGTTAAAAAGTACAGGAAGACGTAAAAACTCTCGGCTAAGCTCCGCACGTATTGCTATGTCTTTGTAGACAAGGCCGACTAAGTCGAAAGGAAGGAATGGGTTCTGAGTCTGGTTAAAATTAGCATTAGTTTAGTAGGCAAAAGTTGCCTCCTGACTCTGTAAAATGATCTATGACAAAGGCACTGTTTAGGGTTGCTTCGTCTTAAAATCTTCAACTCTTGTTTCGCTCTCCACGAGGCATCAATTGAAGGCAGTCTCGCATGAGCCATACAGTCATGGTTTTTAATTGCGGGCGGGCGTTGCACTTGTCTGCATTTTGGTGAGCTTTTTATGAATAATCGTGCTTCGGAGGGCACGTTAAATTGTCGGTCCCGGCTTTTAAGTCGTTAAGCCACGACGCGACGGGGAGTTTAGGCGGCCTAAAACAACACAAGAGTTGGCCACTAGCTCCATACGAACTTACCTATGAACGAAGGATCAACGATTCATAGCGCAAAAAAGTTATTCATAAAGGGCTAAGTAAGTATACATTTTTTTGACAAGAAATCAACGGCATTACACCCACTACAAGTACCTAGGTAAGTAGGTACGGGCATGACTCTTTTATGACTTAAGTAGAGCACAGTCATCGTGGTACCTAATTTGTTCATTGAGCCAATAAAATGACGAAGAACGAAGTAAATTACCTAGGTAGAATACTTGTGTCGTCGTGTTATAAGAAAAATCGAGGAAAGTAAATGAACATCTCAAAAAAACCAATCAAGTGCGAGTCTAATTCGCACACGAAGGGTTCCGTACCATCGTACATGTACACTAATGTTTCTTGTGTGTGGCCTTTCGTTTTGTTTTTATTATTGTTTGTTGTTAAAGCGGTAATAGAAATACACATCGAAAATTTCAAGTCTACCTATTACGGTTCATGAGATACAGCTCGCTGACAGACGGACGGACGGACGGACGGACAGCGGAGGCTCAGTAAAAGAACTGTTGGCGACTTTCGGAACCATACGGAACCCTAAACTATTATTATTGTGATTGAAAATGTAAGGAACTACTTTTATGGGCTTTTAGTCTGATACCTACTTAAACAATTTTTATTTTATTTATTTAAACAGTGATTTCTGATTTTCTGAAATGTACGGAGCCCTTCGTGTGCGCATTCGACTCGGTCTTGGTCGGTTTTTATTATTCTTTTCTCTGTAGATTTTTCTTTGCATTGTGCTTCTCAACTTATTGTTAGAATCACAGATTTCTAACCGCATCAAAGGAAAATTACTTTCATTTCACCATTGTATGCACTCTAATGTACTTAACTTAGTAACTACTTACCTGTACTTCAGACAAACTTGGAGATACAATTTATGAAAACAAACCGCCCATACTTAACCTAAAACTTACTATTTTGTTACATGTTTATGGAACTTTTAAGTAGTAATAACTAGCTGCCGCCCGCGGCTTCGCTCGCGTGGTACCCGGATAAAAAATAGCCTATTATGTTAATCCAGTACATGTACTATGTATATTCCAAGTTTCGTTCAGATCCGTTCAGCTTTTTAGGCGTGATTGAGGCACAAACATCCAAACATCCAAACATCGTTACAAACTTTCGTACTAGATGGCAGCACAGGTAAAATTAGTACGCGCTATCGTTGCGTTTTGAGCTTTACGCCGGTAATTTCAAGCAAACTAAGACTTTTCAAATTTATAATATAAGTAAGAAAGATAAATAGTTAGATTAAGGTGTAAAACTTATGTTGCGAACCAGAAACAATGAATAAATGATTATGATTATAATGATTATACATCCATACATACAGATGACATACAAACTTTCGCGTTTATAATTATTAGTAGAACTATAACACGGTGATTCCACAAACATGTCCGCATTTAGCCGCGTTAAGTTGGTCATAGTGAACAAGGCCCTGAGTGAGAGGACATTATTACAATTTGTAAGTGCCTATCTGTCGATATATGTAGTGTTCTACCTAAGTAGATAGGAGTAGATAGGTACTTTGTAAGAGGTCACCTGTCCAACGACCTCATTCTGTGAAGTGGTGTGCAGTTAGTGATAGAAAAAAAGCGTGCGGACCCGGCATGTCGTTGAACCTAAAAAAATATGCGAAAAGAACTGTCAAGTGCGCGAAAAAAGCCTCTGAGGCTCACTTTTAATCCTTTGCACACTAGTTTGAAAGAACTTATTGACACTAGCAGTTGTGGAACTAAGGCTTTTTACCATTTTTGTAGATGATTTATACAGCGTCAGGAGGCAACTTTTACCTTCACAAACGGGACGCTGTAGTGCCCGGGACGAATTAAGATGGAGTAGGCTTGCCCAGCACCTATTCCATCCTCTCAGCTTAGTCGGCCTTGTCCACAGGAAGGACATGATCAATACGTGCGGAGCTGACTAAGCTGCGGGTTTCCTCACGATGTTTTCCTTCACCGTTTGAGAGTACTGGTATAGCGCACATAAAAATTGCGAGATTACAGCAGTTGTAGAGGTAGGCCTAATACATAATTTGGCGCTTTTACCTAAATAGGACCCGCCCCGCTCGCCGCTCAGCTTATGACTACACTTCTTCCTTTAGATTTCACTTGGACACTTACTTGTGTAAGCAAAAGTAGTGGACACTGGACATGTCCAATTTGACGCAAATTGACACAAATACGACACAAAGGCATACAACACTTTCTAAAGCACTTTCATTGCATTGAAAAACGTAGTGAAAGTCAAGTCAACCAAGTTATTACCAAGAAACGGTCCCGTGTGCGAACAGGCATAATAAATCTAGTTTTACACTCTCCCACAAAGTGATCCTAGTCATTATATCGTCACTGGAAAGGCAAATTTACGTAAGCGCCAATCGAGAAAAGGCCGTTTGAAGTTCATTTTTTTAGTTTTTTTAATCATAACTTTCTACCTAATTATCGAATTTTTATGACGTCAACGTAAGATTTCATTCTTTTTTTCATTTTCTATGTCCAGCAATTCATATTATTGTATTTGGGCTGCTATTTTAGGATAATAACTCAATATGCCTATTTGGCGCCATTTTGGCGCTTACGTAATTTTGCCTTTCCAGTGACGATATGTAGGTACCTATACCTACTGATGTTCGGATCAATATTTATTAACAGAAAGAAAATTACAACTTATCCTAAGTTTTCTATCTTTAGGCGAACTTAGATAGAAAACTGAGCTCATTTTTATTTCTTATTATTATACCGATTACCTTAAAGTTTTTAATGTTATTGCAGTTTGTCTTTGTAACCGTGTGTATTTAAATAAAAAATATGTTATATATAACTTATCCTAAGTACTGTAGAAATAGTGTATGTAACACTATTTCTACACTATTATTATAAAGAGGAAATATTTTTTTGTTTGTTTTCATGTTTGTAACGAATAGGCTAAGTGTACTTTTATTTATTTATAATTATTGTTCGAATCATCGTATCGATTCGTATTGATTCGAATCAAGGGTTAATTCGAGTCATGCATGATTCGATTTATTTCCGGATGATTCGAGTTGATTCGAATATTCATTTTCGATTTGAGTCCCATCACTAGCGTAAAGCCGTTGCTCAGAACAATAAAATACATAGAAGCCAGACTAAATTCAAAACCGACACGGCTATACCTGTCACTTTCTTCTTTATGGACATATTCTTGTCTTGGAATGAGACAAGTGTAATGAATCTGTTATTATTTTGTGTTGCTCGTTGTTCTGAGAGCCGTGTCGCAGGGCGCGCGGTTAGAGCGAGTTCGAATGACTCTCTGTCTCTCTCGTCGACGAATCTATGACGGAGGGGTGCGGGTGCGTTCATCTTATGGATGCGTTCGAGCAAAGGACATAAGGCCCGCGCTACAATGTTTATTTATTTATTTATTTAAGTACACACACATCATATACATTATAAAATTTAACACAATCATGGAAGGTAAGAACTTACACTACTTATCATGCTCGTGAAAGTTACATGAAAAATATGGCTAATAAAAAGTAAAATAACTAAAATTATTTATTTCGTTACAGAACAAAATGAAGACCTTACTAGTGGTGTGCCTGATGTGCCTCGCCTGCGGAGCCATCGCCAAGAACAAGAAGCAGGATGACAAAGTAAGTTCAAATCGCTCGAAGGTCACCCGGGAAGTCTAGATAAAACTGAATACCTACTGATGGTCACTAGTTTAAAAAAGTTTGTATATTATTGTGTATTATGTATTATAAGTACTTAGGTATGTATTTACAAAAAAAAAGTACATAAGTATTGTATCAGCCATCTGGTGCCCATAGTACAAGCTTTGCTTAGCTTGGAACTAGATGGCGCTGTGTGAAATGTCCACAAATATTTATTTATATTTATTTATTTATCCCCGTGCGAAGCCGGGGCGGGTCGCTAGTAAATAAACAAACAAACATCTCTTCCAGGTGAAAATAGCTGTGTATTACGAGTCGCTCTGTCCCGACAGCAAGCGCTTCATCACGTCGCAGCTGGCGCCCGTCTGGAGGGACTTCAGGGGGGCCGTCAAGGTCAAGATGGTGCCCTATGGGAAAAGCACAGTGAGTTAAGCCGAGAACCTGGTCCATGACAGTAGCCGATCCAGGGGAGATAAAGGCCTCAAGCACTCCATGAACTTGGCGACCTCGGTGGCGTGGCGGGCGAGTGCTCGGTTGAGACGCAAGGCGCGGCTTCGATTCCCGCTGCGGAAGAAATGTTTGCATGTCTTACAAATATTTCTTCCGGGTGTGTTCCTCAGTGTTTTTAATATTATAAGTAGGTATGTATTTACAAAAAAAAGTAAGTATATAAGTATTCTATCAGCCATCTAGTTCCCATAGTAAGAAATAAATTATTTAATAATTATTTATAACCATTTGAGTCCACCCGTAACAAAACCTTGATAAAAACTACCCTAAGCGGGGTCAAGCCGCTCCCGAACTAAAATATAAGATGCGCTACGAGCCTATAATCTTTAACTGAGAACTTTTTGGCTTGGAGTTGATCTTCCATTTAGAATTTGGTCATTGAACGAGCGTTTGACCTTTGTGGAACATGATCTTTGGACTCATGAGCTTTTTTCTGTCTTCCAGCACGACAAAGTGAACGGCAAGTGGCAGTTCATCTGCCATCACGGAGCTGACGAGTGCTACGGCAATAAGGTAGGTGCTTACCAGTTATTTTACTTCTTACTCTTTATTGTTTCGTCCTCTTTTGTGCTTATGCAGCAAATAAACGATGTACCTACCCCCTCGACTATGTTTATGTCGAGGGGGTATTTTTTGTCGTCTACTGTATTGTTCTTTGTAAGTACCTATTGTTTTTTTGTTGCTATAAGTGGACATTTTTAAGCACCCATGTAGAGTTACCTAAATTGGTTATAATTAATAACATTGACTTTATTTAGAACACAGTTACAAAGACAAACTATAATATCTACCTAACATTAAAAACATTAAGATAATCGGTATAATAATAAGAAATAAAAATGAGCTCAGTTTTTGATCTAAGTTCGCGTACAGATAGAAAACAGAGCTCAGATCACCGACCGCAGGTAAGCTCCCCAAAAGCTGGCGACGTTACCTCGTTGGATAGCTATACTTATCCTTTGTCCGAGGTAATACTTTAATGTTATAATTTCATTTTTCTATACTATTTGTACCTGTGAGTTCCCCAAAAACTCTGAAAATAAAATAAAATAAATACCTAGTAATCTGCTATTTCAGATCCAGTCGTGCATCCTGAAGGACCGCAGCCTGCAGGACACGGAGAAGATGGACCTCGTCATCTGCCTCATGGGGCAGACCAGCCCCGACAAGTCCCTCGACACGGTGAGTCTATCTTACCCACCACTAGGTACCTACTACTCCTGGGTAACATGGGAAACATCAAAAGAATGAACGAGGGGGTATTTAAAGAATGCGTCCAGCTGCTTCTCTCCCCGAGCATGTCGTAAAAGTCGACTAAGGGATAGTATCCAACATGATGGACCATCTATATGGGCAATGGTCTGATCATCTGTCACCATGGTTCATATCCATCTTGGGACTTTGAATCAGGAGTTTCTGCAAGTTTTCTTATGATTACTAGCGGCTCTGCCCACCCCATTATATGGGTGTGATAATAGTTTTTTTTATTAACCTATATCGTCCCACTGCTGGACAAAGGTCTCCCCCAAACTCCGCCAACCATATCTGTCCTTCGAGGTCTCCCACCATTCTCTCTCGAAGGAGTCGAGATCGTCCTAATGATATAAATAGGTAAATAAAATCATAATCAATATTTGTGGACATTTCACACAGCGCCATCTAACCCCGAACTAAGCAAAGCTTATACGATGAGAACCAGATGTCTGATATAATAAATACATAATACTACAACACCCAGGTGAAGAAATATTTGCATAACATGCAAACATTTCTCCCGTAGCGGGAATCGAACCCGCGCCTTGCGTCTCAGTCGAGCACTCGCCCGCCACGCCACCGAGGTCGCCCTATGATATCTGAAGTATCTTCCAGTGCCTCACGCAAGTGAACAAGCTGTCGGAGTCCAGCAAGCTGAAGAGCTGTGCATCATCAGAGCAGGGAGACGGCCTGCTGGCCGCGTACGGAGACAAGACCGACCAGGTGCTGCGTCCGCTGGCCTTCGTGCCCACCATCGTCATCAACGAGGTAACTTTCAACATCAATCATTTTTGGCGTATCAAACTTGTGCGCGGTCACAATTGGGATGAGTGACCGCAAGTGGCAGAGTATAAGAAATAGTACCTACCTACTGCAAACATTAATATAAAATGTTACCATCGTATTTGTACATAAATGTTTCTTATTTATTTATAAACTAGCTGCCGCTCGCGGCTTCGCTACCGTGGTACCAAGCATACAAGGTACCTAGGTACCTACTAAGTATGTATATTCCAAGTTTCATTCAAATCCGTTAAGCCGTTACGGCGTGATTCAGGCACAAACATACACCCTCACAAAATTTCACATTTATAATATCGTAGGATTACTTTATTGCACAATAAAAAACTGAAGAATAATATCACCTACCAGATTGAAGAATTTATTTGCTGTTATTAACAAATTGATGTTTCTTGCAGAAGTTCGACCAAGCCACGCAGGACGAGGCGTTCACGAACCTGAAGGGGGTCGTCTGCAGAGTCGCCGACAAGAAACCTTCCGCTTGCTAATACCAAAAACCTTGTCAATCGGGGTGCATGGTACTTTCCCGTTCGTCCTCTTCCCGGGACAGTTTTATCGGGGCGAATTGTCCTTATAATCTAAGATTTCCCGACAGATGCTATTTTCCCCAATTAACAATTTGATAATTCTGTCTAGCTTAAACTAGCTAGACCTGTCATTTGAGGACATAACACACAGCACCATCTAGCCCCAAACTAAGCAAAGCTTGTACTATGGGATTGATTATGTCATATACCTACTTAAAAGGACTCAAGCGGGGTGGATGGCACCTTTTTCCCATTCATCCCCGTCCCGGGACAGTTCTGCCGGGGCGGATGGGTCTCCGTAAAAAAATATGCCCAAATTATCAATATGAAAATTCTATAGATATATGATTCAGCTAGACTTGTTCGTACATTTGCTTAAGAGGAACTAAGGCCTTTGTCAATACTAGATGTTTGATACAGCGTCAGGAGGCAACTTTTGCCTACACTAACGCGTAGCGCCCGGGATATTTTAAATGGAGTTTGCAGCAGCTGTACCATCCTCTAAAACCGAAGATCATTCTTTGGTTTTAGGTCTAAAATATTCATTTTCTAAGGAAAGCTAAAATTTTAAATGAAATGACTTTATAGTACAATACAATATAGCACATACTCAGCACGAATTTAACTGACGATATTAATAAGATTTTTATTGTAATGTTTAGAAATAATGTATTTTGAAATAAATATTTAGTACTTATTTTTTTCATTTGCGTTTTTTTATCCTTTCTGTCATTGGACTTGCCTCTAACTAACCATATAAGAGGTTAGTATTTCGCGAGATTGTAAACACACACAGAGTGGGATAAGGACAGGAAGATGCGACCCAGTGCGGGTTCGATGCTCGAGGTAGGACATAATAAAACACAGTTTCACAGATTAAATCTATATTTACAAATATTTTCCATAATTTCTAAGTACATTAGTTTACTTTACATACTAAATAGGTACGTAAAAGATTTTATTAGAAATACTTCAAACATGGACTAATAATAATATTCGTCCATGGTTCGAACAACTGTGCCCTGCGGCATACATGATCTGATTAAATTTTCATAAAAATGAAATACATATTAGAAAAAAATAGTTTCCAGTCTTCCTAGATAACGTTTCACCGGAGTATGAAAGCCACCTAATGACGTCACTAGTCCCTTCGAACCAGTGTGGTGAAAGGACTTAAAGTGCGCCTCAAAGGCTCCATTCGTTCACTAGACACACGCTTCCAAACTTGTTAGGTTCTACGACATGCGTCGGTTTCCTCACGACGTTTTCCTTCATTGCGAGTACTGGTATAGCGCTCATAAATTATTTGAACAAAAATCCACTGGTGCGCGACCGGATTCGAAGCCACGACCTTATGAACGGAAGGCGGCTACTAATCCACCAGTGTTCTCAGATAGCAAACTATATCTGATCGGTACGATTGGACGATTGATTTCGGGTTTATACTCTAACTCCATCTATCATGTCTTATTGAACTAAACATTTTCTTATCAAGATTTAATTTGAAAAAATCGATACTTTCACATCATGTACATACATAATATCACGCCCGTATACCTAATGGGGTGGGCAGAGCCACAAGTCATAAGAAAACAGCCACTCCTGCCTGATTCAAAGTCCCAAGATAATGTGAACCATGGTGACAGATGATCAGCCTATCGCCTATAGATGTTGGAGGATGCTATCCCTTAGTCGACTTTTACGACATGCCCGGGGAGAGAAGCAGCTGGACGCATTCTATGTTTTTCTTTACTCCCAGTCCAGTGGAGAAGTAAGTATAATTATGTATAAGTAAGTAGAAATAAGTAAACTGAATAATACAAACTGTAAATCTAAAACACCTTAAGTAGACTTTCGAAGTAAGTCTTCCCAGAGCACTAGTTCTGTTATTGACCAGATTATCGGGACCTTCAGGCATTTAAGCCTAAAGATAAGCAAGCTTCAATGACGCTACGTCAGTGACGCCGCGTCAGAGCTACTGCGCAAATGCATGGAGCATAATTCTCCGCGTCATTGAAACTACTCTAATAACGCTCAATAGTATTGAAGCTGAAGGTAGACTAGAATCATGCTGCAGTGACGCCGCGTCAGAACCACATGTGCTAATTTAGGAACGTCATTCGAGCAGTTTCAATGACGCGGCGTCACTGAAGATCGCTTCGAGTCTATTGCTAGGCTTAAATACCTAAATGTCCCACTAATCTGTTTGTTGTCAGTAAGTTCGCATGAGCTAGTGGCAAACTCTTGTGAAGGAGTTTTTTTTTTAGGTCGCCTAAAGGCCTCCGTCATGGCTTAACGACTTAAAAGCCGGGACCGTACTTAACGTGCCCTCCGAAGCACGGAAGTGCTCGTAATGCCACTTGCCACCCATCCCAATTGTGACCGCGCACAACGTTGCTTAACTTCAACGATCAATCAAGAACGTCTAACCCCCGAACACTCAAACGCATCTAAAAGTTGAGCACGTCTCAAATGATTTCATCAGAAACTGTGAAAAAACCGTGAGTTGAGACGTGCTGAACTGAGTCGCGTTTGAGTATTCAGGGGTAAGCTAGTTACGCCACGAGCGCTTATTATCTGGTCAATAACAGAACTAGTGCTCTGAGATATTAGACTTTTGACCATTCCTTTTTGTATCAGACGAATGGACGGTCCGATAGGGAAACTAAAGTTCTACAAAAAGGTGCATATCTTATTAATTCTAATAGTTTTGGATTCTAGAGACCGCGAAACAGAAGTTTGTAGGATTCCGTACTCGAAGGGTTCCTACGGGACCCTATTACTAGGCCTCCCTCCGATGTCCGTCCGTCTGTCAGCGGGCTGTATCTCATGAACTCATGAATCTCATAGATAGTTGAAATTTCCACAGAATATGTATTTCTATTGCCGCTATAACATTTCTTAACGTTCTGGTACGGACATCTAAGGCCTTTTACCATCTATAGTAGATGATTTATACAGCGTCAGGAGGCAACTTTTACCTTCACAGACGGGACGCTGTAGTGCCCGGGACGAATTAAGATGGAGTAGGCTTGCCCAGCACCTATTCCATCCTCTCAGCTTTTTTTAAACTATTAGAATTAATAAGAGTATGCACCTTTTTGTATTTAGCTTCATGTAAATAAAAAATATCAAAGAGTAGAATCACTTCATAATTCAAAAAAATACTTTTTACACGTTCATATTTCTACGCTTCCATTATTTGCGCACTTTAATCACTGATGCCGGGTTCGTATAAGCAACTAACAGAAGAAGGACGCTAAATTACTATAGCAAGGCTAAATGCCAAAAAGCGTCAAAAAAATTCTAAAAACGTTACTATGGATATCTTTCATCCGTCGCCCGTTAGTTTCATATAGGAATCTGGCGTGAGAAGAACTGTGTGTGCGATATACCGGTACTCACAAACGATGATGAAAAACATGAGAAAACCGGCATGTCGTACAAATTAATACAAAGACCTTCAAGTACAAAAGCGATTTCAAACAGTTTCTATTTGAAACAGAATATTGTTTCAAATATAAACTGATTGAAATCGATTGCAACAAAATAATCTTACTTGCGAACTTTATCCAAGTTTTAAATAAATCAGTACAGCTATGTTCTTCCCCATTCTAATAACAAAAAGTTAACGAGCTTACTTATGTATGACAGAAGTTTGCTGTTGAGGTGTAATGGGTGGAAAGCCTAAACTGTCTGAACTGTATTTAGATAATTATTATACTAGCTGCCGCCCGCGGCTTCGCTCGCGTGGTACCCGGATACAAAATAGCCTATAAATTATCCAGCACACGTACTACGTATATTCGGTAGTTTCACTCAAATCCGTTTAGGCGTGAACTGAACATACAAACATCCTCACAAACTTTCACATATATAATATTCAGGTTTTTTAGTCGGATTTTCCACCTAACTCTTCTGCTTATGAACGGAATTCCTGTGTATCTTCATGGCGCGCTTCGTCCTGGCCTCGAACCCGCACACGTCGCAGGGAAACTTCGCCGCTAGCTCGTAGCACGCCTCCTGATGTTTTAAAAGCGCTTTTTTACAATCCAACTTCAGTCCACACGCACCGCAATTGTACATATTCGGATCATAATCGTGGGTTTTGAGATGGTACATCAAACTCATGTTGTACTTGGACCGGTAGCTGCAGAGCGGGCATTTGTACCTCTTCTCGTTCAGGTGCTTCCTCTGGTGCCGGTGTAGCTGGGACTTGCTTGAGGTTGTGAACCCGCACTCCTTGCAGATTTGATATACTCTGGTCTTGGCCTGGCTTTGTTCTTCCATCTCCTTCGAGTGCATCTTCATATGCTTCTCATGTGTGTTCCGATTGTTTGAGATGAACTGACAGTAGTAGCAGTAGAAATCTGCAGTGCCGACGAGGATGCTCTGTATTGCTTCGGGTTTTTTCTTCTTTTTCTTCGTTTTCTTGGTCTTCTTCTCCTTCTTGATCAGCTTCTGGAGCGGGAGGTCGTCTTCGTCAGTTTCGTCGGACACGGAGAGCGTGTCGATGTGGGGTTCTTGGAGGATCACGTCGTCCTCGTCGCTTGATGTCAGCAGACTGATGGGGTCGACTGACGGCTTGACTGTGATTCTGAGAAATACAAGTTATTAACCCCCGAATACTCAAACGCGACTCAGAGTTGAGCACGTTTTTGGACAGTTTTTGATGAAAATCTGTCAAGAACTCGTCACTTGAGACGAGCTCAACTCTGAGATGCGTTTGAGTATTCGGGGGTAAGTCACATTGAGTGGAAAACATACATACATACATATTATAACGCCCGGATCCCTAATGGGGTGGGCAGAGCCACAAGTAAACATAAGAAAACTTGCAGCCACTTCTGATTTAAAGTCCCAAGTTGGATATGGTGAACCATGGTGACAGGTGATCAGCCCATCACCCATACAGACGGTCCATCATGTTGGAGAGGATATAGGATAAGGATATACTCATAAGGATGAGTGGAATGATTTAATTAATTGAACTTCATTCGCTTTAGTCAGTTAATTCGTGAATCTTCAAATTTTCATCAAATGTATCAGTTAAGTTTCTTTCTTATTCAAACAATCTTACATCAAGTTAATCAGTTTTACTTTTATTTTATTTATCGTCTAACTTCCACCAATCTTACGTCAAGCAACTTCAGTTCTATCATCAAGCACCATAAGTTTTCCTTCAAGCACCGTGTCATTCATCATACATCATCAGCTTTAAACACCATCAGTTTTATCAACTACCGTCATTTACACATCAAGCATCATCACTATCCCATCAAGCACCGTCAGTTTTCCATCAGTTTTCCATCAAGCACCGTCAGTTTTCCGGTGGGTACTCACGCGTTGGGGGGTACATCATCATCATCATCGTCCAGGTCGATGTGTTCGCAGCATTCCTCGTCCTCCGCGCGCGCCTCCAGCATGAGCGTGGGGTCCACGTCGCACTCCACGCTCTCAAGCACCATCAAGCAGTCGTTCGGCTCCTCCGAGCCCGGGAGGTTGTCTGGAGGATAAAACATTATTTTCATTACGAAAGATATAAAAATCAATAAATCAATAAAAATCAAAAACCAAAGTAGAATTTTGGTAACAGCTGCCATTATTGGATTGCCTTACATTCATTCATTAATTAATTCACATCGTGATCAAATAATATGTGCATCTGGTTCTCACAATATCTTACAACAATATCTTTAATACTCTTAGCAGATATTAAGCCATGAAGCCCTGTCGTGGCTTAGCGTCTGTCGGACATATCCCCACGTACCTTGTCCGACAGACAGCTCGATGAACACCGGCACATGCGGTTCCAAGACCATCTCCTCAATCTCAGGAGTGTCCTCCACGGGGTCCACTGTGTCCGCCATGGCCGCCAGCTGTCTCTCAGTCTTCATGTTGGCTATCTGGTAGTTCGGAAGATGTTCTTCCAGGTCTTCCAGAATGGGCGGTGGGGGGAGGTCGCTGGAAAATAATAATACAGCAAATGGTGAAGGAAAACATCATGGCGTGGTGGTTGCTCGGCTGAGACACAAGAGGCGCGGATTCGACTCCCAATGGAAGAAATGCATGTTCTGCAAATTTGTTCCTCTGTATTCTGGTACTCGTAGTTTCTGATACTCATCAAAACAGCCGGTAAGTGCGAGTCGAATTCGCACAAGAAGGGTTCCGTACCGTCGTACATGCACTTTATAATATGACTTTTACTCTATATACTTATTTAGTACTAGCGACCCGGGGATAGACATATACCATCGTGGACTTTTTTGTAGACCTTTTTAGGGTGTACAATACTGCAGTACATTATTTTGATCTATCTCGTAGGGTTCAGCCAGCGTTTGCAATGTAAGCGAAAAAATATGTGTTTATTTACGACATCATATTAGTCTAAAATGATCAATGTTTCTCTACTATATTATGAATGTATTATACATAAAAACCTTCCTGCTGAATCACTCTATCTATTAAAAGGAACTGCATCAAAATCCGTTGCGTAGTTTTAAAGATCTAAGCATACATAGAGACAGAAGCGAGTTTGTTTTATACTATGTAGTGATGTATCTGCTTAGTTACAATATGTTGGAGGATACTATCCCTTAGTCGACTTTTACATGCTCGGGGAGAGAAGCAGCTGGACGCATTCTATGCTCCTTCTTTACTTCCAGTCCAGCAGAGAAGTAAAAGGAATAGTCAAAGTTTGGCTTCAAGGCTCTGCTGCTCTTCAGACAGTCAGTAATGAAGTTTTATATATTTAGTTGATGATTACCTGTTGACACTCCGCTGGACTGGGAGTAAAGAAATAACACTGAATGCGTCCAGCTGCTTCTCTCCCCGAGCATGTCGTAATAGTCGACTAAGGGATAGTATCCTCCAACATGATGAGATACAATAAGCAAGTATTCCCAAGGAGGGTTGACGTCAGACAGGAGGCCGGTCATAAAACACCTTAGCCAAAACTATTACAGCGTGATCCAAGGATCATGTGCCGACCCCACATAGAGTGGGATGAGGGCAGGAAGATGATGATTACCTGTTGACACTGTCCTGGCTGCTGCTATCTTCACTCATGTCGCCGTTCAGCTTCACTCGCCGTCTCATTGGGACAAATTTCTTTCTCACTCTTCTACTTATAGCCTTATCTGCAACCATCTTGTGGCACGTTGCATCATTATCATTAGCAACTTTATCATTATCGTTACCAACTCTATCATTACCGTTACCAATCTTGCTATTATCATTATTGTCATTCCCATTCTTATCGTTATGGTCGTTTGAAGTTACATTCGTTCTTTTAGATTCGTCGTTACCGCCATCCGTGTGTTTATCGTTATCAGCTTTGCTATTATGGCTATCAGATTTATCATTATCATTATCAACTTTGTCATTTTCTCTATCAGGTTTATCATTATCGTGAGCAACTTTACCGTTATCGTTACCAAGAGTTCCGTTATGTTTAGCGTTATTTGTTTCCTTGCCTGTGTGCTGTGGTGTGTCGTTTTCTGATAGAGGGTCATTCTGTTTGGGGCTCAGCGCCTGAAAAATGAAAATTGTAGTTTGAATTGATAATCTGCAATAAATGATAATAGATACACTTCTTTACAATTTATTGATAACTGGTTTGATAGATAAATAGATAACACTTTATTGTTTAAAACACAACATTAAACTTACATAATAAACAAAAATAATGGGCGGCCTTATCGCTAAAAGCGATCTCTGCCAGGCAACCTAGGATGGATTGGATTGAACAAAAACATAGAAGGGGCAAATTGGTGTGGTTATACTTATTACTTATATAAAAATAAAGGTTTGTTTAGTTATGACAGCTTGTTAGCACGTTCATTCATTAATTAACTGGCTCTTTCTCTCTGTATGTGTGTGTATTTGTGCGTGTGTGTGTGTGTGTTCACTCACTCACCTCCCAGCTGAAGAGTGTGGGCATCACCCGCTTAGAGTCCCCTGTATCATTCGTTCATTCGTTCACTCACTCACCTCCTGTTGAAAGAACGTGGGCACCACCCTCCCCTTCAGCCTCGTCCTCCCCCGCACCAGCTCGTAGTCCTCCTTAGCGAAGTGCCGCGCGCAGACGAGCGCGTCTGGAGGCAGCCTGCCGGACGGACTGATGGCGTCCAGCCAGCGCTTGCGGAGCAGCCGGCTCGTGGGGAACCTGGAGCGATGCAAACCTCATCACACCAGCCCACCTCTCCATAATTCTAAACCTCAACCATAAAATGAAATTTTATAATTTTTTTCTTTAGTTCATTATAGCGAAAACACTGTTAGAGAAAAAAAAACTTGAAAAATCCATGTTTTGATCTAGATCTCAGGAACCCTAAATTTTCAGATGATTTTTACTTTGATAGGTAATAATAATAATAATAATATTTTATTTAATTTCTCTCACAAAGGTTTCTTACAAATACCTGTTTTGCGAGAGACTGGTGCCTGAGAAAGGTTCAAAGACCTGTGTTACAGGTCACCAGTGCTCTCACTCCACGGGTCTGATACGGTAGGGCTGTGACAAAGAAAAAAATGACAAAAAAAGTACTAATAGGTAGGTGATAACTATTTCTTTAGTTGCTGAAACCACTGTTTTGTTGCTTTTTTTATTCATTTAGTAGTTTTCTTGTAATTGATTGATTTGATTTGTCGGGTTATTTGATTTTAATATCTTGCGGGGTCTCACTGTCTTTCTCTTACACACGCGAAATCCGTAGCGTATCTCTTTCGAAATCGGTCTAGACGCGATGGTAACCTCTTAAGGAAGGGTCGAAAGGACAAATAAATAAATAACACCCAACAGTCACATACATAGTCCTGAGCCCACACTAGGACTCCCTGTGTCGTGGGTATCAGAAACTACGAGTACCATGCTACCACAACACCCAGACCCGGAACAAATATTTGCATAACATGCAAACATTTCTTCCGCAGCGGGAATCGAACCCGCGCCTCTTGCGTCTCTGCCGAGCAATCGCCCGCCACGCCACCGAGGCCGTCAAAGTCGCCGTCAAGGATAAATTATCAATGATAATAACAGATGGATAATTATCGATTGATGATAGTATGATGAATTTCTTACACTGGTGATAATTATCAAGAAGCGTAAATTATCTTGATAATTTCGAACCCTGCTCTTAAGTTAAGTAGACAGGACCATTAAGTTCAACTTACTCAAACAAAGTAACATCACTGTTAGAAGAACAGCATCCTTCCACACAACAGCTCGCCATGACTGTATCCTACACGTCCGCCATTTTGTATCCTGAAAAACAAATTAAAATATTTTTATTTCTTCAGTAGAACCGTGCAACCTAAGCACTGCTGGCGTAGTGGCACCGGCCCCTCCTTCCGATGCTAAGGGTGGGTTGGAATCTGGTTGTCGGGACTCGAACCCGCTCCTCGCATCTCAGTATAGCTGTAATGCCACCAAGGTTGTCTAATCTTACTAAATGTCTCTGTTTGTAGAGACCTAGTGAACTAGTTAAAGATCTATTAACCAGTGTGGTGAGAGGCAATGAACATTAAAATCCATGCATGACTAGATTCAAACCCACTAAGCCTCAAGTTTGTTCCCTTACTTATCCTAGTAATAATTAAAAAAAATATATGTATGAAAATATTAATATCATTCAAAAGACCAGTTTTTTATTAAAGCTGACATTTGTAAACCATTTCTTTGCAAAATGAATATCTTTTAAACATTTAAGTAAACTCATCCAAGGTAACAAAAAAGTTATGAAAACTTTTTTGTTTAGCTATGAAAACTTTTTAATTCAACCGAGAAATAGTATCTATGTCTGTACAAGCACTTCTGAACAAGTCTATTCTATCTTCTGAACCTCATTAAAACACCCAATTAATACGTAATTTTGGCTAATTAGCAATAATTATCAAAAATATAATCAAAAATGAAATTAAAATTTCGCGCTTTCAAAATCGTCGTAGTGTGAACGAGCACATCCAATAACTGGTAGCGGCCTATTCTGGAAACTCGATACTCCATCGCGACGATATCGAACCTCAACCTTATTCCTATTACCCTATGGGCCATTTTGCGATATCAACAACATAAACTTCGCGATACAAAAACGAAGCGATATCGAGAGTAAGGACGCAATTAATTTATTCAAAGAGAAAGAAAATCGATTTTTAACACATTATTAAGCTAACAAAATAGTTTCAAATGTTTGTAAACAATCATACATTATTTTGCCCGCGAAAACGCCGCTAGGAAGGTTAGATTTACGTAAATATTATTGTGGACTTACCTAAGTTTTTACGGAAAACCGCGGCATTAGACCGCGAGAAACACACGGAGGATGTAAATTACACACTATTCTCACACATACTATCCGTGCTAACGTAGAAAATACGCTAAAATATAACGAAACAAGGCTAGCTTGAAAATATTTAGTTCCCTTGGCTTTTTATTTCCTTGCTAGGTCAGATTTTGACAATCCGTATTTGACAGATGGTCTCATGAATTGGTGCCAGTTGCCAGCATGATAAAACAAAAGTGCCAGTTTAGGTCAAAAATAGAGCTAACGACTAAAATACAATAGTCTAGCTAGATCCTTTGACCCCATTTTACAATGATTTGAATTCTTGGACGAATTCTTCCAAGTTTGTGATAAAACTTTGACCCCGCCTTCCGATCCTATAGTCGTGGGTTCAAACCTGGTCGTATACCAATGGATTTTTTTGTGCGATAAACCAGTACTCTCAAACGGTGAAGGAAAACATCGTGAGGAAACCCGCGGCTTAGTCAGCTCCGCACGTATTGACGATGTCTAGATGGTAAAAGTCCATAATGGTTGAACAGCGTGTTATGAAACTTAAATGGCACGGCCTATAAACAAACACTAATGTAGTCGATTACTAATATTTCAATTGTATATTTAGACTGTTCTCACGCGAAAAATACTGGAGCTTCAACTAAAAAGCCGACTTTGCAAAAGAATTACTAAGAGAATATAATGTAACTACCACCCAAAAGTATTACAATTTAAAAGTAGGTACTTTTACTTGTCTTACGTATACTTTCCTAAAGATCCGGCACGGATCTTGAGAGTCGAGACTTGATTGAGCTATAATTCCAATGAATAATCTTGGAAGAATAAATATCATAATAAAATTCATCTCTTACTTTACAGATATTTCAATCTTATATAATCTTTTTCTTTTTGACACATCAGTCAAGTCTGTTCCAATACAACCTCAGAATACAACTGTCCTCAATAGGAGAATCCTGCTCTTGCTCTTGACTTTCCAGCTTAAGTTTTAAGGAAATATGCCTAATAAATAGAGATTTTTGCTCAAGCTTAGCTCTACTAAGCTATTTTAGCTCAACTAATCTAACCTACTAATTTCCATTATATTAGAATCTCGCAAAATTGTAAATTGTCGAACATCTGCATAACGGTATTTATAATTTTACGGTGACAGTACTATTGCAAACCGTGATTCCATCCGATTTTTAGTCGATTCATTCGATGACCCAATGTTATTGTTCGATTCGATATCCTTTTTTTCTCTCACTTCTCAGTGTATTTTTTCTTTCTCTTCACTTACTGTCAATAATGTCAAACAACAAAAATGATGGAGTTATTTATTTTATTACGATACGATATGGTTTCCTTCCGTAAGTCGTAATCGTCGTAATGACTCGATTTTGTTTGAACGTGTATTAAAAATGAAACGATTATCCTATGCCTAGGTACTAGAATGCTTATTTTTTCGATTCTGTTATGATAGGGATGTCCAACAATCTTTGTGTGTAACTCGAATCACTGAGAGAATGAATCAATCATAACAGATCATAACATGCTGTAATCTAATAAGTAGGTAATGGTTTGATGACTCTGTAAATCAAAAATTTTAACACTGCATCAAACAAATTCTTTTTTATAGCTTACTTCATACTTCAGATAACTAACTTCATTCAGTGAGTGTGTGAACACGGCGCCGTGCGGATGTCAAACATGCCGTCTTTGGCAGTATTCGACTTCGATCGTACGATTGTCGACGATGACTCTGACGCGACCATAATAAATAGGCTGCGAGAGAAACAGCCTCCGCCGGAGTGGGAGGCTACCGGCCACGACTGGACACCCTACATGAGTGATGTAAGTACGGTCTATTCAATTATTTATTTATTTTTTTAATTAGTACGGCACAACCAATTGCACTAACTAAATCACAAAACATAAGATTTTTTTTAATTTTTTTATTTGTTTGTATATGTATTTTTATTAAACAATATATTTTTTCTTTATATTCATCAGTTAACCTAGCACCTTTGTATCCGTTTCCAAAATTTTATTATCTACCGTACCTATTTGTGTAAAACTCATTTGGCCTTATTATTTAAGTATATTCGCTTTGTTTCATAGATGTTCTGTAACGCTGTTGTTTTACCTCAGTAAAAAAAATAATAATAATAACAATAATAAATGTCATAATAAATCACAGGTTTCATATATTCAATATTACGTCAAAAATTACTAATTATAATGTCAAAATTCATTCATCCGTCATTCTCACAATCCCTCAAGCACAACAACATAAGTCTCTTCCATTCATCAGCAAATACGTCACATTGTGGGTTTCACATCGGGCGAGTCTATTGTGTTACGGAACACTTTGCATACCTTACTAGCTTTCGCCCGCGGCTTCGCTTGCGTGGTATCTGGACAAAAAGTAGCCTACATGTTATTCCAGCACACATACTATTTTTATTCCAAGTTTCATTCAAATCCGTTCAGCCTTACGGCGTGATTGAGGCACAAACATACATCGACTTCTAAGATCGATTTGAATGAAACTTGGAATACACATAGTATGCGTGCTGGAATAACATTTAGGCTAGAAGCCGCTGGCGAAAGCTAGTAGGTAGATCTATACGCATATTATAGGTACTTTACCTACTGATCCTTATCTAGGCAAACAATAATCTTGTTTCATCTTAGATTAGCGATAACGTAGGTATTATGAGCGTGCTAACCTAGATAATCAGATTTATCCAGTTGGTTTATTTAACTATATAGGTACCTACCTACTGTAACATTTGTAGTAGAATATTAAAACCGGGGATTAATCTTGACAAATCATACCCTAACATTATTGACGATAATCTCAGTGGCGTGGCGGGCGAGAGCTCGGCTGAGACGCAAGCGGCGCGGGTTCGATTTTTGCTACGGGAGAAATGTTTGTATGTTCTGCAAATATTTCTTCCGGGTCTGGGTGTTGTACTATTATGTGATGTAAGTATGAATTTAAAAAAAAAACGTATATAAGTATTCTGGTGTCCATAGTACAAGCTTTTTCAATTTTATTTATTTAATTTGAGAAGCGGTGACAGTAAAAGTACCAGTGAAATTATCTCAGCTTGCAGTTTTTGTGAAAATGTGACTATCTATCTACCTATCGCGGGAAGTACTTTGGCACGAGATCAATAAAACCGCACTAGTACTGTGACCAAGGATCGGTGTTTTGAGAAACATTTCATTTATTCAGAAAAAAAGAAGTAACATTACAGCAGTATTACCAAGTACCATTACAGGATTTTAAGTCGTTAAGCCATGACGGAGGCCTTAAGGTGGCCTAAAAACTCCGTCACTAGAGTTAGCCATACAAACTTACTTACTTTTTTAGTATTGCCAAGGCGTTACTCTAGAATTAGGTACCTAGCTACAAAAGAGAATATTGCACATAAAAATATATAGGTACAATATGTACTTAGGTAGGTAAGGTACACACGGGAATAAGAATCAACAACATACTATACAATAAAATAAACTAGACATTAAAAAACAAAATTAAACCTCTTAAAAATTAAATAATAATACAGGTTTTGACATTAATAATTTATAATTATATAAATTTTTCTACCATATTTTAACTCCAGTATTCCTCAATCTCATTAACCCAATAATTTATATAAATTTAATAATCTCCTTTTATTTTTCAAATTAACCTAATACTATTATACTGCCTATCAAGTCGTTGTTAGTTGTCTGGAATTATCCGTAAGCGTGGTCACCGTACGACGTTGAGTCGTGCCAGCAAATTGACCATGACTTTGAGGATAACTAACTAACTATACAGATATAAGGTAACAGTAACTAGACATGGGTTGCATGGCAACACGTAGACTTTCAAGCAAGTGTTGAGCCCAATTCGAGAAATAGATCGTAGTCGTAGAACGATGACGGATCTGCAATTTAGCTACTGTGACGAAATATTATGTGCATTACCTAACAGACTTATATCGTAAACTGTTAAATAATAACATTCTTTTTTAATATAGCAACATGTCCTTTTAAGTTGATAGAGCTAGCCGTTCAAAATATACCATAAAGTGATTTACTGTAAAGTAGCTAAATTGCTCCGTCATTGTTCTATGACTACGACGAGATATATTATACCCACCTAGGTACAAACTTTACAATGTCATCGGTCAATCGGGTAGGTAGGTACACTTCTTTCGGCCACCATTCGAAAATCTTAACTCCCCAGTGGTTGTTATCTATTCCTCGACCTACGGATTTCCCCATTACAGATTCTCAGAGACCCAATGCTCATGCTAATTACTTGTACTTTGTGGGCATGTAACAAACGTAATATTTGGACGTGTCTTTGCCTACCTCCATTACTTAATCAACATTGAGATGCTGGTTGAAAATTTACAGATTGTAATTTCCAATCTAATGTAAGTAAATATACATAATTGTCTACCATGTATTCCGATTAACTTCCTATCTTAACGAGCCAATTATAGATCCACGTGTAACAGTGGAGACTGGAGACCGTAACTAGGCAAACGTAAACGACCTCCGGCTATATTGACTTGGCGTGTTTTTGGACTGATTATTTCATATAATGGCCTCAATGCAAGAACAATTTCTTATGAACTTGGAGGATGCCTTAAGTGATTCAGAATGCGAATAAAGGTTTAAGAAAGTTGTTTTGGTTAATTTATTTAAATTCTAGCATATTCGTTTGTACACAACATTAATGAATGAAACTATTAGGTATATTCAATTTTTGCGATTTCGATCATCATTATAAACGCAGCCTTACATTTTCTTGAAAAACCCCCGAATACTCAAACGTGACTCAGAGTTAAACACGTCTCAACTCACGGTTTCTTGACAGCTTCTAATGAAAATCTGTCCAAAAAAAATCGTCATTTGAGACGTGCTCAACTTTGATATGCGTTTGAGTATTCGGGGGTAAGATACGCCCAATTCCTGACAATTTAAGTCAGTGCTGCATCCTTATCACTTTCATACAAGTCACAGGGGACACGACCCCCCCCCCCCCAAAATCGTACACGTCAAATTGAAAAATCTTTTATTGTACAATAAAATCTGATTTACTCGACATATCCTATTATTAGTGACCCCCTCCAAAATTTCAGGCTGCGACCGTGCCTGCGCTCATTTGGGGAGACCTATGTGTAGCAGTGGAATGCTATAAGCTGATGATGATATAATAGTTCCACCAAGGATTGACAATCGGTCACGACTCACGACGACCTCAGTGGCGCGTGGCGGACGAGCGCCTGGCTGAGACACGAGAGGTGCGGGTTTAATTCCCGCTGCGGCAGGAATGTTTGCATGCTCCGCTAATATCTCTTCAGGATTATTTTTGCAACAAAAAGTAGCCCATGCCCTTTCTCGGGATGGAATCTATCTCCTACGAATCGGTTCAGCAGTTTAGGCGTGAAAAGGTAACAGACAGACAGTTACCTTCGCATTTATAGTATTAGTATGGGTGAAATGATATCTGCAGGTGTTCGAGCACGCGTATTCCGCCGGTCTCCACCCGGAGGTGATCCTGGACGCGATCGCCTCCATGCGCCCCACCGCCGGCATCAGGGAGCTGGTCTCCGCGCTGGCGGCTGCTGGCTGGGATGTGCTGGTGCTGTCTGACGCGAACAGCGTGTTTGTACGCCACTGGCTGAAAACTCACGAGATCGAGGTGAGTTTCGTCAATAGAAAATAACAAACCACTTTGTTTTGTTACCTACAAGTACAGAGGAACATGTAATTCTCTTTTAGATTAACCTGTTGTGCCTCACTGTTGGGAAATCGTTTTCCCTTCGTTTTCCGATCCTTGCAATTGCAATACAAAGGGAGTTTGCCATTCATATATCAAACATTTGCCAAAACAGGATAATATTTTCTTATCACCATGATCTATATTGCATAGAGACATACAAATCTTGAAGTGGGAACTGTATAATGAAGCGTCCGAAAGTTTGTGCCTCACCAAATTTTAATTTAACTTTGAATATAAAATGTACGCGACCTGGAAGACTGCTTATTATAAACGAAAATGAAAATATACTCATTAGAATCAATCTAAGGATCTCTTTGAAACTGTTGACAGTCAGTGCAACATCGTGCCCTGTTTAAATAATGTCATGTAATTGTCCCACGTGACTATACATTAGACATAACATTAGCATTGTCTTCTCAGTTCCAAGTAATACAACAGACTGACTCTATGAACTCCACGTGGAATATGCAGTTACAGTTATATACTTCGCGCTCGTAGCGTAGCATGCTTAGACGTTCTTGATTGATCACAATTTGGATGGGTGACCGCAAGTGGCATTACGAGCTGAGCGCTTCCGAGCTTCGGAGGGCACGTTAAATTGTCGGTCCCGGCTTTTGAGACGTTAAGCCATGTCGCCTTTAGGCGGCCTAAAAACTCCGTCACAAAAGTTGACTAAGCTCATACGAACTTACTTACTTAATCAATACCTACTGATTAAGTGTTAACAACTAAAATAAGCCAGCAAAAATGGTCAGAACTCAGCATTATCTAAGGCTGAGTGAAACATGTTAAAATGCTGGTCTTCCAATTTCAATTTCAATTCCGTGTTCCCATTGTTGCAAAATCGCATGCGGTACTTTATTATTACCATCGAGCATTTAACTAATAGAGTAGTAAAATGAGCCATCCAATTGCACAACTGATATGATGATATGCACCTGTATAATAACAATTCACGCTCGCACTGAATCAGTACCAAACCAACAAGTGATCTGTGTGTGTGTCCGTCTCCCGATACTCGAAAATATTCAAAGTTTGGTTTTATAACCCATAATGCCGTATTGTTCTATTCGGTGGTGTGGAAAAAACAGCAGGACATCGAATTTTAAAACAGACGGAATCACGTTTCATCGGTAAGCATCAATAAACTATAATTTTATTTCAATTTACAACCATTTATCACGGCTCAAGTTAAACTGGTCAAATAAAACGAAACAATGGACGCTTGTCTATGCGTCCTGCTCTTACCTAGGTGTAACCTATATTATGCCATCCTTTTTATTAATTACACGTGTTACTAGTGATGCTGCACTGTCATAATCAAAATTAGTATCGATATTTATCAGAAAAGGTTATTTATGACAAACAAATAAGTACCCAGATATAATAAATTGAATAAGTACATTTGAAGAACGGGACGTCCTCTAGTTTATATCTATACTAATATTATAAATAGGAATTAAGATTTTTTGTTTTTTTGTTTGTAACGAAATCCGGGATCCGTAAGAAAATTGCAATATTGTAACCCAAGGTAGAAAATCCAAAACAGTTTTTGGCGTGTGGCTCCGAAGTTACTGGACCGATTTCAAAAATTCTTTCAACAATAGAAAGCCCCTTTATCAAGGTCTAGTATAGACTATAATAAATATCTTCAAAAAATTAGGGATCCGTAAGAAAATTGCAATATTGTAACCCAAGGTAGAAAACCAAAAATAGTTTTTGGCGTGTGGCTCCGAAACTACTGGACCGATTTCAAAAATTCTTTCACCAATAGAAAGCTATATTATCAGGGTCCAGTATAGGCTATAATATATTTTCAAAAAATTAGGGATCCGTAAGAAAATTGCAATATTGTAACCCAAGGTATAAAACGAAAAATAGTTTTTGGCGTGTGGCTCCGAAACTGCTGGACCGATTTCAAAAATTCTTTCACCAATAGAAAGCTATATTATCAGGGTCCAGTATAGGCTATAAAATATTTTCAAAAAATTAGGGATCCGTAAGAAAATTGCAATATTGTAACCCAAGGTAGAAAATCCAAAATAGTTTTTGGCGTGTGGCTCCGAAACTACTGGACCGATTTCAAAAATTCTTCCACCAATAGAAAGCTACATTATCAGGGTCCAGTATAGGCTATAATAAATTTTCAAAAAGTTAGGGATCCGTAAGAAAATTGCAATATTGTAACCCAAGGTAGAAAACCAAAAATAGTTTTTGGCGTGTGGCTCCGAAACTGCTGGACCGATTTCAAAAATTCTTTCACCAATAGAAAGCTATATTATCAGGGTCCAGTATAGGCTATAATATATTTTCAAAAAATTAGGGATCTGTAAGAAAATTGCAATATTGTAACCCAAGGTAGAAAATCCAAAATAGTTTTTGGCGTGTGGCTCCGAAACTACTGGACCGATTTCAAAAATTCTTTCACAAGTGGAAAGCTACATTATCAGGGTCCAGTATAGGTTATAATAAATTTTCAAAAAGTTAGGGATCCGTAAGAAAATTGCAATAGTGTAACCCAAGGTAGAAAACCAAAAATAGTTTTTGGCGTGTGGCTCCGAAACTGCTGGACCGATTTCAAAAATTCTTTCACCAATAGAAAGCTATATTATCAGGGTCCAGTATAGGCTATAAAATATTTTCAAAAAATTAGGGATCCGTAAGAAAATTGCAATATTGTAACCCAAGGTAGAAAATCCAAAATAGTCTTTGGCGTGCGGCTCAGAAACTACTGGACCGATTTCAAAAATTCTTCCACCAATAGAAAGCTACATTATCAGGGTCCAGTATAGGCTATAATAAATTTTCAAAAAGTTAGGGATCCGTAAGAAAATTGCAATATTGTAACCCAAGGTAGAAAACCAAAAATAGTTTTTGGCGTGTGGCTCCGAAACTGCTGGACCGATTTCAAAAATTCTTTCACCAATAGAAAGCTATATTATCAGGGTCCAGTATAGGCTATAAAATATTTTCAAAAAATTAGGGATCCGTAAGAAAATTGCAATATTGTAACCCAAGGTAGAAAATCCAAAATAGTTTTTGGCGTGTGGCTTCGAAACTACTGGACCGATTTCAAAAATTCTTCCACCAATAGAAAGCTACATTATCAGGGTCCAGTATAGGCTATAATAAATTTTCAAAAAGTTAGGGATCCGTAAGAAAATTGCAATATTGTAACCCAAGGTAGAAAACCAAAAATAGTTTTTGGCGTGTGGCTCCGAAACTACTGGACCGATTTCAAAAATTCTTTCACCAATAGAAAGCTATATTATCAGGGTCCAGTATAGGCTATAATATATTTTCAAAAAATTAGGGATCTGTAAGAAAATTGCAATATTGTAACCCAAGGTAGAAAATCCAAAATAGTTTTCGGCGTGCGCTGTGAAAACTATTGATTATAGAACAAAATAATGTACCTACTACACGCGTACGAAGTCGCGGGCAACAGCTAGTATTAATATAATTTCAGTCAGCTACTTGAAATAAAATTTATAATGGTTGTTCTATTAATGACTGTAATTAAATAAATAAATAATAAATATTTGAGGATATATCACACAGAACCATCTAGCCCCAAACTAAGCAAAACTTGTACTATGGGAATCAGGTGGCTGATAGAATGCTTATATACTAGGTAGGTACTAGGTAGGTACTTATACTTATACACCATATTATAACACCCAGACCCGGAAGACATATTTGTAATAAAGAAACCTGAATTATTTTTCACCTTTTATTGAATATGACGAGAAACAAGCAGTGAGAAGAATTTATACGAAATTAATTCACTTTAAAAACCAGTAACAGTAACACAGTAAGATATTATGGGGAATTACTGAACTGTTTTACAATAAACTTCCAGAAAATTTTTGCAAGTTTTTCCTTTATTTTCCTTAATATAAAAAAAGCTTTATTTCATTAATTATAACACACTAGCCATTGCCTTTGAAATCGGTCCAGTAGTTTCGGAGCCACACGTCAAAAACTACTCGGGTATAGGGTAACTACTCGAGGTACCGGCTCGTGCTCGATTCATAGCGGACGTGTTACTGTTGCTCCCTCGAAGAAATATTCAAAAAGTGTGCAAAAAGTTACTAATTCTTCTCAAAACTAAAAAGAAACTGTATAGTTTTGTTCGGTGAATACTTTCCCTAAAATAAAATTTAATTCGATCAAACATTTAAAAAGTTATCATCAAATATTTACAAACAGTTGAACAGTTTTTTAAACCAACCTGCATTTAAAACAGTGAGTGAATTATTGTGAGTCATTGCGCATGCGCTCTCTGTCTCTATGCTGACTTTTTTTTTTAATACCGATTGATACTGGAGTGCCTTTTCAACCGTAGCATCATATAGCTCTATAGCTAAGCGGTGGACTGGCGTGACACAAACTCTATGTAGTAGTGGGTGTGGTGGTTCGAGCCTGGGCAAACGAAGAACTTTTTGCGTTATTACTTTTTTTTTTTTTTTATGCCCGCTTCGTTTATTGCTGGAAATCGATCGCCTGTACAAGTTTCTACTCAATAATGGCTAAATGTACGGCGTGTGGAAAATATATATGTACGACAGGTGCCGCTACTTGTGGCTCGTGCCCGTCGCTTTATCACAAAGCGTGTGTTGGGCTTGCTGATGCTGCTACAACAAGTAAGGATTGGACCTGCCCGGAATGTAAAAACAGAGTAAGAAAGGGTGACAACAGCAGCACTCCAGTAAGAAGCGTGAGTGGTGTTGTGGCCCAGGACAACAACCGGCAACGTGAGGCGATCAGTAAGCCAGTATTGCAGACCTCTGTTTTGGCTGATGTCGAGGTCCAGGATCTGCGCCGTGAGCTGGTTGAATGCCTTAACGAAATGCGTGAGTTCAGAAAGGAAATGGCAGATTTTCGCAATTCTGTCGCTGGCATCACTGTGAGAATGGCCGAGTTTGAAAAGAGGCTCGAGGCGGTTGAGCAGTGTGCGCCATCGACAGAGTCCACTACTAAACTGGAGCAAACTGTAGCTCAACTGAAGCTGGACCTCAATGAGCGGGATCAAGAACTCTTGCAATCAGACCTAGAGATAGGACATCTCCCAGAGGAGAAAGGGGAGAATGTTCTTCACACAGTAATTGTTCTCGCAACTAAGTTGGGCGTAATGCTTGAAGAGCGTGATGTCGTTTTTGCGGAGCGCGTGGGAGTGGCGCAAGGTGCAGGGATCGCAGGCGAGGTCCCGCGCGAACGCCGAGTGGTGGTGCGATTGGCGCGAAGACATCTGCGCGACCAGATGATTCAGGCTGCACGCGTGCGGCGCACTCTGACAGCTGCTGACGCTGGTAGAGCTGCCAACTCTGGCTCGCGCGGTCGTATTTTTATCAACGAGAGACTTACGCGTACCAATCGCCTGCTCTTTCATCGTGTCCGTGAGGAGTGCCGAAAGCTACAGTGGCGCTTCTCTTGGACAAAGCGAGGCCGCATATACGTGCGTCAGTCCGACGGGAAGGCTGCGCATCACATTCGGCATGAAACAGATTTTTTACGGGTTTTTGGGACCAGTCATGTTTGATAGTGTTAATAAATTATGTATGTGTTAGGTTCTTGTCAATAGGCTATTATATATTTGTTTTTATAGTGTATAATTTCCAAATTATTTTTTATTGTTTCCCTTCACTTCACAACATCTTCGACATGCTTCTATGTAGCACTTGTTTATACTGTGTCTGGCTTTTATTTATTTTTTATTACTTTTATTTTTGGTAAGCTACTGAAGATCGGTTTGTACAATCCAGGTTCCCTCGGCACAAATCATGACAACTTTATAGCCTCGGTAATTCGACATGATTTGGATATTTTGGCGATAAATGAAACTTGGCTTCATTTGGGTCAGGACGGTCGAGCTCCAACTCTACCTGAATATCGTTTGCGTCACACTCCTCGTCCGCGAGGTAAAAGGAAGCGTGGAGGTGGAGTAGGGTTCTACATAAAACGTGGCGTAAGCGCGCGAACCTGGCCTCATCCAGTCGATCCATTGCATGCGGAGGTAGAACAATTTTGGCTGATTGTCTCAATCAATGGTAAGAAACTGGCGATCGGGACATCTTATAGACCGGAGTGGATTGCTGTTGATTTGTTTTTTGACGCATTAACAGACTCAATTAATTCACTGCCTACCTATGATAGCTTGATCGTACTGGGTGATTTTAATGTAATCAAGGTAAAATCGAAGTTTGATTTATTTCTCAGTTGCTTCAACCTTATACAATTGGTATCATCATCCACTCACTTTACCAAAACTTCTGAGTCGCTAATTGATGTAGTATGCACTGATTTACAGGCGAAAAGTGTAGTTTTAGATCATGTGGGCAGGCTTCATGGACATTGTATGATTATATGCGAATTTAATATTAAGCGAGAGAAACCAGTACCTATCACTTTGACCTACAGGCCTTTTAAAGATATTGATATTGACCAATTTAATACCGACTTAAAAGCTATAAGATGGGATTTGATATCGACGGTTTCAAACGTCAATGAAATGGTCCACTTGTTTAACAATAATCTCCTCCTACTATTCGATCTACATGCCCCTGTTAAAACTATTGTTGTGAAATCTCGCACCTACCCTTGGATTACAGACACAATTAAGTTAATGATGAGGCTACGTGACGAAGCTGCAGCGGAATATCATAGAACTAAGAATCAAGTTAAAAGGGAGTACTACAAGTCTCTCAAATCAACTGTTAACAAGGCACTTTACCACGAAAAAGAAGCTTACTTCAATCATAATATAAATAACCTTATTCACGACCCAAGGGCTCTTTGGAAAAATCTTAGAGGCACGCTTATACAAGGGAAAAACATTGAGTTACCCGTGATTTTTCAAGATCCAAACGTTATTAATGACTACTTTCTTAATTTACCTGGAACTACTCAAATATCCAATGAACAGCTGTCATACTTTAAATACAACAAATTCAGTGATGCCACCTTTCATATAGAACCCATGAGTAAAGACCAAATCCTAAAGATCATTAGCAGATTAAAATCAAACGCTGAGGGGTGTGATCTTATTAACCTGAATATGCTCATTATGACGTTACCCAATACACTTGAGTTAGTGGCAGACTTGATAAATTTGTCTATTAAAACTTCCACGTTCCCCGAAATTTGGAAACTGGCAATCGTGCGTCCTCTACCAAAAAACTCAAACCCAGTTGAACTGAAAGACCTTAGACCAATAAGTATTTTACCGTGTGTCTCGAAAATTCTAGAAAAAGTTGTCTGTGCACAATTAACTGACTACCTCGAGAAACATGACATACTGCCCGAAGTACAGTCAGGTTTTAGAAAAGGGCGAAGTACTGTAACTGCACTACTTGATGTTACTGATAACATACTCTGTGCGCAGGATGAGGGCATGTGCACTTTACTTGTCCTATTGGATTTCTCGAGGGCTTTTGACTCCTTGAATATTGAGCTTCTTATCGCCAAACTTCAATTCTATGGATTCGATGCAGAAGCCTTACAGTGGTTTAAAAGTTACCTCACTAATCGATGCCAGTACGTTAGTCTCATATCTGGCTCATCAACGAAGCGATCTAACAAAGTGTTTGTTGATAGGGGTGTACCGCAAGGGTCTATTTTAGGACCAATACTTTTTATTTTGTATTCAGCGGACCTGAAGCATCATATAAAACACTGTCAATTTCATATATACGCGGACGATACACAAATTTACATCTCTTGTAAGCCTTCCGAAATTGATAATGCTATTGCTAAACTTAATGCTGATTTAGAAAACATCGCCCTTTGGTCAAGTAACAACAGTCTTTTATTGAATCCCACAAAGTCGAAATATATTATTTTTGGGAGTCAGTATCAACTGTCTAATTTGAATCCATCGGTTAGCGTTACGATTATGGGTGAGCCTATAGAACGAGTCTACAAAGCTCGTAGTCTTGGCCTACAGCTAGATTGCGCCCTACGTTTCGAAGAGCACATTGCTGAGTCTGTCAGGAACTGCTTTTATAGGCTGAAGATTCTCTATAAAATGAGGCCATACATTTCAGAAGTACTGCGAATTAGGTTAGTAGAGTCTTTGGTACTGTCCAAGTTGAACTACACGGATGTTGTTTTTGGACCGCGGTTGTTGGCTAAGACGCAAAGACTCTTGCAGAGAGTACAGAATGCCTGTGCGCGCTTCTGCTTCGACGTTCCATTTAGGGGTCACGTGAGTCCATTTTTAAACGCTCATTCCAGTTTAAAAATGAAGCATCGCCAAAAGTTTCACTTAGCGTGCCTCCTATTTGGGATTATGAGGCATAACGCGCCCAGGTATCTTTATGAGAAGATCAAAAGGGTTTCCAGCTTAAGGTCCTGCGAACCTCGCCAATGCTCGATGCAGCTTTCAACACAGCGGCATAGAACAACTGCTTTTGAAGGCAGTTTCCGCTACGCTGCATCGAAGTGTTGGAATAACATTCCCCCGCCGATAAGGAACCTGCAGAGTAGCTTTAGTTTTAGGAAAAAGCTCAAATTATATTTGATTGACTGGCAGAAAGCGCAGGAAAGCCTTTTGTCGGATACAAGTGCTATATAGAAACAACGTCCCTTAAATGTCCCTCTGTAATGTCCCTTTGTAATATTATTATTTCTTTCTTTTTCTTTTATGTTAGTAATGTTTGTAACTTTCACATGTAGGTACACCTTTGTTTGTTTGTTTTTTTCATGTTTCATGTCCGCTCTCCAGAATCGGCCCTAACGGAAGACCAGCGCGGTTTGTTTTTACAAACTGCATAATGCTGAGTTAGGGTCCGTTTTTGCAGCAGCTTATAATATTATGTATTATGTAGTTTATAAATGTTGTTGCAAAATAAATACTACTATACTACTATACTATACTATACTTTTGGTTTTCTACCTTGGGTTACAATATTGCAATTTTCTTACGGATCCCTAATTTTTTTGAAAATTTATTATAGCCTATACTGGACCCTGATAATGTAGCTTTCTACTGGTGAAAGAATTTTTGAAATCGGTCTAGTAGTTTCGGAGCCACACGCCACAAACTATTTTTGGTTTTCTACCTTGGGTTACAATATTGCAATTTTCTTACGGATCCCTAATTTTTTTGAAAATTTATTATAACCTATTCTAGACCCTGATAATGTAGCTTTCTATTGGTGAAAGAATTTTTGAAATCGGTCCAGTAGTTTCGGAGCCACACGCCAAAAACTATTTTTGGTTTTCTACCTTGGGTTACAATATTGCAATTTTCTTACTGATCCCTATTTTTTTTGAAAATTTATTATAGCTTATACTGGACCCTGATAATGTAGCTTTCTATTGGTGAAAGAATTTTTGAAATCGGTCCAGTAGTTTCGGAGCCACACGTCAAAAACTACTTTTGGTTTTCTACCTTGGGTTACAATATTGCAATTTTCTTACGGATCCCTAATTTTTTTGAAAATTTATTATAACCTATACTGGACCCTGATAATGTAGCTTTCTATTGGTGAAAGAATTTTTGAAATCGGTCCAGTAGTTTCGGAGCCACACGCCAAAAACTATTTTTGGTTTTCTACCTTGGGTTACAATATTGCAATTTTCTTACGGATCCCTAATTTTTTTGAAAATTTATTATAGCCTATACTGGACCCTGATAATGTAGCTTTCTACTGGTGAAAGAATTTTTGAAATCGGTCTAGTAGTTTCGGAGCCACACGCCACAAACTATTTTTGGTTTTCTACCTTGGGTTACAATATTGCAATTTTCTTACGGATCCCTAATTTTTTTGAAAATTTATTATAACCTATTCTGGACCCTGATAATGTAGCTTTCTATTGGTGAAAGAATTTTTGAAATCGGTCCAGTAGTTTCGGAGCCACACGCCAAAAACTATTTTTGGTTTTCTACCTTGGGTTACAATATTGCAATTTTCTTACTGATCCCTATTTTTTTGAAAATTTATTATAGCTTATACTGGACCCTGATAATGTAGCTTTCTATTGGTGAAAGAATTTTTGAAATCGGTCCAGTAGTTTCGGAGCCACACGTCAAAAACTACTTTTGGTTTTCTACCTTGGGTTACAATATTGCAATTTTCTTACGTGTCCCTAATTTTTTTGAAAATTTATTATAACCTATACTGGACCCTGATAATGTAGCTTTCTATTGGTGAAAGAATTTTTGAAATCGGTCCAGTAGTTTCGGAGCCACACGCCAAAAACTATTTTTGGTTTTCTACCTTGGGTTACAATATTGCAATTTTCTTACGGATCCCTAATTTTTTTGAAAATTTATTATAGCCTATACTGGACCCTGATAATGTAGCTTTCTACTGGTGAAAGAATTTTTGAAATCGGTCTAGTAGTTTCGGAGCCACACGCCACAAACTATTTTTGGTTTTCTACCTTGGGTTACAATATTGCAATTTTCTTACGGATCCCTAATTTTTTTGAAAATTTATTATAACCTATTCTGGACCCTGATAATGTAGCTTTCTATTGGTGAAAGAATTTTTGAAATCGGTCCAGTAGTTTCGGAGCCACACGCCAAAAACTATTTTTGGTTTTCTACCTTGGGTTACAATATTGCAATTTTCTTACGGATCCCTAATTTTTTTTTAAATTTATTATAGTCTATACTGGACCCTGATAATGTAGCTTTCTACTGATGAAAGAGTTTTTGAAATCGGTCCAGTAGTTTCGGAGCCACACGCTAAAAACTATTTTTGGTTTTCTACCTTGGGTTACAATATTGCAATTTTCTTACGGATCCCTAATTTTTTTGAAAATTTATTATAGTCTATACTGGACCCTGATAATGTAGCTTTGTACTGGTGAAAGAATTTTTGAAATCGGTCCAGTAGTTTCGGAGCCTATTCGTTACAAACAAAAAAACAAAAAATCGTTCCTCTATAATATTAGTATAGAAAGTATAGATAGGCTATACCTTATATTTCCTTAATAAATAAAGTTAGTATTATTTAGGGGGCTAGATGGCGCTGTGTGAATTGTCCACAAATATTTATATATATTTAAGATTCCTTTGATTATCGAATTTATTTCATTTATTACTATATTTTTTTTAAGTATGGAAGTTCCATTTTATAAAGTTTCTAGTTATTATTTCGTACACACACGCACAAACACACACATAAACATAATACATTTAAACTTATTTGTATTCCACTAAACAAACATTGCTATCGATATTTTTTTATTTTTTATTTTTGGAATCGATTAGAATAGATATCGATATGAATATTTTATTGCACAGCTCTAGTTCAATACTTGACATTGAGTCGGCCAATCAGAGCGCAGGGCCGGGCCCACTGTTCTGATCTGTTTTGGCGGAATTATTTTTCGAACAAAACGAATAACATTACCCCTCTATTCAGTTAAATGCTCGATGATTATTACCCACCTGGATTATCGTAGCAGTAGGTATGTGTTGTCAGGGCAATGCACTTTGAGATTTCAGGCTCATCCTACAACCGTATTCTTAAACTAAATTTCCTTTTCAATCAGGCAATCTCTTACGAAACAAAGAGGTGTTAATATACTCAATACGATACTAAATAAAACAAGCTAACATAATTAGAATGGCCGCCATAATTATCTACGCATATTTCGTGGTTTTTTTGCCAAATATGACGAAATAACCTATATTTTTAGTTCATAATGTGACAGGCTATATTTAATGCTGATTTTCGTGGACGCTTCAAAATGTTCCTTGTAATTTTAATGATTATAGAACTTGACAATTTTGTATCAAAATAATGACAATCGTATTGAACAATTCTTTTTATCGTCCTCTTGATAGCTAGCTAATTTTCAATACGTGAACAAATTTAAAACTTATAGTGACTATACTATACTTGATAATTATCTCTTCCAGGAGTACATAACATCAGTGATCACAAACCGCGCGTTCTGGCAGAACGGGAGACTGTTCATCGAGCCATGCATGCGGCAGGCCGCCTGCCCGCGCTGTCCCAGCAACTTGTGCAAGTCGCTGGCGCTAGCGGACTGGTGTGCCAGTCGGAACTACGAGCGAGTGATCTATACCGGAGACGGGAGGAATGATTTCTGCCCAGCTACTAATTTACCAGCTAACGTGAGTCTGTCTCTGCAACTTGTGCAAGTCACTAGCGCTAAGGGAATGGTGTGCCAGTCGGGAGTACAAACGAGTGATCTATACTAGAGACAAGAGGAATTATTTCTGTCGAGCTACTAACTTGCCAGTTAATGCATAAATAATTCCACTTAAAAAGTCATAAAATAAAATTATTGTATATTAAAAATACCTACTCAGTTTTTTATTAACTTTTAAAATTCGGGTACTTATCTTACGTCCTTATGTTAGATATGAAAGAGAAGAGAAGAGAGAGAGAAAAGAGAAGAATGTTAGATATGAAAGTGGATGGATACAAGGGTAGAGGTAGACCAAAGAAGAGATGGATGGATTGCGTGAATGATGATATGAGTAAGAAAGGAGTGAATACTGAAATGACGGCTGATAGAGGGGAATGGAAGAGGAAAACATGTTGTGCCGACCCCACTTAAGTGGGACAAGGGCAGGGAGATGATGATGATCTTACGTCCTTATGTAGGTACTTTAAAGTTATCGAAATTATAAGATCTATCCAGCGTATCAGTTTAGGGTCAGTTTCATGATTATTTCTTCAGATTCAGTACCTACCTAGGTGAATGACGTCTTCACGTCAGTATATAATTTAATGACTCACGTGAACTGAACTGTGATGTCTATTTTGGAATCACCTTGAGTTTTTACTTAGAAAAATTATTTAAGAATTTTATTAAAAGGATTTTGTGAATGGCATACAATTAAAATAAAAAAACACTTTAGCATTAAAAATATTTTATTGTATGTTTGTCTGTAAGGTAAACATATAAATATGGGCCAAGACATTGTTTCTTTTGTGCATATTGTTATAAGTTGCCCGAAATAAAGAATATTACTAAAATCATTGACTCATTGACTCACTAAAAGTTCATTTTGAAAACAAACTGTCAGGGGCACAACACTAGATTTTTTTTTTAATCGATCTCTTGCTCTTTCTTGCTTGAGTGAAGTTTGAATTTAGACAACATTTACGTATTTCACTACAATTCAGAAGTACAACACTCTGTGAATTTAAATCTTTAGTATAATTGATTTTACATTGTTTTGTTTAGCAAACAAATGAAGAAAAACTATCTGTATCTGAGTGAAATTGGATTATTGCGGCAATTCAACCATTAATTAAAATTGGTCTGGCAGCAACTAACTAGGTACCACATGATAAATAAAAAGCTTTTTCGGTTTCCTACCTATTTTGAGTAAAAAACTAGTCACGAGTAGGTATACTTTGACGTAAAACAAACGTAGGTAGGCAATCTACCCACTATAAGAAACATTAGGTACGAGATTAAACAGTACCTAGGTACTACAGTAGAGATATCTAGGTACCTAAACTAAGGCCTTTTAATTTATGCAGCGTCTGGCAGGAGGCAACTTTTACCTTCACTAACGGGTCACTGTAGTGCCCGGGACGAATTAAGATGGAGTAGGCTTGCCCAGCACCTATTCCATCCTCTCAGCTTAGTCGGCCTTGTCCACAGGAAAGTCATGGTCAATACGTGCGGAGCTGACTAAGCCGCGGGTTTCCTCACGATGTCTTCCTTCACCGTTTGAGAGTACTAGTATAGCGCACATAAATTTTTCGCACAGAAAAATCCATTGGTACACGACCGGATTGAACCCACGACCTTGGGATTGGAGGGCGGGGTCACTACCAACTAGACCCCCAGTGCTCTTACACCTTCGTTTGCATTGAGCAGGATACTTAAATTCTTGGTTTCCTTCCAGGCTATAATCTTCCCCCGCAAGGGTTTGCCGATGCACGAGCTGATAAAGAAGACCCTGGCATCCGCCGCGCCGCTGATCAGCGCCAAAGTGGTGCCGTGGGAGGACGCTTACCGGATACATCAGGAGCTGTTCCCGGTTGAGAAGAGTTGAGGATGATGTGGTAGAAAGTGCCTACCCTGATACTTCAGAGCCAAAAACATCACGTAGGTTTTACTTGCAGTAGGCAGGTTCTGAACTCCAGGGCTTCACTCGCTTTGTAGGTAAATGGAAAAAGTAGCTTACTGCTGTGCTAATCCAGGTAAATTTCAAATTCTATTCAATTTGGCTGATCTAAGCTGTGAGTCACATACATACAAACAGGTACAAGGTCACAATTTACAGACTTTTGAATTAGTACTCAATTTATTTTAGTTTGAGTACAATACAATTATTTCTTCACAAAAACACAAGAATGTTACAAAAAAAGGTCGATAGAATAGAACACATATGAAGTACCTACAACCATCACCTGAACGTCACGCAAATCTAGTACAATTAAAATGAAATTATGTAAATGAAATGTCAAATTATTAAGTTAGAATACTAGGTGAAAAAATAACCTTCGAACAGAACACCATAAATCAATTGGACTTGTGAATATTGAAAGATCCTTTTGTCAAGTAGAAAATGAGCTGATGATCTTCAGATCTTGATAAAGTATAGCTAAGAACCATCTTAATCGCATTAGCTTTCAAACAAAAACCGCATCAATATTGGTTCATTAATTTGTGAGTTACGATGCCACAAACAGATATACTCTACAAACTTATAACACCACTCTTATGTTGGGGATTAAGAAATACATCAATTATACAAATAGGAATAATCTTTTATCAATTAATATCCCAAATTATGCTCATCAATACTGAATGCATATAAAAGTGAGTTTAGGAGCCGCACTAACAAATTTTGAGCTGCTCGTTCTAGAAGTTACTTAGTATCTTCTAGTAGTACCTAGTTAAGTTTAGAACTAGAAAATTAAGGGTGCATGAAACTTCACCTAACTGGCATGAATAAGCAAATAAAGCCAGACTGCATGATTTCTATATTACTTGTGGCTCTGCCTACCCCATCAGGGTGTATATACGGGCGTGATAATTATATATGTAATCAGAGTAGTATTAAGTATGTCCATTAACATAATATAATGTATAATATGTGTACCACACAAAGTTTGGAAAACTAGTGAAACTTGTTGAATTAAATTCAAATGTGATAATAAATAGTGTTTTACTTTGTACCCATCTAGTAGTTTTCTTCTATACCTACTAATATTATAAAGAGGAAAGTTTTTTTATTTGTAATGCCTCCAAAACTACTGGACCGATTTCAAAAATTCTTTCACCAGAAAGCTACATTATCAGAGGGACCAATATAGGCTATAATATATTTTCAAAAAATTAGGGATCCGTAAGAAAATTGCAATATTGTAACCCAAGGTAGAAAACCCAAAATAGTTTTTGGCGTGCGCTGCGAAAACTATTGATTATAGAAAAAAATAATGTACTACACGCGTACGAAGTCGCGGGCAACAGCTAGTTTTAAATAAGTTAGGTTCTGTAAATAATGTGCAGCTTAGTGGTTATCGCTTTTGGCAGTCGATAGAGAGTTAAGTAAGTTAAGTTAAGTGGCATACAACGTTCCGAGCCCACATTAGCTCCCTGTGGATACAATATACCACAACACCCAGACCAGGAAGAAATACTTTCATAACATGCAAACATTTCTCCCGCAGCAGGAATCGAACCCGAACCTCTTGCACAATAATAAAAAAAAAATTGTGCAATTTCTTGTTTAACCTTTGGAACGCCATGACACAAACACGTTCTGACTGAATCTGCAGACTTTTTTACCAGCTTACTTAAATAATAGGAAACATAGTTTAATGAACACTAGTTGTGTAACCAGTGTGGTGAGAGGATTGAAAGTGCGCCTTCTTTCGTGTACTTAACATATTTTAGAACTATTAATGAAGACTGGAAAGTACCTACATGAATCGTTGAAGTTAAGCAACGTTGTGCACGGACACAATTTGGATGGGTGACTGCAAGTGGCATTACGAGCGAGCGCTTTCGTGTTTCGGAGGGCACGTTCAATTGTCGGTCCCGGCTTAAAAGTCGTTAAGCCATGACGGAGGCCTAAAAACTCCGTCACAAGAGTTGGCCACTAGCTCATACAAACTCATTTTTTTTAATACCTACATATGTTAAAAACTGTGATATACCTTCCAGTACCTAATCTTTGTATGATGTAAAAAAACAGACAAAATAAATTGATTAAGTAAATAATATATTATTGCAAGACAACAAATTGGATATACAACTATTTATTTACATCCAGTATATAAGTAACAAAAAAATATTGGTAACAATTTTTACTCTACTTAGAATTTAATACAAATCAAGTTAGCCATTTTCAGTATGATAGAGAAATTAGTAAATACAGTCGTGTTACTACTTACTAGTTCTTTGGAACTAGTGTGGTGAAAGGGTTAAAATGAGCTCAGCGATTATCTCCTTACAAGGATAAAAGTACTGAGTTATTCCAGTTCATTAACTATGTATATTGAAAATCTCTCAGAAATCCGTTTCGGGGCCTTATTCGCTATGACCAAAAAATAAGTAACGCGGGCTCGTTACGATATCTTTGTGGGATCACCGTGTAGTCGTATCGTATTGTATATTAGTGTTGCTTATCGATAGTCGACTATCGATAGTTTAGGCAAAACTAATAGAATCGATAGTTTATCGACAGTATCGCCACGTGTTACTATTATCGATACTATCGATAGTTTTTTTGGTTTAAACTGTTAAAAATAACAATAATATAGGTACTATCGATACTATTAGACGTAAAACTATCGATAGTATCGAATAGTATCAATTAGTATTTTATTGCCATAATCACAAGTCATCATCATCTTCCTGCCCCTATCCCACTCTATGTGAGGTCGGCACAGCGTGATCCTTAGATCATGCTGTAAGAGCTCTGGCCAAGGCGTTATCACAAGTATTGGTCATAAAGCGCTATCGATACTATTAAGACGTGACTATCTATACTATCGATATCCTGAATATTTTCGAGGTCAACTATCGATAGTGAAACTATCGATGCTCCGCAACACTATTCTGTTAATTTTGATTGCAAAAACGCGACGGGGCGCGTTACAAGCAAGTTGCGAACTGTTTCGTTTTGTCATAGCGAAGGCCCCAGCCATTACGGATAAGAGTTGGAATAAATACAAACTTGACATTTATAATATTAGTAGGGACAGGGTAATTTATAAATAGCTGAATAAGATTTCCTTAAAGTATTCGATATAATAACATGCCTAAGAATTGATTGCGCCATGTATGATGAACCGCGTTAAATGTTTGAATGTGGATAATATGCTCACAAAAAGCTGCTTGGAAGGTAGCTTCCTTTTGTCAAAATCACGCACTAAGGCGAGATTTTTAGAAATTCTGCCCCTGAAGGGGTGAAAACGTTTGTATAGAGCTTTCTAACGCGTATTTTGATTTGGTCTGGGTACTATGAATGCAAAATGAATGGACAAGTGTTTCAGTATTTTTCAAAAAAACCCCTTAAAAGGGGATAAATTGGGTGTCAAAGTTTGTATGGAAACTGTTTTAACGGGCGGTGCGATTGGCTTGAAACTCGGTTTACAAAATAAGTTGACACGTGTTTTTCTATCTAAATAACCCTCAAAAGGGGGCAAAATGGGGTGCCCAAACACCCCACGAGCGAAGCAACGCGAGTAAGCTAGTATCCAAGCTCAAACTTTAACGCGCGTTTATCTTACGAAGCATGATCTAATTAAAGATAATAAATAATATATTAATACATTGTACTATATTGCTTTTGGTACATACATTTGGATTATTTAGGTATCTAAATAACATTATTAAGTAACTAGCTTCCGTCTGCGGGTTCGCTCGCTACCTTTCCTTAAACTATGCCAACACATAGTTTCATTTTCAGTGGAGGGCACGTTAAATTGTCGGTCCCGGCTTTTAAGTTGTTAAGCCATGACGGAGGCCTTTAGGCGGCCTAAAAACTTCGTCACAAGAGTTGGCCACTAGCTCATACGAACTTACTTACTTTTTATCAGGCTCAGAACATATCCTCACAAACTTTCTCATTAAATTATTATTATGAGTAATTTGTTCAGTTATATTTACAAAGGAAATATTATAATTTTTGATATGTTAATGTAAATTATTTATTGCACGCCATATACTAAATCTTCACTTTATATTCATTTATGTATGTATACTATACAGGGTGTCCCACGGCCACGCCACGCGGAGGGAAAATACCTTTATTAACGTAGATAGAACATTTGACTAAAAGAAGACTTCTTTTTAATTTCCAAACAATTCGAACTGTATTAAAAAAAAACCGAAATCGAACCCACCAAATGCACTCTTGATCCGGCGCGATAGGTAAGATTTAATTTAATTTAATTAATATTATTATTATTATAAGGATGAAATATGGCTTGATATTTATGGCTGAAATAAAATGATTTTAATTTTAAATGTGAATATAAAATAACATCTGTAATTTTACTATGCCGATCGATGTGTTCAATGTTTTTTTTTTCTTCTAAATAACACAGCATTTTAAACAAAAGGACCATGAATTTACCATTTAATTTAGTTTTAAAATTTTGACCAGGAAAATCATTCAGACAGGCGATTATTTGAAAATCTTTCAATGCAGTTCCAGTTATTACTATTTTGAAATCAAAATAAAGTCTTCTTTCAGATTTTTTTTTATCTACAGTATTTAAGATACTCCGTGTGGCATAGTTGTGGGACACCCTGTATACACATTTAATATAAAATTCATTCTTGTAATTTTAATAAAATAACAGATAAAATAAAACTAATATCTAATGGACCGACGAGATTGTGAAACGCCTTTGAAACAAAAATTAAAATGGCCGGGATTCGAACCTACGACTTTTTGGAACGGAATCCCTCTCCATCTTCATCATCCACAGCCTGTCTTTGCCCACAGCTGGGCATAGGATAGAATAGCGTCTATACTCGACAATTTGGGGATCATAAGTTAAGTTGATTGCATTCCTTGAAAATATGAAAACAACTTAAAATTATGTCATTCAATAATCATTTGGGACACCTCTCAAATCTACTTCGGAAAACTCTCTTAAAGGATCAGAAATTACATCGGACTTTGAGCTCTGTTCCAAAGACCCAGAGTCGTTTTTCCCTTTCACCGAATCCTCCAATATACCAGTCAGGAAATCTTCATTTTCCTGCGCTTGTATCACACCCTGTATACTTAAAGTCCCAACCTGTCCACCTTCACCCTGTATACTTGAAGTCCCAACCTGTACACCCTCACCCTGTATACTTGTAGTTTCAACCTGCGCACTTTCACCCTGTACACTTGAAGTATCAACCTGTGCACTTTCAACTTCGTTAACTTCAACCCAATCGGTTAATTTTGAATCACGCTCGTCTAATCTGTCAGAATCTGAACTGTAGTTTTCCAATTCGTCCAAGTCTCTCTCAGTTTCCGAGGGGGTCATCTCTGAGCGGCATTTTGAAGGCGACAGGTTCTGCACGGCCGTTTTTGATACGGTTTTGAAGAGTTCAGCAACATTAGTCTCCGTGGAGAGTTTGAGGGCATGCTCCCAGGCCAGGAAGGACTGCGTGTGCCTCAACAGCTCCCTGTTAGCTATTTCTAGGAGGAGCGACTTGATCTCTGCTCTTGTTTTAGGAAGCCAGTCGGACAGCTCTGAGCGGAGTGCCTCTGAAGCTTGCTCTAGCCTGGAAGAGAAATTTAATTAAAGATGGACGAATTAAAATGGAGTAAGCTTGCCTTGCTTTAACTAACTAACTAATCTAAACTACTATCTGCATTTCATTTGCATGTACTGCTACCGAGAGGTACTCAACATTTAAAGAAGTAAGATTCTTTTTAATAACCAAAATGTCAATTCGGATAGAGACATGCATATCGGATTATTTATGTCGAGGTATTAATTTGTATGAAACTTAAAATAAAATAAATTCATGAACGTGTCCATAATGAATATTTTTTATTTCGATCTGAACAGAGTGTCAAAAAATGATCAATGCGAACTTACTTATTATGCATGTCTCCGGTTGTATTAGCGCCCGCCACGTACGCAGCTGAAAGTTAAAAAACAGCATTGGAACTTCATCTTTGACACTTCTGACACTTGTGTCTCTCACTGTGACACTAGTGTCTAACTTTTAAATAGTGTCATGGGGGAAGGCGCCGGCGACACGGGCGTAGAGACAGACGAACATGACACTGGTGTCTTACACCTCTAGATAAAGCGGACACTATGATATTAGTATTTCTGGTACCCATTGTTCAAGCTTTGTTTGGTTTGGGGCTAGATGGCGCTGGCGCAGTTTCACTAGTGTCGATAGAGCGGAGACACTATGACATTCGTAGCGTCCCTGAGTGTGTAGACAGAGACCGGTGTATCATGAAGTGTGCGAGACACTACGTCAGTGTCGCGTGTAGAGCAGTGTACTGACCGTGCAGAGCTTCTCTCTGAGTGATGTTGGCGAGGGGCGGGAGACATGACACTGGGCACGTGACACTGGGGACATGAGACTGGGCACGTGACACTGGAGACATGATGTCGTACATAGAGCAGTGTACTGACCGTGCAGAGCGTCCCTCTGCTTGATGTTGGCGAGGTGCGCGGCGGCGGTGGCGGCGATGGGCGGCAGCAGGGCGCGGGGCGCGGGCGGCGCGCGGGGCGGGGGCGCGGCGCAGGCGCCGGCCAGCGCCGACAGCGCGCGAGCCGGCGCGCCGCGCGACTGGGACGCCCACGCGTCGCACGTCCGCTTCATGCTGGAGAGAGAAAGTCACATCATGATTCAATTTATATAGGGAATATGCATGCGATTCAAGGGTCAAATATTGTTTTTAATAAACTTTATTAAATCTGAATTATACCTCCATCAATATTATTGATTTTTTTACCTATTAGCTAATAACTTTTTCATTTTTTTTTTCAGTGCACTGGTGGTCTATTTGGTAGTGACCCCGCCTTCCGATCCTAAGGTCGCGGGTTCAAATCTGGTCGTGTACCAATGGATATTTCTGTGCGAAAAATTTATGTGCGCTATGCCAGTACTCTCAAACGGTGAAGGAAAACATCGTGAGGAAACCCGCGGCTTAGTCAGCTCCGCACGTATTAACCATGTCTTTCCTGTGGACAAGGCCGACTAAGCTGAGAGGATGGAATAGGTGCTGGGCAAGCCTACTCCATCTTAATTCGTCCCGGGCACTACAGCGTCCCGTTTGTGGAGGTAAAAGTTGCCTCCTGACGCTGTATAAATCATCTACTAATAACTTTTTCATTTGTGTGACATATGCCCCCTGGAACTGCTGATACCCCGGCTAGACCCCTTAAGACTCCGGGGTTAGCTCGGGCAGGTCGTGTCACTCACGTGGGTACTCACTTGGTCATCTCGTCGGCGAGGGCGTTGGTCCCGCGGTGCAGGCGGCAGGTCAGCGCGCACAGTGAGTTCAGTTTGTTCTGGAGCGATGTCAGGTACTCCGCACAGGACGACCACTCGGGATCCTTCACTCTGTAACAAACGATGACTTTAAAACAGTACTTCTCTGAAGGAGAACGCGTGGAATGCGTCCAGCTGCTTCTCTCCCCGAGCATGTAAAAGTCGACTAAGGGATAGTATCCTCCAACATGATGGACCGTCTATATGGGCGATGGGCCGATCACCACGGTTCAATGGATCATTCGACTGTATATTTTTAAGTGCGTAAGGGATCAATAAATTTATCTACACTGAAATAGACTTTACTACTAAGCCTCCGCTGTCCGTCCGTCTGTCAGTGGGCTGTATCTCATGAAGTAATAAGATAAGGAGTTGAAATTTTCACTGTGTTTCTATTCTCCGATACTTCAAGGAGTTGGGCTGGCTGGGGGAGAGTTAGTAGGGGGATAATGCATATTCAAATAAATAAATAATAATAAAACAGTCACATACAAAGTTTTGACCCCACACTAGGACTCCCTGTGTCGTGGGTATCAGAAAATACAAGTACCATGCTACCACAACACCCAGACCCGGAACAAATATTTGCAGAACATGCAAACATTCTTCCGCAGCGGGAATCGAACCCGCGCCTCTTGCGTCTCTGCCGAGCAATCGACCGCCACATCACCGAGGCCGTCAAATTTCAATGCAGATTTTTGATCCCCTAATTAGAATTAGAATTAGAACCCACAATCTACGGCGCTAAATGCTCTAAGATCTAGGTGGAAATGTTACCTGGGTCCGTTGGCGGGTTTGCTTTCTGCATTGCCATACAGTGCACTACTGAGTCCCCACAGATTCAACGCGTTGTTTTCACTTTTAAACACCTGTAGTCAAGAATATTACACAAATTATGATTCGAAAGTTTGTGTAAGTTATTCAAAGTTTTATATCAAAATACTATGATATGTGTGCTATTTGGGTAAATAAATATTTGTGGACATTTCACACAGCGCCATCTAGCCCCAAACTAAGCAAAGCTTGTACTATGGACACCAGATGGCTGATAGAATACTTTTATACTTTCTTTTTGTATGTTAAAAACTTTTGCTAACTTCCAAAAACTGACCTACGACAACTCGCGCGGCGCTCGCTTGCATTGTTCGCGCCTGGTGAGTCATCATCGCTGCGGTTTGGGTGCACTGTAGCCACAACTAGCTTTGTTTTTGGTCACCTACCGCAAGTTATTATCATACTCGTCGCAATGAGCTGCTCCGCCTGTTGCAGTTCATTCTCTAATAATGAAGATTATCTGCGTTGTACAAGGGAACTATGTAACAAAACGTATCATGCTCTATGCACGGGTGGAAGACATTTAACAAAAGAAGATAAGATGATTTGGGTGTGTCCCGAATGTTCTTGCGCTTTGAAGAGGGGGGGAGATAACAGCCTCACCCCTGTGAGACTGGCCAAAGAACCTCTTGATCCAAATATAACGCATCGTAAGAAAATTCAGCCGCACAATACTGACCAGCGACAGAAATCAGATGATCCCACTATGCTCTCCAATGAAATAAGTAACTTAAGGTCTGAAATGGCTACATTAAGGGTACAGCTTGCTCATGCTGTTTCGCTAATTACGGCTTATGAAGCTAAGCTGGACACCTATGCTCTACAAGTAGTGGCACTAAATACCAAACTCGACGGATTTGAAAACAGAGCTTCGCTCACGCATGTTAAATCCCAATCTCTCACTCCCGGTTCGCATTCATCTAAAAACCAAGAACAAGTTATCAAAACATCACGTAATAACATTCCAGAGGAGAGTGCTAGGCCGAAGCCACTGAACTCGAGACTGAAAGATGTCCCCACACCTGCTTCACTTGGAGACAATGCAGCCGTTGGGGGTTTGAGGAATGATAAAGGCAATAAATCTGTCCGTGCTCAGGAAGCTGAAAGTACCGAGAACAATGGCTTTAACGCGTTTGAAGACCAGCAATGGACTGAAGTGCGAAGGCGAAAATCCCGCGTACCTACCTCACTGTGCGGCGTAGCCGGTCCTACTATAACGAAGCTGAAAGCGGTAGATCCAGTCAAATACCTACACTTGTGGAATATGGCATCCAGCTCTGAAGATGTTCTACAATACCTTAGACAATTGTGCTCCACTGATTCTTGTACTGTTGAAGAGCTAAATCCAAAAGGAAATTATAAGTCATACAAGATTGGCGTACCTGAGGCCCATTATGAAACATGTTACTCAATCGATGTGTGGCCTGTCAATGCTCGGATAAAGGCATGGGTCAACTACAGGAAACCAAGAGTAAGTGCAGCGGCAGTGGAGACATTTTCTAGGTCGAATCGGCCCTTTCGTGGCTCAATCAGTGCGCAATAAAAGCACTTCTATACAGGTATTTTACCAAAATGTGCGAGGACTCAAGACCAAACTTCGGATGTTTCGAAATAACCTTGCTCTACTGGAACACGACCTAGTGACAATAACTGAGTCATACCTAGACGACTCTGTGGAGAACTCTGAATTATCTTGCGCAGACTGGAATATAATACGCCGGGACCGAGGCACGCCGTGTGGAGGTGTCCTACTGGCAGCGCGATCAATTATCACCCTTCAACGAAGACATGACCTCGAGACCGTCAGCGGTGAAGACATGTGGGCGACTTTTACTCATTGTGGTCGACCGTATTACGTTTGTGTTTTTTATATCAAGCCTAGCGCGACTGATCAGGAATACATGGAATTGTTTTGTAAAATTGAAAGTTTCATAAATGATTTAAAAGGAAATATTATAATTGTAGGGGACCTAAATCTTAACAGTACTTCACAAAATATTCGCAATTATTACTGTTATTTTTTATCATTTTGTAATTTAGTGGATAAGAACGTTGTAACGAATCATTATGGCGGTATGTTGGATGTGGTTCTGGTTCGAGAGGGCGATGCGGTGCAGGAAGTCTTAGTCGCCTCTACGGAGTGTATTGTCCCCATGGACCTACCACACCCTGCTCTTGATATCGAGGTAAGAGTTGACCTGGCTCGTTACTCAGATCAAATTGAACCTAGTAATATTAATCCAGCTAAGGATTGGAACTTTAATAAATGTGACTATAAACAGTTGTATACTATGCTAGCCGACGTCTCTTGGGAACATGTTTTACTATCTGACAATGTTAATTCAGCTACAAATGACTTTTACCATATAATTTATGGTATCTTTGACGCCTGCATGCCGAGGAAAAGCCGTAAAAAGTCTTTATGTAGCAGATATCCCGTTTGGTTTACTCCAGATATCATCCACGATTCTAAGTATAAGATCAAGCTACACTCGGTATGGAAACGAACTAAAACTGAGGATGCTTATAAATCGTTCTCTGACCTCAGAGCTTCTTTAAAATGTCGTGCGGCAGCCGCTTATGATCTACACATGAGGACAATCGAAAGCAATATATCCGCAAACCCACGTGACTTCTGGCGCCACATATCAAGTCTACGAGCCAAGGGTGGGTTTGAACCTCATGTCACATATAAAGACAAGCCTTTCTCAGGCGTCGCAGCAACTGCAGCTTTCGCTGACTTTTTTGCGAGCGTATTTCTTCCCGAAGTACCTATACTTAGCGCTAGTTCAATAAATAGCTGTGATAAAAGCCGCAGTAGCAACTACATTAACATCGTTAAATTTTCGCTCGCGGATGTAATTGGTGGCATTAATAAGCTTAAGCATAGCAAATCTATTGGCCCTGATGGTATACCATCTATGATTATAAAACAGGCAAAGAAGAACTTTGTTTCCCCACTCTGCCATATTTTTAATTTAGCTCTGATGTCAGGCGTGTATCCTTCTCAGTGGAAAGTCTCGAGAGTGACCCCTATACCTAAGACCTCAAACAAGCAAGCTGTTGAAGAACATCGCCCTATCGCCATTATGTCTTCACCTGCGAAAATATTCGAGAATATTTTGCATAAGCTTATTTTTTCGCAGGTCGAGAAATTTCTATGCAATGCACAACATGGCTTCCGAAGTAAACGATCGGTCAATACCAACTTGTTGTCACTAGTAGAGTAAATCTCTACTAAGCTTGAGCTGGGGCGACAAGTGGACGTGGTCTACTTCGACTTTCGGAAAGCGTTTGATAGGGTGAATAATGACATACTGCTTGCGAAACTTAGCGCTATTGGCTTTGCGCCAAATCTTTTGCAACTACTCGCAGACTACCTTCGAGATCGCCAGCAATATGTCAGGCTCGGAATCTACGAGTCTTTGCCCTATCATACACGGTCTGGAGTCAGCCAGGGCTCAGTCCTGGGGCCATTGTTGTTTTTGGTAATGGTAAACGACGTACCGGCTGTTCTTCGACATGCGGAATGTCTCCTTTATGCAGATGATTTGAAGCTGTATACAGTTATCGAGTCCCAGGATGATTGCTTGGCGCTTCAGCGGGACATTGATGCATTATGTCAGTGGAGCGTAAATAATAAAATGGAATTAAATCCCTCCAAATGCTCAGTAATGACCTTCGGAAGAATGTGGTCTCCAATATCTCACAACTACACCATCGACGGCACCACGATCGTCAGGAAAATTGTAACTAAAGATTTGGGAGTTACATTTGACCGAAGGCTTACCTTCCATGACCATATCGCGACTGTTGCCGGGGAGTCATTCAGGAGACTGGGCTTTGTACTCAGGAATGCAAAAGACTTTCAAAATGAACAAGTCATACGGTTGTTATTCAGTACACTGGTGAGAAGCAAGCTTGAGTCCAGCTCATGTGTCTGGAACCCTCATGAAGTAACATACGCTCTCCTCTTAGAGAAGGTACAAAAGGCGTTTCTTAGGTACCTCTACAAACGCGTTGCAGGATACTATCCCTACATGTATCCAACTAAATTTCTTTTAGGGCATTTAGGATACAATTCCCTTAAGACCAGGAGAGCGTATGATCAGATGGCAACCATATGCAAAGTGTTCCGTAACACAATAGACTCGCTCGATCTGTTTAACGAGTCACTTCGCCTCTTCGTCCCAGATAGATACCTCAGAAGCAGGAGGCACAAAATCTTTGCTGTTCCTCGTTGCCGTACTGTCGCACGTGCAAATTCCCCTCTGCCTCGCACTCTCACCGCCCTCAACGAGCTACTGGCTACCACCCCAGAATGTGACGTATTTGCGGATGAATGGAAGTGTTGACGAGTAGCACTATTATCCGCGCTGTAGCTAGCTACTTAGGTAGGTAACCTACCTCGATGTACATATTTTTAAATTTACCGCCAAGCCACTTCCGCGCGTCTGATTGGCCGGTGGGTGGTGCCTAGCGCATGCGCTAAACAGCGCGGAAGAGGGGGCATTTTTATTAGAATTATTATTTCATTGTGTGTAGAAAGTTCTGGAAAGTTTTCAGTTGCGACTGAGCGCTAGCGCGTAAGCATGTCTCATTAAAGTTTTTAACAATTTTATTTGCGTCTTCTTTCCTCCGAACCCTGCACCGCTACAAAATTGGTCCTCCGAGCCGGACAGGATGGAGGAAAAGAAGTACGCGACGCGCAGCGTAGTTAGGGCTGTGAAAAGTGACGTGAAAGCGGAGAACGACAAGGAGTCGGCGCCAGCACACATACGTGCGCCCGACACGCCGACGGTCGGCATCCCGGCACCCACGCCGCCGCCGCCCTCGGACACGACGACGCCCGCCTCCGTCAGCACCCTACGCGCGTCGCGCACGCGCAGCGTCTGCAGCCGCACCTCCCGCGCGTCCCGCCTGAGCCGCTCCGAGTACGAGGCGCGTCGTATACGCGCCGAGTACGACGCCGAGGTGGAACTCATGAAGCTGCGAGAAAGTGTTGTGAAGAAGAAGTTGGCCCTCGATATGGCTGAGCTGGCGGCCGAGGCGGAGGCCGAGGAGCTGGACGCGCTGCCGCGCAGTGAAGCGAGCGGGCCCCCGGGCCATGTGGAATGGTGGCTGCAGCAAAGCACCGCCGGCGCCGCCGCCGCACTACCAGCTAGCGCCGCGCTCGCGCCCTGCCCCGCGCCCGCGCCTTCCGGAGCCGACGTTGTTACCGCGTCCGCCGCCGCGGGAGCTGGCGACGCCGCTGCCGCGCCCTCAGACATCGAACGCCTAGCGGAGGCGATTGGCAAGCTAGCGCGTAACAAACCGCTGCCGCGACAATTGTACGAGATACCTACTTTCGACGGAAACCACGCAGATTGGCTTGGATTTGAAAAGGCCTACAGGAGCACGTCCGAAATACATCAGTTTCGTCCCTATGAAAATATGTCACGTCTGAGAGTCGCCCTCATCGGGAGCGCCAAAGCTGCGGTAGATGACCTGATGAGAACTTCTTCTGACCCGGAAGAGGTCATGAAGGCTTTAGAAGAAGAGTTCGGTCATCCTGCCCAACTGTTGGAATGTGCGCTTCGAAGAGTGCGCGAGTTGCCGACCGTATCTGAGAGTGGCCGCGAACTGAGGTCGTTCACGAATGTCGTACGGAACTGTATTTCTACTCTAAATAGTATTCGGGCAGATGGGTACTTAAACAGCCCACAGTTGGTGCGCGAAGTGATGAGTAAATTGACACCCCACCAACGCACACAATATGGTGAATTTGCGATGCATAAAGAACAGAGTACCGGCGTTGATTTACGCGTATCACCAAATATGCACATATTGTTAGAATTTCTCACCAAAATAACACGCGTGGCGTCATACACACTCGACGCATCGCCTTCGCAGTCTGCGGTCACCGGACGGCGAGATAAGGGTGCGGCCCCAGTGCGTGCGACCACGACACATCGAGTACACAGTCAAGTTGAAACAATTGCCACTGCCATAGAAGACAAAGACAGGATTGAATGTTTGATGTGCACGGAAGGACATAAGTTGACTGAGTGTGATCAATTTAAACAGCTGACAGTGGATCAAAGATGGGAACTTGTGAAGAAAAATAGAATCTGTTTTAAGTGTATTGTGAAAACTCATTCGAGTAGATTTTGTCGCGCTAAACGATGCGGTAAATGTCAATGGCCGCATCATGAACTTTTGCACTTAGAAACGACCGCAAACTCGTCTTCACTCGGGCCACCGCCGATTACGCCGTCGCCGGTCGCGTCTACTACCGCGCCTGCGCCGACTCTCCCGTCCACCGCGAGTGCGACGCTACCGCTGATAGACTTTGAAACTGTTACTAACGTGGGCGAATTTCGAGCACGAGCGTTATTAAAAGTGATGCCAGTGACAATAGTGATGCCGTGTGGCGAGGAGCGATCTACTTATGCACTGTTGGACGATGGCGCGTCAGTTTCGCTCATAGACGATAGTATCGTAAGTGACATAGACGGACCTGTGATGCCGCTTAGGTTATTGACCGCGCGTGGACAGCTAGCTAGTGACAATCAATCGCGCAGTGTTCGAGTGATAGTGCGCGGCCCGAACGGAGTGTGTCACGGCATCAGTGCGCGCACCATGCGCAACGTGAACCTACCGGCGCAAACGCTGCCGGCGCGAGTGCTCGACGACAATGCGCACTTACGAACCTTGGATTGCAGTGAGATGAGGGATGCGAAACCCATGGTGTTGCTGGGGCAAGACAACTGGAAGCTCATCGTCGGCAGGGAAATAAGACAAGGTAAATCTGGTCGTCCAGTCGCTTCGCTCACTTCGTTAGGATGGGTTGTGCATGGCCCAATAGGCGCGAGTAGCTACGATGACGAGTCCGTCAACTGCATGTCAACATTGCGGCCCGATTTGCACGACATTGTAAAAGCTCAGTTTGAACTAGAGGCGATAGGTATTAGCCAAGTACCACGTAAAAATGATAACTCTGAGCGGGCCTTGCGTATTTTAGATAGTACAAGTCGACGCGTGTCGGGTGGCTGGGAGGTAGGTTTATTGTGGAACCGCGATGACATAGAAATGCCAGACGACTTTAAGTACGCATGTAGACGCTTAGCTGGAATCGAGCGTAAAATGGAACGGGATCGGGAATTTGCGAGTGCGTATGTTAAACAAGTAGATAGGTTGTTAGAAGAAAATTACGCGCGAAAAGTCGTCAACGGTATAAAGGCCAGCCCAGTATGGTACCTGCCACATTTCGGAGTGACAAATCCAAATAAACCGGGCAAGTTACGACTTGTTTTTGATGCCGCCGCTACCTTCGATGGTACCTCGCTCAATGATAATTTGTTAAGTGGGCCCGATTTACTGAATTCTTTAATGGGCGTATTAATTAAATTTAGGATGAGAAAAATAGCGTTTACAGCTGATATAGCGGACATGTTCATGCGCGTAAAGATCCGGGAAGCTGACCAGGGCGCGCAGCTGTTTCTGTGGCGGGACCCACGACATCGCCACCACCGTGATGACGGCCGAGGCCGGGTCAGTGACCCCGATATTTACGCGATGAATGTAATGATTTTTGGAGCGACTTCTTCGCCTACGTCGGCTATCTATATTTTGAATAAGAACGCAGAAGAATTTATAACAACGCATCCGGTGGCAGTAGACGCTATTAAGCGCAAGCATTACGTTGATGACTATTTAGATAGCGTGGATAGCGTCGAAGCAGCACAACAGCTGATCAGTGACGTCACCCACATCCATCGCGCGGGCGGATTCGATATCAGGGGGTGGGTGACGAGTTCACCTGAGCTACGTGAAAAGCTGCCGTCTGTGGTGCCGGGCCGCGTCAAGCTAGACAGGACGGAGGGGGAGCGCACTCTGGGCATGATCTGGTGCCCGGCGAGTGACTGCATGAAATTTGACCTGTCGTTTAAACGTCTACCTACAGATTTGATAGAAGGCCGGGTTACGCCCACAAAGCGTGAATTTCTTAGATTCATAATGAGCATTTTCGATCCACTGGGACTTGTGTATCCGTGTGTGATTCAGTCGCGGGTTCTGATGCAACGTGTCTGGCAGTCGGGCATAGCCTGGGACAATCGCATCAAGGATCCCGAAGCATCTACTTGGTTCCAGTGGTTGGAAAAGCTCAAAGCTCTTGGTAGTGTAGCCGTACCTAGATGGTATGGACTTCAGCTGACTAACGTAGAACTGCACGTGTTTGGGGATGCCAGTGAAAGAGCCTACGCGGCGGTAGCATATCTGGTAGGCACAAACGAATCTGGCGATAGGGTATGTACGATGGTGGTAGGTAAGGCCCGGGTGGCACCTGTTAAGGTAGTATCTATTCCCCGTCTGGAGCTTCAGGCCGCAGTGTTGGCATGTAGATTGGCGGTAACTGTTAAGTCTGAAATTGATATTGCTATTTCAAATGAGTATTTATGGACAGATTCAAAAACGGTGCTCATGTGGATAAACTCTGACGCGCGCGATTATCAGAAATACGTGTCTCATAGGTTAGCTGAAATTGATAATGTGAGCAAGCGAAGCGACTGGCGCTGGGTTCCGTCGGAGTCTAACCCCGCAGACGAGGCCACCAGGATGGATTGGCCTAATAACAAGGGTATGTGGCTTTCGGGTCCCCCTTTTCTCTGTGATCCACTGGTGTCGTGGCCGACTTGCGCCGTCGACGACGGGGAGTTGCCTGCCAATGACCCAGAACGCATAGAACGGACGCTTGTGGTGACCGAAGCAACACCGCCTCTCATCGATGTCACTCGCTTCTCCACGTGGACGCGGGCCGTCCGTGTCACGGCGTACGTACTGGCTTTTGTAAAAGCATGCCGGGCCAAGCGGAGCACGGCGCCGGGGGTGGCGCTGACTAGGGATGAGCTGCGGAAAGCTGAGGACTTCTTGCTAAGGGAGGCGCAGGGTCGTGCCTTCCAGGATGAGTTGAGCGCACTGCGAGCACACCGCCCGCTCCCCAGAACGAGTCGTTTGCTACGGCTCGACCCCATGCTGTACGACGACGGCTTGCTGCGCGTCAGGGGACGTCTGAGCGCATCTACCGAGTTGTCGTTCGAGGAGAAGCACCCTATCATCCTTGATGGCAAGTGCCCAACTACAAAACTCTTAGTGCACTCCTATCACCTGAGGGCACTGCACGCCAACCACGAAACAGTCGTCAATAATGTCCGCGAGAGATATTGGGTCACGGCCCTCCGACCCACCGTGAAAGCTGTCGTCGCGCGCTGCCAATATTGTCGCGTGCAGCGTGCGCAACCTTCTCCACCTAAGATGGGTGATCTGCCGCCTGTCAGGCTCGCCACCACAAGGCGAGCATTCGTCAACTGTGGGGTCGATTACTTCGGTCCCATGGAAGTCACCATAGGACGGCGCCGGGAGAAAAGGTGGGGCGTGTTGTTCACGTGTCTCGCCACACGCGCTGTTCATCTCGAGCTGGCCGCCTCGCTCAGTAGCGACTCTGCCATTCTCGCTCTGCGGCGCCTGACCGCGCGCCGCGGGCGTCCTGCGGTCGTGCTCAGCGACTGTGGCACGAACTTTGTCGGCGCTAACAACGAGCTCCGCGCCGCTCTGCGCGACCTCGACTCAGGCCGGCTCCGAGACGAGGCTCTGGCTGAAGGCATCGAGTGGCGCTTCAACCCACCGGCGGCGCCGCACATGGGCGGCTGCTGGGAGCGCCTGGTGCGTTCGGTGAAGTGCGCGCTGCGCGCCACTCTGAAGGAGCGTGCGCCGCCGGAGGAGGTGCTACACACCGTGCTGCTGGAGGCCGAGTTGGTTGTGAACAGCCGCCCGCTGGCGTACGTGGCGCTGCACCCCGACCAGCCAACGGTGCTGACGCCGAATCACCTGCTGCTTGGCACACCAACGGGGGACGCTCCCTTCGCACCCTACGACCCTAAAAACTGCGATGCACGCCGCCAGTGGAAGAAGGCGAACGCGTTGGCCGACACTTTCTGGCGTAGGTGGACCAAAGAGTACCTGCCCACTCTCCAGAAGCGGCAGAAATGGCTGACTACGACGGACTCTGTAAAAGTGGGTGATGTGGTGCTGATATGTGAGGTTAATCAACCGCGTAATATGTGGCCCCGCGGCAAAATTGTGAAAGTGTTAGAAGGCAGTGCGGGTGCCGTACGAGTAGTTGATATAAGTACGTCTTCTGGGACGCTGCGCCGTCCCGTCACGCGCATAATAGTGCTACCCACGGACGGATCATTTATCGGCTGAACCCTCTAACTGGGGGGTGGTGTTGACGAGTAGCACTATTATCCGCGCTGTAGCTAGCTACTTAGGTAGGTAACCTACCTCGATGTACATATTTTTAAATTTACCGCCAAGCCACTTCCGCGCGTCTGATTGGCCGGTGGGTGGTGCCTAGCGCATGCGCTAAACAGCGCGGAAGAGGGGGCATTTTTATTAGAATTATTATTTCATTGTGTGTAGAAAGTTCTGGAAAGTTTTCAGTTGCGACTGAGCGCTAGCGCGTAAGCATGTCTCATTAAAGTTTTTAACAATTTTATTTGCGTCTTCTTTCCTCCGAACCCTGCACCGCTACAGGAAGAGACTTATGTTGTTGTGCTTGAGGTATTGTGAGAATGACGGATGAATGAATTTTGACATTATAATAATTATTTTTTGACTTAATCTTGAATATTTGAAACCTGACATTTATTATGAATTTTGTTATTATTTTATTTTTTGTTTTAGTTTATTTTATTTTTAATTTTTGTGATTTAATTAGTGTAATTGGTTGTGCCGTACTAATTAATTAAATAAATAAATAAATGTTATTGTTTTACATTTTATTTATCAATTTTTTTGTGTTCAGATAAGCAAGTTAAACTTAGATTCAATATGAGGATCTTTAAAATGGTCAACTGCTATAAGATCATGATTGCTATTAGTTTTTAAGACTGCTGTTTCCCTAGGGAATAAAAAAATAAATTCCTCACCTTATCTAGTTCCTCATCAGGCGTCGTCAGGAATATCCTGAAGTCTTCACTGTGTGTGAATATAGGATGTTTTGCTATCCGGTCTGTGGACAAACAAAACACATTACGATCACTTTAGTTTTATGTAAATAAACCTCACAACATACATAAGTTTTCACACCTTAATTTAACTACTAGTACTATTTAAAAGTTTCATAAACATGTAATGAAAGAGTATAGAAAGATGTTACTGAAAGACGTGTTACCTAGAAAGGCATGTTACTGAGAGACATTGAGAGACTTGTTACCTAGAAAAGCGTGTCACTGAGAGACATTAAGAGACGTGTTACTAAGATAGATAGATAAAAACTGTATTTGACACAACAACAACATTAAACAGACACAAAAAATAAGTAGAAAAACAAACATAAGAGACATTGAGGGACGTGTTACCTAGAAAGGCTTGTTACTGAGAGACATTGAGAGACGTGTTACCTAGAAAGGCGTGTTACTGAGAGACGTGTTACCTAGAAAGGAGTGTTACTGAGAGACATTGAGAGACTTGTTACCTAGAAAGGCGTGTTACTGAGAGACATTGAGAGACGTGTTACCTAGAAAGGCGTGCAGGGCCAAGGTGCGCAGTGCTACGAATGAGGCGGAGTACCGGTCCAGCTGTTGTCGTGCCGTGTGCAGTGGGGGCAGCGCGGGCGGCGCCAGCCACGGCTGAGACGCCGCTAGCCGCTTGTGGAGCAACTGGAACACAACATACATACATAGGTCACGCCACGTAATATAAAACGCGAGAAAAATAATCCATTGACAGGCGAGACTTTGCGGAAGAATATTTTATGATAATACTAAATCTTTATATGGAGAACACTGGTGGTCTAGTTGGTAGTGACCCAGCCTTCCGATCCAAAGGTTCAAATCCGATCGTGCACCAATGAATTTTTCTGTGCGGAAAATGTATGTGCACTATACGAGTACTCTCAGACGGTGAAGGAAAATATTGTGACCATGTCTTTCCTGTGGACAAGGCCGACTAAGCTGAGAGGATGGAATAGGTGCTGGGCAAGCCTACTCCATCTTAATTCGTCCCGGACACTACAGCGTCCCGTTTGTAAAGGTAAAAGTTGCCTTCTGATGCTGTATAAATCATCTACTATAGACGGTAAAAGGCCTTACTTAGTAAATCTTTACATAACCAGTCAAGTGCAAGTTGACACGAAGGGTTCCGTACCATCGTACATACCATGTTTGTCAGACAGATGGATAACGAAGGCTTAGTACTAGGGTGGTATCCATCGGGTACGGAGCCCTAAAAACGGTACCTTGAAGTGGTTGTATCGTCGCCTGACGGCGGGCGGCGCGGGCCAGCGCGCGCACACGCACCTCACGCGGTACGTCACGTACGTCTCCAGAGTGGACAGCTGCTTCATCGGCGCGTCCACCTGATGAAAACATGGAATGTATCCAGCTGATTCTCTCCCCGAGCATGTCGTAAAAGTCGACTAAGGGATAGTATCCTCTGACATGATGGACCATCTATATGTGCGATGGGCTGATCACCTGTCACCATGGTTCACCAAATCCATCCTGAGGTTTTGAATCAAGAGTGGCTGCAAGCTTACGGGTGCAATTAAATTGGGTTTCAAATTGAGGGTCTGATGTTTGGATGTGTCTCTGACTACTTTTACTCCATCAACATTGTTTAAGCATTTCAAGGGCAAAAAGATTAGAGAGTTTCTACCATGTTCGTTCAATGTTAGGTTTTTGTTTAAATGTAACTTATTTGTTGATTAAATTAATTGGTCATCGATAAAAACCAGAATACTAATGGGGATACTGATAAGAAAATAATTGTAAAAATAAAATACTAAATAAAACTTCAAATTAGGAAAAGAATGTTGTTAAAAATGATCTTATTTTATTTATCACAAAAAGAAATTTCTTTCAGGAAACCTTTGGATGGAGAGGACATCCTACTATACCATAAAATGTGTAAGTTTGTGAGGATGTTTGTATGTTTATGCCTCAATCACGCCTAAACGGCTGAACGGATGAAACTTGGAATAAACATAGTATTTGTACTAACATATAGGCTATTTTTTTTATCCAGGTACCACGCGAGCAAAGCCGCGCGCGGCAGCTAGTAACTAATAAGTACGTAAATGAGGATATTAATGAGCATGAAAGGAGCATTTGAAATCCTTTCACCAAACTGGTTCGAAAGTACCAATGACACAGTTAATTCTAATTCTAATTCCAATTAAAGTTAGGGGAACAAAGATCTGCACTGATGTCCTGCGGTGGGGTGTATTATCCCCTCTACTATTACACAGCTAGTAGGAGTAGGTTACAACATACCCTGACGGCTATATCATATCCTGGCTCCATCATGAGAGGGACTCCTTCTCTAGCATCGTCGGTGACACTTGGGGCCTCTGTGTCTTCCGTGTCTGCATCATTTAGGTCCAGCATCGCTGAGCTGCTCTCACTGGCCATCTTACTGGAAATATAAGAAAAAAAAGAAATGATATTATTTGACAGACACAAACAACACAGAACAGGAGAGTAGAAGGTAACAAATTAAAAGTAAAAGAAAACGAACAAGAAATATTTAACAAAAATACAGAAAAAATATGAGTAAAACTATGAATCTGGTACACTACCTATTAGAAAAACCTAGGTGCCCATTGATCCCGCTTTGTGTGGTGGAGGCCGGCAAAAAAGGTATCGACTCAGTGTGTGTGCAAATATGGCAATGGCTTAGGAGATTACTGCTTATGGTGTATTGTTAGTGCAAGCATGGATGACCACTTTGGCATATCTCACCCTATCATTGCAAATGCTGAGAGGCCATTTCTGCTACCTCATTTTATTTGCAAAAAAATAAGTAAGTTGATATGAGCTAGTGGCCAACTCTAGTGACGGAGTTTTTTAGGCCGCCTAAAGAAATCCGTCATGGCGTCACGACAAGCCGGGATTGACAAAAAAAAGTTTCTCCCGCTGCGGGAATCGTATTCACGCCTCTTGCATCTCAGCCGAGCACTAACTCACCAAGCCACCGAGGCCGTCTGAACATTTTGTCTTTATGTGCTGAGTAAAGTAAAACAGATTTTTTTTCTTCTATTCTAGATTTGTTGGAAATAGATGGTAATGTTTGGCTACTAGATACCCACACAACTTTCTCCATAGAAATCTGAACAAAGATGTAGGTAGTAAGATATTTATATCGTAGAAGTGAAAAGGGGCGTGCATGATAAATACTTACCGGTGTTTCAACCTTTTATCCGCGTACTAAGCTATTGAACTTGATATTATGAATAAAGCGCCCTATGGAGTTTAGTAAACCTAGTTCCGGGGTGAAAAGCAAAATTGTGTACCTGTGCCCTACTTTGCCAAATTGGATCAATAAAAACTGCAAGGTAAACACATGCACTAAACAATGAATTTATCATTACGAGATTGCTGCTACGTAAAGAAAATTATATAAGAGAGTTTACTTACACTTATTTTATTTTGTTTTGGTAATTTACAGTTAATTTCAGGCGATTTTCAGACAAAAACAAATCGGAAAGGATTCTATTCTGATCAGACACCGATGATGACAGACACCCAACGTTCCGTTTCTATTATCGAATGACAGATGAATTGTTTGTGGAATCGATTAAATTCGAAGATTTTATACGTAGAAAGGAACGTAAGCTTGGCTGTTCTCGTTTACAAATTCTAAAAAACCGCCATTTTAGTCGATTAATTAGCAGCAAGCACTAGCCAAATCTTTCCCCCTTTTGTTGAAGTAGTCTGTGGAATTTTGTATCGAATGACTGAAATCGCGAAGAAGCGTCATTTGTGATTCTAACCTCTTCGTTTCGAAGTGTTTTTCTGATAATTTAAGTGAAAATAAAACAACTGTACTGTTCGTAGATGCATGCGTTTTGTGTTTAACGCTTAAATAAACCACCACTATGGCGGACGCAGCTGCCAGACAGCTGCAGTACGAGTACAAAGCTGTAAGTATATCTTGTTATTTCGTATTCATTGTGCAATAACAACGATAAATCCACTTATTTGTGCATCTAGGCTTTTTACTTCAGTCTTCAGAGCTTTTTCCAGCTGCCGGCAAAAGTAACATTGTTAAAAATATCTTTCAGAATTCCAACTTGGTGCTCCAAGCTGATGTACGGTTAATAGAACGCCGTGGTCGCGATGAGGCGACAGGAGAAGTCCTGTCCTTGACGGGGAAACTCACAGGGACGCGGATGGGGGACCGCGCTCAGCGAACAAAGCCTGAGAAAGCTGAGGAGAGGAAGGCTAAGTATGAACATTTTGTAGTGCCCACTCTGGTTTTGTTAAGATTTTGTGTTCAAAACATAGATATAGATAGCCAAGATATTCAAATCCACATGATACATAACATTTACATTCACTTAGAACAAGTTGTTGACTAAGGGATAGTATCAAGCAGGGTTTGAAAGGATAATTATCGTAATAATTAATATTGATTGATAATAACAAAAATTGCGCTTGTAAAAGTGAACTGTATTGGAATGTGTATTTACTTGCGTATATCCGATACAAGATCAATTCAGTTCGGATTATTCAAAGTTGAGTAAACTCAAGTGTCAATGGTTTGTTAAGTTAAATATTGTTTATTTGTTAATTTTTGTTAGAGTTGCCCAAATTATACTGCATTTCTTATGAAACAATTTAGCAAATGAATTTCTTATACTGGTGATAATTATCAAGAAGCGTAATTATCTTCATAATTTCGAACCCTGATTACTAAGAGTAAAGACTACAGATTAAATTAAGTAACATTTCGAAACATCAACACATTTTCCAGGCGTCAAAAGCGAGACGAGGCTTCGTACGACCTGTCAAAGTCAAAGTCTGCCCGCGTCACCTGGGCCGACGACACTCCCGGCGTGCTCTACCGGCCGAGGGCGCAGCACACGCGACACGCGTACGAGCTGCTGCTGTCCTTCATGCAGGGCTCGCTCGGAGACCAGCCCCGGGATATACTCTGTGGAGCTTGCGATGAGGTTAGTAATCCCCTGTACTTAGAGACCCCCAAACAAAAGATGGATGATGAAAGATGACATGAGTAAAAAAGGAGTGAGTGTTGAGATGACTTCTGACAGAGGGAAATGGAAGAGGAATACATGTTGTGCCGACCCCACATAAAGTGGGATGAGGGCAAGGAAATTATGATCGCACATACTACCTTATTATACAAGTTAATTATCTAATATTGATTTATTTTTGTATTTCCAGGTCCTAGTGGTCCTAAAGAACGACAAACTGAAAGACCACGACAAGAAGAAAGAGATTGAGATGTTGCTCGGTCCCATTCCCGATGAGAGATTTGCACTCCTGGTCAATTTGGGTAAGTTCCACTGAAGATGTGCGAGGTGACTAAGCTATAATTTCATTTTGGTATACTTGTATGTTCGAACCCGGGATCAGAAGATGTATCACAAGACCACCAGCTTATTCCCTATGGAATGATTTATGTGACGACCTCGGTGGCGTGGCGGGCGAGTGCTCGACTGAGACGCAAGAGGCGCGGGTTCGATTCCCACTGCGGGAGAAATGTTCTGCAAATATTTCTTCAGTCTGGGTGTTTCAATACTATGGATTATAAGTATGTATTTACAAAAAAAAAGTATATAAGTATTCTATCAGCCATCTGGTGTGCATAGTACAAGCTTTGCTTAGTTTGGGGCTAGATGGCGCTGTGTCAAATGTACAAAAATATTTATATTTATTATTTATGTATGTTTCAGGCAAGAAGATCACAGACTTCAACATCAGCTCAGCAACGGAAGGCAACGCGGAAATTGACGAGACGTACGGCATCAATGTGCAGTTTGAGGAGTCCTCGGAGGAAGATGATGAAGATGCCTATGGAGAGGTAGGAACCTGTTTGCAGTACCACATCATCATGAGCAGCTTATAGCAGTTCAGAAGCGGTCGTGGAGTAGCTTGCTTAGACGTTCCTCCATCATGATGGAACCATATGGGCGATGGGCTGATCACCTGTCACCATAGTTCACCATATCCATCTTGGGACTTTGAATCAGGAGTGTCTGCAAATTTTCTTATGATTACTTGTTGCTCTGCTCACCCCGTTAGCGATACGGGCGTGATAATATGTATGTACAGACATAATTATGTCTTCGGTAAAGGTAATCTTGTGTTACAGGTTCGAGAAGACGAAAAGGAGGAAGGCTCGGGTTCAGACTCGGAGGGGGGGCGGCAGAGTGGGGGGGAGGACAGCGACGACGGGAATAAGAACGCCATACACACCAACGTGAGTGCACAGCCTTATACAGAAAATCCAAAATAAGATATATACAGGAAAACTGTCTTAATATCCAATTTAATTTAGTTTGCTGCAGCTGTATGAAGCTTTTATAAATTCCAAGGCCTTTTACCATCTATATAAATGACTAGTTACTTGGTTTACATTGTATATGGCTGGTAGAAAATGCCTGGGGCATTAAGCCCTACTTTTGTACAGTATTTTTCATCATGCTGTGAAGAATTTGAAGTAATAATATTATAATTTACAGAATTTAAACTTGATAAAAAATCTATGAATGGAAAAAGTGCGTTGTTTTCCTTCACCATTTGAGAGTACTGGTACCACTAATCCCATGATGATGATGGTTTATGCGCAGTTATCGGAGGAGCAGTCCCAGAAGCGGCGGGATTTGAACCTGCACCCCATGGACATCGACGCGTACTGGCTACAGCGACGTCTCTCGAAGCACTTCTCTGACGCTATGGTCTCTCAGGTATGGACACACTATTATTTAGGGCTCCGTACCCGAAGAGTTCCAACGGGACCCTATTACTTAGCCTCCACTGTCCGTCCGTCTGTCAGCGTGCTGTATCTCATGAACCGTAATAGGTAGAGAGTTGAAATTTTCACAGAGTGTGTATTTCTATTGCCGCTATAACAATAAATAGTAGTAATTAATTTTTATGGCCAAAGTAAATACGATAAAGTCATAATAAATAAGTAAGTTACTTCATATGAGCTAGTGTTTATCAGTGATTATCTGTATGTCTTGTGTTTGTGCACGCTAATCTCAGAAACGGCTTAGCCGATTCGAATGTGGTTTTCTCTGATGCTTTGTGGTAAGCCTGGATTAACATTTAAAGTTTGTTTTATCGAAATCTTTTCACAGATGTCCATTTAAAGAATCCCGTCTGTGGGTACATTGGTACATTATGTTGCTTTTGTGAAATTTCCAATCTTATCAAATACTAGCATAATGGTCCAAAAAATTAGAAGTAATAATTTCACGACCTCGGCGGCGTGCTCGGCTGCGAGCTAAGAGGTGCGGGTTCGATTCCCGCTGCGGGAGAAATGTTTACATACATACATAAAATCACGCCTGTTTCCCATAGGGGTAGGCAGAGATCGCGGATCTCCATTTGCTATGATCCTGACATACTTCGCTTCATTCCCTCTCATTACATTCCCCATGCATGCTCGTCGGTTTAGGGTACTCTTGGCCCTTTTCCAAAACGTCGCCAATTTGCTTACAGAAATGTTTTGTACGTTAAAAAGTACATAATACGAACCCTTCGTGTGCAAATTATAAATAAATAACACCCAACAGTCACATACATAGTCCTGACCCCACACTAGGATTCCCTGTGTCGTGGGTATCAGAAACTACGAGTACCATGCTACCACAACACCCACAACCGGAACAAATATTTGCAGAACTTACAAACATTTCTTCCGCAGCGGGAATCGAAGCCGCGCCTCTTGCGTCCCTGCCGAGCAATCGGCCGCCACACCACCGAGGCCGTCATAATATAGTAATTTGTTGCACTCCAGGCGAAGTCCAGCGAGGTTCTGAAGGCCCTGGCGGAGGCGGCGGACGAGCGCGACCTGGAGAACAGGCTGGTGTTGTTGCTGGGATACGACTGCTTCGAGTTTGTCAAGCTGCTCAACAAGTACCGATACACAGGTAATTCTAATTATAATTAACTAGCTGCCGGCCGCGGCTTCGCTCGCGTTGTACCCGTACAAAAAGTATCCGTATACGCTTTGCAGTAGCAGTCTGCCTAGAAAGCTGAGTTCTTTTTCTATTGTGATTAAACCATGATAGCTAGATATATGTTCTCGCGGACTTTTTTGTAGGCCTTAATGGGATCTACAAACCCGTAGTACGTCATTTTGTTCTATTGTCAATAGTTTTTGCAGCGCACGTAAAAATAGGTTTTCGATTTTACACCTTGTGTTACAAAATAGCAATTTTATTACGGATCCCTAATTTTGAAAAAAAAACATAGCCTATAGCCTTCCTCGATAAATGGACTACCCAACACTGAAAGAATCATTCAAATCGGACCAGTAGTTCCAGAGATTAGCGCGTTCAAACAAACACTGCAGCTTTATAATATTAGCATAGATTTAGGGGAACAAAGATCTGCATTGACGTCTGGGTGTGAGGTGTATTGTGCATTATCCCCCTGCTAACCCTCCCCCTCCCCCAGCCAGCACAACTCCTCGAAGTGCCGGAGGACTTTGGAATGTTGGCAGCAGTTTCAGTATCCCCGGTGTTGAGGCTGTTGGTGGTGTAGATGAGGTTGTTGATGATGATGGTGCCTGGCATGTCTTAAGTCTTTTGACACGAGTACTTTGGAATAAGTTTTTGTTTGAAAATGGCTTCTTACAGTGGCCATATTGGATTTGAAACTTTATGGCCTAGTAGCTGTAATCACGACGTTGTCTGCGCAACAGAAATGTATATGGCACCAGCTAGAGGCCCTTACCCACAGCTCTGTAAGAAAAAGAGAGCTGCTGACGACCCGATTGATATGAATGACATTGTCAATTGTCAACATTTTAGAAATGTCAAACAACTGTCATAAATTAATGTCTAAGAAGGATTTATGAGATACTAGCTGCCGCCTGCGGCTTCGCTCGCGTGGTACTCTTATGAAAAATAGCCTATATGATAATCCAGCACACGTACTATGTATATTCCAAGATTCATTCAAATCCGTTCAGCGGTTTAGGCGTGATTAGGGCACAAACATCCAAACTCACAAACTTTCACATCTGTAATATAGTAGGATCTTGTTGTATGTTTTTACATCCTTTTTCCATTTCGGATCGTTTTACAGCATATTCATTTAATTACCTACAGTTGAGCGCTTCCGTGCTTCAATGGGCGCGTTAAATTGTCGTCATAGCCATGACGGAGGCCTTTAGGCGGCCTAAAAACTCCGTCACAAGAGTCGGCCACTAGCTCATACGAACTTACTTTGCCTACAGTTCTATATTGCACAAAGCTAGCGTCGTCTCAGTCGGAGAGCGAACGATCCGCTATCCGGGAGGAGATGTCCCGGCAGCCTCATCTCATGAAGATACTCGCCAAACTCGACACCGGCAAGGGAGACGACGAGGTAACATATTGCACACATTATCACGCACGTATCCCTAACCACTGAGAGCACTGGTGGTCTGGTTAGTAGTTACCCCGCCTTCCGATCCTAAGGGGTTCAAATCCGGTCGTGTACCAACGGATTTTTCTGCGCTATACCAGTTCTCTCGAACGGTGACGGAAAATATCGTGAGGAAACCCGGGGCTTAGTCAGCTCCGCGCGTATTGACCATGTCCTTCTTGTGGACAAGGCCGACTAAGCTGAGATGGAATAGGTGCTGGGCAAGCTTACTCCATCTTAATTCGTCCCGGGCACTACAGCGTCCCGTTTGTGAATGTAAAAGTTGCCTCCTGACGCTGTATAAATCATCTACTATAGATGGTAAATGGCTTTAGTTTTATCCCTAACCAGGCTGGGCAGAGCCACAAGTAATAATAAGAAAACTTGCAGCCACTCCTGATTCAAAGTCCCAAGGTGGATATGGTAACTGACCAGTTATAACTTTACGTGACCAGTTATAAGTTCGAACACGCCAGTTTCCTCACGATGTTTTCCTTCACCGTTTGAGGGTATTGCTGTCTGGAGGCAGCAGCTTCACCTTCCGATCCAAAGTGTTCAAGTCCAAAGGATTTTTCTGTTACATAGATCGTCCATCACGTTGGAGGATACTATCCCTCAGTCGACTTCTACGACATGCTCGGTGTTACGGCCTCCACGGCAAACCTCTTTCGGGTGGACTCGAGAGAGACATTAAAGAAAAAGAATTAGAAGTTGTCAAATAAAAGTCAAAGGAAAATTATGTGAAACTTAAAAAGAGTGAAAATAATTATATTTCCCTACTGTGTTTCGTGATCCCTGGTACCAGTGGAAGAACTCGGAGTCCCCTGAGTCAAGGTAAGCTGTGAGACGTGTATATTTACCTTCTTTGAGGACTTCTCGATTTCACGCAGTGGAAATTTATTTCTTCAACCTAACACAAACCAGAGAGCCCCAGTCCGGTGTCCAACCACTCGGGGAGAGAAGCAGCTGCTCGCATTCGGTTTTTTCCTTAATCCTGAAAAGAAGAGAGTTAAATGTGATCTTCTTTGTTCTCCAGAGCACCCAGCAGTCGGAGGCTCCCCGCAAGCGGCATAAGGCGGACCCCGAAGGCTCGGGCTGCGGGCAGGTGTCAGGGCCCCGCAAGGTGCTCCAACTGGAGGACCTGGTGTTCGCAGCCGGCAGCCACTTCATGGCCAACAAGCGATGCCAGCTACCTCCGGGCTCCTTCCGGAAGCAGAAGAAAGGTGGGTGGATCTTATCAGGAGTATCTGATTACCTTTTTTTATTATTTATTTAACTTAATACTTTGTTACACCAGAATATTGTGCCTGGAAACCTTATTAGGTTTGAGTAGGCACTCACATTTGTCAAGAATATACAATTTACTTAGGACTATAAAATAAATAATAAATATTTGAGGACATATCACACAGCACCATCTAGCCCTAAACTAAGCAAATCTTGTATTATGGGAACCAGATGGCTGATAGAATACATAATATACTTTATTTTTGTAAATACTTACTTATAATACTTATTACTACAACACCCAGACCTGGAAGAAATATTTGCAGAGCATGCAAACATTTCTCCCGCAGCGGGAATCGAACCCGCGCCTCTTGCGTCTCGCCCGCCACGCCACCGAGGTCGTCAGAGGTTACGTTATTATAAGTATTGTATTAGCCATCTGGTGCCCATAGTACAACATATTTATTTATTTATAGCTTGTTATTCGTTATAACACTTGTTATAATATAACTTTCAGGATACGAAGAAGTCCATGTACCAGCGTTGAAGCCCAAGGCGTTCGATGAGGGCGAGACATTGATGCCCATTGAGAAGCTGCCCAAATATGTACAGCCGGCGTTTGAGGGGTTCAAAACACTCAATAGGATCCAGGTAAGACTTATGACAGCGTATCAAGTAGTGCTGGGTTCTATTCCCGCCCGCATCTGGTGGGTTAAAAAGGTCACTTTATCTGTTCTGCTGATAAATCTTTCTCTGTTGGAATGCGTCCAGCTGCTTCTCTCCCCGAGCATGTCGTAAAAGTCGACTAGGAGTACCTAGAGTCTTCTCCAACTTGATGGATCTATATGGGCGATGGGCTGATCACCTGTCACCATGGTTCACCATATCCATCTTGGGAGACTTGGATCAGAAGTGGCTGCAAGTTTTCTTATTAAGTATACTTGTGGCTCTGCCTACCCCGTTAAGGATACGGGTGTGATAATATGTAAGTATTTTGTATTTTTTGTATACATATTGGGAATAGGAGTGTGGGATGATATATTGTTTTGTACACCTTGTATAGCAAAGGTTACAGGATTACCAATTCTGTAATTTATGTTTATGTTGATGGATGCCAACAAACCAGGACGATCTATGATCGAGTGAAGAAGTTTGTGCACAAGATTATTGGAGGATTGAAGGATTGAGAGCACTGGTGGTCTAGTTGGTAGTGACCTGGGTAGTCGTGGCTTCAAATCCGGTCGTGTACCAATGGATTTTTTGTGAGAAAAATTTATATGCGCTACACCAGTACTCTCAAACAGTGAAGGAAAACGTGAGGAAACCCGCGGCTTAGTCAGCTCCGCACGTATTGACCATGTCTTTGTGGACAAGGCCGACTAAGCTGAGAGGATGGAATAGATGCTGGGCAAGCCTACTTCATCTTAATTCGTCCCGGGCACTACAGCGTCCCGTCTGTGAAGGTAAAAGTAGCCTCCTGACGCTGTATAAATCATTTACTATAGATGGTAAAAGGCCTTAGTTTTTAGTATGGACTAGCTGCCGCCCGCGGCATCGCTCGCGTGGTACCCGGACAAAAAATAGCCTATATGTTAATCCAGTACATGTACTATGTATATTCCAAGTTTCTTTCAAATCCGTTCAGCCGTTTAGGCGTGATTGAGGCACAAACATCCAAACTCACAAACTTTCGCATTTATAATACAAGTAAGAAAAGTAAGATAATAAGAGTATGTCTAGAAGAAATTGCTCTTAGCAATAAGACCGCCGTTTATGTATATCTGTTTGTTTTTTCTAGTACCTAAGATTTTTGTTTTTTCTTGTTTTTTTTTTGTTGTTATACATAATAAAGAGTTTATCTATCTATCTAAGATTGTTAAAATTCTCTCCCCACAGAGTCGAATATCGAAAGCTGCGCTTGAATCTGACGAGAATCTTTTAGTGTGCGCGCCCACTGGTGCGGGCAAGACGAATGTCGCTTTGCTCACCATCATGAGGGAGGTTGGAAAGCACGTCAACGACGACGGCACGGTCAACGTACAGGACTTCAAGATGATATATGTGGCGCCCATGAGGTCGCTCGTGCAAGAAATGGTGAGAGTTTAAAGTTAATCATATATTTGAAGCTGACTGTGGACTGACGGAATGACAGACTGAGGGACTGATGGAATGACTGACGGGCTGGTGGAATGATGGTTCGATTCCCACTACGGTTCAAATGTTTGTATGCTCTGCAAATATTTCTTCCGGGTCTGGGTGTTGTATTGTAAGTATGTATTAAAAAAAAAGTATATAAGTATTCTATCTATTATATATCCATATCTATTGTATCTATATGCATAGTATATTATGTATTGACGGCCTCGGTGGCGTGGTGGGCGGTTGCTCGGCAGAGACGTAAGAGGCGCCGGTTCGATTCCCGCTGCGAAAGAAATGTTTGCATGATCTGTAAATATTTCTTCCGGGTCTGGGTGTTGTGGTAGCATGGTACTCGTAGTTTCTGATACTCACGACACAGGGAATTCTAGTGTGGGGTCAGGACTATGTATGTGACTGTTGGGTGTTATTTATTTATTATTATTTATTTATTATTTATTAACGTACAGAATGACTGACATACTCGGACTCGTAATAGTAAGACCACCAGTGCTTTCATTTAATTATGTTTTACTGTTTGTCCAAAGGTGGGTAATTTCAAGAAACGCCTCGCTGCATACAACATGACAGTATCAGAACTGACCGGAGACCATCAGCTGACGCGGGAGCAGATAGACGCCACGCAACTCATCGTGTGCACTCCCGAGAAATGGGACATCATCACAAGGAAAGGTGAGTCTGCTCATCATCAACAGCCTGTAGAAGTCGCTACATGACAGCCGTTAACTGACAGGAGACCAGCTGACTCGGGAAAAAGGGAAAGGAAGAAAACGAGTGAAATATTAAATTAAGAGTGTGCTGTAGTGGATTTGTTTACCAAAATCGATGTCAATTTATTATCAAAATCTTATAAATTTCAAATTAACTGTCTTGTCATCCTATGTCCTTCCCCGGGATGGAATCTATCTCCTTGCTAAATATCGTCAAAATTTTTCAGTTTAGGCGTGAAAAGGTAACAGACAGACAGACAGAGTTACTTTCGCATTTATAATATTAGTATGAATTACATAGTATTATTATTAATTAGCATCCGTTGGAAGGGGAAAACCAAATCGGCGACGTTTTGGGAAAGGGCCAGGTCAAGAGTGCCCTAAACTGACGAGCATGCATGACGAATGTAATGAGAGTGACTGAAGCTGAAGAAGTATGTCAGGATCGTGGCAAATTTCGATCCGTGATCTCTGCCTACCCCTATGGGAAACAGACGTGATTTTATGTTTGTATTCTTTCACCAGGTGGTGAGCGTTCCTTCACCCAGCTGGTGAGACTCATCATCATAGACGAGGTCCACCTCCTGCACGACGAGCGGGGGCCCGTTCTGGAGGCGCTGGTGGCCAGGACCCTCGGCACCGTCGAGCAGACTCAGGAGGAGGTGAGACGAACGGAACTTATTCCAACTTTGACGGCCTCGGTGGCGTGGCGGGCGATTGCTCGGCAGAGACGCAAGAGGCGCGGTTTCGATTCCCGCTGCGGAAGAAATGCTTGCATGATCTGTAAATATTTGTTCCGGGTGTGGGTGTTGTGGTAGCATGGTACTCGTAGTTTCTGATACCCACGACACAGGGAATCCTAGTGTGGGGTCAGGATTATGTGTGTGACTGTTGGGTGTTGATTTGATTTGATTGATTTATCCAGCCCGTCGCGCGCCATTCTTCGATCCCTCGCGAGTCTCATCCGCTGGTTTCCGACCACATGTTGTGAAACGGTGAAGGAAAACATCGTGAGAAAACCCGCGGCTTAGTCAGCTCCACACGTATTCCACATGTCTTTCCTGTGGACAAGGCCGACTAAGCTGAGAGGATGGAATAGGTGCTGGGCAAGCCTACTCCATCTTAATTCGTCCCGGGCACTACAACGTCCCGTTTGTAAATGTAAAAGTTGCCTCCTGACGCTGTATAAATTATCTACTATAGATGGTAAAAGGCCTTATTATTATTTGTTTTGTACTAGCTGCCGCCCGAGGCTTCGCTCGCGTGGTACCCTGATAAAAAATAGCCTATATGTTAATCCAGTACATGTATATTCCAAGTTTCATTCAAATCCGTTCTGCCGTTTAGGCGTGATTGAGGCACAAACATACAAACATTCAAACATCCTCACAAACTTTCGCATTTATAATATAAGTAAGATTATGTATGTATGTGTTTGTATGACCAGGTCCGTCTGGTGGGTCTGTCGGCCACACTACCGAACTACACTGACGTGGCGGCGTTCCTGAGAGTGAAGCCTGACAAAGGCCTCTTCTACTTCGACAACTCCTTCAGGTATGCTTTTGAAATTTTAATCATTAATGTTACCTAACGAAGGAACTAAGAAGTATGAATAATTAAAATAAAATAGTAAACTTCTCTGCTGGACTGGAAGTAAAAAATAAACATAGAATGCGTTCAGCTGCTTCTCTCCCCGAGCATGTCGTAAAAGTCGACTAAGGGATAGTATCCTCCAACATGATGAACCATCTATATGTCCGATGGGCTGATCACCTGTTACCATGGTTCACCATATCCATCTTGGGAAATCAGAAGTGGCTGCAAGTTTTCTTATGATTACTTGTAGCTTTGCGAACATGATGAGATACAATAAGCAAGTATTCCCAAGGAGGGTTGACGTCAGGCAGGCGGCCGGTCATAAAACACCTTAGCCAAAACTCTTACAGCATGAGCCAAGGGTCATGCTGTGCCGACCCCACATAGAGTGGGATAAGGGCAGGAAGATGATGATGATGACTTATGGCTTTGCCTACGCTGTTAGGGATACGGGCGTGATACGTATGTATGTAATAAATAAAATTGAAATTGTCTCCGGCAGGCCCGTGGCGTTGGAACAGCAGTACATCGGCGTGACGGAGAAGAAAGCTCTGAAACGGTTCCAGGTCATGAATGATATAGTGTACGAGAAGACCATGGAACACGCCGGCAGGAACCAGGTCAGTTCTGGAAGGTTAAAGAATCCTCTATCAGCTGAATAAAAAAGGTCACTCTCTGATGCAGAATTGAATTGTGTACGGTTCACCAAAATTCCGACCGTTCTACGGCGAAATATGAATCTGCTGCTGAATCGAATTACGCACAATTCACATACTATTCGGAGCATTTTACAAGAATTACCTACAGGAAACATTTAGGATTTGCTATATTTGCTATAAAATTTGAATTTTATTAAAGTGACTCTTTGTGTTGTTATGTGACTGTTGGATTTCACTTGATATATTTTTTGACGACCTCGATGGCGTGGCGGGCGAATGCTCGGCTGAGACGCAAGATGTGCGGGTTCGATTCCCGCTGCGGGAGAAATGTTTGCATAATCTGCAAATATTTCTTCCGGGTCTGGGTGTTGTAGTATTATATTTTATTCTATCGGCCATCTGGTGTGCATAGTACAAGCTTTGCTTAGTTTGGGACTAGATGGCGCTGTGTGAAATGTCCACAAGTATTTATGTCCTTTGTCCTCAGATCCTAGTGTTCGTGCATTCTCGCAAGGAGACCGGTAAGACAGCTCGCGCCATCAGAGACATGTGCCTGGAGAAGGACACCCTGGGGCAGTTCCTAAGGTAAGCTCAATACTCCTATATTTAACTTAACACAGATGACTCTAAACAGTCGTAAAAGTCGACTGAGGGATCCTCCAAGTATCCTCCAACATGATGGACCATCTATATGGGCGATGGGCTGATCACCTGTCACCATGGTTCAGATATCATGTTTCATAGCACACAATCTATATCCAAATAGAAATCTATGGGAACCAGATCGCTGATAGAACACCTATATACCTTTTTTTTGAGAATAATACAATAATACTATAACATCCAGACCCGGAAGAAATATTTGCAGAACATACAAAAATTTCTCCCGTAGCGGGAATCGAACCCGTGCCTTTCGCGTCTCATCCGAGCACATGCACGCCACCGAGGTCGTCGTTAAAACTCGTGAGACGACTAGCTGAGCCAATGCCGATTGATCTCTGGCACTTCGCCCCTATGGAATGGGCCACATTTGATAGGGGCGCATTCCCCGCAGAGAGGGCTCCGCCAGCATGGAGGTGCTGAGGACGGAGGCCGAGCAGGTGAAGAATCCGGAGCTGAGGGAACTGCTGCCGTACGGCTTCGCGATCCACCACGCCGGCATGAGCCGCGTGGACCGCACCCTGGTTGAAGACCTGTTCGCTGATCGGCACATACAGGTATGCCTCGTTTTCTACGTTCTTTAGCATACTCCAGACAAGCTGCCGTATAAAAAATAGCCTATATGCTGATCCAATACATGTACTATGTATGTTCCAGGTTTCATTCAAATCGGTTCAGCCGTTTAGGCGTGATAGAGTAACATACATCCGTACAAACTTTCGCAGTTATAATATTGGTAGGATAATTTGCAGGTAAAGTAAGTTCGTATGAGCTAGTGGCCAACTCTTGTGACGGAGTTTTTAGACCTCCTAAAGGCCTCCGTCATGGCTTAACGACTTAAAAGCCGGGACCGACAATTTAACGTGCCGGAGCACGGAAGCGCTCAGCTCGTAATGCCACATGCGGTCAACCATCCCAATTGTGACCGCGCACAACATTGCTTAACTTCAACGATCAATCAAGAACGTCTAAACAAGCTACGCTATTCGCAAGTTATTCGCAGGTTATTTTACCACATAGACAATTATATTACATCTCCGCTGGACTGGGAATAAGGAAGAATGCGTCCAGCTGCTTCTCTCCCCGAGCATGTCGTAAAAGTCGACTAAGGGATAGTATCCTCCAACATGATGGACCATCTATATGGGCGATGGGCTGATAACCTGTCACCATGGCTCAGGACATTGAATCAGGGGTGGCTGCAAGTTTTTTTAAGATTACATGTGGCTCTGTCCACCCCGTTAGGGATACTATGTATGACGTTCTTCGTTGGGGTGTATTGTCCCCCAGTCGGACACAAATCCTTATTATAAATTGTTCCAGGTGCTAGTATCGACGGCCACACTGGCGTGGGGTGTGAACCTCCCCGCGCACACCGTCATAGTGAAGGGGACCCAGGTCTACTCGCCGGAGAAGGTATACTATTGTTCGACGACCTCGGTGGCGTGGCGGGCGAGTGCCCCGCTGAGACGCAAGAGGCGCGGGTTCGATTCCCGCTACGGGAAAAATGTTTGTATGTTCTGCAAATATTTCCTCCGGGTCTGGGTGTTGTAGTATTATGTATTATAAGTATGTATTTACAAAAAAAATGTATATAAGTATTGTATCAGCCATCTGGTGTCCATAGTACAAGCTTTGCTTAGTTTGGGGCTAGATGGCGCTGTGTGAAATGTTCACAAATATTTATTGTTATTCAATGTCAATTTTATAAAATGTCAAAGCTATAGAAATTAAATAAACATAAAATAAAATAAAATTTAATAACCCTGGGTACCGACTTACAAAATTAGTTTTGAATCATTTAAGAACTAGTTAGCATAATAACTAACATAATAATCTCTGTAGCTAGGTGGGGCGATGATATCCGTAAGGCAGTGGGCAGGGATTGGAGGCGAGCTGAAGATCGAGCTCAATGGCGTCCCATGGGAGAGGCCTATGTCCAGCAGTGGACTGACGTGGGCTGATGATGATAACATAATTATAGGTTTTTTTTAATAAAATGTCATTCAATCGTAGTTATAAATCACTAGCTGTTGCCCGCGACTTTGTACGCGTGTAGTACATTATTTTGTTCTATAATCAATAGTTTTCGCAGCGCACGCCAAAAACTATTTTGGGTTTCCTACCTTGGATTACAATATTGCAATTTTCTTACGGATCCCTAATTGTTTTGAAAACATATTATAGCCTATACTGGACCCTGATAATGTAGCTTTCTATTGGTGAAAGAATTTTTGAAATCGGTCCAGTAGTTTCGGAGCCTATTTGTTACAAACAAACAAATTTTTCTTCTTTATAATATTTAGTATGATTTCGCCAGGGTCGTTGGAGCGAGCTGGGCGCTCTGGATGTGCTCCAGATGCTGGGGCGAGCTGGTAGACCGCAGTACGACACCAAGGGAGAAGGTAACTCCACTTTATGGATCTCCGACCAAAAAAACTTAAAGGATACTTTACTTTTTGTCGATTTGTTCCCCAAATTCGCTTTCTTAATGACTAAGGTCACTTCGCCAAATTGCAATGAGTGTGTTGTTGAAGACGTTTATCATATTTTATTAGAGTGATTTCGAAACTCCTCATTCAGGTCATCATGTTTTGTACAAAATATGATATTGTTATGTAAATAGTGTGTTATCCGACCCTTCATGTAAAGAAAATGATTTTTAGTTTTGTTATTTAACCCCCGAATACTCAAACGTATCTCAAAGTTGAGCACGTCTCAAATGACGATCGGTTTTTTGACAGATTTTCATCAGAAACTGTCAAAAAACCGTGAGTTGAGACGAGCTCAACTCTGAGTCGCGTTTGAGTATTCGGGGGTAAGTTAGGTTTATGTAAGTGGTTATGTTTTATTAAAAGTAGGTATAGATTCAGTTTTTCTTGGTCTTTTTTATTTATTTATTTTTTATATTATCTTGGTATTGTATGTATGTTCGTATGAGCTAGTGGCCAACTCTAGTGACGGAGTTTTCAGGCCGCCTAAAGGCCTCCGTCATGGCTTAACGACTTAAAAGCTGGGACCGATTGTTTAACGTGCCTTCCGAAGCACGGAAGCAATTATATGGGTGACCGAAACCCTTAAATAAATTTAAAAAATATATGTATTTGTTCTCAGGTATCCTGATTACGAACCACTCCGAGCTGCAGTACTACCTATCTCTACTGAACCAGCAGCTACCGATAGAGTCCCAGCTGGTCTCCAAGCTGCCGGACATGCTGAACGCTGAGATAGTGCTCGGTACTGTGCAGAGCGTGAGGGACGCTGTCACGTGGCTCGGTGAGTTTGTTACAACGCCATCTAGCGGACGCACAGAGAACTACGTACAGGACTGAAGCAGGAACCCTGGTGCGTAGAGTCAGTTTAGTATAGCGCGCCATCTAGCGGATATAGTGAAAACTACGTGGGTCGTGGTGGGAAGGTCATGGTTTTTTTATAGCGCGCCATCTAGAGGATGTATAGAGAACTATATACAGGACTGAAATAGGAAACGTGATGCGGAGGGTCAGTTTATTACAGTGGCAGTAATGGTTGTGCGGTACTATACGACCGATTGCCTATGTTATATTCATGGATATGGTTAAAATAGAATTATTGACATTATCAGCGTCATTTAAAATAAAAAAAATAAAATAAAATGTTTTTATTTCAGAAAAATTAATCCATTTTTAACTTAAAATAAATTACAACTAAAATTAAAACTAAGAACTAAACTTAACTAAAACTAAAAACTGAATTAAACTAAAAAAATTAACTAATAATAAACTAAAACTAAAGGAAAAACTCACCAAAATGAAAATGAAACTAAGAGTGATAAAACCACCCTAGGTGGGTTTTATCACTCTCAGCACGAAGCGCTTCCATAAAGGTGAGCTAAACCTATTTGCTATGATTTTCAGGATGCTGTTTTGATTGTTTTGATTTAGCTTCTCATGAAAGATTTTGGGAAAATCTGATTCCCATTTTGTTCTATGGCATGAAACTCGGGTGAAAAGCTAGTATGTAGTTCTATGGAAAAAATTGGGAAAATCATGTTCCGTAGAACAAATGGGAACTACCCGTCTTGGGGGGAAGCAAGTACTTCCATCTCTTAAAAGACCTTGCAGGTCTGTTTTAAACAAGCTTCCTTTCTTCATAGGTTACACATACCTGTACATTCGGATGCTGCGCCAGCCGGTTCTGTACGGCATCTCCCCGTCCAAGATGCAGGAGGACAATCTCCTGGAGCTACATCGAGCTGATCTCGTCCACACTGCTGCCAGTCTACTGGACAAGTGAGTGCCGCTGGTCTTCTGATAGCTGCTGGAGCCTTCACTGTGTCTTATATCTTCGGGAGATGGAAAATTATGATATACTTACCAGTCAAACTGGAGATACAATTTGGCTGGTATTTTTCTTTAATACGATGAAATCACTTTAGTTTTAGGTAAATAAACCTACATAAAAGTTCCATAAACATGTAATGAATGAGTGATTTTTAGGTTAAGTATGGGCGGGTTTGTTTACATATAGTTGATAGGACATGCTGCAAACCGAGGCTCATAATCAAAGTTGAATCGTAACGACCGGGTTTGAACCCATGACCTTAGGATCAGAAGGCAGGGTCACTACCAACTAGACCACCAGTGCTCTCAATATGTATATAAAAAATATTCAAAATGAAATAGGTATGAAATATTTATTTGTCTCTGAAACTACTGATGATGTAATGATAAAAAAATATACATCAAGCTAAAAATATATTATTTCCAGAGCTGGTCTTATAAAGTATGAGAGGAAGTCGGGCCATTTCCAGCCCACGGAGCTGGGGCGGATAGCCTCCCACTTCTACTGCACATACGAGACCATGATGTGCTACAACCAGCTCCTGAAGCCGACCCTGGGGGAGATCGAGCTGTTCAGAGTCTTCTCTCTCTCCGCGGAGTTCCGGCACATCGCCGTCAGAGATGAGGAGAAATTGGAACTGCACAAGCTTATGGAGAGAGTGAGTTATTTGTCAGTGCTGCTTCTCTCCCCGAGCATGTCGTAAAAGTCGACTAAGGGATAGTATCCTCCAACATGATGGGCCATCTATATGGGCGATGGGCTGATCACCTGGCACCATGGTTCACCATATCCATCCTAGGAGTCTTGGATCAGGGGTGGCTGCAAGTTTTGTTTTGTTTACTTGTGGCTCTGCGCACCCCATTAGGGATACGGGCGTGATAATATATGTATGTAGGGATGAACGGGTTCAAAGGGTACAAAATGCTTGTGTTAGATTCTGTTTTTGCATTCCTCGAAAAGAACACATAAGCCCTTACCTAGTAGAAAAGGGAATATTAAATATGAAGGCCAGAAGAGAACTACATTTAGCTTGCACCACTCAAAAAATCATTTGGAATAAGAATCCTCAGTATCTCTTTGAAAAATTTACTTGGTTTCACGATATGCGCTACCTCAATACCCGATCTAGATACAATAATGGTCTAGCTATTCCCAAACATAAAACCGAAGGGTTTAAGGGTTGTTTTAAATACCGGGCGTCCAAAATATGGAATAACTTACCTCCTCCCTTGAGGAAAAAAGTCAGTCAGGTCACATTTAAACATAAACTTAAAAATGTGCTTCTCTTACGACAAAAACACAACCTAGAAACAACCTTTAAACCCCAAAAAAAAAATCGGTACTTTAATGATATCACACTTACACACACACACACACCCTCAGACCCACACACACCCTCACACCCACACACACACACACACGCACACACACACACAACACACACACACACACACACACACCCTCACACTTTACAGTGACATAATTTAGTATTCATTTAGTATTTGCTTTTCTATTGTATTTTTTCTCGATCTGTATTACCACCTTATGAAACAACTTTATATATATCCCGCATAGGCCTAATTTTTTACCCTCGGTGAAGACCTACCCGAGAGGGGTAGATTGAAAATCAGCGCTGCATGGCTTTGTGCCATGCAGCAAATGCTGAATCTACTCCCATTGTCCCCTGTGCAACTATTTTGGTCATATATATACTTTCAATTGTAGAAGTTCTTAAGTTAAGGAGACAATAAATGCCTTTTTTATTTTATTTTATTTTTAAAAGAACGACTGAGTGAAGCGAAAGAAGTATGTTAGGATCGTAGCAAATGGTGATCCGTGATCTCTGCCTAACCCGATGGGAAACAGGCGTGTTTTCACCTTGGACCACGTTGTAAGAGTTTTGGCTAAGGTGTTTTATGACCGGCCGCCTGCCTGACGTCAACCCTCCTTGGGAATACTTGCTTATTATATCTCATCATGTTGGAGGATGCTATCCCTTAGTCGACTTTTACGACTTGCTCGGGAGAGAAGCAGCTGGACGCATTGTGTTTTCTTTACTCCCAGTCCAGCGAAGAAGTAACGCTTAGTTCGTATGCATGTTATGATTGATAATTTTGATTTCAGGTGCCGATCCCCATAAAGGAGAGTATAGATGAGCCATCCGCCAAGATCAATGTCCTTCTGCAGGCGTACATATCCCAGCTGAAGCTGGAGGGGTTCGCGCTGATGGCGGACATGGTGTACGTCACACAGTCCGCTTGCCGCCTGCTGAGGGCCATATTCGAGATCGTGCTGCATAGAGGTGAGATATTGAATGTTGATTTCTTTTCTCTTCTTCCATTATTTATGTTTTAAACTTGGAATATGCATAGTACATGTGCTGGATTAACATAATAAGCAATTTTTATCCGGTTACCACGCGAGCGAAGCCGCGGGCGGCAGCTGACTTAATTCTCTGCTGGATTAAGAGTAAGGAAAAAACATAGAATACGTCCAGCTGCTTCTCTCCCCGAGCATGTCGTAAAGTCGACTAAGGGATAGTATCCTCCAACATGATGGACCAACTACATGGGCGATGGGCTGATCACCTGTCACCATGGTTCATATCCATCTTGGGACTTTGAATCAGGAGTAGCTGCAAGTTTTCATATTATTTTATCAGATTTTGTATTAAAGTCTAAATGTCTGTACATTTAAATATATATATTGAAGGGCAGGCACTATTTGCCAAAATACAAGTTATATTAACTTAGTTTGGCAATTAGGGCTACTCCAAAGTGCTAATTTAGTGAATAAAGATTTTCCTTTATGCCTCTGTCCACCCCGTTAGGGATACTGGCGTGATAATCTGTGTGTAACTTCTTCAGGATGGGCGCAGCTTGTCGACAAGACGCTGGCGCTCTGCAAGATGGTGGACAGGCGGATGTGGCAATCCATGTCGCCACTAAGACAGTTCAGGAAGATGCCAGAAGAGGTCAGTACAGTCTGTGGTATCTCATGCAATGTTTAGTGTCGTCAGCTGAGCCCACTGATACCGATAGGGTTGAGTTGACGACTTCAGAAAATAACAATATCTGTTACCAACTGGACCCACATTTTATTCTTGTATTATTTATATCACAGGTATAGGTAGATGATGGTAACTCATAATAGGTTATGAATTTTTATTGTTTAAAATATGTCTTTTTAATCAAATGGTACCGCTCTATTGAAGTTCTCGTGGCGTAGCTTGCTTAGACGTTCTGGTTTGATCGTTGAAGTTAAGCTACTTAGTGCGCGGTCATAATTGGGATGGGTGACCGCAAGTGGTATTACGAGCTGAGCGCTTCCGTGCTTCGTCGGCCCCGGCTTTTAAGTCGCTAAGCCACGACGGAGGCCTTTAGGCGGCCTAAAAACTAGCGCTCGGCTCGTAATGCCACTTGCGGTCACGCATCTCAACTGTGACCGCGCAACAACTTTGCTATTGAATTCGCGAATTTTTGACAATGTCGAATATGTATGTTTTCTTGTCCCACAGATAATAAAAAAGCTGGAGAAGAAGAACTTCCCATGGGAGAAGCTGTACGAGCTCGGCCCCAACGAGATAGGCGAACTGGCGCGCGCGCCGAAGCTGGGCAAGATGATCCACAAGTACGTCCACCAGTTCCCGAAGCTGGAGCTAGCGACGCACATCCAGCCCATCACCAGGTCCACCCTGAGGGTCGAGCTCACCATCACTCCCGACTTCCACTGGGACGACAAGGTAACCGGCCGTTATTAGTGTTAGTTATAAAGGCCTTTTACCATCTAGTAGATGATTTATACAGCGTCAGGAGGCAACTTTTACCTTCACTAACGGTGCTGTAGTGCCCGAGACGAATCAAGATGGAGTAGGCTTGCCCAGCACCTATTCCATCCTCTCAGCTTAGTCGGCCTTGTCCACAGGAAAGACATGGTCAATACGTGCGGAGATGACTATGCCGCGGGTTTCCTCACGATGTTTTCCTTCACCGTTTGAGAGTACTGGTATAGCGTACATAAATTTATCACACATACAAATCCATTGGTACACGACTGGATCTGAACCCATGTCCTTTAGCATCGGAAGGCGGGGTCACTACCAACTAGACCACCAGTGCTCTCTGGCAGAAGCAAGTTATCTGATAATTACGTATAGCATTCAATCTCCATCAATTCCCCAGGTCCACGGCCAATCAGAAGCCTTCTGGATCCTGGTAGAAGATGTGGACTCCGAGGTGATCCTCCACCACGAGTACTTCCTCCTTAAGCAGAAGTATTGTAAGGACGAGCACCAGGTCAAGTTGTTCGTGCCCGTGTTCGAGCCCCTGCCGCCGCAGTACTACCTCCGGGTGCTGTCCGATAGGTGAGTCCAACGTGTCTTGATCCAGCGTCTTTTGAGCCCCTTGATCGAAAGGCTCTTGATCCAACGGATCTCCCTCGGTGCCAAGTATCTTGTTCCTGTGTGTCCCTTGGTCTAACGTATCTCCCTCGATACAAAGTATCTTGATCCTGTGTGTCTCTTGGCCTAACGGATCTCCCTCGGTACAAAGTATCTTGATCCTGTGTGTCTCTTGGCCTAACGGATCTCCCTCGGTACAAAGTATCTTGATCCTGTGTGTCTCTTGGCCTAACGGATCTCCCTCGATACAAAGTATCTTGATCCTGTGTGTCTCTTGGCCTAACGGATCTCCCTCGGTACAAAGTATCTTGATCCTGTGTGTCTCTTGGCCTAACGGATCTCCCTCGATACAAAGTATCTTGATCCTGTGTGTCTCTTGGCCTAACGGATCTCCCTCGGTACAAAGTATCTTGATCCTGTGTGTCTCTTGGCCTAACGGATCTCCCTCGATACAAAGTATCTTGATCCTGTGTGTCTCTTGGCCTAACGGATCTCCCTCGGTACAAAGTATCTTGATCCTGTGTGTCTCTTGGCCTAACGGATCTCCCTCGGTACAAAGTATCTTGATCCTGTGTGTCTCTTGGCCTAACGGATCTCCCTCGATACAAAGTATCTTGATCCTGTGTGTCTCTTGGCCTAACGGATCTCCCTCGGTACAAAGTATCTTGATCCTGTGTGTCTCTTGGCCTAACGGATCTCCCTCGATACAAAGTATCTTGATCCTGTGTGTCTCTTGGCCTAACGGATCTCCCTCGGTACAAAGTATCTTGATCCTGTGTGTCTCTTGGCCTAACGGATCTCCCTCGATACAAAGTATCTTGATCCTGTGTGTCTCTTGGCCTAACGGATCTCCCTCGATACAAAGTATCTTGATCCTGTGTGTCTCTTGGCCTAACGGATCTCCCTCGGTACAAAGTATCTTGATCCTGTGTGTCTCTTGGCCTAACGTATCTCCCTCGATACAAAGTATCTTGTTCCTGTGTGTCAACCCTCAGAATCTCGATATCCAACAATACACCCCACCGCGGGACGTCAGTGCAGATCTTTGTTCCCCTAGCATTAATTAGAATTAGATATCCAACGATCCTTCGATCCTATACATTTCCCCGTTATCTTCCTCAATCTACGTATCTCCCTCGAACCAATGTATCTTTGATCTACCGTATCTTTCTTGATCCAACGTAACGAGAACATGAGAGAGAGAGAACTAAATAACATATCAAAATGTGTGCTTCAGATGGATAGCTTCGGAGACCCAACTGCCCGTCTCGTTCCGGCACCTGATACTCCCCGAGAAGAATCTACCGCCCACGGAACTCCTGGACCTGCAGCCTCTGCCGATATCAGCGTTACGGAACCCCAAATACGAGGAGTTGTACGCTGAGGCCTTCCCCCAGTTCAACCCCGTGCAAACACAGGTATTCACACTCGGACCAAATAAAATAAAATAACAAAAAGCATTTATTATCTCCTTATACCTATTCCAATAGAGATTACTAGTATTAAGATTGAAGGTTTTCACATGACAAGTAATTGCATAAGGGACAATGGGAGTAGATTCAGCATTTGCTGCATGGCACAAAGCCATGCAGCGCTGATTTTCAATCTACCCCTCTCGGGTAGGTCTTCATCGAGGGTAAAAAAATAGGCCTAAGCGGGATATATAGAACGTAGTTAAATGATAGTAATACAGATCGAAAAATACGATAGAAAGAAAAGACGGCGCGCCGCGAGCAACAAAAGTGAAGTCACCTTTTTATCTATGTGTGTGTCGAAGTTTTAACGTTTTGTGTTCTAAGTAACCTAAAATTCATAGTATAATAATTAAGAAACGATGTTATTTGAAGTACTTACAAGTGAAATGAAATGAAATAATTTATTTGCGTGAAGTGTGGTACATAGAGAAGTTAAATATCTAAATTGGATTCACACGCTTCGCTAGGTAACCCAGCATGCAAAAACGACTTTATGTTTACAATTGTTGTGAATTAAATTATACATTAAAATTTATAATTTAATTCACAACCATTGTACTTTTTATGTGATTTGCTGCTGTTTTTATAAGTTTTTACTACGCAAGTCTCGTGACGTACTAAGAGCGATGAGCATGGTTTTAGTGTAGGTGTCTGCGTGAGCGTGTGTGTTTACTTGCACGGTTTTGGGTGGCTTCACTTTTGTTGTTCGCGGCGCGGCGTCTTTTCTTTTTATTTGGTCTGAGTATTTAGATTGAAAACTAGACCATTCCACTGATATACGGCTATTTGTACTAGAAAAAGCAGGAGCCAAGAGGACGGAATGTTTACTATAGTAAACATGGTAAATCGAGCGACCTACAAAAATGTTTACTATAGTGACGGCCTCGGTGGCGTGGCGGGCGATTGCTCGGCAGAGACGCTAGATGCGCGGGTTCGATTCCCGCTGCGGAAGAAATGTTTGCATGTTCTGTAAATATATCTTCCGAGTCTGGGTGTTGTGGTAGCATGGTACTCGTATGACACTAGGATTATTATTTAAACATGGTGCTTTGAACGGCCATTGGACGTAAAACTATCGATAGTATTGGTCATCGCACAGCGCTATCGATATTTTCGATAATATCGATAATATTAACACCATCGATATCCTGAATATTTTTCGAGGTCAACCATCCCGCAACACTACTTTAAACAATTGTTTTTTGCAGGTCTTCAACGCGGTGTACAATTCAGACGACAACGTCTTCGTCGGCGCTCCCTCAGGCTCAGGCGAGTATTTACAGAGACATCCTGGGTTTCCCTAAAGGGGTGGGCAGAGCCGCTAGTAATCGTAAGAAAACTTGCAGACACTCGGATTTAAAGTCCTAAGATGGATATGGTGAACCATGGTGACAGGTGATCAGCCCATCGCACATAATACTGCCGTCATAAGGAGAAAAGTCGTATCTGGCATTTTTTTTCATAATTGAGTTAATACATCATCGGAATCAGTAAAAAAAGACGCATATACCAGTATTTCTTTCTCCATTTCGGAAATTTATACGTATTACGTCCTTTTTTCTTATGACGGTAGTATAGGTATGTACGTATGTGCGTTAATTGTAATATATTTGCAGGCAAGTCTGTGATAGCGGAGCTGGCGCTCCTCCGCATGGTGGCGACGGGCGCGGCGGCGCGCTGCGTGTACCTGCTGCCGAAGGACGCGCTCGCGGACATCGTCTTCGCGGACTGGTACCACAAGTTCGCCAACAAGTTCAACCTCAAGGTACGTCCTGCATTAACGGACAAGTCCACGTCCTTCCAGCGATTATAACCCCTCTAGACTTCAGATAGTCCGCGACGGGAAGGGTGTACGCGACCATATTGTTATGGATTCGACGGCAGAAAGCGGAAAGGTCGTATCTCAAAAAATGGCTTATATGACTTTAAACTTGATAAGCAAAAAAAGCCGCGCCGAATGGTCTATGTCTCAACTTTCTACGATGAAAAATTTAGTAGCCTATGTTATTCCAGCACGCATGCTATGTGTGTTCCAAGTTTCATTCGAATCCGTTCAGCCGTTACGGCGTGATTGAGGCACAAACATCGTCACATCCTCACAAACTTTCGCATTTATAATATCAGTAGAATAAGTAATCAGCCATCTGGTTCTCATAGTACAAGCTTTGCTTAGTTCGGGGCTAGATGGCGCTGTGTTAAATGCCCACAAATATGCGGTCTTTATTTATGATTTTTTCTGTATCTTTAATAATGTTTTATTTTTCAATTTAAATAATTCCTGTTTAAAATGAACCTGTTACGGATACTGAACCATCCATATCATTTTGTCGACTGATTATGATGATGTCATCGTGAAACATATAACGTTGTTTCCCACAGGTGGTCCAGCTGACGGGCGAGACGGCCACGGACCACAAACTCCTCAACAAGGGCCAGGTCATCATCACCACCGCAGACAAGTGGGATGTACTCTCCAGAAGGTACGCCAGGGTTACTTGGAACATATATATAAGACCGCTATTCACTGTAAAGAAAAAGGTAGAATGTGTCCAGCTGCTTCTCTCCCCGAGCATGACGTAAAAGTCGACTAAGGGATAGTATCCTCCAACATGATGGATCTATATAGGCGATGGGCTGATCAGCCCATCGCCTATATAGATCCATCATGTTGAAGCTGTTACCATGGTCTGGAAGAAATTGCTCTTAGCAATTAGACCGCCGTTTATGTATATCTTTTTTTGCTTTTTCTTAGTATCTAAGTTTTTTTTTTTTTTTGTTTTATTTGTTATACATAATAAAGAGTTAATCTATCTATCTATCATGGTTCATATCCATCTTGGGACTTTGAATCAGGAGTGGCTGCAAGTTTTCTTAAGATTACTTGTGGCTCTGTCCACCCCGTTAGGGATAGGGGTGTGATAATATGTATATGTATGTACTTTGTGAGAGCACTGGTGGTCTAGTTGGTAGTGACTCCGCCTTTCGATCCTAAGGTCGTGGGTCCCCGGTCGTGTACCAATGGATTTTTCTGTGCGAAAAAATTATGTACTCTATACAGTACTCTCAAAAGGTGAAGGGAAACACCGTGAGGAAACCCGCGGCTTAATCGGCTCCGCACGTATTGACCATATCTTTCCTGTGCACGAAGCTGGCTAAGCTGAGAGTATGGAATAGGTGCTGGACAAGCCTACTCCATCTTAATTAGTCCCAGGCACTACAGCGTCTCCTAAAATAGGGTTTAATTTTTGGGAGGATTTCAATAAAATGCGTCTTGTCCACAGGTGGAAAGTCCGCAAGAGCGTACAAAGCGTATCCCTTCTCATAGTGGATGCCCTGCAACTCCTCGGGGGGGAGGAGGGACCGGTTCTGGAGGTGGTCTGCTCCAGGATGAGATACATCGCCTCACAGACAGGTCAGTACCGCCCTGCTAACACATTCATCTATAGGGGGCCGTCCATTGATCACGTGGCGTTTTTAGCAACTTTTAACACCTTCCCTCTCACCCTCCTCCCGGTGAAGCGTGGTGAGGTTTTAGACTAAACCCCCCTATGATATTCCGTGATTTAAAAGTAAAAGTCGACTAAGGGATAGCATCCTCCAACATGATGAGATACAATAAGCAAGTATTCCCAAGGAGGGTTGACGTCAGGCAGGCGGCCGGTCATAAAACACCTTAGCCAAAACTCTTACAGCATGATTTATTTATTTATATGAGTAACCAACATAATAAACATTAATTTAATCACTGATATAACCTGGCTCAACATAAAAACTTGACAAATGTTATTTATTTATTCGATCACTAACATTATATACATTAATACAGTATAAAAAAGGTTCTAGATAAAGTTAATAGAGCTGAATGTTATTACAATTACAAGTGAAGACAGCATTATAATTAAATCGATTAATCGACGCTTCCAGAGCAGGGAGGCGTCGCCTAAGACTAGGCTAGGAACGTCCTAGGATAAGTAATTATTATAAGGTATTCTTAAATAGATATACATTAAGATCCAAATCACAGCGTTAATTATAGGTAGTAATCGACTGAAAACCAGCGCTACTTTGCTAATTTTATGCTAGCTTAGTAGCATTACGCTGAGTCGATACCTTTTTGGCCGACCTACACCACACAGAGCGGGATCAATGGGCACTTAGGTTTTCGTAATAGGTATTGCACCAGATTCATGGTTTTCCTCGTATTTTTAAGTATTTTTTGTCAAATATTCCTTGCTCGTATTCTTTTACTTTTAATTTATTACCTTTTAATCTCCTGTTCTGTGTTGTTTGTGTCTGTCAAATAAAATCATTTCTTTCTTTCTAAATTATCTGATAAGAAGCCTAACCAGTGTGTGTGTTGTGTGTTGCAGGGAAGGCGATCCGCATAGTGGCGCTGTCGCTGCCGCTGGCGGACGCGCGCGACGTGTCGGCGTGGCTCGGCTGCAACGCGCACGCCTCCTTCAACTTCCACCCCAGCGTGCGCCCGCTGCCCCTCGAGCTGCACATCCAGGTGCCGCATCAGCCATCGCCATCGCCATCATAACTTACCGACCGACTCACACCAAATAAAAAAAAAAGACCCCGCGCCGCGAACGACAAAAGTGAAGCCACCTTTTTATCCATGTGTGTGTCGGAGTTTTAACGTTTTGTGTTCTAAGTAACCTAAAATTCATAGTGTGATAATTAAGAAATGATGTTACTTGAAGTGCTTACAAGTGAAAAGTGATTCCGTGAGACTTTTTATGTGATTTGCTGCTGTTTTTATAAGTTTTCAGTACACAAGACTCGTGACGTACTAAGAGCGATGAGCATGGTTTTGGTGTAGGTGTGTGCGTGAGCGTGTATGTTTACTTGCAGGAGCACGGTTTTGTGTGGCTTCACTTTACTTTTGTCGCGGCGCGGCGTCTTTTATTTTTATTTGGTCTGAGCCGACTGACCTTAAACATTAAAGGTACGAGTTGGCAGCGGACGACATGAGGCAGCAGCGGACGACGTGTCGCAGCGACACTACTGGTTTCTATGTACTTCTATGAAACGCGTCGCTAGCTTCGTGTCGCTAACTACGGAGGGAATTTCATAGAAATACATAGAAACCAGTAGTGTCGCTGCGACACGTCGTCTGCTGCTGCCTCATGTCGCTCGCTGCAAACTCGTACCTTTAAACTTCTCCGCTGGACTGGGAGTTAAGACATAGGATGCGTCCAGCTGCTTCTCTCCCCGAGCGTGTCGTGAAAGTCGACTAAGGGATAGTGTCCTCCGACAAGCTGACGGCCTCGGTGGCGTGGCGGGCGATTGCTCGGCAGAGGCGCAAGAGGCGCGGATTCGACTCCCGCTGCGGAAGAAGTAGCGTGGTACTCGTGTTGTGGTAGCATGGTACTCGTAGTTTCTGATACCCACGACACAGGGAATCCTAGTGTGGGGTCAGGACTATGTATGTGACTGTAGGGTGTTATTTATTATTATTATTCATTTATAAAATCTCTGTATTTCCTTCTCAGGGCTTCAACATATCTCACGCGGGCTCCAGACTGGCGTCAATGACCAAATCTATTTACAACGCTGTGATCCGTCACGCAGGCACTCGCGCTTGCGCCGTTTTTGTACCAGGTAAGTCGACTAAGGGATAGTATCCTCCAACATGATGGTCCATCTATACGTGCGATGGGCTGATCACCTGTCACCATCGTTCATATCCATCTTGGGACTTTGAATCAGGAGTGGCTGCAAGTTTCCTTAAGATTACTTGTGTATCTGCCCACCCCGTTAGGGATTGGTGTGTGTGGCGGTGCCTCGGCGGTGTGGCGGGCGAGTGCCCGGCTGAGATGCAAGAGGCGCGGGTTCGATTCCCGCTGCGGGAGAAATGTTTGTATGTTCTGCAAATATTTCTTCCGGGTCTGGGTGTTGTAGTATTATGTATTACCAAAAAGTATATAAGTATTCTATCAGCCATCTGGTTCCCATAGTACAAGCTTTGCTCAGTTTGGGGCTAGATGGCGATTGTCTGTATTTTAACCAACTTTGAAGGAGGGGGAACCAAAGTGTAATAAAATCCAATCTTTGGAGAATGAAATTCATGAAGCAATTTTCAATGAACTAATACTTAGACTAAAATGGTACAAACTCATCATCACAATCATCATGCGAAAAATCTAAGATGGCTGATGTACTATGCTAAATTCTACGCTTTTAAAAATTCTTGTAATTTAATTTTAACTTTTTTAATTATTGTGTGAGTTCCCATGTCGTTAGACGCGGCTACTCGCGACAGAGCCACTGTTAGTAACAAATGTCCATCCACCATGTCGCAGGTCGCCGGCACGCGCGACTCCTGGCCGCCGACCTGCTGGCCCTGGCGGCGGCGCACGGCCGCTCCGCGCGCTTCCGCCACGCCAAGATCGAGCTGCTGGAGCCCTTCCTCAAGAGGATCCACGACAAGGTGAGTTAAGCCAGGCACCGGCCCGTCCGCCTGACTTCGTCCACTGATACCCTTTCCCTAGTTTATAGACGTTACACAGAAGCCTCCGCGCCAAGATAATTGTAAGTAAGTTCGTATGAGCTGGTGGCCAACTCTTGTGACGGAGTTTTTAGGCCGCCTAAAGGCCTCCGTCATGGCTTAACGACTTAAAAGCCGGGACCGACAATTTAACGTGCCCTCCGAAGCACGGAAGCGCTCAGCTCGTAATAAATAAAATAAAATAAAATAAAAAGATTTTATTTCAGACTACATTGTCCATAGTTTGTTAGTAAAGCACTTATAATTAGGGTTAGTTATTTAGGTTCAGTAGTATTTAGTATTTAGTATTAGTCTAAACTAATACTAAATACTAAATACTACTGAACATTTTCAGTAGATCACCCTCCTCACGAAGCAATGCCACGTGGGAGAGGTGATTCTACCGGCTACTGTTTGAAGGATGGTGTTGGGGCTGTCACGCACTCTGCGCATCAGGGATGCGGTCTTTTTACGGAGGATGGCAGCAAACCCATCCGTCTCGTATTCTGCAAACATCCCCGACGCACTGCAGAAACGGGGCAGTCCCAACATCATCCTAAAAATATTATTATATTGTACACGTAGGGTCTCTAGCGGTCGTTTGGTGTAGCTAACCCATAGGTTCCCGGTGTAGAAGCTTTGGCAGTACGCTTTAAAAAGCGTTATTTTTACTTCTTCTGTACACCGGGAAAACCTACGGATCAACATATTACCTCTTACCGCCAGAGCCCTACGCTCTCGTTCAATGTCAGCATTGTCTTTAAGGTCGTCGGTAATATAATGGCCAAGATATTTAAAAGTTGTGACTCTAATGCCACTTGCGGTCGCTTATTACAACGCTTATTGTATCTCATCATGTTGGAGGATACTATCCCATAGTCGACTTTTACGACATGCTCGGGGAAAGAAGCAAGAAATAACATGTACAAAGGCGAACTTAATGCTAATTATAATTTTCTTCCGGCTAACCTTTGTGAAATTTGGAAAACAAACAGAGGTAATAAATAATATATAAATAACAGCCAACAGTCACATACATAGTCCTGAGCCCACACTAGGACTCCCTGTGTCGTGGGTATCAGAAACTACGAGTACCATGCTACCACAACACCCACACCCGGAACAAATATTTGCGTTCTGCAAACATTACTTCCGCAGCGGGAATCGAACCCGCACCTCCTGCGTCTCCGCCGAGCAATCGCCCGCCACGCCACCGAAGTAGACATACATACACAAATACATAACCCTCATTCCGTTGTCAGATGTTGAAGGAGACCCTGTCGGCGGGCGTGGCGTACCTGCACGAGGGCGTGGACGCGCCGGACCGGCGGCTCGTGCAGCAGCTGGTGGAGAGCGGCGCCGCGCAGCTCGTCGTCGTCGCCGCCGAGCTGGCCTTCGCCTTCGCTGCTCACGTGCACACCGTCATCGTCGCGGACACATACACGTGAGTAACTGCAACCCCCCGAATACTCAAACGCGACTCAGTTGAGCGCGTCTCAACTCACCTGACTGAAAACCGGCGCTACTTCACCTGGTACCAAGTAGTGATGGGCGTTGGTTTCAATATCGGTGTTGATAACCGTTGTCGAATATCGGTATTAGTGTCAAGGTGTTCTAGTTATAGCTATAACTCAAGTATCTTTTGGACTAGCTAGTTACCTACTGTATCGATGCTATCTAACCAACTTAGCTATTTGAAATATTCGCCCCATCTCTTTTTTGCACTTTGCGACTTGCTTAGAAAGAGAGAAGGCATAATTATTGTAGTTATTCGCTATCAGCGCCAAACTGACAACTGAAAACCAAAATAACGCAACTCGCCGCACGCACCGGCTATCGGCCAGTTGTCACTGTCGTCCGCTGTCTTGATAAACTTGATAGCTAGCTCAGTAGCTGATATCCGTTGCTATCAATGATAGTATCGATACGGTAGTTATTGGCTTGGCAACCGTTTTCAGTTACGTTTTGCTATAGCGGACACATCTTTAGTACCAAGTGAAGTAGCTCAAAGCTGAGTTAGGACCTCTTGGCAACTCTTTCTGATTGACAGAGCAACCAGGACATGTGCTATGTAGGTTACGTCTGTTTATGTATTTTCTTCTCTTTTTGCCTCTTTTTGCCCTATTACTCTGCCTTTTAATTTTTTAATTTCTGTATTTTTTGTGTACCTACCTAGGTTGCCAATAAATTATTTTCTTTCTTTCTTTCACCGTTTTTTGACAGTTTCTGATGAAAATCTGTCAAAAAAACATCGTCATTTGAGACGTGCTCAACTTTGAGATGCGCTTGAGTATTCGGTGGTAAGTGTGCAACTCGTGACATCAATTTAAATATATAAAACCTTTGTTCTACTCTGCCGTCCGATTACTAAAAGGCCGTTAAATGACATTTGTTCTTTGACTTTTATGTTCAGGGCGAAAGCGCTTTTTTTTACTATCGACCAGTATGCGTCATATATATGCCCTCGGTGAAGACCTACCCGAGAGGGGTAGATTGAAAATCAGCGCTGCATGGCTTTGTGCCATGCAGCAAATGCTGAATCTACTCCCATTGTCCCTTGTGCAATTATTTTGTCATGGAAACTTTAAATTTTAATAAGTGTACGGTTTGTGCAAACCGCACAAATTCCAACATGTTCTCGCGGGTCAGCGTTTTACGCCACGTCGTGGTTTTCCTGCCAATGCAGGGCAGTTGCAATCAACCACTAACGACACCACGTCGTAGCGTACTGTCGCTAACGTAACTCATCAAACTGAACGAATAAACGGGGAACAGTTAACAGACTATTTTACTCAACGAACCTATAAGATACTAGGGTACAGGCCCTACAATAAGTTTTTAAGTTTAAGAAGATAATAAATGCTTCTTTTATTTTATTTTATATTTTTCTATCATTGAACTTTTATTTAAGTCTTAACTCAACGAATTCACCTGTTTAAAACTGACCGCTTATCAACAGATACAACGGGAAAAACCATTCTTACGAGCAGTATCCCATCACCACGGTTCTGCAGATGCTGGGCCGCGCCTGCCGCCCCCTCGAGGACGACCACTCGGTCGCAGTGCTGATGTGCGTCGCCCACCAGAAGCAGTTCTTCAGCAAGCTGCTCAACGACTGCCTGCCTTTGGAGGTAACATCAGCAGTTATAGCCATTACCCTTTGTCCCGAAGTAACATCTTCTAGAAGCAGCTATAGCCAATACCCTGCCTCTCGAAGTAACATCTTCTATAAGCAGCTGTAACCAATACCCTACCTCTTGAAGTAACATCTTCTAGAAGCAGCTATAGCCAATACCCTACCTCTTGAAGTAACATCTTCTAGAAGCAGCTATAGCCAATACCCTACCTCTTGAAGTAACATCTTCTAGAAGCAGCTATAGCCAATACCCTACCTCTTGAAGTAACATCTTCTAGAAGCAGCTATAGCCAATACCCTACCTCTTGAAGTAACATCTTCTAGAAGCAGCTATAGCCAATACCCTACCTCTTGAAGTAACATCTTCTAGAAGCAGCTATAGCCAATACCCTGCCTCTCAAAGTAACATCTTCTAGAAGCAGCTGTAGCCAAGGTAACTTAGTGATTTTAAAACTTACAGAGCCACCTGGACCATCGCCTGCACGACCACATCAACGCAGAGATCGTCACGAAGACTATCGAGAACAAGCAAGATGCTGTGGACTACCTCACCTGGACCTTCCTCTACCGCCGCCTCACGCAGAACCCCAACTACTACAACTTACAGGGGGTCACGCACAGGTGACATTTAACACCCACTGTCTTTGCCCACCGCTGGGCATACCCCCTCCCTTATGCCACACCCACTGTCTTTGCCCTTCAGACACCTGCCTAGTGACCTCGCCTTCCGATCCTAAGGTCGCGGGTCCCCGGTCCGTGTACCAATGGATTTTTCTGTGCGAAAAAATTATGTGCGCTATACCAGTACTCTCAAACGGTGAAGGAAAACATCGTGAGGAAATCCGCGCTTTAGTCAGCTCCGCACGTATTGACCATGTCTTTCTGACACATCATTTCAGACAGACGACCAGCCCATCGCCTATATAAGTGGTCCATCATGTTGGAGAGGATACAATTCCTTAGTCGACTTATACGACATGCAATATATATTTTTATATTTTTAAATTTAATTTTTTTTTTGACTATGATGCTTTAAATTTTTGAAATTATAATTCGAATTAAATATTTTAATAAGTACTTAATGTTTTATAATATTCATACGTCAGTAAAGGCAGGTTTTTGGCTGAACCAAGTAGTTTTTAAGATCAATATGTACCTAAAACTATGAATAAATGATTATGATTATGAAGCAGCTGGACGCATTCTATGCTTTTTTAGACCAGTCCAGCGGAGAAGTAACACAAACTTGACATGAGAAATGTTTATCCCCCAGGCACTTGTCAGACCACCTGTCCGAGCTGGTGGAGACCACCCTCACGGACCTGGAGCAGTCCAAGTGCATCTCCATCGAGGACGAGATGGACGTGCAGCCTCTCAACCTCGGCATGATCGCCTCTTACTACTGCATCAACTACACAACAATTGGTAAGACTTCAAATATCGTATCGATACTCGAGCCAAATTATAAATAAATAACACCCAATAGTTACATACACAGTCCTAACCCCACACTAGGATTCCCTGTGTCGTGGATATCAGAAACTACGAGTGCCATGGTGCCACAACACCCACACCCGGAACAAATATTTGCAGAACATGCAAACATTTCTTCCGCAGCGGGAATCGAACCCGCGCCTTTTGCGTCTCAGCCGAGCACTCGCCCGCCACGCCACCGAGACCGAGTTAGTTAGTTAGTATTTTATAATAAGCTTTTTTAAATAATTTTCGTTTTAGAGTTACAAATTTATTAACTGACAAATTTATCATCTCGCTTGGGACTTTGTTATAGAAGCGTACACAATGCCCTTTAAATATAAACATACAACGTACATACAAACATACACCACGGGGAGTCTTAAGCTACAAGTGAGACCGGTCGTGGCGGGGGCCCGATCTAAGCCCTCGTCATCTGATAATGTCCTAATAATTGCCCAATTTTTGTTGTCCATTGCCCAAGTTGTTACCTACTGAGATGTTGGCTCGCTCGATCAATAACGAATATGATTTTGTTTCCAGAGCTGTTCAGCCTCTCCCTGACGAATAAGACGAAGATCCGCGGCCTCCTGGAGATCATCTCCTCAGCGGCGGAGTTCTCCGAGCTCTGCATCAGGCATCGAGAGGAGAACGTCATCAAGGCACTCTCCGCCAAGTCAGTACACACGCACACACACACACTCTGGTTCTCTTTCTCTTTTTCGTACCTCATCTTTAATCCTTTTCCGCTCTTAATTTGTTTGTTTTGTGTGTGCTAAATAAACGTTATTTCTTGCTTTTTTTTTCTTGCACACACATTTCATTTATTCATAAAAATAATATTATTTTGCGCGAAGAATTTATGTGCGCTATCCCAGTACTCTTAAACGGTGAAGGAAAACATTTTTTTTATTTTATTTATTAAGGAAACAACAAACAGCTACATTATAAAATATGACTTACGAAGTTATAGTTTTATATAAAACTAGTAGTATTTGTAATAATGCAGCCCACAGCGCTGTTCTCAGGTTAATATAAGGAATTATGAACTTACCGCTAAAGGTTACGAGCATGCACAACCTCTATCCGAGGTAGAATATATATAATAATGTATATTAATTTGGAAATGAGAATAACACAATATACCTAAAGAAATTATGAAGAAAGAAGAAAAACAAAAAACCACTAAAACTGAAACAAATCAAAAAAGCTAAAAAATTAGATTAAATTTTACAAAAAGAGTTACACAATCACAAGAGTGTTTTGTATACTGCAGCCTTAAATTGATTCAAACTATTGTTAAATATATCAATTTCAATAAATGCATCATTGTAAGACTCTACCATGCGACGAATAGGTGCGCGGAGTCCCGTGTTCGTACGGCACGTATTCAGAGCGAACAACTGACCTGCACGGACTGCACGTCTGTGAAAGGTACGGGGAACATAGTAGCATAAACCAGATGTTAAATCAATGCAGTCAAAATGGTTATTTAGTATTTTATAAAGCACGGCAACTTCGTGAGGAAAACATCGTGAGGAAACCCGCGGCTTAGTTCAGCTCCGCACGAACTGACCATTTTCTTCCTGTGGACGAGGCCGACTAAGCTGAGAGGATGGAATAGGTGCTGGGCAAGCCTACTCCATCTTAATTCGTCCCGGGCACTACAGCGTCCCGTCAGTGAAGGTAAAAGTTGCTCCAGACGCTGTATAAATCATCTACTATAGATGGTAAAAGGCCTTAGCATCTGCGTTTTAATAAATAATTTAATTTGATGCGTTGTCCAGGGTCCCGCACAAGCCGTCGTCCGCGTCCGGGGCGGTGAAGTTCAACGACCCTCACGTGAAGGCGCACGTGCTGCTGCAGGCGCACCTCTCGCGCATGCAGCTGCCGGCCGAGCTGCACGCCGACACCGCCATCATCCTCGTCAAGGTCTATAACATACAATACATATTATCACGCCCCTATCCCTAACTGGGTGGGTAGAAAGAACCACAAGTAATCATAACTTTTTATGATTCATTGATTTTCAAAAATTGATACCCTGGATGTTTTAATACATACATAACATACATTATCACGCCCGTATTCTTAATGGGGTGGGCAGAGCCACAAGTAAACATAAGAAAACTTGCAGCCACTTCTGATTTAATCCTAAGATGGATATGGTGAACCATGCTGTAATATTACGTTATATAAATAAATCAGTGTAATAAGTATTGTATCAGCCATCTGGTGTCCATAGTACAAGCTTTGCTTAGTTCGGGACTAGATGGCGCTGTGTGAAATATCCTCAAATATTTAAATAAGAAATTCTTTAAAAACTTGAATATCTTGAAAACCATGAATAATGCTAGGTTAATGAAATAAATATACTTAATCTTTATTAACAGAAAGAAACTTACAACTAATGCAAATATAATTCACAAAATACAAAAGAAACAGTTGGGCTATCTAAAGGCGCCGTTGCAAACGGTCTATAGATAGCCCACCTGATCTAGCTCATCAGATGGTGAAATAAATTGTATTTGGTAGACAATTTAATACTCCTCATACAAAAGTAATAAAATTTCATGGTTATTTTGTCAAAAAATATGTTTTAGTTACTTTATTACGAGGATTGGTTGTGGGTTTGAGAGATGTGTGAGATGTGGTGTTGTTGCAGGCGATCCGGCTGATCCAGGCGTGCGTGGACGTGGTGAGCAGCAGCGGCTGGCTGGCGCCGGCCGTGGCCGCCATGGAGCTGGCGCAGATGGCCACGCAGGCCATGTGGGCCAAGGACTCGTACCTGCGCCAGCTGCCGCACTTCACCGCGCCGCTCCTCCAACGATGCAAGGAGAAGGTACGACACAGTACACACATGTTATCACCATAACATCATCATCATCTTCCTGCCCTCATCCCACTCCACGTGAGGTCGGCTCAGCATGATCCGCTGTAAGAGTTTTGGTTAAGGTGTTTTATGACCGGCCGCCTGCCTGACGTCAACCCTCCTTGGGAATACTTGCTTATTGTATCTCATCATGTTGGAGGATACTATCCCTTAGTCGACTTTTACGACATGCTCGGGGAGAGAAGCAGCTGGACGCATTCTATGTTTTTTCTTTACTCCCAGTCCAGCTATATGTGACCAATGACCAAAGGGCTGGCGGTTACCTCGGGCAGAGGATAAGTATAGCTATCCAACAGGGTAACGTCGCCAGCCTTTTGGGGACATATACATACTTAGATAATCTTTATTATCAGAAAGAAACTTACAACTAATACAAATATAATTTACAAAACACAAAAGAAAAAGTCGGGCTATCTAAAGGCCGTTGCAAACGGTCTACAGAAAGCTCACCTGATCCAGCTCATCGGACGGTGGAAGCGTGCCCAAGACGCTGGCCGCATTGCCACGCTGAATGGCAATACTTTCATACTATTGTGATCTAATGATAGTTATGTTCCAGGGTGTGGAGACTGTGTTCGACGTGATGGAGTTGGAAGACGGCGCCAGAGCCAAGCTGCTCCAGCTGTCTCCCACCGAGATGGCGGACGTCGCCAGGTTCTGCAACCGATATCCCAACGTGGAGCTCAACTATGAGGTACCAGCCCCTGACTACCCCCTCAGACAGTTTAGCAGCCACTGGCATCGAAGTCTTTAATTCTGACATTAACGGCCTCGGTGGCGTGGCGGGCGATTGCTCGGCCGAGACGCAAGAGCGCGCCTCTTGCGTCGGTTCGATTCCGCGATGACCCGGAAGAAATTATTAGGAATTATTATAAAATATCCGATTACATAGAAGGCAAAATCAGTCTAATCAAAAATGAATAGTGTAGTGTATAACCTCGGTGGCGTGGCGGGCGGCTGAGACGCAAGACGCGCGGGTTCGATTCCCGCTGCGGAAGAAATATTTGCATGTTCTGCAAATATTTGTTCCGGGTGTGGGTGTTGTGGTAGCATGGTACTCGTAGTTCCTGATACCCACGACACAGGGAGTCCTAGTGTGGGCTCAGGACTGTGTATGTTACTGTTGGCTGTTATTTATCAAAACTTGCAGCCGCTTGATTTGAAGTCTTGTGAAGTTTTTGACCATGGATATGTTGTGTTCAGGTGAAGAATGAGAAGCACCTGCGCGCCGGCAAGCCCATCGTGGTGGAGGTGCTGCTGGAGCGGGAGGACGACATCATCGGACCTGTCATAGCTCCATTCTTCCCACAGGTTAGTGAGGCGTACTGTCACCTTAGTGGGCAATGCCGTCTTTACCATAAGGGTACCCGGGGCCCCCCATCCTATGATCATAAGGGCACCCGGGGCCACCCATCCTCTGATCATAAGGGCACCCGGGGCCCCCCATCCTCTGATCATAAGGGCACCCGGGGCCCCCCATCCTCTGACCATAAGGGCGCACGGGGTCCATGCCCGTGCCCCCCCCCCCATCCCCAGGGGGCCCCGAAGGACCGACAATTTATCTCACATTTATTCTCAAAACATTTTTGTCTGTAAGTGATTTATTTAATGATTTATTGTATTGTTTGTTTAATTACCCATAATGAATAGAAGATCATAATAGAAAAATGTTAGTGTAATTCGCTAACTTTACTTTCCAAAAGGGCCCTAAATTCTTGTGTGCCCAAGGGCCCCGGCATAGTTTAAGAAGGCCTTTTCAGTAGGGCTAACCCCCGAATACTCAAACGCGACCCAGAGTTGAGCACGTTTCAACTCACGGTTTTTTGGCAATTTCCGATGAAAATCTACCAAAAGAAAAAAATCGTCATTTGAGACGTGCTCAACTTTGAGATGCGTTTGAGTATTCGGGGGTAAGGAGACCATTTTGAGCAATTCATGTATAGCGATAAATTTTTCGAGTTTATAGCAAATCCTAAGCGATTCGGAATCGTAGGTAAAGGTACGCAATTCGATTCAGCAGCAGAATCATATTTGGCCTTAAAATGGTCGGAATTTTTGTAGCAGCAGATCATAATGATGTGGCCTTTTAACCCAACTGGTAACGAGGCCTTTTTTACCCTCCATGAGCAAGTAAAAAGGCCACTACTACTACACACTACAATATTCACTTCTGAATTTGCTGCTGAATTTTTGAGCTCCTGATCTCTGCCTACCCCTATGGGAAACAGGCGTGATTTTGTATTTCACTTCAAGGAACGAAAGAAAATGATAAAATTTCATTTTATCTTCGAATTAACACATTTTACTAACAACAGAGTTCATCGGCTATTGCACAGTTTTGAACCTTTCACCGCACTGGTTCGATAAAATTGTGTTTGTTCCAGAAACGCGAGGAGGGCTGGTGGGTGGTCATCGGAGACCCGAAGACTAACTCGTTGCTCTCCATCAAGAGAGTCTCCCTCGCCAGGAGTGCTAAGGTAATAAATAAAATATAAATAAATAAAAAGAGCTTTATTTTCCCACACCTAAATTTAAACAATATTATAAATAATAAATGATAACAGCCAACAGGCACATACATAGTCCTGACCCCACACTAGGACTCCCTGTGTCGTGGGTACCAGAAACTACGAGTACCATGCTACCACAACACCCAAACCCGGAACAAATATTTGCAGAACATACAAACATTTCTTCCGTAGCGGGAATCGAACCCGCGCCTCTTGCGTCTCAGCCAAGCACTCGCCCGCCACGCCACCGAGATCGTCAAATTATATCTATATATATAAAAGAAAGTCGTGTTAGTTACACCACTTATAACTCAAGAACGGCAGAACAGATTTGGGTGAAAATTGGTAGGGAGGTAGCTTAGAGCCAGGAGACGGACATAAGATACTTTTTTATTATTTTTATGTAATTGACGTATCACCATCTGGGGACCACGCGAGCGAAGCCGCGGGCGGAACCTAGTTTGTAATAGTTGTAAGTTTCTTTCTGTTAATAAAGATAATATAGTAGGATAATAATGTTTGTTTGTGGGCAGGTGCGGCTGGACTTCGTCTGCGGCGCGGCCGGCCGGCACACGTACACGCTGTACTTCATGTCGGACGCGTACCTCGGCGCCGACCAGGAGTACAAGTTCACCGTGGACGTCGACCACGCCGCCAACTCCAGCGACTCAGACTAGACTGTGTATATTGTGTATGTGTAGTGTGGCTAAGACTATTGTGGAAATAAACTGATTTTATTGATGTTTTATGGTTTTACTAGCTGCCGCTCGCGGCTTCGCTCTCGTGGTACCCGGATAAAAAATAGCCTATATGTTAATCCAGTACATGTACTATGTATATATGTATTCAAGGAGATATCCAAGAAGCTAATAGATATGACCAATGACCAAAGGGCTGGCGCTTACCTCGGACAAAGGATAAGTATAGCTATTCAACGGGGTAACGTCGCCAGCCTTTTGGGGAGCTTACTTGCGGTCGGTGATCTGAGCTCTGTTTTCTATCTGTAGGCGAACTCAGATAAAAAACTGAGCTCATTTTTATTTCTTATTATTATTATACTGATTACCTTAGAGCCTGTCCAGAAAGCGCGATTTACGCGCGTGTCCATTCGCGCGTAGGCACTCGCGCGTTCTCGAGTTACTAGAGCTACATACATTCCGTCCAGATGCTCTCGCGCGTTACCTTACACGCGCGTAAAACGCTTGCAATGAGCGGGACTCTCGACTCGCTCGTTTTACGCGCGTACGCCGCGCGAGTCGAGATACTCCGGCGCCATTGCAGCGTCCAGTACTACGCGCGTGTCCGTGGCGAGTGGACGTATTTGGTTAAAAATGGAGCGTGAAAACTTTGACAAGGAACTTTTTATTGACGAAATTGAGAAAAGGGTAGCTATATGGGATATGGAATCATCAGATTATTCTAATAGAACCATTAGGCGTAGGAACTGGGAAGAAATAGTAGATATTTTTTGTGAAGCTGGTGATTCCAAGGAGAAAAAATATCCGATATATAAGTATTATCTATACTAATATTATAAAGCTGCAGAGTTTGTTTGTTTGTTTGTTTGTTTGTTTGTTTGAACGCGCTAATCTCTGGAACTACTGGTCCGATTTGAATGATTGTTTCAGTGTTGGGTAGTCCATTTATCGAGGAAGGCTATAGGCTATGTTTTTTTTTTTTTCAAAATTAGGGATCCGTAATAAAATTGCTATTTTGTAACACAAGGTGTAAAATCGAAAACCTATTTTTGCGTGCGCTGCAAAAACTATTGACAATAGAACAAAATGATGTACTACGGGTTTGTAGTTCCCATTAAGACCTACAAAAAAATCCGCGAGAACATATATCTAGCTATCATGGTTTAATCACAATAACCGATTTTGTGTTCAAAATAATTATTAAATCGTCTGAAGAAAAAAAACTACGTTAAATATGTATCGTAATATTAATCTTTATCGAAATTAAGCATTATGTTATCAAGAGTATTTATGTAGAAGTAAAATACTTTTTGTTTCATCTCAATCGGATATTTCGTTTAAAAGTTATCACGTGTGTAAGATGTTAAGAGTTGGTACCTATTAATGAGTTATGGGCCATAGAGTTTTTTATCAACATAAAATCCTGTAATAATCTTTTTGAAATATATTTGTTGATGATTGTAAGTATAAGATCTTTGAAGAGTATAATAAATACATTTCTAAAATAACTCTGCTAAGGAAATCCACGCGCGCTTGATGCAAGCAAGACGAGACGCTGGCGGCGCGGCGGCGGGCGAGACGAGGAAGCCGCGCTTGCTGGCCGCCTGTGAGAAAAACGCGGGTGAAACCGCGGAGCACAGCTAGTAGTAATATAAGTATCCGAGTTCATGTTTATAACTGACCAAATCCGTCTCATCACATGCGCGCGTGAAAACGCCGCATCTGGACGCAATTCAAATCAAAACGCGCGAGTGGACTCGCGCGTAAATCGCGCTTTCTGGACAGGCTCTTAAAGTTTTTAATGTTATTATAGTTTGTCTTTGTAGCTGTGTTCTTAAATAAAATTTTGTTGTACCTATGTATATTCCAAGTTTCATTCAAATCTGTTCAGCCGTTTAGGCGTGATTGAGTCACAAACTTTCGCATTTATAATATAAGTAAGATTGAGATACAAATATATTTATTTCTTCTTCTAATTTAGGAGCCGTGCTCTTGTCGGTGATGCAGCTCTTTCCGCTTGTTCCTGTCCAGCGCAGCCTCCTTGACCTCCTTATAAGACCCGACAGTTATCTTCTTTACTTGGCTCATGTAGCTAATTCGTGGTCTTCCTCTTCCTCTCCTTCCTTCTACTTTTCCTTCTATGATGGTGTTAATAAAACTGTCGTGTCTTATAAGGTATGAAAAGAGAAGAGAAAAGATGATTGGCGACCAAATTTATTTACTAATCAAATTTTAAGTAAAAGTTAATACATGGATTTACCAGTCCCCGCGCTACTTTGACGACCTCGGTGGCGTTGCAGGTCCTCGGTTGAGACTCAAAAGGCGCGCTGGTTCAATTCCCGCTACGGGAGAAATGTTTCGGACATTTCACACAGCGCCATCTAGCCCCAAACTAAACAAAGCTTGTACTATGGACACCAGATGGCTGATAGAATACTTGTATACTTTGTCAACACCTAGACGCGGAAGAAATATTTGCAGAACATAAAAACATTTCTCCCGTAGCGGGAATCAAACCAGCGCCTCTTGCGTCGCAGCTGAACAATCGCCCGCCACGCCACCGAGGTCGTCAATAGAACAGCTTTACTTGACTAACTGATTCATCATCGTTCAACCGAAACCGCTGAAGCTAAAAAGCTGAAACTTAGAAGGTCCTTTTAAAAAATGTTCATTAAAGCGTAATTTTTCGAAATTCAACTCGTTTGCGAATTCGACTCGCACTTGGCCGGTTTTAGTTTTATTCAGACTTGTCATTCTAATCATATTTTCATGGTGGCATCATTTAACCCGCATATGAATGGAAAAACTTGTTACTCTAAATTAGACCAACAAATAGGTACCTATTGTGTTATCTTTGTAACTTAGGTTTTTGTAAAATGTCTCATTAGGGCTTCCGCTCACAGACGGCACGGCGCGGCAAAGGATTTTTTTCGTTGTCAAATGATTTTTGACCTTATTGCAATTACCATAGCTCTGACATTCCTTTATTTCAACATGAATACTGAGACGTTTCTAAATGCATTAGTTTTTTTATAAGAATACTAGCTTCCGCCTGCGGCTTCGCTCGCGTTGTACCAGGATAGAAAGTAGCCTATATGTTATTCCAGCACACATACTATGTATGTTCCAAGTTTCATTAAAATCCGTTCAGGCGTTACGGCGTGGTTGAGGCACAAACTTTCGCATATACAATATAAGTAAGATTTAGTTTTACAAAGACACATTAAGGTTATCAGGATAATAATAGGAAATGAAAATGAGCTTAGTTTTCTATCTAAGTTACAGAAAGAAAACAGAGCTCAGAATGTAAAATGCATTAGTTAAGTACTTCATTTCTTTAACGACTTTAAGTTACTTACCGATGCATAATTTAACAAGGTTGTATCTAGCCGTTGCAGCCTGACCTGACCAACTTAAAGGTAGACTTTCGAAACAAGCGTCAGTGACGCAGCGTTAGTGACGCCGCGAAAGAGCTACTACGCAAATGTGTGGAACATCATACGAGCGCAGTGTTAACGATGCGAATGACGTTCCAAAAAGTTTCAGAGTAGCTCTATCGCGGCGTCACTAACGCTGCGTCAGTGACGCTTGCTTCGAAAGTCTACCTTTAGGCTCGGCGCGAGCGCCCGGCGCCGGCGTCCGGCAGACAAGCGTGGCCACCGCGCCGTCTGTGAGCGCAGGCCTTTAAGTTAAGTATATCAGCTTATGTAATACTTTGCCTATAAATATTTACGATGTCTAAACGCTAACATATTTTAAAAAATGTTCACTCGTCTGTTCCTCGTATTGACAATCTCAGCAATAATTAACTATGGTAGGATTATTTTACTTTTTAATTCACAATATGAGAGCACTGGTGGACTAGTGGTAGCGACACAGCCTTCCGGTCGTGGGTTCGAATTCAATCGTGCACAAATGGAATTTTTTGCTCGATAAATGTATGTCAAACGTTGAAGGAGAATATAGTGAGGAAAAAACCATGCCGTAAAACATAAAAGTTAGAAATCATGAAGTGCTTAAACCTTTGAGGCGCACTTTGGTTAAATATTTTCACCACATAATGTTCGAAAGAAGTGATCATTCACAATGTATATACCTGTATAAAGTGTTAAACAACTACCTAATAGGTAGGTACTTACCTACATAGTATTTCTAAATTTTTTTACGATATTTTCAGATTTCGTCGCCGCTGAGTCCAGACAAAAAAGGTAAGTAGGTAACTCCAGACTTCAACACCAGAGGCGGAAGAGATAAATAATATAATTAAAATTTCTTTCAAAAGTCAAAAGTCAAAAATTTTTATTCCATAAAATCACTGGGATCACTTGGACACGTCTTAAATCTACGTTGCATTTACACCTGTTCGTAACGCGACCAGGCGTGGAAGATACAGGCAAGAAACCACGCTTGGCTATTTTTTTGGAAAATGATCCCTTTACAATCATGTTATAAAAGGAGTTGGAGCATTCAGTCCCAAGCATTTCTATCCTCTATATAATCGGATATTTTATAGTAAGCTTTTTTATACAACTTTTGTTTTATTAGTGTTTTGAATTTATTAACTGACAAATTTGTCATCTCGCTTGGGACTTTGTTATAGAAGCGTACACATTGCCCTTTAAATGATTTATTAACTTTACCTAGCCTAATCGTGGGTACAGCAAGTTTATCCTTATTTCTAGTATTAACACTATGATTATCACTATTTTTCTTAAACTTACTAACATTTTTATGTACGTACATCAAGTTTTCGTAAATATATTGACAAGGAACAGTCATAATGTTTATTTCTTTAAATTTATTACGTAATGACTCCCTAGGACCCAGGTTATAAACTGCTCGAACAGCCCTCCTCTGCAACACAAATACGGTGTTTATATCTGCAGCACTCCCCCACAACAAAATGCCATATGCCATGATGCTATGGAAGTAGCTGAAGTAAACTAGTCTAGCTGTATCTACGTCTGTAAGTAGACGTATTTTTTTGACTGCATATGCCGCAGAACTAAGTCTCTTCGACAATTTATCTATATGTGGGTCCCATTGAATCTTTTTATCTAAGGTTATGCCCAAAAAAGTAGTAGTGTCCACGAGATCTATATGTTCATTTTTTATTTTTATATGAGAATTTACTTGTGTAACATTTGGTAGTATAAATCTTATACATTTGGTTTTCTTTTCATTTAGCAATAGGTTATTTACATCGAACCATTCTACGACTTTGGAGATTGCATTGTTTACTTCGCCAAAATTAACCTGGCGTCGTTTCATTTTAAATAAAAATGAGGTGTCATCTGCAAACAATACAATTTCATGATCATCCCTAACAAGTTTAGGTAAATCATTAATATAAACTAAAAATAGAAATGGTCCTAATATTGATCCCTGTGGTACACCCATTGTTACTATTGACCCTGGAGAACGTTTTCCATTAACGTCGACTCTTTGTATTCTGTTACTTAAATAGGAACTGAGAAGGTCAAGAGCAAAACCCCTAACCCCATAGTGTCGGAGTTTCCTGATTAATGTTTCATGATGGACACAATCGAATGCTTTTGACAGATCACAAAAAATCCCTAAAGCATCACGAGACTCTTCCCATGCATGGAAAATATGCGATATTAACTCGACACCAGCCTCTGTTGTTGAACGGCCCTTCATAAATCCGAATTGTTTGTTGTCGAGTAGGTTATTTATGTTAAAATGGTCTTGAAGTTGCTTTAGAATCAGTTTTTCAAATATTTTGCTAAAGGTCGGTAGTACTGATATAGGACGATAGTTACTAGGGTCTGAATGACTACCAGATTTGAAGAGAGGTGTTATTTTACTATGTTTCATTAAATCAGGGAACACACCACAATCAATACATTGATTGAAGATCATAGCTAGGTCAGGTGCAATTATGTCTATCAATGGTTTTACGACGCTAACAGAAATTCCCCAGAGGTCCGTGGTCTTTTTTACATTGATTAATTTATAAGCCTTGGCAATGTCATTAGAACTGACATAATCGAATGAAAAATTTGTTTTACATTCAGGTACGTTTTGTTTCAACATTGACTCTGCGATTATGTGGGAAGAGTTTAAAGATTTTGTAGTAGAGACTGGAATATCAGTAAAAAACAATTCGAGCGCTTTAGCTACATCTTCATCTTTGTTAATAATTATATTATCTATTTTTAATTTAAAACTGTTATTATGAATTATATTTTTTCCAGTCTCTTCTTTAATAACATTCCAAGTAGCTTTAATTTTATCTTGACTGTTTTTAATTTTTGAACTCAAATATAATGATTTGGCTATTTTACATACTTTCTTAAATATTTTAGAATAATTCTTAACTTTTTCTTTAAACTCTTCACTGAAATTATATTGTTTTATACTGTACAATTCATACAATGTTTGTCTACTTTTATGTATTCCTGCTGTTGCCCACTCACAAAATCCTGGCTTATTAGATACCATGATCGATTTGGATGTATAAACTGAATTGAATTCGTTATTAAATTCTTTAAAAAATGTATTATACAAATAATTAGGATCTTCATTATGATATATTATGTTTGGAATTTTATTTTTTAGATTTGATTTCAACTGTTCCAATCGATTAATGGTCATTGGTACATAGGTAATTTTCCTTTTTACATTTTGCCTAGTTTGTGTTTCAATTTTTATAAATTGTCCAAGGTGGTCTGATTCAAGTTGATTAATAATATTTTTACTTATTATATTAACATTAGTAAATATGTTGTCCGAACATGTAGCTGAGGTGGCAGTTATTCTAGTTGGCTCCATAAATGATGGTTCAAGATTGAATGATTTAAATAAACTTGTTAATCTAGTATTTAATGAGCATTTTTCAAGCAGATTTACATTATTTATTACTTTATTTTACTTTATTCACTAAAGTACCTTATGTTCTACAAATATCTCTATAATACAAGTTATTTTATCATAGTTTGGCAATTAGGGTTACTCCAAAGTGTATACAAACTTTTCTCCCGGGAATTGCGGGAATTGAACCCGCGCTCGCCCTCGCCCGCCAAGCCACCGGGATCGTCAAGATAACTAATCCGAAAAGGTAACATCGTCAGCTTTTTCGGGACGTGCGGTCGATGATCTGTCCTCGATCCTCCTAGCGAACGAAGTGAGCAACTTGGGCCCTTTGACGGCCTCGGTGGCGTGGCGGGCGATTGCTCGGCTGAGACGCAAGAGGCGCGGGTTCGATTCCCGCTGTGGAAGAAATATTTGTATGTTCTGCAAATATTTCTTCCGGGTTTGGGTGTTGTGGTAGCATGGTACTCGTAGTTTCTGATCCACGACACAGGGAGTCCTAGTGTGGGGTCAGGACTATGTATGTGACTGTTGGCTGTTATTTATTTTATTTATTTTGGCGTGGTATTTTTGTGGATATTAGAGCATAGCTTTCGAACCGTTAAACCAATGCATATGAAACTTGGTAGCTCAATAGATTGTGCTAGGAAGATTTGCTGGGAAGCATATGAGCTTAATAGGTGAAGGTGACTATAGGGGAACGATTGAGGAGGATTTGATTTCAGATGCATAGTGATCCAAAAGCAGTCGGGGACGCGCGGAGACAGCAGCGAGGATGGGGGGGAGCAGGAGTTCAGGAAACCAGAGCCAAAGGAGCCGCCACCAGACCGGCTGAGACGGCCTCAGGGAAACACCCGTGACGATGCCGAGGTAGTATATAATTACTAAGGCCTTTTACCATCTATAGTAGATGATTTATACAGCGTCAGGAGGCAACTTTTACCTTCGCAAACGGAACGCTGTAGTGCCCGGATGGAGTAGGCTTGCCCAGCACCTATTCCATCTCAGCTTAGTCGGCCTTGTCCACAGAGACATGGTCAATACGTGCGGAGCAGATTAAACCGAGGGTTTCCCCATGTTTTTCTTCACCGTTTGAGAGTACTGGTTTAGCGATGGTTAATTTTTCGAAAAGAAAAATCCATGCAAGACCGGGTTTGAACCCACCATACCCCGAAAAACGGGGTACTAACCCATAAAATACGGGGTATTTGGCAAACCCTATTTATGCACAACAGGAGATAGGTACCCACCTTACTGATTACTTGCTTGGTGTATACTTACCTACCTATCCAAGCAAACGCTTCTGAGCAAAAATTGGCCCGCTTTTTATCGCGACCTATGCACATTATACTCTTCATAGTCGAAAGTTAGTACTTATATGTATGTAGAGAGAGATGAATGAAAGAAGATTAACGAAACAGGTGTGTGAGGCGAGTGTGAATGGTGCCGTTGGAAGGGGAAGACCTCGGCGCACGTACCTGGACCAAATCAGCAACGTTTTGGAAAAGGGCCAGGTCAAGAGTACCCTAAAGCATGTATGACGAATGTAATGAGAGTGAATGAAGCGAAAGAAGTATGTCAGGATCGTAGCAAATGGAGATCCGTGATCTCTGCCTACCCCTATGGGAAACAGGCGTGATATTATGTTTTTGTTTCAGAATCTATCTCCGGAACTGCTGAAATACAAAACTCTACCGATGAGACCTCTCAACAGCGGATATCGTCTGAGAAACAAGATTTTAAGAAAATATCTGTTGTAGACGTTATTATAAACACAGATTACAACAGACGTCAGAACCAACACGGCAGCGCCAGCTAATAACGCTCATTATTATGTAACAAATTAATCAAGTATTGATTAAACATTATTTTTATACATTTGATCAATAAAATTTGTATTTTGATAATAACTAATATAATTTGTTTGAATACTCGATGTAGTATGAGAAGGTACAACACAATTATTGTATTTAATGACTTAAGTACTATTTTCTACGTGTATAAAACTTGGGTGTGTTTATTCCTCCAAGGTATAAAACTGACATGTAACCTTTTAACATGTACTGAAATTGAATTGAATTGAAATATGAATTGCGAGGCACGCTTTGGACTTCCGACCATGCCGTATTTGTGTTGTTTTCGTGTGGTCTCAAAAAAAAATTTCGTCTCAGTAATTTTATAAAGGATGGAAGATTTAAATCAGAAAGCAATAATAACTTAGCACGGTATTGCTTCTCTAAGTCTTCCATCCCGTATTTTATTAAGGTAAAATAAAACAACAACGTTAAAGAACATAATGAAACATAATGAATATACTTAAATAATAAGGCCTAATAAGTTTTACACATTTTGTTTTTTTTTATGCTGAGCTACCCTGGGTGTTGAGTGGAAAACTTCAAATAGGTATTTTAATCATATATTGCATGTAATGATGTTCACTTTGTTGATGAAACTAAATAAATAAACTATTACCTATATACAGCCTAACTAAGGCCTTTCACCATCTATAGTAGATGATTTATACAGCGTCAGGAGGCAACTTTTACCTACACAAACGGGACGCTGTAGTGCCCGGGACGAATTAAGATTGAGTAGGCTTGCCCAGCACCTATTCCATCCTCTCAGCTTAGTCGGCCTTGTCCACAGGAAAGGCATGGTCAATACGTGCGGAGCTGACTAAGCCGCGGGTTTCCTCACGATGTTTCCCTTCACCGTTTGAGAGTACCTACCTACTGGTATAGCGCACATAAATTTTTTGCACAGAAAAATCCATTGGTTTGAACCCACGACCTTAGGATCGGAACGGGGTCACTACCAACTAGACCACCAGTGCAAAGAGATATAGCATGAAGATAGTTCAGGTATACGCACAGACCTCGACATATTCGGATGATGAAGTGGAGGATATACAAAGGCAAATCCAAAGCCTTGCACAACACCGCTACGGCTCACTTCAACGTTGTTATGGGGGACTTTAACGGCAAGGTGGGAGTCCGGATTGGTGACGAATCTAGAGTAGGCTCGCATGGTTATGGATGTAGGAACCACAGGGAACAAATGCTTGCCAACTTCCTAGCGGAGGGGGCTTCTTGATGAGCTCATTCTTCAAGAAGAAGCCCCACAGGAAGTGGACGTGAAAAAGCCCTGATGCTGTGACCAAAAATAATACTAATAATAACTTCTCAGCTGGACTGGGAATAAAAAAAAACCATAGAATACGTCCAGCTGCTTCTCTCCCCGAGCATGTCGAAAAGTTGACTAAGGGATAGTATCCTCCAACATGATGAGATACAATAAGCAAGTATTCCCAAGGAGGGTTGACGTCAGGACGACAGCCGGTCATAAAACACCTTAGCCAAAACTCTTACAGCATGTTCATGGAACATGCTGTGCCGTCCCCACATAGGGTGGGATAAGGATCCCCCACAGTGGGATAAGGGCAGGAAGATGATGATGATGACTGTGATCAAAAATGAGATCGACTTCAACATGACGGACAAAAAGCACATTATTCAGAGATGTCTCTGATCAACAGGTTCATTAATAATAATAATAATAAGAAATTCTTTATTTCTGGCTACAAAACAATATAAAACAATATAGGTACTGTTGTTGGCCCCTATTAATAGACCTTATTATGTAGACTAACATACATATAAAACAAAATTGAAACTGACCCAAAATTAGGGCACTTTTTTCATTTGCGACACTTCCCTATACAGTCTGGATACGATTCCCGCTGACCAGACGTCTGGAGCAATGAATACGTCCTTGCAGCCACTCGCAGTACTTGAAGTTAGTCTCTTCAAGCCATGCACGAGTACTGCTTGCGGCTCCCTGATTCTCCACTCCTCTCTTCCACATACCGGAGAATGCTCTCCCCGGTGGTAGTTGGCTCCAAGCGGGATAAATAAATGGAAATGTAAGCTCCATTGCCTGCAGAGTGAGCTACGTGTGTAGCATGTATGTAGCTACATTCATATTGTTTATTTAAGTAAGTACCTACTGTAAAGCTGAACCCAGCGACACAGGAAAGGGGACAGTTGCCAAGTCGCCTCTGAGCTCTCTGCAGGCTCAATACTGTTACTGTTAAGCCGTTGGCTTCAGTCTATAACTAAAGGTACGAGTTGGCAGCGGACGACATGAGGCAGCAGCGGACGACATGAGGCAGCAGCGGACGACGTGTCGCAGCGACACTACTGGTTTCTATGTACTTCTATGAAACGCGTCGCTAGCTTCGTGTCGCTAACTACGGAGGGAATTTCATAGAAATACATAGAAACCAGTAGTGTCGCTGCGACACGTCGTCTGCTGCTGCCTCATGTCGTCCGCTGCCAACTCGTACCCTAACCAACCTGTAATTCACGCGTACCGTAATTAAACGAACATTTTATAATTAAAAATATTTTATTTTTAGCAATTATTGGACACTCCTCGCAGGAACCCATAGTAAAAGCTAAGCGTGACTGTTTCGGTCGACGTCTCTTTTCCACGAGAGTGAAACCATCCTCGTCGACCTTCCGCCTTCCCATCCCATCTAAGAAGACCACGCTCCGACCTAATTCTCTCCAGATCATGGCGGGCACCGACAAGTTTCAGGAACTTCTCACGCAAAACTACAAAAATGCGCTGTAAAAGGCGTCGCGAACGAAGTCGCGGGTACAGTTAGTCATAAATAATACTAGAAAAAACAAGTAATTGTTATATTAAAATACAATACTACTTAGTGTAAAAATATGATATCCAAGAGACGTAGGCCAGGGGTGTCAAACTGAATATTCCATGAACCCCTGGGCTTCTTTTACTTGTCCACGACGTCCAATCATCATCATCAACCAGCCTCTATCCACTGCTATTCGACCAATCGCATCCAGAACTTTCCAACTATCCTAGCTTGCAAGCTTCAATCTCTTTTTAAAGATATTTTTACACACAAGATAGATAGATAACACTTTATCGTTTACCTTCATCACAACATTCTAACTTACAATATAGACAAAAATAATGGGTAAAAACAATGGGCAGCCTTATCGCTAAAAGCGATCTCTGCCAGGCAACCAAGGATGGATTGGATGGAACAAAAACATAGAAGGGGCAAATTGGTATGGTTATATTGATAAAAAAAACTTGAGGATAGATTGTATGACGATATGGTTATGAGTGCGGAGATGACGGCTGAAAGAAGGGAATGGAAGAAGACGTGCTGTGGTGCCGACCCCACGTAGAATGGAATAAGGGCAGGAAGGTGAAGAGGAAAGTATTGTATTCTGCGATCGTATTCGGCTGCGGGCCTCAAGTTTAACATGCCTGCCTTAGGTCGATGTGCTTAGCTTGGCTGTAAACAGTAGGTAAGTATAAATAGCATATTATCAATAGAAAAAAATAGCATTCCCTGCACATTACTTTTTTGAAACACTCGCTTTTGCAAAGTATTAAAATGAATTTAATTTCTTTGGTAAGTACTTAGATTACGTAAGTTTTTGAAGAGAATTTTATTCGCTGATATAAAATCTGCGTTGAATTTACCAGTATGTAACAAAAGGGTATGGGGTGCCTTGAATAGATTACCCGACTAGGAAGAGGGAGCGTACCTATTGTTTTTGGAGCATAGGTAGGTACCTATGTACCTATGTTATGTGCTGTGCATTAATTTGGTTGAAGTTGTAGCCAAAACGGCTAAACGGATGAAGGTAATTGACAAACTAGCTTTCACCCGCGGCTTCGCTCGCGTGGTATTACCCTAAAAAATTGCCTATATGTTAATCCAGCACATCGTCACTGGAAAGGCAAATTTACGTAAGCGCCAAAAGGCCATTTCGAGAAGAAGCCGTTTAAAGTTTTTTTTTTTTCGTTTTTTAATCATAACTTTACCTAATTATCGAATTTTGATGACGTTAACGTAAGATTTCATTCTTTTTTCATTTTCTATGTCCAGCAATTCATAATATGAATTGAAAAAAAAAACTTTAAACCACTCTCTTATCGAAATGGCCTTTTGGCGCTTACGTAAATTTGCCTTTCCAGTGACGACATGTACTATATATCGTCACTGGAAAGGCAAATTTACGTAAGCGCCAATCGAGAAAAAGCCGTTTAAAGTTCATTTTTTCGTTTTTGTAATCATAACTTTCTACCTAATTATCGAATTTTGATGACGTCAACGTAAGATTTCATTCTTTTTTCATTTTCTATGTCCAGCAATTCATATTATTGTATTTGGACTGCTATTTTTGGATAATAACTCAATATGCCTATTTTGGCGCCATTTTGGCGCTTACCTAATTTTGCCTTTCCAGTGACGATATATTCCAAGTTTCATTCAAATCCGTTATGCCGTTTAGACGTGATAGAGGCACGAACATACAAACAACGTCACAAACTTTCACAATTTTAAGTACGGTACTACTCGTATAGTAGGATGAGATGTCGATGTCGTTGGATTCATCTGAATGACGGAAGTGCCATTTATAATAAAGTGTCAAAAATCCACTAAGGCGACTGTAAGAAACTTCTTTCTTTAAAGTCTGTAGCCAAAGCGGCTTATAGACTTGGTCTGGATTAAAAGAGTTGCAAATAAAACGTACAGCCTTTAGTTTAATTTTAGATGTATACCATAATTATCATAAGTTATGAAATGAATTTAATTAAATTGACACTTTTTTTTATTAAAATGTTTCTAACATGGTGGTTTTAAGAGGGCATTACAAATTAATTAAAAATTATAATAAAACGGTACAAATTCATAATTTTCATCATGGTGTGTCCTCAGTCGAAATTTTAGTTATTTTAAATAAACACTTGTCAAAACTTTTCTGAAGGATCCTAGTGATTTCAAAGAATCAAAATACTGTTTTTTTAACACTCAGTCAATTTATAATAATGAAATACACTTGCAGATTGGTTTCGGAGCGATACTGTCATTAGCGATGCTGAAGATCACAGAAGGAAACGCACTTCCATTGGACACCAACCTCCCAAACACCGACAATAATGAGCAACAGGGTACCACCAGCCCCCCGAGTAACAGCGACGATAACAACCAGCAGGGTACCACCAGCCCCCCGAGTAACAGCGACGATAACAACCAGCAGGGTACCACCAGCCCCCCGAGTAACAGCGACGATAACAACCAGCAGGGTACCACCAGCCCCCCGAGTAACAGCGACGATAACAACCAGCAGGGTACCACCAGCCCCCCGAGTAACAGCGACGATAACAACCAGCAGGGTACCACCAGCCCCCCGAGTAACAGCGACGATAACAACCAGCAAGGTACCACCAGCCCCCCGAGTAACAGCGACGATAACAACCAGCAGGGTACCACCAGCCCACCGAGTAACAGCGACAATAACAACCAGCAGGGTACCACCAGCCCCCCGAGTAACAGCGACGATAACAACCAGCAGGGTACCACCAGCCCACCGAGTAACAGCGACAATAACAACCAGCAGGGTACCACCAGCCCCCCGAGTAACAGCGACGATAACAACCAGCAGGGTACCACCAGCCCACCGAGTAACAGCGACGATAACAACCAGCAGGGTACCACCAGCCCCCCGAGTAACAGCGACGATAACAACCAGCAGGGTACCACCAGCCCCCCGAGTAACAGCGACGATAACAACCAGCAGGGTACCACCAGCCCACCGAGTAACAGCGACAATAACAACCAGCAGGGTACCACCAGCCCCCCGAGTAACAGCGACGATAACAACCAGCAGGGTACCACCAGCCCCCCGAGTAACAGCGACGATAACAACCAGCAGGGTACCACCAGCCCCCCGTGTAACACTGACAATAACAACCAGCAGGGTACCACCAGCCCCCCGTGTACCACTGACAATAACAACCAGCAGGGTACCACCAGCCCCCCGAGTAACAGCGACGATAACAACCAGCAGGGTACCACCAGCCCCCCGAGTAACAGCGACGATAACAACCAGCAGGGTACCACCAGCCCCCCGTGTAACACTGACAATAACAACCAGCAGGGTACCACCAGCCCCCCGAGTAACAGCGACGATAACAACCAGCAGGGTACCACCAGCCCCCCGAGTAACAGCGACGATAACAACCAGCAGGGTACCACCAGCCCCCCGAGTAACAGCGACGATAACAACCAGCAGGGTACCACCAGCCCCCCGAGTAACAGCGACGATAACAACCAGCAGGGTACCACCAGCCCCCCGAGTAACAGCGACGATAACAACCAGCAGGGTACCACCAGCCCCCCGAGTAACAGCGACGATAACAACCAGCAGGGTACCACCAGCCCCCCGAGTAACAGCGACAATAACAACCAGCAGGGTACCACCAGCCCCCCGAGTAACACAGACAATAACAATCAGCAGGGTACCACCAGCCCCCCGAGTAACAGCGACAATAACAATCAGCAGGGTACCACCAGCCCCCCGAGTAACAGCGACAATAACAATCAGCAGGGTACCACCAGCCCCCCGAGTAACAGCGACAATAACAATCAGCAGGGTACCACCAGCCCCCCGTGTAACACTGACAATAACAACCAGCAGGGTACCACCAGCCCCCCGAGTAACACCGACAATAACAACCAACAGGGTACCACCAGCCCCCCGTGTAACACTGACAATAACAACCAGCAGGGTACCACCAGCCCCCCGAGTAACACCGACAATAACAACCAGCAGGGTACCACCAGCCCCCCGTGTAACACTGACAATAACAACCAGCAGGGTACCACCAGCCCCCCGAGTAACACCGACAATAACAACCAGCAGGGTACCACCAGCCCCCCGAGTAACACAGACAATAACAATCAGCAGGGTACCACCAGCCCCCCGAGTAACAGCGACAATAACAATCAGCAGGGTACCACCAGCCCCCCGTGTAACACTGACAATAACAACCAGCAGGGTATCACCAGCCCCCCGAGTAACACCGACAATAACAACCAACAGGGTACCACCAGCCCCCCGTGTAACACTGACAATAACAACCAGCAGGGTACCACCAGCCCCCCGAGAACCACCGACAATAACAACCAGCAGGGTACCACCAGCCCCCCGTGTAACACTGACAATAACAACCAGCAGGGTACCACCAGCCCCCCGAGTAACACCGACAATAACAACCAGCAGGGTACCACCAGCCCCCCGAGTAACACCGACAATAACAACCAGCAGGGTACCACCAGCCCCCCGAGTAACACCGACAATAACAACCAACAGGGTACCACCAGCCCCCCGTGTAACACTGACAATAACAACCAGCAGGGTACCACCAGCCCCCCGAGTAACACCGACAATAACAACCAACAGGGTAACAATAACAACCCATCAGGTAACTGCAACAAATCGAGTGATAGTGATAGCGACTCGTTAGGTAACAACAAACAAGGCGATCAGACCTGCAGCTCAATGTCAGGGTTCATTGTAATTAATGAGGCAAGTCCAAATTTCAGCGCATTCAATAAAATCGGCATTGATTCGATTTCCAATTTTTTTAGTTCGGGTTAGGTTGCCCGCAGTTTTGAATCGTCTTCAAAAAGAGGAGTTTTATGTTTGACTATGTAGGTACTATTTTTAAGTATGTTCATTGATATAATTGTTGATAGATTTTGAGGATTCTCTCACTGGTGTAGGTGTAGAGAATGGTCCAGAGGTTGCTCCGTATATGTCGAAGGGATTTAAATTTTTCAAGTAATATTTAAAAGTCGTAAATTGACCAGAAGTATGTATTTTCATACTTATGTTAGATTAGTAATACATTAAATTTATTAAATGAAAGAAACATTTTTCTCTGCTGGACTGGGAGTAAAGAAAAAACATAGAATGCGTCTAGCTGCTTTTCTCTTCGAGCATGTCGTAAAAGTCGACTAAGGAGTACCTAGTATCCTCTCCAACCTGATGGACCTATTATGGGCGATGGGCTGATCACCTGTCACCAAGGTTCACCATATCCATCTTGTGAGTCTTGGATCAGAAGAGGCTGCATGTTTTCTTACGATAACTTGAGGTTCTGCCCACCCCATTAGGGATACGGGCGTGATAATATGTAAGTATGAAAGAAACATACAACTAATACAAACATAATTTACAAAATACAAAAACTACCTGATCCAGCTCATCGGACGGTGGAAGCGTGCCCAAGGCGCTGGCCGCATAGCCACGCTGAATGGCAATACTGATCCGTTGAGCCAAGAACCGGCTCTTGGAACGCACATCGCTTAGATTAGTTGTCTGAATAGAAATAGAATGTCATTTATTGTAACATAGGTACAAATTAAGATTATATTTATTTATTTATTACCACAGTTACAAAGACAAACTATAATAACATTAAAAACTTTAAGGTAATCAGTATAATAATAAATTAAGATGAAATTTGTGTTTGTTCTACTATGTTACCATTAGGTAAATACTTTCGGTAACAATAATTTATGTATAGTTGTTGTAATACTTAGTTTGTACTCAAATACACTCTTTGGCACATCATTTCGTATTTCGATTTTGATATAGGTACCTATAATTTATTCAAAACTAGCTGACCCGACAGACTTCGTCCTGTCAAAAAGATTTGTAATCATTTGTATGGGAAAAAGAAAAGGGCTATTTTTAGGGTTTTTCCAGCAATAATTCTAATTTTTCTCGCCGTAAAAACCATCCTTGAACTTCAACGAACATTTTAAAAAAAGATTTGGCCAAATTGGTCCAGGCGTTGTTGAGTTATGCGCTTACCAACACATTTTGCGATTCATTTTTATATTATAGATATATAACCTTCGTATTTACAACTAATTGAAAATCACTACATAGTATAAAACAAAATCGCTTCCCGGCCTTCCCGGTGTTTGTCTGTCCCTATGTATGCTTAGATCTTTAAAACTACGCAACGGATTTTGATGCGGTTTTTTTTAATATATAGAGTGATTCAAGAGGAAGGTTTATATGTATAATACATTAAGTATAATATATAGTATTAAGACGTGTCCAAGTGATCCCAGTGATTTTATGGAATAAAAATTTTTGACTTTGACTTTGACTTTGATTCATAATATAGTAGAAAAACACTGATCATTTTAGAGGTTTCTAATGTGATGTCGTAAATAAACATATTTTTTTGCGCTTACATTGCAAACGCTGGCTGAACCCTACGAGATAGATCAAAATAATGTACTACACTATTATTGTACACCTTAAAAATGTCTAAAAAAAAGTCCGCGATGGTATACGTCAATCCCCGACGAAGCCGGGGCGGGTCGCTAGTCGACCTATAAATCAAAGTCGTGGTCAGGGCTCAGGGCTCTCCAAAGATCTATACGATTGGCCCTGCACTTGTGCCCTGGCAACAGCACAGCTTTCTTAGATCTCTTACTCCTTAGACACTGCTCTTTTAGGTAGGCATACCTACTGTCTTTCATCCGGTCATCTCTGTCCTCTAAACTTTTCCAATCTTTAAATGCTTCCTTATTTCTTTCAAAATCTTTTGTACTTCTTCATTCTACCACCATGTTATTCTTGTCTATATTTCCTTTACCTTTCAAAGACATCCTACTATATTATAAATTAGCTGGCGCCCGCGGCTTCGCTCGCGTGGTAAACGGATAAAAAATAGCATATATGTTAATCCAGTACATGTACTATGTATATTTCAAGTTTAATTCAAATCCGTTCAGCCGTTTAGGCGTGAAAGAGTAACAGATTTGAACACCGCTGACTCATGTGAGGAGCGGAGGGGGGTGGCCACCGGTGCTCAGCACTCACCAAGCCGGCTCATTCGTGCTGGAGCCTTATTCACTATGACCAAACAAAACGTAACACGGGCAAACGCGGGCACGTTTGTGGAATCACCGTATTATCGTATTCTATATGATAATTCCGTATTGCAAAAACGCGAGGAGGCGTGCTATAAACAAGTTACGAGCTGTCAAGTTTCGTCTGGTCATAGAGAATAAGGAGACTGGCATGCTGATATAAATAACACCCAACAGTCACATACATAGTCCTGACCCCACACTAGGATTCCCTGTGTCGTGGGTATCAGAAACTATGAGTACCATGGTACCACAACACCCAGACCCGGAACAAATATTTGCAGAACATGCAAACATTTCTTCGAACAAATCGAACCTGCGCCTCTTGCGTCACTGCCGTGCAATCGTCCGCCACGCCACCGAGGCCGTCATATGTCAGCGTGGTTCTACTACCGAATATCTGCCGAAGAATCGACAACCGCTGGGGTGAACGAGTTATTGAGTGGAGACCGCGACTCCGCAAACTTAATGCAGGACGCCCTCCGGCTAGCTGGAGTGAGGGTCTACTGCTGACTGCTGACAGAGACTGGATGCCTCAAGCTGAGGATAGGGCGATGCAGCCCATTAGAGAGGCCTATGTCCAGCAATGGACAAAAACACCTTAGCCAAAACTCTTACAGCGTGATCCAAGGATCATGCTGTGCCGACCCCACAGAGTGGGATAAGGGCAGGAAGATGATGATGATGTCCAGCAATGGACTGCTGTAGGTTGATGATGATGGATTTATGATAGCTTTTTTGTTCTTTTAAATAAATACTTGTTTACTCAAATACCTAATACGCTAGCTGCCGCCCAGAATAGAATAGAACGCGTCCAGCTGCTTCTCTCCCCGAGCGTGTTGTAAAAGTCGACTAAGGGATAGTATCCTCCAACATGATGAGATACAATAAGCAAGTATTCCCAAGGAGGGTTGACGTCAGGCAGGCGGCCGGTCATAAAACACCTTAGCCAAAACTCTTACCCCCGACTACTCAAACGTATCTCAAAGTTGAGAACATCTCAAATGACGATTTTTTTTTTGACAGATTTTCATCAGAAACTGTCAAAAAACCGTGAGTTGAGACGTGCTCAACTCTGAGTCGCGTTTGAGTATTCGGGGGTTAGACCATGATCCAAGGATCATGCTGTGCCGACTAAACATAGAGTGGGATAATGGCAGGAAGATGTTGATGCTAGCTGCCGCCTGCAGCTTCACTCGCGTGGTATCCGGACAAAAAGTAGCCTATTATGTTATTCCAGCAGACATGTACTATGTATATTCCAAGTTTCGTTCAAATCCGTTCAGCCGTTACGGCGTGATTGAAGCACAAACATACATCCTCACAAACTTTCGCATTTATAATATTAGTAGGATATTTTGTTTGCGCGGACTGATGAGCCGTAGGTATTAGTTTATGTTAATAGAACTAGTTAAAGTTTACTCAGCTGTGTTACTAGTAGGTACCTTGCGTAGGTACTATGTGGGTTACACCTTTCGAACAGAAAAATCCATTGATTCCACGGCTGGATTTAAACCATCGACCCCTAAATTATAATACGTATGCGATAATATTTAGCACGTACGTTACGGAGTAAAGAAAAAGCGTCGAATGCGTCCAGCTGCTTCTCTCCCCGAGCATGTTAAATCATGTAAAAGTCGACTAAGGGATAGTATCCTGCAACATGATGAGATACAATAAGCAAGTATTCCCAAGGAGGGTTGACGTCAGGCAGGCGGCCGGTCATAAAACACCTTAGCCAAAACTCTTACAGCATGATCCAAGGATCATGCTGTGCCGACGCCACATAGAATGGGATAAGGGCAGGAAGATGATGATGATGATGAACGGTGAAGGAAAACATCGTGAGGAAACCAGCAGCTTAGTCAGCTCCGCACTTAGTGACCATATCTCTCCTGTGGACAAGGCCGACTAAACTGAGAGGATGGTATAGGTGCTGGGTAAGTCTACTTAATTTAAGTACATTTGTCCCGGTCACTACAGCTTCCCGTTAGTGTAGGCAAAAGTTGCCTCCTTACGCTGTATAAATTTAGTATTTAGATCGCAAAGGCCTTAGTTTTTTATGTATGCAATTCGAGAAGAGAAAAAGCTTGATATGTTGAATATGCTAACTGTACTTATTAAGTCTTATTTATCAACAACATTATAAATTATGCTAAGTAATTGTTGTTCAATACAATTAATTGTTAGTCAAATACTTATAACTATTTGCTTATTATATTATATTGTTTTAGTTATTTAAAAACAATACCTCAGGTCGATGAACTTCGAGGTAAAAACAGTATAAAAAGCTTGTCCATATAAAAAGAGACATTCAAATCACATTGCTTCATTAATACGCTCGCATTAAAAGTGTTAAAATGAAGTGTTTTTCTTTGGTAAGTATGATTCTAAGATATTGTATCCTAGACATTGGCAAGAAGCACGTCATTTTGACAGTTCCAAAGTTCCAAACGCGCCTCTTCGCTCACTCACGCTTCGTCGTGTTTGTGAAATCTGACATTGTAATGCAGAATACTAGCCCGTGTTTGCCCGTGTTACGTTTTGTTTGGATCATAGTGAATAAGGCTTCTGACGTTACCCTCTGTGCTGCTGGGTTTTAATTTCAATTTAGCGCTCGTGTTGATGACCACAAAATTAATAATTCGTGTTCTGATGAAGAATAATCGTCGATAAACATGGACACAGTAGTGGTGACGCGCAAACCGTCCAACAGCGGGGTTCGTGGGCTGCTGCACGCTCGCGCAGAATGTGACACCGGAACGTATGAACGCGTGACTGCATTCTGTCTGATAGATCCCTAAAAGAGTGTGTGACTTGAATAAAAGTCAGTTGGTCTCACTCTCAGACCAAATAAAAAGAAAAGACCCCGCGCCGCGAACAACAAAAGTGAAGCCACCTTTTTATATATGTGTGTCGAAGGTTTTAAGGTTGTGTGTTCCAAGTAACCTAAATTCATAGTATAATAATTAAGAAACGATGCTATTTGAAGTACTTATAAGTGAAAAGTGTTTCCCTGAGACTTTTTATGTGATTTGCTGCTGTTTTTACAAGTTTTCACTACATAGGAAGGCATAATTCTATTTTAAGACACGTGACGTACTAAGAGCGATGAGCATGGTTTTAGTGTAGGTGTGTGCGTGAGCGTGTACGTTTACTTGCAGGAGCACGGTTTAGTGTGGCTTCACTTTTGTTGTTCGCGGCGCGGCGTCTTCTCTTTTTATTTGGTCTGAGTTCTCACTTAATCGATTCCTCGGCTTCACCTGAGCTAACTCACCTAGGTGTATTAAATACACTTTTAGTAAACTTTAATGATGATGATGTTGGGACTGCCCCGTTTCTGCAGTGCATCGGGGATGTTTGCAGAGTACGAGACGGATGGGTTTGCTGCCATCCTCCGTAAAAAGACCGCATCCCTGATGAGCAGTGCGTGACAGCCCCAACTAGGGTTACCAGATAAAAAATTTAAAAGTCCTGGTAAAAAGCTTGATTTCCATTGAAAAATCCTGAGATTTAGTGGAATTTTTTGAATTCTCGCGAAAACGACGCGTGGGCTGCAATGCAACAGGCAGATCATTATCATTCAATTATAATATCATTAAAAATCCTTCTTAGATTGATAATCTTGATTGATTTGAGATAGCGATACGTTGCGCATTCGGTTGTTGGGCCGGTCATCTCCATTTTATTAAAAATTCCAAAAATGAGATCCAAAAATCCTGAGATTTCCCGAGATTTCCAAAATCCGGCTGCAATCCTGAGAAGAGCCTACAAATCCTGAGATCTCAGGACAAATCCTGAGATATGGTAACCCTAGCCCCAACACCATCCTTCAAACAGTAGCCGGTAGAGTCACCTCTCCCACGTGGCATTGCTTCGTGAGGAGGGTGATCTACTAAAAATGTTCAGTAGTATTTAGTATCTAGTATTAGTCTAATAACTAGCCCTAATTATAAGTGCTTGTACATATTTACTAACAAATGATGGATCTTGTAGTCAGAGATAAAATCTTTTTATTTTTCTTTTTATTTAAGCACCTGGGCGCATTAAAATTACTTTTAAAAAACTTTATTCACACTTCGTGTAATTGCAGATCGGTTTTGCGTCGTTACTGGCTCTGGCATCGATGGTGGTCACAGAAGGAGATGCATTTCCGTACCCATGCGACACCCCACCAGTTGAACCTAGTTGCAAACCAGCCCCGAGCAATTCATCGGACAACAACGACAACAACGACAACAAAACGTGTGATAAAAAAAAGAGTGCCGAAGGCTCATTAGGTGACATTGAACAAAGTGATGATAGTGGTAACAATAGCTATTTAAATGCTCTTTTCGGAATTGGGAATCTAGACGCGTCTTCAGACATTATTAGTAAGAATGGCGTGGGTTCAATGAAAAATGTCGCGAGTCCTGGTTCGAGTTGCCCATAGGGGGTAACTAACAGACGCGGCCGCAGCCTGTAATTTTGGGGGGTCATTAATAATAGAATATGTCGAGTAAATCAGATTTTATTGCACAATACACAATTTTATTGCGCACATTATAAAACAAATGGAAGCCTTCTATTATTATTGCCATCGCGGCTAGGGGCAGGAAATTGCTTTTTATATTTTGTAATTTTTTTAGAAGATTTTTCAATTTGACCTGAACTATTTTGAGGGGGCCCTGTCCCCTGTGACCACCCCCCCGCCCCCACCCCCCTTCGGACCGCGGCTAGATTGATCGAGCGAGCGAACACAGCAAAAAGAGCATTATCTTTCGTTGTAAACCATATTTTATTCACACTTAGGTATATATTTTTGTAGATGTATATCCGATATTGATGTCAGGATGCTTCTTGATATTATTCTTTACCTAGTAGGTAAGGTATATTGAGTAAGGAGAATAAATTATCAGATCTTGTCATGTTTCCAATAGTGGTTAGTTTTACAGTCGTTTATCGAAATACTGCTCCGATTAAAGAAACGATAGTCTATTACAACTCAAAATATAGACACTCTACGTATCGTGCCTCTGCGATGCGAACCGATTGCCGTCCGCTACGATTATGTAATGTACCTACCTACTGCCGTCCGTTAATTTTTTTAAAACCAAAATTAAAATTAACCTAAATTATAATAATAATTATTTTAATTTAAGCCAAAATTTTGGGTTTCTCACTTAACGGTAACTATTTTAAATAAAATGCCGATAAGTGACAAACCCAAAATTTTGGCTACGAGCAAAAACGTGAGAAATTTTGTTTTCTAGACTTTTTGAAGACTTACAGTTTTTATTGAAATACTAAAATGTTTTGTATTTTATAAGCTTGAAGTGTATATATTGCATTAGAATACAAGTTTATCTTGTGATTTTTTATTTAACTTTTTGTGTTTCAGTAATGTAAAATGAGTTAATAGTCGAGGAGCTTTCATTTCTTTTTGTAAATCTCGGAACAATAAATACATAGAAGCCAGGCTGAAATAGCTGTTAATGTTTTTATGTACTTAAAATAAAGACAAATATATTGCCCTAAGACAGCCGTATTTTCTTTCCGTACCGATAAATATATAACATAATTTAGAATTCAGCCTGGCTTCCATGTATTTATTCTTCCAAGATGTCAATTTATACTTAATAACTATATATTTGTATATGTTGCGATGTTCTTTGGTTCCTGAAACGCAGTTTTTACTAGTTCAGGAGCCTAAGGATTCATTTATATTGTAACAAGCTTATTATTTCAATAAATTGATTTGTTTGTTGTTTGTACTTCTATTAGAAAAATCATTTTGTTTATTTTTTGGCAAATCCTCTCTTTTTTTCTCTAGCTAGAGCAACACGGACACTGGCAGAATTGTGACGTAACGTAGCAAATAAAAAAGAACTAAATTGAAGCAAATATTAAAGTTTTGTAATGTTAAATAAATAAACTAATATTCTATTAGTAGGTATTTTTATTTTAAGATGAAGATTAAGTTTGTACATAAGCAAAAAAACTCAATTCAGACGCATGACACCAAATTTTTTTAAATTATACATACTGCATGTTGGCTTTCGAGGCGCACATAAAATCTTTCCACACCGGTTTAAAAAAGCCTGAGGACACGAGTAAGTAGTATTTGTACTACGGCCAGACCACACTCTCAATCCAGGGCATGTACTTGGCGACCCTGGTGTAAACGCCGGCCTGGCCTTTGAACCCGCACTCCTGTCCAAAAGAGGTCACTCCTATGATGGTGTGCATGCAGGTGGGATGGTGGGTATCCGTCTGCAGCGGGCCTCCGCTGTCACCCTGCGGGGATAACAATACTTCCGTTAGATATATTCTTTTTAATCCTTATGTATGTACGGTGAAGGAAAACATCGTGAGGAAACCCGCGGCTTAGTCAGCTCCGCACGTATTGACCATGTCTTTCCTGTGGACAAGGCCGACTAAGCTGAGAGGATGGAATAGGTGCTGGGCAAGCCTACACCATCTTAATTCGTCCCGGGCACTACAGCGTCCCGTCTGTGAAGGTAAAGTTGCCTCCTGACGCTGTATAAATCATCTACTATAGATGGTAAAAGGCCTTAGTATGTTCGTATGAGCTAGTGGCCAACTCTAGTGACGAAGTTTTTAGGCCCTAAAAGCCTCCGTCATGGCTTAACGACTTAAAAGCCGGGACCGAGAGTTTAACGTGCCCTCCGAAGCACGGAAGCGCTCAGCTCGTAATGCCACTTGCGGTCACCCATTCCAATTGTGGCCTTAGTTGTACTTAGTTCGAATGAACTTAATTATGTTCCAATTTTAGTTACCATTGTACATCTTATCGATATTTGAGTCAATACGATAAATATGGCGTACGGATTGATTAATTAATTGACGAATAGATTCAGACCTATAGTGATCTAGCAAGTATAATGCTGTCTAGTCATATGGAGATGTAGTCCTAAAGCTTTCAACCCACTTTACTACCAGTCTTGTGTCACAACCTTATTATTGTATTACTTGTGAGACATAATCATTCTTATAGCTCCAAAATGGGCAGGACGTATCATCTTATCATGTAAGTGTCCTTCACATAGGTCATGGTCTTCGTAACATAGGTTATTCTATCATAATTATCTAGACAGAAATAAAAATGTTTCACATAAACACAAGTGGGGTCTAATTCCAATGAGTCAAGTCGTAAATATCCTATAAGTAACAGATGTCGAGTCGCGCGCCCTTCGCAAAAAAAACTGATGACGCGTGTTGTTTTTGTGCCGCGGGGCGTGCGGGGCTCGTGACGTCAGCAAATTATCTAGACATAGAAAAAAAAATGTTACACATGTACCTTAAAAGGGCAGGAAGTAACAACTCACCGTACAAGTGTCCTTCACGATAGTCTTGTCCCCGTAACACATCTGAGCGCTGTGGTCCAGCCCGGTTCTCAGAAGCCGGTGCGTGGGGTACATCTCCTCGCACTCCGCCGCGCTGAACTTCACCAGATTCACCTGCGGAGGCGGTGCATCATCAGGGAAATCAAGAGTCGTTTTGAAATGACGGTTCAGGTGAATTTAGAGCTGTTAATATGGAATGCGTCGGAAAAATACAATCTCTCTATTTTTGAGAATAAATATAAATAATTAAATATTTCTGGACATTACACACAGCGCCATCTAGCCCCAAACTAAACAAAGCTTGTACTATGGGTACCAGATGGCTGATATAATACTTATGTAAGTTTGTAGACCCGGAAGAAATATTTGCAAAATGTACAAACATTTTTCTCGCAGCGGGAATCGAACGCGCCTCTTGCGTCGCAGCCAAGCACTCGCCCGCCACGCCACCGAGGTCATCATGGAATGGACATTCTGAATCCCGTGGGATCCGGGTACATGATGGAACCCACATGTTCTAATTGACGACCTCGGTGGCGTGGTGGGCGATTGCTCGGCAGAAACGCAAGAGGCGCGGTTCGATTCCCGCTGCGGAAGAAATGTTTGCATGTTCTGCAAATATTTCTTCCGGGTCTGGGTGTTTTGGTACCATGGTATCTACTCGTAGTTTCTGATACCCACGACACAGGGAATCCTAGTGTGGGGTCAGGACTATGTATGTGACTGTTGGGTGTTATTATTATTATAATTAGGCTTTTTCTGTGTCTTTCAAAGATGATCATAATGTTTTATGACGAAGCCAAAACATAGACTATATTTCGTCAGTTAGTTGATAATGGGATTCGATGCAGCCTAACTTTACTTTACTTGACTTTACACACCCTGAGGAACTTTCAGATTTATAACCTTTAAGAAGATAATTTGGATTATAAAACAGGTTTTTACCGTGTTAAATAACAACGTATTTTCACGCCATAAAAAATCGTTTTATAATCTAAATTATGAATTCTGATTGCAAGAGTTTAAAAAAGACTATAGAAGATGTTAGGAATATGTATAAAATAGAAGGAATTCAGGATAGGAACCAAGCATAAGGGATATTCATGTTACAATGGACGGCAACCTTACTTTTGGGACAACTTTTGCCTACATTAATTTAGCCTACCTTCTGCATAGTATCAGCGAGCTCAGCTTTATACCCCAGATGTCCCCACCCAGTAGCCTTGATATCATACCCCGGCTTCACATTGTAGGAGATGACGTCATCGTGAGCGGGCAGGCACGCTGGCAGAACTGTCTTGTTCACAAATGTCACTCTGAAATAACAGAACTGGTAACAAAGGGGATCTTGGTAACAAAATAAGGCATGGTAACAAATTTTAAATCAAACACAGATTACGTATAATGGAATTAATAATACGAATTAATGGAAAATGGATCTACCTAATAGTAACAACAAAACAATGCTGATACTAGTCACCTACTAGTTTAGAAAATCCTTACTAACAGTTAAGCAAATTTAACATACATACATAATCACGCCCGTATCCCTAACTCTAACGGGGTAAGCAAAGCCACAAGTAATCATAGAAAAATGCAGCCACTCTTAAATCAAAGAAAATTTAAACTATATTATATCAAACTACTCGTACTCTACTTTACCATTAATATCTAAGTGATGATGATGATGAAGTAGCAATTAGTAAATACTGTGCGATGGCAACAAGAAATAAATACTCATAACATTGAAAACATTAAAGTACAAAAAAAGAAAGAAAAATATTTATTTTGTTACCAAACCTAAATACTAACAATTTTAAGGCACTAGTCGACACTAACAATAAAGGGTAACTAAAAAGGCCACCACTCAGCATATACTATGGCAGGGCGAGCCTTGCCAGAGCGCTGGTTTTCCTTGCTCGCGCAAACACAAAGTGCAATCTATTTCGGATAGCATGCGTTGAGTTTTACCCGTACTGATAGGTATTCAAGTATCCAGATGTCACGGCAACTGTACGGAACCGTACGCGGATATATAAGAGTGAGATGCTGAATTGATACGAACTGAGCTAGTAATATAATTGCTGTATTTAAGAACTTGACGCTATGCTGATGATACGCTAATGATTTATGCTGATATGAGTGCGGACCGCTCGCTGTCCGAATATGCACTGGCTAGGTAAACCGCGCGATGCACCTCGTGCGACCTACTTAGCCGAAACTGCTTGCTAAGGTGTTCGATGTGAATCGTACAGCAACCATTCCTGCCCAATAGTAACAACAAATTTTAATGTAAGACAAATGTAACAGGTGTCCATTGTAACAACTCACGGTATCTCAGTCTCTAGTAAAGCGATGTCGTGGTACTTCGACGGTGGTTCGTACTCGGGATGAGGTATGACACGTTTGATCTTATATCTCTGCCAGTTCTCAGCAGGGTCGGACCTTTTTAGGATGCCTAAGGCAACCTCTGTTACAGGACCCCTGGAAAAAAGAATTAGCATCTATCTACTAGCTTTCTGGTTTGCGAAATAAAAGCTGTTGACCTCAAAGTCTTTTTTTTTCTTTAACCTATAGCCAAACTGAAATGTTACTTATAATAGACTTACTTAGCACTCTCATGCTTACCATTTTCACACGCGCACAAGACGTTCATTCATACTCGAGTTAACTTTTTCGCATGGACTTGTTATTTCTTATATTCATAAATTCAGTCAAAAATCTTTTAACACTTTTGCTCACAAAGTATCCATCTTTATGTGCTACCGACTACTCAACCGAAGAGGTGTTCAAGGTAACATTTCCAATTGTAACAAAAATAGGCAAACTGGGCATACAACAAAAAAAAATCTATTAGTAACAAATGTGGGCACTTTAGCGCACAAGAATTTCGTTGTCTGTAGTTTTTGGGATTTGGTCTAGTTAGTAGTGACCCCACCTTCCGATCCTAAGGTCGTGGGTTCAAATCCAGTCGTGTACCAATGGATTTTTCTGCGCGAAAAATTTATGTGCGCTATACCAGTACTCTCTAACGGTGAAGGAAAACATCGTGAGAAAACCCGCGGCTTAGTTCAGCTCCGAACGTATTGACCACGTCTTTCCTGTGGACAAGGCCGACTAAGCTGAGAGGATGGAATAGGTGCTAGGCAAGCCTACTCCATCTTAATTGGTCCCGGGCACTGCAGCGTCCCGTTTGTGAAGGTAAAAGTTGCCTCTTGACGCTGTATAAATCATCTACTGTATATGGTAAAAGGCCTTAGTTTTTTTTTGGGATGAATTAAAAAAATTGAAAGCATTCTCACAGGTCCCGGCTGGAGATGCAGTGCGCCGCTGTGAGGATGAACCTCTCGCTGATGAGGGAACCGCTGCAGACCCAATCGGAAGGGCTCTTCGTGCCGCTGTATCCCAGCAGCGCCTGGAACACCGGAGTTATGTAATGTATAAACTTTAAAAGCGGACGAAATAGTACCTAACAAACTCAGACTACCCCCAAATAAAACTGCGCTATTTAACAAGAGTGTATTATGCAAGGCTATCAGTGTGTACAACCATTTACCAACACCTTTACTGCGGCGATTGCTCGACTTAGACGCAAGAGGCGCGGGTTCGATTCCCACTGCGGAAGAAATCTGTTTGCATGTTCTGCAAATATTTCTTCCTGGTCTGGGTGTTGTGGTACCATGGTACTCGTAGTTTCTGATGCCCACGACACAGGGAATTCTAGTGTGGGGTCAGGACTATGTATGTGACTGTTGGGTGTTATTTATTTATTTATTTATAGTATTCAAAGTGAGACTGAAGAAATGATTACTGGAAAAGGCTTATTATTCTACCCATGATTATTTAAATGATAAAAATATTGACTTGTAATTAAATAAAAAATGACATAATTAGGTATTATCATTAGACTTCGTAAAATTTAAATAAATTAATATTATATTTACTCTGAAAAATGGGGTAGCCCGTAAAATACGAGCCATCTGGCAACCCTGTGTATACCACGTGATCTCACCATGTGCGGGTATTCCCCGCGCGCCACATTGACCCCGCCCACCACGTAGCTTGTCATATCGTATATCCTGGAGACGTGGCACTGCTCGTCGCTTGGTTTCCGCACCACCCCGCTGTATCGGTTGCAATGGCGGTACTTGTACTTCTGGACGTACTCTATGCACTCTGAATAAAGAACATTTAATAATTTTATTATTATTTATTTGTTTATTTGGAGCAAATACATTATGCGCATGATACAAATACAACACTGGAAAATGCTATAGTAAAAGCTGTGTCGCATTTTCCAGTGCCCAACCTAAGGACTATGGAAAATTAAACAGTCAAACAAACAAACAAAGTCTAGTTTTGGAAAAAAGGCTAAGTGACAAAAATAAGCATGCAAAATTAGGTAGGCAGTAAAAATACAAATATTGAAATAATAAAGCAAGTGCCTAACTCTCACAAGATGTGGTGTGTGTAACACCGAAAAAGCAAAACCGACTTCAATAAAAAATAAATAAAAACTCCTAAGTAATTACCTAACCTACGTATGAGCTAGTGGCCAACTCTTGACCGACAATTTAACGTACCCTCCGAAGCACGGAAGCGCTCAGCTCGTAATGCCACTTGCGGTCACCCATCCAAATTGGGACAAGCCTAAGCAAGCTACGCCACGAGTGCTACAACTTACCTAAAAGATGGTCAATGATCCCACGGATACAAATAAAGTAATATTCAATTTTGTACTGACACTTTGTATTTTGTATGTTTTTGTTTGTTATGTATTCTTTAACATTCTAAATATTTTCTAGGCATTAAGCCCTCCTTTCGTACAGTTTTTTCTATTGTGCTATCTCAGACCAAATAAAAGAAAAGACGGGGCGCCGCGAACAACATAAGTGAAGTCACACAAAACCGTGCTCCTGCAAGTAAACATATACGCTCACGCACACACCTACACTAAACCATGCTCATCGCTCTCGAGTCGTCGTCTAGTAAACTTAAAATTTAAAAATAGAATTATGCCTTCCTGTGTAGTGAAAACTTGTAAAAACAGCAGCAAATCACATAAAGTCTTACGGATAACTTTTCACTTGTAAGTACTTCAAATAAGATCGTTTCTTAATTATTATACTATGAATTTTAGGTTACTTGGAACACAAAACCTCACAACCGACACACACATAGATAAAGGTTTCACTTTTGTTGTTCGCGGCGCGCCGTCTTTTCTTTTAATTAGTCTGAGTGTGCTTTAAAGTATATAAAAACAAATAATAAATAATCAAAGGGAATACTTACTGTCCCATGCCTTTTCTCCAGTCTTCCACAGGATTCCTGTCTCTCTGTCCTTGTCCAGAATTGCATTACTGTCAATGATAAACATACCAGCACTAGTTAATATATTTAGTACTAGCTGACCCCGCGAACTTCGTATCGCCTTAAAATTAATAATTCAAGTGCTTGTAATTTAATATGAACTTTATACCATAGCAATAAAGCTCAAATTGACTACGTTTTAGTTACAAATCATTTGTATGGGAAAAAGAAAAGGGCTATTTTTAGGGTTTTTCCAGCAATAATTCTAATTTTTCTCGCCGTAAAAACCATCCTTGAACTTCAACGAACATTTTAAAAAAAGATTTGGCCAAATTGGTCCAGGCGTTGTTGAGTTATGCGCTTACCAACACATTTTGCGATTCATTTTTATACTATATAGACTTCGCGCACGACCGTTGCGTAGGGAGCCGACCTCGCGACTGAGCCGCGCGGGTACCTTACTCATAGATCTAAACTCCCCTCCCGCACGCGCACCCCCGCCTTGGTGACGCCCACTTCGCAACGGGCCGTGCAGCAGAAATCGTAATATTTTAATTTCGCCATAACTTCAAAACCAAACGTCCAATTTTAATCATTCAAAGACCAAATATTATCTCCATAAACTGTTCTTAGTGATGAAATCATTTATTTTGATAAGGATTAATAGCATGAGTAAAATAAACGCGTTTAAATGTAGTCCAAAAAAAATTCAAGATTTTTAAATAAAAAAATGGTTGCTGTGCCTCACTCGACATAGATGGGTATAGTGTGTCGCGGACTTTTTTGTAGATATTTATAAGATCTACAATTAATTAGAACATTTTATGGTTCTATCTTTTATAGTTTAGGCAGCGTACGCAAAATAAGTAACTTTTCTGGTTGATTTTTTACACCTTGTGTCCGAAAAACCCAAATATCTTACGGAACCCTATTTTTTTCCAAAATAAAGTATAGCCTATGTTACTCGTGGATAATGTAGCTTTCGAATGGTGAAAGAATTTTTAAAATCGGTCCAGTAGTTTTTGAGCCTATTCAGTACAAACAAACAAACATACAAACAAAGTTTTCCTCTTTATAATATTATTATAGTGTAGACTAACTACCTCTTTTACTTCTCTGCTGGATAGATAGATAAACTCTTTATTATGTATAACAACAAAAACGAAAACAAGAAAAAACAAAAAACTTAGGTACTAAAAAAAACCAGATATACATAAACGACGGTCTTATTGCTAAGAGCAATTTCTTCCAGACAACCTTGGGACGGAGAGGATAGAAAAGAAGAATGGGCGATAAATAAACATAATAGTTTATGTACCTAAATAAATACCAGTAAAATAATGGAGTCAATATAATAAATACACAAAAATACATATACTGGACTGGGAGTACCTAAAGAAAAAACATAGAATGCGTCCAGCTGCTTCTCTCCCCGAGCATGTCGTAAAAGTCGACTAAGGGATAATATCTCCAACATGATGGACGATGGGCTGATTACCTGTCACCATGGTACACCATATCCATTTTGTTTGCGTCCATCCATCCACCATATTTATCAAAGCGCTATTTAAAAGCTTTTATTTAACTTGTAGTGTAGGTACGTACCTATGTACGAGAAACACGAGTATTGTCAGTAAATACCTAGGTATGTTGTTCGGGTCAAATCTCGCAACTGAATTTTTAAGCAGTTATCCTCAACTGATTGAGTTAAAATTTTGCATACACGTTTGTATGGATGATAATGTATAATAAATAAGTGACGTCATTCTATATCCAATATGGCGGACTCCCAAATATGGCGGACTATGTTTCTTTAGTCATCCCCACGATATGGATATGAAATGAAAGGGTTTGCTAAGAAGAATATTAATAATAACTAGAAGAAAGTAGATACAAGTTTTTTTTATACTGACTCACCTGGCATTTGAGACCAAATTACAATCCGTACAGCATACCCCGGGCTTCCCAAAATCGTTAATACACGGCTGAAAAAAAAAGAATGAATATTTATCTTCTAAGAAAACAAAACTATTGTGTTGCTAAAAAAAACATACAATATATGCCACCGTAACTTCGCACGCGTTGTAACCGCATAAAGAGTAGTTTAAAATATGTTATTTCAGAACACGTACTATGTAGGTATATTTCAAGTTTCAGCCAAATCCGTTTAGCCGTTACGGCGTGATTGAGGCATATCTTTGCTTAGTTTGGGGCTAGATGGCGCTGTGTGAAATACTCACAAATATTTATTATTTTTTCGGAATCGAACCCGCGGCTCTTGCGTCTCAGCCGAGCACTTGCTCGTTACGCCACCATTAAATGCACGGTTCAAATATTTGACTAACAAAGCAAAGTCACCTGTCGAAGAGCGCCACACATTTTTAAACACAACGTTGTACCTAGTTATAAATCCATAGTCCGCTAATAGAATATTGAAACCGGACATAAATAGCTCGATTTGGACGCAGAGAATAAGGACTTACCTTTGGGTACACTAATCCTGTGATGTAAGGGTTGGTTGAGAAGCATAGATGGGGTTCGACACAAACCCCTTGGAACTCATCGCCCACGCAATCAGGAACAGACCCTGATAGAAAAGAAATCCTATTTATTTATCACCTCTTTTATGCAGAACTTGCCCTTTGTTATTTTTAAGCTCACACTTTCTATTTGTTATTTTAAATTTTGTTAGCTTCTCGATTCTGACAAAAAAATAACAAAAACATATTTTTTTACTAAATACGAAAGAGAACTTTTGACTATTTTCGTCTGTTAGTTGAATAAAACCGTCCATAAGCTCGCTCAGTTACCTTTATACCTACTTCTCTGCTGGACTGGGAGTTAAGACAAACATAGAATGCGTCCAGCTGCTTCTCTCTCCGAGCATGTTGTAAAAGCCGACTAAGGGGTAGTATCCTCCGACGTAGACCATCTATATGGGCAATGGGCTGATCTACTGTCACCATCGCCATTCTTGAGACTTTGAATAAGAAGAGGCTGCAGGTTTTCTTAAGATTACTGGTGCCTCTGCCCACCCCTTTAGGGATACGACTGTGATAATTATGTAGACAAGTAACTTACCCCAGTTTCTGCTGCTGACTCCGATCGTGCCTAAACTTATTACAAATAATAAACTCAACATTTTATACGACCTTACGTACGGAGATCAAGAAACAAGTAGTACCTACCTAGGCACAAAACAACTTCCTAACTGCTACCTACTAACATTAAAAATGCGAAAGTTTTCGAGTATGTGACGATATTTTAACTTATTTTCAATTTTCAAATTCAATTTATTGAGGAAATGGGTGAAAATAACAATAAGATATTAAATTAATGTTCTCCATTATCAGCTAGTCAGCTCAGCATGCAAAGTTATGTCAAAAGAGAGAAAAATAATGATTTGAATTTAGTTTTTAACTAGCTACCGGCCGCGACTTCGCTCGCGTGGTACCCGGATAAAAAAATAGCCTATTATATTAATCTAGCACATGTACCTAGTATGTACTATACTTCTCTGCTGGACTGGGAGTAAAGAAAAAGCATAGAATGCGTCCAGCTGCTTCTCTCCCCGAGCATGTCGTAAAAGTCGACTAAGGGATAGCATCCTCCAACATGATGAATCTATAAGGGCGATGGGCTGATCACCTGTCACCATGATTCAACATAATCCATCTTGGAACTCTTGGACCAGAAGTGGCTGCAAGTTTTCTTGTGATTACTTGTGGCTCTGCCCACCCCGTTAGGGATACGGGCGTGGTAATACGTACGTACGTACGTATGTAGGTACTTTAAATACGTAAATTCGAAGTTATATTCGTTAACATTTTTTAAAAGTCGAATTTAAGATGTCAGATATTGTCTGTTTGTGCCGTAGTAAAATTTCGTTAGGAAACCGACATGTTTTAAAAACTAAGTTCGAAAACATGTGTGTCAATTGCACGAAAGAAGCCTTTGAGGCGCACTTAAAATCCTTACACCACACACTGGTTCGAAAGAACTAGTGACACAACTAAAAGTGTGCTCCAATCACGATATAACCGCTAAACGGATTTGAATGAAACTTGGAGCATATGTAGAACGTGAGCTGAATTAACTTGATGATGATGATGGCGTGCGGGCGAGTGCTCGGCTGAGATGCAAGAGGCGCGGGTTCGATTCCCGCTGCGGGAGAAACGTTTTCACGTTTTGCAAATATTTCTTCCGTGTCTGGATGTTGAGCTCAGACCAAATAAAAACAGAAGACGGCGCGCCGCGAACAATAAAAGTGAAGCCACACAAAACCGTGCTTCTGCAAGTAAACATACACGCTCACGCACACACCTACACTAAAACCATGCTCATCGCTCTTAGTACGTCACGAGTCTTAAAAATAGAATTATGCCTTCCTGTGTAGTGAAAACTTGTAAAAACAGCAGCAAATCACATAAAAAGTCTCACGGAATCACTTTTCACTTGTAAGCACTTCAAATAGCATCGTTTCTTAATTATTATACTATGAATTTAGGTTACTTGGAACACAACACCTTAAAACCTTCAACACACATAGATAAAAAGGTGGCTTCACTTTTGTTGTTCGCGGCGCGGGGTCTTTTCTTTTTATTTGGTCTGAGATGTTGAGTAATAAGTATTCTATCAGCCACCTGGTTCCCATAGTACAAGCTTTGCTTAGTTTGGAGCTAGATGGCGCTGTGTGAAATGTCCGCAAATATTTATTTTATGGGAGTGAAGTCACGAACATTGTAATAGTATAGGTAATTTTAATGTTGTTTTTGTTTTTATGTTACCTACATAATATAATACAGTTCTACCACATATATTGTGCGCCTTGGCAGTTTTCGTCTGGCTTTTAAAATACAAACTAACGCGATGATGTTATGTAATATAGAGATGTTATAATTATGACGGCCTCTGTGGCGTGGCGGGTGATTGCTCGACAGAGACGCAAGAGGCGCGGGTTCGATTCCCGCTGCGGAAGAAATGTTTGCATGATTTGCAAATATTTGTTCCGGGTCTGGGTGTTGTGGTAGCATGGTACTCGTAGTTTCTGATACCCACGACACAGGGAGTCCTAGTGTGGGCTCAGGACTATGTATGTTGGGTGTCATTTATTATGTAAATACTTATTTTTTATAGGGTTGGTTCAGTTAATGTTTTACTACTATTAGTTGCATATTCGGACAAATTCGGTTTTCATACAAAGCACGAAGTTTGTCGAGGCACACAATGTTTGTGGTAGGTTTACACATTTAACAAGTTTTTCAAAACTGGTTTCATTTCAAACATCTAACAAATAAACGCAATTATCCTTAACCGAGTGTAGTTCATCGACTCATTTGTAATAATAGATAAATTATCAATCGTATTGCAGTAGAATATTGGAACCAGTCATTCATCATCATCATCATTATGTCTATAGACATCCACTGCTGGACTTAGGCCAATTGAGGTCATGAGAGGTAGAGTGGCCTATCTGCATTTTTTCAATATTGATCCTTGTATTGGAATCTGCCGGTAAAAGTTATAGCGCAACAGTGGCCTAAAATTAATTATTTTATTTTTCCATAGATAGCAGCATTAAATAGAATGACCAATGACATTATTTAGTAAAATTACACATATCCAAAATCAGGGGCTCCTTTTATTTCTTTGATAATGCAATTTGTTTTTGTAGTTAGGTCACTCTGTATCTCATGGCCTCAATTATAGGTACTAAGGTAGGTAAGAAGGATTTCGCCAACAGCTACTTTTATATCGATCCGTGAACACGTGTTTCAGAGTTCTTCAAAATAACCCTCAAATCACTTTAGTTTTAGGTAAATAAACCTCGCAACGTAAGTTTTCACACCTACTACTTAAAAGTTCCATAAACATGCAATGAAAATGTAAGTTTTAGGTTTGTTTCCATAAATTGTATCTTAAGTTTGGTTGAAGTATAGACGTAGACATTCAGAGGTAGAAATTCAATAAAACAAATTAATTATTAGGAAGCTCATTTATTTTAATACACTAAAAAATATAAATATAAAGTGCACGCAATAAGGCGGGGTTTAAACGATCAATTTTTAAATAACTATAAAAAAGCTTGATTTAAAACTGTTCATCAAATACGATCCCATGATAAGATAAGTGAATTTGAAGTTAACTGGTTTAGCCAGTTGGGATAAATAGAATAGATCAAGATTTCCTACTAATATTGATTGACTCCTACAAGTATTGATTGGGCGCGCTCCATTGATGATCTGAATCCGATAAACTATCTATATACTCTTTGCGATTAGTTGAGAGTTTCTAGTAAACAAATGTTTTAAATTGCAAACTTGTATTGATCGTCTAAATCCAGCTGTGTCAATCCACTACGTCAATATTTCCATCAATATTCATATAGCACCTATTCCGGTAAGTAACTAAGGCACATCATCATCATTAACATCATTTGTTACAAGGCACGTGATATTAAAAATATGTAATTCTAATGAATTTGTATAAATCAGTTTCACGATACAAAAATATCGTTATGTCAGGCAGTTGAAGGGGCCTTCTTCACTATGACCAAACAAAACGTGACGCGGGCAAGTTTGTGGAATCACCGCGTTATCGTATTCTATTATGACACGCGTTACAAACAACCAGCTGTCAAGTTTCGTTTGATCATAGAGAATAAGAGGCAAGATGGCGCCAAGTAAGATGAACCCGCGGGAAAGTTACTGTTACACACAAAGGATTTTTGTGCATATTCAGGTGTAATGTTTAATTTACGAAAAAGAATAAATAAGTGAAACAATAGGGAATATGCGTGTATTAATAGTAAAAAAATATTCAACGCCAAACAGGTAATTTAAGGTACCTAGGTATTTCTGCCCTCGTAATAGCAAATGCAGTACTTGCAAAATGGCAGCTTCGAGAAAAACGCGGTAATCATAATTTTTAGATATCTCTGCAGCAAGTCAATGTTATAAACTTATAGTAAAAAATATAATGAAAATTATGTTTTTTATGTTGGTATAGATTTAGCCACTTGGAAATACCAACAGTTTCTTTGCACTTTAAAAATATAATTTATTGATCAAAAATATTGATGAACGTATAATTCTGATGTAAAAAAAACCCTAATTTGAATCACAAACAATATTCAATATTGGCGAATAGTATGAGCAAATTTTGACGTTTTAATCTTTTTTGCGCGGTTTCATTTTAAAAGTGTAATAACGTGACATCTATAACGCCATCTAGTAGACGAATTGGAACTATTTATAACATAATTATGTATAAAGCTTTTACGTTAATATTTTATCAAAAGATAGGACCTAAGAAGTACCTACCATCTATATGGGCGATGGGCTGATCACCTGTCACCATGGTTCACCATATCCATCTTGGAGCTTCAGGGTATCAATTCTTGAAAACAAAGACTTTTTCAATTTCATATTCTTAAAAGTCATTTGGCGACAACAAAATTTATTCATTTTTAATTTTGAAGCCACCAAATAACTTTCAAGGATTGATACCCAGGAGTGGCTGTAAGTTTTCTTTTGTTTACTTGTGGCTCTGCCCACCCCATTAGGGATACGGGCGTGATAATTATGTATGTATATAAATTAAAACATCAGCCAAATTCGAGTCGGAGTAAAGTGTAGGGTTCGCTATAAATATTGAAAATTTCGATTTACCCGCGTAATGATTCAAAGGTATTTTTTTTGTATTTTGAGGTACCTCATTTCATAAAGACTTGTCCGATCTGTCGTTTGAGATCGAAATTGTCGGTCCCGACTTTCAAGTCGTTAGGCCATGACGGAGGCCTTTAGGCGGCCTTAAAACTCCGTCACAAGAGTTGGCCACTAGCTCATACGAACTTACTTTTAGATCAAAACGACAAATCGATACTGTATGTCAATATTGTTATTATTACTTAACAGAAGATGATATAGGAGATCGCAACAAATACCCATCCGATTATAAGTTCGTATGAGCTAGTGGCCAACTCTTGTGACGGAGTTTTAAGGCCGCCTAAAGGCCTCCGTCATGGCTTAACGACTTAAAAGCCGGGACCGACAATTTAACGTGCCCTCCGAAGCACGGAAGCGCTCAGCTCGTAATGCCACTTGCGGTCACCCATCCCAATTGTGACCGCGCACAATGTTGCTTAACTTCAACGATCAATCAAAAATGGCAGATCACAACGACCAATCGATTCGTATATCGGCATTTTTGATCGTCACGATTTTCTCCGTTTATAATGTAAGACTCGAATTTGACTAACTTCAAAATTGAAACAAATTGATTAAAAGTTTCAATCAAGCACCAAAATTAACTACCTACTTATATATTACGTATTTTAAATGATTTTATTTTGAAATAATCATTGATGTCAATATTTCTTAATATTTTTCACTTTCACAATAATCCTGTAAGTTCATTTTGGTCAATTTTTTTGTTAAATAAAATGAAAATCAGTAAATAAATGTTACATACGCATTTTAAATATTCAGTAGGAGCCCCTTTTAAACGCACCTTAATCCTAACACTAGTGAACTAGTGGTACGAGTAATATTTTTTTATTAATATTTGACATCAATGATAACTAAACAAACACACACAAAGCATTAAGTAAGTACTTACACTAATTTGTCCATTAAACTAACAAAAGGTTAATTATGTATTAAAATTCTGAATAAAATGCTTTGGGGTCTATTTTTAGGGTTCCGTATTCGAATTTCTAAAATAAAATCCGAATTGAAAATATTACAAATAAAAATGTTCTGTTTACGCCGTACTTTGAACCCCCAATCAAAAGTAAGGGATCATTGACTTTATTATTTATATGTATATTTTTTCCTTGATTTTGAACGACTTTGGTTAACATTATAACAAATTATAATACGTTTTTTAATAAAAAATACTTCTACATGGTATGAAAAATCAGTAAAGTAAATTATGTATTTCTGTAACTACAGTAAAACTTAAAATAAATGCGTAAAAATAAAATTAAAAAAAAACGTAATGTCAAATAAAATGTAGCATAAATCATAAATTAACTGTGATGATAAAATTTCTACAAAAATTACATTCAAACGCATAAGTACTAAAATTTAAATAATTTAACAACTATACTTAGATAAGTAATTATATTCATAATTCTGACATATGATTCGGGACTAATGTCCTATAAACCAGTAGTGGTGTTCAGTTGGGATTTTCAAATGCAAGAGTGAAATCATTCGTTAATGCTAGAATAATATTGGAACGAACCATTAGTCAAAAATTGTGCCTTTTTTACGCCTCGGCAAACTTCATACTTTGAATGAATTTGTCCGAATAGTCAACTAATAATAACTGAACCAACTCTTTAAATAAAAATAAGTATCTACATAATCATTGTAACATCTCTATAATACATTATAATCATCGCATTAGTTCGTATTTTAGAAGCTGGACTGAAATTGCCGAGGAGCACAATACCTGTGGTACTACTCTGTACACGAAATGCTTCAAACATGTAGTTAAATAAAAAAGCATTACATATTTCAACTATATTTAGTATTGAATTGAATACTTTCTCAATCATCACTCTTTCAATGAGTGTCTCAATTCTCTTAGTGATCTACTTCACACGACTATTTCGTTAAAACATGGCCGAACACCAAATGTCAAAATCGTGAATCTAATTATTTGCTATACACTAAATTGTTAATCAAATGCGAAATAATAACTACAATACATTTTTCCAAGCACGATTCTCAAGATACAAAAAAATCTTTTGTCATTGTTACAAGTTGCCAGTTATAAACTAGTGTCATTTCTTGAGTAGTTTCTCCTCTTCGGGATGCGTGGAGTTCTTAAAACCCTCGGTTTTGAAGCTGGAGTTCGTGTAGGGACTGGCCGAGGCGGGCAGTGCCTGAAATACATAAAAATAATATAAACATACATACAATTATCACGCCCGTATCCCTAACGGTGTGGGCAGAGCCACAAGTAACCATAGGAAAACTTGCAGCCACTTCTGATCCAAGAGTTCCAAGATGGATTATATATATAAAATTAAAAAAATTGTTTTATTTGTTTTTTTTTACTGTTTTATTTTATTTTGAAAATTTATTTATGTAAGTACCTACACACAGTTTTATTTGTAAATATTTATGTAGGAAGTATTGGACCGTCCCGCTGCTAATTTTAGAAGTTGAATTTCGGGGAATTTCTATCTTCACAACCATAAAAAGAATACAAGAAATTTCTAAGAGAGCCTTTAACTGAAGTTCAATTGTGTTTTTTTTTTGCTTAAACTAGTATAAAAATCATCACCTACAATCAATGACGGATTAATCCATAATCAAATTAAGCAGCTGCCTAGGGCATCACGTCTGAGGGGGCACCAGAAGAAGCACAAAAAAAATTAGGGCATCACGTCTCACTCTCACGTTACATCTCATCATCTTATTTGACAAAAAACTAATGTTTTAGGCGGTAAAGGTTTAAAGACCGATTCTAGTTGACATACGGATAGGGGGGCCCACAGGCATGGATTGCTTAGGGCATCAAGTAGTCTTAATCCGTCACTGCCTACAATTAACTCAGTCGTTAGATGAAGTTACCGTTGGATTTTTGTCAGAATAAGCAAATCATATTTTAGGCATATTTATCAACATAGGCACAATTTTTGGTTGGTGATTCTAGAACAGCGACTTTATAATGAACCATTAAATTGTTTGCGCACCCTGAGTGCGGAGTGTGATACAAACCATTCAGTATCTTGTCTTATCCAAAGACTGGCAGCGTGAAAATAAAATTATATTTGAATCATTTGTTACATAGCCCATACTAGGGTTTACTTTCACCACACTGGTTGGAAATAACTAGAGACACGACTAACTAATAAAATATACAATATATTTATTTGGTACAAAAGTAAAATTAAAACTAAAACATGTAATAACGATACTGACTGCAAAAAAATAGGTGCTTGGTATAGGTGGGTGGGTTAAAAGACTTAAAATCTGCTGATGAATTGAATTGCGTACAATTCACCTACAATTCGGACCATTTAACGAAAATTACAGGAGTCGTATTTTGCTATAAATGAATTCCTCAAAGTGTCCTTTTTAGCCTATCTATAGTAGATGATTTATACAGCGTCAGGAGGCAACTTTTACCTTCACAAACGGCACGCTGTAGTGCCCGGGACGAATTAAGATGTAGTAGGCTTGCCCAGCACTTATTCCATCCTCTCAGCTTAGTCGGCCACAGGAAGGACATGGTCAATATGCGCGGAGCTGACTAAGCCGCGGGCTTCCTCACGATGTTTTGAGAGTACTGGGATAGCGCACATACATTTTTCGAACGGAAATCATTTGTGCACGACGGGATTTGAACCAACGACCGTTCGGTAGGCTACCACTAGACCACCAGTGCTGTCCTGTAGTATGTAATGAAGTTTACCTGTTTCGGTATATCCACTTCTCTTATGTCAGCCATCATATTGTCTCCCTCACGGAGTAACTGAAATAAACAAACTGTTTTAGCATATCATCATCTTCCTGCCCTTATCCCACTCCATGTGGGGTCGGCACAGCATGATCCTTGGATCACGCTGTAAGAGTTTTGGCTAAGGTGTTTTATGACCGGCCGCCTGCCTGACGTCAACCCTCCTTGGGAATACTTGCTTATTGTATCTCATCATGTTGGAGGATACTATCCCATAGTCGACTTTTACGACATGCTCGGGGAGAGAAGCAGCTGGACGCGTTCTATGTTTTTTCTTTACTACCAGTCCAGCAAGAAAAATTAAAATATAAAAAGATATAATAAATATTGGGGAACAGAACCATTAGGTCCATTTTAGGGTGCCAACGGGACCCTATTACTAAGCCTCCGCTGCCCGTCCGTCTGTCAGCGGGCTGTATCTAAATAAAAAAATATTTGTAGACATTTCACACAGCGCCATCTTGTCCCAAACTAAGCAAAGCTTGTACTATAGACACCAGATGACTGATACAATACTTTTATTAAAATAAATACTACAACACCCAGACCCGGAAGAAATATTTGCAGAACATCCAAACATTTCTCCCGTAGCGGGAATCGAACCCGCTCCTCTTGCGTCTCAGCCGAGCACACGCCCGCCACGCCACCGAGGTCGTCAAGTCTTAAAAAAAGTTTAATTTGTGTTATTTTAGTGTTACCTTGTCGACTTCTGGTTCTATCTGCTCGTTGGTGCCGCCAGTGTTGAGCGCTCCCTTCTCCATGAGTGTTGCGCGCTTAGCCGCCAGGTACATGGACCTACCAAACAAACAATTATCAATAAATAACAGCCAACAGTCACATACATAGTCCTGACCCCACACTAGGATTCCCTGTGTCGTGAGTATCAGAAACTACGAGTACCATGCTACCACAACACCCAGACCCGGAACAAATATTTACAGAACATGCAAACATTTCTTCCGCAGCGGGAATCGAACCCGCGCCTCTTGCGTCTCTGCCGAGCAATCGCCCGCCACGCCACCGAGGCCGTTGAGAGAATGAGTTTAAAATAAGCCAGATTACAATAAAAAAGTAAGTTTGTATGAGCTAGTGGCCAATTCTTGTGACGGAGTTTTTAGGCCGCCTAAAGGCCTCTGTCCTTAAAAGCCGGGACCGACAGTTTAACGTGCCCTCCGAAGCACGGAAGCGCTCAGCTCGTAATGCCACTTGCGGTCACCCATCCACATTGTGACCGCGCACAACGTTGCTTAAATTCAACGATCAAGAACGTCTAGTCAGTCAATGCATCAGTCAAGCAGTCAATCGGTCGGACAGTCATGTAAGTTAAATTTACAAATTGGTGTTTTCCCTCACCGTTTGATGGCGACGTAGTAGAGTTCGGCGATGGCCTTCACCGAATAGTCTGGCACGAAGGTGTGTCCCAACATCGAGTCCATATTCAGGTTCTGAAGCGAGCCCATGTTCGTGGGAGACGGCGCCTCAGCTGTGAATATGAGGGTAGTTAGCAATTTATTTATCAAAATATTTATAATCAGAACTAATCTTACAACTTAATATACAAACATTTATAATCAGAAATAATCAGCGATTGATTGCTCGGCTGAAACGCAAGAGGCGCGGGTTCGATTCCCGCTGCGGAAGAAATGTTTGCATGTTCTGCAAATATTTGTTCCGGGTCTGGGTGTTGTGGTACCATGGTACTCGTAGTTTCTGATACCCACGACACAGGGGATCCTAGTGTGGAGTCCTTCTAATATTATAAATGTGAAAGTTTGTGAGGATATATAGATGTGACGATGTATGTTTGTGCCTCAATCACGCCGTAACGACTGAACGGATTTGAATGAAAATTGGAATATACATAGTTTGTATGCTGGAATAACATATAAGCTACTTTTTATCCGGATATTACGAAGCTAGTCTTATTTATATTTATGTTAAAACCACGATTAGTTTAAGATAGTTAACCGTTCTGGATTTCGTGATAGGTAGGTATATTTATGTAGTTAGTTTTTTGTATGTATGTGTAATATTATATTACTCTATTTTTAGTCCTATAAAGCACTACCTCTGTTTGTTCTCCAAATTTCACAAAGGTTAGCTGGAAGAAAATGCTAATTAGCATTAAGTTCGCCTATGTATATGTTATTTCTTGTGCAATAAAGAATTTTCTATCTATCTATCTATCTATACTCACCAACACCAACGTTTTGCGTCAGGGCCTGCACTCCGAAGTAGGTGAAGGGTCCGGCCTCGAAGACCAGGTTCTCCCTTCCGACTGTCACCTCCACGCGACCTTCCAGAATCAACACGAAGTAATCCACCTGGCAAACAAACATAATCATCATCTTCCTGCCCTTATCCCACTCTATGTGGGGTCGGCACAGCATGAACCTTGGCTCATGCTGTAAGAGTTTTGGCTAAGGTGTTTTATGACCGGCCGCCTGCCTGACGTCAACCCTCCTTGGGAATACTTGCTTATTGTATCTCATCATGTTGGAGGATCCTATCCCTTAGTCGACTTTTACGACATGCTCGGGGAGAGAAGCAGCTGGACGCATTCTATGCTTTTTCTTTACTCCCAGTCCAGCAGAGAAGTATAAACAAACATAATCATAAGTCAATATTATAAAGAGGAAAGATTTTTTGTTTGTTTGTAACGAATAGGCTCCGAAACTACTGGACCGATTTCAAAAATTCTTTCACCAATAGAAAGCTACATTAGCAGGGACCAGTATGGGCTATAATATATTTTTAGGGATTTAATTAGGGATCCGTAAGAAGATTGCAATATTGTAACCCGAGGTAGAAAACCCAAAATAGTTTTTGGTGTGCGCTGCGAAAACTATTGATTATAGAAATAATGTACTACACGCGTACGAAGTCGCGGGCAACAGTTAGTATACAATATAAAATTGCAATGGAGTAGAATGGAATGGACTTGAACGGAATGGAACTGAAAAAACAGAATGGAATGGGGCGGAACGAAACAGAAAGGAAATAACGGAATGGAATAGGGCGTCAAATTGAATGAAATGGAACGGAACTGAACGGAATAATATCCTGCTATCCAGGGCTAGAAGGCCAGAAGAGTCACTGGTTTCCTATTTGAGTCTGGGGTCATTTCTATCACTCACCGCCTTGCCCTCCGTGAAGACGTATCTCTTGGGGTCATTTTTGTCCTCGTCTCCCTTCAGCTTGATATGATGGATGACGTCTTGTTTGAGCAGCCTACGAAGTACTGTTTCTGATATCATGTCGGGACGGAAAGCGGCTACACCTGAGGTATACATACAAAGATTAGCACAAAGGCCTATTACCATTATAGTAGATGATTTATACAGCGTCAGGAGGAAACTTTTACCTTCACAAACGGGACGCTGTAGTGCCCGGGACGAATTAAGATGGAGTAGGCTTGCCCAGCACCTATTCCATCCTCTCAGCTTAGTCGGCCTTGTCCCCAGGAAAGACATAGTGACGGTTTCCTCACGATGTTTTCCTTCACCATTTGGGAATACTGGTGTAGCGCACATAAATTTTTCGCGCAGAAAAATCCATTTGTACACGACTGGATTTAAACCCACGACGTTAGGATCGAAAGGCGGGGTCACTACCAACTAGACCACCAGTGCTCTCTAAAGATATGAATCCATACATAATTATCACGCCCGTATCCCTAATGGGGTGGGCAGAGCCATAAGTCATAAGAAAACTTGCAACAACTCCTGATTCAAAGTCCCAAGATGGATATGAACCATGATGACAGGTGATCAGCCCATCTTACTTATATTATTATCAATTTGAAAAGTCTTAGTTTGCTTGAAATTACCGGCGTAAAGCTAACCGGTAACGCAACGATAGCGCGTACTAATTTTACCTGTGCTGCCATCTAGTACGAAAGTTTGTAACGACGTTTGGATGTTTGGATGTTTGTGCCTTAATCACGCCTAAACAGCTGAACGGATCTGAACGAAACTCGGAATATACATAAAACATGTACTGGATTAACATATAGGCTATTTTTTATTCGGGTACCACGCGAGCGAAGCCGCGGGCGGCAGCTAGTCTCCCATATAAATGGTCCATCATGTTGGAGAGGATACCATCCAGTCGACTTGTACGACATGCTCGGGGAGAGAAGCAGCTGGACGCTTGGCTTTTCTTAACTCCGAGTGGGGGGGGGGAGTGGTACTCACTGGTGCTGAGGAACTGGAAGGTGGCGAGGACCAGCTGCGGGGAGACGTGGACGCGCTGGTGCTCGTGGTGGCTGGCGAAGGCTGCCAGGTCGTGCAGCTTGTTCATCGGACGGAGGAGTCGCTTCTTGGTGCGGTTGTCACCTGGAAGGAAATAATAACATTCGACAACCTCGGTGGCTTGGCGTGCTCGACTGAGACGCAAGAGACGCGGGTTCGATTCCCGCTGCGGGAGAAATGTTTGCATGTTCTGCAAATATTTCTTTCGGGTCTGGGTGTTTCAATACCATGTATTATAAGTATGTGTTTACAAAAAAAAGTACTTATATAAGTATTGTATCAGTCATTTGGTGTCCATAGTACAAGCTTTGCTTAGTTTGGGGCTAGATGGCGCTGTGTCAAATGTCCACAAATATTATTATTATATTATTATTATTATTATTATTAATTAACATTTTGACTTGGTCTACGAGACCATGGGGCAGGAGACCCGGTCCACGAATTTTGATGATCGTCGACATTTGGCTGGCAAGCAAGTGCTTGTCTAAGACGTAAGAGTTGCGCGTTCGATTTCCGCCGCAAGATAACTGTTTGCAAGTGAAACTTACTGAACACATCGGTATCGCCTCCTAGATAATAATAATCTATTTATTGGTAAATTGAATGTTTACAGGTCAAATATTTATACGATAATTTATTTTAATAATATAATTATTAAAATTACTATAAAATATACAACAAACAAATATTGTAGTATTAGGTACCTAGTGACATATAGTGTTATCAGACCTAGGGTCTCGTAGAACGGATCCCCCGCTCTATGGTCTGGTAGACCACCGCTTATAGCTATACAAATAAAGAGTACTCACTGAAGACATCGGTTTCGTCCACGATCTCGGCTTGGATCATCTCCTCGATGACGTCTTCAAGCGTCACCAGCCCCACGGTCTCGTAGACCGGGTCGCCTTCTGTCTCCTCGATGCGCTGTACGAACGCCATGTGGCCCTTGTGTCCTGGAGACAGAGATTAAGAGTTGGTTAAAAAGATTTTTTTAGGAGCTGATTAAGAAAAAAAAAACGTTAAATTAATATTCTCGGGAAAATACACAAAAAGATAAATGCTTCCTAATATTATAAACGCGAAAGTTTGTATGTATGGTTGTTTGTTACTCTTTCACGCAAAAACTACCGAATGGATTTTAATGAAACTTGGAATAAACATAAGTACTCATAAGAGCTACGATCGGATTCGAACCCACAAACCCAGATCAGAAGCCCTGGTGACACAGGTATAAGTATGTTCGTATGAGCTAGTGGCCAACTCTTGTGACGGAGTTTTTAGGCCGCCTAAAGGCCTCCGTCATGGCTTAACGACTTAAAAGCCGGGACCGACAATTTAACGTGCCCTCCTAAGCACGGAAGCTCAGCTTGTAATGCCACTTGCGGTCACCCATCCACATTGTGACCACAACGTTGCTTGACTCCAACGATCAATCAAGAACGTCTAAGCAAGCTACGCCACTAGCTGATAGACACAGGTGACAAGTCCAACACAGTTCAGGAAACGCAGACCCAGATATTTTAAACTCTCCAGAATTTTGGCAAGCTCTCAATATCGCTATTATTTTCGGCGTTTCCGTTATAGAATCGTTGAAATAACGTCATATTCGCAAAAAACTATTCAAAGTCACCAATTAATACACACGGGCGATTAAAATATTTGCTCAATTTAGGGCAACACATAACCTTTTATAAATCGTAGATACCATTTTCTTTTAATTGTACTTAAATAATTCAAATTAAACTTATTTTTTTAATATTCTTTTCAGGCGTGAAAAGATAACAAACAGACAAACAGAGTAACTTTCGCATTTATAATATTAGTATCCACTATCCATAATGATTATTACGATGCCCTTTATTTAAAACTGTAAAGCTTTGTATCGAGATGGGCAGATGATAATCAAACCCGTGATAAATTGAATGTTGAGAGCACTGGTGGTGTAGTTGGTAGTGACCCCGGCTTCCGATCCTAAGGTCGCGGGTTCAAACCCGGTCGTGTATCAATTGATTTTTCTGTGCGAAAAAATTTTGTACGCCATCGCTAGGATAATTTGGACACGTCTCGAATCTACTGTCAATCAGTCAGTAGCGTTAGCTTTAAAGATTAAGATAAATAAATAAATATTTGTGGACATTTCACACAGCGCCATCTAGCCCCAAACTAAGCAAAGCTTGTACTATGGACACCAGATGGCTGACAGAATATTTATATACTTTTTTTTTAAATACATACTTATAATACTACAACACCCAGACCCGGAAGAAATATTTGCAGAACATACAAACATTTCTCCCGTAGCGGGAATCGAACCCGCGCCTCTTGCGTCTCAGCCGAGCACTCGCCCGCCACGCCACTGAGGTCGTCATCACCATATCATAGATAACACATCATCGATCAGCCAATGTCATAAATGAATGAAATCAGTGCGATGTTTTGATAGTATATTACATTTTTTGTTTATCAGTAAAGATATAAAGATATAGAATCAATATTTGGTATCTATACACGTGCATGTATTAGTAGGCTAATTAGTAGTAGATATACTACCTTGCCCCACTTAAATGCTTTGTAGAAGTACAGAATAGAACCTCTGTTTAAGTTTACTAGCTGCCGCCCGCGGCTTCGCTCGCGTGGTACCCGATTTTTTTTATTTTAACCCAATGTTCGGCCGAAGTTCGTATTCGGTTCAAACCACATTCGGCCCATCAATACTAAAATATAAAAAAAAACCTTAATAGTCGCCCATATAGTCGACTTTTAAGACGTCCTCGGGAGGATAAGCACTAGCTTCCTTACCTTCCTTGAACTGCTTCAGCATGACATCCAGGGTGATGTCCTCGAAGACGAAGTTGCAGGGGTTCTGGTAGTACTGGCAGAGCGTGCGCAGCGGGGTGTTGTCGTCGGGGTCCACGAAGGCGAGGTCCTTTATGAAGAGCACCGTGACAATGTTGCCGCGACTGCCTTCGTACACGGGGATTCGGGAGTAGCCTGGAAGGTGGTTAAAAAAACAACTAAAATCATCATCATCATCATCTTCCTGCCCTTATCCCACTCTATGTGGGGTCGGCACAGCATGATCTTTGGATGACGCTGTAAGAGTTTTGGCTAAGGTGTTTTATGACCGGCCGCCTGCCTGACGTCAACCCTCCTTGGGAATACTTGCTCATTGTATCTCATCATGTTGGAGGATACTATCCCTTAGTCGACTTTTACTTTTTTTTTTAAATCATCTAAAATATATAAATAAATAATAATACCTCGGTGGCGTGGCGGGCTCGGCTGAGACGCAAGAGGCGCGGGTTCGTTTCCCGCTTCGGGAGAAATGTTTGCATGTTCTGCAAATATTTCTTCCGGGTCTGGGTGTTGTATTATGTATTACAAGTATAAATTTAAAAAAAAGTGTTCTATCAGCCATCTGGTGCCCATGGCACAAGCTTTGCTTAGTTTGGGGCTAGATGGCGCTGTGTGAAAAGTCCGCAAATATTTATATTTATTGATTTATTTATAATAATAAGAGCCAACAGTCACATACATAGTCCTGACCCCACACTAGGACTCCCTGTGTCGTGGGTATCAGAAACTACGAGTATCATGCTACCACAACATCCACACCCGGAACAAATATTTGCAGAACATGCAAACATTTCTTCCGCAGCGGGAATCGAACCCGCGCCTCTTGCGTCTCCGCCGAGCAATCGCCCGCCACGCCACCGAGGCCGTCGACCACCGTATCATCATCTTCGCCCTTATCCCACTCTATGTGGGCTCGGTAAAGCTAGGATGTAGTTCTATGGAAAAAATTGGGAAGAAAATGTGTCATTTTGTTCGATGACGTCACGTTCCATAGTACAAATGGGAACTACCCGGAGTGCTCTCATATTAAATGCTTACCAGACTTGACGATCTCGGACATGGTCTCGAAGTCGAGGATGCTGGTGATGGGCAGCATGAAGCAGTCTTTGAGCTTGGTCATCACATTGGCGACCGTCTTCTTCCTCAGGTCCAGGGCTCCGGAGATGATGTTCACCTCCTCCTTGTCCAGATCGTTGCAGTGGTCTGTCACCTGTGGTAATTGAGGAATATATGAACTCTGTCGACTGTTTCAGTTCCCGTTGGCACCCTTTTGGTACGGAATCCTAATAAATTTTTAAAATGAAGATCTTTTAATCAAGCATGTCAAAATCCTAATTTGTTTTGTAGATTAAAATTTAATCTTTTTTTGTCACAAAAAGTCGTGAACAAATAAAAATGTCTGCATGTTTACACATGGAAATACTTATAACAATATTACATTGTTATGTTTTGTCAGTTTTAGATTTTAAGACTGTGAAGATTTAATTTTCGGCAAAATATAATCCTACATAGTGACAAAATCGTGAATCTATACCTTATACTCGTATATGACCTTCTATATAACTATTATATGTAACTTTTGGAAGCGCAATAAAAAACAATAACAATAAAATATATTATATTTTATTATAATAACAATAATATAATGTTTTTTATTGATCTTCTTACTTATATTATAAATGCGAAAGTTTGTGAGTTTGGATGTTTGGATGTTTGTGCCTCAATCACGCCTAAACGGCTGAACGGATCTGAACGAAACTTGGAATATACATAGTACATGTACTGGATTAACATATAGGCTATTTTTTATCCGGGTACAACGCGAGCGAAGCCGCGGGCGGCAGCTAGTATATTATATTTTATTATAATAATAATAATATAATGTTTTTTATTGATATAATATGGTCTACATACCCTGACCAACTCCTTCAGCCTCTCTCTATTGTAGTGTGTTCCAATTTCCTCTCCTAGGAAGTAGTCCAGTAGCTTGCTCGTCGGCCAGGCCAGTGGCGCGCAGATACCCATCACGATCTGTCAAACAAATGTCAATGTCAATGTCATACATGCGTCAATGTCATTCCATTTCCGAATTATCATTATAATCTCAACGAATTAAATACTTTTCGACTTTTAATAATGTCAGTCGATTCTTCTGTTCGAAATAATTATTTGCGCTATACAGTACTCTCAAACGGTGAAGGAAAACGATGGAGAAAACCGGCCGTACAACCTCGCATCGGGTACTACAGCGTCCCGTTAGTGTAGGCAAAAGTTGCCTCCTGACATCCTCCCATCATAAGTCCTAGGCATGAAACTCGGAAGGTTTATTCCTCTTATGGTAGTGGGGTGGACTAAGAAAGGAATTACACAAAATTCAACTCCTAAAGTAATGTCATCGTGGATAAGTTGCGTCCCACTGGACTAGTACACAATATAAATAAATACTGTAACGTTATGTATGTTTGTATCCTTTGGTATGATGGTAGGTATTTGGTGGACGTGTATAATGAAAGATGGTCTTCATGTTTGGATGCGTGTTTACTGGTCTGAGGTGCAATGAGTTGTCCCTTTTACAATGTATATGGCAACTATATTATAAACTGTGTTGAGTAACAAATATACTGAGCTAAGCGCTCACACCACAATATTTGTGGACATTTCACACAGCGCCATCTAGCCCCAAACTAAGCAAAGCTTGTACTATGCACACCACATGGCCGATAGAATACTTACACATATTTTTCCTGTAAATGCATACTTATCCTACTAATATTGTAAATGCGAAAGTTTGTGAGGATACAAGGATGTGAGGATGTGACGATGTTTGTGCCTCAATCACGCCGTAACGGCTGAACGGATTTGAATGAAACTTGGAATGTACATAGTACATGTGCTGGATTAACATATAGGCTACTTTTTATCCGAGTAACACGTGAGCGAAGCCGCGGGCGGCAGCTAGTAATACATAACACCCGGAAGAAATACTCGCAGAACATGCAAACATTTCTCCCGCAGCGGGAATTGAACCCGCGCTCGCCCGCCACTCCACCGAGGTCGTCAATAACTTCTCACCTTCATAATCCATATACTCTTGGCGCCAACGAAGAGTCCATGCCTCGCGCAGACGGCCTGAGGAGTGATCTCCGCTATGAACACGATGGCCAGCGTTGATCCTATCACAGCCACCAACCCTGACGTCAAATCATCCAGGATCACGGTGAACGTCGAGTTCACAGCGACGTTACTCAGCAGAATCGTGCAGAGGAGGTAGTTCCCATGAGCTCGAACTGGCATGATCGCTCTGGCATACTTTCTCTCCTTTTCCGTCCCTGTGTTAGCTATGATCTTCAACTCTGTCCGATCCAAGGCCATCAGGCCGAGATTGAGTCCGGAGAAGAGAGAAGCTAGGAGAAGGAGAATGACGATGAGGACAATAGACACCCAGAGAGGGAGCAGCTTGTTGTGGGTTGCCAGGACCTTCCAGTTTTCTGAACCCTGGTGGAAATATGCGGTGGTGTTGCCGTTTTTAGCGCAGAGGTAGAATTTGTAGTCGTCAAGAGGAGGAGGGGCGGTCAGCTCGAGGAGGGCGGAGTCTCCATCACCCTTCACGACCTGGGGAGTAAATAATAATAAATAAATATTTGTGGACATTTCACACAGCGCAATCTAGTCCCAAACTAAGCAAAGCTCGTATTATGGACACCAGATGGCTGATGGAATACTTATCCCCGAATACTCAAACGCATCTCAAAGTTGAGCACGTCTCAAATGACGTTTTTTTTTGACAGATTTTCATCAGAAACTGTCAAAAAACCGTGAGTTGAGACGTGCTCAACTCTGAGTCGCGTTTAAGTATTCGGGGGTTAGACACTTAGAATAAGCTTAGACACTGTTTTATTTTATCATACTCTAATATTATAAATAAGAAGTTTGGAATACATATAGGTAGTAAATGTGCTAAAATAGCATATGGGCTATTTTTTATCCAGGTAGGTACCACGCGAGCGAAGCCGCGAGCGGCAGCTAGTAACACATAATATTACAACACCAAGACCCGGATGAAATATTTGCAGAACATGCAAACATTTGTCCCGCTGCGGGAACAAAACCCGCCTCTTGCGTCTCAGCGGAGCACTTGCCCGCTACGCCACCGAGGCCGTCAACTCAACATTACGAAAGGTAGATAAACAACGAAGAAAACAGATACTTTTATCTGTATTGACAAGGCTTAACGCGTGATAGTGAATTCTCGAGATCTTGCTATCTGTTAATCTGAACAATCTTGAGAGAACATTGCAAACTCAAACTAAACATACTTTATTCAACAGGATCTGTAAGGATCACTTTAAATCATCATAATCTACGTTGTATCTACAGGTTTTCGTAATAATAAAATCAATAAATAAAATTACAGGAAGACAGGCAAGAAACCACGCTTGGCAATTTTTTTGTAAAATGATCCCTTTGCAATCATGTTTATAAAACTAATTGAAGCATTCTTCAGTCCCAAGCATTTTTGTCTGATATTAATGCAATGCAAACAATGTTCACAGAGGCCCGAGTTGATACTTTTAATGTTTTAATGCTATCCAAAGGACACGGATTGCCTCTTTCATGTTCAGAGTCGGCAATGTAATCATCCAAAGCCTGGCAGATAGACATAGTCTGACAACAAAGTACCAACGTTGGATTAACATTTCCACCTAGACTCCACCTAGACGTATTTTATTATTGTTTTGTTTTCTGTGTACCTATCTACTTAAATATTGATCTCTGTGTCTGAAATAAAGAATTTATTATTATTATGTCACCGTAAAATTGTAAAAACCGTTAGATTATAGTCTTATCTCGTGAGAACTGTCGAAAGATTGTGAACCGTAACATTTTTTGAATCTCGCGAGATAGATTATACTATTATATAGATTATTTAAGAAGAAAATTCTTGGGACTGAATAATGCTTCAACTAGTTTTATAAACATGATTGTAAAGGTATAGCGCACATAAATTTTTCGCACAGAAAATCCATTAGTAAGGTTTGAACCCACGACGTTAGGATCGGAAGACGGGGTCACTACCAACTAGACCACCAGTGCTCTCATACGTTATTAGGATTTTAAATAACATACACATACAAATTATCACGCCCGTATCCCTAAAAGGGTGGGCAGAGACACAAGTAATCATAAGAAAACTTGCATCCACTTCTGATCCAAGACTCTGAAGATGGATTTGGATATTCTTTCTCTGCTGGACTGGGAGTAAAGAAAAAACATAGCATACGTCCAGCTGCTTCTCTCTCCGAGCATGTCGTAAAAGTCGACTAAGGAGTACCTAGTATCCTCTCCAACCTGATGGACCTATATGGGCGATGGGCTGATCACCTGTAACCGTGGTTCGCCATATCATTTTAAATAAATAATTTGTATTTTACCTTATAATCTCCATTCAACAAATGATTACACTCAGTTCCGTAAACATCAGGAAAATGAGTGAAAGCAATGACGGTGTCATCGCTCAGTCCCTCTCCAAAAAGTCTCATGCTGAACTTCAAATCCGCCTGGACGCTCGGGATCATGCCGTCCACGACCTTCGGCTCCTTAGCCGACTCCTCAACTCGAAGTCCCATCACTCTGATAGGCACAAAGGGGCCAGGTTTGGCTTCAGTCTTCGTTATGTTGTTTTCTGTTTCAGACGCTACCGGCTCTGTGGCATTTCCATCTGTCACTGGTTCCTCAACCGTCTGACGTTTGATGCGGTCTAAGGAGGTTTTCTCGTGAGGTTCGTAGCTAAAGGTCTCAATGAGTACATCTCCAACTTCGTCGATGTTTTGGGCTTCGTTGACGTCGATGTCGTCTTGCAGACCGCTGGTAATCTCGTTCTCGATGCTGTTCAACTCGATATTATCCAGCTCGTTCAACCTGGAAGAGAGAATTGTGTTAAATCTATCTATCTATATTTATATAAATTTAAATTAATAAACATAATTATTATTGTACCTTTGGTAAATTTATATGTTCTGTTATAGTATGTAAGTCTAACTCCCGAATACTTAAACGCATCTCAAAGTTGAGCACGTCTCAAATGACTATTTTTTTTGACAGATTTTCATCATAAACTGTCAAAAAACCTTGAGTTGAGACGTGCTCAACTCTGAGTCGCGTTTGAATATTCGGGGGTAAGTGTAGTAAGTACCCTATGTACCTAAGTGGTGTATTGAATAAAAGCATTTTCCTTCTTCTTTCTAAATTAGTTCATAAGAACCTTTGTATCATGTTCCCAAAACAAATATTATTTTATATTTGATTTGAACTCTCTACCTATTACGGTCCATAAGATACAGCCCGCTGACAGACAGACGGACAGCGGAGGCTTAGTAATAGGGTCCCGTTTGCACCCTTCGGGTACGGAACCCTAAAAACATAGCCGCGGGGCGTTCCATTAGTTATGTATAATAAAGTTAGTTGGTAGATTTGTGTGAATAATTTGGCCAGAATCGGCCCGCATGTTTACCTTCGTTATCATTGTGTTATCACATGGCATTGGGGTCGTAGCCACGGCTCGAATATAACGAGATTACCCAATAACGAGCAAATATTTGCGACTTATAAATACTTATTTAAATATATTATAATCGTGAATGTTTGTGAGTTATATTTGGATGTACATCATCATCTTCCTTCCCATATCCCACTCTATGTGGGGTCGGCACAGCATGATCTTTTTTGGATCATGCTGTAAGAGTTTTGACTAAGGTGTTTTATGACCGGCCGCCTGCCTGACGTCAACCCTCCTTGGGAATACTTGCTTATTGTATCTCATCATGTTGGAGGATACTATCCCTTAGTCGACTTTTACGACATGCTCGGGGAGAGAAGCAGCTGGACGCATTCTATGTTATTTCTTTACTCTCAGTCCAGCAGAGAAGAATATATTATATTTGGATGTACATACATACATATTATCACGGCCGTATCCCTAATGGGGTGGCCAGAGCAAGTAAACATAAGAAAATGATCATATTTTTTTGTTTACTTGAATTTATTTATTTTTATCATTAACTAGCTGCCGCCCGCAGCTTCACTCGAGTTTTACCCAGATAAAATGTAGCCTATATGTTAATTCAGTACATTTACTATGTATGTTCCAAGTTTCATTCAAATCCGTTCAGCCGTTTATTCGTGATTGAGGCACAAACATCCTCACAAACTTTCGCATTTATAATACAAGTAAGATTTTCAACTTGTTGTAGATTATGTCGGTCTATCATTTGATTTGCAGCCAATAAATCATGAACTGCTCTTCAAAACACAATGAAATTGTGTCAAGCTTGATCGAAGGCCCCAGCACTTAACCTACCTGCCTAAGTACCTACCTACCTACTTAAATTATTTGTATAGTTTTTAAGTTTCTCTTTTTTATTTACTTAAGGGATTTATCGCTTTGCAACCACATCACCCAATTTTTACGTTTGAAATATTATTTATTTACAAAGACAAACTTATACATTATAGTTTAAACTACAATAACATTAAAAACTTTAAAACTTTACCCAAGGTAGAAAACCCAAAATAGTTTTTGGCGTGCGCTGCTAAAACTATTGATTATGGAACAAAATAATGTACTACAAGCGTACGAAGTCGCGGGCAACAGCTAGTACTCTATATAGTAGTTAGGTATAGTACCTAATTGTATTCGATTTGATGAAAGTCTATTTGGATCTTCCAATAAACAGAAGTTATGGCGTTCTTCAAGGCCTTTCTAGAACAAGGGATAAGGTTACAAAATAAGTAAGTACGGGCCAACTCTTGTGACGGAGTTTTTAGATCGCCTAAAGGCATAACGACTTAAAAGCCGGGACCGACAATTTGACGTGCCCTTCGAAGCACGGAAGCGCTCAGCTCGTAATGCCACTTGCGGTCACCCATCCCAATTCTGACCTCGCACAACGTTGCTTAACTTCAACGATCAAGAACGTCTAAGCGAGCTGCGCCACGAGCGCGAGCGCTTCTAATATTACTGAAATAAATTGAAATTGAAAACATCTATAGACGGTCTCTTAGTCTATAAAGTCAATTATTCTACCGCCCGGGCAGCCGGGCGGCGGCCGGGGGGGGGTGCTCACGCGATGACCATCCCTAATATTGTAGGTACGCTTAATTTAATTGACAGTTGGCCTACACAATGGCACAATAAATCCTGTATCATTTTCTGTTCAGTAGAAAAAACATAAAAAAATACACTGGTAGTTTCTTACCCCTCCTTAGCCCTCTCTTACCTTACTCTCAAACGGTGAAGGAAAACATCGTGAGGAAATCCGCGGCCTAGTCAGCTCCGCGCGTATTGACCATGTCTTTGTGGACAAGGCCGACTAAGCTGAGAGGATGAAATAGGTGCTTGGCAAGCCTACTCCATCTTAATTCGTCCCGGGCACTACAGCGTCCCGTTTGTGAAGGTAAAAGTTGCCTCCTGACGCTGTATAAATCATCCACTATAGATGGTAATAGGCCTTAGCCGAGGAGGGGGGTAAAATAAATATATACGGCGGAGGATATTAATTTATGCAAACCTACGTGCATTCTTTGGCTTTCCAAACGGATTTTTTAAATGTTATTTTGAAAAAACCCCGAATCACGCGTCCATTTATTTTGCATTATAGACAACGTTTCAAATAAATCGCACTTCGCGTAAGTTCCATACAGACGTTTTCACCCCCTTTCCTTTTCACCCCTTTAGGGGTTAAATTTCGAAAAATCCCGCCTTAGTAGGTTTTGTTAAAAAGGAATTTGTAAATACGTACTTGTAATACATAATACTACAACACCCAGACAAAGAAGAAATATTTGCAGAACATACAAACATTTCTCCCGTAGCGGGAATCGAACCCGCGCCTCTTGCGTCTCAGCCGAGCACTCGCCCGCCACAGAGGTCGTCAATCAAATAAGAATCAAAATATTTTGTAATAAGCTTTTGTTCAATTTGTTTGAAATCTCATAATACGGTTTCTTGGACGATTTCTTCGCTGCACTGGGAGTAAAGAAAGAGTATAGAACGCGTCCAGCTGCTTCTCTCCCCGAGCATGTCGTAAAAGTCGACTAAGGGATAGTATCCTCCAACATGACGAGATACAATAAGCAAGTATTCCCAAGGAGGGTTGACGTCAGGCAGGCGGCCGGTCATAAAACACCTTAGCCAAAACTCTTACAGCATGATCCAAGGATCATGCTGTGCCGACCCCAGATAGAGTGGGATGAGGGCAGGAAGATGATGATGGTTTTTTGGACGAATAAACATTATTCGTCCAAGTACGGTTTGCGTTGCTCAAATTGCAGATATACCATTACTAACTCAGCAATGACGCCCACATGTTGCCAACATATCCTAATTACACCAACTCCAGTTGTTTGCCGAGCTCGTCAGCAAACCTCGAAACCAAAACCTTCAATCAAGTGAATGAACCAATGGTAAGGTTGGCCGCACACTGGGCAGCTCTGCCCTCCTAATGGAGAACGCAGTAACTAGCAATTACGACAAAAAATAGTAAGATACCTATTCGAAATCGCCTAACAAAACACAAAATTCCGGTCTCACTCACGTATCAAAACATATTTGACATAATTACTGCGTTCTTCACTAGGAGGGCAGAGCTGGTCGCCACAGATCCTACTAATATTATAAACGCGAAAGTTTGTACGTATGGATGTATGGATGTTTGTTACTCTTTCACGCCTAAACGGCTGAACGGATTTGAATGAAACTTGGAATATACATAGTACATGTGCTGGATTAACATATAGGCTATGTTTTATCCGGGTATCACGCGAGCGAAGCCGCGGGCGGCAGATAGTAATCATTAAAAAAATACTAAATAGCAACGTTGCTATTCGTTGTAAAGTGACATACATTTTTTTGACAAAAATAGTAAGGAACGATCCGTAGTTCGTAAGTTCGAAATCGGCTATAAAACGTGGATACGTCTAGCCACCTAGTGGAACTGGTAGCCGTTATATCCGGCAATCACCATTATTGGTGCCGAGAACGCCACAGGTGCAGTGTTTACCCGCGATCCCGGCGAACACATTACCGGGGCCACGGGTAATTTTATTTACCAACAAGCGGTTCAATGACACTAGGGATTACTCCCTGGATTTCTAGCTACACCGATTGAGACTGAAAACCATGAATCGAATTGAAAGTTTATTAATTTAAGCAAAAATTATTACATTACATAATAATGGACTAGTGTGCGCCAGCTCTTAACTAAACCCAGTTCAAACAGGATTGAACTGGAATCGCCCAAAAGTCGTGATGACACTGTTGGCGCCAAAATACAATCATAAATAAACTGTCATTGAATGATTGCTACCGATGGTACAAAACATACCAACCTATTATCTAGTGTATTGTATTTGAAATTTGTTTAGGTAATTATATACATTCAAGGTCATCATTATGTAATGAAACATCTGAGCTAATAATATTTCGCAAAAGCAAGAGTCAGTTTCGTCTAGACGTGACCTAGCGTCCACGACATTTTAAATTTAAACTTCATACGTCATTCAGACGCTGGCAGAATGCCACACTCCACCAGACGGCGTTTATGACAGCTAAAAAAGATGGCGCCGAAAATTGGCGCGAACGAAACTGAAAGTGGTCGTAAATAAACGATCTTCAGTTAAAAAGTAGCATTTGGCTTAATTTGAGAGCAAATGGTACATCGTAAACGTTTTACGATGGCTAGAGTTTATTGCACGCGCAACAATTAAAAACTAAAATTACGAATAACCGTGTCACGATTTTGACATTTAGTGGGCTGCCATTTTGAAAAAAAATTAAGTCTTATGGAATTATTGAGAAGCTGAACAACGAAACAACATTATTACTTTATGTGGCAACTTTTTTCTACACACGGTTATTTCTGAATCACTAGCTGCCGCCCGCGGCTTCGCTCGCGTTGTACTCAGATGAAAAGTAGCCTATATGTTATTCCAGCATACGTATTATGTATATTCCAAGTTTCATTCAAATCCGTTCAATCGTTTAGGCATGAAAGAGAAACAAAAACCCACATCCATCATACATACAAACTTTCGCGTTTATAATTTAAGTAGGATAGTAGAAGTAGGATTTTTTTCAATTGAAGAAAATAGGATAAAACTGGGGCATATGACCACTTTTTGGTTTTCAAACGATTCTACTCAATCTACCAGTGTACAAAATTTAATTACGTTTCTAGAAACCTAAATTCAATAGCTACAAACAGTTTTAAAGAATTAATTTATTGTAAGGTGTGCAATAAAGAATGTTCATTCATTCATTCATTTATTCGATTTATTCGTGGTATTATGTAGTTTCAATCAAATGACGAGCGTTACGAGAAACTCATTATTAATTTATGTATAATAGGTGTAACTTTTGTTTTCACCTGTTTTCAACTGTTTTTCCCTTTGCAAATGAATCACAGCGTAATTTTAGAGAATGAGAGAAACCACAATGACGCATTCACAATAACTATAGGATATACAAATGTCAGCTTATCCTCTTTGCTCTTGGTCCTTGCTGCTTGCTGCTATTGTCACAGATTAAATACTACTCAGTAATGCAACTAAACATTATCACAACCCTCATTTGTTTGGTAGAATGATAAAATACTCCTTGGTCGAATACCTATTTGGAAGTGTAGAAAAAAAGATTAAAAAAGGCGGTAAATATTGTAATAGATTTTGAAGAGAAGCAATGAATGTTAATTTATGTGAGATTTTATAATAACAGAAAGAAACTTAAAACTAATACAAATATAATTTACAAAATACAAAATTAACAGTCACGCTATCTAAAGGCCGTTGCAAACGGTCTATAGATAGCTTAACCTGATCCATTGTTAGTTAATTAGGTCGTGCACAGGTTTCAGACTATTTTAGTGTCTTGTTTGTTGAATTGGTAACTAGCTGTTTTTTCCGTGGTATTTTTTTAAATCCCTTTTCAAGCAGACTATAGTTCTAAGACCGTACTGCCCTAGTTTTTTGTTGCTCGTATTATCTGTGGAAAGTCAATTAAATTTTCATTTATTTTTTCTTAATCCGACAAGACTGCGGGCGGATCATTTTGGAGGGCCATCATTTTGTTTTGACGATCCCACAGCGTCCATTGACCCCAATTAGGTCGACGCTCCTCTCAATTGATATAGATTGATGTTTTTCCTTTTGTTTTTGGCCAGTGTCGGTTTAAGCATTCCACTTTAATCAAATAGTTATTTTTTTTTGCAACTTTTTACTTCATTGGTTTTTTCAGGATCGAAACACCTCAACGTAATTCTGAGCATTACTGCAAAGCAGAATAAAAGAATGAGCTACTGCCAACATATATATAAATAAGATAAAATCAATTTATTTCAAGCAACTTTGAGTCATAATGAAATGAAATAATTTATTTGCGTGAAGTGTGAGAGAGAGAACTTAAATAGCTAAATTAGATTCACACACTTCGCTAGGAAACCAAGCATGCAAAAACGACTTTATGATTAAATTTGAAGTGAATTAAATTACACATTAAATGATACATTATAAGGCTTACATAGAAGCAACAAACAAAAATATAAAAAGCTTTGTGTTGTTTCAACTCGTAGAAGCGCTCGTGGTGTAGCTTGATTAGACATTCTTGATTGATCGTTGAAGTTAAGCAACGTTGTGCGCGGTTACAATTTGGATGGGTGACAGCAAGTGGCATTACGAGCTGAGCGCTTCCGTGCTTCGGAGGGCACGTTAAATTGTCGGTCCCGGCTTTTAAGTCGTTGAGCCATGACGGAGGCCTTTAGGCGGCTTAAAAACTCCGTCACAAGAGTTGGCCACTAGCTCATACGAACTTAAATACTTACCACGATTAATAGGAAGACAATAGCCTTTAGTTATGTTGCTCAAATGTTCCTAATTGTGTATAGTATGAGTCAATTTGAACATTCTATTTGCCAACTACTAAGTAAGACTTATTCATAATCATACCTAAGTATTTTAGAATAAAAATATTTATTTAGCACACATTACACATCACAGAGAAAAATAAAAAAAGAAGAAAGAAGCAGAACTGTACCTATAAAGTATGAGCAAAGATAATTTATTTGTTCTGAATTTGGAATTTGGTCATAATAAATTCGTTCGCTATTCATGTCAATAAAGTCCAACATAATTATAATGTCACATCCAAATAATTATTCAAGCGCGTAAACTTGTATTACAATTTAAAATAATTAATAAAGTAAAGAAATGTCAAAACTTGGTAAAGTATGTCTATCCCCGTGCGAAGCCCGGGCGGATCGCTAGTTAAAAAATAAACCAAGAAAAGCTTAATCGATACTTATAATAAAACTTAACTAAGTACATAAACCTAATTTAAGCAACAAAACCAAAAACCTAAAAACTCAATTTGCGATTTTGTACAAAACATGAAGATCTGAATGAGGCATTACGGACACAGAGCTCACAGATATAAAGGATGTATTTGAATCAGTACCTATGTGTTTATTTGATCCGACTCATCTTCATAACGTCAGAACCTATTTATCTGAATCTTTGATTACGGTTCTACAATTAACTCCTGCCGATTTGTTCACAAAATTGTAATTTTAGTACCTATTCAGGATACGTTTTTATCAGGTTTTTGTCAGTTTTTATTCTACATCGAATTTGGCTAGAATATAGTTTAGATAACCTCGGTGGCGTGGCGGGCGGTTGCTCGGCAGAGACGCAAGAGGCGCGGTTTCGATTCCCGCTGCGGAAGAAATGTTTGCATGTTCTGCAAATATTTCTTCCGGGTCTGGGTGTTGTGGTAGCATGGTACTCGTAGTTTCTGATACCCACGACACAGGGAGTCCTAGTGTGGGGTCAGGACTATGTATGTGACTGTTGGCTGTTATTTATTTATTTAGTTTCGTGCTTATTTTCATTTTTCGGCCACTAAGTTCTTGCTGAATTATTATGTGATGTCATTCACCTCGTGTCATTTATGTCAAGGTGACAGACAGCAATCGCTCGATCGAGGCCCGAGTCGCGTGTAGTTCTAAAACAATTGAAACTAATAGTGACCTAACAAATTGAATAATTGCACAACTTCTTACGTGAGAATGAAATATTTCGTAAAAATACGTCATGCAAGTAAAACCGCGGGGTAAGGTTTGAACGTGGATGCTTTTGCTTACAGGAGTGTTTTAGATATTTTAATTATTATTTTTCGTGAAATAAACATAACACCCGAATAAAACTATTATGTAAATCCTCTCTGGGAAACGTTATAAAAAAATACACGGTATTTTACACGCGACCTCTCCTATTTTCACTGTATCAAACTTCGTAGCGTCAGCTTACATTAATTTATGTTTTACCTCCGTAGTTTTATTGTCAAATATTATTCTGGCTGGCTTGATGCATTGTCACAGATTATATAAGTACTACTCAGTATTGCCGCCAAACATCATAAAACCTCATTTCTGTGGTAGAATGATTAAATACTCCTTGGTCTAGTACACGTTTTGAGTCTGAAGAAATAATAAAAAAGCGGCTAACGTTGAAAAATATTTTATGAAAGTCTATGAAAGTACTGTTACATAAACATACCTGATTAAAGTTAATTTATTGATTTCGATGTATTTTGCTGAATAATCCCACATGTTAGTAAAAAATTGTGTTTATCTTACAATATCTCACTAATATTATAAATGCGAAAGTTTGTGAGGATGTAAGGATGTGTGGATGTGACGATATATGTTTGTGTCTCAATCACGACTGAACGGATTTGAATGAAACTTGGAATAAGTATACATAATACGTGGGCTGGAATAACCTATAGGCTACTTTTTATCCGGGTACAACGCAAGCGAAGCCACGGGCGACTGCTAGTAATTAAATAAAGTATTTTTAGTTATTGTGTTAGCCAGTAGGAAGGTCGTGGACAAAGCAAAAATAAAATGAACGAATAACACGTGACCAAAATATTTGTGATCTTACAAAATGGCGGTATCGGAATGCAAAAATATCGAAAATATAAAACCTAGAAAAGATAAATTGTCAAATAAAATGCCGGTATTTTTATAGGCTGAATTACATTGCGTTCCATTTATTTAGCAGCTATGCCAACAAACGAATTGCGTCATTAAATGACGCGCCGACGCGTCGGCCATTCATCTTTTTACGCTTCGTCAACCATTACAAAATCTACTGTTCTTTTGTATATCATTTTGGTCTTCCTCCGTTCCATCGACGAAGTATAAAAATAATCATAAATATTTGTGGACATTTCACACAGCGCCATCTAGCCCCTAACTAAGCAAAGCTGGTACTATGGACACCAGATGGCTGATAGAATCTTACTTCTTACTTATATTATAAAATTGAAAAGCTTCAGTTTGCTTGAAATTACCGGCGTAAAGTTCAAAACGCAACGATAGCGCGTACTAACTTTACCTGTGCTGCCATCTAGTACTTTATATATGCGTTTTATTTGTAAACACATACTTATAATAGGTACATTATTACTACAACACCCAGACCCGGAAGAAATATTTGCAGAACATACAAACATTTCTCCCGTAGCGGGAATCGAAACGGCGCCTCTTGAGTCTCAGCCGAGCACTCGCTCGCCACGCCACCGAGGTCGGCAGTGATCCGATCTTATATCAACGGATTTGTCCCTTCGAAAAATTTATATAACGCTAACAAACAGTGAAGGAAAACATCATATGGAAACCAGCATTTCGTGAAATCAATAGTACGAAAACATGTGAACAAAAGGAGCCTTCGAAGCGCACTCCTTTCACCACGCTGGTTCGACCTAATCTAGACTAGCAGCAGAGTCACGCATTCAGTACGTGGGATCATAGGGTAAGCAGTAATTTTCCATTCATGGTTTTCCATGGTGTTGACCATAAATTACGAAGAACCGAACAATAGGATATCGGACCTTCCTCTTCACAATGATACCGACCTGGTAAGGTAAACCATGGTTTACAAATTTGCACATATCAAACTTTTTTTATTAACTAACTAACTAAGGCCTTTAACCATCTATAGTAATATAAGTTGTGTCACTTGTACCATCAATAGTACAAATCAATGGTACTACTGACACAAAGGCACCCCATACATCATTTTCACCGGTTTCGACTCTTTCTAGAAGAACAATTCTGTCAGTCAGTGAGTTTGGGTTTAGTTTAGTTTAGTTAAGGTTTGCAGCTATATATATTTTGTCAGTCAAGCGAATGTTTTAAATCTTAGGTCATGGATGCAATTTCACTATGTATGTTGTCTATCAATTACCTAGGTCTACATAAGAGTAGGACTTTTGGGAGTTTTGTTTTACTTGTAAGTCTACTGGGTACAAAGTTCCCAGTGGTCTTACTAGTTAGTCGGTTGGGAAGGAATTTCCCAGTAGTTCAGCTGGTAAGACTACTCGGTAAAACTACTGGGTCGATGCTCGCAGGTACCCCAACCAAACCAGCGCGCATGCACGAAGAATGTGATGAGAATGAAGCGAAAGTAGTAGGTAAAATGGAGACCCGTGTTCTGCCTACCCCTAAGGGAATCAGGCGTGACGTGATAGGTAGGTATGCCTTCTGGGATAAGGTGTTATTTCTAATCCGAAATGTCAAAATGACGCATAGCGAAACGCATCTTAACTCATGAATCATAAAATTATGTTTTCATCCAACAAGAATGAGTCATGTTTATTGCTTCACTTTGCTTTAAAACCATTTCAAAATGTATTTAGGTAAGTTCCTAGGCACATTTACCTCTAGTAGTTAAAGTCAATGTGCCCCCCGGCATGTACTAAAGTACAAGAAAGTACCCCATGTCCATGACTTTTAAAAAAATCTGCAACCTATGTTAGAGTTGAAATTATTTATAACTAGCTGTCGCCCGCGGCTTCGCTCGCGTGGTACCCGGATGAAAAATCTTAGTTCATCAGTGTTGGGTAGTCCATTTATCGAGGAAGGCTATAGGCTATGTTTTTTTTTTCAAAATTATGGATCCGTAATAAAATTGCTATTTTGTAACACAAGGTGTAAAATCGAAAACCTATTTTTGCGTGCCCTGCAAAAACTATTGACATTAGAACAAAATGATGTACTACGGGTTTGTAGATCCCATTAAGACCTACAAAAAAGTCCGCGAGAACATATATCTAGCTATCATGGTTTAATCACAATAACCGATTATGTGTTCAAAATAATTATTAAATCGTCTGAAGAAAAAAAAACTACGTTAAATATGTATCGTAATATTAATCTTTATCGAAATTAAGCATTATGTTATCAAGAGTATTTATGTAGAAGTAAAATACTTTTTGTTTCATCTCAATCGGATATTTCGTTTAAAAGTTATCACGTGTGTAAGATGTTAAGAGTTGGTACCTATTAATGAGTTATGGGCCATAGTCCATTTATTGAGGGAGGCTATAATATAGGCAATATTTTATCTCGGTATTTCCACGGAAACGAGAAAAACGCGGTTGAAACCGCGGGGCACAGCTAGTTTATAATATAAGTAAAAAGTAAGATTAAGTTACTCTGGTAAAAACAGAATGCAACTAAATCGTTTTTATTCTAATTTTTAAAAGGTTTCATACCTTTTTAGGCTTTCGAAAATATCTCCCCAACCTAAATATTCGCACAATCATGGCATCTGTCAAACAACAAAAAAATACGCCAAATCCAAAAAAGGCGGTCTTTTGAGTCATTTTCGTATCCGAAAGGAACCAACGGGATCCTATTACTAAGCCTCCGAAAACAGATTTTACGCAGAGTAACCTTTCATTCACAAAAAAAACCATTGATTAAATAATGACTTGGGTATTTTGGGTTCATTCAAATTAACAGAAAATAATATTTTTCCTGTTTTGTTTTGTTGAAGTAAAGCAACGCTATGCGCGGTCACATGGGCGACAAGTGGCATTACGAGCTGAGCGCTTCCGTGCTTCGGAGGGCACGTTCAATTGTCGGTCCCGGCTTTAAGTCGTTAAGCCACGACGGAGGCCTTTATGCGGCCTAAAAACTCCGTCACAAGAGTTGGCCACTAGCTCATACAAACTTACTTAGTCAAAGAATCATCAAAATCAACTCGTTTGAATGAGAAACAACAAAAAACATACATACAGTCGAATTTAGAACCTCCTTTTTTGAATTCGGTTAAAATTAGCAGTCTTTAAACAATAGTTAAGTTATTTTAAGGTAATTTCGATTGTACATAGTAACTCCATTAGTTTATGAACTACCTTATCTACTACTCTATTGGCTTTTTAATCTACTGTCTACATTACTTATCTATATGTAAACTCAAAACGTAATTTTTAACTGATTTCTTCATTTATTTCGATTTGCAAACTTTTTGAACACTACGACGCGGGATGTTCCCAAAATCTTTCTGCCGCCATATTTTTCCGAAACCACAGATCATAATGATTTCTTTTATAAATCGATTCCAACCAAAGACAACACACTGGCCGGTAGAATATTTTGATTAACATCAGCAACTGTCAGTGACAGTTACTTGCTCTGTTCAGTTTATTTTCTTTTCTTTTGAAGGCGATTGTGACAAACTCATTTTACCAACGGGATTTAACCCATTTAAACAAACTTAGACATGACATATACATTATTAAACTCTTGCGTTACTGACTGACTGACCACTGCACAGCCTAACCCAGGGTTAGGGAAACTTTTTTCTTCGCGTGCCAATATTTACTTACAAAATATATGGCGGGCCAAGTTGTTGCATTTTTGGCTATATTATTTACTGAAATAAAAATATTGATATGTATTTTACATAATTGATATGCTAGACTATAATTAAAGAAAAAGCATAGAATGCATCCAGCTGCTTCTCTCCCCGAGAATGTCGTAAAAGTCGACTAAGAGATAGTATCCTCTCCAAAATGATGGACCATCCATATGGGCGATGGGCTGATCACCTGTCACCATGGTTCACCATATCCATCTTGGAACTTTGAATCAGAAGTGGCTGCAATTTTTCTTATGTTTACTTGTGGTTCTGCCCACCCCATTAGGGATACAGGCGTGATAATAATGTATGTATGTTTTATGCGAGCCGCGCACTGTTAATAAGAATGAAATTTCTAACAATACGAAAACTTAATATTTTGTATTTTTAATCTTGATTCTCGACCATGGTCGAACCTATATTGTGGAACCTATTTTTTATGTTTGTTATTTTAATAAAAATAAGTATTATAAGTATTCTATCAGCCATCTGGTTGCCATAGTACAAGCTTTGCTTAGTTTGTGACTAGATGGCGCTGTGTGAAATGTCCACAAATATTTATTTATTTTATAATGCATCTCATTCACACACATCACATTGTTAAGGAGTGATGGCCACGCAATAATTTAGAACGAAATACATTGCGTTTCTCTTTCTAAAAATAAAAGGATTAATACATACTTCTGCTATTATAATTGTGTCAAGAGCACTGGTCTAGTTGATAGTGACCCCGCCTTCCGATCCTAAGGTCGTGGATTCAAATCCGGTCGTGTACCAATGGATTTTTCTGTGCGCTATTATACCAGTGCTCTCAAAAGGTGAAGGAAAACATCGTGAGGAAACCCGCGGCTTAGTCAGCTTCGCACGTATTGACCATGTCCTTCCTGTGGACAAGGCCGACTAAGCTGAGAGGATGGAATAGGGCCTGGGCAAGCCAACTCGTGTCACTAGTTCTTTTGAACCAGTGTGGTGAAAGGATTTAAAGTGCGCCTCAAAGGCTGCTTTCGTGCACTCGGCACATTTTTTTCAAACTTATTAGGTCCTACACAATGCTGATGATGATGATGATGAAATGCCGGTTTCCGCACGATGTTTTCCTTAACCGTTAGACGAGTACTGTTCACAAAAAAAACCATTGATGCACGACCAGATTTGAACCCATGACCTTGGAAGGGGCATCTACCGCTAGACCACCAGTGGTTTGAAGTGCCAGTGAACCGCTCGTGGCGTAGCTTGCTTAGACGTTCTTGATTGATCGTTAAAGTTAAGCAACGTTGTGCGCAGTCACAATTGGGATGGGTGACCGCAAGTGGCATTACGAGCTGAGCGCTTGGGCACGTTAAATTGTCGGTCCCGGCTTTTAAGCCATGACGGAGGCCTTTAGGCGGTCTAAAACTCCGTCACAAGAGTTGGCCACAAGCTCATACAAACAAACAAACAAACCAGTGCTCTCAAATAGGTTAAATGAAACTGTCACTAGTGTCACGTGATGACGCACATATTTTCAACTACCCGCGCATGGCGCGCTATCTGCAGATCGTATCAATCACTCCGTATCTATCGATCTGATTGTAGATAGCTGTTAACAAATATTTTATTTCTACACGCCGATTTGCGTTATGTAATGTACCTGCCTAAGTACCTACTTTATAACGGACGTGTCCTATTTTTCTGTTAGAAAAAATGTGCGCTTTACCAGTGTCCTTACAGATCAAGAAAACACTGGTGGTCTAGTTGGTAGTGACCCCGCCTTCCGATCCTAAGGGCCTGGATTCAAACCCGGTCGTATACCAATAGATTTTTCTGTGCGAAAAATTTATGTGCGCCATGCCAGTACTCTCAAACGGTGAAGGAAAACATCGTAAGGAAACCCGCGGCTTAGTCAGCTCCGCACGTATGACTATGTCTTTCCTGTGGACAAGGCCGACTAAGCTGAGAGGATAGTATAGGTGCTGGGCAAGCCTACTCCATCTAAATTCGCCCCGGGCACTACAGCGTCCCGTTTGTGAAGGTAAAGTTGCCTCCTGACGCTGTATAAATCATATACTATAGATGGTAAAAGGCCTTAGTTTTTTTTTACAGATCAAACAAAACGTAACGCGGTCAAAAGCGGACACTTTTGTGGTTGAAGGGTTAAAAAGCCCGCTTTGGATGAACTCGAAAGCGTACGAAATGAGCCTTTGAGCACTTTAAATCACCAGACGTGTTCAAATGAATTAACGAATAGTCTGTATATGTAGAATCTGACAAAAATAATTGCATGTGAAATTCGTGTGACTCAATGACTAAGTGCTTTGAATATTAATGTCAGTTCAGGCTATAGGAATTCGTGTCACTCGTAAGACAATAATTTTTGTTAAGAACTTGTAGGTATTGGGCTTATTCCACAAATTCGACGACCTCGGTGGCGTGGCGGGCGATTGCTCGGCTGAGACGCAAAAGGCGCGGGTTTGATCCGCTCCGGGAGAAATGTTTGTATGTTCTGCAAATATTTCTTCCGGGTGTGGGTGTTGTAGTTATGTATTATTAGTATAAGTACCTACTTATGTGTTTACAAACATTAAAATGTGTTTAATCATATTTTTATTTTATTCCCTGATCATTAATGTAAAAAGATATAGCAATTCCCGGTAAATACCTACTTACCCAGGTACAAGTGCACGGAAATTATGTACCTACCTAGTTCAACAGGTACTTAAAATAGGGTAAATAATCCAACAAATTAATAGGTACCTAGAGTACCTACGTACTACATCCAAGAGTCGTGTGACTAGTTCTCTCGAACCATTGCGGTGAAAGGATTTAAAATGGCTGTACTTTTCTTCGACATGCCGTTTTCCTAAGTTTCCCTTCGCCGTTTGAATAAATAAGAAACTGTTTTGACTAAACGATAACTCATTTAATGAGGTTGAATGAGACTCACCGATTCGCGCTTTGGCCGATGACGTCACCGGCGTCCAAATATAACCCATCCCCCTGCTGCCGCCACACACCAGCTCTTAGAGCACAGAAAAACAGCCTGTTCTCATCGTTGGGCACTTCAACAACACCGTTCTCTGCCACAAAGTCCGGGGAGCACGAACCTGCCGCCGGCGCATAGGTCAGCGACCATCTCTCGAAATCACCCTTCACATTCAACTTGTACGTACATTTTGTACTATCACACGTAACGTTGTCGACTAGGACGGATAATATCCATGGTGGCGGCACCGCACTGGTATTTATTATTAAAAATAATAGGAGGAATAGCCCGCTAGTCCGTAAAGCACACACACCCGCCATGTCCGAAGCCGCCGCTGGAAGTGAAACAGAAACGTCCGCTCGCTCTGAAGTCAGGCGGAGAAGAGGCGTGCTAACTTCACGCACGTTTTTATATTTTGTGGAACGAAGGACGCATTCTGATAACGCTTTGAGTGATACAAACCATACCATACACATACATACTTATATAATTATCACGCCCGTATCTCTAATGGTGTGGGCAGAGCCACAAGTAAACATAAAAAACCTTGCAGCCACTTCTGATTTAAAGTCCAAAGATAGATATGGTGTGTTATTGAGACCTAGGCCTTTGCTTTTTTTGGAAAGAGCTTTCCATTATAGTGGTAGTAACAACCGGTAATTTTGGCATTCGGATAAATCGAATTATTATCATACAGTTTATATAGGTACCTAACATTCGTTACATAAAGGAATTAAAGCTTTAATTATGTAGTGTAGATACAAAAAATATGAAATTCACTCATAAACGAAAGAAAATAGAAAACTCTTAACAAATCTGCCATTGACTGTACAATTTCTGCCCTAGAGCGAATCTGTCCTAAGGCTAATCTGTCATACAATGTCCTTAAGGTAGGAAGGAGAGGTTGCTACCAACTAGAGGTAGGTACTTTATTATATTTGAAGCTTCTAGTAGCAGATTCAGGAAGCTGGTAAAACACAAATCAAGATCACAAATTCACAAACCTTTACTTCACATTACATTGTAAATTTAACTTACAAATTTACCTAGGCACCAGCGCACCGAAAACTACATTATTTTTCTCCGGCAGCCTCTTCCTCTTTCTCCCCAATATATCGTTTCCGGGATACAGCCCGGACACCTTGGTCGATATTGAGAACCCACTCAACTTGGACTCAACGTCTCTGATCGAAGAAGCGCTCGTTCCGTTGGATCTGCTGGAGGAAAAAGCGCTAACACAAACGCTAGAGTCCACATTCCGTTGTTCAACGTAGCTGGAGCGGAATTTTCCAAAGATATCTATATGCTGGATTATGTTCAGAAGCCCACATTTGCTGAAAAGTAAACATTCATTTTGTGACAAAAGATCGTCGTCTACCTGCCCTTAGGTATCCCACTCTATGTGGGGTCGGCACAGCATGATCCTTGGATGATGCTGTAAGAGTTTTGACTAAGGTGTTTTATGACCGGCCGCCTGCCTGACGTCAACCCTCCTTGGGAATACTTGCTTATTGTATCTCATCATGTTGGAGGATACTATCCCTTAGTCGACTTTTACAACATGCTCGGGGAGAGAAGCAGCTGGACACATTGTTTTCTTCAAAATCACTACCTACTAAATATAAAGCCATATTAAAAATAACCTGTATCGGTCCTCCACGGTTTCCTCCAGGCAACTTTCGTTGCACAGAGTAAGCGTGCCGACTTCTTTGGTTATAAGCATTACGATGGTTGGGGCTTCTAAACTTTTATTTACTTGCTAGTGTTTTTATTCCCAAAATTTTACATTACATCGTCAAACTGACGTGATTTGTCAAGAACAGTTACGCCTAAAAAAAGTTCAAATTGAAGGAGGAAAACCTTTTCATTTAATAAAAGTAAGTTCGTATGAGCTAGTGGCCAACTCTTGTGACGGAGTTTTTAGGCCGCCTAAAGGCTTCCGTCTTGGCTCAACGACTTAAAAACCGGGACCGACAATTTAACGTGCCCTCCGAAGCACGGAAGCGCTCAGCTCGTAATGCCACTTGCGATCACCCATCCCAATTGTGACCGCGCACAACGTTGCCTAACTTCAACGATCAATCAAGAACATCTAAGCAAGCTACGCCACGAGCGCTTCATACCAATGTAACAGAAAAATATATATTATAGGTAATTGGTAGATAACTTTTTCATAATTTTCCTGCCCCTATCCCACTCTATGTGGGGTCGGCACAGCATGATCCTTGGATCACGTTGTAAGAGTTTTGGCTAAGGTGTTTTATGACCGGCCTCCTGCCTGACGTCAACCCTCCTTGGGAATACTTGCTTATTGTACCTCATCATGTTGATGGATACTATCCCTTAGTCGACTTTTACGACATGCTCGGGGAGAGAAGCAGCTGGACGCATTCTATGCTTTTTCTTTACTCCCAGTCCAGCGGAGAAGTAATTTATTTAAATTGATATGTCATGTAATTTATTAACCAATTATCAATTTGGTAACTATTTGTTGGAATTAAATATACCTACAAGGCGCACAGGATTCGTGTAGGATGGTATAAGCAGAGATCTACGCCCAGCAGTGGGCAAAGACGGGGTGTAGATGATTATGATAAAGGATTACAATAAAAACAAGAATGCAATTTAAGTTCTTTATATCTTGGAAAAAAAATGTAACAATAATTTACTTTTAAAACCGTAAAGAATAAAACAAAATCGTTATTTTGTAAATTATTACTAATTGTAGTACATACATTAACTTAATATATGCGGAGTTTATTGAAATACTGCGCTAATCTCAAAAAAATATAATGTTGATTAATTTAACCTAAAAAAGCACTTATTGTAACCTATATACATTTGCTTGTTAGGCTATGATTTAACATGGAATACATAACACTGTTACTTAATATTAAAAACAAGAAGTAAAAAAAAGTCTCAAGTAGACGTCTTTATCAAAATTAAGACTAGTTAAGAAGATAAGCTGTTTTTTATGATTCTCGTCTTTGGTTTCCGTGCATGGGTGCAGAGGAGGGCTATGGCGGAGCACATTGTTTCGCGGTTCAACAATTATCAATATAGCTTCTTAAGAAAACAGCTACAAAACTAATGTTAGTATATTAAAACAGCTAGTTTTAGAGCGACCACAGACTAAAATCATCACTATGTTTTAATATCGATTAAAATAGTTTCAGCTGAAGCGATAGATGGCGCTGATTTGACGATCAAATGTAGTTACGTCATGTATTGGTAAAAAAAAACAAGGCCACTAAAATGGTTGACTGACATTGACATTTACTGGTAAGTCAGCTATACGACATCCATTAGAGTAGCACCATCTGGGGCCTTATTCACTATGACCAAACAAAACGTAACGCGGGCAAACGCTGGCACTTTGTGGAATCACCGTGTTATAGTATTCTTGAGTTTTCAATTGAAAAACGGGTACGAGCTGTCAAGTTTCGTTTGCTCATAGAGAATAAGGGGCCTGTTTGAAAAGGCCTCTTTTACCAACACAACTACAAATGATGTACACAAATGATGAATCAGAATTTTTATTACATAAATAATTTATCAATATTTAGTCTGTGGCGCGTGAGTAGGTACCCAGTTTCTTTCGGACTGTAAAATTAAGTAGATTAGAAAGCTAAGAAAAATATAAAGTTTGCCGTCGTAAAAACGGAATAAATTATAAAAAATACATTTTATTGTAATCATACTGATCAAACACATTCAATAATTTGAAACAAGTTGACGCAACAACCTATTTTGAGCAGTTTTTCACAAACTATTTCCTGAGATTTACTTTTACGCTTGAAAAGATTTACGTATGAATGTCCCGGTAAATGTGTGGAGTAATATAACGACTGAGGGTTGCTGTTCACTACTCCGTTCCGTCTTCGTCTTAACAAAAAAAATCAAAGGTAAAACTTTATAACATAACTAAGGCCTTTTACCATCTATAGTAGATGATCTATACCATCTGTAAAAGACCTTAGTGACTGGAGCATTTAATCGTAACGTAACATTCGCAGCGAGCACGATACGTCACAGCATTACTGGTTGACTTGTAACAGTGCTTGTAGAAAGACCTGCATATTTATCTCTTTTCCAACGGAACTTATCAAAATGTCGGACGACGCAAACGTGATTCTTGGTTCTATGATTTTACTGAACGATATCCAGATGCGCTCGCGACGAGCCTCTGAGCTGTACTGACCTACAATCGAGCTGTAACGTAACACACAAGGTATTCGTAAAAATCGACAACCAGGTTGAGCGCGCGGAGCTTGCGACGAGCTCGGCTCGCAAGGACTATACGAATGCTCGCATCGTAATGTGAGACGTTACAATAAAATGCGCCGGTCAGTCACCACCTTTATTACTTCAATTACTAAAACCTTTAACCATCATAGTAGATGATTTATACAGCGTCAGGAGGCAACTTTTTACCTTCACAAACGGGACGCTGTAGTGCCCGGGACGAATTAAGATGGAGTAGGCTTGACTTCAATTAACAGGCTGGCAATTCACGTGAGTTGCGTTATTTTTTTGGCCGGGACGGTGACGGCCCGGGGTAGTAAGCGAAGACCTTAAAATGTCACAAAAATAAAACCGGGACTCTGTGAACTACGCTAGATATAAGTATTTTAAAAACTAGGTTACCAGGACAAATTTAATACAATATGGGTTAGGGGCATTTACCCCATTACAATTTTATGCATATTGTACAAGCATACAACTATATCTACAATGTCAGTCCATTTCTATGCTGACTAAATACATTTACAATTATAATACATTATTGACTAACATACATTGTAATTTAACGTACGCCATTTGCCCGTTTCACATATTTACCATAGAAAGGTTATTTGCCAAAAAGCGTTCTTTTTGTTCAAAATAACGTTGCTGTGATTTTCCGTCCGTCATATAGTAGAATAATGTCGAGCGCAATGTATCCATGGACATAAAACAGTGTATGAATTAGAACTGCGCTCACTGTTCACGGATCATTTTATTAAAAAAGCCAAGTGGTTTCTTGCCTGTATCTAATTTAAAGTGATCTTGCAGATTCTACTGAATAAACTACTATACTAGATTTTCGGTAGCTTTAATTTTTAGTTCGTGACGCGGTTTGAGCCCGCTGCGGGTTAGTTGACGCTCACCTTAACTCGGTATAACATCCTACGAAAGAAAGTATTTTGAATCTTGAATTTTTGACTATTGGAAATGTCAAATCAATTTTTTTATAATTCCACCTATTATTATTATGTAGGTATGTTATGATTTTGTAATTTTTGGTGAATTAATAAACAGCATTTTTCTGCAATGCACAGGCTGGAAGGTAGGTCTAATATAACAAATCCACTAGGCGGGATTTTCCAAAATACTTCATAATTAAATCCCTCAAGGGGTGAACACATTTGTATGGAACTTTTTGTGTAGCTAGTGCGATTTGCTTGAAAATCGGCCTGGATACTAACGTCTGTAGATTGATCTTTACTTTATTCTCTAGTAATATAGCTAAATTCATCAATTTGACATAACTGAATTACGTACCTATGTATAAAAGTTTTTAGTTAAATCATTTGATTTGAGATTTCAATCAGATCCAAACATAATTTAAATATGAACAAATATTCAAATAGCCAAATAGCTTTAGCCGCTCGCTTGGCCACGAACTATGTAATGAAAGTTTCATCCAAATCCGTACAGCTGTTACGGTATGACCACCTAGAAATTATTGTATTATGTACTTAAGTAGATATGTTTTGCATGTATTCCTTTTCCATTTCTGATATTATTACTTTTCCAACAAATCACTACCTCTATTTATCTCCAAATTTCACAAATGTTAGCTGGAAGAAAATGCTAATTAGCATTAAGTTTGCCTATGTACATTTTATTTTATGCAATAAAGAATTTTCTATCTACGATTACACTAAATCCGTTATCGGCAGAGTTCTGTCGACGTCCGACTATATTTCGGCCGATAACGGATCAGTTTGGTATAATCATACCGTGATTTGATGCACAATACTTACGCCCTTACAAACTAACAAATTTATTTATTTGTAACATTTCACACAGATCTAAACACATTTTTAAACTAAACATTCGCATTTTTTTTAACTTTATAACTGATTTTCTCTTCTGCACACTAGTTTTTAAGTAACGAGCTACATTTTAGCTATCTATTTGAGAAATATTTTTTTGTAGTAGGATAACAGGACATACCTATAAGGCCTTTTTGCCATCTACACTAGACGATACAGCGTCGGGAGGCAACTTTTGCCTACGCTAACGGGACGCTGTAGCACCCGCGACTATACAACCCTCAAAATCAGACTTTAACTTCAGTTCGTACAAGCCAAGCTCTTTCCAATTCACATTTCGACCTAAAATGGCCTACTTACCAATATTTGCGAATAGGCGTTACAAATACAATAAGGGTGACCTTCGAAGAAAGTGCCATGATGTATGAAACGTCATTAAAGAAGAAAAGTCATATGTGACGTCCATTTTTGTGCCGTATTTCAGGTACCCCGCGATACCCAGAGACCCGGGGGGTAGTTGCCCCCAGAAACCAGGACAAACCTGTTCCAGCGAGACCCATCCCTGAGCCCCCGCCCGGGGACCAGAAGACAGGAAGAAGGAAACGTCATTCGCATCATCGGATTACATTACACAATCAGTATTACGAAGATATTCTCGAGATATCAAGATATCTATGAATTGATGCGTATTTTTATTTTATTTTACTTTATTGGATTACAAACGAGAAAGTTGCGGTCCCCCATTGCAATTGTGACCGTACACAACGTTCCTTAACTTAAAAGATCAATCAAGAGCATCTAAGCAAGCTACGAGTAGTATCATGATAATTTTAACAGGTTAGAACCAGCTTACATCATGTTTTATGTTTTACCTTCTTGCTACAGATTAAATAACATTATCACAAACCTCATTTGTTTGGTAGAATGATAAAATACTCCTTGGTCTAGTACCGATTTGGTGAAAAAGATAAAAAAGGCGGGAGATGCAAAATATTTTGAAGAGAATATTATGTATGTAATTATTGATGTTAATTTATTTGATTTTGATGTATTTTGTTGAATACACCCACATGTGAGTATTATGTTTATAACTTAATAGCCTACACCAGTATCACGACAATACTGACGTGTAATTTAACCCATTGACACAGCGCTCGAGTGACGCTACGCTATTCATAACGTGACGTCACAGACGTTTGCTTCAAGTCTACTTTAGCCGACAAGCGCCTCCTACACTTTAAAATACACATATTATCACGCAAGTACCTATCCCTAACGGGGTGGGCAAAGCCACAAGTAAACATAAGAAAACTTGCAGCCACTTCTGATTTAGTCCCAAGATGGATATGGTGAACCATGGTGATCACATAGCCCATATAGATGGTCCATGTCGGAGGATGCTATCACTTACCCCCGAATACTCAAAGTTGAGCACGTTTCAAATGACGATTTTTTTTGACTGATTTTCATGAAACTGTCAAAAAACCGTGAGTTGAGACGTGCTCAACTCTGAGATGCGTTTGAGTATTCCGGGGTTAGTCGACTTTTACGCTATGCTCGGGGAGAGAAGCTGGACGCATTCTATGTTTTTACGCTTTAAAATACATTAAGATAACAATATAAATCTTTAAGACCAATTTATGTAACCTGAAACTTTTATGAATGAATGATTATGATATTTGCCCATCACACCGCAACATACCGAGGCCGTTTACTTTAAAATAACTAGCAGTAGGTACCACCGTGGTTTTGCTAAAACTACACATTTTGAACACGTGCTTATTTCCTAAAACTCCAATTTATCATAAAACATCATTAGATTAAACATCAAGCTTTTAACTATACTAAGTAATAACCGCGCCGCCGATTTTAAATAAACCGATTTATCTTTTTGGCACAAATTATTTAAGATTGTACAAGTACACAGTTATTCGATATTTTTTGAATTCTAAAATCATTTTTGTTTCCACAGCTAGGCTAATATATCCCCCGTATTTTAGACAACAAAATTCATTTTCATGTTATTAAAAAAAACACTATTCGTTATGCAATTTTGAGAAACGTTTTAATTTTATTTCATAACTCATGTTTGTAAAACTTTGACATAGTCAATGTGACTATAGTATTCACTGACTAAGCTGAACATAGTCGTCCTGACTAATAATTGTCAAAGTTCATTTAGTTTCATATTCCGTAAGAACCTTTCTTTACAAGGCGTAGCACGAGCAGTTCAGAACAGTGCTAGCTATAAAAGACTACATAGCTTGACTACCGGAGTAAGTCAAAGTGACTAAGATAAAGGTTCTACTCACGAGGTTTTAACTCGCCTGCCTGAATAAAAACTTAGTCAAGGTGACTATTGACTCTAGTTGGGTAGAAATTGTGACTACATGTTAGTCATACAGACAATAAGGCAGATCAAGGTGAGTATAGGCAACAATGCCAGTGGTAATTCGCGTAGACATAGTGACTGTAACGTTATTCACACCCGACTACAAGGTTGGTCAAAGTGACTAAGGCAAGTCAACGTTATTACGATATATTAATTATCCATATTTGCAACGAATGACATAATGACCGCAAAGTCACACCGAATACAAGGTCGGCCAAAGTGACCAAGGCTAGTAATAGTGACTGTAAAATTAGTCACACCGACGATCGATCAACTTGACTCAAGGCTAGTCAACGTGACTATTGGCGACAATGTCAGTGACAATTTGAGTTGACAGTGACTAAGGTTGGTCACACCGACGATCGATCAACTTGACTCAAGGCTAGTCAACGTGACTATTGGCGACAATGTCAGTGACAATTTGAGTTGACAGTGACTAAGGTTGGTCACACCGACGATCGATCAACTTGACTCAAGGCTAATCAACGTGACTATTGGCGACAATGTCAGTGACAATTCGAGTTGACAGTGACTAAGGTTGGTCACATCGAATATAAGGTTGGTCAAAGTGACCAAGGCTAATCATAGTGACTGCTCGCGAGGCTGGTCCGCGAGGAGTGTAACGTGGAGTTGTGGTGCGCCAGAGCTGATGATGAGGGGATCCTGGAGCTGGCAGCCTGTCTCTCCTGCTCGTCCAATTGCGCCGCGAACTCTTTATCCAATGCCTGGAATTGTTAATCCACTATCAATACTGCAAAAATTAAAATACATACCTACTATAATGTATTTAATTTTATTCTAAACGATATCGTCCCACTACTGGGCAAATGTCTTCATAAGTACATTCAAACGTATTCAATACCTCAGAAGGAGCCCTAGTTAACTTGATGTTCAATAATAACACGTTTGAGAATATCGCGTCATTATTAGGTCAAAGCCTATTGGATATCCTCGGGAACAAGATGTTATAGATATTATGAATACATACTTTTTCTCAATCTTATCCTCGCATTCTTAGGAAGCATAAAAATAAAACATTATTGAATATACATATTTACAAATGTTTATAATAACAATTTCAATAATTACATGATTTTCACTACTCGTGGTTATTTGAACCAGTGTGGTGAAAGGGTTATGAGCCTCAAAGTGGCTCGTGTGCTAGATTCAATGACATGCAGATTTCCACACGATTTTCCTTCATAGTTTGAGAGTATTGGAATCGAAAAATCTAGTACACCGCCGGATTCAAACTCATTATTTTTTATTTTGGTACCACGCGAGCGAAAAGCTGCGGGCAGAAGCTAATGAGATATAAAAAAATTCTTCTTGCATTTATGACAAATAAATGATTCAATAATAATAAAAAATAATGAAGTTAAACTAAAAAGGCATTTAAATATTTATGATTATAATAGGCAGTCTTATCGCTAAGGGCTGATTTCCACATTCAAACTGAAGCGTTGAGCTTCTAAATTCAAGAATTATGTTCCCTACGGCTACACTATCGCGATACTGTTCATCCCTATGGCTGAATCTCAGTTCTGAGGGTTGAATAGTCATGCATGCTCTTGGCTTCATAGCTTTCAAGAATTAAAAAAAGATGCCATTTGATTGATTGATCAAGTGTGACTGTCATATTGTTTTTTTTAATTCATTAAAGCTAGGATCATGTACGACTATTCAGCCGTAGCGATGAACTGAATGTCACCAGCAATATTAAAAAAATATTGCGAACGAAATACACAATATAAAAATGTGTGAACTTTTGTTTCGCAGTCTCTAGAGTCCAAACTGTTAGAATTAATAAGAGTAATGCACATTTTTTATTAACTTTACTTTCCCTGTTCATCCCTGTTGGTCTCCTTGATACATTAACCCCCGAATACTCAAACACATCTCAAAGTTGAGCACGTCTCAAATGAAGTTTTTTTTTGATAGATATTCATCAGAAACTGTCAAAAAACCGTGAGTTGAGACGTGCTCAACTCTTGAGTCGCGTTTGAGTATTCGGGGGTAAGAAGAAATAAATTGGGTTCATTGATTGATTGAACCCTTTGAACCCCGGTAGTGTACTGCATATAAGCATAAATACAATTCGACGTCTCTTGAACTCAGTTTAGAGCTAAAACCAGTTTGAATGGAGAAATGCTAAATGGGGGTAAGTAAAAAAACCACATACCATGCAATCCAGAACAGCTGGGTCATTTCTTGTGAGTACTATCACCAAGCACATGCTGTTTTAGGCACTCCCTATCCTCAAATAACTTGCAAAATAACTTAAAGCAAAAATAAAATATTTACACTATCGACCAAGAATGTGGTCTACCCATGGTTGAAATTCATTTGTGCGTCATAAAACAAGGTTGATTTTCCCTTGCTATAATATTCTGACACTTACAGTAGTACCACAAATAGTGTGAGCCTCGGCAAACTTCGATTATGCAACTAATAATAACTGAACCAAACCTTTAAAAAAATATCTATATACATAATTATTGTAACATCTCTTTATGACATATCATCATCGCGTTAGTTCGTATTTCAGAAGCTAGATGGAAATTGCCGAGGCGCACAATATCTGTGGTACTACATTACTAATGTAATTGTCTTAGCGCTATTTTGGTTACACAGGAAGTTTTTGTAGGCCTTTCTTGACCCACCGTACCCTAAGGTTTTATGGAGCCTAGATCTCGTTTTAAGAACTGCAACAGTCAAAGACTTGCATATCAGATCCTTCGCCCACTAATTCATAACAAAATAGTTTCTGTATAAAATGGCTCACATCATGAGCCACTTCATGGTATATTTTTTTGTTATGTTAATATTTAGTTTTTCCTTTTTTGTATATTCTTTCTTTATTTTTACCTAAATAAATATCATAACGAATAGGCTCCGAAACTACTGGACCGATTTAAAAAATTCTTTCTCCAATAGAAAGCTACATTATCAGGGACCAGTATAGGCTATAATATATTTAAAAAAAAATTAGGGATCCGTAAGAAAATTGCAATATTGTAACCCCAAGGTAGAAAACCCAAAATAATTTTTGGCGTGCGCTGCGTAAAAACGTATTGATTATAGATCAAAATAATGTACTACACGCGTACGAAGTCGTGGGCAACAGCTAGTATTTAATATTTTGGTATACGAATAATATCAGAGCAACAACACTATTCATTAGTGGTGTCGTCGACAAATCTTTTTTGGCAACTGCACCCCTAATGGTTTCGTTTGAGGGTGTCGTTAACAATGAACGATAGTTTCAGTACTAATAGAGACTTAAGATCGAAACTGTGAAAGTAACGGGCTATCGTCCTGTTTTGAAGCAGGTTAGTGGGCGAAAATCATGATTTGTTTAAGTAAGCCTCTCCTAAGTAGGTATATACATTCCATCACCAAAGCAATAAAAAATACAGTTAGAAATACAACGACTTTATTTACAACATTATATTTTTATAAATTATAATACTTACGACATTTTGTAAATAATGTTCTCATAATACTAACATGCTAAGCTAAATGATAGCTAATGACACCTCCACACTTAGGCCACCGCGGGCCAACACATTTGACAGCTAATGGCCCCTTCACACATTGGCCCAACGCGGGCAAACTAGTTTGACAGCTAATGGCCCCTTCACGCATTGGCCCACCGCGGACCCACATGTAGCCCACCAGGGGGCCCTGAATTATGTCAGTTCACGATAGGTGTAAATATTATTAGGTGCTTTTAAAGCTTGCGCACCGTATGTTAAGTCACAAAGCAATATTACTTTTGAATATCTTGTATATGTCCTAACAAATCACCAGTTGCACCAATCATCGGAGCGGCCATCCCTAATATGCGCGAGCCTACTTACACCGTGAATTTGATGCCGTCAAACAAACTGACCCGCTATATATGTGGGCCAATGTGTGCATTGAATGTAACTTTTGGCTATTTTATTCATTGTAGACAAATTGAACAGAGTTATCTGTCAAATGACGTGAGAGAAAGTAATTATCTGTCAAGTGTGGGAGGGGCCTTAAGATTACCAGTATTAGTCATACTTTAATATACACAATAAAATTATTTTATCAAAATTTGATAATTTATTTTAATATTTCTGTAGTTTTTCATTAACATTTACTATTTTTATTAATGACTTTAATGAAACAAATTATTTAAGATGTTACTATAAGTTAACTTAAATTAATATAACAGTTTTATGTTAAAAGTTAATTTAAACTGTATAATGGAATGTTTAAAATGAGTTTTTGTTATTCTGTATTTGATTAAGTAATAACTTTAAAAATATCAACATCTCAACCTCGTTCAAATTATAATTTAAAAAGAATAAGGCTTAGTTAAATTTACATTATAAACTAACGAGGCATTGTAAGAGGCAATTCTACAATAATTTAAAATATATTATTTAAATATGGCCCCCATAGTCACCCCACTTATCATTGTTAGTAATAGAAAGCTAAATTTGGCAATTAATATTAAGGAAGCATTTTTTGACCATTTAGATTGAAAATTATAAAAAAAATGACTCGCATATTTATAAATAAGACACAATTTAGCACGATTTTCTGACATAATGTCAAATAAAAAAATAAATATGAAAAATTTTGTGACCATTATTAGAATACCAATCAAAAATATAAGCAAAGCATTTTGACATGCAAATTTTTGACATAACTTTGTTTTGCTTTCTCGTGCCGGCTCGGGGTAGTCAGCAGACAGCCTAATGCAGTGGCATGTACAAATATCGACAAAAAGTCTTATCTACGACACAATAACGATTCATTGCTTTTCATTATTCAACCATCTGGTTCCCAAGTACAAGCTTTTATTAGTTCGGGGCTAGATGGCGCTGTGCTAAATTTCCAACAACAAGAACCTCTTACGTTACTGACTGACTCAAGCACAGTCTAACTAAACCATGAGTCTTAGAAGCATGGAACTCGGAGGGTATATTCCTCTTATATTTCGGATGGCTCCGGACAGGTGGGAGACCATCACCACAGGCTGGACACCTGGGGGGCGGCGGCGTCAGGGTCGGCCGAGAAAGCGTTGGCGGGACGAGCTCGATGCCTTCGAGGGAGGGTGGTGGGAGTAGGCTCGGGACAGAGATGTCTGGAAATCCATGGGGGAGACCTTTGCCCAGCAGTGGGACGAAATAGGTTAAAAATATTCCTCTTATGGTTGTGGGTGCACTGAGCAAAGGAACTGCCGAAGTTCAACTCCTAAAGGAGGTAACATGAAGATGAACGTTTGTATGAAAAGAAAAACTTAACGGGGAGAAACTCGCGTGGCGTTTCCCCCAGCTCTCCAGCAATATCGTTAATGTGACGTAAATAGAAACATAACAAAAACTTAAATTAATATAGCACGTGAATAGAATACCATGCGGATTATGAAACATGCTGATTTTTGATTCAGGCGCGACTTTGCCAAGTCCATTCTAAGGTAATAACTAAATAGATGTTAAATTTCCAGTAACAATCGTCGGAGCCAACTTCCCGAAGGCGTGGAGGTCGAAAGTATTGAAATTGCTTTGTGTGGATGTGTTTTCCCATTGTTTTATTTATTGCGGGCGGGCGGCTTCTTATAAAGATCTAGTACTGGAGATATAACATCTATTTAGTTACTACGACGATTTTTACATTTAATTACAAGAGGTTATTTACTACAAAATACTTTTTGAGTTTACACTAATGACTAACACATTGTTTTTTTAAATCGGGTATACCTTCAGAGCGGTTGTAAATAAGGCTTTTCGCCCACTACGGCGTTACATAACCGGAGCGCCCTGGCACAAATAATTCAAAAGTAGACAAGCAAACTTTTGATAGAAGTTTGTCCGGTAGGAGGTAGTGAGCGACGGACCTAAGGGCGGTGCGAGTTACCGATAATTTTTGTTTGGCGGCAGATTCCCGGCGTCTTTCTCTTGTTTAGTTCCTATCACCCCTCCCCTTAACACCCGCGAGGGAAAATTTTACGTTATAAAACTAAAATGGTGAAAATTGGTGTAGTTTTGAATATTAAATCAGGATTCATATCAAAAATTGATCAGAAAAATCAGTTAGGTACTTAGTTCAATTAATAAGAATTGGTTGCCTGAGGACAGTAGGAGGCGACGCATTATATCCAGGAAGATGGCGTGACAAGAGGGGGGATCCAGATCCTTTTTCTAACCTCATTGATAATCTGTCCTCACTACGAGACTTCGATTATGACACCCACCCCCTACTTATAACCGACTAAAGTGGGGCTGAACGGGTTTGTAAAAAAAACTGCCGCCAATACGAAATCAAGCCACAGAATCGGGCGGGTCAACTATACTCTTCTTCAAATTCAAAGTGGACAACTGACTGACCGGGATGTCCCCCGAATCAGAGTAACTATTGGACCCTCTAACGGGCCCCCACCGGCTGAAATGAGTGGTCTGGTCATCGTCGCTATAATCACTCGTCAGAGTGTTGTATTTGCTGCTATCAGAAGGCAAGTCTATCATGACAGCTTCCAAAGCGACATCTTGTTTCAAACTCTGCTGGGAGATGCTCCGTTTCATTGGCTGGATGGCCTCCACTTTGAAAAGGTGTTCTGACATGCTTTGCCTGTTCAATTTCTTGTCTACAGGTCTTGATCTTTCAATCTTTCGATGTTCAGGGATAGTCTCCTGGTACGCCATGATCGGATCCCTTCGGACTTCGTTGAAGACTGAAAAGCCGGATATCTTCTCCGATACGAGTTTGAGGTTCGAAGTGGACGCGTATCTAGATGCCTTAGTCAGTTTTCCTCGTTTGGTGGTGTTGTTAGCGCTGGTGGCAGCCGATCTTGTCTCTCTACTAGGACTTATGCTGTTCCTCCTATCAAAGTTAGGAGTGTTCGCGGCGGATAGGAAGTTCAAGCTCGTTCTAGAACGAGATAGGGATCCAATGAAGCTGTTCCGCTGGTGATGGGCAGTCAGGATGTGCTGTAGCACGTTCGTCGGCCAGGGTGCGTCCAGGTAGACACTTCGATCAGGTATTTTTAAGCCGAACTTCTTTTCGTGATCGTCAAGGTGTTTAACGAATTTGGCGATCAGATTCTGTTGTGAAACAATGTTAGTTAAGCCTCGTATTCACTTAGGGACAAATGTCCCGCGACATGTCGCCAGAGACGTCGCCCGAGTCTAGCAACATTGCCAATTGTTAGTTTAATAATGTGACCGAAAAAGGTCGCTAGACATGACGCCTGATGTCGTCGGCCGACATCGCCGGACATTTCTAGCGACACGTGTCGCGGGACTTTTTGTAACGGCTGTCCTAGCAGACGACACGGCTGTGTTAAGCTGTGAAAAGCGTTGATAGACATGTTCTTAAGGAGTTTAGCCCATCCAATGGACCGATGACATTGTGAAGGTCACAGGAGGATGGAGGCTGCACAAAATTGTACATCCTGGAAAAATATTGGGGAGGCCCATGTCGAGCAGTCGACATCTATCTATCTAGTCGCGTCACTAGTTATTTCGAACCAGTGTGGTGAAAGGATTTAAAGTCCGCCTCAAAGGCGCCTTCCGTGCACTTGACACATGTTTAGACATCTGAAGATTATTCAAAAGGTTGTTCGAAAAGAAGTTCGCGATAAGGACACCCGCCCATTTTGACACTAGTTTTTATTTATTTCTCTTTCAAATTGTTTATCATACAAAACAAAGGGTTTGCTCGTATCAACGCTTTTCAAAATATATATACAAATGTATATTAAACCCAAAACCACAAATACACATTCACCAACCAACACCACGGCATTCGGCTATTCACATACATGCACATGCAAAATACAGTGGTTTCTTTTTAACTGGAACAGTATGGGGAAATCGGAAACCAGAAGAGGTACAGGAAAAGTGACTTAGAAGCCATATGATCCTTTTCTGTGAAAACAATTTTGTCATAGAAAATTTTTTGGCCAAGCGTTAGTTGGCCATGGAAATGGGTGATGTTGGCAAAATATTTTTTGATGCCAATAGATTCGGTTACTTGTAAGGATTTTATTGTATCGGAGAAAAAATCGGGGTAGCAGTAGTTGGTCAAATTTAATGAAATGTTTTTGTACTATGAGACAGTATGGGGAAATCAGAGGCCATAGGAAAAAGAGGAAAACTTTTGGCCAAAAAATTTTCACAAAAAATGAGCTCACGGTTCCTAACACACTTTTTTTGTATCTCTTCTGCTTACGGATTATATTGTCCCAGTTAAAATACACTGTTATTTCATTGAAAATTAACAGAACACTAGAATCAGTTTCAGAAAAGTCCCGCGGAAGGCGCTGTAGTCTTCCATGTAACGGGGAATTCCCTTAAAATTGTTTAGTACGGCTCATTTCCTACTTGACAAATCGTTTCAACTTCCAAAAGTCGTGTTGTGTCGTTCTATTGGGGGCGTTACATTTCTGATTAAGTTCGTATGAGCTAGCGGCCAACTCTTGTGACGGAGTTTTTATGCCGCCTAAAGGCCTCCGTCATGGCTTAGCTTGCCCTCCGAAGCCCGGAAGCGCTGAGCTCGTGATATTTGATAGAACATCTTGTACAATAGCTATTCGTGCGAGTACTCACAGATTTCCTGTGCGTGTGCGTGGCCCGCCAGTCCCTGAGCTCGGTGGAGTACCGCTCCTCGACCGTCTTCAGCTTGTTGCTCTCGTGGTTCATGAGCGCCTTGCGCTTCTCGTTCTGGTACTGCTCCAACTCGCGGAGGAGGGCCTGGGGATATCATATTAAATTAATAAAAATATTTTATTTCAGACAAACAAAATCCAAAATTAACTAAAACTATATGTTTTTATTGTTTTCTTTTCTATTCTGTAACTCGCTCTAACCTTAATAGCACGCTGTCTGTCTCCTATAATTATTATGACACTTGACATGTTTAGATCTAAGCTTTTATATAGTATATTTTTAATTAATGAATCGGTGTACATAATGTTGGTGACACTAAATTAAATAAATAAATAAAACTAATAGTAGTACATTATTTTGATCTATCTCGTAGAGTTCAGCTAGCGTTTAATAATAATAACAGCCAACAGTCACATACATAGTCCTGACCCCACACTAGGACTCCCTGTGTCGTGAGTATCAGAAACTACGAGTACCATGCTACCACAACACCCACACCCGGAACAAATATTTACAGATCATGCAAACATTTCTTCCGCAGCGGGAATCGAACCCGCGCCTCTTGCGTCTCTGCCGAGCAATCGCCCGCTACGCCACCGAGGCCGTCAAAGTTTGCAATGTAAGCGCAAAAAAATATATTTATTTACGACATCACATTAGAAACCTGTTTCTCTACTATATTATGCGTGTTTTATACATATAACCCTTCCTCTTGAATCACTAAAAATCTATCTAATACTAGCTGCCGCCCGCGGCTTCGCTCGCGTGGTATCCGGATAAAAAATAGCCTATATGTTAATCCAGTACATGTACTATGTATATTCCAAGTTTCATTCAAATCCGTTCAGCCGTTTAGGCGTGATTGAGGAACAAACATCCAAACATCCAATCTCACAAACTTTCGCATTTATAATATAAGTAAGATTAAATCTATCACTATCTATTAAAAAAAATCGCATCAAAATCCGTTGCGTAGTTTTAAAGATCTAAGCATACAGGACAGACAGACAGCGGGAGGCTACTTTGTTTTATACTATGTAGTGATAGAATATGAGGATGTGACGTACCTCGCCCTGTGCCTTGAGTTCCTCTCGTGCTTTGGCGTGCTTGGTGGCGAGACGCTGCTGTTCCGCTCGATATCTCTTCTTCTCGTTCTCTTGGAACTGGAAACATAACATAATATCACATCCATAGGACATGGTCTAAATGTGGATTTGTACCACGAAATGTGGATTAGTACGTCTACAGATTTCCATTTCTGCTGACTTTTCTGTTAATGACAGTTATTTGCATGAACACATGTGATACAAATTATAGAATGCGTCCAGCTGCTTCTCACCCCGAGCATGTCGTAAAAGTCGACTGAGGGATAGTATCCTCCAACATGATGAGATACAATAAGCAAGTATTCCCAAGGAGGGTTGACGTCAGTCAGGCGGCCGGTCATAAAACACCTTAGCCAAAACTCTTACAGCATGATCCTTGGATCATGCTGTGCCGACCCCACATAGAGTGGGATAAGGGCAGGAAGATGATGTAAACATTTCTTCCGCCTCTTGCGTCTTTGCCGAGCAATCGCCCGCCCCCGCCCCCGCTAGCCCCTCACCTTCTTGAGCTTGTCCTTGTCGTCGTCCTGGCTGGCGGGCAGGGCTCCAATGCGCAAGGACTCCCTGAACATCATCTCCCGAGCCTTCTGCTCGCCGCGGATCCTCTTCGGCAGCGAACGCTTCTCCAGAGCCTGGCACTTGGCTAGTTCCTCCTCTTTGCGAGTGTTTTTCCTGTAAATATACAAAACAAACTGGTCAAGTGCAGTCGAATTCACACACAAAGGCTTCCGTACCATCGTACATTAAAAGATGTTTCTTGTTTGAGGCCCCCTTTTATTTAATTTTTTGTTGTAATAGCGGCAATAGAAATTATACACTCTGTGAAAATTTCATCTCTCTACCTATTACAGTTCATGAGAGCCCGCTGACGGACGGACGGACGGACAGCAGAAGTTTAGCAATAGGATCCCCTTGACACCTTTCGGGTACGGAACCCTAAAAAAAACCGTCAAGTACGAGTTGAATTGGCACACGAAGGGTTACGTACCATCGTACAATTCATTATTTTAAATTACTATAATTAATTGTACCCTAATATTAAAACAATCTAGCCAAGAAGGCTAATAATAATTTCATTTTGACCTTTTTATAAAGTATCTTTACATAAATACATCTTTTAATGCCACCTATTATGCAGAATGCTGAGCTACTGGTCTACTGGTCTCACCGTTTGATCTGCTCCAGTTCCTTGTCGTGGCGGACCAGCATCTGATGTCTTCGCAGCAGGAACTCGTCCTTGAGCTGGCGCTTGGCGAGCTGATGTCGCTCATGGATCTGCTTCTCCTCCAGCTCCCAGAGCGCTGCCTCATGGTTCCTCATTATCTGGGAAACAAAATTACATGTTAGAGAAACTAATATGGCTTAGAAACATAGATTATTTATAACTTACTAGCTGCCACCCGCGGCTTCGCTCGCGTGGTCCCCGGATAAAAAGTAGCCTATATGTTATTCCTGCACACAGCATGAGGTCCGTTGTAAAACCACAAAAAAAATATCTGTCAGCTTTTGCATTTGAACTGATACCTCTGAATTGGGTATAATTATTGTGTGTTTGCAGAAATAACTTTTTTTTGTTTTTTTTTTTGTAATCTGTTCAGCCGTTATAGCGTGATTGAGGCACAAACATCGTCACACATACATTATACATAATTATCACGCCCATATCCCTAATGGGGTGGGCAGAGCCACAAGATAAGAAAACTTGCAGCCACATCTGATTTATTTCTAAGATGGATATGAACCATGGTGACAGGTGACCAGCCCATCGTCCATATAGATGGCCCATCATGTTGGAGAGGATACTATCCCTTAGTCGACTTTTACGACATGCTCGGGGAGAGAAGCAGCTGGACGCATTCTATGCTTTTTCTTTACTCCCAGTCCAGCGAAGAAGTTGATCCACACATCCTCACAAACTTTCGCTCTTATAAAATTAGTAGGATTGTTGAAAGGTACCTGATTGACATCAGGCAGGCGGCCGGTCGTAAAACACCTTAGCCAAAACTTTTACAGCATGATCCACGGATCATGCTGTGCCAACCCCACATAGAGTAGGATAAGGGCAGGAAGATGATAATGATTGAAAGGTACCTGATGTTTCTGCTGGAGGTACTGGCGGTCGGCGAGCGCCTGCCGGTCGCGGTGGTTGTCGTGGATGCGGCGCAGCGTGGCGTCGTGCTCGTCGGCGAGCGCGGCGACGTGCGCTCGTTCGCGCTCGCCGTGCTCGCCGTCCAGCCGGGCGCGGTGGGCGCGGTACGCCTCCTTGCGACGCTCCTTCGGGACTAGTTCCACCTCCTGTTATATCACATTTATTTGAGTACAAACTATAACATTGAAAATGAAAATGAAAAAATATTTAATTTTCCGCGTAACAATTAATTAAGATATTATAGGTGGAGACCAGACAGACGCTATTTTTACCAATAACAGTAAAGCTTTTGATAGAATCGACCAAATAATAATGCTAAATAAGCTCCATAAAGCCGGCATATAAGGTAAATTTCATAGATTTATCAAATTATAGTGATAATATACATTGTCAAAATGTTGTTCACAACAAATAATGTCACATAATTCATCTCTAATACTTTCGTAGTACCTCAAGGTTCTATATTAGGACCACTTTTATTTATTATCTTCATAAATTACATATACATTTATTTGCCTAAGCTTATGCTCTTACTTTGCTCGCTTGCTTACCTGCTTCATAAGCCGCAGCTCCTTCTTAAGGGTGTCTCGGAACTGCCTGAGTTTATGCTCGTGCTCTGCTCGAAGCCTCTTGGCGGCCGCCCGCAGCTCGCTCTCGAGCTGTTGCTCAGCACGCTCGGCCGCCGCTCGCTGTGCTCGCGCCAGCGTCTCCAGATCCGTATCGTGTGCTCTCACTAGCGACGCTAGCTCGGCTTCGAACCTGCGACAAACAGTTCTCGTTAATAAAATAATCGAAGGGCGAAATAAAATCACAATAATACTTGTATTAATACTTTACATTTAGTATGTTAAATGCAAAAAAATAATTTATTTTTCAATTTTGAACAAAGCCAAGATCAGAAATTTTATCTACAGGTGTGACATAAAGTGCCATCCCGTATCACCCGCCATGCATCATCTTACGTCACCTTGCGTCGTCCTATGTCATTATATGCCCCCAAGTGTCACTTCGGATCACCCTATGACGCGTGGTCGTTCCATTAGTCACCCCCTGTCACTACGCGTCACCCTGTCACCTCATGACACCCCGTATCACCAGATGTCACCCTGTTACCCCTGTGCCGTGCCACTTTATGACTCCTCTTGTCACCCTATGACACCCATGTCAACCTTCACTCACTTCTTCTCCTGCTGCTCCCTCAGCTGCAGCTCCTTGGCGTTGAGGTCCTGGAACTGCTTCTGTTCGATCTTCTGCAGCATCTTTATCTCCCTCAGCTCCTGCTTGCGAAGCGCGTGATCGTCCCACGTGCGGCCGCTCTCCTCGTCACCCCATATCACCTGGAGACGCCATTAATTTGATTAGATGAGTAGTTACTTCTCTGCTGGACTGGGAGTAAAGAAAAAAGTCCAACTTCTCTCCCCGAGGATGACGTAGAAATTATTCAAGTATTCGCTGATATTGTAGATTGCTTTGCTAAGGAGAAGTGCCTTAACAAAACAATCTATACAATAAGAAAGTAAGTTCGTATGAACTAGTGGCCAACTCTTGTGACGGAGGTTTTAGGCCGCCTAAAAGCCTCCGGTAATGGCTTAACGACTTATAAGCCGGGACCGACATTTTAACGTGCCCTCCGAAGCACGGAAGCGCTCAGCTCTTAATGCCACTTGCGGTCACCCATCACAATTGTAACCGCGCATAGCGTTGCTTAATTTCAACGATTAATCAAGAACGTCTAAGCAAGCTACGCCACGAGCGCTTCTATATCTATACCGTAACATCTGGGCTATCTTATCTTATAACATCTGTTTCTTCTGTATTTTGTAAATTATATTTGTAAGTTTCTTTATGTTAATAAAGATATTGTTATAGTGATCTTATATATCTAAGTAGGACTTACCTTGGAGGTGGTGGTGGTAACCATAACTCCATCTATTTCGAACTTGCGCGTCCGTTTCCTGGTCTTCTTCTTGAGGTTGGCCATGTGGATGTCTTCTTTGGAGCGCTGGATGCGGTTCTCCGGAGGTTTCCTCCTGAGGACCACTTGTTCTGTCTCATCTTGGTGGTTCTCTGGGTTCACTCTGCAATAACAAATGATTAATTGTACTACTCTGCTGGACTGGGAGTAAAGAAGAAACAGAGTTCGTCCAGCTGCTTCTCTCCCCGAGCATGTCGTAAAAGTCGACTAAGGGATAGTATCCTCTCCGACATGATGAGATACAAAAAGCAAGTATTCCCAAGGAGGGTTGACGTCAGGCAGGCGGCCGGTCATCAAACATTTTAGCCAAAACTCTTACAGCGTGATCCAAGGATCATGCTGTGCCGACCCCACATAGATAAGGGCAGGAAGATGAAGATGATGATATGTACCTGGCGGTTCCGTTAAGATGCGCTAGATGCAGGTCATCGCGGCTGGTGGCGGGCGCGCTGGTGGCGAGCGAGTCCGCGTCCGCCGCCCTGGATGACGACGACGCCACGCTGCCGCTGTCCGACTGCGACCGCCTGTGGACGACGCCATAGGTTTACAAGGGTTTGTTTCGCCCGCTGCGTTGCAAACTTTTACTTTGTCTATTATTGATCTTACTAGCTGCCGCCTGCGGCTTCGCTTGCGTGGTACCCGGATAAAAAATAGCCTATATGTTAATCCAGCACCATGTACTATGTATATTCCAAGTTTCATTCAACGGCCTCGGTGGCGTGGCGGGCGATTGCTCGGCAGAGACGCAAGAGGCGCGGGTTCGATTCCCGCTGCGGAAGAAATGTTTGCATGTTCTGCAAATATTTGTTCCGGGTCTGGGTGTTGTGGTAGCATGGTACTCGTAGTTTCTGATACCCACGACACAGGGAGTCCTAGTGTGGGGTCAGGACTGTGTATGTGACTGTTGGGTGTCATTATTATTATCATCCGTTCAGCCGTTTAGGCGTGATTGATTGATTGAGTGATTGAGGCAAAAACATCCAAACTCACAAACTTTCGCATTTATAATATAAGTAAGATTTGAATCTGGCTTCTGTTTGTCACCTCTCAAAGCTGTCCGGACTGAGGCGAGTGGAGCCGGCGGCGAGAGCTATGTGAGTTGCGGCGGAATCTTTAACCCTGACTTCCTCATTGCCAACAGTCACCACCGACACGTGAGACGTATCCTGAAAACAAATCATTAATACTACCACGAATCGTATCACCAGGTCCTCAGGTTGTATCCCAAGGTTGTCTGGAAGAAATTGCTCTTAGCAATAAGACCGCCGTTTATGTATATCTGTTTTTGTTTTTTTAGTACCTAAATTTTTTGTTTTTGTTGTTATACGTAATAAAGAGTTTATCTATCTATCTATCTCAGAACCAGTGTGCTGAAAGATATCAAATGTCATGTTCTGATGTTTTCCCTCACTGTCTGAAGAGCGCTGATGGCCTAGCGGTAGCCCCCCGTCTTTCGATCCTAAGATCGTGTGTTTAGGTCACCAATGTGTTTTCTGTTCGGAAAATAACGCGCTACACCAGTACTTTCAAACGGTAAAGGAAAACATCGTGATGAATCGGGGGGATTAAGCCGAACTTCATCCAATCTCACGTGGGAAAGAGGGACTGGGGGGGGGGGGGGGGGGTCTGCAAATATCACATGATATTTATCTACAAGAAACTGTGTCAAATTGCGAGAAACAAGGGTTCAATTAAGTAAAAAATGGTTCTTTCCACTAAAATATGGCTAAATTATAATAAAAATAAGGAATATCAATTAAAAGTACACAATTAACTGCCAAATATGAATTTGCTGCTGAATCGAATTGCGTACAATTCACCTACAATACGGATAATTTTACGAAAATCGCTAAGGATTTGATATAAAACTAAAAATGAATTGCTCAAAGTTGTATAAGTGAAGACTTACTTTACGTAGGTACCTACTTAAAATTTCAAGTAGGTACCTATCGGTTTGTTATTAAACCTTTTTCGTGTTGTGTTGTTATTATACTATATTCTATTATATTCTACTTACCAGGTTGAGTCCGTTGTGTGCGCTATCGTCGAAGACTCCCGAATCGGCGGCGGCGCCGGGGCTCAGGATCAGGACTTCACTGCTGTCCAGCCGACGACCTCGCGTTTTCTCTGTAACATCACCTCACTATGAGCAAATATACACCTATCTGCTGGACCGGGAGTAAAGCTGCTTCTGTCCCCGAGCATGTCGTAAAAGTCGACTAAGGGATATTATCCTCCGACATGATGGACCATCTATATCTGCGATGGGCTGATCACCTGTTTCTCTTAATTTTTGCAACACTTTCTAAAATCATCATCTTCCTGCCCCTATCCCACTCTATGTGGGGTCGGCACAGCATGATCCTTGGATCATGCTGTAAGAGTTTTGGCTAAGGTGTTTTATGACCGGCCGAGTGCCTGACGTCAACACTTTCTAAAATATTGTAATTAATAAAAAATTATGACTAATACCATTAATTTTTCTTTTAACATTTAACCAAAGGTTTATAAGAAAAAAAATCAAATGAAGGTAGAAAAAATATTCCTATAGAAATGCTGCAAGTTTTTTCATGATTACTTGTCGCTCTGCCCACTCTGTTAGAGATACGGGCGTGTGTATGGGCGGTGTGTCACAGTACCTGTGTAAGAGCTGGTACAGTCCAGGGAGTCGAGGGACGAGGGCGCGAAGCAGTCATCGTCGGAGGAGGATCCAGCACCCACTATCACCACCTCATCAGCAATGGGCGGGGTGGTCGATATGGTGACCGCGTTCGGTGGTAACTGGAATAAAAATGAAAGAAAATATATATGTATTTTGTTCACAAATATAAAAAAAAGTTTTTTTTTCAACCTATTTCGTCCCACTGCTGGGCCTTTGCCCTGGAATGTCTGGAAATGTTTGGGAGAGACCTTTGCCTCCCCCAAACACTTCCAGACATCCCTATCCTGAGCCTTCTCCCACCATCCTCTTTCAAAGGCATCGAGTTCGTCCCGCCAACGTTTCAATAAAATTACACAGTCATAAACAAAAACGATCCTCTCCAAAATGATGGACCACTTATATGTGCGATGGGCTGATCACCTGTCACCATGGTTCACCATATCCATCTTAGGATTTTAAATCAGAAGTGGCTGCAAGTTTTCTTATGTTTACTTGTGGCTCTGCCCACCCCATTAGGGATATAGGCGTGATAATATGTATGTATGTATAAACAAAAAAATAATGAAATTGTGAGCCAAAAATGGACTAAAAATTTTTGGCTTTGATTTTAACTTTGATGGTACTTGATAGTGGGTGGTAGTACCTGGTCGGCATGGCTGATGGCGGGCGGGTGCGTGGTGGTGACGGTGACGAGGCCGGCGGGCGCGGTGGCGGCCAGGGAGTTGGGCTCCACCACCAGCACGCTGTCAGCCGCGCCCACCGACACCACCACGGGGGACAGCACCACCACCTGCGGGGGGGCCGGCGCTGCCGACTTCGGGGTGGGGCTGTCCGCGTCTTTCACGGGCTGGAAAAAAGTAATGAAAAACATACATACTTAAAAATACATAACACTACAACACCCAGACCCGGAAGAAACATTTGCAGAACATACAAACATTTCTCCCGTAGAGGGAATCGAAGCCGCGCCTCTTGAATGAATTGAACAGAATGCGTCCAGCTGCTTCTCTCCCCGAGCATGTCTTAAAAGTCGACTAAGGGACGGTATCCTCCAACATGATGACCGACATATGGGCGATGGGCTGATCACCTGCCACCATGGTTCACCATATCCATCTTAGAATCTTAAAACTTTGAATCAGGAGAGATTGCAAGCTTTTTTATGTGGCTCTGCCCACCCTATTACTATATTACGCCCAATATATATGGGCGTAATAATTATGTATGTATGTATAAACCTTGAACGAATGTGAAAGAATGAAAGAACAACATACAATATGAATACAGAAACAAAGAATTGAAAGAATCAACTTCTGCTGTTCCAATTATTTTCATCCACTACAATAAAATGATCCATACAAGTAACTGAGTCGATTAGCATTAAAACATCACCCATTTTCATGGCCAACTCGCGCTTGGCCAAAACATCATTATGCCAAAATCGTTTTCACAAAGCAAGATAGATAGATATATTATTTATTTAGCACACAAGACACAGCACAGACAGAATACCAGGAAAGAAAAATGAATGAATGATTCCTTAGACACTTTTCTTCTTATAGTGTAGGAGTACCATAAGAAAGATATTCTTGAAGGCCGCAATGGCCAACAACAAAAAACACAATGATATTTAGATGAAGTTAAACTCACTGTAGTTGGTACGAGTTCAATGTTCTGAGAGAGTCTCTTCTCTTTCCGCCTCTCTTCCTTCCTCACCCCCAGCTCCTGGACTCTCTTCTCATCCGCAGAGTTGGAGCGGGAGTATCTCTCTATCCTCTTTATCTCAGCATTTACCTGAAGATGAATAAATAATATTTAAGGACATATCACACAGCACCATCTAGCACCAAACTAAGCAAAGCTTGTAACTATGGGAACCAAATGGCTTATAGAATACTTATATACTTCTTTTTTGTAAATACATAATATTACAACACCCAGAACCGAAAGAAATATTTGCTGAGCATGTGAACATTTCTCCCGCAGCGGGAATCGAACCCGCGCCTCTTCGCGGCTCAGTCAGCTCCGCACGTATTGACCATGTCTTTCCTGTGGACAAGGCCGACTAAGCTGAGAGGATGGAATAGGTGCTGGGCAAGCCTACTACATCTTAATTCCTCCCGGGCACTACATCATCCCTAAAAAGTTGTCTCCTGACGAAATCATCTACTATAGATGGTAAAAGGCTTTAGTTTAGTTTTTTTTTACCTTATTAACTTCTGCATTGACTCTGCCATTATCTTCTAGAACTTCAACGATCGGCCGGTCATCCTCCGAGCTCGACCTTGAGTGTCGTTTCTCGATTCGGCTGATCTCGGCGCCGACTCGACTGGACTCCTTGTCTTGAAGGCTCTGCGAGCTTCGTCTGAAGCTATCCTTCACAGCAAGATTCTTAGCTTCAATACGTTCCTCTATCGAATTCGACCTTGAGAATTGTTTCTGTTCTTTCTCTGTGGAGTCTTTATTTCTGACTAGTTCGACATCTGGTGATTCTGGTGATTTCACTGTTTCCGGGGATTTTTCTCCTTCTGGTGATATATCTGGTGGTTTCTCTGGTGTTTTGTCTGCTTTCTTATCCTGTACTGCCTTTTCGGCGTCGCGGCAAACCTGTTATAACAAATTCAATTCAATTTATTCATTTAATTAGGACGGTCAAAATACAACCACTTACGCTAATTAATACAAAGGTCATATAATAGAAATCAAATAATGATCCAAGGAACATGCTGTGCCGACCCCACATATAGTGGGATGAAGGCAGGAAGATGATGATGATGAAATAACGAACACAAAACAAAAAATAAAACAATTGACATTAGTAAAATTGAGATAAATAATATAATTTAATACAAATAGAAGTTCAATAACAATCCTACTATATAATAAATGTGAAAGTTTGTGAGGATGTTTGTATGTTTGTGCAAGCACGCCTAAAAAGCTGAACGGATTCGAATGAAACTTGGAATATACATAGTACATGTGCTGGATTAACATATAGACTATTTTTTATCTGGGCACCACGCGAGCGAAGCCGCGGGCGGCAGCTAGTTGTACAATATAATAAGAATCAGAATCATTTATTTGCAACAAACTAAAACTAAACTAACTTATGTAATATAATTATGTAACAGTTGCAAATTGGTCCCAACTCAGCATGCGCAGGTTGAAACAACCCACGCTGGTCTTCCGTTGGGGCCTTTGAGAACCGGATATAGTAGCAAACATTACAGAGGACGTGCTCACATAAAAACATAGAAATAACAACAATAAGGAAATAATAAAAGAAAAAAAAAAAGAAACAAATCGTAAATAAACCCTAAAGAAACGTAATAAGTGTGATGTATGATGTGAGTAGACTCACCTGTGTGACAATGTTGGCGGCGGTGGCGGCGGGCGAGGCGGCGGGCGGCGGCGGCGCGGGGGGCTTCTTAGCCGCGGGGGCTGCGGGGGCGGGGGGAGAGGGGGCCGCGGGGGAGGCGGGGGGAGTCGCCGCGGGAGGGGGCGGCGCCGGACCCTTCTCCTTCTTCGGAGCCTGGGGGATAAACAGTAAAATAAGTTCGTATGAGCTAGTGGCCAACTCTTGTGACGGAGTTTTTAGGCCGCCTAAGTCCTCCGTCGTGGCTCAACGACTTCAAAACCGGGACCTACAATTTAACGTGCCTTCCGAAGCATAAAAGCGCTCAGTTCGTAATGCCACTTCTGGTCCATTATCCAAATTGTGACCGCGCACAACGCTGCTTGACTTCAACGATCAATCAAGAACGTCTAAGCGAGCTACGCCACGAGCGCTTCACTTTTTAGGTTCTACAACATGCAGTTTGTGGTTTGAGAGTACTGGTGTAGCGCACATAAATTTTCCGAGCAGAAAAATCCATTGGTGCACGATCGGATTTGAATCCACGACCTTAAGATCGGAAGGCGGGGCCGCTCCCACTAGATCACAAGTGCTCTACGGTCAATATCGATGGGTTCGATTCCCGCTGCGGAAGAAATGTTTGCATGTTCTGCAAATATTTTCTGATACGGAGGAACCAAGTGCGGGTTTAGAACTATGTATGTCACTGTTGGCTATTATTTATACTTACAGGGGGCTTCCTATCCGCGTGCGCATGTTCCTCTTCGAGGGGGCGCTTGGCGGGGGCGGGGGCGGCGGCGGGGGCGGGGGCGGCGGCGGGGGCGGGGGGAGAGGGGGGCGCGCGGGTGGGCACCGCGCCCGAAGGGGTCTCGCCCTCCAACACTGCGGGGACGAACACAACATGTAACTTTTTGTACATTTATGTACTCCGCTGGACTGGGAGTAAAGAAAAAAACATGGAACTCGTCCAGCTGCTTCTCTCCCCGAGCATGCTCCAACATGATGGACCATCTATATGTGCGATGGGCTGATCACCTGTCACTATGGTCCATATAAATCTTGCTACTTTGAATGAGTGGCTGAAGTTTTTGTATGATTACTTATGGCTCCGCCCACCCCGTCAGATATCCGACCAGCTTGAATACTAATAATCTTACTTATCTTACTTCTTACTTATATTATAAAATTGAAAAGTCTTAGTTTGCCTGAAATTACCGGCGTAAAGCTCAAAACGCAACGATAGCGCGTACTAATTTTACCTGTGCTGCCATCTAGTGCGAAAGTTTGTGAGGATGTTTGGATGTTTGTGCCTCAATCACGCCTAAACGGCTGAACGGATCTGAACGAAACTTGGAATATACATAGTACATGTACTGGATTAACATATAGGCTATTTTTTATCCGGGTACCACGCGAGCGAAGCCGCGGGCGGCAGCTAGTTAGTGTTATAAAAGAAGTAGTGTGGTGAAAACTCACTCTTTGCGTCTGGCGTCTCCCCCGAGCGCACAGACGTGGAGTCATCTTCCTCCATTGGCAAATGAGAGCTGCGAGGCTCCTGAAAGAAAAGTTTTTTTACATAATGAAGCGCTCGTGGCCCAGCTTACTTAGGCGTTCTTGATTGATAGATAGATGAACTCTTTATTGTGTATAACAAATATTAAATTAAAACAAAATAGTAAAACTTAGGTGCTAACAAAAAAAAAACAGAAATACACAAACAGCGGCCTTGTTGCTTGAAGCAATTTCTTCCAGACAACCTTGGGATGGAGAGGATAGAAAGGGAGAAAGGGCGATGGTGATCATCGCTAAACAAATAATAATAAATAATCATATTAATTTATACACCTAAATAAATACAGATATACCAATAAAATAATATTATATACATAATCTTATATTATAAGAATCTTTGTCCTGACTGACTGACTGACTGACTGACTGACTGACAGACAACGCACAGCCTAAACCGCTGGACGTAGAGACTTGAAATTTTCAGTGTAGGTAAACCTTGGTACGTAGGGGTGTACTAAGAAGGCATTTTTCAAAATTCAACCTCTAAAGGGGTGAAAAGGGATGAAAACCTGGAATCAATTTTTGGTCTAAAACTGCACATAACCTATATCAAATTAAAGAGCCGATTTTTCTCATTTAGTTGATGTCATAATTACCTGTAAATTCTTTATTTTTGGCATGTTTTTCATGAAAAATAGAATACTTTTATTTTGACATATTATGACAGCGATGATACCTTAGAACAATAAATACATGATAGGTACCAAAGATTAGTAATAGATGATACAAAACATATGTAAAAGGAACTGTCAATGTCAAATTACCTGTGAAAGGAAGCATAAATTATTTCTGGTCTAATAAGTTTCCAATCTTGATTATTCATGGAGTTCTGACGTAATTCTACGTCTGAAAACTAGATGTCGCTGCTAATTCTGATTAAATTTTATCGCGCTATCGTTGCGTTTTGAAAAGTTTACCTTAACTCTCAAAATTTTTACTAAATTCACCAAAATTTCTTAATTTTTAGATTTAGGTATATTTGTTACTCTTTCACGCAAAAACTACGGAATATACTTACATACCCTATTATTCATATTCGTTCGCAAAAGTTAACCATTGCTTAAAGTTAGCCCTGTCGCTGTTTGTCATTATGAAATGGTAAGAGATGGCAATACTTTAGCCATTGTTTAGCGTACACTATATTATAATGAATAATGAGGATAGTAGGTACCTACGTGTGCTGGAATGGGATATAGGGTACTTTTTATCTGGGTACCGCGTGAGCGAAGCCGCGGGCGGCCGCTAGTTACACTAATAAATCAGGTGGAAGATTGATCGTTGGGTTAAGCAACGATATGCGCGGTCACAAATCGGGATGGGTGACCGCAAGTGGCATTACGAGCTGAGCGCTTCCGTGCTTCCACGAAATTTTTAAACAGTCGATGCTCGTGACGTGACAGACCTTAGCGCTTCCGAGATAAAACATCCAGTTTTTTGCTAAATGGCGACAGTAGACATCATAACTCAATGATAACGAGCTTAAGAGTAAAAAAAACTACAAAAAAGTATCAAAAAAATCAGAATCATGCTGAAAATCAAACCCACGACTCACAATTCTAAATGCGTCCAAGCGTGTTGTTAAACTGATCCGAGCGCACTACAAAATAATATTATAAAAATCAAAATAAGTAGTTTCTAAATTGATAATTATTTAAATTACAGTCGCGGAATCAACACGAAGTTGAGCTTTATCATAGTGAGATTTTTAGCCATGTTATCAACAAGAGGCCTTATTCACTACGACCAAACAGAACGCAGCGCGGTTCAAACGCGGGCACGTTTGTGGAATCACCGTGTTATCGTATTCTATGACATTTTTCATTGCAAAAACGCGATAAGGCGCGTAACAAACAAGTTACGGGCTGTCAAGTTTCGTTTGGTCATAGAGAATAGGGGGTCAGCTAGTGTATTGTTGACAAGTAGGTCTGGGACAGTGACACTTGACCAACCAAACAAATTACTTTAATGTCTAGTACTAATCAGCTTTAATATTCATAAAAAGCTTACCGAAATGCAGACAAGAGCACCGCCCGCCCGCCCGCAATTAAAACAATGCAAGGCTCATGCGAGACAGCACATACATCCACACAAAGCAACAAAGCAACTTAATATCTTCAACTTCATGTTTCCACCCCACAAGTGAAGATATTAAGTTACTAAGGGATAGTATCCTCTCCAACATGATGAGATACAATAAGCAAGTATTCCCAAGGAGGGTTGACGTCAGGCAGGCGGCCGGTCATCAAACACCTTAGCCAAAACTCTTACAGCATTATCCAAGGATCATGCTGTGCCGACCCCACGTAGAGTAGGATAAGGGCAGGAAGATGATGATGAGTGAAGATATTAAGTTTGATTTGTGTGGACGTATCTGCTGTATCTCATGAGCCTTGCATGGTTTTTAATTGCGGGCGGGCGGGCGGTGCACTTATCTACATTTCGGTAAGCTTTTTATGAATATTAAAGCTGATTAGTATTAGAGATAACAATCATTAAGAATTCTCTTAAAAAATGGACTTCAGCGAAGTCACGCCTGAATAAATTAATTATCTCAACCAAATATACCCAACTAATAGGAAACTTTGTACATTTCGGACTGGTCATTTCTATGTCACCGAGGTCAATGACCCGGGTATATACCTTCCACGCAGGCGGAGGCTCGCGCGGCTGTAGTTCCGGTTCGCATGCAACGTAAGCGATACACAGAACCAACATTAACGTATTGAAAGGAATCTACAATCCTACTAAACAATATATCTACTTCTCTGCTGGACCGGGGAGTAAGGAAAATGCGTCCAGCTGCTTCACACATTAAATTATGTATTTTTATATTTTGACATTCTCACCCCCGAATACTCAAACGCATCTTAGAATTGAGCACGTCTCAAGTGACGAGTTTTTGACAGATTTTTATCAAAAACTGTCAAAACACCGTTGAGTATTCGGGGGTTAAAATTATGATTTTAGCATTAGATTTAAGTAGGACTTGAGATATTTGCATGCCAAAGATTATGGTAAGGCATGGATTGGACTGATGTATTTTTAAGACCATAATATTTTATCACATGTGTTCGTGCAAATAAACGTATCGTTTGCATTTATCTCTCCCCGAGCATGTCCTAAAAGTCGACTGAGGGATAGTATCCTCTCCAACATGATGGACCATCTATATGGGCGATGGGCTGATCACCTGTCACCACGAAAACTTGCAGCCACTTCTGATTTAAAGTCTCAAGATGGATAAGGTGAACCATGGTGACAGGTGATCAGCCCATCGCTCATATAGATGGTCCATCATGTTGGAGAGATAGTAAAAGTCGTACAAACATATAAGATGGGACAAGATTTTCGTCTGGATTTTGTGGTATTGTTGTTGATATCTAGTCCAGGGTTCGAAAGGATAATTATCAATGATAATTATCATGATAACAACAGATTGATAATAACAAAAAATAGCGCTCGTGACAGCGAACTGTATTGGAACGTGTATTACTGCACTTGCGTATATCCGAACGCACGAAGTGTCAACGTGCCGCGCTGTGGGGATTCCCCTCACATACAAGAACAATTCAATTCGGATTATGCAAAGTTGAGTTAACTCGAGTATCATTGGTTTGTTAAGTTAAATATTGTTTATTTGTTTGAATTGCCCAAATTATAATGCATTTGTTATGAAACAATATAACAAATGAATTTCCTACACCGGTGATAATTATCAAGAAGCGTAATTATCTTGATAATTTCGAACCCTGATCTAGTTCCAAGAGATAAGGGTGTCAATTTATAGTGTGGTGTCAAGACGATTATCTAAGTCAATGTTGGGTGTCAAACTTTCCAAGTGCGAAATTCAAGAAAAATTTTGAAGTGTCAAAAATGTGTGCGAATTTCCAAAACTCTACCATCATCTAAATACTAACCAATTCTCTGATACTGCTCCTTATTCGCCTTCTGCTTTCCACGCCTCTTGGCCTGTCGTTTTCAAATCATCGAAAACGGTCGAGCCGTCGAGGTTGTTAGTAAGCGTGTTTGGGAAGCACAAACGTGGTTTTAAGATATGATTAGTATATACATGTAAATACATTTTATAAATAACAGGCTATTGAAATATCCTCCGAACAGAACACCATAAATCAGTTGGACCTGTCAAAGTTGGAAAGATCCTTTTGCCAAGTAGGAAATGAGCTGATGATGTTCAAACGCCTCAACAGATCTTCAAAAAGTCGGTCCATTCGTTGGGGAGCTACGATGCCAGTTATAACACCCCTCTTTTCCTCGGGGGTCAATAAAAATAGCTATGTTTTACATAAGTTCAAATTAGTATTATACAAAGTATTATAAAGTAACATTATATAAAATTCAAAATAGGTGGACAAATATCAGAAGATTTAGGATCTTTCAAACCTCAGAACAGCAAATCAACTTCGTTTATTTCAAACTGTGTTGATGATTCAAAAATGATCTAATGACCCCCTCTAGCGACTAAACATACTTGATATGACCCCCCTGTGACAACGTACCTAATATGACCCCCCCTGTGACAAAACGTACCATCCCTATCCATAGAAATCTATGTAAAATTGAAGCTTTAAGCTCCTCCCGACTTCCGGGCTTTTGAACACCTATGTCTGGAAAGCACAAGGTTTTTGCTGTTTGTTGACTTCTTCTGGCTTTGATTCTGTGAGGGCGGGGAGCACTGACCTCTGTGTCGTCGTCTATCATCTCCTCCTCCACCACCTCGGCGCGGTACTCCAGGAGCAGGTCGCGCAGCGGCTTGGCGCCGAGGACGCCGCTCACGAACTCGTGCTTCAGGAGTTCCACTGCCGTCGGCCTCTTCTCCGGGTCCTGGAAGGATCACAACATCTCTAACAAAGGTATCTCCATCAACACTCAGAAGAAAGGGTCCTAAATGTTAAAACGCAGTTCTCACTTCACTGTCTTCACAGTCATTCAACAATCAACTGACTTTATTGACAGATAGTTGGTCAAGATCTTCACCATCTTCGAAAGCACTGGTTATCTAGTGATAGCGGTTCCGCCTTCCGACCCTAAGGTGGGTTCAAAGCCGGTCCAATACTCTTAAACGGTATAGAAAAACATCGTGAGACCGGCATGTCGTAGAATCTAAAAAGTTTCGAAAACGTGTCTAGTGCACGAAATTAGCCTTTCAGGCGCACTTTAAATGCGGAGAATTTGAGTAGCTGCGCGTTGATTGTCAATCAGTCAGAAGGATACTTTATTATCAGTCAGAAGCTGCATTACCTTGACGAGCGCCTTCGCTATGAAGTCATTGAAGATCTTGCTCCAAAGGGAGGGTTGGTCCAGAGAGGGGGGGTCACTCTTCTGGATCTTGAGCAGGACCCTCATCGGAGTCATCTCGTGGTTCGGAGGCTCCATCTGAGCGAACTCTATGAGGGTGATGCCCAGCGACCAGATATCCACCTGTTAAAGAAACATTTTATATATAACTAGCTGTTGCCCGCGACTTCGTACGCTTGTAGTACATTATTTTGTTCTTTAATCAATAGTTTTCGCAGCGCACGCCAAAAAATATTTTGGGTTTTCCACCTTGCGTTACAATATTGCAATTTTCTTACGGATCCCTGATTTTTTTGAAAATATATTATAGCCTATACTGGACCCTGATACTGTAGCTTTCAATTGGTAAAAGAATTTTTGAAATCGGTCCAGTAGTTTCGGAGCCTATTCGTTACAAACAAAAAACAAAAAATTACAAGACACTCGTTCGGAATGCTTATTGACAGTACTCGCTAACAGAAGTGTACAAGAACATTAACCTTGAAATCGTAGGGGTTATCTCTGAAAGTCTCGCAGAGCACCACCTCTGGCGCCATCCAGTACGGCGTGCCGATGAACGTGTCGTGCTTCTGAAGAGTCGACTTGTTCTTGGCGGACACGCCGAAGTCAGCTAAAAAGAGATTGTTAATCGGTGAGCATTTATACCAAATACATAATTTGACACTCATATGTACTATTCTAACACCCCAGCCACAAAACGAACCTAACATAACCTCCTCCCTCCCATCAACAAACACAAAGTCAAAAAAATTTATTTCATAAAATCACGGTGATCATTTGGACGCGTCTTAAATCTAAGTTGCATTTACACCTGTTCGTAACGCGACCAAGCGTGGAAGATATTTTATTCAATTTTTCTTAATGACTGCACACTTAAACTGACCCCCTCCCCAGAAACATACTTATTTTGACCCCCTAGTTTGACACCCCCAGAAACGTACCTAGTTTGACCACCCCAGAAACGTACCTAGTTTGACCCCCCCCCAGAAACGTACCTAGTTTGACCCCCCCAGTCATAGTCGCCAGAACATTCCCAGCCTTCAGATCGCGATGGATGACGCGGCGAGAGTGCAGGAACTGCAGTCCGCGGCACATCTCGCGGCACACGTACGCGATCTGAGACTCGTTCAGGCCCTTCTCCAGCTCCGCCATTACAGAGTCGAGGGCGCCCCCATCGCAGTACTCCAGAAGCATCTGAGGATATAATCGTATCTGTTCATGATCTGATAAATAATAATAATGACAAATATTTGAGGACATATCACACAGCGCCATCTAGCCCCAAACTAAGTGAAGCTTGTACTATGGGAACTAGATGGCTGATAGAATACTTATATAAGTACTTCTTATTTTTTTTTGTAAATAAAGTAAGGCCTTTTACCATCTATAGTAGATGATTTATGCGTCAGGAGGCAACTTTTACCTTCACGAACGGGACGTTGTAGTTGTGCCCGGGACGAATTAACATAGAATAAGCTTGCCCAGCACCTATTCCATCCTCTTAGCTTAGTCGGCCTTGTCCACAGGAAAGACATGGTCAATACGTGGGAAGCTGACTAAGCCGCGGGTTTCCTCACGATGTTTTGCTTCACCGTTTGAGAGTACTGGTATAGCGCACATAAATTTTTCGTACAGAAAAATCCATTGGTACACGACCGGTTTTGATCTTACGACCTTAGGATCGGATGATGGCGGGATCAGTACCACTAGAGCACCAGTGCCCTCTGCACTACTACTCACCCATAGCTTGTTATCAATAAAGTACGCTTCATGCAATTCCACGACGTTAGGATGTCTACATTCCGACAGGATGTCTATCTCGACTGTGAAGTCTGCCAGGTCGTCCTCGTTGTCCAGCACGCACATCTTGGCGGCGGCGAGCTGGTTCGTCACCTTGTGCTGAGCTTTATACACCTGGAAATAGAGGCCATAATGCAATACCAGCGGCAGATGTAAAAAACTTGGGTACATCGACGCCATCTAGTTAGAGAATCGGTACTAAAATGTAAAAGCTAATCCTAACAGGGGCCTTATTCACTATGAGCAAACAAAACGAAACGTCATTCTATATGACAATTTTGTATTGCATTGCAATTGTAAAAGTCGACTAAAGCATAGTATCCTCCAACATGATGAGATACAATAAGCAAGTATTCCGATGGTGGGTTGACGTCAGGCAGGCGGCCGGTCATAAAACACCTTAGCCAAAACTCTTACACCATGATCCAAGGATCATGCTGTGCCGACCCCACACAGAGTGGGATAGGTGCAGGAAGATGATGATGACCAACCTTCCCGAAGGCGCCATCGCCGAGCTCGCCCACCATGTCCCAGAACTCGGCGGGGTCGCAGTTGTCGCGGATGTTGTTGAACACCTTCTTCTTCTTGGCGTCATTGCCGCTACCCAGGTGCAACACCTGGAATACAAATATATTTATTGCCAAAAACACAAGTTACAGTGGAATTTGCGCCGTCTTTTCTTTTTATTTGGTCTGAGGTCCTACATTACGTTTGCCGAGTCATGGTCTCCACGCAAGAACCCGTTTACCCCAGAGGCTGTCGGTTCTTTAGCAGATATGGCCAGTCCACTGCCATAGTTTGTTAATTCTTTGAGCTATACGGTATAGTTTGAGAGTACTGGTGGTCTAGTTGGTAGTGACCCCGCTTTCCGAACCTAAGGTCGTGGGTTTAAGTCCGGTCGTGTACCAATGGATTTTTCTGTGCGAAAAATTTATGTGCGCTATACCAGTACTTTCAAACGGTGAAGGAAAACATCGTGAGAAAACCCGCGGCTTAGTCAGCTCCGCGCGTATTGACCATGTCTTTCCTGTGGACAAGGCCGACTAAGCTGAGAGGATGGAATAGGTGCTGGGCAAGCCTACTCCATCTAAATTCGTCCCGGGCACTACAGCGTCCCGTCTGCGAAGGTAAAAGTTGCCGCCTGACGCTGTATAAATCATCTACTATAGATGGTAAAAGGCCTTAGTTTAGTTTACGGTATAGTTAGGGGTCCGTGGCTCGTTACCTTCTTCAGATTATTAAAGAACGACATGTTTGTGGAGCGGCGCGTGCGCGCCTCATCCGTCCTCAATCATCCTGGGAGCTGAGTTGTAGCGCGCCTATCATTCTTCCCTCAGCTCGTTCATATCTGGAATAAACAAAAAAAAAACATTGAAATACATCACAATGAAGCGCTCGTGGCGTAGCTTGCTTAGACGTTCTTAATTGATCGTCAAAGTTAAGCAACGCTGTGCGCGGTCACTGGATGGGTGACCGCAAGTGGTATTACAAGCTGAGCGCTTCCGTGCTTCGGAGGGCACGTTAAATTGTCGGTCCGTCAGCAATGCTGACGTCACACTTCTTAAAAACAAGACTAGAATCAAGCCTCCGTCATATCATATTAAATGTTAATGTATGTTTATGTTCCTATGTTATGTCTATGTTTTTGTTCCATCCAATCCATCCTAGGTTGCCTGGAAGAGATCACTTTTAGCGATAAGGCCGCCCTTTGTTAATACCATAATATATTTTTTGTCTATTTTGTAAGTTCAATGTGTGGTAAGTAATAAAGTGTTATCTATCTATCTATGTTTGACGAGCATGCATGAGGAATGTAATGAGAGTGAATAAGAAGTATGTCAGGATCGTAGCAAATGGCGATCCGTGATCTCTCCTTATGGGAAACAAACGTGATTTTATTTATGTATGTAAGATCTAAGGATCTGAAGACGCGGCTGCTACCACTAGGCCACCAGTGCTCTGTTGACTGACGCTATCAGGCAAGGACGCGCGTAAGGTCGTATGCCGTTCGAATAAGTCGCGTACATTGTTTAAATTATTAGTTTACGACACGATAGTAATGTTGCCAAGCGGTAATTCTTATGCCGAAATCGGTGAATTGAAAAATCTAAATATATAAACTCAAACTCGAAATATTTTATTCAATAAGATCGGTAAGGCAGACTTTAAATAGTCTTAAATCTTCGTTGAATACACACCTGCTCGTGACGCGACCAAGCGTGGAAGATACAGGTAAGAAACCACGCTTGGCAATTTTATTGGAAAATGATCCCTGATAATGGCGCGGGTTTGATCCCCGCTACGGGAGAAATGTTTGTATGTTCTGCAAATAATTATTTCATCCGGGTCTAGTAAGTGTTGTACTATTATAAAAGTAGTTACAATAAAAGTAAATAAGTATTCTGTCAGCCATCTAGTTCCCATAGTATAAGCTTTGCTTAGTTTGGGACTAGATGGCGCTGTGTGAAATGTTCACAAATATTTATTTACCATCCAAAATAATGTTTATTGAAACAGTAAATTAATATCACACTGTAACGGAAACCAGTAATGAATACTATTACTAACGACTAATGAGTCATTCGTATGTCCGACATATTACTGATAAGATAACGGTGGGCATCCTACCGCTTATGAGAAGATGTGTTTGTCCCGTACTCGATTTGGTTTATCCCATTTCAATGAGTTTTTTTGCTATGCGGTCACAATTGAGATGGGTGACCGCAAGTAGCATTACGAGCCGAGCTATTTCCGTTCTTCGGAGGGCACGTTAAATTGTCGGTCCCGCTTTTAAAAGTCGTTAAGCCACGACAGAGGCCTTTATGCGGCCTAAACACTCCGTCACTAGAGTTGGCCACTAGCTCATACGAACATAAATAGATAGAAAATCATTTATTGCACAAGAAATAACATGTACAGTACATCATCATCATTTTTCTGCCCTTATCTCACTCTATGTGGGGTCGGCACAGCATGATCCTTGGATCATGCTGTAAGAGTTTTGGCTAAGGTGTTTTATGACCGACCGCCTGCCTGACGTCAACCCTCCTTGGGAATACTTGCTTATTGTATCTCATCATGTTGGAGGATACTATCCCGTAGTCGACTTTAACGACATGCTCGGGGAGAGAAGTAGCTGGACGCAGTCTATGTTTTTTTCTTTACTACCAGTCCAGCAGAGAAGAAGCAGAGAAAAACACAAAAATATTTGAAATATGTTTATAATATCACTTGTTATGCACAAATACACATGACACAGCGGCTATTAGTCAACGGTGACATCACTCTTTGTACTCCGATATTGGACTCGGTGCTGAGAGGAAGCGTTCATATTCATTAGATACTAGCTGCCGCCCGCAGCTTCACTCGCGTGGAACCCCGATAAAAAGTAGCGTATATGTTATTCCAGCGCGCATACCATGTATACTCCAAGTTTTATTCAAATCCGTTCAGCTGTGATTGAAGGACAAACATACCGACGGCAGAAAGAGGAAATGCCGTATCTAAAAAAATGGCCTAAATGACTTAAAACTTGATTGTTGATAAGCAAAAAAAGCCGCGTCGAATGGTCTATGTCTCGTCTTTCATAGTAGGACTAGGCTACGGCTTCGCTCAAATATTTACTACGAATAATGCTCCAACTATCATTATACTAGCTTGCATAGACGTTCTTGATTGATCGTTGAAGTTAAGCAACGTTGTGCGCGGTCACAATTCGGATGTGTGGCCGCGAGTGGCATTACGAGCTGAGCGCTTCCGTGCTTCGGAGAGCACGCTAAATTGTCGGTCCCAGCTTTTAAAGTCGTTAAGCCATGACGGAGGCCTAAGAACTCCCGTCACAAGAGTTGGCCACTTAGCTCATACGAACTTACTTTTTTAATCCACTATTAGAATTAGAATTTGACAGAATAGGGCGGAATGTCGTTAAGGAAACGCTACAGCGTCTCCCCGAGTCCGAACCACGATCCAATTGAGACGCAGGCTGGTTGGTAGCACAAGAGCACAAATTGGTATCTCTTTAATTGTGCTTTAACGCTACTTTAATGCTTAGGGCGCTTCAACATTTCGTTCTTTGAAAAAGTTTACGGCCTTTTATTTTTATCATTTCAATTCTGTCCAACTAATATTAAAAACCGGTCAAGCGCGAGTTGAATTCGCGCACGAAAGGTTCCGTACCATCGTACATACATAAACGTTTCTTGTATGTGGCCTCCTTTTATTTTTTATTTGTTGTTATAGCGGCAATAGACACACACTCTGTGTAATTTAACTCTGCCTATTACGGTTCGTGAGATACAGCCCGCTGACAGACAGCGGGGACTAAGTAACAGGGTCCCGTTGGCACCCTTCGGGTACAGAACCCTAAAAATCTTAAAGTTTGTGTGGCCGGAAGGATTCCGGCCAAAATACAAGAGGGCTTCCCAAAACGCAACGATAGCGAGTTAATTAATACATGACTGTGTACCGAAGCTGACCGAAGCGCTCATGGCGTAACTTGCTTAGACGTTCTTGATTGATCGTTGAAGTTAAGCAACGTTGTGCGCGGTCACAATTAAGATGGGTGACCGAAAGTGGCATTACGAGCTGAGCGCTGCCGTGCTTCGGAGGGCAAATTAAATTGCGGGTCCCGGCTTTAAGTCGTTAAGCCACGATGGAGGTCTTTAGGCGGCCTAAAAACTCCGTCACAAGAGTTGGCCACTAGCTCATACAAACTTACCTACATGCTAGAGAAGGAAAAACGCGAGTATCGCGACAGTGTAGACGTAGTATCGCACTTGTAGAACTTCCTAACAAGATAGAGGTCGCCGTCGGGCGTGGATCGATGAGTAATATACCTAAAACTGGTTCAGCGGTAAACGTGTCAGGTGACTTAGAAATCTATGCTAAGACTGCTTGCAGAGTCATTTCTACCGCCTCACCCTGTGCGGCAATGACCATAGCATAATCTTACTTATATTGCATTTAAAAGCTTTAGTTTGCTTGAAATTACCGGCGTTAAGTTCAAAACGCAACGAGAGCGCGTGTTACTTCACCTGGTACCAAGTGAAGTAGCTCAAAGCTGAGTAAGGACCTCTTGGCAACTCTTTCTGATTGACAGAGCAACCAGGACATGTGCTATGTAGGTTAGGTCTGTTTATGTATTTTCTTCTCTTTTTGCCCTATTACTCTTACTTATTACTGTCTTTTAATTTTTCATTTCTGTATTTTTTATATTTTTTAATGAGAGTGAAGGAAGCAAAAGAAGTATGTCAGGATCGTAGCAAATGGCGATCCGTGATCTCTGCCTACCCCTATGGGAAACAGGCGTGATTTTTATGTATGTATGTATGTATGTATTTTTTATGTGTACCTACCTAGGTTGCCAATAAATTATTTTCTTTCTTTCTTCTTTCTTTTCTTTCTATCTTTATTTACCTGTGCTGCCATCCAGTAAGTGTATAAACATAAAAATACTAGCTGTGGCCTGCAGCTTTGCTCGCGTGGTATCCTGACAAGAAGTAGCCTATATGTTATCCCAGCACACATACTATGTATATTTCAAGTTTCGTTCAAATCCGTTCAGCCGTTACGGCGTGATTGAGGCACAAACATACATCGTCACATCCACACATCCTCGCAAACTTTCGCATTATAATATTAGTAGGATTACAAAAAAAAAGGACGTGAGACTTCAAAAACTCTAAACAGAACATTAACTTAGTTAAAAATAATATATCAAACTCCTTTGCCTCCTGGGAGTAAAGAAAAAACATAGAATGCGTCCAGATGCTTCTCTCCCCGAGGATGTCGTAACAGTCTACTAAGACCTCTCCAACATGATGGACCATCTATATGGGCGATTGCCTGTCACCATGGTTCACGCTATCCATCTTGGAAGTTTAAATCAAGAGTGGCTGCAAGCTTTCTTATGGTTACTTGTGGCTCTGCTCACCCCATTAGGGATACGGGCGTGATAATTATATGTATATCGAACTCCTGAAAATACTCTTTCCAATGGTTCCTTATGTTGACTCGAAACTTCAATTTTAGCAGTTTTTGACACGTTTTTTACTGTTTATTTTATCCGAGAAATATTCAATTTATTTATTTAATTGGAACGGTCACAACCACTTACACTAATTAATTTAAGAGTCACATAATAAAAAGAAAAAAAAACGAATACAATAACAAAAAAAAATAATAAAAATTGAAAGTCAAGTATGTAAATAAAATAATAAAAAATAAACAAAAAATTAAAATTATACATTATAAACTTATACAATAATTACAGTCCTAAAACATTTAGTCATCAGTCTCACTAAACCTAAGACACGCACAAGTAAGCTCCTTCCATTTGTTGTCAAATATATCTACGTCTGGAAAGGTAGCTATGAGCTCAATGAAATATGGGTCCGTAATATGTTATTACGTAAATATTCAAATCCGTTTGTCGTGATTGAGACAACAATACGAACGAAAATCATAATACCATCATTGCCAGAACACAATCAGATGTACATGTACATTTTGTACATCTATACTAATATTATAAAGAGGAAAGATTTTTTGTTTTTTCGTTTGTTTGTAACGAATAGGCTCCGAAACTACTGGACCGATTTCAAAATTTCTTTCACCAATAGAAAGCTACATTATCAGGGTCCAGTATAGGCTATAATAAATTTTCAAAAAAATTAGGGATCCGTAAGAAAATTACAATATTGTAACCCAAGGCAGAAAACCCAAAATAGTTTTTGGCGTGCGCTGCGAAAACTATTGATTATAGAACAAAATAATGTACTACACGCGTACGAACTCGCGGGCAACAGCTAGTACATTAAATACTACCAAACAAATCATTTTGCTACGTGTAGTCAGGTGAGAAGTTGTCAAGCTCCGACTTGAAGGCGGTACCAACACGAATGCAGTTCGTAGCGCTGACACGCTTTCGTTTCTATGCACTGGGGGACATCTGGACAGACGATTTGTTCCATGTAAAATTCCATGCTCGCCCCACATTACCTGTCCGCCCCGAAAATATTGTTTTCCTTATCCTACTAACATTATAAATGCGAAAGTTTATGAAGATGTAAGGTGTGACGATGTATGTTTGTGCCTCAATCAACGCCGTAAGGACTGAACGGGTTTGAATGAATTTTGGAATAAACATTGTATGTGTGCTGGAGTAACATTCTAGGCTACTTTTTGTCCGGATATTACGCGAGCGAAGCCGCGGGCGAAAGCTAGTGTTATAATTTTTTTTTTTCACATTTGCCCCATTTTTGTGTTCCCGTTTTGCCTAGCATGTTTTTGTAATACATTTTAGTACAGTCAGAACATAAAAAGCTTGAAGTGTTCGTCATATATATTTGACATGAAGCAGAAGCCAGAATCGGACAGACATACCTACGCACTTTTATTTTTATATGGAGAAGGGAGGGGTCCACTTTCAGAGTCTCTTTGAGAAGTTTTTTTTATTTTTTTAATAGAAATCAATTTAAAAGTCAAGAGAACCTTAAACCGACGCGCATGCAAGAATGCGATGAGAGTAAAGGAAGTGATAGTATGTCACGACTGTAGACCCGCGCTCTCTGCCTACCCCTACGGAATACAGGCATGATTTTACGTAATTTAACAATTTATCTAAGAACCACTGACACGAATACTGCCCTCCTAGTGAAGAACGAAGTAACTAGCTTTTTTGACAGAATAGTTAGGTACATATTCGGAATCACCTAACAAAATACAACATTCTGTTCTCACTCACGTATCAAAACATATTTGACATAGGTATTACGTTCTTCACTAGGAACGCAGAATAATCCCAACAAGACGTGCGATAATTTCCTTCAACCTTCCAGCTTCCAGGAAACGGACCCCGCTTCCTGCCAGACGAAGGGACACATTTTAATTATAATCGCGTCGTAAGATGTCGATTTGTAAGAATAGAACTTCCGAAAATATGCGATGCTTATGGCGGTAAACTTTGTCTTTAGTGATGCTCCAATGTATTTTTAAACATGTGTCAAGCGGAAGAAATAAGCTCCTGAGGCGGCACTTTAAAATCCTTTCAGCAAACTGCTCCGAAAGAACTAGTGTTTTCTTCGTCTGTTTCTATATAAATAAATAAATATTTGTGGCCATTTCACACAGCGCCATCTACTCCTAAACTAAGCAAAACTTGTGCTACGGACACCTATTGGCTGATAGAATACTTACATACTTTTGTTGTAAACACATAGTACATAATACTACAACACCCAGACCCGGAAGAAGTACTTGCAGAACATACAAACATTTCTCCCGTAGCGGGAATCGAGCCCGCTTCTCTTGCGTCTCAGCCGAGCACTCGCCCGCCACGCCACCGAGGTCGGCAGTCAGATCATGTCAGATCAGCTTAGTGATTCTTGTAACTGGACAGAAGCGGTCCAAGTTCAAATCCAGCGCGATTTGCATAGCTAGCGGACAAGGCTAGACTAAATTTGAATACGGGCCACTGTCTACCATGCCATCGAATAGCCATTGAAGCGCTCGTGGCGTAGCTTGCTTAGGCGTTCTTGATTGATCGTTAAAGTTAAGCAGCGATATGCGCGGTCACAAATTGGGATGGGTGACCGCAAGTGGCATTACAAGCTGAGCGCTTCCGTGCTTCGGAGGGTACGTTAAACAGTCGGTCCGGGCTTTTAAGTCGTTAAGCCATGACGGAGGCCTTTAGGCGGCCTAAAAAATCCGTCACTAGAGTTGGCCACTAGCTCATACGAACATACATACATACTGTCTACCATATCGCGTTTTACAATTAAAAGTGCAAGGTGCAAGATTTGCGATAGCAAATGGACAAAAGATAACTGACTTGCGGTGGCGTGACGGGCGAGCGTTCGGCTGAGACGCAAGAGGCGCGGGTTCGATCCCCGCTGCTGGAGAAATGTTTGCATGTTCTGCAAATATTTCCTCCGGGTCTGGGTGTTGTAGTATTATGTATTATAAGTATATGTATTTACAAAAAAAAGTATAGAAGTATTCTATCAGCCACCTGGTTCCCATAGTACAAGCTTTGCTTAGTTTGGGTTGGGATAGATGCAGTTTCTGCTACAGTGTACACCGGCCTTAATATGTCAACACGAGCAATACATATTCACACGATTGAATATTGATGAAACTGTTAGAAAATGCTCGTTTTGTAATTGGTAATTTTGATTTATAGTGACAGAGAAGACCTATATCAAGATTTCCAGAACAAATAGTCGAATGTAGGTTTAGAAATTATAACCACGTTATTTATTAAAAGTACACCTCGGCACACGGTTTAATATATACGTAAGATAATATAAGTAAGATATTTCTAGTTTTCAGTTTGAGTGACACGACCAAGAATTATGCAATGGCAGAGTTCTTCGATATTTGCGCACTTTCTTATCCTCTTCCGTTGGTATTTAGAAAAGGTAATGGTACAGCAAGTATTGAAGACTTGTTCTTGTTTACTCAAAGTGTAACTCTCAAACGGTAAAGGAAAACATCGTAGGTACTATGCAATAGAATTAAAGTGAAAAGGTTTGACCCTTTCCATTCCAATTAGACCCTTGATCCTGTTAAGATTTCTTGGCCGTCTAACAACTGTTGAAGAAAGAACCAGCGATAACTCTGAAATGCATTTTCTTACAGGCTTTTATTAATCAGATAATATTCACTATCTGACAGGTATACCCAGTAGCTGATAACCACTCAAATATGTGTGTCACAGATTTAAATAATATTATACAAATCATGTTATGTTTAAAATTAAGGCCTGGTAGACACAAGCTTAGTAGCTCGGCTATTAAACTTAAGGCGACCTTCCAAGTTATATGGAATGTGACGTATTTGCGGATGAATGGAAGAGACTTATGTTGTTGTGCTTGAGGTATTGTGAGAATGACGGATGAATGAATTTTGACATTATAATAATTATTTTTTTACTTAATCTTGAATATTTGAAACCTGACATTTATTATGAATTTTGTTATTATTTTACTTTTTATGTTTTTGTGATTTAGTTAGTGTAATTGGTGGTGCCGTACTAATTAATTAAATAAATAAATAATAGATATTGCAGACAGACACAAGCGGGAATTGATGAAGTGACATACACAAACGTGGCCTACTTGGCTGCGTCACCCACGCTTCTCAACGCGGCGGGCAATGGGTTTGAAGGGAAGGAGCGTGTGTGATCCCGATCGTGGGTCATAGCCGTGCGCGACAGTAAAATAAAACCGGTCAGGTGCAAGTCGAATCCGCACACGAAGGGTTCCGTACATTAGAAAATTTAGTGTGTTGGACCCCCCCTTTTTTATTATTTGTTGTTATAGCTGCAATAGAAATACACACTGAAAATTTCAACTCTCACGAGACTAACATTTTAAATCAATATTTGTACGTATTATAGCGACCGCCCGAATGAACAAAACATTTCTTAAGCTACTTGACCGTGGCTGTAGGAGATCGGTAAAGCGTGAAGTATCATGTTTGTAACATGAGATCTGCCAGACACAGAGCTACCTTTTTCTTATTTTTCATGTTATTGAGGTGACTACAGGCGGGTTTGCCACCCGTCACGGAAAGCCAGTAATTATTGAGTAATTATTAATGAGGTATTCCACCGAAAGCACATATATTTTACTAATGAAACCCATTAGAGGAATAATTATGCAAGTTTCACGCTGTTGAATTTGACTAAAATCTGTTCAGCAGTTTTTCGAATTTATAATATTAGTATGAATAGTATTTATTCCACCGAAAGCACCGATTTTTATATATTTTAATACTAAAACCCATTAGAGGAATATGCCCTCCAAGTTTCATGCTGCGAAGGCTTATGGTTTATTAGGCTGTGCTTTGACTGTCAGTTAGTCAGACATTAACACAAGAGTTATGTATATTTAGAATATAAATTTCTGCTACTTTCGTCGTGCTTGGTTCCTATTGACATTGCATGTCATGCAAACCCTCAACTTTTACTATCAGAATGCTATTGATTCTTACATTTTATGGTTCCTTGACCTTGTTTCAAGTAAAATTTAATACAGCTAGTCGGGCAATCATTTTTATCCGGGTACAACGCGAGCCAAGCCGCAGGCGACAGCTAGTATCAAACAAAGTAGAGTATTTGAGCAGAAACTTTCGAAATTTATAATATTAGTAGGATTTCTAGCAGGATAGTTCACGGGCCATCTACTTGCCACGTGTGGATCTTGCATAATTTGAATGGAATTCCGTAATTCCATTCAAATTCATCTGACATTTAAACGAATGCCTACATCCAACTGATTGCAGGTCGTCATTGAGAATTCTACCTTCAGTTGTTCGCTAAATGCTAAGAAGGTTATATCTTAGTGACCTAGTCGCCGAAGCACATGCCCCTTATTCCCTATGACCAATCGAAACGTGACAGCTCGAAACTTATTTCTGACGTAGCGCGTCACGTTTTTGCAATACAAAATTGTCTATAGAATACGATAACACGGTGATTCAACAAACGTGGCCCCGTTTATCCGCGTTAAGTTTTGTTTGGTCATAGTGAATAATGCCCCAGCACGGATTGGCGCTCGTGGCGTAGCTTGCTTAGACGTCCTCTATTGGCCGTTGAAGTTAAGCAACGTTGTGCGCGGTCATAATTGGGATGGTTGTGGTATCACGCTGGTCCAAAAGAAGACTAGTTTTAGTAGTAGTCATCATCATCAAGTTTAGTATCTACATTTTTAGAGTGAAGGTAGGTATATTTCGGTATCTATCCAGTTGCGAAACCATAAAACGATTCTATTCTCGACTTTTTAACGATAAAAAATCATTGTTTACATTGCTACGCTGTACTCATGTTTCAGTTTTATTGCTAAGAGCCGCGTCCATGAAAGCATTACGGCTTTGATCCCGATGACAAATATATATAAAAAACCGGTCAAGAGCGAGTCGAATTCTCACACGAAGGGTTCTGTACCATTGTACATGTAATAAATAAATATTTGTGGTCATATTTACACAGCACCATCTAGCCCCAAACTAAGCAAAGCTTGTACTATGGGAACCAGATGGCTGATAGAATACTTCCATACTTTTTTTGTAAATACATAATATTGCAACACCCAGACCCGGAAGAAATATTTGCAGAATATACAAACGTTTCTCCCGTAGCGAGAATTGAACCAGCGCCTCTTGCGTCTCAGCCGAGCACGCGCCCGCCACGCCATCGGGGTCGTCGAATTTAAAATTGTTCAATGGCATATGACCAGAGCGCAATCATTGCAATACATTTTCGATTGGTACTCAAACGAAATAATATCCATACAGTTTCTTTTCATGATATTTAGACATGCTATGGTGGAGAAATGGTTATATCTCGAATTTCGCAAGTTATCTCGTGAGTTGTGAGCAGATAGTGTCATCTAGAAGGTGGGTACTGTCAGTGACAAAACACAGCGAAGCGCTCGTGGCGTAGCTTGCTTAGACGCTCTTGATTGATCGTTGAAGTTGAGCAACGTTGTGCGCGGCCACAATTTGGATGGGTGCAAGTGGCATTACGAGCTGAGCGCTTCCGTGCTTCGGAGGGTACGTTAAATTGGCGGTCCTGGCTCTTAAGTCGTTAAGTCATGACAGAGGCATTTAGGCGGTCTAAAAACTCCATAATTTTGAGTCACGCATACAAACTTTTCCTTTTATTATTAGTAGGTATCTTAGATAAATATGTCTTTGACTACACATGAGTGTTGTGTTATGTGCCAAGGAATTTTATCATGATAACATCACATCTTTATCAGAATGATACTATACTGATTAGAATAGTTTTAAGTTTGACAAGTATTAGATGTTACAGCTTATGGTTGTTGTATTATTTACTTCTCTGCTGGACTGGGAGTAAAGAAAAAAACAGAATGCATCCAGCTGCCTTCTCCCCGAGCATTGACCTAGCTCTACCCACATATCCGTCCACATCCATATCTATCACTCGTCTCATAATCTTACTTATATTATAAATGCGAAAGTTTGTGAGTTTGAATGTTTGTGCCTCAATCACGCCTAAACGGCTGAACGGATTTGAATGAAACTTGGAATATACATAGTATGTGTGCTGGAATAACATATAGGCTATTTTTCATCCGTGCACCATGCGAGCGAAGCCGCGGGCGGCAGCTAGTATTTCAATAAGTAAGTTAGTAAGTTCGTATGACCTAGTGGCCAGCTCTTGTGAGGGAGTTTTTAGGCTGCCTAGAGGCTTCCGTCATGACTTAGCGACTTAAAAGCCGGGACCGACAATTCAACATGCTCTTCAAATCACGGAAGCTCTCAGCTTGTAATGCTAATAATATTTCAATAAAAAATAGCTAATATTTTTGGCATAACTCTGTAAGTATACTTTCACGATGATATTACAGTTCGCACTAGCTATTAGTAACTTTTTTATGAGCCCACTGGTCTTAAGAGTGTCTTATATTCTTAAATAATAACAGCATTTGAATGTTTGTTTTGTTGTTCAGACGTGCTGTAACCACAGAACTACGGAATAAAATTAGTTTACAAAAAATAGCAGACTAGACAATTTTTGTCTGGATAACATTTGAGTGAAGCTATGGGTAGCTGTATTGAATGTCAGTATATCCAACTATATTGTAAATGTGAAAGTTTGTGAGGATGCTTGTATGTTTGCTGAACGGATTCAAATGAAACTTGGAATATTCATAGTATGTGTGCTGTATTAACGTATAGGCTATTTTTCAGCCAAGTACCACGCGAGCGAAGCCGCGGGCGGCAGCTAGTTTCTAATAATCCAATTACTATTATCATACCACAGAATGTTCATCAATCTTTCATAATTGTTTTATAGATCAAGACTTTATTTTTAATCTAATGATACCACACAAGCATTTAGACTAGCCAGAACATAAATTGATTCCAATTGAGATGTTTTTAAAGTGCATATCATGAAAAATACTTAAACTATTGAGTGTTCAATGTAAACATACAATTTACCTCGACTAGGAAGATGATTTCAATTATATAAATAGAACACACTGCAATCCAGTGAAATCACAAACACAGCGCTGCTAGCCTGGTGAAACTACACCACAATTGCCACTAATTCAATTAGACGTCGACACAACAAATATTTAATCAAATGTACGAACGCCGCGCGACTCATGAGGAACAGAGAAATGTGAAGTTATGATACCCGGCCTCGCCTTCAAACCTGTTCGTCTGATTCACCCACTAAACTAAAGACGTTTCCGGTCAGATTCCGCGCACGAGCGACATACGCAGCGGCACAACTAGCACTCCACTAATTCCAACGATAACTCTGCGATTAGGATAAATTATTCCATAGGTGAAAGGGGCATACCTCTTGAGCTCGTAACAAACTTATGATTTCAATCCAAAACAGTCCGTGGGTAAAAAATGTGTATGTAGCAAAGGACGCACAATTTGTATAGTATCACAATTTGACTTTATCACTTGTAAATTCGAACGAACCGATTGTAAAAACCGTTTCACACAAACGTAATAAACGCGCCGCTAACCCGAGAAAGACGCCATTTTGATTTCGTCAACTAATAACCATAGACAAAAAAATAATAGAGAGACATTGTAGCTCACATTGTAGGTATCTCGAGACAAGCATTATATCAACGATCAATTTTGTGATTATCGGTTTTACGATGGTTTGCAATGGTAAAATGTAAATACAGTAAATATTCCGGCGGGCGGTCGGCGTGGCGCACTGAGCTGGCACTGGCGCTGTTTTAATATCTCATCCATCAAACATTCATAGATTTATGTACTCTTTTCTATGGATGTAATTGAACAGTTTTATTTCTTGGTGTATTGTTTTGTTCCAAAATACTGATTGTGTATCCATATAAAAACATTTTAATCTGTGGTTTAATATACATCAAAAATTGTCTATGATTGTTCCGTAGTATTGCTAGAAAAGTAAATACCCCGTAACCATGGGAAACTGCTAGTCACGCTGTAGAGCTGCTCGTTGCAGCGTGCTATAATTATAGGTAGATATAACATTTAGATGAATCTGTTATATTATTTCAGTCATTTTTTATACTAGCATGACAGCTCCTGGACGACACCAATCTGAGTAGCGACTAGTGACATCTGTTTGGAACGGTAAAAACTGGGTCGCTATATGTTTTACCCCAAAATTATTACCAATTTTTAGTCTTGGCATGGCAGCCCTATCATTGAACTGTCAAAAAAGGTGCAAGCATAACCAGCTGTGTGTACGTGTTTTTGTTCAATAGATTCGCGAAAATGGCTATTTAGAGACATCGCGACATAAAAACTAAATGTGAACCGGGAAAACAAAATGTCGAGCCGCCGTTCTATGCTCGGTTCGGCCTTAGACACGCTCCCCGCGCCCACTGACCCTCTGCGCGAGTTATTTGAAGCTTGTAAAACAGGAGACGCGGTGCGAGTGAAAAAGTTAATTACACCCCAAACAGTGAATGCCAGGGACACCGCTGGCCGCAAATCGACTCCTCTACACTTCGCTGCAGGTATTTGTGCTCGGGAAACATACATGCGTCAGTTTGTTTTGTTGGTTTCACGACTTGTTGCCAAGTGAAAGGATTGTTTGGGTAGGCCGTGTGATTATTTCGACAATTGCATAATTTGTTACGGTAGTTGGTTTAGATGTTGAGCTCTTGTTGTTGATCAGATTTACGTCCTCGTTTGATTCATAAACCACATGTTTCTGTTCAATTGTAACAAAATTTGTCTTGTTCGAAAACTAGCTCAGTGTTGTTGTTTTTAGTCTAGGCTATTATTTTCCTATAAGAAATAAATATCATACAGTGAAATCTCATTTTTCTGGGCTTTTATGCTGTGAAGTGGTATAATGGACTCTAAAAACATACCCGTATGACCATAGTTATTCCTTGTAAGATATTGGCAAAAAAATTACCTCTATTCTTTCTTTCTAATACCATAAGTGTGTCACTAGTTTTTTTAAAACCAGTTTGGTGAAAGGGTAAAGTACCCATGACACAGGGAATCTTAACTCGAGTTCTGAACAAAGTTTAAAAAAAATAACACCCAACAGTCACATACATAGTCCTGACCCCACACTAGGATTCCCTGTGTCGTGGGTATCAGAAATTATGAGTACCATGGTACCACAACACCCAGACCTGGAAGAAATATTTGCAGGACATGCAAACTTTTCTTCCGCAGCGGGAATCGAACCAGCGCCTCTTGCGTCTCCACCGAGCAATTGCCCGCCCCATAGTGTGGGGTCAGGACTATGTGACTGTTGGGTGTTATTTATTATTATTTTATAGTAACTTCATATCAGTGATTGTGTAATGTTTCCTCCAACTTCAATACAATACATCCAGGATATGGACGCAGAGAAGTAGTAGAGATCCTGATATCAGCCGGGGCGACTCTCCAAGCAAGAGACGATGGAGGCCTACAGCCCCTCCACAACGCATGTTCCTTTGGACATGCAGATGTCGTCAGGGCTCTGCTGACGGCTGGGGCAGCCCCTACTGCGAGGGACAACTGGGGTTATACTCCGCTGCATGAGGCTGCTGCCAAGGGGAAGGTGGATGTCTGTATCGGTGAGTTTGATGGTCTATCATATATTCTGAGCATGGTTGAGCCAAACTATGTGAAGTCTCTGAAATTCTTTATTATTTTCATTCTGCATTTAGAGGGTCGTCCATCAATCACGATTTTCTTTCAAATCAACAATGTTTTTAGTAACTACTAACCCCCCCTCGCCCCCTTGTGATATTTCGTGATTTTTTCCGTGAATAGATATAGATGGTCCGTCATGTTGGAGATATCCCTTTTACAACATGCTCAGGGAGAGAAGCAGCTGGACGCATTCTATGTTTATTCTTTACTCCCAGTCCAGCAGACAATTAGAAGTCCACCTGTTGTTCAGAAAGGTGTTAAAAAAAGTAAATAATGCTGATTGAATCAGTTTTTGTGCAAGAATCGTATATCATTATATTAGTCTGTTCATTATATTATAAACAGGATAGAACGAGTATTGATTGTAGAAATGTATATTCCAGCATTGCTACAACATGGCGCCGATCCGAACATTAGAAATACAGAGGGAAAAACTCCGTTGGACCTCGCCGACTCCGCCACGAGGCCTGTGCTCACAGGTATACATAATATACATAGCCATACATAATATACATAGCTATACATAATATACATAGCCATACATAATATACATAGCCATACATAATATACATAGCCATACACAGGCGCGGTCGCAGCTTTAAATTTTGGAGGGGGTCACTAATAATAGAATATGTCGAGTAAATCAGATATTATTGCACAATACACAATTTTATTGCACACATTATAAAAGAAAATGGAAGCCTTCTATTATACTGGCATCGCGGCTAGTGGCAGAGAATTGCTTTTATATATTTTGTTAATTTTTTGATATTTCAATTTGACGTGTACGATTTTGGAGGTGGGGGATCATGTCCCCTGTGACCCCCCCCCCCCCCCCCTCTGGTCAAATGTGAAATCTCCACAAATATTTATTATTATTACTTGTAGGGGAATACTGCGCAGCTGATGTGTTAGAAGCGGCCCGCTCGGGCGCAGACGAGCGGCTCGCTTCGCTCCTCACGCCGCTAAACGTGAACGTGCACGCCAGCGACGGACGCCGCTCCACGCCGCTGCACCTCGCCGCCGGGTACAACCGCGCGCGCGCCGTCAGACTGCTCCTGCAGAGGGGGGCCGACGTACATGCCAAGGATAAAGGGTGAGTTGACGGTAAAATGGCCAAAAATATGAACAAAATGTCCCTTGCTTCGCTCCTCATGCTTCTAATCAACGGACTACTATATTGTTAAGTCCATTAAAACACCATATTTCGGTAAATATGTTTATTGTGCTAAGTAGCACACGACACGTGAAAACGAAGTGAAAATATATAACCTACCCTCTACTTAGTCTATCTTATTATAAAAGAAGAAATGACAAGTGCCCACTAGAAATACACAACATACCTTTCCCCCAAGTATGTTTACAGTACACAATCCAAATAAACAACATATATAACTTCAATCACAACTCTATACATTAAAATGAAATTTAAGCTTAATCACTCTTACAAACTAAAACACAAACTTAAACCTAATTACTGACTGATGTGCTCACAAACATTTACAACATAAAATTACAATCATGAGCTGACCTAGTATAGGGAGAATGTCCGTGAACCGTTAATTTATTTTTAACTTTCCCAGTTGTCAAACCAGGCTTTGGCTCTATCGGTAAACTTTTAGTTTTAACACTTGAAGTCCCTGGTTGTTCAGGTATCCCTAACATTTCAGCCCATTTGTCAGCACTTGGTATCGCTATAATTTTATCACTGTCCTGACTACTAGGAACATTACCCATTTCCTGATCATCATCTCCTAATCCTTCCCCATTAGCCTGTTCTGAAACCCCTTCCCTATCACTCTGTTCTATTACGCTCTGTTCCTCATTCCTATCTGGTTCATTATTCTCCTGCTCCGGTACTGTACTTGGTGTTTGTTTCCTAAATAACTGATCTATGTGTCTGTTGATTACGTTTCCTTCTTCAGTCTGTACTCTGTAACTGGAAGGACCTTGTTTGTTAACAACTTTCCCAGGTAACCAACGTGGTCCGCTACTAAAATTCCTATACATGACATTTTGTCCTACTTCGGTCTGTCTATTAGTTTTTTCACTATTCCGTGTAACTTGTTCTTCTCTATTTTGACGCTGTTGATCATGTGGATTAATAGTATCTAGAAGTGTGCGTATGCGTCTGTTGAACAACAGTTCCGCTGGGCTCTTGTTAGTAGCTGTACATGGCGTCGCTCTAAGTCCTAAAAGCATGTTTGGAATTTTAACATCCCAAGACATACCGTCCATTTTGCGAAGTTTGTCTTTTACGGTTTGTACCATACGTTCCGCCAATCCATTGGTGGCTGGATGGAACGGCGCAGACCTAATATGTTTTATTTTATTAGCTTCTAAGAATTCTTTCATTTCAGATGAAACAAAAGGTGTGCCGTTATCTGAAACCAACGTCTCACACAGTCCGTGTATGGCAAAAATCATTCTTAGATACCGAATCACTGTAGCTGAAGTCATGTTATTGACGATGAACACCTCAGGCCATTTCGAGTATGCATCGACTACAATCAAAAAAGTTTTATTTTGATATGGCCCCGCAAAATCAATGTTTAACCTAGTCCAAGGTTTCGCTGGCATGACCCACTCGTAACTGGTCCTAGGTGGCATATGTCGGGCTTCTAAACATTTGTTACAATTTTGTACCAAATTTTCAATGTCGCTGTTTAACTGTGGCCACCAAACATAGCTTCTGGCCAGTGCTTTTGTCTGAACAATTCCACTATGTGTTTTATGTAAAGCGCGCAAAACAGTTTCACGTAGCGATGGTGGCACCACTACTCGACAGCCTAGAAGGACACAATCCTCATGCAGCGACAGCTCAGTACGATGCAACCAGTATGGACGTAGCTGATCGTCTGTTTCCTTTGCTGGCCAACCGCATAAAATATGATGACTAACCCGGTTAAGAACCCTATCACGTTTTGTAGCGAAGGCTATTTTGTCTACGTCAACTGGGAAGTCTTCCGGAGCCTCTGCCATAAGCAGTATGTCACAAAGTTGTGGCTCCGGTTGATCTGAAACCGGCTGCGGCCAGCGGCTTAGCCCATCAGCATGACCTATCTGTGGTCCTGGCTTGTATGTTATGTCATAACTGTAAGATGTAAGTATCAAAGCCATTCGTGTAAGACGTGGAGACAAAACATTCGGTATAGATCTTTTCGGATCGAAAATTCCTAATAAAGGCTTGTGGTCTGTGACTATCATAAAAGACCTGCCCATCAGGTAATTGTGAAATTTACTCACTCCGAACATGATAGCGGTCGCTTCCTTATCCAGCTGTGAATATCGTCGCTCGTGCGCGTGCAGTGTTCTGGAGCCCATAGCAACTGGACGCTCCTGTCCGTCGTCCATGACGTGAGCCAAGACGGCTCCAGCCCCGTACTCTGAACTATCGCAGGTGAGGACCAGCGGTTTGTTCAGGTCGTAGTGTACGAGAGTCAGCTCCGAGGACAAAAGACGCTTAGCAGTATCGAAACTACTCTGCTCTCGATCAGTCCACAACCACTCCTGTGACTTGTCAAGCAATCTATGTAGAGGCTCAAGTATGGTGGCTTTATGAGGTATGAACCTCTCGTAAAAGTTATATAAGCCTAGAAACGCTTGTAACTCTTGGACAGTTTTCGGTTCCGGTGTATTCAGTATCGACTCAACTTTACTTGGCGCGGGGTGTATACCGTCGCCGTCGATAACGAAACCCAAAAATTCCACTCGTTCCTTAGCAAACTTACATTTATTCCTGTTAAGGCGCAAACCAGCTTTAGCAATCCGCTTCAACACCGTCTCTAGACGCTGCGTCATCTCCGGCATAGTGCGGCCGCTGATGATGACGTCATCGATCAGCACGGCGACGCCAGGCACGCCCGCTAGCAGCGCCGTCATGAGTCGCTGGAAAATACCAGGACACGCCTTCACGCCGAAAGCTAACCTGTGTACAGTGTAAAGGCCCTTACATGTGTTTAATGTTAAAAGTCGCGCTGTTTCGTCCGTCACTAACACTTGTGTGTATGCCCTGTCGAGATCTAATGTCGTATAAAATTTCCCCCCAGAAATAGTTGCGAACACCTCACTAGCAGTAGGCATAGGGTATGTGTCAGATTCTGTTGCCTGATTCACCGTGCTGCGGTAATCTCCGCAGAGACGGATCTCACCGTTCTTTTTGACGATTGGCACGACCGGCGTAGCCCACTCTGAGAAAGATACCGGCCGAAGAACATTTTCGCTTACCATACGATCTATTTCTTTTTCGACCCTATCCTTTATAGCATACGGCACTGGCCGTGCCTTTAAAAACCTAGGCAGGGCATTAGATTTCACTTGGATCTTGACAGGGTCACCCCGGTAGGTACCGAGTTCATTCTTAAAAATCTCCCTATACTTAGCCAATAACGTTTCTGTCGCACTCATGTCTATGTCTATAATTTTATTTACTTTAAAGGAAATTTTTAAAGCATCAAACCAATCACGTCCTATCAGATTAGGCCCCGTGCCTCTAGCTACCACTACGTTCAGTTGACGCTTAATGTCTCCATATTGCACTGACACTGAAGCTTGTCCGACGACCGACACCGGGGAGTCGTTCCAAGTACGCAGGCGCGCGCGCAGCGGCTGCGGCGGGGCGGCGGCGCGAGGCAACAGGCGCGCCCACGTGCGCTCGTTGACGAGCGAGTAAGCGGCACCCGAATCCACCTCCATGATGACCTGCACTCCGTCCAGCAACACGCGCAAGGTGTAGGCAGGCACGCGGCTGCCCGCTCCCTCCACCTTGTAGATCCCGTTCAGCTGCTGTATATCGTACTCGTCATCGGCATAGTTCACCTTTCCGGGGATACTTTTCTTTTTAGCGGCGCAAATTTTCTCGATATGTCCCTTCTTCTTGCAGTAGTGGCACACCGCGTTTATGAAACGGCACTCTCCACCATGACGATCTCCGCATCGATAACAAAGACGTATATTCGGTTTAGTTTTCATCGCATTCACATCCATCGGTTCCGCGCCGAATGACGAAGGCGTCGCGGCGGCGGCGGCTTGCGACGATGTCGTCGCGTGACCCGCCGGTTGCATCATACGGACGTCCTTGCCCGCGCTCTCAGCCGTCACCATGGCTTGCACGACGTCTTCGTACTGCAAATTGTCCTTTTTTAGCAGCTCGTACTGTAGCTTGCGATCGCTCATACCACATACCAATCTGTCCCGCAGCATGCGTTCTAGGTTAGGAAAATTGCAATCTGCGCTGATTTTCCTAAGTTGAGCTATGTACTCTGAAGCAGTCTCGTCTTTTGTTTGATCACGTTTGTAGAATTTGTACGACACTGATATTTCGTTCGGCTTCGGACTGTAGTGTTTGGTTAGAATGTTTACGATTTCGACAAAGGTGACATCGCTTGGTTTCCTCGGAGTAATAAGCGCGAGAAGGGTTTCGAAAACTTGAGCACCGCATATAGTAAAAAAATTCGCCCTTTGAACTGAATCGTCGAAGATTCCACTTGCTTCAAAACAATAACTGAGTCGCACTATGTAGTTGTCCCAATTGTCTGTTTTCACATTAAATTCATGAAACCTCACTAATTTACGCTCCATTGTTCATTTTTTATCCAAGTCGCCACTGTTAAGTCCATTAAAACACCATATTTCGGTAAATATGTTTATTGTGCTAAGTAGCACACGACACGTGAAAACGAAGTGAAAATATATAACCTACCCTCTACTTAGTCTATCTTATTATAAAAGAAGAAATGACAAGTGCCCACTAGAAATACACAACATATATTAAACTGTTGTTAAGATGAACCATGACACTCAAAATTGTCCAAAATTGTCCAAAATGTTTATAGGAGCAACTTGCAAGTTTTCTAACCCCCGTCTAACGAGTTCTAAGTGACGAGTTTTTGACAGATTTTCATCGAAAACTGTCAAAAAACCGTGATTTGATACGTGTTCAACTCTAAGATGCGTTTGAGTATTCGCGGGTAAGTCATTGATATTTATAAGTCGCTGTTGGTCGATAGTGCGATTGTAATAAGAAGTTACAAAATCCAATGAATTAAGTTCCGATAGTCAAGTGAATTGACTTTGCATTTGGCTATATTTTTTTAATTTGTAGCTAGCTGGCCCTCCCCGCCCCCCTTACCCAGTCAATTAAATTGCTCCGCGCTGCACAATGCAAAATTGCGTTCATGTTGCGCAATGTAAAAACACTGCGCTCGTTCAATACTCATACAATCCATACATTTTTGTAGACATCTTACAAATCGTCGTGAAATTACACCTCTTGCCCTGGTAAACACGACGCTTAATGCTAAAATATAAGATGGGCTATCAATAAATTGTTGACCAGAGCACTGGTTGTCTACCCCGCCTTCCGATCCTAAGATCGTTGTTTCAAATCCGGTCGTACACCAATGGATTTTTCTGTTCGAAAAACTTAGTGCGCGATATCGTGAGGAAACCGACATGTAAAGAGAAAGTTCGAAAATGTGTGTCAAGTGCACGAAGACTTTGAGGCGCATTTTAAATCCTTTCACCACACTGGTTCGAAAGGGCTAGTGACATGACTATAGTGACTATAGTGAGAGATGTGGTTAAAGATATTTATTTCTCAAAGAACAAAGTTCATAAAACGGTCATAAAACACACAGCATAATCCAAGGAACATGCTGTGCCTACCCCATGTAGAGTGGGATAAGGGCAGGAAGATGATGATGATGATGAGTGAGATACAATAGATTGTTTTTGTTCCAGCGGCCTGGTCCCTCTCCACAACGCGTGTTCGTACGGGCACTACGAAGTCACTGAGCTGTTGGTCCGCGCCGGCGCCGACGTCAACGCACCCGACCTGTGGGCCTTCACGCCGCTGCACGAGGCCGCGAGCAAAGCGAGGCTCGAGGTATGTACACTACTGCCCGACCTGTGGCCTTCACGCCGCTGCACGAGGCCGCGAGCAAAGCGAGGCTCGAGGTATGTACACTACAGCCCGACCTGTGGGCCTTCACGCCGCTGCACGAGGCCGCGAGCAAAGCGAGGCTCGAGGTATGTACACTACTGCCCGACCTGTGGCCTTCACGCCGCTGCACGAGGCCGCGAGCAAAGCGAGGCTCGAGGTATGTACACTACAGCCCGACCTGTGGGCCTTCACGCCGCTGCACGAGGCCGCGAGCAAAGCGAGGCTCGAGGTAAGCATGTTATATGTGGGGTGGCTATAGAATAGGTTAAATAAAGAGATTTATCCTTGTCAAATTTTATAGAAAAGGCGAGTGAAAAGGGAATAGACAAAAAGACAGAATTCGTTTCGTATTTAATTATCACGCCCATATCCCTAACGGGGTGGGCAGAGACGCAAGTGCCATTCCTAAATCAAAGTCCCAAGATCAATATGGACCATGGTGACAGCTGATCAGTCTATCCATCGCCCATATAGATGGTACATCATGTTGGAGGATACAATCCCTTAGTCGACTTTGTCGACATGCTCGGGGTGAGAAGCAGCTGGACGCATTCTATGTTTCTTCCTTACTCCCAGTTCAGCAGAGAAGTATTTGTGTAGATTGTTTAATATAGTAAATCTGTTGGTTCCGCAGGTGTGTTCGTTGCTGCTGAGCGAGGGCGCGGATCCGACGCTACTGAACTGCCACGGCAAGTCGGCCTTGGACGTCGCACCCACCAGGGAGCTTCAGGAGCGACTGGCTTGTGAGTACCTTGACAAGTACCTCACCTATATTTATTTTTATTTTATTGAGGTAAAACAACAGCGTTACAGACAGAACATATGAAACATAACGAATTTACTTAAATAATAAGGCCAAATGAGTTACACGAATCATACTAATATTATAAAGAGGAAAGATTTTTATTTGTTTGTTTGTTTGTTTGTAACGAATAGGCTCCGAAACTACTGGACCGATTTCAAAAATTCTTTCACTAATAGAAAGCTACTTTATCAGGGACCAGTATAGGCTATTTTTTATTAGGTACCACGCGAGCGAAGCAGCGGGCGGCAGCTAGTATTTATATGAATATACCATAGGATAAAAATCAGGATACTAGGCACATACTTAGTAGACTTTTACTTTTAGGAGAGAAGCAGCTGGGCGCATTCTGTTTTCTCTTTACTCCCAGTCCAGCGGAGAAGGATATAGTTTTGGAGAAAGCTTTAGAGGTGTTATATGTTTCCTTTCAGTCGAATACCGCGGCCATTGTCTCCTGGAAGCGTGCCGGATGGCGGAACCGACGCGGGTCAAGAAGCAGTTGTCGTCTGTGACTCCACAGTTGGCACATCAGCATCAAGTGAGCTTTGTCCGGGAACTGACACCTCGGTGGCGTGGCGGGCGGTTGAAGCAAGAGGCGCGGGTTCGATTCCCGCTGTGGAAGAAATCTGCCCTACTAATCGTCATTTCTTGGTTTTTCACTTTTTTGCAGAAAATAAATAAATAATTGCGGACTTTTCACACAGCACCATCTAGCCCCAAACTAAGCGAAGCTTGTGCCATGGGCACCAGATGGCTGATAGAATACTTATACTTTTTTTGTAAATACATACTTATAATACATAATACTACAACACCCAGACCCGGAAGAGATATTTGCAGAACATACAAACATTTCTCCCGTAGCGGGGATCGAACCCGCGCCTCTTGCGTCTCAGCCGAGCACTCGCCCGCTACGCCACAGAGGTCGTCAAAGAAATGGTATTTCCAAGGGGCTAAATCTATACCTACATAAAAAAATAATTTTCATTATATTTTTTACTATCTTATATATAAAAATGAATCGCAAAATGTGTGTAAGCGCATAACTCAACAACGCCTGGACCAATTTGGCCAAATCTTTTTTTTAAATGTTCGTTGAAGTTCAAGGATGGTTTTTACGGCGAGAAAAATTAGAATTATTGCTGGAAAAACCTATATGTTTATCCCCGAGCGAAGCCGGGGCGAGTCGCTAGTAAGTTTATAACATTGACTTTCTGCAGAGATATCTAAAAATTATGATTACCGCGTTTTTCTCGAAGCCGCCATTTTGCAAGTACTGCATTTGCCTCGGTGGCGTGGCGGGCGATTGCTCGGCAGAGACGCAAGAGGCGCGAGTTCGATTCCCGCTACGGGAGAAATGTTTGCATGTTCTACAAATATTTGTTCCGGGTCTGGGTGTTGTGGTAGCATGGTACTCGTAGTTTCTGATACCCACGACACAGGGAGTCCTAGTGTGCCGTCAGGACTATGTATGTGACTGTTGGGTGTTATTTATTTATTTGCTATTACGAGGGCAGAAATGTTTGCACTGGTTGGTCTTTTGGCGGCCTACAAACTCCGTCACTAGAGTTGGCCACTAGCTTATACGAACTTACTTTTAGCGCTATTCTTTGTTTGAACGAAATATGTTTTGCAGAGCTCGCAGTCGTCCGCCGCGAGCACGCTCTCGGCCGGCGAGGGCGTATCGGAGGCGTTGCTGAACTTTCCGCACCTCGCTACTGGGGAGAGACCTTTACACGCCGCCGCCGCCTCGCACCATCCCAAGAGGAAGCAGGTACGTACACACTAAACCAGGGATTCCCAAAGTGGTCGATATCGACCCCTTACCGTACCCCTTGGGGTCGATATCGGTTTCCTAGGGGTCGACATAAACGAAAACTGATTTTGGGGGTCGACGAGGTCTAAAAATCGACCCCTATTAAATTAACAGAAGTTCTTATTTAAAACTTTCAAGATAGGTAGGAACTGTATTGTTTATGTTGTGTCGCGTGTACTAAGAATAATTAATATTTTTGTGGGAAATAGCATTGTTGTAGTAATGTAAAGTCTCAAGTTCGTACAAGATGAAAAACTCGCAGCTGTTTTAAGTTAGCGGACCATTATGAATAAGGGGGTTGATCTTAAAAGTAGGTCTAGGCCATGGGGGTCTGAGGTTTTGGAAAAGGGGTCACTTGTCCAAAATAGTTTGAGGATCCCTGCACTAAACCAACCAACCCCTTAACCATACTCATAGGTATTATAAATTTCACACTCCGTGGTCATTGAGGTGGGCGTTGATAGTTGCGACACAGTTTTTTACTACTACAGCTATCATCGTGTACTATTATGTTATTAACCAATGTATATTTTATTCCTAAATAAAAAAAAAGAGTAAGCAAGTTCGTATGAGCTAGTGGCCAACTCTTGTGACGGAGTTTTTAGGCCCCCGTTGTCGCTTAACGACTTGAAAGCCGGAACTGACAATTAACGTGCTCTCAGGAGCACGGAAGCGCTCAGCTCGTAATGCCAGCACCTGTCACCCATCCCAATTGCGACCGCGCACAACGTTGCATAACTTCAACGATCAATCAAGAACGTCTAAGCGAGCTACGTCACGAGCGCTTCACTAATATTATAAACTAGCTGCCGCCCGCTGCTTCGCTCGCGTGGTACTCGGATGAAAAATAGCCTATATGTTAATCCAGCACATGTACTATGTATATTCAAAGTTTCATTATAATCCATTCAGTAGTTTTTGCGTGAAAGAGTAACAAACATCCATACATACAAACTTTTGCGGTTATAATATTAGTAAGGATGCCAAAGTAACCTCCGTCTGTCTAGCAGAGAAGTAGTTAACAATAATAACAACAATAACAGCCAACAGTCACATACATAGTCCTGACCCCACACTAGGACTCCCTGTGTCGTGGGTATCAGAAACTACGAGTACCATGCTACCACAACACCCAGACCCGGAGGAAATATTTACAGAACATGCAAACATTTCTTCCGCAGCGGGAATCGAACCCGCGCCTCTTGCGTCTCTGCCGAGCAATCGCCCGCCACGCCACCGAGGCCGTCATGTTGTAACTTGATCACGCATATATCCTCAGGTTATGGAGATGCTGATCAGAAAGGGCGCGAGAGTGAACGAGAAGAACAAAGAAGGACAGACTCCATTACACGTCGCGACAGACCACGCGCACCTGGACGCCATGGACCTGCTGCTGAGGCATGGTAATTATACACCATAGCGGGAGAGTTGTCTACCTGGCTTTTATACATACTTTATATTAAACTAGCGACCCGCACGGGGATTGCAATTTTCTTACGGTACCCTAATTTTTTGAAATGGTCACGGTTCAAATGTGGTACTCGATCATTAGCAGTGACAAAAATATCATCATTTGAAAGCTTATTGTTTGTATTATTTCTCAGATTAATTTCAATTTTTAATTTACCTCCGTTTTTTTTTATTCCACAAAAATAGTAGTTAAAAGTCAGTTACAATTTGAAAATAAATGAAGAATAAACAATGGAAATACGGATATGTTATTAAAACACTGTTAAAAATGCTTCATCTATTCATAATATGATGGAATTGTGCGTCAAATAAGGTGAATTAATCAAATTATTATAATTTTAATATAATAATTATATTGCCATTTTCTTTTCTGGCCACCCCATCGTAGTCTTGTGAGATGTGACACATCCGCTAATGTCAAACTGAAATATCATAACAAAGTCAATGTCAGTTACATGGGCGCCGGCAAGGGGGTGCCAGAGGGTGCACTTGCACCCCTTGGGAATCTCGGGATCAACAGGAATTATTGAAACTGTATTGCGCTTTCTCTGTTAAGTTCATCCCATTTATGCTGGTGCCATCTGGTGTAGAGTAGCGGTACTTTAAAGGGTGCGTTCAGAGAAGTAATGGAAATCGATTAATATCGATCCCGGTACTCCTGGCCCACCAATTTAGAATTTTTAAATTTCGATCGTCGTGAACAAATAGGTGTGAGCCGTGACGACTGGGTACCTATACAACGTGTAACATAATGTCCCTATAAGCCCGAAAGGGGTGTATTCAGACCGAGCACTTGAATACATTGACGTGTGCAAAAGTTCAATACATCATATTTGAAATTCCTATACAATTAAAAACAAATTATTTCATGAGAAATTTGTGACAACCCTATGTGTTTGTTTACCATTTGCGTAGGTAACAAACACACGCGCACCCTCCTATCGCGTCGGACCCACACATACGCAGACAATTGAACGCGCGGCAAGTTTCAAAAAGTACCTAGGTGTAATCACCAAAGTTTTCGTAAGAATTTGCAATTTTTTTAATTCTACGTAGAAATTAAAGTCGAAGATTAAAATCACGATATCTTTCACACATAAAAAAACAACTACCTACCTACATCTACCTAGGTAGTTACCTAAGGACCTAGGTACAGGAAAAGTTAAGTTATACCTTTTCTCCCTTCTTCTTGGTTGGCTCGGAACACGGCTAATTGACATGGTAGGTATTAGGTAGGTATGTAGGTACCTAGGTTGGTATTACTGGTACACATTCACATTCACAATCACAAAATTATTTTTGTCATTTTTTATTAGTAAGCTAGGTACTAATGGGGTACCTACTAGGTAGGGTGATAGGTTAGGTACCTATCATCATACCTACCTATCACTGAATTTTATCACTGTTGACACACACAGTAGGTACTCGGTATCCATCAAAGGGAAGTAGGTACAACACACCACCGAATTCCCGGTCTTCCCTCACTGGTGCGCCCCGGTGGAAAGATCCCGTCGAGAGAAGACGGTTCACCAATCCCAGAAAAGAGCCCGTAAGATGGCAATGGCCGCCCTGGATAACGCTCTCTGTAGAGCTGACGCGCCGCTACTAAGCTATTAATTATTTGGTGCTGCTCCAACACACACACACAACACCATAAATCATAATACTCACCGTTTGAGTACAAAGCCGACATCGTATCGTACGTTAATTAGTTACGCGAACCGAGAGATTGCTTGTTGCAGTTGTTGCAAGGAACGAATGCTAATTGCGACTGATAAAAACCGATCTGTTTTGCGACCAAAAGTAGGTACCTATTGCCGAAAGCCGAATTTTTAGGGTTCCTTGTCTGGGGTAACCCACTAAATACCGATTGGGAAAAAAAGGCAAAAAACTTCATCATACATCTACTACTACTACTACTACTACTACTGTCGTCGTGTCCGTGTCGCTAGCACTTTTGAACCAGTGTGGTGGAAGGATTAGAGTGCACCTTGAAGGCTCCTTTCGTACACTTTGACACACGTCTATGACATGCCTGGTTTCCTCACGATGTTTTCCTTCACCGTTTGAGAGCATTGATATTGCACACATAAATTTCGAATCGAAAAATCCATAGATTCGAACTCACGACTTAAGGATGGGAAGGCGGGGTTCATAGCAATATGCTACCATGTGCTCTATCCCCATTTGCTACTAGGTACCTACCTACTTACATAATAACCTACCAACAATTACGTAGTTCAATCAAGAAAAGTAAAAAACAAATAAGCCTACGGAACCAATTTGATTTTATTAAACAAACGCTTGCGGTGCGGTGTCGGTTGACGGTTGCGGATTTTGAATTTAGCAAAGGCACCGACAGCCAATTAGGGCGAGGTGCCATCCCACTTATTGTTGTTGTTGTTTCAATGCAACCAATGACAAATAGACTGTTCACGATGAAAATGAAGATTAGTAAGACAGATAAGTCACAACCTTTGACTTTAGTGCCCAAGTAGGTAGGTACAAAATTGCATTGAAAAATGCTCCAATGAATATTGGAATAATACATCGTTGGAAAAACTAAAGTGGAATAGGGTCACGGCTTATCCTCAGGCACGGTAGACCTCTTCTCATACTTCTTGTTACCTACTCAAGATGCTTTTAAGGCCCGAGTAGGTAGGTACAAAATTGAGTAGGTATCACGGCTTTATCCTCAGGCACGGTAGACATCCTCTCATACTCCTTGGCACCCACTGAGGATACCTTTAAGGCCCGAGTAGGTAGGTACAAAATTGAGTAGGTAAGGTACCTATCTCCTATACTAGGTACTTAACAAAGAGATCTGAAAGGATGTTTACGGTGCCTAGGGATTTTAGTCGTGATGTGTGTGACCTTACATTTTAATTACCAATAAATACCAAGGTACCAACTAGGCCTTCAAAAAAAAATAGAAATTACTTATTAAGCCACCTCGTTATTAGGTAAGTAGGTAGGCATTTTACTAATGGTGTCTGTTCTGTTACCTGTTTCATCTAGAGTTCACACTTAAAGGTCAAAAAACAGCTGTAAATAGGGATGCCTCATGTTGTGTCAAGTTACGTATTGGAGCAAAGTTTAAGAGACATTTCATGAATGAAAACCTTTGAAATTTTAAAAGTCGTTGAACAAACGTTGTTCGCAATGACGTATAGAATACCCCCGTTTCGGGCTTATAGGGACATTACGTTACACGTTGTATAATAAATTCATAATGAATAGTCAGAAATTTGTAAATGTCTCGAACATTCAGACTAAAATTTCATCTTTTTATTAACAATCATATACGGCAAAGATTGTAAGAAAACTAAAATCTGCACCACCTGGAAATTATTTCTGCCGGCGCCCATGGTCAGTTATACAACAGCAAATTAATGTTTTACAAATCAGGTGTTACACACACAATGACACAACACACCAGAACCTCTGACCAACCACCTACAGTGCGATGATATTTAATGTCATGAATATTCTTTCATACAAGAAACCTTTTAGCTCCCAATGAATCCTCGTCACCGGTGAACGCCCGTAATGTAGTCACATGTTTTTCTCCACCTTTAGGTACTATTTAGTAACTTAAATACTTACTATGTTGTTTCATTCGACGGCCTCGGTGGCGTGGCGGGCGATTGCTCGGCGGAGATGCAAGAGGCGCGGGTTCGATTCCCGCTGCGGAAGAAATGTATGCATGATCTGTAAAAATTTGTGCCGGGTCAGGGTGTTGTGGTAGCATGGTACTCGTAGTTTCTGATACCCACGACACAGGGGGTCCTAGTGTGGGGTCAGGACTATGTATGTGACTGTTGGGTGTTATTTATTATTTATTTACTAGCTGCCGCCCGCGGCTTCGCTCGCGTGGTACCCGGAAAAAAAATAGCCTATATGTTAATCCAGTACATGTTTTATGTATATTCCGAGTTTCGTTCAGATCCGTTCAGCTGTTTAGGCGTGATTGAGGCACAAACATCCAAACATCGTTACAAACTTTCGTACTAGATGGCAGCACCGGTAAAATTAGTACGCGCTATCGTTGCGTTTTGAGCTTTACGCCGGTAATTTCAAGCAATCTAAGACTTTTCAAATTTATAATATAAGTAAGATTATTATTCATAAATAAAGAATGGGGTAAAAAAACAGTTTTCAAATAAAATAGGGTTTACCTTATTATAGAGTATTGTCAAATAAACGGCACGCAAAAAACGGGGCCAAAATAAATGCTAGTGTGCGTGACATAGTGTACGGATAGTCTGAAAACTGAGAATGTGTGTGTATTTAGGGATACCAACTAGCTTAAAAGTAACCCCACTTTTTACTATACCTACCTACCTTTACGCAGGTAAACATAAAAAGTAAAATAAAAATATTACTATTAGAAATATTATTATAAGTACATTCATTTACAGAAATAAACTTACGACCAAATACAAGCACACATTTACAAAATACAAATGAAAATGTAAAATACAAAAGACCTATGTGTTATTCCAGGTCATAAACTGTATTTATTCGAAGTTTCATTAAAATCCGTTCAGCTGTTCTGGCATGATTGAGTAACAAACATCCAAACTTAGTGTAGTAACATTAGTAGAATATTAGTGTGAAGTGTAATTTTAATACCTACTATTACGTAAGTTTCCCATAATTTGGGGGAATTACCCCACTTTTCATCCGGCAACACAGTTAATACAAGCTGTCAAAATATCAAAATTATTAATCGTTTTTTCTCTATAATACATCATCATCTTCCTGCCCTTATCCCACTCTATGTGGGGTCGGCACAGCATGATCCAAGGATCATGCTGTAAGAGTTTTGGCTAAGGTGTTTTATGACCGGCCGCCTGCCTGACGTCAACCCTCCTTGGGAATACTTGCTTATTGTATCTCATCATGTTGGAGGATACTATCTGTACAGGTTCGCTTTGTTATACCAAAATAAACACATTGATTCAGTATGCAAACCACACCACCCTCTCGCGCCCAGGCTGGCGTTCGAATGTCGTGTGGGTAGATTTAATACCAATACGCTACACTATCCCTTAGTCGACTTTTACGTCATGCTCAGGGAGAGAGTAATATGTATGTTTATATGACAGGTGCGAAGGTGAACGCGTGCGACGGCCGCGGCGAGAGCGCCCTGTGCGTGGCGGCGCGGAGGGACTCGGCGGCCGCCTGCAGGCTGCTGCTGGCGTGCGGAGCCGACACCAGGCCCGACGCGCACTACACCCAACAGCTGGGTGAGTCCAACCACACTCCTCACGATACTAATCCAAGCTGGGTGAGTCCAACCACACTCCTCACGATACTAATCCAAGCTGGGTGAGTCCAACCACACTCCTCACGATACTAATCCAAGCTGGGTGAGTCCAACCACACTCCTCACGATACTAATCGAAGCTGGGTGAGTCCAACCACACTCCTCACGATACTAATCCAAGCTGGGTGAGTCCAACCACACTCCTCACGATACTAATCCAAGCTGGGTGAGTCCAACCACACTCCTCACGATACTAATCGAAGCTGGGTGAGTCCAACCACACTCCTCACGATACTAATCGAAGCTGGGTGAGTCCAACCACACTCCTCACGATACTAATCCAAGCTGGGTGAGTCCAACCACACTCCTCACGATACTAATCGAAGCTGGGTGAGTCCAACCACACTCCTCACGATACTAATCCAAGCTGGGTGAGTCCAACCACACTCCTCACGATACTAATCCAAGCTGGGTGAGTCCAACCACACTCCTCACGATACTAATCGAAGCTGGGTGAGTCCAACCACACTCCTCACGATACTAATCCAAGCTGGGTGAGTCCAACCACACTCCTCACGATACTAATCGATGGTCCCTATTAACTATGAATGAATGAATGAAAACACATTATTGCACATCTTACAAATTAGATGACTAGTATTAAGAAAATGGAGATAATGTACAACGGGCGGTCTTATCGCTGATAAGCGATCTCTTCCAGATAACCTTCGGACGGATTTTAAAGAAGTTGAAGATTGGCCGAGGTGCACTTTTAATAGATAACGTGATAATTATTTCTAAACCTACATACATGACAGTCATACATAACAATGTTGGATATACTTTTTTTACCAATTTTTGAGCAATTCATTTTTCGATTTTATAGCAAACTAGCTGCCGCCCGCGGCTTCGCTCGCGTGGTGCCCGGATAAAAAATAGACTATATGTTAATCCAGCACCATGTACTATGTATATTCCAAGTTTAGGAGTGATTGAGGCACAAACATTCAAACATCCTCACAAACTTTCGCATTATAATATTAGTTGGATAGTGGGATTCCAAGCGATTCCTGTTAAATTTGTAAAATGGGCCAAAATGTAGGTACTGAAGTAGGATGTAGGAGACTGACTTGTGGGCGGATTGGGAAAACTATTTTGTTAGTGTTAAAAAAAAACGATTTTCTGATATAAATATTTATTTCAATACATAATAATAAATAATGATATGAATACACGCCACCCATAGGGGTAGGAGACACCACGGACTCCATTAGCCACGATCCTACACTTCCTTCATTCAATCTTATTACATTCTTCATACATGTTTCGGTTTAGGATACTCTCGACCTGGCCTTTTCCCAAAACATCACAGATTTAGTTTTAACGACAAATAAAAAAAACATTTAACACATTTATTTAGTCATTGTTTGGAAGGTCTCTGCCCGGGGACACAAACGGCTGATATAAATAAAATACAAATAAATTAACATTCAATCAGCCTTGTTCAAAACCACTGCGCCATCTCTCATACCCTCATCCATATCCTTATCCCCCCACCCCCACAGATTCGTCCCGTCCCCGGTCCGGCTCGCCCTCGACCTAACCATATCATCAGGGACAGACTTGAGGTCATAAGCCCATCCGAGCCACGCAAAAAAGTCAATGAACCTCGTCGTAAAGTTCATTTTATTGTTCCCCAACTCTGCAGCCTTGTAGTCCCAGGGGAAGACGTGGTGGTAGTTGTGGTATCCCTCCCCGAACGCCAGGAATGACACGGGCAGACTTTGGACGGGCAGGATGCTCTTGTCATAGGGTTTGTTGCCCCATAGATGAGCTACGCTGTTCACGAGGAAGGTTAGGTGTAAACTGCAGACGTATCTTAGTATGGTGATGTGCCAGGCGGTGTTTAAAGACTCCCCCCAGAAGTAGACTGGGATAATGGTGGGGAGGACGAAGCAGACTGTCCCTATGAAGGGTACCGCGTACCTGGAAACACATAATAATAATAATCTTTTATTTAATAACGTTTAAGGATAAATTACAACTACAGTGTCTTAAATGTACATAGATAAGAGATACACGAGAGCCTGGGAGAGTGTTTCAGGCGGTCCGAGCACAAAGTATTAAATTAGTATTAAGTAGTTTGTTATGTAATGATAAGTTATTTGTAAATGGATCTTTTTAAGCGACTTCAAAAAAGGAGGTCTCTAGTTAACCGATTTTGATGATTCTTTCACTGGTGTATAGAGAACTAGCTGCCGCCCGCGGTTTCGCTCGCGTGGTAACCGGATCAAAATTGCCTATATGTTAATCCAGCAAATGTACTATGTATATTTGACGGCCACGGTGGCGTGGCGGGCAATTGCTCGACACAGGAAGTCCTAGTGTGGGGTCAGGACTATGTATGTGACTGTTGGCTGTTATTATTATTATTATTATATTCCAAGTTTTATTTAAATCCGTTCAGACGTTTCGGCGTGATTGAGGCACAAACATACATCGTCACATCCATACATCCTCACATCCTCAGAAACTTTCGCATTTATAGTATTAGTAGGATGGTCCCGAGGTGGTCCCGTATAAATTTTATGTCGAAGGGATTTAAATTTTTCAAGTAAAATATTTACTTCTCCGCTGGACTAGAAGTAAAGAAAAACAGAATGCGTCCAGCTGCTTCTCTCCCCGAGCATGTCGTAAAAGTCGACTAAGGGATAGTATCCTCCAACATGATGAGATACAATAAGCAATCATTCCCAAGGAGGGTTGACGTCAGGCAGGCGGCCGGTCATAAAACACCTTAGCCAAAACTCACAGCATGATCCAAGGATCACAGAGTGGGAAGAGCAGGAAGGTGATGAAGTAAAATCAATAATTTATTGTCCAAAATACGGGTGAAAACTTACTTCTTCTGAAACATAAGCACAGGATTGCTGTGTATGTCGCTCATGTCGAGGGTCTTGCCCTTGCGCCTCACCAGCTCGTTCTTCCTCACCAGCAGCCAGCCGATGTGGGAGTAGAAGAAGCCGCGAGTCGCGTTGTGAGGGTCGGCTTGTGTGTCGCTGTTATATACAATAGAACTCAGACCAAATAAAAAGAAAAGACGCCGCGCCGCGAACAACAAAAGTGAAGCCACACAAAACCGTGCTCCTGCAAGTAAACACACACGCACACACCTACACTAAAATCATGCTCATCGTTCTTACGTCACGAGTCTTAAAAATAGAATTATGCCTTCCTGTGTAGTGAAAACTTGTAAAAACAGCAGCAATTACATGAAAAGCCTCACGGAATCACTTCACTTGTAAGTACTTCAAATAACATCGTTTCTTAATTATTATACTATGAATTTTAGGTTACTAGGAACACAAAACCTCAAAACCAACCACACAGATAAAAAGGTGGCCTTTTACCATCTATAACAGATGATTTATACAGCCAGCGTAAGGAGGCAACTTTTACCTTCACAAACGGGACGCTGTAGTGCCCGGGACGAATTAAGATGGAGTAGGCCTGCCCAGCACCTATTTCACCAGCTTAGTCGGCCTTGTCCACAGGAAAGACATAGTCAATACGCGCGGAGCTGACTAAGCCGCGGGTTTCCTCACCATGTTTTCACCGTTTGAGAGTACTGGGATAGCGCAGGTACAGAACACAGGTACACGACTGGATTTGAACCGGGGGGGGGGGGGCGGGGTCACAGCTCGTACCTGTACTTATGGTGCAGCCTGTGGTCCCTGACCCAGGTGACGACAGTGTTCTGGAAGGCGAAGGTGTTCATCACCATGAGGAGTATCTGCAGCGGCAGGCGGGCCTTGTAAGCCCTGTGCGCCCACAGGCGGTGCGCGCCCGCCGTCACGCCCACAGCCGCCGTCGTGTACAGTGCGCTCGCTGGAAATTGTTAACCTTTGAATGAGGCTAGCACAATCTTACTTCTTACTTCTTACTTATATTATAAAATTGAAAAGTCTTAGTTTGCTTGAAATTACCGGCGTCAAGCTCAAAACGCAACGATAGAGCGTACTAACTTTACCTGTGCTGCCACCTAGTACAAAAGTTTGTGACGATGTTTGGATGTTTGTGCCTCAATCACGCCTAAACAGCTGAACGGATCTGAATGAAACTTGGAATATACATAGTACATGTACTGGATTAACATATAGGCTATTTTTTATCCGGATACCACGCGAGTGAAGCCGCGGGCGGCAGCTAGTATATTATAAATGCAAAAGTTTGTGAGTTTGGATGTTTGAATGTTTGTGCCTCAATCATGCCTAAACGGCTGAACGGATTTGAATGAAACTTGGAATATACATAGTACATGTACTGGATTAACATAATAGGCTATTTTTTATCCGGATACCACGCGAGCGAAGCTGCGGGCGGCAGCTAGTCTTATATAAATAGATTCTAGCGCTTATTACCTACGTGACTATCCAGTCTAACCTGAACTACGAAGACGTTGAAACTCTGACAAAAGGGAGATCAGGTGAAAAAGCTTTTCAAAATGTTACTTTTTTGTTTTATTTCAAAAACTATACACCCTAGAATAAAGTTAAAAACCATTTTGGAATGTAGGTACAAATAAAGCCCTTTCTTATGGCACCCTACTCGACACATTCATAAATCGTTTTTTTTTACCCTCTTGGGAACGCAATATCTTTACAACCCCTTCACGTATTAAGCTCATATGTTTCCCAGCAAATCTTCCTAGCACGATCTATTGATTTACCAAGTTTCATATAGATTGGTTTAACTGTTCGAAAGTTATGCTCTAATATCCACAAACATACAACGCCAAATTGCCCAAGTTGCTCGCTTTGCTCGCTAGGTAGGCCTACAGACGCTATCGTGCGCTCGCTCGAAATGGTTAATAGCGGCTTTTGCTCACCAAAATCAATTTGGAACTCTTTTGTTTGGTAATAAAATGTGTTTATTCAAAAAGATAATTAAACTTTAACATTGTTTTCTTATGGAAACACGATAAAAGAAAAAAAAAACTTGTTTTGATTTAGATCTTGGGAAACCTACCATATTTTCAGATGTTTTTTAGTTTGATAGGTAGGTAATGACTATTTCTTGAGTTGTTGAAACCAGTTTGATTCGTTTTTTAGTTCTCTTGTTGTTACCAATTATTTGGTTTGGCGGATTATTTTACAATATTTTGCACGCTCTCACTCTATCTTTCTTTTTAACCAACTTTAAAAAAAGGAGGAGGTTCTATGTTCGGCTGTATGTAAGTTTTTTAATGTTATGTTCACCGATATCTCCGCCAATACTTAACCGATTTTGATGATTCTCTCTCTGGTGTACAGAGAATAAATCAGAGGTGGGTTCCATGTAATTTTTATGTCCGCGACGTTTATACTTTTCAAGTAATATTTAAGTTAAATTCTGAAATGACAACGTACGTCTACCTACTTTTTTTTCAATATATTATGTATTATGGTAATGACATAAGTCATGGACACTTTCAAGGTTGCGTATCGTCTGAATATATAAAACGTTAACTGACTGTCTGATTGACTGACAATCAACAGTCCTCAAAGCATGAAACTTGAGGGTATTCCTCTCTTGATGTAGTGATGCACTTAGAAAGGTATTCAAGAAATTCAACTCCTGGGGAACGAAGCGGGGTGATAAAGTTTGTAAAAATAAATAACAAAGTCACGGGGCGTTCCTCTTGAAATATGACGTTCGTTGCCCTGTTTTTATTAAGTACTAGCGACCCGCCCTGGCTTCGCACGGGTGCAATGTTGATACTAAATATACTACAGAATGTCTTTATATACAACGTTCAGTACATTATTTTGATCTATCTCGTAGGGTTCAGCCAGCGTTTGCAATGTAAGCGCAAAAAATGTGTTTATTTACGACATCACATTAGAAACCTCTAAAATTATCAGTATTTCTCTACTATATTATGTAAACCTTCCTCTTAAAAAAACCTATCTATTAAAAAAAATCGCATCAAAATCCGTTGCGTAGTTTTAAAGATCTAAGCATACATAGGGACAGACAGACAGTGGGAAGCGACTTTGTTTTATACTATGTAGTGATAGTGAAGTAAGTTTGTATGAGCTAGTGGACAACTCTTGTTGATATTATTTACCTGCTTTGTAAACTTATCGATGGAATGTGATTCCCTTTTTATTATCACGATTTTCTGCTTGGTTCCGACAAAGTTGGACAGCACAAACCAGTACAATATTTATATTTTTGCAACAAACTCACACGATAGTATCAAATATAACACTGACCTAATCAATATCTTACTTATATTATAAATGCGAAAGTTTGTGAGTTTGGATGTTTGGATGTTTGTGCCTCGATCACGCCTAAACGGCTGAACGGATATGAATGAAACATGGAATATACATAATACGTGTGCTAGAATAACATATAGGCTACTTTTTATCCGGGTACAACGCGAGCGAAGCCGCGGGCGGCAGCTAGTCTACCATATTGACTTCACGACAGGGAGTGCCCAACTGCCAATCTAGACAGGTATATAATCAAAGTTTACCTGTTAGTTTCTATAGGATGGAACAATGAAGTTTTTACCTATATTTTATTGAAGTCTGTTTTGTTTTGTCTTTAAAACTCATTATATATACCGTAAAAATGTAATAAACATTAGATTTTAATATCACGAGATTGTAACCTGTCGAACATCTGCTTAGATCGAACTTAGTAGCTTAGCCCCCGAATACTCAAACGCGACTCAAAGTTGAGCATGTCTCAAGTCACGGTTTTTTGACAGTTTTTGATGAAAAACTGTCAAAAAATCGTATTTTGAGAAGTGTTCAACTTTGAGATGCGTTTGGGTATTCGGGGGTTAAACTCATAACACCCCTCGATTTTGCATCAGGGGTTAAAAATAACCCCTTGTTGGGTAAAACACACTTACCCAGAACCAACGTCGCCCAGTGTGCCGAAAAGCACAAGTACAAGCCATAGAGCGCCGCTAGATGGCCGTATCCGAACGTCACTAGGTTCGTCTTCACTATCTGCAGTGGTTGTGATGCTTGAAGATCCACCTTCTCCTCCTCAAGACCCTCGAAGACGGTGGGGATCTTGGGATAGGGCGCCATCTGTAAAAATTGAAGGATATATGAATACAGACTGGTTTTAATTAAGGTTAAGGTATTGGGTTCAGATCACAAAATGCAGTAATGATTTTTTCTATTAAAAAAAAATATGTGCGCAATACTCCACTTTTAATATAAAATTATCACGACCGTATTACTAATGAGGGGTGGGCAGGGCCACAAGTAATCATGACAAACTTGCAGGCACTCCTGAATTAAGTCCCAAGACGGATATGGTGAATCATGGTGACAGGTGATCAGCCCATCGACCTCCACTTTTCACTACCTCTTAAAAGTGCACGAATAGAGCCATTCTTTATCTTATATTATAAGAATCTTTGTCCTGACTGACTGACTGACTGACTGACTGACTGACTGACTGACTGACTGACAGACAACGCACAGCCTAAACCGCTGGACGTAGAGACTTGAAATTTTCAGTGTAGGTAAACCTTGGTACGTAGGGGTGTACTAAGAAGGGATTTTTCAAAATTCAACCTCTAAAGGGGTGAAAAGGGATGAAAACCTGGAATCAATTTTTGGTCTAAAACTGCACATAACCTATATCAAATTAAAGAGCCGATTTTTCTCATTTAGTTGATGTCATAATTACCTGTAAATTCTTTATTTTTGGCATGTTTTTCATGAAAAATAGAATACTTTTATTTTGACATACGACAGCGATGATACCGAAGATTAGTAATAGATGATACAAAATATATGGAACAGGAACTGTCAATGTCAAATTACACTACATTCATTAGCGTCTAAAAAAAAATTATTCTATAAATGTGAATGTAACTCTGTTTGTCTGTTAACTTCTCCTAAACCGCTAAAAAATATACTTATACTTACTATATTATAAACGTGAAAGTTTGTGAGGATGTTTGTGCCTCAATCACGCCTAAACGGCTGTACGGATTGAAACTTGGAATATGTATAGTTCATGTGCTGGATTAACATAATATAGGCTATTTTTTATCCGGGTACCAGCGAGCGATGCCGCGGGCAGCAGCTAGTTGTACATAAAACACAGACATAAAGTAAGGACATGTACAAAGGCGAGCTTAACCCTACAAAGAGTTTTCTTCCAGCAAACCTTTGGCTAGAGAGAGGTGGAATATGAATAGCGGGTACATGTACAAAACAAAAGATATTGCCAAGCGCCATTGAGGCGCTCTTTAAATCTTTTCACCACACTGGTTCTAATGAACTAGTGACACCATTCTTAGTATTACTTCAAGTGTCAAAGCGTAAATATTGCTGACATTTCTTAATACGTATCACTTTTAAAGATAGCAGAACGGCAACGTCGCAAAACATAGCTCATCTATGTTTTGCGACGTTGCCATTCTGTTATATTCAGCAATACAGCATTCAGAATAGAAAACAAGCACATACATACCTACAATATACATGACCTCGGTGGCTGAGTGCTCGGCTGAGACGCAAGAGGCGCGGGTTCGATTCCCTCTATTATGATGTAATGACGACCTCGATGGCGTGGAGGGCTAGTGCTTGGCTGAGACGCAAGAGGCGCGGGTTCGATTCCCGCTACGGGAGAAATGCTTGTATGTTCTGCGAATATTTCTTCCGGGTCTGGGTGTTTTAGTATTACGTATTATAAGTATGTGTTTACAAGAAAAAGTATATAAGTATTGTATCAGCCATCTGGTGTCCATAGTACAAGCTTTGCTTAGTCTGGGGCTAGAGGCCTGTAGGCGGCCTAAAGACTCCGTCACTAGAGTTGGCCACTACCTCATACATTAATAAATAAATAATAAATATTTGTGGACATTTCACACAGCGCCATCTAGCCCCAAACTAAGCAAAGCTTGTACTATGAGAACTAGATAGCTGATAGAATACTTATTTACTTTTTTTTTGTAAATACATACTTACAATACATAATACTACAACACCAGACCCGGAAGAAATATTCGCAGAACATACAAACATTTCTCCCGTAGCGGGAATCGAACCCGCGCCTCTTGCGTCGGAGCCAAGCACTAGCCCGCCACGCCATCGAGGTCGTCATTACATACATAGCCACCGCTGTACGTCCGTCCGTCTGTCAGCGGGCTGTATCTGCGTGTATTTTTAATGTCGCTATAACACAAACAATAATAATAAAAGAGGGCATACAAGAAACATTTTTTTATATACTGTGGTACGGAACCCTTCTTTTGCGAATTCGACTCGCACTTACCGGTTTGATTTTCAATTGAACATTATAAAAAGAGGTAGGTACTTATAAAATTTTGCAATGCTAGCTATATTATATCTTATAACCTGTTATAACCTAATGTTTGCGTATTTCAAATAATACTGTTTTATTTTAACACATATAATAAATTGAAATTAATTCGTATTCTTGTCGTCGGAAAGTTCACAAATGTAAATGCATATCTTGAACTTGCGTCCGCCCGCGGCTTTGCTCGCGTGATACCAAAACCGATCAAGTGCAAGTCGGATTCGCACACGGAGGGTTCTGTACCATCGTACATTAATGTTCTTTAATTAAGTATGGGGCCCCTCTTTCAACTCTATCTATTATGGTTCATGAGATGACAGACGGACGGACGGACAGCGGAGGTTTAGTAACAGAGTCCTGTTGGCACCCTTCGGGTGCAGAACCCTAATAAAACAACCGTTACCACCATATATGTCACAAACATCCAAACTTTCTGATTTACAATATGTAGTAGAATTTACGTCGAATTCATATTCATTGTAAAGAAATTAAAACAACTATAAACGAAATAATAATTATGAGTAACTAGCTGCCGCCCGCGGCTTCGCTCGCGTGGTACCCGGATAAAAAATAGCCTATATGTTAATCTAGTATCTTCTACATCTACTATGTATATTCCAAGTTTCATTCAAATCCGTTCAGCCGTTTAGGCGTGATTGAGGCACATACATCCAAACATTCAAACATCCTCACAAACTTTCGCATTTATAATATAAGTAAGATTTTACAATATAAATAAAAGTAATAATGACAACGAAATACCCGTTCCATACGAATATAAAGCGTGTCGCTCACGGGAACGAGGGTCGAGGGGGAGTCGCAGCGAAGGCGCGAAGGTTACCTTAAAGTTAGAGGGTAGTTTTGAAAATATTTCACCATACTTCTGTATTATGAAGAGCTATGCTAAGTTTTAAGTTTGAAAGTTTTTACCCGTTTTCACCTCTTTATGGCCGAGATACACGAAGTTAGTATTCAAAACTAAGTAGGTAAAAATGTTTGGAAAATAAACACGACAAAAACGACAATAAAACTCCGAAGAGTCTTCTGTTTTGCTTATGTTCGTTATATGCGGTTATACTTTTGATAATTGTATATTGAAATGAGGAAACCGTGATTTGGCAAAACAATTTTTTCACTTTGCTTGACAAATTCAAGGTCTGTTGCAAAATAATAATAATAGTACGTTAGGTGAGAGCCGCTTTGGCCTAGTGGGATGAACATTCGTGGGTTTTGTTCCCACCGTGTAAAGTTCGAACAGATTCTATCGGTAAGTTGTCGGCTCGCGTCCGGTTTTGAATGCCTTGAGAGAATTCTCTCGTATCAATGTGGTGAAAGTTTTAATGTGCGCCTCAACGAAGCTCCTTACGTGCACTTGACAAAACTTAAGGCTTCGTCATCTGAATCGAATTCGCTCTTAATTTGACAACCGTATCTGCTGCCCGTTCGCTACGCCACCGAGGTCGTCACATCACGTCGCATCAAACAATACGTAAAATACGATTTCGAATCGAAAATTTGAACTCGCGACCTACACAAAGCAACTATAGCTTATCAAAACATTTAAAAATAACGAAGTTCATCATCTTCCTGCCCTTATCCCACTCTATGTGGGGTCGGTACAGCATGATCTTTGGATGATGCTGTAAGAGTTTTGGCTAAGGTGTTTTATGACCGTCCGCCTGCCTGACGTCAACCCTCCTTGGGAATACTTGCTTATTGTATCTCATCATGTTGGAGGATACTATCCCTTAGTCGACTTTTACGACATGCTCGGGGAGAGAAGCAGCTGGACACATTCTATGTTATTTCTTTACTCCCAGTCCAGCGGAGAAGTTGAAATTCAAAATAACGAAGCTGAACTTTTTAAATTCGTCAACTCACCGTTTATGACACAATATGTTTATTACCAAATTATGTAATAAAATTAATAATATTCACTGCACTTGTTTCTCCCACCACCACCACTGCGTTACAAGGCTATATTCGTTAAGGAAGGTACTTATAGCTCTGTAAACCTAACGACAGCCCGCGACGTCACTTGCTATCTTAAACCTTAAAAAAAGGCCTTTTACCATCTATAGTAGATGATTTATACAGCGTCAAGAGGCAACTTTTACCTCCACAAACGGGACGCTGTAATGCCCGGGACGAATTAAGATGGAGTAGGCTTGCCCAGCACTTATTCCATCCTCTCAGCTCAGACGGCCTTGTCCACAGGAAAGACGTGGTCAATACGTGCGGAGCTGACTAAGCCGCGGGTTTCCTCACGATGTTTCCCTTCACCGTTTGAGAGTACTGGGATAGCGCACATAAATTTTTCGCACATTGGTACACGACCGGATTTGAACCCTACTCCTGCTAATATAAATGCGAAAGTTTGTGAGGATGTGACCATGTTTGTGCCTCAATCACGCCGTAACGGCTGCACGGATTTGAATGAAACTTGGAACATACATAGTATGTGTGCTGGAATAACATTATAGGCTACTTTTAATCCTGGTACCACGCGAGCGAAGCCGCGGGTGGAAGCTAGTAAATACACATTTTTCAGTACACATCAAGATTTTCGAGCAAGAGTGCTAAGGAATTAAGGAGCTAAGGAACACGTCCAATAACAGACTGTGCATTTCTAAATATAATCTTAAACTAACACAACGTCAAGCATAGTACATGTGCATTAAGATATATATTATATACAAAGTAATTTCGTATGAGCTAGGTGGCCGACTCTTGTGACGGAGTTTTTAGGCCGCCCAAAGGCCATCATGGCTCAACGACTATTTAACGTGCCCATGTCCTTCCTCGGGATGGAATCTATCTCCTTGCCAAATTTCAATAAAATCTGCAGTTTAGACATGAAAAGACAACAGACAGACAGAGTTTCGTATTATAATATTAGTACGGATGACTGTGATGCGTGCGCTACGTCGCGTTTTTGCAATACAAAGTTGTCATTCATTATAGAATACGATGATAACACGGTGATTCCACAAACGTGCCGCGTTTGCCCGCGTTACGTTTTGTTCGGTCATAGTGAATAAGGCACTGGGAAGGTGAATCATCATCATCTTCCTGCCCCTATCCCACTCTATGTGAGGTCGGCACAGCATGATTCAGAGTTTTGGCTAAGGTGTTTTATGACCGGCCGCCTGCCTGACGTCAACCCTCCTTGGGAATACTTGCTTATTGTATCTCACCATGTTGGAGGATACTATCCCTTACAACATTCACTGGGAAGGTGAATGTTGTAGAAAAAAAAACCTGAACGCGGACAACGACGCGCTTCGATTCACTAAGTTTTAATATTTTTAGAAAAACAGGTCAAACCATTTCATTTGAAACTGAACACGTGATACAAACACGATTTGAAGTTTTATTTTGTTGGGTGGGGAAACTCGCTGTTCACCGGCATACTAAGTGACTGACGTCACTGGCGGACTGGTGACAGTGACCCCGCCTTCCGATCTTAAGGTCGTGGTTTCAAATCCGGTCGTGCACCAATGTATGTTCGAAAAACTTATGTGCGCTATTACCAGTACTCTCAAAGGAAAACATCGTGAGTAAACCAACATGTCGTAGAACCTAATAAGTTCGAAATAATCTTACTAATATTATAAACGCGAAAGTTTGTATGTATGGATTTTTGTTACTCTTTCACGCCTAAACGGCTGAATACACCTAGGTAATAAAAAAGTAAGCTCGTATGAGCTAGTGGCCAGCTCTTGTGACGGAGTTTTTAGGCTTCGTTGCTTAACGACTTAAGCCGGGACCGACATCTTAACGTGCCCTCCGAAGCACGGAAGCGCTCAGCTCGTAATGTCACTAGCGTTCATACGAACTTACTTAGAGAACGCAAGAGAAGTTGTGTAAAAAAACTCAACGCGGAAAAACTCCGCTCGTTACATAATTATTTGGCACAACAATTAATAACTTATTGTTATATTTAGACAATTCCCACAATTATTTACACAATAACTCTGACATGTATTTTGATAAAACTATAATAGTAATAAAACTAGTTTTAAATGTTACTACAGTAATTAAACTATAATAATATTTAAAACTTTTTGTTACTCGGTATAATAATCGTTACTATTATTATAAACGTGAAAGTTTGTATGTATGGATGTTTGTTACTCTTTCACGCAAAAACTACCGAATGGATTTGAATGAAACTTGGAACATAGATAGTATGTGTGCTGGAATAACATATAGGCTATTTTTTTATCCTGGTACCACTCGAGCGAAGCCGTGGGCGGAAGCTAGTAAGAAATAATAAAACCTGTCAAGTGCGAGTCGAATTCGCACACGAAGGGTTCCGGCTGCACACGGACTTAATGAAGGCCAGTGGCCTACTGTCTAAAACATGTTGAAACATTAAATCGGCAGAAGTTCACCATTTATCTCGACAGCTTCTATGAACTAGATCGTTCTTGTTACAGATGAATGTTCAAACGCAGCTGCACTAAGGCTGCTGGAGGCGGCTCGAACCGGCGACGTTGAGACCGCCCGCGCCGTGCTGGACTCTCGGCCGCGGCTGGTGAACTGCCGCGACGTCGACGGCAGACATTCCACACCGCTGCACTTCGCCGCTGGGTGAGTATCCCGCAGGCTGCGCCAGATATTCTAGATATACTACCGACTGCGCTAGCTTTTGTCGAGTACGAACTTTTTACAAATCGTGGCCTTAGTTCTATAAATACTTACATTAACATAATTTATTTGATAAAAATAATACAACATTACAAAGAAACAATTGGAACACTTTGAAAACTGCCTTACCCCCGAATACTCGAACGCGACTTAGAGTTGAGCACGTCTCAAGATAAAGATGAAGATAAAGACATTTTATTTGCTTGAACACAATGTAGGTTACACAGATGTTATATCAAGTGACGAGTTTTTGACAGAGTTTCATCAAAAACTGTCAAAAAACTGACTGAGACTTGAGACGTGCTCAACTCTGAGTCGCGTTTGAGTATTCGGGGGTAAGGCAGGTTTCAAAGTGAACTTAAAAACCGTATCGCAGTTTCCAGTTCCCATTTGAAACATCTCCTTTATTTGTCTACTTATGACGTGTGATGACTCACCACGTCATTCCATAAGTTCCAACCCCTGCCTACCCCGACTTCGGAGACCTCTCGCCCTCTGCGCGTACCTGCGTCAAGAAACTTTTTGCTTTGGAACAATCGAATTCCTAATGACTAGAGGTCCGCACAAGGTTAAAATCTACGTCATTTGTTGACGATTTTACTGGGTTTATGTAAAATTCCTTTCTTTCAAAGAAAAAAACAGTCAAAGTCCTTTGATGGGTTCCATGAACGTGTATCATCATCATCATCGTCGTCGTCATTTCATCAAAGTAAAAAAAAATCTTACTTCTTCTTACTTCTTACTTATATTATAAATGCGAAAGTTTGTGAGTTTGGATGTTTGGATGTTTGTGCCTCAATCACGCCTAAACGGCTGAACCGATTTGAATGAAACTTGGAATATACATAGTACATGTACTGGATTAACATATAGGCTATTTTTTATCCGGGTACCACGCGACCGAAGCCGCGGGTGACAGCTAGTTATACGATAAAATAATTAAAAAATCTTATTTCTCCAGGTACAACAGACTGCCGCTCGCTCAACTTTTACTACAGAGAGGTGCGGATGTCCACGCGAAAGATAAAGGGTAAGTCAGCTCACTGGTTATCTCTTGCTCCATGTCAATACGCTATGACCGCGTTGAAAATATAATTAATGATAGTATCCTCCAACATGATGAGATACAATAAGCAAGTATTCCCAAGGAGGGTTGACGTCAGGCAGGCGGCGTATGTAGCTGTAGGTAACTTTGCGTTCATCATTTTAACAATAAATAATAATAAAAAAATAAATAACACCTAACAGTCACATACATAGTCCTGACCCCACACTAGGATTCCCTGTGTCGTGGGTATCAGAAACTACGAGTACCATGCTACCACAACACCCAGACCCGGAAGAAATATTTGCAGAACATGCAAACATTTCTTCCGCAGCGGGAATCGAACCCGCGCCTCTTGCGTCTCTGCCGAGCAATCGCCCGCCACGCCACCGAGGCCGTCAAATAATAAGTATTGTTTGTTCCAGCGGTCTAGTCCCCCTCCACAACGCGTGCTCGTATGGCCACTACGAGGTCACGGAGTTGTTGGTGTCAGGGGGGGCGGGGGTGAACGCGGCCGACCTGTGGCGGTTCACCCCCCTCCATGAAGCCGCCGCCAAGGGGAAGGCGGACATAGTGCGGCTACTGCTCAAGGTATCTTTACTCTCTGTAGGGGGAAGTCAAAGTCAAAAATCTTTCTACACTAATATTATAAAGAGGAACTTTTATTTTGTTTGTAACAGATAGGCTCCGAAACTACTGAACCAATTTAAAAAATTCTTTCACCAGTAGATAGCTACATTATTACGGAATAACATAGGCTATAATTTATTTTCAAAAAAAATTGGGATCCTTACTAAAACTCCAATAATGTAACCCGAGGTGTAAAAAATTTACCTAAAAAATGCTAATTTGTTAAATACCCGTGCGAAGCCGGGGCGGGTTGTTAGTATTCCATAAAGTCACGGGGATCACTTGGACACGTCTTAAATCTACGTTACACCTGTTCGTAACGCGACCAAGCGTGGAAGATACAGGCAAGAAACCACGCTTGGCTATTTGTTTTGGAAAATGATCCCTTTACAATCATGTTTATAAAACGAGTTGGTGCATTATTCAGTTCCAAGAATTTTTGTCTTCTATATAATCGGATATTTTTTATGTAAGGATTTTGTATGAAGAGGAGAGGGGGGGTTAAAGGTGCGGTAACGCCTTATTCAGCCGGCGAATTAAAAGAATTAAACAAAGATTATTTCAGCATGGAGCGGACCCCACAAGGCGGAACAGGGATGGCCTGACCGCGTTGCAACTGGTGCGAGCGGGAGACAGCGATACGGCGGATGCGCTGAGGGGCGACGCCGCTCTTCTCGACGCCGCCAAAAGAGGAGATCTAGCGCGGGCTAGGTAAGTCTCTGCCCATTCTCCTCTCCTCTTACTAACCTAACCTAATTTCGATTCTGTATTGTCAGAGAAGGGAAGAATCATGGAATTACAGAGGGATCTGATTCAAGGCCCTAAAATGGATATGGTGAACCATGGTGACATATGATATACAGTTGTATTGTATTGTATATTATCACGCCCATATCCCTAATAGTGTGGGCAGAGCCACAAGTAGTCATAAGAAATTTTGCAACCACTCCTGATTCAAAGTCCCAAGATGGATATGAACCATGGTGACAGGTGATCAGCCCATCGCACATATAGATGGTCCATCATGTTGGAGGATACTATCCCTTAGTCGACTTTTACGACACGCTCGGGGAGAGAAGCAGCTGGGCGCATTCTATGGTTTCTTTATACAATTGTCTGTTTCAGGAAACTTATAACTCCACAAAACGTGAACTGTCGAGATTCGCACGGAAGGAACTCGACGCCACTTCACCTCGCAGGTACTGTGCTTACTTTACAGGGATTAAAGTTTCTTTATCTATACTAATATTATAAAGAGGAAAGATTTTTTGTTTTTTTGTTTGTAACGATTAGGCTCCGAAACTACTGGACCGATTTCAAAAATTCTTTCAACAATAGAAAGCTACATTATCAGGGTCCAGTATAGGCTATAATATTATTATAAAAAAATAGAGATCCGTAAGAAAATTGCAAATTTGTAACCTAAGACCACCCAAAATAGTTTTTGGCGTTCGCTGCGAAAACTATTAATTATAGAACAAAATAAAGTACTACACGCGTACGAAGTCGCGGGCAACAGCTAGTTTATCTATAACATTAGTAGGATTTTGTTAACTCGTTTATTTGCTTACAGCCGGCTACAACAACTTGGAAGTGGCGGAAGCTCTCCTAGAGTCTGGCGCGGCCGTCTCCGCCCGGGACAAGGGCGGCCTCGTCCCGCTCCACAATGCGGCCTCGTACGGCCACGTGGAGCTGGCCGCGTTGCTGCTGCGCGCCGGGACCAACCCCAACGCGGCCGACCGCTGGGGATTCACGCCCCTGCATGAGGCCGCGCACAAGGCCAGGACGCAGTTGGCCGCGTTACTCGTAAGTTTGAGCATCAAGTTCTTCAAGCGTAAGGCTCTACTATTAAGCTCAATCTAGTGTCAAGCTCTTCAGCATCAAGCGTCAATATTTTTGACAAAAATTCCTATTTTTGTAAACGATGCGTGATCCAAGAGCTGGTTCTTATTTGGCTCAACGGATCAGTATTGCCATTCAGCGTGGCAATGCGGCCAGCGTCTTGGGCACGCTTACATCGTCCGATGATCTGGATCAGGTGAGCTATCTATAGACCGTTTGCAACGGCCTTTAGATGGCCCGACTGTTTCTTTTGTGTTTTGTAAATCATATTTGTTAAATTTGTAAGTTTATTTTTATTTAAATCCAGAAGTTTCAAGGATATTTGAATTTTTATCCCAACCGTCATTTTTTTGCTCAATAAGAGGATTACCAAGTTACTGTCCTCATATGATAGATAGATAGATTATTTATTTGGCACACATGACATAGCACAGACAGAATGACAGAAACAATAAAAGAAAAAGAAAGAAGCACACAATATAGTAAAAAATAAGAACGTATGTAGATATTTGGTTACATATCTGCCTAGATATGCAGCCAAACATCCACACATGTCCCTACCTACCTGTTATTAGTTTAGGTACCTACCTAAACTAATATACATATATTCCTCTTGTATCATCAACCGATCTCTTTCTCCTTAGCTCGCCCACGGCGCAGATCCCTTCCTCAAGAACCAAGAAGGGCAGACGGCGCTGGAGCTCGCCGGGGCCGAGGACGTCCGCAGTCTCCTCTCCGACGCCATGACGGGCGCGGCGGGCGACGCCGCCCCCGCCGCGCCCCGCCCCGCCGCGCCCGCGCCCCCTCCCCCGCACCTGCCCGTGCTCATGCCGAGCGGAGATACCGTGCAGCTGTCCTTACCGGTAAGATAAATTCGAGTGTGAGGTTAGAGCGTCGGTGGCGCGGCTGGGAGAGCGCGCGACTGTGATGTGGGAGGTCATGGATCGAATCTTCATGGTGGTGAGTTTTTGTGCTATAAAATTTGTTGGATGATGTTTCTAGTAAATGACAAGGTGGAAACGAACCCTGATATAATGTAATGTTTACTTAATTCTACAAGTTAGATAGAAAATTCTAGAATCTTAGAATGTATATACTACTAGGTAAGTTTAAGATATATCTTCCCTCTAAGAGCAATAAAGATAGTTTCTAGAAGCTTCTAGCGATAAGAAATTCAGAGCCTATGATCCGCGCACTTGCTTGTACTTAATGCCCAGAAGAGGGACAATGCAGAGATATCGTAACTTACGTAAGTTACAGGGGATGAGAGAATCTAATTAAATCGAATCTGATTTGGACGCCAGGGTACACATTTCTCCCATCTTCTCCACTCCCATGGTTGAAGAAGTCCAAAAATCAACAGAGTATTTGACTTCTGTCATGGTTTCCCTTTGCCAGGTGGTGCCGAGCGACTATTGGGCGGAAGGTTCACGGGGAAGCCTGGAGGAGGCAGCCGGTAGACCGGCATCAGCTCTCTCCACCTCAGAGTCCTTACAGACCTTCTTGTCGAGGTGAGAACTCGATGGTATCTGGTAGGGTAATACATTGTATTATTCTATTGTATGAAATAACATTTAACTAATAATAGAACATGTTGAGTAAATCAGATTTTATTGCACAATACACAATTTTATTTTTATTACACACAACAAATCAGTCTTATCATTTAATCAAATCATTATTATCATTTAAAGTTGTAGGGCGCAACCCTTACACATTATAAAACAAATGGAAGCCTTCTTCTTTTTTTATTGGCATCGCCGCTAAGAGCGAAAAATTGCTTTCTATATTTTGTTAATTTTTAGAAGATTTTTCAATTTGACTAGTACGATTTTCGGGGGGGGGGGATTAATGTCCCCTGTGACCCCCCCCCCCCCCCCCCCCTTCGGACCGCGCCTGATGTACTGGTCTTAAAATTGGTTTTAGTAAAAAAGTTAATGGTTTCACTCAACACAGTTTCCTTGTAAATCCTCTGGCTCATGTTTACCCCATACGTATTAAAGAAACAGTTGATTTGTAATTCCCCAGCATCGGATTAGAGCAGCTAACGCCGGTGCTGGAGCGGGAACAGATCACGGTGGACATCCTGTCCGAGATGTCCCACGAGGATCTGAGGGCGGTCGGCGTCGCGGCGTACGGCCACCGGCATCGCTTGATGAAGGGGGCTAGGCAGAGCCTCAATTCCGCTTCCGGTGAGTAGCTAAATAAATAATCATAATCATAATTATATATTTATCATAGAGTGGGATAAGGGCAGGAAGATGATGATGAATCATAATCATTTATTTGCTTGAATTGTGCAAAGATCTTATAATTAATTTATGTTTAGATGCTCACATTCCCCATTTGGGATGCAAATATTAGCCTAATTGATTGTAACACACTATATAATTTATTTAACTTAACAGAAAAAAAAAAAACCAAAGCACCAAACAGTCACATACATACATAGTCCATGTTAACCTACATAACCCCACACTAAGATTCCCTGTGTCGTGGGTATCAGAAACTACGAGTACCATGCTACCACAACACCCAAACCCGGAACAAATATTTGCAGAACATGCAAACATATCTCCCGCAGCGGGAATCGAACCCGCGCCTCTTGCATCTCAGCCGGACATTTGCTCGCCACGCCAACGAGGCCGCCTGGTTTATTTGGTTACCGGTTTATTTATCCCGTCTGCGAGAAACGAATGATAGTTATGACTTTAGCAGTCTATGCATGTATTAGGCGCTGGATTATTGAGGATGGAACAGGTGCTGGGCAAGCCTACTCCATCTTAATTCGTCCCGGGCACTACAGCGTCCCGTTTGTGGAGGTAAAAGTTGCCTCCTGACGCTGTATAAATCATCTACTATAGATTGTAAAAAGGCCTTTGTATTTATGTTGTGTTGTGTAGAGTGTTACGGCGGGACGACGCTGGTGGACGTGGTGGCGGCGGACGAGTGCGCGGAGAGCGAGTACGCGATAGTGGAGCGGGAGATGCAGGCCTCCGTGCGCGCGCACCGCGAGCACGCGGGCGGACACTTCTCGCACTACAACGTCGTCAGGGTGAGTGCTGCGGCTTCCATTCCCGCTGAGGGAGATATGCATCATCATCATCAACCTATAGCAGTCCACTGCTGGACATAGGCCTCCCCTAATGAGCGCCATCGCGCCCTATCTTTGGCTTGACGCATCCAGTTTCTGTCAGCAGCTAGCAGCAGATTGTCACTCCACCTAGCCGGAGGGCGATATGCATGCTCTGCTAATATTCCTTCCGGGTCTAGGTGTTGTATCAGCCATCTGGTGGCCATAGTACAAGCTTTGCCTAGTTTGGGGCTAGATGGCGCTGTGTGAAATGTCCACAAAAATGTATTTATATTATTTACTAGCTGTTGCCCGCGACTTCGTACGCGTGTAGTACATTATTTTGTTCTATAATCAATAGTTTTCGCAGCGCACGCCAAAAACTATTTTGGGTTTTCTACCTTGGGTTACAACATTGCAATTATAATATATTCTAATTTAATATTATATATTTTATTTTTTTTTTGTTGAAAATATATTACAGCCTATACTGGTTCCTGATAATGTAGCTTTCTATCGATGAAAGCATTTTTGAAATCGGTCCAGTAGTTTCGGAGCCTATTCGTTACAAACAAACAAAAAATCTTTCCTCTTTTATTATTACTGCTATTTTATTTGGACATTCCTCAAAATAGAATAACCCAGCAATATGTGAGTATAGTTAACAAGTCTCCTAAAGCCACTAGCATTGAGAAATATTGAAATAAAAACATGAACTCATATCCAAGAGAAATGCTGTATGTCTTTATAATATTAGTATGATTAAATAAAATATTTAATTATTAATGAATGTATAGATGCAGAAGATAGTGAACGGGCGGCTGTGGGAGCGCTACCAGCACCGGCGGCGCGAGGTGACGGAGGAGGCCGGGGTCACCAACGAGAGGATGCTGTTCCACGGCTCGCCCTTCATCAACGCCATCGTGCAGAAGGGCTTCGACGAGAGGCACGCTTACATAGGTCAGTCAGAGACGTTCTGTATGTTCTGCAAATATGTATTTACAAAAAAATGTATAAAAGTATTCTATCAGTCATCTGGTTGCCATAGTACAAGCTTTGCTTAGTTTGGGGCTAGATGGCGCTGTGTGAAATTTTAATGTCCAAATTCTTTTATGTATGTTACCCCAGAATGCTCAAACGCGTCTCTAGAGTTGAGCACGTCTCAACTCACGGTTTTTTGACAGTTTCTGATGAAAATCGTAATTCGAGACGTGCTCAACTTTGAGATGCGTTTGAGTATTCGGGGGTTAGAGTAATACAAATATTTCCAGGAGGCATGTTCGGAGCTGGCATCTACTTCGCGGAACATTCGTCTAAGAGCAACCAGTACGTGTACGGCTTCGGCGGAGGCTCCGGCTGCCCCGCGCACAAGGACCGCAGCTGCTACCTCTGCCATCGGTCAGTTCCTCCAACCCCTCCCACCATCTATATAGTAGTCCTACAGCCTCAACATTATCGAAGATACTGGAACGCTGCTGCCAACATCCCAAGGTCCTTCTCCAGTACTTCGAGGAGTTGTGCTGGCTGGGGGAGGGTTAGCAGGGGGGATAATGCACAATACACCCCACCGCGGGACGTCAGTGCAGATCTTTGTTCCCCTAACCATAATTAGAATTAGAATTAGAATAGTAGTCCGGCTTTTAAGTCGTTAAGCCATGACGGAGGCCTTTAGGCGGCCTAAAAACTCCGTCACAAGAGCTGGCCACTAGCTCATACGAACATACTTACTTATCTTACTTATATGTATTATAAATGCGAAAGTTTGTGAGTTTGGATGTTTGGATGTTTGTGCCTCAATCACGCCTAAACGGCTGAACGGATTTGAATGAAACTTGGAATATACATAGTACATGTACTGAATTAACATATAGGCTATTTTTTATCCGGATACCACGCGAGCGAAGCCGCGGGCGGCAGCTAGTAAGAAATAAAAATGAGCTCAGTTTTCTATCTAAGTTCGACAATATATAATTTCTTATTATTATACCGATTACCTTAAAATTTTTAATTTTATGCCCATTTATAATATATTATGTATTTTACAGTCAGATGCTGCTATGTCGAGTTACCCTCGGGCGGGAGTTCCAGCTGCTCTCCGCCATGAAGATGGCGCACGCGCCGCCCGGACACCACAGCGTGGCCGGCCGGCCCAGCGCCGGCGGCCTCTGCTACCCCGAGCATGTCGTCTACAGGGGGGAACAGGTACTGCGGACCCCTGGTCCCTTAGACCCTTGGTCCCTGAGACCCCTGGTCCGTGAGACCCGTGAAGACGAGCCTGGTTTCTTGCCTGTATCTTCCACGCTTGGTCGCGACATAATCGTCTATAGTGGAGAACAGGTACTGCGGACCCCTGGTCCCTGAGACCCGTGATGACGAACCTGGTTTTTTGCCTGTATCTTCCACGCTTGGTCGCAATATATCGTCTAATAGTGGAGAACAGGTACTACAGACCCCTGGTCTCCGAGACCCGTGAAGACGAACCTGGTTTTTTGCCTGTATCTTCCACGCTTGGTCGCAATATATCGTCTAATAGTGGAGAACAGGTACTGCAGAAACCTGGTCTTTGAGAGCCGTGAAGACGAGCATGGTTTCTTGCCTGTATCTTCCACGCTTGGTCGCGACATAATCGTCTATAGTGGAGAACAGGTACTACAGACCCCTGGTCTGTGAGACCCGTGAAGACGAGCCTGGTTTTTTGCCTGTATCTTCCACGCTTGGTCGCAATATATCGTCTAATAGTGGAGAACAGGTACTGCAGAAACCTGGTCTTTGAGAGCCGTGAAGACGTGCATGGTTTCTTGCCTGTATCTTCCACGCTTGGTTGCGACATATCGTCTATAGTGGAGAACAGGTACTGCAGACCCCTGGTCTTTGAGACCCGTGAAGACAAGCATGGTTTCTTGCCTGTATCTTCCACGCTTGGTCGCGACATATCGTCTGTAGTGGAGAATAGGTATAGTAGACCCTATTGGCCTGGGTCATAGTCGATAAATAAATTAACTTTGGGGTTAGTTATGACCCCAAGGATTTTCATGTCACAGTGTTATATCATCTTAAAAGATGTGACATGAGATTACATACTTATTAACACGCTCGTATTCCCAATGGGGTGGGCAGAGCCACAAGTAAACATAAGGAAACTTGCAGCCACTTGTGATTTAAAGTCCTAAGATGGATTGGATAATGGTGAATCATGGTGACAGGTGATCAGCTCATCGCACATATCCATCATGATGTAGAGGATACTATCCCTTAGTCGACTTTTACGACATGCTCGGGGAGAGAAGCAGCTGGACGCATTCTATGCTTTTTACTTTACTCCCAGTCCAGCGGAGAAGTAAATAAACGCTTGGGGTCTCTAATGACCCCAAATGTTGAGACTCCTCGGGTCTATTAGACCATTGGGTACATTTAATACCCCTTAATTACTTATATGATACTTATTTAACTTAATTTTACGTTATTCGTACAGAGTTCCGTATTTCTAATACAATTGTAATATTATTTTTGTATAATTCCAGGCGTACCCGGAATATTTGATAACGTATCAGATAGTCAGCTGCGAAACGACGGGCGCCGTCTAATTAGACAATAATTTAATTATTAATTATAATTATATTATATTTGGAAAATTATATGCTTAGTCCATGTTCAACAGTGACAAGTTCAGTTATTTGTAGCGCTCGTGGCGTAGCTTGCTTAGACGCTCTTGATTGTTAAAGCAACGTTGTGCGCGGTCACAATTGGGATGGGTGACCGCAAGTGGCATTGCGAGCTGAGCGCTTCCGTGCTTCAGAGGACACGTTAAATTGTCGGTCCCGGCTTTTAAGTCGTTAAGCCACGACGGAGGCCTTTAGGCGGCCTTAAAACTCCCGTCACAAGAGTTTGCCACTAGCTCATACGAACTTACTTAGCGATATGATTTGTCACAGGATAGAACGAAGCGCGAAAATTCGTTGAATCCCAATAATGTGACCGCAGAATAATAATATAAAACTATGTCTGACTGTCCGCTTAAGAACCGAGAAATAAATAGACCCCTCCGATGATATTGTGAATGTCTTGGGTACAAAATCGTTTGTCCTGGAAGTATATTGGTGAGTATGTCCAGCGGTGGACTTGAGAGCATTGGTGGTCTAGTCGGGTAGTTCCATATGTTCTATGGAACATGATATCATTGGACAGAATAAGATATTTTTATCATATTTTGTACTATGGAACATGTAATACTTTTATTTCTCAAACTGTTCTATAGGACAAGGTAAATAAGACCTCTTTACGATAATCTTATCATTCTTGCTACGAATATCCACATTTAAGATTCTTTTGTAGGATTATTTTACATAGGCAGATGTTTGATCAATGGTATGACAGAATAATTGTCATTATCAGTGTTATTAACTTCTCATGGAAGATTTTGGGATAATCTGATTGCCATTTTGTTCTACGGCATGAAACTCGGGTGAAAAGCTAGTATGTAGTTCTATGGAAAAAATTGGGAAGAAAATGTGTCATTTTTTTCGATGACGTCATGTTCCATAGAACAAATGGAAACTACCCGTCTAGAGCATCGTAGCACTCCTCAGAAACTTTGACAAAACACCTTGAACCTACGACCCAGCATATTGCATCTAATCGACAACGGTCTAAGTTTCCTCCACATCAATATCGTCAGACGCAGTGATTCTGTTAATCTAGCTATAATTTTCCAACTGCAATAAATATTAATATGTGGTTAAACTAAATGTACATACATTATGTATTTGTATTAACGTCGATCAGTATTTTTTGAATGCATTGTATAATAATGAATTACAATTCTTGATTATATCCTACTAACGTCATATCGTCGTATCCTACGAATAAGGGCACAAACGCCATTGGGCCTTTTTATTTTTATTGCATTTTTGGAATCTTCACTATCATTTACATCTAATCAGTTCAAAAAAAGTTCAAAAATAAATTTAAATCAATAAGTTATTTAAGTTTTAAACTTGGGGCACAATTACATTGCTGAGTTTTGCCCGGCGAATAAGGTTCCAAACGCCACTGGTAGCTGTGTTCCACGCGCGAAATGAGTGATAAACGCAACTGGGACTTTGTTCGTCGGAGATTACCGTGAAGTGCGGACATGCGTGTGCTGCGTATTGTTGTGTATTATAATCTAACATATGTGATGTTTTGATGTTTGTAACCGCTCCATAACTGAACTAATCTGGATGAAACTTTCAATAGATATAATTTATCATTTAGAACAGTGTACAGTGTGTCCGACGGCTATGCACACGGAGGAAAACTACCTTTAATACAGCAGACAGAAAACTTTACTGAAAGAAGACTTTAAAAACAATTCGAACTTCATTGAAATTTTTAAATAATCGCCTGTCTGAACCATTTTCCTGGACAAAATTTTAAATAAATGTTAAATTTAATTGTCTTCGTTTTATTTAAGATGCTATGTCATTTAGAAGGAAAAAATCCTTATGATTCAGCCGTTCGTTCGTTGGTATTCCAGGTGTTATTTTCACATTTTGTGAGTTCGATTCCCGGTTCAGACAAGTGACTATTTAAAAATCTTTTAATGCAGTTCGAATTGTTTTTAAAATCAAAATTAAGTCTTATTTTAGTATCTTTTTCTATCTATCGTATTTAAGGTAGTTTCCCTCAGTGGGGCGTAGCCCTGGGACACCTTAGTTAGGTAGACTGGAGAAGAGATTGTGAAAGATGAATGAGTAAGAAAAGAGTGAATGAGACTGATAGAGGAGAGTGGGAGGAAAAACACATCAGTGGGATGAGAGAGATGATGATGTTGAACAAAATATGCATAAGTTTATGAAATAATTATAATCGGGTTTCAGTCCGCTACATCAAAGAAAATTTACAAGCAAATTTTTGCTTTTTGTCACAATTATAGATCGGAATACTGACAGAGTATTCAGGTCGTCACATACATAGCTACAATATATATTACGGTATATTTTCTATACTAATCATAGATTGACCACAGACGCAAATATACTAGATGCCGCCCGCGGCTTCACTCGCGTGGTACCCGGATGAAAAATAGCCTATATGTTAATCCAGCACATGTACTATATATATTCCAAGTTTCATTCACATTTTTTCAGCCATTTAGGCGTGAAAGAGTAACAAACATCCATACATACAAACTTTCGCGTTTATAATATTAGTAGGATAAGACATTATAGATACAGTCTGTGATGGATCAAGAATTGTAAGCTTGTTATAATAATTTATAATGAAATAAAATGTTAAAATTCTAAATTGAGGCTTCCTATTCGTTGTGATTTCTTGTACAGTAGCACCACAGATATTGTGAGCCTCGGCAATTATCATCCAGCTTCTGAAATACGAACTAAAGCGATGATAATATGTAATATAGAGATATTACAATGATTATGTAGATACTTATTTTTTTAGTGTTGGTTTTTTTTTATTATTAGTTGCATATTCGGACAAATTCGGTTTTCATACAAAGCACAAAGTTTGCCGAGGCACACAATATGCTTTTACGAGACGAATAATTTAATTTGCAATAATTAATACATTGTGAAGTACAAGTGTTCAAGGATATGTAGACATAGGGCGATTGTATCATCAGAATCTGTCCAGCCGATGTTTTTTCATAAAATACATACATCTAACGGGGTGGGCAGAGCCACAAGTAATCGTAAAACTTGCAGCCACTCCTGATTCAAAGTCCCAAGATGGATATGAACCATGGTGACAGGTGATCAGCCCATCGCACGTATAGATGGTCCATCATGTTGGAGGATACTATCCCTTAGTCGACTTTCACGACATGCTCGGGGAGAGAAGCAGCTGGACGCATTCTATGCTTTTTCCTTTACTCCCAGTCCAGCAGAGAAGTCACAAAATACTACTTAAAATTACGTATTTGATGAACCTTTTCATTTATTGCTCATTCATATAAGACAGCTGGACAGTTTTTGATAAATCCATTTTTGCCTATAGTATTATACGTTCAGCTGATAAAATGCGCGAAAGATTTTTGTATGTGTTTTTCGATTAGGTGATAAATAAATGAATACAATTCAATAATAATATTTTATTTATATTTATAAACAATTAGGTACATTTTGACTAGATATAACTATTTTACCTAATATCAATTTGATTAAAGAACAACATTTTGATAAAATTTTGGTCACTACTTATATTACATCTTAACTGAATTATGATGTTCTGGCATTATGATGTTTAGTGGTCTAGTTGGTAGTGACCCCGCCTTCCGATCCAAAGGTCGTGGGTTCAAACCCGGTCGTCTACCAATGGATTTTTCTGTGCAAAAATTTATGTACGCCATCCCAGTACTCTAAAACGGTGAAGGAAAACATCGTGAGGAAACCCGCGGCTCAGTCAGCTCCGCACGTATTGACCATGTCCTTCCTGTGGACAAGGCCGACTAAGCTGAGAGGATGGAATAGGTGCTGGGCAAGCCTACTCCATCTCAATTCGTCCCGGGCACAGCGTCTACAGTGAAGGTAAAGGTTGCCTCCTGACGCTGTATAAATCTACTATAGATGGTAAACAGCTTACACGCAAGGGTTCAAGTCCCCGGCCATATTGATATGCGAGCAGGTGACCCTCTGCCCCGTCGGGACTGCGATCCTGAACAGCTTCCCTTGCGGCATGCACACGCAGACCTTGAATTGGCCAGTGGCCTGAGCGGTCCTGTTCACCGGCAGCGCTATGGGGAGGTACCTCACGTCTATGTAGACGCCCTCCTTCCCGCTGAGGACCACGGAGCCATTGATGGATCTGATGTAGATATCCTGGTCGGCCGTCCAGAACAGTTCCTTGAAAAAAAAAAGTTATACATAACTAGCTGTTGCCTGAGACTTCTTCCGCATTCTATATGATTTTCAGAAGCTAAACAAAAAATGTGGTAACTAAATTCTCTGCTGGACTGGGAGTAAAGAAAAAACAGATTGCGTCCAGCTGCTTCTCTCCCCGAGCATGTCGTAAAAGTCAACTAAGGGATAGGATCTTCCAACATGATGAGATACAATAAGCAAGTATTCCCAAGGAGGGTTGACGTCAGGCAGGCGGCCGGTCATAAAACACCTTAGCCAAAACTCTTACAGCGTGATCCAAGGATTATGCTGTGCCGACCCCACAGAGTGGGATGAGGGCAGGAAGATGATGATGTACGTACCTTGGCCTCCATGTGCGTGCCCTCGGCTCCTCGCAGGAAGGCGGAGGAGTCGGAGTGCAGGGACAGGTCGGAGTCCGCGGCCGCCGTGATGCGCTTCGTCGATATTTGCTAGAACATTTAGTTTTATTAGCTTTCGCTCGCGCGCTATCCGAACAAAAATAGCCTATATGTTAATCCAGTACATGTACTATGTATATTCCAAGTTTCATTCAAATCCGTTTAGCCGTTACGGCGTGATTTTCACATCCACACATCCTCACAAACTTTCGCATTTATAATATTAGTAAGATAGTAAAAGTGTTCTTGAAGGACGGTAACGAAGAAATAAACCTATTTACCTAATAAGTAACTCTATTAATGGAATAGAAAAAAAAATCCGCTACGGGAGAAATGTTTGTATGTTCTGCAAATGTTTCTTCCGGGTCTGGGTGTTGTAATATTATGTATTTACAAAAAAATTGTTGAAATATACTAGGACCCGGAAGGAATATTTGCAGAACATGCAAACATTTCTCCCGCAGCGGGCAGCGACCCTGCGCCCCTTGCGTCTCAGCCGAGCTCTTGCCTGCCACGTCACCGAGCTCGTCATATCATGGTCATCGTATAAAATGTAATATATTTACTATTTACCCGCGCGTGCAAGTTGGCGACGGCGTCGGGCACCGAGCAGCGCGCCGCCGTACTGAACACCACCTGTAGGTAAAATTTATAACAATAACACACATGGGGGAATAAATTGAGGGTATTCGTCCAAGCCTATGAGTATTATGATCATTATCTATCTTTAACTGGTCACTGTACTCATTAGTAGGTAGTTATTTTCGTGTATTTATTTGTTTATATTGTATTATTTATATTCGTTCTGTAGTAGTTTATAGGCAAGTTATATATAAGTAGATAGTGTTTATTTATTTGTTTTAACTTTTTGTACACCGCCGTCTTTCTGCTCTGTTTTTATCCTCTCCATCCAAAGGTTGCCTGGAAGAGATCGCTCTTAGCGATAAGGCCGCCCATTGTACAGTTTTTGTTTGTTTTTTATTTACTATTTTGTGTTTTTTTTTTCTTTGTTTGTGCAATAAAGTGTATATCTATCTATCTATCTTATGACCTCTCCAGTGGCGGGGTCGCGGAGCTCCAGCGAGCTGACTCCGCGGATGAACACTCCTGAGGTGTTCACCGTCATACGGGTGTCCGAGCGGGACAACCTGCAACAATGTACAATACTAGCTTACTCACTCGTGTACTCTAAATGTTGATACTCTATTTTACCCCTTTTAAAGTGTTATTTCGAAAAACCCTGAAACACGTGTCAATTTATTTTTTATTTAAATTATTCAAACCGAGTTTCAAGCCAATCGAACCACCCGTTAAAAAGTTCCCATACGAACTTTGACACCCCATTTTACCCCCTTTTAAGGGTTGTTTTAAAAAATCCTGAAACACGTTTTCATTTATTTTGTATTTTTAGTATCCAAACCGAGTTTTAAATCGCACAACGCGTTAAAAAGTTCCATAAAAACGTTTTCAGCCCTTTTCACCCTGTTAGGGGTTGAATTACCAAAAATCCTGCCTTCAATAAAAGGAAGCTACATTCCAAATTTCAGCTTCAGTAGTTTGGCCTGTGCGTTGATTGCGGGAAAATTCTTATTGCTTGAGATCATAATTCGAATCATATGACAGAATATTGCGAATTTGAGGAGCAATAGATATGGTATGGGCATGTCATGCGGAGGTATGAATGTCATAAAATACATTTTCAAGTTTATTTCGTAAGTACCTAGATAGGTAACTCGATGTCGCCAAAGGGGCTTACCCATGAGACCGAGGTTTATTCGCAATGACGAGAAAATCACACATCATATGTGAAGTGAAGAATGTTAGATATGAAAGTAGATGGATACAAGGGTGGAGGTAGACCAAAGAAGAGATGGATGGATTGCGTGAATGATATGAGTAAGAAAGGAGTGAATACTGAAATGACGACTGAGAGGGATGGAAGAGGAAAACATGTAGTGCCGACCCCACTTAAGTGGGATAAGGGCAGGGAGATGATGATGGCAGAATATTACGAAAACTCCATGTTAGGGGTGTCAGAAACTGCTACACCACAATGAAACACGGACCGCGTCTGCAGATTGAAGAGAACCGATCCGTTGTCGCTGGTGATGGCCAGGGGCTCGTCCTTGAAGCTCTCGAGGAGCCCGTCCCGCTTGTACACGTGGTCCAGGTCGGTGGCGCCGAAGAACTTCACGGCGTTGTGCTCCGGGAGGAACTCCATGCTCTCAAGACCTGGACAAACAAAACCGGTCGAAGTGAAAGTCGAATTCGCCCCCTTTCAATTTTTTTTTCTATTTTTTGTTGTTACTGAGTTTTGTTGTTAAGTTTCGAGATACGAGATGGACTCTTCACTACACCACGAGTAAAATAATACCGACTAAGTATACCTACAAGAGTACTCACCATGACCAAGCCTCAATACAGCAAGAATTGTGAACGTAAGAATTAGATTCCCAACAGCTAGAACCAGAAGCAGACAAACGAGAGTCCAAAACGCGAAAGTTTTCCTCCCTTTTTGTACGGCTTTAGTAACATCGTTCCCATTTTTATCTGAATAATTCTTGATTCCAGTTTTGTGTAAAGTATGGGTGGGAGTTTTCGTAATAAGTGCTTTTTCAGCGCGGTTTCGCTCCAGTGTTTCGTCCGACATAGCGTCTGAGGTAGGGGAGATTCCACGGAGAGCACCTAACATATCGCACTATGTTTATTCCACGTTTTCAGCGTGAAAACATGAAAATTAAAAATAGCACACAAAATATGCCTATGATGTCAGTCAAATTATCGAGCGGGTTTCTTGCCTTCTCATTGGTTAAAAATTAGCCAATAAAACAAAAGAGACCATCATTTCTTGACTCGGATATAGGGTCTTTTTGCTTTTCCAACAAACAATACCCAACAACATTTTTCCGATAGTATCCGAAAAAATACCGGGACACGGTAATAGGGGCTTTGACTTTGACGTTTTACAATGCTGACAACATGATAACGCAAATATAATTTGACAATTTGCTTTGTAATCATGGCGTCAGAACGATACAGTTTTTCTCTCACAACTTTTAGGTAAAATAAATTAATTTACGCCTTTTTGAGTGTTCAAATTGATAAATTTCACGTCTACAACGATGTCACTTGGTGGTCCTATGCGCCACTTTACCAGCTTTACTGTAAATAACCATATACCAGAAGTTGCAAGCTTTCAGCAACTTTCCCGTGTAAACTCTAAATATTTGTGTGTTTTTCCGCAGTCCTTCAGGAAAATTGGTCCAAATTGAATATGCGTTAGCCGCCGTAGCCGCCGGCGGTACTTCCGTCGGTATCAAAGGTAATAATTTCATTTACTTGGGAGGTTATTTTAGCGTCCTCTTGAAACTCCTACATTAACCTCTGCATCAAACATATTCTTCTAAGAACCTACCAATCTCGTGTGCTGAACCTCTAGTCACAGCCATCGCAAGTTTTGAATATTTCATCATTCAACATCAAATATGCAATGTCACTATATCACAAATCCCTAATTTGTTAATTTCAGCATCAAATGGCGTCGTCATTGCTACAGAAAACAAACACAAAAGCATCTTGTACGATGAACACAGCGTCAACAAAGTTGAAATGATCACGGGGCATATTGGTAAGATTTTCTTTCAACTTATTTACTGAGCTAGACTTGACCACTTGACAGTCCTTCTCCTGTACTTCAAGGAGTTGGGCTGGCTGGGGGAGGGTTAGCAGGGGGATAATGCACAATACACCCCACTGCGGGACGTCAATGCAGATCTTTGTTCTCCTAACATTAATTAGAATTAGACTTGACCTATTTAAAGATAACATCACTTCTTTCAATCAACATGTGTGAGGTCTGAATCAAGGAAAATACAAATACAAATATATCCTTTTGGCTTACTTGGAATTATTCGCATAAAAGACATCAGGTGTAAATGCAATGTAGATTTGAGACGTGATGTTCTTACCTTTGAAACTGTCCATATTTTCCAGGAATGGTCTATTCCGGCATGGGTCCAGACTACCGTCTCCTGGTGACGCAGGCCCGTAAGATGGCCCAGCAGTATTACCTGATGTACCACGAGCCCATCCCCACCGCTCAGCTGGTGCAGAGAGTGGCTACCGTTATGCAGGAGTACACACAGTCTGGGTGAGCTTTTTATCATGAAAATTTTGCATCATTGCTTAGATAAATAAATAAATAACACCCAACAGTCACGTACATAGTCCTTACCCCACACTAGGATTCCCTGTGTCGTGGGTATCAGAAGCTACGAGTACCATGGTACCACAACACCCAGACCCGGAATAAATATTTACAGATCATGCAAACATTTCTTCCGCAGCGGGAATCGAACCCGCGCCTCTTGCGTCTCTGCCGAGCAATCGCCCGCCACACCACCGAGGCCGTCGTAAATTCTGCTATATCATACATATTATCACGCCTGTATCCTTAATACCAGAGATACAAGTAATTATAAGAAAAATTGCAGCCATTGCTAATTCAAAGCCCCAAAATGGATTATGAACCATGGTGACAGGTATAATCAGCTCGTCGCCCATATAGATGGTCCATCATGTTGGAGGATACTATCCCTTAGTCAACTTTTACGACTTGCTCAGGGAAAGAAGCAGTTGGACGCATTCTATGTTTTTTCTTTACTCCCAGTCCCATTAGCTACTCACATTTGATTTATTATGAATCTTTATTAGGCCTTGAGTAGGCACATTCCATCACATTTTACATTACATTTTGTACCGAGTAATATCACATTCCTTCATTACTTCAAACATCATCTGAAATGACAACATCAGACGCACTATGTATCACTGTAATGAAAATGCTCTGGTGCAATAATAAAAATATCACATTATTTCATCATTTTAGCTATCACATTGCTTGCACTGTGCATGAGAGAGAGGGGGTATAGTCGATGCTTAGGTGTGATGTGTAATGCTCAATTTCATCGAGTAATGTGTAATGCTACAGTACTCGGTCGCGTAATATTACGCGTAATGCATCAATCACATTACTTACACCATGTCTATAGTGTTCTATAAACATATATCTATAAACACATTCCAGCGGAGTCCGTCCGTTCGGCGTGTCGCTGCTGATCTGCGGGTGGGACAGCGACCGCCCCTACCTGTTCCAGTGCGACCCCTCGGGCGCCTACTTCGCTTGGAAGGCCACCGCCATGGGCAAGAATTTCAACAACGGGAAGACTTTCTTGGAGAAGAGGTATCTATAAGGATAATTTATTTGCGAAACATGTGCACAAAAGATGATAACTTTATTTATGTTAGGTGTGAGACAACATGCTTTACCTGAGTCTGTGTGCAAGTTGAGGAATTGGCGAAAACGTAAACATGAAATTGAGTTGAGTAAATCTATACTAATATTCTAAAGAGGAAAGATTTTTTTGTTTGTAACGAATAGGCTCCGAAACTACTGGACTGATTTCAAAAATTCTTTCACCAATAGAAAACTACATTATCTGGGTCCAGTATACGCTAGCTATAATAAATGTTCAAAAAAATTAGGGATCCGTAAGAAAATTGCAATATTGTAACCCAAGGTAGAAAACCCAAAATAGTAATGGCTGAACAGTACATGTGCTAGAATTTGATTAGACACATACATTCATTTATTCATTCATTAAAACTTACATTCTATCTTAACAGGCTAACCTAATGCAATAGTGTAGTTTTAAATTATAATATGATAAATTATTAAAGTCATCTAAAATTAAAAAATAATGTAAGAGAATTTGCCATTCTACTTTACATGTAGTACTAAATGTACTCAGATACTCTAATAAGATACTTGTATACTCTGCAATAAATGACACCCACAATTAAATTAAAAATATCCGACGTCCTAGCCTGTTATGCAAATCTGCACTTTTGTTTATTCTATGTTCAGTTGATTCATTTTTAGAAATAAAATCTTGGAATTACCGAAAAATGTACGCAAAATGAGTTTTGTAAAAAGCTAGAAGTTACTGAAAGATATGTCAGATTATCAAATGTGAAATGATTAAAAATTCAAATTGATATAAAAAAAATATACTAGACTTTGTCAGAGAGATATTCAAATCAAATCAATTTTTTTTTATCAGGAAAACTAATTGTAAACGATGATAGCTACAGTAGTTTAAGAAAAACTGTGTAGTAGCTAGCAACGCCCAAAAATTTTCCTGTTTAAATATCATAATTATAAAGCATGCAATAAATGATGATATACAATAAGCAAGTATTCCCAAGGAGGGTTGACGTCAGGCAGGCGGCCGGTCATAAAACACCTTAGCCAAAACTCTTACAGCATGATCCAAGGATCATGCTGTGCCGACCCCACGTAGAGTGGGATAAGGGCAGGAAGATGATGATGATGAATAAATTCTTATTAACTCATTGACACTGTAATAAATAAACTTGTTCTTTGTTATGTTCAGGTACACAGAAGATTTGGAGTTGGACGACGCTGTCCACACGGCCATCCTCACGCTGAAGGAAGGCTTCGAGGGCCAGATGTCGTGCGACAACATCGAGGTGGGCATCTGCGACGCGGCCGGCTTCCGTCGCCTCGAACCCGCGCACGTCAAGGACTACCTCGCGAACATCCCCTAATCTATTCACTAGTTAATAAATATTTTGCTTTCTATAACGTTGTCTTATTTACTATACCTCTATCTAGTCTCGTCACTAGTTTTTTCGAACTAGTGTGGTGAAAGGCTTTACTCGCAAGACAACTTCGGTGGCGTGGCGGATGAGTGCTCTGCTGTGGGAGGCGCGGGTTCAATTCGCTTCGGGAGAAATGTTCTGCAAATATTTCTTTAGCGTCTAGGTGTCGTAATATTATGTACTCTAAGGTATGTATTTAAAAAAAAGTGTACAAAAATAGTCTATCAGCCATCTGGTTCCCATAGTACAAGTTATGTACGTACTAAACTTGAAAACTCTATGAGCATGTTTCTGGCAAAATATTTAATTTGAATGACTTCACCGATAACGTGGGTAGGTCAAAGCTACTGAGCCACAGAACACTAGTTACTACTCCTAGCGGAGAAGCGGAGGTACTGAGCTACGAAAATGTATGCTAAGTAATTCTAGCGCATTTCGTGGCAGTAAATTGTTACATATTGTGGACGTGTTTTCTACTTTTTATTGTTATTTTGTAAATGAGAATACCTAGTGTTTAGACAAACCTAACCTAAACTTTGTGAAAATAAATATATCTATATCTAAGAATAGAGGATATAAAATTAGTGGAATAGAATCTACCGCGGTAATGGATTAAAACGGAATTAAAAGGGTAGGTAGGTAATCAAATCCTTTGACGGATTTGCTAAGATTATAGTGGAAATAGGTCACCGCATTGTGCAATAACTTTCTGTCAGTTGTCTTCTCTCTTACTCAATTCTTATCTATGTCATCTATTATAACTTTATTTGGGTCATGTTAAAAAAACAATTTTGAAGGGTTTTTATACAAATTTTATTAAAGATTTTAGTTATAAATTCACTTAGGAGCTAGTTCTACGCGGCGATGCCATCTTGGTTCGAATCATCGTCTGAAACAAAACCAAATGTAAGTAATTTTAAAAATGAATATAATACACAATGAAAGGAAATACAATTTATGTAACAAATCGTTGAGTATTTTTCGTTACGATGAAATCACTTTAGTTTTAGGCAAATAAACCTCACAAGAGAAGTTCACACCTTAATTTAACTATTAGTACTTCTTATAGTTCCATAAACATGTAATGAAAAAGTATGTTTAAGATTAACTATGGGCGGTTTGTTTACATAAATTGTATCTCCAGTTTGGTTGAAGTATAGTTTGAACATAATTATGATGCTGATTTTACTCAATATGGTAAGGTGTGATGATCTTCTCTGGGTCTAAATAAATGGCGCACCTTTTTGGTCCTTGTAGACTAAGCCTATCTTGTATGCAGCTTCAGATCATCTCTACAAAGAGAAATGTGTGTTAGTTCACCATTTTAATTTGTTTGTTAACCTTCTACTGGTCTACTGCGTTCATTGTTAACGACACCCCCAAAAGAAACCCGGGTGCGGTTGCTAAAAAGGATTTGTCGACGACAACACTAATGAATAGTCTTGTTGCCCTGATATATATTCTTATAACAAAATCATCATCTTCCTGCCCTTATCCCACTCTATGTGGGGTCGAACCAGCATGATGCTTGGACCACGTTGTAAGAGTTTTGGCTAAGGTGTTTTATGACCGGGCGCCTGCCTGACGTCAACCCTCCTTGGGAATACTTGCTTATTGTATCTCATCATGTTGGATGATACTATCTCTTAGTCGACTTTTACGACATGCTCGGGGAGAGAAGCAGCTGGACGCATTCTATGTTTTTTCTTTATTCTGAGTCCAGCAAAAAAGTATTAAGTATTCTTATACCAAAATATGAAATAAAATATTGTTAAAGAATATGTCTATCAACCATTGAGAGTATACTGGCTCGATATATTCTTAAACGATAGTTATGTTATCCCAACATTACAATTGTGTTGTTTTGAGGGTGTCGCTAACAAAGAACGGTCTACTGATCTACTGTCTCAGTGTACCTTTGTCATCGGTGTCCATCGGCTCAGGTTCCTCATGGTAGGCGGGCGCGAGGGGTGACACCACAACTCCATCCCACACCGTGATCTCAGCGGATATATCCTTTCCTCCTTCGAAGGGTTGGAGCCCTAGGACGTAACGGTGGCCGCCGCGCGCTACCACTCTTAGCAAACTGGAACATTTTATAAATATTAAGCCAAAGCATGTAAACGGGGTAAACGAGTTCTTGAATCGGTTCTCTGGCTAGCTGGTCACGATCTACTGCTGGTTGCTGCCAGAGACTGGATGCCTCAAGCCAGTGCGATGCTGCTCATAAGGGGAGGCCTATGTCCAGCAGTGGACTGATATAGGCTGATGATGAAGCCAAAGCATACGGGGATGTTTGAGCCTCGATCACGGTTAAACGGTGAATAGAAGCTATAAGTAGGTGTGTATTGAGGAATAAAATTGGTTACTTTCTGAGGAGAAGCTAGGTCAAGAGAGCAACCGACGAGCATGCATTAAGAGTGTGATGAGAGTGAATGAAGCGAGTAGTGTGCCAGGACCTGAGTCCTGCGCAGCCGGACTGGCACAGCCGGGCTGGCGCAGCCGGGCAGACAGTTCTATAACTATGGTTATTACGTATGCGCGGTAGAAGTGGCGATGTCCTATGTCCTCGCACGGGTCAAATCTTGCGCAGCCGGGCTGGCGCAGCCGAACTGGCGCAGCCGGACAGAGATTGCTGTTGCTATAAGTCTATGTATGAAAGTATTACGTCTGTGCCGTGGCTGCGGCGGTGTCCTGCGCGGCGAGGTCGAGCGCAGTGTGGGCGCGAGCGTGAGCAGCTTCGCAGGGGTCCGGCAGCCCCGCGCACCCCGGCAGGAACAAACCCCCCGCCATCAGCGACAAAGCGCGCCTTGAACAACATACAAAGACGAAGTTTAAGGGCGTGCAATAGCGGATTTTCTCACCAAAATAGATGTAGAACCCTGTTGCTAAATAAAATATATTTATTCAAAAATCAAATGAAACTTTAAGGGATCATAGCTGAAGGGATCTTAGCTGAACGGATCACAGCTAAGGATCATGGTTGAACGGATCATACCTGAACGCCACGTTGATGGGCAGCGCCTGGCGCGCCGGATTGTTGAGGATGCAGTGGTGAGCTAGCAGATCCACCATCCACGGCGTCAGAGGCTCCAACCCCGCATGACGAGCGCACATATCTCGCAACAAACGGATTAGGACCTGAAAAAACAAAACGCGTTTTACTTTACAAAGCTAAAGCCCTTTTACCATCTATAGTAGATGATTTATATACAGGAAGCAACTTTTTTCACAGACGGGACGCTGTAGTGCTCGGGACGAATTAAGATGGAGTAGGATTGCCCAGCACCTATTCCATCCTTTCAGCTTAGTCGGCCTTGTCCACAGGAAAGGCATGGTCAATACGTGCGGAGCTGACTAAGCCGCGGGTTTCCTCACGGGGTGTTTTCCTTCATCGTTGTGAGTACCCCACATAGAGTGGGATAAGGGCAGGAAGATGATGATGATTCAAGAGTGGGATGTGGTACCTTTATGGAGGAGTGGTGCGCGTTTTCCTCGAACCAGCGACTGTGGCGGATGGCAGCGAGGTGGCTACTAATAACTTTGAAGTCTAGATGGACCTGCAAACAACGCGATGAAATAAATAAATAACACCCAACAGTCACATACACAGTCCTGACCCCACACTAGGACTCCCTGTGTCGTGGGTATCAGAAACTACGAGTACCATGCTACCACAACACCCAGACCCGGAACAAATATTTGCAGAATATGCAAACATTTCTTCCGCAGCGGGAATCTAACCCGCGCCTCTTGTGTCTCTGCCGAGCAATCGTTCGCCACAGAGGTCGTCTCATAATAACAGATATACAAACAACACAGGTATGATGATAAATTTATTTATTTTATTATTTATTACTATTGGTTGACGTCAGGCAGGCGGCCGGTCATAAAACACCTTAGCCAAAACTCTTACAAGGATCTAAGGATCTACTCCAAGTATCATGCTGTGCCGACCCCACATAGAGAGGCAGGAATTAGAATTAGACTTACCAACATGATGAGATACAATAAGCAAGTATTCCCAAGGAGGGCTGACATCAGGCAGGCGGCCGGTCATAAAACACCTTAGTCAAGACTCTTACAGCATGATCCAAGAAACATGCTGTGCCGAGCCCACAGAGTGGGATAAGGGCAGGAAGATGATGATGATTTATTAGTATTGATATAGTGAGTTGTACTTACGTCGGGCTCCAGTTTCCTGAGGTTCTGATGCAGAGTGGTGACTAGTACCCGCACGGCGGCCGCGGACCCCGTGACCGTGAACCCGCGCGCGTGGCACAGCGACACCACTGCGCTGGAGCCGTCCGCCACCATCAGCTTATTCAGTTCCTCATTCACCTGGGAACAGAGATTATATTACTTCACGAACATGTCTAAATTAAACGTAAAATTGTAAATACCGTTACATTATAATTAGGGATGTAACGATACATAATTTTGGATACGAAACCGATATCGGTAGAATTTGAAAAAAAAAGGAATAAATTTCTTTATTTTGTGTGTTTTGAACTTCTTCGTCGGACTGGGAGTAAAGAAAAAACGTAGAATGCGTCCAGCTGCTTCTCTCCCCGAGCATGTTGTAAAAGTCGACTAAGGGATAGTATCCTCCAACATGATGAGATACAATAAGCAAGTATTCCCAAGGAGGGATGACGTCAGGCAGGCGGCCGGTCATGAAACAGCTTAGCCAGGACTCTTACAGCAGTGCCGACCCCACAGAGTGGGATGAGGGCAGGAAGATGATGATGATTTAATAGCTTGTTATCCAGGTAGGTACCACACAAGCGGAAACTGGTGTGAATTACTTTGTATACCGGATACCTTATTGGATAATCCGTCCACAGCTTCCTTGGTAGGCAGGGTCTTCATGAGAACCACAATATCGGCCACATTCTTGCCCGCCATCATTGTTCCCTTCTTGTATGAGCCCACCTGTCTCACTTCTTCAAGTTGCTGAAAGATTTAATGTGTTTTAAAATATGTTTGTAATGATTCTTACTTATATTATCATTGTTGTGATTTTGTAAGTATCACATAACCCCAGATATTTATTACTTAAATTTATCACTTGACGACCTCGGTGGCGTGGCGGGCGAGTGCTCGGCTGAGACGCAAGAGGCGCGGGGTCGATTCCCGCTGCGGGAGAAATGTTTGCATGACCTGCAAATATTTCTTCCAGGTCTGGGTGTTGTATTATGTATTAAAAAAATATATATTTAAGTATTCTATCAGCCATCTGGTGCCTATAGTACAAGCTTTGCTTAGTTTGGGGCTAGATGACACTATGTGAAATATCCACAAATACTTATTTATTTATTTAAAAGCCTTCCATCTTCTCCTATCACTCTGAAACATATTCATAATATCCACAAATTAAATTGTATTGTAAACTTACACAAGCAGCGAACTCTCCTGGAGCCACGACAAGATTGTCGAGGACTGTCTGCACCTTGGTGACGAGGCTCAGCACTGCAGCCTGCTCCGCAGGACTTGGGCACAGCTCCGCATGGCGTTTAAGAAGGGCCTGCAACAGACATTCATTATAAACTAGTGGAAAGCTCCGCAACTTTGTATGGATAGTTTTTTTATATGAACTTAATCTTTCCGCTGCATCCTCTAATATAGCATTTCCTATTTGCCGGCTTGGGACCAGGTACCGGGCCATCAAAATATAATACCAGGTCGCAACATTCCCGCCTTGTTTTTAAAATATCACCTACTATCGATCGACTAAATAGGCGATACCATAAAACCTTTTTACTATTAATATATGTGTATTATTTTACGTAATGGAACCAGCTTGGGTTTAAAAGTATTAAGTGGGCCACGAAGGGGCAGTGTGAAAATTACCAGGCCACGGCAGAACAATGTTTGGAAAACACTGCTCTAGTAGTTGAATTACAGGAATTCCATTCTTAATACACCCCTTACACCATAAGAATATATGCTTCTAGGTTTAGGTAAGGTTATTCACTGTTCCACAACAAACAAACTAAGACATAACTTAGTGTATAAATTAAGTTTTCTCATATAAGTGAATATTATTATTCTTATGGGAAATCAATAAATATCTTAAACCTGAAAATATCTAGTCTTTCAGTGTCTGTATATACAATTTTTTGTGATGATGTAGGTCTTTAATGTTAAAAACAGAAGTCTGGTTTAAATTGAATGAAAAGTACAAGTATCTAGGGTAAGTAGTTACTTGAGTAAGAGCAGAATCATCTGGGGCGGGCTTGCACCGAGGAAACGCGGGCTCCGCAAGAATCAGGTCGAAGGGCGGCCTTAGCATCATAACCCTGGGTCTGTTGAAGGGCGGGCGGTTCATTCCACCTCTCCCCGGCATCCCGCGGCCGCCCCGGCCCGCTCCGCGAACCATATCGCGAATTTTTACTGCTTATTTGAGGATGAGATTACGCGCAGAGAAATCACTGTTTGTTGCTAGAATTACACTGTTGTTGATGCTTTATTGGAATGTTAAATGAGGAGTAACTATTTGCTTTATTGTTTCTGGTGAACTTTATGTGTGAAAACACCTTATTTCCTTTTCTTTTTACAAATCTAAGAAATTACAAACAAAATGGCAGGGACGCGGTTAGGTTATAATTTGAGTAGCCACCTACAAAAAAAAAAAGTCATTTTTTTGCTCTTGAAACACTGAATAAAGATGCGTTCTTGGTTTCATTGACACAATAATGTTTGCATTCTTCTTCCATTTTCCTCAGAAGCCATGCGTTAATGTTTAACGTTGAGTGTTTAACTATGTTCAGAGAAACAGAGATAGATGAGATTTTTGGAATAAAATTATGACAATGTATTGGGTTCTTTTGCTAGGAAACTCATTATATATTTGATGACATTGACAATGATAGCTAAAATTACTATGTCAAGCAGCAGAGTATACGTCATTGTGACAAGCAACAGAAAAAATATTAAATTATTATCAACAAAAATGACGTGGAGGTTATGATTTGGTTTTATTGATCAATTTATTTAGTAATTAGGTCAATAGAACGGCGAGAAGCTATAATTAATCGTGTAAATAAATAGACAACAAAATGATTGAAATTTCAGATACTCAAAGTAAGTATTTATTCTTTTACGACCCTGTATTTGAATGCACTAAAGTCTTCGTCCAGTATCTTCAGTAATTCGTAATTTATCAATGAAAATCAAGTGGAAACTGTGAATTTTATTATTGCTTCGTATCTTCATCCAAACATACTTGAATTGGCCCTAAAATTCTAATTATTTCGTGAGTTTTGTGAAGTCATTTTTCTACCCATTTTTTACCATACCTATGCAAAACCTATCAATACATTCTTCTTCAACTATTTTAAAAGGTCAAGTGCACTATTTGTTCTTTCACTATTCCCAAATCACTTTATGGCCCCTGTCATTGGCTTTGCTCCGGTTGCCCAAGAAGAAACATTAAAAGTTCCATTTTTGTTTTTCAGAGATTGGCGTAGGTCTGGCTGGGTTCGGCATAGCATTCCTATTCTTAGGAGTCCTATTGCTGTTCGATAAAGGATTACTGGCTATAGGCAATGTAAGTCCAATTAGTATCTACATAGACCCATAATCATCATCTTCTTCCCCTCATCCCACTCTATGTGGGGTCGGCACAGCATGATCCTTGGATCATGGTGTAAGAGTTTTGGCTAGGGTGTTTTATGACCGGCCGCCTGCCTGACGTCAACCCTCCTTGGGAATACTTGCTTATTGTATCTCATCATGTTGGAGGATACTATCTACATAGACCCAAAAAATTTAAAACTTATCAAAACAATGTTTTCGTGTACTAAACTAGGTATTTACTAAGACGTCCATAAATATTTATTAATTTACAACTTAAGATTACCTATGTGAAGAAAAATTAAAACGGCGTAGCATGATATTTTCAGGATACTTGCTAGAACTGCAGTAAACATGTATTATTGGGTTAATGCCATGGCTATTTTTTACCATTGCGCCTCTTGCCATCAACGTTCATCCAACACATTAGAACCAAAATGGTTCCAATGGAGGTATCTGCCGTGGACGCTCAGGTTGTGGAATAAACTCCCTGCTGCGGTTTTCTCTGACAAGTACGGTATGGGGTTCTTCGGAGAGGGTGTGAACAGATTTCAGCAGGGTCTGCAACACATGATTGATACCCCTGGTGTTGCAAGCGTCAACGTCAATAGGGTGTAAGCCGCGGGTTTCCTCACGATGTTTTCCTTCACTGTTTGAGAGTACTGGTATAATTAGCGCACAATATTTTCACACAGAAGAATCCATTGGCACACAACCGGATTTGAACCCACGTCCATAGGATCGGAAGGCGGGGTCACTACCAACTAGACCACCAGTACTTCATTAATTTCAAAGCCTCTTGTGTTATATCCTCAGATCCTCTTCATCAGTGGCCTGGCGTGTGTGATAGGGCTGCAGAGGACCTTCTTCTTCTTTTTCCAACGGCACAAAGTGAAGGCTTCGGTGGCATTCTTCGGAGGCATCAGTATTGTGCTCCTCGGCTGGCCGATGATTGGCATGATCGCTGAGATGTATGGGTTTCTGCTGTTATTTAGGTGAGCTATTTTAACCTCGCAACAGCTGATGATTGAGCGGTGTGTTGCCGTCTCCAAAATATAATTTACCCATCTCAATGAAAGGAGGTTTTAATCATTTTCCAAAAAAATAGTTTATCATGGTTTCTTACCTGTATCTTCCACGCTTGGTCGCGTTACAAACAGGTGTAAATGCAATGTAGATTTAAGATATGTCCACTTGGACATATCTTTCTGTCTGGATCACTTGATCCCAGTGATTTTAAGGAATAAAAAATTTTGATTTTGACTTTAACTAAGAAAGAGGGAAAAATCAAAATGTGCTAAATTGCTCAGATAGCTATTAACCTAAGAAAATCGGAAGTTACAAATGTTATGGAACTGCAACAATCTGGAAGCGCAGTTAGAAGAAATGTCAGAACCCAAAATTAAAATTGTACATACAGACATACATATTATCACGCCTAATGGAGTGGACAGAGCCACAAGTAAACATAAGAAAACTTGCAGCCACTTCTGATTTGAAGTTCTAAGATGGATATGGTGAACCATGGTGACAGGTGATCAGCCCATCGCCCATATAGATTGTCCATCATTTTGGAGAGGTCTATCCCTTAGTCGACTTTTACGACATGCTCGGGGAGAGAAGCAGCTGGACGATCTATGCTTTTTCTTTACTTCCAGTCCAGCAGAGAAGTATTATATAAAAATTTTCTGTTGTAAAACTCATTTTGATGTTTCCAGGGGTTTCCTGCCGGCAGCTGTGAATTTCCTGCGGATGGTCCCTGTATTAGGTTCCTTGCTTAACCTGCCCATCATCAGTGGGGTAAGTATTAAGGATACTTTACATGTCTAGGTATTAAACTAAGGCTTTTTACTATCTATAGTAGATGATTTATACAGCGTCAGGAGGCAACTTTAACTTCACAGACGGGACGCTGTAGTGCCCGGGACGAATTGAGATGGAGTAGGCTTGCCCAGCACCTATTCCATCCTCTCAGCTTAGTCGGCCTTGTCCACAGGAAAGACATGGTCTATATGTGTGGAGCTGCTGTTTCGTCACGATGTTTTCCTTCATCGTTTGAGAGTACTGGTATAGCGCACATAAATTTTTCGCACAGAAAAATCCATTGGTACACGACCGGATTTGAAACCACGACCTTAGGATCGGAAGGCGGGGTCACTACCAACTAGACCGCCGGTGCTCTCACAAATTTATAGAAATTTTTGAAATTAATGTTTACATTAAATAATTGTTTATATTTTGTTTCAGATTGTAAATCGGATAGCGGGAGATACGGGACGTAACATGGTATGATAGAGAACATACCAGAAAGACAATTTTATATATAGTGTAATTATGTGTGTGGTTTCAATTGATGGTGAATAAATGCTTATGTTAAGTGGCTGTGGTTTTAAGCCTTAACATTTAAGGGGAGGAACTCGCGGGAAATAGTTTAAATGTGGATACTGTTGTAATTAACTTTTCTATTGATTTATATAAATATTTGTGCATCACACAGCGCCATCTAGCCCCAAACTAAGTAAAGCTTTTACTTTGGGAACCAGGTGGGTTAAAAAGGCCGCTTTTGATCTGTTGCTGATATGAATTGCGTTCGATTTATCAAAATTCCGACCGTTTTACGGCCAAATATGAATCTGCTGCTGAATTGAATTGCAGAAATAACGGGAATTGCTTAGGATCTGCTATAAAATCAAAAAATTAATTGCTCAAAGTGGACTCATTGGGCTATTTTTCTTTCTTTCTTTCTTCATCATGTTGACTACCTCGGTGGCGTGGTGCTCGGCTGAGACGCAAGAGGCGCGGGTTCGATTCTCGCTGCGGGAGAAATGTTTGCAAATATTTCTTTTGAGGTCTGGGTGTAACATTATGTACTTACAAAATTGTCGGTCCCGGCTTTTAAGTCGTTAAGCCACGACGGTGGCCTTTAGGCGGCCTAAAAACTCCGTCACAAGAGTTGGCCACTAGCTCATACGAACTTACTGTTTACCTTATTGTACAAGCTTTGCTTAGTTTGGGTCTAGATGGCGCTATGTGAAATGTCCACAAATATTTATTATTATTATTATTTATTTATCACAAGATTTTTTATCGAAGGTAGACCTACCGACTACGCTATGATACCAGTAAAAAATAAATACTACCTAAACGTTTTTTCGTTTATAGTTTGTGCCTATTAGCGCCATCTATGAAGTTTTGGGGGACTAAAACTGTTCTCATTTCTTTGTGATTCTGCGAGGACGTTTTCCAGGTTTCCTAAGTTATTAATAGTTTAAAACTTGACGACCTCGGTGGCGAGACAGGCGAGTGCTCGGCTGAGACGCAAGAGGTGCGGGTTCGATTCCCGCTACGGGAGAAATATTTGTATGTTCTGCAAATATTTCTTCCAGGTCTGGGTGTTGTATTATGTATTAAAAGTATGTATTTACAAAAAAAAAGTATAAAAGTATTCTATCAGCCATCTGGTGTCCATAGTACAAGCTTTGCTTAGTTTGGGGCTAGATGGCGCTGTGTGAAATGTCCGCAAATATTTAAATATTTTCTAGCGCGAAAGTACAAACTTACGCACTGAACTTTATTTATGATCGCTTGGTACAGTCAGCCAATAATATGTAGTAGGTACTTACATTAATTGGCAAGAATTTAGTTATTTTTGGAGTGTGGTGAGCTGTTGTATTTCCTCAAAACTTATGTATAGTTAAACAAAAAGTATTTTTAAATTAGAAATTAGAGTTATTTTTAGTTTTTGTTCGATACTTAAATAACGTCTTAGTATACAACGTGTAACATAATGTCCCTATAAGCCCGAAACGGGGGTGTTCTATACGTCATTGCGAACAACGTTTGTTCAACGACTTTTAAAATTTCAAAGGTTTTCATTCATGAAATGTCTCTTAAACTTTGCTCCAATACGTAACTTGACACAACGTGAGGCATCCCTATTTACAGCTGTTTTTTGACCTTTAAGTGTGAACTCTAGATGAAACAGGTAACAGAACAGACACCATTAGTAAAATGCCTACCTACTTACCTAATAACGAGGTGGCTTAATAAGTAATTTCTATTTTTTTTTGAAGGCCTAGTGGTACCTTGGTATTTATTGGTAATTAAAATGTTAGGTCACATCACGACTAAAATCCCTAGGCACCGTAAACATCCTTTCAGATCTCTTTGTTAAGTACCTAGTATAGGAGATAGGTACCTTACCTACTCAATTTTGTACCTACCTACTCGGGCCTTAAAGGTATCCTCAGTGGGTGCCAAGGAGTATGAGAGGATGTCTACCGTGCCTGAGGATAAAGCCGTGATACCTACTCAATTTTGTACCTACCTACTCGGGCCTTAAAAGCATCTTGAGTAGGTAACAAGAAGTATGAGAAGAGGTCTACCGTGCCTGAGGATAAAGCCGTGACCCTATTCCACTTTAGTTTTTCCAACGATGTATTATTCCAATATTCATTGGAGCATTTTTCAATGCAATTTTGTACCTACCTACTTGGGCACTAAAGTCAAAGGTTGTGACTTATCTGTTTTACTAATCTTCATTTTCATCGTGAACAGCCTATTTGTCATTGGTTGCATTGAAACAACAACAACAACTAGTGGGATGGCACCTCGCCCTAATTGGCTGTCGGTGCCTTTGCTAAATTCAAAATCCGCAACCGTCAACCGACACCGCACCGCAAGCGTTTGTTTAATAAAATCAAATTGGTTCCGTAGGTTTATTTGTTTTTTACTTTTCTTGATTGAACTACGTAATTGTTGGTAGGTTATTATGTAAGTAGGTAGGTACCTACCTAGTAGCAAATGGGGATGGAGCACATGGTAGCATATTGGTATGAACCCCGCCTTCCCATCCTTAAGTCGTGAGTTCGAATCTATGGATTTTTCGATTCGAAATTTATGTGTGCAATATCAATGCTCTCAAACGGTGAAGGAAAACCTCGTGAGGAAACCAGGCATGTCATAGACGTGTGTCAAAGTGTACGAAAGGAACCTTCAAGGTGCACTCTAATCCTTCCACCACACTGGTTCAAAAGAGCTAGCGACACGGACACGACGACAGTAGTAGTAGTAGTAGTAGTAGTAGTAGTAGATGTATGGTGAAGTTTTTTTCCTTTTTTTTCCCAATCGGTATTTAGTGGGTTACCCCAGACAAGGAACCCTAAAAATTCGGCTTTCGGCAATAGGTACCTACTTTTGGTCGCAAAACAGATCGGTTTTTATCAGTCGCAATTAGCATTCGTTCCTTGCAACAACTGCAACAAGCAATCTCTCGGTTCGCGTAACTAATTAACGATACGATGTCGGCTTTGTACTCAAACAGTGAGTATTATGATATGGTGTTGTGTGTGTGTGTTGGAGCAGCACCAAATAATTAATAGCTTAGTAGCGGCGCGTCAGCTCTACAGAGAGCGTTATCCAGGGCGGCCATTACCATCTTACGGGCTATTTTCTGGGATTGGTGAACCGTCTTCTCTCGACGGGATCTTTCCACCGGCGCACCAGTGAGGGAAGACCGGGAATTCGGTGGTGTGTTGTACCTACTTCCCTTTGATGGATACCGAGTACCTACTGTGTGTGTCAACAGTGATAAAATTCAGTGATAGGTAGGTATGATGATAGGTACCTAACCTATCACCCTACCTAGTAGGTACCCCATTAGTACCTAGCTTACTAATAAAAAATGACAAAAATAATTTTGTGATTGTGAATGTGAATGTGTACCAGTAATACCAACCTAGGTACCTACATACCTACCTAATACCTACCATGTCAATTAGCCGTGTTCCGAGCCAACCAAGAAGAAGGGAGAAAAGGTATAACTTAACTTTTCCTGTACCTAGGTCCTTAGGTAACTACCTAGGTAGATGTAGGTAGGTAGTTGTTTTTTTATGTGTGAAAGATATCGTGATTTTAATCTTCGACTTTAATTTCTACGTAGAATTAAAAAAATTGCAAATTCTTACGAAAACTTTGGTGATTACACCTAGGTACTTTTTGAAACTTGCCGCGCGTTCAATTGTCTGCGTATGTGTGGGTCCGACGCGATAGGAGGGTGCGCGTGTGTTTGTTACCTACGCAAATGGTAAACAAACACATAGGGTTGTCACAAATTTCTCATGAAATAATTTGTTTTTAATTGTATTGGAATTTCAAATATGATGTATTGAACTTTTGCACACGTCAATGTATTCAAGTGCTCGGTCTGAATACACCCCTTTCGGGCTTATAGGGACATTATGTTACACGTTGTATATATTATTATGTCGAAATATACCTGTATAATGATCTTATTATGTATCTCAGACTAAATAAAAAGAAAAGACACCGCGCCACAAACAACTAAAGTGAAGCCACCTTTTTATCTATGTGTGTGTCGAAGGTTTTGAGGTTGTGTGCTCCAAGTAACCTAAATTCATAGTATAATAATTAAGAAACGATGTTATTTGAAGTACTTACAAGTGAGAAGTGATTCCGTGAGACTTTTTATGTGATTTGATGCTGTTTTTACAAGTTTTCACTACACAGGAAGGCATAACTCTATTTTTAAGACTCGTGACGTACTAAGAGCGATGAGCATGGTTTTAGTGTAGGTTTGTGGGTTAGCGTGTGTGTTTACTTGCAGGAGCACGGTTTTGTATGGCTTCACTTTTGTTCGCGGCGCGGCGTCTTTTCTTTTATTTGATCTGAGTTATGTATAGAAACATATTTTTTTTAAATTAGCACTAACAAAATCTCTTAACTTTAAAATAATTATTTTTAACGTTGGTAACACGGCAACTTCTTCCCCAGGATGGAGTGTCATAAGCGGCATTGGACTTCGAATAAACCGATCCTAACCATTCCAAAGTTTATACATAATTTATTTTCCAAATTTATATATCCTTTTTGTAAATAATAAAGATCATTTTATCGAAATCACTGCGTCTTTATTTGTTTAGATTTCTCCTGCAGTTTTAACAATTGTATTTTCTTTGGCAAAAACCTACTTTTTCATTCAAGTATTGTAAACTTACGGGTATATCGCTAAGCAAAATTAGTCTAACTTATAGATTTCAAACAAGAAAGAGTGTAAAAATAAAAAAGCGGTCAAGTGTAGGTACCTAAGTCTAATTAAATACACACGTAGGATTCTGTACCATCGCACATGTACCTATATAAATGTTTTTTGTCGTCTTTTTTTTTCATTATCTATCTAAAAGAGCTTAACCTCACTGACTGACTGATTCATCATCGCCGAGCCGAAACCGCTGAAGCTAGAAAGATGTTACTTGGAAGGTAGTTTCCTTTTATAGCAAAATAACCCACTAAGGCGGGATTTTTCGAAATTCTACCCCTAAAGGGGTGAAAAGGGGGGGTAAAAATGTTTGTATGGAACTTTTTAGCGCGTGGTGCGATTTGCTTGAAACTCGGTTCGGATACTGTAAATGCAAAATAAATGGACATGTGTTTCAGGATTTTTCTAAACAACCCTTAAAAAGGGCTAAAATGGGTGTCAAAATTTGTATGGGAATTTTTTAACGAGCGGTGGTGCGAATGGTTTGAAATATAACGCGTACGAAGTCGCGGGCAACAGCTAGTTTGTTATACGTATTTAAGTGGTCAAAATAATGTAGGTAGGTATCTACCTATTTCAAGACAAAAGTCAAAGTCAAAGTCAAAGTCAAAAATTTTTATTCCATAAAATCACTGGGATCACTTGGACACGTCTTAAATCTACGTTGCATTTACACCTGTTCGTAACGCGACCAGGCGTGGAAGATACAGGCAAGAAACCACGCTTGGCTATTTTTTTGGAAAATGATCCCTTTACAATCATGTTATAAAAGGAGTTGGAGCATTCAGTCCCAAGCATTTTTATCTTCTATATAATCGGATATTTTATAGTAAGCTTTTTTATACAACTTTTGTTTTATTAGTGTTTTGAATTTATTAACTGACAAATTTGTCATCTCGCTTGGGACTTTGTTATAGAAGCGTACACATTGCCCTTTAAATGATTTATTAACTTTACCTAGCCTAATCGTGGGTACAGCAAGTTTATCCTTATTTCTAGTATTAACACTATGATTATCACTATTTTTCTTAAACTTACTAACATTTTTATGTACGTACATCAAGTTTTCGTAAATATATTGACAAGGAACAGTCATAATGTTTATTTCTTTAAATTTATTACGTAATGACTCCCTAGGACCCAGGTTATAAACTGCTCGAACAGCCCTCTTCTGCAACACAAATACGGTGTTTATATCTGCAGCACTCCCCCACAACAAAATGCCATATGCCATGATGCTATGGAAGTAGCTGAAGTAAACTAGTCTAGCTGTATCTACGTCTGTAAGTAGACGTATTTTTTTGACTGCATATGCCGCAGAACTAAGTCTCTTCGACAATTTATCTATATGTGGGTCCCATTGAATCTTTTTATCTAAGGTTATGCCCAAAAAAGTAGTAGTGTCCACGAGATCTATATGTTCATTTTTTATTTTTATATGAGAATTTACTTGTGTAACATTTGGTAGTATAAATCTTATACATTTGGTTTTCTTTTCATTTAGCAATAGGTTATTTACATCGAACCATTCTACGACTTTGGAGATTGCATTGTTTACTTCGCCAAAATTAACCTGGCGTCGTTTCATTTTAAATAAAAATGAGGTGTCATCTGCAAACAATACAATTTCATGATCATCCCTAACAAGTTTAGGTAAATCATTAATATAAACTAAAAATAGAAATGGTCCTAATATTGATCCCTGTGGTACACCCATTGTTACTATTGACCCTGGAGAACGTTTTCCATTAACGTCGACTCTTTGTATTCTGTTACTTAAATAGGAACTGAGAAGGTCAAGAGCAAAACCCCTAACCCCATAGTGTCGGAGTTTCCTGATTAATGTTTCATGATGGACACAATCGAATGCTTTTGACAGATCACAAAAAATCCCTAAAGCATCACGAGACTCTTCCCATGCATGGAAAATATGCGATATTAACTCGACACCAGCCTCTGTTGTTGAACGGCCCTTCATAAATCCGAATTGTTTGTTGTCGAGTAGGTTATTTATGTTAAAATGGTCTTGAAGTTGCTTTAGAATCAGTTTTTCAAATATTTTGCTAAAGGTCGGTAGTACTGATATAGGACGATAGTTACTAGGGTCTGAATGACTACCAGATTTGAAGAGAGGTGTTATTTTACTATGTTTCATTAAATCAGGGAACACACCACAATCAATACATTGATTGAAGATCATAGCTAGGTCAGGTGCAATTATGTCTATCAATGGTTTTACGACGCTAACAGAAATTCCCCAGAGGTCCGTGGTCTTTTTTACATTGATTAATTTATAAGCCTTGACAATGTCATTAGAACTGACATAATCGAATGAAAAATTTGTTTTACATTCAGGTACGTTTTGTTTCAACATTGACTCTGCGATTATGTGGGAAGAGTTTAAAGATTTTGTAGTAGAGACTGGAATATCAGTAAAAAACAATTCGAGCGCTTTAGCTACATCTTCATCTTTGTTAATAATTATATTATCTATTTTTAATTTAAAACTGTTATTATGAATTATATTTTTTCCAGTCTCTTCTTTAATAACATTCCAAGTAGCTTTAATTTTATCTTGACTGTTTTTAATTTTTGAACTCAAATATAATGATTTGGCTATTTTACATACTTTCTTAAATATTTTAGAATAATTCTTAACTTTTTCTTTAAACTCTTCACTGAAATTATATTGTTTTATACTGTACAATTCATACAATGTTTGTCTACTTTTATGTATTCCTGCTGTTGCCCACTCACAAAATCCTGGCTTATTAGATACCATGATCGATTTGGATGTATAAACTGAATAGAATTCGTTATTAAATTCTTTAAAAAATGTATTATACAAATAATTAGGATCTTCATTATGATATATTATGTTTGGAATTTTATTTTTTAGATTTGATTTCAACTGTTCCAATCGATTAATGGTCATTGGTACATAGGTAATTTTCCTTTTTACATTTTGCCTAGTTTGTGTTTCAATTTTTATAAATTGTCCAAGGTGGTCTGATTCAAGTTGATTAATAATATTTTTACTTATTATATTAACATTAGTAAATATGTTGTCCAAACATGTAGCTGAGGTGGCAGTTATTCTAGTTGGCTCCATAAATGATGGTTCAAGATTGAATGATTTAAATAAACTTGTTAATCTAGTATTTAATGAGCATTTTTCAAGCAGATTTACATTAAAATCGCCACATACAATAATTTCCTTGTTAGATTTAGACAATTTGAACATAATTTCTTCCATAACCTTTTCAAAAACATCAAAGGAGGCGCAAGGCGGGCTGTAAGCGCTTATAACAATGAACTGCTCCAACTCTACGCAGGCTATTTCTATGTGTCTTTCTGCAGTCAGGTGAATAATATCTTTGCGTTCTTTAAATTTAATTTGTTTGTTTAGTAATATTAATGAGCCACCTCGTTCAAAATGGTTCCTGCAGAAAGATGCACAAAGAGAAAGCCATACCTATTATACTAAATAAAATACAACCAAAAACCAATATACACCTGTAAATATTCTCCCTATTCCCGGACATTATACTAGAAAAATAGTGAAAACAAATAGGTACTACGGAATAAAACTCGCGTAGAAAGTCTTACAAAAACAATTTGGCGCCACCGCTCCACTGCCCAATAAATAACACCATAAACATACATCAAACGGAACGCATTCCGAATCCTGCTAGTATTATCTGTGGCGCTCTATGATATCGATAAGATATTGTAGGTGGCGCCACTCGCTGACGTCCGTCTCAGTCGCCGCCCGGGATCGGGCCGTGCCGCACGTGTACCTAGGTCTCGGCGACCTGTCGCGAGAGCCCTTGATCTGTTCACCCCAACCATGAATAAAAAAACAAAATTTCAATAGTTTTACACCTCGATATAGAAATACAGTTATTTCGTTTATAAGATGCGTGTTAATGGACGGTAGTGTAATTATTAATTAGTATCCTGTGAGTGTGAGGTACCTATCTTGAAAAATAATACTGCGCTTTGAAATGAGACTCACCTAGGTATTTTAATGTGCGTGTGCTTTGGTTTAACTGTACAAAGTAAGTAAGGATTTTCCATTTTTGCATGCTCTTAGTCATTGTTTTTGTTAATTTACATAAATGCATGTATTTATTACCTTATTTCTAATATTGGCTTGCGTGATAATGATCGCTGTACAATTGGGGTTGCTGTGCTTAGCTTACTTGATTACTTTATCATAAAATTATTGTTTGCTTTTATGTTGACTCGTTGATTTGGCTATTTTGTTTATGGATTAACTTATATTCATTTAATTTTGCATGATTTGTATTATTTTTGGTATCTGCCAGGTACAGGTAAGCAAATACATTTTAGAACGCTGTCTGTGCAATTTTCCCGAAAACATTTAACAGTTTTAATAAACTAGTTTTGTTTGAATTTTGTGTTTTTTTGTGAATTTTGTTTTAAATAATTTAAACAATATTTATATTGCTACAAATGACCTCAACAAAAGGCGCTTGCATACAAAGAATGTCACTTTAAAATAGTGGAAATGTACCTAAGTATAATTTTTTTTCGACAAATCCTTGGACCTCTTTTTTATTGGCTACGTAAAAAATATTGGTTGTACCTAAATTGGCTGTTCCAAAGAGATGATTAGGTGTAGTTATAATTTTGTTACAATTAGTTTCTAGTTTTCCATTTGGAACCATAAAATAAATATGACGGCTTTCTGTTATTATAATATTGTTTTAATTTTTAAAAGTCGATGGGATAGTATACTCTTCAACGTGATGGACCATCTATATGGGCGTTAGGCTGATCACCTGTCACCATGGATCACCATATGGGTCTTTGAATCAGGAGTGGCTGCAAGTTTTCCTGATTACTTTTGGCTCTGCCCACCCCATTAGGATTGTAGGCGTGATAATATGTATGTTTAATTTTTAAGGAAAAAGTAGCAATCTCTGAATCTATCTATCTATTCATGTCACTAGTTATTTAGAACCAATGTGGTGAAAGGATTTAAAGTGCGCCTCAAAGGTTCCTTTCGTGCACTTGACACATATTTTTAAACTTTTTAGGTTCTACGACGTTTTTTTTACCGTTTGAGAGTATTGGTGCAGCGCACATAAATTTTTCGAACTGAAAGATCCATTGGTCCATGGGCTTTGAACCCGCAACCGTAATAAAACTTACTAAGTATATTACATAAATATTATCACGCCAGTATCCTTTGGGGTGGGCAGAGACACAAGTAATCACAAGAAAACTTGCAGCCACTCCTGATTCAAAGTCCCAAGATGGATATGAACCATGGTGACAGGTGATCAGCCCATCGCCCATGTAGATGGTCCATCATGTTGGAGGATACTATCCCTTAGTCGACTTTTTAGACATGCTCCGGGAGAGAAGCAGCTGGACACATTCCATTCCGCAATTAAATTATGTTTTTTCTTTACTCCCAGTCCAGCATAGAAGTTTTAAGAATTAATCTACTTATTAAAGGTAAATGCGTAAGTTTGTGAAGATGTTTGGATGTTTGTGACCCAATCGCGCCTTAACCGCTGAACGGATTTGATTGAAACTTGGAATATATGTGCTGGATTAACATATAGGCTATTTTTTATCCGGGTACTAAGCGAGCGAAGCCGCGGAAGGCAGCTAGTATTTCATATTTACAACTGCGAAACTAGAAGAAGCAAAATAGGAGTAAAAGTAGAATAACAGTCGTAAATCGAAGTTGTTGTTGTGCGCAATCGACGATAATTCAGACTACAAATGAATTCGGCGGGTATCTTGCCAAAAATAAGACATAATATTCAAATATCTTCCGCCAGCTACTTCGCTCGCTTGGTACCCTCGAGTGCTCGACTGACCCGACATACTCAAACGCATCTCAAAGTTGAGCATGTCTCAAATGACGATTTTTTTGTTGATAGATTTTCATCAGAAACTATCATAAAACCGTGAGTCGGATTTATCTCTTCGGTGATTGAAGCCTGAGAACAGCAAATCAACTTCGTTTAGGACATTTACTAACAATACATTTTCCAAATTGAAAAACTTTCAGTCTAACGATTAATGATCTACTTTGGTCCCTATACGTTTAACAAGAAAAAGCATAGTATGCGTCCAGCTGCTTCTCTCCCCGAGCATGTCGTAAAAGTCGACTAAGGGATAGTATCCTCCAACATAATGGACCACCTATATGGGCGATGGGCTGATCACCTGTCACCATGGTTCACCATATCCATCTTAGGATTCAATCAGAAGTGGCTGCAAGTTTTCTTATGTTAACTTGTGGTTCTGCCTACCTCATTAGGGATACAGGTGTGATAATATGTATTAGTAAAAATCCAACAAAAACAACCAGCTCTTTTTGAATAAATGTTGATTAATTGATGATGTGCAAACATAAAATCACGGCTATTTCACATAGGGGTCCATTTGCTTCCATTCTGATAAACATCCCTCGCTTAATTCACTCTCATTACATTCGTCATGCATGCTCGTCGGTTTAGGGTACTCTTGACCTGGCCCTTTTCCAAAACGTCGCCGATTTGGTCCAGGTACGTGCGCCGAGGTCTTCCCCTTCCAACGGTACCATTCACACTCGCCTCATACACCTATCTAGTTAAACCCTTCGGTTAAACCTTAACCCCCGAATAATCAAACGCGACTTGTAAATCTTCTTTTACGACTTTGTAAATAATTCTATACAATTTATTCCCAATCACAACAGTGACTACAATATCGGTACAATCTTCAAGGAGTTGGCTCTTTTCCAAGAGTACCAGATCTGATTGGCTTCACATGAATGAATTAAACATACATAATAGGTATCTATTTACTAGTCAGCAGCGATGGCTTACATTTATTTTATTTACTAGCTGACCCGACAGACTTCGTCCTGTTCATTCGTCATTTGTATGGGAAAAAGAAAAGGGCTATTTTTAGGGTTTTTCCAGCAATAATTCTAATTTTTCTCGCCGTAAAAACCATCCTTGAACTTCAACGAACATTTTAAAAAAAGATTTGGCCAAATTGGTCCAGGCGTTGTTGAGTTATGCGCTTACCAACACATTTTGCGATTCATTTTTATATTATAGATTTATTTAATTTAGTGTCGCCAACATTATGTACCTACACCGATTCATTAATTAAAAATATACTATATAAAAGCTTAGATCTAAACATGTCAAGTGTCATAATAATTATAGGAGACAGACAGCGTGCTATTAAGGTTAGAGCGAGTTACAGAAACATCTGACACAAGAGTGCCAAACCTACTTGTTTATAACTCCTAAGTCATCAAGCATCATACCCCCGAATACTCAAACGCATCTCAGAGTTGAGCACGTCTCAAGTGACGAGTTTTTGACAGATTTTCATCAAAAACTGTCAAAAAACCGTGACTCGAGACGTGCTCAACTCTGAGTCGCGTTTGAGTAAGTATTCGGGGGATAGAGAATGTATCTTCAACATGATGGACCATAAATAATGGGCAATGGGCTGATCACCTGTCACCATGGTTCACCGTATCCATCTTAGGATCAATCAGGAGTGGCTGCAAGTTTTCTTATAATTAGGTACTTGTGGCTCTGCCCCTGTTAGCGATACGGGCTTGATAATATCGTCACTGGAAAGGCAAAATTACGTAAGCGCCAAAATAGGCATACCTATTGAGTTATTTATTATCCTAAAATAGCAGTCCAAATACGCTATGAATCGCTGGACATAGAAAATAAAAAAAATAATGAAATCTTACGTTGACGTCATCAAAATTCGATAATTAGCTAAAAAGTTATGATTAAAAAACGAAAAAAAAAAAACTTTAAATAGCTTTTTCTCGAAATGACCTTTTGGCGCTTACGTAAATTTGCCTTTCCAGTGACGATAGGTATGTAGATATTTTTGGCGTTGACTGTACAGAACAGTTTTGTTTAGTAATTGTCAGTTGTGTACCTAATAGATCGTTAAGCCACGACGAAGGCCTAAAAACTCCGTCACAAGAGTTAGCTACTAGCTCATACGAACTTACTTACCTACAAGGATGTTAAGTGGATAATCTACTAGGTAGGTACTCTACTTTGTTAATTCAATTAGGAACCTGTTGGTATTTTGTTAAATCCAGGTCTCTAGGACACATACCTACATTGTTACGCGTTAGTACATAGGTAGGTAATTACGTGTCTAGTGTCAGCTTGCTTTTTGAATAATCACATTTAATAGCCTTTAAATGCAAAACTGTTTGAATGGTGCAGACAAAGAACTCATTTGAACAGGATTAACGAAAGACTAGGCAGTAAGATAACATGAAATGAAAGGAGATATGATGCGTATGAAAGGAGTGAGTACTGAGATGACGAGTGATAGAAGATGGAAGAGGAAAACATGTGCCGACCCCACCTAGTGGGATAAGGGCAGGAAAATGAAATGATAGGCAGTAAGATAACAACGTATATTAATTGGTATAAACTACAAAAAAAAAGGAAACTACGAAATGAATCAAAAAACTGATTTCAACAACTAAAGAAATTGTTATTACCTACATAGCACAGTAAAAATCATCTGAAAATATGCTAGGGTTCACGAGAGTTCTAAGTAGATCAAAACATGGATGTTTCAAGATTCCTCTCTTTTACAACCAAAGAAAAGCAAAGAAAAATCATAAAAATTCATTTTTATTTTGATTCTATATCGATTTCGGTCAGTAGAATCAGCTATGCACACTCTTAAACCCTCCATTTGTGCATTGATTTTGAGCAAAAATGAACAAATAACAATTAAAATGTTTATACTTCTCTGCTGGACTGGGAGTAAAGAAAAAACGTAGAATGCGTCCAGCTGCTTCTCTCCCCGAGCATGTCGTAAAAGTCGACTAAGGGATAGTATCCTCCAACATGATGAGATACAATAAGCAAGTATTCCCAAGGAGGGTTGACGTCAGGCAGGCGGCCGGTCATAAAACACCTTAGCCAAAACTCTTATAGCGTGATCCGAGGATCATGCTGTGCCGACCCCACATAGAGTGGGATAAGGGCTGGAAGATGAACAATTATTGTTATAAGTGCTGCATTATCCATCTAAAACAGTTTCTACTTTTCATTATCTGTGGATGTACTGGCTCCGGTACCCTTTGGTCCAACACGCTCTTGGCCATTTATTTTTCTTTGTATTACCTTTCCATTAGACCAGGTGTACGGTAGGTACGGATCGATAAGGAAATAACTTCAGATGTTAATTCTCACTTTTACTACTACTGGTACTTAGTCTTGTCACAAGTTCTGTTAAACCAGTGTGGTGAAGGATTAAAGGGCGCCTCAAAGGCTCCGTGCGCTTGACACTATGTTTCCAATTTTTTTAGGTTCTTCGACATGCCGGTATTAGAATAAAATAACAAATAAATATTTGCGGACATTTCGCACAGCGCCATCTAGCCCCAAATTAAGCAAAGCTTGTACTATGGGAACCAGATGGTTGATAGAATAGGTACTTATAAATACTTTTTTTTGTAAATACATACTTCTAATACATAAATACAACACCCAGACCAGAATAACTACATAATAAAACATTTGAAAATTTGCATTATTAGCAGATAATAAAGTGATCCGGTTATACTCTGTATCTATGGTGCACATCTTAAGTGACGAGTTTTTGACAGATTTTCATCGAAAACTGTCAAAAAACCGTGACTTGAGACGTGCTCAACTCTGAGTCGCGTGGGTATTCGGGGGTTAGTACCACAAATATGATGACCTCGGCAATTTTCTTCTAACTTCTGAAATACCAACGCGATGATGATCATGTAATACTAGCTTTCGCTCGCGGTTTCGCTCGCGTGATATCTGAACAAAAAGTAGCCTATATGTTATTCCAGCACACATACTACGTATAGTATACTAGCTGTTGCCCGCGACTTCGTACGCGTGTAGTACATTATTTTGTTCTATAATCAATAGTTTTCGCAGCGCACGCTAAAAACTATTTTGGGTTTTCTACCTTGGGTTACAATATTGCTATTTTCTTACGGATCCCTAATTTTTTTGAAATAATATTATTGCCTATACTGGTCCCTGATATTGTAGCTTTCTATTGTTGAAAGAATTTTTGAAATCGGTCCAGTAGATTCGGAGCCTATTCGTTACAAAAAAACAAAAAATCTTTCCTCTTTATAGTATTACTAGCTTTCGCCCGCGGCTTCGCTCGCGGACAAAAAGTAGCCTATATGTTATTCCAGCACACATACTATGCATATTCCAATTTCATTCAAATCCGTTCAGCCGTTACGGCGTGATTGGGGCACAAACATACATCCTCACATCCTCACATCCTCGCAAACTTTCGCATTTATAATATTAGTAGGATAGTATTTATATAGTAGGAAAAGAAGAGGGTTGAAGGTGTGTTCCGATACGCGCTTGGCCTAGAACTTCATAATGCATGGAGGAGGAATCCCTTGAAATATTTATGCCGAACGAACGATACGGCGGGATTGGAAACGGCCTTTTTAATATATTGGGGAAATTAACAAATTCATTGCAAATGGCTTGTTATTTTTCTGCGCGGCGGATGAGTTTTGAAGCTAAAAGTCAAAGCCTACTGCCGTCCGAATACTAAAATGCCGTTTGACTTTTATGTACTGGGCGAAAGCGCTTTTTATTCTCTATCGACCAGTATGCGTCATATTTTTCTATCATTTATAAGTACTGAGATTTGAAGCCGCACGTACACCTCTATCTACATTCGTTTTGGACTTTTTCAATTCTAAAATACGGTTAACTCATTTTACATTACTGAAACACAAAAAGTTAAATAAAAAATCACAAGATAAACTTGTATTCTAATGCAATATATACACTTCAACCTTATAAAATACAAAACATTTTTGTATTTCAATAAAAACTGTAAGCTTTCAAAAAGTCTAGAAAAGCTTTCAAAAAATTTTGGGTTTGTCACTTAACGGCGTTTTAGAAATCGGACGGCAGTACTTTGACTTTTAATGGTATTCAAAAAACGTTCAAATGACCAAATCGGTGACGTTTTTTATTAGGTTCCAGGTCCCCTAAACCGACGAGTATGCATGAGGAATGTAATGAGAGTGAATGAAATGAGTATGACTGTCAGGATAGTAGAAAATGGAGAGTTCACACGTATATAGCTACCTACACAGCTTGAGTGTCTGCCCGAAGCCGCCAACGCTCCTCCTATTCTGAGCTACGAAAATACAAACCAATAAAAATAGTTTTAAGATGATTCTTGCACGTACGAACTGAAGTGCTCTGCTGGTACGAAATAAAAACAGGAAGTTGAGTATCTACCTACTCGTACATAATTTTATTTTACGTTGAAGTTTATTCAAAAACTTTGATTACTCTAGCTAGTTTGACGTATCTGAATGATAAAAAAAACTGTTGTGTTGATTTTATACCGGATATACTACCCACTTCCGGTCAAAAACAAAATCGGTCTGAACCGTCCCACCTAATAAAATTATCTAGATTTTTAATAAAATTATGATCCAGATATTCAAAATATTTGAAAAAGCTAATGGACAAATGCATCAAAACATTTATTTGGCCGTTTGCCATTTTATTTTATCCTACAACAGCTCGCATTTAGTTGGTAAATTAATTTTGTAACGAGTTTATGAATCGCAGAGTTACACGGTCGTAGTGGTTTGCACTTCTCTCTGGCTAATGGTTTTGGCGGGAATTCGACACGGCTGAGTTTATTTTGTAGTAACGAAGTACCATTTATCATGGATTTGATTTTTTGGCTACTCAGTCTGTGCTTTTTGGAAAGGATATAAGTAGAAATAAAGAGGTAATTAGATATAAAACTGAGCTCATTTTTATTTCTTATTATTATACTTACTTACCGATTAACTTAAAGGTTTTAATTTTAATGTGATTATAGTTTTTATCTAAGTAAATAAATGTTGCCTGTTATCTAAAAACAAGTTAAAAAAGGAAAATGCTCACGTAGATCTAACAAAAATCTTTATATCTAAACTAAATGTACCTAACCTAGTACCTAGGTTATACCATCTATTAGGGCCTTTTACCATCTATAGTAGATGATTTAAACAGCGTCAGGAGGCAACTTTTACCTTCAGAAACGGGACGCTGCAGTAGTGCCCGGGACAAACACGAATACCTTTCAACAGTTTATAATAAAAATTATTCTTATACTTATTTGAAACCCCTAGAACTAAATAGCTAAACTATTTGCGGTTACCATTTCAAAAGCATTCTTCTGAAGAGAACTAAATAAAATCAATTCTCTGAAAGTGGCGCCAAAAAGTCTGCTGTTTTTGGCTGGGAATTGGAGCTTTTATTATTCTATGGCCGGCCGACATCGAGAATCGAGATGTTTTGCGCGGGAAATTGGCGTTCGATATTCGAGTGCTCGGTTTAAACAAAACGAACAATCCGATAAGACAAACCACTGAGTAAAGTTTTTCTCATAAACAACTTTTGATTCCATGTTTTTTTTTTCGTTTGATGTTGATTATGATATTTTTAGTCTATGTAGGTTACCTACCTACGTCTCAGAACAATAAATAGATACCTATATTATTGTATTTATTCTTCCAAGACTCAACAAATGTTGAGATGGATGTGTGGAGTGACTATTTATTTATTCAAATAAGGATCGCCAACAGCATTATGTATCTTAACTTAAAACCAAAAACATAATATGTTTACTATCTAAAATACAAGCCAATTAAAGGCGAACACAGCACTGACTGAAAGCAATAAAATATTTTTGTTAGTTTTTTTTATTAAGTAAGTAAGTAGGTAGGTATTTCAAAATAAAAAATAAATACATTTGTTATCACTAAATGACTTTTAAGAATACGAAATTGAAAAAAAAAACAATGAAAATGGACAATTTTCCTGATTTAAAATCACCAAAGGTAAATTCAAATACATTTTCAATTTTGTATACGTTTAACGAGGTATTGTGTGCTCTTTGATGTGCGTGCTGAAAATACCTATTGCTTTTGAATGTTTACGCGCCGCCGTAAAATATTATTAGCTTTTATAATGCAAAAAGATCTAACCTAAGTTTTAACGCTACTATGGTTCACATTCTAAACCATAGAGGCGTTAAAAAGTTGGTGCCACACTATGTAACTTTGCTCTATATTTAACCCCCTACAAAAAAGAGGGGTGTTATTTTGTAGTGTATCTGTGTATTTGGGAGCACTGGTGGTTTAGTTGGTAGTGACCCTTCCGATCCTAAGGTCGTGGGTTCAAATCAAATGGATTTTTCTGTGCGAAAAATTTATGTGCGCTATACCAGTAGGTACTCTCTAACGGTGAAGGAAAACGTCGTGAGGAAACCGGCGACTTAGTCAGCTCTGCACGTATTGACCGTGTCCTTCCTGTGGACAAAGCCGACCAAGCTGAGAGGATGGAATAGGTGCTACTCCATCCCGTTTGTGAAGGTAAAAGTTGCCTCCTGACGCTGTATAAAATAAAATCATCTATAGGTAAAAGGCCTTTATTAATCTGTGTACCTATCTGTCTGTGGCATCGTATCTCCCAAACGAATGGACCGATTTTAATGCTATTTTTTCTGTTTGAAAGCTAATGTGATCGAAATGATTCTTGGCTGATATTATCGTAAATGTTACTGATTCGGAACATTGAAAACTATAAAAATATTCCAAATCAGTAATTCTTAAAAGAGAATGTTATTAATCGAATTGATTTATTTATTATTCCAACTGGTACCCGCCCTCTGCTTAATAATATATTATGCGGAAGTTTGTGAATGTGAAAATATTTATGCCTCAATCATGCCGTAATAGTTAAAAAGATTTGAAAAACTTGGATTAACACACCACCACGCTATCGGAGCTCCGTACGTACCTAAGCTAGTTAGAAATATATCTACTTATGATTTTTCGCTCTTTCATAGATTCTATTTTCTTGTGTTTGAAAATAGACGTTTGTTGATTAATACCGTGTGATTTTTTTCGTGAAACGGACTACACTTCACGGACCCTACTTTATCTGTCAAATTCTATACGTGATTTGACAGTTAGCAATGACAGTTTCAATTGAAAGATATCAGGGTGCCAAATAAAAATAAATTTGCGGATGGTGAACGAAATACTATCGCCTACCCAAAAGGGCAAACTATAAAATAGTAAAAAAAATATCCTGCTAATATTATAAATGCGAAAGTTTGTGAGGATGCGACGATTTTTGTGCCTCAATCACGCCGTAGGCGTAGGTAACGTCTGAACGGATTTAAATGGAACTTGAAATACATAGTACGTGTGCTGGAATAACATAATAAAGGCTACTTTTTATCCGGCGAGCGAAGCCGCAAGTGAAAGCTTGTTGTAAATAATTATATCCAGAAAGGATATGGATTAATAATTTATTCTGTGGGTTAAGGAAAAAATGGCGCCCTGTTAACGGAAGATTTTTTAACAATAAAATAAAATAAATTCACGATAGACTAGATCAGTTCTAAGACTATCCGCCTTACCAAAAGAAAAAATATAAAATGCAAATAAAACATTGCATGTAAATATTGCACAAAATGGCTGCCTGTATCGCTGACTGAAGTTTTAAACCTTCATGTCATGGTCGAATGTTTAGATTTAGATCAAAAGTGCTGATAACAGCAGGTTTACACGTGATTACTGTCGTCATTATGAAGTCATAAAGCTACTTTCAACGAAGAAAACTACTTTGAATTGAACGAAGAATTTCTTTGAGGTTAAAACGTTTTTATTAAAAAATGAAAATAAAGACCTTACTAGAAGCAATGTCAGGAGGATTTTGGAGTAGGCTTACTCAGCATCTACCGTACTCTCAGCTTAGTCGGCCTTATCCACGGGAAAGACATGGTCGATACGTGTGACTAAGATGTAATCGAATATCTTGATGATGTCTGTGGTATTCAAACCCGTGGCAAATTGTTTCATCATTATTGACGACGTTGAAGACCTCGGTGGCGTGGCGGGCTAGTACTTGGCTGAGACGCAAGAGGCGCGGGTTCGGTTCCCGCTACCGGCGAAATGTTTCTGCAAATATATAATAAATAACACCCAACAGTCACATACATAGTCCTGACCCCACACTAGGACTCTCTGTGCCGTGGGTATCAGAAACTACGAGTACCATGCTACCACAACACCCAGACCCGGAACAAATATTTACAGATCATGCAAACATTTCTTCCGCAGCGGGAATCGAACCCGCGCCTCTTGCGTCTCTGCCGAGCAATCGCCCGCCACGCCACCGAGGCTATCAAATATTTCTTCCGGGTAAAAAAAAAGTATATAAGTATTCTATCAGCCATCTGGTGTCCATAGTACAAGCTTTGGTTAGTTTGGGGCTAGATGGCGCTGTGTCAAATGTCCACAAATATTTATTTATTATCTGACAATGGCACAGATTTTGCAAGTTAAGTTTTCCGTAGAAAAACGAATTAATGAATTTGTCTACCGAAGTTATTTAAAATTGCTGTGATTTGGCAACATTATTCGAATAATACGTTTTTGAGTAGTAATTGTATGCATTAGCTATTAACTGCCGGATTCCTCTGCTTTGTGAAATTGATAAAAATAAATAAACACTTTTGGCGCACAACGCTTTGATAAACTACCACGGTGGGTGCCAACATTTAAACTTTATGTAAATCAGCTGTTTTAAAGCATCTTGGTACCTTCCAATTGATTCTGTTTTTGTACCTCGGTGGCGTGGCAGTGCTCGGCTGAGACGCAAGAAGCGCGGTTTCGATTTCCGCTACGGGAGAAATAGCATAAATATTATCACGCCCGTATCCCTAATGGGTGGACAGAGCCACAAGTAAACATATGAAATCTTTCAGCCACTTCTGATTTAAAGTCCTAAGATGGATATGGTGAACCATGGTGACAGGTGATCAGCTCATCGCCCATATACTTAGATGGTCCATAATTTTGGAGGTCTGTCCCTTAGTCAACTTTTACGACATGCTCAGGGAGAGAAGCAGCTGGACGCATTCTATGCTTTTTCTTTACTGTCAGTCCAGCAGAGAAGTAAGGTGAAATAAATAAAAAAATAAATATATTTGTGGACATTTCACACAGCGCGAAATGTTTGCCTGTTCTGCAAATATTTCTTCCGGGTCTGGTGGGTGTTGTAGTATGTATTACGAGTATAGGTATGTATTTACAAAAAAAGAGTAGGTATTTAGGTATTCCATCAGCCATCTGGTGTCCATAGTACAAGCTTTGCTTAGTTTGGGGATTCGGCTGAAATTTTGGTTGCAAGTCAGCCGTACTTTTACTAAATTAAGATAAGATAAGATAATAATACTTTATTGTGTATACCAATATACCAACAAAAAAATATAAAGATAACAAAAGTTTACTTAATTATTCTGGTATCCACAATTGGCGGCCTTATCGCTGGAAGCGATATTTGATTGGCAACCTAAACAATAACCTAATAAAAAGTAAAAAAGAAGAATGTATTAAAACTACATGTAAAACCAAATGTAAATTATCCAATTTACACGAAAATTTGTTAAGTCTATCTATCGATCCAGTCGTGCCTCTAGATTTTAGGAACCAGTGTGGTGAAAGGATTGAAAGTACGCCTCAAAGGCTCCTTTCGTGTGCTTGACAAGTGTTTTTTGAACTTAGGTTCTACAAGATATTTTTAAAACGTCCAAATAAGTCATATTGCAGACTAAGTTAATTATATGAATGACCTATATTGTAGGCAATCAAGTTACAATAGAATGACCTAGCGAAGGATAGCCCGGAAATAATCAATAAAATATAGAATACTAGCTGTTGCTCGCGACTTCGTACGCGTGTAGTACATTAGTTTGTTCTATAATCAATAGTTTTCGCAGCGCACGCCAAAAACTATTTTGGGTTTTCTACCTTGGGTTACAATATTGCAATTTTACATACGGATACCTAATTTTTTAGAAAAAATATTATAGCCTATACTGGTCCCTGATAATGTAGCTTTCTATTGGTGAAAGAATTTTTGAAATCGGTGCAGTAGTTTCGGAGCCTATTCGTTACAAACAAACAAAAAAATCTTTCCTCTTTATAATATTAGTATGACTAGCTGACGCCCGCGGCTTCCCGGATAAAAAATAGCCTATATGTTAATCCAGCACATGTATTAGGTATGTTCCAAGTTTCATTCAAATCCGTTCAGCCATTTAGGCGTGAAAGAGTAACAAACATCCATACATCCATATTTACAAACTTTCGCGTTTATAATTATTAGTAGGAAGTAAAATGAGCGTGTTTTGTAACTTTCTATAAGATCGTTTTCATCAAAATGTTAATAAATCTGAAACAAATAATATTGGCACCCAACGTGGGGCTACGTAATGTATTGCATAGTATGACAAATGACAATAAATGCAAGTAAATTGTTGACTCATTCAGACTTTTTCCGATAATATTCATACGCCAGTAAAGGCAGGTTTTGGCTGAACTAAGTAGTTTTTAAGATCGATATGTACCTAAAACTATGAATAAATGATTATGATTATGAGCATTTCTACTACCAGCTACAAAATAGTCTTTAAAACTGAACAGAAATGAAATATATTTTGTTTCTAGCACCTAACGTGTAGCCATAACCTCGGCTCGTGCTTCAATTTTATTGGTTTCTATGTGTATATAATTGGTACTTACAAGTTTTATTGCTTTACCTACTGAAAATATAGCTTTCCTTTATGACTGGCGCGGAAATAAAAGTAAAATATTTCTGGCGCCCAACGTGGTACAAATCACATTTTCACCTGCACCGAGGTAAAGACGATCAGACTAGTGTTGCTTATCGATAGTCGACTATCGATAGTTTAGGCAAAACTAATAGAATCGGTAGTTTATCGACAGTATCGCCACGTGTTACTATTATCGAAACTATCGATAGTATTGATAGCGCTTTAAGATTAATATTCAATTCAATTCAATTCAATTTATTTATTTGTCAGAAAGTAGGTTATACAAGTATAAATTAGATATTAAATAATGTTCCAGTACTGTCTTACCTTATTATAGGCATGCAAATATTTTTTCTTAATATTAGAGTAGGTAATTGGAGAAATTAATACTATTGATAATGGCAATACTATCCATACTATCGATTGTTTTTCATCCAATAGTATAAACCTAATAGAATAAATGTCGTTACATGCTTGAACGTAATATCGAAGTTTAATTGAAGTATCATTTTTTAAATATGGCCGAATCTATTTTTTTTTAATTATTGAGTGGCGTTCGGAAACCACGCTACTAGGCGCCAACGTAATGTGTTTTTTATTCTTTTAAAATAGTCATTTTATGTTTCCAATTTATCAAATAGGGGTAGGTAAAAAAGTTGTATTACGAGCGGTAACCCCAAAACAAGATGGCCGAAGGAGCATGCCTTCGAGCGATTTTCATTTTTTTACGAAATGCTAGCAATTTCCCGCCAAAACATAAAAGGCTCAGTTATGACCACGCTAAAAATAGAGCAACCAGCAGGCAATATGTTAGGAGAGCTCATAAATGGTAACCTTTTTATACAGGGTGTGTTATGCTTACTTACGAAAACAAAATAAAAACATGAAAAACATAGCTTACTCCCGAATACTCAAACGCATCTCAGAGTTGAACTCATCTCAAGTGACGAGTTTTTGACAGATTTTCATCAAAAACTGTCAAAAAATCGTGACTTGAGACGTTCAACTTTGAGTCGCGTTTGAGTATTCGGGGGTTAATATAATAAATAAATATTTGTTGACATTTTACACAGTGCCATCTAGCCCCAAACTTAGCAAATCTTGTACTATGGGCACCAGATGGCTAATAGAACACTTATAATAGTTAGGTTACCTACTTACTTTTTTTTTATCATACTACAACACACCCAGATCTAGAAGAAATATTTGCAGAACATACAAACATTTCTCCCGTAGGAATCGAACTCGCGCCTCTTGCCTTCAGCCGAGCACTCGCCCGCCATGCCACCGAGGTCGTCGCTACTTCGAGACACCCGATTAGTATTAGGGACGTGGTTTGTATTAGATTTTTAATATAGGTATCATTGGATTTATCTCGAGAGAACTAAATGTCATGTTATAAATAGTTATGAGGTTTTAGGGTTCCGTACCCGAATACGTGGTTCACACGGCATTGTCCTGCACGTTTTTTTGCAGTAAGCATACGTTTTAACGAATAAATAGTGGATCGTACATTGTACGAAGAATCATTCGCAAGAGCATTGGTGGTCTAGTTGGTAGTGACCCCGCCTTCCGATCCTAAGGACGTGGGTTCAAATCCAGTTGAGTACCAATGGATTTTTCTGTGTGGGAAATTTATGTGCGCTATACCAGTACTCTCAAACGGTGAAGGAAAACATCGTGAGAAAACCCGCGGCTTAGTCAGCTCCGCACGTATTGACCATGTCTTTCCTGTGGACAAGGCCGACTAAGCTGAGAGGATGGAATAGGTGCTGGGCAAGCCTACTCCATCTTAATTCGTCCCGGGCACTACAGCGTCCCGTCTGTGAAGGTAAAGGTTGCCTCCTGACGCTGTATAAATCATCTACTATAGATGGTTAAAGCGTCAGTGCGTGTAAAATACAACGCGTTTACACGCACTGACGCTGTTTTGTGCATTAGGTAAGTATTTCACAAAATATTTTCCGAACAGAAAAATCCATTGGAGCACGACCGGATTTGAACCCACGCGTAAGATCGAAAGACTTGGTCGTTACGTGGTTTAACTGGCTGACTGTGTCCGCCAGTGCTCACCTACTTATCTAGTACATTTCTTACCATCACGTAGGTACCTAATGTTATGAAGAAATAACATTTATTTTAGGTTAGGTACCTACTGCATTATTTTTTACATGGCAATTTGCCCGGACGAGAGATCGCGATATATAAATTCAAAACAGTTTTATCAGACACATTTATCACTTTATGTATGCGAATATTAAGCTTTATTTTATTTTAAATCTCAACGGTGCCGTCATAACTTTGAACTGTGACAGGTGGATGGCGGAAATTGCTATGTCAATGTCAATGACATTTATAAATTTGTTTTGAAAATAGAATGAATCGAGTTCTTGAAACTTTGGATGTTTGAATGTTTAAAGAACTTTAGGTATTGAACTTTTAAGGTATTTGTTGATAAATTACTTGCCCCTTAAAACCAATCTTTAGGTATTTTTATCTTTTGCTTATTCAAAAAATTCTTTGTTTCAGATTCTAAATCCTGCCTTCGTAAACCATCCAATTTCTTCTAAACGCTATGTCAAAATGATAAAGAGTTGCCAGAGATAAAGTTTTACCCGAAAAGTTGGGAGATTATGTTGTAACCGTTTCCGGTGAGACAAAATGGCGACGCCTCCTGAATCGCCTGTGGAGGAACATGCTTACGAGTTAGAGCCGAGTCGGACCCCGAAGCCGATCCCAGTCGCCTTGGAGGAGCTGTGTCGACAGACGAAATTCTCTAAGCAGGAGATACGAGTCATGTACAGGGGATTTAAAACGGTAAGCCCATTGTTACCACGCGTCATTCCAGCGGTTCTACCGTTTGCCATCACGCTAACATCTGCAGAAAATCTTATATTATAAGAATCTTTGTCCTGACTGACTGACTGACTGACTGACAGACAACGCACAGCCTAAACCGCTGGACGTAGAGACTTGAAATTTTCAGTGTAGGTAAACCTTGGTACGTAGGGGTGTACTAAGAAGGGATTTTTCAAAATTCAACCTCTAAAGGGGTGAAAAGGGATGAAAACCTGGAATCAATTTTTGGTCTAAAACTGCACATAACCTATATCAAATTAAAGAGCCGATTTTTCTCATTTAGTTGATGTCATAATTACCTGTAAATTCTTTATTTTTGGCATGTTTTTCATGTAAAATAGAATACTTTTATTTTGACATATGACAGCGATGATACCAAAGATTAGTAATAGATGATACAAAACATATGGAAAAGGAACTGTCAATGTCAAAGTACCTGTGAAGGAAGCATAAATTATTTCTGGTCTAATAAGTTTCCAATCTTGATTATTCATGGAGTTCTGACGTAATTCTACGTCTGATAACTAGATGTCGCTGCTAATTCTGATCAAATTTTGACGCGCTATCGTTGCGTTTTGAAAAGTTTACCTTAACTCTCAAATTTTTTACTAAATTCACCGAAATTTCTTAATTTTTGATTTAGGTATGTTTGTTACTCTTTCACGCAAAAACTACGGAATATACTTACATACCCTATTATTCATGTTCGTTCGCTAAAGTTAGCCATTGCTTAAAGTTAGCCCTGTCACTGTTTGTCATTATGAAATGGTAAGAGATGGCAATACTTTAGTCATCGTTTAGCGTACACTATATTATAATGAATAATGAGGATAGTAGGTACCTACGTGTGCTGGAATGGGACATAGGGTACTTTTTATCTGGGTACCGCGTGAGCGAAGCCGCGGGCGGCTGCTAGTATATAATAAAGAAACGAGATTTGTATGTGACCGCAACAAAAGGAGATCCGTGGTTTCTTCCTACCCCTCTTTACAACCGACTAATCGGCTATTCGGCTAGAGTCATAGTCATCTCTAATAAAATTATTAGCTTTCTTATTCGAGTACAACGTGAATTAAGCTAGTGGCCACACCTATCTATCATTGTGAATATGAATGAACGAATGAAAATACTTTGTACAACTAGCTGTCGCTCGCGGCTTTGCTCGCGTGGTACCTACCGCAATAAAAAGTAGACTATTATGTTATTCTAGCACACGCTCTATATTCAAATCTGTTCAGCCGTTACGATGTGATTGAGGCACAAACATCCTCACAAACGTTCACATTTACAAGTAAACAAAAAAATATAACATAAACACGTTAAAATAAATGTACAATTGGTGTCTTATCGCCTAGCGATCACTTTCAGACAATCATGAGCGTTACTTCGGATAGACAACATGTTTGTGTTGTAGAAGCGGCAAAATAATGACTTGTATAGGTGTTGCCATAACCATCCAAATATTCGCCAGTGAAAATAAAACAAAATGTCACGAGCATTGCCATTCGAACACCACCCTTATCAGGACGTAATACGGTGCAATAGCTTGTTAACGCTTGCCCAGGATTTGCCATCACATGGTAATCCAAGCGTACGTAAAACTAGGTTACTAGGAATATAAACTTTGTGGTGTTGGTTTAAGACTTAAAATGACTTAACTCTAGAGAGGATAGAAAGGTTTATGCAAGCATTGTGAAATGTATTACGCTGACGATGTGAACTTTTGATATCGCGTGTAGTTTTAGAGTCCAATCTTAGAATGTGTGTTCTACCTAGTCTTTGAGCTTTTCCTTATTTCGGAGGGTACGTCAAATTGTCAGTCCCGACTTTTAAGTCGTTAAGCCATGACGGAGGCCTTCGGGCGACTTAAAAACTCCGTCACAACAGTTGACCACTAGTTCATTTCGAACTTACTTACTTTAACCTATTCTTCTAAACTGAGTCCAACAGCTGTCATTTCTGTCAGTTCTCATACGTTCGATTTAGTAATTTCCTAAGTAGGCATGTCAAAAATTGTGGTCAATGTAATTTTTTTAAACTGACAGTCTTTCTGGCCGTTTTCTTGTGGTATTACTATTTTGTCCTACTAGTAGGACCACGAGGGAGACCAGTTTCTGTTCGTCCTACTATGACATATTAGAGCTGTAATAATTTTTTTACTGACTGGCCCACCATCAAAACCAAAACTTAGTCGAACCGAAATAACCCATCACACGTTTTCAAGCACAACTCGCGTTTGGCCAAAAAAATTACCGTGCCAAAATTGTTTTCCTAAAGAAAAGAGCAAACAGTTTGTTCCTTGGACACTTTCCTGTATCTCTTCTGGTTTCAGATTTCCCCATACTGTCCCTCTTAAAATAACACTGGATAGGTACTTGTGAGGACTAACCGTATTAGTAGTACCGACCTACCTAGATGGTTCTCTGTTGTCGAGACTTCACGGTCCTATGTAGCTGCCTACTTTTGTTTCACATGTCACCCGTAATAACTGATGCATACTCTGTAGAACCTTTCACAAAGTTTTCGGGCTAAGTTATAAGAATAAGATTGCCAGATGATCGCATTTTACGGGTTATTCCGTTTTTCAGACTATAAAATCTAAGAAACTGTACTTAATAAGCGTAAAACAAAATACTATCAAAATAGAGTACCTACCTAAACAAAATTGATGTATCTCGAGAGCCTGGATATATAAGAGGCCGTCCTTCGTAGAGATGTTTTTTTTATTTATCTCCAGTAAAAAAATCGAAAATCCGTATTTTTCATGCTATTAACCCTTTAAATCAAGAAGTGGCATATGGCAATCTTACTTCTTACTTATATTATAAATGCGAAGGTTTGTGAGTTTGGATGTTTGGATGTTTGTGCCTCAATCCCGCCTAAACGGCTGAACGGATTTGAATGAAACTTGGAATATACATAGTACATGTACTGGATTAACATATAGGCTATTTTTTATCCATATACCACGCGAGCGAAGCCGCGGGCGGCAGCTAGTCCTATATAAAACTAAAGTTATGAAATATCCGAAATAGGTCATTCTTCATGTTAAAATGTTGGGTTGAAAGTAGCAGGATATAAAAGACTAGTGGTATTACCTCGTCCGCTTTTTATTGTTTCATAATAATGATATAAAATAATTTATATCTGTGAAGTGTGGCACACAGAGAATTCACAACTTCGTTTGGAAACCCAGCATGCAAAATAGAAGTAGGTACTTATTAAGATAAGACTTTTTTGAAGTAAGTAAATTAAATAAACTTTACTATTATTTTATTTTCAACAAAAATCAATTTAGGCAATTAACATTGTTAGTCATCAACGAAAGAGTTATAAGTTAGATACACTTTTTATGAGTACCTATTTTAGGGCGTGGTCGGCTATCCTTTGATAAGATTGATACTAGCGTACAATAGCTTTGACTATAGGCACCTAATGCCAAGTTCCTACTTTATAAGTTACTTCATACATACATAGGTACATATTATCATGCCCGTATGATAAGCCCGCACTAATGGGATGGGCAAAGCCACAAGTAATCATAAGAAAACATGCAGCCACTCCTGATTTAAAGTCCCAAGATGGATATGGCGAACCGTGCGTGGTGATCAGCCCATCGCCTATATAGATGGTCCGTCATGATGGAGAGAATACTATCCCTTAGTCAACTTTTACGACACGCTCGGGGCGAGAAGCAGCTGGACGCATTCTATGTTCTTTCTTTACTCCCATTGACCATGGTTCATATCCATTTTGGGGCTTTAAATCAGGAGTGGCTGTAAGTTTTGTTATGATCACTTGTAGCTCTATCTACACCATTAGAGAAATGGGCGTGATAATATTTATGTAAGTTTGTAAAAATGATAATAAATTAATTACACACCCAACACAATCACATTTCGACCGGGTAACCGCCTTCTACGCCAGCAAGGTATTCAAAAATAGATTTTATTTATTTATTTATTTATTTATTTATTTATTTATTTAAAAGACAATATATCATCATTACAGGTTTTTTTTATCCCTAAGGCGATGCTATATGTAGTAAGTATTTTTTCTGTATATAAAATTAGACAAAATAATAATAATTAATATAAAAAAATAATAATAATAATTAAAAAAATAATAAGAAAAAGATAAACACTAATACTTAAAAACATTTGGTTTCAATAACTACTTGTGCAATCTGTAGGAGTTTCGGCAGGTTATTGAAAAAAATATCCACGCTGTTCGCCGATAAGATATTTAGCAGATAAATAGCGAGTGACATGGGGGCAAACTTAAGTAGGTTGGTCCTAGAATTGGGCACCTCCAGCATGGCGGGGCGGCGGCGCGAGCCCAAGTAGTCGTTGGGCACGCGCAGCCGCAGCGCCGCCAGCACCGCCGGGTGGTGCAGCAGTGGTGCAGTGGTGCAGATGAATAAAAGAACTAATAATATAATAAATAATAAAGCTTTTATTTTCACTTACACAATAATTACATATTATATTATCTATACCTAATTTATACTATGTATTTACCTATCTATTTTAAGCTTATCTATACTACTTAATTTTGTGTGTAAGAACCGCGGTAAAAGCTTCCTCCAATTGCTTCCATTTTTCCCTATCTCTAGCTGCTCTATGCCAGAATAAAATAACTGCATAAATATAAAAAAAATGGCAGCAAATTAGCAAAAGTTGAGGAGCAATAGATTAGCCTGGTATGGGCATGTCATACGGAGGTATGAATGTCATGTGACGAGAAGAATGTTAGATATGAAAGTGGATGGATACAAGGGTAGAGGTAGACCAAAGAAGAGATGGGTGGATTGCGTGAATGATGATAGGTATGAGTAAGAAAGGAGTGAATACTAAAATGACGCTGATAGAAGGGGATGGAAGAGGAAAACACGTTGTGCCGACCCCACTTAAGTGGGATAAGGGCAGGGAGATGATGGTAGCAAATTAGCAATATCGCTTTAACTCGTACATTGCACCACATCGTACGATGAAAGGGCGCACGGCCGGATGTACATCGCTGTCGCGCGACGTCGCTCCGCTTTGTCACCAGCATGTTGACGGCCGATTCACTGCACCTGCGAAATGGCGTTTAGCCTGATTGTGCAAAGGCAATTCCATAACAGTTTACGCGGGCTTTTTGCCGAAATGTTGCCACTTGTAAAATTATTTTATGTAGTAGTATGTTATGTTACATTGATAGTTGACAAATTGCCGTCTGTCTAGATAAAGTTGACAAATACATGTGCGTGTTTCGGGATTATTAATGTTATGTGTTAACTATTTCGATTGTTTGGTATTTGTCCAATCTACCAAATAATAGTTGTTTCGTTGTGAATTAACAGATACTTTGGTGTTATGTATTTAAAAAGTTTTCTCTCTATGTATTTGCTGTGTTTATAATAGGGGTAAACGGAATATTACAATGGTAACTCTGAATTTGAAAGAAAGAAAGAAAGAAAAACATTTTATTTGTAACAACACACAGGGACAAAAAAAAACAATAAAAATACACTCAACACAAATACAAAGAAAAGCAGAAATATGTTAAAAAAAAACCTACTTAGAAATGGAGTGTCTCGTAATGTCTTAATGCGCTGCTACAAATGGGGTCCGACTCAGCATTATGTTGCGTTATATAGTCGGAACTATACAACGCAACGCTGATCTTCCGTCGGAACCAGCAGGGTCAGTCACGGATAAAGATAAATATAATAATAATAAGCTACTGTAAGTACATTATAAATACATAATAAGATCATTAAACAATATTAGGACATAACTACCATGACAAGCACACGATAAATTAAAGAAGTGGTAAGAGGGTAGAGTGCGGGCAAAAAAGAAGCAGTAGAGCCATGGAAACTTAGATCATATAAAAACAATAAAAAAGGAGAGTTATTCAACAATAATACAAATAACATAAAACAATGCAATAAACTCAAGAGATAATTAAAAAAAAAAAAAAATATATAAATAATCAAAGTGTAGTAGGACAGAAGTAAAATGGTGATATTATCACTATATAATGGAGATCTCATTTCTGAGATCTTCATGCTCTTTTTGAGAGTCAGTTAGAAACTTTTTAAGACTTAATTTAAAACTATATATGCTTTGTAGGTTTCTTATTGGTGGGGGGATGTTATTCCAACATTTTGACGCTGCATACCGAAAACTGCCTCTAAAAGCTGCCGAGTGGTGACGCTGGGTAGCTATCTGCTTAGAGCACTTACGTAGTGACCTAGTATTAGAGACCCATGTAAGTTTTTCAAAGAGGTATACTGGTGACTTATGTTTGATCACGCCAAAGAGCAGACAATTTATCTTCCGAACTCTTATAAAACAATTCAATATGGTCACTTTATATTTTTTTAGTCAGAATAGATTAACAATTAGTATCTCAAATCAAATGAAAATAGTTAAAATTCAATTTTCCTTTGTAAATGCTGCTGTTGTCACAACAAAGCATTCTTCAAACTTCACGAAACCGTACAAAACCTCAAAACTAACAACCAACATGGCTGACATAACAGCTGTCAAGACGGGAAAGCGCGCGCTTCTCCTATTTTTGGCGCCAACGGTCGTCGACTTATTACCTACTGACCTTTCGCGTTCACGGCGTGACACATTATGAAGATATACTCGTCTCTTTCGCACAACACAAAAACTGGTCTAGCCATCCCATTCTATTCATTAGCTGTAACGTTTTCGGCTTGCTATTTCTAGTTTCGTGAATTTTTAGGTCTATGAATAGTACCTAAGTTTCTTCTTGCAGGTCACTTCGACACTTCGACTTTTAAATCATTGATTCTCTTATTTGACATTTTGTTTTGAAAAAAGGTTGCTACCTCATAACATGCTTTTTTAGCTCAAAAACATGAATCAAGAGCACGAAGGAGCCTTTGAGGCGCACTTTAAATCCTTTCACACGACCAGATAGATGATAGCTCGTGCTTTTAAATGCGGAAATAAATCGAGGTAATTTAATTTTCTTTTTGCGTTCGTTATTTATTACTAAGTGGCCACTAAAAGGCCATTGTAAGATCATGGATTCTACCAATTTGTAAAATAAAAAGTCCACGTCGAAACCTGTCGCGACTGTGCAGCCAGTTAAAACTTTTTGTGCGAAGTTTAAAATCCCGCCATTTTAGCTGGAATTTTGAGCGGAAGCACTTTCCTTGGATGAGGGTTCTTGCAAGAGGTAAATAGCTGGAACTTCCTAAGTACCTACCTACTTACCTGTTAAATAACCGTATGAGGCTGACGTGTTTCAAGAAGGTAGGTGAGTACTACTTGATAAAACCCACTTGTAAAATCTGAAATTCGAACCACGTTAGATAGACACAAAAATGATTAATAATACAATGAGGTAAAAGTAAGCTCGTATGAACCAGTGGCCAACTCTTGTGACGGAATTCTTAGGCCGCCTGAAGGCCTCCGTCGTGGCTTAACGACTTAAAAGCCGGGACCGATAATTTAACGTGCCCGGAGAGCACGGAAGCGCTCACGTAATGCCACTTGCGGTTACCCATCCCAATTGTGACCGCGCACAACGTTGCTTAACTTCAACGATCAATACTTACTATAGAATAAAGATCTTCTATTTTCCGAAGAGCAGGTAAATTATGTACCTACATCAGTTTTCCACATACAGAATAAATATTTGCACTTTAAAGTACCTACATGAGTGAACCTATCGAGCGGGGAGGAACGACTGGCAACCCCACATACATAAACTAAAGTCAAATAGGAAAACGCCAAAGGGTTCAAAAACCAGGCCAGGAAAAGAAAAAAACAACTAAAGTAAAACTAACCCCCGAATACTCAAACGCGACTTAGAGTGAGCACGTCTCAACTCACGGTTTTTTGACAGTTTCTGATGAAAATCTGTCAAAAAAAAAAATCGTCATTTGAGACGATCTCAACTTTGAGATGCGTTTGAGTATTCGGGGGTAAGTATATAATGTAATATAATATAATATAATATAATATAATATAATATAATATAATGTAATCTTATTATTATACCGACTAAAGTTTTTAATGTTATTAAGTATAGTTTGTCTTTGTAACTGTGTTCTAAATAAATCTCTTTATAATGTAAAACGTTTTTTTTCAAAGATGTCCATTTAAGAAATCCGCTAGATAGGTTGCAATTTCTATGACGAGATATTAGTCAAACTCTAGGTACTTGCCTATATCTACTATAGATGAGTATATAAGTAGTTTTGGCAAATTTTCCTACATTTATTTCTGAAAACTGGAGCAATGCAAGTTTTGAATCATTTTAACTTCATCTGCTAGAACATCTAGGTAGGTATAGGGAATGAATTCGCGAGAATAACTTTGAAGGTGGATAATGTCGTGCACTAAGGATTTTTTATTTATTTATTTTATTTTATTCAGGCCCTATCGGCTCGGCACGGCATGCCTAAAGACGCTTAAGGATCCCTTGGCATGCCGTGCCGTTAGTGTGCGCCGGGCCTTATTTTACAAAAAAGATTAATTAAATACAATTGTCAAGTAATTACTTCTCTGCTGGACTGGGAGTAAAGAAAAAGCATAGAATGCGCCCAGCTGCTTCTCTCCCCGAGCATGTCGTAAAAGTCGACTAAAGGATAGTATCCTCCATCCAACATGATGGACCATCTATATGGGCGATCTATATGGCTGATCACCTGTCACCATGGTTCATTATCAATCTTGGGACTTTGAATGAGGAGTAGCTGCAAGCTTTCTTGTGATTAGTTGAGGCTCTGCCCACCCCATTTGGAACACGGGCGTGATAATATGTGCTGTTTTGTTGACTTCTACGATTGTAAACTCTTAAAATTATTGGACATTATTAATATTAGAAATCACGCGAAATTGCGTGCCGCTCGAATCTATCGTTACTTTATAATTCCAATGAAAATGGGCTCGTTTTCAATGACCCTACTGTTTATTTTCGATAACAAACACATCTTCCTGCCCTTATCCCACTCTATGTGGGGTCGGCACAGCATGTTCTCTTCCATTCCCCTCTGTCAGCCCAGGCGCGGTCCGTAGGGGGGTGGGGGGATCACAGGGGACATGACCCCCCCCCCCCCCCTCCAAAATCGTACAACGTCAAATTGAAAAATCTTCTAAAAATTTACAAAATATAGAAAAGCAATTTTCTGCCCCTAGCCGCGATGCCAATAAAAATAGAAGGCTTGCATTTGTTTTTTATAGTGTGCAATAAAATTGTGTACAAAATTATTGTACAATAAAATCTGATTTACTCGACATATTCTATTATTAGCGACCCCCTCCAAAATTACAGGCTGCGACCGCGCCTGTGTCAGCCGTCATCTTTGTATTAAAACTCCTTTCTTTCGAAAACAAACACACGTCTAATAAATAAATGAATATTCAAAAAAATATAATATATTTGTGGATTTGTGGACATTTCACACAGCGCCATCTAGCCCCAAATTATGCTTAAAAACTGACAAACCATTCATTCCGCCGCTGTACATACAATACATCCCGAAAGCATTACGTTACTTCACAGCCGGGTAAAAAGGAACGTAGAAGTACGTACCTAGCCTAAAATGTTAGTTTTATTACCAAAATTAAGATCAGCGCCACCTATTGAGTATGTATATGTAATTGTCACTTGCCACTTCCAAAAAAAATTTCTTTCCGCTATGAACTCAACCGGTGTTTTAGTAAGTTATGGGCCCAGGTGAAAAGTTTGTGAAAATAAATTATAATAACGGACAGTACTAAGTTTTGTGGTGATAAAAATGACGTCGAACTATATTTCTAACGTTCCAAAGTTGAAAGGTCGTGAGAAAGGTGTTTTGCGGCAAAAAATATCTTGGTTCTGGAAGGCATGGCAACGGCCATTGAAAGTTATTAGGTTATGGGCCCAGCATGCTTCCACTACGCCTCCTATGCATTTTCTGCCTTATCTAGACCTCTAGAGATTGCCAACGGGTGATCTTCATCATTTATTACACTAATTAACCTTCTGGCTGCAGATACAACCATTAATCACTGGAAAATGGACACACTGTTTTCTTTACAACTTGCGAAGGAGCCTGAAGAAAGCTCTTTAAATTGTTGAAAAATGGTAGAATAGAAAGGGCGGTGCGTTGCCAAATTGAAACTAATTTAAAAAATTGCAACTTAATTCTTTGGCGCCAAATTCATTAATAAAAAAATCAACAACGGATCACTTTTGTTAGTAGACATTAAAATCAAACGTTGGACTTTTTGTTCATCTTTTGAGCAGGCATTTCTTCTAGACTTTCGTAGTGTTTTTGACGTCAGATTTAGATTGTGACAATAGGGAATATGCATGTATTTTTATATGTATATTTATTCGAACGTTTAAATCGTCAGTATGATAATATTCAAAAGTAATTTAAGTTATTATAAAACAAGTAAAAAAATCCCCAACTGCTATTTTTAACCGGTTTTACACTTAACCGGTTTTGTTTTATCCCTTGGATAATATTCAAAAAGGTTTTCTAGACGATCCTGTCTCGTTGGGGTTTAGTTTTTTAATAATTATGTTTGAGGGTAGTTTTCGATTTCCCCTGGTAAGGGCATGAGTATAAATTGTGTCACATTGAAAACGAAACTAATGAAGGTCGTACATTACGTAGCTGACTGGCTTTGCACACGAACTATTTACCTACAAATGACCTCACGCCGCCAATTTGAAACCTACCTACGTAATTATATAAACTAATACAGGTATTTACATGATACCTATAATTTACAAAAGAATCAAACAGTTGGGCTTTCTAAATTCCGTTACAAACTGTCTTTAAATAGCTCACCTCGGTATCAGTTTTTGAAAATCATTAAAGCAGTCCGTTTCCAACGATTTTTTCAATTTCGCCATTTTGTGATTTCAAAATGTTTTTATTTTTAATTTAGAAGTCACCGAATGAAATGGAAATGGACTATTTTGGTGAATTTTTATCACTCAGAGCAGTCTTATTTATAGAGAATCAGATTTTAATGTATCTATTTATTTATTCCCAAAAGGAACGCCAACAGCATTAAGTATCGTAACTTAAGACTAAAAGCATAACATTAAGTTTACTATCTAATACACAGGCCAATTAAAGGCGAACACAGCACTGTAATTTTAATCATGCTCTTGTTACTTTTACGTTTATTAAAGTGCACGAAAAGAGCCTTTGAGGCGCACTTTGAATCTAAAGAAAGAACTAGTGACACGAAAAGAAAATAAAAGAGGTCATATTAATTTGCATAAAAATTGCTATCTCATTTTCGCTTACCTATTGAAGCACTCGTGGCGTAGCTTCCTTAGACGTTCTTGATTGATCGTTGAAGTTGAGCAACGTTGTGCGCGGTCACAATGTAGATGGGTGACCGTGAGTGACATTACGAGCTGAGCGCTTCCGTGGTTCGGAGGGCACGTTAAATTGTCGGTCCCGGCTTTTAAGTCGTTACGGTACGCAACGAAGCCTAAAAACTCCGTCACAAGAGTTGGCCACTAGCTCATACGAACTTACTTTTTTATTACCTACTTATTGGGTAACAAAGTTAGCACGATCTGCAAATCTTGGTATTTTTCTACTATTTTCTGACATCCACGGTACAAGGGAATCTACTGATGTGGGGGGGGGGTGGTCACAGGGAACATGATCCCCCCAAAAACGTACCTACACGTCAAATTGAAAAATCTTCTAAAAATTTACAAAATGTAAAAATAGAAGGCTTCCATTTGTTTTATAATGTGTGCAATAAAATTGTGTATTGTGCAATTAAATTTGATTTACTCGACATATTCTATTATTAATGACCCCCCCAAAATTACAGGCTGCGACCGCGTCTGTTAATTACCCCCTATGGGACTCGAACCAGGACTCGCGACATTTTCCATTGAACCCACGCCATTCTTACTAAAATGTAAACTAAAATCTATACTAGTTATAATATTATAAAGCTGCAGAGTTTGTTTGTTTGTTTGAACGCGCTAATCTCTGGAACTACTGGTCCGATTTGAATGATTCTTTCAGTGTTGGGTAGTCCATTTATCGAGGAAGGCTATAGGCTATGTTTTATTTTTTTCAAAATTAGGGATCCGTAATAAAATTGCTATTTTGTAACACAAGGTGTAAAATCGAAAACCTATTTTTGCGTGCGCTGCAAAAACTATTGACAATAGAACAAAATGATGTACTACGGGTTTGTAGATCCCATTAAGACCTACAAAAAAGTCCGCGAGAACATATATCTAGCTATCATGGTTTAATCACAATAACCGATTTTGTGTTCAAAATAATTATTAAATCGTCTGAAGAAAAAAAAAACTACGTTAAATATGTATCGTAATATTAATATTTATCGAAATTAAGCATTATGTTATCAAGAGTATTTATGTAGAAGTAAAATACTTTTTGTTTCATCTCAATCGGATATTTCGTTTAAAAGTTATCACGTGTGTAAGATGTTAAGAGTTATGAGTACCTATTAATGAGTTATGGGCCATAGAGTTTTTTATCAACATAAAATCCTGTAATAATCTTTTTCGAAATATATTTGTTGATGATTGTAAGTATAAGATCTTTGAAGAGTATAATAAATACATTTCTAAAATAACTCTGCTAAGGAAATCCACGCGCGCTTGATGCAAGCAAGACGAGACGCTGGCGGCGCGGCGGCGGGCGAGACGAGGAGGCCGCGCTTGCTGGCCGCCTGTGAGAAAACGCGGGTGAAACCGCGGGGCACAGCTAGTGTGCAATAAAATCTTATTTACTCGACATATTCTACTATCAGTGACCCCCCCCCCCCATTACAGGCTGATACCGCGCTTGTATCCAGCTATGGTGTATGTTTGTTTGATAATATTTTTTCCTTTCAGGAATGTCCAGAGGGAGTCGTTCAAGAGGAATCCTTCAAGGACATCTATGCAAAATTCTTTCCTCATGGGAGTGAGCAATTTTTATCTGTTCTCATTTTAATTTTTGAATGGCTAGTAATAATAGAATAACAATCTAGTTTTTAACGCCATCTAGTAAGCCACACAGAACTAAATATATTTTTGAAAAACATGCGTTGATCTTATTATTATTATTATTCATTTATTATCAGATTATTATATAAATCCATAAAAAACATCATAATACATTTACATACACACTTAACACTAAAACTACATTTCACTCAATACAGAATAATAAATTAAATAAGTAAATGTCACATAAATTAATAGATGTCATAGAAATTAATATAAAATGATCTACACAAAATTAAAATAATATTGAATGAATTGTGTATTTACCTATGTATGAATTATTTTAACGATTAGATTTTTTTCTCTCTTTTGAGATTTCTCGTCTTATTTAACTTTGGATAACGTTGCATGCTATTCTAGCTGATAATGGAGGACCTTGATTTAATATCTTCATTGTTATTTTTACCCATTTTCGCAATAAATTTAAATTGAATGAAATTATTTTGTTTTAGATTCTGCTCTGTACGCCCATTACGTGTTCAAAGCGTTTGATGTTAACTGCAGCGGCGCCATCAGCTTTCGAGTAAGTACTTATATTACCACGCCCGTATCCCTAACGGGGTGGGCAGAGCCACAAGTAATCATAAGAAAACTTGCAGCCACTCCGGATTTACAGTTTTAAGATGGATATGAACCATGGTGACAGGTGATTAGCCCATCACCCATATAGATGGTCCATCATGTTGGAGGATACTATCCCTTAGTCGACTTTTACGACATGCTCGGGGAGAGAAGTAGCTGGACGCATTCTATGCTTTTTCTTTACTCCCAGTCCAGCAGAGAAGTATCTAACATAATCACAGATCTTCTTTATTTCAATTTACCTAAATGAACAGGTTGTTTGTACATTTTATGTCTGTCAAATGAAATATAGTTTTTTTGGGTTTTGGCACAGCAAAATAGACATAGACATAACATTTATTTGCTAAAATAGCACACATAACATAGAATTTTAAGATTGAAAAATAGTATTTTACCCACTTCTTAAACTTCGTTGTGGTCGGGTATATTATAATAATAAATAATAAATAAAATAAAATGTTTTTATTTCAGAAAAATGAATCCATATTAACTTAAAATAAATTACAACTAAAATTAAAACTAAGAACTAAACTTAACTAAAACTAAAACTGATTTAAACTAAAAACTAACTAATAATAAACTAAAACTAAAGGAAAAACTCACCAAAAGGAAACTGAGAGTGATAAAACCACCCTAGGTGGGTGCACGAATATTATGAATATTATAGAACGAATATTATAGAGCACATATATATTACTATACTATAACACATATATTATAGAGCACATATATTACAGCACGAATATTATAGAATTTGAAGAGTAAATTTGAAGAATTTTGAGATTGAAAAATAGTCATTTTTCCCACTTCTTAAACTTCGTTGTGGTCGGGTATATTATGTATTTGTTTAAAATATCGATAACCATGGAGTAGGTAGATCCTTCATTCAGTAAATAACTCTTACTCGAAATCATGCTGTATCTGCTCGATCGAGGATTTATTACAAAGGTTTTTGCAACGAAAATATTTTTCAAAGACTTTTTGAAGCAGCGTCGAGTCTATATTCATCTTTATCTACGTATGAATAAAGACTTTTTTCGTTTTTGTAGGCTTGTTGGTGACAAAAATTAAAACTTTTTCACATAGATGCAATGATGTGTTTTATAATATCATTGCCTAGAGGCATTATTGCTATTTTATCCCCGCTCTGGTACGCTACAATGCCGAATTGCGGACTTTTTGAGCAAGAGGAGTGAAAACGGTATTTATTCTAACGAAACCAAGTAAAACGAAAAGACGGCGCGCCGCGAACAACAAAAGTGAAGCCACATAAAACCGTGCTCCTGCAAGTAAACATACACTCTCACGCACACACCTACACTAAAACCATGCTCATCGCTCTCGAGTCGTCTAGTAATTTGAAAATAGAATTATGCCTTCCCGTGTTGTGAAAACTTGTATAAACAGCAGCATATCACATAAAAAGTCTCACGGAATCACATTTCACTTGTAAGTACTTCAAATAACATCGTTTCTTAATATTATACTATGAATTTTAGGTTACTTGGAACATAAAACCTCAAAACCTTCGACACACGCATAGATAAAAAGGTGGCTTCAAACCTTGTCATCGCAGCGCACGATGAAAAGAACCAATGGCATGAAAGCTATGTAGATAAGGAAATCAGGCACTAAAAATAAATAAATGATAAAATAAATATTTGTGGACATTTCACACAGCGCCATCTAGCCCCAAACTAAGCAAAGCTTGTACTATGGACACCAGATGGCCGATAGAATACTTATACACTTTTTTTTTGTTAATACATACCTACTTATAATACATCTACAACACCCAGACCCGGAAGAAATATTTCCAGAACATACAAACATTTCTCCCGTAGCGGGAATCGAACCCGCGCCCCTTGCGTCTCAGCCGAGTACTCGCCCGCAACGCCACCGAGGTCGTCAAAATACAAAACAATTGAGTATACTGGTGCAACTTGCCCACAGGGTCTGTCTAACTTCGCACCTAAAACCAAGTTGTCCATCTGCCAAAAGATTTTATCGGATATAGCTGAAATTTCGGAATTTTGGCGCCAACTTTGATGCCGAAGAGTGATTGAGCTTTATCTTTTTTGGCTTCGAACTGGAAATACTTGAGGAAGTAAAGTGGATATAAAAGATTCATTCTTATGAGAGCTGTCATATTGACGGAATTTTTGGCCACTGCTAAACATAATTGTACCTAATGTATGTTCGTATGAGCTAGTGGCCAACTCTAGTGACGGAGTTTTTAGGCCGCCTAAAGGCCTCCGTCATGGCTTAACGACTTAAAAGCCGGGACCGACTGTTTAACGTGCCCTCCGAAGCACGGAAGCGCTCAGCTCGTAATGCCACTTGCGGTCACCCATCCCGATTTGTGACCGCGCATATCGCTGCTTAACTTTAACGATCAATCGAGAACGCCTAAGCAAGCTACGCCACGAGCGCTTACGGAACCCTTCGTGTGCGAATGCGACTCATACTCGACCGGTTTATTTACAAAATTTAAAATACCAAGGCATTTTGAACTCGCCAGCCATTTTCAAAATGGCGTCGAAGCCAATAAACTACTCAATTAGTTTGTAATGTAATCTTTTGTCAAAAACTTGTGCCAGAGCGATATTGCTTTCTGCTGCAAAAATCCCGCAGCTGGAAGATGCAAACTTTATTAATTAAAAGTTGCGGAGCTGCATATAAATTAGATTTATGTTACTTAACAGTTATTAGATTTGATATAGATAGTTTGTTACCTCTCACATAGATAGACATAGGCATAAAGGATGTTTTTTTTATAGGTATAGAAGTTCGAAGTGAAATAAAACACATTATAATAATGCTAATGTCTATGATATTGGTTTTATTGAATAGGCTCCGAAACTACTGAACAGATTTAAAAAACTCTTTCACCAGTGGATAGCTACATTATTACGAAATAACATAGGCTATAATTTATTTCCAAAAAAATTAGGGATCCTTCATAAAACTCCAATAAACCCGAGGTGTAAAAAAATTACCTAAAAATCCTAATTTGTTAAATACCCGTGCGAAGCCGGGGCAGGCTGCTAGTGCTATTATAATTATAGGTCACAGACAGATGCAATAGTAATCCTAAATTAAATATGGTCCAGCGAATGATGAGGTAAGTACCTACCCTAATATTTATACGAAAAAGACCTTGTTACGTTTCGTAAATTAGTGATGGGACTCGAATCACATTTGATTCGAATGATGACAGTTAAAACTCAATTCGAATGAGATTTTATGTCGATTCGAATCATCGCTTGATTCGAATGGTCGAGTTGATTCGAATCCACGATCTGATTCGAATCAATTTCTTAAATCAAATCAAATCAATTTATTTTGCGAAACAAGGGTTTAACAATAGCTGGTAGAAAATAAATATGTAGGTACAACCTTGATCAGCTTTTTAGCATGCAAACAAACTTTCTTTTATCTGTTACACGAGTAGTAGGTACGCCTAGCGATGGCTGTAATTGCAGAGACCTATGTCCTGCAGTGGACTGTTATAGGCTGATGATGATGATGATTCAAAAATGTATCTAAGTGTTTTTTATTTATTTGTTCGAATCATCGTATCGATTCGTATTGATTCGAATCATTATATCGATTCGATTCAAGGGTTAATTCGAGTCATGATTCGATTTTTTTCCGGATGATTCGAGTTGATTCGAGTATGACGGCCTCGGTGGCGTTGCGGGCGATTGCTCGGCAGAGACACAAGAGGCGCGGGTTCGATTCCCGCTACGGGAGAAATGTTTGTATGTTCTGCAAATATTTCTCCCGGGTCTGGGTGTTGTAGTATTATGTATTATTAGTACTTATGTATTTACAAAAAAACTAATTAAGTATTCTATCAGCCATCTGATTCCCATAGTACAAGCTTTGCCTAGTTTGGGGCTAGACGGCGCTGTGTAAAATGTCCACAAATATATTTATTTATTTATCCATTTTCGATTCGAGTCCCATCACTATCGTAAATGTCCTCACGTCAACCTAATTGGCTCAGTCAAACAAAGCGTCACCTTTGTCGATAGATCGGGAGACTGGGAGCTTGCATTGTGCTGTGAAAGCCAGAATTATATTGAACCGTTGTTGTGTTAATTTATAATTGCCGGAATGATCAGTCATACATTCGATAATTAAATACATACCTACCTACCAGCCTTTTGCTACTGAGAGCAGGTTTTGTCTGAAAAATAGTTTTTATTTATATAAACTTAAAATCCATAGAAAACGACGTCAGATTCATCAACGAGGTAAAGAAACTCCTTTTAAGCAAATCCCTATACAGTGTCAAAGAATTTTTATGCTCAGATTATAGCCATTTATCTAGTTCTGCACATGCCAATTAATCCATCATTTACCTTAGTACTTAGTACCTTTTTATATTAAAAATATTTATTCAATTTAAAGTCCTACCGATTTCTAATAATTCCTGTTTCTTTTCTCCTGTGTTCTATGACGAGTCATAGCTTGTGCACTTAATATAAGTACCTACTTATTTAGTTATTTTGTTAATGTGTCTCATTCTATGATAATAAAGATATTCTATTCTATTCTATTCTATGATCGTTATGTAGGTACCTACCTGAAATCTACACTAATATTATAAAGAGGAAAACTTTGTTTGTTTGTTTGTACTGAATAGGCTCAAAAACTACTGGACCGATTTTAAAAATTCTTTCACCATTCGAAAGCTACATTATCCACGAGTAACATAGGCTATATTTTATTTTGGAAAAAAATAGGGTTCCGTAAGATATTTGGGTTTTTCGGACACAAGGTGTAAAAAATCAACCAGAAAAGTTACTTATTTTGCGTACGCTGCCTAAACTATAAAAGATAGAACCATAAAATGTTCTAATTAATTGTAGATCTTATAAATATCTACAAAAAAGTCCGCGACACACTATACCCATCTATGTCGAGTGAGGCACAGCAACCATTTTTTTATTTAAAAATCTTGAATTTTTTTTGGACTACATTTAAACGCGTTTATTTTACTCATGCTATTAATCCTTATCAAAATAAATGATTTCATCACTAAGAACAGTTTATGGAGATAATATTTGGTCTTTGAATGATTAAAATTGGACGTTTGGTTTTGAAGTTATGGCGAAATTAAAATATTACGATTTCTGCTGCACGACCGCTGCGTAGGGAGCCGACCTCGCGACTGACCGTGTCTTTCCTGGGTAGGCTTTTTGCAGCGGTAACCGACATCCACGCGGGCGGAGCCGCGGGCGACCGCTATTATAGAATAAAATAATGTACTACACGCGTACGAAGTCGCGGGCAACAGCTAGTTATGAATAAACTAGCTGTTGCCCGCGAATTCGTACGCGTGTAGTACATTATTTTGTTCTATAATCAATAGTTTTCGCAGCGCACGCCAAAAACTATTTTGGATTTTCTTCCTTGGGTTACAATATTGCAATTTTCTTACGGATCCCTAATTTTTTTGAAAATATATTATATCCTATACTGGACCCTGATAATGTAGCTTTCTATTGGTGAAAGAATTTTTGAAATCGGTCCAGTAGTATCGGAGCCTATTCGTTACAAACAAACAAAAAAACAATAAATTAGTATTGATGATTATGATCAAGGTCATCTCGATCGCGGAAAAAATATTACTTGTCTTGTATGTTTAGATCTTTAAAACTCTGCAACGGATTTTGATACGGTTTTATTTTAATAGATAGAGTGATTAAAGAGAAAGGTTTTTATGTATAATACATGCAAATATAGTAGAAAAACACTGATAATTTTAGAGGTTTCTAATGTGATGTCGTAAATAAACACATTTTACGCTTAGGTACATTGCAAACGCTGGCTGAACCCTACGAGATAGATCAAAATAATGTACTACAGTATTGTACACCTTAAAAAGGTCTACAAAAAAGTCCACGATGGTACATGTCTATCCCCGTACGAAGTTGGGGCGGGTCGCTAGTTTATAATATTAGTAAGATAGTAAGATTCATTGCGTAGTATCCTGCGAACAAGTTCATATCGAACCACGTGGTCGTAGCCAAATTCGAAGACGCTAAATAGTTATAATTTATCTTCAGTTTGACAGCACATAAATCTGTTTATCGTGCTGTCGGGATGTCGCGTTCAAATAGCTAATCTATTCATCTGGCGGGCTGCCAGTGTGCTGGGGGCTGGCAGAATGGTAAATCGTACGATGCTATGTTAGGAAAGACAAAAAACTACAGCCTATCCATACTAACTTCAAGCTGTTAGAAATTATATCATTATTTAAAAACATTATACCCTGTAAATTATCGGATTATCAGTTCATGAGCTACAGCCCGCTGACAGCAGAGGGACAGCAGTGGCTTAGTAATAGGTTCTCGTTGGCACCTTTCGAGTACGGAACCCTAAAATGTATGATTATAACGGACATGAACGGTAAATCTACTTATAATTGTAGGGTTTCTTTCGAATTCAAATCCTAATAAGGAGATTGAATACTTAGGTACTTTTGGTCCGAAACAGAAAAAAATATTACTGTGGATCGTATTTTATAAAAGTCTGAAGCGTAACCTTTAAGACAAAGTAGGTACATAAAAATGTACTACTTAAGCCTTACCAAAAATATTGTGCCCCTCGGCTAACTTCGCGCTTTGTATGATTTTGAAAACCAATTTTGTCCGAATATACAACTAACCCTAGAATACTCAAACGCATCTCAAAGTTGAGCGCGTCTCAAATGGCGATTATTTTTTTTGACATATTTTCATCAGAAACTGTAAAAAAACCGTGAGTTGAGATGTGCTCAACTCTGAGTCGCGTTTGAGTATTCGGGGGTTAATAATAATTGAACCCTTTAAAAAAATAAGTATCTACATAATAAAACAATATTTCTGGTAGACTAACTGTAGATAAGTAACATTTTTTAAATGTTTTGGTCCTAAAGTACCTATTTTGGTTTTGGTGTCCGAAAAACAATTTCTCAAATTATGAATTCAATGATTGTGAATAAAATAGTCTACAATTCCAATATGACAGCCCTATTTTTACGCGAACTCGCAAAATATTATTGTTCATTCCACTAAAGTGACATTCTTTACATTTTGCTAAATGTAGGAAGGAAACATTTCTCAACATTGTCGTCAACATTGCAAATAGCTTGTTTGTGTTTTTAAATTTTAATAGATAACAACCGATTTGTTCGTTGTTCATCCAAGTAAAAATAAATACTGGGTAATAATATGTTTAATAATCTTCGAATAATATCTTATAATAATAAGGCCTTTTACCATCTATAGTAGATGATTTAACAGCGTCAGGAGGCCACTTTTACCTTCACAAACGGGACGCTGTAGTGCCCGGGACGAATTAAGATGGAGTAGGCTTGCCCAGCACCTATACAATCTTTGTAGATAAATCAAACTATGCATAAAGAGTTACTATTAATATGACTCACGATGAAGCACGGAAGCCGTGTTTCGGAGGGCTTATTAAATTGTCGGTCCCGGCTTTAAGTCGTTAAGCCATGACGGAGGCCTTTAGGCGGCCTAAAAACTTCGTCACAAGAGCTGGCCATTAGTCCATACGAAATTACTTACTTACTTTTATTACTTTGGTTGATGAAGAGGTTATCAGAGTAAAGTCAAAATGTATATCTTTCAACCATTCAGTACAGGACTACATAAGTAGAGTAAGTGCGCCAATTATGGACCACCATAAGGATTTTGTCCAATAAAACTCAGAATTTTAAAGTTTAATCAGCCTTATATATTTTAAACAGTTCGATAATTATTTGGTATCAAAAACGATTAATAAAATTCTTAAAAAACATCAACATCTTCGAAATAATCAACATTTTCTAAAAGTTGTCATTTTTGTGAATTTGCAAAAAGCGTACAGAATATGGACCACATGGTTTCAGATATGGACCATAGTTAAACTAGTCGTGTTACCTAAAATTGAATCAGTCAATTTTATTAGGGTTAAACTAATCATTGGTACACAATTCGCACACATAGAAATCAAGCATAATCTTCTATGCCAGCACACTCTTCATGAGCCCATAGCCTTCAAGATGCACATTGAATCCATTTCTCTCCATGAACGTCGATGATTTGGGATCTTTCTTTTCTTTTGGGCTATTTTCTTTGGTTTCTTTGTTGTCTGGTCTTTTCTTTAGTTGTAGATGCACTCCTAAAACATTAAAATTAAAATAAGTGATTTTTTTGTACTAAGAACTACTAGTCCATATTTAAAACATGCCGGTGGTCCATATTACAATACATATTACATTTATAGGTTAATATTGTTGTTCAGAAAATTATAAAAACTATTGTATATTGCAACTTAATATGAATAATTGTAAAATAACTTACCTTTCCCCTGGTTTGATCCACTTATACAAAGAGTAATATTTGTTGAAATTATGAGCTTACGAAGTTAGCTAAGAAATTACATCGCGCGTTGATAAAAACGAAAAATGGCTCCCGTGAATATGTGCGCGCTCTCTGCCGTCCTGCAAACAGTTGGCGAGCTGCTGGAGGGCTGAAATTTAGTGTGTGCTGACCAATGGCTCGATACAAAGGACGTTCTTTGAGAAAAGCCGGTAGTCCATATTATAGAACCAGTCCATAATTGGCGCACTTACTCTAGCTATAACCTATGTACTTAAGATGAAACGGATATCCGTTTGCTATCGAGGGTATCGAATCAGTAAAAAGGCCCATTTCCATTGATTTTTATCAGTTTAGTATTCTCAGTCATTGGGTGATTTCAAAATACATTTATTTCTATTTCGATGTCACCAAATGACTTTCAACAACGAAATTGAAAAAATACAGTGGAAATCGTCCTATTTTGGTGACTTTTTATCACTCGGTGACTTTCAAGAATGCCTAGGCCAACCAAGGAGTTCTTTCTATACATCTGTGAAACGCCTTTGTCCGCCCACGCCCTGAACCAAAGCGGGCAGACGAGCGGCAGACGAAATAAAATCTAAAATTTATTGTATTACGTCTGCAACTGCAAGTACTTTGGCTAAGTAGTTTACTAGTGACCCGCCCTAGCTTTGCAAGACTGCAATTATGGTTAACGGTGCAATAAACTTATTACGGGTGTTGTGGTACCATGGTACTCGTAGTTTCTGATACCCACGACACAGGGAATCCTAGTGTGGGGTCAGGACTATGTATGTGACTGTTGGCTGTTATTTATTTATTTATTTTTATTATTTATACAGTAAGTAGTGCCACAATTAATATTGTGCGCTTGTAAAACCGAATTTGTCCGAATATGCAACTAATAGTCAACATATAATAACTGAACCAATTCTTTAAAAAAATTATCAAAATAAATGTAGATGCTTGCTTATCTATTTTCTTTGTTTATTCTAACAAAATAGTGTTCTGTCCAAAGTCATAGGGGCCCCATTATCCTAATATGCCCAGGGCCTCCAATATGTTAAAGGCGTCCTTGACTGCGGCCCACGACCACGCTACGCACGGACGCTTGGATTGTTTTCGGCCGTGCGCGTACGCGGCTTGAAAGCCTTCTTTTTACTCAGAAGCGCTCGTGGCGTAGCTTGCTTAGGCGTTCTTGATTGATCGTTGAAGTTAAGCAACCCTGTGCGCGGTCACAATCGGGATTTGTGACCGCAAGTGGCATTACGAGCTGAGCGCTTTCGTGCTTCGGAGGGCACGTTAAATTGTCGGTCCCGGCTTTTAAGTCGTTAAGCCACGACAGAGGCCTTTAGGCGGCCTAAAAACTCCGTCACTAGAGTTGGCCACTAGCTCATACGGACATACATACATACTCAGTTTCAAGTTTGCATTTACTTTTCCAGGAGTTATTGGTAACTCTGTCGACGCTTCTTCGAGGATCAGTGTACGAGCGCCTGCGCTGGGCTTTCCGCTTGTACGACGTGGATGGAGACGGCGCCATCACGAGGCAGGAGCTGGCGGAGGTGGTGGTGGCGGTGCACGAACTGCTCGGCCGGCGCGCGCCGCCGGGCTCGCCTGCCGCGCGGCTCGACGACGCCAAAGCTAATGAACAGGTGAATAATAATAAATAACAGCCAACAGTCACATAGTCCTGACCCCACACTAGGATTCCGTGTCGTGGGTATCAGAAACTACGAGTACCATGCTACCACAACACCCTGCGGAAGAAATATTTACAGATCATGCAAACATTTCTTCCGCAGCGGGAATCGAACCCGCGCCTCTTGCGTCTCTGCGGAGCAATCGCCCGCCACGCCACCGAGGCCGTCGGCGTAATAAAAAGGGGCAATGATCAGGCGAAAAGATCGGCATGGTCAGATGATCCAATGGTCACGTGGTTCTAAGCAAAGAAGGTCAATACGATGCGCCTAGGTCAAATCACTGCGCGGCTTGACAACGCTAAGGCAAGTAAAATGATGGGGCATGGTCAGATGATCCAATGGTCATGTGGTTCTAAGAAAAGAAGGTCAATATGGGCCTAGGTCAAACCACTAAGCGATTTTAATTCTTTAGCGATGCCACCATCGCCCATTCTTCCTTTCTATCCTCGCCATCCCAAGGTTGTCTGGAAGAAATTGCTCTTAACAATAAGACCGCCGTTTGTGTATATTTGGTTTTGTTTTTTAGTACCTAAGTTTGTTCTTATAGATGGTTCATGGTCAGATGATCTAAAGAACGCGCGGCTTGAACAGGGGAATATTGCGACGGTCGCTATTGGTCTCGTGGTTCATGAACAAAAGATCGTAAAACTTGGTCAGTTGATCCAATGGTCACGTAGTTCTGGGTAAACCTGGTCAAAAGGTGATGGGACACGGTTAAATGACCCAATGGTCGCATGGTTCTGGGTAAGCAAGGTCAAAAGCTAGCGTGGGGCAGATCATTCAATGAATGACATTGTTATGTATGTATGTTCGTATGAGCTAGTGGCCAACTCTAGTGACGGAGTTATTAGGCCGCCTGAAGGCCTCCGTCATGGCTTAACGACTTAAAAGCCCGGACCGACTGTTTAACGTACCCTCCGAAGCACGGAAGCGCTCAGCTCGTAATGCCACTTACGGTCACCCATCCCGATTTATGACCGCGCATATCGTTGCTTAACTTTAACGATCAATGACATCACATTGTTATAGGTAAACGATCCAATAGCCACACGATCAGATTTCTTCTCCATTTCCAGGTGGACAAGGTATTCCGGAAGCTGGACCTGAACCAAGATGGAGTCATCACGATTGAGGAGTTCCTGGAGTCATGTCTCAAGGACGAGGTCATCACCTGCTCCCTCCAGATGTTCGACACGGGACTATGACAGCCGCCCTCGCCGGGCCGAGCCCACGGCTCCCACAGGTAGTGCAACTCGTGTACCCTCACCTGTGTGCTCACGTGAATGCACACGAGTTGCTCACATGAATGAGCTGTGTCTAACAGCAGCCGCGCCATCTAACGTTGGTTATACCCACGGCTCCCACAGGTAGTGCAACTCGTGTACACTCTGTACTCACGTGAATGCACACGAGTTGCTCACATGAGTGAGCTGTGTCTAACAGCAGCCGCGCCATCGAACGTTGGTTATACCCACGGCTCCCACAGGTAGTGCAACTCGTGTACACTCTGTACTCACGTGAATACACACGAGTTGCTCACATGAGTGAGCTGTGTCTAACAGCAGCCGCGCCATCGAACGTTGGTTATACCCACGGCTCCCACAGGTAGTGCAACTCGTGTACACTCTGTACTCACGTGAATACACACGAGTTGCTCACATGAGTGAGCTGTGTCTAACAGCAGCCGCGCCATCGAACGTTGGTTATACCCACGGCTCCCACAGGTAGTGCAACTCGTGTACACTCTGTACTCACGTGAATACACACGAGTTGCTCACATGAGTGAGCTGTGTCTAACAGCAGCCGCGCCATCGAACGTTGGTTATACCCACGGCTCCCACAGGTAGTGCAACTCGTGTACACTCACCTGTAAGCTCACGTGAATACACACGAGTTGCTCACATGAGTGTAAGTATGTATGTATGTTTTTTGAGGACATATCAATCACACAGCACCATCTAGCCCCAAACTAAGCAAAGATTGTACTATGGATACCAAATGGCTGATATTAGAATACTTTTAATAATATTTTTTTTGTGAATACATAACTTATCCTACTAATATTATAAACGCGAAAGTTTGTATGTATGGATGTTTGTTACTCTTTCACGCCTAAACGACTGAACGGATTTGAATGAAACTTGGAATATACATAGTACATGTTCTGGATTAACATGAAGGTAATTTTTATTCGGTTCAGCCACTTCTGATTTAAAGTCCTAAGATGGAAATGGTGAACCATGGTGACAGGTGATCAGCCCATCACCCATATAGATGGTCCATCATGTTGGAGGATACTATCCCTTAGTCGACTTTTACGACATGCTCGGGGAGAGAAGCAGCTGGACGCATTCTATGATTTTTCTTTACTCCCAGTCCAGCAGAGAAGTAAGTTAATTTGATGAAATAAAATAAATAACTAAATGTATTTACAAAAAAAGTATTAAATACTTAAGTATATTCGGATTTGTAGAGAGGATGAATGAAAGAAGATTAACGAAACAGGTGTATGAGGCGAGTGTGAATGGTACCGTTGGAAGGGGAAGACCTCGGCGCACGTACCCGGACCAAATCGGCGACGTTTTGGAAAAGGGCCAGGTCAAGAGTACCCTAAACCGACGAGCATGCATGAGGAATGTGATGAGAGTGAAAGAAGCAAAAGAAGTATGTCAGGATCGTAGCAAATGGCGATCCGTGATCTCTGCCTACCCCTATGGGAAACAGGCGTGAGTTTATGTATGTATTTATTATTATTAGTAACATCAGCAGGACATTTTTCTGACAGGCCGGTAGCGAAGCGCGCGTTGCGCTTCGCCCGCTGCCGCTGTGACGAGGGCTACTTCCGAAGCGTGGCTGCAGCCTGCCTGCTTCGCGCACAGCCCTACCTCCGCTACTTGCTGGCCGTCGACCACTTCTACAACGGCGTCGTCAAGCCGAAGATAAGAAGCATAATGTTCTTTCACTTCTAACATATTTGTTTCTTATAGTTAATATAAAACTCAGACCAAATAAGAAGATAAGACGGCGCGCCGCGAACAACAATTTATTTATTTAATTAATTAGTACGGCACAACTAATTACACTAATCACAAAAAACATAAGAAAATAAAATCACAGTAACAATAACAAAATTCGTAATAAATGTCATAATAGATCAGGTTTCAAATATTCAAGATTAACCCCCGAATACTCGAACGCATCTCAGAGTTGAGCACGTCTCAAGTGACGAGTTTTTGGCAGATTTTCTTCAAAAACTGTATTCGGGGGTAAGTCAAATAATAATAATTATAATGTCAAAATTCATTCATCCGTCATTCTCACAATACCTCAAGCACAACAACATAAGTCTCTTCCATTCATCCGCAAATACGTCACATTTTGGGTTGGTAGCCAGTAGCTCGTCAAACAAAAGTGAAGCCACACAAAACCGTGCTCCTGCAAGTAAACACACACGCTCACGCACACACCTACACTAAAACCATGCTCGTCGCTCTTAGTACGTCTTCTAGTTCTTTTATTTGGTCTGAGATATAAAATTTATCTCCTGAGACGACGTTTGGACCTTGGAATAAAGATTATAACGATTCTACAGAGATACAGTCCTAAAAAATCTGTCAAGTGCAAGTGGAATTCACACAGGATGGGTTCCGTATCGTATATGGTACATAAATGATTCGTGTATGGGGCCCCCTTTTTATTTTTATTATAGCGGCAATAGAAATACAATAAAATACAACATTACTTTATTGCACATACACAAAAAGAAATACATAAAAAAAGACAAAATAGGCACTTAGTTTGTTGTTTTTTGTTTTGATTTTATTTAGTTTTAACATTGCTCTTTTTTCTCTTTTAATATATTTTTTTCTTAATTTATTTTTAGTTGTATGAATAATATTTGTATGTCATAATAATTATGACTGAATATGCTGGACCATTGACATTATATAGCAAAAATGTAAAATTATGACCATATTCAAGACAAGTAAACGATTTTATCTTTATACACACTCAGCAAAAATTTCAACTCGCTATCTATTACGATACGATACGGCCCGCTTCAATAATAGTTTGTTGATCGAGAGGGTACGTAACTGTGTAGCGGTTGGTTGCGGCTAAACAGGCCAATGTCGCTGGTTCAAATCCCGTCTCAGGAAGAATTTTACGGAAATGTTACATTTTGTCCACATTACGCTGTATCGAACTGCGTGTGCGGACGCTTCGAAGGGAAATCGCGCAGTTTTTCAACGTTTAAGACGTTTGAAACCAACGTTCGTTTTCGTAGACTTCTTTTGATGTCAACGTCTCAATTTTAACTCTAACCTTTTGTGCAAATCCTATCCATGGACCAAATCTACAACGGCGTGGTCAAGCTTAAGATCTGGATGGTTAAAAGAGCCACTTTATCAGATCTGCTGTTGAATTAAATTGTGTATGATTTACCAAAATTCCGATCCAAATATGAATTTTCCGCTGAATCAAATTACGCACAATTCACCTACAATTTGAACCATTTTACGAAAATTACAGAAATAGCCTTAGGATTCACTTTAAAATCGAAAAATGAATTATAAACATAACATAAACATAATTTATTTGATAAAAATAATACAACATTACAAAGGAACAATTGGAACACGTTGAAAACTGCCAATTGCTATGAATGAATTGCCTAAAGTGACCCTTTTAGCCCTAAAGAAGCATTATTCTTTCACTTCTAACAAGTTGTACGGTTGACACTCAAAAACTTCTAACACTCATTTTGGTGCATATTTCTGTCAAACTGCGTATTGTGAACGCCCCGAAGGGAAAACGCTGTTTTTCAACGTCTAACCCCCGAATACTCAAACGCGACTCAGAGTTGAGCACGTCTCAACTCACGGTTTTTGAAAGTTTCTGATGAAAATCTGTCAAAAAAAATATCGTCATTTTACTTAACGTACGAAAGCAACGTTAAGTTTTCCTAGAGCTTTGTTTTAATGTCAGCGTCTGAACAGTAGATGAAAATTACCTTTCTCAACGTTCAGTAATAATAATCAGTAATAATCCATTTATTGGTAAATTGTAGGTTTTTTTACAGGTCAAATTATATGCGATAATTTATTATAATAATAAAATTATCAAAATTACTATAAAATATAGGTACATCAAACAGAATTCCATTGCAAACTATGAACCAAACGTGGTTAAAACGTTTAAAACTAGCGCGATTGCCCTCTTAACCCTGTGACTACACTATCGCGATGTTAAGCGTGATTCCTGCGACTAATTTATGGCTGCACCTGTCGAACGCCGACGCTACGATGTGTAGCCGCAGGTATTGGACTCTAAAGGTCACCACCCACTAAAACTGGCACAAAATGCCTAGCGGAAGACACAAACCTTCGTTTTGCTGGGACGATGTTCGTAGCGGCAAATAAGATACTCTGGATCTGTGTTGTTTATACAGTTTTAGAAAAAGCCTTAAAATTTTAAGCTTAGGATACTGCCGTAGTATGATTGTTGATTCCACTTTGGCATGTGCGTGAGTGAGGCACGAGTTGCGCAGTAACGCAAACAATGTTATATCGCGCCACGTAATATAAAACTGGGCGAATATTCTCTTCGCCTTAAAAAAGTAAAGTAGAAGTAAAAAGTATTTATTCAAAAAGTGACCAATGACCGCTGGGCTGGCGCTTACCTCGGACAAAGGATAAGTATAGCTATCCAACGAGGTAACGTTGCCAGCCTTTTGGGGAGCTTACCTGCGGTCGGTGATCTGAGCTCTGTTTTCTATCTGTAGGCGAACTTAGAAAACTGAGCTCATTTTTATTTCTTATTGTTATACCGATTACCTTAAAGTTTTTAATGTTATTGTAGTTTGTCTTTGTAACTGTGTTTTAAATAATATTACATACTTCAAAAATACAAGTGTGTAATATTATTAGTGACGCGCCGCGTCGTGTTTTTGCAATACAGAATACCATAACACGGTGATTCCACAAACGTGCCCGCCGTAGGTACTGTTTCTTTGGTCTGATCTATACGTTGATCTTGAACGTTGTGCGCAACGCGTGACTTTGCCACGTGCCAAGTGATTTAGAATACGCTGGCTGAATGGATTTGTGAAAAAAAAAATCGTATTCGAATAAGAATTTAATAAAATTTGTAATCTTGTTTCTTTTTATCGGACTATTTATTATATGAACTTCTTTAAATTATATCTTAGTGTTTATGATTTTTTATTATATAAAATATTAAGTTTCTTTTGATTACCTGCATACGTATGAATCTGTTTTTATAATGCCTGAGATTCTTGATATGAAGCCTTTTAACTGTAAGAATAAATAATTATCTGATGTTATGAACTATGTTAAAATATTTTTTGTTTAAAATGTCAATTAATGTTAAAATGTTTTAAATTAAATTCGGTAACTTATATACCATTGCGTTTTAGAAGCAAAATATACCATTCTGTAGTTTTAAATTTAAACATAATTGTTAAATAATCTTCATACATTTAAGTTCGAGTAAATCTTTAAATAAGCTTTTCTTTTTTCGTAACCAGGTCACAAAAGTTTACACCTTTAAAACCGGGCTGGAATGACAACTTTTGTTTCCTTTGTTGATAACCGGGTTGAAACGATAATATTATAATGTTGTTTTGGTAACCGGGTTAATGGAAAATAATAGGAACGTAAATCTTGTCGTTCGTTTTGATCCGTCATTTAAATTTGATTGCGAGATTGGTAAGCAACAGGGTAAAGCTATATAAGGTAACAGCTAAAATAAAATTATTTTAACGACTTTTTATAACAAACCTACCTTTTGGATGTGCTTACTTGTTCCATTGACAAAGATATTTTTCGAAAATAACAACTAATTTTGGCTTCATCCGATTTCCTCGATGCAAATTACCTATGCTCGGCCTATCGTCGGCCATATCCTATCGAGCTTTGTTTTCTAAAACATTTAAACCTAAAATTATTTCAAATCCTTTATTTTAAATACTAAAATCTAGGTATTAGAAGTCGGTTCTCTTATTATTTTTAATCTAGTCGTAGAATAAATAGAAAAATAATTGTGAAATAGATAGTAAAATTTCAAGCAATTTTAGACCATATCATTTCGCTTTTTAGTGAAAACTTAATTTATTTAGATTAGGTATGCATTTATTTGTGTTAAATTTAGCAAAATGTTAATAATTTAAGTAACTTACTTAACAATACCATAATTTATTTAGTAGGTGTTATTATTTATGTAAGAGATTTGATTAATAGACGTTTTAAGAATTGATTTAAGGAATTTGAAAACGCTAATATATTATTACAGTACTTATCTACCTAAATACTGACTTAAATAAAAATAGGTATTATATAGCCATCCTAAAAAGTAGACTAGATGTCTAGATAAAATTCAGATATCAACATTTATCTCAATAAACATTGGAAAGATAAACGATAAGTACCTTTCTGTTTATCATTTGATAAGAGATAATCTTCCAAAATTAATATTAAAAATAGATTTCACTAGATTGGTGTTTAAAAATTTTACACATACGAGTACCTACTATTTGTAGTAATACATACATACTAGTTTCACATGGATTGGATTCTGTTGTGCATAATTCTAAACATCATTTGTCATCATTCTCTCGAGATAATTATCATAATTAATAAGAAAATAAAAGAAAAAGAATTATAAGAACGGGCTGTCATTATTGACACCATAGGAATAGAACAGGGAAATTACTATGACATGGATTTAATAACACACTTTGAATTAGTATAGCCAAGAACATCAAGTAAAACCTCTTATAAAATTAGTTCTTTTTTATTTTTCATGTAAGTTCTGAAAGCTATTATCTTACATCTATCGATTCATAGATGTCAATGAATCCGCAAAACTGTTTGATTATGTATGTTCGTATGAGCTAGTGGCCAACTCTAGTGACGGAGTTTTTAGGCCGCCTAAAGGCCTCCGTCATGACTTAACGACTTAAAGGCCGGGACCGACTGTTTAACGTGCCCTCCGAAGCACGGAAACGCTCAGCTCGTAATGCCACTTGCATTCACCATCCCAATTTGAGACCGCGCATATCGTTGCTTAACTTTAACGATGAAACTGTTTGATGAGTTTGAAGATTATAACGTGGTCCCAATGAGCGTACTATGATATCTAGATACTAATACTATGAAAACATTTTAGATTGACAATTGATGAAGTAGGTAACTGGGCATGTCAAAATATTATTAATAGACAGAACTATGTAAAGCAACTAATATTCAGAAACGTTAAAGTTTTTTGCAAAAATATTCACCTTATAAGATAAACCGATAGAATCATAATCGTAGGAGTTAATTAAATAAAATATCTTATGAATTTTAGATTTAAATGATCGTAAATAAAAATGGATGACGCATGACTGATGGGTTTGTGAATTGAAGGTATGGAATGATTTATTTCGAATAGATATAGTATTCTGATGATATTTCAATGTCACTGGTTCATAATTATGCTTTATTGTAGCTTTTCTGAAGCTCAAGCTATTACTTCTCTCAAAAATAGATATTTATATTTCTTACTGGAATACATTTCAAGAAGTGTAGTTCCGTAAGGCTTACTAGATGGCGCTCCTAGGGTAATTACCTAGAATCCAGGTCCTAGATCATTGGAAACGGCTTTTTTACAAAGCTAAATAGGTACTTGGTTTTTAACTTATGCATCATCATCGGATGAGGACATGTAATTTCTTTGTAAACGTATATTTTTAGAAAGGATAAAAAAATCTGAGTATAGTTCAAACTTTCCATTTGATGTCTTTGTAGTGTCATCATCATCATCATTGAATTCATTTTATTTTTAATTTCCTTATTGGTACCATACATGAACCAGAGACTTTGTTTTAAATTTATGTATAATAAGGCGGCTTGATTGTTGAAAATTATATATAAAAACAGTGAAATTGTTTTAAATTTAATTGCAAAAAGTTATTGCATTAAAAACATTCAAATCGCCTTTACAGTTTCAATATATCTTAATATTTATATCTCCTATACATAAATATTATCTATACTCTTGTTAAAAACTTGACTGTAATTTTAAATAGTCTTTTAAAGTTTTAATAATATCTCTAAGACCTATTTAAATTTTAACTGTATACTTTAAACCTGAACAATAAAATAATTCAATTGTTTAAAAGATTTAAGATTTTATTATTCTCTTTAGTACCTATTTAGTCTATAAAAGTTAAGGACATTTTAAAGATTATTTATTATTAAAATTTCGTTATTCTAAGGTAGCTTAATTTCTTTTGAACATAATAATATTTACAGCAAAAACACATTATAATATTTATACAACGTTCTTCGTACTTGTTCCTTTCGTTCTTGTTTCCTTATTCATAATCCGTTTTCGTAACCATTCTTAGTTATCCCCGAAATTAAATACAATCCATTGGACTTATTATAATATTTTTAAGTATAATTTCTAGTAATAAATACGATTCAACGTTCTTCATCCTGTATGTTTCCTTTTTCATAATCCGTTTTCGTAACCATTCTTAGTTATACCCGAAATTGAAGACAATCCATTGGACTTATTATAATATTTTTAAGTATAATTTCTAGTAATAATTGTTTGTGAAGTAAGGGGGTGAGGAAGCGTAAATGGTCAAAATAGATATTTTGTCGCTGTGTCAAAACGTCCACATTACAATCTGATAGTAAAAGATTCTTCATGTTGAAACTCGTTTTATTTGTTGACGCCCCGTTGTCAGAGAAATTAATAAATCTTACTTATATTATAAAATTGAAAAGCTTTATTTTGCTTGAAATTACCGGCGTAAAGCTCAAAACGCAACGATAGCGCGTGCTAACTTTACCTGTGCTGCCATCTAGTAAATAATAAATAAATATTGAGGACATATCACACTTCACCATCTAGCCCCAAACTAAGCAAAGCTTGTATTATGGGACCCAGATGGCTGATAGAATACTTATATACTTTTTTTTGTAAATACATACTTATAATACACTAGCTGCCGCCCGCGGCTTCGCTCGCGTGGTACCCGGATAAAAAATAGCCTATATGTTAATCCAGTACATGTACTATGTATATTCCGAGTTTCGTTCAGATCCGTTCAGCTGTTTAGGCGTGATTGAGGCACAAACATCCAAACATCGTTACAAACTTTCGTACTAGATGGCAGCACAGGTAAAATTAGTACGCGCTATCGTTGCGTTTTGAGCTTTACGTCGGTAATTTCAAGCAAACTAAGACTTTTCAAATTTATAATATAAGTAAGTAAGAAGTAAGATAATACTAAAACACCCAGACCCGGAAGAAATATTTGCAGAGCATGCAAACATTTCTCCCGCAGCGGGAATCGAACCCGCGCCTCTTGCGTCTCAGAGCACTCGCCCGCCACGCCACCAAGGTCGTATGTAAACAAAACGTCGCATATTTTACTTTATTACGATGAAATCACTTTAGTTTTATTTAAATAAACCTCGCAACATAAGTTTTCACATCTTAATTTAACTATTAGTACCTACTACCTTAAAAGTTCCAAAGACATGTAATGAAAACGTCAATTTTAGGTTAAGTAAACTTAAATATATCAAGACCTTTTCGATCAAATAATCAGTTTATCAATGAATCAGATTGTTGACTGTTGGTCAATCGGATCAGTTTATCAGTCAGATCAAATATGAAATAACAATTATTAATCTTACTTGCGAAAGTTTGTGAGGATGTTTGTGCCTCAATCGCGCCTAAACGGCTGAACGGATTTGAATGAAACTTGGAAAATACCATAGTACATGTACTAGATTAACATATTAGGCTATTATCAGGGTACCACGCGAGCGAAGCCGCGGGCGGCAGCTAGTATAAAATCATTTGATCGAAGCAAGACGAAATCGAATTTATCAGGATATAAACAATCTAACCTGCGATAGCTAATCTTATCGCCTAGTACCTACTGTATAGGGCGTAACAAGTGTTTTATTAAAGTAAACGACAAGTAAGTATTAAAGTAACAAATATTTATTTCTCAAAACCCACGACAATAACAAAATTGTTATCCAAAAAATATCTAAGAACTTTAGCTAAAACTAGCTACCTCCCGCGGCATCGCTCGCCTTGTATGTACCCGAATAAAAAGTAGCCTATATGTTATTCCAGCACACGTATTATTTATATTCCAAGTTTTATTCAAATCCGTCCAGCCGTTACGGCGTGATTGAGGCACAAACATACATCGTCACATCCACACAAACTTTCGCATTTATAATATTAGTTGGATGAAATTAACATGCATAAACCGCATCGAAATCTGTTCAGCAGTAGCACATTGAAATCTTTTGTGGCGTTACCTATTAAACTTGGTGATGTACACCCTGTAGTTACTTATTTACCTACCTACCTACATTATGAAATGCCGTAAACATTATACTAACTAATATTATAAACGCGAAAGTTTGTATGGATGTATGGATGTTTGTTACTCTTTCACGCCTAAACGGCTGGATGGATTTGAATGAAACTTGGAATATACATAGTATGTGTGCTGGAATAACTGGCTACAGCCGGGCAAGAAAGAGGGTTGTGATTTGAAGCTAAGAATTTAAACGAGTTATAGAAGTAATTAGGTTAAGAAATGGGGTTTATACTGATGAATTTAATAGATAGGATAGCTATATAAATATGAAATAAGTAGGTACGTACGTAGGTAACTGTCTGTAGGTATAAATAAATAAAATAAATAGACTTTAATATACTAAGGTACTAAGGTAGGAGCCTACACATACATCAGAATCAGATTCATTTATTTGCAACTAAAACTATTAACAAACTAAAACTAAACTAACTATGTAATATAATTATGGAACAGTTGCAAATTGGTCCCAACTCAGCATATGCAGGTTGAAACAACCCACGCTGGTCTTCCGTTGGGGCCTTAAATAGAATTATGTCTTCCTGTGTAGTGAAAACTTGTAAAAACAGCAGCAAAACACATAAAAAGTATCACGGAACCACTTTTCATTTGTATGTACTTCAAATAACATCGTTTGTTAATTACCTATTGAATTTTTTGGTTACTTGGAACACAAAACCTCAAAACCGACACACACAGATAAAAAGGTGACTTCACTTTTGTTGTTTGCGGTGCGGCGTCTTTTCCTTTTATTTGGTCTGAGTAGGATATATAGAACATTATGGAATAACATATTATAGGCTTTTTTTTATCCGTGTACCACGCGAGCGAAGCCGCGGGCGGCAGCTAGTACTAAATATATAAAAACAACTTAATCTTAGTAGGTTGCAATAGCATTGTTATTAAAGAATTGAATGTGATTTTCTTTGACATTAGACCGTAGTAGAATATTGAAAGCTAGTTACTAAGGACGTGGTTTGTGGACCGTGACAATGTTGAAAAATAAGCTTTATGTCTATGGAGAAAGTATTCAAATACCATCGCACTTGCATTTCGGGCAAGAAATGCTTCATAAGATGATAGAGAACAAAAACATGGATGCCCTGGTGAGTTACTTATCCTGCTAATATCTACCTAAATACATATTTATTTATTTATTACTAGGCAACGCCAACGGAACACATAATAATACACTGTTATTATGTGCTCTGCCTCTGTGGCGTGGTGGGCGATTGCTCGGCAGAGACGCAAGAGGCGCGGATTCGATATTCCCGCTGCGGAAGTAATGTTTGCATGATCTGCAAATATTTGTTCCGGGTGTGGGTGTTGTGGTAGCATGGTACTCGTAGTTTCTGATACCCACGACACAGGGAGTCCTAGTGTGGGCTCAGGACTACGTATGTGACTGTTGGGTGTTATTTATTGAAAAATATAGTTCTATAGAATATGCACCAAATACAGGCATGCACAGCATTTGCAACATATTCTTAGTATATAATATTACTAGCTTACACCCGCGGCTTCGCTCACGTGGTACCAAGATAAAAAGTAGCCTACTTATATGTTATTATTATTTTTTTTATCGAAATAGGTTTGCGTTTGAGCACACTCTACCTGATGTTAAGTAACAGGGTGGTCTAAGATGAAGCACGCTTACCTTGAAGAAACCTATTGATTCTCGATTTAAAGACACCCATATTATACTCTTCAGGAAATACAGACCCCGGAAGAGAGCTCCACATTTTTATTGGAAGAGTTATTGCAGCATACATAATACTAGCTGTGCCCCGCGGTTTCACCCGCGTTTTTCTCGTTTCCGTGGAAATACCGAGATAAAATATTTCCTATATTATAGCCTCCCTACCAACTCTTAACATCTTATACACGTGATAACTTTTAAACGAAATATCCGATTGAGATGAAACAAATAGTATTTTACTTCTACATAAATACTTTTGATAACATAATGCTAATTTTGATAAAGATTAATATTACGATACATATTTAACGTAGTTTTTTTCTTCAGACGATTTAATAATTATTTTGAACACAAAATCGGTTATTGTGATTAAACCATGATAGCTAGATATATGTTCTTGTGGACTTTTTTGTAGGTCCTAATGAGATCTACAAACCCGTAGTACATCATTTTGTTCTATTGTCAATAGTTTTTGCAGCGCACGCAAAAATAGGTTTTCGATTTTACACCTTGTGTTACAAAATAGCAATTTTATTACGGAACCCTAATTTTGAAACAAAAAAAAAAACATAGCCTATAGCCTTCCTCGATAAATGGACTACCCAACACTGAAAGAATCATTCAAATCGGACCAGTAGTTCCAGAGATTAGCGCGTTCAAACAAACAAACAAACAAACAAACAAACAAACTCTGCAGCTTTATAATATTAAATAAATATATAATAATAATAGTATAGATGTATGTTCCAATTTTCATTGAAATCCGTTCAGACGTTACGGCGTGATTGAGGCACAAACATCGTCAAATCCTCACAAACTTTCGCATTTATTATATTAAGTAGGATGTGAGGATGTTATGTTCTTGCCTCAATCACGCCGTAACGCCTGAACGGATTTGTATGTAACTTGGAATATACATAGTATGTCTGCTGGAATAACAAAGGCACAGGCTACTTTTTGTTTGGATACCACGCGAGTGAAGCCGCGGGTAAGCTAGTATTTCAATAAAGTAGGCATAACAGCTTATAATTTGTGTATTTACGATTATATTTTATTTATTTTACTTTTCTGCTGGACTGGAAGTAAAGAAAAAGCATAAAATGCGTCCAGCTGCTTCTCTCCCCGAGCATGTCGTAAAAGTAGACTAAGGGATAGTATCCTCCAACATGATGGACCATCTATATGGGCGATGGGCTGATCACCTGTCACCATGGTTCACCATATCCGTCTTAGGACTTTAAATCAGAAGTGGCTGCAAGTTTTCTTATGGCCCTGCCCACCCCATTAGGAGTATGGGCGTGATAATATCGTCACTGGAAAGGCAAATTTACGTAAGCGCCAATCGAGAAAAAGCCGTTTAAAGTTCATTTTTTTCGTTTTTAATCATTTTATCATAACTTTTTACCTAATTATCGAATTTTGATAACGTCAACGTAAGATTTCATTCTTTTTTCATTTTCTATGTCCAGCAATTCATATTATTGTATTTGGACTGCTATTTTAGGATAATAACTCAATATGCCTATTTTGGCGCTTACGTAATTTTGCCTTTCAGTGACGATATGTATATACTTACGATTTTTTGTAGATCAATTCTGACAACGATGAGAGGATGACATACGGCGAGCTAGCTCAGAAGACGGTGGATATTGCCCTCTCTCTCACACGTATAGGCGTTAGAAAGGGAGACGTGATCAGCATCTGCAGTGAGAAACGATTTGAGGTTATGGCCACAATCTTGGGCATCTTTTGCACTGGAGCCACATTTACACCAACAGATATATCTTATGGAACTTGTAAGTTTATCACATCATCATCATCTTCCTGCCCTCATCCCACTCTATGTGGGGTCGGCACAGCATGATCCTTGGATAATGCTGTAAGAGTTTTGGCTTAGGTGTTTTATGACCGGCCGCCTGCCTGACGTCAACCCTCCTTGGGAATACTTGCTTATTGTATCTCATCATGTTGGAGGATACTATCCCGTAGTCGACTTTTACGACATGCTCGGGGAGAGAAGCAGCTGGACGCATTCTATGTTTTTTCTTTACTCCCAGTCCAGCGGAGAAGTTTATCACATCTATAACCGAAGAGCGGTATTGTTATTTGTTTTGTTCGAAAACAAATTACGCCGAAACGCTGCCCCGGTCGCCGCGCTCTGATTGGCCGACTCAAGGTCATATTGTACTAGAGCTGTGCAATAAACTTTCATATCGATATCGATAATAATTCAGGTTTCTTTTTAAAAAGACTCGCCGGTATTTTCAATTTCTATTATGCTAAATTAAAAAATTCTGTTTAAATTATATTCCTACGTCCCAGTGTAGATTTTGTCTAAAAGATAAAGATAAAGACATTTTATTTGCTTGAACACAATGTAGGTTACACAGATGTTATAACTATTTTGGTCTCAATCATGTTCTAAGATTAATATGCAAATGTTACAGTAACCTATAATATAACCTATTATTGTAGTTTTATACAATGTCTAAAAAAAGTAATAATAGTAAAAATAACTTCAATTACAGTCATTATTAGTTACAACCATTATAAAGATTTCAAAACCACATGTTACCACTTTCCCATTTATAATATTAGTAGGATGTATAAAATGTAGGTACCTAGGTATATTGCTTTCTTCTCTGCTGGACTGGGAGTAAAAAAAAACATAGAATGCGTCCAGCTGCTTCTCTCCCCGAGCATGTCGTAAAAGTCGACTAAGGGATAGTATCCTCCAACATGATGAGATACAATAAGCAAGTATTCCCAAGGAGGGTTGACGTCAGGCAGGCGGCCGGTCATAAAACACCTTAGCCAAAACTCTTACACCATGATCCAAGGATCATGTGCCGTCCCCACATAAAGTGGGATAAGGGAGGAAGATGATATGTAATGTAGGTACTTATATTGTTTTCAGATCCTCTCCTCCATCGAGTGAAGATAGCCCGGCCGAAGATAATGTTCTGCTCTCCCGATGCTTTCTCCGCCCACAGAGCGGCATTTGACACCGTGGGCTGCATCGAGAAATACATTGTCTATGAAGACACCTCTTCCAAGCATCCAAATCTACGTTCACTCGTGGAGGAACATGGCGGGGTACTATATAAGGACTTTTTGACAGAAACAGCTGATGTCGAAGACTTCTTACCGGTCCCTGTGGAAGGCTGGAAGGATTATCTGTTGATTTTGTTCTCGTCTGGGACCACAGGGCTCCCGAAAGGTGTACCTATGACACATATGGCTATAATTATGAACTGTATAGCCCTCGGTACTGAGAGGTGAGAATGAACTTGTCAGGTGACTTCGTAGCTCACGACAATACCGGCAAAAAGTAAGTTCGTATGAGCTAGTGGCCAACTCTAGTGACGGAGTTTTTAGGCCGCCTTAAGGCCCCCGCCATGGCTTCTGAACAAACTAAATGAATTTTATAGAGTAAAAGGTTACAGTGACAGAAAAAAACAGAATTAAAACATTTTATTTATTTATTTATTTAAAACTAGCCGCCGCCCGCGGCTTCGCTCGCGTGGTACCCGGATAAAAAATAGCCTATATGTTAATCCAGTACATGTACTATGTATATTCCAAGTTTCGTTCAGATCCGTTCAGCTGTTTAGGCGTGATTGAGGCACAAACATCCAAACATCCAAACATCGTTACAAACTTTCGTACTAGATGGCAGCACAGGTAAAGTTAGTACGCGCTATCGTTGCGTTTTGAGCTTTACGTCGGTAATTTCAAGCAAACTAAGACTTTTCAATTTTATAATATAAGTAAGAAGTAAGATAAGAAGTAAGAAGTAAGATTGTCAAGAAAACAATTGAAATGCCGTCAGGCAGGCGGCCGGTCATAAAACACCTTAGCCAAAACTCTTACAGCATGATCCTTGGATCCTTGGATCATGCTGTGCCGACCTCACATAGAGTGGGATAAGGGCAGGAAGATGATGATTGTCAAGAAAGCAATTCTACGAAATATTACTTCCCCGGTTAGAAAATTATATTGGAAAACAAAATACAACGTTCAAAAATACTATTTGTGCTGACAACACGGTGTTTTCCGGAGCTGAGTAATTCCGGAATTTCGTAATGCATGCCCTACCCACACCCACCACGCCACAGAGGTCGTTGATAACTATCCCATACAACACCCAGACCCGGAAGATATATTTGCAGAGCATACAAACATTTCTTCCGCAGCAGGAATCGAACCCGCGTCTCTTGCGTCGCAACCAAGCACTTGCCCGCCACGCGAGGTCGTCAATATGGTCCATCATTTTAGAGGAATACTATCCCTTAGTCGGATTTTTCGATAAGCTCGGAGAGAAGCAGCTTGCTTTTTCTTTACAGTCTAGCAGATAATTGAATTGAATATTTCAGATATAAAGGAGAGTGTCTACTGAACACTAGGGAGTGGTACTACACCTACGGGCTGGCGTACACGCTCGCGTGCCTGAGCGCGGGCGTCACCATCGTGTATACCTACCGGAACACGCATCAAGATTGCCTCGCCGCTATACAGAAATACAAGGTAACTAATTGCATCAGACCAAATAAAAGACAAGACCCCGCGTCGCGAACAACAAAAGTGAAGCCACCTTTTTATCTATGTGTGTGTTTTGAGGTTTTGTGTTCCAAGTAACCTAAAATTCATAGTATAATATTAAGAAACGATGTTATTTGAAGTACTTACAAGTGAAAAGTGATTCCGTGTGACTTTTTATGTGGTTTGCTGCTGTTTTTACAAGTTTTCACTACACAGGAAGGCTAGATGACGCTGTGTGAAATGTCCACAAATATTTATTTATTTCTTTAATAATTATGTAAAGACTTGTTTTTTTTTAATGGACCAAATTGGCGACGTTTTGGAAAAGGGCCAGGTCAAGAGTGCCCCAAACCGACAAGCATGTATGAAGAATGTTATGAGAGTGAATGAAGCGAAAGAAGTATGTCAGGATCGTAGCAAATGGAGATCCGTGATCTCTGCCTACCCCTATGGGAAACTGTTTATTATGTACCTATGTTATTTTTTTAAAGGGTTGGTTCAGTGATTATTTTAGTTGCATATTCGGACAAATTCGGCTTTCATACAAAGCACGAAGTTTGCCAAGGCGCACAATATCTGTGGTACTACTGTATGCATGTATCAAATACCTACTTATGCTCCTTCCAGATCAAGTACCTTCAACTAACACCATCATCTGTGTCCGAGCTGATCAAGTCTCCGCTCCTGGAGCAGTACGATGTATCCTCGGTGGAGGGCATCATCTCCTCCAGCACGCCCATCATGGAGGACCAGGTGCAAGCAGTTAAGCAGAGGTAAACCATCGTCCCGTAGATCTCTCAAAGTCTTCTTCTTCTTGCCCTTATCCCACTCTATGCGGGGTACAGCATGTTCTCTTCTCCCATTCACAGCCATCTTGGAGGACCAGGTGCTAGCTAAGCGGAGGTAAACTACTTCTATCTTTAAAATTTGGTTTTCTTCTTCTTGCCCTTATTTCAATCTATATTCTTCTTGCCCTTATCTCATGTTCTTTTATGGTGTAGATAAATTTCATCTCGCTGCGTCTTCCAGGAGTCTTCGGGAATTTCTGTTTTAGTGCACCCCACAACCATAAAAGGAATATACTTCCCAAGTTTCAATCTACTTATGATTTTATCCAGGGGTCACCAAAAGTGTGATTTACTGCTATTTTTACAAGTTTTCACTACACAGAAAGGCATCATTCTATTTTTAAATTTTAGCGATGAGCGACGAGCGATGAGCATGGTTTTAGTGTAGGTGTGTGCGTGAGCATGTGTTTTGTGTGGCTTCACTTTTGTTGTTCGCGGCGCGCCGTCTTCTCTTTTCATTGGTCTGAGCTTCATACAGATTGTTGAAAGTAAACAATTTAATTTTTCGCATTTACCTGTGTTCCTCATTGCTGCAGACTTGTAAATCTGAAAGGAGTGTATCAGATTTACGGTTCTACGGAGGCCGGCAGCGCCTGTAATGAGATTAGGGCTCCGCGAGGGCCCAGGGGAGGCAGTGCTGGGACGCCGTGTGCTGGCTTTATCATAAAGGTAACTACACAGATTCATGCGTTGACCTGTTTGACGCAGTCAAAGTCAAAGTGTATTTTTTTATCACTTTGATCACTTGTACACGTATTAAATCTACGTTGCATTTTCGTAACGCGACCAAGCGGTTACGCGGTCATCGCCAGTTCGCGCGATGGTTTACCTTGTTTATCTTATAAGTTATGTATGTGTACCCGCTTTTGTCATTTCTATTACTTTAGACAAGTAATAAAAATGGTAAAAGTTTGTACCTAATCTTATTAGCCTAGACCAATTAATACGGCTTCATAGCCATCGGTTATCTAAACTTACCTTTATTATTCTTAAATGTTAACGTTTAACTAAAGCTTGCTTAACTTTACAAAACCTATCCAGAGTAAAACCTGACGAGAATCACATATTGCCAACCAACTAATTGTATATTTATTTTTAAAAGTTTTGAGAAGCGCCCTAGCTTAAAAAACGTTCCTAACAGTGCGAGTTATACATCCTAGGTTATAATCTACACTGGAAATGTACTAGTAGGTATATAAGTTATTTATCATATTAAAGAATTTTTGAAATTAAAAATTGAATTGATGGTTTACCTACTCGAAGTAAACATAAGAAAAATTGCAGCCACTTCTGACTCAGTCCTAATTCTTGTTTAGTGGAATTATGTTCTTCGTAGAAAAATAAGCGAGACATACGGAGAAAAGCGAGACAGGGCAATTTACCATCAATTAAATAACTGTCAATACGTGCGGAACTGACTAAGCCGTCTTGATCATGTCTTTCCTGTGGACAAGGCTGACTAAGCTGAGAGGATGGAATAGGTGCTGGGCAAGCCTACTCCATCTTAATTCGTCCCGGGCACTACAGCCAGCGTCCCGTCTGTGAAGGTAAAAAGTTGCCTCTTGACGCTGTATAAACTATAGATGGTTAAAGGCCTTAGTTAAACAATTGTCTATTTCCAGGGGATCCTAGCCGCAAAACCGTGCGGAATGTCTTTTCCTGTGTGTGATTTTGATTTGCCTTAATCTTTTTTTGAGTACCTATATAACTAACTAAGGCCTTTTACCATCTATAGTAGGTACCTAGATGATTTATACAGCGCCAGGAGGCAACTTTTACCTTCACAAACGGGACGCTGTAGTGCCCGGGACGAATTAAGATGGAGTAGGCTTGCCCGGCACCTATTCCATCCTCTCAGCTTAGTCGGCCTTGTCCACAGGAAAGACATGGTCAATACGTGCGGAGCTGACTAAGCCACGGGTTTCCTCACGGTGTTTTCCTTCACCGTTTGAGAGTACTGGTATTATACAGTGCACATAATTTTTTCGCACAGAAAAGTCCATTTGTAGACGACCGGGTATGAATCCACGAGCTTAGGATCGGAAGGCGGGGTCACTAACAACTAAACCACCAGTGCTCTTAAGTATATAAGTATGGTATGTTTAATTCAGGTGGTAGATTTGAAAAGCAGGCAGGCCCTCGGCCCAACAGAACGCGGTGAAATCTGCTTCAAGTCACCAACTCTAACACCAGGTAAAATTATCTTACTTATCTTACTTCTTACTTTTTATATTATAAAATTGAAAAGTCTTAGTTCGCTTGAAATTACCGGCGTAAAGCTCAAAACGCAACGATAGCGCGTACTAACTTTACCTGTGCTGCCATCTAGTACGAAAGTTTGTAACGATGTTTGGATGTTTGTGCCTCAATCACGCCTAAACGGCTGAACGGATCTGAACGAAACTTGGAATATACATAGTACATGTACTGGATTAACATATAGGCTATTTTTTATCCGGGTACCACGCGAGCGAAGCCGCGGGCGGCAGCTAGTACCTACTTAAATAATAACGCCCTGACAGAATTGTTCATCACATAATCTTTTGACCATTCGTGAAAACCACCGAGTGATAAAAAGTAAAAAAAATTACTTTATGCACGAAAGCACTCAGCTCGTAATGCCACTTGCGGTCACCCATCCAAATTGTGACCACGCAGCACGTTACAATCAATCAAGAACGTCTAAGCAAGCTACGCACGAGCGCTTCAAGCTATCTTCTACAGCTCCATCATCTTCCTGCCCTTATCCCACTCTATGTGGGGTCGGCACATGATCCTTCGATCATGCTGTAAGAGTTTTGGCTAAGGTGTTTTATGACCGGCCGCCTGCCTGACGTCAACCCTCCTTGGGAATACTTGCTTATTGCATCTCATCATGTTGGAGGATACTATCCCTTAGTCGACTTTTACGACATGCTCGGGGAGAGAAGCAGCTGGACGCATTCTATCTTTTCTCTTTACTCCCAGTCCAGCAGAGAAGTAACTTCTAAAGAAGCATCTAACTTCTACAGCTTGATGATTTGAAATCACCCAGGGTACCTCCACGAGACCAGCCGCGACTACATTGATGAGGAAGGGTTCTTCAAGACTGGAGACCTGGGCTACTATGACAAGGACCATTACTTCTACATCGTTGGCAGACTGAAGGAACTCATCAAGTACAACGACATTTCGGTGAGGACTCCACCAGTTTTTACATAATAAAACCGGCCAAGTGCGAGTCCTATTCGCACACAAAGGGTTCCGTACCATCGTACATGTACAATACAATCTTACTTTTTCAATTCAATTTCAATTTATTGCGAATTTGGGTAAAAATAACAATGTAGGTAGATATAATTTTTTGTTCTTTTATTATAAATGCGAAAGTTTGTGTGGATGTTTGTGCCTCAATCACGCCTAAACGGCTGAACGGATTTGAATGAAACTTGGAATATACATAGTACATGTGTTAGATTAACATAAAGGCTATTTTTTATCCAGGTACAACGCGAGCGAAGCCGCGGGCGGCAGCTAGTGCAATATAGCTTTATTGTAAAAACCCAAGAGAAATATCAAATGAAAATAGGCATAACATAATAATGCGTATTACAATGGGCGGCCTTATCGCTAAGAGCGATCTCTTCCGGGCAACCTTTGACGTAACTTTGAAAGATTCCTATATGTATTTTTTGATGTGACTGATGAAAATGTTTCTTGTATGGAGCTCCTTTATTTTTTTTTTATTATATCTCCGCTGGACTGGGAGTAAAGAAAAAGCATAGAATGCGTCCAGCTGCTTCTCTCCCCGAGCATGTCATAAAAGTCGACTAAGGGATAGTATCCCCCAACATGATGGACTACAACAAACATTTTAAAAACAAAATCAGCTAAATAGGCGCAGCCGTTCTCGAGACAAACGAACAGCAATTGATTTTTGTTTATTTAGATAGCGCCAGCAGAACTGGAGGCCATCCTGACGCAGCATCCAGCAGTGCGGGATGCGGGCGTGGTGGGGGCTGCTCACGCGGAGTGCGGGGAGGCCCCCACCGCCTTCGTGGTGCTGCAGCCGGGCTCCAAGGCGGGGGAGGACGAGCTGGTGGACTTCCTGGAGTCTAGGGTATGTGTTGGTCACGTAGAGGGGTATACCTACCGTCTTTATCATAAGGCACGCGGGGCCCCCATGGCCCCCTATCTTCAGGGGGCCCCGAAAGGCCAACAATTTCTCTCACATTTTTTATTCTCAAAACATTTTTCCCTGTAAGTACATATTCATTTTATTTTATTTTAGAAGATTGTGAATTACCTATTAACGTGTCGGATATTCATTTTTAATAATATTCACTTTTTTACATAAATATAATCTAAAAAATCTATGGTATACAATATTTTGTTTTATTGAAAATCATGATTACTTCGTCAGTTTTTTGATAAATAGAAGATCATATTAAAAGTTTTAGTATAATTCGCTATATTTACTTTCCAAAAGAACCCTTAATTCTTGTGTGCCCAAGGACCCCAGCATAGATAAAAACGTTGACGTCGAAAAATATCCGGGATATCGATGGTGCTATCGATAGTAGGTATAGTCAGGTGATGATATAGTATCGATAGTTTTTGGTTTAATGCTAAAATGATCCCAAAATGAAAAAAGAATAAACAAGATAACGCATAAATCCTTCTTCTTCTTCTTCTTCTTTTATTCTTTTATTTTTTGGCCTCTGCAGCTGTGTTTGCCACAATTTTGCCAATGTCGATGTAGACAAGATTTAAAACGGTAATGCGATGGAGGTTTGAGAAATAAAAAAAAAAAGTCATTAAGGGAGACTCAACTGAAATGCTAAAGCAAGTTGATAGTCCTGCATAGTCGTTAATTTATAACAAGACAGTTAATTTGACATTTATAAAATTTTGACAACAGTCAATGTCATTCATATCAATCGGGTTGTCACTCAGAACAAGTGGGTAAGGGCCTCTAGCTGGTGCTATAAAGGGGGATGAGCCAATTCGAAATCACTCGTTGATTTTCGAATTGATAACCAGTGTTTACGCATTGAGCCGACTGGTGAAGGGACTTGAACAATGTATGTTTGTTATTTCAGATTACGTTCAGAATGAGACTGGTGGGAGGGGTCCGGTTTATTGACAAGTTACCTCGTGGCGCTGGGGAAAAGCTAGATCGAGACACACTCAAAAAAATGCTGTGATTCAAACTGAATTGTGAAACTATCCCCCAAACAACAACCTCGGTGGCGAGGCGGTCGAGTGCTCGGCTGAGGCTGAGACGCAAGAGGCGCGCGTTCGATTCCCGCTACGGGAGAAATGTTTGTATGTTCTGCAAATATTTCTTCCGGGTCTGGGTGTTGTATTATGTATTAGAATTAATAAATTAATAAATTACACCCAACAATCACATATACCTAGTCCTGACCCCACACTAGGATTCCCTGTGTCGTGGGTATCAGAAACTACGAGTACCATGCTACCACAACACCCAGACCCGGAATAAATATTTACAGATCATGCAAACATTTCATCCGCAGGGGGAATCGAACCCGCGCCACCGGGGCCGTCATAGTGACAAGTGACGAGTTTTTGACAGATATTCATCAAAAACTATCAAAAAACCGTGACTTGAGACGTGCTCAACTCTGAGTCGCGTTTGAGTAATCAGGGGTTGCTACCTATCAGAATGCATGCATCTTTATAATTTCAAAAACACCTTTTTGACAGCAAATCCTACTATCCTACAAATATTATAAATGAGAAAGTTTGTGTGGATGTGACGATGTATGTTTGTGCCTCAATCACGCCGTAACGGCTTAACGGATTTGAATGAAGCTTGGAATATACATAGTATGTGTGCAGGAATAATATATAGGTTACTTTTTATCCGGGTACCACGCGAGCAAAGCCGCGGGCGGCAGCTAAGTACTTTGCTAAATAAAATTGATATAATTTCATACACGTTTTATTTAGACAACAGACCTCACAAACTAAAACTTAAAAAAATAGAATCTTAGAAAATAACCAACTAAAAATAAAGTCTAAACAAAATTAAAATAATCATCTAAACTTAAATATATCTAAAATTATTTCACTTCTTGGCGCTTTTTCTGATCTTCTTCACTTTTGGTTTATCAGCTTTCAAGCGTCTCATCATAGCTTCCTGCGGGATGGGCAAGTGGCCCCGGGAATCGACTCCGGGACCCGGCGTTAATTTCATTCTATGATCCATCATATGTATGGACTCCTCCGGCTTAATTCGGATAGCGCAGTTGTAGAAGTGTAAATCTCTGTTAAAAATTGTGTTCGACAAAAGCAGTGACGGATTAAGACTACTTGATGCCCTAAGCAATCCATGCCTGTGGGCCCCCCTATCCGTACGTCAACTAGAATCGGTCTTTAAACCTTTACCGCCTAAAAACATTAGTTTTTTGTAAAATAAGATGATGAGACGTAACGTGAGAGTGAGACGTGATGCCCTAAGGACGGATTTTTTTGTGCTTCTTCTGGTGCCCCCTCAGACTTGATGCCCTAGGCAATTGCTTAATTTAATTAAGGGTTAATCCGTCACTGAATAAAAGTAATGGTAGGTACTTATCCACTTACCTACCTAAGCTACTACCTACTAAGTAAATAGGTACTTTATCCTTATCTGCTGGACTGGGAGTAAGGAAAAACAGAATGCGTCCAGCTGCTTCTCTTCCCGAGCATGTCGTAAAAGTCGACTAAGGCATAGTATCCTCTCCATGATAGACATTTATATGGGCGATGGGCTGATCACCTGTCACCATGGTTCAAATCCATCAATTATAATCATTTTAAGAATGTATAATGTTTAACCTGATATCAGGGAAAGAAAAGGGCGCGAAGACCCGGCCCTCGATATTCTTCACGTATTGCGTCCATCGACATTTGAGGTACTCGTTAGTCTTCAGTGAGTAGTGCTCCGTACAGACCTTGTCCAGAAGTGTGCTTTCAATAGACGGCAGCAGACGAAAACCCGAGGATATCTCATTGTAAAACTCTGAAGAATTGCGATTAGATAAGCGTCCAGCCACACGGGCGTAGCCAGGGGGAGGGTTTTGGGGGTTCAATCAAACCCCCCCGAAAAGTTCAGATATTAACATTCATAGAATTAAAATAAGAATAGGCGTGCGGCATATCTAATTGATTACTATTACCAACATTAAAATATACGATGGTTTGGATTCCTCCGCCACCGTCGATTATCGGATCGCATTCGTTCTTATATAAGGGTTATTTTATGTACTTTTAGTCGTTTTATTTTCTTGAGAATATTAACAGAACAAAAACCAATGTTCAGCAAACTAATGTTTGTCCTAGGTTGTGGGCTAAGAGGTAGTAGTTGCTTCTGCAGTGTAGGTTGCGGGTTCGATTCCTACCGAAAAGTAAAGTACCTATAATTAAAGTGATTATTTGGTCAGTGTGGCGTACAAAGTTTTATACCCAAAATGGGTAGATGTGGTGATGAAGGGATAATTTTCTGACCAAAAGATAGCATAGGACCTGGAACCCGATCTTATGTGGGTACCTAATGCTTGTCCAAAACTTACCTGCATCGATTTCAAATTTCGGTTTTGTCCTTGCAATAAGAGCGCATTTTTTGTATATGTTGTCGCTTTTGTCCAGCGCCATAGAAAATATTTTTACAAAACTCTGTAGTTCCAACAAAAATTATGATGTTTATTGACCATAGAGTAATCAACACATAAATTGTCATTTTTATGTTATGTCATTCTTAAGGCTAAGGATAAGGCCGACTAAGCTATGAGGATATTATGTACCAAGATTTAGAGTTTGTAGTCAGGACTTACAGGTACCTAGAGCTATTTGTTATTTATTGTTCATTGGTCAGGATGGTCGAATGTTAATATGTAATGAGAATTTTAATTGTTATTCGATTAGTAGTTTTAAAAACGACAGAATATTTTATCTCTGGTTTAGCGGTTATCTGTGGTAATTCTGACTTTTGAAATTGGAAAAAGATGGTTAGATTGATGTGTAAAAAATAATTACGAATAAAATGCTAATATCATTGTAATCTGGTTTATTTTTAACAAAAAATGTAGTAGGTACATTCAATAGCACTTTTAGCTATATACTTTGGACTTGAGACAGGCTCCGTGGGGTATGTGATGCGCAGCACAAATCGGAGCTCCGAGGCTTGGCTCTACTAGTGGTGATCTCATAAGTTTTTTACAGCATTATGAAATTATATTTTGTCCTGGTAACCAAATTAATATGGAATGTTTTTGGTGGGATCCCTAATTTCCTCCAGTAGGAGGGTTATTCACGATGACCAAAGAAAACGAGCCACGTAACGAGCCAAATGTCATCGTGTCTCTAAACGCAAACGAGACACGCCATGGTGTGAAATCAAAAACTGTATTCTGCAGACTAGTTGTCTATGACCGTGTTTTGGTTTTACGTGATTCGTTCAAAATCAAGCATCCGGTCTGCTCGGAATTTAAGCATGTGACGTGTTAAAGTTGTTCTCTGACAGAATTGTTTGACATATGTCACAGGCGTAAGGTTTTTCTCCAGTGTGTGTGCGCATGTGGTCTGTCAAAGTTGTTTTACGAGAGAATTGCTTATGACATTACAACAGGCGTACTTTTTTCTCCAGTGTGTGTGCACATGTGGAGAGTTAAATTAAATTTATGAGAGAATTGTTTATGACATAATTATGTCACAGGCGTACGGTTTTTCACCTGTGTGTGTGCGCATGTGAACAGTTAAATGAATTTTTTGAGAGAATTGTTTATGACAAATATCACAATACGGTTTTCCAGTGTGATTTTTCAAGTCACACTTCACAGGGTTACTCGTAACACAATCAGTATCCAAATGAATGTCTTTGGATGTCGTAGCTTGTGGGCTGTCGGATAATGGAGGCTCAGTATCAATGGATGGATAGTCTTCATCGATGGACTCCTCGGGCTTAGCAATTGGTCCCTCCTTGACAGTAACCAACGGACTTGCACTGTATTCAAAACCATTATGAACTATTTGTTAATCCTTTACTGTACCAAGATTTAAAGCTCCTAGATCATTGAGATGATCTGTGTAGGGGTTGTGGAAAAACTACTTTTCAATTCAGGGTGTAGCTGCAGAATAGTTGAATGCGTTGCCTGAAAACAAGCACTACAAATTAATCATTACTTTTTGATGTTGTTCAGGAAAGGAAATCGAGTTAGTAGAATAATTAGTATCATCATCATCTCCCATCATCCGACTAACTTTAATTAGTGTTGCTGCTTATCGATAGTATCGCACATATTACTATTATCAATCCTCACACACATTTGATTTAAAATCTTACTTATATTATAAAATTAAAAAGTCTTAGTTTGCTTGAAATTACCAGCGTAAAGCTCAAAACGCAACGATAGCGCGTACTAATTTTACCTGTGCTGCCATCTAGTACAAAGGTTGGTGACGATGTTTGGATGTTTGGATGTTTGGATGTTTGTGCCTCAATCACGCCTAAACAGCTGAACGGATCTGAACGAAACTTGGAATATTATACATAGTACATGTACTGGATTAACATATAGGCTATTTTTTATCCGGGTACCACGCGAGCGAAGCCGCGGGCGGCAGCTAGTAGATTTAATAAACCAACCATGTGAATTGTCGCACTCTAGCTGAGCACTCATTCCTCAGCAAAACGGACACAAACAAAGTTCGAAAGAGGCTAGCTACCCACAACACAGGTTTTCCTAGGGTGGGAGCTAGCGTACTTGCTATTGTACCCACATATACAATCTTTTTATAGCATATTTTATATTACTTTATTTTTATATTTTGTTGTGTCTTGTATATAATATTGTGCTAAATAAACTTTTTTTATCTTATCTTATCTCAATAGTTTCGATAACGCTATATGATTAATCATAATGGCAATAATATCGATACTATTGTACGTAAAACTATTGATTATCGATACTATTAACATGTGATTATTATACTGTCGATAGCACCATCAACCTCATCTACACTACCAACAGCCTCGACATCATCGAGGATACTAGAACACTGCTGCCAACATCCCAAGGTCCTTCTAGAACTTCGAGGAGTTGTGCTGGCTGGGGGAGGGTAATCAGGGGAATAATGTACAATACACCCTACTGCGGGACATCAGTGCAGATCTTTGTTCCCCTAACATTAATTAGAATTCTTATTCTTATTCTATTCTAATCTATCGATGATTCCGCAACACTAATGATATACTTGGACATCTTTCCGCTGAGGAAATATTTACCTCAGTGCCTTTATGAATTAGGTCTTTGATTATGTTTTCTGACTTTTGAGCCAGCTCAGAGAATCTGCGGCATGTCTGCAGCTGAGAGTAGCATATGTAGCATATCATATTATGGGGCCCGGGTGCTGTGTCCAGCTGAAACAAATCAACACCAAGTCACACCCCACACTTCAAACAGATTTTCCTACCTACTACTACTGAAAAAGATAAAGATAAGATAAGATAAAGAAAGTTTATTGCCAAAAACATAAACACAAGGTTACAATTTAAAGTGATACAATGCACAAGTAAACTTGGTATCCTAAAATAATTTTCCAGCGAGGCCCAAACTAGACTCGAGAGTCTGTATCTTGGGTCTCAAGAGCACGAATTACTAGAAATAATGTTAACTACTACTAGACGGTTTATGGAGCATGGCAAGTGTTTGGCACATTTATATACCTAACCATTTTAAATACTTAAAAAAAATACAGTACAATTGGCCGTGTGTGTGTGTGTGTGTGTGTGTTGTGTGTGCGTGTGTATGTGTGTGTGTGTGTGTGTGAAAAACCGGCAACGGATATAGTTATAGGTAGGTAATGAATACCTTGAAAACATGTAATTATTTAGGAATGAAAATATTCATTAGGTATATCTATACTAATATTATAAAGAGGAAAGATTTTTGTTTTTTTGTTTGTAATGAATAGGCTCCGAAACTACTGGACCGATTTCAAAAATTCTTTCACCAATAGAAAGCTACATTATCAGGGTCCAGTATAGGCTATAATACATTTTCAAAAAATTAGGGATCCTTAAGAAAATTGCAATATTGTAACCCTTGGTAGAAAACCCAAAATAGTTTTTGGCGTGCGCTGCGAAAACTATTGAATAAAGAATAAAATAATGTACTACACGCGTACGAAGTCGCGGGCAACAGCTAGTTACCAATATAGACACATCAAAATAGATAGTACTAGCTGTAACCCGCAATGTTGTGTGCATGTTACAAGACTTTTTTTTTGGAATCATTATCTGGTAGGCACAAAGTTAACATCACTAACATTCCCAGGCAGTCACCCATCCTAATTTAGGCCGCGCACAACATTCCTTGACTTTGCTTGTATGACAGGTTTCCCATACAAACTTTCATCCCTTATTTCACCCCCTTCAGGATTATTTTTGCAAGAAAAAGTAGCCTATATCCTTTCCTGGGATTGAATCTATTTCCTTGCCAAATTTCATCCATGTTCGGAAGTTTAAGCATGAAAAGGTAACAGACAGATTTTCGCACTTATATTAGTATGGATTAAAGTACCGAGTCTCCCTCATGTACCAACAGACCCCAGTTCCCTACCACCCCTTGGCTATTATTGTAGGCTTACTTGCAATTTTCAAGTAAGCTCTGGCTGAACGGCACAAAAAGCATTTCTCTGGTATGCTAAGAGTCCTGAAAAGGCTTCGTACCTGGGTACTCGTGAGTTTTTCGTATAACGATTTCATCTGTATGCTGTGGATGGAATACATTTTTACATTGCCCACCTGGCACGCCATGCATACAGACGAACACATTGCAGAATGATACACTATTCTTTTCAAACAAACCACTTTATGATAGTATTAGGAATCCTAAAAAAAATTCCAAGCTTTCAGTAGACAAAGCAGTAGTGTTGCCAGGGCCATTGAGTCGTAAAAGTTACGTTTCGTTCCTTGCATTTTTGCTGCAAAAGTATTTTTTTTTTTAATTTACCTGTTTTTGGGGTCGGTATGAAGCAAATTGATTTCAAGCAAAATGGCAGAATAAAAAGGAATTAAGGAAAAATTTACTAATCTTATGTAAGAACAGACTCTCTTGTTTCATTTATTCGCAGCGCCGTCTGCTAATTTTACACTGAACTAACTACTAATATTCGATACTTAGAGAACCCTCAGATGATCGACACAGACAACAGAATCAAAACAAAGCTTGCTCAAGAGTGAATATTTTTTGACATTCTAACCGATTTTGACAGATGTCAAAAGTTTCTATCGCTTTTTCTTCAGATGGCGATAGTTTCCTTATATTATCAGCACAAATGTGTGTATACCTACTTCATACAAAGTACAGGTTCATAGATACCGTATAACCATCGTACTCTTTGGTTCATACCCCGGAACGCCCCGGAAGTTCCGGGGCGTTCCGGGCCGGAACTCCTCAGAACCCCTCTGAATGACACTTTATTTGTTATCATTGACATGACAGCAAGACAAAATGACGTCGTGTGTTTTACGTTCCGTAACTGTCGTTAAAATGCAATTCGACACCAAGAAAATTCCGTAAATTGGGTTTTTACATAACACTTATTTTTCCTCGATTTATTTATTTTTACTCAATAAAATTCAACAGTAACGGTTAATCTTCCATTACGAATAATACGAATGCTACGAGTGGAACGGAATGTAACGGACGACTGCAAAACGTCAAAAAGTTGAAGCAAGTTGAAACTTTGCAGAAAGATTTTTTAGGTCAACAACTTTTCTTGTTTCTACCATAAAATTACGGATGCCCAACTCGACATTCTACATACTAAAATATAGGTACTATCTAATTTGATACGTCTATATTAGTGATGTTATGAATTATCTGCAAATATAAAATATTTACATATAAGATTTGTATTCGCACAAAATTACCTACCTACCTATAACTATTCCCATTGCAGGTCTTCCAGCAGTAGTAGGTAGAAAATCTGTTGGATTGCAGTGTGGGATGTGACTGTTTATTTGTTTCAGCTGAACACAGCACCAGAGCCCCGAGTCATAGGCTACATATGCTCCCCTCAGCTGCAGATTCTCCGGGCTGGAGAGAACATACTCACAGACCAACTCCACAAAGGCATTGAGGTAAACATTTCCTCAGCGGAGAGATGTCCAAGTCTATGAATAGAGTTAGTAGAATAACAATAAATATGGGTAAACTAGCTCATGCGTCCAGCTGCTTCTCTCCCCGAGCATGTCGTAAAAGTCGACTAATGGATAGTCCAACATGATGAGATACAATAAGCAAGTATTCCCAAAGAGGGTTGACATTACTTGACATCAGGCAGGCGGCCGGTCCCACATAGAGTGGGAAATGTTCTGGAATGATGTTGATATTTTTAATTGTTTCACTATATAACTTAAGCAGTATTTATTTTTCCTGAAACATCAACAATAGGATATGATTATTATGGCATTGAGAGCACTGGTGATCTAGTTGGTTGACCCCACCTTCCGATCCTAAGGTGATGGGTTCAAATCTAGTTGTGTACAAATGGTTTTTTATGTGCGCTGTACCCAGTACTCTCAAACAGTGAAGGAAAACATTGTGAGGAAACCTACGGCTTAGTCAGCTCCGCACATATTGATCATGTCTTTCCTGTGGACAAGGCCGATTAAGCTGAGAGGATGGAATAGGTGCTGGGCAAGCCCACTTCATCTTAATTCGCACTACAGTGTCCCATTTGTGAAGGTAAAAGTTGCCTCTTGACACTGTATAAATCATCTACTATAGATGGTAAAAGGCCTTTATATTTATTATGACATTACTGTAATTGTAACAAGTAATATTAAACTGGTGTTTGTTTTCAGGTTTTCCACTATTCTGGAGCTTACCCTGGATTGAAATGTAATTGATTTAGAACCTCTAAATACCTGCATCATGGTTCTAAATGATTTCAATAGTTCAACTTCTATTGTTACTGTCAAGAAGGAACAAATAGTTCCTATCGAATTTGTAAACAGTTCAACTTCTCTTGTTACTGTCAAGGAGGAACAAATATTTCATAATGATTTTGAAAATAGTGCAAATCCTCTTGTTACTGTCAAGGAGGAACAAATATTTCATAATGATTTTGAAAATAGTGCAAATCCTCTTGTTACTGTCAAGAAGGAACAAATATTTCATAATGATTTTGAAAACAGTGTAAATCCTCTTGTTACTATCAAAGAGGAACAAATAGTTCCTATTGAATTTGAAAACAGTTCAACTTCTCTTGTCAAGGAGGAACAAATAGATCATAATGCTATCGAAAACAGTGCAAGTCCTTTTGTTACTGTCAAGAAGGAACCAATTACTGAGCCGGAGTCCATCGATGAAGACTATCTTTCCAATTATGACAGCCCACAACCAATGTCATCCAAAGACATTAATTTGGATAATGATTGCGATACAAGTAACTCCCTGAAGTGTGGCTCAACAATGCAGATCCAAACTGTCTCTAAAAAAAAGTTGCACAATTGTGACATATGTCATAAAAAATTCTCTTGTAAAAATTATATATCAAGCCACATGCGCATACACACTGGAGAAAAACCGTATGCCTGTGAAATATGTCATAAACAATTCTCTCGTAACTATCATAAGGTAGACCACATGCGCACACACACTGGAGAAAAACCGTACGCCTGTGATATATGTCATAAGCAATTCTCTCGTAAATATCATAAGACAAACCACATGCGCACACATACTGGAGAAAAACCGTACGCCTGTAATATATGCCCTAAAAAGTTCTCTCTAAAACAAAATCTATCTGTCCATTTGCAAACACACACTGGAGACAAAATGTTCACCTGTGAAATATGTCATAAACAATTATCTCGTAAACAATATTTGGATTACCACATGCGCGCGCACACTGGAGAAAAAGCATACGCTTGTGATATATGTCATGAACAGTTCCCTAATACTTTTTATTTAAGAGACCACATGCGCACACACACTGGAGAAAAACCGTACACCTGTGACATATGTCATAAAAAGTTCTCTGCGATAATACATTTCACAGACCACATGCATACACACAGGAGAAAAACTGTACACTTGTGACCTACTAAAGAGTGGGTACTTGTCATAAAAAATATGTCAATAAATAATTTTAACACAGGCTGTGTTAAAATTATTTATTGCACAGCGCACACTGGAGAAGAATTATGTGTACCTAGAGTACCTACTTACCTACTTAATAAATAAATATGTCGTTGGACATTTCTTACGTTAATTTTGTTTTTACTTACATTACATTATTTTATTGTTTGCCGGCGATATTGTGCTTGTCGGAGAAGATGCGTCTGAGGTCCAGAGCGGGCTGGGAAAACGGGCGGGATGGACCGGAGAATGTCGAAATGACTATTTCGGTGATCCTTCCGTGTTTCTCTCCTATTGCCTTAGATAAATAGATAATAAATAACAGCCAACAGCCACATACATAGTCCTGACCCCACACTAGGATTCCCTGTGTCGTGGGTATCAGAAACTACCAGTACCATGCTACCACAACACCCTGCGGAAGAAATATTTACAGATCATGCAAACATTTCTTCCGCAACGGGAATCCAACCCGTGGCGTGGCAGGCGGGTGCTTGGCTGAGACGCAAGAGGTGCGGGTTCGATTCCCGCTACGGGAGAAATGTTTGTATGTTCTGCAAATATTTATTCTGGGTCTGGGTGTTGTAGTATTATGTATTATAAGTATGTACTTATGTGTTTACAAAAAAGTATATAAGTATTGTATCAGCCATCTGGTGTCCGTAGTACAAGCTTTGCTTAGTTTGGGGCTAGATGGCGCTGTGTGAAATGTCCACAAATATTTATTTATCTACAAAACGATAACAAGAACTGTCGTATCGTACTTTAGGGATGTGTTGGGTAATGAAAGTGGTCCCTGCTATCGCCTGCGCCTTTTCCGTTAGAGTAAAAAATGATGTGGAGTTTTGGTTCGTTTATTATAAAAATAATCATATGTAGATAGTAACAAAATAATAAAGGTTAAGAAAAAAACAAATACCGAGTAATATTAAAAATAACTTAGAAATAAAATTATTAGTAAAATGTACATAGATAAGAAATAAAATTAAAATAACAAACTAAAATAAATATAAGATCAGCCGCCGCCATCCAACCCGCCTGTAGGAATCGGAACCGACGTCACATTTCAAAGTACCTATTAAAATATTATTTATCTTCTATAATATTATTCAGAAAAAAAATAGCGCGTCGTCGCTTACTCGTTAATACCTGAACTTGACTGCCCAAAATGTTATTACGGTTTCTTAAAATACGAGTCTGATTAATTTTAATAAAAGGATCTCACCATCCCAGCACAAAATTAAATAGCAAAGAAAAGTATTGCGATCTGTTTGATTGTCTTTGTCGAACACAACGCATTGGAATGTGTCTGTAATGTTATTTCTAAGTACAATAAACAATTTGAATTTGAAGATGGAACACTACGCGTGGTTTCGCCCCCCTCCCCTCCCCCAACCCCCCGGCCGCTATGCCCGTCAATTTCTGTGACGCTGACGGCTAAAAAAAAGTACCCAGCAAAACTGCCGCCATAAGTCTTTTAAAACTGTTTCGCTTGCACGCAGTTAGCTAGCTGACCCCGCCTTTTTCTTTTGTACCTCTTATTTTGACCAACTGGAGACAACACCACATCTGTTTATTTTTGTGAAAACCCCTTTTTACAACTTTTACAATTTTAAGTTGTTATGTGTTTAAAGCCCAGTGTGTAGGTGAGTGGGTGATATCTTTAGTCGGTGCACAGAAAATGCACCCTTACGAGGTGGTAAGGCGGAATTTTTGGTGATACCTTTTTAATACTGAAGCGTCATTTTGTTTTTTGCGCCGGAACGGTTTATCCTCGGTATAGTCTCGGTTAGTAGATCGAGGTCTAGAATTATTTCAAAACGCGTTTCTTCCACTTCTTCTTATGCCCCTCTCTTGGTTTCCTGACGTTTATTGCAGTTTTCCTAGTGTGCATTTCGTTGGGGACCGGCGTGTACCCCCGCGTCTCCCCCCCCTGCCCGAACACCATGAGTTTAAGCTGATCTCTGTTCTTCAACGACTGAGACGGCTCGTAACATGTGTTGTATTTGTAGAAATGGATGTCACTAAAAAAATACAAAAATAAAGATGTCAAAAAAAATATATAATGCGGGCCATAGATGTAAAATGCGGGTGCATAGATATAAAAATGCAGGTGCATAGGTGTAAAAGGCGGGTCATGGATATAAGATACGGGTGCATTGGCGTAAAACGTAGGTGCTTAGATCTAATGGGCCATTTACGCCATCGCCGAACATAAGCGAACCTCAACGACGAAAGCGCAGAAAATGCTGTCATCTCGTTTTTTCTTATCGTAGAAAGAACGAGACGGCAACATAATGCACTTTCGTGTTGCTGTTCGCTTGCAGGGTTCGGCGATGTTGTAAATGGAACATAAGATTTTTTTTTTCTCTTTTTTAAGGAACTTTGCGTCGACTGACGACGGAGTCTGTTCCATCGTGTCTTCTGACTCCTACTTCAACTCAGACCGTCCATTGCCTGATAAAGCATTTTCGATCCTTTCGATCGATGTAAAATATGGGCCATAGATGTAACATGCGGGCCGTAAATGTTAGTAAATGCGGGCTAGATGTAAAATGTAGGTGCATTAATGTAAAAAGCAGGTCATAGATGTAAAATGCGCGTGCATAGATGCAAAAAGTGGGTCATAGATGTAAAATGCGCGTGCATAGATGCAAAAAGTGGGTCATAGATGTAAAATGCGCGTGCATAGATGCAAAAAGTGGGTCATAGATGTAAAATGCGCGTGCATAGATGCAAAAAGTGGGTCATAGATGTAAAATGCGCGTGCATAGATGCAAAAAGTGGGTCATAGATGTAAAATGCGCGTGCATAGATGCAAAAAGTGGGTCATAGATGTAAAATGCGCGTGCATAGATGCAAAAAGTGGGTCATAGATGTAAAATGCGCGTGCATAGATGCAAAAAGTGGGTCATAGATGTAAAATGCGCGTGCATAGATGCAAAAAGTGGGTCATAGATGTAAAATGCGCGTGCATAGATGCAAAAAGTGGGTCATAGATGTAAAATGCGCGTGCATAGATGCAAAAAGTGGGTCATAGATGTAAAATGCGCGTGCATAGATGCAAAAAGTGGGTCATAGATGTAAAATGCGCGTGCATAGATGCAAAAAGTGGGTCATAGATGTAAATTGCGGGTATTCACTTGGCGCTGGGGAACTGGAAGGGCGTGCGCTGGCGTCCCTCCAGCTTGCTCAGGAACTGTCTCCAGGCGCACTGCAGAGCCTCGTTCGTGTGCAGGGAGTAGTGCCTCATGCGAGTGTAGTCGAACGTCTTCTTCTCGAATAGGGGGAGCACATTGCAATCCGACGTGAAGGATTTTATTGTTTCTGCAAATAATTAAGTAAATAATAATAGCACCCTACAGTCACATACATAGTCCTGACCCCAGACTAGGATTCCCTGAGTCGTGGGTATTAGAAACTACGAATACCATTCACCGCGCGCGCCGCGCGGTTGCCAGATGGCCGGGAATTCCGGGAAAGTCCCGGAATTTCACGTGTGGTGTGGCCCGTGTCCACTAGTGTCCAGTAATTACCCTTTACTGTCCCGTTTTGTTTTAAGTTTAGTTTTTTTATGTTTTAGAATAGATACCTGAAGTTGATTGTTATTTCTATGAGGTGCTTATTATTTATTTTTGGAACTAAAAAGACTAATATTATTATGACTGTGTATGGATATGTTTTGTATGCAATGTGTTAGTTATTATCTAAGTATAGATTTTACAAAAAATAAATATGTTTATAAGTAAAATCACTTGCATTTTTTTCCTTTTAAAATACTCTTACTAACTAGTAATTTTGTAATATTTTTTCTTTTGTCCTTCCAACAGCAAACATTTGTTGTTGGATTTGGACTCTTAAAACTCAAACTTAACCCCATAAATGTGTAGAAAATGATAAGCCCATATCTGGCAACGGTATCTAGGTTAGGTAGTTAGGTACATAATGGAGTTTGCTGCTTACATTATCATACAAGGCTAAAAGCTATTAAAGCTAGCGTCTGCATCGCATCAATGCGTTCGCCCAGGGCCGGATTAACCCTATCAGGGCCCATAGGCAATGCAATTTAAAATGATTTTAACATTACATTTAATTAGGACTAAACAATAGAATATAATTTATTAACATTTACAATTAACATACTTGCATGCCATAGATTTTGGTAGGACACAGATTGGGCTGATGTATTTTTAAGACCATTATTATTTTATCACATAACTAGCTGTGCCCCGCGGTTTCACCCGCGTTTTCTCACAGGCGGCCAGCAAGCGCGGCCTCCTCGTCTCGCTCGCCGCCGCGCCGCCAGCGTCTCGTCTTGCTTGCATCAAGCGCGCGTGGATTTCCTTAGCAGAGTTATTTTAGAAATGTATTTATTATACTCTTCAAAGATCTTATACTTACAATCATCAACAAATATATTTCGAAAAAGATTATTACAGGATTTTATGTTGATAAAAAACTCTATGGCCCATAACTCATTAATATGTACCAACTCTTAACATCTTACACACGTGATAACTTTTAAACGAAATATCCGATTGAGATGAAACAAAAAGTATTTTACTTCTACATAAATACTCTTGATAACATAATGCTTAATTTCGATAAATATTAATATTACGATACATATTTAACGTAGTTTTTTTTTTCTTCAGACGATTTAATAATTATTTTGAACACAAAATCGGTTATTGTGATTAAACCATGATAGCTAGATATATGTTCTCGCGGACTTTTTTGTAGGTCTTTATGGGATCTACAAACCCGTAGTACATCATTTTGTTCTATTGTCAATAGTTTTTGCAGCGCACGCAAAAATAGGTTTTCGATTTTACACCTTGTGTTACAAAATAGCAATTTTATTACGGATCCCTAATTTTGAAAAAAATAAAACATAGCCTATAGCCTTCCTCGATAAATGGACTACCCAACACTGAAAGAATCATTCAAATCGGACCAGTAGTTCCAGAGATTAGCGCGTTCAAACAAACAAACAAACAAACTCTGCAGCTTTATAATATTAGTATAGATTGTGTTCGTGCAAACAAATGTCATTTATCATGTAAGTATAATTCACGGGGCCCCTTTCCTTACTTTTACAATACATTTTTTCTATTACAAAAGTCGAGTCGATCAGATCGACTTCTTAGGCATCATGCATCGAAAAAAAGGAATAATATTGAGGAAGTACCTATACAAATTTTCAAAATTCGTTCGATGAAACGTTTTTTTTTTCTAGGCGATGCGGATTCTGTCTGTCTGGGTATCCTAGAATCGGTGCTTCGCAAAGAATGAAATTATACGTGTGAAAGGAGTGAGTGCGGAGATGACGAGTGATAGGAGGAAATGGAAGAGGGAAGCATGGTGATGGTGTGCCGACCCCACCTAGTGGGATAAGGGCAGGAAAATGATGGTGCTTCGCAAAAACGTTTATTTCAATTCCTCAAACGCGCTCTGGCATTCTTCATCCCAAACAAATACTCATACTAATGCCGTTTTGTGAAGAATTTCTCGGGCATCGCGAAATTTCTACATTGACTCAGGTACTAGGTAGGTAAGAGGTAGGTATTACGCTTGGATGTTTGTACGAACAGGTACCTTCATCAATAACAATATCAGGGCTTTTCTTTTCGATGTGTTTGCAGGCGGCGTATGTAGATAACGATGACTGGAACTGATTCATTTCACAATAAATAAGTAAAAAAATAAATGTTATACCAAAAGCATGAATGGATGAAAATGACACAGGTAAGTAAGAAAATAAAAACCGGTCAAGTGCGAGACGAATTCGCACATGAATGGTTCCGTACCAATGTACCTAAGTACATGTAATTTTAATTATCACGCCCGTATCCCTAATGGGGTCAGCAGAGCTACACGTTAACATAAGAAAACTTGCAGCCACTTCTTATTTAGTCCTAAGATTGATATGGTGAACCATGGTGACAGGTGATCAGCCCATCGCCCATATAGATGGTCCATCATGTTGGAGGATACTATCCCTTAGTCACTTTTACGACATGCTCGGGGAGAGAAGCAGCTGTACGCATTCTATGTTTTTTCTTTTTATTTTATTAGGTACTTGTTGTTATAGCGGTAATAGAAATACTTAGGTACACACTGAAAATTTCAAATCTCTATCTTACGGTTCATGAGATACAGCCCGCTGACAGCAGAGGTTTAGTAATAGGGTCCCGTTGGCACCCTTCGGGTACGGAACCCTAAAAAATGGCATGATAACGTTATTATTGCCCTCATTGCCCTAGGAATTGGTCAAAGAGTTTTTATTATAACTTTTGAGGCTCATACACACCGGGTGGCTTAACAGTTGAACATATTGGATAAACCTCCAATTTTTTCAACTTTGCAGTGGCGTTCACGGAATACCTAGCTACTAATTGTTCTCGGTTTTTGCTCAGTAATCATAATCATAATCATAATCATAATCATAATCATTTTATTCATAGTTTTAGGTACATATCGATCTTAAAAACTACTTAGTTCAGCCAAAACCTGCCTTTACTGGCGTATGAATATTATAAAACTAAAGTACTTATTAAAATAATTAATTCGAATTATAATGTCAAAAATTTAAAGCATCATAGTCAAAAAAAAATTAAAATTAAAGATATAAAAAAAAATATAAGTATGTCATGATGTCAGTTAATTAATAAAAAATAAAATTAATAATAAACAAGTATGTAGGACTAGGTATATAAATTCTGTCTTAAATTAAATAATACTTAAATCTAAATTTTATAGTCAAAAAAATCATTTAAGCTATAAAAGCATTTTTCAGCAAGCCATCGTGTTAAATTTGTTTTAAATCTATTAAATGTCATTATTTTTAAATCGTCAGGAATTTTATTGTAAATTTTTATTGCCATTATAAAACTATTATTAGAAGTTAGTGTCAATCTTGTTATAGGTCTAAATAATTTATTTTTATATTGTGGTCGGACACTATATTTATTCATAGTACTTGCTTCTTGAAATATGCTTTTATTCTGATAGACAAATACACTTACATCAAGAATATAAATCGAAGTTAAGGTCAATATTTTATGTTGTCGAAAATATGGCCTACACGAGTCAGTTAGTTTTAAACTAAAGATAGCTCTTATGCATCTTTTTTGAGTAACAAATACTCTTTCTATGTCAACACACCTGCCCCAAATTAGGATCCCGTAACGCAATAGGGAGTTAACATGCCCATAGTAGGCGGTGATAGCGGCCTCTTTCGATACTGTTTGCGAAATTCTCCGGAGTGGGTACACAAAGCTATTTAGTCTTGAGCAAACATTGTCGACCTGCTGCTTCCAAGAACAAAGACTATCTATATAAATACCCAAAAACTTAATGCAAAAAATGTTATCAATATTATGTCCGTCATATACTACCTTTAGACTGCGTTGATGATTATTATTATTGTTATTTGTCCGAAATGATATAAGTTTGGTTTTGTCAAGATTTACTTTTAAATTGTTACGTTTTAGCCATACAATGGTAGAGTCTAATGCATCATTTACTTGCTGTTCATAACTAAGTTTATCAAAACCTTCAACCACAATTGTTGTATCGTCAGCAAACAATATACACCTATATTTGAGAGCATTTGGTAAGTCGTTTATGTACAAAACAATGGCCCGAGAATGCTACCCTGTGGAACTCCAAACATATTTTTTAGAAACTTTGACCTAAATGGCATTATTGTTTTCGTGTCAGGATCATATTTTGTGACCTCCACACATTGAGTTCTATCAGCAAGGTAAGTCTGTATCCAATTATAAGCTGGGCCGCGGATACCATACATGTACAGCTTCTGCAAAAGCCTTTTATGACAGACAAAGTCAAATGCCTTGCTCATGTCCATGAATATAACGGACACTGGATTTTTTCGGTCTAGAGCATCAGTAACATTCTTTACCAGATTAAATGTTGCTAGTGATGTACTTTTATTCTTCCGAAATCCATTTTGCTCGTTAGTTATGATGCTCTCATTTTCTACGAAACTGCAAAGTCTTCTATACATCACTTTTTCATATATTTTAGAAAAAATTGGTAACAAAGATACTGGTCTGTAATTGTTCATTTGATCTGCATTTCCCTTTTTGAATAATGGCTTAACTATTGACATTTTAAGATTTTCTGGGAATATGCCTTGTTCCAAAGAAAGATTAATTGCGTGCATAAGTGGTGCTGTAATATAGCGAATACATAATTTAATAATGTCAGTACGAATGTCATCATATCCTACTGATTTTGAATTTTTAAGAGACAATACAATTTTTTCAAGTTCATCGCTGCTTAAAGGGGTAACATACATGCTATTTTGATTTGATTTAACATAATGTAAGTCAGAATTATTAAGATTATTTTCAGTCGTATTATGTACAATATCAATAAAAAAATTATTAAAACAATTAGCAATACACTTTGGTTCAGTCACTTCAGAATTATTCACAATAATTTTATTAATTTCATTGCATTTAAAACTGTCAGTAGAGTATTTTTTTATTATATTCCAGACTGCCTTGCCCTTATTGGGTGCATTTTGAATGTAGTTGATATTATTATTTTTTTGGGACACAATGAAACACTTTCTTAAGACCCTAGCATAGTTTAAATACATAGTTTTAACATTGTCACTATGTTTGTTGTTCCTATACCTTAGATACAAATGCCTTTTTATGAGGCAGCATTTTTTTAATCCCTTTGTTAACCACCTAGAGTTCTTATGTGTATTATTAGTTCTTTTTATTCTAACTATAGGGAAGCATAACTTATAAAACAAAGAAAAAGTTTCTGCAAAAGTGTCAAATGCTGAGTTTGCAAGGTTCTCATCAAAAACCTCTTTAAAGGATAAGCTTGATATACAGTTTAAAAATTTTCTGCAATTATCAGTATCGTAGTCTCTTTTAAGATCAAACCAATACTTAAACCAGTTTTAAAGATCTCGAAATCGCTACAGCGTCAGTAAAACCTTTTAACTCCTACACAATTTCGGGTTAGGAACATGTTACCTATCATAAATTCTGTAATGAAATGAAATTATTTATCAAGTAGAGATAAAAATCTTACAGAAAAGTGCAAGTTAAAAAAACTATGATTTTAGGTATATTCATATTATTTTACTGTGATTTCTTCGTTAGGTGCATGTTCGTATTTCTCAATAAATAAATAAAAAATCCAAAGCACTTGTATTTACACGATTTTTATGGCCAAAAGAGACTAGTGTGGGTCAATAAATAAAATAATTTATAAGTTTATGATATTCGTTTATTTATACAGTCTACATGATACGAGTAACATAATAAATAACACCTAACAGTCACATACATAGTCCTGAGCCCACACTAGGACTCCCTGTGTCGTGGGTATCAGAAACTACGAGTACCATGCTACCACAACACCCAGACCCGGAACAAATATTCGCAGAACATGCAAACATTTCTTCCGCAGCGGGAATCGATCCCGCCCCTCTGCCGAGCAATCGCCCGCCACGCCACCAAGGCACGTCTTACTTATTAGAGTACCTATGTATGTATGCTATATTTCACTGGGGCCGGGCTTTACAAGAAGTAAACAATATGAATATAATTATTATTTTTAAGTCCATAACCCCCAAATACTCAAACGCGACTCAGAGTTGATCACGTCTCAAATCACGGTTTGTTGACAGTTTTTGATGAATATCTGTCAAAAACTCGTCACTTGAGACGTGCTCAACTCTGAGATGCGTTTGAGTATTCGGGGGTAAGTCTTGCAATCTGCCTTTCTGGGCATTCAGCTAGTTTTGATCTGATATCTCCGTCTTTGGCGTGCATGGAAAAAGTCAGTGGCATATGTAAATGGTCCTTGTTCTCCCTTTTATCGTGCGGCTTAGTCAGCTCCGCACGCTTTGACCATGTCCTCCCTGTGGACAAGGCCGACTAAGCTGAGAGTATGGAATAGGCTGGGCAAGCCTACTCCATCTTAATTCGTCCCGGGCACTACAGCGTCCCGTTTGTGAAGGTAAAAGTTGCCTCCTGACGCTGTATAAATCTACCTACTATAGACAGTGAAAGGCTTTATTTTTACGTGCCTAGCTGTCTAAGCCGCGGGTTTTCTCACGATGTTTTTATTCACCGTTTGATAGTACTGGTATAGCGCACATAAAACGCACCGAAAAATCCATCGGTACACAACTGGAATCGAACCCACCATCTATAGGTACCTATAGGTGTACCCAGCAACATTATATTACAGGTCTGTCAGTGTGTACGCATGTGGACCGTCAAATTCATTTTCTGAGAGAATTGTTTATGACATATGCCACAGGAATATTGTTTTCTTTTATTATGTATACGCATATGATCTGACAATGTAAATATCCGTGGAAATTGTTTATGACATACGTCACAAGAGAACTGCTCTTCTATGGTGTGTTTCAGCATGTGTTCGTCTAAAGTACTTTTACAGGTGGATCTATGATTACATATTTTGCAAAAATACGGTTTAACCGCGTTGTGTGTACGCAGATGGCAAGTTAAGGGTCGTTTACGATCGAATTGTTTATCACATATATGACAAGCAAAGGTTTTTCCTCCAGTGTGAATTTTCAAGCCAGACTCCACGGGATTACTTGTATCACAATCATTATCCAAATCAATGTCTTTGGCTGTAGCTTGTTGGCTCTCTGGTAATCGAGGCTCGGTCTCAGGGCTTTCATCAATGGATGGATAGTCTTCAGCGGTGGACTCCTCAGAAATTGGTTCCTCCTTGACAATAAACAGAGGAGTTGGACCTATTTCAAAATCATTATAAACTATTTGTTCTTCCTTGACGTTAACAAGAGAAGTTGAACTGTTGAAATCATTTAGAACCAAGATCTGTGTAGGGGTTGTGGATAAACTACATTTCAATCCGGGGCTTAGATCCAGTATAGTGGAAGGTGTTACCTGAAAACAAACACCAGTATGAAGTTACTTAATACAGTAATGTCATAATAATCATATCTTATTGTTGATGTTCACAGAACAATAGTCATCATCATCATCTTCCTGCCCTTATCCCACTCTATATGGGGTCGGCACGGCAGTTTTGACTAAGGTATTTTATGACCGGCCGCCTGCCTGACGTCAACCTTCCTTGGTAATACTCGCTTATTGTATCTCATCATGTTGGAGGATACTATCCCTTAGTCAACTTTTACGACATGCTCGGGGAGAGAAGCAGCTGGATGCATTCTGTTTTTTATTGCTCCCAGTCCAGCAGAGAAGTTAATAATGCAGAAAAATAATATTTGCAAATAAAAATGTTAGTAATGAAGTATTTACCTCAATGCTTTTATGAAGTAGGTCTTTGAGTATGTTCGCTGACTTGTGAGCCAGCTCAGAGAATCTGCGGCATTTCTGCAGCTGAGAGTAGCATATGTAGCATATCATATTATGGGGCCCGGGTGCTGTGTCCAGCTGAAACAAATCAACACCAAGTCACACCCCACACTTCAAACAGATTTTCCTACCTACTACTACTGAAAAAAGCGGCAACAGTAGTTAAAAGTAGGTATGTAATCAATTTTTGCACATCGATCTTAAACGTATGTAGGTATGTTCGCATGAGCTAGTGGCCAACTCTAGTGACGGAGTTTTTAGGCTGCCTAAAGGCCTCCGTCATGGCTTAACGACTTAAAAGCCGGGACCGACAATCCGATAAGCCCTGAAAAGGCTTCGCATTGGCAATTTCTGGTAAGATTGATTGAATGTTACATACTTTGGTACTCGTGAGTTTTTCATACAACGATAGCATCTGTTTGCTGTCGATGGAATACATTTTTAAATTGCCCATCAGGCAAACTCTGCATACAAGCGTACACATTCCAAAATAATTAACTTTTCGTTTCAAACAAACTAGATAACGAAGCTAAATCCAAAATACCAATTCGATTTTCAGGCAATCTTGCAGCATAGCAGTTCACTCAGAGTTCACTTCACAGACTATATATATAAGCTCGAAAAAATAGACTATCTTGCAATTATGTAGTGTGCTTTTCGTAGCATCTGTATGAAACTAGCATGCTTATGTGGTACTACGTAGTATTTGTATTCCAGCCATACACATCAGATAGGGCACTGCATTATGCTATTTGCTTTGTTTTTCTTCTCACTTGTGGTCAAACGCAAATCTGTTTCGGTATAAAATAGGCTGACCAGGCATTTCGATTGAATATTGAGTCTACTTTATGCTAAATTAGTCGGGTTGAGCTATTACCTGGCAACCCTGGTCAGTAGCAAAAGGAGGATACTTTGCGGATGCTGTCCTACACCTGTGTTGTGGGTTCGCGCATTCGTGATGAAGTGAGAGACGTCCATAAAAAATGACATGCGTCATACCCTTAATAGAAACTTTTTTATCCCGTTTCGGACTATTTTGGGCTGCTGGGTTCGGAACTTTTCGAAGTTGACTGCGGCAACACTGCAATACAATACAATGAACAAATCAACAAAAAAATTAAATGTCACTTTTGCAGCAGGTGAAATGAACTGCGTATATTTTTCAATAGCGCATAACTAGACAGTTCACGTAAACTTATTTTCTGTGAATTTAAACATATTGTACCTATGTGCCGTTATTTCACTTCATGTTACTATAGTGAGTGAAACTGATAACTCTTCACAATAAAAGTGCGATATTCTAACAGTTCAACGTAACGAGTTTACAAGAAAACGACCATAAATCTCAAATGAAAACATTCGAAAACGAAACAAAACGATGTAAAAATACCACTGAATTACAGACGTAAGTTATTATAACTTGTTTTATTGTTATATTTACGCAAAGTGCATACTCTCAGCGCAGTCAAAGATGGCCGACGCAATTTGTGTTATTTATTTTTGTTTATGTATTCGTGAGGTTTCAGCTTAGTGCTTTATTCAGATCCGGATTAGTCATATTCCCTAATTTCTGGAGCATAATAAAATTTATAATAATAGATATTAGCGAGGTCAGGAGGTTATTGAACTTGTTGAAACCTGTTAATTTTTTACAAGAATCTTGTTTCTTCCACATCTCATCATTTTATCACAACAGTTATGTACAACTTCCTGTCTCAATAATATTTATCAGACTCGAAAGTCTTATTAACAGTATACTTCCTGAATCAAATCATAATTTTTATTTTTGTTAGAAATAATATTGTTTTATAGATAACTAGCTGCCGCCCGCGGCTTCGCTCGCGTGGTACCCGGATAAAACAAATATCCTATATGTTAATCCAGCACATGTACTATGTAAATTCCAAGTTCCATTCAAATCCGTTCAGCCGTTTAGGCGTGATTAAGGCACAAACATACAAACATCCTCACAAACTTTCACATTTATAATATAGTAGGTTATGTAATGTACTGCTGTATATTTACCGGATACATTTCGGAGAGTGGGCTTAGGAACTGTACAATTTAGTTCCGACGTCTCCCTTCTTCCATCGGACTTCCAGATACCCGGAAAGGCGCCATCTGTACATGGTTGACATTCCAAATGTTCATACTAAGCGCTTTGAGTCCACATTTGTTACACGCACTGCAAGAATGTGGAACTCCCTGCCGGGGTCTGTATTTCCTGAAGAGTATAATAAAGGTGTTTTAAATCGAGAATTAATAGGTTTTTTCTAGGTAAGCGTGCTTCATCTTAGACCACATTGTTACTTAACATCAGGTGGAGTGTGCTCAAACGCAAACCTTTTTCAGATAATAAAAAAAAATTACCTACATTATTTTATTCTGTGGTTTGAATTTGAGGCTGAAATTATGGTGAAGTCTAAAAGCAATGAAAAGCTACACAGACTCAGAGCAATTAATTGTATTAATTTGTACCCATCAGGAACAATTTAGTGATGTTGTCATTGCCCGAGTCATACTATAGCTTTACTCATTTAGATCTGAAATTGGATACGGACAGCGTCAGAAGTTGTAAGCCCTTTTACCATCTGTACTAGTTAATTTGTACATCGTCAGGACGCAACTTTTGCTTACACTAACAGGATGAGGATAAAGGGGATGATTTTGGATGGTAGGCTTGCTGAGTACCTTGAGAGCACTGGTGGTCTAGTTGTTAGTGACCCTGCCTTCTGATCCTAAGGTCGTGGGTTCAAATGGTCATGCCCCAATGGATTTATACAAACATACTCAATGTGATATTCTTTATTTTCAGATGATAGTTCGCAAGGCGAACTACATTGTACGCCTAATCACACCATCGACATGGGGCAGCAGAACTCACGGAAAAGTTAGTAGAACCGTCCTCTAGAAGTTAACTTCCTACCACGGTGGCGTGGCGGGCGAAAGGTCGGCTGAAACGCAATAGGCGCGGTTTCGATCCCCACTGCGGGAGTAGTGTTTGCATGTTCTGCAAATATTTCTTCTGGATGGCTGTTGCAGTATTATGCATTACTAGCTGCCGCCCGCGGCTTCGTTCGCGTGCTATCCCGATAAAAAGTAGCCTGTACGGTATGTTATTCCAGCACACATACTATTTATATTCCAAGTTTCATTCAAATCCGTTCAGTGATTGAGGCACAAACATACAAACATCTCGCAACTTTCACATTTATAATATAGTAGGATAGGATAAGTATGTATGGCCACGCTTTTTCGGACAGGCAAAATAAGCCTTTGACGGTTTACCAAGGTGTCCGGATTGTCCCGGAAGAAATATTTGCAGAACATGCAAACATTTCTCTCGTAGCGGGAATCGAACCCGCGCCTCTTGCGTCTCAGCCGAGCACTCGCCCGCAACGCCACCGAGGCAGTCGTATAATCCATACTTCCTCGAATATAAAAGTTTTAAAAAGTCGACTTTAAAAAAATATGATGATTCATCATCGTTATTTATTTATTTATTTAATTAATTAGTACGGCACAACCAATTACACTAATTAAATCACAAAAATTAAAAATAAAATAAACTAAAACAAAAAATAAAATAATAACAAAATTCATAATAAATGTCAGGTTATGAGTATTCTATCGGCTATCTTGTTCCCATAGTACAAGCTTTGCTTAGTTTGGGGCTAGATGGCGCTGTGTGTTATGTCCTCGAGTATTTAATTGTTCTGTAAATGTATTGTGTGCGTTTCCAGCTGGGGAATGCACCTGCGGATGCGGCGCCTGGGAGCGACGTCGCTACGCTGCCGACTCGCCGAGCAGCGTACACCGATACGTGAGCGCCGTCACAGACAGGTCTCTACAAACACACTAGCTCGCCTTAAACCCGGATAAAAAGTAGCCTATAATGTTATTACAAGTGTAGGGTCTATACCAGGGATTCCCAAAGTGGTCGATATCGGTTTCCTAGGGGTCGACATAAACAAAAACTGATTTTGGGGGTCGACGAGGTCTAAAAATCGACCCCTATTAAATTAACACAAGTTCTTATTTAAAACTTTCAAGATAGGTAGGTACTGTACTGTTTATGTTGTGTCACGTGTACTAAGAATAATTAATATTTTTGTAGGAAATAGCATTGTTGTAGTAATGTAAAGTCTCAAGTTCGTACAAGATGAAAAACTCGCAGCTGTTTTAAGTTAGCGGACCATTATGAATAAGGGGGTTGATCTTAAAAGTAGGTCTAGGCCATGGGGGTCTGAGGTAACAGTTCATTTTGGAAAAGGGGTCACTTGTCCAAAATAGTTTGGGGATCCCTGGTCTATACCCTAGTATCTTATAGGTTCGTTGAGTAAAATAGTTCGTTAAATGTTCCCCGTTTATTCGTTCAGTTTGATGAGTTACGTTAGCGACAGTACGCTACGACGTGGTGTCGTTAGTGGTTGATTGCAACTGCCCTGCATTGGCAAGAAAACCACGACGTGCCGTAAAACGCTGACCCGCGAGAACATGTTGGAATTTGTGCGGTTTGCACAAACCGGACACCAAGTTTCATTCTAATCTGTTCAGCTGCCATGCCACGATTGAAGCACGGACATACAAACATTCTCGCAATTCGCATTTAGATTATATTAAGTTCGTATGAGCTAGTAGCCAACTCTTGTGACGGAGTTTTCAGGCCGCTTTAAGGCCTCCGTCATGGCTTAACGACTTAAAAGCCGGGACCGACAATTTAACGTGCCCTCCGAAGTACGGAAGCGCTCAGCTCGTAATGCCACTTGCGGTCACCGATCCAAATTGTCACCGCGCACAATGTTGCTTGACTTCAAGAATCAATCAAGAACGTCTAAGCAAGCTACGCCACGAGCGCTTCATTTATTAGATTAACCCCCAGTAATCAAACGCGACTCAGAGTTGAGCACGTCTCAACTCACGGTTTTTTGACAGTTCTGATGAAAATCTGTCAAAAAAAATAAATCGTAATTTGAGACGTGCTCAACTTTGAGATGCGTTTGAGTATTCGGGGGTATAAGTAGGATACTGTGCTATACAATTGCGGATTTATCATCATCCCATAGCAGTCCACTGCTGGACATAGGCCTCCCCTAATGAGCGCCATCGCGCCCTATCTTGACGCATCCAGTTTCTGCCAGCAGCCAGCAGCAGATCCTCAATCCAGCTAGCCGAAGGGCGTCCTACATCACGTTTGCCGAGTCGCGGTCTCCACTCAACAACTCGTTTACCCCAACGGTTGTCGGTTCTTCGGCAGATATGACCAGCCCACTGCCATTTCAGTTTGCTAATTCTCTGAGCTATGTCGGTGACCTTGGTTCTCTTTCCGATAACAGATGTTATCCGACAGAGATTGCGGATTACATCTAGTATATTACAGCTACGTATGTGACGGCTGAAGGAGATGTTTGTCTGTTGCAGGTGGAACGGGAGAGAGTGCGCTTGCAGAAGGCGTCGCTGGCGCCGCCAGCCCTGCGTCTGCACTGCTTACCGCCGCGTCAGTGATGACCGGTCAGTCTAAAACACTATTTACTAGCTGCCGTCCGCGGCTTCGCACTCGTGGTACCCGGGTAAAACATAGCCTATATGTTTAGCCTATTTGTTTATTCTAAGTTTCATTCAAATCCGTTGAGCCGTTTAGGCGTGATTGAGGCACATACATCCAAACATCCTCACAAACTTTCGCATTTATAATTATAAGTAAGATTTAATATACATACGTAAGAGCACTCTCAAATTGTGAGGGAAAACATCGTGAGGAAACCCGCGGCTTAGTCAGCTCCGCACGTATTGATCATGTCTTTCCTGTGGACAAGGCCGACTAAGCTGAGAGGATGGAATAGGTGCTGGGCAAGCCTACTGCATCTTAATTCGTCCCGGGCACTACAGCGTTCTGTTTGTGAAGGTAAATCATCTATTATAGATGGTAAAAGGCCTCACATAAAGTACACAGTACAGAGAGATCACGGATTAGCTATGATCCTGACATACTTCTTCGGCTTCATTCACTCTCATTACATTCCTCATGCATGCTCATCGGTTCAGGGTATTCTTGACCAGTCCCTTTTCCAAAACTAAGTTTATTATTTCAGGTTGGCAGCAGTGCTGACGATAGGGGCGAGGGATTTGAGACGTGAACTGGACGCCATTGTCATAAACTCTGGTCAGTTTACCACTCTGCTTTTTAAGGTTCCGTACCCGAATGGTGCCAACGAGACCTTTTTTCTGCCCTCCTAGAGCCATTCTCGAGTTTTAGCGAGACAAACGAACAGCAATTGATTTTTATATATATAGATAGATTACTGTACCTTAGCACCAAAGCGACAATGAAAAAAACATCAAATACTTAAATATAATAATAAATATAATAAATAACACCCAACAGTTACATACATAGTCCTGACCCCACACTAGGATTCCCTGTGTCGTGAGTATCAGAAACTACGAGTACCATGCTACCACAACACCCACACCCGGAAGAAATATTTACAGATCATGCAAACATTTCTTCCGCAGCGGGAATCGAACCCGCGCCTCTTGCGTCTCTGCCCGCCACGCCACCGAGGCCGTCATTTATATTTATTTATTAAGTCGTTATAACTGCAGTATTCTATCAGCCATCTGATCACAGTACAAGCTTTGGGGGACTTCTCCGGAATGTCAACATTTTATATTATTTTTAATGTTTTTTTTTCTAGATAATGACGTTGCGAGGGAAAGCCACGAGGGGGCGGAGGTCTATGTCCTCTCTGTAGCTCCCAGATCGTAAGTACTATAAGTTAAATTAAGTAAGTTCGTATGAGCTAGTGGCCAACTCTTATGACGGAGTTTTTAGTCCGCTTAAAGGCCTCCGTCGCGTCTTAACGACTTGAAAGCCGGGACCGACAATATAACGTGCCCTCTGGAGCACGGAAGCGCTCAGCTCGTAATGCCACATGCGGTCACCCATCCCAATTGTGATAGCGCACAACGTTGCTTAACTTGAATGATCAATCAAGAACGTCTAAGGCTACGTCACGAGCGCTTCGAAAAGTAGTATAAGTTGAATACTTTAGTATTTTAATATAGTCAAAACTTTGAACCATAGATAGATGAGGCTAGCTTAAGAGAGTAATGAACTCTGTTGTTTAGTTAATGGAATGTGTAATGTGTTTATTCAAAGATAAAAGGAATTTCATCATTTTCTTTGGTGTCTCATAGTGAGAACACTATTAAAAATCTTGAAAAATCCATGTTTCGATCTAGATCATATATTTTCAGAAGATATTGACTTTGATAGGTAGGTAACAACTATTTCTTTAGTTGTTGAAACTAGTTTTTTGATCCATTGCTACTCGAATTGGATTTGAACCCACGAACTTAGGACCGGAAGACAGGAACACTACCAACTAGACCATCAGTGCTCTCTGTAATATAGCCTTGTTACAATAATAATGTAGATACTTATTTTTTTAAATGGTTGGTTCCGTTAGTCCTAACTTGACTATTAGTTGCATATTCGGACGAATTCAGTTTGTCGAAGTTTGCCGAGGCGCAAAATGTTTGTGGTACTAGTACATATCGTCACTGGAAAGGCAAAATTACGTAAGCGCCAAAATGGCGCCAAATAGGCATATTGAGTTATTATCCTAAAATAACAGTCCAAATACAATAATATGAATTGCTGGACATAGAAAATGAAAAAAGAATGAAATCTTACGTTGACGTCATCAAAATTCGATAATTAGGTAGAAAGTTATGATTAAAAAAACGAAAAAAAAGAACTTCGAACGTCTTTTTCTCGATTGGCGCTTACGTAAATTTGCCTTTCCAGTGACGATATATTATTATTACGCCCTTATCCCAATAAGATGGGCAGCCACAAGTAATCATAAAACTTAACAACCACTCCTGATCAAAATTTCAATACTGTATTATTTGTTATTTTCAGGTCCGAAGGTGAAACTCCAACTGAAGGCTCGTCCCAGCAGAGCGACGGGTCGATCAGGCTGCCCCCACACTTCCAAGTACGATTCTTACTGTATAGGTCGAAAGAATATGATCGAAACTTGAACCTTCCTTGCTATTGAATACAGCGCCATCTGTGTTTCAACTGCTGTACTAAATTGCAAGCTGAGGTTTAGGATTTCTAATTCGGTTACCTCATCTTTTAATTAGTTTTTGAATACAGCGCCATCTGTGTTTCAACTGCTGTACTACATTGCAAGCTAAGGCATAGGATTTCTAATTCAAAACTGAATTAGAAATCCTATGCCTTAGCTTGCAATGTAGTACATGATGAGATACAATAAGCAAGTATTCCCAAGGAGGGTTGACGTCAGGCAGGCGGCCGGTCATAAAACACCTTAGCCAAAACTCACAGCATGATCCAAGGATCATGTGCCGACCCCACATAGAGTGGGATAAGGGCAGGAAGATGATGATTATGTTTACAGTAGGTTTTGTTTCAGGTGGTATGTGGCGGTGAGATCCGGGCTCTGTTACTGCGTGCGCCCTCCCTCCCCCAGGCCGCCCCCTCTGCACCCGCCGGGAAAGTGCACACCCAGGTATCACCACTGCCATCTATTACAATACAATACAATAAATTCTGCAACTATGCTGTTGCAATGCTGCAACCAGTACACTATGTACATACTTACAATAACTGTATTTTCTGTAAGTGGACTTTGTTCTTTGAGAAATAAATATCTTTACATACATACATATATAAAATCACGCCTGTTTCCCATAGGGGTAGGCAGAGATCACGGGTCGCCATTTGCTACGATCCTGACATACTTCTTTTGCTTCCTTCGCTCATTCCAAATCAAATCAAATTAATTTATTTTGCGAAACAATAGCTGGTAGAAAATAAATATGTAGGTACAACCTTGATCAGCTTTTTAGCATGCAAACATAGAATATTAAAACTACATCCTAAAAAGATTAAATTATATTATGGTCACATACCTTCCAATAAATAAAATTATATAATGTCAAAAATTTCCTCATGCATGCTCGTCGGTTTAGGGTAAATATCTTTAACCTTATAAATAGTTATTTGTACAGTCACGGAATAAATCAATAAATATTTGTGGACATTTCCGACCGATCTAAGGTGAAGAAACTTTTCATTCCATTCATTGCCGTTACAAATAATAAAAAAATTAAAGGGATCTTGTGTTATAATAGGTTTTAATTAGGCGCGGGTTCGAGTCTAGGTGTTTTAGTATTATGTATTATGTAGTAAGAATTTACAACAAAAGTCAAAAGTCAAAGTCAAAGTCAAAGTCAAAAATTTTTATTCCATAAAATCACTGGGATCACTTGGACACGTCTTAAATCTACGTTGCATTTACACCTGTTCGTAACGCGACCAGGCGTGGAAGATACAGGCAAGAAACCACGCTTGGCTATTTTTTTGGAAAATGATCCCTTTACAATCATGTTATAAAAGGAGTTGGAGCATTCAGTCCCAAGCATTTTTATCTTCTATATAATCGGATATTTTATAGTAAGCTTTTTTATACAACTTTTGTTTTATTAGTGTTTTGAATTTATTAACTGACAAATTTGTCATCTCGCTTGGGACTTTGTTATAGAAGCGTACACATTGCCCTTTAAATGATTTATTAACTTTACCTAGCCTAATCGTGGGTACAGCAAGTTTATCCTTATTTCTAGTATTAACACTATGATTATCACTATTTTTCTTAAACTTACTAACATTTTTATGTACGTACATCAAGTTTTCGTAAATATATTGACAAGGAACAGTCATAATGTTTATTTCTTTAAATTTATTACGTAATGACTCCCTAGGACCCAGGTTATAAACTGCTCGAACAGCCCTCCTCTGCAACACAAATACGGTGTTTATATCTGCAGCACTCCCCCACAACAAAATGCCATATGCCATGATGCTATGGAAGTAGCTGAAGTAAACTAGTCTAGCTGTATCTACGTCTGTAAGTAGACGTATTTTTTTGACTGCATATGCCGCAGAACTAAGTCTCTTCGACAATTTATCTATATGTGGGTCCCATTGAATCTTTTTATCTAAGGTTATGCCCAAAAAAGTAGTAGTGTCCACGAGATCTATATGTTCATTTTTTATTTTTATATGAGAATTTACTTGTGTAACATTTGGTAGTATAAATCTTATACATTTGGTTTTCTTTTCATTTAGCAATAGGTTATTTACATCGAACCATTCTACGACTTTGGAGATTGCATTGTTTACTTCGCCAAAATTAACCTGGCGTCGTTTCATTTTAAATAAAAATGAGGTGTCATCTGCAAACAATACAATTTCATGATCATCCCTAACAAGTTTAGGTAAATCATTAATATAAACTAAAAATAGAAATGGTCCTAATATTGATCCCTGTGGTACACCCATTGTTACTATTGACCCTGGAGAACGTTTTCCATTAACGTCGACTCTTTGTATTCTGTTACTTAAATAGGAACTGAGAAGGTCAAGAGCAAAACCCCTAACCCCATAGTGTCGGAGTTTCCTGATTAATGTTTCATGATGGACACAATCGAATGCTTTTGACAGATCACAAAAAATCCCTAAAGCATCACGAGACTCTTCCCATGCATGGAAAATATGCGATATTAACTCGACACCAGCCTCTGTTGTTGAACGGCCCTTCATAAATCCGAATTGTTTGTTGTCGAGTAGGTTATTTATGTTAAAATGGTCTTGAAGTTGCTTTAGAATCAGTTTTTCAAATATTTTGCTAAAGGTCGGTAGTACTGATATAGGACGATAGTTACTAGGGTCTGAATGACTACCAGATTTGAAGAGAGGTGTTATTTTACTATGTTTCATTAAATCAGGGAACACACCACAATCAATACATTGATTGAAGATCATAGCTAGGTCAGGTGCAATTATGTCTATCAATGGTTTTACGACGCTAACAGAAATTCCCCAGAGGTCCGTGGTCTTTTTTACATTGATTAATTTATAAGCCTTGACAATGTCATTAGAACTGACATAATCGAATGAAAAATTTGTTTTACATTCAGGTACGTTTTGTTTCAACATTGACTCTGCGATTATGTGGGAAGAGTTTAAAGATTTTGTAGTAGAGACTGGAATATCAGTAAAAAACAATTCGAGCGCTTTAGCTACATCTTCATCTTTGTTAATAATTATATTATCTATTTTTAATTTAAAACTGTTATTATGAATTATATTTTTTCCAGTCTCTTCTTTAATAACATTCCAAGTAGCTTTAATTTTATCTTGACTGTTTTTAATTTTTGAACTCAAATATAATGATTTGGCTATTTTACATACTTTCTTAAATATTTTAGAATAATTCTTAACTTTTTCTTTAAACTCTTCACTGAAATTATATTGTTTTATACTGTACAATTCATACAATGTTTGTCTACTTTTATGTATTCCTGCTGTTGCCCACTCACAAAATCCTGGCTTATTAGATACCATGATTAAAGAAAAAGAGTAAAGTATTCTATCAGCCATCTGGTTCCCATAGTACAAGCTTTGCTTAGTTTGGCGCTGTGTGAAATGTCAACATAAATATTTAATTATTATTATTATTATTAAGAGCCTGTAGTGTCCCACTGCAGGGCAAAGGCCTCCCTTCCTTCTCTCCAGTCATCCCTGTTTTGGGCCACTGTGGGCCAGTCCTTTAACAAGGCATCAATTTCATCCATCCATCTTCGCCGTGGTCTGCCGCGAGGTCGTTTCCCGTTTAGAGGCGTCCACTCCGTGGTGGAAAAAAAAATATTAAATAAATAATATAAATATTTAATTAATTTATTTATTTAATGTTATGTTCCAGGTGGATTACATTCACTGCTTGGTGCCAGATCTGCAGGAGATCACCGCTTGTTCATACTACTGGGGCAAAATGGACCGTTACGAGGCTGAACGTCTGTTGGATAACAAGCCGGAAGGTAAGACACAAGCTCTTTATAAATAACAAAAACTAAGGCCTTTTACCATCTATAGTAGATGATTTATACAGCGTCAGGAGGCAAACGGGACGCTGTAGTGCCCGGAACGAATTAAGATGGAGTAGGCTTGCCCAACACCTATTCCATCCTCTCAGCTTAGTCGGCCTTGTCCACAGGAGAGACGTGGTCAATACGTGCGGAGCTGACTAAGCCGCGGGTTTCCTCACGATGTTTTCATTTACCGTTTGAGAGTACTGCGCACATAAATCTTTCGCACAGAAAAGTCCATTGGTACACGACCGGATTTAAACCCACGTCCTTAGGATCGGAAGGCGGGGTCACTACCAACTAGACCACGAGTATTGTACTTTTGTACCTTTAATCGGAGCTGAACTGATATCTCCAGGGACGTTCCTGCTCCGCGACTCTGCCCAGGAGGAGCACCTGTTCTCCGTGTCGTTTCGGAAGTACGGCCGGTCCCTGCACGCGCGCATCGAGCACTACCAGCACAGGTTCAGCTTCGACAGCCATGATCCAGCTGTCTTCGCGGCTCCCACAGTCACCTCACTCATAGAACACTATAAGGTAATTAAATAAATAAATAAATAAATAACACCCAACAGTCACATACATAGTCTTGACCCCACATTAGGATTCCCTGTGTCGTGGGTATCAGAAACTACGAGTACCATGCTACCACAACACCCAGACCCGGAAGAAATATTTACAGATCATGCAAACATTTCTTCCTCAGCGGGAATCGAACCCGCGCCTCTTGCGTCTCTGCCGAGCAATCGCCCGCCACGCCACCGAGGCCGTCAAATTGGATTTGCTCGTGGCTCGACTGAGGCATAGTATCCTCCAACATGATGAGATATAATAAGCGGTGCACAGTATATGTGGTACTACTATATTGTAATGTTTCCAAGCCAATCTTGAGCATTATTCACTAAACAAAACTTCTCCGCTGGACTGGGAGTAAAGAAAAAGCTTAGAATGCGTCCAGCTGCTTTTCTCCCCGAGCATGTCGTAAAAGTCGACTAAGGGATAGTATCCTCTAACATGATGGACCACCTATATAGGCGATAGGCTGATCACTTGTCACCATGGTTCACCATATCCATCTTGGGACTTTAAATCAAAAGTGGCTGCCAGTTTTCTTATGTTTACTTGTTGCTCTGCCCACCCCATTAGGGATACGGGCGTGATAGTATGTATGTATGTATCAAACAAAACATTATCATATTCTATATTGCAATTTTGTATTGCAAAAACGCGACGCGGCGCTTCACAAGCAAGTCATGAGCTGTCAAGTTTCGTTTGGTCATAGGGAATAAGAGGCCCGGTGAATTTGTTACCAATACTTGATCGTATGATGCCTGTTCCAGGATCCAGCCTGCGTGATGTTCTTCGAGCCGATGCTGACAGCCCCCCTCCCCCGCGCGCGCCCCTTCTCCCTCCAACAGCTAGCCAGGGCTGTCATCGTCTCCACCACCTCGTATGACGGTCAGTACTTTTGTTTTTTTTATCCGATTTAGGTTTGTGTTTGAGTCATACCCTACCTGATGTTAAGTAACAGTGTGGTCTAGGATGAAGCACGCTTACCTTGAAGAAACCTATTGATTCTCGATTTAAAGACACCCAGATACTTTTTAGGAAATACAGACCCCGGCAGAGAGTTCCACATTCTTGCAGTGCGTGTAAAAAATGTGGACTCAAAGCGCTTAGTACGAACATTTGGAATGTCAACCATGTACAGATGGCGCCTTTCCGGATATCTGGAGGTCCGATGGATGAAGGGAGACGGCGGAACTAAATTGTACAGTTCCTGAGCACCCTCCGAGATGAATCCGATAAAATACCGATAAACTAGCGACTGGACTGGAAGTAAAGAAAAAACATAGAATGCGTCCAGCTGCTGATTCCCACATTTATTTATTTTCTCTCTGTTCCAGGCGTTGAACAACTCCCCCTTCCCCCGCGCCTCCGCTCGTACCTCAAGGAGTATCACTACAGGCAGCGTGTACGAGTACGTACGCTAGAACCGGCGCTCTACCAGTGACGTCACGCCGCGTACACTATGTACGAACTCAAGAACACCAGATTTGGTAGTGTGGGGCAGTGAGAAACGGCAATAGTGTGGTGAAAGTGCTCTTTGTCAAGTGTCTTCTAGTACACACGCTAGAACAGGCGCTCTACCAGTGACGTCACGCCGCGTACACTCTGTACGAACTCGAGAACACCAGAAATGGGAATGAGCAACGTCAATAATGGTATGGTGCAAGTGGTTTGGTAATGATTTGAAAAGAGAGACATCACAGATTGTAGATGTTGAGTGTGTTGGCTTAAAAAGAGTCCAAATAGGACTTAGGAGCAGTGATAAATGGCAATATGGTGTGATAAAAGTGTGTTTTTGCAGTGTATTTTTGCCCGTAACTTGTTGGACTGGATGTAAAAAGCATATCGTCCAGCTTCTCTCCTCGAGCTTGTCTTAAAAGTCGACTAAGGGATAGTATCCTCCAACATGATGGACCATCTATATGGGCGATGTGCTGATCACCTGTTATCATGGTTCACCAAATCCATATTAGGACTAAATCAGAAGTAGTTTTTTATATTCACTTGTGGCTCTGCCCACCCCATTAGGGATATAAGCATGATAATATGTATGTATGAAAATTCGGTTCCTGGGTCTATTTTTTTGTCATATAGACAGTTGTTGGACTCATAATTGGTTCGTTCTAATGAAATCCACACACTGGGCCCATAACTTCTTTTTCTATAGTAAATATTATATACATAAGTGTACAATGTTTCTTCAGTAACCTACGGGCATCCGTTAGTTGAATCTATGAATATATTATTGTAATGCAATCAATTGACCAGTGTGGTAAGAGTTCTGTGCGCCTCGATTAACAAAATAAGATAAAATAATTCTAGTTACAAAAATGTTTTTGATAATGTAAATATTGTTTAATATGAAGTTTAGGATTATATTCCGGTTATATTAGTATATAAATTTAATCATATTCTTATAATAAGTGATTTGGATTATAAACTAATATAAGTTCAAAACAAAATATTTATGTAAATAAAATCTAGTTTTCCGAGCTTAGATAAGTAGCAATCGGAGCGTTTAACGAAAGCGTTGGCGATAGCGTAAACGTACCTCTTGAGGCAATAATATAGTTTAAACATCACATTTAAAAAGCAATTTTTGAATTAAGTAAGTTTTTTGTGACGGAGTTTTTAGGCCGCCTAAAGGCCTCCGTCATGGCTTAACGACTTAAAAGCCGGGACCGACAATTTAACGTGCCCTCCGAAGCACGGCAGCGCTCAGCTCGTAATGCTACTTGCGGTCACCCATCCAAATTGTGACCGCGTTTGGGTAGTTCCCATTATGTTCTATGGAACATGACATCATCGGCCAAAATAAGATATTTAATTCTTATTTTGTACTATGGAACATGTAATAAGTACTTTTATTTCTCAAATTGTTCTTTAAGACAATGTAAATACGATTTTTTCGATTACCTTATCTATCATACATTTTTAGGATTATTTTACCCAGGCAGATGTTTGATCAATGGTATGACAGAATAATCGTCATTATCAGTGTCATTTAGCTTCTCATAGAAGATTTTGGGAAAATCTGATTCCCATTTTGTTCTATGGCATGAGACTCGGGAGAAAAGCTAGTATGTAGTTCTATGGAAAGAATAGGGAAGAAAATGTGTCATTTTGTTAGATGAAATCGTGTTCCATAGAACAAATGGGAATTACCCACCCATTTGGCGTCGTCGGTCAACTTTTGACGAAGATTCTTATCACTTAAATCTAAGTTGAATCGCTTGCTTCGAAAGTATATCACAGTTTTTCTTATATTTGACACAATCGGTTAAGTACACTTTCTATCGTAGTTCGTAGTGCAGGGTATGAAGGGGTAAAACTAAAATTAAAGAATTTAACGTTTTGGATATTAAAATTAACTTGAGAAAAACTATGAATTTGTAGTTTCTCAGACTATAATGTCTCATCCTTACGCAAACTTATAATATAGCGCCATCTTTTGGGACATATTTGAACTAAGTTGTACGCCATCTGTTGAGACATTTTGTTATTAAAATACGAATACGAGGATGGTATGTGAATAGAATGAAAGGAATATTTCGTGTTCGGCACATTTTTCCTTGTCCTTCATAGCTGTTTTATTTATCCGTGTATAACGCGAGTGAAGCCGTGTGCAGACGCCAGTTTACACTTGTTCCTTCTGGGACACCATGCTATGACTAACACTAAGTGTAGCGACAGATTAGCCGAATGTACGACGCCGAAAGATCGGCTAAATCCGATAACTTTAAAATGAAATGAAATATTTATTTGTCCGTGAAACTAGGTACTACAGATGGTATTCTGATGAGATATCTCTAGTTCCTACTTACCGGTGTATAAATATTAAACATATTGAATATAAAATTAAAATTACAGCCAAATTCTATTTTTTTTTGTCCGGCAGATGTGTCGCTTCACTAATCTTCGCCTACCTAGTGATGTATTATTAATATTAATTTGTATATTTTAATGTTAGTTCTGTATAATTTATGTAATCACGCCCAGCGTACAAACAAATATATGTTTATTTTAAAATAAAACTGGTTTTTATTTGACTTCCACTCCTAAAATAGATTAAGGCCTTTTACCATCTATAGTAGATGATTTATACAGCGTCAGGAGGCAACTTTTACCTTCACAAACGGGACGCTGTAGTGCCCGGGACGAATTAAGATGGAGTAGGCTTGCCCAGCACTTATTCCATCCTCAGCTTAGTCGGCCTTGTCCACAGGAAGATGGAGTAGGCTTGAATCTCTTAAAGTAATCTCTCATAAGTTTATCATCAACTATGCAAGAGAGCTATCGCATTGGCGATTCGAGGAATGATAATCTAGCCTAACTTTTGTATTAAAGTTAGGTTATACCCATCAAGCATCAGTAGAAAACAAATAAAATGAAAAGAAAATATTTGATGACATATCACACAGCGCCATCTAGCCCCAAACTAAGTGAAGCTTGCACCTACTATGGTATCCAGACGGCTGATAAGTGATAATAGAATTTATAAGTAATATATAATATTACATTTACTTCTCTGCTGGACCGGGAGTAAAGAAAAAGCATAGAATGCGTCCAGCTGCTTCTCTCCCCGAGCATGTCGTAAAAGTCGACTAAGGGATAGTATCCTCCAACATGATGAGATACAATAAGCAAGTATTCCCAAGGAGGGTTGACGGCGGCCGGTCATAAAATACCTTAGCCAAAACTCTTACAGCGTGATCCAAGGATCATGTGCCGACCCCACATAGAGTGGGATAAGGGCAGGAAGATGATGACATAATATTACAACACCCAGACCCGGAAGAAATATTTGCAGAAAATGCAAACATTTCTCCCGTAGCGGGAATCGAACGCGCGCTGTTTTCGTCACAGCCGAGCACTCGTCGCAGAGGTCGTTGTATTCAATATAGCGCCTTGATTCATATTTTTAGGTAATCAAAATAAAATAAAACGAAATATTTATATCTAACATCTTTTATTACATCAAATAAATAGTTTATTATAAAAAGCGCATGCTATGCCAAGCGGCTCGATACTTAAGCAGAAACATCGATCTAGGTACAATAACTTAAAGCTTAATACCTTAATCTACTTAAATTAGGCAAATTTATAAAAAAAAATCTTAGAAAATGCAAATTAGGGAGGTCCAAAAAGAATTATTTTACCCGACAAAGGGTAAATTTTTTTGTGTAAGTTCTCTTTCACAAATTGTAATCTGAATTTTGATTTGATTTACTTATACAATGGAATGACTACCCCATTATTTTCGCCTGGTATTCTATTGTTTGAACGCAAAATAAATGATTTGATTTAATAGACTATCTAACACAGATTTGATTGTTAGAAGTCTAGGCTAGGTTGCGCAAAAGTTTAAACTGGATATTGCGTACAAAGTATTTTCCAATAGTTTTGTTCAAGTGTAATGTCTATCCCACGAAATAATAAACAAATACCCTTCAAATACCTAATACAATAGACAAACTTATAAACAAATATTCAGGTTCAAATATTTCCCCGCGGATTTATTTAACATTTACCTATCCCCTTAGAAAAAGTATACTTTTTTATAAATTTGCCCAAACTTTTATCAATAAAATTTTAATACTGTCATATTTTATGTCGTTATATAGGTCGTTAAATGCGTTGTACCAGAAATAAATCTAGAAAATAAATACGGAATGCTTAATTAATCTTAATTTATTGACGATATTATACAAAATATTAAAATCTAACAATTTACAATTTAAATACCGGAACAAAAGCAATCAGAGTGAGACTTTTGAAACAGCCTGCAATGGGCAAATCCTTTTTTGAAATCAAAATGAATATAATAGTTATTTTCATTTACTTTTATTATGCATATAATTGTATGCAAAAAATTATGCATACAAAATGAAAGGAATTTAAAATAAACATAAGAACAATTTTATTTTAGGCACCCTATGCCTCATCAATTCATAAAATTATTACGTATCTAATTTATCAAAATTAATTAATTTTTATTTAAAAACTCAGAAAAATTCGGACTATAGACTCTATAGGCAAGAAACAAGGTAGGTACATGGCAGCTCTTATACTTAATTATTTAATTCTACTTACAACGAAATAATAATAAATAAATTATAATTACAATGAACACAATTAATAATTATAATAAAAACCCGATTTTTTGAGTACATTCATTTTTTTACATACGAATACTAAACTTAACTCTAAGTTGATTACGATATGGCAACATTTCTGAAAAACTTGAATCCATTTTTGAAAAACTTGAATCATTTTTTGAAAAATCTGAATCCAGCTTATTAAAACTCAAATAAAATCGTAGGAATAATAAAATGGGTACGAAATTAAGTACCAGTAATAGTTTTCATGTTTAGGCCTTTTTATCAGTCCTGTCAAACAAAAGTTTGCTTGTCTTTTTACCCGACTGCAAGAAGGGTTATGTGTTTGGTCATAGGCTAAAAAAATCAAACATGGCGGCTGTAAGACTCCATTTTCAATTTATGCCTTTTCCTGCCGCTAACCGAAACGGCTGAATGGATTTTGACAAATAAGGTTTTGTTGGATTCGTCTAGCTAGATAACGAGAGTGTCATAGACACATCCTATGACACTTTTTGATACTAAAGTGTAAAAAAATCCAATATGGCGGCTTTAAATAGCCATTTTTAACGAACTAAGATGGTACAAAACTGAAAAGGTAGACTAAAATGGTACAAATTTATCACCATCATCATCATCATGTATCACAAAATCAAATATGCCAGACCAAAATTCTACGCAGTCGGGATTTTTGTTCTTTTAAACCAACATTCGTTTCATCGCTCTTTTGTGCCAGACGGTTACGTTTCAGGAAACGGTATAGGTAGTGGGTTCCATTCCGTTACACAGAGAAACGCTGTTATAGTCACGTAGAACTAATTAAAATAGTATTTCATATCTCAGCAACAATTCTATTTGTATATTTCTGGGAAGTAACCAATAAGTCATTTGGTAACCGCAACAGTTATAAATAGAAAAATCATTTTCTATTATGACAAAGGTACTAAGGATTTTAGTTCAAGCCACAAAAGTACGTTAAAAATCTTCCACTCGTTTATCTTAAATGGCGTGATCTTTAATGATAAGTAGTAATGTGGGGAAAATGTTGCCATATTAAAAGATTTATCGAAAATACACTAGTCAAAAAGTGGGGGATCTAATAGGCCGCTAATTGGTTAAATTCATGCTTAATTTAAATTCGTTTATTATTGTTTTCAATTACAATAATATTATTATATTGATGAAATAATGTGAAGTCTTATTTCCGATTACGAAAAAGAGCTATCGCTAAATGAAACATTATTATTTTTTAGTGCCGTGGATTTTTTTAATAAATTAGATAGACATCTGGTTCAGAATGTTACTTACAGATAAGAAATGTGTCACAAAAGAATATTGTGATATCCCAGTCTGATTATTATTGCGGATATTTAAGTATCCTGGATATATTTGAATTAATATTTCATAATAGGTTTCATGGATGTCTGAGTGCTACGGATATTTAAGGTCTGTAAGCAAAATACATTGACCTATTAAGAGATGGCGTACCTATCATGGATTTTATGAGTGGATATTTGTAGCTAGTGCAGGAAGGGGCTATTGCGAGGGCATTTCTTGCCGCAAGCGCATTTGCGGACTATCTCTATGTCTTTGGTGTAGCGAGTACCATCAGTGCAGACTAGGCGGATCTGAAAACAAAAAAACAATTGAAAAATGTACCTACCTCAAAATAGTACAAATAATCTAAAATTGGGTCATCTTAACCTAAAAGTTAAGTTGACGGCCTCGGTGGCGTGGCGGGCGATTGCTTGGCAGAGGCGCAAGAGGCGCGGGTTCGATTCTCGCTGCGGAAGAAATGTTTGCATGATCTGTAAATATTTCTTTCGGGTCTGGTTGTTGTGGTAGCATGGTACTCGTAGTTTCTGATACCCACGACACAGGGAGTCCTAGTGTGGGGTCAGGACTATGTATGTGACGGTTGGGTGTTATCTATTTAAGTGACGTAACGGGCTCTTAATAATAATCTAAAATTGCCGAATATCTATTCTCTTATTGTCACTAAAGAATGCAACAAATGTAGAGATTTTTTAAAACTTGCATGTTTGTCCCAGCTAGTGTATTTTATTTTGTGTCATGGATATTTTTTTAAGTAGCCGCGGAAAAGTCCGAAATCATGAGATTCGGGATGGATTTAATCAAACATTTTTCACCCAGTATTCAGCAACTCTTATGCTTCTCTCAGTTCAGGTCCTCTCGTGTGCTTGAGAACAGGTGCTCCATGCTCTGTGTGAATTCCCTGCAGCTGCATTAGCTCCGGGACTGGTCGATGTAGCCCTACTTAGTTAAGCGGAGTGATGTGATAGTCTCTCACCTTCCTTTTCTTGGTCTTCCTCGGAGCGCAGCAGTGTCCGCGCGCGCAGGCGGCCCGCACGCAGCGCGCGCCGCGGACTGCGCGTCGGCTGCGGCACGCGCCTTCTGTTATGAACTCGCGGGTCGGCTCCTGGAAGGGTCATACTTTAATGAGTCTACTCGTTTCACTAATTGTTTCCTAAGGGTGTGATTTAAATCCGTTCATATACATACATACTATCACGCCCATATCCCTAATGGGGTGGCCAGAGTCACAAGTTAACATAAGAAAACTTGCAGCCACTTCTGATTTAAAGTCCTAAGATGGATATGGTGAACCATGGTGACAGGTGATCAGCCCATCGCCCTTATAGGTCCATCATTTTGGAGAGGATACTATCCCTTAGTCGACTTTTACGACAGGCTCGGGTAGAGAAGCCGTTGGACGCATTCTATGCTTTTTCTTTACTTCCAGTCCAGCAGAGAAGTAAATCCGGTCATATAACAATGGATTTTATGGCAAAATTTAGAAGTACCTATTGGTATAACAGTGCACAAACATTATATGGAAAAGAAATAACTTAAGATTGAGTTACTAGACCACCCCAGTGCTGTGTAGATACTTTTAATGTAATGGATATTTTTAAGTGCCATGGATTTTTTTGTTTTCAATAATAATAATAAACATTTTTGACATTTTACACAGCGCCATCTAGCCCCCAACTAAGCAAAGCTTGTACTATGAGCACCAGATGGCTGATATAATACTTATACTACAACACCCAGACCCGGAAGAAATATTTGCAGAACATACAAACATTTCTCCCGTAGCGGGAATCGAACCCGCACCTCTTGCGTCTCAGCCGAGCAATCGCCCGCCACGCCACCGAGGTCGTCAATAAAACTGTAGAGGCAGTGGTTAAACGAGTGTCGACCTCTATGGCGTAACGGACGAGTGCTCGGCTGAGACGCAAGAGGCGCAGGTTCAATTCGACTTTAGGATCGGAAAGCAGGGTCACTACCAACTAGACCACCAGTGGTCAAAGTGAGAAAAGGTGAGGGAGATGATGATGATACCTTTCTACACCCGCTGGTGGAAGCATTGCCCGAAGAATGTTCTGGAGACATCTGTTGCTTGTGTGAGGGCGCCGCTAAAACAAAACATTCAATAAATAACAGCCAACAGTCACATACATAGTCCTGACCCCACACTAGGACTCCCTGTGTCGTGGGTATCAGAAACTACGAGTACCATGCTACCACAACACCCACACCCGGAGGAAATATTTACAGAACATGCAAACATTTCTTCCGCAGCGGGAATCGAACCCGCGCCTCTTGCGTCTCTGCCGAGCAATCGCCCGCCACGCCACCGAGGCCGTCATTCATTTACTAGCTGCCGCTCGCGGCTTCGCTCGCGTGGTATCCGGATAAAAAACAGCCTATATGTTAATCCAGTACATGTACTATGTATATTCCAAGTTTCATTCAAATCCGTTCAGCCGTTTAGGCGTGAAAGAGTAACAAACATCCATACATACAAACTTTCGCGTTTATAATATTAGTATGATTTGAATACTAATAATACTTACTATTTAAAACAGGTGCTTGTAAAGGGTTAAAGAGGTAAATGTCATTACAATTTTAAAAAACGTAAGTTCGTATGAGCTAGTGGCCAACTCTTGTGACGGAGTTTTTAGGCCGCCTAAAGGCCTCCGTCATGGCTTAACGACTTAAAAGCCGGGACCGACAATTTTACGTGCCCTCCGAAGCACGGAAGCGCTCAGCTCGTAATGCCACTTGCGATCACCCATTCCAATTGTGACCGCGCACAACGTTGCTTAACTTCAACGATCAATCAAGAACGTCTAAGCAAGCTACGCCACGAGCGTTTCGAGGTGGGCCCATCATGTCCCTTAGTCGACTTTTACGACATGCTCGGGGAGAGAAGCAGCTGGACGCATTCTATGCTTTTTCTTTACTCCCAGTCCAGCAGAGAAGTCAGTGACAGAGGTAATTTATATATTAAGATATACCTGGAGAAGCCTGGACGTTGCTGAAGACTTGTTTTCGAGGGGGCAGCTTACTCTGACTGATGACCGGAGCACCACCTATTGGAAAACAAAGAAATAAGAGTAATGACCTGAGTATCAATTCTTGAAAATAATAAACTGATAAAAAGTCACCGAAATGGTCCATTTCCACTTTTTTTCAACTAGCTGCCGCCCGCGGCTTCATTCGCGCGGTACCCGGATGAAAAATAGCCTATACGTTAATCCGGCATATGTACTATGTATATTCCAAGTTTCATTAAAATCCATTCAGTAGTTTTTGCGTGAAAGACATCCATACATACAAACTTTCGCGTTTATAATATTAGTAGGATTTCGTCGTTGAAAGTCATTTGGAAACTATTTACCCCAAACTATTTTGGACAAGTGACCCCTTTTCCAAAATGAACTGTTACCTCAGACCCCCATGGCCTAGACCTACTTTTAAGATCAACCCCCTTATTCATAATGGTCCGCTAACTTAAAACAGCTGCGAGTTTTTCATCTTGTACGAACTTGAGACTTTACATTACTACAACAATGCTATTTCCCACAAAAATATTAATTATTCTTAGTACACGTGACACAACATAAACAATACAGTACCTACCTATCTTGAAAGTTTTAAATAAGAACTTGTGTTAATTTAATAGAGGTCGATTTTTAGACCTCGTCGACCCCCAAAATCAGTTTTCGTTTATGTCGACCCCTAGGAAACCGATATCGACCCCAAGGGGTCGATATCGACCACTTTGGGAATCCCTGGCATAGAGGATGACTTTGATCAAGCTAATTATAGATATATTATGTTTTCGGAAAACAATTATGCAAATGTTTTAACCTAAACAATACAGGTTTAATTCAAACAACTTGCAAGCTTATTTAAGTTTTATTATTCATTTTATAACAAAATGATGTCACAGCATTACAACAAAATATTCCTACGGAGCGAAATCTCAAAAAATATTGTAAACATTCATTAATTTATTGTAGTATTATTTTTATTGTAGTACTAGATTCCCCTCGCGGCTTCGCTTGCCTGGTACCCGGATAAAAAGTAGCCTATATGTTATTTCAGCACACATACTATGTATGTTCCAAGTTACATTAAAATCCGCTCAGCCGTTATGGCGTGATTGAGGCACAAACATCGTCACATCCACACAAACTTTCGCATTTATAATATTAGTAGGATAACTATGTTATTTGAGGTCCATATTGTTAGATTGATACAAGGCACATTTTAAAATTATATTAAGTATTCACACATTTTGCGAAACAGCGATTCGCTCCATTTTGCAGTCCACCATAAGAGTATCAGAGTTTGCACCAACTTATCCCAGTCACTGTCAACTAGAAATGCATATTTGTGGACATTTCACACAGCGCCATCTAGCCCCAAACTAAGCAAAGCTTGTACTATGGACACCAGATGGCTGATAGAATACTTATATACTTTTTATTTTGAAAATACTTACTTATACTTATAATACATAGTATTGAAACACCCAGACCCGAAAGAAATATTTGAAGAACATGCTAGCCTTTCTCCTGCAGCGGGAATCGAACCTGCGTCTCAGTCGAGCACTCAGCACCGAGGTGTCAAACCTAACAACCCTAATTTTGCCCTAATTAGCAAAACAACCATCAGCCAATCTCTTTATATCCTGAATGATCTCCATTTTACCCCATTTCTTATCACTGTCAATGGACTTTACCCTCTCAATCCTAGCTCCCAGCATCCTCAGCTTCTCGTGGAATTTGTAGTACCCCCTATCTAGGTACTTCAAGTTAGACACCCTGGTAACACCCTTAGCTCTTAGCCCAGCTAGAATCAAAGCCGCGGCGGCTCTCAAGTCCGTTGCCACTACATCAGCTCCAACCAAACGTCTTCCATTCATAATGGCTACGTTTCCTGTTATTTCGACATCAGCGCCCATCGTCTGAAGCTCTTTGAAATGCTGGAAGCGTTTTTCGAAAACTGTCTCTGTGACTGAGCATGTGCCGTCTGCGTAGACTTGAATCGCCGTGAACGGGGACTGCAGGTCTGTGGGGAATCCAGGGTGTGGCTCAGCGATTATGTCAACTGGTTTGATCTTCTTGGATCCTATCACTCGTATTCCATCTCTCTCTTCGCGGATAGTCGCCCCCATGGCTCTAAGCTTGGAGATAACTTGAGCATTGTCTTCGTAAATCGCTTTTTCTATCAGCACGTTACCTTCAGTCATGGCCGCTGCTATCATAAAAGTGCCAGCTTCATGTCTGTCTTGCACTACTGTGAATTTGATTCCTTTTAAAACATCCACTCCTTCGATTCGTACAGTTTTCGTGCCAGCACCGAATATTTTCGCTCCCATCTTTTTCAGGAACACAGCCAGTTCAACAACTTCCGGGTCTCTTGCTGCGTTCGATATCACTGTAGTTCCTTTTGCCTTGACAGCAGCCATCATGATATTCTCTGTTGCCCCTAAGCTAGGGATTTCCAAGTAAATGTTGTTCCCAATAAGCTTGTCCGCAAATACCTCTATATATCCGTTCTTCTGGACTACTGTAGCTCCCAGAGCTTGGAATCCTTTCAAGTGTAGGTCGATTGGTCGCTTTCCTATAGCACATCCACCGGGCATTGCTACCTTCGCGTGTCCAGCTCTAGCTAGCAGAGGTCCCATAACAAGAAATGAGGCTCTTAAACGACTTGTGAATTCATACTTCGCTTCGAATCCCACTTTTTTTGCTGCTTCGATGGTAACTTCGTTTAAATCTTCGTTGAAATGCACGTCTATGTTCAGTTTTCTTAGTATTTCATGCATTACAAGCACATCAGACAGGATAGGTACTTTGGAAATGGTCGTAGTACCTTCGCCCAAGATGCTTGCAGCAAGAATAGGCAATGTTGCGTTCTTCCCTCCTTCGATTTTGACATTCCCTTGAAGTTTGTATCCGCCGTGCACTATAATATGTTCCATTTTGTTTTTATTCAATTCAGTTGCTTATTTTTAGTATTACTTTCAAAGTTATTTGAACTATTTATTCGTAATATCCTCGTCCGAATATATTTTTAAACTTGTATGATTAAATTAAATTCAATATTTTTATTCAACTCAAACTGAAAATATAATAAAATAAGTAGGTAGTGTTCTGCACTACCTGACACTGATAGTAGCTATTACAAAATGGTATATTAATATGTTTAAAACCTGTTAAATAATAATTTAATTCATTAATAACCATTGATCGTTGCGCCTACACATTCACGGCGAGACACTAACTTGCGACTTTGATAAAACGTTGGGCATATTGTCTGCATTCACGCTGCTTTGCTCACTTCAAATTAGGCTTACCTACCCCCGAATACTCAAACACAACTCAGAGTTGAGCACGTCTCAAGTCACGGTTTTTTGACAGTTTTTTTATGAAAATCTGTCAAAAACTCGTCACTTGAGACGTGCTCAACTCTGAGATGCGTTTGAGTATTCGGGGGTTAGCCTGTTCTTTATTTATCTTAGAAGTGAAAAGCTACTAGGTACTAGCGCTTTCTATATGATTTATACAGTCAGGAGGCAACTTTTACTTCTGCTAACGTGACACTGGAAAATCGCGCTTAACAAATATTTGCATTATTGATCAGAAAACTACGCTATTGCGTTGATATAATGACCTATAGCGCAATCGCGACCACGACTCAGTCGCCTATCGCATACTAGAAATCTCTGCATACAACTCACTATAAATTGTAAAGTTGTAAACACTTACAAAATTATTAACAAAGTAATTTACACAAATTACTTTGTTAATAATTTTGTATTTTTCATGTATGTTAGTTTTAAGGTATATATTTCTATGGGCCGTAGAATAAGTCTATAACATCTGTAACTTTTCCGTTTTTTTTGGATACGCGACCAGACACTGGCGTAGTTTTCATCGCGCCACCCATTCGCCTAATGTCGAAAAGCTCTGAATAAAAATAATGAGACTGGCGCAGGCACTTCCGCGCGACCCAGTCGCAGTGCGCTACGATTACGGCCACAAGTCGCATATACAATAGCAACAGTGGCTAATTCGCTATATAACATGTTTTACCGTGTAATCTAGAAAAACATTTAGGTACGCCAATATAAAATATACTTAGAAAGACAATATAATCTGAAATTATAACATCCGGTCCTACTATATTAGGAATGTGAAAGTTTGTGAGGATGTTTGTGCCTCAATCACGCCTAAACGGCTGAAAGGATTTTAATGAAACTTAGAATATACATAGTACATGCGCTGGATTAAGATTTAGGCTATTTTTTATCCGGGTACCACGCGAGTAAAGCCGCGGGAGGCAGCTAGTATTTAAAAAGTTCCTCCTTTGTCAAAGTTCGATGACCGGTGACAACTTTTTTTCAATATTAACAAACAGGATCTCCAAAAAAAATTATCTCCACCTTATTGCACTTACTCTTAAGCGCGATCGTCAGTCATAATTTAATTCTAGTCTATAGGTAAATTATACAGAATATACATATTAATAGATCTAGATAGAATGTCCACCTATGAATACGTAAAAAACCGGCTAAGTAAGTTCGTATGAGCTAGTGGCCAACTCTTGTAACGGAGTTTTTAAGCCGCCTAAAGGCCTCCGTTATGGCTTGACTTAAAACCCGGGACCGACAATTTACGACGAAGCACGGAAGCGCTCAGCTCGTAATGCCACTTGCGATCACCCATCCCAATTGTGACCGCGCACAACGTTGCTTAACTTCAACGATCAATCAAGAACGTCTAAGCGAGCTACACCACGAGCGCTTCGATTATTTAGATTGAAACTGTTAAACAATCATCTAAACCGGTTGTCAGATAACCACAAGGTTAACTGGATTGTTACCTTCAGTTATAACTCTTAAGTTAAGCCCGTGACCTTCATACTTCCTTAAGACGATCTTGTTGGCAAGAAGGGCGAGTGTGAAGCTGAGAAGCAAGAGGTCTTATTCCCAGAGGTATATGGTTCTATTGTTCTTTATTTAGAAAGAAAGAAAGAAAATAGTTTATTGGCAACATAAAAATATACAGAAATGAAAAATTAAAAGACAGAGCGTAGGGCAAAAAAGAGGAGTACAATAATACAGACCTAACCTTATATATTATGATACATAATATATAAGGTTAGGTTTTTATATTATATTATAACTAACACATGTCTTGATTGCTCTGTCAATCAGAAAAAAGTTGCTAAAAGGGTCCTAACTCAACTTTGAGCTAACTTCACTTAGGTACCAGGTGAAAAAATATTTATAAAATTTAAAATATTCTCACACTAGCGACCCGCCCCGGCTTCGCACGGTGATAGACATATACCATCGCGGACTTTTTTGTAGACCTTTTTAGGGTGTACAATACTGTAGTACATTATTTTGATCTATCTCGTAGGGTTCAGCCAGCGTTTGCAATGTAAGCGCAAAAAATGTGTTTATTTACGACATCACATTAGAAACCTCTAAAATTATAAGTATTTCTCTACTATATTATGCATGTATTATACATATAAACCTTCCTCTTAAATCACTCTATCTATTAAAAAAAACCGCATTCAAATCCGTTGCGAAGTTTTAAAGATCTAAGTATACATCCCGAAAATTCTTACAGCGTGATCCATCCAAGGATCATGCCGACCCCACATAGAGTCGGATAAGGGCAGGAAGATGATGATGATGATGATAACGGTATTATAACCCATAATGTCGTGTTGTTATATTCGGTGGCGTGGAAAAAACAGTAAGACATCGAATTATAAAACAGTCGGAATCACGTTTCATTGGTAAGTATCAATAAACTATGATTTTATTTCAATTTACATAAATTTATCACGGCTCAAGTTAAACTGGTCAAGTAAAACCAAACAATGGACACTTGTCTATGCGTCTTGCTCTTACCTTATAACAGTACTATTTACAATAGAAAAAACACAATTAAACAATACTAAAACCAATAAAGTTTCCACAGTTAAATTTTACATTAGAGCTAGTGGACAGTGGTCGTTACAGACAATACCAATTCTCAAAATAAAACCAAGCATGCGAATAGGTCTTTTAAAATATAGGTAGTGGTAGTGATTAATAAAAGTAAGCTTAGTAGTAAGTATACACCTAGGTCCCTAACAACTGAAACTCGTGCAATAACTGTCATTAAATTTATCGTATAGATTAAGTTTTTCTTGGTTTTTTATACATTTTTGTTTTTATAGGAGGGTTGACGTCAGGCAGGCGGCCGGTCAAAAAACATTTTAGCCAAAACTTTTACAGCGTGATCCAAGGATCATGCTGTGCCGACCCCACATAGAGTGGGATAAGGGCAGGAAGTTGATGATGATGAAGATGTGGTCGCAAAGCGGCAAAGCCCTCAAATAAAAGTAATAAAAAAATATATAGGTTTAGGTTTAAGAGTAAAAGTAATTACGTTACTTTTTATTGCATTTAGATATAGAGATTTATTATTACAATAGTTATTGTAGCCTACATAGGTACCTAGGTGCAAGGGCGTCGCCAGCCGATGGCGCAGGGGGGGGCAAGTTGACTTTACCTACTACAATTCATACTTTTCTCATTCTCTATGAATGAGAAAAGTATGAATTGGCAACTTTTTTAGAATCTCTAGGGGGGGGCAGCTGCCCCTCCCTGCCCCCCCTTGGCGACGCCCTTGCCTAGGTGTAACCTATAATTATGCCATCCTTTTTTATTCATTACGCGTGTTACTAGTGTTCCACAGTCATAATCAAATGATATATCGATATTTACGGGAAAAGTACTCACCGAGAGAGGCCCTCAGCTCACATTGAGGCCCCGCCGTGCCGGGTCCTCAGCGGCACGTGTAGTCAGACTTGAACCTCAACTCTCTGTATCTCTCTGTACTCACCGAGAGAGGCCCTCAGCTCGCACTGAGGCCCCGCCGTGCCGGGTCCGCAGCGGCACGTGTAGTGTGACTTGAACCTCAACTCTCTGTATCTCTCTGTACTCACCGAGAGAGGCCCTCAGCTCGCACTGAGGCCCCGCCGTGCCGGGTCCGCAGCGGCACGTGTAGTGTGACTTGAACCTCAACTCTCTGTATCTCTCTGTACTCACCGAGAGAGGCCCTCAGCTCGCACTGAGGCCCCGCCGTGCCGGGTCCGCAGCGGCACGTGTAGTGTGACTTGAACCTCAACTCTCTGTATCTCTCTGTACTCACCGAGAGAGGCCCTCAGCTCGCACTGAGGCCCCGCCGTGCCGGGTCCGCAGCGGCACGTGTAGTGTGACTTGAACCTCAACTCTCTGTATCTCTCTGTACTCACCGAGAGAGGCCCTCAGCTCGCACTGAGGCCCCGCCGTGCCGGGTCCGCAGCGGCACGTGTAGTCAGACTTGGAGCCTTCCTCACGGATGCAGCGTCCTCCGCGCGCGCAGGGGTTAGGCACGCACGGGTCCTGGGGATAAAGACTTCATTCAAAGAGTTTCAGGGTGTTCCGGTTTATTCAGAACGTAAGGGAGCCTAATTCGTTTATTAAATTAAACTCCAGCGTTTCTTCTTTTTTTAATATTTGTGGACATTTCACACAGCGCCATCTAGTCCCAAACTAAGCAAAGCTTGTACTATGGACACCAGATGGCTGATACAATACTTATATACTTTTTTTTTGTAAATACATACTTATACTTACTTATAATACATAATACTACAACACCCAGACCCGGAAGAAATATTTGCAGAACATACAAACATTTCTCCCGTAGCGGGAATCGAACCCACGCCTCTTGCGTCTGAGCCAAGCACTCGCCCGCCACGCCACCGAAGTCGTCAATATTCTTATTGCGTGTATAAATTATCATCATCTTCATGCCCTCATCTCACTCTATGAGGGGTCGGCACAGCATAATCCTTGGATGATGCTGTAAGAGTTTTGGCTAAGGTGTTTTATGACCGGCCGCCTGCCTGACGTCAACCCTCCTTGGGAATACTTGCTTATTGTATCTCATCATGTTGGAGGATACTATCCCTTAGTCGACTTTTACGACATGCTCGGGGAGAGAAGCAGCTGGACGCATTATAAGTTTTTTTTTTGACTCCAAGTCCAGCAGAGAAGTGTATAAATTATATTTAAGAAAAATTAAAGAAAGGCACACGTCCATTTTGAGAGATGGAAATCGAGAGAGGAATGACACAAATCAAACGAACTGAGGTTATGTATCTAAAACGCCTGATGAAAATTAAATAGCAAATGTTAAAGCTAACTAATTGTGATTCTGTGCTATGATGAAAGAAAAGGTAAATGATTGAACACAGGGTCAAATCAAATCAAATATATTTATTTGGGAACATGATCAAAGGTTCATAATAAACTAATTGCAAACGATGATAGCCGCAGTAGTTTTAGAAAAACTGTGTCGCAGCTACCAACGCCCACCTCCTTAACCAATAGTTGTTCCTCTATGCTATGATCTACAAAAGTTATAAATCTTACTTCTTACTTATATTATAAATGCGAAAGTTTGTGAGTTTGGATGTTTGGATGTTTGTGCCTCAATCACGCCTAAACAGCTGAACGGATCTGAACGAAACTTGGAATATACATAGTACATGTACTGGATTAACATATAGGCTATTTTTTATCCGGGTACCACGCGAGCGAAGCCGCGGGCGGCAGCTAGATATAATATATTTCATGCAATAAATACATGCATATACATCATATATATTTATATAATGAAAAACATGTCTGCTAAATGTGTGTGATTGTGTGTGTGTGTGTGTGTGTGTGTGTGTGTGTGTGTGTGTGTGTGGGTGGGTGTCTTCTCTACCTGTACATCATTCTTTATTTATCTTGTTCTGAAGCGCTCGTGGCGTAGCTTAGGCGTTCTTGATTGATCGTTAAAGATAAGCAACGATATGCGCAGTCACAAATTAGGATGGGTGACCGCAAGTGGCATTACGAGCTGAGCGCTTCCGAAGTACACAGTCGGTCCCGGCTTTTAAGTCGTTAAGCCATGACGGAGGCCTAAAAACTCCGTCACTAGAGTTGGCCACTAGCTCATACGAACATACATACCTGGTGATGTCCACCGTCTTCTTGCACATGCGTGGGGGGGGGCGTGGCTGCGAGGGGCTCCTCCTCCCCGCAGCCGGCGCTGGTGCGCTGGACGCGGGCTGCGTTGGTGAAGTCCACACGCTTGTGGTTGATCCACGCCTCCTTCAGACAACCTGGGGGGGAACCAGGTCAGGATAGTAAATGAAGCCATAGATTACTAAGGCCTTTTACCATCTATAGTAGATGATTTATACAGCGTCAGGAGGCAAACGGGACGCTGTAGTGCCCGGGACGAATTAAGATGGAGTAGGCTTGCCCAGCACCTATTCCATCCTCTCAGCTTAGTCGGCCTTGTCCACAGGAAAGACATGGTCAATACGCGCGGAGCTGACTAAGCCGCGGGTTTCCTCACGATGTTTTCCTTCACCGTTTGAGAGTACTGGTATAGCGCACAGAAAAATCAATTGGTACACGACCGGGTTTGAACCCACGAGCTTAGGATCGAAAGGCGGGGTCACCACCAACTAGACCACCGGTGTTCTCATAGATAGATACACCACCAAAAATATCCCATGTTTTTGAGACACAAACATTGAAAAGCCTGATAGACTTTCTCATTTGTAATATCAGTAAGATTTATCATTTATCTCTGTACCTTTGAAGCTGGTGATGTTCCTCAGATGCCATTTGGAGAAGGCGTCCTTGGCCACGTCTTCTGGCACCCCTCCCAAGAACATGGGCCTCTCCAGACGTAAGAATTCCTTGCTCCCTGAAACAAATATAATTTTCTGAGCGGTTGCCTTTTTGGCTCACAATTTTATATTTTGTCAACCAAATAAATGGTTTCTTTCTTTCTTTAAAATTTGAATTTAAAAAATAATTTACGATCAATAATAATATGAATAAATATTTGTGAAGAAAATTGCAATATTGTAACCCAAGGTAGAAAACCCAAAATAGTTTTTGGCGTGCGCCGCGATAACTATTTATTATAGAACAAAATAATGTACTACAGGTTTGTAGGTCTTATTAATGTCTACAAAAAAGTCCGCGAGACAACATATCCATCTATTATAGTTAAGTGAAAATTAAATCTAAATTGTGACCGCGCACAACGTTGCTTAACTTCAACGATCAATCAAGAACGTACCTTCGTTTATGATGGATCTGGCTGGTCCGTCGTCCACCCTCAGCGTGAAGTTCTTCTTGACAGCAATTAATTCTGCCTTATGATAGTTACCATCAGACACCATCTCGAAACTGCAACAAATTATACCATACACCAGCTTCTCCGCTCACAAACTTCTCCGCTGGACTGGGAGTAAAGAAAAGACAGAATGCGTCCAGCTGCTTCTCTCCCCGAGCATGTCGTAAAAGTCGACTAAGGGATAGTATCCTCCAACATGATGAGATACAATAAGCAAGTATTCCCAAGGAGGGTTGACGTCAGGCAGGCGGCCGGTCATAAAACACCTTAGCCAAAACTCTTACAGCATCATCCAAGGATCATGCTGTGCCGACCCCACATAGAGTGGGATAAGGGCAGGAAGATGATGACCAGCAACTTCGTACCACCTTGAATAATTAATAATGCAAATTTTCATTTTACATACATCTTCTCTCTAAGGCCTTTTACCATCTATAGTACCTAGATGATTTATACAGCGTCAGGAGGCAACTTTTACCTTCACAAACGGGACGCTGTAGTGCCCGGGACGGATTAAGATGGAGTAGGCTTGCCCAGCACCTATTCCATCCTCTCAGCTTAGTCGGCCTTGTCCCCAGGAAAGACATGGTCAATACGTGCGGAGCTGACTAAGTCGCGGGTTTCCTCACGATGTTTCCCTTCACCGTTTGAGAGTACTGGGATAGCGCACATAATTTTTTCGCACAGAAAAATCCATTGGTACACGACCGGATTTGAACCCATAAAAAAACGCACTTAAAATTTCAACTCTACCTATCACGGTTCATGAGATACAGCCCGCTGACAGACGGACGGACCGCAGTGGCTTAGTGATAGGGTCTCGTTTGCACCCTTCGGGTACGGAATCCAAGAACTGGTGACAAGGTCGGTATACCTGTACATGGTGGAAGTGGGGTGGTTGCCAACGTCATAGCTGATGCGGATGCGTCCGTTGAAGAGTTCCACGGCCAGATGCTCCTCATCCCCGAAGTACATCAGCACGCCGTGATGCTGGGCTGTGCTGAACACTATGGAAAAATAATATTTTATGATGAGCTGCTTCTCTCCCCGAGCATGTATTCGACTAAGAGATAGTATCCTCCAACATGATGGACCATCTACATGGGCGATGGGCTGATCACCTGTCACCATGGTTCATATCCATCTTGGGGCTTTGCATCAGGAGTGGCTGCAAGTCAAAGTCAAAAAAAATATTCCAATAAATCACGGGGATCACTTGGACACGTATTAAATCTACGTTGCATTTCTGTTCGTAACGCGACCAAGCGTGGAAGATACAGGCAAGAAACCACGCTTGGCTATTATTATGGAAAATGATCCCTTTAAAAGGACAAGGAAACCGTCATGTCGTAGAACCGGATTTGGAAAGAACAAGTGCAATAAAGCAGCCTCTGAGGCTCACTTCCTTTCACCACACCGGTTCGGAAGCAGCGGCACGACCAGTGACTCACCGAGAGTGACGTTGGACTGAGGCATGGTCCTCAGAGGTTCCAGTTCCACCAGGGAGTCGTTGTGGTTGAACGTCAGTGAAGTCAGGTACTCGCAGAGACGACCTGGCGAACACAAACAAACAAACAATTCTTTATTTGAAAAAAAAATATATCCTTAGGTACATCTTCGACCAAATTTGATCGAAGCCTTACCAACATACAAGTATTTTCAAACATTATTAATGAATAACAAAATAAACGGTATGATCAGTAATAAAACCTGTCGAACATGTCAAATACAGAACATGTTCGGCCCAATAGTAGGTAGGTACATGCTTAGGTACTTACTTCTTACGAAAAGCCTTAGTTTGCTTGAAATTACCGGCGTAAACCTCAAAACGCAACGATAGCGCGTACTAATTTTACCTGTGCTGCCATCTAGTACGAAAGTTTGTGAGGATGTTTGGATGTTTGTGCCTCAATCACGCCTAAACGGCTGAACGGATTTGAATGAAACTTGGAATATACATAGTACATGTACTGGATTAACATATAGGCTATTTTTTATCAGGATACCACGTGAGCGAAGCCGCGGGCGGCAGCTAGTTAGCTATAAATTACAGTAGAATATTTTTCTTACATCATAAGTTTATTTACCTACCTAGGTAAATCAACTATAAGTATGATAATTATGACAGTCACAAAATCACAAAGTATTGTAGACATTGACAGATCAGGATATTTGGCGACCTCGGTGGCGTGGTGAGTGCTCGGCTGGGACGCAAGAGGTGCGGGTTCTATTTCCGCTGCGGGAGAAATGTTTGCATGTTCTGCAAATATTTCTTTCTGGCTGTTGTAATATTATCCTACTAATATTATAAATGCGAAAGTTTGTGAGGATGTGTGGATGTGACGATGTTTGTGCCTCAATTACGCCGTAACGGCTGAACGGATTTGAATGAAACTTGGAATACACATAGCATGCGTGCTGAAATAACATATAGGCTACTTTTTGTTTGGATACCAAGCGAGCGAAGCCGCGGGCGAAAGCTAGTGTATCATAAGTATGTAGGTATTTAAAAAAGTATGCTAGTATTTTATCAGCCATTCATTGATTCTGGTGCCATAGTATGTTTGCTTAGTTTGGGGCTAGATGGCGCTGTGTGAAATGTCCACAAACATTTATTTTATTTATTTATTTCATTCGAGAAAATCGCCGAGTGATAAAAAATTCACCAAATTGGTCAATTTCCATTAATCATTTTCAATTTCTTATTCTTAAAATTAGATGATTTCGAAATGTATTTGTTTTTAGACATAGTAGGTGACCTGGAGAAGGGTTAAGGTTACTTTTAAACAGGTACCATGAACAAAGCCGCGTGCTGAAGCTAGTTAAGCTAACAGCCATTTGATTCCCATAGTACAAGCTTTGCTCAGTTCGGAGCTAGAATGGCTATATGTGAAACTAGCTGCCACCCGCGGGTTCGCTCGCGTGGTACCCGGTGAAAAATAGACTATATGTTAATCCAGCACATGTACTATGTATATTCCTAGTTTTCATTCAAATCCGTTCAGCCGTTTAGGCGTGATTGAGGCTCAAACATCCTCACAAACTTTCACATTTATAATATAGTAGGAAGTAGGATGTCCAGTAGTATTGTACCTGAGTATCCCGGAGCGCATTTGCAAAGGTAGTCGTGAGGGGTGGAAATCAAAGGTCTCTCCATTATGATGTCATCCTGAAACAGAAATAGTTTTTAAACAAAAAACCCCGGTAAAAGTAAGTAAGTATGAGCTAGTGGCCAACTCTTGTGACGGAGTTTTTAGGCCGCCTAAAGGCCTCCGTCATGGCTTAACGACTTAAAAGCCGGGACCGACAATTTAACGTGCCCTCCGAAGCACGGAAGCGCTCAGCTCGCAATGCCACTTGCATCACCAATTAAATAATAATAATTGCCAATACCAATTTAATTTAATAATCCATAATACATACATTATTATCACCGTGATAATATGTATGTACTAGCTTTTGCCCGCAGCTTCGTTTGCTTGGTATCCGGACAAAAAGTAGCCTACATGTTATTGCACACATACTATGCATATTCCAAGTTCCATTCAAATCCGTTCAGCCGTTTCGGCGTGGTTGAGGCACAAACATACACCCTCACAAACTTTCGCAATTATAAGGATAAAATTGCAGCAACTAAAATAAATAAATAGAAAATGATTCCTTTATCATGTTTATAAAACGAGTTGGATGGAGCATTATTCAGTCCCAAGCATTTTTATGGATTAAATATGTTTTTCAATATTTAATTGTATTTAATTAGTGTGATATGATTACTAGGACGCTGAAGAAATCTTCCAGTCCTGTCAAAAATACACTTAGTCAACTTTTAGACATAACCAAGAAGAACAGTTGTAAGGCTTCCCGTTCTTTCACCAAAACGCAACGATAGCGCGTTCTAGAAACGGTACATTTTTAGCAGCGCCATCTAGTTACAACTCACCACAACTTATGCAACTCTCTTGTTCTATGCAAAGGGTTCTCATTTTGTTTCATATCATTTCTTTACCCTGTAATCTATCTTTATGCAAACTTAGAAAACTAAGCTCAGTTTTCTAAGTTTGCATTTCTTATTATTATACTGATTACCTTAAAGTTTTTAATGTTATTTATTTAGTTTGTCTTTGTAAATAAAAAATGTGTAAACTTTGTGTCTAAAATAAGCGTGGAAGATCATGGAAACCACGCTTGGCTACTTTTTTGGAAAATGTTCCCTTTATTAACATGTTTATAAAACGAGTTGGAGCATTATTCAGTCCCAAGCATTTTTATCTTCTATATAATTAATATGTGTTCCAGTTTAGTCAGAACATAAGGGAGCCTAATTCGTTTATTAAATTAAACTCCAGCATTTCTTAGTTCGTGTATAAATTATATTTATAAAAAAGTAAAAGAAAGGCACACGTCCATTTTGAGAGATGGGAATCGAGAGAGGAATGACACAAATCAAACGAACGAAGGTTAGTATCTAAAACGCCTAATGAAAATTAAATAGCAAGTGTTAAAGCTAACTAATTGTGATTCTGTGCTATGATGAAAGAAAAGGTCTATGCTTGAGCAATATGCAGATTGGTACTGCCAAGAATGCTCAAGAATGCCATTATAACAAGAAATTAAAATAGTTGCTCGTATCTACTGATTATAACCATGAATATTATTAAAGATCAGATCTAAAATACTAAATAAAATAAATAAATAACACCCAACAGTCACATACATAGTCCTGACCCTACACTAGGATTCCCTGTGTCGTGGGTATCAGAAACTACAAGTACCATGGTACCACAACACCCAGACCCGGAACAAATATTTACAGATCATGCAAACATTTCTTCCGCTGCGGGAATCGAACCCGCGCCTCTTGCGTCTCTGCCGAGCAATCGCCCGCCACGCCACCGTGGCCGTCGCCGTAAATAATGTTAAATAAGCAGTTAGTTTTTAATGTTATTGTAGTTTGTCTTTGTAACTGTGTTCTAAATAAATATAAAGACACTTTTATCAAAACAAACTAATAAATAATTGTCAAGCAGTAAAATATTTGTTTTTCTAAGTTAAGATATTTTTGTTCTAACAAAGTATTTTTAGGACTTCGGAAAAAAGTATAATAAATAATGTTGAGTTCAAAATTATGATTTTTCTCACAAAATATATTGGAAAATATTTATTTAAGTTATTAACATGATTCAGCATAACTGGAGATACAATTTATGTAAACAAATCCTCAATATTTATTTATTTATCTTTACACCATAATTTAACTATTGGTACATACTACTTCAAATTTCCATAAACATCTGACGGTTTGTTTACAAAAATCATTTTTAATTGTCGTATTATGGATAATATTTCAATCAAAACCATAAATATATTTTACATAAATTGTACCTCCAGTTTGGCTGAAATATAAAATTAAATTAATAAGTACCCTTTTTGATATAGTAAATATAGGGTCATAATGACCCCTAGTGCACCAAAGGAGCCTTTGAGGCGCACTTTAAATCCTTTCACACTTTCACCACACTGGTTCTAAAGAACTAGTGACATGACTAGATAGATAGAATGACCCCTTCTCAACGTCTATACATTTTTCACTTTACCAACACCGGGTTAAATCCTACAAATATTATAAAAAAGTTTGTCCCTCGTACCATAACTATTGAATTTCTTTAATTTAATATATTCGAGAGGGTTAAAAAGGTCACTTTATCAGATCTGCTGCTGAATTTAGAATATTATATATAATTGAATATTGAATATTGCATAGAATTCACCTACAATTCGGTCAATTTACAAAAATTAAAGTTGAAAAATGAATTGCTATAGATAAACTGCTCAATCAAAATGACCTTTTTATTAGTTTTATTTTATTTGTTCTTCATTTTTAGTTTTCAAGCAATGCCCTGTAATTTTATTTGGAAAAGTACTGTATGGACCCAAGTTCTCAGAAATAAAGTTAATTTATATTGTTATATTGATCTAATATAACAATAGAGTTTCATTTGAATTCTTAGGACGGCGATTTTACATCATGTCCTATTAAAAAATATCTAACTTAGTCGACTTTTACGATCATATTGAGACGAGGACTTGTTACAGTTCCCATTCTTACATCAAAACGCAACGATAGCGCGTTCTAGAAACTGTACACTTTTGACAGCGCCATCTAGTTACAACTCGCGACAACTTATAGCAACTTGCATTGGGTTAAACTGAAATGTGGTATTTATGCTAGGGATTGTATTATAAACAACGAAAACATTAAGAAATCTTAAATATTCCCCCCCCTCCAACCTCTTTTATAGGGGGATACATAAGTTATAATCCACAAATTTCATTGATGATGATGGAATATAGTGAAAAATTATAATATTATGTAGATGTATCAATAGTTGTGTATGGACATGCCTCTTACTACCCTTTTAGTATTCTTATAAGCAGTGATGGTCTTACAACCTGTTCCATAGGCATCTACTATATTGTAGACACATAATAATATGAGGAGTAGGCGAACTGAATATCAATTTTCCAATTTTTACAGAAATTTCCAAAACTGTGGCGTTTTATGTGTTTAATTTTTAACATCAAATTAGATAAAAATCAAATAAAACGCTACTTTTTTGTACAGTTTTAACGTTATTTACAAAATAAATTTGCTCGAGTTACATTTAGTTGGGTAATAAAATATGTACCTTTTTTTGAACCCCTATTATATTATTCCTTTGAAAAGTGACATATAAGATATTAAAACGAATTTCAGTACAAAATAAGGTCTTACTTAATAATTAAGATGGGTAGGAATTTAATTTAATATGTGAACATGATACACAGCAAGATTCTTTCATCTCCTCATCCCCTCATACTTCGTTCAGATCTCCTTGCTCCTCTGTTAATTTCTGTCACCGGAACACTGGCCATAATCTCACTTTTATCCTAGAAATTTATCCTAATTATTAACAAATTTAGGTGAGTGTTGTGTTGTTGAAGACGTTCATCATATTTTAAAGTATGTTCGAACTTCCTCATTTAGATCATCATGTTTTGTACAAAGTCGCTTGTTAGATATAGGATAAGTAAATAGTGTATTAACCGACCCTTCATGTAAAGAAGTTGTGTTTTTAGTTTTGTTACTTAAGTTAGGTTTATGTAAATAGGTAGTTAAGTTTTATTATAAAAGTACCTATAGATTAAGTTTTTCTTGGTTTTTCATACATTTTTGTTTTTTTATGGGTGATGTGGTTGCAAAGCGACAAAGCCCTCAAATAAATTATCTCTCTCATTTTGTATGAAAAGTAGTTTTTTAAAATGCATCTATGCCGCCGTTATTTAGCATGAATTAATTTGAAAAAAAAAAAATGTTACGTTTTGGTAGAACCGTTGTATTTTGAAGTTGATTTTCTTCAAGAAGTGAAATTATTTCTGACGTGGTTTTATCTATCGGTCATCAATTTAGTTGAATTTATCAAATATTATTTAGAGCACCAATCTATAGGTCACAGGGTTGCCAGCACATAAAGTGGAAAAGTGACTCCTGCTATAATAATCATAAATCATTTATTTTTGATTTATGATTATTAAGTAATAAGTAGTCTGAAGTCTGATTTGAATGTGTCACAGGCAATTGGAATGGACGTGCCTCTTGTAACATTTCTGTACCTACATTTAATTTTATACTTGATACGATCTTATTTCGAGGTGTATCCATTTTTTTAAATTTCCCGCGTTCTCACCCCTTGTGACAGTGACAGCGGAGAACTTCAGTTATGTCAACAAACGACCAATGGCAGTCAGGAACAGATGATTTTGTTATTTTTTTGTTGGCATGACTGCTGGATGCACCTACTGTTGATCGGCAAACGACTTGTTGTTTATCTTTATTGTTTTTGTATCTAAAAACTACAATTTACACAATATTAACTTCGACCAAAGTTTTGTGTTTAAATTACCCGTAAGTAAGTTCGTACGAGCTAGTGGCCAGCTCTTGTGACGGAGTTTTTAGGCCGCCTAAAGGCCTCCGTCATGGCTTAAGGACTTACAAAGTCGGGACCGACAATTTAGCGTGCCCTCCGAAGGACGGAAGCGCTCAGCTCGTAATGCCACTTACGAAACCCCAGATTGGGTGAATGTTGAGCTGGATAGCATAATTTAGATGTAAGTTTGGTGCATTGGATTATTATCTTTAATTTCATATTTATGCTTGTAGTTACATGTAGGTAGGTAAGTAATCTTTTCATTACCCACTTATTTTATTACGTAGCCGCTTTGCACAATACTGCCCTACTAATTGCACTTGCAGTAATCGTCATTTTTGAGTTTTTAACTTTTTTACAGAAATGGTATTCCAAGGGGCTAATTCTATACCTACATAAAAAAATAATTTTCTATATATTTTTACTATAAGTATATAACATGGGCATGCTGCAGAGATAAGTAAAAATATGATTACTGTGTTTTTCTCGGAACTGCCATTTTGCAAGTACTTACTGCATTTGCTATTACGAGGGCAGAATAATTACCGATCATTTTCTCTTTTCTACATCTACACTAATATTATAAAGAGGAAAACTTTGTTTGTTTGTTTGTACTGAATAGGCTCAAAAACTACTGGACCGATTTTAAAAATTCTTTCACCATTCGAAAGCTACATTATCCACGAGTAACATAGGCTATATTTTATTTTGGAAAAAAATAGGGTTCCGTAAGATATTTGGGTTTTTCGGACACAAGGTGTAAAAAATCAACCAGAAAAGTTACTTATTTTGCGTACGCTGCCTAAACTATAAAAGATAGAACCATAAAATGTTCTAATTAATTGTAGATCTTATAAATATCTACAAAAAAGTCCGCGACACACTATACCCATCTGGTGGCGCCTTTTCGATTATAAAATCAAGCGTCCTCAAGCCTTCGACGGCTCGACAGAGCCCTTGAGGAATTCTGGAAGGATAGGGAAAAACTAGGATCTGTGCGCACTGACCTGTTGATCACGAAGTTGCTTGTAAGACATCTCCTGGCGTGCACGAGTCCACGAACGCTTGTCCAAATCTCCAGAATAGCGGGGTTTGGCGACACACACATTAGATTTCACGAGAACAATATTAACGTTCTTTTTCACAGCACAAATTGTATTTAAGCAGCGGTGACAGCGGTTAGCGGGAAAGCGGGAAAGCGGCGAGACCTTCGCGCTCGCGGCTCGCGGTGGACGATCTTAATGACAGCGTTTTAGACAATATGGCGGTCTATGTCTTGCGGTGCGATGGTGACTCCGTCTAGCGGTGCGGGCGCACATTGGGATATAGGAATAGATTTAGGGAGGTCGTGGCGTAAAAGGTTATGACTGGGGCTAATAGATGGCGTTACCATTTCCGCCCGCCTTTGATGGGTCACCATAAAAAAGACAATCATAAAATGAGACTAGAATGACTCTAATATCTCTTAAGCGTAATCAGAGACTAGGATGTAACCCAAAATCTCGTAGCGTGATAGAAGGAGACTAGGACGAAGCCTAATATCTCATAGCGGAGCTCTCGTTTGAGCAAGCGGGTTATTTATATGATACTCTAGGGCTCTACAATGAGCGGAGCTCCTAGGTGCGGGAAAGTTATACAAAATTTAAAGCAGTTATATTACATGTATTGACAAATTAGACACTTATAACTAAAAGAGTACGTTCTATTAGATTACTGAAGCGGTATAGGGCATATGCGAACGGCCGGACGGAGCAGAAGTGTTCCGCTCGCGGTTCTAATAGTACAAGTACGGACTACTCCATCCTTTGAAGGATGTACCTTTTCTACGATCGCTAATGGCCAGGCTAGACTCGGAACATTATCCTCTATCACAACCACAACAGCTCCGGGTGTGATAGGAGTAGAATGAGTATTCCACTTCTGTCGAACCTGTAATCCATGCAGATATTCCATCCTCCATCGCTGCCAAAAGGATTGAACTAATTTGTCTAATAGCGAATGCCTTTGAAGTAGACTGAGTTTATCAGACTGTACTTCAGGCGCGGGTATAGAGTACAGCGGTGCGGTATGCAAAAAATGGCTTGGCGTAAGAGCTGAAGGCTCCGCCGGGTCAGAACTCAGTACTGTCAGCGGTCGCGAATTAAGTAGACACTCTATTTGAGTGAGAACAGTACAGAGCTCCTCATAAGACAGAAGTTGTTGACCGACTACTCGGTACAAGTGCGTTTTTACTACTTTAACCATACTCTCCCAAGCACCACCCTTGTGTGGCGATCTTGGGCTTATAAATGACCAACTAATACGACTCTCAGCTAGCTCCTGTTCCAGCTTAGGACGATATTCGTCATTCAGAAATTTATATAAATCGCGGATGTAGGCATCGGCGCCCCTAAAGTTAGTCGCGTTATCAGAATACATAACTTGAACAGGACCACGACGCGCGATAAAGCGTTTAAAAGCGGCGAGAAAGCTGGGGGTGCTGAGGTCGGTGGCGACCTCTATATGTACAGCCCTAGTCGTCAGGCATGTAAACAGACACACATACGCCTTTTCACTACGCACTCCACGACGGCGTACGGGAGTGTATGCGATAGGACCGGCGTAATCGCAACCTGTGTGCGTGAAAGCCTTGACTGCTTGGCGCGTGCGACAATCAGGTAGGTCTGCCATCAGTGGATAAGTTGGACGCGGATTAAGCCTGTAACAGGTATTGCACATGTGGACTCTTTGTCTCACGATGCGGCGTGCGGAAAGGATCCAGAATCTTTGTCGAAGAAGCGAAATTAATAATTCTGGACCTGCGTGTAGGTATTTCAAATGATAGTAATCTATAAGCAAGTTGACGATGTGGTCACTGCGGGGTAAAATTAGCGGGTGAATCTGGTTGTAAGCCAGACTGGAATTACTTAAGCGACCGCCTACGCGAATAAGTCCGTCTTTATCTAGAAATGGCCTCAACTTATTGAAGGCACGAGAACATGATTCATTTTTTCGTAGGTTGGCGAATTCCTCTGCGAAGTATTTCAATTGTAAAGCGAGTATTAATTTATTTTCAGCGAATTTAAGTTGATCTGGTGTTACTGCAGTAGTAACGCGGCGGGATAATAGTTTAGCGAACGTAAAAACGTATACGAGAACGCGTATCAGTTTAGACCATGAAGATATGCGCAATGCAAGGTCGTAAACTACGCACCCCGTTACATGCGTACCTACAGTATGACACTGTACCTTTTGTTCCGGCATGTCCACGACAGGCTGGCCGTCGAGTTTGCGGAGGGGCCACTGAGACGGGTCACGCGTGATCCACGGAGGCCCATGCAACCACAGAGGATGAGACACTAAGTTCTGTGGCGTGACACCACGCGACAAGCAATCAGCTGGGTTCTCAGTACCCGGAACGTGATAAAAGTGGTCAGCTGGAATATTTTCCGTAGCTTGAACCACGCGGTTTGAAACAAAAGTTTGCCATCTGTGCGGAGAGCTTTTGACCCAATATAGAGCGACTTTTGAGTCGGCGAATGCGAATGTTCGGATTGGGAGGCGATTCGAATAGTTGTCAAGCACTGTACGTAGTAGCTTGGAAAGTAAGACTATGCCGCAAAGCTCTAGTCGTGCGATTGTGAGTGGTTTCGTCGGCGCGACCTTTGACTTGGCACAGACCAAACGAACGGTATTACCACTGTCTGAACTGACATGTAGGTAAACCACACCACCGTACGCGAGTTCGCTGGCGTCTGAGAAGCCAACCAGGGTGACACTACAGTTATCGAAGACACCTAGATGGCGCGATATGCGCAGCTCATTGAGAGCCGGAAGCTCGACGCAGAACTGTTTCCACATTTTAATAATGTGCGGCGGGGGAGTATCATCCCAATCCAAATTTAAAAACCATAACTGTTTTATTAACAGCTTGGCGAAGAGAACTGTGGGGGCTACGAAACCCATGACATCCCACAAGCGGGCGACAGTAGATAAGATGGAGCGCTTAGTGCACTTCTCATCTGCGGGGGGTTTAATTTTGTAATAAAATGCATCACAATCAGTGGACCAATGCAAACCTAATATTTTATGTTGTGCGGTCTTATCAAACTCAATCTCGGTAGGCAGCTTATGTGAAGCAGGAATGCTATCTAGAACAGAGCGGGAGCTGCTATTCCACTTCACCAAGTCCCACTGCGCGCCTTTAAACAATTCAATTAGCTGCTTTGCGGCGGCGACTCCTTCCTCTTCACCTTTTACAGAAAAAACAACATCATCCATATACAGCGATGAAGTAGCTATATCGCTAGCGAGAGGGTACTTAGAGCCATCGTCCTCGATCAGCTGTCTGACCGTGCGCATTGCATGGTACACAGACGATGCTAATCCGAAGCAAACTCGTTTGAACTGGAAAAGAGTTAAAGGATCTTGTGGATTGAACCTATACAGTATACACTGATAGCGGCGGTCACACTCGCGAACTAAAATCTGCAAGAATTGTTGGCGGCAATCTGCCGTCATAGCGACAGCGAATAGACGAAAGTTCAAAATTATTTGAAATAAATCGCCTTGCAAGTTTGGTCCGTGATGCAATATATTATTCAGCGAAATTCCGGAGCTGGTCTTGCAGCTAGCATCCAGAACAATGCGGAGACGAGTCGACGTCTTATCCTCACGAATGACTCCGTGGTGCGGTATTACATAGATAGGCGATGAGTCATCAGACATATCTGGAGGCGCGGGTGAAATATAATCTTTCTCCAGATATTCTTTGATCACGCCATCATAAGCGGAGCGTAAGCTGGGAGAAGCTTCTAACTTTTTCTCGAGGCACAAGAAGCGCCGTCGGGCGATTTCGTAGGATTTACCTAACGAGAATACATCCTCACTAAATGGTAGGCCAACAGTGTATCTACCACTTGTGGGATCGCGGGTTGTAGTACATTTATAAAACTCTTCACACTCGGCGTCGGCGGGACGCAGAGCGGGCGGCGCGGAGGGAGGCTCTTCAAGCTCCCAAAATCTTTTAATAAGATTTTCTATACCTTGCTCCTGTACTAGGCAGCATGTTAAAGCCTGGCGGGGAAATATGGTTGGTACGGAACCCATTACTATGTATCCCAATACCGTGCGTAAGGCTTGCGGCTGACGATCATCAGATGCTTGAGTGACGTCAGGTAATAATAAATGCGCGAAGAGTGGAGCGCCTATCAACATATCTATTTTATTTGGCGTTCCAAAAGTCTCGTCCGCGAGCGGTAAGTCGTGCAAGTGTGATAGGACAGACGTATCTACCACAGCACTAGGCAGCGAGTCGGTAATTTTATCAACTACCAGCGGTGAAATATTAAACTTAATATTTTTATCAAAGCGCGAACAAAATTCTATATTTACAGAACTTGAATTAATTATTCTTTCAGATCCACCGAACCCCTTAATAATAGTACGTCCGATGTTGTGAACCTGAATACCTAACTGCTTGCATGCTTCTTTTGTTATAAAATGACTTTGAGATCCTGAATCAATAAGCGCGCGTAATAAATGTTTATTACCCGTACAATCATACACAGCGACCTGCGCGGTCGCAAGTAACACGGTACATTGCTCGTTCTGAACTGATTCAGATAACGCGGGCGGTTTCGAAGCAGCAATGGAAGTCGCACACATAGCTATGTCCGTGCGCTCGGAATTAGCAAGCGTAGGCGCCGCGCGGGCGCTCGCGTTATCTACAGTAGGATCTTCACTGCGCCCTGCAGTGGCGGCGGGAGGTGCGAGTTCGATTCTCGACTCGAAATGCAACATACTATGATGACGCGATTTACAAGAGCGGCAAGACGTATCTGACTTGCAGTATGAGACCCTATGTTTTGTGCTAAGGCAATTTACACAAGCGTTTTTATCCTTAACAATTTGAAAACGTTCAGCGGGGGTCAATTTATGAAAATCAGGACATTTAAATAAATGCTGATGCGTTATGTTCGTACACAAACATTTAGAAGCGGAATCTACAGTGTTCACATACGCGTGATATTTCGGCGGTTGTTTAGAAAAGCTATTATCTTTCGAACGAGCGCGGTCAACTTTACTAGTTGAGGTAGGTTTGCTAGTGGTGTGCCCAGTAGCGACGGCGGCGGCGGACTTCGTGCGTTCGAAAACTTTCGCACGATTTTTTAAAAACGACTCGAAGTCGTCGAATGTAGGTATTTTAGAACCTATACTCAATTCGAAAGCGCGAACAGTACTTGAATCTAACTTTTTCAAAGCGATGTGTATTAAAATTAATTCATCTAATTTTTCTATTTTTAAATTATTCAGAGCGCGGACTGCACTGATAAATTGCTCAGTAAACAGATCAAAATTAGTAGCGGACGCGGTACCTAAAGGTCTGAAGTGGAAGATTTGATCTAGATAAGCTGAGGCAACCGTGCGCTTATCTTCATATTTATCAATCAGCGTTTGCAATATAAGCTCATAGTTCTCAGCACAAGGAGTAATACCTGAGAGACACAAAGCTTCGGCTTTACCAGTTAGTTTACCTACTAAATAATATAGTTTTTCAGCATCGGTGAGAGTTGGATTATCATGGATAGTCGACTTAAAACAGGAATAGAACACTGGCCATTTACGAATGTCTCCTGCAAAAGAAGCTAACTCGATGGGAGGTAACCTAGGCTTAGCTTTACTGAGCGCAACCGACTGCGGTACAACACTATCGTCAGCTGATAGCGCCGACTGCTGCGCTTGCAATCTTTTGATGCGGCTAACTAACTGTTCGAATGCGACCATACATTTGTAATCTGGTTTTGCAGCGGGATCAACAATTAATAAACGCGTGTTATAATCATCCAATAACCTAAGGAAATCACTGCGTAAAGTGTCTATGTTGGCACTTTCAGAGAGAAAGTTTTCTCTTTTTGCGGGATTCAATTCAATGTTTGAAGATGAATCATAAATATTCTGAATTAATTCAAAAACAGCTTCCCGTTTAGCTTGTAATATTAACAGCTGGGAATCTTGTTTATCCGAACAGTCCTCAAGTTTTTTACCAGATCTAGTAGTCATTTTTCGTAAGCAAATATTATACGACCAAATAGAATATCACTACTAAGCGAAGGATAACGGTATGCGCGTGACCTTTCCAAAGCGGTCGGGTTATACCCCGGGCGGCCGTTCACAGATATCCGATAAACACGACAATGGTATAAAATGCTACCGAGAACCGAACGGTTATTGCGGGTATGTTATGGAATTTGATGATGAATCAAACCATAAATATATTATTTTGCGAATATTCAAAAAATAATTTGCCAATACACATAAGAAAACACAATTTACATGTAATAAAAACACACAATATTATAGTATGTAGCGGGATTCAAATGATTTTGTCGGATTACACGACGCAATGTCGCATGCGGGGAACGTCACAATGACTAAAATATTGACAAAATCACCAGAAATACGCAATGTATTCTGTAGGGACAGCGGGAAAACACTTAATAGACCTGTAATTTAGGTATTCTAATAAGGGCGGGCTAGAAATATGAGGAACGGATCGACTTATCCGACTCGAAAGGACCAGATAATGGTGGCGCCTTTTCGATTATAAAATCAAGCGTCCTCAAGCCTTCGACGGCTCGACAGAGCCCTTGAGGAATTCTGGAAGGATAGGGAAAAACTAGGATCTGTGCGCACTGACCTGTTGATCACGAAGTTGCTTGTAAGACATCTCCTGGCGTGCACGAGTCCACGAACGCTTGTCCAAATCTCCAGAATAGCGGGGTTTGGCGACACACACATTAGATTTCACGAGAACAATATTAACGTTCTTTTTCACAGCACAAATTGTATTTAAGCAGCGGTGACAGCGGTTAGCGGGAAAGCGGGAAAGCGGCGAGACCTTCGCGCTCGCGGCTCGCGGTGGACGATCTTAATGACAGCGTTTTAGACAATATGGCGGTCTATGTCTTGCGGTGCGATGGTGACTCCGTCTAGCGGTGCGGGCGCACATTGGGATATAGGAATAGATTTAGGGAGGTCGTGGCGTAAAAGGTTATGACTGGGGCTAATAGATGGCGTTACCACCATCTATGTCGAGTGAGGCACAGCAACCATTTTTTTATTTAAAAATCTTGAATTTTTTTTGGACTACATTTATTAAAAATAAACTTAGAATGTTTAATCACTCACTGTTTAAATGTTACTTTCTTATATTGCCTATTTTGTATTTTTTTTTTATTATATTGGTGGTCTAGTGTCTTATAAAATTATAATCATTCAGTCATATTCAAAACTTAATTTTTTTCGCTGTACTTTTCTATAGTTTTCACTACAAGTAGACTTGTCCTCAATTGTCTGGAAATTGTTTCCAGGGTTCTTCCTACGGGCAGTATTCTGAAGATCTTCATTTTCACTACTGACAACATCATCATCGGTTTGAGTCGGCTTTCCTACTTGCCTATCTTGCCAGTATATACTGCCAGTATCTTCCACGCTTGGTCGTGTTACGAACAGGTGTAAATGCAACATAGATTTAAGATGTATCCAAATGATCCCAGTGATTTTTAGGAATAAAAAATGTTTACTTCGACTTTGACTATTATGTATGTATTTACAAAAAAAAAGTATTTATGTATTCTATCAGTCATCTGGTGCCCATAGTACAAGCTTTGGTTAGTTTGGGGCTAGATAGCGCTGTGTGAAATGTCCACTAATATTAATTTACCTATTTATTAATTTATTCCACTAGCCTTTTTATCTGGTGTCCATAGTACAAGCTTTGGTTAGTTTGGGGCTAGATGGCGCTGTGTGAAATTTCCGCAAATATAAATGTTAATGTAGTCACCATTTGCGCAGTAGTATGTATGTATGACAGCCTCGGTGGCGTGGCGGGCGATTGCTCGGCTGAGACGCAAGAGGCGTGGGTTCGATTTCGATTCCAAGAAATGTTTGCATGTTCTGTAAATATTTGTTCCGGGTCTGGGTGTTGTGGCACCATGGTACTCGTAGTTTCTGATACGCACGACACAGAGAGTCCTAGTGTGGGGTCAGGACTATATATGTGACTGTTGGGTGTTATTTATGTATCCGTGAGGACCTATAACTGGCTTCTCTGTCTAGTTTACAATACCACTACTAATATAAGCTGTTGGTCTTCCAAATAAATAAATGTATGCATGTAGTCACCATTTGCGCGGCGTGCGGCGGCAGGTAGCAGACGCCGTGCACGCAGTCGTGGTGCGCGCAGGGCGAGGTGCCGAGCGCGGCGTGCGGCGCCGCCTCGCAGTAGCGCCCCGCGTGCCCGCCCGCGCACGCGCACCGGTACTCGTCCAGCCCGTCCACGCACGTCGCGCCGTTCTGCACATCACAACACACATTATTTACATCTCATTCTAATTCTAATTAGAGGAACAAAGATCTGCACTGACGTCCCGCGGTGGGGTGTATTGTGCATTATCCCCCTGATAACCCTCCCCCAGCCAGCACAACTCCTTCAAGTACCGGAAGACTTTGGGATGTTGGCAGCAGAGTTCCATTATTCTCGATGATGTCCAGCCTGTACACGCACGCCGCGCCGTTCTACACATCACAATACTCATTATTTCTATCTAATTCTAATTCTAATTATAGTTAGGGGAACAAAGATCTGCACTGACGTACAGTGCTAAGGAGAAAGCTGATCTTCTGGGCTTTCCTTTGCCTCGAACTCGACCATGGATGACGGGAGTGCCGCACCACCTACCATCCCGCGATGCCACAGCTCCATGCCGGAGATATGTATAAAATAAACCCAACGGGACGGGCTAAGAAAAAGCAAATTCTAATTCTAATTAATGTTAGGGGAACAAAGATCTGCACTGACCGGTGGGATGTATTGTGCATTATCCCCCTGCTATCCCCCAAATTATCCGGCACGAAGGACCAACCTGGCACATATGATTGAGGCAGTCGTCCGCGTTGACAGTGCAGTTCTGTCCGGAGTAGCCCTTGGGGCAGGCGCAGGTGTAGTGGCTGCCGTGCTCGCTGCAGACGGCCCCGTTGGCGCACGGGTTCCATTCCCCGCTGCAGAACGGGATCTTGCGCTCGCAGTACTCGCCTAGGGGGTAGTCAGAAATTAAGTTTTTATTTGGCATCCAACAATAGAAAAAAAATAATTTACTAGCTAACGGATTTGAATGAAACTTGGAACATACACAATACATGTGCTGGAATAATATGTAGGCTACTTATTATCCGGGTACAACTCTAGCGAAGCCGCGGGCGGCAGCTAGTATATATATTAGTATCAAAGTGTCTTACCCATGTACCCGGGGGCGCAAATACAGGAGTATCCTTCGAGATGGTCCACACAGGTGGCATTGTTCTGACAGGTGCTTGACAGACAGTCGTCTATATTGACCTCGCAACGCACGCCAGTATAGCCTGCGTGGCACGCGCAACTGGAAAAAAAAGTTAATTATAAAAAGGTCGAAATTTAAGGTATTTATTGAACAAAATCCACAGCATCCACGGTTCACCATGTCCATCTCGGGACTTTGAATCAGGAGTGGCTGCATGTTTTCTTATGATTACTTGTGGTTCTGCCCACCCCGTTAGGGATACGGGCGTGATAATTATGTATGTATGCACAGCTCTTAAAATTAAAATATTTATATCTTACAGATTTAATTTAAAGCATTTTTAAGTATTTACTAAATTTAAGTACCCCGGCTCGAAGGAGTAAATAAGGATCCGGATGGAACAACCCATGAAGGTCAAATTAATAAGACATCCGGCTCGAAGTACCAAGTATCATGAAGGTCCAACAATCAAAGTATCCGAGACCAGATCTAAGAACCAACATGAAATCCGGCTCGAAGGTTCAATACAATACAAATACATTTATTGACAAAAAAAGAACATACATAAATAATAATAAATAAATAATTTATTGATGAAACTTAATGCTATGTACACATAAAAGTACCTAAACAAAAATGAAAATAATAAAATATCTAGTTAGTGCTGGTATTCAGTGTAGCCCAGTGTTCGAGCCAAGGTGGTTGTCGAACTAGTGATAGTGTTAGTTAAGGCATGGAGTATTTACATTACAATTTAGTTACTTTAAATAGAGCATCATGATATATGTTCAATACCAACATAAGAATAAGTTGCAATATGGCAACACTACAACTTTGGAGGTTATGTTAAGAATGAGAACGACCGACATTATGGTTCCCACAATAAACCATTTTTACCTAAAATAAAAGTTCTTTCTTTTGTGCGTTTCGCACAATATATAGTTATTTGACAATAAGAAAGAATAAACAAAACAAAAACTAAATAACATCATATCGTGTTTGTGTAGGAAAGGGGGTGTGTTTGTGTGTGACTGTGTAGGAGGCGTGTGATCAACAAGATATCCGGCTCGAAAGAACAAGTATCCAGATCGAAGGACCAACAAGAAAACCTGCTCGAAGGACCAACAGTAATACTCACTGGAACCTTCCCTCCTCCAGGACCTGGCAGATGCCATGGGCGCACGGCGAGCCGTAGCACGCGTCAATCTGGTGCTGGCACGTCTCGCCGTGGAAGCCGCGCGCGCATGCGCAGGCGAAGCCCCCGCCGCTGGTGGCGGCGCAGCGCCCGCCATTGAGGCACGGGTTGCTATAGCAGCGGTCGCATTTCGATATTATCTCCGCTGGGGGTTTTTCTGGAATGTCATCATCATAAATCATTTCATTATTCGCGAACCTAATATATACAACGTGTAACATAATGTCCCTATAAGCCCGAAACGGGGGTGTTCTATACGTCATTGCGAACAACGTTTGTTCAACGACTTTTAAAATCTCAAAGGTTTTCATTCATGAAATGTCTCTTAAACTTTGCTCCAATACGTAACTTGACACAACATGAGGCATCCCTATTTACAGCTGTTTTTTGACCTTTAAGTGTGAACTCTAGATGAAACAGGTAACAGAACAGACACCATTAGTAAAATGCCTACCTACTTACCTAATAACGAGGTGGCTTAATAAGTAATTTCTATTTTTTTTTGAAGGCCTAGTGGTACCTTGGTATTTATTGGTAATTAAAATGTAAGGTCACATCACGACTAAAATCCCTAGGCACCGTAAACATCCTTTCAGATCTCTTTGTTAAGTACCTAGTATAGGAGATAGGTACCTTACCTACTCAATTTTGTACCTACCTACTCGGGCCTTAAAGGTATCCTCAGTGGGTGCCAAGGAGTATGAGAGGATGTCTACCGTGCCTGAGGATAAAGCCGTGATACCTACTCAATTTTGTACCTACCTACTCGGGCCTTAAAAGCATCTTGAGTAGGTAACAAGAAGTATGAGAAGAGGTCTACCGTGCCTGAGGATAAAGCCGTGACCCTATTCCACTTTAGTTTTTCCAACGATGTATTATTCCAATATTCATTGGAGCATTTTTCAATGCAATTTTGTACCTACCTACTTGGGCACTAAAGTCAAAGGTTGTGACTTATCTGTCTTACTAATCTTCATTTTCATCGAGAACAGCCTATTTGTCATTGGTTGCATTGAAACAACAACAACAACTAGTGGGATGGCACCTCGCCCTAATTGGCTGTCGGTGCCTTTGCTAAATTCAAAATCCGCAACCGTCAACCGACACCGCACCGCAAGCGTTTGTTTAATAAAATCAAATTGGTTCCGTAGGTTTATTTGTTTTTTACTTTTCTTGATTGAACTACGTAATTGTTGGTAGGTTATTATGTAAGTAGGTAGGTACCTAGTAGCAAATGGGGATGGAGCACATGGTAGCATATTGGTATGAACCCCGCCTTCCCATCCTTAAGTCGTGAGTTCGAATCTATGGATTTTTCGATTCAAAATTTATGTGTGCAATATCAATGCTCTCAAACGGTGAAGGAAAACCTCGTGAGGAAACCAGGCATGTCATAGACGTGTGTCAAAGTGTACGAAAGGAACCTTCAAGGCGCACTCTAATCCTTCCACCACACTGGTTCAAAAGAGCTAGCGACACGGACACGACGACAGTAGTAGTAGATGTATGGTGAAGTTTTTTTCCTTTTTTTTCCCAATCGGTATTTAGTGGGTTACCCCAGACAAGGAACCCTAAAAATTCGGCTTTCGGCAATAGGTACCTACTATTGGTCGCAAAACAGATCGGTTTTTATCAGTCGCAATTAGCATTCGTTCCTTGCAACAACTGCAACAAGCAATCTCTCGGTTCGCGTAACTAATTAACGTACGATACGATGTCGGCTTTGTACTCAAACGGTGAGTATTATGATATGGTGTTGTGTGTGTGTGTTGGAGCAGCACCAAATAATTAATAGCTTAGTAGCGGCGCGTCAGCTCTACAGAGAGCGTTATCCAGGGCGGCCATTGCCATCTTACGGGCTATTTTCTGGGATTGGTGAACCGTCTTCTCTCGACGGGATCTTTCCACCGGCGCACCAGTGAGGGAAGACCGGGAATTCGGTGGTGTGTTGTACCTACTTCCCTTTGATGGATACCGAGTACCTACTGTGTGTGTCAACAGTGATAAAATTCAGTGATAGGTAGGTATGATGATAGGTACCTAACCTATCACCCTACCTAGTAGGTACCCCATTAGTACCTAATAATTTTGTGATTGTGAATGTGAATGTGTACCAGTAATACCAACCTAGGTACCTACATACCTACCTAATACCTACCATGTCAATTAGCCGTGTTCCGAGCCAACCAAGAAGAAGGGAGAAAAGGTATAACTTAACTTTTCCTGTACCTAGGTCCTTAGGTAACTACCTAGGTAGATGTAGGTAGGTAGTTGTTTTTTTATGTGTGAAAGATATCGTGATTTTAATCTTCGACTTTAATTTCTACGTAGAATTAAAAAAATTGCAAATTCTTACGATAACTTTGGTGATTACACCTAGGTACTTTTTGAAACTTGCCGCGCGTTCAATTGTCTGCGTATGTGTGGGTCCGACGCGATAGGAGGGTGCGCGTGTGTTTGTTACCTACGCAAATGGTAAACAAACACATAGGGTTGTCACAAATTTCTCATGAAATAATTTGTTTTTAATTGTATTGGAATTTCAAATATGATGTATTGAACTTTTGCACACGTCAATGTATTCAAGTGCTCGGTCTGAATACACCCCTTTCGGGCTTATAGGGACATTATGTTACACGTTGTATAAACAAATATTTGTGGACATTTCACACAGCGCCATCTAGCCCCAAACTAAGCAAAGCTTGTACTATGGGAACCAGCTTGTCTCACATAGTGATGAGTAACTTGTGCATGTGGCAATGACTAATATGTGCAGGTTATGACTGACCTGTGCAGGTGATGACTGACCTGTGCAGGTGAAGGCACTAGAGTGAGTGCTCAGGATCAACTTGTCTCGCATGGAGTGTGGAGCGGCGCATCTTGCTATACCCGCCTCTACGTATTCTCCCGCGGATTTAACCCACTCGGACAGCCAGCGGGTACTGCAGTCGCAGAATAGTGGGTTCGAACCCAGAGCTCTGGAAGAAACATGTTCTTTTAATTATAATAATACTAGCTTTATTATTTTTACTATTATGTATGTATGAGAGTACTTACACGTGTGATATGGACAGCAGGTCTCGGAACAGACCCTCGGCCAGCAGTGAGATGTTGTTCCCGTGGAGGGAGAGGACCCGGAGCTGTGTCAGACCTTTCAGAGCGTCGCGCTGAAATACATCATTGTACAAACTGTTAGCTTACTGTTTAAATAATCACATTTGATAGTCTTCAGTCCAGCTGCTTCTCTCCCCGAGCATGTCGTAAAAGTCGACTAAGGGATAGTATCCTCCAACATGATGAGATACAATAAGCAAGTATTCCCACGGAGGGTTGACGTCAGGCAGGCGGCTGGTCATAAAACACCTTAGCCAAAACTCTTACAGCATGATCCGAGGATCATGCTGTGCCGACCCCACATAGAGTGGGATAAGGGCAGGAAGATGATGATGATGATGACATACTAATAAAAAAAAATGAAATGAGAAACCTTTATTGCAAACGAACAAAAACTGAGAATTGCTGGCAATTTTGCCAGCAATTCTCTGATGTGATTTCAACCATTCAACCAAACTAAAAGACTAAGAGTGTCTAAATTAAAAACGTAAATAGAAAATGAACTAAACTAAACTAATGTTAAATATAAAAGATCCTACTAATATTATACATAGTATATGCGAAAGTTTGTAAGGATTTGACGATGTTTGTGCCTCGATCACGCCGTAACGGCTGAACACATTTGGCTGAAACTAGGAACACACATAGTATATGACTCGGAATAGCAAATAGGAACTTTTATCCGGCGGTTACTAGTGCACGAAACATAAATAATTGACCTGAATACCAACATACTAGTACTAAGACAATACCGCTAATACGGCTCGAAGGATCTATCCAACCTACATCTCACTCGGTGTGATATGTAAAAATCCAGGGGTAAATCCGGCTCGAAGGACCAACCTGAACATAACACAGCCAGCGCTTTATCCAAAAATGTAGGGAATCCGGCTCGAAGGACCAACCTGCACGCATCTGAGCCGGTTGTAGCTGACGATCAGAGTGGACAGCTTGCCGAGTCCCTCGAAGGTGTTGTTCCCGAGCACAGTGACCTTGTTGTTGGAGATGTCCAGCCGCGTCAGCTGGGTGAGGTGCCGGATCTGCTCCGGCAGGATGCTGGTGATCTCGTTTGATTCTAGGTATCTGGAAGTTCAAAATTTTAAAAATTAATATCTGTGGACATTTCACACAGCGCCATCTAGTCGCGAACTAAGCAAAGCTTGTACTATGGGAACTAAATGGCTGATAGAATACTTAAATACCAAGGCTTATTATTCTACCCATGATTATATAAATGATAAAAATATTGACTTGTAATTGAATTAAAAAAAAAGATATTATTATTATTAGACTACGCAAAATTTAAATAAATTAATATTATAATTATAATGAATATTGCATGCGTACTGCGCTGAATATGGCTGCTCTAAAACTGTAACATCACAACAAAACGCAAAACATCTGTACAAAACTATATTACGCAATAAATGATTTATTATTATGATTATACCATTTTTTTGTAAACTGTCGCGACTGAATGCCGCTTCTACAAAGCCTGCGATAATTCCAATAGCAAACGATATTTAATATGAAACGACTACAATAAATAACACAGAAACATTACGGACCGTAATCTTACTTATATTATAAATGCGAAAGTTTGTGAGTTTGGATGTTTGTGCCTCAATCATGCCTAAACGGCTCAACGGATTTGAATGAAACTTGGAATATACATAGTACATGTGCTGGATTAACATATAGGCTATTTTTGATCTGGGTACCACGCGAGCGAAGCCGCAGGAGGCAGCTAGTAGTAATATAACTCACAACTCAGTGGTCTGCTTGGGGATGTTGTTCGGGAGGGCGGTGAGGCCAGCGCGCGCGCATCTCACCACTGTGCCGGCGCAGGCACATGCCCGGGGGCAGTAGTCAGGGGCAAGGCAGCCCGTGTCCTCCGCTGGAATGCACAATGAGGACTTATGAAAGAAAGTTTAGTTACTAGTTTAGCTTTTTTAGTTAGTTAGTACTTTAGGTAAAATTTCATCCTTAGACCATCTTGGTACTTATTACCTGGTAACTCTTACTCCCAGAGTCCCAAGGTACAGTCTTTCACGCCTAGTTTGGACCTCGCCGACAATTTACTATTTAAAAATGTAATCTCGTGTATCAATTGAATACGGTTTGGCACTGTGAAACGTGTTTTTTGGCAAATAAAATATTCTTATTATTATATTAAGGGACTAAAAATAAGGTACAGAAAAGAGAAAGAGAATAATAAATAAATAACACCCAACAGTCACATACATAGTCCTGACCCCACACTAGGATCACCTGTGTCGTGGGTATCAGAAACTACGAGTACCATGCTACAACAACACCCAGACCCGGAAGAAATATTTACAGAACATGCAAACATTTCTTCCGCAGCGGGAATCGAACCCGCGCCTCTTGCGTCTCTGCCGAGCAATCGCCCGCCACGCCACCGAGGCCGTCGACAGACAAAAGCGACAAAGAGTACCTATAAATACTAATCTTTTAACTATTTACATATTTTTACCCTTCCCGCGAATAAACAAATCTATCCGTGCAACGACATCTATTGAGACAAGTTTGAATTAATTTTAGGTTTTTCGAGGATGGCAGAGCGAGGAATCAAGTCTCGAAAGTACAAAAGGTCTAATCACGCTTGTATTGCATTATTATTATTTAGTAACTTATTAAATAAAGCTACGTTAACTTATTTAGTTTCTTTATACGCTAAAACCTTATGTAAACCTTCTAAAAACACCATTATTCAGTCCCAAGCATTCTTGTCTTGTATATAATCGGATATTTTATAGTAAGCTTTTTTAAACAACCTTCGTTTTATTACAGTTTTGAATTTATTAACTGACTTTGTCATCTCGCTTGGGACTTTGTTAGAGAAGCGTACATTGCCCTTTAGTGTGGGTTGCTATCTAGTTCCCCACTGCTGCCGTAAGATGGCATTGTCTGATGCTGATAGATTGTTGTCTAGTTCCGTGAAATTCCGCCGCTAGATGGCATTGTCTTATAATGCCAGATTGTTGTCTAGTTCCGTGAAATTCCGCTAGATGGGGGTATACTAAACTCACATGTGCACTTGAAGTGGTGGGGCTCCACTTGGTGCAGGAGGAGGGAGGCGAGCGCGGGGGGGGAGCGGCAGGCGGCGGCGGGGGACAGGCCCCTAGCTCCCAACCACGTCCCCAGCCAGGAAAGGTGACACGAGCAGTGTAATGGATTGTTATCTAGATTCCTGGAGAAAAACGTGAGTAATTAGAATATGCGAAATAAAATGGGAGTTACTTTGAGACTTCTTATCGTGTCAAATCGTGACGTGCGTGTCTTACGCATATCAATTCATTTATTAACTAAATAAGTTTGCAGTTCTGGAAAAAGTAGGGAAGAAAATGTGTCATTTTGTTCGATGAATTCATATTCCATTAAACAAATGGGAACTACCCACTAATATTAATTTATATTTATCAGTACCTACTCGTATAATGAATAAAGTTTGAAATAACTTACAATGTTGAGAGCATGGTCAGATGGTCGAAGGCACCTGGAGTTATACATTTAATCTTGTTCCCCGTCAAAGATCTGTGAAGGAAAAACAATAGATATGTAATCGAATTTTATTATTCACTTTCATAGTTTTGGCCTTAGTAGGTATCATCATCTTCCTGCCCTTATCCCACTCTATGTGGGGTCGGCACAGCATGATCCTTGGATCACGCTGTAAGAGTTTTGGCTAAGGTGTTTTATGACCGGCTGCCTGCCTGACGTCAACCCTCCTTGAGAATACTTGCTTATTGTATCTCATCATGTTGGAGGATACTATCCCCTAGTCGACTTTTACGACATGCTCGGGGAGAGAAGCAGCTGGACGCATTCTATGTTATTTCTTTACTCCCAGTCCAGCGAAGAAGTAGGCCTTAGTAGGAATACAAACCACAAGTCTTTTACCATCATGGTAGATGATTTATACAGCGTCAGGAGGCAACTTTTACCTTCACAAACGGGACAAGGATAAGCAAGTATTCCCAAGGAGGGTTGACGTCAGGCAGGCGGCCGGTCATAAAACACCTTAGCCAAAACTCTTACAGCGTGATCCAAGGATCATGTGCCGACCCCACATGGAGTGGGATAAGGGCAGGAAGATGATGACTTGTGATTCTGCTCTCAATGTAGCGATACTCACAGAATGCTCAAACTGTGCAGTCCGAAGAACATCTTGTCGGAAACAGTGCTGAGGAGGTTTCCATCCAGGAGCAGTTCCTGGATGTTGGCAGCGCCGTCAAATGCATTATCCTCAATCACTGTTATACCTATAACCAAACATCAAAACATAGTTTCTCAGCTTGCTTAGACGTTCTTGATTGATCGTTGAAGTTAAGAAAGTTTGTGCGCGTTCACAATTGGGATGGGCGACCGCAAGTGGCATTACGAGGTGAGTGCTTTTATTAAAATATTTAATAGGATACCTAGATCAACTAGAGAACTACCATTTAATAAATTTAAAACTAAATTGTATACATGGCTGGTTGACAAATGTTTTTATAGTATCAATGAATTATTAAGTTAAAATATATTGTAATAATTTATCAATTAATGCCGGAATTTATATTTTAATAAGATGAAATTTTAATGTATTATTTAATTCACAACAATTGTAATTAAAAGTCGATTATTTCATTTCATTTTGTGCTTCGGAGGGCACGTTAAATTGTCGGTCCCGGCTTTTAAGTCGTTAAGCCATGACGGAGGCCTTTAGGCGGCCTAAAAACTCCGTCACAAGAGTTGGCCACTAGCTCATACGAACTTACTTTTTTAGCATAGTCCTAGGTAATCAAATTGTCAATTGTGTAGAATGTCTTGTCTATTAGATAAGAGAAAAATTCATACAATAATCATTAAGAAACGATGCTATTTGAAGTAGTTACAAGTGAAAAGTGATTCCGTGAGACTTTTTATGTGATTTGCTGCTGTTTTTACAAGTTTTCACTACACAGGAAGGCATAATTCTATTTTAAGTTTACTAGACGACGACTCGAGAGCGATGAGCATGGTTTTAGTGTAGGTGTGTGCGTGAGCGTGTGTGTTTACTTACAGGAGCACGGTTTTGTGTGGCTTCATTTTTGTTGTTCGCGGCGCGGCGTCTTTATTTTTCTTTTGGTCTGAGATAAAATATATACCTGCTTACCATTATTTCTGAAGTCCAACTTGGTCAGGTCGGGCAGTCGGCCGAACAGACCGTCCGATTTGATCTGCCCCAGACTGTTGTCCGGCATGATCCTGAAAGAACAAAATATCATTACATTCGCATTTATCTAGTTGTAGATTGTTATACAAGGGTCTAAAATTATTTATTATCCACTTCTTTTTTTACTAGCTGTTGCCCGCGACTTCGTACGCGTGTAGTACATTATTTTGTTATATAATCAATAGTTTTCGCAGCGCACGCCAAAAACTATTGTGTGTTTTCTACCTTGGGTTACAATATTGCAATTTTCTTACGGATCCCTAATTTTTTTGAAAATCTATTATAACCTATACTGATCCCTGATAATGTAGCTTTCCATTGGTGAAAGTATTTTTGAAATCAGTCCAGGACTTTCGGAGCCTATTCGTTACAAACAAACAAAAAATCTTTCCTCTTTATTTTATAACTAGCGACGCGCCCCGGCTTCGCACGGGTGCAATGCTGATACTAAATATAATACAGAATGTTATCATCTGTGTCATCTATATGTTGTCATCTAAACGTCATTACATAGCTATCATTTGCGTTTTGTTATTCCAAGTCTGATTCTTTTTTTCTGATTTTTTTTTCGGGATAAAAAGTATCTTATGTCCGTCTCCTGGCTCTAAGCTACCTCCCTACCAATTTTCACCCAAATCTGTTCTGCCGTTCTTGAGTTATAAGTGGTGTAACTAACACGACTTTCTTTTATATATATACTAGCTGCCGCCCGCGGCTTCGCTCGCTTGGTACCCGGATAAAAAATAGCCTATATGTTAATCCAGTACATATACTATGTATATTCCAAGTTTCATTCAAATCCGTTCAGCCGTTTAGGCGTGATTGAGGCACAAACATCCAAACATCCAAACTCACAAACTTTCGCATTTATAATATAAGTAAGATATATATAGACTATATATATATATATATATATATATATACAACGTGTAACATAATGTCCCTATAAGCCCGAAAGGGGTGTATTCAGACCGAGCACTTGAATACATTGACGTGTGCAAAAGTTCAATAAATCATATTTGAAATTCCAATACAATTAAAAACAAATTATTTCATGAGAAATTTGTGACAACCCTATGTGTTTGTTTACCATTTGCGTAGGTAACAAACACACGCGCACCCTCCTATCGCGTCGGACCCACACATACGCAGACAATTGAACGCGCGGCAAGTTTCAAAAAGTACCTAGGTGTAATCACCAAAGTTTTCGTAAGAATTTGCAATTTTTTTAATTCTACGTAGAAATTAAAGTCGAAGATTAAAATCACGGTATCTTTCACACATAAAAAAACAACTACCTACCTACATCTACCTAGGTAGTTACCTAAGGACCTAGGTACAGGAAAAGTTAAGTTATACCTTTTCTCCCTTCTTCTTGGTTGGCTCGGAACACGGCTAATTGACATGGTAGGTATTAGGTAGGTATGTAGGTACCTAGGAGGTTGGTATTACTGGTACACATTCACATTCACAATCACAAAATTATTTTTGTCATTTTTTATTAGTAAGCTAGGTACTAATGGGGTACCTACTAGGTAGGGTGATAGGTTAGGTACCTATCATCATACCTACCTATCACTGAATTTTATCACTGTTGACACACACAGTAGGTACTCGGTATCCATCAAAGGGAAGTAGGTACAACACACCACCGAATTCCCGGTCTTCCCTCACTGGTGCGCCGGTGGAAAGATCCCGTCGAGAGAAGACGGTTCACCAATCCCAGAAAATAGCCCGTAAGATGGCAATGGCCGCCCTGGATAACGCTCTCTGTAGAGCTGACGCGCCGCTACTAAGCTATTAATTATTTGGTGCTGCTCCAACACACACACACAACACCATATCATAATACTCACTGTTTGAGTACAAAGCCGACATCGTATCGTTAATTAGTTACGCGAACCGAGAGATTGCTTGTTGCAGTTGTTGCAAGGAACGAATGCTAATTGCGACTGATAAAATCCGATCTGTTTTGCGACCAAAAGTAGGTACCTATTGCCGAAAGCCGAATTTTTAGGGTTCCTTGTCTGGGGTAACCCACTAAATACCGATTGGGAAAAAAAAGGAAAAAAACTTCACCATACATCTACTACTACTACTACTACTACTACTGTCGTCGTGTCCGTGTCGCTAGCTCTTTTGAACCAGTGTGGTGGAAGGATTAGAGTGCACCTTGAAGGTTCCTTTCGTACACTTTGACACACGTCTATGACATGCCTGGTTTCCTCACGAGGTTTTCCTTCACCGTTTGAGAGCATTGATATTGCACACATAAATTTCGAATCGAAAAATCCATAGATTCGAACTCACGACTTAAGGATGGGAAGGCGGGGTTCATACCAATATGCTACCATGTGCTCCATCCCCATTTGCTACTAGGTACCTACCTACTTACATAATAACCTACCAACAATTACGTAGTTCAATCAAGAAAAGTAAAAAACAAATAAACCTACGGAACCAATTTGATTTTATTAAACAAACGCTTGCGGTGCGGTGTCGGTTGACGGTTGCGGATTTTGAATTTAGCAAAGGCACCGACAGCCAATTAGGGCGAGGTGCCATCCCACTAGTTGTTGTTGTTGTTTCAATGCAACCAATGACAAATAGGCTGTTCACGATGAAAATGAAGATTAGTAAGACAGATAAGTCACAACCTTTGACTTTAGTGCCCAAGTAGGTAGGTACAAAATTGCATTGAAAAATGCTCCAATGAATATTGGAATAATACATCGTTGGAAAAACTAAAGTGGAATAGGGTCACGGCTTTATCCTCAGGCACGGTAGACCTCTTCTCATACTTCTTGTTACCTACTCAAGATGCTTTTAAGGCCCGAGTAGGTAGGTACAAAATTGAGTAGGTATCACGGCTTTATCCTCAGGCACGGTAGACATCCTCTCATACTCCTTGGCACCCACTGAGGATACCTTTAAGGCCCGAGTAGGTAGGTACAAAATTGAGTAGGTAAGGTACCTATCTCCTATACTAGGTACTTAACAAAGAGATCTGAAAGGATGTTTACGGTGCCTAGGGATTTTAGTCGTGATGTGACCTTACATTTTAATTACCAATAAATACCAAGGTACCACTAGGCCTTCAAAAAAAATAGAAATTACTTATTAAGCCACCTCGTTATTAGGTAAGTAGGTAGGCATTTTACTAATGGTGTCTGTTCTGTTACCTGTTTCATCTAGAGTTCACACTTAAAGGTCAAAAAACAGCTGTAAATAGGGATGCCTCACGTTGTGTCAAGTTACGTATTGGAGCAAAGTTTAAGAGACATTTCATGAATGAAAACCTTTGAAATTTTAAAAGTCGTTGAACAAACGTTGTTCGCAATGACGTATAGAACACCCCCGTTTCGGGCTTATAGGGACATTATGTTACACGTTGTATATAGATTGTTAGTATAGAAATTTCGAGTAAAAAATAATATCAATCTATCTATTTATTTATGAACTTACAATGCGAGGGTGTTGAGCGGCAGGTCGCGCGGCACGTGAGCGAGCGCGGCGCGCGCGCACTGCACGCTGACTGCGCGAGTGCCGTACTCGCACGCGCACGCCGCGGGGCAGAAGGCGGACTCGCCGCACGCGTTGGGACTCTCCTCTCCCGCTGGAAGACGATCACGCCAAATCCTATAGCTACCTCTATAATACATACATAAAATCACGCCTGTTTCCCATAGGGGTAGGCAGATCACGGATCGCCATTTGCTACGATCCTGACATACTTCTTTTGCTTCCTTCACTCTCATAATGATAATGATAGGACTTTTTACCATCTGCATCTACTTTATGCGTATTGGATAACGCCATGATGAATAATCTTCCTGCCCTTATCCCACTCTAGTGGGGTCGGCACAGCATGATCCTTGGATCACGCTAAGGCTTGGCACATTTAACCTTGATGCTCTTAAAATTAAATTAAAATAATATTATTAAGATTTTTAGTATGGCTTTTGTTTTGTCAATCGCTTTATGTTTGTGATTCAACAATATCTAATAACAGTATCCTCCAACATGATGAGATACAATAAGCAAGTGTTCCCAAGGAGGGTTGACGTCAGGCAGGCGGCCGGTCATAAAACACCTTAGCCAAAACTCTTACAGCAACATCCAAGGATCATGTGCCGACCCCACATAGAGTGGGATGAGGGCAGGAAGATGATGATGATGGTACGGAAACCTTGTGTAAGAATTCAACTAGCACTTGATTTTTTTCCTGCAAACCTTGGGAAAATTCAAACTTACGTTTGCATTTGAAGTTCTCCTCTCTCAGCGCATCGATTCTCTTCCGACTCATCCGTTTGGGCGACTCGCACTTGGCCCCTGACGTCTCGATCGGGTTCTTGCGGAGGTACGCAGCCAGCCAGCGCAGCGAGCAGTCACAGGCAAATGGATTTCGACCTAAATGCCTGAGAAATAAATAAATAAAATAAAAAAACACCCAACAGTCACATACATAGTCCTGACCCCACACTAGGACTCCCTGTGTCGTGGGTATCAGAAACTACGAGTACCATGCTACCACAACACCCAGACCCGGAACAAATATTTACAGATCATGCAAACATTTCTTCTGCAGCGGGAATCGAACCCGCGCCTCTTGCGTCTCCGCCGAGCAATCGCCCGCCACGCCACCGAGGCCGTCATAATATATATCAAAATATAGTATAGATAGGCATAGTATCCTCTCCAAAATGATGGACCACTTATTTGGCGATGGGCTGATCACCTGTCACCATGGTTCACAATATCCATATTAGGAGTTTAAATCAGAAGTGGCTGCAAGTTTTCTTATGTTTACTTGTAGCTCTGCCCACCCCATTAGGCAAGCGCTGTCGCAGTCTGTAATTTTGGTGGGGTCACTAATAATAGAATATGTCGAGTAAATCAGATTTTATTGCACAATACACAATTTTATTGCACACATTGTAAAACAAATGGAAGCCTTTTATTTTTATTGGCATCGCAGCTAGGGGCAGAATTGCTTTTTTATATTTTGTAAATTTTTAGAAGATTTTTCAATTTGACGTGTACTATTTTGGGGGGGGGGGGGGGGGGGGAGGGGGTCATGTCCCCTGTGACCCCAGAAAAATCTGTTGGTACACGACCGGATTTGAACCCACGACCTTAGGATCGGAAGGCGGCGTCACTACCAACTAGACTAGGTACTAGTGGTCTATGAACAGCTGAATATTATGACTTTTACTCACAAAGTCTGTATTCCTGTCAAAGCATCGAATGTTCCGTTGGGGAGAGACCGGATGTTGTTATCGTAGAGAGATCTGTAAATTATTAATATTATTAACTCATTTATTTCAGATTATAGATCCATAACATTAAAAATTACAAAAATATTCACAAACAAATTAGTCACAATAAAAATAAAAATTAAATAAACATAAAATTAAAGATCTAAAGTAAAGAAAGAGGGTTAAATCTTACTAATATTATAAATGCGAAAGTTTTTGAGGATGTGTGAATGTGACCATGTATGTTTGTGCCTCAATCACGAGGATGGAATAGGTGCTGGGCAAGCCTACTCCATCTTAATTCGTCCCGGGCACTACAGCGTCCCGTTTGTGAAGGTAAAAGTTGCCTCCTGATGCTGTATAAATCATCTGCTATAGATGGTACGGATTTGAATGAAACTTGGAAAATACACATGGTATGTGTGTATAAAATATAGGCTACTTTTTGTTTGGATACGAAAACTAAATAAGAGTACTAAAAATAAGTTAATTTATTTATTTATAGGAAAACCAAACCAGCTTCAGTAACAAATTAAATACACTTATAAAAAAAACAGAAAGCCAATAGCAGGTTTTCACGTCTTAAAACATTCTACGAAACAAAACTGTCATGAACAAATTATACTAACGAAGAACAATATTTTATGACGTATAAGACGAGAAATAATATTTTTAAGACAATTAATATGATTTTCAGTCGCTTCCTAGATATTAATTAGGCGTCTGCTGTCCGTCCGTCTAGTCTGTGCTCTGTATAGGTGTTTGTAGTTTTAAAATGACTGGTTAACAATATTTAGTAATTAGTATACTGTGACATATTATGAATGTTGTCATTTTTGCATACTTTATTTTCTGATAAGTTAAATAAATAATATATTATGTTAAAATCAATTAGGCTAATATTTGCATCCCAAATGGGGAATGTGAGCATCTAAACATAAACAAATTATAAGACCTCTGTATACCACATTCAAGCAAATAAATGATTATGATTATTATGATTATGTATCTCGTGAACCGTAATAGGTAGAGAGTTGAAATCTGAAGAAGTATCTTCCACGCTTGGTCGCGTTACGAACAGGTGTAAATGCAACGTAGATTTAAGACGTGTCCAAGTGATCCCCGTGATTTTATTGAATAAAAATTTTTGGCTTTGGCTTTGACTTTGACTTGGAAATTTTCACAGAGTATGTATTTCTTTTGCCGCTATAACAACAAATAATAAAAATACAGTGAAAGGGACCCCATACTATAACAAATTTTAATGTACGATAGTACTTTATGTGCGAATTTGGCTCGCACTTGACCAGTTTCAGTTTTCTTTTTTAATTATAGAGAAGTCATTATAAACATTATGACAGTCTCTGCAAAAACTCCGGAGGTTCGGATAAATACGAATCCATCCGATCCAATTTCTCAATGATAGTTAACAGAAGTTACCTACATTTCATTTGGCAATATGGCAGAACGCAACGATAGCGCGTTTCAGAAAATTTATGTTTGAGCGGCGCCATCTAGTTCAAAACAAGGAACTAACAGCGCCTTCTAGTTTAGGACTTACACAGCGCCATCTAGTTCTAAGTAATTCAACTAAATAGCGCAGTCTTTAAACAGTGCCATCTAGTTCTAAATAGCTAAACTGAATAGCGCCTTCTAATTCTAAACAAGGAAACTAAACAACGCCATCTAGTTGCGAACTCGTGAATTAAATGGTAAACTGGCTTGACTGGACTACTAAGCCCTCTAACTGGTACCCTCTCAAACTACAAATAATTTTATTCAAAATAGGATCAACTTCACAGATTATTTTATTTTATCAAAGGCCCCAAAAATCATCCCACTGAAGTTAGATTAAGGTTTTTAAGATTATGATAGTACTTACAGCAACTTCAAGTTCTCCAAATCTCTGAAGGTATCCCTCCTGATGCATGTTATTTCGTTGGAATTAAGTAACCTGAAAAAAAAGTCATATAAGCTTTTTACTACGTCCACTGCTCGTGACATTGGATCTTTCTAACCATTGTGGTGAAAAGATCAAAGTGCGCTTGAAAGGGCCTCTTTTCGCTCACGCTTTCATGGACAAGGCCGACTAAGCTGAGAGGATGGAACAGGTGCTGGGCAAGCCTACTCCATCTTAATTCGTCCCGGGCACTACAGCGTCCCGTTTGTGAAGGTAAAAGTTGCCCCCTGACGCTATATAAATCATCTATTAATACTTAGATGGTAAAAGGCCTTATTACTACTTACAGAAGTTGCAATGAAGAGAGTCCATGAAAGATTCCCGAAGGTAGATCCTTTATTTTGTTTCCGTACAGCACCCTGAGAAAGAATTGCTACTAGAAAAGTACCTAAATAAGTATTCTATGAACCATCTGGTGTCCATAGTACAAGCTTTGCTTAGTTCGGGGCTAGATGGCGCTGTGTGGAATGTCTACAAATATTTATTTATTTACTAGCTTTCGCCCGCGGCTTCGCTCGCGTGACATCCGGACAAAAAGTAGCCTAAATGTCCAGCACACATACGATGTGTATTCCAAGTTTCATTCAAATCCGTTCAGCCGTTACGGCGTGATTGAGGCACAAACATACATCGTCACATCCACACATCCTCGCAAACTTTCGCATAATAATAATAGTTTTTGACGGATTTTCATCAAAAACTGTCAAAAAACCGTGACTTGAGACGTGCTCAACTCTGAGTCGCGTTCGAGTATTCGAGGGATAGTGACGTCGGAAGGTAGGTACTTAGCGCCATCAAACATGAAGAGATACTCACAGTGAAGTTAGGTGCGCGAGGCCGGTGAAAGCGTCCGCGGCTAACTTCGCGATCTTGTTGTTTGACAGGTCGATACGAGCGACTCGCTTCACGCTGGAGAATGCGCCGGTGGGGACCTCTGTTATCTCGTTCTGTTCTAGGCGGCTAGAAAGAGACGGCAATATAAAAATAGTTTCTACCAGGACAAACCCCTTTCCTTCTGGACTGGGAGTAAAGACAAATTAGAATGCGTCCAGCTGCTTCTCTCCCCGAGCGTGTCGTAAAAGTTGACTAAGGGATAGTATCCTCCAACATGATGGACCATCTTTATGGGCGATGGGCTGATCACCTGATTCACTATGCCCCATGGTTCACCATATCCATCTTGAGACTTTGAATTAATGTTGACCTCGAAAAATATTCAGGATATCGATGGTCAAATCAAAGTCAAAGTCAAAAAAAATTATTCCATAAAATCACTGGGATCACTTGGACTATATCCCACTCTATGTGGGGTCGGCACAGCATGATCCTTGGATCATGCTGTAAGAGTTTTGGCTAAGGTGTTTTATGACCGACCGCCTGCCTGACGTCAACCCTCCTTGGGAATACTTGCTTATTGTATCTCATCATGTTGGAGGATACTATCCCTTAGTCGACTTTTACGACATGTCTCGGGGAGAGAAGCAGCTGGACGCATTCTGTTTTTTCCTTACTCCCAGTCCAGAGAAGAAACTAATAAAAACGGAGGAGGTATAATAAAATTATGTCTTTCTCACAATCGCTGACATAAATACTCACATCTCAGTAGCTCGGTGAGGGATGGTGGCTGGTAGTTCGGAGAGAAGCTTCTCCCGGCAGTCCACGGTACCCTCGGGGGTGCAGCGACAGGGAGGGGGGCATCGCGGTTCAGCAGAACACTCCCCAGGTGTCGAGGTCACTGGCCCTGGAAGGTGCACAGGATTATTTAGACTTATCTTTATTAACAGAAACTTACAACTAATCTTACTTCTTACTTATATTATAAATGCGAAAGTTTGTGAGTTTGGATGTTTGTGCCTCAATCACGCCTGAACGGCTGAACGGATTTGAATTAAACTTGGAATATACATAGTACATGTACCTACTGGATTAACATATGGGCTATTATTTATCCGGGTACCACGCGAGCGAAGCCGCGGGCGGCAGCTAGTATATTATAAATGTGAAAGTTTGTGAGGATGTTTGTATGTTTGTGACTCAATCACGCCTGAACAGATTTTAATGAAACTTGGAATATACATAGTACATGTACTGGATTAACAGTTTGTAGTCATAAAAATTATGTAATAAGTACTTGAATATTAATCAAAATAATCCTGCTTAATAATAATCGCGCTTCCACCATCTGATGAGCTGGATCAGGTGAGCTATCTACAGACCGGTTGCAACGACCTTTAGACAGCCCGACTGTTTCTTTTGTACTTTGTAAATTATATTTGTACTAGCTGCCGCCCGCGGTTTCGCTCGCGTGGTACCCGGACAAAAAATAGCCTATATGTTAATCCAGTACATGTACTATGTATATTCCAAGTTTCATTCAAATCCGTTCAGTCGTTTAGGCATGATTGAGGCACAAACATCCAAACTCACAAACTTTCGCATTTATAATATAAGTAAGACTAGGATCTATTTCTTTTTTCTTAAATCATATGGTGCCATTTTTACATCATTTCAATCAGATTATCCAGAACATAGTATTAAGTTACTTCGTTAGGATCATAGTGAAGTGTAATTGAAAAGACTTACCACTGCAGATCAGCTCATGGACCTCCAGATCCGTGAGGAGAGCTCCTCTTAAAGCAGCTGGAGCCTGACATCTGAAATTAAAAGCAAGAAATACAAGTCTAAAAACTCAATGTAGAATATGGGTTGAATACAGCAGCCATATTGAATTTAATGACATTTAATTTCACAACAAATCCAATGACAACTGATTTTGACGTTTGTCAAAATGAGTAAAATCTTACTTCTTACTTATATTATAAATGCGAAAGTTTGTGAGTTTGGATGTTTGGATGTTTGGATGTTTGTGCCTCAATCACGCCTAAACGGCTGAACGGATTTGAATGAAACTTGGAATATACATAATACATGTACTGGATTAACATATAGGCTATTTTTTATCCGGATACCACGCGAGCGAAGCCGCGGGCGGCAGCTAGTACATTATAAATGCGAAAGTTTGTGAGTTTGGATGTTTGGATGTTTGTGCCTCAATCACGCCTAACCGGCTGAACGGATTTGAATGAAACTTGGAATATACATAGTACATGTACTAGATTAACATATAGGCTATTTTTTGTCCGGGTACCATGCGAGCGAAGCCGCGGGCGGCAGCTAGTTGCTTCATAAAGCCGTTATATTGGATTTTTTGAGACATCCAGACGAATCGAACGACAATTAATTTGTCTAAATCCATCCAGGATCGGATTGGACTAATTTATATTCATTACTAGCGACCTGCCACGGTTTCGCACGGGTGCAATGCTGATACTAAATATACTACAGAATAATGTAAGCGCAAAAAAATGTGTTTAATTACGTCATCAGATTAAAAACCTCTAAAATTATCAATGTTTCTGTAGGTACTATATTATGCATGTATTATTCATGTACACATTCCTCTTGAATCAGTCTATCAATTAAAAAAAACCGCATCGAAATCCGTTGCGTAGTTTTAAAGATCTAAGCATACATATGGACAGACAGCGGGAAGCGACTTTGTTTTATACTATGTACTGATTTTTTATTTAATTAATGAAAATAATTAAGCGTGAATGCTGATAATGAGAAAATGTCGTAAAAGTCGACTAAGGGATAGTATCCTCCAACATGATGAGATACAACAAGCAAGTATTCCCAAGGAGGGTTGACGTCAGGCAGGCGGCCGGTCATAAAACACCTTAGCCAAAACTCTTACAGCGTGATCCGAGGATCATGCTGTGCCGACCCCACATAAATAAATAAATAAAATAAAAAATAAAAATTGTTTAATTCAGACAAGTAATTTAATGATAGTCCATAAAATAATAATTACAAATGAAATAAAATAAAATTAAAATTACACAAATGTCAAAAACACATAGAGTGGGAGCAAGGGCAGGAAGATGATGATGATGATGATGATGATGATGTGAATGAGAAAGGAGTGAATACTGAAATGACGGATAGTGTGGAATGGAAGGAGGAAACATGTGCCGACCACACTTATGTAGGATAAGGGCAGGGAGGTGATGTCCTACCTGGCTCCGACGCCCAGGATGCCGGCGGACCTGGTGGCGGCCGCCAGCCGCGCCACCCGGCAGTCGCAGACCAGGGGGTTATCGGTGAGCCGCAGTGTACTGAGCCGGGTCACGGCTGCCGGCTCCAACGCTAAATACGTCAGGTTGTTGTTGTTCAGAGTCCTGGAAAATGTAAGTGAAAATCAAATTCGACGACCTTGGTGGCGTGGCGGGCGAGTGCTCGGCTGAGGCGTAAGATGCGCGGGTTCGGTTCCCGCTACGGGAGAAATGTTTGTATGTTCTGCAAATATTTCTTCTGGGTCTGGGTGTTGTGGTATTATCTTACTTAAAATATAAATGCGAAAGTTTGTGAGGATGTTTGAATGTTTGGATGTTTGGATGTTTGTGCCTCAATCACGCCTAAACGGCTGAACGGATTTGAATAAAACTTGGAATATACATAGTGCATGGACTGGATTAACATATAGGCTATTTTTTATCCGGGTACCACGCGAGCGAAGCCGCGGGCGGCAGCTAGTGTATTATAAGTGTAAATTTACAAAAAAAAATGTAAGTGTATAAGTATTCTATCAAAAATCTGGTGTCCATAGTACAAGCTTTGCTTAGTTTGGGGCTAGATGGCACTGTGTGAAAGTGTCCATCAATATTTATTATTGCATACTTACAGCACTTCCAAACTCTTCAAGTTCTCCATGGCCTTTTCATCGATGCATTTGAGCTGGTTTCCATCCAGGTGGAGACTCTTCAGGGCCGTCAGTCCTCGGAAGGTCCGCCTGCTGATGGCTGTCAGCTCATTGCGACTCAGGTCTCTGAAATGTCAATGTCATGTGTCAAAAACTTTGAATGAGAAGAAGAAATGTCAAAAAGAAGAATGAGGAACTTCTGTAGGTACCTTGTTTTACTATTTTATTTATGTGATTATCCCCCGAATACTCAAACGCATCTTAAAGTTGAGCACGTCTCAAATGACGATATTTTTTTGACAGATTTTCATCAGAAACTGTCAAAAAACCGTGAGTTGAGACGTGCTTAACTCTGAGTCGCGTTTGAGTATTCGGGGGTTAGTGTTTTAAAACTTTTATGGGCTTTTTGTCTGAATTATACAGTTTATTATACAATTATACAGTTAATTTTATGTTTATTCATTAAAAAGAAAAACGTTAAGTCAAGCGAAATATGTATCTTAAGTGGCCCCGCAGGAAAGCGACTTAGGTTTTTCTAATAGGAAGAGTATGTATGCCTTGCTAACCTTTTTGGACTGGCAAATAAATTGCCTGATAAAATGTATGTTACGTTTAAGATATAGCAACACTATAAAACTCTTGAGTTGGCAACACAGCGAGTCTACCTTGACTTTTATAACTCTGGCAATAAAATAATTTTATACCGGGAATGATCTAATTCTAGTTTTATTCCTTCACATCCACTTCATTCATAACTTTCCTCTTTCCTCGAAACATAACTTACATCCCTATTTCCAAAAAAATATATGTGTTTTGGTAGATGGCCTCTCAGACGAAATATGGACGAAATAAATAAATATTTGTGGACATTTTACACAGCGCCATCTAGCCTCAAACTAAGCAAAGCTTATACTATGGGCACCAGATGGCTGATAGATTACTTATATACTTTTTTGTAAATACATACTACAACACCCAGACCCGACGCAATCAAGCGTGGAAGATAAAGGTAAGAAACCACGCTTGGCTAATTTATTGGAAAATGATCCCTTTACAATCATGTTTATAAAAGGAGTTGGAGCATTATTCTGCCCTCCTAGTGAAGAACGCAGTAAATAGTACTTTTGACAAAAATATTTAGATACCATAGGTATTCGGAATCGCCTAATAAAATACAACATTCTTGTACGGGCCAACCCGCACATTCAGCAAAATGCATTGTGCTTTAGCATTACTTATTACACAATAAATCAGTTTTAAACTCACTACGGCAACGTGCGGTCGTTTTCATTATCATCATTTCCCGATCTGATCAATTTAATCATAGTTATGTTTAGGGTCCGCAACAGACCCTACAATTCTATTCTCACTAACGTATCAAAACATGTTTGACACAGTTACTGCGTTCTTCACTAGGAGGGCAGTATTCAGTTCCTGATGATAATGATTTTGTGCCGCATCCACACTCCACACATTGCCTCCCTCATTCAAGGATCGTTAAAATTTAATATTTACAAGATCGCGTGAGAAACGTCAGCCTCAATTTATAGTCCATTTGGACGATTACATACATTAAATAATACGTTAAACTAGTAACACAGTTATAGCTACAAAACAAGATAATAAAGGTGGATTCACACAGAGCGACACAACGCGGCGACCGCAGTCAGGCATGTCAGTGTCGCGACACATCTGTTGAATGAAACTATGGCTCCGAAAGTTCGGTTTAATACGCTCGCATAATGTCGAAATGATGTGCCTTGTAAAACATTGAGAGCGTATTTAGCCGAACTTTCAGTAGATGTGTCGCGTTTTAAATACTACGTTATACTGGCAACACAGATGTAGGTATATGGAACAAGATAATTAACGTGGATTCACACAGCGCGACGAGACGGCGACCTGCGATGCGATTTTCAGGGCGCGTCGAAGTCGTCTATTTTATCCGTCTCTTTCACCCCAATAGTACTTAAGAGCTTTTTGAGGGTAAGAGGGTAGATGGACACTACGGTACCAATGACATTCCGACGATTTCACGCGCCATTTTAGTAACTACGAAAGGAATGCAGAAATATTGGTTTCTGCCAAGGAAAACAAAAAACTGAAAAGTCATTCATTTAAGAAAACCCCAATTTGTAAGAACAAAGCTCTCGCGTGCTTTTCGATCCGCCATTTGCAATCTCGAATACAAAATGGCGTCGCAATCGCGCGGGAAAATCTCGAGTTTTTGAGTGATTTCGTGAAAAGTGCCACTTAGAGCTGTGGGCCGCTGTAGATCGAAGCTAGAAATAGCTTTTTAGAATGCCTAAATGTAGATCTACCTACGGCAGTTGAGTTAAAGGGCATTGTGTATGTACAATCATCATTTATGTATGTACATCATCACAATTCTTTCTTTCTTTCATCAAAACTGTCTATGTAAGAAAAACTTGAGGTTCAACATCAGTTTGGTTGAAGTATACCTAGTAGATAGGTATGTATGTTCGTATGAGCTAGTGGCCAACTCTAGTGACGGAGTTTTTAGACCGCCTGAAAGCCTCCGTCATAGCTTAACGACTTAAAAGCCGGGACCGACAATTTCAGTGCATTCCCAAGCACGGAAGCGCTCAGCTCGTAATGCCACTTGCGGTCACCCATCCCAATTGTGACCGCGCACAAAGTTGCTTAACTTCAACGATCAATCAAGAACGTCTAAGCAACCTCCCCCCGAGCATATCGTAAAAGTCGACTAAGGAATAGTATCCAACATGATTTACCATCTATATGGGCGATGGGCTGATCACCTGTCACAATGGTTCACCATCTTGGGACTTTGCATCAGGAGTGGCTATAAGTTTGTCTATGATTGCTTGTGACTCTGCCTACCCCATTCATACATGCCTTAAAATATAGCCATAGGGGTAGGAATATAAGTAGGTTACTGATGCTTTTACAGCACAGGTACTTACCATAAGTGCTCTCCTGTATTCAAATTCTCTTTGACAGTCACTAATTTGACTAATTATTTGAGAGTGCCGCGTAATTGCCCGGAAGTGGCGCCATCTTGTGCAACCGCGAAATGGCGGCCGGATGTAATCGAATGAGGTTACGTGCATATAAACTGTTTGCATTTCTGACCGTGAATACAAAAGCTTATGTTTTGCAAAGCTCTTGTAGTTAGTACTCAGCTAATACGTGACAGCTTGAAATTATATCACAGCTTTTTTAGCTACATATTTACTAACATTTTAATTCTAGAAAAGAACTTACAGCTGGAAGGAATTTAAAGATGAGATTGTAAGTGTGGCTTCCCAAGTATGTGGTGTAAGTAAGAGGAGTAAAGGGCAAAAGGTGAAGCATGCATGGTGGGATAAGGATGTACAAAAGTTGGTATGTGAGAAGAAGAAAGCGTGGTTAGACTGGCTCGCAGTCAGAGCTAATGAGAGAATGCAGACAGCTACGAATGAGGATGTGGATGAAGCGAAAGACAAATATAGGAGGTTGAAAGGGATAGTGAAAGAAATGATTGCAAGAAAGAAAGATGAGCAAAAAGACGTGTTTGATGAAAGGTTATCTGAGGATTTCCAGGCGAACATTAAGTTCTTCTGGAAATCCATCCGTTCAGCCAGAGGAAAAATGCAGAGCTCTGAGCTGAACTCTATCAGAGACCAGAATGGAAGTATTGTGAAAGGTGAAGAATGTGTTTTAAAAAGATGGCAGGATTATTTTGAAAGTTTGTTTGAAAGAGAGGATGGTGTACATGCACTAACCTCAACGATGGATGAAATTGTTGACATTGATGAAAGTGGTATTAGCATGAATGAAGTTGTGAATGCATTAAGAAGTATGAAAGCTGGAAAAGCAGCGGGATATGACAAGGTAACAGTCGAGATGCTGAAGGCTGGACATGGTCTCGTAGCAAGTCAGCTATGCCGCCTTTTCAACATGTGTTGGGTTAACGGTCGTGTACCAAGCGATTGGTGCAAGGCCGTTATAGTTCCACTGTACAAAGGAAAAGGCTCGCATCAGGACTGCAAAAACTACAGGGGCATTAGTCTACTCAGCATTGTCGGCAAACTGTATGCGAAAGTGTTGATTGAAAGAGTTATGAAAGAAACCGATGAGAAAATATGGGATGCACAAGCGGGTTTTCGAAAGGGAATGGGATGTACGGATCAGGTCTTTTCCTTGCGAAGCATAGCCGAAAAGTTTTTGGCCAAGGGTCAAAAGGTCTATTGCGCATTCGTGGATTTGGAAAAGGCCTATGACAAAGTGATGAGGAATGAACTTTGGTCGGTATTGTCTATGTATGGTGTAAGCGGCAACCTTATTCGAGCTCTGAAGTCTCTCTATGAGAACTCTAGTGCTTGCGTGAGGATACATGGGTCATACACTGAATGGTTTGGCATCCAAAAGGGTGTAAGACAGGGATGTGTAGCGTCACCATGGCTGTTTAACTTGTTCATGGACAGTTGTTTGCAAGATTTGAAAGGTAATGAATGTGGTTTAAGAATGAATGGGTTACTCGTCAAATGCCTTCTCTATGCCGATGACCAGGTTTTGCTTGCGTCATCGGCAGATGAGTTGCAGGAGATGATAACAATTATGCATAGAGCTTTTGAGAGGAAAGGAATGAAAGTGAATGTAAATAAGACGAAAGTTATGGTTTTTGAAAGAGATGAATGCATGACAGCGTGTGACATTTTGGTAAATGGAGAAAGAGTGGAACAAGTGAATGAGTTCATATACTTGGGAACATTGTTCACGAGAGATGGAAAGCATGAGGAGGATGTTGAAAGGAGAGTGATTGCAGGAAACAAAGTGAATGGGGCACTACACGCCTTTATGGAAAGCCGGAAAGTGTCTAAAAAGGCACGACTGGCTGTACATAGAGGAGTACTAGTGCCGACACTTATGTATGGTAGTGAAAGTTGGGTATGGCAGAAGAAACATCAAAGTAGAGTGAATGCAGTAGAAATGCGTGCGTTGCGAAGTATGTGTGGGGTAACTTTGAAAGATAGAATGCGAAATAGCGTGATAAGAGAGCGATGTGGAGTGAAAGAAGATGTAGTGATGAGGATTGAGAAAGGTATGTTAAGATGGTTCGGTCATGTAGAGAGGATGAATGAAAGAAGATTAACGAAACAGGTGTATGAGGCGAGTGTGAATGGTACCGTTGGAAGGGGAAGACCTCGGCGCACGTACCTGGACCAAATCAGCGACGTTTTGGAAAAGGGCCAGGTCAAGAGTACCCTAAACCGACGAGCATGCATGAGGAATGTAATGAGAGTGAAGGAAGCAAAAGAAGTATGTCAGGATCGTAGCAAATGGCGATCCGTGATCTCTGCCTACCCCTATGGGAAACAGGCGTGATTTTATGTATGTATGTATGTATGTAACTTACAGCTACTTAATGCAAGTATTTACAAATATTTACAAAGTACAAAAGAAACGGGCTACCTTAAGACAGTCTACAAACCTATAGATAGCTCACATAACCAAGATCATTTTAATTCGATGATGAGAGCACACGGTCGTGGGTTCGAATCCGGTCGTGCGACAATGGATCTTTCTGTACGAATAATTTATGTGCGCTATACCAGTACTCTCAAACGGTGAAGGAAAACATCGTGAGTTTCCTTCATCCATACTAATATCATAAACGCGAAAGTAACTCTGTATGTCTGTTACCTTTTCACGCCTAAACTACTGAACAGATTTTGTTGAAACTTGGTAATAAGATAGATTCCATCCCGGGAAAGGACATAGGCTACTTTGGGGTGATGTTGACTTTTTGCGCTCCCTGATAATATAATTCCAAAAAACATTTCTAACACGCAGACGTCGCGGGTTACGGCTAGTTATTCATAAATTAATTTGGAAAGTCGGTCGATTGTCCTTGGCTCAGTTAGCATGATTCATTATGCATACCTGTGTGAATCACCTTATTTGTTTATTTATATAAATAGAAACATAGGTAAAGTAAGCTAGGGACGTTTAGGAACTTATTTATTGTATACATATAACTATCATTATCACACCCGTTTCACTAACAAATTGAGCATCACTTGGACACGTATTAAATCTACGTTGCATTTTTGTTCGTAACGCGACTAAGCGTGGAAGATACAGGTAAGAAACCACGCTGGACTATTTTTTTGGGAAATTATCCCTTTACAATCGTGTTTATTTCAGGAGTTGGGAGTATTATTCAGCCCCAAGCATTTTTGTCTTCTACATGTATAATCGGATATTTTATCGTAAGCTTTTATAAACAACTCATCACGCATCATTTAACACCCTATTTGTCATTTGACCAGTAGTTTAGAAGCCAGGATCTCAGAACAAAACCCTAATTTTGCTTCCTTCAAATATAACAGAAGGAAACGATCTACTCGTTATCAGTTCTAACCCTTTGACTAAAATCGCACTCAAAGAAAAGTTAGTCGCCAAAGGATTCAATAATCACGTCCGCCCCGGAAAGCGTTCAGACATAGAATGAGCTTCGCAAGCTCAGCCGGACGTACCCCCGCCGCGGGCGGAAGCCAAAAGATTAATGACTTTTGAATGCAGTTCTGCCTGCGGCTACATTACTGGCGAACTTTTCGTTCAGTGACAAGTGTAGCTGTTCATTCATCACGGGATAGACAACGAGGTAAAACGAAAAGCTTTTATAAATAACGATTGTTACATAAAATACATTATTTTGTTCATCTAAGCCTAATTTCCTTCAGTTAGATGTAGTTTCTCATATTGGACTTATAGCGTCCCACTTGTGTCCGTGTTCTTAAAAGTCATTTAGTGATTTCAAAATTTATCTAACTAGCTGCCACCCGCGGCTTCGCTCGCGTGGTACATGTACTATGTTTTTTCACCGTTTAAACCATCCCTGGACTACAACAAACATTTCAAAACGTAAATCAGCTATATCGGCCCAGCCGTTCTCGAGTTCTAGCCAGACAAACGAACAGCAATTTTTATATATATAGATAAAGTTTGAAGTCACCAAATGACTGTTCGTTACAAGACCAAGCGTAGAAGATACAGTCAGGAAATTACGCTTGGTTAATTCAAGTGAAACTTTTATTTTCTTTAGCTCCCGCCTCATTCATTTTCTTTAGCTCCCGCCTCATTCATTTTCTTTTCCGTATGCCTTCTTTTTCAACCCTCAGTCCAGCGGTAGTTAGGGCCTTTTCACCCCCTAGCTGTTAGTTTTTATGTCGCAACAAACATAGAAATCCTTTTGGGGAAATGGTTTGTGAGACTGTTCGGAGATTTTATTTTATCCACAATTTGTGCTTACCATTTTATTAGCACGAGAGGCACGCAAAAGAGAAGCGATTGTAGTAAAAAGCCTGTCAAGTGCGAGTCGAATTCGCACACGAAGGGTTCCGTATCATCGTACAATGTGCATAAATGTTTTTGTATTTTGCCCTCTTTTTTATTTCATTTTGTTTTAATTTGTTATTATAGCGGCAATAAAAATAGATAGATAGATAATGTAGGGTCTGTTGCTGACCCTAAACATAACTATGATAAAATTGATATGATTTGATCAGATCGGGAAATGATAATAATAAAAACGACCGCACGTTGCCGTAGTGAGTTGTGAACTGGATTTATTGTGTAATTACTTGCTAAAGCACAATGCATTTTGTGCTGAATGTGCGGGTTGGCCCGTACCGATAAACTTTATTGTTTACCACACAAACATTCTTAAACTTACAAACAAATAAACAAAGGTAAAAACAATGGGCAGTCATATAGCTAAAAGCGATCTCTACCAGGCAACGTAGGATTTAAATAAACACTGAAAATTTCAACTCTCTACCTCATTCGATTCACGAGATATATCTACACAGACAGACGGACGGGACGGACAGACATCAATAGGGTCCCGTTGGCACATTTCGCTTACGGAATCCTAAAGAACAAGTTTGCTATAAGTTGTCCTGAGTTGTAACTAGATGGCGCTGCTAAAAATATACCGTTTCTAGAACGCGTTATCGATGTGTTTTGATAATAATTTGAGTAGGAAATATAAAACGTAGACCACTGGTGGTCTGGTTGGTAGTGACCCCGCCTTCCGATCCTAAGGTCGTGGGTTCAAACCCGGTCTTGTACCAATGGATTTTTCTGTGTGAAAAGTTTATGTGCACTATACCAGTACTCTCAAACGGTGAAGGAAAACATCGTGAGGAAACCCACGGCTTGATCGGCTCCGCACGTATTGACCATGTCTTTCCTGTGGACAAGGCCGACTAAGCTGAGAGGATGGAATAGGTGCTGGGCAAGCCTACTCCATCTTAATTCGTCAATGCACTATAGCGTCCCCTTTGTGAAGGTAGGTAAAAGTTGCCTCCTGATGCTGTATAAATCATCTACTAGACGGTAAAAGGCCTTTATATAATGCATAGGGATAGATAGATTTTACATCACCCTCCCATTTCTTACGGTTTCCGTCGTGAATATACGAAAATTTGTAAACTTGAAATAGAATTGTACTTCTATTGAAATGCAAATTTCTTCGGAATTCCCATTGTGCCTCTCACTCTTATATATCTATCTCGCTCTAGCCTCAGGGAGTCTACATATTGTATGAGGTAGGGCTGGCAAGTTTTTCCTATTTTCACGGTTTTTTGTTGTTTTTTAGTGCAAGAAAAGAGCATTTGAGTCTCATTGTAAATCCTTTCACCACACTGGTTCAAAAGAACTAGTTACACGACTAGTAGAAGACAAATTAAATCTTAAAACTTTGAGGTTGGTATTTATTCATCTTCGTGGTCTTGAAAGTCATTTGGTGACTTCAAAACGATGCTTCAAAATCAAAAATAATTTTTGGAATCACCAAATGACTTCTAAAAATGCTTACAAATTGAAAAAAACAATGGAAAAGGGCCATTTTGGTGATTTTAAATTACCTAGTCACAAAGTAACCAAAATAAACCATTTTCAATTTCGTATTCTTAAAAGTGTCGGTGTATTGTAGGTATAAACATAGCTAAATCTATTTAAAAGCTTTTCCCGTTGTCACTTTTAAGGGTTTTGTAAGTCTCCCCTGTCCGCCAGTCTGTGCGTCCGTCCGCCCGTCCGTCTGTCAGTGGGCTGTAAGCCAGCTGTAAATAATTTGAAAGTATTTTTTAGTTTATACCATTTTTCTGACCATGAAAATATGGCATAATTCTACGACTGTCAACTGTCACAAACATAGTGAATACTGTCACTGTCAAAAACATTTGACATTGACAGCTCTTTCCCGCCAACCCTGAACACCCTACTTCCTTCAAAATTAAAATGTCCCTACTAAATAATAAAACGGTGTCTGTTTGTACGTCACATTACATGCCCTTAGGGAGGTTATTTTCTTTTTATTCCTTTTAGTGTTCCGTAGGGGTTTATACCTTTTGTACAGGTAGGGAACCATAACAAGATATTTGAAACGAGAAAAATGTGATAAAAAATGTACCTTTAAGCATTTTTATTCAATTTCGAATGCGTGTTCTAGTTTTTCTGAACCAGTGTGGTGATAGAATTTAGAGTATCCTCAATTCAAGGGCTTTTTTCGTCACATACTTTTGAAGTTAGTTTGTAAGACAGATTTCCTCACGATATTTTCTTGAATTCAACAATTATTCGAACAGAACAAAAAATTTTTGCACAACTGGATTGAAACCCACTACCTTAGGATCGGAAGGCGGGTCGCGATCACAAGACCACTAGTGCTCTTAAGTATGTAAAATACCCATAGTTTTAAATGACGCCCTATTGTTAAAATGAGTTTTAAATGAGGCAACTATTTGCCTACACAAATTAAAAAAGAAACCACACGACCTTAAAAAAAATTGTTATCTACAACATATCCAAAACCTTATCTAAAATGAAACTAACACAATGCAAAAAACAGCGTCGAAATCGGTTCAGTAGTTATTCAGTTTCAGATGTGCAAAAAAACTTTGTTCTGATGGGATTTGGATGGATTAAAGTGAACCTCAATGACATTCTTTTGGTGCACTTGACTTGGCTTTAAACTTTTTATGCTCAGGAAAATCGTATGCACGAAATGAGCCTGTTTAGGCGCACTATCTTACAGCACTTCAGTATCACATAATAAGTGCAATTGTATTTTTTACTTCCTACCACCCCACCGCTAGGCCACAGGAGCCCTAATCATAGAAACTGGACCGACAGTAATACATCCGGACTTACATTCACATAGACATATATCATGATCTGTCATCGTAGGCTAAGATTCGGCGCGGGCGCAGCTAGGGATGGGACAATGTCGATGATTTTGATATCGATATAATTTTTATCGATAAGAATGTTACATGTAAAATTGTCGCTTACTAAGCGTGGGTGGGGTGGGCTCTGAGTTTTTGTAAAATCATTGGTTTATCAATACTTATGCTAGTATTACTAGTGAAATCACTAGTTATTTCGAACCAGTGTGGTGAAAGGACTTAAAGTGCGCCTCCAAGGCTTCTTTTATGCACTTGACACATCAATAATAAATAAATAACAGCCAACAGTCACATACATAGTCCTGACCCCACACTAGGATTCCCTGTGTCGCGGGTATCAGAAACTACGAGTACCATGGTACCACAATACCCGGAAGAAATATTTACAGATCATGCAAACATTTCTTCCGCAGCGGGAATCGAACCCGCGCCTCTCTGCATCTCTGCCGAGCAATCGCCCGCCACGCCACCGAGGCTGTCGATGTTATAGAATTTTAGGTTCTACGACATGCCGATGTCCTCACGATGTTTTCCTTTACTAATAGAGAGTACTAGTATAACGCATTGGTGTACGACCTTAGAATCGGAAAGCGGGGCCGTTACCACTACACCACCAGTGCTCTAATAATTAGCCCGGAATGTCCCACAGCTGGGCAAAGACATCTCCTTGTTCTCTAAAGCTGTTCCTGTGCCAATTAGATCCACGCCCAGCTCCATTCAAGCTTTGCACCAGTTTGAGCTACGCCAGCAATTTGGGTTCGGCAGCGTAGAGTTGTGTTTCTTCTTCTCTACTGGACTGGGAGTGAAGAAAAAACATAGAATGCGTCCAGCTGCTTCTCTCCCCGAGCATGTCGTAAAAGTCGACTAAGGGATAGTATCCTCCAACATGATGAGATACAATAAGCAAGTATTCTCAAGGAGGGTTGACGTCAGGCAGGCGGCCGGTCATAAAACACCTTAGCCAAAACTCTTACAGCATGATCCAAGGAACATGCTGTGCCGACCCCACATAGAGTGGGATGAGGGCAGGAAGATGATGAGCGTAGAGTTGTGTTTCGTATTCTATTTGTACGTTTTACACAAAGATTCTGCGCTCTATCACCCGTATTCGATTAATACAAGTCGTCGAATATTTATTTACATTACAATCCGACCGGCATAATAAATAAACCTCTTGACGACCTCGGTGGCGTGACAGGCGAGTGTTCGGCTGAGCTATCTGTGATAAAAGTATGTATTTAAACAAAAAAGTATCTACCTAAGTATTCTATCAGCCATCTGGTTCCCATAGTACAAGCTTTGCTTGGTTTGGGGCTAGATGGCGCTGTGTGAAATGTCCACAAATATTTATTTATTATTTATTTCTTTATTTTATTGACCATCAACTTCACTCTTTCATACCTTATACAAAGATATCAAATATTGAACCCAAACCCAACGGATTAAAGTTAATTTTTCATCGACACAAACCAATCATACTTTGAACTCAAATTCAACGGCTTACAGTCCATTTTACATTAATCGCTCTCTAACATTATCTGATATACTTATCAAATATCGAACTTAAATACAATGGATTACAGCCCATTTTTCATCAACAAAAATGCTGACTTACACGTATCACTTGCTTATCAAGCATTGAACCCAAACCAAACGGCTTACAGTTCATTTTTGATCAACACCAGTAGCAATAAATCAGTATTAGACGCACAAAAGCGAGTTGAATCGCACGAATAGAACCGCGCGCACGTAGCTCTTTATCGATATCGATATAATGGATGATCCCCTCACTACTCGCCCAGTCACGTAGTTCAATAAAACTGTCTTTGTGTTAGCATTTTGTTTAAAATACATACGTCCGGTATAGGACACGTGGGGCAGAGGGCCTAGAAGTAGCTGGGCAACTCGACATTATTGAAGACCTCGGCGGCGTCGCGGGCGATTGCTCGGCTGAGACGCAAGAGGCGCGGGTTCGATCCCCGCTACGGTAGACAATGTTTGTTTTGGAAATATTTCTTCCGGGTCTGGCTGTTGTATTATGTACTTCAAGTATGTGTTTACAAAAAAAAATAAGTATTCTATCAGCCATCTGGTACCCATAGTACAAGCTTTGCTTAGTTTGGGGCTAGATGGCGCTGTGTGAAATGTCCACAAATATTTATTGAGCTGGATTAGGTGAGCTATCTATAGACCGTTTGCAACGGCCTTTAGATAGCCCGACTGTTTCTTTTGTATTTTGTATTAGTTGTAAGTTTCTTTCTGTTAATAAATAATCTACAAATAAAAAAATAAAAAATAAAAACCATTCAATGTAATATTTTGGCAATAAATCCAGTTTCACAAGTTCATGTTTTGTTAACTTACTAACATTACATCTCTGTTGGACTGGGAGTAAAGGAAAAACATATAATGCTTCCAGCTGCCTCTCTCCCCGAGCATGTCGTAAAAGTTGACTAAGGGATAGTATCCTCCAACATGATGGACCATCTATATGGGCGATGGGCTGATCACCTGTCACCATGGTTCATATCCATCTTGAGACTTTGTATCAGGAGTGGCTGCAAGTTTTCTTATGATTACCTGTGACTCTGTCCACCCCGTTAGGGATACGGGTGGGATAATTATTTACACAACGTAAGTCAAGTTGAATATTTGTAATTTTAAAAACTTAACAAAATACCAGGTGGTTAAATACAGTATCTAGTATGGGTATTAGCACTAAAACACCATGGAAAGCCCACAAAGGGACAGCCTAGCACCATAGCGAATGGGGGGCAAGGGGGGTAATACAGCGAGGGGTAACCTGACAAAGGGGGGGGGGGGGAAGCTTAGGGACAAGACTTTCTGCGTAATTAGGGTTAGGTGAAGATTAGTATTGAGAAGTTATTAGAACGGACAAGCTTATTGGATAATTTAATTTAATATTTTTCGATATTGCTCTTGTATTTCGAATGTATAAAAATTAGGATTAATTATTTAGAAATTTTAAAAGTCCTGACAAATAGTCGCACACTTTATAAAAAGTCCAGACATTTTAGTCACAAAATGCAAACATTACGAAACTAGATGAATATTGATTTTAGTTGAATTAGAAGTTAACAAACAATGATAAAATACTTATTTTATATTGCTTATGGTAAGTTTTACTACTTGTATTCCATCTAAGGCAAATATCCGGAGAAATTAAAAAACCGGTTAAAGTCCGGACATGTCTGGATAAATACGAACGGATTACTTGAAATGGATGTTTTTGATAGTAAAGTTCAAACCATAAAAATATATTGGACGTAACTTTGTATTGAGGTTAAAATTGACATTTTACCTATTTCGAAATCATGTACTTCAGATGAAAAAGTTAAATTGATAATGTTTAGTTATACATATATTTTTAAGTATATATGGAAAGTAGCATTTAAGTATATCATTGTTACCCTTTTAAAATTGTATGTGTACCAATTTTTAAATTCCTTTTTTACCTCTACATATTATGTATTATGATTAGTAAGACAAGTAATTTATGACTATTGCTTTTTTCTATTTGATCTACCACCGGCCCTTTCGCAGAAGTTATTAATTATTAATAGGACTTTATTACTTATCATTAATTTTTATTATTCGTTTATCTAGCACCTTCCCCATGTTACAACAGAAAGCGTACAAGCGAGACATCGAGAACCCTGAAGCAGAGCACCGGGACCAAAGGTTTTGCTATTTTGCCATTTTGCATTTCCTGTAATATGAATTTTAATTCTGCGAATCTTCGCAATACAAAATTTTTTTTTGACTGCATTTTAGAGTTTAAACATAAAAGTACATCTTTTTTTTTTAACTTCTCAAAAACAAAGACATAGACATACATTTCAGATTTTCAGTACAAAGTATCATCGCCTTATACTGTTATAAAAAAAATTAACATGTTTTGGATTTTATGTACTTATTAATAATGATCTTGGTCTACAGAGACCTATCTATTGATAATTTTATTTACGCGATGAACAGCTCTTTCAAAAAATCAGTTTTCGTTTTGTTTAAATAAAAAAAAAACAGAATATTCAATCTAAATTGCGTCATTAATAACGCCAAAATTCAGTCAAAAAAGATTAACTTCATAAAAATTTCTTAGCCACTGCAAAAATTCGCAGAATTTAATTCGTCGTAAGTGTACAGGAAAGGAAAATGTCGTAAATATCATCAAAATAGCACCGCAGGGTGAAAACAGAGGCTTCAACCAAGTCACACGTCACTTCGCTAAACTTTACCGCAAAAATGTATGGGATTGACATAATATGCTGTTAAGACATGTGGTGACATTCATAGCAACGTTACAATAATTCGTTTGTACAATATTTGAACCGGACAATAGAAGTAGCCTAATCCTCCCCTTACTTAGATCTTCTGTGTCCATAAGTACCATGGCAGTTGTGGTACAACATTACTTGTAGTTTCTGATACTTGGTTGACCCAGACTCGGAAGAAAATTCAAACATTTCTCCCGCTGTAGGAATCGAACCCTTGCATCTTAGCCAGCCACGTGGTCAGCTCGACTTTGCTTATGTCAGTCCCATACATTTTTAGACGTTCTAGCGAATTAGCAGACTTGGATATGAGGAGTGGAGAGTGGGAGACACCGTCTACTCACAGTCTCTGCAGGTGCCTCAACCTGACAAACAACCCGTCCGGCAAGTGGCCGAGTCGGTTATTGCTCAATTTCCTGGAATCAATCCGTTTTGCTGTTAACTGCGAATATTAGTTCTGAAAACTTGATATATTGGTTCTGGAATCTGGGAATAATCGATTCGAAATCTGGGAACATCGTATTAAATTTGAAAAATGAGAATATTAATTTCGAATGCTGAGAATACTCATTTCGAAAACTGAGAATAATAACGGGATTTCATATATCTGAAAAGTAATGGATGGTTTTTAGGGAAAAAATAAAACCAAAAGGTTTTAGAATCTGCGAATTGTATGAAGAAAAAATTTAAAAAATATGACGTTTAAAGAAACAGGAGTATGATACTAAAACCAAGGGGATTTATGAAACTGCAATTCTATTTAAAGATGAAAAACAAATGTTAGGTTTATCATAACACTGAAAATGTAAAAAATATTAGAAACATGACATTGATACAAAGTCACAGCGTTCAGAACGTTCGAAGTTGGTGGCTTTTGCTTAGGTATTTTATAATGATAAGTATGTTATCTCGAGTACTTACAGTCGTTCCAGTGCATTCAGCTCCGAGAATGTGTCCCTCTCGATTGTGTGGATGTGGTTTTCCGATAGTTGTCTAGAACAAAACAGAATATTATCCTGAATGTGTGCCTAATATAAACAATCAGAATCAGAATCATTTATTTGCAACAAACTAAAACTAAACTAACTTATGTCATACTAGCTGCCGCCCGCGGCTTAGCTCGCGTTGTACCCGGATAAAAAATAGCCTATATGTTAATTCAGTACATGTACTATGTATATTCCAAGTTTCGTTCAGATCCGTTCAGCTGTTTAGGCGTGATTGAGGCACAAACATCCAAACATCGTTACAAACTTTCGTACTAGATGGCAGCACAGGTAAAGTTAGTACGCGCTATCGTTGCGTTTTGAGCTTTACGCCGGTAATTTCAAGCAAACTAAGACTTTTCAATTTTATAATATAAGTAAGATCAAACCTTTCCATAAACAAACACAAAATGTAGCAGAGATGTTTTACATTCTTTTTTTTCTACCCCTCCTACTTTTTTTTAAGTATTATATTCAATTTTATACCGTGTGGCAATAAAAATACGGACTTTAATAAGGAATAATATAATTTATAAAAAAAACACACACGATATATAGAAACAAAATAAGAGTCAAGCTTAATTAAAAGATTAAAACTACGCGAGCGATCGATCCCGTGACGGATCCACAGTGGATGTGACGATGTATGTTTGTGCCTGAATCACGCCGTAACGGCTGAACGGATTTTAATGAAACTTGGAACATACATAGTATATGTGCTGGAATAACATATAGGCTGCTTTTTATCCGGATACCACGCGAGCGAAGCCGCGGACGATAGCTATAATATAAAAACTTGTCGCAATATTTATCATCTACTGTGGTACTTACAATGTTTTCAACTCTTTCAAGTTTTGGAAGTCACTTTGGAAAATGATCGTGATGTTATTTCCTTGCAGATCTCTGTAACAAACAAAATAAACAATTCACTTAAAACCAATTCATATCCATATTATAAATACTTCTCTGCTGGACTGGGAGTAAAGAAAAAACAGAATGCGTCCAGCTGTTTCTCTCCCCGAGCATGTCGTAAAAGTCGACTAAGGAATAGTATCCTCCAACATGATGGACCATCTATATGGGCGATGGGCTAATCACCTGTCACCATGGTTCACCATATCCACCTTGGGACTTTCAATCAGGAGTAGCTGCAAGTTTTCTTATGATTGCTTGTGGCTCTGCTTACCCCATTAGGGAAACGGGCGTGATAATATGTGTCTGTTACCTTTGCGAGCCTAAACTACTAAACAGATTTTGATGAAAATTGGCAAGCAGATAGATTGCATCCCGGAGAAGGATATAGGCTATTTTTTTTCAAAAATAGTCAAGAGGAAATTATTATTAAAAGATGAAAGTTTACACGGGAAACCGAGACGTAGCCAGGTGCGGTCAGTACTTGGATGGGTGACCGCACTTTTTACACTCCAAAGATTTTTTATCAAGTCTGTCTGTCTGATACCTTTCACGCCTAAACTGCAAAACAGATTTTCATAAAATTTGTCAGGGATATAGATAACACCTTAGAGAAGGACATAGGCTACATTTTGTCACGAAAACCGAACCGAAGTCACGGGCAACAGCTAGTTATAAAAGTGTCGAGTCTCATTTATTTTATCAGGAAGTTATGATGGTCTCGTTTAACAACTAATAAAGTGTTTACGCTAATACGCAAATAGCTAGGACGTGCCTCTGACTAACCCTGAGAAACCAAATTAATTTAATTTACATTAATCTTTTATTATACCTACATACAAACTTGTTTACTTTTTATTTTGTTTATTTTAATTTTATTTTTGTTTAATTATATCTTCACTTTGTTTGTTGCTTTGATGCTGTTACAAATAAATAATTCATTCATTCAAATTATTTAAGATTGTTTGAAAAAAATTATATCAGAACTTACGAGTTACAACACAACAGAAAAACCCCGAAGAAATATCAAGTAAGTTCGTATGAGCTAGTGGCCAACTCTTGTGACGGAGTTTTTAGGCCGCCTTAAGGCCTCCGTCATGGCTTAACGACTTAAAAGCCGGGACCGACAATTCAACGTGCCCTCCGAAGCACGGAAGCGCTCTCGTAATGCCACTTGCAGTCACCCATCCAAATTGTGACCGCGCACAACGTTGCTTAACTTCAACGATCAATCAAGAACGTCTAAGCAAGCTACGAACGCTTCAAATATAATGTAGAACATAATAATAATTACTCCTGAAGCAGGAACCGAACCTGCACACCTAGAGGACCAGATGCTGGACGTCTACAGCATTTTATGATCGATTTTAATTCATTTTAACTCATTAACAGATCTCTCAATAAAACCGCTGTTTAAAACGAAAGCTAATTACTACCAATTAATCGGCTTAATTCGAATACATTCGATTCAATAATCGATTATCATTCGATTGCTGCGATCGCACCGATTATCGATACGAGCTGTAATTGGATCATAATTATTGGATTAACAAACACGGCGGGCCTAGTGGTGGGAAAATATCGATAAAGTAAGTATCTAAATGCACAATTTTATATACATAGGTATATACATAATTATCACGCCTGTTTCCCATAGCGACTGAGACACAAGAGGTGCGGATTCGATCCCCGCTACGGGAGAAATGTTTATAATAATGACCTCAATGGCGTGGTGGGCGAGTGCTCAGCTGAGACGCTAAAGGCGCGGGTTCGATTCCCGCTATGGGAGAAATTTTTTTATGTTCTGCAAATATTTCTTCCGGGTCTGGGTGTTGTATTATGTATTATAAGTATGTATTTACAAAAAATAAGTATATAAGTATTGTATCAGTCATCTGGTGTCCATAGTACAAGCTTTGCTTAGTTTGGGGCTAGATGGCGCTGTGTGAAATGTCCACAAACATATTTATTTATTTTATTTAATATTATCTCCCGGATTTTTATGAAAATCTGTTCAGAGGTTTAGGCTTGAAAATGTAACAGACAGACAGATAGTGTAACTTTCGTATTTATAATATTGGTATGGATTTAATATAATCAAACCAGATGACAGTCATAACATTTTATCGATATAACCATAGAGTAATATTGGACATTCAATTTCAATGATCGAGAATCGTGCTACTGGGCTATTTATCATGGGAATTGGATTGGTCTAATTATATGCATGATACTCAGACTAAATAAAAGAAAAGATGGAGCGCCGCGAACAACAAAAGTGAAGCCACAAAACCGTGCTCCTACAAGTAAACACACGCTCACGCACACACCTACACTAAAACCATGCTCTTCGCTCTCGAGTCGTCGCCTAGTAAACTTAAAATTTAAAAATAGAATTCTGCCTTCCTATGTAGTGAAAACTTGTAAAAACAGCAGCAAATCACATAAAAAGTATCACGGAATCACTTTTCACTGAGGCGCGGCGTCTTTTCTTTTTATTTGGTCTGAGCCGTGTTACGACTGTAGTGAAATAAATAAAAATAAATAATAGTGAAATAATATAAGACTTATTTAAGTCAGAAACATTTCCACCCGACTGTGAAGGAAGGTAATGTGTTTCGGTTGTATGTATGTATGTGTGTGTGCATTTATTTAACTGAAGCTGTAGGTAGTCCAAAAACCTAATCATAATAATCATAATCATAATCATAATCATAATCATAATCATAATCATTTATTCATAGTTTTCGGTACATATCGATCTTAAAAACTACTTAGTTCAGCCAAAACCTGCCTTTACTGGCGTATGAATATTATAAAACTAAAGTACTTATTAAAATAATTAATTCGAATTATAATGTCAAAAATTTAAAGCATCATAGTCAAAAAAAATCAAAATTAAAGATATAAAAAAAATATATATAAGTATGTCATGATGTCAGTTAATTAACACGTAGACGGACCTAGACGGATTTTGAGATATGGGGTGTCATTAGATTCGTCTGAACGACGCGACGAGTGTCCTATGCTAGCATGATGCTTGGATGATGCTGTAAGAGTTTTGGCTAAGGTGTTTTATGACCGGCCGCCTGCCTGACGTCAACCCTCCTTGGGAATACTTGCTTATTGTATCTCATCATGTTGGAGGATACAATCCCTTAGTCGACTTTTACGACATGTTCGGGGAGAGAAGCAGCTGGACGCATTCTGTTTTTTCTTTACTCCCAGTCCAGCGAAGAAGTCGGACGACTTAATCCCATTATATTATAAATGTGAAAGTTTTTGTGGATATTTGTATTATTTGAATGAAACTTGGAATATACATAGCACATGTGCTGGATTAACATAATGTATAGTAAATTTTTTGTTCGGGTTAAATGAGAGCGAAGCCGCGGGCGGCATCTAGTAAATTAATCAAATGTTTCATGTGTCAAGTGCACCAAAGGAGCCTCTGAGGCGCACTTTGAATGATTTCATCATAAAGGTTCGAAAAAAAATGTGACACGACTACGATATGTTTTTTATCGATACAAAATCGATTCTTTCCATCAACATTTCCCATCCCTAGTCTACATTATACAATGTAGCTAGGGATGGGTAATTCAAGAGGTTTACACTGGTGGTCGATTTGATTGCCCACATCTGAACATCATTTAATTGTACTTGGATTCCAAGATGGCGGACATTCTTTGTTTTAAATCAGTTTGATTCATGTTTTAATTAAGAGTCTTTTAGACAAGATAATTTCTAAGAGCACTGGCACTACCCCGCCCTGGTCGCGGCTTTGAATCCCGTCGTGCACCAATTTGTCTGTTTGGAAATGACGTGCGCTATGCCAGTTCTCTGAAACGGTGAAGGAAAATCGTTCGAAAATATGTGTCAAAAATGCACAATTATAGCAAACTTGTTTTTCTAACAAAAAAGGCGTTTTTGACACATAACATTGCTATAAATATTTATCAGGCGGTCAAACTTTATATTACACCAGCTGCTGCCCGCAGCTTCGCTCACGTGTTACCCGGATAAAAAGTACCCTATATGTTAATCCAGCACACGTATTATCTATATTCCAAGTTTCATTCAAATCCGCTCAGCCGTTTAGGCGTGATTGAGGTACAAACATCGTCACATACTCACAAACTTTCACATTTATAATATACTAGCTGTTGCCCCCGACTTCGTACGCGTGTAGTACATTATTTTGTTCTATATTCAATAGTTTTCGCAGCGCACGCCAAAAACTATTTTGGGTTTTCTACCTTGGGTTACAATATTGCAATTTTCTAACGGATCCCTAATTTTTTTGAAAATATATTATAGCCTATACTGGACCCTGATAATGTAGCTTTCTATTGGTGAAAGAATTTTTGAAATCGGTCTAGTAGTTTCGGAGCCTATTCGTTACAAACAAACAAAAATATCTTTCCTCTTTATAATATTAGTGCTTCATTTAAATTTCTATGTATAATTTTCAGAAACAACTTAACTTGTTATTGAATAAATTGAATTGAGTTAGTAACAACAATCAGTCGACTGTTAGTAGAATATTGTAACTGAGCATATATAGCTCGATAGGGGTAGTTTTTAGTTTGTACGGGGCCCTAAAGTCATCTTACTTATATTATAAATGCGAAAGTTTGTGAGTTTGGATGTTTGTGCCTCAATCACGCCTAAACGGCAGAACGGATTTGAATGAAACTTGGAATATACATAGTACATGTACTGGATTAACATATAGGCTATTTTTTATCCTGGCAACACGCGAGAGAAGCCGCGAGCGGCAGTTAATGATCTCATAAATGTCCGGCTTTTTAATGAATGAAACTCTTAATTACTCTAACGATCCTAAAATGCATTGTTATGCAAACAGTTCATAATAATTAAAATGCTTTGTATGTAGTTATGTTCTGTAAATACAAATTTTTAAATTCGCTACTTCTCTGATGGACTGGGAGTAAAGGAAAAACATAGAATGCTTGGATGCATTATATATCACGCCCGTATACCTAGCGAGATAGGAAGAGAAACGATGATAAGAAAACACCAACAGCACCAACAGTGGCTTCAACAACACCATCGAGGATACTGGAACACTGCTGCCAACACCCCAAAGTCCTTCTCCGGTACTTCAAGGAGCTGGGCTGGCTGGGGGAGGGTTAGCAGGGCGATAATGCACAATACACCCCACCGCGGGACGTCAGTGCAGATCTTTGTTCCCCTAACATTAGAATTAGAATTAGAATGATAAGAAAACTTGCAGTAACTCCTGATTCAAAGCCCCAAGATGGATATGAACCATGGTGACAGGTGATCAGCCCATCGCCCTTATAGATGGTCCATCATGTTGGAGATGATACTATCTTTTGGTCGGCTTTCAAGACATGTTCAAGGAGAGAAGCAAAGTTCAAAGTCAAAATTGTTTATTACATAATAACACGGGGATCACTTGTGCCGTCATAAGGAAAAAAGACGTATCTGACTTTTTTTTTCATAATTGAGTTATATACATCATCGGAATCAGTAAAAAAAGACGCATCTACCAGTATTTTTTTCTCCATTTCGGAAATTTATGTAGAAACGTCCTTTTTTCTTATGACGGCAGTCTTGGTCACGTCTTAAATCTACGTCGCATTTACACCTGTTCGTAACGCGACCAAGCGTGGAAGATACAGGCAAGAAACCACGCTTGGCTATTTATTTATTTTTTGGCCGCCTAAAGGCCTCCGTCATGACTTAACGACTTTAAAGCCGGGACCAACGTGCCCTCCGAAGCACGGAAGCACTCAGCTCGTCGCCACTTGCGGTCACCAATCCCAATTGTGACCGCGCACAACGTTGCTTAACTTCAACGATCAATCAAGAACGTCTAAGCAAGCTACGCCACGAGCGCTTCATGACATGATTATGATGAAATCATAGCATCAAAACACAGAATCATTCTCAAATATTAAAAATAAAGATCCCCAAAGAAAGTAACTTCTTCTAATTAAGATTCCGGAACTCGTTAAAAGTAAATTCCCTCAAATTTGAGGAATGCTATGTACTGGCGCGGCCAGAAGTGTTCACCAGCTATTTTTAGATAGCTTATTATTTCTACAGTGGTTGTTTCTAAAGTGGCTGATCATATGAAGTGCTAGATTTAGCCCACAGTTTCGCTTACGTGGTACCCGGATAAAATGTAGCCTATGTTGATCTAGTATCCTCTCCAACATGATGGACCTCTTATAAGGCGATGGGCTGATCACCTGTCACCATGGTTCACCATATCCGTCTTAGGACTAAATCAGAAGTGGCTGCAAGTTCTCTAATGTGTACTATGTGGCTCTGCCCACCCCATTAGGGATACGGGCGTTATCTACATTAGGTTATACCTATAGCTAAGATGTACTATTGCATTGTAACATTTTCTTTACGCATTGTCATACATTATGTAATAGTTACTCCAAGGATAATGCTGTGCCGACCCCACATAGAGTGGGATAAGGGCAGGAAGATGATGATGATGATGTAATAGTTCCTTCATTATTCTCATACATGCCACCTCTTCACGCCAAGAATGCGCCAACATTAAGAGCGCTTAATTTAATAAATGCATTTGTACACGAGTTCCAACATATTGATCTGTTTAATTAAGCCTTTGTATTGTTTTTAAATATCTAAGAGTACCTATTTTTAAGTTTTAATTAACACAGTTAGCGTTTTGGTGTAGACTGTAAGCTTTCTGTTGTCTGAAAATAAATAATTCTAATAATTCTAATTTTTTGGTAGAATGCCTAACGTGCAAGTTTTCTTATGATTACTCGTGGTTCTGCCTACCCCGTTAGGGATACGGGCGTGATAATTATATGTATGTATTATTGCATTTTTTCGTAACTATTTGTCACTCGACTGTACCACCCCAGACTGAAATTAATGAAGGGGTATCAGCTCAGGATAGTTCAGAGAAGTTCTTAACTTGTTCTTAAATAGTTCAAGTTTTAAACGGCTTTAAAAGCAATTTATGATGGAATTTTTGAATGTTTTAAGTGAAACTTAAGTTTTTAATCTCTTATCTGGGATATAACTACTCGCTTTTTAGGGTTCCGTACCCGAAGGGTGTCAACGGGGCCCTATTACTAAGCCTCCGCTGTCCGTCCGTCCGTCAGCGGGCTGTATCTCATGAAAGAGAGTTTAAATTTTCACAGAATGTGTATTTCTATTGCCGTTATAACAACAAATAATAAAAAAATTAAAGGGATCTTGTTTTAATAGCTAATAGGTTTTAATTAGGTGCGGGTTCGAGTCTAGGTGTTGTAGTATTATGTTACATATTATTAGTAAGAATTTACAAAAAAAAGAAGAGTTTAATAAGTATTTTATCAGCCATCTGGTTTGCTTAGTTTGGGGCTAGATGGCGTTGTGCGAAATGTCCACAAATATTTATTTATTTATGTGTTTAGTTTATTTAGTTTCTCTTCCATTGAAATCCTCCAGCTCATAAAGTGTTTTGATTTTGGCTGTAATTTTGTGAGGATCGAATAATAATAAAGAAATAGCATTGAAACTCTCAATAAAGAGCAATTTCTCTGTCAGGACTCGTGCGAGGAATTCAATTGAGCTGACAAACGGCCCGCATTGCAGCCTGGACGGGCGCCAAGGCATAAAGGAAGCACTCCACTTCTTAAGAGCACTGGTGGTCTAGTTGGTGGTGACCCCACCTTCCGATCCTAAGGTCGTGGGCTCAAATCCGCTCTACCAATGGATTTTTCTGTGCGAAAAATTTATGTGTGCTATACCAGTACTCTCAAACGGTGAAGGAAAACATTGCAAGGAAACCCGCGGCTGAGTCAGCTGCGCACGTATTGACCATGTCTTTCATGGACAAGGCCGACTAAGCTGAGAGGATGGAATAGGTGCTGGGCAAGCCTACTCCATCTTAATTCGTCCCGGGCACTACAGCGTCCCGTTTGTGAAGGTAAAGTTGCCTCCTGACGCTGTATAAATCATCTACTATAGATGGTAAAAGACCACTTTTTTCACTAGTCTACTAGTTCATTCGGATTCAGATTCGTTCAGAAATTCGGATGGGTGACCGCAAGAGGTATTGCGAGCTGAGCGCTTCGAATCGGAGGGCGCTTTAAATTGTCGGTCCCGGCTTTTAAGTCGTTAAGCCATGACGGAGGCCTTTAGGCGGCCTAAAAACTCCGTCACTAGAGTTGGCCACTAGCTCATACGAACTTACTTTACTTCGAAATACTGACTTGTGTGCCTCAAATATGTCGCTTTTGTGCACATGTTTTAGTAAGGATCCCTAATTTTTTTGTAAATATAATATAGCCTATGTTATTCCGTAATAATGTAGCTATCTACAGGTGAAAGAATTTTTGAAATCGGTCCAGTAGTTTCGGAGCCTATTCGTTACAAACAAAAAAATCTTTCCTCCTTAAAATATTTATTTATTTAAGTACACCCCACATCCTATACATTATAACCTTTAAAAAAACACAATCATGGAAGGTACATTTCCGATGTATATGACAATGACGGTGTACATGACTTACACTAATAATTATTAAAAATATTAGTGTAGATGAGTGAAAGCGCGGGGTTTCAGCTAGTGGCAGATAAATAAAAGTCCCTCTCCTTTTCTGAACGATAAAAATAGTCTTGGTAATGTCAGGTGGAATATGAACGAGGGTATAAAAGTTGAAAATCGTTTAGATAAGCTTTCAGTCCCGAGCCATTGTAACTCATAACTTATTCATTCTCAAATGTACAGTCGACAGTTTTTAGCATATATTACGAACCTCGATAAAACATACTGAACATTTCATTTTTATGGAGTTGCTAGATTTAGTATCTATAATAATTTTTGAAAGGAAATTTTCTAGACAAGGTTTGTATGGCTGTTTAAAAGTAAAAATAATTAAATAATGGTTATGAAACTAGATTTGGTAAGACCACGGACATAAATTAAGTCTTTTACCATCTAATAGTAGATGATTTATACTTCACAGACGGGACGCTGTAGTGCCCGGGACGAATTAAGATGGAGTAGGCTTGCCCAGCACCTATTCCATCCTCTCAGCTTAGTCGGCCTTGTCCTCAGGAAAGACATGGTCAATAATACGCGCGGAGCTGACTAAGCCGCGGGTTTCCTCACGATGTTTTCCTTCATCGTTTGAGAGTACTGGTACAGCGCACATAGATTTATCGCACAGACTTTGGTACACGACCGGATTTGAACCCACGACCGGATAGGAAGGCGGAGTCACTACGAACTAGACTACTAGGTTACGAAACCAAAACTTTTACATAAAAAATATCATCATCATTGGCCTTTTACGTCTATTACAGATGATTTAGGTGGCATCAGTTTTAATAGGTAGGTACAGTTAAAATATACCTAATATAATAAAGTAAGAAAATTATTATCTCGCGAATCAGCGTTTTTTGCACAAAAATAAGGTTAACAAGAAAGAAAATATGAGTATTTACAAATTATTTACACTATACATAAGAAACAGTCGGCCCATCTAAAGACTGTTGCAAACGGTATGTAGATAGCTCATCTGATCCAGATCATTAGCAGACGGAAGCGTGCCCGAGACGCTGGTCGCATTGCCACCAAATAAAAATGAGAAAGAAAAATAATTTAATAATTATAAAAACGCCTTTCCAAGTGATATTTTAAAAGAAATGGGAGGAATAGAATTAAGTCTACTTGAGCCACCGACTAAGTACCCTATAATGGGGTAATACGAATAAGTGGGGAAGAAGTAATTGATATGACTGTAAAGTCATGGTATCTTTTCAATTATATTTCGATTTGTTTTCAAATTCTAGGGTTCAAATTCGGTCGTGCATAAAATTATACACAAAATCTTCTCTGCTGGACTGGGAGTAAAGAAAAAGCATAGAATGCGTCCAGCTGCTTCTCTCCCCGAGCATGTCGTAAAAGTCGACTAAGGAGTAGTATCCTCTCCATCATGATGGATATCGCGCATCTGGCTGTATGTTGATTCTATCGAACCCGCACCTATCACGTCTCACCCACTACGCCATAGTAAGTTCAATATCTTGAGCACAAACATATTAAAGCGCTATTGGCGGGAACCGGAAGTTGAGCTCAATGGCGTACAACTTCCGATTAGGGTGACCATCGTTACGGAACTATCTGGGATATACATAGTCATATTTTTGTGAATCAGATTAGTAAAAAGCAGACCTATATAGAAGATACTAGCTGCTGTCCACGGCTTCGCTCGCGTGGTACCCGGATAAAAAATGTAATATATGTTAATCCAGCACATGTACTATGCATGTTCCAAGTTTCACTCAAATCCGTTCAGCCGTTTAGGCACAAACATCCTCACAACTTTTCACATTTATAATTGTATTGTATTTATAATTGTTTATATTGTACCATAGAAGGTTAAAGGCCTTAGTTATACCCAGCGGTGGGATGATACGGGCTGAGAATGAAGTTCCTGAAAGTAACTAAAAGTGTGGCCACCCTCCCCTATAACCGCAGCCTGAGGCCCCCTCTTTAATAAACTATTCCCTCTCCGGTAATCCACCCGTTATCCACACGGTGCAAGTGGGGATAAGAACACTGTGAAGACAATAATCTTTACTTCCTTATTCAAATAAAGCTTTTTAGTGGACACAAAGTTCAAAAAAGTCTAACTACCCACAACACAGATTTTCGTAGGGTGGGAGCTAGCGCAACTCAAATTGTACCCGCTTATACAATATTTTTATAGCATACTAGCTGCCGCCCGCAGCTTCGCTCGCGTGGTACCCGGATAAAAAATAGCCTATATGTTAATCCAGTACATGTACTATGTATATTCCAAGTTTCATTCAAATCCGTCCAGCCGTTTAGGCGTGATTGAGGCACAAACATCCAAACATCCAAACTCACAAACTTTCGCATTTATAATATAAAAATAAGATTGTGCCATATAAAGCTTTTTTATCTTTTATCTTTATCTAGTACTAGCTGTTGTACGCGACTTCGTACGCGTGTAGTACATTATTTTGTTCTATAATCAATAGTTTTCGCAGCGCACGCCAAAAACTATTTTGGGTTTTCTTACCTTGGGTTACAATATTGCGATTTTCTTACGGATCCCTAATTTTTTTGAAAATTTATTATAGCCTATACTGGACCCTGATAATGTAGCTTTCTATTGGTGAAAGAATTTTTGAAATCAGTCCAGTAGTTTCGGAGCCTATTCGTTACAAACAAAAAAACAAAAAAATCTTTCCTTTTTATAATATTAGTATAGACAAAGGCCTCACCTAGTCTATTACAAAGTTTATACGAGATCTATGAAACGCGACACCACTGGTGGTCTAGTTGGTAGTGACCCCGCCTTCCGATCTAAAGGTCGTGAGTTCAAATCCGGTCGTATACCAATGGATTTTTCTGTGCGAAAAATTTATGAGCGCTATAATACCAGTACTCTCAAGAAGGAAAACGTCGTGAGAAAACACGTGGCTTAGTCAGCTCCGCATGTATTGACTATGTCTTTCCTATAAGTATTCTCTATCAGCCATCTGGTTCCCATAGTACAAGCTTTGCTTAGTCAGGGGCTAGATGGCGCTGTGTGAAATGTCCACAAATATTTATTACGCTTATCTAACAGGATGGAATAGGTGCTGGGCAAGCCTACTCCATCTTAATTCGTCCCGGGCACTACAGCGTCTCGTCTGTGAAGGTAAAAGTTGCCTCCTGACGCTGTATAAAACATCTACTATAGATGGTAAAAGGCCTTAGCTTATCTAATAACTCTTGTTTTCCGAGTATAGCCACGTATTTGTATGTTTTTCTGTGGAATATAATAGGTACTACGTGTCTGTCTGTCTATATCTAGGGGCGGGGAGAATTAGCATCGTATTGGCAAGTCACGTGTCGCAATATGTCTTCATGATACAAAACATTTTGCCAGCTTATTGAGCGGGGAAGTATTGTAGAGGAAAAAGTAAATAATTTAGAGAATTGTGGCTTTTTGAAAGACTTAAAAATGACGCTGTATTTTGCTGATACATAACGGGATGTTTAAAATATTTGGACCGTTTTTGGGTTATATGTTTGAAAAATAAGTTGTATTGGCTGTATTTTTAATAAAAAAACTTCTGATTTGAATTTACCCATATTGTCACATAAAAAAAAACACTATAAAAACAATAATACTTATTATTTTGTAATGTTATCTATTGAGTACTTGGTAACATTGAATTGAAGTTTAAAAACTAACCTTATTCATTTACATACCCCCGAATACTCAAACGCGACTCAGAGTTGAGCACGTCTCAAGTAACGGTTTTTTGACAGTTTTTGATGAAAATCTGTCAAAAACTCGTCACTTGAGACGTGCTCAACTCTGAGAGGCGTTTGAGTATTCGGGGGTTAGTCTAGAAACATTTTAGTTTACAATTACAAACAGAGGGTGACTCCGAAATTTTTAAAGATAGCCAACGTAGCTAATAAAAATTCTATCAGTAAGGTTTGTTCATGCTTCCCCCAGTGTCACATAAAACAGGAAAAACTGCAATTTTCCACCGTTTCACGGAAAATATATATTTTTATAGTCTTTCTGCGCGTGGGAATATGCAATTTAGTGAAATTGAGCGAGAGAATCTATATTAAATTTTTACGATTCTTAAAAGACTGATAAAATGAACGCACAGCTAAAAATGATAATAACATAATAGTAGATTGTTATACAAGTGGTTAAAATGATCCATTATCTATAATATAAAAATGAATCGCAAAATGTGTTGGTAAGCGCATAACTCAACAACGCCTGAACCAATTTGGCCAAATATTTTTTTAAAATGTTCGTTGAAGTTCAAGGATGGTTTTTACGGCGAGAAAAATTAGAATTATTGCTGGAAAAACCCTAAAAATAGCCCTTTTCTTTTTCCCATACAAATGACGAATGAACAGGACGAAGTCTGTCGGGTCAGCTAGTTAGTAAATAGAAAGCGACCTATAATGGGTTTTTCTTTTCACTGCGATTGCGAGAAAATAAAATAATCCAATCCAATAAAATATGGCCACCAATTCAATTTGTAATTGGAGAAAAATTTCGCGCCAATGCCTTTTTTTTTAATTTCTTATGTATCCGCACCGCAATGCAGGCATTTTAGTTCTATTTTCAAAAATAAATGTTCTTTTTTTATGAAACAGTGAGAGAGAGAGAACAGTTATAAATATATTCTACTTACGCATAAAGACTTTTTCGTTTTAGTAGAGGATCTAGGATGTGACAAATTTGTCAGCGCCATCTAGTTATAAATTAGGAACTAACAATATAAAACTTACGTTTTTAACTAACCATGCCAGCCTAACTAAACCATGAAACTGAAGGGTAAATTCCTCTTATGGTTGTGGGGTGCACCAAAAAAGGAATTCCCGAAATTCAACTCCTAGAGGACGCAGAAGATGCAAGTTTGTATGAGAAAACGCGGGGAAAGTCGCGGGGCGTTCTCCTAGTTTTTATTCTATAAATTGCCTCCCTTTCAGGGTTCATTTTATCAATATGTTCTGGAATGTAGGAAAAAGGGCATTGTGTATAAATATCGACATTTTATGAAACGTTATACGAAAATGTACAAGGAAAATGAGATGGGTAGGGGACTTTGAAGACAGCTTTTATTTTTTTAACAAAACATAGGGTTGCGTATTTTGGAAAGGTTATGGGCGAGGAAGACATAATAAAATAAAATAAAATAAAAATAAAATGTATTTATTTCAGACCATTGATCCATATTGTGTTAGTAGTAACTTACAAGCTAAATTAGTAAACCTAAAAACTACTTAAAATAAAACTAAAAAAAAAAAATAACATTAAGACCTACCTATTGAGACACTAGGCGTGTGATAGGCCGAAGTACTGCCAGCCAGTGTCTCATGTAGGCCGAGCACAGGTCCTCAACAACAACGGTTAGAAGGCCGTTGGTACTACCACGCAACCGGCGCATCAGGGACGCCGTTCTCTTTCGCATGATCGCAAAAAAGTCATCAGTGCGTGCGTCTGCGAACATCCCCGATGCGCTACAGAATCGCGGCAGCCTCAACAGCATTCTGAAACCGTTGTTGTATTGGATTCGTAGGGCGTTGCAGGATTTCTGTGTATACTTAGCCCACAGGCTGCACGTGTAAAGAGAAGTACAAAATGTTTTAAAAAGTGTAATTTTAACTAGTGCTGTGCAACGTGCAAATCTGCGAGCCAGCATGTTACACCTCACTGACAAAGCCCTACGCTCCCTCTCCATATCCAAATCGTCTGACAAATCCTCAGTGACCCAGTGGCCCAGGTACTTGAATTTCGTTACCCAGTTAAGAGAAGTTCCTCCTAGTTGTACTGCGGGAACAGAGTAGCTCTTGTTACCAGCTCTAAAAAGCAATAAATAATGCCTCAATGGGTAAAAAAATTTCTTTACTCTTCTATACTGTATTTATAAAAAAATATACTAATAGCTCAAGCAATTTTAAACTACATATTTATGGATTTTAACCATCTATAGTAGATGATTTATACAGCGTCAGGAGGAATTTTTTTACCTTCACTAACGGGACGCTGTAGTGCCCGGGACAAATTAAGATGGAGAAAGCTTGCCCAGCACCTATTCCATCCTCTAAACTTAGTCGGAATAATAGCAGCTAACTATCTATACTAATATTATAAAGAGGAAAGATTTTTTGTTTGTAACGAATAGGCTCCGAAACTACTGGACCGATTTCAAAAATTCTTTCACTGATAGAAAGCTACATTATCAGGGACCAGTATAGGCTATATTATACCCAAGCTACCCAAGGTAGAAAACCCAATACCAATGGATTTTGGTGTGCGGCTCCGAAACTACTGGACCGATTTCAAAAATTTTTTCACCAAAGAAGGAAGGAATATCATTCTATAGATCAAGTCCACGATGCTATATGTCTATCCCTGTGCGAAGCCGGGTCGCTAGTAACAAATAAATGAATAAACTCACAGTCGGTGCGTGTCAGTGGGCAGTCGTTTTGGCGCGTGTAGCAGGCCACGGTGGGCGCAGTCGGCCGCCGCGCCACGGCACGCGCACGCCCACGGACACGCGTGCGCGCGCAGAGCGCAGCACAGCGCGAGGAGGAGCAGGCCGCGCAGCATCGCGCCCGGGGGGAGGGAGCGGGCGCGCAGCGTTAGGTCATGGCTGTACCTGGAACAAACCATGGAAAAAGTTAACACAGTTTTGGACACAGGTCTTTGAACCTTTCTCAGGCACCAGTCTCTCACAAAACAACTTAGTGGATCGCTGGACTGGGAGTAGAGAAACATAGAATGCGTCCAGCTGCTTCTTTCCCCGAGCATGTCGTAAAAGTCGACTAAGGGATAGTATCCTCCAACATGATGAGATACAATAAGCAAGTATTCCCAAGGAGGGTTGACGTCAGGCAGGCGGCCGGTCATAAAACACCTTAGCCAAAACTCTTACAGCATGATCCAAGGATCATGTTGTGCCGACCCCACATAGAGTGGGATAAGGGCAGGAAGATGATGAGTCTCTCACAAAACAGGTATTTGTAAGAAACCTTGTGAGAGAAAATTAAATAAATCTATCAAAAAAAACTATCTATCTAATTTTCAGAATCGAACGATAGCTGTTCTTTTAGTAACAGGAACGCCCTGACGGGGTGGGCAGAGCCACAAGTACGCTTACAGCCACTCCTGATCCAAAAGTCCCAAGATAGATATGGTGATTGGTGAACCATGGTGACAGGTGATCAGCCCATCGCCCATATAGGTGGTCCATCATGTTGGAGGATACTACTCCTTGGTCGACTTTTACGACATGCTCGGGGAGAGAAGCAGCTGGACGCATTCTGTTTTTTCCTTCTTTATTCTGTTCTTTACTCCCAGTCCAGCAGAGATGTAGTTTTTTAGTGCAACTCTATTAATATGAAGTGCTCGTGGCGTAGCTTGCTTAGGCGTTCTTGATTGATCGTTAAAGTTAAGCAACGATATGCACGGTCACAAATTGGGATGGGTGACCGCAAGTGGCATTACGAGCTGAGCGCTTCCGTGCTTCAGAAGGCACGTTAAACAGTCGGTCTCGGCTTTAAGTCGTTAAGCCATGACGGAGGCCTTTAGGCGGCCTAAAAACACCGTCACTAGAGTTGGCCATTAGCTCATACGAACATACATACAAATAGTGCACCTCTATTAAATGAATCTCTCTCCTTTGAGTCTAACCCCCGAATACTCAAACGCATCTCAAAGTTGAGCACGTCTCAAATGACAATTATTTTTTTTGACAGATTTTCATCGGAAACTGTCAAAAAACCGTGAGTTGAGACGTGCTCAACTCCGAGTCGCGTTTGAGTATTCGTCGGTAAGACATGTTTTAGATTATTGTCAGTTATTCAGTAAAGAGTTTAATATATTTATATTATGTTTTTAAAGCTGGCTGTAGTATTTAAATATAGTTTCATCTGCAATTCTAAAAGCGGGCGGCCATTACAGATAACTCTTAAGTGGCGGCCATCTTGAGTGCATGCTTTTTATCATCATTATGACTCGTGATGTGGATAGCATATCCCCTTTAAGCTCAGACCAAATAAAAAGAAAAGACGCCGCGCCGCGAACAACAAAAGGTGAAGCCACAAAAAACCGTGATCCTGCAAGTAAACACGCTCACGCACACACCTACACCAAAACCATGCTCAACGCTCTTAGTACGTCAGGAGTCTTAAAAATGGAATTATGCCTTCCTGTGTAGTGAAAACTTGTAAAAACAGCAGCAAATTACATAAAATGTCTCACGGAATCGCTTTTCACTTGTAAGTACTTCAAATAACATCGTTTCTTAATTATTATACTATGAATTTTAGGTTATTTGGAACACAAAACCTCACAACCTTACATACACACACATAGATAAAAAGGTGGCTTCCCTTTTGTTGTTCGTGGCGCGCCGTCTTTTCTTTTTATTTGGTCTGAGCCTTTAAGCTATTTTAAATCTTACATTACAAATCAGAGTTTGTAAGCATCCCTGATAGGTAAATATTTTTTAAATGATAGGTACTCAAATAAGGCATTCACATTTATTTGACGATCTCGGTGGCGTGGCGGGCGAGTGCTCGGCTGAGATGCAAGAGGTGCGGTTTCGATTCCCGCTACGGGAGAAATGTTTGTATGTTCTGCAAATATATCTTTCGGGTCTGGGTGTTGTAGTATTATAAGTATGTATTTACAAAAAAATAAGTATTCTATCAGCCATTTGGTGCCCATAGTACAAGCTTTGCTTAGTTTGGGGCTAGATGGCGCTGTGTGAAATATCCACAAATATTTATTTATTTACGTTGGAAAATATATTACAAGCACATTTTACTAAACATTTATATTACATTTACTTATCCGCTGGACTGGAAGTAGAGAAAAAGCATAGAATGCGCCCAGCTGCTTCTCTCCCCGAGCATGTCGTAAAAGTCGACTAAGGGATAGTATTCTCTCCAACATGATGGACCTATATAGGCGATGGGCTGATCACCTGTCACCATGGTTCATCCATCTTGGGACTCTTGGATCATGAGTAGCTGCAAGCTTTCAAGTTTTTCTGCCTAAAGTTTTTACTAAAGTGACCTTTCCTATACGATAAAGTTGTCAAAAGATGTCGTAAAAATAAATTGGACGGTCGCAAGTTCAGAATGTTCAATTGTCTTCAGAATTGAGTTACGGGTTCGATGCCCGGGTTAATTGGCAATCATGGCTTGTATTTGTTATCTTATTGGATGGTTTGTGAGTGTGATTACAAAGTATTTTTGTATGTCCTTTATGTCCGGTTTCTATACCCCGGTACTAAACGAACGGGCGTTTGGATCAGTTCGTTCCCTACAGCAACATTTTTCTGTCGGAAAACGTCATACATTTTGTCAATTTTGTTATAAGGTTGCTATGGTAACCTACCGTTCATTGTATGTATTAGATAAATTATTGATTGTGTTACCCCCGAATACTCAAACGCGACTCAGAGTTGAGCACGTCTCAACTCACGATTTTTTGACAGTTTCTGATGAAAATCTTTCAAAAAAACGTCATTTCAGACGTGCTCACCTTTGAGATGCGTTTGAGTATTCGGGGGTTAGGATAACATTTTGCATAGCTATTATATTTTATTATTTTGCATATTATGAAACGTTGTTTTTACCGTGAGAAAAACTAATTTTAATAAGCACTCATAACAATTTCTCCAGTCATTTATAAATTCAAATCAAAAATCGACAAATTAAAACAAAATGTTTAACGAGGCGTCAAACCCATAACTCATTCTACCACTGTTCAGAATAACAATAAAAAAATAAAAGTTCTACAAACCAGCTCCTAGCTTTTGGTTTAGAAAAAAGAAATGAATTGAGCTGTCAAACTCTATTGTTCGATTTCAAACAAGAAGTCACACCTCGCGATCTTTTGTTGGGTGTAGAGTTGGGGAGAAGCACTGAAGTCTTTATAAAAAGACGGGTAATCTTACTTATATTATAAAGTCTTAGTTTGCTTGAAATTACCGGCGTAAAGCTCAAAACGCAACGATAGCGCGTACTAACTTTAACTGTGCTGCCATCTAGTACGAAAGTTTGTAACGATGTTTGGATGTTTGTGCCTCAATCACGCCTAAACAGCTGAACGGATCTGAACGAAACTTGGAATATACATAGTACATGTACTGGATTAACATATAGGCTATTTTTTATCCGGGTACAACGCGAGCGAAGCCGCGGGCGGCAGCTAGTTTTTAAGATAAATTCTTCTCTGCTGGATTGGGAGTAAAAAATATAGAATGCGTCCAGCTGCTTCTCTCCCCGAGCATGTTGTAAAAGTCGATTAAGGTATAGTATCCTCCAACATGATGGACCGTCTTTATTGGCGATGGGCTGATCACCTGTCACCATGGTTCCATCTCTTGACTTTGGTAAATTTTTCATAGAATATTATGTTTCTTATCGTAATGTAATATTATTTAAGTATTTACAAAAAAACTATGTATGTATTATATCAGCCATTTGTTTCCCATAGTTCAAGCTTTGATTAGTTTGGGGCTAGAAATGTCCACAAATATTTATTGTTTATTTTAATTATTTATAATTTCGAAATTTGAAAAATTTGATTACCATACATTTCTTTTGTTCAATGTCATCCTTTTTTAATATATTTTTTTCTATTTAGTATTGCTATCCGGTTAATTAAAAAGTCCGGACGCCGGACCAATCATGCTCAAAGCAGAACACTGGCATTTCATCAGTCACCAGTAGGGTTCCATTGTGGCAATAAGAAAACCTTCACAATTAAAGCATTGACAGATTTTTTTATTGAAGTTAGGTCAAATCGGTAGAAAGTCAGGAATTTGCAAAGAAAACAGGTACTTTGTTGCGTTTTGTATTATCTTATGAATAGCTAACAATGGCCGAATTTAATTAAAGACATTACTTCTTTTATTCGTGTCACTAGTTATTTTTAACCAGTGTGTTGTATGTATGTTCGTATGAGCTAGTGGCCAACTCTAGTGACGGAGTTTTTAGGCCGCCTAAAGGCCTCCGTCATGGCTTAACGACTTAAAAGCCGGGACCGACTGTTTAACGTGCCCTCCGAAGCACGGAAGCGCTCAGCTCGTAATGCCATTTGCGGTCACCCATCCCAATTTGTGACCATAATATGTAGATACTATTTTTTTAAAGAGTTGGTTCAGTTATTATTAGTTGACTATTACATCGAAGTTGCATATTTGGACAAACTTTGGTTTTCATACAAAGCACGAAAATTGCCGAAGCGCACAATATCTGTAATACTACTGTATGTATGTACATTGTGTAGGTATTATTTCGCTTTTTAAATGGAGTCATTGACCTATTAAAGGGTCACTGACCGAACCAAGTAGAATCTTCTGAACAAGTTCAAAAATGTAACATAATATTTTTTACCTTAAAAATAAAGAAAAACTTACCTTATATTAAGCTTCAAAAGTACTTTAATCAAAGATCAGTTACTCAGGAAACCTTTTCAAAGCTTTTCACTTAAAATACTTTTTGATCTCACTCCTGAAATTCGACTACAAACATTTATTTTTGAATGTTCCTCAGTTTTATCAAATTCGTCCATCTTGTTTTAAATTCACTTCCCTTTGCACAATAATCTTATTTGATCCGAGATTATGATGAGCTCATTTTTAAGATAAAGAAAAAGATACAGTCAGCTATAAATAATCTTGTAAAAATTGTGCCCAAAAATATCAGCAAATCAAATGATCCAATTTTTTTTTGCGAAATCGTGAATTTGCCATAAAAAGCAAGTTCGTATGAGCCAGTGGCCAACTATTGTGACGGAGGTTTTAAGCTTGACCCATCCCAATTGCGACCGCGCACAATGTTGCTTAACTTCAACGATCAATCAAGAACGTCTAAGCAAGCTACACCACAAGCGCTTCGACGTGATTGAGGCACAAACATACATCGTCACATCCACACATCCTCACAAACTTTCGCATTTATAATATTAGTAAGATAGCTTGCCCGCGGCTTTTATAGCTCATACGAACTTACTTACTTACGCCGAAACGGCTGAACGGATTTGAATGACACTTGGAATATACCTACATAATACGTATGCTGGAATAACATTATAGGCTACTTTTTGTCCGGATAACATGCGAGCGAAGCCGCGGGCGTCAGCTAGTCACTACATAGTATAAAACAAATTGCTATTTTCATTTGATTCAACCCTGATATCCCTTCAAGTTATCAGTTTGAAACTTTTGCTAGGCAACCAATCGATTCAAATTCATATTTATGCAGATTCACTGAATAATTCTCTGAATTCCGGTTATGCTTTGTAATCGCTTTAATCATTGTACCATCACGTTAATACACAAGTTTAGAAGCTATTGAATATTTGATTAAACCCTGAACGCAGTTTCTCTCTTCAACTCTAGTGACGGAGTTTTTAGGCCGCCTAAAGGCCTCCGTCATGACTTAACGACATGACTTGCCCTCCGAAGCACAGAAGCGCTAAGCTCGTAATGTCACTTGCAAACCTATCCCGATTGTGACCGCGCACAAAGTTGCTTAACTTCAACGATCAATCAAGAACGTCTAGAGTCTAAAGCAGAAAAGCGGTGGATGAGAGAAAGAAAAGGGCGGCGTCCATTATCGGCGGCTCTTTAGTCGACTGGCCCCGCTCGAACTGGCCCCTAGAGTTCAGTTGACCTAATGCATGTTTTGAATTGGTCAACTGGCCCCGCTTACTGAATTTGTTATTAGAATAGACAAGAAGAAAAGTGTTTCAACTTTTGTCGATTTTATCATGGATTCAAAATATCAAAGAGGTTGCCTGAAACCATAGAGAGAAAAAAAAGAGATTGACTACGCAATAAACGAAGTACTTAGCGGCAATACAACTGTAGGCCATTGTTTAGAGGAATTAAAGTTTTAATTTTTTATATATTTTTAAGGCTGATCCTAAGGTACATTTTTTGTATATTACTTATTAAGGACATTCAATCAAAGAGCAAGTTTTATGTTAGCACTGCCTCGGCAGTTTTTGGAGTGCTTCAGCAGTAATAATCCGAAAATCAAATAATTGGTAATTACAAGAAAACTACTCGACTATTTGGCTCAACGGATAAGTATTGCCATTCAGCCTGTCAATGCGGCCAGCGTCTTGGGCACGCTTCCACCGTCTGATGAGCTGGATCAGGTGAGCTATCTATAGACCGTTTGCAACGGGCTTTAGATTTTTTTTTAATATTGATGACATATCACACAGCACCATCTAGCCCCAAACTAAGCAAAGCTTGTATTATGGGATCCAGATGGCTGATAGAATACTTATGTACTTTTTTTTTGGTAAATACATACTTATAATACATAATAATACTACAACAACCAGACCCTAGCTCGACTGTTTCTTTTGTATCTTGTAAATTAATTTTGTAATAGTTGTAAGTTTCTTTCTGTTAATAAAGGTTATTTTTATTAACTAAGAACAGAGTTACATATAAATTTTGGTGAGCAAAATCCGCTATTGCACACTCTATGTACTGTACGTCAAGATAAGCCCTTAAAAGCATTTAGGGGGATACTGACGTGATTAAGACTGATCACCAAACTAACCTAGTTTAAGGTTGGCTCTAAGGGTATTAGCATACCTTCCGTTTTATGCCCGGCACCAATATTCTACCAACGTACAAATATTCTCTGCTGGACTGGGAGTAAAGAAAAAGCATGCGTCCAGCAGCTTCTCTCCCCGAGCATGTCTTAAAAGTCGACTAAGGGATAGTATCCTCTCCAAAATAATAGACCAGCTATATGGGCGACGGGCTGATCACCTGTCACCATGGTTCACCATCCATCTTAGGATTGTAAATCAGAAGTGGCTGCAAGTTTTCTTATGATTACTTGTGGCTCTGCCTACCGTATTTGGGATATGGGCGTGATAATGAGGCTTCGCTCGCGTGGTACCCGGATAAAAAATAGCTTATATGTTAATCCAGCACATGTACTATGCACATTCCAAGTTTCATTCAAATCCGTTCAGCCGTTTAGGCGTGAAAGAGTAACAAACATCCATACTTGCAAACTTTCGCGTTTATAATAATAGTAGGGTAGATTTTTTTAAATTTCATTGTCACTAACTTCGGTTTTACGATTTGAAATTGGAATCGTTTCGAAATTCGAACCATTAACGCATGCGCGTGTCGGCTGTCCCTCTCACTTAGCCGCCCTCCGGACAAATTACGCCAATTTGCTGTTGACATCCTACCGCTTCTGTGCGCCTGGTATATCGGCTCCTCAATACATTCATAGTCAGAGAACTTGCGAAATGTGGGCATGTAGAAAACAAGTACTTATTTAGTTCAATAAAAAGACTGCGCAAGGATTTACAGTCGAAATAATGGATTTTTTACATTTCATAATATCTTATGCCAACAAAATAATGATATTTTCATCATCTTCCTGCCCTTATCCCACTCTGTATGGGGTCGACACAACATGATCCTTGGATTAATAAGAGTTTTGGCTAAGGTGTTATGACCGGCCGTCTGCCTGACGTCAACCCTCCTTGGGAATACTTGCTTATTGTATCTCATAAGCAACGTTGTGCGCGATCACAATTGGGATGGGTGACCGAAAGTTGCATTACGAGCTGAGCGCTTCCGTGCTTCGGAAGGCACATTAAATTTTCGGTCCCGGCTTTTAAGTTACGCCATGACGGAGGCTTTTAGGCGGCCTAAAAACTCCATCACAAGAGTTGGCCACTAGCTCATACGAACTTACTTCTATGTAGTATAATTTTTTATCACTTTACTTTCCATATTTTCAGTTTACAAATCATAATAATAATCTCCACTAACCCCAAAGTATGATTAAAATTGACCATCTAACTCGACAGATTTAGATGAAACTTAATCGGGATAACGCGAGGAAAGCCGAGGACGGAAGCTAGTTTTGTGATAATTTTGATCTTGATTAGTTATTTACCTAACCTACTGTGGGATAGTAGACAAGGATCAAAAAGATTGACCCCTAATTTAAAAGAGGAAGTCTGCCAAAAATGGACACCTACACATCTGGGATATCTGTTAGTCTAATAACTGTAGGTCATTCACCAAATATCGTCGGTTGCAGGTTCAATTAAGGTAACTGACAAAACACGTAAAATGAGTTGAGTATACAGTTTTTCTTAGTTTTTTCTGCTCTTTCGAATGGCATTTTTAAAAAAATTCTAGCTTTAAAAAAAAGTCAGTTACGGTACAAATTTTAGCAGTGAACTTTTCAGATTTCCTTCAAAATTATGCTGTAACTGATGATGTGATCCATTTACATAAGTCGAATTGGTGTATTTCTATGCCCAAAGAAATTTAAGTTAGGGTAAGTATCTTGGCACACCAGCATTGCTCTTACACTAATTTTTAGTTTCAATGAAAAATTATAATAACACTTACACCAAAATGAGAACAATGTTGTTTCACCAATTGATGTTACACTAATTGACCCGAACTAAGTTCAAGTTTGTTGTCAGTTACACTAATTTGAACATTGGAATCAAAAATATGTTTGCTTCTTACCTTACTTTGCAAATGAATATCTCTCTCAGCGGCTAACCATAATAATCTATTGCTATCCTACTTTCTCCAACAGTGCCTAGCCAAGGTGCGTGAAAACAAAACGAGTATTGTTTACAAATCTGCACCCTTGTTTTTTGAAGTACCAACAGAACTAAATTAGTCGGCTCGGCACTGATCTGTCTATACTGGTGCAGGTGTTTGCGTTTAGATTTTTTTGAGGGCATTGTTTTGGCGTAAATATAAACCTGCATCCAACGGCTCCCAGCAACATTTACTAGGCCGTATTTCCATCTAGTGGGGGGCCATCTTACGCTGCGATTTCCGGTGCGTGGTCTCCACTCAAGAATCTTTCTGCCCCAACAGCCGTCAGTTCTTCGAGCTATATGCCCCGCAAACTGTCACTTCAACTTGCTAATCCTCTGGGCTATGTTCGTGACTTTGGTTTGTCTACGAATCTCCTCATTTCTGATTTGATCTCGTAAAGAAACGCCAAGCATAGCCCTCTCCATAGCTCGTCTAGCGACTTTGAGCTTTCTTATGAGGCCTATTGTGAGAGATCACGTTCCGTGCCGTATGTCATCACTGGTAACACACACTGGTTGAAGACTTTTGTTTTGAGGCACTGAGGTATTTTGGACGAGAAGTCGCGCAGTTTCCCGAACGCTGCCCAGCCGAGTTGGATTCGTCGACTGACCTCTCTCTCGAAGTTGGATCTATCTAACTGGACTTTATGTCCCAGGTAGACGTATTCATCAACAACATTGAGATAAGAATTCCCAACTGTTACTGGGGTAGGCGATACATGGATATTTCACATAATTTTCATCTTATCCATGTTCAGTTTAAGGCCCACCTTTTGGGAAACTTTACTAAGGCCATCGAGCATTATGCCTTGGTCCTCCAACGACTGCCATGACTACGATGTCGTCGGCAAATCGAAGGTGGGTGATGTACTTGCCATTTATATTAATGCCGAGTCCTTGCCATTCCAGAAGCTTGACGGCGTCCTCTAGAGGAGCGGTAAACAGTTTCGTAGATTTAACGTCTACGTGTCTAACGCCTCTCCTCAGAGGGATCGCCTTGGTACATTGCTCCTGTACTCGAACCGACATGGTGGCGTTGTTTTACAAACATCTCAACACTTCAATGTACCGATAGTCAATACGGCATCGTTGAAGAGACCGCAGCACTGTCCAGGTTTCGACCGAATCAAAAGCTTTTTCGTAGTCCACGAACGCTAGGTATAACGGCAGATTATACTCCTCAGTCTTCTGTATAACCTGCCGTAGCGTATAGATGTGGTCTATGGTACAAAAGCATTTTCGGAAACCGGCTTGTTCAGGAAGCTGAAAGTCATCAAACCTGCGCTCAAGACAATTCGGGATGACCCTCGAAAATAGTTTATAAACATGGATTAGTAGCGAGATAAGCCAGTATTTCGTTAATAAGGTTTTGTTACCTTTCTTAAACAACAGCACCACCACGCTGCCGTTCCATGTTTTTGGCGTTTTGCCCTCAAGTTATCCGTTATGTCATAACGGAGTTAAAAAGCTTCTGAAGTACCTTAAGTACCGGTGTTTCACCCGCTTTCAGAAGCTCTGACGTTATTCCGTCATCACCTGGCGCCTTGTTGTTATTAAACTGCTGTTTGATAGCCATTCTGATGTCGTATAGGCTGGAGGTCGGTAGCGGGATCTCTGCCGGAGATTCTTAGCACCCCTTGCCCAACCGTTACCATAGTTCCTACCGAAACCAGGAATTAGCAGGGCCGCCGGGGACTAGGGGCCTGGTCGTTTGGTGAATTATCATTGGGGGGGATTTGCCCATACTCGCCAAGCTGGGCATGCGTGTTGGCGAGCGCAGATGTAAGCTTTTGATGTTTGAACACGGGACGCTACTGCCCATACCCTAGCTTTTCCCATAGTCTCCCTTTTACGACATCCACAGGTAGAGATGGAGAGGCCCAGATTCTTATGCCGGGGCCATCACGACCAATTTAGCGCATTAATACAATTTTGTATTTATTATAATAAACGTAATAATTGTGTAAATGCGCAAAATTAGGCTTTAAATTTAAAAAACTTTACCTTACTTTATAAAGAGTTGCTAAATTGTAGAGTAAACTTATTGAAGCTTTGTAAAAATTGTATTTTTTTTAATTAAAAAGAAAACTGTTTCTTTACTAGCCTTAATAGGTACATAAGTACCTATATAAATAATGTATTTATAAATAATCCCTTGTCAAATCAATTTATAATTTACAGTAAAATTAGCGTAACCGACACTAGGTGATTATATAGGTAGATTTACATACATTATTTTTATTTTACCTTAAAGTTAAATCAACCAACAACGTAGATGCCGTCTCTTGCATCAAATTGAATAGCCATAACTTATTTTTGTACGAGCCTTAAACCATTTTGACTTGCAATATTTCAAGAAATCTTGACTGCAAATTAGTGTAACTGCCATAAGCATAAGAAAAAATTGATGTAACTGAAATTTATATCTCAAAATAAGGCTGCTAGGGTCAAACTTCATACTTTGCTAGAAAGTTCTATGAATTATAAGCTTTTCTGTCAAAACAGATCCAAAAAAGGTCACATGAGAAAAAAGTTATGTTCAATTTATGATGAAAAAAACTTTAAATGCTTCTACTGAAAAGTCGTATTTTGTCAGTTACCTTAATTGAACCTGCAACCGACGATATACTAATTAGTCTAGATCTAGACTATTACATACATTATCACGCTCGTATGCCTAATGGGGTGGTCAGAGCCACAAGTAATCATAAGAAAACTTGCAGCCACTCCTGATTCGCAGTCCCAATGAGCTATTGTGACAGGTGATCAGCCCATCGCCCATATAGATGGTCCATCATGTTGGAGGATACTATGCCTTGGTCGACTTTTACGACATGCTCGGGGAGAGAAGCAGCTGGACGCATTCTACGCTTTTTCTTTACTTCTAGTCCAGCAGAGAAGGAATGTCCTGACCTGTATTAGGAGAGTCCCTTCTGTAGTACAACTTAAATTAGAGCACTTGTATTACCTAAATGTGAAATATAATATTATATGACAAAATAATTATTTATAACTAGCTGCCGCCCACAGCTTCGCTCACGTGGTACTGGTATAAAAAATAGCCTATATGTTAATCCAGAACATGTACTAGGTATATTCCAAGTTTCATTCAAATCTGTTAAGCCGTTTAGGCGTGATTGAGGCACAAACATCCAAACATACATACATACATAAAATCACGCCTGTTTCCCATAGGGGTAGGCAGAGACCACGGATCGCCATTTGCTACGATCCTGACATACTTCTTTACTTTTTTTTTTACATCCAAAATTTCTTTTTTTTTTTACATCCAAACATCCAAATCAAAACGCAATGGATCAAGCTGGATATCCAGAAACACGACCGAAACAACGGTAAAAAGCTAGTCTAATAGTCAGCCTCTGTGGTAACGTCCGTTGGGATCAAACTAACGAGGCTTGCATACCATCACTCGATCTAAGGAGCAGGGGACTACAACATTTTATAACTCGCGACAGTCGGCCATTTTGTAAATAACATTTAATTATTTTTGAGATTTTAGAAGTTGATAAGCGAATGAAGAACGAAGAAAAGTAGTATATCAGTACCAAATAGGTGCGTGCTCTCTGCCTACCCCTATGGGCAATGTATGTTTGTGGGTTTGTTGTTATTTTTAGCTCATCTAAAGGCCTAGAGTTATCATGGGGTCGATTCTATCATCAACAGTCTCTAGGCCAGAATTTCCAGGTAGTTATAGTAAAAGATGTATCTACTACTAAATATTATATATCTTACTTCTTACTTATATTATAAATGCGAAAGTTTGTGAGTTTGGATGTTTGGATGTTTGGATGTTTGTGCCTCAATCACGCCTAAACGGCTGAACGGATTTGAATGAGACTTGGAATATACATAGTACATGTACTGGATTAACATATAGGCTATTTTTTATCCGGGTACCACGCGAGCGTAGCCGCGGGCGGCAGCTAGTATTTATATAAATAAGTATAGTATTAGTACAGTAGTTGTGGCTAGATGGCGCTGTGTCAAATTTCCACAAATATTTATTTATTACTAGCTGCCACCCGAGGTTTCACTCGCGTGGTACCCGGATAAAAAATAGCCTATATGTTAATCTAACACATGTGCTATGTATATTCCAAGTTTCATTAAAATCCATTCAGTAGTTTTTGCGTGAAAGAGTAACAAACATCCATACATAATATTAGTAGGATATGACCAACGATGTTCCTACTACGATGTCCAGTAGCCATACATTGCTAATTTACTAAAATTACTAGACTTACCTCCGAATACTCAAACGCGACTCAGAGTTGAGCACGTCTCAAGTCACGGTTTTTTGACAGTTTCTGATGAAAATCTGTCAAAAAAATCGTCGTTTGAGACGTGCTCAATGAGATGCGTTTGAGTATTCGGGGGTTAGCCACACAAAACAGCACTAAAAAGCATAAAAATACACGTTTGCAAAGGTTGATAAAATATCCATAAAGCTGCTGCCTTGTACAAAACCAACAGAGATAGCAACTTGTAAATTGGCAAGTTGGCAACACTGGGTACTTGTCAGTTAATTAAACTATCATTTGAAATCGAGCCAACAGTCTAGTTGGAATGTTACGGCAATTGAATAAAACGAATAAAATATTTACCCAAAGGAAGACTTACTTCTCTGCTGGACTGGGAGTCATCATCTTCCTGCCCTTATCCCACTCTATGTGGGGTCGGCACAGCATGATCCTTGGATCATGTTGTAAGAGTTTTGGCTAAGGTGTTTTATGACCGGCCGCCTGCCTGACGTCAACCCTCCTTGGGAATACTTGCTTATTGTATCTCATCATGTTGGAGGATACTATCCCTTAGTCGACTTTTACGACATGCTCGGGGAGTGAAGCAGCTGGACGCATTCTATGTTTTCTCTTTACTCCCAGTCCAGCAGAGAAGAAATGTATGTTCCAGCACACATACTATGTATATTCTAAGTTTCATTCAAATCCGTTCAGCAGTTACGGCGTGATTGAGGCGCAAACATCGTCACAGCCTCACAAAGTTTCACATATAATATTAGTAGGATAAAAGAAAACATCTGGTTTCGAATTACCCCATATTGTCACATAAATAAAAACACTTTATAAGTAACTAGCTGCCGCCCGCGGCTTCGCTCGCGTGGTATCCGGATAAAAAATAGCCTATATGTTAATCCAGTACATGTACTATGTATATTCCAAGTTTCATTCAAATCCGTTCAGCCGTTTATGCGTGATTGAGGCACAAACATCCAAACATCCAAGCTCACAAACTTTCGCATTTATAATATAAGTAAGATAAGTATAGACCGTTTGCAAAGGCCTTTAGATAGCCCGACTGTTTCTTTTGTATTTTGTAAATTATATTTGTAATAGTTGTAAGTTTCTTTCTGTTAATAAAGATATTTCTGTATAATTCACTACAGTTATTTCCCCGAGCCAACAGTTGAACAGCCCTGCGTAACCCGACCGCAGTGATACAATCAACGTGCTTTGGTTTATTTATTTTATTTTATTTTATTCATCTATAGATCGTTGTCGACAGGCATATTAAACTACTGCACTATTTATCAGGCTCGAAACCAGTGTGGTGGAAGGATAAATGTGGACCTAAAATTGTCTTTCGTACTTCCGGATTTGAGCTAGAAGCTGCGTGAAGAAAAAGTTCGAAAATAGCGCAAATAGTTTTGTTCGAACAGAAGTAAGTTCGTATGAGCTAGTGGCCAACTCTTGTGACGGAGTTTTTAGGCCGCCTGAAGGCCTTCGAAAAGCCGGGACCGACAATTTAACGTGCCCTCCGAAGCACGGAAGCGCTCAGCTCGTAATGCCACTTGCGGTCACCCATCAACAGAAAAATCCATTGATGCACGGCCGGATTTGAACCCACCATTATCAGACCACCAGTGCTCTAAACTGTTTGAAAACACGTGTCAAGTGTACTAAAGGAGCTTCTTTGCTGCGCATTTAATATTTATACCTAGATATATTTCATTGCCTGACCATAACCTACCTATCTTTATCATTGTCAGTTCTAAACCAAACTAGTAATAACACAAACCTTAGTGGTTTTTAGTTGCTAAGTACCTAAACATCCGGTCGTATACCAATGGATTTCTCTATTCGAAAAATTTATGTGCGCTATACCACTACTCTCAAACGGTGAAGGAAAACATCGTGAGGAAACCCGCGGCTTAGTCAGCTTCGCACGTATTGACGATGTCTTTCCTGTGGACAAGGCCGACTAAGCTGAGAGGATGAAATAGGTGCTGGGCAAGCCTACTCCATCTTGATTCGTCCCGGGCACTACAGCGTCGTTAGTGAAGGTAAAAATTGCCTCCTGACGCTGTATGAATCTACTAGATGGTAAAAATCATCTACCTAAACATATAACTAATATTATAGCAGTCCAGTCTGTCGTGATCTCTGTCGTACGAATATCTACCTCTACATTCATTAGACTTTATTTCTCTACCTCTAATCCAATATCAGGTCCCCAAGGCATTATGATTGCATTGTACTCGCCCCTTAGCCGTGTACCGTGATGGTATTCTGGCAGGGTCAGTGAACCCGCGGGCATTTTGATTCTACCATGAAGGATTTAATCTACCTGGAAAACTCTTTGAGAAAGTAGGTAGGTACTTAGTAAAAGAAGTAGGTGAGTACGCGATCATTTTTATTCTACCATGAAGGATTTATTCTACCGGGAAAACTCTACGAAAAAGTAGGTAGGTACTTAGTAAAAGAAGTAGGTAAGTACGCGATCATTTTTATTCTACCATGAAGGATTTATTCTACCGGGAAAACTCTACGAAAAAGTAGGTAGGTACTTAGTAAAAGAAGTAGGTAAGTACGCGATCATTTTTATTCTACCAGTAATAAGGGACCTTCCCTTCGGGCACGGAAACCTAAAAAACTAGAAATAAACATCCTTGATGTTTAAAAAAGCTTATTTCACGATTAAAATCCAAAAAAAACTCTTTGTACCAAACTTTGAGGAATAGACATGACGCCGAATCACAAATGTCAAAATTTTTCATGGATTCTTAATGCCATTCTACCAACGATTTATTATACACACATATTATCACGCCGCTATCCCTAATGGGGTAGGCAGAGCCACACTTAAAAACTTGCAGCCACTTCTGATTCAAAGTCCCAAGATGGATATGAACCATGGTGACAGGTGATCAGCCCATCGCTCATATAGATGGTCCATCATGTTGGAGGATACTATTCCTTAGTTGACTTCTACATGCTCGGGGAGAGAAGCAGCTGGACCTGGACGCATTCTATGTTTTTTCTTTACTCCCAGTCAAAAAATATGTTTAGTCTTAGAAATGGATATAGAACCATTCTGCTAATGGGATCTTAGCGTAAAAAAAATTAAAAGGGTACCTATAAGACGTGGGGTCATTTTAGACCCCCAACAGAGGGCGCCATTCGACTGACATACAACACCAAAATGTTGTGGTAAAAAGCCCAAAATTCTGACCACTTTTTTGTCTTCGGCGAAGCGAAAGGAATATTTTTTGTTGTTGTTTTTGGAGCGTGAAATATGATATTGTTTCTATTTATTTTTATGGTGATGATGGATTAATGTTCTGATAGATAATTTTAATTTATTTTTATAGGTTTATATTTTGAATAGTTTGTAGAGTATCATCATCATCAGCCTATAGAAATCTACTGTTGGACACACGCCTCTCCAATACACTTCAGCCAAACAGGAGATACAATTTATATAAAGAAACCGTCATATACTTTTCGTTATTACGATGAAATCACCATAAAGCGCTCGTGGGGTAGCTTGCTTAGACGTTCTTGATTTATCGTTGAAGTTACGCAACGTTGCGCGCGGTCACAATTGGGATGGTTGGCATGTGGCATTACGAGCATGTTCTATAACATGGAAGAATTTTTTAGTGAATCACCGTAGTTTAGATAGATAGATAAAAACTTTATTGCAAACAAAAACAGTACAATGGGCGGCCTTATCGCTAAGAGCGATCTCTTACAGGTAACAGAGCAAAAACACGGCGGTGTACAAAAAGTTTAAAAATAAATAAATAAACATTAATAATTTTATGTTTTCAGTAATAAGTTTTTAGTTTCAGTAATCAGTTTAAGTTTTGAGGTGCCAATTACTCAAAAAAGTACCTTTGTTGTATTTTTATGTTCTCTTTGAATGAAAAGAGCAAGCCTGTACTACACTACTCAACAAAGTCTAGGGAACAAGCAATATACTTCAATTTGATTTGCGAAAACTCGTAAAAAAAGTACTAGACACTAAAATTTATAAATGGAGGCTTGAAGAGAATTAAATAATGTGTTTGAAATTCAAAAAATTATAACAAAAATGTTAATGCTTTTCAAAATAAGAAGGGAAAACCTAACTTGGTCGCAGAGTAAGGGATTTGCTAGCATAAAGTGTTAAGTGATTTTTGTCATGTATCGTTTTTTTTCTTGTGAAAGACCATTACCACCAAGTTTTTCGAGATTTTTGAGACTCTAAGCGTTATGTCACGTCGTCTTTTAACGCGGGAAGAGATGCTTAGGGCTGTGGGAATGTTGAAAGCTAGACGCAGTCGACGCGATATTGCGGACGCTGTTAACACACAAGCAAGCATAATTTGCCGATTATGGGCACACTCAAGGGCTACAGGAGATGTAGCCGAACGTCACCGAGGAAGATACAGGGTCACTACCCAGAGACATGATCGATTTCTGCAAAATGCTGCAAGAAGGCAGCCCCAGATTACAGCTCCCCAGTTGGTAGGAAGACTCCAGTCCCAACACCAAGTGGTTATCAGTGACCAAACTGCCAGGAGAAGATTACATGAAGTCAATCTCTGCGCTCGCAGACCATTAAGAGTTCCAGCTTTGCGACGTGGAAATCGAGGGCGTCGTTTATTGTGGGCTAATGCACATTTGCGATTGACCAACAATCAGTGGGCACGTGTTCTCTTTTCTGATGAGTCTTGCTTCGGATTTCATCCTGATTCAAGGAGAGTGCGTGTTTGGTGTGTCCCTGATCGCCAAAGTCGACTCCGAAATCCTCAGGAAGTTCATCCTTATCAAGGCGGAACGATCATGGTGTGGGCTGAAATTTGCCTGGGTGGGAGAACTGATCTCGTTTGCATACGAGGCAGTTTGAATGCAGAGCAATACATTGAGCAGGTAGCGCATTCTATGGTCATCCCTCACCACCAGCAGTTCGGCCAAGATTTCGAGTTCATGCAGGATAATGCACGCGCACACACCGCAAGGCAGATGATGAATGTGTTCAGCGAGCACAATATCACGGTATTAGAGTGGCCTGCTCAGTCCGCCGATCTCAATCCAACTGAGCATGCATGGAATTTACTCGGGAGAAGAGCTTTCAGTGATCTTCTTCAAAATTTGAACACGGGAGAAGAACCTTTTTCACATCTTTCCAGAATATGGAGCCTTATTCCACGGGCGACAATTGATAACTTGATACTCAGCATGCCACGCCGATGTAGGGCCGTGGCTAATGCCTTGGGAGATCCGACGGATTATTTAACAGCTACAAAGAATGTTTTTTCATTTAATTTTCACTTAAGCGTCAAATGTTTCTGTAATTTACAGAAAAGTGTTTTTTTCGGTGTAGGCACTATTTTAGTTTTTCTAATTAAACTTATTTTTTTTACTTGCACGCTTTTTATTTCATAGCATAACTGAAATCAAGAATAAATTAGGCTTCTATTGACGTATAACACCTAGAACAAAAAAAAAGTAGAATCAAAAATATACACTAAAATACCCTTGTTCCCTAGACTTTGTTGAGGAGTGTATATTTATTATACCTAACAACTCATACATTCAACAGTTTACAATAAAGATTATTCTATTCTATTCCATTGAGCTTCCGTGTTTCGGAGGGCATGTTAAATTGTCGGAGGCCTTTAGGCGGCCTAAAAACTCCGTCACAAGAGCCGACCACTAGCTCATACGAACTTACTTACTTTTCATTAAAATATCTTACTTGTTACTTATATTATAAATGCGAAAGTTTGTGAGGATGTTTGGATGTTTGTGAACGGATTTGAATGAAACTTGGAATATACATAGTACATGTACTAGATTAACATATAGGCTATTTTTTGTACAGGTACCACGCGAGCGAAGCCACGGGCGGCAGCTAGTATTTAAATAAATACTCGTAGGCTAACTCCACAATCAAAACAATGAATAAATCTCACTACTGATGCGTTAAATTACAAGCTCAAAACGAGTGCAGCCGCGGGGCGCACTTAGTTTTAAACTATTGACCCTCGATTCTACAGCCCTTGTCAATATAGGGGTTGGTGGGGTGAGTATGCGTCAGAATAAAATGAAATTAGTTGCCACGTATGCAAACTCTAACAAACTAGCTGTTGCCCGCGACTTCGTACGCGTGTAGTACATTATTTTGTTCTATAATAGTTTTCGCAGCGCACGCCAAAAACTATTTTGAGTTTTCTACCTTGGGTTACAATATAGAAATTTTCTTACGGACCCCTAATTTTTTTGAAGATATATTATAAATAATACAAAATAATAAATATTTGTGGACATTTCACACAGCGCCATCTAGCCCCAAACTAAGCAAAGCTTGTACTATGGGAACCAGATGGCTGATAGAATACATAATATACTTTTTTTTTGTAAATACATACTTATACATAATACTACAACACCCAGACCCGGAAGAAATATTTGCAGAGCATGCAAACATTTCTCCCGCAGCGGGAATCGAACCCGCGCCTCTTGCGTCTCAGCCGAGCACTCGCCCGCCTAGCCACAGACAGTATAGCCTAGCCTATACTGGACCCTGATAATGTAGCTTTCTATTGGTGAAAGAATTTTTGAAATGAGTCCAGTAGTTTCGGAGCCTATTCGTTACAAACAAAGAAAAAACTTTCCTCTTTATAATATTAGTAGTAGTAAAAATTCAGTGAATTTTTGAAATGTTATTTGCTTAATCGACTGGTTCGATCCCGGGTCAGTAATATTTTATCAAAAATCCAATGATTTAGTTTCAGTTTTCATCAAAATCAGGCCCGCAAACCCCTTTGAGTACTTTTCGCTATTCCTCATAGTTTCGGATTTGGCCATCCACGCCCTCTTGAAAAAGTCACCCTGTCTTTTGAAGTTACAGAAAGAAAAATATCCCAAAAATAACTAAAATTGTGGCTATCCTAAGCGTCACGTGCAAGTTCCCGAGGGCGACCACACTGTCGGAATGCATCCATTACGTCACACATCAATCTTGTCTCACACTTGTCCGTTTTCGATAAGACTCCAAGTAATTACAGGGTTTATAATGATTTTTAAATGGATTAAGTTATGTCGATTGCGCATTTAAATCCTACTAATATTATAAATGCGAAAGTTTGTGTGGATGTGACGATGAATGTTTGTGCCTCAATCACGCCGTAACGACTGAACGGATTTGAATGAAACTTGGAATACACATAGTATGTGTGCTGGAATAACATATAGGCTACTTTTTATCCGGGTTCAACTCGAGCGAAGCCGCGGGCAAAAGTTAGTATAAATATAATTCACAAAATACAAATAAAACAGTCGGGCTATCTAAAGGCCGTTGCAAACGGTCTATAGATAGCTCACCTGATCCAGCTCATCAGACGGTGGAAGCGTGCCCAAGACACTGGCCGCGTTGCCACGCTGAATAGCGGATACGGGCGTGACAATTGTATGTATAAAATAATAAATATATTAAATATTTGTGGACATTTTACACAGCGCCATCTAGCCCCAAACTAAGCAAAGCTTGTACTATGGCCACCAGATGGCTGATAGAATACTTACCTATATACTTTTTTTTTGTAAATACATACATAATATACAATACTACAACACCCAGACCCGAAAGAAATATTTTTAGAACATACAAACATTTCTCCCGTAGCGGGAATCGAACCCGCACCTCTTGCGTCTCAGCCGAGTACTCACCCGCCTCGCCACCGAAGTCGTCAAATGTATGTATGTATGTACCACTCAAGTGAAGTCGCAAACTGAAGCTAGTTTCACAATCTACTTGTAAAATAAAGTAGCGCACTCATATCGCTAAAACGTAACACAATGAGATTTGCGACCCCTATGGGGTAGCGGAACCCCAGCGAAGATCAAATGCAAATAGCGGAAAAGGGTTATGTTGACGATGAACCAACACTGGCGTAGTGGTGCAGGGGTAGTGAGTTCAAATCGTAACTAGCAAATCCTACTAATATTATAAATGCGAAAGTTTGCGAGGATGTGTCGATGTGACGATGTATGTTTGTGCCTCAATCACGCTGTAATAACTGAACGGATTTGAATTAAACTTGGAATATACATTGTATGTGTGCTGGAATAACATATAGGCTACTTTTTGTCCGGATATCCGGCGAAAGCTAGTAGTTTCTATATTTCAGCCAAACTGGAGATTAAATTTATGTAAACAAAGCGTCAGTACTTGATCTTAAATTTACTTTTTCATTACATGTTTATTGAACTTTTAAGTAATACCTAAGTAAGTTCGTATGAGCAAGTGGCCAGCTCTTGTGACGGAGTTTTTAGCCCGCCTAAACGTCATGGCTTAACGACTTAAAAGCCGGGACCGACAATTTAACGTGCCCTCCGAAGCACGGAAGCGCTCAGCCCGTAATGCCACTTGCGGTCATCCATCCCAATTGAGACCGCGCACAAAGTTGCTTAACTTCAACGATCAATCAAGAACGTCTAAGCAAGCTACGCTACGAGCGTTTCACGACTAGATAGAATGTCTGTTAGGTGTTATTTTTGTTTTAACAATATTAATTCTCGCTGTCTCAGACCAAATAAAAAGAAAAGACGGCGCGCCGCGAACAACAAAAGTGATGCCACCTTTTTATGTAAGTGTGTGTCGAAGGTTGTGTTCCAAGTAACCTAACATTCATGGTATAATAATTTAGAAACGATGTTATTTGAAGTACTTACAAGTGAAAAGTGATTCCGTGAGACTTTTTATGTTATTTGCTGCTGTTTTTACAAGTTTAAACTACACCGGGAGGCATAATTCTATTTTTAAATTTTGAGTTCACTAGACGACGACTCGTGACGTACTGAGATCGATGAGCATGGTTTTAGTGTAGGTGTGTGCGTAAGCGTGTGTTTACTTGCAGGAGCACGGTTTCGTGTGGCTTCACTTTTGTTATTCGCGGCGCGCCGTCTTTTATTTTTATTAGGTCTGAGCTCGCTGTAAGCAAGCAGGCCACACATTTTCCCAAGAGAACTGACGATGTCCAAACGCTAATAAGCTTAGCAAACACATGTTTATTAACGCACATACAGAAGCTAGTTATAACACCTACCTACTGTTATGTACTGATGCCTACTTCTGGATACTCATTCAAGTTCGTAAGATGAAGCCGCCTAAAAAGTTTGTATATACGGTTAGTTTGTATATATGACGGCCTCGGTGGCGTGGGCGATTGCTCGGCGGAGACGCAAGAGGCGCGGGTTCGATTCCCGCTGCGGAAGAGTTTGCATGATCTGTAAACATTTGTTCCGGGTCTGGGTGTTGTGGTAGCATGGTACTCGTAGTTTCTGATACCCACGACACAGGGAATCCTAGTGTGGGGTCAGGACTATGTATGTGACTGTTGGCTGTTATTTATTATACATAGGTACATATTATCGCGCCCGTATCCCTAGCGGGGTGGGCAGAACTACAAGTAATCATAAGAAAACTTGCAGCCACTTCTGATCTAAGAGTCCCAAGATGGATATGGTGAACCATGGTGACAGGTGATCAGCCCATCGCCCATATAGGTCCATCATGTTGGAGAGGATACTATCCCTTAGTCGACTTTTACGACATGCTCGGGGAGAGAAGCAGCTGGACGCATTCTATGTTTTTCTTTACTCCCAGTCCAGCAGAGAAGTACAAAATATTTCAACATCTCGATGCAACATAATTATCTTACTTCTTACTTCTTATCTTACTTATATTATAAAATTGAAAAGTCTTAGTTTGCTTGAAATTACCGGCGTAAAGCTCAAAACGCAACCATAGCGCGTACTAATTTTACCTGTGCTGCCATCTGTTTGTGACGATGTTTGGATGTTTGTGCCTCAATTACGCCTAAACGGCTGAACGGATCTGAACGAAACTTGGAATATACATAGTACATGTACTGGATTAACATATAGGCTATTTTTTATCCGGGTACCACGCGAGCGAAGCCGCGGGCGGCAGCTAGTATTAAATATATACCACACACATTTTATTTTTCCATAAAAAGTCGTGATATTTCAATCACAAAACTAATATTTTCCGTCGACTTCCGATATCGTTCTGGAACAGTTGCCAAAACAAACAGTTCTCTGTTTCCGTCAGTCTGTCACCCGCGACTATTTTCGTTCAGGAATTAGAATAAGACAGCCTCGGTGGCGTGGCGGGCGATTGCTCGGCAGAGGCGCAATACACGCGGGTTCGATTCCCGCTGCGGAAGAAATGTTTGCATGTTCTGCAAATATTTCTTCCGGGTCTGGGTGTTGTGGTAGCATGGTACTCGTAGTTTCTGATACCCACGACACAGGGGATCCTAGTGTGGGGTCAGGACTATGTATGTGACTGTTGGCTGTTATTTATTATTTATTTAATTGATTTCTATGCGTCAACTGAAATGCGTCAAATGAAGCGCTCGTGGCGTAGCTTGCTTAGGCGTTCTTGATTGATTGTTAAAGTTAAGCAACGATATGCGCGGTCACAAATTGGGATGGGTGACCGCAAGTGGCATTGCGAGCTGAGCGCTTCCGTGCTTCGGAGGGCACGTGAAACAGTCGTTCTCGGCTTTTAAGACGTTTAGTCATAACGGAGGCCTTTAGGCGGCCTAAAACTCCGTCACTAGAGTTGGCCAAGCCACAAGTAAACATAAGAAAACTTGCAGCCACTTCTGATTTAAAGTCCTAAGATGGATATGGACCATGATGACAGGTGATCAGCCCATCGCCCATATAGATGGTCCATTATTTTGGAGAAGTCTAGGATTCTACTTTTTCTAGGAAGTAGTTTTGAAAATAACGAAAAAAAAGTAAAATTTAGAAACCGTTTCTTTTTCATGTATTATATTGTAAGGGCTCTCGGTCATAAAACACCTTAGCCAAAACTCTTACAGCATGATCCAAGAAACATGCTGTGCCGACCCCACATAGAGAGGGATAAGGGAAGGAAGATGATGATGATATTGTAATAGCTCTAAAAATAACTAAGTAGGTACATTTGTAGGGACGTAGATCGCTGCCAAGCTAACATTGCAAGTATGCAAATCTAAGAAAGTATGATGTAAGCGTTTAAGTACGATTAATGGGCACATATAAATCTGTCTAGCTGTCTGTCTGATTTACAGCTTCAAATAAGGGTGTAACTTTCTGTTGCAAATTCATAAAATGCTATTATTTTGAACTTGTAACACTGGTGATCTCGTGTAGGTAGTAACTCCGATCTTAAGTAAGTTCGTATGAGCTGGTAGCCAACTCTTGTGACGGAGTTTTTAGGCCTCCGTACGCCACAGAGGTCAAATTGAAAAATAGCGCTACAAACAATGTTTCAACGCCAATGGTTAGATAGACCGATTTCTTTTGTATGTTGTAAATAACTAGCGACACGCCCCTTCGCAAAGGCATAGACACATACCATCGCGGACTTTTTTGTAGACCTTTTTAAGGTGTACAATACTGTAGTACATTATTTTGATCTATCTCGTAGGGTTCAGCCAGCGTTTGCAATGTAAGCGCAAAAAAATGTGTTTATTTACGACATCACATTAGAAACCTCTAAAATTATCAGTGTTCCTCTACTATATTATGCATACATTATACATAATAAAATAAACCTTCCTCTTGAATCACTCTATCTATTAAGAAAACTGCTTCGAAATCCGTTGCGTAGTTTTAAAGATCTAAGCATACATAGGGACAGACAGCGGGAAGCGACTTTGTTTTGTACTATGTGGTGATATTTACACTAGCTTTCGCCCGCGACTTCGCTCACGTGGTATCCAAACAAAAAGTAGCCTATATGTTATTCCAGCACACATGCTGTGTATATTCCAAGTTTTATTGAAATCCGTTCAGTCGTTACGGCGTGATTGAGGCACAAACATCGTCACATCCTCGCAAACTTTCGCATTTATAAGTAGTATTAGAATTAGATGTAAATTACTACTACACATTGTATTTTAATCATTATTCCATGTATTACTTTATGCTAATAGTAGGAACGATATATTAGTTACAATTACAATAAACTACGGTTTGAATACATAAAAAGAGCATAAAACGTGATAACACGGTCATTGTTGAACAGAATGCACGCGCAAGCGCAACCAGCTTGGGGCGCGTGGGAGATATGAGCAAGTTAAGGGGAAGCCAAAACCACCTCTCCAAATTAAAAATACTGACTCTAAAGAGACATTTAAAAGATTAACTAAAGAGCTTTTTAAACATGTCTTTTCGTAAGAGTTGACTAAGAGATAGTATCCTTCAACATGATGAGATACAATAAGCAAGTATTCCCAAGGAGGGTTGACGTCAGGCAGGCGGCCGGTCATAAAACACCTTAGCCAAAACTCTTACAGCATGATCGAAGGATGAGGAGGCCGACCCCACATAGAGTGGGATAAGGGCAGGAAGATGATGATGAACTAAAGAGATTTTTAAACACAAAATCTATATTATTTATGTTTATTTATTTATATTACTTATATTATAAATGCGAAAGTTTGTGAGGATGTTTGGATGTTTGTGACTCAATCACGCCTAAATGGCAGAACGGATTTGATTGAAACTCGGTATATACATAATATGTATGTATGCTCGTATGAGCTAGTGGCCAACTCTAGTGACGGAGTTCTTAGGCCGCCTAAAGACCTTAACGACTTCAAAGCCGAGACCAACAATTTAACGTGCCCTCCGAAGCACGGAAGCGCTCAGCTCGTAATGCCACTTGCGGCAACCCATCCGAGTTGAGACCGCGCACAACGTTGCTTAACTTTAACGATCAAACAAGAACGTCTAAGCAAGCTACGACCATTATACCACGCGAGCGAAGCCGCGGGCGGCAGCTAGTATTTTATAATATAATGTTTTATTTTTATATGATCTTATTAGGTATATTTTTGACCTAAGTAATTTTAATTACCTTTGTGAGCTGCAGAAGAAATGTTTGTCAAACAAAAAGTTCAAAAAGAAAAAATCACGAATCGTAGCAAATAAATACAGAAATAAAAATTACAGGGAATCTTCTCCTTAACCGTTCAGAAGTCTGCTTAACTCGGTTTGTTTATAGCTTAATCGCAACAGAAATAATATCATAAGCAGACGGCCGGAGAAAACATCGAAAGAGGTCGTTAAGATTGAGGGTGCAATCTGACGCATCTCTTGGCAAATACCTTTGTTTTTAACTCAGTTGTTAAAACAATACTTCTCTGCTGGACTGGGAGTAAAAAAAACAATGCGTCCAGCTGCTTCTCTCCCCGAGCATGTTATAAAGTCGCCAACATGATGGACCATCTATATGGGCGATGGGCTGATCAGCCTCACAGATCAAGTGATCACCTGTCACCATGGTTCATATCCATCTTGGGACTTTAAATCAGGATAAAGGAAGGGGACTTGAATCAGGCGCACAATTGTTGTGTGCGGTCACAATTTGGATGGGTGACCGCAGGTGGCATGAGCTGAGCGCTTCCGTGCTTCGAAGGGCACGTTAAATTGTCGGCTCTGGCTTTTGAGGAAAGACATGGTAAATACGTGCGGAGCTGACTAAGCCGCGGGTTTCCTCACGATGTTTTCCTTTACCGTTTGAGAGAACTGGTATAGCGCACATAAATTTTTCGCACAGAAAAATCCATTGGTACACGACCGGATTTGAACCCACGACCTTAGGATCGGAAGGCGGGGTCACTACCAACTAGACCACCAGTGCTCTCTTATGAATAGTTATCCACTAGTTAAGTTTCGTGTCGCTAGTTCTTTCGAACCAGTGTGGTGAAAAGTTTTAAGTGCGCCTCAATGGCTCCATTTGCTTAGTCACAAACCAAAATCCGGAAACAGACAATAAGAAAACTAAAGACAAAACAAAGCCATTACTCTTTCATCCGCGCACGCGCAGATGACGAGGTGATGACAGAATAATGACCAGATATATACAACTCTAACGTTACTGATCGACTGACCGACAATCAACGCACTGCCTAAACTAGTAAAGTGTTTTCAAAATTACCCTCAAAAAGGGCTAAAATGGGCTGTAATAGCTAATAAGTCACAGAAACATATAACTTGGAGGGTATTCCTTTTAAGTTACTTTTATTTACATTCTATTTTTTAACAAAATCTTATCTTTTCTAAATCTCTTGTTAATAACTTGTTTATAACTTTAAGTAGGTTATCTTCTGTTATGGTTATAATTTGATCTTGTTGTTTGTTTTTTTTTTAGCTGAGAAGATGGAATAGGTGCTGGGCAAGCCTACTCCATTTTAATTCGTCCCGGGTACTACAGCGTCCCGTTTGTGAAGGTAAAAGTTGCCTCCTGACGCTGTATAAATCATGTATTATAGATGGTAAAAGGCCTTTTTTTGTTTTTGTACTCTGATATTCTAATAACTACTTACTTATTTGTATTTGTACTGTGGAAATTTCAACGTTCTACTTGTTACGGTTCATGATATACAGCCCGCTGACAGACGGACGGACGGACAGCTGAAACTTAGTAACGTTCCCGTTATCACCCTTCAGGTACCCTTAGAGTTAAAGCAGACAAAGTCGCGGAGCGGTCTACTAGTGAGCAGATATTTATAGCTTAAGATCTTTGGGGGAATCTGGAAATACTAATGAGTTTATGCTTCAAACGCTTAAAGTTTAAACAGACTGTTTATTTTGACACGTTTCGTAAATAAATAAACAGCCAACATTCACTTAAATATTCCTGGCCCACACTAGTAGCAGTATCTTGCAGTCGTACGTGTCATTAGTTCTTTCAATCCAGGATTTAAAGTGCGCCTCAAGAGCTTCCTTTCATGCACTTGACACCACGTTTTCGAACTCTTCAGGTTCTAAGTTGCTGGTTTCCTTATGGTTTTTTCCGTTTGAGAGTACTGTAGTTTGGTTATATTGCATATATTTTATATACATTATTTTATGCCCATCGCCTTATTGGGGCGAGTAGAGCCATTGAGGGGTAGTATCCTCTCCATAATGATGCACCACCTATATGGACGATGGGCTGATCACCTGTCACTATGGTTCACCATGTCCATCTTAGGATTTTAAATCAGAAGTGGCTGCAAGTTTTGCATCATGTTACAGAGGATACTATCCCTTAGTCGACTTTTACGACATGCTCGGGGAGAGAAGCAGCTGGAAGCATTCTAAGTTTTCTCTTTACTCCCAGTCCAGCAGAGAAGAATAGGTAAATGATTTAATTCACACCGCTCTCGCGCTGTTGAGGAAAAGATACAAAAAATATGATTGACTACCTAAAACACCGATTACGAATGTCTAAATTATCGTATCGTTAGCCCCGATAATGATCATTAATAGTCATTAGCAAGGAACGGAAAAATAATCTAATCATTTTAATATTTACAAATGAGTTAAATAACTCAGAAGGAGCTAATTTGGAATCAAAGAATGCTTCCGACATCATGCATCATAGATTACTACGGTTTTTTTTTAACTCCCATCCTTAATATCTCAGCTCTACCCATAGACAATTATAATAAATTTATGGTTCACCTTTTATCAAATAGCATCGTAAATTCAGTGGGTTTTTATGATTTATGTACTAGGGTACCATAGGGTTCGGCGCTTGGACCCATGTTGTACTAATTATACATCGATGATTTGTATTTGTGCAGGGACGTAGGTAGGTTCATTCACCTTTATGAATTTTGTCGTTTTCGTCAAGATTTCCTCTTTCTTTTTAGAGCTGACTTTTTATTTTGCTATTTTTTCACAGTATAAAATTATTAATTGTGTAATTAAATAATATCTAAAATAGTTAAGTGCCGGATCGATTTCAAAGACACAACATTTCTTAACCCCCGACGAAAAAGAGGGGGTTTATAAGTTTGTAGTTTGCACTGTGTCTGTCCGTGGCATCAGCTTTCTTACACAACATTCTTAAGAAAGCCAGTCTTTTTCTTTTGTATTTTATAAATTATCTTTGAATTAGTTGTAAGTTTTTTTCTGTTAAAGAATGTATGAATAAGGCCTTTTTGGTCTGGAAGTAAAGATGCTGAATTTGAACCTTTTTGGCCACGCTACATAGCCAATTGGTTCACGGGCCGCATGATTAATTGTATGTACTTTTATGTAGATTCCTCGCTATTTGTTTGCTTTCCTCCCTTTCTCTTTTGTACCTACCTAATTTTTACTCCTATTTCCGCTTTGAATTTGTTACTTTTGTGTGTGTGCTAAATAAATGTTTTTTCTTTCTTTCTTTCTAAGGGCCACAGAATGCATCTCTGGTTTTGTTATCTGTATCTGATCTTAATAGGAATGGGTTAATGAATTAATTTATGTGAAAGATTCGAAGTTGATTTTTTTTATGTTATGTTGAAAGCACCGACCATGTTATTGGTACTAATGTATACCTATCTAGTCGTGTCACTAATTCTTTCTAACCAGTGTGGTGAAAGGATTTAAAATGCGCCTCAAGAGCACCTTTCATGCACTTGACACCATATTTTTGAACATTTTATCATTCTACGACATGCCGGTTTCATCTTTATGTTTTCCTTGACCGTTTGGAAGTATTATAGAGCACATTTTTTCGAAAAGAAAAATTCATTGGTACACAACTGGATTTGAACCTACCTTAGGATCGGAGGGTTACCACTAGACCACCAGTGCCCTCAACATTGAGATTTTGTAAGTCTACATAACTTGCACTCGTTTCAACATGATTGTAAAGGAACATAAATAGGGTTGCCAGATGTCCGGTATTTAAGCGTACAGTCCGGTATTTTCGAGGCCTGTCCGGTAAAAAATAAATCGTCATACCGGACAGAACAAAGTCCGGTATTTTGAGGAAAGTCGGTACTACTGGTCACAAGCGCCTACAGAAGTACTTAGGCATATGAAATCCCTCAAACGCAAAACTCGCGCGCGCTCCTCGCTCGCTGTCTGTATCTGCGTCTGCGGGCTCTCACTTCACCACTGTTAAGTAAGTAGTAGATTATAATATTCATACCATTGTTTAATAAAGACTTTGTCCCATACACCCCCCCCCCCCTGTTTGGGGTTGTCCGGTTTTGACTCACCTGGCAGCCCTAGACATAAAGGATAAGCTAAAAAACGGCCGAGCGTGGTCTCCTGCCTGTATCTTCCACGCTTGATCGTGTTCAACGTGATGGTTTATAGATTATTTCATTTTCATTTTGTAAACTAACTTTTCTCCCTAAACATTATGGATATTAACGGCAATCATTTTGGCGAGCAATATCACAAAGTGAGACATTAGTCAGACACGTTGTAATTTTTTACCAGCTACGTAAAAAGAATACCATTTTTTCACTCATGTTTTTATTTCAAAATTACAACAAATTATTAATAAATAATGTGAAGTAAACAAAAAACATTGATTTCACACAGAAAATTCTTCTCCACCAGATAATTCAACTTAATTGGGAACCATTTGCTCTGTGAATAATCCAAACCTTTTTGAAAGGATTCTAACGAACCGAATCGGAATGTACAAAAAACAGTAATCCGAGCTGTCACACTGACAGTTATCGAACATGACGCTTGTCAATGTCAATATTTGAACTAGTGATGTAGTCGACAACGATTGAATATCGATAGTAGAGTAAATATAATATTCTTTAAAGTAGGTTATTTACAGAAAAAAATTAGAAACAGACGTTCTTGATTGATCGTTGAAGTTAAGCAACGTTGTGCGCGGTCACAATTGGGATGGGTGACCGCAAGTGGCATTACGAGCTGAAAGCTCCCGTGTTTCGGAGGGCACGTTAAATTGTCGGTCTCGGCTTTTAAGTCGTTAAGCCATGATGGAGGCCTTTAAGCGGCCTAAAAACTTCGTCACAAGAGTTGGCCACTAGGACAGAAAAAAAATGAGAAATAAAATGAACTAGATAAGTTTTCTATCCAAGTTATTTTGTGAAAAGTAAGATTAAAGACGTTTTAAAATGATCCAAAATATTAAAAAAAAAATGTACGACCACTACAATCACTATTAATGCAAAGTACTAATAATATCGCCACAAAGTGTCTAAGCGATTTAACTCTCATTATATTATTACTAGATGTTATCGAACCGGAGTATCGGAACTTCTCTCAGCCATCCCACCACTAAGCCAGAAAGGTCTCCAAACGAAGCCACTTCATATGGAAATGGAAACAAGGCCCTAACCCGAAATTAGATTTCGTCACGGACACAATGTTGACCGACTGGAGGGTTCTCCAGGATCAATACTTCAATATTTGTCCATATAGGGATGGAATTATCGATAAGAAGTTATCGATCTTACTTCTTACTTATATTATAAAATTGAAAAGTTTTAGTTTGCTTGAAATTACCGGCGTAAAGTTCAAAACGCAATAGCGCGTACTAACTTTACCTGTGCTGCCATCTAGTATTATTATAAATGCGAAAGCTTGTAAAGATGTTTGAATGTTTGTGCCTCAATCACGCCTAAACGGCTGAACGGATTTGAATGAGACTTGGAATATACATGGTACATGTACTGGATTATCATATAGGCTAATTTTTATCCGGGTACCTAGCGAGCGAAGCCGCGGGCGGCAGCTAGTAGTTTTATAGTGTTCTTTTTATTAAAACATACATACATTGTCAGGCTCGTATCCCTAATTGGACAGGATTACTTCTCGGCTGGACTGGGAGTAAAAAAACATAGAATGCGTCCAGCTGCTTCTCTCCCCGAGCATGTCGTAAAAGTCGACTAAGGGATAGTATCCTCTCCAACATGATGGACCATCTATAAGGGCGATGGGCTGATCACCTGTCACCATGGTTCAACATATCCATCTCGGGACTTTGAATCAAGAGTGGCTGCAAGTTTTCTTATGACTACTTGTAGCTCTGCCCACCCCATTACGGGCGTGATTAACACATACATACAGTACTTTATTTTTTATTTAACTAAAATTTATTTCAACCAAAAATCGTCGATAACAGATTTCTTTTTCTATTTCCATTTTTTATCGTTGAATTATCGAGTTACTTGACTATCGATAGTCGAACACGATCGAGGCACATCACTAGCAGCGCGAAGAGCCAATAAGCAAGCGTCGTGACACACACATTAACACTGTATGACATTCATTCTATACAACTTATTTGTATGGCTTTTTAAATGGACTGCATTTGAGTGAACCTTCTTCGTGCACTCTTTGTTTTGGAAACATGTTATGAAGATTGCGCTATACAAAGCATAATAACTACCAGCCGTATTACAAGTTCTTTCAAACCAGTGTGGTAAAAAGTATTTGTATGAGCTAGTGGCCAACTCTTGTGACGGAGTTTTTAGGCCGCCTGAAGGCCTCCGTCATGACTTAACGACATAAAAGCCGGGAGCTACAACTTAACGTGCCTTCGAAGATGCCACTTGCGGTCACCCATCCCAATTGTGCGCACAACGTTGCTTAACTTCAACGATCAATCAAGAACGTCTAAGCAAGCTACGCCACGAGCGCTTCAAAAATCCTTTCACAAGTGTGGTGAAAGGATTTAAAGTGCGCCTCAGAGGCTTCTTTCAAGCACTTGACACGCGTTTTAGAACTCTAGGTTCAACGATATACGGGTCTCCTCACGATTTTCCTTCACCGTTTGAAAGTACTTGTGGACAAGGCTGACTAAGCTGAGAAGATAGAATAGGTGCTGGGCAAGCCTACTCCATTTTAATTTGTCCCGGGCACTACAGCGTCCCGTTTGTGAAGGTAAAAGTTGCCTCCTGACGCTGTATAAATCATCTACTATAGACGGTAAAAGGCCTTTATAAACACAAATAAAAACCTTTAGGAGAAAAGTACCTTGAAGTAGAATGTCAATGCGAATGAGTAGAATCAGAATAGTGGCTTATTCAGTACCAAATAAGGTACATAGAACTAAAGCGCTTTTATGTTGGTTCAAACTTTTTTATATATTCATGAAAAGAGCGAATATAAGGACTACTTAATTTTGCCGGTTTGAACTAAAGCGCTTTTATGCTGGTTTGTTCTTTTAAAAATATTCATGAAATGCTACGTACTTAATTATAAAGGGACTCCTAATTTAAAATGCACCGTCCGCCATCTTTAATCCCGCCATTTTTTGTAATAACTGCCAAAAAATCCCTCTTTTGTGGTTATTTATGTCAAAACTGGCAAATCCCTTGAAAAAAACATGAAATTAATTAGATTCATGAAAAAAATAACAGCTCTACCTCAATGGTAGCGTTTTTTTATTCAAAATAAGTTATTATGTTTTAGGAAGAGTTCTAAAGTAATTATATTTGACTAGCTTGTATGTATGTTCGTATGAGCTAGTGGCCAACTCTAGCGACGGAGTTTTTAGGCCGCCTAAAACACTTAAAAGTCGGGGCCGACTGTTTAACGAGCCCTCCGAAGCACGGAAGCGCTCAGCTCTTAATGCCGCGGTCACCCATCCCAATTGTGACCGCGCACAACGTTGCTTAACTTTAACGATCAAGAACGCCTAAGCAAGCTACGCCACGAGCGCTTCGCAGCTAACTTGCTTTTGGCTAACTTAACTACTTAATCTAAACGGTTTGGGAAAACCTCGTGAGGAAACTTGCACGTTGTAGAACGGTTGGTTTTCTGTGGCTTCACTTTTGTTGTTCACGGCGCGGCGTCTTTTCTTTTTATATAGTCTGAGAGTCTTTATACAACGTGTAACATAATGTCCCTATAAGCCCGAAAGGGGTGTATTCAGACCGAGCACTTGAATACATTGACGTGTGCAAAAGTTCAATACATCATATTTGAAATTCCAATACAATTAAAAACAAATTATTTCATGAGAAATTTGTGACAACCCTATGTGTTTGTTTACCATTTGCGTAGGTAACAAACACACGCGCACCCTCCTATCGCGTCGGACCCACACATAGGTACGCAGACAATTGAACGCGCGGCAAGTTTCAAAAAGTACCTAGGTGTAATCACCAAAGTTTTCGTAAGAATTTGCAATTTTTTTAATTCTACGTAGAAATTAAAGTCGAAGATTAAAATCACGATATCTTTCACACATAAAAAAACAACTACCTACCTACATCTACCTAGGTAGTTACCTAAGGACCTAGGTACAGGAAAAGTTAAGTTATACCTTTTCTCCCTTCTTCTTGGTTGGCTCGGAACACGGCTAATTGATATGGTAGGTATTAGGTAGGTATGTAGGTACCTAGGTTGGTATTACTGGTACACATTCACATTCACAATCACAAAATTATTTTTGTCATTTTTTATTAGTAAGCTAGGTATTAATGGGGTACCTACTAGGTAGGGTGATAGGTTAGGTACCTATCATCATACCTACCTATCACTGAATTTTATCACTGTTGACACACACAGTAGGTACTCGGTATCCATCAAAGGGAAGTAGGTACAACACACCACCGAATTCCCGGTCTTCCCTCACTGGTGCGCCGGTGGAAAGATCCCGTCGAGAGAAGACGGTTCACCAATCCCAGAAAATAGCCCGTAAGATGGCAATGGCCGCCCTGGATAACGCTCTCTGTAGAGCTGACGCGCCGCTACTAAGCTATTAATTATTTGGTGCTGCTCCAACACACACACACAACACCATATCATAATACTCACCGTTTGAGTACAAAGCCGACATCGTATCGTTAATTAGTTACGCGAACCGAGAGATTGCTTGTTGCAGTTGTTGCAAGGAACGAATGCTAATTGCGACTGATAAAAACCGATCTGTTTTGCGACCAAAAGTAGGTACCTATTGCCGAAAGCCGAATTTTTAGGGTTCCTTGTCTGGGGTAACCCACTAAATACCGATTGGGAAAAAAAAGGAAAAAAACTTCACCATACATCTACTACTACTACTGTCGTCGTGTCCGTGTCGCTAGCTCTTTTGAACCAGTGTGGTGGAAGGATTAGAGTGCACCTTGAAGGTTCCTTTCGTACACTTTGACACACGTCTATGACATGCCTGGTTTCCTCACGAGGTTTTCCTTCACCGTTTGAGAGCATTGATATTGCACACATAAATTTCGAATCGAAAAATCCATAGATTCGAACTCACGACTTAAGGATGGGAAGGCGGGGTTCATACCAATATGCTACCATGTGCTCCATCCCCATTTGCTACTAGGTACCTACCTACTTACATAATAACCTACCAACAATTACGTAGTTCAATCAAGAAAAGTAAAAAACAAATAAACCTACGGAACCAATTTGATTTTATTAAACAAACGCTTGCGGTGCGGTGCCGGTTGACGGTTGCGGATTTTGAATTTAGCAAAGGCACCGACAGCCAATTAGGGCGAGGTGCCATCCCACTAGTTGTTGTTGTTGTTGTTTCAATGCAACCAATGACAAATAGGCTGTTCACGATGAAAATGAAGATTAGTAAGACAGATAAGTCACAACCTTTGACTTTAGTGCCCAAGTAGGTAGGTACAAAATTGCATTGAAAAATGCTCCAATGAATATTGGAATAATACATCGTTGGAAAAACTAAAGTGGAATAGGGTCACGGCTTTATCCTCAGGCACGGTAGACCTCTTCTCATACTTCTTGTTACCTACTCAAGATGCTTTTAAGGCCCGAGTAGGTAGGTACAAAATTGAGTAGGTATCACGGCTTTATCCTCAGGCACGGTAGACATCCTCTCATACTCCTTGGCACCCACTGAGGATACCTTTAAGGCCCGAGTAGGTAGATACAAAATTGAGTATGTAAGGTACCTATCTCCTATACTAGGTACTTAACAAAGAGATCTGAAAGGATGTTTACGGTGCCTAGGGATTTTAGTCGTGATGTGACCTTACATTTTAATTACCAATAAATACCAAGGTACCACTAGGCCTTCAAAAAAAAATAGAAATTACTTATTAAGCCACCTCGTTATTAGGTAAGTAGGTAGGCATTTTACTAATGGTGTCTGTTCTGTTACCTGTTTCATCTAGAGTTCACACTTAAAGGTCAAAAAACAGCTGTAAATAGGGATGCCTCATGTTGTGTCAAGTTACGTATTGGAGCAAAGTTTAAGAGACATTTCATGAATGAAAACCTTTGAAATTTTAAAAGTCGTTGAACAAACGTTGTTCGCAATGACGTATAGAACACCCCCGTTTCGGGCTTATAGGGACATTATGTTACACGTTGTATACTACATAGGGAAAAATTCCTTAATTTCCAAATCATATAAAATTCACACCTTCAGGGTCGGGAACGAAATCAAATCTCAAAGTCATTTCGTATTTTCCCAAATAAAAATTCACGCTACATCTCTTGTACCAATCGTATTAAATTTTACGACTTCCCAATGGTAGAACTTAAATTTTATTATCTTTATAGGTACCTAATTCTTTTATTTAAAACTAGCTGCCGCCCGCGGCTTCGCTCGCGTGGTATCCGGATAAAAAATAGCCTATATGTTAATCCAGTACATGTACTATGTATATTTCAAGTTTCATTCAAATCCGTTCAGCCGTTTAGGCGTGATTGAGGCACAAACATCCAAACTCACAAACTTTCGCATTTATAATTAAGTAAGATATGAAACGCCCGGTGACTTTGCCCGCATTAAGTTTTTATCTAACTGCGAAGGAGGTGGCTTTTGGGGTGTATGTATGTACTTTCTATCATTTATTAACAGAAAGAAACTTACAACTAATCCTACTCATATCATAAATGCGAAAGTTTGTGAGGATGTGACGATGTTTGTGCCTCAATCACGCCGTAATGGCTGAACGGATTTGAATAAAACTTGAAACATACATAGTATGTGTGCTGGAATAACATATAGGCTACTCTTTAACTAACGGAAAACTACCGCGTAGAAATTCCTGGTTTGCTTCTATAGGACTTATGCTGTAGGCTGAGAGTTGATTATCAGTCAGTCAATCTATCAGTCAGTCAATCAATCAGTCAGTCAATCAATCAGTCAATCAATCAATCCTCTCCAACTTAATGGACCTATATGGGCGATGGGCTGATCACCTGTCACCATGGTTCACCATATCCATCTTGGGAGTCTTGGATCAGAATTGGCTGCAAGTTTTTTATGATTACTTGTGGTTCTGCCCACCCCGTTAATATGTATGATAATATGCAATCAATCAGTCAACCAGTCAATCAGTCAGCCAGTCAGTCAAGAGTTTTATATATCTAGGTAATTTATGTAAAACAAACATTTTTTACACGTGAATGTTTTGTCCATGTTAATTTTTCTTGTGTAATATAAGTGGAAAGTATAGGTTGTTTTTAAAACACAGGAATTTAGACTCTTTTAGGGTGAAAATAGAGGTGATTTTGGATTAATTCACGTGCTAGGTAGCTAGATCGTAAAATAATGGTAAAAGGTAAACAAATTGATTCGATATCTTGTTACATAAATGAAAGGAACATGCTCATAAGTTTATCAACGCACAGGATAAGCTGTAAATCCTGGAAGTATGAAAAGAGGGAATACCTAGTTACCATCTATGTATAGCAGATGATTTATACAGCGTCAGGAGGCAACTTTTACCTTCACAAACGGTACGCTGTAGTGCCCGGGACGAATTAAGATGGAGTAGGCTCGCCCAGCACCTATTCCATCCTCTCAGCTTAGTCGGCCTTGTCCATGAAAGACATGGTCAATACGTGCGGAGCTGACTAGGCCGCGGGTTTCCTCACGATGTTTTCCTTCACCGTTCGAGAGTACTGGTATAGCGCACATAAATTTTTCGCACAGAAAATATCACTGGTACAAGACCGGATTTAAACCTACGTCCTTAGGATCGGAAGACGGGGTCACTATCAACTAGACCACCAGTGCTCCCAATAGGAACTCTTTATAAAAATAAGTCATCATCTTCCTGCCCCTATCCCATCTATGTGGGGTCGGCGCAGCATGACCCTCGGATCATGCTGTAAGAGTTTTGGCTAAGGTGTTTTATGACCGGCCGCCTGCCTGACGTCAACCCTCCTTGGGAATACTTGCTTATTGTATCTCATCATGTTGGAGGATACTATCCCTTAGTTGACTTTTACGACATGCTCGGGGAGAGAAGCAGCTGGACGCATACTATGTTTAACATCTCTATTATTACATATTGATATCGCGTTAGTTCGTATTTCAGGAGCTAGACCAAAATTGCCGAGACGCACAATATTTGTGCTAAGTACTTCAATAATTTAGTACGTCTTCACTTCTTCAGACTTTCTTAAGAACTACGAATAAGCTAAATCAAAATACTTGGTATCGGTACCTTCTTGAATATTTTTCTCATGCCTTCGTTATCACAGGTGTGGTGTTATAACACCAAACAGACCACGTAATCCGACCTGATCGTCTTAAATTGCAAAACATTGTTGAATCACTATCACATTGTAATACAGAATTATTCGTTTACTTTATGGGAAGTAGAATATCGCGTACAGGTGTACAAAGAGTGTGAATGGTACCGTTGGAAGGGGAAGACCTCGGCGCACGTACCTGGACCAAATTGGCGACGTTTTGGAAAAGGGTCAGGTCAAGAGTTCAACCGACGAGCATGTATGAAGAACTAGCTGCCGCCCGTGGCTTCGCTCGCGTGGTATCCGAATAAAAAATAGCCTATATGTTAATCCAGTACATGTATTATGTATATTCCAAGTTTCATTCAAATCCGTTCAGCCGTTTAGGCGTGATTGAGGCACAAACATCCAAACATCCAAACTCACAAACTTTCGCATTTATAATATAAGTAAGAAGTAAGAAGTAAGATGTAATGAGAGTGAATAAAGCGAAAGAAGTATCTCTGCTGGACTGGAAGTAAAGAAAAAACATAGAATGCGTCCAGCTGCTTCTCTCCCCGAGCATGTCGTAAGAGTCGACGAAGGGATAGTATCCTCTCCAACTTGATGGACCTTTATGGGCGATGGGCTGATCACCTGTCACCATGGTTCACCATATCCATCTTGGGAGCCTTGGATCAGTAGTGGCTGCAAGTTGTCTTATGATTACTTGTGGTTCTGCCCACCCCGTTAGGTATACGGGCGTGGTAATATGTATGTATGTATGTAAAGATCTTAAATTTTTAGAATCAGCAAATACACCCTGTAGTTTGTGCATCATACTAATATTATAAAGAGGAAAGATTTTTTTGTTTGTTTGTAACGAATAGGCTCCGAAACTACTGGAACAATTTCAAAAATTCTTTCACCAATAGAAAGCTACATTATCAGGGACCAGTATAGACTTTAATATATTTTCAAAAAAATTAGGGATCCGTATAAAAATTGCAATATTGTAACCCAAGGTAGAAAACACAAAATAGTTTTTGGAACAAAATAATATACTACACGCGTACGAAGTCGCGGGCAACAGCTAGTGTACTTATAAACGGATTGTTTGTCTGAGGCACGACAAGTCGATAATATTATGCAAATCGAATGCAAGCGCATCACTATTTGAACTGGTTATCGTCTGCTCCCAGCGAATACATTCGCTAGTGTAGTGATGGGACACCTTATTGTTTATTTCAATACGATATATTAAATAATTACTTCAAATACAAGCCTACTATAGATGGTAAATAAAAGGCCTTACGTTAGGTTTGACGTTGACGGTTTACGTTACGTAAGGTTTTTTGACAGTTTCTGATGAAAATCTGTCAAAAAAAAATCGTCATTTGAGACGTGCTCAACTTTGAGATGCGTTTGAGTATTCGAGGGTTAGTCTCCCTTTCTGCTGGACTGGTAGTAAAGAAAAAGCATAGAATGCGTCCAGCTACTTCTCTCCCCGAACATGTCGTAAAAGTCATGAAAGAGATAGTCTCCTCCAACATGATAGACCATCTATATGGGCGATGGGTTGGTCACCTGTCTCCATGGTTCACCATATCCATCTTGGGACTTTGAAGGCATCTTTCGTTTAATCATATCACGCCCATATTCCTAATGGTTTGGGCAGAGCGACAAATAAAAAAATACTTGCAGCCACCCTTGATCAAAATCCCAAGATGGATATGAACCATGGTGGCAGGTGATCAGCCCATCGCACATATAGATGGTCCATCATGTTGGAGGATACTATCACTTAGTCAACGATATTGGATTATGATTAGGTACATATTTATTTCCATAATCATCTATAATTGCAACCATAATTATAATATTTAAATAAACAATTCACACATTTTATTAAAATATTATTAAAATTCAATCAATAAATGTAAATTCATATCGATTTGTGCTTTGACGATGTTTATCAATGAATTGTAAAGAATTAAGAAACCAATTACATTCTTAATTGCGTATTTATATTGTATAGTCGGCGTGTTACATGATCTTTTGAAACATATTGATATTTCAAACTTCTAAGTTATTCACAATCAAGAATTTTATATCTCATAAATGAAACAATTTTCTTTAATCAAGGGTCAATCGAAATGTTTGTATTATATTAAAATTAAATATATAAAAGAACTCAAAAACTCACGAGTAAGATTCTAGGTATTGTTTTACTCTGCTTCTCTGCTGGACTGGGAGTAAGGAAAAAACATAGAATGCGTCCAGCTGCTTGTCTCCCCGAGCGTGTCGAATAAGGGATGGACCATCTACATGGGCGATGGGCTGATCACCTGCTGTCACCATGGTTCATATCGCTGTGACCCTGCTATACAGGCTTTTTAGTCCTAGTGTGGGGAACAGAGGTTAACCAGGGTACAATTTCATTCTTATGCAATAGTATGTTACTTCTTATTTACTTAGTTGTTTTATAGTATTATGTACCGCTACATCTGTTTTTGTTTAAATAAATTTATTCTTATTCTATCCGTCTTGGGACTTTGAATCAGGAGTGGCTGCAAGTTTTCTTATGATTACTTGTGGCTTTGCCCACACCATTAGGTATACGGACGTGATAATGTGTATATACCTATGTTTATTTAAGAAAGTGAGCCAAATTATTCATGTTCATACTTTTTCCTAACTCCTCATGGTTTGCTTTAAAAGGTCAATCACCTATATTGATTTTAAAATGTTTGATTGGCAATTACCTTGATGAAGCGCTCGTGACGTAGCTCGCTTAGACGTTCTTGATTGATCGTTGAAGTTAAGCAACGGTGTGCGCGGTCACAATTTAGATGGGTGACTGCAAGTGGCATACGAGCTGAGCGCTTCCGTCCTTCGGAGGGCACGTTAATTTGTGGGTCCCGGCTTTTAAGCCCACATAGAGTACGATAAAGGCGGGAAGATGATGTTTTACTAATACTAATAGGCTGATCATATTTGTTTATTTCACAAGGAAAATGTCTTCCGAAATACACAAATATTTAAAAAACCGACAAAAGAATCTGTGATTCAATACAATTAAAATTGACCATGCGTTTTACAGCTTTTTTTGTCTGTTAATGACTTCTAAAAGCCGACGAAAACAGGCTTCCTCGTTTTTTATTTCAAATAGCCCTACAAAGTGTACATGAAAAAAACTAATTCCTTTTACCATCTATAGTAGATGATTTATACGTCAGGAGGCAACTTTTACCTTCACAAACGGGACGCTGTAGTGCCCGGGACGAATTAAGATGGAGTAGGCTTCCCCAGAACCTATTCCATCCTCTCAGCTTAGTCGGCCTTGTCCATGAAAGACGTGGTCAATACGTGCGGAGCTGACTAAGCCGCGGGTTTCCTCACGATGTTTTCCTTCACCGTTTGAGAGTACTGGTATAGCGCACATGCATTTTTCTGACTGATTACCCATGACCTTAGGATCTGAAGGCGGAAGTGTAAAGTAACGGTTGTGTGTTATTAAAAGTAATAAATGCATCAGTATGTACCTATTTAGTTTTTTTTTATATCGAAATAAAACTCAAACATCGATATTTCTATCGACAATACCCCATCCCTACCCCAGTTAAGGGTAGTATAATATAATTAGGAGGTATCTCCGAGCTCAGCTGTGTTTGTTTTGTACAACACCATCAAATAAGATACAGTCTACACCAAATACTACCACTATTGACGACCTCTATGGCCTGGCGGGTGCTCGGCTGAGACGCAAGAGGCGCGGGTTCGATTCCCGCTGCAGAAGAAATGTTTGCCTGCCCTGTAAACATTTCTTCCGGGTCTGGGTGTTGTAGTATTATCGTACTAATATTATAAAGAGAAAAGATGTTTTTGTTTATTTGTAACGAATTGGCTCCGAAACTACTGGACCGATTTCAAAAATTCTTCCACCAATAGAAAGCTACATTATCAGGGTCCAGTATAGGCTATAATAAGTTATACATAAAATTAGGGATCCGTAAGAAAATTGCAATATTGTAACCCAAGTTAGAAAACCCAAAAGTTTTTGGCGTGCGCTGCGAAAACTATTGATTATAGAACAAAATAATGTACTACACGCGTACGAAGTCGCGGGCAACAGCTAGTCTACACTAATATTATAAAGAGGAAAACTTTGTTTGTATGTTTGTTTGTTTGTACTGAATAGGCTCAAAAACTACTGGACCGATTTTAAAAATTCTTTCACCATTCGAAAGCTACATTATCCACGAGTAACATAGGCTATATTTTATTTTGGAAAAAAATAGGGTTCCGTAAGATATTTGGGTTTTTCGAACACAAGGTGTAAAAAATCAACCAGAAAAGTTACTTATTTTGCGTACGCTGCCTAAACTATAAAAGATAGAACCATAAAATGTTCTAATTAATTGTAGATCTTATAAATATCTACAAAAAAGTCCGCGACACACTATACCCATCTATGTCGAGTGAGGCACAGCAACCATTTTTTTATTTAAAAATCTTGAATTTTTTTTGGACTACATTTAAACGCGTTTATTTTACTCATGCTATTAATCCTTATCAAAATAAATGATTTCATCACTAAGAACAGTTTATGGAGATAATATTTGGTCTTTGAATTATTAAAATTGGACGTTTGGTTTTGAAGTTATGGCGAAATTAAAATATTACGATTTCTGCTGCACGGCCCGTTGCGAAGTGGGCGTCACCAAGGCGGGGGTGCGCGTGCGGGAGGGGAGTTTAGATCTATGAGTAAGGTACCCGCGCGGCTCAGTCGCGAGGTCGGCTCCCTACGCAGCGGTCGTGCGCGAAGTCTATATAGTATAAAAATGAATCGCAAAATGTGTTGGTAAGCGCATAACTCAACAACGCCTGGACCAATTTGGCCAAATCTTTTTTTAAAATGTTCGTTGAAGTTCAAGGATGGTTTTTACGGCGAGAAAAATTAGAATTATTGCTGGAAAAACCCTAAAAATAGCCCTTTTCTTTTTCCCATACAAATGATTTGTAACTAAAACGTAGTCAATTTGAGCTTTATTGCTATGGTATAAAGTTCATATTAAATTACAAGCACTTGAATTATTAATTTTAAGGCGATACGAAGTTCGCGGGGTCAGCTAGTGTATTATAAGTAAGTATGTATTTACAAAAAAAAAGTATATAAGTATTCTATCAGCCATCTGGTTCCCATAATCGCGACGCCATGCGCCACCGAGGTCGTCGAAAATGATTTATATCAACAAAAATTACTAGAAAAATGAGAAACAAAATGGAGAATTGAATTTATCTAGAATTTGATGAGCATCCTTCCTGTCTAGACGGTAACAGCTGCTTCGCAATTTGCTTGACAACCCCTGTGCTGATATTGTTCAGATATTATTGAAACAAATCATACTAATATTATAAACGCGAAAGTTTGTATGTATGGATGTTTGTTACTCTTTCACGCAAAAACCACTGAATGGATTTGAATGACACTTGGAATATACATAGTACATGTGCTGGATTAACATATAGGCTACTTTTTATCCGGGTACCACGCGAGCGAAGCCGCGGGCGGCAATTAGTAAATAAATAAATATCCATAGTTTTTATATTTAAAGTACCCATACCGAGTTTTAAGGCAATCAATACAAACTTTGATACTCCATCATCATCATCTTCCTGCCCTTATCCCACTCTATGTGGGGTCGGCACAGCATGACCCTTGGATCATGCTGTAAGAGTTTTGGCTAAGGTGTTTTATGACCGGCCGCCTGCCTGACGTCAACCCTCCTTGGGAATACTTGCTTATTGTATCTCATTATGTTGGAGGATACTATCCCTTAGTCGACTTTTACGACATGCTCGGGGAGAGAAGCAGCTGGACGCATTCTATGTTTTTTTCTTTACTACCATTTATATTACCCTTTTTTAAGGGGTTTTCGAAGCGCTCGTGGCGTAGCTTGCTTAGACGTTCTTGATTGATCGTTGAAGTTAAGCAACGTTGTGCGCGGTCGCAATTGGGATGGGTGACGGAAAGTTACGTTACGAGTTGAGCGCTTCCGTGCTTCGGAGGGCACGTTAAATTGTCGGTCCCGGCTTTTAAGTCGTTAAGCCATGACGGAGGCCTTTAGGCGGCCTAAAAACTCCGTCACAAGAGTTGGCCACTAGCTCATACGAACTTACTTAATTTTTTTATCACTATACTTTCCATATTTTCGGTTTACAAATCATAATAATAAGTTCCACTAACCCCAAAGACTCAAACACTTCCTTATCTTTATGGATTCAAACTTGAATCATCAAAATTGATACAGCCTGATTCACGATAACAAATTATCGAAATTATCAGTTTTTATTTGAATTTCCGTTGTGTTTACTTTCTCACGTTACAAGATTTTTATTTATTTTTATGGCTTTTTGTTGGCATACCTAATATTTGACAGTTGCGTAGGAATTTAAAGCCATTTTGTCTAGTCTTAACTAGAGAAGCGGGTTCAATTCCCGCTACGAATATGAGAGTTAAATAAATAACACACATTTCACTTACTATACAACTAATTGTAATGTTATCAGCGAAGACCTGTAATTAGTTTACGTAGGTACATACTTACACGCCCGTATCCCTAATGGGGTGGTGCTACAAGTAAACAAAAGAAAACTTTCAGCTACTTCTGATCTCAGACCAAATAAAAAAAAGAAAAGACCCCGCCTCGCGAACAACAAAAGTGAAGCCACCTTTTTATCTGTGTGTGTGTCGGTTTTAAGGTTAAAGGTTTAAGGTTGTGTGTTCCAAGTAACCTAAATTCATAGTATAATAATTAAGAAACGATGCTATTTGAAGTACTTACAAGTGAAAAGTGATTCCGTGAGACTTTTTATGTGATATGTGATTTGCTGCTGTTTTTACAAGTTTTCACTACACAGGAACGCATAATTCTATTTTTAAGACTCGTGACGTACTAAGAGCGATGAGCATGGTTTTAGTGTAGGTGTGTGCGTGAGCGTGTATGTTTACTTGCAGGAGCACGGTTTTGTGTGGCTTCACTTTTGTTGTTCACGGCGCGGCCGGCGTCTTCTCTTTTTATTTGGTCTGAGCTTCTGATTTAAAGTCCTAAAATGGATGGTGAACCATGGTGACAGGTGATCAGCCCATCGCCCATATAGATGGTCCATCATGTTGGAGGATACTATCCCTTAGTCGACTTTTACAACATGCTCGGGAAAGCCACGACGGAGGCCTTTAGGCGGCCTAAGAACTCCGTCACAAGAGTTGGCCACTGGCTCACACCACACTGGTTGTATAAATGACTTGCCCAAGTTATGTCAAGAATCACTACATAGTATAAAACAAAGTCGCTTCCCGCTGTCCGTCCTTATGTATGCTTAGATCTTTAAAACTACGCAACGGATTTCGATGAGGTTTTTTTTAATAGATAGACTGATTCAAGAGGAAGGTTTATATGTATAATACATGCATAATATAGTAGAGAAAAACTGATAATTTTAGAGGTTTCTAATGTGATGTCGTAAGAAATCACATTTTTTTGCGCTTACATTGCAAACGCTGGCTGAACCCTACGAGATAGATCAAAATATTGTACTACAGTATTGTACACCTTAAAAAGGTCTACAAAAAAGTTCGTGATGATATATGTCTATCCGTGCGAAGCCGGGGCGGGTCGCTAACTAGTCGAAGTATAAAATGTAGTTTTGAAAACAAGAAACACGATATTCTAAAACTGTTCATTTGAAAAAATTCCGTCCTAATCTGATTAAAGCGAGTTCTTTGAAATAATCGGATTATGGAATAGGTAGCTTTTTCTTAGAGGCTTAGACATTCTCCAATGAAATCAGAATTTGAAGAAACCTTTGTTGCTTCGCTTTTAGACGTGTTGTGAGAGCAGTGGTGGTCTAGTTGGTAGTGATCCCGCCTTCCGATCCTAAGGACGTGGGTTCAAATCCGGTCGTGTACCAATGGATTTTTCTGTACGAAAAATTCAAATTGAAAAGGAAAACATCGTGAGGAAACCCACGGCTAAATCAGCTCCGCACGTATTGACCATGTCTTTCCTGTGGACAAGGCCGACTAAGCTGAGAGGATGGAATAGGTGCTGGGCAAGCCTACTCCATCTTAATTCGTCCCGGGCACTACAGCGTCCCGTTAGTGAAGGTAAAAGTTGCCGCCTGACGCTGTATAAATCATCGACTGTAGATGGTAAAAGGCCTTTTAGTTATTATACATAGAATTTCCTATTTTTTTTAGAGAAAACCAAGCTTTTATTAAAAAAATGTTATTTTCCAAAAGACTGGATTACTTATGTATTATCTTCGCTTGCTCGAAGGTGGAAAACATTCTTTAATTTTACTTCAAATAAAAAAAATCTGCTTTAATTTTTTTTGGGTAAGGTCATTGACCCCGAGGTATGTTGTCCCCAAAAGGGCCTAGTGACTATCGAACGGGAGTAATGGAGAGTTATTGAACTTATGTTCTTATTAGGCCCGCATGTAGGTATTGTAGGGTCTTAAATTGATCATATAGGGAACTGTCCCTACCTACCTACTGAGGTTGATTGTAGGTGTCAAAAAAACGTCAAATTCAATTCGAAATGACGACTATAAACAAAACATCAAGTAGGTAGGTACCTACCTACTTAGGTACAAGTACCTACCACAGATATTGTGTGCCTCGGCAATTTCCATCTTGCTTCTGAAATACGAACTAACGCGATGATGATATGTAATAGGGATGTTACAATAATTATGTAGATAGGTACTAACCCCCGAATACTCAAACGCATCTCAAAGTTGAGCACGTCTTAAATGACGATTTTTTTGACAGATTTTCATTAGAAACTGTCAAAAAACCGTGAGGTTGAGACGTGCTCAACTCTGAGTCGCGTTTGAGTATTCGGGGGTTGTTCTCTTAAAGGGTTGGTTCTGTTATTATTTTAATAATTATATTCGGACAAATTCGGTGTTCATACAAATCACAAAGTTTGCCGAGGCACACAATATTTGTGGTGTGAAGCCTGTGTGTAACATAACACGGACAGTGCATAAAATAAATGATAATTATTACCTAGTGGGTTTACAAATAAAATTTGCTTAAAAGTGACAATTAAAATTATCAAAAAAACACACAATTGGTAGTTATCATAATGTTTAATAACACTTAGGTACGGAAGAATACGTGGGATTTAGTTTTATTTTTAATAAAAGTGTTAATAAAATAATTCAAGTTTGAATTTAACACCCTTCTGCCAATAGATAAATTTATTTATTGCCATATTAAAAACAAAATCGATACTAGACTGCCCAAACAACATAGGTCTAGGTACTTGATAGTCGGGTAGGTCTGGTTTAGGTAGGTAGGTTCATTTACTACCTATAGTACCTAGGTAGGAACTTACGTTCATGAAAGTAAAAGAATCTACCTAAATATTAACCATTGGCGCTGTCAAAAATATTACCCAAATTTCCGAAATTGTTATTTTCACTTGCAATACATTTTACAAAGCAAACCGCAGGCCAAAATTACTGTTACCAACAGAAAGCTTACCTCAAAAACTGCACGAAAGCTTTGTAGAGCACCAGTACAACAGTTTACACAACACAGAACTGAAATTATCGGAAAACCTTCAAGTCACAGGGGAACACACAAACCACGAATGACGCGAGGGTGACGGAACACGTCAGCGCTGGGCGAGGGGTGAACACGAACTACGGAGGAATTTTTGTGGGACCCAGTCGTTGTCCTCTGTGTTGCCAGCGCTTTAGTTGGGTTCTACCATGGTGATTATTTTTTTAGTTGGAAAAATACTGGGGCTTCTATAAATGTTTTTTTTCTTTTTAAAGATTTAGTAAGTACCTTACATTTGCTTCGACACTGACGTAGGTACTACTTTCACTCATTCAATTGTATCACATTCATGCATGCTCATCGTTGGAAAGTATTTGATTTTGACTTAACCTGACCTTTCTCCAAAACATCACCAAACGTTCAGATGCATACGGCTAAGATTTCCTTTTCAAACGATACCATTCACAGTCGCTTCATACAGTTTATTAATCTTTCATTAATTTTATGTGATGCTGCTTCTCTCCCCGAGCATGTCGTAAAAGTTGACTAAGGGATAGTATCCTCCAACATGATGAGATACAATAAGCAAGTATTCCCAAGAAGGGTTGACGTCAGGCAGGCGGCCGGTCATAAAACACCTTAGCCAAAACTCCCACATAGAGTGGGATAAGGGCAGGAAGATAATGATGATAATTTTATGTGATGACATGGATAAAAAAATAAATGCGTTGCAATGCTTCGGAGGGCACGTTAAACTGTCGGTCCCGGCTTTAAAGTCGTTAAGCCACGACGGAGGCCTTACTTTAGACGGTCTAAAAACTACGTCACAAGAGTTGGCCACTAGCTCATACGAACTTACTTTTTTTTTTAAATGCATTTTTCAATATCGTTCAGTGTCTTATAGTTATTCCAAGTACATGTATAGTGTATGTTTAAAAGTTAATTTGCTTTGAAAGCTAATTAACTAACGTAACATTCAAAATGTTATTATCATGTAGCCATATCACTTTTAAAGCTGTTCTAAGCCCGCTACCATTATTTATTACCAACTTAGGTACCTACTAATAATACATACATACATTATTACGCCCGTATCCCTAATGGGGTAGGCAGAGCCACACTTAATCATAATAAAACTTGTAGCCACTCCTGATTGAAAGTCCCAAGATGGATATGGTGAACCATGGTGACAGGTGTTCAGCCCATCGCCCTTATAGATGGTCCATCATGTTGGAGGATACTATCCCTTAGTCGACTTTCACGACATGCTCGGGGAGAGAAGCAGCTGGACGCATTCTGTTTTTTCTTTACTGTCCAGCAGAGAAATGTAGACTATAAATTTACCCAAAAAAACTACCTAAAAATGGGGTAAATTCCAGCGCTGGCACTCCAAAACGCAATACCTGTACACACACACATGCAAAGATGCTTTCACAGGGTCTCATGTTACAACAAAGGGCGCACGCACACTAACATACTGTTAGAGCGAGACAGATATAGGGACTTGAAATTTTGACCAGGCCTTTCATTTTATGACGAGCTTTGATCGTGAACTGGTTTCCGCCCGCGGGTTTGCTTGTGCGGTAAGTTACTTGGATGAAACGTATGGTATTTGCTTAGTATTGCCACACGTAATTTTTAGGGTTCCGTATCTTTTTTTTTTATAAATAAATAAATGTTCGTGGACATTTCACACAGCGCCATCTAGCCCCAAACTAAGCAAAGCTTGTACTATGGACACCAGATGGCTGATTGAATAATTTTATACATTTTTTTTGTAAATACATACTTATAATATTTACTACAACACCCAGACCCGGAAGAAATATTAGCAGAACATACAAACATTTCTCCCGTAGCGGGAATCGAACCCGCGCCTCTTGCGTCTCAGCCGAGAACTCGCCCGCCACGCCACCGAGGTCCTCATCGATATCTAAAGCCTCCTGTCTGTCCGTCCGTCTGTCAGCGGGCTGTATCTCATAAACTGTAGGTATGTTCGTATAAGCTAGTGGCCAACTCTAGTGACGGAGTTTTTAGGCCGCCTAAAGGCCTCCGTCATGGCTTAACGACTTAAAAGCCAAAGCCAAGCTCATAAACTGTAATAGGTAGAGTTGAAATTTTCACAGAGCGTATATTTATATTGTCGCTATAACAAGAAACATTTGTACATACTTGGTACGGAACCCTTCTTGTGCGAATTTGACCTGCACTTAACCGGTTTCATTCATCTTAAATGACGAGCTTTGATCATGAACTGGCTTCCGCCCGTGAGTTTGCTTGCGTAAGTTATTCGGATAAAATATACCTTAGGTTATCTGGCACGTAATTTTTGACATTTGTTTTCACTACCATGTTATTTAAATAGATACCTACTTATGATAATAATTTTATTGTTTCTTCCTCTCGTTTTTCCTCTTTTCGCCATAAGCTCTGTCTTTTAATTTTTTCATTTCTGTATTTTTTTTATATGTACCTACCTACCTAGGTTGCCAATAAATTATTTTCTTTCTTTCTTTCTAATGGAGTAGTTGGCAAAGACCCTAAGTACTTATCAACAAGTACCTACTATTAATTAAAAAAATAAAGTCTTTTTACCATCTAGATAAAGTAGATGATTTATACAGCGTCAGGAGGCAACAAACAAACATTTCTCCCGTAGCGGGAATCGAACCCGCGCCTCTTGAGTCTCAGCCGAACACTCGCCCGCCACGCCACCGAGGTCATATAATCATCCAATACTTTTACAATAGGTACAATAAAAATACGATAAAAGTTAAGTGCGAGTCGAATTTGCATACGAAGTGTTCCGTACCATGGTATATTCAAAATGTTCCCTGTATGAGGCATTTTATTTTATTTGACTTTTATTATTTTATAGCGGCAATATTATAATAAACTACATACTCTGTGAAAATTTACCTATTACAATTACAACTCTACCTATTACGGTTAATGAGATACAGCCCGCTGACAGACGGACGGACAGCGTAGGCTTAGTAAAATAGGGTCCTGTTAACACCCTTCGGATCCGCAACCCTAAAAAGCAAAATGTTCTTCAGAGCGCCAGGCTCTCACTTCACATTTTTTTCCTGTTTCCCGCATTTTCCCACGCCTCTATTTTTCCCTCCATTTTTCCCGTCAGTGATATGTCAACGTCACGAGCAGGGCCATTCTCGCGATTTATGCAATGGCGGAATGGAATGGCGGCCTAATTTGACATCACTCCCTGAAAATATGGCGGGCGTTTTCCTGAAAGTCCGTTTTCCTATTGAACTAGATACAACAAAAGCAAATGTCTACTATTTTGTCATTTTTGTGTTCAAAAACAAAGTCATTTTAGACCTCGGTGGCGTGGCGGGCGAATGCTCGGCTGAGACGCAAAAAAAAGTATTTAAGTATTATATATCAGCCATATGGTTCCCATAGTACAAGCTTTGCTTTGTTTGGGGCTAGATGGCGCTGTGTGAAATGTCCACAAATATTAATTTATTTATTACAAAAATCTTCGCCAACAGTTTGCATAATCTGCTGTAAAAGTATGTTCGTATGAGCTAGTGGCCAACTCTTGTGACGGAGTTTTTAGGCCGCCTAAGCCCTCCGAAGTGTTATATTAGTTGTTTTTATAAAAACAATAATAATTTATAATAATAATTTGATGTAATAAGCCAATTACAGGCGCCAATTACACAGCATTTACCAAATACCTTACCTATATAGGTACACATTGAAATGAAGTAAAATTAATATTTATATTACAAGCTGCCGCCCGCGGCTTCGCTCGCGTTGTACCCGGCTATAAAGTAGCCTATATGTTAATCCAGTACATGTACTATGTATATTCCAAGTTTCATTCAAATCCGTTCAGCCGTTTGGGCGTAATTGAGGCATAAACATACATCGTCACATCCACACATCTTTACAAACTTTCGCATTTATAATATTAGTAGGATATAAATATGTCATCCTAGTACTTACAAGAGAGCATCTAAATTAGGAGGACTTTTAGGAGTAACATGGCTTACGTTTAGATTCAAGGACCCCGTAACTATAGGCAAAAGTTGCCCTCTGAATGTAGAATAGGAAAGCAAGTGAAAACACGCGCGTAAGCTAGGTTTAACTCTGCCTTTGACGATGACAAACTGGTATGGGACAAAAAATGTAGTGCCAAAAAACAAAATCTGCATCAGGCTAGGTATTGTACCTAGTACCTTACCTACCTACTACATTATACCACATTGAGTGTGTTTGGTTACTTTACTTTATTTCGAGGTACCTACTATGATTGGAGTCTCCAGTTTTGAATATGAGCGAGATGTATTAAATGCGATCAGATAGCAGTTACTGAGAGCCTCCGGTAAAGTACCTATGATTTAAACGTTTTGGGTCAATTAATAATAAATTATTATTTGATAAATTAATCTGGAATTCTCAGTAACTTCCAATGCAGACTCAGAACTTATCATAGGTAGGTAAGCTAGCAAATATTAATATACCTACTGAGAATTTAGTCGTAAATGATGTGGAAAGTGTTAAGACATGATCCTGATAATATTACTATAAATCTCTAGGAATAATTTTCTTACAAAAAGAAAAACATTTTTTTATTTATCATTTTAGTGTTTGACTATAGTGACATCTATCTGCAACACTATGTAACTGAACACAACTGCATAATACAAGTTAGTTCTCTAACTAACAAATAGATGTCGCTTTTACAGAAAAGAATTTTTTCCTATCCTCCTAACACCTGACATTTGAAAAAGGCACATACTGTTTAGACCGGATGTACTATAGAAAGAACAAATACGTTTGTACCGCTCAGTCCTGAACCTTCGCGCGCTTGTTATCGGGATTAAAACTTATTTTATGGATTTTCGCTAGAACAAAGATGTTTTAAGACTTATTATTGAATCCATAGAGATTAGTTTCAAATTTCTATGATTTGTTCTTTCTAAAGGTAATCCGGTCTCAATTGGAATCATTTTGACCTAAGTAATTGTATTATGGTGTTCAGTAAATACGAAATCAGGTTATATTTTATGTATTTTTTTATTTAAAAAGTACTTTTGGACTATATGTAATAAATTAAAATTAAAATTGGTAAGAATTACTATAAAAACGTACACAATTGCAATCGCAATTAAGAAACGCAATAGTTTTAAAACGATAAACAAATTCTTTATCTGGCTAGGATTTTTTTAAATTAAAATATGCTCATACAAAGCAGATATCTTAGCTCAACAAGAAAAAACTTATAAATCTAATAAATTAAAAAAAGTTAAGAAAGATAAGTAATCAAAAACAAAATATTTGGTTTAAAAATTAGGTTATAACACCCGAAGAATTCTTCAAGGTGTTACTGTCTTCTCCAATATCAGTTCGATCCGAGTCAGTACTCTGATTTGAAAGTACTAACTTGAATTTGACTGAAATTTCGATGTAAGTAGGTATATTTAGTATCGATTAATATAAAATATCAAGTCGTGAAATTAACCTTTAACCCCAAACATTAATTTAATTATATTCTACAAATTATAGATTTATTTATCGATTATGAATAGTGAACAAAATCACATTATTACGGATTATCTATCAATTTTGTTATGATAACTGAGACCAGTCACTATAAAAAGAACAAAATAAACAAATTAAATAACTGTAATAAAGGCCGAAAATCCTCTATATAGAACAAATTATGGAAACACATTTATACAATTGAGACCGAAGTTACTTCTTGTAGAACATAATATTCAGGAGCTTATTTTGCATCCAAAATACAATCGACATGCAACAATAACATTGCTATCGTAACCCAAACATTGAAAACAAACTAATTTTATAAAGCTACTGTCTAAACACCAGCAGATTTCTCGGAAAATTACAGATTTACTAACCCCTTCTCCCAGGACGTGACATCTTGAAGGACAAATTGAACCATACTGGCGCCAATTTTTTTTCAATTTTTATGCCGCGATTGTGTGAATGAGATAGATATTAATGCTACCTTTCTAAACATAGTTTGACACAATTGGAGGATTAGAGTTTTAATAGCAAACGTAAAAATATTAAAGACTATGTATAGTCCTTCCGGTCTGTATTTGAACTGACACTGCCAGATGTCAGGACTGACAGCCATCGCTGATTTTGTACTTTCTAATAGCCTTACGGTCTTAGGAGGCTATGTTAGTTTTGTATTTCGTAACAGTGTTAGTAAATGAGTACCTAAATTACTTATATTCTTAGTTATGGGTAAATAGAGTAAAATTCGTAATGATCGAAAAATCTTTTTATTTATTCCTCTTATCTACTAATTGGTAGATTTGGTTCGTTTCTAGCTATTTTCTGCGACTCCTTTACACAAGCAACGTCGATTAAGACAAGCAAAGACGAAATACTAGAAAAATAGTCAATCTGGCTTCTCTGGAAGCGTTTTGTCCTATTTTCAAACCGTCATAGCTTCGGCCGTTCAGCCGTTTAGGTTAGGCGTGATTTAGGCACAAACATACAAACATCCTCACGAACTTTCGCATTTAATATATAAGTAAGAGTAAGATTTATTTATGATTACTATGATATCTAATGGCGTTGATGATACTGTGCTTACAAAATATCTAATGGCGACTACGCAAGAAATATTGTAAAATGATACGACACCAACTTGATTCTCAATAAGGATAAATATGTGAATAACTTGAAAGGCCAAGAGCGTGCCGGACGTAGGTACAATTAATTTAAAAGAACAAAAAACCTGACAGCGTAGAATTATGGTAGATAGTTTTGTTACCTAAAAGTAAGTACTTCAGCCAAATTGGAGATACAAATTTATGTAAATAAACTGTCGTATAATTTAGTTATTACGATAATTCACTTTAGTTTTAGGTAAATAAACCTCAAAACATAAGTTTTCACACCTTAATTGAACTAAGTAAGTTCGTATGAGCTAGTGGTCAACTCTTGTGACGGAGTTTTTAGGCCGCCTGAAGGCCTCCGTCATGGCTTAACGACTTAAAAGCCTGGACCGACAATTTAACGAGCCCTCCGAAGCACGGAAGCGCTCAGCTCGTAATGCCTCTTGCGGTCACCCATCCCAATGGTGACCGTAATTAGTATTAGTACTAACTAGGTACTTAAAAGTTCTAAAAATATATACATGAAAAAGTAAGTTTTAGGTTAATTATGGACGGTTTGTTTACGTAAACGAGAATCGAACCCGCGCCTCTTGCGTCTCAGCCGATCACTCGCCCGCCACGCCACTGAGGTCGCCTAATGATAGTGTAGGTACCGAATAACTATTTCTGTAGTTGTCGAAAGCAATTTTTTGATTGATTTTGTAATCTTACTTATATTATAAATGCGAAAGTTTGTGAGTTTGGATGTTTGGATGTTTGTGCCTCAATCACGCCTAAACGAAACGACTGAACGGATTTGAATGAAACTTGGAATATACATAGTACATGTACTGGATTAACATATAGGCCAATTTTTATCCGGGTACCACGCGTACCACGCGAGCGAAGCCGCGGGCGGCAGCTAGTTTACATATAATTATTAATTATTTGATATTACGGATTATTTGATCTCAATATTTTGCGCATGCTTACTGTCTTTATTTTATACACACGAAATCCATCTATCCCTTTTAATTCGATTCGAAATCGGTTTAGACGCGAGGTATGAAGGCGGATCTATTTAGTATTACATGACCCCCAGTGCTCTGTACCTAGTATTAAAATGGTATTTTGAATCATTTGTGTCTCGATCTCTCAAGGAAACGCGCGTACAGTATTAAAATCTAGATATATACATACTTGGCAGTGTTTATGCTTATTGTATTACTTAAAAAACCAATATATCGATTCTACTATATAAAATAGGAACGATTTTTAAACTGTGGTAATGGTTTTTTAATACATTAATTTTTGATTCACTTTTTATTATAATTATGGAGGTTATCATCGATAAAATAGTTCCTATTTTAAATCTTAGAATCCAGTGATATTTGGTACAAAAATCGCTGGCCATTTTTATTATGAAAAAATAATTGTTCCATTTTTAAACTTTAACAAAATCGTGTGAAACATCGATTGCCAGTGTTTTTCACAAAAAAGTGTTCGAATTATGAATTTTGCTAGCAAGGAAGCCAATTCTTTGTTTTTCGTTCCTATTTTGGATCGTGGTTATCGAAAAATTTCTGGCCTGTGATTTTTTACTTAATTTTTTGCTAAGTCAATTCATTACTTCACGTTCCTTATTTGAAAAGTGGTGTTTAGTGAAAAAAGAATGAAGATTATAACGGCCAGTGATTTTTCCAACGTTCAATTTGCATTTTGTATTGACAGTGTTTCAAATCTGTGACGATTTTTTAGGGAGTTTTTTTGTGAGTATGCATTTCGTGTTTTTGTTTGTTTTCGTTGTCGTGGCAACGGAAGAAGCTTTCGACCTTGATGAAGGTAAGAAAATACATGAACTTTAGTGCGCTGTAGAAGATATCCTTAAGTTTTTTATACAACCTTCACTGGTCTAGTGGTAGCGACCCCTCCTTCCGATTTTAAGATCGTAGGTTCGAATCCGGTCGTGCTCGAAAATGTATGTACTTACGCTCTTAAACGGTGAAGGTAATCATTTCATGTCGTAGAACCTAAAAAAAGTTCGAAAACCATTGTGTCGTGTCTATATGGGCGATGGGCTGATCACCTGTCACCATGGTTCACCATATCCATCTTAGGACTTTAAATCAGAAGTGGCTGCAAGTTTTCTTATGTTTACTTGTGGTTCTGCCTATCCCATTATCAAGGGCGTCGCCAGCCGATGGCGCAGGGGGGGGCAAGTTGACTTTACCTACTACAATTCATACTTTTCTCATTCTCTATGAATGAGAAAAGTATGAATTGGCAACTTTTTTAGAATCTCTAGGGGGGGGCAGCTGCCCCTCCCTGCCCCCCCTTGGCGACGCCCTTGCCCATTATGTATGTACCCCCCTTTCCTTAACTCTCAACAGCTTGGTAGTGGTCTGACTAAACTTTACCTAAAGTTATTTTCATAAGTTATTTGATTCTAGGTGACGTCTGCGATTTGTACGGAGATAAAGGGATATGTAAAAAAATTAGCGACTGTCCGTCTGCACTCAACGCGATCAAGCAGAGGAAGGCATTGCAACCCCCCGTGAGTAGCATTCAATTCCACTCCGATCCACTTCACTCCGCTCCACTTCACTCCGTTCCACTCTACTCCGCTCCATTTATTATATTCTACATAAGAGCCTAAGTGACTCAGCGCTCAGTCAGCATTCAACGCGATCAAGCAGAGGGAGGCATTACAAACCCCGCGAGTAGCATTCAACTTCACTCCGCTTCACTTCACTCTGTTCCACTTCACTCCACTCCTCTAAACTCCGCTCCACTTTATTCTATTCTACATAAGAACTTAGTGACTTTATCAGCACTCAACGCGATCAAGCAGAGACCACCCGTGAGTCGTAATCAAATCATGCAACGTAAACGAATCGCGCAACGAAAATTGAGTTGGTTTTGTTCCGCCCCGTTCCTATATACTCCGCTTCAATCCGCTCCACTCCACTCAAAATCCATTCACTCTTCTTTACTCCACTCCGCTTCACTCCACCCTAGTCCGCTGCATTCTACTCTTTTCTTCTATAGAGACACTCAAAATTAACTGTTTTTTTTCCAGGTTTGTAAATACATTAATTTCGATGCAATAGTTTGCTGTGAAACAAATAAAGGAAACGTTCTTACTACTACTGAGATGTAAGTTAACACGTTTACCTGCATTACTACAGAATAAATAGAATAATAAACAATCGTTTTATGCATTTTCCTGTTCGAACTAAGGCCTTTTACCATCTATAGTAGATGATTTATACAGCGTCAGGGGACAGCTTTTACCTTCACAAACGGGACGCTGTAGTGCCCGGGACGAATTAAGATGGAGTAGGCTTGCCCAGCACCTATTCCATCCTCTCAGCTTAGTCAGCCTTGTCCACAGGAAAAACATGGTCAATACGGAGCTGACTAAGTCGCGGGTTTCCTCACGATGTTTCCCTTCACCGTTTGAAAGTACAGAACACAGTTTCGCACAGAAAAATTCATTGGTACACGACCGGATTTGAAACTACGACCTTAGGATCGGAAGGGGTCACTACCCCAGACCTGGTCACTAGACCAGGGATGGGGAAACTACGGCCCGCGAAGCGTTGAAATCCGGCCCGCGACCATCAAACGAAATTCAAGTAAAGTTTTCGTATTGTTAGAAGTTTAATTCTCATTGGCAGTGCGCGGCTCGCATAAAACAATGACGTATAATTTGAGAGCGCAGGCGCTATGTCAAATATATATCAATTACTAGCTGTTGCCCGCGACTTCGTACGCGTGTAGTACATTATTTTGTTCTATAATCAATAGTTTTCGCAGCGCACGCCAAAAACTATTTTGAGTTTTCTACCTTGGGTTACAATATTGCAATTTTCTTACGGATCCCAAATTTTTTGAAAATTTATTAAAGCCTATACTGGTCCCCGATAATGTAGCTTTCTATTGGTGAAAAAATTTTTGAAATCGGTCCAGTAGTTTCGGAGCCTATTCGTTACAAACAAACAAAAAAAATTTTCCAAATATATTTATTTCAGTAAATATTATAGCCAATAAATGGAACAACTTAGCCCGCCATTATATTTTGTAAGTAAATATTGGCACGCGAATAAAAAAGTTTCCCCATCCCTGAACTGGACCATTTGCTCTCTGTCTAAAAAAGGCCCCCGAATACTCAAACGCGACTCAGAGTTGAGCACGTCTCAACTAACGGTTTTTTGACAGTTTCTAATGAAAACCTGTCAAAAAATCGTCACTTGTAACGTGCTCAACTCTGAGATGCGTTTGAGTATCCGGGGGTAACTTAAATCTCGTGTCAATGGAATGCTGTTTGGTCCAGACCCTCAGATCCAGTGAGCACGGAGTACGTGCCCACGGAGGGCGTTTACGAGGAGCTGGAGGAGAGGGCGGGGGAGGAATGCGGGCCTGTGCCCCGGGAGGCCGCCGCCCTGCCCACTGGACAGAAGGCTTGGGACAGTAAGTCACCCACTCCTCATCATCATCTTTGCCCACTGTATATGTTCGTATGAGCCAGTGGCCAACTCTTGTGACGGAGTTCTTAGGCCTCCGTCATGGCTTGACGACTTAAAGCCGGGACAGACTGTTTCACGTGCCCTCCGAAGCAAGGAAGCGCTCAGCTCGTAATGCCAATTGCGGTCACCCATCTGAATTGTGACCGCGCACAACGTTGCTTAACTTCAACGATCAATCGCTCATCAAAATTCAATTAAGCGCTCGTGGTTTAGCTTGCATTGACGTTCTTGATTGATCGTTAAAGTTAAGCAACGTTATTGTGTGGTCACAATTGGGATGGGTGACCGCAAGTGGCATTACGAGCTGAGCGCTTCCGTGCTTCGGAGGGCGCGTTGAACAGTAGCTCCTGGCTTTTAAGTCGTTAAGCCATGACGGAGGCCTAAAAACTCCGTCACAAGAGTTGGCCACTAGCTCATACGAACTTACTAGTTAATTCCTGAATACCCCTTTCTCCAGAATGCCTGGAGTACCAAGAGAAGTACGTGTTCCCTTGCGAGAAGACTGCGGCCATCAGCGGAGGCCTGGGCCGGGTGAACCGCTGCCATCATAATGCGGACGAGCTGATCTTAGGCGGCACCAACGCGGCACTGCACGAGTTCCCACACATGGTGAGCGAACCGGATGAGTTCAGTGTTTCCGAACCCAACATGTTCTAACGGAACAGTCGGGCCGAGTGAACCGCTGTGCACAACGCGGACGATGTAGTGGCACATGAGTTGCGAGAACCGGATGGGTTCACTGTTTGCGAACCCAGCGGGTTCTCGCGAGACTCCATCCAAAATACTTGATGAGCTGGTGTGAGACAATAGGGTACTTTTCGTTACATAATAACTGGCCGAGTACAAGACGACCTCGGTGGCGTATCGGGCGAGTGCTCGGCTGAAACGCAAGAGGTGCGGGTTTGAGTCCCGCTACGGGAAAAATGTTTGTGTTCTGCAAAATATTTCTTCCGGGTCTGGGTGTTGTAGTATTATAAGTATGTATTAACAAAAAAGTATATGTGTTCTATCCTATCAGCCATCTGGTGTCCATAGTACAAGCTTTGCTTAGTTTGGGGCTAGATGGCGCTGTGTGAAATGTCCACAAACATTTATTTGTATAAGTGAGTTAAACAGGAATTAATTCTATTTAAATACATTTACTTTAAAAATGTACTTCAATATTTTTGGTAAAAATACATAAGTTTTTTTTTACCTTGTCCGCTGGACTGGGAGCAAAGGAAAAACAGAATGCGTCCAGCTGCTTCTCTCCCCGAGCATGTCGTAAAAGTCGACTAAGGGATAGTATCCTCCAACATGATGAGATACAATAAGCAAGCATTCCCAAGGAGGGTTGACGTCAGGCAGGCGGCCGGTCATAAAACACCTTAGCCAAAACTCTTACAGCATCATCCAAGGATCATGCTGTGCCGACCCCACATAGGGAATATAATAAATATAAGGGCAGGAGGATTATGATGATGACCTAAGCTTTTTTTATATTTAGCTCATGCAGGACACTTGGCCAGAAGGGACGATGGAAGATGGACGAAGGCGATCACTGGTGACGAGACGCTCAACGACCAAGAGGCAGACCAACCCCTCGATGGTCAAATGACATTCATGATGACATGATGACAATGTCAAATTTACCTAAGAAAGGCTTTACCTAAGCGCCAATCGAGAAAAAGCCGTTTAAAGTTCATTTTTTTCGTTTCTTAATCATAACTTTCTACCTAATTATCGAATTTTGATGACGTCAACGTAAGATTTCATTCTCTTTTCATTTTCTATGTCCAGCAATTCGTTATTGTATTTGGACTGCTATTTTAAGATAATAACTCGATATGCCTATCTTGGCGCTTACGTAATTTTGCCTTTCCAGTGAAGACATGATGACATGATGACAATGATGACATGATGATGATTAAGCTCATGTTTATGGTTCCAGGTGTTGCTGGGCTATAAGACAAAGCAGGGTACTATAGTTTGGCAGTGTGGGGGTTCCCTCATCAGCGAAAAATTCGTTTTGACAGCTGGACACTGCATTTCTGACAAGAGGCAAGCAAACTTAAAACCTTTCGAACCTCGGTGGCGTGGCGGGCGATTGCTCGGCAGAGACGCGGGTTCGATTCCCGCTGCGAAAGAAATGTTTGCATGTTCTGCGAATATTTCCTCCGGGTCTGGGTGTTGTGGTAGCATGGTACTCGTAGTTTCTAATACCCACGACACAGGGAATCCTAGTGTGGGGTCAGGACTATGTATGTGACTGTTGGGTGTTATTATTTGAAATCCTGACGAAGATTTTTTTGTTACTTCAGTCAAAACAACGTTACTTATGCGTTGATAGGCGCTTTGAAACGCAGCGAGGACTCCAGTGAGAAGCGGTACGGCATCAAGAGGATCATCGAACACGAGGACTACCATTCGCCGACCAAGTACAACGACATTGCATTGTTGTAACTGGAAAGAGAGTGAGTATCTTTGCAAGTGGTAAATTAGCAACATTTAAAACTATGATTAAAACCTTGGACGAAGTAAAAATAATAGACGGCGCGCCGCGAACAGCAAATGTGAAGATTTTTAATCTACGTGTTTTTGAGGTTTTGTGTTCCAAGTAACCTAAAATTTATAGTATTACATTCATAATTAAGATACGATATTATTTGAAGTAATTACAAGTGGAAAGTGATTCCGTGAGACTCTTTATGTGATTTGCCGCTGTTTTTACAAGTTTTCACTACATAATTCTGTTTTTAAAACTCGTGACGTACTAAGAGCGATGAGCATGGTTTTAGTGTAGGTGTGTGCGTGAGCGTGTATGGTTACTTCCTGGCTTCACTTTTGGTGTTCACGGCGCGCCGTCTTTTCTTTTTATTTGGTCTGAGTTAAAACTATAATAAATGGTCCATTTTACGCACTCACAAACTTTGTCGGCTTTCCTCTGTGATAACTAGACTCTTAAGGGACTAGGAGGAACATGAAAGTCTACTCAACACACAAACACACACTTACTCACTCCCCCCCTACCTCACACATGCCTCCTACACAATCACACACAAACACACAAACACACAAGCCTGGTTTGTACTAGGGATATTTGTTTTTTGGTATGATGTTTTTATTTTGTTTATTCTTTCGTCGAGCATTTTATTCGAGCTTGTCGTAAAAGTCGACGAAGGATAGTATCTTCCGACATTATGGACCATCTATAATGGGCGATGGGCTGATCACCTGTCACCATGGTTCATATCCATCTTGGGACTTTGAATCAGGAGTGGCTGCAAGTTTTCTTATGATTACTTGTCGCTCTGCCCACACTATGTTTGCAGCTGTAACGTTGTTGCAGGGTGAAGTTGGATCATAGAACGGTCCCCGCGTGTCTGGACACGGGGGCTCCGGTAGACGCGCGCAGGGCTTCCGCCACTGGCTGGGGGACCACTTCGGAGGCCCGGGAAGTCAACTCAGACATCCTGCAGAAGGTGACGTTAACAGCCAAGAGCAATAGCAGTTAGTAAGTTCGTATGAGCTAGTGGCAAACTCTTGTGACGGAATTTTTAGGCCTCTGTCATAACGACTTAAAAGCCGGGAGTGCCCTCCGAAGCACGGAAGCGCTCAGCTTGTAATGCCACTTGCGGTCAACCATCCCAATTGTGACCGCAAGAATGTTAATATGGAGTTGGACTTCAGACCAAATAAAAAAAGACGGCGCGCCGCGATTAACAAAAGTGAAGCCACCTTTTTGTCTATGTGTCGAAGGTTTTGAGGTTTTGTGTACCGAGTAACCTTAAATTCATAGTATAATAATTAAGAAACGATTCTATTTGAAGTACTTACAAGTGAAAAGTGATTCCGTGAGACTTTTTATGTGATTTGCTGCTGTTTTTATTTTACAAGTTTTCACCACACAGGAAGGCATAATTCTATTTTTAAGGAGCGATGAGCATGGTTTTGTATAGGTGTGTGCGTGAGCGTGTATGTTTACTTGCAGGAGCACGGTTTTCTGTAGCTTCACTTTTGTTGTTCGCGGCGCGGCGTCTTTCTTTCTTTTGGTCTGAGGTATGGCCATTTAGTTTATGATTCCTTAGTGACATTTTCGTCTTTTTCCAGGTAATTTTAACCAGTTTCTCAGCGTCTGAGTGTGCTAGCGTGTACGGATATAACCGGCATATGAAGGAAGGCTACCGGCGATCCTCACAGATATGTTACGGAGACAGGACGAAGTCCCAGGATACCTGCAGGGTATGTCACTTTGAAACTAGTTCGTAAAACCGTAGATTGTCGTTTTAAAGTGATCCTTACCGATTCTACTGAATACATAAACACCTCTTACCTAAGTTACAGCTGAAAATCAGCGTTGATTGTTAGACATACCCCCGAATACTCCAACGCGACTCAGAGTTGAGCACGTCTCAAGATAGATAGATGAACACTTTATTATGTATAAAAACAAAAAACTAAAACAAGAAAAAACAAAAACAGATATACATCAACGGTGGTCTTATTGCTAAGAGCAATTTCTTCCAGAATGTCACGTCACATCTCAAGTCACGGTTTTTTAACAGTTTTTAATGAAAATCTGTCAAAAACTCGTCACTTCGATTCCCGATGCGGAAGAAATGTTTGCATGATCTGTAAATATTTGTTCCGGGTCTGGGTGTTGTGGTAGCATGGTACTCGTAGTTTCTGATACCCACGACACAGGGAATCCTAGTGTGGGGTCAGGACTATGTATGTGACTGTTGGCTGTTATTATTATTATTTGAGACGTGCTCAACTCTGAGATGCGTTTGAGTATTCTGCCGTCATAAGAAAAAAAGACGTTTCTACATCAAATTCTTAAATGGAGAAAAACATACTGGTAGATGCGTCTTTTTTTACTGATTCCGATGATGTATTTAACTCAATTATGAAAAAAAAATATCAGATACATCTTTTTTCCTTCCGTCATAAGAAAAAAAGACGTTTCTATTCTACACAAAATACCGAAATGGAGAATAAAATACTCGTAAATGCGTCTTTTTTTACTGATTCCGATGATGTGTTTAACTCAATTACGAAAAAAAATATCAGATACATCTTTTTTCCTTGTGACGGCAGTATTCATGGGTAAGTCTGGATAAAAAGTATGTTCTTATGAGCTAGTGGCGAGCTCTTGTGACGGAGTTTTTAGGCCGCCTAAAGGCCTCCGTCATGGCTTAACGGCTTAAAAGCCGGGACCGACTGTTTAACGTCTGGATTAGAACCCACACCTCTTCCAGGGCGACAGCGGGGGGCCGTTACACGTCAAGAGCAAGCAGATAGCGTGCATGTACATCGTGGTAGGGGTCACGTCGTTCGGCATACAGTGCGGGCTGGTCGGCGTGCCCGGGATATATACACGAGTTGCGCACTACGTGCCCTGGATACAGAGCGTTGTCTGGCCGAATTAAATACCTGAATATTAAAAGCGTTTTTATTCTCCCTACAGATAACAAATAATAATAAATAATTTATTTATTTTGCTCTGTTTTTGAGCTCAGTTTTTTATCTGAGTTCGCCTACAGATAGCTGTAGGCGAACTCAGATAAAAAACTGAGCTCATTTTTATTTCTTATTATTATTGCCGATTACTTTAAAGTTTTTAATGTTAAAGTAGCGGAACTATTGTATTAGTTCGTATGCGCTCTAGTTTTGTTTTATGAAACTGCCGTATTTCGACCTGGATCGTAGAATCCTTAAGAACTTTCGAATTACGGTGTTTTTAGGGTTCCGTACCTGAAGGGGGCCAACGGGACCCTATAACTAGGCCCCCGCTGTCCGTCCGTCTGTCTTTAGTGGGCTGCATGAACCTTAATCCTTAGGTAGGTAGAATTGTAGAGTGTTTAGGCGTACGTGGACCAAATCGGCGACGTTTTGGAAAAGGGCCAGGTCAAGAGTTAAACCGACGAGCATGTATGAAGAATGTTATTAGAAGTGATTGAAGCGAAAGAAGTATGTCAGGATCGTAGCAAATGGAGATCCATGATCTCTGCCTACCCCTACGGGAGACAGGCGTGATTATATGTATGTATAGACAGAGTTGGCAAAGTTTAAATTTTCATAGAGTGTGTATTTTTACTGCCGCTGTAAGAAATAAGAATAAAGATAAAGAAATTAAAAGGGGGGCATACAAGAAACGTTTATGTAGGTACATTTACGATGGTACGGAACCCTTCGTATGCGAATTCAACTCTCACTTAACTGATTTTTTAACTGGGATAGTGGAAATCTGAAACAAGAAGAGATACAGGAAATATGTCTTAGAAACCAACAATTGAGCTAGTATCCGCTAAATAGATAGGTAGTTAGGTATTCTTTAAGTTTTCCTGTACTTAGCTTGTTTCATACTTATTACTAGTAATACTGCTTCGAAGAAATACCCATGAGTTGTCTAGTCTAGGTAGAATAAAGACTCTGTAATAAGCCTCTTACTTCTTACTTATATTATAAAATTGAAAAGTTTTAGTTTGCTTGAAATTACCGGCGTAAAGCTCAAAACGCAACGATAGCGCGTACTAACTTTACCTGTGCTGCCATCTAGTACTAAAGTTTGTAACGATGTTTGGATGTTTGTGCCTCAATCACGCCTAAACAGCTGAACGGATCTGAACGAAACTTGGAATATACATAGTACATGTACTGGATTAACATATAGGCTATTTTTTATCCGGATACCACGCGAGCGAAGCCGCGGGCGGCAGCTAGTACATAATAATACTCCTATGTTACTGACTGATTATCAACACACTGCTATATACATAAAGCTTATGTACGTTACTGATTGATTATCACTAAGCCCTTTTACCAACTATTCATCATCTTCCTGCCCTTATCCCACTCTATGTGGGGTCGGCACATGATCCTTGGATCATGCTGTATGAGTTTTGGCTAAGGTGTTTTATGACCGGCTGCCTGCCTGACGTCAACCCTCCTTGGGAATACTTGCTTATTGTATCTCATCATGTTGGAGGATACTATCCCCCAGTCGACTTTTACGACATGCTCTGGGAGAGAAGCAGCTGGACGCGTTCTATGTTTTCTAGTCTACCCCTGTAATATTGATCAATAATGATCATAATTATTAGGATGAGAGGATGAACAGTAAATGTGAGAGGATATGCGTGTGAAAGAAATGAGTATTGAAATGACTTTTACGACCATGTTCAGGGATAAAAGCAGCTGGACGCAATCTGCTTTTTCGTTATTTCCAATCCAACGGAGGAGTTGTACCTATTTAGGTACCTATATAGTGGGTTCATATCGAATGTAATGTTAATTTCATCGTGCGAAAAAACCTGTTCGCAAAACAGCTTTGCTCGCAAAAGTTCAATGAGGTCAAATCAACATTTTGCCTCATCTCTGTCAGTTGGCCGCGATACGTTGCCCGCGCCGGTCGTTTCCCGCAATTTTGTTAATAAAAAACAAATTCCAAATTCAAAACACTGGCAAATCATAAAAAAGGTTCTAATTTCGAATCTGAGCTTCTTAGACGATGTTCATTTGACTTTAGCTGTGATATTCGATTGTGTTGTGAAAATGAAGTTTATTTTGTTGTTTGTTTTCGCTGTGATAAGCGCGAATGGTGCTTATGAAGGTAACGCTATTTTCCTTATTTACGGACCGTAGACACAATGATAGGTAAATATACAATAACAAGATGTTAGATATTATAATATGTTGAACTCAAAACTCTTAACCAGTAAAGTACCTAAGTAAGTTCGTATGAGCTAGTGGCCAACTCTTGTGACGGAGTTTTTAAGCCGGTAGGAATTAGATGTACCCTCAGATCAAATAAAAATAAAAGACGGCGCGCCGCGAACAACAAAATTGAAGCCACACAAAACCATGCTTCTGCAAGTAAACACACGCTCACGCACACACCTACACTAAAACCATGCTCATCGCTCTCGAGTCGTCGTCTAGTGAACTTAAAATTTAAAAATAGAATAATGCCTTCCTGTGTAGTAAAAACTTGTAAGTACTTCAAATAACATCGTTTCTTAATACTATGAAATTAAGTTACTTGGAACACAAAACCTCAAAACCTTGCGGCCGGCGCGCCGTATTTTATTTTTATTTGGTCTGAGGATGTACCTAATAAAACTTATTTATGTAAGTAATAATGAAACTTATTTAGGTAAATAAATAAGTCTTTAACCATGTTTGTCTATACTAATATTATAAAGAGGAAAGATTTTTTTGTTTGTAACGAATAGGCTCCGAAACTACTGGACCAATTTCAAAAATTCTTTCACCAATAGAAAGCTACATTATCAGGGTCCAGTATAGGCTATAATAAATTTTCAAAAAATCAGGGATCCCTAAGAAAATTGCAATATTGTAACCCAAGGTAGAAAACCCAAAATAGTTTTTGGCGTGCGCTGCGTAAACTATTGATTATAGAACAAAATAATTTACTACACGCGTACCGCCCTAGAATTAATAATGCAAATTTTCAAATGTTTTATTAGGTCTGCTATTCGGGGCGGAGACAAATCCAATAAATCAAAAATCATCCAGCCAAAGACAATGAATTATGGCGAATGCTTTTTTCAATTCAATTATTTATATTAAACATATTCCAGGCGACTTTTGTACCGACAATGGAGCAAATGGCGTGTGCAGAAACATACGGAACTGCCCCAGCGCACTTGAGGATATCAAGAAAGGGAAACGACCTCCGGTGAGTACCGAGGACTAACCTCTAACTACCCTATTAGTCACACCTTAATTATTGCGGCTCCCAACTTTTTATCCAAAAAACTCTTACTAAGGCCTTTTACACACTAGGATTCCCTGTGTCGTGGGTATCAGAAACTACAAGTACCAACAACCAAACCCGGAAGAAATATTTACAGATCATGCAAACATTTCTTCCGCAGCGGGAATCGAACCCGCGCCTCTTGCGTCTCTGCCGAGCAATCGCCCGCCACGCCACCGAGGCCGTCAGAGATGGATGGATTGCGTGAATATGAGTAAGAAAGGAGTGAATACTGAAATGACTGATAGAAGCGAATGGAAGAGGAAAACATGTGCCGACTCCACTTAAGTGGGATAAGGGCAGGGAGATGATGATGATGATAACCAGATGGATAGGTTAGGTACTTTATGTTGTGGGTAATTAATATCGCAATACCTACCATCCTAAGTGAGTTTTACAAAGGTATCTATTAGCCTAAGCAATTTGCTTCTGATGAGGAAAATGCGTTTATTAAAAACTTCTGAAGAGACTGAGGAAAACGAGTTTAAGACTACATACATAGGTACTATATGACGCCCGTATCCCTAATGGGGTGGGCAGAGCCACAAAACTACATCATTATTTGCATACACTGTTTCCCATAGGGGTAGGCAGAGATCACGGATTTCCATTTACTACGATCATTATTTAACTACAAAAAATCTCACATTTGACTGTTTGATTCGACAGATACTTCAAAACATCAGGTAAGTTTGTGACCACATGGCTGACAGCATTAAATAAATAAATATTTTTGGACATTTCACACAGCGCCATCTAGCTCTAAACTAAGCAAAGCCTGTACTATGGGCACCAGATGGCTGATACAATACTTATATCCTTTTTTTTGTAAAAACGTGCCTTATAATACATAGTACTACAACACCCAGACCCGGAAGAAATATTTGCAGAGCATGCAAAAATTTTCCCCGTAGCGGGACTCGAACCTGCGCTTCTTGCGTCTCAGCTGAGCACTCGCCCACCACGCCACCGAGGTCGTCAATTGATGATAAGTTCATGACTAAATACTCATAAATGATTTTTTTTTTCAGACATGTGGTTTTGACAACTCTGAAGTGATAGTATGCTGTAGGAACAGTCAACAAGTCCTTACCACCACTAAACGGTATGTCATCATCATTATCATCATCATCCTCCCGCCCTTATCCCATTCTATGTGGGGTCGGCACAGCATGATCCTTGGATCATGCTGTAAGAGTTTTGGCTAAGGTGTTTTATGACCGGCCGCCTGCCTGACGTCAACCCTCCTTGGGAATACTTGCTTATTGTATCTCATCATGTTGGAGGATACTTGTCTCACTTTTAAATTCTTTACACTGAACGACAATGACCTGGTATATGACATCATCGTTTAAATTTTCATCAAGAAGTATTTATGTGTATTATCACGCCTTCAAGAAAACTAGTAGTACCACTCCTGATTCAATGTCCCAAGATGGATATGAACCATGGTGACAGGTGATCAGCCCATCGCCCATATAGATATTCCATCATGTTGGAGGATACTATCCCTTAGTAGACTTTTACGACATGCTCGGGGAGAGAAACAGCTGGACGTATTCTGTTATTTTTTACTCTCAGTTATTTTATAGTAAGCTTTTTTAATTAATTGGGATTTGAAACACGACTTTGGTTGGCCTCATCGAAATACAACCGGGATGGTACTTACCTGGTTAAAGCTTTTAAGCTCAGTCGGTTTGAAGACCCGTTTCAGGTAGAATGTTAGAGAGATTAAAAATTAAACATATATCCCTAGGTGTAAACTGTGATTTGTTCAGGTCAGTAACATTCAACAAACACGACTTTATTAGCATGTTGCGTACATATGTACATGTCCTAACAATCATCATCAACCTATAACAGTCCACTGGACATAGACGAATCCAGACAGCCTTTCGCAGATCGTCACTCCATCTAGCCGGAGGGCGTCCTACATTACGTTTGCAAAACTCGTTTACCCCAGCAGTTGTCGGTTCTTTGTTATAAAACCTAGTAATTTATCTCCAGGTCAGTGACATCGACCACGGAGTATGTCCCCCAGGAGTACGTTTACGAGGATGTCGGCAACAAGGTCGGTGAGGGAGGCTGTGAGCCCATCCCGCCCGTCATGACCGCGCAGAAGACCGGTCAGAAGGCCTGGGACAGTACGTTTTAGTATTTATTAACCAGGTCAACCAGGTCAGTGACGTGCACCACAAAATACCCGAGGACGTAGGCACTGAGGAAGGGGGCTGCGAGCCCATTCCGCTCATCATCCGAAGACATACCTGAAGGCCTGGGTTTTATTTAGTATTTTAATAACCAGGTCACTGACGTCCCTGATCTGACAACAAAATAAATGTAGTCTGAAAATATCAAGGGGTATTGTAACTCTAGGTTGAACATAAATAGCATTATGTTTTAGTATTTACTAGCTGTTGCCCGCGACTATGTCTACATTGACTTTCGAGACAAAATGTAGCCTGTGTCATCTCCTACGATGTTATCTATCTCCCTGCCAAATTACATGAAAATCTGTTCAGCGATTTAAATGTGAAAAGGTAACAGACAATTCATTTCGCATTTATAATATTAAGTATGGATTAACCAGGTCAACCAGGTCAGTGACGTCCATTAAGAAGAAGGTACGTGAGGTCGTTTGGAACAAAGGGAGAAAGTAAAAAAACAATGACGGCTGTGGGAAGCAATTTTCAATTTACTTAATCATTTATTTTGACAAACAAGCTATCATTGGATTCGTCTGGATCTGTAGGATAACTTACATGCAAAATAATAATAAATAATATTGAGGACATTTCACACAGCACCATCTAGCCCCAAACTAAGTAAAGCTTGTATTATGGGAACCAGATGGCTAATAGAATACTTATATACTTTTTTTCTGTAAATACATACTTATAATACGTAATACTACAACACCCAGACCCGGAAGAAATATTTGCAGAGCATGCAAACATTTCTCCCGTAGCGGGAATCGAACCCGCGCCTCTTGCGTCTCAGCCGAGCACTCGCCCGTCTCGCCACAGAGGTCGCCTATTATTAAATAAATATAATAAGTGTAAAATAATTAAAATAAATTCTGCAAGTACTTGATTTAATAAATAATAATACTTCAAAAACTCTCGTCTCTTCACAGAATGCATAGAATACCAAGAGAAGTACGTATTCCCCTGCGAGAAGGGCGTAGCCCTAACCGGTGAATTGGGAAGAGTTAACCGCTGCCATCACAACGCAGACGAGCTGATCATAGGCGGCGTCGCCGCGGGGCAGTACGAGTTCCCGCACATGGTAAGAGAACCGGATGGATTCGTGACCAGAACCGGATAGGTTCGCAGCAAGAACCGGATGGGTTCGTAGCAAGAACCGGATGGGTTCGCAGCAAGAACCGGATGGGTTCGTAGCAAGAACCGGATGGGTTCGTAGCAAGAACCGGATGGGTTCGTAGCAAGAACCGGATGGGTTCGCAGCAAGAACCGGATGGGTTCGTAGCAAGAACCGGATGGGTTCGCAGCAAGAACCGGATGGGTTCGCTGTTTGGACATGCAATCTGCACGAGTTTTAGGCGTCATAAATGAACCGGACAGATTCGACGTCAGGACACGTGAACTGAACCGGCTCATTGTAGAGGCACAATGATTTGTAAAGTAATTTTAATTTGCAGGTGTTGTTAGGGTACCAAAATGATCAAAACAAGATTGACTGGGAGTGTGGAGGCGCCCTTATCAGTGAGAAATTCGTCTTGACAGCTGGACACTGCATATCAAACAGATTGTAAGTTTAGTTTTAGGTAAATAAACCTTGCAACATAGTTTTCACACCTTAATTTAAATATTGGTATTACTTAAGAGTTCCATAAACATGTCATCATCATCTTCCTGCCCTTATCCCGCTCTATGTGGGGTCGGCACAGCATGATCCTTGGATGATGCTGTAAGAGTTTTGGCTAAGGTGTTTTATGACCGGCCGCCTGCCTGACGTCAACCCTCCTTGGGAATACTTGCTTATTGTATCTCATCATGTTGGAGGATACTATCCCTTAGTCGACTTTTACGACATGCTCGGGGAGAGAAGCAGCTGGATGCATTCTATGTTTTTTCTTTACTCCCAGTCCAGTAGAGACTTATTCAAGTTAAAGTAAGTTCGTATGAGCTAGTGGCCAACTTTTGTGACGGAGTTTTTAGGCCTCCGTCATGGCTTAACGACTTAAAAGCCGGGACCGACTGTTTAACGTGCCCTCCGAAGCACGGAAGCGCTCAGCTCGCAATGCCACTTGCGGTCACCCATCCGAATTGCGACCGCGCACAACGTTGCTTAACTTCAACGATCAATCAAGAACGTCTAAGCAAGCTACACCACCATCCTTACGCTTAAAACTCTACATCATCATCATCATCTCCCTGCTCTTATCCCACTCTATGTGGGGTCGGCACAGCATGATCTTTAGATGCTGTAAGAGTTTTGGCTAAGGTGTTTTATGACCGGCCGCCTGCCTGACGTCAACCCTCCTTGGGAATACTTGCTTATAACTCTACATATTAAAACTTATTCCAGACAAAACGACCTGAGCCATGCTCTTATTGGAATACTGAGACGTAGCGAGGAATCCAATGAGAATCGGTACCGCATCAAGCGGATCATCAAGCACAATGCTTATCAGTCGCCGAAGAAATACAACGACATAGCGTTGTTGGAACTGGACAGAAAGTATGTGACTTACTATACAACAAACTAGGGCCTTTTATCATCTATAGTAGATTTTTTTTCCCAATTTCAATTTATATGACGGCCTCGGTGGCGTGGCGGGCGATTGCTCGGCAGACGCAAGAGGCGCGGGTTCGATTCCCGCTACGGGAGAAATGTTTGTATGTTCTGCAAATATTTATTCCTGGTCTTGGTGTTGTATCATGTACTAGCTGCCGCCCGCGGCTTCGCTCGCGTGGTACCCGGATAAAAAATAGCCTATATGTTAATCCAGTACATGTACTATGTATATTCCAAGTTTCATTCAAATCCGTTCAGCCGTTCAGGCGTGATTGAGGCACAAGCATCCAAACATCCAAACATCCAAGCTCACAAACTTTCGCATTTATAATATAAGTAAGAAGAAGTAAGATTATAAGTATGTATTTACAAAAAAAAAATATATAAGTATTCTATCAGCCATCTGGTTTCCATAGTACAAGCTTTGCTTAGTTTAGGGCTAGATGGCGCTGTGTGAAATGTCAGCAAATATTTATTATTTATTATTATTAAGGATGACATAAATTTCCATACAAAGCTAAACAAATCATGTTCATGTGTGAATAATTGTTCTTAACAAAAATCTTTGTATTCAAGCGTCCCTCTGAGCCACAAGATAGTCCCCGCGTGCCTGCACACGGGCGACAATGTGGACGAAAGTCGCGCGTCCGCTACCGGCTGGGGCGACACTGTCTACAACAAGCGAAACGCATCCTCAGACATACTGCTCAAGGTAATCTCAGAGGATGTCAGGATCAGGAAATATGAGTATTAGAAGAAGGGTGTTTGCTTGTGCCATCAGACCAAATAAAAAGAAAAGACGCCGCGCCGCGAACAACAAAAGTGAAGCCACACAAAACCGTGCTCCTGCAAGTAAACACACGCTCACGCACACACCTACAGTAAAACCATGCTCATCGCTCTTAGTACGTCACGAGTCTTAAAAATAGAATTATGCCTTCCTGTGTAGTGAAAACTTGTAAAAACAGCAGCAAATCACATAAAAAATCTCACTAAATCAGTTTTTACTTGTAATTACTTCAAATAACATCGTTTCTTAATTATTATACTATGAATTTTAGGTTACTTTGAACACAAAACCTCAAAACCTTCGACACACATAGATAAAAAGGTGGCTGCACTTTTCTTTTTATTTGGTCTGAGCTTGTGCCTCATTCGTCGTAACAGCTGTAATCCCGGTTGAAATTCGGAATATAGAATCAAAATCAACGTGAGCGAAGTCACGGGTAGTAGCTAGTCTTAAATGTTTTTTTATCAATCACTAGCTGTTGCCCGCGACTTCGTACGCGTGTAGTACATTATTTTGTTCTATAATCAATAGTTTTCGCAGCGCACGCCAAAAACTATTTTGGGTTTTCTACCTTGGATTACAATATTGCAATTTTCTTACGGAACCCTAATTTTATTGAAAATATATTATAGCTAGCTTTCTATTGGTGAAAGAATTTATGAAATCGGTCCAGTAGTTTCGGAGCCTATTCGTTACAAACAAAAAAACAAAAAATCTTTCCTTTTTATAATATTAGTATAGAATAGACTAGTATAGATAAATACGCTCATTAACAAGCTCTGAGGACATTTTTCATCTCGCTGCGCTCACCAATGACAAAGAACAGGCAAAATGTTTTTAACTGAATATAACATTTTCATAGTTCGCTTTCATAGAAACCTGTCACTAGTATATAACTAACAAGAATGTCCACTGTATTCTAATATTTAAAATTGCTAATAATACATAAATAACAGCCAACAGTCACATACATAGTCCTGACCCCACACTAGGACTCCCTGTGTCGTGGGTATCAGGAACTACGAGTACCATGCTACCACAACACCCACACCCGGAACAAATATTTACAGATCATGCAAACATTTCTTCCGCAGCGGGAATCGAAACCGCACTTCTTGCGTCTCTGCCGAGCAATCGCTAATTTTTCTATATTCTATTTTAATTATAAGATGGTGATTGATGTGTCCGTAAATATGACTTCTTAGAAGTACCTATCTGTAATGTTGCATTTATGTTTAAAATAAATCGCCGGCCACGCCACCGAGGCCGTCAAATTAATTCAATTAGATATGTTGTATATAATATGTTTTGTTATCAGGTTATTTTGACTAAGTTCACGCTAGCTGAGTGTTCTGCCAAGTACGAGCCGAACAGGAACATGCTGAACGGAGTCGACGAGAAAAGCCAGGTCTGCTACGGAGACAGGACCAAGTCTAAGGACACCTGCCAGGTCAGTGACCAACATTGAGCCCTGGGTACCACTTCTTGAAAGAAATCAATGGAAATTGGCCATTTTGGTGATCTGTACGATACACCTACAACTACATTTATTAATAAAAAATGCTCGTGGCGTAGCTTGCTTAGTCGTTCTTGATTGATCGTTGAAGTTAAGCAACGTTGTGCGCTGTCGCAATTGGGATGGGTGACCGCAAGTGGCATTACGAGCTGAGCGCTTCCGTGCTTCGGAGGGCACGTTAAATTGTCGGTCCCGGCTTTTAAGTCGTTAAGCCATGACGGAGGCCTTTAGGCGGCCTGAAAACTCCATCACAAGAGTTGGCCACTAGCTTACTTACTTTATCATCATCATCTTCCTGCCCTTATCCCATCTATGTGGGGTCGGCACAGCATGATCCTTGGATGATGCTGTAAGAGTTTTGGCTAAGGTGTTTTATGACCGGCCGCCTGCCTGACGTCAACCCTCCTTGGGAATACTTGCTTATTGTATCTCATCATGTTGGAGGATACTATCCCTTAGTTTTACTAACTTATTAATAAAAAAAATTACAGGGAGACAGTGGCGGCCCCCTGCAAGTGAAGAACAAGAAGATAGTCTGTATGTACACATTAGTCGGGGTGACGTCATTTGGGCAAGCGTGCGGGTGGGTCGGCGTACCCGGGATTTATACACGAGTGGCGCAATACGTGCCCTGGATCGAGAGCATAGTGTGGCCGAACTGAACATTGTACTCGTAATATTAAAAAAATGATGCATTTTACTACAGTTTTTTAGACGTATAAATAAATAATAATTAACTTCCAACCTCAGACAATATAAAAAGAAAAGACGGCGCGTCGCGAACAACTAAAGTGAAGCCACACAAAACCGTGCTCCTGCAAGTAAACACACGCTCACGCACACACCTACACTAAAACCATGCTCATCGCTCTCGAGTCGTCGTCTAGTGAACTTAAAATTTAAAAATAGAATTATGTCCTCCTGTGTAGTGAAAATTTAAAAAAACAGCAGCAAATCACATAAAAAGTCTCACGGAATCACTTTTCAGTTGTAAGTACTTCAAATAACATCGTTTCTTAAATTATTATACTATGAATTTTAGGTTACTTATAGCACAAAACCTCAAAACCTTCGACACACACATAGATAAAAAGGTGGCTTCACTTTTGTTGTTCGCGTCACGCCGTCTTTTCTTTTTAATTGGTCTGAGCTACCAACCCAATAAATAAAAAATAATAGATGCTTTGTTTCATTTTACTATAAATCTAGAGCGTAGTGTGGCCTAATTAAGCAGCTTTTTTGCTTATTTTACGCACTTTGCTATAAAATCATCCTTTAAATATCTTTTAACAATTACTTGCCTACCAAGCCAATAAACAAAAAGATACTCAGGGTATCAGTTCTTAAAAATCACCAAAATGGCTCATTTTCATTGATTATTTAATAAAATCACTATCATCTTCATCTTCCTGCCCTGGATGTGTGTCGGCACAGCATGATCCTTGGATGATGCTGTAAGAGTTTTGGCTAAGGTGTTTTATGACCGGCCGCCTGCCTGACGTCAACCCTCCTTGGGAATACTCGCTTATTGTATCTCATCATGTTGGAGGATACTATCCCTTAGTCGACTTTAACGACATGCTCGGGGAAAGAAGCAGCTGGACGCATTCTATGTTTTTTTCTTTACTCCCAGTCCAGCAGAGAAGTTCAAGAAACCACTTATAAATAGGCTTTTAAATAAAATAGTAGGTACCTATCTACCTACCTATTATAACAAAATTTTACATGCCACCTTGAGATATTTTTTCAAAGAACTTGGTAAGAAGGTACTATTTTCAGGGTTCCGTATCCGAAGGGTGTCAACGGGACCCTATTACTAAGCCTCCGCTGTCCGTCCGTCTGTCAGCGGGCTGTATCTCATGAAAGTAATAGGTGGATTTTAATTCTTCTTGAAACATTTTTGTGCATGTACGATGGTACGGAGCCCTTCGTGTGTGTATTCGACTCGCACTTGACTATTTTTTTACTGTAGAGAGATAGAACCAGCTTTTGTATTGTTGTTTTTCTACTCGCCGATAGATGGAAGGACTGACCTCTAGTTATTGTTTCTGCCACTTGTCGATAGATGGCATAGTTCGGCTACGGGAAAGTATCAAATCAGTATTCTTTAATTACAACCAGAAGACGACAATATAATTGAAATAAATCTTTATTTATTTTGTATCAAAGTGCTTTATTTTAATGTAGGGCTCCTTAAACAATCATGAGAAATAATGTCATATTTTATGTTCATTTATTTGGTATACAAATTTAATTGATTAATTTCTTAGAATATAATTCATATGGCTTTATTCAAGATTTGTAATAAAATTCATATGGCGAATAGATAACGCCATCTAGCAAAATTTATGGAACTAAACACATTCGTTCCAATAATTTATGTTAAGAATTATTTAGTTCCATGACAACTAGATGGCGCTATAATAATAATTCTAAGGCCACACCACGCTCTCAAGCCAAGGCAAATAGTGGGCCACCCTCACGAACAAGGCTGGCCCCCCACCGTACAAGCCCCCCTGCGAGGTGACCCCTAAGATCGTGAACGTGCAGGATATCTCGGGAGTCTTCACTTGTAGGGGGCTACCGGTGATACCCTGAAACAAAAAGTTTAGACTCAAACCTTAAAATTATTTTTTTTGCATCCTACTACATATTTACATTGTAAGGTACTATCCAAATCATATTGCCACCCGTCGTCGGTCCATTGGGTGAGGGGCCGATAGACATTAATACTAGGTATCTTGACCTCTACATACCAGTTCTTGTTATATTTACCTGGAATGATCCTTCAAGTTGAGTTCCCTGTTCGTAACAAAACTGCGTATTTTCATCAAATTCGCACTTGTCCTTCGTAACATTCTTCAATTCAGCCTGAAAAAAATAGCAACAACTTAAAAAGAGTTGTCAAAAAACAGCAGAAAATAGTAATCTAGAATTTTCAAAATTCTCTCAGGGGTCAAGGTTTTTCTTGAAAATCACCTAGTGATTAAAAAATCACCAAAATGATCCATTTCCATTGATTTTTTTTCAATTTCGTAGTCGTGAAAGTCCTTTTGTGACTTAACAATTGAAAATAAATAAATTTTACTGCTAAAAAAGACTATGAACTTTCCCTCATACAAAAGATTAAGATGGTGACTGACCTGAGCATTTCATAGTAGCGTATCGTTATGGGTATTCGTCAGAAAACCGAGCACACAGACTGTTCTGCACTGTTCTGACTGTACAAATGTTCGCATCGTATTACGTATAACGATGAAATGCACTGGTCAAAATCTCTATCTATTATTCATACCCGTCGCAGTTTGTAGACGTCAGTGGTGTTAGTGACGTAGATGAAGGGATCTTCGAATTTGTTGCCGACGTGAAGACACGCAGGCAACGCTCTCTCACCGTAGGTACCGTTCAACGGAATGCTGGAATACAATTTATCATTATCATTTTCCTGCCCTCATTCCACTTAGTGCGGTCGGCACATGTTTCCCGCTTCGATCTTCTATCACTCGTCATCGCAGTACTCACCCCTTTCACACGCGTGTCCTCTTTAACACAATCCATCCATCTTTTCTCAGGCCTTCCTCCGCCCGTGTAACCATCCACATTCATATTCAACACTTTCCTTGTAACATGACTTTCTTAACTCCGCATATGCCCACACGCATGGAGTACTGACTGATATGACGAGTGATAGAAGATGGAAGAGGGAAACATGTTGTGCAGACCCCACCTAGTGGGATAAAGGCAGGAAAATGATGATGAATAATGATTCTCGATAATGATTATGTTTAAAATAACTCTTAGATAAACTCACTCTCTATCGAGCTTCAATAGAGCGAGGTTGTGTTTGTCGCTGGTCGGACGGTACTCCGGGTGGGGGATGACCCGTAGGATGCCGTAGCGACTGCCAGCCTTCGGCCCAACGAGAGCGTAGCTTACGTTGTTCCCTCTGCAAGGAATGGAGAATATTCTTCAGAAATTATATTAAAACATCGCGGAACAAAAAATACTATATCCAATCGCCCACTACTAGATGGCGCTACCAAGGCACAGTTTCCATTTACTAAAAACAAAAAATCTATCGGAAATAACTTACTCATCAAGAAGTGTTTTCATGTTTCAGGACTTTAGTTATGTGGGTTCTTGAAACTCACTGAACGATAAAAGTCATCAAAACGGTTAATTTCGATCCGTTATAAATAAATATTTATAAATATTTGTGGACATTTCACACAGCGCCATCTAGCCCCAAACTATGGGAACCAGATGGCTGATAGAATACTTATATACTTTTTTTTGTAAATACATACTTAACGTCCAGACCCGGAGGAAGTATTTGCAGAACATGAAAATATTTCTCCCGTAGCGGAAATCGAATCCGCGCCTGCGCTTCTCTGCCAAGCCCTAGCCACTGAGGTCATCAACCGCTGACCATACTGTATATTGTTACAACTTACAATCTGTCATGGATGCAAGTGGCCGCTGTCAAAATGAACATCTCACTGATGAGAGCGCCTTCACAGTAACTATCGGTTGAATTCAGCTCGCTCGTGTAGCCCAGTCGTACCTGAAAATAAAACGTACCTACCATTTTACTACGCCAAAGTCAAATATTTTATTTAATAAAATCACGGGGATCACTTGGACACGTCTTAAATCCACATTGCATTTACACCTGTTCGTGACGCGACCAAGCGTGGAAGATACAGGTAAGAAACCACGCTTGCCTCTGACAACACAATAGATAATATTATACCTTGGTACGGAACCATTCGCACACGAAAAATTCGATACACACTCGAGGCACTGACGGCCTCGGTGGCGTGGCGGGCGATTGCTCGACAGAGGTGCAAGAATGAAGAAGCGGAAGGAATGTTTGCATGATCTGTAAATATTTCTTCCGGGTCTGGGTGTTGTGGTACCATGGTACTCGGTAGTTTCTGATACCCACGACACAGGGAACCCTAGGTCAGGACTATATATGTGACTGTTGGGTGTTATTTATTTATTTTTTATTTACTTGACCGGTTTTTATTGGAATTATCTCTACCTACCCTGTGAGCAAATTCTCTGTTATAAGCCCTATTAACGCCGGGAAGCAAGTCGTCTTCGTAGTGGGGGCAGCGATGGTCGCGGTTTGCGGACCCGTGCCCATCCTTAATGCACGGGAACACGTAGCGGTCTTGGTATTCTCTGCATTCTGTTATGAAAAAACTCATATATTTTATGGATTAACATTATGTTTTATCAAATATCATAATTTAGAGCTTTAAAAAGAGATGTCCGCTTTTATGTTATGAGAGTGAATGAAGCGAAAGAAGTATGTCAGGATCGTAGCAAATAGAGATCCGCGATCTCTGCCTACCCCTAGGGGAAACAGGCGTAATATTATGTATGTCATGTCCGCTTTTAGTCAAAAGTACTTTTGGCTGGTTAAGAGTTTCGACTGCAACAATATAATATTGTGGAGTATTAACGCTACTCAACGCTGTGAGCAAATTCTCTGTTATAAGCCCTATTAACGCCGGGAAGCACGTCGTCTTCGTAGTGGGGGCAGCGATGGTCGCGGTTTGCGGACCCGTGCCCATCCTTAATGCACGGGAACACGTAGCGGTCTTGGTATTCTCTGCATTCTGTTATGAAAAAACTCATATATTTTATGGATTAACATTATGTTTTATCAAATATCATAATTTAGAGCTTTAAAAAGAGACGTCCGCTTTTATGTTATGAGAGTGAATGAAGCGAAAGAAGTATGTCAGGATCGTAGCAAATAGAGATCCGCGATCTCTGCCTACCCCTAGGGGAAACAGGCGTAATATTATGTATGTCATGTCCGCTTTTAGTCAAAAGTACTTTTGGCTGGTTAAGAGTTTCGACTGCAACAATATAATATTGTGGAGTATTAACGCTACTCAACGCTAGATGGCGCTAACATAAATTCTGTAAAGTTTCAGGAAAACATTCAAGTGCAGTACTTCTACTCATATTTATTTATTTATTATTTTTATTTATTCATTAAAACTCAACGCCAGATGTCTTAATAGTGAATTTTGTAAATGGAGGCGTGGATAATGCGATAATCATCATCATCCTTGCTCTTATCCCACTAAAGTGGGGACCGGGTTTCGACCTCAGCCCAAATAAAAAGAAAAGACGGCGCGCCGCGTACAACAAAAGTAAAGCCACTTTTTATCTATGTGTGTGTCAAAGGTTTTGAGGTTTTGTGTTCAAATCAAAGTAATCTAAAATTCATTATTATTTGAAGTACTGAGAGAAAGTGAGATTTTTTATGTGATTTGCTGCTGTTTTTACAAGTTTTCACTACACAGGAAGGCATAATTCTATTTTTAAATTCAAAGTTTACTAGACGACTCGAGAGCTATGAGCATGGTTTTAGTGTAGTTGTGTGCGTGAGCGTGTATGTTTACTTGCAGGAGCACGGTTTTGTGTGGCTTCACTTTTGTTTCACAGTAGACAGTAACTTACTGTTCCAAGCTTTTTGGTAAGTCGGCGTTGAAGACTCGTACGAATCAATGGCGTCACAGTAATCATCGAATTCATAGTCATAGTCGGGGATCTTCGCCGTCGTAGCGGGTTCACCCGATCTGATCATAAATAAAATAGTAGGTTGTATTACAAGGGGCTAAAATGATCCATTACATAAGTATGTAAGATTACTTGTGGCTCTGCCCACTCCGTTAGGGATACGAGTGTGATAATATTACCTATGTATGTACCAATTCAGAAAAATTCTAAATATTTCGCGCCAATGCCTTTTTTTTTCATTTCTTCTGTAGTCGCAACGCAATCCACGCATTTTTAGGTCACTGTTTCTTTTGTATTTTGTAAATCACATTTTGTATTACTACTTGTAAGTTTTTTCTACCATTGAAATTTATGATACAGTATATATTAAAAAAAACTAGATGGCAGCACAGGTAAAATTAGCACGCGCTATCGTTACATTTTGAACTTTACGCCGGTAATTTGAAGCAAACTAAAGCTTTTCAATTTTATAATATAACTGAGATAAAATAAGTACATGCGTATGTACCCACCTCATTTTTACTTCCAAAAACTTCAGTACTTCTCGCGGGTCTACTTTGCAACAGACGAACTCAGCATCATTGGACTCGGAGTCACATTTCTGAAAATAAAACACAGATAGGTTTCATCATGTCAGACGCGGTCAGAAGGGGGGAGGAGGTCACAGGAGACATGACCCCCCCCCCCCTTAAAATCGTAAACGTCAAATTGAAAAATCTTCTAAAAATTTACAAAAAAACAATTTTCTGCCACTAGCCGCGATGCCAATAAAAATAGAAGGCTTGCATCTTACTTATATAATAAACTAGCTGCCGCCCGCGGCTTCGCTCGCGTGGTATCCGGATAAAAAATAGCCTATATGTTAATCCAGTACATGTACTATGTATATTCCAAGTTTCGTTCAGATCCGTGCAGCCGTTTAGGCGTGATTGAGGCACAAACATCCAAACATCGTTACAAACTTTCGTACTAGATGGCAGCACAGGTAAAGTTAGTACGCGCTATCGTTGCGTTTTGAGCTTTACGACGGTAATTTCAAGCAAACGAAGACTTTTCAACTTTATAATATAAGAAGTAAGAAGTAAGATGCGAAAGTTTGTGAGTTTTCTGAACGGATTTGAATGAAACTTGGAATATACATAGTACATGGTGCTGGATTAACATATAGGTTATTTTTTATCCGGATACCACGCGAGCGAAGCCGCGGGCGGCAGCTAGTTTGTTTTATAATGTGTGCAATAAAATTTGTGAATTGGCCTGTAGCACAGTACAATGCCACTGCATGTTGGCATACTGCAACGCTGATCTGCAATCTGATGCTGATCTGAACAGCATCTTACAGTTCTATTATAATACTAGCTGACCCGACAGACTTCGTCCTGTCAAAAATCATTTGTATGGGAAAAAGAAAAGGGCTATTTTTAGGGTTTTTCCAGCAATAATTCTAATTTTTCTCGCCGTAAAAACCATCCTTGAACTTCAACGAACATTTAAAAAAAGATTTGGCCAAATTGGTCCAGGCGTTGTTGAGTTATGCGCTTACCAACACATTTTGCGATTCATTTTTATATTATAGAAGATAATAGAACTGTAAGATGATCAGCGTCACTGGAAAGGCAAAATTACGTAAGCGCCAAAATGGCGTCAAATAGGCATATTGAGTTATTATCCTAAAATAGCAGTCCAAATACAATAATATGAATTGCTGGACATAGAAAATGAAAAAAGAATGAAATCTTACGTTGACGTCATCAAAATTCGATAATTAGGTAGAAAGTTATGATTAAAAAAAACGAAAAAAATGAACTTCAAACGGCTTTTCCTCGATTGGCGCTTACGTAAATTTGCCTTTCCAGTGACGATATAGTTTTTAATAGATAACGACCTCAGTAGCGTGGCGGGCGACTGCTCGGCTGAGACGCTAGAGGGTTTGACTCCCGCTACGGTAGAAATGTTTGTATGTCCTGCAAATATTTCTTCCGGGTCTGGATGTTGTAGTAATATTTATTATACGTATGTATTTACAAAAAAAAACAAGTATATAAGTATTCTATCAGCCATCTGGTGTCGATAGTACAAGCTTTGCTTAGTTTGGGGCTAGATGGCGCTGTGTGAAATGTCCACAAATATTTTATTTATTAATTATTATAGACTTATTGGTCAATTAGGTAACTATGATTAGATTTCTTAATTACTTTCTTATCAACTAATTTGCTTAACGACCCAAGTGTAGGTAGGTTACCTGTTAAAATTTGAACATACAATGTAATTAATTTAATTTGATTTTAATTGAGAAAGATATTTTTTTTATCGCAGAGGTAGTAGGTAGGTAGGCAGTAGGTAGTCATATTTCCTACTAGTAATAATACATCTCTCCCCGAGCATGTCGTAAAAGTCGACTAAGGGATAGTATCCTCCAACATGATGAGATACAATAAGCAAGTATTCCCAAGGAGGGTTGACGTCAGGCAGGCGGCCGGTCATAAAACACCTTAGCCAAAACTCTTACAGCATGATCCAAGGAACATGTGCCGACCCACATAGAGTGGGATAAGGGCAGGAAGATGATGATGTATTGAATTGAAAGCATTGACGTTTTTAGGAAGCGTTACTGACCGTTGGTACTTTTCCACTTCTGGCGTCGTCGTCTGAAGATGGACAGTTCTGAATGGTTTTGCACACCCCTGTTGCTCCACTAACAGTGCAAATGTCACCTGAAATAAATAATAAATAACAGCCAACAGTCACATACATAGTCCTGACCCCACACTAGGACTCTCTGTGTCGTGGGTATCAGAAACTACGAGTACCATGCTACCACAACACCCAGACCCGGAACAAATATTTACAGATCATGCAAACATTTCTTCCGCAGCGGGAATCGAACCCGCGCCTCTTGCGTCTCTGCCGAGCAATCGCCCGCCACGCCACCGAGGCAGAAATTTATGTTATTTTATACATAATAGTTATTTGAAGCGCTCGTGGCCTAGTTCGTTTAGATGTTCTTGATTGATCGTTGAAGTTAAGCAACGTTGTGCGCGGTCACAGTTTAGATGGGTGACCGCAAGTGGCATTACGAGCTGAGCGCTTTCATGCTTAAATTGTCGGTCCCGGCTTTAAGTCGTTAAGCCATGACGGGGGCCTTTAGGCGGTCTAAAAACTCCGTCACAAGAGTTGACTAGCTCATATGAACTTACTTTAGAGGAGACTAGCTGCCGCCCGCGGTTTCGCTCGCGTGTTACCCGGATAAACATAAGCTTGAAAAACCATAAGAGGAATAAGGAATACACCCTCCAAGTTCCATGCTTATGGTTTAGGCTGTGCCTTGATTGCAGACAGTAAAGTAAGAGTTATATTTAAATATCTTACTTATTATAAATGCGAAAGTTTGTGAGGATGTTTAGATGTTTCGATGTTTGTGCCTCAATCACGCCTAAACGGCTGAACGGAATTGAATGAAATTTGGAATATACATAGTATGTGTGCTGAATTTATTTAAATAAATAAATAAATAAATTAACATATAGGCTCTTTATTATCCGGGCCAGCGAAATACCACGCGAGCGAAGTCGCGGGCGGCAGCTAGTAAAAAATAAACAAAAGCTTTGTTCTTTCAGTTCTGAGGCCAAAGCGCATTTTTACAAATCTGGAAAGCATCTACGGATTCTGGTGAAAAAACACTGGTTTTATTTACCTTCTTTAGCCCCATCTACACTCAGCACAGCAAAAAGAAACAATAACAAAAACTTCATTATCAAAGACAACCTTCTTTTACCGATAATATTTAAACCAAATACGAAAAAATTTTCAAAATGGCGTGACCGAATCCGTGGAATATTTTTAATGAAATGATCTTAGCGTCAGTCTAATGACGATAACCTTGCCACACTATTCGTTTTGTGTCTTTATTTATCTCGTGTCCAACCATATTACTGTCTCTTTACGCAACAAGTTCGTCGAAACCTGATAATGTAGCTGTGGATAAATAAATGAACGGCTTTCTAGAACAACGGCGGATATGCAATTTATAAGAAAAAAACTAAGGCCTTTTACCATCCATAGTAGATGATTTATACAGCGTCAGGAGGTAACTTTTACCTTCACAGACGGGACGCTGTAGTGCCCGGGACGAATTAAGGTGGAGTAGGCTTGCCCAGCGCCTATTCCATCCTCTCAGCTTAGTCGGCCTTGTCCACAGGAAATACATGGTCAATACGTGCGGAGCTGACTAAGCCGCGGGTTTCCTCACTATGTTTTCCTTCGCCGTTTGAGAGTACTGGTATAGCGCACATAAATTTTTCGCACAGAAAAATCCATTGGTACACGACCGGATTTGAACCCATGACCTTAAAATCGGAAGGCGGGGTCACTACCCACTAGACCACCAGTGCTCTCAATTTATAAGAGCACCATTAATAATACTAGTTTAATCGTGCGGTTTTGCTAGCGTCGTGTAAGTTCGTATGAGCTAGCGGCCAACTCTTGTGACGGAGTTTTTAAGCCGCCCAAAGGCCTCCGTCATGGCATAACGACTTAAAAGCCGGGACCGACAATTTATGAGACCGGTTCTGTTTGGCCCACACGACACAGAGGGGACTAATTAGCACAAAATATCAATTTATTATCTCATGTTTTATATTTCTGTTCTTATGTTTGACCCTATTGTTTTTTGTTGTGTCTAGTGTTTTGTGTTTTCTGTGTATTGTGTGTCAAATGAACTATTTCTAATTCTGTTATATTTTGACACCCCATTTTACGGGTAGTTCCCATTTGTTCTATGGAACATGATGTCATCAGACAAAATGACACATTTTTTTCCCTATTTTAACTACATACTAGCTTTTCACCCGAGATTCATGCCATAGAACAAAATGGTAATCAGATTTTCCCAAAATCTTCCATGAGAAGCTAACCCCAGAATACTCAAACGCATCTCAAAGTTGAGCACGTCTCAAATGACGATTTTTTTTTTGACAGATTTTCATCAAAAACTGTCAAAAAACCGTGACTTCAGACGTGCTCAACTCTGAGTCGCTTTTGAGTATTCGGGGGTTATTCTGTTATTGACCCTACATTTTGAATAAGTCGGTAAATTACGGGCATAGGGTAAATGCACGAGTATTCGACCTCTGTAGCCATGACGCTCGTTTATGTAAACCGAAGGCAAAGGGTTAATTGTCGGAACATCTGACAGTTCCCACAGATATTGTCGTGTTCTGTGTGTTGACTGGTAACTACAGAGTGCTACGATTATTAGAAAAAAAATACCTATCACTAGATAAAGGACTGATTGAGAGCACTGGTGGTCTAGTTGGTAGTGAACCCGCCTTCCGATCCTAAGGTCGTGGGTTCACCGGTCGTGTACCAATGGATTTTTCTGTGCGAAAAAATTATGTGCGCTATACCAGTACTCTCACAACGGTGAAGGAGAACATCGTGAGGAAACCCGCGGCTTAGTCAGCTCAGCACGTATTGACCGTGTCCTTCCTGTGGACAAGGCCGACTAAGCTGAGAGGATGGAATAGGTGCTGGGCAAGCCTACTCCTTCTTAATTCGTCCTGGGCAATACAGCGTCCCGTTTGTGAAAGTAAAAGTTGCCTCCTGACGCTGTATAAAACAACTACTATAGATGGTAAAAGGCCTTAGTTAGTAGATAAAATTTTTTTTTCTCCCAACAAAATTATTATTAACATAATATTATTCAAAAAATATATATAAGCACTAAACAGTAAATATAAAAAAAACAGATATATAACAGTAAAAAGATACCTAGATAAGTAATTTTTTTGAGGTACTAAACTCTTTTATACCTGTTCAATAAAGTGTTAGTCACTTCTATGATACTACTGACACAAAGGCCTAATCTCAGACCAAATAATAAGAAAAGACGCCGCGCCGCGAACAACAGAAGTGAAGCCACCTTTTGAGGCCAAGGTTTTGAGGTTTTGTGTTCCATGTAACCTAAAATTCATATTATAATAATTAAGAAACGATGTTATTTGAAGTACTTACAAGTGAAAAGTGATTCCGTGAGACTTTATATGATTTTCCCATACACAAAAAAAGTATCAAAGACCTATGGGCACTCGTTATTTAGATGAAACAGGATGAAACCAACAACTAATTTGTCAAAATCCGTATAGCCGTTTCGGCTACAGAGGCAGCCAAAATAATAAATTGAAAATTGCTTCTTACAGCCGCCATGTTTGATATTTTGACACTTCTTGTAGCCTATGGAACTTTTGTGATCCAGACAAATCCAACAACACCTCATTTGTTTTAATCCGTTTATCTATTTGGACTCTATTCAGCCAAATGAATTGGTACACTTAAATACATAAATACACTCCAAACACTAACAATTTTTATGACAATAATGACTTTTTACATGACAAATTTTAATTTTGACACTCCTCTGTATTTCCTTATATAATAATTTGCACACCGGTGTCTATTGGTAAAACATGTTGGTACAATTATTTAAATCTATACTAATACTAGCTGCCGCCAGCGGCTTCGCTCGCGTGGTATCCGGATATAAAATAGCCTATATGTTAATACAATATATGCACTATGTATATTGCAAATTTCATTCAAATCCGTTCAGCCGTTTAGGAGTGATTGAGGCACAAACATCCAAACATCCAAACTCACAAACTTTCGCATTTATAATATAAGTAAGAAGTAAGATTATAAAGAGGAAATATTTTTTTGTTTGTAACGAATAGGCTCCGAAACTACTGGACCGATTTCAAAAATTCTTTTACCAATAGAAAGCTACATTATCAGGGTCCAGTTTAGGCTATAATAAATTTTCAAAAAAAATAGGGATCCGTAAGAAAATTGCAATAGAAAACCCAAAATAGTTTTTGGGCGTGCGCTGCGAATACTATTGATTATAGAACAAAATAATGTACTACACGCGTACGAAGTCGCGGGCAACAGCTAGTATGTATATAATTATATAATATGACCTTGCATGCCATGTATGTATGTAACCTACACAATGTTTTAAGAAAATAAATTATCTTCTTTAAAAAGAAAAAAAGGAAACACATTACCTTCCTTCTTCGCATTCGGGTAAAAACTATAGGTATTTACTACAACACGAGCGTTCTTATAGAAGTAGTCGAGTTACTCTAGAATTCAACAGTTATTAGGTGGCAATTTGAAGTAGACAGCTTTGAGAACAGAATGGTATGGAGTAGACTTAAAGCCTGAACTTTTCAGCATCCTACTAAATACTTAATACTAAAATAAAATAAAAAAATAAATATTTGTGGACATTTCACACAGCGCCATCTAGCCCTAAACTAAGCAAAGCTTGTACTATGGGAACCAGATGGCTGATAGAATACTTATATAATTTTTTTTTTGTAAATACATACTTATACTTATAATACATAATACTACAACACCCAGACCCGGGAGAAATATTTGCAGAACATACAAACATTTCTCCCGAAGCGGGAATCGAACCCGCGCCTCTTGTGTCTCAGCCGAGCATTCGCCCGCCACGCCACCGAGGTCACCACTAATTATAAATGCGAAAGTTTGGTCCTCATTAACAATGTCTTAATTAACTAATTCTTCTCTGCTGGACTGGGAGTAAAGAAAAAACAGAATGCGTCCAGCTGCTTCTCTCCCCGAGCATGTCGTAAAAGTCGACTAAGGGATAGTATCCTCCAACATGATGAGATACAATAAGCAAGTATTCCCAAGGAAGGTTGACGTCAGGCAGGCGGCCGGTCATAAAACACCTTAGCCAAAACTCTTACAGCGTGATCCAAGGATCATGTGCCGACCCCACATAGGGTAAAAAAAACAAGTAAAAAGTAATTATTCAAAATTACAAGTGTAAAATACATGGTTTGGGAACTCTCCTTTTAAGTCGTGTGACCTGTATTAGGAGAGTCCCCTCTTTTCCGTAGTACAACTTAGAGCACTTGTGTTACATAAATGTGAAGTATAATAAGAAATAACAAAAATAATTATTTATAATGAGTGTATGTGAATGTATTTATATGTAGTAAATGAAAGTAGATATTATTATATAGTAAATATATACGTATATGTTTTATATGCCTAAGAAATAATAAGAGTGGGTTATGGGCAGGAAGATGATGATGACTTTTCAAGGCAGGCTCCATAGTTTCCCGCGTTCGAGTTACTTGATCGCTCATAACGCGTTCCATCGGCGTCACTATAAGCGGCAATTATAACGCCAGCGGACGCCATGTTTGTTTCTTTAGGTTCTTTATCGGGTAGTTTTCAGGACAATTTTTTTTAATTTCAAACTTACTTTGAATTTCAATTGGTTTATTCAATAAACCATCATCTTCCTGCCCTTATCCCACTCTATATCATGCTGTAAGAGTTTTGGCTAAGGTGTTATGACCGGCCGCCTGCCTGACGTCAACCCTCCTTGGGAATACTTGCTTATTGTATCTCATCATGTTGGAGGATACTATCCCTTAGTCGACTTTTACGACATGCTCGGGGAGAGAAGCAGCTGGACGCATTCTATGTTATTTCTTTACTCCCAGTCCAGCAGAGAAGTTTATTCAATTAACCGGTGAATAGTAATTGCGAGCACTGGTGGTCTAGTTGGTGACCGTTCCGATCCTAAGGTGGTGGGTTCAAATCCGGTCGTGTACCAATGGATTTTTCTGTGCGAAAAATTTATGTGCGCTATACCAGTACTCTCAAACGGTGAAGGAAAACATCGTGAGGAAACCCGCGGCTTAGTCAACTCCGCACGTACCTATTGCCATGACTTTCCTGTGGACAAGGCCGACTAAGCTGAGAGGATGGAATAGGTGCTGGGCAAGCCTACTCCATCTTAATTCGTCCCGGGCACTACAGCGTCCCGTTAGTGAAGGTAAAAGTTGCCTCCTGACGCTGTATGCTGAGCGTCAGGAGGCAACTTCCTCTCAGCTTAGTCGGCCTTGTCCACAGGAAAGACATGGTCAATACGTGCGGAGCTGACTAAGCCGCGGGTTTCCTCACGATGTTTTCCTTCACCGTTTGAGAGTACTGGTATAGCGCACATAAATTTTTCACACAGAAAAATCCATTGGTACGCGACCGGATTTGAACCCACGACCTTATGATCGGAAGGCGGGGTCACTACCAACTAGGCCACCAGTGCTATACCGACTGGTAAACAATAAAGTGTTAATCTATCTATTAATTTTTAAGGTAAATAAAAAATATTGACCCTTCCAATAAACCGTACAAATAAAGAACCCTTAACACTTGGAGGTAATGACACTTCATTAAGTATTCATCGTCAATCGTTACACTTCTATGTCATAAGGGAGTAACGGAAAACTCAAAGGCGTGGCGCGAAAACGGCGACCAATCACAGGCGTGGAAAACCTCGGTAATTATCTATCCGGCCAATCAGAGCGTGGCATAAAAATTACATAAGTGACGAGGCATTTTCCTTTTTAATCGTACTGGAATGTGTTAGTTTAGTGGCCTTGTTGGATTTGATAAGTTTCGTTCTGGTGTGAAATTTCTGAAATTTAAACTCTGAAATTGCATAAATAAAAAATTTATTGAAAATTGAAAATACCTTAAACATAAAAAAATAAAATAAGAAATAAATCTGTCACAAAAATCATCCGAAAATAAGCCTGGGAAAAGGGGGGTAATAATTAGAAGGACGACGAATAAAATTAATTCAATTTAAACTTTTTAAAAATAAAACTTAATCTTGGGGTTGCTTTTTTTCTAGCTGTAAAACTGTATGGACTTCTCAAAATACAACGACTGCTTACAAAAGTTTTATCGGCAGGAAACTATGAAATAAAAAAAAAACATTCTTCTCTTCAAAAACAAAACTAAGTTATTTTCCTTCATTTTGACTTCGTCGGCATCACATAGAGTTTTTTTTGCAATAACCCTAATAATAAATTTACGCGATACACAACTCATAAACGAAATCCTGTCAACAGACTAACTTAATGTCTTAAAAAATATCATAACAGGATAAGTAGATTTAAAAAATGGACCAAACACACTAAATCTAATAAAAAAAAATGGAGCAATCACATCCCTTGTGCGAGCTGGACGGGTGCACCGCGCAGCAAGGCGGCGCGCTAGCTGCACTCAGGCTACTGCGAAGCTACAACCACTTCCTAGTGCCACCAGGTAACCCTCTAAAGCCACCAGAAGCTATAACTATTTCCTAGTGCCACCAGGTAACCCTCTAAAGCCACCAGAAGCTATAACTATTTCCTAGTGCCACCAAGTAACCCTCTAGAGCCACCAGAAGCTATAACTATTTCCTAGTGCCACCAGGTAACCCTCTAGAGCCACCAGACGCTATAACTATTTCCTAGTGCCACCAGATGAACCTCTCGTGCCGTCAGGTAAATCTCTTGAGACTATAATCTACAACCATTTCCTAGTGCCACCCGGTAACCCTCTAGAGCCACCAGACGCTATAACTATTTCCTAGTGCCACCAGACGAACCTCTCGTGCCACCAGGCAAAGCTCTTGAGACTAGAAGCTACAACCATTTCCAAGTGCTACCAGGTAAATCTCTTGAGACTAGAAGCTACAACCATTTCCAAGTGCTACCAGGTAAATCTCTTGAGACTAGAAGCTACAACCATTTCCTAGTGCCACCAGGTAACCCTCTAGAGCCACTAGACGCTATAACTATTTCCTAGTGCCACCAGACGAACCTCTCGTGCCACCAGGCAAAGCTCTTGAGACTAGAAGCTACAACCATTTCCAAGTGCTACCAGGTAAATCTCTTGAGACTAGAAGCTACAACCATTTCCTAGTGCCATCAGGTGAACCTCTCGTGCTGCAACTTAAATCTCTTGCGTCTAGAAACTACAATCATTTCCAAGTGCCACCAGGTAAATCTCTTGAGACTAGAAGCTACAACCGTTTCCTAGTGCCACCAAGTAAATCTCTTGGGAATAGAAGCTACAACCATTTCCTAGTGCCACCAGGTAACTTCTCTTGTAGCACCAAAGGCTACAGCCACTTTTAAATACCACCAGGTAAATCAATCTTGCCACCAATTGAACCTTTAGTGCCACCTTTTGGTTATTTTGTTTAGAAAACTATCCCTTTGCATTTTACAAATGAAGCGCTCGTGGCGTAGCTTGCTTAGGCGTTCTTGATTGATCGTTAAAGTTAAGCAACGATATGCGCGGCCACATATTGGGATGGGTGATCGGAAGTTGCATTGCGAGCTGATCGCTTCCGTGCTTCGGAGGGCACGTTAAACAGTCGGTCCCGACTTTTATGTCATGACAGAGGCCTTCAGGCGGTCTAAACATTCCGTTACTAGAGTTGGCCACTAGCTCATACGATCATACATTTAGAATATTTCAAGTTAGCGGGTCAAAAAGTCTAAAATACTGATTGTTTATGACCCCATATGTCAGTTGAATGCACCTGCATGGGGTCGGACACCGTCAAATCACGTGTGAATTGCCACGTGTTGAAGGGATCCCCGTAATTACGGGCCTACTGATCGATGTCATCAAAATACCCGCTGAGTGAAGGGAGCGATTTATTTTTGTAATAATATAATGGTAATGTCACCGCAAAATTATAAATCAGTTTTATTTATTAAACACACAGTTACAAAGGCAAACTACAATAACATTAAAAATTTTAAGGTAATCGGTATAATAATATGAAATGAAAATGAGCTCAGTTTTCTATCTAAGTTCGCCTACAGATAGAAAACAAAGCTCAGATCACCGACCGCAGGTAGAAATAAATAGATTGTAATAAATACCGTTAGATTATAATCTCGCGAGATTGTAACTGTCGGAACTGATTAGATCGAAATTAGTAGGTTAGGTTAGAATGAAAAAGTACGCTTTACGCCCGCCAAAGCGCCACAAATTTAAAATAGTTAAATTGTAAGCATTAGGCTATGGTTCATAATCTTTTGACAGTTCACAATCTCTCTACAATGCATAGTATAAAACAAAGTCGCTTCCCGCTGTATGTCTGTCCCTATGTATGCTTAGATCTTTAAAACTGCGCAAAGGATTTTGATTCGGTACTTTTTAATAGATAGAATGATTCAAGAGGAAGGTTTATATGTATAATACATGCATAATATAGTAGAGAAACATTGATAATTTTAGAGGTTTCTAATGTGATGTCGTAAATAAACACATTTTTTGAGCTTACATTGCAAACGCTGGCTGAACCCTACGAGATAGATCAAAATAATGTACTACAGTATTGTACACCTTGAAAAGGTCTACAAAAAAGTCCACGATGGTATATGTCTATCCCTGTGCGAAGCCGGAGCGGGTCGCTAGTAGATTATAATCTGACAGTATTTACAATTTTACGGTGATAGTAATAAATAAAAAAAATGTGGACATTTTACACAGCGCCATCTAGTCCCAGACTATAATACAAAGACAAACTATAATAACATTAAAAACTTTAAGGTAATCAGTATAGAAATAATAAGAAATAAAAATGAGCTCAGTTTTTTATCTGAGTTCGCCTACAGATAGAAAACAGAGCTCAGACTATAATATAGACTATAATACAAAGCTTGTTTTGTACTAAAGATATCTATACCTACTTTTTCTAGTCTTTTACGAAAGAAGCTTTTGAGGCACACTTTTTCTTTTCACCACACTGGTTCGAAAATAACTGGTGACTCGACTAGTATACTTTTTTGTAAAACATACTTATCCTCTCCAACATGATGGACCATCTATGTGAGCGATGGGCTGATCACCTGTCACCAACCATAGTGACCCACACATAACATATCATCACCCCTAACGGGGTAGGCAGAGTCACAAGTAGTGATAAAAAAACTTGCAGCCACTGATCCAAGAGTCACAAGATGGAATCTTTTTATTTTTTGGTATTCAAAATATTGCACCTTTAAAAACTATACTTTTCCGCAACAGTGTTAAAACAAATATTGTCAGCAAACGATGGTAAAGAAGGGCACGTAATAAGTACAATTATGCATTGCGTGTGTACACCCCGAGGTCGCAGGTTCGAAACTAAACGGTGTGCATCGTCGAGGGCAATTTGTAACAGTGGCTTCTGTTTCGTGGTCGGGGGGTTTGCCATCCGATCCTAAGGTCGTGGGTTCAATGGCTTTTTCTGTTCGTAAAATTTGTGTGCGATATACCAGTACTCACAAACAGTGAAGGAAAACGGCATGCCGAACCTAAAAAGTTCGAAAAACATTTGTCAAGTACACTAAAGGAGCCTTTGAGGCGCACTTTAAATCCTTTCACAACACTTGTTCGTAATAATTAGTGTCACGACGAGTATTAGTATGAAACGATATCCTATCGGCGGATATCTTAAATCTATCTGATAACACTACTCTGCTTACCCCTATAGGAAACAGGCATGATATTATGTAGGTATATGTAAAATTTATTTTAAAAGCCCTTTAGTGCACCGAGATAAAATCTATATAATAACATATAAAACATTTTTTTCTAAATTCAACTCCTAAACGGGTGAAAAGGGGTGAAAACGTTTGTATGGAACTTTTAAACGCGTAGTGGGATTTGCTTCAAACTCGTCTGAATACTACAAATGCAAAATAAATTTACGTGATTCAGGGTTTTTCATAACAACCCCTAAGAGGGGGTAAAATGGGGTGTCAAAGTTTATTGCGAACTTTAATGGGCGGTGCGATTGGCTTGTTTGTTTTGGATACTAAGTATAAATGAAAAAAATATGGATACGTGTTTCTGGGGTTTTCAGAATAACCCTCAAAAAGGGTTAAAATTAGGTGTTTTAAACCCCGCGAATAAGTTAGTATCTTGATATTTAGGATTTCCGCCCGACTATAAGTATCTTGACGTAATTTTACTATACCCACCAAGAAGTCTGGTAGCGAATGTTGATGATGATGAATGTGACAGGTGCATAACCCTCCTCACCCTCAGTCGGTTAAATAAACAATTAACCTGTGGGGTGACCACGTGTCACTTTTCGCACGGTCTCTTAACCCGATATAGTATATCATTTTGATCAAACATTGACAAATGTTTAAGAACTTTTTAAATCATACTAATATTATAAAGAGGAAACCTTGTTTTGTTTTTTGTTCGTTTGTAACGAATAGGCTCCGAAACTACTGGACCGATTTCAAAAATTCTTTCACCAATAGAAAGCTACATTATCAGGGACCAGTATAGGCTATAATATATTTTCAAAAAAATTAGGGATCCGTAAGAAAATTTCAATATTGTAACCCAAGGTAGAAAACCCAAACTAGTTTTTGGCGTGCGCTGCGAAAACTATTGATTATAGAACAAAATAATGTACTACACGCGTACGAAGTCGCGGGCAACAGCTAGTCCTACTATAATATTACAAGACCAAATGAAAAGAAAAAACGGCGCGCCGCGAACACCAAAAGTGAAGCCACACAAAACCGTGCTTCTGCAAGTAAACACGCACGCTCACGCACACGCCTACACTAAAACCATGCTCATCGCTCTCGAGTCGTCGTCTAGTGAACTTAAAAAATAGAATTATGCCTTCTTGTGCAGTGAAAACTTGTAAAAACAGCAGCAAATCACATAAAGACAAAAAGTAAGAGATACAGGGGTTTATTATATCAACGTCCATTTCCATTGTTTTTTCCAATTCCGTATTCTTAAAAGTCATTTGGTGATTTCAAGATTGAATTCATTTTTTTGAAGTCACCAAATAACTTTCAAGACTACGAAATTGAGAAAATCAATGGAAATGGACAATTTTGGTGACTTATCACTCGGTGATAAGTGATTTCTTTCTTCTATATTCTATTCAATGTTTATTTTGTCTGAGACCTGTGTGTACAAGAATTACTGTGAACCAGGTGTTCACTTAGCTAAAACACCCCATCAACTAGTCACATGGCGACCTTTTGGCAGACACCTCTGTGATTTGATAGTTTTAGGGAGCCTCTGAAAATAATAATAAAGTTCTTATTTAGACATCCAGGGCCCACAAGTGTTAGTAAAACTTAAGTTTATGGGTTAGTACTTAATAACTAAAACAGATTTCGTCCTCTGGGAAAGCTTTCACACCAGAGGACACTCATAATTGCTTGCAATTACTTTTAGGATGCTGTTTTTGCTCGCGCGCACTCTGCTCAGTAGAGAGGCTGTCTTTTTCCGCCAGATGGCGTCAAACGCATCAGTGCACGCATCGGCGAACATGCCTGACGCACTATAAAAGCGTCCTAAAAGCATTATTGAATTGGACCTTAACCTTATTGAAAAGCGCACCTTAATCCTTTTGCCATAATATTCTACTAACGGAGAACGGCCCGTTGGTTAGACAGCCTCGGTCGGCGGGCGATTGCTCGGCTGAAACGCAAGAGGCGCAAAATGAGTCAATCGTGCGAGATCAATTCAGATAAATTATTGATTGTGTTAGGATAAAATTTTGCTTAGCTTTTATACTTTAGCTTAGATCTTAGAAATTATTAATTAAACTATGTTATGTTTAACCAATTATGTAGATTATTTGTGTATTAATTATTTTTCCTCTTTAACCCCCGAATACTCAAACGCATCTCAGAGTTGAGCGCTCTCAAGTCACGCTTTTTTAACAGTTTCTGATGAAAATCTGTCAAAAACTCGTGATTTGAGACGTGCTCAACTCTGAGTTGCGTTTGAGTATTCGGGGGTTAATGTGATTATTTGTTATTTTGATACATTACTTTGTTCTCTAACCGCCTGAAACACAGGATTACTTAGTTCAGGCTCTCGTGTATTACTTACTAGCGACCCGCCCCGGCTTCGCACGGGGATAGACAATACCATCGTGGACTTTTTTGCAGACCTTTTTAAGGTGTACAATACTGTAGTACATTATTTTGATCTATCTCGTAGGGTTCAGCCAGCGTTTGCAATGTAAGCTCAAAAAATGTGTTTATTTACGACATCACTTTAGAAACCTTTAAAATTATCAGTGTTTCTCTACTATATTATGCATGTGTTATACATATAAACCTTCCTCTTGAATTACTCTATCTATTAAAAAAAACCGCATCAAAATCCGTTGCGTAGTTTTAAAGATCTAAGCATACAATAGGGACAGACAGAAGCGACTTTGTTTTATAATATGTAGTGATGATCTAAGTACATAATATGACACTGTGGTTGTAATTTTTCCTTAAATCTTATTGAATAAATGATTATTGTTATTATTGAGAGCACTGGTGGTCTAGTTGGTAGTGACCCCGCCTTCCAATCCTAAGGTCGTGGGTTCGAATCCGGTCGTGTACCAATGGATGTTTCTGAGCGAAAAATTTATGTGCGCTCCAGTACTCTCAAACGGTGAAGGAAAACATCGTGAGGAAACCCGCGGCTTAGTCAGCTCAGCACGTATTGACCATGTCTTTCCTGTGGACAAGGCCGACTAAGCTGAGAGGATAGAATAGGTGCTGTGCAAGCCTACTCCATCTTAATTCGTCCCGGGCACAGCGTCCCGTCTGTGAAGGTAAAGTTGCCTCCTGACGCTGTATAAATCATCTACTATAGATGGTAAAAGGCCTTAGTTTTTTTTTCCGTAGAGCTAAGTGTTCTGTCTCCCTCCAGATGTGCACAGCATGGTTGGTCCTCTGCTGGCGTTGCCGCCGACGTGCCTGCCCTCGCCTGCCTACTGCCAGCACTTACCTCGTGCACAGCCCTGTAAGATACCCCTTAAAACCACTCATAAACATGAGCCCGAATACTCAAACGCATCTCAGAGTTGAGCACGATTCAAGTGACGAGTTTCTGACAGATTTTCATCAAAAACTGACAAAAAACCGTGACTTCAGACGTGCTCAACCCCGAGGCGCGTTTGAGTATTCGGGCGTTAGACAAACGTTTATTCGCAGAAACTGCACACAACAACAAATACAAAAAACAGACCTCCCGAATAATCAAACGCATCTCAAAGTTGAGCTCGTCTCAAATGACGAGTTTTTGACAGATTTTCAGTTTTTCTATTGTACCTACTCTCTCACACACACACACACACACATAGTTTAAGTAACATAGTTTGATGCATTTCCTGTTGCTCTACTCTTATGAGACTGGCGTATTAAACTTCATAAATGTTTATATAATAAAGGTACGTTTTTGGAAAAAATGTAAACCCTGTTATATAAGACACACACCTAACACAAGCATACTTATTGCTTAAAAGGAGTCTCCAAAACCTTTTAATATTTTTATAATAAGCTAAAGCAATAAACATTTTTCATTTCATTTTTTCATTTCATTTCTCTTTAAGTGTGTCTTTAACAATGTTTACTGTCGCAGTGCTGACCCCTCCACCATGCGAGAGCGACGTGCGGCGTCGCGGAGAGAAGCGGCCTATCCCGCAGGAGATGAAGGACGAGAAATACTTCGAGCGGAGAAGACGGAACAACCAGGCGGCCAAGAAGTCGCGGGACGCAAGAAGGATCCGGGAAGATCAGGTAATTGCACAAACGGGACGCTGTAGTGCCCGGGACGAATTAAGATGGAGTAGGCTTGCCCAGCACCTATTCCATCCTCTTAGCTTAGTCGGCCTTGTCCACAGGAAAGACACGTGTAGAGCTGACTAAGCCGCGGGTTTCCCCACGATGTTTCCCTTCACCGTTTGAGAGTACTGGTATAGCGTACGTAAATTTTTCGCACAGAAAAACTCCATTGGTACACGACCGGGTTTGAACCCACGATCTTAAGATCGGAAGACGGGGTCACTACCAACTAGACCACCAGTGCTCTCTCTAGGTTTCCAAAGTTCAAATTACTCCGCACTAACGCTTAATATAGCCTGGCTCAATCTTTCGATGACTGGTGAATGAATACCGTTCTTTCCGTGCAGATTTCCGTTCTTTTGACAGCCTCGGTGGCGTGGCGGGCGATTGCTCGGCAGAGACGCAATAGGCGCCGGTTCGAATCCCGCTGCGGAAGAAATGTTTGCATGATCTGTAAATATTTCTTCCGGGTCTGGGTGTTGTGGTGCCATGGTACTCGTAGTTTCTGATACCCACGACACAGGGAGTCCTAGTGTGGGGTCAGGACTATGTGTGTGACTGTTGGCTGTTATTTATTATTATTATATAGATAGCGTGGCGGGCGTGTCTGCTGGAACAGGAGAATGCGTCGTTACGAGCGCACGTCGCGGCGCTTCGTCAGGAGACGATGGCACTGCGGGCACTCCTCGCCAGGGACAACCACGTGGATCCCACTTCCACCACACCAGATTAACCACCAAGATCACCATCATCTTCAATTTCAATTTAAAAAAATTCTTACTTATTGCGATAGTGGGTAAAAATAACACTGTAGATATAAAATTAAGGTCCTCCATTAACGATTAACATTAACGGCGAAAGAGAAAATCTACCTTGTTTTGCAAATGAACTTCAAGCTGAAGGTAGACCAAAATTTAGGACGACCGTACCTACATTTTTGTGAGCGTAGGTATCTTGGTCAATAGTTGACACAAACACCATCATTGAACTTCTTACCCAAGAACTAGTCCCAAGAATTCTAGTCATGCTATCATTTAGATTTGCATAGGTAGGTATATAAGTTCATTCATAAGTTTCTTCATAATTAAGCAAAGATTGTATTGATCATAAAAACTTCATTTTCCCCCTAAATGGCGCATTTTAATTGATTTTTTCAATTTCGTATTCTTAAAAGACATAATGATGATTTTTCCACAAGCTTTTATGGTTTTTCCACAATTTCCTCTAGCAATTGTAAGGACAGATTTTCCTATGATAATGTACTAAAATCGGATGCCCGATTCTTATATTCAACGACGATGGACGCTAAATTACCTTAGCAACACTGTTATCAGCCAAAAAGTTAGTTAAATATAGGAATCGGGCACAAATCTTGTCATAATTGGATACCAACTATACCATGTACCTAATTACATAGGTATTTCATTTGAAAATAAAAATACTTTTATCGTTAATTTATTTCTAAGTCAAGTGTAATAAATATTTTTAGTGGAATCAGTGATATTTTTAAATTGTTTTCTTTTTAATAGTAGATTTTAGTTATTTTACAAATTTCATGTAAAGAAAAGTTAGCAGTTTAGGAAAAGGTAACAAACAAACAGAATTACTTACGCATTTGTAATATTATTAATGACTAGCTGCCCGCCCCGGCTTCGCACGGGTATTTAACAGATTAGGATTTTTTAGGTCAATTTTTTGCACCTTGGGTTACATTATTTGAGTTTTAGTAAGGATCCCTATTTTTTTTGCAAATAAATTATAGCCTATGTTATTCCGTAATAATGTATCTATCTAATAATAAAAGAATTTTGTAAATAGGTTCAGGAGTTTCGGAGCCTATTCGTTACAAACAAAACAATCTTTCCTCATTATAATATTAGTGTAGATATTAGTCGGCACGTAGTCTTCATAATATCTAGTCGTTATGTTTATAACTTAGTAGAGTATATAAAAAGCATCAACTTTTGATAGCTTGGTCATTTCCTATCAAACCACAAGTCGGTTACCCGTCCTTAATTCAACGTCATTAAAAAATCTGTTACCTACATTTTGATAAGATTTTCCCTTATTCAAAATGGTAAGTACGTTATTTATACTTTCTACCACTGTTGTATAATTGGAAAGTAGCTTCTTATTATAGATTATACTAGCGACCCGCTCCGGCTTCGCACGGGTGCAATGCTGATACTAAATATACACAGAATAATGTAACCGCAAAAAAATGTGTTTATTTACGACATCACATTAGAAACCTCTAAAATTATCAGTGTTTCTCTACTATATTCGGATATTTTATAGTATCTAAGTTTTTTTAAACAATTTTCGTTTTAAATGTTTTGTGTAAAATGTCCTAATATTTATTCTAGTTATCAAAAGCCCTGATAATCTTCTGTCTCTTGGCTCTAAGCCACTGCCGACCAAAAGGATTTCTGGAAGACATGGAAGCCTTGATAACTGAAATCTTCGGTGACATTCCTTCCGATAAACCATACCTACCCACGGGTGATGAACCATCTCTAGCCACGGGTGATGAACCATCTCTACCCACGGGTGACGAACCATCTCTAGCCACGGGTGACGAACCATCTCTAGCCACGGGTGACGAACCATCTCTAGCCACGGGTGATGAACCATCTCTACCCACGGGTGATGAACCATCTCTAGCCACGGGTGACGAACCATCTCTAGCCACGGGTGATGAACCATCTCTAGCCACGGGTGATGAACCATCTCTAGCCACGGGTGATGAACCATCTCTAGCCACGGGTGACGAACCATCTCTAGCCACGGGTGATGAACCATCTCTAGCCACGGGTGATGAACCATCTCTAGCCACGGGTGATGAACCATCTCTAGCCACGGGTGATGAACCATCTCTAGCCACGGGTGATGAACCATCTCTAGCCACGGGTGATGAACCATCTCTAGCCACGGGTGACGAACCATCTCTAGCCACGGGTGATGAACCATCTCTAGCCACGGGTGACGAACCATCTCTACCCACGGGTGACGAACCATCTCTACCCACGGGTGACGAACCATCTCTACCCACGGGTGACGAACCATCTCTACCCACGGGTGACGAACCATCTCTACCCACGGGTGATGAACCATCTCTATCCACGGGTGGATCAACATCTATACCAGAGGATGACGAACCAGCTTTAGACGATGATGACCACCGTATGTAGTTTTATATTATTTAAATTATATTTAAGTTAAGTCGGGGAAAACTAGAGCCATTGTTACTCACGAATTCGGGTGTCTACTAAGGCCTTTTACCATCTATAGTAGATGAATTTTATACAGCGCCAGGAGGCAACTTTTACCTTCACAAACGGGACGCTGTAGTGCCCGGGACGAATTAAGATGGAGTAGGCTTGCCCAGCACCTATTCCATCATCTCAGCTTAGTCGGCCTTGTCCACAGGAAAGACACGTGCGGAGTTGACTAAGCCGCGGGTTTACTCACGATGTTTTCCTTCACTGTTTGAGAGTACTAGTATAGCGCAGATAAATTTTTCGCACAGAAAAATCCATTGGTATACGACCGGGTTTGAACCCACGACCGGCGGGATCACTACCAACTAGACCACCAGTGCTCTCTAGGGTGTCGGGTATCTAGTATTGGCTTATTAAGACTTATATTTATTTTCTGATTATTACAGATACGTGTAATTTAGGAGGAGAACCGGCTAAGTGCGTGGTGTACTACAAATGCAGTAATAACTTTACCAGCGTTGCCTTAAGCTTGGGCACGTAAGATATAACAATAACCTACTGTTTTCTACACTAATATATAATACTAGCTGCCACCCGCGGCTTCGCTCGCGTGATACCCGGATAAAGAATAGCCCATATGTTAATCCAGTACATGTACTATGTATATTCCAAGTTTCATTCAAATCCGTTCAGCCGTTTAGGCGTGATTGAGGCACAAACATCCAAACATCCTCACAAACTTTCGCATTGATAATATAAGTAAGATAAGTAAGATTAGTTGTAAGTTTCTTGATGTTTTTAAATAATTAGGGAATCTAGATACCTATTAAAAATTGTATTTATTTACAGGGTAAAAGATTGGAGCTGCCAGTCCTATCTGGACATCTGCTGCCTAGTGAAAGACATCCTGACAGAAGAACAGATAGACGCAATGGTAAGACAAATCAGGCATTTATTCATTCGTTCATTTCATTTTTAAGATTTTTTTGTTTGTTTGTTTGTAACGAATAGATTCCGAAACTACTGCACCGATTTCAAAAATTCTTTCACCAATAGAAAGCTACATTATCAGGGACTAGTATAGGCTATAATATATTTTCAAAAAAATTAGGGATCCGTAAGAAAATTGCAATATCTACCCATATTGCAATTGCAATATTGCATATACCCAAGGTAGAAAACCCAAAATAGTTTTTGGCGTGGGCTGCGAAAACTATTTATAGCTAACACACATACCTACATAATATCATGCCTGTTTCCTATAGGGGTAGGCAGAGGTTACGGATCTCTATTTGGACTTGACATAGGTTACTCTCAATTCATTAAGTTTTACAGTGTTTTTTTTACAGACTCTGGACGAAGGGAGCAAATGATACCACTATGTTTAAAAAAATTTAAAAATCATTGGAAATGCATCATTTTGGTGATTATTAATAACTCCGTGATATGTATGGATGCTTTTAAAATAATACGAGGTCCTACCTATAATCTCCTTCTGTTTTTATATGTTGCTGTTTTTTGCGAATAAAAAATTTGACGGCACATTTTTGTTATTTTTATTTTATTAGGTATCAATTATTGTATGATATTTATCATGAATCTAATAATAATTGTGTTTACTAGACTGACTCCCCGGTAGGTTTATACCCTATCTGATTGTTAATTACAATTTTAACAGTGCCATCTATTGGCGAGAAGCGAAAACAACAAAGAAAAGGTTTCAGCTAAACTATTGAATGACTGATTTCTAACTATAGCGTAGTAAACAGTGTCATCTATCGGCGAGTAGCTAAAACTACAATGAAAAGTTTTAGGTATTAATCCAACTTTACTATAACAAAACGATGCCATCTATTGGCGAGTAACAAAAATACAACATAGGGTTCTAGTAATGAATGTTGTGCATTCATTACAGCCAAGCTTACAGGTCGTTGACCGTAAACAGGATAATAATTTTATTGTTAATAACATCAGATATTAGTTTTGTACAATTTTGAATTAATTTAAAATATTAACAAAGGAATTTAATGTATTTATTTAAGTTCATTTTATACCATACCAAGGTTAAACAGAAAATACAACTTCGGTGGCTTGGCTTGTTTTTTAGATAAGGTTTGTGAGTTGCGGTTAATTATTTATTTATATTTATTTCCTAATGGAACTTCACAGCGAATTCCAGAACAACATACGATTGGGCTCATTTGAATCAGCGGCCTTAAAAGCCTATGTTACCCAGAGTTGCGGTTAATTATATAGGTATTTATATTTATTTCCTTATGGAACTTCACAGCAAATACCAGAACAACATACGATTAGGCTCATTTGAATCAGAGGCATTATGCTACCCAAATGAAAAATAGCAATAGGTGTAGGTAAATATAAGATTTTTACTGGACGTTGGACATCAATTTGTTCAAAATTTGGTACAATTTTATGCTGATATTAAATCTGAGGTATTTACCATCTACGCCTGGTTCCTATATTTTACTAGTTTCACTACCATAACTTTATTATCCGTCAAAAAGCCCCATACATTTTTGACAGTAAAACAACTTTGCTAAACTGATTTTCTACGAATGGACTATCCATTGTTCTTTAGATGAATGTTTAAACCGAGCATTATTATACAGGAGGCAACATTAGCCTACAATAGCAGACACTTTTTCCCTATTTAAATACCCTAACAATACGTTGACCTTCAACAAATGGTATATAGATATAATACGTAAGTCTTGAGGAAAATATGAATCTTGTAGGACAACTTTGTCGAGACAAAATACCAGTCTGCCTTTGGGTAAACACATCTTTTTTGCAACAAGCATACCCGTTTCTATTCGCGTTTAAAGCGTTTTACGGATATAATATTACATAAATACAGTATTTTTATATTAAAAATCAGTTTTTTGTTAGATCAATAATGAATTTAATGTATTTTGGGGTAAAATTAGTTTTGTAAATGTTTTTAAAGTGGTAGAAATGAAGATTTTTCTTGCGTTTGTTTTTGTTGTGTGTGCAAGTGCTGAAGAAAATGGTAAGTGCTGTATTTGATTTTAATTAGTGGTGGGTTCGTATGAGCTAGTGGCCAGCTCTTGTGACGGAGTTTCTAGGCCGCCTAAAGGTCTCCGTCATGGCTTAACGACTAAGCCGGGACCGGCAATTTAGCGTGCCCTCCGAAGCACGGAAGCGCTCAGCTCGTAATGCCACTTGGGTGACCCCATCCGAATTGTGACCGCGCACAACGTTGCTTCAAGAACGTCTAAGTAAGCTATGCCACGAGTGCTTCAATTTTAATTTAATTAGTAGTGGAAAACAAAGAATTGAACAGTCGTCCAGCGTTGGGGTAACTTGTGTATTTCCTCCCTAACTCTCCCCCAGCCAGAACTACTCCTTGAAGTACCGGTGAAGGACTGGACTGTTGGAAGCAGTGTTCCATTGTTCTCGATGGTGTTAAGGTTCTACAAGCCGGCCAGTTCTGGGGTGACTTCATTTAGTCCCGACTTCGTCCTTATATCAAATAGATAGATACCTACATTATTAGACACTTTATTGTTTCCCACACAAACATTCTGAAATTAAGCTTACGAACAATTTAATGGTAAAAACAAAGGGCAGCCTTATCACTAAAAGCGATCTCTACCAAGCAATCTAGGATGGATTGGATGGAACAAAAACATAGAAGGGTTTTCTTAGGCTTACAAGCGCGGTTTCACTCGCCTTTTGACATCCCTTTTTACCCCTTTTTGAGGGTTATTTTGAAAAACCTTAAAACACATGTCTAAATGTATGTATATTATCAGTATCCTTAATAGGGTGGGTAGAGTCACAAGTAGTCGTAAGAAAACTTGCAGCCACTCCTGATTCAAAGAGTCCCAAGATATGGTAAACCATGGTGACAGGTGATCAGCCCATCGCCCATATAGATGGTCTATCGTGTCTATTACTTTTGTATTTAAAGTGTCCTAACTAAGTTTCGAGTCAATCGCAAGACCCGTTAAAAAGTTCCATAAAAACCTTTTGACCCCTTTAGGGGTTCAATTTCGAAAAAACCCGCCTTAGTAAGTGGTTTTGCTATAAAAAGAAACTTCCAAACAGCTTTCTTGCTCCATCAGTTTGACCTGTGCGTTGATTGCAAAAAATATCACCGTAATTTTGTAAATGCCGTTAGATTATAATATCGCGAGATTGTAAACTTTCGAACATCTGCTTAGATCGAAATAGTGGGTTAGGTTAGTTAGTGAAAAAGAGCGCTTGAATTTTTAATTTAAAGCAGTTAAATTGTAAGCAGTTATTACGGTTCACAATCTTTCGACAGTTATTTACAATCTCGCGAGATAGATTATAATCTAACGTTATTTACAATATTACGGTGACGTATCTCGTGTATATACAGTACAGTGTACTGTCAAAACGATCCTAAGCATAAACATCAATTTTTATTACTGATTTATCGGAAAGTTCTAATATTGCTATTAAGGACGTACTAACAAATATCAATGGTTTTTGGGTAGGTACCATTTAATGAACCAGGAAACACAACTGTGGAGACAACATGGTATTAAATTAAAGATAATATACTAGCTACCGCCCGCGGCTTTGCTCGCGTTGTACCCGGATAAAAAGTAGCCTATATGTTATTCCAGCACACGTATTATGTATATTCCAAGTTTCATTCAAATCCGTTTAGCCGTTTGGGCGTGATTGAGGCACAAACATACATCCTTACATCCTCACAAACTTTCGCATTTATAATATTAGTAGGATTCATCTTTAATGTTAGCGAATAAAAAATGGGCAGTCCTATAAAACATTTTCACATAAATACGTTTTTACCATCGCAAGAATCGCTAAAAATAACGAAAAATGGTGTAGGTATGAATAGGCACAGCACATAATAATTTATCGGACTTCTGGTGCCAGCGTGGTGCCAGTTCCACTCGTATTCAAAATAATATGGAAATTAGTTAATTAATTTATATTAACGAAAACATTCAACTATGTAGTAAAAAATAAATGACATTTTTATCGTTAGACCGTATTGTATCGTTTTAGATCGTTAGCAAATTGCGACGCGCAAGACTTGCTTTTGTGCCACAAACTACTTTTCTTTTTTTTAACCACATTACTAAGTCTTATAACTTTAGCCAGTTGCTATAATATTGGCACTAAACTGATTGGACTAGGAGTAAAAAACAACATAAAATGTGTCCAGCTGCTTCTCTCCCCGAGCACGTAGTAAAAGTCAACTAAGGAGTACCTAGTATCCTCTCCGACTTGTTGGACCTATATGGGCGATGGGCTGATCACCTGTCACCATGGTTCACCATATCCATCTTGGGAGTCTTGGATCAGAAGTGGCTGCAAGTTTTCTTATGATTACTTGTGGTTCTGCCCACCCCGTATGTATATATTAAAGCTGAGACTGGATCTATTTAACACCACAAGCGAAAAAGACGCAAATCTTGTACCTTCTTGGGTGTGTTGGTGGGTGTTGGGAAGGTAGCACCTACACTAGCTACTTATGCCTATAAAATATAATTTCTTTAATAGGTGGGTACCTACCTACTCTGAACCCTACCTACTCGTTTTTTAGTTCATCATCTTCCTGCCCTTATCCCACTCTATGTGGGGTCGGTAAGAGTATAGGCTAAAGTGTTTTATGACTGGCCGCCTGCCTGACGTCAACCTTCCTTGGGAATACTTGCTTATTGTATCTCATCATGTTGGAGGATACTATCCCTTAGTCTTAGTCGACTTTTACGACATACTCGGGGAGAGAAGTAGCTGGACGCATTCTATGTTTTTTCTTTACTCTTCTTCCGGGTCTGGGTGTTGTGGTAGCATGGTACTCGTAGTTTCTGATACCCACGGCACAGGGAATCCTAGTGTGGGGTCAGGACTATGTATGTGACTGTTGGGTGTTATTTATTTATTTGTACGCAGGTTACGAGTACAGCAACAAGACCGGCCACTGGTACAAGTTCCACTCGAAGGTAGTCAACTGGAACACCGCGAGGAGAATTTGCGAGGAGGATGGCGCGCTCCTCGCCGTCCCCAACAGCATTGAAGAAGCCAAGGTCCTCACCACAATCCACGCGAGGCACCTCGACTCGGAGATCCCCGGCACCGACTGGCCGGACTGGGTTGCTGTCGGCATCTACTGGAAAGATAATGCCTGGGTTACTGTCGATGGTTAGTTACTCAGACCAAGAAAAGACGGCGCCCCGCGAACAACAAAAGCGAAGCCGCCTTTTATCCATGTGTGTCGGTTTTGAGGTTTGATGTTCCAAGTAGCCTAGAATTCATAGTATAATAATTAAGAAACGATGTTATTTGAAGTAATTACAAGTGAAAAGTTATTCCGTGAGACTTTTTATGTGATTTGCTGCTGTTATTTGACAAGTTTTCACTACACAGGAAAGCATAGTTCTATTTTTAAGACTCGTGACGTACTAAGAGCGATGAGCATGGTTTTAGCGTATGTGTGCGCGTGAGCGTGTATGTTTACTTGCAGGAGCACGGTTTTGTGTGGCTTCACTTATGTTGTTCGCGGCGCGCCGTCTTTTATTTTTATTTGGTCTGAGCGTTAGTTACGAAACGATCATGCCCAATTTTGTCACAGTCACTGTCACCAATACATCTGCGAAATAGAACAGAAAAATACGAGTAAAACCGTAAATCTGGTACACAACCTATTACGAAAACTAAAAGTAGGTATTTATCATTCTAGGTGCGTCCCTCGCAGATGCAGGATACGAGAAATGGATGAAAGGCTGGCCATCTAACATGAACTCCTACCCTTACGTGGTTATGGACAGAGGAGGCAAATTCAGCAACACCAATAGTGTTCTATATCCATTCATCTGCGAGAAAGCGTCTACCACTAACAGCAAAGGGAAGTCAGAGGATGATCGTTGTGGTGCAGCGGGAGTCAAACCCGCACTCAGCACCCCAACTTGTGAAGAATGCTCAGGTAGATAGATAGATAGTTGATTTATTTGGCACACAAGACACCGCACAGACAGAATGACAGAAACAATAAAAGAAAAGAAAAAAGAATACACAATAATAGTTAAGAAATAAGAACGTAGGTAGATATTTGGCTACATAATCTACCTTACCCCTGAATACTCAAACGCATCTCAGAGTTGAGCACGTTTCAAGTGACGAGTTTTTGACAGATTTTCATCAAAAATTGTCAAAAAACCGTGATTTGAGACGTGCTCAACTCTGAGTCGCGTTTGAGTATTCTGGGGTAAATCTCTAATCTTAGTTTTTTTCAGGCGGACACTCATGCAAATATTTCGGATGTCACAGATCACTTTCTTTTTCGAATCTTATATTTCCAGCAATATTTCGTTTGTTCGCACAGGTTACGAGTATAGCCCTAGAACCGGCCACTGGTACAAGTTCCACTCGAAGGTCGTCACCTGGACAGCTGGAAAAGCCATCTGCGAGGCGGAGGAAGCGCAGCTCGCCGTCCCCAACAGCGAAGAAGAAGCCAGGATTCTCACTACAATCCACGCCAGATACCTCGACACAGACATACCTGGCACTGAATGGCCGGACTGGGTATCTGTCGGCATTTATAGGGAATCTGGATCCTGGGTCACTGTTGATGGTTAGTTCTGGACAACCGTAGCTGATGGTCAAAATATGATACATACCTATTATCACGCCCGTATCCGTTGGGCAGAACCACAAGTAATCATAAGGAATCACGCCACTCCTGATCCAAGAGCCCCGAGATGGATATGGTGAACCATGGTGACAGGTGATCAGCCCATCGCCCATATAGATACATATATACTATATTATATACATTAATAATAACGGAAAACATTTATTTAAATCATCTTTTTTTTACTTCTCCGCTGGACTGGGAGTAAAGAAAAAACATAGAATGCGTCTAGCTACTTCTCTCCCCGAGCATGTCGTAAAAGTCGACTAAGGGATAGCATCCTCCCCAACATGATGGACCACAATATGGGCGATGGGCTGATCACCTGTCACCATGGTTCACCATATCCATCTCAGGAGTTTAATCAGAAGTGGCTGCAAGTTTTCTTATGTTTACTTGTGGCTCTGCCCACCCCATTAGGTATACGGACGTGATAATATGTATGTATGTGTGTCTTCCGTCTCCTACTCTCAACTACTACACGTCTCATTCCAGGTCAACCCCTCTCGAAGGCAGGATACGAGAAATGGTTAAAAGGCTGGCCGAGTGGTTTGGACCCCTACATAGTCATGAACAGAGGAGGCAAATACAGCAACACCCATAGCGATGTATATCCTTTTATCTGCGAGAAAGCTTCTGACACTAACTGCAATAAGCATAGTAGCACTTCAACACCAGAAGTAAAACCTACTACTCCTAGGCCTTTACCTCTAGTTGTACCTCCTGCTGAGCCGACCCCCTCGATCTGTAGGGAAAGACTAGGTACGTTTCTTCAATTCCTAACATGAACACTTTTAGGTTGAAGCGTAGATTTTTTGTTCGAATATTCATCATCATCTTCCTGCCCTTATCAGCATGATCCTTGGATCATTCTGTTTTGGCTAAGGTGTTCTATTACCGGCCGCCTGCCTGACTTCAACCCTCCTTGGGAATACTTGCTTATTGTATCTCATCATGTTGGAGGATACTATCACTTAGTCGACTTTTACGACATACTCGGGGAGAGAAGCAGCTGGACACATTCTGTGTTTATTCTTTACTCCCAGTCCAGCGAAGAAGTAAGTTTTTTATTTTGTTCGAATATTACCAACTCATTTTGCATAATAAAAGTTTTATAAAGGGTTTTAATCGCGTATAATTTTGTGACGTATTTTGGTACAAAATGCAGTGGAAATCATGCATTGTAAAAATAACGACTAACAAACAACCCACACAGGCAAACAGGCTTCTTTGGCTAATTCTTGTCCTGGGGTAGAGGTATCAGAAGCTACGAATACAATGGAATTGTAACATTTATCCGTGAAGAATATTATCAGTCCATCCTATGTAACGTGTCATTGGAATTAAACCTAAGCATTTTACGTCTACACCTACAGAATCCTTTATTGTTGATACTTTTTCGTTTGTCACAGTTTTTCGCTCATTCTCAAACCTATGATTTTTTTGTGCCCAGGTTATGAGTACAGCAATAAGACTGGCCATTGGTATAAGTTTCACCCGAAGGTAGCCAATTGGACCATAGCGAGAAATATCTGCAAGGCGGAGGGCGCGCGCCTGGCTGTCCCCAACAGCAATGAAGAAGCAAAGATTCTCACCATGATCCATGCAGCGTATCTGGACACAGAAATATTGGGCACTGACTGGCCGGACTGGGTGTCTGTTGGTATTTATTGGACATTAGATGCCTGGACTACAGTTGACGGTTAGTTTAACAGGATAATCTAATAATATAATAATAATAATAAATGATGAAATCTCCTTTTAAGTACGTTATAGTGCAGTATACGGTAGTCTCATTTTATTCCAGGTCAGCTCCTATCTGAGGCAGGATACGAGACGTGGAAGGAAGGCTGGCCAGATTACATGAGGTCAAACCCGTACGTGGTGATGGACAGAGGAGGAAAATTCAGCAACACTTACAATGATGTCTACCCGTTCATCTGTGAAATAGCTTCTTCCGCGGACTGCAATAATCGATTGCCGGTCACTGGCAGCACACCAGTCCTACCAGTTAGACCTCCATCTGCATCTGTACCTTTCACTGGACCAACCGACCCTACGTGCGAGGAAAATTTAGGTACTTAACTCCATCTTTACAACCCTGAGTTGAGGGCAACGGAAGCTATGTGATTCCATGGTACTGCAGATCTGGAATCCTGCAGATCGAACCTAAAACCTGGACGTTTTAGCCAGGCACTTGCCCACGAAACCCTAGAGCACTGGTGGTCTAGTGAGCTCACTTGGTAGTGAGCCCGCCTTCCGATCCTAAGGTCGTGGGTGCAAACCCGTTCGTGTATTTTTCTGTGCAAAAAATTTATGTACGCTATACCAGTACTCTCAAACGGTGAAAGAGAGGAAACCCGCGGCTTAGTCAGCCCCGCACGTGTCTCTCCTGTGGACAAGGCCGACTAAGCTGAGAGGATGGAATAGGTGCTGGGCAAGCCTACTCCATCTTAATTCGTCCCGAGCACTACAGCGTCCCATTTGTGAAGCCTCCTGGCGTTGTATAAATCATCTATTAAAGATGGTTCAAGGCCTCAGTATGTGTGCCCACGAAGGAGATTCTCCCAGACTTTTTAGACTACCTCCATGTTTAAAACTGTTTGCTTGCCACTTCAGTGGAATATCATAAACTCAGCCAGAAGTCATTTTCATGCGCAGGTTACGAATACAGCAGCAGGACTGGCCACTGGTACAAGTTCCACTCGAATGTAGCCAGCTGGACCGTCGGGGAAAGAATATGTAAGGATGAAAACGCTCTCCTCGCCGTCCCCAACAGCTATGAGGAAGCCAAGGTCCTCACCAAGATCCACGCGAGATACCTCGACGCGGAAATATCCGGCTCTGACTGGCCGTACTGGATATCTGTCGGCATTTATTGGAAATCTGGTGCCTGGGCTACTGTTGATGGTTAGTTTTGCATAAGAAAGAAAGAAGCATGGTAATGTACATAGGTGTTACAGTTCAGGATAGTTTTGCTCGAACACACTTCGCCGACTGGCATGCATTTATTACGTACCTACAGAAAATTATTAAAATCAATGAAATTATTAATTGAATAATGTCAATGTTATCCTAAAAATCATGAACATCTTAAAAACATTTATCAATTAGCCAACCATACAGTTTTGTCTTAAATTTTCTTACAGGTAATGCCCTTATATCCTTCGGTATCTTATTAAATATTTTTATGCACATTATGTTACAATTTTTATGGTATAAAGCTGATTCGCATTTGGGTATTATGATTCTAGCAGGATCTCTTTTTTTATCAATGATGTAATTTTGCCATTATAATTGATAAATGAATAACCGTGTTCTCTCACAAGCAACCCGACCTGAAATATGTCCAGACCAGTTAATGTGTATGCAGTGACGGTCCGTCACTGACGGATTAACCCTTAATCAAGTTAAGCAATTGCCTAGGGCATCACGTCTGAGGGGGCACCAGAAGAAGCACAAAAAAATCCGTCCTTAGGGCATCACGTCTCACTCTCACGTTACATCTCATCATCTTATTTTACAGAAAACTAATGTTTTTAGGCGGTAAAGGTTTAAAGACCGATTCTAGTTGACATACGGATAGGGGGGCCCACAGGCATGGATTGCTTAGGGCATCAAGTACTCTTAATCCGTCACTGTGTGTATGTGTGAATAATAATAGTGTAAATGGATATGAAAACGATAGGTTCCTATGTTTTACTGTAACCAGTTCTGACACAGTGTATTAAGTAAAGTACAAATGCGAATAATAAATTAGGTTTATAACCTATTACAAATGGAATGCTAACAAAATATGCAATTCTAAAAAACCAAAGTCACCACTAAACAGGTTTTAAAATTATTTTGGGTGCATTAAAGCTGACATCCAAGCTATATTGCCTTGTTTATTGTTATTGGATTAAAGTTCAATGGACTGGTGGTGATTAAAGTGCGGTGGTTTCACGTCTCATTCCAGGTCAGCCCCTCGCTGAAGCGGGATACGTGAAATGGAAGAAAGGCTGGCCAGACCAAATGGATTCCAACCCCTACGTGGTCATGAATAGAGGAGGCAAATTCACCAATACCGAAAATGTTCCATATCCGTTCATCTGTGAGAAAGCAAATGCCTCTGACTGCAAAAAAAAAACACAGGATAGCTCCTCAACGAGCGGAGTCAAACCTACATCACCTATACCTGCATTTACATCCGTACCTCCCACTGAGCCGACCACCACAAAACACTTAGGTACATCATTGTTATTCTTCAACAGACACATTATAATAAAGGCCTTTTACCAGGATTTATACAGCGTCAGGAGGCACCTTTTACCTTCACAAACGGGACACTGTAGTGCCCGGGACGAATTAAGATGGAGTTGGCTTGCCCAGCACTTATTCCATCCTCTCAGCTTAGTCGGCCTTGTCCACAGGAAAGACATGGTCAATACGTACGTAGCTAACTAAGCCACGGGTTTTCTCACGATGTTTACCTTCACCGTTTGAGAGTAACTGATATAGCGCACATAAATTTTTCGCACAAAAAATCCATTATTAAACGATTGGATTTGAACCAACCACCTTAGGATCGGAAGGTGGGGTTACTACCAACTAGAACAGTCACATTTAATTACACATTATCACGCCCGTATGCCTAATGGGGTGGGCAGAGCTAGAAGTAAACATAAAAACTGCAGCCACTTCTGATTTAAGCCCTAAGATTGATATGGTGAACCATGGTGATAGGTGATCAGACCATCACCTATACATATAATATGTATAGTTGGACCTTGGTTTAATCTCATAATTTAAGTTAAAAAAGAATGTCATGTTACAAGACGAGTGATGAATATGAATGTGGATGGATACACGGACAGAGGAAGGCCAAAGAAAAGATGGATGGATTGTGTGAAAGAGGATATGCGTGTGAAAGGAGTGAGTACTGAGATGACGAGTGATAGGAGAAGATGGAAGATGGAAACATTTATTTATTTATTACTAGGCAACGCCAACAGAACACATAATAAAAACTGTTATGGATGTTAAAAAAGAAAAAATAGTACTATAGAATGTGCTCCAATTATAGGCTTGCACAGTTCTAACACACAATTCTAACTTAACAATCAAAGGAAACTACAAAATAATAATAATTACAAACTATATGAAAAATAATAACAAAACATATGGTAATATAAATTACACACCAGACTCAGACTGGTTTATGTGTCCCGCCAAAAAGAGTTAAAACAATTTTGGAAACATGATGTGCCGACCCCACCTAGTGAAATAAGGGCAGGAAAATGATGAAGTCCTTTTTGCAGGTTACGAGTACAACAATAAAACTGGTCACTGGTACAAGTTCCACTCGAAGGTGGCCAACTGGATCACTGGGAGGGACATCTGCACGAAAGAAGGTGCACGCCTCGCCGTTCCCAACAGCATTGAAGAAGCCAAAGCCCTCACTGCAATCCACGCGAGATACCTCAACGAAGAAATACCCGGCACTGACTGGCCGGACTGGGTATCTGTCGGCATTTTTAAGAAATCTGGCTCTTGGGTCACTGTTGATGGTGAGTTTCGGCCAAATTATGGCCAAAAGAGGCGACTAAGCCAGTCCGCCTTTGTTTTTCATGGTCGTGATCTTTATCATCATCATATTCCTGCTAATATCCCACTCTGTGTAGACTTATTTCACTTATTTAAGAGCTTTGGCTGAGGTATTTTATGACCGGCCGCCTGCCTGACGTCAACCCTCCTTGGGAGTACTTGCTTATTGTACCTCATCATTTTGAAGAGGATACTATCCCGTCGACTTTTACGCTCGAGGAGAGAAGCAGTTGGACGCATTCTATGTTTTTTCTTTACTCCCAGTCCAGCGGAGAAGTAATAATTTTCATGATCGTGAACTCCTCTCAAATACACCAATCTTTCCAGGTCAGTCCCTTTCGGAAGCAGGGTACGAGATATGGAAGAGGGGCTGGCCAATGGGCAACGACCCCTATGTGGTCATGGACAGAGGAGGCAAATACAGTAACACACGCATTGATTTATACCCCTTCATCTGTGAGAAGACTTGCCAGCTTGCCACTGATCTTGTCTGCTAACAAGAGACCATGCTCTAAATGACCAAGTCTCACCAAGTCCTATTAATAAAGACTATCTATTGAATTTAGAATTTTATTTTAAACTAGCTGCCTCCCGCGCTTCGCTCGCGTGGTACCAGGATGAAAGATAGCCTATATGTTAATCCAGCACATGTACTATGTATATTCCAAGTATAATTAAAATCTGTTCAGCCGTTTAGGCGTGATTGAGGCACAAACATCTAAACGTCCTCACAAACTTTCGCATTATAACATACAAATTAAAAAAAAAATGTTTATTCAGAACAGAACAAGTTGGAAAAATACAAGTAAAACAATGAAACTGCAAAAGTTTTGAAACTGTATCGCAGTCTCAACGCCCACCTCCTAAACAAACGAACAAATCTTTCCTCTTTATAATACTAATGTTTGTGACATAACTATAATAGCTAGACATTATGCTGTTGCGACACTTGTAGATAATGATGTGTTCTGCAAATTCGTAGTACATTATTTTGTTCTATCATCAATAGTTTTCGCAGCGCACGCGATGTAAGGAATTTTTAGGTAATTTTTTTACACCTCGGGTTACAAATTTGGAGTTTTAGTGATGATCCCTAATTTTTTTTTAAATAGAATATAGCTCATGTCACCCAGGGATAGTGTAGCTTCCCAACGGTGAAAGAGTTTATTAAATCGGTCCAGTAGTTTCGTAGCCTATTCAATGCAAACAAACAATCAAATCTTTCCTCTTTATAATATTAGTGTAGACCTAAATAATCTCTACCCTGCTCCATACTAGTGATGGGACTCGAATCGAAAATGAATATTCGAATCAACTCGAATCATCCGGCAAAAAATCGAATCATTTATTGAATTAACCCTTGATTCGAATTGATTGATGATTCGAATCGATATAATGATTCGAATCAATACGAATCGATACGATGATACGAAAAATAGATACTTACAAATAAATAAAAAATACTTAGATAATTTTTTGAATCATCCTCATCATAGGTCTCTTCAAATACAACCATCGCTGGGCGTACTACTCGCGTAACAGATAAAAGAAAGAAATTGATTCGAATCAGATCTTGAATTTGAATCAACTCGACCATTCGAATCAACATAAAATCTCATTCGAATTGAGTTATAACTGTCATTATTCGAATCATACGAATCAAATAGTGATTCGGGTCCCATCAGTACTCCATACCGAAGCAAGCAAAAAGGCAAAACAAATAGTCAAATGACAAAAGTCTGTCGATGCAAAATATGAGACGTGATGATGCATCTTATTACGCTCCGTAAAATGGCGTAGCTTTATCACTATTTCCATTAAAATTACCCAATTTGACAGTCCTAAATCTTGGTCCTAAATAATACATAAATAAGTAATTTCCTCTTACAGACGAGATAATTATCGAGGGCTGCAATAATTGTTGGAGTTATTCAGAAGATACCAGTATCGTCTAGCCATCCGTCCAGCTAAGACAAACACTATCGCAAGACCTCTTTTAAAGGTCACCTAACAATCATAATGCGTATTTCATCACATAATTCATAAAAATATACTTACATAGGTACCTACCTATCTAAGAAATACACATGAGGAAAATTAAAATCTTGTTGGACAACTTCTTCGTAACACAAAATACCCTAGGTACGTCATCCTTTGTATTGATCACTTCAGTAGCCGTGTTTACTCGAAGCTATTGCATGAATATCAATTTGCTTATTTACCTAATGGAAATAAACTAGTAAATTAACAATATTTTTAATAAAAAATGGTGTAAACAGCAATGTGCGTTGATAAACGAATTGTTGAAATATATTTAATTTGTTAAAATGAATTATCTTGTATTTGTTTTGGTTGTGTGCGCGAGCTATCAAGTTCGTGGTAATGGTAAGTACTTATTTATACTTTTTTCGCTACCTCGACAATTGAAAATGTTCAATATACATTATTTCCTGTACATTTTCCTGTGCAATATAAATTTCCTGTTCGTAACGCGACCAAGCGTGGAAGATACAGGAAAGAAACCACGCTTGGCTATTTTTAAATGATCCCCTATACAAACATTTTTATAAAACGAGTTGGAGCATTATCCAGTCTTTTTCTTTTTTCTCTTTTATATAATAAATATTTTGTAAAAGCTTTTTTAAACAATTTTCTTTTTATTAACTGCCACATTTAACCGACATTGTATTTAACTGTAACTGCATAAGTTAGTTTAATTTTAGATGTTGTAGATAACAAATTTGGTTCGAGATGCAAAAAACTATACTATCTGCTGCAGCGCCCTTTGGTAGTCTATAATAATAAATAATAATAAAATCTTTATTTCAGGCAACATAGAACAAATTATACAATAGATACAATGTCTTGGCCCATATTAATAAATACCTTACAGACTAACATATACACCCACATTGACTTTCTTCTTCGTAATAGTGCACAGAATGCCCACATTCGCACAACTTTCACAGTATTAAACTCTCCCTTTTTTTCTCTTTTTCCATATGTTTTTGTTTTTTTTATTGTTATATAGAAGATAAAAATGCTTGGGACTGAATTATGCTCCAACACCTTTTATAAACATGATTGTAAAGGGATCATTTCCAAAAAAAATAGCCAAGCGTGGTTTTATACATGATCTTCCACGCTTGGTCGCGTCACGAACAGAAATGTAACGTAGATTTAAGATGTGTCTAAGTGATCCCAGGGATTTTAAGGAATATTTTTTTTTGACTTTGTCTTTGATCTTTTTCGAGCCACCGTTGGGCTTGGTTGAGTTTGGACACCTGCGCGTAACTCTTCTTCTGCTGGCCGGAGCGCGGGTAGCAGAAGGCGCAGCAGTCACAGGTTGCGGAGTTGACGGCCCTGGAGCCAAGGTCATCGACTTCCGGCGGTCATTCACCTGCGAAACGGAGTCAAGTGTCGTGTTGTCCATTCTGCTGACCGGTGTGGTTTGGCATCGTGTCACTGCCCCACGTCGAGCGTTTATGTTATTCGCTTACTGCGGTGATATCGCCGGCGTTGCAATTTCATTGCGCAATGCCGTAAGTTCGGTTTTCAATTCGGAGACTGTTCTCCGACTATGGCCGTAGACAGTGACGGATTAACCCTTAATCAAATTAAGCAATTGCCTAGGGCATCAAGTCTGAGGGGGCACCAGAAGAAGCACAAAAAAATCCGTCCTTAGGGCATCACGTCTCACTCTCACGTTACATCTCGTCATCTTAATTTACAAAAAACTAATGTTTTTAGGCGGTAAAGGTTTAAAGACCGATTCTAGTTGACATACGGATAGGGGGCCCACAGGCATGGATTGCTTAGGGCATCAAGTAGTCTTAATCCGTCATTGGCCGTAGATCATATCTAAGAATCTTCCCTGATATGACACCAATAAAATACAAAAAACTGCATTGAAATCGGATCAATAGCTTATGAGGAAAATGGTAACTTACAAAGACACAAATAAACAAACATACAACCTCTGAGGCCAAACGCAAGTTTTCCGTTCCGTCGTGGGTAAAACACAATTAACTTCTGTTAAAAAACTTATAATCGTAGAAGATGGAGACGAGCTATTGACCGAGTCCTTGCACGCAGCCACGGTCCTCAATGAGGAAACGATTATGGAGGAGGAACTTTAGTTGGTTACTGTAGTGTGAGGTGATGTCCTCGTGCAGGGCAGTGCCGGCTGAGCCCGCATCCCTCCGTGGAGTACCGCTGCCTGCTGTCTGGCGCCGCGAAGGGCACGCGCTCCTGCGAGGCGCTGGAGCCCGCCGGGACCGTCGTGCGCCCCAAGTGCCGCAGCCCCCACTACTACTCCACCAGCCCCCTGGAGCTCATGCACTGCTTCGACGGCGGGTACTGGGACCACGTCGCGAGATGCATCCCAGGTTTGGCTTAACGTTTCGCACTACACTCTCAGACCAAATAAAAGTGAAGCCACACAAAACCGTGCTTCTGCAAGTAAACACACGCTCACGCACACACCTACACTAAAACCATGCTCATCGCTCCCGAGACGTCGTCTAGTAAACTTTAAATTCAAAAATAGTATTATGCCATCCTGTGTAGTGAAAACTTGTAAAAACAGCAGCAAATCACATAAAAAGTCTCACGGAATCACTTTTCACTTGTAACTACTTCAAATAGCATCGTTTCTTAATTATTATACTATGAATTTAGGTTACTTGGAACACACAACCTTAAAACCTTCGACACACGCATAGATAAAAAGGTGGTTTCACTTTTGATGTTCGGCGCGGCGTCTTTTCTTTTTATTTGGTCTGAGACTACACTGTTCGCTCAATCAGAAGATCACTAAGATCTACATTCGCTTCGCTCGCTCGATCGTTAAGGTATATATTCTTGACTCTTCAGATGTAGGCTACAATACTTTTGGGACTGAGCGTGAGCTGGCAACTGAATATTGTGTGATCTCTCTTCAGAATGCGGCAGGGTGACCCCGGGGGGGCAGAGCCTGGTGGTCGGGGGGCAGCGAGTGAAGCGAGGCGAGATCCCGTGGCACGCCGGGATCTACCGGACCACCACGCGCCCTTACGAGCAGATCTGTGGGGGCTCGCTCATCAGCAGCAAAATCGTCATATCAGGTAAATGCTGGGCCTATGGGCGACTCATCGCCTATGCGATGCCTTCCCTTCGGTATTCTGAATTAAGTTCTTATTATGTATACCTTTATTTTCTTAGGGATAGTATCCTCCAACATGATGAGATACAATAAGCAAGTATTTCCAAGAAAGGTTGACGTCAGGCAGGCGGCCGGTCATAAAACACCTTAGCCAAAACTCTTACAGCATGATCCAAGGATCATGCCGACCCCTCATAGAGTGGGTTATGGGCAGGAAGATGATGAAACCTTTGTTTTCTTGACCTTTTTGTCTAATTGTTTGTATTTCATGGGACATTGGTGTACATGTAAATTTTGACATATAGATGACAACTAATTTGCGACCGACCTCGGTAGCGTGGCGGGCGAGTGCTCGGCTGAGACGCAAAAGGAGCGGGTTCGAGTCCCACTACGGGAGAAATGTTTATATTTTCTGCAAATATTTCTTCCGGGTCCTGAGTGTTGTAGTATTATTTAGAAAAAAATAGGGTATAAAAGTATTATATCAGCCATCTGGTTCCCATAGTACAAGCTTTGCTTAGTTTGGGGCTAAATGGCGCTGTGTCAAAATTTGACACAGCGCCATTTAGCCCCAAACTAAGCAATGTCCATAAATATTTATTTATTTTTCACGCTTCCACCGTTTGATGAATTGGATCAGGTGAGCTATAGACCGTTTGCAACGGCCTTTAGATAGCCCGGCTGTTTCTTTTGTATTTTGTAAAATAAATTTGTATTAGTTGTAAGTTTACTTCTGTTAATAAAGATTGTTTTCATTTTATTTAAAGCATCACAACTTGGCCTATCATAATTCAAAGACAATTACAGTTGCCCACTGCTTCTTCAACGACAGAGAAAAGCTGCCGGCTTCGCAGTTCGCCGTGGCCGTCGGCAAGGTGTTCCGACCCTGGAACGATGTTATGGACAAGGGACAAAAGTCTCAGGCAAGTCACTTTAAAGATGAATGCAAACCAAGCAGTGGTTTTTAAAATTTCGCGATCAGAACGTTGCAAAATAAAAAAAGGAAGCAACGAAGTATTCTAGCAGAGAAAGTAACAATAATACAGATACAAAGATAAATAACAAACACAATCCTACTAATATTATAAATGCGAAAGTTTGTGAGGATGTGAGGATGTGAAGATGTATTTGTGCCTCAATCACGCCCAAACGGCTAAACGGATTTGAATGAAACTTGGAATATACATAATACGTGTGCTGGAATAACATATAGGCTACTTTTTATCCGGGTACAACGCGAGCAAAGCCGTGGGCGGCAGCTAATACAAAAATAAATAAAAAATAAAAACAGAATGAAACATGAGATTCACGAATTTAAAGCTCAACTACGCGAAGACAGCTTTAATCTTCGTATGTGTTAAGTGCAAATAATGAGCCTCTGAGGCGCACTTTTAAATTATTTTACCACACCGGGTATCGATTCTTGTAAATCACCAAAATCAAAAAGTCACTATAATGGTCGATTTCTTAAATTTCTTCGGGAAACATGGTGTGCCGACCCCACCTAGTGGGATAAGGGCAGGAAAATGATGATGAATGGTCGATTTCTTATTTTTAAAAGTCATTTGGTGATTTCTAAATCACTTTCAGGACTACGAAATTGAAAAATGTTTTGGTAACTTTTATCACTCGGTGATTTCAAGAATCGATATTCTCGTTCGGAAGAACTGACAGTGCTACTAGGTAGTTTCCTTGGGGAAAATTCTCAACATATCAAACTGTTTTTATCAAGGGATATTGTCGAGCATTTGCAACAGTAGAAATCCTCACCGCTCAACTTTGTTATCAATGGAATGGTCCCAGCGTGTATTTAAACGTTAGTTTAGTCCAGTTTTAATTTAGTCCTGGTTGCCTGGAAGAAATCGCATCAAGCGATAAGACTACCCTTTGCCAGCAATTGTTAGATTGTTTTCAATAAAGCTTTTTTCATTTAATTTCATCGGTTATCTTTTGCTTTTCACAAATCACTCACATCATTAATATTTCCACAGGTGAAAGTAATACATATCCCAGAGCACTACCAGGGCGCTGGCGCAAACTTCCAAGAGGATATCGCGATCCTCATAGTGGCCAAGGAGTTCACCTTCGAGACACACATCCGCCCCGTGTGCCTCAGCTTCGACGCCCTGTTCGAAGTCCAGCAGCTGTACTCCGGCGTGATGGGGAAGGTAAAAGCGTACGGTGGGATTTGACTTGACGGCCTCAGTGGCGTGGCGGGCGATTGCTCGGCAGACGCAAAAGACGCGTTTTCGATTCCCGTTGCGGAAGAAATGTTTGCATGTTCTGTTAATATTTCTTCCGGGTCTGTCTGGGTGTTGTGGTAGCATGGTACTCGTAGTTTCTGATACCCACGACACAGGGAATAGTGTGGGGTCAGGACTATGTATGTGACTGTTGGGTGTTGTGATTATTATTATTTCAAAGAAAATAATCTACCAGCTGAGTCCGCGAACTTCGTACCGCTTTAGAATTAATAAAATGCAAATTTTCAAATGTTTTATTAGCTCGTTATTCGGAGCGGAGACAAATCCAACAAATCAAAAATCATGACATCGGTCCAGCTAGATGCCCTGATATGTGGATGTGACGATGTGTTTGTGCCTCAATAACGCCGTAACGGCTGAACGGATTGGAATGAAACTTGGGATATATATAGTATGTGTGCTGGAATAACATATAGGCTACTTTTAGTCCAGATACCATGCGAGCGAAGCCGCGGGCGACGGCTAGAAAGTAATAAGTATGGACGTGTTGCCAGGTAGCCGGGTGGGGCCTGACGGCTGCCGACGGCAAGGCGTCTCCCGTCCTGCAGGTGTTGGACATGCCTTACGTAGACATCCGCACCTGCATCCAGAACTCCAGGGAGGACTACCGAGAATTCATAACTGGCGACAAGATATGCGCCGGCACACTAGATTGTAAGTTAAAACCTCAAAACCGTAAACAGAGGCCTTTTACCATCTAGTAGATGATTTAGACGACCTCGAGTGCTCGGCTGAGACGCAAGAGGCGCGGGTTCGATTTCCGCTACGGGAGAAATGTTTGTATGTTCTACAAATATTTCTTTCAGGACTGGGTATGTATTTATAAAAAAAAAGTATATCAGTATTCTATCAGCTATCTAGTTCCCATAGTACAAGCTTTGCTTAGCTTGGAGCTACATGGCGCTGTGTGAAATGTCGACAAATATTTATTTATTTATTTATACAGCGTCAGCAGGCAACTTTTACCTTCACAAACGGGACGCTGTAGTGCCCGGGACGAATTAAGATGGAGTAGGCTTGCCCAGCACCTATTTCATCCTCTCAGCTTAGTCGGCCTTGTCCACACGGAGGACATGGTCAATGCGTGCGGAGCTGACTAAGCCACTACTCAAAACCATAATTATCAGGAATTTCCAACAGTAACGATCTTTGATTTTCGTCCATCTGAATAACGCTGCCTTTGAGCGCACTGGTGGTCTAGTAGTAGCGGTAGCCTTCTGATCCTTAGGTCGTGGGGTCAAGTCCAGTCGAGCACCAATGGATTTTTCTGTACGAAGAATTTATGTGCGCTATACCAGTACTCTCAATTGGTGAAGGAAAACATCGTGAAGAAACCCGCGGCTTAGTCATCTCTGCACGTGTCTTTCCTGTGTACAAGGCCGACTAAGCTGAGAGGATGGAATAGGTGCTGGGCAAGCCTACTCCATCTTAATTCGCCTCGGGCAATACAGCGTCCCGTTTGTGAAGGTAAAAGTTGCTTCCTGACGCTGTATAAAACACCTACTATAGATGTTAAAAAGCCTTAGTTACTGAACTAAGGCCTATAGATGTTAAAAGGCCTTAGTTACTGAACTAAGGCCTTTTAACATCTATAGTAGGTACCATAACTATATGGCTCAGGAGTTTTCTTATTTGGATTCCAGCCACCACAGCGCTGTGCAAAGGTGACAGTGGCGGCGGGCTGGCCTTCCCGGAGCAGATCCACGGCGTGACGCGTTACTACCTGCGAGGCTTGGTGTCTTCTTCATCCTCCAGCCTCGATGGACTCCAGTGCAACACCGAGACATACACCAGTTTCACCTCCACGCTCAAACACGAGCATTTCATCAAGCAATTTTTGATTGAATTGTAATACTGTTGGACTGTTTGGATCAAACCTTACAACTGAATTTTGAACCAGTTTCCTGATTCAGTTTCTTAGTTAGTGTTGTGAATTCAATATGATGTCGAGCTGATATAATGAAAAGGTCAAAAGTTGTTCAACGAATTAAAATTAAGGCCTTCTACCATATAGTAGATGAGATGGTAGATGATTTATACAGCGTCAGGAGGCAACTTTTACTTTCACAAACGGGACACTTTAGTGCCCGGAACTAATTAAGATGGAGTGGGCTTGCCCAGCACCTATTATTATGGTTGGAACTATGTTTATTACCTGTCAAATTCGGATGGCAGACATAGCGGATGGCGGATAATGGTCACAGCAGGTTCATAGAATGATGACTGATAAGCTCATCATTTTCCTGCCCTTATCCCACTAGGTGGGGTCGGCACACCATGTTTCCCTCTTCCATTTTCTCCTATCACTCGTCATCTCCGCACTCACTCCTTTCACACGCATAAATCCTCTTTCACACAATCCATCCATCTTTTCCTTGGCCTTCCTCTGGCAGTATATCCATCCACATTCATATTCATCACTCGCCTTGTAACATGACTTACTTCTCTCCGCATAACATGCCCATACCACGCTAGCCTATTACTCCTCATCTTCTCTGTCACTGTGACTGATGATAAGCTATTCAACGGAATTACACACATACATATTATACCTATGCCCAAGGAGGGTTGACGTTAGACAGGCAACCGGTCATAAAACACTACTATCCCTTTACTATCCCTTAGTCGACTTTTACGACATGCTCGGGGAGAGAAGCAGCTGGACGCGTTGAACTCTGGTTAATAACAGTCAAATAGCCGTGTTTGGATTCATTTCAATCAGCATAATCAACGGAGGCCTAAAAACTCCGTCACAAGAGTTGGCCACTAGCTCATACGAACTTACTTACTTAGCATAATGGACTTGTAATTAATTCTTCTCCAGGGGCGAGTTCAGATGCCGAGACGGTAGCTACATCAACACTGTGAGCCACTGCGACGGCACCAGGGACTGCGCTGACGGATCCGACGAGACCGCGTCCGCCTGCAGCCAGAAGACCTGCCCTGCCTACATGTTCCGTTGTGAATACGGCGCCTGCATCGACAAAGGAGCCATCTGCGATGGGGTATGTTGTGGGGTTTTTCTGCTCGAAAACTGTGAAAGAAAACTACTAAGGCCTTTTACCATCTAACAGTAGATGATATATACAGCGTCAGAAGGCAACTTTTACCTTCACAAACGGAACGCTTCAGTGCCCGGGACGAGTTAAGATGGAGTAGGCTTGCCCAGCACCTATTCCATCCTCTCAGCTTAGTCGGCCTTGTGGATGAAAGACATGGTCAATACACGCGGAACTGACTAAGCCGCGGGTTTCCTCACCATGTTTTCCTTCACCGTTTGAGAGTACTGGTATAGCGAACATAAATTTTTCGCACAGAAAAATCCATTGGTACACGACCGGATTCAAAACATTGTGAGGAAATTCATACTTTTACATACAAGTTACAACACCCAGACCCGGAAGAAATATTTGCAGGACATGTGAACATTTCTCCCGCAGCGGGAGTCGAACCCGCGCCTCTTGCATCTCAGCCGAGCACTCGCCCGCTTCCATCGAGGTCGTCAAGCTACTTAACTATTTTTACTGCATAAAATATTTTCATTTCATTTTCATTTTCAATTATCTCAATAACCTGACAGGTCCCTGACTGTGCAGACAGCTCTGACGAAGCAGGGAAACTGTGTGCAACGGCGGGTGGACCACTTTATATCGAGTGAGTACCTTCAGATAATCAAGTCATACCTATTCATTGATCATTCTTCTTCTAAATATAGTTAGGGGAACAAAGATCTACACTGACGTCCCGTTCCGATCGGTCCGTACCGTCCGATTCCGGTCGGGGGTTCAAATCCAATGGATTTTTCTGTACGAAAAATTTATGTGCGCTATATACCAGTACTCTCAAACAGTGAAGGGAAACATGGTGAGGAAACCCGCGGCTTAGTCAGTTCCGCGTGTATTGACCATGTCTTTCATGCACAAGGCCGACTAAGCTAAGAGGATGGAATAGGTGCTGGGCAAGCCTACTCCATCTTAACTCGTCCCGGGCACTACAGCGTCCCGTCGTTGAAGGTAAAGTTGCCTCCTGACGCTATATAAATCATCTACTATACTTAGATGGTGAGTTTGCGTTGATAATTTTAAATGTATTTAACACCCAGGTCAGTGACACCGATGATAGAAAACAAACAGCCGGGGTCGTTGAGCAATGGACGTAAATGTGAGGCCTTGCCTTCGGACCCTTCACAGAAGACATTAGACAGTATGTTTCATATTTTTTTATTCAGAACAATAAAATTACTTCTCTGCTGGACTGGGAGTAAAGAATGCGTCCAGCTGCTTCTCTCCCCGAGCATGTCGTAAAAGTCGACTAAGGGATAGTATTCTCTCCAACATGATGGACGATCTATATGGGCGATGGGCTGATCACCTGTCATCATGGTTCACCATATCGATCTTAGGACGTTGAATGGATGTTAGAAAAATATTATCACAAACAAGACAATAAATTGACGACCTCAGTGGCGTGGCGGGCGAGTGCTCAGCTGAGATTCAAGAGGGTTCGATTCCCGCTACAGGAGAAATGTTTGTATGTTCAGCAAATATTTCTTCCGGGTCTGGGTGTTGTAGTAAATATTATAAGTATGTATCAGCGTGGCAATGCGGCCAGCGTCTTGGGCACGCTTCCACCGTCTGATGAGCTGGATCAGGTGAGCTATCTACAGACCGTTTGCAACGGCCTTTAGATAGCCCGACTGTTTCTTTTGTATTTTGTAAATTATAGTATTAGTTAGTTGAAAAAAAATTAACATAACAAAGTGATAAGTATTCTATGAGCCATCTGGTTCCCATAGTACAAGCTTTGCTTAGTTTGGAGCTAGACGGCACTGCGTGAAGTCCACAAATATATTTTTATTACTAAATATAGGATCTGAGCTGTATTGATGTCAGTATTTTTTGTTTAAGACTACGAGTACAGTATCCCGACTGGCCACTGGTACAAGTTTTACTCGAAGGTGGCCAACTGGACCGACGCGAAGGCCATCTGCGAGGCCGAGGGCGCGCGCCTCGCCGTCCCCAACAGCGCCGAGGAGGCCAAGGTGCTCATCGCCCTGCACGCGAGGTACCTCGACTCGGAGATCCCCGGCACCGACTGGCCGGACTGGGTCATTGTCGGCATCTACTGGAAGGACAATGCCTGGCTTACTGTCGATGGTTAGTTTTGGTGATTGTAGGTTTTTGTGTTAAAACGAGAGATTGCCACCTCTTGACTACCCCTTTACCTAAATATTTTCCAAGATACATCATCTTCCTGCCTTATCCCACTCTATGTGGGGTCGGCACAGCATGATCTTTGGATCATGGTGTAAGAGTTTTGGCTAAGGTGTTTTATGACCCGGCCACCTGCCTGACGTCCACCCTCCTTGGGAGTACTTGCTTATTGTATCTCATATGTTGGAGGATACTATCCCTTAGTCGTATTTTACGACATGCTCGGTGAGAGAAGCAGCTGGACGCATTCTATGTTATTTCTTTACTCCCAGTCCAGCAGAGAAAAAAATTCCAAGATTGTAATACAATATAATCCCCTGTGTGTGGCATGTCAGCCGTAACAAACAGATAGGTACTTTAAATTAAATAGCAACTAACTGATTATTATTATTATTACTTGGGGTTGGTGGGTGATGGGAGGGTGGGTATAGACCCACCCTCCCATCACCCACCAACCTACCCAAGAAGGTACATTATATATCGACGGTAGAAAGCGGAAATGTCGTATCTCAAAAAATGGCCTAATGACTTAAAACTTGATTGTTGTTGATAAGCAACAAAAGCCGCGTCGAATGGCCTATGTCTCGTCTTTCTACGATGAAAAATTTTATGATACGCCCTTAATTTTTTCCTAGTTTTTTTACTGTTCACACGACTAATTGCTGTAAATAAAGGTTTTTTGGCTCTGGAGTAAAATTTAATATTTTGAGATACGATAAAATCGCTTTCTTCCGTCAATATGTAAGGTGGTCTCACGTCTTATTCCAGGTGTGTCCCTCGCGAAGGCAGGGTACGAGAAGTGGCTCGAAGGCTGGCCAGAGAGCACCATCAGCCCATACGTGGTCATGGACAGAGGAGGCAGATATACCAACACCCTGAGACCTGTGTATCCCTTTATATGCGAGAAGGCCTCTTGTGAGGAACAATTAGGTACTTTTTAACTCTGTAACATTAGAATGGATAGCCCTGATACCTTTCAATGTCTTTTTTAGGGTTCCGTACCCGAAGAGTACCAACGGGACCCTATTACTAAGCCTCCGCTGTCCATCTGTCTGTCAGCGGGCTGTATCTTATGAACCGTTACAGGTAAAGTTGAAATTTTCAGTGAGTATTTTTATTGCCGCTAAAATAAAATAAAAAGGATTTTTATGTACGGTGGTACGGAACCCTTTGCGTGCTAATTCGACTCGAACATGACTGGTTATTATTTTTCAATAAAATCACCTGTCTATTGCCTCTATTATAGAAAGAAAGAAAATACATTTAATGGTTCATCACACAAATAACTTACAATAACTAAACAAAAACTGAGAAATGAAATGAAATGTTTATTTGCAAGAATGTCAAAATATAGGTCTTAAAATTAAGGAACGTCCACTTATATTCTACCTCCTAGGGGCATGCAAATTTATAATTAATGTCAAAATTACAAAAAATATTAATTTAATTTATTATTAGTTACATTATACCTATAAAAATATTTTACCTACCTAATACAAATTTAATGGAAATATGCGAACTCATTTATGTCCCTGAGTGAAGGTAAAAAGTAAATGTGATGAACCAAAAGGCCCTGCCTCAGCATTATGTTGCTCAGCAAGAAGCTGATGAAAGAAAGAAAGCAAATACATTTATTGGTTCATATCATCACATACCTACAACCAACTTAAAACAACTAAATCTATCTATTACCAAAATACAGTAAGCATTGTGATGTGATGCCAATGAACCAAAAGGCCCTACCTCAGCATTATGTTGCTCAGCAAGAAGCTGATGAAAGAAAGAAAGCAAATACATTTATTGGTTCATATCATCACATACCTACAACCAACTTAAAATAACTAAATCTATCTATTACCAAAATACAGTAAGCATTGTGATGTGATGCCAATGAACCAAAAGGCCCTACCTCAGCATTATGTTGCTCAACAAGAAGTTGATGCAACGCTGGTTTTCTGACAGGACCTTTGGTTCTTGTCGACACGGACGACAAATTTTTGTACATATAACTAAACATAAATACTTCTCTGCTGGACTGGGAGTAAAGAAAAAACATAGAACGCGTCCATCTCTCTCTGCTGCTGCTTCTCTCCCCGAGCATGTCGTAAAAGTCGAATAAGAAAGAAAGAAAGAATCCTCCAACATGATGAGATACAATAAACAATTCACAAGGAGAGTTGACGTCAGGCAGGCGGCCGGTCATAAAATACCTTAGCCAAAACTCTTACAGCATGATCCAAGGATCATTGCTGTGCCGACCCGGATAAGGGCAGGAAGATGATGAACTAAACATGAAATATAACTAAAATAAAAACCAATAATAAAACCATGAAAAAACATTAAACCTAGCCGTTCACGGTCTATTTTAGTGTCATCATAACTTCAGTCAGATTTAATTTCTTGCAGGTTACGAATGTAGTATCCAAACTGGCCACTGGTACAAGTTCCACCCGAAGGTGGCCACGTGGACCAGTGGAAGAAGCATCTGCCAGGAGGAGGGGTCGAGCCTCGCCGTCCCCAACAGCAAGGAAGAAGCCAGGGTCCTCACCTCAATGCAAGGCAGATACCTCGATTCGGAAATACTGAACACCGATTGGCCGGACTGGATGTCTGTAGGCATCTATAAGGAATCTGAAGTCTGGGTTACTATGGATGGTTAGTTTTGCAGATCGCTGATGCCCATAAAAAGGCCGCTGAGCAGTGACGGATTAACTCTTAATCAAATTAAGCAATTGCCTAGGGCATCACGTCTGAGGGGGCACCAGAAGAAGCACAAAAAAAATCCGTCCTTAGGGCATCACGTCTCACTCTCACGTCACCAAAAACCACACCAAAAAAAGCATGGATTGCTTAGGGAATCAAGTAGTCTTAATCCGTCACTGCCGCTGAGCTGAATGTAGCCCAGTCTCAACCACTACGTCTTATTTTAGGTGAGCCTCTTTCGGAGGCAGGATATGAAGTATGGTTGGACGGTTGGCCACGTGGTTTGGACCCCTACATAGTCATGAAAAGAGGAGGCAAATTCAGTAACACCCACAGTCAACTTTATCCCTTCATCTGCGAGAAAGCATCTGCTACCAACTGCAGTGAACGGGTGCTGCACGGTGGTAAACCAGCTGTGGGAATTATAACTCCACCTGGACTTGGTAAATATATCAAATGCACACCTCTGATGACTCAGCTAACTCTTATTTTATTTTTTTATATAAGTAATAATTGTAACCACACCAATTTGCCCCTTGTATGTTTTTGTTCCATCCAATCCATCCTAGGTTGCCTGGCAGAGATCGCTTTTAGCGACAAGGCCACCCTTTGTTTTTACCATAATTTTTGTCTATTTTGTAAGTTTAATTTTGTGTGGTAAACAATAAACTGTTATCTATCTATCTAACTCGCACATTTGACGGCCTCGGTGGCGTGGCGGGCGATTGCTCGGTAGAGACGCAAGAGGGTTCGATTCCCGCTGCGGAGGAAATGTTTGCATGCTCTGTAAATATTTGTTCCTTGGTGTTGTGGTAGCATGGTACTCGTAGTTTCTGATACCCACGACACAGGGAATCCTAGTGTGGGGTCAGGACTATGTATGTGACTTCTGGGTGTTATTTATTATTATTATTTAATTAAACTGTCTGGTTTGTTGATAACAGGTAATAAATAAATCGCATCCAACAGTGTAAATAGTTCTGACCTCACAATAGGATTGCCAGTATCAGAAACTACGAATATCATGGTACGACAACATCCAGAACCAAAGAAACGATTCGCAGTGTATGCACACATTTTTCCCGCAACGGGAATCCAACCCACACCTCTTGCATCTCAGCCGAACACTCGCACGCTACGCCACCGAAGTCATCGATTACTCATCATTTTTTACATGCATCTATTTTCCGAATCTCAGCACTTTAACTTCCCTTTGCAGATTATGAGTATAATAGCCGAACTGGTCACTGGTACAAGTTCCATCCGAAGATAGTCACGTGGCTTACTGGCAAAACTATCTGCGAGGAAGAGGGCGCTCGTCTCGCCGTCCCCAACAGCATAGAAGAAGCCAAGATCATCACCTCCATGCATGGCAAATACCTCGACGAAGACCTGCCCGGCACTAACTTCCCTCACTGGGTATCTGTCGGCATTTATAAAGAATCTGGAGCCTGGGTTACTGTTGATGGTTAGTTTTTTATTATAGCTCAATGTCCACTTCCAAAATTCTACTAACGGACGACAAAACGGTGTATACCATAGAAAAGATAAAAAGGCCTACTACCATCTATAGTAGATGATTTATACAGCGTCAGGAGGCAACTTTTTACCTTCATTAACAGGACGCTGTAGTGCCCGGAACTAATTAAGTTGGAGTAGGCTTGCCCAACACCTATTCCATCCTCACAGCTTAGTCGGCCTTGTTTATAGGAAAGACATGCTCAATATTTATGTTTTCCTTCACTATTTGAGAGTATGCTCTAAAACCAGATAACGCCCGATTACTCAAACGCATCTCAGAGTTGAGCACGTCTCAAGTGACGAGTTTTTGACAGATTTTCATCAAAAACTGTTAAAAACCGTGACTTGAGACGTGCTCAACTCTAAGTCGCGTTTGAGTATTCGGGAGTAAGTTTCTTGACAACGTTGCTATGGTAACACACAAATACCTACACAATCTGTTAACCGTTAGTAAAATATTTGAACGGCATAAAAGAGGCGTCTGAGATAAGATTATCCTTTTTCTCTTTTTTGATGTTATTTGATAAACGTAGCATACTCTGCTCAACTATTTAAATAATAATAATAAATAAATAAATATTTGCGAACATTTCACACAGCGCCATCTAGTTCGAAACTAAGCAAAGCTTGTACTATGGAAACCAGACGGCTGATGGAATACTTCGATACTTTTTTTGTAAATACGTACTTATAATACTATAACACCCAGATCCGGAAGAAAATATTTGTAGAACATACAAACATTTCTCCCGTAGCGGGGATCGAACCCGCGCCTCTTGCGTCTCAGCCGAACGATCGCCCGCCACGTCACAGAGGTCATCTGCAATTTGTCTAATTCCAGGTCAGTCCCTCTCGCAGGCAGGGTACAAGACATGGCTGCCAGGCTGGCCAAACAGGCAGGACAGTTACGTCGTCATGAACAGAGGAGGAAAATACAGCAACACCCAGACTGATAAATATCCCTTCATTTGTGAGAAGGCCTCAGCCTGACAAAGTCTTTTAGCAAGAGACCACGAATAAACAACTAAATAATATAAAGTTTTTTATTTACATCATCGGTGAAGGAAGATTGTGTGCAATTTATTACATACTAGCTGTTGCCCGCGACTTCGTACGCGTGTAGTACATTATTTTGTTCTATAATCAATAGTTTTCGCAGCATCATCTTCCTGCCCTTATCCCACTCTATGTGGGGTCGGCAGTTTTGGCTAAGGTGATTTATGACCGGCCGCCTGCCTGACGTCAACCCTTCTTGGGAATACTTGCTTATTGTATCTCATCATGTTGGAGGATACTATCCCATAGTCGACTTTTACGACATGCTCGGGGAGAGAAGCAGCTGGACGCATTCTATGTTTTTTCTTTACTCCCAGTCCAGCAGAGAAGCTGGCACGCCAAAAACTATTTTGGGGTTTCTACCTTGGGTTACAATATTGCAATTTTCTTACGGATCCCTAATTTTTTTTAAATATATTATAGCCTATACTGGTCCCTGATAGTGTAGCTTTCTATTGGTGAAAGAATTTTTTAAATCGGTCCAGTAGTTTCGGAGCCTGTTCGTTACAAACAAACAAAAAAATCTTTCCTCTTTATAATAAGTATGATTTATCATAAAAAAATTCGTCGATGTTTCTTGATTTCTACAGAACTGTCTAGCTGAGCTGAGACACTGTCCAGGTGAATACTGCAATGCGTTCAAAATTTGACGACCTCTGTGACGTAGTGGGAGAGTGCTACATTAGACGCGAGTTCGATTACCGCTGCGGAATAAATGTTTGCATGCTCTGCAAATATTTCTTCCGGGTGTTGTAATATTATATGTAATTACAAAAAAAACCATCCGGTTCCCATAAAACAAGCTTTGCTTAGTTTGGGGCTAGATGGCGCTGTGTGATATGTCCTATATTTATTTATTTAAAATGTCAGGAAAATAAAACAAAAAAGGTAAGCAATTAAGTCACTTTTATTGTAATACAAAGTGTGATCCTTCTCAGAGCCTCACTTCAAACTATTGCTACGAATAGTTTATTTTTAACCATTACTGATTTTATTTGGACTTTTAACCATAACTTTGAGCTTCTCTAATTAAGTAGATTATAATAAAAAAGGATAATGAACAGATTATGCTTTTTTATTATCGAGAGTAATGACAGTCTTATAGAATACTAGCTGCCGCCCGCGGCTTCGCTCGCATGGTACCCGGATAAAAAATAGCCTTTACGTTAATCCAGCACATGTACTATGTATATTCCAAGTTTCATTCGAATCCGTTCAGCCGTTTAGGCGTGATTGAGGCACAAACATCCCAACATCCTCACAAACTTTCACATGATAGTATAGTAAGATATATCCATATTCTAAAAATAAATCTTACATTCAAGCTTAGATTATTTATTTAAATCGGTCGTGGTCAATGTGACGTCACACTGACCATCTATTGTCAGAGACTTGGTCAAGCTGATGCCTTCTCACAAATGAAGGGATACAGTTCACTATTAGTGTTGCTTAATTTTCCTCCTCTGTCCATGACCACATAGGGGTCCGTGCCACTTGGCCAGCCTGCCAGCCAAGTCCCGTATCCTGACTCAGAGAGGAACTGACCTGGAATTAGACGAGTAGTCCAAATCAAGTCAAAATCGCATATCATTTATTTAGGAGAATCTGTAATGATTACTTTGAAACATCTTAAGAGATAAATCTACATTGAATTTACGACTTTGTAACGCGATCGAGCTTGGAAGATATACTATAATACTAGAGAGCATTGGTGGTCTAGTGACCCCGCCTTCCGTTCCTAAGGTCGTGGGTTCAAATCCAGTCGTGCACCAATGGATTTTACATACATGGATAAATATTATCACGCCCATATCCTTAATGGGGTAGAATAAGTAAACATAAGAAAACTTGCAGCCACTTCTGATTTAAAATCCTAAGATGGAAATGGTGAACAATGGTGACAGGTGATCAGCCCACCGCCCATATAGATGGTCCATCATGTTGGAGGATGCCATCCCTTAGTCGACTTTTAAGACAAGCTCGGGGAGAGAAGCAGCTGGACCCATTCTATGCTTTGTCTTTACTCCCAGTCCAGCAGAGAAGTAATGGATTTTTCTGTATTATACAACGTGTAACATAATGTCCCTATAAGCCCGAAACGGGGGTGTTCTATACGTCATTGCGAACAACGTTTGTTCAACGACTTTTAAAATTTCAAAGGTTTTCATTCATGAAATGTCTCTTAAACTTTGCTCCAATACGTAACTTGACACAACATGAGGCATCCCTATTTACAGCTGTTTTTTGACCTTTAAGTGTGAACTCTAGATGAAACAGGTAACAGAACAGACACCATTAGTAAAATGCCTACCTACTTACCTAATAACGAGGTGGCTTAATAAGTAATTTCTATTTTTTTTTGAAGGCCTAGTGGTACCTTGGTATTTATTGGTAATTAAAATGTAAGGTCACATCACGACTAAAATCCCTAGGCACCGTAAACATCCTTTCAGATCTCTTTGTTAAGTACCTAGTATAGGAGATAGGTACCTTACCTACTCAATTTTGTACCTACCTACTCGGGCCTTAAAAGCATCTTGAGTAGGTAACAAGAAGTATGAGAAGAGGTCTACCGTGCCTGAGGATAAAGCCGTGACCCTATTCCACTTTAGTTTTTCCAACGATGTATTATTCCAATATTCATTGGAGCATTTTTCAATGCAATTTTGTACCTACCTACTTGGGCACTAAAGTCAAAGGTTGTGACTTATCTGTCTTACTAATCTTCATTTTCATCGTGAACAGCCTATTTGTCATTGGTTGCATTGAAACAACAACAACAACTAGTGTGATGGCACCTCGCCCTAATTGGCTGTCGGTGCCTTTGCTAAATTCAAAATCCGCAACCGTCAACCGACACCGCACCGCAAGCGTTTGTTTAATAAAATCAAATTGGTTCCGTAGGTTTATTTGTTTTTTACTTTTCTTGATTGAACTACGTAATTGTTGGTAGGTTATTATGTAAGTAGGTAGGTACCTAGTAGCAAATGGGGATGGAGCACATGGTAGCATATTGGTATGAACCCCGCCTTCCCATCCTTAAGTCGTGAGTTCGAATCTATGGATTTTTCGATTCGAAATTTATGTGTGCAATATCAATGCTCTCAAACGGTGAAGGAAAACCTCGTGAGGAAACCAGGCATGTCATAGACGTGTGTCAAAGTGTACGAAAGGAACCTTCAAGGTGCACTCTAATCCTTCCACCACACTGGTTCAAAAGAGCTAGCGACACGGACACGACGACAGTAGTAGTAGTAGATGTATGGTGAAGTTTTTTTCCTTTTTTTTCCCAATCGGTATTTAGTGGGTTACCCCAGACAAGGAACCCTAAAAATTCGGCTTTCGGCAATAGGTACCTACTTTTGGTCGCAAAACAGATCGGTTTTTATCAGTCGCAATTAGCATTCGTTCCTTGCAACAACTGCAACAAGCAATCTCTCGGTTCGCGTAACTAATTAACGTACGATACGATGTCGGCTTTGTACTCAAACGGTGAGTATTATGATATGGTGTTGTGTATGTGTGTTGGAGCAGCACCAAATAATTAATAGCTTAGTAGCGGCGCTTCAGCTCTACAGAGAGCGTTATCCAGGGCGGCCATTGCCATCTTACGGGCTATTTTCTGGGATTGGTGAACCGTCTTCTCTCGACGGGATCTTTCCACCGGCGCACCAGTGAGGGAAGACCGGGAATTCGGTGGTGTGTTGTACCTACTTCCCTTTGATGGATACCGAGTACCTACTGTGTGTGTCAACAGTGATAAAATTCAGTGATAGGTAGGTATGATGATAGGTACCTAACCTATCACCCTACCTAGTAGGTACCTACCCCATTAGTACCTAGCTTACTAATAAAAAATGACAAAAATAATTTTGTGATTGTGAATGTGAATGTGTACCAGTAATACCAACCTAGGTACCTACATACCTACCTAATACCTACCATGTCAATTAGCCGTGTTCCGAGCCAACCAAGAAGAAGGGAGAAAAGGTATAACTTAACTTTTCCTGTACCTAGGTCCTTAGGTAACTACCTAGGTAGATGTAGGTAGGTAGTTGTTTTTTTATGTGTGAAAGATATCGTGATTTTAATCTTCGACTTTAATTTCTACGTAGAATTAAAAAAATTGCAAATTCTTACGAAAACTTTGGTGATTACACCTAGGTACTTTTTGAAACTTGCCGCGCGTTCAATTGTCTGCGTATGTGTGGGTCCGACGCGATAGGAGGGTGCGCGTGTGTTTGTTACCTACGCAAATGGTAAACAAACACATAGGGTTGTCACAAATTTCTCATGAAATAATTTGTTTTTAATTGTATTGGAATTTCAAATATGATGTATTGAACTTTTGCACACGTCAATGTATTCAAGTGCTCGGTCTGAATACACCCCTTTCGGGCTTATAGGGACATTATGTTACACGTTGTATATACCAGCTATACCAGTATTCTCAAACGGTGAAGGAATATATCGTGAGGAAAGCAGCATGTCGTAGAACCTAAAAAGTTCTAAACATGAATTCAAAAGAATACTTTAAATCCTTTCCCATCACTCGTTTGAAAGAACTAGTGTCTCTACTAGTAGCAGTAGAGAAAGAGAATTATCTTAGCACGTCCTTTTTGGCCATCAGGTACAAATCTTACCATCAACTGTAACCCAAGCATCAGATTCCTTATATATTCCGACAGAGACCCAGTCTGGCCAGACAGTGCCGGGTAAGTCTGAGTCCAGGTATCTATTGTGCAATGAGGTGAGGATCTTGGCTTCTTCTTTGCTATTTGGGACGGCGAGGCGAGCGCCTTCTCCCTCGCAGATGGATCTCCCAGTGGTCCAGTTGGCCACATTCGGATGGAACTTGTACCAGCGTCCAGTCTGATTGCTATGTTCGTAATCTGAAAATTACATAAGGTTAAGAGATTTGGCAACAGAGGTTAAAATTATCCTTAAATCCGACAGTTTGTGAGTCTAAATTCGCGTGGAAATTTTTCGCACAGAAAAATACATTGGTACACAACCGGATTTGAACACACGACCTTAGGATCGGAAGGCAGGGTCACTACCAACTAGACCACCAGTGCTCTCCGATGAAAGAAAACATCTTGAGGGAACCGGCATGTCGTTAGAATCTAAAAATTTCGAAAACATGCGTCTTAAAAGCCTTTGAAGCTAATTTTAAATCCTTTCACCAAACTTCTTAGAAACTTCTCTGCTGGACTGGGAGTAAAGAAATAACATAGAATGCGTCCAGCTGCTTCTCTCCCCGAGCATGTCGTAAAAGTCGACTAAGGGATAGTATCCTCCAACATGATGAGATACAATAAGCAAGTATTCCCAAGGAGGGTTGACGTCAGGCAGGCGGCCGGTCATAAAACACCTTAGCTCTTACACCATGATCATGCTGTACCGACCCCACATAGAGTGGGATAAGGGCAGGAAGATGATGAAACTCATTAAAAATCATGCCACCAGTTATTCACCAGTTCCAGGTATAGGTAGAACCATTATCAGTGTTTTTCCATGGTATTTCACGATCTCACTGCAGTTAGTAGAAGATGCTTTTTCGCAGATGAAGGGATAAAGTTGACTGTGGGTGTTACTGAATTTGCCCCCTCTGTTCATGACTATGTAGGGGTCCAAACCACTTGGCCAGCCTCCCAGCCATACTTCATATCCCGCTTCTGAAAGGGGCTTACCTGGAATAAGATTTATAATTATTGGGGGAAAAGTTAAAGTTATCTTAGCTCGGTGTCCTTGTTAGGGTATCAGGAGGTGCTAACGGGACCGTGTCGGTCGGCCCGTCCGCCCGTCTGTCTGTCAGCGGGCTGTATCTCATTAATCATAATAGGGAGAGAGTTTTAATTTACAGTGTCTTTCTATTGCCGCTATAATAAAAATTAAAGGAGAAATTAGATTTGCCTGGATTACAAGCGAAATTACATAAAATATCAAAAAATTCAATATGATGGCAGTGTTTTAATTTACGGTGAACTAAAATGGTACTAAATATTGTTTTTGACAAATAAGGAACCAATCGTTAGGCTTGTCTGATTCACTATCTTGACATAACATAATATGAAATGTCAAAAATGGCGATTGAACAATAAATAAATACTTGTGGACATTTTGCACAGCGCCATCTATGCTCAAACTGAGCCAAGCTTGTACTATGGGAACCAGATGGCTGATAGAATACATAAATACCTTTTTTGTAAATACATCCTTATTACATGCAAACATTTCTCCCGCTGCAGGAATCAAATCCGCGCCTCTTGCGTTTAAGCCGAGCACACCCGCCACGCCACCGAGGGCGTCATGTTTCATTAATCCTACGTAGTCAGGTTTTATGTACATACATACTACATACATATTATCACGCCCGTATCCCTAATGGGGTGGGCAGAGCCACAAGTAAACACAAGAAAACTTGCAGCCACTTCTGATTGAAAGTCCCAAGATGGAAATGGTGAACCATGGTGACAGGTGATCAGCCCATCGCCCATATAGATGGTCCATCATTTTGGAAAGGTCTATCCCCCGAATAATCAAATGCATCTCAGAGTTGAGCACGTCTCAAGTGACGAGTTTTTGACAGATTTTCATCAAAAACTGTCAAAAAACCGTGACTTGAGACATGCTCAACTCTGAGTCGCGTTTGAGTACTCGGGGGTATGTCTTTCTAAATAAACACTAGTCAGCTAATGAAACTAACCATCAACAGTAACCCAGGCTCCAGATTCTTTGTAAATGCCTACAGATATCCAGTCAGGCCATTCAGTGCCGGGTATTTCTGAGTCAAGATATCTGCCATGCATTGAGGTGAGGACCCTGGCTTCTTCCTTGCTGTTGGGGACGGCGAGGCTTGTGCCTTCTTCCTGGCAGATGCTTCTTCCACTGGCCCACGTGACCACCTTCGGGTGGAACTTGTACCAGTGGCCAGTTTGGACACTACATTCGTAACCTGCACAAAAGGTAATAGAAATAATAAATAAATAACACCCAAAAGTCACATACCTACATAGTTCTGACCCCACACTAGGATTCCCTGTGTCGTGGGTATCAGAAACTACGAGTACCATGGTGCCACAACACCCAGACCCGGAAGAAATATTTGCAGAACATGCAAACATTTCCTCCGCAGTGGGAACCGAACCCGCGCCTCTTGCGTCTCTGCCGTGCAATCGCCCGCCACGCCACCGAGGCCGTCAAATAACGTCAAGAGGTAATAGAAAAATGAAAAAAGTCTGTGACATCTGAGACAATAGCCTTGGTTAGTGAATTCTAGTAGTCCTAGTTCTGTAGAGAGCACTGGTGATCTAGTTGGTAGTGACCCCACCTTCCGATCCTAAGGACGTGGGTTCAAATCCGGTCGTGTACCAATGAATTTTTCTGTGCGAAAAATATATGTGCGCTATATCAGTACTCTCAAACTAAGGAGAACATCGTGAAGAAACCCGCGACTTAGTCAGCTCCGCATGTATTAACCATATCTTTACTGACAAGGCCGACTAAGCTGAGAGGATGGAATAGGTGCTGGGCATGCCTACTCCATCTTAATTCGTCCCGGGCACTACAGCGTCCCGTTTGTGAAGGTAAAAGTTGTCTCCTGACGCTGTATTAATCATCTAACAAAGATGGTAAAAGGCCTTAGTTTTATTTCTATCTGAGATTTGAATCATGACTTGCATGTTCTTGTTATAAAGTTAAAAAGTACCTAAGCGCTCCTCACAGGATGCCTTCTCGCAGATGAAGGGATATACAGGACTCAGGGTGTTGCTGTATTTGCCTCCTCTGTCCATGACCACGTATGGGCTGATGGTCGGGTCCTCTGGCCAGCCTGCCAGCCACCTCTCGTACCCTGCCTCCGCGAGGGACTCACCTGGAATGAGACGGGAGACCTTACTTACATAGATATGAAGGCACTGAGCCGATATTGTTCTAGTTAGGATGCTCCACCATATTCTTCTTACGATAAGGGTAGGCGTAGGTATATTGAGTGAGGAGAATAAAATAAAAGATCTTGTCATGTTTACATTGTAATAGTTAGGCCCTTCGCACATGGAGCAACTCAAAAATAACTAGTTACAAACTCAAATTACTAACGAGTTACTTGAGTCTAGTCACCAACCGGTCAGTAACGCGTTAGCAACTGATCACGGGACGCGTCGTGGTCGCCGCGCACTGGTTACCCGAGTTTTATAATATTTCCTCATGTTAACCGTGTGCTTTTGTGAACAGAAATAACAGAAGTTACTGAAACCTTTCAACTTGGGTAGCGTCGTGTGAGAGGTATAGTTTCTAAGTGGTTTGTAATTGTAATTACTGATTAGTTCCGTCATTTTTGATTAGCTTAGGCGAAAGCTAAGCTAAGGCGAAGGGCCTTAGTTTTACAATCGTTTATCGAAATACTGTTCCGATTGAAGAAACTATAGTTCATTACAACTCAAAATGTAGACACTTCACGGAACACGTCGTAACGATTACCGTCCGTTATGATTTGTAAATTCAGCTTCCGAGCCACCGTCGTGTATGCACACTAGCGTCAGGGGTTGTGTCACAGTCGAAACGTCAACTGTCATTATATTGTATTACATTTTTAAACAAGATGATCTTGGAAAATATTCAGGTATAGGGGTAGTCAAGAGGTGGCATTCTCTCGTTTTAACACAAAAAACTACAATCACCAAAACTAACCATCGACAGTAAGCCAGGCATTGTCCTTCCAGTAGATGCCGACAATGACCCAGTCCGGCCAGTCGGTGCCGGGGATCTCCGAGTCGAGGTACCTCGCGTGCAGGGCGATGAGCACCTTGGCCTCCTCGGCGCTGTTGGGGACGGCGAGGCGCGCGCCCTCGGCCTCGCAGATGGCCTTCGCGTCGGTCCAGTTGGCCACCTTCGGGTAAAACTTGTACCAGTGGCCAGTCGGGATACTGTACTCGTAGTCTTAAACAAAATAAAACAATCAATCATTGGCATTTTCATCTATTTGATGATAAGCCATCAGTTTGGACTATCCATCGAGCATTTAACTGAATAGAGTGGTATTGTTATTTGTTTTGTTCGAAAACGAATTTCGCCAAAACAGAAGCCCGGTCGCTGCGCTCTGATTGGCCGACTCAAGGTCAAGTATTGAACTAGAGCTGTGCAATAATTCATCGATATCGATAGCAATGTTTGTTTAGTGGAATACAAATAAAGTTTATTATGTTTTTGTGTTTGTACGTGCGCCTGTGTATGAAATACTTACTATATATAAATCAGTTATATGCTCGATGGGACTATCGCTCGCAAACCCGGAGAAAATCTTCAAAAACTTATCGTCATTGGAAATGTTGATGGAAGGGAGGAATTAGCCGAATGCGTTGATCAGACCAGGAGCCCAATTCTCGGGAAATGATGGAATAGGTGCTGGGCAAGCCTACTCCATCTTAGTTCGTCCCGAGCACAACAGCATCCCGTTTGTGAAGGTAAATATTACCTCCTGACGCTGTGTAAATCATCTACTATAAATGGTACCATCAGATCACTGAATTTGGACAAAGCCTAACATAATGAACATACTGTCTATTGTTCTCTGCGAAGTGAGGTCCGTGGGCAGAGGCTCGCATTTGTATCCCGTATTCAATGACCCCTGATGCTGGGAGTGACTGATTGACCTAGTTGAAAATAGATTAATAAATAAATAAAATAAATAAACATCCATCAGTCACACACATAGTCCTGATCCTACACTAGGATTCCCTGTGTCGTGGGTATCAGAAACTACGAGTACCATGCTACCACAACACCCAGACCCGGAAGAAATATTTGCAGAACATGCAAACGCCACCGAGGCCGTCAAAAGATTGATTTTATTTATTGACGGCCTCGGTGGCGTGGTGGGCGATCAGGCAGGGACGCAAGTCGGGTTCGATTCCCGCTGCGGAGGAAATGTTTGCATGATCTGTAAATATTTCTTCCGGGTCTGGGTGTTGTGGTAGCATGGTACTCGTAGTTTCTGATACCCACGACACAGGGAGTTCCAGTGTGGGGTCAGGACTATGTATGTGACTGTTGGATGTTATTTATTACTAGCTGCCGCCCGCGGCTTTGCTCGCATGGCACCCGGACAAAAAATAGCTTATACGTTAATCTAATACATGTACTATGTATATTCCAAGTTTCATTCAAATCCGTTCAGCCGTTTAGGCGTGATTGAGGCACAAACATCTAAACATCCAAACTCACAAACTTTCGCATTTATAATTATAAAGTAAGATTTTTATTTTCAGAGTAACTTGTTACTCTTAATTAAACTGTCAATAATCCACTTACTCGATGATGGAGAGCGGTCGGGCCGTTGACGAACACAGCCCGTGTGCTTCATCTGAGCCGTCCGCGCAGTCATGCACCTGGATATTACAGAAAATCTTGATAGAAAAGTTACTGATTTCACCTGACTTCACCTACTGCCATTTGCTTTCCTCATCCAGGTCCGGCCAGTGACGAATGAATATGGCCTCTATGACCGGCATTTCTGAAACCCAGACATGGAAGAAGAACCGTGTACATGACTGTGGGATTAGGATTAGTATCCGTCCGGGTTTCCCCGGATTTGTCCTAGTTTAGAGGTCGTCCGGGGAGCGTCCGGGCGGGGTTTCATTAGTCCAGGTTTAAGACTCGTTAAATTAAAAAAAACCTGTTGACATGTCCGGGTTCTGGACTCCAAAATCCGGGGTTTTCACGCGTCTTGTCCTGGTTGCCAAATTTTAGAGTTTCATATATACAGATTTATCTGTACCTATACAGATTTCAGACTACCAATAAAGATAAAAGATTTCGCTTCTATCTGTATTGGTGGTCTTCTATTGACCTTTCTTCTGTTGATTTGGGTAAACCGTTGTCGACTTCTTGGCAACATTATTGCCTTACAGAGGGGAATTCCCGAAACATGTAATTTGTCGATGAAGGAATAAATCGAATGAATTAAATTGTTTGTCGACTAAGTTTTGTGCATAGATGTGTACAGATTCGATACAGATTTTTTGGCTTTTCTATTCAGATTTACCGAATTAGAACGTGGATACACTGCCTATGTGGGATGTAAGCTCAGACCAAATAAAAAGAAAAGACCCCGCGTCGCGAACAACAAAAGTGAAGCCACCTTTTTATCTATGTGTGTGTCGGTTTTAAGGTTGTGTGTTCCAAGTAACCTAAATTCATAGTATAATAATTAAGAAACGATGCTATTTGAAGTACTTACAAGTGAAAAGTGATTCCGTGAGACTTTATGTGATTTGCTGCTGTTTTTACAAGTTTTTACACAGGAAGGCATAATTCTATTTTTAAGACTCGTCCTACTAAGAGCGATGAGCATGGTTTTAGTGTAGGTGTGTGCGTGAGCGTGTATGTTTACTTGCAGGAGCACGGTTTTGTGTGGCTTCACTTTTGTTCGGCGCGGCGTCTTCTCTTGGTCTGAGGATGTAAATTACCCCATCGCAGATGGCTCCTTTGTCGATGCAGGCGCCGTATTCACAACGGAACAGGTAGGCAGGGCAGGTCTTCTGGCTGCAGGCGGACGCGGTCTCGTCGGATCCGTCAGCGCAGTCCCTGGTGCCGTCGCAGTGGCTCACAGTGTTGATGTAGCTACCGTCTTGACATCTGAACTCGCCCCTGGAAGAACCGCACTAACAATTGACAAAGTCCCAGTACAGCTGCAATTGACATGCTTTAGCTAGTTAGAATTTTCTCTTTCGACAAGGCCACTTTACAGCCGTTTTATCATCATCATCTTCCTGCCCTTATCCCACTCTATGTGGCGTCGGCACAGCATGACCCTTGGATGCTGTAAGAGTTTTGGCTAAGGTGTTTTATGACCGGCCGCCTGCCTGACGTCAACCCTGCTTGGGAATACTTGCTTATTGTATCTCATCATGTTGGAGGATACTATCCCTTAGTCGACTTTTACGACGTGCTCGGGGAAAAAAATATTCAAAAATATAATTTTATGTTTAACTTTGTAACAAATTGACGAAACTATGCATTCTATAATAAGTCCCTGTAGTTTCGAAAAAATAACATACAAATACAAATATTTTTATAACATGTGGAAACCCGCGGCTTAGTCAGCTCCGCACGTATTGACCATGTTCTTCTTGTGGACAAGGCCGACTAAGCTGAGAGGATGGAATAGGTGCTGGGCAAGCCTACTCCATCTTAATTCGTCCCGGGCACTACAGCGTGTGTGAAGGTAAAATTTGACTCCTGACGCTGTATAAATCATCTACTAGAGATGGTGAAAGGCCTTAGTATTTTTTTATTCACAAGATGTGGTAATTACAATTCATTAAAGAACTGCTTGATGAAATGCTCGTGTTTGATGGTGGATGTGAAGCTGGTGTATGTCCCGGTGTTGCACTGGTGGCCCTCGAGGCTGGTGGGCGCGGAGGAGACGAGGCCGCGCAGGTAGTAACGCTTCACGCCTTGGATCTGCTCCGGGAAGGCCAGCCCGCCGCCACTGTCGCCTTTGCAAAGGGCCGTGGTAGCTGGAAACACAATCCTACTAATATTATAAATGCGAAAGTTTGGGGTGTATCCCACTATTTCCATGGAAATACAAAATAGAAAAAAGTGGGACTAGCGTTTTTTCCAAATTACATCCCATTATTTATATTGCGGCAAAAAAATCGCAGTTGTTTTATTTGAGATTCTGTTTCCACTTTTATAACGGCCTGATAAATTATTGATACTTAAATAAGAATTACAATGATAATGGCAGCTGTCTATCTTTTCTATTTCTACGAGTCAATTACTACTATGTTCAAGAGGTTTTATCTAAAGAGGAAATAAATAAATAATTTCTATGTGCACGCCGTCATAAGATGTGATGCAGTTATTTTTTGCCGCCGCCGCCAGCAATGGAAACAGTGGGAGAATCAGTCTCAGTATTTCTATCAATAGTTATACTAATGGAAATAGTGGGATACGCCCAAAGTTTGTGAGGATGTATGTTTGTGTCTCAATCACGCCGTAAGACCGAACGCACAAACTTTTAAAAAGCATTACAGACAACAACGTTGTTAAAGTAAGCTCCATTCCCTTTCAAAAGAAAACAAGATGGCCGCCAGACAAACTTTGATGGACGATTTATTTATTTTATTCATAGAACGGTTATATAACGATAATCATTAGAACGGTTTAAGAATTACACTAATTAAATGCAATAATTTACAAAAAATATAAAAATTGAAGATTAAAATACGATATCTCGATAGGTAACTATTATTGATAGGTGCTCGAACAAAGGTCATAGAGATGATGCAATGCAACTGCTAGAGTTGAAATAATTTAAGATGGCGGATTCAAGATTGCGGCAAAAAAATTAGTTTGTCCGATTTGGCTGAAATTTTGGTTCCGAGGGTTTTTGAGGTCACTGATGCCGAAGGTAATTTATTTTTTCCAGAAACTTTTCCATCACTCGCGGGTTGCTTGCAGCCCGCGCACGGGGTGACCTCTAGTCATCTTATATTATAAGAATCTTTGTCCTGACTGACTGACTGACAGACAACGCACAGCCTAAACCGCTGGACGTAGAGACTTGAAATTTTCAGTGTAGGTAAACCTTGGTACGTAGGGGTGTACTAAGAAGGGATTTTTCAAAATTCAACCTCTAAAGGGGTGAAAAGGGATGAAAACCTTGAATCAATTTTTGGTTTAAAACTGCACATAACCTATATCAAATTAAAGAGCCGATTTTTGTCATTTAGTTGATGTCATAATTACCTGTAAATTCTTTATTTTTGGTATGTTTTTCATGAAAAATAGAATACTTTTATTTTGACATAATGACAGCGATGATACACACAGATTAGTAATAGATGATACAAAACATATGGGAAAGGAACTGTCAATGTCAAATTACCTGTGAAAGGAAGCATAAATTATTACTGGTCTAATAAGTTTCCAATCTTGATTATTCATGGAGTTCTGACGTAATTCTACGTCTGATAACTAGATGTCGCTGCTAATTCTGATCAAATCCTAGAACGCGCTGTCGTTGCGTTTTGAAAAGTTTACCTTAACTCTCAAAATTTTTACTAAATTCACCGAAATTTCTTAATTTTTAGATTTAGGTACGTTTGTTACTCTTTCACGCAAAAACTACGGAATATACTTACATACCCTATTATTCATATTCGTTCGCTAAAGTTAGCCATTGCTTAAAGTTAGCCCTGTCACTGTTTGTCATTATGAAATGGTAAGAGATGGCAATACTTTAGTCATCGTTTAGCGTACACTATATTATAATGAATAATAAGGATAGTAGGTACCTACGTGTGCTGGAATGGGACATAGGGTACTCTTTATCTGGGTACCGCGTGAGCGAAGCCGCGGGCGGCTGCTAGTACTATAATAATTATAAAGAGGATTTTTTTTTGTTTGTTTGTAACGAATAGGCTCCGAAACTACTGGACCGATTTCAAAAATTCTTTCACCAATAGAAAGCTACATTATTAGGGACCAGTATAGGCTATAATATATTTTCAAAAAATTAAGGATTCGTAAGAAAATTGCAATATTGTAACCCAAGGTATAAAACCCAAAATAGTTTTAGGCGTGTGCTGCGAAAACTATTGATTATAGAACAAAATATTTTACTACACGCGTACGAAGTCGCGGGCAACAGCTAGTTTATTTATAAACGGCCAACAATGATGGATGGAAGGTTTGAGCTTCACTTTCAACTTACTTTGCAATGTGCCGGCGCATATTTTGTCACCAGTAATGAATTCGCGGTAATCTTCCCTTGAGTTCTTGATGCAAGTGCCGACCTCCACGTAAGGCATGTCCAACACCTGCAGGACAGGAGACGCCTTGCCGTCGGCAGCCGTCAGGCCCCACCCGGCTACCTGGCAACACGTCAGAAGGGGGGGGTCACAGGGGACATGACACCTCCCCCCCCCCAAATACCGTACACGTCAAATTGAAAAATCTTCTAATAATTTACAAAATATTAAATAAAAAATTCTGCCCCCAGCCGCGATGCCAATAAAAATAGAAGGCTTCCATTTATTTTATAATGTGTACAATAAAATTGTGTATTGTGCAATAAAAACTGATTTACTCAACATATTCTATTATTAGAGACATCCCACTAATATCATCGATTCGAAAGTTTTCAAACAAAAGAGGTTTGTGACAATGTTTAGCGGCAGAACTGAGTAGTACTTAATCTGTGACAATAGCGATGGTAAAACTCGACCAAGGAGTATTTTATCATTGCACCAAACAAAAGAGGTTTATAATAATGTTTAGCAATACTGAGTAATACTTAATCTGTGACAAAACCAATGGTAAAACATGATTTAAGCTGACACTAATAATCATTACAAATGCTGTGTTTGAATCACGACTGCACAGTTACCTACCTTGCCAATGACACCAGTATACAGCTGCTGGACTTCGAAAATGACGTCGTAGCTGAGGCACACGGGGCGGATATGAGTCTCGAAGGTGAACTCCTTGGCCACTATGAGGATCGCGATATCCTCTTGGAAGTTCGCGCCAGCGCCTTGGTAGTGCTCGGGGATATGTATGACTTTCACCTGTGGAAATAAGTTAATGATTCTCTCAGACGCATCATCCTTTATGGGGGAATTCTACTGACGTCGACAAAGTGTTCAAATACCAGAAAAGATGTATAAACTAATACACACATACATATTATCATAGTATCCCTAATGGGGTGGACAGAGCCACAAGTAAACATAAGAAAACTTGCAGCCACTTCTGATTTAATCCTAAGATGGATATGGTGAACCATGGTGACAGGTGATCAGCCCATCGCCCATATAGATGGTCCATCATTTTGGAGATCTATCACTTAGTCGACTTTTACGACATGCTCAGTGAGAGAAGCAGCTGGACGCATTCTATGCTTTTTCTTTAATCCCAATCCAGCAGAGAAGATAATATAAACCAATGTTTCATCTTAAAGTAACTAGCAAACCTTTCTATAATAAATACAAAATCTTATCTCTTCCGTCGCTGTATATTTTGGAAACGGTTATGTTTGTCAGACACAATACGGATCATCATCATCTTCCTGCCCTTATCCCACTCCATGTGGGGTCGGCACAGCATGATCTTTGGATCACGCTGTAAGAGTTTTGGCTAAGGTGTTTTATGACCGGCCGCCTGCCTGACGTCAACCCTCCTTGGGAATACTTGCTTATTGTATCTCATCATGTTGGAGAGGATACTATCCCTGTTTGTCACACAATACGGATATACTAAGAATTTTAGGTTACTTGGAACACAAAAACTCAAAACCTTCGACCACATACTTAGATGAAAAGGTGGCTTCACTTTTGTTGTTCGCGGCGCGCCGTCTTTTCTTTTTATTTGGTCTGAGGTAAATACATAATACTATAACACCCAGACCCCGGACTATATTTGCAGAACATACAAACATCTCCCCCGTAGCGGGAATCGAAACCGCGCCTCTTGCGTCTCAGCCGAGCACTCGTCCGCCACGCCACCGATGTCGTCGCACATTACACAACGCTCTTGCCTGAGATTTCTGCGCCATGTCTATATTGTCGTCCCAGGGTCGGAACACCTTGCCGACGGCCACCGCGAACTGCGAGGCCGGCAGCTGCTTCTCCCTCTCCTTCCAGAAGCAGTGAGCAACTGGAATCGGTTTAAAATTTACTCACACATATATATAACTGAATGTTTCAAAGGCCTTTTACCATCTATAGTAGATGATTTATACAGCGCCAGGAAGCAACTTTTACCTTCACAAACGGGACGCTGTAGAACCAGGGACGAATTAAGATGAAGTAGGCTTGCCCAGAACCTATTCCATCCTCTCAGCTTAGTCGGCCTTGTCCACAGGAAAGACATGGTTAATACGTGCGGAGCTGACTATGCCGCGGGTTTCCTCACGATGTTTTCCTTCACCGTTCGAGAGTACTGGTATAGCGCACATAATTTTTTTGCACAGAAAAATCCATTGGTGTACGACCGGATTTGAACCCACCATCTTAGGATCGGAAGGCGGGGTCACTACCAGCTTTTAAGCCGTTAACCTATGACGGAGGCTTTCAGGCAGCCTAAAAACTCTGTCACAAGAGTTGACCACTAACTCATACGAACTTACTTAACACTACGAAATTGTAAAAAAAACAATGGAAATAGACCATTTCGGTGACTTTTATCACTCGGTAATTTTCAAGAATTGATACAAAGTGAAGGAAAACCTCGTGAGGAAACCAAAATGAGGATATTAGTTACCTGATATGACGATTTTGCTGCTGATGAGCGATCCCCCACAGATCTGCTCGTAAGGGCGCGTGGTGGTCCGGTAGACCCCGGCGTGCCACGGGATCTCGCCTCGCTTCACTCGCTGCCCCCCGACCACCAGGCTCTGCCCCCCCGGGGTCACCCTGCCGCATTCTGAAGAGGGATCACACAATATTCAGTTGCCAGCTCACTCTCCGTCCCAAAAGTATTGTAGCCTACATCTGAAGAGTCAAGAATAATATATAATCTATACTAATATTATAAAGCTGCAGAGTTTGTTTGTTTGTTTGTTTGTTTGTTTGTTTGTTTGTTTGTTTGTTTGTTTGTTTGTTTGAACGCGCTAATCTCTGGAACTACTGGTCCGATTTGAATGATTCTTTCAGTGTTGGGTAGTCCATTTATCGAGGAAGGCTATAGGCTATGTTTTTTTTCTTTCAAAATTAGGGATCCGTAATAAAATTGCTATTTTGTAACACAAGGTGTAAAATCGAAAACCTATTTTTGCTTGCGCTGCAAAAACTATTGACAATAGAACAAAATGATGTATTACGGGTTTGTAGATCCCATCAAGACCTACAAAAAAGTCCGCGAGAACATATATCTAGCTATCATGGTTTAATCACAATAACCGATTTTGCGTTCCAAATAATTATGAAATCGTCTGAAGAAAAAAAAAACTACGTTAAATAATGTATCGTAATATTACTCTTTATCGAAATTAAGCATTATGTTATCAAGAGTATTTATGTAGAAGTAAAATACTTTTTGTTTCATCTCAATCGGATATTTCGTTTAAAAGTTATCACGTGTGTAAGATGTTAAGAGTTGGTACCTATTAATGAGTTATGGGCCATAGTCCATTTATTGAGGGAGGCTATAATATAGGCAATATTTTATCTCGGTATTTCCACAGAAACGAGAAAAACGCGGGTGAAACCGCGGAGCACAGCTAGTATACCTTAACGATCGAGCGAGCGAAGCGAATGTAGATTTTCTGATTGAGCGAACAGTGTAGTCTCAGACCAAATAAAAAGAAAAGACGCCGCGCCGGGAACATCAAAATTGAAACCACCTTTTTATCTATGTGTGTGTCGGTTTCGAGGTTTTCTGTTCCAAGTAACATAAAATTCATAATATAATAATTAAGAAACGATGTTATTTGAAGTACTTACAAGTGAAAAGTGATTCCGTGAGACTTTTTATGTGATTTGCTGCTGTTTTTACAAGATTTCACTACACAGGATGGCATAATACTATTTTTGAATTTTAAGTTTACTAGACGACGTCTCGGGAGCGATGAGCATGGTTTTAGTGTAGGTGTGTGCGTGAGCGTGTGTTTACTTGCAGAAGCACGGTTTTGTGTGGCTTCACTTTTATTTGGTCTGAGAGTGTAGTGCGAAACGTTAAGCCAAACCTGGGATGCACCTCGCGACGTGGTCCCAGTACCCGCCGTCGAAGCAGTGCATGAGCTCCAGGGGGCTGGTGGAGTAGTAGTGGGGGCTGCGGCACTTGGGGCGCACGACGGTCCCGGCGGGCTCCAGCGCCTCGCAGGAGCGCGTGCCCTTCGCGGCGCCCGCCAGCAGGCAGCGGTACTCCACGGAGGGATGCGGGCTGAGCCGGCACTGCCCTGCACGAGGACATCACCTCACAGTCATCATCATCATCATCTTCTTGCCCTTATCCTTTGACGACCTCGGTGGCGTGGCGGGCGAGCGCTCGACTGAGACGCAAGAGGCGCGAGTTCGATCCCCGCTACGGGAGGAATGTTTGCATGTTCTGCAAATATTTCTTCCAGGTCTGAGTGTATTATTATGTAACAAAAGAATGTATTTACAAAAAATAAGTATATTTACCTACTTACCATAATATTGTTCCCATATAACAAGCTTTGGTTAGTTTGGGGCTGATGGCGCTGTGTGGAATGTTCACAAATATTTATACTTATTTACTTATTCGTTCCCTCACCATTGAGGATCGTGACTGCGTGCAAGGACTTGGTCAATAGCTCGTCTCCATCTTCTACGATTATAAGTTTTTTAACAGAAGTTAATTGTGTTTTTATCCAAAACGGAACGTTGTGTGTTTATTTATTTATTTGTGTCTCTGTAAGTTCCTCGCTGTTGTGGATCATAACTTCGTGCAGCCTTGGTCTATGCTTTATCTCCTTCGCGTCCACAACGACTAAGTAATAATTAGATAGATAATACTTACACACAAATCAATAAATATATTTTGTGGACATTTGACACAGCGCCATCTAGCCCCAAACCAAGCAAAACTTGTACTTACTATGGGCACCAATTGGCTGATAGAATACTTATACTTTTTTTTGTAAATACATACTTATACTTATAAATAAAATAAAATAAAAATAAAAATCTTTTAATACCTACATAATATTACAACACCCAGATATTTGCAGAGCATGCAAACATTTCTTCCGCAGCGGGAATCGAACCCTCTTGCGTCTCTGCCGAGCAATCGCCCGCCTCGCCACCGAGGCCGCTACCTACTCTAGACAACCAGTGTTCTAGGGCATAAATTGGTGAACAGGAAAACGTTTGTATGAAAATTTTTATTACGCAAGTGTGTAACAGTGTGTAAAACAACAAAAAAATTGTACCAAAATAAATTATTTCACACAAATACACTACATCATCAGCATTTTCCTGCCCTTATCCCACTAGATGGGGTCGACACATGTTTCCCTCTTCTATCTTCTCCTCATCTCAGTACTCACTCCTTTCACACGCATATCCTCTTTCATACAATCCATCCATCTTTTCTCAGGCCTTCCTCTGCCCGTGTATCCATCCACATTCATATTCAGCACTTTCCTTGTAACATGACTTTCTTCCCTCCGCATATGCCCATCCCACGCTAACCTATTACTCCTCATCCTCTCTGTCACTGGCGCTACTTTCAAACTTCATCTGATGTACTATGTATGTTCGTATGAGCTAGTGGCCAACTCTAGTTACGGAGTTTTTAGGCCGCCTAAAGGCCTCCGTCATGGCTTAACGACTTAAAAGCCGGGACCGACTGTTTAACGTGCCCTCCGAAGCACGGAAGCGCTCAGCTAGTAATGCCACTTGCGATCACCCATCTCAATTTGTGACCGCGCATATAGTTGCGATCAATCAAGAACGCCTAAGCAAGCTACGCCACGAGCGCTTCTGATGTACTCATTCCGTATCTTATCCATTCTGGTCACTCCACACATCCATCTCAACATTCGCATCTCTGTAGGATGCACCTAATACATTACATTATATTTACCCCAATTTCTTAATTACAAGTTAATGAATATTAACATTCAATAATACTCAGTTAGTCTAGGTATAACATGTTGAACAGCGCCTTTTGTCACATAGACTCTATAGGTACTAAGTTAGTTAGGTACCTAGTTAGATCGGGTGGAATCTTACTTATATTATAAATGCGAAAGTTTGTGAGTTTGGATGTTTGGATGTTTGTGCCTCAATCACGCCTAAACGGCTGAACGGATCTGAATGAAACTTGGAATATACATAGTACATGTAATAGATTAACATATGGGCTATTTTTTATCAGGATACCACGCGAGCGAAGCCGCGGAACGACAATTTAACGTGCCCTCCGAAGCACGGAAGCGCTCAGCTCGTAATGCTACTTGCTTAACTTCAACGATTAATCAAGAACGTCTAAACAAGATAGGTCACAAGCGATTATTCAAAATAAAAATTAAAGAAATTTTGAAATCACTAAATGACTTTTAGAATACCTACGTAATTAGTTATCAATGGATGCCAATTTGGTGATTTTAAATCACTTCGTGATTATCAAGACTTGGTATCCTGGACAGAAAGTATTCTAAATACTTAATAAAGATTGAAAATTTTACTCAAAAGAAACACTCCTTTATTTAAATAATAAGAAAAACTGTATTCAATGTTTCTATTTAAACATTCTTGTCACGCTCCGCTATGGAGCCAACTAAACCCCAAAAAACAACATTCTGTAGGTACTTTCATATCACTAGAATTTATAGGATTAAATACGAATCAAATTTCTCTAACAGGATAAATTAAATTTGCATAATATACCACCATCATCATCATCTTCTTCTTCCTGCCCTTATCCCACTCTATGTGGGGTCGGCACACCATGATCTTTGGATGATGCTGTAAGAGTTTTGGCTAAGGTGTTTTATGACCGGCCGCCTGCCTGACGTCAACCCTCCTTGGGAATACTTGCTTATTGTATCTCATCATGTTGGAGGATACTATCCCTTAGTCGACTTTTACGACATGCTCGGGGAGAGAAGCAGCTGGACGCATTCTATGTTATTTCTTTACTCCCAGTCCAGTAGAGAAAGTATTATAAGACATGATAATAAGATAAGAATAACAATAATATGTTTTTTATTTAAAATTGTCGAGTTAATGTAATCATAAATAGGTACTTACCACGAACTTGAGCGCTCACACAAACAAACAAAATAAATACATGGAAAACATTCATTTTTACAACATAAACAACTTGACTATCTATTTAGCACACCAGTTTACACCGAATATTGAAATCATGGTTATTTAACTTCAGCTTTGATTGATTATTTTAACTTTAACTTTGATCTACACTTTAAATATAGGCAGATAATAAGTGCATTTATTTATATAATCTTGTTTATCAAAGGTTCATCGCGAAACGACCACGATCTTGACAGAACGCGGTAAATCTAAAGATATAGATGTTTTTGTTTCGACGAAGCGGTCAAACAAGATTAACCGCCCCTCCGACATTGCCGCAATAATTCTTGTTATTGTATTTGGTAAAATGGTGACAGTTCAATGAATTAGACGAGCTCGGTGTGTGGCGGGCGAGTGCTCGGCTGATGAGACGCTAGAGGCGCGGGTTCGGTTCCCGCTACGGGAGAAATGTTTGTATGTTCTGCAAATATTTCTTCCGGGTCTGGGTGTTGTATTATGTATTATAAGTGTGTAACTATGTACGAAAAAAAGTATATAAGTGTTCTATCAGCCCTCTGGTTCCCATAGTACCGTCCATAGTACAAGCTTTGCTTAGTTTGGGGCTAGATGGCGCTGTGTGAAATGTCCACAAATATTAATTTATTATTTATTTATTTCATCATGTCGTAAAAGTCGACTAAGGGATAGTATCCTCCAACATGATGAGATACAATAAGCAAGTATTCCCAAGGAGGGTTGACGTCAGGCAGGCGGCCGGTCATAAAACACCTCAGCCAAAACTCTCACAGCATCATCCAAGGATTATGCTGTGCCGACCCCACATAGAGTGAGATGAGGGCAGGAAGATAATGATAATGAATTATCAAAGGCTAACTCGGTGTTGGATATTTTTAACTGTAGAAACTTAAATAAGGTTTTATCATTTATTCACAAAAAGACAATACAATATCAGTTACTTGCAAAAGAGGTTTACATTATTATGCAAGAAGGTTACCTACTAAATTTAAGTCATTCTAAAGTGCTGGTTCTGACACATCTAACGCATTTTATTTACAAAGAAGCAGTGACGGATTAAGACTACTTGATGCCCTAAGCAATCCATGCCTGTGGGCCCCCTATCCGTATGTCAACTAGAATCGGTCTTTAAACCTTTACCGTCTAAAAACATTAGTTTTTTTGTAAAATAAGATGATGAGATGTAACGTGAGAGTGAGACGTGATGCTCTAAGGACGGATTTTTTTTATGCTTCTTCTGGTGCCCCCTCAGACTTGATGCCCTAGGCAACTGCTTAATTTGATTAAGGGTTAATCCGTCACTGCAAAGAACTTGTGTGTACGTCTTGGATAATAATTATGTTGGTCTAGTTTAGTTTTATGTTTTATTAGTGAGTAACCTTCTCAATACTGATAAAAAACCTCGGAAGTTTATTTTTAAATTTAGTTTATAGATATATCCTTTGGAGCACAGCATCTATACTTTTCTGACATGCAATCTTCTTCATATTCATAGGAACTGAAAAACAACGTGGTTAAAATACATAAAATAGGGAATCAAAATGCACCTATCTACGGAAGAAAGCGATTTTGTCGTATCTCAAAATATTCAATTTTACACCAGAGCCAAAAACCTTTATTTACAGCAATTAGTGTGAACAGTAAAAAACTAGGAAAAAATCAAGGGCGTATCATAAAATTTTTCATCGTAGAAAGACGAGACATATAGACCATTCGACGCGGCCATTTATGCTTATCAATAATCAAGTTTTAAGTCATATAAAGCCATTTTTTGAGATACGACATTTCCGCTTTCTGGAAAAAATCAAGGGCGTATCATAAAATCTTTCATCGTAGAAAGACGAGACATAGACCATTCGACGCGGCTATTTATGCTTATCAACAATTAAGTTTTAAGTCATATAAGCCACTTTTAGAGATATGACATTTCCGCTTTCTACCGTCGCTATGGTAAGTAAGTAAACTACATTAGGTACATTAGAAAAATCGACAAACCAGTGGTTGCAATTTTTCTTATAATTTACTTGTGGCTCTGCCCACCTGCTTAGGGATACGGGCGTAATAATAATGTATGTATGTTTTCCATAAACAATATCAAACTTGGATTGATTTTTTTAATTAAATTACCTTGATTCATACTCATCCGATTTGCATCTGGCGTAATAAACACATTTGCCGACTTTACCCAGTTTGGTAATGCAAATGTTAAATACTGTAAAAAACAATAAAATTATATTGGCTAAGTATACATTTATTAATAATAGAAATAAACTTACAACGAACACAAAACTAATTATGTATATTATGCCGTTTATTGTCAAATATTTTGTGAATAGTGACATCTACCGGCGAGTAATAAAACTATGCATAATATCTGAATAGTCTAAATTTTAACTTTATAAATAAATAAATAAATAAATAACACCCAACAGTCACATACATAGTCTTGACCCCACACTAGGATTTCCTGTGTCGTGGGTATCAGAAACTACGAGTACCATGGTACCACAACACCCAGACCCGGAACAAATATTTACAGATCATGCAAACATTTCTTCCGCAGCGGGAATCGAACCCGCGCCTCTTGCGTCTCTGCCGAGCAATCGCCCGCCACGCCACCGAGGCCGTCTTTACTTTACTGCATGCAACATAACGAATATTGTGTTCATTGTTAACGACACCCTTTAAAACGACACCACTAATGGGGTTAGTCCCACCAATGCGAAATATATTGTTCTCTGAATTTTAAACTTCATACATTGAGTCGCAGGCAATCGAGTCTTTTTTTATTTGAGCATTCCCTTCCCAGTGAATGCTACGAGCTTTCGGCAGGTACAGTTAACGCAAAAAGCCGAAGACATTTTTCATTTACCTACCCAGACAGCTAACTTGTCAACCAAGTTATATCTTCTATGCTCAGTCCCCGTTGCCTCGTACCCTCACCGCCCTCAACAGACTAGCTGCCAACCCTGACTGCGATATATTTGCGGATGAATGGAAGGGTCTCATGTCAGCATGCTTGAGATTTTGTGAGCTTGACGAAATGATTTAGTTTTAGTTTATAGGACATTTTTATTTTTTATTTTTATTCTTGTATTTTAATTATTATGACCTTTATTGCTATGTATAATTTGTAAAATCTTTTAACCTTTTGAACGCCATGACACAAACGCGTTTCCGTGCCCTGTGCGCCACAGCAAAATTTCAACAAAAATACCTACGAAAAAACTAGTGTTGCCAAGAGTCCATAAATCGATAACACATCGTGACTTGTTTTTGTTGAATTTTATGAAATAAATTACTTCTTATAATCTTGGATGTTTTATTTCCCTTTTGTGTCATCTCCCACTCTTTTTTATTTACTTTAAATAGCATAAATAAACAAAATAATTCATAATAAAATAGTTGTAAAGCACAGCACTATTCTCCATCGTGATGACGTCACTGTCACGATTAGATGACTTTGGCGTACCTGGCCTAGAGTTTTTCAACTTTTTTAGGGATGTAACCGTGTCGCTCACGTCGCGCCGGTCGCACGCTGTGCATCGATTTCGGAATCGATATCTGCCTATAGACAGAGTGATGCCGACGCTGCCAAATGATTTTGAGAACCAATACCGATACTTTAAATAAAAAAAACTGTTTAACATACTAATATTATAAAGAGACTAGTATTTTCGCTTGCGGGCGCGGGCTGCAAGCAGCCCGCGAGGAGGTTGTTTCTTAGAGGTCGCGTGGGGGCGCGGGCTGCAAGCAGCCCGCGAGTGACGGAAATGCTGCTGGAGGAAAAAGAAAAAAAAAATTAAAAAAAAAATTAAAAAAAAAAATTAGAAAAAAAAAATTAAAAAAAAAAGAAACATTCGGCATAAGCGAACCTCAAAACCCACAGAACCAAAATTTCAGCCAGATCGGACTAACCGTTTCGGAGATACAAGCAAGAGGGGGTGAAAATTGGGGGGGAGGGGGGTCAAATTTTTATTCAACTTTACTCGCCAGCCTATTAGCCTCTACACGAATCCACTTTAAAAAATCCCATATCACGAGTCATTTCGGAGAACCGATAGAAGGGGGGGTCAAAGGGGGGTCGAAAGGGGGGGATCCAAAAAAAGTTGTATTCCTTCGAGCACCCTCTTTCCGAATCTATAAAAAAAACATGCCCTCGTCGGGAAGAATCGGGACACCGAACGTGGGGGGGGCGAGGGGGGAGGAAAATGGGGGTTTTCGGATTTTTCCCCCACTCACCGGGACTCCCCGAACATTTCTCCCATACATCATCATCGTCCATCTCGACTCCTTCCGGGAGAACAATGATGTCAATGAGTGAGTGAGTGAGTCAGTGGTAATCGAGCTGTATATAGTATAAAAAGATTTTTTGTTTGTAACGAATAGGCTCCGAAACTACTGAACCGATTTCAAAAATTCTTTCACCAAAAGAAAGGTACATTATCAGGGTCCAGTATAGGCTATAATATATTTTCAAAAAATTAGGGATCCGTAAGAAAATTGCAATATTGTAACCCAAGGTAGAAAATCCAAAATAGTTTTTGGCGTGCGGCTCCGAAACTACTGGACCTATTTCAAAAATTCTTTCACCAAAAGAAAGGTACATTATCAGGGTCCAGTATAGGCTATAATATATTTTCAAAAAATTAGGGATCCGTAAGAAAATTGCAATATTGTAACCCAAGGTAGAAAATCCAAAATAGTTTTTGACGTGCGGCTCCGAAACTACTGGACCGATTTCAAAAATTCTTTCACCAAAAGAAAGGTACATTATCAGGCTCCAGTATAGGCTATAATATATTTTCAAAAAATTAGGGATCCGTAAGAAAATTGCAATATTGTAACCCAAGGTAGAAAATCCAAAATAGTTTTTGGCGTGCGGCTCCGAAACTACTGGACCTATTTCAAAAATTCTTTCACCAAAAGAAAGGTACATTATCAGGGTCCAGTATAGGCTATAATATATTTTCAAAAAATTAGGGATCCGTAAGAAAATTGCAATATTGTAACCCAAGGTAGAAAATCCAAAATAGTTTTTGACGTGCGGCTCCGAAACTACTGGACCGATTTCAAAAATTCTTTCACCAAAAGAAAGGTACATTATCAGGGTCCAGTATAAGCTATAATATATTTTCAAAAAATTAGGGATCCGTAAGAAAATTGCAATATTGTAACCCAAGGTAGAAAATCCAAAATAGTTTTTGGCGTGCGGCTCCGAAACTACTAGACCTATTTCAAAAATTCTTTCACCAAAAGAAAGGTACATTATTAGGGTCCAGTATAAGCTATAACATATTTTCAAAAAATTTGGGATCCGTAAGAAAATTGCAATATTGTAACCCAAGGTAGAAAATCCAAAATAGTTTTTGGCGTGCGGCTCCGAAACTACTAGACCTATTTCAAAAATTCTTTCACCAAAAGAAAGGTACATTATCAGGGTCCAGTATAAGCTATAATATATTTTCAGAAAATTAGGGATCCGTAAGAAAATTGCAATATTGTAACCCAAGGTAGAAAATCCAAAATAGTTTTTGGCGTGCGGCTCCGAAACTACTGGACCTATTTCAAAAATTCTTTCACCAAAAGAAAGGTACATTATCAGGGTCCAGTATAGGCTATAATATATTTTCAAAAAATTAGGGATCCGTAAGAAAATTGCAATATTGTAACCCAAGGTAGAAAATCCAAAATAGTTTTTGACGTGCGGCTCCGAAACTACTGGACCGATTTCAAAAATTCTTTCACCAAAAGAAAGGTACATTATCAGGCTCCAGTATAGGCTATAATATATTTTCAAAAAATTAGGGATCCGTAAGAAAATTGCAATATTGTAACCCAAGGTAGAAAATCCAAAATAGTTTTTGGCGTGCGGCTCCGAAACTACTGGACCTATTTCAAAAATTCTTTCACCAAAAGAAAGGTACATTATCAGGGTCCAGTATAGGCTATAATATATTTTCAAAAAATTAGGGATCCGTAAGAAAATTGCAATATTGTAACCCAAGGTAGAAAATCCAAAATAGTTTTTGACGTGCGGCTCCGAAACTACTGGACCGATTTCAAAAATTCTTTCACCAAAAGAAAGGTACATTATCAGGGTCTAGTATAGGCTATAATTTACTTTCAAAAAAATTAAGGGTCCGTAAGAAAATTGCAATATTGTAACCCAAGGTAGAAAATCCAAAATAGTTTTTGGCGTGCGCTGCGAAAACTATTGAAACAGAGAACGAAATAATGTGCTACACGCGCACGAAGTCGCGGGCAACAGCTAGTCTATATATAAGGCCTTTTACCATCTATAGTAGATGATTTATACAGTGTCAGGAGGCAACTTTTACCTTCATAAAACGGGACGCTGTAGTGCCCGGGACGAATTAAGATGGAGTAGGCTTGCCCAGCACCTATTCCATCCTCTCAGCTTAGTCGGCCTTGTCCACAGGAAAGACATGGTCAATACGTGCGGAGCTGACGAAGCCGCGGGTTTCCTCACGATGTTTTCCTTCACCGTTTGAGAGTACCTACTGGTATAGCGCACATAAATTATTCGCACAGAAAACTCCATTGGTACACGACCGGGTTTGAACCCACGACCTTAGGATCGGAAGGCGGGGTCACTACCAACTAGACCAACACTGCTCTCTAATAAATCTACACTAATATATACTATAACAGGCAGGTATGGACTTGTGTGGATGTTTGGCTGCATATCTAGGTAGATATGCACCCGGATATCTACCTACGTTCATATTTTTATTTCATTTTTTTACTATTATTGTACTTCTTTCTTTGTCTTTCCTTTTATTGTTTCTATCATTCTGTCTGTGCTGTGTCTTGTGTGCCAAATAAATAATATATCTATCTATCTAATACTAGCTGTGCTCCGCGGTTTCACCCGCGTTTTTCTCACAGGCGGCCAGCAAGCGCGGCTTCCTCGTCTCGCCCGCCGACGCGCCGCCAGCGTCTCGTCTTGCTTGCATCAAGCGCGCGTGGATTTCCTTAGCAGAGTTATTTTAGAAATGTATTTATTATACTCTTCAAAGATCTTATACTTACAATCGTCAACAAATATATTTCAAAAAGATTATTACAGGATTTTGTGTTGATAAAAAACTCTATGGCCCATAACTCATTAATAGGTACCAACTCTTAACATCTTACACACGTGATAACTTTTAAACGAAATATCCGATTGAGATGAAACAAAAAGTATTTTACTTCTACATAAATACTCTTGATAACATAATGCTTAATTTCGATAAAGATTAATATTACGATACATATTTAACGTAGTTTTTTTTTCTTCAGACGATTTAATAATTATTTTGAACACAAAATCGATTATTGTGATTAAACCATGATAGCTAGATATATGTTCTCGCGGACTTTTTTGTAGGTCTTAATGGGATCTACAAACCCGTAGTACATCATTTTGTTCTATTGTCAATAGTTTTTGCAGCGCACGCAAAAATAGGTTTTCGATTTTACACCTTGTGTTACAAAATAGCAATTTTATTACGGATCCCTAATTTTGAAAAAAATAAAACATAGCCTATAGCCTTCCTCGATAAATGGACTACCCAACACTGAAAGAATCATTCAAATCGGACCAGTAGTTCCAGAGATTAGCGCGTTCAAACAAACAAACAAACAAACAAACAAACAAACAAACTCTGCAGCTTTATAATATTAGTATAGATTATAAAGAGGAAAATTTTTATTTTGTAACGAATTGGCTCCGAAACTACAGAACCTATTAAAAAAATATATATATCACCAGTAAATAGCTACATTATTACGGAATTAGCTGTTGCCCGCGACTTCATAGGCGTGTAGTACATTATTTTGTTCTATAATCAATAGTTTTCGCAGCGCACGCCAAAAACTATTTTGGATTTTCTACCTTGGGTTACAATATTGCAATTTTCTTACGGATCCCTAATTTTTTGAAAATATATTATAGCCTATACTGGACCCTGATAATGTACCTTTCTTTTGGTGAAAGAATTTTTGAAATAGGTCCAGTAGTTTCGGAGCCGCACGCCAAAAACTATTTTGGATTTTCTACCTTGGGTTACAATATTGCAATTTTCTTACGGATCCCTAATTTTTTGAAAATATATTATAGCTTATACTAGACCCTGATAATGTAGCTTTCTATTGGTGAAAGAATTTTTGAAATCGGTCCAGTAGTTTCGGAGCCGCACGCAAAAAACTATTTTGGATTTTCTACCTTGGGTTACAATATTGCAATTTTCTTACGGATCCCTAATATTTTGAAAATATATTATAGCCTATACTGGACCCTGATAATGTAGCTTTCTACTGGTGAAAGAATTTTTGAAATCGGTTCAGTAGTTTCGGAGCCGCACGCCAAAAACTATTTTGGATTTTCTACCTTGGGTTACAATATTGCAATTTTCTTACGGATCCCTGATTTTTTGAAAATATATTATAGCCTATACTGGACCCTGATAATGTACCTTTCTTTTGGTGAAAGAAATTTTGAAATTGGTCCAGTAGTTTCGGAGCCGCACGCCAAAAACTATTTTGGATTTTCTACCTTGGGTTACAATATTGCAATTTTCTTACGGATCCCTAATATTTTGAAAATATATTATAGCCTATACTGGACCCTGATAATGAAGCTTTCTATTGGTGAAAGAATTTTTGAAATCGGTCCAGTAGTTTCGGAGCCGCACGCCAAAAACTATTTTAGATTTTCTACCTTGGGTTACAATATTGCAATTTTCTTACGGATCCCTAATATTTTGAAAATATAATATAGCCTTTACTGGACCCTGATAATGTAGCTTTCTATTGGTGAAAGAATTTTTGAAATCGGTCCAGTAGTTTCGGAGCCGCACGCCAAAAACTATTTTGGATTTTCTACCTTGGGTTACAATATTGCAATTTTCTTACGGATCCCTAATTTTTTGAAAATATATTATAGCCTATACTGGACCCTGATAATGAAGCTTTCTATTGGTGAAAGAATTTTTGAAATCGGTCCAGTAGTTTCGGAGCCGCACGCCAAAAACTATTTTGGATTTTCTACCTTGGGTTACAATATTGCAATTTTCTTACGGATCCCTAATATTTTGAAAATATAATATAGCCTTTACTGGACCCTGATAATGTAGCTTTCTACTGGTGAAAGAATTTTTGAAATCGGTCCAGTAGTTTCGGAGCCGCACGTCAAAAACTGTTTTAGGTTTTCTACCTTGGGTTACAATATTGCTATTTTCTTACAGATCCCTAATTTTTTTGAAAATTTATTATAACCTATACTGGACCCTGATAATGTAGCTTTCTATTGGTAAAAGAATATTTGAAATCGGTCCAGTAGTTTCGGAGCCTATTCGTTACAAACAAAAAATCTCTCGTATTTATAATATTAGTATAGATAACATAGTCCATAATTTATTTTCAAAAAAATTAAGGATTAGTTAGTTTGACTATGTAGCGGGAGTGGGTGTTACCGAGGTGCGGGAGGGCTTAGGTACGTCTAAATGGATAAGTACCTACATGTTTCAGGGTTTTTTCAAAACAGCCCTTGAAAAAGGTGAAATGGGGTACCAAAGTATAAAAGTAATCTAACGCGTGCGAAGTCGCGGGCAACAGCTAGTTGTATAATAAAATCAACAATTATTGTACATTTCGCACTAAGTAATCACAATCAGTCTTAGAATATTATAAATCTTGGTCAGGTAAACTAAAAAGTTTGTGAGCCGTCACGGGACGCCTGGCAGATGTGAAACATCGAAATTATGTAAAACATCTTAACAATCGCACTGCACTATTTTCTCGCTATTCGCCTATGACGTCATCAGTGTGTCGTCTATACTTGACCATGGCGTCCAGAGCACTGATTATCGGTGACGAGCTAGGGATGCGCCAGAGTTGAGTTATCAGATTTATTATGCGAAATTGATTTGATGCCATTTTTTAATTCATGGTAGCGGATGGTATAGTTTTATGTTTATTACGTTTTGTTTTATTCAAATATTCATTAATAAAGTTCAAATTCTTTACATACTAACTATAAAAATAAATAACACACTTGAATTGTGAATTTGTGAATAGTTTTCGATAAATCTGTTCGTCCTTTACCACCTCACTAGCGTCAAGTATAGACGACTTTGGCGTGCTGGACACAGTATTTTTCTTGGATATGAGTCCATGTTTTTATTTCAATATTTCTCGATGCTAGTGGCTTTAGGAGACTTGTTAACTATACTCACATGTTGCTGGATTATTCTATTTTGAGGAATGACCGAATAAAATACCAGTAATCATTTTACAATGATTTTATTTCATATTTTGTGGGCCGGGTTTTTTGTCATGTATAGACGACGTTGGCGTACAGAAATCGGAAGTGCTTGTCGTCTATAGGTGACATTGGCGTCCAAAAGGTTAATTAATCTTTTTGTTAAATTGAATCTTTAATTTTGATATATATATTTTTGTAAGTTATTGTATTTAATTTGTGTAATTGGTAAACCGTTCTAACGATTAAATAAATAAATAAATTCTGTATATGAGACTCAATTGATCACATTTTATTTAATAAACAATACCTTACTTAAATACTACTAGTAGAATACACAATATAAAGTTCTCTACTAAAAAATAATGTTATCATTAGATGATTCAATTAAAAGTATCACATAAAATATAAGCTAAATAGTAAGTAGGTAGGTATTGTATAGGTAATTACTTGGACAGTCTATGAATGTGAAAGTATGACTGCAGCTTACTTCATCACCGCCATCTTGGTTGTCATAGGTACATTTTGCACTATTCTATTCCCAGCACATTGCACACAGACATTGCGTACATTGCAAGGGACCAATAAGAGTAAGAGGTTGTCTTATCGAAGGACGAGACACATTTTTGTAAAACAATAGTCTTTTTTTGCAACCGCACCCCTAGGGGTTTCGTTTGGGGGTGTTGTTAACAATGAACGCATTATATTGTGGTTGAGTTCAATTTTGTCTGAACATTTATTTACCTTCCCTTTTTTCTCTACTGACAGCCACTTCAGTATTTGCAGCCTCTGTGGTTACAGTATTTTCAGCCTCTGTGGTTTGAACCGTTCCAATAGTATCTGTATTTGATGTCATTTCTGCTGTAGCGCGGTTGATATAATCCATGATGGCGTCCAGGTCACCGCCAACGTCCTCTGAACATTGGGCGTTAAATATGCACAGGAGACAGAGAACGGACAAAAGTTTTAGCTGAAAATCAATATTATATTTGTTATAAAATGAGACACACTGCGAGATTTGAAAACGAAAAGACATCAATAATGACGATTCACTGCACATTCAATTGCAATTTCTGAACCATGAAACTACATTAGGCCACGCGTTAGAGAAATTGCGTTAAATAAATATTAAAATTAAACTATTGTAATTATTTTTATCGTATCGCTGTCGTCCGTCACTATTCGATTGGTGGGTTCATGGGAACTTCTCAATATAAAATGTGATACCCGTGCTACGGGTCTAAATCTTAGTTCCCATAGCACCCCCAGGCAGGGACTGCATATCGGTATAAAATATTTAAATAGTAAAAAATCAGTACTCTTATTAGTTAAACAGAGTCTTGAAGCGAAAAACGATACAAGATACCAAAAAATTAGTAGAAATAATCAGTGCTCAAACGTTTAAGTATACAGAAATAATTTATGTTCAGTTGTTTTCAGTACAATAATGATTTAAAAATACCTATCTTTCATATGAATATCATTAAAAACGTACTGAAAAAAATCTGATAGTTAAATAAACTGGTATATCTGTACAGAAATTTTACACTACAAGAATATTTGCGGTACAGTCAGCGTCAAATTGATATGAGCCTTTAAAGTAGTCAAAATGATCTGAAAAACATAAAAGCAATTTGATATACGCAGTTTCATATAAATATGAAACAATGAGTATAAGACATTTTGAACACCTTGGGTGCTTACAACAATATGATGATTTGAACTGCGTATAACAAATTGCTTTTATGTTTTTCAGATCATTTTGACTACTCTATTCGCTCATATCAATTTGACGCTGACTGTACAAGAATCATTTTGGTATGAATATCTTACTGTTATTTTTTAATACTCGAAATTTAACTGTATGAGGTCATATAGAAATAAATTGTACATAAAATACCTGTATGCAGTCCCTGCCTCCAGGGTATCTTTCAGGGGTGCCATGGGTTCGGAATGAGATTTAGGGTACCTACTTATAGACCCTATTAAAAACTGACAAAAGTTTAACTAGTGAGTTTAGTAGGTAATCCGGCTAGGTGGAGTGACGATATTTTAGCTGCTGGCGAAGACTGGATTCATCAAGACGAAGGTAGGGCTCAATGGCACTCATTAGGGGGAGGCCTAATGCTATGTCCAGCGGTGGACTGCTCTAAGCTGATGATGAGTTGTAATCATAGACATAACTACGTTTATACGCAAAAAAACTAAGCCCACAATTAAAAATGGAGTGAAATAAAGAATTGTCGTGTAAAATTGTATAATTAAAAATGTGTAGGTAACTTACCATATTGCGTTCGTTAGGTCCAAAGCTAGAATCAAGTATTAAAATGGGTATATTTAAAGTTATCCTAGCTATTCGACCGGTTTCAACGGGCTTTAGAACCAGACTGACTGGGTGGAGACAGGGATAAATAAAGTTATCCTTCTTCATGCAAAAACGAATTGTAAGTACCTACCTAACTGTGGTCATTTTGATATGAAATTTTTGTTACCCATTTACCTATGAGTTTTTCCCAACCACTATTTTTAACTCAATGTAGATATACCTATCTATAGCATAGTACCTAGGTATATGTTTATTTTCCGTGTACCTAATGAGAATGTTGAGGTAAAAAGTACCTAAGTAAGATCGTATGAGCTTGTGGCCAAAGCTCTTGTGACGGAGTTTTTAGGTCGCCTAAAGGCCTTAGTCATGGCTTAACGACTTAAAAGCCGGGACCGACAATTTAACGTGCCCTCCGAAGGTACCTAGGTTTAATAGGGGCTATAGAAAAGGTTTTTAAATAACGTTGTATTGATGAATTGTGACAGAAACACAAAAAAATTACCTTTTTAGACTATTAATAAAGTTAACATAGGTACTAAAAATGCCCTGTTAATTTATATTCTTTAGATTTTCAAAATATTTGTTTTTAATTAAGGTGGCCCTTGTTTACCGCAAGTACCTACCTTTATTTGAAGAAATACATAAATACTACTTAATTTATTTAACTTAGATACCTCTGTGAATTGGTTAAAAAGAAATAATGACAAATAAGTTAATTGTTAAAAAGTAAATTACTCATTTGTTTGGTTTTCCTCTTAACCTAGGTGCCTACCTATAGTTGGGATTCATGTTTACCTAAAGAAAAACATATTCCATAATAGGTAATTACTCTTAACGACCTTAAAATGAAGCGCTCGTGGCGTAGCTTGCTTAGACGTTCTTGATCGTTGAAGTCAAGCAACGTAGTGCGTGGCCACAATCTGGATGGGAGACCGAAAGTGGCATTACGAACAGAGCGCTTCCGTGCTTCAGAGGGCACGTTAAATTCTCGGTCCCGGCTTTTAAGTCGTTAAGCCATGACCGAGGCCTTTAGGCGGCCTAAAAACTCCGTCACAAGAGTTGGCCACTAGCTCATACGAACTTACCTCAAGTATCATTCTGACTACACATTTAAAATGAGTCAACTTAACAAAATGTTTCTCATGGAAAATTTCGACATTACAAAAAGATGACATCACTTGTAGCAAAGTAGCGAAGTGATAAGGTGATATTGGATACAGCCATAAATGTATTATGTATGAGAAAATCGAAAGCACTGGTGATCTAGTAATAATACTAATAATAACAATACATAATTTATTATTATGTATGTACCTACGTGTGGTAGCGGCCTTCCGACCCCAAAGGTCGGGTTCAAACCCGGCCGTGTACCTACCAATGGGATTTTTCTATGCGAAAAATTTATGTGCGCTATACCAGTACTCTCAAACGGTGAAGGAAAACATCGCGAGGAAACCCGCGGCTTAGTCAGCTCCGCACGTATTGACCATTTCCTGTGGACAAGGCTGACTAAGCTGAGAGGATGGAATAGGCGCTGGGCAAGCCTACATCTTAATTCGTCCCGGGCACTACAGCGAGCATTCCGATAGAGGGCCTTAGTTTTTTAGGTATTTTAACTACAGAATAAAAACACTATATATCATCGAAATAATATATTCATCTATTCTAACAACATCATACAATTTAGCAATATACAGCGCGCGGCCGTCGCACAGGCACACTCGCAAACAGACAGGCAAGCGACGGACGCGCCATCAACATGTCCAAAAGTTAGCCATTCACGCCAGAACATCCGACAAGTTTACCTGCAAATCCTACAAATATTACAAGCTAGCAGCCCGCCCCGGCTTCGCACGGGTATTTAACAAATTAGGATTTTTTAGGACAATTTTTTACACCTCGGGTTACATTATTGGAGTTTTAGTTCTATGTAAGGATCCCTAATTTTTTCAAAATAAATTATAGCCTATGTTGTTCCGTAATAATGTAGCTATCTACCGGTGAAAGAATTTTTTAAATAGGTTCAATAGTTTCGGAGCCTATTCGTTACAAACAAAAAAATCTTTCCTCTTTATAATATAAGATATACGCTTAACTTACATTTGAACTTTATTACAATTATTTTTTTCGACATAACTGAATTGATAAGAAACAACTTTTAATATTCATACACCTGTATGTTGGCAATATAATCTTTAACCTTTTGAACGCCATGACACAAACACGTTCTCGCGCCCTGTGCGCCACAGCAAAATTTCAACAAAAATACCTACGAAAAAACTAGTGTCGCCAAGAGTCCATAAATTGATCGCACATCGTGACTTATTTTTGTTGAATTTTATGCATTAAATTACTTCTTATAATCTTGGATGTTTCATTTCCCTTGATTGATTTTATTTCATATTATGTGGACCGGATTTTTTGTCATGTATAGACGACGTTGGCGTACAGAAATCTGAAGTGCTTGTCGTCTATAGGTGACATTGGCGTCCAAAAGGTTATAATCTTTAATACCAATTTATTTAACCGGAGTATTACGAGCTGAGCGCTTCCGTGCTTCGGAGGGCACGTTAAACAGTCGGTCCCGGCTTTTAAGTCGTTAAGCCATGACGGAGGCCTTTAGGCGGCCTAAAAACTCCGTCACTAGAGTTGGCCACTAGCTCATACGAACATACATACATACATAACCGGAAACTTTTATGTATAAATGATTATAATTATGAATACTGTACAAGTAAACCTGTCAGGTACACCATGGCATGTATGGCGCGCTTTAAACATATCAGTAGTAACTACATAGAAAACATAACAAAATTTATAAAACAATCAATTTACTAAATGCAAACAAATACATACATAAGTAGATCGTGTTACGTAAGATGGACACAGGGGAAGTTTTGAACGCAAATACTGTTGTATACAAAGTATTGTCCTGTTTTGTTGACCCCCGAAATGAGTTATAATAAATAATAGCCAACAGTCACATACATAGTCCTGAGCCCACACTAGGACTCCCTGTGTCGTGGGTATCAGAAACTACGAGTACCATGCTACCACAACACCCAGACCCGGAACAAATATTTACAGATCATGCAAACATTTCTTCCGCAGCGGGAATCGAAACCGCGCCTCTTGCGTCTCTGCCGAGCAATCGCCCGCCACGCCACCGAGGCCGTCGTCGTTATAAGTTTGTACCTAGTATGTCTGTGTCATCGTAGTTCCCAACGAACGGACCGATTTTGATGCAATTTCTTCTATTTAAAAGCTAATGTGATCGAGATGGTTTTTATCTATAGTTTATGAAGATCTGTTGATGCGTTTGAAGATCAGCTCATTATCTACTTGACAAAAGATTATTTCACAGGTCCGATTGATTTCTGGTGGGTCGGGGGTTAATATCTCGTTCTTGCGTAATGTTTATTTTACGAATATGAATAAATATAATATCTAAAACGGTAAGCAAAAGTATCAACGTCTTTTTATCCCGTGCGTACATTTTACGTAACGCGAAAAATGATATCTCCCCCATACATATAATTTATTTCGTGAATGGTTAAAAATATATTATAAAACTGCATCCAAATTGTATCTCATCATATCCAAATCATGACATACGATACAAACATGATTGGCCGTCTTAATTTGTAAAAACTTTCGAAGCACAAATACTATTTATAAATGCGAAAGTAACTGTTCGTCTGTTACATTTTCACGCCTAAACCGCGAAACAGATTTTGATTAAATTTGTCAAGGGGATAGATTACATCCCGGGGAAGTACATAGGCTACTTTTTGCTGCGAGAATAATCTTGAAGGGGGTGAAATAAGGGATGAAAGTTTGTATGGGAACCTATCATTATACTAGCGAGGTCAAGAAATGTGTCGCGTATCCAAGTTGTTGACAGAAATTCTTTCCTTATTCCTTCGGTCCGGCTATAAAATGGAACCCTAAGCCACACTGTAGTTGCGAAAGATACGCGAGCGACAGCGACAGATTTACAAAATAAGGCAGCCGATCGGCTATACATTCTGGACACAGCTAAATACTAATAAATCTACTCAACAGCCTAAAGTCTGGTCCGTGAGCGGCGTTCTAATTAAATATCCTACTGTCTGCCCAGCGGTGGGCAGACAGGCTGTTGAAAATTCCGAAAATTTCATAAGAATTCTGAGCAAAATACGAATGGATTCCCCAAAACGCAATTAAAGCGAGTTCTTATATACTTACAACGCCATCTAGTGCCTGCATTTAGAACATGTCCTTCGAGTTCTAATATACTTACAACGCCATCTAGTGCCTGTATTTAGAACAACATGGTATTTTCTTTCAAACGATTCCATTTTCTACATCCGTTATAAGTTTGGGGGGTAATCAGGCAGACGTCCACAGACCAAACGTGAAAAACAATTCCAGGAAAAACGGGCAAGAACATGTTACACACATTATACCTATCTCCTCTTTTCTTTATACTTTTTATAGCTACAAACTCGAACTGCGATGAAAAAAAAATCAAAATGGTGGAAAACAAGATGGCCGCCGAACTGCGATGAAAAAAAATCAAAATGGTGGAAAACAAGATGGCCGCCATACAAAAACTATTAGCAATAGGTGGTGCTCGAACAAACGTCATAGAGGATGATGCAATGCAACTGCCAGAGTTGGAAAAATTCAAGATGGCGGATTCAAGATGGCGGCCAAAAAATTAGCTTGTCCGATCCGGCTGAAATTTTGCATCCGGAGGTTTTTGAGATCGCTGATGCTGAATGTCGGTTTTTCGATTTCACCAAATTTCAAGATGGCCGCCATACCAAGTTTTTTGTTTGTTTTCCACCAGAAACATTTCCGAATCTCGCGGGCTGCTTGCAGCCTTGTTATTTCTTTTCTTTCTTGTTGTTTTATATATCTCTTGTGTTTTTACAATAAAAGTTAAAAGCTCCTTGGCAGGCCATTTCATGCACCTGGTGCCTATTGAGACTTAGCTATGTCGCTGTGAATAATCTGCGAGTGCCACACATCGGGGATTTATTATAAACATACATATTATTTATAATAGGTTTTTACATAATAGGTCCCGTTTTGTACAAATGGCCAGCACTATGAAACAGCAACTTCATAAAGGTATATTGTATATGAAAGAAGATTAACTAAACAGGTGTATGAGGAGTGTGAATGGTACCGTTGGAAGGGGAAGACCTCTGCGCACGTACCTGGACTGAATCGGCGACGTTTTGGAAAAGGGCCAGGTCAAGAGTACCCTAAACCGACGAGCGTGTATGACGAATGTTATGAGAGTGAATGAAGCGAAAGAAGTATGTCAGGATCGTAGCAAAATATGGAGATCCGTGATCTCTGCCTACCCCTATGGGATGGATGTGTGTAGATACATTGTATTGTATAACAAATTTTTGCCCATTTTTCCTACAAACGATTTTACTAAAACGAATTCACTATCAACTTTATCAAAGTAAAGCTATTTCTAACTTTCAGAAACCATCAAAACAAGAAAAATATGTATTTCGGTCAATTTTGTACAACTAAAATTTCCATTCTTAGATTTTGCGATCTGGTGAATAAGGATGAACTTTCACCACACTGGTTCTGAAATTTTAATACTCAAGGTCTGCCCACTTCTTAACCGTCACCATTGAGGTACAAGAAACAATGAAAGAAGCTGTCAAAATTGTTTTTTGACAAGTATTTTAGTCCTGTCAAAAGTCATCTTGTCAAGCCTTTTGCTTTGTACCTTTTATAGTCTGATTATGGAAGAGGCCAAGACCATAATTTGTTTCGACCAACTTGAAATGCAAACTTCTCAGTCATATCATGCTTTGCAACCAAACTCTACAAAGTATTTCATTTATAAATGTGGGTATACCTACTATACGCAACTTTCTATCATTACCAGTATGATAATAAATATAATTAAAACATACTATCCAAATAGTATATGTCTAGACAAATGTTCACCAACACATAACCATTGATTACCAATCCTAAAAAGATCTATAGGCGAGTTAACAGAACTATATTGTCTGAACTATACTGACAAATATACTTTTTTCCCTGAAATAAAGTAAAAAGTAACTGAATGATTGAAGATTAAAAGCCTAAACCACTAACTTGTAAAGAACTTGGCAGAAAATTCTACCTAACTGTATAAATTTTTTCACAAAACCGACAATAAAAAAAAAAACAAAATTGAAAAAAAAAACAGTTATCGAAGTGTATCTAATGTGTCTTTCACGGGCTAAACAGCTGGTAATGTTCTTTAAGATTTATACTGTCTTACCACTGGTTAAACTGTCGGTTATGTGTTGGTGGAACTGTGATAACATTTGGTAGTGGATGCCGTATGGGCACCCAAACTTGCTTAGTTCTTCTCTTCCTTCTTCTTCTCGTCATCCGGGGTCTGCTCCGTGCTCTGTTGCTGACTTCCCTCGCGTTCTGCTGCCATCTGAGGAAAATATAAATAAATATTTATGTGGACATTTCACACAGCGCCATCTAGCCTCAAACTAAGCAAAGCTTGTACTATGGGAACCATATGGCTGATAGAATACTTATACACTTTTTTTTTTGTAAATACATACTTAAAATACATAGTACTACAACACCCAGACCCGGAAGAAATATTTGCAGAACATACAAACATTTCTCCCGTAGCGGGAATCGAACCCACGCCTCTTGCGTCTCGGCCAAGCACTCGCCCGCCACACCGAGACCTCAAGTAACCTATATTATTAATCCGGCACACATACTATGTATATTTCAAGTTCCATTCAAATCCGTTCAATCGTTACGGCGTGATTGAGGCACAAACATACATCGTCACATCCACACAAACTTTTGCATTTATAATATTACTAGCTGCCGCTCGCGGCTTCGCTCGCGTGGTACCCGGATAAAAATATAGCCTATATGTTAATCCAGTACGTGTACTATGTATATTCCAAGTTTCATTCAAATCCGTTGAGCCGTTTAGGCGTGATTGAGGCACAAACATTCAAACATTCAAACTTCCAAACATCCAAACATCTTCACAAACTTTCGCATCTTACTTATGTTATAAAATTGAAAAGTCTTAGTTTGCTTGAAATTAAGGGCGTAAAGCTCAAAACGCAACGATAGCGCGTACTAACTTTACCTGTGCTGCCATCTAGTGCGAAAGTTTGTAACGATGTTTGGATGTTTGTACCTCAATCACGCCTAAACAGCTGAACGGATCTGAACGAAACTTGGAATATACATAGTACATGTAATGGATTAACATATAAGCTATTTTTTATCCGAGTACCACGCGAGCGAAGCCGCGGGCGGCAGCTAGTTTATAATATAAGTAAGATTAGGATGTTAAGTAATGTAGGTAGCGACAATCGTCCAAAGAGTTATACAAACATCTTCGGCTGATAACAGACCACCGTTGTTATTGCACTTTTACTTGACCAACGCACTAACAATCAAATGCAATGGCTCAAAAAAGTGCAGGAAATTTTTAAAACAATACCTACTGCTAACGAGTAAATGACGAGAAATTTTAGGAGTAAAGAAAAAACATAGAATGCGTCCAGCTGCTTCTCTCCCCGAGCATGTCGTAAAAGTCGACTAAGGGATAGTCCTCCAACATGATGAGATACAATAAGCAAGTATTCCCAAGGAGGGTTGACGTCAGGCAGGCGGCCGGTCATAAAACACCTTAGCCAAAACTCTTACAGCATGATCCGAGGATCATGCTGTGCCGACCCCACATAGTGGGATAAGAGCAGGAAGAAGAGATGTACTGCTAATGAGGTAACGTGGCCAGCCCTTTGGGGAGCTTACCTGCGGTCGGTGATCTGAGCTCTGCTTTCTATCTGCAGGCGAACTTAGATAGAAAACTGAGCTAATTTTCATTTCATATTATTGTACCGATTACCATAAAGTTTTTAATGTTATTAAAGTCTGTCGTTGTAGTTTAAATATATAACAATTGAAGGGTAAGGGGGAAGAAAGGTCATAGTCATTTTTTAGCAAAATTGAGGTAATGACGCCATCTAGTTCCCATTAATGTGTACTATAATGTGGTGAAGACAGAAATTTGATAAAATGGTCACTGTCTACGGAAAATGAGGTAGAAAAAACCCCCGTTTTTTAAATAAAAGGTCATAGTCAAATCAATAATTAAAATAAAGAGCATTGTCAATGGACTATGATCGTTTTTGACGTATAAGTATAATGAAAGACTATAACAATTTATGACAATACATTTGTTTCAAATAAATGATTACTTATTCAAAATAAGACAGTTTTTTTGCATTTTCTCTAAACAATGTCATTATGAATATGATCCTTTTTCCCCCTTACCCTTCAATTACTTGTTTTTTTCATGTAGCTATGTACACATTTTGAAGCTGCCAAACATTACGGCCTCTGTCATAGTGGACGAGTGTCAAGCTGAGACGCTAAAGGTGCGGGGTCTCAAACCTTGGTTAATCTAAAATGGCTTAAATAATCCATGCTCAGACCAAATAAAAAGTTCTACAAAGACTACAGTTCTACCCTACTAATCGCACTTGCAGTAATCGTCATTTTTAGATTCACTTTTTTGCAGAAATGGTATTTCCAAAGGGCTAAATCTATACAAACATAAAAAAAATAATTCATTATATTTTTTACTATAAGTACATAACATTGACTTGCTGCAGAGATATCTAAAAGTTATGATTACCGCGTTTCGAAACCGCCATTTTGCAAGTACTGCATTTGCTATTACGAAGGCAGAGTTTCAGCCAAGGAAATGCACATACACCCTGAACACATTACCCTTCTTCGCAGTCGAATAAAAAAATTATATTGTCCAGGATCCATCAAACGTACCTTCTTATAAGCTTGCTCGAACAGCTTAAGGCTGGCCTGCTGCAGAGTGTTGGTGGCGGTGCGGATCTCCTCGGGGTCCACTGTGTCCTTCTTCGCGAGCAGCTCGCGAAGCTTGGCGATCTCCCCGCGCAGCTTGTCGCACTGTTAATCATAATCATAAATCATTTATTTGTCTGTGAACCTCGGTGCACCTTCAGTGCATTGCTTTAGTCGTGTCAAAGCCCCACTATCTTAAATCTTTCACCTGATTTATTAGAGTAATTATGTATATAATATATTGTTTATATTGACCCCAATTATTCTATTGGTATATCTGTATTTAGCCTACTCAGTCTTAATTCGTCCCGGGCACTACAGCGTCCCGTCTGTGAAGGTAAAAGTTGCCTCCTGATGCTGTATAAATCATCTACTATAGATTGTAAAAGGCCTTAGTTATATCTCTATTTATTTAGGAGCATAAACTAATATAGTTGTTTATTTTTATTTGTTTAGTGATGATCACTATCGCCCATTCTTCCTTTCTATCCTCTCCATCCCAAGGTTGTCTGGAAAAAATTGCTTTAAGCAATAAGACCGCCGTTTGTGTATTTCTGTTTTTATCACAATAAAGAATTCATCTATCTACATATACTGTAATGAAGGACGTGGTCAGTTCCTTGGCATTCTAGTGTGAATGCGTCCAGCCGCTTCTCTCCCCGAGCATATCGTATTCGACAAGGGATAGTATCCTCCAACATGATAGACCATCTATATGGGCGATTAGTTGATCACCTGTCACCACGGTTCACCATTAGCATGGATATGATTAAAAGAATGAATTATAAGTAAATGTCGGTGGGATTATAATCCGGACACGCAACGGCGTGTTCGGTGAATATGTCCCCACTACGCTCTCGCACCTGTCCGCGGACCTGCCGAGTCGGCCGGAGCAGCCGAATCCAGCTAGTGCTAGGTGCTTGATTTCTATCTTTCTTAAAGTAGTCACTTAGATTTATGTCGCTTACCCCCGAATACTCAAACGCGACTCAGAGTTGAGCACGTTTCAAGTCACGGTTTTTTGACAGTTTTTGATGAAAATCTGTCAAAAACTCGTCACTTGAGACGCGCTCAACTCTGAGATGCGTATGAGTATTCGGGGGTTAGTCTCTCAGTCGATAAGCGTTTCTCAGTCACTCGCTCAGTCTCTCAGCCAGCTTCTATGTCTCACGGCTTTTAGAGTCATATAGCTTAGTCTGTGAATCACGCTTAGTCCTGTCTAACCACTCGCTTAGTGTCTATCGCCCGCTTAGTCTATCACTTCCAACCCACAGGTCTACATTACCTCGCTCTATGTCAGGTCGCTTAGTCTCTCACCCGCCCGCTTAGACTCCTAGCTACCCCCTTAGACTCCTAGTCCCTCACCCGTCCACTTAATCCCCAAGGGTGGACACTACATACCTCGTCCTGCGGCAGCTGATGGCGGTACTCGTCCATCTTAGTCTCTGTGTCGTGTAGAACTCCCTCAGCCTGGTTGGCTAGCTCGACCCTCTCCCTGCGCTGCTTGTCAGTGGCCGCAAACTGTTCAGCTGCCTTCACCATGTTCTCAATCTCGTCCTTCGATAGACCGCCCGATGACTGGATCACGACTAGAAAGAGAATTTCATTTTTAAGACACTAGTTGGCGCCACTATGCTGCTGGCGCTGAGGCTGCTACACAGTTTTTTATAACTTTTGCAGCCTCAACGTTATATTTTGTAACCCTGACTTTTGTTTGTTGTTCTCAATAAATATTTCTGATTTCTGACTATATTATGGAACAAGACACGAATAAGACAACTCGGGACTGCAGACAGTCATCGAGCAATACCAGGCATCATCATCGAGTCGGCATCAACAACGGATACAAAAACACCATCGAGGATACTGGGACACTGCTGCCAACATCCCAAAGTCCTCCTCTGGGGGATATAGAAGATAAGAATGCTCAAACTCCTTATCCGGGTACAAGGCGAGCGGAGCCGCGGGCGGCAGCTAGTTATAATCATGTAAAACTCACTCTGTTGCTCTTTGCCAGTTCCCTTGTCTCTGGCAGACACATGCACGATGCCGTTAGCGTCGATGTCGAAAGTCACCTGCAAGTTATAATTATTTTTGAAATACATTCATAAGTGACAATAAGACAGCCTCGGTGGCGTGGCGGGCGATTGCTCGGCTTAGATGCAAGAGGAGCGGGTTCGATTCCCGCTGCGGAAGAAATGTTTGCATGATCTGTAAATATTTGTTCCGGGTCTGGGTGTTGTGGTACCATGGTACTCGTAGTTTCTGATACCCACGACACAGGGAATCCTAGTGTGGGGTCAGGACTATGTATGTGACTGTTGGCTGTTATTTATTATTATTAAGTAAGTTCGTATGAGTCGTAGGTTCAAACCCGGTGTACCAATGTATTTTTCTGTGCGAAAAATGTATGTGCGCTATACCAGTACTCTCAAACGGTGAAGGAAAGCATCGTGAGGAAACCCGCGGCTTAGTCAGCTCCGCACGTATTGACCATGTCTTTCCTGTGGACAAGGCTGACTAAGCTGAGAGGATGGAATAGGCGCTGGGCAAGCCTACTCCATCTTAATTCGTCCCGGGCACTACAGCGTCCCGTTTGTGAAAGTAAAAGATGCCTCCTGACGCTGTATACATCATCTAATACAGATGGTAAAAGACCTTAGTAGTTAGTACATGGTAAGGCCTTAATTTAGTAGTAGGTACCTCGACTTGCGGGACGCCGCGCGGCGCGGGCGGGATGCCGACCAAAGAGAACTGTCCGAGAAGTTTGTTGTCGCTCGCCATCTCACGCTCACCCTGGTGCACCTTGATCTCCACCTGGGTCTGTCCGTCAGCGGCTGCCAACAAAACAATAAATAAATATTCGTAGACATTTCACACAGCGCCATCTAGCCCCAAACTAAGCAAAGCTTGTACTATGGGCACCAGATGGCTGATACAATACTTGTATACATATTTTTTTTGTAAATACATACTTATAATACTACAACACCCGGACCTGGGAGAAATATTTTCAGGACATGCAAACATTTCTCCCGTAGCGGTAATCGAACCCGCGCCTCTTGCGTCTCAGCCGAGCACTCGCCCGCCACGCCACCAAGGTCGTCAAATATGGGGTCAAATCATTCCTATATTGAGTCAAATGTGTCCTATTTCGTCGGCGTATTGTGAAAACCTCGTAGGTGGGTTGTAGTGAACTTTTCTGGAGAAAGTAAATACGTCTGGTGTACAATTTTTCTAGGACTTGTTTTAGTATTATCCGCGTTTATGGAACCATAAATAATTGAATGGAACTGAGAACGGATTGTGCGTATCGAGATTTTAATACAGATGTGCAATTAAACGTAATTGGTAAATAATCTGAGGTTTTCCCTATACACCGACGATAATGGTGCCTATTAGTCCTATATAATGTGGCCAAATGTGCCTTATCATCAGCTTCCTGCCCTTATCCCACTCTATGTGGGGTCGGCAAAGCATGATCCAAGGATCCAAGGATCATGCTGTAAGAGTTTTGGCTAAGGTGTTTTATGACCGGCCGCCTGCCTGACGTCAACCCTGCTTGGGAATACTTGCTTATTGTATCTCATCATGTTGGAGGATACTATCCCTTAGTCGACTTTTACGACATGCTCGGGGAGAGAAGCAGCTGGACGCATTCTATGTTTTTTCTTTACTCCCAGTCCAGCAGAGAAGCTGGCCAAATGTGCCTTATATTAGGAAATAATGTATCTAAATAGAGTAACAGAGTGACATGGCTCAAATCACTCACCAGTTGAGAAAACTTGGCTTTTCTTAGTGGGGATGGTGGTGTTCCTGGTGATGAGCTTGGTGAACACTCCGCCCAGGGTCTCGATGCCCAGCGATAGCGGAGTCACGTCCAGCAGTAGGATGTCGGTAACGTCTCCCGCTAGGACTCCGCCCTGCACGGCGGCGCCGACGGCCACTGCTTCGTCCGGGTTCACTGCGCGGGATGGCGCTCGGCCAAAGATCTCCTGCACTGTTTGTTGTACCTACGGAATCAAGTTTTGAGACAATTAATGTCTAGGTGAAGAGATGGGCATGTCATGAGGGATGAAAGTCATGCGATGAGAAGAGTAATAAATAAATTAAATAACACCCAACAGTCACATACACAGTCCTGACCCCACGCTAGGATTCCCTGTGTCGTGGGTATCAGAAACTACGAGTACCATGCTACCACAACACCCAGACTCGGAAGAAATATTTGCAGAACATGCAAACATTTCTTCCGCAGCGGGAATCGAACGCGCGACTCTTGCGTCTCCGCCGAGCAATCACCCGCCACACCACCTTTTTCGTGTTGTTTTGTTAATAAACTATATTCTATTCTAGATATGAATGTAGATGGATACAAGAGTAGAGGTAGACCGAGTGAAAGATGACATGAGTAAGAAGAACTATAGGCGGAATTCGTATGTGGTGCGGGCGAGCAGAACAGTCAATGTTTTTGTCAAGTTATTGGACATTAATCTGTTCAATACTGGTATTCCCAAGGCAAGGCGATGCCTAAAACTAAATTTTTTTTAACCCTAAAGTTTAACTCACTTACTGTTTAGCTTAGTGATAAAATAGCTTGTTAAATGAGTGTTCACATTGAATAACTATTCTAGTACTAACAATGAAAACTTATATTGACTCACTGTTTCTATCATAGTTATTAAGGACATTTATTATAGCTGTTGCTTTTCCGAAAATAAAGTAAAGGAGTGATTGCTGAGATGACGGCTGATAGAAGAAAAATACATGTTGTACCGACCCCATGTAAATGGGACAAGGGCAGGAAGATGATGATGATCAGCTAAACAATATGTTCTCTTACAAGTACAAAAGTCTAAATAAGTAAAATGTCGGTGGGATTATAATCCGGACACGCAACGGCGTGTTCGGTGAATATGTCCCCACTACGCTCTCGCACCTGTCCGCGGACCTGCCGAGTCGGCCGGAGCAGCCGAATCCAGCTAGTGCTAGGTGCTGTCTATTAATACTAATAGGGAATATGCACGTGATTTAAATGAGAGTCAAATATACATACATATTATCACGCCTGTATCCCTAACGGGGCGGGCAGAACCACAAGTAATCATTAGAAAACTTGCAGCCACTTCTGATCCAAGACTCCCAAGATGGATATGGTGAACCATGGTGACAGGTGATCAGCCCATCGCCCATATAGGTCCATCAAGTTGGAGAGGATATTTGTTTAATAAACTATATTACATTAAAATTATACCTCCATCAATATTTTTGATAGGCATTTCTTTTTGAGCAAGAAACTAATATTTAAATAGTGGTAAAAAAATATGGGATTTTCAAATATTCGAAACGCGTCGCCATTGGTCAGATATGCAGAATACGTAATACTATGACAACAAAATTTACAATACCACCAAGTGTGTAGTTGTTTGCTGTTTTGCCTGTAAGTGATAGACTATGACGTCACACCACGCGCGACAAAATGGCAGGCGTTTAAAGGCTATTTTTAACTTTTTTTAAATACCTTACTCATTAGTAAGGTGTCGTTAGATTGGTCTGGATGAGGAGTGTTATAGGCTATTTAAAGTATAAAAAATCCAAAGATGACTATAAGAAGCCAATTTAAATTTATTCCTTTGGCTGCCTCTGTAGCTAAAGCGGCTCAACGGATTCTGACAAATGAGGTGTCGATGGTACAGCCTATCTTCTTCGACACTAAAGCGTAAAAAAAATATGGCTTTAAGCTACATGTGTCAAAACATCTAATACAGCAGATATACCATAAAAAATGGCAAATGGCATTACGAGCTGAGCGCTTCCGTGCTTCGGAGGGCACGTTAAACAGTCGGTCCCGGCTTTTAAGTCGCCAAGCCACAACGGAGGCCTTCAGGCGGCCTGAAAACTCCGTCACAAGAGTTGGCCACTAGCTCATACACTCAGTCAGTAAGAGATTTAAGTATTAAGATTACCTTGGGCATTCTCGTCATTCCGCCAACCAACAACACCTCCCCGATATCGGTGCGCTGCGTCTCGGCATCTTGCATGGCTCGCTGGCAAGGTGCAACAGTGCGCTTGATAAGGTCGCCGACTAAAGACTCCAACTTGGACCGCGTCATCTGTGGAGGAGAATTTCAACTAGTTTAGTTACTTGTTATCATCTATATTATAGATCTATACTTGAGAGCACTGGTGGTCTAGTTGGGAGTGACCCCGCCTTCCGATCCTAAGATCGTGGGTTCAAGCCCGGTCGTGTACTAATAGATTTTTAGGTTCGAAAAATTCATGTGCGCTATACCAGTACTCTCACAACGATGAAGGAAAACATCGTGAGGAAACCCGCGGCTTAGTCAGCTCTGCACGTGTTGACCATGTCTTTCCTGTGGACAAGGCCGACTAAGCTGATAGGATGGTATAGGTGCTGGGCAAGCCTACTCCATCTTAATCCGTCCCGGACACTGCAGTGTCCTGTTTGTGAGGGTAAAAGTTGCCTCCTGACGCTGTATAAATCATCTACTATAGATGGTTAAAGGCCTTAGTTAGTTATTACAGACAGATTAGAGATCTCACCTTAAGATTCATGTGCTTGGGGCCGGCAGCGTCCATGGTGAGGTAAGGCAGGTTGATGTCAGTCTGCGCTGAGCCGGAGAGCTCGATCTTGGCCTTCTCAGCGGCCTCTTTCAGACGCTGCATCGCCATTGCATCCTTGCGGATATCTACGCCTTGCTGGAAGAAGAACAAAACAAGATTATAAAATTTATAAAAACCCACGATGATAGTTTTTTTTTTGTCTACAACAAAAGCAGGACATCAACTTCCTGCCCTAATCCCACTCTATGTGGGGTCGGCACATGAACCTTGGATCACGCTGTAAGAGTTTTGACTAAGGTGTTTTATGACCGGCCGCCTGCCTGACGTCAACCCTCCTTGGGAATACTTGCTTATTGTATCTCATCATGTTGGAGGATACTATCCCTTAGTCGGCTTTTACGACATGTTCGGGGGAGAAGCAGCTGGATTCTATGTCTACAACAAAAGCAGGTCTCCAATAAAAAGAGTGTTATCGAGTTTCAGAAGTGCAAAAAACTATACTAGTTGCTATGGACTTTTTTTTTATTTGTGGACATTCCACACAGCACTATCTAGCGTCAAACTAAGCAAAGCTCGTACTATGGGCACCAGATGGCTGATAGAATACTTATATACTTTGTAAATACATACTTATCATACTAATATTATAAAGAGGAATTTTTTTTTGTTTGTTCGTAACGAATAGGCTCCGAAACTACTGGACCGATTTCAAAAATTCTTTCACCAATAGAAAGCTACATTATCAGGGTCCAGTATAGGCTATAATATATTTACAAAAAATTAGGGATCCGTAAGAAAATTGCAATATTGTAACCCAAGGTAGAAAGCCCAAAATAGTTTTTGGCGTGCGCTGCGAAAACTATTAATTATAGAACAAAATAATGTTACTACACGCGTACGAAGTCGCGGGCAACAGCAACAACAGCTAGTATGACATAATATTACAACATCCAGACCCGACAGAAATATTTGCAGAACATACAAACATCCTCGCAGACTTTCACATCCTACTCGGACGGCCTCGGTGGCGTGGCGGGCGATTGCTCGGCGGAGACGCAAGAGGCGCGGGTTCGATTCCCGCTGCGGAAGAAATGTTTGCATGTTCTGCAAATATTTCTTCCGGGTCTGGGTGTTGTGGTACCATGGTACTCGTAGTTTCTGATACCCACGACACAGGGAATCCTAGTGTGGGGTCAGGACTATGTATGTGACTGTTGGGTGTTATTTATTTTTTATTATTATTTTTTATTTTACTAATATTATAAATGCGAAAGTTTGTGAGGATGTGTGGATGTGACGATATATGTTTGTGCCTCAATCACGCCGTAACGACTGAACGGATTTGAATGAAACCTGGAACATACATAGTATGTGTGCTGGAATAACATATAGGCTACTTTATCCTAGTACCACGCGAGCAAAGCCGCGGGTGGAAGCTAGTTTATAACATAGATGATTTGATCAAATAAAATGTCACAAGGAATTATTGACCCCTCAGAATATAATACTCAGAGGAGTGGTTTTCACTTGTACTTTTTATAGCACTGTTCTTCTGTTCAAGTGGAGATTATACTTAAACACTATGTCCAATGCATTACAGGAAATTGTATTTATTTATTTAGGCGACCTTCGTGGCTAGGCGGGCGAGTGTTAGGCTGAGACGCAAGACGCGCGGGTTTGATTCCCGCTGCGGGAGAAATGTTTGCATGCTCTGCAAATATTTCTTTCTGTAGTATTATGTATTATAAATATGTATTTACAAAAAGAAAGTATATAAGTATTCGTATCAGCCATCTGGTTCCCATAGTACAAGCTTTGCTTAGTTTGGGGCTAGATGGTGCTGTGTGATATGTCCTCAATATTTATTTATATTTAACCACCTTGGGACTTTAAATCGGAGCGGCTACAAGCTTACTTATAATAATAATAATAATAAATATTTATTTGCTCTCACAAAAGGTTAGGTACATGTTGTGGGTATTTAGATTTAAAAGTACAAACTTATTTTAACCTGCTTCGTGAGAGTCTGGTGCCTGTAATAGGTTTGTGCAAACCTGTGACACAGGTCACCAGTGCTCCCAACGCCGCGAATTAATAAAGTATGAAGCAACAAAGATAGTAAATGATAAGTAGGTATGCATGTGTGAGTGAATGTGTGTATGAGAAAAAGTGAGTATGAGAGATTGTGTGTATGAGAGTGTATGTGGGTGTGTTGATGTGACTTATCATTACCCGTGACTCTGCCCACCTCATTAAGGATACAAGCGGGATGATATCGTCACTGGAAAAGTAAATTTACGTAAGCGCCAAAACGCCATTTCGAGAAGAAGCCGTATAAAGTTTTTTTTTTCGTTTTTTAATCATAACTTTTTACCTAATTATCGAATTTTGATGACGTCAACATAAGATTTCATTCTTTTTTCGATACGATATAATAAACTCACGTCTCTCTTAAACTCGTCGACTAGGAAGTTAACAATGACGTTGTCGAAGTCCTCCCCGCCGAGCAGGGTGTCCCCATTCGTAGACTTCACCTCGAACACCCCCTTCTGAATCTCCAACACTGACACATCGAACGTGCCTCCGCCAAGATCGTAAACCGCTATACTGGAAGAATGAATTGACAAAATTAATGACGGCCTCGGTGGCGATTGCTCGGTAGACGCAAGAGGCGCGGGCTCGATTCCCGCTACGGAAGAAATCTTTAAGGAAAGAAAGAAACTATTTATTTGGTTCACAAATACTTAAATAAATAATAAATAACACCCAACAGTCACATACATAGTCCTGAACCCACAGTAGGATTCCCTGTGTTGTGGGTATCAGAAACTACGAGTACCATGCTACCACAACACCCAGACCCGGAAGAAATATTTGCAGAACATGCAAACAAATATAAAAAGAAATTAAAATTACACAGCTAAAACAAAAAAATAATAATAAATTGTGAGCCAAAAAGGCAACCACTCAGCGTGTGCTGCAGAGCCCGGAAGCAACTACAGCGCTGCTCTTCCGTGGCACCGTGGTGCAAGCTGAGAGGATGGAATAGGTGCTGGGCAAGCCTACTCCATCTTAATTCGTGTCCCGGGCACTACATCGTCCCGTTTGTGAAGGTAAAAGTTGCCTCCTGGCGCTGTACAAATCATTTACAGATAGTAAAAGGAAAGGCAAATTTACGTAAGCGCCAATGGAGAAAAAGCCGTTTAAAGTTCATTTTTTTCGTTTTTTAATCATAACTTATTACCTAATTATCGAATTTTGATGACGTCAACGTAAGATTTCATTCTTTTTTCATTTTTTATGTCCAGCAATTCATATTATTGTATTTGGACTGCTATTTTAGGATGATAACTCAATATGCCCATTTGGCGCCATTTTGGCGCTTACGTAATTTTGCCTTTCCAGTGACGATATAACTTATATAATAGACATAGGATAAAAATGGCTTTTTAATGTTATTTTGATAATAGCTTACACTTTGTCGTCAGTCTTGTCCATGCCGTAGGCGAGCGCGGCGGCGGTCGGCTCGTTGATCACACGCAGCACATTCAAACCGGCGATCTGACCTGCACAGAACAACAGAACATTATGGCCTCAAATCATAATACTATACCGGTAACCCTCTATACTGTACTAGCTGGCGCCCGCGGCTTCGCTCGCATGGTACCCGGATAAAAAATAGCCTATATGTTAATCCAGTACATGTACTATGTATATTCCAAGTTTCATTCAAATCCGTTCAGCCGTTTAGGCGTGACTGAGGCACAAACATCCAAACTCACAAACTTTCGCATTTATAATATAAGTAAGATAGTATAGAGTTTAAACTTACTACGTGCAGGTCTCTCTATACTCTATACTATAGTATAGAGTATAGAAACCTGCACAAAACAATGTGGCGTCAAATCATAATACTATACAGGGTTTTTTTTTAACGGGGACAGTAATGGAAAATCCGAAACCAGAAGAGATACAGGAAAAATGTATTAGGAAATAGTTACTCTTTTTTTTGTGAAAACAATTTTTAGCACATTTCTTGGCCAAGCGCGAATTGGCCAAAAAGTAAGTTCGTATGAGCACGTTAAATTGTCGGTCCCGGCTTTTAAGTCATTAAGCCACGACGGAGGCCTTTAGGCGGCCTAAAAACTCCGTCACAAGAGTTGGACACTAGCTCATATGGACTTACTTATCATGATAATTCTAAAACTAATTATTTGTTTTGGCTTTTTACCCCCGAATACTCAAACGCGACTCAGAGTTGAGCACGTCGCAACTCTCGATTTTTGACAGTTCTTGATGAAAATCTGTCAAAAAATCGTCACTTGAGACGTGCTCAACTCTGAGATGCGTTTGAGTATTCGGGGGTTAGACGTAAAATGTTTTTAAAGGGTGTGCAATGAGGTTAAGTGTAATGTAGCGTGGTTTCTAGGAAAGCCGAGGGCACAAGCCGGCGACTAGCTGGTACCGCGCGTCTCTCTCGCATCGCTGCAAAAGTATATGCATACAGACACATACACTGATCGGCGATGCTTACCTAGTTAGGTAAGTAATAGTTATTAAAAATCAAACTAACATTATAAACGAGAAAATTATTAAGTTTGGGTTTTTGTTGCGTAAAACACGAATTATCTACAGTCTTTCTGCTCTGTTTTGTTTATCCATATCCATCCAAAGGTTGTCTGGAAGAGATCGCTCTTAGCGATAAGGATACCCATTGTACTGTGTTTGATTTGTTTTTTTATTTACTTTTCTGTTTTTTTTTTGTGTGCAAAAAAGTGTTTTTCTATCTATCAATTATTTGACTGTGGGCGATGGGCTGATCACCTGTCACCATGGTTCACCATAATCCATCATGAGACTCTTGAGAGCATACAAACATTTCTCCCGTAGCGTGAATCGAACCCGCGCCTCTTTCGTCTCAGCCGAGCCCGCCAAGCCACCGAGGGCGTCGAAGTCATTTCAAGGTTCATACCAAAAGCTATTAAATTTCCGTTCAACTTACCAGCATCTTTGGTCGCTTGTCTCTGAGAATCGTTGAAGTAGGCAGGTACGGTGACCACTGCGTTCTTGACGGGGGTGTTGAGATAAGCTTCGGCAGTTTCCTTCATCTTCATCAGCACAAACGCGCCGATCTGGGACGGGGAGTACACCTTGCCGTCTGTCCCTGTTGGTGAAATGAAAATACATATTATATTATCATGCCCATATCCCTAATGGTCTAGGCATAGCCACAAGTAAACATAAGAAAACTTGCAGCCACTTCTGATTTAAAATCCTAAGATGGATATGGTGAACCATGGTGACAGGTGCTCAGCCCATCACCCATATAAATAACACCCAACAGTCACATACAGTCCTGACCCCACATTACAGAGTATGCAAACATTGCTTCCGCAGCGGGAATCGAACCCGCGCCTCTTGCGTCTCTATCCTCGCCGTCATTATAGATGGTCTATCATGTCAGAGGATACTATCCCATAGTCGACTTTCACGACATGCTCGGGGAAGAAGCAGCTGGACGCATTCCGTTTTTTCTTTACTCCCAGTCCTGAGAAGTAGTATACAAATTTAAATATGTATACCTCAAACAAAAAAAAACTAAACCAACACACCTTGCACCCAAGCATCGCCATTGGACGCCCTCACAACTTTGTAAGACAGATTCTTCATGTCCTTCTGGACCTCAGGGTCGTCGAACCTCCGGCCGATCAGGCGCTTGGTCGCATAGAAGGTGTTCCCGCTGTTGGTCACCGCCTGCCGCTTGGCCGGCATGCCGACCAATCTCTCGCCTTCCTTGGTGAACGCCACGTGGGAAGGAGTGGTGCGGGAACCCTCGCTGTTCTCCACCACCTGGGAATTATAGTTTAGTATAAATATTTGAATATACGATAAATGAGGCCATGAGAGGCAGAGTGGCCTATCTGCATTTTCTTCAATATTGATCTTGATATTGGAATCTGCTCTAGTCGGTTAAAGTCATAGCGCAATAGTGGCCTAAAATTAATTAAGTATTTTATTTATCCATAGATGGCAGCATTAAATAGAATGACCAATGACATTATTTAGTAAAGTTACACATATCCAAAATCTGGGCTGGATAATGCAAGTTTTGATTTTGTAGTTAGGTCACTCTGGCTCTCATGGCCTCAAATATAATAAATATACGATTGAAAAGAGAAGAGAAAAGATGATTGGCCACCTTATAATACACGACAGTTTTATAAATACCATCATAGAAGGAAAAGTAAAAGGAAAGAGAGGAAGAAGGCCACGAATTAGCTACATGAGCCAAATAAAGAAGGTAGCTGTTGGGTCTTATAAGGAGATCAAGGAGGCTGCGCTGGATAGAAACAAGTGGAGAGCTGCATCACCGACAAGAGCGTAGCTTTTAAATTAGAAGAATAAATATTTGTGGACATTACACGCAGCGCCATCTAGCCCCAAACTAAGCAAAGCTTGTACTATTGGAACCAGATGGCTGATACAAATACTTTTATACTTTTTTTCTTTGTAAATACATACTTTACATAATACTATAACACCCAGACCTGAAAGAAATATTTGCAGAACATACAAACATTTCTCCCGTAGCGGGAATCGAACCTGCGCCTCTTGCATCTCAGCTGAGCACTCGCCCGCCACGCCGAGGTCGTCGAGTGATAGATAGATATTGATCCTAATCCTACTAATATTATAAATGCGAAAGTTTGTGTGGATGTGACGATGTATGTTTGTGCCTCAATCACGCCGTAACGACTGAACGGATTTGAATGGAACTTGGAACATACATACATAGTATGTGTGCTGGAATAACACATAGGCTATTTTTCGAAATTAAAAATTAGATATTGAATTAGAAAGTTTTCCTCAAAGGCTCCATTTGTTAACTTGAAACTTCCTTCACCGTTTGAGAGTACTGGTATAGCGCACGTAAATTTTTCGAATAGAAAAATCCATCCCATCCTCGTCGCCAATGTTATATAGGAAGCCTAAAGAGGTGTTGACAGAAAGCCGGTATAATTCACACTGGTTTATTTGACTCGGGACAAAGCCTTATAAGTAGCACGGCCTACCCTACTTACATAGGATAGGTAGGTATACATATACAATAGTGCACAAACAGATTTGAACCCACGACCTCGGGATCGGAAGGCTAGTTCACTAGACCACCAGAGCTCTCAAGTCCAATACCTTTATATCAAGAATCCAGATGATCTAAAACAATCAAACCATCTTACCTTAGGCGTCTTTCCTTCCATGACAGCAACACAAGAGTTGGTGGTTCCCAAATCAATGCCGATAACAGCTCCTCGTACCCCATCAGATCTGGAAATCGCAATAAAAGCATGAGACATCAGGCCATAGATGAGGGGTAACCAAGAAGTTGCCAAGGTGGATAAAATAAATAACACCCAACAGTCACATACATAGACCTAACCCCACACTAGGATTCCCTGTGTCGTGGGTATCAGAAACTACGAGTACCATGCTACCACAACACCCAGACCCGGAAGAAATATTTACAGAACATGCAAATATTTCTTCCTCAGCGGGAATCGAACCCGTGCCTCTTGCGTCTCTGCCGAGCAATCGCCCGCCACGCCACCGGGGCCGTCCCAATGTTCTATGGAACATGACATCATCGGACAGGATATGATATTTTTTTTCTTATTTTGTCAAGGAACATGTAATACTTTTATTTCTCAAATTGTTCCATAGGCCAAGGTAAATAAGACCTCTTTACGATTATAACATTCTTGCTACGAATATCCATTCTTTCGATTTTTAGGATTCTTTTGTAGTATTTACCCAGGCAGATGTTTGATCAATGGTATGGAAAAATTGTCATTATCAGTGTCATTTAGCTTCTCATGGAAGATTATGGGAAAATCCTATTTTGTTCTATAGCATGAAACTCAGGTAAAAAGCTAGTATGTAGATCTATTGAAAAAATTGGGAAGAAAATGTGCCATTTTGTTCGATAACGTCATATTCCTAGAACAAATGGGAACTACCCGCCAAGGTCTCCGCGTCGACTGGGTAGACAAAGTCGATGCAAAGAGTTGTGCTGAGGCAAGGACTCAACCCCAACATGGCATAACACCAATATCTTAAGGTCTTAAGGATCATTTACTTAAAAAATTGCCAAGTGGGGTTTCTCGATGCTTCTGTGGGGGGCGAGTGCTCGGCTGAGACGCAAGAGGCGCGGTTTCTATTCCCGCTACTGAAGAAATATTTCTCTCAGGTCTGGGTGTTTAGTATTGTATTTTTAAAGAAAGTATATAAGTATTTTATCAGCCAATTGGTGTCCATAGTACAAGCTTTGCTTAGTTTGGGGCTAGATGGCGCTGTCACACGATGAAATGTCCACAAATATTTATTTATATAATGTAGCGTGGTTTCTAGGAAAGCCGAGGGCATATGCCGGCGACTAGCTGGTACCGCGCGTCTCTCTCGCATCGCTGCAAAAGTGAATGCATACAGACGCATACACTGATCGGCGATGCATGAATTAGCCGTTTCAAAATTAAGAAATGTTCATCTCATCACTTATATTATACAGGTGGGCTAACTTATTAGTATCTGGACTAGGAAAGAACTAAACCCATTACCATCAGGAGGACTTTCTTTCACCACACTGGTTTGAAAGACCTACAAGTACCACAAGTATTGTGCGCCTCGGCAAACTTCATGCTTTGCACAAAAACCGAATTTGTCCCAATATGCAACTAAAAATAATTGAACTGCTGGACTGGGAGTAAAGAGAAAACAGAATGTGTCCAGCTGTTTTTCTGCCGAGCATGTTGTAAAAGCTGATTAAGGGATATTATCCTCTCCAACATGATGGACCACCTATATGGGCGATGGGCTGATCACCGGTTACCATGGTTTACTATATCAATCTTGGGATTTAATCAGAAGTGGCTGCAGGTTTTCTTGTGTTTGCTTGTGGCTCTGCCAACCCCTTTGGGGATACGGGCGTGATAATATGTATGTATAAATTACATATCATCGTGTTAGTTCGTATTTCAGAAGCTATATTTGTGGTACCTACTAGTGTTGTAATATTGGCTGATGCAATCAAATGAAACAAGATGCTTTTTTTAAGAAATTTTTTACACAAACGAGTGCAATGAGCAAGTGATGTGTGGTTGTTAGAATATCTACAATTGTACAAAGCCTAAAGCGAAGGTCAAGATTTAAAAGTTAGGTTATAATGACGAAAAACCGCTTTAAAACTGGTAAAATGCACTTACTTATTCCTGCTCTGGACGCCATGTCGCTGGTAAAGAGGGACTGTGGGCGCTGCGGTCTAGAAATTGACGGAAAACAACGTTTTTGAATGAAATTACAACTGGTGAAGATAACTCCATGTGCCGCTAGGACCGGTCGACTTTGTAACCATATAGATATGTAGGCATCGTGGAGATTAAAATAATCAAGGAATATTACGATTTACTGACATTTTCAGCTCATCTGACAAACGATATTCATTCGTTTTCAATAAAATGGTACTTACGCTTCTGATGATTGATGAGAAGTTTCTCTGTGTGTACACATCCGACCCAATTCCTGAGCATTCCAGAGCCTTTCGGCCGATCACCCGCGTCGCGGTCAACATTTTTCTAGGAATTACTTCAACTGCGTAATTTATTTTCTGCTTCTATTTCAATTCAAACCGAACATGTGGGTGACGCAACTACTTGAAAGAACAGAATTATGATTTCTGATTTTTTGAGGCCTTGCAATTTGTTGCCAGGCGCAATAAAAAATTGATTCATGGAATATTCTGGCGTTTACGTCATAGATATTCAAACATCCTATTGGTGGAAAGGCATAGAACTGTCACATTGCTTACAAATAAGTATTTTGACCAATCAGAAGTAAGCATATTGTTTTCAAATACTTCACCAAATTCTTTATTTTAGCGACATCTAGTAGTGAGTAGATATTTTAACAAAACTATACCCATTCATTGTCCTTCATGCCTGTGCAACATCATCATCATCATCATTGATGAATTGACTTGACGATGGAATTTGATGTAGATACGACAAATAGAAAAATGCAAACGAACAAATAGATGCGAGAACCTTACGAGGCGTTATTACATAAATCAGTATAGTTACCTGAGAGCAATAAGAGGGTTGGTATTTCCTAGCGCAAATAATTTATTTGGGCACACAACGCGGGAATACAGCCAGTGCTCTTGGAACCTTGCGAATGGTCATTTGTGGTTTATCTTTTAAGTAGGTACTTGAGTTTTCAAAAGTTACAAGTAGCAAATTACAGTAACGATTTAAGAAAACTTTTTGGAAAAAAATTAAACCTTCAGTAACCGTCTGTTATGAGATTACAAAATTATTAACCCCTGACCAGGGGGTGTTATAAGTTTGAGTGTGTATCTGTATCTGCCAATTCTGTCTGCCATGACAATGTGTTTGCTTCATAGCTCCTGGGATTATGGTTAATTTTTTTCGTTTGTGTTTTATTTGACAGTATTCATAATAAACATTTGTGGACATTTCACACAGCGCCATCTAGCCCCAAACTAAGCAAAGCTTGTACTATGGACACCAGATGGCTGATAGAATACTTTATAATACAAACATTTCTCCCGTAGCGGGAATCGAACCCGCACCTCTTGCGTATCAGCCGAGCACTCGCCCGCCACGCCACCGAGGTCGTCATAGCTATGTTTCAAGACAATCTGCTCAGCCGTTTAAAGATCACCGCTTTATGCTTAGTTGATTTTTTCCTTATCACAGGTTTTTTTGAGTCGGGGGTTTCATTAAACTATTAATTTAATTTTTATATTAAAATCATTATAACGAACACGTATTACATACATACATATCCCGTATCCCTAACGGGGTGGGCAGAACCACAAGTAATCATAAGAAAACTTGCAGCCACTTCTGATCCAAGACTCCCAAGATGGATATGGTGAACCATGGTGACAGGTGATCAGCCCATCGCCCATATAGGTCCAACAAGTTGGAGAGGATACTAGGTACTCCTTAGTCGACTTTTACGACATGCTCGGAGAGAGAAGCATCTGTTTTTTTTTACTCCCAGTCCAGCAGAGAAAAATACCTATTAGATTAGGTATAATCGATTCATGAATAACAAAGGAAACATCTCATATAATCACCATAATAAATGAATAATCATAAGCCAATTGATATACCTATTTTTATGCAAATATTACATTATTTGCCAAAGCAATTTATTCATCTCATTTGCCTAACTTGTCTAGGTACCGTACCTACTTATTAAACTTAATTTACATCGTGCGGAATGGGTTTTCCTACCTGCATTGATTATTATCAGTCATTATCCTTATTGTTTATCCGTTATCTATACTCTATACTAATATTATAAAGAGGATTTTTTTGTTTTTTTTTGTTTGTAACGAATAGGCTCCGAAACTACTGGACCGATTTCAAAAACTCTTTCACCAATAGAAAGCTATATTATCAGGGTCCAGTATAGGCTATAATAAATTTTCAATAAAATTAGGGATCCGTAAGAAAATTGCAACGTTGTAACCCAAGGTAGAAAACCTAAAATAGATTTTGGGGTGCGGCTCCGAAACTACTAGACCGATTTCAAAAATTCTTTCACCATATGTAGGAATATCATTCTATAGATCAAGTCCACGATGGTCTATCCCCGTGCGAAGCCGGGGCGGGTCGCTAGTGTAGATATAAAATGTTGAAAAGTTAAAACATGGATACTGTGGCACACAGAGAAGTTTCCTATTGATTTATTATAGTTACGTTTATTTTACGAAAAAGAATAAAATAGGTAACTAAACAAGTGGGTATTTATTTAAATAAAACCAGTCAAGTGCGAGTCGAATTCATAAATGTTTCTTGAATGACACCCTATTATAGGTGGCAGGGTATCAAAATATCAATTCTTGGAAATCACCGAGTGATAAAAATTCACCAAAATGGTTCATTTCGTGTGTGTGAACGAAAAAGGCCCACTCCCGCTGTTTATCTTACGTGGTGCGAACTATAACTTTTTGTAGGTAGGTGATTGAGTAATAAGACAAAAATTACATTAAAAAATGAACTTTTAATTTATGATTGAATACAAATTAGTTAAAACTATATGTACCTATCTAAGCTGAGTTTTGTTATTCTTAATTCCATTCTGAAATTCAGTCAGCCGCAATTCAATTCATTAATCCGTCCTTTTACACATAATAGAATAATATGTTTCATGTTCATAAAATTTTAAATAATAACCATGACAGCAACACTTTTTTTAACACATTTTTTGTCTATAATTTCAGAAATGTTTCCATAATTTATGGTCTAAAAAATATGTTAAACGAATACTTACAATATCAGTAACTATAATAGCAAAAAAAATAGTATGTTTCATTTTGTGTCTAATTTATCTATTTTATTTGGTTAAGAACAACAATGGCGGTCAACATTTCGGAGAAAATTGTCTTTAAAAAAAAGAATCGTTCTAAAATAAACTCGATTTTTTTATGTTTGAAAAAGGATTGTCATAATGAATCACTCATTTCGTGATAAAAGTTAATACACATGATGAAACTACTTAAGCACACACTACAAAAAAAAATCGATCAAATGCAAGACGAATTCACTTCACACACGAAGGGTTCCATACCATCATACATGTAGGTACTTACATAAATGTTTCTTGTATGGAGCCCCCTTTTATTTTTATTATTTAGGTAACGGCAACAGAAATACATCATCTGTGAAAATTTCAACTCTATGTAATCTCAGTAATAGGGTCCCGTTGGCACCTTTCGGAAACCCTAAGAAACAAGAAATATCACGTGCTTCAGTCACAGACACTTATAAAGCCCTTAAAAATATTTTTTCCACAGATTTTGCTTATAAAATACGTTCATTTTTTACGTACTATTCCTTGGTGGGTTCAGGAGGTCGGGTGGTGATATTTTCCTTTTCACAGCAAACATCGGTATATGAAGAGCATGAGTCTTCAAAATAACTGGAAATAAATTATGATATTAATTTTCTACTATTGATCTCTTGAGCTGAGCTACCGATAGACCGTTTGACTGTTTCTTTTATACTTTGTAAATTATTTAATGTTGCCTGAAATAAAGATACATTAAGTTATATTTTACTAGCTAACCCTGCGAACTTCGTACCGCCATAGAATTAATAATGAAAACTTTCAAATGTTTTACTAGGTAGTTATTCTGCTATTCGGGGCGGAGACAAATCCAACAAATTAAAAATCATGAAATCGGTCCAGCTAGGGGCCCTTACAAGCCCTGCAAGAAAAAGAGAGCTGCTGACGACCCGATGGTTATGAATGACATTGTCAATTATCAACATTTCATAAATGTCAAATTAACTGTCTTAGTCAAAGTATCGCACCGCCCGCCCTTTGAAAAGATCCAATACAAACTTTGGCACCCCATTTCACCCTTTTTTAAGGGTTGTTTAAAAAATCCTGAAACACGAACCCATTTATTTTGCATTTACAGTATCCGAACCGAGTTTCAAGCAAATCGCACTACGCGTTTAAAAGTTCTATACAAACGTTTTCACCCCTATAAATGTTGAGTTTTGAAAAATCCCGCCTTAGTGGAAGCTTTTGCTTTAAAAGGAAGCTATCTTCCAAGTTTCAGCTTTCTAGCTTCAGCGGTTTCGGCTCGACGATGATGAATCAGTCAGACAGTCAGTCAATCAGTCAGTCAATCAGGTAGTCAGTTAGGTTAAGCTCTTTTAAAGGTATACATAGTTGACATTCTTACTGCATATCGGGAGACTCGGGGGCGTTGCAGAGAAAGTAAACAACACATTCACCATCCTTGCCATCTGTTGTTTTACATTTTTCATTGCCCGTAGTGGCAACAACACCTGTTATAAAAAAAACACTCATTTATTTATGAATATAATATTCATGTCCGGCCAGAGTAGGTGAGTAGGAGTAGGAGACCACCTACTGGTGGTCTATTTGGTAGTGACCCCGCCTTCCTAATCTTCCGATCCTAAGATCGTCGGTTCAAACCCGAGTACTAATGGATTTTTCTGTGCGAAAATTTTCCCTTTTCATTCAAAGTCCCAAGTCGACTAAGGGATAGTATCCTCCAACATGATGAGATACAATTAGCAAGTATTCCCAAGGAGGGTTGACGTCAGGCAGGCGGCCGGTCATAAAACACCTTAGCCAAAACTCTTACAGCATGATCCAAGGAACATGCTGTGCCGACCTCACATAGAGTGGGATAAGGGCAGGAAGATGATGATGATGATTCAAAGTCCCAATATGAATATGAACCATGGTGACAGGTGATCAGCCCATCACCCATGTAGATGGTCCGTCATGTTGGAGGATACTATCCCTTAGTCGACTTTTGCGACATGCTCGGGGAGAGAAGCAGCTGGACGCATTCTATGTTTTCATTCTGTGAGTCATTACCTGCTCGCCTAGACCGAGGGTTTTCTGGTTTTCCCTCAGCCTCGGGCGGAGGGGTCTGATCAGTTGATTGTGATCCAAATATCTGTTCCAGAATCGAGTCGAGGTCTCCTTCTGCTTGCGGGGTCTCTGTAGGCTCATCTTGAGAGTAACACAGTGCCAGGAGGCAGAGTAAAGGAAGAACTTTGAACATCTTAAAAAAAACAGTAAAAAGTATTTTATTTATTTATTTGAGTAACCAACATAATACACATTATTCCAATCGCATAACATAAACTGATTCAATTTAAAAACTTGACAAATCCTACTAATATTATAAATGCGAAAGTTTGTGAGGATGTGTGGATGTAACGATGTATGTTTGTGCCTCAATCAAGCCCAAACGGCTAAACAGATTTGAATGAAACTTGGAATATACATAATACGTGAGCTGGAATAACATATAGGCTACTTTTTATCCGGGTACAACGCGAGCGAAACCGCGGGCGGCAGCTAGTGTTATTATAATTATAGATCACAGACAGCATGCGAAAAACAAATATTAATATTAAATAAATATGGTCGAGCGAGTAAAAAATCGAGTAGTTTCTTTTTTCGTTTTCCTTAGATCCTATTTTCTGAAGTATGTAGTTTTGTCATATATACCTACATATTACGAAGCCCCTGCTTTTTTTTTTGTCTGTCCGTCTATCTGTCCGTTTGTCCGTCAGCGGGCTGTATCTCATGAAACGTAATAGAGTTTTCACAGAGTGTGTATTTATATAGTCGCTATTACAACAAATAATAAAAATAAAAGGGGGCCCATACAAGAAACATTTATGTAGGTACATGTGCGATGGTACGGAACCCTTCATGTGCAAATTCGACTCGCACATGACCGGTTATTTATTTATTCTATCAAAATAGTACAATTATATTTGCTAAACTAGTTAGATACATAAGTATATATTTATTTGATATGGGTACAAACGGTATGTGATATACACTGTTATATATTAAATCAAATAAATCATAATTTACTTGTTTTTTTATTTAGGTACCCTAAGGCGCTTCTTTACTAGATGATTTATACAGCGTCAGGAAGCAACTTTTACCTTCACAAACGGGACGCTGTAGTGCCCGGGACGAATTAAGATGGAGTAGGCTTGCCCAGCACCTATTCCATTAATATACCTACATATTACTACAACACCCAGACCCGGAAGAAACATTTGCAGAACGTACAAACATTTCTCCCGTAGCGGGAATCGAAGCCGCGCCTCTTGCGTTTCAGCCGAGCTTGCGCCCGCCACGCCAGGTTGTCAAATTGGTCTTTATCATAATGATGATGATGATAAAGGATCGACAATACAACCTATTTTACTGTATACTCTTAATAATGTTGAACTTACCATCTCACAAGCTTGTTAGGTACACTGTTTGAAGCAAAGTTGTTTTTATTTTAATGATATTCGATCAAGGTTATGTCTCGTTTCGAGCAAGCTTAAGACCAGACTGACCAGGATACTCCGATGCATCTATTTAAGTATATCATCATAGTCTTAGTAGTAATGTTGGTTGTTGTATATCAGGTTTTATATAGGCAGCACAATTACTAGCTAAGTAGTTATTTTACTTTTAAGTGGGCTGCGTCTGATTGCTGAAATGCGACATCTTGCGTACCGTTTTAGGAACATTTTTTCTTTACATCTTAGCCAAAAGGCCGAGAAGCGATATATTTGTTTTTTAAATAGGACAAATATTTGTTCTGTACTTATGTAAATTGGTAGATCATAAAAGTAAGAATAAATCAATAATGTAAAAAAGATTTTAGGTCCTATGGAAAAAGATATTTTCAGAAAATTATTCAGTAAAAAGTTTGTACCACTAAATTGTATTTAGTGCCATCTAGCGTCGAGTAGCTTAGTTTGTTTTCCGAAAAAGCTACCCATTCACAGACATGCTGAAAGGATACCACAGAACGTCCAGCCTAGTTGCCATTGAACGAACTGTAGAGGTCGCTTCGCTACGGTTGTTTTAATTTATCCTACTTTGGTTTTTACAAGAGTTAGACCTAGATTCGAAAGATTCAAATGTGTTAGAGGCACGTTTTCAAAATTTCATGTACAACTTTATAGCCGGTCCGGTAGGTACCTACCTACCTAATTCTTCCAAATTAAGAGTATTTTTTATAGCATTTTTATTTGAACTTAAGTAGTAGGTTATCATAGAAAAAACAAAATAATTCAGGCCTTTCTCATCTATGTATACTATACGTAGGTATACAGCGTCAGGAGGCAACTTTTGCCTACACATGGCATGCTGTATGTTTAGCCCGGGACGATTATAGATCTCTCAGCTTACTTTGCCTAATCACCAGGAAACACATGGTCAATACTTGCGGAGCTGTCAAACAAAACAAATAAAAACTGGTCTCAAAGATTTTATTAATTCAAAACAAAATTATTTAGCAAATAAAATATTTCTTTATAAATTAATTTTACATATTGGTACTACAACTTCGCTTACAATTAAAGATTTTAACACTTTGTTTTTTTTAGGCATAAATTGGAGTGAATGTCGTATATATTTTTTAATATCAGAATCTTATTCTTGCTGTAATTAATAAGAGAAACAGTAAAACTAAACCTCTCCAACATGATGGACCATCTATCTATATGATGGGCTGATCACCAGTCACCATGTTATCCATCTTGGGATCATCATTACTTGTGGTTCTGCCCACCCCTAAAGGGATATGGGCATGGTAATTATGTACCTATGTGTAAACGATGGTCGCTCAAAATATTATATTAAATATTTATTGAAAGGACACTTAGAAGAATTCTTAATACTATCCACACAATTGGAACAAAAATACTTGGCACTAAAATGGATGGACATTGATTTATTAAAATTATTATTCAACTTGTTCGTAAACTTTTTTATATTTCAAGCTCAAAATATCGATGTTACTATCAGACTTGTGTCTATTTATGAATTATATCTATAGAAGGCCATTTTGAAAGCTTTAAGAAGTATATTTAATTTACTCAAGGAATCAGGTATATACCTAGCTTTTTAAACTATTTTTCTCACATCTGAACGAAATATCTAGTAAATGTTTCCATACTTCCTCATAAATTTGTTAATTAGTGTAATTGGTTCTAATAATCGTACTAATTAATAATAATGAATAAATAAAAAAGTCGCGGTACGTAAAATAAACGCAGGATTTTTTTAACATGGATAGTGGTTGCGCTTAAAGGATTTTTCTATAGTTTTATTTATATTACACAATGTTTTTTAAGGAAATATAATAAATAAATCCATAAAACAAATAGGCAAACACTTTTATGTTCAAAAATATCCATGTTGAAACTTTTTCCCGCGGATTCATATTGGCGCGAATTTATTTATGGTGAGATTTTTTTATTTGAAAAAAGAGTGTAGGTACAGCCTAATTCCTTGATATATTAATCTATCCTATGTCAAATGCACACTATACATATATTTTAATACAATAGGCACATTCGTTTTTACATTACAACTCTGCTACATCACAAAATAACAATTAGCTTAAATTTTCAAACATATTTTTGTAGCAATATTATTTTTTTATTATATTTTCAAGCATGAATGAAGCATAATAGTAAACACACTACCAACAATTTATGTTTTTCTTAATCAGATTTCATTTATAAGAGACAAATTCTAAGTCTTCAAGAGGCACCTTTCAGGAATCATGATTTTAGCATTAAATTACTCCCAAAAACTCATACAGGATTTCTACCCACTAGTGCTCAAATTGAGCTAGCGAATAAGCCGCTGCAGAGTTTCTGGGAATATATTATTTACCGCTATTGGTATAAGTAATATTTTAGTATGGATTTGAGCTTGGTTTGTACCAGACATTCTATGCACCACTGACACTTACTAACTACTCACATTTGACAATTCTTAGCACTAACATGACCCAAGATCTCTACAATCACAATTTATTCATTCTATTGAGACTTCCATCTGACTAACACCAAATGGAAGTTGCTACCTTTGTTGTTTTAGGATTTAAGACATGTCTAAATGATCCCCGTGATTTTAAGGTATAAAATTTTCTGTCTTTGAATGTTTAAACTTTTCTATCCTTGATTTCAATGTTAAATCTGAATAGTTTTTTAAGACAGCAGAAATATGTAATTAAGTTTCATATGCTGTGTTCATTAATTCAATAGCTTAAGCCAACAGCACAAATGAAGCCGGGGGAGAACGAAGCAGCTTTATTTGATCAGTTTCCAATTAGAGATCTAGGATCAGTTAGTGCAATAAAAAATTTACTCTCCAGCATTAATAGTAATAGTTTTTCCCTTCGGGTCATCAAACCTATCCATGGTCCTGATGTCCATCATCATCATGATCCCGTAGAAGGTGATGAACAGGAGAATGAAGACAACAAAGAGACCGGACCATATGGGGGCGGAGAAGAATCCAACACAGTAGAATGGGTCTCCAAATGGTGGAGTACTGTTTGTGTTGTTCGAGAAGAATGGCTGTATCTGCCGATCAAAAATAAAGATAAATAAAATAAGTGAGGATGTGTGGATAATTGTAGATGTAAGGATGTATGTTTGTGCCTCAATCAGTAACAGCTGAACGGATTCTAATGAAACTTGTAGTATGTCTGCTGGAATAACACATAGGCCTATACTCATGGCGTAGCCTGCTTAGACGTTCTTGATTGATCGTTAAAGTTAAGCAACGTTGTGCACGGTCACAATTTGGATGGGTGAAAAATGTTAATAAACTGTTGTTGAAATCATTTTTCAACTTCGGGCGAGTTGACTTAACAGTGGATTCTTTTAAATACCTTAATATTCTCAAAGGTGATGCTTCGAGTGCTGTTAGTGTGCACGAAGATGACACTTTGGGCACAACGGTACGAGAAGTCGATCAGCGCAAACAATTCCTCGGCAGGGCGCAACTCCTCGGGCTTTGCTGATGCCGCATCCAGGGTTACCGAGTCTGGAAACCAAGCGTAACAAAATAAATATTTATTTACAAAAAAAATGTAATTGTGAGAGTGCTGGTAGTCTCGATCTGCAAATATCTTATCAAATCAATCAATCAATCAATTTTATCAAATGTAATAATCTTCCGATCCAGTAATAATGTATACATACATACATATTATCATGCCAGTATGCCTAAAGGAGTGGGTAGAACCACAAGTAATCATAAGAAAACTTGCAGCCACTTCTGATCCAAGACTCCCAAGATGGATATGGTGAACCATGGTGTTTTATCAGCCATTTGGTTCCCATAATACAAACCTTGCTTAGTATGGGGCTAGATGGTGCTGTATAAAATGCCCACAAATATTTATTTAATAGATACACATAATTATATTCCTTGTGAATCTAAGTACTTAAATAAAATAGGTAGATAGGTTTCAAAACTGTCAACTTACCAAAGTACCAATAACCACGGACAGACTTGAAGCTCAGCACGAGACTTTCATTTTGGAAGTTAAGAGTAGCCGTCACTAGTGTATCGTTGACTTCCGAGCTTGAGCTGGTAAGCTCATGTAGGGTCACGGTGTTGCCTGCATCCATTAGCTGGATCTTAGCATAGAGACGAAGGCCATCCAACTCATATTCAGTGGCATTGGTATTGGCATTGCTGCCCTCCGCCTGACGACGGGCTCGGGAGTGAGATATGGCCCAGGAAGGCTGTCGAGCTGTGTATATAGCTACCACACTCCCGAATTGCTCCTGAAGCTTCAGAGTAGTTTCTTTCATAAAGTCGTTATGACGACGCAACAGCTCAGCTCTGGATTCCCCTTCTCTAGCTTCCTCAAGGTTGATGATCACAAATTTACCAGGCAGCTCCGGTAACAGGCCATTAGTCAGCTCTACCTGGGCTTTTTCAGGGTCTTCCAGCAGGCTGAGGGCTTCAATAGCGTTCTCCACCGACGGCAAGTATACAGACTTACCGATGTTCTCTTGGAGGTATGGGAAGGAAGTTTTACCATCAGCATTACGGCGTGAAAAATCCTCAATGGATAAGGTTTGGTCGATAAATACCACTGTAAAGGGGTCCTTCGCGAGCTCCTCTGATAGGATGTCGCTGAAAGCAGGCGATGTGGTCGGCGCGAGAGGATTTGACTTCAAATTAGGTGCTGCCAAGTCTCCCCACATGAATACAGGGACGTATGAGGCATTACAAACCACACCTAGCAACAAAACAGTGAACACCGCACGGCTGAAAGCCATTTTTACACACTAATGGACGTTTGTGGACTAAAATTAAAGATTTAGCCCTGAGTTTGTCTAAAAAGACGAAAATGGGCGATGGATGATCGATTACGACGAGCAGTCATGTGAAAAATTTTTCATGTTGCCAACTGCTTCAGGTCGAAATAGACACATTTATAGTTAAAAATCCTTTTAATCTACAGTGAATTTTATCAACCTTTAGTAAATTTTAGTTATTTTTAATTACAATTTTCTAGGTCTCTTAGGGCTTGACTCACGAATTGAAGCAAAAATCCCTAGCAGTTATTATCTGCAGATACCTACCACATCAAATTCATAATGTGGCTAGTTCTAGCGTTATTGTAGTTGAGATGGCAGCACTGATCATATGATTTTGATTTTGACGTTTGTCTATGGTATTTCAGTGTTGACAGACGATAAAAATTAATTGAGTGTAGTCTATGTAATCGATAACTATCACAGACAATCTGAGTTAATAATCTATAGTACGTACTGCCTCGGATCGGAAAGGATCGGAACAATGTAGGTAGGTACTTACTTACGCAGGTAACAGATAACTTCAAAATCCTCTATCTTGGATGGTCGTCAAAATAATAATTTTTTTTCAATTTAATTACAACAAAATGCTGTCATTATTTTACGTAATTATATTTTTGACAATCCAAACCTGTTCAGCCAACAAAGACACCCTGCCTGTATTCTTGATAGACTCCGAAAACGTTATGTCCCATCGGAACATTCAGCCGAATCCCTTCGCTAAAATGAGTTCATCTTACTTCGCCGACATCATCCATGATGCTATCAAACGCAGTGAAAGCGTTATCATTTTTGCGGAAGAGAAACTTACTTCTGAAGACATCAGCCTCAAAGATAAGTTAGGTTCTCCGTACCACCATCTACACCAAGGCTTGGTTGACAAAAAAGTCAAATACATACCATCGGTCACAACCCCCTACAAGATATTAACGCAAATCTTCCGTCCACGGCAAAACAACGTATTTTACCTCAGTTCTGGGGTAAAATTGCAACTATTTGATGATTCTAAATACATGTACATATTTTTCCAAGATGGCAGCAATGAAACACGCGCGCAGTCGTTGCGAAAACACGATGTTATAATGCAAGAAGTATATTTCACGGTTCGGCAACTGAAATCGGGGCCCATACTTGGGTTTTACACAGGGAAGATGAACCCTACAGTTGTGGAGAAATTAGAATTCGTTCCGATAAAGCCAAAGGATGTACCGAAAGATATGGGGGTCATGCTCATATCGGAAGGGGCCTTGTTCAGATTTTCCGGTTAGCTTAGCACTGTGGATAGTTAAATTAAACTAATCAAAACGAAGGTACGATGAGCAGCTTAACCGTTCTTATTTAAAAATTGTATTTAGAAACTGCGCTCTTTAATAAATGGCGACGAGGTTTCTATGGACCTATTTTTCAGGAGTGTTTGCCGCGACCTCTTTACGCCGCTCCTCCTGCAACCAAATGCCCCTGATAGCTGAGGAGACATGGACACGCCGCAAGCTGTCCACCACCATGGCGTACACCGACTTTGAGCTGCAATTCAACTTCAGCTTTGAAGAGGACCTGTGGTTACTAGGTGTGCTTTGTAAATGGATGTCAATCCTAAAAAGATTTTGAGAGTAACAAAGACTGGAAAATCTGAACTGGCTTTGCTAGGGATTAAGTTTAAGTAATTACATCAATGCAATAGAGGCTGAAGAGTGCCATTAGTTAGAATGTAGGCAGATGATTGATTTCAAATTATTTTATCAAATGATTATTTCTTATTTACCCCACGACCACGACCGTAACCGTTTTACCCCACTACCGTTTGAAACCCCCACTCCCCCCTAACTTTTGCGATTGTACTGAATAAATTAATATATAAGTCGTATTGTAAAGATCCAACATAAATAAAAAAATGGCTATTGACCATCACAAATCTTTGCCAGACAACGTGGTACTCCTCGAAGGCGGGGAGGAGGTCGGCCGGACTAACTTGGGTGTGGGGGCACCTTGGAACTGGTCCTATGTCTGCGGGGAGCCGCTCTCTGTCATCAACACGAGGGATGGCAGCGCTATCACCATCTCTCAGTATCAGGTAGGTACCTTACCTACCTACACTTCATACATAAATAATATCACGCCCGTATCTATAATGAAGTTGCTCCAGCTACAAATAATCCTAAGTATACCTACATCGTAAAGAAGGCCATAACATCTTTTGAAAAAAAAAAACAACGTTGCAATGGTAATCTTCAGGGTACTCTACGTATATTTTTTTCTCATGTTTTCATGTCCGCTCTAGATCTAGAATCGGCTCTAACGGAAGACCAGCGCGGTTTGTTTTTTACAAACTGCATAATAAAAAATAATAAATGATTAATAATAATAATGCTGAGTTAGGGTCCGGTTTGCAGCAACCTAGAATATAGTCTATAAATAGGTAACTCTACCCACTAAGTCTTTTATGTTGTTGCAAATAATATACTATTCTATTCATGAATCACTAAATATTAATATCTGACTTGAAAATCTGACCTGTCTCACTTGAGACTGTCAACTGTAATTTTTATTCTGGGGGTGTGCTCTTTCCTATTGGCTCGTTACAGTTACAGGTGCCAATATCGTAGATCATCGTACCTCTGCATCTGCATCTTTAGTTGTTTCCGAGACTTTTAATAGATAGAGGAATGGTACTGGTGGTCTAGTTAGTGAACCCGCCTTCCGATCCTAAGGTCGTGGGTTCAATCATACCCGGTTTCTGTGCGAAAAATTTATGTTCGCTATACCAGTACTCTCAAACGGTGAAGGAGAACATAGTGAGGAAACCCGCGGCTTAGTCAGCTCCGCACTTATTGACCATGTATTTCATGTGGACAAGGCCGGATACCGTAAATCGATCTAGTTCAAGAAACAAGCTTTTTTTCAGATCCAGCCAATCCATCCGAAACTGACAAGACGCCAAGATGGAGGCGGAGAAGGCGGAGAAAGCGGAGCAAGCGGAGAAGCCGAAAATGATGAAGGCGGTACCAAAGGCGGTGATGACCCTACAAAATGCTTCGGGCAAACAGTCAACTGCGGTCCTTATTTCAACACTCATATCCTCTCGGGACTATTCGTAACTTTCATTTGTTTAGGGGTGCTGACTTACGGGATAATAATGCTTTTCAACTGCGGAAGCAATGACAAATTTGACGATCCTCACGGGAAAGAAGTTATAATGAGCATGGACCAGCATTGATATACCTAAGTTTAAGTTGATTTGCTGTTCTGAGGTAATAAGAGTTATTAGGTAATAAAGAGTATCTTTATAACAGAAAGAAACTTACAACTAATACAAATATAATTTACAAAATACAAAAGTAGTTTTTTTGTTTTGGCAGAAAGTTTTGTTCCCTTTAAATAGCCGGAGGCGGTTAGTTCCTCGCTAAGAATAGGTGGTTTCTGTAAAAGATGATGTATAAATTTCAAATACTTACGTATGGGCTTAGATCTAGTTCGCCATTAATATCCATACACGGTACAGATTTACAAGTCAGGCGAAGCTTCCATATACAAGGCTTAGAGGTCAAAGTTATACATACTAATGTTTATAAGTAGGTAGATAGTTTTATTAATGATCCATGAGATAGTTTTCAAATTTTCCCCTTATCTCCACTGCAATAGAGGAAGCTCTGTTGTTCTTGTTAGAGTTCCTTGTCACTAGGTCCATACGAAACACATCATGGTCATTCTGCCCAAACTTGCAACAATGCGGATCCAACTTACCACTAGTGTCTTTGATGATATTGTATAATAAACATACCACCTTCACAGTCAATACCGCAAAATCCACATTGATTTCCAAAGGTCTTTTCAATATCTCCCACTTTTCTGATATTATTTGGAACGCACAGTCTATGGTTACCCTCGCAGACTCCAGGCGCTTGTTGAAGTTCGCTTTGCGTTCGCAAATCGTTGTCGCACGAACAGGGAAAGGTCTTAGCAAGTTCTTCTTCAATGGAAAAGCTTGATTCCCTATTAAGACAAGAGGCAACTTCAAATCTAAGCCAGGTGGCACATTACATCCTAAACGCGAAAATGTTCCCCTGAATTTGTAGTCTGGATCATCTTTCACAGGAATAACATCTACAGCGAGAAATCTGAACTCTGAATCGGCCACGGCGTAAAGAACCAAGGAGGATTTGTTAAATTTTCTTATCCAGTACAGTTTTGTTTTGTGTTTCTTGGTTCTTTGTAAGGCAACGTATTTCCCGCCAATAGCGCCAACGCAGTTCGGAAAGCGCCATCTATCGTGGTATTTTTGGGCAAGTTTCTTGAAGTCTGTTGGTTTTGGCGGGTTGAGGTGGGAAGGTCGCAGACACTCCCAGATGGCAGCGAGAGTGTCATTTATAACCTTGGAAGCTGTGCTGCAGCCGATCAGGAAGGCTTTTGAGAGCTCCCTAAGAGTCATGCCTTTGGCGAGGTATCTGAAACAAGGGACTGACCTAAAAAACATAGATGACCGTAAAAAGCATTTTGCCCTTAAAATGTTTCAGTGAGGTAGAAATCAATCTATCTTAGTCGTGATACTAGTTCATTCGAACCAGTGTGGTGTTAGGATTTAAAATGCGTCTCAGACTGCTTTTGGGGTGGAACTTATCCATAAACTATTTCATACGGAAATGCCTTGGCATAAATAAACTTGGCACAAAAAGCATTTTGCTAATCATTTTCTTATTTTGTAGATTTCCTGCGGATCCGGTTCTGACAAAACTTTGGACAGACATTATCAATAAAATACATTTAATTTAATATTCTAATAGTAATATTCTTATTTAATTTTATAAGCATACCTGCATAAAGGTAGGTAGGTATAGTAAAATAGTAGGGTTACTTTTGGGCTGGTTGGTATCCCTAAATACACACACATTCTCAGTTTTCAGACTATCCGTACACTATGTCACGCACACATTGCATGTATTTTTGTGATCCGTTTATTTGACAATGCTATGCTCAATCGCATGAGAGAACTTACCTGAGGGTGATGAACAGTTTTTCTTCAGACGAAAGCGTTTTTACCGAAATCACATTCACATCCAGCTTGCCTTTCACGCGTTCGTAAATATAATCGTAAGTACGTACACTCATGCTAAAGTACTCAAAGAACTCCTGAGGATTTTCACGCAGATGTGTTCGCAACCTGTAGTATTCACTGTTTAGTTTTCTCTGCTGCGGCGTGTTGGTCACGGAGTTTCGGTTAAATAGTTCCAATCTCAGGAATATGCTGCTCTCCAAGCAAAGGAGAGCTGCTTTTGTAAGCATTTTTAACGTAACCGACGAGCGACTTCCTTCGTATTGTAAAAACAACTGCTGACTAAAAATAAAATAACCTGATTTTGTTCCCCACCCACCGCCTGCCTCTTGCCCTGCAAACCATAGAGTATATTTGGCTTTTTTTTGTAACTTATCTTTCTTTCCTATCAAGTTGGACGAGCTTTGCTTGTATTAATTTATGCGCTAATAATTAATTGTAGGTTTAATAAAAACAATCCAGTATATACTTAGAATGAAATCTTAAATAAATGAAGTCCAGCTACTCACCGCTAGATAACGCTACTACTCTTAGAAATAGACAAAACTTTTTTATTTGGATTTGGCTGGATTTGGGTTGATTGTTGTTTCTTTCTTCATTCTTCTTTCTCTGTCTCTGTTGTCTGTGGGTGGATGAAAGTAAAACTGGAGGACGCGCACAATAGTCATCATCATTAATCATTATTTTGATTTGAACTGTGTGAGAAATGATTATTTTTTTCTTTTGATCTTCTGAAGTAGGCAACCTTTGTGGCAAGTCAACAGAAAAGATGACCAACTAAGAGTAAGTAGGTACATAACCAACCTCACATAGCCATCAATACAATGCCATAATGATTTTTGAGGTGCTTTGCTCGTCTATAAAGCACCACCTAATTCGTCAATTCCTATGTAATTACCTACCTATGTACTGCGGTTTGAATTTTATTCGGCGAGACTGGGCAAAAATAAATCAAAAGTAGACCGAAATTGTGTTGTCACTTGATACTACAATCAATTAATGGATAAGGAGATTGTGTTTTGTTTAAACTTTATCTTTGTTTCAGATTGAAGTAGAAAATAGTCAAAATCCGATCTGTACATTATGCCGAAGTGAAGTTCCTTTTGTCTCGCGAGACAGGCTTTTAAATCAGTATGGAGGTAAATATGAACATTTAATACCTATTATTATTTAATAGCGTTTCGGACCTCTTTCAAACTGAAGAAAAAAGTTACTGAAAGAAAATACTTTCAAGAATTAGGCAGTGAAGAAATAATCTTAAACAAATGAGTCTTAAAGATGTACAGTTTTAGCTAAAGTTATCATTTTAATTTCAGACCGCACAAGAGATGTTGATGATAAAGCTAGGCACAATACAGAATTTGTCTGTAACAGCCTTGCCAGCTATGAACGATCAATCCGACGATATGGGATCAAGCTTAGAACCCGAAGTGAGAGTGACGATTAAACAGGAGACAATCGAAGTGGAGATCGAACGAGATCCTTTAGGAGACACAGAAATGGAGCAGGCCGAACTAAATAGCAACATTGATTGTAATAAAGGATTTTACTGTGATATTTGTCATAAATACTACGACACTAGGATGAAATTGGTCCGTCATATAACAAGAATACACTCTCAAGGCAGGTTTGAATGTGACCAATGTGATAAGACGTACACACAGCGGGATAACTTGCAACGGCATAAAAAAACCCACATGGCTTCCAAACCTACCTTCCCATGCTGCCTTTGCACTAAGAAATACACTCAGAACGTGAACCTACAGCGACACATGAAGTCCCATAGCGAGCAGAAGAGTTACACCTGCGCGCTGTGCGAAAAGAATTTCAAAAGACGATGCTACTTGCAAGAGCATATGAGAATACACAGCGGGGAACGACCGTACACATGCAACGAATGCGGTAAAAAGTTCTCATCGACAAGCAACCTCTTACAGCATACCAGAATTCACACTGGAGAACGGCCGTATTCGTGTTCAGAATGCAGTAAAACGTTCACAACAAACAGTAACTTAATGCAGCATATTAGGATACACACGGGCGAACGACCCTACCCATGCCTTCAATGCAGCAAACGATTCAGTACCAGTAGCAACTTACTCCAACACACAAAAATGCATACCGGTGAGAAGCCGTTCGTTTGTTTCGAGTGCAACAAAGCGTTCACAACGAGTAGCAACTTGCTACAACACACCAAAGTCCATACCGGGGAACGACCGCACGGATGTAGCATATGTACTAAAACATTCACAACCAGTAGTAACCTGTTACAACATATGCGGAAACACACGGGCGAAAAGCCGTACGTATGTTACGAATGCAGCAAAACATTCACAACGAGTAGCAATTTGCTACAACATAGCAAAATACACACGGGCGAACGGCCCTATGCTTGCCATAAGTGCCCGAAGACGTTCACTCAAAAAGGAAGTCTAACGAAGCATATGAAGATGCACAGCGATGAAGAGGAAATGAAAATGCAGTTGAATCCGTCGGGACAACCTGAACATTCAGAGAGGCAGCATTCAGAACCTGTGCTAGGGCTTAATCTAGGTTTTTAAGACTCTGCTAGGTCTTCTTCTCTGCTGGACTTAAAGTAATGAAAAAGCATAGAATGCGTCCAGCTGCTTCTCTCCCCGAGCATGTCGTAAAAGTCGACTAAGGAGTAGTATCCTTTCCAACATGATGAACCATGTATATGGGCGATGGGCTGATCACCTGTCACCATGGTGGACCATATCCATCTTAGGATTTTAAATCAGAAGTGGCTGCAAGTTTTCTTATGTTTACTTGTGGCTCTGCCCACCCCATTAGGGGTACAGGCGTGATAATATGTATGTATGTATATGTCTGCTAGATAAAAACTTGCACTTAATATCGAAACTGTATTTGAAATGATTCTTGAGATTTTGCCAATTGTCACTAAGTATGCCATGTTTCAGACAAACGGACTGACTGTACTGGATACACTATAATATATGGAATGATTAATCGATCATCTGAATAAAATCGAATCAAGATGATCAATGGCTTCAGAATTGCTGCTCATACGGTTTGTCCTGTGATAACCAGACACATAAGAAAGTGGGGGAATAGGATAACCCTCCCTCCAACACTATCCCCTAATAACTCGTTATTATCTTCTATTATGGTTTTGGTTAATTTATCTTGTTGATTGTTTTTGTACTTTGATATTCTAATACTTCACTGGCAATCGTCTTTATTGTAAACAGGCTTCCAGGAATACAGGCAAGCTGGGATCACCAGCTAATTCCACTGTAACTTGTGATTTTTGGCAATAAATATAGTTATATTGTTGATTGTATGTTGTGATCTAGACGTAGGTACTATGTTACGAATTACGATATTCAGTTCAGTTCAGTTCTTTATTATGATAGCGTGGGTTTTGGTTGCGAATTTACTAATTGTAATCGCTTAGATCTGTCTGAAACAACAGAACATAAATGTTGTATGGGGCCCCCTTTTCAATCATCAATCACTCTTTCAGTGAGTTGCTATCTTGGACGTAACACGACTATTTTTAATATAATTTTCGTCAAAAGATGGCAGCCCACCAAACGTCAAAATCGTGAATATATTATGCAATGGTCGGACTATAATTTAATTTACTTATTTGTAATGGACTTACCTACTACACAAAATTACGTATAGGTGAGGTACCTAGGTATTTTCATAAATTTATGTTTGACATGAGTTAATATTTGTTAAAAACAATGTGTTCCCTGTAGGAAGATAAAAGTGTACATACCTAAAAAGTACTTGTACGTATACATATTATAGAAAAAAATTCGGTTTCCGTTTAGGAAGTTTCTGAATTTGTGTAATATTTTAAACAATCCCAATGTCAAAAGGTAGCGTAAATGGAGGTGCTACAAATACAACTACCTATTAGCGAATAATCAGTATAAATATGTACAAAAATATAAGCGGTAAAATAAATAATGCTTTTTGGTCTAACAATGTTTTTTCTTCTTTATTTTGATAAGGAAGTGTTCCTGAAAAAAGGTTTCATTGTTGAATTTGAATGTACCAATAAAACCTTTTTTGATTGAAACGCATACGCGGTTGTTTTTGCTTCTTGCCAAGAGATGGTGTTATTTAGATATTAATTCCACTCGTGTTCATGTTCATTAGATTATTGACAATTTAAATTAAATTATCTTCTAATCATCGTAGATTCAAAATTATCCTTCTTACAGATTCTTAGGCTAGCCAATATCGACACAAAAAAGGCAAACATCGCAAATGCGTGTGTATCTATGATTTTTTTATGTTGTTAGGTCCCTTGAGAGTAGTTTTAAAGCCTAAAGCAACACTGAAAACCCTGTGCTGCTCCAGATATTGCAAAAATGACAGCGTTTTACCTACCAATAAAACGCTTATTAAGCGGAATACCTTATTCGAAGCATAACCAGAGATGGGCGCTTACCCGGTAAAAACCCGACCTTTGGGTTTTTACCCATTTATACCCATTTTTACCTTCCCATTTCGAATTAATACCGGGTAAAAATTCAATGCATCTTTTTTTGAGGTACAACTAATTATATATGCTTTTATTTGTTAGTTTTTATTCCTAATTAGCTATAATGATTTGACTGGCCTCACAGCTCACTTGGTAGTAGCTCTTCCTTTGCGCTGAAGGTTGTGGCTACGATCCCCACCCAGAAAAAATATTTGTGTGATGAATATAGATGTTTGTTCTGTGTCTGGGTGTTCTAACGTATTTACAAACAAAAAGTATATAAGTATTTTATCAGTCATCTGGTGGAAAAAATGTGGAGAAGAGCAAAGGATGTGGCACTTTTAAAGCCTGGGAGTTTCACGATGACCCTAAAAGCTACAGGCCCATTTCATTGTTGTGTCACCTGTACCAACTGTTTGAGAGACTCCTCCTCAACCGTCTCACGCCACTTGTGGATTCAAAACTGATCCACGAACAAGCAGGATTTAGACCCGGAAAAGTCTGTTGTGGGCAGACTCTTAGACTCACCCAACATATCGAGGACGGCTTTGAGACGAACAATATAACAGGCATGGTTTTAGTTGACCTAACTGCTGCTTATGATACCGTAAACATCCGAAAACTCCTAGGAAAAGTTGAAGATTTGACCAACGATCTTGGGTTTGTTCAAATACTTGGTGAACTGCTTCGTAACCACCGCTTTCAAGTTCACCTTCTTACGGAAAAAAGTAGATGGCGCAGCGTCAAAAACGGACTTCCCCAAGGGAGTGTCCTTGCACCAACCCTGTTCAATTTGTATACGAACGATCAACCTAGCAGCCCAAATACAACCCGTTTCTTATACGCGGACGACTTAGCTTTGACCACCCAGACAAAAACCTTTGAAGAGGCGGAAGAGAACCTGACCGTCGCCCTTGAAGAACTAGGAGCCTACTACGATGCAAATGGTCTAAAACCCAATCCATCAAAAACTCAAGCCTGCGCTTTCTACTTGCGCAACCACCAGGCTGATCCGTCTCTCAACATCATGTGGCAAGGAGTTACCATCCAATGTGAGCGCTATCCAAAGTATCTTGGCGCAACACTGGACAGATAATTGTGTTACAAACCACACTGTCAAAAGACAAAGATGAAAGTCGGCTCTCGCAACAGTCTACTACGGCGTCTAACATCTACCAAGTGGGTAGCAGCGCCAGACGTATTACGTTCTACTGGTATGGCGCTGTGCTTCTCCGCCGGTGCCCAGTGTGGCACAAGTTTGCACATGCCAAACTCGTTGAAGTAGCGCTCGACGAAACGTGTCGCATAATTACTGGGTGTCTCAAGCCAACTCCTCTCAACATGCTATATCCTTTAGCAGGTATCACACCACCATGCGTGCGACGGGATGTAGCTAGTTCAATGGAGAAATCCAAGCAAGAGAGTGATAACCGACATCCTTTGTATGGTCACGAAATACCTGAAGCTCGCCTCAAAAACCGCAAAATCTTTCAGCGTTTCACACAGGCTTCAAATGACAAATCCGCAAAGTATAAGCTTTGGAAGGAGAAAAAACCCCCACCTCCTAATTTTATCACCCCGCAGGAAAAATTACCACCAGGACACGCTCTGCCATGGCCAGTCCGGAAGTCGTTAAATCGGCTCCGCACCCAAGTTGGTCGTTGCAGATTCAACATGTGCGAATGGGGATTTAGGGAGCCTAGTTTGGCATAATGCGACTGCGGTGCTCCGGCGCAAACCATGCCGCACCTGCTGGTGTGCCCCCTGTGTCCAACCACCTGCACTAGGGATGACCTCAACGCCGCTACAGATAGCGCAATTGAGGTGGCCACCTTTTACTCTAAAAACATTTAACGAAGCATCGACACGAGAAGAAGAAGAAGTCATCTGGTTCCCATATTACAAGTTTTTCTTAGTTTGGGGCTAGATGGTGCTGTGTTAGAATGTCTGCCACTATTTATTTATTATTTTATTTGTTTATTTAGTATTAAGTAAAATAAACCCGAATAAAACATTTTATACTGGGTACAATACGGGAGCGGGTGGGGGGTACATCGCGTGGCTTTGCCGCCATTTTGTTTTGTCTTTGAATTGTGAATTTCTGTATAAACAAAACAAAAGGTGAGTGAAAAATCGTTTTCGTTACGGCACGGTTACGGATCGGTAGGTGGATCTAGGCAATCGGTTAAAATTTTTTTTAAAATACAGGTCGAATTTTTACCCGGTATTAATAAAAAATACCCGGTATAAATGGGTATTTTTTAATTTTTACCTATTTTACCCTTTCCTTCCTATTTTACCCACCCGAATTTTTACCCACCCGCCCATCTCTAAGCATAACAAAAATATATTTGAGATGGCAACCTTGTTTCTTTGTCTCGTGTCGCTTTACTGGTACTGTATTTGACTAAAATCCTCCCGCCTTTTTGGTTTCCCCTTTCTACCACCAGGTGGCGCACAAGTCAACATTCTGTGCTGTGCTACTTTTATCCTCATTGGATCTCAAAATAAATTAATGATTAATATGTGTAGGAGGTACACAATTTATGTCGTCATTTTAATATAATTATTCAGTTTAGTAATACTAAAATATGTACTCAGACTCCTCCATAGTTTAAGAATTTCTGTCAAAACCTATAAAAGTACAGCTAGGTCAAGTGTGTAGCAAGTGCAGGTAGAAGCATAACAACAGGTACTACACTGACTTGCGATATCTTATTTGCCTCTTAGTTTTAATAATTAAAAATGTGTACATTCCTACTTTCGAAATTTATTAACCAGGCAGGAATAGAAGTTTATGCTTCGAATAAGGTATTCCGCTTAATAAGCGTTTTATTGGTAGGTAAAACGCTGTCATTAAGCTCCAGTACCGTTATTCGAAGCATAACAAAAATATATTTGAGATCTGTCTGTTATCGCCTGGTGGTAGAACGCCAATGTGATAGAATGATAATATACCTAAACAAGTAAGTATCTAGTGCAAGAGTGTCTCCCAAGTAATGGAAAGATATTGTTAGGTAGGTATTGTAATTTCCTTATGAGCAGTGAGAATCTTACATTATGAAGTGAAATAAAGTGAAGTGAAGTGATCAAAACCTGACATCAATATCTAATGAATAAATAATAAAAGTTTAACAGTAAAGGAGTGGTTTATTAATCAAAAGCACATAAGTACATGTACATGTATAGAAACAATAAATCGTATTATAACAAGTAAATTTTATTAATTCACAAAATACCAATATTAATTTTAATAACTATTAATATAGCAATAGAGAATCATTTTAGTGTTTTATTTAACAATCACTAGTTAATAGGGATAAAACATTGGCTTGTACTAGATAGAGGTCCCGAAGGCTTGATAATCCGACAGTAATGTTTTGTAAAGGTGTCCTGTGAACGCCAATTTCCTCGAGCCAGGATCTCTTCAAGGGGGCAATCCTGAACCAGTTTTTAGATGCTACGGCCGGGCGTATACTTCCAGGACTGGCTTTGATTCCTGCATCCATCAGTACTTTCTTTACCCAGTTTGCAATAACTGTTGGTGAAGCTGCTTTGGGTGGTCCGCAGGCTGTTAAAAATAAATTATGAGATTTACATATAATACGCCTTTCAGTGGATAAATATATAACTTTTCTAATCCAAAAAGTAGGATCTAAAGCCTGACTGTCCTTATTTTTGAGTAACTTCCAACCAGATTGTTGATTAGTAGAGGAGTCAGTTTTTGATCCAAATTTAGGCCATAGGGTAATAGAATTTTCATCAATTATGCAGCTATTAGAATCAACTGTTAACAAAGATAAATCATGAACTCGTCGACCTGAACATAATAATAGCAAAATAGCCGCCCTTTTTGAACACTCGTAGAGGCTATTTTCGTTAACCAGGGTGTTTTGAAGCGCCGTTATTAAACAATCAGTATCCCATATTGGAGCCTTATTTGATTTAGGAACTTTCTGGGAAATAGCTTTTAATGCATGTTTTACAAGTACATGAGAACTTAACCTGGTAGCTGAATCAGGATCACAGAGTGTAGAAACAGCAGACTTGTACACTAAAATGGTAGAGTAAGACAAGTTATGAGTTAGGTATAGATCTATTAGAAATCTTGCTAAGTCAGAACCAGATGGTTTTAAAAAGTTAACCGAATTACCACGAGCCCAGGAGGTCCACTTATCCCACGCTGGTTTATAGGTTCTGAGTGAAGATTTCCTCCAGCTGGAACATAGGAAGTCCTTTTGTTCTTGAGACCAGTGAACTAGGTTTTTCGACCACCCCCACATCTCCATACTTCCAGGATCATGTCTCGAACTTGGGGTGGGGGTCGGCCCGTAGCTGTGTCGATCAGTACTTCCTCTAGGTTGTGGATTGTGAAGGGAGCCGCCAGTGTGCGATTCCGAAGATCGGGTCTCCAGAATACTTTCGGCCATCGAGGGGCAACCAGTAGGTAGATACCTGTTGCTGAGTTGAGGTGGGCTAGAACACGGGGTAATAGAAATGGAGGTGGGAATAACCATGCCATACTGTAATTCCAGTTCTGGCTGAACGCGTCGTGTAGGTGAGCCTGACGGTCGGTTACGTCTAGAGAAGCGTATGTCGGGACTACGTGTGCTGTCGCTGATGCAAATAAATCGATCTGCGGAACCCCCCATTTGCGAAATATTTTCAACATTATTTGGGGCAGTAGGTGCCATTCTGGCGGCCTTAAGAGGCGAGACAAATGATCTGCTTCTGGATTGAATCTCCCCGGTAAGTAATGAACGTCGATGTGGATATTGTGATGGTCTAACAAACGAAAAATTTTGTAACATATGTTCATTAGGGGAACAGACCTCGTACCTCCTTCGTTTCTCAAAAATGACACCACTGTCCTGTTGTCGCTTTGTATCAAGAGCGAAGAATCTGCTAGGAAGCGACAACGATCTTTTAGTCCGTACCATACTGCTAACATCTCTCGTTGATTTGAGTGCAGAACAGACTTCTTTGGGGGCCACCGACCCCAAATCTTCACATTGTCTATCTGCGCTCCCCATGCCATTTCGGATGCATCCGTCACTAGGTAGTGAGACACGGGGGGGAGATGTATCATCGAGTTTCTCGAAATGTTCTGTAACCACCACTTTAGCTCGTCGAGAGCCTCTTGTGGAATTGGATAGTGTTGAGTTGGATGACGAAGAAGGTTCTGACCGTGATTTAGAAGGGCTCGATGATTCAGACGACCACGAGTGACCGGGAAGCTGGCAAAGTTTAGTGAGCCTACTATGCTTTGAATTTGCTTCAGGTTTGCGGTCTTTAGGGTTAATAGCTTCCTTATTTTCTGGCTTATGTCTTGGCATTTTTTGACCGGTAAGAATTTGCTGTTGGTATGCGGATCCCAAGTAATGCCCAGAAATTCGATCGCTTTTTGGGGTACTAGGATGGATTTTTCGAAATTGACCTGCCATCCTAACTGCTGAAGGAGTCTTATAGCTTCCTGGCCCTGATTTAACAGTAGACGAGGGTCCTGGTTGGCAAGACAGAAATCGTCTAAATAGACCACGACACGGAAGCCTTTGTCCCTCATTATCTGCGCGATCCAATTGGTTAGCGAAGCAAATACCTTTGGAGCGCATGCAATACCGAATGGGAGGCAGGTCATTTGAAGCACCTGGTCTTTGAAAATCAGGCGAAGAAAGCGCCTGTGCGCTTTTGCAACTGGTACATGGAAATATGCATTGGACAAGTCTATCTTGATTAACCAGTCGTTTGGTTGTAAGAAGGATGGAATCCTCTGCATGTTTATTAGACTGAACTTTGAGACCTTGAGGTATTTGTTTAGTCTTTTTAAATTGAAGATCGGTCGAATCGAACCGTCTTTTTTTAGAGTCAGGAACATTGGAGACGTAAAACCGGGACCGAAATCCGCGGGCTCCAGAACATTCATTTTTATTAACGATCGAATGGTTACTTCCATCTCTTTCGAAAGTAGAGATTGGTATTTCAGGTTTGGGGCACAAAGAGGAGGATTTCTGCAAAACGGTATTCGAAAACCCTGAATTATTTTTATTAAGGTAGGCGGGGCATCTAACGACTGCCATGTTTGAACAAAGTCTACTAGTCTGCCTGCCTGAAAACTCATCGAGTCATAATTTTCTTTTTTGTTGATAATCCCTGCGCGGGATATTCTGGCCTGAGTTTTTGTTCTGGCCTCTGGATGTATTTTGACGGTATGCCTCCGTGTGTCGAGATCTGGATCCTCTTTGACGCGAGGAGTTTTGAAAATTAGATTGTCCCATGTGTGGGCGATGCATATCGCGCCACCTCATTGGGTTAAAATAGGGTTGATTGCCTTGCGCAGGCAGGGGAAACCCATATCTAGACATGTTTGCATGAAAATGCATAGGATCAAAGGAGCCTTGCGCAGGCGTCCTATAACTCGATTGGCTTGTACCAGCTTGCGCAGCGGGTTTATTCTGGCTTGGCTGACGTGTCGGCCAGAAACATTTACTACTACCCCCATTTTTTTCAATAGCCGAGGAAAAATCATCTTTTTGAAAAAGATATTCTGAACTCGGAGGAATCTTTCGCAACGTAGCCTTGAAATACTTGTCCTTTACCGACGATCGAAGTATACAGTCTCGACGTTGTTGAATAAGGTCAGCGCGGTGACCGCAAGCGAGTTGAAGGGCATCGTTCGATGTTTTTTGGAAATCGCCATCCTCAAAAAGTTCTTTTATCTTATCTGTAAGCGACCGGGACGACAATTCTGCTGCAGACTCTGACCACGTTACTAACGCATCAAAAGCACTTTGCGCAGCTTCCTGTTGTTTTATTAACGCTTGTGTTAGTGCAGCAAACCCACGTTCCATCAAGCTCAAATTTGTAAACCTATCAAATGGCTTTATCTCCTCATTCGTTTCAAGGTCTACAAAACCTGGTCGAGAGCAGTAACGTTTCTGAACCTCCGCGTATCTCAAGTTAACCCAATCCTCAGAATCGAAATGCTGAATAGCCTTAATTGTATCGACGTAAGCCTTGGAGGACTTAGGAACTGAAGGCTCTTTTAAGACCGTGTTTAGGGACAGTTTCAGCGTATTCGAGTTTTCAGACGTAGTTGGGGGTTCGTGATCGTCATCAGAGTATAGTTCACGGCTTACATCATTGACTAATTCGTCACCATATTCACTTGAGTGGCATACGGGTTGGCAAAAATTGCCCAAAAATTCGGATATTTGACCTACCTTTTCTGTAAGTTGTCGTATTGCGTCACTATTTCGGGACCGCTTTCGTTTAGATCCATGTGGCTCCTTAGTAGATTTTCTCTTAGCAGATTGCGCAGCAGGCGGGACGGGATTTCTGTCCTCAGAATCCGAAGATGAATCTGAGTCAGAGTTTGAACTAGAGTCCGCCATTCTTTCTAAAAATACAAAATAATTAATAAATTCAAACGGTTTTACCGTTAAAAAATAGAGTAGGTATCTTTAATTTAAATATGTATTCAAAATTACAAAAATACCAGTATAATGTGCAATGAGTTCTTGTAGAACCTTTGCACGTCCGAACGCGACGAAGAACAAAACGCCAATGAGGATAAAAGTCGCACAGCACAGAATGTTGACTTGTGCGCCACCTGGTGGTAGAAAGGGGAAACCAAAAAGGCGGGAGGATTTTAGTCAAATACAGTACCAGTAAAGCGACACGAGACAAAGAAACAAGGTTGCCATCTCAAATATATTTTTGTTATGCTTCGAATAACGGTACTGGAGCTTAATTAGGACCCTTTTTCAGTTTTTTCAAGTACCTAGCTGAATTTGCTACAATTTGAGCCTAATTCGAGTACTCTAGGTCCATTCTTTGCAGAGATACAAGTAATAGAAAAAGGTATTTTAAAAAATAAATGATTTTGACCCCTTTTTCAGTTATTTCGAAAAAATTACCTTAAAGCGTTTTTCAAATATATTTGCGCATCCTTTCCAAATCAGGTCAATTTGTTGCGGATGACGTAGTTGGCAGCTGCGGCGTTAGCTCAGAACAGCAAATCAATTTTATTTTTATATGCAAAAATGTATCCAAATTATTTTTCTTAATTTAATCAACATTCAAAATTTACAGTTCTTTTTTATTTTCTTTCGGCGACGCTACTTTTGGCTTTTGCCATTTTGGTTGTTATTTACATTTCTTTTACATTTACATAGTTGACGACAGCCAGCCGTACATACATACTGTATTATAGATAATTTTGTAGATATAGAGCAGGGATTCCCAAAGTGGTTTCCTAGGGGTCGACATAAACGAAAACTGATTTTGGGGGTCGACGAGGTCTAAAAATCGACCCCTATTAAATTAACACAAGTTCTTATATAAAACTTTTGTAGGAAATAGCATTGTTGTAGTAATGTAAAGTCTCAAGTTCGTACAAGATGAAAAACTCGCAGCTGTTTTAAGTTAGCGGACCATTATGAATAAGGGGGTTGATCTTAAAAGTAGGTCTAGGCCATGGGGGTCTGAGATAACAGTTCATTTTGGAAAAGGGGTCACTTGTCCAAAATAGTTTGGGGATCCCTGATATATAGAGATATAACGTAATAAGTCTGTCATGTTATATTTGTGGGTGTGCAATAAACTGATAGTATTTTTTTTAGAAAATGGACATATTTTGGACATTTTAAGCCTTCCCGGGAAAGGAAGCTTTTTGGGTTCGAACCGAGTTCGAACGTAGCACCACCGGGGCGCCGCCGGCCGGCAACACTTTACTATAAAAACAGTTTCAAATAAGAAAGTGCCAAAGGGTTTTAAAACCAGGCCAGGAAAAATGTACATAACATAAGTGCGCTTGTTGATATTGACATTTTGCAATGTGAAAATCTCGTGAAAATAAAATTGTGAAATATATTATAAGAGTACTTATTTGCTTTGCTGACTTCCTTTGATTATTAACCTTTGCTGATTTGATAATACTGCGAAAATGTAAGTATTTTTTACATAAAAATACAATTGTTTCCATCTTTCTAACATTGTAGAAAATATTTCAGATGGAATTAATTTTTTTAAAACAATATTTACTTACGGCACGGCTGATAGTTTAAAAAAAAAGGAATTGTTTCACGCAATTGCAGAGGTTTCACGAACGTGTCATAAAATTACTCCTCTTGTTAATTTCCTTTGTTAGATCTAAATTGTTTTGTTGCTAGAGTCAAGCTTCATTGATAAATTCTAATTGTTTAATTCTAGGATGTGTGCATCGGTCTGCAGAGTGTGTTTAGCCGGCAATGTGAAAATGTATGATATCGAAATGGACCCAGTCCTAGCTATATACGAAAAACTCACAAGTACTAAGGTATGTTACGCTTCATTCTACATAACTAAGGCCTTTTACCATCTATAGTAGATGATTTATACAGCGTCAGGAGGCCATTTTTACCTTCACAGACGGGATGTTGTAGTGCCCGGGACGAATTAAGATGGAGTAGGCTGGCCCAGCACCTATTCCATCCTCTCAGCTTAGTCAGCCTTTTCCACAGGAAAGACATGGTCAATACGTGCGGAGCTGACTAAGCCGCGGGTTTCCTCACGATGTTTTTCTTCGCCGTCTGAGAGTACTGGTATAGCCGCACATAAATTTTTCGCACAGGAAAATCCATTGGTACCTACACGACTGTGTTTGAACCCACGATCTTAGGATCGGAAGGCGGGGTCACTACCAACTATACCACCAGTGGCTCTTCTACATAACTAAATAGATCTTAATACTACAACTGGGAAGTGATATCAGGGGCACATTCTAATTAATGTTCGGGGAATAAAGATCTGCACCGACGTCCCGCGGTGGGGTGTATTGTGCATTATCCCCCTGCTAACCCTCCCCCAGCCAGCACAACTCCTCGAAGTACCAGAGAAGGACCTTGGGATGTTGGCAGCGGTGTCCAGTAGCCTTGATGTTGAAGCTGTTGGTAGTGTAGATAGGGTCGATGGTGATGCTGTATAATTAAGATGCTGATTATTATTATTATAATGTGTACACTTCTATAAAAAAGTCCCAAGCGAGATGACAAATTTGTCAGTTAATTTTAAAACTCTTATAAAACTAAAGTTGTTTAAAAAAGCTTACTATAAAATATTCAATGACAAAAATACTTGGGACTGAATAATGCTCAAACTCCTTTTATAAACATAATTGTAAAGGGATATTTTCTAAAAAAATAGCCAAGCGTGGTTTCTTGCCTGTATCTTCCACGCTTGGTCGCGTCACGAACAGGTGTGAATGCAACGTAGATTTAAGACGTCCAAATGATCCCCATGATCTTAAGGAATAAAATTTTTGAACTTTGACTTTAATTTTTCACTTTTTTTTCTTCTCAATTTATTCTAGGGAAACTCTCATGATAACTTTTTGAGACTCTCATGAGAACTTTTACCATCCATAGTAGATGATTTACATAGCATCAGGAGGCAACTTTTACTTTGCGCCTCAATAATGCCTAAACGGGTAAACGAGTCAACCAAAACATGCAATATACATAGTACATGTGCTAGATTAACATATAGGCTACTTTTTATCCGGGCTCTACGAGAGAGAAGCCGCGGTTGGCAGCTAGTATCTATATATTTCAATGAAGTTTAATCTAGGTGAACATCCCTCAAGGCAACCAGTGACACAATAAGTAAGTGAACAAGATGAGATAACAACTTGGTGTTGATTTGTTTCAGCAGGACACAGCACCCGGGCCCCGAGTCATCTGCTATCTATGCTACTCCCTGCTGCAGAGATGCCTCAGATTCTCCAAGCTGGCTGACAAGTCAGAGAACATACTCAAAGACTTATTCAACAATGGCATTGAGGTACCTTATCAACAGCAGGACCCAATCAATATTGTTCAGTGCTGACAAGAAAATATAATTTAGGCATACTTTCTGCTATTTGTTTACAGGCAACTCACACCAATATACTGAAGCTGAATCTGGGATTTAAATGTAGTTTAACCATTGCCTCTACAAGGATTGTGGTTCTTAACGATGTAAAAAACATTGAAAATCCTCATGTAAATGTCAAGGAAGAACCTATTGCTATGGAATGGAATGAGGAATACACCGATGAAGACTGTCCAACCATTGATGACAGCCCTGCGAGGGAGGCTCCGACCACCAAGAGCCCATGGACAACTAAATCCAAAGACATTAATGTGGATAACTATTGTGAGGCTAGTTCCTCTCCACAGAATGACATTACAGAAACATATGCTCACAATATATCATGTAATAAACAATTATCTCAGAAAATTTATTTGCCAAAACATTTGCAAACAAACTCTAGAAAGACACAGTTCACCTGCAATACATGTCACAAACAATTCTCTCAGAAAAATTATTTGACAAAACATATGAGAACACACACTGGAGAAAAACCATACACCTGCAATACATGTCACAAACAATTTGTCCAGAAAAATTATTTGACAAAACATATGAGAACACACACTGGAGAAAAACCATACACCTGCAATACATGTCACAAACAATTTGTCCAGAAAAGTAATTTGACATCACATATGAGAACACACACTGGAGAAAAACCATACACCTGCAATACATGTCACAAACAATTTGTCCAGAAAAGTAATTTGACATCACATATGAGAACACACACTGGAGAAAAACCATACACCTGCAATACATGTCACAAACAATTTGTCCAGAAAAGTAATTTGACATCACATTTGAGAAGACACACTGGAGAAAAAAGATACACCTGCAATGCAATTGATTTTATGTATGTAATCTTATAATAAATGAATAATAAAAAAATAAAAAAAATGCATGTCACAAACAATTCTCTCAGAAAATTTATTTGACAAAACATATGGGAACACACACCGGAGAAAAACCATACACCTGCAATACATGTCACAAACAATTTGTCCAGAAAAGTAATTTGACATCACATATGAGCACACACACTGGATATAAGCCATACCCATGTGTTAAATGTCACAAACAATTCTCCAGGAAAAGTGATTTGACAGTACATATGAGAATGTGTACTGTCAAATCTAAACAACATCTTACTGGCGCTAAACCATACATCTGCAAAACATGTCCCAAACAATTCATTAGTAGATGTAGTTTGTTAGAACATGAGAACATACACTGCATACAAGAAATAGAAAAATATATTTCTTTTAAAACCCAAGAAATTAAATAAAAATGAGTTATTACAAGCGCACTTTAAATACTTTAAACCAAGTTTAAACCCATATTAGAAATAAAGCAGTGTGTCTCTAGCCGTAGCGTGTTTCATTTGTCTCGTACTCAACATCCCGGAAAACGCGTGACCTTTTTTTGGCTCGTATTTAGTTTGTACTAGTTGCCGCCCGCGGCTTCGCTCGCGTGGTATCCGGATAAAAATTGCCTATATGTTAATCCAGTACATGTACTATGTATATTCCAAGTTTCGTTCAGACCTGTTCAGCTGTTTAGGCGTGATTGAGGCACAAACATCCGAACATCGTTACAAACTTTCGAACTAGATAGCACAGGTAAAGTTAGTACGCCATAGTACGCGCTATCGTTGCGTTTAGAGCTTTACGCCGGTAATTTCAAGCAAACTAAAGCTTTACAATTTTATAATTTAAGTAAGATGTTACACAATATTTAATACTTATTGTATTGGATTATTTTATTTTCTCGCAATCATAGTGAAAAGTAGAGTATAGGTACACGGCGCTAACAACCCATTACCTAAAACAACCTCGTATATAATGGCTTTAGTCCCTTGTATAACAATCTGCTATTGTTTTTATAATAGACTTACCCCCGAATACTCAAACCTCAAACGCATCTCAAAGTTGAGTACGTCTCAAATGACTATTTTTTGACAGATTTTCATCAGAAACTGTCAAAAAACCGTGAGTTGAGACGTGCTCAACTCTTGAGTCGCGTTTGAGTATTCGGGGGTTATTGTAACTAGGTATATAATTTTATTTTATTTATTACCAATGACCCAAAGGGCTGGCGCTTACCTCGGACAAAGGATAAGTATAGCTATCCAACGAGGTAACGTCGCCAGTCTTTTGGGGACCTTACCTGCGGTCGGTGATCTGAGCTCTGTTTTCTATCTGTAGGCGAACTCAGATAAAAAACTGAGCTCATTTTTATTTCTTATTATTATTATACTGATTACCTTAAAGTTTTTAATGTTATTATAATTTGTCTTTGTAGCATAAAATAAATATATAAGAACTTATTTTCGTTACCTATTTAATTTAAGAGCGTGTTACAGGCTGTACACAAATTTGACAGTTTTATTTACGACATTCATGAACAAAGGCATTTAGAAAATCATTCATTTTGGGAAAAGGTGATTAGGTATAAGATTTGTTCAAACCGATATTAGTACCTACTATAAAAATCAGTCCTACTAACAGACTGGAAACTTATTCGTATCTGTGTACAATAAAGAATTTCAGTATGTCGGTATGTGTGTATGTCAATTTATTTATCCTAACAAGATCTCTATAAAAACGTAACAAGCAATTATGTAGTGCAAATACAATTAAAGTTATCAAATATTCGATTGTAGGTAGGTACTTCGATTTTGAAACATAGTCGCCTTTTGGCGAGTTAGAACGACAGCCGTAAAAATGTCTAATTTGTACAAATATCTTGTGGTAAGTACTTCGCTGCAAATTATATTAGTTTAAGAACGAGACTCGGAGCCAAACCATCATCATCATTTCATATAAAATTGACAACAGATGGACAATGAAGTTTGTAACTCAGACCAAATAAAAAGAAAAGACCCCGCGTCGCGAACAACAAAAGTGAAGCCACCTTTTTATCTATGTGTGTGTCGAAGGTTTTAAGGTTGTGTGTTCCGAGTAACCTAAATTCATAGTCGTGCGTTCAAACACGGTCGTGTAGGTAGGTACTAGGTATACCAATGGATTTTTCTGTGCGAACATTTTATGTGCGCTATACCAGTAGGTACTCTCAGACGGCGAAGGATAACATCATAAGGAAACCCGCGGCTTAGTCAGCTCCGCACGTAGGTATTGATCATGTCTTTTCTGTGGATAAGGCCGACTAAGCTGAGAGAATGGAATAGGTGCTGGGCAAGCCTACTCCATCTTAATTCGTCCCTGGCACTACAGCGTCCCGTTTGTGAAGGCAAAAGTTGCCTCCTGACGCTGTATAAATAATCTAGGTACTATATGGTAAAAAGGCCTTAAATATTCCCATAAGTGTAGCCAGTCGGTTTTTAGGATAAACTTTTCATGTGATATGTTTTTCAGATATTTTCAATAGGGTTGACAGTGCACGCCGATCCTTCTGTGAATTTCAACTTCGAATACCCTAGCGTGAGTTTAATTATTTCGTTAAATTAATGAAAGTTCCTCGTATCCACATGGATGAAGAATATTCCTTAAAATTAATAGGTTGCCGTTCTATAGTGCTGTCCATTTGTACCTTTTTCACAAGTAGGTAAGTGACATTGTATTGTCTTTTTGTGAATGAATGATATTAAACCATTTGTACAAAACGGCGACCTTACCTATCTACCTAATATTTTATTGTTGCCTACTCTAAATGGCGTAACGAAAGCTGAAATCGAAATCAGCTTTGTACTTGGTACATAGATAACGTATTGTTCTAATGAAATAAACACGCTTAGGAACTTGTAAGTAGGTAGGTAGTAGGGCGTGTAAAAACCGGGTTGTTTCAAAAAACCGGTTTTTCGGTTTTTATTTTTCAATAACCGGTTAAAAACCGGTTAACCGGTTATTTTTCAATTTTTTTAATATTGATGTCTTAGGACAAAATAAAACCATAAATTTTAATAAATATGAACTTATTAACTTGTTAAAGTTTATAAGTAATAAAATTCAACTACATGATGAACCAATCCTAATACATTCATGAACATAATTAGAGGAACGGAGCAAAAAAGAGATAAATCGGAAATTAAACATTTTATTGTGCATGTTTTTTTTTAGTAGTAAAATTATGTTAAGTGCTTAAATAATTTAAGCATTTCGAATGAAAATAAAACTGATATCAGCAAAAAACACAAGACTAATCAACAGAAATCTCAAAAATTATGTTTTGAAGAATTAACTCTTCAATCATCACATTGAAAATGTGATTGTGTTATGACATTAAGGGGATTTTTGTCGAGTGTTTGGGCACATTCAGTATTAGGTGTTACCCCCTCTAGCTGTTAAAACTGCCTGCAATCTTCTCGGCATGCTTTTGCTTAAGTTATCAATAAAATCTTGTTGTATTCGATTCCACTCTTCTTCCAAATCCTTTTGAGATTTCCTATATTAGTTGGTGCTGGATCCCGCTGTTTTATTTGTTTTCTGAGCTTATCCTTAACATGTTCGATGGGGTTTAAGTCTGGCGATCGTGCTGGCCACGGCAAAACGTTAATTTCGACCTTTCGAAGATACCCCCAAACTATCGCTGCAGTGTGGGACCGCGCATTGTCCTGCATTAATTGAAAATTATCTCCGATGAATGGGGCAAAGGGCATGATAATCGGTTCTAAGATGTCATTTACGTACCGACCGAGTCGCAGTCAGAGATCCATTGTCTACGATGTGCAACTCCGTACGTGCCCCTATGCAAATGCCGCCCCATAACATGGCTGACCCTCCACCATAACTCTCTTCCGACAATGTTACACTGAGCGTATCTTTCTCCGGGTCGTCTCCAAACTTTAACCCTTCTATCATCTGGCTTAGGACAAAATCTAGACTCATCAGTAAACAATATTTTCCCCCAGTCATCATCATTCCAGTTTTAGTATGAGCGAGCAAAGTAAGCCCGAGCTACTTGATGGTCTATGGTAAGTAAGGGTCCTTTAGCTGGCAAGTACGTCTTTATTCCAGCTTTATTCTTTAACTCCTGACGAACGTCCTGGAGCGTAGATCTGACCTCAGAAGAAGTCAAAGTGCGATTTCTCAGAACACTGTTCACCATAAACCGATCGTCTCTTGCTGAAGTGACTTTTGCGACCTTGCCCTGCACGTCTAGTATACTCTTCAGTCTGCCGATAACGTCTAACAATTCGAAAGAAGACGGATTTGGAAACACGCAATATCTGAGCCACTCCTTTCTAACTGTGATCATTTTAATTAAAGAAACAGCTTTGGAAACCTGAGCTACGCTAAGATCTGGCATTATCACTTCAGGTATTCATTGATGTGTAAGAAACACTACTATTGCGATACATTTTTGTGAAAAAATATGGAAAAAAGACATAATTTTATGAAATTAATACGCATACGGCAACAAAATTATTCCAATAGACTAGTGAAAATAATAAATAAACTAGAACAACAATTGAAACTCTGAAACAAAAGACTATTCAAGTAATTCTTTTTTCAAATTAAATATTAAGATATTATGGCCAGTTTGTACGAAGAACTTTTTGTACATTATTTCAGTCTTTTTTTTCGATTAATGAAGCGTTTCTCTAAATAAGTCCATGAGTGTAATTCTGAACTGATCACAGAACAGTGCTATCGCGTCTGACAAACAATTTGCCAGTTCGTCCGCTGACCGCAGCAATGGAGGCGCCCAGTGCACTCATGCAACGCCCCGCTTCCTTTGCTATCTTACTCTGCTTAGCTAATAATAATAGCGTATTTTCACTACGATATTCACTAACGACATTTTATGCGGTCCAAAAATAAAGTTTTCTGAGAAGTTTTTGTTTGTATTTTTGCAATTTTAACGCATTATGTTGTAATTTAATTAGGTAGATTGTTATGGTCGTTCAAAATAAAGTCTGCAAGGCGTCGTTTTAAACGAATTTGTCATTTATTACTCATTTGAAAAAAACCGAAAAACCGGTTATTTTGGCCCAAAAACCCGGTTAAAAACCGCCCTAAAATCGGCCGGTTAACCGGTTTTTCGGTTAATCGGTTAATCGGTTTACATGCCCTAGTAGGTAGGTAGATACTTAGGTACCTGTCATTTTTAAAAATATTTTTAATTATCCTTTTTAGGTAAAGGATGAAATCTACGAGCAGCCTGTCAATTTGATAGCACCAATGAAGGCAGCGCATACGAAAGATCAGGTATGGACTCAACTACAATACTTATATAACTGTACTTGCTTGTAATCCTACTAATATTATAAATGCGAAAGTTTTTGAGGATATGACGATGTAATTGTGCCTCAATCATGCCGTAACGGCTGAAAGGATTAGAATAAAACTTGGAACATACATAGTATGTGTGCTGGAATAACATATAGGCTACTCTTTATCCTGGTACCACGTGAGTGGAGCCGCGTGTGGAAGCTAGTTGCAAATAAATGCATTTTCTTTCTTTTCAAATGGGTACGCAATTATATCGATTTCGACACTCCTATGTATTAGTTAGTATTAGTAGGTTAGGTACCTATTGAAATAACTACCATCGCTCTGGGTATCTCAAGCCCCTTTGATGTTTATCCAGGTCAAAGATGACCCGAAAGAGATCCACTCGCGCCCTGGCGAAGACTCCTGGGCCCCTTACGATTTCAACCGATTCGACGATTACCTCGCCAATCATAAGGATGACACAGAACACAACCGCATCAAGAGACGAGCTAAGGTAAACTAGTCATCATAGTTATTTGTCAGAACATTATGTAATGTTGTGGATAAGGCCGACTAAGCTGAGGGAGTATGGTGCTGGGCAAGGCTACTCTATCCAAATTCGTCCGGGGCACTACAGCGTCCCGTTAGTGTAGGCAAAAGTTACTTCCTGACGCTGTATAAATCATCTAGTATAGATGATAAATTCAGAGGGTTTTATGTAATGTTCCAATTTATAATTTACCAGATTAGGCAGTCGGGCATGCAAACATTCATTCAGCGTTGAAGGTAGTAAATTAGGGCTTCTAAAAAATATTTTCTTAAAATATCCATGTTTGCTTTCTTGTTTCTTCCAGCGTTACGAACAGGCGTAAATTCAACGTAGGTTTGAGATGTGTCTAAGTGATCCCAAAGATATGAATTAAGTATTTAGAATTTTGAACTTCATGGAATAGCTGTAGGGCATCCATCGTCCACTAAAGAAGAATGAACCAGGGTTTATAAGAGTTTCCGATCTCGTACTTGTTGTGGAACATGACAGCCCCGTTATAGGATGGGGTAGTAGACTGAGGCCCTATAGGTACTGAAAAAATATAAGCGCGGATAAGAATAATACCTACCTTATCTATTTATTGATTAAGATACATTATTACATCTATTATGTGATATTTTCCCATTATAATGCGAATGATCATTATTCTTTAACTAACAGTTAGGTCCGATCGAAAGGATAACGGAAAAGTAAATCTAATCACCAAACTATTATTTATTTATTTACTTTTGCATGGTTATAAAAGCACCAATCGCGCGTTTTATAAAATTATTAATGTCAAATTTCAGAGCACATTTTTAATATGTATACATTTTCAATATACATAGTAAAATTTGTATAATGTCTCAGTTAAAGTAGTAGGTCGGTAGTAGTGTAGGTCCTGTAATCGCGAATTCGTGTCAAAAGTGAAGTGTCATCGACTGAATGAAGGATTCACGCAAAATTTTCTGCCGCAGAACACCAGAAGATTCAACACTCTCTCCGGGCCGAAGCTTCGAGAACGCCCGCACCACTACCTCTACCCAGAACCGGTCAAAGACAAGATCATACAGTTCACAACATCCACAAAAAAACCTGGCCTCCTACCCGATCAGATGAACCCAGGAGTCATTTTCCGCGTGAGAATGTCAGACGCGATCCTACGCATCAAACAACGCATGTACGAAGACCCCGAAAGACATATCGAAGCAGATATCATCTACACAAATTTGATAAAGAAAGTCGTTATGGACGAAATTACCAAATTCCACAATCTTTTGCTTATGTATAAGACGGATAAGAGTATAAAGGAGCATTTAGGGGAGTGTGGGGGTCGAATCTACAAGTTTATAAGTTATATGACTATTAAAGTTCATATATATTGTCTGTTTGATGCTCTTTGGATCGATGGCAACCCGTACGTCATAGGGGACGAGTATACAGTGACGCCAGTGGAAGTGCCCCCCATGTTGCAATGTGATGCAGCTGAATGTAACTCCGTTGTCTTCGTTGATTCTATTACGGAACCCAAAGATGTTGAAGAGTGAATTCTTTGTTCTTAGAGCTGTATTGACAAATAAAGCAACAGAATAAATATATTGCTGTTTTTTTTTGTTGAGTTTTGTCCAGATTAAAACAATTAGGTTCTGAGTAAGTTAAATAATCTCTTGATTTTTCGATTCAGTTATTCGTCAGATTAGATCAAAAGGAAGGAAGGAGTACTGAAAGCTATTAGGGATATTCTTTAAAAATCTTCTTAAAATTAATACTTAGATGGCGATAGGATAGTAGGTCGTATATAAATAATATTCAGTACGTGTGAATAGACGTTCTCAATCTACTGATAATTTTAAAGAAATTTGTAACTATGTTGTTATAATACCTACCTATGTGTCTATAATAGCCTAAGATTTCGTAAGGATAGTCGTATAGGTATATATAGTAGGTATGTAATGTATATGTATGTATGTAGTAAGTGTAAAACGATGCTATCTAGAAAGATTTAAGGCAACTACTCATGATTTTTAAGGAATATTCCTCATTGAAAATGGTTGATATGACTTCTGCTACAGAGGCGCCGCGGTGGCAGAAGACGGAACCGACCACGGCCCGGAGGCACTCCTGAAGAAGTAAGTTTTTTTACCTTTTGTTCCTTAATAATAAATGCAACAGTATTGTGAGAATGTGAGTACTTGAGTAGGTATTCTTTCTCAATCATGACTTAACTGAAACTGAATAAAACTTGAAATGCACATAATTTGTGACTTAGATAACATTATAGGCTATATTTTAACCAAGTATCACACAAGCTAAACCGCGAAATTGAATCTGTAGTGTTCCTAGTAATTCCAACATTCAACATAATCAATGAATATCTTTAATTCTGTTACATGATTATCAATATAAATTTGATTATTTTTAGGCAAAAAACGCTAGTACGGAATTTCCCCAAGCCCGCCGTGACAACTACGACTCCCAGCAAGTCAAGAGGGCTAAATCCAAGAAGAATAAGAAGGACAGGCCCAAATACGAGACTTATGACCCTCCGGCCAAGGTAACTATTAGATTCACAACAGATTGTGTGCCTTGTTAACATTATAGGTACAGGCAAATGTACCCACATTTTTCTAAATTTTATGATGGTTTCTCTCCCTTTCTTAAAGGTATTATCGTGCTTGATAAAAGGTTTATTTAAAATTTAGAGCTGTCAAATTAACTTTAGGCAAACAAATCCATAGCAAAATCATGTGAGTGCCTAATGATTCGAACATTTATAGCACCCACTCGTGAATTGGACAAAACGAAAAACTTTATTATGAAAAATGTTCCCTATTTTCTTTTAAGGAATATTCCTTGATTAAAATATTCCCCATTTTTTTATGAATATTCTTTTAATAAATGTTCCTCTTTCTCCACTAGATAACGTTAAAAAAGGAATTACGAAAAAAATCATTATAACTTTTAGTTTTAAGAATTTCATGAAGCAATATCTCCAGGGTTGGGAGTCGTCATACGTGGAGATGCCCAAGGACTTGTACCAGGCGCATTTACGGCCAGGAGTTATCTTCAGGATCCACATGTCCGAAGCCATCCTCAAAATGCAGTACCGCAAGTGGGTTCTTTACCAATTAACTTTGAGTTTTCTCAGAATACGCTAGGGACAGTGACATAAAATTATTATTAATATTATTTATATTAATTCTATAAAACACCTTAGCCAAAACTCTTACACCACGATCCATAGATCATGCTGTGCCGACCCCACATAAAGTGGGATAAGGCAGGAAGATGATGATGATTTATATTAATTCTATGTACCTACCTACTATAAGTAGGTAAGTAATTAATGTTTATTTTTTAACTTTTTGTACACCGCCGTCTTTCTGTTCTGTTTTGTTTATCCTCTCCATCCAAAGGTTGCCTGGAAGAGATCGCTCTTAGCGATAAGGCCGCCCACTGTAATGTTGTTTTTATTTACTTTCTGTTTTTTGTGTTCAATAAAGTGTTTATTATTATAAAATATACATATGAATGTAGCGCCATATCTATTTACAAGTAATAGCGCCGAAAATTCTGCTAAAAACACTCGCAATGTTTTTTAAGTAACCTATGATAAACCTCAAAGTACAAAGTTGCTATAAAACCTCACTTGATTAATGGACCAAAAAGGCAAACACTCAGCGTGTGCTGCAGGAAGCAAATAAAGCGCTGTTCGTCCGTGGCATCTTTGCTAAAAGCGCTTTACTGCTCAACACACACTTATCATACAATCATATTTTATGTTTACATAATGTTCAATGATAGTATCCTCCAACATGATGAGATACAATAAGCAAGTATTCCCAAGGAGGGTTGACGTCAGGCAGGCGGCCGGTCATAAAACACCTTAGCCAAAACTCTTACAGCGTGATCCAAGGGTCATGCTGTGCCGACCCCACATAGAGTGGGATAAGGGCAGGAAGATGATGATCATGATGATGAATGTCTCAATATTTACTTCTCTGATCTCCAGCTACGGGGAAGACAAAGATGAATCGGTGATAGAAGCAGACGTTGAATATCTCCGCCTCACCCGCAAGGTAACCTACTAAACTAATATTTATTATTAACTAGCTTTCGCCCGCGGCTTCGCTCGCGTGGTATCCAGGCAAAAAGTAGCCTATATGTTATCCCAGCACATGTATTATGTATATTCCAAGTTTCATTCAAATCCCTTCAGCCATTACGGCGTGATTGAGGCACAAACATCCAAACTCACAAGCTTTCACATTTATAATATTGTAGGATTCAATTCAATTCATTTATTTATTCGTCAGAATGTAGGTGTACAGTAGGTATAAATCAGACAAAAAGCAATGCTCCAGTACAATCTTACCTTAAATAGGCATTTTTTTGTCTTAATATTAGAATTTTTAAATATTACATGTCAAAATGAATACTACACATTAAATAAAAAATAGTCAAACAGTTTGGTATACAATAATTACTGAGGTCATCGTTCAAGAAGTCGGTAACACTCTTATAACGTTTTTCTAAAACTGCCTTAAGCTGCTTTTTAAAGCTCAACAATAAAATTATTGATTTACTTTTCTTTCTTTTACTTCTCTGGTGTATTGTTATAAATTTTAGGAATCATGCAGAAAACACCATTGTACATTTGTGTTGTATTTGATTTCACTGAGCAAAATTTGTTTCTATTTTCGGGTAGGTATTTAAAAGAATGCGTCCAGCTGCTTCTCTCCCCGAGCATGTCGTAAAAGTCGACTAAGGGATAGTATCCTCCAACATGATGAGATACAATAAGCAAGTATTCCCAAGGAGGGTTGACGTCAGGCAGGCGGCCGGTCATAAAACACCTTAGACAAAACTCTTACAGCATGACTCAAGGATCATGCTATGCCGGGCAGGAAGATGATGACGACGGGTTAATTAAATGATTTGTATTTTGTAAGGTTATCAACGACGAGATCACCAAGTTTGAAGATCTGAAGTGGCTGGTGGGCTGGTTCAACAACCGCTCAGAGCTGATCCAGGAACATATGTGCAATACTAGATACTTCGCTGTTGGTGAGTTTGCTATAATGCTCTTGCTAATGAGGTGATGTTGGTCAGTGTGATACTTCTGTTGGTGAGAGCGTTACTTCGCTGTTGGTGAGTTTGCTATAATGCTTTTGCTAATGAGGTGATGCTGATCCGTGTGATACTTCTGTGGGTGAGAGTGTTACTTCGCTGTTGGTGAGTTTGCTATAATGCCTTTGCTAATGAGGTGATGTTGGTTAGTGTGATACTTCTGTTCGTGGGAGTGATACTATGCCTGTGCCTGTGTTACTTACTATGTTGTTGTTTCGTCAGTTAGATACTTCTCTTTGTAGAGCTACTTTGCTATTGGTCAGTTTGATACTTACTATGATGTTAGTGGGAGGGATATTATAACGTGATACTAAGCTGTTGTTTGGCCAGTGCCATACAAAGTCATTGGTGATTCCCTCTGGTTGTCGTATACTATAAGTGACCACTGACGCGCGAGTCAAGCGAGTACAGCGATCTTGTCGAACCGCCAAAAAAATGTGACGGTTCACAATCTTTCGACAGTTTACAATCTCGCGAGATAGATTATAAATCTAACGGTATTTAATAAATAACACCCAACAGTCACATACATAGTCCTGACCCCACACTAGGATTCCCTGTGTCGTGGGTATCAGAAACTACGAGTACCATGCTACCACAATACCCAGACCCGGAAGAAATATTTACAGATCATGCAAACATTTCTTCCGCAGCGGGAATCGAACCATCGTCTCTCTGCGTCTATGCCGAGCAATCGCCCGCCACGCCACCGAGGCTGTCTAAGTCTGTCTATTAATAAGTCTCTATTTCTAAATCTACATTTAAAATGTTTTTCTAGGCACCCCACCGACACTATTCACTCACTCCGAAGAGTACATGAAGCGGATGTGCCTGTTCGACAACGTGTTCATCGACCACATCCCGTACGTGGTGGGCGAGGACGGCTCGCTGATGGCCGCCGTGGCGCCGCCCGTGCTCCACTGCGACGCCGCTACTTGCACCTCCGTACCTTTCATAGACAGGTCAGTTCAACGCGTACACCACCCTCGTACAGTACGAATACTGTTGAAATTAAAAAGTAGACTACTCTGAGTCCACTGTGACGCTGGTACTTGCCTCTCCGTACCTTTCATAGACAGGTGAGCTGTTCCACGCGTACACCGCCCTCGAACAGTACGAATACCGTTGAAATTGAACTAGTGTACTCCACTGAGTCCACTGTGACGCTGGTACTTGCCCCTCCGTACCTTTCATAGACAGGTGAGCTGTTCCACGCGTACACCGCCCTCGAACAGTACGAATACTGTTGAAATTGAACTAGTGTACTCCACTGAGTCCACTGTGACGCTGGTACTTGCCCCTCCGTACCTTTCATAGACAGGTGAGCTGTTCCAAGCGTACACCGCCCTCGAACAGTACGAATACCGTTGAAATTGAACTAGTGTACTCCACTGAGTCCACTATGACGTCGGTACTTGCCCCTCCGTACCTTTGGTCAACTCCGTACCTCAATATAGTCAACTGATAATAACTGAATCTTCCGGGTAGTTCCTATTTGTTCTGTGGAACATGACGTCATCGAACAAAATGACACATTTTCTTCCCAATTCCTTCCATAGAACCACATAATAGCTTTTCACCCGAGTTTCATGCCATACAAAATGGAAATCAGATTTTCCCAAAATCTTACATGAAATGCTCAATTGTTTCAGTGTTATGTTCGACGAGAAGCTGGGGCGCACAAACGTGCGTACTGTGACGCGCTGCCAGGCGTCGTGTCGCGCGCACTGCCGGAACGACCCGGACTGCCTCAAACGCTGCTCTGACCGCTGCCTGCGCGCCGACTAAAACAATAACAATAAACACTTGCTTAATGCTCCGACTTTTATTTATGGGTCCGAGGGGGGGAAGGGGGGCACACATAGTATCACACGCATCAAAGCATACTAGGCATCCCTCCCACTAACATCATAGTAAGTATCAATCTGACCAATATATAGCAAAGTAGCAAAATCGTACACGTCAATTTGAAAAATGTTCTAAAAATTTACAAAATAATGAAAAGCAATTTTCTGCCCCTAGCCGCGATGCCAATAAAAATAGAGGCTTCCATGTGTTTTATAATGTGTGCAGTAAAATTGTGTTTGCAATAATAATAATAGAATAACGTAATAATAGAATATTTCGAGTAAATCAGATTTAAATCTGATTTATTCGACATATTCTATTATTACGGCCTTGGTGGCGTGGCGGGCGATTGCTCGGCAGAGACGCAAGAGACGCGGGTTGATTCCCGCTGCGGAAGAAATGTTTGCATGTTCTGTAAATATTTCCTCCGGGTCTGGGTGTTGTGGTACAATGGTACTCGTAGTTTCTGATACCCACGACACAGGGAATCCTAGTGTAGGGTCAGGACTATGTACCTATGTGACTGTTGGCTGTTATATTTGTTTATTTTACTAGCTTCCAACTGCGACTTCGATGAATAGCCTAAATGTTAATCCAGCACATGTATGTTCCAAGTTTCATTTAAATCCGTTCAAACATTTAGGCGTGATTGAGGCACAAACTTTCGCATTTGTAATATTAGTAGCATTAGTAGAATTTATGAATAAAGACTTTCGTTTGTAGACTCGTTGATAAGAGACAAAAATTAAAAAAATATATTACTTTTTCCCCTAGAGGCAAATATGCACCGACGACCTCGATGGCGTGGCGGGCGAGTGCTCGGCTGAGGCGCGGATTTGATTCCCGCCACGGGAGAAATATTTGTACATACATTCATAAAATCACGCCTGTTTACTTAGTCGACATTACGACATGTTCGGAAAAGCTGAACGTATTCTATGTGTTTTTCTTTATCATATCTCTGTAAAAATACTATACTGTTATTTCTTAGCGTATGACCCAGCTAATCCCGAAGAAGCTACTTATACTGGGTAGTAAATGACCTATTATATTCTCGTCGTATCACTAAAATCGCCCAGTTGAGTGCAAATCGCGGTCAGAACCGGACCTAACCTTGCTATAAGGAAAATAGTTTAAAAAACTAAGAAACCTGTTTTCGTCTTTGTGCTGTGCAAATAATGTGCTAGTGTCACAGTTGAAGAACATCTCAAGCTAAAATGGTGAGTTTTCGGTTTTTAATCTACCTTTAATTGATATAAAAACTTTTTCGTTCTACCTCTTCGAAGATTTTATTGTTTGTACCAAAGAGTTTACATATGTGCATTCATTAGTGTATTATATAAATCAATGGCTAATGTACATACCTACAATAATTAAGTATTATCTCGCCCGTATCCCTAATGGGGTGGGCCTCTTTGATATATAAAAACTTCTTCATTACTACTTCTGACGATTTTTTTGATCACACCCGTATCCCAAATGGGGTGGGCCTCTTTGATATATAAAAACTTCTTCATTACTACTTCTGACGATTTTTTTGATCTGTCCTGCTAAGTCTTGTCTAAATCTTTAAGTCTACCAAAGAGTTTACATAGGTACATTCATTGGTGTTCTAAACAAATTAATGCTTAGGTACATAAATACAAAAATTCCATAATAATATTTACCATGTTGAATAAATGAATATAAATATAAACTATAGGTACTTATTATCACGCCCGTATCCCTAATGGGGTGGGCCTTTTTGATATACCTACCTTTAAAAACTTTTTTATTACTACCTCTTTAACGATTTTTTTGGTCTGTTCTGCTAAGTCTACTAAAAAGTTTACAGTACCTACCTACATTTATTGGTGTAATACAAATCAATGCTTACAAACATATTAACACGCCCGTATCTCTAATGGGGTGGGCCTTTTGATATATAAAAACTTTTTCATTGCTTGCTACCTCTGACGATTTTTTTGGTCTGTCCTGCTAAGTCTACCAAAGACTTTACTTAAATACATTTATTTGTGTAATATAAATCAATATTACATACAAATTATCATGTTATAAAATCTTCCTAATAAGTAGATAGGTAGTTGGTTTCGTGGAATTATTTTTATGAATTTGTTTATTTTTACTCAGTCAATTACTTTTATTACCTACTTCTCTGCTGGACTGGGAGTAAAGAAAAAACGGAATGCGTCCAGCTGCTTCTCTCCCCGAGCATGTCGTAAAAGTCGACTAAGGAGTAGTATCCTCTCCAACATGATGGACCATCTATATGGGCGATGGGCTGATCACCTGTCGCCCTGGTTCACCAAATCTATCTCGGGGCTCTTGGATCGGGAGTGGCTGCAAGTTTTCTTATGATTACTTGTGGCTTTGCCCACCCCGTTAGGGATACCTACGGGCGTGATTCGCGTGATAATAATGTATATATAGTATGGACTTCGGTGGTATGGCGAGCGAACGCTCAGCTGAGACGCAAGAGGCGCGGGTTCGATGTTCGAGAAATGTTTTGTATGTTCTGCAAATATTTCTTTCGGGTCTGGTTGTTGTAGTATTGTTGTATGTATTAACAAAAAAAGTATAAAAGTATTGTATCAGCCATCTGGGTTCCCATAGTACAAGCTTTGCTTAGTTTGGGGCTAGATGGCGCTGTATGAAATGTTCACAAATCCACAAATATTATATATTTTTTAGTATTGTAGATTGTATAATTCATTGTAAAACTCTTGATTTATTAGCCATAGCCAATCAAATTAGTTTATCAATACTACGCTTTGACTGATAAGGTACTTAGTTAGTTTATTCTACATTACGACCTTTAGATTTAATAAATAAATATTTGTGGACATTTCACACAGCGCCATCTAGCCCCAAACTAAGCAAAGCTTGTACTATGGGAACCAGATGGCTGATAGAATACCTACAAATATTTTTTTTTCTGTAAATACATAAGTCAGTACTTATCCCGCGCCTCTTGCGTTTTTACCGAGCAATTGCCCGCCACGCCACCGAGGCCGTAATAAAAGAAAAACAAACAAAACACCTAACTAGTTACATAGGTACCTATTATAGAAAACAAATAGGTAAGTACATAAAAGTAATTAGCTTCAAAAAGCAGTATGTGCTGCTGTGGTAAGTCAAAAAGTAGACTTACCCCCCGAATACTCAAACACGACTCAGAGTTGAGCACGGCTCAACTCACGGTTTATTTGACAGTTTCTGATGAAAATCTGTCATAAAAAAATAGTCATTTGAGACGTGCTTAACTTTGAGATGCGTTTGAATATTCGGGGGTTACTTAGGTACCTCTGTTTATTAAGTTTTTAGTCATTTTCTTGTGTATCTTACTTCTTACTTATATTATAAATGCGAAAGTTTGTGAGTTTGGATGTTTGTGCCTCAATCATGGCTAAACGGCTGAACGGATTTGAATGAAACTTGGATTAAACATAGTACATGTACTGGATTAACATATAGGTTATTTTTTGTCCGGGTACCAAGCGAGCGAAGCCACGGGCGGCAGCTAGTATACTATATAGTGTATATAGCCCTCAGAACAATAAAGATATAGCCTAACAGCAATAGTAGTCTAGTTGGTAGTGACCCCGCCTTCCGATCCTAAGATGGTGGGTTCAAACCCGGTCGTGTACCTACCAATAGATTTCTGTGTGAAAAAAATATGGGCGCTATACCAGTAGGTACTCTCAAACGGTGAAGGAAAACATCGTACTAATGACAATATTGAGAATTCCACATGCAAGGAATTTTTTTTAATTTTGGCCGTTGTTATTTTGCATAAGCGATAAAAAATGTAAATAAGTAAAAAAGAAAGAAAAATATTGTTTATTTCAGATAAAAGTTTTAAACCAGTATCAAAACTTGTTTTCCGTTTGGATTTTAATTTCCATATCCACTTTGGACTTTTTGGTGTCGCCTGAGCATTTTATCAAAACTTTTTTCGTATTTTTGGTTTTACAAGCTTTTTAGGGTTCCGTACAAGACGGGTGCCAGCGGGACCCTATTACTAAGTTTCCGCTGCCCGTCCGTCCGTCTGTCCGTCTCATGAACCGTAATAGGTAGAGAGTTGAAATTTTCGAATGCTCGATGAAATTTTCACAGAGTAGATATGTATTTATTTTGCCGCTATAACAACAAATAAGAAAAATGTAATGAAAGAGGATTGGCACCCATCGGGGGTAAGGAACCCTAAAAAGGATTTTATTTGACTCTAGACTGACCTCAACGAATCTAACGGTCATAGTCCTCATTGAAAAACAGGTTTTGGCCACTTTGTCTAAATTACGAAGCAATTTTATGATGCTACCGGGCAATCACACTTTTATTATTTCTTGTTAGCTAAATTATTTACATACGAACTTACCTACCGAACCACAGCACCGGTTTTTCTGAATACTAAAATAAGTAGGTACCTAATTAAGTTCGTATGAGCTAGTGGCCAACTCTTGTGACGGAGTTTTTAGGCCGCTTAAAGGCCTCATGGTTTAACGACATAAAAGCCGGGACCGACAATTTAACGTGCCCTCCGAAGCACGGAAGCGCTCAGCTCGTAATGCCACTTGCGGTCATCCATCCAAATTGTGACCGCGCACAACGTTGCTTAACTTCAACGATCAATCAAGAACGTTTAAGCAAGAACGAGCGCTTCTGAAAACTTAAGGTTTCTGAAAGTTCAGTTACAAAGGTTGTCTCTATCTAACGCTCTTGAAGGAAAATGCCACGGGTGAGAAAAGTGGTTGAAATTTTTGATGGGCCCCAATTTTATATGTAATTGAATTCAATTTATTGTAGATGTGATGTTTATTTTACAAATAAAAATAAGTAAATACCTCAAGAAACAGACAAATACTTAAAAAAAGTATATAGGTAGGTATTCTATCAGCCATCTGGTGTCCATAGTACAAGCTTTGCTTAGTTTGGCGCTAGATGGCGCTGTGTGAAATGTCCACAAATAATGCATTTATCAACTCTTGGAAATCACCAAAAAGGTCCATTTTCATTGATTTATTTTTCAATTTCGTAGCTGAAAGTCATTTGGTGACTTTGAAATAAAAAAATAAATCTATTTTGAAATAACCGATGACTTTTATGAATACGAAATTGAAAAAAACAATGGAAATGGAACATTTTGCTGATTTTTAATCTCTCAGTGATTTAAAATAAGGTCTTTACCAGGCATATTATTATGAGTAGGTATTATCAAATCGAGGTCAGAGAGGTCAACTGGAGATCACAGCAACAAACAGACTGTAGGTAATTTACCCATATGTTTATTTATTAAGATAATGAAGTGGGGCTTTAATTTTTCCTTGACTTAGTCATCTTTGTTTGGGTTCCGTAACTGAAGAGTGCCAACGGAACCCTAAGCAACAGGACTAACCGCTGTCCGTCCGTCCGAATTTTTTTCTTGTATGGGGGGGCCATTTTTATTATTTTTTGTTATAGCCGCAATAGAAATACACACTGAAAATTTCAATTCTTTACCTATTACGGTTCATGAGATACAGTCCGCTGACAGACGGACGGACGGACGGACCCGTTGGCAACCTTCGGGTAAACTAAGGCCTTTTACCATCTATAGTAGATGATTTATACAGCGTCAGTAGACAACTTTTACCTTCACAAACGGGACGCTGTAGTGCCCGGGACGCCCAGCACCTATTCCATCCTCTCAGCTTAGTCGGCCTTGTCCACAGGAAAGACATGGTCAATACGCGCGGAGCTGACTAAGCCGCGGGTTTCCTCACGATGTTTTCCTTCACCGTTGTAAGAGTACTGGTATAGCGCACATAATTTTTTTTATCTTAATTCGTCCCGGGCACTACAGCGTCCCGTTTGTGAAGGTAAAAGTTGCCTCCTGACGCTGTATAATATAAATCATGTACTAGGTACTTAATCTAATATGGTAGATATACTGTGCTACGTAAATCTATACTAATATTATAGAGGAAAGATTTTTTTGTTATTTTGTTTGTAACGAATAGGCTCCGAAACTACTGGACCGATTTCAAAAATTCTTTCACCAATAGAAAGCTACGTTATCAGGGTCCAGTATAGGTTATAATAAATTTTCAAAAAATTTGGAATCCGTAAGAAAATTGCAATATTGTAACCCAAGGTAGAAAACCCAAAATAGTTTTTGGCGTGCGGCTCTGAAACTACTGGACCGATTTCAAAAATTCTTTCACCAATAGAATGCTACATTATCAGGGAGGGAGGAAAGGAGGGAGGAAGGAAGGAAGGAGTGGTTCTTCTTAAGAACGTCAACAAAAAAGTCCACGATGGTATATGTCTATCCCCGTGCGAAGCCGAGGCGGGTCGCTAGTTAATAATATAATAAATACTTACTTGTTGTTTCTAGTTATCAAAGATCTTGCCTCTCCTGTGCCTGGTGGCGATCTGCCAAACACAAGACGATGGTGACCTCAATTCAATCATCGGCCAGATCTTCGGGACCCCGCCCCCCTCCGAACCCGTCACCCCGGACCCCATGATAAAGGGACCTTCAACTATTGTACCCCAGAAGCCACTAGTAACTACCAATGGTAAGTTTTAAACTTTATAATAAGTGACCGAAAGTGGCATTACGAGCTGAGCGCTTCCGTGCTTCGGAGGGCACGTTAAATTGTCGGTCCCGGCTTATAAATCGTTAAGCCATGACGGAGGCCTTTAGGCTTCCTAAAAACTCCGTCACAAGACTTGACAAGACCGCGCACAACCTTGCTTAACTTTAACGATCAAACAAGAACGTCTAAGCAAGTTACGCTACGAGCGCTATTGAATTAAATTAACAAAATACTAGGAGGTCTACGTCACCATCGCCTATCCAAAATGGGAAACTATGAACTGAACCCAGCTAACCTTCATCTTGTCTACAGGAACTCAGGACCTCACCTGTACCACCAACGACGGAGAGCCCGGCGAGTGCGTCGCGTACTACCTCTGCAACACTGCGGACAACACCGTCAACACTGACGGCATCGGCGTTATCGACATCCGGTTAGTAACCGCTCTCCTAGCATTAACAAGTCTTCAACAACGACGGAGAGCCCGGCGAGTGCGTCGCGTACTACCTCTGCAACACTGCGGACAACACCGTCAACACTGACGGCATCGGCGTTATCGACATCCGGTTAGTAACCGCTCTCCTAGCATTAACAAGTCTTCAACAACGACGGAGAGCCCGGCGAGTGCGTCGCGTACTACCTCTGCAACACTGCGGACAACACCGTCAACACTGACGGCATCGGCGTTATCGACATCCGGTTAGTAACCGTTCTCCTAGCATTAGCAAGTCTTCAACAACGACGGATAGCCCGGAGAGTGTTGCGCGCTACCTCTGCAACGGTACACACCGTCAACACTAACGGCATCGGCGTTATCGAAATCCGGCTAGTAACCACTCTCCTAGCAGGTAGTTAGTAACCAATCTTCTTAGCAGATATTAACTATGTATGTCATCGACCGTTTTTTATTAAAAGAATTAAGGGTTAATAATAAAAATTTAATTAGACAAAACTTCCTGCTTTTTTGATCTGTCAGTAATAAAACAATGTTTGTCATAGATTCCGCGATGGCCCCTGCCAGTCATACTTTGACTCCTGCTGCCTAGTGGGTGACAAGCGTCCCCCCACAGACCCCGTCACTCCTAAACCGGAGCCCAATGAACCTGAGGTAAGTTATCTACCCCCAGTGACGGATTAAGACTACTTGATACCCTAAGCAACCCTTCTTTTTTTTTGGTGTGGTTTTTGGTGACGTGGAGTGAGACGTGTTGCCCTAAGGACGGATTTTTTTGTGCTTCTTCTGGTGCCCCCACAGACGGGACGCCCTAGGCAATTGCTTAATTTGATTAAGGGTTAATCCGTCACTGTCTACCCCTTAGGACATAAAAAGTAAATTCGTATGAGCTAGTGGCCAACTCTTGTGACGGAGTTTTTAGGCCGCCTAAAGGCCTCAGTTATGGCTTAACGACTTAAAAGCCGGGACCGACAATTCAACGTGCCCTCCGAAGCACGGAAGCGCTCAGCTCGTAATGCCACGTGACCGCGCACATCGTTGTCTAACTTCAACGATCAATCAAGATGGGTTCATTTTGTAGTTTTCTTGTAATTAACAATTATTTGATTTGGCGGGTTATTTGATTTCATTATTTTTGATTTGACGGCCTCGGTGGCGTGGCGGGCGATCTCGGTAGACGCAAGAGGCGCGGGTTCGATTCCCGCTGCGGAGGAAATGTTTGCATGTTCTGCGAATATTTCTTCCGGGTCTGGGTGTTGTGGTAGCATGGTACTCGTAGTTTCTGATACCCACGACACAGAGAATCCTAGTGTGGGGTCAGGACTATGTATGTGACTGTTGGCTGTTATTTATTTATTTAATATCGCTATCAATATTCAATCTTCTACGAAATCGATCTAGATACGATCGTGCAGTACGCTTTTAACCGTTGATATCTGTAACGATCCGTCGCGTCGTCCATTGGTAGAAAATTGAAATGTCACTATGACATTGTTTTACACCTCAGTTTTACACTATTTTAGAGATATTGTGAACAGGAAGAACTAAACAATTCATTCGTGCGTTTGAAATCGTCAATGGCCGTCACCGAAGCGTGGCATTTTAGATGTCATGTATAATAATTAGATGTGGTGGCAGAGGTCATACTTATCCTACTAATATTATAAACGTGAAAGTTTGTAAGTATGGATGTATGGATGTTTGTTACTCTTTCACGCCTAAACGGCTGAACGGGTTTGAATGAAACTTGGAATATACATAGTACATGTGCTGGATTAACATTATAGGATATTTTTATCCGGGTACCTCGCGAGCGAGGCCGCGGGCGGCAGCTAGTGTTAAATAAACTACAGGAGCGCCTCGCGACTTTGTCTGCTTTGTGTTTCATCTTGGGACATTTTCAGAGGCGTCTTTACCTATGGTGCAGGGTGTGCGGCGCACACGGGCGCCGAGTCTAAGGGGGCGCCGAGCGCTCTGCGCCCTCTAATGCGACACCCTTGCGCCCCCTTTTTTATTATTATAACCCCTTCCTTCCTAAAACACTTTTTGCTTCCCGACATCATTTAAAATTGCACTATTTGCATCCGAATTTCCGTTTGAAAATATAACTGTTAAGTATAATAAATAATAATTAAAATATACTGTATTCCATTTTGACCCCGCTCCTACTAGACTAGAGGGCGCCAGGGTACTGGTTGCACTCGGACGCCACAAGGGCTAGAGACGCCTCTGGACATTTTTGAGTTTTCTTATGATTACTTGTGGCTTTGTCCACCCCATTAGATATACCTAATCGTGATTATGTGGAAACATCTATTTATCTTGTGTTTAACATGTTTTTCTCTGCTGGACTGGGATTAAGAAAAAACATAGAATGCGTCCAGCTGCTTCTCTCCCCGAGCATGTCGTAAAAGTCGACTAAGGAGTACCTAGTATCCTCTCCAACTTGATGGACCTATATGGGCGATGGGCTGATCACCTGTCACCATGGTTCACATAATACCTATATCTTGAAAGTCTTGGATCAGAAGTGGCTGCAAGTTTTCTTATGATTACTTGTGGTTCTGCCCACCCCGTTAGGGATACGGGCGTGATAATATGTAGGTTTGTATGTATGTCTTTCTCTTTAGGCGAACGTCAAGCCTTTCGCCACAATGGTTAGAGAGACCTTAGTTAAATACCTACCATTGTAATCAGCATATTAAAGAACCATTATGTATTGCTACTGTGCACGGTAAATACATGAGGAAAACTAAACTATATATAATACTTATAATGGTTTTCCTTAAAATATGTGTTTACACATTCACGTTACTTCTTGAATTCATTAAAATATCAAGGATTTATTGATATTGCCTTATTAGCATACTTACATAACAATTAATTGTAATGTTTACTGTTAAAAAAGTTGTTCAACATTCTTTTTAAATTTCAATCTTTTCGTTTTTACACGCAAAAATATTTTTTGGCGTGCGCTGCGAAAACTATTGATTATAGAACAAAATAATGTACTACGCGCGTACGAAGTCGCGGGCAACAGCTAGTATTTTATGTAAACAAACCGTCAGTAGGTACTTAACCTACTACTACTAATCGTGTAGTTATTTCGAACCAGTGTGGTGAAAGGATTTAAGCTGCGCACCAAAGGCTATTTGCGTACACTTGACATATGTTTTTGATTAGGTTCTACGACATTTTTCCTCCTTTTGAGAAGAGGTACCTAGGTACTGGTATAGCGCAAATTTTCCGCACAGAAAAATCCTTTGGTGCACGGCCGGATTTGAACCCACTAGACCAACAGTGCTCTCGGTACTGAACCTAAAACTTACTTTTTTTATCAGGTACATGTTTATGAAACTTTTAAGTAGTATGTACCTACTAATAGTTAAATTAAGGTGTGAAAACTTATGTTGTGAGGTTTGTGTACCTAAAACTACAGTGATTTCATCGTAATAACAAAAAATACGCGTCGTTTTGTTTACATAAATTGTATCTCCAGTTTGGCATAGATAGGTAATGAGATTGTCATATTTACCTACTACTTTTTGACACTTAAGTGTAAAGAACCAATATTATATGGCTTCTTTATTGAGCCATTTTTAATGAACGGTGAAAAACTAAAATCTTAGACCAAAATAGTACAAATCCATCATCATGCGTCTAAATTCGAGGCAGTCAGGTTATTTATTCTGTAAACTAGATATTAAATAAATATTTGTCGACATTTCACACAGTGCCATCTAGCCCCAAACTAAGCAAAGCTTGTACTATAGACACCAGATGACTGATAGAATACTTAGTTTATAGAATAGAATAGAATAGAATATCTTTATTATCATAGAATGAGACACATTAACAAAATAACTAAATAAGTAGGTACTTATATTAAGTGCACAAGCTATGACTCGTCATAGAACACAGGAGAAAAGAAACAGGAATTATTAGAAATAGGTAGGACTTTAAATTGAATAAATATTTTTAATATAAAAAGGTACTAAGTACTAAGGTAAATGATGGATTAATTGGCATGTGCAGAACTAGATAAATGGCTATAATCTGAGCATAAATACATATATAAATACATACTTATACATAACTAGCAGCCGCCCGCGGCTTCGCTCACGCGGTACCCAGATAAAAAGTACCCTATGTCCCATTCCAGCACACGTAGGTACCTACTATCCTCATTATTCATTACCGTTTCGCCATAACTTCAAAACCAAACGTCCAATTTTAATCATTCAAAGACCAAATATCATCTCCATAAACTGTTCTTAGTGATGAAATCATTTATTTTGATAAGGATTAATAGCATGAGTAAAATAAACGCGTTTAAATGTAGTCCAAAAAAAATTCAAGATTTTTAAATAAAAAAATGGTTGCTGTGCCTCACTCGACATAGATGGGTATAGTGTGTCGCGGACTTTTTTGTAGATATTTATAAGATCTACAATTAATTAGAACATTTTATGGTTCTATCTTTTATAGTTTAGGCAGCGTACGCAAAATAAGTAACTTTTCTGGTTGATTTTTTACACCTTGTGTCCGAAAAACCCAAATATCTTACGGAACCCTATTTTTTTCCAAAATAAAATATAGCCTATGTTACTCGTGGATAATGTAGCTTTCGAATGGTGAAAGAATTTTTAAAATCGGTCCAGTAGTTTTTGAGCCTATTCAGTACAAACAAACAAACAAAGTTTTCCTCTTTATAATATTAGTGTAGATACATAATATAACAGCACCTAGACCCAAAACATGCAAACATGCAAACATTTCTCCCGCAGCGGGAATCAAACCCGCGCCTCTTGCGTCTCAGCCAAGCATTCGCCCGCAATGCCACTGAGGTCGTCAGAATAGATAGATAGATTATTTATGAGATACAATAAGCAAGTATTCCCAAGGAGGGTTGACGTCAGGCAGGCGGCCGGTCGTAAAACACCTTAGCCAAAACTGATCCTTGGATCATGCTGTGCCGACCCCACATAGAGTGGGATAAGGGCAGGAAGATGATGATGATAGAATAGAACAATAGGAAAATCCTTTGTACTTACAATATCCACGTTCTTTATCCCCGCAGATTTTTTACGTTGCGCGACCTATAAATAAATAAATAATAAATAAATAACACCCAACAGTCACATACATAGTCCTGACCCCACACTAGGATTCCCTGTGTCGTGGGTATCAGAAACTACGAGTACCATGCTACCACAACACGCAGACCCGGAAGAAATATTTACAGCAGATCATGCAAACATTTCTTCCGCAGCGGGAATCGAACCCGCGCCTCTTGCGTCTCTGCCGAGCAATCGCCCGCCACGCCACCGAGGCCGTCAATTATTATAGTTACGTATTACGCAGCCAGTTTCCTGGGATTCACCAAAACCTGAAGTCTTTAGGGAGTTATCACACTGGCGATTTGCGGGCGTGTTTCCAGCGAGCCGATCCGATGTTCTGCGAGCTCGCGGCGAACACGTTCACAAAAATAGCTTCACAGAAAAAACGCTCATAATAAATATCGCTAGAGTGTGATAGCGCTCAAATGTATTGTAATCTCAGACCAAATAAAAAGAAGTTCACTAGACGACTGAAGCGCTCGTGGCGTAGCTTGCATTATGCGTTCTTGATTGATCGTTAAAGTTAAGCAACTATATGCGCGGTCACAAATCGGGATGGGTGACCGCAAGTGGCGTTACGAGCTGAGCGCTTCCGTGCTGCGGAAGGCACGTTAAACAGTCGGTCCCGGCTTTTAAGTCGTCAAACCATGACGGAGGCCTTTAGGCGGCCTAAAAACTCCGTCACTAGAGTTGGCCACTAGCTCATACGAACATACATACATACATACTTCAACTGAGTCTTACTCATCTCCAAACCTCCGAAGTAGAATCCCGAATATAGTAGGTACTACTACAGAATGATAAAATTTGGTTCGGCTGTAGAGATATTGTTGTACAAAATATATATTATATATTTTGTACAATGCAGTATTTCCGACGTCTTATTTGTCTGACTGATTGTACGTCCGAAAAGGGCAAACTGTTTGTACTTTTTTTTACTTTACCTAACAACTTATACTTCCAACAGTTAACAATAAAGTTTATTCTATTCTATTCTATTCTATTCTATTCTATTCTATTCCGACTTGGACCATGTCCGGCTGTGCACCGGCTGTCATATTTTTGTCATTTTTTTGAGCTTGAGGAGTTAATAAATCGCTAAGAATAAAAAACGCTCGCAAATCGCCCGTGTGTTAAAAGTTTACGGACGGCTGCTGTTTGACCTCATGATGTCATGTTACTCATCCATCAATGACATTACATTTGCAACGATTCGCGGTGTGTGTGTTTCACTTAATAGGTAGGTAGATCTATTACTATAAAATAAAATAAATAAATATTTGCAGAATTTTCACACAGCGCCATCTAGCCCCAAATTAAGCAAAGCTTGTACTATGGGAACCAGATGGCTGATAGAATACTTATATACTTTTTTTTTATATACATACTTCTAATACATAATACAACACCCAGACCCGGAAGAAATATTTGCAAAACATACAAAAATTTCTTCCGTAGCGGGAATCGAACCCGCGCCTCTTACGTCTCAGCCGAGCACTCGCCCGCCTCGCCACCGAGGTCGTCCTCTATCAACATTTATTAGGGCCATCGAGCATTTAACTGAAATTAGGGCATTTATTTACCCAACTGCGAAGGAGGGTAGGTAATGGCCAAGACACACGAAACTAGTTTTCCTAGGCGACCTCGGCGGCATGGCGGGCGAGTGCTCGGCTGAGACGCAAAGGCGCGCGGGTTCGACTCCCGCTACGGGAGAAATGTTTGTATGTTCTGCAAATATTTCTTCCGGGTCTTACTACCTTAAGGTATGAAGTAATCTCACGTAATTTTTCGAAACGCGTATTTTTAATGTACTTATTTATGTTAATTTGTCAGTTTCATTTAAAACAAAAACGTAATTTTCTTATTTTTATTTATGTACGAATTTTCATTACGATTTAGCCATATTTTAGTGGAGAAAATTTGATTACTTGATTAACTTAGTTTAAATTCCTCACAATTTAACACTGCTTCTTGCGGGGAAAAATATAAATTATATTTGCCGAGACCCCCCTCTCCCCAACGTCATAGAGGATGGGACGAGGTTCGGCTCGACCCCCTCCCTCCTCTAAACGCCTCACGTAATGAATGGAAATGAAAAGAAAATTGCCGTAGTCGAATAAAGAGTGTGTTGATGTGTTTCAGCGCGAAGGCTGCGGTTGGCACAACCCCAAGGGCGTCGGCATCAGAACAACCGGCGAGGTGGACGGGGAGACCAAGTTCGCAGAGTTCCCCTGGATGTGCGCTATCCTTAAGTAAGTGGAATGGAGGAAGAGGATGGTCAACGTCACGGGCGTAGCCAGGTTTTAGTAGCGGAGGGGGGAGAGGGTTCAAAAAAAAAACAACTAAAAATATATAAAATAACCCCTATTATGAAAAATAGCTGTTGCCCGCGACATCAATGAGATTATGCCGCACGCCTGTTCTTATTTTAATTCTATGAATGATAATATCTGAACTTTTCGGGGGGGTTTGAACCATCAAAACCCTCCCCCTGGCTACGCCCGTGGTCAACGTTATACATACCCGAAGCGTGCTAACGGGAGGTTCCGCTGTCCGCCCGTCTCAAGCGCAGTCGCAACCTATTTTGGAGGGGGTCACTAATAATAGAATATGTGGAGTAAATCAGATTTTATTGCACAATACACAATTTTAATGCACACATTATAAAACAAATGGAAGCATTTTTATTGGCATCGCGGCTAGGGCCAGAAAATTGCTTTTTTATATTTTGTAAATAGAAGTTTTTTCAATTTGACGTCGTACTATTCTGGGGGGGGGGGGGTGATGTTCCCTGTGACCCAATCAGCCATGGCTTCGTCAATATTGTAGAATGATTTCAACAATAGATAATTTCTGATCTTAACAGCGAAGTCTAAAATTTAATCGAATGTCCAAGGTTAATTTTTAACATCCGTTGAATAAACGAACGAAAATCTGTTGAAACAAATGAATGAATGAAATGAACGAATGACTTGTATTTGACGGCCTCAGTACGGTGGCGTGGCGGGCGATTGCTGGGTTGAGACACAAGAGGCGCGGGTTCGAATCCCGCTGCGGAAGAAATGTTTGCATGTTCTGTAAATATTTCTTCTGGGTCTGGGTGTTGTGATACCATGGTACTCTTAGTTTCTGATACCCACGACACAGGGAATCCTAGTGTGGGGTCAGGGCTGTGTATGTGACTGTTGGGTGTTATTATTATTATTATTATTAACTCCAGGATCGAGCCAGTAAACGACAACGAGCCCGATGGCCAGAAGCTGAACGTTTACGTCGGCGGTGGTTCCCTCATCCATCCCAGCGTAGTGCTGACCGCCGCGCACTACGTCGCCTCGGCCCCGTCGCTCCGCGTGCGAGCCGGCGAGTGGGACACCCAGAGCACCAAGGAGCCCTACCCGTACCAGGACAGGGAGGTCGCTAGCGTGGAGATACACAAGGACTTCAACAAAGGTATACATCCACCCTGCATATTACGTACTCGGCCCCGTCGCACCGCGTGCGAGCCGGCGAGTGGGACACCCAGAGCACCAAGGAGCCCTACCCATACCATAAAAATAAATATTTGTGTACATTTCACACAGCGCCATCTAGCCCCAAACTAAGCAAAGCTTGTACTATGGGAATCAGATGGCTGATACAATACTTTTTTTTCTCTTTTTTTTACATACTAGGTACAGCACCCAGATCCGGAAGAAATTTTTGCTGAACATACAAACATTTCCCCCGTAGCGGGAATCGAACCCGCGCTTCTTATATCTCAGCCGAGCACTCGCCTGTCACGCCACCGAGGTCATCAAACACGGGAGATTTCTCAGGATTCTATTAAATTCCTTTAAATTTTTCGGATTTATCATAAAGTTGCTTGATTTTCTAACAAAAACTCTAAAATCATATTTTTGCATGTCCGGAATATCTCTATGGTAATGAAAGTTATTAAATATAGTTATTCTACTTACTGCTTCGGAGGGCACGCTAAATTGTCGGTCCCGGCTTTTAAGTCGTTAAGTCATGACGGAGGCCTTTAGGCGGCCTAAAAACTCCGTCACTAGAGTTGGCCACTAGCTCATACGAACTTACTTACTGCGGGCTAATATATTTAACTACACACCTACCGTTCAAACAAAGTATGCAACGTACTGTCAGCGAAACTAAATCCAAAACATTCTCCAGGAAACCTGTTCTACGACATCGCAGTCCTGTTCCTCTCGAAGCCGATGACCCTGGCTCCTAACGTGCAGCCAGCTTGTCTCCCTCCGCCGAAGGAACGGGCGGTCGCTGGAACTCGGTGCTTCGCCACGGGCTGGGGCAAGGACCGATTCGGGAAGGACGGGAGATACCAAGTCATTCTTAAGAAGGTACGCTCATATGCCAATACCAAGTCATTCTTTAAAACGTAAGTCCATTAGTAGATACCAAGTCATTCTTAAGAAGGTACGCTCATATGCCAATACAAAGTCATTCTTTAGAAGGTAAGTTCGTTAGCAGATACCAAGTCATTCTTAAGAAGGTACGCTCATAGGCCAATACCAAGTCATTCACAAGATCAGTAAAATCTAGCGGTAGGTAGTTTAATATAAATAATAAACGCATTTATTTCTAAAACCACGGAATTTGGAAAATGAGGTGTTGACTGTCGTTGGATTCGTCTGAATCACGAGAGAGGCTGACTCGATAAAATGTTTAAAATCCATTATGGAACGTGTGATAGAAAATTGCTGTACCTACAATTTACTTTCTACCGCTTGTTTTCGAAACTTCGATTTGATCTCGTCTTTTTGGACAGTTTTGGATATTTGCTTTGGGTAGGAGCTTGTTTAATTTTCTTTCTTTTGTAGTTTTGGTGTGTTTTGTTTGCAAGACCGCCATCTTTTCTAACTTTTCATTCTTTTCACCGAGGTGTCGTTCGATTCGTCAGGATCACGAGTGACAAGTGACAGTGACATTACCTAGATACGTCAATAAATCCAATATGGCGGCTGCAATGCGTACACAGACGTACAAAGAATGCCCGCGAATGTTTTTTTAAATAGGTAAATAAATACTTCTTTCAGATTGAATTGCCAGTAGTAGACCGCAACACTTGCCAGGTTCAACTCCGCAAGACTCGCCTGGGACGGTTCTTCGAGCTGCATTCGTCATTCATGTGCGCAGGGGGGGAGAAGGATCACGACGCCTGCAAGGGGGACGGGGGATCGCCTCTGTCTTGTCCTATTGAGGTCAGTAATAAAACTATATCTCTTTTCTTCTATTAATAAGTTTTATTGCTGTTCCAAAAAGTAGTATGTAGTAGGTATGGGTACATAACAATCTATACTAATATTATAAAGCTGCAGAGTTTGTTTGTTTGTTTGTTTGTTTGAACGCGCTAATCTCTGGAACTACTGGTCCGATTTGAATGATTCTTTCAATGTTGGGTAGTCCATTTATCGAGGAAGGCTATAGGCTATGTTTTTTTCTTTCAAAATTAGGGATCCGTAATAAAATTGCTATTTTGTAACACAAGGTGTAAAATCGAAAACCTATTTTTGCGTGCGCTGCAAAAACTATTGACAATAGAACAAAATGATGTACTACGGGTTTGTAGATCCCATCAAGACCTACAAAAAAGTCCGCGAGAACATATATCTAGCTATCATGGTTTAATCACAATAACCGATTTTGTGTTCAAAATAATTATGAAATCGTCTGAAGAAAAAAAAAACTACGTTAAATATGTATCGTAATATTAATCTTTATCGAAATTAAGCATTATGTTATCAAGAGTATTTATGTAGAAGTAAAATACTTTTTGTTTCATCTCAATCGGATATTTCGTTTAAAAGTTATCACGTGTGTAAGATGTTAAGAGTTGGTACCTATTAATGAGTTATGGGCCATAGTCCATTTATTGAGGGAGGCTATAATATAGGCAATATTTTATCTCGGTATTTCCACAGAAACGAGAAAAACGCGGGTGAAACCGCGGAGCACAGCTAGTAATAAATATTTGTGTACATTTCACACAGCGCCATCTAGCCCCAAACTAAGCAAAGCTTGTACAATGGACACCAGATGGCTGAGAGAATACCTATCCTTTTATTGTAAATAAATACATATTTTGATAAAATCATTTATGAAATACTTGTCATAGAAGATATTGACCTATTCATCCCTGATGAGTATTCTACGGAACCCACTTTGGGAATCCCTGCGCTGGGGTATTATTAACTTTGTAGGTAATTGTTTCAGAATGAACCGGGCCGTTTCGCGCAGGCCGGTATAGTGGCGTGGGGAATAGGCTGCGGCGCAGACGGCACGCCCGGCGTCTACGTCGACGTCGCCAACCTCCGCTCCTGGATCGACGACAAGGTCGCCGGCAAGGGATACGACCCTAAGGTCTACTCCTACTAACCATAAGGTCTACACTAATAATGTTAGAATCTTAAGGTCTACACTAATAGTGTTAGAGGCCTAAGGTCTAATATTATTAGAACCCTAAGGTCTAATATCCAACCTCCGCGCCTGGATCGACGACAGGGGATACGACCCTAAGGTCTACTCCTACTAACCATAAGGTCTACACTAATAATATTAGAATCTTAAGGTCTACACTAATAGTGTTAGAGGCCTAAGGTCTAATATCCAACCTCCGCGCCTGGATCGACGACAAGGGATACGACCCTAAGGTCTACTCATACTAACCATAAGGTCTACACTAATAATGTTAGAATCCTAAGGTCTACTCCTGCTAACCATAAGGTCTACACTAATAGTGTTAGAGGCCTAAGGTCTAACATTATTAGAACCCTAAGGTCTAATATAGCCACAAGGTTATAAAGTCATGTTGATACTCCACTTCAGGTGATTTTTATGAAACACTTTTGTAATAAAAATAATTTTTGTAATTTACTTTTTTTATTATTTAATCCTAGTACGGTCTACCATCCTAAGGTTTAAAGTTCATTTGCATGTCCTATAACAACAAGTTTGATTTTTCCTTGCAATAATATTCTGAAAGTTACTAGGTGTCATCACGCTAGTCCTCTCGTGCACCTATCAGAAATTTTCGAACTTTTTAGTTTAAATTCTCGGCCCCGGCTTTTAAGTCGTTAAGCCATGACGGAGGATTTTAGGCGGTCTAAAAACTCCGTCACAAGAGTTGGCCACTAGCTCATACGAACTTACTTTTGTGTGTTGTGTGTCAAATAAAATAAACAATATAATATTCTATTTTATTTCGCATTTAATTACAGCCAACAGTCACTTATTATAGTCCTGACCCCACACTAGGATTCTCTGTGTCGTGGGCATCGAGCATTTAACGAACGTGGGTATCAGAAACTAAGAGTACCATGCTACCACAACACCCAGACCCGGAAGAAATATTTGCAGAACATGCAAACATTTCCTCCGCAGCGGGAATCGAACCCGCGCCTTCTGCGTCACGGCCGAGCAATCGCCCGCCACGCCACTTATTCTTCAGCCAAATTCGATGTATAATAAAGTTATCTAAACCTTAATAAGTAAGTAAACTTTTTTACGATTTGTTCACAAAATTGTAATTTAAATAATCATTATACGTTTTTATTAGGTTTTTGTCAACGTTTTAAGTTAGATTTTTGTTTACCTTCATTTATACATCGAATTTGGCTAGAGTATACTAATCCCCGAATACTCAAACGCATCTCAGAGTTAAGCACGCGTCAAAAGACGAGTTTTTGACAGATTTTCATCAAAAACTGTCAAAAAAATCGTGACTTGAGACGTGTGTTGTAATAATCTTACAATCCATACTAATATTATAAATTTGACGGCCTAACCCACGAATACTCAAACGCGACTCAAAGTTGAGCACGTCTCAAGTCACGTTTTTTTTGACAGTTTTTGATGAAAATCTGTCAAAAACTCGTCATTCATTTAGCTGTTAAGACGTGATAGAGGCAGAAAAATTAGCACCTATAGTGTTAGTAGGAATGCCATCCGCATCGCATCGCCGTCCGGGTTTGACGCGCGGCAAATTAACCGCATGCTGCTTCGCCAAATGACGTTTCCAATGAGGCCGGCAGGTGAAGCGAGACTGACACAGCTCACACTGAAATCTGTAAGCAATAATTATGAATACTTTTTAATAAATATTTGTTGACATTTAACACAGCGCCATCTAGCCCCAAACTAGGCAAAGCTTGTACTATGGGAACCAGATGGATGATATAATACATAGATTCCTTTTTTTTTGTAAATACATACTTATAATTAGAGTATAAGAGAGAATCCCGTAGTTGGGATCGAAAGGGACAGCCTCGGTGGCGTGGCGGGCGATTGCTCGGCAGAGACGCAGAGGCGCGGGTTTGATTCCCGCTGCTGAAGAAATGTTTGCATGATCTGTAAATATTTCTTCCGGGTCTGGGTGTTGTGGTAGCATGGTACTCGTAGTTTCTGATACCCACGACACAGGGAATCCTAGTGTGGGGTCAGGACTATGTATGTGACTGTTGGCTGTTATTTATTATTATTAAAAGGGTGCCTCTTGCGTGAAAAGGACTCCACAAACGTTTGAAGTTATCATGCGTGATGCGATGCCGGAGCATGGTTTTAGTGTAGGTGTGGCCGTGAGCGTGATTATTGATTATTATTATTTGAGACGTGCTCAACTCTGAAATGAGTTAGAGTATTCGGAGGTACCTAAGTGTTTCCAACAGAACCAGATCGAGTACAAACCGTTTGAGGTGATCATGCGTGACGCGATGGCGGAGCATCTCGCTGCGGTCGTGGAAGCGCTTGGCGCATCTGTCGCACGCGTGCCGCTTCTGTCCGCCGTGAGCGCGCGCCACGTGACTGCGCAGGATCAGCGCCGTGCGGAACGAGCCCGCGCACTGCTCGCACCTGAACCTCCTCTCACCTGCACAACTGCACATTGCACAACCCAACTCCCCAACGACACACTCCTCTCTAGTTGTAAAGTAATCCTCTCATCTAGCCGGGACAGCTCTTGCAAAGACACTTCTCACTTGGACTTTTCAAAATTGAATTTTTAAAATAGTTCGCGCCACGCACTTCAGAAAAACGGCGGGAAAAAATTTGAAGATGGATAACTGTCACAGCCACACAAAGAATTTTCCTATTGTTTTATTCAGGTGTTATATTTTTCTAACTGAAAATATAAAAAAATACCTATGTAAGACATATTCATTTGCCATTCAGCGTGACAATGCGGCAAGCGTAGCGTCTTGGGCACGCTTCCACCGTCTGATGAGCTGGATCAGGGGAGCTATCTATAGACCGTTTGCAACGGCCTTTAGATAGCCAGACTGTTTCTTTTGTACTTTGTAAATTATATTTGTAATAGTTATAAGTTTCATTCTCATATTAAAGATTTTTTAGACATTAAATAAACAAACTTTATTAAGCAAAAAATATAATCAACTTTCAAAATATTTTCCGCGGTTTTTCTTACTTGGCGCGAACTGCACACAGATAATAAATACCATGTATTTATTATGCATCGAGTATTTAAAATTTCGTTCTTCTAAACAAAGAGCAAGCTGTTTGTACTAGGTATATATTGTTATACCTTCTTATTCTTTCAACAGTTTACAATAAAAACTTGTGATTCTGATTCTAACCTGTGTGCAATGTGAGGTGCTTCTTCAAGTCTGCCTCGCGCACGGTGGCGTAGTCGCAGTGCGTACACACGTGCTTGGGAGCGCAGTGCGTACGCATGTGCGACCTGTGAGTCGACGGGTGGAATGACTTTTTGCCACAGATCTATAAAAAAGAAACCAGTTTCAATTTTCTTTTTTCTTTTTATTTGAAGCTCAGACCAATTCAACAAATTATTTTTATTTTATCTGAGATTTGAAGGGTTTGTTCTTAATAGAACATTCCACCTTTACCCCAGAATACTCAAACGCATCTCAAAGTTGAGCACGTCTCAAATGACGATAATTTTTATTTTCATCAGAAACTGTCAAAAAACCGTGAGTTGAGTCGTGCTCAACTCTGAGTCGCGTTTGAGTATTCCGGGGTTAAAGGTACACAATGTATAGGTACAATCAACAAAGCAAACAACATTATACAGAAAAAAACTTATAAAAACCTTAATAATGAAAAATTTGTACATAATAGTAATTGAATAAATCAGGAAATGGTGGCTTGGTAATAAGTTTTCTAGATTCCTCTAATTGAGGATAAGCTAGAAAGTTTCATAACATGTAACAGTGGATTTTTCTGTGCGAAAAATGTGCACTATACCAGCACTCTCAAACGGTGAAGGAAAACATTGTGAGGAAACCCGCAGCTTAGTCAGCTCCGCACGTATTGACCATGCCTTTCCTGCGGACAAGGCCGACTAAGCTGAGAGGATGGAATAGGTGCTGGGCAAGCCTACTTAATTCGTCCCGGGCACTACAGTGTCCGGTTTGTGAAGGTAAAAGTTGCCTCCTGACGCTGTATCTACTATAGATGGTAAAAGGCCTTAGTTTAGTACTATGCACTATATTTACCTCACATATCCAGTATTCAGGTTTATGTTTGAGATAATGTGCCTGAGACTCTTGTTTGTTTGCGAATTGTAAATTACATTTTTCACAGAACAGTCTTCTGAACTTGGCCACTTTTCTTCGTTTACTTGTGGTTTGTATCGGGCTGGAAAATTGGCAAGAAAACAAATGTTACACCAGGTCACTGCACATTTCAAATTAAATAAATAAAATAATAAATATTTGTGGACATTTTACACAGCGCCATCAAGCCCCAAACTAAGCAAAGCCTATACTATGGACACCAGTTTTTGTAAATACAGACCCGGAAGAAATATTTACAGAACATACAAACATTTCTCCCGTAGCGGGAATTGAACCCGCGCCTCTTGCGTCTGCCGAGCACTCGCCCGCCACGACACCGAGGTCGTCAAAATTGTTGAGACTCGATCAAGCTGCAAACATCCAATCTTTTTTATTTATGATACAACTAACTATTTACTTTGTAGTTCTCTGCTGGACTAGAAGTAAAGAAAAAGCATAGAATGCGTCCAGCTGCTTCTCTCCCCGAGCATGTTGTAAAAGTCGACTAAGGGACAGTATCCTCTCCAACATTGGCTGCAAGTTTTCTTATGTTTACTTGTGGCTCTGCCCACCCCTTTAGGAATACAGGCGTGATAATATGTATGTATGTACTAACAATTTTTCAATCACGACCTCAACCTCTTTATAATCTGCAGAGCCTTTGTCATCATCATCATCAGAATTTTTTTCCTTTTTCATTGGCAACGAGTATTGGCTTAAGTCCTCACATTGTACTTCAACCTTAACATCTTCGAGTAGTGTTCGGAATGTGTTGTCTGAGTTCATACAGACACTTTTAAAGTTATGAGCAGTATTAAGTTGAGTGACACAGTCCAAGCATATAGATTTAGGTAGATTATCATTTTCAGTTAACTGAAACAGAAAAATTAATTACAAGTATTAGATGACGATGGCGTCGGTGGCGTAGCGGGCGATTGCTCGGCAGAGACGCAAGAGGCGCGGGTTCGATTCCCGCTGCGGAAGAAATGTTTGCATGTTCTGAAAATATTCCTTCCGGGTCTGGGCGTTGTGGTGCCATGATACTCGTAGTTTCTGATAACCACGACACAGGGAATCCTAGTGTGGGGTCAGGACTGTGTATGTGACTGTTGGGTGTTATTATTATATACATATATATTATTATTAGATAAGCTAAACTAAAGAATTATTTATTCAATTCAACATCAGTGGTTTGGCTGATTTTCAGTTTACTTACAAGTAATCCGGTACAAAACTGTATTTTCTCAACAATTTTGCTGTCAGAATGAAATAGTTCTTTCATAGAATCACTTTTCCTCATGCAGACCCTACAGGTCTTCACAAGCACATCATTGCTCCAAGTTAAGATGTTCAAATTATTCTGTTTTGATTTTTTGCATGCCATTGTACTATTACTGAGTTTTTTGTTTTATGCAGCTCAGCTACATTTAAACGTATTTACTAGTGGAATTCACCAATGACTGTAGAAATGAAAGTAAAATCAATAGAAACTGAAAACTTATCGTGAAAGGAATTCATTATGAAAACAAACTGCCTGAAGAAAATCCCTCAGAAAATCCTCATTCAGAAGATAGGTTTTGTAAACAAAACAAGACTTTTTATTTTTTAATTGATTTCCTCTTTTGAGGCAGGCGATAGTTTTTTGATCATACTACTTTTACCTAGTTTTTTTTTATGCTTTCCTAAGTTTGAATCTTTCATAGTTTTGATGTTGTACCTATTTATAAAGTAAGAACCTGTAAGAACTTAGGGACTATAATAAATTCTTATTCTTCATAATTTAAGTAGATAGAATACTTGGGGAGACTAGGTCTTCACTGACTGAAAATCAGTCACGAAATGAAGTATGATGTCACAGCGATAATGACATTTTATATTTATATGACGTTAGGAGTTCTAAAGTTAGGATCTCTAAATTCAGCTAAATTCTGAGTCGAGGCAATTTATGACTTAGGTTTTAGTGATTTTCTTATTTTTATTTCTTCCTAGTCCTAGTTTTCAGTTTATCTTGATAACTTATTTGCGTAGGTACCTACAAAGCCTATGTTATGTAGCTGCATATAAAATTATGACCATAGTACCATGGCATGCAAAAAATCGAAACAAATTAATTTGAACTTCTCGACTTGGAGCAAAGACGTGATCCTTAAGATCTGTAGGGTCTGCATGAAGAAAAGTGGTTCTATGACTGACCTATTTCATTCTGACAGCAATATTGTGGAGAAAATACAGTTTTGTACCGGATTACTTGTAAGTAAACTACAAATTCCTCCTTTACTGTTGGCAACAAGGGTCGTGATACAATAATTTTCCGCCTTTTCTAAAACCAGACCGACACTAATCCGGCAACAAAAGCAAAGCAATAAAAACATGGAAACGTTTGATAGGATTCTGTGCCGAGACTCTTATAAGTAAAGGAAGAAAGGAATGGCCATAAACTATTTATTTACCTACTCAAAAGTTTGGACAAAATTCGTTACCTATTGTTGTCAGCCTGTATCATCCCACTGCTGGGAAAAGGCCCCTCCTCTAGTTTTTCCAGTTTTGCAGTCCAACACCACTGATATGCCAGCCACAGATAGTTGCTAGATGGAAAAAGTTGGAACAACCTATCCAATATAGGAATCAAACTAGCACCTCTCGAGTTAAAACCTCAATTGGCAACATCATTGATGTCAAATTAACTACCCACCTACTATTTTAATATATATTTGCTTTCATTTATACAACATATTTAAGAGTTGGTCTATTCAAAATACTTTTCTGTTTCTAAAAAAAACTAAGGCCTTTTACTATCTATAGTAGATGATTTATAAAGCATCATGAGGCAACTTTTGTATTCACAAACGGGACGCTGTAGTGCCCGGGACAAATTAAGATGGAGTAGGCTTGCCCAGCGCCTATTCCATCCTCTCAGCTTAGTCTGCACATATTATTTTCTGTTTCAGCTAACCAAAAATGATAATCTACCGACAACTATATGCTTAGACTGTGTCACTCAACTTAATACTGCTCATAACTTTAAAAGTGTCTGTATCAGCTCCGACAACACATTCCGAACACTACTCAAAGATGTTAAGGTTGAAGTAAAATATGAGGACTTAAGCCAAGACTCGTTACCGGTGAAAAAGGAAAAATTTTCAAATGATGACAAAAGCTCTACAGATTATAAAGAAGTGGAAGTTGTTATTGAAAAATGGTTAGTTGTATCATAATATAAAAAAAATTTGGATGTTTCCAGCTCGATCAAGTGTCAAAAATTTGAAATGTACAGTGACCTGGTGTAACATTCATTTTCTTGCCAATTTTCCAGCCCGATACAAACCACAAGTAAAAGAAGAAAAGTGGCCAAGTTCAGAAGACTGTTCTGTGAAAAATGTAATTTACAATTCGCAAACAAACTAGAGTCTCAGGCACATTATCTCAAACATAAACCTGAATACTGGATATGTGAGGTAAATACGGCATTACTATGGAATAAACAGTGCATAGTAAAAAACAAAGCATTGGTTATCTATTAAGTGGCTACCTTCCTTTCTAAGGTAGTGGGTTTGCATTTATTTTGGTCATGCACAAATGGATTTAAATTGACCTTGAATAACTCATGGCCTACCCACTAGGTTCCACATTGATTAAAAACTTCTTGGTGATATAATTTTAAGAAGTTTTTAGTGTATAAAAAGTGGCGCCATAAGTGAATGAAACAACAGCAAATCAACTTAAATTTATTTTAATGGAAGACAGCGACAATAAAAGAAAGTAAATTAACGAAACACTAGGCAATTAAGTCTTAAACTATCCGCCTTCCCGGAAGGGAAAATTATAAAAGAATAATTTTACAACTGGTGTCTTTTGTTTTTTTTTTAGTTTTGTGGCAAAAAGTCACTCCACCCGTCAAGCCACAGGTCGCACATGCGTACGCACTGCGCTCCCAAGCACGTGTGTACGCACTGCGACTACGCCACCGTGCGCGAGGCAGACTTGAAGACTCATCTCACACTGCACACTGGTTAGGATCAGAATCACAATAGTTTTTATTGCAAACTGTTGAAAGAATAAGTTATTAGGTATAGCACAAACAGCTTGATTGCTGTTTGGTTAGGAACGAATCATTAAATACCCCGTACATAGCATGAATGTGTTCAAGATAAAATTATAGGGTATTTTTTATCTGTGAACAGTTCGCGCCACGTAAGAAAAACCGCGGGAAAAAGTTGGAACGTTGATTATAATTTTTGCTTACAAAAGTTAGTGTGTTGTGTTAATTGTTTTACAAACAGAATGAAAAGAATCGGAAAATTCCACATCCAATTTTTTCCCGCGGTTTTTCTGACGTGCATAGCGCGAACTATTTTAAAAATTCAATTTTGAAAAGTCCAAGTGATAAGTGTCTTTGCAAGCAAAGATTTAAAATCTTTGTTTGCAAGAGCTGTCCCGGCTAGATGAGAGGATTGTTTTACAATTAGAGAGGAGTGGGTCGTTGGGGAGTTGGGTTGTGCAATGTGCAGTTGTGCAGGTGAGAGGAGGTTCAGGTGCGAGCAGTGCGCGGGCTCGTTCCGCACGGCGCTGATCCTGCGCAGTCACGTGGCGCGCGCTCACGGCGGACAGAAGCGGCACGCGTGCGACAGATGCGCCAAGCGCTTCCACGACCGCAGCGAGATGCTCCGCCATCGCGTCACGCATGATCACCTCAAACGGTTTGTACTCGATCTGGTTCACTGATACTGAGATGACGAGTGATAGGAGAAGATGGAAGAGGAAAACATGTGCCGACCCCACCTAGTGGGATAAGGGCAGGAAAATTGTGAGAACTTTTAATTGGCCTTCCTTTATTATGCAACTTTTTTCAAGGTTACATAATACCTATTTCTAATTATTATAATTTTGTAAGCTAGCTGTAAGTTTTCCAAAGATAATTGATGATGCTGCGTGGCGTCTAAAACATTATTATGTTGACAGATTCGAGTGTGAAGTATGCCATTCTCGGTTCGCCAGCTGGTCCTACTGGAAACGGCACATGGCCAAGCAACATTCTGTGCATTTGCCGGCCGTCAGGCCAGGCCGACGGCGCGCCAGCATTGTCTTACCAGACACTGATACTTATACTACAACTAATAATAATAATAATTGACGGCCTCGGTGGCTTGGCGGGCGATTGCTCGGCAGAGACGCAAGAGGCGCGGGTTCGATTCCCGCTGCGGAAGAAATGTTTGCATGTTCTGTAAATATTTGTTCCGGGTCTGGGTGTTGTGGTAGCATGGTACTCGTAGTTTCTGATACCCACGACACAGGGAATCCTAGTGTGGGGTCAGGACTATGTATGTGACTGTTGGCTGTTATTTATTTAATATAAATTCTAGTAATATAATGGTTGTGCCTCAACCTGAACACTAAGCGATCATTTACCTCACACTGATGGCTTGCGGGGTTCAGTCAGTCTTAGGGCCTTTCACCATCTATAGTAGGTAGATGATTTATACAGCGTCAGGAGGCAACTTTTAACTTCATAAAGGGGACGCTGTAGTGCCCGGGACGAATTAAGATGGAGTAGGCTTGCCCAGCACCTATTCCGCTTTGACACCCCGCGATTGAACCCCAAGGGTGTCATTTAGAATCGCCGGGCATCATGGCACCCCCGGCCCCGTGCATAAAATATATTTTAATATCACAGCAGTATATGTATAAAGGCCTTTAGCCATCTATGGTAGATGATTTATAGTAGATCATCTCGTGTATTATTTATATAAGTACACTAGCTGCCGCCCGCGGCTTTGCTCGCGTGGTATCCGGATAAAAAATAGCCTATATGTTAATCCAGTACATGTACTATGTATATTCCAAGTTTCATTCAAATCCGTTCAGCCGTTTAGGCGTGATTGAGAGGCACAAACATCCAAACTCACAAACTTTCGCATTTATAATATAAGTAAGATTTAAGACACTATAGTTGTAATTTTTCTTGTATAAGAAACCTTATTGAATAAATGATTATTTATACAGCGTCAGGAGGCTACTTTTACCTGGGGGTGCAATTGTGATCTCAAGGGGAATTAACGAAAGGGTCAGAAATAAACTTTGAATAGAAATATAGAGTACCATAGAGAGAAACATAGAGTATAGAGGCCGAGGGTGGAAGTATGGGGCCCTATTCACGATGACCAAAGAAAACGAGCCACGTAACGAGCCAAATGTCATCGTGTCTCTAAACACAAACGAGACACGTGTTATAAAAGTAACTGCATGCCAGACTACGTCATATCATTTTCGGTTCAAAACTATGTTAGACAAAGTAGAGTAATTATATTTCATTTATTTATATTTGATTACGCTAAAATATTTAAGTATTATTAGAGTTATTTAAAAAGGTAGTAGCATTTGTAAGTATTCGATTTTATTATAAAGTAGCTAAAATTATTTTGATTTATGTTGCCATCTAGCTAAATTAGTTAACCTATTTGGGGCTAGATGGCGTTGTGCGAAATTTTCACAAATATTTATATTTTATATTTATTATACGTTTTAAAATCAATTATTAAAATATGATAATTACATTATAATTATAATCTAAATATTTAATGAATTATTGTATAGTTTAATGATTAACTTTATATAAATTATACTCCGGAAGTGTTTAAAATAGATAAGGGTAAAAATGTATAAAAGCCAAAGGATGGGACAACCCGGCTGATTTTGTTACGAATTATTGTGAGAAGCGGAAGCTCTGCCGAAATAAAGTACAAAAACCAACTTGGAGTATCATTCCTCTGCCCATCTGAACCTTCTGTCACACACGCCATGGTGTGAAATCAAAAACTGTATTCTGCATGCCATAAGACTAGTTGTCTATGACCGTGTTTTGGTTTTACGTGATTCGTTCAAAATCAATCATCCGGTCTTTCGGAAAACAATCGGTTTTAGGTTGATTTTATTTTTTTGTTTAAAAAAAAATATATAACGTAAAATGGTTAGCTACATCAAACCAACCACAACTTGTTTCCGAACGAATTATCAATCAAAATATTGACTGACATATTGCATTGTTTGTTTTGAAAAAAACTTGGATATACATAATATTTTAACGGAGTGATAAGAATGGACGTTGTTCTTCGAAGACAACGTATGATATGTAGGTATTAGGTTAGACTGAAACCTACTATATTTACTGTATTTTTCCAGATACTTACAACCCTCAATTTCCTGATCACCAGTAGCTATCAAAAGCCAGTGGGAAACTTTTGGTTAGCACCTGCAAGCCTCTGCATAGAGTAAGCGGTGAATGCCTTGAATGATGCCAACCTACATCAAATTTCCTACCTCCGAACAAGAGAGGAATTAAATCAAACAAGGGTAATATTTTAATCAACTATTTATTTTAGTAGGTATTACATAATAGTATTTGTGAGAGCATCAGCGAACTAAAATAAATTAATTTTATTAGATTCTTTGAAAAAACTTTCACTTTCATTATATTAGTAGAATATAATCTTTATTTCCAAAAACATGAAAGTATGTACCTACCTATAAAAACAATAACAATGATTTCTGCCTCGTTTCAGATTTGCAACAGAGGCTTAAAGGCATACCTACTCATGTGCTACATTAGGAGGGGCAGCTCATGAGATGTGTGTGTGTGTGTGTGTGTTAGTGTTAACGTATGGGTACATGGGGTTGCGTAGGTATAATAAGTAATAATAAATGCATTAAAACCATAAAACACAAAAATACTCACAGCACACATGCTATGCAATCCATGCAGCCATTTAGAAGTAAATTATGAGGCACAAGCATCGTCACATCTTCACAAACTTTTGCATTCACAATAAAAGAGCTATGTTAAGTTATGTTATTTTAAGTTACATGTGCATATTAAGAAGTTTAGTGTATATGTGTAAGCATGACTGTGTGTGTGTGTTTTAGATTGTTACATTTAAATTGTTATATTTCAGAGCCGCCCACTCACTATGCCAACACGTGAATCAGAAGCAATTGCTGTACGCAATACAGTCTCAGTACATGTCTGGTCCACTGCGCCAGGGCTTCTACGACATCCTCATTGCGATGCATCTCGAGTCGCACGCCACTACCATGTGAGTACACCAGCTTCGCTTGAACAGCATCTGGAAAAGAACAGGATTATGAAATACTAGGTGGCAGCACAGGTAAAGTACGCGCTATCGTTGCGTTTTGAGCTTTACGCCGGTAATTTCAAGCAAACTAAAGCTTTCCAATATTATAGTATACATACATACATATTATAACGCTGTGTCCCTAATGAGGTGGGCAGAGCCACAAGTAAACATAATAAAACTTGCAACCACTTCTGATCCAAACTTCCAAGATGGATATGGCAAACCATGGTGACAGGTGATCAGCCCATCGCCCATATAGGTGGTCCATCATTTTGGAGAAGATCCCTTTGTCGCCTTTTACGACATGCTCGGGGAGAGAAGCATATAGTAAAACCCCCGGATACTCAAATGCATCAGAGTTGAGCACGTCTCAATCTCAAGTGACGAGTTTTTGACTTCTGTCATTCCGTTCCGTTCCGTTTTGTAATTTAAAGTACTTATCTGTATTCAAATTTAATTATTGAGATCGTAGCTTTGTTAAAGTGATTGTGTGAACTTTAGTTTCGTTCGTTATTTTATTGCCTGCATGCATGCAGGCAATCTCCCTTAAGCGCAAGCTCATTGATGTATGCATTCTCCCTATCCTCACGTACGGCATGCCCATAATGTCTAAGAATCAAGAAGATAATTATATAACAGACAAGTTCTTACCTTTTTTGCTAATTTCTGTTTTTTCCAGGGAGGTGTGCAAAAACGAGTTCGTGATCCCCCTGGGACCGGAACTGAAGGCGTTGTACGAAGACCCGGAGATGGGGCACAGCCTCCGCTCGCTGCAAACAGAGAGTGTTCGACCGCAGATGAAGAATGAAAAAAGCAAGCAAACTTCGTGTTCACAGACATTCGGAAGAATATAAATATGTCCCAGGTGGCCGATTTGTAGGGCTCAGTGGGCACGTGTTCTCGTCGGGTTCCGACATAATGGGTAACCTCGAGAAAAAAATCACACTCGGTATAATCGTACGAAGTTATTAGCGTCCAGTACAAATACCAAGTAACTCTTGAATAAACAAGTAGGCAGAACAGATACGTCCCGCTCGGCACGAGCTCTAAAAATAGACTGCCCGCCAGCTCCAACGGCCGCATCCAAGCATGACTCGGCTGTGACGTCACGCTTGCGTTCTGTAGGTAGTGAGTCAGTGTTGCAGTGTGATTGTAGATGGCGCTATAATTAATCTCCGACAAATATGTATCGCCATCTAGCCCCAAACTAAGGTTAACTTAATTTTGTTCTGACACATGTAATTTTAACTGTGAATTCCTACGAATAGGTACTGAATGTTGTTATTTCGATAGAAAATCTTCCAGTCCCAATTTATCTTCATCTCTCAAAACATCTTGTTTCAGAGAGAGTATAACGGAGATCAGCAACTTGTACTCCCCCTACTTACCGCTGGAGGTGGTCCGTGAGTTCGTGATGCAGGCGTTGGCGGACGCAGTTACAACCAACCAAGTGCACAACTGCGACCCCGTGGGCGGCACCAATGAGAACCTCTTCTTGTGAGTACACTCTTCCTGTCAGTACACTCTTCCTGTGAGTACACACTTCCTGACAGTACACTCTTCCTGCGAATACCTTCTTCCTGTAAGTACACTCTTCCTGAGAGTATAATTTCCTGACAGTACATTCTTCCTGTTAGTACTCTTCCTGATAATATACTCTTCCTGTGAGTACACTCTTCCTGTAAGTACTTTACCCCTATCATCAGGCCAACTCTCATTTTAATAAATAAATAAATATTCATAGGCAACCCAACCCGTTAATCCGATAAGAGTTTATTATTCTTCAGACGTTAAGCTGTAATTAAGTCAAACTTTTTAAATGTGTTTCAGACCTCTGATCAAACTGGTAGACCGTCTCCTTCTAGTCTGTATGATGCGAGATGAAGACGTTGAGAAGCTCCTCATCATGATCAACCCTGAGACGTGGGATCCCACCTTTGAAAGTTACAATTCATAAAATTTTTACTGCCTTACCCACAAGTTTCCATTATCTGAAATTCTTTATTGTACACGCACGAAACGAAACAAATACACACTAAACATTAAAAAGTACATGTACAAAGGCGAGCTTAACTCTTAAAGAGTTTTCTGCCAGCAAACCTAAGTGGAAGTTATGTGTACAGAGACATAAAAAAGAAAAACATAAAGATAAGATTACAAATATAATAAACTAATAAGATATACTACACACAATATAAATATATACAAATAATATATATCTACAAAAATATATACAATATATACATACATATAAATAAATATTATTAAAAAATTAAACATTATTATTTTAAATATTATTACACCATCATCATCATCATCATCATTTTCCTGCCCTTATCCCACTAGGTGGGGTCGGCACAACATGTTTTCCTCTTCCATCTTCTCCTATCATTCGTCATCTCAGTACTCACTCCTTTCATACGCATGTCCTCTTTCATACAATCCATCCATCTTTTCTCAGGCCTTCCTCTGTCCGTGTATCCATCCACATTCATATTCAGCACTTTCCTTGTAACACGACTTTCTTCCCTCCGCATAACATGCCCACGCTAATTGTCTTTGTAAATAAATTTTTGAAGTTTCTATAAATTTTTCTAATTATGTCCTATAGAAGGAAAAGACGAGCACAGGAACAGCATCTGAACGACATGCAACTGAGGCATAGAGTGGAAGCCATCATAGCTTTTGCTCACGACTTCGTAGGCGATCTGCAGAGCGATCAGTTGAGGTAACATCGGCATAACCCTGCTTAAAAAAAAAAATCTATAAATCTCACTTATATTATAAATGCGAAAGTTTGTGAGTTTGGATGTTTGTGCCTCAATCACGCCTAAACGGCTGAACGGATATATACTGGATTAACATATAGGCTATTTTTCATCTGGGTACCTACTACGCGAGCAAAGACGCGAGAGGCAGCTAGTATAAATATAAATATTTGAGGATATTATCATACAGCACCATCTAGTCCCCAACTAAGCAAAGGGAGCCAGATGGCTGATAGAATACTCCCGCAGCGGGAATCTAACCCAATCAATCAATGCTTGTGGCCACCAGAAACAATAATACTAGCTTGAACTGATTAAATATTATGTACGCATATTTTTCTTGCTTTCAGACGTTACCAAGAAATCAAGCAGTCAGATTTGCCGAGCGCCGTGGCTGCCAAGAAGACCAGGGAATTCCGCTGTCCGCCCAGAGAACAGATGAACTCAGTTTTAAGGTAAGTGTCTCGTCTTGTTTCAAAGTCGAAGTCTATAGTAGGTAAATAAGCACACAATCTACATCGTCGAAACTAGTGTGGTGTATGAATCCTCTTGTTATGAGGCATACTGACAAGTGGACGCAATTTGAGTCAACTGACAAATAACTGCGCGATAATTTCATCCGTTTCTGCAACATAAAAGTCATTAAATTTTATTACCCTGGACATTCAACTAAATGTATTAGGGATGTAAAATCTTACTTCTTACTTATATTATAAATGCGAAAGTTTGTGAGTTTGGATGTTTACATTAAGTAAAAAAATTCGCCTCGCTTCGCTCGCTAACTTTTAGAGACTTCTAGAAATGGTTTAAAACTACATTGAGTTAAAAAATTTGGCTCGCTTCGCTCGCATTGGTTTGAAGCTCACTTCGCTCGCTAACTTCTAGAGACTTCTAGAGATGGTTTAAAGCTACATTAAGTTAAAAATTTCGGCTCGCTTCGCTCGCTAACTTCTAGAGGCTTCCAGAAATGGTTTAAAACTACATTGAGTTAAAAAATTTGGCTCGCTTCGCTCGCATTGGTTTGAAGCTCGCTTCGCTCGCTAGCTTCTAAAGACTTCTAGAGATGGTTTAAAGCTACATTGAGTTAAGAATTTCGGCTCGCTTCGCTCGCATTGGTTTGAAGCTCGCTTCGCTCGCTAACCTCTAGAGACTTCTAGAGATGGTTTAAAGCTACATTAAGTTAAAAATTTCGGCTCGCTTCGCTCGCATTGGTTTGAAGCTCGCTTCGCTCGCTAACTTCTAGAGACTTCTAGAGATGGTTTAAAGCTACATTGAGTTAAAAATTTCGGCTCGCTTCGCTCGCATTGGTTTGAAGCTCGCTTCGCTCGCTAACTTTTAGAGACTTCTAGAAATGGTTTAAAACTACATTGAGTTAAAAAATTTGGCTCGCTTCGCTCGCATTGGTTTGAAGCTCACTTCGCTCGCTAACTTCTAGAGGCTTCCAGAAATGGTTTAAAACTACATTGAGTTCAAAAATTTGGCTCGCTTCGATCGCATTGGTTTGAAGCTCGCTTCGCTCGCTAGCTTCTAAAGACTTCAAGAGATGGTTTAAAGCTACATTGAGTTAAGAATTTCGGCTCGCTTCGCTCGCATTGGTTTGAAGCTCGCTTCGCTCGCTAACTTCTAGAGGCTTCCAGAAATGGTTTAAAACTACATTGAGTTAAAAAATTTGGCTCGCTTCGATCGCATTGGTTTGAAGCTCGCTTCGCTCGCTAGCTTCTAAAGACTTCAAGAGATGGTTTAAAGCTACATTGAGTTAAGAATTTCGGCTCGCTTCGCTCGCATTGGTTTGAAGCTCGCTTCGCTCGCTAACTTCTAGAGACTTCTAGAGATGGTTTAAAGCTACATTAAGTTAAAAATTTCGGCTCGCTTCGCTCGCATTGGTTTGAAGCTCGCTTCGCTCGCTAACTTTTAGAGACTTCTAGAAATGGTTTAAAACTACATTGAGTTAAAAAATTTGGCTCGCTTCGCTCGCATTGGTTTCAAGCTCGCTTCGCTCGCTAACTTCTAGAGACTTCTACAGATGGTTTAAAGCTACATTAAGTTAAAAATGTCGGCTCGCTTCGCTCGCTAACTTCTAGAGGCTTCCAGAAAAGGTTTAAAACTACATTGAGTTAAAAAATTTGGCTCGCTTCGTTCGCATTGGTTTGAAGCTCGCTTCGCTCGCTAGCTTCTAAAGATTTCTAGAGATGGCTTAAAGCTACATTGAGTTAAGAATTTCGGCTCGCTTCGCTCGCATTGGTTTGAAGCTCGCTTCGCTCGCTAACTTCTAGAGACTTCTAGAGATGGTTTTAAGCTACATTAAGTTAAAAATTTCGGCTAGCTTCGCTCGCATTGGTTTGAAGCTCGCTTCGCTCGCTAACTTTTAGAGACTTCTAGAAATGGTTTAAAACTACATTGAGTTAAAAAATTTGGCTAGCTTCGCTCGCATTGGTTTGAAGCTCGCTTCGCTCGCTAACTTCTAGAGACTTCTAGAGATGGTTTAGGAAGGTAGCAAAGGCAGCAAAGATAGCATAGGCAGCAAAGATAGCATAGGCAGCAAAGATCGCATAGGCAGCAAAGATCGCATAGGCAGCAAAGATCGCATAGGCAGCAAAGATCGCATAGGCAGCAAAGATCGCATAGGCAGCAAAGATCGCATAGGCAGCAAAGATCGCATAGGCAGCAAAGATCGCATAGGCAGCAAAGATCGCATAGGCAGCAAAGATCGCATAGGCAGCAAAGATAGCAATATCGAATTAACACATTAAAATATAATGTAACTAACCTAGGTAATGTACATTACCGTCGTACTGATAACTTGTGTTTAGAGTACGTACCTACCCACAGAACACTAATGTATTAATACGATATAGGTACTTACTCAGACACAAGTTATCAGCACGATGTCGAAACACGCAAAGCGGCCCGATACGACAGGCAGCGCTTTTATACAAATCCTTCGTAAACAACAAGATGGCGGCGATGTCGTACCGGTAGTCGTTCAGTGACTTACATTAAAATCATAAATTGACTTTTATATTAATTTAACTAACATCTAAAATCAGGATATTAATTTACGGAACTTTACACTAAAAAAAAATAAGATAGTTCCTATAATGATTATGTAGATAAAATTAAATATTCGTAGATATTTGTATTCCTGTTTTTTTTTTAAGACTAATTTTATTTTGAGTAGTTTCTATAAATTATTACCAGAATACGGTTAAAAATTTGTTTAAAAGATTGTGATTTTCTATGCTGTTTTTTAGTAGATATTATACAACGTGTAACATAATGTCCCTATAAGCCCGAAACGGGGGTGTTCTATACGTCATTGCGAACAACGTTTGTTCAACGACTTTTAAAATTTCAAAGGTTTTCATTCATGAAATGTCTCTTAAACTTTGCTCCAATACGTAACTTGACACAACATGAGGCATCCCTATTTACAGCTGTTTTTTGACCTTTAAGTGTGAACTCTAGATGAAACAGGTAACAGAACAGACACCATTAGTAAAATGCCTACCTACTTACCTAATAACGAGGTGGCTTAATAAGTAATTTCTATTTTTTTTTAAGGCCTAGTGGTACCTTGGTGTTTATTGGTAATTAAAATGTAAGGTCACATCACGACTAAAATCCCTAGGCACCGTAAACATCCTTTCAGATCTCTTTGTTATGTACCTAGTATAGGAGATAGGTACCTTACCTACTCAATTTTGTATCTACCTACTCGGGCCTTAAAGGTATCCTCAGTGGGTGCCAAGGAGTATGAGAGGATGTCTACCGTGCCTGAGGATAAAGCCGTGATACCTACTCAATTTTGTACCTACCTACTCGGGCCTTAAAAGCATCTTGAGTAGGTAACAAGAAGTATGAGAAGAGGTCTACCGTGCCTGAGGATAAAGCCGTGACCCTATTCCACTTTAGTTTTTCCAACGATGTATTATTCCAATATTCATTGGAGCATTTTTCAATGCAATTTTGTACCTACCTACTTGGGCACTAAAGTCAAAGGTTGTGACTTATCTGTCTTACTAATCTTCATTTTCATCGTGAACAGCCTATTTGTCATTGGTTGCATTGAAACAACAACAACAACTAGTGGGATGACACCTCGCCCTAATTGGCTGTCGGTGCCTTTGCTAAATTCAAAATCCGCAACCGTCAACCGACACCGCACCGCAAGCGTTTGTTTAATAAAATCAAATTGGTTCCGTAGGTTTATTTGTTTTTTACTTTTCTTGATTGAACTACGTAATTGTTGGTAGGTTATTATGTAAGTAGGTAGGTACCTAGTAGCAAATGGGGATGGAGCACATGGTAGCATATTGGTATGAACCCCGCCTTCCCATCCTTAAGTCGTGAGTTCGAATCTATGGATTTTTCGATTCGAAATTTATGTGTGCAATATCAATGCTCTCAAACGGTGAAGGAAAACCTCGTGAGGAAACCAGGCATGTCATAGACGTGTGTCAAAGTGTACGAAAGGAAACTTCAAGGTGCACTCTAATCCTTCCAGCACACTGGTTCAAAAGAGCTAGCGACACGGACACGACGACAGTAGTAGTAGTAGTAGTAGTAGTAGTAGATGTATGGTGAAGTTTTTTTCCTTTTTTTTCCCAATCGGTATTTAGTGGGTTACCCCAGACAAGGAACCCTAAAAATTCGGCTTTCGGCAATAGGTACCTACTTTTGGTCGCAAAACAGATCGGTTTTTATCAGTCGCAATTAGCATTCGTTCCTTGTAACAACTGCAACAAGCAATCTCTCGGTTCGCGTAACTAATTAACGATACGATGTCGGCTTTGTACTCAAACGGTGAGTATTATGATATGGTGTTGTGTGTGTGTGTTGGAGCAGCACCAAATAATTAATAGCTTAGTAGCGGCGCGTCAGCTCTACAGAGAGCGTTATCCAGGGCGGCCATTGCCATCTTACGGGCTATTTTCTGGGATTGGTGAACCGTCTTCTCTCGACGGGATCTTTCCACCGGCGCACCAGTGAGGGAAGACCGGGAATTCGGTGGTGTGTTGTACCTACTTCCCTTTGATGGATACCGAGTACCTACTGTGTGTGTCAACAGTGATAAAATTCAGTGATAGGTAGGTATGATGATAGGTACCTAACCTATCACCCTACCTAGTAGGTACCCCATTAGTACCTAGCTTACTAATAAAAAATGACAAAAATAATTTTGTGATTGTGAATGTGAATGTGTACCAGTAATACCAACCTAGGTACCTACATACCTACCTAATACCTACCATGTCAATTAGCCGTGTTCCGAGCCAACCAAGAAGAAGGGAGAAAAGGTATAACTTAACTTTTCCTGTACCTAGGTCCTTAGGTAACTACCTAGGTAGATGTAGGTAGGTAGTTGTTTTTTTATGTGTGAAAGATATCGTGATTTTAATCTTCGACTTTAATTTCTACGTAGAATTAAAAAAATTGCAAATTCTTACGAAAACTTTGGTGATTACACCTAGGTACTTTTTGAAACTTGCCGCGCGTTCAATTGTCTGCGTATGTGTGGGTCCGACGCGATAGGAGGATGCGCGTGTGTTTGTTACCTACGCAAATGGTAAACAAACACATAGGGTTGTCACAAATTTCTCATGAAATAATTTGTTTTTAATTGTATTGGAATTTCAAATATGATGTATTAAAACTTTTGCACACGTCAATGTATTCAAGTGCTCGGTCTGAATACACCCCTTTCGGGCTTATAGGGACATTATGTTACACGTTGTATAGTTTATTTATAAAAGACTGATTATTAATACTTTGTTTCATAAAAACATCGTTGTCTTATTTTTTCCTATTCCGTCTGATAGGAACCCGCAATTAAAATGGACGCTTTTATTATAAATTCAAACTGTTAGGGTTTCTGAAATGTATAGCGAATTATGTATGTTGTTTTACCATTATAATTATATAAAAATCGAAGAACTATTATTTGAATGTAGGAAAGTTTTTCAATTGTATTTATAAGATGTCATTTCCGGTGATTAACACCACGAGGACAAGGTTGTTTTATATTAGGTATGTATATAATAAGTATTTGATTGGCATAATTGATATTTTAAATTATGGGTAGCTTATATCAGTAGGATTAATTCATTTTTATTGTATTTTTTTAATTTACACTTCTATTGTTAAGCCCCACGATTGGTCTGAAGTTTTGCAGCAATGACGCTAGCCAATCACAGAGCCGCTCGGGCTGTGATTGGATAAGCGTTTTGCCACCAAATCGGGGAGCTATTTTTTGAAACTTGTAACGAGATATGAGTTTGGAAGGACATTCTGTTTTTGGGAGCTGAGGAAGAAGCATGATACCTACTTAAGTTTTGAGCGTAACAGTTTTATATATTTTATAAAACTTTTACACTAATAATAGTTACTAAATAATAGTTCTTCGATTTTTATATAATTATAATGGTAAAACAACATACATAATTCGCTATACATTTTAGAAACCCTAACAAAAGGTTAATTGAGTAATAGGTAGGACCTACCTGGTAGGTGTTACTAGTTTAGAAAAGAGTAAATGGAGTAAAAGGAGTAAACTTGACTATATACTTGTCCTAAGCCTCGAGCTCAACTATATACCTACTTGTCTTACCCCCGAATACTCAAACGCAACTCAGAGTTGAGCACGTCTCAACTCACGGTTTTTTGACAGTTTCTGATGATAATCTGTCAAAAAATCGTCATTTGAGACGTGCTCAATTTTGAGATGCGTTTGAGTATTCGGAGGTTAGGCCTTTTACGAAATCTACTAGGTAACTGTGATGTTTTTACAGGCTTCAAGCACATGGACCAGGAAGAAGAATCTTGGAAGGAGAATTGTCCTTGTGGCGAGGAGCTCATCGTCAGGATGAACGAGATCCACGAGAGCCTCATGGTGCATGTGTCTCTCAACGCTCTGCAAGAGCCACTGTCTGAGGTAACTATTACTAATCATAACGTAAATAACATTTGGAATTTCTTAAAAAACATTTATCTATGGAGCGAAAGTCTTTAGAGAGAACTAGAAAGAGTTGAAGGTGTGAAAGGTTAATTATAGTTGAAAGAGAACTAGAATAAGTGAAAGTAGAATTTAAAAAAAAAATGTCAAGTGCGAGTTGGATCCGCACACGAAAGGTTCAGTACTAGTGCAAAAAAAAAAACTAGAATCTACAGTAATTTTTATTATAAAAGTGTCTTATAATAATTTGACGGCCTCGGTGGCGTGGCGGGCGATTACTCGGCAGAGGCGCAAGAGGCGCGGGTTCGATTTCCGCTGCGGAAGAAATTGCATGTTCTGTAAATATTTGTTCCGGGTCTGGGTGTTGTGGTAGCATGGTACTCGTAGTTTCTGATACCCACGACACAGGGAATAGTGTGGGGTCAGGACTATGTATGTCACTGTTGGGTGTTATTTATTTATTTATTGTACCTACAGGCCATAGAAGAACCGGCAAAGAAGACTCCAGAATAGAAGTTCCGTAAAGTCCTGATCGGCACTATTGTCAGTTGGGCCGAGGAGTCGCAGATCGAGACGCCCAAACTCGTCAGAGAAATGTTCAGGTAATTTTACTCATATCTCTGTTCCAGGTACCAAACAAAAAAAATGTATCTTCGTTGCCATTTATGTTTTACACTATTTATATGTTAATTCATGTAACATGATGAAACTGGCAGATATATTACAGACTCCTAATGATAATAATAATATATTTCTTCCTTCCAGTCTCCTAGTCCGTCAGTACGACGCTGTTGGCGAACTGATCCGTGCTCTCGAGAAGACTTATGTGATAAACGCGAAGACGAAGCTTGATGTAGCGGAGATGTGGGTGGGGCTGAGCCAGATCCGCGCGCTGCTGCGTATGCAGATGAGCCAGGAGGAGGAGCTCATGAGGAAGAGACTCTGGTGAGCCATCATTCCTATTTAGATCAAGAATATACGTAAGACTAAGTTGGAGGTGCGAAGTTGTAGGTGGGATTGTGCCAGATCCGCGCGCTGCTGCCTGTGCAGATGAGCCAGGAGGAGGAGGAGCTCATGAGGAAGAGACTCTAGTGATCCATCATACTAATTAAGATTTAAAAAAGACTGACTTGTCCTTAGAATAGAATCAAACAAACAATTCCAAACCTATGATTAATAAGACTGAGATATAGTTTGTTTACTTTATTATATTTGAAACTCATCAGATATTATATCTTATTTCAGGAAACTCGTGAACAACCACACCTTCTTCCAGCTGATTTAATCAGGTATGACTTGTTTACTATAAAACACAACTACTTACCTACATGCTCAGACCAAATAAAAAGAGTAGACGCCGCGCCGCGAACAACAAAAGTGAAGCCACACAAAACCGTGCTCCTGCAAGTAAACAAACATACACGCTCACGCACACACCTACACTAAAACCATGCTCATCGCTCTTAGTACGTCACGAGTCTTAAAAATAGAATTATGCCTTCCTGTGTAGTGAAAACTTGTAAAAACAGCAGCAAATCACATAAAGTCTCACGGAATCACTTTTCACTTGTAAGTGCTTCAAATAGCATCGTTTCCTAATTATTATACTGTGAATTTAGGTTACTTGGAACACACAACCTTAAAACCTTCGACACACACATAGATAAAATGGCGGCTTCACTTTTGTTGTTCGCGGCGCGGGGTCTTTTCTTTTTATTTGGTCTGAGCCTACATGGTTCAATTTGGGAAAATTGTGTCATAAAAAATGTTGATTTTTTTTAAATATAGAACTCTCTAAATTCACATACAAACATGACCCACAATACAGAGGGACACTAGGATTATGTGTCTTGGGTATCAGAAACTGCGAGTACAGTACAGTCAACGGATCTTGACACTCGTGAAGTTAGCAGTTTGACATGCGCAGTGAAGTTTTTTCATACTGTCTACTGCTCGAAACGGCTAACTTCACGAGTGCCTAGATCCGTTGACCGTACTGTACCACAAATTGCCTGCTTTTTCTTGATAGGCACTTGATATGAATAAGTAAGTAAATAGATACCTATTATGTATGGTATGTATGTTTGTATGAGCTAGTGGCCAACTCTAGTGACGGAGTTTTAAGGCCGTCTAAAGGCCTCCGTCATGGCTTAACGACTTAAAAGCCGGGACCCATAATTTAACGTGCCCTCCGAAGCACGGAGGCACTCAGCTCGCAATGCCACTTGCGGTCAATAAACTTAATTTATTGAACAATAATAAAATGGTACCTAGGTTAGGTATTAGCTTAGACTGAAACCTACTATATTTACTGTATTTTTCCAGATACTTACAACCCTCAATTTCCTGATCACCAGTAGCTATCAAAAGCCAGTGGGAAACTTTTGGTTAGCACCTGTAAAGCCTCTGCATAGAGTAAGCGGTGAATGCCTTGAATGATGCCAACCTACATGAAATTTCCTACCTCGGAACAAGAGAGGAATTAAATCAAACAAGGGTAATATTTTAATCAACTATTTATTTTAGTAGGTATTACATAATAGTATTTGTGAGAGCATCAGCGAACTAAAATAAATTAACTTTATTAGATTCATTGAAAAAACTTTCACTTTCATTATATTAGTAGAATATAATCTTTATTTCCAAAAACATGAAAGTATGTACCTACCTATAAAAACAATAACAATGATTTCTGCCTCGTTTCAGATTTGCAACAGTGGCTTAAAGGCATACCTACTCATGTGCTACATTAGGAGGGGCAGCTCATGACAGTTATATTATGTTAAATAAATGCATTAAAACCATAAAACACAAAAATGCTCACTTTTCTTTAACTTATTAAGTACTACCTGCCGCCTACGGCTTCGCTCGCCTATTGCCAGGATAAAAAGTAGCCTAATGTTATTCCAGCACACATACTATGTATGTCCCAAGTTTCACTCAATCCGTGCAGCCATTTAGAAGTAAATTATGAGGCACAAGCATCGTCACATCTTCACAAACTTTTGCATTCACAATAAAAGAGCTATTAGTTAGGTTAGGTTAGTACCTACTACAACTACTACTAGCCCCTAGTTCTTTCGAACCCTGCGTGGTGAAAAGATTCAAAATGCGCCTCAAAAGCTCCTTTTGTGCACTAGGGCTCCGGGAGTAATAATTATTCTGTACACTAGGGTTAGGTTATTTCACTTATTTACCACATCATTTATTAGGGATATTATTCAATGGTACCTAGATTATATTATTTATTGTACAAATAATCTATTCTGCTATTAAATAGTTTAAAGAAGACTAATTTATTTACATAATTAGTAAAAACACAACCTAGTTTTTAGCAAAACACGCAATATTGAATTGAAGCAAGTAATTTTGACAACTCAAAACGAGCCTCGTCTCGCGCCTACTGTCGTTTATGAAATCTGACATTGTCATGCAGACAGAATACGATAACACGGTAATTCCACACGTTTTCCCGCGTCTCGTTTTGTTTGGTCATCGTGAATAGGGCCCCTGAGCGCTTCCGTGCTTCGGAGGGCAGGTTAAATTGTCGGTCACGGCTTTTAAGTCGTTAAGCCACGACTGAGGCATTTAGGCGGCCTAAAAACTCCGTCACAAGAGTTGGCCACTAGCTCATACGAACATACATAGGTACCTACATGTGATAAAATGTTACTAAGGTAGGTAGTGAACTAAACAGTTAAAATCACATCGAATTAAGATTTTCACATAATTATATCTAATCGAACTTCACCTAATCAGTTCATTTGATCATAAAATCGTTGTATAGTTACAATTGTTAAGAGTAAAGAAAAAACAAAGCGTCCAGCTACTTCTCTCCCCGAGTACGTCGTAAAAGTGACCGTGGCTTATAAGGGATATTATACTCCAATTTATTTAACTATCTATATGGGCGATATGGCTGATCACCTGTCACCATAGTTCACCATATCCATCTTAGGACTTTACTTTGAATCAATCTCTGCCCATCCCTTTAACTATACGGGCGTAATAATAATGTACCTATTATGTTGAGTTACAATACGCACTACTCAAGCGTCTACCACAGGCCAGTGACGTCACAAAGACACGTGACCTAGGATGCGTCTCGCCTACGCAGCTCAATGCACGGAGGCATAGCTTCACGGCGGAGCAGAGTGAGACGGGAGAAAAGACGCCATTTTGTAGCGCGCGCACGAGACTTGGGCAAAAATATGTAATTACAATTAATACATTATTTTAAGGTATTTTTCTCTTGTGTTGTAATATCTATTTTCTGTTATGATGTAATTGTTTCTTAATAAATATTCTAAATTGTGCAATATTAATAGTGCACAAAAGAAGCCTCTTTTTAGGCGCATTTAAAATCCTTTCACCATAGGTACCTACTGATTGGTTCGAAAGAAGTATAGTGACTAAAAGTGGTAACTTAATCACGCAATGTCTGAAATAAAGTGATCATTTTTATCGTTAGGTACCTACATATCAATAAACTAAGTAGGTACAATTAGAATTGTTAGTTCGTGTTATTCAAAAATCAATATTTTTAAATAAGTAATAATTTTATTTTTAAACATAACATTCGCTTAATTTTTTGTGTCTTCATTCATTAGCAGAATTTTGGCATTTTTATTAAAATATAGTTGGCAGAATTTAAGCGAGCATCTGGCATAATGTTCAATTTAAATCTGGTCACACTGGAACTGAACCAACCAGTCAGTTTGCGACAGATTAAGGTACGGTGTGCGTGTGTTTTGCAAAATCATGAATTATTTTATAGAAAAAGTTAAAATCTGCCCCTGTTTGTGGGATATGGGGCATATATCGTATAGGGATCTTGGAACGAAGGATTTGGCTTGGGACAATATAGCCAGGGAATGTGGAATGGCAAGTGGTAAGTGAAAGTTATTATTTTATGTAAGTAACTAAGAACAACTATTTTTACTCCACTCGAAAAATATTTTTATAATAAAATATTTAAGAATAAAAATTTCTCACACAAAGTTGAATTTTCTTAGTTTCAATCACACATATTTTTATACAGTCCCTACGACAATCATTATTAAAAAAAAACATAAGTATTCTATCATCCATCTGGTTCGCAAAGAACAAGCTTTGCTTTATTATATTACTAGCTGCCACCCGCGGCTTTGCTCGCGTGATACCCGGATAAAAAATAGCCTATGTGTTAATCCAGCACATGTGCTATGTATGTTCCAAGTTTTATTAAAATCCGTTCAGTAGTTTTTGCGTGAAAGAGTAACAAACATACAAACTTTCACGTTTATAATATTAGTAGGAAGTAAGATATAGATAGATAGATACCTAGGTAGGTAACATATAGTTCATTATTCATAATTATTAACCATAGGTTGCCTACCTACCTATATCCTGAACTAAATCTGTTGTGTTTTGTGATTAAATTGCCTACGGGTAAGCAATCAGTAGGTACGTTCTGTCAAAAACATAATTTCACTGCGCACGGCTGTGACCCTCGCCCACGGCCGGCAACAGCCGACGCATTCGTGCGTAGCGAGGTCGTGGGCGGGCCGCACTTACCCGCCAACATTCTGAAATGAAATGAAATGATTTATTAAATGCAGATAAGCTTACAGGAGAGAACCCAAAACGCTTAACTACCTACCTTAAATTTTCATAACTCAAATATTGAAATGATTTGCATGTTCTGCAAATATTTGTTCCGGGTCTGGGTGTTGTGGTACCATGGTACTCGTAGTTTCTGATACCCACGACACAGGGAGTCCTAGTGTGGGTCAGAACTATGTATGTGACTGTTGGGTCTTATTTATTATTTATTTATTTATATAATCTAAGACTACCATAAATTAAGCATAGACTGTCATTGAAGACGTCGATATGCTGGAACTCGTGGAGGAAAGCATTCAGTAAGTCCAACGCTCGCAATGTTGGCGCGTTGTTTGCGTGGAGGGTTCGTGCCGGATAATAAGAAAATAGCATGTGCCGACGACGGCCGCAGCGCACATACTTATCCGGGACGTATAATTGCTGTAGTGCTCGAAGCAACTCCTACTTGATAGATAGTTAGTCCTCTCCAACATAATGGATCAATATGGACGATGGGCTAATCACATCTGCCCTACTAATTGCACTTGCAGTAATCGTCATTTTTGGGTTTTTCACTTTTTTGCAGTAATGGTATTCCAAGGGGCTAATCTGTAGGTACCTATAGATTAGCCCCTTGGAATACCATTACTTAGCCAAAACTCTTACAGCATGATCCAAGGATCATGTGCCGACCCCACATAGAGTGGGATAAGGGCAGGAAGATGATGATGATGACTCTTTTCGTCACATGACATTCTTCCCTCCCAGCATTCACCCATTAACAACTGTTACCCCCGAATACTCAAACGCGACTCAGAGTTGAGCGCGTCTCAACTCACGGTTTTTTGACAGTTTCTGATGAAAATCTGTCAAAAAAAAGGTCATTTGAGACTTGCTCAACTTTGCGATGCGTTTGAGTATATGGGGAATAATGTTACAATTTTTCTTTACAGGTAAAGAAGCCAAAATACAATGGAAAAAATTACGGGACAGCCATAGAGAAGCTTTGCGGCGTCGCAAAACCGCCACGGGCCAGGCGGCGCTCAACTTCAAACCATGGAAGTACGAAATTCTTATGGAGTTCTTGTTACCACCGAACGAGCAAAGGGTTTACTCCAACTACACGAACGATACAGCCACTGAAATTCGTCCCTTAGAAACATGCAATGATAATAATCTGTTGGAAATTTCTTACCAGCCCGGCTCCCCACTCTCAGAATCCTCACTTCCAGCTTCTGCAGAATCTGAGAGAAAACAAAAGAAATTCGGCACAAAACCTGAGATTTTAGGAAGAAAGTTAAGAAGGGACCCCAGACAATTTGAAAGAAACGAGCTGAGAAGAAAAGTTATTGACAGAGACCGTCGTGTTCCGCAAGACGCGTTGTCAAACTTGTTTACCAGCTTCTGTCAAAAAACACGGGAACTTCCAAAGTATTTGCAATTGCGAGTGCAAAGAGAGATTTTTGATTCTGTGACGCGCGCTGAGGAGGAAGCAATGTCTTACGATTCAGTGAATACCTACTTCAGTCCTACAGCGTCGCCAACATCTTCCTACGGATGCAATACGAATCAGGGCAGCCCATTGCTTGAATCCACAACGGTTACCCAATCCTCGCCAACTTATAATGCAAGTGATCCGTTATCTGAAGCTTCCACGCCACGAGTCAAACACGAGACTGATTTAGAGTAAATATAAGAAACACTAAGAAACAGCATTTTAAAACTATCATAACAGCAAATAACCGTTTTGTTATCAGGAATCTTAAAAAAAGATTATCTTATCGTTGATGTTGTAAGATCAACGATCTATGTTTGCCCTGCCTAGGTTAAATAATTGTTATTTTTAAGTTATTGTTACTGATATGTTGGTACATAAATATTATTTTAGTAATATTTATTTATATTAAGTAAAGTTGACAATGATAAACTAAGTGTTTTATTTTAAAAATCATTAGTTTCTTATTAATTTTGAATTGAGCATACCTACTCCGAACCCGCAGATTCAGATTCTGTAACCAACCCAGTATGTGTATAATTTCAGAGGCGTCTCTAGCCCTTGTGGCGCCCGAGTGCAATCAGTACCCTGGCGCCCTCTAGTCTAGTAGGAGCGGGGTCAAAATGGAATACAGTATATTTTAATTATTATTTTAATAATCATTTATTATAACAGTTATATTTTCAAACGGAAATTCGGATGCAAATAGTACAATTTTAAATGATGTCGGGAAGCAAAAAGTGTTTTTAGGACCTACAACGTAGGGCGCAGAGCGCTCGGCGCCCCCTTAGACCCGGCGCCCGTGTGCGCCGCACACCCTGCACCATAGGTAAAGACGCCTCTGTATAATTTTTTTGTAACTTGATCTCAAATAAACGTAGTAGATCCACCAGATACTCAAAAATAATCTAATCGTGAAACTGTGAGGCTTCCAACATACGTAGGTTAGGTAGGTAGGTACATACACTTCGTGCCACTAAGATAAACCGCGGGAAAAGTTGGAACGCTCCTCAGAACATTGTTCTGAGGAACGCTCACATTTTTTTATTCAGGTGTAGTTTATTTCACGGAAAAGTATAAAAAACTATACAAACTCTTTGATGCGCAAAAAAATATTCACATTCGAACTTTTTTCCGCGCGCTCATCTTAGTTTGCACGAACTACTAAAACAAATTGTATTGTAGGTACTGCATTTTCAAACGAAGACTAGCGCCCTCAATGCAGGACTCTGTTTTGAAAAGTTAGATGTATGAGGCATTCGTGTAAGTAAGCGAATTAAATAGGTGATGAAAATATGATCGAGTCTCCGTCTGAACATCGACCGGTCATATTATTAATTACTACCTCCATTAATGATTATCAAACTTCAATGAAACGGAATTGTGACATCTAAACTAGATAAAATTGTTTGTCGACAATAATAAAGTGCTTGTACATATTTACTAATAAATTATGGATCCTGTAGTCCGAAATAAAATCTTTTTATTTTATTTATTTTAATAGGTATGTATTTAAAAAAAAAGTAAGCATTCTATCAGCCATCTGGTTCCCATAGTACAAGTTTTACTTAGTTTGGGACTAGATGCCATCCAGTGTGAAATGACCACAATAAAATAGAATGACGCTGTTATCGAATCTATTTCAAACTAGCTGCCGCCCGCGGCTTCGCTCGCGTGGTATCCGGATAAAAAATAGCCTATATGTTAATCCAGTACATGTACTATGTATATTCCAAGTTTCATTCAAATCCGTTCAGCCGTGATTGAGGCACAAACATCTAAACATCCAAACTCACAAACTTTCGCATTTATAAATATCTTACTTATATTATAATTACTTACTTACTTATAATATAAATGCGAAAGTTTGTGTGTTTGGATGTTTGTGCCTCAATCACGCCTAAACGGCTGAACGGATTTGAATGAAACTTGGAATATACATAGTACATGTACAGGATTAACATAATAGGCTATTTTTTATCCGGATACCACGCGAGCGAAGCCGCGGGCGGCAGCTAGTAAGTATGATAAAGAAACACAGATGAGTAATAACAATTAGTGTTTATTTGTTGTTGAATATGCTATGTGTCTCGGGGTAGGCGAGGCTGGCGCGGCTGGCGCGCCGGCGGCCCGGCCTCACGCGCGGGACGAGCACCGCGTGCTGTTTCAACAGGTGCGCCTTCCAGTGACTCCGCCGCGTGAAACACGAGTGGCAAACATCGCATTCGTATCTGGAAAAAACAATACATTTGTCATGTCATTATAAAGGAAAGATTTTTTTGTTTGTTTGTTGCTCCGAAACTACTGGACCGATATCGAAAATTCTTTCACCAATAGATAGCTACATTATCAGGGACCAGTGTAGGCTATAATGTATTTTCAAAAAAATTAGGGATCCGTAAGAAAATTGCAATGTTGTAACCTAAGGTAGAAAACCCAAAAAAGTTTTGGTGTGCACTGCGAAAACTATTGATTATAGAACAAAATAATGTACTACACGCGTACGAAGTCGCGGGCAACAGCTAGTCGCCTATATAACTGAGTGTACTCGGTGAATAAATTCATACATACATAATATTATTGTTAGTTCTACAAAATATAGATCAGCGCCACCTATTGGGTAGCTATGTAGTATTATAAGTAATTGTCACTTCTATAAATAAAATCGCTTTCCACTATGAACCCAACCGGTGTTTTATTAGGTTCTGGGCCCATAACTAAAAATTTCTTCTGGGTCTAGGTGTTGTATTAGTATGTATTTACAAAAAATATATAATAATTATTCCATCAGCCATCTGGTATTCATAGTACAAGCTTTGCTTAGTTTGGGGCTAGATGGCGCTGTGTGAAATATCTACAAAAATTTGAATGACGCTATTATCGATTTCAAATAAAGAAACACAGTTGTGTATTAGTTTGGGGCTAGATGGCGCTGTGTGAAATGTCCACAAAAAAAATTTAATGACGCTAGAACCATTTCAAATAAAAAAACACAGATTAGTTTGGGGCTTATTATTTATTATTATGTACAAACCGCTTGACATTGTCGTGCGCGTCGAGGTGCCTGCGTAGGCGGCTGCGGTCGAAGAAGGCCTTCTCGCAGCGCGGGCACGGGTGCCGCTTCAGCCCGCCGTGGTTCCTCAGGATGTGGCCGTGCAGGTTGGACGACGTCCGGAACGCGCCCGGGCAGGCGTGGCAGATGAAGTTCTTCTCACCTGGGATATCATACTAATAACATAAAGAGGAAAGATTTTTTCTGTTTGTTTGTAACGAATAGGCTCCGAAACTACTGGACCGATTTCAAAAATTCATTCACCAAAAGAAAGCTACATTATCAGGGTCCAGTATAGGCTATAATAAATTTTCAAAAATATTAGGGATCCGTAAGAAAATTGTGCCACAATTTGGATGGTGACCGCAAGTGGCATTACGAGCTGAGCGCTTCCGTGCTTCGGAGGGCACGTTAAATTATCGGTCCCGGTTAAGTCGTTGGCCTTTAGACGGTCTAAAAACTCCGTCACAAGAGTTGGCCACTAGCTCATACAAACATACTTACCGGTGTGCAATTTAAGATGTTTGATGAGATCGGTCTTCCGGCCTGTGGAATAGTCGCAATGAGCACACTGAAGCGTCGGGGCTCCGTGCGCGAGCATGTGCGAGTACAGAGACGCCTGGTGGACGAACTGTTTACCACAAATCTAAAAAAAAATATTTAAATGAATATTTGTGGACATTTCACACAGCGCCATCTAGCGCCAAACTAAGCAAAGCTTGTACTATGGGAACAAGGTGGCTGATAGAATACTTATGTATTAAACTTTTTTTTTGTTAACACATGCTTATTCTTTTAATATTATAAATGCGAAAATTTGTGAGGATGTGTGGATGTGAGGATGTATGTTTGTGCCTCAATCACGCCTAAACGGCTGAACGGATTTGAATAAAACTTGGGAAAATACATAGTATGTGTGCTGGAATAAAAGATAGGCTACTTTTTGTCCGGATATCACGCGAGCGAAAGCTAGTAATACATATTTCTACAACACTCGACCCGGAAGAAATATTTGCAGAACATTTCTCCCGTATCGTGGGAATCGAACCCGCGCGGCGTAGCTCGCTTAGACGTTTTTGATTGATCGTTGAATCTAAGCAACGTTGTGCGCGGTCACATTTTGGACGTGTGACCGCAAGTGGCATTACGAGCTGGGCGCTTCTGTGCTTAGGAGGGCACGTTAAATTGTCGGTCCCGGCTTTTCGGAGGCCTAAAAACTCAGTCACAAGAGTTGGCCACTAGCTCATACGAACTTACTTACTCTAAAGCAGGGATTCCCAAAGTGGTCGATATCGGTTTCCTAGGGGTCGACATAAACGAAAACTGATTTTGGGGGTCGACGAGGTCTAAAAATCGACCCCTATTAAATTAACACAAGTTCTTATTTAAAACTTTCAAGATAGGTAGGTACTGTATTGTTTATGTTGTGTCACGTGTACTAAGAATAATTAATATTTTTGTAGGAAATAGCATTGTTGTAGTAATGTAAAGTCTCAAGTTCGTACAAGATGAAAAACTCGCAGCTGTTTTAAGTTAGCGGACCATTATGAATAAGGGGGTTGATCTTAAAAGTAGGTCTAGGCCACGGGGGTCTGAGGTAACAGTTCATTTTGGAAAAGGGGTCGCTTGTCCAAAGTAGTTTGGGGATCCCTGCTCTAAAGGTTTATATTAATGTGTACCTCGCATATCCACTTCTCAGGTTTATGAGTTAGATAATGTGTCTGTGAGTCTTGCTTGTTTGTGAATCTTAAATTACATATTTCACAGAACAACCTTTTAAACTTGAAACGTTTTTTCCTTTTTCGTGATTTTAATCTGAAAAATAAGTATTAGATGAGATCACAATGATGATTAGTATTTTTTTGTGAAATATCCATAACAGTGTATTTATGTGTTCTATTGGTGATGCCTAGTAAATAAATAAATGTACAATAATAATAACAACCAACAGTGACATACATTTTTTTATTTAATTATTTCTTAATGATGTTATTTAGTAACCAACTAACTGTTGTTTTTTAGGGATTTTGATCTCCCGCGACACAGCCTAGCCCTAGTGTGGGGATCTACGGTAATCCATGTATTTTATTTAAATTTGATTGGTATATAAATATTTGTATTTATATTTGTAGTGTAGGAAAGGAGCCTTTGAGGTGCACTTTAAATCCTTTCTCCACACTGGTTCAAAAGAACTAATACCATACCATGTAATATAAGTAAGAGGGTTATTTCAACTTACCGTTCCTCTATTACTTCATTGACAACACCATTGTATTCTATAATTATATCATCTTCGACAAGCCATTCTTCTTTCATAGTAAAAGAGTCATGGCTTATGTCCTCACAGCTTGTGTCCTCACATTTTAGTTCTACCTTAACATCATTAAGTAGAGCTTGGAATGTGTTTTCGGAGCTAATACAGGTACTTTTAAAGTTATGGGCTATATCAAGCTGAGATACACAATCGAGGCATATAGAGTTGGGCAGATTATCAAATTCGATTAGCTGGAACAAAAAAATTATTTGTAATATTAATATGACCATAATAGGTACTTATGTAATCTTAGGTATATAAGAAAACTTGCAGCCACTCACAGAGGAGCAGCTGGACGCATAGGGTAGGCAGAGACCACAGATCTGCATTTGCTATGGTCGTAGCAAGTTTTCTTAAGATTACTTGTGGTTCTGCCCACCCCGTTAGGGAAATGGGCGTGATAATATGTATGTATGTATTTCTACTTTAATTTGTAAGGCAACAAAAATAGGTACTTACAAGTATTCCGGTACAAAATTGTATTTTCTGCACTAATTTATTATTAGAATTAAAAAGGTCTCTCATATCGTCACTTTTTTTCATACATACTCTACAGGTGTGTTCTCTGTCGGTATTACTTTGTTTTGGTCGTTTGCATGCCATGGCTTATATTTTTATACGTGTACAGATACAAATTCCATGTTGTTTTGTTACTAATAAACACCGAAATTATCCTAGAATAGAAGATAAACTGTAAAGAAAAACTTATAACAATACCGCTAGGTACCTACACAGAAAAATTAGAGTCGACGTTGACGACTGACAGGCCAAACCAAAATCAAAACAACAAAACGTCAATGTCAAAAAACGTCATTGTGACAGCATACTTAGCCATGACATCTATTGGTGAGCAATAAAAAACTGTTGTCAGTGTGGCCACAGCCTGTAAACAATATATTGCGACAATTTTTTTTCTCTCTCCATTTACAAACCTCGGCGAGTGCTCACAAGCTCCCATCACGTTTGGAAGTAATTTACATGCTTGTGCACGCATATAGGCAAGTATGGCTGATACCGAACTTGTTTCGGCTATCGCGTTTAGTTTTTCATACTTGTACTTGAAATACATCGCACCAGAGCAATACACTGAACATTGGTCCAGAAGAGTAATACTCTTCTGGACTAAAACGTCCGCCTGTCGCTCAGAAGTTCTGAGGCCTGTCGCGAGATCACGCACACCAACGTGTGAATGAGTCGCAAGCGCCCTTTGTCGGCGACAAGTTCACTCAAGCGAAGCTAAACGCCCCTGTTCACACGCTTGTGCTTGTGGATACTTTCCGAGGCTTGGGAAGCACGTAAATGGGTCATATTTTTCTCTGCTTCAGAACACCATAATTCCTAGATGCATAATACACATACATAATACCACGCCTGTATTCCTTAGGGATAGGCAGAGACCACAGATCTCCCTTTGCTACTGTCTTGAGTCTTGACATACTACTCTTGCTTCATTCCTCACAATAGTGAGAAATGAAGAAATGTATTACGGAGAAAAATCACAGGTTATCATTGAAATATCAATGATAACCTGTGATTTTTCTCCGTAAATCACAATCCTAATATTAACTACGCGATCCTTTGGTAAAAAAAAACACACAAAGCATTTTCATATACTTTATTATTGTAATAAATATTTACAACATTTAAACTACCGAATAGTAAACCACGTTCGGCGGATCTAGGCAGTCTTGAAGTTGTATCCATTCCAATGCGCAATAGATAATTCAGTATGAAAAAGTTGCACTGCGCACGACAAACGGCTAACTTCACGAATGACTAGATCCGTCGGCCGTATTGTATTTAACATGTAGACAACAAACAATTATACGGAAGTAATTTCAGTTACGGTCAGGTCGCGCTAGTATATTCGCTTGGATTGACTTCGGAGCAAGCGTCAGTGGCTCGCACAAATGTATAGGACGTCAATCACCGCGTCAGGCCGGTCAGACTACTGTAAACAAGCTTGTCGCGAATTTAATTTGTACTTAATCGACCTCGTTCGTTGCCATACTCTTTCGTGGGCACTTGGAGCGAACGGATGACAGAGTTTGAGTTACGCTGGGATGACAGAAAGCAAGACGGGGAGTTGAGAATCGAGAATTTTCATTTTATGAGTTTTTTACTGTGATTAGATTGTTTATTAACACGGGTCACCTTGGTGGGAGGCTTATGGAGTCCACGGTTGTTTACGTCCGCACTGGTTTACAACAAGGCTATCACCTCAGTGTGTTGTAGACTTTGAAAGCACGCATTGACAACGCGCGTCCGTCCAGAGGTTGTTGAAGGTCAAACTATTTCTTGTTGCAAGTGTTTACACCAGGGATGCAGACTTATGAAGACTAGGGGTCACTCGGGCAAATCATGTTACTGATGGCGGGCCGCCAGAAGTATAGGTAATTAAAGACAATAAAGAATTGATAATAATGTATTTAAATTGAATAGCGCGCGCGAGATTCAAATTACTTTTCGAAGATATTTTTTTTGGTTTTATTCTGGAATATAATTCAATATTTTTCGAATGTACGAGAGTATTATTTTTGCTGTCGGCGGACCACCAGTATTCGACCGGGCGGGCCGCGGTCTGTGCATCCATGGTTTACACTGTGGTGAACCGATTTGGAGGGCTTGTTTACAAGTCTGGCCGGGGTTTAATTGAGCCCGAATGACGTTTGTTATTTATACATAGCTCTGTCGCGGCAAAATTTACTAACGCGGCGCCACAGCATCGCCGATAAATCGTAAATACCTATAGTTAGATTATAAACTATCTCCCTCTCTTGCCGCTCTCAACAGACTTCTTGACCAAAACCAGGACTGTGATATATAATTTCACATTGTACATAATTTTATTTAATGTAATAGAGGTATGTGACCATAACATATTTTTTTTTTTTCTTGAGGATGTAATTTTTTTTATTCCATGTTTGCATGCTAAAGAGCTGATCAAGGTTGTACCTTCAATAATTATTTTTATCATCTATTGTTTAACCCTTGTTTCGCAAAATAAATGATTAGATTGGATTTGATTTGATAATTTTGCCGATGAATGGAAGATAATGTTAGCGTGCCTGAGAATTTGCGAGATTGATGAATGAAAGAGTTAAATTTTTTACGTGTTTTGTATATTTATTTTATTTGAATCCAATTTGTAAATTATTACCATTTAATTCTGTTAATGATGACATTTTTAATAAGGAACCTAATTTGTATCATTCTCTTGTTTCTTTCTTTTTTGTTTAAAATGTTAATTACTAAAACTTTCGAAAGATTGTGAAGCGTGACATACTGCTTACAATTTAACTGCTTCAAGTTTGAAGCGCTCGTGGCGTAAGCAACGATATGCGCGGTCACAAATCGGGTTGGGTGACCGCAAGTGGCATTACGAGCTGAACGCTTCCGTGCTTCGGAGGGCACGTTAAACAGTCGGTCCCGACTTTGAAGTCGTTAAGCCACGACGGAGGCATTTAGACGGCCTAAAAACTCCGTCACAAGGGTTGGCCACTAGCTCATACGGATATATACAGTTTGCTCGCTCGCCTAAAGCGTACTTTTTCACTAACTTCGACGGCCTCGGTGGCGTAGCGGGTGATTGCTCGGCAGAGACGCAAGAGGTTTCGATTCCCGCTGCGGAAGAAATGTTTGCATGATCTGCAAATATTTCTTCCGGGTCTGGGTGTTGTGGTAGCATGGTACTCGTAGTTTCTGATACCCACGACACAGGGAATCCTAGTGTGGGGTCAGGACTATGTATGTGACTGTTGGGTGTTATTTATTTAAAACACTAAACCTACTAATTTCGATCTAAGATGTTAGATTACGTTGAAATTATACACTATAACGCACGTATCAAGGTGGGCAGAGCCACAAGGAAACTTGCAGCCTCTTCTGATTTAAAGTCCCAAGGATATGGTGAACCATGGTGACGGGCGATCAGCCCATCGCCCGTATAAATGGTCCATCATAAAATCTACTTTCTCTTTACATTTATTAACTGTGCAACATATTGTGCGATTATTTTCAACTAGCTAAATACAAACACATACCTAATTAATAGTATTAAAACGTCGAATTTTTTTTTCTATAACTTTACTTATCCTATCTATACGTACTCTACGGCTACGTTATCGAGCTTCGACGAAGTTTGTGGTGAGCGACAAGTGTAGTCATATGATTTATCAGATCATATAGCTGTTATTTTGTGTTATCGCATTCGTAACTTTGATTTTTTATATTCGCCAAAATGCGATAGTGTAGCCGCAGTCGGAAGATAAATCTCTACTAACCTAGATACTATTATTAAATACTAATATTAAAAGTAAGTAAATAATGAGATTACATGTTCATAATGTACTGATAATTATTTACAAAATGTATATAATTAAACTTTTAAGCTATAAATAATTTGATCTTTACATTGATAAGTAATTATATTGTGGTAAATGATTTTATACCCCTAAAATGATGACTTAGTCCGCACTTAATTAGACAACCTTTCCGTTGAGTCCTCTGGGAGTAAAATTTATGGAATTCCTTTCTCAATGCACCCCACAACCAAAAGAGGAAAATACCCTCCGAATCTCATGCTTCTAGGACTTATGGCTTAGCCTGAGCGTTGATTGTATTCCATCCTCTCATCTTAGTCGGCCTTGTCCACAGGAAAGACATGGTCAATACGTGCGGAGCTGACTAAGCCGCGGGTTTCCTCACGATGTTCTCCTTCGAGTACTGGTATAGCGCACATAAATTTCTCTCACAGAAAAATCCATTGGTACACGACCGGGTCTGAATCCTCTTAGGATCGAAAGGCGGGGTCACTACCAACTAGACCACCAGTGCTCTTCATTTCGACAAGCTTATCTTCAGATAGGGCTAGACAACCATGTCCCAAGATACACATAACAAATCTTAAATCTATTATTACATTACAGAAGTAATTTCTAAAAATATTACATAATTTAGACCAGCGGTCGCCAACCTTTTGGCAGGCGATGGACACAAGGTGGCAAAATAAACTAAAAGCGGGCCGCACTTGTGATATATGTGATATAGAAGCATAATATACATAAGTATAAATTAGTCATATTTCATAGTAAAAATGAATCATCATCATCATAATCTTCCTGCCCTTATCCCACTCTATGTGGGGTCGGCACAGCATGATCTTTTTTGGATCATGGTGTAAGAGTTTTGGCTAAGGTGTTTTATGGCCGGCCGTCTGCCTGACGTCAACCCTCCTTGGGAATACTTGCTTATTGTATCTCATCATGTTGGAGGATACTATCCCTTAGTCGACTTTTACGACATATTTCATAGAAAAAATGAATATGCTATTAAAATTGTTAAAACATTCGTCTACGGAATACTTACATTATGTATCATACTATACTTACATCATAGAAACCAAATGTATTTATTAATATTAATTCTTTTTGTATTATATAACTATGTGTACTTACTCCATAATACCATCGCCTTAGGTTAAAGAAAAACCTGTAATGATGTTTATATAATTGAGTTCTGAATAAATAAAAATAAATAAATGTTTATGTTTGAGCTTTATAGCTAGAAAAATAGAAATGAAAACTACAAAGTAACTACAAACAAGTAACAGATTTGATACAAATTTCAGCGTGATATCCGAGGTTACATTTGGGAGGCTATACAAAACATTCAGGGGCCGCAAGTAACGCGTCCGCGGGCCGCGTGTTGACGACCGCTGATTTAGACTATCGTAGACACAAAACATTCATCTTATTTCAATGTACTTTAATAATATTCTACATAAAAAGCTTATAATAATACATTATAGAGATGTAATGAACACTATACTACATCAAATATATAACAAAATGCTGCTAAACTGAATTGCGTACTATTTACAAAAAATCCCGACCATTTTACGGCTATATATGAATCTGCCGCTGAATCGAATTGCATACAATTCACATGACCATTTTACGAAAGTTACAGGACTCATTAGGATTGCTATATAATAAAAAAAATTAATTGCTTTAGATGAATTGCTCAAAGTGACCTTTATATTAGCTGTAAGTTGCTTTCTGTATATATCTATGTTCATTTCAACCCTATTTTTTTAGCTGCAAATAAAATTAAGCTACTTACAATGAAACTACACCCTTTTTCAATGGTTTCGTACGAATCCGGGCGCAAACACTACACTAGAGGGTCGCACCGCACATAGAATGCATCAGCACTGCACAACGCAAGATTACTGGTCAGTGCTGAAGCGAGCTATTGCATAGTTAGACCCTATCAAGTTTTTTTATTTTATAACCACACACAAACACTGATTTAGCGGGTCACCAGGATACCACAGTACCTGAAAGAAACACAATATTGATTTAGTCAATCTTTAAGTGGCATTACGAGCTGAGCGCTTCCGTGCTTCGGAGGGCACGTTAAACAGTCGGTCCCGGCTTTTAAGTCGTTAAGCCATGACGGAGGCCTTTAGGCGGCCTAAAAACTCCGTCACAAGAGTTGGCCACTAGCTCATACGAGCATACATACATAGTCAATCTTTATCCATACTAATATTATAAATGCGAAAGTAACTGCCTGTCTGTCTGTTACCTTTTCACGCCTAAACGGCTGAACAAATTTTAATGAAATTTGGCAAGGAGGTAGATTCCATCCCGGGGAATGACATACGCTACTTTTTATCCTGTAAAACGATCCCAAAATGGATAAACGGATGTAAAAGGATACTCAGGACAACGCATAAATAATTCAAATCAATGTCAATTGTCAAAATTTTATAAATGTCAAATGTCTTGTGACACACCTCACACTTAAACACCCCTCTTTATGAGAAATATTAAGTACTAGATGGCAGCACAGGTAAAGTTAGCACGCGCTATCGTTGCGTTTCGAACTTTACGCAGGTAATTTCAGGCAAACTAAAGCTTTTCAATTTTATAATATAAGTAAGATATTACCAATACTATTTCTCCGCTGAACTGGGAGTAAGGAAGAACATATCAAATGCGTCCAGCTGCTTCTCTCCCCGAGCATGTCGTAAAGTCGACTAAGGTGCTATCTCCAACACGATGCACCATTTATACGGGCGATGGGCTGATCACCTGGCACCATGATTCAAAACCAACAAGCTTTCTTATGATTATGGCTCTGCCCACCCCGTTGGGGATGGGGGCGTGTATGTACCTGGTGCAGTGCAGTGTGGGGGGCGGTGCCGCGCTTACATACGCGACGCCCCCTCCGCGAGGTCCACAGCGAGGACCGCGGCGGGGGCGGCGCCCCCTCAGCTGCGCCGGTGCCGGCCCCCGCCCTTGCGCCTGCGCCCGTCGCGCCGCCCCTGAAACCACACCCCATTACTAATATAAAAGGAAGTCGTGTTAGTTACACCACTTATAACTCAAGAACGGCAGAACAGATTTGGGTGAAAATTGGTAGGGAGGTAGCTTAGAGCCAGGAGACGGACATAGGATACTTTTTATACCGAAAAAAAAAAACAGAAAAAAAATCAGAATTGCACCCGTGCGAAGCCGGGGCGCGTCGCTAGTTACTAATAAAACACCGGTTGCAGGGTTCATAGCGGAAAGATTTAATTTTAGAAGTGAACTGTATTTTGTTAATATAACTAACAATTACACACTAAGACCTTTTACAGTAGATGATTTATAGAGCGTCAGGGGGCAACTTTTACCTTCACAAACGGGACGCTGTAGTGCCCGGGACGAATTAAGATGGAGTAGGCTTGCCCAGCACCTATTCCATCCTCTCAGCTTAGTCGGCCTTGTCCACAGGCCACACACATTTAGGATCAGAAGGCGGGGTCACTACCAACTAGACCACCAGTGTTCATTAGACGAGAAAAGATCAAAAAAGGAAGCCAAGTCCCGCAGCATTTTCAGAAAGAGAAAGAAATATACATATACATACATCTTACTTATATTATAAATGCGAAAGTTTGTGAGTTTGGATGTTTGGATGTTTGTGCCTCAATCACGCCTAAACGGCTGAACGGATTTGAATGAAACTTGGAATATACATAGTACATGTACTGGATTAACATATAGGCTATTTTTTATCCGGATAACACGCGAGCGAAGCCGCGGGCGGCAGCTAGTACATACATAAATCTGCTACGATCCCAACAAACTTTTTTCGCTTCATTCACTCTCATTACATTCTTCATGCATGCTCGTCGGTTTAGGGTACTCTTGACCTGGCCCTTTCCCAGAACGTCTCAAGGTTTTTTTTGGCAAGGTCTCACTCTCTCACTCTCACACGATATCCGTAGTGCTACTACAACACACAAAGGCCTTTTACCATCTATAGTATGATTCATACAGCGTCAGGAGGCAACTTTTACCTTCACGAACGGGACGCTGTAGTGCCCGGGGCGAATTAAGATGGAGTAGGCTTGCCCAGCACCTATTCCATCCTCTCAGCTTAGTCGGCCTTGTCCACAGGAAAGACATGGTCAATACGTGCGGAGCTGACTAAGCCGCGGGTTTCCTCACGATGTAGTGCTATCTCTTTCGCAATCAGCTTAAACCTGTGGTATGGTATCCTCTTAACAATACAAAAGTAATCTTGACATTTGACTAACCGGCCTTCCCTCGCCATCAGCCCAGCGCTCGTAGGCGCGCTCCCTCTCCAGCCACTCCTGGTACTTGTACCACCACTCCTCCCACTTCACATAGTCGCCCAGAGTCAGCCCTGCAAATACAACAATTAAATAAATAATATGGGCGATGGGCTGATCGCCTGTCACCATGGTTCACCATATCCATCTTAGGACTAAATCAGAAGTGGCTGCAAGTTTTCTATGTTTAATTGTGGCTCTGCCCACCCCATTAGGGATACGAGCGTGATAATATGTATGTAAATAAATCTATAATATAAAAATGAATCGCAAAATGTGTTGGTAAGCGCATAACTCAACAACGCCTGGACCAATTTGGCCAAATCTTTTTTTAAAATGTTCGTTGAAGTTCAAGGATGGTTTTTACGGCGAGAAAAATTAGAATTATTGCTGGAAAAACCTATATGTTTATCCCCGAGCCAAGCCGGGGCGAGTCGCTAGTAATAAAATAAAAAATATTTGAGGACATATCAATTCAATTCAGTTTCAACTAAATTCATTTACACAGGACCATCTAGCCCCAAACTAAGCAAAGCTTGTACTATGGGAACCAGATGGCTGATAGAATACTTATATACTTTTTTTGTAAATGCATACTTTTAATACATAATACTGCAACACCCAGACCCGGAAGAAATATTTGCAGAACGTACAAACATTTCTACCGTAGCGGGAATCGAACCCGCGCCTCTTGCGTCTCAGCAGAGCACTCAACCGCCAAGCCAACGAGGTCGTCAAAAAAAATAAAAAAATAAAGAGTATATATAATAGATTTAAACCTCTATAAATATAATAGACGCCTAGTCAGGACAGATTATCGATGAGCTGGACTTGCCTCTGGGGTATCCCTTCTTGTAGTAATCGTAGCACACTGTTACGTCGTCCCACGACACACGGAAGGCACCAGCATACTTGGGGGGGTATAGTCAGAACAGATTATGGAGGAGCTGGACTTGCCTCTGAGGTATCCCTTCTTCTTGTAGTAGTCGTAGCGCACCGTGACGTCGTCCCACGAGGGCAGTCCGCCCGGCGCCGCCGCCAGCAACTCATCTGGATAGCTGCCAGCAGGAGCCTCGCTGTCCATCAGACCACTGGGGAGCCATAACATACTGCTTATTAGCTAGTAATCTCAGACCAAATGAAAGAAGACGCCGCTCCGAACAAGAAAAGTGAAGCCACACAAAACCGTGCTCCTGCAAGTAAACATACACGCTCACGCACACACCTACACAAAAACCATGCTCTTAGTACGTCACAAGTCTTAAAAATAGAATTATGCCTTCCTGTGTAGTGAGAACTTGTAAAAACAGCAGCAAAAAATAGCCTATATGTTAATCCAGTACATGTACTATGTATATTTCAAGTTTCATTCAAATCCGTTCAGCGGTTTAGGCGTGATTGAGGCACAAACATCCAAACTCACAAACTTTCACATTTATAATATAAGTAAGAAGTAAGATAATGTTCTATGATTGCTCGGCAGAGACGCAAGAGGCGCGGGTTCGATTCCCGCTGCGGAGAAAATGTTCGCATGTTCTGCAAATATTTCTTCCGGGTCTGGGTGTTGTGGTACCATGGTACTCGTAGTTTCTGATACCCACGACACAGGGAATCCTAGTGTGGGGTCAGGACTATGTATGTAATCTATACTAATATTATAAAGAGGAAAGATTTTATTGTTTGTAAGGAATAGGCTCCGAAACTACTAGACCGATTACAAAAATTCTTTCACCAATAGAAAGCTACATTATCAGGGTCCAGTATAGGCTATAATATATTTTCTAAAAAATTAGGGATCCGTAAGAAAATTGCAATATTGGAGCCCAAGGTAGAAAACGCAAAATAGTTGTTTTCGTGCGCTGCGAAAACTATTGATTATAGAACAAAATAATGTACTACACGCGTACGAAGTCGCGGGCAACAGCTAGTTTTAAATAATCCTTAACAATCGGAGTCAGTCATGTTTTATACTCACGGGTGTCTCGGAGAAGGTGGGCCTGGTTCAGAGTCGATTCTCACGTGCAATTGCGCATCTCTCCTTGTTATCCTCATGTTCATATTCTCAAGGCGAGCAGAGCGGTCCATCGACCACTGCGCCATCTTGCCAAAGCGTTCCGAGAGAGTCAGTCTGCAAACAAATTAGCGTTAGTTGAGACATTCAGTAACGTTTCATGGAAATACACACACAATATAAATATGTTAAAACTTCTGTATTGGCATCTTACTTTTAGATAATCATCATCTTCCTGCCCTTATCCCACTCTATGTGCGGTCGGCACAGCATGATCTTTGGATCATGGTATAAGAGTTTTGGCTAAGGTGTTTTATGGCCGGCCGTCTGCCTGACGTCAACCCTCCTTGGGAATACTTGCTTATTGTATCTCATCATATTGGAGGATACTATCCCCTAGTCGACTTTTACGACATGCTCGGGGAGAGAAGCAGTTGGACGCATTCTATGTTATTTCTTTACTTCCAGTCCAGCATAGAAGCTTTAGATATAATAAGAGTATGTAACCTATTTATAAAGCTTTCACTTCACTTAACTTTTTTGTTTTTGCTACTGTGACATTAAGTCACAATTCTGCCAGTGTCAGTGTTCCTCTAGAGTCAAACTTTGGTGGATATTAAAAAAAAATGAATATGACCGGTAATAAATATAAGAGAGGACCTGGCAAAATATAAACACTACCAGCGAGAGAATAGGGAAAGTTATTAGAAAAATTATTTCGTTTATATTTTGCCAGCTACACTTAACTACCAATGTCACAGCAGTGTCGTTGTCAGCGTCGCAGCAGTGTCACTGTCAGTGACGATGATACACACTCACCTCTGCGGCGCTTGTTTCGAGCTGGCAGTGTCGCTGTCAGTGTCAATGTCGCTGTCACTGTCGCTGCTAGTGTCACTGTCAGTGGCGACAGTTACACACTCACCTCTGCGGCGCTTGTTCCGAGCTGGCAGTGTCGCTGTCGCTGTCGTCATGGCGGGTGAGCGCGGCGGCGATGGCGGCGGGCGAGACGCGAGGGGGGGGCCGCACGCGCGGGTCAGAGGGGGGCGCGCGCTCCCCCTCACGCTTTATCTGCTCGGGGGGGATGGGCACGGGCCCGCTGCGCCCCGCCGCGCCTATTAGCTGCCCGCGCTGCCATTCCAGCACCTGGAGGGACGAATATACATTACTGACCAGGATGGAAATAAAGGAATTTACCGCCGAGTAATATTGGACGGGCGAGGCGAAGCCGAGTCCTTCTTTAATGATCAGGGATCGGAATAGGTAGAGTATATTTACCTAAAGTACGCGCGTGGAAGTAACACAGAGTTGATAATACCTCCTCATTAATCCCGGGATGATTAAAATCATGTTTAAATTCCGGGATTTCAAAAACATGAAATTGACTTAACCTATATAAAACAACTGTTTTAAAAAATCAGGGAATCCCGGTTTTAAAATACCGGGATTCCCTTCGGAACCCTATATATGGGTAGATAGGTAAATATACTCTACCTATTCCGATCCCTGCTAATGATTCTAAAAGGACAAGGCGATATCTACAATCAAGGGGCCTCTAATTTGCGAGGAACCAAAAAGAATTCCCGGGAAAATAAGTACTTTTTTCCCCTAGAGGCAAATATGCTATTTTATCCCCACCCAGTACTCTACAATGACGGACTTCTTGAGCAAGACTGATGCCTCCTAGCATCATCATCTTCCTGCCCTTATCCCACTCTATGTAGGGTGTCTATAATCTATATCATTTTATGACATACTAGCCGCCACCCGCGGCTTCGCTCGCGTGGTACCCGGACAAAAAAAAGCCTATATGTTAATCCAGTACAAGTACTATGTATATTCCAAGTTTCATTCAAATCCGTTCAGCCGTTTAGGCGTGATTGAGGCACAAACATCCAAACATCCAAACTCACAAACTTTCGCATTTATAATATAAGTAAGATAAGTAAGATTATTTAATTTGTATTGTAGTTGTGTGTGACTTTTCCAAGTGTACAGCTGTATTTTTATGGAATAATTAAATCAATCTGAAAATAACAGGACACGGAGGTACCATGCATTACAGCCTTACCGACAGCCTCGGTGGCGTGGCAGGCGATTACTCGGCAGAGACGCAACAAATGTTTGCATGATCTGTAAATATTTCCTCCGGGTCTGGGTGTTGTGGTACCATGGTACTCGTAGTTTCTGATACCCACGACACAGGAAATAGTGTGGGGTCAGGACTATGTATGTGACTGTTGGGTGTTATTTATTTATTACCTTCTCCTCCCGAGAGCGCTTGCTGCCCTCCCGAGCTTTCAGCAGTTCCCTGGTGGGCTGAACAGCGCGGGATTCAACGCGACCCGCCGGCCTCGCGCGGGTCGGAGACTTCGACTTAAGCCTGCAACAATAAAAAACATCATACCCCCGAATACTCAAACGTGACTCAAAGCTGAGCACGTCTCAAATGACGAATTTTTGACAGATTTTCATCAGAAACTGTCAAAAAAACGTGAGTTGAGACGTGCTCAACTCTGAGTCGCGTTTGAATATTCGGGGGATAATCTACTTATGAGAGCACTGGTGGTCTAGTTGGTAGTGACCCCGCCTTCCGATCCCAAGGTCGTGGGTAAACCCGGTCGTGTACCAATGGATTTTTCTGTGCGAGAAATTAATGTGCACTGCACCATACTCTCAAACGGTGAAGGAAAACATCGTGAGGAAACCCGCAGCTTAGTCAGCTCCGTACGTATCGACCGTGTCTTTCCTGTGGACAAGGCCGACTAAGCTGAGAGGATGGAATAGGTGCTGGGCATGCCTACTCTTAATTCGTCCCGGGCACTACAGCGTCCCTGTTGTAAAGCGTAAAAGTTGCCTCCTGACGCTGTATAAATCATCTACTATAGATGGTTAAAGGCCTTATTTTTATCTATTATTAGCGACCTCCTCCAAAATTTTAGGCTGCGACCGCGCCTAAGCCGAACAGACTTACCTGGGCGGCAGCTTGGCCCCCTTGGGCGGCGGCGGCGGCGGTGGCTGCTTCCTGTTCTTCGCGGAGCAGACGGAGCACGAGTCGTCGGAACAACTGCTGCCCGACGAGCCAGAGGACGACTCCTGAAAGAACAACACAAATTTCGAAATATCTTCCACACTTAGATAGATAAATAATAAATAAATAACAGCCAACAGTCACATACACAGTCCTGACCCCACACTAGGATTCCCTGTGTCGTGGGTATCAGAAACTACGAGTACCATGGTACCACAACACCCAGACCCGGAAGAAATATTTATAGAACATACATCTCTCCCATAGTGAGAATCGAACCCGCGCCTCTTGCGTCTCAGCCGAGCACTCGCCCGCCACGCGCCTCGCCATTGAGGTCCTTTAGTAATGGGGTCCCGTTGGCATCCTTCGAGTACGGAACCCTAAAAAAGATACATACCTTCCTTGGCGGCGGCGACGGAGGCCTAGGTCTCACAGCTAACGGGCGTGACCGCGACGGGGGCGAAGCCCTACGCGCCACGGGTGATCTAGCCCGGGGTATAGGTGATCTAGCCCGGGCAATGGGGGATCTAGCCCGGGCAACAGGGGACCTGGCCCGGGCCGCGGGGGACCTGCGCGGGGAACGGCGGCGGGCGGGGGGCGAGGCGCGTCTGTAACACAAGTTAATAGAGATTAGTTTCAAATCAACTGTTTTAAATAATAAAATAATTTTTTTTTATTTCGGACACCTTAAGATCAGTGACGCATTAAGACTACTTGATGCCCTAAGCAATCCATGCTTTTTTTGGTGTTGTTTTTTGGTGACGTGAGAGTGAGACGTGATGCCCTAAGGACGGATTTTTTTTGTGCTTCTTCTGGTGCCCCCTCAGACGTGATGCCCTAGGCAATTGCTTAATTTGATTAAGGGTTAATCCGTCATTGCTTAAGATCCATATTGGTTAGTAACAAAGAGTCTCAGGATGAATATGGTGAACCATGGTGACAGGTGATCAGCCCATCGCCCATATAGATGGTCCGTCATGTTGGAGAGAACACTATCCCTTAGTCGACTTTTACGACATGCTCAATTGCTCAATATGACATTTAATTAACTTGCAACAGAATTTTACATAAATTCTCAACTAAAGCCTTTCACCATCTATAGTAGATGATTTATACAGCGTCAGGAGGCAACTTTTACCTTCACTAACGGGACACTGTAGTGACCGGGACGAATTAAGATGGAGTAGGCTTGCCCAGCACCTATTCCATCCTCTCAGCTTAGTCGGCATCAATTACTGAGTGCTTCCTTGTTTCGGAAGGCACGTTAAATTGTCGGTCCCAGCTTTTAAGTCGTTAAGCCACGACGGAGGCCTTTAGGCGGCCTAAAAACTCCATCACAAGAGTTGGCCACTAGCTCATACGAACTTACTTAAGTATATTTCCGTAGTAGCGTGTCTTGTTACCTGATAGGGCTCCTGCGGGGGCTCCGGCGAGGGCTGCGGCGCGGCGACTTGCGCGGCGAGCGGACACGACGAGCGATGGGAGACCGCGAACGACCCGCCGGGGGCGTCCTGTAGACAAAAACATACTTTATTGTATAGAGCTACTCGATCATACTCAAATAAACATATTTCCCAACAAGTTATTTTGCTACTTCTCTGCTGGACTGGGAGACAGGCGCGGTCGCAGCCTGTAATTTTGGAGGGGGCGATGGAAGGGAATCACTAATAATAGAATATGTCGAGTAAATCAGATTTTATTGCACAACACACAATTTTATTGCACACATTGTAAAACAAATGGAAGCCTTCTATCTTTATTGGCATCGCGGCTAGGGGCAGAAAATTGCTTTTTAATTTGTAAAGTTTAAGTATGATTTTAGGGGGGGGGTCGTGTCTCCTGTGATCCCCCCCCCCTGGGTAAGGAATAAACATAGAAGCTGCTTCTCTCCCCGAGCATATCCTGCAAAATATGGACTATCTACTACTATATGGGCATTATATGGGCGATGGGCTGATCCCCTGTCGCAATATCCGTCTTGGGACTTACCCCCGAATACTCAAACGCGACTCAGAGTTGAGCACGTCTCAATTCACGGTTTTTTAGCAGTTTTTGATGAAAAACTTGGGACAAAAACTCGTCACTTGAGACGTGCTCAACTCTAGAGATGCATTTGAGTATTCTGTTGTTAGAATCAGGAGTGGCCAAGTTTATTTATGATTACTTGTGGCTCTGCCCACCTCATTAGGGATACGGGCGTGATAATATTATGTATGTGTGTATTTATTTAAATAAACGAAAAATGATCTAACGATTCTATTGATATAATAAATAAATATTTGTGGACATTTCACACAGCGCCATCTAGCCCCAAACTAAGCAAAGCTTGTACTATGGGAACCAGATGGCTGATAGAATACTTATAATACTTGTTTTTGTAAATACTACAACACAAAGACCCGGAAGAAATATTTGCAGAACATACAAAAATTTCTCCCGTAGCGGGAATCGAACCCGCGCCTCTTGCGTCTCAGCCGAGCACTCGCCCGCCACGCCACCGAGGTCGTCAAACGTGATGATGATGAATGACAATGAAGATGAAGCGCTCGTGGCGTAGCTTGCTTAGGCGTTCTTGATTGATCGTTGGAGTTTAGCAACGGTATGCGCGGTCACAAATTGGAATGGGTGACCGCAAGTGGCATTACGAGCTGAGCGCTTCCGTGCTTCGGAGGGCACGTTAAACAGTCGGTTCCGGCTTTTAAGTCGTTAAGCCACGACGGAGGCCTTTAGGCGGCTTAAAGACTCCGTCACTAGTGTTGGCCACTAGCTCAGACGAACATCATCATCATCTTCCTGCCCTTATTCCACTTTATATGGGGTCGGCACGGCAGGATCTTAGGATCATGCTGTAAGAGTTTTGGCTAAGGTGTTTTATGACCGGCCGCCTGCCTGACGTCAACCCTCCTTGGGAATACTTGCTTATTGTATCTCATCATGTTGGAGGATACTATTCCTTAGTCGACTTTTACGACATGCTCGGGGAGAGAAGCAGCTGGACACATTCATGTTTTTTCCCCACTCCCAGTCCAGCAGAGAAGTGAAGTTATTTCCTACCTATCAAAGTAAAACTCATCTGAAAATATGATCCGGTTCCCAATATTAAGAAACGATGTTATTTAAAGTACTTACAAGTGAAAAGTGATTCCGTGAGATTTTTTATGTGATTTGCTGCTGTTTTTACAAGTTTTCACTACACAGGAAGGCATACATAATTCTATTTTTAAGACTGGTGACGTACTGAGAGCGATGAGCATGGTTTTAGTGTAGGTGTGTGCGTGAGCGTGTATGTTTACTTGCAGGAGCACGGTTTTGTGTGGCTTCACTTTTGTTGTTCGCGGCGCGGCGTCTTTTCTTTTTATTTGGTTTGAGGTCCTAATACAAATAGCATTTTTTTTTATATTGTCTTCTAGGTTTTTTACGAGAAGCCAGATGGTAAGCCAGATGGTATTATGTACTTGATATCAAATTCAAGCCAAAGCATTTTCCATGGCCACTACCAAACAAATCAATAATAAAAATAAATAACAAGTCATTTTGATAAATATTTATTTTGGGATATAATTAAATTCAATCATTTAAAAAAACGTAAGTTTCGGAACAGGTGCAATGTAGGTTTCCAGGAACATTTCAGGATTCTAGTTATTGTATGTGATCACTGATCAGTGATCAATGAAATTAAATCATACTGGTTTAATGAATTCAAATACTCAAATCAAAATATCAAATTCATTGCCAAAGCATTTCCCACTACCAAAGTAAAATAAAAACTCAAAGTAAAATAAAATGAAAAAAAAAACTAAAAGTAAAATAAAATGAAAAAACTCAAGTAAAATAAAATACAAATAACCTGGACCGTCGGAGTGCGGGGGAGCGGGAGCGACGCGGGGAGAGGGAGCCCTCGCCCTCAATGTACATTTGCTTGTAGCCTGTGTGGCGCCATCTACAAAGTTGATAGTACACTTAACTAGCTATCTCTTGTCTCCAAAACTTTACTACTGCACGAGGGTACAGAGAAGGGGGAGTAGCCGCCCCCTCCTAGTTCAAAATTCAAACAAAGTCCTCTGAAAATCTCACGCTACTATTATGGCCTTTTACCATCTATAGTAGATGATTTATACAGCGTCAGAAGGCAACTTTTAGCTTCAGAAACGGGATGCTGTAGCGCCCGGGACGAATTAAGATGGAGTAGGCTTGCCCAGCACCTATTCCATCCTCGGCTTAGTCGGCCTTGTCCACAGGAAAGACATGGTCAATACGTGCGGAGCTGACTAAGCCGCGGGTTTCCTTACGATGTTTTCCTTCACCGTTTGAGAGTACTGGTATAGTGAATATAATTTTTTCGCACAGAAAAATCCATTAGTACACGACAGGGTTTGAACCCATGATCGGAAGGCGGGATCACTACCAACTAGACCACCAGTGCTCTCACAAGAACTAGCAAAACTAACTAATGCCCAATCTCAAGGTGACTCTAAACGGGTAATATTTTAACTGCAGATTATATTTCCGGCCATTTTGGAATCATTTTTATAAATATTACAAATGCGAAAGTTTGCGAGGATGTGTGTATGTATGTTTGTGTCTCAATCACGCCGTAACAGCTGATCGGATTTGAATGAAACTTGGAATATACATAGTATGTGTGCTGGAATAACATATAGGCTACTTTAAGCCTATATGTTAAGCCGCGGGCGAAAGCTAGCTGATCATAAAACTTTTGTCACATTCCCATCGCGAGAACTGAACCCGTGGCCAATGCCAATGCGCTGAGACGCACGGGCGCCTGTCAAGTACGGCCTAGCTCCCACATCACTACGAATTTCGTCAAAATAAAATAAAATTAAAAGTAAATAAAATATAATTAAAATAAAATCATGTCTTCTTATCAGCAAACTACTAAGACCTTTTACCATCTATAGTAGATGATTTATGCAGGCAGCGTTAGGAGACAACTTTTACCTTCACAAACGGGACGCTGTAGTGCCCGGGACGAATTAAGATGGAGTAGACTTACCCAGCACCTATTCCATCCTCTCAGCTTAGTCGGCCTTGTCCACGGAAAAGACATGGTCAATACGCACGGAGATGACTAAGCCGCGGGTTTCCTCTTGATGTTTTCCTTCACCGTTTGAGAGTGCTGGTATTTATTTTATTTTATTCATTATGTTTTATCAACGGTTATTACAATTTTGCATTAAATAAAATACATACAAAACACTTAAACTAATTGGACAACCAATTAAAGATAAACACAGAATGCAAGGATGAAACAAAAGGATAACACAACAACAAAATAAGAGAAATACAGAGTGAGATTACATTTAAAAATTAACTAAGTACCTACAGATAAAATAATTAGAGTTAAATTTATAATTAAAGTGAAAAAAAAACTAAGGCCTTTCACCATCTATAGTAGATGATTTATACAGCGTCAGGAGGCAACTTTTTGCATTCACAAACGGGACGCTGTAGTGCCCGGGACGAATTAAGATGGAGTAGGCTTGGAGCATTTACATAACTTTGACTCACATAACTTGTTCCAAAATAAACTATTATGTAAAATGGTGTTTTCCCTTACCGATTGGGATCCTTCTCCTCAACTTCTAGCAGTTTCCTGTCCCAGCTGCCCGGCGAAGCCTGCCGGGCCCTCTTCATGACGTTATCTAGCTCCTTGCGCCGGCCCGCCGGGTTCGACGGATCTATAACAGTCACATATAGTTATAATAAATAACAGCTAGTCCTGACCCCACACTAGGACTCCCTGTGTCGTGGGTATCAGAAACTACGAGTACCATGCTGCCACAACACCCAGACCCGGAAGATATTTGCAGAGCATGCAAACATTTTACCCGCAGCGGGAATTGAAGCCGCGCCTCTCGCGTCACTGCCGAGCAATCGCCCGCCACGCCACCGAGGCCGTCGCTAGCCCACGCTAGGATTCCGTATAGTGGGTATCAGAAACTAAAGTACTAACAATTACTAATAACTTTAATTTTTCATTTCTGTATTTCTTATGTATACCTTACCTACCTAGGTTGCCAATAAATTATTTCCTTCAAATCAAATCAATTTATTTTGCGAAACAAGGCTTTAACAATAGCTGGTAGAAAATAAATATGTTCTTTTTCTTTCTTTCTTAACACAACAAAAGGCCCGGAAGAAATACAGTAGGTCCGAGTCATTTTTATAAGGAAGCTTGTCTGGTGATGATTCTCACCAGTTATCCGACTATGCTGTGGATTCCGATCCATGTGGAGCCGCGTCTTGGATGCTGTCTCCGCGGCGCGGGACACAGACCCGTTGCGGCGTGACGACATTCTGCAATCAACGGATGGCACGATCAGAACAGTTCCTCCAACACCCAACCGACACCAACAGTCACATTTCGTTCACGCGTCAATTCGCTATTCCACCTGCGTCATAGCTCTGCCCTCCTAGTCCTCTCTGTCCAAGTGATCCCCGTGATTTTATAGAATAAAAAAAAATTGACTTTGACTAGTGAAGAACGCAGTAACTAAGTGAAACATGTTTTGATACGTGAGTGAGAACAGAATGTTGTATTTTTTTAGGCGATTCCGAATATGTATCTAACTATTTTATAACAAAAAGGCTAGTTACTGTGTTCATAAAGAAGACAAAAATGCTTGGGACTGAACAATGCTCCAACTCCTTTTATAAAACACTAGCGACCCGCCCCGGCTTCGCACGGGGATAGACAAATATCATCGAGGACTTGATCTATAGAATGATATTCCTACATATGGATATCCTTCCTTCCTTCCTTCCCTCCCTCCCTATAACATTAGTATAGATGATTGTAAAGGGATCATTTTACAATAAATAGCCAAGCGTGGTTTCTTGCCTGTATCTTCCCCGCTTGGTCGCGTTACGAACAGGTGTAAATGCAACGTAGATTTAAGACGTGTCCAAGTGATGCCCCTGATTTTATGGAATTAAGAATTTTTGACTTTGACTTTGACTTCACTAGGAGGGCAGCAGGTAAGTAGGTCTGTTTTCTGCGTTGTACTTTGTGAGTTACATTTGGTGATGTGACATGACCTCTTGACTCATCCTAGCATTGTGCGAAAATAAAAACTGCATAAATAAATACGGATTACTAGCTGCCGCCCGCGGCTTCGCTTGCGTTGTACCCGGATAAAAAATAGCCTATATGTTAATCCAGCACATGTACTATGTATATTCCAAGTTTCATTCAAATCCGTTCAGCCGTTTAGTCGTGATTGAGGCACCAACATCCAAACATCCATACATACAAACTTTCGCATTTATAATATTATTAGGATGTGAAATGATCTGACAGAACAAACAAAATGATAGACAAGCTGGTTCCCGGCAGTATGAAGGTACAATAAAAAAATAATGATAAATGATTTATTTGTATGTTCTTTAAGTATAGTTTTAATGAAAATGAAGAAGTAGATTTGTTCATTTTGTACTTTGGTTTATTTTGCACTCATAGCTCAGTTGGCTGATAACCTGTCACCATGGCTAACCATAATCCATTATGGGAATTTGAATCAGGAGTGGCTGCAAGTTTTTTTATGATTACTTGTGGTTCTGCCCACCTAGTCTAATTTTGAGATGGTGTAGTGGACCCAGATGGATCAAAGGTTGAAGATATATTTAAAATAGCCTTTTAAGCATGTCTAACAAGTATAAATAAATCCTACTTCCTACTATATTATAAATGTGAAAGTTTGTGAGTTTGGATGTTTGTGCCTCAATCACATCTAAACGGCTGTATGGATTTGAATGAAACTTGGAATATACATAGTGCACGTGCTGGATTAACATATAGGTTATTTTTTGTTCATATAGGTTTGAAGCCGCGGGCGGCAGCTAGTAAATAAATAACACCCAACAGTCACATACATAGTCCTGACCCCACACTAGGATTCCCTGTGTCGTGGGTATCAGAAACTACGAGTAACATGCTACCACAACACCCAGACCCGGAACAAATGTATGTACATATATTTTATTTTTGCTTGCATGGTACCCGGATAAATAATCCAGCACATGTACTATGTATATTCCAAGTTTCATTCAAATCCATTCAGCCGTTTAGGTGTGATTGAGGCACAAACATACAAACATACAAACATCTTCACAAACTTTCAAATTTATAACGTAGGATAGGAAGTAGGATTCTATCAGCCATATTTATTTATTAACCCTTAACAAAAGAGGGGTGTTTATAAGTTTATAGTGTGTATCTATGGTATTATATCTACCAAACAAATGGACTGATTTTGATGCAATTTTTCTGTATGATAGCGAATGCAATTGAGATTGTTATAATTTATGAAAAACTGTTGAGGCGTTTGAAGATTATCAGCCTACTTGACTTACCGACTTTCACAGATCCGATTGATTTGAAATTTGTATGATGTTTGAGGATTATTAGAATTTAAAATGTAATGTTATCGACTAAGCATAATGCTGACCTTACCTTCACATAAAATTGATGATGTAGTTACAGAGTTTTTAGGTACCTATATTCTTACCAAAATGCTTAGTTTTATTTTAATGTGATTTGAGAATAAACAGCAATCTATACATGGTACATATTGTCATAATATTAGAGAAAAATACACTGTCCCGATCACCATGTTATAGGATTTATATAAATTTTATCGATGGTACATTACTCTGGATGCCAAATATCATTCAGAGACTAAAATTATCTAATACTGATGGGGTTCCTACATAATTCCTACATACATGAGTATTTTCGATGAAAAGACCTTGAAGTTTTCATGGCAAAGTTCCACCTCCCTTTTTAGTCCAAAATGCAGCATCAATAACTCATCAAGCGCCCGTGAATGCCCTAATTCCAATGAAAACTAATTATACTTTCACAAAATGGCCGTCCGTTAATCGATTTTCCCTTCTGTATTGGATTTGAGCACAGACTTACCTAGGAGGCTGCGTTCAACGACCGGGCGGAGCAAGGGCTCCGAACGCGCGCGGCGGCTCGCGCGGGGCGGAGGCCCGGGCCCACACGAATGGCAGACGCGAGATTCGACGGCGCCGCCTAAAAAAACCGGTATACTTAGCATCACGCAAGCGGCGCGCGGAATAGCTCGGCAGATGCGACCTCGGAACGACAGTCGCGAACGAATACGCCCTCGTGAGGCCTACAGCCTCCGGGCTCACGCGACGGGGCCATGCGGCAGGCCAACGCGACATGATGAAAACCTCAGGACTCCTTTGTTGAGATGATTCTTCCTCCAAGCTCCCTCGATGCGTAGGTTTCTGGACATCAATATATAGCTTCACCTTATTTTATACCACAATACCAATGTTACGCACCAGTAGAGAACACCACAAATTTTCACTCCAGTTCAATGATAAAATCGCCGATGAATTTCAATGAAATCGCGACGACACACCTTCAACGAGTATCGGCCATTTTGATTTTTTTTTCAATGAATGCAAAAATCAATACAATTATTTATTTTTCGCCCCCACCCCCTTCACCTTTGTGCGTTTTGTTTCGTTTAGACCTCAAGACAAATTATGAACAGCTTAGCTTGACAAAACAGATAAAAATTGTTGAGTAAACTAATAACACTACTTTTTAAAATTGTTTTGAATATTTGAAGGCCTCATTTTATATCTAAACCTTGTTACCTACTACCATTATTTAAAACATGATGTTAAGAGAGAACTCTGTTGTTTGTTACACAAAACGCATTAAGTGTGCCTCCAATTTTCACTCAGCAACTAAACTACGTTCGTTTTCGTGCTATGGCAACATTGCACTAATAATTAAGCGAAGCGCTCGTGCCGTAGCTTGCCAAGGCGTTCTTGATTGCGCGGTCACAAATTGGGATGGGTGACCGCAAGTGGCATTACGAGCTAAGCGCTTCCGTGCTTCGGAGGGCACGTTAAACAGTCTGTCCCGGCTTTGAAGTCGTTAAACCATGACGGAGGCCTTTAGGCGGCCTAAAAATTCCGTCACTAGAGTTGGCCACTAGCTCATACGAATATAGGCTATATTTTGACACGAAAATCAATGCAGACGAATTTGCGGGCAACAGCTAATACCTACCTATAGGTAGGTACCTATAACTTATCTAACATCAGTTTATCACATACCTCTACTTAATCAATGACACCCATGGCTCCCAAATATGAGTACCTACTCAAACGATTTTGCGGCCAGGTCTAGCCCAAGCCATGCAAATGAAGGGGGTAGAGTATAAAAAGAAAGATGTATTTGAATAAAATAGAACAATGTTTTTATCTTCTGCTAAGGTTTAGATTAATTTATCTTGTTGTTTGTTTTTGTAATAATCCAGTACATGTATTATGTACCTATATTCCAAGTTTAATTCAAACCCATTCAGCCGTGAAGGAGTGACAAACATTCATACATACAAACTATCGCGTTTATAATATTAGTAGGAGTAGCTTTTGCCCGCGGCTTCGCTCGCGTGGTATCCGGTCGAAAAGCAGCCTAGTATTATGTTATTGCAGCACATGCACATACTTAGTACATTCCAAGTTTCATTCAAATCCGTTCAGTCATTACGGCGTGATTGTAGCACAAGCATACATCCTCACTAACTTTCGCATTTATAATATTAGTAGGATAGGATTATGCCTATAAAAATCTCTCCATCCTACTTGTACTATTCTTTTATTCTGTGCCAATAATCTAAAGTCAAAGTTAAAACCATAATTAACTATTTGCGACCGCGCAAGTGCGGACGCTAACCGCTCAGTATGCCCCTATAATCGCCTACTTGCTCAGAAACCAGAAGTCGACCTATTTAATACTAAGTTTCATGAAATGCTCATATTATGTATTGGTTTTTTATGCACACAATTGTAAATGGCTTGCTGTACGCGTTGGCTTGCACTGTAAGTGCAGCAAGCAACTGAATTCAAATAAATAAATAACGATTATTACAAATGTTTCCGAGACCTTTCAGCTATTCTTCGCAGTGGGACAAAAATGAAAAGCCAATAAGTAGTTCAATCAGTCCTTTTATTTATACGAAATTAACATTATTTATTATTATCCTATACAAACACATTAAAATCTCAATAACATCTAACCTACATTAAATGAAAATAAGGAGTAATTCCCACAAAGTACAGTATGATCAAGGGATCTAGTAATTCGTGAAGTTAGCCGTATGCCATGTGCAGTGCAACTATTTCATACTAAATTGTCTACTGCGCATAGAAACGGCTAACTTCACGAATGCTTTGACCCTTTCACCGTACTGTAATACAAAACCAAGGAAATATGTTTGAACGTGGGTATGAAGCTGATTTGCTGTTCTGGGTATCAATTTCTTGAAAAATCACAGAGTGATAAAAGGTCACCAAAATGGTTCATTTTTATTTTTCAATTTCGTAGTCTGAAAGTCACCAAATTTTGAAAAATATTATATTTTGGTAATTTTAAATCATTCGGTGATTTTCAAGAATTGATACATTCAGGTTGCGCAGAACAAACCCTTATTCAGGTGTTATGTGAAAAAGAATTAATAAATCTAAATCTAAATGAAAATGTCTAAAAATTATTTCTCTGCTGGACTGGGAGTAAAGCAAAAACATAGAATGCGTCCAGTATCTTCTCTCCCCGAGCATGTCGTAAGAGTCGACTAAGGATTAGTATCCTCTCAAAAATGATGGACTACATATACGGGCGATGGGCTGATCTATCCCTTTTAGGATTCTAAATCAGAAGAGGCTGCAAGTTTTCTTTTGTTTACTTATGGCTCTGCTTACCCCATTATCCCTAATAAAATATACTGAGAGTTTTGGCCAAAATGTGTTATGACCGGCCGCCTGCCTGACGTCAACCCTCCTTGGGAATACTTGCTTATTGTATCTCATCATGTTGGAGGATACTATCCCTTAGTCGACTTTTACGACATGTTCGGGGAGAGAAGATACTGGACGCATTCTATGTTTTTTTCTTTACTCCCAGTCCAGCAGAGAATTTATAGAGGTGGCTTCATATTTTGCTAAATTGATCTAATTAAATTCATTTGAGAGTTTGAGGTCATTGACACGATGAATCAATGAATGAATCTTATTCAATACTTTCAGGTTTCTTCAAACGCCTCTTCGTACTCTCAATTCCTTACCAAGCTTACCAGGACTAGTAGCCCTTTTCAAGGTTTTTTTAACATTTTTTTTTGGCACCTGTAGAGTTTTGTTTTCCTTATCCGCTGGCGTCGAGAACTCCTGCTCCAAGTTCTTCACAATGTTCTGGCGGAGTGACTTCTTGGTGTATGTCTTTATGGATGAGCTTGGGGTGAAAAATTGTTCAGGGGTGTGATCTTTGGGGGTGAAAAAGACCGTTTTATCAGGGGTACAATCTAGGGAGGGCTTTGTGATGATCACAGACGGTTTTGTCTTGGTGATTGGTGTTGCTGATTCAAGAACTGGTTTGCTAGTTGCGGGCATTGGGAACTTAAACTGGGCATTCCGGGTTACTCTGACTTCTTTCTCACTCTCTTCCTCCAAGTTTAATTTGATCACCTTACGTTTCTTGGGCAATTCCTCATCTTTGACAGTAACTTTTTTGGCAATCTGTGGTGGTTTATGTGGTTTGGTGATGGGAGTTTTCGGTGGTTCCGTAAACTTCAACGGGCTGAGTTTTAAGGCCTCGAACTCAGCTTCTAAGCTTTTCTCCGGGTTCTTCTTAATCATCCTCAGCTGAACAGAGCAGGTCATAAGATTCATGATATCATTGCTAATGTATGAATTAACACTTGTCTCTTGCAATATCTCATGAATTTCCACAATATGTTCGTCAGCCACATCAAACGCTCCGTTCTTAAGCTCAAAAAACGACAGCTCGATCAGAATCTCTATCTTAACCTCCCAAAACCAATCCCAGTAACTTCTTAACACAGAATCGAGAACAAACTCCTCATAATCAAACTTTTTCTTAACCAATTTAAGTTTCTGCTCTGTCAAATTCAACATTTTGACGACTCCGTTGAAGTAATTCCTCGCTATATCACTTTCGTTTGCTCTGAAGTACATCGAAGCTTCCAGCCCACTTGTAAGGCACGCTAGGATGTAGCACACAGGTATAGAGCAAGCATAGCAATAGCATTTCTCATCGTGGTCAAACCAGTCGGGGACTTTAAAAGCTGGAACGGAGGTGCAGGGTACAGAAGGACTGGTCTGGGTTTTCCTAAACATCATGTTTTCTAACATAGTCTCTATTTCTTGCTTCGGAGTGAATTGCTTGTGCTTTCTGGACTCTGCGGCGACGTAATACGGCTGAGTTTCGTTTGACGGCTGGAGTCCAAGGATATGTTTGAGGCGATTGTCGATTTTTATCTGTAATAATAACATGTTCATTTTCACACAATCTGTAAGATTTTTTTCGTTATTACAATGAAGTAAGTTCGTATGAGCTAGTGGACAACTCTTGTGACGGAGTTTTTAGGCCGCCTAAAGGCTTCAGCCATGGCTTAACGACTTAAAAGCCGGGACCGACAATTTAATGTGCCCTCCGAAGCACGGAAGCGCTCAGCTCGTAATACCACTTGCGGTCACCCATCACAGTTTGTGAACGCGCATATAGTTGCTTAACATTAACGATCAATCAAGAACGCTTGCAAGCTATGCCACAAGCGCTTCGCTAAAAAATGTCCAATCATAAAGATGTCCATTCATAAAAAATACCAATCATAAAAATGTCCAATCATAATAATGTCCAATCACAAAAATGTCCAATCATAATAAGCGGTTCCTTCAACGATCAATCAAGAACGTTCCACTGTTTCCGTCCCGTCCTGTGCAGTACCTGCGCGTCGTCATAGCAGCTGGTGTCCGTGACGAAGGCGTAGACTGTCGCCTTGCTGGCGGCGCCGGCGCTGCACAGCAGTGGGCAGGCGGCGGCGCGCGCGCGCCCCCACAGCCGGAGCGCGCGCGCAGCGCGGACGGCGCGCGCGCTCGCCGCGGACGAGTGAACGCGCAGCGTTAGGGAACGCAGCCGGCGGACGTGCCATTTCGTACCTGGAATAGTAACATAGTAACATCAGCATCCTCTTCTAATTAGAATTAGAATTAGGGGAACAAAGATCTGCACTGACGTCCCGCGGTGGGGTGTATTGTGCATTATCCCCCTGCTAACCCTCCCCCAGCCAGCACAACTCCTTGAAGTACCGGAGGACCTTGGGATGTTGGCAGCAGTGTTCCAGTATCCTCGATGATGTTGAGGCTGTAGGTGGTGTAGATGAGGTTGATGGTGATGCCGTGCAATTCTTGACCATCTGCAGTCCCAAGTTATATAATCTTTCGTTTGTTTATCATCATCCTCTTCCTGCCCTTATCCCACTCTATGTGGGGTCGGCACAGCATGATCCTTGGATCATGCTGTAAGAGTTTTGGCTAAAGTGTTTTATGACCGGTCGCCTGCCTGACGTCAACCCTCCTTGGGAATACTTGCTTATTGTATCTCATCATGTTGGAGGATACTATCCCTTAGTCGACTTTCACGACATGCTCGGGCAGAGAAGCAGCTGGACGCATGTTTTTTCTTTACTCCCAGTCCAGCGGAGAAGCAGAATGTTAGTAAGGATAGGATATTGAACCTGTGTTGGCCGTGGCCAGGTAATGTCGCTGGATGTTGTTGACAGCGCTGAGAGCGCTGACAGCGCTGGTGTCGGGGCAAAGCGCTGAAAGCGCTTCCAGGAGACGACCCACCGCCAGATCCACTGGAAAGCACAATGAAATAAACTTAGCACCAATGTTTACAACGAAAAACCATCGAATTAGCACAAGAAGGATTCCGTACATACATAAATCATACTAATATTATAAAGAGGAAAGATTTTTTTGTTTGTTTGTAACGAATAGGCTCCGAAACTACTGGACCGATTTCAAAAATTCTTTCACCAATAGAAAGCTGCATTATCAAGGACCAGTATAGGCTATAATATATTTTCAAAAAAATTAGGGATCCGTAAGAAAATTGCAATATTGTAACCCAAGGTAGAAAACCCATAGTAGTTTTTGGCGTGCGCTGCGAAAACTATTGATTATAGAACAAAATAACGTACTACACGCGTACGAAGTCGCGGGCAACAGCTAGTTTATCTAAATATCTATCTAATGAATAAGTTCTAGAATGTTAGGTTTTAGCTTTCAGTTTCTGTAGTGGTGTGTAGGTACTTACGATTGAGTTGAGGGTGATTCTCTGCGGCGGCGAGAATCTGCGCCTGCGCTTTGTTCGCCAGCCGCGCCGCTAGGCCGAGGGAGCCGCGACGACTCAAGAACATCTGGAATTATACATTGTACTGATACTAAACGTAGCAAGGAGATTTACTTAGTCATGTCACTAGTTCTTTTGAACCGGTGTGGTGAAAGGATTTACAGTGCGCCTCAAAGACTCCTTTCGTGCACTTGACACATGTTCTCGCTTTTCGTGGTGTAGCTTACTGAGACGTTCTTGATTGATCGTACTCGTAGTTTCTGATACCCACGACGCAGGGAATCCTAGTGTGGGGTCAGGACTATGTATGTGACTGTTGGCTGTTATTTATTATTATTATCGTTTATAATTTATTTATTTAATGATCATTTTTTTCTCAATTGCCTAACTGTTTTTATTTTTTATTTGCCTACTCCATCTTAATTCGTCTCGGGCACTACAGTCCCGTTTGTGAAGATAAAAGTTGCCTTCTGGCGCTGTATAAATCATCTACTATAGATAGTAAAAAGGCCTTAGTTAGTTTTTTTAAATGATATTATTAAATTTTATGCTAAGCAGGTGCGGTCCGAAGGGGGGGTGGTCACAGGGGACATGGCCTCCCCCCCCAAAATCGTATACTTACGTCAAATTAAAAATCTAAAAATGTACAAAATACAAAAAAGCAATTTTCTGCCCCTAGCCGCGATGCCAATAAAAATAGAAGGCTTCCATTTGTTTTATAATGTGTGCGATAAAATCTGATTTACTCGACATATTCTATTATTAGTGACCCCCTCCAAAATTACAGGTGCGACCGCGCCTGATGCTAAGTGTGCTATTGTGAATAAATGTTATGTCTATGTCACAAGAGTTGGCCACCAGCTTATACGAGCTTAATATAAATAACAAATAAATAACACCCAACAGTCACATACATAGTCCTGAGCCCACACTAGGATTCCCTGTGTCGTGGGCATCAGAAACTACGAGTACCATGCTACCACAACACCCAGACCCGGAAGAAATATTTGCAGAACATGCAAACATTTCTTCCGCAGCGGGAATCGAACCCGCGCCTCTTGCGTCTCCGCCGAGCAATCGCCCGCCACGCCACCGAGGCCGTCTAATAAATTAATCTTTTGGGATACTCACAGAGGCGTCACAGAGGAAGGTGATGGAGGTGACGTCCAGGTCCGAGCAAGCTGCCGCGCCCGCCGCCAACATGCCGTCGAGGTGCGGGTGAGCGCCGCGGTGGAGAAGCGTACCGGCGTTTAGGACGAACGCCTCGCTGTAACCAACAAATACTTGTGGACATTCCACACAGCGCCATCTAGCCCCAAACTAAGCAAAGCTTGTACTATGAACACCAGATGGCTGATAGAATACCTACCTACCCGTGCCTATTTGTTTTTGTGGGTTATCTTTGTAACGGATGCCTTGACTCTCGATGTCCGTGAAGTCAACACTGGTCTCAGCAGAATACCAGCGCTGCGGCGAGGCAACTTGCAGCAGCATAATGCTGAGCTGAGACCCTTTCGCCACCACAAGTGGAAGTTATGTTTTGTTTAATTTTTAGTTTATTTTTTTTAAATTTTTTTTCTTGATATCTTTCCTTTTTTTTTATTAGTTGTGTATTTATTTTATTTTCTGTAGTATGTTTGTTTCTTATGTAATCCTGTCTGTTTATATCTATGTGGTGGTTGAATAAATGCTTTCTTTCTTTCTTTCTTTTCTTTCTAGAATACTTTTAATACATAATACTACAACACCCAGACCCGGAAGAAATATTTGCGGAACATACATTTCTCCCGTAGCGGGGATCGAACCCGCGCCTCTTGCGTCTCAGCCGAGCTAACGCCCGCTACGCCACCAAGGTTGTCAAAAATACAAATCACGCCTGTCTCCTAAAGAAGTAGGCACGGATTTCCATTTGCTACGATCCTGACATGCTTAATTCGCTCTCATTACATTCTTCATGCTCGTCGGTTTAGGGTACTCTTGACCTGGCCCTTTTCCAAAACGTCGCCAATTCGATTCAGGTACGTGCGCCGAGGTCTTCCCCTTCCAACGGTACCATTCACACTTCTCATTCACCTGTCTCGTTAACCTTCTTTCATTCATCATCATCATAACTAATAGTAACTAATAGATGTTACTTTTTAGAGAAAAGAGTTTTCGAAACTTTGCGCCTGCAAGGGTCTTACATTAAAGCAAAGATTTAAATTAGATAGTTGTACGGCGGTCTAGTTGGTAGTGACCCCGCCTTCCGATCCTAAGGTCGTGGGGTCAAATCCGGTCGTGTACCAATGGATTTTTCTGTGCGCTATCCCAGTACTCTGAAGGAAAACATCGTGAAGAAACCCGCGGCTTAGTCAGTTCCGTAGTGACCATGTCTTTCCTGCGGACAAGGCCGACTAAGCTGAGAGGATGGAATAGGTGCTGGGCAAGCCTGCTCCATTTTAATTCGTCCGGACACTACAGCGTCCCGTTTGTGAAGGTAAAAGTTGCCTCCTGACGCTGTATAAATCATCTACTATGGTGAAAGGCCTCAGTTTAGTAGTAACTCACTTGTCCCCAACACATCGAGCGATGAGGCAGCAGATATGAGCCAGCTGCATTCCCTCCAGGTCCCGCGAGAGGTGCAGAAGTAGCTGGACATACACCTGGTAGATGTGCAGCGAGTTTTGCAAACATTTCGTGTTTGAAACTGGAACAAAATATTATAAACAAACATAAAACTTACAAAAGTCTTGTACTCTGGCTCAAGATTGGCTGCAAGTTTTCTTATGATTATGCTCTGCCCACTTTAACACCGGTCACAATTGGGATGGGTGACCGCAAGTGGCATTACGAGCTGAGCGCTTCCGTGTTTCGGAGGGCACGTTAAATTGTCGGTCCCGGCTTTTAAGTCGGTAAGCCATGACGGAGGCCTTTAGGAAACTCCGTCACTAGAGTTGGACACTAGCTCATACGAACATTCATACATACTTTAACACTATGAGATACAGCCCGCTGACAGACGGACAGACGGACAGCGGCGGCTTAATACCGAGTAGGCCGATGAATGCAAGAAGATTATGTTAGTGTGCCTGAGATTTTGCGAGATTGATGAATGAATGAGTCAAAATTTTTACGTGTTTTTATATTTTTAATTAGGAACATAATTTGTACATAATCATTTTTTTTCTGTCTGTTTTCTGTAAAATGTTCATGTTAATTGGTGTAATTGGTTTTTTAATCGTACTAATTAATGAATAAATATATTAGCAATAGGGTCCCGTTGGCACCCTTCGGGTCCTTCCCCGGGATGGAATCTATCCCCTTGCCAAATTTCATCAAAATCTGTTCAGCAGTTTATGCATGAAAAGGTAACAGACAAGAGTTACTTTTGCATTTACAATATTAGTATAGATTGATTACCTGAGTCAAAATTTGGTGACAATTCAGTCAATATTGCAACTGCTTGTATAGCTAGTTTTGACGCATTGTACTCCTGAGGTATAGTCCTGTTGGCTGGTATCTGGTCGGGGTCCGAAGTATGTACCTGAAACATAAACAAATTATTTCTCCGTTGGACTGGGAGTGAAGAAAAAATATGTCCAGCTGCTTCTCTCCCCGAGCATGTTGTATTCGACTAAGGGATAGTATCTTCAACATGATGGACCATCCTTATGGTGACAGATCTTTAGACCATCTAGATCAGGGATTCCCAAAGTGGTCGATATCGGTTTCCTAGGGGTCGACATAAACGAAAACTGATTTTGGGGGTCGACGAGGTCTAAAAATCGACCCCTATTAAATTAACACAAGTTCTTATTTAAAACTTTCAAGATAGGTAGGTACTGTATTGTTTATGTTGTGTCGCGTGTACTAAGAATAATTAATATTTTTGTAGGAAATAGCATTGTTGTAGTAATGTTAAGTCTCAAGTTCGTACAAGATGAAAAACTCGCAGCTGTTTTAAGTTAGCGGACCATTATGAATAAGGGGGTTGATCTTAAAAGTAGGTAATTTGGCCATGGGGGTCCGAGGTAACAGTTCATTTTGGAAAAGGGGTCACTTGTCCAAAATAGTTTGGGGATCCCTGATCTAGATGGTCCATCATGTTGAAGATGCTATCCCTTAGCTTAGTCGAATACGACATGTTTAATTTCCAGACACAATTGTAAAATGATTGTGAAATTAACCTCGGTGGCGTGGCGGGCGAGTGCTCGGCTGAGATGAAAGAGGTGTGGGTTCGGTTTTAGCTACGGGAGAAAGGTTTGTATGTTCTGCAAATACTTCTTCCGGGACTGGATGTTGTAGTATTGTGTATTATGTATATTATGTATGTAAAAATAAATATTTGTAGACATTTCACACAGCGCCATCTAGCCCCAAACTAAGCAAAACTTGTACTAATGGCACCAGATGGCTGATAGAATACTTTTATTTGTAAATACTTATGTACATAATACTACAACACCCAGACCCAGAAAATATATTTGCAGAACATACAAATATTTCACTCGCTGCGGGTATCGAACCCGCGCCTCTTGCGTCTAAGCTGAGCACTCGCCCGCCACGCCACCGAGGTCGCCAACGTTACTTGAAGGTGTTAGAACAGAACATTAGTACTAAAATGGAATGCAGGGTATATTAATACAACGGTCTAACAATTAGACCGTTGAATTAATATTAACTCACCGGTTCAGTCAGCTTCCATCCGTACTTCTGTGCTGCGGCCGCCAGTTCAAACTCAGTCTTCAAGAAGAGAAGAGAAGCATACACTATCCTCAAGTCTGGTGTCAGCTGGAACAGAAATAGAAGAACAAATTAAATAAATGTATGACTCTCTTCCCGAGCATGTCGTATTCAACTAAGGGATAGTATCCTCTCCAACATGATGGACCACCTATATGGGCGATGGGCTGATCGCCTGTCACCATGATAAATGAAATTTATTTGTATGAACACATGTGATAAAATAATATGATATTAAAAAATACATTAGTCCAATCTATGTCCTGGCAAAATCTTTGGCATGCAAATATGTTAAGTTCTATATAGATTTTTCAATGCGAAAAATTTTTGTACGCTATTTCTGTACTCTCAAACATCGTAAGGAAACCCGCGGCTTAGTCAGCTCCGCACGTATTGACCATGTCTTTCCTGTGGACAAGGCCGACCAAGCCGAGAGGATGAAATAGGTGCTGGGCAAGCCTACTCCATCTTAATTCGTCCCGGGCACTACAGTGTCCCGTTTGTGAAGGTAAAAGTTGCCTCCTGACGCTGTATAAATTATCTTACTTATATTATAAATGTGAAAGTTTGTGAGTTTGGATGTTTGGATGTTTGTGCCTCAATCACGCCTAAACGGCTGAACGGATTTGAATGAAACTTGGAATATACATAGTACATGTACTGGATTAACATATAGGCTATTTTTTATCTGGATACCACGCGAGCGAAGCCGCGGGCGGTAGCTAGTCTACTATAGATGGTAAAAGGCCTTAGTAGCACCGATGATCGATTACGAGCGGGGCCGAGAAGTCGTTGGCGCCACGACCTCGACTGCTTCGACAAGGAGTGGTGGGAGATTGCAAAAGACCGGGACAAGTGGAAGCACTTGGGGGGGAGGCCTTTGCCCAGCAGTGGGACAGAATAGGCTAAGTTAAAATAAACTTACAGTTTCTACATCGAAATTGTCTAATAATTCTGTTATGATGGTGTTGAGATGGTCACTGGAGATGGCCCTCACCACTGAAGGCGTCTCCACTATCACCTCGTACAGAGACCACAAGGCATCTTCGTCTTCTGTAAGATAAACAATTTCATCTTAATAAATAGGTTTATTCCAATCTGTCTTACTAATAGTTCGATGATCTAACTGTTTGGACAAAAATTTTCCAAATAGTTAGACAACTAATATAATCTAACAATTCGGACACAGATTTTATTCCAAAAAGTAGTATTATGAATTTTATGGTATAGTCAAGTAAGAAAGAGGTTTTTATTTTCAGTAGGATTTCACTGAGGTATGAGAACATAAATAAACACATTTGACGGCCTCGGTGGCGTGGCGGGCGATTGCTCGGCAGAGACGCAAGAGGCGCGGGTTCGATTCCCGCTGCGGAAGAAATGTTTGCATGATCTGTAAATATTTGTTCTGGGTCTGGACGTTGTGGTAGCATGGTACTCGTAGTTTCTGATACCCACGACACAGGGAATCCTAGTGTGGGGTCAGGACTATGTATGTGCAGTGACGGATTAAGACTACTTAATGCCCTAAGCAATCCATGCTTTTTTGGTGACGTGAGAGTGAGACGTGATGCCCTAAGGACGGATTTTTTTTGGGCTTCTTCTGGTGCCTCCTTAGACGTGCTGCCCTAGGCAATTGCTTAATTTGATTAAGGGTTAATCCGTCACTGTGTATGTAACTGCTGGGTGTTATTTATTTATTTAAGTATTTATTCAAAGTCCAGCTGCTTCTATCCCGAGCATTATGGAGATGTGAAACAGTGGAGAGATATATATCAAATAATATAATATTTACCTGTAAATATGTATTTCCCTTGAGCCAGCCGCAGTAAGGATCTCCAGACCCCGCCTATAGGACTCACCGAGGGCCAGAGTCTAGCGTACATTGCGAACTCATGCCTTAGCAGCGCACTGAAATCATCAAATACAAAACACATACATATTGTTACGTGTAAAATGTACATTAAAATGTACCAAGTTGATGTTATTTTGAGTAGACGATGATATTCAATTTTATTTTTGACTAGCTGTTGCCCGCGGCTTCGTACGCGTGTAGTATTTTGTTCTATAATCAATAGTTTTCGCGGTGCACGCCAAAAATTATTTTGGGTTTTCTACCTTGGGTTACAATATTGCAATTTTCTTACGGATCTATTATACTGATACTAAATATACTATAGAATGTCTTTATATACAACGTTCAGTACATTATTTTGATCTATCTCGTAGGGTTCAGCCAGCGTTTGCAATGTAAGCGCAAAGAATGTGTTTATTTACGACATCACATTAGAAACCTCTAAAATTATCAGTGTTTCTCTACTATATTATGCATGTGTTATACATATAAACCTTCCTCTTGAATCACTATCTATAAAAAAAAACCGCATCAAAATCCGTTGCGTAGTTTTAAAGATTTAGCATACATAGGTACAGACAGCGGGAAGCTTTGTTTTATACTACATAATGTAGTGATTATACATATTTTCTTTTGTTAGTAGATATGACATACTATTTAAGTTGTGTGTGACTTTTCCAAGTGTACAGCTGTATTTATTCCAAATGGACGTGAATCTATTATCACGCCCATATCCTTAATGGGGTGGGCAGAGCCACAAGTAATCATGAGAAAACTTGCAGCCACTCCTCATTCAAAGTACCAAGATGGATTTGGTGAACCATGGTGACAGGTGATCAGCCCATCGCCCATATAGATGGTCCATCATGTTGGAGAGGATACTATCCCTTATGTTGAGTATTATCTCACCTGAATTTCAAATGCATCAAAAACGGCTGAATATTTCCATACATTTTGGTTTCCAGCGCCTTTTCACATGCATCCAGTACAGAAAACAATTGCAAGGCCTCATTCTTGTCGTCATCATCTTTAGATTTTATTTCCTTTGCTTTGATGTCCATAACCAAACTCATATACTTTTCCGAGCTTGGTCCACACTTTTCAGAGTTTAGTCCGTTCTTTTCCGAGCTTCGTACGTACTTTTCCGAGCTTAGTCCGCTCTTTTCAGAGCTTAGTCCGTCATTCGCGAAAACCAAGCTCAAAAACGCATCTATAACAGCATTCTCGTACAATTTTGAATCGAGTTCACAAATACTTTTATTGTACAGGGCGCGGCTAATGTTCCTCTGTTCGGTTTTTGTGTTTATTTCATATTTTAAGTATATATCGAAAAGTTTGATGGAAAACTCGTAATACAGCGCTTTGTTTAAGCTGATTGCTGTGTTGTGTATGTCTGTCTGTAGCTTCCTGAAGCATTTTTCATAGTTAACACAGCCTAGTTCCTTCAAATCAGTCAAGATTTTGTATTGGTTAGTTATGACGTCAAGTATAACGGGTAGTGTCTCTGTTAAGAGTATCTTCTGTGCTACTGGTACCGTTACAAAATGCTTGACAAGGAATGACAGTCTTAAACTGTCATGCAAGCCGGATCTGACTTGACAGCTGTCACATTTGACCAGCTGATCGCAGTCTTTCAACTTTTTCATTAGTAATAGTATTAATTTCAAACATAACTCCTGAATTCGTGTATTAAAATTGTCTTTCCAAGGTTTCTTGACAGAATTTGTCACATTTAACTCCACATAGAGTCTTAAGAATTGGTTAAGGTAGGGGTAGGTAGCCAACATAGCTTTTCCGTATCCTAATTTATAGGTTCCTTCGATTGAAATTAGGAGAATGTTAAGAACTCTTTCATTGTAAGACAGATGTGTATTTACTGTTAAAAGATGGCAAAAGGTGTTCGAATAGAATGTTTGGAGGCAATGATACAGTCCCGGAGAATGAGCCACAATCAAAATGCAACTTCGAACAATGTCATCTAATGGGCTATCCTTAAAATCAGTCTTCGATGAATTCTCAGCAATTACATACAAACACTCATTTAACTTCACATAAACTTCTATCAACTCATTTTCAGTCAACTTTTTGAACACCTTCATATCCTTCGTCGATAGTTTTGTGAATATCTTTCTAAATATTTGGTTTAATTCTTTGGAATCCTTTTCGCTGTACAACGAATGCAATTTTTTCACTAAAAATATCATTATATTGCTGCTGAACTGTACTGTATCGTATATTTCGATGATTTTGAGGACATCTTCGGTTAGTTTTGGTAGGAGTTTTATGATTGGTATCTTGTTTCTCATTTGTTCAATGTAAGACAGTCGATCGACAAATATGTTCCAGTAAGTCTTAGCATATTCGTTCAGGAGGTGTTGGGCCTCTACTTCAAACGGCATGCAAGATATTTTTAGCATTAGCTCTGGAGGTATAGGTGAATTCTGAAAATAATAAAAAAGATATTTAGCTAATGGATCCTCCAACATGATGGACTACTTATATGGGCGATGGACTGATAACCTGTCACCATGGTTCACGATGAAGTGGCTGAAAGTGTTCTTATAATTTACTTGTGGCTCTGCCCACCCCGTTAGGGATATGAGCGTGATAATATATATGCATTTATAATTAAAACTTCATCATCATCTTTCTGCCCTTATCCCACTATATGTGGGGTTGGCACGGAACCACGGATCAAGCTGTAAGAGTTTTGGCTAAGGTGTTTTATGACCGGCCGCCTGCCTGACGTCAACCCTCCTTGGGAATACTTGCTTATTGTATCTCATCATGTTGGAGGATACTATCCCTTAGTCGACTTTTACGACTTGCTCGGGGAGAGAAGCAGCTGGACGCATTAATGTTTTGCTAATAAAATAACATATTATTCAAGTATAACTAAGTCAAGTAGAGTTTGTAAATAAATTCCATTCATCTGTTATGGTTGAGATGCAAACATTCTACAACTTCATTATCTCATCCAACACACTAATACATAATAATATAATAGATACATATATACATATTATCAGAAGCGCTCGTGGCGTAGCTTGCTTAGACGCTCTAGATTGAACGTTGAAGTTAAGCAACGTTGTGCGCGGTCACAATTGGGATGGGTCACCGCAAGTGGCATTACGACTTGAGCGCTTCCGTGCTTCGGAGGGCACGTTAAATTGTCGGTCCCGGCTTTTAAGTCATTAAGCCATGACGGAGACCTTTAGGCGGCCTAAAAACTCCGTCACTAGAGTTGGCCACTAGCTCATACGAACTTACTAGTACTGTGCCGACAATGGTCAAACTTAAATTGGAAGAAGTATGATGGCTAATTCTAATGATAGTTAAGGGAACAAAGGTCTGCACTGGTATTCCGCAGTGGGGTGTGTGCATTATCCCCCTGCTAACCATCTCGGATGATAGCTGTACTGACCTGTCTCACAGCATGTCTGTGTATGTGGTAAATGCAAGCGAGGGTCTTCACCCGATCAGCCCGTTCCATCAGTCTCGTCTCCCTGATGCAGTCTATGCTTAGGATAAGTAAGGCTTTGTTGTCTATGCTCTCCCGCCATGTTGGTGCTTTGTCTAGATTCCTGGAATACATTCATCATCTTTTTGTCGCAAATATTTTAACAGTTTCTATCCTCTATATTTTTTAAACAGTGACCTTTGTTAAAAATAACCCTGACAGATTGATACGAGAGTCGTATGATGTAATAATTCGCAATAGGCGAGACCAAAGCAAAATCTGTGTTCAAATCCCAAAGACTTTGTTAATAAGCGATAGTATCTTTTGCATGGCTCTATTGGTACACGACCCGATTTGAACCCACGACCTTAGGATTGGAAGGCAGGGTCACTACCAACTAGACTACCAGTGCTCTCTAACATCTGCCTATGTACATGTATTTTAAGCAATAAACTTTTACTTTACTTTAATAAACTTCCTGCCCTTTTCCAACTTAAGCGTGGTCAGCTCATGTTTTCTTGTTCCATTCCATTTTATCAGCCGTCATTTCAGTATTCACTTCTTGCTTACTCATATCATATCATTATTTATATAATCTCCATCTCTTCTTTGGTCTACCTCTACCATTGTATCCATCCACTTTCATAATTTACTAGTTCATTCGATCCAGTGCGGTTAAAGGATTTAAAGTGCGCCTCAGAGGTTCCTTTTGAGCACTTAGGTTCTAAGAAATATCGGTTTCCTCACGATGTTTTCCTTCACCGTTCGAGAGTACCTGCATAGAGCGCATAAATTTTTCAAATAGAAAACCCCAGCCAAAAAAACCATATCTCTGCCAGATTGGGATGTAGAAAAATGTTGTTTAGATAAAGATAAAGATGAAAAGACATACCTGCAGAGTACACACAGTACATTTAATGAGAAGGGAGCCCTGTCTTTCTGTGGTAACTGCCTTAGTAAAACTTTATATTCATGTTGAACTTTCTCGAGATTGGTAATGTCTTTTGCTGTATTGTTGGCTTTTAACTTCGCGATAAACTTGTTCGCATCCATAATTTTGAATGCTAGTTTACATCTATGCTTGTTATTCGTATTTATCTGGAATTATTTACACTATATCAAAGCTATATTCGTTCGATTCAAACAAACAAGTCAATTCAAACTAACTAGACCGTTGGAATTTTGAACTTTGATGACACTGATGTCAGCTGAGATTTGAGTTTCATTCAACGCATATTGACGCACCAGTTGATAAAACGATTTTTTTTTATCATTATAAATAAAGTGTTACGCTTTTAACAATTATAATGTAGGTCTAAAGTGACAATATTTTAAAGACAATAGAAAAAAAACTATTTGAATTGGAAGGCGATGGGGACAAAGACCTTTCTGCCTAGTCGTTCGATAATAATAATTTCTTTCGTATTTAATGTTACAAATCATTCTTAATGTTGGAGTGTACATATAATTATAAAGATGGAAGGCGTTTTTTTTTCCGTAAGCTTTCTATCAGCACTAAATTAATCCTATCAATTCAATTCACTTCGTATGGAAGCAAGTCAAGTAGTCTGCGTGAAATGAAATGCAATTTAATTTTGCGTTTCGATAGTTCAGCTTTTACAGGTGCTATTTCAATGAAAAAATAAGAAAGCATTATGAACAAAAACTGAGAACAAAACGCATCGATTTGCTAGTATTGCCAACTGACCATAGTTTGATTTGTTAGAAGTTGTAGAACACTTAGAAAACGTAATATAATCGTGAGTTTGGTAAAGGAGTTAGTGGTAAGTGATTACGAAAGTGGCAATACCGTTAGCCGGTTTCCGATCTGATATTGACTTGACAGAGTCAGAGATAGTGCATCAATAACGTCCGGTGTAAAAGGATGTGTTATGCACTTTTTAATTTTAAGTTTAGTTTAAATTTAATTATTAGCGCTTAAATGTTATTTAAATTCTGCTAAATTATTTACAAAGTAAGCGTTAACATTAAAATATCTAGATCAGTTCTTTTATAAATCATAGGGTATATTTATCTACCCTCTAACAAAAAATTGTTTGACAATAAAAATAGATCAAAATACGTTTTGGGGCGAAGAATAACACATAAGGGTAAGTGTATTTATTTATTTTTTATATGGTATGCGGAGGGAAGAAAGTCATGTTACAAGGCGAGTGATGATAATGAATGTGAATGGATACACAGATAGAGGAAGGTCTAAGAAAAGATGGATGGATTGTGTGAAAGGAGAAGACGGAATAGGGAAACATGTTTTGCCGATCCCACTTAGTGGGATAAGGGCAGGAAATTGATGGCATTTCTAATCATAATCATAAATCATTTATTGCGTAATATAGGTTTGTAACAGATGTTTGCAATACAGTTTCAGAGCAGCCATATTCAGCGTAGTTCTTTTGGTTGTTAATATTTCTTCAAAATTACACTAATATCTACATAGGTACATACATTATCACGCCCATATTCCTAACGGGGTGGGCAGAACCACAAATCATAAGAAAACTTGCAGCCACTTCTGATCCAAGACTCCCAAGATGGATATGGTGAACCATGGTGACAGATGATCAGCCCATCGCCCATATAGGTCCATCAAGTTGGAGAGGATACTAGGTACTCCTTAGTCGACTTTTACGACATGCTCGGAGAGAAGCAGCTGGACGCATTCTATGTTTTTTACTCCCAGTCCAGCAGAGAAAAACACTAATATCTGTTGATATATTTTATTGAATCAACACCACAAGTATTTTCATTAGCAATTTTTGTGAGGATGTCATTATGTAATAATTACCTGCAGTATTTCGTATGTCTTGATTACTTAATTATAAAAAATACCAATAATCGCGCATTTCCTTGCAAGGTTTCTTAATAAATAAAGGCCTTTTACCATCTAGTAGATGATTTATACAGCGTCAGGAGGCAACTTTTACCTTCACAAACGGGACGCTGTACCTAGTGCCCGGGACGAGTTAAGATGGAGTAGGCTTGCCCAGCACTTATTCCATCCTCTCAGCTTAGTCGGCCTTGTCCACAGGAAAGACATGGTCAATACGTGCGGAGCTGACTAAGCCGCGGGTTTCCTCACGACGTTTTCCTTCACCGTTTGAGAGTACTGGTGCACATAAATTTTTCGTACAGTAAAAATACCTCCCTACTTCATAAACCTACCAAAATTAGAAAGAAAGAAAGAAAGCATTTATTCTACCACCACCTAAATATAAACTGACAGAATTACATAAAACACAAATATAATAAGGAAAGATATCAAGAAAAAAATAAAAATAAACTAAATTAAAGTTAGCAGCGAATCGGCCAATACTGGGTACGAGACAATCTTATGCCAGCGTGTACACTCCTTAGCGCCTTTCACCACGCTTTTATGAACCTTTTCAATGTCACTAGTCCTTTAGAAGTGTGGTAAAACTAAGTAGGTTCGTATGAGCTAGTGGCCAACTCTTGTGACGGAGTTTTTAGGCCGCCTAAAGGCCTCAGTCATTGCTTTACGACTTAAAAGCCGGGACCGACTGTTTAACGTGCCCTCCGAAGCACGAAGGCGCTCAGCTCGTAATGCCACTTGCGGTCACCCATCCCAACTGTGACCGCGCACAACGTTGCTTAACTTCAACGATCAATCAAGAACGTCTAAGCGAGCTACGCCACAAGCGCTTGTGAAAGGGTTAATATGCTCCTCAAAGGCTTCTTTCATATGTTTCCTTTAGGTACTGTTTGGGTTGCGCATAATTATAGTTCGAACAGAAACATACATTGGTGTACGACCGGATTCGAACCCACGAACTTAGGTACTACCAGTAGACTACTGGTCTAGCACCTAAGTAGAGTAGAGACGACCTCGATGGCGTGATGTTCGAGTGCTCGCCTGAGAGGCAAGTGCGGGTTCGATTTCCGCTACGGGAGAAATGTTTGTATGTTCTGTAAATATTCCTTCCGGGTCTGGGTGTTGTAGTATTATACTATATTGTAGTAATATACTTTTTTGTAAATACATACTTATGTATGTATTTACAAAAAAGTATTCTATCAGCCATCTGGTGCATATAATACAAGCTTTGTTTAGGGCTAGATGGCGCTGTGTGAAATGTCCACAAATATTTATTTACTAGCTGCCGCCCGTGGCTTCGCTCGCGGGGTACCCGGATATAATATAGCCTATATGTTAATCCAGCACATGTACTATGTATATTCCAAGTTTCATTCAAATCCGTTCAGCCGTTTAGGCGTGAAAGAGTAACAAACATCGATACCATCCATACTTACAAACTTTCGCTTTTATAATATTAGTAGGGTTTACTGGTGCTAAAAATAATAAGGAATTTGTCTTTTACAGATTATGAGGCGTTTCTTCTAGCTGCAACTTGAGAGCTGAATATAAGTAAGTTCTAGTTTATAGACTGAGCGATGAATGTATGCAACTTGATTTCATCGAATACAAAATAATAGAACATAATGATAAAATCTTGGAACTTTGACCTTTCCGAATGACCAAATTTTATCTATCTGTCTAGTCGTGTCACTAATTCTTTCTAACCAGTGTGGTGAAAGGATTTAAAGTGCGCCTACAACTTGATAAGTTCTATTTACTTTGGTTTGCTCACAATGTTTTCCTTCGCCATATGCATTTTGATACATTTCGAAATCATACAATTTTATTGTGTTCATTGTTCCTATGTTTTTATAGCTTTTCGCCTGTAAATATTAATTTATTGTTGATCTATGATTTGACAACACTCTTGTGGACTGTATCTACCTATAAAATATCTAGTATTGTTTACTAGATATTTTATGAAATGAAATGAAATTTATTGCATAAAATGTGGTCCAATGTAGATGTCATAGTCTTAAAAGTACTTAAATAATAATGTCCAACACATTTCGCTTATATAGTCAGCATGCAATAATTATTATAATGTTTGTCAAAATTTGTTCTACTTAATACATTAATAAATCAGTCAAATAAGGATTAAATAAATGTCATACACTAACTATAGGAAGAAAAAGTAGGTATTAGGTACCTTATTTTCCTTCATAAATATCCATTCATTCATAAGCATAAACTTAGGCCTTCCCATTTACGTAGTCTGTCTGACGTAAACAACCTGAGTCACCTATCATCCAAAACTAATCAAATGTTTAGGGTAAATTACGTCCAAGTATCAAAATGTCAGTCATCACTTACCTACGGCCTCGGTGGCGTGGCGGGCGATTGCTCGGCAGAGACGCAAGAGGAGCGGGTTCGATTCCCGCTGCAGAAGAAATGTTTGCATGTTCTGTAAATATTTCTTCCGGGTCTGGGTGAGCATGGTACTCGTAGTTTCTGATACCCACGACACAGGGAATCCTAGTGTGGGGTCAGGATTATGTATGTGACTGTTGGGTGTTATTTATTTATATTATTAGGATAGGAAGTAAGATTGTAGATCCATTCAAGAATCTATAAACGAAAAGGGACGTCAAAACGTCACAGAAATATTTATCTATACAGCTTCCTTCTTTTCTGTTATTTATAACAAGCGGAGTGGGATGTGTGCGACTTTGATTTGACGCAGTTCCTTTGAAGACACGTGTGATCATAATGGATACTTCATAGTAGCAACATCGGGGCTTGATTCACGAAACACACACAAAAAGATATGAAAAGGCTGCCATTTTCGGCTTTACATAAATAAAATTAAAAACAAAAAATCGAAATCATTTATTGAACTTATTTACAAAGACAAACTACAATAACATTAAAAAACTTTAAGGTAATCCGTATAATAAATAATAAGAAATGAAAATGAGCTCAGTTTTCTATCTAAGTTCGCCTGCAGATAGAACAGAGCTCAGATCACCGACCATTGAAAAACAAAAATGAAATAGGCAAATTTTATATTGGTTTATATTTATTTATTTATTTACAAAAAGGTTTTCTAACGCCTACAATAGGTGAAAAACTCACAAATAGTCGCCTTTGTAATCCGTAGGTAGGTATTAATAATATAAATGCGAAAGTCAAAGACAAATTTAAAGTCAAATAAATTTATTCCATAAATCATGGGATCACTTGGACACGTTTTAAATCTACGTTTCATTACACTTCGTAACGCGACCAAGTAAGGAGTAAATAGTAAGAAAGTCTTAACTCTATCTGTCTGTCTGTTACCTTTTCACGCCTAAACTGCTGTACTTTTGATGATATTGAGAGATAGATTATAGAAGGTTTCATAAGTTGTATTTTTTTTAACTACTTAATCTTACTCTTACTTTTTTATATTATAAATGCGAAAGTTTGTGAGTTTGGATGTTTGGATGTTTGTGCCTCAATCACGCCTAAACGGCTGAACGGATTTGAATGAAACTTGGAATATACATAGTACATGTTTGTAACTGTGGTACCTAATAAATAAATGTTATTTGTTTAAAAAAAAAAAGTACATGTACTGGATTAACATATAGGCTATTTTTTGTCCGGGTACCGCGCGAGCGAAACCGCGGGCGGCAGCTAGTACAAATGTAATTGACAAAATACAAAAGAAACAGTCGGGCTATCTAAAGGCCGTTGCAAACGGTCTTTATATAGCTCATTTAAACTAGCTCATCGGACGGTGGAAGCGTGCCCAAGACGCTGGCCGCATCGCCACGCTGAATGGCAATACTGATCCGTTGAGCCGAATCAGAACCAGCTCTTGGATAAGTTGTATAAATAGTGAGGTTTATGAAACGGACTCCGCATGATTACGACGCGAACAGCACGTACGGTGTGCATACCTCACTCAATGGAAGCCATTATCTTGTTAGTTGCAATTGGCATTCATTTGAGTCACATTGTAAGTTTTATGCTATTCGAACTGAATATAACGGGATATGCTAGTAAACTTCTCTGCTGGACTGGGAGTAAAGAAAAAACATAGAATGCGTCCAGCTGCTTCTTTCCCCGAGCATGTCGTAAAAGTCGACTAAGGATCCTCCAATCATGATGAGATACAATAAGCAAGTATTCCCAAGGAGGGTTGACGTCAGGCAGGCGGCCGGTCATAGAACACCTTAGCCAAAACTCTTACAGTATGATTCAAGAATCATGCTGTGCCGACCCCACATAGAGTGGGATAAGGGCAGGAAGATGATGATGGTAGTAAACGGCATTGAATTCATTAGTTATTTGAACCAGTGTGATGAAACGATTTAAAGTGGTCCTCAAATTCTTCTGAGCTGCTTCTCCCCCCGAGCATGCCGTAAAAGTCAACTAAGGGATTGTATCCTCTCGAAAACGATGGACCACCTATATGGGCGATGGGCTGATTATCTGTCACCATGGTTTCTTCGTTCATGGCATGAGGTATCCAATGACGTAGTACCTACCTACGTACGTATTATGTAACGAATCCCTTGGAATTAACAAAACCGAATGAAAGTTGCGTCAAGAACAAAAAAAAACGGCTTCCGTCCGATGAAACCCCATCAAACTAGCGCTCGTAAAAACCATGAGATAATTACATGAGTAACATTGAAATACTAATAAATATTTGTGGACATTTCACACAGCGCCATCTAGCCTCAAACTAAGCAAAGCTTGTACTATGGACACCAGATGTCTGATAGAATACTTAGGTACCTGCATAATATACTTTTTTATTTTATTTGGAAACACATAGGTACTTATAATACAACACTACAACATCCAGACCCGGAAGAAATATTTGCAGAGACACAAACATTTCTCCCGCAGTGGGAATCGAACCCGCGCTTCTTACGTCACAGCCGAGCACTCGCCCACCACGTCACCAAGGTCGTCAAATACTCAGTGGTAAAATATTTACTGACAGGGTAAGTAGGTTTACGAAGTTGATTTACAAGTACCCTTATTCATATTTACCTGTCGATATCAAGGTTTTTAAAGCTCTGAGAAAAAGGTCGAATTCATGGTTCAGATATTTGACTAGTAAACACGCGCGGCTTTGTCCGCGTTAAGTTTTCTCTTCATACAAACTTTATCTTCCCTCTACGCCCTCCAGCAGTGAAATTTATAAGTGAAACTGTACACCGTAGGAAGAATATTATGCTCCAAGTCTAATGCTTTTAGGATTCAGGCTTTAGGCTGTATTAATTGTCAGAGCTCAGACCAAATAAAAAAAAAAGACGGCGCGCCTCGAACAACAAAAGTGAAGCCACCTTTTTATCTATGTGTGTGTCGAAGGTTCCAAGTAACCTAAAATTCATAGTATAATATTAAGGAACGATGTTATTTGAAGTACTTAGAAGTGAAAAGTAATTCCGTGAGACTTTTTATGTGATTTGCTGCTGTTTTTACAACTTTTCACTACACAGGAAGGCATAATTCTATTTTAAGAGTCGTGACGTACTGAGAGCGATGATCATGGTTTTAGTGTAGGTGTGTGCGTGAGCGTGTATGTTTACTGTGTTTTGTGTGGTTTTGTGTGGCATCCAACAGTCACATACATAGTCCTGACCCCACACTAGGATTCCCTGTGTCGTGGGTATCAGAAACTACGAGTACCGTGCTACCACAACACCCAGACCCAGAAGAATTTGCAGAACATTTCTTCCGCAGCGGGAATCGAAGCCGCGCCTCTTGCGTCTCCGCCGAGCAATCGCCCGCCACGCCACCGTGGCCTATATAATTCACATACCTATTAGGATTATTTTTACGTCATATTTGACGATTATTTTCTTTCCTGACGCAAGTTTCATTCATTTTATTGATGCCACGGGATCCGTAGACGTCATACGGCAGTCATGGACGAAGATAGATAGTGTTCTGTGATATTGTTAGCTTTATTTGTTCAGTTGGTGTGGTGTCCAGGAGCTATAGATAGATAGAAAATTCTTTATTGCACAAGAAATAACATGTACATAGGCGAACATAATGCTTATTAGCATTTTCTTCCAGCTAACCTTTGTGAAATTTGGAGAACAAACAGAGGTAGTGCTTTATAAAAGACTAAAATAGAGTAATAAAATATTACACATACATACAAAAACCTATTAGTAAATTGGATAAAATGCAGCATTCAAATATTAGCGTTATAAAATAGCGTTAGGCGGACTTCTCTGCTGGACTGGGAGTAAAGGAAAAACATAGAATGCGTCCAGCTGCTTCTCTCCCCGAGCATGTCGTAAAAGTCGACTAAGGGATAGTATCCTCTAACATGATGGACCATTTGTGCGATGGGTTGATCACCTGTCACCATGGTTCACCATATCCATCTTAGGACTGAATCAGAAGTGGCTGCAAGTTTTCTTATGTACTTGTGGCTCTGCTCACTCCGTTAGGGATACTGGCGTGATACTTTGTTTGTATAAATATTGATAGTAGCGTAGGTATATCTTAATCGACTTGTGTGGCTAACCCGGTCAGTGCACTAAAGAATTAACCTTTATCTACTGTACTAATACCTAACTATTCAATTATACATGTCAATGTTTAATTAAAAGAAATAATGATAGCTCGGGCAAAATGTCACTGTATTTAAACAGAAGGTACATTCACCTCTAGATTATGAAAATGAATAAAGCGTGGGTGTGTTCTCGGACGTTAAAGATTTTCGAAGTTCGTAATGAGCAAGCTCTTGTGACGGAGTTTTTAGGCCGCCTAAATGCCTCCGTCATGACTTAACGGCTTATAAGCGGAGACCGACAATTTAACGTGCCCTCCGAAGCACGGAAGCGCTCAGCTCAGCTCAGTATAAATCGTCTACTATCAGTGACGGATTAAGAGTACTTGATGCCCTAAGCAATCCATGCCTGTGGGCCCCCCTATCCGTACGTCAACTAGAATCGGTCTTTAAACCTTTACCGCCTAAAAACATTAGTTTTTTGTAAAATAAGATGATGAGATGTAACGTGAGAGTGAGACGTGATGCCCTAAGGACGGATTTTTTTGTGCTTCTTCTGGTGCCCCCTCAGACGTGATGCCCTAGGCAAAGGTTTAATCCGTCACTGTCTACTATAGATGGTAAAAGGCCTCAGTTAGTTAGTTTTCGAATGTTCACGCGATCAACGCATGCATTGCTAGGCCATTGATACTATGATTAATTACTCACTCAGAATAGCGTATTTGATTCTGTCCCCATTCAAAGTCAAAGTCAAAGTCAAAAATTTTTATTCCATAAAATCACTGGGATCACTTGGACACGTCTTAAATCTACGTTGCATTTACACCTGTTCGTAACGCGACCAGGCGTGGAAGATACAGGCAAGAAACCACGCTTGGCTATTTTTTTGGAAAATGATCCCTTTACAATCATGTTATAAAAGGAGTTGGAGCATTCAGTCCCAAGCATTTTTATCTTCTATATAATCGGATATTTTATAGTAAGCTTTTTTATACAACTTTTGTTTTATTAGTGTTTTGAATTTATTAACTGACAAATTTGTCATCTCGCTTGGGACTTTGTTATAGAAGCGTACACATTGCCCTTTAAATGATTTATTAACTTTACCTAGCCTAATCGTGGGTACAGCAAGTTTATCCTTATTTCTAGTATTAACACTATGATTATCACTATTTTTCTTAAACTTACTAACATTTTTATGTACGTACATCAAGTTTTCGTAAATATATTGACAAGGAACAGTCATAATGTTTATTTCTTTAAATTTATTACGTAATGACTCCCTAGGACCCAGGTTATAAACTGCTCGAACAGCCCTCCTCTGCAACACAAATACGGTGTTTATATCTGCAGCACTCCCCCACAACAAAATGCCATATGCCATGATGCTATGGAAGTAGCTGAAGTAAACTAGTCTAGCTGTATCTACGTCTGTAAGTAGACGTATTTTTTTGACTGCATATGCCGCAGAACTAAGTCTCTTCGACAATTTATCTATATGTGGGTCCCATTGAATCTTTTTATCTAAGGTTATGCCCAAAAAAGTAGTAGTGTCCACGAGATCTATATGTTCATTTTTTATTTTTATATGAGAATTTACTTGTGTAACATTTGGTAGTATAAATCTTATACATTTGGTTTTCTTTTCATTTAGCAATAGGTTATTTACATCGAACCATTCTACGACTTTGGAGATTGCATTGTTTACTTCGCCAAAATTAACCTGGCGTCGTTTCATTTTAAATAAAAATGAGGTGTCATCTGCAAACAATACAATTTCATGATCATCCCTAACAAGTTTAGGTAAATCTTATATTATAAGAATCTTTGTCCTGACTGACTGACTGACTGACTGACTGACTGACAGACAACGCACAGCCTAAACCGCTGGACGTAGAGACTTGAAATTTTCAGTGTAGGTAAACCTTGGTACGTAGGGGTGTACTAAGAAGGGATTTTTCAAAATTCAACCTCTAAAGGGGTAAAAAGGGATGAAAACCTGGAATCAATTTTTGGCCTAAAACTGCACATAACCTATATCAAATTAAAGATCCGATTTTTCTCATTTAGTTGATGTCATAATTACCTGTAAATTCTTTATTTTTAGTATGTTTTTCATGAAAAATAGAATACTTTTATTTTGACATAATGACAGCGATGATACATACAGATTAGTAATAGATGATACAAAACATATGGAAAAGGAACTGTCAATGTCAAATTACCTGTGAAAGGAAGCATAAGTTATTACTGGTCTAATAAGTTTCCAATGAGGTTTCCAATCTTGATTATTCATGGAGTTCTGACGTAATTCTACGTCTGATAACTAGATGTCGCTGCTAATTCTGATCAAATCCTAGAACGCGCTGTCGTTGCGTTTTGAAAAGTTTACCTTAACTCTCAAAATTTTTCCTAAATTCACCGAAATTTCTTAATTTTTAGATTTAGGTATGTTTGTTACTCTTTCACGCAAAAACTACGGAATATACCTACATACTCTATTATTCATATTCGTTCGCTAAAGTTAGCCATTGCTTAAAGTTACCCCTGTCACTGTTTGTCATTATGAAATGGTAAGAGATGGCAATACTTTGGTCATCGTTAAGCGTACACTATATTATAATGAATAATGAGGATAGTAGGTACCTACCTACGTGTGCTGGAATGGGACATAGGGTACTTTTTATCTGGGTACCGCGTGAGCGAAGCCGCGGGCGGCTGCTAGTCATTAATATAAACTAAAAATAGAAATGGTCCTAATATTGATCCCTGTGGTACACCCATTGTTACTATTGACCCTGGAGAACGTTTTCCATTAACGTCGACTCTTTGTATTCTGTTACTTAAATAGGAACTGAGAAGGTCAAGAGCAAAACCCCTAACCCCATAGTGTCGGAGTTTCCTGATTAATGTTTCATGATGGACACAATCGAATGCTTTTGACAGATCACAAAAAATCCCTAAAGCATCACGAGACTCTTCCCATGCATGGAAAATATGCGATATTAACTCGACACCAGCCTCTGTTGTTGAACGGCCCTTCATAAATCCGAATTGTTTGTTGTCGAGTAGGTTATTTATGTTAAAATGGTCTTGAAGTTGCTTTAGAATCAGTTTTTCAAATATTTTGCTAAAGGTCGGTAGTACTGATATAGGACGATAGTTACTAGGGTCTGAATGACTACCAGATTTGAAGAGAGGTGTTATTTTACTATGTTTCATTAAATCAGGGAACACACCACAATCAATACATTGATTGAAGATCATAGCTAGGTCAGGTGCAATTATGTCTATCAATGGTTTTACGACGCTAACAGAAATTCCCCAGAGGTCCGTGGTCTTTTTTACATTGATTAATTTATAAGCCTTGACAATGTCATTAGAACTGACATAATCGAATGAAAAATTTGTTTTACATTCAGGTACGTTTTGTTTCAACATTGACTCTGCGATTATGTGGGAAGAGTTTAAAGATTTTGTAGTAGAGACTGGAATATCAGTAAAAAACAATTCGAGCGCTTTAGCTACATCTTCATCTTTGTTAATAATTATATTATCTATTTTTAATTTAAAACTGTTATTATGAATTATATTTTTTCCAGTCTCTTCTTTAATAACATTCCAAGTAGCTTTAATTTTATCTTGACTGTTTTTAATTTTTGAACTCAAATATAATGATTTGGCTATTTTACATACTTTCTTAAATATTTTAGAATAATTCTTAACTTTTTCTTTAAACTCTTCACTGAAATTATATTGTTTTATACTGTACAATTCATACAATGTTTGTCTACTTTTATGTATTCCTGCTGTTGCCCACTCACAAAATCCTGGCTTATTAGATACCATGATCGATTTGGATGTATAAACTGAATTGAATTCGTTATTAAATTCTTTAAAAAATGTATTATACAAATAATTAGGATCTTCATTATGATATATTATGTTTGGAATTTTATTTTTTAGATTTGATTTCAACTGTTCCAATCGATTAATGGTCATTGGTACATAGGTAATTTTCCTTTTTACATTTTGCCTAGTTTGTGTTTCAATTTTTATAAATTGTCCAAGGTGGTCTGATTCAAGTTGATTAATAATATTTTTACTTATTATATTAACATTAGTAAATATGTTGTCCAAACATGTAGCTGAGGTGGCAGTTATTCTAGTTGGCTCCATAAATGATGGTTCAAGATTGAATGATTTAAATAAACTTGTTAATCTAGTATTTAATGAGCATTTTTCAAGCAGATTTACATTAAAATCGCCACATACAATAATTTCCTTGTTAGATTTAGACAATTTGAACATAATTTCTTCCATAACCTTTTCAAAAACATCAAAGGAGGCGCAAGGCGGGCTGTAAGCGCTTATAACAATGAACTGCTCCAACTCTACGCAGGCTATTTCTATGTGTCTTTCTGCAGTCAGGTGAATAATATCTTTGCGTTCTTTAAATTTAATTTGTTTGTTTAGTAATATTAATGAGCCACCTCGTTCAAAATGGTTCCTGCAGAAAGCACTACCAACTTGGTGATCACTGAAATTAAACATAAGCTCATGATTTTTTAGCCAATGTTCTGTAATACAAATTATGTCAATTTTGTTTGAGTCAATTGAATTCAAAATACCTTTGTATTTTGAAATATAAATTACATTTTTTGTTTAAAATAAACATACATTTTATCACGTTTTATACTTTACGGTGTACAGTAACCACAAGTAATCATAAGTAAACTTGCAGTCACTTCCGATTCAAAATCCCGAAATGGATATGGTGAACCATGGTGATAGGCGATCAGCCCATCGCCCATATAGATGGTCCATTGTGGATACAGTCCAGCTGCTTCTCTCCCCGAGCATGTCGTAAAAGTCGACTAAGGGATAGTATCCTCCAACATGATGAGATACAATAAGCAAGTATTCCCAAGGAGGGTTGACGTCAGGCAGGCGGCCGGTCACAAAACACCTTAGCCAAAACTCTTACAGCATGATCCAAGGATCATGCTGTGCTGACCCCACATAGAGTGGGATAGGGGCAGGAAGATGATGACCTAGGTGGCGTGGCGGGCGTGTGCTCGGCTGAGACGCAAGAGGCGCGGGCTCGATTCTCGCTACGGGAGAAATGTTTCTATATTCTGCAAATATTTCTTCCGAGTCTGGGTGTTATTTGGTAAAAATCTATTGGTGCACAGCCGGATTTAAACCCACGACCTTAGGATCGGGAGGTAGTGGCCGCTAATAACCAGATCACTCTTGATTTGTAACTTTATCAAGCTTAATCTTTACAGCATACAAAACGGACCAGACGAAATGTTATCGATAACATGGCGGGTCGAGGCGTCTCGCATCATTTATCAAAGCTAATTGATGAGGTTGTAAAGTTATCTAGTTCTTCTGAACTAGCTGTTGCCCACGACTTCGTACGCGTGTAGTAAATTATTTTGTTCTATAATCAATAGTTTTCGCAGCGCACGCTAAAAACTATTTTGGGTTTTCTACCTTGGGTTACAATATTGCAATTTTCTTACGAATCCCTAACTTTTTTAAAATATATTATAGCCTATAGTGGCCCCTGATGATGTAGCTTTCTATTGGTGAAAGAGTTTTTGAAATCGGCCCAGTAGTTTCGGAGCCTATTCGTTACAAACAAACAAAAAAATTCTTTCCTCTTTATAATATTAGTATGATTGATCAGTGACGACCTCGATTGCGTCTCGTGACGGACTAGTGGCTGACAAGGTAATCTTAATAAGTAATAAAATAAAAATAATAAATATTTGTGGATATTGCACACAGCGCCATCTAGTCCCAAACTAAGCAAAGCTTGTACTATGGGAACCAGATGGCTGATAGAATACTTATATAAACAACCTCGGTGGCGTGGCTGGCGATTGCTCGGCAGAGATGCAGAGAGGCGCGGGTTTGATTTCCGCTGCGGAAGAAATGTTTGCATGATCTGTAAATATTTGTTCCGGGTCTGGGTGTTGTGGTAGCATGGTACTCGTAGTTTCTGATACTCACGACACAGGGAATCCTAGTGTGGGGTCAGGACTATGTATGTGACTGTTGGGTGTTATTTATTTTTTATATACTTTTTTGTAAACACATACTTATAATAAATAATACTACAACACCTAGACCCGGAAGAAACATTTGAAGAACATACAAACATTTATCTCGTAGCCGGGAATCGAACTGCGCCTCTTGCGTCTGCCGAGCACTCGCCCGCCACGCCACCGAGGTCGTCGAAAGGTCATTGGATAAGGTCGAAAATAATTTGTCAAAGAAAAAATTCTCCATACCGCCCCGTTTGCTGGCCTAAACACTACTAAGGCCTTTTACCATCTATAGTAGATGATTTATACAGCGTCAGGAAGCAACTTTTACCTTCACAAACGGGACGCTGTAGTGCCCGGGACGAATTAAGATGGAGTAGGCTTGCCCAGCTCCTATTCCATCCTCTCAGCTTAGTCGGCCTTGTTGGAAAGACATGGTCAATACGTGCGGAGATGGCTTAAGCCGCGGGTTTCCTCACGATGTTTCCCTTCATCGTTTGAGAGTACAGGTATAGCGCACATAAATTTTTCGCACAGAAAAATTGGTACCTACACGACCGGATTTGAACTAACGTCCTTAGGATCGGAAAGCGGGGTCACTACCAACTAGGCCACCAGTGCTCTCTGGCCTAAACAGCGCAATAGATAAATGGATTACAAAATTAAAACGAGTATCATTTGTCTCTTGCATGCCTCAGCCGTATCAACCACGCAGTAAATACGTGATGTGCTATTTTTAAAAAAATAACTCAAATTCGAATGACGAAAGGGGCTGTAATGTTATCACCAAAGTGTGAAGCGCTCGTGACGTAGCTCGCTTAGACGTTCTTGATTGATCGTTGACGTTAAGCAACGTTGTGCGCGGTCACAATTTGGATGAGTGACCGCAAGTGGCATTACGAGCTGAGCGCTTCCGTGCTTCCGTGCACGTTAATGTCTCGGCTTTTAAGACGTTAAGCCATGACGGAGGCCTTTAGGCGGCCTAAAAACTCCGTCACAAAAGTTGGCCACTAGCTAATACTTATTTACAAGTAGATATTTTTAGTTTTCCCGCTACGGGAGAAATGTTCGTATGTTCTGCAAATTTCTTCCGGGTCTGGGTGTTGTAGTAATATGTTTTAAAAGTACCTATGTGTTTACAAAAATAAAAGTATATAAGTATTCTATCAGCCATCTGGTGTCCATAGTACAAGCTTTGCTTAGTTTGGGGCTAGATGGCGCTGTGTGAAATGTCCACAAACAAAAAAATATGCGAACTCTTTTACTAAGAACTTTAGCAATGTTTTTATTTATAAAACTCTTACCACGAATACTCAAACGCTGCTCAGAGTTGAGCACGTCTCAACTCACGGTTTTTTGACAGTTTCTGATGAAAATCTGTCAAAAAATCGTCATTTGAAACGTGCTCAACTTTGAGATGCGTTTGAGTATTCGGGGGTTAGGTAGTTATACAATTGCATGCATTTGAAGTAAAATTACACACTGCCTAGGAAAATACGAGTTACTCACGTCTTAATATTATTATGCACTTTCAAATATCGATCGATCATTTTTTATCGACAAAAACACATCTGTAAATAACCATGGATTAATAGAACGCAAACGATGATTTATGTACAAATTCCTTCATCCATTTTTAAACCTTATCCAATTGTAATGAAGCTCAATTTTCAAAGTTCATTAACACTGATTTCTTTTAAGAAACGTTCGTAGGAATTTAAGCTCTAACTGTTGGAAATAATGTGTATTTTTGTTTATCAGCTGTCAACTACCGATGGCCTCAAGGTTCGCCCTTAATATTTCCGGATTGAGTTTTTGAAACGTGTTTAAAAGAGATTTGTCTTACTTATGAATTTACTAGCTGCCGCCCGCGGCTTCGCTCGCGTTGTACCCGGATAAAAAGTAGCCTATATGTTAATCCAGCACACGTATTATGTATATTCCAAGTTTCATTCAAATCCGTTCAGCCGTTTGGGCGTGATTGAGGCACAAACATAGGTACCTACATCCTCACATCCTCACAAACTTTCGCATTTATATTAGTAGGATAGGATTTGAGAGTACTTGGTGGCCTAGAGGTAGCGGGTAGGTAAGGTCGTGGGTTCAAATCCGGTCGTGCACCACTAGAATTTTCAGACGGTGAAGGAAAACATCGTGAGGAATCTGGCATGTTATATAACTAAAGTTCAAGTGCCAAGCGCACTAAAGGAGCCTTTGAGGCGCACTTTGAATCCTTTCACCACACTGGTTCTAAAGATCTAGTGTGATTGACAAACATTAAAAATATTCATATTCAAATTATTTTATCGATAATGAAAATCTAAACTTGAACTAGTACATAACAGAATTAATTAAATATTACCTATTCAAAATTATTGTTTTGGAAGTACATAGGTACGTTAGATGCCAAGTACCAACCTACAGCTTTCAGATCTTTCAAATTACCTTGTTTTATAATTTCCTTGGTTTATTAATTACCTATAACCTGTAGGTACTGATGACATAATAATAACTTCTCGCAAACATGAGCAAATATGTCTAAAAATGTGTCAAAATCATTGTAAATATTGACATAATTGAGCACTTATCGTCGTGTTTGTCTGTTTGTATAGAATCTTCATATCACACGTCTTTGTTGACATTGTGCTGTGTACGAATTGTGAAAGCTAATTTCACGTCTTTTTGTTTTGTGTTCAGGTGAGGGATCTAAAAAGACAATTTTGAACAAGTTTATCATTATCATAATCGATCAGATTTCCGTATGTTCGGACGTCGAACTGAAGATACCGAATTCATAAGGATATAGGTACTTAGCATATTTTGCATCGGTCGAGGGACATTTCGTAGTATTTTTGTGTATTTTTTTCAAAAGATCTAAAATTTTCTGGTTTGTACAAAAATAGTTATAAATTACGGGGTTCTCAAAGAAGAGACGTGTCATTTTGCATTTGTGACTTGATTTTAATGGTACAATAAACATTTATTAACATGTACGATGGTACGGAAACCCTTCGTGTGCGAATTCGACTCGCACTTGACTGGTTTTTATTTTAATTTATTTCGTAGGTTTTGAGTTTTTCGTTCACAAGGCCGGCTGCGGCCGCCATTTTTTTCCCGAGATGGCGGCAACCCAGGCTAAGGGCAACCCTGATAGCCAATGAGAACAAACGATCATCCGATTGGTCCGATTGTACCACAGATAACATAACACCAAAGTGTTTCAGTTTACAGATTTATTCATCCCGGCTATCATACTTACCCCCGAATACTCAAATGCATCTCAGAGTTGAGCACATCTCAAGTGACGAGTTTTTGACAGATTTTCATAAAAAACTGTCAAATCACTTCTATCTGTATTCAGGGGTTAGAATCTAAATTATTTAAAACTCATACGTTACTGGCCAAATCAACGCACAGTTTAAACCAGGGATCCCCAAACTATTTTGGACAAGTGACCCCTTTTCCAAAATGAACTGTTACCTCAGACTCCCATGGCCTAGACCTACTTTTAAGCTCAACCCCCTTATTCATAATGGTCCGCTAACTTAAAACAGCTGCGAGTTTTTCATCTTGTACGAACTTGAGACTTTACATTACTACAACAATGCTATTTCCCACAAAAATATTAATTATTCTTAGTACACGTGACACAACATAAACAATACACAACAATACAAACCTACCTATCTTGAAAGTTTTAAATAAGAACTTGTGTTAATTTAATAGGGGTCGATTTTTAGACCTCGTCGACCCCCAAAATCAGTTTTCGTTTATGTCGACCTCTAGGACAGGACACCTTGGGGTCGATATCGACCACTTTGGGAATCCCTGGTTTAAACCATAAGTCCTAGAAGCGTGAAACTTTGAGGATATTCCTCTTGGTTTAAGGTAATTCCAGAAATCAAACTAGAAGACGCAGCGGGAAGACGAATTTGAGTAAAAAATAAACAAACTCGCGATTTAAAAATATTATTTGCTTTCATTTTGACAATGACATTGGCCTAAATATTTTGCAAGGCAGTTTCCTTGTTCCTCTCTACGTCATAGTAGCCTTGACGACTCTTAATAAACAATCTGATTCAAGAAGGTACCAAAACTCATTGCTAGCTCAGTCTTCTTACTTATGTTATAAATGCGGAAAAAAAATCTGAAAAAAAAGTAAAATCAGATAAAAAACTGAGCTCATTTTTATTTCTTATTATTATTATTATACTGATTACCTTAAAGTTTTTAATGTTATTATAGTTTGTCTTTGTAACTGTGGTAATAAATAAAAAAACGTAAAATAAATGCGAAAGTTTGTGAGTTTGGATGTTTGTGCCTCAATCACGCCTTAACGGCTGAACGGATTTGAATGAAACTTGAAATATACACAGTACATGTGCTGGATTAACATATAGGCTATTTTTTATCCGAGTAGCACGCGAGCGAAGCCGAGGGCGGCAGCTAGTTTATTATACAATGTTCCACGGGTATGCTACACGGAGGAAAAGTAGGTACCATAAATACCGTAGATAACACATTTTTACTGAAAGAAGACATTTTGAAGTCATTTTGATTTTAAAAACAATTCGAATTGCATTCAAAGATTTGTAAATAATTGCCTGTCTAAACCTGTGAAAAAAACCGAGGCAATCCGGGGTATTAGAAACTACAAGTACCATAGTTCCACAACACCCAGACCCGGAAGAAATATTTGCAGAATATGTAAACATTTCTCCCGCAGCGGGAATCGAACCCGCGCCTCTTGCGTCCCTGCCGAGTAATCGCCCGCCACACCACCGAGGCCGTTCGATCATTAATTAAGTTTTTCTTAGTTTTTATTTTATTTTCGTTTTTATATGGACAATGTGGTCGCAAAGCGACAAAACACTTAAATAAATAAACTGGAAAACGTATAATTCACGGTTGGTGGTCATAATGACGACCTCGGTGGCGTGGCGGGCGACTGCTCGGCTGAGACGCAAGAGGCGTGGGTTCGAGTCCCGCTGCGGAAGAAATGTTTGTATGTTCTGTAAATATTTCTTCCGGGTCTGGGTGTTGTGGTATTACGTATTATAAGCTCTATATTTACAAAAAAAAAGTATATAAGTATTCTATCAGCCATCCGGTGTCCATAGTACAAGCTTTGCTTAGTTTGGGGCTAGATGGCGCTGTGTGAAATGTCCACAAATATTTAATTATTTTATTTTATAATGCTTAAATATAGTTATGATTAATCAATATCATTAATAACACAAATATCCTTTTTATGTCACCGATAACTTTCCTTGCCCTCAATTCGTGATAACCTCGACTTACGTGTTCACTTCGCTCGGCTATTATTAGCGAGTCCACGGGCACGCTACGCACGGGTTCCGTACGTCTAGTCAGGCGTGGTCCGAGGGGGGGGGGGTCACAGGGGACATGACCCCCCCCAAATCGTACACGTCAAATTGAAAAATCTTCTATTTACAAAATAGAAAAAAGCAATTTTCTGCCCCTAGCCGCGATGCCAATAAAAATAGAAGGCTTCCATTTGCTTTATAATTGTGTGCAATAAAATCTGATTTACTCGACATATTCTACTATTAGTGACCCCCCCAAAATTCCAGGCTGGAAAGAAAGAAAATACATTTATTGGTTCATTTCATCACATGCTCAGACCGAATAAAAAGAAAAGACGGCGCGCCGCTAACAAAAGTGAAGATATAGAATACGATTAATAAAAATTGAAAGGCCACGTTTTGAGTGTGTTTTGATCTAAGTATATCTCGTAGCGTAGCTCGCTTAGACTTTCTTGGTTGATCGTTGATGTTTAGCAAGATTGTGCGCGGTCACAATTTGGATGGGTGACTGCAAGTGGCATTACAAGCTGAGCGCTTCCGTGCTTCGGAGGCACGTTCAATTATCGGTCCCGGCTTTTAAGTCGTTAAGCCATGACGGAGGCCTTTAGGCGGCCTTAAAACTCCGTCACAAGAGTTGGCCACTAGCTCATACGAACATACATACAATTACATACCATACCTACAAGGAACCTGGAAGGAATCGTTGTAAAATAAAAACAGATTATTTTTATCGTTGTTTTGGGGAATTTTACTATCTCTTATCGTAGGGATGTTGCTATCAGCCGACGAAGAGATAAGAACTGTCTACGGGTTTATATTTATCAACAAACTCTATTTTTTACCAGTCTACGCGAAGCCAAACGTAGGTTATGAAGTTATGAGCATAGTTTGTCTATGATAGATATGTAGATGGATAAATTATTTATTTTGCACACACACAGACTTAGATAGACAAGAAAGAAAGAAAGGCCTTTTACCATCTATAGTAGATGATTTATACAGCGTCAACAGGCAACTTTTACCTTCACTAACGGGACGCTGTAGTGCCCGAGACGAATTAAGATGGAGTAGGCTTGCCCAGCACCTATTCCATCCTCTCAGTTTAGTCGGCCTTGTCCACAGGAATGTCATGGTCAATACGTGCGGAGCTGACTAAGCCGCGGGTTTCTTCACGATGTTTTCCTTCACCGTTTGAGAGTACTGGTATAGCGCACATAGATTTGTCGCACAGAAAAATCCATGGGTACACGACTGGATTTGAAGCCACGACCTTAGGATCGGAAGGCGGGCAAAGAGTTTTAGGTCACCAGTGCTCTCAGGTAATAATACTGCCCTCGATAGCAAATGCAGTACTTGCAAAATAGCGGTTTCGAGAAAAACACAGTAATCATAATTTTTATATATCTCTGCAGAAAGTAAATGTTATTACTTATAGTAAAAAATATAATGAAAATTATTTTTTTATGTAGGCATAGATTTAGCCCCTTGGATATACCATTTCTGCAAAAAAAATAAAAACCCAAAAATGACGATTACTGCAAGTGCGATTGGTAGGGCAGAACGTTGCTATTATGATAATGATGACAGGCCGGTTCGTGTTCGTCGAAACAGACTCATAGATTATAGAAAGTACTTTTAATTTCATTGTATTTTGCCTTATTTCTCGTACGTAAGGGGAAAAAGTATTGTATATGTATACCTACCTATCCTATGTAAGTAGGGTAGGACGTGCTATTTATAAGGTCTTGTCCCAAGTCAAATAAACGAGTGTGAATTAAACCGGCTTTCTGTCAACACCTCTAGGCTTCCTACATAACAGTATTGAATATTGGAACCGGGCATTAGACTCTAACGCCTAAAGACCTAAAGCGTCCAAGAGGCGCCAGGCTGCGGCCAAGTGCCCTTGAAAGATCCAGTGAAGAAATGAACACTGGCAGGAAGACTATCGGGTGTTGTGGTCTGATTTGTCGTCTCAAATTACGCTACTGAAAACATGGCGAACTTTATCAATAACATTTTTTTTTTCAACTTGTGACTTTATTTACAAAGACAAACTAATAATCACATTAAAAACTTTAAGGTAATCGGTATAATAATAAGAATCAAATGAGCACAGTTTTCTATCTAAGTTCGCGTACAGATAAAAAGCAGAGCTCAGATCACCGACTGCAGGTAAGCTCCCCAAAAGGCTGGCGACGTTACCTCGTTGGATAGCTATACTTATCCTTTGTCCGAGGTAAGCGCCAGCCCAGCGGTCATTGGTCACATCTATTAGCTTCTTGGATATCTCCTTGAAAAGAAGCCACGTCTCCGGACCCCAGGGTCATAAAGTTTCCACGCCAAAAGGCATAAATATGTATCCATCACTTATGGATGCATTATTTCCTACATTTGAATATTTCTGGATTGACATTTTTGAGGTCGCCGTGACGTGAGACGCAGCCAGTGTATCAACGCAAGTTGCGTCCTACACCAATGGCATGCCACGACTCCAAGGGATCAATAACTAATTTATTTTAATAGGTATTTAACAAAAATAAATACAATACAATACAAGTGTTTCCTTTCTTACTCATAATCATCTTTCACACAGTCTATCCATCCATTCCAAGTTTCATTCAAATTCGTTCAGCTGTTTAGGCGTGAATGAGTAACAAACATCCATACTTACAAACTTTCGAGTTAATAATAATATAGGATATTAATCTATATCAATAATTACCTCACTGCATAATACATACTAGTACCTAACCTACCTACCTATAATAATATTATGTAAGTATTTGGGTACCTAACCACTTATGTTGTTTGTCACATAAATACAATTTGTTTGGTTCAAATATTTGTCTCAAGATTAGACTTGTAAACAAAGTAGTGCCCAAGAAAAATCAAGAACATTCACAACTTGAAGTATCAAGGTATTTCTAGAAGATTCAATAAGTTGTCGTTATAAATTAAGTTGGAATTGATAAGAATTATTTATACTGCAAGGTAGTTGACGAATAAAGGATACTTGCGGTCGACTCCCGGTCTAAATAATCAAGTTCAAATGCAAAAGAGCACTGGTCTACTTATCTAGTCGTGTCATTCTCTCGAACCAGTGTGGTGAAAGGATTTAAAGTGCCCCACAAAGGCTTCGTGCACTTGACACAATGTTTTCGAACTTTTTCATGAAAAAAGTCGACACAAAATTGCCGTGCATTCGTTTAGCTAATAAATTGATAGGTATTGAATTGAGAGCACTGGTGGTCTAGTTGGTAGTGACCCCGCCTTCCGATCCTACAGTCGTGGGTTCAAAACCGGTCGTGTGCTAATAGACTTTTCTGTGCGAAAAATTTATGTGCACTATACCAGTACCTACTCTTAAATGGGAAGGAAAACATCGCGAGGAAACCCGCGGCTTAGTCAGCTCCGCACGTATTGACCATGTCTTTCCTGTGGACAAGGCCGACTAAGCTGAGAGGATGGAATAGGTGCTGGGTAAGCCTTTCGTCCCGGGCACTACAGCGTCCCGTCTGTGAAGGTACCTAATTAAGGAAAAATGTTCAATATTACCTAATTATAGGTATGTTTATTACGAAAACACCTTTATCGATAGGTCACACGTCAATCGATTGTCGACCTTATCACGCGGCTAAGGGATCCATTACCAACCAGTAAACAAGAGGCTAATTACATAACACTGATGTGACTTTGAGGACGTTTGTAATGTGTGGTAGTGTGGCTTTGATGCTGTTGTTGGCATGAAAACGGCGTTTCCTCCGTTCTTGTTCTTGACGACCTCGATGGCGTGGCGGGCAAATGCTCGACTGAAACGCAAGAGGCGCGGGCTCGATTCCCGCTACGGGAGAAATTTTTGTATCATCATCATCGTTATCTTCCTGCCCTTATCCCACTCTATGTGTGGTCGGCACAGCATGATCCTTCTGTAAAAGTTTTGGCTAAGGTGTTTTATGACCGGCCCCCTGCCTGACATCAACCCTCATTGGGAATACTTGCTTATTGTATCTCATCATGTTGGAGGATACTATCCCTTAGTCGACTTGTAAGTTCTGCAAATATTTCTACCGGGTCTGGGTGTTGTAGTATGTATTTACAAAAAAAAGAGTACATAATTATTCTATCAGCAATCTGGTTCCTATAGTACCAGCTTTGCTTAGTTTGGGACTAGATGGCGCTGTGTGAAATGTCCACAATTTTTTTTTGTGTCTTGATTCTCCATTTCTGTTGAGCGTAAGATTTCTCCTCAGGAACGGCTGTTTCTTTCACGGGGTCACTAATGTTAGGGCCTACTATTAACTATTTCTACACTCCGATCGGGTTTTAAAATATCCAAATCTCCACAGTACAATCCCGAAAATAGTAGTGTTAAGTAGCTTACTTTTTCCGTAATCACATATTTTTTTATTCAACATACTAGCTGCCGTCCGCGGCTTCGCTCGCTTGGTACCCGGATAAAAAATAGGCTATATGTTAATCCAGTGCATGTACTATGTATATTCCAAGTTTCATTTAAATCCGTTCAGCCGTTTAGGCGTGATTGAGGCACAAACATCCAAACTCACAAACTTTCGCATTTATAATATAAGTAAGAAGTAATAAATTTCTTGGACAAGCGCAAATAATTTCCGCAGTTCCGATTTTTTTCTTCCGATACAATGAAATAATCTTACTTATATTATAAAGTTGAAAAGTCTTCGTTTGCTTGAAATTACCGGCGTAAAGCTCAAAACGCAACGATAGCGCGTACTAACTTTACCTGTGCTGCCATCTAGTACGAAAGTTTGAGATGATGTTTGGATGTTTGTGCCTCAATCACGCCTAAACGGCTGAACGGATCTGAACGAAACTTGGAATATACATAGTACATGTACTGGATTAACATATAGGTTTTTTTTTTATCCGGGTATCCGGGTAGGCTATTTTTTACGCGAGCGAAGCCGCGGGCGGCAGCTAGTCTTTACATAAAACCGAGTCGATCTGCATTTAAACAAAATGACTCTTCAATAAAATGTACCTAATATGCCAAAATTGTTATAACAAAAAAAGACCTAATGGTTCCTAAGACAGTTTTCCTGTATCGGCTTCGGATTTCCCTTTACTGTCCCAGTAAAAAAAATACTCTTTAAATCTTCAGGAGTAATATTCTCCTGATAAATTAAATTCCAGCCATTAAATAGCGCATGTTGTTGCCGTGACTCATGAGTGTATTGTTTTTGTAATCTGTCATTTCTATGTCAAAGGTCTGAGGCCGTGGTATCAGCTGATAGACTGCGAGATATACAGGGTGCCACAAGGAAGGAAAGTACCTTAAATACCGTAGATTTTTTATTTATTTAAGGGCTTTGTCGCTTTGCGATCACATACAAAAAAAAAACAAGAAAAATTTAATCTATACTTATAACAAAACTTAACTACCTATTTACATAAACCTAACGTAAGTAACAAAACTAAAAACTCAACTTCTTTACACAAAGGATCGGATAATACACTAAAGTACCGTAGATAGAAAATTTTGCTAAGAGAAAACTTTCTTTTTGATTTTAAAAACAATTGAATTCAAATTATTTTTAAATAAAAGAAGATGTACTGTGAAGATGTCCACTATTCATTTTATCATAAGTACGTTTGATTTGATTGACTAAGTTCAACTGATAAAGTAAGTTCGTATGAGCTAGTGGTCAACCATTGTGACGGAGTTTTTTGCCCGCCTGAAGGCCTCCGTCCTGGCTTAAAGACTTAATAGCCCACAGTTTAACGTGCCCTCCGAAGCACGGAAGCGCTCAGCTCGTAATGCCAATTGTGACCGCACTCAACGTTGCTCAACTTCAATGATCAATCAAGAACGTCTAAGAAAGCTGCGCCACGAGCGCTTTTTAACTGATGTCGATATAAATACCAATGGTCGATACTTCGGCTGATGATTGAATTGATGTAATCGTATCGTAAGCAGAGCACTGGTGGTCTAGTTGGTAGTTACCTCGCCTTCCGATCCTAAGGTGGCGGGTTCAAATCCGGTCGTGTACTAATGGATTTTTCTGTGCGAAAAATTTATGTACGCTATACCAGTACTTATCGTGAGGAAACCCGCGGCTTAGTCAGCTCCGCACGTATTGACCATGTCTTTCCAGTGGACAAGGCCGACTAAGCTGAGAGGATGGAATAGGTGCTGGGCAAGTTTACTCTATCTTAATTCGTCCCGGGCACTACAGCGTCCCGTTTGTGAAGGTAAAAATTGCCTCCTGACGCTGTATAAATAAATCATCTACTAGATGGTAAAAGGCATTTATTATTAGCAGTTTCATCGACTCTAAAAACAAAGTTACATGCTAAATTGTGAAACTAGCGACTTACCGGTCGACTGAAATCTTGCCGTAACGGAATAATTTGAGTTTTTACCACATTTTCACTTTAATTCATTTAATAACTAACAGTCACGAATGTAGACCGACCTGTCGTGTTAACCGAGGAAGGCCGTCTTTAACCTATTGGAAGCCCTGGCCATATTAGGATGATGGGGCCCCTATGACTTTGACAAAACAATATTTTGTTAGAATCATCATCATCATCATCATCTTCCTGCCCTTATCCCACTTTATGTGGGGTCGGCACAGCATGATCCGAGAATCATGCTGTAAGATAATTATTTTGTTAGAATAAACAAAGAAATTATACAAGCAAGCTTCTACATTTATTTTTACTGATAGTCACATTTAATGTAATAGAATTAAAGTAACTCTTTTAGCATCCACAGGTTAGTAGGTAAGGTACTTAAGAATCTCATCATCATCATCATCATCAGCCTATAGCAGTCCACTGCTGGACATAGGCCTCCCCTAATGAGCGCCATCGCGCCCTATCTTTGGCTTGACGCATCCAGTTTCTGCCAGCAGCCTTTCGCAGATCGTCACTCCACCTTAAGAATCTATTGAAGAGGAATCCTTCTAGATTTGAGATAGGCAAAATCGTTAATCACTCCTTCAAAATCTATGTTTTTGAGCGCATCACATTCTATGGACATAGTGATCTGGCAGGAACTAGGGAGCCCCAGTGACGGATTAAGAGTACTTGATGCCCTAAGCAATCCATGCCTGTGGGCCCCCCTATCCGTACGTCAACTAGAATCGGTCTTTAAACCTTTACCGCCTAAAAACATTGGTTTTTTTGTAAAATAAGATGACGAGATGTAACGTGAGAGTGAGACGTGATGCTCTAAGGACGGATTTTTTTTGTGCTTCTTCTGGTGCTCCCTCAGACGTGATGCCCTAGGCAATTGCTTAATTTTATTAAGGGTTAATCCGTCACTAGGGGCCCCTATCGATAACGGAGCCCGGAAGCAATATTTGCAGAACATACAAACATTTCTCCCGTAGCGGGAATCGAACCCTCGCCTCTTGCGTCTCTGCCTAGCAATCGCCCGCCACGCCACTGATGCCGTCGAACAGGCCGTATCAGACGAAGGATTCATTGCCATAGCTAAGTTATCTGTCGAAAAGCGCCATACATTATTTGACAGATATTATAACGATAATGGACGATGAACGGTTTCGTTCAATCCGTTAGTATTTTTCAGTCTTCGCAATTTGTTAGCATAACCTGTTCACTTTATTAGGTACCTACTAGTTGCCGCACGCAGCTTCGCTCGCGTGGTACCTGGATAAAAAGTAGCATAAAGTTTATTCCAGCACTTGTATGTTAACATTCAAGTGATCCCAGTGATTTTAAGGAATAAAAAATTTTGACTTTGACTTTCATAAAAATTGACAGCTATTTACACAAATTATCTCGTAACTTTGTTCCGGAAGAAAGTATTTTTGTCAAAATGAATATTAAAATTGTAATTAATTCATATTTTTCATTATACATTTGATTATTTATAATTTGGTTTAATGATTTTTTTAAGGTAATAAGCATCTGATCGAGTGTTTTGTTACATTTTTAATACGGGTGGTGAGCTATCATTCGAGGGCCAGCTACCGCAAAGCATGGTCGTGTTTTGTATTTTTGAGATAATTAAATCGGATTGTTGACAGTGAGTTCGTATAATTTTTTAAATAGTGTTTGTGCTAACATGTTTTAACTACGTATATTCCAAGTTTCATTCAAATCCGTTCGACCGTTTAAGCGTGATTGAGGCACAAACATACAAACTTACACATTTATATTATAGTAGGATTATGTTAATTTGAGATTTTAAATATATTAGTTAATCGAAACGACCTTGACATTTAAAACGACAAGAATATATTAAGTTCGATGACTCTTATATCTTATCTCGTTTACTGAAAAATTCATTGATAGTATGTACTTATACTGTTGTCATGACGGATCGAAAGTCTTTAAATAGAGCATGAGCTAACTTCAAACTCAAAATACTCTGTCGGATAAATTAGACAAGTCATAGGGGACAGAATTTGCAATGCATCTATCTCGCTCGCACATTGGATGTTTTTTTCATACTAATATTATAAAGACGAAAGATTTTTTTGTTTGTTTGTAACGAATAGGCTCCGAAACTACTGGACCGATTTCAAAAATTCTTTCACCAATAGAAATCTACATTATCAGGGTTCAGTATAGGCTATAATAAATTTTCAAAAAATTAGAGATCCGTAAGAAAATTGCAATATTGTAACCCAAGGTAGAAAATCCAAAATAGCTTTTGGCGAGCGCTGCGAAAACTATTGATTATAGAACAAAATAACGTACTACACGCGTACGAAGTCGCGGGCAACAGCTAGTAAGTTATAAAATAAGCGTCTTCGTACGCGTTATACTTTTATAAGTATCGCACTGCCCGCCCATTAAAAAGTACACCTACCAATACTTTAATTGGTAGGTAGGTACCCATTTCACCTCTTTTTAAGGGTTGTTTTGAAAACACAGCACTTACGTGCTTCGGAGGGCACGTTAAATTGTCACTCCTGGCGTTTTAAGTCATTAAGCCATGACGGAGGCCTTTAGGCGGCCTAAAAACTCCGTCACAAGAGTCGGCCACTAGCTCATACGAACTTACATTTTTAGTTGAAGTTTTGAGTCTGGTATTAGATAAATAAGGCACACTGCTGTCTCCCGAACTATACTGATAACACAGAAAATAGTTGATTAAGTATGATTGGTTTAATACTTAATGCTCGAGTGAAAACTGTTTCCATTCCGATAAGATAGTACCTACCTACACTACCGCTGTTTATTACTGGTTTAGTTAGTTTAGTGGCGTGGAAAATGTCAGACTTCTTGGGCTGTTTCTTAGTGTTTCGTACCCGAAGGGTGCCAACGGGACCCTATTACTAAGACTCTGCTGTCTACCCGTCCGTCAGCGGGCTGTTGGTAGGTATCTCATTTTCAGTGTGTATTTCTATTGCCGCTATAAGTAACAACAAATAATAAAAGTAAAATAAAAGAGGGCCACATATAAAAAACAATTACTATGTAGTAGGTACGTGTATGATGGTATGGAACCCTTCGTGTGCGGATTCAACTTGCACTTGATCTGTTTTTTTTTTATTTTGTATGCCAAGCGCTAACATATAAATCCTGTCAATTTCATAAATGCTAAGTTTGTAAAGATTTCACAATGATATTTTGGTATTTGACAATGTTTATGCTTACCTATACCTCAATCACACCTAAACGGCTGAACGGATTTGAATGAAACTTGGAATATAGATAGTACATGTACTGGATTAACATATAGGCTATTTTTTATCCGGGTATCACGGGAGCGATGCCGCGGGCGGCAGCTGGTAAGAAATGAAAATGAGCTCAGTTAGAAATCCAAGTTCGCCTACAGATAGAAAGCAGAGCTCAGATCACCGACCGCAGGTAAGCTCCCCAAAAGGCCGGCGACGTTACCTCGTTGGATAGCTATACTTATCCTTTATTTTTATTTTTATTTTAACAGTCACATACATAGTCCTGACCCCATACTAGGATTCCCTGTGTCGTGGATATCAGAAACTACGAGTACCATGCTACCACAACGCGCAGACCCGGAAGAAATATTTACAGAACATGCAAACACTTCTTCCGCAGCGGGAATCGAACCCGCGCCTCTTGCGTCTCTGCCGAGCAATCGCCCGCCACGCCACCGAGGCCGTCCGATTTCAATTTATTTGCATGACGTTAACCATCCTCGTCCAGTATAACAATGCGCTCAGAGCTCCAACACCATCCTGGCAATGATAGCTAGGGTGGATTACATACATAGGTACATATCTACTATCACGCCCATAACCCTAATGGGGTGGGCAGAGCCACAAGTTGACATAAGAAAACTTGCGACCACTTCTGATTTAAAGTCCTAAGATGGATATGGTGAACCATGGTGATAGGTGATCAGCCCATCTTACTTATATTATAAAGTTGAAAAGTCTTAGTTTGCTTGAAATAATGAAATTACCGGCGTAAAGCTCAAAACGCAACGATAGCGCGTACTAACTTTACCTGTGCTGCCATCTAGTCCGAAAGTTTGTAACGATGTTTGGATGTTTGTGCCTCAATCACGTCTAAACAGCTGAACGGATCTGAACGAAACTTGGAATATACATAGTACATGTACTGGATTAACATATAGGCTATTTTTTATCCGGGTACCACGCGAGCGAAGCCGCGGGCGGCAGCTAGTCGCCCATATAGGTGGTCCATCATTTTGGAGAGGATACTATCCCTTGGTCGACTTTTAGGACATGTTCGGGGAGAGAAGCAGCTGGACGCATTCTATGCTTTTTCTTTACTTCCAGTCCAGCAGAGAAGTAATTGATGGATTGCCATTATACAAGGCACTGCTGGGAGCAACACCTTCCCAGCAAACCTATTATTTTTTAAGTCCATTTTGTATATTTCTTTTGTTTTATGAGTTAAACTTCTCGAAATAAACGCTTTTTATTTTATTTATTTATTTTAATAACATTTATCTAACACAAAACGATGAAAGACTCAAATGAGTTTGAATTTTTCAAGTCTTGTTTCACTTTTTCTCTATAAATAGTAAAATGTCCTAGCAACGCTATTATTTGTTATTGGTTAGTGTTGATCTTACACGTGAAAGGCGATTATAGGAATAGTTTGGAATATGCTAATGGCACGATCACGCGGCGCGCGCCTCGTCGCCTGATGACGCCGGCGTGCTCGCTCGGCTCACCACGCTTTATGTGAGACACGGGACATTTTAGCTTCCTTTTATTTTTTATATTAAGCGTTCATGGTAAGCTAGCGGGTTGTACTCTCAAACGAGGACCTTGAATTTATGAACGTGACTTATTTTATATTATCGTATATCTATACATTATTATATAATAAATAACACCCAACAGTCACATACATAGTCCTGACCCCACACTAGGATTCCCTGTGTCGTGGGTATGAGAAACTACGAGTACCATGGTACCACAACACCCAGACCCGGAAGAAATATTTACAGAACATGCAAACATTTTTTTCAACATTATACAGCTTCAACCGTAAGTCATAGCAGCATGAAACATGGATGGTGTATTTCTCTTATTGCACTAAACTTCTGTGCTGGACTGGGAGTAAAGAAAAAACATAAAATGCGTCCAGCTGCTTCTCTCCCCGAGCATGTCGTAAAAGTCGAATAAGGGATAGTATCCTTCAACATGATGAGATACAATAAGCAAGTATTCCCAAGGAGGGTTGACGTCAGGCAGGCGGCTGGTCATAAAACACCTTAGCCAAAACTCTTACAGCATGATCCAAGGATCATGTTGTGCCGACGACACATAGAGTCGGATAAGGGCAGGAAGATGATGATGATGTTGTGGGGTGCACTAAGAAAGGAATTTCATAAATTTAACTCCTAGAGGACTTAGCGGGAAGATGGAAGTTTGAATGAAAAAATTGTTAGCACAGGCAAAGTCACCGCTCCTTCCTTTAGTTAGTAAATTGATATGGTTTCAAGGAAAAATATTCAATATTACCTATCTATAGGTTTGTTCATTTCGTCTAAAAACACCTTAATCGATAGGTCACACGTCAATCTTGTCGACCTTATCACGCGGCTAAAAGGATCCATTGCCAAACCGCAAACAAGAAGCTGATAACATTGGTCGGTTGAAGCAAAACAATGTATTGGTCGCACTGAAAACCACGCTACAACGGTGACTGTGGACCTTTTTTATGTCACTTTATTCATTTTATTTTTTCTTTGTATGTCATTTTGTGTACCAATTTGCTAAGTCTTAAAATAAATTGTTTCTATTCTATTCCTGTTCTATGTGAACCGCAGTGGACCTAATACATAATGGACACGGTAAATCCAAATATAAACCTACCTAGTCATTATTTTATCTAGCGAGTCTAGTTTTGTTGCAAAAATATTTTTTGTTTGTTCTAGAATTGTTAAAAAAAATTAACCCCCGAATACTCAAACGCATCTCAAAGTTGAGCACGTCTCAAATGACGTTTTTTTTTTTGACAGATTTTCATCAGAAGCTTCAAAAAACCGTGAGTTGAGACGTGCTCAACTGTGAGTCGCGTTTGAGTATTCGGGGGTTAGTGTTCTAAAAATTACTATCGTAAGAGTTTATAATAGGTGGATAAAGAGTAGAGTAGTAGACTAACGAACTCTTAGTCACATTACAAAAATACCAAATGTCATTGCTTAACCTTGTCGTATTTTATTTTTATAAAACACATATCTTAATCCAGAATTTATTCGCAATAACAAAAAAATTCCATTAAAATTTCACCGTATCACATCACCCATGACCCGATTCCCCAAATAACAAAGTTAATATAAACTCTCAAAACGATTGTCACCCCACAAATAGACGTATCAGACGCATGGCCGGCGCCTGCGCAGCTATATTAGCCGGCTGCGCGCTGAAAACCGTTTAGTCCGCCGAATGCGTTCACACGTCTAACACGTCTCGTTCGTTATTTCCAGAACCGCGATGTGCGCCGCAATCGACATGCTGTCGTCCGAGCAAATGTTCTACGGACACAGCCCCCCGGCCGGATTCCTCACAGACTACACCCCCGTCAGAAGACCTGTCAAGATCACAGCCAGAGGATTCTCCGCGCCGAGCTTGTCAGCTTTAAAACAAGTCCAGCTAACTCTCAAAGCAGCACCAAGATCGTGTATAAGAATACCCTCTGAGAAATCGAAGAAAAAGGTCGTCTTCGCCGATGACCGGGGGCTTGCACTCGAACAGATCAAGTTCATGAGTGAACCCTCACATGTTCCACCGTACTGGGCGTTGAAGGTCGTCACCAGCCCGATTCTGGAGCGGAAACCGGCCCCGAAACCTGCCGCTGACCTCTGGGAGCTGCGTTTCAACCAACCAGCATCAGACTACGTCGGCTTCAGAAAACGGATCACAGAAGGATGTGTGTCTTTGGAGAATGTGATTATTAAACAGAACGAATGCGCTGTGGATGGCACAGTGAAAGTAAACAACCTGGATTTCAACAAGGAGGTGTTCATTCGATGCTCGTCGGACGGCTGGGCGACGAGTGAGGACACTTACTGTGCATTTGTCGAGTGCGGGCCCCTCAACCAGAACCGAACATCTCTTTACGACACCTTCGGATTTCGCCTGCAATTGCCCATCCACTCGCGAAGGCTAGACTTCTGCGTATGCTTCAAATGCAAAGGGAATGAATACTGGGACAATAACGAAGGGAAGAACTACACGATAGAAAAGTCATCGGTTCGGAAAACCCCAGCGGTGTCCTGTGCCAGGATAAATAACGGTAACTCTTGGAGGTCGAGGGGAGGTACCGGCAATACTCCCTACTGGTGAATGAACCCTGAAGGTTTTAATATCAGTGATATTCGTGCCATAACTTTGGTCAGTGCAGTGCCAGAAGTTCAAGGTACTTACGCTATTGCCTTGATTGGTGAGATGTGAGAATTGATTTTCCATTTATTTTGAGCGGCTGAATCAACTTATACAGATCTGAGGACTTTTCTAATGTTATTTGCAATGTGAGACATTCCCAGTTCAGAAAATGTAGTTCCTTGTTCGTCGATTGAAACAGATAGTCATTGAAAGCAAGAGAAGAAGGCTTGTATCCATAAATAGTGCTCAATAGGTAATTCACACAAGTATAGATCTTTGATAGTTTTTGATAGGAAAATGACAGTATATACATACATAATCGTTACTCACGCTGGATACCTCTGGATACCTATACAAGTACTTTGGTTGTTTTACATAAAAAAAACTAAGGCCTTTTACCATCTATAGTAGATGATTTATACAGCGTCAGGAGGCAACTTTTACCTTTATAAACGGGGCGCTGTAGTGCCTGGGACGAACTAAGATGGAGTAGGCTTGCCCAGCACCTATTCCATCCTCTCAGCTTAGTCGGCTTTGTCCACAGGAAAGACATGGTCAATACGTGCGGAGCTGACTAAGCCGCGGGTTTCCTCACGATGTTTTCCTGCACCGTTTGAGAGTACTGGTACAGCGCACATAAATTTTTCACACAGAAAAATCCATTGGTACACGACCGGGTTTGAACCCACGACCTTAGGATCGGAAGGCGGCGTCACTACCAACTAGACCACCACTGCTCTCTTCACATCAAAAGCTGTTTAAAATCCATGCTTAAATGTCGATTTTGACTTTGAATGCCCTATACTCTTGAATAGCTACTTGCTGGTTATAAAGTTCTTGATAAGGGACACGTGATCCTATCAGTTAGGTACCTCCCTGTAGCGTCAACAACTTTCATAATGCAATAAGTACTTACTTATGTATGCACAGAACTAAAATATATCACAAGTTTCTATTTCTGATTGGGGGGCTTGCCAAATTCTCTCGATTTTGGCATCTGATTGTAATCAATTCAATTTGAACTTGACATTCGCAGCGACCATAGGGTGAAAGAGGTGATTGGCCCATGCGATATATCTTGCATAATTTCACAATTTTCAAGTTACTAGTGTAGGTAGGTTATTCTCATTATTTTTAAAGGACTATGGTACTATGAGGTCTTTTTTATAATTCGATGTGTATTTTCACCGCCTTAATAATTTTTTGAAATAGGTAAAAACTGGGCAAAATATAAGTCACGCATAAAGTCAGATCTAATTTATTCAAGTTTAATATCATATAATATCATAAGACCATAATGTTATCAAAAGTAATGAATACAAACTTTTAATATATAGGTACGTTGGTTTCTACATAGTTTGCGTGATTTTAGACATAACATACATACAGTAAGTACCATAATGGAATAAGTATATACTTTGAGGCAATGGTCGCGTCATAATAAAAGAGGGAAAAAGTTTGAACGTAGATATTTTTGCTCGCAAAGGTATGTGCCTATTGTTGCATTTATTTATTCATTCTTTTACATAAAATAAACAATACCCCCAGTACAGAACAGAACAATACAAAAATCCTTTGTGCGCAACAGTACCTACCCACGAGCAAACTTTATCCCGCGTGTTCATTTTAGATGGCGCTGGCGCGACCTTCTATTCTACCTTCAAAGTGTACCCAATTTCACTGATAGATAAATAAACCATTTTTCTTTCATTTTAATTAATACCCCATGTTATTTATTGTTATCATAATTTTATTATTCACGCTGTTAAAGTTGTATTTTGAATTTTATTTTATAATATTTTTCGATGTGATTTTGACAAGGTGATCTCAATATTGTCTCGATTTTGACAGGTGAATGCGAATGTTTTGCAGAATTTGACATGATTCTAGTCAGTTTTATTCCTAGTTAAAATTATTGTATTACTTATTGTTAATTTGAAAGTTTAACATTCTCGTTTTTTTTTGTTTATACAATAACTTACTTAATTATTATAGTAACATTACTTAATAATACATTTATAGTCGTTATTACCATTATATTGATACACAAAAATAATTTATGGTTTATTTTGTAAAACTTTCGCATTTACTCAATAATGTCAATACTTTGAATCAACGAATTAACGACATATTTTTAGATAATGTCTTGTGCATGAGCGTTATTAATACATTCAACAATAAGATAATTATTATTTAATACTTTATGTTATAGATCATAATCAGGTAGGTGTCATTAAACTTTGTTTTGCAAAGATACTAAAATTAATACGCAAGTATCACACGTCATTTTTATCATAATAAATATGATCTGTGTGATATTTAGTTATAAAATCTTGCAGTTTTGCGAAATCTCTATCATCGGGAGATTTACTTATTAGCTAGTTTTTTTTCCAGCCAATATGTAACTAGAAGAAGAATGCAAGTAAATTATTTTGTGAAAGGTGGGAATGGAACCGTTAGTAATACGGGTAGGTGGTAGTTACAAAACAATTATTATGAGTTTATGAAAGAACTGATTAATATTATATTTAACTTTGTATAAATTAATTTAGTTTTATTATGAGATTGTTACGAATGACAGATCCTATAAATATATTTTTATAATATTAAAATGATTTTATTAGGTATACAAAAAGTGGTTTTTTTTACGAGACTTATCCTGAAACCCCATTGATTCATAGACCTCCTAGGTGTTACATTTTTGTATCTTATAAATATGGATGTATCTATGATTTTTGTGTCTTATAAATATGGATGTATCTATGATTTTTGTGTCTTATAAATATGGATGTATCTATGATTTTTGTATCTTATAAATATGGATGTATCTATGATTTTTGTGTCTTATAAATATGGATGTATCTATGATTTTTGTATCTTATAAATATGGATGTATCTATGATTTTTGTATCTTATAAATATGGATGTATCTATGATTTTTGTGTCTTATAAATATGGATGTATCTATGATTTTTGTATCTTATAAATATGGATGTATCTATGATTTTTGTGTCTTATAAATATGGATGTATCTATGATTTTTGTGTCTTATAAATATGGATGTATCTATGATTTTTGTGTCTTATAAATATGGATGTATCTATGATTTTTGTATCTTATAAATATGGATGTATCTATGATTTTTGTGTCTTATAAATATGGATGTATCTATGATTTTTGTGTCTTATAAATATGGATGTATCTATGATTTTTGTGTCTTATAAATATGGATGTATCTATGATTTTTGTATCTTATAAATATGGATGTATCTATGATTTTTGTGTCTTATAAATATGGATGTATCTATGATTTTTGTGTCTTATAAATATGGATGTATCTATGATTTTTGTGTCTTATAAATATGGATGTATCTATGATTTTTGTGTCTTATAAATATGGATGTATCTATGATTTTTGTATCTTATAAATATGGATGTATCTATGATTTTTGTATCTTATAAATATGGATGTATCTATGATTTTTGTGTCTTATAAATATGGATGTATCTATGATTTTTGTATCTTATAAATATGGATGTATCTATGATTTTTGTGTCTTATAAATATGGATGTATCTATGATTTTTGTGTCTTATAAATATGGATGTATCTATGATTTTTGTGTCTTATAAATATGGATGTATCTATGATTTTTGTATCTTATAAATATGGATGTATCTATGATTTTTGTGTCTTATAAATATGGATGTATCTATGATTTTTGTGTCTTATAAATATGGATGTATCTATGATTTTTGTGTCTTATAAATATGGATGTATCTATGATTTTTGTATCTTATAAATATGGATGTATCTATGATTTTTGTGTCTTATAAATATGGATGTATCTATGATTTTTGTGTCTTATAAATATGGATGTATCTATGATTTTTGTGTCTTATAAATATGGATGTATCTATGATTTTTGTATCTTATAAATATGGATGTATCTATGATTTTTGTGTCTTATAAATATGGATGTATCTATGATTTTTGTGTCTTATAAATATGGATGTATCTATGATTTTTGTGTCTTATAAATATGGATGTATCTATGATTTTTGTGTCTTATAAATATGGATGTATCTATGATTTTTGTGTCTTATAAATATGGATGTATCTATGATTTTTGTGTCTTATAAATATGGATGTATCTATGATTTTTGTGTCTTATAAATATGGATGTATCTATGATTTTTGTATCTTATAAATATGGATGTATCTATGATTTTTGTATCTTATAAATATGGATGTATCTATGATTTTTGTATCTTATAAATATGGATGTATCTATGATTTTTGTGTCTTATAAATATGGATGTATCTATGATTTTTGTATCTTATAAATATGGATGTATCTATGATTTTTGTATCTTATAAATATGGATGTATCTATGATTTTTGTATCTTATAAATATGGATGTATCTATGATTTTTGTATCTTATAAATATGGATGTATCTATGATTTTTGTGTCTTATAAATATGGATGTATCTATGATTTTTCGAACCGGGGCTGAAACTTGGTAGCGGCGCTCTCGTTAACTCGTTCGAGATAAATTGTAAAAAAACTCACAAATATAAAAATATGTGGCATTTTTCGTAATTCGTACAAAAATAGTCCTTTAATAAATTTGCACTCTTTACTACCTATTCACGCAGTCAAACAACTGATGGAGGAGCCAAGAGTACAACCGGCCCATGTGCTTTGCCTTAGTCGACTACGAAAAGGCTTTCTACAGTGTCGAGCACTAGGCGGTGTATCATTCATTTATTTTCTTTGAATTTTTGTTTTCTTTTAGTTCTCGTTTTTGTTACATTTCATCAATCACAATGGATTTTTACAGTGTAGAATTTGTGTTATGTTAGTTTTGAGTAAGTAGGTATCATTTATTATGTGAACACTAGCTGCCGCCCGCGGTTTCACTCGCGTGGTAAGTCAATGAAGAACACTTAACTGGTGGTGTTTTATAATTATGTTTTATACTGGGGGGTTACTATGAATTCTTAGAGTAGAGCAGTATTTGAACTGCCCGACTTTTTTTATGCCATTTTGAACCTTATGCAGAACAAATAAGCACAAAAAAGTCGAGCAGTTCAACTACTGCCCTGCTCTAAGACCACATCTAGTAACTCACCTGCAGTGTTAACAGTCCAAAATATTATCGCAACAATTTTTTTTAGACGCTAATGAATGTATTGTAATTTGACAATGACAGTTCCTTTTCCATGTTTTGTATAGTCTATTACTAATCTGTGGTATCATCGCTGTCATATGTCAAAATAAAAGTATTCTATTTTTCATGAAAAACATGCCAAAAATAAAGAATTTACAGGTAATTATGACATCAACTAAATGAGAAAAATCGGCTCTTTAATTTCATATAGGGTATGTGAAGTTTTAGACCAAAAATTGATTCCAGGTTTTCATCCCTTTTCACCCCTTTAGAGGTGGAATTTTGAAAAATCCCTTAGTACACCCCTACGTACCAAGGTTTACCTACACTGAAAATTTCAAGTCTCTACGTCCAGCGGTTTAGGCTGTGCGTTGTCTGTCAGTCAGTCAGTCAGTCAGTCAGTCAGGACAAAGATTCTTATAATATAAGATATTACGTGTATAATATGTTAAAGATATAAAGAGTGTGTGTTGGCCAGTGACGCGCTCTGAGGAAAGGTGCCACGGAAGAACGGCGCTGTAATTGCTTCCGGGCTCTGCAGCACACGCTGAGTGGTTGCCTTTTTGGCTCACAATTAATTATTATTATTTTTTAACTGTGTGTAATTTTATATTATTTTGTTTGTTAGTGTTTGTGATACAAAAATAGTTTCTTTCTTTCATCGTTGTAACATTGACAAGAGATATGTGGACATCTCAGAACAATAAATGGATATCCTCCGGAAACTATATAAAAACGCCACTATGAAGGTTCGTATGCTTTCCGACCACTTGTCCATTCAGCGAGGGGTGCGCCAAGGAAATACCATCTCACCCAAACTGTTAACCAGCGTGCTCGAGGATGTAATAAAAATAACTCGACTGGAATGAGAGAGGTAAAACATCGATGGCCGCAAAATATCACATCTTCGTTTTGCTGATGATTTAATTCTCATAGCTCGAGACCGTGGACGACATCCAAGAAATGCTCGAGATCCTCCTACATCAAGCTAAGATGAACATGTCCGAAACCAAGGTGATGACCAACCTAAGGGGTCCTAAACCTAACAAAATTGTAGGTAACTAACTGCCAAATAAAGGCAGTGTACGATTACCTGTACCTTGGACATTGTTTATCTTTTGGCCCATTTCCTCAGTCGAAAGAGATTTCTAGACGCACGCTGTCCAAAATACCCTAATGCCTGAAGACCAAGGTATACAACCAATGTGTCCTGCCCATACTCACCTATGGTTCCGAGACATGGCCACTCACAAAGAAATACATGCATAAGATTAGAGTAGCACAACGGGCAATGGAGCGCGCCATGCTCTGAATCTCACTCCTAGATCACATACCCAACGTAATACAGAGGACGTGGCGTGGGTATGCGGATCGCGAGACTGAAGTGGAGATGGGCAGGAAACTTGGCCAGAAAGAAGACGACAGAAGATGGACGAAGGCGATCACTGAATGGTGGCCCCGAGACGTTCAACGGTCAAGAGGCAGACCACCCGCCCGATGGTCGAATGACATCGTGAACATAGCCGGGAGTCACTGGATGAGATTCGCGGGGGATCGGAGAGAATGCCGCAATAAAGAGGAGACTTATGCCCAGCAGTAGGCGGAGACGGGCTGAAATGATGAATGATGATTTGATTACTTATTATTAGCTAACAACTTTTTATGTGTTTTGACATGTGCAATCAAATTACTTTTCCCAGAGAATTGTTTGTGACATTTATTGCAATTGTATGGTTTTTCTCCATTGTGTGTTCTCATAATATGTATTGTCAATTGACTTTTCACAGAGAATTGTTTGTGACATGTATTGCATGTGTATGGTTTTTCTCCAGTGTGTGTTCTCATAATATGTATTGTCAATTGACTTTTCACAGAGAATTGTTTGTGACATTTATTGCATGTGTATGGTTTTTCTCCAGTGTGTTTTCTCATATGTATTGTCAAATAACTTTTCCTAAAGAATTGTTTGTGACATTTATTGCATGTGTATGGTTTTTCTCCAGTGTGTGTTATCATATGTTTTGCCAAATCACTTTTCCATTTGTATTGTTTGTGACATGTATTGCATGTGTATGGTTTTTCTCCAGTGTGTGTTCTCATGTGCATTGTCAAATAATGATTCCAAGAGAATTGTTCGTGACATGTATTGCATGTGTATGGTTTTTCTCCAGTGTGTGTTCTCGTATGTGCTGTCAAATTACTTTTGCTAGAGAATTGTTTGTGACATTTATTGCATGTGTATGGTTTTTCTCCAGTGTGTGTTCTCGTATGTGCTGTCAAATTACTTTTGCTAGAGAATTGTTTGTGACATTTATTGCATGTGTATGGTTTTTCTCCAGTGTGTGTTCTCATAATATGTATTGTCAATTGACTTTTCACAGAGAATTGTTTGTGACATGTATTGCATGTGTATGGTTTTTCTCTAGTGTGTGTTTTCATATGTTTTGTCAAATTACCTTTCCAAGTGAATTGTTTGTGACATGTATTGCATGTGTATGGTTTTTCTCCTGTGTGTGTTCTCATATGTAATGTCAATTGACTTTTCACAGAGAATTGTTTGTGACATGTATTGCATGTGTATGGTTTTTCTCCAGTGTGTGTTCTCATATGTATTGTCAATTGACTTTTCTGGGAGAATTGTTTGTGACATGTATTGCATGTGTATGGTTTTTCTCCAGTGTGTGTTCTCATATGTATTGTCAAATAACTTTTCCATTTGAATTGTTTATGACATGTATTGCATGTGTATGGTTTTTCTCCAGTGTGTGTTGTCATATGTTTTGTCAAATCACTTTTCCATTTGAATTGTTTGTGACATGTATTGCATGTGTATGGTTTTTCTCCAGTGTGTGTTCTCATGTGCATTGTCAAATAATGATTCCAAGAGAATTGTTCGTGACATGTATTGCATGTGTATGGTTTTTCTCCAGTGTGTGTTCTCGTATGTGCTGTCAAATTACTTTTTCTAGAGAATTGTTTGTGACATTTATTGCATGTGTATGGTTTTTCTCCAGTGTGTGTTCTCATAATATGTATTGTCAATTGACTTTTCACAGAGAATTGTTTGTGACATGTATTGCATGTGTATGGTTTTTCTCTAGTGTGTGTTTTCATATGTTTTGTCAAATTACCTTTCCAAGTGAATTGTTTGTGACATGTATTGCATGTGTATGGTTTTCTCCAGTGTGTGTTCTCATATGTAATGTCAATTGACTTTTCACAGAGAATTGTTTGTGACATGTATTGCATGTGTATGGTTTTTCTCCAGTGTGTGTTCTCATATGTATTGTCAAATAACTTTTCCTAAAGAATTGTTTGTAACATGTATTGCATGTGTATGGTTTTTCTCCAGTGTGTGTCGTCATATGTTTTGCCAAATCACTTTTCCATTTGAATTGTTTGTGACATGTATTGCATGTGTATGGTTTTTCTCCAGTGTGTGTTCTCATATGTGTTGTCAAATAACTTTTCCCAGAGAATTGTTTGTGACATGTATTGCATGTGTATGGTTTTTCTCCAGTGTGTGTTCTCATGTGCATTGTCAAATAATTTTTCCAAGAGAATTGTTTGTCACATGTATTGCATGTGTATGGTTTTTCTCCAGTGTGTGTTCTCATATGTGTTGTCAAATAACTTTTCCCAGAGAATTGTTTGTGACATGTATTGCATGTGTATGGTTTTTCTCCAGAGTGTGTTCCCATGTGCATTGTCAAATAATTTTTCCAAGAGAATTGTTTGTGACATATATTGCATGTGTATGGTTTTTCTCCAGTGTGTGTTATCATATGTTTTGTCAAATAACTTTTGTTATAGAACTGTTTGTGACATGTATTGCATGTGTATGGTTTTTCTCCAGTGTGTGTTCTCATATGTGTTGTCAAATGACTTTTCACAAAGAATTGTTTGTGACATGTATTGCATGTGTATGGTTTTTCTCCAGTGTGTGTTCTCATATGTATTATCAAATAACTTTTCACAGAGAATTGTTTGTGACATGTATTGCATGTGTATGGTTTTTCTCCAGTGTGTGTTCTCATATGTATTGTCAAATAACTTTTCCATTTGAATTGTTTATGACATGTATTGCATGTGTATGGTTTTTCTCCAGTGTGTGTTGTCATATGTTTTGTCAAATCACTTTTCCATTTGAATTGTTTGTGACATGTATTGCATGTGTATGGTTTTTCTCCAGTGTGTGTTCTCATATGCATTGTCAAATAACTTTTCCTAAAGAATTGTTTGTGACATGTATTGCATGTGTATGGTTTTTCTCCATTGTGTGTTCTCATATGTGTTGTCAAATTACATTTCCAAGTGAATTGTTTGTGACATGTATTACAGGTTAAATGTGTCTCTTTAGAGTTTGTTTGCATATATTTTGTCAATTTTAATTTTTGAGACAACTGTTTATTGCATGTTATATTGCGGGTATATGTTTCTGTAATGACATTCTGCGGAGAGGAACTAGCTTCACAATAGTTATCCACATTAATAATGTCTTTGGATTTAGTTGTCTGTGGGCTCTTGGTGGTCGGAGCCTCCCTCACAGGGCTGTCATCAATGGATGGACAGTCTTCATCGGTGCATTCCTCCTTCCATTCCATAGCTATAGGTTCTTCCTTGACATTAATGTCTTTGGATTTAGTTGTCCGTGGGCTCTTGGTGGTCGGAGCCTCCCTCACAGGGCTGTCATCAATGGATGGACAGTCTTCATCGGTGCATTCCTCCTTCCATTCCATAGCTATAGGTTCTTCCTTGACAGTTACATGAGGATTTACAATGTTTTTTGTATCATTAAGAACCACGATGCGTGTAGAGGCAGTGGTTAAACTACATTTAACTCCCAGGTTCAGCTGCAGTATATTGTGGTGTGTTGCCTGTAAACAAATAGCAGAAAGTATGCCTAAATTATGTTATCTTGTCAGTACTATATACTTAATTTATCTAATTTAGGTACCCAACATAAGAGTTCATAAAATTTAAGACCAGTATGTGTGTTGACTCAAAATTTAACTTAATTGATAAAAATGTAGCAGCCAGTACACACTCAATCTCGATCGCTATCCGAGATCAAAATCAATGATCGCAATCCAGATTGATAATGAACGAATTAGATTGATGGATTGATGCATCTGATCACAAAATATCCAGATATTTTGAAATCATGATCACAATCCGCTGATTGTGATCTACATTGAATGTGTAAGCAAAGGATCGCATTAGTCTCGCTGAGTGCTTCTACAAAAATGGATGTTTTTGCCCCATCCTAAAGTAGTTTTTATAATTGTCAGTTTCAGCAGTTAATTAAATTACTTATAGTAGATTTAAGTGAGTGTACAGTTCTCTCTTAAGTAACCACTTTTTAACCCACTGCCTTTTTCTAATCCGTTTCTTCAAATTAAGGGCCAAAACAAGGGATACTACTACTTTAACCTCATGTAAATCCATAAATATTAGACCAAATTAAGAACAAAACTATAAGGAAAAGAACGAAGATTATAGATTTAAAGTAATGAATAGGTACAACAACCGAAAGAAATGGAATTGGGCGGGACACATCTGTAGACTAGAAAATACAAAATGGATAAAAAGAGTGACAGAAAAGATCCCAATGGATGGAAAAAGAAAACAAGAAAGAGATGGAGAGACATATTCATACAACAATGTGAACCGGAATGGATGAGGAAGGCTAGGGAAAGGGAAGAATGGAGAGATCCATGGAGGCGACTTCTGCTGAGCAGCTTGAAACCAGATATTAAAATAAAAATAGAAGAAAGTGAAAATATGATATTTAGGTATGTATCCGTGATCACGATCAGAACTGTGTGATCGCGATCCAGATTGCTTAGATAGCTTTAACAGAATGAAGCGTACGTACCTTGCTACTCCTGAGTTGTTGGTATACTGCTAGGACTCTGCTGCCATCGATGTTATATACCTATACATTTAAACTGTCGACTAGGCACACTCGGCAACGGCATGCGGTGAACACATCCTATTCTATGACTTAGGTATATTTTGATTGCTTGATAGTAGGCATGTTACTAGATGTTTGTAGCCACAGGATTCAGACAGAAGCGATTAAGTAATTAGTTTTCAGCTTGTCTTGCAAGGTCTTGCAGTAGGTACCTACAGCGCACGTGCGGCATAGAACAATAAAACGGTAGTTTATATTTAAATATGCTTTTAGAATACACCGTAATATACTTAATAAATAACTAACAGACAAAGCTGTCCGCCCTTTTTCATATTTTTCATAATGAATGGCTGAACTGATCTTCTCTGTCTGTCTATTACTAATAGACATAACTTTGATGCAGTAAGTATTGCCATATTCTAATTCGAGAAATCTGAATCGAAAAGTCAAAAAATCAGGAATCGAATTTGTATGAGAACAATAAGCTATTATTATTATTATTAGGAGCCTGTAATGTCCCATTGCAGGGCAAAGACCTCCCTTCCTTCTCTCCAGTCATCTCTCAGTTCAGAGGATCGCCCTCTGGTTTCTGAGTGCGCCGCAGATTAGTAAAAATATCCAACTCGATAGGTAGGACCTTTTTTTTTTCGGACGGAATATAATGCTGTGGGTCTCAGACGTAGACAGAGGTCTCAGATGACCGCTGGCAGCATTACCGGGCTTTGGTGAGCGCAGAGGGCGCGACACCGAGAAAAAAGGTTTTTGTGGTACATTATTATTCATTTCTATTGAGAATTTTTGACAGAGAAGTGGAGAAATAATTTAAAAAAGTGCCCATAGCTGACACTTGACATTTTTTTTATCTGTAGGCTGTCATAATAATATCGCCATTCAGTTTTAAAATTGGCATTTAGGGGCATCTATTAATTATTACGTGAGGCGATTTTGGCGACTTTCGACCCCCTCTCACAACTTGTGAGATGAGTTGAGATGTCGAGAGATTTTGCTAGACAGCAAGTGTATGGAAAACACACACTGGAGAAAAATCTCCAGTGTGTGTTCTCATATGTGTTGTCAAATTACTTTTCAAAGAGAATTGTTTGTGACATATATTGCAGGTGTAAGGTTTTTCTCCAGTGTGTGTTCTCAAATGTTTTGTCAAATCACTTTTCCCATAGAATTGTTTATGACATGGTATTGCAGGTGTATGGTTTTTCTCTAGTGTGTGTTCTCATATGTGCTGTTAAATCACTTTTCATAGTGAATTGTTTGTGACATGTATTGCATGTGTATGGTTTTTCTCCAGTGTGTGTTCTCGTATGCCGTATTAAATCATTTTTCGCAGAGAATTGTTTATGACATGTATTGCATGTGTATGGTTTTTCTCCAGTGTGTATTCTCATATGTACTGTCAAATTACTTTTCGCAGAGAATTGTTTATGACATGTATTGCAGGTGTATGGTTTTTCTCTAGTGTGTGTTCTCATATGTGCTGTTAAATAACTTTTCATAGTGAATTGTTTGTGACATGTATTGCATGTGTATGGTTTTTCTCCAGTGTGTGTTCTCGTATGCCGTATTAAATCATTTTTCTCATTGAACTGTTTGTGACATGTATTGCAGGTGTGTGGTTTTTCTCCAGTGTGTGTTCTCATATGTGCTGTTAAATAACTTTTCATAGTGAATTGTTTGTGACATGTATTGCATGTGTATGGTTTTTCTCCAGTGTGTGTTCTCGTATGCCGTATTAAATCATTTTTCTCATTGAACTGTTTGTGACATGTATTGCATGTGTATGGTTTTTCTCCAGTGTGTATTCTCATATGTACTGTCAAACTACTTTTCGCAGAGAATTGTTTATGACATGTATTGCAGGTGTAAGGTTTTTCTCCAGTGTGTATTCTCAAATGTTTTGTCAAATGACTTTTCTTAGAGAATTGTTTATGACATGTATTGCAGGTGTATGGTTTTTCTCCAGTGTGTGTTCTCAAATGTTTAGTCAAATCACATTTCCCATAGAATTGTTTATGACATGTATTGCAGGTGTATGGTTTTTCTCCAGTGTGTGTTCGCATATGCATTGTCAAATTACTTTTCTGACAGAAATGTTTGTGACATGTATTGCAGGCATGTGGTTTTTCTCCAGTGTGTGTTCTCATATGTGTTGTCAAATAACTTTTCCCAGAGAATTGTTTATGACATGTATTGCAGGTGTATGGTTTTTCTCCAGTGTGTGTTATCATATGTTTTGCTAAATAACTTTTCGCAGAGAATTTTCTGTGACATGTATTGCAGGTGTGTGGTTTTTCTCCAGTGTGTGTTCTCATATGTGCTGTTAAATAACTTTTCATAGTGAATTGTTTGTGACATGTATTGCATGTGTATGGTTTTTCTCCAGTGTGTGTTCTCGTATGCCGTATTAAATCATTTTTCTCATAGAACTGTTTGTGACATGTATTGCATGTGTATAGTTTTTCTCCAGTGTGTATTCTCATATGTACTGTCAAATTACTTTTCGCAGAGAATTGTTTATGACATGTATTGCAGGTGTAAGGTTTTTCTCCAGTGTGTATTCTCATATGTCTTGTCAAATAACTTTTTATAGTGAATTGTTTGTGACATGTATTGCATGTGTATGGTTTTTCTCCAGTGTGTGTTGTCAAATAACTTTTCTTAGAGAATTGTTTGTGATATGTATTGCAGGTGAAATGTGTCTCTTTAGAGTTTGTTTGCACTTGTTTTGTCAATTTTAATTTTTGAGATAACTGTTTATTACTTGTTATATTGCGGGCATATGTTTCTGTAATGTCATTCTGTGAAGAGGAACTAGCTTCACAATAGTTATCCACATTAATGTCTTTGGATTTAGTTGTCCGTGGGCTCTTGGTGGTCAGAGCCTTCCTCACAGGGCTGTCATCAATGGATGGACAGTCTTCATCGGTGCATTCCTCCTTCCATTCCATAGCTATAGGTTCTTCCTTGACATTAATGTCTTTGGATTTAGTTGTCCGTGGGCTCTTGGTGGTCGGAGCCTCCCTCACAGGGCTGTCATCAATGGATGGACAGTCTTCATCGGTGCATTCCTTCTTCCATTCCATAGCTATAGGTTCTTCCTTGACAGTTACATGAGGATTTACAATGTTTTTTGTATCGTTAAGAACCACGATGCGTGTAGAGGCAGTGGTTAAACTACATTTAACTCCCAGGTTCAGCTGCAGTATATTGTGGTGTGTTGCCTGTAAACAAATAGCAGAAAGTATGCCTAAATTATATTTTCTTGTCAGCACTGAATGATATTGATTGGGTCCTGCTGTTGATAAGGTACCTCAATGCCATTGTTGAATAAGTCTTTGAGTATGTTCTCTGACTTGTCAGCCAGCTTGGAGAATTTGAGGCATCTCTGCAGCAAAGAGTAGCATATATAACAGATGACTCGAGGCCCGGGTACTGTGTACAGCTGAAACAAATCAACACCAAGTTTTGATCTCATGTTGTTCACTTGTCACTGGTCACTGGTTCCCTTTAGTGATGTTGGCCCAATATATTAGACTTATCACTACATAGTATAAAACAAAGTTGCTTCCCTCTGTCTGTCCCTATGTATGCTTAGATCTTTAAAACTACGCAACAGATTTTGATGCGGTTTTTTTTATAGATAGAGTGACTCAAGAGGAAGGTTTATATGTATAATACATGCATAATATAGTAAAGACACTGATAATTTTAGAGGTTTCTAATGTGATGTTGTAAATAAACACATTGCGCTTACATTACATATTTTCAAAAAAATTAGGGTTCCGTAAGAAAATGCAATATTGTAACCCAAGGTAGATAACACAAAATAGTTTTTGGCGTGCGCTGCGAAAACTATTGACTATAGAACAAAATAACGTACTACACGCGTACGAAGTCGCGGGCAACAGCTGGTCTTCAATAAAGAAATAAATAAATCTCAGTCACAGGGTGACGTAACAATATTATTTTTATATTTCACTAGCGACCCGCCCCGGCTTCGCACGGCTGCAATGCCGATACTAAATATACTACAGAATGTCTTTATACAACGTGTAACATAATGTCCCTATAAGCCCGAAAGGGGTGTATTCAGACCGAGCACTTGAATACATTGACGTGTGCAAAAGTTCAATACATCATATTTGAAATTCCAATACAATTAAAAACAAATTATTTCATGAGAAATTTGTGACAACCCTATGTGTTTGTTTACCATTTGCGTAGGTAACAAACACACGCGCACCCTCCTATCGCGTCGGACCCACACATACGCAGACAATTGAACGCGCGGCAAGTTTCAAAAAGTACCTAGGTGTAATCACCAAAGTTTTCGTAAGAATTTGCAATTTTTTTAATTCTACGTAGAAATTAAAGTCGAAGATTAAAATCACGATATCTTTCACACATAAAAAAACAACTACCTACCTACATCTACCTAGGTAGTTACCTAAGGACCTAGGTACAGGAAAAGTTAAGTTATACCTTTTCTCCCTTCTTCTTGGTTGGCTCGGAACACGGCTAATTGACATGGTAGGTATTAGGTAGGTATGTAGGTACCTAGGTTGGTATTACTGGTACACATTCACATTCACAATCACAAAATTATTTTTGTCATTTTTTATTAGTAAGCTAGGTACTAATGGGGTACCTACTAGGTAGGGTGATAGGTTAGGTACCTATCATCATACCTACCTATCACTGAATTTTATCACTGTTGACACACACAGTAGGTACTCGGTATCCATCAAAGGGAAGTAGGTACAACACACCACCGAATTCCCGGTCTTCCCTCACTGGTGCGCCGGTGGAAAGATCCCGTCGAGAGAAGACGGTTCACCAATCCCAGAAAATAGCCCGTAAGATGGCAATGGCCGCCCTGGATAACGCTCTCTGTAGAGCTGACGCGCCGCTACTAAGCTATTAATTATTTGGTGCTGCTCCAACACACACACACAACACCATATCATAATACTCACCGTTTGAGTACAAAGCCGACATCGTATCGTTAATTAGTTACGCGAACCGAGAGATTGCTTGTTGCAGTTGTTGCAAGGAACGAATGCTAATTGCGACTGATAAAAACCGATCTGTTTTGCGACCAAAAGTAGGTACCTATTGCCGAAAGCCGAATTTTTAGGGTTCCTTGTCTGGGGTAACCCACTAAATACCGATTGGGAAAAAAAAGGAAAAAAACTTCACCATACATCTACTACTACTACTACTACTACTGTCGTCGTGTCCGTGTCGCTAGCTCTTTTGAACCAGTGTGGTGGAAGGATTAGAGTGCACCTTGAAGGTTCCTTTCGTACACTTTGACACACGTCTATGACATGCCTGGTTTCCTCACGAGGTTTTCCTTCACCGTTTGAGAGCATTGATATTGCACACATAAATTTCGAATCGAAAAATCCATAGATTCGAACTCACGACTTAAGGATGGGAAGGCGGGGTTCATACCAATATGCTACCATGTGCTCCATCCCCATTTGCTACTAGGTACCTACCTACTTACATAATAACCTACCAACAATTACGTAGTTCAATCAAGAAAAGTAAAAAACAAATAAACCTACGGAACCAATTTGATTTTATTAAACAAACGCTTGCGGTGCGGTGTCGGTTGACGGTTGCGGATTTTGAATTTAGCAAAGGCACCGACAGCCAATTAGGGCGAGGTGCCATCCCACTAGTTGTTGTTGTTGTTTCAATGCAACCAATGACAAATAGGCTGTTCACGATGAAAATGAAGATTAGTAAGATAGATAAGTCACAACCTTTGACTTTAGTGCCCAAGTAGGTAGGTACAAAATTGCATTGAAAAATGCTCCAATGAATATTGGAATAATACATCGTTGGAAAAACTAAAGTGGAATAGGGTCACGGCTTTATCCTCAGGCACGGTAGACCTCTTCTCATACTTCTTGTTACCTACTCAAGATGCTTTTAAGGCCCGAGTAGGTAGGTACAAAATTGAGTAGGTATCACGGCTTTATCCTCAGGCACGGTAGACATCCTCTCATACTCCTTGGCACCCACTGAGGATACCTTTAAGGCCCGAGTAGGTAGGTACAAAATTGAGTAGGTAAGGTACCTATCTCCTATACTAGGTACTTAACAAAGAGATCTGAAAGGATGTTTACGGTGCCTAGGGATTTTAGTCGTGATGTGACCTTACATTTTAATTACCAATAAATACCAAGGTACCACTAGGCTTTCAAAAAAATAGAAATTACTTATTAAGCCACCTCGTTATTAGGTAAGTAGGTAGGCATTTTATTAATGGTGTCTGTTCTGTTACCTGTTTCATCTAGAGTTCACACTTAAAGGTCAAAAAACAGCTGTAAATAGGGATGCCTCACGTTGTGTCAAGTTACGTATTGGAGCAAAGTTTAAGAGACATTTCATGAATGAAAACCTTTGAAATTTTAAAAGTCGTTGAACAAACGTTGTTCGCAATGACGTATAGAACACCCCCGTTTCGGGCTTATAGGGACATTATGTTACACGTTGTATACAACATTCAGTACATTATTTTGATCTATCTCGTTAGGGTTCAACCAGCAGCGTTTGCAATAAAAATAATAAAAAAATATATATATTTGAGGACATATCACACAGCACCATCTAGTTTGGGGCTAAGCAAAGCTTGTATTGTGGGAACCAGATAGCTGATAGAATACTTATATGTCATTTATCATGTCTTTTTATCTTTTTCACTTTATCATGTCATTTATCATTTATGTAAGTACTTTTTTTTGTAAAAACATACTTATAATAAATAATACTACAACACCCAGACCTGGAAGAATTATTTGCAGAACATGCAAACATTTCTTCCGCAGCGGTAATAGAACCCGCGCCTCTTGCGTCTCTGCCCAGCAATCGCCTGCTACGCCACCGAGGCCGTCACATCGTCACATCCACACATTCTCACTAACTTTCGCATTTTATAACATCAGTAGGATGTTATGGATAAGGAAAGATAAGTGAATAGTTGTCTGCGAACCGCGGTTAACAAACCTTTGCTTTTTTTTCTCTTTTTTAAGGAACTTTGCGTCGACTGACGACGAAGTCTGTTCCATCGTGTCTTCTCCTACTTCAACTCAGACTGTCCATTGCCTGATAAAGTATTTCAGCCGCGTCTGATGTTTGCGTTGCTTTGCCAACGACATCGTCCTTTTCTCGTCTACCGCTGCAGAATTACTACGCTTGACCAGCAGGACCAAGCAAGCCTCAAAGTCGGACTGAGCATGAATATGTCGAAGACCAAGTTAATGACCAACTGCACACAGACGAGACTGGACATTGAGGATGTTGAGATTGAATATGTCCATGAGTAGTCTAGTCACGAAAGGATGTCCACAAGGGGGGGTTCTGTCACCCCTACTATGGGTCCTAGTGGCAAACGACCTGCTGAACCTACTAAACAAAGATGGTTTTCACACAGTCGGCTACGCGGACGATCTAGCGATCATGATATCGGGCCTCTTCGAGGCAACGCTGTGCGAAAAGATGCAGAAAGCGCTTCGCACTGTAGAAGCATGGTGCAAAGATCACAGTTTGTCAGTAAATCCAGCGAAAACGGAGCTAGTTCTCTTCACACGAAAGCTGAAGCTGCCACAATTAAATCTACCAATATTCTTTGGAACAAAACTGGAACTAAGCAAAGAGGTAAAATACCTCGGAGTCTGGCTGGACAGTAAACTCCTCTGGGGCAAACAACTAGAACATACGACCACAAAAGCCACAAATGTGCTATGGCAGTGCAGGCGGGCGGTAGGCAGAGACTGGGGGTTAAACCCTAAACTCTGCCTTTGGATGTACACCGTCATGGTACGCCCTGTGTTGACATATGGGGCAGTGGTCTGGTGGACGAGAACAAATCTCATCACAACCATAAACAAGTTACAACAAGTACAAAGACTGGCAAGCTCCCTCATCAGCGGTTGCAAAAAGTCAACACCATCAGCAGCACTGGATATACTCCTAGGCCTAATGCCCCTCCACCTCCATATACAACAGGAGGCGATGGCAGCTGCACTACGCATAAAGTCTACTGGCCAATGGAAGGGAGAAGCCAAGCAGACAAATCACTGCAGAATACTGAGTAAAGCCCTTCAGGCTATTCCTGAAGCGCTGAACGGGTCAGACAGAATAGCGACAACATATCTGACTAACAAAAGATATGAGATAGCTAAACCACAGGGACAGGAGGGACAAGAGGACCCCAAAACAAACATCAAAGCCTTGCACATTTACACAGATGGAGCAAGACACGGAAACAAAGCAGGGTGCGGCTTATACTGCCCGGAAGCCGGACTAGAGAAGGCCCAACCACTAAACAACACAACGACTGCTTTACAAGCAGAGACCATGGGGCTTCTGCTAGCAGCAAAGGAAATACGTAGGGCAATAGACTCACCTACAAATCAGGTCATAAATCCTTGCACGAAGCTTATCTTCATCACGGATAGCGCAGCGCTCATGAATGCGCTGGACAGATCTGACACAAGGTCGGCCTGTCTAGCACAATGTCACGAGGAGCTACAAAAACTAGGTAGGACACACAAAGTAATAATCAGATGGACCAAAAGCCATGGCTCCTGCAAAGGAAACCAAAGAGCAGACTACCTAGCAAGGGAGGGTTCAAAGAAAATTCCGACGGCGGAGGACAGCAAAATATGCAAACCCACGTCAACGGAGATCAAAAACAGGCTGAAAATCCAGTGTGAAAAAGAACATCAAAAACAATGGGAGCAAAGGCAGGACTGCCATCACACTAGAAGACTGATCCCTGAATGCAACAAACGCCTCACATCAACACTATTGAAATTGAGACGCGAGGACCTTCGTACAATGGTGGGCATTATCACAGGACACTGTGAGCTTAACCACCATCTACTGAAAATAGGAGTAACGGACAGTAGTCTCTGTCGCGGATGCTTCCAGGAGGAAGAGACTGTGGAACATGTGACGCTACATTGTTCTGCAACAAATGAAATAAGACATAAATCGGGACTGCAGACGGTCATCGAGAATTGCACGGCATCACCATCGACCTCATCAACACCACCTACAGCCTCAACATCATCGAGGGTACTGGAACGCTGCTGCCAACATCCCAAGGTCCTCCTCCGATACTTCAAGGAGTTGGGCTGGCTGGGGGAGGGTTAGCAGGGGGGATAATGCACAATACACCCCACCGCGGGACGTCAGTGCAGATCTTTGTTCCCCTAACCTTAATTAGAATTAGAATTAGAATGTCCATGAGTAATCTGTATCTCGGCCATAGTCTCCTTCCAGGATCGTCAAGCGAAAGAAGTTGCCAGACACATCAAAAACGCCTGGAGGAGCTATTGGTCGATGAAACATCTGATGAAAGGCAATCTTCCCCTATGCCTAAAACGGAAACTGATAGACATGAGCATTCTCCCAATCCTCGCATACGGTGAACAAACTTGGTCCTCAACGGCTGTGCAAAGATCGGCCCTTGAGGTATGTCAGCGAGCTATAGAGCTGAGTATTCTGGGCGTTAGACTCATAGACAGAATCAGAAGTACAATACTCCGCTCCAAAACTAAAATTCAAGAGTCACCAAGAAATCCGCACAGCTGAAGTGGGACTGGCCATGTCTGTCCCATGCAGGGCGAACTGTGGGCCCGGGCTACCACAGACTGGGTCCCAAACGTTAAACGACAACGCGGCAGACCATGCAGAAGATGGCGGGACCAGTTGGACGCACACCTGGAGAACTGGTCGATATTGGCACAAGAAAGATCCAAATGGAACGAGGGGAGGGAGGCCTTTGCCCAGCAGTGGGACAATACAAACTGATAAATAACCCGAATGTGGAAACTAGAAAAGGTATCAATCATTCCTATAGTGTTATCTTCCAACGGTGTTATCCCAAAACAACTTTTTCAGTCACTCGCACTACTCGACCTGCCCAAACATACATTTGCATTGCTACAAAAAGCTGTTATTCTAAACAATTGTAGAATTGTCCGTAAATTTTTGCAAACTGACCTCTCAACTGATGTACCGCCATCTAGTACCCAAAACCGACCTAACAGCCTTAATGATGCGCACTTGGCCTAGGCCCGTGCTCATTGTTTTTAAGCCGGCTCTTATGAGCAGAGACTACGAAAGTTAGCCCATAATAATAATAATAATAATAAAAAGTAGGATGTTGAATGAAGAGTACCTACGTACCTGGCTAATCGTGAGTTTCTCGTAAATTGCTAAGACTCTGTTGCTTTCGATGTTAAACAATTTTATATCGCCGACTAGGCAGACTCTACAGACAGATGAACACATCCTCTGGCTTATATTTTTATTGCTTTTAGCTACAGGATTTAGACCTATAAAAAGACAGAAGATATATTTTATTCCGTAGTCTTGAGCTTGACTTGCATGCAGCACTCTGTCAATCACTCAACCTTTTTTTTTTCCTGACTTGGTTTTTTTATAGTGATGGGACTCAAATCACATTTGATTCGAATGATTCGAACGATGACAGTTAAATAAAACTCAATTCGAATGAGATTTTGGTCGAGTTGATTCGAATCCACGATTTGATTCGAATTAATTTCTTTTATCTGTTACGCGAGTAGTACGCATACCGATGGTTGTAATTGGAGAGACCTACGTCCTGCAATGGACGGTTAAAATACGTTAGGTAACACTACCGCGGTTCGTCCTCCGCACCGCAGTTGAAATTTCAGGGTTCCCCAATGAATCACACAAACCTAAAATAATTCTAATTTTTCCGTAATTCAGATTCGACCGAATGAAAATGTACGATAACGCTATTGACATTGAACCTAGTCTCTTTGTACAAAGTCAATACTACTCTAGTCGTAATAGACCGAACATTGTTTCAGAATATTGTTAATGTTTAGCTTAACACTAGCAATTATCCCTATCCCTTTATAATAATATTATCAATAGTAATCAAATATTAAAGTAGGCAAAGAATTATTATGTTAATATGCCACTTCTAGCCACATATCGAAAGCATTTTTTTTTTTTACAAAACTGGCCACTTTTTTATTTCATGTAGGTTATGTACCTAGCCACAAACAAGACTGTCATAGCGAGACGCTGGTGGTCTAGTCTAGTTTGATCCTCAGAACAATGTTTGATCATAGCCTCGGAACAATAAAATTGTTCTGAGATTTCAGGGAACGAACGAAACGTAACTTACGACTCAATGGCCCTGGCAACACTGCTATAGACAGAGAAATCAAACTATAAAAGAGCCAAAGGGTTACAAAACCAGGCTAGGAAAAAAAAAACAGAAAGAAATCGAAATCGATCGGCGTCGGTTAGGAAAAAAGGCGGACGGTCATTATTCTGTCTGTTTGTTTTAAATCATACTAACAAGTAATCAAAATATAAAATCATAGGATGTGTTCATCTGTATGCCGAGTGTGCCTAAACGGCAATGTTAAAATGTACAACATCGATGGCAGCAGAGTCCTAGAAGTATACCAACAACTCAGGAGTAGCAAGGTACGTACGCTTCATTCTGTTAAAGCTACAGGCAGCCCGTACAGCGTACGCTCAATCTGGATCGCGATCACACAGTTCTGATCGTGATCACGGATCACGGATCACGGGATCGCGCCGCAACATTTCGTCTTCCTTGTTCTCTTTTTCCATCCATTGGGATCCATTCTGTCACTCTTTTTATCCATTTTGTATTTTCTAGTCTACAGATGTGTCTCGCCCAATTCCATTTCAGTTGTCGTACCTAATCTTTTCTTTAAATCTATAATCTTCGTTCTTTTCCTTACTGTTAAAGCTGTAGTATCCCTTGTTTTGGCCCTTAATTTCAAGAAAAGGATTAGAAAAAGGCAATGGCTTAAACAGTAGTTACTTAAGAGAGAACTGTACACTCACTTAAATCTACTAAAAGAAATTCAATTAACTGCTGAAACTGACAATTATTTAAACTACTTCAAAATGAGGGAAAAACATACATTTTCGTAAAAGCACTCAGCGAGACTGAAGCGATCCTTTGCTTACACATTCAATGTAGATCACAATCAGTGGATTGCGATCTTGATTTCAAAATATCTGGATATTTTGTGATCAGATGCATCAATACATCAATCTACTTTGTACATTATCAATCTGGATTGTGATCATTGATTGATCACATGATTCTGATCACGGATTGCAATCGAGGTTTAGTGTGTATAGGTTGCTAAATATCACTTTCAAACACTATAATAAAACCACTTAAGTGTGAGTCGAACTCTCACACTGGATTCCGTACCATTGTACATTAAAAATGTTTTGTTTTCAAGTTAAAGATCTAAAATTTTAAAACTCTTACGTTAGGTACCTAAATTAAATAAATAAAGTATATTTCTAATCTATCTATACTCCTCAATAGTGGTCCTTTGACCTTACAAAGTTAGTCAGAAATAAACAGCGAAGCGAGCAGTAAGATGGGATCACAACTTGGTGTTGATTTGTTTCAGCTGGACACAGCACCCGGGCCTCGAGTTATCTGCTACATCTGCCACTCTCTGCTGCAGAGATGCCTCAGATTCACCAAGCTGGCTGACAAGTCAGAGAACATATTCCAAGACTTATTTAACAAAGGCATTGAGGTACCTTATCAACAGCAGCACCCAATCAATATCATTCAGTGCTGACAAGAAAATATAATTTAGGCATACTTTCTGCTATTTGTTTACAGGCAACACATACCAATATACTAAAGCTGAACCTGGGAGTTAAATGCAGTCTTACCACTACGCCTATAGAGACCATGGTTCTTAATGAATTTAAAAACATTGAAAATCCTGATGTAACTGTCAAGGAAGAATTTATAGCTATGGAATGGAAGGAGGAATGCACCGATGAAGACTGTCCATCCATTGATGACAGCCCTGAGAGGGAGGCTCCGTCCGCCATGAGCCCACAGACAACTAAATCCAAAGACATTAATGTGGATAACTATTGTGAAGCTAGTTCCTCTTCACAGAATGACATTACAGAAACATATGCCCGCAATATAACACATAATAAACGGTTATCTCAAAAATTAAAATTGACAAAACATGTGCAAACAAACTCTAAAGAGACGCATTTCACCTGCAATATATGTCACAATGAATTCTCTAAGAAAAGTGATTTGACAAGACATGTAAGAATACACACTGGAGAAAAACCATACACATGCAATACATGTCACAAACAATTCTCCCAGAAAAGTAATTTGACAGGACATATGAGAACACACACTGGAGAAAAACCACACACCTGCAATACATGTCACAAACAGTTCTCTAATAAAAGTGTTTTGAAACTACATATGAGAACACACACTGGAGAAAAACCATATACCTGCAATACATGTCACAAACAATACTCTAAGAAAAGTTATTTGATACAACATGCGAGAACACACACTGGAGAAAAACCATATGCCTGCAAGACATGTCACAAACAATTCTCTAAGAAAAATAATTTGACAACACATATGATAACACACACTGGAGAAAAACCATACACCTGCAATACATGTAATAAACAATTCTCTTTGAAATTTCATTTGATACGACATATGAGAACACACACTGGTGAAAAACCATACACCTGCAATATATGTCGCAAACAATTCTCTATGAAAAGTCATTTGATACAACATATGAGAACACACACTGGAGAAAAACCATACACCTGCAATACATGTCACAAACAATTCTCTAAGAAAGTTTCTTTGACAGCACATATGAGAACACACACTGAAGAAAAAAAAACATACACCTGCAATACATGCCACAAACAATTCTCTGGAAAAAGTCAATTGATACAACATATGAGAACACACACTGGAGAAAAAAGAAACACCTGTAATACATGCCACAAACAATTCTCTGGAAAAAGTCATTTGATACAACATATGAGAACACACACTGGAGAAAAACCATACACCTGCAATACATGTCACAAACAATTCTCTAAGAAAATTTCTTTGATACGACATATTATGAGAACACACACGGGAGAAAAACCATAAACTTACTGTCAAGCAAAATCTTACGACATCTCATTAAGGGGGTGAGAGGGGGTCGAAAAATCGCTAAAATATCCTCACGTAGGTAATTAATGGATGCCACCAAATGCCAATTTTAAAAATGAATGGCGATATTATGACAGCAGGTAAAAAAAATTGTCTAGTGTTAAATATGGGCACTTTTTAAATTATTTCTCCACTTCTCTGTCAAAAATTCTCAATTAAAATGAATAATTGTTATATAAATTTATAATGTATCTAACATAATTGTTCTGAAAATGAATTATTTCCCCCTAGTTCTTATATTCGCACAAAGAGCAAGCTTAAACTGAAACTTCCCCTTTATAGTGAGTATAGAGTATCCTGTATAAAGTTTGACGACCTCGGTGGCGTGGCGGGCGAGTGCTCAGCTGAGTCGTGCGAGAGGCCCGGGTTTGATTCCTGCTCCGGGAGAAGTATTTTTGTGTTCTGCAAATATTTCTTCCGGGTCTGGGTGTTGTAGTATTATGTATTAGAAGTATGTATTTACAAAAAAAGTATTATAAGAATTCTATCAGCCATTTCGTGCCCATAGTACAAGCTCATACAAAATAACTAACTAACCCATCACCCAGGGTTTCTTAAAGTGGGGTCCACGGACCCCCAAAGGGTCCGTAATAAGTGTGCCAGGGGTCCGCAGTAGCTTAATTAATTCGTAAAATTAATGAAAAAAAATGTGCTTGCTGCACATTTTTTTCATAATTAATATACTAGCTCATCATTTGCTTGACTTGACCACTCTCGTTATCATTGAGCAGTGAGAGGCGCGTGGGAATTATGTAATTTATATTTATCAATTATTGACGGCCTCGGTGGCGTGCGATTGCTCGGCAGAGGCGCGGGTTTGATTCCCGCTGCGGAAGAAATGTTTGCATGATCTGTAAATATTTCTTCCGGGTCTGGGTGTTGTAGTACCATGGTACTCGTAGTTTCTGATACCCACGACACAGGAAATAGTGTGGGGTCAGGACTATGTATGTGACTGTTGGGTGTTATTTATTTATTAATTTTAATTTAATTAAATTAAGCATTAGTACCTAAGTGTGTGTAAATTACGAATAAAAGTGATTTTTTTTAATTGTTTTTTTTCCACTATATTCTTTGACAACTGGGTGGGGGTCCGTCCGTTGCATTTTAGAAATTCTGAATGTGGTCCGTGACTGCACATAGTTTAAGAACCCATGTCCTATGGATGTTCCAGCATGTTGGAGAGGATACTACCTATCCCTTGAAAAGTGATATAATGTAATTATGTAATGTTTACCTACTTCATTAATGTTATGAAATCGTGAAAGTGCATTACTGTGTTGTTCTAACTATGTAGGTATGCATGCCTCGGCTCGGTGGCGTGGAGGGCGTGTGCTCGGCTGAGACGCGAGAGGCGCGGGTTCGATCCTGCTTCGGGAGAAATGTTTGTATGTTCTGCAAAATATTTCTTCCGGGTCTGGGTGTTGTAGTATTATAACTGCTTAGTGTAATTTAATAGGATGTTCGCCTATGTTTACCTAAAACAGAACTAGATGGCGCTGCTAAAAGTTGCACTTTTCTAGAACGCGCTATTGATGCGTTTTGCCTTGTGCATAGGGTCAGTGGAATTACCTATGAATATTATTGCTTCTACTCAGATTGTGATTGTTTTTGTTTGATTAGATTTGGAGTTTTGTACATGGTCCTATTGAGTCGGATATTTTTACTAATCTGGATGGATTGCGTGAAAAGTGACATGAGTAAGAGGTAAGAGAGGAGTGAATACCGAGATGACGGCTGATACCTATACAGATATGGGTTAGTTAGTTAGTTAGTACCTATACAGATTTCTATATTTCTTCTATTGCACTCTTTTTCTGTTGATAGGGGGTAAACTGTTGTCGACTTCTTGGTAACATTAATGCCTTCAGTGAGGAGAATTTGTCACTTGTACCTTGTCAATAAATTAATGAATCGAATTAATTAATTATTGTTTGTCGACGTTTGTGTACGTTTTGTGCTTATAATATAAGCACTATGTGGGTACTCATCTGACTGTGAAGCAAATAATTTATAGGTCTTTATTTTGTCAGCTTACCTAGTTATCTTAGAAACATATTCATTCAGATTTTATACAGATCATTATTGTTCTCATACAGATTCGATTCCTGATTTTTTGACTTTTCGATTCAGAATTATCGATTTAGAATGTGGCATCACTGCGTCAAAGTTTGGTCTCTATACAGAGAATCAGTGTGACCAGATTTAGCAGAATTCTGCTATTTTAGCATAAAATTATATCTCCTTATAGATTGAAAAAAATACAGCTGATTTTGGCAGAATTTTATATAATATCCGCAGAAAAGCAAGATGTAGTTAAAGAAGAAGAACTGGCAAATTAACCGTGTTTCACTTGGGTAGTGTCGTTAGAAATGTTTATAAATTCTACCAAAAAGTAAGATTTATTCTTACTTTTCTCGCAGCCCTAGGTACAATTTAGTGGGAAACTTACTTATATTATAAAATTGAAAAGTCTTAGTTTGCTTGAAATTACCAGCGTAAAGCTCAAAACGCAACGATAGCGCGTACTAACTTTACCTGTGCTGCCATCTAGTGCGAAAGTTTGTGACGATGTTTGGATGTTTGTGCCTCAATCACGCCTAAACAGCAGAACGGATCTAAACGAAACTTGGAATATACATAGTACATGTACTGAATTAACATATAGGCTATTTTTTATCCGGGTACCACGCGAGCGAAGCCGCGGGCGGCAGCTTGTTTCAGTTTTACCTACAATACGAAAAATGTTAAGCAATAAATGTTTAATATTTTTCGTATGTAGATTGTAGAGTACATTGTCTGCGTAGTCGTCGTCAACTCGTCAGTCAGTTTTATCATGCACGTTAAGATTAGAAAAATCAATTGAAAAAAATATGACCAGAACTATTGTTCCGAGTGCGAGAAGGTTCCAATGTTTTCATTTTGGTTAGCAAGATGCAAAACAGAAAATGATAAAGGACGCTCAAAGCTCGACGGTTCTGTATAATAATATGGAGGACACCATAGAAAATTAGAAGTACCTACCTACTGTACATAATTTATGTACCAATTAGAATTGTTAATTCGTGTTATTCAATAATCAATATTTTTAAAGAATATTTTTGTTTTTATACATAACATTCGTTTAATTGTGTCTTCAATCAATAGCATAATTAAATATATAGTTAGCAGAATTTAGGCGAGCAGCTGGCATAATGTTCAATTTAATTCTGGTCACACTGCAGATAATATCAATCAATCAACGGCCATTCGTCAGGAAAAAGGGCGGAGCGGACGGTTCTGTCTGCTATTCAATTAATATATTATTCAAAAAGCATATTATAATTTAGACTACTGTTATATTGTTCTGTGCCGCACGTGCGCTGTAGGTACCTACTGCAAGACCTTGCAAGACAAGCTGAAAACTAATTACTCTTCTGTCTGAATCCTGTGGCTACAAACATCATAGGATGTGTTCATCTGTATGCCGAGTGTGCCTAAACGGCAATATTAAAATGTATAACATCGATGGCAGCAGAGTCCTAGAAGTATACCAACAACTCAGGAGTAGCAAGGTACGTACGCTTCATTCTGTTAAAGCTACAGGCAGCCCGTACAGCGTAAACTCAATCTGGATCGCGATCACACAGTTCTGATCGTGACCACGGATCACGGATCACGGGATCGCGCCGCAACATTTCACGTTCAATCTTGATTTCTTCTGTCCGTGTATTGTGTTGTCTTGTCATATTAAAACATTATTAACCCTAGAGTGGGCGCGTCTTTTTGCGTAACGTCAGTGGGCGCGTGGGGAGCATTTTGCCGCTCCTCATCATTGACTATTTTAAGTAGGAATACTGCATTTGATTTAATATTTTTTTTAGGATTTTAGTAAAACATAAACAAGTAATCACAATTTAATATAAATTTATTAAATACTGTTTTATAAACTCTGGTTTACAAACGTTTTTGGAAATGATAAACTTTTTAACTGACTTTTTTCTTATCTCTAAATTATGTTACCTAACACTAATTAAAATGAAAAATATATAACAAAATTATATATTTTCTTAATCTACAGGATATGCTTTAGGTAAACAGTCTTCACATAAGTATGTGCAATGTTCATTGCACAGTAATTTGGAGCATCTGCAACACCCTTTTTTCGCATACATTCTCGTCTAAAAACTGTGAACTAACATTTTCAAAATCTAACATTTCCTCTAACCAAGATGCTATACGATCATCATCCATCGAGGCACATAAGATCCTGAAATAATAAACTTTTTCAGTAAATAAACCATAAAATATCGAGTACAATTTAATTAAAAAAAAAAATATTTGTCAAAATTTTTACTTACGTGAGAAGGCGCGCGGTGAGCAATTTGCCGCTTCGCGACGACCGATGGTAACAACTTCCTCCTCCAGCGGCTCCCCGCGCACCGATGGCGTCCTACCTTTCGGCACGAGTAGTGAACAGACGTGGGGGCAGCTACTAAAAAGCGCATTCTTAGCGAGCAACTATTTTACGAAATATGAACGTTTTTTTGGTGAGGGCGGCAAAATGCTCATAGCGCGCCCACTCTAGGGTTAAAAAGTACTCTGGTCATGGATTTATAAATAAAATATAAAAGCCTTTATTCTACTACTTTATCTCTATACTTAAACATAATCAGACATAATCATATTTTCTATTCATATTCTTATTTTATATTTTCTACTAATTTTTATTTTTATTTTAATATCTGGTTTCAAGCTGCTCAGCAGAAGTCGCCTCCATGGCGTAGGCCTCCCCTAAATCTCTCCATTCTTCCCTTTCCCTAGTCTTCCTCATCCATTCCGGTTCACATTGTTGTGTGAATATGTCTCTCCATCTCTTTCTTGTTCTCTTTTTCCATCCATTGGGATCTATTCTGTCACTCATTTTGTCCATTTTGTATTTTCTAGTCTACAGATGTGTCCTGTCTGCCCAATTCCATTTCAGTTGTCGTACCTATTCTTTTCTTGAAATCTATAAGTACCTAATCTTCGTTCTTTTCCTTATAGTTTTGTTCTTAATTTGGTCTAATATAAATATGGATTTACATGAGGTTAAAGCAGTAGTATCCCATGTTTTGGCCCTTACTTTGAAGAATAGGATTAGAAAAAGGCAGTGGGAACTGTACACTCACTTAAATCTACTAAAAGAAATTTCATTAACTGCTGAAACTGACAATTATAAAAACTACTTCAGGATGGGGGAAAAACATCCATTTTCGTAGAAGCATACAGCGAGACTGATGCGATCCAGCGCTTACACATTTAATGTAGATCACGATTAGCGGATTGTGATCTTGACTTCAAAATATCTGGATATTTTGTGATCAGATGCATCAATCCATCAATCTACTTCGTACATTATCAATCTGGATTGTGATCATTGATTTTGATCTTGGATCGCGATCGAGATTGGGTGTGTACTGGCTGCTACATTTTCATCAATCATGTTAAATTTTGAGTCAACACACATACTGATCTAAAATTATAAAAACTCTTATGTTGGGTAGGTACCTACATTAACCCTTAATTTATCTGTTAGGTCCCAGGGACTCCATGCAAAGTTTCATCCTAGCATAAAAACTTAAATTCCGCGTTTTTTTTTTCGCGCGTCCCAGTACCATCCTGAAGTAGCGCACCGGACGCGGGGTGAAGAGGGCGCACTCCTGCGCCGCGTGTATTGGTGAGTAGTTGCATTCATGGAGTCCGTTGGACTCCATGGGGGTATTTGTGTGACAAATATGTGAATTCATCATTGTGTTGTTTTGTCGTATTATCCGTGTTTTTTTCTGTTTTAGGCTACAAAATGGCTTCTAACAGACGCTCAATAAATATACTTCAACAAAATGCTGAGTCTATCGTACTTGACTGGCTCAGAGCCGATGATAAGGACTCCAACAATGAAGTACAAGTACAACAATGGGGACCACAACACGAATTAGTGCCAAACGAACTGTTATCAGATTTAGAAGATGACTGCATACCATTTGATCATGACTCGGAGTCAGAGTGCTCACCTGACTCTTATCATAGTTGCTTGTGATTACTTATGTCATAGTTGTATGAAGCCGGTATGCTTAGCATATACTAAGAAAATCGGTGTGCGATGTGTAGCTAAAGACAAAGAGTAAGCGCTGCATGTTTTTGTTTTTTGTGTTAACATGTGCCATTTTTTATTTAGTTATTGAAAGTAGATAATATTTCTATGTTATTTGTAAAAAAAGAAGTTTAAATCACTATATAGTTATGTTTTAGTGAGTAGCTAGAAGTTGGCACTCATTTTTAAACAAAAATGAGTGCCAACTTCTAGCTACTCAAAAATTATGCAAACGCATAATTTTTTGTTAATTAGTATTTTGAATTGTTCTCAAGACTGTTACATGACTGAACGAAATATGATTATGAAACCTATTATAATAAAGTTGTTAGATATAATAAACCTCTTTCAAGTACACATTTTGCTTTAATTTCAAACAAAATCAATGATTTTCATGTAGGGAGTCCCATGGACTCCATGAGGTAAATTAAGTGATTTAAGTTCACCAGGAAACTAAGGGTAAAATAAATCTATGCTCCTCAATAATAGTAGGTTGTTTGACCTCACAAAGTTACTTAGAATTAAACAGTGATGCGAACAGTGAGATGGGATCACAGCTTGGTGTTGATTTGTTTCAGCTGGACACAGTACCCGGGCCCCGAGTCATCTGCTACATCTGCCACTCTCAGCTGCAGAGATGCCTCAGATTCTCCAAGCTGGCTGACAAGTCAGAGAACATACTCAAAGACTTATTTAACAAAGGCATTGAGGTACCTTATCAACAGCATGACCCAATCAATATCATTCAGTGCTGACAAGAAAATATAATTTAGGCATACTTTCTGCTATTTGTTTACAGGCAACACACACCAATATACTGCAGCTGAACCTGGGAGTTAAATGTAGTTTAACCACTGCCTCTACGCGCATCGTGGTTCTTAATGATATAAAAAACATTGTAAATCCTCATGTAACTGTCAAGGAAGAACCTATAGCTATGGAATGGAAGGAGGAATGCACCGATGAAGGCTGTCCATCCATTGATGACAGCCCTGTGAGGGAGGCTGCGACCACCAAGAGCCCACGGACAACTAAATCTAAAGACATTAATGTGGATAACTATTGTGAAGCTAGTTCCTCTCCACAGAATGACATTACAGAAACATATGCTCGCAATATAACATGTAATAAACGGTTATCTCAAAAATTAAAATTGACTAAACATGTGCAAACAAACTCTAAAGAGACACATTTGACCTGCAATACATATCACAAACAATTCTCTAAGAAAAGTTATTTGACAACACATACAAGAACACACACTGGAGAAAAGCCATACACCTGCAATACATGTCACAAACAATTCTCTGTGAAAAATAATTTGAAAACACATATGAGAATACACACTGGAGAAAAACCATACACATACAATACATGTCACAAACAATTCACTTGGAAAAGTGATTTGACAAAACATATGAGAACATACACTGGAGAAAAACCACACGCCTGCAATACATGTCACAAACAATTCACTTGGAAAAGTGATTTGACAAAACATATGAGAACACACACTGGAGAAAAACCATACACCTGCAATACATGTCACAAACATTTCTGTCGGAAAAATAATTTGACAACACATATGAGAACACACACTGGAGAAAAACCTTACACCTGCAATATATGTCACAAACAATTCTCTTTGAATAGTAATTTGACAAAACATATGAGAACACACACTGGGGAAAAACCATATACCTGCAATACATGTCACAAACAATTCTCTATGAAAAGTAATTTGACAAAACATATGAGAACACACACTGGGGAAAAACCATATACCTGCAATACATGTCTCAAACAATTCTCTATGAAAAGTAATTTGACAAAACATATGAGAACACACACTGGGGAAAAACCACACGCCTGCAATACATGTCACAAACAATTCCCTGGGAAAAGTTATTTGACACAACATATGAGAACACACACTGGAGAAAAACCATATACCTGCAATATATGTCACAAACAATTCTCTATGAAAAGTAATTTGACAAAACATATGAGAACACACACTGGAGAAAAACCATACACCTGCAATACATGTCACAAACATTTCTGTCGGAAAAGTAATTTGACAACACATATGAGAACACACACTGGAGAAAAACCTTACACCTGCAATATATGTCACAAACAATTCTCTTTGAAAAGTAATTTGAGAACACATATGAGAACACACACTGGAGATTTTTCTCCAGTGTGTGTTTTCCATACACTTGCTGTCTAGCAAAATCTCACGACATCTCAACTCATCTCACAAGTTGTGAGAGGGGGTCGAAAGTCGCCAAAATCGCCTCACGTAAAAACAAACCCAAAGGATTAATTTAAACTTATTTTACAAAGTCAAAGTCAAAGTCAAAAATTTTTATTCCATAAAATCACTGGGATCACTTGGACACGTCTTAAATCTACGTTGCATTTACACCTGTTCGTAACGCGACCAGGCGTGGAAGATACAGGCAAGAAACCACGCTTGGCTATTTTTTTGGAAAATGATCCCTTTACAATCATGTTATAAAAAGAGTTGGAGCATTCAGTCCCAAGCATTTTTATCTTCTATATAATCGGATATTTTATAGTAAGCTTTTTTATACAACTTTTGTTTTATTAGTGTTTTGAATTTATTAACTGACAAATTTGTCATCTCGCTTGGGACTTTGTTAAAGAAGCGTACACATTGCCCTTTAAATGATTTATTAACTTTACCTAGCCTAATCGTGGGTACAGCAAGTTTATCCTTATTTCTAGTATTAACACTATGATTATCACTATTTTTCTTAAACTTACTAACATTTTTATGTACGTACATCAAGTTTTCGTAAATATATTGACAAGGAACAGTCATAATGTTTATTTCTTTAAATTTATTACGTAATGACTCCCTAGGACCCAGGTTATAAACTGCTCGAACAGCCCTCCTCTGCAACACAAATACGGTGTTTATATCTGCAGCACTCCCCCACAACAAAATGCCATATGCCATGATGCTATGGAAGTAGCTGAAGTAAACTAGTCTAGCTGTATCTACGTCTGTAAGTAGACGTATTTTTTTGACTGCATATGCCGCAGAACTAAGTCTCTTCGACAATTTATCTATATGTGGGTCCCATTGAATCTTTTTATCTAAGGTTATGCCCAAAAAAGTAGTAGTGTCCACGAGATCTATATGTTCATTTTTTATTTTTATATGAGAATTTACTTGTGTAACATTTGGTAGTATAAATCTTATACATTAAGAACATTCTTATACAAGAAGATACAGATAAGATCTACACTTTTTTCCCCTATAAATTGCGTATAATAATATAACTGAATGTAATATATTCATTGACTCACCTCTTATTCAAATCACCCGAAAAAGTACATCGATTACGCGGGAAAAATAAAAGCACGCAGCCTTCCTCTCTGGTTGCTCGGTGGGAACTTACAGTGCTCGAGCGGGGTAAGAAGGGCATGAAGTTATGATTTTACTAACATTGCGGGCGCGTATTGTTGATAGTTTAAGAGAAACCAAGGGGCGCTAAATTATTTCTCTACAGTCCATACACCAAGATCATGCTGTGCCGACCCCACATAGAGTGGGATAAGGAAGATGATGATGGACCATGATTGCCAGTAGGGAAGATTGTTTTTTTATCGCATCGAGCATTTAACTAATGCCCGATGTTTTATCGTCACTGTGTGATAGACCGTCCCCAGTGGCGTCGTCGGTTAGACAATTTTTTTACTCTCAATAGTTTCAGGTAGGTAAATAAATAGGAAGGTACTTATTGTAAGTATATATTAACATTTGTAGATTTTTGTTTTTTTTTTAAATGAAATGAAATGTTTATTCGCAAGAATATGTCAAAATATAGGTCTTAAAATTAAGGAATGTCCAATTATATTCTACCTCCTAGGGGCATGCAAATTTATAATGAATGTTACTTGTTATTATGTTTTCAACTTACTGTAATATTTATTTTAATGTATGTTTTTAAACCACCTTGTATGAGCCTTGTAAGTTGCTTGAAATAAAGTGATTTTATTTTATTTATTTAGGACCCCTTAGGTTGGTCATCAATCACCTTAAACAAAAATGTATCTTGTGTTCTTTGCCATAAGCCTGTTATTTATTAAGTATTAAAGGAATAATTATAAATAAAAATCCATTTTTACTTTGATGAATAAAATAATCCCTAAAATAAAATCTTTAATACAATAATACTCGAGATTAAAATTAAAGCTAATCTAACTTCATAAGAATTATCTTCATTAACAGAAAGAAACTTACAACTATTACAAATATAATTTACAAAATACAAAAGAAACAGTCGAGCTATCTAAAGGCTGTTGCAAACGGTCTATAGATAGCTCACCTGATCCAGCTCATCAGACGGTGCCGGTGGAAGCGTGCCCAAGACGCTGGCTGCATTGCCACGCTGAATGGCAATAGTGATCCGTTGAGCCAAATAAGAACCAGCTCTTGGATCGCGCATCGTTTCGACCAGACGCCCTGAAAGAAATAAGATATTGTCTGAGCTACAGAACGTAGACCCCATAAAAGAGCATAATTACCTTAGATTTTTGAAAATAAATATCGTTTTTGATATTGAATATTTTGTATCGATAAATCGAACCAAAATATACCGGCTAAAAGTATCGATATTTCGATGTACCTACCTATCGATATTTTCTCAACAAGCCTACAGCCTAACGCATACCTTTTTTCTGCCGTATTGTACCTACGGAGAAATAAGATCGGCCGTTTTTACTTTAATTATATTTATTTTGAGCAGCTGCTCTGTCTGCCGAAGGAGCTTTTAGGATTCCTGTCATAAAGTAGTTTGTTTCATAAGAATAGTGTATTATCCTGCAATGTTTACGTCTGTATGCAGAGCGTGCTTGGTGGGCAGTGTAAAAATGTATTCCATCGACAGCAAACAAATGCTATCATTATACGAAAAACTCACAAGTACCCAGGTACGAAGCCTTTTTAGTGCTCTTAGCATAATAGAGAACTGCTTTTTGTGCTGTGGTGCCGTTCAGCCAGCCCCTTAATTCATCAAGCTTTGCAATTTGCCTACAATAATAGCCAAGGGGGGGGGGGGGGACTGGGTACAGTCGGTACATGCGGGAGACTCGGTACCTTAATCCTTACTAATATAAGTGCGAAAGTAACTCTGTCTGTCTGTTACCTTATCATACCTACTTAAACTGCCGAACGTGAATGTTTGGCAAGGAAATAGATTCAATCCCAGGGAAGGACATAACTAGGCTCCTTATTCCTGAAAAAATAAATCTGAAGGGGGTGAAATAAGGGATGAAAGTTTGTACCTATGGGCAACCTATCATTATACCAGCAATCAATGTTGTGCACGGCCCAAATTTGGATGGGTGACTGATGTTAACTTCTTGCCCTACCAGATAATATGATTCCAAAGAAAATCTTGTAACATGGAGACAATATTGCGGGTTACAGCTAGTACTATCCATTTTGATGAATCTATATTAGTAATGTAGGTACCTAATGAAATGACGCTTACCTCGGACAAAGGATAAGTATAGCTATCCAACGAGGTAATATCGCCAGCGTTTTGGGGACCTTACCTGCGGTCGGTGATCTGAGCTCTGTTTTCTATCTGTAGGCGAACTTAGATAGAAAACTGAGCTCAATTTTTTTTCTTATTATTATACCGATTACCTTAAAGTTTTTAATGTTATTATAGTTTGCCTTTGTAACTGTGTTCTAAATAAACATATATGTTTTTTCCTAATGAATATTTTCAAGATATTTATTACCTATCTACAACTGTACCTGTCGCTGGTGTTTCAGTAGTGGTAAGCAGCAAAATCTGTTAGATTAAAGTATGCGGTGTGACTTGGTGTTGATTTGTTCCAGCTGGACACAGCACACGGGCCCAGAGTCATCTGCTACTTATGCTTCTCTCTGCTGCAAAGATTCCGCAGATTCTCCGAGCGGGCTCAAAAATTAGACAACATACTCAAAGACCTACTTCATAAAGGCGCTGAGGTAAATGTTTCCTCAGCGGAAAGATGTCCAAGAACATATTAGAGTTATTGGGACGATGAAGTATGTGGGTATAGGTAATGCCAAATATGTAATGTGTGTGAAATGAATGTTGGGCAACCAAAGGTTCTGATGATGGAAGATTGCATGCAACAGACATGAGAATGTTAAGATGGATGACGACCTCGGTGGCGTAGCGGGCGAGTGCTAGGCTGAGACGCAAGAGGCGCGTGTTCGATTCCCGCTACGGGAAAAATGGATGTATATTCTGCAATTATTTCTTTCCGGTCTGGGTGTTGTAGTATTATGTATTATAAGTATGTATCTACAAAAAAAAATGTATGCAAGTATTCTATCAGCCATCTGGTATCCATAGTACAAGCTTTGCTTAGTTTGAGGCTAGATGGCGCTGTGTGAAATGTCCACAAATATGTATGTATTTTATATTTATTACTATTACTAGCTGCCGCCCGCGGCTTCTCTCTCGTGGTACCCGGATAAAAAATAGCCTATATGTTAATCCAGTACATGTACTATGTATATTCCAAGTTTCGTTCAGATCCGTTCAGCTGTTTAGGCGTAATTGAGGCACAAACATCCAAACATCGTTACAAACTTTCGGACTAGATGGCAGCACAGGTAAAGTTAGTACGCGCTATCGTTGCGTTTTGAGCTTTACGCCGGTAATTTCAAGCAAACTAAGACTCTTCAATTTTATAATATAAGTAAGATGTGTGGAGTGACGAGAATAGATAAGATACGGAATGAATACATAAGAGGAATTTGAAAGTAGCAACTGTGACAGGTAAGTTGAGGAGTAGTAGATTAGCATGGGATGGGCATGTCATGCGGAGGGAGGAATGTCATATGACGAGAAGAGTGTTAGATATGAGAGTGGATGGATACAAGGGTAGAAGTAGACCAAAGAAGAGATGGATGGATTGCGTGAATGATGATATGAGTAAGAAAGGAGTGAATACTGTGTTAACTGCTGATAGAGGGGAATGGAAGTGGAAAACATTGCGCCGACTCCACTTAAGTGGGATAAGGGGAGGGAGATAATGATGTTACTCATTATTTTACTAACTCAAAATTGTTTTTTTTTCCTAAACAACTAGGAAAAGTGATGATCAATATCACATTGCTGTAGGTATTAAGTAACCACATACTAGTGTGTTTTCAGGCAACGCACTCCACTATTCTGGAACTACAGCTTGGATTGAAATGTGGTTTATCCACAACCCCTATACAGACCATGTCAATGATCTCAGATTTAAATCTTAGTACTGTCAAGGAGGAACAAATAGTTCATAATGGTTCTGAATACAGTGCAAGCCCACTGGTTACTGTCAAGGTGGAACCAATTGCTAAGCCCGAGGAGTCCATCGATGAAGACTATCCATCCAGTGAGGACAGGCCTGAGACTAAGCCTCCATTATCCGACAGCCCACAAGCTACAACATCCAAAGACGTTCATTTGGATACTGATTGTGTTACAAGTAACCCTGTGACGTGTGACCTGACAAATCACACTAGAAAACCATATTATTGTGACATTTGTCATAAACAATTCACTCAAAAATTTAATTTAACTGTCCACATGCGCACACACACTGGAGAAAAACCGTTCGCCTGTGACATATGTCATAAACAATTCTCTCTTAAATTAAATTTAACAGTCCACATGCGTACACACACTGGAGAAAAACCGTACGCTTGTGACATATGTCATAAGCAATTCTCTCGTAAAATAACTTTGACAATCCACACGCGCACACACACTGGATGTAAACTGTATGAGTGTGACTTTTGTCATAAACAATTCGCTCATAAAGTTAATTTAATTGCCCATTTGCGCACACACACTGGAGAAAAACCGTACGCCTGTTATATATGTCCTAAGCAATTCTCTCGTAAAACAACTTTGACAGACCACATGCGCATACACACTGGAGAAAAACCGTTCGCCTGTTATATATGTCATAAGCAATTCTCTCGTAAAACAACTTTGACAATCCACAAGCGCACACACACTGGAGAAAAACCGTACGCCTGTGACATATGTCACAAACGATTCTGTCAGAGATCAGCTTTGACCCGGCACATGCTTATACACCGGGGAGAAAACTCGTGATCCCACCAAAAACATTCCATTCCATGTAAAATTGGTTGCCAAGACACACAATTTCAAAATGTTGTAAAAAAGTTATGAGATCACCTCTTAGAGCCCCGCTCTCTGAGCTCCGATTTGTGCTGCGCATCACGTAGCCCACGGAGCCTGTCTCAAGTCCAAAGTATATAGCTAAAGCTGCTCTTGAATGTACTACATTTAAAACAATAAATAACAAATAACTCTACCTGTACAGTAAGCCCTGACTCTACAAACTCGTAAATCTTGGTAAAAAAAGTATAGCTTGGCCGTTCAAATGCTCGTGGAACGTGACGTAAAACGGGGCATGCGCCTCGGGCGGCGGGGTGACAGTTTAATGGGCGCCAAAATCATGATAGGCAGGTTAGGTGCAATCTACACTAAAATTCATTTTAAAGAGGAAAGATTTTTTGTTTGTAACGAATAGGTTCCGAAACTACTGAACCGATTTAAAAAATTCTTTCACCAGTAGATGGCTACATTATTACGGAACAACATAGGCTATAATTTATTTAAAAAAAATTAGGTATTCGTAAAAAAATTGGAATATTGTAATCCAAGGTAGAAAACCCAAAATTGTTTTTGGCGTGCGCTGCGAAAACTATTAATGATAGAACAAAATAATGTACTACAGGTTTATTAGGTCTTATTAATGTCTACAAAAAAGCATATCCATCTAATAGAGTTAAGTTACAGTAACAGCTTTTGTGTTCTAAAAAATTATAATGCAGGTAGGAACAAAGGTTAGTTCCATTCGCGTCATATTATGAAACCTTATCCTAATAAATTATTTCATCACCAGGACTATTTATTTCTAAACAAATTCCATTTTAATTCATTCGAATCCGACATTTAGTTCAGAAGTTATCACGAGTATAAGTTCGCGCGTTCTCTGCAATACCTCGGGATGTCTCGAACGGCCACAGAATAGATAATATATAGTTTGACTTTGTAGAGTGGGAGTGGGTGTTACCGAGGTGCGAGAGAGATTAGGTATACAAAATAAATTGACACGTGTTTCAGGATTATTCAAAACAACCCTTAAAAAGGTCTGTAATGGGGTGTCAAAGTTTGTATGGGAACTTTTTAACGGGCGGGCGGTGCGAATTGTTTGAGACTCGGTTTGAAATCTAACGCGTACCTACGAAGTCGCGGGCAACAGCTAGTGTGACATATAAATGAAAAAGTTATGAAGCTAATTTAGGTAATAAAGAGGGTTTATTTATTAAAGGGTTCTTATTGTCCCCATTACAAATACCTGCCACCCGTTAACAACATTTTTTTAACAATTCATATCAAACGCTGAAGAAGTGTGCTACTATAAAGTTTTTCTGTGCCGGTTCGAAAAAATCGTAGATCCGCGTCTGCCAGCACCAGTCTTCTTCTATCGAGTCAATGTTTCAACTAGGTGGTTGATTTAAATGTAGTTAGTCTCCCAGTAGGAGGCCACAGCGATTCCACTGTCGGCGGCCTTCATCAAGTCGTCCTGAGTGCATCCGACCTCGTATGGTTCGTATCGTATGGTTGAGTCCTACAACATATTTTTCATAGAGATATATTTGTCTGCACTGTTTACAAATTGAAAAAAATAATTAATTGTATTCTTTTCCATGCAGACTCTTAAGTTATATTTAAGTTTATTTTCTCTTTTATAATTCTCTGTTTTCTTTTATGTATTTTTCTTCTTTACCATTTGAATATTGATAGACTTATATACTTCTAGACTCTCTTACAGTTAATTTTTGTTGTATTCGTATTTATTTCATCTGTGGATAACGCTGTGGGCTAATATTATTATGTTGATCTGCATTCGCAGAATATATCTAAGGACATTACTTAAGCCATATAATGTAGCCGTTTGTTGTTTCGTAATAAGTAAATAAAATAAAAATAACATCGTTTCATAATTATTATACTATGAATTTTAGGTTAGGTTAGTGACAAAATGACCCATTTATATAACACCCAACAGTCACATAGGAGGTACATAACATACCTACCTAGTCCTGACCCCACACTAGGATTCCCTGTATCGTGGTTATCAGAAACTACGAGTACCATGGTACCACAACACCCCCAGACCTGGCAGAAATATTTGCAGAACATGCAAACATTTCTTCTGCAGCGGGAATCGAACCCGCGCCTCTTGTGTCTCTGCCGAGCAATCGCCCGCCACGCCACCGAGGCCGTCAAATGAAGCTGCAGTGATGATATGAGCCTGGTGAACGCTGTCTCACGAAGAGTTGGTGGTGATGGAGCCCGCAGTGCAGTTCTTGTTTCGAGGCAAAAAGTTGTCATGCGCATTTTATTTCGTTTGGCAAAAAGTCGTGGGGTTGGTGAAATAAAGCGCTTGGTTCCTGGGTATGTGTTTTCTTTCTTCCCGGTAATCCTGGTGTTCTAATAGGTATTTAAATAGGTACCTAACCTACCTACTGGTAAGCTAAGCTGAGGTTGTGTTGGTTGGTAGCTGTGTCAGCTACTAGTGATGGGACTCGAATCGCATTTGATTCGAATAATGACAGTAAAAACTCAATTCGAATGAGATTTTATGTTGATTTGAAGATCGCTGGATTCGAATGGTCGAGTTGATTCGAATCCACGATCTGATTCGAATCAATTTCTTTATTTTATCTGTTATGCTAGTAGTACGCCCTTTGATTACATAATCAAAGAGTACGCCTACCGATGATGGTTGTAATTGGAGAGACCTACCTACGTCATAATAATTATCATTAACAAAAGAATTGACAACCTCGGTGGCTTGGCGGGCGAGTGCTCGACTCGCGGGTTCGATTCCCGCTGCGAGAGAAATGTTTGCATGTTCTGCAAATATTTTTTCCGGGTCTGGGTGTTTCAATACTATGTATTTACAAAAAAAAAAGTTTATATGTATTCTATCAGCCATCTGGTTTCCATAGTACAAGCTTAGCTTGGTTTGGGGCTAGATGGCGTTGTGTGAAACGTCCACAAATATTTATTTATTATATTTCGATTGCTAATATTATAGGTAAGGTTTAAGATAATCGGTATACTTATAAGAAAAAAAATTGAGCTCAGTTTTCTATCTAAGTTCGCCTACAGATAGAAAACAGAGCTCAGATCACCGACCGCAGGTAAGGTCCCCAAAACGCTGGCGACGTTACCTCGTTGGATAGCTATACTTATCCTTTGTCCGAGGTAAGCGCCATTTCATTGGGTACCTACATTGCTAATATAGATTCATCAAAATGGATAGTACTAGCTGTAACCCGCAATGTTATCTGCATGTTACAAGATTTTCTTTGGAATCATATTATCTGGTAGGGCAAGAAGTTAACATCACTCACATCCTGGCAGTCACCCATCCAAATTTGGGCCGTGCACAACATTGATTGCTGGTATAATGATAGGTTGCCCATAGGTACAAACTTTCATCCCTTATTTCACCCCCTTCAGATTTATTTTTTCAGGAATAAGGAGCCTAGTTATGTCCTTCCCTGGGATTGAATCTATTTCCTTGCCAAACATTCACGTTCGGCAGTTTAAGTATGATAAGGTAACAGACAGACAGAGTTACTTTCGCACTTATATTAGTAAGGATTAAGGTACCGAGTCTGCCGCATGTACCGACTGTACCCAGTCCCCCCCCCCCCTTGGCTATTATTGTAGGCAAATTGCAAAGCTTGATGAATTAAGGGGCTGGCTGAACGGCACCACAGCACAAAAAGCAGTTCTCTATTATGCTAAGAGCACTAAAAAGGCTTCGTACCTGGGTACTCGAGTTTTTCGTATAATGATAGCATTTGTTTGCTGTCGATGGAATACAGTTTTACGCTGCCCACCAAGCACGCTCTGCATACAGACGTAAACATTGCAGGATAATACACTATTCTTTTCAAACAAACTACTTTATGACAGGAATCCTAAAAGCTCCTTCGGCAGACAGAGCAGCTGCTCCAAATAAATATAATTAACTAAAATAAAAACGGCCGATCTTATTTCTCCAAGTTCGTACAATACGGCGGGAGGTGTGAGTGAAGTGAGATCATAGAAGGTGTAAATGTGACCAGATTTAAATTGAACATTATGCCAGCTGCTCGCCTAAATTCTGCTATTGAATGAAGACAATAAAATAAATAAACAAATAGACACGAAAATAAATAAACGAACGCTAAGTATTAAAAAAATATTTTATTTAAAAATATTGATTAGTGATTAACACGAATTAACAATTCTAATTGATACCTAGGTACTTCTAATTTTCTGTGGTATCTCATTATTATGTACGGTACCTACTCTTTTTGTCAAGCTGTAGGTAAGTTTGTGGCATCTAGGAATTGAAGGTGTATGGTTATATGTATGGTTTTCCTCAATTATGTGTTCATTATATGTTTTGACTTTGACCAAAGACGTGTATGTTACATGACATCTAGGTAATGCAGGCGTACCGAAGGTTTTTCTTCAGTATGTGATCTGATATGTCGTATCAAATTACTTTTCTCAGAGAATTGTTTGTATAATGTATTGCAGGTGTGTGGTTTTTCTCCGGTGTGTGTTCTTATATGTCGTATAAACTGACTTTTTTCAGAGAATTGTTTGTATCATGTATTGCAGGAGAGCGGTTTTTCTCTAGCGTGTGTTCTCGTATGTCGTGTCAAATTACTTTTATCAGAGAATTGTTTGTGACATGTATTGCAGGTGTGTGGTTTTTCTCCGGTGTGTGTTCTTATATGTCGTATCAACTGACTTTTTTCAGAGAATTGTTTGTGACATGTATTGCAGGCGTGTGGTTTTCCTCTAGCGTGTCTTCTTATATGTGTTGTCAAATTACTTTTCTTAGAGAATTGCTTGAGACATGTATTGCAGGTGTGTGGTTTTTCTCCGGTGTGTGTTCTTATATGTCGTATCAACTGACTTTTTTCAGAGAATTGTTTGTGACATGTATTGCAGGCGTGTGGTTTTCCTCTAGCGTGTCTTCTCATATGTGTTGTCAAATTACTTTTCTTAGAGAATTGCTTGAGACATGTATTGCAGGTGTGTGGTTTTTCTGCGGTGTGTGTTCTTATATGTGTTATCAAATTACTTTTCTTAGAGAATTGCTTGAGACATGTATTGCAGGTATATGGTTTTTCTCCAGTGTGTGTTCTTATATGTGTTATCAAATTACTTTTCTTAGAGAATTGCTTGAGACATGTATTGCAGGTATATGGTTTTTCTCCAGTGTGTGTTCTCATATGTTTTGTCAAATCACTTTTCCAAGTGAATTGTTTGTGACATGTATTGCATGTGTATGGTTTTTCTCCGGTGTGTGTTCTTATATGTGTTATCAAATTACTTTTCTTAGAGAATTGCTTGAGACATGTTTTGCAGGTGTGTGGTTTTTCTCCAGTGTGTGTTCTCATATGTGCTGTCAAATGACTTTTCTCGGAGAATACTTTGTGACATGTATTGCAAGCGTGTGGTTTTTCTCCAGTGTGTTTTCTTATATGTCTTTTCAAATTACTTTTCTGGGAGAATTCATTGTGACATATATTGCAGGCGAAATGTGTCTCTTTTGAGTTTGTTTGCACATGTATTGTCAATTTTGATTTTTGAGTTATTTGTTTATTACATGTTATATTGCGGGCATATGTTTCTGTAATGTCATTCTGTGAAGAGGAACTAGCTTCACAATAGTTATCCACATTAATGTCTTTGGATTTAGTTGTCTGTGGGCTCTTGGTGGTCGGAGCCTCCCTCACAGGGCTGTCATCAATGGATGGACAGTCTTCATCGGTGCATTCCTCCTTCCATTCCATAGCTATAAATTCTTCCTTGACAGTTACATGAGGATTTTCAATGTTTTTAAATTCATTAAGAACCATGGTCTCTGTAGGCGTAGTGGTAAGACTACATTTAACTCCCAGATTCAGCTTCATTATATTGGTGTATGTTGCCTGTAAACAAATAGCAGAAAGTATGCCTAAATTATATTTTCTTGTCAGCACTGAACGATATTGATTGGGTCCTGCTGTTGATAAGGTACCTCAATGCCTTCGTTAAATAAGTCTTGGAATATGTTCTCTGACTTGTCAGCCAGCTTGGTGAATCTGAGGCATCTCTGCAGCTGAGAGTGACAGATGTAGCAGATGACTCTGGGCCCGGGTGCTGTGTCCAGCTGAAACAAATCAACACCAAGTTGTGATCTTATCTTGTTACTTGTTGTGTCACTGGTTTCCTTAAGAAATGTCGACCCAAGATTAGACTTTGTTGAAATATAAAAATAATAAGTATTGTTACATCATCCCTTTGTCCCTAGATAATTATGATATGGTAGGTAAATATAGCTGCATTCAAGGTACAAAGTTGGTATGTATCCATTAGAATATAAGAATATTTCATTCTTAGCATAGCTCAAACTAGACGTGATAGCCTGTATCACAGGCCTTTGCATTTGTAGTTAAAACAGTCACTAAATAAAGATATTTATTTTGGTCCCGGAAGCTGTAGTGCCCGGGACAAATTTAGATGGAGTAGGCTTGCCCAGCACCTATTCCATCCTCTCAGCTTAGTCGGCCTTGTCCACAGGAAAGACATGGTCAATACGTGCGGAGCCGTGGGTTTCCTCACGATGTTTTCCTTCACCATTTGAGTATACCAGTGTATAGCGCACATAATTTTTTCGCACAGAAAAATCGATTTGTACACAACCGGATTTGAACCCACGAGATTAGGATCGGAAGGCGGGGTCACCACCAACTAGACCGCCATAAAACTATCTGATTTATATCTTGGTTTTAATTATAAGACCCTTGCAGGCGGATAAGTTTCGAAAACTCTTCTAACAAATAACAGTACCTATTACTTACTATTAGTTATGATGATGAATGAAAGATGTCTAACGAAACAGGTAGGTATATTGGAAGTTGGAACGTTGGAAGGGGAAAACCTCGGCGCACGTTTCTGGATCAAATCAGCGACGTTTTAGAAAAGGGCCAGGTAAATTAATTTAATTATTATCTATTAATTTAAATTAATTTTTAAAAACGTTGAGTACCCTAAACCGACGAGCATGCATGACGAATGTAATGAATGAGAGTAAATGAAGCGAAAGAAGCAGGTATTGTCACGCTCATAGCAAATGGAGATCCGTGATCTCTCCTACCCCCATGGGAGACGCGTGATTTTATGTATGAATGAAGCGTACGTACCTTGCTACCCGTGAGTTGTTGGAATACTGCTAGGACTAGGCTGCTATCAATATCATACATTTTAACATTGTCTACTAGGCACACTCGGCATACAGATGAACACATCTTAGGACTTATATTTTTATTGCTTGAATGTTTGTAGTCACAGGATTCAGACAGGAGATTGATATTGATTTTGTAGTTTTTGCTTTTGGCTTAGCATAGCATAGGATAGGTAGGTAGGTACTAGTGATGGGACTCGCTCAAATCGAAAATGAATATTCGAATCAACTCGAATCATCCGGAAAAAAATCGAATCATGACTCGAATTAACCCTTGATTCGAATTGATTGATGATTCGAATCGATTTAATGATTCGAATCAATACAAATCGATACGATAATTCGAACAACAGATACTTAATAAATAAAAAAACGCTTAGATTCATTTTTGAATCATCATCATCATTAGCCTGAACAGTCCACTGCAAGACGTAGGTCTCTCCAATTACAACCATCGCTAGGTGTACTACTTGCGTAACAGATCGTGGATTCGAATATACTTATACGTCCGTTTATAATTTAATCAGACTAGGGTTTCTTTAATCTGAAATATATTAGCGGAATTTGATGGTTTTATTTTAAATCCAAATATCAGAAATCTGGCGACATTTTACTTTTGACCTAGCGCTTTAAAAAAATCCAATGTGGCAACACGGGTTAGCATCCCTGTACTCTGTAGTCTGTGCTGTAGTCTATGGATTACTGCAATCAGTGTGACCAACGTAGGCGATTTATCGCCATTTAGGCTACTTGAACTAGAATCGGCGATGAAAAAATAAGAAAGGCGACTGATCGCCTATTAGGTTACTTCAGGGACAAGCCATTCAAATTAGTCGAATTTAAATTCTGTCTTTCATTACTCTTGAGTAATGCAGTCGTAGAAAGAATTTTTAGCGTGATGGGTACGGTGAAGACAAAATTAAGAAACAGTATGCAACTGCTGAACATGCTGATCGCTATCCTATTAATTCGAACACATCTGAAATATCAGAAGTATCTGCTGTAATAGTTTCCAACCAAGTGATCACATGATCAGTTTACATGCTGGTAGAAAATGTACGCCGCCTCCAATACCAGCAGTCTTAGCGAAGCTTGTGCCAGTACTAGCACATCAGCTACCACAAAATATGACGGTGACGGCGAACGAAAGTCTTGCTGGTTGGTGCTTTATTGTTGCTGGCAGACGAATCAGAATCTTTCTAATACTCCTAGACTCGTTTGGAGCCTGATCAGGACTTGGTTTTCTTATAAGTATAAATAAAGTTGAAATTAAACTATTTTTTTTATATATCGGTTCCTTTGTAAGCTGCAGAACCTGAAATTCGGCTACATTGACCATGATTGCGAGTAGGGTAGATTGTTTCTATATTCGTCACTGTTGTGATAGACACGTCCCCAGTGGCATCGGTTAGGCTAATTATTTTTTAATTTTCAATAGTGTTTATGTAGGTTATAGTTAAGTACATAAGATTTTTGTTTTGTTTCTTTAGATTTTTATACTTTTTATTGTCTGTGTTCTTTAATTTTATTTTATATTTACTACCACTGTTATGAGCCACTAAGTTGCTTGAAATAAAGTGATTTTATTTTATTTTATTTATTTATTATGCTACCTAAGCTGTGAAAGAAAAATGGCGATATCAGTCCAAGCGTCGTTGGCAACACTAACTGCAAGGCAAGCTCGCTCAAACAAAACTGCAGAATCAATCAATATTAATATCTTCTGTCTAAATCCTGTGGCTACGAACATTCAAGCAATAAAAATATAAGTCACAGGATGTGTTCATCTGTCTGTAGAATCTGCCTCGTCGGCGATGTAAAATTGTCTAACATTGAAAGCAACCGGGTATTAGAAGTGTATGAAAACCTCACGAAAATCAAGGTACGTACCTACTCTTCAATTCTTACCTTGGAGACCACAGATAGAAGCTGTGGGCCGCAAGATTTTTGCCTGTGTATTCACCATATCCATCTTGGGAGTCTTAGATCAGAAGTGGCTGCAAGTTTTCTTATGATTACTTGTGGCTCTGCCCACCCCGTTGGGGATGCGGGCGTGATAATATGTATGTATTTATGCACAGTAATAAACATTTTTCTATTTCTATTTTCTATTTCTGAATTTCGTCTCAAGCTCAAATGGCTTCCTATTCGTTTTCTCCGGAATACTCACATTCTTTCCCTTCTGTGCAAGATCCTCCACAATCCCTTGACCCCCTCCTACTTGAAAGATCAATTTGAATTCCTCCACAATGACAAATCCCGGACATTGTCTCAAAATCTCCTTTTAACTGCCACCCATAGAACCAGCTTTTAAGACTCTTCCTTCGCAATACATGCCATACGCTTGTGGAATGTGTTGCCTATCAATATTAGGAAATCCACTTCTCTAGCAGGTTAAAAACTTATATTTATCGCAGATGCCTGAGTAGGCTATGTATGTATTTATTGGTTTTGATACTTATTTGCTTCAAATAGTAGGTATATGTATATTCTATGTATATTTATCTAAATATATACATTATATTTGTTTAATCTATTCATATTGTGTAGCTCCTATTCATACACCCCCGGCCACCTTTGCATTCTGTTCTCTTTTTCCATGCATGGTTGTCTGGAAGAGATCACTCTTAAGCAATAAGTTTCATATATTTTTTATGAGTTTTCATTCATTCATTCATACTCTTCATTCAACATCTTACTAATGTTCAAAAATGCGAAAGTTTGTGAGGATGTGTGGATGTGACGATGTATGTTTGTGCCTCAATCACGCCCAAACTGTTGAACGGGTTTAGAGAGATTAAATTTAATATTCTATTAGACATAGACCAACTTTGAATCTGGAATACAGCCATATTTTTATTATTATTTTAAATAATTATTGTTTTTATTTAATTAGTGAAATTGGCTATGTATACTATGTTAATTCTTATCTTCAATAAATAAATAAATCTCAGTCACAGGGATGACGGAACAATATTATTTTATACTAGCTGTTGCCCGCGACTTCATGCGTGTTAGATTTCAAACCGAGTTTCAAACCATTCGCACCGCCCGTTAAAAAGTTCTCATACAAACTTTGACACCCCTGTATATAACTAACCCTTCCCGCACCTCGGTAACACCCACTCCCACTCCACAGAGTCAAACTATATACTATCTATTCTGTGGCCGTTCGAGACATCCCGAGGTATTGCAGAGAACGCGCGAACTTATACTCGTGATAACTTCTAAACCAAACGTCGGATTCGAATGAATTAAAATGGAATTTGCTTAGAAATAAATGGTCCTGGTGATGAAATAATTTATTTTGATAAGGGTTTATACCATAACGCGAACGGAACCAATCTTCCTACCTGCATTGTAATTAAATTTTAGAACACAAAAGCTGTTATTGTGACTTAACTTTAATAGATGGATATATTGTCTCGTAGGATTTTTTTGTAGACATAAATAAGACCTATAAACCTGTAGAACATTATTTTGTTCTATAATCAATAGTTTTCGCAGCTATTTTTGCTATTTTTGCTTTTCTACCTTGGGTTACAATATTGCAATTTTCTTAAGGATCCCTAATTTTTTTGAAAATATATTATAGCGTATATTGTTCCCTGATAATGTAGCTTTCTATTGGTGAAAGAATTTTTGAAATCGGTCTTGTAGTTTCGGAGCCTATTCAATACAAACGAAAAAACAAAAATTGTTTCCTCTTTAAAATATTAGTGTAGATTTCATAAAAGTCTAATATTGGGTCAATATCACTGAAGAGAACCAGTGACACAACATAGATCTCAACTTGGTGTTGATTTGTTTCAGCTGGACACAGCACCCGAGCCTCGAGTCTTCTGCTACATCTGCCACTCTGTGCTGCAGAGATGCCGCAGATTATACGAGCTGGCTCTCAAATCGGACAACATACTCAAAGACTTATCAAACAAAGGCATTGAGGTACCTTAACAACAGCAGGACCCAAACAATATCATTCAGTGCTGACAAGAAAATATAATTTAGGCATACTTTCTGCTATTTGTTTACAGGCAACACACAAAAATTTACTGAAGCTGAATCTGGGAGTTAAATGTAGTTTTACCACTACGCCTACACAGACCATGGATTTTAATGAATTTAAAAACATTGAAAATCCTCATGTAACTATCAAGGAAGAACCTATAGTTATGGAATGGAAGGAGGAATGCACCGATGAAGACTGTCCATCCATTGATGACAGCCCTATGTGGGAGGCTCCGTCCACCAAGAGCCCATGGACAACTAAATCCAAAGACATTAATGTGGATAACTATTGTGAGGCTAGTTCCTCTTCACAGAATGACATAACAGAAACATATGCTCGCAATATAACATGTAATAAACAGTTACCTCAAAACCTTAAATTGACAGAACATGTGCAAACGAACTCTAAAGAGACACATATCACCTGGAATATGTGTCACAAAAAAATCAGTCACAAAGGTAATTTGATAAGACATATGAGAACACACACTGGAGAAAAACCATACACATGCAATACATGTCACAGACAATTCTCTGCGAAAGGTTATTTAACAAAACATATGAGAACACACACTGGAGAAAAACCATATACCTGCAAAACATGCCACAAACAATTCTCTGAGAAAGGTACTTTGACAAGACATATTATGATAAGTCACACTAGAGAAAAACCATACACCTGCAATACATGTCACAAGCAAATCTCTACGAAAAGTCATTTGAAAACACATATGAGAACACACACTGGAGTAAAACCATACACCTGCAATACATGTCACAAACAATTTTCTTTTAAAAGTAATATGACAAAACATATGAGAACACACACTGGAGAAAAACCATACACCTGCAATACATGTCACAAACAATTCTTTGAGAAAGCTAATTTGATAGTACATATGAGAACACACACTGGAGAAAAACCATACACCTGCAAAACATGTCACAGACGATTCACTGCGAAAACTCATTTAACAAAACATATGAAAATACACTCTAGAGAAAAACTATACATCTGCATTACATGCCACAAACAATTCTCTTTTAAATACCAATTGAAAGAACATCATGTGGACACACACTTAGAGGAAAATAACAGGCCTGTAATTGATGTCACAAACAATTTATCTGACAAAAGTCTCCGTTTTGGTAAGACATATGAGAACACCCGGAGACATATGAGAACAAATACTGGAGAAAAACCATAGAGTTACTAATTAGAATTTCGATTTTCTTATTCGATTATCTCTTGGTTTGTTTGTTATTTCTGGTTTGAGCGACTCAAGTTGAAATGACTGTTGACTCGACTCTGTTTGTTGGCGATGAGCTATCGCAAGTTACATATGATACTATATATACTATATTACATACTATATATACATATCATCATCATCGTCATCATCATCTTCCTGCCCTTATTCCACTCTATGTGGGGTCGGCATAACATGATCCAAGGATCATGCTGTAAGAGTTTTGGCTAAGGTGTTTTATAACCGGCCGCCTGCCTGACGTCAACCCTCCTTGGGAATACTTGCTTATTGTATCTCATCATGTTGGAGGATACTATCCCATAGTCGACTTTTACGACATGCTCGGGGAGAGAAGCAGCTGGACGCATTCTATGTTTTTTCTTTACTCCCAGTCCAGCGAAGAAGTATATATTATGAACCTATGTATATGTCGGCGCGAAGGCGTTATTTGTATCTACGAGATTCGTCAGACCACGTGGAATCATGCGTTTTAGAATTAACTAGCTGTGCCCCGCGGTTTCACCCGCGTTTTTCTCGTTTCCGTGGAAATACCGAGATAAAATATTGCCTATATTATAGCCTCCCTCAATAAATAGACTATGACCCATAACTCATTAAAAGGTACCAACTCTTAACATCTTACACACGTGATAACTTTTAAACGAAATATCCGATTGAGATGAAAAAAAAGTATTTTACTTCTACATAAATACTCCTGATAACATAATGCTTAATTTCGATGAAGATTAATATTATTACGATACATATTTAACGTAGTTTTTTTTCTTCAGACGATTTAATAATTATTTTGAACACAAAATCGGTTATTGTGATTAAACCATGATAGCTAGATATATGTTCTCGCGGATTTTTTTGTAGGTCTTGATGGGATCTACAAACCCGTAGTACATCATTTTGTTCTATTGTCAATAGTTTTTGCAGCGCACGCAAAAATAGGTTTTCGATTTTACACCTTGTGTTACAAAATAGCAATTTTATTACGAATCCCTAATTTTGAAAGAAAAAAAACATAGCCTATAGCCTTCCTCGATAAATGGACTACCCAACACTGAAAGAATCATTCAAATCGGACCAGTAGTTCCAGAGATTAGCGCGTTCAAACAAACAAACAAACAAACACTGCAGCTTTATAATATTAGTATAGATTTGAAGTCATTTCATTGTTAATTTAATGATTAACTAGTTGAACAATGATTTTACCATTTTCATAGTTCCTAAAATCATTGTTGAATTTAATCCACTGTAAAATGTAAACTTCAGGAGTGCACAAGCAATTTTAAGCTTTTGTTATTGAAATTGCTCAGGTACTCCTGTATTTCGAATAAATACGGGCGGCTGGCACGACAAAGGAAACATTCTTGTTCGAGCCGCCGCACTGTAATGACCTACGTAAGAGTATGTACAGTAGTTAACCTTTTGGACGCCAATGTCACCTATAGACGACAAGCACTTCCGATTTCTGTACGCCAACGTCGTCTATACATGACAAAAAACCCGGCCCACAAAATATGAAATAAAATCATTGTAAAATGATTACTGGTATTTTATTCGGTCATTCCTCAAAATAGAATAATCCAGCAACATGTGAGTATAGTTAACAAGTCTCCTAAAGCCACTAGCATCGAGAAATATTGAAATAAAAACATGGACTCATATCCAAGAAAAATACTGTGTCCAGCACGCCAAAGTCGTCTATACTTGACGCTAGTGAGGTGGTAAAGGACGAACAGATTTATCGAAAACTATTCACAAATTCACAATTCAAGTTGTGTTATTTATTTTTACAGTTAGTATGTAAAGAATTTGAACTTTATTAATGAATATTTGAATAAAACAAAACGTAATAAACATAAAACTATACCATCCGCTACCATGAATTAAAAAATGGCATCAAATCAATTTCGCATAATAAATCTGATAACTCAACTCTGGCGCATCCCTAGCTTGTCACCGATAATCAGTGCTCTGGACGCCATGGTCAAGTATAGACGACACACTGATGACGTCATAGGCGAATAGCGAGAAAATAGTGCAGTGCGATTGTTAAGATGTTTTACATAATTTCGATGTTTCACATCTGCCAGGCGTCCCGTGACGGCTCACAACTTTTTAGTTTACCTGACCAAGATTTATAATATTCTAAGACTGATTGTGATTACTTAGTGCGAAATGTACAATAATTGTTGATTTTATTATACAACTAGCTGTTGCCCGCGACTTCGCACGCGTTAGATTACTTTTATACTTTGGTACCCCATTTCACCTTTTTCAAGGGCCTAAGGGTCACCTATGCGCTGGACAGACCAAGTGAAATCCGCATTAGGAAGCAGAGTAACTGACTGTGCCAGACAGTCTGCTAACAGGGAGAGATGGCGGGAGATCGTGCGGAGAGCTGTATCCACCTCCACCATCAACGTGGATGCCTCGACGTGACCACGACCGCTCTGCCAAGAGCGAAACGACAGAGAAGAAGTACCTAAGCCCTCCCGCACCTCGGTAACACCCACTCCCGCTACAGAGTCAAACTAATTAATCCTTAATTTTTTTGAAAATAAATTATGGACAATGTTTTTTTTTCTATATTATAAATACGAGAGATTTTTTGTTTGTAACGAATAGGCTCCGAAACTACTGGACCGATTTCAAAAATTCTTTTACCAATAGAAAGCTACATTATCAAGGTCCAGTATAGGTTATAATAAATTTTCAAAAAAATTAGGGATCCGTAATCCTTATCGTCCTTATAATCCTTATCGTCCTTATCATCCTTATCGTCCTTATCATCCTTATCGTCCGTATCGTCCTTATCGTCCTTATCATCCTTATCGTCCTTATCATCCTTATCATCCTTATCGTCCTTATCGTCCTTATCATCCTTATCGTCCTTATCATCCTTATCATCCTTATCGTCCTTATCATCCTTATCATCCTTATCGTCCTTATCATCCTTATCATCCTTATCGTCCTTATCATCCTTATCGTCCTTATCGTCCTTATCATCCTTATCGTCCTTATCATCCTTATCGTCCTTATCATCCTTATCGTCCTTATCATCCTTATCGTCCTTATCATCCTTATCGTCCTTATCATCCTTATCGTCCTTATCATCCTTATCGTCCTTATCATCCTTATCGTCCTTATCATCCTTATCGTCCTTATCGTCCTTATCGTCCTTATCATCCTTATCGTCCTTATCATCCTTATCGTCCTTATCGTCCTTATAATCCTTATCGTCCTTATCGTCCTTATCATCCTTATCGTCCTTATCGTCCTTATCGTCCTTATCGTCCTTATCATCCTTATCGTCCTTATCGTCCTTATCATCCTTATCGTCCTTATCGTCCTTATAATCCTTATCGTCCTTATCGTCCTTGTCGTCCTTGTCGTCCTTATCGCCCTTATCGTCCTTATCGCCCTTATCGTCCTTATCGTCCTTATCGCCCTTATCGTCCTTATCGCCCTTATCGTCCTTATCGCCCTTATCGTCCTTATCATCCTTGTCCTTACGTCCCTGTCCCTGTCCCTGTCCCTGTCCCTGTCCCTGTCCCTGTCCCTGTCCCTGTCCCTGTCCCTGTCCCTGTCCCTGTCCCTGTCCCTGTCCCTGTCCCTGTCCCTGTCCTGTCCTGTCCTGTCCTGTCCTGTCCTGTCCTGCCCTGCCCTGCCCTGCCCTGCCCTGCCCTGCCCTGCCCTGCCCTGCCCTGCCCTGCCCTGCCCTGCCTTTGTCCTGACTGACTGACTGACTGACTGACTGACTGACTGACTGACAGACAACGCACAGCCTAAACCACTGGACGTAGAGACTTGAAATTTTCAGTGTAGGTAAACCTTGGTACGTAGGGGTGTACTAAGAAGGGATTTTTCAAAATTCAACCTCTAAAGGGGTGAAAAGGGATGAAAACCTGGAATCAATTTTTGGCCTAAAACTGCAAATAACCTATATCAAATTAAAGAGCCGATTTTTCTCATTTAGTTGATGTCATAATTACCTGTAAATTCTTTATTTTTGGCATGTTTTTCATGAAAAATAGAATACTTTTATTTTGACATTATGACAGCGATGATACCAAAGATTAGTAATAGATGATACAAAACATATGGAAAAGGAACTGTCAATGTCAAATTACCTGTGATAGGAACTGAGGAAAGGAAGCATAAATTATTACTGGTCTAATAAGTTTCCAATCTTGATTATTCATGGAGTTCTGACGTAATTCTACGTCTGAAAACTAGATGTCGCTGCTAATTCTGATCAAATTTTGACGCGCTATCGTTGCGTTTTGAAAAGTTACCTTAACTCTCAAAATTTTTACTAAATTCACCGAGATTTCTTAATTTTTAGATTTAGGTACGTTTGTTACTCTTTCACGCAAAAACTACGGAATATACTTACATACCCTATTATTCATATTCGTTCGCTAAAGTTAGCCATTGCTTAAAGTTAGCCCTGTCACTGTTTGTCATTATGAAATGGTAAGAGATGGCAATACTTTAGTCATCGTTTAGCGTACACTATATTATAATGAATAATGAGGATAGTACCTACGTGTGCTGGAATGGGACATAGGGTACTTTTTATCTGGGTACCGCGTGAGCGAAGCCGCGGGCGGCTGCTAGTATGAAATATATTAGCGGAATTTGATGGTTTTATTTAAAATCCAAATATCAGAAATCTGGCGACATTTTACTTTTGACCTAGCGCTTTAAAAAAATCCAAGGTGGCAACACGGGTTAGCATCCCTGTACTCTGTAGTCTGTGCTGTAGTCTATGGATTACTGCAATCAGTGTGACCAACGTAGGCGATTTTTCGCCATTTAGGCTACTTATGACTAGAATCGGCGATGAAAAAATAAGAAAGGCGACTGATCGCCTATTAGGTTACTTCAGGGACAAGCCATTCAAATTAGTCGTATTTAAATTCTGTCTTTCATTACCCTTGAGTAATGCAGTCGTAGAAAGAATTTTTAGCGTGATGGGTACGGTGAAGACAAAATTAAGAAACAGTATGCAACTGCTGAACATGCTGATCGCTATCCTATTAATTCGAATACATCTGAAATATCAGAAGTATCTGCTGTAACAGTTTCAAACCAAGTGATCACATGATCAGTTTACATGCTGGTAGAAAAATGTATGCCGCCTCCAATACCAGCAGTCTTAGCGAAGCTTGTGCCAGTACTAGCACATCAGCTACCACAAAATATGACGGTGACGGCGAACGAAAGTCTTGCTGGTTGGTGCTTTATTGTTGCTGGCAGACGAATCAGAATCTTTCTAATACTCCTAGACTCGTTTGGAGCCTGATCAGGACTTGGTTTTCTTATAAGTATAAATAAAGTTGAAATTAAACTATTTTTTTTTATATATCGGTTCCTTTGTAAGCTGCAGAACCTGAAATTCGGCTACATTGACCATGATTGCGAGTAGGGTAGATTGTTTCTATATTCGTCACTGTTGTGATAGACACGTCCCCAGTGGCATCGGTTAGGCTAATTATTTTTTAATTTTCAATAGTGTTTATGTAGGTTATAGTTAAGTACATAAGATTTTTGTTTTGTTTCTTTAGATTTTTATACTTTTTATTGTCTGTGTTCTTTAATTTTATTTTATATTTACTACCACTGTTATGAGCCACTAAGTTGCTTGAAATAAAGTGATTTTATTTTATTTTATTTATTTATTATGCTACCTAAGCTGTGAAAGAAAAATGGCGATATCAGTCCAAGCGTCGTTGGCAACACTAACAGTAAGGCAAGCTCGCTCAAACAAAACTGCAGAATCAATCAATAATAATATCTTCTGTCTAAATCCTGTGGCTACGAACATTCAAGCAATAAAAATATAAGTCACAGGATGTGTTCATCTGTCTGTAGAATCTGCCTCGTCGGCGATGTAAAATTGTCTAACATTGAAAGCAACCGGGTATTAGAAGTGTATGAAAACCTCACGAAAATCAAGGTACGTACCTACTCTTCAATTCTTACCTTGGAGACCACAGATAGAAGCTGTGGGCCGCAAGATTTTTGCCTGTGTATTCACCATATCCATCTTGGGAGTCTTAGATCAGAAGTGGCTGCAAGTTTTCTTATGATTACTTGTGGCTCTGCCCACCCCGTTGGGGATGCGGGCGTTGGGGGCGTTGGGGGCGTGATAATATGTATGTATTTATGCACAGTAATAAACATTTTTCTATTTCTATTTTCTATTTCTGAATTTCGTCTCAAGCTCAAATGGCTTCCTATTCGTTTTCTCCGGAATACTCACATTCTTTCCCTTCTGTGCAAGATCCTCCACAATCCCTTGACCCCCTCCTACTTGAAAGATCAATTTGAATTCCTCCACAATGACAAATCCCGGACATTGTCTCAAAATCTCCTTTTAACTGCCACCCATAGAACCAGCTTTTAAGACTCTTCCTTCGCAATACATGCCATACGCTTGTGGAATGTGTTGCCTATCAATATTAGGAAATCCACTTCTCTAGCAGGTTAAAAACTTATATTTATCGCAGATGCCTGAGTAGGCTATGTATGTATTTATTGGTTTTGATACTTATTTGCTTCAAATAGTAGGTATATGTATATTTATCTAAATATATACATTATATTTGTTTAATCTATTCATATTGTGTAGCTCCTATTCATACACCCCCGGCCACCTTTGCATTCTGTTCTCTTTTTCCATGCATGGTTGTCTGGAAGAGATCACTCTTAAGCAATAAGTTTCATATATTTTTTATGAGTTTTCATTCATTCATTCATACTCTTCATTCAACATCTTACTAATGTTCAAAAATGCGAAAGTTTGTGAGGATGTGTGGATGTGACGATGTATGTTTGTGCCTCAATCACGCCCAAACTGTTGAACGGGTTTAGAGAGATTAAATTTAATATTCTATTAGACATAGACCAATTTTGAATCTGGAATACAGCCATATTTTTATTATTATTTTAAATAATTATTGTTTTTATTTAATTAGTGAAATTGGCTATGTCATCATCATTTCCCTGCCCTTGTCCCACTTTATGTGGGGTCGGCACAACATGTATTTCTCTTCCATTTCCCTCTGTCAGAAGTCATCTCAACGCTCACTCCTTTCTTACTCATGTCATCTTTCACACAGTCCATCCATCTTTTCTTTGGCCTACCTCTACCCACATATCCTTCCACATTCATATCTAACACTCTTCTCGTCACATGACATTCTTCCCTTCTCATGACATGTCCATACCACGCTAACCTATTGCTCCTCAACTTATCCGCCACCGGCGCTACTTTCAGACTTCCTCTTATATACTCATTCCTTACCTTATCCATTCTTGTTACCCCACACATCCATCTCAACATTCGCATCTCTGCTGCATGTACTCGCCTTTCATCCGACCCTTTGGTTGCCCAACATTCAGATCCATACAGTACGACAGGTCTTATGATTGTTTTGTAAATCTTCCCCTTAAGTTTAAGGGGCATTCGGGGATCACACGTTGTTCCTGAGACCTGTCGCCATTTCATCCATCCTGCATTTATTCTATTTTTTACATCTCTGTCAATCTCACCATCATTCTGTACTACTGAACCGAGGTACCGGAAATCGGAACAGACTGGTAGGGATACACCATCTAAGGCAATAGGGGTGAAATTGGATGGACCACCGAAATCACAAAACAGATGCTCTGTTTTCGTTCTACTGATTTTCAGTCCGACACTCTCCAATTTCACCTGCCATTTTTCCAGTCTGCTCTGGACCTCGGTTGCGTCTTCTCCGACAAGGACAATGTCGTCGGCGAACAGCATACACCAGGGTGCCTCCTCCTGTATGTCCGATGTCAATGCATCCATTACCAGGAGGAACAAAAAAGGGCTTAAAGCCGATCCCTGGTGTAAGCCCACAGCCACATTGAACTTGTCAGAGACGCCAGCTTCGGACCGGACATGTGTACTGGCACCGCTGTACATGGCCCGAATCAGCTGCAGGTACTTCCCAGGCATACCTTTCTCTTTCATAGCCCACCACAGAACCTCACGGGGTACCCTATCATATGCCTTCTCTAGGTCAACGAATGCCATGTGCAAGTTCTTGTGAGCACGTCTGTATTTTTCACACAGTTGGCGAAGTGCGAATATGGCATCCGTTGTCCCGCGCCCAGGCATAAACCCGAATTGGCTCTGTGATACCTCACTCTCTTCTCTCATTCGTCTCGCTATCACTTTCTCCCAAATTTTCATACTGTGTGACATGAGCTTTATTCCTCGATAGTTGCTGCAGTCCTGTACATCACCCTTGTTCTTAAAGATAGGCACCAGCGAACTGGTGCACCACTCATCAGGGATCGCCTCTTCCTGCAACAACTTATTGAAGAACAAAGTCAGCCACTTCCATCCATCTACTTTCAGGAACTTCCATACTTCCACTGGTATACCATCCGGTCCCGTCGCTTTACCATTCTTCATATCTTGCACAGCTTTTCTGACTTCATCTATACTAATCTCTTTCACTACGCCCATATTTAATGGAACATTATCTAACACTCCACTCCAATCATTCTCCTCATTCATCAACTTTTTAAAATAAACTTTCCATCTTTCTTTTATCTCTTCATCATCTGTCAAAACCTTTCCTCCTTCATCTTTTATACATTTTACATGCATAATATCTTTCGCATTCTTCTCTCTTTCTTTCGCTATTCTGTACAAGTCTTTCTGGCCGTGGGGGCTTTCCAGAGAACTATACAGTTTATCCTGAATACTTGCCCTCGCCACAGCAACAGCTTTCTTAGCTTTCCTTTTACAATCCATATATACTTTCCTTTTGCTCTCTTTCTCGGCATCGTTTCCATCTTCCACCCTTTTCCATTCTTTAAAAACTTTCTTCTTTTCTTTCAGAACCATCTGTACATCCTCATTCCACCACCACGTATCCTTATCTATCTTTCCTTTACCTTTCGTTTCCCCAAACACACTTTTTGCCACACATCTAATACACGTCGCCATTTCATACCAACATTCATTCACTGATTTCATTGCCATATCCTCATCCATTTCTATCATTCTATCTATCACTCGTTTCTGAAACTCTAATGCATACTCACTTTTATTTAATAGGTGCCACTTGATTTTGGGTGGGGGCTTTGGCTTGCCTTTCGTTTGTTTGACTTTCACCAATAGTTCCAACAGTATAAGTCTGTGTTGAGAGACTAGACACTCGCCAGGTATAACTTTGCAGTCCTTGGCAGAACCTATCCTGTTTCTTCGGAGAAGAAAGTAATCTATTTGGGTTTTATGATTACCACTTACATAGGTTATTAGGTGCTGGTCTCTCTTTTCAAAATACGTATTGGCTATGGCTAGGTCAAACGCTAAAGCAGCTTGCAACAATGCCTCCCCATCTTGGTTCCGATTCCCAAAACCCCATCCACCATGCACTCTTTCATAACCTCCATTCATTCGTCCCACATGCCCATTAAAATCTCCCCCTACATACAATTCCTCACATTCCGATATACCCATCACAGCCGCATCAAAATCCTCCCAAAATTTATCTTTCACTACATCATCACAACCAGTTTGCGGCGCATACACACTCATTACATTTAAAACTAAATTACCCAACAATATCTTAACAATTATCAATCTATCATTAATTCTCTTAACATCCGTCACACATTTTTTCAGCTCACCATCCAACACAACTCCCACACCGTTCCTTTTACCATCGCTTCCACTTGAAATTGGCTATGTATACTATGTTAATTCTTATCTTCAATAAATAAATAAATCTCAGTCACAGGGATGACGGAACAATATTATTTTATACTAGCTGTTGCCCGCGACTTCATGCGTGTTAGATTTCAAACCGAGTTTCAAACCATTCGCACCGCCCGTTAAAAAGTTCTCATACAAACTTTGACACCCCTGTATATAACTAACCCCTCCCGCACCTCGGTAACACCCACTCCCACTCCACAGAGTCAAACTATATAATTATCTATTCTGTGGCCGTTCGAGACATCCCGAACTATTGCAGAGAACGCGCGAACTTATACTCGTGATAACTTCTAAACTAAACGTCGGATTTGAATGAATTAAAATGGAATTTGCTTAGAAATAAATAGTCCTGGTGATGAAATAATTTATTTTGATAAGGGTTTATACCATAACGCGAACGGAACCAATCTTCCTACCTGCATTGTAATTAAATTTTAGAACACAAAAGCTGTTATTGTGACTTAACTTTAATAGATGGATATGTTGTCTCGTAGGATTTTTTTGTAGACATAAATAAGACCTATAAACCTGTAGAACATTATTTTGTTCTATAATCAATAGTTTTCGCAGCTATTTTTGCTATTTTTGCTTTTCTACCTTGGGTTACAATATTGCAATTTTCTTAAGGATCCCTAATTTTTTTGAAAATATATTATAGCGTATATTGTTCCCTGATAATGTAGCTTTCTATTGGTGAAAGAATTTTTGAAATCGGTCTTGTAGTTTCGGAGCCTATTCAATACAAACGAAAAAACAAAAATTGTTTCCTCTTTAAAATATTAGTGTAGATTTCATAAAAGTCTAATATTGGGTCAATATCACTGAAGAGAACCAGTGACACAACATAGATCTCAACTTGGTGTTGATTTGTTTCAGCTGGACACAGCACCCGAGCCTCGAGTCTTCTGCTACATCTGCCACTCTGTGCTGCAGAGATGCCTCAGATTATACGAGCTGGCTCTCAAATCGGACAACATACTCAAAGACTTATCAAACAAAGGCATTGAGGTACCTTAACAACAGCAGGACCCAAACAATATCATTCAGTGCTGACAAGAAAATATAATTTAGGCATACTTTCTGCTATTTGTTTACAGGCAACATACACCAATATAATGAAGCTGAATCTGGGAGTTAAATGTAGTTTTACCACTACGCCTACACAGACCATGGATTTTAATGAATTTAAAAACATTGAAAATCCTCATGTAACTATCAAGGAAGAACCTATAGTTATGGAATGGAAGGAGGAATGCACCGATGAAGACTGTCCATCCATTGATGACAGCCCTATGTGGGAGGCTCCGTCCACCAAGAGCCCATGGACAACTAAATCCAAAGACATTAATGTGGATAACTATTGTGAGGCTAGTTCCTCTTCACAGAATGACATAACAGAAACATATGCTCGCAATATAACATGTAATAAACAGTTACCTCAAAACCTTAAATTGACAGAACATGTGCAAACGAACTCTAAAGAGACACATATCACCTGCAATATGTGTCACAAAAAAATCAGTCACAAAGGTAATTTGATAAGACATATGAGAACACACACTGGAGAAAAACCATACACATGCAATACATGTCACAAACAATTCTCTGCGAAAAGTCATTTAACAAAACATATGACAATACACACTGGAGAAAAACCATATACCTGCAATTCATGTCACAGACAATTCTCTGCGAAAGGTCATTTAACAAAACATATGAGAACACACACTGGAGAAAAACCATATACCTGCAAAACATGCCACAAACAATTCTCTGAGAAAGGTACTTTGACAAGACATATTATGATAAGTCACACTAGAGAAAAACCATACACCTGCAATACATGTCACAAGCAATTCTCTACGAAAAGTCATTTGAAAACACATATGAGAACACACACTGGAGTAAAACCATACACCTGCAATACATGTCACAAACAATTTTCTTTTAAAAGTAATATGACAAAACATATGAGAACACACACTGGAGAAAAACCATACACCTGCAATACATGTCACAAACAATTCTTTGAGAAAGCTAATTTGATAGTACATATGAGAACACACACTGGAGAAAAACCATACACCTGCAAAACATGTCACAGACGATTCACTGCGAAAACTCATTTAACAAAACATATGAAAACACACACTGGAGAAAAACCATATACCTGCAATACATGTGACAAACAATTCTATGAGAATAATCATTTAACAACACATATGAGAAGACACACTGGAGAAAAACCACACACCTGCAATACATGTCATAGACAATTCTCTGAGAAAGGTACTTTAACACTACATATGAGAACACACACTGGAGAAAAACCATACACCTGCAATACATGTCATAAACAATTCACTGTGAAAAGTTATTTAGCAAAACATATGAAAACACACGTTGGAGAAAAACCATACACCTGCACTACATGTCACAAACAATTCTTTGAGAAAAGTGCTTTAACAGTACATATGAGAATACATTCTAAAGAAAAACTATACATCTGCATTACATGCCACAAACAATTCTCTTATAAATACCAATTGAAAAAACATCATGAGGACACACACTTAGAGGAAAATAACAGGCCTGTAATAGAAGTCACAAACAATTTATCTGACAAAAGTCTCCGTTTTGGTAAGACATATGAGAACACCCGGAGACATATGAGAACAAATACTGGAGAAAAACCATAGAGTTACTAATTAGAATTTCGATTTTCTTATTCGATTATCTCTTGGTTTGTTTGTTATTTCTGGTTTGAGCGACTCAAGTTGAAATGACTGTTGACTCGACTCTGTTTGTTGGCGATGAGCTGTCGCAAGTTAAATACTATATATACTATATTACACACTATATATACGATATATATATATATACGAAAGCGAAAAGTACACAAAGGAAGTTCGAACTCGATTTTGATGAAAACTATTACTATGACTATAACTACTATAAACTATAACTGTATCATTGGATCATTGATAATTCAATATTCCTAGCCAGGAATCGAACCCGTTGATTTTGAAGAAAAAACCACTATTACTATTACACCATTCGATAGTGTCGAATTCTGGAAAGTAATGACAACTCTCACTCACACTCATATACACACACACACACACACACACACACACAACTTAGTTCTAGATTTTGTTTATGTAACTGTCTTATGTATTTTTTTTTGTGGTTAAATTGTATTAAAGCTACTTTTAGTCCTTTTCTTTGTAAGGAACCTAACGCTCCGTGGTCTTGGAGGTGGGCGTTGATAGTCGCGACATAGTTTTTAACTACTGCAGCTATTATCCTGTAATATTATGTTATTTTATGAACCTATGTTTTTAATCATCATCTTCCTGCCCTTATCCCACTCTATGTGGGGTCGGCACAGCATGATCCTTGGATCATGCTGTAAAAGTTTTGGCTAAGGTGTTTTATGACCGGCCGCCTGCCTGACGTCAACCCTCCTTGGGAATACTTGCTTATTGTATCTCATCATGTTGGAGGATACTATCCCATAGTCGACTTTTACGACATGCTCGGGGAGAGAAGCAGCTGGACGCATTCTATGTTTTTTCTTTACTCCCAGTCCAGCGAAGAAGTATATATTATGAACCTATGTATTTGTTCCAAAATAAACTATTTGTATTTTGCATTTGTACAGTTTGTGTTTTGTGTTTTAATGTAGGACATTAGGCAGATATCGTGGCGTAATTTCAAGGGGTTCAACCTTTAGTAAAGCAATATTAAGTCCAAAATAATAGCCATAATGATAGGATTGAGACTTATACCAAAATTATGTAAAACTACGTTAGTTATTGATTTAACATTTTGAAGGCAACCGACCGACGCCTGACTTAAAGGCTTCAAACGTGATTTATTATTATGATAATTCGTTTAATAAATATGAAAATTGCTATTTTATAAGGGTTTTATTGATTGGAGATTATCTTTAATTTGATCTGCTCATGTCATTTAAGTAAAGATTTTTATAAATGATACTCTCCTAATAAAAATAAAAAAACTTACCTACGGCAAACTTAAGATTTTCAAATATTTCGTTTCATCTGAAATCCATCTGAAACACGTAATTTGCCTAACTTTTATCTATTTATATTATATATATTTACTTTCCTTATTTTGTATTCGTAAAATCTCGGGTATAGCTTTGCCGGCGTTCTTGTCCTCCGTCTATAGCACTAGTTCTTTGGTTGACAAAATTCTATCTCCATCTTTCGTCGACGGTCTCGGTGGCGTGGCGGGCGATTGCTCGGCAGAGACGCAAGAGGCGCGGGTTCGATTCACGCTGCGGAAGAAATGTTTGCATGTTCTGCAAATATTTCTTCCGGGTCTGAGTGTTGTGGTAGCATGGTACTCGTAGTTTCTGATACCCACGACAGAGTATGTGACTGTTGGGTGTTATTTATTTATTATTTCTAAAATCGAAATGAATTCTTTCAGTTAAATTTTCTATCATTCCCTCCGTGTGGCATAGCCGTGGGTCACCCTTTATAGTAACGGGTTAAATAATAAGCGAAAATCACGTAAAATATTGTTTATTTCTTGTAAAGTATAGGTACCTAGTACCATTAGTCACTTAGCTAAAATATTACATTATACAGGTGTTCGAAAGAGCGTTGTTAAAACGAATCAGGCGAGCCGAAAAGACTATAGGCTTTTATTAAACCCGTCAACTTTTATACTCTAAGAAAAAAAATAATTGGTGATTCGTAAACATACTCCCGAATACTCAAACGCATCTCAGAGTTGAGCAGTCTTAAGTGACGAGTTTTTGACAGATTTTCATCAAAAACTGTCAAAAAACCGTGACTTGAGACGTGCTCAGAGTCGCGTTTGAGTATTCGGGGGTTCCCTACCTAATTTGAGTTAAGTATTCGCTAATTTCATCCTTCTTCTAATTATCTTGTCGGTGAATGATGCAGCTTTTTCCACTTATCTACCTTCTTTTTTATTTGGCTCATGTAGCGAATTTATGGCCTTCTTCCTTTTTCCTTCTATGATGGTGTTGATAATACTGCCGTGTTTTATAAGGTGGCCAATCATCTTTCCTCTTCTTTTTTCAATCGTTCCTAACAGGGTTCTTCTTTCTTTGACTGAAATTGATTTCATCCATCCGGCCATAAATGTAGCGACAGTAAGAAAATGTTGTCTCGCTCTAATACGCATCTCCTATCTCTTTCTGTCATAGGGTAATAGCCTTGCAGTGGTTCTTAAACTATTTGCAGTCACGGACCACTTTAAGAATTCCTAAAATGCCACGGACCCCCTGTCAATATATGAATAGGTATGTACCTATTGTGGACAAGAAAAAAAACAAAAAAGAGAATCACTTTTATTGGTACAATTACTAACACATACTAATTTAAAAAAAATAACCTAACTCATACAAATTATGTATGAGTTAGGTATTTAGTTTACTTCACATTTTTTTCATTAATGTTAAGAAATAATTTAGTTGCTGCGGACCCCTAGCACACATATTACGGACCCCGTAGGGGTCCGTGGACCCCACTTTAAGAAACCCTGCCTTAGGCGAATTCAACGTGCCTGAAGTAGGCAATTATAGTTTCCTCGGCTCGTCCGTTTTATTTTGACAACGCTCTGCTGAACACCCTGTACAAAAACTGATACTTACGGATTAACGTTAAGTAAGTACCTACCTACCTACGGATTGTAAGAAATATTGTAGGTAAGTAGAACAAAGAAAACAAACAATAATAGTACCTCTGAGGTGAGGATGACACAAAAGAAACTGCTTATATTTACATATTTAACACTGAAATATCAGTGTTTACAATTTTTGTTTTAAATATTATCTTATACCTTATTTTAACATCAGTTAAAATGTTCTTAAGTGCATGATTATCAGGAAAAATAACTTATTGTCAAAATCAAAATATGATAATGAATTAACTAAATACATTTAAAATACAATATTAAAATAATTTGTTTATTCAAAATATTTTCTCATTATACCTACGCTATACTAGGTTTTAGGTAGGTATACAACTAATATATTTTTAGGATTTGTAGGGTTCCGTACCGGAAAAGTGCCAACGGGACCCTATTACTAAGTTTCTCTGTCCGTCCGTCTGTATCTCATGAACCGTAATAGGTAGAGAATTGAAATTTCTCAGTGTGTTATATTACAGAAATATAACACACTGAGAATTCAAATATAAATGGGAGCATGAGGCTCCCATTTATTTTTGAAGAGAAACATTTTTTAACGTTCGTAGTTGATCATTGAATCTATTTAAAATGTTCATATTAAAAATACATACACAAGGGTACGGAACCCTTCGTGCGAATTTAAGCCGCACTTGACAGTTTTTTTTTTATTTTTATTGAACGCGCGGGGAAATTTGAACATGGATATTTATTTGCTAACAAAAGAGTTTCCATTATTGTATTACATAATTATATTTATTCTTTTTACGACCTCGGTCGCGTAGCGGGCGCTTGCTCGGCTGACATGAGGCGCGGGTTCGGTTCTCGCTGCGGAAGAAACGTTTGCATGATCTGCAAATCAGCCATCTGGTTCCCATAGTACAAGCTTTGCTTAGTTTGGAGCTAGATGGCGCTGTGTGAAATGTCCACAAATCTTCGTAGTCGTCACTTTATGGCATATTTTGAACGGCTAGCTCTATCAACTTAAAAGGACATGTTGCTATATTAAAAAACTAGCTGCCGCCCGCGGCTTCGCTCGCGTGGTACCCGGATAAAAAATAGCCTATATGTTAATCCAGTACATGTTTTATGTATATTCCGAGTTTCGTTCAGATCCATTCAGCTGTTTAGGCGTGATTGAGGCACAAACATCCAAACATCTAAACATCGTTACAAACTTTCGTACTAGATGGCAGCACCGGTAAAATTAGTACGCGCTATCGTTGTGTTTTGAGCTTTACGCCGGTAATTTCAAGCAAACTAAGACTTTTCAAATTTATAATATAAGTAAGAAGTAAGATGTTATTAACAGTTTACGATATTATAAGTAGGTTAGGTAATGCACATAAATATTTCGTCACAGTAGCTAAATTGCAGATCCGTCATTGTACTACGACTACGACGAAATATTTATTTTCTTAAACAATAGAAAATCCTCTGTGCGCTTACATCCAAGTTCAAATTGTTTCCGTGTTCATGTTACGTGGACCATGATGCAATAATGAATCAATTGACAAAAATGCATGTTTTAGGCTCATCGTGAATGCTTTGTGATACGTTACGTAAATATATCATAATTTATATTTTACAGCTTGTGATTTATTAAATAACGATAATTAGTACAAAATTTTGGATAACTCTCTATAAATTCAACTTTTGATATACTTAAAAAAGCTGGACCATTTTTATATTAATTGAAAATGATCTAGGTTTTTTTTGTGACACGAATTTACTAATTTAACTTGTTTATATTTTTTGTGCATTTTCCAAATTTACTCCCCAATACTCAAACGCGACTCAGTGTTGAGCACGTCTCAACTCACGGTTTTTTGACAGTTTCTGACGAAAATCTGTAAAAAAAATAATTGTCATTTGTGACGTGCTCAACTTTGAGATGCGTTTGAGTAAGTATTCGGGGGTTACCTTGACTTAACTCGACACTGGAAAGGAAAAGTTATTTTCGAAAAAAACGAGTTTAAACTTCGGTATTCAGTAACTTAAGTAGGTAGGTAGTTTTATTCGAAAAAAAGTTTCGTCTTTTTCTATTCTGTCCTTCCTGGTGACTGCATTCATAGCCTAAAAAATAATGTCGTCCCTTTTTTATAGTAAGTAGATCGAGATAACAGAAACAGCTTTATTTTTAACGCTATATAGGTAAGCTTAGGAAAATGCACATCCAACATTTTCTAGAATACATTTAAAGTCTCACTAAAACTTGTCGTGTTAAGATAGAGGTAAGTCAATATAATTACTCAATGTCACACTAAAAATAACACAGTTTAAAGTGCAAAAGCCAAATATTAACATTACTATAAAATTTAATTTTTGATCAGTTTAATGTATTCCAATATGTTTAATTCTTCGATATTTTTATTAATTGATGTCTAGCAAATGTATTTACTATCAGATTTTTTTATTTTGCAAATATGTCATCGATATGTAGGAAAATAGATGGTCCAAATAGTGATCATTTTAGATTTTAACAATTATTATACTGTAAACTTATAAAACTTGTACCTAAGGCCATGTTACGTATTTATTACAATTAAACAACTTTTCATAATTTCTGTACATGTTTCATTTACACATTTTTCATAAATAAACTTTTAAAGTATATAACTTTGTATATCTTCCGTCATCGATTTTTCAGTGGATATGCAGTTTAACAGCAACATCTACTGGTAAAATGATCTGGTCAAATATATTGATTTAATACATCTTTTTTGTCTTTTTAAATACGAAGTCTTTAGTGGTAGAGTTAGCCCAGAAAATTATACCAAACCTTAGGATATACTCTACCGTTCCATAATAAGCTGTAAGTAGTGTTTCTCTATTAACAATGGAGGATAATTTTATGGAGAGCGTAAGTACAGCTACTTACTCGAAAGTAGGTTTTATTATTTAATTTGATAAATTACTCTTTGATGGTTATTATTCAACAATTTGTTAAATTAATGGTTATTTAAATTTAATCTTCTATAGTCTGAACTTTGACATTATCTTCATATTATGATGATAATTAAATAATCATGTAAAACTTAGCTCACAGAGGGCATTGAGAAGCTCACTGGAAGAGTGATGATAGAAAATGTATTCATTTCAAAACGAATATAGCTCAAATAGTTCGGAACCCTAATTTTCAGATGATTTTTACTTGGATAAGTAGGTAGATAATAACTATTTCTTGATGAAACCAGTTTTTTATTCACTTTGTAATTACCAATTATTTTTTCTTGTAATAACCAATTATTTAATTTGGCAGATTATTTTTCTCTGTCATTCTTTTATGCACCCAAAATCCGTAACGCTATCTCTTTCAATTCGATTTGAAATCGGTGTTTTTCTCTAAGTTATGTCCCAATTTATTAGCAACTATAATTTTTATCGCCTCATCAATAATATTATCTATATCAGTAAAATCTTTTTCACTAATATTCATTTCTTGTCTTTCATATTTTATTTCTAATTTATTATTTTTGGCTTCTGTTCTTTGGCTCATTGTAATTTCTGTATAGTTACAGTTTTTATCAAAATCTGTTAAAACATAATCAGTTTTATTTGGTTTGACAGATACACTTTCATTGGTGTTACTAACTATAGGGTCATTTTTATTTAATAGAACACAATCAGATATATTTATTTCACTAATACGTTCTACGCCATTTTTCACTACTAAATCTACACTATTTTCATTCTCACTTAGATTTTGATAAATAATGTTTAGAGAAGTATCAGCAGTACTGTTTTCTATGCGTTTCTCATCACTGAACGCAACATCATCGATAATTTTGGATTGTATATCATTATCTGTTCCACTTTCGTTACCTTTGGTCTCCGTATATTTTTTTACACCATTATGCGTGTTTTTGCTGTCAAAAACCTCATCTCTGTCGTCTTGCAAGTCTTCAACGTCGTCTAAACTTGCTTGTCCTGCTTTCAAATCACTTTTGCTGTCTGATTCATTAACTTGATGTAATCTTCTATCATTTCTGTCCTCCTCCATGCTTTCTGAAATCATTTCTAATCGGGACCTGGAGAAGAATTTGTGTAGTGACTCTATTTTGTCCATTGCTCGTTCCTGCCGCTCTGATGACAAGCTAGTATCCTCTGTCATACATCCAGAGTCTATCCTTCTATCAGAATCGTTGTCCGTTGAAGTAGATTTATCTACTCTAACGACTATAGGTCTGATAATACTAGGAGGTAGGTCTGGGATAGATCTCAAATCAATAAGACTTATAGATCTCAGACTCAAGTTGACGTCGAACTCATCACCAGAACTGTCAGTTTCGAACTGACTCTGGATTCTATCTTCTATAAACTCTATCAGATCTTCCGCGCATTCCCTTATAACAGTCATTCTGTCGTCTTGTCTAGAAGATGCCTCGTTTTCATCTTCTTCTAGAATATCGGACAATTCAACGCTGTATATGTTATACAGTTGCGGAGGTTTGGTATAAGCTGTGAAATTTTCCAAATCTTCTGTCTCGGACATAGTATCGTCAACGTCATCTATATTTTTTAATTTATTGACTTTAGCAACAGCGATTTCGAATATCTCTTCTAAGTCCTGTTTCACACAACTTAGGTCGATTACGGTTTCTGAAATCCGTCTGCTTTCGACCTCTCTTTCAATGACCGTGTCTTGAGTGTGCGTCAGTGTTGAGTCAGATTTAGTTTTACTAATATCGCTGAATGTCTCAACTTTGCTGATAGTGACATCTGACTTGGACTTTTCAGATAGAGATGGCGTAACAGACATAGATTTGGCCGGCTCCTCACTATAACTCTCCATGTACTTGATCAGTATATCTACTAGCAGTTCTCTGGATTCTTCGACTGGCGACTCGTCTATATACGACAGTTGTACGTTGATTTTGGACTCGGATAGACTGATTTCTTCATCACCATCTGTGTTCATCACAGGTTTGTTATCACCACCGAATAGAAACTCCATGAGAGTTATTTTCTTGTCATCTTTCGCGTCGTTGTCCATACAGCCCGTTGTGGCTAGGAATTCCATTAAAGTTTCCATTTTCCTCTCCAATTCTGTGTTCACTTTAGGTTTTAAAAGGCTGGTCGTTTCTGTCGGGCTCTCAGTTTTGTTGCAGCTTCCGTTGCTGCCTTTTCGTTCGTTGTTTTGGCTCTTAACTATGGTGAAGAAGAAGTCGATTAGGTTGGCGATCCTATCGTTGCCTTCTTCGGAGCTGAGGTCTGATTCCTCCTTGACTAGGGGGCAGCGCTTCTCGTCCAGTTTCCTGGCGAAGACAGTTTCTTGTACTACCTGGAACATTAAATATGTTTAACTAGCTGCCAGCTTCGCTCGTGGTACCCCGATAAAAAAATAGTCTTATTATGGAACATTCTTGAGGACAAATACATTTTGACTTAGATTTTGACAGATTTTCATCAAAAACTGTCAAAAAACCATGACTTGAGACGTGCTGAACTCTGAGTCGCGTTTGAGTATTCGGTGGTTAGAAGCGTTTTTTTTTCGGAACGTCATGTTTAGCAACCTACAAAATGTTCTATTAGTATAGTTTTCACCTGCAGTAAGTCCCGGGCGAGCGTGGCGGGGCGCGCGTCCCGCTCGGGGGCGAAGCGCCACGCGGCGGGGGCGGAGCGCCGTCTATCGCGGTCGCTGCGGATGAACTCCCAGAGTGAGCCCAACTCCGTGGACAGCGACGCGCGGTGGTTAGCGAGGCTGGTGCCTAGACGGCAAAACACCTGCGGCACGAAGTCAACTCATCAAATTAATACAAGCTAGTACCAAGGTTTGCCGCTAGATGGCGCTGTGATAAAGTCCATCACGAAGAAGACTCGTCAAACAAGCTAGTACCAAGGTTTGCCGCTAGATGGCGCTGTAACTAAATCGACCACGTCCGCCAGCAACTTAGGTTCTTACTTTTTCTGTACCCTTACTAATTTAAATTTTGTACTTATAGAAATAAAATAAATATTTTTCATATACCATTGCAAACGGTCAATAGATAGATCATCTGATTGCGCATTGTAATGTAACTAGGGCAAACGCGGGCACGTTTTGGAATTACCGTGTGGTTGCATTTTATTTTATGACAATTACAAACAAGTTACGAGCTGTCAAGTTTCGTATTATATCGGTATCGGGTATCGGGTCATTTTTTTTCACCCAACTTCAAGATGGCCGCCTTACCAAGGTTTTTTTGTATGCGGTTTTGATTTTTCTTCCGCAACGTTTCCGACTCTCGTGTTGCTGCCCTCGCACGGGGAAACCTCTAGTATGCAATACTCGTATTATGATCATAATTAGCGAATAAAGCCGTTGAAATAATTACGAAAACGCGGTGGGCACTCGTGCTCCACTAGAGTCACGAGGATTGTATATTTGCGCCGAGAACCTCAGCCGAATCAACTACTTAGTACCGGGGTCGACCGCTAGATGGCGTTATAACAAACCACGTGGATTCCTCACCTGCCACACTCAGGAGCGCCAAGCGCGCAGCTTGCGCAATGAGACCCTCTTGAAGCGCGCGACTTGAGCCGAGAGCGCTTCTGCACCAAGGCTGCCCCCCACCGGCGCTTCGCCCTCAGAATGCACCTGGTATACGAGGCAATTACACTTTACCAAAACAAAATCCATACCTACTATCCATACTAATATTATAAGTGTGTAAGTAACTGTCTGTCTGTTAAGTTTTCACTGCAGAACAGATCTTGATGAAATTTAGCTAGGACGTAGATTGCATTCTGGGGCAGGACAAGGTGTACCTTTTGTTTCAAAAATTAAATTCGAAGTCGCGCTGTCAAAAAATAATTTAGGTTTTTAAAACGGACGTTTATGTTATCTAACCTATCCAAATTAGCAGGCAGGGTCGCAGCCAGAAATTTTGGAGGGGGTCTAATAATAGAATATGTCGAGTAAATGACAATTTATTGCACAATACACAATTTTATCGCACACATTATAAAACAAATGGAAGCCTTCTATTTTTATTGGCATCGCTGCTAGTGGCAGAAAATTGCTTTTTTATATTTTGTAAATTTTTAGAAGGATTTTCAATTTGACGTGTACGATTGGGGGGGGGGGGTGTCATGTCCCCTGCGACCCCCCCCCCTCGGCTAATTAAACTCACCTCTCTGTTTCCAGCTCGTTTCTGCAGGTATGTTCTCATATCTTTGTCAGAATGTCCCTTAGCGCGACCGATTCCTTTGCCGAGCGGTGTGTTCGATACCCGCCTGGAAAATATTCAATAATCTTACTTCTTATATATATATAAGAAGTAAGATATATATACAACGTGTAACGTAATGTCCCTATAAGCCCGAAACGGGGGTATTCTATACGTCATTGCGAACAACGTTTGTTCAACGACTTTTAAAATTTCAAAGGTTTTCATTCATGAAATGTCTCTTAAACTTTGCTCCAATACGTAACTTGACACAACATGAGGCATCCCTATTTACAGCTGTTTTTTGACCTTTAAGTGTGAACTCTAGATGAAACAGGTAACAGAACAGACACCATTAGTAAAATGCCTACCTACTTACCTAATAACGAGGTGGCTTAATAAGTAATTTCTATTTTTTTTTGAAGGCCTAGTTGGTACCTTGGTATTTATTGGTAATTAAAATGTAAGGTCACACACATCACGACTAAAATCCCTAGGCACCGTAAACATCCTTTCAGATCTCTTTGTTAAGTACCTAGTATAGGAGATAGGTACCTTACCTACTCAATTTTGTACCTACCTACTCGGGCCTTAAAGGTATCCTCAGTGGGTGCCAAGGAGTATGAGAGGATGTCTACCGTGCCTGAGGATAAAGCCGTGATACCTACTCAATTTTGTACCTACCTACTCGGGCCTTAAAAGCATCTTGAGTAGGTAACAAGAAGTATGAGAAGAGGTCTACCGTGCCTGAGGATAAGCCGTGACCCTATTCCACTTTAGTTTTTCCAACGATGTATTATTCCAATATTCATTGGAGCATTTTTCAATGCAATTTTGTACCTACCTACTTGGGCACTAAAGTCAAAGGTTGTGACTTATCTGTCTTACTAATCTTCATTTTCATCGTGAACAGTCTATTTGTCATTGGTTGCATTGAAACAACAACAACAATAAGTGGGATGGCACCTCGCCCTAATTGGCTGTCGGTGCCTTTGCTAAATTCAAAATCCGCAACCGTCAACCGACACCGCACCGCAAGCGTTTGTTTAATAAAATCAAATTGGTTCCGTAGGCTTATTTGTTTTTTACTTTTCTTGATTGAACTACGTAATTGTTGGTAGGTTATTATGTAAGTAGGTAGGTACCTAGTAGCAAATGGGGATAGAGCACATGGTAGCATATTGCTATGAACCCCGCCTTCCCATCCTTAAGTCGTGAGTTCGAATCTATGGATTTTTCGATTCGAAATTTATGTGTGCAATATCAATGCTCTCAAACGGTGAAGGAAAACATCGTGAGGAAACCAGGCATGTCATAGACGTGTGTCAAAGTGTACGAAAGGAGCCTTCAAGGTGCACTCTAATCCTTCCACCACACTGGTTCAAAAGTGCTAGCGACACGGACACGACGACAGTAGTAGTAGTAGTAGTAGTAGTAGATGTATGATGAAGTTTTTTGCCTTTTTTTCCCAATCGGTATTTAGTGGGTTACCCCAGACAAGGAACCCTAAAAATTCGGCTTTCGGCAATAGGTACCTACTTTTGGTCGCAAAACAGATCGGTTTTTATCAGTCGCAATTAGCATTCGTTCCTTGCAACAACTGCAACAAGCAATCTCTCGGTTCGCGTAACTAATTAACGTACGATACGATGTCGGCTTTGTACTCAAACGGTGAGTATTATGATTTATGGTGTTGTGTGTGTGTGTTGGAGCAGCACCAAATAATTAATAGCTTAGTAGCGGCGCGTCAGCTCTACAGAGAGCGTTATCCAGGGCGGCCATTGCCATCTTACGGGCTCTTTTCTGGGATTGGTGAACCGTCTTCTCTCGACGGGATCTTTCCACCGGGGCGCACCAGTGAGGGAAGACCGGGAATTCGGTGGTGTGTTGTACCTACTTCCCTTTGATGGATACCGAGTACCTACTGTGTGTGTCAACAGTGATAAAATTCAGTGATAGGTAGGTATGATGATAGGTACCTAACCTATCACCCTACCTAGTAGGTACCCCATTAGTACCTAGCTTACTAATAAAAAATGACAAAAATAATTTTGTGATTGTGAATGTGAATGTGTACCAGTAATACCAACCTAGGTACCTACATACCTACCTAATACCTACCATGTCAATTAGCCGTGTTCCGAGCCAACCAAGAAGAAGGGAGAAAAGGTATAACTTAACTTTTCCTGTACCTAGGTCCTTAGGTAACTACCTAGGTAGATGTAGGTAGGTAGTTGTTTTTTTATGTGTGAAAGATATCGTGATTTTAATCTTCGACTTTAATTTCTACGTAGAATTAAAAAAATTGCAAATTCTTACGAAAACTTTGGTGATTACACCTAGGTACTTTTTGAAACTTGCCGCGCGTTCAATTGTCTGCGTATGTGTGGGTCCGACGCGATAGGAGGGTGCGCGTGTGTTTGTTACCTACGCAAATGGTAAACAAACACATAGGGTTGTCACAAATTTCTCATGAAATAATTTGTTTTTAATTGTATAGGAATTTCAAATATGATGTATTGAACTTTTGCACACGTCAATGTATTCAAGTGCTCGGTCTGAATACAACCCTTTCGGGCTTATAGGGACATTATGTTACACGTTGTATATTATATATATATATATTATATATATATATATATATATATATATATATATATATATATATTATATATATATATTATATATATATATAATATACTAGCTGCCGCCCGCGGCATCGCTCGCGTGGTACCCGGGTAAAAAATAGCCTATATGTTAAATCAGTACATGTACTATGTATATTCCAAGTTTCATTCAAATCCGTTCAGCCGTTTAGGCACCCCCGCCTTGGTGACGCCCACTTCGCAACGGGCCGTGCAGCAGAAATCGTAATATTTTAATTTCGCCATAACTTCAAAACCAAACGTCCAATTTTAATCATTCAAAGACCAAATATTATCTCCATAAACTGTTCTTAGTGATGAAATCATTTATTTTGATAAGGATTAATAGCATGAGTAAAATAAACGCGTTTAAATGTAGTCCAAAAAAAATTCAAGATTTTTAAATAAAAAAATGGTTGCTGTGCCTCACTCGACATAGATGGGTATAGTGTGTCGCGGACTTTTTTGTAGATATTTATAAGATCTACAATTAATTAGAACATTTTATGGTTCTATCTTTTATAGTTTAGGCAGCGTACGCAAAATAAGTAACTTTTCTGGTTGATTTTTTACACCTTGTGTCCGAAAAACCCAAATATCTTACGGAACCCTATTTTTTTCCAAAATAAAATATAGCCTATGTTACTCGTGGATAATGTAGCTTTCGAATGGTGAAAGAATTTTTAAAATCGGTCCAGTAGTTTTTGAGCCTATTCAGTACAAACAAACAAACAAAGTTTTCCTCTTTATAATATTAGTGTAGATATATATACCTATATGTCATGTCTAAGTTTGTTTAAATGGGTTAAATCCCGTAGGTAAAATGAGTTTGTCACAATCGCCTTCAAAAGAAAAGAAAATAAACTGAACAGAGCAAGTAACTGTCACTGACAGTTGCTGATGTTAATCAAAATGTTCTACCGGCCAGTGTGCTTTGCTTGTCTTTGGTTGGAATCGAATGATAAAAGAAATTATTATTATCTGTGGTATAAGAAAAATATGGCGGCAGAAAGATTTTGGGAACATCCCGCGTCGTAGTGTTCAAAAAGTTTGCAAATCGAAATAAATGAAGAAATCAGTTAAAAATTACGTTTTGAGTTTACATCAGGCGTGGGATCAAGAACTTATCACTGCCCACAAGTGTTGCATTTAGTTGAAATGCGTGTATTTGGCAAATACTTGGTGATTGATATTGTAAAAGAAGAATGGTCCTCCTGTATCCTTTTTTATCTACGTATCTGGTTTGCAAGCAAGCAGAACTCATCTCATACATGAAGAGATGTTCAGAAGGACGAGAGTGCGGATGTTACCTAAAATTTCGATGGGACGTGACGAGATATTGCGCTGGACTGAACGTATTAGACTTTGACGCCGGCTTGGGTGATGTATTGAGTTTCCATTATGTTTGCATTGTTGCATTATGTAATTAGCTGAAGCTAAATCCCTCCCGTTAAGCGATGGCTTTCAGCCATATCAAGTAGGTAGGTACTGGACCAGAGCTTAGTAGGATGAGCTTTATCAGTACCTAGGTAGGTATGTTCTTGCAGACAGTGTGCCTACCTACAAGGTGTTGAAAAGGATTTTGTATTCCATAAAATTAACCATGGTCTTTGAATGAATAAGTTTGCCATTTTAGCTGGTCATCTTTGTGTAAAGCACTTATCGAGTAGGTGTACTTATCAACTCTAGGAAATATCATTGCTTACCTGCTATGAGGGGCTGGATGCATGTTTGTAATGAGCGGTTTACTCTGTGAATTTTTGTTTTTCAGATAAAGGATAACAATGTTTGTAGAGGTCAAATGCTGAACTCAAATATTTGAATGAATTGTTTGGAACCTGAGAACTTTTTGAAGCATCAAAAAAGAACCTCTGTTGGTCTATTTCATTTTGTTGCTAGCCTTTAATTTTGTTTAACTGTGTGCATAATTCAAGTCTCTGAATTCAATGTATGGGACGGTACAAAAACAATAATTTTCCTTTTGTAAGAAAGTTAGACATACTCATGTATTTGGTTTGTTATCATAACCACATGATAATATGAGGAATGATAGATCATACCTTGATGAAATCCATGAGATTAAATAGCAAACATTAAAATGATTTCATTTTCAAGTTGCCGTTGAAATGTTGGTTCTGTTTGAAATTAAGCACTCATAAAGCTAACAAATTTTTGTTTGATGCAGTTTGTATGCTAAGATTTATTCCAGTTAACAAGATAGATTCTAAATGTAATATTTGGACTTGCCTCAGAGTACACTTCTGGACAACAATAATGAGAGCCTGAAGGTTTTAAATGAGGTCAACTACGCTTGGGGTACCTATGATAATTGTAAACCTGTTTATGCTCAGTGTTTTCTTGTCATATCACTGGTTCTTCTGGGTACATTGGGTTTAGTCAAAAACTGGGTTGTGGTTTAAAATAAAGATACCTAACACTAAAGGTGTATGATGTATGATGATGTGGTACTGTTTTCTTTTTATTTTGTTTTTAGGGGGCTGAATCTTATTAAATCACAAACATGATTGCTAAACTAGTAAAATTACTAGTGGGAACTTGGACAAGTAGCTGATCAAGCTGTAATATGAGTTCATGCGGTAAGGTGCTTTATTGAAGTTTTGACCTGGGAGATTTGGTGAGTGACTTGTTGTTGATTTTAAATGATTGAAAATGAAAGGTCTCTTCATTTGTTTGGCGGGATCCAATAGCGATTCAATTGCGTCTGAGAAAACTTGATTTGTCATTAAGTTTTGTGTTCTGTACAGTATCAACGCACAACTGTGTATGATGTTTGAGTGGAATCGGATAACTAAGCAATATTTGTCAGACATTACAATATTGATACGATACGTTAAGAGCATGTCAACGGTTTTTAGGTATGTTTGGGTATAATGCAGACTCATGTCTAATATGCGGTTCGGTTTAAACAGTAAAAATAATAATTAATGATCTTTTGTGAGAGAGTATTATTGCCTGTTTGTTGAAATTGATAGTGTGAGTATCCATATTCAAATAACCAAAGTTTAAGATTTTAAGATATGAAGTTGAGAGTAACTCTTGGGTTTCCATTTCTTACTGATAGAATATCTTAATGGGTTGATTTGAAATTTACCTATTGCACTTGGCATACGGGTGTTTGAAATAACTTAATGTTCATGCTGTATATAACGTTTAATAAATGTAACGAGATGCGACACCTTAAAGGCGTATAATTAACATGCATTTTGAGTAGTATGTTGAAGCGTTATTTATTGGGGACCAACGTCTATAATCGGGAGATACCAGAAGGAAGTACCAACGTTATTTGTTTTGATTTTTCGGAGTCTAAGTGATAGACTGTAATGAGTAAGTCGTCAATCGACATTTATATTTTAACCTTAGCAGTTATTCACACTAACCCTAATCGAGTCCTTGATTTTAGTAAAATTGTTAATTGAAATTATTTTTAATTCATTACATTCTAAAATAACGCGTTCCGTGATCATTAAAATCTATCTGGGAGAGCGGGGTACTATGGTGAATATTGGCAAGTTTCATGCAGAGTCAGTCTCGGGAGCCGTGCTGGGAAGCCAGATGACAATGTCGTGCGTGATCTGACCTGTGGTTGGATACGCTGCGGTTGCTGCGAGATTGGACTGACCACGTGACTTGCTGTTGCGGTGGTGTGAGGAGAAAGTCTGAACGGATGTTGGACTGACCACGCGTGGATTCGCGGTGGTGTTAGAGTGTGTGTCTGGCCTGTGGCTGGAGCATGCTGGGTTTCTGGGGTTGATGGATATACTTACTCAATTAGAAATGTTTCGATGGCTTTGTTGAAAGCTCTGGCCGTAATAACGTTTGGTTTGGTACTGTCCTTAATGGTAGTTTGGGTGTTTGAAGTAGGTATTCAAAGTTTTGTATTACGCGTGCCTTAATATAACTAAAGAATTAATTGATCCTGTTTGATATTGAGTGATGTTAAATTATGATGAATTTGGGTTATTTGAAGTTGGTAAATACTCAGATAAAACAGAAGGCAATTAATCAAAAAATCTTAATGTTAATTCTAACTCTAGTGTAACTCTAGTTGAAAACTGAAACCCTAACTTTCAAGGCTTTCGTTGAATTCTTTAATTTGTTCTGAAAATGTTTTTGTGGAAAAGTATTTTCTGTTTAAAAAAATCGTATCGTACCTGAAATGAATCGTGTAATGTTAATGTTTTCCGTTTGACGTTGTGAACGCCATCTATCGTAACCGTAATGAAAAGTAAAAATTGCTACTCCATGATTAGATACCGCTGAGTAAATTAAAATGTGTTGCTAGCTAGTGTGAACTAAAGCTTTGATCGCGATGAACTAAAATTGTGAATAATTGCATTTGAGAGTATTAACTTTGTGACTGTATAACAATGTTTAGGTCAGAATTGGCCGAGCGGTGAATTGAGCATTAGATTAAAGCGAATGTGATCCCGTAATGTAAGCTACACGAGGACGTGTGCTTGTAGGATGGCCGTGTCATGTCTAAGTTTGTTTAAATGGGTTAAATCCCGTAGGTAAAATGAGTTTGTCACAATCGCCTTCAAAAGAAAAGAAAATAAACTGAACAGAGCAAGTAACTGTCACTGACAGTTGCTGATGTTAATCAAAATGTTCTACCGGCCAGTGTGCTTTGCTTGTCTTTGGTTGGAATCGAATGATAAAAGAAATTATTATTATCTGTGGTATAAGAAAAATATGGCGGCAGAAAGATTTTGGGAACATCCCGCGTCGTAGTGTTCAAAAAGTTTGCAAATCGAAATAAATGAAGAAATCAGTTAAAAATTACGTTTTGAGTTTACATATATATTATATATATATATTATAAATTTGAAAAGTTTTAGTTTGCTTGAAATTACCGACGTAAAGCTCAAAACGCAACGATAGCGCGTACTAATTTTACCGGTGCTGCCATCTAGTACGAAAGTTTGTAACGATGTTTGGATGTTTGGATGTTTGTGCCTCAATCACGCCTAAACAGCTGAACGGATCTGAACAAAACTTGGAATATACATAGTACATGTACTGGATTAACATATAGGCTATTTTTTTGTCCGGGTACCACGCGAGCGAAGCCGCGGGCGGCAGCTAGTATATTATAAATGCGAAAGTTTGTGAGTTTGGATGTTTGGATGTTTGTGCCTCAATCACGACTAAACGGCCGAACGGATTTGAATGAAACTTGGAATATACATAGTACATGTACTGGATTAACATATAGGCTATTTTTTATCCGGGTACTACGCGAGCGAAGCCGCGGGCGGCAGCTAGTATTCAATATAATGTCTCTAATTTTTTTTTCGACAAATATCATTTTCTAGGCAAACTGTGCCTTTTTTCAAAAATCTGAAAATGCTGTTGTTTATTTCGATGCGATATAAATGCGAAAGTTTGTGAGGATGTTTGGATGTTTGTGCCTCAATCACGGTTGAACGGATTCAAATCAAACTTGGAATATACATAGTACGTGTGCTGGATTAACATTATAGAAAATATTTATCCGGGTACCACGCGAGCGAAGCCGCGGGCGGCAGCTAGTAAATAAATAGATAATTTATTTCTTTTGTTTTACTGTTTGGGTTTTATATAATGTAACTATTTAATAATTAATTATATACAGTTTTGAGTATCTTTTAATGAAAGTGTAAGTTTTAAGTGGTGGCCTAGTTGGTAGTGACCCCGCCTTCCGATCATAAGGACGTGGGTTCAAACCCGGTCGTGTGCTAATGGATTTTTCTGAGCGAAAAAATTATGTGCGCTACACCAGTTCTCCCAAACGGTGAAGGAAAACATCTTGAGAAAAGGCTTAGTCAGCCGCATGAATTGACCATGTCTTTCCTGTGGACAAGGCCGACTAAGCTGAGAGGATGGAATAGGTGCTGGGCAAGCCTACTCCATCTTAATTCGTCCCGGGCGCTACAGCGTCCCGTTTGTGAAGGTAAAAGTTGCCTCCTGACGTATAAATCATCTACTATAGATGGTAAAAGGCCTCAGGGAAGTTTTAGGTTAAATATGGGCGGCTTGTTTACATAAATTGTATTTAAAGTCTAGCTGAGATACAGTTGGTGGAACTACCTGCAATGTGTTGGATCGCTGTACGCCGCTTGTATTGGAGTCTTTCCTTCAGTGCTTGCGTTGTCTGACAAACCGAAACCCCCTAGAGGAAACCCTCCTGCACCTGAAATAGAAGTATGTTATGTATGTATGTTTGTATGAGCTAGTGGCCAACTCTAGTGACGGAGTTTTTAAGCCGCCTAAAGGCCTCCGTCATGGCTTAATGACTTAAAAGCCGGGACCGACTGTTTAACGTGCCCTCTGAAGCACGGAAGCGCTCAGCTCGTAATGCCACTTGCAGTCACCCATCCCGATTTGTGACCGAGCATATCGTTGCTTAACTTTAACGATCAATCAAGAACGCTTGCAAGTTATGCGACGAGCGCTTCAATGAATAGAATGAAATAGAAGTTTATCTGGTCAGGCATGCATGAACAATATGATGAGAGCTCAGACCAAATAAAAAAGAAAAGACCACCTTTTCATCTATGTGTGTGGCAAGGTTTTGAGGTTTTGTGTTCCAAGTAACCTTAATTTGTATACGTATTTATTTAATCTGTAGATAACGCTGTGGGCTATATTATTAACAAGTTGATCTGCATTCGCAGAATGTATCTATAAGGACCTTACTTAAGCCATATAATGTAGCTGTTTGTTGTTCCGTAATAAATAAATAAATTCATAGTATAATAATTAAGAAACGATGTTATTTGAAGTATTTACAAGTGAAAAGTGATTCCGTGAGACTTTTTATGTGATTTGCTGCTGTTTTTACAAGTTTTCACTGCAGAGGAAGGCACAATTCTATTTTTAAATTTCAAGTTCACTAGACGACGACTCGAGAGCGATGAGCATGGTTTTAGTGTAGGTGTGTGCGTGAGCGTGTACTTGCAGGAGCACGGTTTTGTGTGGCTTCACTTTTGTTGTTCGCGGCGCGGCGTCTTTTCTTTATATTTGGTCTGAGGTGGTGTAGTAGGTACTCTAGGTACCTGTAAGCGCGCCGCGCGTTACGCTGAGGCCGCGCTGGATGCGAGCGATGGCGGCGCGGTGGCGGGGTAGGGGGGGGGCAGCGGACCCCTTCTCTTGTAGTACGAACCGGCCGAGAGTCTTCCAACCTGCCTACAATGAAACCGCCATATAATAATAATAATAACACCCAACATTAGTCCTGACCCCACACTAGGATTCCCTGTGTCGTGGGTATCAGAAACTACGAGTACCATGGTGCCACAACACCCAGACCCGGAAGAAATATTTGCAGAACATGCAAACATTTCTTCCGCAGCGGGAATCGAACCCGCGCCTCTTGTGTCACCCCCGAGCAATCGCCCGCTACGCCACCGAGGCCGTCAAATAATAGGCCAAAACTTTCCTTTATATCGAATATTTTCGTACAAATAATCAGAGCGTCGACTGGCATATTTTTACGCTAAGAAAACTATTTTTGCAATTTATGTATTTGTATGACGACCTCGGTGGCGTAGCGGGCGAGTGCTCGGCTGAGACGCAAGAGGCGCGGATTCGAGAAATGTTTGTATGTTCTGCAAATATTTCTTCCGGGTCTGGGTGCTGTAATATTATGCATTATAAGTATGTATGTATTTACAAAAAAAAAACTATATAAGTATTTTATCAGCCATCTGGTTCCAATAGTACAAGCTTTGCTTAGTTTGGGGCTAGAGTGGTGCTGTGTTAAATGTCCACAAATATTTATTTTGTTTATTTATTTAATTTTAGTAAGAGTGATTCGCTTGTGGTCAAAAATGAGTCTCTTTGTCTTTGAACTATCTATCAGCTATCAGATAATGGTTATAAATAGGTAAATCGTTAATAGAATAGGCGATAAATCCCATAAATTCACATTGTTCTTTCCCGGATGTGTTCACTGTGGAATAGCCTTGGAACAATAGCCCCGATGAACAACGGGTATAAAAACCCAAATTGTCATAATTATGTTCTTGATGCCAGGTTTGACTCACCTGAGCTGCATAAACCACTTCATCATCAGCAAGGGCTCTTAGTTGAGGACCCTGGCCTGCTCTTCCGCCCCACTCCAATTCTTCTACCAGCACGAACCTAAAACAACAAGTCCCTGTTATCTACACCTACACTAATATTATAAAGAGGAAAGATTTTTTGTTTGTAACGAATAGGCTCCGAAACTACTGGACCGATTTCAAAAATTCTTTCACCAATAGAAAGCTACATTATCAGGGACCAGTATAGGCTATAATATATTTTCAAAAAAATAGGGATCCGTAAGAAAATTGCAATATTGTAACCCAAGGTAGAAAACCCAAAATAGTTATTGGCGTGCGCTGCGAAAACTATTTATTATTTTTTTTTCGATTATAGAACAAAATAATGTACTACACGCGTACGAAGTCGCGGGCAACAGCTAGTAAGTTATAAGTATGTATTTACAAAAAAAAGTTTATAAGTATACTAAGTTCCCATAGTACAAGCTTTGCTTAGTTTGGGGCTAGATGGCGCTGTGTGAAATTGCCAGAAATTATTTATTTATTTGTAAATGAATTGAAGTTTGAAGTTCACCTCTTAGGATCATCATGGCATCTGGCTTTTGTCAACGCTTGATAGACCACATACGACGCGGTAGCACTGAGCGGGACCTGGAAAAAAAATAGAAACAGGTCGTTTTCGGAAATAGTCATTGACAGGGCTTGTCTTTTCCAAAATAGTCATCATCTTCCTGCCCTTATCCCACTCTATGTGGGGTCGGCACAGCAGGATCTTGGGATGATGCTGTAAGAGTTTTGGCTAAGGTGTTTTATGACCGGCCGCCTGCCTAACGTCAACCCTCCTTGGGAATACTTGCTTATTGTATCTCATCATGTTGGAGGATACTATCCCTTAGTCGACTTTTACGACATGCTCGGGGAGAGAAGCAGCTGGACGCATTCTATGTTTTTTCTTTACTGCATTGCATTATATTGTATAGTGTTGTATCCTACCTTCAGTATGGCGTATGGTATCTCGTGAGACACGTTGTGGACGCACACTAGGTAGCTGTCCGTTGGTTTCCTTTCTTCAACTACTTCCTCATCAGACTGTACTGGTTTGTCCTTGTCCCTGTTGCGGTCTGATGATGCTGACCTGAAAGAATTAAGTTCTGGTAAAAAAATCAATAGTTATGGCTGTAGAAATGTGGGGTAGTTTCCATTATGTTTGAGAGGACAAGAGGCGCGGGTCCGAATCCCGCTACGGGAGAAATATTTGTATGTTTTGCAAATATTTCTTCGGGGTCTGGGTGTTGTAGTATTATATAAGTATGTATTTACAAAAATAAAGTATATAAGTATTCTATCAGCCATCTGGTGTCCATAGTACAAGCTTTGCTTAGTTTGGGGCTAGATGGCGCTGTGTGAAATGTCCACAAATTTTTTTTTTATTATGTTTTAACATGACGTATTCGGACAGAATAAGATATTTTTTTCTTATTTTGTACTATGGAACATGTAAGTTTTTACTGTATTTGTAGGTCTTATATTAGTTTTACTTATAAATGCTTAGAAGTTCTCGTGGCGTAGCTTGCTTAGACGTTCTTGATTGATCGTTGAAATTAAGCAACGTTGTGCGCGATCACAATTTGGATGAGTGACCGCAAGTGGCATTACGAGCTGAGCACTTCCGTGCTTCGGAGGGCACGTAAAATTATCGGTCCCGGGTTTCAAGTCGTTAAGCCATGACGGAGGCCTTTAGGCGGCCTAAAAATTCCGTCACAAGAGTTGGCCACTAGCTCATACAAACTTACTTACCTAATACTTGTGAGCCAGGCTCTGCTGCTGGGATCATCTCCTACTTTCTTCAGGAGTAATCTAGCTCCGGTCCTCGCTGTAGCTGCCTTTAGCACTCTGCAAACAAAAAGTTAACTTACTACCACTAGCGTCACTAGCCCGAACTTCAGCCAAACTGAAGATACAATTTATGTGCCCATACTTAACCTAAAACTTCTTTTTCATTACATATAAGCAAGTATTCCCAAGGAGGGTTGACGTCAGGCAGACGGTCATAAAACACCTTAGACAAAACTCTTACAGCATGATCCAAGGAGCATGTGCCGACCCCACATAGAGTGGGAGAGGAACAGGAAGATATTACTAAAAACACAGAAATCATAATATCATGATGATATTACTAAAAACTAAGGCCTTTTACCATCTATAGTAGATGATTAGAAGAGTTCTATCAGCCATCTTATTCCCAAATCATAGACAAATAAATGATTTATGAATTAGAAGTGTTCTATCAATCAGACACCTGATTCCCATAGTAGCTTTGCTTAGTTTAGGGCTAGCTGGGTTTACCTCTCGTGGGGAGCCAACACCCGCTGTGTTGGTGTTCTGGAAGCCACTTCTTCGACCAGCACATAGCTCCCGCGCCTGGAGCGGCAAACGCCCGCCTTCGACAGGCATTGTGCGATCGCCTGCAACAAATTTGTACAACATCGTTACAAACTTTCGTACTAGATGGCAGCACAGGTAAAGTTAGTACGCGCTATCGTTGCGTTTTGAGCTTTACGCCGGTAATTTCAAGCAAACTATGACTTTTCAATTTTATAATATAAGTAAGATAAGTAAGATAAGTAAGAAGTAAGATGTAAGATACTAATTATCTTTCTTACATACATACTAGTTGCAACAAATAATCATTATCTTTCTTTTACTAGCTTAATTTACTAGCTGCCGCCCGCGGCTTCGCTCGCGTGGTACCCTGATAAAAAGTAGCCTATATGTTAATTCAGCACATGTATTATGTAAATTCCAAGTTTCATTCAAATCTCAAATACATTTAGTAGTTTTTGCGTGAAAGAGTAACAAACATCCATACATCCATACATACAATCTTTTGCGTTTACAATATTAGTAAAGACTAGTTGCCGCCCGCGGCTTCGCTCGCGTGGTACCCGGATAAAAATAGCCGAATATTTTTCCCATCGAGTTATTTACACTAGTCTAACGTACGTCGTCATCTTGTGTTGAGAGCACTGGTGGTCTAGCTGGTAGTGACCCCGCGATCCGATCCTAAGGTGGCGGGTTCAAATCCGGTTGTGTACCAATGGATTTTTCTGTGCGAAAAATTTATGTGCGCTATACCAGTACTCTCAAACGGTGAAGGAAAACGTCGGAAAACCCGCGGCTTAGTCAGCTCCGCACGTATTGACCATGTCTTTCCTGTGGACTAGGTTGACTAAGCTGAGAGGATGGAATAGGTGCTGGGCAAGCCTACTCCATCTTAATTCGTCCCGGGCACTACAGCGTCCCGTACAGGTAAAGTTGCCTCCTGACGCTGTATAAATCATTTACTATAGATGGTAAAAGGCCATCTTGTCAAGTACCTCATTCGCAGTGGTATGGTGCGTGACCTTCAGAATGGAGTAGGGCTCATGGCGAGCCACGGCGTACACCACGAGGAAGTGGATCTTCCTCCGCTCCAGGGTCGAGGAGTCTGACGCCGCGTCGCGGCAGCTCTCCGCAGACAGCTCCTCGCAGCACCGGGAGAAGATGAGCAGGGACGCCATGTTCAGAGCCTGGTTTGTCGGTGATCTATTTGAAAGACATAGGTAGTTTATTGATTCAGGCGATTCAACAAAATTCCTCAAAGTAATAAGTAGGTATGCCTCAGTAACGGATGGTCCCTCTAATCTGTGTACTTTCTATTTGTGTGTTCTTGACATTTTTGTAATTTTATTTTTATTTCATTTGTAATTATTATTTTATGGACTACTAGCTGCCGCCCGCGGCTTCGCTCGCATGGTATCCGGACAAAAAATAGCCTATATGTTAATCAAGTACATGTACTATGTGTGTTCCAAGTTTCATTCAAATCCGTTCAGCCGTTTAGGCGTGATTGAGGCACAAACATTCAAACTCACAAACTTTCGCATTTATAATATAAAGTAAGAAGTAAGATAACACAATTAAGTGAAGGGAAGTTTAAGAAATTTATTTAAGACGAGAAAAATCGGCTCTTTAATTTGATATAGGTTATGTGCAGTTTTAGACCAAAAATTGATTCCAGGTTTTCATCCCTTTTCACTCCTTTAGAGGTTGAATTTTGAAAAATCCCTTCTTAGTACACCCCTACGTACCAAGGTTTACCTACACTGAAAATTTCAAGTCTCTACGTCCAGCGGTTTAGGCTGTGCGTTGTCTGTCAGTCAGTCAGTCAGTCAGTCAGTCAGGACAAAGATTCTTATAATATAAGATAACTTGATATGTAAAGCATATATGTAGATATTATAAGTAGGTATGTATTTACGAAAAAATAGTGTACAAGTATTCTATCAGCCGTCTGGTTCCCATAGTACAAGCTTTGCTTAGTTTGGGGCTAGATGGCGCTGTGTCAAATGTCCACAATTTGGTGCAGCTAGACTAGCTAGATGATCAAGATGATATAACTGACTGAGGTCCAGCTTTATGCAAAGTTGAGAAGCTCTAAGAGGCGTTGAGCCTGCTTGAGGGTCACTGCCTCTTCGAAGCACGCCCTCCCCCTCTTGTACACGGCAATCATCATCATCACTCACCGTAGCCTGACGTGCCGGTATCCGGGCCGCAGACACCCCAGCGGTATCACTCTCTGTGAGAGCATGTAGTTGGTATCTGCGTCGTAAATCTCGAAACGAACGAATGCCAGCTCAGGGAAGTTGATCTGTAATTAAAGGAATTACATTACATAATAATAAATCTTCTTCCTGCCCTTATCCTACTATCCCACTCTATGTGGGGTCGGCATAGCATGATCCTTGGATCATGTTGTGCTGTGTGTTTTGATTCATTTGTTGTCGTTTAGTGTCATTTCATGTCGCATAATGTCGTAGTTTGTCGTTTAGTCTCATTTAATGTCTTAACTAAGGCCTTTTACCATAGTAGATGGTTTTTACAGCGTCATGAGGAAACTTTTACCTTCACAAACGGGACGCTGTAGTGCCCGGGACGAATTAAGATGGAGTAGGCTTGCCCAGCACCTATTCCATCCTCTCAGCTTAGTCGGCCTTGTCCACAGAAAAGACATGGTCAATACGTGCGGAGCTGACTAAGCCGCGGGTTTCCCCACGATGTTTTCCTTCACCGTTTGAGAGTACTGAAAAGTATTTCAATGTCTTACATACCTTAAAATTGAAGGTTTCATTCCAGACAGGGTTCAGAGCGTTCCTCCTAGCGACTTTCGTCCTAATCTTCCTACAATCGGCGGGTAGTCCTAGTATTTCCACTTCTACGAACGCGTTGTAGAAGGAATATACATTCTCGGCGACGTACTGTCCTGATATCACGGCGAGAGTGAGATGGGAGGCATGGATACCATCAAACTCTTTGTCCATTGGGTTGAATCTGGAAAAATAAGTTGATATTTCAATACTAGCTGCCGCCCGCGGCTTCGCTCGCGTGGCACCCGGATAATAGCCTATATGTTAATCCAGCACATGTACTACGTATATTCCAAGTTTCATTAAAATCCGTTCAGTAGTTTTTGCGTGAAAGAGTAACAAACATCCATACATCCATACATCCATAGGTACTTACGAACTTTCGCGTTAATAATATTAGTAGGATTAGTTGTAAGTTTCTTTATGTTAATACATACATACGTTCGTACATAAAATCACGCCTGTTTCCCGTAGGGGTAGGCAGAGATCACGGATCGCCATTTGCTACGATCCTGACATACTTCTTTTGCTTCCTTCACTCTCATAACATTCCTCATGCACGCTCGTCGGTTTAGGGTACTCTTGACCTGGCCCTTTTTCAAAACGTCGCCGATTTGGTCCAGGTACGAGGTCTTCCCCTTTCAACGGTACCATTCACACTCGCCTCATACACCTGTTTTGTTAATCTTCTTTCATTCATCCTCTCTTTCTGTTAATAAAGACCTTGCATGTCGTAAAAGTCGACTAAGGGATAGTTTCCTCTCCAACATGATGAGATACAATAAGTATTCCCAAGGAGGGTTGACGTCAGGCAGGCGGCCGCTCATAAAACACCTTAGCCAAAACTTCCAAGGATCATGCTGTGCCGACCCCACAGAGTGGGATAAGGGCAGGAAGATGATGATGAGTTATTCAAGAAATCGATTACATGGGAGTCTTTGTTTTAAACCCCCTATACCCTCTCATTATCCCATGTTCCCCTCCACTTTGTTCCCCATTACCTCAGCCCCTCACCTTCTATATGCGATGTGCGAAGGGTCCCACATGACGCTGGGTTTCCTCACGTATCCAGCACATCCGTTGCTCTCGAAGAGGGCGGCGTTGACCGCCATGGCCGCGTCTTCAGTCTGGTAGTTTAACGCCACCAGTTGGACTCCGCAAGCCCAGAACGCCACCGGCTCCAGATTCGAAGAGTCTATCCGGAGACTGGGGAAGGAATATTCATTTATAACTCAGACCTAACGAAAGAAAAGACGGCGCGTCGCGAATAAGAAGAGTGAAGCCACACAAAACCGTGCTCCTGCAAGTAAACATACACGCTCACGCACATACCTTCACTAAAACCATGCTCGTCGCTCTTAGTACGTCACGAGTCGTCGTCGAGTGAATTTAAAATAAAAAAATAGAATTATGCCTTCTTTGTTAAAACTTGTTAAAACAGCAGCAAATTACATAAAAAGTCTCACGGAATCACTTTGCACTTGTAAGTACATCAAAAATCGTTTCTTAATTATTATTATACTATGAATTTTAGGTTACTTGGTACACAAAACCTCAAAACCTTCGACACACACATAGATAAAAAGGTGGCTTCACTTTTGTTGTTCGCTGCGCGCCGTCTTTTCTTTTTTTTTTGGTATGAGATTTATAAGTGGAAAACCAGCTAAAACAATGCTATTAGAACAAGAAATATCACAAGTATCTAAGACTAATGAGTAAATCAGTTACTCAATAAGTGGTTTTATTAATTTTAAACCTTCTGTTAGTATGGTTTACTAAGGAATAAGGGATAGTATCCTCCAACATGATGAGATACAACAAGCAAGTATTCCCAAGGAGGGTTGACGTCAGGCAGGCGGCCGGTCATAAAAGTGCAGTTGACGTCTCATCATAATGTGAACTTCAAATCATTTATGGTGAGAGTGCCGACTGCTCGTCTATAGACCTTCATGGATGCGGAGTTTTGGCCGAAGGGGGTCGTGTAGAGGCGCTTCCGCGGGCGCCTACAAGACCCCGAGACATTGCGTAGCACGGCGCAGTTCAATCATGTAAATTAGATTGTTTTAATTTGTGTTTTTCATATGTATGTTAGTTTTATGGTATATATTTCTATGGGCCGTAGAATAAGTTTATAACAGCTGTAACTTTTCTAATGTTGCCTGAAATACAGTTATTAATTATTATTATAAAACACCTTAGCCAAAACTCTTACAGCATGATCCAAGGATCATGTGCCGACCCCACATAGTGGGATAAGGGCAGGAAGATGATGATTTCATTGTTCTCTCACCCGGCGGGGTAGGTGCGTACTAGCTGCGTTTCTGTGTGCGCGACGAGGGCTGTGGGATGCTTCCTGCATATCTTCTTGCCGATGGCCTCGTTGACTGACGAGCAGCGATAGCAGGCGTGGTGAACAGCGGGGGAGCTGAGGCAGCGACCTCGCTGTGATGTCGACTGGCCTTGCTATAAGCAATCAATAGTCAAAGAACAATAAATAACAGCCAACAGTCACACACATAGTCCTGACCCCACACAATTCCCTGTGTCGTGGGTATCAGAAACTACGAGTACCATGCTACCACAACACCCAGACCCGGAAGAAATATTTGCAGAACATGTCGTGATAGCAGTAAATGAATTTTTCTATTAGGAGACATCACAACATATAAAAATATTAGCTGCCGCCCGCGGCTTCGCTAGCGTGGTACCCGGACAAAAAATAGCCTATATGTTAATCCAGTACATGTACTATATATATTCCAAGTTTCATTCAAATCCGTTCAGCCGTTTAGGCGTGATTGAGGCACAAACATCCAAACATCCAAACATCCAAACATCCAAACTCACAAACTTTCGCATTTATAATATAAGTAAGATATAATAATAATAATAACACCCAACAGTCACATACATAGTCTTGACCCCACACTAGGATTCCCTGTGTCGTGGGTATCAGAAACTACGAGTACCATGCTACCACAACACCCAGACCCGGAACAAATATTTACAGATCATGCAAACATTTCTTCCGCAGCGGGAATCGAACCCGCGCCTCTTGCGTCTCTGCCGAGCAATCGCCCGCCACGCCACCGAGGCTGTCTAGTTAGACTAAGTAAGATTAGTTGTAAGTTTCTTTCTGTTAATAAAGTCTTACTGTATCTATTACAGTTCATGAGACACAGCCCGCTGACAGACGGGCGGACAGACGGAGGATTGGTATTAGGGTCCCGTTTGCACATTTTAGGTACGGAACCCTGGTAACTCACCGTGCCAGCGCTGTCGCTGCTCTCCGAAGATTCGAAGCTGCTGCATGGCGCACTGCCATCGCTGTGCTGTGCTTTGCTCACGCTGGGTTGTTTGATCGAGCTGCGCGGTGATAGTGGGTTCAAACCCCGGAACTTTATCGCCTGTAGAAGAAACCCAAGTAACAATTTCTTATTTATTTATTAGGCAACGCCAACAGAACACATAATAAAAACTGTTAAGGATGTTTACAATAGAAAAAATAGTACTATAGAATGTGCTCCAATTATAGGCTTGCACAGCATTGGCAGACAACAGCTAGTAGAAAGAAATATATACCTATATATAATATAATATAACAACATTCTTGTTCTTGTTCTATAGCAGTCCATAACATATCTCAAACACCACTTTTGGCGCTATAAAAGCCTAAAGAAGGTCGATTAAAGCCGATTTGGCGCAGTTATATCACCAATAAGTAATAAAAATATCAGGTTAACACATAAGTTAACTTTAAAATTATGCAATGTGTTGTTAACCTGATATTTTTTAACCAACTGCGAAGAATTGTGTAAGTTTGTGTGTGCATTCTTTGACTTTTGGGTGTCATTTGATTCGTTTGAATCTGGTACAAAATGGTCCCAGATGCCTATTGATCAATTCCGATATATAAAGTACCTACCACTTGATCATCTGATTCACTAAGTAGGTACTACTAAGAGTTTCTAGACCTAGAGATCTATATGTACGGAAGGTTTGTCAAACAATAATGAGCCTTACTGACCTGTACATAAGTGAAGATGTCGCTTGCCAACCAGCCACAGTTTAGTAACTAAAGAGTTTCTAGACCTACACGGTCAGAAGTTTTAGCGAGTAGAGTTTCTAGACCTAGAGATTTAAGTACGGAAGGTTTGTCAAACAATAATGATCCCTACAGACCTGTACATAAGTGAAGTTATCGCTTGCCAGCCAACCACAGTTTAGTAACCAAAGAGTTTCTAGACCTAGAGATCTACAAGTACGGAAAGTTTGTCAAACAATAATGAGCCTTACTGACCTGTACATAAGTGACGATGTTGCTTGCCAGCCAGCCACAGTTTAGTAACTAAAGAGTTTCTAGACCTACACGTGCAGAAGGTTTGTTAAACAATAATGAGCCTTACTGACCTGCACATAAGTGACGATGTCGCTGAGCTCGCGCGCTATCTGCTGCGTGCTCCGTCCCCGCCGCCCCTCGCCCTCCCCGCGGCGGATCCGCGCGTACATTGACGCGGAGGCGCACGCCCACTTGTCCTCGGCAGAGTTCAGCATTTTGTGGAGCTCTTTCTCTGAAAGATTGAACAAACCTTTCTGTGTGTTGAAATCATACTAAATTTTTTTTTGATTTTTTTGTAACGAATAAGCTCCGAAACTACTGGACCGATTTAAAAAATTCTTTCACCAATAGAAAGCTACATTATCAGGGACCAGTATAGGCTATACCTAATATATTTTCAAAAAAATTAGGGATCCGTAAGAAAATTGCAATATGTAACCCAAGGTAGAAAACCCAAAATAGTTTTTGGCGTGCGCTGCGAAAACTATTGATTATAGAACAAAATAATGTACTTACACGCGTACGAAGTCGCGGGCAACAGGAAGTGAGTAATACTTTATTGCGAACACTAATAAAATAAATATTTGTGGACATTTCACACAGCGCCATCTAGCCTAAAACTAAGCAAAGCTTGTACTATGGGAACCAGATGGCTGACAGAATACTTATTACTATCATTTTTGTAAATACATACTTAAATACATAATACTACAACACCCAGACCCGGAAGAAATATTTGCAGAACATACAAACAAACATTTCTTCTTCAACATACTTCTCTGCTGGACTGGGAGTAAAGAAAAAACATAGAATGCGTCCAGCTGCTTCTCTCCCCGAGCATGTCGTAAAAGTCGACTAAGGGATAGTATCCTCCAACATGATGAGATACAATAAGCAAGTATTCCCAAGGAGGGTTGACGTCAGGCAGGCGGCCGGTCATAAAACAACTTAGTCAAAACTTTTACAGCGTGATCCAAGGATCATGTGCCGACCCCACATAGAGTGGGATAAGGGCAGGAAGCTGATGATGATGTGTGTCTGTCTGTCATTACTTGTCAGCGCGTGTCTTTGTGTGTCAGTGCTGTGACTCACCGTCCAGCTCATCATCATCTTCGTCATAGTCCTCGTCGGAGAAGTACTCCGTGAGCGAACTGCCCGCTGACGCGGACTGCGCTGACATTATGGAGTTTGTCCGCCCCTGTTCCGGCAAGGAGGTGCTGGTGTGACGTATGCCGTTTGATCTACGGGATAAATAAATTAATAAATATTTGTGGACATTTCACACAGCGCCATCTAGCCCCAAACTAAGCAAAGCTTGTACTATGTGAACCAGATGGCTGATACAAAACTTATATACTTTTTTTTTGTAAATACATAATTATAATACATAATACTACACCCAGACCCGGAAGAAATATTTGCAGAACATACAAACATTTCTCCCGTAGCGGGAATCGAAACCGCGCCTCTTGCGTCTCAGTTGAGCACGCGCCCTCCACGCCGCCGAGGCCAATTCACTGTTGGGTAGCAAAGCACTCATGCTTGCTTAGTAGACATTCTTGATTGATCGTTGAAGCGCAACGTTGTGCGCGAGCTGAGCGCTTCCGTGCTTCAGAGGGCACGTTAAACAGTCTGTCCCGGCTTTTAAGTCGTTAAGCCACAACGGAGGCCTTTAGGCGGCCTAAAAACTCCGTCACAAGAGTTGGCCACTAGCTCATACAAACTTACCTAAACGCATTGGACAGAACGCCTCCATAGCCAGTGGAGCAAGCACCGCTGAGCCCTGTCGTCGGACTTGCTTCTACTGGTGGTAACTTCTTGTTCTTTATCAGCACCTGTAATAAAGTATGTGAGTAAGTATATGACAACCTCGGCGGCGTAGCGGGCGAGTAGGTACTCGGCTGAGACACAAGAGGGGTTCGATTCCCGCTACGGGAGAAATGTTTGTATGTTCTGCAAATATTTCTTCCGGGACTGGGTGTTGTAGTATTATGTATAATATTGTAAGTATGTATTACAAAAAAATATGTATTAAGTATTATGAAAGATGATTAACGAAACAGGTGTATGAGGCGAGTGTGAATGGTACCGTTGGAAGGGGAAGACCTCGGCGCACGCACCTGGACCAAATCGGCGAAGTTTTGGAAAAGGGCCAGGTGAAGAGTACCCTAAACCGACGAGCATGCATGAAGAATGTAATGAAAGTGAATGAAGCGAAAGAAGTATGTCAGGATCGTAGCAAATGGAGATCCGTGATCTCTGCCTACCCCTATGGAAAACAGGCGTGATAATTATGTATTATGGGCTGATCGCCTGTCACCATTGTTCACTATTTCCATCTTAGGATTTTAAATCAGAAGTGGCTGCAAGTTTTCTTATGTTTACTTGTGGCTCTGCCCACCCTAATAGGGATACGGGCGCGATAATATGTATATAGGTAACTAGCGACGCGCCCCGGCTTCGCACGGGTGCAATGCTGATACTAAATATAATACAGAATGTTATCATCTGTGTCATCTATACGTCAATTACATAGCTATCATTTGCGTTTTGTTATTCAAAGTCTGATTCTTTTTTTCTGATTTTTTTTTCGGGATAATAAGTATCTTATGTCCGTCTCCTGGCTCTAAGCTACCTCCCTACCAATTTTCACCCAAATCTGTTCTGCCGTTCTTGAGTTATAAGTGGTGTAACTAACACACTTTCTTTTATATATATAAAATATAGATATATAAGGTATGGATGTAGGTAGGTACCTTGTATTTGAGTTGCTCCGGGCTCGGCAATCTTGGGTCATCTGTGTAGTCTGCTTCAAACAAAAACGATGTCACCAGTTTCTCTCCGAACACTGCCTGGATGGAGACAGGACCAGTATAGTTATTGAAATAAATTAAAAATAATAAATAACACTCCATTATCACATAACAAATTATAATTTAAGTAAACAAACCGCCCATACTTAACCTAACTCTTAATTTTTCATTACATTACATGTCATCTACACTAATATTATAAAGAGGAAAACTTTGTTTGTATGTTTGTTTGTTTGTACTGAATAGGCTCAAAAACTACTGGACCGATTTTAAAAATTCTTTCACCATTCGAAAGCTACATTATCCACGAGTAACATAGGCTATATTTTATTTTGGAAAAAAATAGGGTTCCGTAAGATATTTGGGTTTTTCGGACACAAGGTGTAAAAAATCAACCAGAAAAGTTACTTATTTTGCGTACGCTGCCTAAACTATAAAAGATAGAACCATAAAATGTTCTAATTAATTGTAGATCTTATAAATATCTACAAAAAAGTCCGCGACACACTATACCCATCTATGTCGAGTGAGGCACAGCAACCATTTTTTTATTTAAAAATCTTGAATTTTTTTTGGACTACATTTAAACGCGTTTATTTTACTCATGCTATTAATCCTTATCAAAATAAATGATTTCATCACTAAGAACAGTTTATGGAGATAATATTTGGTCTTTGAATGATTAAAATTGGACGTTTGGTTTTGAAGTTATGGCGAAATTAAAATATTACGATTTCTGCTGCACGGCCCGTTGCGAAGTGGGCGTCACCAAGGCGGGGGTGCGCGTGCGGGAGGGGAGTTTAGATCTATGAGTAAGGTACCCGCGCGGCTCAGTCGCGAGGTCGGCTCCCTACGCAGCGGTCGTGCGCGAAGTCTATATCTTATATTATAAGAATCTTTGTCCTGACTGACTGACTGACTGACTGACTGACTGACAGACAACGCACAGCCTAAACCGCTGGACGTAGAGACTTGAAATTTTCAGTGTAGGTAAACCTTGGTACGTAGGGGTGTACTAAGAAGGGGTTTTTCAAAATTCAACCTCTAAAGGGGTGAAAAGGGATGAAAACCTGAAATCAATTTTTGGTCTAAAACTGCACGTAACCTATATCAAATTAAAGAGCCGATTTTTCTCATTTAGTTGATGTCATAATTACCTATAAATTCTTTATTTTTGGCATGTTTTTCATGAAAAATAGAATACTTTTATTTTGACATATGACAGCGATTCCATATGTTTTGTGTCATCTATTACTAATCTTTGGTATCAACCAAAGATTAGTAATAGATGACACAAAACATATGGAAAAGGAAGTGTCAATGTCAAATTACCTGTGAAAGGAAGCATAAATTATTACTGGTCTAATAAGTTTCCAATCTTGATTATTCATGGAGTTCTGACGTAATTCTACGTCTGAAAACTAGATGTCGCTGCTAACGCGACGCGCTATTGTTGCGTTTTGAATAGTTTACCTTAACTCTCAAAATTTTTACTAAATTCACCGAAATTTCTTAATTTTTAGATTAAGGTATGTTTGTTACTCTTTCACGCAAAAACTACGGAATATACTTACATACCATTATTCATATTCGTTCGCTAAAGTTAGCCATTGCTTAAAGTTAGCCCTGTCACTGTTTGTCATTATGAAATGGTAAGAGATGGCAATACTTTAGTCATCGTTTAGCGTACACTATAATGAATAATGAGGATAGTAGGTACCTACGTGTGCTGGAATGGGACATAGGGTACTTTTTATCTGGGTACCGCGTGAGCGAAGCCGCGGGCGGCTGCTAGTATATAGTATAAAAATGAATCGCAAAATGTGTTGGTAAGCGCATAACTCAACAACGCCTGGACCAATTTGGCCAAATCTTTTTTTAAAATGTTCGTTGAAGTTCAAGGATGGTTTTTACGGCGAGAAAAATTAGAATTATTGCTGGAAAAACCCTAAAAATAGCCCTTTTCTTTTTCCCATACAAATGATTTGTAACTAAAACGTAGTCAATTTGAGCTTTATTGCTATGGTATAAAGTTCATATTAAATTACAAGCACTTGAATTATTAATTTTAAGGCGATACGAAGTTCGCGGGGTCAGCTAGTATCTACATAAAATCAAGCCTGTTTCGATCCGTGATCTCTGCCTACACCTATGGGAAACCGGCGTTATATTATGTATGTACTAGCTGTTGCCCGCGACTTCGTACGCATTTAGTACATTATATTGTTCTATAATCAATAGTTTTCGCAGCGCAGTTTCGGAGCTGAACGCCAAAAACTATTTTGGGTTTTCTACCTTGGGTTACAATATTGCAATTTTCTTACGGATCCCTAATTTTTTTTAAATCTATCATAGCCTATACTGGACCCTGATAATGTAGCTTTCTAATGGTGAAAGAATTTTTGAAATCGGTCCAGTAGTTTCGGAGCCTATTCGTTACAAACAAATAAACAAAAAAATCTTTTCTCATATTAGTCTAGATAGATTTAGATCAATGCTAACGAGTTAAGGATGGAATAGGTGCTGGGCAAGCCTACTCCATCTTAATTCGTCCCGGGCACTACAGCGTCCCGTTTGTGAAGCTAAAAGTTGCCTTCTGACGCTGTATAAATCATATACTATGATGGTAAAAGACGGTCATCGAGAATTGCACGGCATCACCATTGACCTCACCAACACCACCTACAGCCTCAACATCATCGAGGATACTGGAAAACTGCTGCCAACATCCCAAGGTCCTTCTCCGGTACTTCGAGGAGTTGTGCTGGCTGGGGGAGGGTTAGCACATAATGCACAATACACCCCACCGCGGGACGTCAGTGCAGATCTCTGTTTCCCTAACCTTAATTAGAATTAGAATGGTAAAAGGCATTTTTTTATTTAGACGAATAAAGAAGCTGACCTCAAAAGTGCTAGCCATGACCTGCTGCTGGGGCAAGGTGCAGTGGTTCTCGATGCTCAGGATCAGAGGATACGGAGATGTGACAAAGGCACTTCTGCAAACAGACAAAATAAGAGCTTGTTTATGGTGGTTCAATTGATAATAACGATAACAATAGCCTTTATTACGAACGAAAGTTTTGCGTATGCTAACTTAATCTAAAACTAATTCTACTTTATCCCTTTCGTTCGTTTGCTCTAGTTTGGCATAGGCCTCTTCCAGCTTCTTCCACTTATTTCTATCTCTCAATCTTCAATTGATCTTCAATTGATACTATATAAAAAATATTTGTGGACATTTCACACAGCGCCATCTAGCCTCAAACTAAGCAAACCTTGTACTATGGGAAGCAGATGGCTGATAGAATACCTATATACTTTTTTTGTAAATACCTACTTATAATACAAAATACTACAACACCCAGACCCAAAAGAAATATTTGCAGAACATACAAACATTTCTCCCGTGGCGGGAATCGAACCCACGCCTCTGTAATGTACCTATCTATACTCTAGATGCAAACAAAACGCCCATACTTAACCTAAAACTTGCTAGTCAAATAAAATTAAGTTGTGAAAACTTATGTTGAGAGGTTGATTTATCTAAAACTAAATTGATATCATTTAAATAACGAAAAATACCTACGCGAAATTTACATTAAATTGTACGTAGGTACCTATCTTCAGTTTGGCTGAGGTAAAGACGCGATCGTAAGGTACCTACCTAAGTAAGTTTGTATGAACTAGTGGCCCACTCTTGTGACGGAGTTTCTAGGCCGCCTAAAGGCCTCCGTCATGGCTTAACGACTTAAAAGCCGGGAACGACAATTTAACGTGCTCTCCAAAGCACGGCGGTAATCAACGTAAAGTGGCCTCTTATTATTACCGTCTAGAAAACCACTGCAATGGCTATTACCTGGCTATAGTTTCGACGACCCGACGAAATGGTATTTTCGTCGTGAACGTATGCCCGTGGTAGATAACAGGGCTTCCATCATCACCGTCCCAGCAGTCGAGTTCCACACAACGGCATCCAGTCAGTAACACCTGCAAAAAGGAAAAAACCTACATATTATCACGCCCGTATATCTAAATAGCTGACCCCTCGAACTTCGTATCGCCTTAGAATTAATATCACAGACAAATGTTGTAATAAGTAGTTATTATGCTATTCGGGGCGGATACAAATCATGGATACAATCCAACAAATCATACAATACAATCGGTCCAGCTAAAGGCCCTTACCTGTGGGTAACGAAAAAGAGAGCCTCTGACGACCCGATTGATTTGAATGACGTTGTCAATTGTCAAAATTTAGTAAATGTCAAAGTAACTGTCTGAAAACGCTGTTTTAAACTGAATAAAATTAAATTGGTAGGTTAACCTACCTACAATATAAGTATCATCATCAATAACATGATTTTAAAACAAGTAGGTATGTATGTATGTTCGTATGAGCTAGTGACGGAGTTTTTAGGCTGCCTAAAGGCCTACGTCATGGCTTAAAATTGACTTAAAATGACGATTTAAAAGCCAGGACCGACTGTTTAACGTGCCCTCCGAAGCACGGAAGCGCTCAGCTCGTAATGCCACTTGCGGTCACCCATCCCGATTTGTGACCGCGCATATCGTTGCTTAACTTTAACGATCAATCAAGAACGCTTAAGCAAGCTACGCCACGAGCGCTTCGCAAGTACAAGTAGGTAATATTAGGTAATATTCTAATATTGTTTTGTTTGTAAACGTTGACATGACATTCTAAATTGCCAACTCAGAAAAATAATTGTTAAGTAATATTAGGTAATATTAAAGTTGGTAGCCCTTCACGTTTCGTTTTACGTATAGTTCAGAAATACGTTCTGTACATTTACTTGAAGGTTAATAATGTACCCTTGGCTTGATGTTCTTGTTGTGCGCATGTCTGCGCATGTCTAGTACGCCATCGTATCGATTTGTCTGGGTAGGTCTGGGTGTGGGCCTCAGAACAATGTTCTGAGGTGTGGGCTGTTACAGAGTGTCCATAGCTTATCGCATTCAACATTGATTATTGAAAGAAGGACGACAAATAACTTTTAGTTTTGTAAATTCCCGAATCAAATCATTCAGTATTTTGCGGTTATTCATTTCTTTCTGTCCTGCTTGTTTGTCAGTGTCAGTGTCACTGTCAAAAGATTTTGAGTTGTTTTGTTTGGTCGGTGCCGGCAACTTGTAAAAATAAGTTTTCGCTTTGTTTTCCCGACAAAATGAAGGAAAATGATGGAGAAATTGATACTAGAAATGTTGTGAAAAACAGAGAGTTGCTCTATCGGATGATAATCAGGTAAGTTCAACGCAAAATCGAAATCAAATTTGGTAGTTTTCGCTCGATAATTCAATGAAATTATGCCTTTAAAAGTAATCAGAAGTGTTGAAACAATGCTATTATTACTGAATCATGTCAGTTTCTATCCGTAACTTTGTTGAAATGCTAACAAAACACATTTTGTCTATATAATTTTGAGGTTATGTTCTTTGTTGTTTTCGTGTATTTCAGTCAGCTTTACTACGATGGCTTCCAACCGATTGCTTCTACGCTAGCTGCGGCAGTCCATGCTGATCCCCCGTGCCCTCCAAGCGATAGGTAATTGCTAAAATGCATTCTTAAATTGAGCACTGGTCAAGCCATTGAATAATTTTATGTTACATACATACATAATATCATGCCCGTATCCCTAATGGGGTGGGTAGAGCCACAAGTAAACATAAGAAAACTTGCAGCCACTTCTGATTTAAAGTCCTTAGATGGATATGGTGAGCCATGGTGACAGGTTATCAGCCCATCGCCCATATAGATGGTCCATCATTTTGGAGAGGTCTATCCCTTAGTCGACTTTTACGACATGCTCGGGGAGAGAAGCAGCTGGACGCTATGCTTTTTATTTACTTCCAGTCCAGCAGAGAAGCATAATTTTATGTTATAAGATTCTTAGATAGACCTGTGGAGTAAAAGAGGTGTACCACCTTTTAATTCAGTGTGTACCGAGTACACCTATGAGGTGACAATGAAGTCTGTTCTGTTGTATCTATATTTTTATTAATAAATAGTATTTTCAAGACCTCATATAGGGCGCGACGAGAAGGGAGTACGTGACCATATGGATATGCAACTGGGCCTATTCCATGCACGTCAATGACGGAGTAAACTTCAATACTCTAGCTCAATGCCCAGAAAGGCAGATACCAAGAAAAGAGATGGAATAAAATAATAAAGATGGGATAAAAAATAAAATAGTTGTTTGTAACTGAGTTATTTTTTTTTTTTTTTTTTTCTTATAGCTAAGCCTGACTGGACGCTATGGTCCAGCCCGCGAGCTAGCCTACCCTTGCTTCCTAGGACTTTATCCGAGTCTTTTCTATTTCATTCTTTCTTCTCCTTGCTTTCTGCATACTTTTTCCTTCTTTCATTCGTCAACATTCATTCGTCATCTTTCACTTCTGCATTGGTGGGGTGACTGAGTTATTACCTACAGGCTGCTGAACCTTATGATGGTGGGTCTGCAGCATGAGCCGGACCGTAAAGATCGTCTGGCAGCTTCCAGCGGGGCCGAGCATCTTTTGGGAACTACTGGCTTTGGTAAGAGTAAATTATACTAAACTACACTACTACGTTCTTCTCTGCTGGACTGGGAGTAAAGAAATAACATAGAATGCGTCCAGCTGCTTCTTTCCCCGAGCATGTCGTAAAAGTCGACTGTGGGATAGTATCCTCCAACATGATGAGATACAATTAGCAAGTATTCCCAAGGAGGGTTGACGTCAGGCAGGCGGCCGGTCATAAAACACCTTAGCCAAAACTCTTACACCATGATCCAAAAAAGATCATGCTGTGCCGACCCCACATAGAGTGGGATTTGGGCAGGAAGATGATGATGATGATGATACTAAACTACAAAAAAACTAACGCCTTTTACCATCTATAGTAGATGATTTATACAGCGTCAGGAGGCAACTTTTACCTTCACAAACAGGACGCTGTAGTGCCCGGGACGAATTAAGATGGAGTAGGCTTGCCCAGCACCTATTCCATCCTCTCAGCTTAGCAGGCCTTGTCTACAGGAAAGGCACGGTCAATATGTGCGGGGCTGACTAAGCCGCGAGTTTCCTCACGTTGTTTTCCTTCACCGTTTGAGAGTACTACAGCGAGAGTAGGTATAGCGTACATAAATTTTTCGCACAGAAAAATCCATTGGTACACGACCGAATTTAAACCCGCTACCTTAGGGCGCTGGGCGCTATTAAATACGTATATTGAGTACTAGCTGTTGCCCGCGACTTCGTACGCGTGTAGTACATTATTTTGTTCTATAATCAATCGTTTTCGCAACGCACGCCAAAAACTATTTTGGGTTTTCTACCTTGGGTTACAATATTGCAATTCTCTTACGGATCCCTAATTTTTTTGAAAATATATTATAGCCTATACTGGTCCCTGATAATGTACCTTTCTATTGGTGAAAGAATTTTTGTAATCGGTCCAGTAGTTTCGGAACCTATTCGTTACAAACAAAAAAAAAATCCTCTATAATATTAGTATGATTGAGTATTGTTCTTGAAATCGCCAACAGATCTGGAGTTCGAAATGGACGCGTCGTCGCTAGCCCCCGAACCGGCGACGTACGAAACGGCTTACGTGACGTCACACAAGATGGCGTGCCGCGCCGGCGCCTTCAGCTCATGTGGCCAGTTACTGGCTACTGGCAGTGTGGACGCCAGCATCAAAGTAAGTTCTGTAAAACAGCTTACGTGACGTCACACAAGATGGCGTGCCGCGCCGGCGCCTTCAGCTCGTGTGGCCAGTTACTGGCTACTGGCAGTGTGGACGCCAGTATCAAAGTAAGTTCTGTAAAACAGCTTACGTGACGTCACACAAGATGGCGTGCCGCGCCGGCGCCTTCAGCTCGTGTGGCCAGTTACTGGCTACTGGCAGTGTGGACGCCAGTATCAAGGTAAGTTCTGTAAAACAGCTTACGTGACGTCACATAAGATGGCTTGTTGCACCGGTGCTTTTAGTTCATGTGGCCAGTTACTGGCTACTGGCAGTGTGGACGCCAGTATTAAGGAAGTATCCATGTATAATTACCGTCTGTTCTTTTTTTCTCAATAAATGATAAAATTGTTCAACAAAGAGATTGAATGTTGGGTGTTATTTATAGATCTTGGATGTGGAACGGATGCTGGCCAAGTCAGCTCCGGAGGAGGTGGACCCTGGGAGAGAACAGCAGGGGCATCCTGTCATCAGGACCTTGTGAGTACTATCTCCAAATCTGTTCAGCCGTTTTTGCATGAAAGAGTAACAAACATCCATACATCCATACATACATAGTTTTATAATATTAGTAGGATTATGACGGCCTCGGTGGCGTGGCGGGCGAGTGCTCGGCTGAGACGCAAGAGGGGTTCGATTCCCGCTACGGGAGAAATGTTTGTATGTTCTGCAAATATTTCTTCCGGGTCTGGGTGTTATAGTATTATGTATTATAAGTATGTATTTACAAAAAAAAGTAAGTATATAAGTACAAGCTTTGCTTAGTTTGGGGCTAGATGGCGCTGTGTGAAATGTCCAAAAATATTTAATTTAATTTAATATTATCAGGTATGACCACACGGATGAGATCACGGCTCTGGACTTCCACCCGCGGGAACAGATCCTGGTCTCAGCATCCAGGGACTGCTCCGTGAAACTCTTCGACATCACCAAGGCATCCGCTAAGAAGGCCTTCAAGTCTATTACTGTAAGTCTATACATGTTTTATGTACATTGACATTGTGTCCCATGTGTGTGACACTGTGCCCCATGTGTGTGACACTGTGCCCCATGTGTGTGACACTGTGCCCCATATGTGTGAAACTGTGCCCCATGTGTTCAGTTCACCAAGGCACGCTGTATAAATCATCTATATAGATGGTAAAAAACCAAGTCCGTTACCATCTAAATAGTAGATGATTTATACAGCGTCAGGAAGCAACTTTTTACCTTTACAAACGGGACGCTGTAGTGCCCGGGATGAATTAAGATGGAGTAGGCTTGCCCAACACTTATTCCATCCTCACAGCTTAGTCGGACTTATCCACAGGAAAAACATGGTCATGGTTTTCCTTCACCGTTTGAGAGTACTGGTATAGCGCACATAGATTTTTCTCAGAGGAAAATCCATTGGTACACGACCGGATTTGAACCCATGACCTTAGGATCGAAAGGTGGGGTCACTACCAACTAGACCAGATATAGATAACATAGATGGTAAAAGGCCTTATTATTTCTATTAATAAAGTTTTGTAAATTTAACGAATTAGAAGCCATATGTTAAGTTTTTAAATATTTTTTGTTCCCAGGATTCGGAACCAGTGCTATGCGTAGCCTTCCACCCTTTAGGCGAGCATATAATAGCTAGCACGTCGCACCCGGTCATCAGGCTATATGACGTGAACACCAGCCAGTGCTTCGTTTGCCCCATTCCCTCGCACCATCACCGCAGGAAGGTCAACTCAATCAAGTACGTGCCAGTGACAATGTGCCCCGTGTATGTTAGAATGTGACAATTTGGCCCGTGTGATAATATAAAAAAAAATAACAGCCAACAGTCACATACATAGTCCCGACCCCTCACTTGAATACCCTGCGTCATAGGTATCAGAAACTACGAGTACCATGGTACCACAACACCCAGACTAAGATGAAATATTTGCAGAACCTGCAAACATTTCTTCTGCAGCGGGATTCGAACCCGCGCCTCTTGCGTCTCTGCCGAGCAATTGCCCGCCACGCCACCGAGGCTGTCAAATATGGCCCAAGGGACAATGTGCCCCATTTGACAACGTGACCCATGTTTGTGACAATGTCTCCAATGTGTGTGACTGAGTCATGTGTGTGTAAATAAATAAATAAATAAATAAACAATGTGTCTTATATGTAAATAAAACTGTGTCCCTTGAAAGATGTGGTACTGTATCATTTTTTATATTATATTTATTTCCGTGAAACTTCGCTTTCCTCAGGTTCTCTCCGAACGGTAAATACTTCGCGAGTGGCAGCGCGGACGGCAATGTGAAGCTGTGGGACACAGTGTCAAACAGATGCTTTAATACTTTTGTGAACGCGCACGATGGGGCCGAGGTGTGCTCTGTAGCTTTTACTAGGAACAGCAAGGTAATTTTACAAATTAAAAAATCCGATAAAAATTTGTTAATTATGTATGTCCGATGTGTTTTTGACCCAAAAGTTGTGATTTGTGACATTGTGTCCCTCACTGTTTTGGGACACTATGTCGGTTCATTATGAGGCTGATCACCTGTTACCACGGTTCACCGAACTTCACCATATCCATCTTGGGCTTTGAATCAAGAATGGCTGCTAGTTTTCTTACTTGTGGCTCTGCCCACCTCTTTAGGGATACGGGCATGATAAATATGTATGTTTCTTTCTAAAAAGTATTTTCGAAAGGACAATATGTCCCAGGATGTGTATTGAGACAGAATGACACCCCCCCACATACAAACACATTAAAACTATCACATTTACACGTGATTTGCTCCACAGTATCTCCTGACATCCGGAATGGACTCGTCCATCAAGTTGTGGGAGCTAGCCAGCAGTAGATGCCTCATACAATACACAGGCGCCGGAACTACAGGCAAAGGTAATGTCTTGAGCCAGGTCAATAAGAAACGGAAGTGTTTTAGTTTGTTGCCTAAAAAACTAGAGACTGTGTCTCGCACTGTGTTTTGTGACACTGTGTCCCATGCTGTGATTTGTGACACTATGTCCCATGCTGTGATTTGTGATAGTGTGTCCCATGCTGTGATTTGTGACACTGTGTCCCATGCTGTGATTTGTGACACTGTGTCCTATGCTGTGTTGTGTAACACTGTCCCATGCTGTGATTTGTGACACTGTGTCCCATGCTGTGATTTGTGACACTGTGTCCCATGCTGTGATTTGTGACACTGTGTCCCATGCTGTGATTTGTGACACTGTGTCCCACGCTGTTCTGTGACAGTGTGTCCTACACGGTTTTTTTGAGACACTATGACATATTATTTAACCATAGGTTTAAGTTTTGAGTTGCCAATTACTCAGTCAAGTGTGTCAATTTCTCTTATTATATTCCACAGGCAGGCAAGAGCATGTGGCCCAGGCAATATTCAACCACACAGAAGACTACGTAATGTTCCCAGACGAGGCCACCACATCTCTTTGCACTTGGCATTCCCGTTCTGCCAGCCGATGCCAGCTCATGTCTCTGGGACACAACGGGGCTGTGAGGTAAGTTTTAAACGTCTATTTGACGGCCTCGGTGGCGTGGCGGGCGATTGTTCGGCAGAGACGCAAGAGGCGCGGGTTCGATTCCCGCTGCGGAAGAAATGTTTGCATGATCTGTAAATATTTCTTCCGGGTCTGGGTGTTGTGGTACCATGGTACTCGTAGTTTCTGATACCCACGACACAGGGAATCCTAGTGTGGGGTCAGGACTATGTATGTGACTGTTGGGTGTTATTTATTTATTTATTTGCTTATTGAGGGCATATTGTATTTTGTACTCGGACGAGGCCAATTCTCTGCTGCACTGGAAATAAAAGCATAGAATGCGTCCAGCTGCTTCTCTCACCGAGCATGTCGTATTCGACTAAGGGATAGTATCCTCCAACATGATGAGATACAATAAGGCAGTATTCCCAAGGAGGGTTGACGTCAGGCTTAGCCAAAACTCTTACAACATGATCCAAGGATCATGCTGTGCCGACCCCACATAGAGTGGGATAAGGGCAGGATGATGATGATGATAAAGTAAGGACATTTACAAGGGCGAGCTTAGCCCTACAAAGAGTTTTTTCTTTACTCCCAGTCCAGCAGAGAAGTTCTTACTTTATGTCTGTGTTATATTATGTACAATAAAGAAAGAAAGAGAATGTTATGGAATTTAAACTTGTTTTTTATTATGTTTTCAGGCATATAGTACATTCAAGTACTGCGCCCGCCTTCTTGACTTGCAGTGATGATTATCGCGCTCGTTTCTGGTACAGGCGGAACATGAATTAGATTGGCTGTTGCACTCGGCTTCTCTCGTACTCGTATGGGGATAAAAGATAAAATATCAGCCATATGATATAGGTTTTGAGCTATAAGTGCTTAGAATTTTACTCAAGTATTTTTCAGTTCTTGGGTTATTTTATAATGATGATACTCAGACAAAAAAAAAAAGACTATAGGTTACTTGGAACACAAAACCTCATAAAGGTTTCACTTGCGTTGTTCGCGGCGCGCCGTCTTTTCTTTTTATTTGGTCTGAGTGATGATAGTAATTTAGTACTAATTAGTAAGTAACTGCATTTTGTGTGACTGTATTTTGATTGATAAAAAACTTGTTCATCAATGAGCATAATTGAAACTTACTTTTTGAAGTACATATTTCATTGTTGTGTGAGACTGTATTTTCTCTTAAAAAGTAATAATTTTAAGCTAGTTTATAAGAAAATTAAATAAATATTAAGTAAGAATAAACAACCTTTTGATTTTTAAAAACACCACTTTTTGAAAAATCCACAAGTCGCCATTTATTATTTTTTCAAAATTACTCCTAAAGGGGGTAATTATCAGTATTCCCATCAATGGAGAATTATCATCAATTCTCAATGGGAATAGCGAGACACACCCGAGCGAAGCGCGACTATATGTCCATAGTTTAGAACAGCTGGTCCACTTACCTGGCTATAAAGTTCGACGCTGGACTCTCCCTTCAGCTGGTGCCCAGTCAGATAGGTGTTGTGACTGCTAGCTATGTAGTACTGACTGAGCGGCCCTGTCATGTCCTTGGATATTGTATCCACTTCTAACGCCTGCTTGCTGTAGACAAAGGTAATTGTTTTAGCTGCCGCCCGCGGTTTCGCTCGGGTGGCACCCGGATAATAAATAGATTATATGTTAATCCAGCATATGTACTATGTATATTCTAAGTTTCATTCATATCCGTTCAGTAGATTTTGCGTGAAAGAGTACCAAACATCCATACAAGCTTTCGCGTTTATAATATTAGTAAGGATTAAAAAAATGGTTATCCCAACAGCATACACATACATAAAATCACGCCTGTTTCCCATAGGGGTAGGCAGAGATCACGGATCTCCATTTGCTACGATCCTGACATACTTCTTTCGCATTTATAATAGGCATTAGTTTGGATATTCTATAATCCTACTAATATTTTAAATGCGAAAGTTTGTGAGGATGTGACGATGTTTGTGCCTCAATCACGTCGTAACGGCTGAACGGATTTGAATGAAACTTGTAACATACATAGTATGTGTGCTGGATTAACATTATAGGCTACTTTTTATCCGCGTACCACGCTAGCGAAGCCGCGGGCGGCAGCTAGTATTCTATAATCTTACTTATATTATAAATGCGAAAGTTTGTGAGGATGTAACGATGTTTGTGCCTCAATCACGTCGTAACGGTTGAACGGATTTCTATGAAACTTGTAACATACATAGTATATGTGCTGGATTAACATATAGACTACTTTTTATCCGGGTATCATGCTAACAAAGCCACGGGTGGAAGCTAGTAAATAATCTATATCTATAAAAGAGCTTAACCTGACTGATTGACTGATTCATCATCGCCGAGCCCAAAACGGCTGAAGCTAGAAAGCTGAAACTTGGAAGGTAGCTTCCTTTTATAGCAAACTAGCGACCCGCCCCGGATTCGCACGGGTGCAATGCTGCCACACATCAGCCAGCGTTTGCAATGTAAGCGCAAAAAAAAGTGTTTATTTACGACATCACATTAGAAACCTCTAAAATTATCAGTGTTTCTCTACTATATTATGAATGTGTTATACATATAAACCTTCCTCTTGAATCACTCTATCTATTAAAAAAAACCGCATCAAAATCCGTTGCGTAGTTTTAAAGATCTAAGCATACATAGGGACAGACAGACAGCGGGAAGCGACTTTGTTTTATACCACGAGAGCACGGGTGGTCTAGTGGGTAGTGACCCCGCCTTCCGATCCTAAGGTCGTGGGAAAAATTCATGTGCGCTATGCCAAGTACCTACCTACTCTTAAATGGTGAAGGAAAACATCGTGAGGAAACCCGCGGCTTAGTCAGCTCCGCACGTATTGACCATGTCTTTCCTGTGGACAAGGCCGACTAAGCTGAGAGGATGGAATAGGTGCTGGGCAAGCCTACTCCATCCTAATTCGTCCCGGGCACTACAGCGTCCCGTTTGTGAAGGTAAAAGTTGCCTCCTGACGCTGTATAAATCATCTATAGATGGTAAAAGGCCTCAGTAGTTATACTATGTAGTGAAACACTCACTTAACAAAGTTCGCCCTTCTCTGCTCCGGAACGAACGCGTAGTTGTCTTTGTCTGTGAGGAATCTCACAAAGCCTTCGAACGAGAGACAGCTCTCTAGTCTCAGGAAGGGGTCCGGTTCATGCCTCTGAAAGAGAAGTCATAATAATTAACATTAACTTAATTAAAATTAAGTGCTCGGCTGAGACGCAAGAGGGGTTCGATTCCCGCTATGGGAGAAATGTTTGTATGTTCTGCAAATAATTTTTCCGGGTCTGGGTGTTTCAATACTTTGTATTGTATTATAAGTTTGGATTAAAAAAAAACTGTATATAAGCATTGTATCAGCCATCTGGTGTCCATAGTACAAGCTTTGCTTAGTTTGGGGCTAGATGGCGCTGTGTGGAATGTCCACAAATATTTATTTAGGTATTTATAAATGTGAAAGTTTGTGAGGATGATTTATGTTTGTGCCTCAATCACGCCTAAACGGCTGAACGGACTTGAATGAAACTTGGAATATACATAGTACATGTGCTGGATTAAAATATAGGCTATTTTTCATCCGGGTACCACGCGAGCGAAGCCGCGGGCGGCAGCTAGTACATATATAATTTACAAAATAAAAAAAAAGCCTATAGGCCGCCTAAAAGGCCTCCGTCGTGACTTAACAGCTTAAAAGTCGGGACCGACAATTTAACGTGCCCTCGAAAGCACGGAAGCGCTCAGCTCGTAATGCCACTTGTGGTCACCCATCCCTATTGTGACCGCGCACAAAGTTGCTTAACTTCAACGATCTAAGAACATCTAAGCAAGCTACGCCACGAGCGCTTCAATTGTAGGTAGTAATGTTTAAATTTTGTATTTTTCTTTATACTGTTTTCAGTTGTTTTTGTTTCTTGTACATATTGTTTTTTTAAAGTTATTTTTGTTTAATTAAAGCGTTTTTTGGTCTAGCGACACGACTAGCTCACCTGAATGATATCCTTCAGCTGAGCTTCGGTCTTGGGTTCGTGTTGTCTCGTCTCACAGAACTTGCCAAGCGTCGGTAGTGACAGGACTCGTCCGCTCACATCGGGGTTTGCTCCTGGAAAAAATAGAATCTATCTTACTTCCAATTATTATTATAAATGCGAATGTTTGTGAGGATGTTTGGATGTTTGTGCCTCAATAACAATAAGGCCTTTTACCAGTAGATGATTTATACAGCGTCAGGAGGCAAGTTTTACCTTCACAAACGGGACGCTGTAGTGCCCGGGACGAATTAAGATGGTAGGCTTGCCCAGCACCTATTCCATCAGTATTCAGTATTCAGTATATTTATTCACAGAAGATATGGTATACATTTTCATTTTATTTATTTTATTTATTTATTACATCTCGCCCAAACACAGGCATGTGAATGTCTTAATAGCTAATACATTTATCAAATTATACCTACACCATGTCATAAGCACCAATAAAGTAAAAGTACCTAATAAAAATCCTCTCAGCTTAGTCGGCTTGTCCACAGGAAAGACATGGTCAATACGTTCGGAGCTGACTAAGCCGCGGGTTTGCTCACGATGTTTTCCTTCACCGTTTGAGAGTACTGTTGTAGCGCACATAAATTTTTCGCACAGAAAAATCCATTGGTACACGACCGGATTTGAACCCGCCACCTTAGGATCGGAAGGCGGGGTCACTACCAACTTAATTAACTCGATTTAATTTCAATAGTTATTTAATCAGCACTTTCAGAGCCACTCTCCCCAACATCCTTACCTGGCAATGCGGCAGTTGCCAAAAGATCGAAGGCTTTTTTCCTGCTCGCTTTATCAGTAGGAGGCTCCAAGTCCAGGGAACCGTTCCTTGTCAAAAGACCTGAAGAACAAAATAATTGAAATCAAATTCTTGATCTCTATCATCATTCAAGCCAGGATGTTATAGCTAAGCAATGACACACACACACACACAGTTTAAGTAACATAGTTTCATGCATTTCCTGTTGCCCTACTCTTATGAGACTGGCGCATTAAACTTCATAAATGTTTATATAATAAAGGTACGTTTGTAGAACAAATGTAAACCCTGTTATATAAGAGCGGTTACTCCTAACACAAGCATACTTATTGCTTAAAAGGAGTCTCCAAAACCTTGTAATATTTTTATAATAAGCTAAAGCAATAAACATTTTTCATTTTCATCCTACAAAAGGTCTTATGCTTCGAGGTTACAAGCTATTAATTTAAATAACCCGATACGAATACGAATTACGAACCCTGTAATTGGAGGAACACATAGTTTTTTTTACTTTATTCCTATTTTGTCATGTGATTTAATCGTTGAACGTCCTATATTAATAAACTAGCTGTGAAATGTCCACAAATATTTATAATTTACTAGCCGTCGCCCGCGGCTTCGCTCGCGTGGTATCCGGATAAAAAATAGCCTATATGTTAATCCAATACATGTACTATGTATATTCCAAGTTTCATTCAAATCCGTTTAGCCGTTTAGGCGTGATTGAGGCACAAACATCCAAACATCCAAACTCACAAACTTTCGCATTTATAATATAAGTAAGATTATTATTGCATAGAAATTTCCATTTTTACTTGTATTGAATACTGCAAAAGTCGGCACTAGGCTCCTAAATCTTTGGGTGTCTTACTTATATTATAATGCGAAAGTTTGTGAGGATGTTTGGATGTTTGAACGTTTGGATGTTTGTGCCTTAATCACGCCTAAACGGCTAAACGAATTTGAATGAAACTTGGAATATACATAGTACATGTACTGGATTAACATATAGGCTATTTTTTAGCCAGGTACCATGCGAGCGAAGCCGCAGGCGGCAGCTATTTCACAATACATACCAGTCCTAAATAATGCTTTCGTTCGGTAAAGTTCGGGCGAGCTTCGGCTTTTCTCGGAGCCCAGGAGGGGGGAGCGGTTACGAGGCACGGCCAGTTGCTCGAATATATCCCTCAGTTCTGATCTCATTACTAAGCTGTGGACATGGATAAGAAGCTGTTATCAAACACTTAGTTCTCTCGTTAAATTGTCGAAGATTAACGAAACAGGAGTATGAGGCGAGTGTGAATGGTACCGTGTGATTACTTGTAGCTCTGCCCACAACTTACCTAACAGGTAGGTAGGGACTTGTGCGGATGTTTGTTGCTGATGTTGATAATGATGTTGTCGGATATCTACCTGCGTTCCTACTTTTACTTTTACTATTATTGTGCGTCTTTCTTTTTCTTTCCTTTTATTGTTTCTGTCATTCTGTCTGTCTTGTGTGCCAAATAAATAATTTATCTATCTACCTAAAACTCCTGAACAAAGCGACAAAGTCCATGAAGTCGAGCTGCGTGTCGTACCCCACGGAACCCGTCCTTAAATGCTTCAGGTTTTCCCAAAACCTTTCGCTAGTCTCCAGTCTTCTCAAGCTGAAACAAGAAACATTTTTTTAAACCCGCTAAGATAATTTATTTATTAATTGAGGACACCCAATGAAGAAATCACATTAAAAGTATGAATTAAGTCTGGGTGTTTTAGTATTATGTATTATAAGTACAAGTATGTGTTTACAAAAAAAGTATATAAATAAGTATTGTATCAGCCATCTGGTTCCCATAGTACAAGCTTTGCTTAGTTTGGGGCTAGATGGCGCTGTGTGAAATGTCCAAAAATAATTAATTAATTTAATTTAATTTAATAAAAAAATGTTATCTATAACATATTTAAACACCTTATCTAAAATTAAACTAATATAATGCAAAAAACTGAATAGAAATTGGTTCAGTAGTTATTGAGTTTCCGAGGTGCCAAAATGGTGGTGGACTATGGCCGTAAAACATATTTAAGAACCTTCCTTGAAATGACACAAATAAAATGCAAAAAACCACATCGAAATCGTCTTAGTAGTTTTAGAAGAAAACTAGCTGCCACCCGCGGCTATGCTGACGTGTTACCCGGATAAAATTTATCTATATGTTGTTCCAGCAAACACACTGTAAGTATATTCCAAGTTTAATTAAAATCCGTTCAGCCGTTATGGTGTGATTGAGGCACAACATCCAAACATCCTCACAAACTTTCACATTTATAATATTAGTAGGATAGGATTATATTTAATTGATTCAGGCGTGAATTTGTAGAAGTCCATTTTAAAATCCTAAATAGAGGTTAAATCTTTAGTACTAATCCGCTAAAATCTTTATAAAAAGTTTACTTAATTCGGACATGGGCACCGCAATAAAATAAGCAAAACTAATGCTCAAGGCATCAAGTGATTTAACCTTTATTTAGTAGTAAATAGTGAACGACCCTGAAAAACCTTGAATGACCCTTACTTTTTTCGGGTCTTGGCCATCAAAGCCGTATTTATCAGCCACTTTGTCAAACACAGGCTAATTAAAAATTTGCGAAGGTCAAAGGTCAAGGTCAACCTGTAAGTGCCATTAAATAGGTCAAGGTCACCTAAAAATTTAAATTGAATATCTTATTTTTAGGTTAAAGACATTTTATCCACACATGAACATTTACTTTTTTTATTTAAAAATAATGATTTTACTCAATTCAATAATCGTTAATCGGTAACAAATATAATCAAATGTTTTGTTTTATTAACGTAAGGATTATTAAGATTATAATTGCAATTACCTGTAACAGGGTCAAAGGTCACTAATTACTCAATTTCTGTAAATTAAATTTTGCATAAAGGTTAAGGGGGTTAGATTAATTGGTCAAATTAGCGCAGAATACAACTGTGGGATAAGAAAGGCTTATGACGATGAAGGGGTTAAGGACGAGGTCAAGGTCAAAGGTCACTCACCTACTCCTATTAGGAGATCCGGCCATGATGCTGGTAGCCGCAGCTGTCAAACTGCTGTGTCGTGGCGCGCAGGGTTGGTATTGGCTCATCGTGGCTGAATATGAACTGGAAATAACGAAAATAGGTAATGGTTATGAATATAAAACGAACAAAATGTTAACAAAAAAAAACAGCATTTACATAATGTCCTAGGTCCTTATCCCCCGAATACTCAAACGCAACTCAGAGTTGAGCACGTCTCAAGTCACGGTTTTTTGATAGTTTTTGATGAAAATCTGTCAAAAACTCGTCACTTGAGACGTGCTCAACTCTGACATGCATTAGAGTATTTGGGGGTATGTTCCCCCGACTTTTATTTTGCGATCCTCCTAATAGCCTCCATATTAGATTTCATGTATCTTATGAACCGTATATGTAGAGTTGAAATTTTCAGTGTATTTCTATTTTCGCTGTTACAAGAAATAATAAAAATAATATAAAAGATAAAAGGGTCCCCAAGCAAGAAGCATTTTTTAATGTAGGATGGTACGGACCCTTTGCGGAAGAAAAAACATAGAATGCGTCCAGCTGCTTCTCTCCCCGAGCATGTCGTAAAAGTCGACTAAGGGATAGTATCTTCCAACATGATGAGATACAATAAGCAAGTATTTCCAAGCAGGGTAGACGTCAGGCAGGCGGCTGGTCTTAAAACACCTTAGCCCAAACTCTTACAGCATTATCCAAGGAACATGCTGTGCCGACCCTACATAGAGTGGGATAAGCAGTGACGGATTAAGACCACTTGATGCCCTAAGCAATCCATGCCTGTGGGTCCCCCTATCCGTATGTCAACTAGAATCGGTCTTTAAACCTTTACCGCCTAAGAACATTGGTTTTTTTGTAAAATAAGATGATGAGATGTAACGTGAGAGTGAGATGTGATGGATGAGGACGGATTTTTTTGTGCTTCTTCTGGTGCCCCCTCAGACGTGATGCCCTAGGCAATTGCTTAATTTGATTAAGGGTTAATCCGTCACTGGGGATAAGGGTAGGAAAATGATGATGAAGGTACGGACCCTTTGTGTGCAAATTCAATTCACACTGGACCGGTTTTATTTCGTGTTTTTCGACTAAGTTTTAATGGAGCTCAGTACTTAATTGTTGAACTGACCTGTGTCTGGGCGATCCTTGCACCACGTCATCCTCACTCCTGGTCCCAGAAGTGTGAGAGGAGCCGTAGCTCCGTGGAGAACTCTTCAGCTCTGACGTAGACTTGTTCTTCTGGAAAAATAACATCTAATAGTCACATAGCATGTCGTAAAAGTCGAATGGGATAGTATCCTCCAACATGATGAGATAACAATAAGCAAGTATTTCCAAAGAGGGTTGACGTCAGGCAGACGGTCACAAAACACCTTAGCCAAAACTCTTACAGCATGATCCAAGGATCATGTGCCGACCTCACATAGAGTGGGATTAGGGCAGGAAGATGATGATACATAGTCCTGCTTGGTCCCATTCTAAGATCCGCTGCGTCGACTGGAAAAATAAACGACCAATCGTTCCACGACATTTCGAACATAAAAATCCATTGGTGCACGATTGGATTTGAACTCACGATCTTAGGATCGAAAGGCGGGGCGCTACCACTAGACCACCAGTGCTCCGAACTGTTGCTCCACCAGCTCTCAAAGAACTAGTGATACAACTAGTGATAGATGCAGATTAAGCTTATATCAATGTCAGCTTCTACTGGCCTCAGAACTGACCTTGAACTTGATCCCGGTGCTCCGTATAGAGTCTGAATGAGAGTCTGTGAAGGTGCCCTTCACCGGCGTGGAGTGGGACGAACTGCTGCAGATGGACTCCCGCCCCCCGAACACCTGGATGTGCAAACAACGTCAGAAGATTACAAGCTTTACTGGCCCTACCTTTATTACTGACTAGCTGTTACCCGCGACTTCGTACGCGTGTGGAACATTATTTTGCTCTATAATCAATAGTTTTCGCAGCGCACGCCAAAAACTATTTTGGGTTTTCTACCTTGGGTTACAATATTGTAATTTTCTTACGGATCCCTAATTTTTTTGAAAATATATTATGGCCTATACTGGTCCCTGATAATGTAGCTTTCTATTGGTGAAAGAATTTTTGAAATCGGTAGAGTAGTTTCGGAGCCTATTCGTTACAAACAAATAAAAAAAAATTCTTTCCTCTTTATAATTATTAGTATGATTATCAGTGTCATTTGGCTTCTCATGGAAGATTTTGGGAAAATCTGATTCCAACTTTGTTCTATGGCATGACGATCTCGGTGTCTTGGCGGGCGAGTACTGGGTTGAGACGCAAGAGACGTGGGTTTGATTCCCGCTGCGGAAGAAATGTTTGCATGTTCTGCAAATATTTCTTCCGGGTCTGGGTGTTGTGGTGGTACCTGGTACTCGTAGTTTCTGATACCCACGACACAGGGAGTCCTAGTTTGTTTGTTCGTATGAGCTAGTGGTCAACTCTAGTAACGGAGTTTTTAGGCCGCCTAAAGGCCTATGTCATGGCTTAACGACTTAAAAGCCGGGACCGACTGTTTAACGTGCCCTCCGAAGCACGGAAGCGCTCAGCTCGTAATGCCAATTGCGGTTACCCATCCCAGTTTGCGACCGCGCATATCATTGCTTAACTTTAACGATCAATCAAGAACGCCTAAGCAAGCTACGCCATGAGCGCTTCTCGTTTATTTACCCGTATAGCATCAGAGACAAGTGGCTCGCAGCAGCAACCATCCTCGTAGTACAATCCGATGTATTTGTTCTTCAGCCAGGCCAAACTGCGGTCCGCCAACTTAGCCTGGCTCATCAACGCACGGATCACGGTGTGGAGCCCCACAGCCCACACCCTGGAAGAGAAATATTAGCTGATTATCATCTTCCTGCCTTTATCCCACTCTATGTGGGGTCGGCCCAGCATGATCCAAGGATCATGCTGAAAGAGTTTTGGCTAAGGTGTTTTATGACCGGCCGCCTGCCTGACGTCAACCCTCCTTGGGAATACTTGCTTATTGTATCTCATCATGTTGGAGAGGATACTATCCCTTAGTCGACTTTTACGACTTGCTCGGGGAGAGAAGCAGCTGGACGCATTCTATGTTTTTTCTTTACTCCCAGTCCAGCAGAGAAGGAGAAATATTAGCTGATGTTAGAAAGATATTTTATTCTTCTTTTATTCCTTATTTTTCGTCTCTGAAGCAAGATACAAGAATGAACTTTTGAATATTCACGCCCGAATCAATTATCTGTGTTCGATTCGTTTTCAGATCTTACAAGGAAAGTGCTGAATATGAATGTGGATACACGGGCAGAGGAAGGCCTAAGAAAAGATGGATGGATTGTGTGAAAGAGAACATGCGTGTGAAAGGAGCGAGTACTGAGATGACGAGTGATAGGAGACGATGGAAGAGGAAAACATTTTGTGCCGACCCCACCTAGTGGGATAAGGGCAGGAAAATGATGATGATTCCTTTTCAGATCTTGATAATATCAGTGTGCGTTCATACATGATAGACTTAGGATAGATAGCATATTAGAGCACCGCAGGGCGTCACCTGAAGACTTCAAAAGGAGAAACTAGAGCTACTGATCCTCACCTGAAGGTGTTAGAAGGCAGGATAAGATGCAAGGTCCGGTTGTCGCTCAGAGTGCGTCCATACACGATGGACAGCATGTTGTGTGGAGTCTTGGAGCACTGCAGGCCGAACCTGCGCGCGCAGGAGACCAGCTCGGCTATCTCCCGCTGTTCCACCAACGCGCCGCCGAGCCTCAGGTCTTTCACGCATTGGAGATCAATGAAGCTGGAAAATAATAGCAAAAAATTAGCCACATTCTATCGTCTCCATTTCGCTAGTTGCAGTCAGTTGCGAGAAGATGTAAATTGCTTTGAAAATGGTGACAGAGTGATACATTGTGTAGAAAACATCTTGAGGAAACCCGCGGCTTAGTCAGCTGTGGACAAGGCCGACTAAGCTGAGAAGATGGAATTGGTGCTGGGCAAGCCTACTCCATCTTTAACTCGTCCCGGGCATTACAGCGTCTCGTTTGTGAAGGTTGCCTCCTGACGCTGTATAAATCATCTACTATAGATGGTAAAGGCCTAAGTTTTTCTTACCCTTCATCACCAACGATCCCGGCTTCGTTCTCATGCGTCAGGTGAGTCGTGTACTTGAGCGGTATCACTTCCTCAGGGTTGTAGGACAAGCTCACTTCGGGCTGTTGCACGTTTTCAGATGGGGTTTCTCCTGCAAACACAAGTAAAGGCTAATAACTAGTACCTACTTCTCTGCTGGATTGGGAGTAAAGAAAAAGCATTTTTTATTTTTTGTACCTAGGAAGAGACTAGCTTCCCCAACACAGGGAATCCTAGTGTGGGGCTAGTGAATTAAACTTTATTGTGTATCAATCAAGTAACATAAATAAACGCTTTTGTATTTTTTGTGTAGAATGCGTCCAGCTGCTTCTCTCCTCGAGCATGTCGTATTCGACTAAGGGATAGAGCTCTCCAAAATGTTGGACAATCTATATGGGCGATGGGCTGATCACCTGTCACCATGGTTCACCATATCCATTTTGGAACTTTAAATCAGAAGTATTCGTCATGTACGAGAATGGATTTTTCTGTGCGAAAAATTTATGCGCGCTATACCAGTACTCTCAAACGGTGAAGGAAAGTATCGTGAGAAAACCGGCATGTCGTAGAACTGTAGAAAGTTTTGAAACTTGTGTCAAGTGCATGAAAGGATCCTTTGAGGCGCACCTTAAATCCTTTCACCACACTAGTTGAAAGAAATAGTGACACGATTAGATACATAGACGATATTTTTAACAAACCTCTTATTTCTTTTGTTAACTCGCTCAAAATGTTCTCGCATGCTGTTTTCACTAATAATGATTGTAATAACATTTAGCTTTATTTTGAAGCTGTTTTAAATAGTATTAGTGTACATCATCATCATCATCATCTCCCTGCCCTTATCCCACTTGAGTGGGGTAGGCACAACATGTTTTCATATACATTTTGTCTTTTAATTTTTCATTTCTGTATTTTTTATGTGTACCTATGTTGCCAATAAACTATTTATTTCTTCCTTTTTTTTACATTATGTTAGTGTTCAAATAAATAAATAGATATGCCGGTTTTCTCACGATCTTGCTGATGGTAAAGAGCCTACCGTGTTGCGGATGAGGTAGATGAGCTGTGTTGGTCCACATGAGCAGCGCACAGCCTCGCTCCAATCTCAGTTGGGCCAGCGTGCCTGCCCACTCAGGCTCGCCCGAACCCACTATACACGCGGTTCCATGGTGCATTATCTGTGAATACAACAAATACAATATAAATACGTTTAAGAAACTAAAAACTAAACCGACTTCAATGAAAAATAAATGAAGACTCTTTGGTGAAATAAAGCTATTTTATTTATATGTCACGATGTCAGTGGTAGGCGTGGTCCGAAAGAAGGGGGGGGGTCACAGGGGACATGACCCCCCCCCACCAAAATCCCAAAAGTAGCTAATGTAGGTACCTTCCTATCACCTACCATCCTACCCAAGGTACAAGATTTGCGTCTTTTTCGCTTGTGGGGTTAAACAAATTAACATACCTGTAGTATATGCCTGTCCATTCTCTCCCCACCACCTGGCGCTAGGGGGAACATGGAAACCCCATGGTCGTGGGGCAACGGCTGTACAGGACAGTAGCCGCCCCCTTCCAGCTCGTACAAGGCCTCGTCTTCGAAGCAGCCCGTGGTCTTCTGCGAGGTCTGCGCGAAGACCGGCTCCTCGCACGCTGACATTGCTACTCTGCGGGGACGGCTTTGATAAGAATGCGGTGTATGGCTGTCCATTCTCTCCTAACCACCAGGGGCCAAGGGGAAAATGGGACAGAAACAAAAAGGGAAAACTTATACGTTTTAACTATACGAGCTGAGCGCTTCCGTGCTTCGGGAATGTTAAATTGTCGGTCCCGGCTTTTAAGTCGTTAAGCCATGACGGTGGCCTTTAGGCGGCCTAAAAACTCCGTCACAAGAGTTGGCCACTAGCTCATACGAACTTACTTACTTTATCGGTACAGATACCCTGCTGTAAGCACCAAACAATGAATGAAGAAGAAGAAGAAATGATTTTATTTGACAGACACAAAACAACACAGAACAGGAGAGTAAAATGCTGTAAGACATTTATAGTCCTAGGTTAACGGAAAGTACTCTATATGTTCGGAAGCGCTCAGCTCGTAATGCCACTTGCGGCCACCCATCCAAATGTGACCGCGCACGACGTTGCTTAACTTCAACAGTCAAGAACGTCTAAGCAAGCTACGCCACGAGCGCTTCACCGATGTACCGATACCTCAAAGTGCAAGGTCCTACATGCTCTTGCAATGTTTTTTTTAAATCTATCCATCTACACCCATCACCTCAGATACTCGTGGAAGACCGGCAGCTGGCTCCGTGCCAGGGTGTGGTGGTGCTGGTGGAAACTCGCGATGTGGTCCATCACCGCCTGGGTGCGGTACACCTTCTCCAGGTTGACCATACCCTCGGGACCCACGCGCTTCCAGCCCGGGGACTGCTCGCCTTCTTCGTCAAATGATGCTATGTACTGGAACATAGGTACATAATATCACGCATATGTCCCACAGGGGTAGTCAGAGACCATTCGATGCATATCCAACGATTTATCGTTGATTTTATCGACAGTGACCTCTCGAGAATACAGAAGTTTCAATTCATTCGATATTTTGACAGCTATGGCGATATTTATCGAATGTGATATATCTATTTCCCGAGAATTGGGCTCATGGACGCATTCTATGTTCTTTCTTTACTTATTTTGTATATTTGATGAGGTGTATTAATTGTGAGAGCACTGGTGGTCTAGTTGGTAGTGACCCCGCCTTCCGATCTTAAGGACGTGGGTTCAAATGTGGTCATGTGCTAATGGATTTTTCTGTGCGAGAAATTTACCAGTACTCTCAAACGGTGAAGGAAAACACCGTGAGGAAACCCGCGGCTTAGTCAGCTCCGCACGTATTGACCATGTCTTTCCTGTGGACAAGCCTACTCCATCTTAATTCGTCCCGGGCTCTACAGCGTCCCGTTTGTGAAGGTAAAAGTTGCCTCCTGACGCTGTATAAAGCATCTACTATAGATGGTAGGCCTAAGTATCAAGTGCGCAAAAGAGCCACTTTGAGGCACTGGAAAATGAAGAAACCTGCATGTCATAGAACCTAAGAAGTTTAAAAAAACTGACAAGTGCTTGAATTGGTTTTTTTAAGGCGCTTAATTCATCACACTAGCACAGACCTAGTGACTAGTACTCCATCATCTTCCTGCCCTTATCCCACTCTATGTGGGGTCGGCATCTTACAGCATGATCCTTGGATCATGCTGTAAGAGTTTCGGCTAAGGTGTTTTATGACCGGCCGCCTGCCTGACGTCAACCCTCCTTGGGAATACTTGCTAGTATACTTACTATAGTTTACTTACCTAGTGACTAGTAATAGTAGTACAAATAGGATGCTTACCACTTGTTTGCTGGGCTCAGGCAGTCGATCCCGCTTGCAACCATCCCGAAGTGGGCTGGTCGTGGTCCCCTGGTCGACTCTCTTGCCACTCTCTCTTCTAGAGTCCTTTTTCAGCGACCCCCTGTCCAACATACAAATAAATAACATTTAATTGTCGGCCTCGGTGGCGTGGCGGGCGATTGCTCGGCAGAGACGCAAGAGGCGCGGGTTCGATTCCCGCTGCGGAAGAAATGTTTGCATGATCTGTAAATATTTCTTCCGGGTCTGGGTGTTGTGGTAGCACGGTACTCGTAGTTTCTGATACCCACGACACAGGGGATCCTAGTGTGGGGTCAGGACTATGTATGTGACTGTTGGGTGTTATTTATATTTTTATTTTTTTATATATTTTAATTCCGATATCCTACTAATTTAATATTATACTAGCTGCGCCCCGCGGTTTCACCCGCGTAAAAGTCGACTCTTTTGGAAATTTTCGGGATAAAAAGTTACCTACATCCGCTGCATAAGGGGCCGACCATGCGTCTGGACCGCGCGGATACTTTACTCATAGACGTACCTAACCCCTTCTGCACCTCGGGTAACACCTACTCCCACTCTACAGAGTCATACTAACTATTATCTATTCTGTGGCCGTTCAAGACTTATGTTTTGTGTTTCAGATGTTTATTTAGTTTTGTATTTAGAATATAGATGTTTATTAAATTATAAGTATTTTTAAGTTTCAATAGTGCCATATTAGTACCTAATTTTTAATTAATTTTTATTTTTGTAAATAATCTCTCTTTGTTATAGGAATAACGCATTGGAATGTGTCTGTAATGTTATTTCTAGTGCAATAAACAATTTGAATTTGAGACATCCCAAGACGCGGTACCTAATTGCAGAGAACTTAAATGCGAAAGTTTGTGAGGATGTGAAGATGTGACGATGTTTGTGCCTCAATCACGCCGTAACGGCTGAACGGATTTTAATGAAACTTGGAACTTACATAGTATGTGCTGGATTAACATATAGGCTACTTTTTATCCGGGTACCACGCGAGCAAAACCGCGGGTGGAAGCTAGTATAATTATAATTGTTAAAGTTTGTGAGGATGTTTGGATGTTTGTGCCTCAATCACGCCTGAACGGCTGAACGGATTTGATTGAAACTTGGAATATACATTAATGGAGCTCCCAGTCTAGAAGAAATAAATGAGGAATAGTCTTTGGGTGCTTCGGATTCCGTGGTCTTGAGTCAAACTCTTCATCATCTTACCGATCATCCTTTACCGATTCTCGCTTGAAGTCCCTTCTGTGGGTAGGTGTTGATGCGTGGCTCGTGATCGATGGTGTAGCTGACAGAATTTCCCTGTAAAAAAACTTTTAGATAAGTACATACATACATATTATCACTCCCGTATCCCTAACAGGGTGGGAGAACCACAAGTAATCATAAGAAAACTTGCAGCCACTTCTGATCCAGACTCCCAATGATATGGTGAATTATAGTGACAGGTAGAGTCGCTAGTTTATCGGTCTTCTATCGGATTCATCTCGGAGAGTGCTCAGGAACTGTACAATTTAGTTCCGCCTTCTACCATCGGACTTCCAGATACCCGGAAAGGCGCCATCTGTACATGGTTGACATACCAAATGTTCGTACTAGAGTCCACATTTTTTATACGCACTGCAAAACTGTGGAACTCTCTGCCGGGGTCTGTATTTCCTGAAGAGTATATTATGGGTTTCTTCAAATTGAGAGTCAATAGGTTTCTTCTAGGTAAGCGTGCTTCATCTTAGACCACACTGTTACTTAACATCAGTAGAGTGTGCTCAACGCAAACCTATTTCAGATAAAAAAAAAGGTGATCAACCCATCGCCCATATAGGTCCATCAAGTTGGAGAGGATACTAGGTACTCCTTAGTCGACTTTTACGACATGTTCGGAGAGAGAAGCGGCTGGACGCATTCTATGTTTTTTCTTTACTCCCATTCCAGTAGAGAAAATTGTTTTAGATAAGTAATGTTAGCTTGATTTGTTAAATTTATTTATTTAAGCGTATTGTACGGTACAAGCAACGATGCATCTTGCGGGGTCAACAGAAAAGCACTGACCGCGCGACCCAGTTTCAATGATTACAAACATTTACTTTTATTCAAATTATCAGTTACTAGCTGCCGCCCGCGGCTTCGCTCGCTTGGTACCCGGATAAAAAATAGCCTATATGTTAATCCAGTACATGTACTATGTATATTCCAAGTTTCGTTCAGATCCGTTCAGCTGTTTAGGCGTGATTGAGGCACAAACATCCAAACATCGTTACAGACTTTCGTACTAGATGGCAGCACAGGTAAAATTAATACGCGCTATCGTTGCGTTTTGAGCTTTACGCCGGTAATTTCAAGCAAACTAAGACTTTTCAATTTTATAATATAAGTAAGAAGTAAGATAATCAATTCGCAATCAGCCAACAAGGACGCGCGTTCTCGCTATCATTATCATTAACAGTTCAACCATAAACCGTTTGTAATTATAGTTACTTATTGACCTACAAACGTTCTATCATTTTCTATATTTAATTTTTGCATGTTTAACGTTACCTAAGCCGTATGTGATTGTTTTTGTATCAATAAGGAAGGTCTCCTTAAAGTCTTCTCTTTTTAAAGTTTTGTCCTGTCCATCCAAAGGTTGCCTGGAAGAGATCGCTGTCAGCGATAAGGCCGCCCATTGTATGACGCATATTTATCCTTATTTTAATTTACTTTAATTTTTTTTTGTTTATTTCTATAATTTGTGTTTTTTACAATAAAGTTATATTGTATTGTATTGTCTCCAAAATACAGGTTGCCCTAGTTTGGAGAACACTAAGGTCTAGATAAGAAGCTCTGTTGTTGTATCAATAAACATTATTATTATTATACATGTTACATTACAATACATGTGGTACTTGGTAGTCTGACTGACTTAGAAAACCATTTAACTGGCTCATAGCTATCAAAGCGTTAATTTGGAAAGTAGTGGAGTGTGGGACGTAATTAAAAAATAACATGCGCTGCCTGTTCAAGTAGGAGGCCATGATTAATATTTATACAGAGATGATGTTACCGTGCCCGGCGGCCTAAGCACAGTTTCCAAGTTTGTTTTTAGGGATCTAAGTCAAGAACATCTGGAAGTTGCCTTGATCGCTTTTAGCGATAAGGCCGCCCATTGTATGACGCATATTTAAGTAGGTACTTCTCTCCCCGAGCATGTCGTAAAAGTCGACTAAGGGATAGTATCCTCTCCAACATGAAGATAAGCAAGTATTCCCAAGGAGGGTTGACGTCAGGCAGGCGGCCGGTCATAAAACACCTTAGCCAAAACTCTTACAGCATGATCCAAGGATTATGCTGTGCCGACCCCACATAGAGTGGGATAAGGGCAGGATGATGATGATGATGATGATATTTAAGTAGGTACCTATTTTTATTAGGATTGGAAGGTGGCGGATTCAAATCCGGTCGTGTACCAATGGATTTTTCTGTGCAAAAAATGTATGTGCGCTATACCAGTTCTCTCAAACTGTGAAGGAAAAACATCGTGAGGAAACCCCCGGCTTAGTCAGCTCCAAACGTATTGACCATGTCTTTCCTGTGGACAAGGCCGACAAAGCTGAGAGGATGAAATGGGTGCTGGTACAGCGCACATGAATTTTTCGCACAGAAAAATCCATTGGTACACGAGTGGATTTGAACTCACGAGCTTAGGATCGGAAGGCGGGGTCACTACCAGCTAGACCACCAGTGCTAAGGGGGTAAAATCAACTCTATATATCGTCATAATCCTCGAGGCTTTTGCGCGTTTATTACAAACGCTTTAACGATGGCGCAACCTTCATTGAGAACAACGCGTTCATCAAGCAATTACTGAAAGTAGCTTATGAATAGGGGGACACTACACGTGTCACTATATACATACATACATATTATCACGCCCGTATCCCTAATGGGGTGGGCAGAGCTACAAGTAAACATAAGAAAACTTGCAGCCACTTTTGATTTGGTGAACCATGGTGACTGGTGATCAGCCTATCGGCCCATTATAGGTGGTTCATCATGTTGGAGGATACTATCCCTTAGTCGACTTTTACGACATGCTCGGGCAGAAAAGAAGTTGGACGCATTCTATGCTTTTTCTTTACTCCCAGTCCAGCAGAGGAGTTATACGGCCTTAGCTTTAATAAAAGGCAATTTAAAGTACCTTAGTTTAGATAGTAAAAGGCCTTAGTTTTAGTAAAAGGTAATTTAAAGTACCTTACTTTAGATAGTAAAAGGCCTTAGTTTTAGTAAATAGTAATTTAAAGTACCTTAGTTTTAGTAAAAGGTCATTCATTGTACCTTAGTTTAGAAGGTAAAAGGCCTTAGTTGTAGTAAAAGTACCTTAGTTCCCTTAAAAAGGCTCCGAAGAAGGGGATAAGTCTACAACCTTAGTTTAGAAGGTAAAAGGCCTTAGTTGTAGTAAAAGTACCTTAGTTCCCTTAAAAAGGCTCCGAAGAAGGGGATAAGTCTACAACCTTAGTTTAGAAGGTAAAAGGCCTTAGTTGTAGTAAAAGTACCTTAGTTCCCTTAAAAAGGCTCCGAAGAAGGGGATAAGTCTACATTCGGGCATGGCGAGCGCGCGGCCCAGTGCTCGCTCGTACTCCGCCGAGAGCAGCGCTGCCGAGAGGAAGTCCAGCGCCGGCAGCGGCTCATCCGAGATGCTGCTCCAGAAGGCCTTCAGCTTGTGCGATCTGGATAAAAGGACATTTCTCTCATTATATTAAAAAAGGCCACATCTCAAAAAGGAAACAATATTGTTTTTGTTGCGAAAATCGTATCTAACCTCCGAATACTCAAACGCGACTCAGAGTTGAGCACGTCTCGAGTCACGGTTTTTTGACAGTTTTTGATGAAAATCTGTCAAAAACTCGTCACTTGAGACGTGCTCAACTCTGAGATGCGTTTGAGTATTCGGGAGTATGTTACATAAAAGATAATTCAGGTCTTAAACTATAAGTATATCCTTATAAACATTTATTAATAAAAATAAACTTACAACTAATACAAATAAAATTTACAAAATACAAAGGAAACAGTCGGGCTATCTATAGGCCGTTGGAAACGGTCTATAGATAGCTCACCTGATCCAGATCAGTGGAAGCATGTCCAAGACGCTGGCCGCATTGCCACGCTGAATGCTACTTTGACAGCCTCGGTGGCGTGACGGGCTATTGCTCGGCATAGACGCAAGAGGCGCGGGTTCGATTCCCGCTGTGGAAGAAATGTTTGCATGTTCTGCAAATATTTCTTCCGGGTCTGGGTGTAGTGGTAGCATGGTACTCGTAGTTTCTGATACCCACGACACATGGAATCCTAGTGTGGGGTCAGGACTATGTATGTGACTATTGGGTGTTATCTTTTACCTTTTTATCTTTCTACTGATCAATAAAGAATTAATAATAATTATTAAGCTAGAGTAAGTAATTATACCTAGGCTACCTTTTATTAAGGTAGCACGCGAGCCAAGCCGCGGGTAAAAGCTATTATTAGAAAGCAATCAGTTCTAGAACATCGTAGAAACGTAATCTATAAATAAGTAGTGGGTACATAGTATATCAGTACTGTCAGCCACGGAAACCAATGAAAATTTCACGTTGATTGATTAACACTTTATTGTACACAAAACGCAGAAAACTTATTTTACGAAAAGAACAACAAAAACAGTATAATGGGCGGCCTTATCGCTAAAGGCGATCTCTTCCAGACAACCTTTGGATTGAAAGGAAAGACGGCGGTGAACAAAAAGTTTAAAAAATAAAATAAATAACTATGTAATAAACCTATAACTTTTATCTTAGATATAGACAACATTTATTTGCTAAGATAGCACACATAAGACATAACATAGAATTTAAAATAAAAAATACCTAGGCAATTGAAAAAAAAAGACATTTTAAACATTAAACCGGTTGCGTGGTGGTACCAACAGCCTTCTAACCGTTGTTGTTGAGGATCTGTGCTCGGCCTACATGAGACACTGGCTGGCAGTACTTCGGCCTATCACACGCCTACTGTCTCAATAGGTAGTTTCGTAATTTGTTTGTTTTATTTTTAAGTAGTTTTAGGTTTACTAATTTAGTTTGTAAGTTACTACTAACACAATATGGATCATGGTCTGCAATAAACGAATTTTATTTTATTTTTTTATTAAACATATCGTCGTGCTACTAGTTTTTGCGGACCAGTGTGGTGAAAGGGTCTAAAGTCTCGGTTGAAACGCAAGAGGCACCCGTTCGATTCCTGCTACGCGAGAAATGTTTATAAGTATTACTCTATCAGCGATCTGGTGCCCATAGTACAAGCTTTGCTTAGATGGCGCTGTGTGAAATGTCCACAAATATTTATTTTATTTATTTACGAACTTTTTTTGTGCACCAAAGTCTTTGAGGCGCACTTTAAATCCTTTCACCACACTGGTTAGAAATAACTAGTGACACAAAGTTTATTTGTAGAACTCGAAACATTAGTAAACTTTTGTTGCTGATTGTACCTGAATACTTGAGTTATATTGAACTACGTAACATTACATTGGAATTCAGAATGTGTTCTCGTAGCACTGCTTCGTAGCTTCATAGCTACGACATTCTCGTAGCACTGCTACGAACTATATTCCCTATGCTAGCTTTATCTGAAATGGTTTTATTTTGCATTCAGTTTTAACAGAAAAACTTGAATATTCTTAGGGTACCATACAAAAATGGTGTAATGGAACCCTCAAAGAACAAAGACAAAGTCTGTCTGTCCATCTGTCATCACCATCATCATAATACATTCATACATAATATCACGCCTATTTCCCATAGGGGTAGGCAAGGATCAGGGATCTCCATTTGCTACGATTCTGACATATTTATTTCACTTCATTCACTCTCATGACGGCCTCGGTGGCATGGCGGGCCATTGCTCGGCAGAGACGCTAGAGGCGCAGGTTCGATTCCCGCTGCGAAAGAAATGTTTACATGATCTGTAAATATTTCTTCCGGGTCTGGGTGTTGTGGTAGCATGGTACTCGTAGTTTCTGATACTCACGACACAGGGAATCCTAGTGTGAGGTCAGGACTATGTATGTGACTGTTGGGTGTTATTATTATTATTATTATACATAACAAAATAGCAACACAGAATAATCACCAAGAGAAATGGTCACATGTATTTGGATCATTCCGACGTCACAGATATGAAATGGCAACACCTCGTAATATATGTTAGCTTTGCAAAACGACGCACGCCACGCAGACTCGGCTAAAAATAAAAATAACATAGACGGAGAGATGGCAGTTGGAGTTATACGACGACCTCGGTGGCGTAGCGGACGAATGGCTCGATTTCCGCTGCGGGAGAAATGTTCGCATGTTTTGCAAATATTTCTTCGTCTGAACGTTGTAATGTTATAAGTCGATTTCGCACACGAAGGGTTTCGTACCATCATCGTACAAATACATATGTTGTATGGGTTCCCTTTTATTTTATTTGTCTTTTATTATTTATTATTATAGCGACAATAGAAAAACACTAAGGCCTTTATCCATCTATAGTAGATGATATATATATACAGCGTCAGGAGGTAACTTTTTACCTTCACAAATGGGATGCTGTACTGCCCGGGACGAATTAAGATGGAGTAGGCTTGCCCGGCACCTATACCATCCTCTCAGCTTAGTCAGCCTTGTCCACAGGAAAGTCATGGTCAATACGTCCGGAGCTGACTAAGCCGCGGGTTTCCTCACGATGTTTTCCTTCACTGTACGGTGAAGAAATACACACTGTGAAAATTTCAACTCTCTACCTATTACGGTTCTTGAGTTTTAGCCCGCTGACAGACGGACAGACGGACGGACGGACGGACGGACGGACGGACGGAGAAAAGGCTTAGTAATAGGGTCCCATTGGCACCCTGAAGCGCTCGTGGGGTAGCTTGCTTAGACGTTCTTAATTGATTGTTGAAGCTAAGCAACGTTGTGCGCGGTCACAATTTGCATGAGTGACCGCAAGTGGCATTATGAGAGCGCTTCCGTGTTTCGTAGGGCACGTTATATTGTAGGTCCCGGCTTTTAAGTCAGTAAGCCATGAAGGAGGCCTTTAAGGGGCCTAAAAACTTCTCCACAAGAGTTGGCCTCAAGCTCACTCACTCAAAAATGTTGGTACTCGATGACATACAGTTTATTTTTTAACCGAAATAGGTTTGCGTTTGAGCACACTCTACCTGATGTTAAGTAACAATGTGGTCTAAGATAAAGCGCGCTTACCTAGAAGAAACCTATTGATACTCGATTTAAAGACACCCATATTATACTCTTCAGGAAATACAGATCCCGGCAGAGTTCCACATTTTTGCAGTGCGTATAAAAAATGTGGACTCCATTCGCCGCTCACTCTATTCCACGTAAAAACAAAACAGATTTAGGTGCTAAAATCGTGAAATAAATTCAGGCCCAAACAGTTAGTGTAGGTCTAAACCAGACTGTTCTAATAAAAATCTATGCGAAGTCACGTTTTAGCAATTTAGAGGCTATAATATTTATTTCATTGTAGTCAGGTGGCCGAACGTTTTTGCCTACGACGGAAGCGCGAAGGTAATATTTTGGCCGAAGAGGTTGTATGTTTGTTGCCATTTTCCTCAAAAACTACTGAACCGATTTCGATTACTTCACTTAATACATGATCCACTTAATCCAGCCTTTTGGGGACCTTACCTGCGGTCGGTGATCTGAGCTCTGTTTTGTATCTGTAGGCGAACTCAGATAAAAAACTGAGCTCATTTTTATTTCTTATTATTATACCGATTACCTTAAAGTTTTTAATGTTATTATAGTTTGTCTTTGTAACTGTGTTCTAAATAAAAATACATGATTGTTATACGTGCAACACATTTCTGGGCAGCGAATATGGGTGATGGGCTGATCACCTGTCACCATGGTTCACCATATCCATCTTGAGACTTTAAATCTAGAGTAGCTGCAAATCTTGTGGTTCTGCCCACCCCGTTAGTGATACGGACGTGATAATGTACTGTGTTTTGATCGGGCACATGCCCGCCACACCATCGAAGTCGAGTCAAACTCACGGTAAAGCAGCTGTCTATTGTAAAGGCAAGGTAAGCCGAGTTTATTGGACCGATAAATAAACAATGCCCCTAGTTTATTGGACGGTTTATTGTGTCGCCCTTGGGGAGGTGCGCTGGGGGTGGGGAGGGGGTAGTTTGCAAGTCACTTTGTAAGTTTTAAGTGCATACTATGATGGGTTTAGTGGGGGGTTAGTGAAATTTAAAGGAGTTGTCTCGGCGAACGTAATATAGGACGCTCTTCGGCTACGTGGAGTGGCTAACATTCAACGCACAGCCTAAACAATCCTAGAAGCATGAAATTTGGAGGGTATATTTCTCTTATGGTTGTACGGTGCATTCTTAGACCAAATAAAAAGAGAAGACGCCGCGCCGTGAACAACAAAAGTGAAGCCACACAAAACCGTGCTCCTGCAAGTAAACATACACGCTCACGCACACACCTACACTAAAACCATGCTCATCGCTCTTAGTACGTCACGAGTCTTAAAAATAGAATTATGCCTTCCTGTGTAGTGAAAACTTGTAAAAACAGCAGCAAATCACATAAAAAGTATCACGGAATCACTTTTCACTTGCAAGTGCTTCAAATAGCATCGTTTTTTAATTATTATATGAATTTAGGTTACTTGGAACACACAACCTTAAAACCTTCGACACACACATAGATAAAAAGGTGGCTTCACTTTTGTTGTTCGCGGCGCGGGGTCTTTTCTTTTTATTTGGTCTGAGGGTGCATTAAGAAAGGAATTCCCGAAATTCAACTCCTGGAGGACGCAGTGGGAAGATGAAATCTGTATAAAAAGTACACATAATCAACAATGACGCGTTCCTCTAGAAATAAAATGAAGCGCTCGTGGCGTAGCTTGCTTAGGCGTTCTTGATCGTTACAGTTTAGCAACGATATGCGCGGTCACAAATTGGGATGGGTGACCGCAAGTGGCATTAAAAGTCGAGCGCTTCCGTGCTTCGACGGCACGTTAAACAGTCGGTCCCGACTTTTAAGTCGTTAAGCCATGACGGAGGCCTTTAGGCGGCGTAAAATCTCCGTCACTAGAGTTGGCCACTAGCTCATACGAACATACATACATCTAGTAATATAAAATGATCATCATCTCCCTGCCCTTATCCCACTCTATGTGGGGTCGGCACAGAATGTTCTCATCTTCCATTCCCCTCCGTCAACCGTCATCTCTGTATTCACTCTTTTCTGTATTCACTTTTGTTACCCATGTCCTCTTCCATCCACCTTTTCTTTGACCTACCTCAGCCTCTAAATCCATCCACATTCATATTCATAACTTTCCTTGCAACATGACTTTCACCCCTCCTCATGACATGCCCATACCATGCTCACGCTAGCCTATAACTCCTCAATCTTTCTTTCACTGGCGCTACTTTCAAACTTCCCCTAATAAACTAAGGCCTTTAACCATCTATAAAGCGTCAGGAGGCAACTTTTTACCTTCACAAACGGGACGCTGTAGTGCCCGGGACGAATTAAGATGGAGTAGGCTTGCCCAGCACCTATTCCATCCTCTCAGCTTAGTCGGCCTTGTCTACATGTAAGACATGGTCTATACGTGCGGAGCTGACTAAGCCACGGGTTTTCCTTCACCGTTTGAGAGTACTGGTATAGCGCACATCAATTTTTCACACAGAAAAATCCATTGGTACACGACTGCATTTGAACCCACGTCCTTAGGATCGGAAGGCGGGGTCACTACCAACTAGACCACCAGTGCTCTTATATACTCAAAAAAAATCCACTATGGCTGAATAGCAACAGAGCGGAAGTAACTTTCATCTTGCGCTGAGTATTTCAAGATTCTTGTGGGGCTTCGATCGTTTATTTAAAATGACCTTGGACTTAAAGTTGTAGGGCTGCCTGTGAGTTACGAACTGGCGTGATGTAAGAGTCTGTAATAGCGGATTTCGCTCACCAAAATCGATGTAGAATTCTGTTGTTAGTCAATAAAATGTGTTTATTCAAAAAGAAAATGAAGTTGTAACGTTTTATCTTTGGTTCTTCAAAGTGAAAATATGATAAAAAACCTGAAAGATAACCATGTTTCGCGTTTGTTTTGATTTTTGAAGCGATTTTTTAAGAACAATTATAATATACACTTAACGAGTGTATTATGTATTGCTTCTCTTCCCGAGCATGCCGTAAAAGTCTACTAAGAGATAGTATCCTCCCCAACATGATGGACCATCTATATAGGCGATGGGCTGATCACCTGTCGCCATGGTTCACCATATTCATCTTGGGACTTTGAATCAGGAGTGGCTGCAAGTTTTGCTATTTTTACTTGTGGCTCTGCCCACCCCGTTAGGAATACATGACAACATGTATGTATGTGTGTACAAAATGGTTTATATTTTTATTCTAGATTGTTAAGTTTTTGAAAAAAATATTCAAATTTTCTCAAATCTTACTTTTTTCATTTATATTCAAAAAAGCTTCATTTTGTAATTCAATGTCTTCGTAGTTCAGGTTAGACTGGATATTTAAGCATATAATAAGAGCGCGACATGTCAGTTATTATTATTTTATATTTTTACTAGCTGCCGCCCGCGGCTTCGCTCGCGTTGTATCCGGATAAAAAATAGCCTATATGTTAATCCAGTACATGTACAATGTATATTCCAAGTTTCATTCAAATCCGTTCAGCCGTTTAGGCGTGATTGAGGCACAAACATACAAACATCCAAACTCACAAATTTTCGCATTTATAATATAAGTAAGATTTATGTGTCTATAAATTTATCTAATAACTAACTCTGTATGTATGTTGATAATAAACTAAACTATACAAACTATTACTAAATTATTTACAGAAAGAAACTTACAACTAATAAAAATATAGTTTACAAAATACTAAAGAAACAGTCGGGCTATCTAAGGATCGTTGCAAACGGTCTTAGCCTTACCTGGGTATCAATTCTTGAAAATCATTTTTTTTTTCATTTTCGTATTCTTAAAAGTCATTTGGTGATTTGAAAACTTATTTATTATTCGGTGATCTAAGCTCTGTTTTCTATCTGTAGGCGAACTTAGAAAACTGAGCTCATTTTCATTTCTTATTAATACCGATTACCTTAAAGTTTTTAATGTGATTATAGTTTGTCCTCAAGAAGATATCCAAGAAGCTAATAGATATAACCAATGACCAAAGGGCTGGCGCTTACCTTGGACAAAGGATAAGTATAGCTATCCAACGAGGTAACGTCGCCAGCCTTTTGGGGACCTTACCTGCGGTCGGTGATCTGAGCTCTGTTTTCTATTTGTAGGCGAACTCAGATAAAAAACTGAGCTCATTTTTATTTCTTATTATTATACTGATTACCTTAAAGTTTGTCCTTGTAAATAAAAGTATTTCTTGTTATTTTTATATTTTGAAGTCACCAAATGACTTGCAAGACTACGAAATTGAAAAAAACATTGGGAATGGACTATTTTGGTGACATTTTATTACTTACTGATTTTTAAGAATTGATACCATGATCTAGCTCATAAACTATAGGTACTAAAACTGAATTCTTCTTCATTCTTCTACCGTTGAGTTTAAGTACAGCCGGCAAGTAGTTTCCGCCGGCCTACAGTCTCTAACAGCTGAAGGCCGAAAGAAACCCCTGGCGGCTGTACAGGATCTTCTCTTCTGCATCTTCTTTTGTCTTCCTTCTTCTTTATTTCCGTCTAGTTTGATGAATTAAATAATATCTTACTTATATTATAAATGCGAAAGTTTGTGAGGATGTTTGGATGTTTGTGCCTCAATCACGCCTAAACGGCTGAACGGATTTGAATGAAACTTGGAATAAACATAGTACATGTACTGGATTAACATATAGGCTATTTTTTTACCGGGTACCATGCGAGTGAAGCCGCGGGCGGCAGCTTGTAAATAATAAATAAATAAATATTTGAGTACATAATCACACAGCACCATCTAGCCCCAAACTAAGCAAATCTTGTATTATTGGAACCAGATGGCTGATAGAATAATTATATACTTTTTTTTTGTAAATGCATACTTATAATACATAATACTACAACACCCAGACCCGGAAGAAACATTTGCAGAGCATGCAAACATTTCTCCAGCAGCGGGAATCGAACCTGCACCTCTTGCGTGTCAGCCGAGCACTCGTCCGCCTCGCCACAGAGGTCGTCAAATTAATACAAGCACACACGAAGAAAACAGAGTACAGTTACAATTATAGGCTGATGATGATTATTCAAAAATGTAACTAAGTGTTTTTTTATTTATATTTATGTATAAATTGTTCGAATCATCGTATCGATTAGTATTGATTCGATTCATTAATCAATTCGAATCAAGGGTTAATTCGAGTCATGATTTGATTATTCAAGATACCCGGAAAGGCGCCATCTGTACATGGTTGACATTCCAAATGTTCGTACTAAGCGCTTTGAGTCCACATTCTTTATACGAACTGCAAAAATGTGGAACTCTCTGCCGGGGTCTGTATTTCCTGAAAAGTATAATATGGGTGTCTTTAAATCGAGAGTCAATAGGTTTCTTCTAGGTAAGCGTGCTTCATCTTAGACCACACTGTTACTTAACATCAGGTAGAGTGTGGTCAAACGCAAACCTATTTCGGGTATAAAAAAAAAAATAAATCATTTTCGATTCGAGTCCCATCACTAATGAGGGGTGAGTGTGAACTGTAAATGTACATACTTGAGTCCAGCCACGATTTCCATGGCGGTGTTGAAGTTGCCGACGTGCCAGCAGGTCAGCGCGATGCGCAGCACACACGCCAGCGCCGCCTTCCGCTCCTCTGCTGACACGTGCGACAGGATCAGCTCTGTGATCCACGCGGACACCTGCAACAAAGATATCGTTGTTACTATCCACCGTGACTTCGCAGACACCACCGACATAGATAGATAATAATAATAACACGCAACAGTCACACACATAGTCCTGATTTTTTGTTTGTTGTTTTTTTTTTGACATTATTACAATTATTATAATTTTAATTTTGTAAAATATAATTAATCATTGCACGCCTCATAAAGGGCAAATTACATTGAATCTCCATTATCTGTGACATCTTTTTGACATGTAATTATGCAATAAATACACTTTGACTTTGACTTTGACTGACCCCACACTAGGATTCCGTGTCGTGGGTATCAGAAACTACGAGTACCATGCTACCACAACACCCAGACCTGGAACAAATTTGCAGATCATGCAAACATTTCTTCCGCAGCGGGAATCGAACCCGCGCCTCTTGCGTGTCTGCCGAGCAATCGCCCGCCACGCCACCGAGGCCGTCAAGATAGATTATATTTATTTCATTAAGTTTTAACAAACATTGGTTAGTAGTGTTTGTAAATATTCCCAAGGAGGGTTGACGTCAGGCAGGCGGCCGGTCATAAAACACCTTAGCCAAAACTCTTACAGCATGATCCAATGTTCATGCTGTGCCGACCCCACATAGAGTGGGATAAGGGCTTGCTTGTGGCCCCACAAAGAGTGATTGCTTGTGGCTCTGCCCAGCTCATTAGGGATACGGGCGTGATAATATGTATATATGTATGTATGTATGAGAGCACTGGTGGTCTAGTTGGTAGTGACCCCGCCTTCCGATCCTAAAGTCATGGGTTCAAACCCGGTCGTGTACCTTGGATTTTTCTGTGCGAAAAATTTATGTGCGCTATACTAGTACTCTCACAACGGTGAAGGAAAAAATCGTGAGCAAACCCGCGGCTTAGTCAGCTCCGCACGTATTGACCATGTCTTTCCTGTGGACAAGGCCGACTAAGGTGAGAGGATGGAATAGGTGCTGGGCAAGCCTACTCCATCTTAATTCGTCCCGGGCACTACAGCGTCTCGTTAGTGAAGGTAAAAGTTGCCTCCTGACGCTGTATAAATCATCTACTATAGATGATATAAGGCCTTATTATGTATGTATGTTTAAGTATATTTTTTCACTATCCGGGGTATATTGCGAAGGCCTCGTTGACGTGGCCAGCAAGTCCTCCAGTGATACAGGATGTGCTGTTTTGATTCCCGCTGCACGATAAATGTTTACACGTTCTGCGAATATTCTTTCTATCTGGATGCTGTGGTATTGGTACTCGTAGTTTCTGATACCAACCACATGATCCTAGTGTGAGGTAAGAAGTACATGTGACTGTATAATGTTAGTCAAAAATCGCTTTATTTCTAGCCACACCCTTTGGAGAAGAAGAGTCAAGGATGTCAAAACCTATTCTCGTTTCCTCCTTCTCTTCCTATGGTATTTAGAATAGTTAATATAAAAATTAAAGGAAATATAAGTTTCCTTTCTTGTCCAGCCATGGGATGTCAGAAAATTCTTTGCGGCTTACCGAAAACATATACAAAAGTTGACTCATGACGTAGATTTAAGACGTGTCCAAATCTGTCCAAAATCAAATAGGTCCAAATGATCCCCGTGATTTAAAGGAATAAAGAAATTTTGACTTTGACATTAGGTTCTACGACAGAGATTATTTTTAAATGTGATATGGATTTTACACAAAATAAATGAGTTAATCTTTTTAAAGTTATGTCATGTCCATCCAAAAGTTGCCTGGAAGAGATCACTGATAGCGATAAGGCCGCCCGTTGTATGACGCATACTTAGATATCTATTTTAATCCACTTTTTTAATGTTTTGTGTCTTTACAATAAAGATATAATTGTATTGTAATTATATGGTTAATAAATAATAATAAAAATTGTAACAAATATCGCCAGATAACAACATTACAATGGAAATGAACGATCCGTAGCTTGTCAGCAGAATAATGGAACCGAGCAAAAAGAAAATTTCTTCGCAAAACCGCTGCAACTTTCACCACACCCTTCCCACCCCACATACGTAGATAATTCCACATTGTTCCCAAATTGTCTTATTTATGGGTGGACTTTTCAATGGGGTTATTTTCGAAAGGGTTACCGGTCGGGTTAACCATTGCTCTGCCGTACCCTTACTCAAAAGGTAGATAAATCGTTTATTTTTAGAATTATACAACGAAAATATCCTATTCTATAACACTTATTCGCGGTTCCAATATTCGCGGAACCGGACATTAAAAGGACGTAAGGTTTCTATGTATGCACAGTGACGGATTAAGACTACTTGATGCCCTAAGCAATCCATGCTTGTGGGTCCCCCTATCCGTATGTCAACTAGAATCGGTCTTTAAACCTTTACCGCCTAAAAACATTGGTTTTTGTGGTTTTTGGTGACGTGAGAGTGAGACGTGATGCCCTAAGGACGGGTTTTTTTTTGTGCTTTTTCTGGTGCCCCCTCAGACGTGATGCCCTAGGCAATTGCTTAATTTGATTAAGGGTTAATCCGTCACTGTATATGCATAGTGCACATAGAAAGACAGGCTGATGATAATGATGATGATGATAAGTAAGTGTTCGTAAGCAATAGTGGCCAAACCTTGTGACGAAGTTTTTAGGCCGCCTAAAGGCCTCCGTCATGGCTTAACGACTTAAAGCCGGGACCGACTGTTTAACGTGCCCTCCGAAGCACGGAATACATACTTATAATACATAATATTGCAACACCCAGACTTGGAAAAAGTATTTGCAGAACATACAAACATTTCTCCCGTAGCGGGAATCGAACCCGCGCCTAGAACGGGTTTTGTTATTTCCCAAAAAACTACTTTTTTGACTTCAGTTTATTATCGTGCGATTTGACAATGTTAATATTGTTTTGTAATGGTGCATGTCCATTTATGTAAAGGTATAGTGGGCAGGTAATTAAATTTGATACATCCATTTTGGTTTATTGAACTCCATAATGGAATTAGCTCAGTAATGTTATCTGAGTAATTAGAAGTTTACGGACATAATGAAATGATGGAATGTGTATTGAACCCATATTCTGAATTATTACTCACGATTTTGACATTTTGTTGCCTACGAAAATTTAATAGTCATGTGAAACCTAGCTCACTGAGAGAATTAAAACATTAGAAGCTTTTTGAAAGAGTGCTAATTCACTTTTCTGCTGGACTGGGAATAAAGAAAAATCATAGAATGCGTCCAGCTGCTTCTCTCCCCGAGCATGTCGTAAGAGTCGACTAAGAGATAGTATCCTCCCCAATACGATGGACCATCTATATGGGCGATGGGCTGATCACCTGTCACCATGGTTCATATCCATCTTGGGACTTTGAATCAGGAGTTGAGTTTCTTATGATTAATTGAGGCTCTGCACACTCCATAAGAGATACGGGCGAGATATGTATGTATGTATTTTTCTTTCAGGGTGTCTGGTCGAAGCGATGCGCTATCCAAGAGCTGGTTCTTACTTTGCTCAACATTAGTATTGTCATTCAGCGTGGCAATGCGGCCAGCGTCTTGGGCACGCTTCCACATTTATGAATCGAATTAAATAAATATAGTTAGCCTGGTCAGTGGTACAGTCGGAGAAATTTTAATTATTTCGAGTTGTTCAAACCGTACTATCCGTTACAGAACCAAAGTCATCGATACAGCTCAGAGGATTAGCAAACTGTGGCTGTGGGCTGGCCATATCTGCCGAAGAACAGACAACCGCTGAGGTAAACGAGTTTAATGGAGACCGCGACTTGGCAAACGTAATGTAGGACGCCCTCAGGCTAGCTGGAGTGAGGATCTGCTGCTGGCTACTGACAGAGACTGGATGCCTCAAGCCGAAGGGCGCGATTTCGCTCATTAGGGCTACTTTTACTGAGATGGACTGGGAGTAAAGAAAAAACAGAGAATGCGTCCAGCTGCTTCTCTCTCCGAGCATGTCGTAAAAGTCGACTAAGGAATAGTATCCTCCAACATGATGAAATACAATAAGCAAGTATTCCCAAAGGTTGACGTCAGGCGGCCGGTCATAAAACACCTTAGCCAAAACGATCCTTGGATCATGCTGTGCGCACCCCACATAGAGTAAGATTAGGGCAGGAAGATGATGATGGGTTGCCTCCGTCCAGCAGTGGACTGTTAGAGACTGATGATGATAATGTTCAAGCTATTACCTCATACACATTATCCTTTGCAGTCAGTTAAATAGGGTTCGTTTTGTCTGACCGTACCTACCCAGTTTAGTATTCCGCGTGGGCGGCGCCAGCTGCTCGTGGCCTAGTAACGGCATCTGCCGTACCTAACTTATCAGATGAGTTTCGACAGAGTGTTTGAACCAGGCTTATACTTTGAAATAGCGTTATAATATTTTTTGGAGTACAACCAAGGCCTTTTACCATCTATAGTAGATGATTTATACAGCGTCAGGAGGCAACTTTTACCTTCACAAACGGGACGCTGTAGTGCCCGGTACGAATTAAGATGGAGTAGGCTTGCCCGGCACCTATTCCATCCTCTCAGCTTAGTCGGCCATGTCCACAGGAAAGACATGGTCAATACGTCGAGGCAAGAGTCGCAGGCAACAGCTAGTATTCGTATATTTGTTAATAGGAGGAGGGGATAGGCAAGTAAATAGCCCCGCGACTTCTTGCTGCGTACTTTGGGAGTTTCGGGAATTCCTTTTCTATAATAGCCTCTCAGACCAAATAAAAGAAAAGACGGCTCGCCGCGGGCAACAAAAGTGAAGCCACCTTTTTATGTATGTGTGTCGAAGGTTTTGAGGTTTTCTGTTCCAAGTAACCTAAAATTCATGGTATAATAATTAAGAAACGATGTTATTTGAAGTACTTACAAGTGAAAAGTGAATCTGTGAGACTTTTTGTGTGTTTTGCTGCTGTTTTTACTAGTTTTCACTACACAGGAAGGCATAATTCTATTTTTAAATTTTAAGTTTACCAGACGACGACTCGAGAGCGATGAGCATGGTTTTAGTGTAGGTGTGTGCGTGAGCATGTATGTTTACTTGCAGGAGCACGGTTTTGTGTGGCTTCACTTTTATTCTCCGACTTTCATGCTTCTAGGACTTATGGTTTTGACTACGATTTGGTTGTCAGTCATTCAGACAGAGTTATAAATATCTACCTATGATATAGATGGCGGTAGAGAGGGGAAAAGTTATAGGTATCGATATAATTCTATCGATAACAGTAATCAATCTGGAGGGCCTTGGAATTACGCTTTAAATGCGAGGTTATTTGCTAACGGCGGCGCCTTGATAGGGCTGAGTGTCGATAAAATTTTATCGATATTTTGAGACGTTTACACTTCGGTGGTATTAAGTGCGACCGATGGTGTGGGGATAATGACCATAGATTTATATCGATACTTTGGAACTCTCCTTGCTATTATGACGATAGATTTTATATTGACTTTCCTTCCTAACTCGTAATTATGAGCTAACTAGCTGCCGCCCGCGGCTTCGCTCGCGTGGCACCTGGATAAAAAATTGCCTATATGTTAATCCAGTACATGTACTATGTATATTCCAAGTTTCATTCAAATCCGTTCAGCCGTTTAGGCGTGAAAGTGTAACAAACATCCATACATACAAACTTTCGCGTTTATAATATTAGTAGGGATGATCTTTGTTTTCATTGTCACACTAAAGAGACAAAAATATAACATTATAAAAAACCCTTGGTAAAAATACAGGTCATGGAGTCGTCAAATTCAGGATTTCGACGACCTCGTTGGCGTGGCGGGCGAGTACTCGGCTGAGACGCAAGAGGCGCGGGTTCTATTCCCGCTGCGCGAGTAATGTTTGTATGTTCTACAAATATTTCTTCCAGGTCTGGGTGTTGTAGTATTATAATAAGTATGTATTTACAAAAAAAAAGTATATAACTAACTATTCTATCAACCATCTGGTGCCAATCTGGTGCCAATAGTACAAGCTTTGCTTAGTTTGGTGCTAGATGGCGCTGTGTGAATTGTCCACAAATATTTATTTATTTATTTATGTTTTATAGCACGCCTGGTTTATGCACACCAGACAGAAAAATGGTGAAAAAAACGAATAAAACATCTCTAACTTGAAGCATACGTATTTGTAGAAAAATGTTAAAAATTTTACAAATATTTTTTTTACGATGGTAACATTTATAGTTGCCATTGTCACTTAAGTATTTTTTATTACCAGAGACCATCATTAGACCACCAGCGCGAGGCGATGAATGGGCAGACTACGTATTCTATTTTTTTTATGGATTGCACAAACTAAGGGAATACTGATAAGGGAAGGATGAAGATAGTCTATGGTAGTATCATAGTTTTATTTTTGTTAGATAAATGAAAATTAAAAAAAATTAAAAGATATGTAGGTACAGTCGTACCATTTTCATCTAGCTTCTGAAATACGAACTAACGCGATGATTATGTAATATAGAGATGTTATAAAAGTAGATACTTATTTTTTAAAAGGTTGGTTCAGTTATTATTAGTTGCATATTCGGACCAATTCAGTTTTCCTACAAATCACGAAGTTTACCGAGGCCCACAATATTTGTGGTACTAATGTAGTTCGAAAAACGGTGAAGGAAAACATCGTTAGGAAACCCGCGGCTTAGTCAGCTCCACACGTATTGACCATGTCTTTCCTGTGGACAAGGCCGACTAAGCTGAGAGGATGGAATAGGTGCTGGGCGAGCCTACTCCATCTTAATTCGTCCCGGGCACTACAGCGTCCCGTTTGTGAAGGTAAAAGTTGCCTCCTGACGCTGTATTAATCATCTACTATAGATGGTAAAAGGCCTTAGTTTTTTTTTACTGTAGTTCGATTACAGCACTCCCCACCTATCTTTAATTGAGTCATCGATATAATCCCCTCACTATTTGACAGCAAACAGATTATCCCTCTCCTCTCACGGCTCTCAATAAACCTTTTACATATATTGAACTTTATCGATAAATAATTTAATTGCGCATCCCTAGTGCGTATCTCAGGTGTCAGGTTTACACTGGAGGACACAGAATTGGATATGTGGACTTTTTTCCTTGTATCATCATTGTCATCATCTTCCTGCTTTCCCACTCAATGTGGGATCCTTCTATGTTTGTATGTCACTGGTAATTTCGAACCAGCGACAAAAATATAAATATGCATCAAACAGGATTTCGCACTTGGCATGTATTTTTACAAACGGTGCATTTCTAGATTCGAACCTACTACTCATCGAGAGGCAGGGTCATATCCACATTTTTTCGTTATTAACAAGTCAATTACTTACAAAAAGTAATACGTGAAAAAAACAGACATTTTGTAATTTGGCTAAGTAAAATATAATGAACACATTCTCTGGGGGAATGGAACTTGACACAGCGTGAATTGTAGCAAATGATAAGCATGCGAAGTTATTTATTTTGCGGTTCGCTACTTTTTACGCGACTGCGAGAAGCAAAACGAGGGTTATGAGTTTAGCAGTCTATGCATACATGTACATAGACCAGGCCAGCTATGATATGAAACATCTCCTTTGCCTCCAGACGCTGTATAAATCATCTAGTATAGATAAAGGCCTTAGAAGTAGTAATCATTTTCAGAATAGCCCGATTATACCACAAATATGATATCAATATCCAAATTCAACGACTTTGGTGTCGTGTCGTGTCGTGTCGGTGTCGTGGCGGGCGAATGCTCGAGTCGCGGGTTCGATTCTAGTAATATTTGTGTAGTGTGTCCTAGGGAAGTAATATTTGTACATTCTACAAATATATCTTCCGGGTGTATACTTCAGCTAAACTGGAGATAAAAAACAAACCGTATTTTTCGTTATTACGATAAAATAACTTTAGCTTTAGGAAAATAAACCTCCCAACATAAGTTTTTACACATTAATTTAACTACATATATTAGTACTACTTAAAAATTCGATAAACATGGTAATGAAAAAGTACGTTTTAGATTTTGTTTTGTTTGGTTTGTTTACATAAATTGTATCTCCAGTTCGGCTTATACTTAAGTATGTATTTACATACCTACTAAAATTATAAATGAGAAAGTTTGTGAGGATGTGACGAAGTATGTTTGTGACTCAATCACGCCGTACTGAACGGATTTGAATGAAACTTGGAATGTACACAGTATGTGTGCTGGAATAACATAGGCTACTTTTCATCGGGATAACACGCGAGCGAAGCCCCGGGCGTAAGCTAGTATTTAGATTTAGATTCCCGCTGCGGAAGAAATGTTTGCATGTTCTGCAAATATTTCTTCCGGGTCTGGGTGTTGTGGTACCATGGTACTCGTAGTTTCTGATACCCACGACACAGGGAAACCTAGTGTGGGGTCAGGACTATGTATGTGACTGTTGGGTGTTATTTATTTATTTATTATTTATTTATTTCATAATCATTCATGTACCTAATTATTTGTCCCACATTGTACAATTAGAATCGATCGATACGTAGCAGATATGTACAGTTCTAGTTATGTTGTGTAAACCCGCATTCGCTCGAAGGATTTTAAATAGGGGTTTGGGGAGCATACGTTGTACGAATAATGAATACCTACCTGTTTCTAAGAGATATCAGAGCACTGGTGGCCCTAGTATATCTCGCCTTTCGATCCTTAGTGGGCTCAAAATCATAATCATAATCCTACTTCTCTGCTGGACTGGGAGTAAAGAAAAAACATAGAATGCGTCCAGCTGCTTCTCTCCCCGAGCATGTCGTAAAAGTCGACTATGGGATAGTATCCTCCAACATGATGAGATACAATAAGCAAGTATTCCCAAGGAGGGTTGACGTCAGGCAGGCGGCCGGTCATAAAACTCTTACAAGGATCTAAGGATCTACTCCAAGGATCATGCTGTGCCGACCCCACATAGAGTGGGATAAGGGCAGGAAGATGATGATGAATCATAATCCTACTAATACTAAAAGGTGAAGGTAAAAGTTGCCTCCTGACGCTGAAATCATCTACTATAGATGGTAAAAGGCCTTAGTTTTAGTGTGTAAGGAACATACCTCATTGAACCTCCTGATCAGGGCCCGCACGGAGCTCCGCTGCGGGACCGGCTGAGTCGGCCGGCGGATCATGTGTCTCTCGCTCACAGCGAGGACACCTTCTCCGCCGAGGTCCAGAGTCACCTGCCGCAGGTAATCGATCGGAGGAACCTGGTGACGATAAACTCTTGTAAGTAATCATTGAATATATCACATCTTGTGTAAACAGGAACATTTCTGCTTAAGGAGGTGGGCGTTGGTAGCTACAACACAGTTTTTCTTAAACTACAGTAGCTACCATCGTTTACAATTAGTTAGTATAACCTTTGTAAACTTTGTTCCCAATAAAAAATATTTGATTTGATTTTGATTTGATTATAACATACAAAGATTACAAGTATGTAACGATTGAACATTGGAACTTTATAAAAATATGATTTTAAACTTTGAATTGTAACTTAAGTATGTATCTACCTATCTTACCTTCAATAATTTTATCACAAAATGTTATATTTTATAAGTTTCCAGAACGGGACTCATCTAATATAATATTTAATTAAATCTATGGTTATAAAAAATCTATGGGTTATAATACAAGATTTTCATCTTAATTATTTAGCTACGGCCTCGGTGGCGTGGCGGGCGATTGCTCGGCAGAGACGCAAGAGGCGCAGGTTCGATTTCCGCTGCGGAAGAAATGTTTGCATGTTCTGCAAATATTTCCTCCGGGTCTGGGTGTTGTGGTACCATGGTACTCGTAGTTTCTGATACCCACGACACAGGGAATCCTAGTGTGGGGTCAGGACTATGTATGTGACTGTTGGGTGTCTAATAAATAATAAATAAAAAAGCTTCGCATAAAAGCTTATAGAAAAGCTTCAAGCATAAAAGTAGCTGATCTAAGTTACTAGCTGCCGCCCGCTGCTTCGCTCACGCGGTACCCGGATAAAAAGTAATCTATACGTTATTCCGGCACACACACTATGTATATTCCAAGTTTAATTCAGTTCCGTTCAGCCGTTACGGCGTGATTGAAGCACAAACATACAAACATCCTTACAAACTTTCACATAATTATAATCATACTAGCTGCCGCCCGCGAGTTCGCTCGCGTGGTACCCGGATAAAAATAGCCTATAATAATAATAACACCCAACAGTCACATAACGTAGTCCTGACCCCACACTAGGATTCCCTGTGTCGTGGGTATCAGAAACTACGAGTACCATGCTACCACAATACCCAGACCCGGAAGAAATATTTACAGAACATGCAAACATTTCTTCCGCAGTGGGAATCGAACCCGCGCTTGCCACCGAGGCTGTCATTATCTCGATTATATATCACGAACTGTGCAAAATAATGGAAGGAAAAGAGAATTATCACGATGCAAATTGACCGCATGACCGGATTGAAAATGATATTTGCGATCCCTAAAGGTCTGCATTACATTTTCCGACAGAGCTTTCCTGTTGTTCATTCGAACGCAGGTCAACCGACGAGTTATTGGACCATCAGTCTATAGGGCTGTATCTACACTGTCTCTCACTATAGGGTTGTCTCTCTCTCTCACTCTCTCTCATCTCAGAAGGACCATTGTTCTTGAGGAACAATAAAGAAAAAAATATATAAAAAGAACCTATGTACCTAATAAATAAGTAACGCTTAGAAGTTTGTTAGGTTTAAGTGTGTATTTAGGTTTCTTATTACCTCTATGTATTTTTTCCAAGAAATAAAAGGCTTTTTATTTTGATTTATTCTATTATTTTCTTAGTAATTCAGGTATTAACGTGAGCCGAGCCATGGGCGAGAGCTAGTCTGAATACAAAAGACTGTTATGTCTCTGTCTGACATTCAACGCACAGCCTAAACCATAAGTCCTAGAATCATGAAAATTGGAGGGTGTATTCCTCTTATGGTTGTGGGGTGCACTAAGAAAGAATGAATGAATGAATTATTTATTTGTTTAATAGCATTAAAGCAACAAACAAAGTAAAGAAATAATTAAACTAAATTAAAATAAACAAAATAAAAAGTAAACAAGTTTGTATGTAGGCATAATATAAGAATTATGGTGTTACAAAAAGGTCCTAACTCAGCAATGCAGGTTAGGTACTGTAACTTGCCCTGGTATACCGTTAGAACCTTTTGAGACGGGTAATGAAGTTTGTATTAAAAAATCAACGCGGAAAAAGTCACGCGTCATTCCACTAGTAGCAAAAATTGTATCAAATATCCGTTTTTCCCTATAAATCTTTCAAATGAAATATCGATAAAAAGCCATCAGCGCTTTCCACACCCCTAGTAACTAAGTTAGACCCCCAAAGTGATCAGTCATCGTAATATAATCCAATAAAGCTCGATGTAGAGTCACTGCCCTAGCAATAGGGATGGGGTAGATGTACCTTTCAAATATATTATAGAAGTTTTTCCAATTACTAGTTTTCCTTTTTACCTAGGTTATAGCTGAAAATCATCGTTGGTTTTAAGACTCACTTGCCAATACATGCTGAGCTGGACGCCTTTTTGGCACCCACACTCTTAGTTAGTTTAAAGTTTTTGTGCGTTACAGTGCCAAATAAACGTTCTATTCATTATTTATTCATTCATTAATTCAACAGTTAAAAATGTTACTAAGTAAAAGTAAAAAGTGTTTATTCATAATTACAAGTGTGTAAATACATGTAAATACATTGGTATACGAAGTAAGTATAATAAAAATAGCAATAATCATAGTGTTCATGCTAGAAATAAGGATAAACTCGCTGTACCCGCGATTAGGCTAGATAAAGTTAACAAATCATTTTTTATTTTATTTATTAACGATTTACAAGAAACAAAATTAACAGTAATTAGGTACTTAGCAACTAAAAACCACTAAGGTTTGTGTTATCGCTAGTTCAGTTTACAACTAACAATGGTAAAGATAGGTAAAACAAGAAGTTATCTATTAGGAACTAGGTAGGTAGGTTGGTACTTAAGTTGTGTTTCAAATAGTATGATTTTAGTTTGAATTTTATGTTATTTTTATTCAGTGTGTCGGTCATGTCATGCGGTAATTTATTATTTAAAAGGCAATGTGTAAGCTTCTAACAAAGTTCCAAGCGAGATGACAAATCTGTCAGTTAATTTTAAACTCTATTGAAAAGAAAATTATTTATGAAAGCTTATTTCAAAATCCATCTATCTTAGAGCTTTAAATTAGATGTGGCGGCAAGTTTTTGTGGCTCTGCCCACCCCATTACAAATACAAATATATTTCAGAAAGGATAAATATTTAACAATATAGAACTTAACAAAAAACATTGGAGGTACAGAGGTAAATTAGAAATTGCAGCGAAAACCAAACTAAGCGAGGTATTTTGTATCGTGTATCTTGGCCTTCCAGAGTGCTTACAAGAGTGAGTACCTAACATATACATAGTTTGAGGGAGATACGTAAGACCTGTTGACAAAAACAATAGTAATAATAAAACAAAAATAATGATTAAAACTAGGACATTTAACATTAAAGATCATATCTATGTTTATATGTATTCAATCTAATAATATGACAAAAACTTGGGGCTGAATAATGCTCCAACTCTTTTTATAAACATGATTGTAAAGGGATAATTATCCAAAAAAATTGCCAAGGGTGGTTTCCACACTTGGCCGCGTTACGAACAAATTCAACGTAGATTTAAGACGGTTTCAAGTGATCCTGAAAATGATACGAAATAAAGTATATCGAACGTTAAGTGAAGTGAACAAGATGATCCAAATATGTGATATGACCCTTCAACCCGACTATAGCACTACTATACATGTATATCTCACTGTGAAATTGTAAATACCTACCGTTGAACTATAATCTTGCGAGATTGTAAACTGTCGAACATCTGCTTAGATCGAAATTAGTAGGTTAGGTTACATAGTAGATGATTTGTACAGCGTCAGGAGGCAACTTTTACCTTCACAAATATATCTCTGTCTCTCTATGTTTGTATGTTTTTAATCTGTTCCCTAGTAGCTTTTAAACTACTTAACTGATTTTGAATAATGAGATGTCAAATGTTGAGTGTCAGTTAGACTGACATAAGTCTTGTCAATAAACAATTAGTGAAATAATTATGACAGTAGAATCATCATCATCATCATCTTCCTGCCCCTATCCCACTCTATGTGGGGTCGGCACAGCAAGTCTTGTCAATAAACAATTAGTGAAATAATTATGACAGAAGAATTTTATAGAATAACATTTATTGAAAAAGAAGAACACATTAACTGTTAATTAACTTGAGTTAATAAGTTCAATGTTAACATCTGGTTCTCGTCATTGTTTAGATTTACAATATAATTTCGTAGCAGGGAGTAGGAGGGTAATTAGGTAGGTAGGTACACAAGTTGTAACGCGATTTCTGAAGATAATTTTTAAAAGGAAAGGTAATTGTGGCCAATGCAAAGGTCACTAACCTCACACAGACACCCAAAGAACTAGTGAAATAACGCTTTTAAACAAATACCTCAGTTCATTGCTTCAAGGTGCTACGCCGCTACGAGGGTCTACGACGTAGCGCTACGAGGGTCTACGCAGGTCAATGCCACCGTAAAAGTGTTGAGAAAAAGGTATTGCTTGGGATAAAGTAAAGTACGCGATTTTGAACCTTATTGTTATGTAAATTACTCTTCTAAAAACAAACAATTGCATAAAACTAAAACCTTGGATAATCCGTCCAATTATTTAATTTACTTTTGGCATTCAGACATTCATTAGACTGCGTAACTTCTCTGCTACTGGAAGTAAAGAAAAATAATGCGTCCAGCTGCTTCTCTCCCCGAGCATGTCGCATTTGACTAAGGGATAGTATCCTCTCCAACTTGATGGACCTATATGGGTGGTGGGCTGATCTGTCACCATGGTTCACCATATCCATCTTGGGAGTCTTGGATCAGAAGTGACTGCCAGTTTTCTTATGATTACTTGTGGTTCTGCCCACCCCGTTAGGGATACGGGCGTGATAATATGTATGTGAAATTGAAGATCAAAGCCAAGATTTTCTGAAATAGGGGTTCCACAATTAGTACTGATTTTCAAGACTGATTTCATAGGACTATGTATGTGTTAGGTGATACTTATATACTTATAAGTATGAGCGCACTGGTGGTTTAGTTGTTAGTGACCCCGCCTTCTGATCCTAAGGTCGTGGGTTCAATCCGGTCGTATACCAATGGATTTTTTTGTGCTAAAAAATCATATGCGCTATACCAGTACTCTCAAACGGTGAAAGAAACCCACAGATTAGTCAGCTCCGCACGTATTGACCATGCCTTTCCTGTGGACAAGGCCGACTAAGCTGAGAGGATGGAATAGGTGCTGGGCAAGCCCACTCCATCTTAATTCGTCCCGGGCACTACAGCGTACCGTTTGTGAAGGTAAAAGTTGCCTCCTGACGCTGTATAAATCATCTACTATCGATGGTAAAAGGCCTTAGAGATAGGTATGTTTATATGGTGAAGTAAAACATCACTTCTTTCAAGGAGGGGTATGTAGGTATTAAATTACAGTATTTCTTACCTACAGTATAAAGAAATCTAGGTCACGGCCCGGCCCTTATTCAAAAAGAAGGCACGTTTGAATAACATCCAATATGATGACCTCGGTGACGTGGCGGGCAAGTGCTCGGCTGAAACGCAAGAGGCGCGGGTTCGATTCCCGCTACGGGAGAAATGTTTGTATGTTCTGCAAATATTTCTTCCGGGTCTGGGTGGTGTTTAGCCGCCTTCGCCCGTCACGCCACCGAAGCCGTCGGTGAGAGGATTTAAAGTGCGCCTCAAAGGCTCCTTTTCGTGTACTTGACGCCAGTTTTCGAATTGTCTATAGTTCTACAAAATAACAAATTCTTCACGATGTTTTCTTTCACCGTTTGTTAATTCGAACAGAAAAAAAACATTGGTGCACCTCTGGAATTGAACCCGTGGATTCTATGATCGGAAGGCATGAACTTGACATATCTTTACGAATTCTTTAGCTTCTACGACGGTTTCCTCACGATGTTTTCCTTCGCTGTTTGAGTACCAATAAAGGTGGGTCGAAGTGAATAGAGGAGCAAGTCTTGGCATATTTGTTGGATAGTATTTCACAGGTAGCGCGTTAAATTAGAATTCTTTACGTCGTAGTCTCCGTAGAATATCAAGCAGGTGCTTCCTACCATTAAACTAATATAACAAATGCGAGGCTAGGTCATCCTTCCTACCTTTTATATCTACTTCATACTTATTACCTAACTATTCCTACGTTAATTTTAGACACAGGCATTTGTTTATTTACTGCATAATCAATACATACTTACACGTGAACAACAAGTGATACAAATTAAAAAAAAACCCACGACGATAAAAAAAAATTTTTTACTGTTTACTGCAACATTATCTAAAATATTACCCGGAAGAAATATTTGTAGCACATGTAAACATTTCATCCGCAGCGGGAATCGAACCCGCGCCTCTTGCGTCTCTGCCGAGCAATCGCCCGCCACGCCAGCGAGGCCGTCATAGTAGTCAAGTATATCACCATTATCTTGCTCTACAGAACAGTCATCAAAATTGAGCACCTGTAGGTATTTTTGTATATATGTTATAAATTAGGTAGATATTATTTGTATTTATTTATGTATAATAATTATTTTTTCTTGTAATTTTTTTACAATTCACTGTCTCCACTTTTTCTCCAAACTAGACAAAGGTTAGCTGGAAGAAAATGCTAATTAACATTACGTTCGCCTATGTACATGTTTTCTTGTGTGCAATAAAGAATTTTCTATCTATCTAGCCCAAACAGAATTCTAGGTTATAAGCTATTCAGTTTAGGCTACTTTTTATCGCTTAGATCCCCGGAACAGATGTCTCCAAACACACAAGACCTCGAGAACAGCCGCCACTGCGTTGCATAAAGCTTAGTCGTGACCTTTTAACTTCACTTTATTCATTTTGTTTTTGCTCTGTATGTAACTTAGTATACCTTGCTCGTTTCGTAAAATAAATTTATTCTATTCTGTACCACCGAGGTCGTATAAGTCGTATCATCATCATCATCTTCCTGCCCTTATCCCACTCTATGTGGGGTCTGCACAGCATGTTCCTAGGATCATGCTGTAAGAGTTTTGGCTAAGGTGTTTTATGACCGGCCGCCTGCCTGACGTCAACCCTCCTTAGGAATACTTGCTTATTATATCTCATCATGTTGGAGGATACTATCCCTTAGTCGACTTATACGATGTATAAGATGTATACCCTTACGAAATAAATGATTATAATTACGATTGCAGGGTGTGTATTATGAAAGCGAATGAAGCGAAAGAAGTACCTATGTCAGGATCGTAGCAAATGGAGATCCGTGATCTCTGCCTACCCCTATGGGAAACAGGCGTGATATTATGTATGTATGTATGAGCAGTGAGTCTGTGAGTCGCTAGCGAATAATATAAGTCTAGGAACTCATGGTAGAGATGACTCTTGAGACGTGAGTCGACATCTTGACAACTTGACCCAGTTACGGAGAACCTAGACCCATGAATTTGCGGTATAAAGGTTACCGCTGCTTAGTTTTGAGCTTGGCTTGAGACTCTCCAGTAACTCCTGTTGCGGCCTTCACGGCACAATACCTCTTTCGGGTGCCGATCGGAAGAAAAATAAAAACTATGAATTCAAAATATTAGTAAGAGTGATGTGTATGAGTTTTTTTATATTTTTTATTTACGGGCTTTGTCGCTTTGCGACCAAATAACCCATATAAAAACAAAAATATATAAAAAACTAAGAAAAACTTAATCTATACTTATAATAAAACTTAGCTACCTATTTACATAAACCTAACTTAGGTAACAAAACTAAAAACTCAACTTCTTCACATGAAGGGTCGGATAATACCTACACTATTTACCTACATAACCTATGATTATCTAATAAGTGGCTTTGTACAAACGATGATCTCAGTAATTATTGAAGACCAACTGTTTGAATATTTTTCATTTAATGCGTAGTATTAATTTTGACCTACTTTCTGACAAATGAATAAATTTTATTTTTGAGTTTGAAAAAAAGTCGTCAAAAGGACAAGAATGTGAAAGGAAAATAGTAGATAGATAGATTGATATATTTATTTCTTTGAATATTAACAAACATTGGTTAGTAGTGTTTGTAAGCCTATGTTAGGACTTAGGTTTGTCTAAACACTATGTTCTCGTTCTCAAGTAAAATAACTAAATGATATTATTTCCTAAATGTGTTCGTGATCCCCGGTACCAGTGGAAGAAATCGGAGTCCTGAAATCAAGGTACGCTGTGAGACGTTTCGATTCCTTTTTCAATGGCTTCTCGATTTCACACAGTGGCTTCCTTTGGCCGAAGCGTAGTCCCTCGGAACAAGTAGTCCGAACGGCTGGACAGATTTTGACAAATGAGGTGTCACAATGCGTCTTCGTGGTTGACGTATTTGGGTCCGTGCGTGACATAGGTTTTTTGACGTCTGTCGTTATATGACCCCACTTTTTAATACATTTGTGTGTGTTTTTATTTAGCCTCAATTATTGTAAGTTGCTGGTTGACTGATTTCAAAATAAAGTACTCAGTGGTATAGTGAATGCTCCCTGATACGTAAGAAATGATTATACTTATAGAAGACAAAAATGCTTGGGACTGAATAATGCTCCAACTCCATTTATGAACATGATTGTAAAGGGATCATTTTCCAATAAAATAGCCAAGCGTGGTTTCTTACCTGTATCTTCCACGCTTGGTCGCGTTACGAACTCTGTAAATGCAACGTAGATTTAAGACGTGTCCAAATGATCCCCGTGATGTTAAGGAATAAAACAATTTGAGTTTGACTTTCACTCTACCTAATGCGGTTCATGAGATCCACCCAGCTGACAGACGGGCGGACAGATGGACGGACAGCGGAGGCTTAGTAATAGGGTTCCGTTGGCACCCTTCAGGTACGGAACCCTAATAACAACGCCTGAATCATGATTACACGTCGTTTATCAAATCAAGCATTTTAATTTATGAATTGTAAATATCACATTTGGGATTTAGATTGTTCTCGCTTTTCGCGATTCTTTCAAACTTTTCCGTCGCTGTTTTTATTTGGAAAGTTTTTTCTGAAATAATTGCCTTAAGAAGTTCTTCAATCGATTTAGATAGGGGAGAGGAATGCTGGAGTTTCACTGAAAGAAGATAAGGTTGTATTTCAAGATAATAAGAATTAGGGATTAATTCTTGAAAATCACCGAATGATAAAAGTCACCAAAATGTACTTTTTCATTGTTTTTTTTCAATTTCGAAGCCTAAAAAGTCATTTGGCTACTTCTAAATTAAAAATTAATGATTAAGTTTCCTCCATTTTTCCCTCTCCAATGAATTTTTTTTAATTCTTTATACGACATGACAGCGACTTTCTCCTTTATCTAATTTTCTCTGCTGGACTGGGAGTAAAGAAAAAACATAGAATAAGTCCAGCTGCTTCTCTCTCCGAGCATGTCGCCGAAAAGCCGACTAAGGAGTACCTAGTAGCCTCTCCAACATGATGGACCTAATATGGGCGATGGGCTGATCATCTGTCAACATGGCTCACCATATCCATCTTAGGAGTCTTGGATCAGAGTTGGCTGCAAGTTTTCTTATGATTACTTGTGGTTCTGCCCACCTCTTTAGTGATACGGGCGTGATAATACGTATATAACTATTTTTTGGTCTTCCTCTTCCTCGCTTTCCTTCTATCACATAGAAGTTTTCTCTATTTAGATAGAAGATTCCAGCATACCTGGTAGAAGAGCTGGTACTCCGTATCTGTGAGCCTCAGGGCCACCTCCTCAGGGAAGTGGAGGATGCTCCTCAATGCCAGTAGCTCCTCGCAGCTGCTCTCATCAGCGTATGACCCTGGAACAAGTTCATTGGGTTAATTTTTTTTGTAGACTTTTCACACAGCGCCATCTAGCCCCAAACTAAGCAAATCTTGTACTATGGTCACCAGATGGCTGATACAATACTTTATATACTTTTTTTTGTAAAATACATACTACAACACCGACACCCGGAAGAAATATTTGCAGAACATACAAACATTTCTCCCGTAGCGGGAATCGAACCCGCGCCTCCTGCGCCTCAGCTGAGCACTCACGAGTTAGGTACATTAATTATGGTGAAACTATTTAATTAAAGTGCACCTCAAAGGCTGCTTGCATTTGACACATGTTTTTAGATTCTCAACTTATTAGGTTTTACGACTTGCCGGTTTCTGGGTCATAGGGGACATGACCCCTCCAAAATCGTACGTCAAATTGAAAAATCTTTTAAAAATTTACAAAATAGAAAAAAGCAATTTTCTGCCCCTAGCCGTGATGTCAATAAACATAGAAGGCTTCCATTTGTTTTATAATTTGTGCAATAAAATTTGATTTACTCGACAAATTCTATTTAGTGACCCCCTCCAAAATTTCAGGCTGCGACCGCGCCTGTTTTAAACCCATAACCTTAGAATCGGAAGGCAGGCCGCTACCACTAGACCACTAGTGCTCTCCAAATGGTAGTACAACAAACTTCCCAAGATTAGCCGAGCTCGAAGATGACGCCCTAAGTAGAAGTACTTGAAATTCATAAGGAAAGTTTTGCTTATTTTGATTGTTAGCTTGTGTACTTTGTGTGTCAAGCCTAGGCCTTCGATGGAGTTTAGCTAAAATGTAGACATTAGATTCTCTTGTATTAAAATACAATGTCTAATGAATTTGTTCACGAAGACTTTTATTTATTGTTTAATTTTACAGTTGTGTCTGAAAATTATACATAGAAATCTTAATAATAAGAAATTATACGAAATTAATCATAAAATTACATATATAATATTTTTAAACAGATATTTTTAAAAGAAGGTTTTAATTTAAATAATTCCAATGTCATCCCTAACTACATAAGAAGTGTTTAAGAGAGTAGATGGATATATGGACGATGGGCTGATCACCTGTCACCATGGTTCACCATATCCATCTTAGAAATAAATCAGAAGTGGCTGCAAGTTTTCTTATCTTGTTGCTCTGCCCACCCCATTGGGGATATGGGCGTGATAGTTATGTATGTAAGAGAGTAGAAACACCCTTTCAATAAAAGTCTACGTAATTTTACTTGAAATAATTTTATTTACATAGGTACATATCATCACGCCTCTATCCCTAATAATAGGGTGGGCAGAGCCACCAGTAAACACAAGAAAACTTGCAGCCACTTCTGATTTAAAGTCCTAAGATGGATATGATGAACCATAGTGACAGGTGATCAGCCCATCGCCCATAGGTGGTCCATCATTTTGGAGAGGTATCCCTCAGTAGACTTTTACGACATGCTCGGGGAGAGAAGCAGCTGGACGCATTCTATGCTTTTTCTTTACTCCCAGTCCAGCAGAGAAGTATCTTTACTTCCAGTCCAGCAGAGAAGTATTGGAATAATTTAATACTATCAATCGTAAGCCAAGCTATCCCTATAGTATCCTCTCCAACATGATGAGATACAATAAGCAAGTATTCCCAAGGAGGGTTGACGTCAGGCAGGCGGCCGGTCATAAAACACCTTAGCCAAAACTCTTACAGCATGATCCAAGGATCATGTGCCGACCCCACATAGAGTGGGGCAAGGGCAGGAAGATGATGATGATGTAAGCCAAGCTATGCCACTTTTTATCCGTCTATATGGAAGCAAAGCTGCGGGTGAAAGCTAGTTAGACATATTGTATTGTATACAATGCAGGACAACTTATTCGTATGAAACCTCCCAGCAACCATGCTCGGCTAAAACAAAACTTTTCAAATGTGAGTTTGAAACTAAGTTTCTGGAGAGGGCAAATTGTGTATCAAGTTTGAGAACTAACATTAAAACTGCAAGTAGGTAGGCAAGATGTTTGCCCCATTCTAATCATACCTATTATAAATAGGTACTATTACTATAATAATATTTTAAAGATTAAAGATTTTTTGTTTGTTTGTAACGAATAGGCTCCGAAACTACTGGACCGATTTCAAAAATTCTTTCACCAATAAAAAGCTTCATTATTTCTTACCTGCGGTCGGTGATCTGAGCTCTGTTTTCTATCTGTAGGGGAACTTAGATAGAAAACTGAGCTCATTTTTATTTCTTATTATTATACCGATTACCTTAAAGTTTTTAATGTTATTATAGTTTTTCTTTGTAACTGTGTTCTAAATAAATCCCTTGTGTTTATTAAAATATATATCTTATGTTCAGCTTGGACGAATATTCGTCCAAGAGTATCAGCCATCTGGTTCCCATATTACAAGCTTTGCTTAGTTTGTGGCTAGATGGCGGTGTCTGAGAACGTCCAGTAAAATGTTTATTTTATTATTTACTTATACTCACCATCATCTTCAAACTCTTGCCCTGGAACGGCACTGCTCGGCCCTGGTCTAGATCCGTCTCGCATCTCAAGCACTTGACAAAATCATAGTAACAATAAACAAAAAAAGCACAGATTTTACTAGCACGCCATCTATTGGTTCACTTCACTTTCACTGAAACAGCGCCATCTACCGGTTCGGCTTTAGAACAAGTGGCGACATCTGTTAGCTTAGAGTAGGTAACTTTAGCGATGACGGCATCGGTGATGGTCGATATCTGAAAATAAAGAAAAATAGTATTAATAATCTACAAAGCGCAAGATTTTTTATCAACATTCTTTGAACTAGTAACTTATCCTAATATATTTCCTTCTGAGGATCCATGTATAAAAAAACCTATACGATCATTTAGGTAATTGCATTGGAAGAAAAGTATCTGAACAGCAGAAGTTGATGAGAAAGTTTCAGAGGATGAAATGATGTTTGAGCCTCAATCACGGAGTAACGGCTGAACGAATTTGGCTGAAACTTGAAATATACATAGTACGTGTGCTGGAATAACATATAATCTACTTTTTATGCGGGTACAACGCGTGTGGAGCCGCGGGCGGAAGCAAGTCAACGCACAGGACAAACTGCAGAACTCTAGAAACCTGAAATTTAGAAGGTAGCTTTTTTATAGCAAAACAACCCACTAAGGCGGGATTTTTCGAAATTTAATCATTAAAGGGTTGAAAAGGGGTGAAAACGTTTTTATGGAACTTTGGAACGCGTAGTGAGATTTGCTTGAAACTCGATCTGAATACTATAAATGCAAAGGGGGTATGTGTGTATGTATGTTCGTATGAGCTAGTGGCCAACTCTAGTGACGGAGTTTTTAGACAGCCTATAGGCCTCCGTCACGGCTTAACGACTTAAAACCCAGGACCGACAATTTAACGTGCCCTCCGAAGCACGGAAGCGCTCAGCTCGTAATACCACTTGCGGTCACCCAACCCAATTGCGACCGCGCACAACCGTTGCTTAACTTTAACGATCAAACAAGAACGTCTAAGCAAGCTACGCCACGAGCGCTTCTACAAAAACTAAAAAGTAAAATGGGGTGTCAAAGTTTGTATGGGAAATTTTTAACGAGCGGTGCGATCGGCTTGGATACGATAACTGAAAAATAAATGGACGCGTGTTTCAGGGTTTTTTCAAAATAACCCTCGAAAAGGGGTAAAATGGGGTGTCGAAGTTTACGCGAGCGAAGCCGCACGAGTAAGCTAGCATTCTATATTATTGTTATATGTTCAACCACCTGTTACCTACTACAATATTAGTATTCTACCGTCATGTTGTTTCTAACTTTAGAAAATTAATTAGACATAACAGATAAATAAGATTTTGTGGCATGTATTCCATCAAATAGGTATAATAATATAATTACATAATAGGTATTTAAGTACCTAACAAGCTGTATTATAATATACTAGCTGTTGCCCGCGACTTTACGACTTCGTACGCGTGTAGTTACATTGTTTTGTTGTAGGTATACATCAATAGTTTTCGCAGCGCACGCCAAAAACTATTTTGGGGTTTCTGCCTTGGGTTACAATATTGCAATTTTCTTACGGATCCCTAATTTTTTTGAAAATTTATTATAGCGTATACTGGACCCTGATAATGTAGCTTTCTATTGTTGAAATAATTTTTGAAATCGGTCCAGTAGTTTCGATGATTTGAATGAAGCTTGGAACATACATAATACGTATGCTGGAATAACATATAGGCTACTTTTTATCCGGGTACCACGCGAGCGAAGCCCCAGTAGTTATATATTAATAAATAAAAATAAATAATGAAATACTACAACTTATTATGTATTACGTTGTCTGATTTCTATAGTTCTCTTAAATCTAAAGTGCTCTACAATATTGAAGATTTTTTTAATGAATCACTATAGTTTAAGTTTTGAGATGCCAATTACTCAATTAAGTACCTTTGTTATGTATTTTTTATCTTCTTTCTGAATTGTTTTGGACTTATTTGTCTGATTGATTGTACGTCTAAAAAGGGCAAACTGTTTGTACTTTTTTACTATATACCTAACAACTTATACTTTCAACAGTAACAATAAAGATTATTATTTAAGTTAAATTGTCGGCATAATAATAATATCTCATGGGAGAAGCCGTTTGCTCCTGAAACACAGTTTTTACTAGTTCAGGAGCCTAAGGATTCGTTTATATTGAAACCATTTTATTATGTCAATAAATTGATTTGTTTGTTTGTTTATTCTATTCTGTTCTATTCTATAGCTGGGAACATATATCGTAGGTATGTCTCCCGGGAGCTATTAGCAGGCGGAAGTAAATGCTCCAGTAGCACTTAGCTCCACTTACCTGAGTAAATACTCCTTAAAGGTTCCCCCCCACTACTGCGATCCTGAACGATACCACACATAGCTACAACTAACTCATTTCATTGGTTTTTTCGAATTACTGTGGTAAAGTAAGTTCGTATGAGCTAGTGACCGACTCTTGTGACGTAACCTAGTTTTTTAAAACGCCGGGACTGACAGTTTAACGAGCACGGAAGAGCTCAGCTCGTAATGCCACTTGCGGTCACCCATCCTAATTGTGACCGTTGACGTTGCTTAACTTCAACGATCAATCAAGAACGTCTAAGCAAGTTACGCCACGAGTGCTGAGGAGGAAAAGACAAAGCCATGTTTTTCAATTTAAGGTTTTACGACTTGCCGGTTTCCTCACGATGTTTTTCGTCACCGTTTGAGAGTACCGGTATAGCGAGCACATTATGGAAATCCTTTTGATTTGAGTCTACAACCTTAAAAGTAATTGCGAATGATATGCTAAATCGCATACAAATATCACCGATCGGGATTGTCAAATGAAAAAGTAAATGAAAAATCCATTATTGCACTGCTCGGATAGAATCCACGACCTTTAGATTGAAATTCTAGGTACCTCCCACTAGTTACAATATTCTACTAAAGGTAAAGGACGATGGATCACTCATAAGCAAACCTACCGACGTTTTTCTGTCAAAAAAATTGTAAGGCTTTTCAACAGGTAACTAAATAAATAAATATTTGCGGACATTTCACACAGCGCCATTTAGCCCCAAACTAAGCAAAGCTTGTACTATGGGAACTAGATGGCTGATAGAATACTTCTGATACTTTTATTTGGTAAATAAATATTACAATACATAATACTACAACACCCAGACCCGGATTAAATATTTGCAGAACACAAACATTTCTTCCGTAGCGGGGATCGAATCCGCGCCTCTTGCGTCTCAGCCGAGCACTCGCCCGTCACGCCACCGAGGTCGTCTACTACGTCAACTACGTTGATATCAATGGTAATGAACGTTCCGTCGCCCGTTAGTAGAAATAGGAACCGGGCATAATTGAAAAATTAGATCAACGAAAACTCAAGCACATTATAACATGTTTTAGATATAATTCACGACCTCAAGATTCCGGGTACCACTAGGCCAACACGGCTCCGGGAACTAGTTAGTTTATAATTCAATCAGTTCTCAGATAAGCATGACCCGAACAACCTCAGATACTGTTAGTTTATTTAATAAGGGCTTCCCACTAAGAGCTTCTGAATTCCTCTTATAACTTGTCAAATTAATACACTGCCATCCGATATCTAAAATGCCGTTAAGTGACAAACCCATGGCTACGAGCAAAAACGTGAGAAATTTTGTTTTCTAGACTTTATGAAGACTTACAGTTTTTATTGAAATACCAAAATGTTTTGTATTTTGTAAGCGTGAAGTGCAATATTGCATTAGAATACAAGTTCATCTTGTGATTTTTTATTTAACTATTTGTGTTTCAGTAATTTAAAATGAGTTAACCGTATTTTAGAATTGAAAAAGTCCAAAACGGATGTAGATAGAGGTGTACGTGCGGCTCCAAATCTCAGTACTTATAAATGATAGAAAAATATGACGCATACTGGTCGATAGAGAAAAAAAAGCGCTTCCATCCTGTACATAAAAGTCAAATTTGAACAAATGTCACTTAACGGCATTTTAGTAATCGGACGGCAGTACAATGTTTAAGAGAGAAACGGAAAATATGTATATTTATTTAATACACACATAAGTACCTACATAAATAACATTTAGTAAATAAGTTCGTAAGGGCTAATGGCCAACTCTTGTGACGGAGTTTTTGGACCGCCTAAAGGCCTCCGTCATGGCTTGACGACTTAAAAGCCGGGGCCGACAATTTAACTTGACCTCCGAAGCACGGAAGCGCTCAGCTCGTAATGCCACTTGCGGTCACCCATCCAAATTGTGACCGCGCATAACGTCGATTTATGTGGGTCAACACAACATGTATGTCTTCTTCCATTTCCCTCTGTCAGAAGTTATCTTAACACTCACTCCTTTCTTACTCATATAGTAAGTATAGTTTGACGGCCTCGGTGGTGTGGCGGGCGATTGCTCGGCAGAGGCGCAAGAGGCGCGGGTTCGATTCCCGCTGCGGAAGAAATGTTTGAATGTTCTACAAATATTTCTTCCGGGTCTGGGTGTTGTGGTACCATGGTAGGTACTCGTAGTTTCTGATACCCACGACACAGGGAATCCTAGTGTGGGGTCAGGACTATGTATGTGACTGTTGGGTGTTATTTATTTATTTATTTATCCATCCAAATTAATATCTAACCCTCACATGACATAAATTCATATTTTCATCGTGTAATTCTTCAACCACATTGTTTTAAAAGAACTGGTGACACGAATAGCAGGTACTCACTTATTTAATAATGCAAAGGTCGATTTGTGCCTCTATTAAGGGTTATTGAGCGGGTCAGAGGGAATTCGATTTGGGTACAATGAGAAGGCTATTTTCAGTCGATACCATGTTTTTTGACGTTTAACCTTGAGGAATCGTAATTATTGTGAACTGCTACGATGGACTTCGTAGGTAACTTAACGACTTAGAAGGCGGGACCGACAATTTAACGTGCCCTCCAAAGCACGGAAGCGCTCAGCTCGTATTGCCACTTGCGGTCACCCATCCTTGCTGGTGGCTTTCAAGAAACATTTATGTATATGTATGATACGGAACCCTTCGTGTCCGAATGCGACCGGCACTTGGCCAGCTTTATTTCTTTTTTGCCGTCCTTTTCGTGACCGATTCACAGCGATTTATTTTACTTGCAAATGCCCAAACATTCGATCTTCAACAACTTAGCCTTTAAGCTGTGAAAGGCGCAAACTTCAGGGCACCAATTGAATACTAATTCAGGCATATGACCTTTTTACATTACGCGATACGATACGATAATACGATTACCTTTTTTTTTGACCAAAGGGCTGGCGCTCACCTCGGACAAAGGCTAAGTATAGCTATCCAACGAGGTAACGTCGCCAGCGTTTTTTGGGAGCTTACCTGCGGTCGGTGATCTGAGCTCTGTAGGCGAACTTAGATAGAAAACTGAGCTCATTTTCATTTCTTATTATTATACCGATTACCTTAAAGTTTTTTATGTGATTATAGTTTGTCTTTGTAAAGAAATAAATACTATTTTTGACGTGTCACTAGTTCTTTCCAACCAGTGTGGTCAAAAAATTACGCCTAAAAGAAGCTTATTTTGTGCTTTTGACACCATGTTTTCGAGTTCTTTTAGCTAAGCGATGTGTTCATGTCATGTTTGATGTCGTATCGTGAAGTTTGAAAGTACTCAGAAGGTTGTACGAATTATAATTTATGTTACCTGAGAACCCTTAATTTAATGGGTTTAGTGGGAGGCAATCTTAATTTTACCCGACCGCGAAGGAGGTAATGTTTTTGAGGTAGCAATAGCAACAAGAATTTTCGTGAAATACCTATTTCGGAATCTTACTTATCTTACTTCTTACTTATATTATAAATGCGAAAGCTTGTGAGTTTGGATGTTTGTGCCTCAATCACGCCTAAACGGCTGAACGGATTTGAATGAAACTTGGAATATACATAGTACATGTACTGGATTAACATATAGGCTATTTTTTATCCGGATACCACGCGAGCGGAGCCGCGGGCGGCAGCTAGTTGTCCATAAATCACTTGAGTGTTAAAAAGACGCTATAAAACATCACATGACTAATAGTCCAATTTTATCGTTTCTACTTGCATGATTCACTAGCTGAGTGTCAAAAAATACAATCATTTCATTGGCGACCTCGGTGGCGTGGCGGGCGACTGCTCGGCTGAGACGCAAGAGGCGCGTGTTCGATTCCCGCTGCGGGAGAAATGTTTGCATGCTCTGCGAATATTTCCTTCGGGTCTGGGTGTTGTAGTATTATGTATTTACAAAAAAAAGTATATAAGTATTCTATCAGCCATCTGGTGCCCATAATACAAGCTTTGCTTAGTGTTAGATGGTGCAGTGTGATATGTCTTCGATATTTATTTATTTAATTAAGATGGGCTTGCCCAGCACCTATTCCATCCTCTCAGCTTAGTCGGCCTTGTCCACAGGAATGACATGGTCAATACGTGCAGAGCTGACTAAGCCGCGGGTTTACTCACGATGTTTTCCTTCACCGTTTGAGTGTACTGGTATAGCACACATAAATTTTTCGCACAGAAAAATCCATTGGTACACGACCGGATTTGAACCCACGACCTTAGGATCGGAAGGTGGGGTCACTACCAACTAGACCACCAGTGCTCTGTACCTACGTATATTGCACCAGCTAGAGGCCCTTACCCACAGCCCTGCAAGAAAAAGAGAGCTGCTGACGACCCGATTGATATGAATGACATTGTCAAAATGTTATATAATGCCACTTGCGGTCGCCCATCTAAATTGTGACCGCGCACAACGTTGCTTAACTTCAACAATCAAGAACGTCTAAATAAGCCACGAGCGCTTCGTAAACAAAAGAAACAAACAGATGCATGTAATTAAGACAAAAGTAAATAATAAAGGGTAGATAAACAGTTAAATAAACATAGAATATATGAAAACAATATATCTTCATTGTTTTTATGTTTACTCGCATAGAATTGTTTAGGTATCTACCTATACCTAGGCGTTGAACAGGTACCTAGGTAGGTACAGACGCAAATGAACACAACGGGTAACAAGAAAACATTTTTATCTTCTGACGGCCTCGGTGGCGTGGCGGGCGATTGCTCGGCAGAGACGCAAGAGTCGCGGGTTCGATTCCCGCTGCGGAAGAAATGTTTGCATGTTCTGCAAATATTTCTTCCGGGTCTGGGTGTTGTGGTAGCATGGTACTCGTAGTTTCTGATACCCACGACACAGGGAATCCTAGTGTGGGGTCAGGATTATGTATGTGACTGTTGGGTGTTATTTATTTATTTATTCTAGCTTTCGTCCGGCTTTGCTCGCGTGGTATCCGGACAAAAAGTAGCCTATAATTATGTTATTCCAGCACACATGTGTATTCCAAGTTTCATTCTAATCCGTTCAGCCGTTACGGCGTGATTGAGGCACAAACATTCGCATTTAAAATATTAGTAGGATTTGTGGTCATTTTAGCACAGCGCCATCTAGCCCCAAACTAAGCAAAGCTTGTTCAATAAGAACCAGATGGCTAACAAAATATGCCTCGCATTTTTCACAAATTGAGTATCAAAAAGCTGAATAAATCTCATGATTTTGAAACTCGATTACCAAAATGAAGCATCGCACATATTCATAATAACTCCCAAAATCGATATGTCGTCGATTCTATGTTGATGCGATTAGACGTAAGGGCTTATCTACATTCACGATATTTTTCAAAACCTACCTGACTAACCCCCGAATACTACGCATTTCAGAATTGAGTACGTCTCAAGTCACGGTTTTTTGACCAGTTTTGATGAATATCTGTCAAAAACTTGTCACTTGAGACGTGCTCAACTCTGGGATGCGTTTGAGTATTCGGGGGTAAGGAATAGAATCCTTTCCAAAATGATGAACCACATAGATGGGCGATGGGCTGATCACCTGTCACCATGGTTCACCATATCCATTTTAGGACTTTAAACCAGAAGTGGCTGCAAGTTTTCTTATGTTTACTTGTGGATCTTATGTGAAATAAATTTAATAACTAATTTTCTTTCATGAGGTTGCTTTTTGTGTATAAGTGACGGATAACGTAAATTGCGACGCCCCGATACAAATCCTTACTATCTTACTAATATTATAAACGCAAAAGTTTGTATGTATTGATGTTTGTTACTCTTTCACGCAAAAACTACTGAACGGAATCGAATGAAACTTGGAATATACATAGTACATGTGCTGGCTTAGCATCTAATACTACTGACTCAACAAATAACGCGTAGTCCAAACCATATGTCCTAGAATCATGAAGCATGGAGGGTATCTAATTCTAATTGATGTTAGGGGAACAAAGATCTGCACTGACGTCCCCGGGGTGTATTGTGCCTTATCCCCCTACTAACCCTCCCCCAGCCAGCTTGGAGGGTATTCCCCTTATCGTGTAGAAGTGCACTGAGGAAGGAAATCCTGAAATTGAACTCCAGGAAACAACGGGATGGTGAATTTTGTTATTATTATTACTATTATAAACTAGCTGACCCCGCGAACTTCATACCACCTTAGAATTAATAATGCAAATTTACAAATGTTTTATTATGCAGGTAGTTGGTAGTTATTCTGCTATTCAGGGCGGAGACAAATCAAACAAATCAAAATACATAAAATCGGTCCAGCTAGAGACCCTTACCCACAGCCCTGCAAGAAAAAATTAATGACATTGTCAATTTATCCAAGTTTTATAAACGTCAAAGTCAAAGTCAATCAAATAAACAGTTTATTTGATCGAAGTCTGCGACCCACAGCATTAAATTTGTTTCGGTCAGAAAAAAATATTTCCGAAAATACGAAACTGTTGTCTTCTTCCAAAGACTGTGTGGATGAGCCCTTAAATAGTAATTGATGCGATTAGGGGGTGTAAAAGCCAAGGCGGGAAGCCGGAAAATCAATTGAGCGTCTTATTTAGAATTTTTCCAGCTAAAGCGTCCCAGCGCACGATAGGAGCTTCATTGAGGCGCACTTTTAAACTCTCCGCACCTTGGTTCTTTCATGAACGGTATTTGTTTTTTATAAAATTTATATTCGTTTCATAATTGACTCTTATATTCTAGGATTTGTTTTGGAAGCAAATCTCCTGAATCCCGATTTTTTTAAATCTAGAATTTTATTATTCTAAGATATACTTATTAGAGATTATATTCTGGATTTAATAAAAGGAGGTTTACTTATGTGATTTTTCCTCCAAGTGGGCCTAAGTCTTTCTTTAATTAATATAATTACACACACTCACACACCAAAACACCCGTCAGCATTTATACTGAGTGCACTCCAATTGCCTAGCTAGTATACTGTATGTGAGGTACACTAGCTGTCTCCCGCGGCTTCGCTCGCGTAGTACCCAGATAAAAAATAGCCTATATGTTAATCTAGCACATGTACTATGTATATTCCAAGTTTCGATCAAATCCGTTCAGCCGTTTAGGCGTTATTGAGGCACAAACATCCCAACATCCTCACAAACTTTCGCATTTATAAAAATTAGGTATTTAAGTTAGAAGTAAGATAAAATTGTAGTGTATTGTAGGTACAATGTAATTAGATAGGTAAGAAGACCGAATGGGCCATGTAAATGAGGTCCTATAAGCACTTTTTGCTTTTGGGTCGAATCTTGAAGGTCCAGTGGGTACCAGATCGTATTAAGTTTGTTTAGACAATAAATTACTTTCCTTTCTTTTTTTCTTGGTCTTAAAACCGTGTTAATTAAAGTAAATAAAGAAATAACATAGTTTATTCAGTAGAAACACTGAAGCGTCTATAATCTATGTAGATTTTACGTTACATCTTCGTGACGCGACCAAGCGTGGAAGATACAGGCAAGAAACCACGCTAGGCTATTTGTTTAGGAAAATTACATCTACACAATGTTTATGAAATGAATTGGAGTGTTATTTAGTCCCAAGCATTGACGGATTAAGACTACTTGATGCCCTAAGCAATCCATGCCTGTGGGCCCCCCAATCTGTATGTCAACTAGAATCGATCTTTAAACCTTTACCGCCTAAAAACATTGTTTTTTTTTGTAAAATAAGATGATGAGATGTAACGTGAGAGTGAGACGTGATGCCCTAAGGACGGATTTTTTTTGTGCTTCTTCTGGTGCCCCCTCAGATGTGATGCCCTAGGCAATTGCTTAATTTGATTAAGGGTTAATCCGTCACTGCTCCCAAGCTCATACGAACTTACTTACTTTTTAGTAAGAAATTAGTGAATACTGAGAGGCTGACAAGGAAAGAAGAAAACATGTGCCACTTAAGTGGGATAAGAGCAGGGAGATGATCATGATGATAGGCCACTTTGTATCCGGAACGAAGCCCTTGTAAAAACATAAGCGTTCATTTGGTAGATAAAGAAATTCGCCCCGTAAATTAATAAACATATTCGTGGGCTTTCCCCCGCGGCCAATAAGGTCATGTCCGGACCGGACGGACGTGTTTCCGGACACCGGACGTAACGAGACGGTGTCCGGATAGCCGCTTACATCACTGTCATTATTTTTCGACGTCTGGCGTAGGCTAGTGTGAATATAACCGCTGGAAAGTAAGACCTAGGCGTGCCTGAACCAAATCTTTCTAAACCAACGCAAAGATCAGTGATCTCCATCTACCCCTGGAAAACAAACGTGATTATGGTGATCAGCCCATCGCCCATATAGATGGTCCATCATGTTGGGAAGGATACTATCCCTTAGTCGACTTTTACGACATGCTCGGAGAGAAAAGCAGCTGAACGCATTGTTTTATTTACTCCCAGTCCAGCAGAGAAGTAAATAAGTCTGGTATGAAATGTAAATAATTTTTCCGTAATAGGAAGAGAGTTGAAATTTTCCCAGACTGTGTATTTCTATTGCCGCTATAACAACAAACAATAAATAAAAATAAAAATTCAGCCTCATGCAAACCCACTCTATGTGGGGTCGGCACAGCATGATCTTTTTTGGATCATGGTGTAAGAGTTTTGGCTAAGGTGTTTTATGACCGGCCGCCTGCCTGACGTCAACCCTCCTTGGGAATACTTGCTTATTGTATCTCATAATGTTGGAGGATACTATCCCATAGTCGACTTTTACGACATGCTCGGGGAGAGAAGCATATATTATATTATTGTATATATCTACATGTTAAAATCATCTCGTTACTTATCTTTACACTTGACTGTACTCTGACGATTTGAGAGGGTGACGATTAGAAAGAGCGACTGTTTGAAAATCTGACCATTTGAAAGTCTGACTTTATCAAAATAAAGGGTACAATGGTACAGAACCATTCGTGAGCGAATTCGACTCGCACTTCACCGGTTTTTTGCTGAATGAGGTCCCTGAAGACAGACCTGAGTTAAGGGTAAAAGGATCACTTGGAAATGTCGAAGTAGCTGTATTTATGTATCATTCTTTACTTGTTCAGAAAGTTGGAGCTTCTAGAACAACCCTCAGCGGAATACGTTCTGCAAACGTAGTAACAGCGGAGGCCGCTATAAAGCAGAATTCTTTAACCACAACTCTTAAATCATCCCGTTCAGTATCTGTATATACATTCATGTATGCTTTCTGTGACCTTTAATTACAATAACATTTGACAAGTTTTTGTTGTACCAGGTTATATTAGTGATTAAATTAATGTTTATTGTGTTGGTTGCTCAAATAAATAAATATTATCACGCCCGTATCCCTTACAAGGTAGACCTTACAAGTAAACATAAGAAAACTTGCAGCCACTTCTGATTTAAACTCCTTAGATGGATATGGTGAGCCATGGAGACAGATGATCAGCCCATCCATCGCCCATATAAATCTTACTTATATTATAAATGTGAAAGTTTGTGAGTTTGGATGTTTGGATGTTTGTGCCTCAATCACGCCTAAACGGCTGAACGGATTTGAATGAAACTTGGAATATACATAGTACATGTACTGGATTAACATATAGGCTATTTTTTATCCAGATATCACGCGAGCAAAGCCGCGGGCGGCAGCTAGTATAAAATAAATATAAGAGGACATATCACACAGCACCACCTAGCTCCAATCTAAACAAAGCTTGTACTATGGGAACCAGATGGCTGATAAAATAATTATATACATTTTTTTTTCTTTTTTTAAATACATACCTACTTATAATACATACTACAACACCCAGACCCGGAAGAAATATTTGTAGAGCATGCAAACATTTCTCCCGCAGCGGGAATCGAACCCGCGCTTCTTGAGTCTCAGCCGAGCACTCGCCTGCCTCGCCACAGAAGTCGATAGTGGTCCATCATTTTGGAAAAGATAATAAGTATAGTACATCTAGCATTGGTCGCCTTTTACGATATGCTCGGGGAGAAAAGCTATAATGAGAGCAAAAGAGTTCATTATCATCTTCCTGCCCTTATCCCACTCTATGTGGGGTCGGCACAGCATGATCTTTTTTGGATCATTGTATAAGAGTTTTGGCTAAGGTATTTTATGACCGGCCGCCTGCCTGACGTCAACCCTCCTTGGGAATACTTGCTTATTGTATCTCATCATGTTGGAGGATACTATCCCTTAGTCGACTTTTCCGACATGCTCGGGGAGAGAAGCAGCTGGACGCATTCTATGTTATTTCTTTACTCCCAGTCCAGCAGAGAAAATGAGGGCAAAAGAGTTGATGATGATAAAAAAATAATTTTGTAAAGATTGAAAAGACTGACTTAAATACATGCCGCAATTTAAGTCGGTCACCGTTTTCTTAAGAAACGGACCAGCATGTCTATAAAACCGTGAAGTGAGTGTCTGTCCGTCACTGGGAATGTAACCTTTTTCAAATTATACCTACACGCTGGTCCCGGGAGCAGTTGGTAATCATACAGAGTTTCGAATGTGGGGCAACTATGTTTATTTAAACCAATATTTCAAATATGAGATGTGAGTTTGTATGTTTGTGCCTCAATCACGCTTAAAAGCCTGAACGGATTTAAATGAAACTCGGAATATACATAGTATGTGTGCTAGAATAACATATAGGCTATTTTTCATCCGGATACCTCGCGAACGAAGAATCGGATGGCAGCTAGTATAACATACGTTGAAAACAGAGAACGTTTTTTTACAAAATAGGGCTTCATCGCTATTTTATGTAGAATTCACAATGGCTACAAAGGTTTCCGCCGCAGGGCTACGGCTCACTTTGTGGCTCTAAAGACCACAATCCAAGCCTATTTCACTCCACAAATACTTTAAAACATGTTTTAAAGTAGGTATTTGTTCAAAATGTAGGCTTAATAATATACAACTACTAGCTCCCACCCGCGGCTTCGCTCGCGTTATACATTGGTTAATTGATTTAAATTTTGACCAGGCGGGGTCGTAAAGTAGTGGGTTCAAATCCCATTTCTATCCAAGGATTTTTCTATGCGAACAATTCATGTGCGCTATACCAGTACTCTCAAACGGTGAAAGAAAACATCCATTGTGAGGAAGCCCGCGACTTAGGAAAGATTTTTTTGCTTTTTTGTTTGTTTGTAACAAATAGGCTCCGAAACTACTGGACCGATTTTAAAAATTCTTTCACCAATAGAAAGCTACATTATCAGGGACCAGTACAGGCAATAAAAAATTTTCAAAATAATTAGGAATCCGTAAGAAAATTGCAATATTGTAACCCAAGGTAGAAACCCCAAAATAGTTTTTGGCGTGCGCTGCGAAAACTATTTATTATAGAACAAAATAATGTACTACACGCGTACGAAGTCGCGGGCAACAGCTAGTCTACTATATAATATAGTTGTTTCCTAATTTAGTTTATAATACTGTTTGTTTTCCGAATAAAATAAAAAAAAGGACTTTATTTAAAGTGAAACACAAAATGGTGGGCAATATTTAGGCGCATCATCTGTGGTAAGCTCTGAGCATAGCGGCATAAAATTATTACTATAGAATAGAAGATTACTTTGTTAACAAAAGATTATTTTCATTATATGGATCACAGAGGTTGTTTTTATATCTATAATATGATCTTTATTAGAATTTTCCGTTTGTGAAAGAAAGCCTCAAAGTTTCATGGGATTAAACTGGTAAAATATCCTCTCCAACATGATGAGATACAATAAGCAAGTATTCCCAAGGAGGGTTGACGTCAGGCAGGCGGCCGGTCATAAAACACCTTAGCCAAAACTCTTACAGCATGAGCCAAGGATCATGCTGTGCCGACCCCACATAGAGTGGGATAAGAGCAGGAAGATGATGATGATGATTATAAGCAAAGCTACAGGCTGTAACTAGGTATTCCATAAATAAAATAGCAAGCTTTTCAATCTCGGATTGAAAGCAAAGTCCATTCTGTATTTTGCAATTCAAATAACAATGGCGGAATCAATCTAATGGAGTTGGGAACTTTCCCGCCATTAATTTGACAGTGACAGTCTGTGACAGTGACATTGACAGACTACTCTTTCAAACTTGTCTAATTTTAGTTTTATTTTTTAATAAAACATAGATTACAAAATTTCCTACTAATCGTGTCACTAGTTCTTTCGAACCAGTGTGGTGAAAGGATTTAAAGAGCGCCTCGAATACTCCTTTTGCGCACCTTGACACATATTTTCGAACTTTTAAATGTTTTCCCTCACAGTTTGAGTGTACTGAAAAATCCATTGGTGCACGATCAGATTTGTACCCATGACCTTAGGATCGGAAGGCAAGACCGCTACCACTAGACAACCAGAGCTCAACACTGATGTACCTACTCTGTATATTCGAAAGAATCAAGACATGACGCATTCACAAAAGATATTCTTAAACGTAAGAGTAAGCCATCAAATCACATTTCGTAGAATGTGTATCGAAAAGCAATAAAGAAGTATAGAATCCATTTGTCAATTTTCCCGCTAAATTCGTTTCGTCGATCGAGTGCAAAAATACGGATAAGTGCGAGTATTTTTTATATATTGTCATATGTCAATGCAATTTTTATGACAGTATAGACAAGTGCGAATATTTTTTTTTATATTGACGTAGTCAATGCCATTTTTATGTCACTACTGACAAGTACGAGTATTTTTTTATATTGTCGCCTATTGTCGTAGTCAATGCCATTTTTATGACAGTACGGACAAGTGCGAGTATTTTTTTATATATTGTCGTTATGTCAATGCAATTTTTATGACAGTTTTATATATTTTTTTTTCAGTTTTGGCGATATTTACAGGACAGCTAAGTAGGAAAAGCTATAAACCTTAAAAGCTATTATAGTTTAGACTGTGCGATTGTTAGTCAGCTGTTCAGTCAATCAGTCTGTCAATCAATCAGTCAGTCATAATTTACATAGAAGTAGGTATTAATGAACCAATTATTTTAGGTTAAATAGAGCAAGAACTCAATCTCAGGTTGAAAACGAACAAAAGATTATACAGAATGGTTCAACTTTACGATGTTCTAACAATGCTACCAACGCAGAATCAATCAAGAAACGCTAGAGATGAGATGAGACGCCATTTTAAAATCGATATTTCTTGCTAAAACCTTTTTACTCGACTTCGAAAGAGGTTATGGAAATGAGGATTGGCTTCATAGCCACATTGTAGAAGGTTCGATTCCTGCCCTGGACAACCATTTATATTATGAACATAGATATTTATAATCTTTATTAACAGAAAGAAACTAACAATTATTACAAATTAATTTACAAAATACAAAAGAAACAGTCGGCCCATAAATAGCACATGTACTGGATTAACATATAGGCTATCCGGGTACCATGCGAGCGAACCCGCTGGCATCTAGTAGGTACATAATATTACAACATATTTCTACCGCAGCTGGAATCGAACCTGCTCCTCTTGCGTCTTAGCCGAGCACTCGCGCCAACCACTGAGGTCCGTGTTAGTTTAAATTTTCCCTTCTCGAGCATACTTATATAAAACCACACGTATAAATGAAAATATATCGACATGACCTACTTTAGTAAGCCATACCACGCATTGATCCTTCGTTCTAACATTTATATAAATTACTAGCGACCCGCCCCGGCTTCGCACGGGGATAGACATATACCATCGCGGACTTTTTTGTAGACCTTTTCAAGGTGTACAATACTGTAGTACATTATTTTGATCTATCTCGTAGGGTTCAGCCAGCGTTTGCAATGTAAGCGCAAAAAAATGTGTTTATTTACGACATTAGAAACCTCTAAAATTATCAGTGTTTCTCTACTATATTATGCATGTATTATACATATAAACCTTTCTCTTAAATCATTCTATCTATTAAAAAAAACCGCATCAAAATCCGTTACGTAGTTTTAAAGATCTAAGCATACATAGGGACAGACAGCGGGAAGCGACTTTGTTTTATACTATGTAGTGACTGGCAGCCTAGCTTAAAAAATAGGGCGAACTGACATTTAAAGGGAAAGAAAAATATGGCGGCCGGTTGAATGGATGACTTTGAAAAACTTTTTGTGAAAGAAAATACTTTCTATAGACTAAATGAGGTTGGCTTGGCCGAAAAGGGAAATTTTACAAAACAATGATAATGAAACATTTTTTTTTTCATATTTCCTTTCTCTAACAATACATTTATTAACAGAAAACTAAACTAAGGCCTTTTACCATCTATAAATGATGATTTATACAGGGTCAGGAGGCAACTTTACCTTCACAAACGGGACACTGTAGTGCCCGGGACGAATTAAGATGGAGTAGGCTTGCCCAGCACCTATTCCATCCTCTCAGCTTAGTCGGCCTTGTCCACAGGAAAGACATGGTCAATACGTGCCGAGCTGACTAAGCCGCGGGTTTCCTCACGATGTTTTCCTTCACCGTTTGAGAATACCGGTATAGCGAACATAAATTTTTCGCACAGAAAAATCCATTGGTGCACGTCCGGATTTGAACCCGCGACCTTAGGATCGGAAGGCGGGGCCACTAGACCAGCAGACTATTGTAGGTACTCAAATGTAAATGGAGCTTTTCCACGCGAGGACCATTAGCCCCCCCACTTCACTCCCCCCTCCCATATCCGGTGGCGAGCGGAAAAAGCTATAGTAGCCATATTTGATAAAGCTTTTCACTTTTTTCATAAATTATTTTAGGACGGGATGTTATAAGTCTGTAGTGTGTACAGAGTGTTTTTATTAAAACCATCGTTGAATAACGACCTCGGTGGCATGGTAGTCGAGTTGGTTGAGAGGCAAGAGGGGCGGTTCGATTCCCACTGCGGGTGAAATGTTTGCATCTCCTGGTATTTTTGCCTGATCTGGGTGCTGCAATATTATAAGTATGTATTAACAAAAAAGAAGTATTATATAATATGTTTATAATCATTTGCCTTCTGACATTGTCGAAATAAACTTATTGACATTTTCAAATTTAAATTAAAGACATTTTTATTGCAAAAGGTTTATTATAGTCTCAATGAATATCTCTCGAACAAATTCCACTAATTATATATCAATTTGACATTTTAATCATTTGACAGTTAATAATCTGACATATTTTTGATTTTTTTTATTGGAATAGAGGTATGTGACCATAACATAATTTAATTTTTTTAAGGATGTATTTTTAATATTCTATGTTTACATGCTAAAAAGCTGATCAAGGTTGTACCTACATAATTATTTTCTATTACATATAAAATCACATAAAACACAGACATAAAGTAAGGACATGTACAAAGGCGAGCTTAACCCTACAAAGAGTTCTCTTCCAGCAAACTTTTGAGGCTAGAGAGAAGTGGAATTTAGATAGTTAAACCCTTGTTTCGCAAAATAAAATAATTTGACTTAATTTGAACAATTTTATCAGCCATCTGGTTGGTTCCTATAGTACAAGCTTTGCTTAGCTTGGAGCTAGATGGCGCTGTGTGAAATGTCCACAATTTATACCCAAGTAGCTGTTCCTAATTAACTAATTGAATTAACTCATTTCAATCACAATGAACTCCATGGAAGTCCTACACAAATGCTTTACGAAGAAAAGCTTTGTTTAAAATAACATAAATACCGTTTCAAAAGTATTTCAGTCTGGTAGTGACCTCGCCATCGGATCTAAGGTTTGAATCCAGCTGTGCACAAATGTATTTTTCTCTGCTGGACTGGAAGTAAAGAAAAAACATAGAATACGTCCAGCTGCTTCTCCCCGAGCATGTCCTAAAAGTCGACTAAGGAGTAGTGTCCTCTCCAACTTGATGGACCTAAATGGGCGATGGGCTGATCACCTGTCACCATGGTTCACCAAATCCATCTTGGGAGTCTTGGATCAGAAGTGGCTGCATGTTTTCTCATGATTACTTGTGGTTCTGCCCACCCCGTTAGGGATACGGGCGTGATAATATGTATGCATGTATTTTTCTATTTGAAAAAGAAAAAGCGTCATAACTCTCAAACGGAGATGCAGATATCGTAAGGAAGCAGATGTCGTAAAACCTTAAGAGCTTGAAAACATGTGCACTTGTAAAATGCAACACCAGTAGTTAGTCAGTTGAGGACTGTACTAGAAGCTAAATTAATATTTATGGTGTTGTGTCCCCTGAGAGCACTGGTGGTCTAGTTGGTAGTGACCCCACCTTCCGATCCTAAGGTTCTGGGTTTAAATCCGGTCGTGTACCAATGGATTTTTCTGTGCGATAAATTTATGTGCGCTATACCAATACTCTCAAACGGTGAAGGAAAACGTGAGGAAACCCTCAGCTTAGTCAGCTCCGCACGTATTAACCATGTCTTTCCTGTGGACAAGGCCGACTAAGCTGAGAGGATGGAATAGGTGCTGGGCAAGCCTACTCCATCTTAATTCGTCCCGGGCACTACGGCGTCCCGTTTGTGAAGGTAAAATTTGCCTCCTGACTCTGTATAAATTATCTACTATAGATGGTTAAAATCCTTAGTTTTTTAACTGTCCACCATATTTAAATACTAACAGCTCTTTCAGAAAGTCTTCACGTGGTATTGATTGTAAGAGCGCCTCAATTTGATAAGTTAATAATTCAGTTGTCATTGATCGAAACAAATGGAAAAAAGTTCTTGTTCAATTCTGTCAAAACACAAAATGGTAACAGTTTGTTAGTTCATCTTCATCATCATTATCAGTAAAAGAGCTCTGGCGTAGCTGGCTTTGACGTTCTTGATTGATCGTTGAAGCAACGTTGCGCGCGGTCTCAATTGAGATGGGTGACCGCAAGTGACGTTACGAGCTGATCGCTTCCGTGCTTCGGAGGGCACGTTAAACTGTCGGTCCCGGCTTATAAGCCGTTAAGCTGTTACGGAGGCCTTCAGGCGGCCTAAAAACTCCGTCACAAGAGTTGGCCACTAGCTCATACTAACTTACTTTTTATCTTTATCAGTCTAAACTTTAGACTATAAAGCATTCATTGAAACAACTTTAGCTTTGAATACGGCTTTAAATGACCCGCTACGCTCTGATAGCTTATCTGCTTAATGCATTATCGATTTGGTAAATAATTCCACCATTGATATGCAAAAATCTATAGTCAGTGTATTTAGATTACGTAGCTAATCGTATCACTAGTCCTTTCGAACTAGTGTGGTGAAATTTAAGTGCGCCTCAAAGGCTCCTCTCGTACACTTGACACAGTCGACGGCCTCGGTGGCGTGGCGGGCGATTGCACGGCAGAGACGCAAGGGGCGCGGGTCCGATTCCCGCTCTTGCGCCTCAGCCGACCACTCGCCCGCTACGCCACCGAGGTCGTCCGGAAATTGGTGGTCGTGAGTTTTGTTATTTATTGTTTAAAATGTAAAAGGTAATGAGTAAATCATTAAAGTTAAAGAAATTACTCAACTGGGTTTCATACTAGATCATGTGGACTTTGCCAGTACAATAAAATGTTTTTCCAGATCACGAATTTGTATTTGAAAAGCTTTGACAAAAAGTCTGACCCTTTATTAAAAGTCCGGACATTTTTGTCACAAAATGTCAACATTGAGAGACTAGAAACAAACAAAGATTAAAGACCTATTTGATATTACTTTATGTAAGTTTCCACTGGTATTCCATCTATGCCAAAAATCCGGGCGAATTAAAAAGTCCAGACAATAGTAGACACGCAAATTTCGCGACAAGCTTTTATATCATACTAGCTTTCACCCGCGGCTTCGCTCGCGTGGTACTCGGATAAAAAATAGCCTATATGTTAATCCAGCACATGTACTATGTATATTCCAAGTTTCATTCAAATCCGTTCAGTCGTTTAGGCGTGATTGAGGCACAAACATACATCGTCACATCCTCCTGTAAACCGACACACACATAGATAAAAAGGCTTTACTTATGTTGTCCGCGGCGCGGCGTCTTTTCCTTTTATTTGGTCTGAGTTGCTAATGTAGAACGTTAGGCAGTGAGATGGGCAGATGATAATAATTATCAAAATCAAGGGCTGTAAATGGATTAGGCTAGCACAAAAATCTAAGGCCTTTTACCATCTATAGTAGATGATTTATACAACGTCAGGAGACAACCTTCACAAACGGGACGCTGTAGTGCCCGGGACGAATTAAAATGGAGTAGGCTTGCCCAGCACCTATTCCATCCTCTCAGCTTAGTCGGCCTTGTCCACAGGAAAGACATGGTCAATACCTGCGGAGCTGACTAAGCCGCGGGTTTCCTCACGATGTTTCCCTTCACCGTTTGAGAGTACTGATTCAGCGCACATAAATTTTTCGTAGTTTTCTTGTAACTAACAATTATTTGATTTGGCCTGTTATTTGATTTCAATTTTGCGCGTTCTCACTCTATCTTTATACAAAATCCGTAGAGCTATCTCTTTCGAAATCGTAGACGCGAGCGAATTGCGAATCTCTTTTTGAAGTCGGTTAAAAATAATCCAAACGCACAACAAGAGGTAGATACGATCTACTGGCTAATTTGAGGAGTATTTCAAACAACCATGGCAGGTATACATAACAATGACGTAACGTTCGCAAAAAAACAAAAGATTTGAAGTTCAATCATGCATTGCTCTGCAAATATTTCTTCCGGGTCTGGGTGTTGTAGTATTATGTATATAAAAGTATGTATTTACAAAAAAAAGTATATTATGTATTATATCAGCCATCTGGTTCCCATAGTACAAGCTTTGCTTAGTTTGGGGCTAGATGGTGTTGTGTGATATGTCCTCAAATATTTATTATTATCTTACTTCTTATCTTACTTCTTACTTATATTATAAATTTGAAAAGTCTTAGTTTGCTTGAAATTACCGGCGTAAAGCTCAAAACGCAACGATAGCGCGTACTAAATTTACCGGTGCTGCCATCTAGTACGAAAGTTTGTAACGATGTTTGGATGTTTATGCCTCAATCACGCCTACACAGCTGAACGGATCTGAACGAAACTCGGAATATACATAAAACATGTACTGGATTAACATATAGGCTATTTTTTATCCGGGTACCACGCGAGCGAAGCCGCGGGCGGCAGCTAGTTGACTATAGGTCAATCACGCATTCAGCCACTTTTGATTCGTAAACAGCTACGTATAAACAATTTTCTTCGCTGTTTTGTAATCAGTTACTAATAAACATTTATTTTTCGTTTTCGTTATATTTTATAACCAGCTATGACAAATTACTTTTTGTTCTCGGTTAGGTATGTAGCGCGTAGTACCAGTACAAAAAATAGCCTATGTGTTAAAATACATTAATTTAATTCAAAGTTAATTTAAGGTTAATTTGGGTGTTGTGGTACCATGGTACTCGTGGTTTCTGATACCCACGACACAGGGAATCCTAGTGTGTGGTATGTGACTTGTATTATTATTAGTTAGAAGACAAGAAATATTTGAAATAATAAATTAATATTCAAAGTTTATTTTCTTCTTTTAGAGCATTTAAATAGAAGCTGGTTTTTAAAAATGCTTTTTACTTACAATTTTGATTTTTCAGATTTGTTGATTTTGCTGTCGTTACGGACACCCGATATTTGAGCGACCCCAATCCCTCGTCTCAAGTTAAATTACTCCATTAGACAATCGAAAAGTTTGCTGAATTTTCGACCTCACTCATATTCAAATAGTTTCAGTCGTACCAACATCTTCTGGGGCGCTCATGGCGTAGCTTGCTTAGGCGGTATTGATTGATCGTTGAAGTAAAGCAACGTTGTGCGCAGTCACAATTGGGATGGGTGACCGCAAGTAGCATTACGAGCTGAGCGCTTCCGTGCTTCGGAGGGCACGTTAAACAGTCAGTCCCGGCTTTTAGGCGGCCTTAAAACTCCGTCACTAGAGTTGGCCAATAGCTCATACGAACATACATACATACGTGTCCCAACCACGCTGTTTATGCCGTTATAATATTCTACTAACTGACAACAGACCGTTAATTATCATAGCAACGTTGTTGTCTGACGAAAAGCCATAATTACATATGACCTCGGTGGCGTGACGGGCGAGTGCTCGGCTGAGACGCAAGAGGCGCGGTTTCGATTCCCGCTACGGGAGATATGTTTGTATGTTCTGCAAATATTTCTTCCGGATCTGGGTGTTTTAGTATTATGCATAAGAAGTATGTATTAACAAAAAAAATTGCATAAGTATTCTTTCAGCCATCTGGTTCCCATAGTACAAGCTTTGAGGCTAGATGGCTCAGTGTGAAATGTCCACAAACATTTAATTATTACTAGCTTTCGCCCGCGGCTTCGCTCGCGTGGTAAAAACAAACAAAAAGTAGCCTATATGTTATTCCAGCAAACATACTATGTGTATTCCAAGTATCATTCAAATCCGTTCAGTCGTTACGGCGTGATTGAGGCACAAACATACATCGCCACATTCACACATCCTTACATCCTCACAAACTTTCGCACTTAAGTTTTTACACCATAATTTAACTATTAGTAGTAGGTACTACTTGAAAGTTTTATAAATATGTAAAGAAAGAGTAATTTTAAGTTTAAGTATGGGCGTTTGTTTACATAAATTGTATCTCCAGTTTGTCTGAAGTACCTATAGATAAGAAGTGTACGAAACGTAACAAATGGTTTTCCTCTGGTACGTTCTGAATAGCGCGATTGCCTTACTGAATCTTATCTATTCTGTTGGGAATTTTCTTGAACTTAATTTAATTTGACAGTTCTAAAAATACTAGCGTTCCTTCCTTATACATGGATATAACAGAGATCGCTGTAATTTTAGAGCTATCAAATTAAGTTTTGGAAAATACACAAAGAATTGACAGACTAACTAAAAGTAACTACTTTTGACTAATTTAGCTGAAGCGCTCGTGGGGTAACTAGCTTTAGACGTTGTTGATTGATCGTTGAATCGACCACTTCTGATCCAAGACTCCCAAGATGGATATGGTGAACCATGGTGACAGGTGATCAGCCCATCGCCCATATAGGTCCATCCAGTTGGAGAGGATACTAGGTACTCCTTAGTCGACTTTTACGACATGCTCGAAGAGAGAAGCAGCTGGACGTATTCTATGTAAATAATTATGTTACATTCTTACTAAACAATGTCATCATCATCTTCCTGTCCTTATCCCACTCTATGTGGGGTCGGCACAGCATGATCCTTGGATCATGCTGTAAGAGTTTTGGCTAAGGTGTTTTATGACCGGCCGCCTGCCTGACGTCAATCCTCCTTGGGAATACTTGCTTATTGTAGATTGGAGAATATTATCCTATCCTTATTATCTTACTAAACAATGTATTTTTATGTAAATATCTACTTACAATTATTATGATTCTATATGTTGTGATGTCTCTTTCTTATTAGAAAAAATCATTTTGTTTATATTTCGGGAGATCCTCTTAAATTACCGGCCATATTTTTTTACTACCCACCTCTACCCACCAAAGTTTGACTCTTGATCGACACGGACACTGGCATAATTGACGTAATGATGTCAGTAGCCAAATCAAAAGAATCTCAAAGAATCGAAGTGAATTACGAATCTTCAGTTCGCAACAGACTAAAATTAGCGTAATATTTCACCGTGACAGTTCAAAAAATAGGCGTCAGCAATTGTAGAAATGAAATCGGTTCGAAGCGAAGCTGTTTGGCTTTATTTGAAGACTAGTTGAACGCCCCGCGACTTTGCCTTTTGACTTTGTTGAATCTTCTATACAAACTTCATCTTCTTGCGTCCTCTAGAAGTCAAATTTCGAGAATTCTATTTTTTAAATATACATTTATTAACAGAAAGAAACTTACAATGCTAATCCTACTAATATTATAAATGCGAAAGTTTGTAGCCTATATGTTATTCCAGCACACATACTATGTATATTCCAAGTTATATTCAAATCCGTTCAGCCGTTACGGCGTGATTGAGGCACAAACATACATCGTCACATCCTCACAAACTTTCGCATTTATAATATTAGTAGGATAGGATTTAGAAGATCTCAGAGAATATAGGAACATCGACAGTGCGGACAAGCTGATTGCAATTGAGAACAAGATGATAAGCTGATTCTGATATAATCAGTAATTGTTTTTATTAATTTGTACCCACTTCATTCACATTCTTCATGCATGCTCGTCGGTTTAGGGTAGGTACTCTTGATCTGGGTATCGATTTTTGAAAATCGCCGTGTCATAAAAAACCAGAAAAATTGGCCAATTTTCACTATTTTTTTATAATTTCGTGTTCTTGAAAATATATATTTTTTTGACGACCTCGGTAGCGTGGCGGTCGAATACTCGGCTGAGACGCAAGATGCGCGGGTTCGATTCCCGCTACGGGAGAAAAGTTTGTATGTTCTGCAAATATTTCTTCCAGTTCTGGGTATTGTAGTATTATATAATATAAGTATGTACTCATAAATGTTTATTTAATAAAGGTAAACGGTAAACAAATATACCTGTTATTTAAGAGCGGTTTCTCCTAACACAAGCATATTTAATGCATAAAATGAGTTTCCAAAGCCTGTTAAGTTTTATTTTAAGTTAAAGCAATAAATAAATATAATATCTCATGACCATTCATTTTTATTTACAAAGACAAACAGGTAATCGGTATAATAATAAGAAATGAAAATGAGCTCAGTTTTCTAAGTTCGCCAACAGATACAAAACAGAGCTCAGATCACCGACCGCAGGTAAGCTCCCCAAAAGGCTGGCGACGTCACTTCGTTGGATAGCTATACTTATCCTTTGTCCGAGGTAAGCGCCAACCCTTTGGTCATTGGTCACATCAGCTTCTTGGATATCTCAATAAATATTTACATTTCATTTTCACTTCATTTTGCTATGCGCTTCCTTTCGGCTCTATAAGGCTTGGACGAATAAATTCATCCAAGATTTGAGGTCATGGTTGATTTGGTGAGTGATTTGGCAAATATACAGTAGTAAGCTAAATTTGTAATAAGTATTTTGGCTTCCCGTACTTTTTATCATTCATAAACGTAAGCTTCTAAGTACCTTGCTATATAATCTCCCTGTATAAAGGGATTACCTCTTTTTATCCTCCTTTACCCCTTTATTTTGCATATCCGAATGCGTAATACATTTTTAGGGTTCCGTATCCAAAGGATGCAAACGGGACTCAATTACTAAGCCCCCGTTGTCCGTCCGTCTGTCAGCGGGCTGTACCTCTGGAATTATAATTGGTAGAGGGTTGAAATTTTTACAGTGTGTATTTACATTGCTGCTATAACAACAACTAATTAAAAATAAAATAAGAAAAGGGGGCCCATAGAAGAGACGTTTATGTATGTACATGACATGTACGATATACGGAACCCTTCGTGATCGAATTCGACTCTCACCTGACCGGTTTTTTGTACAATGATGTAGGTTGAACTTGAGTACCATTTTCGTTGGTAGATTTGTATAACTCCCAATTATAGCGTAAAAGTTACATAACTAAAGGTTGCTGCCCAGTATGGCTCTCCATAAGTAGACCGTAAACTCTAACGTTTCATATCACAGAGTACTGATGGTATAATATATGTAATTAGAAATATAATTATTTTCGTAACAAACTGTAGAACTGGCTTGTATCTAAAGTGTTCTACGAGTACAATTGTGGAAGAACTAGCTACCACCCGCGGCTTCGCTCGCGTTGTACACGGATGAAAAACAGCCTATATGTTAATCCAGCACACGTACTATGTATATTCCAAGTTTCATTCAAATCCGTTCAGCCGTTTAGGCGTGATTGAGGCACAAACATACATCCTCATAAACTTTCGCATTTATAATATAAGTAAGAAGTAAAATTTTTAATGAATCACCGTAGTGTTTTGAGGTGCCAAATACATAACTTAAGTACCTTTGTTGTGTTTTTTATGTTCTTTCTAAACATAAAAAAGGGGTAAACTGTTTATACTATATTTATACCTAACAACTTATACTTTCAACAGTTATCAATAAAATTCTCTATTAAGGGGAAGACACTTTGTTCTTGTGTTCTTATTGTTTGTATTATTCACTTACACTTTATATTATTTTACACTACACTAACTCGAACGGTTTAGTTCGTTTGAGTCGTCGCACTAAGTCTGTGTTATCGAGGAGCTGGATTGCCTCAACGTTCAGATGATGATGAAGTCTTTTTTCGTGAGCTTCTGCTTATAAAACTAGGTCAAAATCAAGTTACTAATTGGCCTACTTAGCTAGATTGTAATAGTATTAGAGTACTATTAATTAATATTTTTAGTACACTAATCATAAAAAAAAAAACTGTTCTATTCTGGAGTAAGTTCGTGGGTTCAAATCAGTTTACCAATGGATTTTTCTGTTCGAAATATTTATACCAGTCCCAGTAAGTGTATGAGCATTTGAGGCGCATTGGAATCCTCTCACCACACTGGTTGGAAAGAACTAGTGACACGTACGTAAACAGTAGATATAGTTTCGATGGAGAAATTGGGCCCCAAGGCCTCTACGATGTTTGGTAAGCTTAACACAAGAGTATGGGATAATAAAAATCTTTCCAATCGCACAAAGTTGTTGATATCAAACATGGATCCTGAGTATACTCTGTATGTATGTATATTTGTATGAGTTCATCATGGCTTTAAGGCTTAAAAGCCAGGACCGACTGTTTAACGCGCCCTCCGAAGCACGGAAGCGCTCAGCTCATAATGACACTTGCGATCACCCATCCCAATTGTGGCCGCGCACAACATTGCTTAACTTCAACGATCAATCAAGAACGTCTAAGCAAGCTACGCCACGAGCGCTTCAAAGCGTGGTATACAACCGTGGAAAAACAATCTCATTTCAAAATTGGTTTAAACATAGTTGCCACGTATTCGAAGCTCTATTTGATTACCAACTGCTCCCGGGACCAGCGTGTAGGTATAATTTGAAAAAGGTTACATTCCCAGTGACGGACAGACACTCACTTCACGGTTTTATAGACATGCTGGTTTTATAGACACGGATACTATTGTGCGGAGTTTAAATCTTAAGCTTTGACATCGTATGCCAAATAGGAACGATGGCTTAAAAAGCTCCGGCGAACACTATCGGCCGGTCCTAACTTCTCTTGATTTCGTTTATTTCTATACAAAGTAATAACAAATGAGAGGTTTACCAACGAAGTAGTGTTACTTATCGATAGACTATCGATAGTTTAGGCAAAACCAATAGATTTATCGATATTATCGATAGTATTGATAGCGCTATATGAGCAATACTATTGATAATAGCCATACTCAGGCGCAGTATGATCCCCCATCCCATGTGGTATGGGACATGACCCCCCCCAAAATCGTACACGTCACATTGAAAAATCTAAAAAATTACAATTTGTTTAATAATGTGCGCAATTAAATTGTGTATTGTGCAATAAAATCTGATTTACTCGACATATTCTATTTATTAGTGACCCCCTCCAAAATTTCAGGCTGCGACCACGTCTGGCCATATTATCGATGATATCGATACCATACTATCGATGATATCGATAGTTTTACCTCCAATAGTATATCGATACTGATAGACAGAGTATTGTGATTTCTAACAGTTTAAACCAAAAACAATGAATCCTAACGATTGTTTTTCGTTAAAACTATTAGAAATAACAATAATATCGGTACTATCGATACAATTAGACGCAAAACTATCGATAGTATTGCCATTATCAATAGTATTGGTCATAAAGCGCTATCGATAAGATCGATACTATTAAGATATGACTATACTATCGATAGCACCATCGATATCCTGAATATTTTTCGAGATTAAATATCGATAGTGAAACTATCGATGGTATCGCAACACTACAACGAAGTCCAACGGGGTATCCAGTCGGTTCAAACACGAGATGCACCAAAATAAACCTACTCTACGCGAGTGAAACCGTTCCACTAGTCTGCAATATATGTGTAAAGAATACAAATGCATTTATTGCCAGAACATACATATAGGTAGTAATAGAAAGAAACTTACAACTATTACAAATATAATTTACAAAATACAAAAGAAGCAGTCGGGCTATCTAAAGGCCGTTGCAAACGGTCTATAGATAGCCTTCTGATCCAGCTCATCAGACGGTGGAAGCGTGGTAGTATCAAGAATGAAAATAAAAAAGCCTAGTGTTCGAGCTAAGGTGGTTGTCCAAAAAAAGGCCAATGATCTGAGTACAATAGTCCTGGGTAATGGGCGGGCATCTTAAGGCAGTTTCTCTTGCAACACCTGCTCCGTGATTATTTTTGTTCGTTCCATGTTGCCGAGGCTTTCGTATCGAAGGTCAAATCGTTATACCCGCCGGGCCTTATTTACATAGAAAGCAAAATGATACTTCTCTGCTGGACTGGGAGTAAAGAAAAAGCATAGAATGCGTCCAGCTGCTTCTCTCCCCGAGCATGTCGTGTTCGTCTAAGGGATAGTATCCTCCAACATGATGGACCATCTATATGGGCGATGGGCTGATAACCTGTCACCATGATTCACCATATCCATCTTGGGACTTTGAATAAGGAGTGGCTGCAAGTTATGATTACTTGTGGCTCTGCCCACCCCATTAGGGATACGGGTAATATATGTATTAAGAAACTTGCAGCCACCCCTGATTCAAAGTCCCAAGATGGATGTGAACCATGGTGACAGGTGATCAGCCCATCATAAGATGGAGTAGGCTTGCCCAGCACCTATTCCATCCTCTCAACTTAGTCGGCCTTGTCCACAGGAAAGACATGGTCAATACGTGCGGAGCTGACTAAGCCGCGGGTTTCCTCACGATGAAAGAGTAAATACGGTGAAAGTTACAATATAAGAAATCTACTCAGCTCTTTGGCTACCATAGTGTCAAGGGGTAAATAAAGCTTTCTACAATGATGATGATGAGTACCTGTTTTCGCCGTGAACGAGCCAGCCACTCCCACTGCTCAATCTTTACGACGTATTTACGTTCCAACGCGTTTGTTTCGTCTTTCATTCATTCAGTTTATTTGTTTTGCTTACAGAATTAAATAGCAAGTTCTTGTGCCTCTTAAATTTTTGTGCCTTAAGAGCACTGCTGGTCTAATAGACGTCCGATCCTCCAATCCACAGGTGCACGACCGGAATTGAGCCCACAACTGACGATTGGAAGGCGCGGCCAAAACCACGAGTGCTCTCGAGGTATAAGTGTTTTTACGGTTTGACCAACTTATGTCGTCCTGATTTTTTTCTTCCGATACAATATTATTGTTTCTTCAAGTAATTGAGTCTATACGGTTGTAATGAAATGAAATGAAATAATTTATTAGCGTGAAGTACACAGACAACTTTAGCAGTTAAATAAGATCCATACACTTCGTTAGGAAACCCAGCATGTAAAAATGAACTCACTATTACGCATTTTCATTCTGAAGCGCTCGTGGCGTAGCTTGCTTAGACGTTCTTGATTGATCGTTGAAGTTAAGCAACGTTGTGCGCGGCCACAATTGGGATAGGTGATCGCAAGTGTCATTACGAGCTGAGCGCTTCCGTGCTTCAAAGGGCGCGTTAAAATGTCGGTCCCGGCTTTTAAGTCGTTAAGCCATGACAGAGGCATTTAGGTGGCCTAAAACCTCCGTCACAAGAGTTGGCCACTAGCTCATACGAACTTACTTTATTGCCAACTCACGCTTAGCTAAATACTATTCACTTAAATATTATAATTTTAGTGATAAGTGTTTAATGTTTAAAATGTCTTTTTTTTCTCAATTGTCTATGTATTTTTTATTTTATTTTCCTAAAATTCTATTTTATGTGTTATGTGTGCTATCTTAGCAAATAAATGTTATGTCTATGTCTATGTCTATGTCTTAGCCATAAAATTGATTATGGCAAAATTGTTTTTACGAATAAAGAGCAATGGTTACTAAGACACTGTTCCTGTAACTCATAAGGTATCGGATTTCCCCATACTGTCCCCCATCAAACATACTAGTACGAATAAATTATCATAACAGGGTAGGTAGTCCCACAAATAATCATAAGAAAACTTGCAGCCACTTTTGATTCGAAGTCCCTAGATGGATAATGTGAACCATGGTGACAGGTGATCAGTCCATTGTCCATATAGATGGTCCATCATGTCGAAAGGACACTATCCCTAAGTCGACTTTTACCCCTAGTCCAGCAAAGAAGTATATTTTATACTTAGAAAGTAAAATAACTTATCTCCAGAGATAAACTTAAATTGGTTTACTTTAGAAAAAGTCAACTTAGCATCATTAGAGTCGAATTAAAATATGCTACACTAATGGCGTGCTACGAAGCGAGGCTACGAGCTACGGCGTAGCAGTATCGTGGAGTAAGACATAGAAAGGAAACTCGATAAATCCGGGTATGCATTATCCGGCATCCGTTATCCGGCTGGCGTGGTTTTGTCATGAAACTTTAAACGTGACAATCAAATTCTTTATTCGATGAAAATAGAAGATTTTTAAACGATGGCTGAAAATATTACACTTAATAAACCACAGAAGACTAAGGCTTTAGCATGTCTCGCCTTGCCATTGCAAATGCTGAGTGACCTTTTTGTTAACTTATTCTATTTGTATCGTGCCTTTGTGTGTTTTTGGAAACAGAGTAAATATTTTTCTGTTATATTCTATTCTGAATATCCTAAATCTACGTTTTTCATTTCTTCCCTGTTTATAACGCGGTAATTCATTGAAATTACAACTTGGTAGGACATTTTTTTGTGTATGATGTTGCTTTTATTTTATTCGAAGTAGTGTAAACTAATCACAAAAAACTTTCAAGTACAATTAAAATATTGTATAAAGATATTTCCAGAGTTTTATGCTGTGCTTCATTGTATTTTTTTTAATACCTTTCTGATGCTTCAGCTATAATTAAGGCTCAAAATATCCACTGTCAATTTTTTGGCGTCAAAAACATCTGCTTGAGTGATTATCGATTCACTCTAATCTTACTTTTACAATCAAAAAGCGCCATACATTTTTTGACAAATAACAACGTTGCTATGATAACCGGCCACTAGTTGAATGGAGCCGAAGTTCGTCTTGAACCTAACGTAGCTTAGCTTCAGTTCTATGTAACACTCATCAATGTCAGCGGTGAACATGATAAATAATACAGTAAGGATTACAAGATGTGCTCTTAATTTAGGTATCCATCGGTCTCCACACTGCTTCTTTCATTTACACTGGGGTCATTGACTTACATTTTTCATTTCTTATTTAGCAGATCACGACATTTACTCCCGGATGACGATGACAGACGATGTAGGCTACTACTACTCGTTTCACTCAACCAGTGTGGTGAAAGGATTTCAGGTGCGCCTCAGAAAGGCTCCTTTAGTGCTCTTGGCAGATATTTTCAAACTTTTAAGGTTCTACGGCAGAACTTTTTAGTTACGATGTTTGAGAGTAGGTACTGGTAACAAATGTGGGTTGATTGTAATAATAAATAAATAAATAACATCCAACAGTTACATACACAGTTCTGACCCCACACTAGGATTCCCTGTGTCGTGGGTATCAGAAACTACGAGTACCATGCTACCACAACACCCAGACCCGGAAGAAATATTTACAGAACATGTAAATATTTCTTCCGCAGCGGGAATTGAATCCGCGCCTCTCTTCCAAGCAATCGCCCGCCACGCTACCGAGGCCGTCAAATGCTGATGATTAAGTAGAAATAAAGATTTACTTAACATAATAAGCCGGGGACTTCAGTAAAGGCCGGCGCGGCGGCAGATTCGGCAGAGGATCTCAAAAGGCGCAAATATGCAAACCTCGAAGGGGCTTATGTATTTGAGCCTTTTGGGGTCGAGACCCTAGGTCCGTGGGGCACGGGTGCCCACCGCGTTTTCAAAATTCTTCCAGGGCGATTCAAAAGGCGTTTTCAAAATTCTTTCCAAGAGCTGGATCTTATTTGGCTCAACGGATCATTGCCATTCAGGCAATTCAGCCAGTCTGATAATCTGGATCAGGTGCCCGACTGTTTCTTTTGTATTTGTATTTTTTTTACCCGTAATAAGTTTGTGTATTTTTATGTTTAGGTATGCGTTGTGTCATCCTGATTTTGTAATTGCTTATAATTCATGGCACATTGATAATGCTGTGTAATTATAGTTTGAAAAAAAAAATGAATTTAAAATTTGAATTTGCTTTTGACCAGATTTTTGATTTGAAGACAACCAAGAAGATTATTATGCTTGTCATTACTTTACAGTATTAGTTGAAGTTTTTTATGTTACTGTATACATACATATTATCACGCCCATATCCCTAATGGGGTGGGCAGAACCACAAGTAATCATAAGAAAACTTGCAGCTACTCCAAATTGCAAAGTCCCAAGATAAATATGGTGAACCATGGTTATATGTGATCAGCCCATCGCCCATATGGTCCATTATGTTGGAGAGGATGCTATCCCTTAGTCGACTTTTACGACATGCTCGGAGAGAGAAGCAGCATTCTATATTTTTCCTTTACTCCCAGTCCAGCAGAGAAGTTTCTGTTAGTAAATGTATTTAATATCTCCTATAAATATCAGTAAAGTAAGTAAGACCCTTTCTATTCTAGATGGTTTAATTCAGGGGTAACTAAACAAACAAACTTCGATGGAGGGTGGTGGGAGACGGCTTGGGGCTGGGGGGATGTCTGGAAATCCATGGGGGAGACCTTCTATCAGCGGTGAGACGAAATGTGTTAAATAAAAAAAAACTAAACGAACATTACAAAATAATTCTCTAAAGTAGTCTGTTTCTTTAAGGTACACATTAATCCTTTCTTCACACTGGTTAACAAAAATGTAACATCAGTAGTGACAGTAGTAGACGCTTTTTACTGGCCAACAAATTTAGTCTTCAAAATATCCGGGTTCGGTTAGGTAGCTAAATTATAAACATTATTCTAAAAGAGCTAATGAAAAATGTCTACTCTCACTCAATATTTAAATACAAATTCCCAAAAAGGTTGCCGTTCCTCAAAAATTCTCGACGACCCCTAAATGGTGCGTAAGCTGTATAACGAAAATTTAAATCTATTGACCTTGAAACCTACCTTGCAAATACGTCTCCAACCATCACATTTTCACAATCGACACTCGACAACGTGCAAAGCAAAAAAAAATGCGTTTGATTATTGTTTTTTGGCCGCGGGAACACGCGTGCGCTCGCTCCGGAGCCCGGACTACGACTGAGGGGAACAAGGGATGTCTCCTATTTATGTGGGGATGAGTGTGTAGAAACGTGGTAAGATAATTTTCAGATTTTTAGGTCAGTTGGTTAGTTATTTTTGACGTAGGGGAGAGTTTTGTTGCGTAAATTATTGTGCATAATGTTAATCTGTTTGTGCTACAAAACATTAAGGGCGTTATAATCTTTTTCGTGTTTTAGAAAGTTTATTTTACAGCTTTTTTCCGATACATTAATTCCGGCAACAAAATTAGGCATGTTTTTCACACAACACATAATTTCATATTTCTCTTAGCTCACATTTATTAGATACTAGCTGCCGCTCGCGGCTTCGCTCGCGTGGTACTCGGATAAAGAGAAGCCTATTATGTTATTCCAGCACACGTATATATTCCAAGTTTCATTAAAATCCGTTCAGCCGTTTAGGTGTGAAAGAGTAACAAACATTCATACATACAAACTTTCGCTTTTATAATATTAGTAATATAATATTTTTTTGTGGATTTGTGGACATTTCACACAGCGCCATCTAGCCCCAAACTAAGCAAAGCTTGTACTATGGACACCAGATGGCTGATAGAATACTTATACTTTTTTTTTGAAATACATACTTATAATTCATAATACTACAACACCCAAACCCGCAAAAAATATTTGCAGAGCATGCAAACATTTCTCCCGCAGCGGGAATCGAACCCGCGCCTCTTGCGTCTCAGCCGAGCACTCGCCCGCCACGCCACACAGGTCGTCAAGTAGGATAAAAACATGTGTTTTCCTTCCATTTCCCTCTGTCAGAAGTCATCTCGGCTGAATTTTCTGAGAATAAACTCACCAACTTGAGTTACTTATTTAATATTAAGTAATTAAATAATTGCAGAATACGCAAACATTTCTCCAGAATGTCTTGCGTCTCAGCCCGCCATGCCACCGATGCTAAGCTCTTGAACTAAATGAAGTAAATATCTAAGTCGTCAAACAAATCATATCTAAACGATTTCTAATCTAGCCCCAAACTACCTATTACGGTTCATGAGATACAGCCCGCTGACAGACGGACGGACAGCGGAGGCTTAGTAATAGGGTCCCCTAGGCACTCTTTGGGCACGGAACCCTAATAAATAAAATCTGCATTAAATAAGCACTTATAAAGCTTTTGAGGTAATAAGAGTTGTATTATTGAGCCTGCAGTGTTTTATTCAGTCCATAGAATTTCTTCTTCCAACAGCACTGGTGGTCTAGTTGGTAGTGACCCCGCCTTTCGATCCTAAGGTCGTGGGTTCAAATCCGGTCGTGTACCAATGGATTTTTCTGTGCGAAAAAATTATGTGCGCTATACCAGTACTCTCAAACGGTGAAGGAAAACATCATGAGGAAACCCGCGGCTTAGTCAGCTCCGCACGTATTGACCATGTCTTTCCTGTGGACAAAGAAGACTCCTCTCAGCTTAGTGGCTGAGAGGATGGAATAGGTGCTGGGCAAGCCTACTCAATCTAAATTCGGCCCGGGCACTATAGCGTCCCGTTTGTGAAGGTAAAAGTTGCCTCCTGACGCTGTATAAATCATCTACTATAGATGGTAAATGAATGGTAGGTACTATAAAATATCGAAACGTTATAATATAGCGTGGTCGTGGCGCAGTGTTTTATTATCACTCTGTCATATCGCGGTTTCAAGTTCGAAACTCGCTTTTTGTAATATCGTTTATAGCTAAAGTTCCAAACTTTGCGAGCTTTTGTTTTGTAAATTATTTGTTTTCCGTCCCTGTGTTGTTTGTTATACACACATCAACATTGTCTAGGGATATTCAACATTTTGTTGATTTTTACAAAAACTGAAAATAATTTCTTAAGAGAACTAGGTATGGCAAGAATCTTTATTTTGTGTTGTTTTTAGTAATATTAAAATACAACTGTTTGATAATATTTTTTAATGAAAATTAAAGTAGGAATAAAAAATCGAAAAATCAGAAAATTTACAAGGTTCGATAAATTGTGTTAAAACTATTTTTACGTTGCCATGACTTTATAAAATTACATTTTTACAATTTAATAATCGGTGTTGCCTTCTCTAACGTTGATAACACATCTGCACCGGTTATTCAAACTCAAAATTAGGGTGTTAAAGTCTCGTTGGGGTATGCGATCCCATGTTCGTTTTAAATGGCAAAAAAGTTGGTCTTCTGTGGTCAAATTTGCTGAAAGCCATTCGCTGCAACATGTCCCAAGCATGTGCAATTGGGTTTAAGTCGGGTGACTGTGCAGGCCAGTCCAAAACCGCGACATCATGTTCCTGAAGGGCAGCTGATACCAATCGCGCTGTGTGTGGAGGGGCATTATCATGCATGAGCTGAAATTCCTGGCCAATTTGGTCTTTGTGAGGGATGATCACAGGCTCTACGACCTCGTTCTGGTATTTTAATGCAGTCATGCTGCCTCTTATCCAAACGAGCTTGGTTCGCGCGCCAATACGAATCCCCGCCCAAACCATGATTGTCCCACCTTGGTACGAATGGACCTCTTGTGGATGCTGGAGTCGACTTTCTCTGCCTGGAATTCTCCAAACACGTGTTCTTCGTGAATCGCGGTGGAATCCAAACCGAGACTCATCAGTAAAGAGAACCATTGTCCATTGGCCGTTGTTCCATAACAAATGTTCTTGAGCCCAATGAAGTCGCCTTCCGCGATTGCCCCGTCGTAGAGCTGGAACACGAAGCGGTCTACAAGAATGAAGATCGACTTCATGTAGCCTTCTTCTGACGGTTTGGTCGCTAACTGACAGCTGATGGTCTGACTGAAGCCTTTGCACTAGCTGCTTTGCTGTGAGATTGGATTCCCTCCTGGCGGAATTTTGGAGAAAACGATCCTGTCTAGGGGTGGTAACTCGTTTTTTTCCAGTGTGGCGCTCTCTTACATCTCCAGTAATACGAAAACGTGACCATAATCGAGAAGTAACGTTTTGATTAGTGTTTAGGGTATTGTCAACCACGCGTTGGATAGCACTGGCTTGTAACATGCCTATCGCTCTTATCATTTCTTCTCTGCTTAAATGTCGCCGTTCCATGACATTACGAATATCACAAGATCCGTTAAAATTAAAAATGACTTAGAAAACACTTATTGATAATTAAATAAAAGTTAATTAATCTAAGGCAAAATTAACGTTGTTAAATTTAAATCGGAGTTCCCATTCTATCTATGGTTTATTGCGTTCTATTTTTTTACTTTTTACGAATTTTGAAAATGGAACAAAAGAGGTTTAATTCCATATATAAACTTTTTCTAAAAAGCAAATAGTTTATAAGCAAATCATTTCGAAATGGAATATCCCTAGGCAATGTTGATGTGTGTATTTTAAGTTTGTTTTAAATAGATATTTGCTATTAATAATCATTATTCATAAGGTTGTTAAGTATGTGTCTCAATTTTGACGGCCTCGGTGGCGTGGCGGGCGATTGCTCGGCTGAGACGCAAGAGGCGCGGGTTCGATTCCCGCTGCGGAAGAAATGTTTGCATGTTCAGCAAATATTTCTTCCGGGTCTGGGTGTTGTGGTAGCATGGTACTCGTAGTTTCTGATACCCACGTAACAGGGAATCCTAGTGTGAGCTCAGGACTATGTATGTGGCTGTTGGGTGTTATTATTATTATAGTTTGAAAACGTGTTAAGAACACAAAAGCTCTTTTGAAGCGCACTTTAAAACCTTTCACCACACCGGCTCTATAGAACAATTTAACTTTCTTTTTCTACACTAATATTATAAAGACGAAAGATGTTTTTTTGTTTGTATCGAATAGATTCCGGAACTACTGAACCGATTTAAAAAATCTTTCACCAGTAGATAGCTACATTATTACGGAATAACATAGACTATAATTTATTTGCAAAAAAGTTAAGGATCCTTACTTAAACTCCAATAATGTAACCCGAGGTGTAAAAAATTGACCTAAAATATCTTAATTTGTTAAATACACGTGCGAAGCCGGGGCGTTCTGCTAGTGTTTAATAAAACGAGTCATTTAATGTCTAGTAAGAATTCTATCCACGTTTTATACGTTGATAGACCAGCAATGCTCAAACCTAGATCATCACAAAAATGTCATTTCATTTGACAGTTCTTCTAGCACGTAGAACCCTAGCTGTCACTCGATCTGTCATCCTACTGTCAAAAGATTTTCTGAATCCCGTTAGCGAGGTAGCATATTCGTAAAAATTCGTAGCATTCACTTAGCATCTTCCTGGTTTAAAAGCAGCTACAGGGAATCAAATAGGCATCAGATAAGACAATGAAAATTGAATTTTAAAATTGTAATTACAAAAGCACAAATTGGTTGTCAAAAAGTTAACACCACACAGACCACATTTTTCGTAATTCAAATGATTCATTGGAGCCATATTGAACCTTATTTCATAATAAATAAAGTTTATAACTCTCATAAACAAAAGTCGAATGTAATTGACGAAAATTTGCTAAACCCAGGGATACGGTGTTTTTGTATCCCAGTCCCAAATTACTGGTTACTAATATACCGACTTTTAGGGATTTGCCTCGTTTGCACAGATTAGTGCACTTGAATAGGCACTGGAATGAACACTTGAACGAGCACGTCTTGTCGTGTCACTAGTTTTTTCGACCCTGTGTGATCAAAAGATTTAAAGTGCACCTCAAAAGCTCTTTTTGTGCACTTGACACAATGTTTTCGAACTTTTAGGTCCTACGATATACCGGTTTCCTCACGATGTTTTTCACGAACGAGCACTAGAAAGATCACTTGAATGAGCACTTCAAAAAGCTTTCGTTTATAATCCACCTCGACTTCAGTGGTGTGAGCGTGTTTCAGACTGGGACCCGAGAGGTACGGGTTCAATTTCCACAACTTATGAAACCTTTTTGTATGTATGTTGTATGGTACTAAGTGATCTTCTGAATATCAGTTAACTTTTTATAAAGTTCGTTTAGCTGCCAATCAACGCACAGTCGAAACTTAACGAACTTATGCTAAAATAACTCAAACGTCTCTCTCTTAGAGAGGCAAGCTTAGAGAGCAGAGGCATAATCATCTTCACAGTTAAACAAAAAAACGTTTTTACAAACATTCAGAGATACTTGTTGGCCACTGTAACACTCGGCAGCTACTCGTCACTTCAAGCGGCTCTTAACTCGCTCGTTAGAACGAGGCACCACTTGTGTTTGTGGGTCAGGACTGTCAAAAATGTTTCTGAATTTAAAACGGCGTTATCACAGGAAATATAAGCTTAAAAAATGTGTTCGGAATGATATATTATTTAAGGAATGTTGCAGTTAAATCACAGAATTGTAAATGCGAAAGTTTGTGTTATAAATGTTCCCCTTCATTTCCGTAACATCTGAATTGAATTATTGTATTGTTATTTTTTGTTATTGACATACATACATACATATTATCACGCCTGTATCCCTAATTGAGTGGGCAGAGCCACAAGTAAACACGAGAAAACTTGCAGCCACTTCTGATTTAAAGTCCCAAGATGGATATGAACCATGGTGACAGGTGATCAGCCCATCGCCCATATTGATGGTCCATCATTGTCGACTTTTACAACATGCTCGGGGAGAGAAGCAACTGGACGCATTCTATGCTTTTTCTTTACTAATCCAGCAGAGAAGTATTGAAGACTTGGATAACTAACTATTGGTACAATAGCTTTATCGCGCGGCTTCGCTCGCGTGGTCTAAGTTTTGACACAACATTTTATCCCAATTTTGAAGGTTATTTTGAAAAACCCTGAAACATGTGTCCATTAATTTTGTATTTGAAGTGTTCGAACCAAGTTTCAAGCCAATCCCACCGCCCGTTTAAAAGTCCCCTTACAAACTATCATCATCTCCCTGCCCTTATCCCACTTAAGTGGGGTCGGCGCAACATGTTTTCCTCTTCTATCCCCCTCTATCAGCCGTCATTTCAGTATTCCCATTTCCCACGGGCGCCGGGTGCTACGCCCTTACAAACTATGACATCCCATTTTACCCCTTTTAAGGAGTTTTTTCCATTTTGCTTCCGTGCTTCGGAGGGCACGTTAAATTGTTGCTCCCGGCTTTTAAGTCGTTAAGCCATGACGGAGGTCTTTAGGTGGCCTAAAAACGCCGTCACCAGAGTTGGCCACTAGCTCGTACGAACTTACTTTACCCCTTTTAAGGGTTGTTTTGAAAAATCCTGAAACACGCGTCCATTTATTTTGCATTTGCAATATCCAGACCGAGTTTCTAGCAAATCGCACTACGCGTCAAAAAGTTCTATACAAACCCCTTTTCAACCCTTTTCAACCGTATAGGTGTTTAATTCCAAAAGTTTCCGCCTTAGTGGTTTCGCTATTTATAGACAGAAGCTACTTTCCAGATTTTAGATTTCTAACTCCTGTAGTTTGGCCTGTGCTTTGATTACAGAAAAATGCTAATTGATTAATACTCAAAACAGTAAATCACCTACGTGTTTTATTGTAAGCTTTCGCCTGTGGCTTCGCTCGCGTTGTATCCGGACAAAAAGTAGCCTATATGTCAGTTCAGCACATGTACTATGTATATTCCAAGTTTCATTCAAATCCGTTCAGCCGTTTAGGCGTGAAAGAGTAACAAACATTCATACATCCATATTTACAAACTTTCGCGTTTATAATTAGTAGGATTTACAAAAAAAAAGCTCCCGTAATACATACAGGTTTAGGGCTATAAGGCGCTGTACAATGTCCAAATTTATTTATTTACCCTATTACATTACTCAGTGTAGGCATTGACAGCCCAGCGATAGCGTCCCCGCCTTCTGATCCTAAGGTCACGGGATCGAAGTCGGGGTTTCTTTGTACAAAATATATGTACGCTAAATCACAAAACATTGATGGAAATCGTAAGCAAACCCGCATTTCAGAGAACCTAAAAAATAAAAACTAAGGCCTTTTACCATCTAATAAGTAGATGATTTATACAGCGTCAGGAGGCCACTTTTACCTTCACAGACGGGACGCTGTAGTGCCCGGGACGAATTAAGATGGAGTAGGCTTGCCCAGCACCTATTCCATCCTCTTAGCTTAGTCGGCCTTGTCCACAGGAAAGACATGGTCAATACGTGCGGAGCTGACTAAGCCGCGGGTTTCCTCACGATGTTTTCCTTCACCGTTTGAGAGTACTGGTGTAGCGTACATATATTTTTCACACAGAAAAATCAATTGGTACACGATCGGATTTGAACCCACGACCTTTGGATCGGAAGGCGGGGTCACTACCAACTAGACCACCAGTGCTCTCATTTAAAAAAATTAAAACATATTGCATTAAAGGCACTTTTGAGGCGCACTTTCTCCTTTCACCACACTGGTTTGAAAGAACTAGTGACATGAGTAATAGAAGTAGTTGTAGTAAGGAAATTGAGTCGGGGCGTCGAAGTCTTTTATCTCAATCCATCTTTTACACACGAAAGGCTTTCGTTAGTGTATTACTCAGAAGTTTCCTCCACCACACAAATCAATTATCACGCCCGTATGTCAATTTATTATGTTTCTATCAATCCTACTAATATTATAAATGCGAAAGTTTGTGAGGATGTGTGGATGTGACGATATATGTTTGTGCCTCAATCACGCCGTAACGGCCGAACGGATTTGAATGAAACTTGGAATAAATATAGTGTGTGCTGGAATATATAGGCTACTTTTTGTCCGGATATCACGCGAGCGAAGCAGCGGGTGAAAGCCAGTTTATTATGTTTTTGTGTTCAGATAAGCAAGTTAACTTAGATCCATTATGCAAAAACTTTCAAATGGTCCGTAGCTGTAAGATCATGATTAATAGTTTCTAAGACTGTTTGTATCCCTAGAAAAAATATATAAATAAGTATCCCTAATGTGTTGGGCAGAGTCACAAGTAATCATAAGAAAACTTGCAGCCACTTCTGATTCAAAGTCAGAAGATGGATATGGTGAACCAGCCCGTCGCCCGAGATTCAAAGTTAAAGTAAAATTAATTTTTTTATTTCTTTTAAATCCTTCTCTGCTGGACTGGGAGTAAAGAAAATACATAGAATGCGTCCAGCTGCTTCTCTCCCCGAGCATGTCGTAAAAGCCGACTAAGGGATAGTATCCTCCAACATGATGAGATACAATAAGCAAGTATTCCCAAGGAGGGTTGACGTCAGGCAGGCGGCCGGTCATAAAACACCTTAGCCAAAACTCTTACAGCATGATCCTTGGATCATGCTGTGCCGACCCCACATAGAGTGGGATAAGGGCAGGAAGATGATGATAATGATTTCTTTTAAATCACTGGGATCATCTGGACATGTCTTAAATCTACGTTGCATTTACACCTGTTCGTAACGCGACCAAGCGTGGAAGATACAGGTAAGAAACCACGCTTGGCTATTCTTTTTGAAAATGATCCCTTTACAATCATGTTTATAAAAGGAGTTGGAGCATTGACGGCCTCGGTGGCGTGGCGGGCGATTGCTCGGCGGAGACGCATAAGGCGCGGGTTCGATTCCCGCTGCGGAAGAAATGTTTGAAAGGCCTGCAAATATTTCTTCCGGGTCTGGGTGTTGTGGTAGCATGGTACTCGTAGTTTCTGATACCCACGACACAGGGAATCCTAGTGTGGGGTCAGGACTATGTATGTGACTGTTGGCTGTTATTTATTTATTATTCCCAAGCATTTGTGTCTTCTATGTCCCTTCATGTACTATCCCTTAGTCGACTTTTACGACATGCTCGGGGAGAGAAGCAGCTGGACGCATTCTATGTTTCTTTACTCCCAGTCCAGCAGAGTACATAATAATAAGCAATTTATTCCCAAATTAAATTATACAAAATATGAAATTAAAATCACATGTTATTCCTTAATTAACTTAACTTTAAATGTCAAAATAAATCAATGTAAAAATCACTCGTAATATTTTTTATTCGGGTACCTATCTACGAGTAAAGCAGAGTACATAACAAAGAATATATTTAATTAAACATCGCTTCCCCTCTCCTTACCCTGACCTTCCCCCGGCGATGGCAGATACGCCCACGTATCTTGAATAAAGGGTTGGCAAGGGTTTCACCTTTGTAAGAGTTGTTTGAACTATCTTTTTAGATTTATTTTCCGCTTTTAGCATAGTGGCTGTGTTGAGAGATGATTCGATTCTCGCGCCGAGACAAATACTTATGTTTTTCGACCAGCGTGGCGAAAGGACTTAAAGTGCGCCTCAAAGGCGCCTTTCGTGCACTTGACACATTAAAACTCACATTACTATGAGCTCACCACCAATGTCTTTAACTAGAATAATTGGTCTACTAGCACCAAACCAGCTTACGTTATAGGTCACTTTATATTCCTGATCAAGAACTATTAGCACTCCAAATTTCATCTATATTCGTTCAGCCGTTACGCTGTAATTGAAAGACAAACATCCACACTAACTTTCAGATATATTTTATTAGCAGATTAATTTAGGATAAGGAGAGCAGGTGGTCTAGTGGTAGCGGTTCCGCACTCGATCCTAAGGCCGTGGGTTCAAATCCAGTCGGGCACCAATGGGTTTTCCTGTTCGAAAAATGTATACAATGTGCGCTATACCAGTACTCTTAAATAGTGAAAAAAATAATAATAATAACACCCAACAGTCTCATACATAGTCCTGGCCCCACACTAGGATTCCCTGTGTCGTGGGTATCAGAAACTACGAGTACCATGGTACCACAACACCCAGACCCGGAAGAAATATTTACAGAACATGCAAACATTTCTTCCGCAGCGGGAATCGAACCCGCGCCTCTTGCGTCTCTGCCGAGCAACCGCCCGCCACGCCACCGAGGCCGTCAAAGTTCGAAAACATTTATCAAGTGCACGAAAGAAGCCTTTGAGGAGGATGTCTCTCTCTGTTTCCCTCAGGCCAGAGGACATGTGACAAGTGCAAGCCTCTGAAGCGCACTAATCCTTAACCACAGTTACAAACAGGCTATTTTAAAGTGCACCCAAGTTCCCACATGCCCACTAAGCCGCGTCCACACTAGAACTAATCGACTAAAAACTCACAGGAAGCTAATTAGCGGAATATTCTATCACGCTGAGCGCTAAAGGGGTTAGGCAGGCGTAATAATCTTAGGACCAGTGAACACTTTGATCTCACGGATGGGTGTGTACAGGCCTTATCGATTGATGCGTGCTATATGGCGAGAGAAGTAATGTCCTGACTATACAAGTTTTTGCTTTTACGTCAAGCGAAAATAAATCCCAGAATACTCAAACGCATCTCAGAGTTGAGCACGTCTCAAATGACGATTTTTTTGACAGATTTTCATCAGAAAACAAAAAACCGTGAGTTGAGACGTGCTCAACTCTGAGTCACTTTTGAGTATTCGGGGGATAGTATCACGTTTTAAAATATTAACGACGATTTTAAACATCTACACTAATATTATAAAGAGGAAAGATTTTTTTTGTTTGTTTGTAACGAATTGGCTCCGAAACTACTGGACCGATTTCAAAAATTCTTTCACCAATAGAAAGCTACATTATCAGGGCCCAGTATAGGCTATAATATATTTTCAAAAAAATTTGGGATTCGTAAGAAAATTGCAATATGTAACCCAAGGTAGAAAACCCAAAATAGTTTTTGGCGTGCGCTGCGAAAGGTTGGTTCCATTCGCGTCATGTTATGAACCCTTATCCAAATAAATTATTTCATCACCAGGACTATTTATTTTGCATAAATTTTAACCAACACTTAATAAAGGCCTTTTTTTACCATACTAGATTAATTAGACAGCGTCAGGAGGCAACTTTTACCTTCACTAACGTGGCGCTGTAGTGCCCGGGACGAATTAAGATGGGGTAGGCTTGCCCAGCACCTATTCCATCCTCTCAGCTTAGTCGGCCTTGTCCACAGGAAAGACATGGTCAATACGATGTTTTCCTTCGGTTATAGACACACTGATACACACGTTAGAATTATAACAATCCGTTTTGTTTCGGGGGTAAGAACAGAAGTACCTGCAAGTCTTACTTTATGTTTATCGTTCATACTTTGCATTTCTTCCACATCACTCTTAGACTATAATCCCCTCTGTATGTTTTAGTATTTAACATGTAGAAGTAACTATCACAGCGGATAAACAAACATTTATCGTTATTTACACCAGTTTTAACCTATTACGGTAAAGTAAGTTCGTATGATATGTCCACAATATGGGCGATGGATCACCTGTCACCATGGTTCACCATATCCATCTTAGAAGTTTAAATCAGAAGTGTCTGCAAGTTTTTATATTTTTACTTGTGGATCTGCCCACCCCATTAGGGATATGGGCGTGATAATATGTATGTATGTATGAGTTAGTGGCCAACTCTTGTGACGGAGTTTTTAAGGCCGCCTATAGGCCTCCGCCAACTTAACGACTTAGAAGCCGGGACCGACAATTTAACGTGCCCTCCGAAGCGCGGAAGCGTTCAGCTCGTAATGCCACTTGCTGTCACCCATCCAAATTGTGATCGCGCACAACGTTGTTAAACTTCAACGATCAATCGAGAACGTTTAAAGTCGGTTAAAGGCCTTATTTTTTTTATACAGAGCTAACCTGATGGGGCTATTACATAACTCATGCCCTGGTTGCTCTGTCAACCAGATAGAAGTTGCCAAAAGGTCCTCAGCATTGAGCTAACTTCACGTGGGTATCTGGTTAAATAGCGCTGGTTTTGGAAGATGAAATTTGTATGAAAAACTCAACGCTCAAAGTTGAGGGCCGTTAAAAATATTTTGTTAATACCTCGCTATATTTACACGTTTCCTTGTACCGGATATCCGGTAGCCGGATACGCGATCCCCCAGAGCCAGCAGCAGTTATCCGGCCTGGACTGCGATCCTAGATATTTTAGAAACGATTTAAAGCCTTTCTACATAAATAACTTCATTAAAAGAAAGAAACTCATAAAAGTATTTTCAAATATAAATTTACAAAAGAAACAGTCGGGCTGTCTAAAGATCGTTGCAAACAGTATATAGATAGCTCACCAGATCATCCAGATCATCCAGTGGAAGCGTGCAAAAGACGCTGGACGTAGCAATACTGATCCGTTGAGTCCAAATATGAACTAGCTGTTAGATCAACCAGTCGTGTCTCTTGCGAACTTAAAAAACTTAACTACCTACTCCAGCCAAACTCAAGATACAGTTTCATTTAATCTTATATTATAAGAATCTTTGTCCTGACTGACTGACTGACTGACTGACTGACTGACTGACTGACTGACTGACTGACTGACTGACTGACTGACTGACTGACTGACTGACAGACAACGCACAGCCTAAACCGCTGGACTTAGAGACTTGAAATTTTCAGTGTAGGTAAACCTTGGTAGGTACGTAGGGGTGTACTAAGAAGGGATTTTTCAAAATTCAACCTCTAAAGGGGTGAAAACGGATGAAAACCTGGAATCAATTTTTGGTCTAAAACTGCACATAACCTATATCAAATTAAAGAGCCGATTTTTTGCTCATTTAGTTGATGTCATAATTACCTGTAAATTCTTTATTTTTGGCATGTTTTTCATGAAAAATAGAATACTTTTATTTTGACATAATGACAGCGATGATACGACAGATTAGTAATATATGATACAAAACATATGGAAAAGGAACTTTCAATGTCAAAGTACCTGTGAAAGGAAGCATACATTATTACTGGTCTAATAAGTTTCCAATCTTGATTATTCATGGAGTTCTGACGTAATTCTACGTCTGATAACTAGATGTCGCTGCTAATTTTGATCAAATCCTAGAACGCGCTATCGTTGCGTTTTGAAAAGTTTACTTTGACTCTCAAAATTTTTACTAAATTCACCGAAATTTCTTATTTTTAGATTTAGGTATGTTTGTTACTCTTTCACGCAAAAACTACGGAATATACTTACATATCCTATTATTCATATTCGTTCGCTAAAGTTAGCAATTGCTTAAAGTTAGCCCTGTCACTGTTTGTCATTATGAAATGGTAAGAGATGGCAATACTTTAGTCATCGTTTAGCGTACACTATATTATAATGAATAATGTGGATAGTTACTATCCTCATTATTCATTATAAAAGTAGGTACCTACGTGTACTGGAATGGGACATAGGGTACTTTTTATCTAGGTACCGCGTGAGCGAAGCCGCGGGCGGCTGCTAGTTATTCCATAAAGAAGCTGTACACTTGGAAAAGTCACACACATTATACACAATATCATCATCATCTTCCTGCCCTGCGGTCGGCACAGCATGATCAATGGATCATGCTGTAAGAGTTTTGGCTAAGGTGTTTTATGGCCGGCCGCCTGCCTGACGTCAACCCTCCTTGGGAATACTTGCTTATTGTATCTCATCATGTTGGAGGATACTATCCCTTAGTCGACTTTTACGACATACTCGGGGAGAGAAGTAGCACAATATATCACATAATAATACCTACTACTAATGAACATAAAGAAGTTTATATTATTGACATTTTAGTAACTAAATGTTCCTGGTAGGAATATTTTCACAGATAGAATTTAGGTACCTACTTTATTTCAAAGGGATTTTAGGCTCACTTGAAGCTGTTTTAAATATACGTCTTGAATTTATGCCTGTTCGTAACGCGACCAAGCGTAGAAGATACAGGTAAGGAACCACGCTAAAATTATCCCTTTACTATCAAGTTTATAAAGAGAGTTGGAGCATTATTCGGTCCCAAGCTTTTTTATCTTCTATGTTGGTATATAATACAGATATTCTGTTTTCCTTTCTGTTTTCCTGAAGTCATTTTTTGAATGAATAACAGCCTTTTATGACGATAAAATCCCGAGTCTAGCCGAAGCGGTAGTTTCCATTTGTTCTATGGAACATGACATCATCGAACAAAATGACACATTTTCTTCCAAATGTTTTCCATAGAACTACACAGCTTTTCACCCGAGTTTCATGCCATAGAACAAAATGGGAATCAGATTTTTCCAAAATCTTCCATGAGAAGCTAAATGACACTGATAATGTAAATTATTCTATTTTAACATAACCATGAATATTACTTAAGCAATCGTTCGTATAGTAGCGAACTACCATTAGGTACTGCCAATCTCAAGTTAGAGGACATTTCTCATAATGCGACAATCAAGTCAATCAAATTGGTCACTTCGACAAGCGCCACAATATTTTCTAGAGGCCAGTATGATAAGAGGATCGTAAAGAAGTCTTATTTACCTTGTTCTATAGAACAATTTGCGAAATAAAAGTATTACATGTTCCATAGTACAAAATAAGAAAATAATATATTATTCTGCCCGATGACGTCATGTTCCATAGAACATGTGGGAACTACCAGCCAAAGCTAGGTTAATTACAAAGAAATCTATAAAATAGAAACCCGAGACCAAACACCTAAGACCACCTGTTGCACCAATTCTTCCACGATATTTATTTTTCACGCTCTGATTGTCAAAAGGCATTTTTGCCGCTCCTGTTAAAGTTACTCGGATGAATAGTCAAAGGAACATTTGCCACACGGGCGATTAAAGAAAACAAGCTTGTTAGTCTATGGTCGGCTCGCTGACCAATGATCGCGCTTGACGCGTTCTTTATTTAAAATTATGACGTAGAACGGTCACTTGAGCGTGATCAGTGGCAGAGCAGGTCGGAGATTTTTCTCTCTCCAATAAAAATAGCAATGGTTATGTATAGGACTATTATGTTCTTCTTTAGTTTATTTAAGTAAACGTCTCACTTCACGGCGACCTCAAAAACGGCGAGCACTGCAGAAAGCAGAAATAATCAAAAGGCGGAAATATGCATCCTTAGCCGATTGATACCTACATATTTGCATATTTGTGCCTTTTGCCGTGGAAACTTTAGGTCCTTGGGGTCCGAATTCGTGGCTTCTTTTTAAAGAGGCATCCAAGAAGCGCTCAGCTCGTATTGCCACTTGCTGTCCACCCATCCAAATTGTAACCGCACACAACATTGCTTAATTTCAACGATCAATCAAGAACGTCTAAGCAAGCTACGCCACGAGCGCGTCCTACGCTGACAAATGGAGATACGTGGTATCTGCTTACCTTATAGGTCTTCTTCTTCTAATTTAAGAGCTGCACTCTTGTTGTTGAATGATGCAGCTCTTTCCACTTATCTCTATCCAGCCTCCTTGATCTCCTTATAAGACCCCACAGCTACCTTCTCCTTTATTTGGCTCATGTAGCTAATTCGTGGCCTTCCTCTTACTGTCGTGTAAACTGTCGTGTCTTATAAGGTAGCCAATCATCTTTCCTCTGCTCTTTTCTATAGGTATGGTGTGATAATTATGTACCTAAGAATGTATTTTTGATCCTCTCCAGCTTGATGGACCATCTTTATGGGCGATGGGCTGATCACCTGTCACCATAGTTCACCATATCCATCTTGGGACTTTGAAACAGGAGTGGCTGCAAGTTATCTTATGATAACTTATGGCTCTGCCCGCCCCATTGGAGATATTGGCGTGATAAAATGTATGTATTTTTTACAGATAACAAGCCAAAGCTAATTTTAATTTTATCTAACTTAATAGAAGTCTAACTTCGAGGAGTAAAAGTAATAACATAAGTACTTAATCCTACCTTTCCTAATTACAGAGTGGCAGGAGTCATAATTAAAGGAATTGGGCCAAGGTAGGTACGGTTTCTTGGCAATTAGAAGAGGCTATAATATTTCAGAGCCTGTGTACCTTCCGATTCGTATCCATTAGTGTTTTTACCCGACTTGTAGAAGAAGGGTAACGTATTTGGAGTATGATTATGTATGTATGTGTATTTCTTGGGTAATTCCCATTATGTTCAATGGATTATGACATCATCGGATAGAATATTTTATAGATATTTTTTCTTATTTTGTACTATGGAACATGTGATACTTTTATTTCTTAAATTGTTCTATAATAATAATAATAAAGCCCTTTATTTCCCAAGAAACGCAAATCTATCACACATAAAATTTATAACTGATCGTGCAGACTACTTTCATTATCACCTATACAAATAATTGTTCATTTTGATTGTTTTAAAATTACAATAAATAGTGGAAATAGTTATGTTTTTAATTCAACAACTATACTTACACTTATTATTCATATTAATTTTGGGATGTCCATTTTTGGACGTAGGCCTTCTCCATCTTGCTCCAGTTTTGTAGGTCCTGGGCGAGGCGCGCCCACGTGGCCCCGGCGACGGCTACGATGTCGTCCGGTCACCCTAGTGGGCGGCTCTCGCCTCGCAGGTATCAGTGGAGCACCCTCTTGCTCCATCTATTGTCTGTCGTTCTTGCCGTGTGTCCAACCCATCGCCATTTTAAGCGGCAAATCAATTTTGTTGCGTCTATTATTTCAGTTTAAATTGTTCTATAGGGTAAATAAGACTTGTTTACGATTATCTTATCATTCTTGCTACGATTATCCATTCTTTCGATTTTTAGGATTATTTTATCCAGGCAGATGTTTTTTTGTTCTCTGAATATAGATATACTTGTTAGGTATAAAGAAAGGAATTCTCAAAATTTTAAGCCTAGCGGACGCAGTAGGAAAATGGAGTTCGTATGACAAAAACTCAACGCGGACAAAGCCGCGGAACATCCGCTAGTGAATAAAACTACTTTCATTTATTAATTACATTTATTTAGTTTTGATTATATTTAGAAATCGATTAATAGTGAGATTCACAATTTTACAGCTAGCATCGATATTTTTTTACAAATTTGGCAAATATTGTCGTTATAAAGGAAGACAAATCCCGCTATTTTCAGATCTTCAGGTGAGGGCCTCGGGTTTATTACCCATCGCCCTGACGAAATCATGGCGATTGAACACACCCGAGGCCCTCACCTGTAGCTCCTAAAAATGCGAGCGAGTTATAAACAAGAAACCTTACAAGAAAGCCTTTGCAAACTCAAGGCATGACAATGACATTATTTTGACAAGTTTAACAGATAATTTGACAGATAATTTGAAAGATAATTTGACAGATAATTTGACAGATAATTTGACAGATAACTTGACAGACAATCTGACAGATAATTTTGCAAACTCTAGGTATGACAATGACACTATTTTGACAACAAGTTTGACAGATAATTTGACAGTTAGGCCCTATCGTCTGCGCAGGCGCCGCATGCAGTACTCATGTACAGTCGAGGCACGAGTATACTGTTCGTATCGCTCTGGCAGTACACAACTATGCTTGTGACTTTCAGAGTTATTTTGATGTGGTTTCCTTCTTTTGATACTCTGAAATTAAAAGGTAAATAGAAGGTACATTTTATAAATCTAAATATATCTTACTTATTATGAATGCGAAAGTTTGTGAGTTTGTATGTTTGTGCCTCAATCACGCCGTAACGGCTGAACGGATTTGAATGAAACTTGGAATATACATAGTATGAGTGCTGGAATAACATATAGGCTACTTTTTTGTCCGGATATCACGCGAGTGAAGTCGCGGGCGAAAGCTAGTCTAAATATATAAAGCAATCAACGCACAGCGTAAACCATAAATCCTAGAAATATGAAACTTGGAGGGTATATTCCCCTTATTTCCTTAATAATAAGTTACCAACGGACTTTGAAGTTTTAAAATGTCATTTGTTTAGCAAAAACATAAAAAATTGGCTTATTGTTAAAGGATTTTACTCCATCAACGTATATTTAAACAGTTTTGGACATTAAATTAAGTATCTTTATATTTTGTCATTTTTAAATTTATGATTTTACTAAGGCCTTTTACCATCTAGTAGATGATTTATACAGCGTCAGGAGGCAACTTTTACCTTCACAAACGGGACGCTGTAGTGCCCGGGACGAATTAAGATGGAGTAGGCTTGCCCAGCACCTATTCCATCCTCTCAGCTTAGTCGGCCTTGTCCACAGGAAAGACATGGTCAATATCTGTGGAGCTGACTAAGCCGCGGGTTTCACGATGTTTTCCTTCACCGTTTGAAAGTACTGATACAGCACACATAAATTTTTCTCTCAGAAAAAATCCATTGGTACGCGACCGGATTTGAACCCACAACCTTTGGATCGGAAGTATATAGCACTGTATGCTTACAAGAATTGTTCACCAGCATTTGTCTCATCTATGTTCAGCTGATCATCCACTAGTAAGCTATATCCCCCATTGTATATCCTCAAACCTTCTGGGACGACTAAAATTGCAAACCTGTAAACAAAAACCAACTTAAATAACAGCCAACAGTCGGATAGAACAACTTTGAGTACAAACAACACACACCATGAAGAAATATTTATTTATTTAATTTAAGTAATTAATTAAAAAATATATAAAAGCTTAAATCTAAACATGTCAAGTGTCATAATAATTATAGGAGACCTCAGACCAAAGAAAAAGAGAAGACGCCGCGCCGCGAACAACAAAAGTGAAGCCACACAAAACCGTGCTCCCGCAAGTAAACACACGCTCACGCACACACCTACACTAAAACCATGCTCATCGCTCTCAGTACGTCACGAGTCTTAAAAATAGAATTATGCCTTCCTGTGTAGTGAAAACTTGTAAAAACAGCAGCAAATCACATAAAAAGTCTCACGGAATCACTTTTCACTTGTAAGTACTTCAAACAGCATCGTTTCTTAATTATTATATGAATTTAGGTTACTCGGAACACACAACCTTAAAACCTTCGACACACATAGATAAAAAGGTGGCTTCACTTTTGTTGTTCGCGGCGCGGGGTCTTTTCTTTTTATTTGGTCTGAGTAGGAGACAGACAGCGTGGTATTAGGGTTAGAGCGAGTTACAGAATAGAAAAAGAAATGTAAACAATAAAAACATATAAAAATTAACAAAGTCGGATAAATTATAAAATGTTACAAACTTAACAGGGTTTGCATATTAGAAGAATATGCAAACTATGCTGGACTGGGAGTAAAGAAAAACATGAATGCGTCCAGCTGCTTCTCTCCAAACCGAGACCAGGGGGTCTAGCCAAGATCATTTCTATTCTCTTTCCATTGTAGAAAACGATTGGTGTTGCCACCTTGCATTTTTTTAAAGCGCTAGGTCAAAAATAAAATGTCATCAGATTTCAGAAATTTGGATTAAAAAAAAACACTAACACTAAACATTATACAATTTTACGTAGGTAAAATACCTATAAGATACTGAGTACTATTTTTTCTGCATCTCATACATACTTGTTCGTTCGTTTTTAATTTAAACTAGGGTTTCTTTAATCTGAAATAATTTAGCGGAATTTGGTGTTTTTTTTTTATAGAAGAAGAAATATTTGCAGATCATACAAACATTTCTCCCGTAGCGGGGATCGAACCCGCGCCTCTTGCACCCGCCACGCCATCGAGGTCGTAATATTAGAATCTAACCTTGGTTCATCATCCCGACAGTCAGCTAGTAACAGATCCTCAGCTTCCAGCATCGAACTGACTCCAGAGAAAGATTGTATATGAGGCCAGTTTATCACACACTCTCCTAGAACACAAATAATAACGGGTAGTTCCCATTTGTTCTATGAAACATGACGTCATTGGACAGAATCCTACTTCACTATCTCTACATAGTATAAAACAAAGTCGCTTCCCGCTGTCTGTCTGTCCCTAAGTATGCTTAGATCTTTAAAACTAAGCAACGGATTTTGATGCGGTTTTTTTAATAGATCAACTCCTGAATACCCAAACGCATCTCAGAGTTGAGCACGTCTCAAGTGACGAGTTTTTGACAGATTTTCATGAAAAACTGTCAAAAAACCGTGACTTGAGACGTGCTCAACTCTGAGATGCGTTTGAGTATTCGGGGGTTAGCTTCTCATGGAAGATTTTGGGATGAAGATTTTCTCATGAAAAAATTGTGTTCGCTGTACCAGTACTCTCAAACGGTGAAGGAAAACATCGTGGGGAAACCCGCGGCTTAGTCAGCTCCGCACGTATTGACCATGTCTTTCCTGTGGACAAGGCCGACTAAGCTGAGAGGATGGAATAGGTGCTGGGCAAGCCTACTCCATTTTAATTCGTCCCGGGCACTACAGCGTCCCGTTTGTAAAGGTAAAAGTTGCCTCATGACGCTGTATAAATCATCTACTATAGATGGTAAAAGGCAGTGACGGATTAAGACTACTTGATGCCCTAAGCAATCCGTACCTGTGAGCCCCCCTATCCGTATGTCAACTAGAATCGGTCTTTAAACCTTTACCGCCTAAAAACATTAGTTTTTTGTAAAATAAGATGATGAGACGTAACGTGAGAGTGAGACGTGATGCCCTAAGGACGGATTTATTTTGTGCTTCTTTTGGTGCCTCCACAGACGTGATGCCCTAGGCAATTGCTTAATTTGATTAAGGGTTAATCCGTCACTGGTGAAAGGCCTTTGTTTTTTTATCAGAAAGCTTGACTCAAGCACGTCCTAAAAGTATTTCCTTACTGTAGAACCCGAAGTTCTTCTTGATCTGCATGTCAGTCCACCTGTCAAGCAGCCACGAGAAGCTGTCAGACTTGAGCTGGGCTTGCGTGGCGTTGTTTATATTGACAGTTGACACACCGTTGTTGCCCTGTCACAATAACATATATATTATCACGCTTGATCCCTAATGGGGTAGGCAGAACCAAGTAATCATTAGAAAACTTCAGCCTTTGCAAACTCCTGATTCAAAGTTCCAAGGATATGGTGAACCATGGTGACAGGTGATCAGCCCATCTCCCTTAAAGATGGTCCATCATGATGGAGAGGATATTATCCCTAAGTCGAATACGACATGCTCGGGGAGAGAAGCAGCTGGACGCATTCTGTTTTTTCTTTACTCCCAGTCCAGCAGAAAATTGATCTAGGGTGATATTCATCATTATCATCTTCCTGCCCTTATCCCACTCTATGTGGGGTCGGCACAGCATGTTCCTTGGATCATGCTGTAAGAGTTTTGGCTAAGGTGTTTTATGACCGGCCGCCTGCCTGACGTCAACCCTCCTTGGGAATATTAATACTTGAATCTAGGGGGATTTTGGAATACTAATACTGAATTGAATTACTTGAAGGGTGATATTATAATTAGATGTTTACCTTTATGACAGCAGTAATATTGATGGGGTCGCGGCTATACGCTTTCAGGAGCTGACCCCACGTGGTCTGGGATATCAGTTCTGACTCGAGGAAGCCTGTCTTGGAGAGCTGAAAATAATATGAAAATCATGTATTTTTACTTAACTCCTGCAAAAATCGTAAACATGTTTCTCCACTTCACTCTGTTGTACTCCGCTCCGTTCTATTCTACTCCACTCTACTCTACTCCACTCCGCTCTACTCACTACTGGATCTGGCCACAAATCTCCTCGCTCCGCTCCCCTCCACTCCACTCCGCTCCACTCCACTCCACTTCACTCCACTCCCCTCCACTCCACTCCACTCACTACTGGCTCTAACCACAAACTCTACTCAACTACACTCCACCACACTACACTAGTCAGACTCACATTCTTCCCGCTGGCTCGGACGACAAACTGCCTCCCCCCTCCCCCGGGCTGTCCCTCGTACTTGACCAATAGCTCACTGTCCACCCCCCCTGGGGTCTGGTCTCCGGTGAAGGCCAGGGTCATGGAGCCGTCGTACGACGCCGGGTCCTGGGATATGTCGTTGATGAACGACGTGTGGAGACGCTCTTGGCCTGTTAGACGAACCTGTAAACACAAGAACAACAATCCAAGGTATTTCGGTATATGTGACGACCTCTGTAGCGTAGCGGGCGAGTGCTCGGCTAAGACGCAAGAGGCGCGGGTTCGATTCCCGCTGCAGAAGGTCTGGGTGTTATAATGTTATCTATTATAAGTACGTATTTACAAAAAAAAAGTATATAAGTATTCTGTCAGCCATCTGGTTTCCGCAGTACAAGCTTTGCTTAGTTTGGGGCTAGATGGTGCTGTGTGATATGTCCTCATATATTTATTTATTTATGTGATTGAATGAACGACCGGAAGAACGCATGAACGATCGAATGATCAAACGAATGAATTAGTGAATGAACGAGTGAGTGAAGAAGACTCTTACCCGCCACTCTTTCTTAATAGGATCAGTAGCATTGGGCTGGTGTCCGTGTAAAGTAAGTTCGTACTGCGTCGTGCCTTCTCTCTTCCTCTCCAGTTTGGCGTCTGCTTCCACCTTCATAAACACATTGTCTGGGTCACGTTGGCTGTAAAACAATGAATGAATGAATGAATGGATGAATGAATGAATGAATGAATGAATTAGCAAAATTAGCAAACTAAATTCTACATGACACATGAAACTCACCCGAAATACTTCATCCTAAACCACATCTCAGCTTTTAAAACGTCCTCCACGAAGCTCAGCTCCTCAAGGTGAACCCTGGCCTCCAGTACATCATCAGACGCGGTGACAGTCGGCTGCAGGATCACGCCGCAAGAGCCGGGGGGTGGGGAGCTGAAGAGTACTAGGCCGTTGAGGATCACCAGGGAGGGCTGGATGGATTGGAAGAAACTGAAAGAAATTTCTATAATTACTTGTCAGGTCAGCAAGTGTTCATGCATTGGATAAATTCTTTCACCACACTAGTTCAAAAGAACTAATGGCACTAGAGGAACCCGTAGACTTTAAATAACAAAAAATGCTTCTATTGATAATTTTATCTGTGGCTAATTTGATGTCCTCGGTGGCGTGGCTGGTGGATGCCCGGCTGTTAGAGCCTAGTTTGTGGTCAGATCCATGTATGTTACTGCTGACTATAATATAGAATACTTACTCATTTTGTTTCGTGTTTGAAGCGAGGAGCTTGTTCATGACTTCTGCCCCGGTCATCGGACGTTTGCAATCGAAGAATATGCTGTCCTTCTTGCTCTAAAACCAAAGCAAAACATTACTACATTGTATTACGCTCAAACACAAATCAAAGATTTACATACATACACACACATACATTATCACGCCCGTATCCCTAAAGCTTGCAGCTACTCCTGATTCAAAGTCCCAAGATGGATATGGTGAACCATGGTGACAGATGATCAGCTCATCGCCCATATAGATGGTATATCATGTTCGAGAGGATATCCCTTAGTCGACTTTTACTACATGCTCGGGGAAAGAAGCAGCTGGACGCATTCTATGTTATTTCTTTACACCCAGTCCAGCAGAGAAGATGGATCAAATATAACACTTTACAATAGATATAACTGACCTCGACTTCGCCCGTGTTCAGCATGGAGTCGTACCCGTCGTTGCTGGACTCTGTGGAGACTTCGGCCCTCGAATGCATGGCCACACCAGCCTGCTGATCACCTGGGTTTGGCCACGTCAATCTGTGAAACAAACCAAACATAGTTTAGCTTTAAGAATCTCCAGCATAAGACGACTAAAGGATAGTATCCTCTACAACATGACGGACCATCTATAAGCGATGGGCTGATCAGCTGTCACCATGTCCATATTGGGACTTTGAATCAGGAGTGGCTGCAAGTTTTCTTATGATTAATTGTGGCTCTACCCAATTCGTTAGGGATACAGATTATGTATCTGTGTATCTCCGGCATTTGGGGCGGCTTCGAGACAGATGATGACAGATCACCTGCCAGATGGTCAGACTACATTGGAGGAGAGAAAACTAATTGAAAGAGGAGATTAGTGGATTCGGCACAAGACCGCCAGGAGTGGCGTGATAGAGAAGTAACAACATCTATTGAGTATTGTCTATTGAATATCTAACATCTCTAAATAGATTACGCTGTTATCCATACTCACACCAAAGACTTGTCAGCGCTGGACAGGGAGATGTTGAACTTCATAGGCAGGTGAGCGACAAGCGACTGTTGGATTCGAGCCACGTGCACCGTCTGGAGTAGAGGCGCCGCCGTGGACAGTGTGGTCACTGCCGTGCCTTGGTATCTGATATAAATAAATATTGTGGACATTTCACACAGCGCCATCTAGCCCTAAACTAAGCAAAGCTTGTACTATGGGCACCAGATAGCTGATAGAATACACTATCTTTTTTTGTAGATACAATTATAGTACTACAACACCCAGACCCGGACGAAATATTTGCAGAGCATGCAAACATTTATCCCGTAGCAGGAATCGAACCCGCGCCTCTTGCGTCTCAGTCGATCACTCGCCCGCCTCGCCACCGAGCTCATATGTCTGACAAAGTAGTCACACTAGGGTTTAGCGTAAGGAAACTGTGAAATCTGGAAGTGCATCTAGTCTGTGAAAGCCTTACCTGATATGAAGGTCGTTCCTCCAAGTAATGTCCTCATCAGAAGGTGCTGTCAGATTCCCTCTGATAGACGTGAATGAGAGGATGGTAGACTGCAGTCTAATTGGAGTTCCTTAACCAAAATAAACAAGTAATTATTATGAAAAACAAAAAACTCGACTGAGTAGAATAATAAAGAAGGATAATGTGTGTGGGGTAATGGCTTGAACATTATCATCATCAGTCTTGTAGCAGTCCACTGCTGGACGAAGGCAACACCTCATCATTTTGCTGCCCTTATCCCACTCTATGTGGTGTTGGTGGAGTTTTGGCTAAGGTGTTTTATGACCGGCCGCTTGCCTGACGTCAACCCTCCTTGGGAATACTTGCTTATTGTATCTCATCATGTTGGAGGATGCTATCCCTTAGTCGACTTATACGACATGCTCGGGGAGAGAAGCAGCTGGACGCATTCTGTTTTTTCTTTACTCCCAGTCCATTAGAGAAAAAATTATAATTACCTAGCTCTGTGGGTATGTGTACGTCAGTCTGAAACGGGTAGTACACTATCTGTTGGTTAATGTGGCTTCCGAAACGAAGGAAGTCTACTATGTACTTATCTGTAAAAAACATCATTACAGGGTTAGTAAAAGAGCGTCCATATCATTTGGCGATATGTACCAAAACAGGCGCATTACCCGGACCAAATCGGCGACATTTTGGAAAAGGATCAGGTCAAGAGTACCCTAAACCGACGAGCATGTATGAAGAATGTAATGAGATTGAATGAAGCTAAAGAAGTATGTCAGGATCGTAACAAATGGCGGTTCGCGATCTCTGCCTATTGGAGAGCTATGCTATTGGAGACAGGCTTGATTTTATGTGTGTATGTCAAAACTATGTGCTACTTGTCTTGAGCTCCTACGGTGATTAGGTAGGTATTATTACGATAGTTGTGAGTAGTAGCTCGTTAGCTGAATACACTTTTCCCGCGGAATATTACGTGAAGCGCCTATAGCACCTATGAATGAATGACTGAATGAATGAACTAATAAAAAATTGAATGACTGAACGAATGAATGAATTTTTACTTACAGTCCTCTTCATTCCATCTCTTGAATCTAGTTTCGTTCAGATGCGTCGCGTAAACAGTCTTGTCGTGGATTTTCACCACCACATCTATATGAAGCTGCCAAAGCAAAAACTCATTGTTGCAAGACCAGATTCAAACCACGACCTCACTGCCACTAGACCACCAGTGCTTTTACCAATCATCTTAAGGTGATCCCAAACGATCATACTAAAAATACAGTTTTTGAATTTTGAATTATAGCCTAATAAGACTTTCACAATGTCATCGTTCATACCTTCTCAGCCTTCTTCCTCTTCCAAGTCTTGACCCTCTGGAGTACTTCTAGAAGCTTCTGCGCATTCATCTTCTTTATATCCACGTCGTACAGCTGTTTGTATTCGTTTATGTTTGCTATCACTCCTTCCACTATGAAGTAAACCTGAAAAAGTAGATAAAATATTTAAATTATTAATCCACCAGTCCCCACACCAAATATCAGCAATAAAACAACGCCCATCAGCCGTCAGTCGTCAGTAATCAGTCATCAGTCATGCATCAGTCGTCAGTCATCAGTCATCCGTATGTCATCAGTCATGCATCAGTCGTCAGTCATCAGTCATCCATTAGTCATCAGTCATCCGTAAGTCATCAGTCATGCATCAGTCATCAGCCACCAGTCATCAGTCATTCGTACGTCATCAGTCATGCATCAGTCGTCAGCCACCAGTCATCAGTCATTCGTACGTCATCAGTCATGCATTAGTCGTCAGTCATCAGTCATCAGTAAGTCATCAGTCATGCATTAGTCGTCAGTCATCAGTCATCCATTAGTCATCAGTTATCCTTCAGTCATCAGTCATCAGTCATCCATTAGTCATCAGTCATGCATCAGTCGTCAGTCATCAGTCATCAGTCATCCGTAAGTCATCAGTCATGCATCAGTTGTCAGTCATCAGTCATGCAACAGTCGTCAGTCATCCGTAAGTCATCAGTCATGCATCAGTCGTCAGTCATCAGTCATCAGTTATCCATCAGTCGTCAGTCATCCATCAGTCATCAGTCATCAGTTATTTATCATCAGTGACGTCACTCACCGCGGCTTTGTAAGGCCTCCGTCCGCCAGTGTAGACCCTCAGTCCTATGAAGGCTGGCAAGGCTCCCAGCTCGTCTCCCACGCTGAGGACCTGAGTATAACAACATTCATCATCTTCCTGCCCTTATCCCACTCTACGTGGGGTCGGCACATGATCCTTGGATCATGCTGTAAGAGTTTTGGCTAAGGTGTTTTATGACCGGCCGCCTGCCTGACGTCAACCCTCCTTGGGAATACTTGCTTATTGTATCTCATCATGTTGAAGGATTCTATCCCTTAGTCGACTTTTACGATATGCTCGGGGAGAGAAGCAGCTGGAGGCAATCTGTTATTTCTTTACTCCCAGTCCAGCAGAGAAGTTATGAAGAACAACATAATGTAACTCAATTCTCAAGGGTTCCTTCTTAGATCCTTTTCTCGCAACATGACTGTCATCCCTCCTCATGACACCAAGTAGAATTACCTGGAGCGAAGGTGCCCCGTCTTCCTCCCGGCCGCTGATGATGAAGTTACTGGTCGCCCAGTAGCGCGGGTCGGGGGGAGGCTGGGGCCCGATGAACGGGGTGTAGAGTGACCTACAAATTAATTAAAGTAGTATTAGATTACAACGATTGCCCACCATCCTGAGGTAGTAAAGTGAAGTCAAAGTCAAAGTCAAATAATTACAATGTCTTAAAAGATGTTAATGATTGTACAGTTTGAATGTACCTAATTTACCCTTTTATCCAAGGTAAATAATAATCTACATCCAAATAGAGCACTGGTGGTCTAGCTGGTAGTGACCCCGCCTTTCGATCCTAAGGTGGCGGGTTCAAATCCGCTCGTGTACCAATGGATTTTTCTGTGTGAAAAATATATGTGCACTATACCAGTACTCTCAAAAGGTGAAGGAAAACATCGTGAGGAAACCCGCGGCTTAGTCAGCTCCGCACGTATTGACCACGTATTGACGCTGTATTACCTAAATATAAATCATCTACTAGATGGTAAAAGTCCTACATCCAAATACAAAAAACATATCGGTTGATGCTTGGCGGCCGACACTGTATGCTTGAAGCTTGAAGAGTACTGATCAATACACAATTCCACGCTTAATGGTTGATGCTTGACGCCTGACGCCTTACACTTGACGCTCGACTTGACGCTTGACGTTTGATGCTCGACGTTCGACGCTTGACGCTAGACGCTTGACGCTTGACGCTCGACGCTTGACGCTAGACGCTTGACGCTTGACGCTCGACGCTTGACGCTTGACAAGCTAGATACTCACGCGACTCTATATCCCGTAAAGTCTCGATTCAGCCTCACAGCGGCAAGAGTTGCGCGCCAGAAGCTACGTAGTCTTTCGGAGCTGCAGCCGCTAATATAGTGATGGGCGAAGAGAAGCTCACTCTCCCGCGCGTTAGGAGAAGAGAGGAGAGAGTGGAGAGCTATGACGCGGAGCTGGATATCCTCTGTCTCGTTTGTGAGGATTGGGAGAGTTGTTTCGAGGACCTGGGGAAAAATTATGAATAATAATTTGAGGGCGTCAGCAACGGTGTCAGGAAAAAGGTGAGATAATCTTACTTATATTATAAATGCGAAAGTTTGTGAGTTTGGATGTTTGGATGTTTGTGCCTCAATCACGCCTAAACGGCTGAACGGATTTGAATGAAACTTGGAATATACATAGTACATGTACTGGATTAACATATAGGCTATTTTTTATCCGGATGCCACGCGAGCGAAGCTGCGGGCGGCAGCTAGTAATAAATAAATATTGAGGACATATCACACAGCACCATCTAGCCCCAAACTAAGCTTGTATTATGGGACCCAGATGGCTAATAGAATACTTTTATACTTTTTTTTTGTAAATACATACTTATAATACATAATATATGTATTTACAAAAAAAAAGTATATAAGTATTCTATCAGCTAGAGCTTTGCTTAGTTTGGGGCTAGATGGCACTGTGTGAAATGTCCACAAATATTTATTTCATTTATTTATTTTAATGCCTACATGTTGTAAGTGATCTCTTACCATATACGGTTCTTCGGTTTTAGGGCTCCCAGCTAGCGCGGCCCAAAGCCGCTCGTGTCTAGGCCGCGCGGTGTCCGCTGCCACGATTCGCGTATAGGCCTCCGCTGAATACCCAATGTTGCAAAGACCTTGGAGCCAGACCATCTTGTCGAGATAGCGAGGGCAATCTACAGAATATGACAATCTGATATCATCTCCAAAACTCAGACCAAATAAAAAGAAAAGACCCCGCGCCGCGAGCAACAAAAGTGAAGCCACCTTTTTATCTATGTGTGTGTGAAGGTTTTAAGATTGTGTGTTCCGAGTAACCTAAATTCATAGTATAATAATTAAGAAACGATGCTATTTGAAGTACTTACAAGTGAAAAGTGATTCCGTGAGACTTTTTATGTGATTTGCTGCTGTTTTTACAAGTTTTCACTACACAGGAAGGCATAATTCTATTTTTAAGACTCGTGACGTACTAAGAGCGTTGAGCATGGTTTTAGTGTAGGTGTGTGCGTGAGCGTGTATGTTTACTTGCAGGAGCACGGTTTTGTGTGGCTTCACTTTTGTTGTTCGCGGCGTGGCGTCTTCTCTTTTTATTTGGTTTGAACTCCAAAACAACCTTTCGTTTAGTTCACAACAGCCGGGAGCCTTTGCTCTACTTCCCAATAGTTTGGCACAATTACAAAGTCACGAAGTATCTTTGGTCTACTCATGGTAAAAGAATGAAGCGGTTTATGAATAAACTAGCTGCCGCCCGCGGCTTCACTCGCGTGGTACTCGAACAGAAGATAGTCTATGTGTTAATCCAGCTGTTTAGGCGTGATTGAGGCACAAACATCCAAACTCACAAACTTTCACATTTATAATGTAGTAGGATAACACCCAACAGTCACATACATAGTCCTGACACCACACTAGGATTCTCTGTGTCGTGGGTATCAGAAACTACGAGTACCATGGTACCACAACACCCAGACCCGGAAGAAATATTTGCAGAACATGCAAATATTTCTTACGCAGCGGGAATCAAACCCCGCTTGCGTCTCTGCCGAGCAATCGCCCGCCACGCCACCGAGGCCGTCAAAGAGGCTTCTTTTGTTACGTAACACACTCACTGTAAGATAATACTAAATAGACGTTAAATCTCTAGTAAATACTAAATACCACGAATATTGTGCGCTTCAGATATGGCAAACCATGGTGACAGGTGATCAGCCTATCACCCATATATATGGTATATTGGAGAGGATACTATCCCTTAGTCGACTTTTACGACATGCTCGGGGAAAGAAGCAGCTGGACGCATTCTATGCGTTTTCTTTACACGCAGCCCAGCAGAGAAGTAAGCATTAGATATCCTGAAAGTGTAGAAGACTGACTAGGGCCTACCACTATACATCCTGAAGTACTTGACTACGATTCCATCGAAGTAATCCTGCTTGACCTGGCCTGCCTCCATGGTCTTGTGGGTGAGGGTCGCGAAGCTGAGGATACCGGCGTGGCGGATATCCTGGGGGAAGTCCAGCCCTGAACACCAGGAATCAAAGTCAAAAGTAAATAAATAAATTCGTATGAGCTAGTGGCCAACTCTTGTGACAGAGTTTTTAGGTCGCCTAAAGGCCTCCGTCATGGCTTAACGACTCAAAGTCAAAGAAAAATATTCAGAAAATCACTAGAAGTGTTGTCCCAAAAACACCTTACACTGTGTGTTAATTGTCAGTGAGTCAGTCAGAAACATATGAGTCATAATCATCTCCCTGCCCTTATCCCACTCTATGTGGGGTCGGCACAGCATCTTCCTTGGATCATGTTGTAAGAGTTTTGGCTAAGGTGTTTTATGACCGGCCGCCTGTCGTCAACCCTCCTTGGGAACAGCAACATATGAGTAACTCTAGTATAGATGATGAGTGTTACCAAGTTTGGTGAGCACCTCCAACTCTTCGAGCAGGTGCTGCGAATGGATTGCCACGTTGAACGGCAGCTTCCTGATGAGGGAGAGCAACGCTGCATCTTCCACCTTCTCCTGAACAGACATTGAGAGGAGAAATAGACTTCACATGGCCGTCGTCAGCTCGTTCCTGGCTTCCTTCCCCTACACATTTTCCCTCCCAATTTCTAAATCCTACCAAGGTATCAACTCTTTAAAATCACAGAGTTATTTAAAATCACCAAAATGGCCCATTTCCATTGATTTTTTTCAACTAATTGTTTTTTTGTTTGTTTGTAACGAATAGGCTCTGAAACTACTGGACCGATTTCAAAAATTCTTTCACCAATAGAAAGCTACATTATCAGGGACCAGTATAGGCTATAATATATTTTCAAAAAAATTAGGGATCCGTAAGAAAATTGCAATATTGTAACCCAAGGTAGAAAACCCAAAATAGTTAAGCGTGCGCTGCGAAAACTATTGATTATAGAACAAAATTACTAGACCACCAGTGCTCTCGTAAGTGTGAACAAAGATGATTTTAATGCATGTATGTTATTCCTTTTCTGATATCGTCATAGAGACCAGCGGATCTCACTGAACAGCTTAACCTTAATCTGATACTGTGGGTTGAATAGTTTTTTTTTAGCCTTAGAAATCGTATTTTGCCTTTGGACCAGAAATGAACTCGTGCGATAAATGTATTGCAGGTAAAAATGTACGATTTTTTATATTTTTCATCTTTTGTGTCCACAAATAAATAAGGAACTTATTTCTAAGGAAATGTCACATAATAAGATCTATTTATTGAATCTCCTTCCACTCATTTCACTTTCTAAATATTAGTGCAATATCAGTAAGCACTGGTGTAGTGACTCAGCCTTTCATTCCTAGGTTCCGATCAGGTCGTGAACCAATAGATTTTTATAGAAAACTAGCTGCCGCCCGCGGCTTCGCTCGCGTGGTACCTGGATGAAAAATAGCCTATATGTGAATCCAGCACATGTACTATGTATATTCCAAGTTTCATTCAAATCCGTTCAGCCGTTTAGACGTGATTGAGGCACAAACATCCAAACATCCAAACTCACAAACTTTCGCATTTATAATATAAGTAAGAAGTAAGAAGTAAGATTATGTACTACACGCATACGAAGTCGCGGGCTACAGCTAGTATTCTATAAAGTCATTTGGTGATTTCAAAATTTATTTATTTTTAATTCTGATGTCACCAAATGACATTCAGTGTAGTGGTTGGTCGTGGATTCAAATCCGGCCGTGCAACAATGGATTTTTCTGCCCGAAAAATGTAACTGTTCGAAATAACACGAAGGTAGGTTGATTTCCTGTCTTCTTTCCTCTCTCTTTCTCCCACTTTATATCTCCCTTCGCTCTCCTTGAGGCTTGCCTGGTCATGGATGAGATCTACGATAAAGTGAGCTTTACCATAAAATGCCTATTAACTCTCAACTTCAAGGTGTTCACTCACTTCTTTCCGCTGTCCTCTTTTTCTCTTCGTTCTTACCTTTTCCTCCAGAACCAAATGCTTGATGAACTTGACACAGTCATCACTCCTGACATGAGGGAGTATCTCCAGGAAGATGTTCCTGGAAGTCTTCATGTCATAGCTGATGCCCAGGACCAGCTTTATACCTTCATCCCTCCCACCTATTTCTTCCCCCAATACATCAACATTTCACTTTTTCAGTTATGTTCAACTCTTCACCAGACTTCTCCCTCCTCCCCCTCATCTATTCCCTCCCACCCCCTCTCTCCCTCCCATATTCCTTACCTTCTCTTCCAGAACCAAATACTTGATGAACTTGGCACAGGCATCACTCCTGACATGAGGGAGTATCTCCAGGAAGATGTTCCTGGAGGTCTCCATGTCGTAACTGGTGCCCAGGACCAGGTCGTTGAACAGTTTTATCAGGGACTCGTATTTTAGTTGGGACATTGTACTGGAAATAAAAATATATTATTTTTTTACAAGAAAATTTGTGTTTTGCCCCCTGGTCTATCCAAAGTTATATTACTGAACTAAGGCTGTTCAATCGTGATCTAGAAGAATCCAATGACACCTCATACATACATAATTATCACGCCCGTATCCCTAACGGGGTGGGCAGAACCACAAGTAATCATAAGAAAACTTGCAGCCACTGATCCAAGACTCCCAAGATGGATATGGTGAACCATGGTGACAGGTGATCAGCCCATCGCCCATAATATAGGGTATAATATAAAAATCTTATCACTGATAGTCATCGTATGGCTAACCATACATCCTAAAAGCAACCGACATGAAGGGTATATTCCTCTCATATCGTGAGAGTGAATAAAAAAAAGAAATTCCACTTCTTTTACAAATTTAACTCCTAAAGGATGCAGTGGGAAGGTGAAGGGCGTTCCACTAGTAGGTAGGTAGGTAGAAGACATGGATGGACATGACCCCCCCCCCCTCCCACCAAAATCATACGCGTCAAATTGAAAAATCTAAAAATTTACAAAATATAAAAAAGCTATTTTCTGCCCCTAGCCGCGATGCCAATAAAAATAGAAGGCTTCCATTTGTTTTATAATGTGTGCAATAAAATTGTGTATTGTGCAATAAAATCTGATTTACCTACTCGACATATTCTATTATGACCCCCCCCCCCTCCCCCCAAATTACAGTCCGCGACCGCGCGTGACGTAGGTAAGGTACATATTATTATACTCCCAACACATTACCCTCTTAAGCAGTCGGGTAAAATATAGCAGTACCAATAGACTTACTTGAGTAGCTCAATGAAATCCAAGTTATGAATAAGAGATGCATTCCTCACTATGTTATCTGCGTCAATACCTTTTCTAGCTATTTTTAAGAGTATCTGAAACGGATTTAAATATATATTAACCCGAAATAAAACAATAACGTTTATTTATCTATTTATACAAGCATACGCATTCTATGTTTTTCTTTACTCCCAGTCCAGCAGAGAAGTAAATATGAATGTACTAGCTGCCGTCCGCGGCTTCGCTCGCGTGGTACCCGGATAAAAAATAGCCTATAATGTTAATCCAGCACATGTACTATGTATATTCCAAGTTTCTTTCAAATCCGTTCAGCCGTTTAGGCGTGATTGAGGCACAAACATTCAAACATCCTCACAAACTTTCGCATTTCATACTAGTATTATAAAGAGGAAAGATTTTTTTGTTTGTTTGTAACGAATAGGCTCCGAAACTACTGGACCGATTTCAAAAATTCTTTCACCAATAGAAAGCTATATTATCAGGGTCCAGTATAGGCTATAATATATTTTAAAAAAGTTAGGGATCCGTAAGAAAATTGCAATATTGTAACTCAAGGTAGAAAACCCAAATTAGTTTTTGGCGTGCGCTGCGAAAACTATTGATTATAGAACAAAATTACTAGACCACCAGTGCTCTCGTAAGTGTGAACAAAGATGATTTTAATGCATGTATGTTATTCCTTTTCTGATATCGTCATAGAGACCAGCGGATCTCACTGAACAGCTTAACCTTAATCTGATACTGTGGGTTGAATAGTTTCGCGGGCAACAGCTAGTATAATATAAGTAAGAGGTAAGATGAATAAATTGTATCTAGACAGTCACACTATTATTACCGTATAACACTTATTGGCCAAGTAAAATTCCGTTGAATTAGCAATGCCATTGGTTGGATCACTGAAATCCCCCGCCACATACTGTATGGTCGTCTGTGATAGATTTAACTTCTCAATATTAGCTGAAGGTATGTTCTCTTTAAAGCTTAGAGATAAGCTGAAAAAGAGCAGGTATTAATACATATATCACGCCCGCATCCCTAATGGGTTTAGCAGAGTCACAAGTAAACAAGAAAACTTGCAGCCACTTCTGATTTAAACTCCTAAGATGGTGAACCATGGTGACAGGTGATCAGCCCATCGCCCATATAGATGGTCCAACATGCTGGAGGATACTATCTCTTAGTCGAATACGACATGCTCGGGGAGAGAAGCAGCTGGACGCATTCTATGTTTTTTCTTTACTCCCAGTCCAGCAGAGAAGTATGTAATAAAAAGTAAGAATACCCACTCAGTATTTACAGACAGGATATGGTCATGTGTCTTGTAAAGGTATGTGCTCATGAGATCCAAGTTGACCATACCCTTTTCATCGTCCAGTTCGTACTGTCTCTCAGCTGTCGATATCGAATCTACCTGAAAATAGAGGACTTCGCTATTCTTTGTATCAAATTTGATCCATATACTACCCAGAAATGGCGTCAATGAAAGGTCAAAGTAGGTGAAAGGTCACCAGGTGAAGTCAACGGTCTAATAATCTAAGTAAAAGTACCAATCAAAGGTCACACTGTCACAAGGTCAAATGCAAAATGTTAGAATACACCAGGTCAAAGGTCACAGGTTCAAAGGTAACTTACGATGGGTCTTTCAGAGTACTAATATCTAAGCAAAAGTACCTTAATCAATGGTCACACTGTCACAATGTCAAATGCTAAATGTTAGAATACACCAGGTCAAAGGTCACAGGTTCAAAGGTAACTTACGATAGGTCTTCCAGAGTACTAATATCTAAGCAAAAGTACCTTAATCAATGGTCACACTGTCACAAGGTCAAATGCAAAATATTAGAATACACCAGGTCAAAGGTCACAGGTTCAAAGGTAACTTACGATAGGTCTTCCAGAGTACTCCGAGGTCCACGGCACTGAGCCCCAGCTGTAGCTGCTTTTAGTGGTGGGGATACGGATGCTGGTGTACTTGTTGATGGTGTTATCCTTCACCGTGTACACCATCACGCATATCTCGTCTAGGCATGGCTGTAAAGTAAGTTCGTATGAGCTAGTGGCCAGCTCTTGTGACGGAGTTTTTAGGCCGCCTGAAGGCCTCCGTCGTGGCTTAACGACTTAAAAGCCGGGATCGACAATATAACGTGCCCTCCGAAGCACGGAAGCGCTCAGCTCGTAATGCCACTTGCGGTCACCCATCCCGATTGTGACCGCGCACAGGGTTGCTTAACTTCAACGATCAATCAAGATCGTCTAAGCAAGCTTCGCCACGAGCGCTTTTGTGCAGGCATGGTGTGAAATAACATAAGCACTGATGATCTAGTTGGTCGTGGGTTCAAACCGGGTCGTGTAGCAATGGATTTTTCTGTGCGAAAAATGTATGTGCGCTATACCAGTACTCTCAAACGGCGAAGGAAAACATCGTGAGGAAACCCGCGGCTTAGTCAGCTCCGCACGTATTGACCATGTCTTTCCTGTGGACAAGGCCGACTAAGCTGAGAGGATGGAATAGGTGCTGGGCAAGCCTACTCCATCTTAATTCGTCCCGGGCACTACAGCGTTCCGTTTGTGAAGGTAAAAGTTGCCTCCTGAAGCTGTATAAATCATCTACTATAGATGGTAAGAGGCCTTAGTTTCCTCTTTTCAGATACTATCACTAAATGCTACATATCTACACTAATATTATAAAGATTTATATTTATGTTTGTAACGAATAGGCTCCGAAACTACTGAACCAATTTAAAAATTCTTTCAACAGTAGATAGCTACGTTATTATGGAATAACATAGGCTATAATTTATTTTCAAAAAAATTAGGGATCCATACTGTAACTCCAATAATGAAACCGGAGTTGTAAAAAAATAACCTAAAAAAATCTAATTTGTTAAATACACGTACGAAGCCGGAGCGGGCTGCTATAAGTCTATATTCTAGAGTGTAGTATACCTCATTCATGGAGTAGGTCTTCGAGGCTCCAGGAGCTGTGTTCCTGGTGAGCTGGAGGTTGACAGAGATAGCTCTCTTTAGGTTCACAGACCAGGCTGGCTCGTCGCCCACGTATATCGACTTTATGAAACCGTTGTCCTTGAATATAAATTAATATTTTTGTTATTAATGATGAGGAGCATAGGAGTGTTGGATGGCACAAGCAAAGGAGGCCTATGTCCAGCAATAGGCAAAGACATGCTATGGATACATATTTCTTCCGGGTCTGGGTGTTGTAATATTATGTATTATAAGTATCTATGTATTTACAAAAAAAAAGTATATAAGTATTGTATCAGCCATCTGGTGTCCATAGTACAAGCTTTGCTTTGTTTGAGGCTAGAATGGCGCTGGGTGAAATGTCCACAAATATTTATTTATTTATCATCACGCGCTAATGTGGGCAGAGCTATTAGTAATCATAAAAAAACTATGGATTTGGTAAACCATGATGACAGGTGATCGGCCCATCGCCCATACAGATTGTCCATCATGTTGGAGGATACTATCCCTTACTTGACGACATGCTTCAAAGAAGCAGCTGGACGCATTCTGTTTTTTCTTTACTCCCAGTCCAGCAGAGAAGTAAAATAAATTATAGTATCCCAAATAAACGGATTACACGCAAATGCCAGGTCAAAGGTCACAAGGTCACCAGGTTGTTACTGGTGGTACCTGGTAATCCAACTCCCACGGCTCCCTGAGGAACCTGTCGCCTTCTCCTCCTTGGAGGTAGGATCCAGTGTCACTCACGTTACCCACCACCGACTTCTGGAAGTATTACAAATATTATCTAAGAGATGTCAAAGTTTTTAATGAAAAGGAAAGTTATTGGTTGTCTTTTAAGATTAACATAGATTTTTTACATACATATTACCCATGCGCGGTCGAAGCCTGAAATTTTGGAGGGGGTCACTCATCATCTTCCAGCAATTATCTCACTCTATGTGGGGTCGGCACAGCATGATCCTTGGATCATGCTGTTAGAGTTTTGGCTAAGGTGTTTTATGACCGGCCGCCTGCCTGACGTCAACCCTCCTTGGGAATACTTGCTTATTGTACCTCATCATGTTGGAGGATACTATCCTTTAGTCAACATTTACAACATGCTCGGGGGGAGAAGTAGCTAATAATAAAAATAGAATATGTCGAGTAAATCAGATTTTATTGCACAATACACAGTTTATTGCACACATTATAAAACAAATGGAAGCCTTCTATTTTTGTTGGCATCACGGCTAGAGGCAGAAAATTGCTTTTCTATATATTTTGTAAACTTTTAGAAGATTTTTCAATTTGACGAGTACGATTTTGGGGGGGGTCATGTACCCTGTGACCCAAATAGACCGCCATGGCTCTCGTATATATGAGTAGGATAGTGGAATGCGTCGATTATCTACTATCGGCCATGGACGTGGGTAATATCCCAGCTACGTATTAGCACCAAATTACCTTAGAGACATCTAAGTAGAATCGCGCCCTGCTAAAGTTATCATACGCCTGGACCCTCAGCTGACCCTCCATCAGCCATGAGGAAGTCTTCTCACTCATCGGCTCCGTACCTGAATGATAGCCAACAGTCACACACATCATCTTCCTGCCCTAATCCCACTCTATGTGGGGTCGACCGCAATACAAAAATACCAAATTGTAGGTGATCGGATTGAAGGCAACGACAGAAGAAATTTGAGGGTGCAGCCAGAGTTCAATAGTGCTTTTTTCTTGTTCTGAGGTTCAGCCATATTTTGGGCTTCAGAAAGTCCTAGAAAGTCAAAAGAACTTTTTTTTTATCCTATTTCGTCCCACTGCTGGGCAAAGGTCTCCCCCATGGATTTTTTAAAAGAACACACATTAGTTTGTTTTTATTGGAAACTGCGATACAGATAAGTCAACTAAGGCAGTTTACAATGTGTTCCAAATTGTTTCATTGTAATGATGTATTATTTTTACCATGTTTATTAAATGAAGGGTTCTTTGCAGTTCGGTAAAAATAGATTGCTAAACACATCATCATCATCTTCCTGCTTTTATCCCACTCTATGTGGAGTCGGCACAGCATGATATCTTGGATCATGCTGTAAGAGTTTTGGCTAAGGTGTTTTATGACCGGCCGCCTGCCTGACGTCAAAATTGATTGCTAAACACATAACCCTCCTTTTACTTCGCAGAGTGTAAAATCTGTCTACATACCAATGGAGACATTAGTCTTCAAATCATAGATGTACTGCTTCTGGAGTGGGAAGAGTAGACGTAGACCAGTTTCAAGTCCCGTTGTTCTGGAGACAGCTGAAAACATCAAATTCAGAAGCAAGTTGTCACGAGCACTGGTGGTCTAGTGGTAGCTGACCCAACCTAAAGTCGTGGGTTCAAATCAGATCGTGCATCAATGGATTTTTCTGTCCAAAAATCATTCACGCTGTACCTACCAGTACTCTCAAACGTTTAGGAGCATCGTGAGGAAACTAGCATGTCGTAGAACCTAATAAATGCCTATGAGGCGCACTTCAAACCCTTTCACCACACTGGTTCGAAAGAAATAGTAACACAATTAGTGGTAGTAGTAGTAGGAACAAGTTACTAAACTAAGGCCTTTTACCATCTATAGTAGATGATTTTTATACAGCGTCAGGAGGCAACTTTTAACTTCACAAACGGGACGCTGTAGTGTCCGGGACGAATTAAGATGGAGTATGCTTGCCCAGCACCTATTCCATCCTCTCAGCTTAGTCGGCCTTGTCCACAGGAATGACATGGTCAATACGTGCGGAGCTGACTAAGCCGCGGGTTTCCTCGCGATGTATTCCTTCACCGTTTGAGAGTACTGTTATAGCGCACATAAATTTTTCGCACAGAAAAATCCATTGGTACACGACCGGATTTTAACCCACGACCTTAGGATCGGAAGGCGGGGATCACTACCAACTAGACCACCAGTGCTCTCAGAAGCATGTCCCCTGTGACCCCCCGCCCCCCTCCTTCGGACCGCGCCTGTACCTACTTACTAAGCTTTATTAAGTAAAAAAAACTAACTTTTTTTTCGACCTAAAAGCTCCGTCGCTAGAGTTGGACAACAGCTTATACAAACCTATTTGCTTACTACATTTTGTCAAACTGTTACAATAGATTTCAACTACTTACCCAGAACACACAAAATAAGTTTAAAAAGCATGATGTAAATCAAAATACACAATCAAACACAACACATCATGATCACAGACAACACCAAGGACCAATTATTTAATAATACACAATAATAATTTATTGTTATTATTATTTATGACTATAGAAGCCGCAAGACTGAATGTTAATGTCAGCTCGTGCTACAAGAATAAGGATGTAGCTGATAATTTTAATGTGTAGGTAAATATTTTTATTATTTTATTTTCCGTGAAATTTTGGTAAGTTCGTACGAGCTAGTGGCCAACTCGACCGACCGCTTAAAGGCCTCCGTCGTGGCTTAACGACTCAAAAGCCGGGACCGACAATTTAACGTGCGCTCCGAAGCACGGAAGCGCTCAGCTCGTAATGCCACTTGCGGTGACGCATCCAAATTGTGACCGCGCACAACGTTGCTTAACTTCAACGATCAATCAATCGTCACATCCACACAAAGTTTCGCATTTATAATACATTAGGTATATCACAACACCCAGACTTGGAAAAAATATTTACAGAACATGCAAACATTTCTGCCGCAGCGGGAATCGAACCCGCGCCTTTTGCATCTCAGCCGAGCACTCGCCCGCCACTCCATCGTCGTCAAGTAATGTCGAACAGTGAAGGAAAACATCGTGAGGAAACCGGCTGCTCATAGAAACTTAAGCCAAATTGACACAGTGAAGGTCGCGGGCAAAACATTGATAAGAGATGCAATGGACCAAAATCAAAAGGGGCAGCAGTGGGTGATACCAATAGGATAAATAAAATGAAAAGTGGATTTCGCTCATACCGCCTTATCCCCCAGCCCTCTTATCAGAGTGCGTTGATAAGGTATTGACCTAAGAACTCCTAAGTGAAGCTAACATTCTGTCCAGTGTATCCTGAACCCTATCTGACTGAGCGCAAGTACAGAGTTAGGTACTCATAGGTACCTAAAAGTGATCTAATTTGTCTAATTTCTCGAGAGCACTGGCGATAATATGCACGAAAGAAGCTTATGAGACGCACTTTAAATCCTTTCACCACTGGTTCGAAAGAACTAGTGACACAACTGGATACCTAGTTATATCTAATTTGTCATAGTTGTACCTACCTACAAAAAATCTGCCTTGCACAACTGCAGTGTGAAATCAACTGTTCTTATTCTTAAAAGTCATGATCTACGAGTATTATCACAGTCAAAATAAAAACATACGCATAACATGGATTAAAAATGTTTTCACTTTGAGGAAACAAAAATATTAAGAAATCATTTTTATTTTTGATTATACACATTTTAATACCTATTATCAGAGTTCTACATCGATATTGGAGAGCAAAATTCGCTTTTATGCTCTGGAAAATCTCATGGTAAAGCAACTGGGATCTATCATAATTGGTCATCAATTTACGTGACTCAATGAAGACAAGGCCAATTTTTGTTTGAGTTGTAAGTACCTACTAGTGGGTAGGTATTTGTTTAGGTCGTTTTATTAAGTCTCGGTCATAAAAAGTAGGTGCCAATTTTCTGCTGGCGAATTCTTTGCACTAATTTTACCTAACTGGGTGAAAATTATCAAAGTACCTAGTTCTATTTTACGACAGTACCTGGGAATGAAGGAACTTAAGACTGTGTACTAACTGTTAATGAAACGCACACTTTCAACAAAAAATCTTGGAGAAAAATAAATAACATGAATAATCCTACAATTCAAAAATCCCGCTTTATTTAGTTTTATTTTACCGGGTAAAACTGGCCAGTATTTTTCATCTGTTTTTATCTCGAAATGTGATTTTAGAAAATCGTTTGTACAAAATCTAATTTCAAGAGAACTTCATGAGAAATCTTTATTTATCTTGGCATAGAACCTTTTTAGTAACTAAGAAAACCTAATGTTATAAAACTGCGTGAAACAGAACGCAAATTTAAAATTGCCGACTAGTAACATTTTCCCTAGACTTACGGAGAAGTTGGCAATTTGAGGCAAAAATATTTGAAGGTAATCTATAATCTAAGCAAAATATTTATTTCTTTTATGACCTGTTTACGTCTGCACATAAATTCAATTAATTTACATGGTGTGATTACCATGTCATTACCTCAACACGGCGAAGTATTTATCGTAATTAGGATTACTTTTTACCTGAAATAAATAAGTATTATTATGTCAATCTCATAATAATAAAATTAAAATCCATAATTTTTAATATTCGGTATAGATATCGCAGGGTTATCATATCTTAACAAGCGGTTAAGATAATTATGATAACCTTTACTGTTCAATCTTATGATAGTCTGTTAAAAGTTTGAGTAGGCAGAGAAGATGCCATGGGATTTATTGATTACTTTCCTTAGGGTATTTTAAATAATGAGCTGGAATTTCGTTTTTATATTGACACTGACTGTGACGTATGTAGTGTTTGTTTAGTTTTTATTTTCATTTATAGCAGGGTTTCCCAAAGTGGGCGTAACGCCCCCTTGTGGGCGCTGCAGGCCTAAACGGGGGCGGTAAGAGACCCAGAAAAAAATGGCTGCGTTGTGTAGAGGCTTGGGGGGTGATTTGTAATTTCATCTAGGATTCTTAGACACCGACTGAGCTCTCGACATCAGATTCATCCTTTACATAAGTTTTTATAACAGAATCGATTATGTTTGTTTTATTAAAAGATACTCTGTCTGAATACCTTAAAATTGCGTTTGAATAATCATTCTCATTAGCAGGTGTAGCCTATAAGAGTCAACTTGAGATCTGAGCGCCGCCGTTGTGTACTACCTACTGCGCTCAGGTCTCAAGTTAACTCTTGCGGGTTATAGTAAAAGTCTCGTTTAGAATTAATCTCCGATAATAGAGGTCACAATAATTAATTTAATTTGAAGTTAGAGTGGTTTTATGTAGGTGAAAAAATGGGAGCGCTAAAAATAATTTATTCTCAAAGTGGGCAGTAGACAAAATAAGTTTGGGAACCCCTGACTTATAGATTCCTTCCTTCCTTTGTATGTTAGATAGCAAAATTATCCTATTTTATTAAGTTAACATGCCAAAATTAAAAAAATGCCGGTGTTGTCGCTCAGGTGGATGTAACAAAGATCTATTTAACAGCTACATGTTCGATGGCAAATTGGAAAACTATGGTGCGATGTTGACGAAAACTTTTAATCTTACTGTGAGTTTGTATTTTGAGAAGTAGATTTATGACCTCTGGTACTTCAAAGAGTTGGGCTGGCTGGGGGAGGGTTAGCAGGGGGATAAAACTATAGCCTTTTACCATCTATCAGTAGATGATTTAAACAGCGTTAGGAGGCTACTTTTACGTTCACAAATGGGACCCCGTAGTGCCCGGGACGAATGATGGAATAGGCTTGCCCAGCACCTATTCCATCCTCTCAGCTTAGTCGGCCTTGTCCACAGGAAAGACATGGTCAATACGTGCGGAGCTAACTAAGCCGCGAGTTTCCTCACAATGTTTTCCTTCACCGTTTGAGAGTACTGGTATAGCGCACATAAATTTTTCGCACAAAAAAATCCATTGGTTCACGACTAGATTTGAACCCACCACCTTAGGGTCGGAAGGCGGGCTCACTACCAACTAGACCACCAGTGCAGGGGGATAATGCACAATACCACCCACAGTGGGATCAGAATTGGAATAGAAGCCGGAAGGCTATGAAAAGATAAAGATAATTTATTCGCTTAAACATTGTGTTGGTTACATAATTGGCATGCAAGGTTATATAATTGTATACATATTTAAATAATGGTACTTAATAACATGTTTTACTGATTAATACCGGTTAGCAAAAATGATTAGTTATGAAAATACAGAAGCGGGTCAAAATTAAAATTTGTCACGTAAAAAGTTGTTAGTCATCATCTTCCTGCCCTTATCCCACTCTATGTGGGGTCGGCACAGCATGATCCTTGGATCATGCTGTAAGAGTTTTGGCTAAGGTATTTTATGACCGGCCGCCTGCCTGACGTCAACCCTCCTTGGGAATACTTAAAAAAGTCATTAGTGTCAGTAGAATTTGTCTATTAACATTTTTAAAATCTAATTTTAAATAAATTAATGTTCAGCAGGTATTAATATATTGTGTATTTATTTAATCAAAAAACAAATTTCACAGCTCTCAAGAATATAATTCTTAATACTTATGAATAATTCGTACAGCCAATAAAGGACTTACATTTCTTAGATACGGCATATGAAGCAACCGTTCTACTAAATATTATAGTTATGATAAACTAGCTGTTGCCCGCGACTTTGTACACGTTAGATTTCTAACCATTCCTGCCTTCCTTTATTGTGTGAAAATTATTGTGTGCTAACTTAGCCTGTCGGGCCCTACTCCATTGAGCATGGCTCTGTATTTCCTTTAACCATTGTAAGATGTGCCGCCTTACCTTTATATGGGGTAACAGTTCAGTCAGTATATTAGGATAACTTTTATTTATGTTTTTCAGCTGAAGCAGCTAAAACAATACATCTGTGAGGGCTGTATAATAAAACTCCGAGAAGCAGTGAAATTCAAGCAACAAATACAAGATGCAGCGGCTAAAAATAAGAAGAAAAATGGCGCTGGTAAGATTATAAGTACTAGCTCTTGACCACAGCTTTAGATTTTTTATCAACATAAATAAAATAAAATAACACCCAACAGTCACATACATAGTTCTCACCCCACACTAGGATGCCCTGTGTCGTGGGTATCAGAAACTGCGTGTACCATGGTACCACAACACCCAGACCCGGAGGAAATATTTGCAGAACATGCAAACATTTCTTCCGCAGCGGGAATCGAACCCGCCGAGGCCGTCAAACATGATTATAAAGAACTGTCCTAACATTTCGTTTATAGGCTAGTGGCGTAGTAAGTGACTTTAATATTGATTATACGGTGTCACGAACAGTACCTACTTTATTATTTTCTCGAATAACTACACGCCGCCCGCAGTATGCCCAAGAAATCCTGACGAACCGACATATCAAATAAATTACGTTATGTTATTTTTATTTTTTCAACTTATCTGCTGGACTGGGAGTAAAGAAAAAACATAGAATGCGTCCAGCTGCTTCTCTCCCCGAACATGTCGTAAAAGTCGACTAAGGGATAGTATCCTCCAACATGATGAGATACAATAAGCAAGTATTCCCAAGGAGGGTTGACGTCGGACAGGCGGCCGGTCATAAAACACCTTAGTAAAAACTCTTACAGCATGATCCAAGGGTCATGCTGTGCCGACCCCACATAGAGTGGGATGAGGGAAGGAAGATGATGATTTTTATTGATTTCAGATTGTCCAAAAAGTAATGAAATAAAATTGAAGAGCAGTGATGAAGAACGGCCATTTATATTAAAAGATGAAGGTACATACTTTGGTCATTGTCATGTCCATGTCCTATGCCCATGGACTTCTATTGATAATTAGGTACTTACTAATCGTATGGTGGAACCAGTGTGGTGAAAGGATTTAAAGTGCGCCTCAAACGCTCCTACAATTTGCACATGTTTTCAAACTTATTTAAGTTCTACGACCATTACCAACACTTACTAGATACATCAAATCGCTCGTTTAAAATTAAAGAGAATTAACTCAAAAATCGTGAATTTCGAGTTACAAGATTAAAACGCACTAACTACGCGGAAAGAATAGGTTGCTTTCGACAGCGGCTTCAATATGAACCCGTGATGCGAACCAGAAGACTACCCGTCTCTTTTCTATTAACTGCGGGGACAAGTTGATTCTGGTAAAGTGACATCAATCAGTGATGTGCCGGGCGGTGACAAGTTTAAGTTTGAACGAAAATCAAATAATTTCCTTTATTAGACAAGGTAAGTGTATTTTATGACTGACTTTCATTAGTAAAGAGACATATTTTCGACTTACTTCACTTTAAATTAAAAATTGACTAAATAACATGATCACTATTAGATTTTATTTCGTTTTATTGTTAAAAACTGTAACAGCTCCCCAGTAATAAATTGACTTATTTCGATGTTCTTTTAAATAATCATACGCATTTTTGGTGCATTCTAATATAAATCTATTTATCGTTGAATTCAAAAGAATATCTTGGTTATAATTGTTTTTTGTTGCTCTTTAGTACTGAAGTGACAGTTGATCGAACTTAAATTTTAAAAGTTGCTTCTATTTAAAATTATTTAGACAATCGTTTTCAAAAATGTCTTGGAGGAGTCGAAGAATTCTGGGGTTGGTCAGTGAAGATTCTACGTCACACAACCAGAACATGGAAGTGGATTCACGTGAAAATGAATCTTTCCGAATTAATACTAACTTGGAGGTAAATATTAGTTCATTTTTGAAAACAAAATAGGTAATACAATTATAGTTACGATGCTATCTATCTATCTAGTCATGTCACCTTCTTTCAAACCAGTGTGATGAAAGGATTTAAAGTGCACCTCAAAGGCTCCTTTGTGATGCTTTTGATATATGTGGCAATAGTAATATTATTGGTTTTCATATTATTATTGAGTGTTGATGAATTATTAATTTTTCTACTTCCAGTTATCAAAAAACTTCTACGATCATGAAGATGTTGAAAACATTATCTCCATGTGAGACTAGCTCACAAAAAAATGAGACTAATTTAAAAGATTTAGAAGATTATCTTATCCATTCTCGTCACTCCACACATCCATCTTAACATTCTCATCTCCGTTGCATGTACCTAGTCTTCTTTCATCCGTCCCTTTGGTTGCCCAACATTCTGATCTATACATTACGACAGGTCTTACGATTGATTTGTAAATTTTCCCCTTAATTTTAAGGGGCATTCTTGGATCGCAAGTTGTCCCAGTGACCTGCCGCCATTTCATCCATCCCGCATTTTATTCTATTTTTCACATCCCGGTCTATATTGCCGTCGTTCTGGATCAATGAGCCGAGGTACCGAAAGTCGGAGCAGACTGGAAGGGATACACCATCTAAGGCAATGGGTGAGAAACTGGATGGACCACCGAAGTCGCAGAACAGGTGCTCGGTTTTTGTTCTGCTGATCAACAGAACAAAAACCGAGCACCTGTTCTGTCCGTGTCAATCCGACACTCTCCAGTTTCTCTTGCCATTTTTCCAGTCTACCCTGGACCTCAAGCGCATTATCTCCGATAAGAACAATGTCGTCGGCGAACAGCATGCACCAGGGTGCCTCCTCCTGTATGTCTAATGTCAATGCATCCATTACCAGGAGGAACAAATAAGGGCTCAAAGCCGATCCCCGGTGCAAGCCTACAGCCACATTGAACTTATCGGTAACACTCCGATAGTTGTATCAAAAAATTAAGATATTATAGAGAACACCCCAGAGTCTGACCATCAAAGTATGGCAAAAGCCCGAAGACGTGCTGTTGTCAATCCTTAAATAGTTACCTCTTCTTTATACACCGATGAAAGCGATATTGATGACGATGTTGAAGATCCAACATTTAACTTCGAAGACAAGTTTGCTAACGCTGGTAGCCATAAAAGAACTAACTTTGTCAAGCACAGAGACTTCAAGCTCTGACTCTGATATTGAGATGCAATAAAGAGGCCGCAAGAGAGTTCGTGATCCCAAAAACTGGAAACAAATCAAGGTTAGACGATTGAGAAATTTAGGGAAATCGTATGTATCCATGTCGAAGACTCGCAAAGATATGGCAGCCTGCTGCCTTCAAATACCGTGTACTAAACAATGTCGGCTGAAATGCTCAGAAAAGATCAATAACAACGATTGATAAAAATTGTTTCATGAATTTTGGCAATTAGGAGATTTAGATAAACAAAGAGCTTTTATCGATTCATGTATAGTCGACGTGCAACTAAAATATAGATACACGAATGCAGAAAACCCCCGGCGTCCTAACAAAGCCTATTACTTCACTGTGGACGATCAGAAAATAAGAGTGTGCAAAATGTATTTAAAAAAACTCTGGATATATCTGATAAAATGATTTATGATACGATACAGACGAAAAGAAATGAATTTGGTTGAAGACATGCGAGGAAAACATGGAAAACATAAAAAACTTAGTCCACAATTACTTAAGGATTTAAGAAAGCATATTTTATAGATTCGATTCCCAGAATCGAATCTACGTGAGAGCTACTAGTTGTAGACAATAATATAGATGTTGAAAAAACCAACACTTACAACTATGTAACAAGAAAAAAGACCTGAAAGACCTCATCAGGAAGGGATTGATTCCTTCGTATTACGCTAATTTTTACAATTCTATAATTTAACTATAACTAAGTGGTTTCTCATTTATTGTTGAATATTATTGTTTTGAGGTTTCTGCTTGTTTTGGTACTGAAGTTACATTTAAGTTATATTATTATTGATCTCACTTTACGAAAGCTGTATGAAAAATTATATTAGCTCTTATATAATTATATTATTTCATCGCTGGATTGGGAGTAAAGAAAAAACATAGAATGCGTCCAGCTGCTTCTCTCCCCGAGCATGTCGTAAAAGTCGACTAAGGGATAGTATCCTCCAACATGATGAGATGCAATAAGCAAGTATTTTCAAGGAGGGTTGACGTCAGGCAGGCGGCCGGTCATAAAACACCTTAGCCAAAACTCTTACAGCATGATCCAAGTATCATGCTGTGCCGACCTCGCATAGAGTGATAGGGGCAGGAAAATGATGATGATGATATAGATTATTTTGTTAATTATGATTAAGAATGACCTAGTTAACTTTAATAATGTTTAACTGTGATCACAATTATCTTTAAAAGAAATGTACCTATTACTTATAAATAAACACAATTAGACTGAAATAAGCATTAAGTACATTAATTTCTACTTATTTAAACTTTTTGAAATGAATCTGTCTATAAAACAGTTATTTTTTTAGTTTAGTTTATTGTATTCCACATTTTTTATAATAAACTGTGCTGATTGCTGATTACCTGTTTCGTTTCATTAACAAATAAATCCTTCAATCTCAAATGAGTTTTATAAAAAAAGCGAAACATTAAAATATACTGGGGTTAAGTTGCATTTATTTTTCATAAAAAAAGATGTATTTCATTTTAAACCTAATTGTTAAAATATTTATTTAAAGTAAAGTGCATTATTTCATTTTGTGTCAGATGTAAATTGGCAAGGGAAAATAATTTTTAATAATAAAACGAAATAAGTTAGGATTTTTTGTTTTGAGGTCATGTATAAAAATTACTGTGTATAATATCAATATTTTTACTATGTTATATTAAAGATAAATCTATTAGCTATGATATAAATTCATTACATTACATAAAATATTTGTATTTTTTTATATAATACATAAATTTTAAGAGGTCACGAATCCGAAAAACTTCAAATGCGAATTGCCAAAAATCATGTTTTTTGAGTTAATTCTGTTTATTTTTAAGCGTGCGAAATGTTAGTACCTATTCAAAGTGAGACTGAAATTATTACTGGAAAAGGCTTATTATGCTACTCATGATTATTTGAATGATAAAAATATTGACTTGTAATTTAAAAAAAATATATAAAGGCCTTTTACCATCCAGTAGATGATTTATACAGCGTCAGGAGGCAACTTTTACCTTTACGTAACAGGACGTTGTAGTGCTCGGGACAAATTAAGATGGAGTAGGCTTGCCCAGCACCTATTCCATCCTCTCAGCTTAGTCGGCCTTGTCCACAGGAAAGACAACTTAGTCAGCTCCGCACGTATTGACCATGTCATGGTCAATACGTGCGGAGCTGACTAAGCTGCTCTAAAACAGTATTGCAAAACATCTGTACAAACCTATATTACTCAATAAATAATTTATGATTATGACATGCCAGTTTCCTCACGATGTTTTCCTTCACCGTTTGAGCGTACCTAATGGTATAGGCATTATAATTTTTTCGAATAGATCAACGTACACTAAAATAGTACAAATTCATCATCACCATCATCATCATGTGTCACAAAATTAAATATGTCAGTCTATGCCATTTAAATTCTAAGCAGTCGGGTTTTTTGTTCTTTTAAATAACATAAATACATATTATCATGCCCACCCCGTTAGGGATACGGGCAGAGCCACAAGTAATCATAAGAAACTTGCAGCCACTTCTGATCCAAGACTCCCAAGTTTGATATGGTGAACCACGGTGACAGGTGATCAGCCCATCGCCCATATAGATCTAAATAAATACTTTTTATTGTGTTATAAATTGAATTTAAAAATTCCAGACGCAATACACAATATCAAATCAAAGGCCTTAGATGAGGCAACAAAAGGAAAGGCCTCAACTGAAGACTTGTCAAGCATTGAAATGTCAAAGACCAAGGAGGACAATGAAGTTAACAAAAGGATTGAGAATGTAAAAGAAGACGGAAAAGAAAAGAGTAAGTTAAGGCCCGGTGTCCGTGGTGATCCGGTGATGTGGTTACAAAATAACGGCCCAGAACACTATGCTGTCCAAGTTGAAAAACTATTTATCATGATTATTTGAATGATAAAAATATTGACTTGTAATTAAATTAAAAAAATATATGACATTATTATTAGACTTTGTAAAATGTAAATAAATTATCATTATATTTATAATGAACTAGCAGCCGCCCGCGGCTTCGCTCACGCGGTACCCAGATAAAAAGTACCCTATGTCCCATTCCAGCACACGTAGGTACCTACTATCCTCATTATTCATTATAGTGTACGCTAAACGATGACTAAAGTATTGCCATCTCTTACCATTTCATAATGACAAACAGTGACAGGGCTAACTTTAAGCAATGGCTAACTTTAGCGAACGAATATGAATAATGGTATGTAAGTATATTCCGTAGTTTTTGCGTGAAAGAGTAACAAACATACCTTAATCTAAAAATTAAGAAATTTCGGTGAATTTAGTAAAAATTTTGAGAGTTAAGGTAAACTATTCAAAACGCAACAATAGCGCGTCGCGTTAGCAGCGACATCTAGTTTTCAGACGTAGAATTACGTCAGAACTCCATGAATAATCAAGATTGGAAACTTATTAGACCAGTAATAATTTATGCTTCCTTTCACAGGTAATTTGACATTGACACTTCCTTTTCCATATGTTTTGTGTCATCTATTACTAATCTTTGGTTGATACCAAAGATTAGTAATAGATGACACAAAACATATGGAATCGCTGTCATATGTCAAAATAAAAGTATTCTATTTTTCATGAAAAACATGCCAAAAATAAAGAATTTATAGGTAATTATGACATCAACTAAATGAGAAAAATCGGCTCTTTAATTTGATATAGGTTACGTGCAGTTTTAGACCAAAAATTGATTTCAGGTTTTCATCCCTTTTCACCCCTTTAGAGGTTGAATTTTGAAAAACCCCTTCTTAGTACACCCCTACGTACCAAGGTTTACCTACACTGAAAATTTCAAGTCTCTACGTCCAGCGGTTTAGGCTGTGCGTTGTCTGTCAGTCAGTCAGTCAGTCAGTCAGTCAGTCAGGACAAAGATTCTTATAATATAAGATATAGACTTCGCGCACGACCGCTGCGTAGGGAGCCGACCTCGCGACTGAGCCGCGCGGGTACCTTACTCATAGATCTAAACTCCCCTCCCGCACGCGCACCCCCGCCTTGGTGACGCCCACTTCGCAACGGGCCGTGCAGCAGAAATCGTAATATTTTAATTTCGCCATAACTTCAAAACCAAACGTCCAATTTTAATCATTCAAAGACCAAATATTATCTCCATAAACTGTTCTTAGTGATGAAATCATTTATTTTGATAAGGATTAATAGCATGAGTAAAATAAACGCGTTTAAATGTAGTCCAAAAAAAATTCAAGATTTTTAAATAAAAAAATGGTTGCTGTGCCTCACTCGACATAGATGGGTATAGTGTGTCGCGGACTTTTTTGTAGATATTTATAAGATCTACAATTAATTAGAACATTTTATGGTTCTATCTTTTATAGTTTAGGCAGCGTACGCAAAATAAGTAACTTTTCTGGTTGATTTTTTACACCTTGTGTCCGAAAAACCCAAATATCTTACGGAACCCTATTTTTTTCCAAAATAAAATATAGCCTATGTTACTCGTGGATAATGTAGCTTTCGAATGGTGAAAGAATTTTTAAAATCGGTCCAGTAGTTTTTGAGCCTATTCAGTACAAACAAACAAACATACAAACAAAGTTTTCCTCTTTATAATATTAGTGTAGATATTGCATGCATACTACGCTGAATGTGGCTGCTCTAAAACCAAGGCCTTTTACCATCTATAGTAAGATGATTTATACAGCGTCAGGAGGCAACTTTATACCTTCACAAACGGAACACTGTAGTGCCCGGAACAAATTAAGATTGAGTAGGCTTGCCCGGCACCTGTTCCATCCACTCAGCTTAGTCAGCCTTGTCCACAGGAAACACATGGTCAATACGTGCGGAGCTGACTAAGCTGCTCTAAAACAGTATTGCAAAACATCTGTACAAACCTATATTACACAATAAATGATTTATGATTATGACATGCCAGTTTCCTCACGATGTTTTCCTTCACCGTTTGAGCGTACCTACTGGTATAGGCATTATAATTTTTTTGAACAGATCAACGTAGACTAAAATAGTACAATTTCATCATCACCATCATCATCATGTGTCACAAAATTAAATATGTCAGTTTATGCCATTTAAATTCTAAGCAGTCGGGTTTTTTGTTCTTTTAAATAACATAAATACATATTATCACGTCTGTATCCCTAACGGGGTGGGCAGAGCCACAAGTTATCATAAGAAACTTACAGCCACTTCTGATCCCAGACTCCCAAGTTGGATATGGTGAACCACGGTGACAGGTGATCAGCGCATCGCCCATATAGATCTAAGTAAATACTTGTTATTGTGTTTAAAAGAATATTGTGTTATAAATTGAATTTAAAAATTCCAGACGCAATACACAATATCAAGTCAAAGGCCTTAGATGAGGCAACAAAAGGAAAGGCCTCAACTGAAGACTTGTCAAGCATTGAAATGTCAAAGACCAAGGAGGACAATGAAGTTAACAAAACACAATGCAAAAATATTGAGAACGTAAAAGAAGACGGAAAAGAAAAGAGTAAGTTAAGGCCCGGTGTCCATGCTGATTTCAGTTTTCACCCCCCACTTCCTCGTACCACTTCTGATCCAAGACTCCCAAGTTTGATATGGTGAACCACGGTGACAGGTGATCAGCCCATCGCCCATATAGATCTATATAAATACTTGTTATTGTGTTTAAAAGAATATTGTGTTATAAATTGATTTTAAAAATTCCAGATGCAATACACAATATCAAGCCAAAGGCCTTAGATGAGGCAACAAAAGGAAAGGCCTCAACTGAAGACTTGTCAAGCATTGAAATGTCAAAGACCAAGGAGGACAATGAAGTTAACAAAAAGATTGAAAATGTAAAAGAAGACGGAAAAGAAAAGAGTAAGTTTAGGCCCGGTGTCCATGCTGATTTCAGTTTTCATCCCCCACTTCCTCATCCCATGGAAATAAGCGATAATGGGTATAGTGGTATTGTGGTACAGCGATACGCGGTGGGGTGTATTGAACATTATCCCCCTGCTAACCCTCCCCCAGCCAGCACAACTCCTTGAAGTACCGGAGGACTTTGGGATGTTGGCAGCAGTGTTCCAGTATCCTCGATGGTGTCGAGATTGTTGGTGGTGTAGATGAGGTCGAAGGTGATTCAGACAGTCAGAATTATACGGCATCACGACGACCTCTGTGGCGTGGCGGACGAGTGCTCGGCTGAGACGCAAGAGGCGCGGTTTCGATTCCCGCTACGGGAGAAATAAATAAATGAATAACACCCAACAGTCACATACATAGTTCTGACCCTACACTAGGATTCCCTGTGTCGTGGGTATCAGAAACTACGAGTACCATTGTACCATAGTACCACAAACGGGATGCTGTAGTGCCCGGGACAAATTAAGATGGAGTAGGCTTGCCCAGCACCTATTCCATCCTCTCAGCTTAGTCGGCCTTGTCCACAGGAAAGACATGGTCAATACGTGCGGAGCTGACTAAGCTGCTCTAAAACAGTATCGCAAACATCTGTACAAACCTATATTATTTATGATTATGATTATGATTATGACATGCCAGTTTCCTCACGATGTTTTCCTTCACCGTTTGAGCGTACCTACTGGTATAGCGAGTTATAATTTTTTCTAACAGAAGAACGTAGGAATGGTTGCGTGGTACAAATTCATCATCACCATCATCATCACATGTCACAAAATTAAATATGTCAGTCTATGCCATTTAAATTCTAAGCAGTCGGGTTTTTTGTTCTTTTAAATAACATACATACATATTACCACGCCCGTATCCCTAACGGGGTGGGCAGAGCCACAAGTAATCATAAGAAAACTTGCAGTTACTTCTGATCCAAGACTCCCAAGTTGGATATGGTGAACCATGGTGACAGGTGATCAGCGCATCGCCCATATAGATCTAAGTAAATACTTGTTATTGTGTTGTGTTTAAAAGAATATTGTGTTATAAATTGAATTAAAAAATTCCAGATGCAATACACAATATCAAGCCAAAGGCCTTAGATGAGGCAACAAAAGGAAAGGCCTCAACTGAAGACTTGTCAAGCATTGAAATGTCAAAGACCAAGGAGGACAATGAAGTTAACAAAACACAATGCAAAAATATTGAGAACGTAAAAGAAGACGGAAAAGAAAAGAGTAAGTTAAGGCCCGGTGTCCATGCTGATTTCAGTTTTCACCCCCCACTTCCTCGTCCCACTTCTGATCCAAGACTCCCAAGTTTGATATGGTGAACCACGGTAACAGGTGATCAGCCCATCGCCAATATAGATCTATATAAATACTTGTTATTGTGTTTAAAAGAATATTGTGTTATTATAAATTGAATTTAAAAATTCCAGACGCAATACACAATGTCAAGTCAAAGGCCTTAGATGAGGCAACAAAAGGAAAGGCCTCAACTGAAGACTTGTCAAGCATTGAAATGTCAAAGACCAAGGAGGACAATGAAGTTAACAAAAAGATTGAGAACGTAAAAGAAGACGGAAAAGAAAAGAGTAAGTTTAGACCCGGTGTCCGTGCTGATTTTAGTTTTCACCCCCCACTTCCTCATCCCATGGAAATAAGCGATAATGGGTATAGTGGTATTGTGGTACAGCGATACGCGGTGGGGTGTATTGTACATTATCCCCCTGCTAACCCTCCCCCAGCCAGCACAACTCCTTGAAGTACCGGAGGACTTTGGGATGTTGGCAGCAGTGTTCCAGTATCCTCGATGGTGTTGAGACTGTTGGTGGTGTAGATGAGGTCGAAGGTGATTCAGACAGTCAGAATTATACGGCATCACGACGACCTCTGTGGCGTGGCGGACGAGTGCTCGGCTGAGACGCAAGAGGCGCGGTTTCGATTCCCGCTACGGGAGAAATAAATAACACCCAACAGTCACATACATAGTTCTGACCCTACACTAGGATTCCCTGTGTCGTGGGTATCAGAAACTACGAGTACCATTGTACCATAGTACCACAAACGGAATGCTGTAGTGCCCGGGACAAATTAAGATGGAGTAGGCTTGCCCAGCACCTATTCCATCCTCTCAGCTTAGTCGGCCTTGTCCATAGGAAAGACATGGTCAATACGTGCGGAGCTGACTAAGCAGCTCTAAAACAGTATCGCAAAACATCTGTACAAACCTATATTACACAATAAATGATTTATGATTATGACATGCCAGTTTTCTCACGATGTTTTTCTTCACCGTTTGAGCGTACCTACTGGTATAGCGAGTTATATTTTTTTCTAACAGAAGAACGTAGGTATGGTTGCGTGGTACAAATTCATCATCACCATCATCATCACATGTCACAAAATTAAATATGTCAGTCTATGCCATTTAAATTCTAAGCAGTCGGGTTTTTTGTTCTTTTAAATAACATACATACATATTACCACGCCCGTATCCCTAACGGGGTGGGTAGAGCCACAAGTAATCATAAATAAATAAAATAAATAAAAATAAATAAATAAGAAAACTTGCAGTTACTTCTGATCCAAGACTCCCAAGTTGGATATGGTGAACCATGATGACAGGTGATCAGCGCATCGCCCATATAGATCTAAGTAAATACTTGTTATTGTGTTGTGTTTAAAAGAATATTGTGTTATAAATTGAATTAAAAAATTCCAGATGCAATACACAATATCAAGCCAAAGGCCTTAGATGAGGCAACAAAAGGAAAGGACTCAACTGAAGACTTGTCAAGCATTGAAATGCCAAAGACCAAGGAGGACAAGGAAGTTAACAAAACACAATGCAAAAATATTGAGAACGTAAAAGAAGACGGAAAAGAAAAGAGTAAGTTAAGGCCCGGTGTCCATGCTGATTTCAGTTTTCATCCCCCACTTCCTCATCCCACTTCTGATCCAAGACTCCCAAGTTTGATATGGTGAACCACGGTAACAGGTGATCAGCCCATCGCCCATATAGATCTATATAAATACTTGTTATTGTGTTTAAAAGAATATTGTGTTATTATACATTGAATTTAAAAATTCCAGATGCAATACACAATATCAAGTCAAAGGCCTTAGATGAGGCAACAAAAGGAAAGGCCTCAACTGAAGACTTGACAAGCATTGAAATGTCAAAGACCAAGGAGGACAATGAAGTTAACAAAAAGATTGAGAACGTAAAAGAAGACGGAAAAGAAAAGAGTAAGTTATGTAGTAGTATCAATTCTTAGTATCAATTATCAATTCTTGAAAATCACCAAAATGGATTTTTTTTTAATTTTGAAGTCACCAAATGACTTTCAAGACAACGAAATTGAAAAGAAAATCATTTGAAATGGACCATTTTCAAAGATTGATACCATAGTCTCAATTGATAGAAGTTTTTGGAATGTTGAATTATGACATCCGGTAACAATTTGAGAACTTTCAATCATTATTATTACATTACTAAAATTCGGAGCTGGATATTTTTAACACAAAACTACATAAATTTATTCTAATAATTAAAGACATTCTCCATTTCAGGTAAATCAGATGCTAATAATAGCGTCTTGGATCTACTGAAAAGATTGCAGATTGCAGGTAATTAATTTTAATATTTTTATTTTTTGTTATTCACTTCTTTATTGCGTTATTATTTTTTCTTTTCTTCTGATTTAAATGAAAGATATCCAAGCAGATGGATCGGCCGATTGGGCCCGATATAATGGCCTCAGCGTTCGCCTGACCTCAACCTGCTTCTTTTCTTTTATTAGGGGTGAAGGAATTTACAAAAAACCTATCACCATTCAAGACCTGCGTCGAAGCGGCACAAGAAATGGGATAAAAAAATTATAATCGTCTCCTTAAGAGGTCATCATAATCATCTTCCTGCCCTAATCCCACACTATGTGGGGTCGGCACAGCATATTCCTTGGATCATGCTGTAAGAGTTTTGGCTAAGGTGTTTTATGACCGGCCGCCTGCCTGACGTCAACCCTCCTTGGGAATACTGCCTTATTGTATCTCATCATGTTGGAGAATACTATCCCTTAGCCGACTTAAGAGGTCATTTATAAAAAGATTTAGGGCCTGCATAAGGGCAGGACAATTTGAGCATTCGTTGTGACTGGATAAGGTATATTAAATTTTAATAAATTTCATTATTTTTTATTTTTTTTTCTCATGTCGTGCCTGCTTCTAGAAGGGCGTACACTGTATTTAACACTATTTTTATTTATTTTTGTATTCGTGTAACACCCAGTTTAGTGGGCCAATAAAAAGAAAAAATAAAAAAATGGAAGATAGCACCTCTGATGCATTCATAGCAATAGTACTTATATAATAGTACTTATGATAAAAAGTTCATGCTTTAATACCATTTTAGAATCCTTATGAAATAGGCAATTTTAACAAAATAGTCGGCCAGACGGGTTCCATACATTTTTTTACACCACAGATGCTCAAGCTTATCAGTAATAAACTTAAAAGAAATATATCTTTAGGGACATCTTGTAAATTACTACTGTAAAAGAAAAAAAAATAAAGTTGTTTTACAAACATCAACATTAGTGAACAAATTGGGGAAAAAAAATCGGTGCTAGGGCATAATCTGTGGACGTGATGCCCCCTAATGTGTAGAATAGTGGGAATTTTCTAAGTTTTACTAAATAGTGACGTATATACAGTGACGGATTAACCCCTAATCAAATTAAGCAATTGCCTAGGGCATCACGTCTGAATGGCACCAGAAGGAGCACAAAAAAATCCGTCCTTAGGGCATCACGTCTCACTCTCACGTTACATCACATCATCTTATTTTACAAAAAACTAATGTTTTTAGGCGGTAAAGGTTTAAAGACCGATTCTAGTTGACATACGGATAGGGGGGCCCACAGGCATGGATTGCTTAGGGCATCAAGTACTCTTAATCCGTCACTGCGTATATACCTACCCTTGAACCGTTTTAGATAGAATATAAAAAACCGTACGGGTATATCCACTCAATTCCGGACACCCTGTATACCTACCTGTACGACTGTTGCATATATGTTTTTTTTATTTTTTCAGCAAAAAATACATCCGAAAAAAGAGCCATGAGAGAGAACTCAATGAATCTGATATCAAACTCGAATCTCTGCATTTTCAAGTCCTTAAAAACCAGATTCTCCTGCTACTTATGTTCAGAAGAGTTTTACAATATAAAGGAACTCAAAACCCACACAGAAGAGCACACCACAAACGAAGTCATCAAAAAATTCAGAAGATCAAGAGGGTCATTCTATGAAAATGTTGACATCACCAATTTAACTTGTAAAATCTGTTCAGAAAACTGCACAAACTTAGACACATTAAGAGCACACTTGATTGAACGTCACAGCTTAATTTTCGCTGATATCGGCTATAATTTAATACCTTATAAACTGGAAGAGGGGTTCAAATGTGAGATTTGCAAAGACTCTTTTAAAACATTCACTCGACTATCAATACATATGAATAAACATGCCACAAACAATGTCTGCGATACTTGTGGCAAAGCTTACTTCAACCGGCCCAACTTAACACACCATATACATTCGGTTCACACTAAAGTTAAGTGTCCTAAATGTGACCAAATATTCTCAACAAGGAATAAATTAAATACTCATAAGAGAAATGTACACGACGCTCCTCCTATAAAACATCACTGTTTGAGATGTAACTTGACATTCCCTTACTCATACCAACTTAAGAATCACATGGTTAAAACTCACGAGCAGAAACATAACATTGCTAAGTGTAGAGTATGCAAGAAGATATTCAAACAGCGTTACTTATTAAAGACTCATTTTCGTATTGTGCATCTTAATGAACGTAACTTTTCATGTACCATATGTGATTTAAAATTCCATACTAAAAATGGTCAGCGTAGACATGAGGCGCTCCACGGAAATCCATCTTATACGTGTTATCATTGCGATATTAATTATAGAAGTAAGGATTCTTTAAGACGTCATATGAAAACCAGTCATCTAAATATTCTTAAAAATATAGCTTAACCTTTTCACCGCCAATAACTTCTATAGAAGTTCGAGGTTTTCGTGCCGTCCACGCCACTACTTCTATAGAAGTTCTTCATTGTACCTACTATAATAATAACACACAACACAACAGTCACATACATAGTCCTGACCCCACACTAGGATTCCCTGTGTCGTGGGTATCAGAAACTACGAGTACCATGGTACCGCAACACCCAGACCCAGAGGAAATATTTACAGAACATGCAAACATTTCTTCCGCAGCGGGAATCGAACCCGCGCCTCTTGCGTCTCTGCCGAGACATTGCCCGCCACGCCACCGAGGCCGTCATAATAAAATTCCTTTACGATTTTTATCGATATGACGTTACCCTATCCTTGCTTTCGTACTATATAATCTGTTATACATTTATACGTTGGCGCACAGCGTGATATCGCGTATAAGTTAGATGGGCCGCGAAAAGGTTAAGTAGTTTTTGAGGAAAATGCTGTACCTTAGAGGTATACAACTTAATGAACCTTTAAATAATTTATGCAGGCGACAAAAAAATGCGCGAAGTGAAACTTTGATTATAATTTTGAGATGATTATAGTTGTGGTATTAGAATAAATTTAACTGTAGGTTAACCGTTGTAAAATGTTTATCTTATTCCACGGGCGTAGCCAGGGGGAGGGCTTTGGGGGTTCAAACCCCCCCCCCCCCAAAGTTCAGATATTATCATCCCCCCCCCCCCCCCCAAAGTTCAGATATTATCATTCATAGAGTTAAAATAAGAATAGGCGTGCGGCATGTCTCATTGATGTCGCGGGCAACAGCTAGTCTTTAATATTTTTCTTATTAGGGGTTATTTTATGTACTTTTAGTCGTTTTATTTTCTTATTTTCTTGAACCCCCGCAGCTACGCCCGTGTCTTATTCATAGGTACCAAAAGAGTATTAAGATATCATAATGTTATGTATCTCAAAGTCAAAGTATATTTATTGCAGAAATACATGTGTAAGAGATGTTGGGCAGCATAATGCTTAGGTACATTAATATCACGTAGGTACTCTTACCTAGTTTTAAGGCATGCAATTTATTAATTCTACAATGTCAAAATTTTAAATTTTGTCAATACATTTTTAAAAAATTATAGAAAAGAAAATACGCAAATTAAAACATAAATAATGGAAAAAGAGAACAAAAAAAAACATAAATCTACATTAAAAATGAATTAAAAAAAATAATATTTGTCTTTTACAAATTCGTTTTAACAGAATAATAGCATCTCTTTAATAACAAAGTTAAATATATTTGTTTTATTATTAAAGTAGTCCTAGAGTTGTGGATTCAACCTCTTTCCCAAATTTATGATAATTATAAATAATAGGCGCATAATAATATCAAGTACCTGTATATCATTGTAACATTGTACCTATTAGTAACAGTAAGAGCGTTTTAAAAAAAATTTGAGAGTTTAACACAAATAAAATACCTAGATAAAGTTAAAGAAGTTGATTTATAATCTTGGTAAGCAGTTTTTTCCAATTCTAGAAAATGTTGATCTCCTCTTGGGAAACCTAGAATATAATATAAACTATTTTTGATAAGTATAATCTTGTCTGTAGTAAGTAGTGCACATTCCAGAAAATGTTGATCTCCTCTTTGGAAACCTAGAATATAATATAAACTATTTTTGATAAGTATAATCTTGTCTGTAGTAAGCAGTTCTTTCCAATTCCAGAAAATGTTGATCTCCTCTTTGGAAACCTAGAATATAATATAAACTATTTTTGATAAGTATAATCTTGTCTGTAGTAAGTAGTGCCAATTCCAGAAAATGTTGATCTCTCAGGAAACCTAGAATATTATATAAACTATTTTTGATAAGTATAATCTTATCTGTAGTAAGCAGTGCCATTTCCAGTAAATGTTGATCTCTCGTGAAACCTAGCATATAATATAAACTATTTTTGATAAGTATAATCTTGGCAGTAAGCAGTGCTTTCCAATTCCAGAAAATGTTGATCTTCTCTTGGGAAACCAAGAATATAATATAAACTATTTTTGATAAGTACAATCTTGTCTGTAGTAAGTAGTGCCAATTCCAGAAAATGTTGATCTCCTCTTGGGAAACCAAGAATATAATATAAACTATTTTTGATAAGTATAATCTTGGCAGTAAGCAGTGCTTTCCAATTCCAGAAAATGTTGATCTTCTCTTGGGAAACCAAGAATATAATATAAACTATTTTGAATTTTAGAACAGATTATAAATATTTATTTTTGTAACTAAATTCAACATAGTTTTCTATCAAGACACTAATATACCTACTATCTACCTAGATACCTACCAGCCCTACCAGTCGGTCCCGGCTTTTAAGTCGTTAAGCCACGTCGGAGGCCTTTAGGCGGCCTAAAAACTCCGTCACTAGAGTTGTCCACTAGCTCATACGAACATACATACCAGCCCTTAGATAAAATAGTTATAGTTTGGATGTTAAGATGTAGGTATATACCTTCTCCATTCTGTCGTGGGTAATAATAAAAAGACCTAATGGTTCCTTAGAAAATTTCCCTCAAGTTTTAGAAGTAACCGAGTTAATTAGCTTACTTCTTGTAGAAAAGTGTTATTAGTGTTACAGACTTCTTGAACGATAACCTCGGTAATTATTTGTCATCGAGCATAACTGAATACTTTATTCTCAGTTTATTGCACAGCTCTAGTTCAATACTTGACCTTGAGTCGGCCAATCAGAGCGCAGCGACCGGGCTTCTGTTTTGGCGGAATTCGTTTTCGAACAAAACAAATAACAATACCACTATTCAGTTATATGCTCTATGTTATTTGTAGACCAGCCGTTTGATTATTCTGTATTTAATACGTAGTATTTAATTTTGACATGTGATATTAATTTCATTAAGTCTAATATTAAGACAAAAAAATTGCATACCTATAAGGTAAAATAGTACCTACTGGATCATTATTTATTAATTAATTTTAATTATTATCAAAAACATTATTTTTTTGTGTTTTTAAAAGTAAATTGTAAATCTATTTTGTAATAGATATTTTCGCAAATACTATTGTTATCGTTGAGTAGCTTTTTTAAATAAAAAACATTATAAATAAGACTCTTTATTATTTCATGCTGCATATTTTGGCCCCTTTTATAAATTTTCATTTATTTATCTATTTTTTTTGCATGCTTATTTTACATTTTGTGTTGCATATAATCCGGTCTCTAATCAAGCCCGTATCCCTAACGGAGTGGGCAGAGCCACAAGTTAACACAAGAAAACTTGCAGCCACTCCTGATTCAAAGTCCCAAGATATGGTAAAAATTGGTGACAGATGATCAGCCCATCGCACATATAGATGGTCCATCATGTTGGAGGATACTATCCTTTAGTCGACTTTTACGACATGCTTTAGAGAAGCAGCTGGACGCATTCTATGCTTTTTAGTCCAGAGGAGAAGTAGAGTAGAGTGTTGAAAGCAGTCCTTTTAACCTTTACGCTCAGTGACGGATTAACCCTTAATCAAATTAAGCAATTGCCTAAGGCATCACGTCTGTGGGGGCACCAGAAGAAGCACAAAAAAAATCCGTCCTTAGGGCATCACGTCTCACGTCACCAAAAACCACAATAAAAAAAGCATGGATTGCTTACGGCATCAAGTAGTCTTAATCTGTCACTGTTTACGCTAGTGTTTCTGTCTTCACGGTTGGAAGAGCCGTCTGAAAATGGCAACTCTTGAGCTGTTCCTGTATCTGCCTGGACCTGGCTCTGGCCAAAGTCACCTGGCTATCAGCTACGCGGACGCTCTCCTGCAAAATAAACACATTTATATAACGTCCATGTCCTTCACTAGCTCTGCCCTCTTAATAGCAAATGCAATACTTTTTGATTGATTGATTTTTTCTATAAAATTTTTAATCTTTTATATAAATTGTTTGTTTTGTGTGTGTGCCAAATAAATGTATTTCTTTCTTTTCTTTCTATACTTGCAAAATGGCGGTTTCGAGAAAAACGCGCTAATCATAATTTTTAGATATCTCTGCAGCAAGTCAATGTTATATACTTATAGTAAAAAATATAATGATTTTTTTTTATGTAGGTATAGATTTAGCCCCTTGGAAATACCATGTGAAAAACCAAAAAATGACGATTACTGTAAGTGCGATTAGTAGGGCAGGGCTGTTGCCCGCGACTTCGTACGTGTGTAGTACATTATTTTGTTATATAATCAATAGTTTTCGCAGCGCACGCCAAAAACTATTTTGGGTTTTCTACCTTGGGTTACAATGTTGCAATTTTCTTACAGATCCCTAATTTTTTTGAAAATTTATTATAGCCTATACTGGTCCCTGATAATGTAGCTTTCTATTGGTGAAAGAATTTTTAAAATAGGTCCAGTAGTTTCGGAGCCTATTCGTCACAGCAAGCAAAAAAACAAAAAAATATTTCCTCTTTATAATATTAGTATGATAGGTTAGCACTGAGGACGTGGGTTCAAATCCGGTCGTGTACCAATGGATTTTTCTGTGCGAAAAAATTATGTACGCTATACCAGTACTCTCAAACGGTGAAGGAAAACATTTTCCTGTGGACAAGGCCGACTAAGCTGAGAGGATGGAATAGGTGCTGGGCAAGCCTACTCCATCTTAATTCGTCCCGGGCACTACAGCGTCCCGTTTGTGAAGTTAAAAGTTGCCTCCTGACGCTGTATAAATCATCATCTACAATAAGTGTTGTAGTATTATGTATTTACAAAAAAAGTATATGTGTATTCTATCAGCCATCTGGTTCCCATAGTACAAGCTTTGCTTAGTTTGGGGCTAGATGGCGATGTGTGAAATGTCCACAAATTTATTTATTTTTATTCAATAGTAGTCACCTGCAAAGCTAGGAGTTCTTTATCTAAACTGGCCATCCTCTCGTATGCTATCTTCATAGTATGGAGTCCAAGAACTTCAACATTTCTACGCATTGAGACATTCACCTCCCCTGTAACCAAATTACACTATAAAAGTAAGTTCGTATGAGCTACTGGCTAACTCTTGTGAAGGAGTTTTTAAGCCTCCTAAAGGCCTCCGTCATGGCTTAACAACTTTAAAAGCCGGGACCTCAGACCAACTAAAAGAAAAGACGGGGCGCCGCGAACAACAAAAGTGAAGCCACCTTTTTATCTATGTGTTTTGAGGTTTTGTGTTCCAAGTAACCTAAAATTCATAGTAAAAATAATTGAAAAACGTGATACAAGTGAAAAGTGATTCCGTGAAAATTTTTATGTGATTTATGAATATCTTAACTCAATCTTACACAGTTTGATTTTCGTTTCTATTAAATAATATTTGCTTGCTTAGCTTTCTTAAGATAGGATTAAACCTTAAGGCTCATTTCTTGTTTTGAAAAGAAAATGTAACTTACACAAGCGATGATGTAGAACCGAGTTGCTGAAGATCTTCAGATGGTTTGGAGACAGCTGTGGTGGTGGCTGGGGAATGGTACTCCTCAATGGAGGAGAAACTCGACCTGATAACAAACATAAGTATATGTTACCACAAAACTTACTGACAGTGTAAAAAGAATCTTAGCATGAGGTCAAAATGCACTAAATGTCTCTAGATAACTTTCTTTAGTTGTTGAAACCAGTTTTTTTATTCATTTCATAGTTTTCTTGTAATTAACACTTATTTAATTTAGCGGGCTATTTGATTTCAACATTTTGAGCGGTCTCAATAAATCGGGATGGGTGACCGAGTGACCGGCAAGTGGCATTACGAGCTGAGCGCTTCCATGCTTCGGAGGGCACATTAAACAGTCGGTCCCGGCTTTTACGGAGACCATTAAGCGGCTTAAAAACTCCATCACAAGAGTTGGCCACTAGCTCATACAAACTTACTTACTCTCTGCCTTTCTTTTAAAAACTTGAAATAAGTAGCGATGTCCCTTAAATGTTATTCATGTGCCATAACATCCTATCCGCACAGTAATTAAGAAAACTCTACCAAATTAGATTGGTATTACCTTCCTCATCAGATTCTGATGCTTCCCCTGATATAACAGAGGCTGGTGCATGCTGAGTGGTCTCTGCATCCTGAGAATTGGACAAACAATCATTATTATTAAATGACAACCTCTGTGGCATCGCGGGCAAGTGCTCGACTGAGACGCAAGAGGCGCAGTTTAGATTCCCGCTGCGGGGAAATATTTGCATGCTCTGCAAATATATCTTCCAGGTCTGATTGTATTATAAGTATGTACTTATAAAAAAATATATTTATGTATTCTATCAGCCATCTGGTTTCCATAATGCAAGCTTTGCTTAGTTTGGGGCTAGATGGCGCTGTGCGACATGTCCCCAAATATTCATTTAAGTATTTATTTATACTTAGATGAACTTATTGAATTTAGCCAGCTCCGCACGTATTGACCATGTCTTTCCTGTGGACAAGGCCGACTAAGCTGAGAGGATGGAATAGGTGCTGGGCAAGCCTCCATCTTAATTTGTCCCGAGCACTACAGCGTCCAGTTAGTGCAGGCACAAAAAGAATTGTCTTCTGACACTATATAAATCATCTTTAGTTTAGTTTTTTACATACATATTATCACGCCTTTATCCCTAATGGGGTGGGCAGAGCAACAAGCAAACATAAGGTAACTTGCGGTCACTTCTGATTCAGTCCTAAGATGGATATGGTGAACCATAGTGACAGGTGATCAGCCTATCGCCCATACAGGTGGCCCATCATGTTGGAGGATACTATCCCTTAGTCGACTTTTACGACATGCTTGGGGAGAGAATCAGCTGGACGCATTCTGTTTTTTCTTTACCTCCAGTCCAATTTAGTTTTTTGATGAATTTTAAGGCCGGCAACACACTTGCAGCTCCTCTGATGTTACAGCTGTCTCTATCGAAAAGCTTTGTAAAAGATAAAGCGCAACAGTTTTGTTTTTTTAGCGAGCAAACCTACTTTAAAGGTTATTTACCTACTTACAAGAGTTTTTCCCATCTCTATCTCAGAATCGGACTCCGAGGCCTCCCCGTCCACGACTTGCGGTGTTTTGGACATTGTATTTGCTTTGTTAATTGAAGAAAAATACAACAAATTTTTGATATTTCGCAATAAACACAAATCAAAACAAATCCAGCCACAACAAAAACAAGCAATAGAACTACAGACAAGACAAGACAAGGAAGAAGGAAACTAAACGTAGTGTTTTTTATGCTCTTTGGACAAAACAAAGAATTGCCAGCACTGCCAAATTTAATAATAGGCCCAGTTTTCCAGAAAGTGTAAATGGAATTAATGGTAACAAAAATATTGCTGAGTTATTTAAGGATAGTTTTAGGGTTCCAGCAATTCCAATTAGTGATCATCTAAATATAGTAGTAGATAACAGTAAACAAAATAAGATAGAAAGTCCGACAGCAGGAACAGGATTACCTCGCTTTTCTCCTAAAGAAATTGACCAAACTATTAAGATGATGAAGAGGGGTAAGTCCCCGGGTCATGATGGGCTCAGTATTGAGCATTTTCAGTGTGCTGGAGTTCATCTACCTAGAGTTCTCTCTATGCTATTTTCATTTTGTATAAATCATGCCTATCTCCCACAGGACCTAATGAAGACAATAGTAGTGCCAATAGTAAAAAACCGGACAGGTGATGTTTCCAATAAGGATAATTATAGACCAATATCTTTGGCTACAATATCTGCCAAAATACTCGACAGTTTGCTAAACAGCTATCTAAATAAAATGGTTAACTTACACGATGCTCAATTTGGTTTCCGGAAAAGAGTGTCCACAGAAAGTGCAATTTTATGCTTAAAGCAAACTGTAGAGTATTATACTAAAAGAAAAACACCTGTGTACGCTTGCTTTTTGGACCTCTCTAAGGCTTTCGATAGGGTCTCGTATGATATTCTATGGAAAAAATTGGAGAGGGTTCTGCCAATAGAATTGATAAATGTTTTCAAATTTTGGTACACTAATCAGTTAAATTTTGTTAAGTGGTCTCATGAGCTGTCAGATGTGTATGGGTTAGAGTGTGGAGTAAGACAGGGGGGGTTGTCGTCACCTACACTCTTTAACCTATACATGGATCAACTGGTTGTTGAACTGAGCAGTTCCCATGTCGGGTGCTCAATTGACGGTTTGATGATGAATAACATTAGTTACGCCGATGATATGGTACTGCTCAGTCCTTCAATAAGTGGTCTTCGAAAACTACTAAAAATGTGTGAAACATATGCTAATTTACATGGGCTACAGTACAATGTAAAGAAAAGTCAACTCTTAGTTTTTACTGGTAAAAATAAGGCGCCGGAATTTGTACCCCCCGTTACACTTTATAATAATACATTATCAGTAGTAAAACAGTTTAAATATCTTGGTCACATTGTTACAGAGGACTTGAAGGACGATGCGGATATTGAGCGGGAACGTAGAGCGTTAGCGATAAGAGGGAATATGATAGCCCGTAGGTTCGCTCGCTGCTCAGTTGAAGCTAAAGTCACATTGTTTAAAGCTTACTGTCAGTGCTTCTACACCAGCAGCTTATGGGTTAATTATTCTCAGGCATCGTTTAACGCTCTACGTGTTCAATATAACAATATTTTTAGAATGCTGTTAGGACTACCAAGATTCTGTAGTGCGTCAGGTATGTTTGCCGACGCAAGGACAGATGGTTTTCATGCTATCATTCGAAAACGGATAGTCTCTTTGCTCGGACGGGTGAGGAATAGTCCTAACGGCTTTCTCAAAATTTTCGCTCGAAAATTTGATTCCGGCATTTTTATACACTGGCTAAAAGTCGTTATATAACTTTTATTTTTATTTTTTATATTTAGAAGATTTTCATTTCTATTTTCTTTATTTAAATATTTATGTTAGATTTTAAATACTTAGTTTATGTTTTGTGTTCCTACTTCTTGTTTTGTTAGTGTTGTATTTTTCTATGGACCTGTGTCTGAAATAAAGTTTTATTATTATTATTATTAAAGAAAGCAAAACAAGTCCTCGAACCTCTCGAACAACAAGACAGATAAATTCAGTGTTGCCGGCAGTCGAGCCGAAAAAGTTACAAGCTCAAGTAAAAAAAAAACAAATATTATTCTATGAGAACAATAAAAAACAAGAGTTGATTTTTATTAACATTTTTGACATAATTTTTATTAAAATTTTATTTAAATACAAGACTACAGTCACATGAAAAACTTTATGCTAATCGCTATAGATACTTAGAATAATCTATATTTCGAGTCGGTACCATGAGCTCAGTTTTCTATCTAAGTTCGTCTAAGTACACACAGATAATTATGTACTTAGTAGGTATGTAGCTGCTGCCCACAGAACACTATTACTCCTAGCGGAGTAATAGTGCTGCTGCCTACCTTAATTATTATTTTTTATTTGATATCTCTAAACTCTAAACAACTTTTAATAGTATGTACAGTTACATACCTTGTTTCGTTAGTTTAAAATGTTGTACCTACATAAAAACCTTCAAAAATAATATTAGAAACCGTAGACTCATTGTGTAAAAATTCGAATTCGAACTCGAAATCACTCAAGTGACCGAGCTCACTTCGAACTCACTATTGTAATGATTTGTTATACTCAGAAAAAAGGCTTCAATGATATTGAACTTGAACTAAATTTCACTCAATGTGACGCCATCTATCGTCACATGTTAGCAAAATTATAATACTCGCAAAGAATAATCAATCTGAGTTTAGGTGGTTTTCCAACTAGTTTCATAACGGGTACATAGATGGCGTTGTAAACATACATATTTTAATACCGATTATATTAGTTAAGAGCTAGTGTAATGATTTGTTATACTCGCAATAAAAAAAGGCTCATTTTTAATAGTTAAAGCACTAATAATAATAAAATGTTGTCCAATTATTGTAATGAATAAAATGATTGTTGACTTTAATAATTATGGTGGAGGGTGTTAGCAGCGCCAAGTCGACGGACGGTAAAAATGAGAACTAAAGGGAACCAGAGGTTTTTGACTTGGCGGCTGCTGGCATTCTCGAGCTGGCAGTGAAACAAATAACTTGTCCTTTAAGAAACAGTTAACATTGTGTGGATTTATTTTAAATAATATATTAAGTTTATTCCAAGCAAGTATTTTTATTTATTAAAATTCAGAAGCCGGGATTTTGTTAAATTCTAGCCTACAATTTGTGGTTGGTGACATCCTGATCTTAAAACGTAAGTACCACAGAACAGATTTATATAGCATAGATTATAATGCTGATACGACTAGAATGGCATGAAGTAGCATTTTGTATTATATCTTTGTTAAGAACTATTATGAAACCTGAGGGTAGTTATAAATATCGAACCAGTAAATTTTTAACAGAGAAATCGATTTGCTTAAAGGAGTAACTTTTCACCTTTAAGCCAAAAAAAAAAAAAAAAAAAAAAAAAAAAATTCGTTGTCGGAAGGCGCAGTTTTTCAGTTTAGAAAATTTGTGTGATTATGATTTCATTGCAAAATCAGGCAGAGTACCTTATCTACCCAATTATTGCGAAGGTGATCGAGCGAGATCCACTAGGAAACAATAAAACAAGGAATAACTTAAATATTGTATTTTATTAAGACACGCAGGTAAGTGCCTTAAATAAAATGTTAGACATGTAGGTGTCTAACATGTTAGAAATTGTAATTTATATGTAGATGTTCTGGACATGTAGGTGTCTAAAAACTATAATGTAAGTATGTAGGTAAGTTAATGTTCTGTACATGTAGGTGTCGAAAAATTATAGTGTAGGTACCTAAGTATGTAGGTAGATGTTCTGGACATGTAGGTGTCTAAAAATTTTAATTTGTATGTAAGTATGTAGATGTTTTGGAAAATGTAGGTTTCCTCTATAATAAATTAGTAAGAATTAGTGTAGACATGTATGTGTCTTCAAATGATATACATGAGTGGATATTACGTTTTGGACATGTAGGTGTCTTGTAGTGAGGATTACAATGTAGACGTGTAGATGTCTACAAATGTCAATTTATATGTGAGCAGATCTAACGTTTTGGACATGTAGGAGTCTACAAATGATAATTTATAGTTATACAGATAGATATTATAATTTAAACATGTAGGTGTTTTCAATAACTATTATCTAGTGAAGATTACAGTTGGACATGTAGGTGTCCTAAAAGTTTTTTTTGTATGATCACATATGAACATGTAGGTGTTCTCTATAATTATTATCTGTGAAGATTACAGTTGGACATGTAGGTGTCCTAAAAGTTTTTTTTTGTATGATCACATATGAACATGTAGGTGTCTTAGATGTTTTTTTTGTATGATCACATTTAAACGTGTAGGTGTTCTCTATAATTATTATCTGTGAAGATTACAGTTGGACATGTAGGTGTCCTAAAAGTTTTTTTTTGTATGATCACATATGAACATGTAGGTGTCTTAGATGTTTTTTTTGTATGATCACATTTAAACGTGTAGGTGTTCTCTATAATTATTATCTAATGAAGATTACAGTTGGACATGTAGGTGTCCTAAAAGTTTTTTTTTTGTATGATCACATATGAACATGTAGGTGTTCTCTATAATTATTATCTAGTGAAGATTACAGTTAGTTAGTTGGTGTCCTAAAAGTTTTTTTTGTATGATCTCATTTGAACATGCAGGTGTTCTCTATAATTATTATCTGTGAAGATTACAGTTGGACATGTAGGTGTCCTAAAAGTTTTTTTTGTATGATCACATGAACATGTAGGTGTTCTCTATAATTATTATCTAGTGAAGATTACAGTTGGACATGTAGGTGTCTTAGATGTTTATTTTTGTATGATCACATTTGAACATGTAGGTGTTCTCTATAATTATTATCTAGTGAAGATTACAGTTGGACATGTAGGTGTCTTAGATGTTTATTTTTGTATGATCACATTTGAACATGTAGGTGTTCTCTATAATTATTATCTGTGAAGATTACAGTTGGACATGTAGGTGTCCTAAAAGTTTTTTTTTGTATGATCACATATGAACATGTAGGTGTTCTCTATAATTATTATCTAGTGAAGATTACAGTTGGACATGTAGGTGTCTTAGATGTTTTTTTTGTATGATCACATAGGAACATGTAGGTGTCTTAGATGTTTTTTTTTTGTATGATCACATTTAAACATGTAGGTGTTCTCTATAATTATTATCTAGTGAAGATTACAGTTAGTTAGTTAGATGAAGGTGTTTATTATGAACGTTTCTATGTAGGTAGGTATTACATTTTGATATGTAGGTATCATCTGTAATATTTTAAATTAATAACATTCTAACATGCAGAATTTTTCCAGTATTGGACTCCATATATCTAAAGCGAGATGTAAAGATAAAACTTTCAATTATTCATTGAAATCACATGATCATAGAAAATAATTATTAATGAATAGTTTACTTAAACACTTTTACTAAAATTTACATAATTACAGTATAATCTGGTTTGTTCTAGTATGAGTTCTGACGAAGAGTATGTTCCACGAAGGAAGAGGCGTCGCCTTCGATTTCCGTCGACATCATCAGAGTCTGAAGGGGAAAAATCCAAAGCTGATCAAGACTTAGTTCGTAACAGTGAAAGTATATCACACATTCCCACTCACAGTTTGTCTACGGATGATCTCCTAAAAATTATTGCTTCGTTGCGAGGCGACTCGACTAAGATACTAGGTGCTAATCAACAACTCAATGTGATTCCAGAATTCGATCCCAATAACAAATCACAAAATGTAGAGAGATGGTTGAAAAAAGTTAACGAATGTTCCACTATCTACGGGTGGAACGAAAAACAAACAATACACTTCTCTTTGCAAAAGTTGTGCGGTCTAGCCAAAAAGTGGTATGAATCACTTTCAACTCTGACTTACACTTGGGAGGAATGGCAGGTTAAATTACGAAAATCATTTCCAAGTGAGGAAAATTACGGTATGATTCTACAGGAAATGTTGAATAAGCGCTGTCGTCATGGTGACAATATTAGGGAATATTTTTATGAAAAATTGGCACTCATTACACGCTGTGAGATCATAGGGCGTAAAGCGGTAGATTGTGTAGTTCATGGCATAAATGATCCTTCGATAAGGAATGGTGCGCAAGCAATACAATGTTCAGAGCCAGAAGATTTATTGGCTTATTTGGTCTCACAACAACCTAAAGTTCAGACCGGGTTTCAATCGATGAGTCATAAGAGAAAAGAGTATCACAACGCGTATGTTAGTAACGCTTCCAGCGTTAATAGGGGAACTGATGCTAATGATTTAAGTCATAAAAGTGGTCCAAGCTGCTTCAATTGTCAAGAAAGGGGTCACACTTTTTATAAGTGTCCGAAGCCAATCATTAAATGTCGAAAATGTGGTAGAGTAGGACACGATTCCGACAGCTGTACGAAGAAACCCTTATTAAGTCATGATCCAAAGCAGGTTACTCCAGTTAGAAAAACATTAAAGATTTGTTCGAACGTACAAGACGTTGTGCAGTTAAATGTTGAAGAATCAAATCAAAAATTTTACAAAATGATTAAGGTTAATGATACACTATTGCAGGCATATGTTGATTTCGGGAGTGATTGCACGTTGATTCGGTTCTCAGACGCCAAAAAGCTTAGCGTAAGACAAGAAAGCAATAATCTTCCAATCATAAAAGGTTTTGGTAATACGACTATTAAACCATTATTCAAAATTTTGGTTAACGTAAAGTTAGACGATATAGAAGCTCAATTAGAAGTTTTGGTTGTAAACGATGAATATTTGCATACACCTATGCTTGTAGGGCGAAATTTTACCGAGCTACCTAGTGTCATGGTGTTGAAGGATAAGGACACCTTATACTTCTACAACAGTCCTATTCAGGCAGCTAGTGTTGGAGCAAATGAGAGAATTGATCTGTTTGTTACCAATAGAACAGTGATAGAAAAGGGGGGACTAATAGAAGTTAGTTCAAAAGAGGATTACTCAGGTGACATATATATGGAAGGTGATACTAGATTAAACCCAAATCAAGAGTATAGACTGCACAGTGGCTGTTACAGATTAATTAAAGGAAAGGGTTTCGTTTTTGTAACAGCCCTAACCAATACTCCGATAGTAATTGACGAAAATATGTTGATAGCTAGAGTTAAACCAGCAATCGAATGCAACACTTTACAAATAGATTCTGAAAGGATTATGAGTTCATTACCATTGGACAAAAATGAGATTAAAATAGGATCGGAATTGGACGAGAAGCACTTCGAAAGATTGTTTAGACTTTTACAGGAATATAGGACATGCTTTGCTACTAATTTGAGTGAGTTAGGGTGCACAAAAGAAGCGGAAATGAGTATTGAACTAAATGATGATAAGCCGGTAGTCTATAGACCCTATCGTATGTCATTTTATGAACGTGGTAAAGTAAGGGAGATTGTTGATGAATTAATCGATAATGACATTGTACAAGAATCACAATCTAACTATGCTAGTCCAGTGCTATTGGTCAAGAAAAAAACAGGTGACCATAGACTTTGTATTGATTTCAGGGCACTCAATAATAAAACCGTGAAAGATAAATACCCATTGCCCTTGATAGACGATCAAATTTCTAATTTGAGTGGAAATAAATTCTTTATAACGTTAGACCTTGCATCTGGCTATTACCAGATACCGATGGCGAAAGAAAGTCGTCATCTGACTGCATTTGTTACACCGGACGGCCATTACGAGTTTAAACGTATGCCGTTCGGTTTAGCTAATGCGCCTGCGATTTTTCAAAAAATGATCAATAAAGTACTTGGGTCGCGCAGGTTTACGTCAGCTTTAGCATACATGGATGACCTTCTTATACCATCGGAATCTGTCGAAGAGGGGTTTGAACGTCTAGAAGATGTATTAAAACTATTGAAAGATGCGGAACTTACTCTAAAACTGCCCAAATGCAGGTTCTTTGATACTAGACTAGAGTATTTAGGCTACGAAATATCTGCCGATGGTATCAAACCAAGTGAACGAAAAATCATAGCTGTCAAGGACTTTCCCGTTCCCCGTAATATTCACGAAGTCAGGCAATTTTTAGGACTAGCCAGCTACTTTCGGAAATTTGTACGTAGTTTTGGAGAAATCGCTAGACCTTTAACGATGTTACTAAAAAAGGACTGTAAATGGCAATGGGACGGAAAGGAGAAGTTGGCCTTTGAAACATTAAAAGAGCGATTGGTAGAACGCCCGATTTTGGCTTTGTATAATCCCAAATTGGAGACTGAGTTACACACGGATGCAAGTTCACTAGGTCTAGGTGGCATATTATTACAGTGGCAGAATAATCCCAAAGAACTAAAACCAGTCGCTTACTTTAGTAGACAGACCACAGCTGAGGAGCGTTTCTTCCACTCTTACGAGTTGGAGACGCTAGCAGTGGTCTGCTCACTAAAGAAATTCCGTGTGTATCTATTGGGTTTAAGGTTTACTGTGTTTACAGACTGTAGTGCGTTAAGAACCACCCTTACAAAACGAGATTTAATCCCACGCATTGCTAGGTGGTGGTTACAGATAAGTGAGTTTGACTTTGATATTGAGTATCGTGCTGGTTGTCGAATGTCCCATGTGGATGCGCTAAGTCGCAACCCACCAGTAGTTGAGGATTCCGATTTAGGCGTTATTAATGACAGTAACAGTCTATCAGTATTGCATATTTCATCAGACAATTGGCTATTGACGTTACAATTAGCCGATCCCGAACTTGTTAGGATCACCAAAATTCTTAAACCAAAAACGGACGCTGAAGCTATAGAAATAAAAAAAAATTATGTAATGAAAGACAATGTTTTACATAGGAAAGTTGGGGATCAGCTAAAGTTAGTGGTGCCTCATAACGCGCGTTGGCAAGTTTGTAGGATGAATCATGACGACATTGGCCATTTTGGTCAAGCAAAGACTCTTGAAAGAATTCAAGATCAATACTGGTTTCCCAAATTACGCCGATTTGTAAAAAAATACGTTGCTTCATGCATCAACTGTGCATATACCAAAGATAGTGCGGCTAGGGACAAATCTGGACATTTATACCCGATTGAAAAGAAAGATATTCCGTTTCATACTCTTCACATAGATCATTTGGGACCTTTTGTGAAGAGTAGGTCACGAAATAGTTACATATTGACAGTCGTGGATGGGTTTACCAAATATTTGCTTGCTAAACCTGTGAAGGATACTAAAACCAAAAACGTAGTTAGAGTATTGGAGAATATTTTCAATGATTTTGGGATACCTGAAAGAATAATTTCTGATCGTGGGTCGTCATTCACATCATCACAATTTAAAGATTTTTGTATCACAAATGGGGTAAAACATATCTTAAACGCTGTTGCTAGTCCACGATCAAATGGGCAAGCGGAGCGCTTTAATCAAACTCTTCTTAATGCATTGTCCTCAAAGAATTTAAATAATGATGAGCGAGATTGGGACAAGCAGTTAGGTAGCATTCAATGGGGCATAAACAATACGATTAACTCAACGACAAAGAAAACTCCATCTGAACTTTTGTTTGGTGTAAAACTTAAAAATGCTTCTACAAATAAATTCGGTACTAGCAAAGATGACAGGTTGGAAGAGATTACACTAGGCAGAGAAAATCTTAGGCAAATAGCTCATGAAAATATTAAAACATCTCAGGAAAAGCAAAAGGCGTTACATGATGCTAACAAACTACCAGCTAAAATTTATGAAGAAGGTGATTTAATAAAGATAATTAGGTCAAATTTTAACAATGACGGAAAGAGCAAAAAACTCTTACCAAAGTTTGTAGGCCCTTATAAAGTAGTGAAAAGATTAGGGAATGATAGATATAATATAACAACTATACCAGGGTTCAAGTCAGCACGATTATATAATACAGTTGTAGCTGCAGATCGAATGAGACCGTGGATACATATAGAGGCACTTGATTTGAATAATACAGTGACTTCTAATGAGAGCGAAACAGATGATGAAACACGTTAAAATGGTCATAATTAATGCACAACGCACACATCAATCAACACACACATCACTCAACACACACATCACTCAACACACACATCACCCAACACGCTCATCACTCAACACATATCACTCAATACACACATCACTCAACCATACACACAAAAACATTAAATTTGATCCACGCGAATGTAATGATTGCCTACACATTTTAAAATAAGTTGATAAGTAAATTATTAGTGTATTGTAAATTATTGGCGAGAAGTTGTTATTAATTAATTCTGTTCATAATTGAAATCATCTTAGAACCTATTTCATTTTAGTGATTTGTGAAATTTAAAATTTTGTTAAGTATTTTGTTTTGTTATATGTAGGTAAGTAGTTGTTGTTAATTGATTTTGTGAATATGGAAATCATCTTAGAACCTATTTGTTTTGTGTAAATATATTAAAAGTATTGTTTAACTTCGGTACCTACCGTGTATGTGATGTGTACAAACTGTTAAGATTATACATGAAGTAATATTAAAGTTAGATAATGTTAAACATTATAAGAAAATAATGGTTATATTTTTATGATGATATAATTAGTAACTATTTATTTATTCGTAAGAATACCATTGTTACTGGTATTAATTTGAATATTAAGATAGGTAATTATGCAAAACAGAAGTAATAATAATTTAGGTTTCGTGCACCAGGAGGTAGCACAGTATCAGATGGCCGAATGTAATGATTTGTTATACTCAGAAAAAAGGCTTCAATGATATTGAACTTGAACTAAATTTCACTCAATGTGACGCCATCTATCGTCACATGTTAGCAAAATTATAATACTCGCAAAGAATAATCAATCTGAGTTTAGGTGGTTTTCCAACTAGTTTCATAACGGGTACATAGATGGCGTTGTAAACATACATATTTTAATACCGATTATATTAGTTAAGAGCTAGTGTAATGATTTGTTATACTCGCAATAAAAAAAGGCTCATTTTTAATAGTTAAAGCACTAATAATAATAAAATGTTGTCCAATTATTGTAATGAATAAAATGATTGTTGACTTTAATAATTATGGTGGAGGGTGTTAGCAGCGCCAAGTCGACGGACGGTAAAAATGAGAACTAAAGGGAACCAGAGGTTTTTGACTTGGCGGCTGCTGGCATTCTCGAGCTGGCAGTGAAACAAATAACTTGTCCTTTAAGAAACAGTTAACATTGTGTGGATTTATTTTAAATAATATATTAAGTTTATTCCAAGCAAGTATTTTTATTTATTAAACTATAGTCAAGAGAACTTCATGTTTCGCAAAAAGTACACAATGGACCAAAAAGTTTGGAATCAAAACGTTGCAGAGTCACCGTATGCAGCTCGGAACAATAAAATGAGGGTTGCAGACAATCAGTGTTATCCTCTTCTGTGCTACACTTGCTACACAATATAATTTGACAGTATTAAGAAGTCAAAAAAGTAAAACACTTGAAAAAATAGAATACCTAAATATTATTTTTTTAAGAATAAAATGGCTAATAAATATCCTCCATGTGAACATATCAAGAGACCAACAGCAACATTGAAAGTCACTCAGGGTTTGTACCAGAATTTACTATTATTATACTTCTAAAGCGTTGTGGGCAAAATTCTGCCCCAAACTTCGCCAATCATCTCGTTTCCTCGAAGTCACCCACCATTCTCTCTAGAAGTCGAGATCGCCCACAATTGAGATGAGTGACCGAAAGTGGCATTACGAGCTGAGCGCTTCCGTGCTTCGGAGGGCACGCTACATTGTCGGTCCTGGCTTTTAAGTCGTTAAGCCACGACGGAGGCCTTTAGGTGGCCTAAAACTCCGTCACAAGAGTCGGCCTAGCTTATACGAACTTAGGTACTTTTGACGATCTTTGTGACGTGGCGGGCGAGTGCTTGGCTGAGACGCAGGAGGCGCGGGTTCGATCCCCGCTGCGGGAGAAATGTTTGTATGTTCTGCAAATATTTTTTCTGGGATGTAGAATTATAGTATCGTAAGAGTACAAGCTTTGCTTAGTTTGGGGCTAGATGGCGCTGTTTTAAAATGTCCACAGATATTTATTTAATTTATTATTTGTCTATTTATTTTCACAGAGGTCGCTGAGGCAATTGGCAAGGAATACCGCACACTGCCGATCTTCGAAAAAGGGCTTCACGAAGTCACATACAAGAAATACTACTCTCTGCAGACCAATGAGTATCTTAAGTGCAGATGGATGGAATATAAGAAACATATTGAAGATCGTGTTTTTGCACCGTTCCAATTTCTAGATATCAGGTAGGGACCAAAACATTATATAACATAATCTTACTTATATTCATCATCATCATCATCATCCTGACCTTATCCCACTCTATGTGGGGTACGGCACAGCATGATCCTTGGATCATGCTGTAAGAATTTTGGCTAAGGTGTTTTATGACCGGCCGCCTGCCTGACGTCAACCCTCCTTGGGAATACTTGCTTATTGTTTCTCTCTTGTATATAATCTTACTTATATTATAAATGCGAAAGTTTGTGAGGATGTTTGGATGTTTAGATGTTTGGATGTTTGTGCCTCAATCACGCCTAAACGGCAGAACGGATTTGAATGAAACTTGGAATATACATAGTACATGTACTGGATTAACATACAGGCTATTTGTTATCCGGATACCACGCGAGCGAAGCCACGGGCGGCAGCTAGTATCTTTATAATTTATGGCCTACGTGTTATTCTGATGTATAAGCTACTTATGTATGTTATTATAAAAATTTAAATCCATTCAGTAGTTTTTGCGTGAAAGCTCAAGAGGCTCAGACCAAAAAATAGAAGTTCTTTTTATTTGGTCTGAGCGTGAAAGATTAACAAACATACATACATAAAAGCTTTCGAATTTATGATATTAGTATGATATGATAATAACTTAAAACAATACAATAACCTTTTCAGAGATTATCATTTTTACAATTGCCGTAATCGCCTTTATCCTGAAGCGAGTATATATAACAAGTCAGATTTTCGCTTAAAACTGCGCCCGGGGCCTGGAGTAGACTTTCTAGGCGAACTGCCCATCCCCCAGGATCTCTTCATGAAGCGTGGTAAACAGAAGAAACGCGAGGTTAGAAAGACTGAGAAGGAAAAAGAGGAAGATACTGAAGATGCTCCCACGACTGTGGATTGAATTTTTAGCTGTAACGGTTTTTCTAAGTGATTTTAGTTTTAGATGTAATTTTTAAGCTGTTTTGTTATTAGAGTTTAGATTTTAGACAGTAAAATACGTTTTAAAATAAATGCAGCATTAATTTCCATAAGCAGGAGAGGTACCTAACATACCCAAGTACCCTTCCTAGCACAATCAGACCGAATAAAAATAATTCAATTCAGAAGAAATTCTTTTTATTTGGTCTGAGCACACGATAACATACTACGGCTGTACTAATAGTCACTGGACTACAGAATAAATGAACAAAAACAAAAAACATTAGCTGTTTTAGTTTGCGCAGGGATTTTATGGCGTGGATTTTCGTAATATTATACGAAAAAAATACCTACCTACCTCTAAAACATTAACTTTTGTAAGCTAGATCAATAATTTAGTTAAAAAATATTTGTTGACATTTCACACAGCGCCATCTAGCCCCAAACTAAGCAAAGCTTGTAGGTACTATGGGAACCAAAATGGCTGATAGAACACTCTTATTTTAAACGTTTTTTAAATAGGATTACGTACTTTTAATAGGATATATTACTAAAACACCGAAATGGAATAAAACAAGAATAAATGGATTCATAATTATTATTGTACGAAAAAAATAACAGCCTATGTTACATACTTTTTGACTCCAAAAAGATATGGCTACGTATTTGAGAAAATACGATTAGTTAGTAATTGATTTTTATATTTATTGTAGTGGAGTAAACAGCTAAATCTACGCTACCTAATCTTAATTTAAATATTTTTTGTACATTCTAATGAATAATTCAGGATAATTTGAATTAATTAGTTGAAATAATAACCAGAATTTGTATTTTATATAACAGACTTTTGGCGCTAAAATAACCAACATGGCTGCCGAGACTCGTGATGTATTCAGACAGGGAGAGTAGCTAGAACCCAGAGTGTCAGACATGTTTTAGCGATGTTACCAGAAAATCACAATTTTAGACTTTGCATGTGTGTTGCAAGTAAATCACTATTTTCTTTAAAAGTTATATTAATGGGTAGATAATTTAAAATTATTTCTATGACGTGATTAGATGCTCATGCCCATAAGTTTCTTGTCGAAGATGAACTCTCCGAGTGAAGCGTGGCGGTCCATCATCTTCTTGAGCGTGGAGGCCTTGCCGGCGAGGTCGCGTTGACCCTTGTATTGCTCCTCCAAGAACTCACCGGTCAGGTAATCCACGAGCTGTCAAACAAGAAAATAATTAGAAATATTCTTAAACGAAAAGTTTTATTTCATAGAGGTTTCGCCTTTGCTGTTATTCGGATCATAAACTAGGTCCAACTAACTCCGTTTAAACAGACGAACTCACTACATGAATTTTGTATGGAAAACTTGCCACGTGAAGTTCACCTTTTAGATGACGTTAGTGGGTCAAAGTTTAAAATATTTTTTTATTCTATGGAATCTTTTTTTTTAACCGAAATAGGTTTGCGTTTGACGTTTTAACAGTGACTTGGGGGATCACTTAGATACTTTGACATCACAAAATGGGCGGATGTTAAAGTTACATGAAAATGGAGCCGTTAATTTTTTTATGAGCTTATCATAGAGAAATTTGAGAGTGACTCCGAATTTCGTAGTTTAGATGATGTATGTATGTTCGTATGAGCTAGTGGCCAACTCTAGTGACGGAATTATTAGGCCGCCTAAAGGCCTCCGTCATGGCTTAACGACTTAAAAGCCGGGACCGTCTGTTTAACGTGCAACGAAGCACGATTTAGATGGTGATGATCCATAATGTCAGTAAAATGGACTTACGTGGTAGTCGTTGAATTCCTGGTCATCCTCGCAGCTGGCGATGACTAAGCGAATTTTATTGGTGACCTGAGTCTCTAGACGCAGAGCATCCTCCAGTGCATCCATGCCGCTCTCCCACGTTTTAGCTGGCGGACTCTGAAAGATGCAATCAGAATTTAATAGCAAGTCTCTATTTACCTGGCTTTTATATTTTACCATCATCATTTCCCTTCTTCGCTCAACTGGGAGTAAAGAAATAGCATAGGATGCGTCCAGCTGCTTCTCTCCCCGAGCATGTCGTGAAAGTCGACTAGGGGATAGTATCCTCCAACATGATGAGATACATGATGAGATAAGCAAGTATTCCCAAGGAGGGTTGACGTCAGGCAGGCGGCCGGTCATAAAACACCACAGAGTAGGATAAGGGCAGGAAGATAATGATGATGATTTCATCCAGCCACACCCACTGTCTGTATAGGCCTCCTTTCAATTGTGCCAGTCTCCTCGATCCTGGAAATCTCTTATCCAGGTATTACCTGCTACTTTTACGATGTCGTCGACCCAATAATAATAGTGATGAATTGATGTCATGAGAGTGAATGAAGCGAGTATTTTCTTAAATTTATTTAAGTACACACACATCATATACATTATAACATTTAAAAAAAACACAATCATAGAAGGTACATTTCCGATGTATAGGACAATTACGGTGCACATAACTTGCACCAATTATTATGTTCGTAAAAGTTACATGAAAAATAAGGCTAATAAAAAGTAAAATAACTAAAATTAAAGGATTATACTTAAGTAAAGCAACGATGGGTAATTTAAAGAAAAGATGAAAACAACACATAGTAGGTAAAACAAATAATCGTTTGAAAGTGCTTACCCTGACGGTGATGAGTGAGGAGACGTCAGTGGTGAGCTCTCCTCGCATCAGCAGGTACTCGATGAGCTTCATGGCGTGCTCGCGCTCCTCGGAGGCGGAGTCGAAGAACAGCTTGGCGAAGCCCGGCCGGTTGATCTGGAAGGTATGTGGAATTTAGCAACGCCCATAGCCCATATAGGTCCATCAAGTTGGAAAGGATACTAGTTATCCCTTAGTCGACTTTTACGACATGCTCGGGGAGAGAAGCAGCTGGACGCACCATTCTATGCTTTTTCTTTACTTCCAGTCCAGCAGAAAATACTGTAGAGACCAATTTTTTAAGACTATTAAATTTCTACTATTTATGGAAGAGCATACATGAAGAATGTTATGAAAGTGAATGAAGCGAAAGAAGTATGTCTGCAGGATCGTAGCAAATGGAGATCTGTGATCTCTACCTACCCCTATGGGAAGCAGGCGTGATATTATGTATGTATAGTAGGTATGTATTAAATTTCTCAGTAACTCACTTCATCTCTGGAGAAATGAGCGCCCATAGCCAAGTACTGCAGTGATGCGGCGACTTCAGTCTGGATCTGGCGACGCATGCTCTCTCGGCATGGCCGGTGGATCGTCACCCAGTCCTTCGTGATGGACACTGGGCTCACGTGGCCTGAAAGTTAGTCAGTAAGTGAATAAGATGTGTGTTAATAAGAGTACTTGCTGTGTCTGCCTATATTTTGGCATTATGTATCAGGTTGGTTGCATACCAATACTCAAACGCGACTCGGTGCGTCGGTCACGGTTTTTTGACAGTTTTTTATGAAAATCTGTCAAAAACTCGTCACTTGAGACGTGCTCAACTCTGAGATGCGTTTGAGTATTCTGGGGTAAGTAAAGAAAGAAAAATATTTATTTTGTGACCAAACCTAAATACAATTTTAAGACACTAGTCGACACAATATAGGGTATGTCAGCCAAAGGCAAACCTTTTTAAATAAATAAGCAAAGATTTACAAAGGTTAAGTACTCAATATTTTGTAATAAAATGAACAGCAGTAATTTGCACGTCTAGAAGGAAAATACCTAAGTAAAATATAGTGAGAGGGAATTAAGTGAAAGAAATATGTCAGGGCAATAGCAAATTATGGAGATCTGTGGTCTATGCCCACCCCTATAAGAAACTGGCGTAGAAAATGTATGTTTGTATACCTAGGTAAACTACTTTGATATTTTTTGCTTATTCCAAGGCGTGCAGTTCACGCCAGCTATTTAAAATGAGGAGGAACTATCCTCGTCTGAACACACCAAACCGTAAGTTTGGTTTTTCAATATTACGTTTTTTTTTTTTAATATTATACCAACTTATTTTTACGTAAACGGAAGAAACCAGCAGAGTAGGAAATATAGACAACAATATGTATCTTTAGAAATTAAGTCTACAGTTAAAACGTGTTTTATTTGGCATTGGCATTGATTCCTATTGTTCGTCAAACAAAACAACTGAAAGGTCATAGTCCAATGGCGCCAATACAAAATGGCCGACTTGAATACATTTTGCTGATTGTCTGACATAGTTGCAATTTTATCACGTTTTGTAATTAAACTTTATTTTAAGCATTACTCGATGATTTTAAGTAAGTAATTAAATCCTCATTTATTCAATCATTAAAGTATCATTTTCTTTTATCACAGTTAAGAAAAATTGGGTCGCATCGCACACTTATTTATGGTGCAACATATTCCACATTTTATTCCCTTGTTAGAAGTTGGCATTGTCAGTTGTAACTACCTAAATTAGCATAAAAGTATGAATAAGAACTTTCCTGCTTATTAAAAAAGAAAATTATCAAAAATCAGCACTTCATTCACTATTATACTGTTATAATTTAATTTATTATTTCCCTCTCGGGCAGACGATTATTCTACAGCCATTCTGCCTTGTCATCTGTAGGTTTTGTGCCGCAATTAAAAAAATATATAATTATCATCATGGCAAATGGTCCTGTCATGGCAAGTGTCCAAATATACATGGAGCTTCTACAAAATACACTTCTAAAGCTCCAGATTAGATTATTTCAGATATTTCATACTAAGTTTGGGGTATCTTTGCTTTTACTTTTTTATTTGCTGCACTTTCTCAGTATACTTTAATGAACCAGATTATGTATTATTATTTATTTATTTATTTGAAGTATATACAAATAGAGAATTTAACAATCAAACAAAGTCTAGGTTTAAATAAAAGGCTAAACCCCGAATACTCAAACGCGTCTCAGAGTTGAGCACGTCTCAAGTAACGAGTTTCAAAAACTGTCAAAAAACTGTTACTTGAGACGTGTTCAACTTTGAGTCGCGTTTGAGTATTCGGGGGTAAGTTAACAAATAAGCTTCAATTAGAGCCCCTTGAAAATTATCCTTTTACAATCATGTTTATGAAATGAACACTAAGAAAAGCCACTGTCATTTGCCCCTAGAAACAAACTTTAATCTGATTGTCAGTCTAAGTACCCCTTTGTCTCGACTTCTCAAGTGTAAGATAAAAACATTGGTCCAGGCACGTATGGTTTATCTCGACACATGAAAGGTCGTTTACTTTATTAGTAATCTACCTACTATCTATTGATCTACTGAAACATGACTGACAGGCAGATGATAAGATAGAAATCCTGATTTCAAAATGTGATGACAAATTTTATTCAAATTCAAACAATAACAGGCAATACGTACTTTTAAGTAAAAATAAGCCTGTGTTACCAACGAGAGAACCTAAATAAATAAATATTTTTGTGAACTGAACAAAAAAAAGTATTTATTTATTATAATCAGATATCTCGTTCTCATAGTGCAAGCTTCGCTTAGTTTGAGGCTAGATGGCACTGTATAAATGTTCACAAAATATTGACTCATATATTTTAAAATACGAGATGTTTACCTAGGTATATTGAACAATAAGAATCTGACAAGTTGTACCTAGGTAACCTAATAATAAATTAAAGAGATGACGCGTTTGATTTCAATCCATTGTCTAAATAACTTTTAATACAAATTGTGTGATTCACAACTAACAACAGATAAATCTTATCACAATAATGTAATTATAACAATAAACATGCACTAATACCCCAATTGGAACACAAATCTTTATGACACGTCAGTTTTAGATAGGTACTTTGGATACATTTTAATTTACCTACCTATTCATAAGGAAAAACAAAGTGTAGGTAATAATCTTAGACGATAAGGTAGGTAGGTACATAATACTTGTATGACTTCTGAAATCTAACCCACGTAGTAAGTATACCTACCTACATATACCTACCTAATTTGTACAAGCTACAATGTTTTCCTGTGACGATATCTTACTTATATTATAAATGCGAAAGTTTGTAAGGATGTTTGAATGTTTGTGCCTCAATCACGCCTAAACGGCTAAACGGATTTTAATGAAACTTTGAATTTACTTAGTACATGTACTGGAATAACATATAGGCAATTTTTTTTTTTCATTTTTCCTATTTTTCATTTTCATCTCTTTTGGGAAGGCGATGGTAGGTACTTTGTTACCTTACTGCCTAGTCTTTCAATAATTAATCCTTTTCAAATGAGTTCTTTGTCTGCACCATTCAAATAGTTTTGATTTTAAAGGCTATTAAATGTAATTATTTAAACTAACAGTTCCTACTGTCATTTAAGATCTTCTCTTTGAATTTGTACATCATATTACATAAAATTTCGCTTGTTGTAATTGTTGTGTTGAAGCGCTTGTAGCGTAGCTTGGTTATACGTTCGTGATTGAACGTTGAAGTTAAGCAACGTTGTGCGCGGTCACAATTTGGATGGGTGACCGCAAGTGGCAACAACAGAGCGCTTCCGTGCTTCGGATGGCACGTTATATTGTCGGTCCCGGCTTTTAAGTCGTTAAACCATGACGGAGGACTTTAGGCGGCCTAAAAAAATTCCGTCACAAGAGTTGGCCACTAGCTCATACCAACTTACTTACTCCCGTTGTCCGTCAACAACAAATAATAAAAATAAAATAAAAGGGGGCAACATACTACCATACAAGAAAAAAAATGTTTAACTTTCGTAGTCTGTCGAAGTTAATAATAATAAACACTTTATTGCACACAAAACCGAGAAAGTAAATAAAAAACAACCAAAAACAGTACAGTGGGCGGCCTTATCGCTAAGAGTGATCTCTTCCTGGCAACCTTTGGATGGAGAGGATAAACAAAACAGAGCAGAAAGACGGCGGTGTACAAAAAGTAAAAAAAAAATACTTATAATACCTTTAAACTAGTACATAGAATAAATATAAGTTAAGTAGGTAACACTAGACGCAGTCAGTAATTGGATGGGTCGAGTGACTTTTTGCACATTTTTTTTCGTCGTATTTTGTGAATTTATTTTTCAAACGGTTTAAAATTAATTAGTACCTAAGTACAAAAACAACAATAAAATTAAAAATTAAGGGTGTCCTCATAGAGGAGACGTGTTTCATTTTGCATTTATTGGTTGATTTTAATAGGGGACGTGCTGCCACCTATAATAGGTGACATACAACAAACATTTATGTATGTACGATGGTACGGAACCCTTCGTGTGCGAATCCGACGCGCACTTGACGGTTTTATTCGTTTCTAGTCTGTATATTTTAGCTTAATTACAGACATAACAATATTTACCTAGATAATTACATAACTTACCATCATATTAATTTAAGAAAAAGCTAACCTATAAATCATGTATTTGTCCCATTTATTTTGCTAATGTCTTTGTTAAATCATAAAATTACAAAAGATGGCTGCCACCCTCAGCTGATGTTGTTTATAAATACGGCAGACAGGTTATTTTCCTGCTTCTGTTGTGATAAAATCATCTAAACTACACAGTTATTGACCAAATATACATAAAAGCAGCTAACCAATTCTGCAATTATATCTGTTTGATATGCGCAATATTTCGGTAGCTACTTTATTTAGCAGTATTTCTTTACAACAAAGAAAAAATAATAAGAGTAGAATAAAAACTTACATTGCGTTGCGGAAACAGGCGCGTATACTGCAACCAGGCAAACAAGGGCAATCAGAATCACCTTCATGATTTAATTCTACAAAAATCACAGATACTTTGACGATTTTTCAGCAATTTAACAGCTAACAGTACTTCCGAAGTCAGACCTTTACACGCACTGGTGCAGAAGGCAAGACTTATCAACAACGGAATTGGAAAAAGACGAACTATTCGCGTGGATGACTGTGATTATTATAAAATGTACTGCGCAGCGATAACACAAACATCTCTTTGACAAGTGACTCAGTCGAATGGAGGGTGCGAGCGAGATGGCGATATAATAATATGGTCAACAAAAAGTCCCCAGTGAGGTTTTGTGTTTCGAGACTGTTCGTGGAATGTTTCAAATGGCTTTCGTGTTTTATAACGAGCCTGGGGTCTTGTTTTTTAGATCTTATCATACCAAAAATACTCCTAAGAACAATATTTAAGCAGTCATTAGTTCGAAAAACTGAAAAAGAACGAAAGTGATGAAAGAGGCAGAAATTCTTGGAACAACAAACCTCCACACTTTTGACGACGTCATAAAATGGGTCGAGTAGCGGAGAGTTCTGCGAAGGGAGGCAGGGTAGTCTGTGTTGCCAGCTTTCAAACATAACCTGCAAAATAGGGAAATTAAACCGAACCTCCAACCATTACTGTACAATTTTATAATCACAACAGCTTTTGCTCAAACGTAATACTTACAACGTAAATAATAAAAAAAATCCTGACTATAGCTTCTCAAAGAACTCGATGATATTCAAAGCCTGTTTTTATTTCACAACCTGAACTTTTCGGGAAAATTATAGTACTCAGTTGGTATTCCTATTACCAAAAGCTAACTTCACGTCACAGTTCGATTTGTGTTTAGTTTGCTTGCGGCCAATTGCGTTGTGAACAAATAAAATTGTTTTATCCTCCATTGCGGGGTATTATCAGCATCAGTTTTATCGAATCCTTTGTTGGAAGTCGCCTTCTGCGCCAGTGTGTGTAAAGGCAGCCTATCCAGCAGTCATTCTGTGATTTTTCGCTATTTGTCGCACTATTGTTAGGTGAGTGAAATCTTTTTTTATTAAAATTAAAACAAAATCCTTGACTTCCGGGATTTATGGTCAAAGTTTTGTTTTCTTGACGAGATTATAATTAGTAACTTTAAAAAAAAAGAGAAAAAATATTTGTTGCTGTGGCGTTTCTCAATTTGTCAATGTCATTGTAGTGCATATTAAAAAAAAACGCAATGCAATGATTCATTTTCTTTCTAAATCCTAAAAGTAACTTTGTTATAAAGAACGAATGTAGGCATACTTACTTTGTAGGTAGGAATTTTGTCATGACAATTTATTTATTTTGTTACCTAATCGCTAATAACCTACCAATCAGTTTAATCGCCAATAGATTAATTTTCGATTGCTTGTTTTACAATACCATAATAACTTATCAAAAAGCTAAATGCGATTTATTGATATTATTCCATAAGTAGGTACTTTATTTAGTAGGTTGACGCCGAAGGTTTTACTCGTATAGAGTAGGTACCTAGATTCTTTTGGGTTTATTTCGTGATTGAATAGCCTTGACTTCCTGTTCTACTTTGGTACCTCTAAATTCGTTATCATTTTGTATTGAAAACATCTAAATCAAGTTTGTAGCATATCTAACTAATTATTTTTTTGTTTTTTTTTTTTTTATATAGTGAACCAAATAAATAGGTAGTTTCCTTCTTTCTTCATCTATACTAATATTATAAAGAGGAACGATTTTTTTGTTTGTAACGATTCCGAAACTACTGGACCGATTTCAAAAATTCTTTCACCAATAGAAAGCTACATTGTCAGGGTCCAGTATAGGCTATAATATATTTTCAAAAAAAATAGGGATCCGTAAAAAAATTGCAATATTGTAACCCAAGGTAGAAAACCCAAAATAGTTTTTGGCGTGCGCTGCGAAAACTATTGATTGTAGAACAAAACTAATGTACTACACGCGTACGAAGTCGCGGGCAACAGATAGTAATTAAATATTATTGTTTCAGAAACATGAAGTTCGTCATTTTATCTTTGTGCCTCATGGCGTTGTCAGGCGCTTTCGCTGCTGATTCCTGCTACCAGGATGTTTCTCTGGACTGTGGGCAGGCCAACCCAAACAGCTTAGGTAAGCACCTATTTAATTCGAAACTACCCTCTTTTTTTACTTAAACTAATGAGCGCTCGTGGCGTAGCTTGCATAGGCGTTCTTGATTGATCGTTGAAGTTAAGCAATGTTGTGCGCGGTCACAATTGGGATGGGTGACCGCGAGTGGCATTACGAGCTAAGCGCTTCTGTGCTTTGGAGGGCACGTCGGTCCCGGCTTTTAAGTCGTTAAGCCATGACGGCCTTTGGCGATCATGACATAAGCTGTATGACGTCAGAGTAGCCATTCATTATGTGAAAAAAATGCTACTACTTTTTTAATCATATCTAATTAGGTATTAAATGAAAAGGCGTGAATTGAAACACAATTTTGTACCATCCGACTTATCTTTTATACATTGTACATATTTAAATAAACAAATAAATATTTGTGACATTTCACACAGCGCCATCTAGCCCCAAACTAAGCAAAGCTTGTACTATGAACACCAGATGGCTGATAGAATACTTATATACTTTTTTTTCAAACATACTTATGATACTACAACACCGACCCGTAAGAAATATTTGGAGAACAGACATTTCTCCCGTAGCGGGAATCGAACCCGCGCCTCTTGCGTCTCTGCTGAGCACTCGCCCGCTACGCCCCCGAAGTCGTGGCTCTTTTATTTACGACTGCGTCCTACAGAGAATGAATTTCGGTAATTCCATTCTTAGTGCCTCACAACCATAAGAGGAATATAAGTTAGAAGGTTTAGGCTGTGTGTTAAACGGTGAAGGAAAACATCGTGAGGAAACCCGCGGCTTAGTCAGCTCCGCACGCATTGACCATGTCTTTCCTGTGGACAAGGCCGACTAAGCTGAGAGGATGGAATAGGTGCTGGGCAAGCCTCCATCTTAATTCGTCTCGGGCACTACAGGCAGCGTCCCGTTTGTAAAGGTAAAATTTGCCTTCTGACGCTGTATAAATTATGTACTTACTGATCCTTTCACCATACTAGCTCGAAAGAACTAGTGACGCGACTAGTAGCAGTAGTAGCAAATAACAACGCTGTATTAGTAATGAACCGTCAGTTGTCCGTTGGTAAAAGGTCTTAGGCTGTTCGTTGATTGTCAGTGAGTCAGTCAGTCAAGAGTCATAAAGATAGATTTATCTGTTGTATTTATTAAGATTATTCTAGACAGACATGACACTTACTTATCTTTACAGCTGGGCGATTCGGTATTCGTAAGTAAAAGATTGAAATACATTGAAAGAGAAACATTATTTCTTTTTTTCTCATTATTTCTTTCACGACGAATGCCCATAAAAAACACTTTCACTGCATGAAAATGAGCATGCAATAAAAATAAATAAATAAATAAATAAATATTTGTGGACATGAGCATGCAATGCATGATTCATTTTTATTTTTTCAGTTAAAAAGAAATAAAATAGAAATCCTACTTCCTTGAAAGTGTGTTAGGATGTTTGTATGTTTGTGCCTCAATCACGCCTAAACGGCTGAACGGATTTGAATGAAACTTGGAATATACCATTGTATGCGTGCTGGAATAATATAGGCTACTAATTATCGGGGTACCACGCGAGCGAAGCCGCGGGTGAAAACTTCAAAGTTTTTATTTACTTAGAACTTGGTGGGTCAAAAAAGTAAGGTCAAATAAATATAGTAAGCATCAATAATAAATGTAATAAAAAAACACAATACCTATCTTAAGTGTCATGTCTGTCTCATAATCTTTCATCTACCGAGCAAATATTTTTTATTTATTTATGGTATGACTCCTCACTAAGCAACATTAATGTCACACATCAATGACGTAAATATAAAACTTGTCATTCTTCTCAGACGCGCCGCCATCTTGTTACCTTTTTAAGAATATTTCTAAATTTAGTAGATTTTACAAGTAATAACCTGGCAACCCACAGCCCTCCCGCGCTGCAACGCTGTCTATGGCGAGTACGGGCGCCACGGGAATGTTGCCACCGAGCTTCAGGCGTACGCCAACCTCCAACTAGAGCGGTCGTATGAATACCTGCTGTCTTCGGCCTATTTCAACAACTACCAGACGAATCGTGCTGGCTTCAGCAAGCTCTTCAAGAAGCTATCTGATGACGCGTGGGCGAAAACCATTGATATCATCAAGCACGTTACTATGAGAGGTAAGTTTATGGTTTCAAGCGTTTAGGGTCTAAGGAGTTGAATAGACTGGTGATGGTAATGATGATGACTATGAAGTGAGTTTTTCTTGTGGCGTGACACATTTTTTTTTGTTTTTTTTTTAACTTGTTGGACAAATTTTACAAGTAAAACGATGAGACTGCAAAAGTTTTGAAACTGTGACGCAGTCTCAACGCCCACCTCCTAAACATGGGAGTTGATTCTGTTTAAATAAATAAAATTATCTATCTTTATGAAAAATAAAAACATTTTACCCTCATTTAATGTGATTCTGTTTTCCGACCTTATTCCGTAGAATAACCACTCTAAACAATATTATTAATAACGCCATCTATAGGTGGTGAGATGAACTTCGCCCAGCGTTCAACACAAAAGCCCGTAGAACGCAAGAACTACACCGTGGAGCTCCATGAGCTGGAGTCTCTGGCCAAAGCTCTGGACACTCAAAAGGAACTTGCCGAACGCGCTTTCTACATCCACCGTGAAGCTACCAGAAACAGCCAGCATCTACATGACCCTGAGGTAAGAAACTCATTTTTCATTCTATTAGTAGCTAGGACCATTAGGAACATGGCTCCATGAGCTGTCTCTGGCCGAAACACTGAACGCTCCTTCTACATCCAACGCGAAGCTACCAGAAACAGCCAGTATCTACATGACCCTGAGGTGAGAAACTCATTTTTCATTCTATTAGTAGCAAAGACCATTAAGAAACATGGCTCCATGAGCTGTCTCTGGCCGGAGCCCTGAACGCTCCTTCAACATCCACCCTGCATGATCCTGAGGTGAGTAATCCAATAATATTCATTTGGTAAGTAACTACTATAGTATTTACTAGAATAATTTTGAAAAGTGGCTCCAAGAACTTGTGTCTCTGGTCTGGTCTAAGCCAGAAGAAGCTTGCCTTCTAAATCCACCGTGAAGCCACCAGGAACAGCCAGCATCTGCATGACTTTGAGCCGAGAATTCAAACGTTTTTCACCCTTATGTAATAAATATTTATTAAACATGTAATTCGTGACCTAAAATAATATACCAATACTCTTTATTCTTTTACGCTCAATGGAAAAGGAACATAAATATTTATCTCCAGAATCTCGAAGACCTAGAACCTAGTAGACTAGAATCATTATTATTTTTTTATACATTACGCCTTGGTATTTTACTAATTGTAAACAAGAAGTTTTCCAACCATTTCTCCGGAAGGAAATAACCTATTGATAACCCCATATTGTTCATGAAAGGATTGTGAAATATTTACTAATATGTATTATTTGAATCCAGGTTGCCCAGTACCTCGAGGAGGAGTTCATCGAAGACCAGTCTAAGACGATTCGCGACCTCGCTGGCTACACATCCGACCTCAAGAAGTTCATCACAGCCAACAGCGGACAGGACCTATCTCTTGGACTCTACGTGTTCGACGAGTACCTTCAGAAGACTGTCTAATTCTCTTGTCAATTTTACTAATCAATTCCTCCACTTATGTAGAAAGTAGAAATAAAGTTTTTTTGTAAATGGTAACACATAATCTGCATTTCATGAAATATCGCGCCGATTTCATTATTGAAGTATTTCCTTCACAATGTAAAAAAAATACCATTTTAGTAGAAATAAAGTTTAGTTGTATATGGTAACATTTATTTGCAGTTTATCGAGCAGAAATCTACCATTTTGGTAGAGAATAAGTAAGTTTCGGAACACAAGCGGGAAAAATGCCATTACATATTGCTTCTATTATTAGTACCTACAATATAAAACTAATACTAATCAATCGTAGATTTTTTTATACTTTAGTCCATTCAAGAGTAGGTTTTAAAACACCCCGTAAAGGTTTGTTTGTTGTTTCAAAAACAAATAAGTCTAGGTACAAATTAGGCTGTTTCAATGTGATTATTTTGTTAATTTTAATACGTAAGAAAATACGAAAAATGTATATTGTTATAAGTAATTTAGTATCCGTATTTTTCAGTTATTTTCAAATAAAAATTAATCATAACTCTAAATGGCGTTTTCATCCAAGTTCTTCTTTGGTACCTACTTCAAGGAGTAGGATGACTGGGGGAGGGTTAGTCAGGACTATGTATATGACTGTTGGGTGTTATTAATTTATTACTAGCTGTTGCCAGCGACTTCGTACGCGTGTAATACATTATTTTGTTTAATAATCAATAGTCTTCGCAGCGCACGCCAAAAACTATTTTATGTTTTCTACCTTGGGTTCCCTTATTTTACAATTTTCTTACGGATCCCTATTTTTTTTTATATATTATAGTCTACACTGGTCCCTGATAACGTAGCGTGAAATTTTTTTTAAATCGGTCCAGTAGTTTCGGAGCCTATTCAAAACAAAAAAAAATCTTTCCTCTTTATAATATTAGTATGATTATGATTTAAGACTATATTTTATTTCATCAAAATCGCCTACAGATAGAAAAAAGAGCATAGATCACAGACCGCAGGTAAGCTCCCCAAAAGGCTGGCGACGTTACCCCGTTGGATAGCTATACTTATCCTTTGTCCGAGGTAAGCGCCAGCCCAGCGGTCATTGAATTATGATTTATAATTTAAATAAAACGAACTTCTTAAACAGGTAGGTAGGTATTTATTCAATCATTCTCAGATGGCGTATGTGTTAGAACCGAAGCCCCACTCCTGCATCTTGTCGTCGACCCAGGGTCTGAAGGAGGCCACGTGGGTGTATACTCCGGGCACGTCTTTCTGCCCGCAGCCGATGCCCCAAGCCACCAGTCCCGTCAGCTTGTAGCGGTCATTGCCAATAGGACACGCCAATGGAGCGCCACCATCACCCTGAAAACAAAAATGTCTTTTTGAACACTGCAAAAATGAACTCTCTGCTGACGTCAGGCAGGCGGCCGGTCATAAAAAACCTTAGCCAAAACTCTTACACCATGATCCTTGGATCATGCTGTGCCGACCCCACATAGAGTGGGATAAGGGCAGGAAGATGATGATGAAAAATGATGTCTCTGCCGGGTTCTGTATTTCCTGAAGAGTATGAAAACAAAGGCCTTTTATCATCTATAGTTAGATCTTCACTTTTGTTGTTCGCGGCGCGGCGTCTTCTCTTTTATTTGGTCTGAGGTCTCTCCACACAAATTTGCAAAGCCCTTGCTTGGCTCACCTGACAGGTATCCTGTCCCTCCTCCCCCCCAGCACAGAGGAAGCTGGGGTGCAGTTTGAAGTTCCTGCCGAGACGCGTGCGGCGGAGCAGCTGCTCGCAGCGTGGGTTCGGAACCATGTCCTGTTCCACCTTCTTCAAGATCACCGCGTAGCGGCCTTGGAGACCTGCGAGGTTTGAAAGTCAGACATGGCTCGAGAAAATACGAGATGTAAAAAAGGACTATGATTCATGAATAACTAGCTGCCGCCCGCGGCTTCGCTCGCATGGTAGCCGGACAAAAAATAGCCTATATGTTAATCCAGCACATGTGCTATGTATATCCCAAATTTCATTCAAATCCCTTCTGCCGTTTAGGCGTGATTGATGCACAAACATATAAACATCGTCACAAACTTTCGAACTAGATGGCAGCACAGGTAAAATTAGCACGCGCTATCGTTGCGTTTTGAGCTTTACGCCAGTAATTTCAAGCAAACTAAAGCTTTTCAATTTTATATTATAAGTAAGAAGTAAGAAGTAAGATAAAGTAAGATAAGATAAGAATAAGATTTTAAGAATAAGATTTAAGACCCAAAATTTTGGCTACGAGCAAAAACGTGAGAAATTTTGTTTTCTAGACTTTTTAAAGACTTACAGTTTTTATTGAAATACCAAAATGTTTTGTATTTTGTAAGCTTGAAGTGTATATAGTGCATTAGAATACAAGTTCATCTTGTGATTTCTTATTTAACTTTTTGTTTTTCAGTAATGTAAAATGAGTTAACCGTATTTTAGAATTGAAAAAGTCCAAAACGGAAGTAGATAGAGGTGTACGTGCGGCTCCAAATCTCAGTACTTATAAATGATAGAAAAATATGACAAAAATGTGATATCTTATAGTAGAGCTCTAGTCTTGCTATTACTTGTATTAAATAAAATGTTTTTCTTTCTTTCTTTCTAAATACAGCAAAAGTCGGGAAAGTGCGAAAGTCGCCACTAAGCTCCTAAATCGTCAAGACAGTTTATCAATGAGATTAGAAAAATTATCACTAGCAGACCTAGACCTAAGCCAGGAAGGTCATGACCCCAACGACCCCACCCTGACGGTGAAGAAAAACATCGTGAGGTAACCCGCGGCTTAGTCAGCTCCGCACGTATTGACCATGTCTTTCCTGTGGACAAGGCCGACTAAGCTGAGAGGATGGAATAGGTGCTGGGCAAGCCTACTCCATCTTAATTCGTCCCGTGCGCTACAGCGTCCCGTTTGTGAAGGTAAAAGTTGCCTTAACCCCGAATAACTCAAACGCATCTCAATGTTGAACACGTATCAAATGACGATTTATTGACAGATTTTCATCAGAAACTGTCAAAAAACCGTGAGTTGAAACGTGATCAACTCTGAGATGCGTTTGAGTATTCGGGGGTTAGTTAGTTATTAGTGTCATAGTGCTCAATATATTTGGACTGTGGACTTTGTTAGAAGGGGTTGTAATCTTACCAAAGGTATCTTTTCCCCAGCCGTTGGCTACACAGTCTCGACTAGTGTCGAAGTTTTCATTGTGCTCAGGCAGGCACAGCATGTTGATGTGCTCAGCTAACTGAAGCGGTTCCTCCAGCCGCAACAGAGCGATGTCGTTCTTCAAACTCTTCGGCTGGAAGCCTAATGAGAAAGGTTTAAAAGTTTCATTTAAAAGTTTCACGACATTTTCCTTTCAGGAGCATTAGATTTCAATCACATAGTAAATAGGTTCAGCAACTTTCGTTGGTGATCCTGAATTAATAAAAAGTTTTTGGATTACATTTATTCTTATTCTAAAATAAGTTCGTATGAGCTAGTGGCCAACTCTTGTGACGGAGTTTTTAAGTCGCCTAAAGGCCTCCGTCATGGCTTAACAATTCAAAAGCCGGGACCGACAATTTAACGTGCCCTCCTAAGCACGGAAGCGCTCAGCGTAATGCCACTTGCGATCACCCATCCCAATTGTGACCGCGCACGGCGTTGCTTAACTTCAACGATCAATCAAGAACGTCTAAGCAAGCTACGCCACGAGCGCTTCTTATTCTTATTGTAATTGGGTACCTGCATGGTAGTAGACATCCTGGACCATCCTCTCCTGGAACTCGAAGATCTCCTTCACAGTCTGCGTGTCCCACTCGCCAGCACGAATCCTTAGCGCGTTGGGGCCGTATCTGTTAATGTACAAAGATACAAAATACAAATACAAATAGTTTATTTAGGAACAGAATATACATTGGTATAAAATAACATAATAGTACACGATGATAGCTGCAGTAGTTAAGAACTGTGTCGCAACTATCAACGCCCACCTCCATGACCACGGAGCGTAAAGTTCCTTATACAGAAAAGGACTAAAAGTAGTTAAAAAAATTTAAACACAAAAAATTATAATAATACATAAGACAGTAACTAAGTTGTGTGTGTGAGTGTGCGTGTTTGTGTGTGTGTGTGTGTGTGTGTGTGTGTGTGTGTGAGTGTTGTGTGTGTGTGTGTGTGTGTGTGTGTGTGTGTGTGTGTGTGTGTGTGAGTGTTGTGTGTGTGTGTGTGTGTGTGTGTGTGTGTGTTTATGAGTGTGAGAGAGAGTAGGATATTACACTAATACTGTGAGAAGATTTTCAGTAGAATCGTAGGAAAGTGGCTGAAGCCATGCTAGCAATTTAATTTTTAATTTATATAGTGTAAGGCTATAGATATTAAGCTCCTTGTTGATCCTGTTGTAGAGTCTCGAGCTAATAAAGTAATTATGGCGGCTGGCAAGTTCAGTTCTGTTTAGAACGCAGTAACTAGCATTTTTGATAAAAAATAGCTAGATACATATTCGGAATCGCCTAACAAGATACAACATTCTGTTCTCACTCACGTATCAAGACATATTTGACATAGTTACTGCGTTCTAGGAGGGTAGTGTAGCTAGGTGGAGGTGCGGGCGTGATAATATGCTTTGGTACTCACTTAGCGGCGATGTGCGCGCCCGTCATCACGACCTGAGGATGGATGATTACGCCGACTCCAACGTAACTGCCATTGTTGTTGTCAATAAGAGCCACCACCCACGGGTACTCCCCAAACTGCGCCTCGCGGCCCTGTCAAACAGTATGTATGTTCGTATGAGCTAGTGGCCAACTCTAGTGACGGAGTTTTTAGGCCGCCTAGAGGCCTCCGTCATGGCTTAACAACTTAAAAGCCGGGACCGGCTGTTTAACGTGCCCTCCGAAGCACGGAAGCGCTCAGCTCGTAATGCCACTTGCGGTTACCCATCCCAATTTGTGACCGCGCATATCGTTGCTTAACTTTAACGATCAATCAAGAACGCCTAAGAAAGCTACGCCACGAGTGCTTCACGTCAAAAACAGTGGAATCTTTACACATTATACCTAGTCATTACATCATCATCTCATCATCTTCCTGCCCTAATCCCACTCTATGTGAGGTCGGCACAGCATGATCCTTGTATCATGCTTTAAGAGTTTTGGCTAAAGTGTTTTATGACCGGCCGCCTGCCTGACGTCAACCCTCCTTGGGAATACTTGCTTATTGTATCTCATCATGTTGGAGGACACTATCCCTTAGTCGACATTTACGACTTGCTCGGGGAGAGAAGCAGCTGGACGCATTCTATGTTTTTTCTTTACTCCCAGTCCAGCAGAGAAATATCAGAAACAACGAGTACCATGGTACCACAACACCCAGACCTGGAAGAAATATTTGCAGAACATGCATACATTTCTTCCGCAGCGGGAATCGAACCCGCGCCTCTTGTGTCTCAGCCGAGCTCTAGCCCACAACGCCACCAAGGCCGTCAAGTCTCAAAGTCTCAAAGCCATCAAAAATACATTAAAAATTAATTTATTTTGCGATACACGGGTTAAACAATACTTACCTAATTGACATGATAAATTTAATGAATAATAGCCGTGACCCACTTGCATGATTATGCAAATAATATAGAATATATATTAATACCTAAGCTTTCAAATTATATATATAAAAATATTTTGAACAGAAAGAGGCTTAGGTACCTGCAACTAATAAAAACATTGTAAATTATATTATTTTCATTACTGTTAAGTTTCTTTCTGTTAATAGATGTATAAAAATATAATTTATGATTATGATATATACTAGCTGCCGCCCGCTGCTTCGCTCGTGTGATATCCGGACAAAAAGTAGCCTTTAAGTTATTTCAGCACACATACTATTTATATTCCAAGTTTCATTCAAATCCGTTCTGACGTTACGGCGTGATTGAGGCACAAAATAATACTACAATACCCAGACTTAAAAGAAATATTTGCAGAACATACAACCATTTCTCCCGTAGCGGAAATCGAACCCGCGCCCCTTGCGTCTCAGCCGAGCACTCTCCTGCCACGCCACTGAGGTCGTCATATTAATTACCTTCTTGAAGGATAATTATGTACCTATCTTTGCATAATATACGGTTGATAGGATTAAAAAGTACCTACGTGATAGTGTAGTGGTAATTAATGGCAGTTGGATCATTTATCAACAAATAAGGACTCCCTAGGTAGTGTTACTGACGACCATGCAATGGGACCGGATACACTTAACCTAATTAGAATTACATCGGCAAACGCTAGTTTTATTCCCTACAAGTCTACCAGTATAAACTATACCGTCGCACCAAAAACACGTGCCGAAATGAAAAACGAGCTGGAGAAAATAGCGTACGTTTATGGAGATGTGTGCCTTCGCAAGCAGAGGAGGAAGCGACAGAAACTCCTCATCATAGAACTACTCCTTGATTACGCGAAGAACTCCACGCTCCACGGTCTGCGGTACATCGCCCAGCAAGGTCTCTCCACCATCGAAAAGCTGTTCTGGATAGCAACTTTCGTCGTCAGCATCACGTTTTGCTCGCTACTCATCAAGAATGTCTACCTGAAGTGGAAATACAGCCCGGTTATCGTTACGGTGAGCGAGAGGTTCGTCTCCGCAGGGGAAGTACCGTTCCCATCTGTAACTATCTGTCCACAGATCAAAAACAAGGCTACTGTTTTTAATATCAGCGGCTTTAACGAATCTGGTAATGCAACAGAGGAAGATAAGGCCAAATTTGCAGATATCTCCATGATTTGCGTGTTTGAAGAAGGTTATACTGATAGGAATTTCACAGATGCTACTATCATCAAGCATATTGAGGAAGTGTCCCCGAGCGTGAAAGATGTATTCGCGTATTGTTTCTGGCATAACACCAACATGGACTGCAGTGAAATGTTCAAAAAGGTGTACACGTCTGAGGGACTTTGTTTCAACATGAACGGGCTCGCTGTAGACGAGATGCTCCGTGATAATGTACAAAAAGATTATAACTACTCAGAGCGAAATCAATCAATGAGTGGCTGGTCTGTCGACGATAGTGGAAGGTGGTACACAGAGATATCTAAAGAGCACTTTCCTAAATTGGGCAGTGAAAACGGTGCAAGTCCAAACCTACAAGTGTTGCTACATAGTAAAGACGAAGACATAGACGGTGTTTGCAACGGACTGTATTCAGGGTATAGGATATACATTCATCATCCCGCAGATTTCCCGCAATCCTCATTGTATTACTATGCGGCTGTGAACACGCAAGTCTCCTCCCTAGCCGTCAGCTTCAACCTCCTAGGTACTTCTGATGCCCTCAAACCCTACTCGTCTGAAGAACGACAATGCTACTTCCCGAACGATCGCACCTTGAAATACTTCAAGATATACACGATGAAAAACTGCAGAGCAGAGTGTTTGTCGAACTATACTCTTGCAAAATGTGGCTGCGTGGGGTATTATATGCTGCACGATAACGGCAGTCAGATATGCGCGGAGAACAAGCTCAGTTGCATGGAGGATGCCCATGACGAAATGGCTGGGCAGGAGTTGCAATTGGAACTCACGAAAAGGGAAGGTGGGTGTCGCTGTCTGCCAGCTTGCAATACCATAGAATACGAAGCAGAGGTTTTGAAAACTGAATTCCACCTGAAAACATATTTAAAGAAGCTTTACGGTGGATTTTATCAGTTGTTGTTTAAGAATACTTCTTTTTCGAAGTTAGAGATGTATTTCAAGAAACCTCGTTTTGTGTCGATGCGCCGTTCCGAGCTCTTCGGTTTGACTGACTTTTTGGCTAATATTGGAGGTCTGCTCGGTGTGTTTTTGGGCTTTTCATTTTTGAGTCTGGTCGAAATATTGTATTTTATGACTCTGAGGGTCGGGTTCTCTTTGAAGCGAGATTTGAAGGAAGAAAAGAGGAATAGAGAAAATAGTATCAGAACTTTGGCGAAAAATAATTAGAATGTTTTTCTCTGGCTACATTTTTTTTTCTTTAACTCGAAAAATACATTATAGTTATGAAAAATATTATAAACAAAAAAAAACACATTCTCTGATAATTCTATGCCTACTCCATTTTCTGATGTACGAATGTTCACTTGCTTTTTATCTGACTGCGAAGGAAGGTAATGTGTTTGGAATGTACTACACGCGTATGAAATCGCGGGCAACAGTTAGTTATACATATAAACCTTCCTCTTGAATCACTCTATCCATTAAAAATAACCGTATCAAAATCCATTGCGTAGTTTTAAAGATCTAAGCATACATAGTAATTGTTTAACCCTTGTTTCGCAAAATAAATGATTTGATCTACTGACCGACTCTTCATTTGGACTTACGTTGGTAATAATAGAAGCCCCGAGTCCCTTAGGGTTCCGGTAGCCGCAACCACGCAACCTGGTGGGGTCGGGCTTCGGTTTCACCTCCTCGGTGGGCTCAATGGGTGACTTGCAGCAGATCTCCACACTCTCCTGGCATGGTGGTGGAGGACTGTCTGCTTCGCCGAACCTGCGAATCAAGATAGGTTTATATTTATTTATTGAGGAAACCCGCGGCTTTGTCAACTCCGCACGTATTGACCATGTCTTTCCTGTGGACAAGGCCGACTAAGCCGAGAGGATGGTATAGGTGCTGGGCAAGCCTACTCCATCTTAATTCGTCCCGGGCACTACAGCGTCCCGTTTGTGAAGGTAAAATGTTGCCTCCTGACGCTGTATAAATCATCTACTATAGATGGTTAAAGGCCTTATTATTATTACTTCTCTGCTGGACTGGGAGTAAAGAAAAAAACACCGAATGCGTCCAGCTGCTTCTCTCCCCGAGCATATCGTAAAAGACGACTAAGGGATAGTATCCTCCAACATGATGAGATGCAATAAGACAGTATTCCCAAGGAGGGTTGACGTCAGGCAGGCGGCCGGTCATAAAACACCTTAGCCAAAACTCTTACAGCATGATCCAAGGAACATGCTGTGCCGACCCCACATAGAGTGGGATAAGGGCAGGAAGATAATGCTGATAATAATCAGTTGAAGATGGTTTACCTGATGTCCAGCTCGCCCCAACCAGTGACGGAAGCGTTGTTGGCGTCGACGGCAACTCTGTTAGCATCGCAAAGATAATACGGAACACATTTGCACGAGGCGCCATCTTTATCTACCATTGTGACCGTTCCTTGTGTGGGTTTTACTGTGATCTGAAAACAGAACAATCATCAAACCCTTAGTTTAACGTAGTAAATAAAGAAAGCTACATTATCAGGGAGCAGTATGAGCTATAATATATTTTCAAAATTAGGGATCCGTAAGAAAATTGCAATATTGTAACCCAAGGTTTACCACGCCAAAAACTATTTTGGGTTTTCTACCTTGGGTTACAATATTGCAATTTTCTTACGGATCCCTATTTTTTTTTTAAATATATTATAGCCTATACTGGACCCTGATAATGTAGCTTTATAATAGTGAAAGAATTTTTGAAATCGGTCCAGTAGTTTCGGAGCCTATTCGTTACAAACAAACATAAAAACAAAAAAATCTTTCCTCTTTATAATATTAGTATAGACTAGATGGCAGCACATGTAAAGTTAGTACGCGCTATCGTTGCGTTTTGAGCTTTACGCCGGTAATTTCAAGCAAACTGGAGCTATTCAATTCAAATTTTGTAATATAAGTAAGATAAGTAAGAAGATATCAAGATATCAAAGAGATATCCAAAAAGCTAATAGATATGACCAATGACCAAAGGGCTGGCGCTTACCTCGGACAAAGGATAAGTATAGCTATCCAACGAGGTAACGTCGCCAGCCTTTTGGGGAGCTTATCTGCGGTCGGTGATCTGAGCTCTGTTTTCTATCTGTAGGCGAACTTAGATAAAAAACCGAGCTCATTTTTATTTCTTACTAGCTGCCGCCCGCGGCTTCGCTCTTGTGGAACCCGAGCAAAAAATAACCTATATGCTATATAACCTATATGCTAACCTATAAACATCCAAACTCACAAACTTTCGCATTTATAATATAAGTAAGAAGTAAGATGTGAAAGTTTGTGAGTTTGGATGTTTAAGCCTCAATCACGCCTAAACGGCTGAACGGATTTGAATGAAACTTGGAATATACATAGTACATGTACTGGATTAACATATAGGCTATTTTTTATCCGGATACCACGCGAGCGAAGCCGCGGGCGGCAGCTAGTTTATAATATAGTAGGATTATTATACCGATTACCTTAAAGTTTTTAATGTTATTATAGTTTGTCTTAGTAAGAAGTAAGATTTCCAAGTGAGAGAAACATTCTTACGTCCTCGAGTTTCCCGCCGCCGCCGCCGCCGCCGCGGTTGGGCGTGAGCGGAGTGGGCGGGGTGCCAAAGATCCCGTTCAAGATGGACGGGTCGATGGTGGTATCCTGGGCCAGGGCGCAGCCCAGCGCGCACGCGATCAGAATGTAGCTGGAACAAAATCCAACAGTCACATACAATCATATCTATTAATATTAGAAAGAAAGAAAGAAAAACATTTTATTTGTAACCACACACAGGAACAAAAAAAAAACAATAAAGAAACACAAACACAAAGAAAAACAGAAATTAAAAAAGAAACCTACTTTAGAAATGGAGTGTCTCCCAACGTCTTAATGCGCTGTTACAAATTGGGTCCGACTCAGCATTATCTATGTTGTGTTATATAGTCGGATTAACTCTAACTAAGGCCTTTTACTATCTATAGTAGATGATCAGCGTCAAAAGGCAACTTTTACCTTCACAAACGGGACGCTGTAGTGCCCGGGACGAATTAGGATGGAGTAGGCTTGCCCAGCACCTATGCCATCCTCTCAGCTTAGTCGGCCTTGTCCACAGGAAAGACATGGTCAATACGTGCGGAGCTGACTTAGCCGCGGGTTTCCTCACGATGTTTTCCTTCACCGTTTGAGAGTACTGATATGGCGCACATACAATTTTCGCACAGAAAAATGCATTGGTACACGACCGGGTTCGAACCCATGACCTTGGGTTCGGAAGGCGTCACTACCAACTAGACCACCAGTGCTCTACCAATGCTGCCTATTAACTTTAATAAATAAATATTTATAGACATTTAACACAGCGCCATCTAGCCCCAAACTAAGCAAAGCTTGTATGTGAATTAGATGGCTGACACAATACTTAAATACTTTTTTTTTGTAAATACATACTATTGAAACACCCAAACCCGGAAGAAATATTTGCAGAACATGCAAACATTTCTCGCACAGCGGGAATCGAACCCGCGCCTCCTGCGTCTCAGTCGAGCACTCGCCCGCCAAGCCACTGAGTTGTAAAATAAAACGAAAATTGTTTAAAAAAGCTTACTATAAAATATCCGATTATATAGAAGACAAAAATGCTTGGGACTGAACAACGCTCCAACTTCCTTTTATAAACATGATTGTAAAGGGATCATTTTCAAAAAGAATAGTCAAGCGTGGTTTCTTGCCTGTATCTTCCACGCTTGGTCGCGTTACGAATAGGTGTAAATGCAACATAGATTAGATTTAAGACTTGTCCAAGTGATCCCCGTGATTTTATGGAATAAATTGACTTTGATTTTGAATATGCAAGCTTTTATTAGATTCGATAGGTATGCGAAAACATTAAATGGTCCCTATCTATTCAATTTGTTTTGTTCTTAGTATTTTCTGTGAAATAGAAATAAGTAAAATAAGAAGATTCTTACCTCTAGGTACCTACCGATAGTTAGGTACGCTACAAAAAATCGGTCTAAGAAAGAATAATAAAAAATCATCATGAGTCATATTTTATTTGGCATTTTATAAGATTGGCCACTTTGATTATACCTGTATTATAATCAAAGGTTGGCCGGTTTTTCGAACCTTATTTTGCATATATTAGTAGGTGTGTTTTTAAGTTTTGAAATTAAATAAAGAGCTTCATAGCAAAATAATGATACCAGGTAGTTACATTTAGAAAAAAAAAACATTCCAAAAATGATAAATTTAACCTAGGTAAACCAGAGATCAAACAAACAAATCAAAATCATGCTAAGTAAGTTCGTATGAGTGGCCAACTCTTGTGACGGAGTTTTTAGGCCACCTGAAGGCCTCCGTCATGGCTTAACGACTTAAAAGCCGCTCAGCTCGTCTTGCGTACTACGTTGCCTAACTTTAACGATCAATCAAGAACGTCTGAGCAAGCTACGCCACGAGCGCTTCAAAAATCATGCTTCAAGATAAATTTCCCGGGTTCATAAAGTCCATTTCAGCTAGCATGATTTCTGTGACAGCTGTCAGATTAGTATCTATTCAGTTCAGCTGTCACCCAAATCATGCTAAATAAAAAAGGCTATCATCGCTATCATATAGAGACGAATCCTAGCATGATTTCTGTGACAGCTGTCAGATTAGTATTTATTCAGTTCAGCTGTCACCCAAATCATAAAAATGCTAAACTAAATGAAAAAAATGCTATGTTATAGAGATGAATTTTAAAGCCGTTAAAGGAAAACATTATGCCGACATCCAACCCGATATTCCCCATTCTCCCTGCTTTTTCAAGTTCCGCAAAGTAAGCAAAGCTACCACCTCCACTATTTGCCGCCTCAGACTAGGACAATCGACTGTTTTCCTGACCAAACTTAGGATCAGGGATCACTCAATGTGTGAATGTGGACTAGATAAAGGAAACGTGGATCACATCTTCAACTGCCTAAAATTGCGACGCTCCCAACATGATGTTCTCCCATCCGACATCCCAAGTCCTATTCCCCTTAAATGCCTACCATTTCTCGCCATATAAACTCTATTTCATGTAATTTATAGAAAAAAATAAGATTACCTAAACTATAAATAATACTGTACATCCCTACTAAACAATTTATTTTTATGTAAATACCTACTAACGATTTAATTCTACATTCATATTTTGGAAAATACTACCTACAGATTATTATTAATATATTGCTAAATTATGCAAGTCAGTAGTTGACTGGTTGCCGCTAGTAATATATAACCTAATTATATGTTATTCTATATGTTGTGATCTTGTTGTGATGTCTCTTTCTTAATAGAAAAATCATTTTGTTTATATCTTAACTAGCTGCCGCCCGCGGCTTCGCTCGCGTGGTATCCGGATAAAAAATAGCCTATATGTTAATCCAGTACATGTACTATGTATATTCCAAGTTTCATTCAAATCCGTTCAGCCGTTTAGGCGTGATTGAGGCACAAACATCCAAACATCCAAACTCACAAACTTTCGCATTTATAATATACTAGCTGCCGCCCGCGGCTTCGCTCGCGTGGTATCCGGATAAAAAATGGCCTATATGTTAATCCAGTACATGTACTATGTATATTCCAAGTTTCATTCAAATCCGTTCAGCCGTTTAGGCGTGATTGAGGCACAAACATCCAAACATCCAAACATCCAAACTCACAAACTTTCGCATTTATAATATATATAAGTAAGAAGTAAGATTACCCCATAATTAAGTACCTATTCTTTTTATTATTATCCACCAAAGTTTGACTCTTGAGAAACACCGGACATTGGCAGAATTGTGACGTACGTACCTTACCTAATGTCACACAGTAGCCAAAAAAAAGAACTGAACAGAACTGAATATAGAAGCGGTAGGTATACATTATATCATTGTTTACTCACCTATTCATTTCAATAAGCACTAAACACAGCCTTTAAACCTTATTCCTATAATAATACGGTCGGAATTACAACATTTCAATTAAAATTCCTTTAATTAGAGACGTGTGATCTCGTTGGCATACGACGTAAGACTGGACTGGTATTAATGTCCATTTGTAAATATCATCATTACTTCAAAACTAGTTTTTAAGCTCCGCTAGAGACAAGTGACAATCAGGAAGGAAACTATAAAGTTAGCTCTGGAAGGTTAAAAAGGTCACATTATTATGAATCCACTGCTGAATTGAGTTGCGTTCGATTCACTTGACACGGAAGATGCGACACCAGTTTATAGTTATACTATAGAATTTTCCAGTGTTATATTTGTATTAAGCGCATATGTATAAGCTTTCAAATAAATAAATTTACAATTCGGATTAATAAACATAAATTAGAGGAATTCAGTAAGATCTGCCATGAATTAGAGAAATTAATTGCTATAGATGACTTGCTCAAAGCAAGCCTTTTTAGACCCGCAAGTGTGGTCTAGTGATAGAAATGACTTCGTATTAAGGTCTGAATTCAATCGTGTAGGTATCGATGGATTTTTCCGTTTGTAAAAATATATGTACCTACCTACCCTACCAGTATTCTCAGCGGTGAAGGAAATATCGTGAGGAAACCGGCATTTCGCAGAATCTAAAAAGTTCCAAAGCATAAACGACCTCGGTGGCGTGCCGGGCGAATGCTCGGCTGAGACGCAAGAAGCCTGGGTGTCCATAGTACAAGCTTTGCTTAGTTTGGGGCTAGATGGCGCTGTGTGAAATGTCCACAAATATTTATTATTTACTAGCTGCCGCCCGCGGCTTCGCTCGCGTGGTATCCGGATAAAAAATAGCCTATTATGTTAATCCAGTGCATGTATTATGTATATTCCAAGTTTCATTCAAATCCGTTCAGCATTTAGACGTGATTGAGGCACAAACGTCCAAACTTCCAAACTCACAAACTTTCGCATTTATAATATATTATTTATTATTTATACTTGACACATAAGTGCACGAAGGGAGCTTTTGAGGCGCACTTTAAATCCTTTCAGCACACTAGATCGAAATAACAAGTGACACGACTATAGGTATATCTAATAGTAGGTAGTTTCCTGTGCTTGATCGAGCGAACGAAACGAGTGATCTGTGATAAGTGTTTTTTTTAAAGACGGCCATTTGTCTAGAGTAAGATAAGGTCGTTGGAGTCATCTCCTTGGCAATGGCTGAATTAATATTAAACTTAGGTAGGTACATTCAGAGACTAAAGTTAATTTGCAAACAGTCAAACAAAACACATTTTCATTTCTAATATTCGAAGGTTACCTGAACAGAGGGATGAAAACAGTACTTTTCGCGAGCCAAGTCTCAACATTTTATACAAAAACTAAGGCCTTTTACCATCTGTAAGTAGATGATTTATACAAGTCATGAGGCAACTTTTACCTTCAAAAACGGGACGCTGTAGTGCCCGGGACGAATTAAGATGGAGTAGGCTTGCCCAGCACCTATTCCATCCTCTCAGCTTAGTCGGCCTTGTCCACAGGAAAGACATGGTCAATACGTGCGGAGCTGACTAAGCCGCGGGTCTCCTCACGATGTTTTCCTTCACCGTTTGAGAGTACTGGTATAGCGCACATAATTTTTTCTCACAGAAAAATCCGTTGGTACCTACACGACCGGATTTTAAGCCACGACCTTAGGATCAGAGGGCGGGGTCACGACCACTAAGCCACCAGAGTTCTTCCTTTCATATTCAAACTCGTAATTCTCCTCGCAACATGAACTCTCATCTCTCCTCATACCACGCTAGCTCAATACTTCTCGGTCAAATAAGGCAATTTTCTTAAAATATTGAAATGGTCAATGTTATGGTCTGTCTGATATCACTCGTGAGTTTCCTGCGATATTTTCCTCAATCATGCAATGCACATTTGTTTGTGAAACTGGTTTTTTGAATATCAATTATCTACAAGTTTATTATTTATGTTCCGACTAGCCTTCGTATGCGGTTTCGGCCGGTAGGTACCGAAGTTTTTATTAAAATGTTATTAAAACTCAATGTCATTTTTAAATTAGATAATGTAGGGTAGATAATGTTTAGAAAAAGTTACCGGCCAAGGAAGTTTTAAGTTTTTTTACTATGAAAGAGATTATAAGTAGTAAAAAATAGACAATTTGTTCATCATATTTTATTGGTGTGTTCGAAATTCCTCATTAGATCATCATGTTTTGTACAGTCGCTTGTTAGATATAGGTTATGTACTTAAATAGTATAATTATCCGACCCTTCATGTAAAGAAGTTGAGTTTTTAGTTTTGTTATTTAAGTTAGGTTTATGTAAATAGGTTGTTAAGTTTTATTATAAGTATAGATTAGGTTTTTCTTGGTTTTTTATACATTTCTGTTTTTATATGAGTGACTAGCTGTGCCCCGCGGTTTCACCCGCGTTTTTCTCGTTTCCGTGGAAATACCGAGATAAAATATTGCCTATATTATAGCCTCCCTCAATAAATGGATGTGGTCGCAAAGCAAAGCCCTTAAATAAAAAAAGTAGTAAAATCAGTATATTACCAAAATAAAATAAAACAGTTCGTTAAGAATGGATTTCCATACCAGTTTTTTTCCCGCTTAGCGCGTTAGAAATAAAATTTACTTACATACATTTGCTCTTATTTTGTGAAAACAATTTTCATCATCATCATCTTCCTGCCCTTATCCCACTCTATGTGGGGTCGGCACAGCATGATCCAAGGATCATGCTGTAAGAGTTTTGGCTAAGGTGTTTTATGACCGGCCGCCTGCCTGACGTCAACCCTCCTTGGGAATACTTGCTTATTGTATCTCATCATGTTGGAGAGGATACTATCCCTTAGTCGACTTTTACGACATGCTCGGGGAGAGATGTGAAAACAATTTTGACATCGTAATTTATTTGGTCAAGCTTGAGTTGCCATAAACAGTTCAAAATACACTTGGTATGTTATCTGTCATACCTACGGTGCAGATAGGTAGTTTGAACTCAAATTAATACAGTCAACTGGGTCATTGTGATTTATTGACCGTAGTGTTATCATGAGTAGTAGGTACCTATATGGTCAAGCTTGAAGTGACGTCATTTATGACTCGAATCGCGCCTTGAATACACAATATGTAAATCTCTTAAGTTACCTACTAACTGACAAACTCAACGCACTGCCTAAATCATAAAGTCCTAGTAGACGAATCATAAATACCTACTTACTTAAATGTTTGTGGACATTTCACTCAGCGCCATCTAGCCCCAAACTAAGCATGATGGCTGATAGAATACTTATAAACTTTTTTTTGTAAATACACACTTACAATACCTACATAATACTACAATACCCAGATCCGGAACCCCAATATTTGCAGAACATACATTTCTCTCTGCTGGACTGGGAGTAAAGAAAAAACATAGAATGCGTCCAGCTGCTTCTCTCCCCGAGCATGTTGTAAAAGTTGACTAAGAGATGGTATCCTCGAACATGATGGGATACTATAAACAAGTATTGCCAAGGAGGGTTGACGTCAGGCAGGCGGCCGGTCATAAAACACCTTAGCCAAAACTCTCATGATCCTGGATCATGCTGTGCCGACCCCACATAGAGTGGGATAAGGGCAGGAATATGATATGATGATGACATTTCTCTCGTAGCGGGAATCAAACCGCGCCTCTCGTCTCAGCCGAGCACTCGCCCACCACGCCACCGAGGTCATCAGAAACATACGCATGAAACTTGAAGGGTGTATTCCTCAGGACTACTTTCACCACCTTCAAGTAGAGTGCCGAGTAAGCTATTCGTCAGTTAAAGTATCCGGTAACTTAAATGTCAATTTCACGACTTTCGAGTGGGAATCGCTAATCATAGGATTAACCGTTGCAATTAACAGAAGTTACTCGTAACCTTTACCTGCCAAGTACCGTTACTCAGGAATTAACTAATCAACACTTTAGTCAGAGGTTGTGCACTAAGGGAATTCCCGAAATTGAAATCTTGAGGACACAGCGGGAAGATATTAGCTGTTGTCTGCCAATTTGTTGCAAATGCTATAATTGGTGCACATTCTATAGTACTATTTTTTTGTGAAACATCCATAACAGTTTATATTATGTGTTCTGTTGGCGTTGCCTAATAATAAATAAATAAGATGTTGGAATGACAAATATATTAAAGTAAAGTCGCGGGGCGTCCTCTATTTATAAATCTGTTTTAATAAGATTCATAAATCTAACATTTTGTTTACAAATGTCCCCACCTAAAAACCAGTAGTGAACCCAGGATATTACTGCTTAATTTATACAATTTAATAGTTATAATAAATTAGGGTTTCAATAGAAAAATATTTAGTTTTATAGTTCCAGTTTCCAAATTAACACGAAATTATATCAAATGCCTAACCCGTTTTGTCGTTTGACAGGAGAATTTGTTTAATAATTTAACAGTCTGATTAAGTACCTAACGCGCTTCTTTGAGGGTTCACTTTGATATCCAAATAGAACGGCAAGTTCAGGATTTCAAGAGATTTTAATTTTAAATTAAATTAAAACTTAAATTTTAACACTTTCGTTAACACGTGTACATCAAAGTGAACCGTCAAAAAGGCGCGTTTAAAAACGCTCTTCGAAAGAACATACTACAGAAAAAAGCATCCAGAACGCCTAGCATAATAGAACGGCAAGTTCATGATTTCAAGAGATTTTAAATAGGGGGGTATTCAAAAATAAAACAAAGTATCTAATATATTAAAGTAAGTATATTTTACAACTATTTATAAAAAAAAACAAATACTACTCCTATTTATATCGAGCTCGTAACAAAAACGCAGCCTTAGGGTCTCAGTCCACTACGCCTTTCCAAAACCGTCGCCTTTACCTTCACAAAAAATGACAAAAAACATTCTGACAGATAGCTTTATTTCTTATGCTTCTTTATGCAGTGGCGGTTACGTTATGACCTAGTGAAAGAGACCCTTAATATAATAGACAAGTGACAGTCGAGGAAACGAATCGCTAAAATCACAATACATAATTTTTTTCCAATAAATAACATTACAAGATTCCGTGTCGTGGGTAACAGAAACTCCGAGTAACAACAAAACATAACCGGAACAAACATTTGCAGGACATTCAAACAATATTCCCGCAGAGGGAGTCTAACCCGCACCTCTTGCGTTTCAGCCGAGCACTTCACCACCAAGGCCTCTAACATAATCAGAACGTGAAAAATTCCCGTTTTTATATACTAAATACAAAATATATTTATAACAATAGTGTTGTAAAAGTGTATTTATTTATGTATAATAGCGTAGATTGATTTGTAGCGATTCGTTCCCAACTTGTCAAGGTCAAGGCAAGAAGCATGACCATGAATCCAGCTTTAAGTGATCCCCCACAAGGTCTCCCATCCGCCCAGAATACAGTTCCAAAGGACAGTAACAACCCCAGTATTAAAAAAATACTAAGACCTTTACCACCTACAGTAGATAATTTATACAGCGTCAGGAGGCAACTTTTGCCTACACTCACGAGACGCTGTAGTGCCCGGACAATTTTTTTAATAAGTAAGTTCATATGTTCTAGTAGCCAACTCTTGTGACGGAGAGCGCTTCGAATTTTTTTTTTTTAATTCATAAGTACAATTTGATACCCAAAGGCAAAGCTGAATACATTCCAGCCATTCGATATACATATTATCACGCCTGTATCCCTAATGGGGTGGGCAGAGCCCCTAAGAAAACTTGCAGCCACTCCTCAAAGACTCAAGATGAATACGGTGACCCATGGTGACAGGTGATCAGCCCATCGCCCATATAGATGGCCCATTATGTTGGAGGATACTATCCCTTAGTCGACTTTTACGACATTACTTTTATAAGTAACGGTACAGTGGGCCAAAATTCATAGTTCATTGTTTCTTATGAATTAAATATCTTCATGCCTTTATCAAACACAAAGAATTTGAATTATACACACTTAATCCGAGCCGAACGAACAGAACGAAACGAATTTTGGAATTCTTTATATTAAACTAGCTGACCCCGCAAACTTCGTAACTGCTTTAGAATTAACAATGCAAATTTTCGAATGTTTTATTAGGCAGTTATTCTGCTATTCGGGGCGGTGACAATACCCAACAGTGGGTGAAGTCGGGTTGCAAATGATGATGATGATGAAGTACATAGGATCTTGACAGACAAAGGTGCAAAACTGCAAGTGTAGATGAAAAGGTAAGCAAATTAGAGTACAGAAGACACGATATAACAGTTCGACGCTTTCGGCTAGGATAAGTATGCTTTATCCTTTAAAAAAGATCTCTCTCAGAGCATGTCGTAAAAGTCGACTAAGGGATAGTATCCTCAAACATGATGAGATACAATAAGCAAGTATTCCCAAGGAGGGTTGACGTCAGGCAGGCGGCCGGTCATAAAACACCTTAGACAAAACTCTGTGTGCCGACCCCATAGAGTGGGATTAGGGCAGGAAGATGATGATGATGACCCTTTAAAAAAGGACGTTTACCGAAATTTAATTGAATAATACCTAACTTCCTTTTACAATAGCGTAACTCCACAGTCATAGCTCCAAAATACCACACCTAACATTGAAAATTACAATTCCCCGTTCACCATCTCTGAGTAAAGTGTTGATTAGTTAATTCCTGAGTAACTTCACTTGGCAGGTAAAAGTTACGAGCAACTTCTGTCAGTTTCAACGGTTCTACGTTAGCTCTACTCAAAAGTCGTGAAATTGACATTAAGTTACCGGTTACTTCAACTGGCGAATAGCTTACTCAGCACTTTACTTGAAGGCAGTGAAACAGGCCCTTAGACAAATAATTAGATTCATAGATCTGATCTTTCCTTCTAAAATAATCTAAAAATCAGTTGAGTTGTTTCAGCTCGTATTTTAAAATGCAGTAGTGAAATGAGGTAGCTCAATTCTCGCGTTAGTTTTCACACGAAATGCTTTAAAAATAAATATTTGTGGACATTTCACACAGCGCCATCTAGCCCCAAACTAAGCAAGCTTGTAGATGGCTGATTTATAATTTTTTATAAATACATACTTATCTTATATTATAAGAATCTTTGTCCTGACTGACTGACTGACTGACTGACTGACAGACAACGCACAGCCTAAACCGCTGGACGTAGAGACTTGAAATTTTCAGTGTAGGTAAACCTTGGTACGTAGAGGTGTACTAAGAAGGGATTTTTCAAAATTCAACCTCTAAAGGGGTGAAAAGGGATGAAAACCTGGAATCAATTTTTGGTCTAAAACTGCACATAACCTATATCAAATTAAAGAGCCGATTTTTCTCATTTAGTTGATGTCATAATTACCTGTAAATTCTTTATTTTTGGCATGTTTTTCATGAAAAATAGAATACTTTTATTTTGACATATGACAGCGATGATAGGTACCAAAGATTAGTAATAGATGATACAAAACATATGGAAAAGGAACTGTCAATGTCAAATTAGGTACCTGTGAAAGGAAGCATAAATTATTACTGGTCTAATAAGTTTCTAATCTTGATTATTCATGGAGTTCTGACGTAATTCTACGTCTGATAACTAGATGTCGCTGCTAATTCTGATCAAATTTTGACGCGCTATCGTTGCGTTTTGAAAAGTTTACCTTAACTCTCAAAATTTTTACTAAATTCACCGAAATTTCTTAATTTTTGATTTAGGTATGTTTGTTACTCTTTTACGCAAAAACTACGGAATATACTTACATACCCTATTATTCATATTCGTTCGCTAAAGTTAGCCATTGCTTAAAGTTAGCCCTGTCACTGTTTGTCATTATGAAATGGTAAGAGATGGCAATACTTTAGTCATCGTTTAGCGTACACTATATTATAATGAATAATGAGGATAGTAGGTACCTCCTACGTGTGCTGGAATGGGACATAGGGTACTTTTTATCTGGGTACCGCGTGAGCGAAGCCGCGGGCGGCTGCTAGTATTACATATATTACAACACCCAGATCCGCAAGAAATATTTGATTGCAAACATTCCTTCATAAGTAATTTATCAGCCATCTGGTAACCGTAGTACAAGCTTTGCTTAGTTCGGGACTAGATGGCGCTGTGTGAAATGCCCACAAATATTTATTCATTTATTCATACGTCAAAATAGTGAATCTAATTATTGGTCAAACAATACACATAAAACCATCTAGCAAATTGTTATAACAAAGTTTATAAACTTACAACGAATATGTACAAAATATCGCGTTTTTAAAATCAACAAAGAAATATTTCAGCTACTATTAAACTAGCTAGTAACTACCTATCTTTCTGTACCATGAGTTTCCTGTACTAACGTTTGAAAATATATATGACTAGTGAAACGTCCGACTTTGTACGCGCTAATTTTCTCATAGAAACCAAATCTTCCTGCCCCGTGTCCTCAAAGAGTGTTCCTGGAATTTCTTTCTTAGTTCGAGAGCACTGGTGGTCTAGTTGGTAGTGACCCCGCCTTCCGATGACGTGGACATGGGTTCAAATACAGCGGGCACTACAGCGTCCCGTTTGTGAAGGTAAAAGTTGCTGTATAAATCATCTACTATAAATGGTAAAAGGCCTTAGTTTTTTCTTAGATCACCACTACACAATAAGTCGAATATCCCTAAAAAACTGGTCAAGTGCGAGACGAATTCGCACACGAAGGGTTCCGTACCATCGTATATGTACTTTTTAATATAACTTTTACTGTATGTACCTTTTGAAAGAAAAAAATGTTTCTTGAATGGAGCCCCCTTTTATTATCTGTTGTTATAGCGGCAATAGAAAAAACACACTGAGAAAATTTTAACTCTGTACCTATTCATGAGATACGCATCTGACAGACGGACAGAGCGGGGGCTTAGTAATAGGGTCCCGTTGGCACGGAACGGGTACGGAACCCTAAAAATGCTTCTAGGACTTATGGTTCAGACTGTGTTATGATTGTCAATCAGTCCTTGAAACATGAAACTTTTAGGAGTCTATAAAAAAGGATGCACTAAGAAAAAAAATTAAGGCCTTTTACCATCTATAGATCTACCTCACATCCTCACAAACTTTCGCATTTATAATATTATTAAAGTCGCGGACGTTCCACTCATACATGTCTCTTAGTACAGTCGCCAGTCCGTATAGTCCAGGAAACTCAGTGGTAAGAAACATTCAGTAATAAACAATGTTTTAGATACAAGATAGAAACAAATGGATATGTTTCGTGAATAAATGTTTCTAAATGACTTTCGAAGCAAGCATCAGAGCTGCTAAAGAGCCACTAAGCAAATGCATGGCGCGACATTCAAACCACCTGTACCGAGTGTACCGCAGGGAGCAATATTAGTACCATTTCTGTTTTTAGTTTATACTAATGACTAGCTGTAGCCTGCGACGTTGGCGTGTTAGTATATTCATATTGAAGTATAGATTCCTTGATGTCCCTAAAAAATTCTGGGCACGCAAAATGTCAACATCAAGCAGCATTCCCATCCATGTTTTGGACGCGCACAACATTGCTTAACCTCTGTATAACGATGGGTTTCCCATACAAACTTTCATCCCTAATTTTACCCTCTTCAGTTATTATAATGAGGAAAGTCTTTTTGTATGTTTGTAACGAATAAGCTCCGAAACCACTGGACCGATTTCAAAAATTCTTTCACCAATAGAAAGCTACATTATCAGGGACCAGTATAGGCTATAATATATTTTCAAAAAAATTAGGGATCCGTAAGAAAATTGCAATATTGTAACCCAAGGTAGAAAACCCAAAATAGTTTTTGGCGTGCGCTGCGAAAACTATTGATTATATAACAAAATAATACACGCGTACGAAGTCGCGGGCATCGCATATCAACATGATGAGATACAATAAGCAAGTATTCCCAAGGAGGGTTGACGTCAGGCAGGCGGCCGGTCATAAAACACCTTAGCCAAAACTCTTACACCATGATCCAAGGAACATGCTGTGCCGACCCCACATAGAGTGGGATAAGGGCAGGAAGATGATGAATTCAAAACACACATTTGCTAAGTAGCTCTGTCACAGAATCTTGAATCGTAAGTCCATCTTAAGCTATTTATTAGTTTAACAATAGGCTCACAGCGATTGTATATAGATTATGTAATATCTTGTTAAATAAGGCTTGATGGCAGCATTTATTACGTTTAAGGCTAATATGGACAAACAATTGTATTGATCAACTTGATTTACAGTAATATATCTCGAGCCACGTAAGATAAACAGCGGGAAAATGTTTCAAAGTGAACGTTTTCACTCACAGAAATTGTTGCTTATTGTTTTAGGTACATACGACGGCAGAAAGCGGAAATGTCGTATCTCAAAAAATGGCCTAAATGACTTAAAACTTGATTGTTGATAAGCAAAAAAAGCCGCGTCGAATGGTCTATGTCTCGTCTTTCTACGATGAAAAATTTTATGATACGCCCTTGATTTTTTCCTAGTTTTTTTACTGTTCACACGACTATATGCTGTAAATAAAGGTTTTTTGGCTCTGGTGTAAAATTGAATATTTTGAGATACGACAAAATCGCTTTCTTCCGTCGATATCACGCCCGTATCTCTAATGGAGTGGGCAGAGCCACAAGTAATCATGAGAAAACTTGCAGCCACTTCTAATTCGAAGTGCCCAAGATGATCAGCCCATCGCCCTGCTGGACTGGGAGTAAAGAAAAAGCATAGAATGCGTCCAGCTGCTTCTCTCCCCGAGCATGTCGTATTCGACTAAGGGATAGTATCCTCCAACATCATGGACCATCTATATGAGCGATGGGATCATCTTGGGACTTGAATCAGGAGTGGCTGCAAGTTTTCTTATGATTACTTGTGGCTCTGCCCACCCCATTAGGGATACGGGCGTGCTAATATGTATGAACGTCGTTTATATTACGTGGTCCGATAACTATTTCACATTTCAATTCATTTTGACTTTTCTGAAGATCATTCTTTACAGATATTGTTCGGGAAATCCCCGAGCGCGGAAATAGGGAAAGTAAAGATTTACAAAGTGCATTGTTTTAACTTTCACTATATTGTGTAGTTCGTTTATATTTTTTTCATAACCAATGGTGATATTCAGTACAGTAGCACAACAAATATTGTGTGCCTCGGCAAACTTCGTTCATGAAAATCGAATTTGTCCGAATACATAATTACAATAATAACTGAACCAACCCTTCAAAGGAAACAAGTACTAACATAATTATTGTAACACTAGCTGCCGCCCGCGGCTTCGCTCGCGTGGTACCCGGATAAAAAATAGCCTATATGTTAATCCAGTACATGTTTTATGTATATTCCGAGTTTCGTTCAAATCCGTTCAGCTGTTTAGGCGTGATTGAGGCACAAACATCCAAACATCCAAACATCCAAACATCGTTACAAACTTTCGTACTAGATGGCAGCACCGGTAAAATTAGTACGCGCTATCGTTGCGTTTTGAGCTTTACGCCGGTAATTTCAAGCAATCTAAGACTTTTCAAATTTATAATATAAGTAAGATAAGATATATTTATTACATTATCATCATAACATTAGATCGTATTTCAGAAGTTAGATATAAATTGTACTGCTTGAATTGTATTTTTTTATACTGTAAGAATTTTTTTATTTCTATTTGACTATCCCCAAATACTCAAACGCGAATCAGAGTTGAGCACATCTCAACTCACGGTTTTTGACAGTTTCTGATGAAAATCTGTCAAAAACTTGAGACGTGCTCAACTTTGAGATGCGTTTGAGTATTCTGGGGTAAGATGCTTTAAATTTTGACTTTTACAATTTGATTTAATAAACTTATTTTAATATTTAGTGCCCTTATGTTTTATATTCATACGCTTGTAAAGGCAGGTTTCGCTGAGCAAATAGTTTTTAAGATCGTTGTGTACCTTAAAATGTGAATAAATGATTATTATGGTACGGAACCCTTCGAGTGCGAATTAGACTCGCACTTGACTGTTTTTTTTTTTAATTCATGAAAGCTTTCTGTATATCTATCTAGGAGTATGTACGATGGGATGTACAGAATGTCACCATCGGTATAATTTCCCTATTCCCCGGTAAGCTCAGACCAAATAAAAATAAAAGACGCCGCGCCGCGAACAACAAAAGTGAAGCCACCTTTTTATCTAGGTTTTGAGGTTTTGTGTTCCAAGTAAACTAAAATTCGTAGTATAATAATTAAGAAACGATATTATTTGAAATACTTACAAGTGAAAAGTGATTCCGTGAGACTTTTTATGTGATTTGCTGCTGTTTTTACAAGTTTTCACTACACATGAAGGCATATTTCTATTTTTAAAACTCGTGACGTAAAGATAAAGATGATTTATTTGCCTTGAATATGGTCATAATTTTTACTACGCACTGAGAGCGATGAGCATGGTTTTAGTGTAGGCGCGTGTACTTGCAGGAGCACGGTTTTGTGTGGCTTCATGTTGTTCGCGGCGCGCCGTCTTTCCCCTTTATTTGGTCTGAGCCGGTAAGTGATCTGTATTTACAAATTTTCGTGCAGGAAATGTAGTAGGGTCGCTTCGTAGTGTTTTGCCGCGTGAACTGCCCGTAGTGAGTGCCTTTCTCCTGGGTACACCTAGAAAACAAAACAATCTTACTTCTTACTTATATTATAAAATTGAAAAGTCTTAGTTTGCTTGAAATCACCGGCGTAAAGCTCAAAACGCAACGATAGCGCGTACTAACTTTACCTGTGCTGCCATCTAGTGCGAAAGTTTGTGACGATGTTTGGATGTTTGTGCCTCAATCACGCCTAAACAGCTGAACGGGTCTGAACGAAACTTGGAATATACATAGTATATGTACTGGATTAACATATAGGCTATTTTTTATCCGGATACCAAGCGAGCGAAGCAGCGGGCGGCAGTTAGTATAATATATTATACGTCACTGGAAAGGCAAAATTACGTAAGCTCCAAAATAGGCATATTGAGTTATTATCCTAAAATAGCAGTACAAAAACAATAATATGAATTGCTGGACATAGAAAATGATAAAAGAATGAAATCTTACGTTGACGTCATCAAAATTCGATAATTAGGTAAAAAGTTATGATTAAAAAACAAATAAAATGAACTTTAAACGGAGGCGGACGAAAACGGATTGCTCGTCAAAGACGCAAGAGGCGCGGGTTCGATTCCCGCTGCGGAAGAAATGTTTGCACGATCTGTAAATATTTCTTCCGGGTCTGGGTGTTGTGATACCATGGTACTCGTAGTTTCTGATACCCACGACGCAGGGAATCCTAGTGTGGGGTCAGGACTATGTATGTTACTGTTGGGTGTTATTTATTCAGAGATATACAGAAGACATTTTAAAAACTTCAGGCATTGGTTGTGGTGTTCCATTCTCACCTGCACTCGATGAGGTTTCCCAAGCCTCACCAGCTCGGAGAGCAGGGATGCTGTGTGACAGAAATGCACGTTCTCATCTGCTAACCCGTGAATTATTAACAGCCTTCCATCTCTGCAACAAAATACCACCATTAATACACTAATACTATTATCTTAATACGCTTCCACCGTCTGATGAGCTGGATCAGGTGAGCTATCTATAGACCGTTTGCAACGGCCTTTAGATAGCCCGACTGTTTCTTTTGTATTTTGTTAATTATATTTTGTAATAGTTGTAAGTTTATATTTGTTAATAAAGATAGTTATCTTAATAAAATACTTAACCTGTCTGCTTAGCGAGGCTAACCCCTGAATACTCAAACGCATCTCAAAGTTGAGCATGTCTCAAGTGACTTTTGACAGATTTTTTATCAAAAACTGTCAATAAACCGTGACTTGAGACGTGATCAACTCTGAGTCGCGTTTTAGTATTCGGGGGTAACATTATTGTCACAAAATCATCGGTCCATTGGATGGGGGACCTATATAAAGGATTAGTTTCTAGCTATATCAATGGTCACCCATCCAAATTTGGATACACAGCGAAGGTTGCGAGATAAAAACCTACCCACATTTGAATCAAAAGTACCAGGCGATCATAAGTATGAAGGGGGTATCTTTATTTCTCTCAGCGCTCGATCACTAAGCTTCTATTCTAGTGCCCAAAAACTACAACCTACATAATTTTGAACAGATTTTCCCGCAATTTGTAAGTTGTTGTTCAATTTATGTAATTGTTGTAAGTGACTAACATTATTGTCACAAAATCATCGGTCCATTGGATGGGGGACCTATAAAAAGGATTAGTTTCTAGCTATATCAATGGTCACCCATCCAAATTTAGATACACAGTGAAGGTTGCGAGACAAAAACCTACCCGCATTTGAATCAAAAGTACCAGGCGATCATAAGTATGAAGGGGGTATTTTTGATTTCCCTCAGCGCTCGATCTATTCAGCTTTTATTCTAGCACCCAAAACTACAACTTTGAACAGATTTTCCCGCAATTTTTGTATGTCGGTCCCCCATCGTACTCACTGGTCGGGGAAGAACGGCGCATGCGCTATTACGGAGGCGCGGGTGTATGCGTGAGGGGCGCGGGCGGGGGCGCCCATATATCTCTCCGTATATGCTGTATCGTAAAGTCGCCAGCAGGTAACTGGGGCACCAGCTACGCAGACCTTGAAGATATTCGGCCTGGTGGCCAGCCCCAGGAGGGATAAGTATCCGCCTGAAAAATAAAGGGGTATGATTATTTTTGTAGTAGCAAGTCCTCTTCCACTATGACTTCATGACGCGGACCCAAAAACTTTTCAATGAAACTCAACTAATGAGCATAAAACAAATCTACACCTATAACACTTGTTGTCTCATACACAAAATAATTAAGACAGACATACACACAGACATAACATTCAAACGAAAAAATCAAGTACATAAATTAAACACAAGAAGGTCAAAATACATCGTACTACCGCTACCTAGAACAAACTATGGAATCAAAAACATAACCTATGAAGGAGCACAACTATACAACAATTTACCTAACAATCTTAAAGACGCCCCTAGTGTAACGTTATTTAAGAAAAAGCTAAAGGATTTTATATAAAGCTCGAACGTCTTCAAAACTTGTGCATTCGTTTTATTTACGGGCTGCGCAAGTTTGACCACGTCTCAGAGTTCAGAGTACAACTCAAGTGGCTCCCAATTCGTCGCCGTCGGGATCTTCATGTCTTGACACTTCTTTTTAAAATCCTCTTTAGCTCTGTCTCCCCTCCCTACCTTCGTGAACGTTTCGAGTTTCTTGTCCCCCGTGGTGAGCCATGCAGAACTTCTAAACATTTACTTCTTAAAACTCCACCTCACTCAAGCAGCCGTTATGGCGGTTCTTTCACGGTTCACGCTGTAAGGTTGTGGAACTCACTACCCCAGGCTGTTCGTGAATGTCAGTCCATAAATATTTTCAAAAGAAAAGTAAAAGAGCATCTCCTCTTATCTGTTTAGCTAAGTTATTATAATATTGGTATATATATAATAATATGTATGTATCTTATGTAGGTCTATTATATCAGATATTTAAGTAGTTTATATTATTATTATTATTTTTTTGTAGGCAATAGTGTAGGTATTTTATTTTTAGTATATGTAGGTATATTATTTTGATTGGTAAAAAGGAATAGGTTTAGATTGTAGTTCATTCACTATTTATTTATCTGCATACTTAAATGTTTGTCTTGTTTTGTACATGTACCCGTTATCTATACTCCACCTCTCTCTAGCTAAAGGTTTGCTGGAAGAAAACTCTCTGTAGGGTTAAGCTCGCCTTTGTACATGTCCTTACTTTATGTCTGTGTTTTCTGTGTTTTATATTATGTACAATAAAGAATAAAGAATTTTATCCTAAAAAATATTCCAATTCTTTAAGAAAAGTATATCTTGTCATTTTTCTATTTTTCTTAGTTCACTATATTCTCTGTAAGTGAACTTTGTTCTTTGAGAAATAAATATCTTTAACCACAGCCGCCATTTTCTTTTCTTGAACTGCGACGCCCATACTGCCGTCATAAGGAAAAAAGACGTATCTGACATTTTTTTCCATAATTGAGTTATATACATCATCGGAATCAGTAAAAAAAGACGCATCTACCAGTATTTTTTTCTCCATTTCGGAATTTTATGTAGAAACGTCCTTTTTTCTTATGACGGCTATTACTCAGAGTAAAGATGGCGGTGATCATAATACACGAAATAAATTAAATTAACGAAAAACAAACACTGTTAATACTGTTTAGCTCAAAAAAATTAGATTTCAAACCACATCAGAACTGCATATTTTAGCAATATGTATATTATTTTTTGTTTGCAACGTGTGCCTGCATAAATAAAAAAAAAACATCTACACATGACGACCTCGGTGGCGTGGCGGTCGAGCGCTCGGCTGAGACGCAAGAGGCGCGGGTTCGATTCCCGCTACGGGAGAAATGTTTGTATGTTCTGCAAATATTTCTTCCGGGTCTGGGTGTTGTAGTATTATGTATTATAAATATGTATTTACAAAAAAAAATGTATATAAGTATTTTATCAGCCATCTGGTGTCTATAGTACAAGCTTTGCTTAGTTTGGGGCTAGATGGCGCTGTGTGAAATGTCCACAAATATTTATTTATTTATTAATATTTATATTTTAAAAACTCACCGTAACTCCATCCATGTATAGCGACCCTCTCCATATCAATACAACCGGTCTCTTTAGCCAGCCATTGTAAAACTTCTACCTGAAAAACAAAACTATACCAATAATAGTTTTCTCTGCTGGACTGGGAGTAATGAAAAATATGCGTCCAGCTGCTTCTCTCCCCGGGCATGTCGTATTCGACTAAGGGATAGTATCCTCCGACATGATGGACCATATATGTAACCCCCTCATTATGAAAGTTATAATAAAGAAATGTTAGATTTTTAACACATAGACAGACGAGTTACTTCTCTGCTGGACTGGAAGTAAAGAAAAAGCATAGAATACTTCCAGCTGCTTCTCTCCCCGAGCATGTCGTAAAAGTCGACTAAGGGATAGTATCCTCTCCAAAATGATGGACCACCTATATGGGCGATGGGCTGATCATCTGTCACCATGGTTCACCATATCCATCTTAGGACTAAATCAGAATTGGCTGCAAGTTTTCTTATGTTTTACTTGTGGTCTGCCTACCCCATTAGGGATATGGACGTGATAGTATGTATGTATTTTAAAAAAAAGTATATAAGTATTCTATCAGCCATCTGGTGCCCATAGTACAAGCTTAGCTTAGTTTGGGGCTAGATGGCGCTGTGTGAAATGTCCGCAAATAAATAACAGCCAACAGTCACATACATAGTCCTGACCCCACACTAGGATTCCCTGTGTCGTGGGTATCAGAAACTACGAGTACCATGGCAAATATTTATCTTACTTATATTATAAATGCGAAAGTTTGTGAGTTTGGATGTTTGGATGTTTGTGCCTCAATCACGCCTAAACGCCTGAACGGATTTGAATGAAACTTGGAATATACATAGTACATGTACTGGATTAACATATAGGCTATGTTTTATCCGGGTACCACGCGAGCGAAGCCGCAGGCGGCAGCTAGTTTATTTATATTTAGTCGTGGCTATCAGAAACTACGAGTACCATGGTAAATATTTATTCTATTCCATGTTGTTAGTTACCTGGTCGTCCAGCTCGACTTGTCCCATCTTGCCGCGGATGACAGCCTCCCAGGCGCGGCCGCGATGCTTGGACCCGCGCGAGTCTATGGCCACCACGTTGAACCCGCGGGCAGCCAGCATGTGCATCCTGAGCTGGCGGATACCCTGAAAAAAAAAATACTAATATTATAAACGCGAAAGTCATTCTGTTACCTTTTCACGCATAAATTGCTGAACAGATTTTAATGACAGGAGATCACCGGCGTAGCCAGGGGGAGGGTTTTGGGGGTTCAAACCCCCCCTCATATCTCATTATGTCGCGGGCAACAGCTAGTCTTTAATATTTTTCTTATTAGGGGTTATTTTATGTACTTTTAGTCGTTTTATTCTCTTGAACCCCCTGTACGGGCCAACCCGCACATTCAGCAAAATGCATTGTGCTTTAGCATTACTTATTACACAATAAATCAGTTTTAAACTCACTACGGCAACGTGCGGTCGTTTTCATTATCATCATTTCCCGGTCTAATCAATTTAATCATAGTAATGTTTAGGGTCCGCAACAGACCCTACAAAATGGTCCTTCGAGTTTCGGAAAGCGGGATCATGTAACGCGAGTGTTTTTTTTTGACAAAAGTGTTCGTGTAAGTGAACTTGCTAAAGAGCTAGCATATCAGTGAACATCAGTGAGCATATCATCATACCGTCACTGGCTTGGCATTGGCCGCCGTGACGTTCAGCATCGCCTTGGTACAGCATTGGTTACCAAGACAAGCAGCATCAAGCCTTGGCCGGCTTTAGCCGCCGAGAAAAATCATTAGCAAATCCTGGTCTGGTAGCAGCCACCAGGAGCAGTCACCACTGGGCAAGCAGTCTTCTGGTGACTTAGCAACGAGCCCGGGGTCAGCGCAGACCACCAGGTTCATCATCATCAAACAACTTCAGCAGAGCAATCAAGTAAGATCTTTCCTTTTATACATTGGCGATCTTAGCAATTTATCAAGATGTCTACGATGGATGATTTTTTAATCAATCAGCAGCAGATCGTAGACGGAATAAATACGCTCCTCTCAAACTTTAAAAAAGATGGGCCGGATCGTAAAACAGCAGATTATATCAAAAGACGTATAGATACTTTAGATAGTTATTGGAAGGAATACAAAACAAATCATGATCAACTTATGCGATTTCCTGAAAAGAGCAATGACTATTTCGTAAGCAATCATTATCAGCAAGCAAAAGAATTTTATTTATCAGTACGGGAGAAGATTTCGACAACTCCAACAGCATCAATAATAAGACCGGGAACTCCTTTAGGGAGTAAACTAGCAGACATTCCTTCGACAAGCAAATCAGCAGATCTTCCCGAGATATTTACAAAATCTCAGGGTGTCACCAGCAAAACGGACGATTTAGTCAAGAAACAAATGACTAACTTCAAAGCCTTCGCAAGAACGGTTTCTAGCATTAACGTAGATACTATCACGGAGAAATGGGAATTTGAAGATATTCTCAAGAATTTAGAATTCAGATGGTCTCTTATTGATAAAGTTCACTGGGAATTAGACAGTGAAATGGACAGTAGCAATGAGCAATACGAGAGTACTTTCTCGGAGCACGAGAGAACGTACAAGGACATGAAGAAAGCTCTCAATAGCAAACTTTGGTCTATGTCTCATAAAGAAAAGACTACTCCAAAGATGGAAGTACCAAACTTTCACGGAAACTATCATCAATGGATTGGCTTCAAGGATCTTTTCACCGAAGCAATTCACAACAACAGCTTTCTATCCAACGCGCATAAAATGCAGTTTTTGAAATCTAAGGTGAAAGGAGAAGCTGAACGCCTCATACAGCACTTAAATATCAGTTCCGACAATTACAGCATTTGTTGGGACATACTTCAGCAAAGGTACAATAACAAAAGAATGATACTTTCATCTCACATAAATATCCTGATGAGCCTACCGGTGATTCAACAAGCATCCGTCGCTAACATCAAACGCATTCATGATACCACGCAGGAAACTTTGAATGCTATCAAAAATCTGGGAGTTGATGTTACGTCATGGGACCCACTAATTGTGCATATCCTGTGTCAAAAATTGGACAGTGACACGCACAGTGAGTACATGAAATCAGTCAAGCAGCCTCGAGAAATACCTGTCCTATCAGAACTTCTTACTTTCTTAGAGAACGAATTCACGAGCATGGAGTCTAGCAGAAGAAAGCAAGAAAATAGCAATCAAAAACAACAAGAACAAAAATCAACGAAAAACTTTAGCCTTCGAAAATCATTCGATCATAAACAATCATATCAAAGTAACAAAGACATTTCGCAATCAACTTCAAGTAAAACATTCCATTCCCAAAGATTATGCCCTGTTTGCAGCGGTGAACACGGAATATTTTATTGCAAAAGGTTCTTAGAAATGTCGCCGACAAGCAAGAAGCAATGCATGCAGAAATACAATTTATGCAAAAATTGTCTTTATGATCACAAAGGCAATGAATGTTTCTCTACAAAGCGTTGCCGCGAATGTGAAGAATGTCATAATACGATACTTCATGACATGTACAAACAAAATACAAATCAAAATGAAACTAGCACACGTTCAAGTCAGCGTAATAGTAACTCACACATAGCTCAACAGAATGAGACCCCCGAAATTCTGTTATCAACGGCCATGATCAAAGTTCAAAAAGTTGATGGCACTTATCAGACAATGCGGGCTCTAATAGATCAGGGATCACAGACTTCTCTGATCACTGAAAATGCCGCACAACAATTAGGATTACCGCGCCAAAGATGCAAAGGCGTAATCAGCGGCATAGGAGCGAAAGATAACACATGCAAGGGAGTGATTAATATCAATTGTACACCAATTAGCAATAATTATCATTTCAGCACTGATACGTACATCATGAAAAATCTTACGAAGCATTTACCAAGCAGCACGTTTTCTAAACCATCATGGGATTATTTAGAAAACATCCAATTAGCAGACCCGGACTTCAATATTAGTCGTCCTATCGATATTTTGTTAGGAGCAGACATATACTCAAATATCATTTTGGAAGGTATATGCCGATCAGATCAGACAGCATTGATTGCACAGCAGACCCGACTAGGATGGATATTATGCGGGAGCACCAAAACTCTGCAATGCAACGTTGTACAAGTCAACATTAGCGAAATGCAGAAGTTTTGGGAGTTAGAAGATATAACTGAAGAACCATCTTATTCATCAGACGATTTGGAATGTATTCGTTTTTATCAAGAAACAACCAAACGCGTAGAAGATGGAAAATATCAGGTCAGACTTCCTTTATCAAAGAACTTAGCAGCTGAACTAGGGCAGTCGAAAGCAAAGGCAATAGCCCAATTCGTTCAGTTGGAGAAAAAACTATCAAAAAACAAACATATTTCAAACGAATATAAATCATTTATAAATGAGTATCAAGAATTAGGTCACATGCAGTTATCGGAATCGTCATGTAAGCCGACACTGGAATGTTTCCTACCGCATCACTGTGTGCTACGCGAGGATGCTACGACATCGAAGCTACGCGTAGTATTTAACGCTTCAGCGAAAACATCAAGTGGAAAAAGTTTGAATGATCTTATGCAAAAAGGACCCAATTTACAGCAGGACCTTCAATCATTAATATTGAAGTGGAGACAATACGAAATCGCGTATACAGCAGATATTGAAAAAATGTTTCGACAGATTTGGGTTGACCCAGCTGATCGGAAGTTGCAAAAAATAGTTTGGAGAGACGAACATCATCAGAGTCTGCAGGAGTATGAGTGTACCACTGTTACATATGGAATGAAAGCATCGCCATTTTTGAGCATGATGACATTAAAACAATTAGCAAAGGACGAACGTGACAAGTACCCAGAAGCCTCTTCGGTCATCGAAGAGTCATTTTACATGGATGACCTGGTACACGGTAGTCATACCATCACTTCAGCAAAAAAGTTACAACACGATCTGAATACTGTAATGAAGCTAGGGGGCTTCAATTTGAGAAAGTGGTCCTCAAACAAAACTGAGTTACTAAATGATAAAGCAGATCAACAACAAAAAGTTATGGATTTTAAGCAAGCAGAATCCACGAAAACCTTAGGACTTCGATGGAATCCTGTGGGAGATCAATTTACATTCACATCAAAAATTGAGTCATCAAACGAGAAGGTCACTAAAAGAACAATACTCTCGGATATTTCAAAAATTTTTGATCCTTTGGGCTGGATAGCGCCAATCACCACGAGTCTCAAAATCCTTTTCCAAAATGTTTGGGCATCAAACATTCAATGGGACGAGGAGATACCAGAAAACATTTTGAATCAGTGGACAAGAATCAAAGATGAATTAAAAAACATCGATCAGTTTGAAATACCAAGATGGTTAGGTATATCAATATCAAGTACTATCGAACTGCACGGCTTTTGTGACTCATCAATGAAAGCCTATGCAGCCGTTATTTACTGTAAAATACAAAGCAAAGAAAGCAATGAATCAAAGATCACACTGGTCGCAGCGAAATCAAGATTGGTACCATCAAACAAAAATGTATCGCTGCCCCGCCTAGAACTATGCGGTGCGCTTTTACTATCAAAACTCATGACCAAGGTCAAGGAGTGTTTAAGCGGATACAATATCAAAGTTTATGGATGGTGTGATTCTACGGCGGTACTGGGCTGGCTGCAAGGCGAACCAGGCCGATGGAAAACCTTTGTAGCAAATAGGACACGCCAAATAACTGAAAAAATGCCTGCCAGCGATTGGAGATACGTTAAAACAAAGGAAAACCCCGCTGACAGTGCGAGCAGAGGACTATCGGTGGCTCAGTTGCGTGAAAATTCTTTGTGGTGGCAAGGACCTTCGTGGCTACCTACCTACAGCCCCAAAAAAGAAGAAAATCAAGCAAAATACGTAACTGAAGCAGAAATCAAAACACAAAAGCAAGTGCATAACATTATCAAGCATGAAGAAAGCATTATTAGCAAACTATTGAACAAGCATAGTTCAATACAGAAAATTACGCGTATACTAGCATGGGTATATCGTTTTTTATCAAGCAAGAAGCAAAAAGGTATCCTTACGTTAGAGGAAATAAAAATAGCAAAGCAAAAAATTATCAAGCATGAACAGCAAGAGCAATTTTCACAAGAAATAAGCAATTTAAAGCAAAATAGCAAAATACAAGCAAAAAGCAAAATCATTAACCTAAATCCATTTTTAGATGACCATGGTATTCTTAGAGTGGGAGGAAGATTACAGCACGCGCAGATTAGCGATGTCATGCAGCATCCAATCATTCTTCAGCACCGTGGACGTCTCTCAGAATTGATCATTGATGACGCACATTCTACCATGCTGCATGGAGGAGCAAGATTGACGTTGAGCTTTATCAGACAAAGATATTGGATATTGGGAGGCAACAGAGCTACTAAAGCTCGCATCAGACGTTGTGTTACATGCGCCAAGCATAGTCCCGAAATGAAAGCTCAAATCATGGGAGATTTACCGGAATCACGAAGTAACCCATCAAGGCCATTCACGCACACTGGAATAGACTTCACCGGGCATATCTTCTTAAAATCAAGCAAAGGACGTGGAATCAAAAGCACAAAAGGATATGTGGCTGTCTTCGTGTGCATGGCCACGAAGGCGGTACACCTCGAGTTAGTCTCCGACCTTAGCACATCGGCGTTCATAGCAGCACTACGCCGAATGTCAGCACGGAAGGGTACGCCAAGCCACATCTACAGCGATAATGGCCGTAACTTCGTCGGAGCTAATCGAGTCCTACAGCTAGAATATCAAGAAATACAACAAGCATTACAAAGCAATGAAGTAAAAGCAGAAGTGTTAAGCATGGAGATCAAATGGCATTTTAATGCACCCCTCTGGCCAACAGGCGGGGGGCTCTGGGAGGCGGCTGTAAAAAGCTTTAAACATCACTTCAAAAGAGTAATAGGCGAGCAAATTCTGACCTATGAAGAACTGTATACAGTTTTAGCTCAAATCGAGGGATGTTTAAACTCGCGTCCATTATGTCCGATATCAGAGGATCCCGATGAGATGAACTTTTTAACTCCAGCACATTTTCTCACAGGAACGCCCAACGTAACTCTTTACGAGACGGAAACAGACCTACGAACTCGGTGGCAATTAACACAAAAAATTGTCAAAGATCTATGGCAAAGATGGCGAAGTGAGTATCTCACTCAGCTGTCAGCAAGGAGCAAATGGAAGCAAGCAAGCAAAAACATCGATTTGGATGACGTAGTTATTATCCACGACGCTAATTTGCCACCTGGAAAATGGTTAATGGGAAGGATTATCAAGTTACAGTGCATCAGCTGACACGTTCCGGTATACTTGCTGTAGATAATGGTTGCGTTATAAAAACAGACACATTCGAAATCATTGCTCACGACCAGAAAATAAGTGAGATGTATATCAAACCAAATATCCGAGCCCCTGTGATTGCCCCTATCAATCATATTATAAATATCTCTATACCTAAAGAATCAATGGAAAATGTTGAGAGAGAGCAAAAAGAGATGCGGGACATAGACGAACAGATCAAGGTCCTGAAAGAGAACGAAGCGACATCATCAAGCATATCATATCACGACATCCACCACTATGCTGTAATCTACGTGGTCATCGGCTTGGGAGTCCTGGCGGGCTCCGTGTGGTGGTGTCGCCGCCGGCGCGGCGCGTGGTCGCTCCGGGCTCGGGCAGCAGCAGCACCGACCACGGCGCCGGCGCCCGCGGTGCGCGCGCTCCCCCAGCCTCCTCACCAATCAATCAGTGATAGTGTAGTGTATCAATGTGTTAGTGCGCGAGTCAATAAGGCAACGTCGCCTGTCATGCCGCGTTGTGATTCCAGTGCATTAACAAACATTAACTCTAGTTAATAAGATCAATCAATCAATCATTATCTGTCAAATTAAGACTTAGTTTTATATCCTTATTTTTGTAATTTTTTGGCCCTTTTTCTTTATTTTCTCTTGCGGGGAGCATGTACGGGCCAACCCGCACATTCAGCAAAATGCATTGTGCTTTAGCATTACTTATTACACAATAAATCAGTTTTAAACTCACTACGGCAACGTGCGGTCGTTTTCATTATCATCATTTCCCGGTCTAATCAATTTAATCATAGTAATGTTTAGGGTCCGCAACAGACCCTACACCCCCCCCCCCCCCCCCGATACCTGGCTACAAACCCCCCCCCCCCCCCGTTACTAAAACCTGGCTACGCCCGTGCAGGAGATAGATTCCATCCCGGGGAAGGATATGCATAGGCTACTTTTTATGGTTCTCATAGTACAAGCTCTGCTAAGTTTGGGGCTAGATGGCGCTGTGTGAAATGTTCACAAATATTTATTATTATTTATAATAAATTTATAAGAATTTATCTCTACGATCCGCCACAGTTACACACCTTATATCTATATCTTACTTCTACTTATATTATAAATGCGAAAGTATGTAAGGATGTTTGTATGTTTGTGCCTCAATCACGCCTAAACGGCTGAGCGGATTTGAATGAAACTTGGAATATACATAGTAGATTTACAGGATTAACGGTACCACGCGAGCGAAGCCGCGGGCGGCAGCTAATCTACATATAAATACCTTGTAGCTGTTAGTGACAGTTTGCACCTCGGGTCCGCCGTACACGTGTAGGACCGTAGGGCTCCGCCCCGGGACTCCGCAACGCCACAGAGTACAGTACGCTAGGGCTCCACACGACAGACGAGTTGAGTAAATCTGTGGCGGTGGGATGGTCGCTGATAGGGAATTTTCTGAAAATATATGAAAAAGTGTTTATATATGGATAGAACCACAAGTAATTATAAGAAAACTTGCAGCCACTCCTGATTCAAAGTCCCAAGGATATGGTGAACCATGGTGACAGGTGATCAGCCCATCGCCCGTATAGATGGTCCATCATATTGGGGAGGATACTATCCCTTAGTCGAATACGACATGCTCGGGAAAAGAAGCAACTGGGCGCATTCTATGTGTTTTCTTTACTCCCAGTCGAGCAGAGAAGTGAAATAAATAAAAATAAGGATAACATCATGAGGAAACTGACATGTAGAAATTAAAAGTTAAAAGACAGTGTCAAGTGAACGAAAGAATATAAGTCAGATAGAAAATTATTTCATCCACGAGATCTATCTATAAATAAATAAATAAACAAATATTTGTGGACATTTCACCCAGCCTGCCACCCGTCACGTACCTCTGACCAGTAGACCGGTCTCAGAGCAGTCCTCATCGTTCCCAGCATCCCAGGACCCGTTGTACATCCTCGTCTGAGGAGTCTCTGCAGACAACACGGATAATAACAGCCAACAGTCACATACATAAGAACAGGAAACAGTCACATACATAAGAACAGGAAACAGTCACATACACAATAACAGGAAACAAGTCATTTAACAACAGCCAACCGTCACATACACAATAACAGCAAACAAGTCATTTAATAACAGCCAAGTCACATACACAATAAAGCAAACAGTCATATAATAACAGCCAACAGTCACATACGCAATAACAGCAAACAAGTCATAAATTAACAGCCAACAGTCACATACACAATAACAGGAAACAAGTCATTTAATAACAGGCAACAGTCACTTACACAATAACAGCAAACAGTCATATAATTAATAATAGCCAACAGTCACAAACACAATAAAGCAAACAGTCATATAATAACAGCCAACAGTCACATACACAATAACAGGAAACACGTCATTTAATAACAACAACAGTCACATGCACAATAACAGAAAACCAGTCATTTAATAACAGCTAAGTCACATACACAATAAAACAAGCAGTTATATAATAACAGCTCAGTCACATACACAATAACAGCAAACAAGTCATTTAATAACAGCCAAGTCACACACACAATAACAGCAAACAAGTCATATAATAATAGCCAACAGTCACATGCACAATAACAGCAAACAAGTCATTTAATAAGCCAAGTCACAAAATAACAGTCAACACAAATTTGTCACGTGAACGCTATCAATTTTAATAGTTCAATCGGCTAATAATTTTAGCTGTTCACACAAAAGTCGAAAGTCCATCAAAATCCTATTACAATCTGATTTTGAAATGGTCCTTAGTGTGTTTAAAAGTCCACGGCTGGGATTGGAACCGGTACTTACCTGGCTGCTCGCACAGCGTGCCCATGAGCACGAGACTCGGCGGGCTCGGCACTATCGCGAACACGCGAGTAACTGGTACAGTACTGATGTTTGAGGAGGTTATCACTGCTGTTGTACATTCCTGAAAGATATGATATTTACAATAAAATAGCCATAATAACAATAGTACGCAAAATGTTTAGTTAAGTGTCCCCATTAGGCGAACAGTGAGCGGCAGACTCTGAGCGGCGTATTAGCCGCAAAGCGCTTCCCTGCGGGAGATGTGTTCTGCAAATATTTCTTCCGGGTCTGGGTGTTGTAGTATTATGTATTACTAGCTGCCGCCCGCGTCTTCGCTAGCTTGGTACCCGGATAAAAAATACCTTATATGTTAATCCAGCACACCTACTATCTATGTTCCAAGTTTCATTCAAATCCGTTTAGCCGTTTAGACGTGATTAAGGCACAAACATCCAAACTCACAAACTTTCGCATTTATAATATAAGTAAGATATAAGTATTGCATCAGCCATCTGGTGTCCATAGTACAAGCTTTGCTTAGTTTGGGGCTAGATGGCGCTGCGTGAAATGTCAACAAATATTCATTTTTTTTATAATTAGTGTACTAAAAATATTAATTAATAGTACTCTAATACTATTACAATCTAGCCAAGTAGGCCAATTAGTAATTTAATTTTGACCTAGTTTTATAAAGTAAATTATATCTAAGAATGTGTCCAATAGCACTTTTCTTACTGTCTCTATTAAGGGGAAGACACTTTGTTCTTGTCTTCTTATTGTTTGTAATATTCACTAACACTTTATATTATTTTGCACTACACTAACTCGAACGGTTTAGTTCTTTTGAGTCGTCTCACTAAGTCTGTGTTATCGAGGTGCTGGATTGCCTAAACGTTCACATGATCGTCCGGCACGAACCCTCCACGCAAACAACGCGCCAACATTGCGAGCGTTGGACTTACTGAATGCTTTCCTCCACGAGTTCCAGCATATCGACGTCTTCAATGACAGTCTATGCTTAATTTATGGTAGTCTTAGATTATATTTGAGTTATGTAAATTTAAGGTAGGTAGTTAAGCGTTTTGGGTTCCCTCCATTAAGCTTATCTGCATTTAAATAAATCATTTCATTTCATTTCATTTCATGATGATGAAGTCTTTTTTTTAAATATTCATTGACAGGTACCTCGTCAACGTCTACAGTGCAGGAGTGCCCGATACCAGTCAGCAGGTGCACATCGATCGGCCGCGGCGGCGAGAGAGGCGCCACGTACAAATGGCGCTCCAGAGGCGTCTCGCGAAGCCCTACGAAGTACACCAGCCCCCGGGGCTCGTCTATCTAAGGAGACAATACAACGTCAAACGGTGGACAGAGATACAATTGGGTAGGTCCCACATGTTCCATGGAACATGACATCACCGAACAGAATGAGATATTTTTTTCTTATTTTGTACCATGAAAGAAAGAAAAGAAAGAAACTATTTATTTGGTTCACAAATACTTATAAAAAATTAATAAAATTACACAGTTAAAACAAAAATAAAATAATAATTTGTGAGCCAAAAAGGCAACCACTCAGAGTGTGCAGCAGAGCCCGGAAGCAACTACAGCGCTGTTCTATCTAACATGTTATACTTTTAATTTTCAAATTGTTCTATAGGGCAAGGTAAATAAGACCTCTTTACGATTATCTTATCGTACTTGCTACGAATATCCATTCTTTCGATTTTTAAGATTATTTTGTAGGATTATTTTACCCAGCGAAAGAAGTATGTCAGGATAGAAGCAAATGGAGATCCGTGATCTCTGCCTACCCTTATGGGAAACAGGCGTGATATTATGTATGTATTTTACCCAGGCAGATGTTTGACCAATGGTATGACAGAATAATTGTCATTATCAGTGTCATTTAGCTTCTCATGGAAGATTTTGGGAAAATCTGATTCTCATTTTGTTCTATGGCATGAAACTCGGGTGAAAAGCTAGCATGTAGTTCTATGGAAAAAAATAGAGAAGAAAATGTGTCATTTTATTCGATGACGTCATTTTCCATAAAACAAATGGGAACTACCCCTACAAGTAATCATAACAAAATTTGCAGCCACTCCTGATTCAAAGTCCCAAGGATATGGTGAACCATGGTGACAGGTGATCAGCCCATCGCCCATATAGATGGGAGGAGTCATACAACGCCAAATCGCCCAAGTCAATCACAAAACAGACGTGTGTATGTGACTTTGGGTTATCTATTCATCTGTGTACATACCCATATCTTCCTCCCCATCACCTCCCATTCGCCGGCGGTGATGAACTCCTTGCTGATGATGTTAGGGCCCACGGCGTTTGTCTCATCATCAGTAATCATCAGCTCTATCACAGCTGGAACAAACACAAATAATATGATGACAACAACAATTATACTCTAGCCAAATTCGATGTATTCGGTAAACAAAAATCTAACCTAAAACGTTGACAAAAACCTAATAAAAACGTACAGGAAGTACATAATACAAGAACTCACATTTCCCCGACTCCTTGTCACTATTCACAAGGGCACAAGTGTACAGACAGAGGTGCAGATGCCCCGTCTCCTCAGTTGCCCACACGAACCGCGCCTGTTCGGCTCAGACGTCAGGAAGTATATAATAAGTGTAACAACTCACATTTCCCAGGCTCCTTGTCACTATTCACGAGTGCACAAGTGTACAGGCAGAGGTGCAGATGCCCCGTCTCCTCAGTTGCCCACACGAACCGCGCCTGGTTCGGCTCAGACGGAAGAAAGTGGAGGATATCGTGGACGTTGATCCACGCCTCTGGTGCCATTTCTGTTACTAGCACCTGGATGTCGTGGATTTCCTGGAAAAAATAAGATAAAAAAGTAGGTAAGATCGTATGAGCTAGTGGCCAGCTCTTGTGACGGAGTTTTTAGGCCGCCTAAAGGCCTCCGTCATGGCTTAACATATAACCTGTCTCCTGGATAGCTGTTTTACAATAAAGTTGTATTGTATGTATGTAAAAATCCAACCTGTTCAACAATATGGCTCGGCGTGTTGACTTTGTTCAAGGCAACTGGCGCGTGAGGATATTCACTCCTCGCGCTAAACTCGTACAGGGGGATGAGGGCCAACTCTAACCTCTGCTGTTTCCGATCCAGCAGCTGAACCCATACGCTGAAACATGTCAAACGTCAATAAAATAAATAATAAATAAATAACAGCCAACAGTCACATACATAGTCCTGACCCCACACTAGGATTCCCTGTGTCGTGGTTATCAGAAACTACGAGTACCATGCCACCACAACACCCAGACCCGGAGGAAATATTTGCAGAACATGCAAACATTTCTTTCGCAGCAGGAATCGAACCCGCGCCTCTTGCGTCTCCGAGCAATCGCCCGCCACGCCACCGAGGCCGTCTAATTTCAAGCATTTAAGTCAGCAAGGGGTCTGAGAGACCACTACACACTCACTACTGTCCGCACGGGGTCCAGCCGACCCGTGCCAGGTACTCGAACCATGGAAAGGTCTCCTTCAGCGGTTGTCGTAGCTCGTACCAACGGATATCCGTCACTTCCATATCGTTCAGTTCAGACGCTGCAATATAAAGTATCCTTAATAAGCATAAACAATCACGCTCGTATCAAAGTCGACTAAGGGATAGTATCCTCAAACATGATGAGATAGAATAAGCAAGTATTCCCAAGGAGGGTTGACGTCAGGCAGGCGGCCGGTCATAAAACACCTTAGCCTGAACTCTTACAGCGTGATCCAAGGATTATGCTGTGCCGACCCCACATAGAATGAGATAAGGGCAGGAAGATGATGATGATGATGAATCACGCCCGTATCCCTAATAGGGTGGGCAGAGCCACAAGTAATCATAACAAAACATGGAGCCACTCCTGATTCAAAGTCCCAGGGATATGGTGAACCATGGTGACAGGTGATCAGCCCATCGCACATATAGATGGTCCATCATGTTGGAGGATAATATCCCTTAGACTTACGACATGCTCGGGGAGAGAAGCAGCTGGACGCAATCTGTTTTTTCTTTACTCATAGTCCAGTAGATCTATATATCTAGTCCTTTCGAAGAAGTGTGGTGAAAGGATTTAAAGTGCGCCTGAAAGTCTCCTTTCGTGCATTTGACACATGTTTTCGAAATTCCTACGGCTATACGACATGACGGTCTCCTCGCGATGATTTCCTTCTAGCAGAGAAGCAGCTTCTTTGATAAATAAATATTTGTGGACATTTCACACAGCGCCATCTAGCCCCAAACTAAGCAAAGCTTGTACTATGCAAACCAGATGGCTGATAGAATACTTATACTTTTTATACATACTTATAATACAACAATACCCAGACCCGGAAGAAATATTTGCAGAACACACAAACATTTCTCCCGCAGCGGGAATCGAAACCGCGCCTCTTGCGTCTCAGCCGAGCACTCGCTCGCCACGCCAACGAGGTCGTATGATTATGATTAAGAAGGGATCAAGTGATACTCACAATCATTACTTTCTTCTTGGTAATAATCTAAGACGGTGGTGGAGGATGTCTTCTGCAGCCTGAAGGTCACCATTTTGAGGATTGACTTAGCGTTCGGAGAGCCGGCCCGAGGAAACCTAATAAAGTAATGATAAGTGATGACAAAATATGATGAGATACAATAAGCAAGTATTCCCAAGGGGGGTTGACGTCAGGCAGGCGGCCGGTCATAAAACACCTTAGCCAATACTCTTACAGCATGATCCAAGGATCATGCTGTGCCGACCCCACATAGAGTGGGATAAATAATATAAATAAATATTTGTGGACATTTGACACACCGCCATCTAGCCCCAAACTAAGCATAGCTTTTACTATGGGAACCAGATGGCTGATAGAATACTTATATACTTTTTTTTTGGTAAATAGATACTTATAATACATAATACTACAACACCCAGACCCGAAAGAAATATTTGCAGAACATGCAAACATTTCTCCCGCAGCGGGAATCGAACCCGCGCCTCTTACGTCTCAGCTGAGCTCTCGCCCGCCACGCCACAGAAGTCGTCAATGAGGGCAGGAAGATGATGATGATGATGATATTAGTTAAAGCCAGTAAAGTGACATTAGACAAATGACAAGTGACAAACGACAATGAAGTGGGTAGAGTCACAAGTAAACATGGTGTCTCTTAAGACCCTTTGAATAACTTTACCTGAACTCCTCAACTTCCCCACTGCTAGTTTGCGAAGATGGAAAATTTAATATCTTCACTTCACTCTCATCCACTTCTTCGTAAACTATCCGGTAGATGTCATCTGAAATTAATAAAAATAACTGAATACTACACACAAAACTATCCTACTAATATTATAAACGCAAATGTTTGTATGTGTGGATGTATGGATGTTTGTGCCTCAATCACGCCTAAACGGCAGAACGGATTTGAATGAAACTTGGAATATACATAGTACATGTGCTGGATTAACATGTAGGCTATTTTTCATCCAGGTACCACGCGAGCGAAGCCGCGGGCGGCAGCTAGTACTTATATACTTTTCTGGTAAATACATACTTTATAAAACATCATCATCTTCCTGCCCTTATCCCACTCTATGTGGGGTCGGCACAGCATGATCCTTGGATCATGTTGTAAGAGTTTTGGCTAAGGTGTTTTATGACCGGCCGCCTGCCTGACGTCAACCCTCCTTGGGAATACTTGCTTATTGTATCTCATCATGTTGGAGGATACTATCCCTTAGTCGACTTATACTTTATAAAACATATATTTAGATAAATGAATGTATAATACCGTTTGATTTAGGCTGCCACCAGAACCCGGTATATCTTGAGAACTCTTCCTGTGTGACGTAGCAAGGGACGCCGGCCTGCCTCGGGTCATCTGCTAACCTACAACACAAAGTCTATTATTAATAATACATACATACATAAATATTCCCAAGGAGGGTTGACGTCAGGCAGGCGGCCGGTCATAAAACCTTAGCCAAAACTCTTACAGCATGATCCAAGGATCATGTGCCGACCCCACATAGAGTGGAATAAGGGCAGGAAGATGATGACGATGACATACATAAATATTACGCCCATATCCCTAACGGGGTGGGCAGAGCCACAACATAAGAAAACTTGCAGCCACTTCTGATTTACTTCTAAGATGGATATGGTGAACCATAATAATAATGTTCATATTATTGATAACATTATCTAGAAAACTCCAGTCACCATTAAGCCGCGTAGTAACATATCTAGACAGTTCGTATCTCCCTATGACCTGCGTAGTAACATACCTAGACAGCTCGTATCTCCCTATGACCTGAGTATTAACATACCTAGACAGCTCGTATCTCCCTATGACCTGAGTAGTAACATACCTAGACAGCTCGTATCTCCCTATGACCTGAGTAGTAACATACCTAGACAGTTCGTATCTCCCTATGACCTGCGTAGTAACATACCTAGACAGCTTTATCTCCCTATGACCTGAGTAGTAACATACCTAGAAACATCTTGTCCCCTATAAGTCGCGTAGTAACAAACATAGAAAGCTCATGTCCCGTGCACCTGCGTAGTAACAAACCTAGAAAGCTAATGTGGTAACATACCTAGAAGGATCGTGTCCTCTACAAGCGTAGGTCAGCCGCGTAGGCCTCCGCAGGGCTCCTCCGCCGAGCCAGATGTCGCCGCGAGCTGTGTGCGCCGCCAACGACGGCGTCATAGGACACATGGCGGGCGTGAGGGGTGCTCCGCCCCCCGTGTTGAGTGAGCGGGGTATTAGAGGAGGTGACTGGAATGGAGACAATACGTTAGTGCGAACACTCATCGGCTAAAGGCAATAAGGCATCTACCACGCTAGGACCCAAAACGAAGCTATGATACTATTATCCGTCTCGCTCACACCCGTATAAACTCTTACCTATCCCGCTCTACTCTTTGCCATGAACAAACTGAAAGTGCTCAAATAGAACCTGTATCTATCTCGCTCACTCCCGCATAAACGCTTACCTGTCCCGCTCTCTCCTCCGCCACGAACAGACTAGAAGCGCAGGGGAACAAGACCCGGCCAGTGGCAGCGTGCAACTCGTAACTCGCTATGCCCCAGGCGGCAACTCGTTGCCTCTCCCACAGCAGTTGCTCCTCACGTGACCATTTCCCGGCAGTCACGCTTAAAGCTACTGACTCGAAGAGAGGCTTCCAATCTAACCTGGAATTGAATTAAAGCAAAACTCACTTTATTAACTTCGACGACGTGGCGTAGCGGGCGAGTTCTCGGCTGAGACGCAAAAGGCGCTGGTTCGATTCCCGCCACGGGAGAAATGTTTGTATGTTCTGCAAATATTTCTTCCGGGTCTGGGTGTTGTAGTATTATGGTATTATAAGTAGTATTTACAAAAAAAAAGAGTAAATATGTATTCTATCAGCCATCTGGTGTCCATAGTAAAAGCTTTGCTTAGTTTGGGGCTAGATGGCGCTGTGTGAAATGTCCACAAATATTTATTTATTTATAACTGACTGACAATTAATGCACAGCCTCAAAAACATGAAACTAGGTGAATAAGTGTATTTTATTTTAATTGTATTGTTTACTATTGTACTATTGTATTTACTATTGTATTGTATTGTTTGCTATCGTCCGCGGCTTCACTCGCGTGGTATCCGGGTAAAAAGTAGCCTATAATGTTATTCCAGCAGACATACTATGTATATTCCAAGTTTCATTCAAATTCGTTCAACCGTTACGGCGTGATTGAGGCACAAACTTTCGAATTTATGATATTACATACATACATAATGACACGCCCGTATCCCTAATGGGGTAGGCAGAGCCACAAGTAAACATAAGAAATCTTGCAGCCACTTCTGATTTAGTCCTAAGTTGGATATGGTGAACCATGGTGACAGGTGATCAGCCCATCGCCCACATAGGTGGTCCATCATGTTGGAGAGGATACTATCCCTTATTCGACTTTTACGACATGCTCGGGGAGAGAAGCAGCTGGACGCATTCTATGCTTTTTCTTTATTCCAGTCCAGCAGAGAAGAAATAATTAATTATAATATTAGTAGGATAGAATGTCACAAGCACAAAGTCGGGGGCTAAAGCTAGTACTTTACGACCTCGTAACGTAACGTATTATTATTTAATAATCAAGCTTACATAAATGACCAGAAATACAATCCTCACTTTCACTTAATTCAGTCAAGCATTAAGTATGGATCACATTGGGTTCATACTTGCTAGCCTTCATTTTTAGGGTTCTGTACCCGAAGGGTGCCAACGGGACCCTATTACTAAGCCTCCGCTGTCCATCCGTCCGTCCGTCCATGGGCTGTCTCATGAACCGTAGATGTAATGTATGTGTCTAGGGTAGTTTTAGTTGTTACTTTATTATTTTACTACTGTGGGTAGGCATGCCCCAAGATGGCCTTTCCGCTAATAAAATATGTATTCACTTGTGTTTCATGTGGAGTTTATTTTATTGAATCCCGTACCTAATCCAAGTATATTTCAGTAGAGAGTAGATTGCTTCTATAACAACAAATAATAAAATAATAATAATTATTATTATTATTATTAACTCATTTATTTCAGATTATATAGATCCATATTAAAATAATGAGTACCCCATATAACAGAGATATAGATACGAGAGAAATGTTTGTATGTTCTGCAAATATTTCTTCCGGGTCTGGGTGTTGTCGTAGTATTATGTATATAAGTATTCTATCAGCCATTTGGTGTCCATAGTACAAGCTTTGCTTAGTTTGGGGCTAGATGGCGCTGTGTGAATTGTCCACAAATATTTGCTATCTTTTATTTAACTTAGCTTCTAAAAACAACTAGATAAGTGACACTTACAGTATACATAATCGTAGGGTTGTGCCCAGTCAGTGTTGTAGCTTTGGTACTCAGTTTTTTATACCCATTACATAGGGAATCCTAGTGTGGGGTCAGAACTATGTATGTGACTATTGGATGTTATTTATAATTTTATGTATTGTAGGTGTCTAAATTTATTTTTGGATTAAGCCTTCAACTCTCAAAACTTCTGAACAAACTTAAAGAAAATATGAAGAATTCGAGTTATTAAATTTAATTAATCTTACTTATGTCCGATTTATAATAAAAAATGCAAACGAAAATCAGCTGATTTATGTAAATAAATACCTCGCTTCCGAAGGCTGATGACTCGGCGTTATATCAGTATATAACAGCGTAATTTCCCATCCATGCTGAGGAGTCCTTAAAAAGTATATCCGAGTCTTCCCATTGCTGAGTTTCCTGAAGGATATAGCCATGGGAATCATGATTGAAAGTGATGACAGCGCTTTCCTCAAATCGTGCACGGCTTGCCTAACTTCAGCCCATGAATACTTCTTTGGAGAAGTCCTGATGAAATCCCCGGACGGAGCCCCGTCTCCAGCCTCCCTCACCTCCATTTTCACTATTCTATTTCCCAAAATAATTGACTACTTTCCACTAAATTACAACATTATCCGGACAAAGGAGGTATGTAATATTTACAGCAAATTTACACGTAATGAAACATTGGACTAGCGCTATGCATATTTATGAGTGAATTAAACTTAACTAATTAGACTTTTCAATTAGAACTAGCTAAATTAGCTATTATTTAACTAAAAATTAGGCCAACACAACACACACTCTGTGGATCCTGACTTGACTTTTGAGTTTTTGATTTGACTTTTCGTATTGCCAAATGTCAAAATGGTCGGTCAGCGACCCATTGGCATGCCCATTGGTTGATTGATGAGTTCGTGACCCCTACCATTGGTATTCTACATTAAAGTAGATTCTATTCTATTCTCTTACAAACTGGCTCTAACATTTATACAGGTTGTTACATTTTTGGTAAAAAAGAAAGTTGCTTGTGTTATGTAGTTTTTTTTACAAATAACATAGCATTTGATGAAAACAGCAACAAAAAGCAGATAAATTAAAGTCATTCTAAACTAAACTAGAAAACTAGTCGTGGTCGAGAATGCTGCCAACTTTGCAAAAATAAAATTAGATTCGTTCGGAAACCAGTACAATTTTTTAGTAACATGAATGTTTAAATCCTTGATTTCACTTTATCGTGAATATTTTTATAAAATAAATACATCATTACCACATCTCATAAATGTACTATGATCTGATTTAAACTACGCAAAGCTGGTTTTACTTCGATAAATAACCAATGTGTATGTAATAGCTACATAATCCTTAATTTTATTTTTAAGTTTCTTTCATCGATATCAGTTAAGTATCATAAAAAATAATATTTTATTACATACAGCAGCCTTTCTAGTGAAAATTATTTTAATTTGACTTTAAAGTGCAAAATAAAAATAAATAAGCTCTTAGTTGATCCGGATGTGATTATCTTTTTAATACCGCAGTTCCGGACATCAATTGCCGTTGCCGCCGAACTGTCAATCGGATCAAACATGTCGTTGTAGTATTCTGGGGAACTCGTATTTCGTTCCTTTTGCTTTTTTCGCGTTTGGAAAATGGCATCTACATCAAATCTGTTACGGACTTGTGGTTTATTATTTTATCTTATAGTACAAGTGTATGCTGCAGTGAATAACTCGTCCCAACTATTTATAAGATCACTGAAAGTGGGTAGTTTAGCTTGTGATGAAAAACATTGTAAATATTTACTAAACGTTAGCGGTGGTGAGTTTCTGGGGCATTACCCCTGGCGTTTGACCTCAGGGGAGGGTGCCAAGGGAGGCAGTTGCGATGTTATCTACCCCAATTACGAGTTGAAGGAGATCGAAACTACACAGTGGTTTTCTAAAGTTGAAATTTTAGTGCCGAAGAATGAGGGTAAAATATATTTCTGTCTTCACAATAAGGGTGAAAATTCACCCTTCGGCGGCGAGTGGACGCACCAGGGAACTGAGCATTTTTTGGAGCCAAAAAATGATGTTGTTTCTCAAGAAAATGAAGAGTATTCGTAAGTATACCTACCTTATTCATTCACCCTAAACATTATTGTCCTTTTTTATGAAAATAATTTATGTAATTTTTATTATATTTAACAAACAACGGAAGTATGTATCTGCTTACCAAAATTTTTGTATCTTAATTTAGATTGTCTCTAAACATTCCTTCAGAGATATGTAGGTAAATTCCTTCGGATACTATTTAAAAAAAAATGATACTTACCTATTCAAGTAATAAAAATATATAAATATAGCCCTTGTTCTATTACATTTTAAATTCAGAATTCATAGTACTAAATATAATTGATCATGCACTTAATATTAATTTGAAATAACTTCATAATATAAGTACAATAATAAATGTTTTAAATGTCATGCAGTTTTAGAGGATTTTTATGTAAAAGTCACCTCTCGGGCGAAATTTATTTAATTAGAATGGCACAACCAATTACTCTAAATAGGAAAAAAAGGAAATCACAATAACAAATGTCATAAAAAATCAGGTTTTAAATATTCAATAATAAGTCAAATAATAACTATAAATCGGCGATGTTTTGGAAAAAGGCCAGGTCAAGAGTGCCCTAATCCGACGAGCATGCATGAGGAATGTAATGAAAGTGAATGAAGGGAAAGAAGTATGTCAGGATCGTAGCAAATGGAGATTAGTGATCTCTGCCTACCCCAATGGGAAACAGGCGTGATATTATGTATGTTAGGCAAAAAGTGTTGACAGAGTAGTGGCTGAGAACTGGAAAGAGAAGCGTTGGATGACCAGTAGATCGACGTGTCGAAGATATTATCACCGTCGTCGACCGACAGCTGGTCAGGCTAGTATGTATGTTCGAATGAGCTAGTGGCCAACTCTAGTGACGGAGTTTTTAGGCCTCCGTTATGGCTTAACGGCTTAAAAGCCGGGACCGACGTGCCCTCCGAAGCACGGAAGCGCTCAGCTCGTAATCTTGCGGTCACCCATCCGAATTTATGACTGCGCATATCGTTGCTTAACTTTGACGTTCAATCAAGAACGCATAAGCAAGCTACGCCACAAGTGCTTTAAAGGTCAGGCTAGTGCAGGACTAGAATAAATGGTAAGAGCAAAGGCCTGTGTCCAGTCCAGCAGTGGCTGTGATCTGACCACGGAAGATGAAAGGCAATATTCTAGATGAACTCGGTGGCATGGTGGGCGAGTGCTCGGCTGTGACGCAAGAGTGACGAGTTTAATCCGCCGCTACGTGAGACATGTTTGCATGTTCTGCAAATATTTCTTCCGGGTCTGGGTGTTGTGGTACCATGGTACTCGTAGTTTCTGATATCCATTACACAGGGAATCCTAGTGTAAGGTCAGGACTATGTATGTCACTGTTGGGTGTTATTTATTTATTTTTTTATAGATGGTAAAAGGCCTTATTATTATTACGAATGTCAAAATTATGCACATAATTTGTCAGACCCCCCAAACTAATGATTGCAAGGTCACTAGTCCACCAGAGCTCTGAGGATGAGACATGTGTGGGATGGTACTCACAGGACATAGCTTATTGGCTTATCGGCTAATCTTACCGTTACATATTAGAATTTCCTCAATCCTATGGAAATGTACTGTGCACTTACTAATCTTATTCCTTGGTTTATCAAGCCGTGGGTACACAGAATACGAAAAAAATAACATTTTTAAGCATTTTTCATACTGTAATTTTTTTGTCTTATTGTATAATTTCTTAGAGAAAAACTCGTACAATCTTACTTCTTACTTCCTTACTATCCTTACTAATATTATAAACCCGAAAGTTTGTATGTATGGATGTTTGTTACTCTTTCACGCAAAAACTACTGAAAGGATTTGAATGAAACTTGGAATACATAGTACATGTGCTGGATTGACTTATAGGCTATTTTTATCCAGGTACCACACGAGCGAAGCCGCCACAAACATCCAAACATCCTCACAAACTTTCGCATTTATAATAAGTAAGATTATCACTCCTGTAACCCTAATGAGGTGGGCAGAGCCACAAGTAATCATAAGGAAACTTGCAGCCAATTATGATTCAATAATAACAGGGATATTAAATTAACTGTCCTGTGATTTTTTTTTACTACAGTTAATTTTATTTATTTACTTCCTCATATTTCTTAAGACATCATGCCAGGCTCGCAGATTAATATGCAAATTTTCATTGAAAACCTGCATTTGTGAGGCAATAATGAATTTAATTTATGCATTACTAATATCTTTGTTCTGTCTATGTGATGATGACTCATTTTTCTCCGTTGGTTACGAGAGGCTATTTACATGAAACTATTTAATAGACTGGCTTACTCGCGCGGGTTCGCTCGCGTTGTGTAAATTTTTACAACCCATTTGGACCCCTTTTTAGGGTTGTTTTGAAAAACTATTAAACATATGTTCATTTATTTTTGTATTTGAGTTATCCAACCCAGTTTCAAGTTCGCACTACGCGTTAAAAAGTTCCAAACATGCAAACATTTGATGTAATAGGTAAAGCAATAATAATAAAGAGAAAAGGAAGTGATTGAGGCTTGAGACACAGATTTTTATTTTATTTATTTATTTTTTATTTATTTAATTAATTAGTACGGCACAACCAATTACACTAATTAAATCACAAAAATTAAAAATAAAATAAACTAAAACAAAAAATAAAATAATAAAAAATTCATAATAAATGTCAGGTTTCAAATATTCAAGATTAAGTCAAAAAATAATTATTATAATGTCAAAATTCATTCATCCGTCATTCTCACAATACCACAGATATATACAGATCCTCAAAACTTCGCATTCTTGAGTAGGACTTAAATACAGCACGTGAACACTGAGCGTTCGAACACGTGTGAATCTGTGCGTAAGCATTTTGTTTATTCCATGAAACGGTCTCATTTTGGACGCGGCCCAAAGTGGATATAAAATCATTCGCCGCGTTTTGTTCGTCTAGTATTATTTTTCGTAATTTGTAATACATCTCTGCTGGACTGGAAGTAAAGAAAACGCATAGAATGCATCCAGCTGCTTCTCTTCCCGAGCATGTCGTAAAAGTCGACTAAGGGATAGACATCTTCAAAATGATGTACCATCTATACGGGCGATGGGCTGATCACCTGTCACCATGGTTCACCATATCCATCTTGGGACTTTAAATTAGAAGTGGCTGCAAGTTTTCTTATGTTTACTTGTGGCTTTGCCCACCCCCATTAGGGATACGGGCGTGATAATATGTAATAATATATGTATCTTATGGTTGTGGGGTGCACTAAGAAAGGAATTTACGAAATTCAACTCCTAGAGGACGCAGAAGGAAGATTAAGTTTGATAAACATAACGAAGGCAGAATCGCCGGGCTTATTAATAACAGCCAACAGTCACATACATAGTCCTGAGCCCACACTAGGATTCCCCGTGTCGTGGGCATCAGAAACTACGAGTACCATGCTACCACAAAACCCAGACCCGAAAGAAATATTCACAGAACATGCAAACATTTCTTCCGCAGCGGGAATCGAACCCGCACCTCTTGTGTCTCTGCCGAACGATCGCCCGCCACGCTACCCTCAAATCACTAGTTTTAATAAATATTGCCAAAGATTCGCAATAATAAAATTGTAATTGAACCACTCGCGGATTCAAAGATTGTAGAAATACGATTGACTCAATCTAAAAGGTTATTTATGAATCGTAGACTGAATTTATTATTGTTAGGCCGAGAGTTATAGCTTTTAGAACTGAGCTAGAGCACTAGCGTCCTCCGGCGGCTTGCGTTCGACTCTGCTAAAAAAACTACTACCTAAGGCCTTTTACCGTCTATAGTAGATGATTTATACAGCGTCAGGAGGCAACTTTTACCTTCACAAACGGGACGCTGTAGTGACCGGGACAAATTAAAATGGAATAGGCTTGTGAAAACATGTGTCAAGTGCACGGAAGGAGCCTTTGAGGGGCACTTTAAATCCTTCACCACACTGGTTCATGAGATAAATGCGTGCTAACGGACGGACGGACAGCGGAGGCTTAGTAATAGGGTCCCGTTATCACCCTTAGATAGAACTAAAAGACAAAAATGCTTGGGACTGAATAATGCTCCAACTCCTTTTATAAACATGATTGTAAAGGAATCATTTTACAAAAGAATAGCCAAGCGTGGTTTCTTGCCTGTATCTTCCACGCTTGGTCGCGTTACGAACAGGTGTTAATGAAACGTAGATTTAAGACGTGTCCAAGTGATCCTCGTGATTTTATGGAATAACAATTTTTGACTTTGACTTTCTTCATACTAATATTATAAAGAGGAAAGATTTTTTAGATTTTTTGATTGTTTGTAACGAATAGGCTCCGAAACTACTGGACTGATTTCAAAAATTCTTTCACCAATAGAAAGCTACATTATCAGGGACCAGTATAGACTATAATGTATTTTCAAAAAAATAAGGGATCTGTAAGAAAATTGCAATATTGTAACCCAAGGTAGAAAACACAAAACAGTTTTTGGCGTGCGCTGCGAAAACTATTGATTATAGAACAAAACAATGTACTACACGGTAATAGCTATTAAATAATAAAGAGAAAAAAAACGTTTTTGAAACTAAAACCCCTCCAACTAGAAATGCGCTCCAGCAATCAATTCAAGGCTAGAACACTTTCCACAGATGACCAGGTCAGGGCTGAGACAAGTCAGTATATTCAATCAACCGTACAGTCACGGGACTACCAGTTGTGTAAACTTGTTTAAAAGTAAGTTCGTATGAGCTAGTGGCCAACTCTTGTGACGGAGTTTTTACGCCTGAAGGCCTCCGTCATGACTTAACGACTTGAAAGCCGGGACCGACAATTTAACGTGCCCTTCGAAGCACGGAAGCGCTCGGCTCGTAATGCCACTTGCGGTCACCCATCCCTATTATGACCGACAACGTTGCTTAACTTGAACGATCAAAAACGTCTAAGCAAGCTACGCCACGAGCGCTTCGTCATTATGAGTCCGGCGATCGACTTGTTGGGCACCCCTGGGCTATGGGAACAGAGTACATCGTCAGGAGGCAACTTTTACCTTCACAAACGGGACGCTGTAGTGCCTGGAACGAATTAAGATGGAGTAAGCTTGCCTAGCACCTATTCCATCCTCTCAGCTTAGTCGGCCTTGTCCACAGGAAAGACATGGTCAATACCTGCGGAGCTGACTAAGCCGCGGGTTTCCTCACGATGTTTTCCTTCACCGTTGGAGAGTACTAGTATAGCGCACATAATTTTTTCGCACAAAAAAGACAATTGGTATACGAATCGGTCTTAGGATCGGAAGGCGGTGTTTCGTCAACTAGACCACCAGTGCTCTCAGGTGGGCAGTAAGATGCGGAAGTAAAAGGAAATTTCGTGTATTTAATAGTTTCAGGCATGAAGCGTGTCGTTAACTAAAGTGAATAACATTGCGTGCACACACGCACTTCCGAAGAGCTGCGTGACGTTGGAACTAGTGACGTCATTAGGCATATTACGCATTAACAGGCCGCTTGCTACCCCGTTTCATTACCTGACCTTCACCGTTCTGGCACTATCATCTTCCTGCCCTTATCCCACTCTATGTGGGGTCGGCACAGCGTGTTCTCTTTCAAGGGGACAAAGAAGAAATGAGGACAGAGTCAACTCTATCCTCATTTCTTCACCATGTCCTCCGTCTCAATGCCCTCTTTCACACAATCCATCTGTAGTGTATAAGAAAACATGTGGGTACTTTAAGAAATAATATGCTTAGGGTGGTGGGTAGCTATATAAGATGGCAGTCGGAATAAACCGGGCACTTGTGTATTGCATCCTGTTGTCTTATTTATATCCAGGTTAGGAATATCACACCCACCGTCCACCTTTTTTTATTTTGCCTGCATCTGCCTCAACCAATCCACATTCAAATTCATAACTCTCCTCGCAACCTAAATTTAATCCCTCCTCATGAAACGCCATACCACGATAGCCTACTCCTCAATTTTGCTATCATGGGCGCTACTTTGAAACTTCCCCTCATAAACTCATTTCGTATCTTATCCATTGGTCACCCCAAGTTCCATCATAAAAAGCGCTCGTGGCGTAGCTTGCTTACGCGTTCTTGATTGATCGTTAAAGTTCGTTAAAGATCGTATCGGCATTGTGTATGGGATAAGGGCAGAGAGATGATGATGATGTATAGGTCTCATGTATATGGATGCTGGGCAATCTTACTCCATATAAGAGTCCTAGGCATTGCAAAGTCCCGTGAGTATGAGCAAAAGTTGCCTCCTGACGCTGTATAAATAGCCTAGTATACGAGTAGATGATAAAAAAACCTTAGTACACTGGTGCCTACTATACATGCCTACTGGAGGAAAAGGTTCAAAGACCTCCCACAGACAAAATAGGTTAATAGTGGTCTGCTCTCTTGCCAGAATATCATCCTGTTATTATTACACAAATTTACGTCCTCGGCTTCACTTTCGTATTCTTGTAAATGGTAAAATTGTTCCGTACTATCGTAAATGAAAATGAATTTTTTTCTTTACTTCCAGTCCAGCAGAGAAGTCATGACCAGATACATGACTCGAGATAAAAAAAGATAATAATATATATCTCAATTTATTTTGATATTACAAAACAAATTCCAAAATCATTCGAAAATTGGCACCCCTTAAGTTTTTTTTAAGTAACATGACCTCATTTTTTATTTTTTCAAATAATCTAGGTATTTTTGTATCGGCAAGCTAAGTAGCACTGCTATCCACAACCCTTAAAAATCCCAGAATGTATATCCCCTGTAATTTTTACACAAAAAAACTATCCATCTTATATGGACAGTGGGCTGATCACCTGTTACTATGGTTCATATCCATCTAGAAACTATTGGTCATTATCAAGAGTAGCTGCAAGTCTTCTCAATTACCTGTGGCTCTGCCTACCCCTTTAAGGATACAGGCTTGATAATACTGCCGACATAAGGAAAAAAAGACGTATCTGACATTTTTTTTATAATTGAGTTATACATCAGTAAAAAAAGACGCATCTACCAGTATTTTTTTCTCCATTTCGGAATTTTATGTAGAAACGTCCTTTTTTCTTATAACGGCAGAATAAGTGTGTATGTGTGTTAATGAGGACGCCTAAAATAGCGGCGACCCTTCAAAAATTAATAAGTGAAACCGTGAATATTCGCTAGTCTACGTATTACATTTGCTACTCAAATTATCAAAACACTTCGATAGCGCGTTCTAGAAACGGTATATTTTTAGCAGCGCCATCTAGTTATAACTCAGGACAACTCATAGCAACTTGTTTTTTAGGATTCCGTAACCGCAAGGTGCAAAGTGCCAACGGGACCTTATTGATAAGCCGTTGTCCGTCGCTGTCCGTCCGTCCGTCTGTCTGTCTAGCTGTATCTCGTGAATCGAATAAGGTAGAGAGTTGAAATTTTCAGTGTTTATTTCCATCCTAGGTTGCCTGGTAGAGATCGCTTTTATCTATAAGGCCGCCCATTGTTTTTACCTATGTTTATATATTTGTAAGCTTAATTTAAGAATGTTTGTGTGGTAAACAATAAAGCGATAAATCCATCTATCTATTTCTATTGCCACTATAGTAACTAACTCATCATCTTCCTGCCCTTATCCCACTCTATGTGGGGTCGGCACAGCATGTTCCTTGGATCATGCTGTAAGAGTTTTGGCTAAGGTGTTTTATGACCGGCCGCCTGCCTGACGTCAACCCTCCTTGGGAATACTTGCTTATTGTATCTCATCATGTTGGAGAGGATACTATCCCTTAGTCGACTTTTACGACATGCTCGGGGAGATAAGCAGCTGGACGTATTCTATGTTTTTTCCTTACTCCCAGTCAAGCAAAAACGGGTAATCTAAGGGCTATAATAACTAACTATGAAAACAAAACGAAATAAAAAAAAGAGGGCACCATACAAAAACATTTATGTACATGTACGATGGTACGGAACCTTTCATGTGCGAATTCAACTCGCACTTGACCGGCTTTTTACTACAATCGCCTCTAGCATGCCTCTCGTGCTAACATGTTCATAATTGTTTTTGTATAGGGTCCCCTTTTATTTCTATTATTTGTTATAGCGGCAATATAAATACACGCTCTAGTGCAACAAGCTTCTACAGTTTTCACGGCCTTTGTGTACAGTTTTACCTATTTCCTGAATATTTTCTCTTGAGCTGCATATGCGTTCACTCTCGAGTTCAAAGACAGTGGCGCCGGCGCGACGTCCTCAGATTGACGGCCGCGCGCGGTACTTTTCCGCTAGCTCGTTTTGTGTGCTCGCAGGATTGTGTTTGGTAACTGCTGACTCTTATACATACATATTACCACGCCTGTATCCCTAATGGGGTGGGCAGAGCCATAAGTAAACATCAGAAAACTTGCAGGAACTCAGCCCATATAGGTGGTCCATCATTTTGGAAGGGACTTTTCCTTTAGTCGACTTTTAAGACATGCTCGGGGAAAGAAGCATCTTGACCCATTCTATGCTTTTCCTTTACTTCCTGTCCTGTTGGCTCTTATTATATATATAATTTTGTCTACAGAGAAGCATCAACAACGGCTGCATCCACTCAAACTGAAGAAGAAACAAGTGAAGGCAACGTGCAACAAACTCAAGAGCTCAATAACAACTGGGCGGACCTAACACATGATATCGATGTAAACTACCTGCCCAGAGTTACTAGACCTACCAGAGATAACGCAAACGATATAGAGGTCTTACTCGATGGGAAATTCGTGTCTCTGAACGAATTAGAGGGTAGAATTAGATTTAATGATGATAATAGTATTAATGATGAAACTATACAGGAAAATAATATTAATGATTCATCAAATATAATTAAATCAAGTGAACATAATGTTTATGAATTAAACAATTATGTTGTAGACAATATTGATATAGAAAATAATGCTATTTCTAATAGCGAACTTATTTATATACCAAATAACTATGAAATCCAAAATCAGTCTAAAGTAGCTATAAATAAAAGTGATATTAATCTAAATAATAATGAAAATATAAGCTTTGAGGATATAAGCAATGAATACGTGGAAATTAGTGAAAATATAATAGGTGGTGATATAACCAGTGAGCATAATTACAGTATAGCTATCGAAGATATGAGCAATGATGGTATAGCAAATGAGGATATAAGTAATTATGGTATAGCCAGTGAGAGTATAACCAGTGATGGTATAGTCAGAGATGATATAACCCGTGATGGTATAAGCAAGAAGGTTAGAAAGCGCCGTCAGATCCTGCCAATGCCAGAAGTAGACTTCCATAGTGTGCGATCAGCTGATCCCCGTCCAATGCCTCTCATCATCGAGGGTATAAGAGTGGAAGACTCCTCGAAGGAACCTAAGATTATTGATGATGGGATCCCAAGTGTCTTGGCTGATTCTTCTGTTACTTTGAGGTAAGTTGAATAGATACCTAGTGTTTTTAGACCCCCGAGAGTCACTGCCTCACACATGACCACCCCCCCCCCCCAAATCGTACACGTCAATTGAAAAATATAAAAAGCAAGTTTCTGCCCCTAGCCGCGATGCCAATAAAAATAGAAGGCTTCCATTTGTTCCACCGCGCCTGTGTGTGTGTGTGTGTGTGTGTGTGTGTGTGTGTGTGTGCGTGAGTGTATGTGCCAACTCGTCTGAAACAGACGTAAGACGATGATTTCAACCCGCAGGGTCTACGGCGAGGGTCTCACCCCGGGCACGGTGATCGCTTTCACCCACGACCAGCAGCCCTTCGGCCAGCCCTGCAAGTTTCTGCTCAAGGGGGAGTATGTGGTAAGCTTTAACTAGATGGAGCCACTTGTATGTTAGAACGCGCTATCGTTGCGCTTTGGGAAATCATTCCGTGTTTCGATCAGTCTCATCTTCCTCATAAACAGGCGTTTTTATGATTCGACTCCCCATCATCTGAACCCTCTTGTGTCGATCATCCCCGACTATCCAATCAAGCCAAGTCCGCAAATATTTATTTATTGTTTATTTATTCGGGGATCACACGTTGCCGAGACCTGTCGCCATTTCATCCAATCTGTGAAATAAATACTTATTATTAAGAATAACCGTCCCCATTCATAATGATTCTAGGACAGTAAGACATACATACCTTTGTTATGTAGGTGTATACCTAAATACGATATTACGAGTCAATGTACCAAAGAAGCCAACATACTGTCACTCAACAAGTAAATATCGAAATCGACCCTATTACAAGTGCTATAAAGGTTAGACTAGTTTAAATATCATATTCGTGACCTTTTCAATATTCCTTTCGCAATTTTCTTTGAAACGCCCCACCTTTGAAAGAGATTTACCTAAGTGCTATATTACAGAAACATATCAATTTTGTTTTTCATGTCCCTGACTTCGTATACTTACTAGACTATTAGAATGCACGCGACTTTTACGGCGCTTCTTAGAGTTCTGTACCCGAAGGGTGCCTACGGAGCCCTATTGAGAGCCTCCGCTGTCCGTCCGTCCGTCTGTCAGAGGGCTGTATCTCATGAATAAATAGAGTTGAATTTTTTCCAAAATGTGTATTTCTATTGCCGCTATAACAAATACTTAATATGAAAGGGGCCCATGAAACATTTTTTAGTCCCGTGCACTACAGCGTCCCGTTTGTGAAGGTAAAAGTTGCTTCCTGACGCTGTATAAATCATCTACTGTAGATGGTAAAAGGCCCGGCATGACAAGGGATCCTTAGGCGTCCTTAGGCGTGCCGTGCCGATTGTGGGCGCCGGGCCTTAGGGCATGGGTTCTTAAACTATGTGCAGTCACGGACCACTGTCAGAATTTCTAAAATGCCACAGACCCCCCCCCCCCCCCTCTGTCAAAGAATATTTTGGAAAAAAAAATTATAAAATCACACTTAAATACGAATGCTTGATTTAATTATATTAAAATTGATAAATATAAATTAAATAATTCTCGCGCTGCTCAACAATAACCTGCGAGAGTGGTCAAGCAAATGATGAGATTTTTTCATTAATCTCAACAATTAATTGAGCTACTGCGGACCCCTGGCACATGTATTACGGACCCCTCGGGGGTCCGTGGACCCCACTTTAAGAAACTCTGCCTTAGGGGAAGCAGCGGGAAGATGAATATCGCGTGAAAAGAAACTCAACGAAGTTGCGGATCGATTGTCCTCGATTGTCGCCTCGGTCTGGTAAGCTTAGTCTTAATAAACCTCTTTCTCTTACAGGTAAAAGAAGGCTCCTTGAATCACAAGACAGCCCTTTTCGACATAACCGTACCATCTCCTATAACAGGCGACCGACTGTACGTTTGCGCGAAAAACCTTAAACCTGGCAACCTAGACCCCACATTAGACGAGGAAAAGTACTTACACCAAGGCACTGAAACGTGGAAAATGCTGGCTTCACACAACAAACTCCTACCCCTATGGGTTTCCTTAACTCTGATATTGACTTGCCTGATGTTCTCCGCGCTTTTTTCCGGCCTCAATCTCGGTCTAATGTCGTTGGACAGAACTGAATTGAAGATAATATCCAACACAGGGACAGAGCAAGAAAGGAAATACGCTCGAGCCATAATGCCTGTTCGGGATCACGGAAACTACCTTCTGTGCAGTATTCTGTTAGGGAATGTTGCTGTCAATTCTACCTTCACAATTCTCCTCGACGAGTTGACGTCCGGCCTGTTTGCTGTTATATTCTCAACGCTTGCTATCGTGCTGTTGGGTGAGATAACGCCGCAAGCTATTTGCTCGAGGCACGGCCTTATGGTTGGAGCGAAGAGTATCATGGTCACAAAAGTGAGTTTTTACGAACATCATCATCATCTTCCTGCCCTTATCTCACTCTATGTGGGGTCGGCACATGATCCTTGGATCATGGTGTAAGAGTTTTGGCTAAGGTTTTATGACCGGCCGCCTGCCTGACGTCAACCCTCCTTGGGAATACTTGCTTATTATATCTTATCATGTTGGAGTTTTAAGTTTTTACAAACATTCTCTTTATTTATTAGCACTTTCTAGCTGACCCCGCGAACAACCGCCTGAATTAATAATGCAAATCAAATGTTTTAAAGTAGGTATTCTGCTATTCGGGTCGGAGACAAATCCCTGCAAGAAAAAGAGAGCTGCTGAAGACCCGATTGATATGAACGACATTCATATCGACAGTTTACAATTTTCGCTAGATGGATTATAAGACGGCCTCGGTGGCGTGGCGGGCGATTGCTCGGCAGAGACGCAAGAGGCGCGGGTTCGATTCCCGCTGCGGAAGAAATGCTTGCATGATCTGTAAATATTTCTTCCGGGTCTGTGTGTTGTGGTACCATGGTACTCGTAGTTTCTGATATCCACGACACAGGGAATCCTAGTGTGGGGTCAGGAGTATGTATGTGACTGTTTATTACAAGTTTCATTCAAATACTTTCAGCCGTTACGGTGTGATTGTAGCACAAACATACATCGTCACATCTTTACAAACTTTCGCATTTATAATAATACTAGATGGCAGCACAGGTAAAGTTAGCACGCGCTATCTTTTCGTTTTGAACTTTACGTCGGTAATTTCAAGCACTCTAAAGCTCTTATACAAGTAAGAATGTGGGATTTACATGTGTTGGATGATTTTTCCAGGCTGTCATGGCGATTACAGCTCCTCTCTCGTTCCCAGTGAGCAAGCTCCTGGATTACTTCCTGGGCGAGGAGATCGGTAGTGTTTACAACAGGGAAAGACTGAAGGAACTGGTCAAGGTATGATGGTTCACCTATTGTATAGATAACTAGCTGCCGCGCGCGGCCTCGCTCGCGTGGTACACGGATGAAAAATAGCCTATATGCTAATCCAGTACACGTACTATGTATATTCCAAGTTTCATTCAAATCCGTTTAGGCGTGATTGAGGCACAAACATCCAAACTCACAAACTTTCGCATTTATAAAATAAGTAAGATTATGTACTTCTGCTGGACTGGGGGTAAAGAAAAACATAGAATGCTCCAGCTGCTTCTCTCACCGAGCATGTCGTATTTGACTAAGGGATAGTATCCTCTTCAACATGATTGACCTATTATGGGCGATGGGCTGATCACCTGTCACCATATCCATGGGACTTTGAATCAGGAGCGGCTGCATGTTTTGTTATGATTACTTGTGGCTCTGCCCACCCCATTAGGGATACGGGCGTGTATTGTATGTATGTATAATGTACATATGTTACGGTCAATATGATAACTCACTGACTTAGTTGATAATTGTTAAGTTATTTTGGTTAATTGAAATTGTTAGGTAATATTGGTTAGTATTAGGATGAAAGGTTACATTTGAATCTTTTCACCACACTGACACGATAAGTGCATTTGAATGGTTGTAAGGGGTAAACCTAGTACGTACATGGACCAAATCTGTGAAGTTTTGTAGAAAGGCCAGGTCAAGAGTATGAAGAATGGGAGTGAATGAAGCGAAAGTAGAATGTCAAAACCGTAGCAAATGGAGATCCGTGCTCTCTGCCTACCCCTACGGGAATCAGGCTTATTATCATGTATGTATTTAATCTTAACAGTCTTTATCATATTGACCGTAACATATAGTTTAGTATAGTACGAGTAGTTTATATTAGTTGTGTTTTTTTCCTTCACCGTTGTAAACATGTTTTTACAATTACAAAAATAAATATTTTTTCAATAAAAATAGAGGTACAGTCAAGATGATTACCGAAAACTTTTGAATAGATCATCGTAGATTCGTTTCAATTGGAAATTGTTCAGCAACTTTTGTCACTGACTCTCGCCCACTAGGCCATACGGCCAAAAGTACCTATACAATTACACACTACATAAATATCTGTACTATATTCAGTGGACCAATCTCCAATATTTCATAAGCATGGTGTTCAGTAGAATAAAGAAATTGAATCTGTAAGTATAACTATTTTCAATTATACTTCGACTCAATAGTTTTAAAATCAAGATCTTATCCTTGTTTTTTTTTCTTTTTTTTTAGTCTATTGGTTTACATTTTAATTGCAATAAGTGACTTTAAGGTTTATTATACTATGTCTATATTAAAAAATAACTTTTCCAAAAAATATCGTAAGTTATTAAAATAGTGTTAGAAGTTAGAACTATCCCCAAGCTTAATAGACAATGTAGACATTTCTTATCATGTTTTTTGTTAAAGTGCAATAGAAAATCTACTTTGTTTGTGTCACAAAACAAGATACTTACATATTAAATTTAGTTCCTGTATTCCATTTTAGAATGTGTTTTTTAAATAAATTGTTCAAGAATATAACAAAATACATGTTCAATACTAACCCCGTGAACTAATGATATTTATTTGTTCCATGATTGATATCCTAGATAATGGGGAGGCACCATACGAACGTACGTAACTTTCCCTACATTACAACTAACAGATGTCGCTATTATAGCCTGTCTGGATTTTGGATGCTTACGTCTATACTGTGTACTCTAGCTTTTGACCGCGGCTTCGCTTAATACAACAAAAGGCTTCTATTTTAACTGACTAGCTTCCGCCCGCGGCTTCGCTCGCTTATTACCCAGACAAAAAGTAGCTTATATGCTATTCCGGGTCACATGCTGTGTTTATTTCATTTTTTCTCCAAATTCGATCAGCCGATTGAATCACAAACATGCAATCATCTTCACAAACTTTTAGATTGATTATATTAAAAGGATAAGAACTGCAATTCAAATAGTAGTACCTATTATGTATTAAATTAAACTCTGTCACTAGAGTTGGCCACTATCTCATACGAACATACATACATTATGTATTAAAAGTATTTAGGTATTCTAATAGCCATCTGGTGCCTATAGTACAGGCTTTGCTTGGTTTGGGGCTAGATGGCGCTGTGTGAAATATCCACAAATATTTATTTAACTGTACGGGTTGTTCAGATAACAATTTGTGTTTTCATGTTTTGCAAATATGAATGTTTGTATAAATAATCTAGTATAGATGGTAAAGTTATAGGTTACGAATACTTAATAACTATAATGCAACCATACGTGTGTCATCTATCAAATATTTTTCAAAATTATCAGTAGCCTTCATCATTTTGCGATCTTGAAAATAGTTTCATAATAGTATCTTAGCCGTAAGCATCTAAAATTCACTTTACCTACACACTACTTACTAGGTAGGTAGGCAGGTATATTGTTAATTTTAGTATTAGAGTGACGCACTGCATATTGTCGAGCTAATACTTGGCTTTGGTCAAAAGTAGATTAACAATTTCAATTTGAGAAGATATTTATGATTTTATTTTGTGTTAAATAACAATTAATTATTCTAGACTAGAATTACTATTAAAAAATATACTTTACTAATCTAAAATCACGAAATCGGTCCAGCAAGAGGCCCTTACCCACAGCCCTGCAAGAAAATAGAATAGAATAGAAATTTTAGAAAAAGAGAGCTGCTGACAACTCGATTGATATGACATTGCCAATTTCCAAAATTTTTAATGTCTTGTCATAAATTAATTTCAAGAAGTATTTATGCGTTATACTGGTTATCATTTTTTCATTTTGGGATCGTTTTACAGGATAAAAAGCAGCCCATGTCCTTCCCCGGGATAGAATCTATCTCCAAATATTATTAAAATCTATTATTTTAGGCGTGAAAAGGTAACAGACAGAACAGAGTTATTTTCGCATTGATAATATTATTATGGATTTATAAAAATCATTAAATTGTCAATCTACTTTTGACACGCAGTGCGTGCACTCAGACAGCTGTATTAGCGGCATTTCTAACCCGGGCCCACCACCGCCCTTATCCCCCCCACAAATAAGGTCCACTTTCAGGTGACAACCGATGTCAACGATCTGGATAGGGACGAGGTGAACATCATATCCGGGGCTTTGGAACTGAGGAAGAAGACCGTGTTCGATGTGATGACCAAGTTGGAGGATGCCTTCATGCTGCCTATTACTTCGATACTGGACTTTGAGACCATGTCCGAGATCGTGAAGTCGGGTAAGACTTTTCACCACACTGGTTTTTGAAGAGTTATTTTACGGTATAAGGGCGAAATCACTTGGACGTAGCTATGCGAATATGTTCGGCAATGGTTTAAAATTAATAAATTTACCAAAAAAAAATTATACATTTTGATAGGTTTCCCATACAAACATTCATCCCTTATTTCATCACTTTCAGGATAATTTTTGCAACAAAAAGTAGCCTATTTCCTTCCCCGTGATGAAATCTATGTCCTCGTCTAATTTCATCAAAATATTTTCGACAGTTTAGGCGTGAAAAGGTAACAGACAGACAGAGTTACTTTCAGATTTATAATATTAGTCTTAGTATAGATCATCATCTTCCTGCCCTAATCCCAATCTATGTGGGGTCGGCACAGCATGTTGCTTGGATCACGCTGTAAGAGTATTGGCTAAGGTGTTTTATGACCGGCCGCCTGCCTGACGTCAACCCTCCTTGGAAATACTTGCTTATTGTATCTCATCATGTTGGAGAATACTATCCCTTATTCGACTTTTACGACATGCTCGGGGAGAGAAGCAGCTGGTCGCATTCTATGTTTTTTCTTTACTCCCAGTCCAGCGAAGAAGTATTAATAAGTCTTAGTATAGATATACCTAGGTAAAATCCAGTAAGGTTGGACATAAAAAATGCTATTAAAATTATTACCGTTAGTTATTATGGGAAGGGCCTACGAGAGTTGGAACATCTCCAAATATCATGGGCAATTCTAATTTTGTACTCCTATAAATACACAAGTCTGTCCTTCGTTGAGTAAAGCCGTGGATTTGAAGGGAATAAATAATAATAAATATTTGTGGACATTTCACACAGCGCCATCTAGCCCCAGACTAAGCAAAGCCTGTACTATGGGCACCAGATGGCTGATACAATACTTATATACTTTTTTTTGACAGCCTCGGTGGCGTGGCGGGCGATTGCTCGGCAGAGAGCGCAAGAGGCGCGGGTTCGATTCCCGCTGCGGAAGAAATGTTTGCATGTTCTGTAAATATTTCTTCCGGGTCTGGGTGTTGTGGTAGCATGGTACTCGTAGTTTCTGATACCCACGACACAGGGAATCCTAGTGTGGGGTCAGGACTATGTATGTGACCGTTGGGTGTTATTTATTATTTATTTTTGTAAATACTTACATAAGTACTTATAATACATAATACTACAACACCCACACCCGGAATAAATATTTGCAGAACATACAAACATTTCTTACGTAGCGGGAATCGAACCGCGCCTCTTGCGTCTCAGCCGAGCACTCGTCCGCCACGCCACCGAGGTAGTCTCGCGAATGGTCGCGACAAATTTTCCTATTATTTTATTCTGGTGTATTGTTTATTTAAAAGAATAAATGGAAACCTAAACCAATAAGCACAAAGCAAACACTTGTGAGCAAAGATTTTGGTGGGACCTGATAGGACATTGATTCGACTGATGTATTTTAAGATCATATCGTCACTGGAAAGGCAAATTTACGTAAGCGCCAATCGAGAAAAAGCCGTTTGAAGTTCATTCGTTTTTTTAATCATAACTTTCTACCTAATTATCGAATTTTGATGACGTCAACGTAAGATTTCATTCTTTTTTTCATTTTCTATGTCCAGCAATTCATATTATTGTATTTGGACAGCTATTTTAGGATAATAACTCAATATGCCTATTTGGCGCCATTTTGGCGCTTACGTAATTTTGCCTTTCCAGTGACGATATTATTGTAACATTATGTATTCGTGCAAATGGGTTCAAATAAATGTCATTTATCACACAAACAATTAAGTTAAAACATCAAAAAGGACAATTGTATGACGGCCAACGTCTTTGACAGTTCAATTAGAATTAATTCACACGTCTATCTTATCATACTAATATTAATAAACGCGAAAGTTTGTTTGTATGAATGTTTGTTACTCTTTCACGCCTAAACGTCTGAACGGATTTGAATGATACTTGGAATATACATAGTACATGTGCTGGATTAACTTAAAGGCTATTTTGGATCTGGGTACCACGCGAGCGAAGCCGCGGGCGGCACGGATAAAAAATAGCCGTAATATTCAAATCCGTTCAGCCGTTTAGGCGTGATTGAGGCACAAACATCCAAACATCCTCATAAACTTTCGCGTTTATAATATAAGTAATATTAATATCTCAATCTCTATCTCCAGGTTTCTCCCGCATCCCAGTTTACGAGGGTAGCCGCGGTAACATAGTAACTGTGCTCTTTATAAAGGACCTCGCGTTTGTCGACCCTGACGATAACACACCACTACGCACCCTCTGCCAGTACTACCAGAACACTTGTAACTTCGTCTTCGAGGATGTCACCCTGGACATCATGTTTAAGCAGTTCAAAGATGGTGAGTCACGCACTATATTAAAACACTTCATAGAACGTTTAAAAAATTGGTCCTTCGAGGCGGATGATGTGTGATCCGGCTCGAAGGAACCAATTTTTAATGGCTGCGGTATTTTAAACAATAAAAGAATAACGAAAGATATCGGAATAAATATAAATAAATATATGTGGGCATTTCACACAGCGCCATCTAGCCCCAAACTAAGCAAAGCTTGTACTATGGGCACCAGATGGCTGATACAATACTTAGATACTCTTTTTTTGTAAATAAATTATATTCTATTGTTAAGTCATAATTAAATGTAATGTTGAAATCATTTTAAGAATGTCAAGTTTCAGAATGTCAAAATATAATTATAAATAATTTAGTGTCAAAAACTATTTAAATATTCATACATTTATCAAGAAGCCAATTTTTCAACAATTTATTGCCAAACAAATGAGATTTTAAATCTTTAAGGTCAGTTGGCAACTTATTATAAACTTTAATGACGTTGTGTAAGTTTAAGATTATATTTAGGAATACACAGTCTGCTATTGGACGTGTATAAACCGGACACTTGTTTAACTCATCCTGTTGTCTTATTTATATCCATGCGAGAAATATCACAAGATGTTTAAAAGCGACCCTTATTCCCAGGACATAAGGGCCACATGGCGTTCGTCCATCGCATAAACAACGAGGGAGAAGGCGACCCCTTCTACGAAACCATCGGACTGGTCACTCTAGAAGACGTCATCGAAGAGATGATCCAAGCAGAGATTGTGGACGAAACCGATGTGTTCAGTAAGTTTTTCAGTAAAAATTCAGTAAAAAATATTTATATATCAGTAAAAACCATAATAATACTTATATTGTATACCTTGTAAGTATTTTGAGGTTTTTACTGAAATGTAAATATTTTTTCATTTTTCATTTTCTGTTTCCTTGTACATAGACGTTAGGGGTTACTTCTATGCTGGACTGGAGTTAAAGAAAAATAATGCGTCCAGCTGCTTCATATATAACATGATGAGATACAATAAGCAAGTATTCCCAAGGAGGGTTGACGTCAGGCAGGTGGCCGGTCATAAAACACCTTAGCCAAAACTCTTACAGCATGATCCAAGGAACATGTGCCGACCCCACATAGAGTGGGATAAGGGCAGGAAGATGATGAGTAGGATAATACATAATTATTTCAAATGTGTTTTCTGTGTGTTCACAGCGGACAACAGATCCAAGCGACGTCGGAACCGGCCTCAGAACAAGCTTCAGGACTTTGCTGCTTTCGCGGAGAGGCATGAGAACCAGCGCATCCACATCTCCCCACAGCTCACGCTGGCCACCTTCCAGTTCCTCAGCACCAGTGAGTGGCGCCTCCAGCTGCTTCTCCCCCCGAGCGTGTCGTACTCGACTAACCCCTATACTCAAACGCATCTCAGAGTTGAACACGTCTCAAGTGACGAGTTTTTGACAGATTTTCATCAAAAGCTGTCAAAAAAAATTGAGACGTGCTCAACTCTGAGTCGCGTTTGAGTATTCAGGGGTAAGGGATAGTATCCTCTCCAGCATAATGGACTACAGCTCTGCCCTCCTAGTGAAGAACTCAGTAACTATATCAAACGTGTTTTGATACGTGAGTGAGAACAGAATGTTGTATTTTGTTAGGCGATTCCGGATAGTTATCTAATAATTTTTTGACAAAAATGCTAGTTACTGCGTTCTTCACTAGGAAGGCAGAGCTGCCGCCAGCGGCTTCGCTCGCGTGGTACCCGGATGAAAAATTGCCTATATGCTAATCCAGCACACATACTATGTATATTATGTATTGAGAGCACTGGTGGTCTAGTTGGTAGTGACCCCGCCTTCCGATCCTAAGGTGGCGGGTTCAAATCCGGTCGTGCACCAATGGATTTTTCTGTGCGAAAAATTTATGTGCGCTATACCAGTACTCTCAAACGGTGAAGGAAAACTTCGTGAGGAAACCCGCGGCTTAGTCAGCTCCGCATGTATTGACCATCTCTTTCCTGTGGACAAGGCCGACTAAGCTGAGAGGAATAGGTGCTGGGCAAGCCTACTCCATCTAAATTCGTCCCGGGCACTACAGCGTCCCGTTTGTGAAGGTAAAAAGTGACCTCCTGACGCTGTATAAATCATCTACTATGATGGTTAAAGGCCTTAGTTTTTTTTATACTTTTTTTAGAGTTCCGTGAACTGTATTTCATGAACCTTAATATGTAGAAACTTGAAATTTTGACAGAATGTATTAAAACGTTTTCACTTCAGGTGTGGATGCGTTCCGGCCCGACACGGTATCAGAGACGGTACTGCGCCGGTTATTGAGACAAGATGTCATCCATTACATTAAAGTCAAGGAGAAAAGTAAAAAGGACGCTTCCACCTACGTCTTCCAACAAGGGAAACCGGTAAATATACAAATAACCATAATGTTAATTTAATTATATAAAATCTAAATTTGATCGAGCTGATCACCTGTCACCATGTTTCGTCATATCCTAGGGACTTAAGAGAAAGATAGAAATAACATTTATTTAGCACAGACACAAAACAATCAACTTAAATAAAAGACAGGGAAGGAACAAAAAAAATCAGGTAAGTACAAAAGAGAGGAAATTAAGCAAGTATTCCCAAGGAGGGTTGACGTCAGGCAGGCGGCCGGTCATAAAACACCTTAGCCAAAACTCTTACAGCATGATCCAAGGAACATGCTGTGCCGACCCCACATAGAGTGGAATAGGGGCAGGAAGATGATGAAGTACAAAAGAGAGAAAAAAGGAAAACAAATAGCGACAAACATACAAAAAGGTACCTACAACTAACTACTAACCCTTCCCGCGAACCAATCGGCGATGTTGTGCGGCCAAAAAGGTTAGATCTAGCATGTGCTACTTCCAGATTTAACTGAAAGTATCGCTGGTTTTCAGATCTAACCTGTAGAGGATGAAATCACAATACGAAAACAACATGCAACAAAAAACTAAAAAATTATAAAAAAAAACAACTATAAGTGATAAAATATGTTTATTTGACACACAATACACAGAGAACACAAAACACTAGACACAAAAAAATATATAACAATAGCGTAAGACACAAGAACAAAGATGGATCACATGAAATAATAAAATTGGTTTGTGCGAATTAGTCCCCTTTGTGTGGTGTGGGCCAAACAGGTCCGGTCTCAGCAAATTGCAGCTCCACACATTCGTGAGAATTTTATTACTATCCTCTCCAACTTGATGGACCTAAATGGGTGATGGGCTGATCGCTTGTCACCATGGTTCACCATATCCATCTTGGGAGTCTTCGATCAGAAGTGGCTGCAAGTTTATTTATGATTGCTTGTGGTTCTGCCCACCCCGTTAGGGATACGGGCGTGATTAATATGTATGCATTATTAAAACCAATTGTTTTGTTATTTCAGGTAGACTACTTCGTGTTGATACTGGAAGGTCGCGTTGAAGTGACAGTTGGGCGCGAAAACCTCGTGTTTGAAGCGGGACCATTCACTTACTTCGGAGTGCAGGCGCTCACGCAGAATGTTGGAGTTGGTTAGTAACCAGATTAACTGTATTAGTAACCGGTTATCATCATCATCTTCCTGCCCTCATCCTAATCTACGTGGTCGGCACAGCATGATCCTTGGATCATGCTGTAAGAGTTTTGGCTAAGGTGTTTTATGACCGGCCGCCTGCCTGACGTCAACCCTCCTTGGGAATACTTGCTTATTGTATCTCATCATGTTGGAGGATACTATCCCTTAGTAGACTTTTACGACATGCTCGGGGAGAGAAGCAGCTGGACGCATTCTATGTTTTTTCTTTACTCCCAGTCCAGCAGAGAAGTACCGCTTACCTTAATATGTATTGAAATATTTATCAATTTAATTTCAAAGCAAAATGATTAAATAAGCTTCTCTGCTGGACTGGGAGTAAAGAAATAGCAGAATCCCAAGGAGGGTTGACGTCAGGCAGACCGATGTGTGCCGACCCCACATAGAGTGGGATAAGGGCAGGAAGATGATGATGGTATTTACAACGGTGACAGATACAATCAATGCGTACCTCGCCTTAAGCCTCACCTTAAGCGATTATTTATGTGTCAAATGGTCAAGCCTTTTATGTGACATACTTTAGAAAAAGCCATGGAATTATCATCCTTATTCTTTGCTGTAAAGCGCCACAAAAATAGAACCTTTCAAGGTTATCATTCTTAGTAATTCATTCTTAGTTAAGATTTAGTACTGCCACTGCCCGTTAGATGGGCTGACAAAGGTTCTGGTTCTTACCTAATGAAGACTTAGTACTGCCATTGCCCGCTAGATGGCGTGACATGAATAGGGACATTGAGTTTGAAACCTTAAATGTAGTAAGATTGAATTTCAATTGGAAAATTTATTCATTTTTTCTCTTTCTAACATTATTTTTAACCAATTACAAGTTTATTGCGATGTAAAAATAAATAAATATATGAGGACATATTATTTAATACACCATGTAGCCCGAAACTAAGCAAAGCTTGTAAGAACCAGATGGCACCCATCCCATATTAATAAATATGAAATCCGTCATTTTGTACCATCGAGCATATAACTTACATAATAGAGTAGTAAAATGAGCCATCCAATTCAGGATCTTAGAACCAGAACTGATCAGTCATTTGTCACTGATAGATAACAATTCACGCTCGCACGCAGCCTGTAGTTTTGGAGGGGGTCATTAATAGAATTATGTCGAATAAATCAGATTTTATTGCACAATACACAATTTTATTGCACACATTATAAAACAAATGGAAGCCTTCTATTTTTATTGGCATCGCGGCTAGGGGGAGAAAAAGGCTTTTTATATTTAGTAAATTTTTAGAAGATTTTTCAATTTGACGTGTACGATTTTGGGGTCATGTCCCCTGTGACCCCCCCCCCCCCCCCCCCCCCGCTCCGGACCGCGCCTGGCTCGCATTATGTTATTCGGTTATAAATAATTCTCGATGTTTTGTACATGTCCGTCGGACATCTTAGATTAGGAATTCTTCATGTTGTAATCTATTCAACTAGTTTAGCCCTTTAATTTGATACTCATATTGAGGGGGTTGTGAAAAAACATGTAGTCCGCCATTTTGTAGCGGCTGCCATCTTGGATTTACAATAATACTGAATATAATTCAATTTTAATATCATCAGAACTAAAGGTATGTACTGCAGCTATCAGATCAATCTGTCAACAAGAAAATGTTTAAAATTTCTACTGACCTTAACAAAAAACAAACTAAATAAAACAGTTTCATAAAAAAAATACTAGTTCACGGAAGGAGCCTTTGAGGCGCACTTTAATTTCTTCATCACACTGTTCGAAATAACAAATAGTAATAATCTCTCAAGGTTGATAATTTAGTTCAGAGTTTACAACTAGATGGCGCTGCTAAAAGTGACCAAAAGTTAGAACGCGCTATCGATGCGTTTTGCGAATATAACGGAGTCGCCCAGCATTTTCTGTAACGTTTGATCTAATGTGTAATAACATATCTGTGGATATTGTTATTACACGTTATTATTTTTGAGTGGGATCATAATTATTATGAAAATAGTAATTGTCCCTTATTATTAATTATTAATTATTAATTCATACTCTTAGTGAAACTTAACACATAATATTCATTCTTATTCATACTCATAGTTTTATTAATGTAATGAAAATTCATAATTTACTTTATTAACAGAAAGAAACTTACAACTATTACAAATATAATTTACAAAATACAAAAGAAACAGTCGGGCTATCTAAAGGCCGTTATATATATTCATAATTATTTTAAATTGATAATATTAATCCTTACTAATACTATAAACGCGGAAGTTTGTATTTATTTCACACTAGGATTCCCTGTGTCGTGGGTATCAGAAACTACGAGTACCATGCTACCACAACACCCAGACCCGGAGGAAATATTCACAGATCATGCAAACATTTCTTCCGCATCGATAAATAAACGATTTTTGTATTTGTTTTGTATAGTTTACTTAAATAAATATTTGTATCTCCTCAGCGGAATCTCCCACACCATCAGCCATGGGTTCGCTTCAGAACATCAACATGGACGCCATGCTTCGGCACACGTTTGTCCCTGACTACTCCGTCAGGGCAATAACCTCTGTCCACTACCTCACTGTCAAACGGTAAGACGCCTGTCACTACACCTATCAAGCTGCTTCTCTCCCCGAGCATGTCGTAAAAGTCGACTAAGGGATAGTATCCTCCAACATGATGAGGTACAATAAGCAAGTATTCCCAAGGAGGGTTGACGTCAGGCAGGCGGCCGGTCATAAAACACCTTAGCCAAAACTCTTACAGCATGATCCAAGGAAGGATCATGTGCCGACCCCACATAGAGTAGGATAAGAGCAGGAAGATGATGAATCTTCAAAACGCATTCGTTTCAGGTCTCTGTACTTAGCGGCGAAGCGCGCCACTCTGATGGAGAAAGGAAACATCTCAAAGGGCGGTACGAACGAGCAGTTCGACACAGAAGTCGATAAGGTAACTATTATTTTACCTCTTGGTAAACTTTGAGTGGTTTATATTTTTTATAATAATAATAACACCCAACAGTCACATACATAGTCCTGACCCCACACTAGGATTCCCTGTGTCGTGGGTATCAGAAACTACGAGTACCATGCTACCACAACACCCAGACCCGGAGGAAATATTTGCAGAAAATGCAAACATTTCTTCCGCAGCAGGAATCGAACCCGCGCCTCTTGCGTCTCCGCCGAGCAATCGCCCGCCACGCCACCGAGGCCGTTTAGTTCCAAAGATATGGTTTTTGTTGGATAAAGCTACGTCTCTCCTAATCTATGACCTAGAACTTAATTTATCACGCAGAAAAATCCATTGGTACACGTCCGGGGTCACTACAAACTAAACTAAGGCCTTTTACCATCTATAGTAGATGATTTATACAGCGTCAGGAGGCAAATTTTACCTTCACAAACGGGACGCTGTAGTGCCCGGGACGAATTAAGATGGAGTAGGCTTGCCCAGCACCTATTCCATCCTCTCAGCTTAGTCGGCCTTGTCCACAGGAAAGACATGGTCAATACGTGCGGAGCTGACTAAGCCGCGGGTTTCCTCACGATGTTTTTCTTCACAGTTTTAGAGTACTGATAATTATAGCGCACATACATTTTTTACACATAAAAATCAATAGTACACGACCGGATTTTAACCCACTACCTTAAGATCGGAAGACGGGGGCAATACAAACTCATCGTAAAATACCCCCTTACCTATGGACCCCCTTATTCCAAACCCTCTTACCCCTTTTCAACATGTACACATCAAGCGCGAACATATCAATATCAGTGATTAAATATCCTTTCTTAATAACCTCCCTTTTCGAAAATCCCCCTTAAAAGCGCGGAGTGGGACATAATATCCAGATTTTTAACCTCATATATCGAGGGTGCAGTGATAAAACCCGATAAATGTGAAAAAGTAGTTTTCAAAATAATCAATGTTCAAGTTTGCTGGATATAAAAATTAGGTTTATACTAATAAAGTAAATGCAAATTACTCAGTACCTTATTAAGAACATCTATGATAATATTTTCATGTTTTTTAGTCTATGTTATGTTATAAACTTTTGCATAAAATTCAAATTAATAAATTAAGGGGCTGATTTATTGTGTTATTTGGTCACTATATCTCTATGTTATACTTAAAAATCAGTTTAACTGGAAACATTACTAAAAAGAGCAAAACATTCTGGTTCTAGTGGGCTATAGAAACGAATTTTCGATATATTTGCATTTATCTGGTTTTAACACTGCATCCTTGATATACCTAATGATAAGGGAACAGAGGCTCAAGAATTTATTAAAACCATTTTCCAACCGCCTTACCCCTATTTTATCCCTCTGTAATAAGCTCGATCATCTCCAATGTCAATGATAAAATCGAATATCCTAGACCATACATTTCTAAGTAAATAAAATGCGTTAAATGAGCCAAAAGTATCGGTAATACCTAGACATAGAATGACCTAGAAACATAATAATAAATCATCATCATTTTCCTGCCCTTATCCCACCAGGTGGGGTCGGCACAACATGTTTTCCTCTTCCATCTTCTCCTATCACTCGACATCTCAGTACTCACTCCTTTCATACGCATGTCCTCTTTCAGACAATCCATCCATCTTTTCTTAGGCCTTCCTCTGTCCGTGTATCCATCCACATTCATATTCAGCACTTTCCTTGTAACATGACTTTCTTCCCTCCGCATAACATGCCCATACCACGCTAACCTATTACTCCTCATCCTCTGTCACTGGCGCTACTTTCAAACATGATAATAAATAACACCCAACAGTCACATAATGTACCTACCTTTTTCAAAAGTGACTGTATTGTCTTTTTGTGAATAAATGATATTAAACCTAAATATTCCATTTTCCTCGCCTAATTAAGCCCCCTTTTGAAACCCCTTACCCCTTTCACCCTTTTCCAGCATCTCTGTAACACGTCAAGCGCCAATATCCCAATATCGATGATTTCAAAGAAGCTACTCGGCAAGTCTACCAGTACGGCATCCACTAAGGAAGATAATTTGAGCTCTACATCAGGGTTCAATAAGGTCCAATTTAAATAGCATAGTAAAATAACAGACTCTGAATCGGAATAGTTTTAGTAAAAAAATAATAAATAACACCAACAGTGATATACATAGTCCTGACCCCACACTAGGATTCCCTGTGTCGTGGGTATCAGAAACTACGAGTACCAACACCACAACACCCAGACCCGGAGGAAATATTTGTAGATCATGCAAACATTTCTTCCGCAGCGGGAATCGAACCCGCGCCTCCTGCGTCTCTGCCGAGCAATCGCCCGCCAGTATAAAAACTAAGGCCTTTTACCATATAAGTATAGTAGATTTGTACAACGTGAGGAGGCAACTTTTATCTTCACAAACGGGACGCTGTAGTGCCCGGGACGAATTAAGATGGAGTAGGCTTGCCCAGCACCTATTCCATCCTCTCAGCTTAGTCGGCCTTGTCCACAGGAAAGACATGGTCAATACGTGCGGAGCTGACTAAGCCGCGGGTTTCCTCACGATGTATTCACCGTTTGACTGGTGCTCTAGTTGACTGTAACTTTATCACGGCCGGCGTCGCAGGCTATTGATATCTACTAAGCGTTAGTACAGCGCCATCTAGTTATACTTACGGAAAACTTTAAACTTTCCAGCTACCCTCAAGATTGAACATAATAGAACTAATGCAAGCTCTGAACATTGAGAGGGAAGATAGCCGAAAACCTAGCACTTGCGCCAGGACTTTCTCAGATAGGGTATACTAAGGCCTTTTACCATCTATAGTAGATGATTTATACAGCGTCAGGAGACAATTTTTACCTTACCAAACGGACGAATTAAGATGGAGTAAGCTTGCCCGGCACTTATTCCTCTCAGCTTAGTTGGCCTTGTCCACAGGAAAGACATGGTCAATACTAGCGGAGCTGACTAAGCCGCGGGTTTCCTCACGATGTTTTCCTTCATCGTTTGAGAGTACTGGTATAGCGCACGTAAATTCGCACAGAAAAATCCATTGGTACACGACTAGATTTGAACCCACCATCTTAGAATCGGAAGGCGGGTCACTACCAACTAGACCACCAGTGCTCTCCTGGGTATTATGTTCTCATATTTGAAGGGTAAGGGGGAAGAAAGGTCATAGTCATTTTTTAGAAAAATTGAGGTAATAACGCCATCTAGTTCCCATTAATGTGTACTATGATGTGGTGAAGACAGAAATTTGATAAAATGGTCACTGTCTACGGAAAATGAAGTAGAAAAAACCCCCGTTTTTTAAATAAAAGGTCATAGTCAAATCAATAATTAAAATAAAGAGCATTGTCAATGGACTATGATCGTTTTTGACGTATAAGTATAATGAAAGACTATAAGACCACAATTTATGACAATACATTTGTTTCAAATAAATGATTACTTATTCAAAATAAGACAGTTTTTTTGCATTTTCTCTAAACAATGTCATTATGACTATGATCCTTTTTCCCCCTTACCCTTCATTTATTAAAACACTTTTTTAATATAAAATAAACTATAGTAATTATTTGCCTTCGAAAGAGGATGGTAGTAGAATCTAACGGGAATCTAACTGTATAGGGATGCCTGGAAGTGTGAGAGTTTTTTTGCCCAGCTGTGGGACGATTAATTAACGGCCATTAACGGTGACATCCCATAGTAATAGTTGTTGTTCCAACGCAAGCACGATACCCCATCATTTGGCTACATTTACGAATCCGTGCTTCGGAGGGCACGTTAAACAGTCGGTCCCGACTTTTAAGTCGTGAAGCCATGACGGAGGCCTTTAGGCGGCCTAAAAACTCCGTCACTAGAGTTGGCCACTAGCTCATACGAACATACATACATTTACGAATAAAATCAAAAGCATACATACTGATTTTATTCTTTCTACTGAGGTAAACCTAAAAGTCATTTACAGACAAACCAACTTGCCCACTCTGAAAGCTTGAAACAAGACATAACGTCTAAGTCATCCAACATTCCTATGAACTGGAAACAGGAGAGGGCCGAGAAACACTCCCTGAATGAGCTAGATGCTAGTAACTGCGCTGTGTGTGTCAGAAACAACTTTTGGATGAACAAATCGGTTTTAAATAAGGCTTTGGAAGACAAAAGTGGTTAGAACTATTTATCTAAGTGTATAAAACTCTTTTGATCGAATGAGTGACTGACGTAAGCATAAGTAAATCCTAGAAACAGGGGTTTCCTCTTATGGCTGAGGAAAGGAATTCCCGGAATTCAACTCCTAGAGAACGCAGCGGGAAGACGACGTATGTAAGGACGTTTCATTAGTAAATTATGTATTAGGTATACAAAAATAAAATGAATAAGTCCCAAAAAATAAATTATCTAATTACCCAACATCTACTATAATTTTACTCAATTATTATATTTCTAGATTCCGAACATTTTAAGAAGAAAAAGGCTACCTTCCCCACTGATTCTACTCTTCTAACGTTCCATAACATATCCTCCACCAGTCAAAATCAACGGGATATCGATTACAAATCGAATCGAGATTCGAAATCGAGTAATTCACGTAAAGATAGCTTATTTTCAAATCGAGATAATCGACAAAGCTCTAGTAAAGCAATCGATTTGAAAACTAAAGACGATTTTAATCGAGTAAAACGTCACAGTTCCGATTATAATCGAAATATCGATCCGAACGATAAAATCGAAAGATCACTAAAAACCCAAAGCGAACTTCTACAACGCGAAAACAAAAGCGATTATCGAAAAATCGATTTCAACTCAGAATACCAACTCGATACAACAAAGAACGAACGAATCGATCATAAATCAAATGAAATCGAACTAAGAACTAACTATCCTGAAATCGATTACAACTATGATTGCGATTCGTCGCGCAAAGAAATATCGAATAACCAGGAAATTGATTCTATAGACTCGTTCGATAGATTTCTGGAACTAGAAAGAGACACTATCGATTATGAGAAGGATATAAGAGAGGAGAGATTGGGAGTAGAGAAGAGAAGGCTTGAGACTGAGCAGATAATGATGTTTCAACTGTCGAAAATCATCAAAATGTTGGAGCGGACACATTCATAACATCAAATTATTTAATTTTTCTATCCTTTCCTAATCCTTCCCTACATACATTGCCTGTATCCATGGGGTGGGCAGAGCCACAAGTAGTCATAAGAAAACTTGCCGCCACTCCTGATTCAAAGTCCCAAGATAAATATGGTGTATAATATTAGTAGGATAAATAAAATAAATATTTGTGGACATTTCACACAGCACCATCTAGCCCCAAAGTACCTACATTTTTTTAAATACATAACTACTTATAATACTACAACACCCAGACCCGAAGAAATACTTGCAGAACATACAAACATTTCTCCCGTAGGGGGACTCTAGTCTCGAACCCGCTCCTCTTGCGTCTCAGCCGAGCACTCGCCCGCCACGCCACCGAGGTCGTCTATTAAAGTTTCCTATTTTTCTATCCAAGTCATACTTTTAGTGCTTTTTTTTGTAAATACATAATTATATTGTTTTGTCCAACTCTAACCCCCGAATACTCAAACGTATCTCAAGTGACGAATTTTTGACAGATTTTCATCAAAAACTGTCAAAAAACCGTGACTTGAGACGTGCTCAACTCTGAGTCGCGTTTGAGTATTCCGGGGTTTGGGATGTTGGCAGCAGTGTTCCAGTATCCTCGATGATGTCGAGGCTGTTGGTATATTTGTCCAACACATTTAAATTATAAACTAATTTGTCTGTGTTTTTTAGTTATTGCAGTCCGTAGATGAAGACCTGAGTATCACCGGCGAACACAAGACACCCTCAAGACAGGTAATTTTGTTCCTTCGAACCAGATAGATAGGTAGAAAATTCATTATTGTATTAAAGAAAAAACATGTACATAGACGAACCTAATCTCACTTATATTATAAATGCGAAAGTTTGTGAGGATGTTTGGATGTTTGTGCCTCAATCACGCCTAAACGGCTGAACGGATTTGAATGAAACTTGGAATATACACAGTACATGTACTGGATTAACATATAGACTATTTTTTACCCGGGTACCACACGAGCGAAGCCGCGGGCGGCAGCTAGTAATAAATATATGAGGACATATCACACAGCGCCATCTAGCCCCAAACTAAGCAAAGCTTGTACTATGAGAACCAGATGGCTGATAGAATACTTATATACTTTTTTTTGTAAATACGTACTTATAATATATAATACTACAACACCCAGACCCGGAAGAGATATTTGCAGAGCATGCAGACATTTCTCCCGCAGCGGGAATCGAACCCGCGCCTCTTGCGTCTCAGGTTGTCAAATATATATGTATGTATTTATATCACATTTATTTACAGGTTTCACCGAACCCAATGCCGGTCTCACCAGCGCCAAGAGGCTCAACCACTCTTGAACCTCGCAACGGACACGCTTATGCACCGACCGACGAGCAGGAGAGGCTGTTGAAGTAGGATGGGTGACCGCTACTGTCAAACTTCACCTTACGCTAATACTGTCTAACATACGTTTTCTTTTATACACGTGTATGTTGTGTACGCATCGACCCACCGATGGGTGACCGTTACTAGTTTTTAATATAATCCCCTTCCATAACAGTGAGGCTAAAAAGTTCACTTTGAACAATTCATTTTTCGATTTTATAGCAGCTCCAAAGCGAATTATGTAATTTTAGTAAAATTTTCCGAATTGTAGGTGAATTGTACGCAATACGATTCAGCGGCAGATTCCATATTCGGCCGTATAATGGTCGGGAATTAAGTTAATCGTACGCAATTCAATTCAGCAGTAGATTCATATAAAGTGGCCTTTTTTTAACCCTCCAGCAATAGGGTCGGACGCCCTTATTGAAATACGAGTATTAATCTGTTTCCTCTTGGTTTTTATGTGTCTATATCCAACTAACGGACGTCCGTTGGTAGATGATGTATCAACATGGTTGTCTGTAAAAAAGTTCCATAACTGTTTACTTAAACTAGAATTTAACTATACCAGTTAGTTTATATATGGCCTATATCCAACTAACGGACGTCCGTTGGTGGATTATGTACCATGAACTTTGTTGTTTATAAAAATACATAAGTAAATTATTACATTATATCTATCCATCATTTAAAAAAGAATTATAATGCTTTGGTTACCTACGAATATCCGTTAGTAGTAAAACGGGTATTAAGAAACCTTATGATTTTAATTGTCATGCATGATCACGCCCGTGTTCCTAAAGGGGTGGGCAGAGCCACAAGTAATCATAAGAAAACTTGCAGCCACTCGAATCAAAGTCCAAGGATATGGTGAACCATGGTGACAGGTGATCAGCCCATCTCCTATATAGATCCATCATGTTTTGAGTTGATTCTTATTTCTTTATAATGATATAACTAAGGCCTTTTCTATAGTAGATGATTTATACAGCGTCAGGAGGCAACTTTTACCTTCACAAACGGGACGCTGTAGTGCCCGGAACGAATTAACAGAACAGTATTCAATAATTCAGTACTAAAAGTATAACTTTACTTTTCCTAGGGTTCTACTTACCTATACTTAGAATTTTATTATTAAATTTATATTACTTTATGGTTTCTAAAGTGATTATTATAAGTTAGTTTATAAAATCGATAAAAAATATTCTATTTTTCAATTCTAATCATGAAAAGTACAAATTTTCTTCAATTATTTCAATTGGGTTCCTAAATTTTTAATAGACTGAGTTATTTTATTGCAAAATGCCGAACTACTTAATATTTAAATGTGAGTGTATTTATTTGTGTTCTTATTCATAAAAACTTACAAGTGGACATTAAAAATTATACTAAACTAGCTATTTATATTTAACTAGCTGAACCCGCGAACTTCGTGCCACCTTATAATTAATAATGCAAATTTTCAAATGTTTTATTATATAGTTATTCTGCTATTCGGGGCGGAGACAAAACCAACAAGTCAAAAATCATGAAATCTGTCCAGCTAGAGGCCCTTACCCACAGCCCTGCAAGAAAAAGAGAGCTGCTGACGACCCAATTGATATAAATGACATTGTCAATTGTCAAAGTTGTATAAATGTCAAATTAACTGTCTTGTCATAAATTAACGTCTGAGAAGTATTTATGCTTTATCCTTTTACGGTTCTTTATCCTTTCTCTTTTGACGGCCTCGGTGGCGTGGCGGGCGATTGCTCGGCAGAGACGCAAGAGGCGCGGGTTCGATTCCCGCTGCGGAAGAAATGTTTGCATGATCTGTAAATATTTCTTCCGGGTCTGGGTGTCGTGGTACCATGGTACTCGTAGTTTCTGATACCCACGACACAGGGAATCCTAGTGTGGGGTCAGGACTATGTATGTCACTGTTGGGTGTTATTTATTTATTTATTTATTATATCCTTTTTCCATTTTAAGATCGTTTTACAGGATAAATAGTAGCTTATGTCCTTCCCCGGGATGGAAACTTCATTAAAATCTGTTCAGCAGTTTAGGTGTGAAAAGGTAACAGACAGACAGAGTTATTTTAGCATTTTATGATATTAATATGGATAAACATTGTATTATGAAAAATGCGAAGTTTGCGTGTGAGTATATTTTTCCTTTTCAACTTCAAAGCTGAACAGTATAACACTGTAAGAAGCTTTATTCGCTATGAACAAACGAAACTTGTTTGTAAACGCGCCTCGTCGCGTTTTTGCAAAACAAAATTGTCGTATATACGATAACACGGCGATTCCGGAAACGTGCCGCGTTATGTTTTGTTTAGTGAAGGCTGAATGCTGGGTCATTCGTGTATTGTCCATTTTAAGTATTTATGAATAACCCCCGAATACTCAAACGCATCTCAGAGTTGAGCACGTCTTTAGTGACGAGTTTTTGACAGATTTTCATCAAAAACTGTCAAAAAACTTTGACTTGAGACGTGCTTAACTGAGTCGCCTTTGAGTATTCGGGGGTAAGAGGGTTAATTTATGTCTATTTTGTAGTGAAGTTAGTATATATTATGGCTATAAGTACATTATACATAATGTGATACAGTAGGTACCTACTAGTAGCGTAGTATGTAGCTTAGTATAATCATGGTGGATTTTTGGAACTTTTAAATTTTAGTCACAAAACGTGTAGATGTCACCGTGAATTTGTAAATAACGTTTGATTATAATCTATCTCGCGAGATTGTCGACCGTGACATTTTTTGGCGCTTCAATCTACAAAGTCAAAGTATATTTATTGCTGAATGTCATGTCAAAAAAGATGTCACAGATAATAGAGATTCAATGTAATTTGCCCTTTAGGGGCGTGCAATGATTAATTATTTACATAATTAAAATTATAATAATAGTAACAATATCAAATAATCTTACTTCTTACTTATATTATAAATGCGAAAGTTTGTGAGTTTGGATGTTTGTGCCTCAATCACGCCTAAACGGCTGAACGGATTTGAATGAAACTTGGAATATAGGTACATAGTACATGTACTGGATTAACATATAGGCTATTTTTTATCCGGCAGCTAGTAGCTAAATAAAAATAAAGACAACAAACACAAAAAAAAATTAATACTACTACTTCGTACGTTATCAATCTGGATAGCAATCAAAAATGAGTGTGTACTAGCTGCCATAGATAAATCTAATTGTATTTACAACTAGCGACTCGCCCCGGCTTCGCTCGGGGATAAACATATAGGTTTTTCCAGCAATAACTCTAATTTTTCTCGCCGTAAAAACCATCCTTGAACTTTAACGAACATTTTAAAAAAAGATTTGGCCAAATTGGTCCAGGCGTTGTTGAGTTATGCGCTTACAAACATTTTGCGATTCATTTTTATATTATAGATTTTACAGTGACATCATATAACACCTACATAAAATTATTTACTTCTTACGTTTCTGGTACCTCTATTTTAAGAATCCTTTAGGACCTGCGCTCACAGACCCTTAAGGGCCGTTCAAACTAAACGTCGTTTAGCTCTAAACTGAGTTCAATCTAGTATTCACATAAAAATCGTCAAAAATCCGCCATTTTTTATTAGTGGAGCATTTAACTGTTTTGTTTGTGTAGATAATAGAATTGTTGAATGTTTTTTTTTATAATAACTGAAAGTAATGGAGATAATTTATTTGTAATTTAATAAAATGCGCTTGGCATAATGTTTTGTTTCATTTTACTGACCCACTAATTATTAAGGAAAGTATTTATTAATGTTCTTGGGGTGTATGTACCTACATATCGTCACTGGAAAGGCAAAATTACGTAAGCGCCAAAATAGGCATATTGAGTTATTATCCTAAAATAGCAGTCCAAATACAATAATATGAATTGCTGGAGTAAATGAAAAAAAAAATGAAATCTTACGTTGATGTCATCAAAATTCGATAATTAGGTAGAAAGTTATGATTAAAAAACGAAAAAAAATGAACTTTAAACGGCTTTTTCTCGATTGGCGCTTACGTAAATTTGCCTTTCCAGTGACGATATGTATTTGCAGTCCTTTGGTCCTTAGGCACTACCGCTTGGCACTACTACTTAGTAGAGTGAAGGGAAATTTTACTTCTTTAATTATCTCTTCAGCCCTGGCCAGTAAACAGGGTTCATAAACCACAATAATTTAATTTCGACAATATTAGCGATTCACAAAGAACACCTACTAGGGACTTCTTCACTTCATCATCAACCCACATCAATAATAAAACTTTATTTCAGACACAGGTCCACAGAAAAATACAACACTAAGTTAGGTACATTAAAAAGAGAATACAAACAAAACAAGAAGTAGGAACACAAAACGACGGCCTCGGTGGCGTGGCGGGCGATTGCTCGGCAGAGACGCAAGAGGCGCGGGTTCGATTCCCGCTGCGGAAGAAATGTTTGCATGTTCTGTAAATATTTCTTCCGGGTCTGGGTATTGTGGTAGCATGGTACTCGTAGTTTCTGATACCCACGACACAGGGAATCCTAGTGTGGGGTCAGGACTATGTATGTGATATGTTATTTATTTATTTTAAAACATTAACTAAATAGGCCACTGCTAGACATTGGCCTCTCCCATGGCACGCCATTGAGCTCGATCTTCTGCTCTCCTCAAGTCCCTCCCCACTGCCTTACGAGTACCTTCGTCCACCTAGCTGCAGCATATGCAGTGACGGATTAACCCTTAATCAAATTAAGCAATTGCCTAGGGCATCACGTCTGAGGGGGCACCAGAAGAAGCACAAAAAAATCCGTCCTTAGGGCATCACGTCTCACTCTCACGTTACATCTCATCATCTTATTTTGCAAAAAACTAATGTTTTTAGGCGGTAAAGGTTTAAAGACCGATTCTAGTTGACGTACGGATAGGGGGGCCCACAGGCATGGATTGCTTAGGGCATCAAGTAGTCTTAATCCGTCACTGGGCCAGGACCTTCCCACTGCCAATTCAGCTTGCCGCCGAGGGCAAGGGCCGAATTTTGTACAGGCATCATAATCTATAAAAGCCGTAGGTAAGGTACGTATGCATTCAGCAATGTGACTTTCAAAGAGGTGACTAATGACTACATAGAATAAGCCTTAAACTTTTTGCTGCGAGACACACTAGACATCTTTACCGCTTACCTTAATCATCATCATCTTCCTGCCCTTATCCCACTCTATGTGGGGTCGGTACAGCATGAACCTTGGATCACGCTGTAAGAGTTTTGGCTAAGGTGTTTTATGACCGGCCGCCTGCCTGACGTCAACCCTCCTTGGGAATACTTGCTTATTGTATCTCATCATGTTGGAGGATACTATCCCTTAGTAGACTTTTACGACATGCTCGGGGAGAGAAGCAGCTGGACGCATTCTATGTTTTTTCTTTACTCCCAGTCCAGCAGAGAAGTACCGCTTACCTTAATATGTATTGAAATATTTATCAATTTAATTTCAAAGCAAAATGATTAAAGAGTAAAGAAATAGCAGAATGCGTCCAGCTGCTTCTCTCCCCGAGCATATCGTAAATGTCAACTAAGGGATAGTATACTCCAACATGATGGATCTATGGATGGGCTGATCACCTGTCACCGTGGTTCGCCATATTAATCTTGGGACTTTGAATCAGGAGTGGCTGCAAGTTTTCATTATGATTACTTGTGGCTCTGCCCACCCATAAGGGATGCGTGATAATTATGTATGATCATCAGTGACAAAGCCAATTACTGGTCCTCACGGCTAGAAGGCAAGTCGGTAGAAATAGCGCAAAGTAAACAATTTTCTGTTGTTATTTTAGAAACTCAATAGAAACATTATTAGCTCATACTATTTCTACCACTAGGTATCTATCTTAAAACCTCAAAAGACAAAAAAAAACTAACATAAAATAAATAATATTTTATTCAATAAACATAGATTGTACATAATCTATAACTAACAAATTAATAATAAAAAATAACTTATTGGTTATAAGAACTGGCTTCATTCCCGCATAGTATGGCCAACGAAATGATTTGCTCTAAGAATGAGCCAGTCCTCACCATTAAATATTATTAAAAATATAAATTAAACATGAGTGTATTTATTAAATTATTTCTTCTGAATAAACATTAAACATTTAGAATAAACTTACTAATAATAACCTACCTATACAAAGACATGATTATATTGTTCAAGAAATGTAACTACTTATTTTACCTAATTTTCTAAATTACTTAAAGATGACTAGACTGGTAAGGATACAAAATTAAACTATTACGTATAATTCAAACCAAAAGGTATTTTTTACCATAATTTCTATTAAATGCACTTAGAGAAATGCCCTTTTTTCCCATCTGACCCGGTAACACATAGGCCACTAGGACGAATGGGAATAAGTGGTACCTTACCTAAATGTACCTAAGTTATTCCATGGAATTATTTGAGTCGTTGCCTAAAAATACATTAAAAATATGTTTTAAAGTATCTAGAAAATGTATGTTTTTTACTGTATGTTTTTTAAATGTATATTGTGTTGAATGGATTTTATTGTCTGTATGAAAAGTTAAAGGGAAAATGGCGTTCTTAATGAACGGAAGAATTTTTTTACAAAAAATAACATTAGATTAATGAAACACTAAGGATTATGATACCATATGCCTCTCCAAAAGGAGAAATTATTATAACTACTGATAACAACTAAATTTAATTACTATGGTGTTTGTATGATAGTAAATATGTTTGCATGAGAGTATAATAAGAATCATGAAAACCTATGTATGGTGTGTATGAAAGTGTATGTGCTTGTATAAGAGTTTGTGAATAATGTGTCTATGTGTATAATAATTACTACGTGTGTATGTAAGAATATATCGTCACTGGAAAGGCAAACGTAAGCACCAAAAGGCCATTTCGATAAAAAGCCGTTTAAAGCTTTTTTTTCGTTTTTTAATCATATCTTTTTACCTAATTATCGAATTTTGATGACGTCAACGTAAGATTTCATTCTTTTTTCATTTTCTATGCCCAGCAATTCATAGTATGAATTAAAGAAAATCTTTAAACGGCTTTTTCTCGAAATGTCCTTTTGGCACTTACGTAAATTTGCCTTTCCAGTGACGATATGTGTTTGTATGGGAATGTCTGTGTTTGTATGGGAATGTATGTGTTTGCATGTTCGAACGCCAGCCACGCTGGAGGGGAGCGCTATGGAGGAGTCATGCTGCCACCATATTCAGGGGATGCGCCACGACCTGCACAATTATAAAGATCATCAATAATATAAACTACGGCCTCGGTGGCGCGGGCGGTTGCTCGGCAGGGACGCCAGAGGCGCGGGTTCGATTCCCGCTGCGGAAGAAATGTTTGCATGTTCTGTAAATATTTCTTCCGGGTCTGGGTGTTGTGGTACCATGGTACTCGTAGTTTCTGATACCCACGACACAGGGAATCGTAGTGTGGGGTCAGGACTATGTATGTGACTGTTGGCTGTTATTTATTATTATAATTATCATAAGTTTTTTTAACAGTTACAGAGAAGCACTCATGGCGTAGCTTGCTTAGGCGTTCTTGATTGTTCGTTCTAGTTAAGCAACTGTATGCGCGGTAACAAATTGGGATGGGTGACCGCAATTACGAGCTGAGCGTTTCCGTGCTTCGGAGGGCACGTTAAACAGTCGGTCCCGGCTTTTGAGCCGTCAAGCCATGACGAAGGCCTTTAGGCGGCCTAAAAACTCCGTCACTAGAGTTGGCCACTAGCTCATACGAACTTACTTTACTTTTACATAGGTAAGTTTTTGAAATAAATTTATTATTATTATTAAAAATATACAACGTGTAACATAATGTCCCTATAAGCCCGAAACGGGGGTATTCTATACGTCATTGCGAACAACGTTTGTTCAACGACTTTTAAAATTTCAAAGGTTTTCATTCATGAAATGTCTCTTAAACTTTGCTCCAATACGTAACTTGACACAACATGAGGCATCCCTATTTACAGCTGTTTTTTGACCTTTAAGTGTGAACTCTAGATGAAACAGGTAACAGAACAGACACCATTAGTAAAATGCCTACCTACTTACCTAATAACGAGGTGGCTTAATAAGTAATTTCTATTTTTTTTTGAAGGCCTAGTTGGTACCTTGGTATTTATTGGTAATTAAAATGTAAGGTCACACACATCACGACTAAAATCCCTAGGCACCGTAAACATCCTTTCAGATCTCTTTGTTAAGTACCTAGTATAGGAGATAGGTACCTTACCTACTCAATTTTGTACCTACCTACTCGGGCCTTAAAGGTATCCTCAGTGGGTGCCAAGGAGTATGAGAGGATGTCTACCGTGCCTGAGGATAAAGCCGTGATACCTACTCAATTTTGTACCTACCTACTCGGGCCTTAAAAGCATCTTGAGTAGGTAACAAGAAGTATGAGAAGAGGTCTACCGTGCCTGAGGATAAGCCGTGACCCTATTCCACTTTAGTTTTTCCAACGATGTATTATTCCAATATTCGTTGGAGCATTTTTCAATGCAATTTTGTACCTACCTACTTGGGCACTAAAGTCAAAGGTTGTGACTTATCTGTCTTACTAATCTTCATTTTCATCGTGAACAGCCTATTTGTCATTGGTTGCATTGGAACAACAACAACAATAAGTGGGATGGCACCTCGCCCTAATTGGCTGTCGGTGCCTTTGCTAAATTCAAAATCCGCAACCGTCAACCGACACCGCACCGCAAGCGTTTGTTTAATAAAATCAAATTGGTTCCGTAGGCTTATTTGTTTTTTACTTTTCTTGATTGAACTACGTAATTGTTGGTAGGTTATTATGTAAGTAGGTAGGTACCTAGTAGCAAATGGGGATAGAGCACATGGTAGCATATTGCTATGAACCCCGCCTTCCCATCCTTAAGTCGTGAGTTCGAATCTATGGATTTTTCGATTCGAAATTTATGTGTGCAATATCAATGCTCTCAAACGGTGAAGGAAAACATCGTGAGGAAACCAGGCATGTCATAGACGTGTGTCAAAGTGTACGAAAGGAGCCTTCAAGGTGCACTCTAATCCTTCCACCACACTGGTTCAAAAGTGCTAGCGACACGGACACGACGACAGTAGTAGTAGTAGTAGTAGTAGTAGATGTATGATGAAGTTTTTTGCCTTTTTTTCCCAATCGGTATTTAGTGGGTTACCCCAGACAAGGAACCCTAAAAATTCGGCTTTCGGCAATAGGTACCTACTTTTGGTCGCAAAACAGATCGGTTTTTATCAGTCGCAATTAGCATTCGTTCCTTGCAACAACTGCAACAAGCAATCTCTCGGTTCGCGTAACTAATTAACGTACGATACGATGTCGGCTTTGTACTCAAACGGTGAGTATTATGATTTATGGTGTTGTGTGTGTGTGTTGGAGCAGCACCAAATAATTAATAGCTTAGTAGCGGCGCGTCAGCTCTACAGAGAGCGTTATCCAGGGCGGCCATTGCCATCTTACGGGCTCTTTTCTGGGATTGGTGAACCGTCTTCTCTCGACGGGATCTTTCCACCGGGGCGCACCAGTGAGGGAAGACCGGGAATTCGGTGGTGTGTTGTACCTACTTCCCTTTGATGGATACCGAGTACCTACTGTGTGTGTCAACAGTGATAAAATTCAGTGATAGGTAGGTATGATGATAGGTACCTAACCTATCACCCTACCTAGTAGGTACCCCATTAGTACCTAGCTTACTAATAAAAAATGACAAAAATAATTTTGTGATTGTGAATGTGAATGTGTACCAGTAATACCAACCTAGGTACCTACATACCTACCTAATACCTACCATGTCAATTAGCCGTGTTCCGAGCCAACCAAGAAGAAGGGAGAAAAGGTATAACTTAACTTTTCCTGTACCTAGGTCCTTAGGTAACTACCTAGGTAGATGTAGGTAGGTAGTTGTTTTTTTATGTGTGAAAGATATCGTGATTTTAATCTTCGACTTTAATTTCTACGTAGAATTAAAAAAATTGCAAATTCTTACGAAAACTTTGGTGATTACACCTAGGTACTTTTTGAAACTTGCCGCGCGTTCAATTGTCTGCGTATGTGTGGGTCCGACGCGATAGGAGGGTGCGCGTGTGTTTGTTACCTACGCAAATGGTAAACAAACACATAGGGTTGTCACAAATTTCTCATGAAATAATTTGTTTTTAATTGTATAGGAATTTCAAATATGATGTATTGAACTTTTGCACACGTCAATGTATTCAAGTGCTCGGTCTGAATACACCCCTTTCGGGCTTATAGGGACATTATGTTACACGTTGTATATCGTCACTGGAAAGGCAAATTTACGTAAGCGCCAAAAGACCATTTCGAGAAAAAGCCGTTTAAAGTTTTTTTTTTCGGTTTTTAATCATAACTTTTTACCTTATTATCGAATTTTGATGACGTCAACGTAAGATTTCATTATTTTTTTCATTTTCTATGTCCAACAATTCACATTATGAATTGAAAAAAAAAACTTTAAACGGCTTTTTCTCGAAATGGCCTTTTGGCGCTTACGTAAATTTGCCTTTCCAGTGACGATTCACGTACCTCGGCCTCGGCCGCGGCCCCGCCCCCTGCCCCTCCCGCGACCCCGTCACCTCCGCCCGTCGCCCAGACCCACCATGTCTGGAACAACAATAAAACTATGTGTACTATTCTGCCGTCATAAGCAAAAAAGACGTATCTGATTTTTTTTTCATAATTGAGTTATATACATCTTCGGAATCAGTAAAAAAAGACGCATCTACCAGTATTTTTTTCTCCATTTCGGAAATTTATGTAGAAACGTCCTTTTTTTCTTATGACGGCAGTATTGTTTGTGTAGGTAAATTATCATCATTTTCCTGCCCTTATCCCACCACTAGGTGGGGTCGGCACAATGTTTCCCTCTCCATCTTTCTTTCAAGCGCAGTCTGAAGGGGGGGGGACACAGGTGACATAACCCCTCCCCCCCCCCCCCAAATCGTACACCTCAAATTGAAAAATCTAAAAATTTACAAAATATAAAAAGCAATTTTCTGCCCCTAGCCGCAATGCCAATAAAAATAGAAGGCTTCCATTTGTTTTATGTGTGCAATAAAACTGTGTATTGTGCAATAAAATCTGATTTACTCAACATAATATGTTGAGTAAATCTTAGGTATAGGCTTTATATTTAACCCTAACCCTAATAGCACGCTGTATGTCTCCTTTAATTCTTATGACACTTGACATGTTTAGATTTAAGCTTTTATATATATTTTTTAATTAATAAATCGGTGTACATAATGTTGATGACACTAAATTAAATAAATAAATAAATTATTATTGACCTTCTCCAAAATTTCAGGCTACGACCGCTGTTACAGAGACTACTTAGTTGATGACTATAATGGTTTTATCTAATAATCAATGACTTGACACAAATTGAACGCTACGTACGGCTTACCTATATTGGTAGCGGTCTTCTCCAAGTACGCCAGTGGACCTTGCAACGTTGCACCAGTGTATCCACGTCCCATGAACATGCCTTGAGCTAGGCTGTTCTGCATCTAAAGAAATACACATAAAAAAAAAAAATTTGAGGACATATCACACAGCACCATCTAGCCCCAAACTAAGCAAAGCTTGTGTTATGGGAACCAGATGGCTGATAGAATACATAATATACTTTTTTTTTGTAAATACATACTTATAATACATAATGCTACAACACCCAGACCCGGAAGAAATATTTGCAGGGCATGCAAACATTTCTCCCGCAGCGGGAATCGAACCCGCGCCTCATGCGTCTCAGCCGAGCATTCGCCCGCCTAGCCACAGAGGTCGTCACATATTTTAACATAATTTGAGATTTGAGAGCACTGGTGGTCTAGTTGGTAGTGACCCCGCCTTCCGATCCTAAGGATAATCGTGTACCTACTAGTGGATTTTTATGTGCGCTTTACCAGTGCTCTCAAACGGTGAAGGAAACATCGTGAGGAAACCCGCGGCTTAGTCAGCTCCGCACGTATTGACCATGTCTTTCCTGTGGACAAGGCCGACTAAGCTGAGAGGATGGAATCGGTGCTGGGCAAGCCTACTCCATCTTAAAACATGGTTTTAGTGTAGGTGTGTGCGTGAGCGTGTATGTTTACTTGCAGGAGCACAGTTTTGTGTGGCTTCACTTTTGTTGTTCGCGGCGCGGCGTCTTTTCTTTTTATTTGGTCTGAGGATTTACCTAAGATATTTATGTAGGTTAGGTACCTACATTACGTTTCAACAACTAAAGAATGACTGTGTCATCATAAAATTATAAATACCGGTTGATTATAAACTGTCGAACGTCTGCTTAGATCAAAATGATTAGGTTAGGTTAGTAAGTGAATATATTCACTGCTCGCTCGCCTAAATCGTAGTTATAACTACGCTTTAGGCGAGCAGAGCAAGCTTCAGTTCAGTTGTAAGCGGTACTTATGTTAAATAAATAAATAAAATCAAACATACCTTTCAAAGGTGCGAAACAAATTCCAAAACTGTGCACGGAACATAACGAGGAAATAAGTAAAACACAAAATGAAATTAAACTGAAATGTAATTTTAAATAATATAAACAAAAGAGTGCAGAAATTAAATTAAATCTAGCATTTACAAAATAACCAGGATATTAATACGAAATTAATGATAAATAAACGAAAATACAATGAATCATTTTAATGATAAGACAAATTGGCTACTTTCGTTCAGGATGATTAACTATAATTATTTACTTTTATAGTTAGAGCCTTCCGTTCAATCGGGACGCCATTTTTAGGGTTCCGTAGCCGAAGGGTGCCAACGGGACCCTATTACTAAGCCTCCGCTGTCCGTCCGTCCGTCCGTCCGCCTGTCAGCGGGCTGTATCTCATGAACCGTAATAGGTATGGTACTTAAAGAGTTGAAATTTTCACAGAGTGTGTATTTCTATTGCCGCTATAACGACAAATAAAAAATAAATAGCTACGAACGGAATTCGGGTGTCTAAAAGAAAGGTAAAGTGAGACCGCGTAAATTCAAATAATTGGTAATTACAAAAAAAACTACAAAATTAATCAAAATCAGGTTTTAACAACTAAATAGTTATTACCTACCTATCAAAGTAAAAATTATCTTTACTTCCGAGGTTTGGAGTTTTCAAGATTTTTCTTTTCACTTTGAGGAACCAAATAAAAAATGTTAAAATATCATTTTTGAGTCCTACGCACACTCGTTTTAAAATTATCCTAGTGATTTTAATACTTTTGACTTTACAGCTCAGACCATAGTAGCCAATGTATAAATAAAATCAAATCATTAATTATTTGATAATCACATTCTTGGGTTATTCCCGTTGAGTCACACCCTTTGTGTCACACTGTGACTAAACGGGAACAAATACATACCTAAATATCCTAATTATTATCTTACGGATTAATATCTTATCTCGAAAAAAACCGCTACGCAGCGTTATCTTACAGGTACCTACTTTATTCTTATTTAGTCTCGTTTATTTATTTATCTGCTGGACTGGGAGTAAAGAAAACATAGAATGCGTCCAGCTGCTTCTCTCCCCGAGCATGTCGTATTAATGTCGTACTAAGGGATAGTATCCTCCAACATGATGGACCATCTATAAGAGCGATGGGCTGATCACCTGTCACCATGGTTCATATCCATCTTGGGACTTTGAATCAGGAGTGGCTGCAAGTTTTCTTATGATCACTTGTTGCTAATCGCGTGATAATACGTATGTATGTAGATTGGTTGGTGGTTATGGCGTAGTGGTGCTATCTCCGGATAGGCGCGGGGTAGGCAGGCGGTTGCGTGGGGCGCGGTACCTGCTGTTGCAGTGCTTGCTGCTGCAACGCTTGCTGCTGTTGCGCTGCCGCCGCCGCCATCTGTTGCGCCTGCAACACGATGACTTAAAGTCAAAACTTTTTATTCCTAAAAAATCACTGGAAAACGCTCGTGGCGTAGCTTGCTTAGGCGTTCTTGATTGATCGTTAAAATTAAGTAACGATGTGCGCGGTCACAATTGGGATGGGTGATTGCAAGCGGCATTACGAGCTGAGCGCTTCCGTGCTTCGGAGGGCACGTTAAACAGTCGGTCCCGGCTTTTAAGTGTAGTGAAACGGTATAATTAACAAAAACAGGGATACACAGTATAAGAAAAAATAAGATAAACTATAATATTAACGGCGCCTAAAAGCGTTTTTGAGTGTGTAGTTAAAGCGAGATCGCATGACAAGTCGGAATTTTAGTAAATCGTACGCAATTCAATTCAGCAGCAGATCTGATAAAGTGGCCTTTTAACCCACCTGTACACTTTGCTGCATGGTGCAGGGCTGGCGAGGCGAGGCGGCTTGCTGGATGGGCTGTGGAGGCGGCTGAGGACACTTATTGTACACCGTGTGACCCTGAAGACAACAATTAATTTCATTGATTTGACTAAGAAGAGCTTATTACAAAATATCTGAGTACCTATCTAAAAGGTACGTAGGGACATGTGTTGGATGTTTGTTTACATATCCAGGTAGATATGAAGCCAAATATACGTTCTTATTTTTACTATATTGTGTGCTTCTTTTTTTTACTTTTTTTTCCTGTCATTCCGTCTGTGCTGTGTCTTATGTGCCAAATAAATAATATATCTATCTATCTAAGTCAAGAAAGCTATGTATATATAAATGTTCTAACTCATTTTATAAACATGATTGTAATAGTCCAGCAAACTTACTTGTCCCTAGTAAAAATGCCTCATCTTCAGATCATAGTCGTATTTTTACCAGTAAATCAGCTAATTCTACTAAGTGATCTTGTCGCTTTAACGCTGATAGGAGGGAAATACCTAATCTCCTATAAATATACCTTATCTTTAGATTAGGCAGTTGTATTTTTACCTATAGATCAGCCAGTAAGTTCAGCCTATCCTAACCATACCTAATCCCTAGTAAAAATGACTGATCTTAAGATCAGACAGTAGCATCTTTACCTGTAAATCGATTCTATCTGCCATCTGGTATCCATAGTACAAGCTTTGCTTAGTTTGAGGCTAGATGGCGCTGTGTGAAATGTCCACAAATATTTATTTATTTATTTTTACCTGCAGATCAGCCAGTAAGTTCTGCCACTGCGTTATCTTATCGTAATGTCGTCTCAGCAGCTCGTCCTTCCTCTGCAGCTCGCACTTCAGCTCGTTGTTGTCTTCTTTCACGAGGAGCTCCGGCTTCATCGCTGATAGGAGGAACCTGGACGAACAGACCTCATTATAGAGAGTAACAGGTAGGTAGGACTTGAGCGGATGTTTGGCTGCATATCTAGGTAGATATGCAGACAAATATATACCCACGTTCCTATTTTTATTATTATTGTGCTTCTTTCTTTTTCTTTCCTTTTATTGTTTCTGTCATTCTGTATGTGCTGTGTCTTGTGTGCCAAATAAATAATATATGTATCTAGCTATCTATCACCAAAAACCAGAAAGAGTTTTTTATAATCCACTTGAGCTCTGTCTGGTAAAGCAAGTCACCATGAACTCGCGCTATGGACTGTAAAGCATCCTCTTCCTATAGATTACATTACTCCTGCAGAAAAACTATGTACTTAGTCATGATACACTATGACCAGTGTGGAAAAGCCTCAACAGACTGCAAACTCGCTGTAGCTTGCTGCAGGAAAAACCTCGGCAAATAGAGCACGATCAGCAAAAAACACATACAAAATGGTGCCCCTGTGCAGTCGATTATTTACTCGACGTGGGTGGTGGTTTCCTTTGGCTGAAGCTATAGTCCAAACGGCTGGACGGATTTTGACAAATGAGCTGTTGTTGGATTTGTCTAGATAACGAGACTCATAGGTACCTACAGCCTATGACACCTCCTACTAGTCGTGCCACTAATTCTTACGACCCAGTGTGGTGAAAGGTTTCAAAGTGCGACTCAGAGGCTCCTTTCGTGAACTTAATTTCAAACTTTGGATGACATTTTCCTCACAATATTTTCTTTCACCGTTTGACAGTACCTACTGGTACAGTGCACATATTTTTTCGAAACATAACGCTACCACTATGCCATCGTCATCATCAGCCTATAGAAGTCCACTGCTGGTCATGTCCCTTAATAGTAGTAATACCTTATATGTAATTAAGTATGTAGATATTTATAAAAAATTAAAGTATTCTATCAGCCATCTGGTGCCCATAGTACAAGCTTTGCTTAGTTTGGGGCTAGATGGGGCTGTGTGAAATGTCCACAAATATTTATAAATTCACCTCTTCTGAAGAAAGAACGCCTCCATCTGCCTCGCGAGGTCAATAAACCTCTCCACCTCGACCTTGACTTCTTCCTTCTCGACGCATGGAGACGCCTCTTGCTTCGTCAGTACATTCAGACAGGCCTGAGGACAGCTAGTAGTTAGCTAAGCACACCATGTTCCAAGGACTTGTTTCATGATGAGCATGTCATCTAAAACCAACTTCAAGAAGACTAGTAGATTTTAGGCAGTTGGGATTATTCTTACCTTATATTGTAACTATATTAAAATTACATTTATCCAGCAACGGTGTGACTGATCGGGAAATACAAGTAGCGTGGTGTAAGTGTAACTCGGTTTTTTCCCGTTCGGTAACCCTGTTACTGCAGGTTGTGACGCAACGGGGAAAAGTAGTATCGAGTTAGTGTTACCCAAAAGGACTTTTTACATAATACTAAATAAAAAATTAATAACCCCCGACCCCGGACTGTAGGTACACCAAATTTTAATTCAATCGAATCTGTGAAAGTTTTTAAGATCCTTTTATCAAGTAGGAAACGAGCTGATGATCTTCAAACGCCTCAACAGATCATCATTATTTATAGCTGTGAACCATCCCGAATCAAAATCGATCCATATAATCAAATACGAGAGCACTGGTGGTCTAATGGTAGCGGCCTCGCCTTCCGATCCGAAGGTCGTGGGTTCCAATCCGGTCGCGAACCATGGTGACAGGTGATCACCCAAGCCCATGGTCCATCATGTTGGCGAGAAAACTATCTCTTATTCGACTTTTATTTACGACATGCTCGGGGAGAGAAGCAGCTGGACGCAATCTGTTTTCTCTTCACTCCCAGTCCAACAGAAATCTACCTATGGTTTGAAAATAGGTATTACTAGGTACTCAAAAACAAACCCACAAAACTTGTCATCATTATTTTAATTCATAATCCATTTTAAAACAGCTTTATTATAAATTAAATCTTATTCTAGAATTAATTACTTTGACTAACATTGCGATAGAATTGATAATGAACAAAATGCCATAAAAACATTCTTAAAAAAAATTGATCCCTATCGCTTCCAAGGTGGGGCGCTCGAAACAATCGAGCCTTCGAGAGAATCTGATGATTGGTCCAATAGTAAGATTGACTTCCGGTTTATAGTCAATCCAGCGCCATCTATGATGCCTTATCGAACTAAATCTTCTTTTTAAGAATATTTTTCATTAAGTGAGTTTAACAACCAATCAAATATCTTCATTTGTTCATTGACATTTTGCTCAATATCTTTACCTTTCTATAGGTACTCGTGGTATAAAATAAAATATTATAATCTACTCTTATAACTTCTCTGTATCATACATAATCATACAATAGTTTTAAAGGAAAAGTCCAGTCTTCAGGACATTTAAAATCAGCAAGGAACTAAGGCTGTTGAATCATAATTACTTATCGAATTTTACAAGAAACTTACACAATTTCGTACTTGAAAAAACCACGGTATTGGTCTCGATTCTGTTGTGCATTGTCCAACACTAAACTTTAAACTTAACAATATTTCTAAGTGTCACGACACATCTGCCGAAAGTACGGCTAGTTAAGTAAGTTCACTAATTAGGTTTTCCGTCTTCTTTTCATTAAATTTTTGATAGGTTTAGTAAACTCGTCAAATTTAAACTCCGTCACTAGAGTTGGCCACTAGCTAATAAGAACATACATACATAGGTTTAGTTTTGGATAAAGCACAAATGAATCAGCAGAAATGCGTAATTCATTTTGTAGTTTTTAATTAAAGTTTCGTGTAACGCGGCCAAACCCGTAATGAATATAACAATTAAATAAAATATTTTGCATAATCATTCGTAAGTGATATTTTGCATGTCATTCATAAGTGCTTATCTGTGCTGGTAATTATATAAAAGGAAACCGAAATAATTTCAACAATTAGAGTAATTATTATTCCCATTACGCCGCTTTCCCACTACGCCACTCAATAGTGTCGCGACACATCTGCTGAAAGTTCGTCAAAATACGCTCACAATGTTTTTTTACCGATAACGTAGCACTTGCGATCGTAGCTAGCCGAACTTTTGCGCCTTCCAGCTGATGTTACTACGCCTCTTACGAGAAAGCGACGTAGTGGGAATAATTTGATTTGACAATGCTGTCAATATGTTGTACATTTCCTTAACTTAATGTTTTGACACAAGATTTACTTTGAGGTTCGAGGGTAGGCAATGATGAATACCTTACTGCCCAGTGTTTCATTAATAGCTTTTGTAAATGGTCGCCATCTTTTTCCAAGAATCAATTTATTTCGATTTTCTTACATCTTAATTTGACAACTCTTCAATTTACAGAGTTCCTTGTTATCTCAATTTAAATAAACACTTTATGACCGTCAAAATAAGTTAAGTTAGCGCGCAACAGCCGTTCAACATATCCCTTCATAAAAAATAAAATCTCAATTTACAAATTCACTTCACGTTTTATCTTAGCAAATAAAAATATTTAAGTTAAAATTATCCTATCGCTGCAACGGAACCCATTTCACAAAGGCTTTTTCTAAAAAAACCTGGTAATAATACTTTTCTGTTAAAAAAAACGATCTTATCCAATCCATACAGCGTCCAAGATGATTTGCAACGGCGTCCTTTTGGACAATATCAGAAGAAATAATTCCAACCAAACCGATTAAGAATGAAAAACAAACGAATAGTTTGTTTTAAAATAACATTGGGTAGAGTAAAAGGTAAGGATTTGCACAAATTGTATGATCTATGTTTGTATATTATATTATTTCCCGGCTTTTAAGTCGTTGAGCCATGACGGAGGCCTTCAGGCGGCCTAAAAACTCCGTCACAAGAGTTAGCCACTAGCTCATACGAACTTACTTCTATGTTTATTATTATCACGCCCGTAACCCTAATGGAGTGGGCAGAGCAAAGGAGGGGGCAAAGTGAAGGGGCAAAGCCACAAGCAGTCATGAGAAAACTTGCAGCCACTCCTGATTCAAAGTTCCAAGGATATGGTGAACCATGGTGACAGGTGATCAGTTCGTGCGTCGCCCATATAGATGGACACAAATTTTAACACAATATTGTACCTATGAATTGAAGTTTTGGAAAAGGGCCAGGTCAAGAGTACCCTAAACCGAGGAGCATTGTATCAAGAATGTTATGAGAGTGAACGAAGCGAAAGAAGTATGTCAGGATCGTAGCAAATGGAGATCCGTGATCTATCCCTACCCCAATGGGTAACAGGCGTGATATTATGTATGTATGTATTGATTGCAATATATCGTTTTAAGATCATGAATGAGGTCATCGACTTCTATCTAATGCTGACTTGTGGAATTGCAAGTAATTTGAACTCTTTCCGAATTGGATAACATCTATAGTAAATTAGTGAACATATTTCTATGACATTGACAAAGAATAGATCAAATTAGGTAAGATGGTATTACTAGCTGCCTCCCGCGGCTTCGCTCGCTTGGTATCCGGATGAAAAATAGCCTATATGTTAATCCAGCACATGTACTATGTATATTCCAAGTTTCATTCAAATCCGTTCAGCCGTTAAGACGTGATTGAGGCACAAACATTTTCACAAACTTTCCCATGTATAACATAGAAGGAAGTAAGGATTTATAGATTTTTTTCAATCTAAATTTTTTCTAATACCGAACAGTTAAATATTTAAGAAATTTCACACCAAGATTTCTTAATAATGAGTACCGTTACCAATAATGTTGTTAATTCTGTTGTACTTTACTAAATTAAATTTTACTTTAGAGCTGTTCATTTAGATTTAGTTCAGATATTATCCTCAACAGAATTGACAGCAATGACATAACAGCTTGTCATTTTTAACGCAATTATAGGCTATACATTCTCACTTCAGACCCTCACAACACGTACAGAAAAAAATTGCGAGTTTAAAATCAAAACCACAACACTATTTAGAATTAAAGGTACATCAATGTCTTATAATAATACATCTATAAGTAAAGCTGACATAAAGCGGTATTCACACGAACAAAATGTTAAATGTAGACTAGATTTTTGAGAGATTTTGTAATTTAATATTTTACGGCCTTTGCTTATAAGTAGGATAGCGTAAGGGTAACTAAAAAAGTTTTTGTTTGTATAGGTTGCCTATAATTTAGGCCCTATGTGATTGTCCTATTTATTTGCCTAGATGTCAGAAAAACGTTTCATCAAAATTTTGAAACATTTAAGAAACAATCACTTGCTAAACAAGACTTTTTCACTGAAAGATTATCATATCTAACATTATTGACAAGTGTGAACTCCGCTTAATACTAAAATTATCCTAAAACTTTGCTAAATCTATGCCTGTGATCTAAAAATAATTATCAGTCAGTAGAAATTAGATTAAATTCTTTTAACGTAATGAAGATGACAGCAAGTGGTCAATCTTAAAGTAATGGCAATATTTTGAATTTTTGTATGTACAAAAGTGGTTTCTTTTTGCGTATTAAACTAGTTATTGTTACTGAAATAACAATAACACAAGTGTTAAAACAAAGTGTAAGGTTAATTTAGGACTGCTAACCAGCAGAATTGAAGCCATTTGTAGAAAAAATGTGCTATGAAAAACCCAATGATTTTGCCTAAAAATTGCTTCTAATTAGGTTAGACATCTATACACTGAAGTTTCTAACAGCCTAAAGCTAGTTTCAACACGTTATCTGGTTAATGTTGTCGATTTTGTTAACTAAAGTATGCTTAATTTTACAACTGTAATTTTTTTTCTTGTTTACATAATTTTTCTAGCTGATAATTCGTCACAATGCTGTCAAAATTGTCCTTGTTTTTTCGATCTATTTAGGAGCTGTTATATTAGATTTCGTTTAGGAGAAACAAAAGAATTGACACATCTTCCAACTAAGAAAGCTTACTGTAATGGTGTAAAATTGGTATGTTCGCTATCATACACTCAATTTTTCTACTTTTTTTTACCCAAACCACTTCAATTCACCACTTCTCACACTAGTAAGACTTTTGGAGGAAGCGTCAGTTGTGTGTGACGCACAGAGCTAGTAAGCAAATGTATGGAACGTTCCATACATTGGCATAGTAACGTCAGGGACGTCGCCTCAGTCTACATTCAAAATCTCATGCCCTTAGCATGTTAAGACTCAGACAACCAGATAATGTGCCATCTAGCATCTTAATATTCACACATTAAATTGTAAACGGTCTCACTGATAATCAAACTGCCAAGGCAATTCAAACGGACGTCTGTAGTAATTGTGGTTCATCTGACCAAACATGGCTAGGTTTTGGGGAGGTGGGACTTGGTAATAGGACTCTGGGGTAGGCCACTGACTCCTGGGATCGTAACCCTGAGGCTCAGAGGGTTGGGGGACGGGGTAAGTTGGATGAATTGGAGGTGGCAAAAACATATTGTCATTGTATTGACCGACAGGCAAAGGTATGTCTTTGCTAGCCGGTTTGGGCTTGGAAGAAACTTTCTTTTTGACGGGTGGCCGCACTGGTGAAGGGAATTCTTGTGTCTTGGTCATGAACTTGTGGAATTCCCCTTCGAATGCACTGGGGTTCTTGTTCAACGGGGGAATTACTTTGGGGATTCGTGAACTTGTGTCGGGTGGGTTGGATGGCCGGTGAATTTCCGGGCTCAGGATATTCGGTCGTAAGTTAATTTGTGGTTTAGATATCATGTGGCTGTAAGTTGGACGAGGAGTTGAAGGTGGTTGGAAGGGCTTTATAATGGAACGGGAGCCCTGGGGCTTCATGTTAGCGTAGGGTTTGTATGCATTACTTTCTCTATGCATCACCGGTGTTAAGGGGGAGTTGTACTCAAAATCGATTAACTTCCTGGGTGTTCTTGGCTTCCGTGGTTTCTTCTCTGCACCCTCAACTTTAGGTTTAGAATCCTTCCTAGGTCTGGGCTCCTTTGGTTCCTTTTTGACCCGTTCCTTCTTTAATACTTCCCCGCTATCGCTTTTAATAGAAGACTTTCGTTTCTTCGGCTCTTTCTTTTCCTCAGTAGTTGAGGTCTCTTGCAGTGGATCACCATGGGCCTCAGGGATTGGTGCAGGGATGGTCATCTCATCGGCGTGAGGAGGAGAGTTCCAGCCGGAGACCAGAGCTTCCATGTCTCCAAGCTGCTCGCTCGATAACTTCTTAGTCTTAATCTTCTTTCCAGTTGATTTAGGAGTCCTTTTCTTCTCCTCTGTTTCTTCAAATTCTTTTTTATACTTCTTCTCTTTCGCTGATTTTTTAGGCTTCTCCTTGTCATAATCCTTTTCCTTTTTCTTCTTCTTCAATTCAGCTTTCTTCTTCTTTTTCTCCTCCGAAGGATCCTCGTAATCTGAATCTTTGTCGGAGTCCATGTAACCAACATCGGGTAGCTGAGCTTCAGAAGGCTCCATCTCATCACCTTTCAGCCAAATGTCTTCCAATGCATCCAACTGTGTATCATCAGGTTGGAGTGGCATGTTTGGTCGTTTCATCGAAGTCATCATATCAAGATCTCCTTCAGCCATAGTCATCTCATCGTCATCCATGATGTCATGACCTAGAATTGACACAGCGATGGCACCTTCCGATATACTCTTGCTTGCCATTGCACGCTTCAGATGTAGAGGATGTCTTTTCTTCTTCTTCAATCCCTCTTCCTCCGCTTGGATGAATGACTCTGGTAACTCAGTGTTATTCTTATTGCATAAGATGTCTTGACCTGATGGGTGAGGAGCTGGCACTAATTTCTCTGGCTGTTCCGGGTGGCAGCCAATGTCTTGGCCTTTAAGCCACAGGTCATAACGTTCAGGTTGGAAGCGTTTAACAAATGTGTCCATCGATATTTTGACCATGTCGTTACTGCATGTGCATTGAGTAGCTCGCTTTCCGTATTCTACCCATCTTGGAGCTGCAAAGTTGGTAGATTCCGCACAGTTAAAACCGTGGTTGAACCCTGCATGGTAACCATAGGGGAACGTGATCATAATTTCACCCGCTTCCTGAGTTATTTTGTTGATTGGGACAGAGTATTGCTTCAAGATTTGTGGAGATATGAGTGTCATTTTGTGTCTTAAAAACGCTTGGCAAGTTTTGGCCGAGGTAGGGAAGAAACCGGCTGCTATTCTTTCAAATCTTTTACCGTGCTCTGGTGGGATGCAGTACCAAGTTTTAGGTTCACCAAAATGGAGGTAGTTTATGGAGTACAAGTCCATGTCTTCAGTGTGCCATGCAAAGGTAGTCTTCCACATGCCAAAATATAGGTATGCTGTGTTCACTCCATCGATTTCAATGCCATAGTCGGAGTTTACATAGTCAAGGATAGTTCCCAGTCTGTTTATGTTCCACTCATTGACGTCAGGGTCTGTGATGCTGCCGTTCACATCAGCTCCATAAATCGGAGCCACATACGTGACATTCTTCCAGTATTTCCTCTCTAAATCCTCGTAGTTAGAATGACGAGGGGTGCAGTACTTAGCTGAATTGGCCATTACAGCGAATTGCTTCACGTTCATTGATTTTTTCTGTATGTTTATTTGTTGAAACAGACCTTGTTTGCCGGTCACCACTTGGCAGATGGGTGATGGTATGGTGACGTTGAGCTCGTCTAGATTGTAACCAGACTTGCGAGGCACCCATTCTGGTGGTGGAATCACCTTCGCGAGACCAGCTTTGTGCGCACCCTTCGATTCCATGTACTGGACGTATTTGTTGAAATCTTTGAATTCCTCCCATGTCGGTCGGAACGTCTGTATACTAACACCTCCTGCAGAGGTCCCAACTTCGTCCCCGGCCAACGACATGATGCTTGTATCAATCACAAAGTCAAAAATTATATTACAATTTCGTCACATAATCCGCATCACACCATTTTTCACCAGGGAACTGAACACTATAAGTCGTGAAGCATTAAAAAAGGAATAATAAAAGCTTCACTCCAGTTTATGTTCAATAAACAATTAAAACACACGCGACCATACTTTCGTAATTTGTAAAAACATTATCAATAAAATGGCCGACGATTTTGAGTGAGATAGAGATGCGCTCAGCTTGCACCAAAAAGTCCCATCAAATCAACTTCGTCTAGGGTTGCTAGAAGATGCGTAAGTCAAAATAGGTCACGTACACACAAAAATTGTTTAAGATTTGTGTTTAATCGAAAACTTTCAGCATACGAAGCTTCGACTGCTCGCAGCCACGATTTTATTGGTTTTCTCATGTTGGCAATATCTTATTTTGACATCTTGCGGACGAATGAATTGTTTGTTTTGTTGAGGTTATGAATTTATTTCCTCGAAAATTTACCCAAGTTTCCTTCCGAATATGACGAAATTTAGAAATTATCTTACCTGAAAGGATTCTTCGAATTCCTCTACTAAATTTCCACTGCCATTTGATGGTGCCGCCATTTTTTGTACACAATAAATTACTATCCAAATACTACTTGTGTTTCGTTCGTTTCCGTAGGGCTGTCACATTATGACCTCGCTCAATCGTAATCAATTCAATGGCTAACAGTTTCATTCATTCGAAACACACAAGCACACACAAGTTCAATAACTGACGGACAGATGACAACTGCGCGGACTCTGTGAAGTGAACTGCGTTCGCCCACCACGCAAACCGCACCGGTCATCGTTGGAACCCTGTATTGTTCAAACTCGGAGTGACACGCACGACGACACGATGACGTCCTACATACTATCTTATCCTTGGAACTATCTATCCTACTAATATAAATTTATTAACAGAAAGAAACTTACCTACAACTAATACAAATATAATTTATTAAATACAAAAGAAAGTCGGGCTATATAAAGCCCGTTGCAAACTTGCAAACGGTCTATAGCTCATCTGATCCAGCTCATCACTAATATAATAAATGCAAATGTTTGTGCGTATTGTGTGTGTGAATGTTTGTTGAAACATACACACACGTGGTAACCAACATATCTCCTTAATTACTAAACTGATTTCGATTAAATTTATAATATATATAGTTTATTAGGTTAAGGAATAACACATAGGCTTATCTAATTTTCAAAAACCCAAGGAGATTAAACATGGATGGTAAAGTTATGGATATTTCAAGTTCTATGATAAATTATTCATTTTCCTTATTTTTTTATTTATTGCAAACGGCCGGCGGTTTCACTTCGTAGTGTATCCTGTGTAATATTTCTAATATTTTTTCAAGTAGAGTTTTGTAATTCATATAATATCACGAATCTCGTGTGGTGTCAATTTACGGCTTGTTTCGCGCGAGAGTGTAGACGCGCTGAAACGCAGCATGAAACAAATTACTTTCTACTATAATTTTAACAACTTACCTAAATTTTACTGTAGACTCAAAAAAGCGTCTTTATTACAAACCGTACTGTTTTTCTGAATGCTATTGTTAACCAAATTATGTATAAAACTTTTTATATGATAAAAAAACATAATACGATGCATTTTATGGACAACTCACGCTTGACCAAAAGTATATTATGGATTTAACAATACAAAATATGCCTAGCCATAAACACATACTTTCCATATTGGTTTACATATAAAAATAGGTAATGTTTCTAAAAAAGTTAATCTGTATATCCCCTGGATTTAGATTTCTCCAATAGATAATGTTACTCTTAAAAAAAAGCACTCTGTATATTATGTACCATTATATAAGTATTTACGCGCTATTGAATAAAAAAAACAATGAGTCAGGTGTAGATAGATACTATAGACATAAATAAAACAAATATAAAAAATCATTGGCTAAACATGAATCATTAGACCTTCGGCTCCAAAGTTGTTTACATCACGTGACCAAAACAACTGTAAGAGCGTTGACCCTAATAAAATGTAGGCGGTAATCATTTGTTTGCTTTTATGAACAATTCCCACGACTTTGTAGCAGAAAACAATAATTGTTGAACATTGTAGGTACCTACATCAGTTATACATAATAATTATATAAACATTATTTTAACTAATATTTTAGTGTTCTGTGACATTTGGTTCCTACATAATATTTTTTATTCTTCCAAGCTACAAGCAGAAGCAATCCCTACGACATTATGAAATACCAACACTATAAAACCAACAGATCGAATAAAATATAAACAGTATTGCTATCGTAAAAATATTGTTGTTAAATTTTATGCTTTGATAAAGATTTAACTTACCTAAATAAACTATAATTATGTTTTTTTTTATTTAGTATTAATTTTGCTTCTCAATTTGTGGATAATTTCATGTTTTTTTATTGTTTGCAAACAATTTTTTTAAAACTGTTTGATCTAAGGATTCCATAAAATCGTTCTTCACTGATCTGTGACACATGACGCGTGTGACAAGACCTGACAACTCTGACAAGTTGTCAAAACTTTAAATATCTCTCATTCTGTTGTTTTTATTTTCTAAAGAGTGAATCGAAAAGGTTTATGTATAATCAAAGGGTTTTTATTACATCTTTACCTTTCCACACGTGTCGAGCGAGTTCGCTAGAACAGAAAACCTTATGTTTTTCACCCAGAAGTCTAGTTAAACCGCCAAAATTGCTGCTAAGATGCAAAGCGTGAGCGCTCCTCGCGAGCCCGCGCAACCAGTTATGAGTACAAGCTCCACGATCCTCAGCATGAGGGAGAAGGAGAAGTACATAGAAGATTTCGACTTCCCCTTCTGCGATGAGTCTTCCAAATACGAAAAAGTCGCTAAAATCGGCCAGGGGACCTTCGGAGAAGTGTTCAAAGCCCGAGCGAGAAATAGCAGTAAAAAGTTCGTCGCAATGAAGAAAGTGTTGATGGACAACGAGAAGGAAGGCTTCCCCATCACGGCGCTGCGGGAAATAAAGATTTTACAACTCCTGAAACACGAGAACGTGGTAAATTTAATAGAAATCTGCAGAACAAAGGCAACATTGCACAACAAATACAGGTCGACGTTTTACTTGGTTTTCGACTTCTGTGAACACGATCTGGCGGGATTGCTATCGAATGTGAACGTCAAATTCAGCTTGGGAGAGATCAAAAAGGTGATGCAGCAATTACTAAATGGGTTGTACTACATACACAGTAACAAGATCCTGCACAGAGATATGAAAGCGGCAAATGTGCTGATAACGAAGAACGGGACCCTGAAACTTGCAGATTTTGGTCTGGCGAGGGCGTTCAGTGTTGCGAAAGCGGGACAAGTGAACAAATATACTAACAGGGTTGTCACTTTGTGGTATCGCCCGCCCGAGCTCTTGTTAGGTGAGTTTAAGTATTGTTTCTACTAGCTTCTAGACAGTAGTACGTTATGTTATCCCATAATGGCGCTGATGGTCTAGTGACCCAATGATAAGGTCATAGGTTCCAGTCAAGCACCAATGAATTTTGAAACAAACATGCAAATGGCTTCAGTGGTGAGGCGGGTGAGTGCTCAGCTGAGACACAGGAGGTGCGGGTTTGATTTCCGCTGCGGGAGAAATGCTCGCATGTTCTGCAAATATTTCTTGCAGGTCAGTTAAATGTCTTTATATGAAAACCAATTTGGTACAAAATATGGTATGGTAAAAACTAAATTGGTTTAGATATAAAAATGTCTAAGGGTTCCTAAAACAGTTTCTCTGTGTATCCCCTGGTTTCAGATTTCTCCATAAGTAATGTCACACTTAAAAAAGAGTACCTTACCTACTCTGTCTAAGGACTATCCTACTTCATACTATATGATACTAATATTATAAAAAGGAAAGATTTTTGGTTTTTTTGTTTGTTTGTAACGAATAGGCTCTGAAACTACTGGATCTATTTCAAAAATTCTTTCACCGATAGAAAGCTACATTATCAGGGACCAGTATAGGCTATAATATATATTTTTTTAAATCAGGGATCTGTAAGAAAATTGCAATATTGTAACCCAAGGTAGAAAACCCAAAATAGTTTTCGGCGTGCGCTGCGAAAACTATTGATTATAGAACAAAATAGTGTACTACACGCGTACGAAGTCGCGGGCAACAGCTAGAATATTAAAAATGCGAAAGTTTGTGAGGATGTTTGGATGTTTGTACCTCAATCACGCCTAAACGGCTGAAAGGATTTATTTTATACCACTAAGCTGGCACACAAGCATAAGGCCCGCCTGAATTTGAGTGAAACTTGGAATATACATAAATAAATAAATAACAGCCAACAGTCACATACATAGTCCTGACTCCACACTAGGATTCCCTGTGTCGTGGGTATCAGAAACTACGAGTACCATGGTACCACAACACCCAGACCCGGGAGAAATATTTACAGAACATGCAAACATTTCTTCCGCAGCGGGAATCGAACCCGCGCCTCTTGCGTCTCCGCCGAGCAATCGCCCGCCACGCCACCGAGGCCGTCATAATACATGTGCTGGTATAATTATGGGCTACTTTTTAACCGGGTACAACTTAAGCGAAGCCGCGGGCGACAGCTAGTCATAAATTACGAACTATTGAATAAAAACAACAATGATTCATGCGTAGATGGATACTAAGGACAAATAAAACAAACACATAAAATTTAAAAAAATCATTGGTTGATTTTTTTTCTCTCATTTTAAGGAACTTTGCGTCGACGCATTGGTTGATACATGAATCATTAGACCTTCGGTTCCAAAGTTGTTTACATCACGTGACCAAAACAGCTGAAAGAGCATTGACCTTAATAAAATGTACCTAGGCTGTAATCATTTGCTTGTATGGACAATTCCCACGACTTTGTAGTAGAAAAACAATTATTGAATATTGTAGGTACATCATTTATACATAATTTTCAATTATTTAGGCATTTGTATAATATTTTAGTGTTACTTAAGTGATGTTTGGTTCCTTTTAGTTCCTTACCTACAAACATCGAACATTAATGCTCGATACCTACAAGCAATCCCTACGACATTATCTATCAACAGATAAAAAAAAAAAATATAGTATTGCTATCGTAAAAATAAAAATATTGACGTTTGCAAGTACAAGATCTATTTTTAATTTCTTAGTATTGTTTTGGTTTGAATGCGATTTAGTTTATTGTTCTGAGGGATTTAGTTAACTTACGATGTATGTTTTTAATTTTGTTTGAACTTTGTGTTCATTTCATGTTTTTTTATTGTTGGCAAACGATTTATTATAAAAGATTAAAAAACTATTTTTCCGAGTAAAAAACAGCTTGATTCTATAAAATTGTTTGTTCATGTTTTTTTATTGTTGGCAAACGATTTATTATAAAAGATTAAAAAACTATTTTTCCGAGTAAAAAACAGCTTGATTCTATAAAATTGTTTGCTTGATCTGTGACAGATGACGTGTGACACCTGACAGCTCTGACACGTTGACCCGAAATTAAAAATCTCATTCTGTTGTTTTTGTTTCCAAAAGAATTAATCGAATGGTTTTCATTACATCATCTTTCTACACGTGTTGAGTTCGCTACAACAGAAAACCTTATGTTTTTCACCCAGAAATTAAGTTAAACCGCCAAAATTGCTGCTAAGATGCAAAGCGTGAGCGCTCCTCGCGAGCCCGCGCAACCAGTCATGAGTACAAGCTCCACGATCCTCAGCATGAGGGAGAAGGAGAAGTACATAGAAGATTTCGACTTCCCCTTCTGCGATGAGTCTTCCAAATACGAGAAAGTCGCTAAAATCGGCCAAGGGACCTTCGGAGAAGTGTTCAAAGCGCGAGCGAGAAACAGCAGTAAAAAGTTCGTCGCGATGAAGAAAGTGTTGATGGACAACGAGAAGGAAGGCTTCCCCATCACGGCGCTGCGGGAAATAAAGATTTTACAACTCCTGAAACACGAGAACGTGATAAATTTGATAGAAATCTGCAGAACAAAGGCAACATTGCACAACAAATACAGGTCGACGTTTTACTTGGTTTTCGACTTCTGTGAACACGATCTGGCGGGATTGCTATCGAATGTGAACGTCAAATTCAGCTTGGGAGAGATCAAAAAGGTGATGCAGCAATTACTGAATGGGTTGTACTACATACATAGTAACAAGATCCTGCACAGAGATATGAAAGCGGCAAATGTGCTGATAACGAAGAACGGGACCCTGAAACTGGCAGATTTTGGTCTGGCGAGGGCGTTCAGTGTTGCGAAGGCGGGACAAGTGAACAAATATACTAACAGGGTTGTCACTTTGTGGTATCGCCCGCCCGAGCTCTTGTTAGGTGAGTTAAAGTATTGTTTCTACTAGCTTCTAGACAGTAGGCCATTATGTTATCCCATTATGGAGCTGGTACAACACATCATGGAACTAGACAAACCATGAAGCACAATTTGAAGGATATATGTTCACTGGTGTTGACTCCTACAAGACTAACAGCCTTCACCAGACTTGCTCATATTCAAGAGACTGATTGCAGATGAACTAAGAAAAAAAAAATGGCGCTGGTGGTCTGGTGGTAGTGACCCTGTCTCCCGATCTTAAGGTCATAGGTTCTAATCATGCACCAATGAATTTACAGTTTGAGAAATGTATGTGTGCCATACCAGTTCTCTCAAACAGTGAAGGAAAATGAGGAGACGGGCATGTAGTACAAGGGAAACAGTTCAAAAATATATGTCAAGTGCACAAAAGGAGCCTTTGAGGTGCACTTTCACCACTGTTAACGATGCGTGACTTCTATTGATGGTTTAATAATTTTTGTTTTAATTTAGATTCTATTTTTATTGACCTAGGTACTTAAGTACAGTTGTACCACACTGGTTTGATAAAAACTAGATAGTTGTTATTCCAGATCACATATATTGTACAGTTTCATGCATACGGCCTCAGTGGCGAGGCGGGCGAGTGCTCGGTTGAAGCACAGAAGGCGCGGTTTCGATTCCCGCTGTGGAGGAAACATGCAGATGTTCTGCAAATATTTCTTCCAGGTCGGTGTTGGTACGCTAGTTTCTGATACACACAGGGGATGTGCTGAAAGTGGGTAGTTCCCATTTGTTCTATGGTTCATGACATCGTCGAACAAATGACACATTTTCATCCCATTTTTTGCATAAAACTAAGAGTACAAGTGCTTTTCATCATCTTTTATAATGCACACCACTAAGGAGTGGAATTCGCTGCCTGCGTTTGTGTTTCCAAAGCAGTATAACCCGAAACTTTTCAAATCTCGAGGGAATAGGTTGCTTCTGGGCGATCTTGTTACATCGTAGACCTCATTTGAGCTCATTCGGCTCAGATTGAGGTCAAGAGAAAGCTCATTTAATATAAAAAAAAAATACTAGCTTTTCACCAGAGTTTCATGCCATAGAACAAAATGGGAACCAGATTTTCCTAAAATCTTCCATGAGAAGCTAAATGACACTGATAATGTCAATAATTCTATTTTAACCATAACCATGAATATAACATAGGCAATCGGTTGTATAGTATTAGTAGCAAACAACTATTATTGCCAATCTCAAGTTAGAGGACATTTTCCATAGTACAAAATAAGAAAAAAATATCTTATTCTATCCAATGTCGTCATGTTCCATAGAACATAATGGGAACTACCCTTGAAAGTGCGCCTCAAAAGCTCTTTTCGTGCACTAGGTTGACGCCTTTTAATATGTTAGTAGGTTATGGTTGGAAGAGCTATTGTAAAATTACCATTAATATTTCCAGGTGATCGTAACTATGGACCTCCAGTGGACATGTGGGGTGCTGGCTGCATCATGGCTGAGATGTGGACAAGGTCACCCATCATGCAGGTTATACTCAACAGCTACATACAATAGTACCGCAAATATTGGGCGCCTCGGCAAATTACATGTTTTGTATGAAAACTCATCTTCCTTCTCCCACTCTATGTGGGGTCAGCACAGCATGAACCTTAGATCATGCTGTAAGAGTTTTGGCTAAGGTGTTTTATGACCGGCCGCCTGCCTGACGTCAACCCTCCTTGGGAATACTTGCTTATTGTATCTCATCATGTTGGAGTATACTATCCCTTAGTCGACTTTTACGACATGCTCGGGGAGAGAAGCAGCTGGACGCATTCTATGTTTTTTCTTTACTCCCAGTCCAGCAGAGAAGTATGTTTTGTATGAAAACTGAACGATGAAAAATAAAGCAAGGTTTAGAAAACATTTTCAAAACCTTGCTTTAAGGAAACTGAGGGTGCTGGAGGTCTCATCATGAGGGTTGTGCAGTTGACGTCTCATCATAATGTGAACTTCAAATCATTTATGGCGAGAGTGCCGACTGCTCGTCTATAGACCTTCATGGATGCGGAGTTTTGGCCGAAGGGGGTCGTGTACAGGAGCTTCCGCGGGCGCCTACAAGACCCCGAGACATTGCGTAGCACGACGCAGTTCAATCGTGTAAATTAGTTTGTCTATAATTTGTGTTTTTCTATGTATGTTAGTTTTAAGGTATATATTTCTATGTGCCGTAGAATAAGTTTATAACAGCTGTAACTTTTCTAATGTTGCCTGAAATAAAGTTATTATTATTGTTATTTGTTTATTTATCTTCCAACTCCTAACCAAGTTAAAAGCACCTTCCAACTCTTCAGGGTCCGACAGAGCAGCAGCAGTTAATCCTGATCTCTCAGCTATGCGGCTCATGCACTCCGGATGTTTGGCCCGGGGTCGAGAACTTGGATCTCTATAACAAGATGGAACTGCCCAAAGGGCAGAAGAGGAAAGTCAAGGTATGTTACCCATTTGTGTACTTCACATCTCTATCTCGACTACATCTGTCTGTGTATCTGATCTGCTGACTCCTCCAAAACCACGCAACGAATTATGATGCGGGTTTCACTGTGGACATTTCACACAGCGCCATCTAGCCCCAAACTAATGATACTATCCCTTAGTCAACTTTTACGACATGCTCGGGGAGAGAAGCAGCTGGACGCATTCTATGTAATTTCTTTACTTAGTGGCCACTTATGTTGTGTCTATCCAGTGGTAGGCTTAACTTGTGGTCACTTTATGTTGGTACACATCTTAAAACACTCGATCTTGGTACGTAGAGTCCTGAGGTTGTGTTGGTTTGTCCCAGTCCAGCAGAGAAGTTTTAAATCAGGATCAGGATTTTAAATCAGAAGTGGCTGCAAGTTTTCTTATGTTTACTTGTGGCTCTGCCTACCCCATTAGGGATATGAGCGTGATAATTCGTTCGTATGAGCTAGTGGCCAACTCTTGTGACGGAGATTTCAGGCCGCCTAAAGGCCTCCGTCATGGCGTGATAATTAATATCGTCACTGGAAAGGCAAAATTACGTAAGCGCCAAAATGGCTCCAAAATAGGCATACTGAGTTATTATTCTAAAATAGCAGTCCAAATACAATAATATGAATTGCTGGACATAGAAAATGAAAAAAGAATGAAATCTTACGTTGACGTCATCAAAATTCGATAATTAGGTAGAAAGTTATTATTAAAAAACGAAAAAAAATAACTTTAAACGGCTTTTTCTCGATTGGCGCTTACGTAAATTTGCCTTTCCTGTGACGATATGTACGTATGTATTACTTATTTGCTTTTCAGGAACGCTTAAAGCCCTATGTGAAGGATCCGTACGGCTGTGATCTCCTTGATAAGCTGCTTCAGTTAGATCCAGCTAAAAGGTACACTAGTTCATTACTACACAAATAATATAAAGAAGAAAGATGAAAACTTTTCAAAGTGAACCTAAATGTGATTCTGTTTAATAAATTATACTTCGTTTTACTTGAACTAACTCAATTCAGACTAAGAAGTAGTATTCTCTCCAACATGATGGACCATCTATATGGGAGATGGGCTGGTCACCTGTCACCATGATTCGCCATATCGATGTTGGGACTTTGAGTCAGGAGTGGCTCCAAGTTTTCTTATGATTACTTGTGGCTCTGCCCACCCCATTAGGGATACGGGCGTGATAATACTATGTATATATTTCTCTTTCATTTTTATTTATCATTCATTCCTTTTTACTCGAAAATGAATAGGAAACCCTTCTAATTCTGATTCTATTGTCTGACGTTTTGACGTTATTTTTCTCATATTTACAGATATGACGCAGACACAGCATTAAACCACGACTTCTTCTGGACCGACCCGATGCCGTGCGAGTTGGCGAACATGCTCGCCCAACACACGCAGAGCATGTTCGAGTATCTAGCCCCTCCGAGACGGCCGGGCCATTTGAGACACCATCACCATGTGCCCGGTCCGCAGGCCAAACCAACACAACCTCAGGACTCTACGTACCAAGATCGAGTGTTTTAAGATGTGTACCAACATAAAGTGACCACAGGCTAGACCTACCACTGGATAGACACAACATAAGTGGCCATAGGCTATGTGCCTGAACCACAGGCCAACCCAACCTCAGGACTCTACATACCAAGATCAAGTGTTTTAAGATGTGTACCAACATGAAGTGGCCACAGGCTAGACCTACCACTGGATAGACACAACATAAGTGGCCACTAAGTACCAAGATAGTGTTTTATGAAGTGAAGCAACATAAAGTGACCATAGGCTAGGCCCATCACCGGCCAGCCAAGACTACTAGCAACATAAGTGGCCACAGACTACGCCCACTACAGGCCAGCCACACAACTATAAAGTTGTAGTATACAATGATCTAAAATAATACATATAAAAAAGGTCCCGCTCAGAGGCCAAATTTAAAAAGGCAATAAATAGGTCTGCATGGAACCCTAGGATTTAAGGAAATTTTATTATAAATAAGACTTGTTGCAGAAAGACTGCTCTATCATTTTAGCTTGTATTATAATGTATTAAAATAAAATGTGATGTATATAAATAATAAGTGGACGCTAAATAAAAATGAAATTCCAAAAGAAGTGAGACTTTATTTTCATTGAAATAACGAAGCAAGCCAAGAGTGCCTAATTGAATAGTATGCAGGAGTTAGAATCTATTTCATGCTACCTCCTCAGAATACAAACAAACCACAAGAAGAAACAATAACTGCTCTGATTCAGTTCATCTTACTTATATTATAAATGCGAAAGTTTGTGAGTTTGGATGTTTGTGCCTCAATCACGCCTAAACGGCTGAACGGATTTGAATGTAACTTGGAGTATACATAGTATACGTACTGGATTAACATATAGGCTATTTTTAATCCGAATACCACGCGAGCGAAGCCGCAGGCAGCAGCTAGTATCTAATAAACTCATCCAAGAGTTCAGTTCAGTTCTTTTTTTTTTTTTGCTACTGATGTTACGTCTCAATTCTGCCAGTGTCTGTGTTGCTCTAGTCTAGAGTTTTTGGTGGATAATAAAAAAAAGAATATCCCTGTATCCACAAGGAAATAAAAATCAAATGTCAAAATGCAAAAAATGTTCCGAACATCTGTGACTTCCATTTTGCTCCAACAAAATATGAAATTTTAATAAGTAGCCTGAACAATTGTTATTTTTTATTCTATGGATATTAGCTATAAAATAAACTCTACCTTAGGTATTTAGAAAAATTCAGTAATCTTCTATAGACAATTCATAAATAAATAAATAACACCCAACAGTCACATACATAGTCCTGACCCCACACTAGGATTCCCTGTGTCGTGGGTATCAGAAACTACGAGTACCATGGCACCACAACACCCAGACCCGGAAGAAATATTTGCAGAACATGCAAACATTTCTTCCGCAGTGGGAATCGAACCCGCGCCTCTTGCGTCTCTGCCGAGCAATCGCCCGCCACGCCAGCGCCACCGAGGCCGTCAATTATTTCGAAACATTTTATTTAAATGGTAACACCTGTGTTTACAAATAGACTTGGTTTTTTTGAATCATAGTTTTGGAAGATTATTACACCCTCAGATTACACCAAAATGGTGTAGTAGACATTAGTTGCTCTATGGCTCGCTGAGTATCAAGACGCGTCGTGACAGGTGCCATGTTTTAGCAAATTATGCCGTGTTGTGTTGTTCCCACGTGCAAAAATGCCGGTGGCCCTACAAAGAAGCAGGAAGGAATCACATTTCATGTGCAAGTAACATGTTAAGATTTCATCTCCTTTGTTAATTAAAACTGTTTTGACAACACTCGCCCATTTCTAAATTAGGAGAGTCCATTCTTGGTGTGTTGCCACTTTTTTGTCAAAGCATTGTCCCCACATTTTTACCCACGCCCACGACGAAATGGATCAGGTATTAAATTTAGGGCGAAAGATTTTTTGTTTGTTTGTGCGCAATCCTACTTTGCCAATTATCTCCAAAACAGCTTGACTGATCCTTATGTGGTTTTCTGTATAATGTGGGCCATTATTCGAGATTTGTTCGTGGAGTGTTGCTGTAATCACTCGCGAGTCCATCATACCATTTGATCTACCTCTGCCGTGGGTTTTTTCAAAATTTTTATATATTTTGGTTATTATTACAGTCTCACATTTATTGTAGATACTTATGTACTTAGTTTTTTGTACGTAAGTAGTCAATTTATCTACTTTTTGATGTGAAACATCTATAGCGGCGGGTTAGACCGACTGTTGGTGTGGCGACGGTCACTACGTTATAGGATAGTATGTATGTAGTACCAAAGTAGAACTACATAATGTGACTGTGGTAGTTAACAGGTGGCGGGTGACAGGTGACATTTGGCTTATAAAAATACGTGGAGGTTCTGTATTTGATGCGTATTTTTTTGTGTGTTCATTGTTTCATATCTGCCAAGCGTCCCGCGACCGTTCACATTTTTTTTATTATTACGTTTGTCTTATGAAATTTAAATTTTAGCTTCCCTGCTGATGAAAAACGAAAATCTGACTGGGCAAATATCATAAAGCGAGCGCGGTTGGATGATTTATGGAAACCATCAAAACGAAGTGTAGTTTGCTCAATCCACTTTGACGAAAAGTATTTTTATGTCTCAAAAGCTGGTTTAAGACGACTAAAGAAAGAAGCTTTTCCAAAAAAGGTACCTACATTAATTTCCCCTGTTGTAATAATAATAGAATATATTTTATAATTTATTATTTGTACTGTTTCAGCGTTTGGCACTGGATAATTCTGAGTCTTGCAGATCTGGATCTTTAACACCAAAACATGTAACTTACCTTTACTACTTCAGTACTTATCTAAACGAATTATAATGTTTTGTAGGTAGGGGCAATTTCTGAAGCTACTGAACGGATTCTCACGTAATTTAGTTTGGGCAATGAAGATTTTTATGTACCTACCTACACTGTTCATCATCATCGTCTTTCTGCCCTTATCCCACTCTATGTCTCTATTTTTGGATCATGCTGTAAGAGTTTTGGCTAAAGTGTTTTATGACCGGCCGCCTGCCTGACGTCAACCCTCCTTGGGAATACTTGCTTATTGTATCTCATCATGTTGGAGAATACTATCAAAAACAGTTTGTCAACTGTGTCAGTTGTATGAATAAGTAACCTAAGTGATAAAATATGAATATCATATTAATAAATTGCATCTTATTTCATTTATTCAACAATAAGGTTTTTTTAGGTAAATTTTTACACCTCGGGTTACATTATTGGAGTTTTAGTATGATCCCTAATTTTTTGAAAATAAATTATAGCCTATGTTATTCCGTAATAATGTAGCTATCTAATAATGAAAGATTTTTTTAAATCGGTTCAGTAGTTTCGGAGCCTATTCGTTACAAATATAAAAAAAAAAAACAAACAAAAAATCTTTCCTCTTTATAATATTAGTGTAGATTGTTATAAAACATATTATTATTGTTTTAATTTCAGGTAACAACACTGCGACAATCGTCTCCACCATTAGGCTCAGAGATTGGTGATGTGGATATTTCTGATTTAGAGTCTGTGTTCGATTCGCCGCAAACGATTAAATTAAAATCTCTATTACGACGTAAAGAAATGTTCTGTAAGCGTAACGTCCGACGTCTTAAAACACTACAGCAAAAACACAAACGGCTTGCAAAAAGGAACGAAACTTTGAAAAACATCTTGAAGAATTTAAAAAACAAAAGGTACTTTTTATAAATAAATTTACAAAAAGTAGATAATTATTAATATTCAGAAATAATAATAAACTTTTTCGCTGTGTTACAGTTGTATGTTTAGGAAATAATATTATCTTATTTTTTCTCAAAAATTGGGAAATTACTTCCGAGCTAGCAACATTACGCAGGTGGGAAGTAGGGTGGGCGCGGGACGGGCCGTTTGTTTTTGGACACACTTCATGAAAATAGAACGGAGCGCGGCTTCTGGTTTGTTCTGTATTCTGAGGCTATTATCTCTATCTTAATTGAAGGATTTTTATACGCTTGTACTATTATTTATTCTGTGGTACTAGAAGCATTAGCACGGAATAATAGTGCTGTACAAAAATCTCGGTGTCCCGAGAGAAATACGACCTATGGAAGATAGTATGGCTATAGAACTATCGCCTGCCTAAAGAGGATTTTTAAATGACATAATTTTGTTTTGACATTGACACTTTATGGATTGAAAAGGAATTTAGACATAACCTCAATTTTGTTGTAAAAATTTAGAAATCGAGTAAAATTCAGCTATTTACCCAATAATGGCGTCTCTAAAAGTTTATTCAGTGGGGCGTTTAGCAAGATACCTTACAGACACATCCTTCAGGACTCTCCGCTTGAATACATGCAGGTATGTTGCGCAACTAACCTAAAATTCCTTTATTTACCTCCTTTAAATCCTCAAAAAAGTCTCGTACAACTTATTTGAACTCAGAATAACTCAATTTCAAACCTTTTTGCATAATGTAATACTATTATGCCGTATAGTGGTAAGTTTAGTATTAAAAAAAACATTTAAAAGTTCTCAAACTCGAAATAACTTTTATTTGGTATTTTCGATGTCTATCATGTATAAGTTTGTATCTATTGTAAAATTCTATCTGAGCTTAAATTATCACCGAACACAGCTAAAACTTTCGAAAATCAAATCGTTCATGAGAACAATGTATATCAATATTGCATCATACTTAAATTATTTACTTCTAGCTTCCACCGGCTTCACTCGCATAGTAGGTACCTATTTACAAAGTTCCCTATATTCTATTCCATGTCCCAACTTAAGTCTCTTAGAAGTTGAAAAAAAGAGTTTTATACAAATCACTTAAAAATAAAAATTAAATATTTGTGGACATTTCACACAGCGCCATCTAGCCCCAAACTAAGCAAAGCTTGTACTATGGGCACCAGATGGCTGATAGAACACTTTTTGTTTTGTAAATACATACTTATATAATACTACAACATCCAGAACCGGAAGAAATATTTTCAGAACATACAAACATTTCTCCCATAGCAGGAATCGAACCCGCGCCTCTTGCGTCTCAAAAATGAACAATGGAGCGTAAATTAGTCAGGTTTCATGAATTCAATGTGAAAATATATCTAAATCTACCCTCTACTTAGTCTATCTTATTAAAGAAGAAATGACAAGTACCCACTAGAAATACACAACACAACTCAAAAAAGTCCTAGGGATTTCTTCTAGTCCTTATGTATATTCAAATTAGTATTAGTAAGTTTTATATTTAATATTTTTAAGTTACAGAAGTTCACTAAGAGGATATAGCACAGAGGAGAAGCCAGTGGAAACGGAAGCAGAGAAGCCAGCGACTATCGAGGAGTGCCATAAACAGATTGACTCGTTAACAAATGAACTGAACACGTTCAAAGCTCAAGTTAAGGATTATGAAGTGAGTATGTTGTTTCAAATAAGTAAATTAAAAAGAAACTAAGGCCTTTTACCATCTATAGTAGATGATTTATACAGCATCAGGAGGTAACTTTTACCTTCACAAACGGGATGCTGTAGTGCATGGGACGAATTAAGATGGAGTAGGCTTGCCCAGCACCTATTCCATCCTCTCAGCTTAGTTGGCCACAGGAAAGACATGGTCAATACGTGCGGAGCTAAGTAAGCACGTTTCCTCACCATATTTTCCTTCATTGTTTGAGAGTACTGGTATAGCGCTTATAAATTTTTCGCACTTCACACTATCGCTTCGATGATCGATTACGAATAAAAAAATGTTTTTTGTATGGGGCATCACGGTTCATGAGATACAGCCCGCTGGCAGACGAACGGACGGCGGAGGCTTTAGGGTCCCGTTGGCACCCTTTGGGCACGGAACCCTAAAAATAATTGACGACCTCGGTGGCCCGCGGTTACGTTTTCACCATTGATTTGGCCCATTAATGGTGCAGACCTAACTGGTTAGTTATGTTTGCACCATTCAAATGGCGTGGCAGGCGAGTCTCTGCTGAGACGCAAGAGGCGCGTGTTCGTTTCCCGCTACGGGAGAAATGTTTGTATGTTTTGCAAATATTTCTTCCGGGTCTAGGTGTTCTAGTACTATGTATTAGAAGTATGCATTTACAAAAAAAACTTAAAAACCTTTAAACTTCTCTGCTGGACTGGGAGTAAAGAAAAAACATAGAATGCGTCCAACTGCTTCTCTCCCCGAGCATGTCGTAAAAGTCGACTAAGGGATAGTATCCTCCAACATGATGAGATACAATAAGCAAGTATTCCCAAGGAGGGTTGACGTCAGGCAGGCAGCCGGTCATAAAACACCTTAGCCAAAACTTACGTGCCGAACCCATATAGAGTGGGATGAAGGCAGGAAGATGATGATGATGATTTACAAAAAAAAAGTATATAAGTATTCTATCAGCCATCTGGTTCCCATAGTACAAGCTTCGCTTAGTTTGGGGCTAGACAGCGCTGTGTGAAATGTCCACAATATTTGTTATTATTTATTTATTAATTAATTAAATAACATAATATTCCAGGATAAGTACAAGCGCGCACTGGCAGACGGCGAGAATGTCCGGCGTCGTATGATGAAGCAAGTTGAAGATGCGAAATCCTTCGCTATACAGAGCTTCTGCAAGGACCTACTAGATGTAAGTCCCATAATCCTATCTCATTATTTAAGAAAAAGCATAGAATGCGTCCAGCTGCTTCTCTCCCCGGGCATGTCGTAAAAGTCGACTAAGGGATGGTAAAAGGCCTTAGTAGTATTGTAGTACTGGTTCTATATGTATGTATGTTCGTATGAGCTAGTGGCCAACTCTAGTGACGGAGTTTTTAGGCCGCCTGAAGCCTTTCGTCATGGCTTAACGACTTAAAAGCCGGGACCGACTGTTTAACGTGCCCTCCGAAGCACGGAAGCGCTCAGCTCGTAATGCCACTTGCGGTCACACAGATGAAGATGTAGCTACAGCGCTCGAATTGTTTTTTACTGATATTCCAGTCTCTACTACAAAATCTTTAAACTCTTCCCACATAATCGCAGAGTCAATGTTGAAACAAAACGTACCTGAATGTAAAACAAATTTTTCATTCGATTATGTCAGTTCTAATGACATTGTCAAGGCTTATAAATTAATCAATGTAAAAAAGACCACGGACCTCTGGGGAATTTCTGTTAGCGTCGTAAAACCATTGATAGACATAATTGCACCTGACCTAGCTATGATCTTCAATCAATGTATTGATTGTGGTGTGTTCCCTGATTTAATGAAACATAGTAAAATAACACCTCTCTTCAAATCTGGTAGTCATTCAGACCCTAGTAACTATCGTCCTATATCAGTACTACCGACCTTTAGCAAAATATTTGAAAAACTGATTCTAAAGCAACTTCAAGACCATTTTAACATAAATAACCTACTCGACAACAAACAATTCGGATTTATGAAGGGCCGTTCAACAACAGAGGCTGGTGTCGAGTTAATATCGCATATTTTCCATGCATGGGAAGAGTCTCGTGATGCTTTAGGGATTTTTTGTGATCTGTCAAAAGCATTCGATTGTGTCCATCATGAAACATTAATCAGGAAACTCCGACACTATGGGGTTAGGGGTTTTGCTCTTGACCTTCTCAGTTCCTATTTAAGTAACAGAATACAAAGAGTCGACGTTAATGGAAAACGTTCTCCAGGGTCAATAGTAACAATGGGTGTACCACAGGGATCAATATTAGGACCATTTCTATTTTTAGTTTATATTAATGATTTACCTAAACTTGTTAGGGATGATCATGAAATTGTATTGTTTGCAGATGACACCTCATTTTTATTTAAAATGAAACGACGCCAGGTTAATTTTGGCGAAGTAAACAATGCAATCTCCAAAGTCGTAGAATGGTTCGATGTAAATAACCTATTGCTAAATGAAAAGAAAACCAAATGTATAAGATTTATACTACCAAATGTTACACAAGTAAATTCTCATATAAAAATAAAAAATGAACATATAGATCTCGTGGACACTACTACTTTTTTGGGCATAACCTTAGATAAAAAGATTCAATGGGACCCACATATAGATAAATTGTCGAAGAGACTTAGTTCTGCGGCATATGCAGTAAAAAAAATACGTCTACTTACAGACGTAGATACAGCTAGACTAGTTTACTTCAGCTACTTCCATAGCATCATGGCATATGGCATTTTGTTGTGGGGGAGTGCTGCAGATATAAACACCGTATTTGTGTTGCAGAGGAGGGCTGTTCGAGCAGTTTATAACCTGGGTCCTAGGGAGTCATTACGTAATAAATTTAAAGAAATAAACATTATGACTGTTCCTTGTCAATATATTTACGAAAACTTGATGTACGTACATAAAAATGTTAGTAAGTTTAAGAAAAATAGTGATAATCATAGTGTTAATACTAGAAATAAGGATAAACTTGCTGTACCCACGATTAGGCTAGGTAAAGTTAATAAATCATTTAAAGGGCAATGTGTACGCTTCTATAACAAAGTCCCAAGCGAGATGACAAATTTGTCAGTTAATAAATTCAAAACACTAATAAAACAAAAGTTGTATAAAAAAGCTTACTATAAAATATCCGATTATATAGAAGATAAAAATGCTTGGGACTGAATGCTCCAACTCCTTTTATAACATGATTGTAAAGGGATCATTTTCCAAAAAAATAGCCAAGCGTGGTTTCTTGCCTGTATCTTCCACGCCTGGTCGCGTTACGAACAGGTGTAAATGCAACGTAGATTTAAGACGTGTCCAAGTGATCCCAGTGATTTTATGGAATAAAAATTTTTGACTTTGACTTTGACTTTGACTTTGACATGACCGCGCATATCGTTGCTTAACTTTAACGATTAATCAAGAACGCCTAAGCAAGCTGCGCCACGAGCGCTTCGTTCTGGTTATTATTCTGTCTGTCTTTTGTAGGTGGCGGATACCCTAAGCGCGGCAGCAGAAAGCGCTCCCGAGGGGGAAGCTGGAGGGCCGGCCTTAAGAGCCCTGGCTGATGGCGTCAAACTTACCAGAGCGCAACTTAACCAGGTACGTTGTTTAAGAGCCCTATAATAAGAGCGTGCCATAACGCCGCTACGATGGATTTAGTGCATCCCGGATGCAATGCCGTAGCCAACTAACGAGCGGGATGACTATTTATAGTTTTCTAGTGAGTGAGAAGGATAGAGACATAGACGCGCAACGTATTTTATAACAACGTAAGCGCCAAAACTGTTTTACTTAATTACAAGTGAATTAAACAATCAATCAAAAAATTAAAAAATGGAATTAAAGAATTAATGATGGATATCTTAACAAAACAAAAACCCAACAAAAAAAACGTGCCGTTCTTGAGATAAATAGCAAAATGTGTGCAAAACGTGTGTTTTTCAAAAAATATATATTATCGAGAAAATTTTCACCAATTGTGTATTGAAAAGACAAAATCCAAAATAAGCGTTCGAAGCATCTTTTCCCTAAATATTAGGTTGGTAACTTTCACAGATTTTGAGATAAATAATGATGTCGAACTATAAAATTGCATATGGCACGCTCTTAATGAACAAGTCCACATCCTTCCAGCGATTAGAGGAAAACCCCTCAAGACCTCATATAGCCCACGACGAGAAGGGAGTACGACCATATGGATATGCTATTATATCATTATTATTATGGGCCTATTCCATGCACGCCAATGACGGAGTAAACTTCAAAACTCTAGCTCAATGCCCAGAAAGTATAAAGTAAGTTCGTATGAGTCAGTGGTCAACTCTTGTGACGGAGTTTTTAGGCCGCCTGAATGCAAGCAAGTATTCCCAAGGAGGGTTGACGTCAGGCAGGCGGCCGGTCATATAACACCTTAGCTAAAACTCTTACAGCATGATCCAGGATTATGCTGTGCCGACCCCACATAGAGCGAGATGAGGGCAGGAAGATGATGATAGTACGGAACCCTTCGTGTGCTAATTCGACTTGCACTTGACCAGTGTTTTTATGAAAGAAAGATAATACATTTAATGGTTCATCACACGAGGCATTCCTCGTAGCGCGCCAAGATGAAGCGCACCTAAGTTGTTCCACATAGCGCACCCGTTTAGGCGCGCTTCATTCAGTAGGTAGGTATAACGAGGCATTCCTGGTTTTCTGGCAGGACCTTTGGTTCTTGTCGGCACGGACGACAAACTTAGCTACATTATATCTAATATAAAATAACTTTATTAACAGAAAGAAACTTAAAACTAATACAAATATAATCTTTCAGGTCTTCAACAGACATGGGTTGGTAGCAGTGTCGCCGTTGCGAGAGAAATTCGATCCGAACTTGCACGAAGCGTTATTCCAGCAGGTATGTACCGTGTCACTAGTTAATTCGAACCAGTGTGGTGAATGGATTTAACAGGCCACCATACGGTCGCGTCTAGAACCGTTTCCTTCCAAAACCTTCCATCAAACACAGATATACCCTCACAACCCCCCTCCCCTTCCTCCCACACATACACCCACATCAACACACCCACATACACTCTCATACTCACTTTTTCTCATACACACATTCACTCACACATGCAATAATTATCATTTATTACGTTATTGTTTGTTGCTTCATACTTGATTAATTCGCGGAGTTGGGAGCACTGGTGACCTGTGTCACAGGTTTGCACAAACCTATTACAGGCACCAGACTCCCACGAAGCAGGTTAAAATAAATTATTACTTCTAAATCTAAGTACCTACAACACAAGGGCGTCGCCAAGGGGGGGCAGGGAGTGGCAGCTGCCCCCCCCCCCCTAGAGATTCTAAAAAAGTTGCTAATTCATACTTTTCTCATTCATAGAGAATGAGAAAAGTATGAATTGTAGTAGGTAAAGTCAACTTGCCCCCCCCTGCGCCATCGGCTGGCGACGCCCTTGCTACAACATGTACCTAACCTATTGTGAGAGCAAATAAATACTTATTATTATTATTATTTCCGATCGAATTGAAGGAGATAGTGCTACAGATTTAGGGTTTGTAAAAGAAAGAGTGGAGACCGCGCGGTTTTGAAATCGAATAATTCGCCTAGTCGATTGACGGCCTCGGCGGCGTGGCGGGCGATTGCTCGGCAGAGACGCAAGAGGCGCGGGTTCGATTCCCGCTGCGGAAGAAATGTTTGCATGTTCTGTAAATATTTCCTCCGGGTCTGGGTGTTGTGGTAGCATGGTACTCGTAGTTTCTGATACCCACGACACAGGGAATCCTAGTGTGGGGTCAGGACTATGTGTGTGACTGTTGGGTGTACTTATTTATTCAATTAATTGGTAATTACAAGAAAACTACAAAATAAAGTAGAAGTAAAGTGCAGAGCACTGGTGGTCTAGTTGGTAGTGACCCCGCCTTTCGATCCTAAGGGTTCAAATCCGGTCGTGTACCAATGGATTTTTCTGTGCGAAAAATATATGTGCGCTATACCAGTACTCTCAAACGGTGAAGGAAACAATCTTGAGGAAACCCGCGGCTTAGTCAGCTCCGCACGTATTAACCATGTCTTACCGAACAAGGCCGACTAAGCTGAGAGGATGGAATAGGTGCTGGGCAAGCCTACTCCATCTTAAATCGTCCCGGGCACTACAGCGTCCCGTTTGTGAAGGTAAAAGTTGCCTCCTGACGCTGTATAAATCATCTTCCTGCCCTCATCCCACTCTATGTGGGATCGGCACAGCATGTTCCTTGGATCATGCTGTAAGAGTTTTGGCTAAGGTGTTTTATGACCGGCCGCCTGCCTGACGTCAACCCTCCTTCGGAATACTTGCTTATTGTATCTCATCATGTTGGAGGATACTATCCCTTAGTCGACTTTTACAACATGCTCGAGGAGAGAAGCAGCTGGACGCATTCTGTTTTTTCTTTACTCCCAGTCCAGCAGAGAAGTATAAATAATAGTTATAATGAAATTGTATAAATCATCTACTATTTTAAATAATTAATTGTTTCAGGAAGTGGAGGGTGCTGAATCTGGCACCGTGGTGGCTGTCAGCAAGATCGGTTACAAACTGCGCGAACGATGTGTCCGGCCCGCGCTAGTGGGCGTCGCTAAGTGATCCTGACACTGGACTGTCACCTTTATAACCCTGCCACACTATCGGACTTCGCCGAATGCAACATTCGGCTACATTATAGACTTTGGGGAATTCAATCCCAACAACATTATCCATAAAGGATTGTACATGCCTACACTATTCCACTCTCCTAGTGAAGAACGCAGTAATTAGCATATTTGACAAAAATTAAGCTACAATATTCGGAATCGCCGGACAAAATGCTACATTCTGTGTTCTCATTCGCATATCAAAACAAATTTGACATAGTTGCTGCGTTCTTCACTAGGAGGGCAGTATAGGAGTTTGCTGAATATATTCTGGCTGCATTATCGGGCTTCGGCGAATATGTTTAGACTTTAGTCAAAGTCAGAGTCGAAGCCAAAAAAAAATAATTCTAAAAATCACGGGTATCACTTGGACACATCTTAAAATCTACGTTGCAATGTGTTGGTGAATTTGTGGCGGCTACACTTTACATAAAATTCATTTATTCAACAACAATTACAACATAACAGAAATTCCAAAGCGTTGTTATAACACAAAAAAGAAACTTAAAACTAATTAGTATAATAATAGGTTTTTCACATTTTTGTACATACTTATTCGAAGTTCTCTAATGCCACCAGTGCTAATTGTATAGCGGATAGCCGTAAAGAAAACAAGCCGGAAATAATTATCAGGCTACGTCATCGAGCTTCGGCGAACATGTGGCTACATAAATGGACTAAGCTACACAATGTCTGAAATAAGAGGGTAGTTCCCATTTGTTTTATGGTACATAACGTCATCGAACAAAATTACACATTTTCTTCTTTATTTTTTCCATAGAACTACATACTAGCTTTTCACCCGAGTTTCATGGGAACAAAATGGGAATCAGATTTTTCAAATATCTTTCATAAGAAGTTAAATACAATTATTCTGTCATACCATTGATCAAAAAACCATTTTCCTGGTTAAAATAATTAATAACTATTAATTTCTAGAGGCCAGTATGATATGATAAGATAATCGTAAAGAGGTCTTATTAACCTTGTCTTATAGAACAATTACAAAATGAGAAAAAAATAACTTATTCTGTCCGATGATGTCATGATGTTCCAAAGAACATATTTGAACGACCTAAATACGCGGACTTTACTGAATTTTATGCGGCTACATAACCTTCGAACTTGTTGCGGCTACGTTTTTTAAACATAATACTGTCACTGTCACCTGTTACAATTCGCCGAAGCCCGATATTGTAGCCGCGGGGTTAAAGAAACAAAATATTTTTAAGTTGTCAAGCCCTTGTAGGAATTGATGTACCAAAAACATTGTTTTACAACGCATTTATTTAATGGATTAAATTAAAATAATTTAGTTATTTCAATGATTTGAAAAAAACATATGCCAAAGGTATCAGACTGTTCATTTTTACCCACCACGGAACGGAGAAGGTATATGCGTTTGGCCTAAGAGGTTGTATGTTTGTGTTTGTCTGTTACCATTTTCCTCAAAAACTACTGAACCGATTTAGATGCGGTTTTTTGCATTGTTTCACAGCCCTAGCCCACCAGGGGGCGATGCAGCAGCAAGCATAGTTTTTTGCACCTCGGAAGCTCAAAAACTATTGAACCTATTTCGATGCAGTTTTGTGCTAGTATCATTTAATTTTTAGATATGTTGACAGGTATATAATTAAAGGATATGTTGTGGATTATAGTCGTGGGTTTTTTAACAATAATAATGTTTTTTCTTGTTTGTAATTAAGGCACAAACATACATCCACATACGCAAACTTTCGCATTTGAAATATACTAGCTGCCGCCCGCGGCTTCGCTCGCGTGGTACCCGGACAAAAAATAGCCTATAATGTTAATCCAGCACATGTAGGTAGGTACCTACTATGTATAATTCCAAGTTTCATTCAAATCCATTCGGTAGTTTTTGCGTGAAAGAGTAACAAACATCCATACATACAAACTTTCGCGTTTATAATATTAGTAAGGAAGTTGGTGAAGTGAAAAGCATAGGTTGTCTGCGTAGTGAGTAATCCCGCCGGCTGTAAAACTTCCTTTTTATGGTCTGATCACCTGTCACCATGGCTTACCATATCCTTATTGGGAATCAAGAGTGGCTACAAGCTTTCTTATGATTACTTGTGGCTCCGCCCACCCCATTAGGGATACGTGCGTGATATTATGGATGTAGAACTTATTTCTTTGAAATAAGTATCTTATTTTATCGTTAGGTACTCTGTGTCAGGGGTATGTATTGGCTGAATAAAGATTGTGAAAGAAACATTGTTTTAGAGCAAAACATGAATTCCATATTTTTGTATGTTTGAGTGTATGTAGTAGGTGGTAGTTGAATATATATAATTTTGTTGTTACATTTCAATGGTTTTATTTTATTTATAAGAAAAGTTCTGAGTTTAAAGTTATCCACAACCAAAATGGTCGCGCCACGACGCCACGTAAGGAAAACCGCGGGAAAAGTTTGAAATACGCACTATTATTTAATCTGTGCTTTCAGGTAATAATGATTGATTGTTAGAATACTCTACTTTGGCAAGTTTGTTTAGACCAATTTATTAAATACTTAGCATTCAATTCAATACCTACATATTCATACATCGTTTTTTTGTAAAGCACTTCCGTCTCATAAACATGCGTTAGCATCCCTGTAGTCTGTGCTTAAACGTAGTGGTTATATTCTCTTTGGGTATTTGTTTGTATTTACGTACGACTAGAAACTTGATATCTTCTATCTACCTTAATTTATAAATTGACTGGAATCTAGCAATCGAATCTATTTCATAGTTCTTCAAGTATTTTACGAGTAACGATGAGTTTCCCGTCCTTTATCGGTGCTAAATCAGACCATATTTGCCGATGTTGCCTAAGCAGAGAAGGTGTTGTGGATATTTGTGATAATAATTACGATTTCTCAAAGAAAGAGGTGTACAAAAAGATGCTGGAAGATGTATTTAATATTCAGGTACAGATAAAACTTTTCCTAGCACCAAACTCTACTATATCACTGCACCTGTTTCGGGTAGATGGTTATTACGGGTACCTATGTACCTGGAGGCGCGAATAGATTAATTTAAAGCCATCCAGAGGAGCTCGGGTAGCTAAATTCATGTCCAGGCAGGCGCGGACGCAGTCTGAAATTTTGGAGGGGGTCATTAATAATAGAATATGTCGAGTAAATCAGATTTTATTGCACAATACACAATCTTATTGCACACATTATAAAACAAATGGAAGCCTTTATTTTTATTGGCATCGCGGCTATGGGCTGAAAATTGCTTTTTAATATTTTGTAAATAGAAGATTTTTCAATTTGACGTGTACGATTTCGGGGGGGGTAATGCCCCATGTGACCCCCCTTTCAGACTGCGCCTGTGTCCAGGGTCAACAGGTGTAAAAAATCCATTGTTGCGAGTCTAGCTGAGAGGGCCTTCTTGACCAAGATTTATAAACAATGGGTGCTAATAGCAACCTGATAGATACCAAATTTTATTTATATTTCTGACTGTGTTTTTTTTTGTGTATTTTTATGATTTCAATGGATTTTGTGTCTGAATTAAAGAATATTATTATTGACTTCATGTAAAGAAGTTGAGTTTTTAGTTTTGTTACATGAGTTAAATTTATGTAAATAGGTAGTTAAGTTTAATTATAAGTATAGGTTAAGTTTTTCTTGGTTTTTTATACATTTTTGTTTCTATATGGGCGATGTGGTCGCTAAGTGACAAAGCCCTTAAACAGATAAAAAAAAAATATTGACATACTATTAAATGTATTTGTTTTACAGAGTTTGCAAGAAACCTTTTCAATTGTCCAGTATATTTGTGGAGTCTGTATCTCGAGGCTTCAAGACGCTCGCTCATTTAAAGATATGGTTATAAAAAACGAAGAAATGTATTTGGAATGTCTCCAAAGACTTCATGAAAATGGTAATGTATGTTATCACGCTTGTATCCCCAACGGGGTGGGCAGAGCCACAAGTAATCATAGGAAAACTTGCAGCCAGTCCTGATTCAAAGTCCCAAGATGGATATGGTGAACCAAGGTTACAAGTGATCAGCCCATCGCCCATATAGGTGGTTCATCATTTTGGAGAGGATACTATCCCTTAATCGACTTTTAAGACATACTCGGAGAGAGAAGCAGCTGGACGCATTCTGTTTTTTCTTTACTTCCAGTCTAGCAGAGAAGTAAAGTAAATATAAGTTAATAAAAAATAATAATAATTGATGACCCTTGTGGCGTGGCGGGCGAATGCTCGGCTGAGACCCAAGAGGCGCGTGTTTGATTCTCGCTGCGGGAGAAATGTTTGCATGCTCTGCAAATATTTCTTCCGGGTCTGGGTGTTGCAATATTATGTACTAGCTGCCGCTCGCGGCTTCGCTAGCGTGATGCCTGTAAAAAATAACCTATATGCTAATCCAGCATATGTACTATGTATATCCCAGGTTTCATTCATGTCCGTTCAGCCGTTTAGGCGTGATTGAGGCACAAACATACAAACATCCTCACAAACTTTCACATTTATAATATAGTAGGATTGTATGTATTTGAAAAAAAAAAGTATGAAAGTATTGTATCATCCATCCCATAACATCCCATAGTACAAGCTTTGCTTAGTTTGGGGCTGGATGGCGCTGTGTGAAATGCCCTCAAATATCCTATCCTACTAATATTATAAATGCGAAAGTTTGTGAGGATGTATGTTTGTGCCTCAATCACGCCGGTTTCGCTCGCGTGGAACCCGGAAAAAAAATTAGCCTATATGTTAATCTAGTACATGTACTATGTATATTCCAAGTTTCATTCAAATCCGTTCAGCCGTTTAGGTGTGATTGAGGCACAATTGGCACAAACATCCAAACATCTTCACAAACGCATTTATAATATAAGTAGTAGTATAATATAAGATTACTAATATTAAAAAAAAGGCTGTGTCTGCTCACCGACAGAAGAGAAATAATAAACTGTGTTTTCATTTCATGTACATGTATTACAGATACTAGCACAGCCAGTCCAGAATTGAAAATTGAAGGTGTCAAAGCTGAGTTTCCCGATGATGCAATGGATATGGACATGAAAGAAGGTGACGAAGATGATGATGATGGTAAGAGGTTCCTTATAAATTAGAACCTTGTTTAAATGGCTATGGACTTAAACAAGTATACAAACAAACATACATGTAGTCGTAGTCATAGAACAATGACGGATCTGCAATTTAGCTACTTTATAGTAAATCACTTTATGGCATATTTTGAACGGCTAGCTCTATCAGCTTAAAAGGACATGTTGCTATATTAAAAAAAAATATTATTTAACAGTTTACGATATTATAAGTAGGTTAGGTAATGCACATAATATTTCGTCACAGTAGCTAAATTGCAGATCCGTCATTGTTCTACGACTTCTACGACTATGACGATGTTATCACACCCTTCTAATTCTAATTAATGTTAGGGGAACAAAGATCTGCACTGACGTCTTGCGGTGGGGCGTATTGTGCATTATCCCCCTGCTAACCCTTCCCCAGCCGGCACAACTCCTTGAAGTACCGGAGGACTTTGGGATGTTGGCAGCGGTGCTCCTGTATCCTCGATGGTGTTGAGGCTGCTGGAAGTGTAGATGAGGCTGATGGTGATGCCGTATATCACGCCCATATCTCTTACTACTCTTACTTACTTTTACTTTGTTTTTCAGAAATTCTGGCAAACCTGTATGAATCCAGCAAAAATAATGTCATTTTGGAAACAAGAACAAAACATCCAGAGAATGCATTTAAATTGAATAAAAGCAAAATTCAACTTGATATAGGTAAATATCACGCATAAATAAATTAACATCAACAGTCACATATTTCTGTGCTGGACTGGAAGTAAAGGAAAACAGAATGTGTCCAGCTGCTTCTCACCCCGAGCATGTCAAATACGACTAAGAAATAGTATCCTCTCCAACATGATGAACCATCTATATGAGCGATGGGCTGATCACCTGTCACCATAGCTTACCATATCAATCTTGGGTCTTTGAATCAGGAGAGGCTGCAAGTTTTCTTATGATTACTTGTGGCTCTGCCCACCCTATTATGGATACGGGCGTGATAATTTTATGTGGAGAGAATCAGCTAACAAACATTAATTCTATGTTTTTTCTTTAGTACTACTCCCAGTCTAGCAGAGAAGTGTAATAAAATTATTATTATATTTTCAGAAAAACCAGATGAAAATGACCATAAATCAAAAATAATGGACCATCGAGGTGCAGGTCCGATTCTACGTGAGAACTCTCTAAAGCTCCTCGCCCACTCCACCGCTACGGTCTTTCAATGGAATAAGAGTCGCTATAGATGTTTCTGCTGCAAGGAACCTTTTTCAGACATCGATTTGCTTAAGCAACACACAGACGGTCACACAATTGAGGAGATACAAAAGAAGATTATTAACCAGCAAAACCGGCTTGTCAAAGTTGAAATTACAAACTTAAACTGCAAACTGTGCGGAGAAACCTTAAAAGACTTGGGCCATTTAATAAAACACTTAATCGATCATAGTATAGAAGTTAAAGACCATTTGTTAGTTCCATTCAAGATTGAGAGTAAACTAAATTGCCAGATTTGTTCAGAACCGTTCAGTCAGTTCAGACTACTGAACATTCACATGAATAAACATTATCAGAAGCATGTATGTTATGTTTGTGGGGCTGGGTTCTCAAATTTAGTGTTTTTAAACCTTCATCGGACGAGGACTCACCGTCCGATTCAGTGCAATAAGTGTAATGTTGTCTTCAGGAGTCGGATAGATAAGAAAAGTCATGATATAGATATACACGGTGCTAAGTTTGAGAGGAAGCACAGATTTCCTTGTCCGTTCTGCCCGGAGCGTTTTTTCCAGGAGAACTTGAGGGTTAAGCATTTGGTCGACAAACATGGGATGCAGAAACCTGAGTTTAATTGCCAATTCTGCTCGAAATCATTTATAACTAAGAGTTTGGTGAATAATCATGTGAAAGTTGTCCATATGAAGGAGAAGAATCATGAATGTGAAGTTTGTCACAGCTTTTTTTACACAAAATCTGATGTTACGAGGCATAAAGTCACTCATACTGGTGAAAAGAACTACACTTGTACACTGTGCAGTAACACTTTTGCATCTAAAGATTCTTTAAGACGACATATGAAGAGATCGCATGTAGTTTCGTAAATATACATTCTGAAATCAACAGATTTGTTTTTATTTGCTGTTTTGTTGGTGTTGGAAGAGTGTTGGAAATACTATAATTATGTGTGATCATTTGATCAATTATTTATTTCTGTATTTATACATTAACCCTCGACTATAAAATTGAATGTAGGTAAATATTATTATTATTTTAAAGAAATCAGCCCGAGTTAATTAAACTTTCATTCAAGTTTATTAATTTCCCATTTTTTTTATCAACCTTTTATCGTCCCACTGCTACGCAAATGCCTCTAAAACCGCCAAAATCTGCCTGTGGATATATTTTTATTTTTAATTTCCCATATTAGAGACAAATTCTGAGTTGGCAACACTCAAACCATCATTTGAAGCAATCAAGTCAAAATCAGTGTCAATCTGTCAGTCACTTCATCTGACAGATTTGAAGACTATTTATGCGGGTGCGGGTGGGTAATAAAGACAGGCCAAAATAAAAAATATTATTTTTTTTTCGAGAAGTTCTACATAAAATATTTGTAATTTTGCTGGAGACTGGGCACTTCATTTTAGTCTTTGTATTGTTCTGCTTGCTACAAGAGCTTCAAAAGGAAGCATTGAAAGAGAAAATTACCTTGTCCAACTATTACTAGCATAATATCTAAAATGTGTGAGTCTGTCTGTAGAGTGTGCCTAGTCGGCAATGTAAAAATGTATAATATTGAAAGCAACAGAGTCGTAGCAATATACGAAAATGTCACGGGTACCAAGGTACGTACTTATTTCAACATAGATATTACATCTTAGAAGCTTAGGGTGGTCGAGACCATTGGGTGGTCTAGTTGGTAGTGACCCTGCTTTCCGATCCTAAGATGGTGGGTTCAATTTCGGTCGTGTACCAATGGATTTTTCTGTGTAAAAATTTGTGTGCGCTATACCTAACATGTTTTCCTTCAACATTTGAGTACAGGTAGCCTTATAAATTAGAATTAAAATCAATTGTTGCTCAACGGGATTTGAATCGACCTTAGAGTCTGAAGGCAAGGCCACTATCACTCGACCACCAGTGCTATCAAGACAAACTGAAAAATGACAAAACTCTTTGGAAATGACTAAGTTCACAGAAGAAGTGCAGTGCAGTGCAGAGATGACGGCTGACAGAAGGGATGAAGGCAGGAAAATGATGATAATCTTACTAAGTACTTCTTCTATGAAGTTAGTCATCATTTCCAAAGTGTTGTGTGTGAGGCTGCACTCACGCCTTTCTTAACCATGTCCTTTCACACAAGCCACCTTTTCTTTGGCCTACCTCTGCCTCCAAATCAATTCAGAAGAAATAGTCAGGTGTTCATTGATCTTGTACAGTCAGATACCTAAAAGGAACCAGTGACAAGCCAGCAGCAAGATTTCACACCTGGTATCTGTTTGTTCCAGCTGGACTCAGCACCTGGGCCCCGTGTTATCTGCTACATATGCTACTCTCTGCTGCGGAGATGCAGCAGATTCTCCGAGCTGGCTCATAAGTCAGAGAACATACTCAAAGGCCTAACCAACAAGGGCATTGAGGTAATCAATAATTTTATTTATTTATTTATTTATTCATACAGCCATAACTTCTATATAGATTTTAGATGTGAACTTTACTGATTTAACTGAATATACTATTTGATTTTTATTCAATAGGATGAATTGTAGGGTGCCCTACGGCTAGATAGAGTGATGATTTGCGAAAGACTGTTGGCAGAGACTGGATGCGATGGCGCTCGTTAGGGGAGGCCTATGTCCAGAAGTGGACTGCTATAGGCTGATAATGATGATGACAGCTAGTTATTTAACCAATGCTGTTGTTTGTTTTCAGGCAACTCACACGAATATTCTCAAGCTGAACATGGAATTCAAATGTAGTATATCCAAAAATGTTACCCAGTTCTTAGTTTTAAATGCTTCACAATATAGTAATCCTCCGAGTCCCCTTGTTACTGTCAAAGAAGAGCCGATTGCTGTGGAATTGAAGGAGGAATACACTGAAAACTATCCAATAGTTATAGAGTGGAAGAAGGAATCCAGCGATGAAGACTCTCCATCCATTGATGACAGTCCCGGAACTGAAGATCCATTGACCATAAGTCTACAAACTACAAAATCTGAAGATGTTTCAGTTTACTTTTGTGAAGATAGTTCCTCCATAAAGCATGATTTTGAAAAACCCTGTTATGTAAATCCTAAAAAATTATCACAGAAATCAACTTTGTCAAACATGGGAACAACAGGAGAAAAGAAATATGCCTGCAATATTTGTCACAAACAATTCTCTATCAAATATTCCTTAACACAACACTTGCAAACTCACACTGGAATCAAACCATATGTGTGTGACTTATGCCCTAAAAAATTCCTTCTAAGCGTGAGTTTGAAAAGGCATATCAGAACTCACACTAAAGAAAAGCCATTCACTTGCAATTTATGTCAGAAACAATTTACTGTGAAACATCATTTGACAAGACATATGTCAACTCACACAGGGGAAAAACCATATGTCTGTGATACATGTCACAAAAAATTCTCTGAGAAAAATCATCTGATGAGACACATCCAAACTCACACTGGTGCAAGGCAATATGCGTGTGAGTTATGCCCTAAAAAATTCTCTGTGAATGATAGTTTGAAAAGACATATGAGGACTCACACTAAAGATATGAAATATGCCTGTGATAAGTGTCATAAATACTTCTCACAGAAAATATGTTTGAATACTCACATGAGAACTCACACTGGAGAAAAGCCATACTCGTGCAGTTTATGTCATAAGCAATTCTCAGCAAAAATGTATTTGACAAAACACATCCGAACACATACTACAGAAAAATCACATTTCTGCGATACATGTCACGAACAATTCTCTCTGAAAGATAGTTTGAAACGACATATGAGAACTCACACTGGAGAAAAGCCATATACTTGTGATATATGTCACAAACAATTCTCTCACAAAAATACTTTGCTATATCACATCGAAGCCAAACACACGGGGAAAAAGAAAAAGTGTACCAACAAAAAACATACTAATAATATAGGTAAGTATGTTAAATTCAACAAACCCTACTTCGTACTATAATTATTATAAATGTGAAAGTTTGTGTTTAGATGTTTGTGCCTCAATCACGTCACGCCTAAACGGCTGAACGGATTTGAATGAAACTTGGAATATACATAGTACATGTGCTGAATTAACATATAGGCTATTTTTTGTTCGGGTACCACTCAAACAAAACCGCGGGCGGCAGCTAGTAATTAATAAAACTTAAATAAATAAAAATAACACCAGTCAAGTGCGAGTCGATATATAAAAAAATGTTTCACATATGGGGACAATTTTTAACACTAATTATTTTTTGTTACAGCGGCAATAGAAATAAACATTCTGTGAAGATTTCAATCCTCTGCCTATTACGGTTCATGAAATACAGCCCGCTGATAGACGGACGGACAGCGGTGGCTTAGTAATAGGGTCCCGTTGGCACCCTTCGAGTATGGAACCCTAAAAAGTTGAAGTATTGTAAAAGTTTCTTTGTGCTAAATAAAGAGAAAATTGTGAAATACATAACTTTTACTTAACGCTAGTTTCTGGTAAGAAATGATAAATTAGAAATAGATAAGTAGATAGTATTTTGCAAGTACTACCTTTTTTGTACCTACAGACAAGAAGGTAGCCGGGTATGTACCTACCTACGGAGTTTTTTCAAATAAAAATATAATAAAGTAGGTACTTAAGTAATGAGTTTTATTATAGTTTCCTATTTTTCTATGCAAGTCATACTTAAGTGCTCAATCCTGCTCAATCAATGCAAAGCGACAAGCCCATAAATAATAATAAAAAAGTGCTCTATACTTTTTATATTACGGATCTCCTTATAAGAATAAATACAAATGGATCTCCAAGTACCTCTGCATAGTGAACAGCAAATTAACTTCGTTTTTAATAAGTTAGTGGGGTAAGACGGTACCTATTCATTAATTCGTGCTAAATGGTTACTTGTTCAGTGCTTAACGTAGACAGAGATTTCTCTGTCTACGGTGCTTAAAGATGTAGTACTGAAATAACCATAGCAATGGCCGCCTGAAATAAATAATGTACCTACCGTACCTAGAAAAATAAAAAAAATTGTGTGGAGCGGCAGGAAGGCAGCGTACAAGCAGAGAATCTGTCTACGGGAGGCAGTGATTATATTCTCTCTGGCAGTACCTACTTATCAAGTGTTTATATGCTCTTTGGGCAGTATCTGTCAATGTCATACATACCATACCAAGAGTCAAGACATACCATAAATCTTGGCTTGGACATACAGATTCAGAATTCAGAGTCGTTAGTGTTTGTTTTCGAATTTCGTAGTTTTGGTATTGGTTGTCATTTATTTATTTCCAAAAAAGTAACATTACAGCCGTAACCAAGGCGTTGGTTGTGTACAATTATTGTTTTTATAAGTAATTGCACATTGCATGTTGTGCACTTTTTAGTTAAGCAAAGCAGTACTCGTTTAGCCTCCGCCGTGTATTAGCATCAATAAATCAATCTTATCAGTCAATCAAATCATTATCATTTTAAAGCTGTAGGGCGCAAACCTTCAGGTTGGTAGGTACTGATTGCTTGCTGCCAGCGCCTCGAAAGCAAGCTCGTGAATCTATGAATCTAATATTCACCTGCATAAACTATTTATTTACATTACAACATAATAGCTAAATGTGAAATGTGTGAGTCCGTCTGCAGAGTGTGCTTAGTCGGCGATGTAAAAATGCATAACATCCAAAGTAATCAAGTCCTAGCGGTATACGAAAAGCTCACGGGTACCAAGGTGCGTAACACGCTATTCCAAAACCAATTGAGTAAGTTTGAGCTAGTGGCCAACTCTAGTGACGGAGTTTTTAGGCCGCCTAAAGGCCTCTGTCGTGGCTTAACGACTTAAAAGCCGGGACCGACAATTTACGAGCCCTCCGAAGCACGGAAGCGCTCAGCTCGGTGTCAAATAATAGATAAATAATAAATAACACCCAACAGTCACATACATAGTCCTGACCCCACACTAGGATTCCCTGTGTCGTGGGTATCAGAAACTACGAGTACCATGGTACCACAACACCCAGACCCGGAAGAAATATTTGCAGAACATGCAAACATTTCTTCCGCAGCGGGAATCGAACCCGCGCCTCTTGCGTCTCCGCCGAGCAATCGCCCGCCACGCCACCGAGGCCGTCAATGAATTAAAAACATTAATAAATATTTGTGGACATTCACACATCGTCATCTAGCCCCAAACTAAGCTTGTACTATGAGCACCAGATCACCAGATGGCTGATAGAATACTTAAATACATATTTTTTTTGTAAATATCATAAATATGTACCTACATACTTACAATACATAATACTACAACACTCAGACCCGGAAGAAATATTTGCAGAACACAAACATTTCTCCTGTAGCGGGAATCGAACCCGCGACTCTTGCGTCCCAGCAGAGCACTCGCCCGCCACGCCACCGAGGTCGTCAAATACCAGAAAGCAGTAAGTTGATTTCACAACTTGGTGTTGATTTGTTTCAGCTGGACACAGCACCCGGGCCCAGGGTCATCTGCTACATATGCTACCCTCTGCTGCAGAAATGCTGCAGATTCTGCGAACTGGCTGACAAATCAGAGAACATACTTAACAATCTCTTACAAAAGGGCGTTGAGGTAAACAGCAGAGCCCAATCAATATCACATAGCTATATAGAGTTAAAATTTTTGCATTTGCCATCTTTTGACGATAAAACTGGTCAAGTTGGAGTCAAATTCGCACTCTAAGGGTTCCATATCATTGAATATGTGCAAAAATGTTTCTTGAATGGAGCCCCCATTCATTTTTAATTTTTCAAGTGCCATCAGGACCCTATTACTAATTTCCGCGTCCGTCTTTCAGTGTGTCTGTCAGCTGACTATTTCATGAACTGTGATAGGTAGAGTTGAAATTTTTACAAAGTAGGTGATATATATTTCTATTGCCGCTATAACAACGAATAATAAAAATAAAATAAACAATGAAAGGGGGGCTCCATACAAAGAACTTTTACATACATCGTACGATTGTACGGAACCCTTTGTGTGCGAATTCGACGCGCACTTGACCGGCTTGATCGAAAAAGTATTGACTTTCAAACTAATTTAGCTGAAATAAATAAATAAAATCAAAATTGTGACTTGTATTTTGTATCAAGCAGTGAATTAATGTCTATGTTGTTTCTTTTCAGGCAACACACATCAATATCCTCAAGCTGAACCTGGGATTAAAATGTAGTTTAGCCATAAAACCTACATGGATCACGGTTCTAAATGATTCAAAAGACAGTGCTCTTGCTACCGTTAAGGAAGAATCGATACCTATAAAGGAGGAATCCACTGAGGAAAACTACCCGATAGTTATGGAATGGAAGGGACTATCAGCTGAAGACTCCACTGATGACCCTATGACTAAAGCCCCTTTAAAAAGCCTAGAATTTGAAATTGAATGTAATATCAAATCTGAAAACATTAATCTGGATTACTCGTGCGATGCTAGCTCTTCTCTGATAAATGACTTTACAGAGTCTACTCGTGGCATCGATGAACAATTATCTCAGAGAACAACTTTGTCCCAGCACGGGGGTACAAAAGAAGAAAATAATACATGCGACATATGTCATAAACAATTTTCTCAAAAAAATTGTTATAATAGACATATGAGAACTCACACTAGAGAAAAACCATATGTCTGCCATGTATGTCACAAAAAATTCTCTGTCAAAAGTTACTTGACACAACACGTGCAAACACACGCCGGGGTAAGACCATACGCATGTGACATATGTCATAAACAATTCTCTCAGAAAATTATTTTAAAACGGCATATGACTATCCACACTGGTGAAAAACCATATGCCTGTGACATATGTCACAAGCAATTCTCTGTCAAAAATTATTTGACACGACACATGCAAATACACGCTGTAGTCAGCCCATACACGTGTGATTTGTGTTCTAAACAATTCTTTCTAAAAGATAGTTTCCAAAAACATATAAAATATCACACTAAAAAACAACCATATGCCTGTGATATATGTAAACTACAATTCTCTGTGAAAACTGATTTGACAAAACACATCAAAACACACAAAAGAGAAAGGAAACATGCCTGTGACATATGTCATAAGCAATTTTCACAGAAAGGTAGTGTAAAAATTCATATGAGAACTCACACTGGAGAAAAGCCATACTCTTGTGACATATGTCACAAACAGTTCTCTGATAACTTTTGTTTGCAATCACACATGAGAACACACACTGGAGTTAAACCATACACATGTGATTTATGTCCGAAACAATTCTCGCACCAAACTAATTGGAAAAGACATATTATGACAATTCACAATGGAGAAAAACCATACTTATGTCATATATGTCATAAACAATTTTCTTTTAAAAGTTATTTGCAAAAACACATCATTACACACAGTCAAGATAAACCATACGCCTGCGATACATAAACAATTCTTTATGAAAAATATATATTTTTTTTAAATTATATAGTCATCTAAATAAAAAATAAATCTAACCGAACAGAATTTCGTTAATAAGTCAACTTATGGATTACAACATAGTATTAAAAAGACAAATCGATTACACAATAAAGAGACGATATCTATTTTTTCCCAAAAAACATCTTGTTCTTGCCCTCATTTGTAATGTCCACTTCCATCCCAGGGGTACCTAGATCTAGGGACATGTCGCGCCACTGAGTGGTTCCCATCTCTACTTTTCCATTGTCCTTCTTTACCCTTGAGTGGAGCTCCTCTAAAGTACTTGTCAGGATGTTTATGATTTGTGCCAACGTTTTCCCAGTATTGCTGATTATCCTCTTCTTTTCTATATGTTCAAAGAAAGTGGAATCAAAGAGATGTGTACGCTGGCCGCTAAAACAAGGCACTGTCACCACCTGGTTGTAAACTCCAGAGAGCATGCCTGTCTGATTTGCGCAAGACATCTTGGCATAATATTTCACGACAGGTAATGTCACCCTTGTGTCAAAACTACCTTTTCCTGACTGCCTAAAACAGCTGCCCATTTCTTCCCTGGTGAACCAATTTGCAACATTCGTAATCTGTGATAGTACTGACAGATCCTCTTTGTATGTACCAAAAATCCCGTGGAAAACGATCTGGGATGCCATCTCTTCTTGCATTTCCCCGCATAGAGTAAATCGTGTTCCTTTCTGAGCTGCATGTTTGTTTTATATGTGTACCAGCCTCCAGCGCCAGTTGTACTAAAGAAATCACAAAACTTCTTCTTGTCTGAATGATTTCTCCACACATTCGCAAAGATTGTTATAGGGAAAAACATCCTAGTTGCTTGTCTTGCAGTCGTGACTAATATTGTTTCCGCTACCAATGTGGTGAGAGTTGAGATATCAGATGCCTGTTTAGTGTTCTTAGTTAGTTCTATCATATCATCTATACAAGGAATATGGGACATGGCGCGTTTTACTGCAGTTGCATACTTCTTTCGATAAATGCCTTCGCTCCTCAGCATGCATAACCATGTAGTCATGGGCCCTAAGCTCTGGACAATTGAGGACCTTCTTTCAGGTGGAAAAGATGCCCCTTCTAGCAATACATGGTGAGCACCAGACAAACCATATTTGGCTACAGGGAAGCTTTTATGTACTCCGTCTTGCTTTGTTATAGGCATGTTATTATGTCCCAATCTTAATTCGTTGACCCATAATGCGAATGCTGAAAACATGTCCAGATACGGCCCCATTGTCCCATACCAATTTTCTGTATCTCCGACATCAAAATCTTTGTATGTCAAACCGTTGCTCTTTAAAACCCCTATCCATAATGTTCTCACAGTATCATTAGCGATAGAGTAGTCCCTACCTTTGTAATGTATATTTGTACGAGGTCTTTTCCGTCTTTTTGATCATGTTTGTATCACTTCTTTTCGTGGTCTGTCTACAAACATTATGTATGGTAAATATTATACTGATTGTGTGGTTTCCAACTGTGATGTTATTTAAGACTTCAGAAAGATTTGAAGGGTGAGGATCGTCGGTCTCCATACTTGTAGTGTCTGTTACCGGTTTTGTTGAGAATGCTGCGTTGACAATCCTCTCATACATTTCCACTATAGAATTTAGACATGCTAACTTTTTGTCGGGATTTAAATCAATCTTCGGCTTTTTGGCATCTTCTATTGGTTTTAGTGTATCAGGGTCAACTAAAATGTCTTCTGCCTTTCTTTTTAAGTTAATTTCCCCAGAGGTGGTCGCCATTTTTGCCTTATTGAGTTTTTTTTGTTTCTAAGATTAAATTTTATCGATTTAAAGGATCTGTTCATACTGAAAAAAATAAATTAAATCTACACATGAGAGTCCACACTGGAGAAAAACCATATGCGTGTAATGTATGTCATAAACAATTCGCTTATAAAAATTATTTGCAAAAACACATCCAAACACACTAAAGGAAAATTATAAACAGAACAAGAGAAATATGCTTGTGACATTATACATACATACATACATACATATTATCACGCCCGTATTCCTAACGGAGTGGGCAGAACCACAAGTAATCATAAGAAAACTTGCAACCACTTCATTATGACATTACACTTGTGACATTATGTCAGAAACAAATTAAAATATTGACATTATTTGTATTGTATCCTCTCCAACATGATGGACCATCTATATGGGCGATGGGCTGATCACCTGACGCCATGGTTCACCATATCCATCTTGAGACTTTGAATCAGGAGTGGATGCAAGTTTTGTTATGATTACTTGTGGCTCTGCTCACCCCATTAGGAATAAGGCCGTGTTAATTTATTTATATATAATGTATGTAGGTACCTATATTTATGTCTTAGTATATAAGATTTATGTAAAGGACTGATTACAAAATGTGTAATGAAATGATTTAAATATAAATATACCTACATGAATCAACAGATTGGTTTTATTGGAATAAACTTACAACTAATACATGTTTTTACAAATTACTAAAGAAACATTCGGGCTATCTAAACACCGATGCGGACGGTCTAGATACATAGCTCGCCTATAAAGAATAGAGTTCTTTGTAACGTGTCACGTCAAAGGCAAACTTATTTTGAATAGGTACAGATACTAGTTCAGTTGTCCAGTTCAGTTGACTGAACTAGTGAGATTTCTTTTCTGGTTTGTTCAGTACTTTCTTAGATTTGTCATGGACTTTGTGCACGCGTATGGACTGAGGGGCCCAAGTTATTTAATCATAACAGTTTTAATTCACGTTTATGAAATTCATGGCCCTTCGCTTTAGGTTTTTACTATTTTTAACTAATTTTCCTAAGTCTTATTTCGTTTCGCAAGGATTTAAAAATTGGGCTCTCAATCCATATGCACATGTATACAAGATGGACATGATGATGATCTAAAAATATGATTATCGTGTTTTTCTCGAAACCGCCATTTGGCAAGTACCTACTGCATTTGCTATTATGAGGGCAGCGAGGCATTGAGCATGCTCAATGGTCAGAGGACAACTTATTTTGAATACCTAGCGTTCTGCGCAACTTTGTCACGTGGTTCGTAAGAGGATAACCTATTTATTACAAAACAATTGTATGCCTCAAAGGCTGCCTTCGTCCACTGAATGAAATAATGTTTAGAGGGAATGAAAAAAGACAAGTAAAACAAGAAAAAATATATTATTTCCGAAAAGCCACTACACGCTCTTGGCCAATTCCTGCGCTTTAGCCACCACGTCCTCGATTGTTCCGACCATGTAGAACGCTGCTTCGGGAATGTGGTCCAGCTCACCACCCAGAATCTGGAGGGAAATAATATTTTTAGGGTTCCGTACCTAATCGAAGGGTGCAAACGGGACCCTATTACTAAGCGTCTGCTGTCCATCCGTCCATCAGCGGACTGTATCTGGTCCGCTAGTTCTAATAAAATTATTGTACGGGCCAACCCGCACATTCAGCAAAATGCATTGTGCTTTAGCATTACTTATTACACAATAAATCAGTTTTAAACTCACTACGGCAACGTGCGGTCGTTTTCATTATCATCATTTCCCGGTCTAATCAATTTAATCATAGTAATGTTTAGGGTCCGCAACAGACCCTACATAATGGTCCTTCGAGTTTCGGAAAGCGGGATCATGTAACGCGAGTGTTTTTTTTGACAAAAGTGTTCGTGTAAGTGAACTTGCTAAAGAGCTAGCATATCAGTGAACATCAGTGAGCATATCATCATACCGTCACTGGCTTGGCATTGGCCGCCGTGACGTTCAGCATCGCCTTGGTACAGCATTGGTTACCAAGACAAGCAGCATCAAGCCTTGGCCGGCTTTAGCCGCCGAGAAAAATCATTAGCAAATCCTGGTCTGGTAGCAGCCACCAGGAGCAGTCACCACTGGGCAAGCAGTCTTCTGGTGACTTAGCAACGAGCCTGGGGTCAGCGCAGACCACCAGGTTCATCATCATCAAACAACTTCAGCAGAGCAATCAAGTAAGATCTTTCCTTTTATACATTGGCGATCTTAGCAATTTATCAAGATGTCTACGATGGATGATTTTTTAATCAATCAGCAGCAGATCGTAGACGGAATAAATACGCTCCTCTCAAACTTTAAAAAAGATGGGCCGGATCGTAAAACAGCAGATTATATCAAAAGACGTATAGATACTTTAGATAGTTATTGGAAGGAATACAAAACAAATCATGATCAACTTATGCGATTTCCTGAAAAGAGCAATGACTATTTCGTGAGCAATCATTATCAGCAAGCAAAAGAATTTTATTTATCAGTACGGGAGAAGATTTCGACAACTCCAACAGCATCAATAATAAGACCGGGAACTCCTTTAGGGAGTAAACTAGCAGACATTCCTTCGACAAGCAAATCAGCAGATCTTCCTGAGATATTTACAAAATCTCAGGGTGTCACCAGCAAAACGGACGATTTAGTCAAAAAACAAATGACTAACTTCAAAGCCTTCGCAAGAACGGTTTCTAGCATTAACGTAGATACTATCACGGAGAAATGGGAATTTGAAGATATTCTCAAGAATTTAGAATTCAGATGGTCTCTTATTGATAAAGTTCACTGGGAATTAGACAGTGAAATGGACAGTAGCAATGAGCAATACGAGAGTACTTTCTCGGAGCACGAGAAAACGTACAAGGACATGAAGAAAGCTCTCAATAGCAAACTTTGGTCTATGTCTCATAAAGAAAAGACTACTCCAAAGATGGAAGTACCAAACTTTCACGGAAACTATCATCAATGGATTGGCTTCAAGGATCTTTTCACCGAAGCAATTCACAACAACAGCTTTCTATCTAACGCGCATAAAATGCAGTTTTTGAAATCTAAGGTGAAAGGAGAAGCTGAACGCCTCATACAGCACTTAAATATCAGTTCCGACAATTACAGCATTTGTTGGGACATACTTCAGCAAAGGTACAATAACAAAAGAATGATACTTTCATCTCACATAAATATCCTGATGAGCCTACCGGTGATTCAACAAGCATCCGTCGCTAACATCAAACGCATTCATGATACCACGCAGGAAACTTTGAATGCTATCAAAAATCTGGGAGTTGATGTTACGTCATGGGACCCACTAATTGTGCATATCCTGTGTCAAAAATTGGACAGTGACACGCACAGTGAGTACATGAAATCAGTCAAGCAGCCTCGAGAAATACCTGTCCTATCAGAACTTCTTACTTTCTTAGAGAACGAATTCACGAGCATGGAGTCTAGCAGAAGAAAGCAAGAAAATAGCAATCAAAAACAACAAGAACAAAAATCAACGAAAAACTTTAGCCTTCGAAAATCATTCGATCATAAACAATCATATCAAAGTAACAAAGACATTTCGCAATCAACTTCAAGTAAAACATTCCATTCCCAAAGATTATGCCCTGTTTGCAGCGGTGAACACGGAATATTTTATTGCAAAAGGTTCTTAGAAATGTCGCCGACAAGCAAGAAGCAATGCATGCAGAAATACAATTTATGCAAAAATTGTCTTTATGATCACAAAGGCAATGAATGTTTCTCTACAAAGCGTTGCCGCGAATGTGAAGAATGTCATAATACGATACTTCATGACATGTACAAACAAAATACAAATCAAAATGAAACTAGCACACGTTCAAGTCAGCGTAATAGTAACTCACACATGGCTCAACAGAATGAGACACCTGAAATTCTGTTATCAACGGCCATGTTCAAAGTTCAGAAAGTTGATGGCACTTATCAGACAATGCGGGCTCTAATAGATCAGGGATCACAGACTTCTCTGATCACTGAAAATGCCGCACAACAATTAGGATTACCGCGCCAAAGATGCAAAGGCGTAATCAGCGGCATAGGAGCGAAAGATAACACATGCAAGGGAGTGATTAATATCAATTGTACACCAATTAGCAATAATTATCATTTCAGCACTGATACGTACATCATGAAAAATCTTACGAAGCATTTACCAAGCAGCACGTTTTCTAAACCATCATGGGATTATTTAGAAAACATCCAATTAGCAGACCCGGACTTCAATATTAGTCGTCCTATCGATATTTTGTTAGGAGCAGACATATACTCAAATATCATTTTGGAAGGTATATGCCGATCAGATCAGACAGCATTGATTGCACAGCAGACCCGACTAGGATGGATATTATGCGGGAGCACCAAAACTCTGCAATGCAACGTTGTACAAGTCAACATTAGCGAAATGCAGAAGTTTTGGGAGTTAGAAGATATAACTGAAGAACCATCTTATTCATCAGACGATTTGGAATGTATTCGTTTTTATCAAGAAACAACCAAACGCGTAGAAGATGGAAAATATCAGGTCAGACTTCCTTTATCAAAGAACTTAGCAGCTGAACTAGGGCAGTCGAAAGCAAAGGCAATAGCCCAATTCGTTCAGTTGGAGAAAAAACTATCAAAAAACAAACATATTTCAAACGAATATAAATCATTTATAAATGAGTATCAAGAATTAGGTCACATGCAGTTATCGGAATCGTCATGTAAGCCGACACTGGAATGTTTCCTACCGCATCACTGTGTGCTACGCGAGGATGCTACGACATCGAAGCTACGCGTAGTATTTAACGCTTCAGCGAAAACATCAAGTGGAAAAAGTTTGAATGATCTTATGCAAAAAGGACCCAATTTACAGCAGGACCTTCAATCATTAATATTGAAGTGGAGACAATACGAAATCGCGTATACAGCAGATATTGAAAAAATGTTTCGACAGATTTGGGTTGACCCAGCTGATCGGAAGTTGCAAAAAATAGTTTGGAGAGACGAACATCATCAGAGTCTGCAGGAGTATGAGTGTACCACTGTTACATATGGAATGAAAGCATCGCCATTTTTGAGCATGATGACATTAAAACAATTAGCAAAGGACGAACGTGACAAGTACCCAGAAGCCTCTTCGGTCATCGAAGAGTCATTTTACATGGATGACCTGGTACACGGTAGTCATACCATCACTTCAGCAAAAAAGTTACAACACGATCTGAATACTGTAATGAAGCTAGGGGGCTTCAATTTGAGAAAGTGGTCCTCAAACAAAACTGAGTTACTAAATGATAAAGCAGATCAACAACAAAAAGTTATGGATTTTAAGCAAGCAGAATCCACGAAAACCTTAGGACTTCGATGGAATCCTGTGGGAGATCAATTTACATTCACATCAAAAATTGAGTCATCAAACGAGAAGGTCACTAAAAGAACAATACTCTCGGACATTTCAAAAATTTTTGATCCTTTGGGCTGGATAGCGCCAATCACCACGAGTCTCAAAATCCTTTTCCAAAATGTTTGGGCATCAAACATTCAATGGGACGAGGAGATACCAGAAAACATTTTGAATCAGTGGACAAGAATCAAAGATGAATTAAAAAACATCGATCAGTTTGAAATACCAAGATGGTTAGGTATATCAATATCAAGTACTATCGAACTGCACGGCTTTTGTGACTCATCAATGAAAGCCTATGCAGCCGTTATTTACTGTAAAATACAAAGCAAAGAAAGCAATGAATCAAAGATCACACTGGTCGCAGCGAAATCAAGATTGGTACCATCAAACAAAAATGTATCGCTGCCCCGCCTAGAACTATGCGGTGCGCTTTTACTATCAAAACTCATGACCAAGGTCAAGGAGTGTTTAAGCGGATACAATATCAAAGTTTATGGATGGTGTGATTCTACGGCGGTACTGGGCTGGCTGCAAGGCGAACCAGGCCGATGGAAAACCTTTGTAGCAAATAGGACACGCCAAATAACTGAAAAAATGCCTGCCAGCGATTGGAGATACGTTAAAACAAAGGAAAACCCCGCTGACAGTGCGAGCAGAGGACTATCGGTGGCTCAGTTGCGTGAAAATTCTTTGTGGTGGCAAGGACCTTCGTGGCTACCTACCTACAGCCCCAAAAAAGAAGAAAATCAAGCAAAATACGTAACTGAAGCAGAAATCAAAACACAAAAGCAAGTGCATAACATTATCAAGCATGAAGAAAGCATTATTAGCAAGCTATTGAACAAGCATAGTTCAATACAGAAAATTACGCGTATACTAGCATGGGTATATCGTTTTTTATCAAGCAAGAAGCAAAAAGGTATCCTTACGTTAGAGGAAATAAAAATAGCAAAGCAAAAAATTATCAAGCATGAACAGGAAGAGCAATTTTCACAAGAAATAAGCAATTTAAAGCAAAATAGCAAAATACAAGCAAAAAGCAAAATCATTAACCTAAATCCATTTTTAGATGACAATGGTATTCTTAGAGTGGGAGGAAGATTACAGCACGCGCAGATTAGCGATGTCATGCAGCATCCAATCATTCTTCAGCACAGTGGACGTCTCTCAGAATTGATCATTGATGACGCACATTCTACCATGCTGCATGGAGGAGCAAGATTGACGTTGAGCTTTATCAGACAAAGATATTGGATATTGGGAGGCAACAGAGCTACTAAAGCTCGCATCAGACGTTGTGTTACATGCGCCAAGCATAGTCCCGAAATAAAAGCTCAAATCATGGGAGATTTACCGGAATCACGAAGTAACCCATCAAGGCCATTCACGCACACTGGAATAGACTTCACCGGGCATATCTTCTTAAAATCAAGCAAAGGACGTGGAATCAGAAGCACAAAAGGATATGTGGCTGTCTTCGTGTGCATGGCCACGAAGGCGGTACACCTCGAGTTAGTCTCCGACCTTAGCACATCGGCGTTCATAGCAGCACTACGCCGAATGTCAGCACGGAAGGGTACGCCAAGCCACATCTACAGCGATAATGGCCGTAACTTCGTCGGAGCTAATCGAGTCCTACAGCAAGAATATCAAGAAATACAACAAGCATTACAAAGCAATAAAGTACAAGCAGAAGTGTTAAGCATGGAGATCAAATGGCATTTTAATGCACCCCTCTGGCCAACAGGCGGGGGGCTCTGGGAGGCGGCTGTAAAAAGCTTTAAACATCACTTCAAAAGAGTAATAGGCGAGCAAATTCTGACCTATGAAGAACTGTATACAGTTTTAGCTCAAATCGAGGGATGTTTAAACTCGCGTCCATTATGTCCGATATCAGAGGATCCCGATGAGATGAACTTTTTAACTCCAGCACATTTTCTCACAGGAACGCCCAACGTAACTCTTTACGAGACGGAAACAGACCTACGAACTCGGTGGCAATTAACACAAAAAATTGTCAAAGATCTATGGCAAAGATGGCGAAGTGAGTATCTCACTCAGCTGTCAGCAAGAAGCAAATGGAAGCAAGCAAGCAAAAACATCGATTTGGATGACGTAGTTATTATCCACGACGCTAATTTGCCACCTGGAAAATGGTTAATGGGAAGAATTATCAAGTTACATCCGGGAGCAGATTCACACGTACGAGTCGTGACCTTAAAGACCAAAAATGGATTTCTAAAACGTCCAGTAACCAAGATATCGATTCTACCTGTGAAAAATCATGAACAAAACGAGCAGAAATCAACTCCATCAATATCAAAACCACGCATCAAATTATCAACAATGTTCGCGTCATTGGTCATTTTTCTCAGCATCATAACCACATCCCAATGCGCGCTGAACGTCACGAACTTTAGAGAAAATCAGCATCTCTATTTCGATAAACTATCAAACATGAATATCATACGCGATGAGTGGAAACTTGTCGCTTACTACAAAATGCAACCCTATTGGGAAGGAATTACGGCACTCAATAAATCAACAATCGTCTTGGAGCGCTTGTGTCAAACAATGGAAGATAACGCTTATTGTAATACGATATTGTTACAATTGCGGTACGAGCTCAATGAGTTAGATTATAACAATCAACTACTTCTTAATCAGCAAAGCGGCACGCGCCCTGCAAGGAAGCGCCGGGGCCTTATTGATGGTGTCGGGTATCTGGCGAACTCGCTATTCGGCGTACTCGACAGCAGATTCGCAGAACAGTACAAGCGAGACATACAACTCTTACGAGACAACCAGCAGCATATTTCGACTCTATCAAAAAATCAAACGTCCATCATAGAAGCAGAATTTAATGTACTTAAACGTATTGAAAATACAACGTCTCGACAGTACAAGATCATTCATCAACAATTTCTACAGGCGGAAAAAACACAAGGACTTCTGAAAACTGAAATCCAACTATCAAACGAGTTCAACATGGGAGCGATAGTAGCAAGCAATCTATTGCAAAATATCAAACACCTACAAGGAATGTTGCTAGACACAATCACTGACACGTTTCATGGACGATTAAGTCCCTATTTAATAACATCAAAACAACTACAAGATCAACTGAGCATTATATCAAGCCATGTCTCAAATGACGTCATGCTACCTATTAACAACATTCATGTCGATTTAGCGAGAATCTTCAAACTTATCTCATGTAAAGCAAGAATGATCACTGAATTCTTAATCTTTGAACTGCGAATACCATTAATCAGCAGAGATTTCTTTGAAATATTTAAAATCATACCAATTCCTGAGCAAAAACAAAGCAGCATGATAACCATCAAACCTATATCAAATTACGTAGCAATCAATTTGAAAAAAGATACATATATAACCCTATCAGAAAGCGGACTACAATCATGTCTAGTAGCTGATGAAGGAACATACTTATGTCATACAAGCAAACCTGTCTACCGAATCGACGGAGATAAGGAATTCTGTCAAAGGAAGAATGCAGCATGTGAAACATCAATCAAGCCTTGTGAGAACATTTGGATGGAAAGTCATTCCTTAAACAATTACATTTATTTTTGCTGTAATCAATGTCAACTTAGAACGATGTGCAGCGATCAAGTTACAGTGCATCAGCTGACACGTTCCGGTATACTTGCTGTAGATAATGGTTGCGTTATAAAAACAGACACATTCGAAATCATTGCTCACGACCAGAAAATAAGTGAGATGTATATCAAACCAAATATCCGAGCCCCTGTGATTGCCCCTATCAATCATATTATAAATATCTCTATACCTAAAGAATCAATGGAAAATGTTGAGAGAGAGCAAAAAGAGATGCGGGACATAGACGAACAGATCAAGGTCCTGAAAGAGAACGAAGCGACATCATCAAGCATATCATATCACGACATCCACCACTATGCTGTAATCTACGTGGTCATCGGCTTGGGAGTCCTGGCGGGCTCCGTGTGGTGGTGTCGCCGCGGGCGCGGCGCGTGGTCGCTCCGGGCTCGGGCAGCAGCAGCACCGACCACGGCGCCGGCGCCCGCGGTGAGCGCGCTCCCCCAGCCTCCTCACCAATCAATCAGTGATAGTGTAGTGTATCAATGTGTTAGTGCGCGAGTCAATAAGGCAACGTCGCCTGTCATGCCGCGTTGTGATTCCAGTGCATTAACAAACATTAACTCTAGTTAATAAGATCAATCAATCAATCATTATCTGTCAAATTAAGACTTAGTTTTATATCCTTATTTTTGTAATTTTTTGGCCCTTTTTCTTTTATTTTCTCTTGCGGGGAGCATGTACGGGCCAACCCGCACATTCAGCAAAATGCATTGTGCTTTAGCATTACTTATTACACAATAAATCAGTTTTAAACTCACTACGGCAACGTGCGGTCGTTTTCATTATCATCATTTCCCGGTCTAATCAATTTAATCATAGTAATGTTTAGGGTCCGCAACAGACCCTACAATTATTTTTGACGATTTTTCACCTACTTTTATACCTTGAATTAAGTTAAAAATAAGTTATTTCACGAGGGATTGTCAATCAAATTAACTGATATTTTACGATATAGGTAATCAAATCAAAAATCGAACAGGTGTAAATGCAACGTAGATCTAAGACGTGTCCAAGTGATCCCAGTGATTATAAGGAATAATTTTTTTTTACTTTGACTTTTACTTCAAAATTGTTGGTTTCTAACAATAACAAAAATATGAGAACATTGGTGAAATTCGCGCTATCGGGAATCTGTCGCACGTGCCGCTAGGAGGCGCTAGTGGGAAACGGGTTTTTATCGCGTAAAAATACCTTATTATTTTCCCAACGCGACATCGAAACGTCGGGAAAATAACAAGGTGCCTACTTTCACGCGATAAAAAAAACCCCTTCTATAATCCAAAACGTCGGGAAAATAACAAGGTAGGTAGGTACTTTCACGCGATAAAAACCCGTTCTATAATCAGAATGATGTATGTGACTGTTGGGTGTATCTAATTAAAATATTTCTAACTTAAAGGTCGAGTAGGTACCTATTAGTTAGTTTTTCAGAGGCTTAAATAAAATAGCAATGTGGGGCTAACTCTTTTAAATCCTTTGATGGTCTCCTCAAGCTTCACCAGCTTACCCACGTGACCCGTGAACACTTCTGCCACCTGAAAGAGAATAAATAAATAAATAACGCCCAACAGTCACATACCTACATAGTCCTGACCCCACACTAGGATTCCCTGTGTCGTGGGTATCAGAAACTACGAGTACCATGGTACCACAACACCCAGACCCGGAAGAAATATTTGCAGAACATGCAAACATTTCTTCCGCAGCGGGAATCGAACCCGCGCCTCTTGCGCCTCTGCCGAGCAATCGCCCTCCACGCCACCGAGGCCGTCGAAGAAGTGTGTACATCTGGATTGAGAGCCCAATTTTTAAATCCTTGCGAAACGAAGTAAAACTTATAGGGAAATTAGTTAAAAATAGTAAAAACCTAAAGCAAAGGGCCATAAATTTCTTAAACGTAAATTAAAACTGTTATGATTAAATAACTTGGGCCCTCAGTCCAGACGCTTGCAGAAAGTGCATGACCTAAATCTCAGAAAGTACTATATCTGGATTAATCATTCTTATTTAGGAATTTAGTTAAGATTTTCTTAAATATTTTAAGAAAATTCCAAATCTGTAGAATATGATATTACAGATTTATAGCGGTATATCTAGGGCCCTCAGTTCAGTAATATCTTTAGCAGAGAAATCTGAAAAACATTAATTTATTTGAGGAAATACATAAATACGACTTCAATTTATATTACTTAGATACCTCAGTGAATTAGTTAAAAAGAAATAGTGACTAATAAGTTAATTGTTAACAAGTAAACGATAGTTGAATTTTACCAAAACGTCTGAACTGAGAGCCCAATATTTTCTGCTTTGTTGACTATGCTCGTGCTCATAGATTAATGCAAGTTACAATAAGTGTTTTTACTATTTTTTAACTAAAATGTATAATATCGTCTGTTCTTCTAAATACCATACTTTAAGAGATAATTGGTTTTGAATTTTTTGGAAGGGAAAATTTTGTAGGGTAGATATGATTTTGTTACTTTTTTGGACGGAAAGTCATATACTATTATTCTTATTTTATACTTTATACAGCTCGATTACCACTGACTCACTCACTCACTCGCTCACTCACTCACTCACTCATTGACATGGTTGTTCTCCCAGAAGGAGTCGAGATGGGTGATGATGATGTATGTTCGGTGAGTCACTGGGAGTGGAGGAAAAATCCGAAAACCCCCAAATTCGACGCTCCTCGCCCCCCCGCCGAATGGTTCTCGGAATGTCAAGTAGGATGGAAATTTTTTTGGTGGATTCATATAGGGAATAAGGTGGCGAGTAATTTTAAATAAAAATTTGACCCCCTTCCTCCTCAATTTTCACCCCCTCTTTTACGCATCTCCGAAATGAACTGCGAGTGGGGCGTTTGGTCGATTCGTATAAGGAATAGTATGGCAAGTAAAATTTCACAACAATTTCTCTTGCTTGAATGTCCGAAACGGTTGAGGGGTGTGGAATTTTTATTTCGGATTCGTATGGGAGGGCCTATTTCGAGTAGCTTCGCCAGAAAACCACGCGAGTTGCTTGCAACTCGCGCCCCCACACGACCTACAAGTTAGATTAGCAAGATTAATAATTATTATTTATTATTATTAGCAATTTAGCAAGATCAAGACAAGGACTTAAAACGAAGAAAAACTGCAAAAATAAAATCAATATAATTTGTATTTCTTTGAACTTAGAGAAAATAAAAAACCTATACTTACATAAGAAACTTAGTAAAAACTTAAACTTACTTACCTCTCAGTAAAAACTTAAACTTCCTTAACTCTCAGCTTATTCGTACTTTTCCACAGGAAAGACATAGTCAATACGTGCGGAGCTGACTAAGCCGCGGATTTCCTCACGATGTTTTCCTTCACCGTTTGAGAGTATTGGTCCGCACGACCGGATTTGAACCCACGACTCGATCGACTTTCCGACGATCGGAAGGCGGGGTCACTACCAACTAGAAACTACTAGTGAAGTAAAATTAAAGTGAAGTGCGAGTCAAGTGAGTGCCGTGAGAGGACTATGTCAGTTCTTTGTCAGCCCACGTAGAGTCCCTACGTGGACTCTACATGAGGCGGACTACGTCGGAGACGAGCACCCTGTGAACGCTACATCAGTGTGTGGTGTCTTCAATAATCATCTCAGAAGACCAGTCGTTTCTTTCCAATCCCGTACCCACTTCCGTAACAATTAATATACTGATCAGTCCAAAAAAGTAACAAAATCATATCGACCCTACAAAATTGTCTTCTATGAAAAAATCAAAACCAATTATCTCTTAAAGTATGGTATTTAGAAGAACAGACGATATTATACATTTTAGTTAAAAAATAGTAAAAACACTTATTGTAACTTGCATTAATCTATGAGCACGAGCATAGTCAACAAAGCAGAAAATATTGGGCTCTCAGTTCAGACGTTTTGGTAAAATTCAACTATCGTTTACTTGTTAACAATTAACTTATTAGTCACTATTTCTTTTTAACTAATTCACTGAGGTATCTAAGTAATATAAATTGAAGTCGTATTTATGTATTTCCTCAAATAAATTAATGTTTTGCAGATTTCTCTGCTAAAGATATTACTGAACTGAGGGCCCTAGATATACCGCTATAAATCTGTAATATCATATTCTACAGATTTGGAATTTTCTTAAAATATTTAAGAAAATCTTAACTAAATTCCTAAATAAGAATGATTAATCCAGATATAGTACTTTCTGAGATTTAGGTCATGCACTTTCTGCAAGCGTCTGGACTGAGGGCCCAAGTTATTTAATCATAACAGTTTTAATTCACGTTTAAGAAATTTATGGCCCTTTGCTTTAGGTTTTTACTATTTTTAACTAATTTCCCTATAAGTTTTACTTCGTTTCGCAAGGATTTAAAAATTGGGCTCTCAATCCAGATGTACACGAAGAAGTTGGTCTGACCTAATTATCTTCTACAAATATAGTATCGTTATAAAAGGAAAGTACGTCGGCCAAATATGTGGTCTACCAGTGGTAGGCGGCCTAAAAACTCCGTCACAAGAGTTGGCCACTACAGGTCTACCAGGATCTGATGGCAATAAGGGAAAAAAGAAATTGACGCTAGCAATTCTTCGACATTTTCACCACTTTTTAAAGGAAATTTGAAGCCAAACCAAAAACAATTCCTCGAAATTTCAGTTGACAGATGACATTTTTTTGTTGCCATATGAAAATCGCTATTTTTTAAACTTTTTTTTGCCACCAGATCCTGGTAGACCTATAGCTCATAATGAACTTAGTTATTTCTTCCTACGTAGGTACTTATGTACCTGAAATGGCTGTGATAAGAATCGTTGGATCTTCCTGGCTCTCGCCACAGTCAGCTTATCGTCCTCTGAAAGCTCGTCCATACCCAGAATGGCGATAATGTCTTGCAGTGACTTGTAATCCTGAAATAGCAACCCTATTATCTACTAAAACTAAGGCCTTTTACCATCTATAGTAGATTATTTATACAGCGTCAGGAGGCAACTTTTACCTTCACAAACGGGACGCTGCTGTAGTGCCCGGGACGAATTAAGATGGAGTAGGCTTGCCCAGCACCTATTCTATCCTCTCAGCTTAGTCGGCCTTGCCCACAGGAAAGTCATGGTCAATACGTGCGGAGCTGACTAAGCCGCGGGTTTCCTCACGATATTTTCCGTCACCGTTGGAGAGAACTGGTAATAGCGCACAGAAAAATCCATTGGTACACGACCGGGTTTGAACCCACGACCTTAGGATCGGAAGGCGGGGTCACTACCAACCAACTAGACCACCAGTGCTCTCAGTATTATCTAACGCTTTGGATATTATCACCGTAAAATTCTAAATACCGTTAGATTATAATATTGCGAGATTGTAAACTGTCGAATATTCAAATCAATAAATTCGTTTCTCAAAGGCCCCAACGGAAGACCAGCGCGGGTTGTTTCAACCTGCACATGCTGAGTTGGGACCAATTTGCAACTGTTCCATAATTATATTACATAAGTTAGTTTAGTTTTAGTTTGTTAATAGTTTTAGTTGCAAATAAATGATTCTGATTCTGATTCTGAATATCTGCTTAGATCGAAATGAGTAGGTTAGTTAGTGAAAAAGTACGCTTTAGGCGAGCGAGCAGAGCGAGTTTGCCGCGGCAGCGCCCGCCGAAGCAACTCTCATCCTCATCTATAGCAGTTCAATTGTAAGTAGGGTTACCAGACTAGATAATGATTTATGACACTAAAGCGTAAAAAAATCACCTCGATTTGATTTTATTTATATTTTTCAAACTCACTTGCAAAATCTTCTGGACTCCCCTAGCCACTCCATAATGTTCTGCGCCAATGATGTTGGGATCCATGACTCTAAAATAATACAAGTTATATTATAGGTATAGGTAGGTTTGAGACGACCCAGATGTCGTCAATTATATTGTCGTGAAAAAGATTCCTGTGCGTGATTATCAATCTGTCTATACGATATCGACGTAAAGCCCAGGGGGCCACATGGGATATGACCCCCCCCCCCCCAATTCGTACATGTCAAATTGGAAAATCTTCCAAAAATTTACAAAATATAAAAAGATATTTTCTGCCCCTAGCCGCGATGCCAATAAAAATCGAAGGTTTCCATTTGTTTTATAATGTGTGCAATAAAATTGTGTATTGTGCAATAAAATCTGATTTAGGTACTCGACATATTCTATCATTAGTAACCCCCTCCAAATTGACGACTTCGGTGGCATAGCGGGCGAGTGCTTGGCTGAAACGCAAGAGGCGCGGGTTCGATTCCCGCTACGGGAGAAATGTTTGTATGTTCTGCAAATATTTCTTGTATTATGTATTATAAGTATGTTTTTACAAAAAAAAATATATCAGTATTCTATCAGCCATCTAGTTCCCATAGTACAAGCTTTGCTTAGTTCGGGCCTAGATGGCGCTGTGTGAATTGTCCACAAATATTTAAAAAATATTTATTTCTTTAAAAAAATCAGGTTTCGACCGCGCCTCCGCTTGTCTCGCTGAAAGGCTCGCTTGTCTCGCTCGGAACCACTCGGCTTGGCGATGGTGCTACTAAGGCGTGTCACCTTGATGTGGAGTCCAGGGGGTCGACAGCCGGGTAGACGCCCAGCTCGGCGATGGCTCGCGAGAGCACCGTGGTAGCGTCGAGATGGGCGAAGGTCGTCGCCGGCGCCGGATCTGTGAGGTCGTCTGCCGGCACATACACTGCCTGAGGAAATCAAGACAATTCAACAATTTATACAGCCCCCGACACTTGTGCCAGTTAAAGTTATGTAGTTATGAGTACCTATGGCAGAGGAAACATCAAAGTAGAGTGAATATCACGCCCGTATCCCTAATGGGGTGGGCAGAGCCACAAGTAAGCAAAAGAAAACTTGCAGCCACTTCTGATTTAAAGTCCTAAGATGGATATGGTGAACCATGGTGACAGGTGATCAGCCCATCGCCCATATAGAGATGGTCCATCATTTTTTTGTACTATGGATATCAGATGACTGATAGAATAGTTACTTATAATAATACTACAATTCCCAGACCCGGGAGAAATATTTGCAGAACATACGAACATTTCTCCAGTAGCGGGAATCGAACCCGCACCTCTTGTGTTACATACAGCCGAGCACTCGCCCGCCACGCCACCGAGGTCGTCCGCAGTGGAAATGCGTGCTGGATAGTAAGTAAATGGGTGTTGTAGATTATAAGTAAGTACCTATTATGTGTTTACAGAAAAAGTATTTAAGTATTCTATCAGCCATCTGGTGCCCATAGCACAAGCTTTGCTTAGTTTGGGGCTAGATGGCGCTGTGTAAAATGTCCACTATTCTTTATTTATGAATAAAAAATATAAAAAATTAGAACACCAGTCAACAAGTCAGTCACATTCGATCAAATCACCTTTCAAATCAAAACAAACTTAGTCCCACCTGCACGCTGGTAATGGAGCCAGTCTTGGTGGTGGTGATCCTCTCCTGCATTGTTCCCATGTCGGTGGCCAGTGTGGGCTGGTAGCCCACGGCTGATGGGATGCGTCCCAGCAAAGCTGACACCTGGATCCAACATAAAATTGCTTTCCTGTAGAGAATCTATGTTGCACTAGCATGCTTCATAATCTATGTATTAAATCAATCAACTTCATGAATTTTGGGACAGTTACAGTGCGTCCAACGTAACTTGGCATGCGTGAAGTTAGCTGTTGGACATGCGCAGTGTAGCTTTTTCATACTAAATTGTTTACTGCGCATCGAAACGGCTAACTTCACGCATGCCAAGTTACGTTGGGCGTACTGTAAGTGTAATTACTGAACACCGGACGGACCACACATGAAATTCCGGGACTTTCCCGGAATCCCTTCCGGCAACCTTATATAAATGCGCTTTCGACACGGGGCTGGTCGTAACCATAACGTTGCTGTGTTATTAACTGTAGACGTTACATAATTAATATCGCTTTGATATTGGGATTCTCGCAGGCCTTGTAGATGGGGTTGCCATTCATGCATTTAAAAACAGTATTATACTTTTTTCAGCTCATTTATACTTTTTACTGTTCAATAAAAAAAAGTATACAAAATATTGTTTTCATAAACACTGGTACTCTAGTAAAGTAAGCTATAATAAAACATAAATAAGCGAACACACAAACTATATTTCAGTTTCAGAACGAAACTGTCAGAACAAAAATAAGCTTCTATAGATTTCATAAAAAATTAGCTTCTCATTTACTAATTTAAATTGCGAAGAGGCTTACGAATATTTTAAATCAAACAATAAATTGTTAAAACTGCGCAAAAAGTTCAAACAAATAATGTATTTAAACGTAAAAAAAGTTAAATACTGTTTCCTTTTCTAAAATATCTACTGTTTATTTTATTTCTTTGACCTATACTGTATTTTTTGTACAAAAAGTTGACAACCCTACTTGTAGAAGCGGCATTCAGGCGCGACATATTCCTTGCGCCGGGTCCTGTAAGCCTTCCGTGAGACAGGGGGTGTTAGTTAACCAGTTTCGTACCTCGGAACCAGCCTGAGTGAACCTGAAGATGTTGTCTACGAACAGGAGCACGTCCTGTCCCTCCTTGTCGCGGAAGTGCTCCGCGAGCGTCAGCCCCGTGAGGGCGACGCGGGCCCGGGCTCCGGGGGGCTCGTTCATCTGCCCGTAAACTAACGACACCTGAGGCCGGATTACCTCGTGATTAGTACTATACTATCGCAAAAACATTGGGAGGTGTGGCATAGTACAACCTACCTAATGTCCATACCACGCGAGTAATAGGTTACTCCTCATCCAGACGCGGCCGCAGCCTGAAATTTTGGAGGGGGTCACTAATAATAGAATATGTCGAGTAAATCAGATTTGATTGCACAATACACAATTTTATTGCACACATTATAAAACAAATGGAGGTATTCTATTTTTATTGGCATCGCGGCTAGGGGCAGAAAATAGCTTTTTTATTTTTTTTTGTAAATTTTTGGAAGATTTTTCAATTTGACGTGTACAATTTTGAGGGGGGGGGGGTGTCATGTCAAAAGTATTATAATTATTGTATCAGCCATTTGGTGCCCATAGATAGCTTCGCTCAGTTTGGGGCTAGATGGCGCTGTGTGAAAATGTCCACATAAATATTTATTTTTTACGTAAAGGCTGCATCTAGAAGAGACTGGAGCTTACCTTAGAAGTCTTATAGTCGTCTGTGATGACTCCGCCGACTTTCATCTCGTGATAAAGGTCATTGCCTTCTCGCGTCCGCTCACCCACTCCCGCGAACACCTAGAGAAAACAAACCTATTGACTACCTCCTTGATTGAGAGCACTGGTGGTCTAGTTGGTAGTAACCCCCCCTTCCGATCCGAAGATCATCAAATCCAGTTGTGTACCAATGGATTTTTTTGTGAAAAATTTATGTGCGCTCTTACAAGTACTCTCAAACTGTGAAGGAAAACATCGTGAGGAAACCCGCGGCTTAGTCAGCTCCGCACGTATTGACCATGTCTTTCCTGCGGACAAGGCGGAATAAGCTCAGAGGATGGAATAGGTGCTGGGCAAGCCTACTACATCTTAGTTCGTCCCGGGCACTACAGCGTCCCGTTTGTGAAGGTAAAAGCTGCCTCCTGTATAAATCGTCTACTATAGACGGTAAAAGGCCTTAGATTTTTTTACGACCTCACACACACAGATCACACTTATTGACTGACGACCTCGACAAGACGTCAAAACAAACATATTGACTGACGACCTCGACGAGACGTCAAAACAAACATATTGACTGACGATCTCGTTGGCAGGCGCGGTCGCAGCCTGTAATTTTGGAGGGGGTCACTAATAATAGAATACGACGAGTAAATCAGATTTTATTGCACACTTAATAAAACAAATGGAAGCCTTCTATTTTTATTGGCATCGCGGCTAGGGACAGAAAATTGCTTTTTATATTTTTTACATTTTTAGAAGATTTTTCAATTTGACGCGTACGATTTTGGGGGGGGTCATGTCCCCTGTGACCCCCCTTCGGACCGCGCCTGAGTATAAACTTCAAATAAATAAATAAAAAAAGATTGCGTCTCAGCAAAGCATTCGCCCGGCACGCCTTCGAGGTCGTCGTAAATACAATACACTAACAGAGAAGCCACCGTGTGCCTTGGCGACGTTATTGATCAGCTCCATGATGAGCACGGTCTTGCCGACGCCGGCGCCGCCAAACAGGCCGATCTTACCGCCTGCAAATAGTAAATACTTGTGGACATTTCACACAGCGCCATCTAGCCACAAACTAAACAAAGCTTGTACTATGGACACCAGATGGCTGATAGAATACTTATTATACTCACTTTTTTTTTTGCAAAAACTTACTAATCCTACTGATCTGATGATGAGATACAATAAGCAAGTATTCTCAAGGAGGGTTGACGTCAGGCAGGCGGCCGGTCATAAAACACCTCAGCCAAAACTCTTACCCGCACATAGAGTCGGATAAGGGCAGGAAGATGATGATGATACTAATCCTACTAAGTATAAATGCGAAAGTTTGTGTAGATGTGACGATGTATGTTTGTATCTCAATCACGCCGTAACGACTGAACGGATTTCTTGAGTAACTTGGAATATACATAGTAGGTATGTGTGCTGGAATAACATATAGGCTACTCTTTGTCCGGATATCACGCGAGCGAAAGCTAGTAACTTTCAATTTAACAAACCTTTGACATAAGGAGCAAGGAGATCGACCACCTTGATGCCCGTGACCAAGATCTCCTGTTCCACGGACATCTCCACGAAGGGCGGAGCGTCCGCGTGGATCGGAGCGAACTGGTCAGTCTCTATCGGGCCGCGCTCATCTGTCAAACGAGACTGATGGTGACTGATGCGGGTTTATACGAATTGGTGATTGATAGTCTAGAAAAGTACCTAAATGTACAGTACGTTCAAGATAACTTGGCATGCGTGAAGTTAGCTGTTGGACATGCTCAGTGTAGCTTTTTCATACTAAATTGTCTACTGCGCATCGACAATCTTCACGAATGTCAAGTTAGATACGTTGAAAGTACTGTAGACACCTACCTACTGTAACAACGTAACTTGGCATGCGTGAAGTTAGCTGTTGGACATGCGCAGTGTAGCTTTTTCATACTAAATTGTCTACTGCGCATCGACAAACTTCACGAATGTCAAGTTACGTTGAACGTACTGTAGATCTAGCTAGATACTGTATTTAGTCACCATGGGGCAGTGTTCTTCTGCCAAAGGTGACTGATAATTGACAAAGATTCTTGATGACTGACGCACCTATAGGCTCCCCAATAACATTGATAATCCTCCCCAGCGTGGGTTCTCCCACGGGGATGGTGATGGGAGCGCCGGTGTCGGCGACGGGCTGTCCCCTGACTAGCCCCTCAGTGCCGTCCATGGCTATAGTGCGGCAGGTACTCTCGCCGAGGTGCTGGGCTACTTCGAGGATCAGACGCGGTGCTAAAAAACACAACAAATTTAGTAATTTTTTTAGAAGATTTTTCAATTTGACGTGGACGATTTGGGGGGGGTCATGTCCCCTGTGACCCCCCCACTTCGGACCGCGCCTGGTCTAATGATGGTGATAGACTTACTTCTGCCTGGCACCTCCAGCGCATTCAGGATGGGGGGCAAGTTTGAGTCAAACTGAACATCTACCACAGCGCCGATTACTGCAAAACATTACAAATAATAACTAACACAATAATAAGTAAATTAGATAAAGAGCACTGGTGATCTAGTTGGTAGTGACCCCGCCTGCCGACCCTAAGATCGTGGGGTCAAACCGGTCGTGTACCAATGTGTACATGTGTAGTGTACACATGTATTCGTCCCGGGCACTACAGCGTCCCGTTTGTGAAGGTAAAAGTTGCCTCCTGACGCTGTATAAATCATCTACCTATACTATAGAATAAAAGGCCTTACCCCCGAATACTCAAACGCGACTCAGAGTTGAACACGTCTCAACTCACGGTTGTTTGAAAATTTCTGATGAAAATCTGTCAAATAAAAATCGACATTTGAGACGTGCTCAACTTTGAGATGCATTTGAGTATTCGGGGGTTAGTTAGTTTAGTAGTAGGTACATAGGTAATTAAGGGTAGTTTAGGTACCTAACCTACCTGCTATAATTTTGCCAGTGGGTGTGGCGCCGGTTTTCTGCGGTCCACTTGCCTTGGGAGCATCGGATTTTTTCTTATCCTTGAGCAGAGCTGATGATGTTGAAAACTGAGGAATAAAATATTATTTTCACTCCTCTTCCTCAAAAAGTCCGTCATTGTAGCGTAGATACCAGAGCGGGGATAAAAATAGCATAATTATTTGCCTTTAAAAACATCTTTAGATAGATAAATAACACTCTCTATTGCTTACCACACAACATTAAACTTACAAAATAGACAAAAATTATGGTAAAAACAAAGGGCGGCCTTATCGCTAAAAGCGATCTCTGCCAGGCAACCTAGGATGGATTGGATGGAACAAAAACATAGAAGTGGCAAATTGGTGTGGAAATTTATTACTTATATAAAAATAAATTCATCATCATTATCATCATCTTCCTGCCATTATCCCTCTCTATGTGGGGTCGGCACAGCATGATCCTCGGATCGTGCTGTAAGAGTTTTAGCTAAGGTGTTTTATGACCGGCCGCCTGCCTGACTTCAACCCTCCTTGGGAATACCTGCTTATTGTATCTCATCATGTTGGAGGATACTATACCTTAGTCGAATTTTACGACATGCTCGGGGAGAGAAGCAGCTGTACGCATTCTATGTTTTTTCTTTACTCCCAGTCCAGCAGAGAAATAAAAAAAAATTAGAATGAAAAAAAAAATACAGAATACTTACATACATTATAGAATATATATAAATAATAATCTTTAGTTATATAGAATAGACTGATTTTTTTATTACCTCCGTGTCACAGCTTTCATCGTCTCGTCAATGACTGCTAAGTAAAAGTAGTGGATTTGGTAAAGTCACTCACATTAACAGCAGGGTTGCTCAAATTGAAGCAAGCGCCGAGCTTAACCCCAGAAGCACGCTTCAGCGGCGTGATGTTGGTCTTCTCGCTCTGCTGAGTCTCACCCTGCGTGTCCGAAGGCCTTTTTAGAGGCACTATCTTGGCGTATTCGCTTCTTGGAGTATCCACATCAGTTTGTGAGCCTGAATATGTAGATTTAATTTATTCAATAAAGTGAACATCGGATCACTTTTGTAAAAAAATCCTAAGTACTTACCTACCAGGCACGGTGCGAAGGAGGCGGGGGGGGGGGTCACAGGGGACATGACCCCCCCAAAATCGTACACGTCAAATTGAAAAATCTTCTAAAAATTTATGTATAAAAAAGCAATTTTCTGCCCCTAGCCGCGATGCGAAGGCTTCCATTTGTTTTATAATGTGTGCAATAAAGTTGTGTAAAAAAATCCGATTTACTCGACATATTCTATTATTAGTGACCCCCCCCCCCAAAATTGCAGGCAATCGCACCTGGGTCAATCATTTATTTATTTATTTATTTTAATCATGTTGGAGAGGACGCTATCCCTTAGTCGACTTTTACGACATGCTCGGGGAGAGAAGCAACTCAAATGTTCCTTTTCTTCTTTACCTGGCCTCTTCAAGGGCGTGATTTTGGCCATTGTTGGGTCTTCCATCTTGGCCGGAGCCTCCCTCTGAGCCGATATGGTGCAGGGAGACCCTTGGTTGGAAGTTTGGTCTGAGCATCGGACGCTTTGAACCACGTAGGCATTGTCTGTGAAATATGACAAGAGTAAGAAAGGAGGAAGTGTTAAGATTACGATTATATTGATACGTGGCGTGGCGGGCGATTGCTCGGCAGAGACGCAAGAGGCGCGTATTCGATTCCCGCTGCGGTAGAAATAATTGCATGTTCTGCAATATTTCTTCTGGGTCTGGGTGTTGTGGTATCATGGTACTCGTAGTTTCTGATACCCACGACACAGGGAATCCTAGTGTGGGGTCAAGACTATGTACCTATGTGACTATTCGGTGTTATTCATTTATTTATTACTTCTAAAAAAGTATATTTCAGGCAACACTGGGCAAGTTACAAATCCTCGTTAACTTAAGGTAGAAAACCCAAAATAGTTTCTGGCGTGCGCTGCGAAAATTGTTGATTAAAGAACAAAATAATGTACTACACGCGTACGAAGTCGCGGGCAACAGCTAGTATTTTATATAAACAACTAAACAAGTATCACCTAGCTTCTTCAGATACATAGATCATACATCCCTAAGACTTACATGGACTTTTGTAGAATCGTGATGGCAAATTACAAAATTTTCTCATTTTCCCTGAATATCTAATGCCAGAATATGTCAGAATGTGACATTGAGCTTTGACTGGGGGGGCAATTTTCTATTTTTTCTTACGTACCTACTTTTACAAGTTCTAAAAAGTTTGAATGTCTTGGAAAAAAGTTTAAAAGCGAACTCCTAGTTCTCAATAGGTACCTCTACCTAATATTGACGACCTCTGTGGCGTGGCGGGCGAGTGCTCGACTGAGACGTAAGAGGCGCGGGTTCGATTTCCGCTGCGGAAGAATTTTGCATGCTCTGCAAATATTTCTTCCGGGTCTGGTAACGTTCCGTTACTCGGTACTAGATGGCGCGCCATCTAGTACTAGATGGGGCTAGTAATAGGGGCCCTATTCACGATGACCAAACAAAACGAGACGCGGGAAAACGTGTGGAATTACCGTGTTATCGTATTCTGCATGACAATGTGACATTGTCAGATTTCATAAACGAGCTCAGTAAACGAGAGTAGGCGCGAGACGAGGCTCGTTTTGAATTGTCAAAATTACATACTTCAATATTGCGTGTTTTGCTAAAACTAGGTTGTGTTTTTAGTAATTATGTAAATAAATTAGTCTTCTTTGAACTATTTAATAGCAGAATAGATTATTTGTACAATAAATAATATAATCTAGGTACCATTGAATAATATCCCTAATAAATGATGTGGTAAATAAGTGAAATAACCTAACCCTAGTGTACAGAATAATTATTACTCCCGGAGCCCTAGTGCATAAAAGGAGCTTTTGAGGCGCATTTTGAATCTTTTCACCACGCAGGGTTCGAAAGAACTAGGGGCTAGTAGTAGCTGTAGTAGGTACTAACCTAACCTAACTAATAGCTCTTTTATTGTGAATGCAAAAGTTTGTGAAGATGTGACGATGCTTGTGACTCATAATTTAATTCTAAATGGCTGCACGGATTGAGTGAAACTTGGGATATGCATAGTATGTGTGCTGGAATAACATTAGGCTACTTTTTATCCTGGCAATAGGCGAGCGAAGCCGCAGGCGGCAGGTAGTACTTAATAAGTTAAAGAAAAGTGAGCATTTTTGTGTTTTATGGTTTTAATGCATTTATTTAACATAATATAACTGTCATGAGCTGCCCCTCCTAAGGTAGCACATGAGTAGGTATGCCTTTAAGCCTCTGTTGCAAATCTGAAACGAGGCAGAAATCATTGTTATTGTTTTTATAGGTAGGTACATACTTTCATGTTTTTGGAAATAAAGATTATATTCTACTAATATAATGAAAGTGAACGTTTTTTCAAAGAATCTAATAAAGTTAATTTATTTTAGTTCGCTGATGCTCTCACAAATACTATTATGTAATACCTACTAAAATAAATAGTTGATTAAAATATTACCCTTGTTTGATTTAATTCCTCTCTTGTTCGGAGGTAGGAAATTTGATGTAGGTTGGCATCATTAAAGGCATTCACCGCTTACTCTATGCAGAGGCTTACAGGTGCTAACCAAAAGTTTCCCACTGGCTTTTGATAGCTACTGGTGATCAGGAAATTGAGGGTTGTAAGTATCTGAAAAAATACAGTAAATATAGTAGGTTTCAGTCTAACCTAATACCTACCTAACCTAGGTACAATTTTATTATTGTTCAATAAATTAAGTTTATTGACCGTAAGTGGCATTGCGAGCTGAGTGCCTCCGTGCTTCGGAGGGCATGTTAAATTATGGGTCCCGGCTTTTAAGTCGTTAAGCCATGACGGAGGCCTTCAGGCGGCCTAAAAACTCCGTCACTAGAGTTGGCCACTAGCTCATACGAACATACATACCATACATAATAGGTATCTATTTACTTACTTATTCATATCAAGTGCCTATCAAGAAAAAGCAGGCAATTTGTGGTACAGTACGGTCAACGGATCTAGGCACTCGTGAAGTTAGCCGTTTCGAGCAGTAGACAGTATGAAAAAACTTCACTGCGCATGTCAAACTGCTAACTTCACGAGTGTCAAGATCCGTTGACTGTACTGTACTCGCAGTTTCTGATACCCAAGACACATAATCCTAGTGTCCCTCTGTATTGTGGGTCATGTTTGTATGAGAATTTAGAGAGTTCTATATTTAAAAAAATCAACATTTTTTATGACACAATTTTCCCAAATTGAACCATGTAGGCTCAGACCAAATAAAAAGAAAAGACCCCGCGCCGCGAACAACAAAAGTGAAGCCGCCATTTTATTTATGTGTGTGTCGAAGGTTTTAAGGTTGTGTGTTCCAAGTAACCTAAATTCATAGTATAATAATTAAGAAACGATGCTATTTGAAGTACTTACAGTAAGTGAAAAGTGATTCCGTGAGACTTTTTATGTGATTTGCTGCTGTTTTTACAAGTTTTCACTACACAGGAAGGCATAATTCTTTTTTTAAGACTCGTGACGTACTAAGAGCGATGAGCATGGTTTTAGTGTAGGTGTGTGCGTGAGCGTGTATGTTTACTTGCAGGAGCACGGTTTTGTGTGGCTTCACTTTTGTTGTTCGCGGCGCGGCGTCTACTCTTTTTATTTGGTCTGAGCATGTAGGTAAGTAGTTGTGTTTTATAGTAAACAAGTCATACCTAATTAAATCAGCTGGAAGAAGGTGTGGTTGTTCACGAGTTTCCTGAAATAAGATATAATATCTGATGAGTTTCAAATATAATAAAGTAAACAAACTATATCTCAGTCTTATTAATCATAGGTTTGGAATTGTTTGTTTGCTTCTATTCTAAGGACAAGTCAGTCTTTTTTAAATCTTAATTAGTATGATGGATCACTAGAGTCTCTTCCTCATGAGCTCCTCCTCCTCCTGGCTCATCTGCACAGGCAGCAGCGCGCGGATCTGGCACAATCCCACCTACAACTTCGCACCTCCAACTTAGTCTTACGTATATTCTTGATCTAAATAGGAATGATGGCTCACCAGAGTCTCTTCCTCATGAGCTCCTCCTCCTCCTGGCTCATCTGCACAGGCAGCAGCGCGCGGATCTGGCTCAGCCCCACCCACATCTCCGCTACATCCAGCTTCGTCTTTGCGTTTATCACATAACTAAGTCTTCTCGAGAGCACGGATCAGTTCGCCAACAGCGTCGTACTGACGGACTAGGAGACTGGAAGGAAGAAATATATTATTATTATCATTAGGAGTCTATATATAATAGTTTCATCATGTTACATGAATTAACATATAAATAGTGTAAAACATAAATGGCAACGAAGATACATTTTTTTTTGTTTGGTACCTGGAACAGAGATGTGAGTAAAATTACCTGAACATTTCTCTGACGAGTTTGGGCGTCTCGATCTGCGACTCCTCGGCCCAACTGACAATAGTGCCGATCAGGACTTTACGGAACTTCTCTTCTGGAGTCTTCTTTGCCGGTTCTTCTATGGCCTGTAGGTACAATAAATAAATAAATAGCACCCAACAGTCACATACATAGTCCTGACCCCACATTAGGATTCCCTGTGTCGTGGGTATCAGAAACTACGAGTACCATGCTACCACAACACCCAGACCCGGAAGAAATATTTACAGAACATGCAATTTCTTCCGCAGCGGAAATCGAACCCGCGCCTCTTGCGCCTCTGCCGAGTAATCGCCCGCCACGCCACCGAGGCCGTCAAATTATTATAAGACACTTTTATTATAAAAATTACTGTAGATTCTAGTTTTTTTTTTGCACTAGTACTGAACCTTTCGTGTGCGGATCCAACTCGCACTTGACAGTTTTTTTTTAATTATACTTTCACTTATTCTAGTTCTCTTTCAACTATAATTAACCTTTCATACCTTCAACTCTTTCTAGTTCTCTCTAAAGTCTTTCGCTCCATAGATAAATGTTTTTCCAAGAAATTCCAAATGTTATTTACGTTATGAGTAGTAATAGTTACCTCAGACAGTGGCTCTTGCAGAGCGTTGAGAGACACATGCACCATGAGGCTCTCGTGGATCTCGTTCATCCTGACGATGAGCTCCTCGCCACAAGGACAATTTTCCTTCCAAGATTCTTCTTCTTGGTCCATGTGCTTGAAGCCTGTAAAAACATCACAATTACTTAGTAGATTTCGTAAAAGGCCTAACCTCCGAATACTCAAACGCATCTCAAAATTGAGCACGTCTCAAATGACGATTTTTTGACAGATTATCATCAGAAACTGTCAAAAAACCGTGAGTTGAGACGTGCTCAACTCTGAGTCGCGTTTGAGTATTCGGGGGTAAGACAAGTAGGTATATAGTTGAGCTCGAGGCTTAGGACAAGTATATAGTCAAGTTTACTCCTTTTACTCCATTTACTCTTTTCTAAACTAGTAACACCTACCAGGTAGGTCCTACCTATTACTCAATTAACCTTTGAATTTATAATAAAAGCGTCCATTTTAATTGCAGGTTCCTATCAGACGGAATAGGAAAAAATAAGACAACGATGTTTTTATGAAACAAAGTATTATAATCAGTCTTTTATAAATAAACTATATAATATCTACTAAAAAACAGCATAGAAAATCACAATCTTTTAAACAAATTTTTAACCGCATTCTGGAACACTAGGTAATAATTTATAGAAACTACTCAAAATAAAATTAGTCTTAAAAAAAAACAGGAATACAAATATCTACGAATATTTAATTTTATCTACATAATCATTATAGGAACTATCTTATTTCTTTTTTAAGTGTAAAGTTTCGTAAATTAATATCCTGATTTTAGATGTTAGTTAAATTAATATAAAAGTCAATTTATGATTTTAATGTAAGTCACTGAACGACTACCGGTACGACATCGCCGCCATCTTGTTGTTTACGAAGGATTTGTATAAAAGCGCTTAGCCTTCGTATCTGACCGCTTTGCTCCTTTGGCTTTGCGTGTTTCGACATCGTGCTGATAACTTGTGTTTGAGTAAGTACCTATATCGTATTAATACATTAGTGTTCTGTGGGTAGGTACGTACTCTAAACACAAGTTATCAGTACGACGGTAATGTACATTACCTAGGTTAGTTACATTGTATTTTAATGTGTTAATTCGATATTGCTATCTTTGCTGCCTATGCGATCTTTGCTGCCTATGCGATCTTTGCTGCCTATTCTATCTTTGCTGCCTATGCTATCTTTGCTGCCTATGCGATCTTTGCTGCCTATGCGATCTTTGCTGCCTATGCGATCGTTGCTGCCTATGCGATCTTTGCTGCCTATGCTATCTTTGCTGCCTATGCGATCTTTGCTGCCTATGCGATCTTTGCTGCCTATGCGATCTTTGCTGCCTATGCGATCTTTGCTGCCTATGCGATCTTTGCTGCCTATGCTATTTTTAACGAAATTTTTAACTTAATGTAGCTTTAAACCATCTCTAGAAGTCTGTAAAGGTTAGCGAGCGAAGCGAGCTTGAAACCAATGCGAGCGAAGCAAGCCGAAATTTTTAACTTATGCGAGCGAAGCGAGCCAAATTTTTTAACTCAATGTAAACATCCAAACATCCACACTCGCAAACTTTCGCATTTATAATATAAGTAAGAAGTAAGATTTTAGTTTCGACGATGTAGATTGTGTGCTTATTTACCTACTATAGACTTCGCGGACAGCGGAATTCCCTGGTCTTCTTGGCAGCCACGGCGCTCGGCAAATCTGACTGCTTGATTTCTTGGTAACGTCTGAAAGCAAGAAAAATATGCGTACATAATATTTAATCAGTTCAAGCTGGTATTATTGTTTCTGGTGGCCACAAGCATTGATTGATTGGGTTAGATTCCCGCTGCGGGAGTATTCTATCAGCCATCTGGCTCCCTTTGGTTAGTTGGGGGCTAGATGGTGCTATATGATAATGTCCTCAAATATTTATATTTATACTAGCTGCCTCTCGCGTCTTTGCTCGCGTAGTAACCAGATGAAAAATAGCCTATTATGTTAATCCAGTACATATCCGTTCAGCCGTTTAGGCGTGATTGAGGCACAAACATCCAAACTCACAAACTTTCGCATTTATAATATAAGTAAGATTTATAGAATTCTTTTTTAAAGCAGGATTATGCCGATGTTACCTCAACTGATCGCTCTGCAGATCGCCTACGAAGTCGTGAGCAAAAGCTATGATGGCTTCCACTCTATGCCTCAGTTGTATGTCGTTCAGATGTTGTAGGAGATAGCACATCTGAAGCTTCGCTCCCTCCGCCATTTTCATGTGTAGTAGACCTTACCTGTGCTCGTCTTTTCTATAGGACAGAATTGGAAACATTTATAGAAACTTCAAAAATTTATTTACAAAGACAATCTATATTATCATTAAAAACTTTCAGGTAATCGGTGTAATAATAGGAAAATAGAGTAATAGGTTAGCGTGGGCATGTTATGCGGAGGGAAGAAAGTCGTGTTACAAGGAAAGTGCTGAATATGAATGTGGATGGATACACGGACAGAGGAAGGCCTGAGAAAAGATGGATGGATTGTGTGAAAGAAGACATGCGTATGAAAGGAGTGAGTACTGAGATGACGAATGATAGAAGATGGAAGAGGAAAACATGTTGTGCCGACCCCACCTAGTGGGATAAGGGCAGGAAAATGATGATGATGATGATGGTGTAATAATATTTAAAATAATAATGTTTAATTTTTTAATAATATTTATTTATATGTATGTATATATTGTATATATTGTATATATTGTATATATTGTATATATTGTATATATTGTATATATTTTTGTAGACATATATTATTTGTATATATTTATATTGTGTGTAGTATATCTTATTAGTTTATTATATTTGTAAGCTTATCTTTATGTTTTTCTTTTTCCTGTCTCTGTACACATAACTTCCACTTATGTTAAAGCCTCTCCCTTGCCTCAAAGGTTTGCTGGCAGAAAACTCTTTAAGAGTTAAGCTCTCCTTTGTACATGTACTTTTTAATGTTTTGTGTGTATTTGTTTCGTTTCGTGCGTGTACAATAAAGAATTTCAGATAATGGAAACTTGTGGGTAAGGCAGTAAAAATTTTATGAATTGTAACTTTCAAAGGTGGGATCCCACGTCTCAGGGTTGATCATGATGAGGAGCTTCTCAACGTCTTCATCTCGCATCATACAGACTAGAAGGAGACGGTCTACCAGTTTGATCAGAGGTCTGAAACACATTTAAAAAGTTTGTTTTGATGTGTTTGACTTAATTACAGTCTGAAGAATAATAAACTCTTATCGGATTAACGGGTTGGGTTGCCTATGAATATTTATTTATTTATTAAAATGAGAGTTGGCCTGATGATAGGGGTAAAGTACTTACAGGAAGAGTGTACTCACAGGAAGAGTATATTATCAGGAAGAGTACTAACAGGAAGAATGTACTGTCAGGAAATTATACTCGCAGGAAGAGTGTACTCACAGGAAGAAGGTATTCGCAGGAAGAGTGTACTGTCAGTAAGTGTGTACTCACAGAAAGAGTGTACTGACAGGAAGAGTGTACTCACAAGAAGAGGTTCTCATTGGTGCCGCCCACGGGGTCGCGGTTGTGCACCTGGTTGGTTGTAACTGCGTCCGCCAACGCCAGCATCACGAACTCGCGGACCTCCTCCAGCGGGAAGTAGGGGGAGTAAAAGTTGCTGATCTCCGTTATACTCTCTCTGAAACAAGATGTTTTGCGAGGTGAAGATAAATTGGGACTGGAAGATTTTCTATCGAAATAACAACATTCAGTACCTATTCGTAGGAATTCAGTTAAAATTACATGTGTCGGAACAAAATTAAGTTAACCTTAGTTTGGGGCTAGATGGCGATACATATTTGTCGGAGATTAATTATAGCGCCATCTACAATCACACTGCAACACTGACTCACTACCTACAGAACGCAAGCGTGACGTCACAGCCGAGTCATGCTTGGATGCGGCCGTTGGAGCTGGCGGGCAGTCTATTTTTAGAGCTCGTGCCGAGCGGGACGTATCTGTTCTGCCTACTTGTTTATTCAAGAGTTACTTGGTATTTATACTGGACGCTAATAACTTCGTACGATTATACCGAGTGTGATTTTTTTCTCGAGGTTACCCATTATGTCGGAACCCGACGAGAACACGTGCCCACTGAGCCCTACAAATCGGCCACCTGGGACATATTTATATTCTTCCGAATGTCTGTGAACACGAAAGCAAGCAAACTCACGTGATATCTTTACAGATACCTATCACGTGAGTTTGCTTGCTTTCTTCATTCTTCATCTGCGGTCGAACGCTCTCTGTTTGCAGCGAGCGGAGGCTGTGCCCCATCTCTGGGTCTTCGTACAACGCCTTCAGTTCCGGTCCCAGGGGGATCACGAACTCGTTTTTGCACACCTCCCTGGAAAAAACAAAAACAAGCAAAAAAAGTAAGAACTTGTCTGTTATATAATTATCTTCTTGATTCTTAGACATTATGGGCATGCATTATTATTATTACTAGCTGCCGTCCGCGGCTTCGCTCGCGTGGTACCCGGATAAAAAATAGCCTATATGTTAATCCAGTACATGTACTATGTATATTCCAAGTTTCATTCGGTTCAGATACGGCGTTATAATATGTATGTATGTATACTATAATATTGGAAAGCTTTAGTTTGCTTGAAATTACTGGCGTAAAGCTCAAAACGCAACGATAGCGCGTACTTTACCTGTGCTGCCACCTAGTATTTCATAATCCTGTTCTTTTCCAGATGCTGTTCAAGCGAAGCTGGTGTACTCGCATGGTAGTGGCGTGCGACTCGAGATGCATCGCAATGAGGATGTCGTAGAAGCCCTGGCGCAGTGGACCAGACATGTACTGAGACTGTATTGCGTACAGCAATTGCTTCTGATCCACGTGTTGGCATAGTGAGTGGGCAGCTCTGAAATATAACAATTTAAATGTAACAATCTAAAACACACACACACAGTCATGCTTACACATGTACAATAAACTTCTTAATATGCACATGTAACTTAAAATAACATAACTTAACATAGCTCTTTTATTGTGAATGCAAAAGTTTGTGAAGATGTAACGATGCTTGTGCCTCATAATTTACTTCTAAATGGCTGCATGGATTGAGTGAAACTTGAGATATGCATAGTATGTGTGCTGTGAGTATTTTTGTGTTTTATGGTTTTAATGCATTTATTATTACTTATTATACCTACACAACCGCATGTACCCATACGTTAACACTAACACACACACACACACATCTCATGATTTCTGATTTATTTAACATAATATAACTGTCATGAGCTGCCCCTCCTAAGGTAGCACATGAGTAGGTATGCCTTTAAGCCTCTGTTGCAAATCTGAAACGAGGCAGAAATCATTGTTATTGTTTTTATAGGTAGGTACATACTTTCATGTTTTTGGAAATAAAGATTATATTCTACTAATATAATGAAAGTGAAAGTTTTTTCAAAGAATCTAATAAAATTAATTTATTTTAGTTCGCTGATGCTCTCACAAATACTATTATGTAATACCTACTAAAATAAATAGTTGATTAAAATATTACCCTTGTTTGATTTAATTCCTCTCTTGTTCGGAGGTAGGAAATTTGATGTAGGTTGGCATCATTCAAGGCATTCACCGCTTACTCTATGCAGAGGCTTACAGGTGCTAACCAAAAGTTTCCCACTGGCTTTTGATAGCTACTGGTGATCAGGAAATTGAGGGTTGTAAGTATCTGGAAAAATACAGTAAATATAGTAGGTTTCAGTCTAAGCTAATACCTAACCTAGGTACCTACCATTTTATTATTGTTCAATAAATTAAGTTTAGCTAACACAATACTTACTTTGACTTCTGTTGTAATGCTAGAACATCTCTGAAGGCCAGAATTAGCTAGCCTGATTCCAAGAACGCCGCACAATACCAAAACAACTCTTTGGCCACCTTATAAAATAGCACGAAAAATTTAGGGTCCAGCTCAGCAGAATCCCTTGACAGTCTCCTATTTATGTGTGGGCGTTGCTGGCGCCAGCATATCATACGTTGTCTGTCTTCGAAGAACGTCTATTTTTATCACTACGTTATAATATAGCCAAGTTTTTTATAAACAAACAATGCAATATGTCAATATTTTGATTGACAATTCGTTCGGAAACAAATTGTGGTTGATTTGATTTAGCTAACCATTTTACGTTATATATTTTTTTGGGGCTTTAAACTTTAAAATATAACGAAATTAATATTAGAAAGAGTTTGTAAACAAAAAAATAAAATCAATCTAAAACCGATAGTTTTCCGAACAGACCGGATGCTTGATTTTGAACGAATCACGTAAAACCAAAACACGGTCATAGACAATAACTGGTCTTATGGCATGCAGAATACAGTTTTTGATTTCACACCATGGCGTGTCTCGTTTGCGTTTAGAGACACGATGACATTTGGCTCGTTACGTGGCTCGTTTTCTTTGGTCATCGTGAATAACCCTCCTGTATGTTACCAGAGCGTGTATGATGTATGTGTTATGTTACCAGAGTTACTACAGCTCTCTACTCTGTGGCACCGTCCAGAAGTACTAAGTAATACTATACAATAGCACAGAGTACCTTTTATTTAACTGAAAAATAGTTTTCTGTACTCTGTGGGCAATACACACCTTCCTTCAATATCGCCATTTTGTAATTCTTCGCAATTTGGTTTTGAATTTCATTGAATGACTGAAGACTGTGGGATTTTTCGTGTTTTTCTGTGATCTTAGTGTAATTTAAAAATGTCCAAGCGACGAATTGAAGTTGTGGACCCATTTATCAAAAAGAAAAGGTACAATTTTTCCACATTACCAATGTTTTGTACACCATGCTTGAAAAATAGTATCTTTGTTTTCGGTGCACATCGTTTCCTAATAAAATAACGTGCCTATTGTTTTAGATAAGAGTTAAATATTCTTCAGAATTATCACTTAGGTAATGCAAGTTTTTCAGTAAATAATTCTGTGAGATTTTACATAAAAAAGAATTGACCACCATTGGAGTTGGGACTACTCTTTTAAAAAGAGTAATTCGATGGTGATGCCGTATAATTCTCGAAGACTGTCTGCAGTCTTGACGTCTTATTTCGTTTGTTGCGGAGCAGTGTAAAGTTACATCTTCTACAGCCTCTTCCTCTTGGAAACATCCGCGACAGAGGCTGCTGTCCGTTACTCCTATTTAGAGTAGATGGTGATTCAGCTCAGTGTCCTTTGATGATGCCCAGGAAAATATCGTGAGGAAATCCGCGGCTTAGTTAGCTCCGCATGCAATATTGCAATATGTTGGCATATATACTATACAGAGCACTGGTGGTCTAGTTGGTAGTGACCCCGCTTTCCGATCCTAAGGTCGTGGGTTCAAATCCGGTCGTGTACCAATGGATTTTTCTGTCCGCTATACCAGTACTCTCAAACGGTGAAGGAAAACATTTTTGACCATATCTTTCCTGTGGACAAGGCCGACTAAGCAGAGGATGGAATAGGTGCTGGGCAATCCTACTGCATCTTAATTTGTCCCGGGCACACAAAACACAGAAAGTAAATAAAAAAAAACAACCAATAAGAGTACCATGGGCAGCCTTATCGCTAAGAGCGATGTCTTCCAGGCAACCTTAAGTTATGTCTTATTTAATTTGTTGCGGAGCAGTGTAGTGTTATACGTCCCTTCCTCGGTAGAGAGTCTGCTCTATTTAAGAGCTGGTTTTCATTATTTAAGGTTACATTATTTAATAGAAGCTAGTTTGATATAGTTATTGATCTTTGATTACAAATACAGGTCATACCTAGTATGGGTGCCTAAGTTTTTCCGCTTTGTATTATAATAAAATAAGAGTGTATGTTTAGTGAGTTTAAGTGCAATGTAACGTTTGTTGTTAAATAAATTTCTATTCTATTCTATTCTACAGGGAGGAGAAGGCAGCTGCGTTGGCCAAGGCCGGCATCACGGGAGAGCCATCGGACTCTGTGAGCACCATTGGAACTGCTCATCCACCCACTGCCACCAGCACTCCCGGCATCAACCCTTACACTGGTGAGATACTGCTCCCTTGTGGAAAAAATCTGTAAAATTCTGTAAACATAATAATGTATTCATCATCATCATCATCATCTTTCTGCCCTTACCCCACTCTATGTGGGGTCGGCCAGAGTTTTGGCTAAGGTGTTTTATGACCGGCCGCCTGCCTGACGTCAACCCTCCTTGGGAATACTTGCTTAGACATAGACAGATACATCTGCGCGCATCTGTACAGAGGCTTATTATAAGAGACTAGCTATTGCCCCCGACTTCGTACGCGTGTAGTGTAGTACATTAATTTGTTCCATAATCAATAGTTTTCGCAGCGCACGCTTAAAACTATTTTGTGTTTTCTACCTTGGGTTACGATATTGCAATTTTCTTACGGATCCCTAGTTTTTTTGAAAATATATTATAGCCTATACTGGACCCTGATAATGTAGCTTTCTATAGGTGAAAGAATTTTTGAAATCGGTCCAGTAGTTTCGGAACCTATTTGTTACAAACAAAAAAATCTTTCCTCTTTATAATATTAGTATAGACGAGCACGCAAGTGAAGCAGTGATCGTCAACTATTTAATAACACCCGTTGGTTTCAGGTCTTCCACACTCCCAGCGCTACCATGAACTTCTCCGCCGTCGCTTAGGCCTCCCGGTATGGGAATACAAGGCTGATTTCATGAGACTCCTCAACCAACATCAGTGTGTTGTGCTTGTTGGTGAAACCGGCTCGGGCAAGACCACTCAAATCCCACAATGGTCTGTGGAATTCGCCGCTACCACCGCTGGGAAATCCACTGGAGTAGCTTGCACCCAGCCTAGAAGAGTGGCCGCCATGTCTGTTGCACAGAGGGTGGCTGAAGAGATGGATGTGGCTTTAGGTCAGCAGGTCGGCTACAGCATCCGTTTCGAAGACTGCTCCGGACCTCAAACAGTGCTGAAATACATGACAGATGGTATGTTGCTGCGAGAAGCCATGTCGGACCCAATGCTGGAACAGTACCGGGTGATCTTGCTAGATGAGGCTCACGAACGGACCTTAGCTACTGATATTTTGATGGGTGTATTGAAGGAGGTGATAAAGCAACGTTCGGATTTGAAGCTAGTTATCATGTCAGCCACTCTCGACGCTGGGAAGTTCCAGCAATACTTTGACAATGCCCCATTAATGAATGTGCCCGGTCGGACTCATCCAGTGGAAATTTTCTACACACCACAGCCAGAGAGAGACTATTTGGAAGCTGCGATCAGAACTGTCATACAGATCCACATTTGCGAGGAGATTGCTGGTGATATCCTGCTGTTTTTAACTGGACAGGAGGAGATTGAAGACGCCTGTAAAAGAATCAAACGGGAGATAGACAACCTGGGCCCCGATGTAGGAGAACTGAAATGCATTCCTCTATTCTCGACTTTACCACCAAACCTTCAGCAGAGGATCTTCGAACCGGCGCCCCCGAACCGTCCTAACGGCGGGATAGGTCGTAAAGTCGTGGTCTCCACGAACATTGCTGAGACATCACTGACCATTGATGGGGTAGTTTTCGTTATAGATCCAGGGTTTGCCAAGCAGAAGGTGTACAACCCTCGGATCAGGGTGGAGTCCCTACTGGTGTCTCCTATCAGTAAGGCTTCGGCTCAGCAAAGAGCGGGCCGCGCCGGGCGTACTAGACCAGGGAAGTGTTTCAGACTATACACAGAAAAGGCATACAAGAACGAAATGCAAGATAATACGTATCCTGAGATTTTGAGGTGATTTTAAAATGGTTTTGTATAGAATTTTTATTTTTTAATTACAACGTTTGGCGTGACTTTTGCCCTACAAAGGGAAAGGATGGTTGTTCTCCCCAACATGATGGACCATCTATATGGGTGATGGGCTGATCACCTGTCACCATCCTTACTAATATTATAAACGCGAAAGTTTGTATGTATGGATGTTTGTTACTCTTTCACGCAAAAACTACTGAACGGATTTGAATGAAACATGAAATATACATGGTACATGTGCTGGATTAACATATAGGCTATTTTATCCAGGTACCTAGCAAATAAATAAATATTTGTGGACATTTCACACAGCGCCATTTAGCTCCAAAGAAAACTGATTCTACAGTCCGATGAGCTGGATCAGGTGAGCTATCTATAGACCGTTTGCAACGGCCTTTAGATAGCCCAACTGTTTCTTTTGTATTTTGCAAATTATATTTGTATTCTGGGTTCAAATCCAGTTGTGTACCAATGAAAAATTGATATGCACTGTACCAGTACTCTCAAACGGTGAAGGAAAATATCGTGAGGAAACCCGCGGCTTAGTCAGCTACAATTGACTATGTCGTTCCTGTGGACAAGGCCGACTAAGCTGAGAGGATGGAATAGGTGCTGGGCAAGCCTACTCCATCTTAATTCGTCCCGGGCACTACAGCGTCCCATTTGTGAAGGTGCCTCCTGACACTCTATAAATCATCTACTATAGATGGTAAAAGGCCTTATCTGTATAACTATCTGTTAATAAATAAAATATACCTAAAAATGAGGTGAAATGGGGGTACCTTATGTAATGTACCGCGCATGAAGTCGCGAGCAACAGCTGGTTTATATAATGTATAACTTAGCTTAAACGCGAGATATAATTATCTAATGCGACGCGCCTTGTTCCTCCCCACTTGCAGATCAAACTTAGGGTCTGTAGTTTTGCAGTTGAAGAAATTGGGAATCGACGACCTGGTGCATTTCGACTTCATGGACCCACCAGCACCGGAAACCCTTATGAGGGCATTGGAACTGCTGAATTACCTCGCCGCCCTGGGTAATGTATATTTATAGTACGCAGTAGCATACATACATCTACACGCACCTAAATAGGCTGCATATACACGCCCATACACGCACACACGCGCACGCGTGCTCTCTCTCTCACACACACGCATGCATGCTCTCTCTCTCTCACACACGCGCATGCACGCATGCTCTCTCACATACATCTCTCTCTCTCTCTCTCACACACGCGCATGCACGCATTCTCTCTCACATACATCTCTCTCTCTCTCTCACACACGCGCATGCACGCATGCTCTCTCACATACATCTCTCTCTCTCTCTCACACACGCGCATGCACGCATGCTCTCTCACATACATCTCTCTCTCTCTCTCACACACGCGCATGCACGCATGCTCTCTCACATACATCTCTCTCTCTCTCTCTCTCTCTCTCTCTCTCTCTCTCTCTCTCTCTCTCTGCTTTAAATTTCTGGCGCTTCGGCGGACGATGCCTCTGTAATTGTAAAGTTTAATTATTTCAAGGGACATTATTTCTATATAGCACTTGTATCCAACAAAAGACTTTTCTGCGCTTTCTGCCAGTCAAGTTTTGAAGCGCTCGTTGCGTAGCTCGCTTAGACGTTCTTGATTGATAGTTGAAGTTAAGCAACATTACGCGCGGTCACGATTGGAATGGGTGACTGCAAGTGGCATTACTAGCTGAGCGCTTCCATGCTTCGGAGGGCACGTTAAACTGTCGGTCCCGGCTATTAAGTCGTTAAGCCACGACGGAGGCCTTCAGGCGGCCTAAAAACTCCGTCACAAGAGTTGGCCACTAGCTCATACGAACTTACTTAACTACATCTAGTATGTTCACAGAAAAGAAATATCTATATCTTTATAAACGATTGTGTTCCAGATGATGACGGAAACCTGACAGACCTTGGCGCCGTGATGGCTGAATTCCCCCTCGACCCTCAGCTGGCCAAGATGCTGATAGCCAGCTGCAACCACAACTGCTCCAATGAGATTCTGTCCATCACTGCCATGCTGTCGGGTGAGGCTTCTTCATATCTACCACTTAATATTAATAGGGAACCATCTCACTGCGGGTGATATGAGCGAGTTGGCAAATTTATCAGTTAGTAAATTTAAAACTAATAAAACGAAATTTGTTTAAAAAAGCTTATTACAAAATATCTGATTATATAGAAGACAAAAATGCTTGGGACTGAATAATGCTCCAACTCCAATAATTTTTTCAGTACCACAATGCTTCGTGCGTCCGAACGAGGCCCGTAAAGCAGCAGATGAAGCCAAAATGAGATTTGCTCACATCGACGGAGATCATCTCACTCTTCTCAACGTCTACCACGCATTCAAACAGAGTACGTAATATATTAATCATCATTATCATCATCTTCCTGCCCTTATCCCACTCTATGTGGGGTCGGCACAACATGATCCTTGGATCATGCTGATCAGTTTTGGCTAAGGTGTTTAATATATTAATACTAATAGTAAAGAAAAAGCGTTCTTACATTACACAACTTATATGATATAAAGCTAACCCCTAAACAGCTGTGGCCAACTCTAATGACGGAGTTTTAGGCCGCCTAAAGGCCTCCGTCATGGCTTAACGACTTAAAAGCCGGGACCGACAATTTAACGTGCCCGAAGCACGGAAGCGCTCAGCTTGTAATGCCACTAGCAGTCACCCATCCCTATTGTGACCGCGCGCAACGCTGCTTAACTTCAACATACCTTTTTTAGTTTGTATGTGTGATTTAAACAAATTGTTGTTAATTTCAGATATGGAAGATCCTCATTGGTGCTTTGACAACTTCATTAACTACAGATCCCTCAAATCGGGAGACAATGTGCGACAACAGCTTAGCAGAATTATGGACAGGTGAGCTACTTCTAATATTCCTCTGTGGCGTGGGGGGCGAGTGCTCGACTGAGTCGCAAGAGGCGCGGGTTCGACTCCCGCTGCGGAAGAAATGTTTACATGCTCTGCAAATATTTCTTCCAAGTCTGGGTGTTGTAGTATTATGTATGTACAAAAAAGTATATTATGTATTATATTGGAACTCTCTGCCGGGGTCTGTATTTCCTGAAAAGTATAATATGGGTGTCTTTAAATCGAGAATCAATAGGTTTCTTCTAGGTAAGCGTGCTTCATCTTAGACCACACTGTTACTTAACATCAGGTAGAGTGTGGTCAAACGCAAACCTATTTCGGTAAAAAATAATAATAATATCAGCCATCTGGTGTCTATAGTATTATTGTATTTATTTATTATAGATTCCCGAGAGAAACCCGTAGCGGGAATCGAACCCGCGCCTCTTGCGTCTCAGCCGAGCACTCGCCCGCTACGCCATGTGTGAAAAATCTAATATAGCAGATGTAGTTATGTTAATTCCACCCAGTTGGATATTTATGTCCCTATGTATGTATGTTCGTATGAGCTAGTGGCCAACTCTAGTGACGGAGTTTTTAGGCCGCCTAAAGGCCTCCGTCATGGCTTAACGACTTAAAAGCCGGGACCGACTGTTTAACGTGCCCTCCGAAGTACGGAAGCGCTCAGCTCGTAATGCCACTTGCGGCCACACATCCCAATTTGTGACCGCAACAATCAATCAAGAACGCCTAAGCAAACTACGCCACGAGCGCTTCGCTTTATGTTCCTTTGAATATCACTTGTTAAAATTATCTCTGCAATTTCAGATTTAACTTGAAGAGAACCAGCACAGAATTCACAAGCAAAGATTATTACATAAACATACGGAAAGCACTCGTTAATGGATTTTTTATGCAGGTCAGTAAATGTTGCAGAGCTCTGGTGGTCTAGTTGGTAGTGACCCCGCCTTCCGATCCTAAAGACGTGGGTTCAAATCCGGTCGTGTACCAATGGATTTTTCTGTGCGAAAAATTTGTGCGCTATACCAGTACTCTTGAACGGTGAAGGAAAACATCGTGAGGAAACCCGCGGCTCAGTCAGCTCCGCACGTATTGACCATGTCTTTCCTGTGGACAAGGCCGACTAAGCTGAGAGGATGGAATAGGTGCTGGGCAAGCCTACTCCATCTTAATTCGTCCCGGGCAGTACAGCGTCCCGTCTGTGAAGGTAAAAGTTGCCTCCTGACGCTGTATAAATCATCTACTATAGATGGTAAAAGGCCTTAAAAAATGTTTTGTTATTTCAGGTGGCCCACCTAGAGCGCACCGGTCACTATCTCACAGTTAAAGATAACCAGGTGGTGCAATTGCATCCGTCGACCTGCCTCGACCACAAACCCGACTGGGTCATCTACAACGAGTTCGTACTCACCACCAAGAACTATATCCGGACTGTAACTGACATTAAACGTGAGTGTTCAACAAACTAATCTTGTAGCTCGCCCCACTTATTACCTGCAGGTTCGATTTCCCTCTACGGAAGAAATTTTGTTCTGTAAATATTTCCTCCAGGTCTGGGTGTTCTAGTATTACATATTACTAGCTTTCGCTCGCGTGGTATCCGGACAAAAAGTAGCCCATATGTTAATCCAGCACATGTACTATGTATATTCCAAGTTTCATTCAAATCCGTTCAGCCGTTTAGGCTAGATTTAGGCACAAACATCCTCACAAACTTTCACATTTATAATATAGTAGGACTAGCTGTTGCCCGCGACTTCGTACGCGTGTAGTACATTATTTTGTTCTATAATAGTTTTCGCAGCGCACGCCAAAAACTATTTTGGGTTTTCTACCTTGGATTACAATATTGCAATTTTGTTACGGACCCCTAATTTATTGAAAATATATTATAGCCTATACTGGACCCTGATAATGTAGCTTTCTATTGGTTAAAGAATTTTTTAAATCGGTCCAGTATTTCGGAGCCTATTCGTTACAAACAAACAAAGAAATCTTTCCTCTTTATAATATTAGTATGATTAGTTGTAAGTTTCTTTCTGTTAATAAATGTTGTTTTATTTATGTTTGAATATTGTTTCCAGCGGAATGGTTGTTGAAGATAGCCCCTCAGTACTACGAGCTGAACAACTTCCCAATGTGCGAGGCGCGGCGGCAGTTGGAACTGTTGCAAGCGAGACTCGAGTCCAAACATTACCAGGAGGGGTTCTAGTTAATCTTGTTACTATGTAAGACACATTAAATAGGGCTTGTGCAAGCTATGTCTCGTTTTACTTACCTTAACCATTAATCCTACTAATATTAGTTTTTGAGGATGTGATGATGTATGTTTGTGCGGCAGAACGGATTTGAATGAAACTTGAAATATGCATAGTATGTGTGCTGGAACAACGTCATCATCATCTTCCTGCCCTTATCCCACTACGTGGGGTCGGCATAGTTGCTAAGGTGTTTTATGACCGGCCGCCTGCCTGACGTCAACCCTCCTTGGGAATACTTGCTTACCCCCGAATACTCAAATTTGTGTGACCGAACCCACGACCTTTGGATCGGAAGGCGGGGTCACTACCAACTAGACCACCAATGCTCCTCATTAGGATACGGGCGTGATAATATTTAGGTATATGTTGTATATAGGCCTTAGAGCGTTATCACATGGCGATTTGCGAGCGTCATTTTTTCTTCGAGGCGATTTGGGCCTGTTCTCAAAAAGACAGATTCTACAAAAACGTCTGGAAACACGCCCGCAAATCGCCGGTCTGATAACTCCTATAGTTACGTTTGAGGGAATAACGAAAAATAAAACAATAAAATAGCTTTGTACAAATCACAAAATGTATTTACAAACAGCTCTCGTACTTAACATTATAATTAATACATTCATAGTTCTAACATTAACAGGAAATCAATGCAAGGAGTCAAAAATTAAAACCAGGATTGTGCCTTCATAAATAAAATCTAAAGAAACATTATCACTTATAACGAGATATCATCATAATTAGATATTGAGTTTTCAGTTCTTCCGTAATCATGGCGTATGGCACCTGCACCAAAATATCGGGAAACTCAACAAAACCTATTGAATGTCCCGTTAAAAGTGCCATTCATGTTTCATCTCCATTAAATGTTCTATGACTCTAGCCAAATTCGATGTAGGTAAACAAAAATCTGACCTAAAACGTGATCAAAAACCTAATAAAACCGTAATTCATTTATTTATATTACAATTTCGCGAACAGACAGCTCTTCTGCCGATTTGTTCACAAAATTGTAATTTAATTAATCAGGATACGTTTTTATTAGGTTTTTGTCAACGTTTTAGGTTAGATTTTTGCTTACCTTATACCATAGTCCCTTCCGCCATATATCCTCGGTTCCAATACTCACTAACGGATGACGGGTCGTTCATTATCACAGCAACGATGTTCTTCTGACTAAAATGTATGGAGCTTTTCAACAGACTATAGTAGGTAGGTTATGAGGTAGTGGCCAACTCTTGTGACAGAGTTTTTAGGCCGCCTAAAGGCCTCCGTCATGGCTTAACAAATTAAGCCGGGACCGAAAATTTAACGAGCCCACGGAAGCGCTCAGCTCGAAATGCCACTTGCGGTCACCCATCCCAATTGTGACCGATGGTTCCGTTACTAAAATATTGGAACCGGACATCAGTAAGCGATTGAGAGAATTGTAAAAATGTCCCATATTGAATATACATTAGAGTTTTACAATAATAGTATAAGCCCGATTCGTATTTCAACGAAGGAAGTTTGCTAAATTACTATAACAATGTCAAATTTTTGCCAAATCAACGTCGCTACAATTAATTATGTCGCCCGTCAGTAGAATATACGAATCGGGAATTGATAGAAACAGTATCCTTGCACACAATAAAAATATCATCGACATATAAAAATTATCAACAAAATTATATTCTATGCACACCCGAATGGAATGATACACTAACTAGATCCTTTCACCACACTGGTTACAGAATCAGCTTGAAAGGCTTTCTCTACAGTTCTAGGAAGAGAAGCGTACACGGCAACATTGCATAGACAGACAGACAAAAACGGTTTTTTAAATGACCGACACGTCCAGCCCCGACAACGTCTATTGCGCGACTGACAAAGGACCATCTATAGTAGATGATTTATACAACGTCAGGAGGCAACTTTACCTTCACAAACCTTTGCAAACTCTGAGTGAATACTTGAAATATCTTTGAGAGCTTTGTTTGCCAAGATAATTTTGAACACCCTGACTGCTCATTATAAATATGAACACCTTGGGTGCTAACAACAATATTATGATTCGAACTGCGTATATCAAACTGCTTTCAGGTTTTTCAGATCAATTTGACTGTACAAGCGAACTTCGGTCAGGCGTAAATTCGCCAGCAAAGTATTCTATATATCAACACAATACGCTATGGAATGCTGAATTTCAAAGATAAACAATTCGATCATAGTTGATAAGGGGCTGAATGTCAAACTAGAGAAATCTTGATTATTTAATTGATCCACGTATTTACTAAAGACAAAGTACGAACAATTTGATCTACACTACTTTGTGTGTTCAATTTTTTACGTTGATGTCATGATGTCGTTATGACGTCATCACACGCCTTTTACTTTAAAAAAATGATCATTTTCATTCAACCTTTTTTTACATACCTCAAGCCGTGGCATCTAACTTAGCTCAATTTATAAAGTACTTTACTAACCTTTAATCTTCACGTTGATGTCATTTCGTCATAATGACGACTTTATCTTTAAAAAAAAAGATCATTCTCATTCACCATTTTCTTTACAAACCTCATCAAATGGTGGCGTCTAACTTAGCTCATAAAATATTTTGGTTCGACTTGCTATATTATTTACACCTGTACTTATATCGAGTAGCGAATATGTCGAATAACAAATCTGATTTACACAAAACAGGCCTTATGTTGATGTCATGATGTCGTTATGACGTCATCATGTCGCTCATTTGGTGGAACAATGACGAGTTAACTATGTCAGAACACCGACAAAACTGGGGCAAAATGGAGGAGACCTACGTCCAAAAATTAATATGCATAAGTGTAGGTATAGTTGTCGACTTAAAACCATAACTATTTCCACTATTTATTGTAATTTTAAAACAATCAAAATTTGTATAGATGACAATTAAAGTAATCTGCAAGATCAGTTAAAAATTTATGTATAACAGATTAGCGTTTTTTGGGAAATAGGGCTTTATTATTATTATTATTATGTTGTCAGAACACCTGTAACTATCTTGATTTGGAGAAAAATCGACGATATTGCATTTCTAATACATTCCGCTAGACGGCACAAACGTCGCTGTGAAAAAAAACGTCGTTAAAGAATTTAATAAAAACACAACGACCTCGGTGGCGTGGCGGGCGAATGCTCGGCTGAGATACAAGAGGCGCGGGTTCGATTCCCGCTTCGGGAGAAATGTTTGTATGTTCTGCAAATATTTCTCCCGGGTCTGGGTGTTGTAGTATTATGTATTGTAAGTATAAGTATGTATTTACAATAATCGCTCTCCTGTAAAAATGGAACTGTCAATTACGTCGATGTTCTAACAAATGAGCAATGTGACCTTCAAACGTGAACTTTATCGTGAATTAGTCTAAAATCTTAACGTGTAACACAACACTGATTCAAAATCATCGACACGAACCTAGGTCAATGCACTTCTACCTGAAGAGAAAATCTAAAACCGTTGACATGAATTAGTCTATAATTTTGACAATTTTTATGTCGCGTCCATTACCACAAGTCTAGCTAGTCAACGTCATAATGACGTCATAACGACATCATAACGCTATGAAGTCACCATGACATTAAACAAAACTTTTTACTTAAAAAAAAAATAAAATTCGTTAATATTGTTCTTTACAAACATCATTTCAATTTCATCAAACTTCTTCAAAACTTTTTAAAAAGTCTTCAACTTTATGCCGTGCTTACGTTGATGTCATGATGTCGTGATGCTATCATGTCGTTTACTTCATAAAACAATAAATTTTTCCTTAATAAACATCAAGTCGTGGCATCTAAATTAGCTAACATTTAAGAGTCTTTACGCTGATGTCATGTGATGTCGTTTACTTCATAAAACCATAAAATTTTCCTTAACAAACATTAAGTCGTGGCATCTAAATTAGTTAACATTTAAGAGTCTTTACGCTGAAGTGATGTCGTTATGACGTCATCGTGTCGTTTACTTCATAAAACCATAAAATTTTCCTTAACAAACATCAAGTCGTGGCATCTAAATTAGCTAACATTTAAGAGTCTTTACGCTGATGTCATGTGATGTCGTTATGACGTCATCATGTCGTTGACGCTGGGCGCGGCGCCCGCGGCGGCGCCCTTCAGAAGGTCGTTTATGTCACGACGAAACATCGACAGGTTCTGTGTGAATCTGGAAGGTAAAAATAAATTTAGCAGGGATCGGAATAGGTAGAGTATCTTACTTCTTACTTATATTATAAATGCGAAAGTTTGTGAGTTTGGATATTTGGATGTTTGTGCCCCAATCACTGAACGCTGAACGGATTTGGATGAAACTTGGAATATACATAGTACATGTACTGGATTAACATATAGGCTTATTTATATCTGGATACCAAGCGAGCGAAGCCGCGGGCGGCAGCTAGTATTTGCCTAAAGTTAGCACGTGAAAGTAAAACAGAGTTGATAATACCTCCTCTACAATCGTGGGATGATTCAAATCATGTTTTAATTCCGGGATTTGACGGATTGACGACCTCGATGGCGTGGCGGATATGTGCTCGGCTGAGACGCCAGAGGTGCGGGTTCGATTCCCGCTACGGGAGAAATGTTTGCATAATCTGCAAATATTTCTTCCGGGTCTGGATGTTGTAGTATTTAAAAAAAAGTATATAAGTACATGTATTGTATCAGCTATCTGGTTCCCATAGTCACAAGCTTTGAACCGGATTTGAACCCACGATCTTAGGATCGGAAGGCGGGGTCACTACCAACTAGACAACTGTCCTGTGGACAAGGCCGACTAAGATGAGAGGATGGAATAGGTGCTGGGCAAGCCTACTCCATCTTAATTCGTCCCGGGCACTACAGCGTCCCGTCTGTGAAGGTAAAAATTGCCTCCTGACGCTGTATAAAGCATCTACTATAGATGGTAAAAGGCCTTAGTTTTTTGACTTTCCGAAAATAAATAAATTTATTTAACTTTACGAAGTCTAATATTAACAATGTCATTTTTTTTTAAATTAAATTAGAAGTCAATATTTTTTATCATTGACATTCTCATCTCACCTGTCCCGGTTCTTTGTTAGCAGGTTCGGTTCCACGCCCTGCATCAGCGACGTGAACCAGGCGGCGAGCTGCGCCTGCTTGTCCCTCGGCTGGGAGGCCAGCAGCTGCTGCCGGAGGCGAGCGAACGCCTCCTCGTTCAGGAGGATTAGGCCGAGCAATGGCCTCGACATCGACCACTGATTGCAGCATTCCTCGAACATTATCACGTTTAGCACCTGCAATTAATCTTACTTATATTATAAATGCGAAAGTTTGTGAGTTTGGATGTTTGTGCCTCAATCACGCCTAAACGGCTGGACGGATTCGAATGAAACTTGGAATATACATAGTACATGTACTGAATTAACATATAGGCTATTTTTTATCCGAACACCACGCGAGCGAAGCCGCGGGCGGCAGCTAGTATAATATAAATTAGACAAAGGAAATTATGTTCTGTAAATATTTCCTCCGGACAAACTTATCTGCTAGACTGGGAGTAAAGAAAAAACATAGAATGCGTCCAGCTGCTTCTCTCCCCGAGCATGCCGTAAAAGTCGACTAAGGGATAGTATCCTCCAACATGATGAGATACAATAAGCAAGTATTCCCAAGGAGGGTTGACGTCAGGCAGGCGGCCGGTCATAAAACACCATAGCCAAAACTCTTACAGCGTGATCCAAGGATCATGTTCCGACCCCACATAGTGGGATAAGGGCAGGAAGATGATGACATTGGACAAAGGAAAAGGGCCACGTCAAGAGTACCCTAAACCGACGAGCATGCATGAGGAATGTAATGAGAGTGAATGAAGCGAAAGAAGTATGTCAGGATCGTAGCAAATGGAGATCCATGATCTCTGCCTACATCTATGGGAAACAGACGTGATATTATGTATGTCGTCACTGGAAAGGCAAAATTACGTAAGCGCCAAAATGGCGCCAAAATAGGCATATTGAGTTATTATCCTAAAATACCAATTCAAATACAATAATATGAATTGCTGGACATAGAAAATGAAAAAAGAATGAAATCTTATGTTGACGTCATCAAAATTTGATAATTAGGTAGAAAGTTATGAGTAAAAAACGAAAAAAATGAACCTTAAACGGCTTTTTCTCGATTGGCGCTTACGTAAATTTGCCTTTCCAGTGACGATGTGATCCCCGGGATATTATGGAATAATTTTTAACTTTGACTTCTTTGTTTATTCTAACAAAATAGTTTTCTGTCAAAGTCATAGGGGCCACATTATCCTAATATGCCGAGGGCCTGTAATAGGGTAAAGACGACCTTGAGGACATACTCACAGTGGCTAGCAGTTGTTGCATTATTTCTGGTCTCCTCTGCAGAACTTCCACGAACATATTGCTTATTTCGGGCGGTGGATGCCGAGGATTTGCAACTTTGTTGCTAGCTGGAACATTACATAGAATAGAATATAATTTATTAACACAACACGAAAAAGGTTTAATATCACAGTTAGGTAGTAGGTACTTAAAATTAAATCTTATAATATAAAAATGAATCGCAAAATGTGTTGGTAAGCGCATAACTCAACAACGCCTGGAAACGCCTTTTTTAAAATGTTCGTTGAAGTTCAAGGATGGTTTTTACGGCGAGAAAAATTAGAATTATTGCTGGAAAAACCCTAAAAATAGCCCTTTTCTTTTTCCCATACAAATGATTACAACGTAGGCACAAAAACTGCCACATTACAAATCTTTTTGACAGGACGAAGTCTGTCGGGTCAGCTAGTAATAAATAAAAACAAAAGAAAGGAAAAATTGATTGGGTAGGCAGGTCAGAATAGGTAGGTACCCACCTACTAGAGAAACGATATTTGCATTTACCTAATAGCCACAAGTAGCATAATAGGTAGGTATAGGCAGTGACGGATTAAAACTACTTGATGCCCTAAGTAATCCATGCTTATTTTGGTGTGGTTTTTGGTGACGTGAGAGTGAGACGTGATGCCCTAAGGACGGATTTATTTTGTGCTTCTTCTAGTGCCTCCTCAGACATGATGCCCTAGGCAAATGCTTAATTTGATTAAGGGTTAATCCGTCACTGGGTATAGGGTACCTATCTTCCCATCACCCGCCAACCTACCCAAGAAGAACCTACATTCGTTATTATTACTCTTTATATCTCGCCATGTACGGATTCTCACTCCTAGATCATACATTCCTTTCACCATCTATAATAGTAAATGATTTATACAGCGTATTAATCATATCCATATCCATCTTGGGAGTCTTGGATCAGAAGTGGCTGTAAGTTTTCTTATGATTACTTGTGGTTCTGCCCACCCCGTTAGGGATACGGGCGTGATAATATGTATGTATGTATGTTTATACAGCGTCAGGAGGCAATTTTTAGATTCACAAACGGGATGCTGTAGTGCCCGGGACGAATTAAGATGGAGTAGGCTTGCCAAAAAAAAACAAAGAATGCGTCCAGCTGCTTTTTTCTCACCGAGCATGTCGTAAAAGTCGACTAAGGAGTACCTAGTATCCTCTCCAACTTGATGGACTGTCACCATGACTCACCATATCCATCTTGGGACTTTGAATGGGCTCTGCCCACCCCATTAGGGATACCGGGCGTGAAAATATAGAAACATAGGCTTGCCCAGCACCTATTCCATCCTCTCAGCTTAGTCGGCCTTGTCCACAGGAAAGACATGGTCAATACGTGCGGAGCTGACTAAGCCGCGGATTTCCTCACGATGTTTCCCTTCACCGTTTGAGAGTACTGGTATAAACTAGTGAAATAATAAATGTAGGTACTTACATTTCTGGACTAATTGTTTGAATAGGAATGAAACTATATGGTCTAATGTCGCACAGCATCCCGTGCAGACGCTGGTATCTGTAACATAATAAATAATAATAAAATTTATCTTGAAAAATATAATCTTAGGTACCTACTAATTACTAGGTTAAACTTGGCTCAAAACAGACACACTTAAGTACTTAGGTACCTTGAAATAGGTATTTAGGTTTGTATTGTAGGTACCTATTTTACATAGAAAAAAAAATAGTATTTATACATAATATCACGGTTATATGACGATTGGAGAACACATATCTTAGAAAAAAAAAATCTTGACCGTGTGTGTTCTATAACGACTTAAGCGAGCCACGCCACGAGCGCTTCGCTGTGTTAAGAGAATTTCTTGGTTGTTTTATGTCTCACCCAGAGCGGTCAGTCCCTCCGATATGGAGCAGAGGATGTAGAGCGTGGCTTCGGCCTGCAGTGACGCCAGGAACGGCATGTGGTCCTGAGCCAACCTCTCCAGCAGTACGTAGTAAGTTTGAGATAGTTTTGGGTAATCCTAGAACACAACAAGTAATAGTTTACATGTTTTATTATTTAACTATAATGAAATGTGTAAACTATGAAAGCATTGGTGGGGCGAAGTCAGGTCGGGCTGCTAGTTAAATACCAAGGCGTTTTACCATCTATAGTAGATGATTTATACAGCGTCAGGAGGCAACTTTTACCTTCACAAACGGGACGCTGTAGTGCCCGGGACGAATTAAGATGGAGTAGGCTTGCCCAGCACCTATTCCATCCTCTCAGCTTAGTCGGCCTTGTCCACAGGAAAGTCATGGTCAATACGTGCGGAGCTGACTAAGCCGCGGGTTTCCTCACGATGTTTTCCTTCACCTTGAGAGTACTGGTATAGTGCACATACATTTTTCGCACAGAAAAATCCATTGGTACACGACCGGATTTGAACCGACCACCTTAGGATCGGAAGGCGGGGTCACTACCAACTAGACCACCAGTGCTCTCACAAACATTTCTCGATATAATAATCTAACGGTATTATTAGGGTGACATATAATCACTAAACTCACCAGGAGATCACTGTGAGGTATGCTTAATAATAACTTCACGAACATATTGAGTGCGTTGTCTAAAGCGTCATCGCCATATAACCTGTAACAAAATAAATATTTAAAAAACTTAAAAACCCACTAAGATAAATAAATAAATAACACCCAACAGTCACATACATAGTCCTGACCCCACACTATTCCCTGTGTCGTGGGTATCAGAAACTACGAGTACCATGCTACCACAACACCCAGACTCAGAAGAAATATTTACAGATCATGCAAACATTTCTTCCGCAACGGGAATCGAACCCGCGCCTCTTGCGCCTCTGCCGAGCAATCGCCTGCCAACCCACCGAGGCCGGTCAAAATAAACAAAAACCGGTCAGTAAGTTCGTATGAGCTAGTGGCCAACTCTTGTGACGGAGTTTTTAGGCCGCCTAAAGGCCTCCGTCATGGATTAATGAGTAGCCACTTCACTACTCATTACTTTGTACTTATTTGTAGTGTATAATATCCTTGCCTAAACTAATAACAGGTAGGTAGGGACTTGTGCGGATGTTTGGCTGCATATCTAGGTAGATATGCAGCCAAATATATACCCACGTTCCTATTTTTACTATTATTGTGCTTCTTTCTTTTTCTTTCCTTTTATTGTTTCTGTCATTCTATCTGTGCTGTGTCTTGTGTGCCAAATAAATAATATATCTATCTATCTAGCCGGGACCGACAATTTAACGTGCCTTCTTGCGGTCACCCATTCCAATTGTGACCGCGCACAACGTTGCTTAACTTCAACGATCAATCAAGAACGTCTAAGCAAGCTACGCCAAGAGCGCTTCAAAATCTTACTCATATTATAAATGCGAAAGCTTGTAAGGATGTGTGGATGTGACGATGTATGTTTGTGCCTCAATCACGTCGAAACGGCTGAACGGATTTACATGAAACTTGGAATATACATAGTATGAGTGCTGGAATAACATATAGGCTACTTTTTGTCCGGTTACCACGCGAGCGAAGCTGCGGGCAAAAGCTAGTAATACATAATACTACAACACAGACCCTGAAGAATACAAAACATACAAACATTTTTCCCGTAGCGAGGATCGAACCCGCGCCTCTTACGTCTCAGCCGAGCACTCTCCCGCCACGCCACAGGGGTCATATCGAACCCGCGTTTCTTGCGTCTCAGCCGAGCACTCGCCACAGGGGTCGTCATAACGTTACCTAAAAGCTCCAAAGTTTGCGTAGTTGCCGCAGAGCGCTGCCTTCAGTATCGAGAAGCAGAGGGAGATCCCCTTCAGTTTCATCGCGTACATCTGCTTCTTGCTCACTTCCACTGTCAGTATTCGACTGCCTGCAACAAGTGTACTTCATCACTACATAGTATAAAACAAAGTAGCTTCCCGCTGTCTGTCCCTATGTATGCTTAGATCTTTAAAACTACGCAACGGATTTTGATGCGGTTCTTTTTAATAGATAGAGTGATTCAAGAGGAAGGTTTATATGTATAATACATGCATCATATAGTAGATAAACACTGATAATTTTAGAGGTTTCTAATGTGATGTCGTAAATAAACACTTTTTTTGCGCTTACATTGCAAACGCTGGCTGAATCCTACGAGATAGATCAAAATAATGTACTACAGTATTGTACACCTTAAAAAGGTCTACAAAAAAGTCCGCGGTGGTATATGTCTATCTCTTATTGCACCCGTGCAAAGCCGGGCCGGGTCGCTAGTATTTAATACATACACACAACACAGACTGTGGGCAGAGACACAAGTCATCATTATCATCATCTTCCTGCCCTTATCCTACTCTATGTGGGGTCGGCACAGCATGTTCCTTGGATCATGCTGTAAGAGTTTTGGCTAAGGTTTTTTATGACCGGCCGCCTGCCTGACGTCAACCCTCCTTGGGAATACTTGCTTATTGTATCTCATCATGTTGAAGGATACTATCCCTTAGTCGACTTTCACGACACGCTCGGGGAGAGAAGCAGCTGGACGCATTCTATGTTTTTTCTAAACTCCCAGTCCAGCAGAGAAGGGCAGAGACACTGCTCCTGATTCAAAGTTCCAAGTTCAATATGGTGAACCATGGTGACAGGTGATCAGCCCATCGCCCATATAGATGCTTCATCATGTTGGAGAGGATACTATCCCTTAGTCGACATTTACGACATGCTCGGGGAGAGAAGCAGCTGGACGCATTCTATGTTTTCTTTACTTGCAGTCCAGCGGATAAATTTTCTCCACTTACCATAAGCGCATATGATGGTGGAGAGCTCCCTGAAGAGCAGGATGCCGTTCGGCGAGCTGACGTCGAAGTGCAGCCGCTGGTTCCGGTTCATGGCGAGCTCGGCCGCCAGTTTGAGGACGGGCGTGCTGACGGCCGGCGTGGTGCACCACAGCTCGATGCCTCGGAGCAGGATCTTCATGTACACCGGGTAACTGGGGGACAATATAACAAGTTATCCATTTAATAAATAAATAACACCCAACAGTCACATACATAGTCCTGACCCCACACTAGGATTCCCTGTGTCGTGGGTATCAGAAACTACGAGTACCATTGTACCACAACACCCAGACCCGGAAGAAATATTTACAGATCATGCAAACATTCAGCGACTATCAGTGGCAGACAATAGCCTTAGACCGAAAAACCTGGAAAACTCGAGGGGAGGCCTTTGCCCAGCAGTGGGATGATACGGGCTAGCAACAACAACAACAACATGCAAACATTTCTTCCGCAGCGAGAATCGAACCCACGCCTCTTGCGTCTCCGCCGAGCTATCGCTCGCCACGCCACCGAGGCCGTCATACAATGTAACAAGTTATCCATTTAATCTTACTCGATTCAGCTATTCTTTAGCTTAGAATTTAAAATATATATATTATCATACTAATATTATAAAGAGGCAAGATTTTTTGTTTGTTTGTAACGAATAGGCTCCGAAACTACTGGACCGATTTCAAAAATTCTTTCACCAATAGAAAGCTACATTATCAGGGACCAGGCTTGCCCAGCACCTATTCCATCCTCTCAGCTTAGTCGGCCTTGTCCACAGGAAAGACATGGTCAATACGTGCGGAGTTGACTAAGCCGCGGGTTTCTTCACAATGTTTTCCTTCAGCCTTTGAGAGTACTGGTATAGCGCAAATAAATTTTTCACACAGAAAAATCCATTGGTACACGACCGGATTTGTACCCACGTCCTTAGGATCGGAAGGAACCACTACCAACTAGGCCACCAGTGCTCTCAAGTGGGGGAGGGTTAGCAGGGGGATAATGCACAATACACCCCGCTGCCGGACATCAGTGCAGATCCTTCCCATATCGTCAATTAGAATTAGTTTTTGGCCCTCATTTAACTGATGGCTTATTAATCGAGCGAGTTTTTTTGTGGATGAGCTGATGGATGGACCTTTATCCTAACCTAACTGCGATATATTTGCGGATGAATGGAAGGGTCTCATGTCAGCATGCTTGAAATTTTGTGAGCTTGACAAATGATTTAGTTTTAGCTTATAGGACATTTTTATTTTTTATTTTTATTCTTGTATTTTAATTTTTATGACCTTTATTGCTATGTATAATTTGTAAAATCTTTTAATTAATCTATTTGTTAAATTGAATCTTTAATTTTGATATATATATTTTTGTAATTAATTAGTGTAATTGGTAAACCGTTCTAATGATTAAATAAATAAATATATATAATATATTTTTATTTTCTCTCACAACAAAATTAAGATTAACATAATATTATTAAAAAATATATAAACAGTAAAATATGGGGCGAAAAAAAAAACAGAACAGTAATCACATAAATTTTAGGCGGTAATTAGTTAACCTGTTTTGTGAGAGACTGGTGCCTGAAATAGGTATTAAAAACCTGTGCTACAGGTCACCAGAGCCCAACTCCGCTGATTTACATAAAGTACCTTGAAACTGAAATTTTGAATAAAGATGAAAAAATAAAATAAAATAAAATTTATACTCACATCCAATCAAACAGCATCATGTATGTTGTTTTCGTATTGAACGCGAAGGCTAGGCCTCTCAAATCCCGCGCCAGTCCTATGAGAGTCTTCTTGGCCTCTTCCGTCGCGAACATAGGCCCTTCCGTGGGGCCTAGGAGGCCTATTATACTCTCGAAGGCCGCTGGAAAAAACAAAATTTGTCAGTGCAGTAATGAAACTGCGAGTACCATGGTACCATAACGCTTTATTCACTAACTAGCTGTTACCCGCGACTTCGTATGCGTTAAATTTATTTTGTAAGTATCGCATTCCCGCCCTTTAAAAAGTTCCATCGCAAACTGACGACCATTTGAAGACCTTCAAAACATAAAAGGTAAAATCCCAAAAAAACTCTATATAATTAAATATTTGTGTACATTTCACACAGCGCCATCTAGCCCCAAACTAAGAAAAGCTTGTACTATGGGCACCAGATGGCTGATAGAATACTTATCCTTTTTTTGGAATCTTACTTATATTATAAATGCGAAAGTTTGTGAGGATGTTTGTGCCTTAATCACGCCTAAACGGCCGAACGGATTTAAATGAAACTTGGAATATACATAGTACATGTGCTGGATTAACATACCTATAGGCAATTTTTCATCCGGGTACCACGCGAGCCGCGGGCGGCAGCTAGTAATACATAATACTACAACACCCAGACCCGGAAGACATATTTGCAGGACATACAAACATTTCTCCCGTAGCGCCTGTTGCATCACAGCCGAGGTCGTCACACCTCTTACCTGTAAGAGGCATCATGAACTGATTGAACCTCTGCTCATCCTCTCCCAATTCCACCATCAGCAGTCTCCCCAGTGCCGTGTAGAGCATCGTGCGGCAGCGCATTTCGCAAGTGCCCGCGCCCGTGATGCCCAGGAATGGAAAGTGCTCCGCCTGGAATTGAAAACAATTATTTAAATTAATATTTGTTGACGGCCTCGGTGGCGTGGCGGACGATTGCTCGGCGGAGACGCAAGAGGCGCGGGTTCGATTCCCGCTGCGGCAGAATGGTTTGCATTTTCTGCAAATATTTCCTCCGGGTCTGGGTGTTGTGGTAGCATGGTACTCGTAGTTTCTGATACCCACGACACGGAATCCTAGTGTGGGGTCAGGACCATGTATGTGACTGTTGGGTGTTATTTATTTATTTAATATTATTTATTTCACACAGCGCCATCTAGCCCCAAACTGAGCACAGCTTGTACTATGGGAACCAGATGGATGATAGAATACTTATATACTTTTTTATAGATATCCTACTAATATTATGAACGCGTTTGTAAGTATGGATGTATGGATGTTTGTTGCTGAACGGATTTGAATGAAACTTGGAAAATACATAGTATGCGTGCTGGAATAACATGCAGGTTACTTTTTATCCTGGTATTACGCGAGCAAAGCCGCCGGCAGAAGCTAATATGCATACATCCTCACAAACTTTCGCATTTATAACAAAGTAACATTATCACATCATCCAGACTCAGAAGAAATATTTGCAGAACATGCAAACATTTCTCCCGTAGCGGGAATCGAACCCGCGTCTCGTGCATCTAGGTCGAGCACTCGCGCCCGCCACGCCGCCTAGGTCGTCGGATGGTGCAATTGACGAAATAATCGCGTAACAAACATAAAAAAAACATACGGTGGAATTGAGAACCCCTCCTTTTTGAAGTTGGTAATACTCACGGTGTGATGTGTCAGCATGAACTGCACCTCCTCCAGTTTGACCAGTTTCCTGACGCAGGAGTAGCCTCCACTCAGCTCGCTGAGTAGCCCTAGAGTCTTAGATATTATCTGTTCGGAGCTGCCCCAGTATTTCAGGTTTGTTATTCTGAAACAACAAAATACTAATTAATTAAAATACTCAACACCTAGATGAGCATAAACACCTACTATTTTTCTGCATGTATCGTGTGTTGTCATGTGGTGTCGTATCGTTCCATGACGTGTCGTGTAGTATTTTTTTGTCCCTTTTCCGTATGTAAATATATCTCTGTGTGTGCCAAATAAATGTATTTCTTTCTTTCTAGTATGTCATGCAGTGTCGTGTCGTGTCATATCGTATTTACGTTCGGTCAGCGGCTGCATCCGTGTTCGGTTAATCCGTTGATTCCACGGCTCTTAGACTGGTGACCCGAGGCCGTTGGTTATATGAATCGTCTCTTGTAGATGTGTGAGGTGACACGTTGCGTTAATATGAATGGCGTAAGCCGTAATAGAACATAATGATATTATTATGGTATCATAGCGTGTCATTTCGTGTGGTGTGGTTAAGTGTCGTTATCGTGTCCTGTCATGTGATGTCGTGCCGTGTCGTGTCATGTCGTGTAGTGTCGTTTCATGTTGTGTCCTGTCGTGTCGCATAGTCATTATACTTACATCTTCCTCATCAAAACGCTGAGTAGTCTGCTCTCGTCGTTGAGCCCCAACACTTCGCTGAGTCTTCTGTAGACCTTGCTGTTCTTCTGCATGTGTTCTCCGACGTAGATCTTGCGGAACTGTTCGAAGAACGACATCATAGCCAGTTCTAGCTTCTCGCAGCCACCCTGCAAATAACACAGACACAATAATGCTCCAACTCGTTCTTTTTAAACATGATTGTAAAGAAACCACACATACACATTAATACGTCCGTTTCAATTCTATTCTCTTCAATTCTTCAATTTGTGAAACATCCATAACAGTTTATATTATGTGTTCTGTTGGCGTTGCCTGATAATAAATATATAAATAAATTCAACGCCGTAAAATAGACTGAATTCAGGTAAATTGTAGCAGCAGATTCATATAAAGTGGAATCTGTTAGATCCATCAGTTATACTAACCAATCCATATATACTTACTAACGAAACCAATATTGCAGGTCTAAAAAGGCCGTTTTGAGCAAATTAATTTCCTGAATTAATTGGGGTGTTATTTATGTATTTTCTTTATTTATAAAGAAAAATACGTAAATAGTCCGAATTCCAGGTGGATTGTACTCAATTCAATTCGGCAGCACATTCATATTTCATATATATAGACGGCCTCGGTGGCGTGGCGGGCGATTGCTCGGCAGAGACACAAGAGGCACGGGTTCGATTCCCGCTGCGGAAGAAATGTTTGCATGATCTGTAAATATTTCTTCCGGTTCCGGGTTGTGGTACAATAGTACTCGTAGTTTCTGATACCCACGACACAGGGAATCCTAGTGTGGGGTCAGGACTATGTATGTATGTGTGTACAACAGATTCATACAAAGCGGCCTTTTTAACACTTCTCGTTACCTGTGCGAGCCTAGTATCAGTAAGATCCATTAACTGTAGTACTCTGCAGACCAGTTCACCGTCCATCGCGTCATTCTCGTCGCAGGCGTTCAGAGATGCCCTGCCGCCTATAGCCGCGCCGATGATGTATACCAGCCAGGTTAGCTGACCTGTGGGGTGAAGGAAAATACATATAAATATCATCTTCCTACCCCTATCCCACTCTATGTGGGGTGGTCACATGACCCTTGGATCATGCTATAAGTTTTGGCTAAGGTGTTTTATGACTGGCCGCCTGCCTGACGTCAACCCTCCTTGTGAATACTTTCTTATTGTATCTCATCATGTTGAAGAGGATACTATCCCTTAGTCGACTTTTACGACATGCTCGGGAGAGAAGCAGCTGGACGCATTCTATGTTTTTTCTTTACTCCCAGACCAGCGAAGAGTATTACTATTTTGTACTAAACCTACTAATATCATAAACTTCTCTGTTGAACTGGGACCGACAATTTAACGTGCCCCCCGCTAATCGCTCAGCTCGTATCGCCATTTGCGGTCACCCATCCGAATTGTGACCGAGCACAACGTTGCTTAACTTCAACGATCAATCAAGAACGTCTAAGCGAGCTAAGAACTTCAAAGCGAGCTAAGAACGTCTAAGCGAGTTAAGAACGTCTAATCGAGCTAAGAACGTCTAAGCGAGCTAAGAACGAACTGTAATATTTATTTATATGTATGTATATATGTATATATTTTTGTAGATATATATTATTTGTATATATTTATATTGTGTGTAGTATATCTTATTAGTTTACTAGCTGTTGCCCGCGACTTCGTACGCGTGTAGTACATTATTTTATTCTATAATAGCGGTCGCCCGCGGCTCCGCCCGCGTGGATGCCGGTTACCGCTGCAAAAAGCCTACCCAGGAAAGACACGGTCAGTCGCGAGGTCGGCTCCCTACGCAGCGGTCGTGCAGCAGAAATCGTAATATTTTAATTTCGCCATAACTTCAAAACCAAACGTCCAATTTTAATCATTCAAAGACCAAATATTATCTCCATAAACTGTTCTTAGTGATGAAATCATTTATTTTGATAAGGATTAATAGCATGAGTAAAATAAACGCGTTTAAATGTAGTCCAAAAAAAATTCAAGATTTTTAAATAAAAAAATGGTTGCTGTGCCTCACTCGACATAGATGGGTATAGTGTGTCGCGGACTTTTTTGTAGATATTTATAAGATCTACAATTAATTAGAACATTTTATGGTTCTATCTTTTATAGTTTAGGCAGCGTACGCAAAATAAGTAACTTTTCTGGTTGATTTTTTACACCTTGTGTCCGAAAAACCCAAATATCTTACGGAACCCTATTTTTTTCCAAAATAAAATATAGCCTATGTTACTCGTGGATAATGTAGCTTTCGAATGGTGAAAGAATTTTTAAAATCGGTCCAGTAGTTTTTGAGCCTATTCAGTACAAACAAACAAACAAAGTTTTCCTCTTTATAATATTAGTGTAGATAGTGTAGATTATATTTGTAAGCTTATCTTTATGTTTTCCTTTTTCCTGTCTCTGTACACATAACTTCCACTTATGTTAAAGCCTCTCCCTTGCCTCAAAGGTTTGCTGGCAGAAAACTCTTTAAGAGTTAAGCTCGCCTTTGTACATGTACTTTTTAATGTTTTGTGTGTATTTGTTTCGTTTCGTACAATAAAGAATTTCAGAACGTCTAAGCGAGCTAGGAACGTCTAAGCGAGCTAAGAACGTCTAAGCGAGCTAAGAACGTCTAAGCGAGCTAAGAACGTCTAAGCGAGCTAAGAACGTCTAAGCGAGCTAAGAACGTCTAAGCGAGCTACGCCACGAGCGCTACAAACCTTGTAGAACCATTATCTGCTGTGCTTGTGTCTCTATGCTGTACGCGTGGGCCGCTCGATCGAAATGAGCGACTAACAGCTGACAAGTGTTCGCGTACTCGCATCTTCCGATCACAGACAGTTGGTCCAACTGTTGCTGGACTGTGCAGACGTCGTCCAAAGGGTCTTCTAGGCCGTCTCTGGAATTAAACCATTGCATTACTATTGTATATGTATACCTACCTATCCTATGTAAGTAGGGTAGGCCGTGCTACTTATAAGGCTTTGTCCCATTTCAAATAAACCAGTGTGAATTATACCGGCTTTCTGTCAACACCTCTGTAGGCTACCTATACAACAATTACTCAATTTCTTTATTTAATTTCTCTCACAAAGGTCTCTTAATGTGTATTTCGTGAATTAATTGTCACAGGACATAATTTTAAACCTGTTTTGTGTGAGACTGGTGACTGAAAATTCCACAATTTATTTTCAGTCACCTGTCTCACGCAAAACAATTATTTTTTCCACATCTGGGTGTTGTAATATTATGAATAATAAGTATGTATTAAAAAAAAGTAGGTAAGTATTCTATCAGTCATTTGGTTCCCATAGCTTTGGGGTCAGATGGTGCTGTGTGATAAGTCCTCAAATATTTATTTAATGTAGGCCGCAGTGACGCCAGGACTCCAGTAAATGCGGTTCGGAGGCCTTCACATACGGTACTGATACCACCATTCCACATAGATATTGGACAGTGGAGTAGCGGATAGTCTGGTTACTAACGGAAGCCATTCTGGTTACTAACTCAGTAGCTAACATACCTGACTATGCATGTGACAGAGTCTAGTCTAGATCCGATGTAGGCCGCAGTGACTCCGGGCGCGTAGGTCTCCAGTAAATGCGGTTCGGAGGCCTTCACATACGGCACAGAAGCCACCATTCGTTGCCATAGCGATAGAAGGTAGTGGACTGAGTTCGGTGCAAACTGCCACATCTGAAATTAAACAACAATTGATTAAAAAATAACTGACTGAACTATCGAGTCGTGATGATTTGATATTTTCTCGGGAATTACATACATACATACATAAAATCACGCCTGTTTCCCATAGGGGTAGGCAGAGATCACGGATCGCCATTTGCTACGATCCTGACATACTTCTTTTGCTTCCTTCACTCTCATCACATTCCTCATGCATGCTCGTCGGTTTAGGGTACTCTTGACCTGGCCCTTTTCCAAAACGTCGCTGATTTGGTCCAGGTACGTGCGCCGAGGTCTTCCCCTTCCAACGGTACCATTCACACTCGCCTCATACACCTGTCTCGTTAATCTTCTTTCATTCATCCTCTCTACATGACCGAACCATCTTAACATACCTTTCTCAATCCTCATCACTACATCTTCTTTCACTCCACATCGCTCTCTTATCACGCTGTTTCGCAATCTATCTTTCAAAGTTACCCCACACATACTTCGCAACGCACGCATTTCTACTGCATTCACTCTACTTTGAATTACTTTTAATCTCGGGAATTACTTTTATTTAATACTAGCTGACCCCGCGAATTTCGTACCGCCTTAGAATTAATATTGCAAATAATGCACTAGCTCTCCTAGCTGAATCTCTAGCAGTATAACTCTGAACATCACCACCCCTGACTGAACAAACTCACCTGCAAGCTCTGCTGAGTGAACTTGGCGATCAGCGCGATGAGTCCCGGATACTTGTCATCACTAGCTCTCCTAGCTGAATCTCTAGCAGTATAACTCTGAACATCACCACCCCTGACTGAACAAACTCACCTGCAAGCTCTGCTGAGTGAACTTGGCGATCTGCACGATAAGTCCCGGATACTTGTCATCACTAGCTCTCCTAGCTGAATCTCTAGCAGTATAACTCTGAACATTACCACCCCTGACTGAACAAACTCACCTGCAAGCTCTGCTGAGTGAACTTGGCAATCTGCGCGATGAGTCCTGGGTAGTTGTCGACCATCACTAACTCTCCTAGCTGGTAATTTGACTTGAGACGCGCTAGCAGACGACAGAACTCGTGGTAATTCACCGGGTCTGATAGGCCCTGGAACAGAAAACAAGGAATAATTACACTACATAATTATTATGCATACTTTATTAAATAATATAAACAGTGTGAAGGAAAACATCGTGAGTAAACCCGCGGCTTAGTCAGTTCCGCACGTATTGACCATGTCTTTCCTGTGGACAAGGCCGACTAAGCTGTGAGGATGGAATAGGTGGGCAAGCCTACTCCATCTTAATTCGTCCCGGGAACTATAGCGTCCCCTTTGTGAAGGTAAAAAGTTGCCTCCTGACGCTGTATAATTCATTTCTATAGATGGTAAAAGGCCTTAGTAGTAGTTTATTAAATTACTTATAAACAAAATTATACTCACATGTGGGCTTATTCAACAAAATACATCGAGATCAATAAATTCACATTGATTGCATATTGTTCTCCTTAATATATTTATAACATCTACCGCCTTTTTTATTTTTATATTTTCCTTCCATCTCTAAATTTGTACTAGACAGAGGAGTATTAGTCATTCTACCAAACAAATGAGGTTTGTGATGATGTTTGGCGGCAATACTGAGTAGTACTTAATCTGTGACAATGTATAAAGCAAGGAGGTTAAAACATAATGTAAGCTGACAATACAAAAAATACAAAATACAAAATAGTTTATTTAGGAACAGAATATACATTGGTATAAAATAACATAATAGTACACGATGATAGTTGCAGTAGTTAAGAACTGTGTCGCAACTATCAACGCCCACCTCCATGACCACGGAGCGTAAAGTTCCTTATACAGAAAAGGACTAAAAGTAGTTAAAAAAATTTAAACACAAAAAATTATAATAATACATAAGACAGTAACTAAGTTGTGTGTGTGAGTGTGCGTGTTTGTGTGTGTGTGTGTTTGTGTGTGTGTGTGTGTGTGTGTGTGTGTGTGAGTGTTGTGTGTGTGTGTGTGTGTGTGTGTGTGTGTGTGTGTGTGTGTGTGTGTGTGTGTGTGTTTATGAGTGTGAGAGAGAGTAGGATATTACACTAATACTGTGAGAAGATTTTCAGTAGAATCGTAGGAAAGTGGCTGAAGCCATACTAGCAATTTAATTTTTAATTTATATAGTGTAAGGCTGTAGATATTAAGCTCCTTGTTGATCCTGTTGTAGAGTCTCGAGCTAATAAAGTAATTATGGCGGCTGGCAAGTTCAGTTCTACGATTTTCAATTTTGCAGACTCTGTCAGGTCTTCGTTTGGAGGAAGTCTTAGGGTCATATAGAAGCTGAGTATGTTTACGTAAGACCGTGTTGAAGATGAAGAGCTGCCTAACTGTTAGGACATTATTTAGGGAATATAATTCGGAAGTGGGAAAACGAAAGGGCTTGCCGGCCATGACCTTAAGCACTGCTCTTTGGGACCTCTCTAGCGCCAACAAGTGAGATTTTGCTGATCCGCCCCAAGCCGTAATGCAATAGGATAGTACAGATTGTGCCAAAGCGAAGTATACTGTTCTAAGTGAGTGGATGTCTAAAGTAGAACGAAGCTTCTTAAATATGTATATTAATTTTCTGGTGCGAGAGACTGCTTGGGCAATATGAAGGTTCCAGAGCATACAACTATCTAGCGTTACACCAAGATATTTAATGGTAGAAGAGTGCTCTAACGGCTTACAGGGACAGGGCTTGGGTTGAGTATTTCGACAGGAATGGGGGAAGATACTAAAAGAAGGTGAAGGTTGGCCAGATGAATTAGGGGAAAAAGAAAGGAACTTGGTTTTATTTAAATTTAAGGTTAGTAGGTTTGATTCAAACCAAGACATAACGGCACTTAATGCTGATTCTGCAAAACAGAAGGTTTCAGACCAGTTTCTGCCATCCACAAGTAAGACAGTATCATCTGCATATGTGATGATCTTGCAATTGGGGAGGTTCAGTTGACAAAGTTCGTTAATGTAGATGAGGAACAAGGTAGGTCCAAGGACACTACCTTGCGGAACACCAAACTCAACGGTTTCATCCTTACTCTTATAACCATCAATAACAACATATTGAGTTCGATTGAGGAGATAATTTTTAAAAATGTCAAGGCTGGCACCTCTGACACCAATAGCATCCAGCTTTGATATAAGAATGGGGACAGAAACGGTGTCAAAAGCCTTACAAAGATCAAGGAAAATTCCTAGCACTTTCCGCCGTTTGTCTAGCTTCGTGATAATAGTATTTGTTAAGTCTAGGACAGCATCTTCAGTAGATATTCCTCGTCTGAATCCATACTGGTTATGCGAGAGTATATTGTTGGTGTTCAGAAAACTTATAAGTCTGTTATTTAGTAATTTTTCTAAGATCTTTGATAGAACAGAAAGAACAGAAATAGGCCTATAATTAGTAACACCGTTTCTGTCTCCACTCTTATATATGGGATGGACTACTGCTTTTTTAAACGAAGTTGGGAAGATACCAGTCGCGAAGCAAAGATTAAATAAAAAGTTAAGTACGGGGATTAGGACATGTCTGGCAGCTTTGATAACAGAAGTAGGTATATTGTCCCATCCTACTGCACATCTGTCTTTTAAACCCATAATAACAATTTCAATCTCAGAGTTATCTACACTAAATAAAGCCATTGAGTTAGGATTGAGGGAATTGAGAGGAAGTTGCCTTGTGGGGCGAGAGGCGTGTGCAAGGGGAAATTTAGAGGAGAGAGACTTACCAATATTAGCGAAGAAGTGGTTTACTTTGTCTACGGAGCAAGTTGGGGAGCTAGCTAGCCTAAGAAGGTTACTGGCCGAGGACTCCCTACGATTTAGGTTAGCGATGTCCTTAATAACTTTCCACGTAGCCTTAGGATTTTTGCTAGCTTTCAGGAACTCATTGCGTTCGAAATCCCGTTTTATTTTTTTCAACAAGTTGTTGCAAAAGTTCCTGTAGCGAGCAAAAACAGTTTTATTCAAATGGTTTTCCGGTTCTTTACGAAATTTTTTGTACAAACGATCTCTGTGACGAATGCATCTGAGAAGACCAGGGGTCATCCAGGGTTTCATAATTCTTTTCCTGCTCGGGATGTTAGAGTTGTGAGAGTTTTTATTAATTACTGTTGAAATAATATCTATGAGAGAATCAGTAGCACTATTCGGATCAGTATGGTTTAGGATAGGGGAGAAGTCAGTGGTTTCTAGGTCAGATACAACGCTGCTCAAGTCAAAACGTCGTATGGTCTGAGAGGGTTTTTTGTGAATATGGGGTTTGAAGTCGATGCTGAAAATAATAGGGACGTGGTCAGTTATTAAGGAGTCAAGAGCGATGGTAATAGATGCACAAAGAGTTCTAAGTATGACATGGTCTAGGCAATTATCTTTTCTAGTGGGAAGTGTGTAAGCAGGCAACATACCATGTGACGCTGTCATATTCAGATAACGATCTGCATCAGGGTCGCAAGCTGCAGGAACGATATTTATATTTAAGTCACCTATTATTGATACAGTTTTAAACTTATTAAGCAGAGTTAGAGAAGAGTCAAGGCTGTCTATAAAACGGTCAATGTTCCTGTACGATGGTGAACGGTATATGGCGATGATAGCAATTTCGTCACCAAATTTAATTATAAGGGCGTTGGCATCGTCTAGCAATGGGTATTCAATTGTGTGTTTTAGTTCACTTTTAACATAGGCCACGACTCCTTCGTTCTGATTATTATAGGATGTAGAGTAAACGCTAAACCCATTTAGTTGTGGTAGGTTTGGGCATTTACTAAGCCAACATTCTGAAAGAATGATGACTTCAAAATGAAGTTGAATTCTCGCTAACAGAACCAAAAGACTGTCGTAATTACAATTTATACTACGTATATTCACATGGAAAATTTTTGTAGAGGATCTGGGAATATATTTATCGCATTGTTCTGGAGAGCACAGGAAATGATCAGAGACCGAAATATTTTCAATATCGTTTGAGATAGTACACAAATCATCCATAGTGAAGGACAGAGAACAACATTGGACCATGAACATTAATTAGGATTAAGTACGGAGTTTTAATGGACCAAATTACAAAGAGAGTCTCACAAGAATAGTAGAGTCGGGTGTAAGTGTTTGTGTAACATGAAATTGTATAAGTGTGTAGTGTGAAAGTGTTTAGTGTGTGTTGAGTGTGAGTTTGTATAGATTTTATTTGTTTAGAGTCGATATGGATTAACTTACGAATTTTAAACATAAGGGAGCGTAGAAATATTAAAATGTTGCAGATACAAAAAATACAATAAGACGAGCACTGGTTAGACATTTCATTGGAAACAGCTAGTCATTCAAGGACTTTAGCCTTGTCCAAATCGGACTCCTTTACTATACGGATCAATGGTCCATTTTTCCTCTTGCGCAAGAATATCTTTCCATGCGATACCCAGCAAAACTTGTAGTCATTCTGTTTTGCAGTCTCTCTCGCAAGAAAATAAAGTTTCTTCATTTTCGTAGAGAGGTTTTCCGATAGGAAAATCGGTCGTGCTGGACCACTGATATGAATATGTTCAGTGGTAAGCCTGGAAGAGCCTTTATTAAATTGGCGGAACATATGTATTATCTTTTCCTTTTGTAAGACGCTGGTGAGGTCCACAATAATTGTCCTACTACCAGGATCTTTGGCTTGGATTCTAAAAATGTCTTTCACATCGCTGGGCACAACCGGCACATTCAGTGCCTTAGTGGTCCTAATAAAAGTATCCACAAGGGACGACTTAGACTCGGCGGCTTGAGCGGGAACATTCCTTATTTCAAGGCAAGTAGATCTACTCTGACGTTCAAAGGCGTCCAATTTGTCCTCGAGAGACCTTATGTAGAGGATTTCAGCTTTTTTCTCTGATTCCAAAACCTCGACTCTCTTCTGTAGTGTGTCGTATTTTTCCGTCAGGAAACTTACAGCTGAGCGGACCTCTTTAACTGCCTCGCATATGGTACTCATTGTTTTTTCCTGTTCAGATTTTAAACTTTGGAACATTTGTTTCATTTCCTCCATGAACGAAGCGAGCACGTCAGAGTCATCTGCTTCACTGTCCACACCCATAGCACCCACGCATCTACGCTTGGACTTGCGTGATAAGGCGGGGAGGTTAGGAGCAGAGGAGCAGGCGTGTAGTTGTGGTTGTTCAATCAAAGAAACATGAAGCAGGTCCGCCGGTGTAGGCGCCGGAGAGGTCGAAGAGGAGCGTACTAGAGCGGGCCGGCTTACCGATTGCGCAAGTGAAGCCGTGGCTGATAGCGCGGGGGAGGGTGGTGGGGTACGTTTAAGCGGCATGACGTAAATTGTAGTTTAGCCAAACAAAGTACCAAGGCAACAGCAAAGCGAAGCAGTCGAAAACACAGCACAGCAGCAACCAAGGTTCTAGCAATACTGGGCGCAAGCGACAGTATTAAGCCAAAGTGAGGCAGTCCAACATAAGAAGAACTCACGGGCACACAGGCAGGCACGTAGAATCACGCGACGCGTTGTCTCTTTCGCACTTATAGAAATACCTGGTTTGGTCAAAGTAGGCCGATCCTTCCAACTTGCGGCTGTGTGTGTTGCGCAGTGAGTAGGTAACGCAGTGTACAGGAGAGTTCAACGTGTGCGCAGTCTTGGCTACTTGCAAGTGTGCATGCGCGGGACTTAGCGTCAAGTCTTGGTTATTTATGCACTCCTATTATTGCACTTCAATTTTAATAATTTATTATTTTAGTTTTGAAATAATTTTAACAGCGGGGTAACTTTAAACACGTCTGAACGGAGCAGAGGTCCGGAGGGAAGGGGAATAATTATATAAGGGACATAATTAATCTAAGGCTTCTTGTTTTATTTTCGGCAAGAAATCAAAAATTACCAGGCAAGCAGAACCTAAAAGGAGGTTGCACGCCATTCGCATTACTCAGACTTGCGTACGTGTTCATCTAAATATCATTCAGAATGCTTACCAGGTTTAAGTACGGTGGCCACAAGCCTGGTGACTGTTGAAGAAAGAGCTAGCGTGGTGAAAGGACGGAAATGCCACTAAACTATCATAGTATCACCAGAGGAGCAGAAATTACAAGAAAACAGCGGTTAAAACTTTTCGTCCTCTCGTTTGTTCGCGCAAAGTACCAGGCTAGCAGAACCCACAAGGAGATTTCACCTGTGTGTTGTCGAGTATCAAAACTTTTCTTCCTCTCGTTTGTTCGCGCAAAGTACCAGGCCAGCAGAACCCACAAGGAGATCTCACCTGTGTGTTGTCGAGTAATAAAACATTTCGTCCTCTCATTTGTTCGCGCAAAGTACCAGGCTAGCAGAACCCACAAGGAGATCTCACCTGTGTGTTCTCGAGTATCCGATGCACGCCTGCAGCGAGTCTGTTGAGGAACTTAGCCCGTTCGTTGTTGCTGAAGAGAGATCGACGGACAGACGCCAGTTGAACCAGGCAGGACAGAGCCAGGGAAGCGAGGGAACCTCCCAAAGCATGGTACAACTCGAAGAACAGGTCCAGGGTGCCCGATTCTAGGAACGTCGGCCGCCATGATGTGGGGATCTGGAAGGATAATAATAATAATAACACCCAACCGTCACATACATAGTCCTGACCCCACACTAGGATTCCCTGTGTCGTGGGTATCAGAAACTACGAGTATCATGGTACCACAACACTCAGACCCAGAAGAAATATTTACAGAGCATGCAAACATTTCTTCCGCATCTACAAACATCGAGGATACTGGAACGCTATTGATTATGGAACAAAATAATGTATTACACGCGTATGAAGTCGCGGGCAACAGCTAGTATATTATATATTGCTGGCTGGGGGGGGGGGGGTTAGCGGGGGGATAATGCACAATACACCCTACCACGGGACGTCAGTGCAGATCTTTGTTCCCCTAACATTAATTAGAATAAGAATGGCATCAGTTAATAGAGTCAATCATAAGTATCAAATCAAATTTGTACACTCACTTGCACGGTACAGATATCATCAGAGGACTCATCACTGGTGGTCCCTATGAAGTCGAACATGAGACAGCTATGCGCCAGCTTTAACAGCGCCCCCAACAGCTGCTGCTGGCTTTCCGCAGAGAGAGATGGGCTCTTCGCCCTCACCGAGCCGAGGAGAGAGCAGGAGAGACGGAACATCTCAAATAGCTGCGTATCCCTGTGGAGAGAACAGGAAGATAAGAGATCAGGGGGGCTAAGTAGGCAGCTTTAAGCAATTCATTTTTCGATTTTATACCAAACTAGCTTTTGCCCGTGGCTTCGCTCGGGTGGTAATCCAAACAAAAAGTAGCCTATATGTTATTCCAGCACATATACTATGTGTATTCCGAGTTTCATTCAAATCCGTTCAGTCGTTACGACGTGATTGTGGCACAAACATACATCCTCACATCCACACATCCTTACATCCTCACAAACTTTCGCATTTATTATATTAGTAGACAAATCCTCAGTGATTCATGTAATTTTTGTAAAATGGTCCGAATCGTAGGTGAATTGTACTCAATTCGATTCAGAAGCAGATTCATATTTGGCCGTAAAATGGTCGGAATTTTTGTAAATCGGTTAAAAAGTTACATACTTTGACAGCCCATTTTACCCCTTTTTTAAGGGTTGTTTTGAAAATATCCACCGTAATATAATCTCAAAACTTTAGGATCTCGTGCTTTAATCCAGCAAGTAGAGATGGGTAGTTCCGGATTTAAATAGTTCCAGGAACTATGTCCTGTCCTGGAACGATGTCGGTCCAATCCGAGGTGTGAACCTAAACATGTTCAACATGTCTATCATTGGATTGGATGGAATGGCGGACGAAAACCTAAGCCGAAGCGAACACTGTCTGATTATTTAATATGAAAAAAAATGCTTTTAGCGTAAACATCTTCGGGAAACATGTCCATCGGTTCAATCTTTGGTCGAACTGAAAGAAACATTACATGTGAACTAGCGGAACGACACAGTTCCTCGAACATGTTCCCCGAACATGGTTCCGCAATGAAAATGAATCGTTCCATGTTCAATCCTCTCAACATGTTTTGCGCATGTCTACCAGCAAGTAGATTTTTTCTTAAAAACTAATTATAGCCAGGTCGAACCTCACCTGAACGACATAGCGATCTTCCTGTGCTTAGCGAGTGACCGGTTGGCATCGGCCTCGGATACCTGGTTCATTTCCGTCACCAGCTGGCACAGGAGTTGTACACCGATTGTGCCTAACTCTTCACTCTGAAAAGGAGAAAAATATATTTTATACTAGCTGTCGCCGGCGGCTTCGCTCGCGTGGTACCCGGATAAAAAATAGCCTATATGTTAATCCAGTACATGTACTATGTATATTCCAAGTTTTATTCAAATCCGTTCAGCCGTTTAGGCGTGATTGAGGCACAAACATCCAAACATCCAAACTCACAAACTTTCACATTTATAATATAAGTAAGAAGTAAGATAAATAACTACTTCCTTTCTTTGTTTTTCTTTCCTTTTATTGTTTCTGTCATTCTTTCTGTGCTGTGTCTTGTGTGCCAAATAAATAATATATCTATCTATCTAACTAACTTCCCGCGGATTCGCTCTCGTGGTACTCGGATAAAAAAATAGCCTATATGTTAATCCAGCACATGTACTCTGTATATTCCATGTTTCATTCAAATCGCTGGGTGTGGTCAGTACTTGAATGGGTGACCGCACTTTTTGCACTCCAATTTTTTTATATCAAGTTCTAATTCTTAAAATCATATTCAATGCGAACGAAGTCGCGGACAACAGATATTTTATAATATAAGTAAGATTCTACATGCTTTAGACTTACCCAGTGCTCTGAAGCTCTGGTGGTCTAGTTGGTAGTGATCCCGCCTTCCGATCCTAAGGTCGTGGGTTTAAATCCGGTCGTGTACCAATGTATTTTTCTATGCGAATAATTTATGTGCGCTTTACCAGTACTCTCAAACGGTGAAGGAAAAAATCGCGAGGAAACCCGCGGCTTAGCCAAGCTCAGCGCATATCGACCATGTCTATCCCGTGGACAAGACCGACTAAGCTGAGAGGATGGAATAGATGCTGGGCAAGCCTACTCCATCTTAATTCGTCCCGGGCACTACAGCGTCCCGTTTGTGAAGCTAAAATTTGCCTCCTGACGCTGTATAAATCATCTACTATAGATAGTAAAAGACCTTGGACTCACCCTGAGGAATATAGTGAGGTCATTGATGACGTTCTGGAAGACGTACTCCTCCTTGATGACGTCGAACCAGCTGAGCTTGGTGATCCGCGCGAAGAGTGCCACCAGCGCCTGGACCGTGAAGCTGGCCAGTTTGGCGCGGGTGGCGAGATAATTCAACACATAGTTTCGGATGTCTAGCCGCTGTTGTGTTGAGAGACTGCTAGTTGAACTGGAAAGAACACGGTTTTCAGAATAGAATAGAATAGAAATTGTTTATTTGACACACAATACACAGAGAACACAAAACACTAGACACAAAAAAAAAATATAACAATAGGGTAATAAAAAAATAGAACAGAGATGGAAAACATGAAACAATAAAATTGGTTTCAGGGTTCTATTATTCTATACTGACGGCCTCGGCGGCGTGGCGGGCGATTGCTCGGCAGAGACGCAAGAGGCGCGGGTTAGATTCTAGCTGCGGAAGAAATGTTTGCATGTTCTGCAAATATTTCTTCCGGGTCTGAGTGTTGTGGTACAATGTATGTATACACATAGTTTCTAATACCCACGACACAGGGAATCCAGTGTGCGGTCAGGACTATGTATGTGACTATTGGGTGTTATTTATCTTACTTATATTTATCATACTTCATCATACTTACATTATAAAATTGAAAAGCTTTAGTTTGCTTGAAATTACCGTCGTAAAGTTCAAAACGCAACGATAGCGCGTACTAACTTTACCTGTGCTGCCATCTAGTATTGTTATAAATGCGAAAGTTTGTAAAGATGTTTGGATGTTTATGCCTCAATCACGCCTTAACGGCTGAACGGATTTGAATGAAACTTGGAATATACACGGTACATGTACTGGATTAACATATATGCTAATTTTTATCCGGGTACCTAGCGAGCGAAGCCGCGGGCGGCAGCTAGTTATTTTTATATGAAGCGCTCGTGGCGTAGCTTGCTCAGACATTCTTCATTGATCGTTGAAGTTAAGCAACATTGTGTTGAGGCAGCCAAAGGAATAAATTGAAAATGGCTAATTACAACCGCCATGTTGGATTTTTTTACACTTCATAATAGCCTATGACACCCTCGTCATCCAGAAGTATCCAACGACACCTCCTTTTTAAAAATCCGTCTAGCCGTTTGGACTACAGCTTCAGCTAAAGCAGGGCCAGGGGTTCCCAAACTTATTTTGTCAATTGCCCACTTTGAGAATAAATTATTATTTACCGCCCCCATTTTTTCACCTACTTTAAAACCACTCTAACTTCAATTTAAATTAATTATTGTGAGCTATATTAGCGGAGATTAAACATTTATTATAAACGAGACTTTTACTATAACCGGCAAGGGTTAACTTGAGACCTGAGCGCAGTAGGTAGTACACAACGGCGCTCAGGTCTCAAGTTAACTCTTACGGGCTACACCTGCAAATGAGAATGATTATTGAAACGCAACTTAATAGTATTCAGACAGATAGAGTTAGTTTGAGCAATCTCTTAATTTATATTAGTCGATGTTCGCAAGTTGAGAGTCGAGAGCTGAGTCGGTGTCTAAGAGTCCTCCTAGATGAAATTACAAATCGCTCCCCAAGCCTCTACACAACGCATTTTTTCTGGGTCTCTTACCGCCCCCCTTTAGACCTGCAGCGCCCACAAGGGGGCGTTATCGCCCACTTTGGGAACCTCTGAGCTAAAGGAATGCAATACATACATACACTTTAACAAATTGTACAACTTACCGACTGACCAGCTTCCCAAGAGTTGTGGCCGCCAGGAGCTGTGAGTAGCTGGAGTCCGCGCGCTCGAGCAGGGCTTGGCATTTTGTCAGCGTGTCGAGTGACTCCTGTACAAAACAAGCTATTAAATAAAAAAAATAATTAACCCCCGACCCCCGGACAGGACACAACAAATCAACCGGTCCTGTGAAAGTTGTAAAGACACTTGTCAAATGAGCTGATGATCTTCAAACGCCATAATTCTAAGGCCATCTACCATCTATAGTAGGTGATTTATACAGCGTCAGGAGGCAACTTTTACCTTCACAAGCTCCCGCTTGTACCCTACGCTTGTACGCTGTAGTGCCCGAGACGAGCTAAGTTTTAAAGAAGGCTTGCCCAGCACCTATTCCATCGTCTCAGCTTAGTCGGCCTTGTCCACAGGAAAGACATGGTCAATACGTGCGGAGCTGACTAAGCCGCGGGTTTCCTCGCGATGTTTTCCTTCAGCATTTGAGAGTACTGGGATAGCGCACATAAATTTTTCGCACAGAAAAATCCATTGGTACACGACCGGATTTGAGCCCACGACCTTAGGATCGGAAGGCGGGGTCACTACCAACTAGACCACCAGTGCTCTCTTCATTGGTAGCATGTAAGCTTTTCGGGTATAAAGCCAGGAAAGCTGCTGCTGGAATTTGGAATTGAATAAATTACTATTGATACTGAAATACCTGAAAAGCTACAACAGCCTTCTCCGCTTGCTCCCTGATCCCGGGATCCTGTGACTCGTAAAGCTGCTTGCACAACAGCTCAATTTGTATCACCTCCTGAAACACAAAAAATACAATACAATCAAAGCGCTCGTGGCGTAGCTTGCTTATTAGTTCTTGATTTATCGTTGAAGCGTGACCGCAAGTGGCATTACGAGCTGAGCGCTTCCGTGCTTCAGAGGGCACGTTGGTCGGTCCCGGCTTTAAGTCGTTAAGCCATGACGGAGGCCTTTAGGCGGCCTAAAAACTTCGTCACTAGAGTTTGCCACTAGCTCATATGAACATACATACATACAATCCAAGATGAAATAACACTGGAGAAGAAATATACATACATATTATTACGCCCGTATCCCTAATGGGGTGGGCAGGGTAAACATAAGAAAACTTGCAGCCATTTCACATTTAGTCCTAAGATGCATGGTGAACCATGGTGGCAGCAGGCGCGGTCCGAGGGGGGGGGGGGGGGGTCACAGGGGACATGACCTCCCAAAATCGTACATGTCATTAAAAAATCTTATAAAAATTTACAAAATATAAAAGCAATTTTCTGCCCCTAGACGTGATGCCAATAAAAATAGCTTTCATTTGTTTTATAATGTGTGCAATAAAATTGTGTATTGTGCAATAAAATCTGATTTACTCGACATATTCTATTATTAGTGACCCCCTCCAAAATTTCAGGCTGTCAATGACAGGTGATCAGCCCATCAGCCATATAGATGGTCCATCATGTTGGAGGGTACTATCCCTTAGTCGACTTTAACAACAAGCTCAGGGAGAAAAGCAGCTGGATGCATTCTATGTTTTTTCTTTACTCACAGTCCAGCAGAAGAGTAATATTTTTTTTTTATTTTAATGGGGAAATAATGTACAAAAAAATATACAATCATCATCATCATCACCAACAGTTCAACTTTACCCACTGCTGTATCCTATCCTTGAATTTTCAACTATTTCTATGAGTTATTACTGATACTGTACCCCCTATTGTAAAGTATATACCATAACCTCGGTTAATTAATGACTTACCCACTGACTTACGCGATAGTATAACACACAATAATATTAAATTAAAACTAAAGTCATACTTCTTAAATAATTTAGAAAAATATCAATGTTCATTAAATTAAATGTACTTACCTTGCTCCAATATTTTACATAGTCACTTTACAGCTACCTACATTATTACCATTAGTATAATTTAATTACCTACCTAGTTCGTACCTAACAGTTAAGTAAATCTAAGACTCATATAGCATCTACTTTACAAACCTTAGTGGTTTCCGTGGTGCTATTTTAGTTGCTACATTTTTGTAAACTTTTATTATGATAAATAAATTTAAAAAAACTAACTGTGTTTGGGTTAACTAACAAAATTTTGATATTAATGAGGGAAGGATGGGTGAACTTAATTCTGTTAAATGTTTTCTGATGACCCACTTTACTAACATACAAACGAAATATATTTTTTTATGACTTGCACAATAAGAATTATCTAGAGAGTGAATAATATCAGTATATACAGTTCATTTCACATATTCTTATCTATATGGGACATTTGAAGGTGATAATGATCTCCAAATTACAGATTTTCCGCTATTTTTTATAGAACCTGAAAGCTGAAAGTATGAAATAAAATAGGTAAATAAAACCAATGCAATTAGGTTGGTTTTGGTATTTCTAAAGATATAGGTATTAACAAAATACAATGAAGTAAACAAAGGCATTGTTTTGAGTTCTAATTGGCACAAAATATCGAAATTTTGTACCTACCCAAACACAGAGTTAGTTACAGTACAATACTATACAATGGGGCGTACTATCTATCAGTGAAGACTCGCAGAAATAGTCGAAAATTCAAGGATAGGTACCTAGGGTAGTGTATGTCAACAATGAATGAACACAATATAACCAATACGCCGGTAACTTGAAATAACGAAAAAATATTAACTGGAGCTCGTTTTCATGTGAGTTTGGAAGGAAATAAAGCTTAGAAAATAGTTAAATTGCAGTATAAGGTGGCTCTCTGTGAGGTCCAAGTTGAAGTATCATGCCGAAAATTCTAACAATTCGTGTCGGCAGCCACGCGAAGTGATATCCCTTGGCAAGAATATATTTTTTTAAGTTTATTTACTACAATTTATCGGCTAAATCCAGTTAATATTGGCTGAAATTCACAATATTTTGGTGCTCACCTGTTCTTCAGCCATCTTTGTTATTTTCTCGCATTTGAAATTACGTTTCGTTTCATGACATTCGTCGTGATTGTGTGTTCTGTTTTGTTGCACACTCATTTCATTACATACAAACAATTATGCATTTACTTTTTGAAACCTATTTATATAAAATCTATTATTTTCAGAGACATGCTTAACATGGTGTGTACTTCTAAATACAGTATTATAATGTGTATTGTTTTTATTTATTTATTTTTCATATCGTATCCAATTTGTACAAATGATTACAATGCGTTAAACGGAACGTAATCTCGTAAAGTTGCGTTTACATTTTCTTTATGTATTTTTACAGATTTTTTTTTCAAAAGACACTGGCAGAAATCGTCTAAGAAGATTTGACAACCGTTGCAAAAAAAAAAGAATTGTTGCTTGTCATGGAAACAAAATCAAATAGTAAAAATTTCTGTAAATTAAAATTGGACAGATTTTAGAAAAAAATGTAATTAATTTATTTTCGCTGATTATCATTGTAACGCAGTTGTTGCAAATGTACCAAAATGCTAAGGACGACGTTGTCCAAGCTGAAGAAAGCATGCTCCTCTTTGTCCCTAGCCCCGCGTGTACTGAGAGGTGATACAAGATACACGCCTGGAAAATTCCAGAAATGTAAGTACCTACCTACTTACTATGCCATTGTACTTACCCACCTTCGGTTACAATGCAAATTCAAACAACGCAGTGCGATTTCTATGACCAACAGCGATGGCCGACGACGCCAACGGTAAAATGTAGGTAGGTTTTAGGTAGGTATTGTATTGTAGGTACACCTACCTATTGGCGTTGATTCTGATAGGCGTTTTCTTAAACTGAACTTAATTAGCTGCCTTTATTTGAATGTACCTATAGGAAAGGGACAGCATCATTTTAGGACTGCTCAACTGTCACTTAGTCATGTCACTAGTTCTTTCGAACCAGTGTGGTGAATGGATTTAAATTGCACTTAAAAGCCTCCTTTCGTGCACTTGACATAATAAATAAATAAATTCTGCTCACAATGTTTTCCTTCACCATTTGAGAAAACTGGTATAGAATTGACCACATGTGGCATTACGAGCTGAGCGCTTCCGTGCTTCGGAGGGCACGTTAAATTGTCGGTCCCGGTTTATAAGTCGTTAAGTCATGACGGAGACCTTTAGGCGGCCTAAAAACTTATTATTATTTGTTTGCTGCAAAATAAGGTTAGGTTTGCACCCTTATTTAGTTATAAGTTCGCTCCACGTAAGTAAAACCACGAGTCAAAGTTTGAACGTGGATATTTTTACTCAAAAAGGGTTGCCTATTGTTTTAGGTATTTATTTATTCTTTTCTCTTTATTACCTATCTTAGGTAGTCTAGGTACATAGGTACTTAGCTACTGATTTTGAAATATGTACATTTCGATATTTATCAAGTTTCCACTACTTGCTTATGTAGTTTAGATGTTTGGTAGAAAAATGGCGAACATAGCCATCGAGGCTTAAACATTCCCTTTTATATTGGGTTTCGTAAAAGTAAATTCAGAAAAACTCATGGCTTTATTCGCTATTTTTCAGTGTCCATCACCGTGTTGAGAAAAGCTGATAAAAGTACAAAATCGGGGAAAGACAAAGATGCTGAATGCGAAAAATGCAAAAGACTGATCGAACTTATATTTGGACCGACCAAACCTGCTGATACAATCCATGGCGTACCAAAAACAGAACTACCCGAGGCTGATCTGCATCACATCGATGAAGTGCATAAAGATAAGTTGAATGAATTGGTTAACCCACAAATTCAAAATACTCCTGATGCACTAGAGAAGTATGATAGAGTTTACGCAACCGGTACAGACAAGGATGACAGCAAAGGGATACCACAAAACGTAAGCGATAAACCACTTGACACCAACATACAAGCAACCTCAGCGAAACAAACGGAAGAACAGCTTGCCCAGAAGGTGGAAATTATCAACGAAACACCTATGGTTGAAGCAGAAAAACCTGCAGTGGATGGTTTCAATGTGACGCCCAGAGTTTTGGGCAGCGTTGCAGACACCCAGTCAATCCATAATTTCGACAGCCGGAAATTCGATGATTTTGAAGATATTAGAATCCAAAGTGCTGCTGCCTTCCACGAAACAGGGTCATTCGAAGATGATAATATGCAAAATACTATAGAATCTTTGGTTCGTAAGATAGAAGAATCGCGTAGGTTAGAAGAGGTTCGAAGACAAGAAGAGATCAGAAGAGTAGAACTAATTCTATCTAATGAAATTGAAAGAGCGGACTTCAAATTACCAATTTATAATTTTGCCTCTGATAAACAAAACCGTAACTCAGGGTCTGTGGAAACCCATCACCCTTACGATGAGTTAGCAAAGCGCTGTCTAGATGCTCCAAACAGTAAAATAGACGAACAATTACTGAAAGAAATGGAAAAACTGGGTGTGCCTCAAACGAGTCCAAGAGGAGAAAGCTCTGTGATTGAGGAAAATATTATCCAAATAGATGTTTTGAAGAAACCACGAAAGCCAGCCAAGAAGACTGAAATTGATTTAGAGACTAGAGAGTTTGAGCGCGATCCTCCCAACGCTTACGTCGATAAACTCCACCCAGCTTTCCAGATGGCTAACAGCCCCAAAACTATTGCGGATGATGATACTGATAATACTACACTTACATTTGAAAGAATGCATATTTACGACATTGATAAGAAGCCGTTGACGTATTCTGAGCAAGCTGTAGCAGCCCAAGAACCATTAGAGATGGATAACGAAGAAGACACTATAAATATTGAACCTAGCCCAAACTACGATTACGATCCCACTCAAGTTATCATAGATCCTTATGACAAGAAGACCATCGCTTATGATAAAGACGAAGAGGAATACGATCCATTATGGTACGAAAAATATGCTATCCTTCAGGAATCTGTTGGAAAGTCAGAAAACGTCGCGGAATCACCTGAAGAAGAGTCTGAAGAGAAGCGCACTGCATCACAATCTGTAGCTGCTGATGAAGCTTTGAATTATTCCAATCAATCTGAACCTATTCCTGAAAATCCCATAGACCAGACCAAAGAAGAACCTGATCCATACATTGCTTTTGAATCACAATCATTAAAGCACGCGAGTGAGAAATGGCAGTTTTCTGAGCAACCTGTGTCTGAAAGTAGACCGATGCCTGATGAAAGTGCAACTGAATCCCTACAACTTGACAACCGACCAGACAGTGCAACAGGTGAAACAACGCCTGCGGGCCACGAAACCATACAGCTTTCAATTCAGATCGATCCAATCGAACCTGAAGTAGCTACAGAAGAAAATACAGCAAAGCTGCCCAACGAAACATTACAATATTACAATCAGACTGAGAGCACAGAAATCTCAGAAACGAATACAGCCACCACCACCTACGAAAACTCTCCTCAACCACAACCTACAGCATTTTCAGAACCGTCAAAACATCCCAGTGAGAATTATCAATATATTAATCCGACTCCTGAACCTAGTGCTACTTCAGAAAGGCATACAATAAATGATGACTATTCAAACTATGGGCATGGTTCCTCTGAAATTGTAATGCCTCCAGAGATGAAAGAAACATTTCAATATTCCACACCTCCTGAACCTTTAGAATCTTCCGCAGAAAGGCAAGCTGATGTTACATACATGGAGCTAGGAGTGCCAGAGAAAGCCAATGCGACACAGGCTATTGAACGAAATGAACCGAATATCATCCCTGAACAAGTATCACATAGATACGTGGAACAAAGCACACCGGAAGAAACCAAAGGGACAAGGACCCACGAACAAACTAATCCGAACATCACCCCAGAACAAATATCCCATAGCTTCCTGCAACCGCAAACAATGGTGAATCCCCTGGTAGACAGCCGAACTCTTTCAGAGCCAGCAGACGAGATCCAGAAAACCATGTCTGCGACTTGCGGTCCAATGCCGAAACTGAAGCCTGACGAGGAAATCTCTCTGTCCGAGATGCTGAAACGTGTGAGGATGCGTAACCGAATGGAGTACTGCCAAGCGTACGATCGACAGGTGGACCCTGTGACTGGAAAGTGTGGAAAGAAAACTCCGCCTTGTCCACCGCCTGCTCCGACATGCCCCCCTCCCTGCCCTCCACCATGCCCTCCCCCACCCCCTCCTTGTCCGAAGCCATGCAAGCCAGCCTGCCCCCCTCCCTGCCCTCCACCATGCCCCCCTCCCTGCCCTCCACCATGCCCCCCCAAGAAGAACCCATGTCAGAAATTCAAGAGACATTTCCCTAGTATCAACCTCAAAAACATAATATCTTTATTACTCCAACCAGAATCAGGCATCCAGAAACCAGCTTCGCTTAACCTCTACGTAAAAATCACGGAGCGACCGCGTTTAGCTCAGGAATTAACTCTAAAACTTCAAGAATTAGGCATTAATCTTCTGGTCGCTTACCCCAGAAAAAATGATGTCAATTTGCCGAGCATTTTGAACGCAGAAAATCTAACGCTTGCGAGGGGTTATGAACCATGGGTGCCTATTCCGTCTTGGCCGATTCCAAGGAAGGAGGAAAAGAGACCTTTCGTTTGCCCCAAAGAAGGTTGCAAGCTGATTCCACCACCCAAACTGCGCCCTGCGTGCAACGAAAACCCTTGCATCAACTTCCCCAAACGCAGCAATTCATTTTCAATCGCAAAACTCATTTCATTCTCCTTTGGGGACATTTTATTCGATTTAATAGACTGATTTAATTTATGTTAGGGGTAAACAGCGAAAATAAATAAAAGTATTCAAGCAAGCTTTTTATTTTGAAGCTTCTATTAGCAATATTAGAAGTAAATCATTGCTCGTCAGCTTCCACAGGAGGGAACAACTTTTCTGTTAGTTAGGTACTTACTTAGCTATATACCTAATTATATTTTTTGCCTAGAGGTTCATTGTCTAGTCTAGCTAGGATCTGCCATGCTTCAATTTCAGCAGATATCGTTGTACAATGCCTACCCCTAATGATATGACTTAGAATATGATATGATGCTCTGCTGTAATGCTTACCGCCCTTAGACCATACGTAGGCATGCAATATATCAGACTAGCTTTCGCCCGCGGCTTCGCTCGCGTGATAATATCCGGACAAAAAGTCCTAGGTATATGTTGATTCCAGCACACATACTATGTATATTTTAAGTTTTATTCAAATCCGTTCAGACGTTACGGCGTGATTGAGGCACGAACATACATCGTCACATCCACACATCCTCACAAACTTTCGCATTTAAAATATCAGTTCGATTTCTAGCATTAACTGATTTAAAATTTGACTATACGTAGGTTGGTACTACTTACTGCCTTTTTTCGTATGACATAATGTAATCATGAAAATCATTAACTTCATATTAGCAACAAGATAAGGATACAAGGAAGTCGTAATCAGTATAGGTCAAATCACGCTGAATATTGCATAGAAATGAGGTAAATTACGTCAATCCTGTGCAGTCTAAACAGGAAAACTGAAAGGAAACTATCTGTTACTCAATATACAGGGAATATTTACAAGTATTATGTAGGTAAACAAAGAAATCCAACGTTGGCTCGATGACATCGGCCGGAGGCCGGCAAAAATTGGGAAAGTACCTACCTAGGCTTTTAGGCTTGTCAAACTAATCATACATTAATTTTATACATGACTAGCTGTGCTCCGCGGTTTCACCCGCGTTTTTCTTGTTTCCGTGGAAATACCGAGATAAAATATTGCCTATAGGTATTCTCATTAACTCATTAATATGTACCAACTCTTAACATCTTACACACGTGATAACTTTTAAACGAAATATCCGATTGAAATGAAACAAAAAGTATTTTACTTCTACATAAATACTCTTGATAACATAATGCTTAATTTCGAAAAAGATTTATATTACGATACATATTTAACGTAGTTTTTTTTTCTTCAGACGATTTAATAATTATTTTGAACACAAAATCGGTTATTGTGATTAAACCATGATAGCTAGATATATGTTCTCGCGGACTTTTTTGTAGGTCTTAATGGGATCTACAAACCCGCAGTACATCATTTTGTTCTATTATCAATAGTTTTTGCAGCGCTCGCAAAAATAGGTTTTCGATTTTACACCTTGTGTTACAAAATAGCAATTTTATTACGGATCCCTAATTTTGAAAAAAAAACATAGCCTATAGCCTTTCTCGATAAATGGACTACCCAACACTGAAAGAATCATTCAAATCGGACCAGTGGTTCCAGAGATTAGCGCGTTCAAACAAACAAACAAACTCTGCAGCTTTATAATATTTTTTATACATGATAGTTCCCCATATCTTTAGTTTCGCTGAACTAACAGCTAGGTACAGCTAGGTACTTATAGACCAATGTTAGCGACACTCGAAACTACACCCCCGGGGCAGAGGCGTCTTTACCTATGGTGCAGGGTGTGCGGCGCACACGGGCGCCGGGTCTAAGGGGGCGCCGAGCGCTCTGCGCCCTCTAATGCGACACCTCCAAAGATGCGTCGATGCCGACGCTCTCAAAGACCCTGCGCTCGTGTGCGCCGCACACCCGCCGCCGCACCCCGTCGACGCCGGGCGCATCCGAATTTCCGTTTGAAAATATAACTGTTAGGTATAATAAATAATTATTAAAATATACTGTATTCCATTTGACCCCGCTCCTACTAGACTAGAGGGCGCCAGGGTACTGGTTGCACTCGGGCGCCACAAGGACTAGAGACGCCTCTGCCCCGGGGTGTCGTTGACAAATAGCATTTGTTAACGACACCACCGTTGGGATAACATATCGTCACTGGAAAGGCAAATTTACGTAATCGCCAATCGAGAAAAAGCCGTTTGAAGTTCATTTTTTTCGTTTTTTTAATCATAACTTTCTACCTAATTATCGAATTTTGATGACGTCAACGTAAGATTTCATTCTTTTTTCATTTTCTATGTCCAGCAATTCATATTATTATATTTGGACTGCTATTTTAGGATAATAACTGAATATGCCTATTTGGCGCCATTTTGGCGCTTACGTAATTTTGCCTTTTCAGGGACGATTATCGTTTAACCGAACTTGACAAGTGAATATTATATCGAGCCAGTATGCTCACAATGGTCGATAGACATAATTATTCTATAACGATATTTTGTTTTATTTAATACTAGCTGCCGCTCGCGGCTTCGCTCGCGTGGTACCCGGATAAAAAATAGCCTATATGTTAATCCAGTACATTTACTATGTATATTCCAAGTTTCGTTCAAATCCGTTCAGCCGTTTAGGCGTGATTGAGGCACAAACATCCAAACATCCAAACTCACAAACTTTCGCATTTATAATATAAGTAAGATAAGATAAGTAAGATTTTGGTATACGAATATATATCAGAGCAACAACACTCACTCTTCATTAGTGGTGTCGTCGACAAATCTTTTTGGCAACCGCACCCCTAGGGGTTTCGTTTGGGGGTGTCGTTAACAATGAACGGTACATATTGTGATACCATGGTACTCGTAAATTCTGATTACAATGACTCAGGGAATCAGTGTTAGGTCCATGTTGGGTCAGAACTATTTATTAATTATTTAAATTTTTCCAGTCCAGAATGAATACTCTCCAATTCTACCAAGGAGTTTCTGTAAAAGCGATTGGGCGAAACCCAAGTTGCACGCTGCAAAAGTGAATTTGGAACATAAGAATGTAGCAAGAAACAGCATGAAGATCCTAATAGATACAATTACAAAGCCATTTCAAAGAAATCAGCCCTCAGAATCTTCTAAGAATGAATCAGTAGGAAGAATAATTGGAAATTCGAATCGCATTCTTCTCCCGCCAATTTTGAACCAATCCGTGAGAACGGAAGAGCTTCCATTTTTGAATTTGAGTCGTCTGCTTCTTCCGCCAATGGCGGCGGTTTCGTACATCGTAACGCGTCCTTATTCTGACACTTCAGGAAAGGGCGGGAATGATGTATTCTGGAGGCCGAGATCGAGAATTCCAGAAGATATGAAAAACCCAAAGGTAAAAGAAGAGTTTGGGAGAGACGCTAGATATTTACTTCTCTCCTTTGACGAAACAGATGAGAAGAAGAAAGTAACGAAAGAAGAGAGTAAAGTAGATATTTTGGTTAATCCAGTTGTATCAAAATCTTAGATTGTGCTTCGAAGTTAAGTGTTCATATTTGTTTTTGAGAAGCAGTGAAGTAAATTTATTACCTTTTTTTGTTAAATTAATCAAATTTCAATGTCGAATCTTAACAATTTTATAGTAAATACTGTTAAATTGTATAACTTGGGTTTTCTTCGTTTTGAGTCATCCCTACCAAGTGCACCTATATAAAAAAAATCGTAAGATATAAATGAATAGTTATTTACTAATTCTCAGTTTCAATATTCTACTAACGGACGACGGATCGTTCATCACCATTGTTACTGCCCAGAAGTGCCATACATTTTTTGACCCAATAACGTTGCTATTGTAATGAACCATCCGTAGAATAAACCTTCCGGACCCATGGCACCCCTGAAAGATACCCCTGGGGGTGCTATGGGAACTAAGATTTTGACCCGTGGCACCCCCAGTCCTCAAATCCATACAACGGTGTACCAGTGGTACCTATCACATTTTATATTACAAGTTCCCTACCCCCTCTATCTATCGAGTATAACAGCAGTTGGCTTCAAATTGTCTACTTTAGTGCCTATCTACGTCTAAACCTGTATTCCGTTTAGGACTTGAGGCGCACGAGACAAGTGTTTCCCTTAATGATTATCTCGAATGAATCTATACCTATAAAAGAGACCTACCTGACTGACCGACTGACAGACTGACTGACTGATTCATCATCGCCGAACCGAAACCGCTGAAGCTAGAAAGCTGAAACTTTGAAGGTGGCTTCCTTTTATAGCAAAAGCACTCACTAAGGCGGGACTTTTCGAAATTCAACCCATAATGGTGTGACAAGGGTTTAAAACGTTTGTATGAAACTTTTTAGGGCGTGGTGCGATTTGCATGAAACTGTTCGGATGCTATAAATAGAAAAGAAATGGACAGGTGTTTCAGGATTTTTCAAAACAACCCTTATTAAGGGTTAAAATGGGTGTCAAAGTATGGCAACTTTTTAGGCGGTGCGAATGGCTTGAAACTCTGTTTGAAATATAACGCGTGCAAAGTCGCGGGCAACAGGAAGTCGATTATAAAATCGATTGACGATTTATTTTACTAGGCAATTTAACTCGGATTCAATTTAGTTTAGACTTAAAGGAACACATCCAGCCATCGGTTGAAACACCCGTGTTAGGACGTTAAATGGGAAAATGCCAACAATGTGTTGAATTTTTTATTTTTGATTGATATTTCTTTAAGTATGTATGCATGTATGTATGTTTTACATATCTTTGACGGCTTCGGTGGCGTGGCGGGTGATTGCTCGGCAGAGACGCAAGACGCGCGGGTTCGATTCCCGCTGCGGAAGAAATGTTTGCATGATCTGTAAATATTTCTTCCGGGTCTGGGTGTTGTGGTAGCATGGTACTCGTAGTTTTTGATGCCCACGACACAGGGAAACCTAGTGTGGGGTCAGGACTATGTATGTGACTGTTGGCTGTACTCCTTGTTTTGATTATCTACGATTTTTATTCAGAGGGTGTTTTTTGTGGATGATGTACCTACCTATGTATGTAGTAAGGAAATTAATGGAGTTGATCTAATAAAGACTAATAGATATTAAATGACTGTCAGTAGATGCTCGTAAAAACAGTAGGTAAGGTCATTAGTTCAGTTTTCCTCTTTCCTTGTTTTTATGAGACGGTGAATCCCCAAGATTCCCAGGTGGTTTGGTCGTGGAGTGACATAATTTAGTAGGTAGGCATAGCCTGGAAACAAATAGCCACACGTAGGTACTAAATAAAACACATTTAAATGCATGGCCGTAAGCAGCTTTTGCCCGTGGGGGGGTGGAGGGGGGGGGTCAAAAAAGACACCTTATGAAAAATCAGTTTACCTGTAGTTGTGTCACTAGTTATTTCGAATCTATGTGCTGAAAGGATTTTAAGTGCGCCTCAAAGGCTTCTTTCGTGCACTTCACACATATCATGATCTATTAGAAAAATCATTTTGGTTATATTTTGGCAGATCCTCTCAAATTATCGGCCATTATATTCTCTTTTTAATAGTTAGGTTAGGTTAGTTTTCGCCCGCGGCTTCGATCGCATGGTACCCGGAAAAAAAATAGCCTATAATGTCCAGCACATGTCCTATGTATATTCCAAGTTTCATTCGAATCCGTTTAGATTTAGGCGTGATTGAGGCACAAACATCCAAACATCCTCACAAACTTTCGCATTTATAATATAGGTAAGCTCAGAATATAAGTAAGATTATCCACCAAAGTTAATGTCATATTAGCCAAATCAAAAGAAGTGAAGTTAGGTACCTACATACCTACTCGATTTATGACTGCATTTGTAACGCATTTTTATGCTAAAAACATCTCTTCAAGAATGCTGGTTATCAGCCGCCGGTACTTTACATGACAAATGTAGATATTACAGATTATGTAGGTATCCTATAGCGTTGGTAAATAAACGTACAAAGTACCTGCGTAAAGAATGATTCAGAAGTCGGGTATAAAGACTTGATGGTCCCCCATTTTCTTCAGTGTGAGTTTCCCGCCAACCCAGATAAGTTGTCAACGGGTGCGTTCATTTTAAATTACTTAGCTAGTATATTAAAATAGTAATACTTTTTTCTAACGTATAAGATTTAGTAAATAATAAAATATTTTTAACGTCGATAACATAACATTTTAACGTGTATACGTATGTTTTGTAATAAGATTATTTAGATACTTAATATTTTTTTCTGTTTTCAGGTAATCATGGCGTTCAGGGTTTTTATTTTGTCTGCGTGCATCATTTTATGTAAGTACCTACTGCTTTCTTTTCATCTATACCTTTTAAATAACTAGGTACATAAAAAAGTACCTACATAAAATAAGTACATCTATACCGTGATCTCTGCCTACCCCTATCTGAAATAGGCGTGATATTATGTATGTATAAAAAAAAGTTCACATTCGTTAACACCCGAAAGGGTACAACTGTAACTCCTTAGATTTTTTCTCCAATTGGTCACGCTGTCAAGCTTTGCTTAGTTTGGGGCTAGATAGCGCTGTGTGAAATGTCTACAAATATTTATTTATTACACTAGGGTATAACTCGTTGGGTAATCTGACTTGGAAAACAAAAAGTAACAGTGTAACTGGGCGAAAAAAACCAACGAGTGTGGGTTTGACTCCTGCTGCGGGAAAAATGTTTGCATGTTCTGAAGAACATGTAAAAAAAGAAATATTAATATTTTTCTATTGTTGTTATTGTTCATAATGTTCCTCTAGAGATGATATGTATCGTACCTACTCTTACAGAGGGATAACTTTGCCTCATCGTAGTTGACTTCTAAGATGTGTTTATGTAAAAGTAAACTGTAACTTTATTACGAAAAAAAACCTACTTACCTAAATATGTGACGATATACTAACTAAAAGGTATTTTACCATTTATAGTAGATGATTTAAACAGCGTCAGGAAGTCAGGAGGCAACTTTTACCTTCACAAACAGGACGCTGTAGCGCCCGGGACGAATTAAGATGGATTAGGATTTCCCAGCACCTATTCCATCCTCTCAGCTTAGTCGGCCTAGTCCACAGGAAAGACATGGTCAATACGTGCGTAGCTGACTAAGCCGCGGGTTTCCTCACGATGTTTTTCTTCACCGTTTGAGAGTACTGGTATAGCGCACATACATTTTTCGCACAGAAAAATCCATTGGTACACGACCGGATTTGAACCCTTAGGATCGAAAGGTGGGGTCACTACCAACTGGACCACCAGTGCTCTCATTGACGATATGCATTAAATCTATTTTCCCTTTAGGTGCAGCGCAGCCTGTACAAAAGGCAGCGCCAGTATTGAGAGACACTGAAACCGAGGTGCTCTTCAAAGATGGCGAACCAGCTCTGCTGGAATGTGTTGTTGAAGGCGGACAGAATGTCAAGTGAGTGCCCATCCTGCTATATTATCGGTCTAGAAGAAAAACATGTGTAATAGTCATTATTATAGTCATTTAGTCAGAAAAAAAAGATATATTAGGTACCAAGGCGTTACATCTAGAATTAGGTACAAATTTTGAGAATATTGCAGATATAAATTAGGTAGGTAGGTACCTATATACAATACTAGCTGCCTCCTGCAGCTTTGCTCGCGTTGTATCTGGATAAAAAATAGCCTATATGTTATTCTAGCACATGTCTATGTATATTATTCCAAGTTTCATTCAAATCCGTTCAGCCGTTTAGGCGTGATTGAGGCACAAACATCCAAACATCCTCACAAACTTTCACATTAATAATACCTATAGTAGGATAGGATGTAAGTAAGAAATAAGATTTATAGTCTACGCAAAACGAAGTTTCACCAAAGCAAATAGTGTAGCCACTAGGTAAGTAGGTACTATGGCGTTTTATGTTTTGCACAAACTTTAACGAGTCAAATACCTACTTTCTCAGAAGTACATTGAGATCACTATTAAAGCCATTTTTTATAGGTACTCCTGGCTCAAAAACGGCAAAGGATTCACGCCTTCAGCCAACATCATCCAACGCAAAGACCAGGGCACCCTCGAGTTCCAAAAACCCACAGCTTCCGACGAAGGTCTGTACATCTGCAGCGCCCAGACCAGCCACGGAACAACCATGACCAAGGGAACCAACTTAAAGAGAGCTTTCATCACCTCACCCAAAGTAACCCTCAAGACGCACAAAGCCGTCGAAGGCAGGCCTTTTAAGCTGGACTGCGCAGCTCCCGAGGGTTACCCCAAACCGACTATATCCTGGAAAACTCAACTGGACGGCTCCGATAAGATCGAAGACTATCTGAACAGAAGAATAACTCCTTCCCCTGATGGAACGCTGTGGTTCTCCAATGTTACTCAGGAAGACGCTAATCCCAAGATGAAATATATCTGCGTTGCTAAATCATCAGCATTTGGAGAGATCAGACTGGCAGAGCATTACTTGAGCGAGTTGGAAGCTGACTCCAAGCCCAATAATGGTGATCTGGTACCTCAGTATGTGAGCAATGATATTGCTGCCAAAGTTGGAGACGTCACTGAGATCTGGTGTATATATGGTGGCACGTAAGTATTTTTAAATCCATTCATCACACTTTGCACACAGACGACCTCGGTGGCGTGGCGGGCGAGTGCTCGGCTGAGACGCAAGAGGCGCGGGTTCGATCCCCGCTACGGGAGAAATGCAAATATTTCTTCGCGTCTGGGTGGTAATGTATTAAGTATGTATTTACAAAAAAAGAGTAAGTATAAAAGTATTTTATCAGCCATCTGGTTCCCATAGTGCAAGCTTTGCTTAGTTTGGAGCTAGATGGCGCTGTGTGTAATGTCCACAAATATTCATTTATTTACTAGCTGCCGCCCGCTGCCTCGCTCGCGTGGTACCCGGATGAAAAATAGCCTATATGTTAATCCAGCACATTTACTATGTATATTCCAAGTTTTAGTCAAATCCGTTCAGCCGTTTAGGCGTGATTGAGGCACAAACATCCAAACTCACAAACTTTCGCATTTATAATATACTAGTTGCCGCCCGTAGCTTCGCTCGCATGGTACCCGAACAAAAAATAGCCTATATATTCATCCAGTACACGTATTATGTATATTCCAAGTTTTAGTCAAATCCGTTCAGCCGTTTAGGCGTGATTGAGGCACAAACATCCAAACATCCAATCTCACAAACTTTCGCATTTATAATATAAGTAAGACTAGCTGCCGCCCGCGGCTTCGCTCGCGTGGTACCCGAACAAAAAATAGCCTATATGTTAATCCAGCACATTTACTATGTATAATCCAAGTTTCATTCTAATCCGTTCAGATATTTAGGTGTGATTGAGGCACACACATCTGTTTGGGACTGAGCCAAACAGTAAAGCTAAGCTGGGGTAAAACTGCTAAGGGATGCTAGCTAGCTGAAGGGTGGTAACTCCGAAGAGAATAAAAAACCGAACCCGTTGAGTGTTGGACGTACACTGGTTTATTGCGTTACGAAATGTTGCAACTAAACTGGGGCAACGCTAGCTAAGCTAAAATTAATATAAATTATTTATATGAAACAAGTATGAGCTGAATGTGTTTGTCAACTCGTACAAACATTAAATTATCCAAACATTCGAAAATCCTCACAAACCTTCGCATTTAAAATTTATGTAAGAGGATATCAAATATTTATATTTATTTATTTGTTAGCCCTCTAGCCCACCCGGACTGGTTCAAGGACGGCAAGAACGTCAACGGAGATGAGAACCCTGGCAAGCAGCGCGTGACCCGCCACAACCGAACATCAGGGCGCAGGCTGCTCATCAAGCAGACCCTGCCGGAAGACGAGGGGGTCTACAAGTGCGTCGCCAATAACGAAGTCGGGAAGCCGGAAGAACATAGCATGAAGCTTACTGTAGTCAGTAAGTATTCCATCACGAATCTCAGAACAAATAAAAAAAAGACGGCGCGCCGAGAACAACAAAAGTGAAGCCACACAAAACCGTGCTCCTGCAAGTAAACATACACGCTCACGCATACACCTACACTAAAACCATGCTCATCGCTCTTAGTAGGTATGTCACGAGTCTTAAAAATAGAATTATGCCTTCCTGCGTAGTGAAAACTTGTAAAAACAGCAGCAAATCACATAAAAAGTCTCACGGAATCGCTTTTCACTTGTAAGTAGGTACTTCAAATAACATAATTTCTTAATTATTACCTACTAGCTGCCGCCCGCGGCTTCGCTCGCGTGGTACCCGGATAAAAAATAGCCTATATGTTAATCCAGTACAAGTACTATGTATATTCCAAGTTTCATTCAAATCCGTTCAGCCGTTTAGGCGTGATTGAGGCACAAACATCCAAACATCCAAACATCCAAACATCCAAACTCACAAACTTTCGCATTTATAATATAAGTAAGAAGATACTATGAATTTTAGGTTACTTGGAACACAAAACTTTAAAACCCGCGACACACACATAGATAAAAAGGTGGCTTCACTTTTGTTGTTCGCGGCGCGGCGTCTTTTCATTTTATTTATTTATGGAAAAATGTATGCATACCTACCTACCGTATGTGAGCCCGGCACAAATAGCTAGATGGTAGGTAAGTACTAAGTGCCTACTGGTGGTCTAGTTGGTAGTGAAGTGACCCCGCCTTCCGATCCTAAGGACGTGGCTTCAAATCCGGTCGTGTACCAATGGATTTTTCTGTGCGAAAAAATTATGTGCGCAATCCCAGTTCTCTCAAACGGTGAAGGAAAACATCGTGAGGTAACCCGCGGCTCAGTCAGCTCGTGTTGACCATGTCTTTCCTGTGGACAAGGCCGACTAAGCTGAGAGGATGGAATCGGTGCTGGGCAAGCCTACTCCATCTTAATTCGTCCCGGGCACTACAGCGTCCCGTTTGTGAAGGTAAAAGTTCCTGACGCTGTATAAATCATCTGCTATATATGGTAAAAAGACCTTAGTTATTCAAGTTCATCAACTCTTTTCACAGGTGCCCCAACTTTCGCAAAGAAACCAGAGAAGCAGACCTTCGTGAAAGAAGGCCAGGACATCACCATTCCCTGTGAATCCACCGGTGTCCCCAAGCCCAAAACTACGTATGTCTTCAACGGCCAGGAGTTGAAGACTAGTGACAGGGTTTCCACCAGTTCCACCGGCATCATGATTAAGAAAGCTCAAAAGAGCGATGGCGGCTATTACGGCTGCAGGATTGAGAGCCAATATGGATTTGACTACCAGGAGACTTTGCTTCAGTTAGCCTAAATTGAAGGTCTAGGTGGAGTCAGCACATGTTTCCCTCATCCATCTTCCTATGTTAGTTTATAAAACTTTTAATAAATAAGAATATTTTGTGTCAAAACATTTTGTTTAATTTTATTTTATTTCGTCTTAGGTATAACCTTTTTCGATCTGTCGTTCAAGCTGTAGGTAACAACAACATTCAAAGGCTGAGATAATATTGAGTTGAAATTAAAACTAAATACAAATTATATTAGGTATTATTATTATTTTCTTGATAATAAAAGTAGGTGTACTTACCTATTTTTTTACAAAGAACAACTATGATCACATTAAAAACAGGTAACAGGTTTAATTCTATCTAAGTTCGCCTACAGATAGAAAACAGGGCTCAGATCACCGACCGCAGGTAAGGTCCCCAAAAGGCTGGCGAAGTTACCTCGTTGGATAGCTATACTTATCCTTTGTCCGAGGTAAGTGGTATTTCTTTCCCTTTGGCCATTGGTCACATCCATCAGCTTGTTGGATACCTCCTTGAAAAGAAGCCATGCCTTACAGATAAATTCCAATGAGTTATTCCTGTAGGTAAGAAAGAGGAAGTATTTACAAAGAAATAAAAATTAAAAACGATCACTAGGTAGATACATCATAAAACTAGACTTTGTTTGTTTGACTGTTTAAATTTCCATAGTCCTTAGGTTGGGCACTGGAGAATGCAACACAGTTTTTACTATAGCATTTTCCAGTGTTGTATTTGTATCATGCACATAATGTATTTGCTCCAAATAAATAAATAAAATAAAATAAATGATTTGATTTGAAATAATTTGACATACTATGACTATGGCATAGATGGTTGAAACTTAAAATACCTACTTATTAAATATACACATATTAAATAGTTAGTAGGTTAGGTACTAATAATGGGGTGGGCAGAGATACAAGTAAACAAAATAAAACTTGCAGCCACTTCTGATATGAAAACTAGGTGAGCCCATCGCCTTTAGAGGTCCATCATGTTGAAGAGGATACAATCCCATAATCGACTTTTACATGCTCGAGGAGAGAAGCAGCTGGACGCTCTGGAGCAGATAATTAAAATTGATTAATTATAACAATAATGATTAAAACACAAATGAATCAAGGAAATTACGTAATTATATTATTTTACAACAATACATAAATAAGTGGTAAAACAGTGCATATTTAGGAGGTTTTGGTAAAATTATTGATTATTGATTCTACGCGATTGTAGTACATACAGAGGTATATTTGTATAAACTTCTCTGTCTACGGTATAAACCTCAGTATAAACGCATTTTAGTGAATTCCGTCAGCTAAGTCAATTGTCATTGTCAAAAATGTCAAACAAATTTGACAGGACAACGAGATAACCTCTAGAAATAATTAGATTTTCATCAAAACAAAACCTGAAAAATATTATTTCGCACTATATTTACATGCCTGTTTATCAAAATGTGTTTTCTTTATTTGATGAGTATATTGTCTTTAGTGGTGCATGTTATATTTTTCACTCTGGCTGTCGGTGAGTAAGAATTTATCGAAATAAAATACAAGCCAAAGGTCTCTTCTGTTTTGGACCTGCTTTTTTCGGAAACTAATCGATTCTTATGTTTATGACATCTGATTTTATATTTTTTGATGAGACCTGATGATCGTTTCATTTAGATTTTCTATCTGTGTACTTAGAACTTACCCCCGAATACTCAAACGCGACTCAGAGTTGAGCACGTCTCAAGGCATGGTTTTTTGTCAGTTTTTGATGAAAAACTGTCAAAAACTAGTCACTTGAGACGTGCTCCATACTGGAATACTTACCTTACTATAATAACCTAATTGAATGTTTATTTGTGCTTTCAGCGGCTGGACTGTACTATGTAGCAGAATTAGTTGAAGAGTACACTGTGATGGCCAAATACACCATCTCATGGGCAGTTATAGTAAGTACCCACTAAGCTTAGCTTACTTCTGTATTATTGTATTAGTAAAATTGCATTTTTATGGACTTAACAGTAACTAATCATCCCATTCCCAGGTAACAGCGGTCATCCACGTCTGCCTCATCCTCTTCGAAGACCTGCCATTCCACCTGAACATCCTGGGCCTGGTGCAGCAGACACTCCACTTCGTGCTCCTCCGGGAATTTCCCGTGGTGCGGGTCACCAGCCTGCCGTTTGTAACTGCCGTGATCACATTGATTGTGCATCATTACCTGGCGTTCAGATATTTCGGGGCGGTGTATCATAATTTTACAGAGGTTAGTCTAATCCTTACTAATATTATAAACGCGAAAGTTTGTTTGTATGTATGGATGCTTGTTATTCTTTCACGCAAAAACTACTGAACGGATTTGAATGAAACTTCGAATATACATGGTACATGTGCTGGATTGAGGCATAAACATACGTTTTCACATCCTCACAAACTTTCGCATTTATAATATTAGTAGGATTTGAAAGTTTGTGAGGATGTTTGTGCCTCAATCACGCCTAAACGGCTGAACGGATTTGAATGAAACTTGGAACGGTATGCATAATTTTTTCGCACAGAAAAATCCATTGGTACACGACCGGATTTGAACTCACGACCTTAAGATCGGAAGGCGGGATCACTACCAACTAGACCTTGAAAATCGAAGCGCTCGTGACGTAGCTTGCTTGACGTTCTTGATTGATCGTTGAAGTCAAGCAACGATGTGCGCGTTCACAATTGGGATGGGTGACCGAAAGTGGTATTACGAGCTGAGCGCTTCCGTGCTTCGGTGGGCACATTAAATTGTCCCTGCTTTTAAGTTGTTAAGCCAGTTGGCCACTAGTTTATACGAACTTACTTAAATTATAATTGTGTAACCCTCGAATACTCTAAACGCATCTCAGAGTTGAGCACGTCTCAAGTGATGAGTTTTTGACAGATTTTCATCAAAAACTGTCAAAAAACCGTGACTTGAGACGTGCTCAACTCTGAGTCGCGTTTGAGTATTCGGGGGTGAGTTTATTTGTTTGCTGCACAGGCAGTGACTGATTAAGACTACTTGATGCCCTAAGGACGGATTTTTTTGTGCTTCTTCTGGTGCCCCCTCAGACGTGATGCCCTAGGCAATTGCTTAATTTGATTATGGGTTAATCCGTCACTGTGCACAGGCTTTAATCAGTATTTTTGTGGTTAGAATGATATTTTTGTGTTTATTTCAGACGCTATCTTACTTCACGCTATGCTTGTGGGTTGTCCCATTTGCATTGTTCGTGTCGTTGTCAGCCAATGACTATGTCCTGCCGACGACCGGCGAATCGCAGCCGCTGTTAGGTGAGGAACACCCCCCCGAATACTCAAACGTGACTCAGAGTTGAGCACGTCTCAAGTCACGGTTTTTTGACAGTTGATGAAAATCTGTCAAAAAATCGTCATTTGAAACGTGCTCAACTCTGAAATGCGTTTGAGTATTCGGGGGTTATCCTACTAATATTATAACACTGAAAGTCTAACAAGAAACACTGTTATGTTATGACTGTTTACGACCTCTGTGGCGAGGTGGGCGAGTGCTTGGCTAAGACGCAATTGGCGCGGGTTCGATTCCCGCTGCGGGAGAAATGTTTGCATGCTCTGCAAATATTTCTACCGGATCTGGGTGTTGCAGTATTATGTATTTATTTACAAAAAAAAAGTATGGGCAAGCCTACTCCTATTGTTTTTTCTTTACTCCCAGATTTTTTCTTTGTTTCGTTTAAAAGGAAAACAAAAAATATATAGTAATATTTCTTTTTATTCTTTCAGGCGACAGCAACGTTCTTACAGACTACCTCTCTCGAAAATCGAAGAGATACAGCCTCCTATCTTTCTTCAGCTTCGCCAAGGACTCACTGCTGCCACAGCGGAGTAAAAAGGCATTCTGAATGGGTCTACCCCTGACTACCTCTTTAGTAACTCCTCATTCATGAAAACTTCGCAGTATTTGAGAGCACTGGTGGTCTAGTTGGTGGTGACCCCGCCTTTCGATCCTAAGGTGATGGGTTCAAATCCTGTCGTATACCAATGGATTTTTCTATGCGCCAGTACTCTCGAACGGCGAAGGAAAACATCGTGAGGAAACACGCGGCTTAGTCAGCTCCGCACGTCTTGACCATGTCTTTCCTGTGGACAAGGCCGACTAAGCTGAGAGGATGGAATAGGTGCTGGGCAAGCCTACTCCATCTTAACTCGTCCCGGGCACTACAGCGTCCCGTTTGTGAAGGTAAGTTGCCTCCTGACGCTGACAACCCTTTTAAAGTCAAAAACCTTATTTAAGACCACACTTGGTTAGTTAGAAATTAGATTTTCTTTTTTCTTCTTAATTGACAAGTCTTTTTAAAGAATATCCGCTGGACGGATTTCGATGCGGTTATCGCGATCGAGTAGTAATTATCGGAAGATATTTTGTAATTAAGATTAATTAAAATGTAGACAGTGCCACTGGCAAAAGCTAGTCCTTTTTTAAATCGAATGTCTTAAGTTTGTTTTTTCATTGAACAAAATATGGGAACTAGTGGATCTTATTAATGGTCAAACTTTAAACATTACTAACTGATTTCACCATTAATATTGAACGGCGTTTAGCATATAAACTGAGTTCGAAAGCTGTCACTACTGTCAGTTTTCATACATTTGATAGTTCTTGAACTCAGTTCAGAGCTGAACGCAGTTCTGGTTGAACGGTGAAACCGGTCCTAAGGTTATTTAAAACAATCATTTTGTAAATATAGTACATAAGTATTTATTCGGCGTAATAAAATTTTGTGTGTGAATGAAAATAAAAAACTTTTGAGACGAAACTGGATTTTATTACGTAATTATTCTATATAACCTTTATTTCGTTATTACCATTAAAATAATTCCTTGTTATTTTATTTATAATTACCATAAAATAGAATTAAGTACATCATTTTTATTAGTGATTATTTACTAAGATAAAACTACCTTCCATTGCGTTCTATACAAAGCACAGATACCAATATGGTGAAAGATTTTCTTGAACTTTTCTAGGCTAAACTTCATCCAAAGAGTTTATTTTATATTTTTCGTCTTCAGATCGCCATCCAAATTGAAATAAGTATAGAGTATTTTCCAAATTCAAAATCGTTATTCATTTCTCAAAAATGTTATTTATTGACATCTTTCATTTTCTTTTTTTTTGGCATCCCCGGCTTTAGGCATTTGCCATCATAATCACACATTGCATAACGTCGGCATACGTTCCAAATTCAAATAATATGTTTATCTTCATGTTTCAAGAATTTAAGAAAGAGGTGGATATAACTTTGCCTTCCAAATTCAAAATAGATGTTTTCCTTTGAAGTGTCGTTATCAAGAATCCAAGAAAGAGGTTGAATCTTTTTCGAACCTCTTTAGTCTAAAATGTAAAATAAATTCACTTTGCATTTCATTTGCCAATAATGCAATATCCTGGGTATCTATAAATAATTAAGGAATTAGTTTCTTTCCTGTTAGATAAATTGTTGCAGGAATATTCTTTGTAAGTTTTCTTATGATTGCTTGTGGCTCTGCCCATCCCATTAGGGATACTTTCACGATAATATGTATGCATATTTCAAAATTTTATCAGAGCATTTCTTGCTTGTATTTTGTAAGTAATAGTGTACTTAACATTTCCTCTTCTCTTCAACGTCTTCTCATAGCTGCTATCATTGTGTCCACCAAAGCTTCAAATTTGTCTTCTGCATTTTCAGCCTTTTCGGGCCGGCTATAGTCGACGACCTTACCGCCTTGTATCAACTGATTTAAGCCATCTTGACTAAAAGGGTGGGGATATTGCAAGATGGCTGACTCTCTGTGCAACGCTCGCCGAGGCAAGACGTCTCTGGCGCAGTCTGAGTCAACTGTTATATTGAGAATAGTATTGAGCCATGATTGCTGTCTAAACTCTTCGTGATGCTTCTAAGCTTGACTTCACCAGAGCTATTAGATCTACTTATTTCTTGCCTGTATCTTCCACGCTTGGTCGCGTTACGAAAAACCGTTAATTCAACGTAGATTCAAGACTTTTCGAATTGATAATTACAGATTCTACTGATGAAAATATTTTTGATTTTTGATGTGTTTTTGTTTGTTTATCCTCTCCAACATGATGGACCATCTGTATGGGCGATGGGCTGATCACCTGTCACCATGGTCCACCATATCCATCTTAGGACTAAATCAGAAGCGGCTGCAAGTTTTCTTATGTTTACTTGTGGCTCTGCCCACCCCATTAGGGATACGGGCGTGATAATATGTATATGTTTTCCTTTCTAATTTGTTTGCTGAGTACACAAAGTTTTCACGATGCTGCTAAGCTTAACTTCTTCACCAGAGCTAATGTTAGGTATCATATTACTAATTCAGCTGAGCACATTCTTTCACCACACTGGTTCTTAGGAACCAGTAACACGAGTAGTAGTATAGAAGCGTTTCCTTCCAGTTTGTCGCTGATCTTCAAGATTCCTCCAGGCTCATCCATAGCTTATTTCTACTTATTTCTTGCGTAATAAGTTTTCTTATTTTACACATATCACTATTCATATAGGTAAGTACAGTCGGTCGCACACAGCGCCTGCCCGACGTGGGTAGCGGCTTCGAATCCTAGCCGACTGTGCGTGTGTTCGATAATCCTTGAATAAAAGTCATTTAGGACATTTTTCACTTGCTCACTAGCCTCGCACTAGTTCACTAGAATCGGCGAAGGATGTTTTGTTCGAATTTGTTCACTCTGATCCTTATAAATTGCACCAAAAGGTAAATTTTCGTGCAGATTTGTATTTTTTTAAATTTCTTTAAAGGGACTAAAAGTGGCTGAACGAACATGCATGAAAAGCGAAATAAGTATGTCAAACTAACTAAGGCCTTTTACCATCTATAGTAGATGATTAATACAGCGTCAGGAGGCAACTTTACCTTCACAGACGGGACGCTGTAGTGCCCGGGACAAATTAAGATGGAGTAGGCTTGCCCAGCACCTATTCCATCCTCTCAGCTTAGTCGGCCTTGTCCACAGGAAAGACATGGTCAATACGTGCGGAGCTGACTAAGCCGCGGGTTTCCTCACGATGTTTTCCTTCACCGTTTGAGAGTACTGGCATAGCGCACATAAATTTTTCGCACAGAAAAATCCACTGGTACACGACCGGATTTGAAACCACGACCTTAGGATCGGAAGGCGGGGTCACTACCAACTAGACCACCAGTGCTCTCAAGTATGTCAAGACTATAGTAAATGGATATCCGTAACCTCTGTCCACTAAGGGAAACAAGCGTGATTTTTATTGTATCTAGAGTCAGCTACCGAAAGGCTACTGTCGAAGCCAGAAATAAAATAAAATGTAATAATTTCACACAACGCCATCTAGCCCCAAACTAACCAAAATGAAAATGAAAATGTTTATTGCTTTAACTGAAAATAAAAACATAACAAGGTTTGGAAACTCCTTTTCATCATCATCAGTTTCCTGCCCTTATCCCACTCTATGTGTCGGCACAGCATGATTAAGGTATTTTATGACCGGCCGCCTGCCTGACGTCAACCCTCCTTGGGAATATTTGCTTATTGTATCTCATCATGTTGGAGGATACTATCCCTTAGTCGACTTTTACGACATGCTCGGGGAGAGAAGCAGCTGGACGCATTCTGTTTTTTCTTTACTCACAGTCCAGCAGAGAAGTATACTCCTTTGGGAACTCCTTTTATGCAATAAATATGTTTGTGTTAGGAGAAACCGTTCTTAAATAACAGGTTTTATATTTGTTCCAGAGTGTACAAATGTGTACAAGTTTCCTGATGCGCCAGTCTCATAAGAGTCTAGCCAACAGGAAAGCTTGTACTATGGGAACCAGATGGCTGATAGAATACTTGTATATATATTTTTTGTAAATACATACTTATTATACATAATACTACAACACCCAGACCCGGACGAAATATTAGCAAAAAATTGCAAACATTTCTCCCGTAGCGGGAATTGAATGTTTTCATAGGACGCGATGGCGCTCATTAGGGGAAATCTACGGACTGCTATTTGATTGATGATTTAGAAGCCGCGAAGTCTAAGGTCACTAATAAATTAGGGTTAGAGTGAACAAACAAGAAAACGTCTTATCTTCACCTAAGTGAACTAATGGGAGGCTACGTCCTGTCAGTGTCGAGGCGACCAATAGCTGGCCACGTGAGCGTCCGCAGTCGGCCCTTCTTTGGAATGGTGGACCCTGTAGTGGAGCTTCAGACTGGTGTACTGCACGAACGCCTTCCCGCACTCCTTACATCCGTACCTCCTATCATTAGTATGTATCCTCCTATGTAGCTCAAGGGTTTTCTTCCTCTGAAAAGCTTTCTTGCAAAACTCACACTGAAAAGGGCGGGTGTCGTCGTGGGAGACCATGTGGCGCGTCAAACTCTCCTTGTTGAACGCCTTGTAGGAACAAAACTCGCAGCTGAAAGCCCTCTCCTTCATGTGGACCCTGGATTTGTGCATTAGGAGTCTGCTCTTGAGGGTGAACACGAAATTGCAGAGATCGCATTCATACTGGAAGCGTTTCACGTCGTGGACCTTGGCCAGGTGGCGTTTCCTCAAATACGGGCTGGTGAGGACCTCGGGGCATTTCGGGCATTTTAGCATGTACGTCCGGTGAGTCCGGCGGTGGTGAAGTTGGAGCGCATTCACATTTTTGAAGGTAATATTGCATTTATCGCATGAGACCCCGTCGTTCGTGTGGACAGATTTCACGTGGCTGGCTACGCTCGTCTTTGTGACGAAGGCTTGCCCACAGATCTCGCACAGGAACGCCTCGTTGGTGGTGTTATGTTTCGCGTGGGTGTGCTTCAGAAGCGTCCCGAAGAACCTGAACTCGTCACCGCATTGCAGGCACGGCATCCGATCGTCAGCGAGCTTGTAAGCGAACACCTGATGCTTTACTTCCAAGTTAAGTTTGAACCCGTGGATTTTGACGAAGTGGTCGAGCAGTTCATCGATGACGTTGAAACATTTTGAGCATTTCTTGCAGGTCAGGTTGGAAATTTCGAGTTTCACTTTGCTGTTTTTGATCACGCCGCGGAATGCGCTCCGTATTTTTGCATCGCTGTGTTCTTCGTGATAGTGGGCTTTGAGCTTGGAGCTTTCCTCGAAAGGGTAGCAGCAGAAGAAGCAGGCGAACTTGCTGCAATGCCAACGAAAGGGGACCGCCGTGGAATTCTCTATGATAGTGGACATAAGACTTACTAAATCCTCTTTGCGTTGAAGCTCAGTCATCTTCTCCATTACCGAGTTAACGAGGGATGCCTCCTCAAGATCTGAAAATGAAATTTTAAATTTTGATTCACAGATTCACTAATGATGAAGGAACATTCTTAAAAGTAGTTTTTATTTCGTAAGACTTATGTCTGGATTCCTATATTCTACGGACGATGGATAGAATATTACCATGGAAACGTCGTCCACTAGTTGAATATAGTAATCCAGCATTATGTCGGTTACAGTACCTACCTCTGCTGCTACCGCTAAGTTTGGTAACACATTTCTTAAACACATTCCAAAGCCAATTTTAACTCCGGTCTTTGTTACGCCATCTAGTATGTATTATTTATTATTTTATTATAATCCGGGGCGGAGGGTGGGGGGGGGGGGGGGGTGTAAGATAAGTTGAAGTCGAATGAAGAAAGTTCAGAGTCCAGTAATAACTATGATGGCCAGGTGATAATGAAAAAGACGAGGCCAGATCATCTGCCCCATCACCGCCGGTAACTGTACTACGGTCCTAAACTAACGACCAAGTCTTAAAAAATATTCTGTCCCTACATGTATGTATGTATGTTCGTATGAGCTAGTGGCCAACTCTAGTGATGGCGTTTTTGTACCTACATAGTAAAAATATAATCACTACATAGTATAAAACAAAGTCGCTTCCCGCTGTCTGTCCCTATGTATGCTTAGATCTATAAAACTACGCAACGGATTTTGATGCGGTTTTTTTTTAATAGATAGAGTGATTCAAGAGGAAGGTTTATATGTATAATACATGCATCATATAGAAGAGGAACACTGATAACTTTAGAGGTTTCTAATGTGATGTCGTAAATAAACACATTTTTTTGCGCTTACATTGCAAGAACCCTACGAGAGAAATCAAAATAATGTACTACAGTATCGTACACCTTAAAAAGGTCTACAAAAAAGCTCACAATGGTATATCTCTATCCCCGTGCGAAACCGGGGCGGGTCGCTAGTTATGAAATAAAACAAACATCGAATAATAAAAATTTATTAACGGAAGTAGAATACGTACAACAATACTCAACTACATCAACTCAGGTGACTCCCTAAGCATTCAAGATGCGTTTTCACCTGATCTACTAGGTAGGTAATCCACCAATAGGATTATACAGTACAAATATTGTGCGCCACGGCAATTTTCGTCTAGATTCTGACATACGAACTAACGCAATGATGATCCTTACTAATATTATAAACGCGAAAATTTGTATATATGGATGTTTCTTACTCTTTCATGCAAAAATTACTGAATGGATTCTAATGAAACTTGGAATATACATACATGGTGCTGGATTAATATATAGGCTGTCATCAATGATATCTATACTTATAATATTATAAAGCTTCAGTGTTTGTTTGTTTGAACGCGCTAATCTCTGGAACTACTGGTCCGATTTGAATGATTCTTTCAGTGTTGGGTAGTCCATTTATCGAGGAAGGCTATAGGCTATGTTTTTTTTTTCAAAATTAGGGATCCGTAATAAAATTGCTATTTTGTAACACAAGGTGTAAAATCGAAAACCTATTTTTGCGTGCGCTGCAAAAACTATTGACAATAGAACAAAATGATGTACTACGGGTTTGTAGATCCTATTAAGACCTACAAAAAAGTCCGCGAGAACATATATCTAGCTATCATGGTTTAATCACAATAACCGATTTTGTGTTCAAAATAATTATTAAATCGTCTGAAGAAAAAAAAAACTACGTTAAATATGTATCGTAATATTAATCTTTATCGAAATTAAGCATTATGTTATCAAGAGTATTTATGTAAAAGTAAAATACTTTTTGTTTGATCTCAATCGGATATTTCGTTTAAAAGTTATCACGTGTGTAAGATGTTAAGAGTAGTTATGGGCCATAGTCCATTTATTGAGGGGGGCTATAATATAGGCAATATTTTATCTCGGTATTTCCACGGAAACGAGAAAAACGCGGGTGAAACCGCGGGGCACAGCTAGTCTCTGATATCTGTATATCAATGAAAATCTATGAAACACTGCTTCGCTGATTACGTGTTTCATTGTTATTACGAGTAGCTACGTCCGACAGATCTGCCTTCGTAATAGCAAATGCAGTACTTGCAAAATGGCGGTTTCGAGAAAAACGCGATAATCATAATTTTTAGATATCTCTGCAGCAATTCAATGGTATATACCTATAGTAAAAAATATAATGAAAATTATTTTTTTATGTAGATTTAGCCCCTTGGAAATGCCATTTCTGCAAATAAATGAATAACCCAAAAATGACGATTACTGCAAGTGCGACTAGTAGGGCAGAGATATGACCATCGGCCCGTCAGTGGAGTTAAATCACTAAATCCAACCTCAAGAACATCTTACCCCTGAGAGACCTCGCTTAAACAAGTTCGATTGTATGTATGTATGTTCGTATGAGCTAGTATCCAACTCTGGTTTCGGAGTTTTTAGGCCGCCTAAAGGCCTACGTCATGGCTGATTGGCTTCGATTGCATGAAGAGCCAGGGACATCCCCGACACTTCATACATTCGAACAGACAACGGCAGAAAGCCTTACGAAATCTGTGTTCTGTCTACCGCGACTTCTGTGTCCCTACACATGGGACAGTGCATTTTATGGACAATAAGATTCTTAGACCGCCTAAATTTTCTTCCGCACACACACGTGAACTTCACAGTCTCATCATGGCACACCATGTGCAGCTTCAACGATGAAGCGTCATACGCACCGTACCCGCAAACATCACATGTAATATTCTTTTGTTTAAAGTGTACCCTTTCTTTATGCTGTACATACTTATTATTCCGAGTAAAGACTTTCGAACAGAACTCACAGATGATTTGCAAGCTTTTACAATCGTGCACCAAAGCCATATGTCGTTTCATTTTGTACCGGTTCGGCTGCGTTTCTCCGCATAGACTACAGTTCAATTTGTCAGTTTTGTGCTTCCTAGAGACGTGTTCTATCAAACTGTACTGAGTGGGGAATGTCTCACTACAGTACTTGCAAGCTTTGACGGCATGCATCTGCTTCATGTGATTGTAGATATTAACTTTACCGACAACTCCTTGTCCGCAAATCTCACATATGTGCTTGTTTATATGATTCCTGTGTGTGTGGATCAGTAACCGTCCAAAGTATTGGAAAAACATTCCACATTCGACACAGCTCATCTCTCCGTCAGAGAGTCTGTATGAAACAAAGTATTTCGCAACCTCTGGATTGTAATCCCCGTCATGCTTCTCACATAGATGTTCGATGAAGTCTGATATGTCTTGGATTTCTTGGTCGCATTGATCGCACCTTGCTGCGGCCACATCAAGTTTGATTCTGCGGTCGTTATACATAACATAAGTGACAATATCCGTGATGTTGATTTCGTCATGGCCGGCCCTATCGTGGTCTTTGAGAGCTGAGCTTTTGTAGAAAGGCGTGGGGCAGTAGAAACACATGTATTTTCCTTTGTGCCATCGGAAGGGCATGATCGTTGAGTGTTGGATGATAATTATAAGCAACGCTGCTAGTTGCTGTTCAATCTTCAATGCCATCTCTGAAAAGAGAAAATATCCTTTAGATGTTCTTGTTTCTTGCTCAACATTCTTTCCTTCTGATTTGTCCTTAGGTACAATGTGTACAGAAACGGAAGTGGATACAACGACGATAGGATGGAACTTTTATTAGGCTGGTTAAGTCATGTTATTAATTCTGGTGGAGTAGGGCTTTAACGGAATGGTCTCCTCGGCAAAACAAGCGTAGCGCCAAAAGACCACCTGTCAGATGGATCGACCTATAGAGGATAAGAATGGATAGAGGATCCGATAGACCAAATCCAGATTTTAATAGCATAAAATAGGGGAGGTCCATTACCCAGCGTTGGGTAGAGAGATGGAATGGAATGACAGTGATGATTTCACGCCATTGCAATCCACTATTGGCAATTCCCGAAAGATTGTAAAATCCGACAGGAGTTTACATCAGTGGGTCCAAACACTGTTGATTTGGCTACTGTTGCTGTTTTAGTCGCTACATTTTATTAATTGTGTTGTTTTTTAAAGACCATTATTTTACATTAAATAAGTAATTTAAGTATGTGTTCTAAACATAGTTTCGACAGAAGTCATCATTTATGGAAACACTGATTAAACAGGATATTGTCTCTTTACAAAAGTTACTAACCTATGATTTACCTAGATAGATGATTATAAAAAAACCTAAGTGTTTTAATCTTTATTATAATCAAACATGTCCAAACATTTTGTATGCTTTTTTAAAACATGCTGTTTCAGGTTGTATTCTTTAAACCCTTTCCAATCGCAAAGGCTACACTGGACATTCTTTTCTTTCACATGAACCTGTTTGACATGCCTTCTCATTGTGCTCTGGAAGTAGTAGGTGTTCGGACATAACGGACACTTCACCGGCTCTCTCATTCTATGAACGGTTGTTATATGCGCAGTGCGTTTGTAGATCGTCTCAAAAGTATCCGCACACATCGGGCATTTGAATCTTTTGTTGTGCACCCGCATCATATGCGTCCTTATCGTAGTTACACTAAATTCTTTGTTACAATTCGTGCATTTCACTGTTTTGCTTCTATGTTCGTTTGCTAAATGCATCTTCATCTGGTGCGGTTTGAAAGTTCTGCCACAAACGTAGCAAAGTTTGTCTTCGCTACGCTGATGTACAGAACTCTTATGCGTGAGTAGCTTTACGAAATCATCAAACTCCTTGTTGCATATCGTGCAAGACACTTTCGCACCTAATTTGAAAGCCTCGATACCAGCTACCTCTTTATGGTATGGTATTTTATGCTTTCTAGTCAAATGATCGATTAGATTATTTACGGAATCAAAAGTTTTCAAACAGAGTTTGCAATTGAGAACGGAAACATCAATATAAACGGTGGAATCCCAGAATTTGTTCATAGCGTCAACAATTTCTGAGTCATCGTGGAGATTTTGATGGGCTTTGAGTTCGTCTTGATGGTGGAAGACTTCGTAGCAGTAGAAACATCTGTAAGCTGAGACCAGCCATCGGAAAGGCATGATTGATGTTGCTTGGACGACATTCTTTACATTTCTTCTAAGTTTCTTCAGAAACTCTGATGGGGCTCTTACGTCACACTGTGCCTCAGATTCAAACACATTTTCCGAGTACTCAGTCAAAACAGTTTGCTCATGATTGTACACAGAGTCATCGAGTAATTCTTGACTGTACTCAGTCACGTCATCATGTTCTTGGTTGTACTCAGTTGAATCATCAAGTATAATAAAATCCTGTGTCTCGCTTTGACTGTGAGCCGTTTCTGAAGTGTCGTAATATTGCATTTCTGAAAGGAAAATTTCTTCTTAGAACTTTGTTCCTTTCATCACTAAATATTTTAGCTTGATTTAAACCACGTATACAGAACGGAGGTAGTTGATATCGATATATTTCTCTGCTTTGATTTTAAATTGGTAGGGAATATATTTGTGCGGATATTTTTGCTTAGATTTATTTATTCAAAATAGGTTCGCCAAACATACCTACTTACAAATTAATTAGGATAAAAGTGGTTACAAACACTATAAATATAATAACAGACGGATTCAGCATGTGCAAAAGCTTAGCCAGTGTTCGAGACCAAGTTAAAATATAGGATGGTCGTAAGTCTGTCTATCTGTGTTTTAGCCGGTCAAAAGCAGATTCTAAGATAGATTATTTAGTCCTAGTTCTTTAGGTGGCACTGCTATAATGTTGCTGCTGCTAAGTTTGACTTCGGTGGCATGCTCGGTTGAGACGCAGGAGGCGCGAGTTCGATTCCCGCTACGGGAGAAATATTTGTATGTTCTGCAAATATTTCTTCCGGGTCTGGGTGTTGTAGTATTATGTATTGTATGTATTTACAAAAAAAAATATAAGTATTCAATCAGCCATATAGTTCCCATAGTACAAGCTTTGCTTAGTTTGGTACTAGATGGCGCTGTGTGAAATGTCCACAAATATTTATTATTTACTAGCTGCCGCCCGCGGCTTCGCTCGCGTGTTATCCGGATAAAAAACAGCCTATATGTTAATCCAGTACATGTACTATGTATATTCCAAGTTTCATTCAAATCCGTTCAGCCGTTTAGGCGTGATTGAGGCACAAACATCCAAACATCCAAACTCACAAACTTTCGCATTTATAATATCTTCTTATATATAAAAATGAATCGCAAAATGTGTGTAAGCGCATAACTCAACAACGCCTGGACCAATTTGGCAAATCTTTTTTTAAAATGTTCGTTGAAGTTCAAGGATGGTTTTTACGGCGAGAAAAATTAGAATTATTGCTGGAAAAACCTATATGTTTATCCCCGAGCGAAGCCGGGGCGAGTCGCTAGTTTATAATATAAGTAAGATTTAAGTAAATTAGTCTCAAGTAAATTGTCAAACTCAAGAGACAAGCATGCATTAACAATGTGATGAGAATGAATGAAGCGAGAGTGGTATGTTAGGTTCGTAGCAAATGGTGTTCCGTGCCCCTATAGGAATGGGCGTGATTATTATGTAATGTACCTATGTTGTACAGGGAATGTTCCAGGTGATCCAGTATAAAAACCTCTATAGTTGACTTCAGTTCATTTATTACAGCATTAGCTTAGGCGATTTACTCATTAATTTTTAAACATTATTGCAAAACTACACACGTCTGACAATTTTCGCGCCTATGCTCCATTTTTTTTATCTGTCAAAAATATGTCACTTCCGTGAACTTTTCAAATTAGTTTCTACAGAAAAGGTTGGAATACGAATGAGTTTGCTATATAGTCCCATTACCAGTTCCAACAGTTTGATATTTAAAAATCATTATAAATAGCAAGATTTGCAATCGCGCCCTGATGTTTCTCATACTAACACACTTTGTACCAACTTCTGCTGTTTACGTTTTTTTCTTTTTCGATGTAACGAAATGCTCCATAGAAGTAACTGAGTTGATAAGCATTCAAAAAATATTTTGGCAACATCGCTCATTTTCATAGCACAATTATTGACCTAGAAGACCTAACAGACAAGTAGTAACAGTACCTACATAAAAGCTTTTAAAATTAATCTAACCAAATTAAAACTAGCATTTCCTTCCTCTTGAGCAGAGTCAGAACACTACCTCACTTCGCAGTCGGTTAAAACATAAATAGTCCAAGCGGTATTTATTTGAAAATCTTCAGTCCTGAACATTATCGAAAATATGAGAGTTATCAACGAATAATCACTATTCAAGCACTAGATAGGTTAAGTAGATATTGTGAGTTTAACCAACGAATACTCAAACGCATCTCAGAGTTGAGCACGTCTCAAGTGACAGATTTTCATCAAAAACTGTCAAAAAACCGTGACTTGAGACGTGCTCAACTCTGAGTCGCGTTTGAGTATTCGGGGGTAAGAGTCACACACTATCCTGTACCAAAAAACAAAGCAAAAACACGAGAAATTGCTTTCCTTTTTATGAGAGGCCGGTCTAGTTGGAGTACTGGGAGAGCATAAGTAAGACTTTCTTTACATAGTCACAAACGTCCAAAGCACAGAACCTACTGTTCACCATATGTGGTATAATGCGGCATTACTGGCGCTGGCATAGTCTGTGGCGCCTTATGCATTCTTGAGTAATGAGCCTTCATTATCTTCCGAGTCGTAAACGCCTTGTCGCACCCATCACACTTGAAATTCTTCTCCCCACTATGCTTGTACATGTGATTCTTCAACCGATTGCTGTTAAAAGCTTTCCAACCACACACCCCGCAGATATGATTCCGGACTTTCAAATGTGTATCACGCAAGTGAGTCATCATCATACTCCTAAAGACAAAAGTCTTAGGGCAGTGTAAACATTTGATCTCCTGCCTGTTTTTGTGATCGGTCGCCATGTGCCGGGATCTCTTGTAGTGGCTGCCGAAGGTCTGATCACAGACGAGACATTTGAATTTACGCTCTAAACCGTGGGTGTTTATTTGATGAGTTTTCAGCTTGGAGCGTGTGTCGAATTTGTCGCCGCATTCGGGGCACAGCATCCCACTGTTATCGTGGGCCGATTTCACATGCAAACGCAGGAGATTCTGATCTTTGTAGTTCTGACCGCAGATCTCGCAAAGAATGACCGACGTGCCTTTATGATCTTTGTTAGTGTGGTTTAGGAGCGGCCCGAATGTGTAAAAACTAGCGCCACAAGCCAAACAACTCACATCGAAATTGTTCAGTTTGAAAGCCACCATGCATATTCCCACATCTTTATTGTACACGACATTGTGCTTAGCGATAAGATGGTCGACCATATCGTACAGGTCCGAGACATCATCGGAACACAGATTACATTTCAAGTTTGATATATCCACGTAGACAACCGGCTCCCAGTAGTTCTTCATAGCCTTTTCCTTGAGCGTATCATCTGTGTGGGCGACTTGGTGAGCTTTGAGCTCTGACGCTTCTTGGAATATATCATAGCAGTAGAAGCAACGATAGGAGCTTTTGAGCCAACGGAACGGCATTACTGTCGTTTTTAGCAGGACTTCAAGAACGTTTTTGATCATAATGTTACGTTTTTCTTTTGAAGATAACCCTTTGGGTTTTGTGGAGAGGACGCTGGCGGAAGGGGCCAGGTCTCTGGCCGATCGCCTGGCGGGGGCTACCGGAACCGGAACTGCAGGTGGGGTTGGTTTTATCAATAGTTTTGCTTTCTGGCCACCTCTAGGTTCTCCTGAAAGGAAAACAGGGTCGGCTTTAGGATTTGTTATGTGTTATACTTCAGAGGCAGCCAGAAAGCAACATGCACATGTACTGATTTGCATTTGGTAAATAACTAATGACATTAGTTGTAACTGTGGACGATCAAATATCCGAATCGATGATAGTAATCCCTGCAAAGGTGTCCAGAGGAAATTAAGTTCAACTGATTGATATGAAGTATTTTTGAGAGAGGTTTGGTTAGAAATGTACATACCTAAATTTTAAATTTCGTAACAATGCCATAATTATCTGCTTTATTTTTCCATATATAGAGGTCTAGAATGATGCAACCACGAGATACGACACTGTGTTATTGAAATGTAAAAGAGAGAGGTTTTTATATGTAAAAATAAATATCTACCTGTTAATAGATCAGAGATAAAATAAATAAGATGAAAATATTTGAGTTGGTTTATTATCGAACTTACCTACATAGATTACAATTAATACAATCATACACTGTTAAGTTACTAGTAAATACCGTATACGTTACATAACTTTGTTTTTTTCATTGCTATTACGACTATGGCATCTAAAAGCACTGGTGGTCTAGTTAGCAGTGACCCCGCCTTTCGATCCTAAGGTCGTTGGTTAAAATCCGGTCGTAAATGAAAGGCAAGCCTACTCCATCTTAATTCGTCCTGGACACTACAGCGTCCCGTTTGTGAAGGTAAAAGTTGCCTCCTGACGCTGTATAAATCATCTACTACAGATGGTAAAAAGCCTTAGGTAGTTTACTTTAATTTATCTAAAGGTCACCTACCTACGTATTGTGTTGAGATCAATAATTAATATTATACTGTTTCAAGTCCTTAAAAGGTATGACTAATTGCATGAATGAGACATGAAAATCACAAAAAATCTAAGTGGATTTGGACTTGTTCCTAGTGTTCAAGCGACTAGAGGTTAATAGTAGTCATAATAGTGAAATTCTTGTTCATGCTTATCCAAAGACTCTGCATCAGTGAATCCCCGTCTACAGAATCGACATACCCTCCCAGACACACCTACATGGACTTTCATATGCGTGCGTAGGTTGCTGGACCTCCCAAAAGCCTTTTCGCAGATGCTGCAAGAGTAATCTTTAACAGCAAAATGTTTGCGTTTGTGGAGTTTCACCAGCCACTTGATCCCGGTAGTGTAGTCACACAAGTCACATTGGTATTTAAACTCAGCGTGCATGCTTTGGATATGAAGCAACATAGCTCCTTTAGTCGTGCAAATTTTCTCGCAATGCTCGCATTTTATCTTATACTTCTCAACGTTATGTTCCTTCCCCAAATGCACTCTAAGCTGGTAGTTGTTTTTAAAACTCGCGCTGCATAAGTTACATTCGTAAGTTTTTAACTGTCCGTGAAAACGCTCCTTGTGTTTATCGAGTTTGTGGAAAGCATTGAAGAACTTATCGCAAAAAGTGCAGCGATGTCCTACATGGCAAGTGTTAATGTGTCGCTTCAAGCGAATCTGGTCTTTGAAGCCGAGACCGCAGATCTGGCACATGAAGGAATGAGTCACATGCTGTTTGTACATGTGCGCGATGAGAGAGGTAAAGTTATCGTAGTCAGAATCGCACAGCACGCACTGCATGAAGTCCTTGTTCAGGACGAAAGGAAATAAGCAGAGTTCAACCGTCGTATCGTATTCCTCCCCGTGGTGGTTAACAACATGATAAACCATTTCGTCCATGGTGCTGATTTGCACTTCAGGGCAATAGTTACAGGCTATGTTTGTAACGTCAATCTTGACGGGTACATCTTTGGTTATGATGTGCTTCTTCAGGAAGCTATCGAGGTCTACAGAGTTGTGTTTCTGCGTGTGTTCTATTAAGACGTCGCAGTCTCTCATCTGCTTGGAGCAGTAAAAGCAACGGAAGCCTCGAGTATTCCAGTTGAAAGGTGTCACGTTTCCGTAGCGAAGGAAGATGAATATGTTCCGTCTGAGCACGCTCAGGCGATCCAGGTAACTATCGTTGCTCTTGTTACCTGGAAAGAGAGGATCGTTTATTGACCCCTGATATGTTACAGTAAGATTGTAACATCAACAGCCAAACAACGGATTGTGAAGCCAAGTTTTATGTTTATATAATAACTTATTACTCTATCTAGCTGTACAAAACATAACTGGGAATTAATTAAGATAAGATTTATAAGCTTTAATAATTTATTACCATGTAGGTTAGGAACACCTATCAAAGTTGCTGTAATTTACTCCGAAAATATTCTAAAAATAACTAGATTAATACCATAAAAAACTAATCAAGAATACAATGTTGTTTGTTTAAACATAATAGGTAAATCTCGCGGCAAACTTTTACATATATCATATAAGTTGTGTAATGTAATAAATTGATGGGTTTGAATTAATTTGAAGTTTATTTGCTTCTTTTCAGAGCATTAAAATAAAAGCTTGTCGGGGTGACTAAATAAACATGGTCCATCTTTGGGAGTCTGCCATTATTGAATTTATAATGACGCATATCATCATCGCGCTAGTTCGTATTTCAGAAGCTAGGAGCACAATATTCGTGGTACAACTGTACACTGAGAGCACTGGTAGTCTAGTTGGTAGTGACCCCGCTTTCCGATCCTAAGGTCGTGGGTTCAAATCCAGTCGTGTACCAATGGATTTTTCTGTGCGAAAAATTCATGTGCGCTATACCAATACTCTCAAACGGTGAAAGAAAACATCGTGTGGAAACGCGCGGCTTAGTCAGCTCCGCACGTATTGACCATATCTTTCCCGTGGACAAGGCCGACTAAGCTGAGAGGATGGAATAAGTGCTGGGCAAGCCTACTCCATCTTAATTCGTCCCGGGCACTACATCGTCCCGCTTGTGAAAGTAAAAAGTTGCCTCCTGACGCTATATAAATTATCTACTATACATTGCAAGTTAAGTAAAAGCTTTTAATAAGGTACCTACTTATGGAATTAAAATGCAGCATTTTCCCTACTTTCTTCTCTACAAAGCTTTCTTAACTGAGTATGTGTTCTTCAAGACTAAGGTTCGACGACCCCCGCTGTATGTATTCCGTGATCTCATCACACTTCAGGCCGTCTTCAATCACCTCCATATTAACAAAGTCACTGCCAACAGTTTGCTCAAGCAGCGTAAACCCTTCCTCAATCTGAGGATGTCGACTCCTCACGTGCATTTTCAATGTAGCTTGATGTGCAAAGGATCTGTTGCAAATACCACAGTTATAGTTCTTTTCTCTCGTGTGCAGAACCATGTGGGAATTCAGATTGCTCTTTTTGGAGAATTTCTTCCCGCAGACGGAACAAACAAACTTCTTATCACCGTTGTGCTTCAACATGTGAAGTTTAACGTCGTAAGGTCCAAAGAATTTGTCCCCGCAGACTTCGCATTCGACATTCTTCTCGCGCAAATGCACCCGTCTCATATGACGCGACATGATACTCTCCTGAGGGTACACTTTGAAGCAGTAAGGGCATTTAATTTTCAACTCCTCCACCCCGTGGACGTTGGCTAAATGCAACTTCTTTAGATACGGGCTTTTGAAGGTTTCCGGGCAGTGCGGACACGTGTAAAGATTGACGGAATGGACGTTCTTCTCGTGCAAAATTTTCTTTGAAAGCGTCGCGAGGCTGAGCCCGCAAGTATCGCAGATGTAACCCCCCTCTCTATGGTAGTATCTGTAGTGCATTTTCAGATGATTCTCGCCTTGGAAGCTAGTTCCGCAAACGTCACATACAAATTGGTGAAATAGATGGTGTTTGTTCGCATGTCTGAGTAGATACTCAAAGAATGCGAACTTCGAATCGCAAGTTGCACAAGACGGTGTATCGCGATCAAGCTTGAAAGGAAGAACGCAGTTCGGGATGTTGACGTCATATTCAGCGTCATGAGCGATAATGATATGGTGAATCAACTCTTCCAGGGAGTTGACGGCTTGTTGGCAAAGCTTACAATTGATCTCTGTAACATCGATTTTGATAGCCGCATCTTTATTCCGATTGTTTTTTGTTCTGTCGTATATGATAAGTTCCAGATTAGCGTTAACGTGAGCTACGTTAGTATGCTGCCTGAGAAAATTCGGGTCTCGCGTTGTTTCAGAACAAAAGAAGCATTTGTATTTCGACTTGTGCCACATGAATGGGGTGACATTGCTGTATTGAAGGATGTATTCGACATTTCGTCGTTTTAGAAACAGCTTGCGCGCTAATTCCATTTTCTTATATTTGTCCTCCACATTGTACTTCGCACCTGCGAACAAAGTTGTAGATTTTACTTTGCGTTCTTTTCTTTCATCTCTTTGGTTTCGTCTGTCAAATGCTTCTCTTTCACATAATGCAAGCGACTGTTTCGTTATCTGGATAATTTCGCTATGGATTTAATGCATAGGTACGCAGATCCTTAAGATTAACTTTGAAAGTGGATATTGGAACTCCTGAAAAGTTCACTCAACTACTAATATTTTTGATGCTTCAGTCTTGGTATATTTTATGTAGCTGGCCTATCTACCTAAGTTTTATTAAAAACTTATACCTATATACTCATTCTCACTAAATGGACCTACATTTAGTAAATGTTATTGCACTGCTATTTTTAAAATACTAGGCATCACTACTAGATTATATACTAGACCAGGCACAAGAAATGTTGCTGAACTGTTGAAATCAGGATTATTTTTAGGTTTTGATAAATAACTGCAAATTATTTAAGATTCATCAATTTATTCTTATTTTCACAAAGTTACAAAATATATTAAAACTATGCTAGAAATATATGTACGTATACTGGTTATTAAATAGTGCATACATAAATAAGACAGATAAGACATTATTACAAGTTATAAATAAGGAGAATTCAAATGGTGCGACACCATAATATAAAGACAAAATACTGATTACTTTTATCATATTAGAATTTGCTTACCATAAAGAAGATAATTATCACTTGAGTAATAGTTTATACCGACTATGAATGAAGAAAAGTAAATTTCAAACAAAAATTTAGATTTTTTGTAAAAGGTTACATTCTGGACATGTCATGACGAGAAGAATTTTAGATATTAATGTGGAAGGATATGTGGGTAGAGATAGGAAAAAATAAGATGGATGGACTGTGTGAAATGAGCATAATAAGTAAGAAGTCAGTGTTGTAGAAATGAATTAAGAATACAGTCATGTTGTGCCGAGCCCACATAAAGTGTAAAAAGCGCAGGGCATACCTAAACAATATGAAGTATATCAGAGGACTTGCTTTTGGTACCATGCCATTTTGCATTCCGTATGTGATGTATAACAAACTCATCGCTTATTTTGGACATCATTGTACAAAACCGTACTTCTTGTGGGTATCCATATGAGTTCGCAAATTTTTTTGTCTCAAAAAAGCTTTACCGCACAACTCACACTTAAACTTCCTCTCACCATCATGCTTAACCATATGCATCCTCAGCAAGTGATTATCAAAGAACTTATCATTGCAAACCGAGCAGGTGACATTCTTCTCCTTCAAATGCGTCCGTCTCACGTGAGAGTCCATGAAGGAATGTTTTGTGAACATCTTTCCACAATACTCGCATTTGTGTCCAATACCGTGGACTTTGATCAAGTGGAGTTGCCTCATGTACGCAGTCGCAAACATCTCGGAGCAGTTAGCGCATTTGAAAGTTTTCTCATTGTGGCTTTTTGCCATGTGACGCACTAGGATAGAGCGATTCTTGAACTTTGCATGGCAGACTTTGCATTCAGAAGAGCCTGTATGTACGTTTTGAAGATGCATATTTAGGTTGGTTGTGCTTCGGAAACCACGGCCGCAGTAGTCGCAAATCACGTTGTTATTACTGTGGTCTAGGTTAAAATGCCTCAGCATGGTGTTGAGGTATCTGAAGACTTTGGGGCACTCGAGACAGGGAATGTTGCCTTTAACTAGACGATACGGCTCGAAGCATGTCTCAATACTGACAGATTTGTCGTAATCCGCGTTGTGGACTGAGATTGCGTGATCTATGAACTGCTCCAAATCGGACATAGGAGAAGAACATAGTTTACAAGCGAGATCTGCTATGTCAACCCTAACAAAGGTGCGTTTTCCTTTACAGGTTTTCATGGATTTGCTTTTGATATCGCATACGGGATGTTCCGTACGAGTATGCAATTTGAGCACTTCGTAATCATCGTGCTTCATAGAACAGTAGAAGCAGGAGAATTTGACCCTAAACCTGAAAGGAACAGCCGTTGACATGTTGAGGACGCATTGTATGTTTTCGCGGATACGAACGATCTGTTCGTGCGTTCTCGACGTGTTAACGGTGTTTTTGCTCTCAGGGACAATAACTGTTTCATTCCCATCCAATGAGAGTATCCTCACTTTGCATTTCAGCAAATGCTGCTTCATACCAATCGCAGAATGGAACTCCACCATACAATAACCGCATGTTTTGCTATTGTCACTAGGATGTTCCAACTTGACGTGCTTGAACAGCTTTTTCAAGTACATGAACTTCTTGCCGCAAACGTGGCATCGCGCCAGATGCGCATGCTCCGTGTGTTTTCTCAATTTGAAAAGACTTTGACAATCTGCACCGCACTGTTTGCAAACGAAACCTCCTAGCCGATGATGCCCATAGATGTGGCTAGTGATATCTCTCTTTTTATTGAACTTCCGATCGCAATAATGGCAGATAAAAGTATTTAGACGATGGCTCTTATTAATATGAGAGACTAAGCTCCGGTAAGTTTCGAACTGTAAGTCGCAATGCGTGCAACGCAAGTCTAACAGTCTGTACTCCACAATTTCGCTATAAACCTCCTTGTCGTAGAACAAGCCATGTTCACTTATCAAATGTTCCACAATCACTTCTAAGCTTTTGAATTCTTGTTCACAAAGCTCACAGGTAATTTCTGATACGTCGACATTGATCGCAAGCGCGTTTCCCTTCAGTTCTTTCATGGCGTTACTTTTAATACAGCATTCGCCGTGGGACTTTGTATGCTTTCTGAATTCTATGTAATCACGGATAGGTGTACTACAATAGAAACAGATGTGCGTCCCTCGCCATTTGAAGGGCATAATAGTCGTGTTATCGAATATTGTTTTCAAGTTTTTCCTCCGTCGCACAGACGTTTTTCGGTCGATCTTGGAGGCGGGCGTTTCATCTGAAATTAAATTATTCTTGCTGTAGTACTTTTCATGGCTGACTTTTTGCTTCTTTGCGCAGTGGTATTTTTTTTATCTCTATGAATGAATAAGAGATTCAGAAACTTTAAAATATTTACTATCGAGAAGTGTATCTGTAACATAAACTACTATTAAGTGAGAGCGAAATTAATCAATTTTGTGTGCTCCTGCCATGTGCACAAGCGTAGCCGTGTGTTTCGAAAGATTTTCTAAATTTTGAACCCTTCATTTGTTTCAGTTTTCACATTCACTTCACCATTTTCCAGGGGCGGCAGTTTTGATATCCTATTAATAAGTCCTTTCTGGTTGACAGAATGTACCTTTATATATGGGTGACGACGATGAAGGTGGCCAGAACTATGAAATGTGTCAGAGTCAAAATATTACAAGTCGTCATCATAATCTCTGACCGATATCACCCACCCTATTAGATATAAGCCAGCTTCTTTTCTGCCAGCCATCCGTGCCTTGTATTCATGTCGTCGACTCATCTTACATTCAAAAAATGCTAGCCAGTCTGTTAAAAACAAAGTAATATTATAAAATACTACTTTTATTTGAACTGACAGAAAATTACGTTACGAGGCAGACCACTTTCAATGGATGAGGCTGGCCAAGGACCGGAGGAAGTGGCATATTACTATTAGGGAGAAGGCATATAGTCAACAGTGGGTGCATTTGAGGGCTGAATAAATAGATAGGTGTTTTTCAGAAAAAAACATACTTAAACAGACAGTAGCCAGTGACACGAGAAGAAACGCAATACAAAGTAAATAATCAAGATACAGCACTGTTCTTAAGATGAAGACCCACGTGTCCTCTCAGATTCTTCTTCCTCAGAAATCGCTTCCCACAATGGTCACAACTGAAAGACCTGTCACCCACGTGCCTGACCATATGCATCTTCAGGCGACTTGCGTCAAAAAACCTTTCGCTACAAAGAGTACATTGAACATTTTTCTCTTTAAGATGCAACCGTCTAACATGGTTAGTCATAAACGAGTATTTTATGAACGCTAAGCTGCAGTAAGGGCATTTATGACCTCCGTCGTGGGCTTTGACAATATGCCGCATTTTATGGTATCGGGAGATAAATTTCTCCGAGCACTGATCGCAACTGATGACTTTATTCCCATGCGTGTTACCCATGTGCAGTTTCATGCTGTCATTTGTAGAAAATCCTAGACCACAAATGCTACATTTGAATCTGGCAGCCAAATGGTTATGAGAGATGTGTCCGCGTAGATTTGGATACGAAGGGAACGTCTTACCGCAGAAAGTACAAACATATTCATTCTCAGAGTGTTTAGCATTTACATGTTGCAGTAGTAAACTGAAATATCTGAACTCTACGCTGCAAAATAGGCAAGTGAACTTATCGTGAACTAAATTAAAAGGTATGAACATATCGACGCATTTCTTTATTACTGCTTTGTGTTCAGTTTCCAAATGATTGATCGCTATAATGAAATTGGTAAACTTTTCCGAACAAATCTTGCAAAGTAGGGAGGATATGTCGATTTTGATCTTGACCCCATCCGATCTCCCGCGCAGCTTCATCGCGCGAGAGGTGGTTTCACATATAGGATGTTCCGTTGTTGTATGCAGTCTAAGATCATTGCAGGTCGTGAAGTCTTTTGGGCAGTAGAAACATCTGAATTTACTGTGAAAGAACTTGAAGGGCATAGCTGTGGTCATGTTGATGATGTAGGCTATACTGTTTCTGAGATCATGAACCTTGTTATTCTTATCGTTGCTCATAACAATCGATCCGTCTATAGAGGATGAAACTTTGCATCTGGTGGCGTGATCTAAAAAGCTGTGCTTTGTACGAAACTTTTTCTGACAAAATGCACATTCACCTCCATAATCTACTTCATGCTCTTGTTTCATGTGAATTAATCTTTTCCTATTCGACGAAAACTTCTGAAAGCAAAGGATGCAACAAGACGAATGCTTTGTTTTGTGCTTCTGAAAATCTTCAAATTTTGTGAATGTTAGAGAACATTTCTGGCATCTGTACTCCTCTTTGTGATATATTCGGAAGTGCTGAGAGAAATCTCGCTTCTTATTGTACTTCCGGGAGCATAAGTTGCATTGAAAGCAATTGTACGGGTGGCTGCTATTCATATGTCGAATTAGGTAACAGAAATATTGAAAATTCTGGTCGCAAACCAAGCATTTCAGATCAGCCAGTCTGTATGTCACTAGAGTAAAGTTATCATCGTCTTCGTCAAACCATAGATCGTGTTTTACCTTCAAATGTGATATCAAATCGTCGATATTTAGGAACTGCTCTGAACAAACGTTGCAATTCGTTTCTGAGACATCTACTTTCGTCTCATCTTTCAGACGTTTAATTGCTGGTTCAGTAGTTGAGCATGGAACGTGTGTTTTAGTATGCTCTTTCAAATCTTGGTAATTTTCTTTATCTATTCCGCAAAAGAAACATAAATATTTTCCTCTCCACTTGAAGGGTATAACCGTTGTGTTGTTGACTAATGCTTGGAGATTCCTCCGTCTGCATTCAGTCGCAGTGAATTGCGTTTTTCCTTCAGGATTCACATCTGAAAAGGAAATTCACTGGTTTGTACTAAGCATGAGAAGCAGCAGTGTCCCTCAGCTTAATCAATTAAAAAAAATCTATTCTGATCCGTTGGTCAATTTGGTGGACGTAGACGGCCCTAATTCGGCACCTAACCTAACCCTTTAATCATATTATGGCAGTCCACATACTAAGGGCTGGATGGTTTTGGTTGCTTCTCATCATAATTGCGACTAATTTTGATATCATGCTTCTTAGCCATATGTTGTTTAAAGTTCTTTTTCCACTGATACTTATTCCCACAGATATCACAGACATGGTTCTTCTCTCGCAAGTGCTTCGTCATATGAAGCCTTAAGCGGTGTCGATCGAAAACCTCCTCCTGGCAGATAGGGCACTTAGAATTCTTCTCCTTTAGATGCACCTTCTTGATATGGTAATATCTGTGAGACGCACAAATGAAAAACTTTTCGCAATGAGGGCACGAAAACAACGATGTAGCACTATGATCTGTAATCATATGCTTTTTCCTTTGATATGGTGAGGAAAACTCGCTCAAACATTCAGAGCATTTGTATGTATACCCATCATGGTCTCTGGCGATATGAGTTCTGAGTTTAGAGGTACTGCAGAAAGTTTTCCCACACTCCTTGCAAGTAAAACCTGGGCCGTGAGCGTAATCTCTATGCATCAAGTAGGATGCGTTTCTAACAAACCTCTTTCCACATAAATCACAAACGAACTCGCTAGGTACGTGCACAGCACGGATATGCCTGACCAGTACTTTGAAGAAGACGAAATCTTCCCCGCAAACATGGCATGTGTACTCATCGTTGCTAAGTTTGAAGGTTTCAATAGTATCAGAAAACGATTTATCATATTCAAAGTTGTGAGTGGACATTAGATGATCAATAATCGAATCGATATCACCAAACGCATGGAGACAAATTTTGCAAGCTAAATTGACTATGTTTAATCTCATAAAAGTTTGACCTCCCTTATATCTCTTTAGAATCGCATCATTCGGATTCAGTTTTATCGTTTTGTGTTTGTTATCGTAATGTATTTGCAAAAGATCACATCGTGGATACATTTCTTTACAAAACAAGCACATGAAACTACTATTTATATAGCTGAAAGGTAATGCCGTAGTGTTGTTTAGTAAACAAGCTAAATTTTGCCTGACTTTATAGCTGGAAATTTTCTCTCTGACATTATTTTCTTGAGCTTTGATAACATTTGAATTGCTTTTACATTTATTATTTACTCGATCGCTACATATTTCTACTACACTATCTTCCTCATAATTCGATTCATTATAGAAAATCTTTGGAATAGTCATATCTACGCCAGGAATTATCATGTACTTATCTTTCTCTGTCTCAGGCACTTGATTACCTGGAAAGAGACGTCTGATCTTACTTTTAAATCATGACATGCAGTATGTAAAATTTTGCATATTTTATCAGTGCATAATGTAATACCTATATGGAAAGGATGTGTAATTTAGTCAAAAGTGAACCTACAAATAAATTAGGAAATTGACAAGTATATCCTTACATAGTTACATCTAACCTCAACTACAGAGTTAGCTTGAACTACAAAAATAAATGCAGTTTCCTAAGATTCTATAACAATACAGATATTTTTGTAAAGATAAGATTCAATCAACGAAGCAAGATTTTACGTGAACTACTTAAAATAATTGAGATCTTTAATACATTCTTCAAATTAAAATGCTACATCGACTATAATAGACCTTAGGAGTGCCTACTGTGGAGTACATAAAGGTTCGATCACATACAACATAATGATATGATCATCTACATATTATGTAGAGGCTGGTGATGCTTATTATGCCTCGCCATATGAGTCCTTAAACTCTTCCTCCAGAAGAATCTCTCCCCACAAGTATCACAATGAAAATTCTTTTCCCCGCTATGTTTGACCATATGTCTTCTTAACAGTATATTGTTGAAAAACTTCATGTTGCAAATCGAACACTCGACATTTTTCTCCTTCAAATGTGTCCGTCGGATATGATCACGCATAAACGAGTTCCTTGTAAAAAGTTTGCCACAGTAGGTGCACTTATGACCGGAGTTATGGGCTTCGATGAGGTGCTTCTGTCTTAGATACTGTGTAGCAAAACTCTCTGGACATTTGGGGCACTTGGCTGCCTTCACTCCATGCGCTTTCGCCATATGCATGTACAAACGTGACGGTATATTGCATTCCGCGTCACATATACTGCATTTGAATCTGCCATCTCTGTGATGCCGCCATATATGCACACGCAGGTTCTGGTCGCGTCGAAAAGTCTCACCACAGTACACACATATGATGTTATTGTTTGTATGTTCTTTATTCATGTGTTTTAGTAAAGTACCGAAGAATCTGAACACCTCGCTTGGACAGTTCGGGCAGGCCATGTTGTCTCTGATCAGTCTGTAAGGCTGGAGACAAGTTGTAATAGACTTGTCGTAGTTAACTTTGTGCTTGACGATCAGATGATCGATTAGCTTATCCAAATCGCTCATAGATTCAAAGCAGATCTTGCAAGCAAGAGTTGAAACGTCTATTTTTACGCATGTGACTGTTTCCCTGCACTTTTTTATGCACTTTTCTTTGACATCGCAAACTGGGTGTTCGATTATCGTGTGCTGTCGCATTGAGTCTGAATCCGGGAAATCTTTGGAGCAGTAGAAGCAATTGAATTTGTTCTTGTAGAAATTGAATGGTATAGCAGTAGACATGTTGATTACGATGAGTATATTCTCCCTAATCTGCTTCACGCTAGGCCGTTTAGCAGGATCTTCGTAGTTCTGATCCAAATCCATTGTGCAATCTTCCTTTGTTAGAGCGAATTCGAAGAGATCCACTTTGCATTTCCGCACATGCATTCTGAGACCTGTTTTCGTGTGGAATTCCTTTTCGCAATTGTCGCATTGCAAGGAACCATCGTCGGGGTGTTCTAACTCCATATGCTTCTGTTTCAAGGCTGCAGAGGGCAGTCTAAGCTGGCAGATATTACATCTAGTCAAGTGTCGATTGCTTCTGTGCTTTCGTAATATGTTAAGTGAATTAAACGACTGTGGGCACAAATCACATTGATATCCTCCTTCGCGGTGGTAATTCTTCATGTGGGAGAACAGATCCCTTTTTTTATTAAATTTCTGGTTGCATTTATCACAGAGAATGCAGTTCTTCGGATGCTGATTGTTCATATGAGATACCAAATATCCAAAGTACGTGAACTTTTCGCCACAAGTCAAACAACTAAGATCTTCAAGTTTGTACTCCTCTATAGCCATGTCTACATCCTTATCGTATTCAATTTTATGCTTCACTCTCAAATGGTCAATGACTTCTTCGAGAGACGTCAAAACGACTTGGCAAAGCTTACAAGTAACGTTGGATACGTCTATTTTGATCTCCATATTCGTGCCTCCCTTTAAGACTTTCAACGAATGATCTAGTGTGGAACAATTGCCGTGTGATTTTGTATGCTTTCGTAAATCTGCATATTCTGTTAGATTTTGACTGCAGTAAAAACATAGATACTTTCCCCTCCACTTGAAAGGTATAATAGTTGTATTGTTGAACACGATTTGTAGATTTTTTCTCCTGCGCATCGATGACGATTCACAGCCCTTGTATTTGCGCGGTTTAACATCTGAAAATAAATTAGTTTTGTACTGTAAATGTACCCTCATTTCACTATTTCTATATTCTACTGCAAAACATAAGCGTTGGTTCATCTAAGGGTACATTTAAAGTCTAAAACCAGATGTCCGTTCCATTCTCTAAACGCTATGAACAAGCCAATTGAGCTAAAATAAATTTAAATTTATTTTCATAAAGGAAACTTCTCTTTTTTTTCAGAAATAGATGTCTTAAACGTAGATATTATTATGTGAAAAACCAATTTTAACTGTAACCTAGCTTAACTCGTAAAGTTCTATAAGGTATGAGAATGTTTAAAATAACTCACAAGTTTAATATTTTCATGTTATTTTATTATAAGTTTCCATAATTTAAGATACATCTTAAAAAAACTTAGATTTAGATTATAATACTTATTCATAGTCTTAGGTACTGCCATTGCTACTACAGAAATATGAGCAAGCTTAAATTCGGGAAAATATCCTAATAAGTACTTTCGATGAAAACACTTGTATTGATATTAACGATTAGGTACTATGTATGCTGATATTTATTCGATCTAAACCGGACTTGTGTGATTTCAAATGTTCATTCAAAGTGCTCGCCCTAGCAAAACATTTCTTACAGACATCACATTGGTTCTCTATCCCTCTATGAGCAGCCCGGATATGTTTCGCTAGTCGCCAGTTAGAAAAAAACCTCAGCTCACACAGAGAGCAACTAAACCTAGTTTCTTTATAGTGAACCTCTTTTAAATGATGCTCCATTCTGCTATTACAAGAAAACTCTTTTCCGCAGACAGGGCAAGGTATTAAGGAGCCGACACCGTGAGCAGTTTTGAGATGCACCTTCCTTTGGTTGTAGTCTGAGAATGTTTGAGAGCAATGCTTACATTTGACTTTAGGGACGTGGACCTTGTTCATGTGAGATTTTTTTGTGGATAGAGAGCGGAATGTCTGCGAGCAGTGGTTGCAATCGTAGGTGTTAGCGTGCAACAATGCATGGACCCTAAGCCTGTCGGTGCTAAGGAATGATTTTCCACACGAGTCACACACATAACTACCGAAATGCGTGTTCATATGCTGGTTTAGCTTCATGAAGTAAGCGAAACTTTCATCACAGATAGCACAATCGTAAGAGTTTGATAAGTGTTTGTAAGGAATCACTCCGTACTCAGCGTCTTCGAACACCATATTATGAACTCTTTTTAAATGTTCAACTAAGGTGTCTATATTTTCAGGTTCAAAATCGCATAGCTTGCAAATCCATGAAGCTACATCGATTTTCACCTTGGAATCAAATCGGAAAATGGATACAGATGATTTGACGCTTGTGATTTTGTGCTCGGCATTAGAATGCTCCTTGACGTTTTGGAAGTTTTGGAACGGTTTGTGGCAATAAAAACAGAGATACATCTGTCTCTGCCACTTGAAAGGGACTGCCGTACTATTCTGTAAGATAATAGTAGCATTTCGTTTTACTAGGCGATTGCGCTGGATTGATGATATTTGCTTCGGTGCATCCTTCGGGCGTTTAGCACCTAAAACGGAAAACGGACATTCAGAACCTTCTCTTTTTACCCGATCACATTAAGCAAAAGGAAGATGTGTTTGCAGTCGTATGAAAACTGATCACAGAGGTCGTATAAGAAAATTTGCACTCGTAATTCAAAGTACCGAGATGGATTATGATGAATCATGGTGTTAGGTGATCAGCCCATCGCTCATCAGTCTATCATATTGAGAGGATACTATCCCTTAGTCGAATACGACTTGCTCAGGGAAAGAAGCAGCTAGACGCATTCTATGTGTTTTCTTTACTCCTAGTCCAGCAGAGAAAAAAATCAATGAAGAATTAACATTTACTTAATGTTGCGGGAATAATGAACAAGTCCAATATTTTCTAAGACAATTAAGATTTGGCATGAACGCTGTTCAAATGGTACTGCATCTTGCTACAAATACGAAAAGTCTTCCCACAAACGGGGCAGTTGAAAATAGGTGTATCAATATTATGAGCGTAGCGATGATGGAGAGTTCTAGCACCATAGTTTGGAAACATTTCAGGGCAGTAGCAACATTTGTGGACCTTGGGTATGTCATGCGATTGGGCGTAGTGATTCTTTCGCTTCGCGTAAGAGTCGAAAGTTTGCGGACAATGGTTGCAGGGGAATCCCGCGCCGTGTGATAGTCTGTGGATTTTCAGCCGTCTCGTGTTTAGGAAGGATTTGCCGCAAACTTCGCATACGTGTTGTCCGTAGTGTTTATTCATGTGTTGGTTTAGTTTGATGTAATATTGGAATGTTTCATCACATATAGCGCATTGACATGTGCCAGCGCTGTGTTTATATGGCATTACACCATACCCCAGTTCATCGTTGAACTTTTTACCGTGTGCGTTCTTCAAATGATGTATAAGTTCGTCTAAGTCTTTAGGTTTGGAATCGCATAGCTTACAATCGATTGTCGCTACGTCAATTTTGACCTTATCGCCTTTCTTTATTAGTATGCCTATAGATCTCATGTTGGTATTTTTGTGCTCGGATTCCGTGTGAAGTTTTAGAGCGTCGAAGGTGTTAAGTTGGGCGTTGCAGTAGAAGCAGAGATAGCATTGTCTGTGCCACTTAAAGGGAACAACGGTAGAAAATTGAAGTATAGTTATGGTGTTGGACTTTATCAAGCGGTTTCGTTTTATGCATGTGATTGGGGTTAGTTCGGGCTGGGCCACTGGCTCGGGGAGGTTGGCACCTAAAAAGGAAAAATTTACATTCAAATTTCTATTCAACGCCTAGGTACGAAGTCAGAATCTGCGTTATTCATACAGGTGTTAAACGGAAAAAAAGGTTTGATAAATATTAAGAACCAAATACTATAGGTAATTCATAGCGAAACGCAAACCAATTCTTAGCATAATTTGTACAAATGGCACATTTTTTTATGATTCTTATCATAAACATTATGGGCATTTCCGATCTCTAAATCGCCGAATCAATTGTAGCTTACACATAAAGTAGTTTATAGTTTAAATCAACCATACTTCACGGGAACTAAAAAAACTGCCTGATCTCTACAGCAGTTGCTTACACCAAGCGCACTTAGACCTTAGCCCTCAAATGCACATTCCTCAAATGAAACTGCATAGTACTAGCATTCCTAAAGTTCTTCTTGCAAACCGGACAGTCGTAAACTGGCATATCTATTCCGTGAGCTGTTTTGAGATGATCAGTTCTACTCGCTTTTGTGGGTAACGACTCAGAGCAATAATAGCATTTGTAATCTTTAATCTTGTCGTGGACTTTAGCCGCGTGGTTCGAGCGTTTCAAAGCCGTATCAAAGTTTTCTGAGCATGTGTTGCAGGGGAATTTAGCTGCGTGGAGCAAAGCATGGGATCTAAGTCTGTCTCCGCTTAGATAAGATTTGCCACAAATCTCACACACATAATGTCCGTAGTGAGTATTCATATGATGATTGAGCTTGATAAAGTATTGGAATTCTTCACTGCATACAGCGCATTTGTAACCTTCGGCGAGTTTAAAAGGTATGACCCCATATTCGAAATCGACAATTTTATTATGCGTTTTGAGATGTTTCACTAGAGCTTCGAAGTTTTCGGTTATATGGTTGCAGACCTTGCAAGTCGCGGTACTGATGTCAACCTTGACTTTTTCGTCTTTCTTCATCAGCGCTACAACCGGTTTGATTGTAGGGTTAATGTGTTCAGCGTTCATGTGATCTTTGAGGGTTTGAAAAGTCTGAATGGGCAGGTGGCAGTAGAAACACATGTAGAACTGTTTATGCCATCGGAAGGGTATGACCGTGGAGTTTTGGAGAATTGCCATGACGTTTTCCTTTATCATATGGCCCCGGTCGGACTGTGAGGGCTTACTCGATGCCTCGCCAGTCGACGGTTTGCCACCTAAAAAGGAAAACGAACTATCAAGGTTTTCGGTATCAATGCTGGGGGTTATTGCAACATAATTGCAACAGGATAATAATATGTCTTTAGCACTCTTTACAAATATGTTCAACTGTTCCTTCATAGATTTCCAAATACTGGCCAGGCTTTGACAAATGGGGTATCAAGTGACATACAGACGCAGAGTAAATGACGTGGTGGACTTTAAGATGACCATCCGGAAGACATAGGCATATGGCCGTCATAGTTTATTATGACGGAAAATAAATGCAAATTGCCCACCACATAAAAAAGGAGTCATTGTTATGCTTCGAATTAAAACGCCTTCACGTGTAGGTTCTAGAACTGTTGGTAATTTACGTCGGTTTAGTTTTAATGTGCTTGTAAATATTTGTTTCAAGTTGCTACTAAAAATTTCAATTTCTGATTTCGGCAAAAATGATCACTAAAAGTTGTCGTGGGCGCACTTAATTCACTGTATTGACTTTATTTTGGCGGGGCCACGCCCAAACCCCTAAATATGAATTTTCAACTTCTAGTTTAATCTAGAAAAATTTTAGAATACAAAAATAAATTTTAAATATTTCGTTCAGAGTCAATGTAAATTTATTAAAGTACAATGTGTTATTTTGGGCTATTTTAATAAAAATTGTGCAAAATTTGTCGGCCTCGGTGGCGTAGCGGGCGATTGCTCGGCGGAGACGCAAGAGGTTTGAGGTTTTTTGATTATATTACAAAATAATGTACACAGCTAGTGTATAATAAATATACATGTTCAATATCAAAGTAAATTCATTCCACGGAGTTCCAAACTCATGACGAGAAAACTGCTTGAAAAATAACAGATATTTCCGGTGTTCTTAGACAAGAGCTCGCCAAAATTAGCAGACTTTTTTAATAGCTCTCAAACGATGATTATTAGAACCGTTGTTGGCAAATTTTAGTTTGAAAGCTAAAAAGTCTCTAAGTAAAACTTAACGAAAGACATCTAAGGAATCATGTAGTTGAACTTAGGTATTACCATATGTAAAAGTAAGGTACTATTTTGATTGAGAATGTAGATAAAATCGATAGATGAACTAACATTTAATCAAGTAAATTAGGAAAATTCAAAAAACATTTCCAAAATCATCTACTAGACGGTACTAACATTAACCGGAACCAGACAACTGTATTTGCTTAGAAAAAAAAACTGTATCCGGTAATGGAACTGTCATAAGGCACGATAAGCGCCATCTAGTACGCCTTACGGAACTAACTTTTAATTCAATCCAATTTCTTATTTACCATTCTCTAATATAACAGTAACAAATAAAACCGGTCAGGTGCGAGTCGATTTCGCACACGAAGAGTTCCGTACCATCGTAAATACATAAAAAAATATTTCATGTATGAGGGCCACTTTTATTTTATTTTTATCATTATTTGACGGAGGCCTTTAGGCGGCCATAAAACACAGTCACAAGAGTTGGCCACTAGCTCATACGAACTTACTTACTTAAAATAAAATTGGGATTATTACGCGCTAAAGTAAGGCTGATTCTAGAATAAATACAAAAATACTGTATCAGTCTCATGCTTCTGATATTTATTTATTTGTTGTTGAAGACATAATGCACCTTTGAGACATTTTTGTATATTTTTACCTGACGGTATTTATGTATCTATGTATGCGTGTGTTTTAGCTGAAACCGTAACTAAACGAAGAGAAAAACGAAGGATTACAAAAAATCCAACATGGCGGCTGTGTGCAGCCATTTCTGATTTGCCGTGAACTAAAATGGTCCCAAAATACTGATCTATTTCGACAAATAATTATATGATCAAACGAACTTACCTGAAGTGAAGTTCGATCATAATTATCCTGGCTTCGTCGAAGAGATTTAAATTAACCAAATTGTAGTAGCCTGCTACGTCACACACTCACCGCACATAGTTCAGCGCTAGATAGAAAAAGAAAATATCTTTTGTCCTTGTCTTACTAGCGCCTTGGAGGTCTGTCCACTAATTCGTGTCATTATTTTTAGAGAAAAACAACATTGATTTCTATAGGGGTAAAGTAAAATATGGGAGGGTCCGGGACTTTAAATCTCTTCGACGAAGCCAGGATAATTATGATCGAACTTCACTTCAGGTAAGTTCGTTTGATCATATAATTATCCTGTCTTCGTCTCGAGATTTAAATTAACCAAATTGTAGATGTTTGGAGATGATCAATGTTGTTATGGACAATAAAATTGAAACAAAATGAGTTATCAACAACTCAAATATTTTGTAATAATTATGATCAGACAAATATTATTTTCATGAGTATCTTAAAAATACTGATTGTGCAAACGCGTTAGAGCTATTAATAATCGGTCTAATAAAAAAGTTCCAGTTGACAGTAAAATCATCTATGTTAAAATCACAAGTGTCTCTTTTCCATGAGATATAATTTTCACACAGGCTTACCAAAGGTGGAGACTATAACGATCAAAAAACGCGCGAGCACAATTCACACTCAGTATCGATATTGAGATTTCTTGATTCTGAGTCAGCGTCGGTACTATCTTCCCATAGGTAGGACTTCCCATAGGGAGCGAAAATGAAAATGTTTCGTGCTCTACCACTACCACATAATATCAAGAGTGATATTATTAAAATGTGGGTAGTTGCACCCCACTTATTCGATTAATACTTACCTACATGATATGGTAGTGGTGTTATCAATCCGCATCAGAATCTCATAGTTGTTGTATTCTTTCGCAAAATATGTTAATTTTAAAAACAAAACAGGTCACGAATAATTCCAAGTAATTTATGTGTTGTTTTTGTTAAATATTTCTAGTATGAGTATGATGTAGCTACTCGCATGACGAATGGGGTTGTATGCTGTTAAAAGGTTATTCTCCCAACAATTTAGATCAGCACCCAAATTACTTGCATGTAATTATCATAACTATGATCTTTCAAAAGGTTTAAGTATTTTGCACGTACAATAGATTTTGTATGTAACCAGCCATATGCAACGGCTGGACATGCTATCGTTAAAGTTCTTGCATACCGAGCTAGATGGCGTATGCGTATCCTATCTAACTGTTTGATTTGAATCGTATGCTCCTGAATTGCTTGTTTTTTTTTTATAATATGTAATTCTAGTGACATGTTTCGTAAATTTAACACGAAACCTACAAATTTACATGTTTAGTTAGGAGTCAAAACACTTTATAATGAAACCAAGTTTGCTAACAAAGGCAATTGTGTGAGATGCGTTGTCAATACAGTCCTGATGTGAATAACCTAGACATATCATCTAAGTAGAATACGGATACGATACCCCTCTCACGCAGGTTTGTATTACCGGTCTTAAGATACGGAGTTGAGCAACAGCTGAAAGGAAGGGCGCAGAATTCGTAGAAAAAAAATCGCAAGTATTTTCTGTGTGACTCATGTATGTAGTAGGGCATGTAAACTGATTAAACTATTAACCGAAAAACCGGTTCACCGGCTGATTTTACGTCGGTTTTTAACCGGTTAAGTTTATTTTTATAAAAAAAATATGGTTTTATTTTGTCCTAAGAAATCTATATAAAAAACTTGCAAAATAACCGGTTAACCGGTTTTAACCGGTTATTGAAAAATAAAACCGAAAACCCGGTTTTTTTTTTTAACAACCCGGATTTTACACGCCTTAGTATGTAGGTAGGTAGTTACCAAAAAGTGTGCCTTTTCAAGTCGATTCGACATTTACCTAGCAGTTAGGATACATGAGTCCCATTGCAGTCTTTGCATAACATACTTATTTCCTTTTTAAGATTCAAAAGAAATCTCATACCACCACTTCTTTTTGGGAAACAAAAAACACTAGTAAAAAATTAGCCATAGGTAGGTTGACATAACCTTATTGGCCTGGATTTGTAGTAAATGAGATCTTTTACTAAATGATAAAGATTCATTTTTATTAATATTTTGCCACTCTGTAAATAAATATTTAGTCTACTTCCCTGGACTAATTTCGGGAGCGGGACGCTGATTGCGCAGACTGTCGCTTGTGCCAGAGGCGACGGCGGCGGGCGGCGGGCGGCGGGTGGGGGCGGGCGGCGGCGGGCGGCGGCGGGCGGCGGGCGGCGGGCGGCGGCGGGCGGCGGGCGGCGGGTGGCGGCGGGCGGCGGGCGGCGGGTGGCGGCGGGCGGCGGGCGGCGGGTGGCGGCGGGCGGCGGCGGGGGGGGGGGCAAGTTGGCACCAGCGGCGCCGTAGGTACAACTGGTGCGACGGACCTCTCCAGTTTATATTAAACGACGCCGTCAATGTATAAGTGACAGGCGGTGTAATCAGCTGTCCCGTTTCTCTAGAAGACTTAATAAAATCTCTTAGATTTTTTGCCAATAGGAAACTATAATAGGTATCTCTTTTACGGTCCTTGAAAGGAGTGACATAATGCAAGAGCAGGGTAATTAATTGCCGCCACTCATGATACCTGTCATCGCTTTGCCTTGTCTACTAAGGCCTTTTACCATCTATAATAGATTATTTATACAGCATCAGGAGGCAACTTTTTACCTTCACAAACGGGACGCTGTAGTGCCGGGACGAATTAAGATGGAGTAGGCTTGCCCAGCACCTATTCCACCCTCCAGCTTAGTTGGCCACAGAAAAGACATGCTGCTAAGGCATGTCCTATTTGACCTTGTTTGGTCTCTAATTCTTTGCCGGGTCCGTAGAACCGCAGATATTTTATAATAATATCAGGATCAAGCGATAGGGCTCTTCTCTTACCCTCTTTTTTTTTTTTTTTAAGCCCAGACTTAGGAATGGTTTTCCATTATTGGGAATATTGTCTCCCCATTGGGGGGTATTGGCATAACAATAGCCTAAGAGCTTGCAGCAGTTTAGGACCAACTTCTGGAGCGTCAGGCGTCAGGCGCGGGCGGCGATGGCAGAGAAGGTAGCACTGGCTCCTCTGGGGAATTACTGCTGCTTTCCAGGTATTCTACCTCGTAATATGGTTCTGTATAAAACCACGCAGCATGTAAAAATTGTTTACTACAGCAAACAATTCTGGGAAAAAACTACCTCTTTTTTAAAAAAAAAAAGAGGTTATGAAGCGGTTAATATCTCGTATTAACTCATTAACTGCCTCTGGTCAATATCTCGTATTGACTCGGGGAAATAAAGTCTGCTGCCTAACATCTCGTGTTAGATCGGAGACCAATATTTTGCACAAAGAAAATTTCTTGTACAAAAGAATAGTGCTATTGTTTTTCGAAAGTTTTTTCTAATATCGGCGTATTTTCCGACGCCATATTATCACTTTCTTGGTAACTTCACTTTAACAGTCATGTGGGACTTGGAAACCAGAACTACGTGCGGAGCGCGTGAGCGCACAAACAATAATGACACGAATTAGTGGACAGACCTCCAAGGCGCTAGTAAGACAAGGACAAAAGATATTTTCTTTTTCTATCTAGCGCTGAACTATGTGCGGTGAGTGTGTGACGTAGCAGGCTACTACAATTTGGTTAATTTAAATCTCGAGACGAAGACAGGATAATGTATCGTTAGACTCGTCTGATTCATAAGGTCGACTTAAGATATTTATGAAGTGTCAAAAAATGCAATATGGCGGCAGTAGCATGTTACCTAAATTCTACGCTATCGGATTTTTATAAATAATACTTATCTATTCAAGAGAGCTTAACCCCCGAATACTCAAACGCATCTTAAAGTTGAGCACGTCTCAAATGACGATTTTTTTTTGACAGATTTTCATCAGAAACTGTCAAAAACCCGTGACTTGAATCGTGCTCAACTCTTGAGTCGCGTTTGAGTATTCGGGGGTTAGGCTTTCGGGGGTAAGTGTCAAAAATTTCGTTTTAAGGTGCACTATGTCTCCAAAGACAAATTTTTACCTGAAACACATAAAAACACAAATAGATCTATAAAGCATTCTAGTTTCAGTAATTTCCTAGAAAACCCCATTTCACTGTTACTTTTATTTACGTATTGAATTTTAACTTTCTACGAGAGAACGCTTCATAAATCTATGTGCATAATAAGAAGGCCGTAAATAAGCATTAATTTTATGTTTTAAATCTCTGAAAATTTGTCAAACTTGTTTTTGCCTTGAATTTATCACAATTAAATATTGTATTCCAAAATTTTCATTTTTAAAGCTTATTCACAGGTCCCCTTTTAAAATAAAATCTGATGGTAGCATTCTTGGGCACACTATTTCTTTGTATGTATAATTATGTACATATTTAGACTGCCCTACTATTTCTCTTGGTCTACGGCAGCCACCTGAGGAGCTAGTTCGACCCTCATCCACGAGATGGCGCTATTTTCCTTCATATATAAATTAGAGCGCCAGCATTGAGCAGCCTCTTTGACCTCTTTCGCGTCCGCCCACACGACGACCTCGGTGGCGTGGCGGGCGAGTGCTCGGCTGAGACGCAAGAGGCGCGGGTTCAATTCCCGCTACGGGAGAAATGTTTGTATGTTCTGCAAATATTTCTTACGGATCTGGGTGTTGTAGTATTATGCAGTATAAGTATGTATTTACAAGAAAAAAGGTATATAAGTATTCTATGAGCCATCTGGTGCCCATAGTACAAGCTTTGCTTAGTTTGGGGCTAGATGGCGCTGTGTGAACTGTCCACAAATATTTATTTATTGTTTGGGGTTCCGGTTCCTATACGAGGTGATTTGTTTAAAAGTACTTCTAACTAAGATGTTCTCTCCAACTACCCTTATTAAATTTTTACATTTAAAAACAGAATTACTTATCAACGTTACCGATCGCGGACTGAGGGAGAATTTCGTTTACCAGAATTATAGCGCTGTATCAGCGCATGCGTTACAATTATGTCCCTACAAAGCGTATGTGAATCACTCGTGGCGTAGCTTGCTTAGACATTCTTGATTGATCGTTGAAGTTAAGCAACGTTGTGTGCGGTCACAAGTGGCATTACGAGCTGAGCGCTTCCGTGCTTCGGAGGGCACGTTAAATTGTCGGTCCCGGCTTTTATGTCGGCCTAAAAACTTCGTCACAAGAGTTGGTCACTAGCTCATACTTACTTACTTTTTTGTAAGTACATACATACATAATTATCGAGCCCGTATCCCTAATGGGGTGGGCAGAGCCACAAGCAAACATTAGAAAACTTCCAGCCACTTCAGATTTAAAGTCCTAAGATGGATATGGTGAACCATGGTGACAGGTGATCAGCCCATCGCCCATATAGAGATGGTCCATCATTTTGGAGAGGTCTATCCCTTAGTCGATTTTACGACATGCTCGGGGAGAGAAGCAGCTGGACGCATTCTATGCTTTTTCTTTACTCCGGCAAAGAAGTTTTTTGTGAGCAAATCAAAGAAATACTGCACCCAAGAAACCCCATCAACTTATAAACAAGTCCTACCTTTAGCGATCTTGGATTTGGCCTTCAGCTTGGGTTTCTTCTCGGGCACGCCAGAGTCGGACTTCTTAGGCCTGCCGCGCTTGGACGTGGAGGCCACAGGTGCAGGGGTGCTTTCTGTCTTCACTAGCTCATCTGCGGAAGAAGACATCATTAATTCACTATTGTGAAGGAAAGCAGAGTGTTCTGGAGTTTATTACAGCTGCACTATCAATGGAAGCCTTTAAAGGTAAGCTATAAAACTGGCTTAGAGAGCAAACCTTTGACGGCCTCTGTGGCCTGGCGGGCGATTGCTCGGCAGAGACGCAAGAGGCGCGGGTTTGATTCCCGCTGCGGAAGAAATGTTTGCATGATCTGTAAATATTTCTTCCGGGTCTGGGTGTTGTGGTACCATGGTACTCGTAGTTTCTGATACCCACGACACGGGGAATCCATGTGTGGAGTCAGGACTATGTATGTGACTATTATGTATTATGAATATTTTTTACTATTATGTAGTGATGTAAACTATCAAGTACAAAGTATAATAAATACATGCATAGTGATTTCAATAGGGAATTGAAATCACAATAAGGATTATTTTGAATCATCCTAAAATTCGTAAGTATGTGTTTTAAGACTTAGTATTAAAAAACTGACTTATCAAGCAAACCTTTTATAGACGAATTTTTAAATAATTGTGCTTTAACTGTATAACTTTTAATATTCAATAACTATTAAATATATTTTAGATAGAAAAATACAACAACAAAAATGTGCAAAAAGTCACTTGACCCATCCAATTTTGACAGTGGTTGCTTAATTTCAATGATTGAATATGAAAGTTATTTTTTTTTTCTTGTATGGGGCATCTGCTATGAATGTATATTAATCTGCTATGAATGGGTTATTTTTTTTTTCTTGTATGGGGCATCTGCTATGAATGTATATTAATCTGCTATGAATGGGGTCGTCAGCAGCTGCAGCAGAGAAGTTTTCAAGTTCTTTAAGTCTTACCATCTTCAGTGAAGTCATTGTCGTCAAGGAACTCGACGTGTGGATCATCATAGTCTTCTGCCACCGTCACCTCTTCAATGGTCTCCGCCTTCATCGGGGCTGCGCCAGAGTACAGAGGCAGCAGCACTGAGAAACACAATAAATAAATAATGAATAAATATTTGTGGACATTTCACACAGCGCCATCTAGCCCCAAACTAAGCAAAGCTTGTACTATGGGAACCAGATGGCTGATAGAATACTTATAAACTTTTTTTTGTAAATACATACTTAAAATACATAGTACTACACCCAGACCTGGAAGAAATATTTGCAAAGCATGCAAACATTTCTACCGCAGTGGGAATCAAACCCGCGCCTCTTGCGTCTCAGCCAAGCACTCGCCCGCCACGCCACATAGGTCTTTGGCTCTCTATTTTCGTCGACTTAGTTATAGAATGCTGTATCGGCTTAGCCTATTCGGAGGAACCGGTTCCATTAGCCTCGTAGCCAGGATGTTTGGACGGCTCAAAAGTCTGCTCATGTAGGCAATCTCCACGAGAAAACTTGATAACAAAAAAATATCAGTTGGTCAGCCAACAGCTTGTATTAAATACCTGTCTGTTTCTCCATAACACGGAACTCGCCCCGGCCTAGCATGTCAATGAACTTCTTCTCGCAGTCGATGACCTGCTTCTTGAAGTTGCAGGCATCGCGCAAACGTGTTATGCACACTTCGCAAATCAGCCGCTTGGGGCCATTCGGACCGTCATTGTGCTGGGTTATCTGCCGGTGATTAAGTTGGAAATCCAAATTCATCCTACTAATATTATAAACGCGTTTGTATGTATGGATGTTTGCTACTCTTTCACACCTAAACGGCTAAGCAGATTTGGATGAAACTTGGAATATACATAGTGCATGTGCTGGATTAACATATAGGCTATTTTTTATCAGGGTACCACGCGAGCGAAGCCGCGGGCGGCAGCTAGTACATACATATCATCACGCCTATCCCTAATGGGGTGGGCAGAGCTGTAAGAAAACTTGCAGCCACTCCTGATTTAAAGTCCCAAGATGTATATGGTGTACCATGGTGACAGGTGATCAGCCCATCACCCATATAGGTGGTCCATCATTTTGAAGAGAATACTATCCCTCAGTCGAGAAGAGAAGCGGCTGGATGCATTCTATGTTTTTTCTTTACTCCCAGTAGCAGAGAAGTAAAAGCTATTTTATAAAGCAATTACAGTAACCAACAACTTGTTCACTGTAAGTAGGTACTTAGGGCTTCAGACACTTTTACAAACATTAATTTCATTTTAATTTTATTGGGGTTGGGTTTGTGTACCCTATGAACATATTCTATTGTTTATAGAAATTTGATCATAGGTATAGAGAAGAATATCATTATCTACCAATATTCACATGTAATTTTAGAGGGCAGGGAACTACAAAAACAAATAGGTACTTACAAAGGGAATGATCACACAAAACAATCTAGGAGTCAGCTAAGATGGATGAAGCAAGGAATCGATCGAGCGACATTGCCTCGAAACATTTTAACAAAGCTTCTATGTATTTCCTGTTTTGAGTGTGTTTTCTACAATAAAAAGACGCAGTATTATTTAGTACTCACGCCAATATCGAAGCAATCTAACAGCATATCTGCGTACACCTCAGTTTCGTTCATCCAAGCATACTCGGTACCCAAGTCTTTGTAACATCCCTCCGAAAGACAGCACCGACAGAGCCCCGGGCTCTCTTTCACGGTCACTTCAGCGAACTCCATGTCTACACAGTTAAACGCACATTCCAATAAGAGAGACTTTATTTAATTAATTGTTCTTTTTCATTTTAGCCGCATTAATGCCGCAAAAGGCTTATCGCCATTTTGGTTTGGATTCGATTTGAGCGAGACGGACAGTGACAGAGAACGGGACAGGACACCCACCCCGCTTCACTCGAGCGAGCTCGCATCGCATTCGTACCTTGGTGCTACCAGCTTAGTCAAGTTAAAAAGCCCAAAATATTCAATTTAATTCCGATATCATCATTTATTGTATACTTAGCTGCCGCCCATGGCTTCGCTCGCGTTGTACCCGGATAAAAAGTAGCCTATATGTCATTCCAGCACACGTATTATGTATATTCCAAGTTTCTTTCATTCAAATCGGTTCAGCCGTTTGGGCGTGATTGAGGCACAAACATGCATCGTCACATCCACACAAACTCACATTTAAAAATCTTTTCATTTGAATTCTTTTCATTTTCACAACTGTCTGAACTTTTCCCTAAATATCTGAAAAAACTCTTATATGGCAGCCCTGCTCATGTTACCGTCCACTAAGGTCATAGGGAGGTTTTGATTGTCTGGTTGTGAACCTGGTTGAACCCTCCTTGGAGACTGGAGTTAGTTTTGCGTGCCATCTAGCGGAAATATTAACATAATCATTAAATTTTATATTATCACTACTCAGCAACAGATGGCGCTTCTTCAATTATTTTAATTGGACCGGATCCAAAATGTTCCAGAATCGAAAGTTGATATTTAGCAAATCACTAATCATCTATTCTTTGTCTTGCTTACTCATGCGTAATCTTTCACGCTATTTCATTTTTACATTTCGTCATTATTTTGATCGTGGACGCAAAAAAAAAAAAAAACTAAAAGTCGTTTGTGAAACGTACAGTACATTATAGGTGGAATTATGTTTTCAATATTTTATTTTCTACATTTTATGTAAATAACAAGTAATTATTTTTGTAAACATCGTTCAAGGAATTGAACAATGGAAAAACTGAAGGTGTGTCGTTGCTGCCTCGCTGAAGGCCAGCATAAGGATCTCAAGTTGCCTTACGTATTCTCAAACAAAAAAGAAATTTATGCAGACATGTTACTTGAATGCTTCAATATTGTTGTAAGTCATTCATAATCATAACTTATACATAATTCATAAATCATAACTGATTAATATGAAGCCATACCTATACTTATAAGATTCTCATAGGAAAATATTCGTTATAAAAGGCCTTGTACATACACAGTGTTGAAAACTATAATGCCAGTAGAGATGTGGGGCTCAGTCTTGTAGTGTATTTTCCCCAGGGCACGGGGTGCTCAGCCTATTGTAATCAACCAGCAACAAAAACTACAAATCACGGGGCAAGCCGGAGGCAAACCTGTCTTACTATAATATTTCAAGTTTCAGCCGAATCCATTCAGATGTCACGGCGAGATTGAGGCAAGATCAGTAGGTACATGAGAATGTTAGTTCAGTTATAGGGTTCCGCACCTGACGGACGGGACCCTATAATTAAGCCTCTGCTGTCCATCTGTCAGCGGGCTGTATCTCGTGAGCCGTAATATTTAGAGACATTAATTTCCACAATGTGTAGATATTTCTATTGTCACTATAACAATCCTACTATGTCAAACATGTTTTGATATGTAAGTGAGAACAGAATGTTGTATTTTCTTAGGTGATTCTGAATATTTATCTTACTAATTTTTGTCAAAAATGCTAGTTACTGCGTTTTTCACTAGGAGGGCAGTATATTATAAATATGAAAGTTTGTGAGAGGATGTTTGTGCCTCAATCACGCCTAAATGGCTGAACGGATTTGAACGAAACCTAGAATATACATAGCACATGTACTGAATTGACATATAGGCTATTTTTTATCTGGGTAAATAATAAAAATAAAATAAAAAGAAGCCATAAACTCTTAGTGCTTACTTTCACATGCATGTCCACATGATCCATCTTTTCTTTGGCCTTCTAGCAGTTATCCATGAATGGAGATTTGTTTATTTATTAATTTATTCATTTATTAATTTATTCATTAATTAGTATGATTACAAAACCAATTACACTAATTAAGTAACATTAACATTTTACACAAAAAAGAAAGAAAAATAAAAATGAATTAAATAGAAATTAGGTTCCTTATTAAAGATTAGCATCATAAACAAAAAATAAATAACAATAATTACAAATTGGTACCATGGTACTCGTATTTTCTGATACCCAAAACACAGGGAATCCTAGTGTGGGGTCAGGACTATGTATGTGACTGTTGGGTGTTATTTATTGTTATTGTATTTTGGTACTTACAGATAATGCCGTCACAGTGCCTTTCAAATGCAATCTGTGACATTTGCATAGAGGTGCTACGGACAGCTCTTAACTTCAAGACACAGATTCTGAGAGCTGAACAGGAATTGTTGAGGAGGGGCAAGGAGGGATTACTACCTGGTAAGATATTTTATATCCCTGTTTGAAGATCATCAGCTCATTGGCAAAAGGATCTTTCCGACTTTCACAGGTCAGATTGATTTATGTATAAACTAGCTGTTGCCCGCGACTTCGTACGCGTGTAGTACATTATTTTGTTCTATAATCAATAGTTTTCTCAGCGCACGCCAAAAACTATTTTGGGTTTTCTACCTTGGGTTACAATATTGCCATTTTCTTACGAATCCCTAATTTTTTTGAAAATTTATTATAGCCTATACTGGACCCTGATAATGTAGCTTTCTATTGGAGAAAGAATTTTTGAAATCGGTCCAGTAGTTTCGGAGCCTAATTGTTACAAACAAAAAACACAAAAAATCCTCTTTATAATAGTAGTATAGATAACACCCAACAGTCACATACATAGTCCTGACCCCATTCAAGGATTCCCTGTGTCGTGGGTATCAGAAACTACGAGTACCATGGTACCACAACACCCAGACCCGGAAGAAATATTTGCAGAACATGCAAACATTTCTTCCGCAGCGGGAATCGAACCCGCGCCTCTTGCGTCTCTGCCGAGCAATCGCCCGCCACGCCACCGAGGCCGTCTGTTCGGTGTGTTTGTGGTGTTCTGTCCGGGGGTGGGAGGGTTATTTATTTAGTTAACTAAAGTGTATTTATCAACATTTTCAGGTGTGAAGGATTTTGAAATAAAACAAGAACCAAAACAAGACAGTGACTTTTCCGACTCTGATGACTTCTTTTTAGCTGATACAGGTAATAAACTACTTCTTAACTATGTTATCAACACGCCTTCGCTGGAATGCGACCTCGAAAATTTCAACTCTACCTGTAACGGTTCATGAGATACAGCCCGCTGGCAGACGGACGGACGGACAGCGGAGGCTTCGTAATAGGGTCCCGTTGGCACCCTTCGAGTACGGAACCCTGAAAAGTAGTCTAGGATATATTATTCCAGATCATAAGCCACCTTATTCCAAGTCTCACTCAAATCCTTAGCAACATCTTCAGAAACTTTCGACAAAAGATCACACTGACAATATTATTATAAAATGTATGTCCTTCTCTGCTGGACTGAGAGTAAAGAAAAAACATAATGCGTCCAGCTGCTTCTATCCCCGAGCATGTCCTAAAAGTCGATTAAGCGATAGCATCCTCTCCAACATGATGGACCATCTATATGGGCGATGGGCTGATCACCTGTCACCATGGTTCACCATATCCATCTTGGGGCATTGAATCAGGAGTGGCTGCAAGTTTCCTTATGATTAGTTGTGGCTCTCAACGCCATTAATTCGTCATTAATTAGGGATACGGGCATGATAATATTTACAAAATTGTTTCAGTAAAAGAGATATCAATAGATCATGTCAAGTCAGAGTCTAAGGAGGTGATGAAGAAGAAGGTGACTAAGCCAAGGGTGTTGAAGAATGCAGAGACAGATGAGTGGGGAGTGGAGAAGGTCAAAAGCATCATGTCCAGACTGGCTCCGGCTATTAGTAAGTACATTTACAACTAGGAGATGTAGTGATGAGGATTGAGAAGATTAAGATGGTTTGGTCATGTAGAGAGGACAAATGAAAGAAGATTTGTTTATTTATTACGGAACAACTAACAGCTACATTATATGGCATAAGTAAAGACCTTATAGATATATTCTGCGAATGCAGAAAACATGCAGGGTTACCTGGAAGAGATCGCTCTTAAGCATAAGATTTCAAGCAAAAGATTCAATTTTTATGTCATTCCAGATTCCTGCGAACTAACAGTCAAACGGAAAGATCCGCGGAAACTGACGCGAAAAATCATCATTAACAAAGAACTACCCAAAATAAACTTAACCTGGACTCCATCCACTGACAAATACAAACTAAGGGACAACCTCATCAGTATCCTGAGGTTTTCCAACGTTCTACCTTTTAAGAACAAGTCACTACTCGGCTTCATCTGTGCTTACTGTGAGGCAGCTTTCCCGGACCCAGCGAACTTAAGATCACACACCGAGGAAGACCACAAGAAGGACCGTCTTAAGCTGAAATTCAAGAAAGCTCTGTCAGAATACAGCATGAAACTAGACATAACAAACTTAAGATGCACCCTGTGCCACCAGGATATAGAAAACTTAACGTTGCTCAAAGAGCATTTAGTGAAAAGACATGACAAAATCATCCACAGTGATGTTAAGGACCTTATGATGCAGTTTAAACTAAAAAAGGGTGAAGTTTACGACTGCGCGATGTGCACATCAACATATGAAACTTTCAAAACATTAAAACAGCATATGAACTTGCATTACAGCAATTATTCGTGCAATAAGTGCGAAGCTGTTTTTGCAACTAAACGATCGTTGGGAGCACATTTCAACACACATCAGGAGGGTATACATAAATGTGATTATTGTGAGAAAGTTTTCTCCAGCCGGAGCAAGAAACATTACCATCATAAAATGAAACATTTAGGCGCTAGGAATATATCAAACTGTCCGTACTGCAACGAACCATTCCGCAGTTACTACCAGCGGAACCAACATCTAGTGAAGGTCCACAACACTGAGGCCCAATACAAGTGCAATGTCTGCAACAAGGAGTTCATATTAAAATCATTGCTGATGTATCATATTAAGAAAAGTCACTTGATGGAGCGGAATGCTCAATGTACAGAGTGTGGTTACAGATTTTTCAGTAAGAAAGCTCTCAAGGCTCATATGGTCAAACATACGGGTGAAAGGAATTACTCCTGCGAGGTCTGCCATAAGTCTTACGCTAGAAAATACACATTAAGGGAACATATGAGGATACATAATAACGATAGGAGGTTTAAGTGTGATGTTTGTAGTATGACATTTGTTCAGAAATGCAGTCTTAAAAGTCATTTGCTGTCGAATCATGGTATAAGTTTGGCTGCATGTGAAATTACCACCAAATAGATACATTATTAAGAGCTAGCTCTTGTCGGTGTGGTGAAGTTTTCTCCTTTCCAATGCGGTCTCCCTTTAAACGATATGACAGCGACTTTCTCCTTTATCTGGCTGATATAAATAATTCTTGGTCTTCCTCTTCCACACTCCTTCTACTCACTTAACTCTATCACAAGAGCTGGCCACTAGCTAATACGAACTCTCTTTACCAGTACTCTCAAACGGTGAAGCAAAACATTGTGAGTGTGGTAAGTGCTAAAACATTATTCCTTGCCAAACAGTTATACTAGCCTTTCCTATGGTCTAGGGTAGCGGCAACAAAAATAACAAATACAAACAATTACAATTGTTTATTATGAGACTAAGTATACAAACTCAAGGGCGTGAGTCGAATAGAAGGGTCGTATCCGTATTTGGTTGAAGACCCAATAAGTGTAACTGGCCTTAGAGCGGGAGTCGTAGTCGGTCCGAAGCGGAAAGCAAGTAGGAACGCCGACTCAGGCTTCGATAGTTCCATCGACCGGTGGATGATGACGATGATGATGGTGTCAGAAGTAAAAAATGTAGTCTTCAGAATACTGCCCGTAGGAAGAAGAGCGAAAAGAGCCTTTAAGGCGCACAACTCATTCAATACAACTCGACTATATACTAGACCACACCTGGAGCAAATATTTACAAGCATGCCGCGGGATTCGAACCAGCACCTTGCGTCAGCTGGGCACTCGCCCGCAGCAAAGTTGCTGTGGGGATTTCAGTGCGATGTTTTGAGTTTTTCTCTTAATCCCCACCGGTGTGCCAGATTTAGTGTTATACCCTTTTTTGATGTTACAATGAGTTCTTTTGACTCATTTGTTGTAAATATATTTTTAGACTAGAAATTGTCAATTTAATTCGCATAGAACGTGTGTCAAACGAATCAGGAGTGGCTGGAAGTTTTCCTATGATTACTTGTGGCTCTGCCCACTCCATTAGGGATACAGGAGTGATAATATGTGTGCAATAAACATCTCGACAATTTACAGTACATTTTTATTAGTGAAGTAATTACGTTATAAAACTATTTATTTTGATATAATCTTGAATTAATTTAGTTAGACTGGGATCAGGAAATTTGATTGTGTTATAATTTCAAATACATGTAGGTACATTGTTATTGAATAAATAAATGAAATGAAAACCTAAAATGATATTGAACCAAAATTGAAATTTATGGTTAGACAATCATATTCCCTGATCGATAAACTCAAATATAGCTATGTAAATATTCCATGTTTTTATTAGGTAAGTACCTACAGAGATACGCAATATATATATATTTTTACAAACATGTATTTTATTTCAACAATCAAAGCAAATATAATGAAATACATTAGACCTACGATGGTAATGGTACAGAACCCTTTGTGTGCGAATTAAATCTTACTTATAATTATAAATGTGAAAGTTTGTGAGTTTGGATGTTTGTGCCTCAATCACGCCTTAACGGCTGAACGGATTTGAATGAAACTAGGAATATACATAGTTGGATTAACATATAGGCTATTTTTTATTCGGGTACCACGCTAGCGAAGCGGCGGGCGGCAGTTATTAGTATTATGGATTTGAATCAACTCTCAAAGATCACGGTTGAAAATGAAAATGAAAAAATATTTATTTACAGTAAAGCAAACAAAAGATAAATACATTTACAGTATGTAGTCACATGAGATGGCTCTTACTGTACTGATATAGTACCTAATCTGGTCCAGATTTCCTGTGATACCCACACTAGATAAGTATCTGTATTGTGGGTGTCTGTACGATTATCAATAAGGGTGTACGGCCTCGGTATTGGCATATCTTTATGGTTAAAATCGAAAAATAAATTAAATTCCTACTGTGGCACCTTTCTTTCCATAAGATGGTACGTCTTAGTATGAACAGTGAGCGCCCTCTGATTACCAAAGCTCCGATCACACGCTCGGCAATTTAAAACTACGCGAGCGACGCCATGCGCGTCGGATTCATGCGCATTTTTCTTCGTATAATCTTTGAACCTCTCTCCACAATAACCGCATCTACTCCGCTTATTCATCAAAACATGCGTAGCTCGCTCATGCTCCCGCCATTTTACTCTCGTATCGAAGACTTTGGAACAAAACGTACAAGTAAAAACACCTCTGTTGTGTCTGTACATATGAGTTTTGTACTGAGCTCGGTTCACATAACCTTTGTTACAAATATCGCATATATAATTCCTGAAGTGTTCATTCATATGTTCTAGTAACACTTTGAAGTTGCTGAACAGATTCGTGCAGACAACGCAACGGAATTCGTCCGAAAATCTGAATGGGATTATATGACTTTTTATGTCTTTATGGTAGATTTTGTTATGGACAGTTGTGAGATGGTTGGTGATATCTTCGACGTTGTTGAAGGGGGCTTCGCAGATGGTGCACTGCAGGTCTGTGATGTCGAGTTTGACGACGTAGTTTGCCATCGTGTGGGTGGCCGCGAAGCAGGGTATAGCTGACTCGTGTTTCTGAAAAGTTTACTTAAATATAAGCATACAAATAAGCAGAAATAAACTTGCCTACAACTAAGTTTTAAAAGTACATAATTTACGAAATACAAAAGAAACGTGTTTCATTTTGAATTTTTTGCTTAATACCTACAATTAGGTGGCTTTAAAGAAATATTTATCACCAATTACATTTATTATGTAGCCTGAAACTACTAAACTAGTAACTAAAACAAGTCAGGTTTTACTTCAGAATCTCAACTTACGCGTATTGTGTGACTCTTCAACAGACCAGGCTCCGGGTACTCCCGCACGCAGAAGCAACACATGTAGCCGACTGCGCCGTGCTTCTTTATAGGCGTTGCGTTCGTCCAAGATAGAATGCTTCTTATATTCACCTAGGGATACCACAAGTGAAAAGTGATTCCATGAGACTTTTTATGTGATCTGCTGCTGTTTTTACAAGTTTTCACTACACAGGAAGGCATAATTCTATTTTTAAATTTTAAGTTTACTAGACGACTCGAGAGTCATGGTTTTAGTGTAGGTGTATGCGTGTGTTTACTTGCAGGAGCACGGTTTTGTGTGGCTTCACTTTTGTTGTTCGCGACGCACCGTCTTTTCTTTTATTTGGTCTGAGGTATTTACAAAATAAAAATATATAAAGCCATCTGGTGCCCATAGTACAAGCTTTTCTTAGTTTGGGGCTAGATGGCGATGTGTGAAATGTCCACAAATATTTATTTATTTATTATTATCTCTTGGGGGTCAGCAGCCCCTCCTCGCCCCTCTTGGCGTCGCCCTTGATGGCGTGGTCAACGAACCTTGTGTTTTCGCAGCTCATCACACTTCTTGGCGACGAGTTGCAACTTCACGTTCTCTTTATGCGGCTTTATCACTATTATCTTCTTCTTCTTTATGTATTTCACTGGCTTGGAGATATCTGTGAATTACAATTATAAATAATATGTAAAACTCTTACTTTACTGATTGAAAAACTGAAACTTAGAGGGTATATTCCTTTTATGGTTGTGGGATGCACTAAGAAAGGAATTCCCTAAAGTGAACTCCTTACCTACGCAGCAGAAAGGTAATTTAACTTTCCCCGTGTGCTAGTTGAATATAGAAACTATAAATAGGTAAAAAGCATGCAACAGCGCCTTAAGTAAGTACCTATGTCATTCATAGTGTCCGAAATATTTTTGACAAACTTTTCCCCGAATACTCAAACGCATCTCAAAGTTGAGCACGTTTCAAACTTTCAAATGACGATTTTTGACAGATTTTCATTAGAAACTGTCAAAAAACCGTGAGTTGAGACGTGCTCAACTCTCGAGTCGCGTTTGAGTACAGTGCGCCCAGCGTAACTTGGCGTGCGTGAAGTTAGCCGTTTCGATGCGCAGTAAACAATTTAGTATGAAAAAGCTACACTGCGCATGTCCAACGGCTAACTTCACGCACGCCAAGTTACGTTGGACGCACTGTATTCTGGGGTTTAGGTACTATACCTAGGTATGAGTACGTAGTAGGTACCTACTGGTAAGTAAATAAAATACCTACATAATTTTATTTATGTGTTTATTCTGTAAAATACTTGATTATGACAATAAATCTAATAAACTAATAATACAGACATCAATTAAATGAAAAATGCACATAAACACGAGATTACGAGTTAAAGCCTTATCTACTATCTATTTACTTACTATAAAGTTGGCAGTTTACCTTTATTGATATTTAAGTGGACTAAAATAGTGCAAATTGTATGAAATTGTTGTATCATAAATTTTTGGGAAGGCGATGTTGAAAAATACCACTGTCTAGTCTTTCGTTATTTCAGTTTAGGGTCTTCCTTTCATAATAATTATCGTTAAAATTCTTTCGTTCACTTAAATAGGGCGCCATATTTCTTTTCGTATGGCATTGACATTAACACAAGCTGTTGAAATGTCACAAATACTGAAATTCCTTTAAATAAGAGTACCTTATTTTATTAGCATTAAAGACCTAAGATATAGCCTAACATATTATGCGTGAGTTCAAAAAATTGCCATCAGCCTATTGTAAAAATCGCTTCGGTACCATGCTGTTTGCTTAATAATAAAGTTGTTTCTGTCTATTATATTTTGTTTGTTTTTATCTTCTCCAAAATGATGGGCGATAACTGCAATGGATGACCTGTCACCGTGGTTCACCATATCCATCTTGGGACTTTGAATAAGGAGTGGCTGCAAGTTACCTTGTCATTACGTGTAGCTCTGCCCGCCCCATAATACGAGCGTGATAATGTATGTAAGTTTATCTTACAGGCTCTGATTTTCAAGCGACACGAGATCAGACGTCTAGTACGACGCAGCTCTTAAACATCATGTACGTCTTTCTTATGCTGCAACATCTTGCATCGTATGACGAAGCTGGCATCGCAAAATTCGCATACATAGTTTCTGTAATGCCGGCTCATATGCTCAGCTACTTTATCGAAGTCCAGTTCTACTGCACACGCCGCGCACCTAAGCCGTTCATCTACAACACGTAGAGGCATAATCTGATTCTTTATAACCAAATGCATCGTCTCATCGTGCGCGTTTTGCAGATGCTCCATCAACATCTCCAGGCTATCCATTTCCGCGCGGCACACGCGGCATTTCAGCATCGTTATATCGAGGTATACGATGTGCTTGGATAGAATCTTTCCCGGGCGCATTTTGAGGAAGTCCGGCTTTCCTTTCTTGTGGTTGGTGAAGCAATGCTTCTTGAGCTCGGTGAGTTTTGAGAAGCTTTGGAAGCAGTAGCTGCAGGAGTGGCCGCCGTCCTCCTTGGCGTGGATGGGTGTCGCGTTGGAGCAATTAAGGATTGTCCTGATGTTGTCCAGATGCCAGTCCATCTCTGTGAGTCTAGTTTTCGGGTTGGGATTGGGTATTTTTACCCGCTGCTCAGTTTTGCGCTTCGAGCTGTTCTTGCGTTTGGTTATAGCGCGTTTTGTTTCAACTTTTTCCAGCGGTTTTTCTTCAATGATGTCGGAAGTTTTGCGCTTTTGGACTTTTGCTGGGAGCTTCTTTTTCTTCGGCGGTTTGGTCTCTGGAACCCCCCCGGGGGGTATGGAGATGAAAGAAGAGAAGTTGACTTTCCTGAAGAGAGTTAAGCCCTTTTCAGCGGATAAGGGTATGTTTTCATCCTCGCTACTGCTGCTGAGAATATCTGAAACAATAATACTGCGAATTAAAGACCTTGCGCAAGTTTATAATTTTCTTACAATGGTATTTTAAAGCGTGATAATATTAAGCTGATAAGGTGATGAAAACTTATCGTTTTTAATTATTTTTTGTGACATGTAGCTATGGAGTTATGAATAAATTATTTGTATTCGTATTTGTTCAAATTGAAAGTTGGAGAAATGTTATGACCACAAACTTGCACATGCCAGCTAATAAAAACTGAGCGTTATTAGTAATGGTTACAAAGAAACTAATTATTTACCTGAAGTCATCGAGCATTTCAGTTAAATGCTCGATGCCTGAAGTATACTCAATATGAGCTGACACAGCTCTACAGCTTTGGTCACAATTTGTTTGTTCCGAGCAATTTGTGCAGATCTTGGCACATTCGAAATTAGACAGAATTACTACAAAAAACGTAGGTACTTTAAGATGGTTTGGTCATGAAGAGAGGATGAATGAAAGAAGATTAACGAAACAGGTATGAGGCGAGTGTGAACGGTACCGTTGGAAGGGGAAGACCTAGGCGCACGTACCTGGACCAAATCAGCGACGTTTTGGAAAAGGGCCAGGTCAAGAGTACCCTAAACCGACGAGCATGCGTGAGGAATGTAATGAGAGTGAATGAAGCGAAAGAAGTTATGTCAGGATCGTAGCTAATGGAGGTCCGTGATCTCTGCCTACCCCTATGGGAAACAGGCGTGATTTTATGTATGTACGTAATGCATGTAAACGCAATTAAAAAAAATCGGTTTGAAAACATTCTGTGCTAGAAATGATAACACCAATCACGAATTTCAAAACATTTAATTCTGAATTAAGTACGAGTACCTACCTACTTAAAATAGTATATAATAAATTGTATTGAATAGATAAGCTACATAAATCAGGCTACTTCCTGCATATATACATAGAATGAATGAAACGCTTATTTGGCACTATAACACACAAAAACCTTAATCTAACTTAAATTAAACTAACTAAAGCGTGGGTGCCAAAAGCGTCCAGCTCAGCATGTGTTAGAAGTAAATCTTACAACCAATGCTGATTTTCAGCTGTAACCTTACCTAGGTTACAGGTAGGGAAAGTACATAAGCATATGGAACCAGAGGCAGACGCTGTATAAATCATCTACTATAGATGGTAAAAGGCCTTAGTAGTAGTAGTAGTATATAAGTTCTCTTTTTGGCAATTAATGTATTTTTATTATTTATTTATTTATTTATTTATTTATTTATTTTACAAAAATATATATAAACAATTACGTAGTGACATTAAACTTAGGAGTTTGACTTATCACTAGGTTCTCTGTTATAACAAAAAAGCAAGTAATAGTAAACACTTAAAAAGATACGATAAGCGCACGCACACACACGACATCAGAGCTATTCAGACAGAACGCGTCAGGTGAGTGGGGACATCGTAAACAACAGCCGTGCGAAGATTTTGAATTTGTTTTGAATTCAGAAGAATTTGTCTCTAAGCCTAGCACTCGCCCGCTACGCCACCAAGGTCGTCGATGAAATGTTTGCAGATCATGCACGCAGTCGCACATATACCGCCTCAGCCGGAGGATCGCTCAACACGCCACCGAGTTCGTAGTTTTTTATTTAGACAAACTAACGCCATGTCTATTTCGCATATGAGCTTTCAAAGAAGACTTTTGCACGAACTTCTGGAGACACACCTCACACTGAAATCTTCGCTCATCCCTATGTATTTGCATGTGCGGGCCCAGAGAGGACTTTTGCTTAAACATCTTCCCACATTCATGGCAAGAGAACCTCTTCACATCAGAATGAGACAGTTCGTGTTTCTGTCTAATTCCCTTAGTGAAGAAAGCCTTATCACACAATTTGCATCGATACGGGCGTTCCATAAAATGGTCCCGTCTCACGTGCAGTTTTAGAGATTCTTTGGTTGCGAAAAATCTGTCGCAAGCATTGCAATTGAACTCCCCGACTATGTGGATTTTCTTGACGTGTTGCTTTTTGAGGTAGTGAGTGGCGAACCTCTCTCCGCATTCACTGCAGACGCACGTCAATTTCTGTCGGCCCTTCCTTTGGATGGGTTTTCTTGGAGCAGTGCACTGTTTATGCTTTGTATTTTCATGGCATTCTAGTCTTTCCTTACTCCTAAAATCAGCATTGCAAGTTTCGCATTTGAATATCTCCATGTGGTTTTTAGCGTGTTGCTCGAAACTCTTGAAACTTGCAAATATCACCGAACACATCCCGCAATGAATGGTGTCAGAGTGAAATTTAAATGGGAGAAAGAGATTTGAGATGTTTAAGTCGATGCGCTTATTGTGGGTTGAATTAAGATGTTCTATGAGAGAGTTTAAACCATCGATATTCACCAAACAAAGCTTACAACACAGTCCTGTCACATCCAACTTTATAACAACCTCGCTAAAGAATATCGATCTTAGGAAGCGTGCTTCCATAACTTCGTCGTGTTCTTCTAGAGTGTGCTTTTTGAGTCTGTCCAGCTCTGGGTACTTAAATTCGCAGTAGGAACACTTGTAGCCAAAATCGGAGTGCGACCACATCGGAGTCGCGTTGGAGCATAGCAGAACTTGCTTGATGCTACGTATTTTCTTCTGCCTCGGTGACATTTCGCTAATGAAATCGGTGGAGACCGACGGTACTGTTGTTTCGGGAATACCTAAAAAGAAAGTTGTTTTGTAGACGTTATGGCTACAATAGTTATACGACAAACATGTAGAATCTAAGTTTGAAACACATGTTTTAAGTTCACGAAAGAAGCCTTGGAGATATTCTTTAAATCTTTTCAACACATTGATTTGAAAGAATAGTTACACGAATATAAGTGGCCAATTCAGTGTAAACAGCATGAAGGTAGGTGCATATGTTTTCACGTTTTGTTGGTACGAGTACCTACCTAAGAAATATTAAAGCAAAGTAAATATATTATCACGCCTATATCCCTAGTGGGGTGGGCAGAGCCACAAGTAAACATAAGAAAACTTGCAGCCATTTCTTATTTAGTTCTAAGATAGATATGGTGAACCATGGTGACAGGTGATCAGCCCATCGCCCATATAGGTCCAACATGTTGGAGGATACTATCCCTTAGTCGACTTTTACGACATGTTCGGGAGAGATGCAGCTGAACGCATTCTATACTTTTTCTTAAATTAATTATTAAAATAAATGTTCAGGTAGTCATTCATTCATAATCGTGAAAGGTGAACATGACGATCTCGGTGGCGTGGCGTGGCGGGCGAGTGCCCAGAAACGCGAAAGGTGCGGGTTAGATCCCCGTTGGAGAAATGTATTTCTTCCGGTTCTGGGATTTTCTTCCTGTTGTGGAACCATGGAAATCTTCTCGTAGTTTCTGATACGCGCTACACGGCATCCAAATGCAAGATCGCGATTAGCTGTATAATTATGATGAGGTAGTGTCAGCTTACATCATGTGTTACCTCTTTGCTATTGTCACAGATTAAGTACTACTCAGTATTTGCCGCTAAATTATCGCGAACCTCATTTGTTTGATAGAATGATAAAATACTCCTTGGTCTAGTACCGATTTGGAAGTGGAGAAAAAGATTTAAAAAAAAGCAGGATGTAGATATTTTGAAGAGACAATGTGCAATGTTAATTTGATTTCGATGTACACAATACACATGTGAGTATGAGTCTATACTTAGGTTGTTTATATTTCATTTTATTAGACATAAAATAGCCTACAGTAGTATTTTCGATGATATATCTTGGACCGATTAAGTTCTAACTGTAGAAAAATATGCCTACACTTAGGTACTTGGACAAGGACGAACTAAGGAAAGTTTGTGTATGAGCTATCAGGATTAAAGAGAGTAAATAACAAATCAATTTATGTACTTATGTAGATAATTTATTTTATTAAATCAATTTTCTTAAACTAACATTGAACAATAATATTCATACATAGGTACTTAAGTCAACCAAACAAAAGATCAAGAAAGTACTTACCTAATATATAAAAATTAGGTACATACATAGTATAGTACAAATTAATTACATAGTATAGTTACTATCGACGGTTTTAAAGGAAATTTAATAAACCTCATATGTTACATATTATTTTAACTTTTAAGTAGTGTAGCTGATCCCAGCTGGGCCATAAAAAAACTCTGGAAAACCTACTGTTTGAACGCTATGATCTCGGGTGTTTGTCACCAAATTTCAGTTTGTTAATTTTGTAAATTGTGCTTTAGAAAACGATTGGGATATATTGTATAGAGCAAGCTACATGATTGCATCCAGGATTTCGGTCTGGGAGGGGCTTGACCCAGCTAAGAGTAGGTTTTACCAAGTAGTAAACTACAAAGTAGTACTAAGTGTTGTGGTACCATGGTACTCGTAGTTTCTGTATCCATCACACAGGTAATCCTGGTGTGGAAGCAGAACAATTGGGTGTTAAAAAATAAAGATAACTAAGCAATGTCTCCATGTTTGTTACGCAAATGCCCCCTCCAGCTGCACTTCTGAACAAATGTCATTCCACAATGCTCACACTTGAATCGACGATCATTTGCGTGGATCCTCATATGCTCAGTCAGATTGCTCTTCCTCGAGTATCTCTTGAGACAAACCTGGCATTGGAAATGTCTAGCTCCAGTATGCTTCAACATATGGTTCCTCAGTTCAGAAGTAGCGAAGAATTTCATGTCGCATTCTGGACACTCGTGGCGTCGGTCCATAAGGTGCACCCGTTTGATATGAGAGTTTAGTGCTCTACGATGGATGAAGACTTTGTCACAAGAGTCACATCTCGGAGTGGGGAAGACGATACCGTGGACCTCTGTCATATGCTTTTCCTTGACAAGAATATCTCCGAATCTCGCCTCACAGTGCCAACATTTAAGCCGCAGCTTCGGACCATGAACCTGCTTCTCATGAGCTTTAAGCTTTACATTTGTTGAGAAATCTTTGAAGCAATGCGAGCAGATGAACGAGCCCGTTTTATGAGTTAGCATGTGCTTCCCAAGTTTGTTCGGGTTCACGAAACCTAGGCCACATATTTCGCAGACATAGTGTCTATAGTGTATATTTACGTGTACGTTCAACATCTTGAAAGTAGGGAATGTGGCGTCACAAATGAAGCAAGTAAGTGGTCCGTCACCGAATTTGAAAGGTAAGATTTGGTTCTGGATATCAGTGTGGATCTTTCTACTGTGCGTGCTTTGGAGATGGTCAAGAAGCTGCTCTAACGTGTCTAGATTCTGCTTGCATAGATTGCAACTCAACGATGTTATGTCTAGTTTTACAAGCAAATCGTGCGCGGACATTCTCTTTGTCGATGTTACGATGGTCTCTTTACTGTGTGTTTCTATAGTGTGGTTTTTAAGCTCAGCGGGGATTGGAGTTTGGTATTTGCAATAAGCACAGACGTAATCTAAATCATTGACACGTCTTATAGGCGTCGCGTTCGAATGTTGAATGATTTGTCTCAGATTTTGTTGTAGCCTTTTATACGTAAGACTGTTGGGTGCTTTTGTGTCGTGGAGATGTTTTACTAATTTGATTCTTGATTGTCTTTTACGCGAGTCTTCCTTTGTCTCCGGTTCATCTTTAATCTCAGTTATGGCGATTTCCTGTTTGATTTTCATTTTACCTATAAAGAAAATAAAAAAAACGTTAAGCCGGTATAGACACATCACGTACTTAGCAGTAATGAACGTCTAAGTAATCTAAGACTTGCGTGCTTATGAGTTAGGTATAAATTTAGAGTCCGAAGATGTTTTATGAAAAGTATTTCTTAAAAAAATAAAGTAGCCGTTAACTCTTACCTAATAGTCATCATTGATAGAAAAATAATATCGTTCTGCCATACATTTTATAGATATCAAAATTTTCGATTATTTCTATAGTGTAATTTGTAATTTTCAAATCCATGTCGATAGATAAAATAGGCAATTATAGAGAGTAGATACGAAAGTAGTTTTTACTAAACTCTCGCGATCAGAATTCATAATTTGATTTATTAAACGTGTTTTTATCTAACGGTGTTGCAATAGCCGTGGTCGCGAGCCAACTTAATAGTAAATATCTGAGGTTCCATGTTAACGGAAAAAAATATGTGCCTACCCACAATCATTATTCATCACGCTATCCTGACAAAATCTACAGCATCCTATCTTATCGTCGACGTCGTTCGTCGGAATGAGAACGCATATGGTCCTTAAGATGTTCTTTCCTCAAATAAGCCTTGGAGCAGAAGTCACATTGAAACTCCCGTGTCCCTGTGTGTGATAATCCATGACGTTTCAATCGTCCCTTATCAAAAAACACGCTATCACAGAACTCGCACGGGTATCGTATCATCAAGTGTTCCTTCCTCTTGTGTCTTGCCAAACTTTTATAAGCCTTGAAAGACTTATCACACGCGTTACATTTCAAGTCCGCGTACTCAAAACCGTGGGACTTAATCATGTGGAGTTTTTTACAGTTCCTATTTTTGAACTTTTCACCGCAATGAAAGCATTTGTATTTCGCCGAGGCGGCGAAATGACTTCGCTGCTCGTGACATTTAAGCTTCGTCAGTGACTGGAATGTTTTCGGGCATTCGCTACATTTGTGACTGCCTTTACGATGCTTATCCCAATGGGTGCCAAGTTGTTGTTTGTTGATGAAGCCTACTCCACAGACGTCGCAAATAAAGTTAGAGAAGTGTTCGTTCATATGTGCCTGCAAATGCTTGAAGCTGTTGAATTCTTTATTGCAAATGTAACATTTCATTGCATCTCCTTCGAATTTAAAACAAGCTATATGACTTTTGATATCTGTGTGGAGCCCTTTCTGGTGTTCAGTGTTGAGATGTTCGATTAGTTGTTCCAGGGTGTCAGTTTCAACTTTGCAAAGGTTGCAATTAAGTAACGTTATGTCGAGTTTAACTGTGAATCTGCATAGAGGGACGTTTTGCATGAATTTGCTTCTTTCGTGGTCATGGTCGATAATGGTGTGGCTCTTAAGATCAGCTGCTTTGAGGAAATGTGATTTGCAGAAACAACAAATGTAGCCGCTGCCAAGGAGGTGAGTTCGGATCGGAGTGGCGTTTGAACATTGTAGTATCATCTGGATGTTATATCTGTGTTTTTCCAGCTCTAACTTTCCTAATGCAATCTCCGAGACAATTTTCATTTTATTCACTTTAATTTGCGTCGTTTCCTTTGATATGTTTCGTTTCCCCTTCACAGGTTTATTCTGTTCAGTTGTCTGGTCATTGACTTCGATAGAATCTTCAAGTGTTATAGATTTTCCACATAAATAAGCCGTGCGACCTAAAAACAAAATAAATTACTTATTATCTGGGTCTTTTCCAGAACGTGAATAATTAATGTACTATAATATATAGGTAGGTACCTGCTTTCCTAAATATGGTGCTTTTCAAAAATGTAGTCATTCAGAGCGTAAGAAAATTTTATTGAAACTTTATTTTTCGTGCATAATATTTATTGATAATTTAGATTCCTACGAACATGAAAATTTAAAATCGAAAACTTATGTAGGTATATAAGTAAACTACCACAAAGTCCCTATCTGTTAGCTGTTTAGTATTTTGTTGACGTAGTCAATATTTTGTTTTAATTTTACTTATTACCTATGCCTTCTACACACAACAAGCAAGCTTATAATGTTACTTAGGTATTTAGTACATAATCTAGCTTATTTTCTAGTTTATTATGTCTGTTAATGAGAAGTAACATAATTTTATCAACAAATTTTCGCTCACTACATCAAAATGCATTAATATTGAGTGCTCACGTACTTAAGAACTATGGTCTAATAAAATTTATTTACAATCGCGAGTATTTATTTTACATCACTCTAATTCTGCATCGTGTCGACTGCGCAAATGCCCTTTCAAGCTGCACTTCTGCAAGAACGCCATTCCACAGTACGTGCATTTGAATCTACGGTCGTCAGTGTGTGACCTCATGTGTTCCCTTAAACCATCTCGCCTGGAGTACGACTTGGAACACAGCTCACACTTAAAGTCACGTAGCCCAGTGTGAGTCACTTTGTGATCCTTCAATGTTCCTGATCCAAAGAATTTATGGCCGCATATATCGCATTCGAAACGCCTTTCCATTAAATGGTCCCTTTTCTTATGGGTACGAAGAGCGTCGTTGTTTTTGAAGGTGCGGTCACAGGCATCGCATTGTAGTTCCGTTAGCACTATACCGTGGGCTTCTTGGATATGGTTGTGTTTAGCATTTTTAGTTTTGAACCTCTCATCGCATTGATGGCACTTGTACAAAGATATACCGGTGTGCGTCTGGCGCATATGACACCTCAGCTTCTTCATCGAATTCAACACTTTGTCACACGATTCACACTTGAATTCCCCAACATTATGTATAGTTGAGTGATTCTTGAGCTGGTTCCGATTGATGAAGCCCGATCCGCATTCCGCGCAAATGAAATTCGTGAAGTGTTGGTTCATGTGCAGGAATAAAAGTTTAAAACTTTGATACTTCGTCGAACAAATGTGGCAAGTCATCGCGTCATCGTCGAGCTTGAAGCAAGCTATGTGACTTTTGATGTCTGTATGGAGACCTTTCTGATGTGCTTCGTTCAGATGATCCATCAGCTGCTCGAGGGTGTCGACTGGCGTATCGCAAAGGCTGCAGTACAATGACGTTATGTCGAGTTTAACGATGTACGAAAACAGGTGGATGCCTTTCATAAATTTGCTTTTCACGGCATCGTCGTGATCGTTTATTGTGTGGCTCTTAAGATCCGCAGCTTTGAGGAAGCTTGCTTTGCAGAAGCAGCAGACGTATCCGCTGCCGATGTAATGGCATCGGATAGGTGTGGCGTTCGAACATTTAAGTATGGTCCGGATGTTATGACGATGTTTGTCGAGCTCATAATTTTTCGGCATGCTGGACGGAGGCTCTATCTTTATTTCTTTCTTCAGAAGCGGGGGGTCATTTTTAATTATTTTTCGCCGAGTTGGTTGAACTGGTGGTCCAGTTGTTGGGGGCTTTATTTTTATTTGTCTCATAGGCGCCGGTTCAGTCGGTGGTTTTATTCTAATTCTTTGAATTGTTCGTTTTCTCCGTTTAGCTGGAGGATGTATTATTAATAGTCTTTGAGTCGTTGTATCTGTCTCTGTTTGAGACGATGCTGGCTCTGTTGGCCTTTCCCAGGTTTGGATGCTTGGAGCAGGCTCATCATTTGCAGCTTCAACTTTTACCAGTGGCACTTCCACCGTTGGCACTTCAGTTAACTCGATTTTAACAAGTTGGCAGGTGTTGAAGATGGCACCTACAAAGAGAGATAAGACTGATTATCATCATGGGCGAACGCGTCAAAAAAATAATCTACATTAATATTAATAAGCTAATTATTAAATAATTAGTGTGAATAGCCACCGATGATAGTTCGCATGTTGTGATAATTTTGAGAATTTATTTAACGAATGAATATGACCGATGAATTATTTTTTTGTGTTAAGCTGTTAAATCAACACAGTGTTGGTCCAAATAAAGGAGACGAAAGTTATAAAGATGTAAACAATATAAAAGTATTACATTAGTTTGTGAATATACTTTTTCTGCAACAAATTTATATACAGTCTAAATTGAGGTTTAGGACTTTGACCCGTAATCAGGAAAAGTGGTCGAGTTTGAATTTATATATACTCAAGCATAGATTCACGCAGTTTTCCATCGAAAATATAAGAAATATCTACACTTGGCTGTAGTTTCATACTTGAAAACTATTATTTAATACGAGCCGTAAACTATTAGTGGATATATAGTTATACGAAAACATATCAGTAACAAAACGGGCCGATGGAATGTTTCATTTTTATTTGTTTCCAAAACAGATTATAACCACAACAATTTTATTATACCTTGATATTGACGCTTTAGGTGGCTAGTTTAGTTCAAACGAAGTTACTAAGTTATACTTTAGGATGCTCTTCCTCATTTCGCATATTCATGTAAAAAGCCCGAAGCCGCTCGTTCACCTGCCTGACTTTCAACCCTGGAGCCTTAGGATGCGATGCACGCATGTGGAAATATTTCTTCTTCCCCGAAGTAAATACCTTCTCACAATGGTTGCATTTGTATTCGCCCACTGTATGTATATTATCTGAATGATACTTGAGTTGGCCGAGATTTATAAACCCTGCCCCGCATTCATCGCAGACGAAGTTTGTAGAATGTTTATTCATGTGTTCTAGCAGAAACTTGAAGCTCTTGTACTCTGCAGAGCAAATATGGCACTTCATTTCTTCACCGTCGAGCTTGAAGCAAGCTATGTAGCTTTTAACGTCTGCGTGGAGTCTTTTATCGTGTACAGTGTTGAGATGATCAACGAGTTGTTCGAGGTTGTCGATAACCATGTTGCAAATGTTGCAAGTAAGGGATGTTATGTCGAGTTTTACGATAAACGAGAATAGAGTAGTTCCATGCATAAATTTGCCTTTCGTGCCATCGTCGTGGTTCCGAATTGTGTGCATTTTAAGTTCTGCCGCTTTGGAAAAATGCTCTTTGCAAAAACAGCAGGAGTATCCAGTCGCGATGGAGTGGGTACGAATCGGAGTGGCATTTGAACACTGCAAGAGCGTTCTGACGTTGTATCTGTGCTTCTCAAGCTCAGACGCCTCTGGAGAAGGTTCCTTTTTCTTTACTTTAGATCTTTGAGGGATCTCATCAAGTTTTATCTTTCTGGCTTTAGATTTATCATTTGCATCTTCGAGTTTTACAATAGTTACTTCCCAGGAAACATCTAGTTCCTTTTTTATAGCTTTGTGGTCCTTGGTGTGGACACCTACAAAGAAAACAAGTTCTTGTTAAAAGCTTAAGGTTTTAGGGAAACACTGCTACTCATATGCACAGTTCCAGGCAAATCTACTATTAAGCCATATGTACCTAGCTTACCCTACACCCACACACTCGAGTAACGAGAGAAATAGCGAAGAAAGCAGAGACGTAGTGTGGCCAATAAGTTGTTTGTCATGCCGTATACCTTGCATCTCGTCATGACCACCTTACCTTATTGGTCGGTATTAACAGCGAGTCAGTGAATCTAGTACTGAAGTAACTGTAACAGCAGTATTTAACTGCTTAGAGCAAGATCGCGGTTAAGCGATAAGTAGAGAGAGAAAAGGTTTAGTGTGATGAGGTAATTTGGTCAGATTTGATCAGAGTCGGTGTTGATCAAATAAGAAACCAAGTGTTGTAGTAAAAGAATGAAAATGCTCCTCAGTCTCCTGTGACGAAAGCAATGACGATGTACCTAGACCTACCTATTTAAATCATTTTACCCGGCCTATTACACATCTATCCAAAAGAGTGTTGAAGAGATAATAGATAGAGGAAAGAAGTTCAAACAAAAACAAATAAATAGCTAGATAATAAAATTTATTTTGAATAGTTATTTACATAAAAGTCGCATTATAGTAAAACATAGATATTACCTTCCTAATTACAATGATTAATCATAGCTTAACTTTAATAAATATATCATCAGATTTGTGACGGAAGAATATTTTTACTTGTATTTTAAATGTATAAAAAATGCACATCCACAACACAATACTCTTGACTAAACTCGTAAGTAGATTGGCACAGACAAATATAAAATGATCTATGTGCAGTAGTACCATAAATATTGTGCAATTTTCGTCTGCTTCTGAAATACGAACTAACGATGACGATATTACGTGATAAAGAGATGTTACAATAATCATGTAGATACTTATTTTTTTAAAGGATTATTTCAGTTATTATTAGTTGACTATTAGTTGCATATTCGGACAAATTCGGTTTTCATACAAAGCACGAAGTTTGCCGATATTATTTGTGGTACTACTGTATGTATTCTGCTAAAAATATCAGATACAAAGGTACGATCTAAATAAAACGTTTGAACGTCTAAGTCTCTGAATTAATATTAGGATTGAACATACATATTATGAAAAAAAAAACGAAAGCCTTTTACCATCTATAGTAGATGATTTCTACAGCGTCAGTAGGCAGCTTTTACCTTCACAAACGGGACGCTGTAGTGTCCGGGACGAATTAAGATGGAGTAGGCCTGCCCAGCACCTATACCATCCTCTCAGCTTAGTTGGCCTTGTCCACAGAAAAGACATGGTCAATACATGCGGAGCTGACTAAGCCGCGGGTTTGTTCACGATGTTTTCCTTCACCGTTTGAGAGTACTGGTAGGGCGCACATAAATTTTTCGTACAAAAAAATTCATTGGTACACTACCGGGTTTGAACCCAACCTTAGGATCGGAAGAACCAACTAGACCACCAGTGCTCTCATACAGATAAGGAGTACAGAAAAATACTTGGATTTCGTGTTGTCCTCCTCGAACGAAGTTACATGTTATCGACAAAATGCCATACAGATAAGACTGACAGCGATGATGGTCTACAAAGCAAAAATCATCTCTGTCTAAAGGCTGAATAATATTTACTTCTGAAGGCTTCTACTAAACCAGCCCTTTAAAGTGTTAAACGGATTAGTACAGGAGATTTAACCTCGATAATAGAATTTTAAAATAGATTTTTGCAAAGTCACGCCCGAATCAATTAAATATACTTTGACGACAAGCAAGGCACGTTAGACCCCATGAACCTGTGCCATGTGATCTACCCTCGCTTTCTTATTCCTAAACTTTTCATTGCAATTATTGCATCGATAGCCATGCGTACCGAGTCCAGAGTTGTATAAATGTGTTATCCTTTCGTGGGTCCTCATCCTTTTCAAGGACTGGAACACTTTGTCGCAAGAACCGCACTTGTGTGCGCCTACTTTGTGTTTGTCTGAATGCAACAACAACTGCCTTCGATTGATAAACCCTGCTCCGCATTCGTCGCACACGAAATTCGTGTAATGCTGGTTCATGTGTTCAGATAGGAGCTTGAAGCTGTTGAACTCCAGCAGGCACACCAGACATCTCATTACTTCGCTGTCGAATTTAAAGCATACAATGTGGTTCTTGATGTCTGTGTGCAAGCCTTTCTGGTGTATACTGTTTAGGTGTTCGATGAGTTGATCGAGGGTGTCCGCTGAGAGATGACAAATGTTGCAAGTTAGGGATGTTATATCAAGTTTCACCATAAATGAGTACAGAACGGCCTTTTTTCTAAAGAATTTTTCTTTACTCTCGTCGTCAGCATGGCTCTGTATAGTGTGAAGTTTAAGGTCACCTGGTCTGGGGAAGTGCGCATCGCAGAAGCAGCAGACAAATCCGCTCTTAACGTGATTCCTGATCGGTGTAGCGTTCGAGTTCTGCATCACAGTGCGGATGTTAAACCTGTGCTTATCAAGCTCCATCATGAAATCCATATCAGGGGGAGGGATGATTTTGATTCTTTGAACTGGTTCGTTTGATTTCGGCGTTTCTTTTTTTGTAGGTTGAATTTTTTTTTGTTTGGCGACTTTAGCTTCACCAGGTTTAATGGTTTTAATTTGCTTCGTAAAATCTAGGTCTGGTGGAGGGTTTATGATGATTCTTTGAGACGGAGGAGTCTCACTAGATTTTAAAGCCCCTTTTCGTAAAAGACTTTTATTCAATTTTAATGCTTTATTTGTAACCATGTCTGGGCTGTACATTTTGTCAACCGTCACCTGTTCATTGTTTAATATTTTTGATGTACCCACTTTAACTTTTCTGAGTGAGGTCACATTACATTTATTAAAATCCTTCTTTGATTGGCGTTTAGATTGCGATGTTTTAAGTTCACTTTTAGTTTTTGTCGGGTCTTCGTCAGCTTTCGGACCTTTTACTTTAACTATAGTAACTCCCCAAGAATTCTCTACTTCTGATTTTATAGCTTTGTGGTCGCTGACGTCGACACCTACAAAGAAAATAAAACATTACTATCTTGAAATCTATTAATGTTTATTTTACTATACGGCTACATGCGGTATTTTAGTTCATATCCACTTTCACCCTCTAGCAAACTATTAAATAAAGCAAGATCTAGCAGCCATAAACCGAAGAAGGTAAATTTATAGATTAGACACATTTATAAATTTTATAATGATCGCTTGAGATACATCAATAAAGGCAAAAAAAATAACAAGAAGAAAACACGGCAACAATAGTCTGATATAATTGTCAGGTAAGAATATAGATTCAAAACAGATTCTAATTTATTTCTAACCATAGGTTCTTGGTAAGGTAATAACCTATAAAAAAATTATCATTGCAATTCCGCATCGTGGCGACTACGCAAATGACCTTTCAAGCTACATTTCTGTAAGAACGCCATGTCACAGTATGTGCATTTGAACCTCCGATCCCCAGTATGAGATTTCATGTGTTCGCGTAACGCTTTCTTCCTCGCGAACGTCTTGGGGCATTCATCACACTGTATCTCCCGAACCCGAGAATGAGACACCATGTGATCTCTCAAGAATGAGGATGTGAAAAATGTTTTCTCGCAGAGCTCGCATTGATGGCGTCTGTCCATTAAATGGTCTCTATTTATATGCACGCTCAGAGACGCCTTACTAATGAACATCTTCTCGCAAGCCGTGCATTTGATCTGAGCAAACTTAGCACCGTGAACATTTATCATGTGATCTCTCTTCTCTTTCTTCTTCGGGAATTTCTCGCCGCATTCATGACACTTGTACAGTACTGACCCAGAGTGTATACGTTCATGCGTCTTTAGTTTGATTGGGGTGTCAAAAACTTTCTCACAAGTGCCGCATTTGTGAGAGCCTGCGCCCTTATGTTTGTTGTACACGTGGCCGTAAAGTTTCAATCTATTTATAAACCCAGCATCACACACATCACACACGAAGTTTCTATAGTGCGTGTGTGCATGTTCTAGCAAATTTTTAAAGCTATGATATTCTACTGAGCATATGAAACAACGGAAGCTATCATCGTCTAGTTTGAAGCACATGATTTGATTTTTAACGTCAGTGTGAATGCCTTTTTGGTGTACAGAGTTCAAATGATCGATTAGTTCGTCAAGGTTCAACATTTCTAGTGTGCAAATGCTACAGCGTAAGAAGGTGATATCAAGTTTTACGAAGAGCTTGAACAGAAAGGCTTTTTGCATGTATTTTCTTTTGGTTTGATCGTCGTGTGTTTGTAAGGTGTGGGATTTGAGTTCGGACGCTTTGTGGAAGTACTGTTTGCAAAAACAGCAGGCATAGCCGTTGCCGGCGTAGTGAGCCCTGATGGGAGTGGCATTTGAATATTGTAATATCGCGCGCACGTTATATCGATGCTTATCCACGTCTAAAAGCTCTGCTTTAGCTGGTGGTTTGATTTTGAGCGGTTTAAACTCAGACTCATTCTTATTCCGGTTTGCCGCACGTTTTGAAGTAATTCCTTTTTCTCTTTTTCTACTTTTAGACGCCATTTTCTCTTCTTTTATGCGTGTTGTTTTTACTTCCATATTTCTTTCTAAATCCCATTCTATTTCCAGTTTAATGGGTTTCACGTCACTGATGACGATACCTACAAAGAAAATAAAATATTAACCACCTTACAGGGACATAGTTCATTTTATTTTATTAAATTTTGGTTAAAATTAATATAAGTACCTACTAACCCCACTAACAATTTAACCTTACAAACAATTTAGAAACATCTTTCTATCGAGAAACCATAAGTTAGTTAACTGTAGCGTTATCTAGTTTCGAAATAGAAGTGCAGGTTAAAAACAATATTAGTCAGAATACTAACAACACAGATTGGATCGAATAGTAAATAATTATCTAGCTAAACCGTCCAAATAAATTAATTTACTGATTAATGTTGTAATTATGTTTGTTTACGGGTTAAATCAGAAACAGTCTAAAATCCTGATGTAAGATTAACAGTGCGGTAGTAATTTTATTTACTAAAGAAATGAAGATATCCAATATTGATATGGCCATTAACTGATTAGGTAACATTTTATGACAAAGTTGTTGGATAGATGCTCCCATAGATCTTACTTATATTATAAATGCGAAAGTTTGTGAGTTTGGATGTTTGTACCCCAATCACGCCTAAACGGCTGAACGGATTTGAATGAAACTTGGAATATACATAGTACATGTACTGGATTAACATATAGGCTATTTTTTATCCGGGTACCAAGCGAGCGAAGCCGCGGGCGGCAGCTAGTACTGAATAAATGAACCGACTTGGTTTTGCATTACATCTCACATTTTTTTGCGGTAGAATATATTATTTTTGGAGGAAGATAGTACTGATTGCTTTTTCTTAAACTAAGAATAAAATCATCATTTCACTTATCAAGGAAAATGTTGTCTATTTGCAAATTATTCTAAGATGTAATCGAATAAACATTTCTGACATTTACCTATATTAACAAGAGTATAATATCATTGTACTTCGTCGTGTATCTCGTCGTGTCGACTACGCAAATGCATTATCAAGCTACACTTTAACACGAACGCCATATCACAATAACAGCATTTAAATCTCTTATCCTTAGCATGCAACTTCATATGTTCTCGTAGCGCTCTCTTCCTCGCAAAACTCTTGCTGCATTTACTGCATTGAATCTCCCTTAACAGAGAATGAGACACCATGTGGTCTCTTAAGAGCGAGGATTTGAAAAAGCTCTTCCCGCAGAGCTCGCATTGATAGCGTCTGTCCATCAAATGGTCTCTGTTTATATGGACATTTAAGGAATCTTTGCTTAAGAACGTCCTTTCGCAAGCTGTGCATTTGATCTGAGAGAACTCGACGCCGTGAAAGCTTATCATGTGGTCTCTCTTTTCAGTTCTCTTCGGGAATTTCTTGCCGCATTCATGGCATTTGTATAGTCCCGGCCCGGAGTGGATACGCTTGTGTGTCTTCAACTTGACAGCCGTGTCGAAAACTTTCTCGCAAGCGCTGCATTTGTGAGAACCTGCGCCTTTGTGTTTGTTGTACAGGTGAGCATAAAGCTTTGTACCATTAATAAACCCAGCATCACACATTTCACAGACAAAGTTCCTGTAGTGTGTGTGTGCGTGTTCTAGCAAATATTTAAAGCTGTGATACTCAACAGAGCATATAAAGCAACGGAAGCCTTCATCGTCTAGCTTAAAACACATGATTTGATTCTTAATATCGGTGTGGATTCCTTTTTGGTGCACAGAGTTCAAATGCTCGATTAGTTCGTCAAGGTTCGACATTTCTAGTGTGCAAATGCTACAGCGTAAGAACGTAATATCTAGTTTTACGAAGAGCTTGGACAGAAAGGCTTTTTGCATGTATTTTTTTTTTGTTTGGTCATCGTGTGTTTGTATGGTGTGGGATTTGAGTTCGGCCGCCTTGTGGAAGAACTGCTTGCAAAAGCAGCAAGCATAACCGTTGCCAGCGTAGTGATCCCGAATAGGAGTGGCATTTGAATACTGCAATATCGCACGGATGTTATACCGATGTTTGTGGACGTCCAACAACTCTGCTTTTGCTGATGGTTTGATTTTGAGAGGTTGCACTTTCTCAGGTTCAGAGCTTTCTTTCTTATTCTTATTTGCCTTAGATTTTGTAGCAATTTTTGTTTCCATTTGGCTACATTTAAACACTTTTTTCTGTTCATGTATACTTGTAGTAGATATCATTTTCTCTTCTTTTATGCTAGTTGTTTTTATATTAACAACCATATTTCTGTTTAAATCGCATTCCATTTTCTGTCTAATGGATTTCACGTCACTGATGACGATACCTACAAAGAAAATAAACATTAGCCACCTTACAGAGACAATTGTTTATACTGATTTATATTTTGGCTTATGAAATCAAAATAATATTGATATGAGTAAGTACCAACCTTTCTAAAATAAAGAACGACAGAAGCAAAATAGGTACCGTACTCTGTCAAAATAGGTAACAAAGTTCTCCTCTAGACTTAAACAAACTGTTAACGGTACAAATAACTGGGAACATCTTCATATAATCAAAGGTAGACAGGTATCAAACCAGGGCTTTAATTTCGTAATCTTAAGAGTTAAAAAAAATATAAATAATACCAATAAGCAATGCTTTGACGAATTAAAATAACATTTCTTAAGATTTGTTTGTATATTCTTATTACATACAGAGGCAGATAAGCACCACTATCTAATTATTATTACAAAATACTTTTAATAGTCTAAAACATCGTCATGTTTCTTCTGCAGATGTCTTCTCAGGCTGACTTTTTGTACAAACGCCAAATCACAATACTTGCATTGGAAGCGGCGATCATTAGTATGTATCTTCACATGCTCTCTAAGAGCTTTCATTCGGGAAAAACGTTTGTCACACACTTTACAATTGAAGTCTTTGACACGAGTGTGACTGATTGTATGGCTGTCCAGTTGGTATTTGAAGAAAAACGCTCTGGTGCAGTAGGTGCATTTAAATCGCGTTTCCATAAGGTGATCCTTCTTGACATGGATGGCAAGATGAGATGGCTTCGAGAAGCTCTTACTACAAGCACTGCACTCGAAAGACGGAGTCTCAATATTGTGCTCGATGATCTGATGCCGCCGTTTCGTATCAAAGCTTCGAAACATCGTGTCACAGTGCCCACACTTGTGCATTTTAATCTTATCGTGTTCGTGATGCTCATGGTTCTGTTTCTTCTTTATCGTATCGAAAACTTCCGAGCAGTAAGAGCAAGAGAAACGGCCGATTTTGTGTGCGTTAAGGTAGTGGTTTATCACCATTTGTTTGTTGACGAAACCCGCGTCGCAGTCTTTGCAAACAAAGTTTCTATAATGACCATACATGTGCATCTGCAAGGATTTGAATTTCCTATGAACTTCAAAGCAGAACATGCATTTTAGGACAACGTCCTCGAATTTGAACGGTAAAATGTAGTTTTTTATATCCCTGTGCATAAATTTCCCATGGTTGACGAGATGCTCTATAACATCTGCGAAATCTATTCTTTCGTTGCATAAATTGCATTCTAGGTTAGTCACGTCAAGTTTAACTAGAAACCTGGACATGCATGTTTTGGACATGAAAGAGGCATTTGCGTCTTTGTCGTGGCCTAGAGTGTGTTTCTTCAGATCTTCTGGATTCTGGTAACATTTATTGCAGAAGCTACACATATAACCGATGTCTGTGTGACGCCGAATCGGCGTCGCATTTGTCGACAGCAAGATTTGCTGCATGTTGAGCCTTTGCTTACACAATTCTTCCGGGTTAAATCTACCAAACTTTTCATTGGTTTCCTCTTGTTCTGCTTCTTGATAACCTGAAAAGATTTCATACTGAAATTCTCACTTAGACATTGTAGACTTCCTTTAATTTCATTCAAGAAGTTGCAACACACAATATTGAAAGACAATATACCTTAAAAGGATTAGAAGTTTCTTGGGAATTATAATTTTCAACCTATTTGTACCTATCTACATTATTAATTTCTTGGTCAATCTCCATCATTGTATGTAAACTTCATGCTGTTCTACAAAATGAAACGACCGATTGGTAGATAATACTGTATTTATTGAGAAAATCTAGGAATTCATTCAGAATATATAGATTAAACATAGAGAATTTAAAATTACGTATAATCGATCTTAAGATCTAAGAAGGTCCCAAAACCTTGTATAATAATTCGATAAGAATTGATTAATAATACAAATCTTCAACTAACTTGAGTCTAATTAGATATAATCTCTTACGGCACTACTGGTACTACAGATAGGTAATTAATAATAATGAAATTGAAAATAGATCATTTTCTTAAAAAAATAGCCAAGCGTGGTTTGTTGTCTATATGTTTCATGCTTGTTCGCCTTACAGTTAGGCGTGCATTTAAGACTTGTCCAAGTAATATATCTGGCATTTTAAGAAATAAAGTAGTTTGAAGTTTTTAATCTGAAGGAGTCTTATAAAGTCATGGATTATCGCTAGTAAGAAACTTCATGTTATTGATGAAGATATACAAAGGCACATAACTAGTATTAGGGAATTGAAATCTAGGCAAGCAACCCTAAAATAGAGATAACGTGGTACTAGTATAAAAGTAGCTTATATTGTTATTCCAGGTTACGAGTTTCGAATATTTTAGGTTAAGTTCAAATTCGTTCAAATATTACGGGGTGATTGAGGCACAGACAACATAACATCTTTACAAGAAATCGCTTGTTTCTTTAAGAAGGTTATAAACACTAACTTTTTAGTTAGTTTTTCTATTGATTAGGTACTATTCTAAAAGTTCACTCAAATCGAATCTTGATTTCAGTGTTATAAGTAGCAATTTAAAATTGTCGGTGGATACCTTGTAGATTCGTGCTCTCTTCGAGCTGTTAAAACTACTTTTATTTCTTTTAGCTCTAAAACTAAACCTATTAAATGTTTCAAAAACTTACATAAAACATCCCTAAGAGACATAATTTTAAAATTATTACAATAAATAGATTCTTGGAATGTTAGAATCAATATTTTACCTGACAACGCGAACCCTCATTTCGCTTCGCGTAGTCGGGTTACCCGATTGTATTTCAGTCGGTACGTATGTCCATCTGTACTCTCGTAGCTTCTAAACTACGAATATTAGTCAGATTTAACAAACGAGGTGTCATATGATGCCGCTCAGACTGCCGCCAATCTGAGCGACACAGGATGTATTGTATAACATCAGTGATCTATTGGTATGACAGAAATTAAATATGTACGAATTTCCAACAACAGAAAAATTAGTTAAGAAATTATAATCGATTTTAAAATGACTTTAAGTATAGGTACGTGCTAGAATTGTTAGTTACTTAGACGGGTCTTAATGTTGCTTATTTGCAACCTACAAATATCAAAAGTTACCTTAAGTTTTATATTTCTTAAGATACATATTACTTTCTTATTTCATAAGTTACTCTTTGGTTTTGGCTGTTCTTTTGGATTTCTCCTTTTTTCCCGAGTGCCGGAGCTCCGTGTGTCTCCTCAAACGAGCCATATGGGGGAAATGTAGGCCGCATAAGTTGCACGTAAAGCGGATATTTTCCCCTGTGTGAGTACGGGCGTGCTCCAGCATATTATCCCTCCTGTTGAAATCCTTCCCGCAGACATCGCACTTGTGTGGCTTTTCCACCATATGAGAGATAAGATGCCTTCTTAAATCATAGCTGCTGAAGAAACTCTTATCACAAATCTCACAGAGATGATTACGCTCTAGAAGATGGTCTCTTTTAGTGTGCTTTGTTAACTTCTCCTTTGACTTAAAGGTCTTGTCGCAGTCGGTACATTTGACGACGCGCTGCTTATGACCGTGGACGTCGACCATATGCTGCATTTTATGATTGTATCTTGTGAAAAACTCATCGCAGTACGTGCATTTGTTACGTTTGTGATCTGTCATGTGGACATACTTCTCGTGCACGGTCACCTTCTCCTTCGTATCGTACGTCTTGTAACAAAAACGGCAGGTGAAAACGCCAGTTTCGTGTCTGATAAGATGGGTCCTCAAAGTAGCTTTGTTGATGAAAGGAGCATTACACTCATTGCAGATGTAATTTTTGTAATGCACGCTCATATGCCACTGCATTTGTTTGAAACGGTCAAATCTACGATCGCAGATGACGCAAGTGAAGATGTCGCTTTGGAATTTAAACGGAAGGATTTGATTTTTGATGTCCGTGTAGAAGAATTTGTCGTGCTTTTTCTCCAAATGATCGAGAAGCAGTTCGAGGGTAAAAATTTTTCGAGTGCACATCACGCATCTGAGAGATGTTATGTCAAGTTTCACGACGTAAGCATATACGTTCATTCCTGCCATGAATCGTTCTATGTATTCCGAGCCGTGGTTTTCTAAAGTGTGCATTTTCAGCTCAGCAGCTGATAGATACTGATTGACGCAGAAGCCGCAAGTAAAACCAGTCTCGTTGTGGTTCTGTATCGGAGTCGCGTTAGAATGCATTAAGATCGTTCTTACATTATGGAGATGTTTTTCTTTCTCGGTGAGATCGAAAGCTAACAAGTCTTGGTCTAAATGAGTTCGCGTCTGAATGGCTCTAGATGGCTCATTGCTTTTTCTATTTTTGTCGGTTTTGGAAATAGCTTCAAGAATTTTATTGAAGTCGTCCTCTTTTTTGGATCTCTTCCTGCTTTCAGTCTTCCTTTTCTTGCTTTTAGGAGCACCATCGGAAATTTTAATTTCATCTTTGTCCTTCCGAGATCTTTTCTTACTTTTAGACTTTTTCGAAGTCTCATCGTGAATTTCAATCACGTCGTCATCTTTGCTAGACCTTTTCTTGCTTTTTGTCCTTTTCTTAGCGCCTTTGGAATCATCATCAAGAATTTCAATCACGTCATCATCCTTTTTAGAGCTCTTCTTGCTTTTAGATTTTTTGTTTTTAGAGCTTTTAGGATCATCATCATCTTGAATTTCTATTACGTTGTCGCCTTTTTCGGATCTTTTGCGACTGTCTCTGTTTTCGCTACTTTTAGAAACATCTTTATGTTTGTCTTTCTTATCTTTATTTTTGTCACCATCATCGACTTTTTTACTGTCTTTGGTTTTTTTAGCAGAATCAATCGACTTTGTTGCTTTAGTATTTTTATCAGCGTCAATTTTCTTAGCTTCTTTGTGATTTTGAGCGGAATCAACAGTTGATTCTTTACTCTTTTCGGCATCGTCAACTTTGTTAGTGTCTTTGCCTTTTTTATTAATGTCGACCGTTTCAGAATTCTTGCTCTTTCTAGAAACCTTTTTTGTCTCTTTGCTTTGTTTGTCTCCATTAACAGATTTTTCTTTACTCTTTTTATCATGCATTCTCTTAGCTTCCTTGTCATTCTCAGCAGCATCCGGCTTTTTTCCTTCTTTACCCTTCTTAGGATCATCCTTTTTCTCTTTGCTCTTCCTTCTCTTATCCTTTTCATCAACTTTCTTTTTATCCGTACTTCTGTCTTTGCTCCTTCTAGAATTAGTACTTACTGTGGTTTTTGCTCCACGAGTTTTGGAAGCAAGACCTACAAAAAAAGCACGTATTTTATATCCCATGTTACTAACTATGGGTAGGCATTGTTTGTACACTGCCACACTTTCATCACGAAAATCGTGCAAACATTATCAAAAGCTATGCATATATATACAACGTGTAACATAATGTCCCTATAAGCCCGAAACGGGGGTGTTCTATACGTCATTGCGAACAACGTTTGTTCAACGACTTTTAAAATTTCAAAGGTTTTCATTCATGAAATGTCTCTTAAACTTTGCTCCAATACGTAACTTGACACAACATGAGGCATCCCTATTTACAGCTGTTTTTTGACCTTTAAGTGTGAACTCTAGATGAAACAGGTAACAGAACAGACACCATTAGTAAAATGCCTACCTACTTACCTAATAACGAGGTGGCTTAATAAGTAATTTCTATTTTTTTTTTGAAGGCCTAGTGGTACCTTGGTATTTATTGGTAGGTAATTAAAATGTAAGGTCACATCACGACTAAAATCCCTAGGCACCGTAAACATCCTTTCAGATCTCTTTGTTAAGTACCTAGTATAGGAGATAGGTACCTTACCTACTCAATTTTGTACCTACTTACTCGGGCCTTAAAGGTATCCTCAGTGGGTGCCAAGAAGTATGAGAAGAGGTCTACCGTGCCTGAGGATAAGCCGTGACCCTATTCCACTTTAGTTTTTCCAACGATGTATTATTCCAATATTCATTGGAGCATTTTTCAATGCAATTTTGTACCTACCTACTTGGGCACTAAAGTCAAAGGTTGTGACTTATCTGTCTTACTAATCTTCATTTTCATCGTGAACAGCCTATTTGTCATTGGTTGCATTGAAACAACAACAACAATAAGTGGGATGGCACCTCGCCCTAATTGGCTGTCGGGTCCTTTGCTAAATTCAAAATCCGCAACCGTCAACCGACACCGCACCGCAAGCGTTTGTTTAATAAAATCAAATTGGTTCCGTAGGTTTATTTGTTTTTTACTTTTCTTGATTGAACTACGTAATTGTTGGTAGGTTATTATGTAAGTAGGTAGGTACCTAGTAGCAAATGGGGATGGAGCACATGGTAGCATATTGGTATGAACCCCGCCTTCCCATCCTTAAGTCGTGAGTTCGAATCTATGGATTTTTCGATTCGAAATTTATGTGTGCAATATCAATGCTCTCAAACGGTGAAGGAAAACCTCGTGAGGAAACCAGGCATGTCATAGACGTGTGTCAAAGTGTACGAAAGGAACCTTCAAGGTGCACTCTAATCCTTCCACCACACTGGTTCAAAAGAGCTAGCGACACGGACACGACGACAGTAGTAGTAGTAGTAGTAGTAGTAGTAGATGTATGGTGAAGTTTTTTTCCTTTTTTTTCCCAATCGGTATTTAGTGGGTTACCCCAGACAAGGAACCCTAAAAATTCGGCTTTCGGCAATAGGTACCTACTTTTGTTCGCAAAACAGATCGGTTTTTATCAGTCGCAATTAGCATTCGTTCCTTGCAACAACTGCAACAAGCAATCTCTCGGTTCGCGTAACTAATTAACGCTTTGTACTCAAACGGTGAGTATTATGTGTGTGTGTGTGTTGGAGCAGCACCAAATAATTAATAACTTAGTAGCGGCGCGTGAGCTGACGCGCCGCTACTAAGTTATTAATTATTTACAGAGAGCGTTATCCAGGGCGGCCATTGCCATCTTACGGGCTATTTTCTGGGATTGGTGAACCGTCTTCTCTCGACGGGATCTTTCCACCGGCGCACCAGTGAGGGAAGACCGGGAATTCGGTGGTGTGTTGTACCTACTTCCCTTTGATGGATACCGAGTACCTACTGTGTGTGTGTCAACAGTGATAAAATTCAGTGATAGGTAGGTATGATGATAGGTACCTAACCTATCACCCTACCTAGTAGGTACCCCATTAGTACCTAGCTTACTAATAAAAAATGACAAAAATAATTTTGTGATTGTGAATGTGAATGTGTACCAGTAATACCAACCTAGGTACCTACATACCTACCTAATACCTACCATGTCAATTAGCCGTGTTCCGAGCCAACCAAGAAGAAGGGAGAAAAGGTATAACTTAACTTTTCCTGTACCTAGGTCCTTAGGTAACTACCTAGGTAGATGTAGGTAGGTAGTTGTTTTTTTATGTGTGAAAGATATCGTGATTTTAATCTTCGAGTTTAATTTCTACGTAGAATTAAAAAAATTGCAAATTCTTACGAAAACTTTGGTGATTACACCTAGGTACTTTTTGAAACTTGCCGCGCGTTCAATTGTCTGCGTATGTGTGGGTCCGACGCGATAGGAGGGTGCGCGTGTGTTTGTTACCTACGCAAATGGTAAACAAACACATAGGGTTGTCACAAATTTCTCATGAAATAATTTGTTTTTAATTGTATTGGAATTTCAAATATGATGTATTGAACTTTTGCACACGTCAATGTATTCAAGTGCTCGGTCTGAATACACCCCTTTCGGGCTTATAGGGACATTATGTTACACGTTGTATATATGAGACTGCTTCATGCCAACCAATTAATACAATTATAGCACGACAAAACTTTAAAATTTTCTCACGGACTTCAAGTTTCAATAAATGCTATGAATTAAACTAACTAAAACTTCTGTGTCATAAAAATTGGGTTAGAAATAAAATTACACAATTACGTTATAATATTATATAATTATTAATAAGTTATGTCTACCCTACAATGCACAACATCTATAAGTATATGAATAAACTATGCTTGTAAAATAAAATACACATTCACACAATTCATGATCACTTAAATATGAGATTTCATTTAAAAATACTTAGATTGCCATTTGTGTAGGCGATTTAACAAACCAATTTAGCTGCCGAGCTTGAAATACTTTGCACTTCACGATTATCATAATTTTCATCCTGTATCTACCTGCTACATGCCATTCAGATCTGGATTCGGGCAATCGCATCCAGGACTTTTCCCCCATCCTCTCGACATCGTCAACTCATCTTGCACTTAGGAATCTTCATATTCTATTGTGATTTCGGTACCATTCCGTGATTCTTCTTCATATGTTTCCTTTTACTGCATTGCGTGGCGTAAGCCTTCCCGCAGACTTCACATTTAAAATTCCGTTCATTGGTGTGAGTCGCCATGTAATGGTATAACATCTGCCTTTTTATGAAGAAGCCCATGTTGCAGACAGAGCATTCGTACGGTCGCTCCTTCAAATGGACGTTCCTCATGTGGGAAATAAGATTGGACTTCAAATTGAAAGTCTTTTCACAAACCTCGCATTTGACGCCCTCAGCGTTATGCACTTGGACCATATGCCTGGTCTTCTGATAGTAGTTCTTGAAGCGAGCCTTGCAGATCCTGCAGACGCTGTCCCCAGCTATACCCTTATGCTCAGTATTGATATGAGCTTTCCGCTTCGAGTCAGCGGGGAACACCGCCCCGCACTGTTTACAAGGAAAGGTAGACTTCTTCTTGACGTGCGTAGTCTCATGCCTGAGCAGGCGGAAGCTGTTTACGAAGCCAGCTCCGCAAATAGTGCAGATGAAGTTTCTATAGTGGACGTTCATGTGCTGCATGAGCAACTTCATGTTGTGGAAGGGTTCGAAGCAAATACAGCAGTTGATTTGCTGTTCGTCCGTAAGCTTGAAGGGGATGAAGTAATCTGTCTCGCCGAGGAAGTATTGCTTCTGATGGGCGGCGACTAAGTGCTCGATAAGGGTTTTGAGGTCCGGCTTAGGGCTGTCGCAAATCGTGCATTTTAGGTCTACCACGTCTAAGTACGCTATGAAGTTGTTGACGGCGGAGCCGGATTTGTAGGTGCGTTTTTCGTCGCTGTGGTCTCTGTGCGTGTGGGCTCGCAGCACGACGGGGTCTGGGTACGACTCGTAGCAGTAAGCACAGATGTAGCCGGCATCATTGCGATCCTTGAACGGCGTCGCGTTGGAATACTTGAGGATGGTTGTCAGATTGTGCCACAGTTTCTTCATCTCGGGCATGTGTTTTTGCGCTAATAAAATGTTATTTGGTTTATCTTCGTGTTCCTTCTTAATGGTCATTGTCAGCTTTCGTTTTTTTGTCGCTCTGCGATCGCCTATAAAAGAAAAATAGTACTTTCACACGCGGTATTTCGTCTTATTATTAGTTAAACCGAAAAAGGCTAAAAGCAACTCAATAAACGTAAAATTCGTAGTTCCTAAGACGTTTAAAATCCGTGTTATCTATTGATCAATGCCTATTAATGGTTTTTAAGCGCGGTACTAACCTTTTGGATCAGGATTGACAAATGAAAAACTTAAGATTCATTGTAATTATTTATTTCAGAAAATTTACATAACTAAATAGGATTTTAAAAATAAATTTAGCATAAAATAAATGGCGAACGTACACAATGTAAGGATAAAATAATTAAAAATATACAAACATCAAATCACACTCGCATTTCATGTAAACAAATTAAAAAGTGTAGATTAAAATAATTAAAAACCGTGTATTACAAATATAACTATCTCATTTCTAAAACTAAATACAATTTACTTATCATTACCTCACCTACCTAGACCAGAATCTAGAAAAATATTTTTACATCAATATTTGCTCACAAATCTCTTATTGACATTACTTAGATTTCTCACATGCTTTGACAATATGGAATATGTATAAAAAAAATTGGTTCCTAAGATTTATTATATGACCCTACTCTCCTTAGAACAATTCTCTTATCAGAAACACACTCCTGCCTTATACCGACTACTAGTCCTGTCAAAAGTTCCTTCGAACCAGTGCGGTGAAAGGATTTAAAGTGCGCCTCAAAGGCTCCCTTCGTGCACTCCTTTCCTGCTTTTTGTACCGTAGTAATGTTGTAATATATCTTAGCTAATTATGATTTCGAAATTCTGTTCTATTTCAACGCCATCTAGTAAACAGTTAGGAACTAAAGCATTTTCAAGAATCTTCTTGTGTTTATCACATATTTTATCTTTCTGTAAGTAAAACATTCACATTGATTGTCTATTTCATATCGACGGAAGAAAGCGATTTTGTCGAATCTCAAAATATTCAATTTTACACCAGAGCCAAAAAACCTTTATTTACAGCAATTAAGTCGTGTGAACAGTAAAAAAACTAGGAAAAAATCAAGGGCGTATCATAAAATTTTTCATCGTAGAAAGGCGAGACATAGACCATTCGACGCGGCTTTTTTGCTTATCAACAATCAAGTTTTAAGTCATTTAGGCCATTTTTTGAGATACGACATTTCCGCATTCTGCCGTCAATATGCTTAAAGGTTTCATCCCCTATTCCGTTCCGTAACAGTTTCATAACCAGCATCATCATCATCAGCTACAGTCCAACTTTACCCACGGTTGGGCATAACCCTTCCACCTTGTGTACCATTAATCACGAGCTTGTGTTTGTACAAGTAGTTGTATGAATCGCTATGATCCACCGTTTCGCGTAGGTTCAAACTACAGCATATATACCGGTTTTAGGAAATACCGGACCAAATCTCCGACATTGAAATACCGGTACTAGATTTTATCGGTACCGGCAATTCGGTATTTGAATAATTAGAATAATTTATTCCATTCAACTTCAGCATAATATATAACTATTAGGACAAGAAACTTGCAAAATTTATTGTTATACAGAATTTCCATAATTACTAAACTTAACAACGCTAAAACGACTTCGATTTCTTTTTAATAATATCGGAAAAACCGAAATACCGGTATTGAAAAAAAGCTTCTGGTAGTCCACACTCTTATTGAGACGGACCGGACTAGTAGCTGGATGTGGTATTAGGTCCTTTACGGGCAATAAAATTGCCGAATCCACATATTTTTGACAGAACGAAAAATATACTGGTGATACGGGCTTCAAACTGAGTCCTACTAATATGTGCTTAGACGGAAACCATCTTGCATGGCGCAAACTATAATAGGGATTAAAATCGTTCCGTAATTTATTGATTTCGTAAAATTATGTTGATTTGAGATTTTTAGCTGACATAGATAATTATGTCTTCCAATTTAAAACCAATTGTTTTTTGCATGCTGTATTCAACGGTGTGTATGCTGAAGTGTGTTTAAAACTATTTATTTATTAACTAAGTACTCTATGAACATGCTTCGAGCAAAATAAAATTTTCATTTCACTACACTGCAGTGAGGATGATGACTCGGGATCTGAGAGGGTGTTTGCAAGGACTACATTACACTCACATCTAAGGTAAACTTTTGCAGCAAACATCAGTGCAGTGGCGGGCGACAAAGCTACGGGACGTCCATCGCGCGCAGTGTCAATGCGGCGAATGACGTTTTATACATTCGATGTCGTATCCTTATCGCGGCGCCACTGTGCTCCGAAAGTCTACCTTAAGGTAGAGAAAAGTGAAACGAATGTAGCTAAACCAGTTGACATATAAAATTTATAGATTCTGACGGATATAAGCCCACGAGGCGAGTCAGTCATAATCAGAGAGACACAAAATGCGGGAGCTGCTTCTCAGCTAAAGCTTTCTTCTTATTCTCAGCAGCTATCTGTTTAAGCGTCATCTCTCTATTGTCAATCAAATGCTTAACATCCTCAAACTCCTTGAAGATATCCAGGTCGTCCTGGTGCAATCTCATATGGCTTTTCAAGCTACATTTCTGCACGAACGTCTTCTTGCAAATCTCACATTGATACCTCGCGTCGTCTTCGTGGATCTTCATATGTTCTTTCAAGGTTCTAGTCCGGGTGAAGGTCTTTCCGCATACATCGCAGCTGGCCATCTCGCTACCACTGTGCCGTACCAGATGGTCGGTTAAGCCGCGCTTGGAAAAGAATTTAGCGTTACAAAGGTCGCATACAAAACTCTTCTGCTGTAAATGGTGATGACGGATATGACGGTTCAGCTCGTACTTTTTCTTATAGACCTTATTGCAAGCATTGCATGGGTGGATTACTGGTATAGCGTTGTGCGCTTGGACGAGATGCTCGTTCCTTTCGTAGTAGCTCGCGAATATCTCAGGGCATTGAGAGCATTTGTTCCTAAGCCACCCGCTAGTGTGCACCCCCTTTTCGTGATTGCGTTTCTTGGTCAAAGTCGTGAAGGTTTTCCCGCAAAGATCGCACGGGAATATGCCCTGAGCGTGAGTCTTCCCGTGTTTACGTAAAGCTGCAATAGTAATGTACCCCAATCCGCATTTCTTGCAGCAATAGTTCGCGTAGTGACTGCTCATGTGATGATAAAGATTCTTAAACGATATGTGAACAGCGGAACAGACGACGCAAGTAAAGTTAAGTCCATCCTCCAATCGGAAGGGTAGGATGATATCTTTTATATCTTTGTGTATAGTTTTCTTGTGCACGTTCTTGAGATGGTCTTTAAGATCGTTGAGGTCTGTCATGGGGACGCAGCAAACCCTGCATTCTAGGTCGGTGATGTCAACTTTGATCGGATTGTAACTGAGTTTATAGTCGATGATGGAGTTGAGTTTATCTTTCTCCGTCTGCTGTGCGGTGTGGATTCGAAGGTCGTCGATAGAAGGGAAGTACTTAGCGCAGTAGAGGCAAGAGAAGCCTTTTGCCGTTTTGTCTCTAAAAGGACTAGCGTTGGAGTACTGTAGTATAGCGGTGAGATTCACCCTGTGTTCGACGCGCTCTGGTGTCGCGCTTATGTCCGATTTCTTTTTCTTTCTCTTGGATTTGGCCGCGTCGCCATCCGTTCCTATAACAGAAACGATTTCATCTCAATTATTCCTCGTCTTCTCAAGCTTCTTAGCGTGTTCTCTTGCATTTTGTTGTTAGTGGTGGGATCCTTCCGAAACGTCAGTGCGTATTAGTAACACTTGGGGTCTTAGGAGTAATAATCTGTAAACAGTTGCTGACGAATTGCAATTTCATCTTACCATATAATTGTTTGTAAGTGCCAGGGCTCAAGTAGAGGATATAAACGTGTTTGAGGTAAAGTTTTTGCCCTACCTGCACAAGTAAAGACCTCATGGACACAACAGCAGATAGGAAGGTGGCAAGGTCTATTCAAATCTTATTAAAGTTTTACCGTTAACACGCAAGAATGTAAAGTTGATGGGTTGAGTAAGTTTTAAAATGTATGTATCCGCTCTAACATGATTCTGATAATTGCAAAACCTATTAATAGATTTCTTATAGAGATGGATATCAATTGATGTCTCACGTACCTAATTAACAAATATTAGGACGCTGTGTCATAATTACTAGATTTAATAATTTATATTTTGATGTTATAAATTATCGTCTATGTATTAATAAAATTTCTACATTTTTTTTTCAATTTTGTTACAGTAGGAAAGAACCGTGTTGGCCTAGTGGGCGGTACCCCAACATTCGATCTGAAAGTCATAGATTTGATTCCCGGACGTGAACCAATAGATTCTTCGTATACAAGGATTGATGTGTTCAAAACGACGAAGAAAAACATCGTTAGAAAACACTTGGCTTAGTTAACTCCACACATATTGACTATCTACTGCCTATATATATATAGGCAAGCCTTTGTAGCATGTACCGGTATGTATGTATGTTCGTATGAGCTAGTGGCCAACTCTAGTGACGGAGTTTTTAGGCCGACTAAAGGCCTCCATCATGGCTTAACGACTTAAAAGCCGGGACCGACAATTTAACGTGCCCTCCGAAGCACAGAAGCGCTCAGATCGTAATACAACTTGCGGTCACCCATCCCAATTGCGACCGTGCACAACCGTTGCTTAACTTTAACGATCAAACAAGAACGTCTAAGCAAGCTACGCCACGAGCGCTTCAATCAATAAAACCGACCGGAAAAATCAATAATACTACGCAAGGCACGCAATGTTTCTCAGAGGTCGTATAACATGACCGCAGGATAAGATTTAAAAGGGGATCTATCAGACAGAAGGCGGTCACGTGTTCACGCGTTCCGCGTTCATGTTCTGCGCGAGCGTGCAGTAGCCCCCGAACCCCGCTGTTGGACGGTCTACGCGTCACCACTACTGTGTCCATGTTTCTTGACGATTATTCTTCATCAGAAGACAAATTATTAATGTTTTGGTCATTAGCTGACTCAGCTGAGAGAATGGGATAGGTGCTGGGCAAGCCTACTCCATCTTAATTCGTCAGCGTCCCGTTCGTGAAGGTAAAAGTTGCCTCCTACTCCTGACGCTGTATAAATCATCTACTATGGATGATAAAAGGCCTTAGTAGGTCATTAGCACGAGCGCAAAATTGACCGCTTGAACGCTTGAACGCGCGAACGCCTTCTCTCTGATAGATCCCTAAATATAGAGAAAAGTTAAGTTGTCAAAAAAAAGACAAATGTTTAAGTCCAGCTACAAAAATGCTAAATTCATATAGATTTCATATATAGGTTCAAATATTTCATCGTATAGCTCAATATACTTATATGCGCATGCCACTACACACAAATACAAAGTTGCATAGATATTTGTTGGAGAGTTCGACAACCTCCAGGATTGGGAAAGAAAATGGCCGCCGTAGACACAATTTATAAACATCCAGCATTCATGTAGTCACGAAGACAAATCCAACAAATCAAAAAACAGCCAGCTAGAAGCCCTTACCCACAGCCCTGCAAGAAAAAGAGAGCTGCTGACGACCTGATTGATATTAATGACAATTTTTGAAATTTTATAAATGTTAAATTAACTGTCTTGTCACAAATTAATGTCTAAGAAGTTATTTATGTGTTATCGTGGTTATTCTTTTTCATACTTTTTTTCCATTTTGGGATCGTTTTACAGGATAAAAAGTAGCCTATGTCAAACTCAAATAAAATTGTGATCACTTATGTCAGTCCCGCATATATTTCACGTAGCGTTTAGCGACTTTGTTAGACGTAAAGTAACTTGGCTAACAGTTTTAGGTATGTACCTATGAGAAGAGACCTCGCCTTTATATCGAAAGGTCGCGCGTGGGTGAATATATAAAAAAAACTGACAAAACATATAACATTGTCTTGAGATCCTGAGGTCGTGCGTGGGTTCGAATACTGTTACAAAAAACATATCACAAAGTACTACGATTCCTCACGATGTTTTCCTCCATTGATCAAATATTCAATAGATCAAACCCAGTCAACATCTTACTTATATTATAAATGCGAAAGTTTGTGAGGATGTTTGTGCCTCAATCACGCCTAAACGGCTGAACTGATTCGAATGAAGTTTGGAATATAGAATGATGCATAGTACATGTACTGGATTAACATATAGGCTATTTTTTATTCAGCTACCATGCGAGCGAAGCCGCGGGCGGCAGCTAGTATTAAATCAATACAAACTTGTAAAATTCTGACTAACCTTTCTAAATGTAAAACGAAACATTGATTTTTAATTTCCTTACCGTTGTTTTCCATCACCAAGCAATCAATCAATCTCACAGGTCACCATTATTTAGGTCAACAAAAACCTAACAGTAAAGAAAACACTACCGCCAATTTCCTTATAATGTTTTCCTTCACCGATTTAAATACTTGATAAATATTTCTACAGCAAAAAAAATCTAAAACTTACCTGTACTACCAATGGCCATTTTCCATACCCAATTGTCTTTTTAATTTTCGATTAAACAAATAAAAATTTAACTACAAATATCTATGCAACAATGTAACTTACTGACTAGAAAGAAAATATATAATTAATTTAATAGAAAATCATCCAAAAAGCTGCCGTATTCTGTAAATAATATTTCATTCAATTTGTAATTAAACATCTTTATCATAGGCAAACAAAGTTGACATTAAAATAGAGTACTTAATATTTGTATTGAATTTAGGGTTCCGTACCCACTATGTATGTGACTGTTGGCTGTTATTTATTATTATCTGTATGTTTTAAAAACTACGAGTAGCTTATTGGATATAATAAGTATTTCAGCAGCTTTTTAGATAATCTTCAAAGTGGCATAGTGAGTGTACGCAAGCAAGCAAAGCGCAGTAATGCCAACTACATAATATTAGATAAATATTCACATGTTGGCACTACTGCTACTCGGATAACGTCCAGTAAGTTAAAACAGTTTTACCAACATATTTCACCAAAAGAAAATTTTCAAATGTTGGCACAACTGTCCCTTAGAAAAAAAACCAAATTCGGAAAAAGTTTTTACTACCGATATCGTCAAAGGTAGTTAGTTTTATAGCTGTTTACAATATTCTACCAATCGGATGACGGGTCGTTGCTTAGACGTTGATCGATAGTTGAAATTAAGCAATGTTGTGCGCGATCACAATTGGGATGGGTGACCGCAAGTGGCATTACGAGCTGAGCGCTTCCGTGCTATGGAAGGCACGTTAAATTGTCGTTCCCGGCTTTTAAGTCGGTCCCGGCCTTCAGGCGGCCTAAAAACTCCATCACAAGAGTTGGCCAACTAGCTCATACAAACTTAGTTACTTTTTACAAATAACGTTGCTACTGTAACGATCCGTCGTCCGTGAGTAGAATATTGGAAAAAGGCTATTTTAGACATCGTAAAAATAGCTTTAAAAATAAACCAGGTTCAGCGGATTCGCACGCTTAGAGTCAACATCGAAAGTAAATAATTATTGAAAAAAGTTTTACGGCGTAACGACAAATTTTCGCATTATTTTATAATGACTGGTAATAATAATAATGATCCTAGATATTTTGTCTTATCCATGTCTACAGATTTTTTCCATTTTGATTCGATTTTTTTTTTTGCCGCCAAGACGGTCATGTCATGTCATTTCTTCAAGAGTTGTAAACCACCAGAGTTGGCCACCAGTCATAAGAGGTATTTTCAGTACTTTTTGTACTATTCCAGGTATTCCACAACATTTTTAGCTTTGTTATTTTCTTCAGGTTGTAAATCAAATGAGATTTACAGTTTCTAGTTTATTTGAAACCAATCTTGTCGTATTTTTCAATTTCTTTCTTTTTTTTCCTTTTGGGCAGGCAGTAGACCATACCGCCTAATTTTTCGTAGGTCTCGGAATGCCTCATTCATCGAGTGAGAAGCTGCTTTTCCAGCCTCGCATCTTTACTATTGACTTCCGGTCAAGCGCCTTCCTGTATCTCGACAAAATGGCGCGCGACGCCATCTTTATTTCTACTTCGGTTGAAAATCATCAGCTAAAGTTTGAGTAAGGTAAGTAATTTGCTTTTTCCCCCTTGGCTACACAGTATCCCGTACTGGTAAGTTTCGTTTTCATTATCTATCCCGTGATAAATTTACTGATAATGTAGCTACCAGCATGTGTCACCATGTTCACCATATCCATCTTGGGACTTTGAATCAGGAGGGGCTGCAAGTTTTCTTATTACTTGTGGCTCTGCCCACCTCATTATAGATACGAGCGAGAAAATGATCACTTTACAATCATGTTTATAAAAGGAGTCTGAGCATTATTCAGTCCCAAGCATTTTTGTCTTTACCAAACTGGTTCGAAAGAATTAGTAATACGTCTAGTATCAAAAGACTGCTTATAAAAAAGTATATTTTTGTTTTTTTGTGATGACCATAAAACGTAGGAGATATGGCATTATAGAATAATACATTATGGCACACTAAGAGTGTGCAATACGAATTTGCTCACCAAAATCGACGTACAACTCTGTTGTTACTTAATTAAATGTGTTTATTCATAAAGAAAATCAAATTTTAACATTCGTTCTTTGGTTCCTCTAAGTGAAAACACGATAAGAGAAAAGAAAACATAGGTAGATAGGTAGGTAATAACTATTTCTTTCGTTGTTGAAACCAGTTTTTAGATTCATTTTGTAGTTTTTTGTGGTAAACAATTTTTTGATTTGGCGGGTTATTTGAATTCAATATTTTGCACGGCCTCACTCTTTTTTATACGCGCTTTTCGAAATCGGTCTAGCCGCGATGGTATGGTATCCTCTTAAAGAATGCTGGTATTGAGACATAATTTCGTGTCCGTATTCAAAGACTTAAAAAACACATATGCATTGATTATTCGATGGTAAAACAGCGAATTTATATTCGAGTCTTGTTTTTGATTATGGGGAACTGTCAAATTAAGTTGATAATGCTTTAATATATAAAACATATAATATTTCGTAATTTCAAGATGGATACAGACCAACCTAACAAAAGCGAGCGATGGCTAGCGATTGAGCGAACACGAATTAATATAAATTAAATTAATATAATTTGAAGTTTCTTTTAATATTTTGTATTATGGCTGCTGTCGTTACCTAAACATTTAAAAATAAACCAAGTAACGCAGTGATTATGTAACTGTGTTGCAATTAGTTTTTGTATGCAACAATCAAACTATGCACGTAAAAATCGACAAAGGGATAGTATTCTCTCCAATATGATGGACCATATATGTGGGCGATGGGCTGATCACCTGCCATTATATCCGTTTTAGGACTCTTGGATCAGGAGTGACTGCAAATTTAAGGTTTATTATCACCCCGTTAGGGCTACGGGCGTGATAATATGTATGCATGTATCAAATATGACGCATATTTATATAACAAAGCCGTCATATTTCATCATCATCTTCTTGCCCTTATCCCATATGTGGGGTCGGCACAGGCATACTTGGATCATGTTGTAAGAGTTTTGGCTAAGGTGTTTTATGACCGGCCGCCTGCCTGACGTCAACCCTCCTTGGGAATACTTGCTTATTGTATCTCATCATGTTGGAGAGGATACTATCCCTTAGTCGACTTTTACGACATGCTCGGGGAGAGAAGCAGCTGGACGCATTCTGTCTTTTCTTTACTCCCAGTCCAGCGAAGAAGTGAAAGCCGTCATATTTGACAAACGATTTATAAAAACTCTTTACAACAAAGATGCATAATCACCGTCCTGTGGTTTCAAGCCCCGTTAGTGTAGGCAAAAAGTTGCCTCCTGAAGCTGACAATCATTTAGTAAGTCGATAAATTCCCTAGTTCTGTTCCCTGTCAGTGAAAAATGCGAAATTAGTGCCGATTTCCACTCGTCAATCTCATCGCTCGCTCACGTTAGCTTAGTACGTACCCAGCCTAACCAGTTTGCTTAAAGCGTGCGAACACTACACTATGCCACTTGTAAACAAAACTATGAACTTACTTTTGTCTTCGTCGTCGGCGCGCGACTTTTTGGCGCGCGACGAGGTCGCCTTGGCGGCGCGCTTGCGAGACTTTGACTCCTCTGGCGACTCCGTCTTGATCGGGATCTCAAATTCTGGAAATTATATAATGGTTAGAACATGCAATCACCTGTCACCATGGTTCACCATATCCATCTAGGGGCTTTGAAACAGGGGTGGCTGCAATGTATGTATGTTCGTACGAGCTAGTGGCCAACTCTAGTGACGGAGTTTTTAGGCCACCTAAAGGCCTCCGTCATGGCTTAACGACTTACAAGCCGGGACCGACTGTTTAACGTGCCCTCCGAAGCACGGAAGCGCTCAGCTGGTAATGCCACTTGCGGTCACCCATCTCAATTTGTGACCGCGCATATCGTTGCTTAACTTTAACGATCAATCAAGAACGCCTAAGCAAGCTACGCCACGAGCGCTTCAAGCTACGCTACTTCAGTTATACGCTAGAATTACACCAACACACGCCACACCATATTTGCAACTGCTGAGTCAAATAAACATAGACGAGCTTGAACGAGATAAGGAATACTGTAAACTTTTAGACTCCTGTAGAAAGCGTCCATGGTAATACAAAAATCCTACTAATATTATAAAAGCGAAAGTTTGTATGTGTAATGACAATGAAACAACGAGGCTAGCAGTTGACTTATTTATTATAGAAAGCGCATCCTACCCGCTACAAAGAATAAGCTATTGATAGACTACTCGACACTTCTTCCTCCTTAACTTTGACGCCTAAACGGCTGAACGGATTTGAATGAAACTTGGAATATACATAGTACATGTACTGGATTAACATTTAGGCTATTTTTTATCGGGGAGCAAAGCCACGGGCGGCAGCTAGTAATGAATAAATAGTTGTGGACACTTGACACAGCGCCACCTAGCCCCAAACTAAGCAAAGCTTGTACTATGGGAACCAGATAGCTGATACAATACTTGAGTATTTCTCAAAATAAATGTACTTCTGTCAAAAAAAAGTGAGCTTTGAAACATTGAAAAAGTTTAATGTTATTATTTAATCATTCAAATAGAAATAACATAATTGTCAGTCACAATTATATTAGTCTTTAAATTTATGAAGAAATAAATTATTAAAATCCTAGTATTTTCATATTTTAAGAGACTTTTTTAAAACAATGTTTTTTTACTTTCATACAAAAATTAAATTGCCACCCTACCTACCACATCCGTTTTTGCTACATAAAATATGTTAGGTAACATTAGTATTGTACATTTTTGTATAATACAGATCTTGATTATATGTAGTTTCTGTATTAAAGTGATTTTCTGTGTGGTTTCATAACAAAAAAATAATTTAACTGCGAAAAACAAAATGAGTCGTATCTATTTACTTTTTAGTTACTACTCTTTAGTTACGATTTATTTCTACTTCCACGTTATTTCTGAAAGCATCCGTTAAATTTTAATATAGGCAAACACTAGTTTCATTCTGATTGGTTGTTAGTGTGGCGTCTCCGCCATTTATTTTCGTGTGAAAATCAGTAAGACGTGTTGTGAAAGTGGAACTACTTTTTCGAGACAGGAGTTAAAAGGCCTATTTTTTTACAAAACGGTAAGTCTTAATTGATTTTAATTGTCGTGACACGTATTAAATAAACATTAGATAGGTTTTTTTAGTTGCTGTTTTAAGATACGACAAATCATTGAATTTTGGGAACCTGGTTTTGTCTAATTTCTGTTACTTTTTCGTAACATTATTTAAGAATTTCGTTACGTTACGAAAAAGTATGGTGTAAAGCTGAGTGTATACAGTCACGAAGTATCTGTCTTGTCACGCTAATGTTGTACCGACCATCTCGATATAGGTACGTACTTTAGGAAACAAGACCAATAACTACGATTCATGAGCTATCTAGCAAATATACTCTATATCTAGTTACTATTTAGTTACATCTTGAAACTATTTCGTAACAGGATTTCGTAACGACTTTTTCGTTACGTACATTTATTTTGAGAAATACTCACTTAATACTTTTTTTTGTAAATACATACCTATAATACTACAACACCCAGACCCGGAAGATATATTTGCAGAACATACAAACATTTCTCCCGCAGTGGGAATCGAAATCGCGCCTCTTGCGTCACAGCCGAGCCCGTTATACCGCCGAGGCTGTCTGTGACAAGTGATGGAAGCTGATACCTGGCACATAGTCCTCGTCGTCCTCCGAATCACCGCCGCGGTCGTTCTCATCCGAAGAGTTATCGTTGTCGCCGGACACCTCTTCCTTCACCTCCGCAGCTGCAAATAAGTTATAATATGTATTATAAATGCGAAAGTTTGTGAGTTTGGATGTTTGTGCCTCAATCACGTCTAAGCGGCTGAACGGATTTGAATGAAACTTGGAATATATATACATAGTACATGTACTGGATTAACATATAGGCTATTTTTTGTCCGGGTACCACGCGAGCGAAGCCGCGGGCGGCAGCTAGTGGGTTATAACATAATCATTAGCTGATAACCTGTCACCATGGTTCACTATATCCATATCGGGACATCAGTAGTGGCTAAGTTTTCGTATGATTACTTGTGGCTCTGCCCACACCATTAGGGGTAAGGGCGTGAAATATGTATTTTTATGTACTAAATATATTGTTTTATAAAAGACTAGCAGCCCGCTCCGGCTTCGCGCGGGTATTTAACAAATTAGCATTTTTTAGGTCAACTTTTTACATCTCGGGTTACATTGTTGGAGTTTTGTAAGGATCCCTAATTTTTATGAAAATAAATTGTAGCCTATGTTATTCCGTAATAATGTAGCTATCTACTGGTGAAAGAATTTTTTAAATCGGTTTAGAAATTTCGGAGGCTGTTAGTTACAAACAAAAAAATATTTCCTCTTTGTAATATTAGTGAAGATAAGGTTTGTTAAACAAGAAAAATTACAACTAGTGTCTTAATGTACTTAATAAGAAATACTCGAGAGCCTGAACTAGGTAATCCTGTGTTTCAGACGGTTAGAGAACGAAGTAAAGTATCTGAACAAATAATCAATTTATGCATGCTGACCATAAGCGTAATGTCATCATCATCTTCCTGCCCTTATCCCACTTCATGTGGGGTCAGCACAGCATGTTCCTTGGATCATGCTGTAAGAGTTTTGGCTAAGGTGTTTAATGACCGGCCGCCTGCCTGAAGTCAACCTTGGGAATACTTGCTTATTGTATCTCATCATGTTGGAGAGGATACTATCCCTAAGACATGCTCGGGGAGAGAAGCAGCTGGACGCATTCTATGTTATTTCTTTACTCCCAGTCCAGCAGAGAAGTGAATAATCGTCAAGAAACATGGACACAGTAGTGGTGACGCGTAGACCGTCCAACAGCGGGGTTCGGGGGCTACTGCACGCTCGCGCAGAACATGAACGCGTGACCGCCTTCTGATAGATCCCCTTGTACTATTAAGACTGTGACATCTAAATTGGACCACATTTATGCAATAAAATTTCATTTAATTTTGACCTTTGTTCGACTTCGGATCTCAATGTTGGGAATACGGTCTATAAGCTTATGGCTTGTGTAACACACTTGACACATGGGCCATGCTGGACAGAACACTGTAGTGCCAGGGACTTTTTAAGATTGAGGCTTGCCCAGTACCTATACCATTCTTAATATGAAAGACATGGTCAATACGTGCGGAGCTGACTAAAGCCATAGGTCTCCTCACGATCTATTCTTTCACAGTACTGGTATCAGTATACCAGCACTAAAATGTCTTAAAGGTTCCTTTAGTGCACTTGACGCATATTTTCGAACTCCTTAGGTTCTACGACATGACGGTTTCCACACGATGTTCTCCTTCAAAGTTTGAGAGAACAGAAAAATCCAGCGGAGCACGACCGGATTTGAACCCACGACCTTAGGATCGGAAGGTGGGGCCGCAGGGTACAAGTAGAACTAGTAATGTGGAAGTTTTAATATTAACACGTTGACTGTCCTGTATACTTTGGGTAATTTTATGGTACATCCAATGGGTTTTTCTACACTAATCTACACTAATCTACACTAATATTATAAAGAGGAAAACTTTGTTTGTATGTTTGTTTGTTTGTACTGAATAGGCTCAAAAACTACTGGACCGATTTTAAAAATTCTTTCACCATTCGAAAGCTACATTATCCACGAGTAACATAGGCTATATTTTATTTTGGAAAAAAATAGGGTTCCGTAAGATATTTGGGTTTTTCGGACACAAGGTGTAAAAAATCAACCAGAAAAGTTACTTATTTTGCGTACGCTGCCTAAACTATAAAAGATAGAACCATAAAATGTTCTAATTAATTGTAGATCTTATAAATATCTACAAAAAAGTCCGCGACACACTATACCCATCTATGTCGAGTGAGGCACAGCAACCATTTTTTTATTTAAAAATCTTGAATTTTTTTTGGACTACATTTAAACGCGTTTATTTTACTCATGCTATTAATCCTTATCAAAATAAATGATTTCATCACTAAGAACAGTTTATGGAGATAATATTTGGTCTTTGAATGATTAAAATTGGACGTTTGGTTTTGAAGTTATGGCGAAATTAAAATATTACGATTTCTGCTGCACGGCCCGTTGCGAAGTGGGCGTCACCAAGGCGGGGGTGCGCGTGCGGGAGGGGAGTTTAGATCTATGAGTAAGGTACCCGCGCGGCTCAGTCGCGAGGTCGGCTCCCTACGCAGCGGTCGTGCGCGAAGTCTATTATAGTATAAAAATGAATCGCAAAATGTGTTGGTAAGCGCATAACTCAACAACGCCTGGACCAATTTGGCCAAATCTTTTTTTAAAATGTTCGTTGAAGTTCAAGGATGGTTTTTACGGCGAGAAAAATTAGAATTATTGCTGGAAAAACCCTAAAAATAGCCCTTTTCTTTTTCCCATACAAATGATTTGTAACTAAAACGTAGTCAATTTGAGCTTTATTGCTATGGTATAAAGTTCATATTAAATTACAAGCACTTGAATTATTAATTTTAAGGCGATACGAAGTTCGCGGGGTCAGCTAGTTTTTTATAAACTTTATTTTATGTTCCAACCCAGGAAGTGATGTTCAGTTGCCTTTGTCTAATGCATTACTTTGTAATTCACGGACGTTACAGCCAGACCAAAAATGTATTACATGTAATGCACGGACAGTCAACATGTTAAGATCCATGCTTACTTTTAAAACGGCGGTTTTCCAGATGTCTCTTAAACTTCTTCTCGGTGTGCAGCACCTGTTTCTTGAAGTTGGCCGCGTTCCGGAGCTGTGTGATGCACACCTCGCAGATCCCGCCCTCCTCCACCGTGGCCAGCTATTGGAACAATGTAATTGTTTGAGAAAATAAACTTATAGAAAGAAATTAAATACGTTTAATGGTTCATCACTAGTGATCGGCGTAAGTAGTGCAATTCACGGGAATTAGTGACCGTTAACTCAACATGGATATAAATAAATATTTGAGGACATATCACAGCACCATTCTAATTCTAATGTTAGGGGAACAAAGATCTGCACTGACGTCCCGCGGTGGGGTGTATTGTGCATTATCCCCCCTGCTAACCCTCCCCCAGCCAGCCCAGCTCCTTGAAGTACCGGAGAAGGACCTTGGGATGTTGGCAGCAGTGTTCCAGTATCCTCGATGGTGTTATTGAGGCCGCTGTTGGTGCTGTCAAGGTCGATGATGTTGGTGCTGTCAAGGTCGATGATGTTGGTGCCTGACTCCGCTCGATGACCGTCCGTAGTCCCGAGCTTTGTCTTATTTCGTTTGTTGCGGAGCACCGATCCCAAACTAAGCAAAGCTTGTACTATCGGAACCAGATGGCTGATACAATACTTATATGTATTTTTTTTGTGAATACATACTTATAATACATAGATTGAAACACCCAGATCCAGAAAAAAATATTTGCAGAACATGCAAACATTTCTCCCGCAGCGTGAATCGAACCCGCGCCTCTTGCGTCTCAGTTGAGCACTCGCCAAGCCACCGAGGTTGTCATAAATGAAAAAGAATGAGGAAGTAAAATGGTTTTTGAGCTCAACATTTTTTTACCCGGCTACAAAGGAGTAATAGTAATTTGCTTGGAATGTATGTATATCACTATAAATTGTGCGCTCTGTATAATTGAAGCGCTTGTGGTGTAGCTTGCTTAGGCGATCTTGATTGATCGTTAAAGTTAAGCAACGTTATGCATGGTCACAATTGGGATGAGTGACCGCAAGTGGCATTACGAGCTGAGCGCTTCCGTGCTTTGGAGGGCACGTTAAATTGTCGGTCCCGGCTTTTAAGTCGTTAAGCCACGACGGAGGCCTCTAGGTTGCCTAAAAACTCCTTCACTAGAGTTGGCCACTAGCTCATACAAACATACATACATACTATAAATTGTAAATACCGTTAGATTATAATCTATCTTGCGAGATTGTAAACTGTGATCATCATATTCCCCTAACATCAATTAGAATTAGATGTCCATACAATATTATCCTCTACAGAGTTACAAACAATCTTAAAATTCAATGTGTAGAGTAGGTATAGCCCTGGATAATATCACACCAAGATAAATTCATGCACAAATAAATACATGCCTGTTCCCCATAGGGGCAAGCAGAGACTAGATATAAATGCAACCTGTTTATTCAGATACTAGGTAGGTACTCATCTAAATTCCAGGTCTAAGTTGGAGGGTGAACTAACACTACTTAATTTGGCTTTATCTTTAATAGTGTCTGAGCATCATTGTACCACAACACACCTATATGGACCATGCTAACATTTCCCCCGCAGCGGGAATCAAACCTGCGCCTATTTAGTCTCAGCCGAGCACTCACCAGTCACGCCACCGAGAATCGTATTAAATGAATATTCCAATATTTTAGGTATGCATAGTCTTTTTTGCAAAACCCACGACAAAGATTATTTTTTGTTTAAATTCTAGCAAGTTCCCTTTAATCTGAGCTTATTTTTTTAAGTTAAGATAGCTAGCTATAAGCCTCTGATAAATTTAAGTCTGAGCTTAGTTCGCGTAGGATAAAAGGACTCACCTTCACATCGAAGCATTCTCTCAACATGTCTCCATACACCTCTTCCTCGCCCATCCAATGATACGGGGTTTTTATGTCTTTGAATATGCCTTCAGCCGCACAACACCGACACATACTGTCTATTGTGGCGTTCTCCATGTTTATAGTCAACTTTCACACCATTTACACTAAGAATGTTTATTGAATTCTCACTTCAATAAAAAGCCGCAACGCGAAGACGCTAGCATCGTTCGGCCATTTTCTACTTTTCTTTTGTTTTTTTTTTTTACCATCGATTTGTTCAATATACATTGAAGACACCTATTCACTGTTCCGTCCACAGTCCCATCTCCCATCCGACATTACGAATTGATAGTGAATGGGCCGCTTTAAAAAATTAGGTCCAAATAACAACGTTTTGGAATAGCGTCATCTTGTATCGAGTAGCAGAACTATATAGGAAGATAAACTAGCGCTATCAATTTTAATGGCTTTGAAACTTTTTGGAGAAACTAATCTGTTTTTTTTTAATCAGCTGTCATGTCAGCAGCTGTCATTTATTTATCCTAATGTCATTGTAATATCAAATTAAAGAAATTCGCTGCAATGTTTTTTTGAAAATTTAAGGAAAATTCGTCAAATCGTTATTAAACGTCTGTTATTCTAATAAGAAACCTGGAATGGCCTCGCAGCCCCCATGCCGGTGTTGCTTGAAGCGGCCTCCTGATAAGAACCTGAAGTCAAAATACACAGTTTTCGGCAGAACTGAAATCTATGCCGATATGCTGAAAGAATGCTTTGAAATACATGTAAGTTTTGAAACTATGCCTACCTACTTCATGTGAGTAATACCTTGCTTTTCATATATTCTAATTCACACAATGGTCACATACATTGAGAGAACACTACTTAAATCTCATAGTAATAAGTTCAACATGTTTGCGTACCTACCAGTAATGATCAAATAAATAAACCTACCAAAGGTTTGACTTCAATTCAATGCAAAGGTATCCTTACATAGAGACAGAGTTCAATGTTTGTGCCAGCATTTCTGTAACACTATCCACACACATATTTGACGACCTCGGTGGCGTGGCGGGCAATTGCTCGGCAGAGACGCAAAAGGCGCGGGTTCAATTCTCGCTGTGGAATTTTTTTTGCATGTTCTGTAAATATTTCCTCCGGGTCGGGGTGTTGTGGTACCAAGGTACTCGTAGTTTCTGATACCCACGACACAGGGAATCCTAGTGTGGGTTAGGACTATATATGTAACTGTAGAGTGTTATTTATTATTGATTTATTTCAAATACTATTTTATAATATTATCCATCAATGACTTTGGATTTAACTATAACATCTGCCCATCTTGCTGCAGGATCCACATTCCTATAATCACATTGGCCACCATTGAATTAACTTCTACTGGTTGTGAAATAAAACATAGATTTAAGATGAATTAAATGTTCTAACATTACCTCTACTGGGAGTAAAGAAAAAACAAAAATGAATCCAGCATACAGTTTTTTCTTTACTCTCCCTGAGCATGTAAAAGTTCCTCCAACATAATGGACCATCTATATATATGGGCTTTGGGCGATAACCCGTCACCATGGTTCACCATATCCTTCTTGGGACTTTCAAGTGGCTGCAAGTTTTCTTTCTCAAGATTACTTGTGGCTAGTCACCCCAGAGGTACGGGCGTGATAATATGTAAATAAATAAATATTTGAGTACATATCACACAGCACCATGTAGCCCCAAACTAAGCAAAGCTTGTATTATGGGAACCAGATGGCTGATAAAATACATAATACACTTTTTTTTTGTAAATACATAATACTACAACACCCAGACCCGGAAGAAATATTTTCAGAGCATGCAAACATTTCTCCCGCAGCGGGAATCGAACCCCTCTTGCGTCTCAGCCGAGCAATCGCCCGCCTCGCCACAGAGGTCATCAATGTATGCACAGTACATCTAATTTTCTTTCAACTTGTAATTCCAGCTGTGCAGCAGTGAGGATGAGACTGGTATCTGTGAGCCGTGCATAGTGCGGCTCCGAGACGCCACCGATTTCAAGAAACAGGTGCAGCAATGTCAGAAGGACTTTAACAAGCTAAGGGAAACATTTGTTAAAGGTGGTTCTCACTTTGTTATTAAGTCATTAAGCCTTGACGCTGTAGTGCCCGGGAAGAATTAAGATGGAGTAGGCTTGCCCAGCGCTTAATCCATCCGCTCAGCTCAGTCGGCCTTGTCCACAGGAAAGACATGGTTAATACGTGCGGAGCTGACTAAGCCGCGGGTTTCCTCACAATGTTTACCTTCACTGTTTGAGAGTTGGTACAGCGAACATAAACTTTTCACACAAAAAAATCCATTGGTGACTCCACATGACTGGATTTGAACCCACGACCTTAGGATCGAAAAGCGGGGTCACTACCAACTAGACCACCAGTGCTCTGAAAGTTAGATAAGCCTAGACTTAAATGAATGTTTTGTTTCAGATGAAACTAAACCAACAATCAAAGAGGAAATGGCTGATTATGATGAAGAAAATGGTGCTTACTTCTTAGGTATTTATCTTCTATTACAGTACGGTCAGTGGATCCAGGCCGTCGTGAAGTTAGCCGTTTGTTATGAGCAGTGCAGCTTTTTCATACTAAATTGTCTACTGCGCATCGAAACGGCTAACTTCACAACGACCTAGACTAGATCTAACACACATCTATGAAAAGATAATGGAAAATTTTCCAAAAAAGAAAAAGAACCTAATCCTTTCTACTAGTCATCTCCGAGGTTGTTATTGGGTTCCGTATCCGAGGGGTGCCATTACAAGACCCCCCCCCCACTCCCCACCAAAATCGTACTTTCAAATTGAAAAATCTTCTAAAACTTTACAAAATAGAAAAATACAAATTTTCTGCCCCTGGCCGCGATGCCAATAAAAATAGAAGGCCATTTTGTTTTATAATGTGTGCAATAAAATTGTGTATTGTACCATAAAATCTGATTTACTCGACATATTCTATTATTAGTGACCCCCTCCAAAATTTCAGACTGCGACCGCGCCTACCTATGACAGACTTAAAACTATTGAAAATATCTGACTTGCATATTCTCTTTCAGACCTCAAGTCGGAGCTATCAGACTACGAGATGCCAGAGGACGAAGATGACAAGAAATTAGCCGAACTACTCGCTACCACGCTTAGCGTGAAGCGTAGGAAGAAAGATAAGAAATCTGGTAAGAAACTTAGATTATACATTCATCCCAAAAAAGTTTACAAACACGGGACTTGAACCAGCTACCCCAGCCTGGTACAACCTACGCTCCTACAACACAGATCATTCTATATAATTAGGTGTACTTTTTCCACTGGTTCATCAAATCATCACTCATACAGTAACTTCCATTTTACTGTAGCCATTTTCAGTATATTTATTCACATAAGATAATATTATGGTACTTTTAGAACCAGAAGTAGAAATTAATTTAAAAAAACCATTAACTTTACTGCTAAAAATATTTTTTTTTTCGATTTTACACAATTAAACATCAAAAACCTACAAAACAAACAATCATTACTTCAAATTAAACCACTAATAAGTACATTATAATACATTAAAATCAAATTATATGCCATTAAAATACATTATGTATATGGAAGTAAGATATAAGTAAGACTAGCTTTCGCCCGCAATTTCGCTTACACGGTATACGGACAAAAAGTAGCCTGTGTTATTCCAGCACACATACTTCAGCCTTTTTCTTCAGCTTGGTACAAACATACATCCTGACAAACTTTCGCATTATAATATACCTAAATAGGTTTAAAAAAATTTTTTTTATTCCAGATAAGAAACTCAAGAAAATTAAACCTTTGAAAATAGCCATCCAAGCCCTCGCTAACTTGGACATGATGAAGCCGGTCAAGTCTATCAACGTCATCCGAGTCACAGAAAACCATAAACACAAGACCAACATAGAAAATATCATTAGATACTCAAACTGCACACCATTCTCCAACAAAACTCTACTAGGAATCATTTGTGCTTACTGTAAAGAAACATACTCCACCCCGCAGGACTTAAGGATACATGTAGATTTAACTCACAAGAATGCAGACTTAACGGACTACAAAAAAATGGACAGAAACAATTTAGCCTACAAAATTGATATCACAGACCTTAAATGCAATATCTGTCAAGGAAAATTCAACTTTATATCAAACTTAAAACAGCATCTGATGAAGGAACACGATATTAAGTTTTACCCGGACGTCAATGATTATATCCTCGAGTTTAAGCTCAGCTCGGATGAGATTTTAAACTGTGCATTGTGTCATTCTACGTTTGAGACTTTTAAGATGTTATTACAACATATGAATGGACATTACAGGAACTGCATTTGTGATATTTGTGATCTAGGCTTCATTAATAAGCATAGGTTAAGGAACCACCAGCGGACTCATGATGTGGGTACGTTCAATTGCTCGTTTTGTGAAAAGGTTTTCACCACTCGAGTTAGGAAGATGTGTCATGAGAAGTACACACATAACAGCAATGCTAGGTACACAACAAACTGCCCTCAATGCGAGAAATCATTCAACAGCTACTATCAGAGGAACAGGCATATGTACACTGAACACAAAACAGTCGCAGCAAACTACCGTTGCAATATATGTGAGAAATCATTCATTTTGAAGTCTAAATTAACGTCTCACGTCAAAAAGGTGCACTTAATGGAGCGCAATCACATATGCTCTGTCTGCGGGCAGGGTTTTTTCATAAAACAGTCTTTGGACGAGCATATGATTAAACATAACGGTGAGCGGGTTTACCAATGCATGGTATGTCACAAAGCCTACGCTAGGAAAAAGACTTTAAGGGAGCATATGAGGATTCATGATAATGACAGGAGGTTTAAATGCGGGGTCTGTGGACTGACGTTTGTCCAGAAATGTAGTATGAAAAGTCATATGTTGTCGAACCATGGGATAACTCTAGCCGAGTATGAGACCCATAAGGTGGAGATACCTAAGTCCAGCAATAGTGAATCTGTAGGTAACTTAAATTAGCATTATATTTATAAGGAGCATTGGTGGTCTAGTGGTATTGACCCTTCCGATCTTAAGGTCGTGGGTTCTCCGGTCGTGCACCATTGGATTTTACATACATACCTACATATTATCATGCCCGTATCCCTAATGGGGTGGGCAGAGCCACACGTAAACATAAGAAAACTTGCAGCCACTTCTGATTTAAAGTCCTAAGATGGATATGGTGAACCATGGTGACAGGTGATCAGCCCATCGCCCGTATTATAGATGGTCTATCATTTTAGAGAGGTCTATCCCTTAGTCGACTACAAAAGTAAAGATAGCTACCCTCGAAAAGGTAAAATGTTGCCCTACCTCTATAATAGGCCAATCATAGAAGGTCTTAAAGGTTTTCCTTCCTGCGCCTTCCCATATCTCTTTTCTAAAAGGTTTGTACCGAGCGCCACGTAAGGTAAAACGCGGGAAAAAGTTTGAAAATGGACGTGTCACCGTATTTGTAAATACCGTTATACCGAAGCGCACAAAAATGTTACGGTTCACAATCTTTTTTCGACAGTTTACAATCTCACGAGATAGATTATAATCTATCGGTATTTATAATTTTACGATGAAATATTTTATGATCGCAGAAGTGTTTACCGGGAATATCACTGTTTGCTTATGGAATACGGAAGACTCGAACACAAAGGATATTCCTGAAACAATAGGAAAATCCTTTGAATGTAACAGTGTTCACTTTTAAACTTTTTCCCGACCTGTAGATACCTATGTAAAATTTATATACCTATTAAAAGGTCGCGTACATAAATGTAATCCTTCCTATTAGCAATAAATAAAATAATATAAAAATATTAATTTATTAAAATGTAAATATTAATAAAATAACTAGATTACATTAAGATATATTAAAACATTCTATGATCTATTTTGTTATGAATATGTTGACAATAATTTAATCTTTAACTCCTAAAAGGTACTATCTATGTTAAGTTTGTATATTCAAAGTGATTTTAATTTAATGAGCAAGAGTTTCAAGATTTGTTACATATTATTTTGTTTTACTTTAAACTAAAATATTTATTACACGACTAATAAACACAACTAATACAGTTTTTGGTGAGTTTCATTGATACCTAATAGTATAGTACCTACCTATTTATCAGCTTTGATAGATAGGTAGGTAAGTTTGAGCGTGCATTTTTTCTGACAAAAGTATTTTCTTGTTGTTTTATGTGTTTATTTATAATTTTTCTTGTAATAAACATAATTATTATTATTCGTGAATTTATAAAAATTCGTAATATTATTCGTTTGTTAACAAATTAAAAATTAGTTAATTTATTCGTTGCATTATTTCTTCTATTTGTTTCAATGATGACAATAATTAAGCGCAAAATTAAATAAATATTTGTAGGTAGACATTTCACACAGCGCCATCTAGCCCCAAAGCTTGTACTATGGACACCAGATGGCTGATAGAATACATAAATACATATTACTGCGGTTTCCTCATACCTACTACACACCCAGACCCGGCAGAGACATTCGTAGAACATCCCGAATCGAACCCGCGTTTCTTGCGTCTCAGCCATCAACCGAGCACTCGCCCGCCACGCCACCGAGGAGGTGGTCAGGTATTTTTGTATTTGCAAGTATCGTTTGACGTTCGCCCATTGTAAACGAGATTGTAAACTGTCGTAAGATTGTGAACCGTAACATACCTACTGCTTACAATTTAAAATGCCATAATGCAATTTTGTAGCACAACATCGCTATTTATCTCAAAATCTGTGAAAGTTACCAACCTAATAGGTATTTAGGGAAATGATGCTTCGAGCGCTTATGTTGGATAACATGTTTCCAATACACAATTGGTGAAAATTTTCTCGACAATATATTTATTTAAAAAACACGTTTTGCACACATTTTGCTATTTATCTCAAGAACAGCACCCTTTTTATTGGGTTTTTGTTTTGTTAAGATATCCAGCAATATTAGGTACCTAGGTACGTCTTTTAATTTTTTGATTGATTGTTTATTTCACTTTTACCTAATTAGGTAAATAAAACCTCTGGTAAAACAGTTTTGGCGCTTACGTTGTCTACACTAATATTATAAAGAGGAAAACTTTGTTTGTTTGTTTGTACTGAATAGGCTCAAAAACTACTGGACCGATTTTAAAAATTCTTTCACCATTCGAAAGCTACATTATCCACGAGTAACATAGGCTATATTTTATTTTGGAAAAAAATAGGGTTCCGTAAGATATTTGGGTTTTTCGGACACAAGGTGTAAAAAATCAACCAGAAAAGTTACTTATTTTGCGTACGCTGCCTAAACTATAAAAGATAGAACCATAAAATGTTCTAATTAATTGTAGATCTTATAAATATCTACAAAAAAGTCCGCGACACACTATACCCATCTATGTCGAGTGAGGCACAGCAACCATTTTTTTATTTAAAAATCTTGAATTTTTTTTGGACTACATTTAAACGCGTTTATTTTACTCATGCTATTAATCCTTATCAAAATAAATGATTTCATCACTAAGAACAGTTTATGGAGATAATATTTGGTCTTTGAATGATTAAAATTGGACGTTTGGTTTTGAAGTTATGGCGAAATTAAAATATTACGATTTCTGCTGCACGACCGCTGCGTAGGGAGCCGACCTCGCGACTGACCGTGTCTTTCCTGGGTAGGCTTTTTGCAGCGGTAACCGACATCCACGCGGGCGGAGCCGCGGGCGACCGCTATTATAGAATAAAATAATGTACTACACGCGTACGAAGTCGCGGGCAACAGCTAGTTCATTATAAAATACGTAGCGCGTCTCTATCCTTCTCACTCACTAGAAAACCATAAATCGTCATCTCACTCATTCATTCCGCTCGTTCAGTGTTGTCAGAAGGTTACATTTCTTACATTTTTCATAATTTTTGACCGCCTCGCGTAACATGTAAGTATTTTTTGAGAAAAACGGGAATTGCAATACAAAATTTTTATAGCAAACCGTTTACAAACGCATCCAAATTGAACGTACAGTACGCCCAACGTAACTTGGCATGCGTGAAGTTAGCCGTTTCGATGCGCAGTAAACAATTTAGTATGAAAAAGCTACACTGCGCATGTCCAACAGCTAACTTCACGCATGCCAAGTTACGTTGGACGCACTGTACCTAAAACTGGCGCGTCTAATTAGACGTGCCAGTTTTAACACTGAGTGACCTGAGTGTGAAGGAGTGTGAAATACGTAATATAAGTATTTCAAACTCAGTGTTAAGAGGGTTCTCTAAGTCATCATCTTCCTGCCCTCATCCCACTCTATGTGGGGTCGGCACAGAATGATCCTTGGATCATTCATAAGGGGGTTCTCTAAGTATCGAATATTAAACTAACAGACGGCGCGCCGCGGCGCTGCGAATAAATGAAACAAGAGTCTGTTCTTACTTAAGATTAATAAATAGATCCTAAATTCATTTTTATTCTGCCAATTTGCTTGACATCAATTTACCTCATATCGACCCCAAAAACACGTAAGTAAAAAAAAAACTTTTGCAGCAAAAATGTAACATTTCAGAGAACGAAACGTATCTTACGACTCAATAGTCCTGGCAACACTGCTCGTTCGTTAGTTAGTTGGCTACGGCATTGCATCCGAGACTGACCTGTGCTTGATTGCCTCACAAATCCGAAAAAATACAATAACTAGTATTTTCATTAATTCAACCTATAGGTTTAATTTTTCATAAAATAGTGTAAGTACGTACTCATAGATTCTGTTAAGTGTTAATAAAATGGTGAAACCAAAAAAGAAAATGGGTCGCCGGGCGTACAAAAATTTTCTGAAAGAAAAATGCCGGAAAATAGGAAGACAAAACAAGTAAGTTCCTACCTACCTATATAATTATACCCGCTGTCTATACTACTTAGCAAGGCCGTCTTTAACCTAATTGGAGGCCCTGGCTATTCTAAGTTAATGGAGCCCCTGACTTTGACAGAACCCTATTTTGTTTGTTTTAATAAACAAAGAAAGTAGATTTATGCAAGCTTCTACATTTATTTTTATTGACAGTCACAATGATTATATAATGTAATAGAATTCACAAAAGTAACTCTAAACATTCACAGGTTAATACTTACGAATCTTACCCCCGAATACTCAAACGCATCTCAAAGTTGAGCACGTCTCAAATGACGATATTTTTTTTTGACAGATTTTCATCAGAAACTGTCAAAAAACCGTGAGTTGAGACGTGCTCAACACTGAGTCGCGTTTGAGTATTCTGGGGTTAGTGATCTGGCAGGAACTAGGGGGCCCCTATCGATCTAAGCAATGTTCGACAGTTTACAATTTTACGGTGACTTAGTACACCCGAAATCTGCAGCGATAATAAAATACGCTACGCTTATATTATCTTTCAATTCGTTCACGGACTAAATTCGTTCAATCCTGTTCAGTTCAATCAGTCTTCCAAACACAGAACACTATTCTTCCAAGCTACGCTACGCTTCCATAGATAAGAGGAAACTTCACTCTTCACTTCAGTCATTCATTAATTATTCAGTTACGTTGAAGTATGTCCTAAAATAAAACAGACGTTTGGAGTGTACGAAAAATCAATATTAATACAAATAAACATCGCATTTTCGTTATTTTTTTAATGTCAGTTAAAAGTTTATGGTTTTAGCTAGAAAGTGTAGGGAGTCGAAACACGATTGTCAAAACTTGACTCGATACGTCGATTAGACAGGTAAATAATCAGACTCGATACAAAAAAAATCGCAAAGTTTACTCTAAAATATCTTCATTTTTACAGAGTTTTTTTCTACGGAAAAAGCAGTTTCAATTAATAGTTTTATTAAACAAATTGCAATGAAATTTCGTCTACGTGTTCCATAAATAAAACTAGAAAATTTGGGTTTTATTTTATTTCGAAAAAGCATTATTCTGTAGAAAAGAAGGCATTTTGTAAAAAAACGATCGGTGAAATTGTGCATGGGTCAGCTCTCGCAGAGTCTAGCCTTATCGCCTTTCATCAGTCAGTCAGTCAGTTCAGCCAGTCTCAGTCGGCCGCAGCGCCTCGTCGAGAGCGTACGATTTTTTTGCCGCTGTTGCCGCCTACATACGTACCTAATCGGTATTGGAATAAAGTTTCTTAATAAAAATGGGGAACAAGAGGAACAAAAAGAAAAAAAAATCACAATCGAAGTTCAAAAGACTACAGAATTTGAAAGTGAACAACAGGTAAGTTAATTATTGATTAATTGATTATTTTACTAACTGCCACCTCAGACTAAATAAAAAGAAAAGATAGTAAAGAAATTTTTTAGTACAAATGTTAATTTTATGTTTTATAACTTCAAAACAAAGTGTTGCCTGCCGCTTTTTTATTTCTTTTATGTTGGTATGGTATTGAAATTGAATAAACCTACTTACAAAGTATGTTTCATTTTATTTTTATATTCTGACCTCAGAACATTATTGTTCTGAGATTCTGACGCCTACAACGCAGAAGGATGTGGGTTTGTTTCCCGCCGCCTAGTACCTACCTAGATATTGAAGCTATTGAATTATTATAACAGTCGAATTTATCTAGGCTTGGCTAGCGGTTACGTGAAGTGTTATATTTTACAAGATTGCGTGTTAGTATGGGAAGACCAAGGATTTCCTAATACTTTACATATTACAAAGGGACTATTTTGCGAAAATACACTTTTAAACATACTCGTGTTTGTGAGTGTTAATCAAAATTGTGAGAGGACACTTTATTTTAATTGTAAAAATCCTAAATCTGTGAATGTTCTGCAAATATTTCTTCCGGGTCTGGGTGTTGTAGTATTATGTATTATAAGTATGTATTTACAAAACAAAGAGTAGGTATAATAAGTATTGTATCAGCCATCTTACAGGAAGTTCCATAGAACATTTACCTGTTCATTTTTTTTTACAAAGAACTTTATTTTCAGGTTAAGAAAACTTGCAAAGGAAGGGGGTACACCTGCCGAATCGCTTGAGTGAGTCATAAAAATAAGATTAATCATATCACTGTCATTTCCCTGCCCTTTTCTCTCTTTATGTGGGCTCAGCACAACTTTGTATTCCTCTTTTAATTCTCAATACAATTCAATTCATTTATTTGTCAGAAAGTAGATTACGGTAGGTTTAAATTAGTTAATAAATAATGCTCCAGTACTGTCTTACCTTATATAGGCTTGCAAATTATTTGTCTTAATATTAGAATAGGTACTTAGTGAAATTAATATAATATGTCAAAAGGGTCATCATTCCAGAAGTCGATAACACTGTAATAACATTTTTCTACAAGAAGTGCCTGAAGCTGATTTCTGATTTTCTCTATCATCACTCACTCCTTTCTTACTCATGTCATCTTTCACATAGCCCATCCATCTTATCTTTAACCTACCTCTACCCACATATCCTTCCCTTGCACGACTAATGTCCAATTATGAAAAGTGACAAATCATCATCATCTTCCTGCCCTTATTCCACTCTATGTGGGGTTGGCACAGCATGATCTTTGGATCATGGTGTAAGAGTTTTGGCTAAGGTGTTTTATGACCGGCCGCTAAGGCCGATTCTGGAGAGCGGACATGAAACATGAAAAAGACAAACAAACAAAGGTGTACCTACATGCAAAAGTTACAAAGATTACTAACATAAAAGAAAAATAAATAATAATATTACAAAGGGACATTAAAGGGACATTGTTTCTATATAGCACTTGTATCCAACAAAAGGCTTTATCACTAGTTTGAGTATCAATGCCTCAATTTTATCTCAACTGTTCACAGGATCGAGTGGCTTAGCTGTCAGACCGATGTCAACAAATTAGTTCAGGTATTAATTAACATCTCTAGACTTCCACCAAGACTCCCACATATTAAGAATGTACCACTCATAGCACTAACTTCCTTTCGCGGCTTTGCTTGTTTGATATATCTTATTCACACATTTTCATATCATAGAAAAGAAAGAAAAATAACACCCAACAGTCACATACATAGTCCTGACCTCACACTAGGATTCCCTGTGTCGTGGGTATCAGAAACTACGAGTACCATGGTACCACAACACCCAGACCCGGAGGAAATATTTACAGAACATGCAAACATTTCTTCCGCAGCGGGAATCGAACGCGCCTCTTGCGTCTCAGCCGAGCAATCGCCCGCCAGGCCACAGAAGCCGTCAAATACATTATATGCTTATATGGGCGTTGGAAACTGCGATACAGTTTTTAAGTTACCTTAAGAATTTTTTGACGTGTTCCAATTGTTTCATTGTAATGTTATATTATTTTTATCAAATCTTACTTCTTAGTTTCATGCATTTCCTGTTGCCTTACTCTTATGAGACTGGCGCATTAAACTTCATAAATGTTTATATAATAAAGGTACGTTTGTAGAACAAATGTAAACCCTGTTATATAAGAGCGGTTACTCCTAACACAAGCATACTTTTTGCTTAAAAGGAGTCTCCAAAACCTTGTAATATTTTATAATAAGCTAAAGCAATAAAATAGTTAATAGTTTGTGAGGATGTTTGGATGTGCCTCAATCACGCCTAAACGGCTGAACGGATTTAAATGAAACTTGGAATATACATAGTACATGTGCTGGATTAATATATAGGGTAATATTGTATCCGGGTACCACGCGAGCGAAGCCGCGGGCAGCTTAGATAATTATGATGTAGATAACATTTCTTTTTATCGTCTTAAGTTTTTACAAGAGAAAAAACAAAATTGTACCCTATTTTGTTTTTTTAATTAAAACTCAATATTTTTTTTCCAGAGAAAAGGAGCTATAAAGGGTTCTCTATTCAGCAATGAAGAGATCGGGTGGCTGGCGGACGTGACCGATGAAATTGAAGAGGCTAAAGATACCACTAATGCTGAGGATACCGATTCTGATAATAAAAATGACTTACCAATAGCAGAGGTAAGTTGAACTCTATGTTTCTATCCTACTATATTGTAAATGTGAAAGTTTGTGAGGATGTTTGTATGTTTGTGCCTCATACACGCCTAAACAACTGAACGGATTTGAATGAAACTTGGAAATTGGAATATAGACAGTACATATGCTGGATTAACATATAGGCTATTTTTTATCCGGGTACCACGCGAGCGAAGCCGCGGGCGGCAGCTAGTATCTATATAAAACGAAAGTTGTTTAAAAAAAGCTTACTTTAAAATATCTGATTATAAAGAAGACTAAAATCCTTGGAACTGAATAATTCTCCAACTCCTTTTATAAACATGATTGTAAAGGGATCATCTTACTCTGCTGGACTGGGAGTAAAGAAATAACATAGAATGCGTCCAGCTGCTTCTCTCCCCGAGCATGTCGTAAAAGTCGACTATGGGATAGTATCCTCCAACATGATGAGATACAATAAGCAAGTATTCCCAAGGAGGGTTGACGTCAGGCAGGCGGCCGGTCATAAAACACCTTAGCCAAAACTCTTACACCATGATTCAAAAAAGATAATGCTGTGCCGACCCCACATAGAGTGGGATAAGGGCAGGAAGATGATGATGATGGTAAAGGGACCATTTTCAAAAAAAAAAATAGCCAAGCGTGGTTTCTTGCCTGTATATTTCCCGCTTGGTCGCGTTACGAACCGGTGTAAATGCAACGTAGATTTAAGACGTGTCCAAGTGATCCCGGTGATGTTAAAGAATAAAATTTGTTGACTTTGACTTTGATTATCTAGTTGTGTCACTGGCTCTTTCGAACCAGTGTGATGCTCTTTGGTCACAAGTGCCCTTAAGTTGTTTTTTCTTTACTCCCAGTCCAACAGAGTCCAACATTACCTATCCCTTTTCACAATATGTTGGACACCCCCGTTCTGAGTCGGGTTAAAATATAATGTTTTGTTTCAGCCACTTCATATAGTTCATGAAGAATTTGAAGTATCAGATATAAAGGAGAATGTTGATTCAGATATAGAGCTGGACATGAAGAAAAATGAAGATGCCAGCAAACACATCCCCCTACCTGATGTAAGGACAAAGTCCCACTAGGCCGGAGAAATGTTTGTATGTTCTGCAAATATTTCTCCCAGTCTGGGGGTATTAAATATGTATTTAAAAAAGAGTATATAAGTATTCTATCAGACATCTGGTGCCTGTAGTACAAGCTTCGCTTAGTTTGAGGCTAGATGGCGCTGTGTGAAATGTCCACAAATATTTATTTGATGACCTTGGTGGTGTGGCGGGCGAGTGCTCGGCTGAGACACAAGAGGCGCGGGTTCGATTTCCGCTACTAGAGAAATGTTTGTATGTTTTGCAAATATTTCTTCCGGGTCTGTGTTGTATTTATAATGCATAATAGGTATGTAAGTATTCTTTCAGCAATCTGGTTCCTATAGTACAAGCTTTGCTTAGTTTGAGGCTAGATGGCGCTGTGTAAAATGTCCACAAATATTTATTCAAAGATATTTTACTTCTCTGCTGGACTGGAGTAAAGAAAAAGCTTGGAATGAGTCCAGCTGCTTCTCTCCCCGAGCATGTCGTAAAAGTCGACTAAGAGTATCCTCTCCGACATGATTGACCATCTATATGGGCGATGGGCTGATCACCTGTCACCATGGTTCACCATGCATCTTAGGAATTTAAATCAGAATGAGCTGCAAGTTTAACAAAACTTGTGTAAATAGGCAGAGCCCTTCCCATTAGGTAAGGACGTGAAAATATCGACGGAAGAAAGCGATTTTGTCGTATCTCAAAATATTCAATTTTACACCAGAGCCAAAAATCCTTTTACAGCAACTAGTCGTGTGAACAGTAAAAAACTAGGAAAAAATCCAGGGCGTATCATAAAATTTTTCATCGTAGAAAGACGAGACATAGACCATTCGACGCTGCTTTTTTTTGCTTGATAAGCAAAAAAAAGCAGCGTCGAATGGTTTTAAGTCATATAAGCCATATTTTGAGCTACGACATTTCCGCTTTCTGCCGTTGATATGTAGATATTTATGCCCCAACGGAAATCGAACACGTGCCTCTTGCGTTACAATCGAGTACTCGCCAGCCACGCCACCGAGGTCGTCGATACTAGTGGTAGATATAGTATTGTTTTGTTCTCAGTGGGTGATCACGAAACTGCTTTGCCGTTGTTGCCACGCTGAAGGAGATTTCACAAGCGTCCAGAAGGAGGCGGCCGACGAAAACATGTTCGAAGACATGTTATCAAGTTGCTTTAACATACAGGTTTATTATTTTTACATACATATTAGCTGCTTCTCTCCCCGAGCATGTCGTAAAAGTCGACTAAGGGATAGTATCCTCCAACATGATGAGATACAATAAGCAAGTATTCCCAAGGAGGGTTGACGTCAGGCAGGCGGCCGGTCATAAAACACCTTAAATGTTGCTAAATATTATAATTTATTATTAGTATGTTGGTCAGGGTCGCTGTCATCGAAATCGATGAGGAGGACTATCATCATCTTCGTGCCCTTGTCCCACTCTATGTGGGGTCGGCACAGCATAATCCAAGGATCATGCTGTAAGAGTTTTGGCTAAGGTGTTTTATGACCGGCCGCCTGCCTGACGTCAACCCTCCTTGGGAATACTTGCTTATTGTATCTCATCATGTTGGAGGATACTATTCCTTAGTCGAATACGACATGCTCGGGGAGAGAAGCAGTTAGACGCATTCTATGTTTTTTCTTGTTTTTTATTCGATGAGGACTATACGTATGATTTTGTCAGTTGCTGCCCGTGTCTCGCGCGGAGCGGTCGTGCCTGCGCGCGCTGTGCGCGCTGTGTGCGGCGAGGTTGCGCGATGCGCACGCCTTCAGCCAGCAAGTGCGCGCGTGCGAACAGCGCTTCTACGAGCTCTACACCAACAAATGTATCAAAGGTTATTTTACATTATTTTTTTTATAAAATAAGAAACATCATCTTTCCCTGGAATACTCAAACGCGGCTCAGAGTTGAGCATGTCTCAACTCACGGTTTTTTGACAGTTTCTGATGAAAATCTGTCAATAAATCGTCATTAGAGACGTGCTCAAATTTGAGATGCGAGTATTCGGGGGCTAGTCTCGTAGGGTAATAAGGTTTCGGCAGAAGATCCCTAAATTCTTCTCAGTGTTAAGGCATAATGTCGATAATGGGACGTTATGCTTATATGTCATTTTGCTTTTAGGACGTTCTGCTAATAGGGCGTTCTGCTTAGATGTCCTTTCGAAACGATACGAAACGTTTTCTGCTGCTGTGATGCAGAATCACGATTCTCTTTTTAGGGTTTAGTAAAAGGCCTTAGTTAGTTTTAGGATTAGTAGGATGTGTGAAAAAGTTTATCTTTTTTAGTTCCAGTCTCGGAGGAGGTGGTCGAAATTAAGAATGAAGAGTTGCCGGATGGAGGTGATGGTTGGTATTTCATACTCCTATACTAACGTGGATCGTGAAAAAGCGCATACATACATATTATCACGCCCGTATCCCTAATGGGGTGGGCAGAGCCACAAGTGATCATAAGTAAACTTGTCCCAAGATGGATGTGAACAATGGTGACAGGTGATCAGCCCAGCGCCCATACAGATGGTCCATCATGTTGAAGAATACTATCCCTGAGTCGACTATTACGACATGCTCGGGGAGAGAAGCAGCTGGACGTATTCTATGTTTTTTTTTTATTTATGAAACAGGATATGGTTAAGAAATTAGTGAGTACAGAGATGACGGCTGGTAGAAGGGAATGGAATATAAATAAATAATAATAAATATTTGTGGACATTTCACACAGCGCCATCTAGCCCCGAACTAAGCAAAGCTTGTACTATGGACGCCAGATGGTTGATAGAATACTTGGAAGAAGAGAACATGCTGTGCCGACCCCACATAGAGTGGGATAAGGGCGGGAAGATGATGTTAACTGTTTTTTGTTTTTGTTTTTGATTTTGCATACTAACATCTCACTGCGTCCTCTAGATAGATAAACTCTTTATTATGTATAACAAAAACGAAAACAAGAAGTTTTTTGTTTTTATCTTAGGTACTAAAAAAAAAACAAAAACATATATACTTACATAAACGGCGGTCTTATTGCTAAGATCAATTTATAGGAGTTGAATTTCGAAATTATCTTTATCTTATCTTATGGTTTAAGCTCTGCATTGATTGTCAGTTAGTTATCTTTGAATCGGGAGTGACTGCAAGTTTTGTTATGATTACTTGTGGCTCTGCCCACCCCGTTAGGGATACGGCCGTGATAATATGTGTATGAAAGTAACATAGAAAACACTTCTGTTGCAGATTCCGACATTTGCGCTGATGATGATAATATTATGCCAGAAAATCGAACAATAGGTAAGTGCTAATCTACTCATATCTATCAAGATCAAAGTAAAAAAAAAATGTTCCTTAACATCACTGGGATCACTTGGACACGTCTTAAATCTACGTTGCATTTACACCTGTTCGTGACGCGACCAAGCGTGGATATTTTTTATCCATACGGTGATCTGTTGAGGCGTTTGAAGATAATTCTGAAATACTGTACAAGTGATCGCCGTGATTTTTTTTAAACCTATTTCGTCCCACTGCTGGGCAAAGGTCTCCCCCATGGATTTCCAGACATATTTCCCCGTGATTTTATGGAATAATTTTTTTTCACTTTGACTTTAGTGAAATTCTTTATTGTACACAAAATACATACAAATAAAACATTAAAAAGTACATGTACAAAGGCGAACTTAACTCTTACAGTATGATCCAAGGATCATGCTGTGCCGACCCCACGTAGAGTGGAATTAGGGTAGGAAGATGATGATGATATTTGCTCAATCTAAATGCGTTCTTCACCAAACATCATCAGTTTGATGTGTTCGAGGATGGATTGAAGTCGATTGAACGGGTTTGTCTGTATTTTTACGAAAGCAGTTCTTAATTATAGCTAGTAACATAATAGGCATGTTGAAGTTTATATATTTTTTTTACTATTATTGTTGTTGTTTTTGTTTCTTGTACATATTGTTTTTTTTAAGATATTTTTTGTATGGAAAAAAGGTTAAATTATACCTTTCGTAGAAAGCGTTGTTATGTCTTTTAAATGAATAAAATACTTACCTTAAGGTTTTTAACTAATAATTAGTTTTTTTTTTTAAGATATATTTGTAAACTTTTATTTTTTCTCGGTCTCGGTGGCGTGGCGGGCGTTTGCTCGATTGAGACGCAAGAGGCGCGGGTTCGATTCCCACTGCGGGAGAAATGTTTGCATGTTCTGCAAATATTTCTTCCGTGTCTGGGTGTTTCAATACTATTTATTATAAGTATCTATGTATTTACAAAAAAAAGTATATAAATATTCTATCAGCCATCTGGTTGCCATAGTACAAGTTTTGCTTAATTTGCAGCTAGATGGCGCTGTGTGAAATGTCCACAAATATTTATTTATTTTAATTTTAACATGTGATTGATGTGTCCGTAAATATGACTTAGAAGTATCTGTAATGTTGTATTTATGTTTATAATAAATAAATAAATTTGCTTTCAGATCAACAAAGTGTCACGCGCAGTGGACGAAAGAAAGTGGAGACGAAAAAGAAGGCGGAACCAAAGCGCAAGAAGCAAACTCCGAAAGCAAAGAAGGATCCGAAGACTACTCGTAAGTACAGGCACTTTACCAAAACTGCAGATACAAATTATATAAACAAACCGTCATGTAATATTCGTTATTACGATGAAATCACTATAGTTGACGACCTCTGGCGAAGCGGGCGAGTTCTCGGCTGAGACGCAAGAGGTGCGGGTTCGATTCCCGCTGCGGGAGAAATGTCTGCATGCTCTGCAAATATTCCTTCCGGGTCTGGGTGTTGTGGTACCATGGTACTCGTAGTTTCTGATACCCACGACACGGGGAATCCTAGTGTGGGGTCAGGACTATGTATGTGACTGTTGGCTGTTATTTGTTTATTCTTTTTAAAATACTTTTTTACTGCAGTTTGTTGCCAGCGAATATAGTTTGGAAAACATCATAATTATCCGTAAAGTCGCGTCGCTTAAGATAAACAGAGGGAAAAACTTTGAAAGTGGATAGTTTTGCTCACAGAAGTATTCACTCATTGTTTTGGATATTCTTTTATTCTCTTTAGTAAAATAAACATTACACCTGAATGAAACAATCTGAAATCTTTCGTGGGTGACAGTATCCGCGTTCAATGCTCGTCAGGGACGCAAGAGGCGCGGGTTCGATCCCCGCTACGGAAGAAATGTTCTGCAAATATTTCTTCCGGGTGTTGTAGTGTTATGTATTATAAAAGAAAAGTATATAGTATTCTATCAGTCATCTGGTGTCCATAGTACAAGCTTTGCTTAGTTCGGGGCTAGATGGCGCTGTGTGAAATGTCCACTAATATTTATTCATTTATTATCACTTATCAGTGTCATTTAGCTTTTCATGGAAGATTATGGGAAAATCTGATTACCATTTTGTTCTATGACATGAAACTCGGGTGAAAAGTTAGTCTATAGTTCTATGGAAAAAATTGGGAGAAAATGTGTCATTTTGTTCGATGACGTCATGTTCCATAGAATAAATGGGAACTACCCGCATTCTCAAACTTTGAGAAACTAGGATATATATTGAAGAACTTTTCCTGAGGGTTGAAGTGCCGAAATGACTTTTAGGCGCGCTTTGAGTCCTTTCACCACACTGGTTCCAAATCACTGGTGACACGGGTAGGTGGGAGGTTGTCTGTCTCATTGAGCTATCATTTCTAAATTTCGTGTTACCTACCAGGTTTAGAGAAACAAAACCATCAAGGTCTAATGGTATCTGTCGCCAGCTCTCAAAGCTAAATCTGTAATTTAAACCTATACCTAATATTGTAATCCTCTTCAACGTGATAGACGGTCTATATCGGCGATGGGCTGATAACCTGTCACCATGGCTCACCATATCCATTTTGGGACTCTGAATCAGGAGTGGCTGCAAGTTTTGTTATGATTACTTGTGGCTCTGCCCATCCCATTAGGGATATTGTGTATGTAATGACGCGTTCACATTATCACTTTAGAAGCTCACATAAGTTCCTATACTATTTGAAATGGTCTTAGATATAGACCGGGATGTGTAAAATAGATTATATGCAGGATTGATGATATGGCGGTCACGGAAACAATTTGCGATCCTAGAAATGCGCCTTAAAATTAAGGGAAAAATTTACAAATCGGTCGTGATACCTGTTGTATTAAATAAAATAACTAAAATGCGTTTATTTCAGACTAAAGATCCATATTGTATTAGTGAGTTCGTATGAGCTAGTGGCCAACTCTTGTGACGTAGTTTTCAGTCCGCCTCGTGGCTTAGAGCTTGGACCGACAATTTAACTTGTGTTAGTAGCAACTTATAACCTAAATTAGTTCCTAAACCTAGCGTTAAACAGTCGGTCCCGGCTTTTAAGTCGTTAAGCCATGACGGAGGCCTTTAGGCGGCCTAATAACTCGTCACTAGAGGTTGGCCACTAGCTCATACGAACATACATATATAATTTAGTAGTAGTAGTACTTTTCTGTCGTCATAAGAAAAAAGGACGTTTCTACATAAAATTCCGAAATGGAGAAAAAAATACTGGTAGATGCGTCTTTTTTTACTGATTCCGATGATGTATATACCTAGCTCAATTATGAAAAAAATGACAGATACGTCTTTTTTCCTTATTACGGCAGTTTATTAAGGCGAGTTTCGTTTTTTTAAGTTTCTGATTCGTTGTGTCAGATTATAGCCGTAAACTGTTGGGTGTTTTAATTTTTTTCCTGTGCCTGAGTTCAGAAGTTATCTTGTCATTTGCAAGAAGTATTTTTTCTGTCCTCTAGGCCAGCAGCCGACAACGTATAGTGAATACTGGACACGGCTAGGAGACATGTACAAATGCACTCGCTGTGAAAAGATGTACAGGAACAGATACAGCTTTCACGAACATTTCAGGAGAATACATTTAAAACTCCTCGAAGAATACAAATGCGACAACTGTCAGACGACATTTAGAACAAAAACACAACGAACGCTTCACAAACTAGAGAAACACAACATCGACGAGCGGCACAAATGCAACGCTTGCGACAAAATTTTCAACTCAAAACAACATTTCAAATTGCACGAATCAATCTACCACATGCTGGGCGAGAAAATAAAATGCTCCATGTGCGATTATGAGTGTTACCACAAGGCTTTGCTGAGGACGCATCTTGTCAAACATTCTACGTCTAAAGATTTTCACTGCAAGTATTGTAAGAAGGCGTTTTTGAGGAAGGAAAACTTGGCTTTGCACGAGAGGATTCACACGGGGGATAAGCGGAAGGCGTGCGCGGAGTGCGGACAGGCCTTCGTGCAGAAAGCTAGCCTCAACTACCACATGACCAAGTACCACCCCGGAGTCAACTTCTAAAGGACAATACAAAACTTATATCTCTAGTAAAATATACATCATTTTAATGTATTTTTATTTTATTTGGGAAACAAAAAGTACTACTTACAATAAAAAAACACACTTAAACAAGAAGAAGAAGCTAATAGATATGACCAATGACCAAAGGGCTGGCGCTTACCTCGGACAAAGGATAAGTATAGCTATCCAACGGGGTAACGTCGCCAGCCTTTTGGGGACCTTACCTGCGGTCGGTGATCTGAGCTCTGTTTTCTATCTGTAGGCGAACTCAGATAAAAAACTGAGCTCATTTTTATTTCTTATTATTTCTATACTGATTACCTTAAAGTTTTTAATGTTATTATAGTTTGTCTTAAACAATACATAAACCAATAAAGTTTCCACAGTTAAATTTTACATCAAAAGTTAGTGAACAGACAGAGTAAAAAAAAAAAAAAACTAAACTTAAACACAAGAAAAAAAACAAACCAAATCAAAAAGCAATCATAATTTTGCGGCAAAGCCATGACATCGGTTGTCGAAGTAGCTACTTTCGGTTGTCGGCCTCGGTGGCGTGGCGGGCGGTTGCTCGGCAGAGACGCAAAAGGCGCGGGTTCGATTCCCGCTGCGGAAGAAATGTTTGCATGTTCTGTAAATATTTCTTCCGGGTCTGGGTGTTGTGGTACCATAGTACTCGTAGTTTCTGATGCCCACGACACAGGGAATCCTAGTGTGGGGTCAGGACTATGTATGTGACTGTTGGGTGTTATTTATTTATTTATTTCATCTGGAGGTGATTGAACTGTTTTTCTGAACATATTACTTTCATCTAAATCATCGTTTTATTTGAATTGTAAAATATAATAAAGGCCGACTAAGCTGAGAAGATGGAATAGGTGCTGGGCAAGCCTTAGCACTACAGCGTCCCGTTTGTGAAGTAAATGTTGCCTCCTGACGCTGTATAAATCATCTAGGTACTATAGAAAAAGGCCTTTGTTTGTTTAAAATATAAAAATGTTACCTCATTTTTATTTCAAGTGCGTGTGACATCGTGCATGAGAATATCACGTTCAGATTGTTGATTTATTTGTTAAAACATTTTACGTTCACCCTGATCTTATCCTAAAAAAAATATATACTTACAATAAAATTAGCATTCCGAATAAAAATATTTTTTATCTTTATTGAATAATAAATTCTAGTTTTGGTAACACATTAACTCTGGGAGCCGGTGACAGACAACAGGGATAAAATGAATAAATATAACATGTACAATATTTCACATATACACATGAGCCTATATAAATGATCTAAACTACCTATACTATTTGCTCACCAATATATATCATGAGCTGAAATTGAAAGTAAAACTAAACTACTGAACCGATTTAAAAAATATTTCACCAGTAGTTAGCTACATTATAACGGAATAACATAGGCTATATTTATAAAAAAATTAGGGATCCTTACTAAAACTCCAATGAATTAACCCGAGGTGCAAAAAAAATACCTAAAAAATCCTAATTTGTTAAATACCCGTGCGAAGCCGGGGCGGGCTGTTAATTGATAAATAATTGTATGAAATGTAGGTATCATTTTTCTGTCTCTAGGAATGCCGAAATCGCCTCCCGTTGAATATAAACAAGTCAATGGTTCGCACATGTGCATGGCTTGCGAGAAGACGTTCCGGAGTTACCAACACTTTCTCGATCACTCCAGACAAGAACACAAGAAAGAAAGAAATCAATGTGATATTTGCAACGACATACTTAAATCAAGTCTTCTACTTCAAACGCACAAACTTCAAATACATAACGTCGACACGCGTCACAAATGTAACGCATGTGACAAAGCATTCTTCCTAAAAGCACATCTGTCATTACATTATAATTCTTACCACATGTTGGGAGAGAAAATAAAGTGCACGATGTGTGATTACGAATGTTACTCTAAGAACGCTATGTTCCAGCATGTGGTCAAACACAAGACCTCAAAAGATTACCACTGCAAGTATTGTAATAAGGCGTTTATGAGAAAGACGACTATGGTTCTTCATGAGAAAATCCACACAGGGGACAAAAGCAAGGCGTGCGCGGAATGCGGACAGGCCTTCGTGCAGAAAGCTAGCCTCAACTACCACATGACCAAATACCACCCCGGAGTGCGTTTCTAAAGAATAATTCAGTAAGTATATCTATTGTAAGATGTACCTACATCAATTATTGAGTTAGTTGCAACGGGAGGTGATCGACTTGTGTTTTCTGAACTTAATAGTTGCATCTAAGCATCGTATCTTTTAATTCTATCATTTCAAGTGCGTTTGGTATCATGCATGATGTAGATAAATCGGAGTATCACATGCTAGTATGATATTATTTGTTGGATCAATTTATAATACGCCCTGTTCTTATCGCAATAAACTAATAGAAAATATACTTGTCTCTTATTCTTTAATATAACATAATTATTTATACCGAAGTTTGTTGTTAAATAAATAATTTCTCGTGTTTGTAACTGATTAGCTCTGGTAGCCGGTGACAGATAACAGGAATGTGAAAAAAAAAAACAATTTCAACCACACAAATGAACCTATATTGTAATATAAACTAATATTATTTGCTTTCAAATATTTATCAAGAACTAAAGTTGAAAGTAATAATACATTGTTCACAGAGGGGAGAAAGTGACGATTCAATACACACAAGTTAAGAGTTATTGCTCTAAACTACACCTGAGAAAAAAGAACTTATTATTTGTAGTAGTTTATATTAAAATTCGTACAGTTATTAAAACTCAATGTAATTTTTACACTAGGTAATGATCAGAAAAAGCTATCATTTTGCAGTAGAAACTTTTTGTCTTTCGGCATTATACTATCAAAATAGGATACCGGTCTAGGAAGTTTTAGGTTTTTTTACTATCTCGGGAGATTTTAAGTAGTAATATCAGTAGGTATAGGTATTACCCAAAATATTAAGAATAGCACGTTAACAATGAATTTCCGTACGGCTTTTCTGCCCGCTTAGCGCGCTAGAAATTTTCATACATTTTTCCCCTCCCGCTTATTTGTACGAAATTAATGAGTAATAATGACACATTTTCTCCCGTTATTGGTGAAATATGAACTGACTTCCCGAAGGTGTAATATAAAACTAATTTTCTAACCGGTTTTGTTATTATTTGTATGAAATGTATGTATTATTTTTCTGTCTCTAGGAATGCAGAGATTACCTCCCGTTGAATACTATGTAAAAGTTAGTGGCTTGTATAAATGCATGTTGTGCGAGAAGGCGTACCAGAGTTATGAAAACTTTTGTGATCACTACGAAAAAGAACACAGGCAGAAAAGAATACCGTGTATAGTTTGCAACGATATATTCAAATCAAGACGCCTACTTCAGTTGCATCAACTCCAAATACATAACATCGACAAGCGTCATAAGTGTAACGCGTGTGACAAAGCATTTTTCCTGAGATCACATCTATCGTTACATTATAAGTCTTACCACATGTTGGGAGAGAAAATAAAGTGCACGATGTGTGATTACGAATGTTACTCTAAGAACGCTATGACAAGGCATATGGTCAAACACAAGACATCGAAAGATTACATCTGCAAGTTTTGTAATAAGGCGTTTTTGAGAAGGCACACCTTGAATTTCCATGAGAGGATTCACACGGGGGATAAGCGGAAGGCGTGCGCGGAGTGCGGGCAGGCCTTCGTGCAGAAAGCTAGCCTCAACTACCACATGAACAAGTATCATCCTGGAGTCGACTTCTAAAGAATAACTGAATACATTATACTCAGTGACGGATTAACCCTTAATCAAATTAAGCAATTGCCTAGGGCAGGGGTCGGCAACACGCGGCCCGCGGGCCTTGTGCGGCCCGCGGGCGTCTTACTTGCGGCCTGTGAATATGACAGCTAATATACAAGAAATATCCTCCAAAATGCAACCTCAGATATCACAATATATAAACTGTGAGTAGGTATTACGTGTATGAATTAAATTCCGTATGTTTTAACAATTTTAATAGAATTTCCATTTTTTCTATGGGATATGACGAATTATACGTATGTATATTGGGCTTCTAGGGTTAATATCACAAGTGCGGCCCGCCTTTAGTTTATTTTGCCACCTTGTGGCCCTTGCCTGCCAAAAGGTTGCCGACCGCTGGCCTAGGGCATCACGTCTGAGGGGGCACTAGAAGAAGCACAAAAATAATCCGTCCTTAGGGCATCACGTCTCACACTCACGTCACCAAAAACCACACCAAAAAAAGCATGGATTGCTTAGGGCATCAAGTAGTCTTAATCCGTCACTGATTATACTTATCTACTGTAAGAAGCACATCAATTATTGAGGTAGGTAGTTAGGTGTATCTGGAGGTGAAGTTGATTTTTCTGAACACATTTACTTGCACTAATAAATCATCGTTTTATTTAACATTTTCGCAGCCCAACATATGCGCGATGTCACGCTGTACGCCAACTTATAAATGTATAACAGATTCTATAAAGAAAGAAAGGATGGGGTAAAATCATATCGATAAAAAAAGATGTGCAAATTTAAGTTTGTTCTTAAATTTTGAGAGCACTGGTGGTCTAGTTGGTAGTGACCCCGCCTTCCGATCCTAAGGTCGAGGGTTGAAACCCGGTCGTGTACCAATGGATTTTTCTGTGCGAAAAAATTATGTGCGCTATACCAGTACTCTCACAACGGTGAAGGAAAACATCGTGAGGAAATCCATGGCTTAGTCAGCTCCGCACGTATTGACCACGTCTTTCCTGTGGACAAGGTCGACTAAGCTGAGAGGATGGAATAGGTGCTGGGCAAGCCTACTCCATCTTGATTCGTCCCGGGCACTACAGCGTCCCGTTTATAAAGTTAAAAGTTGCCCCCTGACGCGGTATAAATCATCTACTATAGATGATAAAAGACCTTAGTTTAGTAAGATGCACATCAATTATTTAGGTAGATAAGTGTACCCATCTGGAGGTGTGTTATTTAATTTGTTGGAAAATTGTATGATTCGCCTTGTTCTTATCCCAATAAATAATTTAAAAATATTCATATCTTTTATTCCATAATTTATATAGTACTAGCTGCCGCCCGCCGCTTCGCTCGCGTGGTATCCGGATAAAAAATAGCCTATATGTTAATCCAGTACATGTACTATGCAAAGATTTAAATGATTTAAATCTTTGGTACTATGTATATTCCAAGTTTCATTCAAATCCGTTCAGGCGTTTAGGCGTGATTGAGGCACAAACATCCAAACTCACAAACTTTCGCATTTATAATATAAGTAAGAAGTTTGTTATTAAGGCGGCGGTACTACAATGAGTCTAAATGCACTTGGGTTAATAATGCTCCATCGTCAAAATGAACAATGGTTAAAAAAATAATCTATTTAACCCATGAGGAAAGAGAGTGTTGTTTGTATTTGTATATCTGTGTGTCTGTATGTGGCATCGTAGCTCCCAAACGAATGGATCGATTTTGATGCGTCTTTTTCTGTAATAATACAGAAAAAAAACGCATATCGAGATGGTTCTTAGCTATAGTTTATTAAGATCTGTTGAGGTCTTTGAAGATCATCAGCTCATTTCCCACTTCGCAATTGATCTTTCCAACGTTCACAGGTCTGATTGATTTGTGCTGTTCTGTTCAGAGGTCTGGGTGTTTTTTTTTTTTAATTTAAGCTTGTGTGACGGACTAGGTCTGGAAGTCGATGGCAGATAACATGGGTGTGGAAAGAAGGTACCTACCTACCTATCTATCAAATTAAGGTAAGTAGTTTAGGGAGTTATTAGGGAACAGATAACACACATACATAAGTAGGTATCGGTCAAAATCATAATCCTCCTTTTTGCTTCGCCCTAGTTGGGTAAAAATGATTTGACACGTTTTTCATGGATTTTAAAAATATCATTTTATAAAAGGGGCCAAATAGGGTGTCAAAGTTGACCTATGTGGTGTGGCCGGCGAGTGCTCGGCTGAGACTCGAGAGGCGCGGGTTCGATTCCCGCTGCGGAAATGTTTGCATGCTCTGCACAAATTTCTTCCGGGTCTGGGTGTTGTAATATTTATCATAAGTATGTATTTACAAAAAAAAAAGCAAGTATATAAGTATTCTATCAGCCATCTGGTTCTCATAGTACAAGCCTTGCTTAGTTTGGGGCTAGATGGTGATGTGTGATATGTCCTCAAATATTTATTTATTTATTTAACACGCGAATCGAGCGAAGCCGCGCGCGTAAACTAGTAAATCATAGTTTGTATTACCTACCACATGTTGGATTAGAAAATCAAGTAGGTAGGTACTCTACCTTTATGTAATTAAATTATGAATGATATAAGGCGATGAAAAAGCACATGGTCAAATAGAAGACCTCGAAGGACTTCCACTGCAAGTATTGTTTATGGCGTTTTTGAGAAAGCCGACCAATGATCCTCCATGGGAAGATCCACACGACAAGTACAAGGCGTGCGCGGAGTGCGGACAGGCGTTCGTGCAGAAAGCCAGCCCCAACTACCACATGACCAAGTACCAGAGTCCACTTATAACAAAACATCTGTAGTAAAATCTACATCAGTTGTCAAGGTACCTACCTACCTAGTTAGGGGCATCGGAGGCGATCGGGCAGTTTTTCTGAACACAACTCATTGAATATTTGCTTAACCTACTTATGCAAATATTCAATAAGTTTAAAGGATTTATACGATTTATATTATTATGCATAGGTACCCCCGAATACTCATACGCATCTCAGAGTCGAGCACGTCTCAAGTGACGAGTTTTTGACAGATTTTCATCATAAATCGTGATTTGAGACGTGCTCAACTCTGAGTCGCGTTTGAGTATTCGGAGGATAGTTTTATTGTTTTGTAAGATAGGTAGGTAGGTAGGTATGAAAATATTACTTCATTCGGTTTTAGGTGCGTGTGACATCCATATAGTAAAAAACCTCTAATGACAAGACCTCGGACAAAACAAATATTTTTTTTATTTTTGAATAACCTGGCAACGTCAAAAGAAGAAACAGCTGGGGCCCTATTCACGATGACCAAACAAAACGAGACGCGGGAAAACGTGTGGAATTACCGTGTTATCGTATTCTGCATGATGTTGATGTGACAATGTCAGATTTCATAAACGAGAGTAGGCGCGAGACGAGGCTCGTTTTGAATTGTCAAAATTACATGCTTCAATATTGCGTGTTTTGCTAAAACTAGGTTGTGTTTTTACTAATTATGTAAATAAATTAGTCTTCTTTAAACTATTTAATAGCAGAATAGATTATTTGTACAATAAATAATATAATCTAGGTACCATTGAATAATATCCCTAATAAATGATGTGGTAAATAAGTGAAATAACCTAACCCTAGTTACAGAATAATTATTACTCCCGGAGCCCTAGTGCACAAAAGGAGATTTTGAGGCGCATTTTGAATCTTTTCACCACGCAGGGTTCGAAAGAACTAGGGGCTAGTAGTAGTTGTAGTAGGTACTAACCTAACCTAACTAATAGCTCTTTTATTGTGAATGCAAAAGTTTGTGAAGATGTGACGATGCTTGTGACTCATAATTTAATTCTAAATGGCTGCACGGATTGAGTGAAACTTGGGATATACATAGTATGTGTGCTGGAATAACATTAGGCTACTTTTTATCCTGGCAATAGGCGAGCGAAGCCGCAGGCGGCAGGTAGTACTTAATAAGTTAAAGAAAAGTGAGCATTTTTGTGTTTTATGGTTTTAATGCATTTATTTAACATAATATAACTGTCATGAGATGCCCCTCCTAATGTAGCACATGAGTAGGTATGCCTTTAAGCCACTGTTGCAAATCTGAAACGAGGCAGAAATCATTGTTATTGTTTTTATAGGTAGGTACATACTTTCATGTTTTTGGAAATAAAGATTATATTCTACTAATATAATGAAAGTGAAAGTTTTTTCAAAGAATCTAATAAAGTTAATTTATTTTAGTTCGCTGATGCTCTCACAAATACTATTATGTAATACCTACTAAAATAAATAGTTGATTAAAATATTACCCTTGTTTGATTTAATTCCTCTCTTGTTCGGAGGTAGGAAATTTGATGTAGGTTGGCATCATTCAAGGCATTCACCGCTTATTCTATGCAGAGGCTTACAGGTGCTAACCAAAAGTTTCCCACTGGCTTTTGATAGCTACTGGTGATCAGGAAATTGAGGGTTGTAAGTATCTGGAAAAATACAGTAAATATAGTAGGTTTCAGTCTAACCTAATACCTAACCTAGGTACCATTTTATTATTGTTCAATAAATTAAGTTTATTGACCGCAAGTGGCATTGCGAGCTGAGTGCCTCCGTGCTTCGGAGGGCACGTTACATTGTCGGTCCCGGCTTTTAAGTCGTTAAGCCATGACGGAGGCCTTTAGGCGGCCTAAAAACTCCGTCACTAGAGTTGGCCACTAGTTCATACGAACATACATACCATACATAATAGGTATCTATTTACTTACTTATTCATATCAAGTGCCTATCAAGAAAAAGCAGGCAATTTGTGGTACAGTACGGTCAACGGATCTAGGCACTCGTGAAGTTAGCCGTTTCGAGCAGTAGACAGTATGAAAAACTTCACTGCGCATGTCAAACTGCTAACTTCACCAGTGTCAAGATCCGTTGACTGTACTGTACTCGCAGTTTCTGATACCCAAGACACATAATCCTAGTGTCCCTCTGTATTGTGGGTCATGTTTGTATGTGAATTTAGAGAGTTCTAAATTAAAAAAAATCAACATTTTTTATGACACAATTTTCCCAAATTGAACCATGTAGGCTCAGACCAAATAAAAAGAAAAGACCCCGCGCCGCGAACAACAAAAGTGAAGCCGCCATTTTATCTATGTGTGTGTCGAAGGTTTTAAGGTTGTGTGTTCCAAGTAACCTAAATTCACAGTATAATAATTAAGAAACGATGCTATTTGAAGCACTTACAAGTGAAAAGTGATTCCGTGAGACTTTTTATGTGATTTGCTGCTGTTTTTACAAGTTTTCACTACACAGGAAGGCATCATTCTATTTTTAAGACTCGTGACGTACTAAGAGCGATGAGCATGGTTTTAGTGTAGGTGTGTGCGTGAGCGTGTATGTTTACTTGCAGGAGCACGGTTTTGTGTGGCTTCACTTTTGTTGTTCGCGGCGCGGCGTCTACTCTTTTTATTTGGTCTGAGCATGTAGGTAAGTAGTTGTGTTTTATAGTAAACAAGTCATACCTAATTAAATCAGCTGGAAGAAGGTGTGGTTGTTCACGAGTTTCCTGAAATAAGATATAATATCTGATGAGTTTCAAATATAATAAAGTAAACAAACTATATCTCAGTCTTATTAATCATAGGTTTGGAATTGTTTGTTTGCTTCTATTCTAAGGACAAGTCAGTCTTTTTTAAATCTTAATTAGTATGATGGATCACTAGAGTCTCTTCCTCATGAGCTCCTCCTCCTCCTGGCTCATCTGCACAGGCAGCAGCGCGCGGATCTGGCACAATCCCACCTACAACTTCGCACCTCCAACTTAGTCTTACGTATATTCTTGATCTAAATAGGAATGATGGCTCACCAGAGTCTCTTCCTCATGAGCTCCTCCTCCTCCTGGCTCATCTGCACAGGCAGCAGCGCGCGGATCTGGCTCAGCCCCACCCACATCTCCGCTACATCCAGCTTCGTCTTCGCGTTTATCACATAAGTCTTCTCGAGAGCACGGATCAGTTCGCCAACAGCGTCGTACTGACGGACTAGGAGACTGGAAGGAAGAAATATATTATTATTATCATTAGGAGTCTGTAATATATCTGCCAGTTTCATCATGTAGGTACATGAATTAACATATAAATAGTGTAAAACATAAATGGCAACGAAGATACATTTTTTTTTGTTTGGTACCTGGAACAGAGATGTGAGTAAAATTACCTGAACATTTCTCTGACGAGTTTGGGCGTCTCGATCTGCGACTCCTCGGCCCAACTGACAATAGTGCCGATCAGGACTTTACGGAACTTCTCTTCTGGAGTCTTCTTTGCCGGTTCTTCTATGGCCTGTAGGTACAATAAATAAATAAATAGCACCCAACAGTCACATACATAGTCCTGAGCCCACACTAGGATTCCCTGTGTCGTGGGTATCAGAAACTACGAGTACCATGCTACCACAACACCCAGACCCGGAAGAAATATTTACAGAACATGCAATTTCTTCCGCAGCGGAAATCGAAACCGCGCCTCTTGCGCCTCTGCCGAGTAATCGCCCGCCACGCCACCGAGGCCGTCAAATTATTATAAGACACTTTTATAATAAAAATTACTGTAGATTCTAGTTTTTTTTTTTGCACTAGTACCTACTGAACCTTTCGTGTGCGGATCCAACTCGCACTTGACATTTTTTTTTAATTATACTTTCACTTATTCTAGTTCTCTTTCAACTATAATTAACCTTTCACACCTTCAACTCTTTCTAGTTCTCTCTAAAGACTTTCGCTCCATAGATAAATGTTTTCCAAGAAATTCCAAATGTTATTTACGTTATGATTAGTAATAGTTACCTCAGACAGTGGCTCTTGCAGAGCGTTGAGAGACACATGCACCATGAGGCTCTCGTGGATCTCGTTCATCCTGACGATGAGCTCCTCGCCACAAGGACAATTCTCCTTCCAAGATTCTTCTTCCTGGTCCATGTGCTTGAAGCCTGTAAAAACATCACAGTTACCTAGTAGATTTCGTAAAAGGCCTAACCTCCGAATACTCAAACGCATCTCAAAATTGAGCACGTCTCAAATGACGATTTTTTGACAGATTATCATCAGAAACTGTCAAAAAACCGTGAGTTGAGACGTGCTCAACTCTGAGTCGCGTTTGAGTATTCGGGGGTAAGACAAGTAGGTATATAGTTGAGCTCGAGGCTTAGGACAAGTATATAGTCAAGTTTACTCCTTTTACTCCATTTACTCTTTTCTAAACTAGTAACACCTACCAGGTAGGTCCTACCTATTACTCAATTAACCTTTTGTTAGGGTTTCTAAAATGTATAGCGAATTATGTATGTTGTTTTACCATTATAATTATATAAAAATCGAAGAACTATTACTTAGTAACTATTATTAGTGTAACAGTTTTATAAAATATATAAAACTGTTACACTCAAAACTTAAGTAGGTATCATGCTTCTTCCTCAGAATGTCCTTCCAAACTCATATCTCGTTACAAGTTTCAAAAAATAGCTCCCCGATTTGGTGGCAAAACGCTTATCCAATCACAGCCCGAGCGGCTCTGTGATTGGCTAGCGTCATTGTTGCAAAACTTCAGACCAATCGTGGGGCTTAACAATAGAAGTGTAAATTAAAAAAATACAATAAAAATGTATTAATCCTACTGATATAAGCTACCCATAATTTAAAATATCAATTATGCCAATCAAATACTTATTATATACATACCTAATATAAAACAACCTTGTCCTCGTGGTGTTAATCACCGGAAATGACATCTTATAAATACAATTGAAAAACTTTCCTACATTAAAATAATAGTTCTTCGATTTTTATATAATTATAATGGTAAAACAACATACATAATTCGCTATACATTTTAGAAACCCTAACACTTTGAATTTATAATAAAAGCGTCCATTTTAATTGCGGGTTCCTATCAGACGGAATAGGAAAAAATAAGACAACGATGTTTTTATGAAACAAAGTATTAATAATCAGTCTTTTATAAATAAACTATATAATATCTACTAAAAAACAGCATAGAAAATCACAATCTTTTGAACAAATTTTTAACCGTATTCTGGTAATAATTTATAGAAACTACTCAAAATAAAATTAGTCTTAAAAAAAAACAGGAATACAAATATCTACGAATATTTAATTTTATCTACATAATCATTATAGGAACTATCTTATTTTTTTTTTAGTGTAAAGTTCCGTAAATTAATATCCTGATTTTAGATGTTAGTTAAATTAATATAAAAGTCAATTTATGATTTTAATGTAAGTCACTGAACGACTACCGGTACGACATCGCCGCCATCTTGTTGTTTACGAAGGATTTGTATAAAAGCGCTGAGCCTGTCGTATCGGGCGGCATTCCTCCGTTGGCTTTGCGTGTTTCGACATCGTGCTGATAACTTGTGTTTGAGTAAGTACCTATATTGTATTAATACATTAGTGTTCTGTGGGTAGGTACGTACTCTAAACACAAGTTATCAGTACGACGGTAATGTACATTACCTAGGTTAGTTACATTATATTTTAATGTGTTAATTCGATATTGCTATCTTTGCTGCCTATGCGATTTCTGCTGCCTATGCGATCTTTGCTGCCTATGCGATCTTTGCTGCCTATGCGATCTTTGCTGCCTATGCGATCTTTGCTGCCTATGCGATCTTTGCTGCCTATGCGATCTTTATTGCCTATGCGATCTTTGCTGCCTTTGCTACCTTCCTAAACCATCTCTAGAAGTCTCTAGAAGTTAGCGAGCGAAGCGAGCTTCAAACCAATGCGAGCGAAGCGAGCCAAATTTTTTAACTCAATGTAGTTTTAAACCATTTCTAGAAGTCTCTAAAAGTTAGCGAGCGAAGCGAGCTTCAAACAAATGCGAGCGAAGCGAGCCGAAATTTTTAACTTAATGTAGCTTAAAACCATCTCTAGAAGTCTCTAGAAGCTAGCGAGCGAAGCGAGCTTCAAACCAATGCGAGCGAAGCGAGCCAAATTTTTTAACTCAATGTAGTTTTAAACCATTTCTAGAAGTCTCTAAAAGTTAGCGAGCGAAGCGAGCTTCAAACAAATGCGAGCGAAGCGAGCCGAAATTTTTAACTTAATGTAGCTTAAAACCATCTCTAGAAGTCTCTAGAAGTTAGCGAGCGAAGCGAGCTTCAAACCAATGCGAGCGAAGCGAGCCGAAATTCTTAACTCAATGTAGCTTTAAACCATCTCTAGAAATCTTTAGAAGCTAGCGAGCGAAGCGAGCTTCAAACCAATGCGAGCGAAGCGAGCCAAATTTTTTAACTCAATGTAGTTTTAAACCTTTTCTGGAAGCCTCTAGAAGTTAGCGAGCGAAGCGAGCCGAAATTTTTAACTTAATGTAGCTTTAAACCATCTGTAGAAGTCTCTAGAAGTTAGCGAGCGAAGCGAGCTTCAAACCAATGCGAGCGAAGCGAGCCAAATTTTTTAACTCAATGTAGTTTTAAACCATTTCTAGAAGTCTCTAAAAGTTAGCGAGCGAAGCGAGCTTCAAACCAATGCGAGCGAAGCGAGCCGAAATTTTTAACTTAATGTAGCTTTAAACCATCTCTAGAAGTCTCTAGAAGTTAGCGAGCGAAGCGAGCTTCAAACCAATGCGAGCGAAGCGAGCCGAAATTCTTAACTCAATGTAGCTTTAAACCATCTCTTGTAGTCTTTAGAAGCTAGCGAGCGAAGCGAGCTTCAAACCAATGCGATCGAAGCGAGCCAAATTTTTTAACTCAATGTAGTTTTAAACCATTTCTGGAAGCCTCTAGAAGTTAGCGAGCGAAGCGAGCCGAAATTTTTAACTTAATGTAGCTTTAAACCATCTCTAGAAGTCTCTAGAAGTTAGCGAGCGAAGTGAGCTTCAAACCAATGCGAGCGAAGCGAGCCAAATTTTTTAACTCAATGTAGTTTTAAACCATTTCTAGAAGTCTCTAAAAGTTAGCGAGCGAAGCGAGCTTCAAACCAATGCAAGCGAAGCGAGCCGAAATTTTTAACTCAATGTAGCTTTAAACCATCTCTAGAAGTCTCTAGAAGTTAGCGAGCGAAGCGAGCTTCAAATCAATGCGAGCGAAGCGAGCCGAAATTTTTAACTTAATGTAGCTTTAAACCATTTCTGGAAGCCTCTAGAAGTTAGCGAGCGAAGCGAGCCGAAATTTTTAACTTAATGTAGCTTTAAACCATCTCTAGAAGTCTCTAGAGGTTAGCGAGCGAAGCGAGCTTCAAACCAATGCGAGCGAAGCGAGCCGAAATTCTTAACTCAATGTAGCTTTAAACCATCTCTAGAAGTCTTTAGAAGCTAGCGAGCGAAGCGAGCTTCAAACCAATGCGAGCGAAGAGAGCCAAATTTTTTAACTCAATGTAGTTTTAAACCATTTCTGGAAGCCTCTAGAAGTTAGCGAGCGAAGCGAGCCGAAATTTTTAACTTAATGTAGCTTTAAACCATCTCTAGAAGTCTCTAGAAGTTAGCGAGCGAAGTGAGCTTCAAACCAATGCGAGCGAAGCGAGCCAAACTTTTTAACTCAATGTAGTTTTAAACCATTTCTAGAAGTCTCTAAAAGTTAGCGAGCGAAGCGAGCTTCAAACCAATGCGAGCGAAGCGAGCCGAAATTTTTAACCCAATGTAGCTTTAAACCATCTCTAGAAGTCTCTAGAAGTTAGCGAGCTTCAAACCAATGCGAGCGAAGCGAGCCGAAATTTTTAACTTAATGTAGCTTTAAATCATCTCTAGAAGTCTCTAGAAGTTAGCGAGCGAAGCGAGCTTCAAACAAATGCGAGCGAAGCGAGCCAAATTTTTTAACTCAATGTAGTTTTAAACCATTTCTAGAAGTCTCTAAAAGTTAGCGAGCGAAGCGAGCTTCAAACCAATGCGAGCGAAGCGAGCCGAATTTTTTTACTTAATGTAAACATCCAAACTCACAAACTTTCGCATTTATAATATAAGTAAGAAGTAAGATTTTACATCCCTAATACATTTAGTTGAATGTCCAGGGTAATAAAATTTAATGACTTTTATGTTGCAGAAACGGATGAAATTATCGCGCAGTTATTTGTCAGTTGACTCAAATTGCGTCCACTTGTCAGTATGCCTCATAACAAGAGGATTTATACACCACACTAGTTTCGACGATGTAGATTGTGTGCTTATTTACCTACTATAGACTTCGACTTTGAAACAAGACGAGACACTTACCTTAAAACTGAGTTCATCTGTTCTCTGGGCGGACAGCGGAATTCCCTGGTCTTCTTGGCAGCCACGGCGCTCGGCAAATCTGACTGCTTGATTTCTTGGTAAGGTCTGAAAGCAAGAAAAATATGCGTACATAATATTTAATCAGTTCAAGCTAGTATTATTGTTTCTGGTGGCCACAAGCATTGATTGATTGGGTTAGATTCCCGCTGCGGGAGTATTCTATAAGCCATCTGGCTACCTTTGCTTAGTTGGGGGCTAGATGGTGCTGTATGATAATGTCCTCAAATATTTATATTTATACTAGCTGCCTCTCGCGTCTTTGCTCGAGTAGTAGGTACCCAGATGAAAAATAGCCTATATGTTAATCCAGTATATATCCGTTCAGCCGTTTAGGCGTGATTGAGGCACAAACATCCAAACTCACAAACTTTCGCATTTATAATATAAGTGAGATTTATAGAATTTTTTTTTAAAGCAGGGTTATGCCGATGTTACCTCAACTGATCGCTCTGCAGATCGCCTACGAAGTCGTGAGCAAAAGCTATGATGGCTTCCACTCTATGCCTCAGTTGTATGTCGTTCAGATGTTGTTCCTGTGCTCGTCTTTTCCTTCTATAGGACATAATTAGAAACATTTATAGAAACTTCAAAAAATTATTTACAAAGACAATCTCTAATATCATTAAAAACTTTCAGGTAATTGGTGTAATAATAAGTAAGTAAGTTCGTATGAGCTAGTGGCCAACTCTTGTGACGGAGTTTTTAGGCCGCCTGAAGGCCTCTAAGAAAATAGAGTGATAGGTTAGCGTGGGCATGTTATGCGGAGGGAAGAAAGTCGTGTTACAAGGAAAGTGCTGAATATGAATGTGGATGGATACACGGACAGAGGAAGGCCTAAGAAAAGATGGATGGATTGTGTGAAAGAGGACATGCGTATGAAAGGAGTGAGTACTGAGATGACGAATGATAGGAGAAGATGGAAGAGGAAAACATGTTGTGCCGACCCCACCTAGTGGGATAAGGGCAGGAAAATGATGATGATGATGATGGTGTAATAATATTTAAAATAATAATGTTTAATTTTTTTATAATATTTATTTATATGTATGTGTATATTGTATATATTTTTGTAGTTATATATTATTTGTATATATTTATATTGTGTGTAGTATATCTTATTAGTTTATTATATTTTTATTTTTACACATAACTTCCACTTATGTTAAAGCCTCTCCCATGCCTCACAGGTTTGCTGGCAGAAAACTCTTTAAGAGTTAAGCTCGCCTTTGTACATGTACTTTTTAATGTTTTGTGTGTATTTGTTTCGTTTCGTGCGTGTACAATAAAGAATTTCAGATAATGGAAACTTGTGGGTAAGGCAGTAAAAATTTGAGTAAGAGTGTACTCACAGGAAGAGTATATTATCAGGAAGAGTACTAACAGGAAGAATGTACTGTCAGGAAATTATACTCGCAGGAAGAGTGTACTTACAGGAAGAAGGTATTCGCAGGAAGAGTGTACTGTCAGTAAGTGTGTACTCACAGAAAGAGTGTACTGACAGGAAGAGTGTACTCACAAGAAGAGGTTCTCATTGGTGCCGCCCACGGGGTCGCGGTTGTGCACTTGGTTGGTTGTAACTGCGTCCGCCAACGCCTGCATCACGAACTCACGGACCACCTCCAGCGGTAAGTAGGGGGAGTAAAAGTTGCTGATCTCCGTTATACTCTCTCTGAAACAAGATGTTTTGCGAGATGAAGATAAATTGGGACTGGAAGATTTTCTATCGAAATAACAACATTCAGTACCTATTTGTAGGAATTCACAGTTAAAATTACATGTGTCAGAACAAAATTAAGTTTAAAATCTTTACAGATATCACGTGAGTTTGCTTGCTTTTTTCATTCTTCATCTGCGGTCGAACACTCTGTTTGCAGCGAGCGGAGGCTGTGCCCCATCTCTGGGTCTTCGTACAACGCCTTCAGTTCCGGTCCCAGGGGGATCACGAACTCGTTTTTGCACACCTCCCTGGAAAAAACAAAAACTAGCAAAAAAAGTAAGAACTTGTCTGTTATATAATTATCTTCTTGATTCTTAGACATTATGGGCATGCATTATTATTATTATTATTATTAGTCCATTATCGTCCCACTGCAGGGCAAAGGCCTCCCTATCCCCCTTCCACCTTTCTCTATCCTGTGCTTTGGAGGACCAATCCTTCATGAATGAGTCCAAGTCGTCCCGCCATCTCGGTGTTGGTCTGCCACGATGCCGTTTACCACCATTAGGAGCCCACTCGGTAGTGGTTTTCGCCCATAGGTCATCCGACATACGGCAGACGTGCCCTGCCCAGTTCCACTTCAAAGTGGCTGCTTTCCGAGCAACGTCAGCGATTTTTGTTTTGGAGCGCAGTATGGTGTTGCGTATTCGGTCAGTGAGTTTTACTCCAAGAATACTGCGCTCCATCGCTCGCTGGCAAGCCCCGAGTGTGGACCTCTGCTGAGCCGTCAAAGACCAAGTCTGCGCGCCGTACGTGAGGATAGGGAGAATGCATACGTCAATGAGCTTGCGCTTAAGGGAGATTGCCTGCATGCATGCAGGCAATAAAATAACGAACGAAACTAAAGTTCACACAATCACTTTAATAAAGCTACGATCTCAATAATTAAATTTGAATACAGATAAGTACTTTAAATTACAAAACGGAACGGAACGGAATGACAGAAGTCAAAAACTCGTCACTTGAGATTGAGACGTGCTCAACTCTGATGCATTTAAGTATCCGGGGGTTATACTATATGCTTCTCTCCCCGAGCATGTCGTAAAAGGCGACAAAGGGATCTTCTCCAAAATGATGGACCACCTATATGGGCGATGGGCTGATCACCTGTCACCATGGTTCGCCATATCCATCTTGGAAGTTTGGATCAGAAAAGGTTGCAAGTTTTATTATGTTTACTTGTGGCTCTGCCCACCTCATTAGGGATACGGCGTTATAATATGTATGTATGTATACTATAATATTGGAAAGCTTTAGTTTGCTTGAAATTACCGGCGTAAAGCTCAAAACGCAACGATAGCGCGTACTTTACCTGTGCTGCCACCTAGTGTTTCATAATTCTGTTCTTTTCTAGATGCTGTTCAAGCGAAGCTGGTGTACTCACATGGTAGTGGCGTGCGACTCGAGATGCATCGCAATGAGGATGTCGTAGAAGCCCTGGCGCAGTGGACCAGACATGTACTGAGGCTGTATTGCGTACAGCAATTGCTTCTGATCCACGTGTTGGCATAGTGAGTGGGCAGCTCTGACTCTCTATAACAATTTAAATGTAACAATCTAAAACACACACACACAGTCATGCTTACACATATACACTAAACTTCTTAATATGCACAAGTAACTTAAAATAACATAACTTAACATAGCTCTTTTATTGTGAATGCAAAAGTTTGTGAAGATGTGACGATGCTTGTGCCTCATAATTTACTTCTAAATGGCTGCATGGATTGAGTGAAACTTTAGATATGCATAGCATGTGTGCTGTGAGTATTTTTGTGTTTTATGGTTTTAATGCATTTATTATTACTTATTATACCTACGCAACCCCATGTACCCATACTTTAACACTAACACACACACACACACACACATCTCATGATTTCTGATTTATTTAAAATAATATAACTGTCATGAGCTGCCCCTCCTAATGTAGCACATGAGTAGGTATGCCTTTAAGTCACTGTTGCAAATCTGAAACGAGGCAGAAATCATTGTTATTGTTTTTATAGGTAGGTACATACTTTCATGTTTTTGGAAATAAAGATTATATTCTACTAATATAATGAAAGTGAAAGTTTTTTCAAAGAATCTAATAAAGTTAATTTATTTTAGTTCGCTGATGCTCTCACAAATACTATTATGTAATACCTACTAAAATAAATAGTTGATTAAAATATTACCCTTGTTTGATTTAATTCCTCTCTTGTTCGGAGGTAGGAAATTTGATGTAGGTTGGCATCATTCAAGGCATTCACCGCTTACTCTATGCAGAGGCTTACAGGTGCTAACCAAAAGTTTCCCACTGGCTTTTGATAGCTACTGGTGATCAGGAAATTGAGGGTTGTAAGTATCTGGAAAAATACAGTAAATATAGTAGGTTTCAGTCTAACCTAATACCTAACCTAGGTACCATTTTATTATTGTTCAATAAATTAAGTTTAGCTAACACAATACTTACTTTGACTTCTGTTGTAATGCTAGAACATCTCTGAGGCCCAGAATTAACTAGCCTGCCTCCAAGAACGCCGCACAATACCAAAACAACTCTTTGGCCACCTTATAAAATAGCACGAAAAATTTAGGGTCCAGCTCAGCAGAATCCCTTGACAGTCTCCTATTTATGTGTGGGCGTTGCTGGCGCCAGCATATCATACGTTGTCTTCGAAGAACAACGTCCATTTTTATCACTCCGTTAAAATATTATGTAAGTATGTAAACTCAAAACGTAATTTTTAACTGATTTCTTCATTTATTTCGATTTGCAAACTTTTTGAACACTACGACGCGGGATGTTCCCAAAATCTTTCTGCCGCCATATTTTTCTTATACCACAGATAATAATAATTTCTTTTATCATTCGATTCCAACCAAAGACAACACACTGGCCGGTAGAATATTTTGATTAACATCAGCAACTGTCAGTGACAGTTACTTGTTTGCTCTGTTCAGTTTATTTTCTTTTCTTTTGAAGGCGATTGTGACAAACTCATTTTACCAACGGGATTTAACCCATTTAAACAAACTTAGACATGACATGTATATCCAAGTTTTTTTCAAAACAAACAATGCAATATGTCAGGCAATATTTTGATTGATAATTCGTTCGGAAACAAGTTGTGGTTGGTTTGATGTAGCTAACCATTTTACGTTATATATATATTTTTTTTGTTCTCTAAACTTTAAAATATAACGAAAGTATTAGTAGAAAGAATTTAGCAATATTATAATTCAATATTTATTTACTTGAGATGAAAATTGTAAACAAAAAAATAAAATCAATCTAAAACCGATCGTTTTCCGAAAGACCGGATGCTTGATTTTGAACGAATCACGTAAAACCAAAACACGGTCATAGACAACTAGTCTTATGGCATGCAGAATACAGTTTTTGATTTCACACCATGGCGTGTCTCGTTTGTGTTTAGAGACACGATGACATTTGGCTCGTTACGTGGCTCGTTTTCTTTGGTCATCGTGAATAGGGCCCCTGTGAGTTTATTTCTGAGGTGTTTATATAGGTTTATATGCTCTTTGGCTGTTATTTAAAATTATGTCAAAGTGTCAAACGTAGACAATGGCAACGCAACGTAGTGTTAACTTCTGGTAGATAGACTGCTTGATAGACTGATAGTCGTTACTTGTTCATTTTATTCTCTTTGACTTTTTCTGTAAACACTAAACAATGCACAATGTCGAACGTTTGGAAATTGGAGAAAGATCTTTGCCGCTGCTGCCTCGCAGAAGGCTCTTTCAAGAGTATGACCTTTACAGATCCTGCGATGCGAGAAGCGTATTTGGACGTTTTGCGGAGCTGTTTGAATATACAGGTGAGTTTTTCTCGTTTATATTCTGTCGTTTGTCCCACTGCTGGGAAAGGCCCACATTTCTTCCAGACATTGCGATCCTGTGCTGTGTTCTCCCAGTCAGCTAACATTTTGTCCAGATCATACAAAATCACTTTCAAATATTTAATCTTATTTACATACTTGCATAATTATTGTCACGTGCGTTTATGTATCCTTAATGGGGTGGGCAGAGATACAAGTAGACATAAGAAATCTTCCAGCCACTACTAATCTAAAGTCCTAAGATGGATATGGTGGGCCATGCTGACATGTGATCAGCCTATCACCCATAATATCTAGGTAATATTATAAACATGATAGTTTGTGAGGATGTTTGTGCCTCAATAACGGCTGAACGGATTGGAATGAAACTTGGAATATATATTGGCACCTAGTATATCTACCCTTCAGCCAAACTGGATATACAATTCATGTAAACAAACAGTCACTTATTTTTCATTATCAAGATTTTTTTTCATTTTTTTATCCCATCTTTATTCTTGCTATCTGCCTTTCTGGGCATTGAGCTAGATTTTTGAAGTTTACTCCGTCATTGGCGTGCATGGAATAGGCCCAGTAGCATATCCATATGTCGCGTGTTCCCTTCTCGTCGCGAGCTATATGAGGTCTTGAGGGGTTCTCCTCTTTAATCGCTGGAAGGATGTGGACTTGTCCATTAAGTTCGCAGCAAGTTCGTTATTATCAAGATGAAATCACTTTAGTTTTAGGTAAATAAACATCACAACGTAAGTTTTTACACCTTAAGATCTTAAAGATTCTATGAAATAAAGTATATTGAACTTTGATACAGTGTAGGGCGTGCATTAAGAAAGGAAATCCTGAATTTCAAGATGATACAGCGGGAAGATAAGTATGGATTAAAAAGACTCAACTCATAAGGCGATTCACTGGTCATCCTATTCCTGCCTTTGTCTAATTTTACGTGGGGTCAGCACAACATGTATTCTTCTTCAATTTCCCTCTGTTAGAAGTCATCTCAACACTCACTCCTTTCTTACTCGACGACGACCTCGTTGGCGTGGTGGGCGAGTGCTCGGCTGAGACGCAAGAGGCGCGGGTTCGATTCCCGCTACGGGAGAAATGTTTGGATGATCTGCAATTATTTCTTCCGGGTTTGGATGTTGAAGTATTATGTATTATAAGTATGTATATACTAAAAAAGTATTTAAGTATTCTATCAGCCATCTGGTTCACATAGTACAAGCTTTTCTTAGTTTGGGGCTAGATGGCGCTATGTGAAATGTCCACAAATATTTATTATTTATTACTCATGTCATCTTTCACACAGTCCATTCATACGGCATTTCACTGGTCTTAAAACTGAATGTGTGTTTTAGCTAAGTCCCGTGGATGGTGTCTTCAGAACTGCATATTCGATATGCGAGATGTGCATAGCACGGCTTCAGGATGCCCACAGCTTCAAGCTGCAAGTCCTCAGGTGTGAGGAGCAGTTCCTCAGCTTATACTCGGGGAACTGCATTAAAGGTACTGTCAACTCAACATCCTACTAGTCGAAAGTTTGTGAGGATGTTTGTGCCTCAATCACACCGTAACGGCTGAACGAATTTGAATGAAACTTGGAACATACATAGTATGTGCGCTGGAATAACATATAGGCTACTTTTTATCCTTGTACCACACGAGCGAAGCCACGGGTTGAAGCTAGTATTGCATATATCAGTACTCTTAAACGGTGAAGGAAAACATCGAAAACATCATAAGGAAACTGGCATGTCGTAGAACTGTAGAAAGTTTGATAACATGACATGACATATGTCAAGTTCACAAAAGGAGCCATTTATTTGCATGAACACATGACTGTGTTTAAATAATAATGGTCTTAAAAATACATCAGTCCAATCTATCGACACGTCCTACGTAGAGCAGTGTATGTGCCTGATACACCAAAGTGTTTTTATTGCATTTTTGAGCGCTACGTACCCAGATCTACAATACGAATTTTTTTTATTTTTTTTTTCCTATCACAACACACTTTTTTCTTCTCAAACGTATAAGTATTTATCTGCATTGACGGTTCAAAACGCACCGAAAACGAGAGGGTTTAGAAGAAAAAAAATCACATTAAAATAAACTGCTATCAAAACAAAAGCCTTTTGCCAATTTTCAAAGCTATAGATCTGCGCAAGACTGAGTAGGTAATAACGAAATAAAGAAATTGGAATCTTAAAACCGCTCTCCTGTAAAATTTGCTTTTTGCAGATACTTAGTTTAACGTAGGACGTGTCGCTATGTCCTACCAAAGTTCTTGGCATGCAAATATTAATAAATTATATTCTATTGTATACTTTAATATCATCCCATTAAGAATCATTAAAAAGCACAATATCACATTGAGAAATTTTATTCATTCTCAAAATTGGTTCATATCAGTATGAAATAGGTTAAATAAATATATATATATAACAGCTGGAAGTTTGTTGCTCAATTTCAATGTTGAACTGAACAGATTATATATTTTTTTTTCTATCTTCAGATGCACCAATAGAAACAGAAATAAAAGAAGAGTTACCTGATGCAGATGGTAATTATTCATTTAAACCAATTTTCTATATTCAATTATAGTTCTCTGCTTAACTGGAAGTAAAGAAAAAGCATAGAATGGGTTCAGATGCTTCTCCCCCCGAGCATGTCGTAAAAGTCGACTAAAGGATAGTATCCTCCAACATGGTGGACCACTTATATGGGCGATGGACTGATCACCTGTCACCATGGTTCACCATATCCATCTTAGGACTAAATCAGAAGTGGCTGCAAGTTTGCTTGTGCTTACTTGTGGCTCTGCCCACCGGGCGTGATTATATGTAGGTAGGTATGTATGTTTCTATATTCAAAGATGTTTAGAATTTTGAGTTATGCCCATTACGTCGCTTTCCCATAACATCACTATGTGTCGATCAGCTAATTTTATGATGCGATACGGCTTTCCTTCATATTATTTACTAATACTAGATGTGTAAAAAAATTGATAAAAATTGTATCTATTATTTTAAAATATTTATGGTTTCAGATTCCGATTTTGCTACAATTGATAATAAAGATTGTATGGACTTCACGATAATTGACGAAGGTTAATTTATTATCTCTCTATTAATTAGTTAATTTACTATCTCTAACTCTACTGCGAAGGAGGGTGATTGTTTCGGGTATATGTATGTATTGTATGTGCATTTCTTTTGCTGAAGCTGTGGTCCAAACAGCTGTACGGATTTTGACAAATGAGGTGTCGTTGTGATCCATCTTGGCATGCTTGCTCCATCTAAATTCGTCCGCACAACAGCTTCTGTTACCCCCGAATACTCAAACGCATCTGAGAGTTGAGCACGTCTCAAGTGACGACTTTTTGACAGATTTTCATCAAAAACTGTCAAAAATCCGTGACTTGAGTCTTGCTCAACTCTGAGATGTGTTTGAGTATTCGGGGGTTAGTGTAGGCAAAAGTTGCCTCCTGTCGCTGAATAAATCAAGTAGAAAAAAAATGCCTTAGCTTTAGCCTTAGCACTTAACAATTGCCCTGATTTCAGAGCAGCCTCAAAAGAACGTGAAGCGAAGAAAGTTGAAGAATAAAGCTACTGGCAAGAAGCGAGGACGCCCCAGACGTGATCTTCAAACCCAGACCCCTCCTGACTCGGACGACTTCTATAATGCAGGTGAATTACTAATACTTCTCTATTCTTTACTGGAGGAGTAAGTCCAGCTGCTTCCCTCCCCGAGCATGTCGTAAAAGTCGACTAAGGGATAGTATCCTCTCTAACATGATGGACTATGTATATTCAAAGTTTCATTCAAATCCCTTCAGCCGTTTGGGTCGGGCAAGATGAAAACTTTGTATAGAATTGACTAAAAATCTAGTAGGTATTTATATTTTTATGAATAAAAATCTATGGAGCTTTTGTTTACGTGGACACTAGCGCCCTCTCCTAAATGTTTATATTTAGTTTGGATGGCGCTCTGAAATGTCCACAAATATTTATCACTATTTATATTAGTAGGACAGTAAACAGTAGGTTTTACCTATGAAAGAACTTTTGAGAATCGTTCTGTTGTTTCTGAGATTACATCCAAAGATGTAGGTACTTAATAGTCCTTATATTCCAGGACCCAAAAGCAAGAAAACTCCTTCGTATCGTCTTCTTGTCTCCGATTACGAGCAAAACGGAGATATCATCAAATGTACGCGCTGCAGTAAAACATTCAACTCCATCAGTGGACTGAGATTCCACGTAAAATCACAACACCTCGACTTCTCCAAATACAACTGCAACGTATGCAACAAGCAGTTCAGAACTTTAGCGCCCTTCACGAAACACAAACTCGACGAGCACAACATAGACGACAGAATAAAATGTAATGCTTGCGATAGCATTTTCAACACAAAAACACAGCTTATAAAGCACAAGAATAGTTTTCACATGCTCGGGGTGAAGCACAAATGCCCTCATTGCGAATATGAATGTTTCAGCGTCGAAGCTATGTATAAGCATAAGTTTAAACATAAAACTGTGAAGGATCATCATTGTAAGTTCTGTAGGAAGTCGTTTTTGAGGAAAACCACCTTGGATCTGCATGAGAGGATCCACACGGGGGATAGGAGGAAAGTTTGCGCGGAGTGCGGACAGGCGTTCGTGCAGAAAGCCAGCCTCAACTATCATATGGCGAAATATCACCCTGAAGTTAACTTTTAGTGCACCGACACTTAACGGACATACTAGGCATGTGAACTTTACTGGGCTTTGTTGAGCACATGGGGAAGGGAAGATACCGTGAAAGGTTTCAAGACAAGTAGCGCATATTAGGTCGCTACGCTTGGTCGCGTTACGAAATGTAAATGCAACGTAGATTTATGACGTGCCCTAGTGATCCCGGTGATTTGAGATAAAAAAAAATGACTTAGACTTTAACTTTGACCTACCACTCCCTCGACTTTGACTGTTGCCTGAGTATTGAATCTTAACGGCTGGGTCGAGAAGAAAACGAAGTTCCCTTGAAAGGTTTTTGAGGCAACTAGCGCAAGGGTACCACTTAGGTCGGTACCATGAATACCATGAATCGTCTACAACAATATGTTCAACTATCTGTACAACCAGTTGAACATATTGGATGAAATCGACTTTAGCTGTAGCCTGAATAAAACTTCAATTCTGCTGGAGGAGTTGATGTATAGATAGAACAGCTAATTAATATATTAAGAAGGTCACCGATAGTGCAATTTCTGTGGCCTCCTGGGCAAAACATTTTGTTGAAACATTGACTTGATAAAGAAGAAACGAACTATCTGCTAAAATTGTGGTAGTTCAAAAATCTTTCCTACCCAAGTCGCCAAGCGACGCCGCGACGTCGTGAGACATAAGTCTTTGAAAGCGGCATAGTGAAATAGACGGTAGGAAAGGATCGACATTGTGGGAAAGTGACATGGTGGATATTCTCAATGGCCTAATCATGATGGAAATTTCCTTAAAGTTGATAAGAGATTAAGGCAAGACCGGATCAGATGTGTCACTGGAGCCTAAGTTTTTTGTTTTTCGTTCGGCACTATCTGTGAACGGTTCATATAGTAGGTAGGTATTGTAAAAGAACAAAATAGACACTAAAAACATCACATATAGGGTCAATTAATGAAAGATAGGATGTTAAAATCTTCAATCTTTGCCTCACTTTGTAATGGAATTAACATTTGACATCACAGACATCTATACACTTTTGTGTTGTAGTTTATTAGTTATGTACTGTTTCATGTTAAAAAATACTTATTTTACCCATGTCAAACCTTTTTTTGTAATGGAATTAACATTTGAGATCATGGACATCTATACACTTTTGTGTTGTAGTTTATTAGTTATGTACTGTTTCATGTTAAAAAAATACTTATTTTACCCATTTCAAACCTTTTTTTGTAATGGAATTAACATTGACATCACGGACATCTATACACTTTTGTGTTGTAGTTTATTAGTTATGTACTGTTTCATGTTAAAAAAAATACTTATTTTACCTATTTCAAACCTTTGTTTTATTTTTTTTCCATAAATATTGAAAAACTAACGACTAAATATTAGGAACACAGGTTTTGTGTTAGAGCGGCGTTGTGGGAAAGCCACGTCCACGTAGATAGTGATCATCATTGTCTTGCCCTTATTCTATTAGATGGGGTCGGCACATGTTTCCCTCTTTCATCTTTTCTTAAGCCTTCTGGCTGTCGACATAATGGGTAATACCTATACTTACTATAATATGAATTAAAACAAATATTTACTAAATATTTTTTTATTTCAACATGATCATGCTTCATGCATGACATTTGTAACAAAATCAACTCTATAGATTGTTGGTCTATAAAAAGTTTTTTTATATACTAATGGAATAGAACATACCTGCATATTTTCGATTATGTAATAAGATCATTAAAAATATGCAGGTATTTAACCTTTTGGACGCCAATGTCACCTATAGACGACAAGCACTTCCGATTTCTGTACGCCAACGTCGTCTATACATGACAAAAAACCCGGTCCACATAATATGAAATAAAATCGTTGTAAAATTATTTCTGGTATTTTATTCGGACATTCCTCAAAATAGAATAACCCAGCAACATGTGAGTATAGTTCACAAGTCTCCTAAAGCCACTAGCATTGAGAAATATTGAAATAAAAACATGGACTCATATTCAAGAAAAATACCGTGTCCAGCACGCCAAAGTCGTCTATACTTGACGCTAGTGAGGTGGTAAAGGACGAACAGATTTATCGAAAACTATTCACAAATTCACAATTCAAGTTGTGTTATTTATTTTATAGTTAGTATGTAAAGAATTTGAACTTTATTAATGAATATTTGAATAAAACAAAACGTAATAAACATAAAACTATACCATCCGCTACCATGAATGGCATCAAATCAATTTCGCATAATAAATCTGATAACTCAACTCTGGCGCATCCCTAGCTCGTCACCGATAATCAGTGCTCTGGACGCCATGGTCAAGTATAGACGACACACTGATGACGTCATAGGCGAATAGCGAGAAAATAGTGCAGTGCGATTGTTAAGATGTTTTACATAATTTCGATGTTTCACATCTGCCAGGCGTCCCGTGACGGCTCACAACTTTTTAGTTTACCTGACCAAGATTTATAATATTCTAAGACTGATTGTGATTACTTAGTGCGAAATGTACAATAATTGTTGATTTTATTATACAACTAGCTGTTGCCCGCGACTTCGCACGCGTTAGATTACTTTTATACTTTGGTACCCCATTTCACCTTTTTCAAGGGCTGTTTTGAAAAAATCCTGAAACATGTAGGTACTTATCCATTTAGACGTACCTAAGCCCTCCCGCACCTCTGTAACACCCACTCCCGCTACAGAGTCAAACTAACTAATCCTTAATTTTTTTTAAAATAAATTATGGACTATGTTATCTATACTAATATTATAAATACGAGAGATTTTTTATTTGTAACGAATAGGCTCCGAAACTACTGGACCGATTTCAAAAATTCTTTCACCAATAGAAAGCTTCATTATCAGGGTCCAGTATAGGCTATAATATATTTTCAAAATATTAGGGATCCGTAAGAAAATTGCAATATTGTAACCCAAGGTAGAAAACCTAAAACAGTTTTTGGCGTGCGGCTCCGAAACTACTTGACCGATTTCAAAAATTATTTCACCAATAGAAAGGTACATTATCAGGGTCCAGTATAGGCTATAATATATTTTCAAAATATTAGGGATCCGTAAGAAAATTGCAATATTGTAACCCAAGGTAAAAAATCCAAAATAGTTTTTGGCGTGCGGCTCCGAAACTACTGGACCAATTTCAAAAATTCTTTCACCCATAGAAAGTTACATTATCAGGGTCCAGTATAGGCTATAATGTATTATCAAAATATTAGGGATCCGTAAGAAAATTGCAATATTGTAACCCAAGGTAGAAAATCCAAAGCAGTTTTTGACGTGTGGCTCCGAAACTACTGGACCAATTTCAAAAATTCTTTCACCCATAGAAAGCTACATTATCAGGGTCCAGTATAGGATATAATATATTTTCAAAAAATCAGGGATCCGTAAGAAAATTGCAATATTGTAACCCAAGGTAGAAAATCCAAAATAGTTTTTGGCGTGCGGCTCCGAAACTACTGGACCGATTTCAAAAATTCTTTCACCATTAGAAAGCTACATTATCAGGGTCCAGTATAGGCTATAATATATTTTCAAAATGTTAGGGATTCGTAAGAAAATTGCAATATTGTAACCCAAGGTAGAAAATCCAAAATAATTTTTGGCGTGCGGCTCCGAAACTACTGGACCGATTTCAAAAATTCTTTCACCCATAGAAAGCTACATTATCAGGGCCCAGTATAGGCTATAATGTATTTTCAAAAAATTAGGGATCCGTAAGAAAATTGCAATATTGTAACCCAAGGTAGAAAATCCAAAACAGTTTTTGGCGTGTGGCTCCGAAACTACTGGACCAATTTCAAAAATTCTTTCACCCATAGAAAGCTACATTATCAGGGTCCAGTATAGGATATAATAATATTTTCAAAATGTTAGGGATTCGTAAGAAAATTGCAATATTGTAACCCAAGGTAGAAAATCCAAAATAATTTTTGGCGTGCGGCTCCGAAACTACTGGACCGATTTCAAAAATTCTTTCACCCATAGAAAGCTACATTATCAGGGCCCAGTATAGGCTATAATGTATTTTCAAAAAATTAGGGATCCGTAAGAAAATTGCAATATTGTAACCCAAGGTAGAAAATCCAAAACAGTTTTTGGCGTGTGGCTCCGAAACTACTGGACCAATTTCAAAAATTCTTTCACCCATAGAAAGCTACATTATCAGGGTCCAGTATAGGATATAATAATATTTTTAAAAAATCAGGGATCCGTAAAAAAATTGCAATATTGTAACCCAAGGTAGAAAATCCAAAATAGTTTTTGGCGTGCGGCTCCGAAACTACTGGACCGATTTCAAAAATTCTTTCACCCATAGGAAGCTGCATTATCAGGGTCCAGTATAGGCTATAAAATATTTTCAAAATATTAGGGATCCGTAAGAAAATTGCAATAATGTAACCCAAGGTAGAAAATCAAAAATAGTTTTTGGCGTGCGGCTCCGAAACTACTGAACCGATTTCAAAAATTCTTTCACCTAAAGAAAGGTACATTATCAGGGTCCAGTATAGGCTATAAAATATTTTCAAAAAATTAGGGATCCGTAAGAAAATTTCAATAATGTAACCCAAGGTAGAAAATCCAAAATAGTTTTTGGCGTGCGGCTCCGAAACTACTGAACCGATTTCAAAAATTCTTTCACCACTACACGCCTATAAAGTCGCGGGCAACAGCTAGTTCCGTATTAATGTAGCTATTTACTGGTAATTTACTGGTGATATATATATTTTTAATAGGTTCTGTAGTTTCAAAGCCTATTCGTTACAAACAAAAAAAAATCTTTCCTCTTTATAATATTAGATACATAGATATATTATTTATTTGGCACACAAGACACAGCACAGACAGAATGATAGAAACAATAAAAGGAAAGAAAATGAAATAAGTACAATAATAGTAAAAAAATGAAATAAAAATAAGAACGTAGGTAGATATCCGGGTGCATATCTACCTAGATATGCAGCCAAACATCCACACAAGTCCCTACCTGCCTGTTATAGTATATATTAGTGTAGATTTATTAGAGAGCAGTGTTGGTCTAGTTAGTAGTGACCCCGCTTTCCGATCCTAAGGTCGTGGGTTCAAACCCGGTCGTGTACCAATGGATTTTTCTGTGCGCTATACCAGTACGTACTCTCAAACGGTGAAGGAAAACATCGTGAGGAAACCCGCGGCTTCGTCAGCTCCGCACGTATTGACCATGTCTTTCCTGTGGACAAGGCCGACTAAGCTGAGAGGATGGAATAGGTGCTGGGCAAGCCTACTCCATCTTAATTCGTCCCGGGCACTACAGCGTCCCGTTTTATGAAGGTAAAAGTTGCCTCCTGACACTGTATAAATCATCTACTATAGATGGTAAACGGCCTTATATATAGACTAGCTGTTGCCCGCGACCTCGTACGCGTGTAGCACATTATTTCATTCTCTGTTTCAATAGTTTTCGCAGCGCACGCCAAAAACTATTTTGGGTTTTCTACCTTGGTTACAATATTGCAATTTTCTTACGGATCATTAATTTTTTGAAAGTAAATTATAGCCTATACTAGACCCTGATAATGTACCTTTCTTTTGGTGAAAGAATTTTTGAAATAGGTCCAGTAGTTTCGGAGCCGCACGCCAAAAACTATTTTGGATTTTCTACCTTGGGTTACAATATTGCAATTTTCTTACGGATTCCTAATTTTTTGAAAATATATTATAGCCTATACTGGACCCTGATAACGTACCTTTCTTTTGGTGAATGAATTTTTGAAATAGGTCCAGTAGTTTCGGAGCCGCACGCCAAAAACTGTTTTGGATTTTCTACCTTGGGTTACAATATTGCAATTTTCTTACGGATCCCTAATTTTTTTTAAATATATTATATTCTATACTGGACCCTGATAATGTGGCTTTCTTTTGGTGAAAGAATTTTTGAAATCGGTTCAGTAGTTTCGGAGCCGCACGCCAAAAACTATTTTGGATTTTCTACCTTGGGTTACATTATTGAAATTTTCTTACGGATCCCTAATTTTTTGAAAATATTTTATAGCCTATACTGGACCCTGATAATGTACCTTTCTTTAGGTGAAAGAATTTTTGAAATCGGTTCAGTAGTTTCGGAGCCGCACGCCAAAAACTATTTTGGATTTTCTACCTTGGGTTACATTATTGCAATTTTCTTACGGATCCCTAATTTTTTGAAAATATATTATAGCCTATACTGGACCCTGATAATGTACCTTTCTTTTGGTGAAAGAATTTTTGAAATCGGTCCAGTAATTTCGGAGCCGCACGCCAAAAACTATTTTGGATTTTCTACCTTGGGTTACAATATTGCAATTTTCTTACGGATCCCTAATTTTTTGAAAATATATTATAGCCTATACTAAACCCTGATAATGAAACTTTCTATTGTTGAAAGAATTTTTGAAATCGGTCCAGTAGTTTCGGAGCCTATTTGTTACAAACAAAAAAATCTTTTCTCTTTATAATATTAGTATGTTAAACAGTTTTTTATTTAAAGTATCGGTATTGGTTCTCAAAATCATTTGGCAGCGTCGGCATCACTCTGTCTATAGGCAGATATCGATTCCGAAATCGATACACAGCGTGCGACCGACGCGACGCGTGCGACACGGTTACATCCCTAAAAAAGTTGAAAAACTCTAGGCCAGGTACGCCAAAGTCATCTAATCGTGACAGTGACGTCATCACGATGGAGAGTAGTGCTGTGCTTTACAGCAATTTTATTATGAATTATTTTGTTTATTTATGATATTTAAAGTAAATAAAAAAGAGTGGGAGATAACACGAAAGGGAAATAAAACATCCAAGATTATAAGAAGTAATTTATTTCATAAAATTGAACAAAAACAAGTCACGATGTGTTATCGATTTATGGACTCTTGGCAACACTAGTTTTTTCGTAGGTATTTTTGTTGAAATTTTGCTGTGGCGCACAGGGCACGAGAACGCGTTTGTGTCATGGCGTTCAAAAGGTTAAATTCAAAACTACACCTATTACAACCTACTCTTCTTTCTATTTAGATCAGAGATAGCAACTATTAGTATATCACTAGATTAGGTATATAGGTATAGATCACGCTACGTAAGAAAAACCGCGGGAAAAAGTTTGAACCCGGATATTTCTGCTCACAGACGAATTTGCTTATTGTTTTAGGTACATATTTATTTATTAAAATATAAAACCTTGATTTTTTCTAACTTTGTATGAGCTAGTGGCCAACTCTTGTGACGGAGTTTTTAGGCCGCCTAAAGGCGTCCGTCCTGGCTTAATGACTTAGAAGCCAATTTTTTTTAAATAAAAGAAAGATCCACTTCATTATCTTATGTGGCTTATCTATACTATACATACAACACCAAAACCCCAAGCAGAAGCCATACTGACGAAGTTCTTAATTAATTTTCTTCTCTAACATATCAACATAAGCACATTCTATCAGGTCCGCATCGCTCACTCCGAGCTTGGTCTGCAGATCCTTAGCTATTTCCTGTCCCTCTTCCACCGTCTGCTCGGGTCTTAGGACTACTTCTAGCTCCATGAAGTGGCCGAGATCCTGTACAGTGTCGATGTGGACTCGAGTTTGGCCAACCATGTAGAGCTTGCTGGAATAAAAGTGCATACCTAATCAAAAATAAGTGTTCATTTTGTACCTACCTACATTTAACCTTTTAATCAGAACATTACATCATAGTACATATTTTTAATTTTTTTATGTGTTGTTTTGAATGTTTGTTTTTTTTTTAAATTGTGTATTGGACTAAGTTGTCTGAAAATAAAGATTTATTATTATTATTAGTAGATAGGTACCTACACAATGTGTGTATAATTTTTTTATCACCATGTTAATGTATTATAATACTTAACATAACTGAAAACGAAATAAATTATTATTACACTCACCGTTCCTTCACAACCCGGCCCCGCACTCCCAGGCATTTCTTCAGCATCTCATCAAGAAGTTTCGCCTTGCCGGCGTCCTCAGATGTAAACTGCAATAGTTCATAATTACTCAGCTTAGGGCCTTCCTCATCAGCTCTGTCGTATCGGACCAGTGTAGCGGCGTTGTCGGCATAGAATCGCATCTTCAATCGGCCTTCATTCACGGAATAGAACGTGTCATCCTGAATTATAATAGTCGGTGCTCCACCGCTAAGATCTCCGGCAATTTTGCAAATGTTCGCATAGTCTCCAATTTTTGCCTTTATTTCGACGTTCCTCATGGTGCGGGTTTATTTATAGAGTGCTGAATTTTAATTGAAAGTAGGTAGATAAAGAGTAAAGAAACATTAAATGTACACGAGGGTCACTGAGCCTGGAGTCAGAAAAGGGTTGGGTTTTTGAATATTTTGATTTGTTTACAAACAAACCTGAGAAACAAACAAATATCCACAGATGAAGGAAACATTACGTCAAACAGTCGAACGACCAAAATCACCATCTGTGGTGTCAAGTATGTAGTTTAATTTGACGAGAAGACTGAAGTAGAAAAACCATCGTCAAACAATAAACGTCATAGAGAACTAACTGGTACAACTACCACCATCTAGCGGTGAGTAGCAGGACTTCTATTTTCTTTAGTTTTCCAGGTTTTTCCTTTCAAGTTTATTGTGTCATTGTCAACTTCAACCACTAAAAAAAATGTAAACAAAACAAAATGAAAAAATGCGGTCGGTAGGTATGTACCTACTGCGAAGCGATAAAATGAAATAATCTACAGAAAAATGGATATAGAAAACCTGAAGAGCTGGGCAACTCAGCCCGACGTGTGTAGATGTTGTCTTTCTACCAGTGGCACTTGGAACATGCTATCTGCGTATTTGAACGAGGCGGGCGAGAAACAGGTCTATTCCGAAATACTCTACAGTTGCTTTGGGATTTCGGTAAGTACCTATATATTTAAAATCTTTAACATCAATACAATACCTAATTATTTCTTATTATTATAAAGTTTTTAATGTTATTATAGTTTGTCTTTGTAACTGTGTTCTAAATAAAAAAAATTGTAGTTTTTAAACAAAAAAAAACAAAAAAAACAGTACCTACTACTTGTGAAAGCAGTTCTTAAAGGCATGTTGAAATTTATATTATTATTTACTTTTTTACTATATTGTTTTAAGTTGTTTTTGTTTTTTCCACATATTGTTTTTTTTTAAAGATATTTTTGTAAATTTCTATTTTATTTTTTTCTATTTTAATAATAAATAAATGATTTATACAGCGTCAGAAAATACTTTACTTTTGCCTATACTAACGGTTTGCTGTAGTACTAGGGTCGAATTTAGGATGGAGTAGACTTGCCCAGCCCTTAAACCATCCTACCTACAGTACCTAACTACTTACTATGTGTTTCATAAAATACCACAAAACTGTCTCCTAACTAGTTCTGGGGGTTCAAATCAAGTCATGCATCAATGGATCTTTCAACATAGTAATACATTTTATTTATTTATTTTTTTATTTATTTTGTGCCGACCCCACATAAAATGGGACAAGGGCAGGGAAATGATGATGATCAATGGATCTTTCAACTTGTCATCTCATCATCATCATCTTCCTGCCCTTAACCCACTCTGTAACTAGGTGTTAAGGCATCTAATATAGTTAAATCCTTATCTATATCATAATAATGTTTGGGGATGAGCCAAACAATAAAGCTAAGCTGGGGTAAAACTGCTAAGGGATGCTAGCTAGCTGAAGGGTGGTAACTCCGAAGAGAATAAAAAACCGAACCCGTTGAGTGTTGGACATACACTGGTTTATTGCGTTATGAAATGTTGCAAGTAGGGCAATGCTAGCTAAGCTAAAATTAATATCAATTATTTGTACAAAACAAGTATGAGCTGAATGTGTGCGTCAGCTCATACAATAAGAAAGATAAAACCTTTGTATTGCTTCTTGTTTAAATTCAGATTAGCTTATTATTATCCTTTTAGATGTCATTCTTCTCGGAGTTGGCGGTGGGCCAACTGATGTGTGACCTGTGTATGACACGGCTGCTTGAAGCTGACACATTTAAGAAGCAAGTTCTGTATGCAGAGGAGCAGTTTGTCAGTTACATCAGTAGTAGACAAGGTATTTCAGCTTATATAAATAAATTCTTTATTTCAGGCATATTACAAACAATTTACTTAAGACATATAAAGCTGATGGCCAATATACTCCTGTAGCGGGAATCGAACTCGCGCCTCTTACGTCTCAGCCGAGCACTCGCCCACCTCGCCGCAGAGGTCGGCAATAATGACGCATGCAAGTGTGCCGAAATATCGTGAAACTCAAATAGCTAGTCAATTGCGAGTCGAATTCGCACGCAAAGGGTTCCGTAACATTGTACATAAAAAATCTGGAAGGGAACGTTTTGGAAAAGGGCCAGGTCAAGAGTACCCTAAACTGACGAGCATGCATGAGGAATGTTATGAGAGTGAATGAAGCGAAAGAAGTATGTCAGGATCGTAGCAAATGGAGATCCGTGATCTCTGCCTACCCCTATGGGAGACAGGCGTGATTTTATGTATGTATGCAGTACATAGGCAATACTTTCATTCACATTGATCCAGACATTCAATACTTGTTTAATCTGATATTAATTCCAGAAGCAATTGAAGAGACGGAGAAGATAGAAGAGATATTCAGTGTTGATCTCCCTAATGAAGATATTGAACACACAGAAGCTAGCAATGCTGGTAAGTACTGCCAATATGTACTGCTACTTGTGAAAAATTACTATTATTATTTATAATTAAAATTATTACTACATTTTTTTCCCAGCTGGACCATAGAAAAAACAAATGTTATTATAGTTTGTCTTTGTAACTGTGTTCTAAATAAATTTATAAATACTTTCATAGAAAAAACTGGTAATTTTAAAATTAAAATCCAACTGTTTGAGTATGCCTCGATGATCTCGGAAGTTTGTCAGCAAGTTTCAGATTTTGACAATCTCGCGTTTATGAGATATTAGCTGCTGCCCGCGGCTTCGCTCACGTGGTACCCGGATAAAAAGTAGCCTATGTTATTCCAGCACACACACTGTATATTCCAAGTTTCATTCAAATCCATTCAGCCGTTACGGCGTGATTGAGGCACAAACATAAATCGTCACATCCACACATTCTCACAAACTTTCGCATTTATAATATTAGTAAGATATATATTTTTTTTGTTTTCAACTATTACAAATATAATTTACAAAATACAAAAGAAACAGTCGGGCTATCTAAAGGCCGTTGCAAACGGTCTATAGATAGCTCACCTGATCCAGCTCATCAGACGGTGGAAGCGTAATAATAAGATATATAGATTTTTCATATTTTTCAGAAGAAATCAGCACGAATCCATCAAATGATCACAAAAGGACAGATGCAGAGTTAGAACATAAGTCAATTCTTAACAAATCTCGTTCTAGAAGGAAAACTAAACATGTTTGCCGCGAGAGCATATCCTCTGAAGATCAGGATTGTGATAATATTCCTAAAACAGGTAATTATTGCTAAGGGTCATCTTTTTAGTAGACTCTAAATAAGTCTACTTACCCCCTAATACTCAAACGCGACTCAGAGTTGAGCACGTCTCAACTCACGGTTTTTTTACAGTTTCTGATGAAAATCTGTCAAAAAAAAATAATCGTCATTTGAGACGTGCTCAACTTTGAGATGCGTTTGAGTATTCCGGGGTTAGTACTTAAACAAAGATTTGACGGCCCCGGTGGCGTGGCGGGCGATTGCTCGGCAGAAATGCAAGAGGCGCGGGTTCGATTCCCGCTACGGGAGAAGTGTTTGGATGTTCTGCAATTATTCCTTCCGGGTCTGGGTGTTGTGGTGCCATGGTACTTGTAGTTTCTGATACCCACGACACAGGGAATCCTAGTTGTGTGACTGTTGGGTGTTATCCTACTAATATTATAAATACAAAAGTTTGTGAGGATGTGTGGATGTGACGATGTATGCAGCAGAATAAATAGATTTGAATGAAACTTGGAATAGTATGTGTGCTGGAATAACATATAGGCTGCTTTTTGTCCGGATATCACGCGAGCGAAGTCGCGGGAGAAAGCTAGTTTAAACTATAAAAGATTTATTTTATATTTCAGTGCCACAACTCAAACCGAGCAAGCTAGTCTCGGAACGCAAACGCATCATGGTCACTTGTGAGGCAATCCTCAGAGACACCACAGCTTGTGCCTTCCGCCATCACAGGAGCTGGTTCCAATGCTTCTTCTGCGCTAATTCCTTCATAGAAATATCTGCATTACGCCTCCACACAGACCAGGCCCACAAGAACATGGACGAAGAAATAAAAAAACTCAAAAGATACCCACGCTCGCTACAAATTGATATAACTGAGCTGAAATGTAGACTGTGTAATTTAGACTTGGCTAGTGTGGATAGTATGAAGGTCCATTTGGACAGTCATGGTCTAGTTATATACAAGGAATGTATAGCAGATTATAAGGTGAATTGCAGTCCTTACTCATGCCATCTCTGCGGTAAACAATTCCACGTTTTCAGAACTCTTACAACACATCTAAACGAACACTACGCTAATTATATATGCGATATCTGCGGAAAATCGTTTATAAACTCAAAAAGGCTGAAAGTTCATAATAGGACGCACGAAAGCGGGGTATTTCCCTGCTCACAGTGCGGTAAAGTCCTCAAAACTAAGGCATCAAAAGCTAATCACATGGAAAGTCATTCGAAACGCGTTATCCGATGTCAAATCTGCACGAAGCCAATGAAACATTACAACGATAGGATAAAGCACATGTCCGAGGAGCACAATATTACGCATAAGTTTAAATGTCATATATGTTCCCGGGAGTATAATATTAAGCATTATCTTGCGACGCATATTCGGCAGACTCACGGGCATAAGAACAAGAAGTGCGCAGAGTGTGATATGGCGTTTATAACTAACCACGGCTTGAAGAAACATATGCAGAAACATAGCGGGGCAAAAACACATTCTTGTGAGATCTGCCACAAGGCATACGCTAGAAGCTATTCTCTCCGAGAGCATATGAGGATTCATAACGCGTGAGATTGACGTGACGTTACGCGTCATTACTTCTTTCGAACCAGTGTGGTGAAAGAATAAAAGTGCGCCTCAAAGATGCTCCTCGCATACACATGCTTATATATCTTATTGTATCTTAATGTGTAATTCTTATCTAGTCTTCTAAGCTATTTATTCGCTGTTATTTAAGAAATAAACAAATAAATATTTGTGTTATTTCATACAGCGCCATCTAGCCCCAAACTAAGCAAAGTTTGTACTATGGGAACCAGGTGGCTGATAGAATACTATGTATTTTTTTGTAAATTCATTCTTACCCTACTAATATTATAAATGCGAAAGTTTGTGAGGATGTGACGATGTATGTTTGTGCCTCAATCACGCCGTAACAGCTGTACGGATTTGAATGAAACTTGGAATACATAACACACATAGGTACTAAGGGACCTATGTGCGCTGGAATAACATATAGGCTACTTTTTGCTTGGATACCACGCGAGCAAAGCCGCGTGCAAAAGCTAGTAATTTATACAATTACAATACCCAGACCAGGCAATTGTATTTGCAGTACTTACGAACATTTCTCACGCAGTGGGAATCGAAGAAATATATCTTTAAATAATAAAACATCCTATTCTGAAAATTTCTGCTTTCGAGCATCGTCCGGACCGAAGCTATGACGGTTTGAAAATACTACGAAACGCTTCGAGAAAAGGGAGGTAGTGGGAGTAATAGTTTTCTGTGAGGTTGTGCCGAGCTTCTTTTAGCTCGTCTTGGGGCACTACTGCGCTTATCGTATCTTTGTGTTTGCTATTACTTGCTATTTTGTTATAACAAAGAACCTGGTGACAAGTCAAACTCCTAAGTTTAATGTCACTACTTAATTGTTAAAATATATTTTTGTAAATAACCAAAGTAAATAAATAAATAACTACCTTGCCGCCAGATTTACACAAAACCGACATTTTGGTTTTTTGTCAATACATAGTTTCATAAGAAAACATTTTAAAATCCTTGCTATATAGAATGGGGCAAAATTTTACATCATTGAGGGCAACTACCTTTTCTTTTGTACTTTGTTTTATGTAGAAGGTTTTATTCATATGAAACTATAGGTTTATTTTGAAGAAAAAAAAACAGCATTTTCAGATTTAAAAAAATTTACATTCAGCCTAGAAAATGAAATTTGTCGTTAAACAAGTTGATATCACAAGCGTGATAGTATGAAAGAATGAAATAAATAAATAACATTTAATTGACACACACAAAGAAAACAAACTACAACGGAAAAGGGACTAAAAATGAGTTACAGAAGAGAGAGAGATATTTAATTGACACACACAAAGAAAACAAATTACAACGGAAAAGGGACTAAAAATAAGTTACAGAAGAGAGAAAGAGAAGACGGACAAAAGCGTGTGCATGTTAAAGCTACAAGGCATCAGACGAGTGCTCAGTATCACTGAAACTGGACTCCGGGGTGGTATCTCGTCATGTGGTAGTTGAGGCTAGCTTTCTGCACGAAGGCCTGCCCGCACTCCGCGCACGCCTTCCGCTTATCCCCCGTGTGAATCCTCTCGTGCAGATTCAGCCCAGACTTCTTCTTAAACGCCTTATTACAATACTTGCAATGGAAGTCCTTCAGTGTGTTGTGCTTGTACAGAACATGTTCGTTCATGTTATGCTTGTAGAAGGTCTCGTAATCGCACATGGTGCACTTTTTCTTCTCTCCCAACTTGTGGTATGATAGATTGTGTCTTAGAAGTTGCTTTTTCTGGTTGAACAGTTTGTCGCACGCGTTACATTTATGCCGCTCGTCAATGTTGTGGAACTCGAGTTTGTGAGCCGTCAGCTGAGTCTGGGTCTTGAAAGTCTCATTGCAGATCGTGCAATTAATTTTCTTTCGTATGTGCACTTTTCTATAGTGGTCGTAGAAGTTTCGGTATATGTGAAATGCCTTCTCGCAAGTCGTACACTTGTACGAATCACCGACCCGCGTACAGTTCTCTGTGGTAACCAATGTTGGTCCTGGAGACAGAAAAGTATATATAAATAACACCCAACAGTCACATACATAGTCCTGACCCCACACTAGGATTCCCTGTATCGTGGGTATCAGAAACTACGAGTACCATGCTACCACAACACCCAGACCCGGAAGAAATATTTACAGAACATACAAATATCGAACCCGCGCCTCTTGTGTCTCAACGGAGCACTCACCCCAACGCCACCAAAGTCGTCAATTCTAGCAATTCAATTAATTATTTAAACTAAGCCAACATAAGTTGGTATCATTTATTTTTTAACTTATCCTCCCACAGCTGTGCAAAAATCTTCCCTATGAAATCGAGGGACTGCCCAAACACAAATGAAAAAAAATAATCAAAAAATACTCTACCAATATGTTTACAATCCATCAGAAACAATTGAAAGCTCTTTTTACCCGATTGCGAGACCGTCGGTTCATAAAAAAAAGCATAAGACTAAAATAAATACACATGACATCCCTCTACACACCCCACCCCCCTTGTATATTTCGGTATTTTATGATTTTTCTGTACCCCACCCCCTTTCGAGCCTCACATGATGAATGGGTCCCTTACCGCGAGGTTTTGTTTTCTTGATACGTTGCTTGGTGGTTTCTTTCTTCTGCTTCTCCTCCCTTTTAGTCTTCTCAATATGTTTAACTGAAAGTATTTTATAGTCATTATTTTTCTACTACGATTTGTCACTAGATCTTTCGAACCAGTGTGGTGAAAGGATTTGAGAGCACTGGTGGTACAGTTGGTAGTGACCCCTCCTTCCGATCCTAAGGTCGTGGGTTCAAATCTGGGTCGTGTACTAATGGATTTTTCTGTGCGAAAATTTATGTGCGCTATCCCAGTACTCTCAAACTGTGAAGGAAAACATCATGAGAAACCCGCGGCTTAGTCAGCTCCGCACGTATTGACCATGTCTTTCCTGTGGACAAGGCCGACTAAGCTGAGAGGATGGAATAGGTGCTGGGCAAGCCTACTCCATCTTAATTCGTCCCGGGCACTACAGCATCCCGTTTGTGAAGGTAAAAGTTGCCTCCTGACGCTGTATAAATCATCTACTATAGATGGTAAAAGGCCTTAGTGAGGTGAAAGGATTTAAAGTGCGCCTCAAAGGCTCCTTCAGTGCACTTGTCACATGTTTTCGAACTTTTTAGATTCTATGTCACGCCGGTTTCCTCACGCTGTTTTCCTTTATTCCCCGATCTGTATGCAAATATTGACACTGTATAAATCATTTTGAGGTGATGGTAAATAAAATAAATATAAATATTTGTGGACATTTCACACAGCGCCATCTAGCCCCAAACTAAGCAAAGCTTATACTATGGACACCAGATGGCTGATAGATAATTTATATACTTTCATTTTGTAAACACATACATATTATAATAAATATTTCTACGACACCCAGATCCGGAAGAAATATTTGCGGAACATTCAAACATTTCTCCCGTAGCGGGAATCGAATCCGCGCTTCTTGCGTCTCAGCTGAGCACTCTTATTATTATGTTTTCTTACCTAAAAATTCCTTATCTGACGAGCTATCATCTGTATTCGCTCCGCAATCTGTAAAAAGATTTTGACTAGATCATATTTGATTTATTCCTATTGGTTAAATTGTATTTTGGGTTTCATAAAAATATTTGTGATATTTTGTAAATAAATTATTCCTATTTCTGTTTACTTATCTCCAAGTCTCCACAGTCAGTAGAATCCCACAAATAGTAGGTACTACTACAGTATAATTATAAGCTATCGCCCGCGGCTTCGCTCGCGTGGTATCCGGAAAAAAAATAGCCTATAATGTTAATCCAGCACATGTACTATGTATATTCCAAGTTTCATTCAAATCCATTCAATAGTTTTTGTGTGAAAAAGTAACAAACATCCATACATACAAACTTTCGCGTTGCAATGTTAGTAAGGATGTTACCTTCACTAATTTTTGGTGACACTTCTTTGACTTTTTCCTCGATTGTCTCAGCGAGTGGAACTGAAAATATAAAATTCAATGTTATAAATAAATAACACCCAACAGTCACATACATAGTCCTGACCCCACACTAGGATTCCCTGTGTCGCTGGTATCAGAAACTACGAGTACCATGCTACCACAACACCCAGACCCGGAAGAAATATTTGCAGAACATGCAAACATTTCTTCCGCAGCGGGAATCGAACCCGCGCCTTTTGCGTCTCTGCCGAGCAATCGTCCGCCACGCCACCGAGGCCGTTATGAGAGTGAATTAAGCAAAAGAAGTATATCAGATCTCTGCCTACTACTGACTACTGACATTTGTTTGTTCTGTTCTCAAAAAATTTTTCTGAAATACATAAACTGTTATTTAGTTACACTGGTTTGCCGGTATAACTTTCAAAACCTTGTAAGTACGTTAATATTAATCATCTCTTAATATAAATCATCTCTGCCTACCCCTATGGGAAACAGGCGTGATTTTATGTATGTACCTTCTATGCAGTTGTCGCTGTAGTATTTGACGAAGCGAGTCTCCGCGGCGCGCACTTGCCGCCTGAAGGCGTGCGCGTCCCTCAGCCTCGCCGCGCACAGCGCGCATAGCGCACACAGGGACGACCGCTCCGCGCCGCCGACAGGAGACAACTGACAAATGTTCGTCATCATGATTAAAAAAAAAAAAAATTATTAATGAAACTTAAATACTATGTACACAAAACATTATGTAATCATAAAAAAGTATATAAGTATTCTATCAGCCATCTAGTTCCCATAGTACAAGCTTTGCTTAGTTTGGGGCTAGATGGCGCTGTGTGATATGTCCACAAATATTTATTTATTTATACTGCAATGCAGTTCCACAGCATGTCTTTATACGAGTAAGAGGCGCCCTCGTCTTTGTCAAACTTCATAAGAGGTCTCATGTCGAAATCTCCCTCTGAGTGGCAACAACACAGTAGTTGTTTCGTCGCCATAGCTACTAAACGTATTTTTAATCTATAGCAAATCATATCGTTCATCAATCAAGATGTTCAAGCCTGTCAGTCAATCCAGCAGTATCGAAGACACCAATTTTTTTAGTTACGTGTATCTATATTAAATTGGCTCACTTGTATGTTGAAACAGTTCCACAGCATGTCTTCGTAAGAGGCGCCATCGTCTTCGTCAGACTTCATATGAAGTCTTATATCGAAGTCTCCCTCCGAGTGACAACAACGACACAGGAACTTTTCTATCACCCACTGAGAACAGAGAGCGTTATGGGTTAAAAATTGCCTCCTGACGGTGTATAAATAATCTATCTTATGTTACTGACTGTCTGACTCATAATCAGTTCTAAAAGCTTGAAACTTGTAGGGTGTATTCCTGTTATGGTGTGGAGGTGCACAAATTCGACTCCCAAGAGACGCAGGGAAGATAAAGTTTGTAAAGTCGAAAAAAACATCAATTCGGACCAAGTTGCGGGGCGTTTGACCAGTCTAGATCTCTTGATAGTTGCTTACCTTGATGGGTAAATTGATTTTACTGTCAGCAATTTCATTGAAATCATTGTGCTTTTCTTCTATTGATTCCGTTGTTTCAAAGATTTCAATCTTTATACTATGCTTCTGGTCTACGCCTATTTGATCTGCTGCCTAGAAAAAAACATAGAAATGTAATATTGTATTTAAAATATTCATATTTTTGTCTTTTAATGTGATTATTTGTTATTTTTATACTTTACAGAACACAAACTTCTACCCGCCTGAAACACAGGATTAACTAGTTCAGGCTCTCGTGTATTACTTAACTAAGTACATATAAGACACTATAGTTGTAATTATTTTTGTATAACAAACTTTATTGAATAAATTATTATTATTGTTATATATTATTAATCCTGCTAATATTATAAACGCGAAAGTTTGGATTATAAATGCGAAAGACTTGTGTGTGAAAGTGTGTGCCTCAATCCAGACATAACAATTAATTTGAGTATATGAGTATGAGCAAAATGGCGGATCAAAGCTAGTGATAAATATGACTGATAAATTCCTAAGTAGATAACTTACTTTTTCCATCTGTTCAGATTCTTTAGTTTCAACAAAATTATCATTCCCTTCTTCAGGCCAAGTGCTTTCTTTCGCGTCCGTTGAGTAATTCCTCTGTAACAAATATAACAAGAATTCTACTAATAGCCAGAATACCAATAGTATATTTGATGTTTATTTGCAATAAAATTCCGAATGTATGTGCAATTCATTATTTCTCACTAGGAGGGGCCGGCACATATTCCCTCTTTAATCTTCTCATATCACTCACCATCTCAATACTACTGCTACATCTCATGTCACTAGCTCTAGAACCAGTGTAGAGAAAGGATTATTAAAGTGCGCCTCAAAGAGACTAATTTCGTGCACTTGATACATGTGTCATCTCAATACTCACTTCTTTCTTCTTTCACACAATCCATCAATCATTTTAAGGTCTTTTGCATGGGATTTTTAACAAAATAATAAATAGTTGTGAAATTGCACGACCACAAAACAACTGTGGCAGCAGGATTTTGTTCCATCCTTGTATAATTGTACAATACCTGAACAAATGTGTTGGTGTCGGTCTGACAGCTGGCCCATAGCATGCTTCTGTAAATAGAATAGAAATACAAAGTCCTAAGCCCGCACTAGGATTCCATGTCGTATCAGAAACTACGAGTACCATGATAAACACCAAGTTGAACTACTAACCTGGAAGAAATATTTGCAAAACATGCAAACATTTCTCACGCAACAAGAATTAGACCCTTACATCTTTGTAGTATGCCAGTATTACTTACTCATTTTCCTCAGTAATTTTCTCAACTTCTTCCATCTCTAAAGCTTGTTCAGGGTTTGGCCTCCTCCACCTTTAAACATTTTATTATTTAAATATTTAAAACTCTTATATTACTGATTGAACTGAATGACAGACTGATTGACCGACAATCAACACACGTAATATCTGCAGTAGACTGCACACATGCAGTCTGACGGAGCCCTTAGGAAAATAAATTTGGCCTTACTGTTTGCATTCCCTTATTTTTCTAGACTATGTTTTTTGTATGTTGATTAACTTTTTTGTAAGGCGATTTTCTTGCCGTTCCTCTCATTCTATAAGTGGATATCTGTCAAGAAAAAAGTCCTACTAGAGAAATAAACTAGAATATTACAAGTGGTAAGCAGGTATGATGATACTTACCGTTCGTTTTCCTGCTTTTTCTTTATTAATCAGTTTCTACATAGGTAATACATAACATTCATTTCATTACACCAACAAGTTTTAGTCAGCTTATCGAATTTCGTTCAGCATTCACTAACATACACAACTCAAATTATTTTTCTAAACCATTCAGATATCGACAAAATTGTATATTAACGATTTTCGCTTCAAAATGATAGGAATCGTAATTTTCTAAGTTCTAGCAAAAACTAAGCAACGCTAAGTTGGATGTGCTATTTCCACTCTACACCACAGAGTACTTTTATAATAATATAAAAGTACTCTGTGGTGTAGAGTGGAAATATATATAGAAATAAATATATATAGAATATATTATATTCTCTACACTATTTTTTTATACGTACAATACCTTGAATACATTCTAAACTGCTATTTTCACAATGAGACGACGAGTCGTCGACCGCTGACCGACGATATCCGTGACTTCTACTCACCAATAGGTGGAGCTAAATTCTATAAAAAAAATTGTAGTCATTTTTATAGTCCCGATAATATCTTTAGTTTGTAGTATTTATTATTATTATGTATTCTATGTATGTATTTTACAAAAAAAGTATATAAGTATTCTATCAGCCATCTGGTTCCCATAGTACATGCTTTGCTTAGTTTGGGCTAGATGGCGCTGTGTCAAATGTCCAGTCCACAAATATTTATTTGACTATTGTTTAGGGATCTGTATACTTGAACATTTGTTTTGTTTTGTACAAGTACCTCCTATCTACATATATTCCACCAATATATATATATACTACTAGCTGCCGCCCGCGGCTTCGCTCACGTGGTACCCGGATGAAAAATATAATTCTAATTTTTCTCGCCGTAAAAACCATCCTTGAACTTCAACGAACATTTTAAAAAAAGATTTGGCCAAATTGGTCCAGGCGTTGTTGAGTTATGCGCTTACCAACACATTTTGCGATTCATTTTTATATTATAGATATAGCCTCAAAGGTTTGCTGGAAGAAAACTCTTTGCAGAATTAAGCTCTATCTGTCTTTCTTTTAATGTGCCATAAATGTACTAAAACAAATTCTACGGCAGTTTCCTAAAAATATGGTGTGCATGGGCCTGTTTTATGATGTTTAAGTATTTTAAGCCACGAATAGATTTATGACGTGTCCAAATGATCCCCGTGATTTTAAGGAATAAACAATTTTAACTTTTAAATCAACCTAGTCATTTATGTGATCTTCAGAGCCTGTGTTTGTGTTGGTTTTCGTAGTTTCCGATACCCACCAAACAGACTAATATTGTGGGCTCAGAACGATGTATATCACTGTTGAATGTGTTATTATTTCTGAGGCAATAAAGCAACGAATATTTTATTTGTATTTTTATTAATCATATAAATTAAAATTATCAGTTAGATAAGTTAACTAAAACAAAATTTCTATCAGCCATGTGGTGTCCATAGTAATGCCATAGTACAAGCTTTGTTTAGTTTGGGGCTAGATGGCGCTGTGTGAAATGTCCACAAATATTTATTTACATAATTGACAGGATAATTAAAAATCAAAGTTGCCTCAAATAATTATTTTTTGTATGTTTAATATTAATAGTTAGATAGTTAAATTATTGTAACATACATGTAATGTACATACATACATATAATCACCCCCTATCCCTAATGGATTGAGCCACAAGTAATCATAAGAAAACTTGTAATTTACTACATAATTGTACATTAAATTTTATTTTGATTACTTGTGTACAAATACAACAGGCCCCTACCCACAGCAGGTAGGGCCTCTAGCTGGACCGATTTCATGACTTCTGATTTGTTGGATTTGTCTCCGCTTCAAATAGCAGAATAAACTACATAATGAAACATTTGAAAATTTGCATTATTAATTCTAAGGCGGTACGAAGTTCCCAGTCAGGCTAGTATAGTATGCAAATAAAGGATAAAAATTTGGTACAACTGGAGTCAATGCAGGAAGACAGGTACTTTGTTTATAAAGATGGCAGGTGATTGAGCCCCTCTGATATCCTCAGGCAGAGCGTTCCAGAGGCGGACAGCCTTCACTGTGAAAAATTAAGGCCTATCACCATTTATTGTAGATGATTTATACAGTGTCAGGACGCAACTTTTACCTTCACATACGGGACGCTGTAGTGCCTGGGACGTATTAAGATGGAGTAGGTTTGCCCAGCACCTATTCCATTCTCTCAACTTAGTCAGCCTTGTCCACAGGAAAGACATGGTCAATACGTGCGGAGCTGACGATGGTATAGCGCATATAATTTTTTCGCATCGATACCTACACGAGCGGGTTTGAACCCACAATAGGTCACTATTCTTCCACATTAGGAATCTGGTCTACAATCATAACTACGGCAAACTATATTCAAAATGATGCGTTTTCATATGCCCCTTCAAGCTACATTTCTGCACAAACGCTTGCCCGCATGCCGGGCACACAAACCTCCTATCATTATTATGTATCCTCATATGCTCCCTCAACGTCTTCTTCCTAGCATAAGACTTCTTACAAACCGAACACTCAAACACTCTCTCCCCATTATGCTTAATCATATGCACTTTTAACTCATTCTTCGTGTAACACCTGTAGTTGCAAACATCACACTGGTTCTCTCGTTCTTCCAAATGGTCTCGCTTCAAATGTCTCGACAGAGTATACCGCCGGTCGAAGGTCCTGTCACATACATTGCAGTTGTATTTTAACGCAGCTAGGCCGTGAGCATCCTCCATATGCTTCTGCCGCTTGAAATACTCCATGAATCGCTCGTTGCATTTGGTGCATTTGAAGCGCTTCTTCATGTTGTGGACGGCGTTGAAATGGTTTGTCTTCTTCTGCTTTGTGCCGAATATTTTACCGCATGCCGGGCAGGCGTGCTTGCCTTCCTCGTGGTTTCCTTTGTGGTGGACTTTCAGTCTATATTTTGTTACGTAACCACTGCCGCATATCTGGAACAAAATATTGGGATTTAAATCCAACTTCCTACTAATATGAAAGAAAGAAATAACATTTATTTGACGGCCTCGGTGGTGTGGCGGACGAGTGCTTAGCTGAGATGCAAGAGGCGCAGGTTCGATTCCCGCAGCGGGAGAAATGTTTGTCTGTTCTGCAAATATTTCTTCCGGGTCTGGGTGTTGTAATATTATGTATCATACTAACTGCCGCCCGCGCCTTCGCTCGCATGGTAACCGGATAAAATCAGCCCATATGTTAATCCAGCACATGTACTATGTATATTCCAAGTTTCATGCAAATACATTCAGCCGTTTAGGCGTGATTGAGGCACAAACATCCAAACATTCAAGTATTCAAACATCCAAACATCCTCACAAACTTTCGCATTTATAATACTAGCAGCCGCCCGCGGCTTCGCTCACGCGGTACCCAGATAAAAAGTACCCTATGTCCCATTCCAGCACACGTAGGTACCTACTATCCTCATTATTCATTATAATATAGTGTACGCTAAACGATGACTAAAGTATTGCCATCTCTTACCATTTCATAATGACAAACAGTGACAGGGCTAACTTTATGCAATGGCTAACTTTAGCGAACGAATATGAATAATAGGGTATGTAAGTATATTCCGTAGTTTTTGCGTGAAAGAGTAACAAACATACCTAAATCTAAAAATTAAGAAATTTCGGTGAATTTAGTAAAAATTTTGAGAGTTAAGATAAACATTTCAAAACGCAACGATAGCGCGTCAAAATTTGATCAGAATTAGCAGCGACATCTAGTTTTCAAACGTAGAATTACGTCAGAACTCCATGAATAATCAAGATTGGAAACTTATTAGACCAGTAATAATTTATGCTTCCTTTCACAGGTACTTTGACATTGACAGTTCCTTTTCCATATGTTTTGTATCATCTATTACTAATCTTTGGTATCATCGCTGTCATATGTCAAAATAAAAGTATTCTATTTTTCATGAAAAACATGCCAAAAATAAAGAATTTGCAGGTAATTATGACATCAACTAAATGAGAAAAATCGGCTCTTTAATTTGATATAGGTTATGTGCAGTTTTAGACCAAAAATTGATTCCAGGTTTTCATCCCTTTTCACCCCTTTAGAGGTTGAATTTTGAAAAATCCCTTCTTAGTACACCCCTACGTACCAAGGTTTACCTACACTGAAAATTTCAAATCTCTACGTCCAGCGGTTTAGGCTGTGCGTTGTCTGTCAGTCAGTCAGTCAGTCAGTCAGTCAGTCAGTCAGGACAAAGATTCTTATAATATAAGATAAGTAAGAAGTAAGATTATGTATGCATTTACAAAAAACAAATTATAATAAGTATTCTATTAGCCATCTGGTGTTCATAGTACAAGCTTTGCTTAGTTTGGGGCTAGATGGCGCTGTGTGAAATGTCCACGAATATTTATTTTTATTTTTTTATTAACTATTCCCCAATCAGCCTTTAAGCAGTCTGGTACAGCCTGACAGCTGCAATAAACACTTGTAACCCACCTTACAGACGTAGTTCCTGAAATGTCCGTTCATATGTCTCTCCACGGCCCCGAAGGTCTCGTACCGGCTGGAGCACATCTGGCAGACGTACTGCGCGCCCACGGCGAAGGGGATGACGCGTGACGTCACGTGCTGGAGCAGCGTCTTGCCGTGCTTGTGGGCGAGGTGCGCGGTCAGCTCGCGCAGGGTGGGCGTGGCCAGGGAGCAGATGCCGCAGGCGAGGTCGGTCACATCAACGTATACTATGAAACTTTCGGGACTGAAGTGTTTGAACACCCTGGAATAAGGTATATATTAAACTAGCTGTTGCACGCGGCTTCGTACGCGGGTAGTAGGTACATTATTTTGCTCTTTATTTAATAGCTTTCGCAGCTCACGCCAAAAAGTATTTTGGGTTTTCTAACTTGGGTTACAATATTGCATTTTCTTACGGAATCCTAATTTTTTTGAAAATATATTATAGCCTATACTGGACCCTGATAATATAGCTTTCTATTGGTGAAAGAATTTTTGAAATCGGTCCAGTAGTTTCGGAGCCTATTCGTTACAAACAAAAAAATCTTTCCTCTATAAAATATTAGTATAGATAAATACATACTATCACGCCCATTTCCCTAAAGGGGGGAACAGAGCCACAAGTTAACATAAGAAAACTTGCAGCCACTTCTGATTTAAAGGCCCAAGATGGAGGAGAACCATGGTGACAGGAGATCAGCCCATCGCCCATATAGATGGCCCATCATTTTGGAGAGGATGCTATCCCTTAGTCGACTTTTACGACATGCTCGGGGAGAGAAGCAGCTGGACGCATTCCATTCTTTTTCTTTACTTCCAGTCCAGCAGAGAAGTAGCAAATATTTATTAAATATTTGTGGACATTTCACACAGCGCCATCTAGCCCCAAACTAAGCAAAGCTTGTACTATGGGAACTAAATGGTTGATAGAATACTTATATACTTTTTTTGACGGCCTCGGTGGCGTGGCGGAAGATTGCTCGGCAGAGGCGCAAGAGGCGCGGGTTCGATTCCCGCTGCGGTAGAAATGTTTGCATGATCTGCAAATATTTCTTCCGGGTCTGGGTGTTGTGGTACCATGGCACTCGTAGTTTCTGATGCCCACGACACAGGGAATCCTAGTGTGGAGTCAGGACTATGTGTGTTATTTATTTATTTGTTAAAAACGAACTTTCATCATCATCTCCCTGCCCTTATCCCACTTAAGTGGGCACAACATGTTTTCCTCTTCTTTGGTCTACCTCTACCCTTGTATCCATCCACTTTCATATCTAACATTCTTCTCGTCACATGACATTCATCCCTCCCCTTTCATTATCTTTTAAATACATCACTACATGGCATAAAACAAACGCGCAATATATATGGTACTAATGCCTTGTGTGTGGTTCACCTGGCTAGTTCCGAGTGGTCATGGCCGGCGGTGTGTTCCTTCAGTTGCTCAAAGTGCTCGAAGAGAGCTCTACAGTAGAAGCACGGGAAGCCGATCCGCCGCTTGCTTTTGAACGGAGTCATGTTGGAGTATCTGTAACAAACAATGCTATATTTATTTATTTTTATGTATTTATTTTCGGAAAACCAACTATAGTAACCAAGCTATATATAATAAATGTCCTTAATAACTATGATTTATGTAGGTATATGTTTGTATTTATTTTCTATGTAGGTATCTATTTGTGTATGTTTATGTAAGTATATTGTTTTTGACATGAATGTAGGTTTAGAAATTATTGTCACATTATTTATTAAAAGTGCACCTCGGCCAATCTTCAACTTCTTTAAATTCCTCTCCATCCAAAGGTTGTCTGGAAGAGATCGCTTATTAGCGATAAAACCGCCCATTGTACAATATCTTCATTTTGTTAATTAATTTGTTTAATTTGTAAGATGTGCAATAAAGTGTTTTCATTCATTCATTCATATGATAGAAACAGAGAGCCAATCACAGGTTCTCACTGGTAGTACTAGAATATTATTCAATGTGAACACTAATTTAACAAACTTATCTATCACTAAGTTAAACAGTAAGTAAGTTAAACTTTAGGGTTAAAAAATTTTTGTGCTAAGCATCGTCTTGCCTTGGGAATACCATATATGGGGTAGGCAGAGATCACGGATCTCCATCCATCCCAGCAGACGCCTCATTTGTCAAAATCCGTCCAGCCGTTTCGGCTACAGAATAATAAACTGAAAATGCTTACTTATAGCCACCATGTTCGATTTTTTTACACTTCATTATAGCCTATGATATTATAAGTATGATAGAATAGTATTGTAAGTATGTATTTACAAAAAAAAATTATATAAGTATTCTATCAGCCATCTGGTACCCATAGTACAAGCTTTGCTTAGTTTGGGGCTAGATGGCGCTGTGTGAAATGTCCACAAATATTTATTTATTTATTTATTTTTGACACTCTCGTCATCCAGACTTATCTGCTGGACTGGATGTAAAGAAAAAACATAGAATGCGTCCAGCTGCTTCTCTCCCCGAGCATGTCGTAAAAGTCAACTAAGGGATAGTATCCTCCAACATGATGAGATACAATAAGCTAGTATTCCCGAGGAGGGTTGACGTCAGGCAGGCGGCCGGTCATAAAACACCTTAGTCAAAACTCTTACAGCGTGATCCAAGGATCATGTGCCGACCCCCCATAGAGTGGGATAGGAACAGGAAGATGATGATGACACACATATATACACTCCAAACACACTAGCTTCCTTCGACCAAAAACTTGGGTTTGCCCCATGGATCACAGGTATACCTAATGAGTGTTTCAGCGTTGTGAGCGAGCGCAGCTTTCTCGCCGAGCGCTATGGGTAGCGCGCGCCGCCGGGACGACACCAACGGAATCGCACGTGAACTTATCTCCACATCTGAAAGGATAGGATTAGTTTAGCAACGGGATCGAGCGGGAACCTATCTCCTCATCTGAAAGGATAGGATTAGTTTAGCAACGGGATCGAGCGGGAACCTATCTCCTCATCTGAAAGGACAGCGCCTATTCCATCCTCTCAGCTTAGTCGGCCTTGTCCACAGGAAAGACATGGTCAATACATGCGGGGCTGACTAAGCCGCGGGTTTCCTCACGATGTTTTCCTTCACCGTTTGAGAGTTACTGGTATAGCGTAAACAATTTCTTCTCACAGAAAAATCCATTAGTATTTGGTACACGACAAGATTTGAACCCACCACCTTAGGATTGGAAAGCGGGGTCACTACCAACTAGACCACCAGTGCTCTCTATACAGCTGGTAGTAATCTTACTTATACTATAAATGCGAAAGTTTGTGAGGATGTTTGGATGTTTATGCCTCAATCACGCCTAAACGGCGGAACGGATTTGAATGAAACTTGGAATACACATAGTACATGTGCTGGATTAACATGTAGGCTATTTTTCATCCGGGTACCACGCGAGTGAAGCCGCGGAAGGCAGCTAGTTAGTGATATAGTCGTATCGTACATACGTGTGAGCATGTCGAGGTGCCGCGCGAAGTGCGGAGCGGCGCGCGGCAGGTCGGCGCGCGTCGGGAGTCGCGCGACGTTGCTGAAGCGCGCCAGTAGTTCCGCCTCACCCGCCACTAGCTCAGACGACTCCGTTTCTGAATATAACACTCAATCAAATATTTGTGGACATTCCACACAGCGCCATCTAGCCCCAAAGCTTGTACTATGGGATGGGAACCACTCAATCAAATATTTGTGGACATTTCACACAGCGCCATCTAGCACAAAACCAAGCAAAGCTTGTACTATGGGCACTAGATGGCTGATAGTATACTTATATACTTTTTTTCTAAATACATACTTGTAATACATAATACTACAGTACCCGGGACGAAATTTTTGCGGAACGTGCAAACATTTCGCCCGCAGCGGGAATCGAACGCCTCTTGCGGCTCAACCTAGAAGTCGCCCGCCACGCCACCGAGGTCGTTAGATAAAATAAAATAAAATAAATAATAAATAACACCTAACAGTCACGCACATAGTCCTGACCCCACACTAGGATTCCCTGTGTCGTGGGTATCAGAAACTACGAGTACCATGCTACCACAACACCCAAACCCGGAAGAAATATTTGCAGAACATTCAAACATTTCTTCCGCAGTGGGAATCGAACCCGCGCCTCGCGTCTCAGCCCAGCAATCGCCCGCCACGCCACCGAGGCCGTCATGTGTCTTAAAATCATCAACGATCAATAAATACTGACCAGGCAGGTCGTCAGCAGACAAGAAGTCCGAATCATAAGCGTGTTCCATCACCAAGTCATCACAAAGTTCCTCCTTCACTTTGGACTCCCATTTCATGTCCGTCACACTGGAGTCTTGCACTGGAAAATAACGAAAACACATATTAAAAAAAAAATTAACAAAAAGAAAAATTATCTAACATACATAATTATCACATCCTAATGATGAGAGCATTGGTGGTCTAGTCGGTGAACTCCGCCTTCCGATGCTAGGGTCGTGGGTTCAAATCCGGTCGCGTACCAGTGGATTTTTTTGTGCGAAAAATTTATGTGCCCTATACTAGTACTCTCGAACGGTGAAGGAAAACTGCCTCACAAACAAAACAAACAATATTTAACTTCACAAACCAATACAAAAGAAAAAGATAAAGATAAAGATAAAGATCATTTATTTGTCTTGAATATGGTCATAATTTTACATTTTTGTTATTTATAATGTCAATGGAGTCCAGCATATTCAGTCATAATAATATGACATACAAATACTTATTATCTAGGGAACTAAAATCAAATTAAAAAAATATATATGTATATATAAAGAAAAAAAAAAGCAATGTCAAAACTTAATAAAATAAAATAAAGAAACAGTTGTGCTATCTAAAGGCCGTTGCAAACGGTCTATAGATAGCTCACCTGATCCAGCTCATCAGACGGTGGAAGCGTGCCCAAGACGCTGGCCACATTGCCTTATAATATTAATAAGGATAATTAGCATTTCGAACCCTGCATACACGGCTCATTTCCTCTCCAGTCACCCTTGTTCTGATGAATAAATAAAAAACATACCATCAACAAACAGCATATTCTTTTTGATAACATCCAACAGATGACGCTCCGTGCGCGCGGTGAGAGAACGGAAGCTCTGTGCGTCCCGCAGCCGAGCGATGCAACGAGAACATATCAGTATTGTTAGTTCTCGGGCTTTTGATAGCTGAAACAAATAACAGGAATGTGCAAACCTCGACGGGGCTTATGGACTCTTGGGGTGGAGATCCTAGGTTTGAGGACATGTGTCCAACGCGTTTTCAAAATTCTTTTAGGGCGCTCTTATAAGTTGTAGGTATTAGTTACTTTTTTTTTTTTTTTTTCTTCTTATTTATTTTAGGGACCTTTGTCGCAAGGCGACCATGTCGGTCCCATAGGGATCTCATTTTGGAGAATAGACAAAACCACCATAGACCTGGTAACCACCATGTGAGCATAGGCTAGAATTGTAGGTTCCATCCTTATGACATTCTTTTACATAGTCCATTGTTAGACAGAAAATAAAATCCTGCTGGATTGCTGGCCGTCTCACTGGTAATATCAATTAATTTACTTATTAGGTTTGAGAATGGTTCTGAAATCTGAAAAATATACCAAGTAGGTTCTATTAAACTTGATCAACCTCTGCTGTCTCGATTTTTTTCATTGGATTCAATGAAATGATCCTTACAAGCAGCTGAGTTGATTTGCATCAATTTCTTTCGTCTACATTACCCATTTTTGTAACTCAAGCTTCTCCAAAAAGTTTACAAAGCCAAAATTGTTTTCACAAAAAAAGGCCAAATCGTTCTTATGACACTCTTCCTGTACCTCTTGTGGTTTCGGATTTTCCCATGCTGCCCCAGTTATTATACACTGTAGAGTACTTACGCAAAGATTGAATGTTTCCTTAAAAATATCGTTATAAACTTCTCGTACTCCATTGAATTGATATTCCTGCAAGATATCTCTGTGGTTGCCTCTTGCCAGGCAACATCGACACTCTCCGTAGATACATTTGTCCTCGGAATCATTTTCCATGCCGTTTTGCAAGTGTTTTACAAATTCAGGGCGATTTACAAAAATGTAAACAAACAAAACAAACCAAATCCAACCCAAACCCACCCAGTCACAGTCACCTCGTCTAAAGCATTCATTCGTTTATTCCTTCATTCTTTTTATTTGATCTAAGTCTCATTCATTTCAGTTCTAGTTTCAATAAATACAGATTAAAAATACTACAGTATCCTCTTTATAATGATGGACCACATGATGGGCAATGATGGGCTGAGCACCTGTCACCATGGTTCACCATTATCCATCTTATGACTTTAAATCAGAAGTGGCTACAAGTTATAACTTGTGGCTCTGCCCACCCCATTATGAATATGGGTGTGATAGTATGTATGTAAAAATACCACAAAATTCATTTTGCTTGTAAAATAACAATTTATCATTAATAAAAAAAGTTTCTTGGCATTTACGAATCCGTTGGTGGTATTTCCAAAAAGCTAACTAAATTGACAGTGAAAACAAAAGATAGCTCCATCTAGTGATGAGTATAAAAGTGTTCAGTGTCGTGGAAATAATAGCTTTCAATAGATAGATAAACAAGCTTAATGTAGTCTGTGACCGACTATGACATTTGATGTGATTTGACAATCATTCTGTTCTGCTGAACTTGGTTTGTTTGGTTGCTGAAAAGTAATTAAAAAATCATTGTTTTCATTCTAATAATAACATAAATGTGTGGAAATGGCGACTTCATCTGCTGCAGGGAATAGTAAAGGACCTCTTATAGACCCAGGACTCTGTCGATGCTGCAGATCCATCAAGAAATGCCGACTTCTCTCCGCCGAGTACGAATGGTCGGGGCAGAAAGAAATATATTCTGAAATGTTTATGGATTGTTTTGGCCTTCTAGTGAGTGTTATCATTACGAAAATTTTCACTTTGTTGTCGCTAAGTTTGTAAGATCTAGTACCTACTAGGTATTGTCACAATAACATGATTAGAAACTTAGATATGTAGGTAGGCACCAATTGGTGGCCAGAGATCCCTGCTATCAGTTAGAAAAGCTGGCCTTGTAAGTTTAGGTACGATCAAATGCTCACCACTAATACTTCCTAGCCATCTGCAAAAATTCTATGCACCAGAATAATAATAATAATAACAGTCACATACATAATCCTGACCCCACACTAGGATTCCCAATGTCGTGGGTATCAGAAACTACGAGTACCATGGTACCACAACACCCAGACCCGTAAGAAATATTTACAGATCATACAAACATTTCTTCCGCAGCGGGAACCAAACCCGCGCCTCTTGCGTCTCTGCCGAGCAAATACACAAACATACAAACATCCTCTCCAGGTACGGTCCGAAGGTCACAGGGGACATGACCCCCCTCAAAATCATACATGTCAAATTGAAAACGCTTCTAAAAATTTACAAAATAAAAAAAATATTTTTTTGCCCCTACCCATGATGCCAATAAAAATAGAAGGCTTCCATTTCTGCCCTCCTAGTGAAGAACGTAGTAACTATGTCAAACATATTTTGATAAGTGAGTAAGAACAAATTGTTGTATTTTGTTAGGCGATTCCGAATGTGTTAACTAATTTTTTACAAAAATGCTTGTTACTGCGTTCTTCACTAGGATGGCAGATTTGTTTTATAATGTGTGCAATAAAATCCGATTTACTCGACATATTCTATTATTAGTGACCCCCTCCAAAATTTCAGGCTGCTGATCCTCACAAACTTTCAGAACATGCAAACTTTTCTGCCGCAACGGGAATCGAACCTCTTGCGTTTCAAACTGAGCACTTGCTTGCCACTCCACAGAGGCCATCATTACATATACAATGTGTCATAAAATAACATTTTGACCAAACTAGCTATCGAACCTGGACGGCGACAGCAAGGAATGCTGCATTTGTGCCACCTGTGTGGGCCGGCTGAGAGAGGCCTGCGCCTTCAGACAACAAGTACTGCAGTGTGAGCAGGCCCTGCTGAATCTCATACAGAGCAAGGAAGGTACGTAGACTCTAATATAAATGACTTATTATATTACTCACAAACTAGCTTACTTCCCTGCTGGACTAGGAGTAAAGAATGTATCCAGCTGCTTCTCTCCCCGAGCATGTAAAAGTCGACAAATTTCAAAGTATATTAGCGGCGCAAACATCAGATGCAGCAAAAATGCTTTATCTGGCAATGGACGGTTTGAGTTGATGTATGAGTAAGAAGATACGATGGAACAGACTTCGTCATCAGTCGACGCAAAGTTTCATAAAAAAAGAGACAAAAAAATAAAAAGTTGACTAAGGGATAGTATCCTAATTCTAATTAATGGTAGGGGAACAAAGATCTGCACTGATGTCCCACTGTGATTGTATTGTGCATTATCCCCCTCCGGATAATATCCTCCAAAATGATGGACCATCTATATGGGCTGATTACCTGCCACCATTCACTATATCCATCTTGGAACTGTCAGGAGTGGCTGTAAGTTTTCTCATGACTACTTGCAGCTTTGCCCACCCTTTTAGTGATACAGGTGTGATAATAATTTGTGTTTTTTTTATTATTAGAAATAATGTAGAGAGAGAGTAAAGGTACGAGTTGGCAGCGGACGACATGAGGCAGCAGCGGACGACGTGTCGCAGCGACACTACTGGTTTCTATGTATTTCTATGAAACGCGTCGCTAGCTTCGTGTCGCTAACCACGGAGGGAATTTCATAGAAATTGCTGCTGCCTCATGTCGTCCGCTGCCAACTCGCACCTTAATTCAGTTGGTTGGCTTTTTAATCAACCTTACCAAAATTAATTTGTCCCTGTTATTCCAGAGGACAAGAAGCTATGGCAAGTGGATGTGAAGATGGAGCCGGCGTGTGATTCTGACACTCCCCTGGCCCTCGCTGACCTCTCCCCCGAAGGAACTGATACTGACTATGGTGAGTGACATCCACTAAGGTTAGAATATAATAGTATTTTATTTGCAACAGCATTTATAAACTACACTAGCTGCCGCCCGCGGCTTCGCTCGCGTGGTACCCGGATAAAAAATAGCCTATATGTTAATCCAGTACATGTACTATGTATATTCCAAGTTTCGTTCAGATCCGTTCAGCTGTTTAGGCGTGATTGAGGCACAAACATCCAAACATCGTTACAAACTTTCGTACTAGATGGCAGCACAGGTAAAGTTAGTACGCGCTATCGTTGCGTTTTGAGCTTTACGCCGGTAGTTTCAAGCAAACTAAGACTTTTCAATTTTATAATATAAGTAAGAAGTAAGATTTAACTTTATATTCTCTTTCCCCAGAGCCCAGCAAAGTCCTCAAGCTGAAGTTGAAAACCGAGAAGGGTAAGAAACGTCGCAAGCCCAGGAAGAGTTCTCTGAGCGCCATGAGGGACCAGCTCCTCAGCAGCATGACGAGACTGCGCGCCAAGCTCGACGGCACCGACCACGACGATAAATATGGTAAATGCGACCAGCTGCTTCTCTCCCCGAGCATGTCGTAAAAGTCGACTAAGGGATATCCTCTCCAACATGATGGAACTATATGGGCGATGGGCTGATCACCTGTCGCAATGGTTCACCATATCCATTCGGGATTTTGAATTAGGAGTGGCTGCAAGTTTTGTTATGATTTCTTGTGGTCTGTCTACTCAGTTAGGGATAATTATATAAATAAATAAATAATAAATATTTGTGGCCATTTCACACAGCGCCATCTAGCCCCAAGCTAAGCAAAGCTTGTACTATGGGAACCAGATGGCTGGTAGAATACTTATATACTTACTTTTTATTTTTGTAAATACATACTTACGATACCCATCCAAATTGTGACCGCGCACAACGTTGTTTAACTTCAACGATCAATCGAGAACGTCTAAGCAAAAGCTACGCTACACTACAAAAACTTTTCTTCCAGTTCCAGAGCCGGAAAAACCAAAGATCACCTCAACAGCGAAGCGGAAAAAGGCTGACCTCGCCCACGACGATATGGTGTTCAAAAACACCGTTACCATAGTCCACCATTCATACATCTGCCCCTTCGTCACCAGGATAAGCATGTATTATTGCTACTATTGCAAGGACCAATTTACAAACCCCACAGAATTGAGAGAACATACCCTCTCCCACGATCCTAGAAACAAGTTCGAACACATGATAGAATACAACAAAATGCCTAAAATGGACGTTACAAGAGTGGACTGTCGGCTATGTCCAGAGAAAATAGATACAGTTGAAAATTTCAAAAAACACATCACCAATGTACATGGAAAAATGCTATACCCAATAGAAAATGAGTTCATCAAATTCAAGCTCACAATGAACAATCTCAAATGTCTGGAATGCGACGCAACCTTTCCATACATAGATTCGTTGGTAAAACATATGATAGAACACTTCGGTACGTTTGTTTGTGATCTATGCGGGGCCTGTTTTATTGTCCTTGCATCATTACGAAGCCATATCAAAAACCATACAAAGGTAGACTTGAACTTTCCCTGCGAGATATGCGGAAAGAATTTGAAATCCAAATACAGCAGAGTCTTACACATAGCGACTGTCCACGAGAAGAAAGCTACAATTAATTGCTACAAATGCGAAGCTACCTTCATGTCTTACGCTTTAAGAACTAAACATCTTATAGAGGTGCACGGTGACAAACGGACATTTCCCTGCAAGTTCTGTGACAAAGTCTACAATAGAAGGAAAACTTTGGGAGAACATAACCGGAGGAACCATTTGAAAGTTTTTAGGCACAAGTGTGATTTGTGTGACCAGAAGTTCTATCTACCGTCTAGGTTGAAGGAACATATGGCAACTCACACGGGGGAAAGGAATTTTCGATGTGAATTCTGTGATAAAAGTTATCCGAGGCTCCAGTCTTTGCAGGAACATATGAGAACCCATAGCAATGAAAGACGGTTTAAGTGTGACTTATGTGGGGCCGCCTTCACTCACAACGGTAGTTTGAAAATACATATGAAGGGTCATCATCAATACGATTTGGAAGCTAGTTTTAATTGATATTGTTTAATCTAAGGGAAGACTTACGCATCTCGACCAAATCGGTGAGGTTCTGGGTATCCGTGCCCTCTGCCTACCCCTCCGGGAAACAGACGTGATATTATGCTGTGCATATTCTATCCTACTAATACATATTGTGAATCTGAAAGTTTGTGGCTTAGTCTCAGCTTAACGTACGAACGGATTTGAATTAAAACTTGAAATATATGTCACCGTAAAATTGTAAATACAGTTAGATTATAATCTATCTTGCGAGATAGATTATAATCTATCTCGCAAGTGAAATCTACCTATCTCGCAAATTTGTGAACTGTCGAAAGATTGTGAACCGTAACATACTGCTTACAATTTAACACATTGTTACTTTTCCACCCGATCAGGACCGGATTATCCATGAGGCGGATTAGGCAACTGCCTAGAGGCCCCGCATCGACTAGGGGCCCCGTGCATGCACGCACCAAGAAAAAAAAACGTTTCATCGAACGATTTTTTTTTTGAAAATTTGTGTATTTCCTCAATATTATTCCTTTCTCCGCGTGATTAATTGCATTGCCTAGGGGCCCTGATAGGGTTAATCCGGCCCTGCACCCGATCAAATTCAGTTGGTTAAGTTAGAGTGAGCACTGCACTGCCGCGAGAGGCGAGCGAGCACAGCGAGCATGCCGCGTCAGCGCCCGCCGAAGCGCCAATAAATGTCACGGTTCACAATCTTTCCGACAGTTTACAATCTCGCGAGATAGATTATAATCTAACGGTATTTACAATTTTACGTTGACATAAGTATACATAGTTTGTGACCTAAAATAACATCTATGCTAGTTTATCCGGGCACAGCGCGAGTGAAGCCACGTTCTGAAGCTAGTGAGAGTATAATTTATTGTAGATTTAATAATTTATTTTGTACCGTACCGGAATTGTTTTTTTTTCACATTTAATTTTCGTTTTTTATTGATGATGATAATGAGACAGACCTGCCCGCGCACCTCGCACCCTAAAAGAACCAAATAAAAGAAAAGACGGCGCGCCGCGAACAACAAAAGTGAAGACACACAAAACCATGCTCCTGCAAGTCTGAGAGCAAGTGTTAGTGGGGCGACAAAGCTTACTACGAAAATGTATGGAAGGTTATTCGAGTAGCCTGTCTCTATCGCGCCGATGATCTGACGCTTTGAAAGTCTACATTAACCCCCGAATACTCAAACGCGACTCGGAGTTGAGCACGTCTCAACTCACGATTTTTTGACAGTATCTGATGAAAATCTGTCAAAAAAAAATCGTCATTTGAGACGTGCTCAACTATGAGATGCGTTTGAGTATTCTGGGGTTAGACTCATTTGATTTGATGAGGTCTTAAGTCAGGTTCAAGTCCTAACATTACCTACAATATGAGGGTTTAGACTTAGATGCTTTTGAGATCGCTTATAATTTAGATGGTTTCTAAAGGTGGATGCAAATTTAAACATTAAAATATGACACATGCCTGCATTAAATGTAAGTAGGTAGATAACATATTATAATTTTACGTGAGTTTTAAAGTCAGTATTGAAATAAAATAAGTGATTTTGATATTAGTGTTTTATTCGCAATATGACATTTTCTGTTTTCAAAACACCCACTTTCTTACCAGACATTATCAGTTCCGGCTTTACTGTATACAATCACAAAATTAAAAGCATTTATTATTTTAATGTACTCACAACATTTCAATACTAATATTATATTTAGTGTTGCTTGTAGTGACCTCGAAAAATATTCAGAATATCGATAATGTTACGTCCAACTGCCCTCCTAGTGAAGAACGCAGTAACTAACATTTTTGACAAAAATTAGTTAGATATTCGCAATCTCCTAGCAAAATATGACATTCTGTTCTCACTCACGTATCAAAACATATTTGACATAGGTACCTAGTTACTGCGTTCTTCACTAGGAGGGCAGAATAGTCCGGGCACTAAAAGTTGCCTCCTGAAACTGTATAAATCATCTACTATAGATCGTAAAAGGCATTAATTGTGAAAGTATTTAAAATGAGCCTCAAAGGCATCTTTCTAGCACTTGACTTTACACATGTTATATAACTTTTTTAGATTCTACGACGTCCTTATGATCGGAAAGCGCGGCCGTTAACACTAAGTTAGCTCTGTCCGTGTTTTGCCCATTTCTAAAATGTCTTCATCCGTCAATATTTTAACCTTCGTTGAAATAAATTCCTAGTTCCATCCTCCACCAATCAAATGATACTGACTGATGGTTAACAGGGGTATCACAGTACAGCATATTCTGAATTATGACTTTTCAAATGCGATTTCGAGCAACCATTCTTCTCAATAATTTCGCCACAAAAGTGACAGTTGAACTTTTTCTCCTCGCTGTGGATTCTTAAGTGAACTGTCAAGGCCTTCTTCCTGGCAAACGACTTGTGACAGTACGAACATTCGAAAGTCTTCGCCCCTCCATGTTTATACATGTGATCTCTTAACTCAGATTTGTTGAAACACATAAAAGGGCAAAGATCGCATTGAACATCTTTCCTAGCTAAATGTATCCTCTTAACATGACATGTCAGACTGTATTTTCTGTTAAAAGACCTATCACACTCTGTACATTTGTATGATAGTAATTCCACACCATGTTTTTCCTCCATATGTCTCTGTCTAGTGAAGTAGTCTATGAATTTCTCTGAACATAGAGTACATTGCATTTTTTTGAGCTTCTTGTGGACAAATTCGTTGTGTATCTTAAGTTTGAACTTTGAAGCGAAGATTTTCTTGCACGGCTCGCATTTTATCACTCCTATATGTTTACTATGAAGTAGATAAGTGTGGACTTTCAGTCTGTGTTTCGTAACGAAGCCCGATCCGCATTCCTCGCACACATAGTTCCTGAAATGCTCGTTCATATGTCTGTCTGTCGCTCCGAACGTTTCGAACGTTCTTCCGCACAATTGACAAGCAAAATTGCTCTCCTTATCCTCCAATTTGAAAGGTATAACTCTATCCGCATAGCCAACATACATCTTTTTGCCATGTTCATCCGTTAGATGTCGTCTTAACTCTTCCAGATTATAAACATTTTCATTGCACAAACTGCATTTTAAATCAGTGATATCTGCATAGACAACAAGCGCATCAGCTGTGTACTTCGTCAGTAGCTTGTATAATAAAGCTTTAGGATGTGTAGTTTGATGTTCTCTCAAAGTTTTCGGGTTTACGAAGATATTCCTGCAGTAGAAGCAAGGGAAGCCGGACCGCATTTTACTTTTGAAGACAGTCGCGTTTGAGTTCTCGAGGAGAGTGGCCGCGTTTATCGCTTGCGCGAGTTTCTCTGAAATGGCGACGTGGTTTTCTTTCCGCTTGACCGGTGTCGGTTCCATTAGTGATTGGATAGCGCTTGTGGTCACTATTTTACCTGAAAGTACATCAATATTCAACATGAACTATAATTTATAAAGACGTATAAGAAAAATATGTATAGGAACCAAAGAAAAATATTAAAATTTAATTTTCTTTTTGAATAAACACATTTCATTAACTAATAACAGAGTTTTACATCGATTTTGGTGAGCAAATCCGCTATTGCATTCTTTAGGTTACCTTTTAAAGCTTCCAAGTGTCCATAGAAGATGGGGCATATCCTGAAGAGTGAATCACGACCGGGCAGCGCCCGCAATGTGCCCGCTGAGAACCGAGAAAGGAGTTCCCTCTCCCCGGCCACTAGGTCTTCTTCGCGTTCCGACTCTGAACGAAATTAATCAGAACACTTTATTTCTTCTCTGCTGGACTAGGAGTAAAGAAAAAACAGAATGCATCCAGCTGCTTCTCACCCTGAGCATGTCGTAAGAGTCGACTAAGGGATAGTATCCTCTCCAACATGATTAATCTATATGGGCGATGGGCTGATCACCTGTCACCATGGTTCTTCATATCCATCTTGGAACTCTTGGATCAGATGTGGCTGCAAGTTTTCTTATGATTACTTGTGGCTCTGTCCACCCCGTTAGGGATACGGGCGTGATAATGTGTGTGTCTGAAATATACTTACCGCAGTCTTCATAATGAGGGGAGGGAAGACTGTCACATTCCTCCTGTTTGATGAGCAATGATTCCTGCTCTATGGCCTCATTCCCCTGCAGAAGAACTGGTTGTGGACAAACATTGATTTAATTAAAATAAATCTATGTATTAAAACTCTTTCATTCATTTATTTTGTATCATGCCTATTATGTCAATAAATTGATTTGTATTTGTATCTTAACATTACTGACTGACTACATGCGACGACCATGGCGACCTCGGTGGCGTGGCGTGCGAGTGCTCGGCTGAGACGCAAGAAGTGCGGGTTCGATTCCCGCTAAAGGAGAAATGTTTGTATGTTCTGTAAATATTTCTTCCGCGTCTCAGCCGAGCACCCGCCACCGAGGTCGTCGGGTATGATTGGAGTATTTCAATGAGAGCAAAAAAGTAGCAGAATAAAATATACTCACCATCAACAAATTCCGTCTCATCAAGAATGCCTCGAGTATTTAGCAGCTCTGCTTCTGTCTTTAAAACTTGCAATCTGAAGGTGACAGCATCTTGCAGGCGGTTCACGCAACTCTCGCATATCAAAGTTGTAAGGTTGGAGTTGGATGATAACTGGGAAAAATATTGAATATAATTTTTTTAAGAAGGTCGAATCATCATCTTCCTGCCCTTATCCCACTCTATGTGGGGTCAGCACAGCATGATCCTTGGATCATGCTGTAAGAGTTGGCTAAGGTGTTTTATGACCGGCCACCTGCCTGACGTTTAAGAAGGTCGAATGGGCGCTGTAAATGAGGTCCTATGGGCACTTTTTGCTTTTAGGTCAAGTCTTGTAGGTCCAGTGGGTACCAGATCAAATAAACTACAAACATTTTTGCTCAATTGTTTTTCCAAGAGGGAGACCAAAGACCACCTGGACAGCTGTAGTAAACAGTGACATGGCAGAATGCAATGTTTCCAATGATGGCGTCACGGATAGGGTGAAGTGGAGGAGGAGTGTGAGGAAGGCTGACCCCACCACCATGTGGGATAAATAGTCAGGAAGAGAGTTTTCCAAATACAAATGACTGTACTCGAAATCGCCAACATCATTTAGAAATGTCGATGAAATCCTTCTATAATAAGTAAATGTGAAAGCTAGTGAGGATATTTGTATGTTTGTGCCTAAATCATGCCGTAACAGCTGAACAAATTTGAATGAAAATTGGAATACTTAGGTAGGTATATATAGTATGTGTGTTGGAATAACATATAGGCTACTTTCTATCGGGATACCAAAGAGCGAAGTCACGGGCAGCAGCTAGTGTGTTAATATTTAATTTACACTTTTTGTCAACGCGACCAAGCGTGCTTGCTTGCTTATGTCCGACAGCAAAATGGGCAGATGATAGTCAAAATCGTGGGCCGTAGGTAGATGGATGAGGCTAGCACAGGATCGATGTTAAAGATTAATTCAGAAGTAGGTAGGTACTTTTATGCTTGAAACCTGACGCGTACGAAGTCGCGGGCAACATCTAGTCTTAAATATAGGTGAAAAGCAGGTAAACACTCACAAAAATGTTAAAACAGTGCAAAAAACATTCTTTAAACACAACTCGTTTGCCCTCTAAGAAATATTCCTTCAATAGACTGCAATGATTGCCTTTTATCAGACAACAACGGCACTCCCCGAATTGTCGTTTAGTCTCCATATCTTTCGAAATTGTGATATTCAAATCTAAGTGTAAAATCCAAACACAAATCACATCACAATATGGCTATTTCAACTCACATAGGTTTTGATATCTGCCTTGCTATTTCCACGTGCAGTAACGAGACAATCCGACTTGTCTCTACTCGCCGCTAGATAGAGCTAGCTCCGAAATATCAAAGGAGGCTCAGTACAAGGATGTTACTAATGATTTCTACTATTTACCACTAGATAGAGTTTTGAAACCGAAAATGTTTAGAAAACTGCAAAATTACATAACTACAATTATCACGCCCGTATCCATAACGGTGTGGGCAGCGCAACAAGTGAAGAAAACTTGCAGCCACTTTTAATTCCAAGTCCTAAGATGGATATGGTAAAACCATGGTGACAGGTGATCAGCCCATCGCCTTATTATAGATAGATGGTCCATCATGTGGGAGGATACTATATCTTAGTCGTGTATGTAGTTCGTAAGGGTAAAATTAGAGTAACAACTTTGGGCACATAGTCATACACCTATTTTAGGTATTTTATAATATCAAACAAAGAACCCAAAAACAAAATTCTATTCTTTTTTCAAAAACTCACTTTTTTCTATAACTTTTCAGACTTCGCCTCAGTGGCCCTGGAAAAAATTCTGTATACCTACGGATACCTACCTACTATAATATTATAGGTTCATCATGACTTTTACCACATGCTCGGGGAGAGAAGCAGCGGATTCATTCTGTTTTTTCTTTATTTTGTCCAGCAGAGAAGTCTACAAAATTATACGTATTTTTATCCAAGAAGGACGTAATCAGACATCTCGTATTTTTATAAGTGCTATAATAATTCTCTAATCTCTGACTACAGCCAAACATCATTACTTAAATAAAATAAACTTATGTATTTTTAGACAAATAAATTTAATAAATATTGTAATTCAATATAAGTAAAATAATATAAGTACATTGTCAGTACAAAATACAAACACAATTTTACTGTAAATACATTTTTATAAATATAAATTCATACTTATGCAAACTTATGAATAAAATATTAATCAATTGATGATATTTAAGTAATAAAACTATAATAAATTATGTATAAGTGGGGCATTATTTATGTCAAAATCAACATAAATTTTGTGATCCACGTTATAAGTAAAAATGTAGATTACATTACGCCTAAAAGGTACGCTAACTATAATAAATTAATCTAATTATTACACATAAATGCACTTCTTAAATTAAAATAGCATCATAAAACGGTAATCAGCAAATACTGCTTTGTAAAGCTAATCTCCATAATTAAAGTGTAGAGTATTCAATTCAATTTATTTTAAATAAAGTAGATTATGTACATCAAATCTAATATAAAATTCCTTAAGTTACTGACTGACTAAAAAAAGTGACTACAAAGTCCTAGAAGCATGAAACTAGAAGGGTATATTCCTTTCATATTTGTAGTGTTGGGGTGTACTAAGAAATGACTTACAAGGAAATTTTATTTCTAGAGGATGCAGTGGAAAAATGAACATTGAATAAAAATATGAATACAAGTTTTATTTAAAAATATACAAACATTAAGTTACATACATACCATGTATGTAACTTACTCAATGTTTTGAGCAAATAAAATATCTTTATCTTTAAAAAATCAAACCTGACAAAGTCATGGGACATTCCATTTTGTTATCAATGAAAAAATAAGTAAACAAAAAAAAATATATATACCTAAGTAATGAAGAATATTAGACTTAGGTAGGTACCTACTGATCAAATTTTTTTGCTTACTTCATCATTCGCAATTTGATGTACATAATCTGTTTTTATTCAATTGTGATGTTATGTAAAAATATAATCTGATTTCTTCTATGTAACTTTAGTTTGAGTGGTATATCAACGCGATTAACCTAAGTACTGATTTATTAAATTGATTCAATAACATTCATAGTACATTAACTTTAAATCATTCGAATAATTGATTTACAAAAAGCCTTGTATTAGCTAGGGGACAAAAATCCCGCGTTACCTACGGTCGATGACAACTGACGTCACCAGACATTAACATTAATTTTATTGCAATCTTGTCAATCACGAAATACAAATATATTTATTGCCAAAAAACACAAGATACAGTGGAACTTGCTGGTGGTCTTTGTTAGTATTTGGATAACAAAGTACAAAAAACAAACAACAAGATAAAATTACCCAAATAAAGTTAAACATTTGACTTTTTGTGATAGGGTTGCCAGATGCCTAGTATTTTACGGGTTACCGCGTTTTTCAGGCAATAAAAATCTAGGAACACGTAATTAGCTAAACAAAGCTACCTTTTTATTGCACCTACGGTCGGAGCTTTGGATATGCGGCGAGAGGCTTGCAACCTGTCTCGTATGCGCTAACTGTGGGTATCTGCCACATGTAATGAGACGTACCTCTGACTAACCCCTTATACACCATCAACGCTCTCAAGCCTGGAGATTTGAGAGAATGTCTACCGTACCTGGGAATACAGTTCGGAAGCTGTTTTATTTTTAATTTGACTCCCGTAAAAAGAAGACGAATACGCGTATTTTTCATGCTGGTAACCCTTAAATCAAGAAGTGGCAGGTGGCAACCCTACCTAGTGAGTAGGTAGGAGGCTTTATTTTCTAAGACTATCGCTGTCGTAAGCTGTAGTTCGCGCCAAGCCGTTTCTATAGAATAGAGATAATACGTAATTGTACAAATAAATAGGTCTAAATAACCTTTATTGTGACCCATGGAAGAACTAATGTGATGAACCTAAGTTTCGGTAATTATAACTTTAGTTGCAATCAGTATCTATTTAAAACCATCAAATATGACGGTCTTTATAAAACGTTTTCATAATTTGTGTAATAAGCTGTGTCCCGTGTTCATGTCTTCAAATTGGACAACTGAACAACTGGACGTAATAAATCCAAGAGGATTCAATCCACACATTGTCATCTTGAGGGTAATGCCAAAAATAAATGATTGCCATAAATGTGGGGTGGTACTTTAGATCACAAGAATGTCACATTGATTTTCGCTCATCAAAAATATAGACGTAAACGCCCACTCTTTTATACTAACTCATTTTTGTGATTGGATCATTTAAAGCCCAATTGCAACTGATTACAACAATACACATACTCCAACCAAACTGGTGATACAATTTATGTAAACAAACTGTTGCGTATTTTTTGTTAATACAATGAAATTACTTTAGTTTTAGGTAAACACCTTAATTTAACAATTAGTACGACTTAAAAGTTCTATAAACATGTAATAAAAAAGTTAGTTTTAGGTTATGCATGGACGGTTTGTTTCCATAAATTGTATAACCAGTTTTATATAAACAGTAAAAGTATATAGTTTACGCAAAGGCTCATTTTACTCAGTATGTAAAAAAAACTGCCTGCAGTATTGCTAAGTATCTAACTAGATAAAAAAATAAGTCTATATGCTCTTCCAAAACTTAAACTACTTCAATCTATTCATCTAAATAGGTTCAGCAGCTACAGAGGGATTGAGCCACAAACATACAGTCAGCATCAAAAGAAGATGACTATTTCAGAATATTCAAATAACTTTTTGCGTAGACTGAATGTCAAAATTTTATCAATTAATGGGTAGTCTATTAATCACGTGATGTTTTTAACAACTTTTTAACTCCCCTCCTCCCCCCAGGTAAGTTCGTATGAGCTAGTAGCCAACTGTTGTGACGGACGACTTATAAAACACAGAAAAGCTCAGCTCGTAATGCCACTTGCGGTCACCCCTCCAGGCCGGATTATCTATAAAGCGGATTGTGCAACTGTTTAGGGGCCCCGTGCACGCACCAAGAAAAAAAAAACGTTTTAACGAACGAATTTTTTTTGAAAATTTGTATACTCCTCAATATTATTCCTTTTTTTCGAATTCCTTTTTCCCCGTGAATTGCATTGCCTAGGGGCCCTGATAGGGTTTATCCGGCCCTGCACCCATCCCAATTGTGACCGCGCACAACGTTGCATGACTTCAACGATCAATCAAGAACGTCTAAGCAAACTACGCCACGAGCGCTTCATTATGTATTGCAAAAACGCGACGCGGCCAGTTACAAACAAGTTACCGAGCTGTCAAGTTTCGTTTGGCCATAGCGAATAAAGTCCCAGTAAGTTTTGTCCAAACTGCTAGACCGCTTTCTCCGCCGACCGTACCTACAAAAACTAAGGCCTTTTACCATCTATAGGCAACTTTACCTTCACAGACGGGACGCTGTAGTGCCCGCGACTAATTAAGATGGAGTAGGCTTGAGTAGACCTACAAATATTAATATATATTCTGGAAAACTTCAGATTCCGCTACACTTAATCTAATTATTGCAATTTCCTAAAATTATTATCGTACAAAAAGTCAACTTCACATTCTGGATGGTGACTTTTCAGATGAGCTTTCAAACTAGGATTTTGTATAAAACCTTGCCCGCATATATGGCAACGAAACCGCCTATCGTTTGTATGCGTTCTTATATGGTACTGAAGAGATTTCAGCCTCGGATAACTCTTATCACAGTACTCACATCGAAAGTTCCTTTCGCCCGTGTGAGTGGCCATATGTTCCTTCAACCTGGACGGGAGGTAAAACCTCTGATCGCAATATTCACACTGATGCTTCATCACCTTCTGATGGTTACGCCTCTGGTGCTCAGTTAATGTTTTCTGTCGATTATAAACTTTGTCGCATAAATTGCACGGATACGTCCGCTTCTGGCCGTGTGCTTCGGTCAAATGCTTGTTTTTGAGCGCGTAAGACATAAAACACTCGTCGCATTTAGGACAGCGGATGATCGCCTTTCTCTTATGAACAATATCTACGTGCATATCCTTATAATGGTTAGATTTGAACACCTTACCGCATATTTCACAAGTATGACGCTCGTCGTCCTTATGCCGCTTCAAATGAGCGTCCAACCTGGGCTTCTCCAGGAAACACATGCCACAAATATCACAAGTAAAGTTGCTGAAGTGTGTGTCGATCATATGTGCGCTTAGTGCGTTGAAGTCTTCGAAAACATCACTGCAAACAACACACACTAAATCGTTCCAAGTGAGTCTGAAAAGTAGCATTTTATCTGGAGCTTCGAAGTATATCTTTTTATCATGAACACTGTCGATATGCTGTTTGAATACATTTAAATCATTGATTTTCATAGGACATAGTCTACAATCTATCCTGGTTATGTCTAATTTAGGCATTTTTTTATACCCCATTAGTAGTTGGAACGGTTTTGTGTCATGGGAGATGGTGTGTTCTCTCAAGTCTTCAGGTTTTGGGTAGTAATCCTTGCAATAGAAGCAGTAGTAGTTATTTCTCCTATTCTTGAATGGGCAGACGTATGAATACTGTATGATGGTGAAGAGGTTCTCTTCGGACATACAATCAAGGTCTCTGTCTGGGTTTTGTTTCTTTTCCACTGGAGGTTTTTTCGGTGTCTTCAATCGTTTCTTTGTGCCTGGAAATTAAACTACGTTTAATAACTTAAATGAGCTTTCTGCTTTCTGCATCTTCCCTTTATTAGAGACAATAAGAAAAGTACTATCGGACACATTCTTAAGTATAATCCTACTAATATTATAAATGCGAAAGTTTGTGAGGATGTGTGGATGTGACGATGTATGTTTGTGCCTCAATCACGCCTTAATAAGGGATTTAATGAAACTTGGAACATACATAGCATGTGTGCTGGAATAACATATAGGCTACTTTTTTTTCAGGATACCACGCGAGTGAAGCCGCGGGCGAAAGCTAGTATATTATAAATGATCTCATCATGTTGGAGGACACTATCCCTTAGTCGACTTTTACGACATGCTCGGGGAGAGAAACAGCTGGACGCATTCTATGTTTTTTCTTTACTCCCAGTCCAGTAGAGAAGTACAATAATAAAAAAAAACAAATTGGTTAATCATCAGAACTCTACATTTTTCGTGGTTGTCATTTTATTATTTAGCATAAACTACTAACCTGCCTTCTTCTTTCCCTCTTTATCCTTCAAAACCTTCGCCTTTTTCTTAGCGCCGTTAGCTTTCAACTTGGTTTTCTTCTTAACTCGTTTCTTGAGTGGCTTGTCAGAGTCGGAGGAAGACGCTGACCAGTCGCTGTCCTTGTCGTCATCGTAGTGGGCAGCCTCCTTTATTTCAACTGGTTCTGTTGTTATTTCGAGCTTCTTATCGATTTCTACTGGGGCTTCTTGCTTGGGTGATGGTGGTTTCGTTTCTACATAAAATACAAACGATTTATTAACCTTTTCTACACTAATATTACAAAGAGTACAGATTTTTTTGTTTGTTTGTAACGAACAGGCTTCGAAACTACTGGACCGATTTCAAAAATTCTTTCACCAATAGAAAGCTACATTATCAGTATAGGCAGGCTATAATATATTATCAAAAAAATAGGGATCCGTAAGAAAATTGCAATATTGTAAACCAAGGTAGAAAACCCAAAATAGTTTTTGGCGTGCGTTGCGAAAACTATTGATTATAGAACAAAATAATCATGCCCGAATTCCTAATGGGGTGGGCAGAGCCACAAGTAAACATAAGAATACTTGCTGCCACTTCTGATTTAAAGTCCCAAGATGAATAGGGTGAACCATGGTGACAGGTGAGCAGCCCATCGAACAAATAGATGGTCTATCATGTTGGAGAGGATACTATCCCTTAGTCGACTTTTACGACATGCTCGAGGAGAGAAGCTGCTGGACCAGCATGGTTAAGAAAGAAGTGAGCGCAGAGAACATGCTGTGCCGACCCCACATAGCGTGGGATAAAGGCAGGGAGATGATGATGATGCTTACCGGTAAACGCGGCGTCGGCGTCGTTCGAGTAGTCGACGAACAAGTCGTCGTCGTCGACAGAGTTGTGGTCGCTCACGTCGTCTTTCGGTTCGATTTTCATCTCCATGTCCAGTTGCTTTGTGTTCTTAATTTCTGCGAGTAATTTACTATGTAAGTTTTAATTATATCAAAACTAGCTGCCGCCAGCGGGTCCGCTCGCGTGGTACCCCGATCTGCACTGACGTCCCGCCAGCGGTGGGGTGTATTGTGCATTATCCCCCTGCTAACCCTCCCCCAGCCAGCACAACTCCTTGAAGTACCGGAGAGGGACCTTGGGATGTTGGCAGAATAAGTTTATAAAAGCTGTAACTTTTCTAATGTTGCCTGAAATATTAATTAGAATTAGATTAAGCTAACCGTCTAGATCCTTGTCCGGGTGCAATTTAGCGCTGAGGAAGAGCTGCTCACACTGAAGCAGCTGGCGACGGAACGCACTCGCGTCGCGCAGTCGCACAACACACGTCGCGCAAACGCCGCAGTCCCGCCCGCCCTCGTCCACATGAGACAACTAAAAGCAAGTAAGTTTGTATGAGCTAGTGGCCAACTCTTTTGACGGAGTTTTTAGCCCACCTAAAGGCCTCCATCGTGGTTTAACGACTTAAAAGCCAGGACTGACAATTTAACGTGCCTTGTAATGCCACTTGCAGTCACCCATCTTAATTGTGACCGCGCACAACATTGCTTAACTTCAATGATCAATCAAGACTGTCTAAGCAAGCTACGCCACGGGCGCTTCTTGAGACAACTGAATACAATCACATAATAATAAATAACTGCTTCTCTGCTGGACTGGGAGTAAAGAAAAAAACACGGAATGAGTCCAGCTGCTTCTCTCCGAGCATGTTGTAAAAGTCGACTAAGGGCTAATATCCTCCTCAACATGATGGACCATCTATATCGGCATTGGGCTGTTCACCTGTCACCATAGTTCGCGATATCCATGTTGGGACTACGAATCAGTGGCTGCAAGTTGTCTTACTTATAATGCATCCAAAATTTTCTGAGAATGTTTGTGGTAATGACTAAAGAGTTAAATGATTGGAATGGACCTAGGATATGACCTGAAATCTGAAATAGCTTCTTATCAGGTACCATGCAAGCTATTCCAGGGGCGGGGGGAGTTAGTCATGAAAATAGTTTTATTGTTTGTGTTTATGTTATTCTGTGTACTTGTGTAGTAAAATAGTTTAGCTACTTTTATACTGTTATAAAATTACTGATACAGAGACGGCAGTGCGGCAGACGTAAACGCCTAATACAGGAACTCTTAGACAAGGGCAAAGGATCCCAGTGATTGGCGAAAATAGGGGAGCCTTTTAACATCAATGGTTCAGTACGGACGATGGTTTAGTCAAAATATAGTTGTAATGATTACTTACCAAAATTCCAAAGCAATCCATGATCATGTCAGCGTAAACTTCCTTCTCTTCCTGCCAGGTATACTCTGCGGTGAGTATCCTGCATTTTTTTATAGCTCTACAACATCGGCACAACGCTGGGTCTATGATGGGACCTTTGTTTTTCATAATCGTGATACTCATATTGCACACCCCTATTATTTTAGTTTAAGTTTAATGATCTAGGAGAGGGAAGTAAATAAATTGCACATTCTAGTAACTTTTTAACTCGGACATTGTTTTATGATTTTGCTATACTTTTTAGAGACGGCACGCTTGCTTTGCTTGCAAACAGGGTTGACCACAGACAAAAAATATCGCTTTCGCCTGACAAGTTGACTCACTTCACTTCACACCTTTTTTTTGGCTAACAGTATTTATTCCTCCAAGCATTAACGCATTAACGTCACACCACACACAATTCTGCAAAGTGTCCGTGTTGATTCGTCTACCGTCTAGCGTCTACCAAAGTCAGGTAGCTAATTATTACCAATACCAATCCAAGTAGTACTTTATTAGTACCTATTCCTGTGTAGGGTACTGGAAAATATTGGATACTAGCTGCCGCCCGCGGCTTTTATATAGTTTTTATATTTTTATGTTTATCCAGTACATGGACCATGTATATTCCAAGTTTCATTCAAATCCCTTCAGTCGTTATGCATGAAAGATTAACAAACATCCATCCATCCAAACATAAAAACTTTCGCGTTTTTATTATTATTTTTGTAACCCATCATGGGTTACAAAAAAACACAGTGGCTCTGTTACAATAAATCATTAATTCAAGCGAGGACCTTACCTACCGTATGGGCTGTCCGCCATCTCATTATTTTTTAAAATTTTAGTGTGTAGATGTAATTTGTTTAGAATACATACTATTGTTATGTTTTGATTTTCTAATATTTATTTATGTATAGGTACTGTATAAATTAATTTTATTGTGTAGGCATAACGTTTAGATACGTCTGTCATGTTACATCTGTGAGTGTGCGAAGGTGTGCAATAAACTGATCTCAGAACAAGATAAACCTCAGAACAATAAAAGATAAACTGATATACGTGGAAATAGTATTTTTTTCCTCTGTGGTGTACGTGAAAATAAGGTGAGCCAAAAATTAAAATTATGGCGACGTCCAGACTACAGGGATGCTAGTGCTACGTCCATGGGACGCGTATCGGACGCAACGTATACTACTTACGAAGGCTGGAAGGCGCTTTTTAACACATATTTTCTATACTTAATTTGATAATGGCTAATGAAAGACTAGAAGTGGAGACATACTTTGGGAAATGCAACTGCTGCCTCAATTACGGCTATCTCAGGAAGATGTGGGAGAAGTCCCTCGTTGAAGGAGAAGCTGAAGTTTACGGCGAGATGCTCACAAAATGCTTCTCTATCACGGTAAATAAATAAATATCATCTTTTGCAATCCGACTTCAGCTCTTGTATAGTGCCATACTTTGACGGCCTCGGTGGCGCGGCGGGCGATTGCTCGGCAGAGACGCAAGAGGCGCGGGTTCGATTCCCGCTGCGGAAGAAATGTTTGCATGATCTGTAAATATTTCTTCCGGATCTGGGTGTTGTGGTGCCATGGTACTCGTAGTTTCTGATACCCACGACACAGGAAATCCTTGTAGGGTCAGGACTATGTATGTGACTGTTGGGTGTTATTTATGGGGTGCTATTTAAAGTCCACGGTCTTGGCTAGCCTCATCCAAGAAAATGCCCGGCAGTGACGAATATTCGTCAGCCCGTAAACAAACAACATAAAAAACAATATGATTTCATTCTTCACCATATCTTTAATAATGCAGTTTAAAACTAAAGCGTTTGATATTATGGACAATGGACATAATAATTATGTTCTTTTCTATGGCTATTGTTTGTAGGTATTTACTTACTAACTTTCATCTGCCACCATGGTTCACCATAATGCATCATGGGATTTCGAATCAGTAGTGGCTGCAAGTTTTCTTATGATTACTTGTGACTCTGCCCACCCCATTAGGGATACTGGCGTGATAATAATATGTATACACTCCGTGTGATAATAATATTAATCGCTAGTAATAATAATATAATGATTATGTAAAGATTATTAAAAACCAAAAATGAAGTGAAACTTGTTTATTTTTTTAGTGGACGACACAAAGCACCAAAGATGAGGATCACATCTGTGAGGACTGCATCTGGAAGCTGCGGGAAGCGTTCCTCTTCAAGAAACAGGTGCTGCAATGCCAAAAGGAATTGGAAGAAAATGGTTTGTCTTTCTATATTAAATTGTTAAAACTCCTGAGGGAAGATCTGCCCTCCTAGTCAAGAACTCAGTAACTATGTCGAACATGTTTTGATATGTGAGTGAGAACAGAATGTTGTATTTTGTTAGGTGATTTCAAATATGTATCTAACTAATTTTTGGCAATAACACTAGTTACTGCATTCTTCACTAGGAGGGCAGAGATGAAGTCTGTACATTCATATTATCACATATATATCCCTGGTGGGCAGAGCCACAAGTAAACAGAAACTTGCAGCCACTTCTGATAAGTCTGTACATGAACTAAAATCTCAATGTGGATCTCTTTCAATTCAATTCAAAATTGGTCTATCGCAATTGTGGCCTCTTAAATTGAGCTTATTGCATCGAAAAAAGATCAGATTAACACAAAAACCTTTTATAATTTTTCAGCATCAGAAGTAGAACTTAAATCGGAGCACGATGATGAAAAGTATATTGTGGAATATTTAGAAGAGGAAGTTCTAGAGAATCCTGAACGGGAGAATGATGAGAGGGACAGCGAGAGCCTTAAAAGAGAGAGTTGGGATGACGATGATGATATACTTTTCAAGGATGATGAACTTGATGAGGATTATCAGGACGAAGGTCCAGAGGATGAAGGTATGAATAAAACTTTATATTTTGTTACCTTATATAAAGGCCTTTTACCATCTAGTAGATGATTTACACAGCGTCAGGAGGCAACTTTTACCTTCACTAACAGGACGCTGTAGTGCCCGGGACGAATTAAGATGGAGTAGGCTTGCCCAGCACCTATTCCATCCTCTCAGCTTAGTCGGCCTTGTCCACAGGAAAGACATGGTCAATACATGAGGAGCTGACTAAGCCGCGGGTTTCCTCACGAATAGGTGCTGGGGAAGCCTACTCCACCTTAATTCGTCTCTGACACTACAGCATTCCGTTTGTGAAGGTAAAAGTTGCCTCCTGACGCTGTATAAATCATCTACTATAGATGGTAAAAGGCCTTAGTTACTTATATTATAGTGTTGATTAGTTTCAGATGATGCAAATTCTGTTATGGAAAAGGTTGCGCCCCGCAAACGCACGATCAGACAGAAGCAGGACAGTGTCAGTGACTCCGACACACCCAAACCCAAGTGGCCCAAGAAACTACCAATGCAGGTAATAGTAGCGAAAGGCAGCATCATCATCTTCCTGCCCTTAACCCACTCTATGTGGTGTCGGCACATGATCCTTGGATCATGCTCTAAGAGTTTTGGCTAAGGTGTTTTATGACCGGCCGCCTGCCTGACGTCAACCCTCCTTGGGAATACTTGCTTATTGTATCTCATTATGTTGAAGAGGATAAAGTCAAAAATTCTTTATTCCATAAAATCACTGGGATCACTTGGACACGTCTTAAATCTACGTTGCATTTACACCTGTTCGTAACGCGACCAAGCGTGGAAGATACAGGTAAGAAACCACGCTCGGTTATTTTTATGGAAAATGATCCCTTTACAATCATGTTTATAAAAGGAGTTGGAGCATTATTCAGGTTTAAGGTATTTTATGACCGGCCGCCTGCCTAACGGCAACCCTCCATGGGAATACTTGCTTATTGTATCTCATCATGTTGGAGAGGATACTATCCCTTAGTCGACTTTTACGACAGGCTCGGGGAGAGAAGCAGCTGGACGCATTCTATGCTTTTTCTTTACTCCCAGTTCAGCAGAGAACATTATAATCCTTTGTAACATAAACTTCTTGAAGGTCGGTGTGGTTTGAACTCGCGTTCCCGAATCTGCAAGCAAGCGTAGTGTCATCTCGGCCATTAGGTTTTAGTTAGACACGAACGACGAAATTTTCAAACAGTTAAAGAAAGAAAGAAAGAAAATACATTTAATGATTCATCACACCACACAAATAACTTAATAAAAAATAACAGTTGATGCGCGTGACGTGTTCACAGTATTATGATTATTGTTTTGACAACCTCGCTGGCTTGGCGGGCGAGTGCTCGACTAGGACGCAAGAGGCGCGTGTTCGATTCCCGCTGCGCGAGAAATGTTTGCATGTTCTGCAAATATTTCTTCCGGGTCTGGGTGTTTCAATACTATGTATTATAAGTATGTATGTATTCACAAAAAAAAAGGATATAAGTATTCTATCAGCCATCTGGTTCCCATAGTACAAGCTTTGCTTAGTTTGGGGCTAAATGGCGCTGTGTGAAACGTCCACAAATATTTATTTATTTGTTCAGGAACGCTACAAGACTTACAAGCAGTACACTGAAGCTGCATTGAAGAGTGCAGTGGAGGCTGTGGACTCCAAGAAAATGAGCCAACGCCAGGCCTCTTCGCATTACCAGGTCCCGCTGAAGACGCTCAGCTGCAAGCTGAGAGAGGCTAAGAGTAAGTACAAATAAACATATAATTATTGTAATATACCCCTAATAGGGCGGCCAGAGCACTAAGTAATAATAAGGAAACTTGTAGCCACTCCTGATTCAAATTCCCATGATTATGGTGAACCATGGTGACAGGTGATCAGCTCATCGAGCATACAGATGATCCACCTTGTTGGGAAGAATACTATCCCTTAGTCGACTTTTACGACATGCTCGGGGAGAGAAGCAGCTGGACGCATTCTATGCATTTTCTTTACTCCCAGTCCAGCAGAGAAGTACAAAATTAATATTAATAAAGAAATAACAGTAACACGAAAATATTTTATCTGAAATAGGTTTGCGTTTGAGCACACTCTACCTGATGTTAAGTAACAGTGTGGTCTAAGATGAAGCACGCTTACCTAAAAGAAACCTATTGATTCTTCATTTAAAGACACCCATAATATAGAAAATACAGAAATACAGACCCCAGCAGACAGTTCCACATTTTTACAGTGCGTATAAAAAATGTGGACTCAAAGCGTTTAGTACGAACATTTGGAATGTCAACCATGTACAGATGGCGCTATTCCGGGTATCTTGAAGTCCGATGGAAGAAGGGAGACGGCGGAACTAAGTTGTACAGTTCCTGAGCACACTCTCCGAAATGTATCCGATAAAAGACCGATAAGCTTGCGACTCTGCGGCGATGCTCAAGGCTATGTAGCCGAGACTCAACTAAAGAGTCGTCACTTATTAGTTTCGCTAGAGAAAGAAAGAAAGAAAATAATTTATTGGCAACATAAGAATACAGGAGTAAAAAATTAAATGACAGAAGGACAAAAAGGGAGAAGAAAAAACATATTATACAGGCCTAACCTACCTATCACATGTCCTGTTTGCTCTGTCATTCAAGAAAAGTTGCCAAAAGGTCCTAACTCAGCTTTGAGCTACTTCACTTGGGTACCAAGTGAAGTAGCTCAAAGCTGAGTTAGGACCAGAGCGTTTGAAATGTAAACTCAAAAAATGTGTTTATTTACGACATCACATTAGAAGCCTCTAAAATTATCAGTGTTTCTCTACTATATTATGCATGTATTACACATAAAAACCTTCCTTTTGAATCATTCTATCTATTAAAAAAACCGCATCAAAATCCGTTACGTAGTTTAAAAGATCTAAGCATACATAGGGACAGACAGCGGGAAGCGACTTTGTTTTATACTATGTAGTGATGGGCTCTCTCTTGACCTCAATCTGAGCCGAATGAGCTCAAAGGAGGTCCACGATGTAACAAGATCGCCCAGAAGCAACCTATTCGAGATTTGAAAAGTTTGAAACACAAACTTGAAAGTGAAAAGATAAATAAAGCCACCGATGACTAAAGAAACAAAATCTTGTTATAGATGGCGCAGAGAATGAAAGAGCGCTAACACCAGACGAACCAACCGAAGACGACGCCATGTTGGTCATAAAGAAACATAGGGAAAACTCACAGTCAGTTCTCGCCTACTCCAACGCAACGCCCATACGTGGATACTGGGGTACTGGGTTCGTCTGTGCCTTTTGCCCCGACCAATACCCAAACCCAGCGACGCTTAAAAAGCACACTTCGACCCACGGAAACATATCGAAACTGTACACAGTACCACATGTCAGAAGCCATGTACTAAGACTGGACGTGACCTCTTTAAAATGCCGAATATGCAACACGAAAATGGAGGATTTGACAACTTTAATGCACCATTTAAAGGACCAACACGAAAAACCTATCCATTTCGATATCAATAATCATCTTATCCCCTTCAAGTTCGACAAGAAACAGCTCGGGTGCGCAGAATGTGGGATGAACTTCAACCATTTCAAGATGCTTTCAGAGCACATGGCCAACTCACATTACAGGAACTATGTGTGTGAGAAATGTGACCGTGGTTTCGTGAACAAAGTAAATCTACTATCCCACAAGGATACTCACAAAACCGGCGAATACAAGTGCGATTACTGCGAGAATGTCTACGATACGAGACGGAAGAAGACAACACACGAAAGAGTTAACCACACGCTGCAAACCAAGACTGTTAAATGTGGATATTGCAAGATGCGCTTTCAGAACGCAGCCCAGAGGGACAACCACGAGTTAAGATCCCATCAGAAGCAGCAAGTCGCATTCAAATGTAACGCTTGCGACAAGTCATACGCAAGACAACGAAGCTTGCGAGACCATGTCAAAAAGGAACACTTGCTCCACCGCCCGTACAAATGCCCTCAGAAAGGATGCGATAAGGGTTTCTACCTGAACAGAACTTTGGAAGCTCATATCCTGACTCATGAAGACTCTCGCCCGTTCCCCTGTTCGCTCTGCCCGAAAGCTTACAGATCAGAGAAAGCTTTGAAGGAACATAAGTATATACATACGGATAAGAAGGAGTTCAAATGCCCAAAGTGCTACAAGTGCTATGTGCTGAATGAGAATTTGGTGAAGCATTTGAAAGAAAAGCATTAGTGAGTTCAATTTAAGTTGTGATCATCATACTAATTATAAAGTGGAAAGATTTTTTGTTTGTTTGTAACAAATAGGCTCCGAAACTACTGGGCCGATTTCAAAAATTTTTTCATTAATAGGTAGCTACATTATTGGGGACCAGTATAGGCTATAATATATTTTCAAAAAAATTAGGGATCCGTAAGAAAATTGCAATATTGTAACCAAAGGTAGAAAACCCAAAATAGTTTTTGGGGTGCGCTGCGGAAACTATTGATTATAGAACAAAATAATGTACTACACGCCTATGAAGTCGCGGGCAACAGCTAGTCTCTAATATGGTGATAGAACTCAGTACAAATAAGGATCTTCGTATACTTCGTATTATCACGCCCGTATCTCTAATGGGGTGGGCAGAGCCACATAATTTTAAGAAAACTTGCAGCCAATCCTGAATCATAGTCCTGAGATGGATATGGTGAACCATGGTGACAGGTGATCAGCCCATCGCCCATATAGATGGACAACATGATGTCATGTTAGGATTCTATTCCGTAGTCGACATGCTCGGGGGGAGAAGCAGCTGGACGCATCCTATATTTTTGGATTACTTCCAATCAGGCGCGGTCGCAGCCTGTAATTTTGGAGGGGGTCACTAATAATAGAATATGTCGAGTAGGTAAATCAGATTTGTGCCACACAATTATAAAAGAAATGGAAGCCTTTTACATTTTGTAAATTTTTAGAAGATTTTACAATTTGACGTGTACTATTTTGGGGGGGTCATGTCCCCTGTGACCTCCCCCTCGGACCGCCACTGCTCCCAGTCCAGCGAAGAAGTAATTCGTTAAATAATTTCATAAAAGCTTAATGCTTCGGTAGATAGTTTATGCTGTAGATACATCCAGATAATTGAGTTCGTTAATAAAGTTCGTATGAGCTAGTGGCCAACTCTTGTGACGGAGGTTTTAGGCCGCCTAAAGGCCTCGGTCATGGCTTAACGACTTAAAAGCCGGGACCGACAATTTAACGTGCCAAGCGCTCAGCTCGTAATGCCACTTGCGGTCACCCATTCCAATTGTGACCGCGCACAACGTTGCTTAACTTCAAAGATCAATCAAGAACGCTTAAGCAAGCTACACCACGATCGCTTCAAAAGAAATGAAACCAAAGAACCCGTAATAATGCTCGCCAACAGACAAATGAAGCTAAATGAATAAATATTGTTATAGGTGACCAGGAGTATAGACCGGCGAACAAAGAGACCCCAGAGCTAAAGAAACACAGGGAAAATATACACTCAGTGCTATCATACTCCAACGCTACACCGCTAAGAGGCCGCTGGGGCTCCGGCTACGCATGCTCACTCTGCCCCGACCAGTGCAGTGATCCTGCGGCGCTCAAGACTCACTCACTATCCCACAGTCTCGCAGACCGCTTCACAGTCAAGGACGTCAGAACGCACATTGTCAAACTAGACGTGACTAACTTAACTTGCAAGTTATGTAACTCCCAAATCGACGAGCTGGAAACATTCATGCGGCATCTTAAACTCGACCACGATAAACCTATGAACTTAGACGTAAAAAACCATATAGTTCCTTTTAAGTTTGAGAATGACGAGCTGAGATGCGTCAAATGCAGGAAGCAATTCACAAACTTCAAGAATATATCTGAACATATGAATGACGTGCATTTTAGGAACTATGAATGTAATAAATGCGAGCGAGGGTTTGTTAACAAAAGTACTCTGGTGACTCACAGCGCGAGACATAGATTAGGACAATTTGCTTGCAACTACTGCCCAAAGATATTCGATACGCGTATAAAAAAAACCGAGCACGAAAGGGTGCTACACTTTCAAAAGAGCAAGACGAGGAAATGCAGGTATTGCGATGAAAGATTCGTTGATGTGACCCGGAAATTGCGACATGAAGTGGCGGTACATGGGATGGAAGAGCCTGAGTATATCTGCAAGGCTTGTGACGGGGTGTTTGTGTGTCGAGAGACGCTACAAAGTCACATACAAAGCGTGCATTTACTCCGACGTCCATACAAATGCAATGAAGATGGTTGCGACCGAGCATATTTCCTCAAAAGTGGACTCAAAGTCCACAAACTCACCCACAGTAACGAACAACCCTTCCATTGCACCTCGTGCCCTAAGATATACAAGTCAAAGAAGGCGTTGAAAGCACATAGACACTGCCATAATGAAACTAGGCAGTTCAGATGCAGAATGTGTAAGAAAAGATTCCGGATGGAAGATAATTTGAAGTTGCATTTGGAGAAAATACATGATATTCGATAAGGTACTTACAGTATAGTTTATAAAGTATTTTCTTGATGCTGGACTAAGTCATTGGTCTAGTCTTCGAATAACTATGCATCTATCAGCCATCAATCATACACACCTGTGCCCCTCATGTGAATAAAAGTGTTTTAGCAATGCTAGCTCAATTATAAAACCCGAGGTTGAGGTTTTAATGAGTTTTCAACAATTCACACTCCCGGAAGAAGGTCAACTCCAAGAAGTTTTTAGTCTTAACAAATGCCTCCTTAGTGCTTGACAACAAAAAACTAAGGACTTTTACCATCTATAATAGATGATTTATACAGCGTCAGGAGGCAACTTACCTTAACAAACGGGACGCTGTAGTGCCCGGGACGAATTAAGATGGAGTAGGCTTGCCCAGCACCTACTCCATCCTCTCAGCTTAGTCGGCCTTGTCCACAGGAAAGACATGGTCAATACGTGCGGAGCTGACTAAGCCGCGGGGTTCCTCACGATGTTTTCCTTCACCGTTTGAGAGTAGGTACTGGTATAGTGCACATAGATATCCATTGGTACACGACCGGGTTTGAAGCCACGACCTTAGGATCGGAAGGCGGGGTCACCTACCTCACTAGACCACCAGTGCTCTCAAGTAGTGAGTTAAGTTTTCAACAATTCACACTCCCGAAAGAAAGTCAACTACAAGTAGTTTTTAGTCTTAAGAAATGCCTCCTTGGTGCCTGACAGCAAGTCATTAAGTCTCATTAAGTCATGCTTAAAAGAGTTCACTGCTATGAAATGGAACCTTCACAAAACAAAAAGGCAACCAGCCTTTTTAGAGTAGACCTCATCAGAAGCTAAATTATATCTTTTTGTTCCAGAAAACAAAGACATATTCCCCGCCTCGTACGGGCGAGTGTTCGTGAAAGAAGTGGAGACTGTCCTGAGCCACGTCACTGCGACGCCGTTCCGCTCTCGCGCCAACAATCCTTGCTGCTTCTACTGCGCAAAACGAACCGTCTTCACCGACCCTGAGGAACTACGAGTCCATACAAAAAAAACCCACGACCCGTGTAAGCAGTTAGAAGTCGCGATGCGACCTATATTCCACAACGAGGTTGTAAAACTGGACTTGAAAAACGTAGCGTGTAATCTATGCAACATCGCTCTTTTGAACTGGGCCGATGTTGTCCAGCATTTAGACATAACTCATGGTAAAAGCTTAGAATACAAGAACAAAATGATGCCGTTTGTACTAGGCGATAACTCCTGTACGTTATGCAATGAGAAGTTCACCAGTTTCATGCTTTTAGACGCGCATATGAACAAGCATTACTATAACTACGTGTGCGACCACTGCGGTGATTCGTTCGTCTCTGCGAGTAGATTAAAAACGCACGTGAAAATTCACGACACTGGACGTTATCCGTGTCCGATATGCGGGAAAATATTCCAATTAGGAAACTACATGAAGAAACATATCTTGCATACACATACAGACGAGTTGAAAGTTAAGTGTCATCATTGTAGCGAGGTTTTTAAGAGTGAGTATCAGAGGCAAGCGCATATAGAAGTGTCACATAAGGAACATGTAGAGCATATGACGTGTGAGCTTTGTGGGATGACTTTTACTTGGACGAGGCATTTCTTAAAACACATGTCGAGAAGCCACGGTAAGGTACATAGGTGTGAAACGTGCGGAAAATTCTTTGCGACAAGGAAAGAATTCAAACAGCATTTACATATACATAAGGGAGGGAAGGAGTTCAAATGTGTAGTCTGTTTTAAGAAGTTTTACTCGTGCGCTAGCATTCAGAGCCACATTAAATATTCACATAAAAAATCTATTGAAAGTTAGTCCATTGCGCAAGGCCACGCTCAGATGGGTCGGTAGTAACTACCGACAGATACAGAGTGGAACTCTGCGTTAAACTTGTAGTACTTAGTACTAGATCAGGGATGGGAAAACTTTTTCCTTCGCGTGCCAATATTTACTTACAAAATATATGGCGGGCAAAGTTGTTGCATTTTTGGCTAGATTATTTACTGAAATATAAATTTTGATATGTATTTTACATATTGATAGGTATTGTATTTGACATAACGCCCGCGCTCGCGAAATAATACGTTATTGTTTTGTGCGAACCGCGCACTGCCAATGAGAACGAAATTTCTAACAATACGAAAGCTTCACTTGAATTTTGTTTGATGTTCGCGGGCCGGATTTCAACGCTTCGCGGGCCGGAGATGGCCCGCAGGCCGTAGTTTCCCCGTCCCTGTACTAGATGCTCATCGCAAAATTAGAAAATCAAGACATCAAATAGATCGCCGATTCGCTTCTCCACCCGCCGTCATCAAAAGAGTACACTGCTCTGAAGAACAGGCTAATTTCATTCTATGAAGAAAGGTACTAATACAAACTGTTACAATGCATGCTGCATAGTCATTGTCTGACATTGGTGGTCTAGTGGTAGGTGGCTCGAAACGGCCCAACCGATCCTAAGATTGTGGGTTCAAATCCGATCATGTAGGTAGGTACCAATAGATTTTTATGCTCGAATTTAGGTGTGTTATATAGGTACCAGTGCTCTCAAACGGTGAAAGAAAACATAAGAAACCGGCATGTTGAGAAGCTTGAAAGTGCACGAAAGGAAAGCAGAATTTTCAACACAAGTTATTTAAACTTAATGTAGGTCCTGTCTGTAACTAACTAATGTATTACATGCCTGTTCTAAGTTAATTCATCATCATCATCATCTTCCTGCCCTTATCCCACTCTATGTGGGGTTGGCACGGATCATGCTGTAAGAGTTTTGGCTAAGGTGTTTTGTGTTTTCTGTTGTAAGTTAAATGTTAGTTGTAATTATGTATTTGTTCCATGTGTGTTTGCAATGATGATAAATGAAATTGAAATTGAATCTGAGGCGCACTTTAAATCCTTTCACCACACTGGTTGGAAATAACTAGTGACACTAGTTGCAGTATTGTCTGTCAAAAATCTTGACTAAGTATATTTCTTATAGTTATTCCGGATAACTGATTTTAAGTTTGTTCTCACCATGTGAATGTATTTCGATTAGGTACCTACGTTTTGTAGGACATATCTACGATAAAACTGTACATAGCACCTAATAATAAATAATTTTATTGTTTTATATAAAATTAACTATTTTTTTATATAAAAACTTTTTGCGAGATTTACTAACCTATTTCATAAAACACACATTAGTCTTGTTGAATTAAAGTAGGTAGGTATCTATCTACCTAGTAGCTTCACTTGTATAGACGACACATGAGATAAGAAGTTTGGACGAATAAACACACAGAAACACTATTCGTCCAAGATCACAAGTTATTCCAGGCTACTGCCTGGAACTTTGAACTATTCAAAGTTTTTTTCTAATTACCTAGTAAGTATATAATCAAAGCTGTGACGGAGTTTTTAACCGCCTAAAGGCCTCGCATCGTGGCTTAACTACTTAAAAACGGACCGACAAACCTGTCCTCCGAAACACGGAAGCACACAGCTCGTAATGCCACTTGGTCACCCATCCAAAATGTGACCGCGCACAACGTTGCTTAACTTCAACATCAATCAAGAACGTCTAAGCAAGCTACGCCACGAGAATAACCTAGTAGGAAAGATGCAATGGATATTTCTTTGTGAATTAAACCTGTCTAGGTAGGTACTCCACTTGAGGGACATAATGGTATGACAGGTGGTTCAAACGTTGACAGAATTGTTGCCGAGGACTGGCAAATGAATATGTTGGATGTCGTGCAGCAAGTTAAAATAAATAAATAACACCCAACAGTCACATACATAGTTCTGACCCCACACTAGGATTCCCTGTCGTGGTTATCAGAAGCTACGAGTACCACGGTACCACAACACCCAGACCCGGAAGAAATATTTGCAGAACATGCAAGCATTTCTTCCGCAGTCTCTGCCGAGCAATTGCCAGCCACGCCACCGAGGCCGAGGCAAGAGCAAAGGGAGCCCTATACCCCCAGGAGTGGTTACTAATGTGAGGGTGTCTGTCCGGTTGTAATAGATACCTAACTTCATAACCGAAGCTGATAATTATTAAAAATAGATATTCAGGTACGTAACATTTTAATATTCTAATTTAAACATTTCATTCAACTCCTCATAGCTCCTACAAGGCACAATAGCTTGAACTAATTCAATATACTTCATCAGTTTATCCTCATTAACTTGCGTCAATAATGCTATCCTTTCCAATTCAGTATTCTGCAAATGCATTAGGTAAACAGACAGAGCTGTTTTGGGAGATTCTAGTGTTTGCAACTGTGGAAATCTGTTGTATATCCTCTGAAACTGAACTTTATTTACATTCATACAATATCTAATGAATCTTGTCGGTATAAAGTCCATAGACTCAAAATCAAAGGTGACCTGTGAAGCTCGTTTCAACAGTCTAAGTATATCTTCAATATCGATCGCTGCTAAATCTTTATAAGTGCATAGAAGTAAATCTTCCCAATTTTGGTCTCTCATGTGTGTGGTACAGACTTTACTTGATTTGAATATATATAGCTTGTATTGTTGTAGTACTTTTATTCTTACTATATCAGGGACAAGAGCTACATCCTCTGCACCACAGTCTTTGAATATGCAGCCGGGACATTTCATTATTCTCTTGTAATGTTTTAAGGTAACTCTGTTATTAACTATATTGAAAGCTTTAGCAGGATGATCTGGTTGGTAATCTGGATCAGAAGTTGGACTTTGCCACTCTGCTGGCTCTTCTTCATCATTTTCTTCAGAGCTATCGCTCTCTGAAATTTTACCTGAATAGATAGATAATAATAACAATAACACCCAACAGTCACATACATAGTCCTGACCCCACACTAGGATTCCCTGTGTCGTGGGTGAAACTACGAGTACCATGGTACCACAACACCCAGACCCGGAAGAAATATTTACAGATCATGCAAATATTTCAGCGGGAATCGAACCCGCGCCTCTTGCGTCTCTGCCGAGCAATCGCCCTCCAAGCCACCGAGGGCGTCAATATAATATAGATAGATAATTTATTTGGCACACAAGACACAGCATAGGAAAAAAAGAAGCACACAAAATAGTAAAAATAAGAATGTAGGAAGATATTTGGCTACATCTACCTAGATATGTACAGGTGCAGCACAGAACACTTACTCCTAGCGGGTTGCAGCCCAAAATTTTGAAGGGGGTCACTAATAATAGAATATGTCAAGTAAATCAGATTTTATTGCACAATACACAGTTTATTGTGCACATTATAAAACAAATGGAAGCCTTCTATATTTACTGGCATTGCAGCTAGGGCGAAAATTTCTTTTTTATATTTTGTAAATTTTTAGAAGATTTTTCAATTTGACATGTACGTTTTGGAAGGGGGGGGTCCATGTCCTCTGTGACCCGCCCCCTTCGGACTACACCTGGATATGTAGCCAAATATTCACATACATCCCTACCTACCTGTAAGGAATAAGGAAAGAAAAGTATGTCATGTCAGGATTGTAGCAAATAGAGATCTCTATTTTTGCCTACCCCTATACATGGCATGTATCACAGAGAAAAAATAGCAAAATGTATGTATTTTACCTTGGCTTTCATTGGCCTGGCTTTGATTCGGTTCAAAATTAGCATTGATTGGATTCAGTGCAAAATTTTCTTCATCCTCGAGGAATTCATACGACATAAATGAATCCTCATTTTCTTCGACCTTCACATCTGTTATAAAGATTTCAGATTCGGATTTCACATCAAATAGATCTTCATCGTCTTCACTGAAATACATTATTGAGTGTGTAAAATGTTCAGTGAAAGGAAACGCTTTTCAATGCTGAAAGGAAGAACGAGGATTAGTTTTCTTATATTACATAAATGAAGACTTAGATGCAGATTATGGGTTGCTTTGGAGTCTTCAAGCACGAGCAGAGCCTAGTAAATATACTTACTGGGCAAAACGAAATATACAGCTATAACCCTCAGTACAGTGACAATTGGCTATTTTCACTCAATCAAATCAACTCAACGTTACGTTTTGATGAATTTGACGTTTGTTTGTTTACATCGTGGTCTATCTAAGCGTACATTTTTTTCTATGTTTTCAACTAGCGAAGTGGACTATTATTAATTCTATAGTAGGTAGTGGTTTACGTTACGTTGTATCTTGTGCGAGCATTTAAACCGCAATATTAAACTCGTCACAAAACACTGGGTCTGGCAAACAACGGGCTAGTCGGGCTAAGCTAACTTATTAATTACGAAACAGCTCTATCTATTGGCGAGTAGTGTGTGCGAGTATTTGGGTTACACGTCATAGCTTGTTTTACTACTATAATCTGTGGGAATCGCATTCATCAATCAATCAAGCATCTTTCAGACTCACACACAAAAGTCACAAAAACAAATAAATCTTGTCTTGAAGGAAAGATTTCTGAGTGCAGAAAATAACATTCATTTATTGTGTTACAAAATGCAAGTGTCTAAAAGTAAGGGCCCTATAATTGAGCAAGGCCTTTGCAGATGCTGCGGGACGATAAAAAGATGCAGGATTCTAAACATAGAATACGAATGGCAAGGCCGAAAGGAAGTGTATTCCGATATGTTTATGGACTGTTTTGGTTTACTAGTAAGTTTCTGTATATTTTTTATCTTATATGGGGACGGGAAATTTTCTAATATTTACTTGGATTATCTCTTGTCTAATCCTACTATATTATAAATGTAAAGTTTGTGAGGATATTTGTATGTTTGTGCCTCAATCACGCATAAACGACTGAACAGATTTGAATGAAACTTGGAATATACATAGTACATGTGCTAGAATAACATATAGGCTATTTTTCATCCAGGTACCACGCGAACGAAGCCGCGGGCGGCAGCTAGTCAGTCATTTCTTAGATAGTTATAGAATTGAGACATTATATTATAACCAAAGAAAGCAATATAATTTGTAGCAGTGAACTTAAACTGCCCATAAAACGTTTTAAAGTATATATATGTTTTAGCTTTCACATTTAGAAGGAGAAGAGTTGGAGCGAGTGATATGTGCCACCTGCGTGACGCGCCTCCGAGATGCCACTGCTTTCAAACATCAGGTTATTATAAAATTGTGCCTAGTTTTTAAGTGAAAATATAATAGCTGGCCAGACCTCTGTTGAGCTATCATTTTCTTAGACTTCATACAAGCTGGTCAGAAAATAATCTTATCATAGTGATCCCTGATGCTTAAATGGAGGCATGGTGATGTAGGAGACTGGTGACTGGTGGAGTAGGGCGATAACTGAATAATGGCTGAGACATGACTCGGAGGTGTAGGATGTCCGTGATGGACAGACAATGTATAGTCTAGATCAAGGCTTCCTAAAATTTAAAGATAACAGCATGATCCCTAAGCAACCAACATGGTTGTCATTAAAAAATGATTCCTAATTAAATAAGATAACAGTATTCCGAGCTAAGGAGCAAATAAAGAATGCATAGAAGTGATTGAATTTCCAGAAGTGTGTCAGGACTGTCAACCCTAAAGGAAACTTAGATGTGTTTTGTCTATGAAGTTTATCAGCTTCCAAACTATGTGTCCTTATGTCAAGCTTCATTTACAGGTGTTGCAGTGTGAAAATAACCTGCTCAAAAATAAGATTCACATACATGGAGAAGGTATGTTCCACGTTCCATAAAATATAAATTATAGTGTGTACTCTACTCATTTAACATTTCAAAGAAATACTTTTTCTCAGCCTTTTTATTGTTTTAACATCAAATAATTTTTAAATTTTTGTTAAAAATTAATTAAATTAAATTAATTTTTAACAAAAAATTAATGCTAAATTCCTGAATACCTCTTTGGACAAACCTTTTTGCTGCTTCACCAAGAAGGAACTTCAAAATCAAAACTCTTTCAACAAGAACTTTTTGATCTCAACCAACTAAAGAGGTTCAGTTTGTTATCAGTGAAATCTTTTTACATGCAACCTTTTTTTAAGTGTCCGAGTAGGTGTAATTTAAAGTAGATACCTACTCTTTAACCTCTGGTATGTAACCTTTATGCTGTGTTAACCAGCCATGGAGGTTCAATAATTAATTGGTGAAAACTTTTTAAACAGAGCTTTTATACTGTAAGGTATCCAAGGTGTTACCTACAGTGCGCCCAGCGTAACTTGGCGTGCGTGAAGTTAGCCGTTTCGATGCGCAGTAAACAATTTAGTATGAAAAAGCTACACTGCGCATGTCCAACGGCTAACTTCACGCACGCCAAGTTACGTTGGACGCACTGTATGTATAAAAGTAATTAATACTCTTTAGTGTAAAGGTGTCATTTGTGAAAGTGACATATCTTTTAATGTGGCCTTTTTACTGTCAACTGAAAAACTCTGCATTAGCTTTGTGCAATTTTTATAGCAGACTTTTTTATCAGCCTGATATTCAGATCATTATATTTATCATAACAGATGGCGCTAGGGTCGACATGAAAACGGAAGTTAAGGTGGAAACTATTGAAAGTGCGATGAATCCGAAGGTGATCCTCAATGAGTTGTATGATGGACACAGTGACACAGGAGCTGATAATATTGATAACGATGGTGAGGACAACTTACTGAGTCAGGAGTGCCCTAGCCTACAAGTGCATTATTTCTTAGGTACCTAGTGCATTATCTCTTACTCAACAATTCTTTCAGTTTCAGATAGCGAGCCTTTAATAAAGACGAAATTGAAATCTCGGAAGAAGAAACTGGTTAAAACTAAGATTGGCTCCAAAAGGAAGAGCAAAGTGAAGGGAGAGTACTTGAAGAGAAAGAAGGAACTTCAGGAGAAGCTTAAAGCAGAAGAGGAAATACTTATTGAGGGTAAATAAACTGATATGTCTATTATCAACTAATTTTCAATTAATTCTTGTGAATTTATCTGTATAGGCCTTTACTCCAAAAAATATTATAAAAGAATATACCTACATACATATTGTCACGTCCGTATCCTTAACGGGGTGGGCAGAACCACAGGTAAGCAGCCACTCCTGATATAAAGTCCCAAGATGGATATGGTTAACCATGGTGACAGTTGTTCAGCCCATCGCCCATATAGACGGTCCAACATGTTGTAGTATCCCTTAGTCGACCTTTACGACATGCTCGGGGAGAAAAGCAGCTGGACACATTCCCTTTTAGTTACTCTCAGTCCAGCAGAAAATTAAATATTCTTTATTTCCAACAGAATCACAAATCCAGTCGACACAACCGCGCCCAAAGATAATAGAAAACGAAATGAAAGGATTTACTAACACCATCACAATTGTGGAAAACTCTTATGTTTGTCCCTTCTACACTTCCTTCAGCGATTACTACTGCATCTACTGTAGGGATACTTTCACAGATCCATCCAAACTACGCGACCATACCTTAGAACATGATCCCACCAGCTTCAGAGAAATTTTGTATGAGAACAAGAAGATGGCACAAGTCGATATACTAAGAATAGATTGCAGACTCTGTCCGCAACAAATAAACAACATAGAAAGTCTTAAAGATCACTTACAAACTGTCCATGGGAAGTTTTTGTACCCAGTTGTGAATGAGTTCCTCAAATTTCGCTTGACAATCAGCCATTTGACCTGCACGGAGTGCGGAAGGCCATTTAAGTTCTTCCACGCGTTGAAGAAGCACATGGCTGAGCATTTCGGTACTTGCATCTGTGATATTTGCGGCGCGCATTATTTCGAGGAACGTATCCTTCTTATCCATCAGAAAAAGCATCAGGAGACAAAGACAGAGCTGCATTCATGCAGCTACTGCGATAAGCCGTTCAAATCAAGACACAATAGGTATCTCCATGAAGCCAAAGTACATAAGAAGGAATCAGCGTATCCTTGCAGCAAATGTGACGAGGTCTTCTTCACTTACACCCTTCGTTACCGTCATCTTATAGAAATACACGGAGAGGAGAGAAAGTACCCCTGCGATATATGCGGACGGATATATGACTCTAGAAAATCCTTGAGAGAGCATAACCGGAGGTCACATTTGAAGATCATGAAGCATCAATGTGACTTGTGTGATAGAAGGTTCTATCTTCCTTCTAGGTTAAAAGAGCACATGTCTACTCATACTGGAGAGAGGAATTACCGTTGTGAATACTGCGGGAAGAGCTATCCTCGACTGAGAGGCTTAAAAGTCCACATGCAGTCTCATAGTACGGAGAAGAAGTATAGATGTATGCTGTGCAATGCGTCTTTCACTCAGAATGTCAACTTGAAGAATCATATGAAGAGGCAACACCAGAGTTTGGATATAGATGACAATGATTATCAGAATAGTTTGATGTTGAATGTTAAGTAATTGCATGTTGAGAAGCGCTCGTGGCATAGCTTGCTTAGACGTTCTTGATTGATTGTTGACGTTCAGTAACAATTTGGATAGGTGACCGCAAGTGGCACGTTAAATTGTCGGTGCCGGCTTTTAAGCCATGACGGAGGCCTTCAGGCGGCCTAAAAACTCCGTCACAAGAGTTGGCCACTAGCTTATACGAATTTACTTTTAGTAATTGCAAATATACGTATTAGTGGAATAAAGCATTATTGACAGTGAAAAAAGTTTGAGGAGGGAATGGGGGGAGGTCTTGGCCCAGTAGTGAGACATAATAATAATAAGGCATGCTAGATCGCGCTAGGATGTATCCCATAGGCGTATACCACGGGCCTAGCTAGGGGAGGGTTTTGGGGGTTCAAACCCCCCCGAAAAGTTCAGATATTATCATTCATAGAATTAAAATAAGAACAGGCGTGCGGCATATCTCATTGATGTCTTTAATATTTTTCTTATTAGGGGTTATTTTATGTACTTTTAGTCGTTTTATTTTCTTCAACCATTCGCGGACATTTCTTTTCATAAAGAAATGTCCACGCTGTCTGTTTGCGCAGGTCCTAAGTTAAACTACAATAAAATAAGAATACGGTTCCCAGATACCTATCTTGTTATTTTAATTGGGTGGATTATGATATTGAACTCGATAGGTACATAATGAAGTGATTAAATTACTGTTTTATATTCAGCTGAAAGATGGGCGATGATTGCGCTATGTAAGATAAACCGCGGGAAAACAAAAAAAAAGTTTGGACATTATCATTAACACGTCCAAACTTAGCACGCAAAGGACTTTTCCAATGTTTTGTTTAGATATTTTTACCTAGGTTTGTTTATTTTACAAAAAAAGTATCAATAAATACCTAAAATTATAATCCAACACTTCTGTGAGCAAAATTTCTACGTTCAAACTTTCCCGCGGTTTATCTCTGCTAGCCGGAGATCGCCCACAACCCCGTTCCATATGCTGACTGGCGCCTTCCCGGCACAAAACATCAAGAGATATGATAGAATTATGTGGGATTAATTCGTCAATTACGAGTTATGAGTTCGATACGACCGGCCGGCTGTTATAAGGGGGATGTAGGTAGGTAGGCGTAGAGCCTAAACAATCCACAGATTCTACCTATTTAATAACTATGTATGTAATAAATATCTTTTCTATCAGGAAGGAAATGATCTTTGTGTATCATTGTATAAATTGTTTTAAATAAAATGAAAACTGATAAAATATGTTTAACTGTCTGTTTTTGACTGACCACAACTAAAATAATGTTATGTGCCCTAGTTCGAAATGTAACTTCAAACCATAGGCTTACCGGGAAGCCTTTCTAAATTCAAAATCAGTGCATGTAGCATTACCCTTACTACATTAGTAATGTATTAAATTATCGGTGGTAAAATGAATTTTTCACTACAGCCTAGAACAAAAGATGACAATAGCAATAATAGATGGGGCTGATCCAGAGGGAAAGGTAAAACCGTTCCAAGGTAAAACCTAAATTATGGCTAGTACTATTATTTATTCTGTGACCACGGGCAAAATTAATGTGACTAAGCTTCAGTTGGGAAAATCAGAGGAGTCTGCAAAAATCATAGTCATACCATAGTATGCCTACTTAGGCAGGTATTATCTGTACCTATTTGTACATACTGATAACAAAAATATTTTTCTAATTCTATTTTAATCAGTCCATATCCAATTAATATTCTTATGTTCTTGACATCCATCATCAAAAAGTGACAGACCTCTGACAGTCTGACAGATTTGACTGATTCATAGTTCATTCAGTCAGCTAGCTGTCAAAAGCTACGGACGGAGTTATGTGTTTTTCATAAAAATCGCTCTTTTTCCCAACTAAAACAATGAGAAAACATGATTTATTTATGAAAACATTGCAATAGCTAATCGATGATGGATTCGGAAATAATGGTAGAGGCGCTGCCCCTCCTGGGCATCTGTAATTTGTGTTTGAACGAAGGTGCAGTGCAGAGTATGATAGCTCATACACTTAGTGGTTCTTCTCTGGTTTACACGGATATGCTCATGAAATGCTTCGCTATAGATGTAAGTGTTTTTTAAAGCTTTCATTTCCTAATCGGCGGCCTCGGTGGCGTGGCGGGCGATTGCTCGGCGGAGACGCAAGAGGCGCGGGTTCGATTCCCGCTGCGGAAGAAATGTTTGCAAGTTCTGCAAATATTTCTTCCGGGTCTGGGTGTTTGGTACCATGGTACTCGTAGTTTCTGATACCCAAGACACAGGGAATCCTAGTGTGGGGTCAGGACTATGTATGTGACTGTTGGGTGATGGGTGTTATTTATTATTATTTATCCAAGTCATAATATATTATCCACTGTATTTAATTTCATTTTAAATGTATTACATCAATGTTTTTTTGAGACCAATCTCATACCTAGTCAAAACAAAGTCACACATAAAAAAAATCAGTCTGTCTCAGGCCGATATTCTACTCAATATATAAATGCGAATGTTTGTAAGGATCATTTGAATGAAACTTTGAATAATGAAAACAAGTAAATATTTATGGACATTTCGCACAGCATCATCTAACTCCAAACTAAGCAAAGCTTGTACTATGGAAACCAGGTGGCTGATAGAATACTTCTCTACTTTTTTGTAAACACATACTTCTAATACTACAACACTTAAAACTGGAAGAAATATTTTCAGAACATACAAACATTTCTCCCGTAGTGGGAATCGAACCCGCGCCTCGCCACCGAGGTCGTCATAGGATGTGCTGGAACTGCATATAATGCTACTTTCTAGGCAGATTCCACATGAACGAAGTCTCAGGTTTTGCACCACACATTGTTGACACATTTAGTAAGCCAATTTGGTATTTTTACTTTCACTATTTGTAGTACCTACTAATACTCCTGGAGTTCTCTCATGGATTTGGCTGGACGGCTTTAAAACACCCCTCTTTTTAATAGGGGGCAAAACAACAAGAGTGTGTAAATAAATTACGCAAATGAATGAATACAAATCTTCCTTATTCCAGCTTGGTTTTCTTTCCTGTTACAGATCACGATGATGAACTACGGAGACACGAAGCGTCTGATCTGCAGCACCTGTGCCGGCAAGCTCCGGGAGACCATGCAGTTCCGCCAGCAGGTGGAGACCTCGCTCGCAGCTCTGGAGATTGCCTACAAACTTCAGAGTAAGTGCCTATATCGACGGCAGAAAGCGGAAATGTCGTATCTCAAAAAATGCCCTAAATGACTTAAAACTTGATTGTTGATAAGCTAAAAAAGCCGCGTCGAGTAGTCTATGTCTCGTCTTTGTACGATGAAAAATTTTATGATACGCCCTTGATTTTTTCCTAGTTTTTTTACTGTTCACACGACTAATTGCTGTAAATAAAAGTTTTTTGGCTCTGGTGTAAAATTGAATATTTTGAGATACGACAAAATCGCTTTCTTCCTTCGATATATTTTTTCCCAATTCCAAGTGGGATAAGGGCAGGAAGATGATGGTGATATAAAGGGTATAATAGAAATAAGGGATGATATAATATCGTGAGGTAACGGGCATGTTGTAGAACCTAAAGAGTTTGAAAACATAATGTCAGGTGCACAAACAATAGCTATTTCGAACCAGTGTGGTGAAGGACTTAAAGTGCGCCTATCGTGCGCTTGAGACATGTTATTCGAACTTTTTAGGTTCTACGACACCCCAGTTTCCTGTTTTCCTACACCGTTTGAGAGGGCTGGTGTAGCGCATATATTTTACGAACACAAATCCATTGATGCACGACCGGATTTGAACTCACCTTAAAGCGAGGTTTCCTACACTAGACCACCAGTGTTCTAATTTTCGGACTGATAAACATGCATTTTTTATCCAGCTACAAAGCTAATGAACATAATTTTCCGCGTTTCCTCATCCATCAATCTTCATTGTGTTGAATTTCTAATTTTCCAGAAGAGACGAGGTCATCAGCGGTGAAGGTGGAACAAGACTCTGACCATGACTTTGACCTCGACTTGCCGGACAATGATGATGATGAAGGTACACTAACTTTCTTACTAGCCTTGAACAAGGGATTACTATTATACCAAATTGGTCACAAATTGGGATGGGTGACCGCAAATTACGAGCTGAGCGCTTCCGTGCTTCGGAGGGCACGTTAAATTGTCGGTCCCGGCTTTTAAGTCGCTAAGCCATGACGGAGGCCTTTAGGCGGCCTAAAAACTCCGTCACAAGAGTTGGCCACTACCTCATAGGTATGCACATACATACATACTATTATACCTTGTCGTAGAGTAAATTGTTAAGGATCAAGCTAGTGGGCGTAGGTCTTAAGTCTGTTGTGTCCTACCTACTATTAAGATAAGATAATACTTTATTGTGTATACCAACAAAAAACATAAAAATTACAAAAGTTTACATAATTATTCCGGTATCCACAATTGGCGGCCTTATCGCTAGAAGCGATATTTGACTGGCAACCTAAATAATAACTAAAAATAGAAAAAAAAAGAAGTATGTAGTAAAACTAAACTTAACATTATGTACACGCGTGGACCAAATATTGAACCAAAGCTGCCTCTTCATTTCTTAAACAGTGGACTTTTATGGGCTAGTGAATAATTATAATAAAAATAAATATTTGCGGACATTTCACACAGCGCCATCTAGCCCCAAACTAAGCAAAGCTTGTACTATGGGAACCAGATGGCTGGTAGAATACAAACATAATTATATACATTTTTTTTTTGTAAATACATACTTATAATACATAATACTACAACACCCAGACCCGGAAGAAATATTTGCAGAACATACAAACATTTCTCCCGTAGCGGGAATCGAACCCGCGCCTCTTGTGTCTTAGCCGAGCACTCGCCCGCCACGCCACCGAGGTCGTCAAATTTTGATTGATGATTATGATCAGTCTTTTGTCTAGGTGAGTCCACCCTGAAGTTTTCTAGACTTTATTGAGTGGTAAAATGGTTTAATTTCGTCATGACGGCCTCGGCGTGGCGGGCGATTTCTCGGCGGAGACGCAAGAGGCGCGGGTTCGATTCCCGCTGCTGAAGAAATGTTTGCATGTTCTGCAAACATTTTTTCCGGGTCTGGGAATTGTGGTACCATGGTACTTGTAGCTTCTGATACCCACGACACAGAGAATCCTAGTGGGGGTCAGCAGGACTATGTGTGTGACTTTTTTGTGTTATTTATTATTTATTTATTTCAGATTACAAAATACCTATAAAGATTGAAATGGACAACGGCATCAAGAAGACGAGGAAGTCTAAGACAAAACTCCTCAAGAAGAAGCCGGACACAAGAGAGACAGAGGCAATGCTTGAACAAGGACTATTCCCCTTCAAGATCAGAAGGAACCAGATATACACATGCTCAATCTGTCCAGAAAAAACCACCTTTCTCCAACAATTAAAAGTTCATATAGCTCAGCACACAAAGAACAATTTACACCTGGCGTTCAAGAAGATGATGTTTTCAGACTCGCACAGATTCTACAAAACTGGTACTAAATTACGATGCAAAATTTGCACCTCCGATGTCTCCAATTTTGAAGAACTGAGCGCACATATAGAGAACTGCACGAGAATCAAACACGGGATCGGCAGCAAGTGGAATAACCTGCCTTTTAAGCTTGAGAAGGACCAAACTGACTGCCCCGTCTGCAAGAGAAGATTCTTGAACTTTGTCAATTTGAACACGCATATGAATATCCACTATCCTAATTACATATGCGAGAGTTGTGGGAAAGCTTTCGCGTCGAAGGCCAGACTGCGAGGGCATATGAGAACCCACGAGGAGGGCACGTTCCCCTGCAGATATTGTTCCGCTGTGTTCGATCGAGTGACCAAGCGCGAGAACCACGTCTCGAAGGAACACAAGGCTGGTGTGAGATACGCTTGCAAGCGCTGCAATTTATCGCTGACATCTTTCTACGCCCGCCAGAAGCATCTGGCTGAGGTCCACAACGAGGAGCTCAAGCGTTACAAGTGCAAAGCATGCCCCCAAAGCTACATAACCCCCGGTCATCTGTCCAGCCACGTGAGGAGAGACCATCTGAACGAGAGGAACCATAAGTGTGACAAATGTGACTTAGCGTTCTACACGAAGAATGCTCTGAAGATGCATCAGATAAAGCATGATGGGGAGAGGATCCACGTGTGTTCTATCTGCCAGAAGTCTTACCAGAGGAAGAAGACGTTGAGGGAACATATGAGGATACATAATAATGATAAGAGGTTCATTTGCCCGGTGTGCGGACGCGCGTTTACACAGAAGTGCACGTTAAAAGGACATTTGAGGGTTCATGAGAGGAAGATTGATTTGGATGATAGGGTCGGGCAGCCATTGCATTCTATTTGAAAGAATATTGAACAAATTACTGTAAAAATATATACGGGCGATGGGCTGATCACCTGTCACCATGGTTCACCATATCCATCTTGGGATGTTGGATCAGGAGTGGTTGTGAGTGTTTTAATGATTACTTGTGGCTCTGCTCACCCCGTTACGGGATACGGCCTGATTACATGCATGTTTTTTGACAGATTAGTGGAACGCCTTGTGACGTTGTCCGCGTTGAATTTTTTCAAACTTTGTCTTCCTGCTGCATCTAGGGGTTACTAACTCCAACACTATATTATGTATGTCAACGTAAAATTATAAATACCGTTAGATTATAATCTATCGTTAATCTGTGATCATAGTTACGGTTGTCATAACTTCTAGGAAGCAATACTTCTAGGAAGTTTTCTCTTCCGATGCTCAAAAAACTCATAATACATTCAACGCCGACACGTGGCTTTTGAATCGAAGTTTTTATTCTAAATTCCCGTATTTTAATCCTATATGTGAAAGTTTGTGAGGATGTCTGGATGTTTGTGCCTCAATCATGCCTAAACCGCTGAACGGATTTGAATGAAACTTGGAATATACATAGTACACGTGCTGGATTAACATATAGGCTATTGTTTATCCGGGTAGCAGGCGAGCGAAGCCTCGGGCGGCAGCTAGTAAATTATAATCTAACGGTATTGACAATTTTATGTTGACATACGCTCCAAGTTTAATTCTTCTAGAACTGTGTGTTAATTATCAGTGAGGATGTAACGTAAGAGTTGTATATAAATTTAATTTCCTGAGTCGAGGGTCTAATCTAAATAAATTAAACAGAAATACGACTTGTTTAAATATATTTATTTTCCAAAACTAGCTCTTCAGAATACTGTACGTTCGGACTTAAAACTATGAATAGGTTTACAATTAATTTTATATAATTTGTTAGACAATTGCTTCCTTAATTTAAAGAAGGATTTTATATAGTCATTAGGAAAACAAATATTTTCTTATTTTTCATTCAATGTTATTTGTAATTAGCTCATTCCTTTTCTTGGTTTAAGAAAGAAAGAAAGAAACTATTTATTTGGCCCACAAATACTCACAAAACAATCAATCAAATAAAAACACAGTTAAAACAAAAAAAAATAATAACAAATTGTCAATCAAAAAGGCAACCACTCAGCGTGTGCTGCAGAGCCCGGAAGCAACTACAGCGCTGTTCTTCCGTGGCACCTTTCAGAGCGCGTCACTGGCCAACACTCGCTCTTCACACCCTTTACAATCCGTAATGTTATGTTTACATAATAATAACGATCAAAAGTAACTAAAATATATTTTTTTGATTAAATTTTACGGAGCTCGACGCGTGCCTAGCCAGTGCGCGCGCGGGAAATCTGGTTTGACGTTTATACCTCGTAAGGTAGAAATGTTACAATTATTATGTAGAGACTTATTTTTTTAAAGAGTTAATTCTGTTATTAGTTGACGTTTAGTTGCATATTCGGACAAATTCGGTTTTAATACAAAACACGAAGTTTGCCGAGGTGCACAATATTTGTGAATACTGTACTCTTCAACTGCTTCCCTGTAAAATATGTTATTAACTGTTTTTATTTACTTAACCGAATGCAATACTAATGTGCAATAAAAGTGAATCTTTGGCCTACGTCACATGATAAATTCCATGATTATCCTACGAATGTTATGAAGAAAGTTTCAATATTTATGTTTTTTGCTTCTGGTTTTGGATTACCCCTTACTGTCCCAGTTAAAAAAAAACAGTGTAGGTATGTACGTATTAGTAAGTACATATGATATAATTATACAAAATTATGATAAACCCATTTACTTTTGTAAATAATTGTTAAAGTATGTGCCTAATTATTTACTTGTTTTACATTATTACTGTAAATAAACTATTTATAATATACTGAAAACTTTTATTTGACCTAATCGCTAGAATCATATAATTTAATTTCAATAAGCTTTGGTTCTGCGGTACCTACTTCAGTAAATATTTTGTAGGTTTATGTTTTTGTACTTATCGGTAGGTAACTAAAATGAGAAAATCATTTATTCCAAAATAATTTGTACTAAAACCATCTTAAAACCTACCATTATCATTAATTATTATTTTGCTATATAATTTGATGTTTTATCCGACTCGGGATAAGTAGGTAGCATCCCATGTGGGGTCGGCACAACATAATATTCCATTCCCCTCTGTCAGACGTTATCTCGGTATTCACTACTTTCTTATATCAGCTTCGCTCGCGTGGTACCTGGATAAAAAACATCCTATATGTTAATCTAGCACATGTAGGTACTATGTATATTCCAAGTTTCATTCAAATCTGTTCAGCCGTGATTGAGGCATAAACATACAAACACCTAACTAACTATCCTATATCCTAGGAACTATCCGTGATATTTCTGCCGTGCAGTAACCTATCCTGTGTGTGAGGTGTTCTCTCAAAAGTGCTGTGCCCCTTTGATCCCTTTGTACTTTACAAGGCTGTTCCATAACATGGTCGTGTTGGACCGCTCCACGTCTAGACGTTGTGTGGAAGCAAAAGGGTAGGTGGTGAACCTAAATGATCTACTTCATGAGCTTATTATTTACTTATTCTTTTCCAGCCCTATAAATCTCGCACAAGTTCTTTTGAACCAGTGTGGTATGTATGTATATTTGTATGAGCTAGTGGCCAACTCTAGTGTGGTGAAAGGATTAAAAGTGCGCCTCAAAGACTCCTTTCGTGCACTTGACACATTTTAGAACTTTCTACGGTTCTACAACATGACCTATCTTGAGTGTTTGAACAGTTGAAAGGTAGCTTTAGATAATAAGAAAAGGCCAGCAATATTTTCAATGCGTGTAATTTTACCACAAAATTATTCACATTTATCACAATTAGGTATACTTCTTCACGACTGGCTTGCGCTGATTTCCGCAGCGTAGTTAAGAATACTCTTAAACTGGCAGTGGGGATGCCACTGTTTCATATGCTTGTTGAAATCATTTCTATTCTGAAACCCACTACCGCATTCGGAGCAAGTGAATTTCAAGGCTGAGTGAGCCCTCACGTGTTGCCTTAACGTCTTCGCATGCATGTACGACTTCTGGCAAATCGTGCAGAAGAAATTCCGTTCACCGGTATGACCTCTCATGTGCATTTTCAGCAACGATTGCGTACCAAAACACTTCCCACAGATCTTACATTGTATTCTCTGCGTGTGTAGTTTTGTAGTGTGTTCCGTAAGAGCTCGTCTCGTAGGCAAAACAGCTTTGCACACTTGGCAGTTGAAGGTGAAGGTTATCCCGTGGACTTGTTTCAAATGCGTCATTTTCCTGTAGTGTTCTGTGAAGCGTTCCAGACAGTGAGGGCATTTGAGCGGCTTTATTCTCTTCATGTTCGTTATTTCGTGCTTCTTGAAGGTGTGGTACCTCAGTTTCAGTTTCGTCGGGAAAACATCCTGGCATTTATCGCACGTGTGAACTCCTATTTCGTGGACGACTCTGTGGTTCACTAAACGCTGATGCGACATGAAGCCTAGCCCGCAGGTCTCGCAGACGACGCTGTAGTGTGCGTTCATATGCTGGTTCAGTAAGAAGAAGGAGTTGAAACTGTTCGAGCATTTAAGGCAAGACAGCATGCCGTTGTTCAAACTCAAATCGTACGCCATCAAGCCGTTACCAGCAGAGTTGAATTCCTTTTTGTGCGCAGCCGTCAAATGTTTTTTTATATCGTCTAGATCCGAATATTGCTGCTGACACAGTTTGCATGCGAGGCTTGATATGTCAACTTTGATCACTCTTTGTCCTTTTTTCAGGAATTCCTTGAGCAGAGACGTTCTGTCCGGCGTGGCGTGTGTCGCGGTGTGTTGCAGCATCGACTGTATCTCTGGGAACAGTTCATTGCAGTAGAAGCACTTGTAGTTGGCTTGCTGGTAGAAGAATGGCTTGACGGTCGTGCACTCGAGGAAGGTAGCGGCGTTCTGTCGCTCGCAAACGGTCATCTGCCATATGCTTGTGCGTCCTCTTGAAGTCTGTTTGTCCGGTATTCCTGGGGAAACAAAATTTTGCCTGTAATGCCATCCATTCTTGCATCTTTGCAAATCTAAAGTGTTCTACATGGTTACTTAGTACTTAGTAGGTTTTTATGTTTTGCAGTGCGGTTTCACACAGATACAAATCATTGTTACTTACATCCATGCTGTATCCATGCTGTATAGTAGGTATCAAGTTGTAATATTGTCTAAAAAGTAACTCAGGTACCTAAGTAAGTAAATTAACTTTTTTATTTAACAAAATGGCTCTTGGAGTGCTGTTTTAAGTGTGCCTTTCTGACATAAGTCTTCCCGCAAACTTCGCATTTAAAATTTCTAATTCCCGTATGTATAATCATGTGTCTACTAAGTAGATACTTCGAGAAGAACCGGCTATGGCAAACAGGGCACTCCTCATTCTTCTCTTGATAATGTACAGATCGCATATGCATCTGAAGCTGGTACTTCAAATCGTATTCCTTCCCACAGGTCACGCATCTGTTCAGCCCGGCGATCCTGTTGTGGATGACCCGCAAATGCCTCGTTCTCATATAGTCAGATTTAAATCTCTCAGGGCAAATAGGACATCGTCTGGGAAACACTTTTAAATGAACTCCACGGATGTGTAAGGTTTTCTTTGCGGAGTTACTAAAGACTTTATCGCATTTCCCGCAAGGAAATATTCCTGTCTCGTGCGTCTGTAGGTGTCTGTTAAGCAGTTTCTTGGATACGAATACGGAACCGCATACTTCACAGCTACAGTTATTAAAGTGTTTATTCATGTGGATAATGAGAGGTCTCAGTTTATGATACTCTTCCCCGCATATTTGACATAGAAACGGTTCGCTTCCGAGTCTGAAGGGAATAAGATTGTCTTGTGCGTCACAATCGATATTCTTTCCATGGTTTATCAAATGACCCTTCAAGTCCTGGAGGTTTTTGAATGTATTAGCACAAATTCTACATTGTAAATGCGTAACATCTACTTTTACAATTGTGTCATTGGCTATGCTGTATAGTTTTTGAGCTATTTCTTGAATGTTATGGTCGATAGAGTGTTGTTTCAAACCGCCAGCATCGACGAACGTCTCTGAACAAACGAAGCATTTATATTTGTTGTTTATGTAGGTGAAAGGATAAACGTATGACAGTTCGAAGAGTGTTACGGCATTCTCTATCCAAGGCTGTTGTTTGTTATCTTTCTTATATTTTCTCGGTCGTTTGGCTACAGATTTTTCGTCAATTTTCACATCACAGGTTTTTTCGAAATCTAGCGTATCTAGCGAGATAGGTTCTCTTAGGAATGTCATAGTGTTCATTTCAGTTTCTTCATATTCATGTTTTTCCAAAGAGCTGTGTAATAGCTTAGTTTTTGCTACATTTGTTTTTTCTGTCTTATCTTCTTCCTTACATACAAGACTTTTAAATGGAATAGGATTTCTTAAGACGGTAATTTTGATGTCATTGCCTTCGTCGTCTTTGAGAATCATCGAACCAGGAACCATGGTCCCTAGAAGAACAGAAAGAACAATATGAATCCCCTGATTGCCTGGCATATTACAAGTAGATGGATGTACGACGAGTATACTTACATTTAAGGTCGCAAATCAGGGATTAGAGGTGGATTGAAATAAAATACCGTTTAAAAGTTTAGGTACCATTTATTACAGATTTTATTTAGCTTTTAAATGTTAACAAAACTGAGAATCGTAAGGCACCGATATTAGTTCGTGCTGCATCTATTTGCTTAATGCTAGTTCAAAAAATAAAATAATCACAAACATTGAGATTTCTAGCGACAATACTCAAGTCAGACCATTTCACGTTTTCGGTATATAGTCTGAAAATGATATAAATTGTATATTGTGCATTTCTTATCAAAATATAACTATTAGTTCGCCCCGAACTGAGATCTCGCGCGCCATCTCCACAATTCGATGCATCGAGCATTTAACTGAATAGAGGGGTAATGTTATTCGTTTTGTTCGAAAAATAATTCCGCCAAAACAGATCAGAACAGTGGGCCCGCCCCTGCGCTCTGATTGGCCGACTCAATGTCAAGTATTGAACTAGAGCTGTGCAATAAAATATTCATATCGATATCTATTCTAATCGATTCTAAAAATAAAAAATAAAAAATATCGATAGCAATGTTTGTTTAGTGGAATACAAATAAGTTTAAATGTATTATGTTTATGTGTGTGTTTGTGCGTGTGTGTACGAAATAATAACTAGAAACTTTATAAAATGGAACTTCCATACTTAAAAAAAATATAGTAATAAATGAAATAAATTCGATAATCAAAGGAATCTTAAATATATATAAATATTTGTGGACAATTCACACAGCGCCATCTAGCCCCCTAAATAATACTAACTTTATTTATTAAGGAAATATAAGGTATAGCCTATCTATACTTTCTATACTAATATTATAGAGGAACGATTTTTTGTTTTTTTGTTTGTAACGAATAGGCTCCGAAACTACTGGACCGATTTCAAAAATTCTTTCACCAGTACAAAGCTACATTATCAGGGTCCAGTATAGACTATAATAAATTTTCAAAAAAATTAGGGATCCGTAAGAAAATTGCAATATTGTAACCCAAGGTAGAAAACCAAAAATAGTTTTTAGCGTGTGGCTCCGAAACTACTGGACCGATTTCAAAAACTCTTTCATCAGTAGAAAGCTACATTATCAGGGTCCAGTATAGACTATAATAAATTTAAAAAAAAATTAGGGATCCGTAAGAAAATTGCAATATTGTAACCCAAGGTAGAAAACCAAAAATAGTTTTTGGCGTGTGGCTCCGAAACTACTGGACCGATTTCAAAAATTCTTTCACCAATAGAAAGCTACATTATCAGGGTCCAGAATAGGTTATAATAAATTTTCAAAAAAATTAGGGATCCGTAAGAAAATTGCAATATTGTAACCCAAGGTAGAAAACCAAAAATAGTTTGTGGCGTGTGGCTCCGAAACTACTAGACCGATTTCAAAAATTCTTTCACCAGTAGAAAGCTACATTATCAGGGTCCAGTATAGGCTATAATAAATTTTCAAAAAAATTAGGGATCCGTAAGAAAATTGCAATATTGTAACCCAAGGTAGAAAACCAAAAATAGTTTTTGGCGTGTGGCTCCGAAACTACTGGACCGATTTCCAAAATTCTTTCACCAATAGAAAGCTACATTATCAGGGTCCAGTATAAGCTATAATAAATTTTCAAAAAAAATAGGGATCAGTAAGAAAATTGCAATATTGTAACCCAAGGTAGAAAACCAAAAATAGTTTTTGGCGTGTGGCTCCGAAACTACTGGACCGATTTCAAAAATTCTTTCACCAATAGAAAGCTACATTATCAGGGTCTAGAATAGGTTATAATAAATTTTCAAAAAAATTAGGGATCCGTAAGAAAATTGCAATATTGTAACCCAAGGTAGAAAACCAAAAATAGTTTGTGGCGTGTGGCTCCGAAACTACTAGACCGATTTCAAAAATTCTTTCACCAGTAGAAAGCTACATTATCAGGGTCCAGTATAGGCTATAATAAATTTTCAAAAAAATTAGGGATCCGTAAGAAAATTGCAATATTGTAACCCAAGGTAGAAAACCAAAAGTAGTTTTTGACGTGTGGCTCCGAAACTACTGGACCGATTTCAAAGGCAAAGGCTAGTGTGTTATAATTAATGAAATAAAGCTTTTTTTATATTAAGGAAAATAAAGGAAAAACTTGCAAAAATTTTCTGGAAGTTTATTGTAAAACAGTTCAGTAATTCCCCATAATATCTTACTGTGTTACTGTTACTGGTTTTTAAAGTGAATTAATTTCGTATAAATTCTTCTCACTGCTTGTTTCTCGTCATATTCAATAAAAGGTGAAAAATAATTCAGGTTTCTTTATTACAAATATGTCTTCCGGGTCTGGGTGTTATAATGTGGTGTATAAGTATAAGTACCTACCTAGTACCTACCTAGTATATAAGCATTCTATCAGCCACCTGATTCCCATAGTACAAGTTTTGCTTAGTTTGGGGCTAGATGGTTCTGTGTGATATATCCTCAAATATTTATTATTTATTTATTTATTTATTTAATTACAGTCATTAATAGAACAACCATTATAAATTTTAATTCAAGTAGCTGACTGAAATTATATTAATACTAGCTGTTGCCCGCGACTTCGTACGCGTGTAGTAGGTACATTATTTTGTTCTATAATCAATAGTTTTCACAGCGCACGCCGAAAACTATTTTGGATTTTCTACCTTGGGTTACAATATTGCAATTTTCTTACAGATCCCTAATTTTTTGAAAATATATTATAGCCTATACTGGACCCTGATAATGTAGCTTTCCACTGGTGAAAGAATTTTTGAAATCGGTCCAGTAGTTTCGGAGCCACACGCCAAAAACTATTTTGGATTTTCTACCTTGGGTTACAATATTGCAATTTTCTTACGGATCCCTAATTTTTTGAAAATATTTTATAGCCTATACTGGACCCTGATAATATAGCTTTCTATTGGTGAAAGAATTTTTGAAATCGGTCCAGCAGTTTCGGAGCCACACGCCAAAAACTATTTTTGGTTTTCTACCTTGGGTTACAATATTGCAATTTTCTTACGGATCCCTAATTTTTTGAAGAAATTTATTATAGTCTATACTAGACCTTGATAAAGGGGCTTTCTATTGTTGAAAGAATTTTTGAAATCGGTCCAGTAACTTCGGAGCCACACGCCAAAAACTGTTTTGGATTTTCTACCTTGGGTTACAATATTGCAATTTTCTTACGGATCCCGGATTTCGTTACAAACAAAAAAACAAAAAATCTTAATTCCTATTTATAATATTAGTATAGATATAAACTAGAGGACGCCCCGTTCTTCAAATGTACTTATTCAATTTATTATATCTGGGTACTTATTTGTTTGTCATAAATAACCTTTTCTGATAAATATCGATACTAATTTTGATTATGACAGTGCAGCATCACTAGTAACACGTGTAATGAATAAAAAGGATGGCATAATATAGGTTACACCTAGGTAAGAGCAGGACGCATAGACAAGCGTCCATTGTTTCGTTTTATTTGACCAGTTTAACGTGAGCCGTGATAAATGGTTGTAAATTGAAATAAAATTATAGTTTATTGATGCTTACCGATGAAACGTGATTCCGTCTGTTTTAAAATTCGATGTCCTGCTGTTTTTTCCACACCACCGAATAGAACAATACGGCATTATGGGTTATAAAACCAAACTTTGAATATTTTCGAGTATCGGGAGACGGACACACACACAGATCACTTGTTGGTTTGGTACTGATTCAGTGCGAGCGTGAATTGTTATTATACAGGTGCATATCATCATATCAGTTGTGCAATTGGATGGCTCATTTTACTACTCTATTAGTTAAATGCTCGATGATTCGATGTGTCAAGTCAAATAAAAATGTTCTATTTCTATAATCCGTAAGATTTGCATTCGCGCCCTGAGGTTTCTTGTAAGTACTTTGTTTTACACTACTTCTGTTGTCCCGATTGTTTTTCCGATGCAATGAAAAGATAAGAAAATAGCCAAGTGGGTTCTTACTTGTATGTTCTACGCTTGGTCGCTTTTCGAACAGGTGCAACGTAGATTTAAGACGTGTCCAAGTGATCTCAGTGATTTTAAGGAATAAAAAATTTAGACTTTGATCCTTGTTTGGCAACATCGCCCAGCTCACGCTTGGCTAAAAAATATTGCGAAAATTGTTTTCACAAAAAAAAATTAGTACCTAAATTGTTCATAATTATGCATCTTTCCTTTACTTTCCAGCCACTTCTATCTACGATTACTACGTACTAATATCCAGTATAACCTAAACTACGAAGACATTGAAACTCTAACATGAGGGAGCTCAGGTTACAACGGTTTTGTATTTAAACATTTTTAGCTGTATTTAAAAAACTATACATCTTAGAATAAAAATAAAACCCATTTTGGAATGTACCTACAAACAAAGCCCTTTTCTATGACACTTCTCTCGGCATATTTGTAAAACTTTATTTTTTATTTTCCCCCTTGGGAATCCAATATCTTTACAACCCCATAACCGATTAAGCTCATTATACACACACATCTCTATAGCACAATCTATTGACCTACCAAGTTTCATACAGATTGGATTAACGGTTATACACAAACATACATACCTGCATACAAACAAACAACGCCAAGATCTTCGCTCGCTCGATCAATTACAGTACAGTGCGTCCAACGTAACTTGGCATGCGTGAAGTTAGCTGTTGGACATGCGCAGTGTAGCTTTTTCATACTAAATTGTTTACTGCGCATCGAAACGGCTAACTTCACGCATGCCAAGTTACGTTGGGCGTACTGTAAAATGTATGGTTTCTCCGATCAATAAATACTGTTTTTATGAGTTTTAACATTTAAATAATGTGTAGGTCACCTGCGACAGTATGATGATAATTGGACTGTCAGTAAGGTACATTTGATCGATTTCTTATAATCTAATTACTACTTATACGTATTTATTAATTAACTGAATGAGACATTAGTACTTAGATAACAAAAAGGGCTAGGTAGCTGCTCTTCCTTTTATGTGTCAAGAATAGTCTTTTTCCTTTTTGACTAAAGTTAAACCACATAGACGGCCTCAGTGGCGTAGCGGCCGAGTGCTTGGCTGAAGCTCAAAAGGCGCGGGTTCGATCCCCCCTGGCATTGTGGTACCATGATACTCTTAGTTTTTGATACCCACGACACAGGGAATCCTAGTGTGTGGTCAGAACTATGTACCTATGTGATTGTTGAGTGATCTTTTAAACATGTCGGGGTAGTCAGAGCTACGTCCAGCCATCACAATTGTCAGTGTATATCGTGCAGACGTAGATGATCCTTCAAGTTTTTCCTCCTCAAGAATGCCATCCCGCAGACCTCACACTTATAATTCTTTTCACCCGTGTGTATAACCATATGTCTCTTCAACGATTCCTTATTGCAAAAGCGTTGAAGACAAACATCACACTGCTGATTCCTCTCTTGCAGATGGACAGATCTAACGTGACTTATCAAGTGATATTTCAAATGGAATCCCCTACCGCAAGTCTTGCATTTATGCACCCTCGTTGACTGATTGTGGACATCTTGGAGATGGATAGTCCGTTTGTAGTTCGAGTTGAAACGCTCCGGGCACATTGGACAGCGTCTCGGATACTGTTTCAGGTGAACTCCGCGGATATGTAAAGCTCTTTTATGGGTTGTGCTAAAAACTTTTTCGCAACGATCGCAGGGGAAGTTGCCGGCCTCGTGGACCTCCAAATGCTTCTTCAAGAGGCGCAAGGTCATGAACCCTGAGCCGCAGACCTCACAACTGTAGTTGCTGAAGTGATCGCTCATGTGTATGACCAATATTCGGACTTTAATGAAATTCTGCTCGCATACAACGCAACGGTAACCCTCATTGCCTTGAATAGTCAGGTCGTAAGGGATCAGGTTGTCTTGCAACTCTGTGTCTATAGCTTTATCGTGAAATTCCTTTAAGTGGCGTTTCAGTGTGACCAAGTCTTTAAGTCGTAGCGAGCATAGATTGCACGATAAGCCGCTGACATCAACTTTAAGGACATTCTCCTTCCTGTTATTCACCAATCGTTTGATATGCGCGAAAGGGTGTTCAGACATGTGCATCTTTAAGTTTGGAACATCTAAATATGATTGAGAGCAGACGAAGCATCTGAAGCTGTTGTTCGAGAATATGAACGGATACACGGTGGAATTTTCGAAGACTATCAAGGCATTCTGTCTGCAGTCTGAGATTTTCTTTGGCGTTGATTCTTTCAGCAAGTATTTGGCTGGGGGATTCGTGTTTGCTTCTTCGGGTGCGCATGGTGACGGAGTTCTATCGTGCGGCATAGGCGATGGACTTCGAGAGCTTTCGTACTTAAGAGTCTCTGAAATATTGTGAGTTCTTCTCTTCAGCTTACTGAAGTCTGTGACAGTTCCCAAGGGTTTGCAAAGGCTGCGATCGTAAGCCACTTGGAACAGTGGTGTAATCTTCATTTCCTTCGTCGTGGCAGGTATTGGCTTGTTGCCTAGAAACAAAAATGATATTGTACCACATTGTGCTTATATTATCCGTACGGTGCTTTCTTTGTTAGCGTGCATCCATTTTCCAAGGCATTAAATATAGAAGTTTAATAAACCAGTCCAGTTTTAATAAGCAAGCCCATAAAATAAGATTCCTGCTATAGGTAGCAGGGTGCAGCGGTATATCGTATTCTGCATGTAGGTGCTCTACATGTAAACCTCAATCATAATAATATCAGCTAGATTCGTCGTACGAATGAAAAGTCACAATTTGAACCATTTATAGGTACCTATGTCGTTGTGTCTATAGACCTAAAAGGTTCTGGTTAAGTCCACCGAAAGTCATTTTAGGATTCGGATGGTGTATCTTTGAGTGGTGTTTCAAGCTGCAGCTTTGCACAAACGTTTTACCGCAAATAGTGCAAACGAACCGCCGGTCATTTTCGTGTATCCTCATGTGTTCTCGGAGGGTGTATTTCCTTGCAAAAGCTTTCTTGCATACGTTACACTGAAACTTCCTTTCGCCGCTGTGTCTCACCATGTGATACTTGAGCTCTGATTTGGAATAGAATTTCCACTCGCAGGTATCGCAGCCATACCTCTTCTCCTTCAGATGCATAGTTCGAACGTGCACGCCTAGTTTTCCGCTGTAAGCGAATACTTTAGGGCACAAATCGCACTTGAATTCCTTCAACTTCACCCCGTGGACAGAACACAAATGCTTCGATCTTTGGAAGTAGTTTCGGAACGTCTCAGGGCATTGTGGACACCTGTGCCTTTTCACTTTCATATGAACACTCGCGTAGTGCTCGCTCTTCGCGTTGTTACTGCGAAACACCTTCTCGCAAACGTCGCATGGAAATGATCCAGTTTCGTGAGAGAACGAGTGCACTCTCAGTCTTTCCGGAGTGATAAAACCAGCGCCGCATATGGCACAAATAAAATTTTGATAATGCACGTTCATGTGTTGGTTGAGAGACTTGTATTCAGCGTACTTTTCATCACAAACGACGCACTTAAAATCGTCTAATTTTACTTTGAAAGGAAGTATTCCGACATCAGACTTAGGGTCTATATTTTTTTGATGTTTTTCAGATAAGTGTATTAATAGATTATCTAAATTATCTATAGGAGTTTCGCAAAGCTTACAGCTGACGTCAGTTATATCCACTTTTAATACTTCGTGTTTCTTTAGTTTAGTCAAGGCGTGTTCTATCGAAGCAAGTTTAATATCTTCGTGTGCAACATAGTGTTCCCATAGTTTAGCGGGATCTGCGTATCGTTGATCACAGTAAAAGCAGAAAAATAAGTTCTTCATCCATTTGAAGGGGCATATTCTGGAGCAATTTAGAAGTGTCAAGAGACGTTGTTGCCTTGCTTTGATTTCAATGTTGTAATTATTGATTTCAGTCAGCTGTGCCTGTATGTTCGTGGCTTTTGATCCGAATATGTCTTCTTGAGTCTCGTCCAGAGGCTCATTGACACCTAAAAATAAGAAATTAAGATTGGTGAGAATCTTTCCGATTTTATAGAAATACAAGGCACAAAGACAAAAAAGGTAAATGTTTAGAGTAGTTAGGTATTTACCTATGATACCAAGATATAAAAAAATGCAACTTTGATAGGTTTTTAACATTTTAGGAGTATCTGTTGCCGTAAGCAATACCTACGTTCCATCTAAAATGAACCCTGTAAGTTGAGTTAAAATAGGAAGAAATTACTCGTGAAGGCTGCTAGATAGATTATTCAATAAAAATATATACCCAGTTCTGACAATACTTAGACGAGCCAGAAGTTATACAAGTAAAAGAGAAAATTAAATGAAGGATTTGTGGTAACATCAAAAAATAACTTACCTACCTAAGGATTTAGTGGGCAAAATACAGGTACCTAACCTACATAGGTCATCACATCAGTTAAGTTTTCCATTTTCACGATTTCTCGATCATTGATTCTGATATACTTACGTTTTCCTTAGCTAAAAATAATTTACAGTTCTATAAATTATTACATCGATCTATAAAAAAAGGACCGCAACATTTTTAAGAATGTCAAATTAAGTTTAGTAAACGAAAACGTAAGTACATTAAATTCGATACCATTATCATAAAAAAATGGGCATACGTATCCTGGGTTATTACTTGTATCTTTCACACTCTTGGTCGTCACTCAAATTATCCTTATTGTGATTTTACTAAATAAAGATGATTTTTGACTCACCTCAATTTTCGTCAATTTACTACGCAACAGCTATTTTAATTGTATTGATCGGCTGGGTTGGAGTGTGTTGGATGATGTGTCCTACCATGGTGCTTTAGAATGCTTTTCTGGCTAAAGCAGCTTCCACAAACATTGCAAGCGAAGCTTCTATGGTTCAAATGGGTTCTCATATGCGTTCCTAACGTGGACTTTCGCTTGAAAGCTTTTTGGCACACACCGCACTGATACTTCTTCTCCCCAGTATGAGAAAGCATGTGGTTTTTTAATGAAGTTGTGGTAAAAAACTTTGCATTGCAAGAATCACAGGCATGCCTTTTCTCCTTTAAATGAGTGGAGCGGACGTGGGCGTAGAGTTTCCCGCTAGCTATGAATATCTTTGGGCACAAATCACATTTGAACTTCTTCACCGTCATTCCATGTGCTGAGGATACATGCTTTAACCTTTGATAGTGGTGCAAGAATGTCTCTGAACATTGAGAGCAACTGTATCTTTTTAACTTCATGTGTACGCTTTCGTAGTGCAGTCTCTTCGAATTGACAGAACGGAATATTTTGTTGCAAGCGTCACAAGGCACTGAGCCAGTTTCGTGAGAGTAAGCATGAACCTTTAATCTTCCTGCTGTAACAAAACCTGAACCACACTGCTCGCAAATGAAGTTAGGGAAGTGTATATTCATATGATGTTTAAGAGTTATGTATTCCTCATATTTCTTATCACAAATCACGCACCTGTAATCATCTAACGTGACTTTAAACGGGATGATTCCCTTATCTGAGGTAAGCTCAATGTTCTTGTCATGCTTTTCAAATAAATGTGTTGTGAGCTGATCCAATGTATCTATTGGATCATCGCAAAGTTTACAGCTGACGTCAGTGATATCAGCTTTCAATAGTTCTGTTGTATTTATTTTCGCAATGGCTCGTTTTATCTCTACATATTTAATATCTTCGTGAACAGTATTGTGGTCTCTTAATTTGTCAGGGTCTGCGTATCCCTTGTTGCAATATATGCAAATAAACGTGTGCTTTTTCCATTTGAAGGGGCATATTCTAGAACACTCTAGAAGTGTCAAGACGCGCTGTTGTCTGGCTTTGATTTCTATGTCGTTAGGTTTTGTTAGCGTCAGTTTTGATTTAGATTTCGTATTGTTTTGTGTGATTGTATTCCCTTTGTTCTCGATCTGTGGCTCATCGCTACCTATAAGTGAAAAATACATGATTATATTTTTGCTGACTGATAGCGGAGTGGGCATACGGGTTACTGACTTACCCTTATAGACATAGAATTCGGAACTTTTTCAGATCTTAGAAGAACCAAAAGGTTTGTAACATTAAAGTAAAAGAATAATTTAATTAAATGACAACTTTATTATATCAAAAACCTTATTGTGAACACGTAAATAAAGAGAAACTTAAACTAAAAACGAATTCTCAATAACATTAATTTTATTAAGGCTTTATCTGTCACTGATAAAAAAACTGTTGAAGAAAAATCTTAACTTTTTAAGCTTTTCAGTGTGTTTTTTTTCATGTATCATCATGGTGTCCTGCCTACCGTACCTTTTCACACAAATACTGCATTCAAACAAACATGATAGCTGAAAAAGGGTGTAAGACTAAGTACCTATACAAACAAAACAGCTAGTACCTACGCAAACAAGGCATCACAATTTGGTAAAAATATATCTAATGGGTTAAGTAGATGCCTACAAAAAACTATTATTTTAGTTTTTGTTGCTTTCACCAAGTAAACTTAATTGGTTGCTTTTTATCAATGCTGCCAATTAACACGGTAGGTTAAGCGCTCGAACACACAGTAGATCTGGCGCTAAATACGCTGAGTTTGAGGCAACATTGCTTTTTTTAGTACCTGGGGTCACTGAACGTATGAGCAAATTACATACGATAAGTAGCTTTCTAAATTATTCTAATGATGTGCCTTTATATGCACTGCCAAGTGATCCTTCCTGCCATACGATTTCGGACAAAGAGTACACTTATGTGGTCTTTCCCCAGTATGCGTGACCATGTGTTTTGTCAGCCCGCTTTTCCCGTAGAATCTTGCATCACAAATACAACACAAATAACGGCTTTCTTTCAAATGCCGTTCTCGCACATGTCTGTCCAGCGACCCTTTCGCTGTGAAGGTTTTAGAACAAGACTTGCACTGGAATTTCTCTAAATTAATCCCGTGAACTGAGGTTATATGCCTTAGTTTTTGGTGGTACATCAAAAATGTCTCCAAACATTGAGGGCAACTGTGTTTTTTGACCTTCATATGAAGGTATTGATAGTGAGCTTTCATAGCACCTTTAGAGCTGAACTTTTTATCACACGCTTTGCATTGAAAAGAACCAGTTTCATGCGTGACCACGTGACCCTTCAGTCTCAAAGCTGTGACGAAGCCTGATCCACATTGATCACAAAAATATTTCGGGTAATGCACGTTCATATGATAATTCAGAGCCTTAAAATTCGTATACTTTTCGTTGCAGATAGCACATTTAAATTCATCTCGGTTCATTTTAAAGGGTAGGATTCCGTTGTCAGTGCTAGGGCCAATTTTTTTATTATGTTTTTCAAATAGGTGTGTTATAAGATCATCCAATGTAGCTATTGAAGTCTCGCAAAGTTTGCAGCTGACGTCTGTGACGTCAGCTTGGTATAGCTCTGTTGTATGAATTCTAGTGAGAGCTTTAACTATTTCCAAAGGTCTTATACCCTCGTGTACTGTGTTATGTTGTCTAAACTTCGCAGGGTCTTCGAATCCTAGATCGCAGTAAATACAAATATATGAAGATCCTTTTCGTTTAAAGAGGCATATTCTGGAACATTCTAGAAGCACCAAGATGCGTTGCCTTCTGGCTTGAGTCGAATATTTTGCTAGGACTCGAGGTGTCTTCGTTGTATCTGCTTGAGTCTTGTCGGTAGGATCATCGATACCTAGAAATAAGAAGACACAGAATCAGGAAGTTTCTGCACCTTTATTTAATTTTAAATGTGATCCCTCTCACCACAATTCAATCGTATCTTCGCTTCACGAACTAAAACCAGTGACACTAAGTAGTAGGTAACAGTAGTGTTCAAAATAAACAACCCATGATTGTGACGTAATGCAGGAGAATATGCACGATTGACCTTTAAAGAATGAACATTAGTTAATTATAATGTATTGTCAGACTAATAAATAATGTAGCAACTACATACCTACCTCAGTTCATTACCTACCTGATTAATTTTTCCTGTGACCAGAGATTGGCACTACCTAACTATTGAATGGTTAGGTAATAAAACTACTTGAATCATCAATAGCAATAATTTATTTCATCAAATACATATTTGCTTAGGTATCTATCTACCTATGTATGTTAAAAAAATCTTAGAATGCGTCCAGCCATCTGCTTCTCTCCCTGAGCATGTCGTAAAAGTCGACTAAGGGATAGTATCCTCCCCAACATGATGAACCATCTATATTGGCTGATAACCTGTCACCATGGTTCAACATATCCATCTTGGGATTTTGAATCAGGAGTGGCTGCAAGCTTTCTTATGACTACTTGTGGCTCTGCCCACCTTTAGTTTCGTTTAAATTTTTCAAACAGAAAAATATATTGTAGCACGACCGGATTTGAACCCACGACCGCTACCACAGACCACCAGTGCTATTCACAGAAACGGAACATACATTATTAAATACATGTAAATACAATGTATAAAGACGAAGGAAAAGAATATGATCAAAGGGAGACATTTTCAATAGGTAATTACAAAAATATACATGCATAAGTACCTACTCAGCAAAAATATCATTTCTATAAACGTATTATAGCTATAAGTCATTATTATCAATACCATTCAATTATTTGTACCTGTATGTGTGTGTGTGTACCTACTGTTTGTGTTTTATTACTGTATCGATTAACTGGGTTTGTTATTTTCAACAGGCACATAATGGTGCGTACAGACTGATAAAAGGTAACATGCAATACGCTTGCACGAACAGAACATATGCTCACTGGCGCACTATGGAAAATGGTAGAACGGCAGATCAAAAATCGTTTTTACTAATGTCGTTACTGACGCACTTAAAATTTTTTTTAATAGTATAAAAGTGGAACTTTAATATAACGCAGTAACTTTGCTTGAATTAAATTTGGAATATTTTTTTATATTAGGACAAAGTGTCAATACCAAAAAAATTCAATTTCAGGTGTGATTGCTTCAATATTTTAAAATTGATGCCAGGCTCAGAGCGCCATGGTGGTCTGAGCACCTGTATTCGATCGTAAAACCGACAGAACACGGATCATTCCGCGCGCGTTTTGAAATGATCGTAACGTACCTACGCAAGGCGTCCAGACTATGAGAATTATTTAGTTACAAAGTGAGTTACATTACACTAATGTGGACGGCAAATTAATTTCATTTCATGTTACGTTGCGTAAGTCTGTACGCAGCATAACACTGAACAGTCCAAACGCAATGTTTACTTCCTAATCCATTTTAGAAGTGCTTATGACTCGACTAAATAAAAAGAAAAGACGCCGCGCCCCGAACAACAAAAGTGAAGCCACCTTTTTATCTATGTGTGTCATGTTTTGTGTTCGAAGTAACCTACAATTCATAGTATAATAATTAAGAAACGATGTTATTTGAAGTACTTACAGGTGAAAAGTGATTCCGTGAGACTTTTTATATGATTTGCTGCTGTTTTTACAAGTTTTCACTACACAGAAAGGCATAATTCTATTTTAAAGATTCGTGACGTACTAAGAGCGATGAGCATGGTTTTAGTGTAGGTGTGTGCGTGAGCGTGTATGTTTACTTGCAGGAGCACGGTTTTGTATGGCTTCACTTTTGTTGTTCGCGGCGCGCCGTCTTTTCTTTTTATTTGGTGAGGCTTAAGATCTAAATTTTTTATTTTACGTGTGTTCGCATATGTCTACTAAGGTGATAGTTTCTTGCGTAAGCTTTTTGACATATACCACACTGATGTTTTTTCTCACCGCTATGCATACACATATGTTTTGATAACTCGCTTTTGCCGAAGAATTTGGCATCACAGAGATTACAAGCGTGCTTCTTCTCTTTCAAGTGCGTTGCGCGAATGTGCATACTAACTCTCCCTTTTAGGTTATAGACTTTCGGACAGTAACTGCATTTAAATTCTTCCTTCTTTATCCCGTGAGTTAAAAATAGATGGTTCAACCTCTGCACGATAGTGGAAAACTTCTCGGGGCAATGAGGACAAGAGCGCGATTTCACCTTGTTATGAACACATGCATAATGCGAATTCAGACCGTTTTTTGAGCTGAACACTTTGCCACATGCATTGCATGGGAAGCTGCCGGCTTCGTGTCTGGTTGCGTGTGCCTTTAGTCTCATCTCAGAGACAAAACCGGATCCACACTGTTCACAAACGTACCTCGGATAATGTACGTTCATATGATGATTAAGCTTTTTATAATTCGTATACTTTTCTCCGCATATAACGCATTGATAATCTTCTAGGTTTATTTTGAATGGAAGGATTCCAATGTTAGTGTTATCAATTTTCTTGTTGTGCTCCTCACGCAAGTGTGTTATAAGATCATCTAATCTATCTATGGGGGTTTGGCAAAGTTTGCAGCTAACATCTGTGATGTCTGCTTTGTACAGTTCCTCTCCTCTATGTATTCCAGCGATTGCTCTCTTTATTTCTATAGGTTTCACGTCTTCGTGTTCAATGTGGTGCTCTCTTAGCTTTGCTGGGTCTGTGTATTTCTGATCGCAATATATGCACATGAATAGAATTCCTTTTTGTTTGAAAAGGAATATTCTGGAACTTTCTAGTAGTATCAATATGCGCTGCCTCTTAGCTCGGAGTACTTGTGCCCTCGTGCCTAGAAATAAGAAGACACAGAATCAGAAAGTTTCTGTACCTTTATTTTATTTAAAAAATCACCCATTTTACCACAAATGTGCCTACTCTCAATGTATCTTTGTATCACGAACCAATGACATTAGTAGAACCTACTATAGCGAATATTTCTAGTGTGTCTCATCGCCCTCAAAACTCCGTTTGCCTGGCAGAGGGCCGTCGCCAGCATTCCCCGTCATGGGACGGCTTGTCCCACGTTGGGCGCCAATTACACAAGTGGCAGTGAAATACGGATTTAACGGTTAAAGATAAATATAATAAACACGAATAAACAATGAAACGATGAGAGTTGTCCTGTGAATGTGCGCGCGGCCGTGACAGGGAACTGCAAGGCGAACGGACCTTCGGAGAGGCACACAAGGAATGTCTGCTATAAGTTAGCTTTAAGGTAATTATGCTATTAGCCTTGTCTGTAAATTTTATACTTATTGTGTTCAAGTTACAGGTTTATGTCATTGCACAAGCAGTTCCGCATTTGTTTCATAAATTCCAAAGGTTTAGTCATGGTAGCCAGCAAACGCCAGTGTCCGCTCCGACCTCTATTACTCAAACACCATGGTTTTGCTGGCTGTACTTTAATCAGGTACTATCAAGGATACTACGCACTTTCTATATTAGTATTTGTGATAAGAAGCAAGAAGCTGTTTATACCTACACCAATGCAAAACTCTATTTCCATTTAATCTGACTTAGTTTCTGCTTTTGTTTTAATTTGAATCTCGACTTGTTGTGTGCGTGATTTCAATTACATATTGTACTAGCTGTCGCCCGCGGCTTCGCTCGCGTGGTATCCGTACAAAAAGTAGCCTATATGTTATTCCAGCACACATACTATGTACCTATATACCAAGTTTTATTCAAATCCGTTCCGCCGCTACGGCGTGATTGAGGCACAAACATACATCGTCACATCCACACAGCCTCACAAACTTTCGCATTTATAATATTTGTAAGATTTTATTGAGTTGTAGGTATGACCTATAGATTTTTATCCGAAAAAAATTACCTAATAATAATAAAACTTACAGAATACTAGAATATGAAAGTTTGTTAATTTACACATTATTTTGCCTCTAGGCTTTGATTATATAAAGCCTTTAGGTGCCAGCAGACTTATTTGTTTGGGTAGCATTTTAGGTAATTATTATTTCTGTTGGCGGGAAGCTTAAAAGGAAACGACATGGTGTTTAGCTTAGATCCATTTATTTAACGGTCGGCAGGAGGAGCGCGAGAGCGGGACGCAGCCACACTCTGCCAAAGACTATATTGTGTTCCACAGATAACACAATATATTGGTACTACACTACATCCCTAATTCCTCCACCTTTAGTTGAGAAACGTTAGAAGAACGTTCCATAACAATCTTACAACTAACACAAAACTTAATTCATTCTAGAAAAACTTTTTATAGTCTATGTCTATGACTCTTCTGGTTCTCATGGTTCCTGGACGGGGGGCTGGTTCTCATTCATATTTCTGGCAACACTATAATCTAATGCCGTATAAGTATTCCCAAGGAGGGTTGACGTCAGGCAGGCGGCCGGTCATAAAACACCTTAGCCAAAACTCTTACAGTGTGATCCAAGGATCATGCTGTGCCGACCCCACATAGAGTGGGATGAGGGCAGGAAGATGATGATGATGATGATGACTATAATCTAATGCCGAAACGCAAAGGCAGTTTATTGAGGTTAAGTTGCGCTAGGAGTAATAGTGTTCTGTGTTATGTTGTGAAAGATTCTTCTAAGTTGTTAAAAATAAAAAATGTTACAATTTTATGTTTTGGCTCCTGTCCTACTGTCATTTGGATCTTGTTACCTACAAAAGTGAGTGTGTATTTTAATTGGCTATCAAAATAATCAAAATCAAAAGGCTTCTCCTTGATTTTAATGCTGTATTTCAACCAGAAATAACCTCCAATTGATTATATTCGTGCATTAATTTGTTGAGGGGGGCTATTTGGAACGCATATGGGGGCTATTCTGGACTCTTTTGCCGGTAGGTACTTTCGGAAAGGGTTTTTTATTTGGGTACCTAATCGGTTTTTTGCTTGCTTTTTTTCAGGTAATTACTAACAAGATGGTTTGTGCGTATAAATTAGAAACCGATAAAATGTCAGGAAAACTTGGTCTTATGCTGAAAAACTCGGTAGATCTCATTTATTTTTAAAAATTGTTGTTAGATTTAGATGTAAGAAACAGATTTAAAGCTTTTTTAAATAAATATTTTTTTGTCTAGGTTTTTTATTTTCATGTAAATTTTGAGGAAAACGCTAATATTTTTTTACCGGTAAATTAGAATCGGTAGGTACATTATAAGTGTCCTAAATATCGCTAGAGCAGTGCAACTTGAGTTGGCAGTAAAATCTTATAGAAACTAGAACAAGAGAATACCTGTCTTAAATAACCCCAACGCTGGGACTATTTGGGACATAGAGCTGAACTTTACTATTAGATAGAAAATAATTAATGAATGCTATGAATTTAGACTAGTTTTAATAAATAAAACAATGATATTGGTTGTTGTAACTTCATCAGAAAATTGTCATTATAATTTTTATTGTTTTAATTGCCCCAAAAAGCCGCACTTTACGTAGTGTGTTATTTATTATATAAAAAAGTGTGGTATGTCGTGTAAAAATATTGGAAGCATTTTTACGTGACTCATTTCGGACTATGTTTTTTACATCAATATTATCACGCCCGTATCACTTAAAAGGTTGGGCAGAGCCACAAATAATCATAAGAAAACTTGCAGCCACTCTTAATTTAAAGTCCAAGGACAAACATCGAGAACCACGGTGACAAAGGATCAGCCCATCGCCCGTATAGATAGTCCATCATGTTGAAGAGGATACAATCCCTTAGTCGACTTTTACGACATGCTCGGGGAGAGAAGCGGCTGGACGCATCAAAGCTCCCAAATCTAACATTAAACACTAGGTACATTGTATCTTTTGGAATCAGTTCAGTGAGAACATATCTATCAAATTTTCGGGGTGATGCTCGCTGATGTGTTGTTTCAGACTACAGTTCTGAATAAACGACTCTCCACACACGGAACAGATAAACCTTCGATCATTGTCATGTTTCCTCATGTGCTCCCTCAGAGTTCTTTGTCTGGAGTAAGATTTCTTACATATATCGCAATGGTAGATCTTCTCCCCGCCATGCTTGATGGCATGATCTTGTAGCTCGCTGTTTGTGAAGAATGTCTTTCCGCAAACAGAACAGGTGTGTTTCCTTTCGTGACCTCCGTGTATTCGCATATGCTTATTGAGGTGATAGTTTCTTGAGTAAGCTTTTGGACATAAACTACACTGATGGATTTTCCCACCGCCATGCATAATCATATGTTTTGATAAATCGGTTTTGGCGAAAAACTTGGCATCACACAGGTTACATGCGTGCTTCTTCTCCTTGAAGTGCGTTGCGCGAATATGCATCTTTACATTCCCTTTTAGGTTGAAGACTTTTGGACAGTAACTGCATTTAAACTCCTCCCTCTTTATCCCATGAATTGAAAGTAGATGGTTCAACCTCTGCACGAGACTGGCAAACTTCTCAGGGCAATGGGGACAAGGGTACGTTTTCGTCTTCGTATGAACACATGCGTTGTGCGAGTAGAGTCCCCTTTTCGAGCTAAACACTTTACTACACGAATTGCATGGGAAGCTGCCGTCTTCGTGTCTGGTTGCGTGCGCCTTTAGTCTCATCTCAGAGACAAAACCGGATCCACAGTGCTTACAGACGTACCTCGGAAAATGTACGTTCATGTGAATACTAAGCATCTTATAATTCGTATAGTTTTCGCCACATATTACGCATTTATAATCGTCTAGGTTTATTTTGAATGGAATGATTCCAATGTTAGCATTATCGATTTCCTTATTGTGCTTCTCACGCAAGTGTGTTATAAGATCGTCTAATCCATCTATGGGGGTTTGGCAAAGTTTGCAGCTAACGTCTGTGATGTCTGCTTTGTATAGATCCTCTCCTCTTATTTCAGCGACCGCTTTCTTTATTTCCACAGATTTCACGTCTTCATGTTCAAGGTTGTGTTCCCTTAACTTCGCCGGGTCTAAGAATTTCTTATTGCAATATATGCACATGAAAAAAAAACTTTTTTGTTTGAAAAGGACTATTCTGGAACATTCTAGTAGGATCGATATGCGTTGCCTCTCAGCACGGAGTGCTTGTGCCCTCATGTCCTCTCTTGTTACATTATCTTGAAACTCGTCCGTAGGTTCTTCGACACCTAGAAAGAACACAAGGTTGATCAAAACAGGGCTATGTAATAAATATTCATGTTAGCCAGCAACCGCCTTTGCCCGCTCCGACTTCTGTGTTACTCGTACACATGCCTTATTCGAGTACTTTCAGGGATACTACGTACTTAATATATTCGTCTATGTGATACGAAGCTATTTATACTAACACCAATGCAAAACTTTCGGTATACCTACTGGTGAAGTAAAGTTTATTTAGATATGATTTTACCTTTTTCATATAGCATAGCTTTATTTGTTGAGTCGCATGTTACGTAATAGAGTTAAAAATTCCCGTAGAGTTAGCATGCTTATTTTTTGTGTCACTGTTTTGTTTCGTATAGGTAGTCCTGTGGTAAGTTAATAGTCGTCTTGAAGCCTAGTCAATTTAGTATTTATTTATTGGAGTACATACACATCATATATTAATAAAAAAAATTCTAAAAAGGCAATCAATTAAGGTAGGTATATATTCGATATAATAGGACAATATTACATTACGCATAACTTTTACTATTGACTATTCTCATAATTATGCTCGTGAATGGAAAGAAAAATTATAACTAGGTGCACGCACACACAAAAATGGGGATTTATTATCAAAATAAGTGCGGTGCAGTTGTGTAAAATATTGAGAGGTGATATAACACCGGATTATATTTTTTGCATAAGTTCCTAAATCTAAAGTTAAATGCAACTTAATATCTATTGAGATCTGTTCAATTAGACCATTTCTTCCAAATTTTCCGGGTGATGCACACGAATATGTTGTTTCAGACTGCAGTTCTGAATAAACGACTGTCCACACACAGGGCAGATGAATCTTCGATCGTTGTTATGAATCCTCATGTGCTCTCTCAGAGTCCTTGGCCTGGAGTAAGATTTCTTACAAATTTCGCAATGGTAAACCTTTTCCCCGCCATGTTTGATGGCATGATCTTGCAGCTCACAGTTTGTGAAGAATTTTTTTCCGCACACAGTACAGGTTTGCTTCGGTTCTTGACCTCCATGTATTCGCATATGTTTATTGAGGTGATAATTTCTTGAGTAAGCTTTTGGACATACAGTACATTGATAGATTTTCTCTCCACCATGCATAACCATATGTTTTGATAAATCGCTTTTGGAAAAGAACTTCGCATCACAGAGATTACATGCGTGATTCTTCTCCTTGAAGTGCGTTGCGCGAATGTGCATAATTACACTGCCTTTTAGGTTATAGACTTTCGGACAGTAAGTACATTTAAACTCTTCCCGCTTAATCCCATGCGTTTCAAGTAAATGGTTCAACCTTTGCACGAGAGTGGTAAACTTCTCGGGGCAATGAGGACAAGGGTGCTTTTTTGTCTTCTTATGAACGCATGCGTTATGCGAGTATAGTCCACCTTTTGAGCTGAACACTTTACCGCATTCTTTGCATGGGAAGCTGCCGGGTTCGTGTCTGGTTGCGTGCGCCTTCAGTCTCATCTCAGAGACGAAGCCAATACCACAGTGTTTACACACATACCTCGGGTAATGTACGTTCATGTGAACGCTAAGCATCTTGTAATTCATATACCTTTCGCTACATATAACGCATTGATAATCCTCTAGGCTTATTTTGAACGGAATGATTCCAATGTTAGTATTATCAATTTTCTTATTGTGCTTTTCACGCAAGTGTGTTATAAGATCGTCAAATCCATCTATGGGTGTTTGGCAAAGTTTGCAGCTAACGTCTGTGATGTCTGCTTTGTATAGATCCTCTCCTCTTATTTCAGCGATTGCTCTCTTTATTTCCGTAGGTTTCACGTCTTCGTGTTCAAGGTTGTGTTCCCTTAACTTCGCTGGGTCTAAAAATTTCTGATTGCAATAGATGCACATGAAAAAGAAACTTTTTTGTTTGAAAAGGAATATTCTGGAACATTCTAGTAGGATCGATATGCGTTGTCTCTCAGCGCGGAGTACTTGTGCCCTCATGTCGTCTCTTGTAAGAATATCTCGAAACTCGTCCGTATTCGGTACTTCCGTTTCTATACTTCCGTCCGGTTCTTCGACACCTAGAAAGAACACAAGGTTGATCAAAAAAGGGCTACTAGGCATGATGTTACAGGTTTTGCCTTATTCATGTGCTTTCAGGGATACTACGTACTTTCTGTATTCGTTTATGTGAGAAGTAAGAGCTGTTTATACTTACACGAAAGCAAAACTTGCGGCATACTGGTGTAGGGAAGTTTGTTTCGATATTATTTTACTTTTTATATACCTATGTAAAAGTTTAGGTGCCTGCATAACTTTTTTTGTTGCGTCACATTTCAGGTAATATATGGATTAAAAAGTTCTCCCCAACTTCCCCAAGGTTGTTTTCATGCATTAAATTTGTGTTAACGTTTCATGTAGTCCTGTGTTTAGTATTTTTGTCTACTAGAAGTATAATGTAGTGAATTATTTATCTAAATAGGTGTGAATAATTAGGTAATGAAAAAATAATGAGAGCATTTTCACAAGACGTATTCCGGACTATATATTTTATAATTTCCTAAATCTAACATTAAATAAACTTAATATATATTGAGATCTATTTAACTAGAACATATTTTTCAAATTTGCCGGGTGATGCACCCGGATATGTTGTTTGAGACTGCAGTTCTGAATAAACGACTGTCCACACACGGGGCAGATAAACCTACGATCGTTGTTATGAATTCTCATGTGCTCCCTTAGAGTCTTCAGCCTGGCGTAAGATTTCTTACAAACATCGCACTGGTAAATCCGCTCCCCGCCATGTTTGATTGAGTGCTCCTGCAGCTCGTAGTTCGTGAAGAATTTCATACCGCAAACAGAACAGATGTGGTTCCGTTCTTGAAGATGACGGAATCTTATGTGAGCTGTCCGTTGGCTGCAAAGGTCGAAAACCTTTGGACACACTGGACAGGGAAAGATAGCAGTTTTCTCTCCATGCACCATATTCAAATGTTTTAATCTGTGCTTATAAGATACGAATTTCTCGTCACAGATAGGGCATTTGTAGCGCTTGTTCAGTCTGTGTATCTTGGCTATGTGAGCATAAACTGCCGCGTAAGAAGTGAAAGTTTCATTGCATCTTTTGCAGGGGAATTCGCCTCTTTCGTGAGTCCGCGAGTGGTTCACCATCCTCTGAGACGTCGCGAACCTTTTACCGCAAGTCTCGCAAATGTAGTGTTCATAATGCTCATTCATATGTTTGTGGAGACTAAGGAACATTTCATAACGCTTCCCGCAAATCTGACAAGCGTGTTCTTCTTTGCTAAGTTTATAAGGCAGAATACTGTCGCCCCACGTGCAGTCAATGACCTTCCCGTGCTCGGACAACAAATGGTCTTTGAACGCGGCGTAGTCAGTGATGCCTATATTGCAACGTTTGCAAGCAGTTTCAGTGAAATCGATCTTGAGCGGTTCATATTTGCGTGGTTTGAGAAGATGCTTCGTTTCCGCGTGTTGCGTTCTGTTATGTTCCCGCAGTTTCTCGGGTTCAATGAATGTTGATTTGCAGAAGAAGCAGAGATATGCTCCCTTTCTGTATTTGAAGGGATAAGCGGTACTGATTTCGAGAATAGTTGTAATGTTATTCCGGAAGGCAGCACGACGCTGGGCGCCCTCTTTGAGCCTGGAGTTATTTTCGAAGTCTGATTCCACTTCGAGTTTTACGAGAATGTCTTCTGTTTTCATTCCTAAAAACAGAAAAACATCCGATATAGGGTCTTAAGTTCCGTTGTCATTTAATTAGGAACAGCTGCTATAATTATTATAGCAAATAAAATCAAGCTTTCAAATCGATTATGCAAGCGGGTTCTTAACATAAGTTCACTTATTTCTTACCATTTAAATGCCTTATCCTGATAGGGTCTTAAGATCTTATTAGTTAGACCCTAACATAATAATACCTATTTAGGCACTGGCGCCCTTTGAAAATATTGTTTATGAGTAATTTATTATGATTTCAATATAAGTAAATAAATAATCAAACAGAAACTATCATCATGAATCACCTAACAATGAATAAAAACCAGAACTACGGAAAAAAACATTGTTTATTCACATCACAACTGAAATTACAATTGTTTTACTTAAATCAAAATAAGTGCTAAGAGTATTGTATTTCAAAGATCATTGGGATTACCCGGGATTACATTGGGATTTCATTAGAAATAGAGTTTTACAAGTAGGTATCTGCACTAGTTCCAGAAGAAGAGTGATAATTTGAATAGCTTCTACCTACTGATATACGGATTTACTATCGATAAACACACATATCTCTCTATCTGCAACGCGCATCTCTTGTTGACAATCACAATAGCAGGGAAAGACATACCTAACTCTATGATACTCTATAGTGGACTTTTAAAATGGAGCGAAAGTGAAAAAGTAATCACTTCGTTTTAATTAATATATTTCTATCGTAAAAGCCTCGAGTATCAGTCTAACAGTACTCTTTTAAATTTCAGTTTGTTTTTTATCTAACAGATAAAGTTGGTTGGATTTTAAATAGTGTGTTCTTATATGACTTTTCAGGCTACATTTTTGCGCAAGTACACTAAGTATGTTTGTTTGTACTGCAATGAAATGCAGTACAAACAAACATACTTATCGTTGTTGTTTTCGAATATGCTCCTTCAGCGTGTAAGTTCTCGCGTACATACACTACATTCGTGAAATTTATCTACGCCATGTTTTACCGTGTTTTTTCAAATGTTTCCTTAAAAGCAGCATAGTTAGTTTCAGTATTGCAAAGCTTGCAGGAACTACCAGCGAAATTAAATTTCTGAGTTCACATTACGCGTAGGCGTTACTTATAAACACTGCATGTTTGAGCTTTTACCGATCTTCGTCTTCTTTTTCAGTGTTATTTTCTCCTAATATAAGAAAAATATTGTTGCAAATGACAAACATTATCAGTGGTAAGAATGTAAACTAAAAAGTAAAATCGCAGGTCGTTTAAAAAAAATATCTCGGAAACCATGAATGCTAAATATTTTGATGGCATAACTTTACAACAATCATGAAAGTTTATTACTTAAATTGTCTATCAAAAACAATTTATTTCACTAAGCTAGCATTATTCATGATTTCAAAGATATTCAAGTTTATATACACGACCAGGAATTTTTGCTTTCGATTGTAGTTTCAGAAGATAGATAGTATTTTATTGATGGTTATTTAAATCTTCTGGTATTGCTAGATGAACTGGTTTTCGAAATACGTAACATCATTGGTAGGTTTATGATAATGCACTAGTGTGGATAAAGGATTGTAGAGAGTAGATTAATTAAGGTTTCTTTACTTCGGGTAATTGTTCGCTATTGGGATGATGTGTTCTCATATGACTTTTCAGGCTACATTTCTGGACAAACGCATTGTTACAGTACATGCACACAAATCTTCTATCATTATTGTGTATGCGCATATGTTCCTTCAACGTATTGACTCTAGAGTAGCATTTCTTGCACACTTTACATTCATACTTTCTTTCACCGTTGTGACTTATCATGTGCCTCTGTAATTGGTGACTAGTGACGAATTGAGAAGGGCACACGGTACAGCAGAAGCGTTTATCTTTTATGTGAACCTGTCTGATGTGTTTAGTTCTGTGGTTCGTCATCCTGAACACAGCAGAACACAAACCACACGGATATTCTATTTTGGAATCGTGAAATTCTCTTAAATGCTTTAGTCTGTTGGAGTAGCTCTTGAAGTACTCGTTGCAATGAGGGCACCTGTACCTCATTTTGTTGTGCTTAGACGACAGCATATGCTTGTTTCTATCATACGCACTCGAGAAAACCTCATCGCATTTTAAGCATTTGTAAAGGCCTTTTGTTCCGATACCATGAGTCTTCATGTGTTGTGTAATCTTACCATTATCAGAGAACGATTTACCGCAAAGAGGGCACACTGAATTAGGGAAGTGGCTATTCATATGCTTGTTCAAAGCAGTGAAGATTTTAAAAGTCTCATTACAGTGAGTACAATTGTAGTCCTCATCAGTAATTAATAAGAATGGTAAAACACCTAAGCCAAGGTCCCGGATAATGGCCTTATTGTGTACATCGATAAGATGCTCAACTAAAGTGCTAAGGTCTTTGACATTTCGGAGACAGAGTTCACATTTTAGATCTGATACATCACATTTGAGGGTATGTTTACCAACAAGGCGGAGTGCCTCAACTTTATTGGGGTGCTCCAATACATGTTCCTTCAGAGGGGCGAACTCGGCAAACGTACGTGAGCAGTACGCACATACAAATAAGCCTCGCTGCCATCTGAAGGCACAAATGTTCGAACATTCTAAAATTATAGCAGCATTATCTCTGTGATCGTGGTATTTTCGCTTCGGTATCCATTTATACTTCCGGTCGGTGGAACCTAAAAAAGAAAATTGATAGTGAGACTTTTTTCGTTGCTGTGCTTTTACATCAAATTGCATTTAAATAATATGTTTTATATCGATATCATAATTACTTGGGTTAGGTACATTCTACGCGGCATACGTTGGCACTTATGTAGACATATTATTATGTAATGAAGTAGGTTCATTTATATTTCAAACATAATTACTTTTATTTCTGTGATCGAATTATTCCAATTTCCTTATCTTAATCCTTCTTTTTCTTATTAGGTCGTTTTTTCAAATGGATAGTTTTTATGTGGACATATCTGTTCGCATTGCTGTTGAAGACGGCTGGACAGTAGGGGCAGCGGTACTCCGAAGACTGCCCATGCACAGTTTTAAGGTGCTGGATTCGCCTGGGGTACGAATTTAAGTGTTCATCGCATATTGGACATTTATATCTGTCTTTTGGACGGTGTTTCTCAGCGATATGCCTGTTTTTAGCAGCACGATCGGAAAAATCCAAGTCACATTTCTTGCAGCTGAACTGTCCGGTTTTGTGTATCGCTTTGTGCCACCGGAGCTTGTTTTCGCTTGCGTACGCTTTCCCGCAGGAATCGCATACAAAAGTGGGATAGTGTTTGTTCATATGACTAGAAAGGATCATGAATTTGTCGAACGTCAACTCACAGGAGGCGCATTGGAACTCCTTCCCCGTCAAACGGAATGGTATGACACCGTCCGGGTACTTCGAGTTGATTGTTAGCGCGTGCACGTCGTTTAAGTGCCTTTTTAATTCATCAATATCGCTTATCAGTACATTGCAAATGCTACAAACGAGATCTGTAATGTCTATGTTTAAAGGGAAGCAAAGGCGGGTTTTGTTCGTCTCAAATATGTCTAACTTGTTGTGTTCGGAGGAGTGAGATCGTAGTTCGATTATGTTTGTGCTGACTTTAGGACAGAACGCGCACATGAACTTTCCTCTGTGCAATCGGAAGACGACTGCATTTGAATTCGTTATGAGTAAAGCTGCATTTGCCTTGTCTTCGTACAACTTTCGTTTCTGCTTCCAAACAATCTTGAAAGGCTCTGATGGTTGTCTGGAATTCGCGTCCATTTTCTGTCCTAAAAATAGAAAAAAACTTTTTCAAGATTCATCAGTAGGTATTCAGTATATCTGTTTGTATATTATTCTTCACACGTTAATATATATTTCATTTTTATAGTAGAATAATAGTATGGATTGTACCTACCTGCCAACCAACTCTTATCTGTTAAATGTATAAAAATAAATTTACGTTCTATGTGATTTTAAATGCCTAGCGAGTTTAGACTTCGTTTCAAATTGTGCTGAGCAACAATAGCAACGATAGCTTTCCTGTTGAGACGGCGAGCTGTGGACCACTCTGCAATGGGCTGAGCGCTTCGAACTCGTACTAAAAGTCTTATCGCAGACATTGCAAACATACACCATTCTTTGCTGACCGTGAAAGTTAACCAAATGGTTGGATCTAGCGTTGTAAGTAGTGAAGACTTCGGAACACCGCGGACAGCGATACCTGACCCCCTTGCGATGGACTTTTAACCGATGGCTCATCCTTGCAGCTTTAGACCTTAGTACTTCATCACAAACTCCACAAGGGAAACTCTCGTTTTCTATATAATTGTTGTCCGTATGAACGTGCGCTCTGAATCTTGTTATTGAAACGAATCCTTTTCCGCAAGTATCGCAAACATAGTTCTGAAAATGATCGTTCATGTGTTCGTTTATTTTGGCAAAGTTGGGGAAGTGACATGTGCACAACTGGCAGAAGAACTCATTATCATCCAGTCTAAAGGGCAATACTCCATCGCTATAGTTTTCTTTAACAAACCTACCGTGAGATTCTAGATGTATTTTAAGCAATGCTATGCTACCGATAGTTATATCACAGAACCTGCATTGCAATTGGGTTATATCTACTTTGATCATATTGTTCTCCCGGAGTTTTGAGAACACTCTCTTAGTAGGGGGTTCGTTGAGATGGGTGGTTCTAACATGTTCTCTTAATAGTTGGGTATCAGGGAGTTTGACATCGCAGTAGGCGCAGTAGAACGCGCCACGATACCAGCGGAAGGCCCAAGCCGTGGAGCACTCCAGGATCGTGAATGCATTCCGTAGCATCATTGTCTTCGCTATCCTCTTCTCCGACTCTTCCGGCAACTGGTTGGTCGCGCGTCGGCGCCTACGCATCTGACGCTCGCTAACATTCTCCTTTAATCGCCTACCATTTTTACCGACATCTACCGACAGAGCTTCCTTAACTGAACCTAAAAAAACAAAAAATAACTACATTACTACACTTAGTCATTTGATTCAGAATATGCTTGTCTGCCTTGTTGTATACCCAACATGCATTTGATTTGAGATAACAGTTGGTCGAAGATGTTTTTCTCCATATTCTGAGACCTTACTGGAGGGAAATAAAACCTTTATGATTCTTGCTAATTTTATTTTTACAAGCTTTTACATAATTCATCTGTTACAAAATTAATAAAAAATAGGTATTGTAAAAATTGGAGTATCACTTAAATTTTGATTTCAATTGGAGTCATGTCTATCAATTCCGGGTGAATTGTTCTCAAATGTAGCACCAACTGATTCCTTTGCTTATATACTAGTCCACACCATTTACAGTTTAGGTCTTGATGTGTCTTGAGATGCGTAGTCAAGGCTCTATTTCTAGGAAACGATTTACCGCAAACGTAACAATGAAAATTTCGTTCCCCTGTATGCTTAACCATGTGTCTCTTCAGTTCATAGTTAGTTTTAAAGTGCCAACCACAATACGAGCAGTTAAAGTCATGTTGTGGGGGAAAGTGCACTGAGCGGACGTGGCTAGCTCTTTTCCCGCTCGTTTTGAACGACATATCACAATGAGAACAGCTATAAACCACTTCCTTCTCACTGTGAGCCTCCTTTAGATGCGTCATACGGTGGTAGTAGCTATCGAATCGGATGTAACAATGAGGACATTCGTATCGAGAGCCTTTGGCGTGAGCAGTCGCTTTGTGGGAATCCCTTGCGGCGCGCATCGTGAACACCCTGCCGCAATCAGAGCATGGGAACGATCCTGATATGTGAACTTCAGAATGCTTTCTCAGGCGAGGCGCTGTCATATATCCCTTCCCGCAAGTAGCGCAAATGTAATGTTGGTAGTGAACATTCATATGCTCGTACAGTTTCAGGAAATTGTTGAATTTTTCGTCGCATATCACGCATTTCCAAGATTCTTTATCTAAGTAAAATGGAAGGACGCCGTCCGGGTGGTTAGCGTCAAATTCGAACCCGTGTTGGATGACATGATCGCGCATCTGAGCGACATCTACGAAAGGAGTGGAGCAGTAGCAGCATGTGGCCTCTGTGCTATCTACGTTTATGAGTGGCATTTCCTTGAACTTTTTGTAAATGTCTTTGATGTTGTGTTGGGAAGAGCAAAGTCTGACGTGTTCTCTGAGGGCGTTACATTCAGTGAAATTGTCTTCACAGTAGGAGCACTTGAATCTATTCTTTTTCCACCTGAAAGGACTTAACGTCCAGCATTGCAGAATAGACGTGGCGTTTTTCTTGATAGCGATGCGTGCTTCGGCCCTGGCACTCCGCTGGTATTTGGGTTTAGTTTTCACTTCTAAACAAACTTTATTGTCATCCTCTAATTTTACATTGTCCTTTAGGCAACGAACTCCCGTTAGGTTGTTGGTTTGTCCACGTCTTCCTAAAAATAAAAAATTGCACTGTCAGATTCCATTCCCATTTCTATTTCCTGGAGCTGTTTGCGCAGAAAAGTCGTCATTAAATATTATGCTGATTATTGATTCTTGAGATTTGCATAATACCTAAATAGCCTGCTATTTTTTTTGTACATGGGGAGCTGGTGCTTGGTATTTAGTTACCTATTTAATCAGCGCTTGAAATTCGACAAGAAGGTTTTTAGGATACAGTTTGCGGGAATCAATAAATGAAAACACCAAGTAGGTCATTTATAAATCGATTTCATTGCATAATTTCATAACAATACCTAGTTAGTCCATATCGCAGTAAATAAATAGGTTTACAAACATTTGATTAATGATTACAATAAAACTACACTGTCTAAATTATTTCAATACTGACTGAACCATTGGACACTTCACCTGTGTCATACGTAACATAGCGGTTAAGAAAACAAACCTTACTTCAATGCTCATCCTTACCATAATTTAAAATACCTTAGGTACCTAGTCTACCTATTAACTAAGTTGAAAGTAAATACTACTAATGGCGCTCAACGCATGCATACCTAACCTACATATTTAAAAACGTATACCTAAGCTAGCTCGTAATTTACTTTACCAACATACCTAGGTATGTTTACAATTAAAACTAATTATTCACTCAGAACCGATCTTTTAAGAATATCCGAAGACATTTTATTGAAGTTTCTCAAAAATAACTATTGAAAATAAATAAAATGGTAGGTAGTAAAAATATGTTTATTAAGTGGTTCACATCACATTTATTTACAAGTTATTAAGATTTTTTTATTATGCTCTCACTTAAGTCCAAAATATCCTTAGGTACCTAGCCTACCTACTAGTAAAAGCAGAACAGAGTACAGTGTTGCGTTGCCTGCAAATCGCATTAAAACTTACATAACTTAGAAGGATATTATAAACACTAAAGGTAACATTGGAATCATGTCAACACTCTGGGAATATTTCACCGTTTAGCTTTAGGCTGAGTTGAAGATTGTATGAACACTGTTAGAAGTGACAGCTCTTGATCTCAGTTTAAAACTTAAACGTCCGTTCAGTTTGAATTGTGAAATCTGCTCATCTACACTCATGGTTACACGTCCTTGTCGTTATCGCATTGATTTAGGACAATGATGTTAGCATATAATGCGTCTATTTGTAAAACAATATATTTATATAAGTGCCTAAAGGTCGGCGCACCTGGGTCACACTTATCCTCAAGAAGGCCCCTATAGAATCAACAGTTGACACGTTCAAGATCGATTCAAGTTCAAGATGGTACTCGCTGTGAAATGTTTATTTATTCATTATTGTTAAAATTGTGTCAGTTTCATAAATGCCATAATAAGAAAAGGAACGTAAAAATTATCAAGATTACAAGTTGCTAAACATGAAAATGTTTTTTAGCTATATGTTTATCCAGCGACATTTTAGAAGCAAATGCGCGCGCGCAACTCCCGCACTGATAGCTATACTCTGCTTCTTTTTTCGTCCTATGAGCTTTAACGTTATGATGGTACTTCTGCGAGCGAGTCTTAAAAGTCATGTGGCAAGTAGTACATTCGTACATGTCAGCACCGGGCTTGTAATTGTGGAATTCCATAAGGTGCCGTTTGCGGAGTTCCCACGTCGCAAACCGTGGGTTATCTTTGCAATATATGCACATGTATGGTAAGGTTGTGTGCTGGGTTTTAATGTGAATACTCCTCTCCTCGAGGGTTGAAAAGGTAGCGATGCATCTGCCGCAAGAATATTTGTTGTCGTGCGGTATCCTCGTGTGCGCGATGAGAGCAGTTTCAGTAATGAAACCTTCACCGCACGTATCACAAACATAATTCTGGTAATGTTCAGCAGTGTGCTTCTTTAAGGAAATGAAATCAGAGAATTGTATATTGCATATCGCACATTGCCAGCTCGATCCATCTCTGAGTTTGAATGGAAGAACGCCAGGTTCAACATCGGTGCTTATTGGTTGTTTGTGATCGCTTTTGAGATGAACCATCAAATCATCAATGGAATCAATACGCATAAAGCATAGCTTGCATTGCAAATCCGTGATGTCTACTTTCAGAAACTCTTTCCGCAGTTTCCTGTTGAAGACCTGACCGATATCAAAATCAGCATGTCGTGTAGCCATGTGCGTTCTAAGACCATTTGGGTCATTGGACTGTACCCTACAAAATATACAATTGAAATTCTGCCCCCAAGTTCTGAAGGGGCAAGCCGTCGAACACTGCAATATTATCTCGGTATTACTTCTGTGTTTCAAAGTCTTTCCAAAACGTGGTTTATAATTCATCTTGTAGCACTTAAAACTACGCTCATGCTGCCTTAGGCCGTGAATCGATAGGAACGTAGCTGAGCATTTATCGCATGTGAAAATCTTCACATGACTTCTTAAGTGCTCGTTGATTTGAGAGAATTTTGTGTAGGTCTTATCGCAATAAAGACACATCCAGAGCGCAGTAGAGCTCTGACGATATGGCAACACTCCGAAGGACACATCAAAATTCACAGGAATATCATGGTTGTTTGATAAATGTGTCATTAACGCATCGACATCCGTAATTTCCGTAGAGCAAATATTACATTGCATCTGGGTTATATCAACTTTTAGTCCGTCTATAACTTTATAAAACGCGCTGTTAAAGTCGGCATTGGAATGTGCAGTCTTGACGTGCTCCCTGAGCGCTGTCATCGGTTCGAACTCCTCTTGGCAGTAGGAGCAGATAATTCTGTTAAAGCATGTCTTAAAAGGTATGGCAGTAGAGTGTTTAAGTACAAGCACAGCATTTTTCCATTGTGGGTTCTGGTTTACTTGTCTTTCGAATAATCTCTTTTTTGGTTTTGTTTCCTTCTTTAATTCATTCATTTCCTTTCGGCGCCCTAAAAAAGAAAAGAACTTCATCATTATTTCATACATTTTAAGCTGCTGATACAGTTTTGCACACTAAGAATGCTATAAATCTTTTCAATTTTTGAGTCAAATACCTTTTTTAAAAATCAAGTATCGAAATGCTTCTTAGCCATGTGTTTGTCTAAAAACAGTTTAGTTGTAAATGCTTTCGGGCAACTAATACAAGGATAGTTCAGTTCTGCATCCTTTTTGATTTTGTGAATCCTCGTCATATGGTTAAATTTCCCAGATCTAGTTTTAAAGGTCTTTTGGCACGTGGTGCATTCATATTTATCGGCTCCGGTTCTATAATTGTGCACTTCCATAAGATGCTTCTTTCGTAATTCCCAATTGGCAAAGCGTGGCTTCTCTTCGCAGTACATGCACATATACGGCATCGAAGTGTGTTGGGTCTTAACGTGGATATTTCTTTCATCCAAGGAGGAGAATGTTGCGATACATCGACCGCAGCTATATTTGTTTTCGTGTGGTATCTTAGTATGTGCTATCATCGCGGATTCTGTGATAAACCCTTCGCCACATGCATCGCATACGTAATTTTGAAAATGTTCTGCTGTGTGTTTCTTTAACGATAAAAAGTCTTTGAATTGGCTCGGGCAAATTGTGCATTTCCAAACTGAACCGTCGTTCAATATGAAGGGTAGCAAACCTAGTTGAGCCTCTAAGTTTAAAGGTTGTTGGTGATCATTTTTTAAGTGGTGGGTCAAATCGTCGATTGTCGTTATAGGCACAAAGCAGAGTTTACATTGGAGATCAGTTATATCTACGCTGAGGAAGTCTTTCCCTAGTTTCTTATAGAACGCGGCTTGAACATCATAATTAGCATGACAGGCTGTCATGTGCATTCTCAAGCTACTTGGATCATTAGTCTGAATGCGGCAGAACACGCAATTGAAATTGTTCTTCCACGTTCTAAAAGGACAAGCTGTGGAACATTGTAGGATGATTTCCGCATTGCCACGAGATTTCATAATTTTACTGTTGCGTGGATGGTAAGAGGTTCTAAAGCATTTCACTTGGCGATGGTGATCTCGTAATGCGTGATCAGATACGAAAGTCGTGCCACATTTATCACAAGAGAAGTGCATGAAATGAGTTCCTATATGCCGTTTAAACGAAACGAATTTAGCGTAGTGTCTCTGACAGTAAACACATAACCACTGGTTCTCTGAACTTTGTTTGTAAGGAAGTACTCCAAAGCGAGCATTAAATTTTACAGGTTTTTGATGTTCCTGAGACAAATGATTCATGAGCGAGTCTACGTCAGGCACATCTACAGAGCATACCTTACATTTTAAATCCGTTATATCTATTTTTATTAAATTATCGTTTATTCTATAGAATACGTTGCTATAATCTGAATTTACGTGATCGACTGACATATGATACCGTAATTCCGATAAGGCGTTGTACTCCTCGTGGCAAAATGCACATAGAATCTGACTGAAACGGGTTTTGAATGGATATGCAGTCGAATGTTTGAGAATCAGTTCGGCATTACGCCTCTGTGGAGTCTGGCATACAAGGACTATTTTCTTTTTTGCATCAGTTTCACCCTTTCTACGTCCGCTTATTTCCAATATGGCCCCTAAAAACAAAAAAGAAAATTGTCAATGTATTACGCAAACTGAATCTAGTATGTTATTATGTTGGGAAGATTAAACACATTCAAAACACTAGCAATCATGCACATAATATGTTTGTGACAAACTATATCTAAAATATTCATGAGCTTTGGGGCAAATAAAAATTTCAGAAAATTTCAAAAGCTCCTGTTTCGTATTTTTAAAACAAGTTAGGCAAATGAAGATTTATTTGTTTTTTATTTCTTGATTTTGAGAAGGAACTATTCTGCATTTCTGCGACATTTTTACATGTTGTTTCTTTTCCTCTTTTGTTGCGAATACCTTCCAACATTTTCTGCAAGGGAATTTACCCGAGTGGGCAGATTTAACATGATACTGCAAGTTGTCAACTTTCAAGTAGCTTCGGCCGCAAATGTCGCACACATAGTCTGCGTAATGCGAGGACATGTGCCTACGAAGCTTTGTCAGTGACGGCATTTTCATGTTACATAGGATACAGGACCACTTGTCTTTTATCAAACGGTATGGATGTAAGGCTACTTCGAAACTTAAGTCCATCTGTTGAATGTCTTCATTTATGTGGGTATCTTTAAGGTGCCTAGCTATTTCAACAACATTTTGAAAGGGTGCATCACATATTCTGCATTTAAGATTGACACAGTCTACTTTGAGGTAGTCTCTGTTCCTGCCGGTGTGAGCGAACGCAGTGTACAGTATTGCTTTCTTGTGGGTCTCATCCATATGAAATCTGTACTCGTCCGGGTCCAGGAATTCGTCGCAGCAGTAAACGCAGATCAAGATTTTGCCGCGCAACCTGAACGGGTATAGTGTCGAATACTGTAACACTACTTCAGCGTTCCGTTTCGCCGTATCACGAACTAGAAAAGAAAAAAATCTCTTTGTCACTAGCCGAAACAGTTTCAAACTAGTAGGCAGTGTTTATATTATGACGAAGGAATCTTCGGCCAGTCATCATCATATTCTAAAAAATAGAAACGGTACCGCGGGAACATTGATTGGGGATCCGCATAACATAAGGTACCTAAATTGATTTGACTGAAACTAGGTTTTACATTAATAATCATTTATTTTATTTATCAATAATATTGTAAATATTGTACTACAAATGTAAAACTATTTCGAGTAATCCGGATGAAGGGTCTTCATGTGGGAAGCTAAGCTACCTCTTTGACTAAAATTCTTATCACAAACAACGCAAGGAAATCTCTTTTTGTCGCTATGCGTCCACATATGATCTCGTAAGCCCTTAATCCTAGAGAAAGCCTTTGAACAAACAGTGCAGGGGAACTGTTTCTCATGTGTATGCGAGAGGATATGATCATCGAGCTCTTTTTTATTTCCAAATCTCTTTCCACAATATGAGCACATGCATGCCAGATCAGAGTGAGTCCTATTGTAATGATGATAGAAGCGTGACCTCGTCTTGAAATCTACCCCGCAGTCTGAGCACGGGTACGATAATGCTTGGACGTCGTGTTTGCTTGTTAAATGTTCCTGTTTACGCTCCCATGAGGAAAATCTTTCTTTGCAATATATGCAAGCAAACCCCCAGCACTTGGAAGATATTTTTAAGTGCTCTTTCTTTTCTTCTGAGGTGGAAAATTCCATCGTACATTTTCTACAAATGTATTTCTCCGTATGACTGAACTTTACATGAAACTTCAAGCTTTCGACGTTCAAATAGCTTTTATCGCAAATACCGCAGGCATAGTCCGCGTAATGCGAAGACATATGTCTAGTGAGCTTTGTCAATGTCGGCTGTTTCATATTGCACACAAGGCAGAACAAACTGTCTTTGATTAGTCGGTAGGGATGTAGACCCACTTCATAGTTCAAGTCCATGTCTTTAATGTCTTCATTGTCGTGTAGATCCGTAAGGTGTTTGGCTATTTCGGCTATCGTTTCGAAAGGTTCCATACAAAGCCTGCACTTTAAATTAATACAGTCAACTTTCAGATAGTCTCTATCTCTACATTTCGTGTGCGCAAAAGCTGTGTACAAGTCAACAGTTTCATGAGTCTCATCCATATGGCTTCTGTATTCATCCGGGTCTTCGATTTCATCGCAGCAGTAAACGCACATCAAGGTCTTGCCTCGTAACCTGAACGGGTACAGTGTGGAATACTGTAAGACCACTTCAGCATTCCGTTTCTCCATATCACGAGCTAGAAAAGAAAAAAACCCTTTTGATATGGTCTATTCATTTATTGAAAGTGTGTATTTATGTATGTAATTTTTTGACATTCTAACTCACTTTTGCACCTTATCTAGGCGCTGGTTTCAATTTGCCTGTTTATGCAGTTTAAACATACCTCAGCAAAAAGGTAATGGATCCAAAAAAATACCTAAAAACCATAATAATTTACCTCTGTACGTAAGAATTCAGGTTTTTCCTATGGGTCCAAAAGCGTTTATTAGATCGCCTTGGACAAACTATGTATCCGACCAGGTGGGTTACATTAAAAAACTATGATCAGGTTATATGTTTAATTGTTGAATGTAATATTGTTTAGCTAAAGCTATGTTGAATATGATGCAAATATAAATTGTAATACTAGATTCCACGATCAAAAGTAATCTATTCCTGCGATTTATCCGGATGTACATTTGTCATATGAAAAGTTAGGCTTCTTTTCTGAGAAAATGCCATTTTGCAATGCTGGCAAGCGTGCCTCTTTGTCGTGCTGTGTGTCCACATGTGATCCCGCAAACCCGACATTCTGTAGAATGCCTTCGAGCAAACAGTGCATTTGAATTCCTTTTCACCAGTGTGAATAACACGGTGTCTCTCGAAAAATATCTTGTTTTTAAACTTCTTGCCGCAATCAGAGCACATGAGCGCCTGCTCGGAATGCGTCGAGTTGTAATGATGGTAGAAGCGATGCCTCGTTTCAAACACGATATTACAATCCGGGCACGAATACGTCAAGGGCTTAACATCGTGCTCAAGATCTAAATGCTTCTGTTTCTGATCCCAAGATAAAAATCTTTCTCCGCAATAAGTGCACCTTACTGGCGAGCATAGTATAGATGTTTTCTGATGCTCTATCCTTTCTTTAGTTGTGGGAAACTCTAATGAGCACATTCTGCAACAATGCTTTTCTGAATGATTGAACTTAACGTGCACTTTTAGACTGTCTTCGGTCGAGTAGCTCCTGTCGCAGAGATTGCAAGTGTAGTCCGCGAAGTGGGAAGTCACGTGTCTTGTGAGTTTTGTCAACGTCGGCAGTTTGATATTGCACACAAGGCAGTGCAAGCTGTTTTTGATAAGTCGGTACGGATGCAAACCCAACTCATAATCCAAATCAATGTCACAAGTATCTTGGTTATCGTGCTCGATCAAATGTTGAGCTATTTCAGCTATTGTGTCGAAAGGGTGTGAGCATATTCTGCACTTTAAGTTAAAGCAATCGACCTTTATACGAGTTCTATCTGAAATTTTCTGATTCCTACTTCTAGAGTACGCAAAGGCTTTGCGAACATCAACCATCTTGTGCATTTCATCCATGTGGGACCTGAACTCATCGAAGTCACTGAATCTGTCGCTGCAGTAAACGCACATCAAGTTTTGACCTTGCGCTCTGAAAGGATACAGAGTCGAATACTGTAACAAAAGTTCAGCGTTCCGGTCTTCTTTATGTCCTAGAAAAGAAAACCGTTTGTCACTTGCCACATAGAATTTATAGTATATGTAATAAAGCGTTTTAATAATATCAATTTAAATAGAAGCCCACGTGATAAGACCATGTTACTGAGTAGGCCCTTAATATCAGTGTAAATAAGTGAATATTATTTTTTAAAAGTTGTATATAGCAAATCCCAGTCAATTCAGTCTAAAAAATGATATAACGTAGTAGTAGCAGTCAGTCTTATATGAACTAAAATAATCATCATCATTTTCCTATCCTTATCCCACTCTATGAGGGATCGGTGGCACTACATGTAATCTTGAAATTGAAATTGAAAATCTTGTCCATTCCCTTCTGTCAGCCGTCATCTCTGTACTCCCTCCTTTTTTAAACATGTCATCTTTCACACAATCAATTCACCTTTTATTCGGCCTACCTCTACCTCTATACTCTAAATCCATCCACATTCAATATCAACTGGCTTGAATAAACTATGGTAGATAAATTAGTTGGATAAAACTAAAACACTATTATTTAAAGCTAATTGTTGAATAATACACACTTAATACCGCTAGTACAATAATAGTAGCCTAATCCTTAACCAGTTTATGATTTAAGAAGTACAATATCCAAAACAAAACAGTAGTCGCTACCTACTGAGAGTTAGGATGAGCGTTTGTTACATGAGAAGTCAAGCTTCTTTTCTGAGCAAATGCCATATGACAAAATTGGCAAGGGTGTCTCTTCGTTTTGCTGTGCGTCCACATGTGATCCTGCAAGCCCGACATTCTGTAGAATGCCTTCGAGCAAACAGTGCATTTGAATTCCTTTTCACCAGTGTGAATAACACGGTGTCTCTCGAAAAATATCTTGTTTTTAAACTTCTTGCCGCAATCAGAGCACATTAGCGCCTGCTCGGAATGCATCGAGTTGTAATGATGGTAAAATCTATTACTAGTCTTGAACTCGATCTTGCAATCCGGGCAGGGATAAGTCAAAGGCTTAACATCGTGTTTCCGAACTAAATGCTTCTGTTTCTGAGCCCAAGATACGAATCTCTCTCCGCAGTACGTGCACTTAACTGGAGAGCATTGCTTGGATGTTTTCACGTGCTCTGTTTTTTCATCAAGTGTGGGAAACTCTAGCAAACACTTCCTACAAAAGTGCTTTTCGGAATGATTGAACTTTACGTGCATTTTTAGATTTTTTTCGTTGAAATAGCGCCTCTCGCAGGCGTCGCATGCGTAATCTGCGAAATGGGAGGTCACGTGTCTTGTTAGTTTTGCTAAGGTGGGCAGCTTGATATTGCACACAAGGCAGAACAATTTATCTTTAACAAGTCTGTACGGATGCAAACCCAGATCACAGTTCAGATCTATATCTTTAGTATCTTTGTTCTCATGTTGAATGAGATGCTTAGCTATTTCAGCTATTGTGTCGAAAGGTTGCGAGCATATTCTGCACTTTAAATTGAGGGAATCGACCTTCAAACGACTCCCATTCGAAACTTTTCTATTCTTAACCTTAGTATGCGCAAACGCTTTGCGAATATCGACCTTCTTATGCATTTCATCCATGTGACATCTGAACTCATCAGGGTCTTTGATTCTGTCGCTGCAGTAAACGCACATCAAGTTCTGACCTTTCGTTCTGAAAGGATACAGTGTCGAATACTGTAACAACACTTCGGCGTTCCGTTCTTCCTTATAATGTCCTAGAAAAGAAAACCGTTTGTCACTAGTCAGGCAGAATTTATAAAGTTTATGACATAGCAGAATTACTAACAATTAAGTGTGAGAATTTAATAAAAAATAACAAAGTTCACTATACAAAGACAGCTCCCTATCATCTGTGAAGGTTGATACTAACAGAGAAACGTACCTACCTACTTACACAACCACATACAAGCTTCGTATTACGATAAAACAAATACTGTTGCCAAGAGTGAAAGGCCTACAATATGCCGGTCTCCTAAATTTGTGCACAAAAATATATTGGTGTACATCTGGATATGAAGCTACGACTTTAGAATCGGAAGATGGGGTCGCTACGACTAGACCACCATTGCTCAAAAACTTTAGAATTCAGTCAGAACTTTGATATTTTCCAGTAAGTAGTCAAAGTATGGCTATAGTACCACAGTACATAATTATATGTATACGTTGTGGTTTAACGGATCAGCATTGCCATTCAGCGAGGCAATGCGGCCAGCAACTTGGGAACCCTTCTATCTTCTGATGAGCTGGATCATGTGAGCTACCTACAAAGTTTGTGAGGGCCTTTAGACAGCCCGTTTCATTTGTATTTTGTAAATTATATTTGTATTAGTTGTAAGTTTATCTCTGTTAATAAAGATATTTCTCGTTTAACAAATATTACTGTAAAATAAAACAACGATTGAATGTTCAAATATTTAATTAACATTTCAAATTTGGTGTTACAAGGTAAAGTTATAAGGCTACAAACTATCATAGAATCACACAAATAGTGCAAATTTATAACAAAATACATTATCATTCGGTCAGCAAGTTCTCCATTCTTAGCCTATGAGCAAAACTTCAGTAATTCCATATTTAAATATGAATAATGCCGAAACACATTAAGAATTTAGAACGTTTTAGAAAAGTTTTGTTCATAGGAATCTGTATAGGCCTATACGGTAGGTATTTGCAGTATTGTATGTTCACAGTGGTACATTACTATTCTCCAATATTATTACTAATATTATCTCTTTTTGAACAACCAGAAAGAATTGACATGGGACTAAATATTTCTGTGCCAAATTCATTCTTTACCGGAGCAGAACGATTCTTCAAACACGATTTCTTAACATGTCGTTGCAGACAATGTCGCTGCGAAAACGCATTGCCACAACACTCGCATATGTATGTGTTGAAATGATTCTGTATAATATGTCTGTTTAGCGTACAAACATTCTTGGAGTGCAGCTGACATATCGGACAAATGAATTGGCCGTTGTCAAAGCGAAAGGGCTGCAATCCCAGTTGATAGTCGAGCTGTATCTCTTTTGAATGTTTTTTCTTCAAATGTACGGCTAGCTCCTCGAGACTGCGGAATGGCAAAGTACAAATCTTACACCGCAGTTCCGTGATATCAACTTTAATGTTTCCCTCCGTAACAAAAGCCAATAGTAAATGTAGTTTGAAAACGCTATGTTTATCTACCATGTGTCGTCTAAACGGGACTGCTTCTACAAAACTTTCGCTGCAATAAACGCATACCAATTTATTCCCTGGAAGTCTAAATGGATAAGCAGTAGCATTCTCAATAATCGTGCACGCGTTCTTTCTTGCCATGGCCAACCGGCTTTCTAAAACAAACAAAAAATAGTCTTAATTCTATATGTTATCGATTTGCGTACTGTGCGGTTCATTATTAGAATGTAAGGCGTCTCAACCTCAACGAACAATCACGAGCACGAGAACGTCGGCCTTGGTAAATGCACAAGCTTCTTTCACGGTTCATCCAAGTTTCTGAACTTTTTTCGCAAATGTCAGATGGGGTGTTCTGAGATGGGACAGTTAACGTCTCCACAAAATTCAAATAAAATGAGGTTTTATTATGAAAGGCCTTTTACCATCTTTTGTAGATGATTTTATACAGCGCCTGGAGGTAACTTTTACCTTCACAAACGGGACGCTGTAGTGCCCGGGACGAATTAAGATAGAGTAGGCTTGCCCAGCACCTATTCCATCCTCTCAGCTTAGTCGGCCTTGTCCACAGGAAAGACATGGTCAATACGTGCGGAGCTGACTAAGCCTATAGATAGGCTATTATAATGAGAGTAACTATTATAATATAGTATGTATTGCAAAACGTTGGGATGAGCATTTTTTTATATGTGATTAGTAAGCTACATTTCTGAGCGAATCCTATCTTGAGGCAAAACTGGCAAGGATGTCTCTCCTACTTGCTGTGCACCCACAGATGATCCTTCAAGTCTTCTATGCTTGAAAACGACTTTGAGCAAACATCGCAATGAAATTCCTTGTCTCTAGTGTGGACTATAATGTGTCGCTCGAGATATCTCTTGTTCTTAAACTTCTTGCCGCAATATGAGCACATGAGAGCCTGTTCAGAGTGAGCCGTGTTGTAGTGGTAGTAAAAGTGATACCTCGCGTTGAACACGAGATGACAATCTGGGCACGGATACGTCAAAGGCTTAATAGCGTGTATGAGGACTAAATGCTTCTGTTTCCGATCCCAAGATGTGAATCTTTCATCACAATAAGTGCACTTTATTGTGGAGCATTGCTTAGATGTTTTCATATGTTCTTTTTTTTCTTTCAGAGACGGAAACTCTATCAAGCATTTTCTGCAGATAGGCTTTTCCGAATGATTCATCTTAACGTGCATATTTAAGCTGTAGCGGCTCAAGTAGCTTCTGTCACAGACATCGCAAACGTAGGCCGCATAATGAGCTGTCACGTGTGTTATGAGTTTTGTCAATGTTGGCAGTTTCATATTGCACACAAGGCATTGCAGGTTGTCTTTAATAAGTCGGTACGGATGCAAACCCAATTTATAGTTCAAGTCTATATCTATATCGTGTTGAAAAAGATGATCCGCTATTTCTTCTATTGTGTCGAAAGGTTGGGAGCATATTCTGCACTTTAAATTGAAACAATCGACCTTTAAACGAGTTCCGTTTGAAGGCCCATTTTTCTTCTTCTTAATCGCAAAAGCTTTACGAATGTCAACTTTTTCGTGCATTTGATCCACATGGCACCTGAACTCATCGAAGTCTTCGACTCCGTCGCTGCAGTAAACGCACATCAAGTTTTGACCTTTCGTTCTGAAAGGATACAGTGTCGAATACTGTAACAACACTTCGGCGTTTCGTTTTTCCTGTTCGTGTCCTAGAAAAGAAAACCGTTTGTCACAAGCCATACACTGGGCATACATGTTTAATTTATATTATTTTTCAATGCTATGGATATTATGAGTTCTTATTTCCGAGTCAAACTACTTGTAATAAGAGGAACCTACTCAAGTACCTACAACAGCAACAAACATGTCATGTAACCATGATTTAATATAATTTTATGATGTAGACGTTGTCTTAGCTGGCAGCGGGAACCTCGAGTCATTTTCCTGCCCTTATCCCACTCTATGTGGGGTCGGCACAGCATGATCCTTGGATTATGCTGTGAGAGTTTTGGCTAAGGTGTTTTATGACCGGCCGCCTGCCTCACGTCAACCCTCGTCAGCGGGAACCTCGAGTATGCTAGATTATTTAATCGAGCGAATAAAGATGTGGTAAGTAACTTGTGTTTGTTTGTTTGAATTAAACTTTCAAATGTTCATCAGATCCGTATGAAATTTTTGAACGTTAGAATTTGATGGCAGGTAAGTGGTACTTATTAAAGTTAAAAATATATATAGTGACTGTTACTGTATTTAAGTAGAAATACAGCTGCGAACGAATCAATGTGGGCAAATCAGTGAAAATCGGTGCCCATCGCAGATTCCTACTTCTTTAGTAGATAATTCAGTTAAAAGTATGATATTTCACTGTATTACTGGCATCAACATTACGTTTCATTAAAACGTTCGTTAAAAAAATAAGCTTGCTAATTATAACAGGTAAGATAAATAAAGATAAACCCATACAATAAAAGTATATTCTAAGGGCTTGCGCTCACACACGGCACGAAATGACAAAGGATTTTTCTTGGACAAATGATTTTCGACCTTATTTCAATTATGTTAGAACCCTGACTTTCTTTTATTTCAAACACGTACATACAGAATCGTTCTTCATGTCGTTAAAGAAATGAGAGTGCTAAGCAATTGAAACAAGGTTGAATCAAGCCCCTGGCGGCGTCTTCAGCGATTACGCGAGCGCCCGCCCGGTAAACGAGCGTGGGCGAGTCGCCGCACGCCCTGCCGCCTGTGAGCGCAAGCCTTTAATTAAAATTAAACCATAACGAACCAAAACAGAACAAAATCATCGAACTACTCAACTACTGAAAAATTTTGGGATGGGCTTTTTTCATATGAGAAATTAAGCTACATTTGTTAGCAAATGCTATATCATCGCAAAACTGGCAAGGGTGTCTCTTTGTCTCGCTGTGCACCCACATGTGGTCCTTCAAGTTTTTTATTCTTGGAAACGACTTTGGGCAAACATCGCAATGAAATTCCTTCTCTCCAGTGTGGTCTATATTGTGATCCTCAAGATCTCTCTTGTTTTTAAACTTCTTGCCGCAATAAGAGCACACGAGCGCCTCTTCAGAATGCGTCGTATTGTAGTGGTTATAAAAGAGATACCTCGCGTTGAACACGAGATTACAATCTGGGCACGGATACGACAATGGCTTAACATTGTGTTTCCTGACTAAATGCCTTTGTTTTTGATCCCAAGATGCGAATCTTTCTTCACAATAAGTGCACTTTATAGTCGAGCATTGTTTAGAATTTTTCAGATGTTCTTTTTTCTCTTCCAATGTGGCAAACTCTAACAAGCATTTTCTGCAGTTGGGATTTTCCGAATGATTCAGCCTTACGTGCAGAGTTAAGCTGTAGCGGTGCAAGTAGCTCTTGTCACAGACATCGCAAGCGAAGGCCGCGTAATGGGCTGACACGTGTCTTGTGAGTTTTGTCAATGTCGGCAGTTTGATGTTGCACACAAGACAGTGCAAGTTATCTTTAATAAGTCGGTACGGATGCAAACCCAACTTATAGGCCACGTCTATATCTTTATCGTGTTCAAAAAGATGTTCAGCTATTTCTTCTATTGTGTCGAAAGGTTGCGAGCATATTTTGCACTTCAAATTGAAGCAATCGACCTTTAAACGTGTTCCGTTAGCAGGCCTATTTCTACTCTTAATATTCGCAAAAGCTTTGCGAATATCAACTTTCTCGTGCTTTTGATCCACGTGGCACCTGAACTCATCGAAGTCTTCGAATCCGACGCTGCAGTAAACGCACATCAAGTGTTGACCTTTCATTCGGAAAGGATACAGTGTCGAATACTGTAACAACACTTCGGCGTTTCGTCTTTCTTTATCATAACCTAGAAAAAGAAAACCGTTTGTCACAAGCCATACACTGGGCATAAATGTTTAATTTAAATTATTTTTCAATACTATGGATATCGTGAGTTCTTATTTTGAGTCGAACTTCTAGTAGTAAGAGGTACCAACTTCTCACTTTAGTAGGTACCTCTTATTACTAGGTTAGGTACTTACAGTAGCAATAAAAAAGTCGGTTTATTCCAATCTGTCCTACTTACAGTTAGATGATCTTGTTTGGACAAAATTGTTCCAAAATTTTTAGACTGATTAATTTAACAATTTGGACACGCAGATTCTATTTCAAATAGTAATACTGTTAGTGAAGTATAGTCATATACAACGAAGTTAAAATCATATGAGATTAATAGTAGTTGTCAAAATGACAGCTAATGTTAAAAATTACATTAAAAAACAAATTTACTATAAAATTATAGATAGACTAGCTGACCCCGCGAACTTCGTATCGCCTTAAAATTAATAATTCAAGTGCTTGTAATTTAATATGAACTTTATACCATAGCAATAAAGCTCAAATTGACTACGTTTTAGTTACAAATCATTTGTATGGGAAAAAGAAAAGGGCTATTTTTAGGGTTTTTCCAGCAATAATTCTAATTTTTCTCGCCGTAAAAACCATCCTTGAACTTCAACGAACATTTTAAAAAAAGATTTGGCCAAATTGGTCCAGGCGTTGTTGAGTTATGCGCTTACCAACACATTTTGCGATTCATTTTTATACTATATATAGACTTCGCGCACGACCGCTGCGTAGGGAGCCGACCTCGCGACTGAGCCGCGCGGGTACCTTACTCATAGATCTAAACTCCCCTCCCGCACGCGCACCCCCGCCTTGGTGACGCCCACTTCGCAACGGGCCGTGCAGCAGAAATCGTAATATTTTAATTTCGCCATAACTTCAAAACCAAACGTCCAATTTTAATCATTCAAAGACCAAATATTATCTCCATAAACTGTTCTTAGTGATGAAATCATTTATTTTGATAAGGATTAATAGCATGAGTAAAATAAACGCGTTTAAATGTAGTCCAAAAAAAATTCAAGATTTTTAAATAAAAAAATGGTTGCTGTGCCTCACTCGACATAGATGGGTATAGTGTGTCGCGGACTTTTTTGTAGATATTTATAAGATCTACAATTAATTAGAACATTTTATGGTTCTATCTTTTATAGTTTAGGCAGCGTACGCAAAATAAGTAACTTTTCTGGTTGATTTTTTACACCTTGTGTCCGAAAAACCCAAATATCTTACGGAACCCTATTTTTTTCCAAAATAAAATATAGCCTATGTTACTCGTGGATAATGTAGCTTTCGAATGGTGAAAGAATTTTTAAAATCGGTCCAGTAGTTTTTGAGCCTATTCAGTACAAACAAACAAACATACAAACAAAGTTTTCCTCTTTATAATATTATTATTAGTGTAGATTACTAGAAAATCACAGCTGATATCACAAATGGCAGCAGAAGTCAACAATGATACCTGATAAAAATCATGATTACAAATTCCAACCATTTTATTGTATTTACGCATGGAATACGTAATTTTTGATGTCAACTGTCATTATTGACAGCAACAAAATGTTTTAGTAAATCTATAGTTTTTAGTAAATTTGTAATTTATGATTGGGCTATGAAGATTTGCTGGGAAGCATATAAAGCTTAATCGGTGAAGGAGTGTATTGTAATGCTGATTTTTTTTTCTGAAAGCCGCACCGAGCTAGTGGTCATAGTTTGAACTTAAACAGCAGAGATACGTATATGAAATCTTAAATGAGTATGTTGGCCCATTTTTAGTAAACATGGGTGAGAACGCCATCTTTATGCATAACTAGCGACGCGCCCCGGCTTCGCACGGGTGCAATGCTGATACTAAATATAATACAGAATGTTATCATCTGTGTCATCTATATGTTGTCATCTATACGCATAGCTGTCATTATACGTCAATTACATAGCTATCATTTGCGTTTTGTTATTCCAAGTCTGATTCTTTTTTTCTGATTTTTTTTTCGGGATAAAAAGTATCTTATGTCCGTCTCCTGGCTCTAAGCTACCTCCCTACCAATTTTCACCCATATCTGTTCTGCCGTTCTTGAGTTATAAGTGGTGTAACTAACACGACTTTCTTTTATATTATTATTATATTATATATAGCTGCAAACCCACTGACTCACTCACTGACATCATTGTTCTCCCAGAAAGAGTAGAGATGGGTCAAAATGATGTATGGCGAAAGTGTTCAGGGAGTCAATTCCAATTTGGGAAAAATCCGAAATCTTCGAAAACTGCTCCTCATCAGGGACCTCACCTACTGCCAGACGAAACGACAAGACCAAGATCTCTCCTGCTTGCGGAATGTGGACATGCACCCTGGTCGAATTCGATGTGCGGTGAAAAAAATTCAAAATGGCGGAAAACAAGATGGCCGCCATACAAACTTTGACCGACGATATCTCGATAACTATAATAGATAGGTAAGGTGTGCTCGAACAAATGTTTTAGAGGATAGCGCGATGCAGATGCCAAAGGTGTCGGTTTTTTTTTTTTTTTTTTTTTTTTCAACAGCAGCGATTACGTCCCTCGCGAGCTGCGTGCAGCTCGCGCCCGCAAGCGAAAGACTAGTTATATTATATATAGCTGCAAACCCACTCACTGACTCACTCACTGACATCATTGTTCTCCCAGAAGGAGTAGAGATGGGTCAAAATGATGTATGGGGAAAGTGTTCAGGAAGTCGATTCGAGTATGGAAAAAATCCGAAATCTTCGAAAACTGCTCCTCATCAGGGACCTCACCTACTGCCAGACGAAACTAGAAGACCGACACCCACCCTGCTTGCGGAATGTGGACATGCACCCTGGTCGAATCCGATGTGCGGTGAAAAAAATTCAATATGGCGGAAAACAAGATGGCCGCCATACAAACTTTGGCCGACGATATCTCGATAACTATAAGCGATAGGTATGGAGTGCTCGAACAAATGTCGTAGAGGATGGCGCGATGCAAATGCCGAAAGTGTTAGTTTTTTTTTTTTTTTTTTTTTTTCAACAGCAGCGATTACGTCCCTCGCGAGCTGCGTGCAGCTCGCGCCCGCAAGCGAAAATACTAGTTATACTATATAAAGCTCGATTACCACTCACTCACTCACTCACTCATTGACATCATTGTTCTCCCAGAAGGAGTGGAGATGGACGATGATGATGTATGGGGGAAATGTTCGAAGAGTCCCTGTGAGTATGGGAAAAATCCGAAAACCCCCATTTTCCTCCCCCCTCGCCCCCCCCCCACGTTCGGTCCCCGGATTCTTCCGGACGAGGGCATGTTTTTTTTATAGATTCGGATAGAGGGTGCTCGAATGAATACAACTTTTTATTCAACCCCCCCTTTCGCCCCCCCTTTGACCCCCCCTTCTAAGGGTTCTCCGAAATGACTCGTGAAATGGGATTTTTTCAAGTGGATTCGTATAGAGAACAGGATGGCGAGTAAAGTTGAATAAAAATTTGACCCCCCTCCCTCCCAATTTTCACCCCCTCTTTTACGCATCTCCGAAATTACCCACGATTCGAGATCGCGGTTGGTCGATTCGTATAGAGAATGGGATGGCGAGTAAAATTCCATAAACCCCCCCCCCCCCCCTCCCCCCCAATTTTCACCTCCTCTTGCTTATATCTCCGAAACAGTTTGTCCGATTGGGCTGAAATTTTGGTTCCAACCTCGCGGGCTGCTTGCAGCCCGCGCCCGCAAGCGAAAATACTAGTTATACTATATAAAGCTCGATTACCACTCACTGACTCACTGACTCATTGACATCATTGTTCTCACAGAAGGAGACGAGATGGACGATGATGATGTATGGGGGAAATGTTCGGGGAGTCCCGGTGAGTGGGGGAAAAATCCTAAAACCCCCCTTTTCCTCCCCCCTCGCCCCCCCCACGTTCGGTGTCCCGATTCTTCCCGACGAGGGCATGTTTTTTTTATAGATTCGGATAGAGGGTGCTCGAATGAATACAACTTTTTTACTCCCCCCCCTTTCGACCCCCCTTTGACCCCCCCTCCTAATGGTTCTCCGAAATGACTCGTGATATGGGATTTTTTCAAGTGGATTCGTATAGAGAATGTGATGGCGAGTAAAATTTCATAAAAAAATCCCCCCCTCCCTCCAATTTTCACCCCCTCTTTTACGCATCTCCGAAACGGTTCGTCCGATTGGGCTGAAATTTTGGTTCCAAGGGTTTTGAGGGTCACCTCAAAGAAACAACCGCCTCGCGGGCTGCTTGCAGCCCGCGCCCGCAAGCGAAAATACTAGTTATACTATATACAGCTCGATTACCACTGACTCACTCACTGACTCACTCATTGACATCATTGTTCTCCCGGAAGGAGACGAGATGGACGATGATGATGTATGGGGGAAATGTTCGAGGAGTCCCGGTGAGTGGGGGAAAAATCCGAAAACCCCCATTTTCCTCCCCCCTCGCCCCCCCCCACGTTCGGTGTCCCGATTCTTCCCGACGAGGGCATGGGGATTTTTTAAAGTGGATTCGTGTAGGGAATAGGCTGGCGAGTAAAGTTGAATAAAAATTTGACCCCCCTCCCCCCCAATTTTCACCCCCTCTTTTACGCATCTCCAAAATTACCCACGATTCGAGATCGCGGTTGGTCGATTCGTATAGAGAATGGGATGGCGAGTAAAATTCCATAAAAAAAAACCCCCCTCCCCCCAATTTTCACCCCCTCTTGCTTGTATCTCCGAAACGGTTTGTCCGAATGGGCTGAAATTTTGGTTCCAAGGGTTTTGAGGGTCTCCTCTAAGAAACAACATTCTCGCGGGCTGCTTGCAGCCCGCGCCCGCAAGCGAAATACTAGTTATACTATATAAAGCTCGATTACCACTCACTCACTCACTCACTCACTCATTGACATCATTGTTCTCCCGGAAGGAGACGAGATGGATGATGATGATGTATGGGGGAAATGTTCGGGGAGTCCCGGTGAGTGGGGGAAAAATCCGAAAACCCCCATTTTCCTCCCCCCTCGCCCCCCCCACGTTCGGTGTCCCGATTCTTCCCGACGAGGGCATGTTTTTTTTGTAGATTCGGATAGAGGGTGCTCGAATGAATACAACTTTTTATTCAACCCCCCCTTTTGCCCCCCCTTTCACCCCCCCCTTCTAAGGGTTCTCCGAAATGACTCGTGAAATGGGATTTTTTTAAGTTGATTCGTATAGATAATAGGATGTCGAGTAAAGTTAAATAAAAATTTGACCCCCCTCCCTCCCAATTTTCACCCCCTCTTTTACGCATCTCCGAAATTACCAACGATTCGAGATCGCGGTTGGTCGATTCGTATAGAGAATGGGATGGCGAGTAAAATTTCATAAAAAAATCCCCCCCTCCCCCCCAATTTTCACCCCCACTTGCTTGTATCTCCGAAACGGTTCGTCCGATTGGGCTGAAATTTTGGTTGCGCGGGCTGCTTGCAGCCCGCGCCCGCAAGCGAAAATACTAGTATATAGATAACGCTCGTTCCCATGCAGATCGGATAGTGTATGACTACCTTGAAGATGCCGCTATTACACGCATGGAGTGGCCAGCTCGCAGCCCAGAGACTTGCACTGGGACAAACTAGAATGACGTGTATTCCAGCAAAACTTCCCTCCAATCACGCTTCGTGAACTGAAAGAAGCGCTAGTAGAGGAATGGGAGAATATTCTTTAGCATCGGCTCAGAAATCCGATGGAAAGCTTGCTAAACCGTATAACAGCTATATTATCAGCTCGTGGTGCAATACAAAATGCTAAAATGTGTGAAAATTGCATATTTAGTATAGTATTTAATTTTTTTTAAATACCTTAAAATTATTATATTAAATAATTTAATTATTTTATACTTAAATATTATTCATAATTTTGAACTTTTATTTCACTACTATCAATTTTACTGCTGTTTTGCCCCGATTTTTCCCACGCGCCCGAGCCGATGTCCTATCGCGTGGTGTGTGTGTTGTACAATCCTACTTTTTGAACAGACGACACGATATTTGATTAATTACAACACGAATAGACCTAAAGAGCGAAGTGATTTTAAAAAAGGCTGAATTTAGCGGCTATATTCTAATATGTTGTGGTGGCGACTTCAGCGATTGGCGCCGGGATGCCGTGCCACGCCACGCCTTCTGTGAGCGCAGGCCCTTTACACTTAACCATACCGAACCAAAAGGGAACAAAATATTACTGCTTATCTACTGCTACTTTAGAATGAGAATTTTTCATATGAGAATTTAAGCTACGTTTATTAGCATATGCTATATTATGGCAAAACTGACAAGGGTATCTCTTTGACTCGCTGTGCATCCACATGTGATCCTGCAAGCCTTTCAATCTTAAGAACGCCCTTGAGCAAATATTGCATTGAAAATTCTTTTTTCCAGTGTGGATAACAAAGTGTTTGTCAAGATCACTCTTGCTTTTAAATTTCTTGCCGCAATGAGAGCACATGAGCGCCTGTTCAGAATGCGTCGAGTTGTAGTGACTATAAAACCTAAACCTCGTTTTGAACACAACATCGCAATCCGGGCACGGATACGTCAAAGGCTTGACATCGTGTTTCCGGACTAAATGCTTCTGCTTCTGATCCCAACTTGCGAATCCTTCTCCGCAAAACGAGCACGTGGTCATATTGCAGCATCGTGAAGATGTCTTCAAATGTTCTTTTTTTTCATCGATCGTCGGAAACTCTAATAAGCACTTCCTACAGATGTGCTTCTTTGAATGAACGAATTTGACGTGAACTCTCAGACCGGCTAAGTTTAAGTAGCTCTTGTTGCAGAAATCGCAAGCGTGGTTCGCGAAGTGAGAAGTCACATGTTTTGTGAGTTTTGTCAATGTCGGCAGTTTGATATTGCACATAAGACAGTGCAAGTTGTCTTTGTTAAGTCGGTACGGATGCAAACCCAATTTATAGTTCAAGTCTATATATTTAGTCTCTTTGTTATCGTGTTGAAAAAGATGTTCAGCTATTTCTTCGATTGTGTCGAAAGGTTGAGAGCATATCTTGCACTTTAAATTGAAGCAATCGACCATTAAACGAGTTCCGTCTGATGGCCTATTTCTACTCTTAGTATTCGCAAAAGCTTTGATAATATCAACTTTCTCGTGCTTTTTATCCATGTGGCACCTGAACTCATCGTAGTCTTTGATTTCGTCGCTGCAGTAAACGCACACCAAGTTCTGACCTTTTCTTCTAAACGGGTACAGTGTCGAATACTGTAACAATACTTCGGCGTTTCGTTTTTCCTGTTCATGCCCTAGAAAAAGAAAACCGATTGTCACTAGCCACATAATGATTCACGATATCGCGAGCTCTAGTATGATTTGTGGCTAACCACTGGTTTAAGTACCTACTTGGTCTTTCTTACATATAGAATGCCTGAAAGAGCTACTGGTTCATGAAAACGCATATGAAGGGTAACCTTCCTTTGACACTGAAGTGCAAACTTATCGCCATGTATCTTATCCTAACCTACAGTGCGCAGACGCGGTAGGTGACCGAGACACAGAATTCCAAACTAGGTTCACATAAAATAGACCGAGTACATAATACAATACAACGCTGCGTTCCTTAACCAGCATTACTGTTGTGGAGAATACGTCTGCCAGGCTTAAATGGGATTGAGCGGGATACGTCTGCCAGATGGATCCCGACAGGTGGGCGACCATCAATACAGCCGAGAATACATCGGCGGGAAAAGCTCGATGCCTTCGTAAGTGGGACGTGGGAGAATGCTCAGGACAGGACAAGAATCCTTGACGGAGACCTTTGCCCAGCAGTGGGACGAAATAGGTTAAAAAAAACATTCCTTGCAATGAAGAAGAAATTTGATAAGTTGATGTAGTCTGGATTCAATTAACTCTGTAGTTAGGTAAATAAGTAAGAAGCAAATAAATTAAAACTATGATAAGGTTTAAACTGTATTTGTTTTATCATACACGTTATTAAAAGGTCAAGCGTTAAAAATATCACTAGCATGTACCACTAGGATCTCATTTTCATTTGACAGGTATATATTTGATCTTAAACTAACCCTTAATAGTTTAAGATTGCGCCAAATACTATTAAACGAAATCAAATTAACTAAGTATCTCATTGCACTACCTTTATCTATTGAGAAACGGCAGGATGGGCATTTTTAATATGTGAAACTAAGCTGCATTTCTTAGCAAAGGCCATGTTACTGCAGAGCTCGCAAGGATATCTCTTCGTCTCGCTGTGTGTCCACATGTGATCTTGCAAATTTCTCATTCTATAGAACGCCTTTGGGCAAACATTGCATTGAAATTCCCTTTTACCAGTGTGGGTAATAAGGTGATTATCGAGAAGACTCTTGCTCCTAAACTTCTTGCTGCAGTAAGAGCACATGAGAGCCTGTTCAGAATGCGTTGTGTTGTAGTGGTAGTAAAAGTGATACCTCGTTTTGAACACGACATCACAATCAGGGCACGGATACGTCAAGGGCTTCACATCATGTTTCCGGACTAAATGCTTTTGTTTCTGATCCCAAGATGCGAATTTTTCTCCGCAATGATTGCATATGGTACTCCAGCACTGCGAAGACGCTTTCAGATGTTCTTTTTTTTCTTCAAATGTGGAAAATTCAGAGAAACACTTTCTACAGATGTGCTTCTTTGAATGAGTGAATTTGACGTGCATTTTTAGACCCTGTTCATTCAAATAGGTCTTGTCGCAGGAACTGCAAGTGTAGGCCGCGAAGTGAGAGGTCACGTGTCTTGTGAGTTTTGTCAGCGTCGGCAGTTTCATATTGCACACAAGGCAGTGCAAGTTGTCTTTGATAAGTCGGTACGGATGCAAACCCAGTTTATAGTTCAAGTCTATATCTTTAGTCTCTTTGTTATCGTGTTGAAAAAGATGTTCAGCTATTTTTTCTATTGTATCGTAAGATTGCGAGCATATTTTGCACTTTAAATTAAAGCAATCGACTTTTAAACGAGTTCCGTCTGAAGGCCTATTTCTACTCTTAGTACTCGCAAAAGCTTTGCGAATATCAACTTTTTCGTGCATTTGATCCACATGGCACCTGAACTCATCGAAGTCTTCGACTCCGTCGCTGCAGTAAACGCACATCAAGTTTTGACCTTTCGTTCTGAACGGGTACAATGTCGAATACTGTAACAACAGTTCGGCGTTTCGTTTTTCCTTTTCGTGTCCTAGAAAAGAAAACCGTTTGTCACTAGCCAGATAGGTACTATTTATATTAAAAATAAGATTTAAATAATATTTTTTTGTAACCAATGCAAGATTTAGGTATTTAAAGACGAAGAAAATATATAATTCAACTATGCCTATTCTTTATATGTACTTACATTTGCAATACTGTGTTAGTGTAGTAGTAGAAAAATAACAAATATTTGTCTTCATTGCAGCAGCGTGGCTACAGTAATTATGTCCGAATATTTTATACATCTTACGGATGACGGTCAGTGTCTGATTCTAGTGTTTAATAAAGTGGTATGAATATCTTGTTCTTCGGCAAAAGTAATCCACACTAGCAAAAAAGTATGATGAAGGTACACGTTTATAACGTTTCACAAATAGGCGCCTCACAATGCCGGCAACTCGTTAAAGGGATGCACAAAAACGACACTGACTGATTCTGAGATTTTTTCCGTAGAACGTGGCGTGAACGCATTAACACTTAGGTATAATAAAAACGTCTTATAAATGGTACAATAAATTTTATTACGAAACGAGATACTACAACATAAAACAACGCAGGTGTCTTTTAGATCAATAGTTATTTATATTGGATAATGATTTGTAATTTTAAATTACTCCCAAAAATAATATTCAGACGGGACTTGAAATTATAGTGAGTTCAAGGTCGGTCGGATACAGTTTTTGGCCTCGACCTGACCAATCGAGCTATCGGGTAGTCGTCAGCACTGTGGCATTTCTGGGAATTATTGCTGCAAGAATTTTAAGTTTGGGAGTAATTTAATTGCTAGACAATAGCCTAAGAGATGAATATATCGGAAATATCATTGTATTTAAAGAATACTTAAGGTATACATAATGAATGACTGCCATACGATTGGCTACGTGCCAAAATAGAAAATAAGAGCTTTCGATACAAGTCAAATAACTAGTGTATCAGTCATTACTACATATTGGTCTACAAACAGTGAATCTGATCGAATGGAAAATCATGAATTATTGGATAAAATGTTTATCTTAGAATATATGGAAGAAAAATATGTTTTAATTACGTTTGACTAATTTAACTACATCAATCCAAGCAGATACATACATACTATCACGCCTGTTTCCCATAGGGGTAGGCGAGGCGGATGCCACGGATCTCTACATGCGCCGGTCTTGACAAAGTAATCTTGCTTCATTCACTCGCATCACATTATTCATGCATATAAGATACTATTTCGCGTGATGTCGCATGTGATCTCGTAGACCCTTCTTTCTAGCGAACGCCTTTGGGCAAACTTTGCATTGGAACAGTTTTTCATCGGAATGTGTGCCGAGGTGGTCATCAAGCCTACATTTATTCTTAAACCTCCTACCGCAGAACGAACAGATGTGCGGCAGATCAGAATGTGCCGTTCCATAGTGGTAGTAGAAGTTTGAACTAGAATTGAACACAGTATCACAGTCAGGACACGGATACGTTAAGGCTTTTGCGTTGTGTTTACTGACTAAATGTTCCCGTTTGGTGTTCCAAGAGGAGAATCTTTCCTTGCAATGAACGCAAACGTAACCCCAGCACTGCGAAGATGTCTTCAAATGCTCCTTTTTTTCTTCGGCTGTGGAAAACTCTTGCATGCATTTCCTGCAGATGTACTCCTTGGAGTGTACGAATTTAACGTGATATTTCAAGTTTTGGGCAGTTATATAGCTTTTGTCACACATGTCGCAAGCGTAATCCGCGAAATGTGAAGACATGTGTCTGGTGAGTTTGGTCAAAGTCGGAAATTTTGTGTAGCACACTGTGCAAGTCCATTTGTTTTTTACCAATCGATACTGGTGCAAACCCACTCCATATCTCAGGTCCATAGTTTTAATATCGTCGTTTTCATGGCGGTCTTTGAGATGTTGGGCAACTAGAGCAACTGTGTCGAAAGGTTGCTCGCATATTCTGCATTTCAAGTTAATACAATCCACTTTCAGATAGTTCTTCTCACTTATTCTGTTCCTACATTTAACGTGTGCAAATGCTGTTGATATATCAACAATCTCATGTGTCTGATCTATATGGGACCTGTAGTCGTCCGGGTCTTCGATCTCTTCACAGCAGTAAACGCACATCAGGGTATTGCCTCGCAATCTGAACGGGTACAGTGTGGAATACTGTAATACAATTTCAGCGTTCCGATTCGCCATATCGTGTGCTAGAAAAGAAAAATCCTTTTGTCATTGACAGATTTGAATTCATATGAAACAATAGCATGATATAGGTAGTAATCGTTATAAGTAGTAGTACTCATCTATACCTATTAATGAATCTAAAAATGCATTGGAACATCCGGATGTACACTTTTCATGTGGGACTTGAGGCATACTTTTTGGTTAAATGTTCTATCACACATCGAGCAAGAGAATCTTTTCGTTTCGCTATGAGTCCACATGTGTTGGCGCAAGTACTTGTTTCTAGTAAACGCCCTAAAACAGACCGCGCACTGGTATTTATTTTCACCAGTATGTATAAGAAGATGATCATCCAGCAAACTTTTGTTGCGGAACTTCTTATTGCAGATTGAGCACATGAAAGCATGATCAGAGTGTGTTGTAGTGTAGTGATCGTAGAATCGTTTCCTCGAGTCGAACACGACGTCACAGTCGGGACATGGGTAGCTCGTCGCTTTGACGTCGTGTTGACTAACCAGATGTTTCTGCTTAAGCTCCCAAGACGAGAATCTTTCACCGCAATGAACGCAAGCAAATGTCCAGCATTTCGTCGATACCTTTAAGTGCTTTCTGCGTTCTTCCAGCGTGGGGAACTCCTTCTTACACTTTCTACAAATGTGTTTCCCAGAGTGGCTAAACTTTATGTGGTACTTCAAGTTGTCCACGTTCAAGTAGTTCCTGCCACAAATATCGCAAATGTAGTCTGCGTAGTGAGAGGACATGTGCCGCACAAGCTTGGTCAAAGTCGGCATTTTTACATCACAAACCATGCAAATCCATCTATCTTTGATTAATCGGTATGGATGCAAGCCTACTTCAAAATTCAAATTTATGCTTCTGATGACGGCATTATCTTTATGCCTATCCACAAGATGCCGAGCTACATCAGCGACTGAATCGGAAGGTTCATTACACAACTTGCATTTTAAATTAACGCAATCAACCTTTAGGTAGTCTCTAGTTCTGCATTTGCTGGTGTGCGCGAAAGCAGAGTACAGATTAGCAGTTTCATGCGTCTCATCTATATGGCATCTGTACTCGTCCGGGTCTTGGAATTCTTCGCAGCAGTAAACACATATCAAGTTTTTGGATTGTAATCTGAACGGGTAAAGTGTTGTATACTTTAACACGACTTCAGCGTTCCGTTTCCTGTGTTCTGTGATTTCTAGAAAAGAAAAAAAATACTATTGTGACTAACTGTTTAGTTTATGGCAATGTAGGTATTTCATCTAATAACAATTTGTTCCTCGAAAGGTAATATGCAAAACTATTATTATATTTGTATTATTATATACATAGAGGTGTTGTCGCAATCGTCTTCAGTTTCCAATTTGTACCGGTTGTGACGTAGTTTCTTCACGCCAACATCACACCGGTCGCGCTGCAGTGAACTCCGCAGCGAGCTACTGTTAATAAAAGACGGACGAAGAGGAAGAAGGATTTTTTGCTTAACTGTTGTAGAGCCATTTCTCAAAAAGAAACTATCATTAAGTATTTAAATCTCTGCTATAGGTTCATGTTCTTTTGTGTTTATATTTTTACTTGTATTTTGTATATCTTATTAAATTGATTTACCCTAATGTCTTGTTATTTTTATAGAACATTTAGATGCCTAAATAAGCGAGTCAATGTATAAGTAGGTAAGGTACTTACAAAGTTACAAGTGGTCCTTCACTTGGTGGCTAAGACGGCTATTTTAATAATTTTAATAATTTTTAATAATTTTAATGAGGGACTCATCCATGCCTGACTGCAACTGTGGCGCCCCAATACAGTCCATGGCCCACCTACTCAGCTGCCCCTTGTGCCCGACCACCTGCACGAGAGACGACCTGAACAATGCCACTCCCAACGCTGTGGAAGTGGCTAAGTTCTTCTCCAAGATAGTGTGATGTGAACCTTTGACACGATAGAAGAAGAATTTAAATAGATGAAGACGAGGAGGCTACTATTGTGATAGGATATCTTAAGTTGACTAAGGAAGGTATGTAAAAAAAACTAATAATATAGGTACAATTTATATTTATTTAAAACTATATAACCCTTACAAAAACACAAATTATACGATGAATCCAAGTAAGTTAACAGTACCTTTTGCATAAGATACTATAAACATAAGATTTCTAATAAGTAAAATCAATACATAACAATGTTAAATTAAAATGAATTTTACCTAACATGTTTTTTTATCAAAACTATTTTTTCGTCTGGTTTACCTAAGCTGAGGTGATCCAGAAACATTCTAGATTAGACGCCTTGTGTAAGTCATAACCCAGTAAGTTTACAAAAGTCAACAAAACCCATTATAGGATTGAAAGTCATAACAATTAAATATTTATACATAATATTACACTAATGTAACATAACAACAAATTAGGTACTATTAAAACGAGGTCTTTCCACAATTCCTTAAAACAATTAAAATATTTTAGGTAAATTTGGAAGCAGATGACGGAAAACCTGTAATCCAACCCTAAAAGACTTACATAAATATAAAAAATCTTACTTCAGATAAATTCTAAGTAAACGAGTCCCAAGTAAAAAAATAATTTACTGAGATTGAGTAATAATATTAAAACATCTTTAGTTCAGCTAAACAAGCCTTCAGACATAAAAACACTGTCCGTGAAGTAAAATTTAAAGTTTATTGGAAGTCTGTGGAAGTCAACCTTAATTATCCCCTCCGTATCACATACTTATACTTAAAAATGCGCTATGTTTATAAACCACATGTCGTGTAAACATAACTGCTTCTATGTCAAGCTAGGGAACAAGCAGCTCAATGTATTTAAAGGGAGAAAAAACATATGATGTTGCATTCAAAGCAATCGTGCCAGCTTTCTTCTTGAAAAAGACAACCAGTTTCTAGAACAAAAGAATAACCAGATTCGCATGATTTTATGCATGGGAGTCGAAATAAGTATTGTTTTTTAAATGGATAAGTCCAAAATCTTGAAGGTAACCTTGTTGTAGATGCGCAAATACGCCTTTGTAGTCCATGTGCATCGTCCATGTGTTGCCTGAACGTGGATTCTGAGTAGCTCTTGCACAGAATATGCACATTAATACTGTACTAGATAATCAAAATGCGTATGCAATTGAAAAGCCGAGAGTAGTTTGCGCGTTTCTTCTTGCGATGGCTATGTATGCACTTTGTACTAGAGCAAACAATGTATACTTCATGGTCGTACTCAAACTTGGGGTTTTCAAGATTTTGTTAAAAATCACATAGTTCCGGATGGCGAGATCTCATGTGAGTTTTCCAACTGACTCTCTGATTGAAATGCTTATCGCATAGGACGCAACTATGTTTTTTGACTTCACTGTGTATCCACTTATGTTGACTCAAACCAGATTTCCGCATAAATGACTTATTGCAAACATCGCATACATATGATTTTTCCCCTGAATGGAACAAAAGATGCCTTTTCAAATTATATTCAGAGGAAAATTTTTGATCGCAGTGCCCACACGAGTAATGATTGTCTGTGTGAGTTAACACAAAATGTTCGTGAAATTTATCTTTTTTGTCGAAAACAGTACCACAATCCGGACAAGGAAAGTTTCTCAGAGGCATATCGTGCGCTTCATTCATGTGCCTTTGCTTTATATTCCAAGTGGGAAACCTTTCGTTGCAAATATTGCAAACATGCTGACAGCAGTTCTTGGAAGACAACAAATGGTTCATCCGCTCTTTCACTGAACTAAAAGACTTCTTACACCTTCTACAGAAAGGAAGTTTTGATATGCGAGCACATTTATTTCTAACATGGGAACTTAGAGCCGAACTCGAAGCATAGGACTTACCGCAAGATTCGCAAGTAAATTTAACAAAATGTGTATGTGTGTGTTTGCTTAGCGACCGTAGGTTTGAAAATTTAAGCCTGCATAGGGCACAACAGTACTTGTCTTTGTTTATTTTAAAAGGTTGCAGATTTAAACTGTTTTCGAAACGTATGTTTATTCCATGGCCTGAATTAAGATGTTTAACGACGTCTTCCAAATTTTCGTAGTGTTTAAAGCAAAGCCGACAACGAAGGTTCGTGCAGTCAACTTTGATATTATTGAGGTCCCTGAGGTAAAACTTTGTAATATCAGCTTGGAATTCAGTGTGTTCTTGGTCATTATGTGCTCTGAACTCCGCAGGGTCATCAAAGCTTACGTCACAATACACGCAGACCATCGAGGTTTCCGGAAGTCGAAAGGGATACGCAGTCGAATATTTTAGGACAGCACAAACGTTCTGCCGCGCGGTGTTTATGGGTTTAGTTTCTAGAACAAAGAGAAACGTTTGTTATGATACCTTTCTTCCAATTCTCCGAAAAGACCAATTCAAGCCGCTCACAGCCTATATAGCTTGGTAAGAACTCTACGAAAGTAAATAAATACGCTTTATGCAAGACTCTCCTTCCCTATGTCAAGTTGATGACGGAGATATTGACCGATTATATGATTACTAGCAATCTACCTGTAAAGATGAAACCTTAGAGCTTGTTCAGGGTCAAATGAAAATGTATGTACGTTTATTATCAACGGTTTTAGTTTAGATTATGATATCGCGATTGTACATTGTGCTTGGTTCGGATGATAGGAAGACATGTGAGTTTTCCAACTCACTCGCTGATTAAACTGTTTGTTACATTGTTTACACTCGAAGCGTTTCTTCTCCATATGATTCCACAGATGAGCTTTCAAAGTTTTCATCCTCGTGAATGGCTTCAAACAAACATCGCACTGGTATAACTTCTCCGCTGTGTGTGAAACAAAGTGATCGTTCAGTTCCTTTTTGCAACTGAACTTCTTTCCACAGTTTGAGCACCGGTACTTGTCTGTATGTTCAGAGGTGAAATGCCGTATCTGCGTCGCCTTGCGCGTAAAAATCTCCGGACATTCGGGGCAGTTGAAAAGGGACGGTTTATGGTCATGCTCGGATATCATGTGAGCCATCTTAGTACTTTTGGAAAGGCACCTTTCGCCACAATAGTTGCACACATACGGCCAACAACTTCGAGAGCCGAGAATGTGCATCTTTTTGTCTTCACTAGTATCGAAACCTTTTCTACATTTCAGACAGTACGCTTTGTACTTTCCGTGTGCGTACTTGGCATGTACTTTTATAGCGGCTTCATTCCCATACGCCTTTCCACACGTCTCGCATGTGTAATTTATGTTATGCTTTTGAGAATGCCTACTCAATGCACGCACATCGTTTGACTTCTCACCGCAAACTAAGCAGGAGTAATTGTTTTTGTACAATTTGAAAGGTTGCAATCCGAATTTTTGTTTTAAATCGATGCCAACGTCATGAGCAGAAATTAAATGAGCGGCGATATCCTCAAGCGTATCGAATTTTTTAGAGCATATTCGACAGTTTAGTTCAGTAATGTCAACTTTGATATCGTAATTGGAGCTAATGCCTGTTAAACTACGTCGAAGTTTAGGATATTCGTCCTCCATATGTTTTCTAAACGCTTCGGGCTCTTTGAACGTGTCTAAGCACACCAAACACGTCATAAAAGACCCGGGCAGCCTGAACGGACAAGCCGTTGTGTAGCGCACTAAGAGAGTGGCATTCCCTCGAGTGGTGACGCCAGTACCAGTAGTCATTTCTAGAACAAAAGAAATGTTTATCGGTCATTTACTTTATTAGAGCGATGTCAATGTAAATATTCTGATAGTCCGCTCTTTATTACACTACCGAATTAGCTCGCTGTCGTTTATCAAACGATCGCTTCGTTAGTTATTGGTAATAATGCTTTGCTTCAACATTTTGGACTAAAAGTAATTTACGAAATTTCAATTTAAGTCTTTAATTTATTAATATTTTACACTATTATCATAATCCTGCTCCATATAATCAACTTTTACGGCTTCTCTTTGTATGCGTAACAAAGTGATCGTCCAGACTCTTCTTGCAGAAAAATGACTTTTCGCACATAGAACATCGATATTTATTTGTATGTCTTGCGGTGAAATGTCGTAGCTGTGCTTCCTTGCTCTTAAAAATCTCTGAACATTCTGGGCAGTTGAAAACAGAAGGCTTATGGTCATGTTCGGATATCATGTGACTCTTCTTAGTACTTTTCGTTATACACCTTTCACCACAATAGTTGCACACATACGGCCAACAACTTTGAGAGCCGAGAATGTGGTCTTTTTTCTCTTCGCTGCTATTAAAACCTTTTCCACATTTCAGACAATAGATTTTGTACTTTCCGTGAGCGTACTTAGAGTGTACTTTTAAAGCGGCGGCGTTCCCAAATGTCTTTCCACACGAGTCGCAAGTGTGGTTTATGTTATGCTTTTGGGAATGCCTACTCAATGCACGCACATCAGGACAATTCTCACCGCACACTAAGCAAGAGTAGTTGTTTTTGTACAATTTAAATGGCTGTACCCCTAATTTTTGTTTTAAATCGATGCCAATACCATGAGTGGAAACTAAGTGAGCGGCGATATCCTCAAGTGTATCGAACTTTATAGAACATAATCGACAGTTTAGCTCAGTAATGTCAACTTTGATATCATAATTGGAGCTGAGGCCTGACAAAGTACGTCGAAGTTTGGGATATTCGTCGACCATATGTTTCCGAAACGCTTCGGGTTCTTTGAACGTATTTAAGCACACGAAACACGTCATATAATATCCGGGCAGCCTGAACGGACAAGCTGTTGTGTAGCGCACTAAGAGAGTAGCGTTTCCTCGAACGGTGACGCCAGTAGTCATTTCTAGAACAAAAGAAATGTTCATCGGTCATTTATTTTTAATATGGCGATTGGTTGCATTTTTAATTTAGCAATTTTATCAGACTGCCAAATGAGCTGCATATTTTGATTTATTCACTATACAGTCAATTATTATTTTCAAACAAGTAGGAGACCGTTGTCTTTGACAAACTATCGCTTGATGATATTTTTAGGAATCCTCCTTTACTTAAAAGTATCCGGGAATGCAATATAAAAATGAGGTAACTCTGTTGTATAGCCATCAGATAGATATTGATTTTTAATATAAATAAACATCAGAAAATTAAAAAGGCCCCAAGTTAGTTATTGAGGAAAGGGCAGTAAGTATTTAACACTATTATCGTAATCCTGCTCAAAGTTGGTCAACTCAGGATGATTCGTTTTATAATGTGACTTCCAGCTAACTCTCTGATTGAACTTCTTATTACAGAGCTTACATTCGAATCTCTTATACTCGCTATGTATCCACATGTGTTGAATTAGATTCTTCTTTCTAGAGAACAACTTTGAACAAACTGTACAGGGAAATGGTTTTTCGTTTGTGTGTGTGACTCGATGGTCTTCAAAATCTTTTTTCGATGCATATTTTAGACCACAAAAGGAGCAAACAAAGTTATCATTAGTATGCGCAATTTTGAAGTGGTCTATGAAGGTGTTTTTCTCTGAAAAGACTTGTCCACATTCGGGGCAAACCTGAGGTTTCTTTGCGACCCCGTGGGCGTCCTTCATGTGTTGCTGTTTCATGTAACTGGACATAAACCTATTGCTGCAAACATTGCAAACGTACTTTCGGCACCTTTGAGAATCCTGTAAATGACGTTTCTTCTCATCTGCCGAACTGAAATTAGTTTTGCATTTTCGACAATATTGTTGCTTATTTTTTTCGTGCGAGTCTCTAATATGGACTTGTAGTCCGGTATTGGTTGCGTACGACTTTCCGCACGACTCGCAGGTGAATCTGAGGAAATGAGACTGCGTGTGGCGACTGAGTTGTCGCAGACTGTAAGCCTTCGACTCGCAAATGGCGCACCTCAGTTTATCTGGTCTAAAATTAAAAGGCTGTATTCCCAAAGGGGCTGACAAATCCAGTGATTTTGTGACTATGAAATGATTCTTTCGTAAATGAATTGCTATCTCTTCGAGGTTGTCACTCGGTTCGAAACATATACGGCAACGAATATCCGAACAGTCAGCTTTTACGAAGCCTTCAGTGCAATGCGCGAAAGCTATTCGTAAGGAAAATGTCTGGTGTTCGATATCCATATGCTGTCGGAACGCCGAGGGTTCCTCGTAACTTTCGCAGCAGAACACACAGACCATACAGTTTTCAGGGAGTCGGAACGGGTACACAGTTGAATGTTTCACGATAATCTCAGCATTGCGCTTCGCCGCAGATGTATTCGGGTATTTCAATTCTAGAACAAAAAGAAACGCCCACAGTCAAACATCTCACTCGACAGTGCGGTCACTTTTCTTGCAACTCTATTCGTATTTTTTCATCTATCAGTGGGTAAGGTGTTCAATTATACTTTAGTAATAACTTGATACATAATAGTATTTTTCTAGCTAGTCAAGACAGGATTATGTAATAGGTTTATTAGTACGCTTAGTAAGTTCAGATTTAAAATACTTCTGTACCAATGTCGTGCGTTTTAGGCAAAGTAGACTAAAGCGTTCGCGATCAAGTGTTATTCGTTAATTAGAGTAAATCAAATCGATGACATACCAAAACGTAGAAAAATAAAATGTCGTACGCTGAGGTTAAGCTCGCTCGAGTTTAAGACCATAATGCCGAGTCTCCGTAGACTGGACGCATTGTCAAATTAAGCATCCAAATACAAAATGAACAACAACGGGTTAATTTGTCTTTTAACGGTGCTACTACTCTCAACTTTTTTCAAGAGCCTTTTTTATAGAAGTGGGGGGCAAACGAGCAAGCGGCTCACTGATGGTGGGTGATTACAGCCGCCCACGGACACCCACAACATCAGAGGAGCTGCAAGTGCGCTGCCGGACTCAAGTCTTAGAAGTACAATAAGAAGAAGAATATTCCTTTACATTAAAGCATCTTGCTCAATGCTAAGCTCTGGATGATTTGTTTTATTGTGGGACTTCCAGCTTACTTTCTGATTAAACTTCCTATTACAAAGCTTACATTCGAACCGTTTATCTTCTCTATGCGACCACATGTGCTGTTTCAAATTATACGGTCTAGAAAACGACTTTGAACAAATCTTACAAGTGTACGGTCTTTCTCTCGTGTGAATTATACGATGTCGTTCGTATTCTAGTTTGGTCGTGAACTTGAGTCCGCAGAAAGTGCAAACAACATTATTATCGGTATGAGTAATTTTGAAATGTTCTCCAAACGCTTTCTTTCCTTTAAACGTATCTCCACATTCAGGGCAAGTAACCGGCTTATTATATGCTGTGATGCTGTGAACCTCACTCATATGGGCCTGTTTAATTGCTGGGGTGATAAACCTAGCGCCACACACACTGCAAACGTACAACCTGCATCTCGAAGACTTCTCCAAATGATCCCTTTTCGCCGCCTGAGAAGCGAAATGTGTTTTGCATTTAATGCATAAAAATCCTTTCGTTTCGTGGCCAATTTTAATGTGGACTTGTAAGCTACTGTTGGTGGTGTAACACTTCCCGCAAATGTCGCAGGTAAAACTGGCAAAATGTGTTTGTGTGTGTCGGCTGAGCTGTCGCAAACTGTATGCCTTGGTCTCGCAAATAGCGCATCTGAGTTTATCCAATTTAAAGTCGAATGGTTCTATCCCTAAAGGTGCTTCAAGATTTAGAGGTTTATGATGGCACTCTTTCAAGTGACTCGCAATATCTTTCAGATTATCGCTCGGCTGGAAACAGATCCGGCACCGGATGTCCGAGCAGTCAGCTTTTAAAAATCCTTCAGGAATATGTGCGAACGCATTGCGGAGTTGAAACGTCTGGTGTTCAGTGTCCATATGCTTTCTAAAATCAGACGATTTCTCGAAATTCTCTAAGCAGAACACACAGACCATACATTCTGCGGGAAGCCTGAACGGGTACACAGTTGAATGTTTCACGATAATCTCAGCATTGCGCTTCGCCGCAGATGTATTCGGGTATTTCAATTCTAGAACAAAAAGAAACGCCCACAGTCAAACGAGAGTATGGCCACTTTTTTGACAATTTAATTCCTTTTTAGGCAATTTATTTTCTATCAATAAGAGAGTATTAATACTTAGTTAATTCGAATGTGAACATTTGAAATGAGGCAGGTTCAGTATTCTTAGAATACTTCAGCTGATAGTTAAATCATCAAGGCTTGGCGCGAAGGCTTTTATAATTTGTGCATATTTTATACGAATCGATACAGTAGCTGTTATATCATTTTATTAGAAAATTATATAGACATGACGACCAAACATTAAATTACATCAAAATCTCTTCATCAAAGCTAGTCTCACGGTGGCTTGTATTGTGGAACTCCCAGTGGACTTTCGAACTAAACTTCCTATTACAAATCTTACATTCGAACCTTTCCCCTTCTGTATGCGATAACATGTGCCGTTTTAAATTATCCTGCCTAGAGTACGCCTTCGAACAAATGCTACAAGTAAATGGTCTTTCTTTGGTATGAATGATACTGTGTTGTTTGTATTGTTGGTTAGTAGCGAACTTGAGTCCGCAGAATGTACAAACAACGTTATTGTCCGTATGCATGATTTTAAAATGATCTCCGAACGTCTTTTTTTCTGTAAATCTATCTCCACATTCGGGACAAACTAAAGGTTTTTTTTTAACTATGAGGCCGTGAACTTCGCTCATATGCAAACGTCTTGTTGCAGGAGTCATTAATCTTTCGCCGCATAGTCTACACAAATACAGTCTGCACCTTGGAGACTTCAGTAAATGATCCTTTTTCGCTGACGGAGAAGCGAATTGTCTTTTGCATTTTATGCACAAATGCCCTTTTATTTCGTGGGCAGTTTGAATATGGGCTTTTAATCCGCCATTGGTAAAGTAACATTTGCCACAAGTGTCGCAGGTCAAGTTGGAGAAGTGTGTCACGGTGTGGCGACTGAGCTGACGCAGACTGTAAGCTTTTGTCTTGCAAAGAGCACATCTAAGTTTATCCGGTTTGAAATCAAAAGGTTCTATCCCTAAAGGGCCATCAAGGTTAAGAGGTTTTTGGTGGATCTCTTTCAAGTGATTCGCAATATCATTGAGATTATCGCTAGGCTGGAAACAGATCCGGCAACGAATATCTGAGCAGTCTGCTTTTAAAAAACCTTCAGAGACATAGCTGAATATATTTCTGAGATAAAACTTCTTGTGTTTCATATCCATATGCTTTCTGAAAGCAGATGAGTTCTCGAAACTGTCGCAGCAGAACACACAGACCATACAGTCTACGGGAAGCCTGAACGGGTACACAGTTGAATGTTTCACGATAATCTCAGCATTGCGCGTCCCCGCAGCGGTATTCGGGTTTTGCAATTCTAAAACAAAAAGAAACGCGTACAGTGAAACACTTCGTTTTAACGCACTTACGACTGCAAAATGCCAGCATCCTAATCTGAAGTTTTCATCTATTCTATCACTTTTATTCGGTTGTCTATTCGTTGAAATTTTAAGGATTACTTTGAATAGATTCTACGTCAATAATCCAAACTTAGTTCATCGTCAAAATTTAAATCCAGGTTTAGTGGATTTTTTTATAACAACCTCATCAACACTACGACTAATCCAAACCTATCATGTACTTAAAATCACCATCAACAAGACTTATTGGGACATTGAGACTTATTGGGATTTCTTTAACACGGACATTAGATATTTAGCACCACCATCGTCTTCCTGCTCAAAGTTCATCAGCTCCGGATGGTTCGTTTTATTGTGCGACTTCCAGCTGACGCGTTGGTTAAACTTCTTGTTACAGAGCTTACACTCAAATCGTTTGTACTCGCTGTGTATCCACATGTGCTGGGCTAAGTTCTTCTTTCTAGAAAATGTCTTGGAGCAAACAGTGCAGGGGTACGGCTTCTCATTAGTGTGAGTGAACCTGTGTTCTTCAAAGTATCTTTTACTGGCAAACTTCCGGCCGCAGAAAGAACAAACGTAATTGTCATCTGTGTGCGTTACTTTAAAGTGATGCCGAAAAGTCTTCTTGGCAGCGAAAATCATACCACATTCCGGACAGATGTGTGCTTCTTCCCCGACCCCGTGAACCTCCCTCATGTGCACTTGTTTCACATTCCACGATATGAATCTATCCCCGCACGTATTACACAAATACGACCAACATTTCTGAGAGCCCTGAAGATGTTTTCGTTTCGACTCCAACGAACTGAACCTAGTTTTACATTTTCTACAGTAGTGGTCCTTGATTATGTGTGAGTATTTTATATGGACTTGTAAAGCTGTATTAGTCGCGTACGACTTTCCGCAAGACTCGCAAGTGAATCTGAGGAAGTGCGTCTGCGTGTGCCGACTAAGCTGTCGAAGACTGAATGATTTTGAATCGCAAATAGCACACTTCAGCTGATCTGGTTTGAAAGGTTGTATCCCTAAAGGCTCCGACATGTCTATTGGTTTTTGGTGGGTTTTCCGTAAATGGATCGCTATTTCTTCGAGGCTATCGCTCTCCTGAAAGCATATGCGGCATCGAATGTCGGAGCAGTCCGCTTTAATGTAGCCCTCAGAGCAATGCGCAAAGGCAAGCCGGCTAGAGAACGTTTGGTGTTCGATGTCCATGTGCTGTCGAAACGCCGAGGGCTTTTCGTAAATTTCGCAGCAGAACACACAGACCATACAGTTCTCTGGCAGCCTGAACGGGTACACAGTCGAGTGTTTCACGATAACTTCGGCGTTGCGCTTCGCCGCGGACACATTCGGGTATTTCATTTCTAGAACAAAAAGAAATGCCCATAGTCAAACACACTTCTCTATCGCGCTTGTTTGTGCAGCTAACTCTTAAGCATTAAAGTAACCAATACTTCGTGCTCATATGGATATGAAAATTTAACAATATAATTGTTTAGCCCTTTGAAATAAGTCTTGTAACTAATGTTGTCAGTTTTTATTTGCTAGCAGATTTGTTTTCCACAATGAAAAAAAAAAATATATGCATGATTAAATTAAGACCGCAAATTATACTCTGGCAAATAAATTAATCTTATCTTAAACGATTAATTTTGATTCGCATCAGAAAACCAATGATACTGCATCGGGGTTACTAAACTTTTAACCCACCTGTTTGTTAATTGAAAATGTACTTCCTGGATAGCCCTGGGTCAATCCTAAGTCACTCATACCTTGTTAAAACTACAAAAAACCAAACAACTCTGATAATTTAAGTTTATTTATTTTTCTAATCGAATTATAATACAAAATTGGGTTAGGTAGAACTTTACCACTATAAGATTTGCTAAATTTCCAATATAAAAAAGCAAAGTTAGATTCCAATATAACAATAATTATATTTTCGATTTCTAAATTGATTGAATACTATTAACAGAAAACTAGCCATATAATTGGTATTGTATGTATGTATCATGTATAGGTTAGTTATTGATAATGCATTAAACTTTACATTTTGTGATATGGGTTTTGTAGTAGGATCTGTTTTTAAAAGCTTGCTGACAAATGTGACACTTGTACGGACGTTCGTCAGTATGTACCAACATGTGCTTCTTTAAACTAGACGAGTCGGTAAAGTTCTTGCCACAATGAAGACACTTATGATGATCAGTATGCTCCTTTTTAGTATGAAAATACAATTGCATACGTTTTTCGAAAACTTTGAGGCATTCAGAGCATTTGTAAATTCTTTTCGGAGCTCCATGGACCGTTTCTCTGTGTTTTTGTAAAGCTTGCGAATATGCAAAAGGTAAATTGCAAATTTTGCACTTTATGCCTGTGCATCCGTCTTTCACATGTTGCCTTAGCTCTGGCACGGTCGAGAACGCAGTTTTGCAGTTTCTACACGGATGACCCTCGACATGTTTCCGACTCAGATGGCTTCGCAAAGATGGAGAGGACTCAAACTTTTTACCGCAAATTTCACAGACATGAAAGGGAAAATGCGAGCCCGAATGTCTGTATAAATCTCGGAACGACAAGCATTTTCTTGGACACACAGCGCATATGTATTGTCCTGCTTGGGGGAATTTCAGAGGCACGAGGCCTAATCTATCTTCCAGGTCGATGTTTACTTTGTGTTCTTGGACAAGGTGTCGGGCTGCATCGTCCAAAGTATCTAATAACTGCGAACATACAGTGCAGGCTAGGTCGGTGATATCAACGCGTGTCTGAACATTGTTATATAAATGCATGCCTTTAGTTTTGTCAACATTCTTATGTTCAGCGAGAAAGTGATCCCTGAATACAAATGGGTCTTCGAATTTCGTTAAGCACGCAAAGCAAGGAACATCTATGTTAGTAAGCTGGATCCTAATAGGGATCGCTGTTGTGTGCTGTACTATTAGCCGAGCATTTTCCAAGTGTTTCTTGTCTACGAAACGTCGGTCACGTTTTATCTGCCCGGCCAACTTAGATGATTGATATTTAGTTAACGTTTTTACGCCATCTGTAGCGTCAGCTATCACTGCCTTGTTTATTACACCGGGTGCCTTACGTCTAGCAAGTCGTTTTTGAGGTTTTACAATGTCGAATGCGGGGTCCGACCCATTATCGCCACCAACAACTATCTTGACCATTTTTTGCCCAACACGCGCCCAGATCATCTTGTCGCCTCGTTTTGCCACTGCCTCTTTCTGAGGTTGGGAGCGAATATTCGGCGACAGAAGAGATGTGTTCGCTTCTATCTTTAAAGATGTTTTAACATCCTGTTTCACACAGCACTGTGTATTTATAATCATCTTTGAGTTAATAATTTCATTTTCCGTTTTAGTAGCATCTGATATGGCCCATTCGTTTTCTATTTTACTGTTTGCTTTATCCGAACTGTCTTGAGCGTATTCAATCTTTACTGTATTGGTAAAGTCTGTGGTGACCCATTCATCGGGTACAATGTCTCCTGACCGTTCAACTTTGACCAATGTTTGGGCAGCATCCTTACTATCTGTAGTAACCCATTCATCTCGAGAGGTATGGGTATGGGCATTTATCACATTGTTATCAGACGCATCCGTTGTGGTCCATTCATCATCTAGAAAAGAAATTTTCGTTTTCTTATGTCTGTAGTCTATTCTTTATTCTAAGAGATGACGCTTTAGTTGCCGTTTTAATTATGAGACGTAATGATGGAAAAATACCCTTATAAAATTAATAGTACCTAAATGTTTTGATGATAAAGATGAACGTTTTCAGAAACAGTTAATGGATAATAACCGTAGGGCCATAAAATTTCGAGTAGGTTTAGTTCTCAAGGTATGATTGACAAAAACATCAAAAAAATTACGACTTACGTAGTGTTTATTCAATAAATAATGAATTATTGCACTCGGGCCCTTTTAGTAATCATAATCATAAAATGATAGGTGATATATATTTTTCACCTACACAGCGGATGACTTATCTTGATTCAGAACAAACTCCTAGACATCTAAAGCGAAAACCTACTTCAAGTAACAAGTCATCTAAATATAGCATACATATACTTGGACTCTACTAAAATGCCATAATAATACTATAATACCACACAAGACGAATTTCTACTTCATTGTATACGGTTACAAACGGAAGACACGCACCTCGATATTAGTCTATAGGTAAATTTTCATTGAACGTTTAAATACGGCTTATTTGAATCACGGAAAACGTTCAAGTGTATAAAATTCATACAATGAATTCTATATTACGTCCAGCGATCAATAACACGTTATGTTTAACGATAAATTACATATTATGTTTAGCGAGATGCCGCTTTAGGCGATAAGCCGACACAAACTTCATTCCACAGTGTTTGCACACAGCACAGTTATCTGAATGCTGCAACTTAAAGTGATTATAGTAAGCTATGTCGCTCGTAAAATCAACGTTGCAATCGGCGCAACGGTAAGTTTTTTTAGCCTGTCCGTGTTGAGTCTCCATATGCTTCTGGCGAGTCTTCCAATCAAGGAACCTTTCCGCGCACTGCGGGCAAGAGTACGGCATGCAACTTTTTACTGTGCGCCTATGCCGTTCTTTAGCGTCCATGTTCGGGAATTTAGTCCGACAACGATTGCAGTAAACCTCGTAATCTTGATGTTTAGAACGGACGTGCTTCAGAAGGCCAGTCGAGGCAATGTAGCTACTGCCGCAGACGTGGCACACGAAGCTCAGGAAGTGAGATATAGTGTGCCTGTTAAGATGAAGCAGAGACGGAAGATTCTTGTTGCACACAGCGCAGTTGAACGAATCCTTTTTCAGTTTGTACGGCATCACGCCTAGTTTAGCGGTGAAGTCGATCTTTTTACTGTGCTGGGAGGCTAAGTGCTCGGCGACCGTGTCCAAATCTGGAAAACTAGCGGTGCATAGTTTGCACGCGAGATCTGTTAGGTCGGCTTTAATGAATTCCGACTTGGGGAGGTTGTAAAAGACGACTTCGAGAGTGCAGCTATCGTGGTCCTGTCTGACGTGGTGTCGGAAAACTGCCGGGTCGTCGTATAGCTCGTGGCAATAGACGCACAGTATCGACTTGTCGTTGACTCTGAACGGGCAAGCGTTCGTCCACCGCAGCACAGTCTCCGCATTAGTGCGTGTCGGATCGTTTACCGCTAAAAAAGAAAAATTCTCTGTTGTAGTTCATTTTCTTCGGTAGTTCTTCTATTTTTTAGATCTCCTAGTATCCCGTATCTATCATCGCTGTGCTGTGTGCATAATAATCGCGCTATTTAGTCATAACGTTTCGTTTAGACGCTTTTTGGAAATTAATGTTATAAGGGAAAATAGTTGTGTTAAGGGTAGAGTCATTCAAGTGCTTAAGGGAGCACAAACCCGTTTCACGTGATAAGAGATTATGTCAAGTCAAATTGTAAAAAGAGTCACGTATTATCCGATAGGCTTATCTAATCTAAGCTGAAACTTAAAATAAATTCCAATCAAAAAATTTGGCTTCTTTGCTGTGCAATGTATTTCCAAAGCACGTTTAATTAATTGCCAAATAATTTCAAGCAAATAACAGCCAAATTTTATGATTGAAAAGCATGAAGGCAATTGTATGAACAAAATATTTCAATAACTAGACCATCTATTGTACAATCTTGTGAGTCAACTTTGGTTATTTTAAAATTTTTCATTCAATTTCCTTCAAACTTCAGGGAAAATGTCCCTTCACATGGATACGTCTTTTTTATAGCGAATATTAGTCAGAGCTTCAACTACAAAGTAAAATTAACTGTCGTTGGTTCTAATATTGTTGTCTCAAGAAAATATTTCAACAAAACCATACAACAATTAATTTGAAAATGAAAATGCCACTTACCTTGCAATATTGAAGATGGAGATTCATCAAATACATGTTCCCATGAGCAAAGTTTAGCTACAGCAAACATAATTACCTACTAAGAAATGCGAAAGACATCAAGAGAGGTGGTGAAGGAAAACATTAGTAGGCGGAAATCTGAACCAAAAATTCTTTTCTTTCAAAAATGTAAGTACGCTCTTTTATCTGAGCACAAAATTTGCTAAATTTTTGATGCCTAGTCACGTAATCACAAATCAAGAAATCGATTTCTATATGGACTTGAATGTATGTATGTTCGTATGAGCTATTTGGTCAACTCTAGTGACAGAGTTTTTAGGCCGCCTAAAGGCCTTCATCGTGGCTTATCGACTTAAAAGCCGAGACCGACAGTTTACTGTGCCCTCCGAAGCACGGAAGCGCTCAGCTCCTAATGCCACTTGCGGTCACCCATCCCAATTGTTACCGCGCACATCATTGCTTAACTTTAACGATCAATCAAGAACGCCTAAGCAAGCTACGCCACGAGCGCTTCATAAGAGACTTGAGGCTTAGTAGCAACGCTAAAGAAGTTAGACGCTTCTTGAAAAAACAATATGAGACTGACAAAAGCGATCTCAAATTTTACAATGTGACTTTGCATAACCTATACAATAGCTAGTTGGCCACTAGCTCATACTAACTTACTTATTTGCCTATACATTTTTGTAAATATGGTCTGGCGACTTTGCAAAGACCTCTAAAATAGCATAGATACCTATAAGCCTCAAACCAAACTGGATGGAAGGTCTTACTTAAATGTTGGTACAAAAAAACGACTCTCTTGCTTATTTTCGGACAAATATTTATAAAGTGCTGATTTTATATAAACCAGATCCATTAGCATATTTCTATACATTATTTACTTGTCAGTAATAGGATAGGAAAATATTGTATGGAAACCCGTGAAAATCTGTCAAAAACTCGTCACTTGAGACGTGTTCTCTGAGATGCGTTTGAGTATTCGGGGGGTTAATCAGCTCCTCACGTATTGATCATGTCTTTGAGGATAAGGTTAAGCTGAGAGAATGGTTAAGTGTTGGGCAAACCTACTTACTCCATCTAAAAAAATCGTGCTGGGCACTATATCGCGACGCAGTATAAATCATTAGTATGAAATATACACACACAAGCACCACAGCCTATTTGTTCGTCTACTAGTAAAAAAACGTACTAACGGAATGTAGGTAAATATTAAGTGTTCAGGAAGTATTTCAAGCTTAAACCAAAATCATTTACTAACGTCTCGCAAGGTGAGTCGATTTTTTGATTACCTGCCTAAATATGTCAAACTCATGGGAACATAGCATAGGATTCGAACCTTGCGATTAGACTCGATGCTCGCATGGCAGCACCTGAGCTGCAGGCACGAAGATCCAGCAATGCAGTAGTAGTTCCAGAAAACAGAAACACGCTAGGAGAAGAATTTACACCGAGCTATGCGCCCAAATACTGCTAGTCTCCCAGAAACTAATAGAATGTGCTAGTAGAACAATTTACAAACTATCATCATAAATTCATTCTTGAACTGTAAAATTAAATTGACTAAGCTTCAAGAAAGTAGAGACCGGAACAAGTTAAATAGTTATATTTCATTATTTTAAAAATTAGATTTAATTGTGAATTAAATTAATTTGAACTAATTTATGAATTATACTTTTGAAGTTACGTTGGTATTTTCCATATATGAAATTGAAAAATTATCGAGACACAGAGTTACACTTTGCAAATCGAATTGATAGATTTTATATATTGTTTGTATTGTATTGTAAATCATGATAAAATGAATCCTGTAATTATATTCAACTTCATAACCTCATAACGTGTATTTTATATAATTCAGCGCTAATAAAAAAATACCCTTTGTAAAAATTTTTCATTGAGAAATACAATTAAATTTACTATTACACAGTAAAATACATGAAACGAAGAAACCTGTAAACCTAGAAAGGACACGAGAAATACAAATACAAAATTCACAAAATCTTATTCTAATAGCTCTGATTCACCGTGTTGCAATATAAAAATATGATCAATTACTTAACTTCAAGAAATGTTTACTGAAAAGTATAATTCAGGATGGAGTTGAGTGACGATTTGTGTAACGCAGAAACTGTTGGATGGGTCAAGCCGAAGATGATGGTGCTAATTAGGGGAGGCCTATGTCCAGCTGTGGACTGCTATATAGGCCAATGATAAGTGACGTAATTGATGCCTACTCAAAGAACTAGTCCTGTAGCCCAAAACAGGAATGACTGGGCCCTGTGGGACACTAACAGGCTCATAACTATAACAGTAACAGTATTCTTAACAGTGTAGATGGATATTTGAAGAGATAGGCCAAAGAAAAGATGAATGGACTGTGTGAAAGATAACATCATCAAGTTCCTGTCCTTATCCCACTCTATGTGGGGTCGGCCGCACAGCATGATCCTTGGATCATGCTGTAAGTGTTTTGGCTAAGGTGCTTTATGACCACCCGCCTGCCTGACGTCAACCCTCTTTGGGAATACTTGCTTATTATTATACTGTGTGAAAGATAACATGAGTAATAAAAGAGTTGAGTGCTATGACGGCTGACAGAGGAAAATGGAGGAATGAAGCGAAAACCGGCTCATAAAGTTGGAATAGACCAGGCAGATGATGACTTTGAACTAAGCCAATAAAGTTAGTTCTCCTAAGGCCAATAACTTGGTCACTAAGCAGAGTGACCAAGCAAGGATATAAAAAAAACCTGTTCAATTATTGAAAATAAAATAATTGATAATATTAAAACTCGTGAGGGAACGGAAATAATTGCGTAATAAGGAGTATACCAATAGTGGGTGTAATCGGCTGAGATGAAACTTTTCAAATTAGTATTTTCTGTGTATCGATCATATTTTTATTTCAAAGTTAGTCACATTTGAAATATTATAGATAGTTTGCAGCACAGTATCAACTACAAGACGTATCCATGTGAAACATGCACATCACAGAAGACTGAACGGATTCAGTCTCCTGCGTACAAAACCGGCGGTGGCAGTGATTTTTACCAGAGATTTATATCACAATTATTATTATTATTATTATTATTATTATTATTATTATTATTATAAATGAGTTGGTATATGTGAGTGAGTGAGCGTGAGATAAATGGATTTGACTGAAACTTTGATTACACATACTTAGTTCTTGCAATAAATTTGGTCTACTCTTTTTTACTCTTACTACTACTCTTTTTCTTGCAGGGCTGTGGGTAAGGGCCTCTAGCTGGACCGATTTCATGATTTTTGATTTATTGGATTTGTCTCCACCCCGAATAGCAGAATAACTACCTAATAAAATATTTAAGGAATAGAGATTCTAGTTTGTATGTTAAGTTACCCTTGTGTTCTACTTAAAAAAGCCTACTTAATGTCATATATGTAAGTGTGAATGAATTGTGTGATGATAAGTTCTCTAGTAAACATCCTGCCACACAGATAAATCGGCAAGCAGAATTGTAGGGAAGAGCATTATAAAAAATTCTAAAACTTGGTACAATTTGTAACATAATCTTAAGAGGTCAATTATTATTGCACTAATCCTTGGAGCTATGGCGGGGTTACTTTAAAGTGGAGTATGCGTACTCCTTGGGTTACGCCAGTTAATCTTGTGCTAACTAAGGCCTTTTACCATCTAGTAGATGATTTATACAGCGTCAGGAGGCAACTTTTTACCTTCACAAATGGGACGCTGTAGTGCCCGGGACTTAAGATGGAGTAGGCTTGCCCAGCACCTATTCCATCCTCTCAGCTTAGTCGGCCTTGTCCACAGGAATGACATGGTCAATACGTGCGGAGCTGACTAAGCCGCGGGTTTCCCCACGATGTTTTCCTTTACCGTTTGAGAGTACTGGTATAGAGCGCATAAATTTTTCGCACAGAAAAATCCATTGGTACACGACCGGATTTGAACCCACGACCTTAGATCGGAAGGCGGGGTCACTACCAACTAGACCACCAGTGCTCTCGCGTAAGCTGAAGGCTGGATGCTTAGCGACTAATCAAATTCTCGAAATCAACGACATACTGGAACCGACTGAATCTAAACTAAATTAAATTTAAGAAAAATTTCTCCTTGAATCGACTCTCTTTGCGACAGGCCCACCCATCATTTAATCCCATGTACTTATGTTTTGATCTTCGCTACTAATTCTTTCTATATAATTTATACGTTTTATCTACAGCAATTGCTTAGAAAAAAACACTGAATGCGTCCAGCTGCCTCGTTCCCTGAGCATGTTGTAAAAGTCGACTAAGAGTCTCCACATACTTTTAAAGTAAGATTTAACAGCCGTAAAACAAAATTTTGAAATTACAACCAACCCACTTATTTTCCTACTCAATTTTATACGAAAGTGTTCGTGGCCACTGATATCCCGACATAGGTAACTAATCGCCAACTACCTATTAGTTTAGATGCTCCAAAGAGTTACTATTTATTTTTAATTATGCAAATCATATTTGCAAATATAAAATGTATTATTTTGCTAGTATGAAATCTTAAACTCTTCTCCACAACTCGGCTATCCGACAAGTGTACAACACAATGAATGCCTACCTTTCTTTTTCTCCGTCTGTTTGGGTGGCGTGGGTTTGCTGGCCGAAGGTTTGGCCACAGCCTCCTTCTTCTTTACAATCTTCTTGGGGGGAGCCTTCAGTTTAACGTTGGACTTGCGTTTGACAGTTATTTGTGAGTTGTCTAATAGGTCAAGGATGTCGACAGTCTCCTTTTTGGGTATCTTGCTGGCCAGTTTAGTGAGCGGTTGGTCATCCACTGAAAGTAAGGTTGTATCAGTTAGAAAACTACTCATCCTACTAGTATTATAAACTAGCTGTCGCCCGCGGCTTCGCTCGCGTGGTACCCGGATAAAAAAATAGCCTATAATATGTTAATACGGTACATGTACTATGTATATTAACATAACACCTATTATGTACCTAGCTTCACAGACAAATAAATGATTTATGATTTATATTCTAAGTTTCATTCATATCTGTTTTGCCGTTTAGGCGTGATTGAGGCACAAACAACCTTACAAACTTTTGCATTCATAATATACTAGCTACTGCCCGCGGCTTCGCTCGCGTGGTACCCGAATAAAAATAACCTATATGTTAATCCACTACATCTACATGTACTATGTATATTCCAAGTTTCATTAAAATCCTGCTGAATCCGGCTGAAACTAGTTGTGTATAACAAAGAAATAAACATAGGTACAAACGTCTGCTGTATCTCATGAACCGTTATAAGTAGAGTTGAAATTTTCTGTGCGTACTTCTACATGACGGCTTCGGTGGCGTGGCGAGCGATTGCTCGGCAGAGACGCAAGAGGCGCGGGTTCGATTCCCGCTGCGGAAGAAATGTTTGCATGATCTGTAAATATTTCTTCCGGGTCTGGGTGTTGTGGTACCATGGTACTCGTAGTTTCTGATACCCACGACACAGGGAATCCTAGTGTGGGATCAGGACTATGTATGTGACTGTTGGGTGTTATTATATTATTATTATTATTATTATTATTACATACATACATAATTATCACGCCCATATTCGTAATGGAATGGGCAGATAAAAATATTCTTGTATGGGGCTCCCTTTTATTTTATTTTGATTAAGCACTTGTTGTTATAGCGACAACAGAAATAAGGGATAATATTCAACATGATGGACCATCTACATGGGCGATGGGCTGATCACCTGTCACCATGGTTCACCATATCCATCTGTGCACTTGAATGAGGATCCTTTTCTGGGGAATGAGTTCAAACAGCCTCCCTGGCCATGTTAGGATGGCTTGAAAGAAAATTTTAACATAGGAATTGAAGAAACTGTACTCACAATCATCATCAGTGTCAATATCGAGGAAGTCCGGTCGGTCATCAAAGTCATCATCGCTGTTGCTTTCCTTTTCTCTCTTCACCTTCTCCACCTTCACTTCACCGATGAGGTCCACCGTGAACTCTGGCAAATATAAAATCATAATCGTCATCTTCCTGCACTCATCCTATTCTGTCTGATTAAGCTCATATGCTTCCCAGCAAATCTTCATAACACAATCTGACCTACCAGGTTACATACAGATTGGATAAACAGTTCGAAAGTTATTATAACGCAACCAAGCGTGGAAGATACAGGCAAGAAACCACGCTTGGCTATTTTTTTGGAAAATGATCCCTTCACCGATGCAACATAGATTTGAGACGCGTCCAAGTGATCCCAGTTATTTTAAGGAATACAAAATGTTGCCTTTTGACTTTCGACTCTACATACAAAATCCCCACAGGATTCCGTGTTATGGGTATCAGATATGAGTACCATGCTACTACAACTCAAACCCGATAGAAATATTTTCGGGACATGCAAACACTTCTCCCACAGCTTAAATCTTACCTGAACCTCTTAGCAGAGCATTCTCCCGTCACGCCAACGAAGCCATCGAAAACAATTTCAGAACTTTTAGTCTATATTAAAAGCTCAGCTTACCTTGAACTTTGCTCGAGCTGCCCGGGTCGAGGTGATGCATAAAAGTCTTCTCGCAGTCAATGACCTGCCTCTTAAACTCTGAAGCATCTCGTAGTCGGGAGATGCAGGGCTCACAGATCAGGCGACTGTTGCTATTGGGGCCTCCCGACTTGGAGAATGAAATCTGGTGGAGAAAAATTCTTCTAAAATGTGATGTCTAAATAATATGATGCAAATGACAACGCAAGTGCAAAAGAAGTAAAGGTAGATAAAGAGGATGTCAAATTAACAGTCTTGTCATAAATTATTTATGCGTTATCCTGGGTATCCTTTAACATCTTAATTTCTATATTAATTGATGTTTGTGCAGTTTAATGTTTGTGTGCTCGATATTTAGTAGGGGTGATCTCAGAACTACTGATCTGATCATTGAAATAATTTTGCAGCTATCATCATTTGCAAATAGTTTATAAGAACCTTTGATCATGTTCCCAAATAAATACATTTGATTTGATTTGAATTGAATTTCTGGTTCCTTCCAGTTGCCCGAGATCTATATGCTATAATTATAAATAATCCATACTCAGCAACATTGTTAGCAATATTGCACTTTTGGATAAAACTTTACTATGGTAACTTAGTAACCGTCTTAGTTTAATACATGAACCAGGCATTTGTCAGTAACAAAATCATCATCATCATCAAGATTCACAACATTACTTCACCAGCTGCTGTGTGCAGGCCTCCTTTTGAGCCACTCTACAGTCCATTGGCTCATCCAGATACAGTCCGGTGACAAAATAGGCACCATGAATACTTATGGGTTTACTTTGTAAACTCTAATAAATGTGGTCTTGTCGTATTAAGGTGCCTATGTCTACAATCCTACATGCTGGAAGTGTAAACATGGTTATCCATGATACATTTGATCAGAAAGAAAAGTCAAAAATTCGTCCTTCGAATGTTTGAGCTCCTCACAACCCATAAACGCCTATTGATTTTATAACCCAACCATATTCAGAAGCCGTTCACTGCGCAACGCACGAAACAAAGAAACCACTCCTAAACTTGGAAGCGTAGAATCGAACTGGCTTGGAACCAAGATGGAGGTCAAATTATAACTTAGAACTTACTGAAATGTTGAGGGTATCCGAAAGCATTTCAGCGTAAACTTCCCGCTTTCCCATCCAGAAGTATTCTGTAGAAATATCCTTGTAGCATCCTTCGGTGAGGCAACATCGGCATACTGTAGGACCGGGCCTCCAATCGGACGCTTTACCTTCCATTATGTCAACTTAGGTACTATTGTACAAGAATACTAACAATTACTTAATAATAACACTAACTAACGTATATATTTACGAATTACACCATGTTACACTATAACTAACGGTATTTCTATGAAAAATCTAAAATATTGGAATTGCAATGACGAAGAAGACGCCATCGAAAAATGAACAATGGCGGCGATTCGGCAATGGCGGATAGCGGCGGCGCCGGGCCGATGTCGTCAGACCCGCAAGTGTTTCCACTTGCGTTTTTTATTTTACAATTGTATCTTATCTTTAGGAAATATGCCAAAAGAAAAACTTTAAATCCTGTGAAATTATTGTAATTAATTAAATTGTATCATCCTGAAATATTTGCAAAACATTAATTCATTGGAAGTATTGAACTAGGTTATGTAGGTACTCTTATTCTTTTTCGCTGTACTTTAAATATTACAACGTTGTTGCACACTATATTAATCAGTATATTTATGATTTATTTTTTCCTTGGTGTCAACAACAAGTTAATAGTAATGGTTCAATATACCTAAAAAATCACCCAAAAATGGCGAAATACCTCAAAGAAGAAACACCCAACGCGGTGTCAAAAAAATCATGGCCATCCTTTTTGGCTTGGTTTTTATGTTACACCATCTAGTGTCGAGTAGCTGCACTATTACTGATAAAACCTGTGGGTGTGGTCCAATAAAATTTAAAAAAGCCGGAAGTTTATTCATCGACTACTTTATGAATAATAGCGAATCATAGCGCGAAAACAGTCATAAGACCTGTCGTACTGTATGGATCTGAGTGTTGGGCAACCAAAGGGGTGACGATGAAAAATGAAAGGCGAGTTCATGCAGTAGAGATGCGAATGTTGAGATGGATGTGTGTGGCAACAAGAATTGCTAGGGTGAGGAATGAGTATGTAAGAGGGAGCCTGCAGGTAGCGCCAGTGACGGATAAGTTGAGGAGCAATAGGTTAGCGTGGTATGGACATGAGAAGGGAAGAATGTCATGTGACGAGAAGAGTGTTAGATATGAATGTTGAAGGATATGTGGGTAGAGGTAGGCCAAAGAAAAGATGGGTGGACTGTGTGAAAGAAGACATGAGTAAGAAAAGTGTGAGCGTTGAGATGACTTCTGACAGGGAAAAAAAGGAGAGGAATACATGTTATGCCGACCCCATATAAAGTGGAATAAGGGCAGAGAAATGATGATTATAAAACAAAGTCCTGCGTCTGTCTGTCTGTCTGTTCGCGATAAACTCAAAAACAACTGCACGGATTTTCATGCAGTTTTCATTTTTTTTTCACCATTAAATAGAATGATTCTTAAGGAAGGTTTAGGTATATATACATATCCCGGACGTAGCCGGGGCGGGCCGCTAGTTCATTCCATATAATGCCTGCATTATACAGATTGCCGGTAACATGTAGGTCAAGTACACCGATTTCAAAGCAGGTAGGTAGGTTAGGTACAAAAATGCCTACTTACTTATCCATACTCCGGCCAAATTCGATGTTGAATGTTTAATACATAGCAAAGATTTTTAATGTAAAACTACTGGAATTGTGTAGGTAGGTTAGGTACCTATTATTGTGATGTGAATCATTCTGAAGTAAAAATCTGCTGTTTGTTTGCAAACATTATATTTTATTTTTCTAAATCGAAAATATAATGTTTAATATAGGTACATGCATAGCTAAGCTTTATTTTTACTGTGCAGTCTTGCACCAAGCAGGATGACTCATTTTATCTTTATCGAATGAGAAAAAGCCGTGTACCGCATTTTTCAACTCTTTGGTTCGTTCGTTCGTCGAGTAGGTAGGTTAGGTACCTACCGACCAAGCAACGCTCGGTGCTCTCGCTCGCACTTCTCGCGCCGCCGCCCGATTTCGGTACCGAAATAGTATAACGGTTAAATAAGGGTAGAAAGTATTCGGGTAAATTAACCTGTACCGAAACTCATTTGCGCTGATAAACCGTTTCAACCGGTACCGAAAAGAGTCCATGCCTAAACCACACCTAAACCTAACCTAAACCAAACTGAAACCTAACCTAACCTAAACCTAACTGAAACCAAACCTAACCTAAACCAAACTGTAACCAAACCTAACCTAAACCTAACCTAAACCTAACCTAAACCTAACCTAAACCTAACCTAAACCTAACCTAAACCTAACCTAAACCTAACCTAAACCGAACCTAAACCTAACCTAAACCTAACCTAAACCTAACCTAAACCTAACCTAAACCTAACCTAAACCTAACCTAAACCTAACCTAAACCTAACCTAAACCTAACCTAAACCTAACCTAAACCTAAGCTAAACCCAACCTAAACCTAACCTAAACCTAACTGGTGGTATCATCGCTGTCATATGTCAAAATAAAAGTATTCTATTTTTCATGAAAAACATGCCAAAAATAAAGAATTAACAGGTAATTATGACATCAACTAAATGAGAAAAATCGGCTCTTTAATTTGATATAGGTTATGTGCAGTTTTAGACCAAAAATTTATTTCAGGTTTTCATCCCTTTTCACCCCTTTAGAGGTTGAATTAGAAAAAAATCCCTTCTTAGTACACCCCTCCGTACCAAGGTTTACCTACACTGAAAATTTCAAGTCTATACGTCCAGCGGTTTAGGCTGTGCGTTGTCTGTCAGTCAGTCAGGACAAAGATTCTTATAATATATAAGAAGAAGAAGATATATGTAGTACTTATGCAGGAACTTACAATAACTAGTTAGTACAAATATAAAATAGTACAAAAAATAACAGTCGGACTATGTATTTACCTACATAAGTAATGGTGTAATTTGTACGAAGTGGTATATGTACTTACCTACCTACTTATGTACCTGATTTTATATACAAAAGGAATTTTCTGTGATTTTGTTTCGTTGCTTGGAGAGGAACGGTTATCAAAAATTCGAATAGGTCACTCCTGTGAACTCCTGTCACAACGTAAGAGTCTTAAAAGTCAAAATTGTATGTTTATGTTTTCTAGTGTTTGTATTAATTTAAATGTAGTTGTTAGGCCTTGGAAAGTCTGTCATAGTTACAACTATTTTTTGTGAATAAAATAATTTTAAAGTAAGTCATTCTGCATTAAAACAGATTTTCAACATTTTACGATAAATCAGTCAGACAGATTTACATTTTAAACCGATGGCAACACTTCATACGTCAATGAAGTAAATTGTTTACGGATTATTCCTTCGCCTTCGATACCTATTTAAAAACAGTTAGAACCTGATTCTGTACAGTTTTTACGAGATCTAAGTTCCCCCATCAACTTAACTGACGATGAAGTTACCTCTATTTTCACAAGAACCTGCTTCCTATGGCTTATTGTATACAAAAAAACAATTTACGCTGATTCTCTAGCCTGTTAGAGCTTACAATGAGTGTTACTAAAGCCAAGGGTCCTATCTTTGACCCAGGTTTGTGTCGATGTTGTGGCACCATGAAGAAGTGCCGGTTACTGAACGTGGAATACGAGAGCTTCGGCCAGAAGGAAGTATACTCCGATATGATCATGGACTGTTTTGGACTTTTGGTAAGTTCTCTTGTTACCTACTCCTAGAAAATTACGAATAAAAAATATCACAAAAACTGGATAAAATAATACTTGCCTCATATTTTCCTGCCCTCATCATAGGTCCCCACCTAGGATGAGGGCAGGAAAAAAGTGCCGACCCCTCGGCACACCATGTTTCTCTCCTCCAATTTCCCCTATCACTCGTCATCTAAGCACTCACTCACTCACTCTCCCTGAGCATGTTGTAAAAGTAGATAGGGGATAGTATCCTCTTCAACATAACGGATCATCTATATGGGAGATGGGCTGATCACCTGTCACCATGGTTCACCATATCAATATTAGAAGTGACTGCAATGCAATTTATCCTACGATTACTTAAGGCTCTGCCCACTCCATCTTTCTTCAGCTATCACATCTAGAAAGCAAGCCAACGGAGAGACTGGTCTGTGCTACCTGCGTAATGAGACTCCGAGAAGCCAATACCTTCAGGAAACAAGTGGTGCAGTGTGAAGAGGCCTTTATTCAGATGAAGATGTATGACAGCAGAAATTCAGGTATGTTACAAACAGTTAGCTTTAGTGAACATTTCATTTGGGCTTCATGGTCCATCCAATTCCATGAGAGCACTTGTGGTCTGGTAGTCTGCACTAATTTAGATTTCTTTCAAGAAAAAAAAAACTTGTTTTGCTTTACCTCAGACACAAAGCTTCCGCTAGAGACAGCCCTTCTGGAAGTAGCACCCTTCGAGCTAGAAGTCAAGATGGAGGTGGAATCATTGGAGGACAAGGAAACCAGCGATGCAGATAACGATGCCGACAGCATCTTGCCTATAGGTAATACAGAATAGAATATAATATTTATTTTGTTAGCCAAAACACACATGAAGGCACAATATTTTTACTATACCTAAAAGGTAAACAGGTATATTTTATGCTTCTCTCCTCGAGCATATCGTAAAGGTCGACTAAGGGATAGTATCCTAATTCTAATGAATGGTGGAACAAAGATTAGCACTGACGTCGAGCGGTGGGGTGTATTGTGCATTAGCCCCCTGCTAACCCTCCCCCAGTCAGCACAACTCCTTGAAGTACCGGAGAAGGACTTTGGGATGTTGGCAGCAGTGTTCCAGTATCCTCAATGGTGTTGAGGCCGTTGATGGTGAAGTTGAAGATGATGTTGCCTAGACTCACACTGGACTGGTTATTATTGATTTGATGATTTCAGAATACAAGCCAGCGTTAGATAACTCCAACTCGAATGATGGCTGTCCGGCGGTGCGGCTGGTGAAGGAGGAGTCTCCACGAGCCATCAGCCGCCACCGCTGGTGGTCGAAGACACAGCCTGCCGCCAAACCCAGTGAGTACAAGACTTAACATTGTGTGCGAATGTTGAGATGGATGTGTGGGGTAAGAGGAAATCTGAAAGTAGCGCCGGTGACGGATAAGTTCAGGAGCAATAGATTAGCGTGGTATGGACATGTCATGAGAAGGGAAGATTGTCATGTGACGAGAAGAGTGTTAGATTATGAATCATCATCATCATCTTCCTGGCCTCATCCCACTCTATGTGGGGTCGGCACAGCATGATCCTTGGATCATGCTGTAGGTGTTTTGGCTAAGGTGTTTTATGACCGGCTGCCTGCCTGACTTCAACCCTCCTTGGGAAAACTTGTTTATTGTATCTCATCAAGTTGGAGGATACTATCCCTTAGTCGACTTTTACGACATGCTCGGAGAGAGAAGCAGCTGGATGCATTCTATGTTTTTTCTTTACTCCCAGTCTAGCAGAGTGTTAGATATGAATGTGGAAGGATATGTGGGTAGAGGTAGGCCAAAGAAAAGATGGATGAACTGTGAAAGATGACATGAGTAAGAAAGGAGTGAGCGTTGAAATGACTTCTGACAGAGGGAAATGTAAGAAGAATACATGTTGTGCTGACCCCACAGAAGGTTAAGGAAATGATGATCATGAATGTTTTCTCTTTGTTCCAGAACTACCCATATCAAAAGTTCAGGAGCTCATACGACAAAAGGACACCTCATACATGATAGACACAAACATTATAGCTATAGTCGAGAACTCATACATATGTCCATTCAAATGTAGGCACAACAATCTTCTCTGCTACTACTGTGGGAGCAACTTCACAGACCCCGTGTTACTGAGAGACCACACATTAAACCAACATCAACCTAAGAAGTTCAAAGTCAACGATCATAAGAACATGGTGAAATTTGACCTGACCAGGATAGATTGTAGACTATGCCCGGCTAAAATAGACGATCTGGATAGCTTCAAGAGGCATCTGGTCTCGGTCCATGGGAAGAAGTATTACTTTGATGCAAAAGATTCTGTTTTACCGTTCAAGTTGATTAAGGATGATATGCGGTGTGCGTTGTGTAATATTGGGTTTCCGTATTTCCATGCGCTGAATAAGCATATGAATGAACATTTTAGTAACTATATATGCGAGACTTGTGGACTAGGTAAGTTAATTTGTTAAATTGACGACCTCTGTGGCGTGGTGAGTGCTCGGCTGAGACGCTACGGGTTCGATTCCCGCTACGGGAGAAATGTTTGTATGTTCTGCAAATATTTCTTCCGTGTTCGTTATTTCTTTCTTCCATGCTTGGGTGTTGTAGTATTACGTATATTCCAAGTTTCATTCGAATCCGTTCACCCGTTTAGGCGTGATTGAGGCACAAACATCCAAACATTCTCACAAACTTTCGCTAAATATATGTAAGATTCTATCAGCCATCTGGTTCCTATAGTACAAGCTTTGCTTAGTTTGGGGCTAGATGGCGCTGTGTGAAATGTCCTCAAATATTTATTTATTACTAGCTGCCGCCCGCGGCTTCGCTCGCGTGGTACCCAAACAAAAAGTAGCCTATATGTTAATCCAGCATATGTACTATGTATATTCCAAGTTTCATCCAAATCCGTGTAGCAGTTTAGGCGTGGTTGAGGCACAAACATCCAAACTCACAAACTTTCACATTTATAATATAGTAGGATTTATGTAGGAGGGGCTGCTGCCCGCCGCCCCCCGCCCCCCTCCACCCTTGACGATGCCCTTGCATAATGAGCGTGATGTTTGTACAGGGTTTGTGGACAGCCACCGCTTCGTGATGCATCAAACTCGTCACGAGGAAGGCACATATCCTTGCGAGACTTGCGGAAAGCTATTCAAGTCTGTCTACAACAGGGAACTGCATATAGACAGGTAATATAATAATACACTTTCCCCCGAATACTCAAACGCATCTCAGAGTTGAGCACGTCTCAACTCACGGTTTTTTGACAGTTTCTGATGAAAATCTGTCAAAAAAAAAAATCGTCATTTGAGACGTGCTCAACTTTGAGATGCGTTTGAGTATACGGGGGTTAATTGCTTCTCTCCTGGACTGGGAGTAAAGAATAAACAGAATAATGTCCAGCTGCTTCTCTCCCCGAGCATGTAAAAGTCGACTATGGGATAGTATCCTCTCCAACATGATGGACCATCTATATGGGCGATGACTGATCACCTGTCACCATGGTTCACCATATCCATCTTGGAACTTCAGGAGTGGCTGCAAGTTTATGATTACTTTTGGCTCTGCCCGCCCCGTTAGAGATACCGGCGTGATAATATGTTTGTTCCACGGAACGGGGCACGTTAAATTGTCGGTCCCCGTATTAACCTCCGAATACTCAAACGCATCTCAGAGTTGAGCACGAGTTTTTGACAGATTTTCATAAAAAACTGTGCCTTGAGACGTGCTTAACTGAGTCGCGTTTGAGTATTCGGGGGTAAGTCGTTAATTCATGACGGAGGATGAATTCATCCTTTAGGCGGCCTAAAAACTCCGTCACAAGAGTTGGCCACTAGCTCATACGAACTTACTTACTTTATTATGTCCGACAGGGTGCATAAGAAGCGCGGGCGAGTGTATTGCCCGAAGTGCGACGTGAAGCTGATGTCCCACCCGCAGAAGCTGAAACACTTGGTGGAAGTACATGGTGACCAGCCGGCTTTACTGCCCTGCACTTACTGCGAGAAGGTAGCCGTATTCACTACTAAGGCCTTTTACCATCTATAGTAGATGATTTACACAGCGTCAGGAGGCAACTTTTATCTTCACAAACGGGGCGCTGTAGTGCCCGGGACAAATTAAGATGGAGTAGGCTTGCCCAGCGCCTATTCCATGTTCTGCAAATATTTCTTCCGGGTCCTAAATGTTGTATTATTATGTACTATTACCTGCCGTCCACGGCTTCGCTCGCGTGGTACACGGATAAAAAATAGCCTATATGTTAATCCAACACATGTACTATGTATATTCCAAGTTTCATTCGAATCCGTTCAGCCGTTACGGCGTGATTGAGGCACAATCATCGTCACATCTTCACAAACTTTCGCATTTATAATATTAGTAGGATTATATCAGCCATCTGGTTCCCCTGGCAGTTTGGGGCTAGATGGCGCTGTGTCAACTGTCCACAAATCTTACTTATATTATAAATGCGAAAGTTTGTGAGTTCGGATGTTTGGATGTTTGTGCCTCAATCGCGCCTAAACGGCTGAACGAATTTGAGTGAAACTTGGAATATATATGGTATATGTGCTGGATTATCATATAGGCTAATTTTTATCCGGATACCACGCGAGCGAAGCCGCGGGCGGCAGCTAGTATAATCTATTTATTTGTTACAGGTTTTTGACACACGGCGTAATTTGACAATACATTGGCGGAAGGAGCATTTAAAAGACTTTAGGTAAGAATATAGCTCAAAATCAAACCCGCACAAGGTACTTAGGTACCTTATAGTAGGTAAGAATATAGCTCAAAATCAAACCCGCACAAGGTACTTAGGTACCTTATAGTAGGTAAGAATATAGCTCAAAATCAAACCCGCACAAGGTACTTAGGTACCTTATAGTAGGTAAGAATATAGCTCAAAATCAAACCCGCACAAGGTACTTAGGTACCTTATAGTAGGTAAGAATATAGCTCAAAATCAAACCCGCACAAGGTACTTAGGTACCTTATACGGTACACAAAAGTAACTGTTACGGTTCATGAGATACACCCAGGAGAAGCGCTCGTGGCGTAGCTTGCTTAGACGTTCTTGATTGATCGTGAAGTTAAGCAACGTTGTGCGCGGTCACAATTTGGATGGGTGACCGCAAGTGGCATTACGAGCTGAGTGCTTCCGTGCTTCGGAGGGCACGTTAAATTGTCGGTCCCGGCTTTTAAGTCGTTAAGCCATGACAGAGGCCGCAAATATTTGTCGACCTCGGTGGCGTGGCGGGCGTGTGCTCGGCTGAGACGCAAGAGGCGCGGGTTCAATTCCCGCTATGGAAGAAATGTTTGTATATTCTGCAAATATTTCTTCTGGGTCTGGGTGTTGTAGTATTATGTATTTATTATACACATAATATACTACAACACCAAAATTTGTAACGCTGTTACAAAAAAAATTATATATGTTATCAGTATTCTATCAGCCATCTGGTGTCCATAGTTATATTTCATTTGTAATTATTATTTTATTTAAAACTTTTATGGACTATTATTTGTTTGAATTAAACATTTTTTTTTATAGTATTAGCTTTGCTTAGTTTGGGGCTAAATAGCGCTGTGTGAAATGTCCATAAATATTTATTATTATTTATTTATAATTAGCTGCCGCCCGCGGCTTCGCTCGCGTGGTATCCGGATAAAAATTAGCCTATATGTTAATCCAGTACATGTACTATGTATATTCCAAGTTTCATTCAGATCCGTTCAGCCGTTTAGGCGTGATTGAGGCACAAACATCCAAACATCCAAACTCACAAACTTTCGCATTTATAATATAAGTAAGATTATTTGTTTGAAATAAACAATTTTTTTTATAGTATTAGCTATGCTTAGTTTGGGGCTAAATAGCGCTGTGTGAAATGTCCATAAATATTTATTATTATTTATTTATAATTGTTATTATTGACTTGTTACAGATATGACTGCCAGGTTTGCGGGCAGAAATTCTTCACGCGCTTCGCTCTGAACAATCATATGCCGACTCACACGGGCGAGCGGAATTACAAATGCAAAGTGTGCGAAAAGGCTTACCCCAGACTTAAGACACTGAAGGAACATATGAGGATACACACAAACGATAGGAGATATAGGTAACTCCATCTTCCTGCCCTTATCCCACTCTATATCTATGTGGGATCGGCACATGATCCAAGGATCATGGTGTAAGAGTTTTGGCTAAGGTGTTTTATGACCGGCCGCCTGCCTGACGTCAACCTTCCTTGGGAATACTTGCTTATTGTATCTCATCATGTTGGAGGATACTATCCCTTAGTCGACTTTTACAACATGCTCGGGGAGAGAAGCAGCTGGACGCATTCTATGTTTTTTCTTTACTCCCAGTCCAGTAAAGAAATAAATTTTCATCCACACTAGTCAGTACATAAATAAAATAAAATAAATACCGTTGTTTTTTTTTCAGATGTCATATTTGTGGTCAGGCATTTATTCAGAACTGTAGTTTGAAAGGACACATGAAGAGCCAACATCCTGAATATGGATAAGAATATATCCTCAACCCTTAATTATAGAAAAAAATTGGTCAAGTGCGAGTTGAATTCGCACACGAAGGGTTCCGTACTATCGTACATTATACATAAATGTTTACCCTCTTATTTTTTATAGAGGCAATATAAATTATTTGTTACTAGCTGCTGTATACGGATGAATAATAGCCTGCATTTTAATCTAGCATATGTACTATGCGTATTCCAAGTTTCATTCAAATCTGTTCAGACGTTTAGGCGTGATATGGGCATTACCACCCTTCGTGTATGGAACCCCAAAATCATCCAAGAATTACAAACCCAGACTCTTGGGTAGTGTAGTATCAGAAACTACAAACTATAGCCAAAACTAATAACAATTGATGATGTTGAATGGAACGCAGTGGCTTCGTCAGTTTTGAGTTTTTTTTTCATACAAACTTCCCTTTCACCTCACTGGTTCGTAATAACTAAAGTAAGTTCGTATGAGCTAGTAGCCAACTCTTGTGAGGGAGTTGGTGGGCTGATGTTGGACATAATGATACGATTGTTATAATTAAATGTACATGGAACTGTTGTAAATAACTATAATGTAAATAAAATACTTATTTTAACTTATTTCGTATTATTTATTCACAAAAAAGTAAAAGTATTCTATTAGCCACCTGGTGTCTATAGTACTCACTTTGCTTAGTTTTGGGCTAGATGGCGCTGTGTGAAATGTAATGTAACTAATTTTACGACAGACTTCTAACTAGGTTTTGGGGTTTTCAGTAAGCTGCAGGAGTAATCCGTAGTGAGTAATTATGAGAAAAAAGTCAAATTTTCGTTAATTAACTCAGGATACGAAACGAACAGCGCAAGAGTTATTTGGGTTTTAATATTATCAGTATAAATCTTACTTCTTCTTACTTCTTACTTATATTATAAATTTGAAAAGTCTTAGTTTGCTTGAAATTACCGGCGTAAAGCTCAAAACGCAACGATAGCGCGTACTAATTTTACCGGTGCTGCCATCTAGTACGAAAGTTTGTAACGATGTTTGGATGTTTGTGCCTCAATCACGCCTAAACAGCTGAACGGATCTGAACGAAACTCGGAATTTACATAAAACATGAACTGGATTAACATATAGGCTATTTTTTATCCGGGTACCACGCGAGCGAAGCCGCGGGCGGCAGCTAGTTAATTTATACAGTCAACGTTGACTTGATAGCAGCGCCATCTGTCTCTTTGTACTCAAGCAGTACGTAATATAATAGGCATGTTTGTTTATGTCAATTTAACTATATTGTTTTAATTTAAGTAGTTTTTGACTCTTGTACATATTGTTTTTAAAGTTATTTTGTATATATTATTTTTAACATTTGATTTATGTCTCCATAAACTTTAGAATAAATCTGTAATGTTATATTTATGTTTATAATGAACTAATCTAATCGTGCGGAGCTGACTAAGCAGCGGCTTTCGTCACGATGTTTTCCTTCACGGTTGTGGAACGATTTTATTGGACCATACCCACTCATGATTTTTTTCTATCACCTGGTGCGGCTACTCTACGCTAGATGGCGCTGATATAAATATATGAGCTTATTTGAAGCAGCGCTGTGATTTTAATTTTAAGCCAGGTTCACATTATTGCTGTCCAGCGGTCGAATGCAGTATTGGAATGCTGTTAGATTAATAAACCTTATAATAATTATGATGAAATGGTCTAAAAAGCAAGCGCAAAGATAAAAACAAAGTTGGAAACAAGCTGATTTTTTCCCTTTACTTATTACGTCCCATTACTGGACAAGTTTCCCCATACACTTCCTGACACTACTCTAAAATATAAAAGCAATTTTTTTTAGGTACATACTACTTGCTTGTTGGATTTTTTTCTACGAAGGCAGAGGCACTTTACCGGGAAAGGCCTTTAGGCGGCCTAAAAACTCCGTCACTAGAGTTGGCCACTAGCTCATACGAACATACATACATACCGGGAAATATAAATACAAAACCGAGATGAACTGTGTATTAAAGTATTTATTATTGAACTATTACTTGTTTCCGTGGCAGTGGTGTTAATACATAGTTTAGCTATGTGGTAGGTACATTACTACATCAGTTTTCCAAAATGATTCAGTGTTTGTATGAACTTACTTTTTTAACAAAATTAAATGCTACTTAATAGGTAGGTAACGTGAAGTATCTTGTTACACCTCAGAGAAAATGTAAACAACATTTTACAAACCGAGTAAAACATTACCACACAATCATTATACATAGGTATATAGTCACGGAATAAAAAGGTTTGTCACATTGAGGTTGGTTGTAGCTTGCACTAGTGTTGTAAGAATCAATTTATTTTTAATTCAGTAAAACCATCAGTAAAACATTCTACCCTGTATGACACGATAAATTGTCAAACAACTTTGATTTTGACAACAATGTTCAAATTGACGCAATTTGAGCTTTGTTGTCGAGCAGTTAGGTATGTAATACATAATTTTCTAAGCAAAAGCTTGTCTGTGCTTTAGATTCAAAAGGTAACATATTGTGTCGCGAGTCGCGCGCGACACGTCAAACGAATCAATTTGAAAACTGACGAACCTTTTCATTTCACCGCTATAAATAAGTGTTTTATACAACAACTGTACAATTGCACATAGACTATTTACCTAAAGTACCTACATAACAAATATAATTGAATGTTTTGATTAAATGCACAAGAAAATAATCATCTTTATTTCTGATTACCTAGGGTCCGTTTTAAAAATTAAATCCTGCAGACGCTGTATTCTTCGTGTCAATGGAAATTGCCGTGGAATTAGAATAGAATATTTTTGTTTGCCAAAAAACACAAGTAACTGTATTCAATTGAAACAGACACAGGATTACATTTTTTAAGTAATTATTTGTCGGCATCATCATCGACATAGCTCAGAGAATTAGTAAACTGAAGGGCAGTGGGATGGTCATATCTGAAGAACCGACAACCGCTGGGGTAAATGAGTTCTTGAGTAGAGAGAGCGACTCGGCAAACGTAATGTAGGACGCCCTCCGGCTAGGTTGCGTGACGATCTGCGCTGCGAAAGGCTGCTGACAGAGACTGGATGCGTCAAGCCGAAGATAGGACGCGATGGCGCTCATTAGGGGAGGCCTATGTCCAGCAGTGGACTGCTAAAGACTGATGATTATGATGGCCCAAACTAGGCGTGAAAGCCTGTATCTTGGGACTCCAGAAAACATTTTTAGTACCGCCAGTTTCCACGAGATGTCTTTGGTGAAAAACACTTTACATTAGTTTCTAAGGGTTTGCTGTTTTATTTTGGATGTACAGTTAAAATCTCATAAATCTGAGGAACCTTTGATGACTAGGAGTAGTTGAAGGCACGTCCAAACATCACATTTGACATATGCCCTTAGTGATGATAGGTAAAGTTGGCGCTACGTGAGATAAATCACGGGAAAAAGTTTAAACGAGGATATTTTCACAAGTATTTGTTTATTATTTTAGGTATTTAATTATTATAGCACACTATGGTAACAAAAGCACAGTAAATATATTATGGCTACGTCTGTGATGGCCTTAAATAAAACAATGGGAAGATCTTTTTTGCGCAACTGTATCCACGTTCAAATAATTTCCCGGATCTTACCTACATTTACTAAAGTACGGTCAATGGATCCTAAACAGTCGTGAAGTTAGCCGTTCCGATGCGCATTAGACAATTTAGTAAGAAAAAGCTGCTTTGCGCAAGTCAAACGGCTAACTTCACGACGTTCTAGCTAGACGAATACTAAACGAATCACTATTCCAGTGCAAATACAGTGGTTTTGTTTGAAGATAAATACGATTTTCCGTATAAAACATACGATTTTATTTAAATATATTATTTTAACATTTTAAAACTATGTACAGCTCGCGTCATGTAAAATTAAGAGCCGGAAAAAAGTCTGAACATGGATACAGTTGCGCGCAGTATTTCGCCTATTTTAGGTACTTTTTTATTATTTTTCGTCAATAAACATTATAATTAATTCCCATTGTTGCTTTATTCGGTATAATGTTTATTTTAGGACAAAAAAAAACAAATAAATAGTTACCTAAAAGATTATGCAAACACTTTTCCGAGCAAAAATAATAGTTTCAAACTTTTCCCGCGGATTCATTTCACATGGCGCGAACTCTAAGTAACTACCTAATTTTACGTTACATTAGGTATAAAAGTTACAAATCACTATTTTACAGTTTCTAGCGATTTAACCATTCAAAATACTGCTTAAGGTACATCTTAATTCTTAAATGTATATACCATCTAAAATTCATAATTTAATTTGGCCACATTTTCATAAATTATGTAAAATAAAAATCATTAAGCTTTAATTCCGTAAAGCATCCTAAATGGCGCTAGGCTGTATCCTGATCAAGGCCCCAAATATTTGTAATGCGTCAACCATTGTAGAAATGGAATCATACAATTTTCCAAAAACATAACTTTCCGAGATCTTGGCAGACTTCTGTACATCATATTACAAATTCCAGGATTATTTTTAAAATTCATTATACATTTTAGATAAATCCACACTTATTTTGAGTATTCCGAGCTGGTTCATTAGTTTGGATGAATAAGTTTATTCGATTGAAACACATGTTCAAATGATTGCTTTTTGCGTCCGTCTCTATCTTGTGACAATCAATGAGCAAAAATTCACTTCGCGATAATATTCTACGGCCATACCTACTTTGTTACTCTAGATATCAAGTGCAACTGTCTAAGTACCTACTGGTTTCAGAAAAAAAACTTCGGCAGTAGTGCTAAATTAGTATACACTCCGACTTACACTCCGACATTTACGGGGTTTATGTATTTGAGCCTTTTGGGGTCGAGACCCTAGGTTCCGTGAGGAACGATTGCCCACCGTGTTTTCAAAATTCTTTCAGAGCGTCTAGTCGAAGCGATGCGCGATCCAATAGGTTATTTTGGCTCAACGGATCAGTTATTACCATTCAGCGTGGCAATGCGGCCAGCGTTTTGGGCACACTTCCACCGTCTGATGATCTGGATCAGGTGAGCTATCTATAGAGCGTTTGCAACGGTCTTTAGATAGCCCTGTTTTTTTTTGTATTTTGCAAATTATATCTGTGTTACCTAATTGTAAGTATATTTCGATTAATGAATTTGATGTTTTGGTTACCAGTAGGGTTCGATTCTCGGATTTTCAGTCCCTGGACTGACAATAAGAAACTCAGAATTCTTCGCGTCAGTATTTTATACACTAAATACTTTCAAACAAGTAGTTAAAAAAAATACTGAGCTATTTCAGCTATATTAGTTTCGAATCCAATACTTTTTCGAACTCTTTCAATGAGCTTCTCAACTCTCTCAGTGAGCAGTTATTTTCACACGACTATTTCTTCTTCTTATTTTATTTTTTGGCACATGACTTTTTAAATTTTATAAAAAATGGCAGTCCGTCAAATGTCAAAATCGTTATTTTAATTATTCGTCAGACTATAGTAAAAAAGTTTGGCACTAGTGTCCACTAATGTCGTTGGGCGATGACATCATTATTATAGCCCTCTCCAGAAAAATACGTAACGAAGTGAAAACAAACAATTTTCAATACTCACTTTGCTTAAAATTAGTTCTAGGCTATTATTTGAACATGCTTCTTTTCTCTAGGCTCTTTCAACACGTAAGATGTAGTCCTTCTGAGAGTACCCATCGAATCTGAAACGTAACAAATCCTACTATAGTATAAATGTGAAAGTTTGTGAGGATGTTTGTATGTTTGTGCCTCAATCACGCCTGAACGGTTGAACGAATTTGAATTAAACTTGGAATATACATAATACGTTACTGGAATAATAAATAGGCTAGGTACTTTTTATCCGGTTACAACGTGAAGGAAGCCAAAGTAAATAATAAAATTCAATGGGTAACCTAGGGTGTGCACCATTTACAGGCACGCACAACATTTGTAAGTATGTATTTATTTACAAAAAAGTATTCTATCAGCCACCTAGTGCCCATGGTACGAGCTTTGCTTAGTTTGGGGCTAGATGGCGCTGTGTGAAATTCCCACAAATATTTTATCTTTATCTGTAGTCCAAAGTTCCTTCAGCTCCACACCGCCTCCGCAGTTCTCCTGGATCTGAGAAGATGATGATGACTTACTGTAGGAGGGTCTGGAGGGGCGCGCGGGCGAGGCGGGCGCGGAGGCCGGGCCTCGCGCGCGACGCTACGACCAACGCAGTTCCTTCAGCTCCACACCGCCTCCGCAGTTCTCCTGGATCTGACAAGATGATGATGACTTACTGTAGGAGGGTCTGGAGGGGCGCGCGGGCGAGGCGGGCGCGGAGGCCGGGCCTCGCGCGCGACGCTACGACCAACGCAGTTCCTTCAGCTCCACACCGCCTCCGCAGTTCTCCTGGATCTGAGAAGAACGATCTCCATGAAAGTTCGTATCTTGGGACGGAGTTTTTAAGCCGCCTAAAGAATAATTGGTTATTAGTGATTTTAAACTCTTACCCTCGAATACTCAAACGCGACTCAGAGTTAAGCACGTCTCTACTCACGGTTTTTTGAAAGTTTCTGATGAAAATCTGTCAAAAATCGTCATTTGAACAGTGTCAGATTAAGACTACTTGATGCCCTAAGCAATCCATGCTTTTTTTGGTGTGGTTTTTGGTGACGTGAGAGTGAGACGTGATGCCCTAAGGACGGATTTTTTTGTGCTTCTTCTGGTGCCCCCTCAGACGTGATGCCCTAGGCAATAGCTTAATTTGATTAAGGGTTAATCCGTCGCTGAGTCTGACCTCGTATCGTGAAGGCGCGGGCGGCACATGCGTAGCGGGTGAGCAGCGGGAACATCCCGCCCGAAGCACGGTCCTATTCGAAGAGCCACCTCGCATCGCTGTACGCAGCTCCTGAAATAAATAAATAAAAATCTTTATTAACAGAAACAGACTTACAACTGATACAAAATGTAATTTACTAAAATCTAAAGACCGTTGCAAACGATCTATAGATAGCTCAATATTTTTTTGTTCTTATGTTAGTTAAAGTTATACGGTTCAGTCTTGATGTGTTCAGACTCATGGTCCAAATAACATGATGGCCTCGGTGGCGAGGCACGCGATTGTTCGGCTGAGAGGCCAGGACCACGGGTTCGATTCCCACTGCGGAAGAAATGTTTACATTTTCAGCAAATATTTCCTCCGGGTCTGGGTGTTGTGGTACCATGGTACTCGCAAATAAACAACAATAATAATAAGAGAACATTCACGAGCGTCCAGCTGCTTCTCTCCCCGAGCATGTCGTAAAAGTCGACTAAGGGCTAGTATCCTCCGAAATGATGAGATACAATAAGCAAGTATTCCCAAGGAGGGATGACGTCAGACAGACGGCCGGTCATAAAACACCTTAGCCAAAACTCTTACAGCATGATCAAAGGTTTATTTATTTATTTATTAGGCAACGCCAACATAACACATAATAAAAACTGGTAAGGATGTTTACAATAAAAAAATTGTACTATAGAATGTGCTCCAATTATAGGCTTGCACAGCATTGGCAGACAACAGCTAGTAGAAAGAAATCATGCTGTGCTAACCCTACATAGAGTGGGATAAGGGCAGGAAGATGATGATAAAATATTTACCTGCCCCATTTCACTACACAGCGACTGCCTCCCTTGCCCTGCGTTCTTCTTGGTGTTCCAGCAGAACTCCAGGATAGCCACCACGATGGCCAGCGCCAGGCCGCAGAGCAGCGTCACAAACACTCCACCTGGACTCACGACCTCCAACTTCATTTTGACATGTAATATTAATTTAACTAACCCCCGAATACTCAAACGCATCGCAAAGTTGAGCACGTCTCAATTGACGATTTTTTGACAGATTTTCATCAGGCCTTTTTACCATCTATAGTAGATGATTTATACAGCGTCAGGAGGCAACTTTTACCTTCACAAACGGGACGCTGTAGTGCCCGGGACGAATTAAGATGGAGTAGGCTTGCCCAGCACCTATTCCATCCTCTCAGCTTAGACGGCCTTGTCCACAGGAAAGACATAGTCAATACGTGCGGAGCTGACTAAGCCGCGGTTTTTTGACAGATTTTCATCAGAAACTGTCAAAAAACCGTGAGTTGAGACATGCTCAACTCTGAGTCGCGTTTGAGTATTCTGGGGTAAGTATTCTACTCGTAATGAGCACTGCTGGTCTTGTTGGCAGTGACCACGCCTTCCGATCCTAGGGTCGTGGGTTGAAATCCGATCTACACAAGTGCTCTCAACACACATTAATTCTCAATCAAATCTCAACACATACCTATTATCACGCCCGTATCCCTAATGGGGTGGACAGAACCAGCTAGCGATCTACCCAAGCAAAACTTTTACACAACTTTTACAACGGACAGTAAATAAACGAGCGAAAATACATTCAAATTATAGATGCCAAATACATTGAACATGTCGTACTGAATTACTAAATGGGCGACAAACAGAGAGCGCACACATATGTTTAAAACGGCTACTTGATACAATGTAATTGGATAATATTTAAAGGAGCGAAAATACGGGTCGCGACTCGTGATCCCACTGGGATTGTACCACTATTACTCGTGGTCACACTATCCCTGAAATCATGGGTTCGTGGTTCCACTGCTTAGTGGGACTACCAGTCATAATTAAAATCGTAGGTTCGTGGCCCCACTGCATCAAGTTTATACGTAGAGTAAATACTTGAATTAAAGTGAGTTCTTCAGGTACTGGCCACTTGAGATACCGGCCTTTTTAGTTACGAAAATACATTTAAATTAAACTTGTCAAAAATATTGAACATGCCTTACTGAAACACAGTTATTGTTATCATACAGGGATTGTTTTGCGTTTGTGGTGTCAACCGTTTCAGGCCCAATCTGAAAACCAGCGCAGCTTCTCACGAATGTGTGGAGCTGCAATTTGCTGAGACCGGACCTGTTTGGCCCACACGACACAGAGAGGACTAATTAGCACGAATTTAAGCCAATTTTATTATTTCATGTTTTCCATCTTTGTTCTTCTGTCTTACCCTATTGTTATATTCTTTTTGTGTGTCTAGTGTTTTGTCTTCTCTGTGTATTGCGTGTCAAATAAATAATTTCTATTTCTATAAACACTAAGAGGGCCACAAAAGTACTATATTATTGGCGCTCCGGCAGCAAGCTCGCTCTGCTCGCTCGCCTCGCGCATAGTTTATGCCCTAACCTAACTTACTAATCAACTGATTTCGATCTAATAGATAAGCGACATCAGCTTAGATCGAAATTAGTAGATTAGATTAACTGCTCGGTTTAGTATTAAAGTATACCTACCATCAAAAGTCGCTAATAAAGGTTTTATTCGCCCGATTAATAATATATTATTCTTTTACAGCCAGCGATCTACCCAAGCTAAAGTTTTACAGCTAGCTAAGCTATTCAACCAAACTGGAGATACAATTTATATAACAAACCATCGCGTATTTTTCGTTATTTACGATAAAATCACTTTAGTTTTAGGTAAATAAACATCACAACATGAGTTTTTACACCTTAATTTAATTTTTAGTGCCACTTAAAAGTTCCATAAACATGTTTTTTACAAAATACAAAAGAAACAGTCGGGCTATCTAACATGTTTTTTGTTTTAATATATTACGGAAACAAAGTAACAATAAAACAAAACACAATCAAACAATACCTAAACTAATAAAGTTTCCACAGTAAAATTTTACATTTAAGCTAGTGAATAGTGGTCGGTACTAGACAAAAAAGTAAAAAAAAAACTAATCAGAAACCTAAACATAAATGAAAACAAATATAAATGCAATCATTAAACATGTACCTAATAAAATGTAAGTTTTAGGTTACCTATTGACGATTTTTTCTGTGCGCTATAACAGTACTCTCAAACGGTGAAGGAAAACATCGTGAGCAAACTCGCGGCTTACTCAGCTCCGCATTGACTATGTCTTTCCTGTGGACAAGGCCGACTAAGCTGAGAGGATGGAATAGGTGCTGGGCAAGCCTCCATCTTAATTCGTCCCGGGCACTACAGCGTCCCGTTTGTGAAGCTAAAAGTTGCCTCCTGACTCTGTATCATCTACTAATAGTAAAAGGCCTTGGTTACCTGACGGTTTACATAAATATCTCCAGTTTAGCTAAATTATTTTACAGCTAGCGATCTACCCAAGCAAGAAACTCTTACCAATGTTCTGCACACCCAAAGGATTCGCTTTGCTGTCTTTTCCGTCCCTATTGCAAACGTCTCCCGTGTTCTTCCACCACTTGTCGTACAGGATCTGGATGACTCCCTTCTCCTGAAGCTCCAGGATCGCGAGGGAGATCTTATCCCTCCATGGACTGCCCTTCCATGTCGCTATGCCGTAACCCTGGAAATTCATTTATTCATTTAAACTTACATTCTATCTTAACAGGCTAACCTAATGCAATAGTAGCTTTAAATTATAATATAATATTATTATTTTTTTACAAATAACATGATCTTTATTTTTAACTTTTCCTTTAGTATGTGTACACACAGTTACAAAGACAAACTACAATAACATAATAAGAAATAAAAATGAGCTCGGTTTTCTAAGTTCGCCTACAGATAGAAAACAGAGCTCAGATCACCGACCGCAGGTAAGGTCCCCCAAAAGGCTGGCGACGTTACCTCGTTGGATAGCTATACTTATCCTTTGTCCGAGGTAAGCGCCAGCCCTTTGGTCATTGGTCACATAAATAAATATAATAAATTATTGAAGTCATCTAAAATTACTTACAATAACATAAAATAAATAATGTAGCATTTGAAATGAATCAATCAAACTCAACAGTCACATCTCACACTTCTGATCCTTGGACGAATAATTCTGACCCCACACTTACTCCCGAATACTCAAACGCATCTCAAAGTTAAGCACTCTGAGTCGCGTTTGAGTATTCGGGGGTTAGATTTCTTGTTTGTAAGTTCGTATGAGCTAGTGGCTAACTCTTGTGATTGTGACGGAGTTTTTAGGCCGCCTAAAGGCCTCCGTCATGGCTTAACGACTTAAAAGCCGGGACCGACAATTTAACGTGCCCTCCGAAGCATGGAAGCGCTCAGCTCGTAATGCCACTTGCGGTCACCCATCCACATTGTGACCGCGCACAACGTTGCTTAACTTCAACAATCAATCAAGAACATGTCCCTCAATCACGCCTAAACGGCTGAACGGATTTAAATGAAACTTGGAATATAGGTACATATTACATTTACTGGATTAACATATAGGCTATTTTTTGTCCGGGTACCATGCGAACGAAGCCGCGGGCGGCAGCTAGTTTATAATATAGTAGGATTTTCACAAATAAATTCCTCCTCGAGAACACATCGTGAGTCTTTTCATTGACCAAAACCCCACAGTACCTTAGAGTCCAACAGGCCGCCGATCTGCGTAAGGTTGCAGTCACGTTGGACCCTGTGGTCCAGCATAGTGGACTCCATGAGGAAGGCGTAGTTGCCGGCTAACACGCGGCGTACTCCTTCCTCGTAGGAAGAGACCAGCGCAGGGGGAGAGGTGGTCGTCATGTGCAACCACATTTTCTGGTATATATCTATGTTTGAGTCCTGGAAGAGAGATGCTGTTATAATATTAAATGTAGCTGAAAGAAACTTACAACTATTACAAATATAATTTACAAAATACAAAAGAAACAGTCGGGCTATCTAAAGGCCGTTGCAAACGGTCTATAGATAGCTGACCTGATCCAGCTCATCAGACGGTGGAAGCGTGCCCAAGACATTGCCACGCTGAATGGCAATACTGATCCGTTGAGCCAAATAAGAACCAGCTCTTGGATCGCGTATAATAATAATAGCTGTATAATAATGTAGCTTAGTATTTGGAAAACAGTTATGTAATACTTAGGAATTTATTTATTTAAGTACACACAGTTAAAAAATAAACAGACATTATCTCAACATCTGCTTGGATCGAAATTAGGAGATTAGCCCCCGAACCCCGAATACTCAAACGCATCTCAAAGTTGAGCACGTCTCAAATGACGATATTTTTTTTGACTGATTTTCATCAGAAACTGTCAAAAAACCGTGAGTTGAGACGTGCTGAACTCTGAGTCGCGTTTGAGTATTCGGGGGTAAAATTGGTATAGCCAAAGTCAAAGTATTTTTTTTTATTCCATAAAATCACGGGGATCACTTGGATACGTCTTATATCTACGTTGCATTTACACTTGTTCGTAACGCGACCAAGCGGGGAAGATACAGACATATCGATTGTTTTTGGTTTAAACCAGCGGTCGGCAACCTTTTGGCAGGCAAGGGCCACAAGGTGGCAAAATAAACTAAAGGCACTTGTGATATTAACCCTAGAAGCCCAATATACATAATATTGTCCACTTATATAATTTGTCATATATTGGCCTCGGTGGCGTGGCGGGCGATTGCTCGGCTGAGACGCAAGAGGCGCGGGTTCGATTTCCGCTGCAGAAGCAATGTTTGCATGTTCTGTAAATATATCTTCCGGGTCTGGGTGTTGTGGTACCATGGTACTCGTAGTTTCTGATACCCACGACACAGGGAATCCTAGTGTGGGGTTAGGACTATGTATTTGACTGTTGGGTGTTATTTATTTATTTATCGATTTTATTGGTTTTGCTTAAACTATCGATAGTCTTATCGATAAGCAACACTACTTCGAAAGAAGTAGTGACGCGATTTTCTTCTATTGGAATAGAGTATACATCATCATCATCCGCAACCCGACTTTACCCACTGCTGGGTATAGGCCTCCCTTTGTATGCGCCACTCTCCACGGTCCGTTGCTTGTCTCATCCAGGTCCGGCGACGGATGCTATATCGTCAGTCCATCTCGCTGCTGGACGACCGACGTTTCTGTAACCGGTTCTTGGACGCCATTCAGTTACCGCCTTCAAATCAAATCAAATCAAATCAATTTATTTCCTTATTTGATACAATTTGTACACTAGGAAAAGTCAACATAATAAAAAACATAAACAAGAGAAATAATAAAAACTAAACTATGTATGCATTACATACTAAAATTATCAGCCATGGCTTCGTCAATATTGTAAAATGATTTTAATAATAGATAATTTTTAATCCTAACAGTAAAGTCTTTAAAATTTAAGTTTCGAATGTCCAATGTTAATTTATTAAATAATTTTATGCTTATACACAGAAAACTTTTGTCTACTTTAACTAGTCTACATGGTGGAACAATAATGTCATTATTATGGGGGGTATTATAATTGTGCATGGTCTTTTTTTAATTTAAATTTAAAATTATCTATATTTAATTTAGCATACCTATATAAGGTTTTGAAATATATCTTACTTATATTATAAATTTGTAAAGTCTTAGTTTGCTTAAAATTACCGGCGTAAAGCTCAAAACGCAACGATAGCGCGTACTAATTTTACCGGTGCTGCCATCTAGTACGAAAGTTTGTAACGATGTTTGGATGTTTGGATGTTTGGATGTTTGTGGCTCAATCACACCTAAACAGCTGAACGGATCTGAACGAAACTTGGAATATACATGGTACATGTACTGGATTAACATATAGGCTATTTTTTATCCGGGTACCACGCGAGCGAAGCCGCGGGCGGCAGCTAGTATTCCATATATTCACATGTCAAAGTCATAATACCTAGGTCCCTAAACTTATGTCTACATGAATCCAATCTATTCATATCCTTACTCCACCTGTCCTCACCACGCCTTGCCAGGTGACCTGTCAGAGTGTACATACCCTGAAGAAAGTCATCGTAGAGCCTCCGTTGAGTGTCCCGTACTGGATGTTGCTCTGAGCGGCCAGGTCCGCAGCGCTCTGTATTGGCAGCACAGTCCGTTCTACCGTGAGGAAGGCGGCCAGATTCGCGGTGTAAGATGAGAGGATGATCAGCGTGAAAAACCACCAGATACCACCCACTATCCGGGTTGAGGTCGCCTGGAAATAAGAACGAACGAAGTTGACGGCCTCGGTGGCGTGGCGGGCGATTGCTCGACAGAGACGCAAGTGGCGCGGGTTCGATTCCCGCTGCGGAAGAAATGTTTGCATGATCTGTAAATATTACTTCCGGGTCTGGGTGTTGTGGTAGCATGGTACTCGTAGTTTCTGATACCCACGACACAGGAAATCCTAGTGTGGGCTCAGGACTATGTATGTGACTGTTGGCTGTTATTTATTGTTATTTATTCATACGAACGTACGCATATTCTCCCACTACAACGAACACCTCGATTTATTTGATATTTTCGGTGCATCGGTCAGCACAGTAAAAAAAATCTGCTTGCAAATCCTCAAATAGGTTTGCAAGCTTTCAACCTATAACTTCTTTTTGTTTTTTTAAACTCTTTTATGTAATTATTTACTTCTTACTCATATCGTGTTTGCTTCTAGAAGGGCGTACACTTACTGGGAGTAAAGAAAAAACATAGAATGCGTCCAGCTGCTTCTCTCCCCGAGCATGTCGTAAAAGTCGACTAAGGAATGACCTCTCCAACATGATGAGATACAACAAGCAAGTATTCCCAAGGAGGGTTGACGTCAGGCAGGCGGCCGGTCATAAAACACCTTAGCCGAAACTCTTACAGCATGATTCAAGGATATGCCAAACCCACATAGAGTGGGATAAGGTCTGGAAGATGATGACAGTACATACCTTAGGATTGAGCCCTGAGCCCTGCCTTAAAAAGGTTCCTGTGATGAACCAGAAGGAGTTGCACACGCTGAACTGGTTCGTGAGGAGTTTGGTCTCGTGCCCGCAGATGTGGGTGCTCGTAGACCTGGCAAATTACAACTGCCTTATCAGGGGTCGTCAAGGTCGTTCGAGGTCGAGACAAGCGCGGTCCGAAAGGGGGGATCACCGGGGACATAACCCTCCCCAAATCTTAACGACTAATTCTTATCTTATTTACAAAAAACAAGTACCTATATAAGTATTCTATCAGCCATCTGGTGCCCATAGTACAAGCTTCACTTAGTTTGGGACTAGATGGCGCTGTGTGAAATGTCCACAAATATTTATTTTATTTTTACCATTCGTAAGGTGAAAACCGCGCCATGACGAAGAGAGTGAAGGAGACGAGAATGTACGCGGCGAGGACGTACAGCCAGATCTCGATGGCGAGAGGGTTGAGGAAGCTGAAGAGTCGGGTCGGTTGGGAGGTCGGCACCTGGAAACAAATCACGATGGACAATGGACAAGGGAACCAACGCACTCGGCGCACGCAGGGTATCATGATAATATCACCTGGTCAGGCGCGGTCCGAAGGGTGGGGGGAGGGGGGGGTCACAGGCGACATGACCACCCCCTCAAATATAAAAATAACAAAAAATTTGTAGAATAAAAATAACAATAAAATTGTGTATTGTGCAATAAAATCTGATTTACTGGATATATTCTATTATTAGTGACCCCCTCCAAAATTTCAGGCTGCGACCGCGCCTGCACTTGGTACCCAAGTGAAGTTAGCTCAAAGCTGAGTTAGGACCTTTTGGCAACTTTTTTCTGATTGATAGAGCTACCAGGATATGTGTTATATGTAAGTGTATCCCCCGAATACTCAAACGCATTTCAGAGTTGAGCACGTCTCAAATGACGAGTTTTTGACAGATTTTCATCAAAAACTGTAAAAAAAACCGTGATTTGAGACATGCTCAACTCTGAGTCGCGTTTGAGTATTCGGGGGTATGTGTATTAGGTCTGTATAATGTACTTTCTTCTCTCTATTGCCCTCCGCTCTGTCCTTTAATTTTTCATTTCTATATTTTTTTAATGTTGTCAATAAACTATTTTCTTTATTTCTTTCTCTAAGTTCGTATGAGCTAGTGGCCAACTCTTGTGACGGAGTTTTAAGGCCGCTTGAAGCTCCCGTCATGGTTTAACGACTTAAAGCCGGGACTATAAGGTAGTTTACTGAGATTTTTACCTAATTTTGATGGAACATCCTGTAGAAGACAGAAGAGAGGAGTTACCTTGAAGAGTATCCCGATGCCGAGGTTCATGAACGGCTTGGTGAAGTCGATGACAGCTTCACGTGCGTAGTTGATTGTCATAGACGCCACAGCGATGTCCGCTTTCTATAATAAGTATACAAGTCAACGTATGAGATATATGGGGGTAAAGAAAAAACTTAGAATGCGTCCAGCTGCTTCTCTCCCCGAGCATGTCGTAAAAGTCGACTAAGGGATAGTATCCTCCAACATGATGAGCTACAATAAGCAAGTATTCCCAAGGAGGGTTTACGTCAGGCAGGCGGCCGGTCATAAAACACCTTAGCCAAAACGCTTACAGCATGATCCAAGGAACATGCTGTGCCGACCCCACACAGAGGGGGATAGGGGCAGGAAGATGATGAATTGCTTTAGCTAAGTTAGTAGTAAATTTGCTTTCTGCGCTGGGAGTATGGGTGTGGATTCAATTCCCGTGCTACCACCCAATATAGATGTTTGTTTTGTAACTGGGTATTATAAAATATCAAGTTATTTCAAGTGATCCTGAAAATCTAGCTCTAACATTCACTTTTCTTTAGGTGTTTGAAGTACAAAAATCCAAAAAGAGCCCCAAATCAAAGAGTGGAACTATTGCATAGTTACATTCTTTGATTTGTGACTCACTTAAGAAAACAGTAAGATTGCAGCTCGCTTAGCTCTCCCGTCTGGTCTGTAGAACGTAACTCGCTTCGCTTACTTACTCTGTCAACAAGTTCGCGAACGATGCCGTTCCAGTGTCCCGTGTTCGGATCCCGAGCTCCGTACATGTTGTCCGGGACAAGACGCAGTCGGTAATGGAAGCCAGCCCTTGATGCTACCCTGGTCAAACGATTTGTGAATTTATACTAAGGCCTTTTACTTTTTTATGAAATTAACAGTTACAGAATAATGTCGAGTACTGTAATACCTGGCGAGTAAGTCGATGCAGAAGCCTTCAAAACGAGCGTTGCCCTGTAGGTTCCAGCCTTCCTTCACCATCACGTAAGGTTTCTCCTGGAAAAGATACGGTTCAGTAAGATTTTAGCTTATTAGGCTTATAACGTGCCCTCCGAAGCACGGAAGCGCTCAGCTCGTAATGCCACTTGCGGTGACCTATCTCAATTGTGACCGCGCACAACGTTGCTTAACTTCAACGATCAATCAAGAACGTCTAAGCAAACTACACCACGAGCGCTTCGATGATATATAATATCTTATGATGATGACTTAACTTCTTTGCTGGACTGGGAGTAAAAAAAAAACATAGAATATAGCTGCTTCTCTCCCCGAGCATGTCGTAAAAGTTGACTAAGGGATAGTATCCTCCAACATGATGAGATAGTATTCCCAAGGAGGGTTGACGTCAGGCAGGCGGCCGGTCATAAAACACCTTAGCCAAAACTCGTGCCGACCCCATATAGAGTGGGATTAGGGCAGGAAGATGATGATGACATACCCAGGCGCGGTCGCAGCTTGAAATTTTGGGGGGGGGGGGGGGGTGTCACTAATAATAGAATATGTCGAGTAAATCAGATTTTTTTGCACAATACACAATTTTATTGCACATATTATAAACAAATAAACCTTCTATTTTTATTGGCATTGCGGCTAGGGGCAGAAAATTGTTTTTATATTCTGTAATTTTTAGAAGATTTTTCAATATAACGTGTTATGATTTTGGGGGGGGTCATGTCCCCTGTGACCCCTCCTTTCGGACCGCGTGGACTTACCTCGACAGTGACGACAGTCAGAGTGACATTGGGCGGCGGGTCCCGCTTGTAGGCCGCGGGGTCCGTTATAGCCAGTCCGTCGCTTGGCGTCCAGTGCCCGGCCAGCACAGTGCCGCCGGCCTCGCCGCCGGACAGACGCATCAGCTGCAGCTGGAAGTCCGTCCGGAGACCGTCTTTGAAAGCTATTGGACCCGTTAGACCGTGGGCTTGCACCTAGAAAAGGTGTTAAGATTTATTTACAAAGACAGACTACAATAACATTAAAAACTTTTTAAGGTAATCGGTATAATCTTACTTATATTATAAAATTGAAGTCTTAGTTTGCTTGAAATTACCGGCGTAAAGCTCAAAACGCAACGATAGCGCGTACTAATTTTACCTGTGCTGCCATCTAGTACGAAAGTTTGTGAAGATGTTTGGATGTTTGTGCCTCAATCACGCCTAAACGGCTGAACGGATTTGAACGAAACTTTGAATATACATAGTACATGTGCTGGAATAACATATAGGCTATTTTTTATCGAGGTACCACACGAGCGAAGCCGCGGGCGGCAGCTAGTATTATAAATGCGAATGTTTGTGAGTTTGGATGTTTGTGCCTTAATCACGCCGTTACGGCTGAAAGGGTTTGAATGAAACTTGGAATATACATAGTACTTGTACTGGATTAACATAGACTATTTTTTATCCGGCTACCACGCGAGCGAAGCTGCGGGCGGCAGCTAGTTTATAATAAGAAATGAAAATGAGCTCAGTTTTCTATCTAAGTTCGCTTACAGATAACAGATCTCAGATCACCGACCGCAGGTAAGTTCCCCAAAAGGCTGGCGACCGACGTTACCCCGTTGCCCCAATTAAATCTGATAATCCAAACTAAAGAGCTCGTGGCGGAACTTTGCTTAGACGTTCCTGATTGATTGTTGAAGTTAAGCAATGTTGTGTTAAGCACAATTTTTGGATGCAAGTGGCATTACGAGCTGAGCGCTTCCGTGCTTCGGAGGGCACGGTAAATTGTCAGTCTTGGCTTTTAGGTCGCTAAGCCATGACGGAGGCCTTTAGGCGGCCTAAAAACTCCGTCACAAGAGTTGTCCACTAGCTCATAAATACGAACTTATTATAGCCTATGCTGTTCCCTGATAATGAAGCTTTCTATTGGTGAAAGAATTTATGAAATCGGTAGTTTTATTCGCTACAAACAAAAAATAAAAAAAATCTTTTCTCTTTACTAGTTTGGCGTTAGTTTGGCGATAATTTGGCGATAGTTTGGTGATCATTTGGCGATAGTTGAGTTGCGCGACAGTTGCGCAATGGTTGCGCGATAGTTGCGCGATAGTTGGGTGTTAGTTGAGCTATAGTTGGACGATAGTTGCGCGATAGTTGGGCGATAGTTGGGTGATAGTTGAGTGATAGTTGAGTACACATCATGTACACTTTGAGTACACATCATGTAACCTTTGAGTACACATCACGTACACACCATGTACACTTTGAGTACACAACATGTACAAATTGAGTACACGCCATGTACACATTGAACACACAGTACAGAGTACAAACCATGTTAATATTCTCCAGCAGAGTCTTCCCATGCGGCCAGGGCTTATCGTTCTCACACGAGATATCCTCAGACTGTACGTCCTCTGTGGCGCCTATTGCTTGCGCCAAGACTTGCACTGCGTCGTAGAGTAGTGCTGGCTCAGTCTAGAAAAACAATAAATAAATAAAATAAATAACGGCCTCGGTGGCGTGGCGGGTGATTGCTCGGCAGAGACGCAAGAGGCGCGGTTCCGATTCCCGCTGCGGAAGAAATGTTTGCATGATCTGTAAATATTTCTTCCGGGTCTGGGTGTTGTGGTACCATGGCACTCGTAGTTTCTGATACCCACGACACAGGGAATCCTAGTGTGGGATCAGGACTATGTATGTGACTGTTGGGAGTTATTATTTATAGATTTTTTTTATTATATTAGTAGGATTATTATTTATTTCATTTCAGAGATTTTATGAAATACCTCCATACTCCTTACCTTGATATGCCCTCCAATGAGTATAGAGGCTCCTATCGGATGAAACTTTTCCATGACCTGCAGTGCTTCCTGTACCCTGTCTGAAGATCGATCCACTAGTCGCCAGCCACTCATGTTCACGCGATTGTAGTAAAAATCTTCCAAGTCGAATAATTCCATATCCTGAACAAAAATAATTCGTATAGGTACCTACCTACATATCCGTCAGTTAATCAGTCGATCGATTAATCAATGGATCAGTCAATCCGACAATCAATAAATCAGGCAATCAGACAATTAATAGCAAGAGGCGCGAGTTTATATCTTCCGGGTTTAGGTGTTGTAATAACCGTCAAAAAATGAATCAGTCAATCTGTTAATCAATATGTCACTGTGTCTACCAATTGATCAATATCACAAACAGTCAAATACTTTTACTAACCCTCACTAATCCGTCAATTAATCGGTAAATCAATGAAACAGTCAATCAAAACGATCAATTTATCACTATTTCTACGAATCAATTGATCAGTAGCAATCAGTCAATCCAACATCTGTCATCGTAAAAATTTGACGATGACAGAGTTTGCTTTATTCTGCTTTATTTTTTAAAAAGCACAACCAACTGTTTGATAAGGCTAGTGAGATGAATATTAGAGGCACAAGACACCATGACAGAATTGTATTACCTAAAGTTCCAAGGACGTTGTATTTAGCTAGGATAGCTAGGATTTGAATGAAACTTGGAATATACATATAACTAGAGATACTGATGTATAATACTTACAAAAGAAGTAAAAATGTAGTGGTGGTTTTCATTATTCATCTGAAGTTGAAGAATCTGTAACAAAAAATGTTGAAAGAACTTTGATAAATTTGAAAAGTTCAATATGACAGGTAAATTCACCATTTTCAATTATATTCGATTCCGATAAACAAGATTTATAGATTACTAGCTGCCGCCCGCGGCTTCGCTCGCGTGGTATCCGGATAAATAATAGCCTATATGTTAATCCAGTACATGTACTATGTATATTTCAAGTTTCGTTCAGATCCGTTCAGCTGTTTAGGCGTGATTGAGGCACAAACATCCAAACATCGTTACAAACTTTCGTACTAGATGGCAGCACAGGTAAAATTAGTACGCGCTATCGTTGCGTTTTGAGCTTTACGCCGGTAATTTCAAGCAAACTAAGACTTTTCAATTTTATAATGTATAATTTAATATATAATTTATAGATTATTTAGATTTTGAAAATAATTAAAGTACATTTATCTTACTATCAGTATAATTATCTTATTCGGGACGGTATCAATGATGATGATCTCTAATACATTGTGCCTTGATCAAGGCGAGCGCGCGACTATACTCCTTAGCGTGACAACGCACGGCGTATGTTTCTTACTTTCAATGTATGTGCATGGTATCCGAAAGAGATTGCACCTTGTGTTAGTACGACCACGGAAGACCTGCGTTTTCGCATGTCCATGTCTCGCCCTACCATCGCAAATACTGAGTGGCGGCCTTTTTTGTTACCTTCTATTGCAAGAATACGGTGAATTTATGTCTATATGTTTTTGTAACAGAATACAGATATTTCTATTCTATTCTACCTTCCGATTTTTCTATAAAAGTACTCATAGCTAGCGCCAGTATCTTCATACGTATCTTCTTAGGGTCGGTATCTTCTCATTTTCACATGATCGTAAAGGGATAATTTTCCAAAAGAATAGCCAATCGTGGTTTATTAATTATTATTGTTATTGGTTACCTCTTCCACGCTTGGTCGCGTTACAAACAGGTGTAAATGCAACGTAGATTTAAGACGTGTCCAAATGATCCCCGCGATTTTAAGGAATAAAAAAATTGATATTTTCTATACGCTGCGCCTTGATCACAGCATCCTGCTAATATTATAAATGCGAAAGTTTGTGAGGATGTATGGATGTGACGATGTATGTTTGTGCCTCAATCACGCCGTAACGGCTGAATGGATTTAAATTAAACTTAGAATATACGTAGCATGTATGCTGGAATAACATATAGGCTACATTTTATCTGGATACTACGCGAGTGATGCCGCGAGCGAAAGCTAGTTTTGCTATAAAATACTCACTGCCCGCGCCAACTGTCGTATCTTCTTCGGGTCGGTATCCACGATGATGTTCATTATACGCTGCGCCTTGATCAAGGTGAGTGCGCGTCTGTACTCCTTAGCGTCGTGACAACGCACCGCGTACATATCTCGGCCGTCGCCTAGGTTCAGTAGATTTATCTCACCTGAAAATTGAAGATGGTAGGTAAATGACCAGAAGTTCACCATGAACAAATCCTACTAGTATTATACAACATCGGTGGCTTGGCGGGCGAGTGCTCGACTGAGACGCAAGAGGCGCGGGTTCGATTCCCGCTGCGGGAGAAATGTTTGGATGTTCTGCAAATATTTCGTCCGGGTCTGGGTCAATACTATCTTACTTATATTATAAATGCGAAAGTTTGTGAGTTTGGATGTTTAGATGTTTGGATGTTTGGATGTTTGGATGTTTGGATGTTTGTGCCTCAATCACGCCTAAACGGCTGAACGGATTTGAATGAAACTTGGAATATACATAGTACATGTACTGGATTAACATATAGGCTATTTTTTATCCAGGTACCACGCGAGCGAAGCCGCGGGCGGCAGCTAGTGTATTATAAATATGTATTTACAAAAAAAGTATATAAGTATTGTATCAGCCACCTGGTTCCCATAGTACAAGCTTTGCTTAATTTGGGGCTAGATGGCGCTGTGTGAAATGTCCACAAATATTTATTTATTTATTATAAACGCGAAAGTTTATATGTATGGATGTTTGTTACTCTTTCACGCAAAAACTACTGAATGGATTTGAATGAAACTTGGAATATACATAGTACATGTGCTGAATTAACATATAGGCTATTTTTCATCCGGGTACAATGAGAGCGAAGCCGCGGAAGGCAACAGTTTCTTAAAATAATGTATTTATAAAAAAACGACTGCTTTTAGCTGCTATATTCTGTGATCCAGATGAATCTAACATTATTAGGTAGGTATCTCTCGAAACAGATTATTTTTCATCATCATCACCAGCCTATTAGTAGTCCATTTCTGGACAGAGGCCTCCGCTAATGAGCGCCATTACACTCTATCTTTGACTTGATAAATGCATTCTCTGTCAGCTTATATTATGTTATTCCAGCATACTATGTATGTTCCAAGTTTCATTCAAATCCGTGATTTAGACACAAACATACAAACATCCTCACAAACTTTCGCATTTATAATATTACTAGCGGTCGCCCGCGGCTCCGCCCGCGTGGATGTCGGTTACCGCTGCAAGGCCGTGCAGCAGAAATCGTAATATTTTAATTTCGCCATAACTTCAAAACCAAACGTCCAATTTTAATCATTCAAAGACCAAATATTATCTCCATAAACTGTTCTTAGTGATGAAATCATTTATTTTGATAAGGATTAATAGCATGAGTAAAATAAACGCGTTTAAATGTAGTCCAAAAAAAATTCAAGATTTTTAAATAAAAAAATGGTTGCTGTGCCTCACTCGACATAGATGGGTATAGTGTGTCGCGGACTTTTTTGTAGATATTTATAAGATCTACAATTAATTAGAACATTTTATGGTTCTATCTTTTATAGTTTAGGCAGCGTACGCAAAATAAGTAACTTTTCTGGTTGATTTTTTACACCTTGTGTCCGAAAAACCCAAATATCTTACGGAACCCTATTTTTTTCCAAAATAAAATATAGCCTATGTTACTCGTGGATAATGTAGCTTTCGAATGGTGAAAGAATTTTTAAAATCGGTCCAGTAGTTTTTGAGCCTATTCAGTACAAACAAACAAACATACAAACAAAGTTTTCCTCTTTATAATATTATATATATATATATAATATATATATATATATATATATATATATATATATATATATATATATATATATATATATATATATATATATATATATTATAGTGTAGATAAGTAAGATTATTAGTTGTAAGTTTCTTTAAGAAAAAACATAGAATGCGTCCAGCTGCTTCTCTCCCCGAGCATGTCGTAAAAGTCGACTAAGGGATAGTATCCTCCAACATGATGAGATACAATAAGCAAGTATTCCCAAGGAGGGTTGACTTCAGACAGGCGGCCGGTCATACAACACCTTAGCCAAAACTCTTACAGCATGATCCAAGGAACATGCTGTGCCGACCCCCCATAGAGTGGGATGAAGGCAGGAAGATGATGATAAATCTAAGTAAGATCAATAGTTGTAAGTTTATTTCTGTTAATTAAGTTTAATTATTTTAGTCCTTCACTTCAGTTCGGAAGAATATTCTCTAGTTCGGTGTTTTCCTTCACCGTTTGTTTAAACTAACCATATCCATAGTCCTCGTAGATCACCCCCAGCCTGGTCCAGTTGAGGTATTCTATGAGGTCCGCGAAGGCCTTCACCATGAGCTCCCTCGGTGGGAAGAGGTTCACCGTGAACGTTGAATTTGAGGCTGAAAAAAAATTTCTATATATCTTTGACGACCTCAGTGGCGTGGCGGACGAGTGGGAGGTGCGGCTTCGATCCCCGCTACGGGAGAAATGTTTGTATGTTCTGCAAATATTTCTTCCGGATCTGGGTGTTGTGGCTGATGGTGACTGATGATGACTGATGGTGACTGATGGTGACTGATGGTGACTGATGGTGACTGATGGTGACTGATGATGACTGATGGTGACTGATGATGACTGATGGTGACTGATGGTGACTGACGGTGACAGATGGCTACTCACAGGGCGCGTTGGGTGCGGCGAGCAGGTGTGGCGCGTGTAATGATCGGCACATAGCACCTAACGTCGCTCCTAGCATGACTCCTTCACCGCTGAACAAGGCTACCGCGCCTGCCTTTATCTGCTCGCACGCTGGAACAAAAGGATATATTAATGGAACATCGATGGCGTGGAGGGCGATTGCTCGGCAGAGACGCAAGAGGCGCGGGTTCGATTCCCGATTCGAAATGTTTTTTTTTTAATTTATTTATGGGCTTTGTCGCTTTGCGACCACATCACCCATCTTCTTCTTATATATAAAAATGAATCGCAAAATGTGTGTAAGCGCATAACTCAACAACGCCTGGACCAATTTGGCCAAATCTTTTTTTAAAATGTTCGTTGAAGTTCATGGATGGTTTTTACGGCGAGAAAAATTAGAATTATTGCTGGAAAAACCCTAAAAATAGCCCTTTTCTTTTTCCCATACAAATGATTACAAATCTTTTTGACAGGACGAAGTCTGTCGGGTCAGCTAGTATAAAGATAAAAATGTATAAAGAACCGAGAAAAACTTAAACTGTACTTATAACAAAACTTAACTACCTACTAAACCTAACTTAAGTAACAAAACTAAAAACTCAACTTCTTTACATAAAGGATCGGATAATACACTATTTACATAACCTATATCTAACAAGCGACTTTGTACAAAACAAAGGTTCGAAATGTTTACTTGCATGTATGTATGTTCGTATGAGCTAGTGGCCAACTCTAGTGACGGAGTTTTTAGGCCGCCTAAAGGCCTCCGTCATGGCTTAACGACTTAAAAGCCGGGACCGACTGTTTAACGTGCACGAAGCATGGAAGCGCTCAGCTCGTAATGCCACTTACGGTCACCCATCTCAATTTGTGACCGCAATGTTTGCATGATCTGCAAATATTTCTTCCTGGTCTGGGTGTTTCTATACTGTGTATTATAAGTATGTATTTACAAGAAAAAAGTTTTTAAGTATTCTATCAGCCATCTGGTGTTCATAGTACAAGCTTTGCTTAGTTTGGGGTTAGATGGCGCTGTGTGAAATGTACGAAAATATTTATTTACTTATTTATACCACACACACTGGTGGTCTAGTTGGTAGTGACCCCGCCTTCTGATCCTAAGTTCGTGGGTTCACAAACCTGGTCGTGTACCAATGGATTTTGCTGAGCGAAAAATTTATGTGCGCTATACCAGTACTCTCAAACGGCGAAAGAAATCGTGATGAAACCCGCGGCTTAGTCAGCTCCGCACGTATTGACCATGTCTTTCCTGTGGACAAGGCCGACTAAGCTGAGAGGATGGAATAGGTGCTGGGCAAGCCTACTCCATCTTAATTCGTCCCGGGCACTACAGCGTCCCGTTTGTGAAGGTAAAAGTTGCTTCCTGACGCTGTATAAATCATCTACTATAGATGGTAAAAGACCTTGGTTTTTTTTAGAGTCTAAACTATTAGATATAATATTTTTATTCGCCCGATTAATAATTACCCTTTCTTAAACATAGCAACACAATACAACATAAAAACATGTCATTTTGTAGCTAAACGCAGGTGAATGAGTTGTTTAAGGCAACTAACACAATACCCACTACAAGCTGAAATAGCTCGGCATTTTAAACAATCTCTGAACGCACAATGAAGGTACAGTCACCGACATAAGTTGATAACTTTAACTGTTCACTTTACTTCAAAAACTTTAAGGTAATCGGTATGTATGTTCGTATGAGCTAGTGGCCAACTCTAGTGACGGAGTTTTTAGGCCGCCTAAAGGCCTCCGTCATGGCTTAACGACTTAAAAGCCGGGACCGACAATTTAACGTGCCTTCCGAAGCACGAAAGCGCTCAGCTCGTACCACTTGCGGTCACCCATCCAAACGAGAAACCGGATTTGAACCCAGGACCTTAGGATCGGAAGGTGGGGTCACTACCAACTAGACCACCAGTGCTCTTGAGCCTTTGAGGCGCATTTTAAATCCTTTCACCACACTGGTTTGAAAGAATTAGTGACACGACAAATTCAAAATAAGATTAAATAGTGTTTGGCGATGGATGGAGGATGCCTTACCCGAAGATGGGTACCCGAATTTAATTGAATAACAAATAATAAATAACATTTAAAGCACAAATTTAATAACAAAATTTTTATATAAGAATTTATTTAAGACAAATTAAAGTACAATCAATTTATAAAATACCTAATGAGATGTAATTTTATATGTAAACTAGCTGCCGCCCGCGGCTTCGCTCACGTGGTACCCGGATGAAAAATATAATTCTAATTTTTCTCGCCGTAAAAACCATCCTTGAACTTCAACGAACATTTTAAAAAAAGATTTGGCCAAATTGGTCCAGGCGTTGTTGAGTTATGCGCTTACACACATTTTGCGATTCATTTTTATATATAAGAGAAGATATAAGATGGCTTATTATTATTATTTGTGTTTATGAACTTTTGTCACTAGCTGTACAATGTACAATGAACCGTTTTGTGAAGGGCCCTCTTTTCCGGCATATTGCATTTCCGGTGTCGAATGCAGTTTCCGGTTTTTAGTTTTACCGTGAGAGCCTTTTTTTTAGTTTTATGTTGTTTTTGGTACTTTTTGTAACTGTACACAGAACTTCGTTTCGCTTTTTCTGTTTCGCGGCGTAGAGGGAGAACTATATGGTAAAAAAAAAAACAAAATAAATAAATATTTGTGGACATTTCACACAGCGCCATCTAGCCCCAAACTAAGCAAAACTTGTACTATAGGAACCAAGATGGCTGATAGAATCTTATCTTATGTAAGATAAGATTATAAATGCGAAAGTTTGTGAGGATGTTTGGATGTTTGTGCCTTAATCACGCCTAAACGGCAGAACGGATTTTAATGAAACTTGGAATATACATAGTACATGTGCTGGATTAAGATAATTATAGACTATTTTTTATACGGATAAATCACGCCTGTCTCCCAAAGGGGTAGGCAGAGATCACGGATCTCCATTTGCTACGATCCTGACATACTTCTTAGCTTAGTAGGAGGTAAAAAAGTACATCACTAATGGTTTCGCCGTTGCTATGGAAAGATGTCTAAATACACAAATAAACTCTTCCTACTTGTAACGCCTTGTTCAAGGGGAAGAGAAAAGCGAGAAATAGCTCTTTCTGTCCTAGGTAGAGAAGGAATCAAACCGTCATGGTTCCAAGCAGATTACTATTTTTCTGTTGGACTGGGAGTAAATAATGCGTCCAGATGCTTCTTTCCCCGAGCATGTCGTAAAAGTCGACTATAAGTATCCTCCAACATGATGAGATACAATAAGCAAGTATTCCCAAGGAGCAGTGACGGATTAACCTTTAATCAAATTAAGCAATTGCCTAGGGCATCGCGTCTGAGGGGGCACTAGAAGAAGCACAAAAAAAAATCCGTCCTTAAGGCATCACGTCTCACTCCCACGTTACATCTCATCATCTTATTTTACAAAACACTAATGTTTTTACGCGGTAAAGGTTTAAAGACCGATTCTAGTTGACATACGGATAGGGAACCCACAGGCATGGATTGCTTAGGGCATCAAGTAGTCTTAATCCGTCACTACCAAGGAGGGTTGACGTCAGGCAGGCGGCCGGTCATAAAACACCTTAGCCAAAACTCTTACAGCATGATCCAAGGATCATGTGCCGACCCCACATAGAGAGGGATAAGGGTAGGAAGATAATGATGGTTCCAGGCAGATCCCACTGTAAATACCTTTCTTGTAAGTCTGGAAAGTGTCTCTTTCTGGAGTGTATTGGATGTCGTAGACCAGGGTACTATTGGGGAGTAGACTTCTCTCCTTGTTGATCCTGTACACGGCGTACTTGAAAGCAAGTTCCGAACTACCACCACGTGCTTCTTCCATGAACACTGCACCTGGGAAGTAAAAAGAAATACAATTTTCACCTGACTGCGAAGGGTTTGGAAGTTTTAAGAGCGTCATTTAGTGATTTATTCAAAAAAGTAACGTTACAGCCGTTACCAATGCGTTACATCTAGAATTAGGTACATTGGAGGCGAGAATATTGCACATAACATATTAAACAATGAAATAAAAACAACTCTTTTAATTTCATATTTACAAAGACAAACTATAATAACATTAAAAACTTTAAGGTAATCAGTATAGAAATAATAAGAAGAAATAAAAATGAGCTCAGTTTTTTATCTGAGTTCGCCTACAGATAGAAAACAGAGCTCAGATCACCGACCGCAGGTAAGGCCCCCAAAAGGCATATTATGAAATAAAATAAAAAAAATTAACTACACACTTAATTAAGACTTGTCTTAATGAAATCATTCGTCGAGCGTTTACCAGTGTCAACGTTCCAGCCATTCTTGAACCGAATGGTCTGGCTTCGTGATGATTATTTGGTGATTATTTGGCTCAACGGATCAGTATTGCCATTCAGCGTGGCAATGCGGCTAGCGTCTTGGGCACGCTTCCACCGTCTGATGAGCTGGATCAGGATCCGTACTAATGTAGCTATCTACTGGTGAAAGTATTTTTGAAATCGGTCCAATAGTTTCGGAGCCTATCCGTTAGAAACAAACAAAAAATCTTTCCTCTTTATAATTAGTATGATAAGCCTATTTAGGCTTCGTAAAAGTTTTCCTGAGGTTGAAAGAGTCTTACCAATTTTAACAACCGGCGCGAGAGCAGCGACTGCTTGAAAGGTGACCACGAGCCAGCGCCACTCCCTCCACATGATGCTGCATCAGCGCAGCGGAGACCAGCGCCGCGCCACCTGTTACCATCATCATCATTTACTAGCTGCCGCCCGCGCTTCGCTCGCGTGGATAAACACAGGGTCACAGGGGACATGACCCCCCCACCCCAATATCGTACACGTCAAATTGAAAAATCTTCTAAAAATTTACAAAATATGAAAAAGCAATTCTGCCACTAACCGCGATGCCAATAAAAATAGAAGGCTTCCACTTGTTTATAATATGTGCAATAAAATTGTGTATTGTGCAATAAAATCTGATTTACTCGACATATTCTATTATTAGTGACCCCCCCTAAATTACAGGCTAGTATTACAAACTTTCACGTTTATAATATTAGGATAAAGCCGCCCTCCTAGTGAATAACGCAGTAACTATGTCAAACATGTTTTTAAGAAAAATGAGAACAGATAGGTGACTGATGGTCCCACCAAACAGTGGGACCACGAGCCCATTAAATCGACACACTGTCCCACCAGTGGGTCAAATTAGTGGGACCACGAGTCGCGACCCGTATTTTGTTAGGCGATTCCGAATATGTATCTAACAATTTAATAATGCTAGTTACTGCGTTCTTCACTAGGAGGGCAGAAGCCCTCGTGACAGCTAATCTACGGTAGAATAACATCGCTGACCTAATAATATGTAACAAGCTTCCAACTACAGTTTGTAAAACTAATTCATTAATAAGAGAGCTCAAAGGGTTTCTTTCCGACTTAGTAAGTTGAAAATTTTAAATTACTATAGTTTCGACTTCTAATATGGCATATTTTAAGCTTTTTTTGTAATAAGTTCGCGTTGTCTGATTCTTTTTATGATCTATGTTTCAATATCGTACAACGAATGGTAACATAACAAGGTAGGTTTTCTCATAAAATAAAACCGGTCTCTACCCTGACACCCTTCGGATACGGAACCCTAAAAATTTGCGCACTTTGCTGTCAAAGAGCGCAAATCCGTATAACAACGTTGTAATGTATGTATGTATGTTCGTATGAGCTAGTGGCCAACTCTAGTGACGGAGTTTTAGGCCGCCTAAAGTATCCGGATAAAAAATAGCCTAGCTATATATTAATCCAGTACATGTACTATGTATATTCCAAGTTTCATTCAAATCCGTTCAGCCGTTTAGGCGTGATAGAGGTACTAACATCCAAACATCCAAACATCCAAACTCACAAACTTTCGCATTTATAATATACTCGTAAGTAAGATAAGATTAAAAAAATTAAGGTAATCGGTATAATAATAAGAAATGAAAATGAGCTCAGTTTTCTATCCAATTTCGCCTACAGATAGAAAACGTAAGTACATAATATATTTGATTTTAAAATGTTGATTAAATATTTCCTGAATGTTAGCTTCTAGGCTATTCTGTACGACTATTCTGCCATAGCATGAGCCACGAACTGTATTTTTATAATAAATAGCCATTCTACAAAGTCCCATCTAGTTGAATAATTAATTCTGCATCGTCTGTCCTTTTGTTACACTGTAAAAACATTTTTATCTCAACGTCGGTGGTCAACATACCTATAACAATGGATGGCCGGTATTGGAATGCAAACTGCTCAGGTTACCTAATGTCGTGGGTTCAAATCTGTGCACCAATGGATTTTTCTGTTCGAAAAATTTTTGTGCGCTACAGTTACTGGTACTCTCAAACGATGCAGGAAAACATCGTGAGGAAACCGGTATGTCTTAAAACTTAAAAAGTTCGAAAGCATGAGAAAACACGAAAGGAACCTATGAAGCGCACTATAAATCCTATCACCACACGTCGGTAAATATTTTTATAAAACGGAAATATTTGGAAAGTAGCTTTCCTTAATAACAAAACCTAAGGCGAGATTTTTCAAAATTCAACCCCAAAAGGGGTGAAAACGTTTGTATGCAACTTATTAACGCGTAGTGCTATTTGCTTGAAACTGCAAAGTAAATTGTCACGTATTTCAGTATTTTTTAAAAACAACCCCTAAAAAGGGGTAAAATGGGGTGTGACAATTTACACCACGAACAAAGCCGCACGTATAAGCTAGTCCAAAAAAGGCCTTAGTTATATCACAGATAGTCACAGACTGCGCGTCCGTGTGTCACAAACGATCGCACACATCCTGAAGATTTAATAACACCATGTAACGTGTGGACAGGCCTTGAATTACGACCACGTGACATGCATACAACACACATTCTATTTATACACTAGTAGGCGCCCGCGGTTTCACTCGCGTAGAGTACGTAGATACTTTTGGGTAAAAAGATAAAAGATAAAAAGACATTTATTTGCTTTGAACATGGCAGGTGGTAGTTACAGTTGTTTAAATTTCATTAAGTGCATCACATTCAGTCATTTGTCACGACATGCAAATAATAATTATTATGAATACAGAGTGCTTCAATGTCAATTATTATATATAATTTTAAAGATGAATTGATTTAAGTTAATACAAAAAAGTCAAAAAATAAAATAAAAATAAATAACAATCATAAAAAATGGGGTGCATGTCATGTTTGAACAGCCTTGACACCCCGTTGCACTTCTTTGGTAAACCTCTTAATTCGTTATCTTCAAGTTTCAAGCCAATCGGACCACCCGTTAAAGTCAAAGTCAAAGTAATTTTTTTTTGTTATATAAAATCACTGGGATCACTTGGATACGTCTTAAATCTACGTTGCATTTACAGTTCGTAACGCGACCAAGCGTGGAAGATACAGGTAAGAAACCACGCTTGGCAATTTTTGTAAAAATATTGGTTATTAGAATCAGAATCAAAATTATTTATTTGTAACAACAAAGACTAAACTAAACTAACTTAATATAATTAAGAAACAGTTGCAAAATGGTCCCAACTCAGCATGTACAGGTTGAAATAACCCAAGCTGGTCTTCCGTTCATTAAAAAGTTCCCCTGTAGCCCGTTTCGGGGGTAGCTTTGAAAATATTTTACCATAGACTTTTATTAAATGTAAGTATTGAAGAGTATTTATGCTAAGTTTCAAATTTGGAAGTCCAAGGAAAACAAATTTTCACAAAAACGTTTTTACCCTCTTAGGGGTAGAATTTCCAAAAATCCTTTCTTAGTGTACCTCTACGTGCTATAAGGAATTCAATTGGACCACGCGTTATAAAGTTCCCATGCAAACTTTAACACCCCCTGCACCCCGTAACAGGGGTAGTTTTCAAAATATTTTAAAATAACTCTTACCGAATGTATTTAAGATTGTCAATGCTAAGTTTCAAGTTTGAAAGTTCAAGGAATACCATTTTTCATAGAAACGTTTTTATTCCATTCTACCCCTTTAAGGGTACAATTTTCAAAAATCCTTTATCGTCGTACGTTATACGTCTACGCGCTTTAAGGTATGAATCCTCCAAATTTCAAGTTTCTAGGACAAACGGTTTGTCTGTCATAGTTCAGTCAGTCACGTCAAACCATTTTATATAGTATGTGATGTGATTGTGATATATATTATCACGCCCGTATCCCTAATGGGGAGAGCAGAACCATAAATAACCATAAGAAAACTTGCAGCAACTCCTGATTTAAAGTCCCAAGATGGATATGAACCATGGTGACAGGTGATTAGCCCATCGCACATATAGATGGTCCATCATGTTGGAGAGGATACTATCCCTTAGTCGAATTTTACAACATGCTCGGAAAAAGCAGCTGGACGCATTGTTTTTTCTTTACTCGCAGTCCAGCAGAGAATTAATTTATATGTATTTACTTTATATTACAAGTATACGTATTGTTATCACAGCAAACACGTCATTTGTGAAATATGGCTCGTATTAATTGGACATGCCCCTGGCTACACATGTTATCACTGCAAACAAATCTTGCTGAATGTGGGCTTGTGTTAACTAAATAAATAAATATTTGTGGACATTTCACACAGCGCCATCTAGCCCAAAACTAAGCAAAGCTTGTACTATGGGAATCAGATAGCTGATAGAAAGAATACTTAGGTAGGTATATACTTTATTTTTTGTAAATACATACTTTTAGTGCATAATTTTACAACACCCAGACCCGGAAGAAATATTTGCAGAGCATGCAAACATTTCTGCCGTAGCAAGAATCGAACCCGCACCTCTTGCGTCTCAGCCGAGCTCTCGTCCGCCACGCTACCTAGGTCGTCCAAGTTATTTAGTTGGGTACCTATATAATATTTCATTTGGGCCGTCCGTTGATTTAAGTTTAAAAGTTAGTTGGACTCTTACTTGTGAATATGAAATTAAAACACAATGATAAAAATAGTAAATAATAGTAGACATAGTTTTAATCCTGTAAAACGATCCGGAAATGGAAAAACGATGTAAAAGGATAACCAAGATAACGCTTAAAATAAATACTTCTTTCTTAGACATTCCATAATTTATGATAAGACAGTTAATTTGACATTTATACAATTGACATTGATTGTCATTTTTAGATTGTCATGTCATTCATGTCAATCCGGTCGTCAGCAGCTTTCTTTTTCTTTTAAGGCTGTGGGCAAGGGCCTCTAGCTGGACCGATTTCATGATTTTTGATTTGTTGGATTTGTGAAAATGTTATGCATTATTAATTCTAAGGCGGCACGAAGCTCGCGGGGTCAGCTAGTAAGATTGGTGATTACCGGCCGTATGTCCGGGATTCAAACTCGCTATCGAAAGCCAAATGGGCGCCGGCAAGGGGGTGCCAGAGGGTGCACTTGCACCCCTTGGGAATCTCGGGATCAACAGGAATTATTGAAACTGTATTGCGCTTTCTCTGTTAAGTTCATCCCATTTATGCTGGTGCCATCTGGTGTAGAGTAGCGGTACTTTAAAGGGTGCGTTCAGAGAAGTAATGGAAATCGATATAATATCGATCCCGGTACTCCTGGCCCACCAATTTAGAATTTTTAAATTTCGATCGTCGTGAACAAATAGGTGTGAGCCGTGACGACTGGGTACCTATATAATAAATTCATAATGAATAGTCAGAAATTTGTAAATGTCTCGAACATTCAGACTAAAATTTCATCTTTTTATTAACAATCATATACGGCAAAGATTGTAATAAAACTAAAATCTGCACCACCTGGAAATTATTTCTGCCGGCGCCCATGAGCCAAGGTAATCCAATTCGAACTACTCTCCAAAGAACCAACGTGTGTGATCACAAACAAGTGATTTCAAATCGTGTCGACTGTCAGGAATCACGTGAATAATTCAGTGATATTCGAACTCACTCGGCAGATACAAAGGCTGTGGTGTGTTCTTTGACGAATAATCCACGGTGTTTCATGATTCCTGTGATTGTGTGAATAATAAAATCTTTCCCCGACGCAAATCATAGTCGTCGGGGAACGATATAATTTAGTTTTTAGAAGCCCTTTCAGGTAAGCGATAGATCTAAGACAGAATTGCTAACCCCTGAATACTCAACAGCATCTCAAAGTTGAGCACGTTTCAAATGACGTTTTTTTGACAGATTTTCACCAGACACTGTCAAAAACCGTGAGTAAAAAAAAAGAAACTAAATTCTCAGTCGCGTTTGAGTATTCGGGGGATACCCCCCGCCCCCGAATACTCAAGACCAGAGTTGAGCACGTCTCAACTCACGGTTTTTTGACAGATTTGATGAAAATCTGTCAAAAAAAAAAATCGTCATTTGAGACGTGCTCAACTTTGAGATGCATTTGAGTATTCGGGGGTAAGTCTCTCGTTCACTAAGACGCCTTTTTTTTTTGTTCATGTAAATTTTCATAACTTTTAGCTACTTATAAACAAACTGAGGATGTTTTAAATCAAATCAGAATTATTGATAAAAGGATTCTCTGCGAAAAACACAAAAATAATTAAATCAAACCGGTGAATTGCTGATCGAATTCGCACACGAAGGGTTTCTTACGTCTGATTATCGTCCATGGTACATAAACGTTTCTTGTATGCCTATTATAAGTAGCACGTTCCCTAATAAAATAAAGCAAAAAATGCAAAATACAAATACAAATATATTTATTTGATACAGAAAACAAAATTAAAATTAAAACATGTGATAACGATACTGACGGCAAAAGTATTGAAGTATTGAACTGTGTCGCAGCCAGTACTAAAGAAATACACAAAAATACTATAAAAAGTCACTCGACCCATCCAATTACTTACCGCGCCTATAAGAAAGTAAATTTTTTTTTCTTGTGTGCGGCTCGTTTTTTTTTTATTTTTATAGCGGCAATAGAAATACATAGGTACTCTGTGAAAACTTCTACTCTCTACCTATTACGGTTCATGAGACATAGCCCGCTGTCAAACGGATGGACGGAAGGACAGCGGAGGCTTAGTAATAGGATCCCGTTGGCACCCTTCGGATACGAAACCCTAAATATGATTTATCGCAATAAAAGATACCACTTTGACTTTGCGTATCAAAACCTTTTTGGTGTCAAAACTGAGAACAAAACCTCCTTAGCTAAGAAAAGGTCGTGAAGGACGCTCAACAAAGAGGTTTCACATCGCAAGTACACTTCACGTCGAACTCGGAAGTAGTCTCATGTCACAAAAACGAAGGGATCTTGAAAGAATTGTTCTTACGATAATAACGGATTTTCCCGCTGAAATTAGCACCTTAGGTGACGCCATTTTCGCCATTTTCGCCAAAGTTCGAAGATTCTTCTGTCTCATTAATTTCATTCTAGTTGATTGGTTAGGTACATACTGATATAAAAAAGGCTTTAATTTGGTATACCTAAGTATACTTGTGTAGGAATTATCCTACAGCTGAATTACTACTAATAATTGCATTTATAAGTAGGATTAAAAGTCGGATAGACAAAATGATGTATTTCGCGTGTCACATATGGTCCAAAGTCCTTTTTTTCCGAGTTAAGAGCCATTTATAACACCTAAGCCCAAAATAAACGAAGTTACTTAAGCTGTCATAAAGTACTTACTTTACTTAAAGTTCAGAGTTTCGTAACCACAAGAATTATGTTAATGTAGGAAACTTCGAAATTATGAAATAACTTTTGAATTATTTGTATTGGAGGGGAGTGTCTGGGTTGTTAAAGGCCGTCACATACGAAGCTATAATATATATTAAAGCTAGGCATCATCATCATTTTCCTGCCCTTATCCCACTCTATGTGGGGTCGGCACAGCATGAACCTTGGATCATGCTGTAAGAGTTTTGCCTAAGGTGTTTTATGACCGGCCGCCTGCCTGACGTCAACCCTCCTTGGGAATACTTGCTTATTGTATCTCATCATGTTGGAGAGGATACTCAAATTCCGAAAATAAAATAAAGAGTTCCGATACTATCCCTTAGTCGACTTTTACGACATGCTCGGGGAGAGAAGCAGCTGGACGCATTCTATGTTTTTTCTTTACTCCCAGTCCAGCAGAGAAGTTATGTAATATAGACATACAATAATTATGTAGATACTTATTTATTTTAAAGGGTTGGTTCAGTTATTATTTTAATTATATATTCGGGCAAATTCGGTTTTTATACAAAGCACGAAGTTTGCCGAGGTGCACAATATTTGTGGTACTACTGTACAATGCCTCGATAAGCGTAGCAGTGCAACACATTTCGATAAGCGTAGCAGTGCTACACGTTTCAACAAGCGTAGCAGTGCTACACGTTTCAACAAGCGTAGCAGTGCTACACGTTTCAACTAGCGTAGCAGTGCTACACGTTTCAACAAGCGTAGCTGTGCTACACGTTTCAACAAGCGTAGCAGTGCTACACGTTTCAACAAGCGTAGCAGTGCTACACGTTTCAACAAGCGTAGCAGTGCTACACGTTTCAACTAGCGTAGCAGTGCTACACGTTTCAACAAGCGTAGCTGTGCTACACGTTTCAACAAGCGTAACAGTGCTACACGTTTCAACAAGCGTAACAGTGCTACACGTTTCAACAAGCGTAGCAGTGCTACACGTAGTACGATGTACACATTTCACTTAATCGAACAAAGATTCCCTACTTACAGTTACAGTAGTACCACAAATATTGTGCGTCACGGCAAACTTCGTCCTTTGTATGAAAACCGAATTTTTCCAAATAAGCAACTAATAGTCAATTAAAAATAAGTATCTACATAATTATTGTTAGATCTCTATTTTACATAATATCATCACAGCGTTAGTTCGTATATCAGACGAAAATTTTAGAAGGAAACAATATTATATGGTACTACTGTACTATAATATTTGTTCATAGATAGTTCGCAATACTATTAATAAAAGAAAGAAAAGAAAAGATACCTAACAGTCGACCAGTGTAAAAAAAATATAGCATAGAATTTCGTCGTTGATATTCGCGTAGTTTTCGAAATTTTCACAGCGGACTCCATAATGTAGGTAGCCTGTGTTTAAAAGAGTGTTTTTCCTCAAGTGCTCGCTCGCTGAGCTATTGTTCCACCGCGTGAGCTGTTCATTCAGAACTCAAATGAACATTATAACAGGAAATGAACGTTCGAAAAACTTTACTGTTACTTCTCTGCTGGACTGGGGGTAAAGAAAAAGCATAGAATGCATCCAACTGCTTCTCTCCCCGAGTCGTAAAAGTCGACTAAGGGATAGTATCCTCCAACATGATGAGATACAATAAGCAAGTATTCCCAAGGAGGGTTGACGTCAGGCAGGCGGCCGGTCATAAAACACCTTAGCCAAAACTCTTACAGCATGATCCAAGGAGCATGCTGTACCGACCCCACATAGAGTGATCAGGTGACAGGTGATCAGCCCATCGCCAATATACATAGTCCATCATGTTGGAGGATACTATCCCTTAGCTTAGTCGACTTTTACGACATGCTCGGGGAGAGAAGCAGCTGGACGCATTCTATGTTTTTTCCATGCTCCCAGTCATAATAATAATCTAACCATACAAAACCACCAAATCCAACGCTCCTATGGTTTCTTGGAGTCGTTTCAGAGATTATGGCGTTTTTGAACGAAATACCCGTGGATTAAGGATGTCAGGTGGATTAAGTTCACTCATAGTACGAAGGTTCAGCTTACCTATTCAGATAGGTAAGCTTTCTTATCTTTTTAATTTTTTTATTAGATTAATTTTCAGAATCGGTTCGGTTTCTGATATTTCCCTCTATAAAAAAACTCAGTTTACTTCTATAACTTTCACCCACGAGTTCACTCGCAATTTACATGAACATAAAGTGAAGTGAGCATCATCATCATCATCATCTTCCTGCCCTCATCCCACTCTATGTGGGGTCGGCATAGCATGAACCTTGGATCATGCTGTAAGAGCTAAGGTGTTTTATGACCGGCCGCCTGCCTGACGTCAACCCTCCAAAGAAGTAAGCATAAGATACCTATACAATTATACATGGTAGGTACGTCAAGGCTATAAATCTAATATATAATATATTTTTAATGAATTACCTTCATAAATAGGTTATTTCAATCTTTTGAAAACGCGACCTACTACTTGCCCAAGCAATTACCTTCATCAAAACGACAAATTGACAAAATCTTTATTCAATTATTTCCTTAATTTCTCTTCGCGAAAAACTCAACTTTATTGCGTTGTAATAGGTTCCATAATATTCTGAGTTTGGACATGACAAAAGTCACCCTTGGGAGGATTTTCCCCAATTTTTTCGGAACTTCCAGCACACATTAATCATGAGGCGTGGAATTATTGGCTGTCGAACTGGCAACACCTTGTTATCGGGAGATCTCTTGTATCGTGTCTAGTTTTACCGAAGGAACTAAATAAACGTAAAACGAGGCGGTAAGGTCTTCGACTTTACAATAAATAGAGCTTGCTCGAAAAGAGCGAAGAAAAAAGTGTCTAGATTTTCATACATTCTACCAATACTTTAAAAAAAATACTTTAAATAGTTTTTAATCTCGTATTTTAGTTTTTTTTTCATACTAAACATACCAGTACCTACTTTTATTATCAAAAACAATTTACCTTAGGTAAATAAGTTGTCTTTTCTAATGTTTCTACTTGGGTAGGTACAATATTTAGTTAGTATTTTGTAGTAATATTAATATTAATAATTATTGGTATAGTAAAAACAGTACACTTAAATATACCTATCTGCCTAAATGCATGAGTTTGAAATCCTACTTTATGCAGGTACGTAGGGTACATAGAAAAATTGAAAACTGAATAATGATGTGTATGAAGAATGTAATGAGAGTGAATGCAGTGAAAGAAGTATTTATAATGTCAGGATCGTAGCAAATGGAGATCCGTGATCTCTGCCTACCCCTATGGGAAATAGGCGTTTTATGTATAATAATAAATAAATTAATATTTGTTGACATTTTACACAGCACCGTATGTATGAATATGATGAAAATAGTGTTGTTTTTCAGTAGATAGGTATCTATGTGCCTTAGTTAAATCGGTACCTAAATTAAATAAAAATAAAACCTTATGCCATAATCTCGTCAAAAACCTACTAGTGTTTTTGTTTTTATTGTTGAAAAACAGATAAAAAACTAGTGAAGGGACAATGAAATAAAAGAAAGCAGTGTTTTAATTCTAGGTTAATTAAAATAACGTCAGCATACCTAACTTTTCATCGTCTAGAATCCTTGGTCTATAGATAATGTCAATAACCTCGTCCAAAGACTTTTTATGGCATAACCTACATACTATACGTACCATCAACAGGCCCCAGTGTCCTTCTTAGCATGAAGTCATTATAATTCTTCCTTACACACAAAATTGTCTTCGAAAATATCAAAAAAACATCCCGTTTTCACAAAAATCAAGCTTCAAAACCACGATAGGTACTACCATCGCGTTTCAAGACACAAAAACGCGTGAAAATTGCGTTTTTCTCTATATAAATAACGATATTGTTGGAGAAAATCCGTTTTTCCGAGCGAAAGATGCTCCGCCATGGGGGATGGATAGCTACTGATTATTTCATGTCAACTATACATAGTTATGTAAAACAACTTAATTTTGTCCTTGTAAACAAATAACAACTTTATGTGCTCAAGTTAAGACTTATTTTTAGATGACATTGTGAAGGGGAGGTTTTACCCCACCCCACTGTTACTCGGTCGTAGTGATGTGCGGAAAAGTTGCCTTTTCATGTAACGATGAAAAATGTAGATTTAACGTATAATAAGCATTATGGAACGAATGTCCTTTCCCAAAATAATATCTGCCAGAAAAATAGCAAACTGGTGGCAGTGGGCTGGTCATATCTGCCGAAGAACCGACAACCGCTGGGGTAAATGAGTTCTTGAGTAGAGAGAGCGACTCGGCAAACGTAATGTAGGACGCCCTCCCGCTAGGTGGCGTGACGATCTGCGAAAGGCTTCTGACAGAGACTGGATGCGTCAAGCCGAAGATTGGACGCAATGGCGCTCATTATGGGAGACCTATGTCCAGCAGTGGACTGCTATAGGCTGATGAAAATAATATCAAAGAGATATCTACCAATCATGTCTCTTAGTTCTTTCAAAGGCTTCTTTCGTGCACATGGTATTTGAATACACTTTTCTACAACTTGCCGGTTTCCTCACTATGAAGACAGTAAGTATCTAATTGGTGGACGTACATATTACATACATACATATTATCACGCCGTATCCCTAATGGGGTAGGCAGAGCCACAAGTAAACATAAGAAAACTTGCAGCCACTTCTGATCCAAACTCCCAATATGGATATGAACCATGGTGACAGGTGATCAGCCCATCGCCCATATAGGTGGTCCGTCATTTTGGAGAAGATACTATCTCTTGGTCGCCTTTTACGACATGCTCGGGGAGATAAGCAGCTGGACGCATTCTATGCTTTTTCTTTACTTCCAGTCCAGCAGAGAAGTACATACATACTAGGTGAGTATATCTATTAGCTCAGATTATTCACTTGAATAATTCAACTACCCTCCAAAGTTATAAGTCGCGCCAAGTAACATGAATCCACGGGAAAAGTTAGAATGTGGATACCGTTTCAAACGAAGGATTATTATTATTGTGTAAAATATTGTTGTAAAATAAACATTACACTGAACAAATAAATACCTGATGCAATAAATAAACACTTCAGTGAACAAAAATATCCATAGTCCACATCCTACATGAAGCGCTCGTGACGTAGATTGTTGAAGTTAAGCAACGTTGTACGCGGTCACAATTTGGATGGATGACCGCAAGTGGCTGTCAGAAAAATCGTTATTAATACAATACAATACAACTTTATTGTAAAACACATCGGATAAAATTAAAATAAAACAAAGAGTGCTGGGTCCATGTTCAATGTTGAGGTTATGTGTTGCAGTGCAGTGAAGTGGAGATAACTTTGTGAACAGTAGTTGGATTGCAAGGATAACAGTGGATGGCAGGTAGAGTGGGCTTAACTTTGTTTTAAGACAAATATTATGGTATAATGCACTTTAACTATTAAAACTTTAAATTATAAAATTCACACTGGAAAAAAGATGTTGATTTTCCTAAGTTATTAATCCTATCCTAAGAAAAACCGTTATGTTAAACGTTTTTTAGTTCACGTTACAATACTCAGCACAACACTACCCCACCTCCTCCGGTGTTGCCAAATAATAAAAATTACATTCTACTGGGTAGTGGGTAATTAAATCCTTTTGTTTTAACTACCTACCTAATAATAGTTATATATCCATAATTAGAGGTTAATGGTGATACCTAAGCCCGATTTTCAGAGTACAAACAGCCATTTTGGTATTTTGTGGGTATCTCAACATTAGGGCTTGACCAGACAGACTTGAATAGATAGATACATGAAATCCGCGCGAAACTTTGGAATCAAGATATTCAACTCTACCCAATAATATCAGGTGTATTTTTATGGTACCTACAAAGTATCATCTTATATTGTAAGAATCTTTGTCCTGACTGACTGACTGACTGACTGACTGACTGACAGACAACGCACAGCCTAAACCGCTGGACGTAGAGACTTGAAATTTTCAGTGTAGGTAAACCTTGGTACGTAGGGGTGTACTAAGAAGGGATTTTTCAAAATTCAACCTCTAAAGGGGTGAAAAGGGATGAAAACCTGGAATCAATTTTTGGTCTAAAACTGCACATAACCTATATCAAATTAAAGAGCCGATTTTTCTCATTTAGTTGATGTCATAATTACCTGTAAATTCTTTATTTTTGGCATGTTTTTCATGAAAAATAGAATACTTTTATTTTGACATATGACAGCGATGATAGGTACCAAAGATTAGTAATAGATGATACAAAACATATGTAAAAGGAACTGTCAATGTCAAAGTACCTGTGAAAGGAAGCATAAATTATTACTGGCTAAGTTTCCAATCTTGATTATTCATGGAGTTCTGACGTAATTCTACGTCTGATAACTAGATGTCGCTGCTAATTCTGATCAAATTTTGACGCGCTATCGTTGCGTTTTGAAAAGTTTACCTTAACTCTCAAAATTTTTACTAAATTCACCGAAATTTCTTAATTTTTGATTGAGGTATGTTTGTTACTCTTTCAGGCAAAAACTACGGAATATACTTACATACCCTATTATTCATATTCGTTCGCTAAAGTTAGCCATTGCTTAAAGTTAGCCCTGTCACTGTTTGTCATTATGAAATGGTAAGAGATGGCAATACTTTAGTCATCGTTTAGCGTACACTATATTATAATGAATAATGAGGATAGTAGGTACCTACGTGTGCTGGAATGGGACATAGGGTACTTTTTATCTGGGTACCGCGTGAGCGAAGCCGCGGGCGGCTGCTAGTACAATATTATCTTTAAATAGGTACGTCAGTTCTTCAAAAAAAAAACTGTTGATTATATTTTTTTTGATCATTTACTTGTTATTTCTCTGTATTAATTAGCTGATATGTTTATTAATATAGGCTCCTGCGTCTTTTTCTTTTTCTCGGAAGTAGAGATTATGTTTGCTTTGGTTGCAATCGACTTTGATCACTTTGTATTTGCATCCAGTCAGATGTGATGGCTATTTATACTCTAAAACAATTTATATGACAAAATAGTATGTTGGTTAGCAATAAAAACGCCCGTCTTACTCAACAGCTGGTTTATTGCTGGCGATACCCACACAGTTTTATACGTTAAATACAATACATCCCTCCAACATTAATTTGGGAACCTGTAACAATAGATAAAAGCATTGCAGTTTAACAACCTTTTACATGATTTAGGGCACACCTAATTATCTTAAAAATATTTCTTATAATCGACTGCCCTTCTTATTCTCTTAGAGCGCTCGGACGGACTGCAGTTTGCAGAAATCGGGTGATTAATCCGATTTGAATCAGCATTCAGCATCTGTTCATCCGGTCGAGGCTCGCTAGGCAACTCTTCGCATGCCTCCGCCCACTCCTCACAGTTCGCGTCTCTTTCTTCCCCTTCAACTACAACCGTTCTGTTTGCTACCATCTCTCTATCACTATTTATCGCGGGCCGCACCTCTCTCTCTCTTCCACCGCCGTGGTGGCCGATTTAGCTGATGGAGGAGAGGCAGGGGACTGCGCGGGGGGCGGGGACGGCGACGGCGGCGGGACGCATGGCGCCGGCAGCGTCGAGCTGCCGACTCCAGACGTTCCTCCGTTATCCTTATCGTCCTTATCATCCTTATCGTCCTTATCATCCTTATCGTCCCTATCATCCTTATCGTCCTTATCATCCTTATCGTCCTTATCATCCTTATCGTTCTTATCATCCTTATCATCCTTATCGTCCTTATCATCCTTATCGTCCTTATCATCCTTATCGTCCTTATCGTCCTTATAATCCCTATCGTCCTTATCATCCTTATCATCCTTATCGTCCTTATCATCCTTATCGTCCTTATCGTCCTTATCATCCTTATCGTCTTTATCATCCTTATCGTCCTTATCATCCTTATCGTCCTTATCATCCTTATCGTCCTTATCATCCTTATCGTCCTTATCATCCTTATCGTCCTTATCGTCCTTATCATCCTTATCGTCCTTATCATCCTTATCGTCCTTATCATCCTTATCGTCCTTATCATCCTTATCGTCCTTATCATCCTTATCGTCCTTATCGTCCTTATCGTCCTTATCATCCTTATCGTCCTTATCATCCTTATCGTCCTTATCATCCTTATCGTCCTTATCATCCTTATCGTCCTTATCGTCCTTATCGTCCTTATCATCCTTATCGTCCTTATCATCCTTATCGTCCTTATCATCCTTATCGTCCTTATCATCCTTATCGTCCTTATCGTCCTTATCGTCCTTATCATCCTTATCGTTCTTATCATCCTTATCGTCCTGTCCTGTCCTGTCCTGTCCTGTCCTGTCCTGTCCTGTCCTGTCCTGTCCTGTCCTCTCCTGTCCTGTCCTGTCCTGTCCTGTCCTGTCCTGTCCTGTCCGTCATGTCCGTCCCGTCCGTCTTACCGTCCTGTCCGTCCTCCTGTCCGTCCTGTCAGTCATGTCCGTCCTGTCCGCCCTGTCCGTGCTGTCTGTCCTGTCTGTCGGTCTTTCCTGTCTGTCCTGTCTGTCGTGTCCTGTCCTGTCCTGTCCTGTCCTGTCCTGTCCTGTCCTGTCCTGTCCTGTCCTGTCCTGTCCTGTCCTGTCCTGTCCTGTCCTGTCCTGTCCTGTCCTGTCCTGTCCTGTCCTGTCCTGTCCTGTCCTGTCCTGTCCTGTCCTGTCCTGTCCTGTCCTGTCCTGTCCTGTCCTGTCCTGTCCTGTCCTGTCCTGTCCTGTCCTGTCCTGTCCTGTCCTGTCCTGTCCTGTCCTGTCCTGTCCTGTCCTGTCCTGTCCTGTCCGGTCCTGTCCTGTCCTGTCCTCTCCTGTCCTCTCCTGTCCTGTCCTGTCCTGTCCTGTCCTGTCCTGTCCTGTCCTGTCCTGTCCTGTCCTGTCCTGTCCTGTCCTGTCCTGTCCTGTCCTGTCCTGTCCTGTCCTGTCCTGTCCTGTCCTGTCCTGTCCTGTCCTGTCCTGTCCTGTCCTGTCCTGTCCTGTCCTCTCCTGTCCTCTCCTGTCCTGTCCTGTCCTGTCCTGTCCTGTCCTGTCCTGTCCTGTCCTGTCCTGTCCTGTCCGTCCTGTCCGTCCTGTCCGTCCTGTCCGTCCTGTCCGTCATGTCCGTCCTGTCCGTCTTACCGTCCTGTCCGTCCTCCTGTCCGTCCTGTCAGTCATGTCCGTCCTGTCCGCCCTGTCCGTCCTGCCTGTCTGTCTGTCCTGTCTGTCCTGTCTGTCCTGTCTGTCCTGTCTGTCCTGTCCGTCCTGTCTGTCCTGTCTGTCTGTCCTGTCTGTCCTGTCCATTATTTACCATTACTGTTACCATTATTTCTATCTTGCGACTTTGGATCAGGAGTAGCTGCAAGTTTCCTTATGATTACTTGTGATTCTGACCACCTAAATGGGGACCCATACTTCCATACTAAATGCGAAAGTAATTCTGTCTGTCTGTTTGTTACATTTTTTACGCCTAAACTGCTAAACAGATTTTGATGAAATTTGGCAAAAAGATAGATTGCAACCCGGAGAAGGACTTAAACTACTTTTTTTTCTCAAACTCATAGAGTGGATGAAAGTTTATATGGGGAACTGAGATAACTATGATAAGCATCGGCGGGCGTGGTCAGTACTTGAATGGGTGACCGCACTTTTTGCACGTGCGGTGCGGTGTATTATGTCCCACGGTGGGGTGTATTACGTTCCGCGGTGGGGTGTATTACGTCACGTGGTGCGGTGTATTAAGTCCTGCGGTGGGGTGTATTGTCCCGCGGTGGGGTGTATTACGTCCCGCGGTGCGGTGTATTAAGTCCCGCGGTGGGGTGTATTGTCCCGCGGTGGGGTGTATTACGTCCAACGGTGGGGTGTATTACGTCCAACGGTGGGGTGTATTACGTTCCGCGGTGGGGTGTATACGTCCCGCGGTGCGGTGTATTATGTCCCACGGTGGGGTGTATTGTCCAACGGTGGGGTGTATTACGTTCCACGGTGGGGTGTATTACGTCCCGCGTTGCGGTGTATTAGGTCCCACTGTAGGGTGTATTACGTCCCGCGGTGGGGTGTATTGTCCCGCGGTGGGGTGTATTACGTCCCGCGGTGCGGTGTATTACGTCCCGTGGTGCGGTGTATTAAGTCCCGCGGTGGGGTGTATTGTCCCGCGGTGCGGTGTATTGTCCCGCGGTGGGGTGTATTACGTCCAACGGTGGGGTGTATTACGTCCAACGGTGGGGTGTATTACGTCCCGCGTTGCGGTGTATTGTCCCGCGGTGGGGTGTATTACGTCCCGCGGTGGGGTGTATTGTCCCGTGGTGGGGTGTATTACGTCCCGCGGTGGGGTGTATTGTCCCGTGGTGGGATGTTTTACGTTCCGCGGTGGGGTGTATTACGTCCCACGGTGGGGTGTATTGTCCAACGGTGGGGTGTATTACGTTCCGCGGTGGGGTGTATTACGTCCCGCGGTGGGGTGTATTACGTCCCGCGGTGGGGTGTCTTACGTCCCGCGTTGCGGTGTATAGTCCCGCGGTGGGGTGTATTACGTCCCGCGGTGGGGTGTATTGTCCCGCGGTGGGGTGTATTACGTCCCACTGTAGGGTGTATTACGTCCCGCGTTGCGGTGTATTGTCCCGCGGTGGGGTGTATTACGTCCCGCGGTGGGGTGTATTGTCCCGTGGTGGGATGTTTTACGTTCCGCGGTGGGGTGTATTACGTCCCACGGTGGGGTGTATTACGTCCCGCGGTGCGGTGTATTACGTCCCGTGGTGGGGTGTATTACGTCTTGCGGTGCGGTGTATTAAGTCCCACGGTGGGGTGTATTACGTCCCGCGGTGGGGTGTATTACGTCCCACGATGGGATGTATTAAGTCCCGCGGTGGGTGTATTACGTCCCGCGGTGGGGTGTATTACGTCCCGCGGTAGGGTGTATTGGTGTATTGTCCCGCGGTGGGGTGTATTGTCCATCGGTGGGGTTTATTACGTCCCGCGGTGGGGTGTATTAAGTCCCGCGGTGGGGTGTATTACGTTCCGCGGTGGGGTGTATTACGTCCCGCGGTGGGGTGTATTACGTCCCGCGGTGGGGTGTCTTACGTCCCGCGTTGCGGTGTATAGTCCCGCGGTGGGGTGTATTACGTCCCGCGGTGGGGTGTATTGGTGTATTGTCCCGCGGTGGGGTGTATTGTCCATCGGTGGGGTTTATTACGTCCCACGGTGGGGTGTATTGTCCAACGGTGGGGTGTATTACGTTCCACGGTGGGGTGTCTTACGTCCCGCGTTGCGGTGTATAGTCCCGCGGTGGGGTGTCTTACGTCCCGCGTTGCGGTGTATAGTCCCGCGGTGGGGTGTATTACGTCCCGCGGTGGGGTGTAACGTCCCGCGGTGGGGTGTATTACGTCCCACTGTAGGGTGTATTACGTCCCGCGTTGCGGTGTATTGTCCCGCGGTGGGGTGTATTGTCCCGTGGTGGGATGTTTTACGTTCCGCGGTGGGGTGTATTACGTCCCACGGTGGGGTGTATTACGTCCCGCGGTGCGGTGTATTACGTCCCGTGGTGGGGTGTATTACGTCTTGCGGTGCGGTGTATTATGTCCCACGGTGGGGTGTATTACGTCCCGCGGTGGGGTGTATTACGTCCCACGATGGGATGTATTAAGTCCCGCGGTGGGTGTATTACGTCCCGCGGTGGGGTGTATTACGTCCCGCGGTAGGGTGTATTGGTGTATTGTCCCGCGGTGGGGTGTATTGTCCATCGGTGGGGTTTATTACGTCCCGCGGTGGGGTGTATTAAGTCCCGCGGTGGGGTGTATTGTCCAACGGTGGGGTGTATTACGTTCCGCGGTGGGGTGTATTACGTCCCGCGGTGGGGTGTATTACGTCCCGCGGTGGGGTGTCTTACGTCCCGCGTTGCGGTGTATAGTCCCGCGGTGGGGTGTATTACGTCCCGCGGTGGGGTGTATTGTCCCGCGGTGGGGTGTATTACGTCCCACTGTAGGGTGTATTGATGTATTGTCCCGCGGTGGGGTGTATTGTCCATCGGTGGGGTTTATTACGTCCCGCGGTGGGGTGTATTAAGTCCCGCGGTGGGGTGTATTGTCCAACGGTGGAATGTATTACGTTCCGCGGTGGGGTGTATTACGTCCCGCGGTGGGGTGTATTACGTCCCGCGGTGGGGTGTCTTACGTCCCGCGTTGCGGTGTATAGTCCCGCGGTGGGGTGTATTACATCCCGCGGTGGGGTGTATTGTCCAACGGTGGGGTGTATTACGTTCCACGGTGGGGTGTATTACGTCCCGCGGTGGGGTGTATTGGTGTATTGTCCCGCGGTGGGGTGTATTGTCCATCGGTGGGGTTTATTACGTCCCACGGTGGGGTGTATTGTCCAACGGTGGGGTGTATTACGTTCCACGGTGGGGTGTATTAAGTCCCGCGGTGGGGTGTATTGTCCCGCGGTGCGGTGTATTGTCCCGCGGTGGGGTGTATTACGTCCAACGGTAGGGTGTATTACGTCCAACGGTGGGGTGTATTACGTTCCACGGTGGGGTGTCTTACGTCCCGCGTTGCGGTGTATTGTTCCGCGGTGGGGTGTATTACGTCCCACGGTGGGGTGTATTACGTCCCACGGTGGGGTGTATTACGTTCCGCGGTGAAGTGTATTACGTCCTGCGGTGGGGTGTATTAAGTCCCGCGTTGCGGTGTATTGTCCCGCGGTGGGGTGTATTACGTCCCACTGTAGGGTGTATTACGTCCCGCGTTGCGGTGTATTGTCCCGCGGTGGGGTGTATTACGTCCCGCGGTGGGGTGTATTGTCCCGTGGTGGGATGTTTTACGTTCCGCGGTGGGGTGTATTACGTCCCACGGTGGGGTGTATTACGTCCCGCGGTGCGGTGTATTACGTCCCACGATGGGATGTATTAAGTCCCGCGGTGGGTGTATTACGTCCCGCGGTGGGGTGTATTACGTCCCGCGGTAGGGTGTATTGGTGTATTGTCCCGCGGTGGGGTGTATTGTCCATCGGTGGGGTTTATTACGTCCCGCGGTGGGGTGTATTAAGTCCCGCGGTGGGGTGTATTACGTTCCGCGGTGGGGTGTATTACGTCCCGCGGTGGGGTGTATTACGTCCCGCGTTGCGGTGTATAGTCCCGCGGTGGGGTGTATTACGTCCCGCGGTGGGGTGTATTGGTGTATTAACCCGCGGTGGGGTGTATTGTCCATCGGTGGGGTTTATTACGTCCCACGGTGGGGTGTATTGTCCAACGGTGGGGTGTATTACGTTCCACGGTGGGGTGTCTTACGTCCCGCGTTGCGGTGTATAGTCCCGCGGTGGGGTGTCTTACGTCCCGCGTTGCGGTGTATAGTCCCGCGGTGGGGTGTCTTACGTCCCGCGTTGCGGTGTATAGTCCCGCGGTGGGGTGTATTACGTCCCGCGGTGGGGTGTATTGTCCCGCGGTGGGGTGTATTACGTCCCACTGTAGGGTGTATTACGTCCCGCGGTGGGGTGTATTGTCCAACGGTGGGGTGTATTACGTTCCGCGGTGGGGTGTATTACGTCCCGCAGTGGGGTGTATTACGTCCCGCGGTGGGGTGTCTTACGTCCCGCGTTGCGGTGTATAGTCCCGCGGTGGGGTTTATTACGTTCCGCGGTGGGGTGTATTACGTCCCGCGGTGGGGTGTCTTACGTCCCGCGTTGCGGTGTATAGTCCCGCGGTGGGGTGTATTACGTCCCGCGGTGGGGTGTATTGTCCAACGGTGGGGTGTATTACGTTCCACGGTGGGGTGTATTACGTCCCGCGGTGGGGTGTATTGGTGTATTGTCCCGCGGTGGGGTGTATTGTCCATCGGTGGGGTTTATTACGTCCCACGGTGGGGTGTATTGTCCAACGGTGGGGTGTATTACGTTCCGCGGTGGGGTGTCTTACGTCCCGCGTTGCGGTGTATTGTTCCGCGGTGGGGTGTATTACGTCCCACGGTGGGGTGTATTACGTCCCACGGTGGGGTGTATTACGTTCCGCGGTGAAGTGTATTACGTCCTGCGGTGGGGTGTATTAAGTCCCGCGTTGCGGTGTATTGTCCCGCGGTGGGGTGTATTACGTCCCACTGTAGGGTGTATTACGTCCCGCGTTGCGGTGTATTGTCCCGCGGTGGGGTGTATTACGTCCCGCGGTGGGGTGTATTGTCCCGTGGTGGGATGTTTTACGTTCCGCGGTGGGGTGTATTACGTCCCACGGTGGGGTGTATTACGTCCCGCGGTGCGGTGTATTACGTCCCACGATGGGATGTATTAAGTCCCGCGGTGGGTGTATTACGTCCCGCGGTGGGGTGTATTACGTCCCGCGGTAGGGTGTATTGGTGTATTGTCCCGCGGTGGGGTGTATTGTCCATCGGTGGGGTTTATTACGTCCCGCGGTGGGGTGTATTAAGTCCCGCGGTGGGGTGTATTACGTTCCACGGTGGGGTGTCTTACGTCCCGCGTTGCGGTGTATAGTCCCGCGGTGGGGTGTCTTACGTCCCGCGTTGCGGTGTATAGTCCCGCGGTGGGGTGTATTACGTCCCGCGGTGGGGTGTATTGTCCCGCGGTGGGGTGTATTACGTCCCACTGTAGGGTGTATTACGTCCCGCGTTGCGGTGTATTGTCCCGCGGTGGGGTGTATTGTCCCGTGGTGGGATGTTTTACGTTCCGCGGTGGGGTGTATTACGTCCCACGGTGGGGTGTATTACGTCCCGCGGTGCGGTGTATTACGTCCCGTGGTGGGGTGTATTACGTCTTGCGGTGCGGTGTATTAAGTCCCACGGTGGGGTGTATTACGTCCCGCGGTGGGGTGTATTACGTCCCGCGGTGGGGTGTATTACGTCCCGCGGTGGGGTGTCTTACGTCCCGCGTTGCGGTGTATAGTCCCGCGGTGGGGTGTATTACGTCCCGCGGTGGGGTGTATTGGTGTATTGTCCCGCGGTGGGGTGTATTGTCCATCGGTGGGGTTTATTACGTCCCACGGTGGGGTGTATTGTCCAACGGTGGGGTGTATTACGTTCCACGGTGGGGTGTATAACGTCCCGCGGTGGGGTGTATTACGTCCCGAGTTGCGGTGTATTAGGTCCAACTGTGGGGTGTATTACGTCCCGCGGTGGGGTGTATTACGTCCCGCGGTGGGGTGTATTACGTCCCGCGGTGCGGTGTATTAGGTCCCACTGTGGGGTGTATTACGTCCCGCGGTGGGGTGTATTACGTCCCGCGGTGGGGTGTATTGTCCCGCGGTGGGGTGTATTGTCCCGCGGTGGGGTGTATTACGTCCCGCGGTGGGGTGTATTGTCCCGTGGTGGGATGTTTTACGTCCCACGGTGGGGTGTATTACGTCCCGCGGTGCGGTGTATTACGTCCCGCGGTGGGGTGTCTTACGTCCCGCGTTGCGGTGTATAGTCCCGCGGTGGGGTGTATTACGTCCCGCGGTGGGGTGTATTGTCCCGCGGTGGGGTGTATTACGTCCCACTGTAGGGTGTATTACGTCCCGCGTTGCGGTGTATTGTCCCGCGGTGGGGTGTATTACGTCCCGCGGTGGGGTGTATTGTCCCGTGGTGGGATGTTTTACGTTCCGCGGTGGGGTGTATTACGTCCCACGGTGGGGTGTATTGTCCCGCGGTGGGGTGTATTACGTCCTGCGGTGGGGTGTATTGTCCCGCGGTGGGGTGTATTACGTCCCACTGTAGGGTGTATTACGTCCCGCGTTGCGGTGTATTGTCCCGCGGTGGGGTGTATTACGTCCCGCGGTGGGGTGTATTGTCCCGTGGTGGGATGTTTTACGTTCCGCGGTGGGGTGTATTACGTCCCACGGTGGGGTGTATTACGTCCCGCGGTGCGGTGTATTACGTCCCGCGGTGGGGTGTATTACGTCCCGCGGTGGGGTGTATTACGTCCCGCGGTGGGGTGTCTTACGTCCCGCGTTGCGGTGTATAGTCCCGCGGTGGGGTGTATTACGTCCCGCGGTGGGGTGTATTGTCCCGCGGTGGGGTGTATTACGTCCCACTGTAGGGTGTATTGATGTATTGTCCCGCGGTGGGGTGTATTGTCCATCGGTGGGGTTTATTACGTCCCGCGGTGGGGTGTATTAAGTCCCGCGGTGGGGTGTATTGTCCAACGGTGGGGTGTATTACGTTCCGCGGTGGGGTGTATTACGTCCCGCGGTGGGGTGTATTACGTCCCGCGGTGGGGTGTCTTACGTCCCGCGTTGCGGTGTATAGTCCCGCGGTGGGGTGTATTACGTCCCGCGGTGGGGTGTATTGTCCAACGGTGGGGTGTATTACGTTCCACGGTGGGGTGTATTACGTCCCGCGGTGGGGTGTATTGGTGTATTGTCCCGCGGTGGGGTGTATTGTCCATCGGTGGGGTTTTTTACGTCCCACGGTGGGGTGTATTGTCCAACGGTGGGGTGTATTACGTTCCACGGTGGGGTGTATTAAGTCCCGCGGTGGGGTGTATTGTCCCGCGGTGCGGTGTATTGTCCCGCGGTGGGGTGTATTACGTCCAACGGTGGGGTGTATTACGTTCCGCGGTGGGGTGTCTTACGTCCCGCGTTGCGGTGTATTGTTCCGCGGTGGGGTGTATTACGTCCCACGGTGGGGTGTATTACGTCCCACGGTGGGGTGTATTACGTTCCGCGGTGAAGTGTATTACGTCCTGCGGTGGGGTGTATTAAGTCCCGCGTTGCGGTGTATTGTCCCGCGGTGGGGTGTATTACGTCCCGCGGTGCGGTGTATAAGTCCCGCGGTGGGGTGTATTACGTCCTGCGGTGGGGTGTATTAAGTCCCGCGTTGCGGTGTATTACGTCCTGCGGTGGGGTGTATTAAGTCCCGCGTTGCGGTGTATAAGTCCCGCGGTGGGGTGTATTACGTCCCGCGGTGGGGTGTATACGTCCCGCGGTGCGGTATATTATGTCCCACGGTGGGGTGTATTACGTCCCGCGGTGCGGTGTATTACGTCCCGTGGTGGGGTGTATTACGTCTTGCGGTGGGGTGTATTACGTCCCACGATGGGATGTATTAAGTCCCGCGGTGGGTGTATTACGTCCCGCGGTGGGGTGTATTACGTCCCGCGGTGGGGTGTATTACGTCCCGCGGTGGGGTGTATTGTCCCGTGGTGGGATGTTTTACGTTCCGCGGTGGGGTGTATTACGTCTCGCGGTGGGGTGTATTACGTCCCGCGGTGCGGTGTATTACGTCCCGTGGTGGGGTGTATTACGTCTTGCGGTGCGGTGTATTAAGTCCCGCGGTAGGGTGTATTGGTGTATTGTCCCGCGGTGGGGTGTATTGTCCATCGGTGGGGTTTATTACGTCCCGCGGTGGGGTGTATTAAGTCCCGCGGTGGGGTGTATTACGTCCCACTGTAGGGTGTATTGATGTATTGTCCCGCGGTGGGGTGTATTACGTCCCACTGTAGGGTGTATTGATGTATTGTCCCGCGGTGGGGTGTATTGTCCATCGGTGGGGTTTATTACGTCCCGCGGTGGGGTGTATTGTCCAACGGTGGGGTGTATTACGTTCCACGGTGGGGTGTATTAAGTCCCGCGGTGGGGTGTATTGTCCCGCGGTGCGGTGTATTGTCCTGCGGTGGGGTGTATTACGTCCAACGGTGGGGTGTATTACGTCCCGCGGTGCGGTGTATTATGTCCCACGGTGGGGTGTATTGTCCAACGGTGGGGTGTATTGTCCAACGGTGGGGTGTATTACGTCCCACTGTGGGGTGTATTACGTCCCGCGGTGGGGTGTATTACGTCCCGCGTTGCGGTGTATTAGGTCCCACTGTGGGGTGTATTACGTCCCGCGGTGGGGTGTATTACGTCCCGCGGTGGGGTGTATTATCCCGCGGTGGGGTGTATTGTCCAACGGTGGGGTGTATTACGTCCAACGGTGGGGTGTATTACGTCCCACGGTGGGGTGTATTACGTCCCATGGTGGGGTGTGTCTCGCGTTGCGGTGTATTGTCCCGCGGTGGGGTGTATTACGTCCCACTGTGGGGTGTATTACGTCCCGCGGTGGGGTGTATTACGTCCCGCGGTGGGGTGTATTGTCCCGCGGTGGGGTGTATTGTCCAACGGTGGGGTGTATTACGTCCCACGGTGGGGGTGTATTACGTCACGTGGTGCGGTGTATTAAGTCCTGCGGTGGGGTGTATTGTCCCGCGGTGGGGTGTATTACGTCCCGCGGTGCGGTGTATTAAGTCCCGCGGTGGGGTGTATTGTCCCGCGGTGGGGTGTATTACGTCCCGCGGTGCGGTGTATTATGTCCCGCGTTGCGGTGTATTATTCCGCGGTGGGGTGTATTACGTCCCACGGTGGGGTGTATTACGTCCCGCGGTGCGGTGTATTAAGTCCTGCGGTGGGGTGTATTGTCCCGCGGTGGGGTGTATTACGTCCCGCGGTGCGGTGTATTAAGTCCCGCGGTGGGGTGTATTGTCCCGCGGTGCGGTGTATTGTCCCGCGGTGGGGTGTATTACGTCCAACGGTGGGGTGTATTACGTCCAACGGTGGGCTGTATTACGTTCCGCGGTGGGGTGTCTTACGTCCCGCGTTGCGGTGTATTGTTCCGCGGTGGGGTGTATTACGTCACACGTTGCGGTGTATTGTCCCGCGGTGGGGTGTATTACGTCCCACGGTGGGGTGTATTACGTCCCGCGGTGCGGTGTATTACGTCCCGTGGTGGGGTGTATTACGTCTTGCGGTGCGGTGTATTAAGTCCCACGGTGGGGTGTATTACGTCCCGTGGTGGGGTGTATTACGTCCCACGATGGGATGTATTAAGTCCCGCGGTGGGTGTATTACGTCCCGCGGTGGGGTGTATTGTCCATCGGTGGGGTGTATTACGTCCCACTGTAGGGTTTTGTCCCGCGGTGGGGTGTATTACGTCCCACGGTGGGGTGTATTACGTCCCGCGGTGCGGTGTATTACGTCCCGTGGTGGGGTGTATTACGTCTTGCGGTGCGGTGTATTAAGTCCCACGGTGGGGTGTATTACGTCCCGCGGTGGGGTGTATTACGTCCCACGATGGGATGTATTAAGTCTCGCGGTGGGTGTATTACGTCCCGCGGTGGGGTGTATTGTCCCGCGGTGGGGTGTATTACGTTCCGCGGTGAAGTGTATTACGTCCCGCGGTGGGGTGTATTAAGTCCCGCGTTGCGGTGTATTGTCCCGCGGTGGGGTGTATTACGTCCCACGGTGGGGTGTATTACGTCCCGCGGTGCGGTGTATTACGTCCCGTGGTGGGGTGTATTACGTTCCACGTTGGGGTGTATTACGTCCCACGGTGGGGTGTATTACGTCCCACGGTGGGGTGTATTGTCCCGCGTTGCGGTGTATTGTCCCGCGTTGGGGTGTATTACGTCCCACTGTGGGGTGTATTACGTCCCGCGGTGGGGTGTATTGTCCCGCGGTGGGGTGTATTGTCCAACGGTGGGGTGTATTACGTCCCGCGGTGCGGTGTATTACGTCCCGTGGTGGGGTGTATTACGTCTTGCGGTGCGGTGTATTAAGTCCCACGGTGGGGTGTATTACGTCCCGCGGTGGGGTGTATTACGTCCCACGATGGGATGTATTAAGTCCCGCGGTGGGTGTATTACGTCCCGCGGTAGGGTGTATTGGTGTATTGTCCCGCGGTGGGGTGTATTGTCCCGCGGTGGGGTGTATTACGTCCCGCGGTGGGGTTTATTACGTCCCACTGTGGGGTGTATACGTCCCGCGTTGCGGTGTATACGTCCCGCGGTGTGGTGTATTGTCCCGCGGTGGGGTGTATTGTCCAACGGTGGGGTGTATTATAGTCCGACGGACAGGACGGACATGACGGACAGGACGGACAGGACGGACAGGACAGGACGGACAGGAGGACGGACAGGACGGAAATACGGACAGGGCGGACAGGACGGACATGACGGACAGGACGGACAGGACGGACAGGACAGACAGGACAGACAGGACAGACAGGACAGACAGGACAGACAGACAGACAGACAGACAGACAGACAGACAGACGGACGGACGGACGGACGGACGGACAGACCGGACAGGACGGACAGGACGGACAGGACGGACAGGACGGACAGGACGAACAGGACGGACAGGACGGACAGGACGGACAGGACGGACAGGACAGGACAGGACAGGACTGTCTGTCCTGTCTGTCCTGTCTGTCCTGTCTGTCCTATCTGTCCTGTCTGTCCTGCCTGTCCTGCCTGTCTGTCTGCCCTGTCCGTCCTGTCCGTCCTGTCCGTCACGTCCGTCCTGTCCGTCCTGTCCGTATTTCCGTCCTGTCCGTCCTGTCCGTCCTGTCCTGTCCTGTCCTGTCCTGTCCTGTCCTGTCCTGTCCTGTCCTGTCCTGTCCTGTGATGAGCAAAATCTTTAGTTTTTTTTCCGCGGTTTCATCGTGACGTTTTCAACTAAGTGGTCATGTCACTAGTTTTTTGTCTGTCTTGCTTAACCCAGAGTGACATAATAACTTGGTTAGGAGGGTTAGGTACATTAAGAGCCTAGGAGTTGTTGGAGATAGAACTAGTTTGATGAAAGTCTTCACCCTATTAGAGTAAGTAAGCCAAGCTTAAAAAGATGCATTTATCAAGGTAGGTAGATACAATCCAAAATAACTCCTATTTATGTATTTATTCCTGATGAATTTGAATGTCCAAGACTTTATTGCTGATAAAACTTCCACACACATCTCACGTTGTTCTTCATACCATACATCCGGAATGCGTCTCTGATTCTTAGTTAGTTCTTATTTACTTTGTCTTATAGTAAATGTAAGAATAAAATCCGTTATGGATATTGCCAGCCACATTTACCATAAAAAGAAAAAAAATGACAGTGACATATATTGAATATTGACATTGATTAAAATTTACCATCAAAATTAGGGTTGACCGATACTACACAATCATCGATATCGATTTACATCCATCGAATCGACCATCAGTAATTGGTACCTGGGTATTTTTATTTTACAAATAAATATCTTTTTAAATTATTTATTGCACTTAGAAATATCATTACAGATAAATTCCAATGCGCTATTTCTATAACAAATAGGGAAATATTTACAAAAATACAAATTAAGAGCGACCTGATAATACGACGATATTTATTCAGATGAGAAAATAATGAACACTCTTGCGCAACTCCTTGAGGATGTGTCGTGCGTAAAAGATATTTCTGTTGTTGACTTAAACATTATAAACTGTTCATAATTTATTAATTTAATCATTACTAAAACAAAAAACAAGGATACCTATTGTTAGTCATAAAAACCAATCTTTTCACTATAATTTCAACTAATAGATTATGGACTTACATCCTCATAAAAAATGTTCATCGATTAAGATTTAAGTAGCATCCCTTCCCTATCTTGTAAAAAAAAGAAAATACCTGCATAACCTATAAATCCGTAAAACAATATAAATTAGTTTTCTTTTCAGATTTTCGTAAATACTCAGATAAACTTATTGAAAGACTATCAATAAAAGCAGTATCTTTGATACCATAATGAATATTGTGCGTCAACTATACACCGCACACCAAAATAGTGCCAGTCGAATTTTGAACAGAACATTCAGAATTTCATGTTCAAATTATGAGGTTTCTAACTCAACACAACCGCAGGTGAAAGAAGAGAAGTTCGATTTCGAAGACATACAGGTTATGGAGCGAACAGAGCGCCGTAAAGAGAAAATATCGCCTTTTATGAAGGATGTTTTCGTTTCAATATTCAACCGGGACATGCTAGCCTATCCCGAAATTATGAATAAAGAAGAGACAGAGGACGTCAACAGACGGGTCGACGCCATCACTAAAGTGTTCCGGGACCCTGAGAGTACAAAAAAAGAACGCCGCGAAATCCTCAAAAAGACTAAAATGTTCAGCGCACCCGTTAGCCTTACAAATAATGGTTTAGCTATGAATTTTACTGAATCATTGATGTATTTGGAGGTGATCGGTGAGGATTTTGAGCTGGGGCAGGAGATAAGTGATCATTGGGTGGCATTACAGGCCTTGCAACACGGCCTGACCTCGGAACAATACAACGGAGTTATTGATGATTTGATAACAGGAGAGAACACTGTTTCGTTGTGTATAAAGGAAAGGGTTGCTGAGAGACTTACGCAGGCAGACTTTAGGACTAGTGCATCTATGGATGAACAAGGTATAAAAATATTGACAATCTCAGTGGCGTGGCGAGCGAATGCTCGGCTGAGACGCAAGAGGCGCGGGTTCGATTCCCGCTACGGGAGGAATGTTTGTATGTGCTGCAAATATTTCTTCCGGGTATGGGTGTTGCAGCGGGAATCGAACCCGCACCTCTATAAAGTATATATTAGTATCCATGTACTATGAATACCAGATGGCTGATAGAATACTTATATACTTTTTTTTGTAAATACATACTTATATTACATAATACTAAACACCCAGACCCGGAAGAAATATTTGCAGAGCAAACATTTCTCCCGCAGCTGGAATCGAACCTGCGCCTCTTGCGTCTCAGCCGAGCACTCACCCTCCACACCACAGAAGTCGTCCAATAATATGAATATACTTACCACCCAAGCAATGCCACAGGTGAAAGCTATTTACTAAATTTTTCTTTACAGGTGTATGGAGAATTTCAGGAGAGAAGGTGGGTGCCAAGACTGACGGCTACCTACTGGTTCTGGCAGCTGTTGAGTCTTCAAGACTTAAGGCATTTCTCATCCATCCCCGAGCACACAGTGTTGAGTTCAAAGGCAACTTTGTGAACTTTATTAAAACACCTGGTAAGCGTATATGACAACTTAAACATTTGATGAGTTAAGCATTAGTGTCGTGGCACACAAGTGCTCGACTAAGACACAAGAGGCTCTCTATATTACAATATTAGTTATTTAAATATTTTATTGCATGTATGTTAGTCTGTAAGGTATTTATTAATATGGGCCAAGACTTTTTATCTTTTGTATAATTTGTTTTATGTTGCCTGAAATAAAGAGTTTATTATTATTATTAGTTAGAAGAAAATTGCTTTATTTCCGATTCATTCAAGCATTCTCACAAACTTTTTTTTTATGTTATCACGCTCCAATATCAGAGTGGGCAGAACCATAAGTAATCAAAAGAAAACTTGCAGCCACTACTGATTCGAAGATTTCAAAGTACCAAGATGGATATGGGAACCATGGTGACAGGTGATCATCCCATCGCCCTTATAGTATAGATGGTCTATAATAATAAAACAAACGAATACTTTAGTCGAATTTTACAACATGCTCGGGGAGAGAAGCAGCTGGACGCATTTTAAGTTTTTTTCTTTACTCCCAGAGACAATTTAATATTTTCATAATATTAATATTTTCTTAATTTGCAGCGACACCGCTAGAGAACGTGACAGAAGCGCGCCTCGCCCAAATTCTGTCGACGTCGCGTCTTCACGCCGCGTCGCTAAGCCGCACGAGACTGCGGCTCGCTACATTCGCCGTTGTGGACTATGTGGCGCCTAGAGCTTTTGGCGGTAAGTAAGCCACGTCGCTACTCTTGATTCACGCTATGTCGATGCCTTTGAGTTGACGTTTTTGTTACTTTTGATTCACGCAATGTTGCTGCCTTTGAGTTGACGTTTTCGTTACTTTTGATTCAAGCTATGTCGCTGCTTTTGAGTTTTTGTTTTCAGAATCAGAACCATTTATTTGCAACAAACTAAAACAAACTAACTTATCTACACTATATAATATTATAAAGAGGAAAACTTTGTTTGTATGTTTGTTTGTTTGTACTGAATAGGCTCAAAAACTACTGGACCGATTTTAAAAATTCTTTCACCATTCGAAAGCTACATTATCCACGAGTAACATAGGCTATATTTTATTTTGGAAAAAAATAGGGTTCCGTAAGATATTTGGGTTTTTCGGACACAAGGTGTAAAAAATCAACCAGAAAAGTTACTTATTTTGCGTACGCTGCCTAAACTATAAAAGATAGAACCATAAAATGTTCTAATTAATTGTAGATCTTATAAATATCTACAAAAAAGTCCGCGACACACTATACCCATCTATGTCGAGTGAGGCACAGCAACCATTTTTTTATTTAAAAATCTTGAATTTTTTTTGGACTACATTTAAACGCGTTTATTTTACTCATGCTATTAATCCTTATCAAAATAAATGATTTCATCATTAAGAACAGTTTATGGAGATAATATTTGGTCTTTGAATGATTAAAATTGGACGTTTGGTTTTGAAGTTATGGCGAAATTAAAATATTACGATTTCTGCTGCACGGCCCGTTGCGAAGTGGGCGTCACCAAGGCGGGGGTGCGCGTGCGGGAGGGGAGTTTAGATCTATGAGTAAGGTACCCGCGCGGCTCAGTCGCGAGGTCGGCTCCCTACGCAGCGGTCGTGCGCGAAGTCTATATAGTATAAAAATGAATCGCAAAATGTGTTGGTAAGCGCATAACTCAACAACGCCTGGACCAATTTGGCCAAATCTTTTTTTAAAATGTTCGTTGAAGTTCAAGGATGGTTTTTACGGCGAGAAAAATTAGAATTATTGCTGGAAAAACCCTAAAAATAGCCCTTTTCTTTTTCCCATACAAATGATTTGTAACTAAAACGTAGTCAATTTGAGCTTTATTGCTATGGTATAAAGTTCATATTAAATTACAAGCACTTGAATTATTAATTTTAAGGCGATACGAAGTTCGCGGGGTCAGCTAGTGTAATATAATTATGGAACAGTTGCAAATTGGTCCCAACTCAGCATGTGGTCCTGGCATGTTTTCGCTACTTTTGATTCAGGCAATGTCGCTGGTTTTGAGTCGACATTGTCGCTACTTTTGATTCAAGCTATGTCGCTGCTTTTGCTATCAACAGTGGTGTTGATTCATTTATGCATTTCTAGGACATAAGACACTCATTTTTAGGGTTCCGTATCCGAAGAGTGCCAAGTCTCCGCTGTCCGTCCGTCTGTCAGCGGGCTGTATCTTATGAACTGTAATAGGTTGAGAGTTAAAATGTTCAGTGTGTATTTCTATTGCCGCTATAACAGATAATAAAAATAAAATAAATAAATTAAAGGGGGGCCCCATACAAGAAACATTTATGACACCGAGACGGCCTCGGTGGCGTGGCGGGCGATTGCTGGGCAGAGACGCAAGAGGCGCGGCTTCGATTCCCGCTTCGGAAGAAAAGTTTGCAATTTCTGCAAATATTTCCTCCGGGTCTGGGTGTTGTGGTAGCATGGTACTCGTAGTTTCTGATACCCACGACACAGGGAATCCTAGTGCGGGGTCAGGACTATGTATGTGTTGGGTGTCACTGATTCGACTCGCACTTGACAGGTTTTTTCTGTTTGTGTTTCCAGGAAAGCCGCTATCGGAGCTATCATTGATCCGGGCGACTATAGGCGACGCCTTGCTCGATATGTACGCCAGTGAGAGTGCTGAGTACTTCACGGCGGGCCTGTTGGACGGGTACCAGGAGCCGGATGCGGAAATGGAAGTAGCTATGTGCAGGTACCTACCTTGGTAGTACCTACCTATGTATATTCCAAGTTTCATTTAATATCAATTTATTTATTTAATTTGAACGGTAACAACAACCACTTACACTAATTAACTTAAAAGTCGCTTTATAAAAGCAGAAAACGAATAAAAAACAAAAACATAATAAAAACAGAAAACGAAAAAAAAACAAAAAATAACAATAAAAATTGAAATTTAAATGTTTGTACTTCTCCGCTGGACTGGGAGTAAAAAAAACGTAGAATGCGTCCAGCTGCTTCTCTTCCGGAGCATGTCGTAAAAGTCGACTAAGGGATAGTTTCCTCTCCAACTTGATGCACCCTCTATACGGGCGATGGGCTGATCACCTGTCACCATGGTTCACCATATCCATCTTTATAGTTTTGGATCAAAAGTGACTGCAGGTTTTCTTATGATTACTTGTGGTTCTGCCTACACCGCTTGATACGGGCGTGATCATACTTATTATATAAATACGAAAGTTTGTGAAGAAGTTTGAATGTTTGGATGTTTGTGCCTCAATCACGCCTAAACGGCTGAACGGATTTGATTGAAACTTAGAATATACATAGTACTTGTGCTGGATTAACATATAGGCTATTTTTCATCTGGGTACCACGCGAGCGAAGCCGCGGGAGGCAGCTAGTAATATATATGTATGTATAATAATAATAATAAATATTTGTGGACATTTAACACAGCGCCATCTAGCCCCAAACTAAGCAAAGCTTGTACTATGGGAATTAGATGCCTGATAGAATACTTATATACTTTTTTATGTATGATAAACCTCTTTGTTTAGAAACTTCATGGCGAACCATGGGCTGTCGACAATGTTGAAGCTGCTGTCCATCCCGTCTCTGGATAATGAAATGGAGTGCAAGAAGATGTTCGAGGACATGAGGCATCTTACAACCAGGGGGGACACATTGGACGGCATTAATATGTTCATTGGTAAGATTGATCTTTTAGATTTGCTGCCTTTTGGTTTTGGAACGACCTTCCGCCGCCTATTCAGACCCTAAAAATAAATAAATAACACCCAACAGTCACATACATAGTCCTGACCCCACACTAGTATTCCTTGTGTCGTGGGTATCAGAAACTACGAGTACCATGCTACCACAACACCCAGACCCGGAAGATATATTTGCAACATGCAAACATTTCTTCCGCAGCGGGAATCGAACCCGCGCCTCTTGCGACTCTGCCGAGCAATCGCCCGCCACGCCACCGAGACCGAAAACATTAAACACTTAAAAAAGGACTACTGTCTTCCCAAGAAAGCTCATAATTTATTAATTTATTCACTTTTAGATGTACTTTACCATAATAAATTTTCAAAAAATTTAGGGATCCGTTAGAAAATTGCAATATTTTAACCCAAGGTAGAAAACCCAAAATAGTTTTTGGCGTGCGCTGCGAAAACTATTGATTATAGAACAAAATAATGTACTACACGCGTACGAAGTCGCGGGCAACAGCTAGCCTATTAGACGGCCTCGGTGGCGTGGCGGGCGATTGCTCGGCAGAGACGCAAGAGGCGCGGGTTCGATTCCCGCTGCGGAAGAAATGTTTGCATGTTCTGTAAATATTTCTTCCGGGTCTGGGTGTTGTGGTACCATGGTACTCGTAGTTTCTGATACCCACGACACAGGGAATCCTAGTGTGGGGTCAGGACTATGTATGTGACTGTTGGCTGTTATTTATTATTTATTTATTGTTATTTTCAGCTATGAATGGAATACACCACGCGGGCGTTACAATGGCACAGGAGATCAAACAAATCCGAAATCCACTTCTACATCCCGCGTTTATATTCAAAAAGGCATTTGCTAACAGACATCAGGTAAGTCTGAAACTAGACTTTAGTACGCGACAAAACTACTAAGCAAATGTACGTCACTCTAGTGAAGCGTACGTGGCGTAGCTTGCTTAGGCGTTCTTGATTGATCGTTAAAGTTAAGCAACGATATGCGCGGTCACAAATTGGGATGGGTGACCGCAAGTGACATTACGAGCTGAGCGCTTCCGTGCTTCGGTGGGCACGTTAAACAGTCGGTCCCGGCTTTTAAGTCGTTAAGCCATGACGGAGGCCTTTAGGCGGCCTAAAAACTCCGTCACTAGAGTTGGCCACTAGCTCATACGAACATACATACTGCCGTCATAAGAAAAAAAAGACTTATTTGTCATTTTTTTCATAATTGAGTTCATACATCATCGGAATTATTAAAAAAAGACGCATCTACCAGTATTTTTTTATGTAGAAACGTCCTTTTTTCTTATAACGGCAGTATACTAGAGTTTACCTAAAGTATAAGTATTTTTATTTTTTACAGGAGAAGGACGACCCCAAACTTACCCTGTACCTAGCTGAGCACTTGCACCCCACTCTGAAGCCACCCTCGGAGCAGCTCGAGTACTGCGTGCTGCGGATGCGCTTCGCCTGCGAGACCCTGATGGCGAGACATGGAAAGGACGTGCCTACAGCCTACACGTAACGCTTTTAACTTATACTCCTTCAAATAATATCATCATTTCATCACTTTCCTGCCCTTATCCCACTAGGTGGGGTCGGCACAACATGTTTTCCTCTTCCATCTTCTATCACTCGTCATCTCAGTACTCACTCCTTTCATACGCATGTCCTCTTTCACACAATCCATCCATCTTTTCTTAGGCCTTCCTCTGCCCGTGTATCCATCCATATTCATAATCAGCAATTTCCTTGTAACATGACTTTAAGTTGACAGTTTCGGTGGCGTGGCGGGCGATTGCTCGGCAGAGGCGCAAGAGGCGCGGGTTCGATTCCCGCTGCGGAAGAAATGTTTGCATGATCTGTAAATATTTCTTACGGGTCTGGGTGTTGTGGTGCCATGGTACTCGTAGTTTCTGATACCCACGACACAGAATCCTAGTGTGGGCTCAGGACTATGTATGTGACTGTTGGGTGTTATTTATTTTTTTGTTTATAACACCCAACAGTAAAGAAAAAACATAGAATGCATCCAGCTGCTTCTCTCCCCGAGCATGTCGTAAAAGTCGACTAAGAGATAGTATCCTCCAACATGATGAGATACAATAAGCAAGTATTCCCAAGGAGGGTTGACGTCAGGCAGGCGGCCGGTCATAAACACCTTAGCCAAAACTCTTACAGCATGATGATGGCTTCCGTATGTCAAACATAGAATGATGACTTTGTATACTTTCTTCTTGATTTTTATATTTGTCTGATCTTGATATTTTAGGCTCCATATTTTTATTTTATTTATTATCCTACTAATATTATAAACGCGAAAGTTTGTAAGTATGGATGTTTGTTACTCGTTCACGCCTAAACAGTTGAACGGATTTGAATAAAACTTGGAATATACATATTATATGTGCTGGATTAACAGCTAGCTTTCGCCCGCGGCTTCGCTCGCGTTGTATCCAAACAAAAAGTAGCCTATATGTTATTCCAGCACACATACTATGTGTATTCCAAGTTTCATTCAAATCCGTTCAGCCGTTACGGCGTGATTGAGGCACAAACATACATCGTCACATCCACACATCCTCACAAACTTCCGCATTTATAATATTAGTAGGATATTTTATCCGGTTAATTAAATAACTAAAGCATTTCCTATGTTTTTCAGAGAACTAAATAGATTGGCAGATGCGGGGACAGAGATCCTCGTGATGACAGCAGTTCTGGCGAGAGCATCAAGGTATTAATGAAATGAAATGAAATTTTATTGCATAAAATGTGGTCCAATGTAGATGTCATAGTCTTAAAAGTACTTAAATAATAATGTCCAACACATTTCGTTGATATAGTCAGCATGCAATAAAAATATATAATGTTTGTCAAAATTTGTTCTACCTAATACATTAATAAAATCAGTCAAATAAGGATTAATATGATATTCATACACTAATACAATAATAATAATAATTTAAATTTTAAAAAATTCATTAAGATTGTAAAAACAACTGTCAACTAACCATTTATAAAGTTTGGCTTGAAATTGCCGTTCAGGGAGTTCTGTCATTTCACGCGGGATATATGATTAAACACTTTTATTGCTATGTGATACTATTTCTAGTATTAATAGTAATTTTTGTTTAACATATTTTTATACTCTTAAACATACTTCTCCGCTGGACTGGGAGCAAAGAAAAAGCATAGAATGCGTCCAGCTGCTTCTCTCCCCGAGCATGTCGTAAAAGTCGACTAAGGGATAGTATCCTCCAACATGATGAACCATCTATATTGGCGATGGGCTGATCACCTGCCACCATGGTTCACATCTTGGGACTTTGAATCAGTGGCTGCAAGTTTTCTTATGATTTACTTGTGGCCCTGCCCACCCACATCAATGTATGTCATTTCTAGTTATTATCCTACTAATATTATAAATGCGAAAGTTTGTGGATGTGACAATGTATGTTTGTGCCTCAATCACTCCCAAACGGCTGAACGGATTCTAATGAAATTTGGAATATAAATAATACGTGTGCTGGATTAACATATAGGCTACTTTTTATCCGGGTACATCGCGAGCGGCAGCTAATAGTTCAAATGTGTGCTTGTTTTTCCCAGGTCATACTGCATCGGTGTGAGGAATGCGCAGGTGGAAATGAAACTGGCAGCCTCCTTCGTCGATCAAACTAAGGACAAAGTACGTCGGCTGATCAAGGAGATAGACGACGGAGAGTATCTGAACAGGGATCACTTCAGAATTCAATTCGGGAAGAAAATATTTGAAACTAACTCATTAGTGGTCGAGAAGCCTACGACTCGGGTGTTTTGGTGAAAACGTCCTAAGAAAATAGTTAGCTATAGTAGATGATTTATACAGCGTCAGGGGGCAACTTTTATCTTTACAAACGGGACGCTGTAGTGCCCGGGACGAATTAAGATGAAGTAGGCTTGCCCAACACCTATTCCATCCTCTCAGCTTAGTCGGCCATGTCCAGAAAGACATGGTCAATACGTGCGGAGCTGACTAAGCCGCGGGTTTCCTCACGATGTTTTCCTTCGCCGTTTGAGAGCACTGGTATAGCGCACATAAATTTTTCGCACAGAAAAATCCTTTGGTACACGACCGGGTTTGAACCTACGGCCTTAGGATCGGAGGGCAGGGCAGTTACCACTAGACCAGTACTCAGTTGAATGAACCCGGTATTAGAATAGAAAGTATGATAAATAAATATGGCTTTTATTAAGTAGTTAAAATGTATGAATTTCTTTTGTAAATAAAACACTTTGTTACTGTTTGTGATATTTTATTTTCTAATCTGACTTACAACTTATTTTAAACTAATTTTAACTAAAATCTCAGACCTACTTTTTAGGGTTCCGTACCCGAAAGGTACTAACAGGACCCTATTACTAAGTCTCCGCTGTCTGTCTGTCCGTCTGTCTGTCAGCGTCTTATGAACCGTAATAGATAGAGTTGAAATTTTCAGTTTGTATTTCTATTGCCGTTATAAGAACAAAGTAAAAGGAATTCCCAAACAAGCAACACTTATTTATCTACATGTACGATGGTACGGAACCCTTCGTATGCGAATTAGACTCACACTTAACCGGTTTTATTACTCTAAGGCCTATAGCCTCCTTTAGGGTAGACACTGATGTAAGAGATATCTTCTTTCACCGGTTTGAACTTGTCCCCGATAGTGACATTCTTCTTCACTCGTTTACGTAATTTCGCTACTCCTTTCGCCACCTAGAAAAAAACGGTTTAACTTACTATTTATAAATGGTAAACAAACCGTCAATACTTACCTAAAACTTACTTTTTCATTAGGTAGGTACGTGGCCCACCTCATTCATTATTTAAATAATATTTGTGTAAACGCAAAGAAAGGGTCAAAATTGTAAATTTTACTATTAATGAGGATACTAATACGTTTGGTGTGCCGCAAGGAAGTGTGCTGGGGCCAAATTTATTCCTGCAGCTTACTGAAAACCTGTCGTAAAATTAGTAACCACAAAGTAAAAGTCAATTTTTTTTTAAGTATTACCTTTTCTAAAGTTTTCTTCTCAATAAACGCGGCAGGTTTCTCCAAGTTAGCGTCCACGGCCCGCACCTTATTCTTCTCCTTCCGTTTGTAGTAGAACACCTCCCAGGCTAGAGTTAGCATTGCAAGACCCAGTCCGAAGAGTGTCGCTATGAAGACACCACCTAAAACACGGACAAATGACGACCTCAGTGGCGTGGTGGGCGAGCGCTCGGCTGAGACGCAAGAGGCGCGGGTTCGATTCCCGCAGCGGGAGAAATATTTGTGTGTTCTGCAAATATTTCTTCCGGGTCTGGGTGTTGTACCTATGTAAAAGTATTTACAAAAAAAAGTATAAGTATTCTATCGGCCATCTGGTGTCCATAATACAAGCTTTGCTTAGTTTGGGACTAGATGGAGAAGATACCTACTATGCCTTAGTCGATTTTTACGACATGCTCGGGGAGAGAAGCAGCTGGACGCATTTTATGTACTAAGTACATACCTAAGTAATGTTTAAATGAAATTGGTATATTTGGATCATCGAGCAAATATACCTAACACAGTTTTAAAACCAACGTTAAAAAGTACATTTTAAGTCTACAATGTGATTCGCCGTGATTATGGTCGACCTTTACCTTGTTTTCTTTAAATATTTGTTTTCTTTTAGTTTTAGTTTTTGTTTGATTTCGATTTTTGATTTTGTTTAGTTTGTTGAGTATCGTTATTATTATGTAAACATAATATTACGGATTGTAAAGGGTGTGAAGAGCGTGTGTTGGCCAGTGACGCGCTCTGAAAGGTGCCACGGAAGAACAGCGCTGTAGTTGCTTCCGGGCTCTGCAGCACACGCTGAGTGGTTGCCTTTTTGACTAACAATTTGTTATTATTTTTTTTGTTTTAACTGTGTTTTTATTTGATTGATATTTTTGTGAGTATTTGTGGGCCAAATAAATAGTTTCTTTCTTTCTTTCTTTCAAATGATTTGGATATACCTAAACTCTCCAACGTGATCCCTTCTGACTCATCCGCGTCGGGGCAGGCTTGGCGAGCTGTTTCATTCCAGTACCTGAAATTAAATTTGAAATTTAAATCTAAGGTATTTAAGAGACTTAGGTACCCCCGAATACTCAAACGCGACTCAAGAGTTGAGCACGTTTCAACACACGGTTTTTTGACAGATTCTGATGAAAATCTGTCAAAAAAATCGTCATTTGAGCCGTGCTCAACTCTGAGTCGCATTTGAGTATTCGGGGGTTAATCTCTTATTTGCTTTAGATTTAAATAAGGAAGGACGTGCTCGGGTCCAGCTTGCTGTTATGTCAAAATAACAAAAAAAAACATTGTTTAAAAATAAACCGTAATTTGAAAATCGGCTTTGAACCTTTTACTCAAGAAACCATACGGGTTTAGCAAGTAATTAAAAAAAACTATACAAAGGTTTTTCTCTTCTCTGTGGATTTTACTATTCGTCCTGTTGGCGGGAATTCGTATCAGTGGAAATTAAAAATGAATGAATGAATGATTTTATCTTATGTTACGAAAGATTGAATGAATAAATGATTCATATTGATGAATGCGACAGCCTCGGTGGCGTGGCGGGCGATTGCCCGGCGGAGACGCAAGAGGCGCGGGTTCGATTCCCGCTGCGGAAGAAATGTTTGCATGTTCTGCAAATATTTCTTCCGGGTCTGGGTGTTGTGGTAGCATGGTACTCGTAGTTTCTGATACCCACGACACAGGGAATCCTAGTGTGGGGTCAGGACTATGTATGTGACTGTTGGGTTTTTAAAAAGAAAAAAAAAAGTAAAAAAAAGAATGAATATTTATTTTGAATAGTTGTTCTAGCAGGCCTTGTTTCTACAGCTCTAGCAGTGCTATAATTACTGATTCTTACTTCCTCACACGCTTTTAAAGTGATAGACAACACTAGTGTGATGCTATCCTATGATTAGTGTGAATTAATGTGATTCTAGTACGTGAATTCGTATCAGTGGAGATGAACGAATGAATGAATGATGTATAGCTTTTTGGTTATGAACATAATTTGCTCTAAAACTGCGAACGAATTAACTCAATGATCGTCAAATCGTAGAATAAGTTGATTACTTGGCCCCCAGTTGTTCCAGCAGCCGTTGTTTCTGCAGTTCGAGCAGCGCCCTCGACAGTTGCTCCTGGAGTCTCGAGCCCTGTTGTACGGCAACAGCGTAGGGTTGTTCCGCAAACACCTCGCCTACTTCTGTGAGGTTGCAATTACGAGTGATCTCGTATCTATGGAGAACGACAAAATAGTAACATAATGGAGTTCTTTTATAACTAGCATGGTTCGTATCTGTGGAGGTTAAGAATTAATTAATAGATTATGAATGGATTAATGATTTCTTATAAACACATCAACAACGTCTAGGGATATTTCGGATTTTCTCAATTTACTCAAAATTTATTATAAATAATATGGAACATGTATATATTTTTAAAAAGCCCATTTATCAGACTAGAACTTAGAATGAAATAAAAATATTTTTTTTGCTTAAATAAAATTTTATTTAAATAAAAACAAAAAGTGAAAAAATTGTACAACTAAGGATGAATGTGTTTTTTAAGAAAAAGTGAAAAATTAAGCGAAATGATTCCGATTTTTACAATTATACGAAAAATCAGTAGTCAGTAAATCCACCCATGACGTTAACAACGGTTCTGCAACGGTTTTTCATGCTTTGAATCAAGTTTTCAAAATCTTGCTGCGGGATATTGTCCCAAGTCCTGCTAACATGCAAAAAAAGTTGCTCTTCAGTCGCAATGTTTGCAGGAAAATGGTTTCTAGCTCATCTTTGGTGCATGTCCCACGCGTGCTCTATGGGGTTTAGGTCTGGTGTTTGCGCGGGCCAGTTTAAGACCGACACATCGGGCTCCTGCAGCCAGCTGGTCACCACTCGCGCTGTGTTCGGACGGGTGTTGTCGTGCATGAGCGTGAATTCTTTGCCCAATTCATTGGCACCTGGTTATGGTATTTTTCAGCGGTCATGGTGTTTCTGATCCAAACGTGGTCTGTTCTTCCACCAACACGAATTCTCGCCCAAACCATAATTGTTCCGCCGTGGTATGGATGAATTTCCTGAGAGTGTTGCAGACGGCTCTCACGACCAGGAACTCGCCATACACGTACTCTTCGTGAATCTGGATGGAAACCGAATCGGGACTCATCGGTAAACAGCACTACAGACTACTGGTTATCTTCCCAGAGCAAATGTTCACGAGCCCGCTGTAATCTTCGTCCACGATTTCCTCGGCGTAGTTCTAGAGTACAAAGCGGTCTGCAAGCATGAAGGTTAGCTTCATGCAGTCTTCTCCTCACAGTTTGGTCACTCACAAGCAACTGGTGCTCTGGCTGGAGCCTTTGAACCAACTGCATGGCCGTAACATTTGGTTGTCTTCTCGCTGCAACTTGCAAAAATCTAGCCATGGGTGTCTTTCAGCCACTTCACGGGTAGCACGATAACGTGACCATAATCTTGATATCACGTTTTGTTTTGTTCCAATCTCCTCAGCAATATTCCGCTGAGTAGCCCCCGCTTGGAGCATGCCTACTGCCCTTAACATTTCATCTCTGGTTAAATGGCGTCGCTGCATGATACATTTAATTGCATAATTTCGAAATTAATCGATAACTTGCTTTAAAACTTCAATTTTACACAAAAAAATACCAAAAACTATGGTAGGTAAATTGAAAACTTCGACCTTCGCTCTATGAATACCGCGCAAATCTTTTGTTTAAAATTATTTTTTTCAAATTTAAATTTGGAATCATTAAAATAGACCTATAAAATAAGATTTTATCAAAAGATTTTAAAAATAACCAATATTTTTAGAATTTAAGAACTTTATACAAAATATCCCTAGACGTTGTTGATGTGTGTATGTGGAGATGAACGAATGAGTGAATGATTTGTTGTAACATACAGTGCAACTGGGTCTTTGGCCTGCAAATGACATTTAAAATAGAAAATAAAAAGAACATAAGAAATCGATTATGGCAAATGTACCTAATTATGCTACATAAATTCTAAGCATTCGGGTATTTTATTCTTTTAAATATAATAGGTACTTTTAGAGGCGTTAGGTCTGTTATATATTTTTTTTATTATATCGTTTTTATCCGTGTGGACCTGTAACTGGCTTCTCTTTTTCTTCTTCATTTCTAATTAAGCCGTTGGTCTTTCAAATAAATAAATATATATTTCCGAATTTGGCCACGCGCTAAAAAAAATATTTCCGCACTGTAGGTAGGTAGGTACCATCATGGTTCATATCTGTGAAGATGAACGAATGATTGAATGAATGATTAAAGGCTGAATGAATGGAAATATAATTCTACTAATATTATGAATACGAACTGACGATGTATGTTTGTGTCTCAATCACGCCGTAACGACTGAGCGGATTTGAATTAAACTCGTAATATACATAGTACCTATGTGTGCTAGAATAACATATGGGCTAATTTTTGCCCGGATATCACGCGAGAGAAGCCGCGGGCGAAAGCTAGTATAATAATAAATAGATGTCTATTATTAGATCTCAACAAGTAATGAAGACCAACTTTATTTCAGCAGAATCGTGGATGAAAGCGAAGTCCGCGTCTGTGTGGTCATTGACCTGCTGGAACCCAGTCCTTGCGTCTGGTACAGGCCCTGTAATAGACAATCAATAATTATACGTAGTTATGCGATAATATTCCAATCCACATTAATTAAAAATGAATAGTAGGTATTTTTCTTTACTTATTTATTTATTTATTTATTAGGCAACGCCAACAGAACACATAATAAAAACTGTTATGAATGTTTACAATAAAATAGTACTATAGAATGTGCTCCAATTATAGGCATGCACAGCATTGGCAGCAACAGCTAGTAGAAATATATACCTATATATAATCTTACTTATATTATAAATGCGAAAGTTTGTGAGTTTGGATGTTTGGATGTTTGTGCCTCAATCACGCCTAAACGGCTGAACGGATTTGAATGAAACTTGGAACATACATAGTACATGTGCTGGATTAACATATAGGCTATTTTTTGTTCAGGTACCACGCGAACGAAGCTGCGGGCGGCAGCTAGTATAATATAACAAAAAAAACAATTCTAACTTAACAATCAAAGGATTTACCTGAAGCGTTGATAGCTAGCAGGATGTGGCCGTACTGTTCTCTGATAGGGTAATCCCAAACTCGGTACTGAGACTGATCCGATGTTGCGTTTAGTGTTATTTCTTTCCAAACTCTACAAAAAAAACATTTTATTACATTATGGATACTTCTCTGCTGGACTGGGAGTGAAGAAAAAACAGAATGCGTCCAGCTTCTCTCCCAGAGCATGACGTAAAAGTCGACTAAGGGATAGTATCCTCCAACATGATGAGATACAATAAGCAAGTATTCCCAAGGAGGGTTGACGTCAGGCAGGCGGCCGGTCATAAAACACCTTAGCCAAAACTCTTACAGCATGGTCCAAGGATCATGTGACGACCCCACATAGAATGGGATAAGGACAGGAAGATGATGATGGAAACTGAAATGATACTGAAATACATTGTTGTTAATTTTAGGTACAAAGTAAGTTCGTATAAGCTAGTGGCAAACTTTTGTAACGGAGTTTTTAGGTGCCCTCCGAAGCATGGAAGCGCTCAGCTCGTAATACCACTTGCGGTCACCCACAAACATTGTGACCGCGCACAACGTTGCTTGAATTCATCGATCAATCAAGAACGTCTAAACAAGCTACGCCACGAGCGCTTCATTTTAGGTGAAAAATCGAATTAGAATATTTAGTTCTTCTATGGGAGACTGGTTTATTATTTAGGCCCGGCGCACACTATCGGCACGGCATCGGCATGCCAAGGGATTAGGCGTCCTTAGTTAGTGAAGCCACACAAAACCGTGCTCCTGCAAGTAAACATACACGCTCACGCACACACCTACACTAAAACCATGCTCATCACTCTCGAGTCGTCGTCTAGTACCTAAACTTAAAATTGAAAAATAGAATAATGCCTTCCTGTGTAGTGAAAACTTGTAAAAACAGCAGCAAATCACATAAAGTCTCACGGAATCACTTTTCAGTTATAAGTACTTCAAATAACATCGCTTCTTAATTGAATTTTAGGTTACTTGGAATACAAAACCTTCGACACACGATAAAAAGGTGGCTTCACTTTTGTTGTTAGCGGCGCGGCGTCTTTTGTTTGATTTGGTCTGAGATCACCAATGTTCATCACTGACCTGTAAAGCGTGTCCTCTGCGAACTTCATGTTGATGAAGTACTGGTGTATGGTCGAGGACTCCACCACTGTGTAGTTGATGCGGGACTGGCGCGCCAGTTGCTCCAGCGATGACACGGGGGTCTAGTATGAGGGATATTCGATTATTGATTTGATTGTCCTAGTAACAATCAGATAAATAAATAATAAATATTTGTGGACATATCACACAGCGCCATCTAGCCCCAAACTAAGCAAAGCTTGTACTATGGGAACCAGATGGCTGATAGAATGTTTATAAATACTTTTTTTTTGTAAATACATACTTATAGTACATAATACTTCAACACCCAGACGCGAAAAAATATTTGCAGAGCTTGCAAACATTTCTCCCGCAGCGGGAACCGAACCCGCACCTCTTGCGTCTCAGCCGAGCACTCGCCCGCCACGCCACCGAGGTCGTCAATCGTCAGATCAATAATCTCTGTCTTCTCTGTCTCTCTATTGTAGGACCTAGAAAAAAGTTCGAAAACATGGTGTCAGGTGCTCGAAAGGAGCTTTTGAGGCGCACTTTAAATCCTTTCACCACACTGGTCCAGCCACGAGCGTACGCCCAGATGTCTTAAACCAGACTAAACCTCTCCTAAGTGTGTTTAATCATCCTACAACTGTGTTAAGCCGCCCCTAAAGTATCTTAACCTACCCGCATTTCAACAGTGAGGAAAGCAGCGAGGTTGGCGGTGAATGAGGCTATAAGAACACTACAAACAGCCAGCAAACAAGCCCAGATGCCTTAGGTGCCTCGGCGCCCCCTTGTGGAGTGAGCTACCTACCTGCATCCTTTCAACAGTGAGGAAAGCAGCGAGGTTGGCGGTAAATGAGGCTATAAGAACACTACAAACAGCCAGCAAACAAGCCCAGATGCCTTAGGCACCTCGGCGCCCCTTGTGGAGTGAGCTACCTACCTGCATCCTTTCAACAGTGAGGAAAGCAGCGAGGTTGGCGGTAAATGAGGCTATAAGAACATTACAAACAGCCAGCAAACAAGCGCAGATGCCTTAGGTGCCTCGGCGCCCCCTTGTGGAGTGAGCTACCTACCTGCATCCTTTCAACAGTGAGGAAGGCAGCGAGGTTGGCGGTGAATGTGGCCAACATGAGCACCACGAACAGCCAGTAAGCGGCCACGAGCGTGCGGCCAGACAGCGCTTTAGGCGCCTCACCACCGCCTTGCGGAGTGAACGACGTCAGCGCGAACCAGAAACTCTCCTTCAATGTGAATTCTCTGAAAATAGTAAAAAATGCTAGGATAATCACTTCTCCGCTGGAATAAATAGATAAAATAAAAAAAAATTGAGGTCTTATCACACAGTGGAGCTAGCCCCAAACTAAGCAAAGGAATGGAATATTATATTAAATACTAGCTGCCGCCCGCGGCTTCGCTCGCGTGGTACCGGGATAAAAAATAGCCTATATGTTAATCCAGTACATGTACTATGTATATTCCAAGTTTCATTCAAATCCGTTCAGCCGTTTAGGCGTGATTGAGGCACAAACATCCAAACTCACAAACTTTCGCATTTATAATATAAGTAAGAAGTAAGATGTAGGTAGTTTATTTAAATATTGCGAGCACTGGTGATTGAATCCACGACCAGAAGGCGGGGTGATCATTTTCCAAAAGTAGTGGAGTGTAGTGGAGCATAGTGGGGTGTAGTGGGGTGTTGTGGAATGTAATAGGACCTATTTTATAATAAGGAAACATAACCAACTCGACCTAAGTTTCACATTGCGGTTTCTCCAAGTAGAGAAAAAATAACTAAGAAGTAAGTTAATAAATTTTCGACTACAAAATTATAGTCCAAAGTTAGAATTACTGTTTTTTTGCGTGTTCTGAAATGAAAACTATGACAGCTATGGCCATGGTTGTAAGACTGAAAAATGCAGAAAAAAATGGTGATTTTCATGATATGTTTAACTCAATTTTGACCAAATAGCTAGTTAGTGACTTTTTGCTCTACGGCGACGATAATAGGATGTTGTGGGATGTAGTAGGATGTAACAAACCTGCAAGGATAGGGGTATGCCTCAGGGTTGTTCTGCGCGGAGTAAGGCGAGTATTTGTCTAACAACCAGATCATGAACCCCGTGAGGACCAACGCAGCCACTATGCTGAGCCAGACCTCCGTGCGGAGGACCGTCATGAACTTGAAGAGGGAGGTTTTGCGGGTTGGTTTGCGGATCACTGAAATAGATATTAGTTTCTAAGGGTTCCGAACCAAAATGATGGAACCGCTTCTACAACATGCCTGTTTCTTAACGATATTTTCTTTTACCGTTTGAGAGTACTGGTACCTATAGCGCATGTAATTTTTTCGACGGAAGGACGGACGGACGGACAGCGGAGATTTAGTAATAGGATCCCGTTGACACCCTTCGGGTACGGAACCCTAAAAGGTTCTTTATAGAGTACCTATTAGTATCCCAGTCTGCTCGAAGTAAGGCGGCACGAAGTCAATGACCTCCTCACGTTCAGCTGTCATTGTCAACGCTGATACTGCCATATCCGTTTCCTGCAGTAAATAAATATTATGGGTAAACAGGGGTAAACTCCGCCCAGCGCATCCGTTACAAAAAAGAAAAAAAATGACAGTCAAAAATTTGACTTTGACAGAATAATACCTACTAATAATACTCTAAATAGCCCGACTGTTTCTTTTGTATTTCGTAAATTATTTTTATATATTGTAAATTATATTTGTATTTGTGACGAGAAGAGTGTTAGATATGAATGTGGAAGGATATGTGGGTAGAGGTAGGCCAAAGAAAAGATGGATGGACTGTGTGAAAGATGACATGAGTAAGAAACATCGAGCATGTAAGAAAGGAGTGAGCGTTGAGATGACTTCTGACAGAGGGAAATGGAAGAGAAATACATGTTGTGCCGACCCCACATAAAGTGGGACAAGGGCAGGGAAATGATGATTAGTTGTAAGTTTCTTTCTGTTAATAAAGTTCTTTGACAGATAATAAATAGAGGGTCTTCCAATAGGGACTTCCGAACTTTGACAGTTGATAGCGGCCATATTGTTGAAGCTACATCTGTCAAATTGGCTGTCATTTATTCAGCCCGTTTTGCCAAATCACCCTATTATCTTTGAGTTACAATGAACTAAAATGATACCAAAATACCGATCAATTTGCAGAAATAAGACATTTTTAGACTAGTCTGATTCACTAGATTGACATTAGTATCAAAAAATCGAATATGGCGGCTGTAATTTTGACTTCTGGAATGGGGGGGAGGGGTGGATACTGTGGGTAACTATTGCTGTGGTGGGCAGAATCACTTACTCCTCTCATTAGATCACCAACTACGCCATCCCACGATCCATTCGACAACTTTTTTCCAAAGCTACCGGTCTTAGGGGTCACTATTTCATAGTCGAATTCCATGGTCTGAAACAAAATCAGTCAAATTAGACAAAATATTCTCAAAATCGGTTTTTCTTTACTTCCAGTTCAGTGGAGAAGTAGTAGTTTTACCCCCGAATACTCAAACGCGGCTCATAGTTGATCACGTCTCAACTCACGGTTTTTTGACAGTTTCTGATGAAAATCTGTCAAAAAAAAAACGTCATTTGAGACGTGCTCAACTTTGAGATGCGTTTGAGTATTCGGGGGTTAAACGGTGAATTTATATTAAATAATATCACCCAACATCACACCCAACGTCACGTCGTCTAACAAAAGTCACATACATAGTCCTGACCCCACACTAGGATTCCCTGTGTCGTGGGTATCAGAAACTACGAGTACCATGGTACCACAACACCCAGACCCGGAACAAATATTTGCAGAACATGCAAACATTTCTTCCGCAGCGGGAATCGAACCCGCGCCTTTTGAGTCTCTGCCGAGCAATCGCCCGCCACGCCACCGAGGCCGTCATTGCATTTACGCCATGCATTGAAAATACAGTAAAACATTACCTCAGCCAATCTCTCAATGAGATCGATGCAGTATCCTTCGTACAGGGGCTGTCCTTCATCAGTGAACATGGGCTCTCCGGAGGCAGGGTCCAGCTTCGGGAAGGTCCAGGGAACCGCCTGTGTCCAAGAACTTGTCTTAGAATAAATATGAAGGCCTTTTACCATCAATAGTAGATGATTTATACAGTGTCAGGAGGCAAGTTTTACCTTCACAAACGGGTCGCTGTAGTGCCCGGGACGAATTAAGATGGAGTAGGCTTGCCCAGCACCTATTCCATTCTCTCAGCTTAGTCGGCCTTGTCCACAGGAGAGACATGGTCAATACGTGCGGAGCTGACTAAGCCGCGGGCTTCCTCGATGTTTTCCTTCACCGTTTAGCGCACATAAACTTTTCGAACAGAAAAATGGATGGTACTAAACTGCGTACTAAACACTAGTACTTACAGAAGAAGTTCCAATCCTAAAGAACATCCTCAACGGCACCAGAGATGCTCCCGGCAGCAGCCTGAACTCCTCGCCTGCAGACCAGCTCGCTACAACCTCTGAGCCTTCTTCAGGAGTGTACGAGGATAGGGTGAACCGGGTGCGCAGAAACAAAGAGGACCTAGAAAGAATGACCTGTTATCAGTTTGTGAAGCGCTCGTGGTGTAGCTTGCTTAGACGTTCTTGATTGATCGTTAAAGTTTGGATGGGTGACCGCAAGTTGTATTACGAGCTGAGCGCGTGCTTTGGAGGGCACGTTAAATTGTCGGTCCCGGCTTTTAAGTCAAGCCACGACGGAGGCCTTTAGGCGGCCTAAAAACTCCGTCACAAGAGTTGGCCACTAGCTCATACGAACTTATGAAGCTCGTAATGCCACTTGCGGTCACCCATCCAGATTGTGACAGCGCACAACGTTACTTAACTTCAACGATCAATCAAGAACGTCTAAGCAAGCTACGCCACTAGCACTTCAGCTACACCACGAGCGCATTATATCATGTGTATGCGTTGTATTGCTTACTTATCAGCATCCCAGTAAAAGATACTGTCGTTCCCCGATGTGTCATCAGCTAGTTGCTTGTAGAACCTCTCCCGGGTGCCGTTCATACCCTGGGGTTCGGAGCACTCCACCCTCGTGACGACAGCCTCCAGCTTAGAGGAGGTCTCCGTGAGGAGTTGAAGCAGGGAGGTTAGGATCAGCTGTTCACGCTGAAAGACCAGACGTCAGAGGCTGTGCCATAAGATTCCTTACACTATGATTACCTATAGGTGCTCGCTGACAAATATTTGTGGACATTTCACACAAGCATAGTTGTACTATGGGCACCAGATGGCTTATAGAATGCTATAGGTACTTTTTTTTCGTATTCACATACTTATAATAAGTACTACAACACCCAGACCCGGAAGAAATATTTGCAGAACATGAAAACATGGACTGGATCATCTTTAAGAGCGATGGGCTGACAGTCACCATGGTCCACCATGCCCATCTTGGGACTTTGAATCAGGAGTGGCTGTAAGTTTTCATAAGATTACTTGCGGTTCTGCGCACCCCATTAGGGATACGGGCGTGAAGGCCTTCCCTTGCTTTCTAGAACATACAAACATTTCTTCTGCCGCAGAATCGATCCATGTCTCAGTCGGACACGCCCGCTAAGCAATAAGGTTAGGACTATTGCCTAGACGAAAGGGAAACTATAAAAGAAAAAAAAACGATTAATCATCACATTACCTGAAAGTTCGAAGGGCATTGACAATCGTCTTTTCCCATAAGTTTGCAGCATTCCCCCGGGTCCGCCTGCAGCAGCATGGTGGGCCGCACCAGCGTGTTGGTGTCCAGGGTGTTATAGTCTGTGACCACGAGGTTCCAGCGGAAGTCGCGGCGGACTAGCTTCTCTTTGACAGCCTAAATTTAAACTTTGGCGGTTTATTCTGGCGGTTCAGCCGCCATGTTGAATTTTTTGACATTTCTTGCACATTTGTTTTTTTTATGACTGCACCTGTCATGTCAGATAATCTAGCCACGGGTACTTCTCTTTGAATGTCTGAATTTAGAATTTTGGCCGTTTAGCCGCCATGTTGGATTTTTTGACATTTCATATTCTATCTATCTATGTACTTTCACTATTTGTTTCGAACCAGTGAGGTGAAAGGATTTTCCTGCACTTGACACATATTTTCAAACTCTTTAGATTCTACGACATACCGGTTTCCTCACGATTTTGTCCTTCACAGTTAACACATATTTTTTCGAACAGTAAAATCTATTGGTACTCGACCGGATTTGAACCTACGACCTTTGGATAGAAAGGCGGGGCCGTTACTACTAGACTAATGCTCCTGGGCATCGAGTTTCCTCTTTCGACCAAATTTTTACCAATAAGTACCTAAGTCTGTGTTAACAAATTTTTCAAAAATCTGATCGATTGATTCCCTCAGTAGGTATGCGAGATAAATTACACTTTCCCTATCTTTTCCCAACATTATTATAGTGGTATGGTTTCGTCTTACGGCAGAGCACTGGTGGTCTAGTTGGTAGTGACCTCGCCTTCCGATCCTAAGGTCGTGGGTTCAAATCCGGTCGTGTACCAATGGATTTATCTGTGTGAAAAATTTATGTTCGCTATACCAGTACTCTCAAACGGTGAAGGAAAACATTGTGAGGAAACCTGCGGCTTAGTCAGCTCCGCAAGTATTGACCATGTCTTTCCTGTGGACAAGGCCGACTAAGCTGAGAGGATGGAATAGGTGTTGGGCAAGCCTACTCCATCTTAATTCGTCCCGGGCACTACAGCGTCCCGTCTGTGAAGGCAAAAGTTGCCTCCTGACACTGTATAAATCATCTACTATAGATGGTAAAAGGCCTTAGTTTATGGTTTCGTCCCATCCTACCCCAAGAGATACGGCCAGGGGTATGCTGCCGTCATATGAAAAAAGGACGTTTCTACATAAATTCCGAAATGGAGAAAAAATACTGGTAACTAGATGCGTCTTTTTTTATAGATTCCGATGATGTATATAACTCAATTATGAAAAAAATGTCAGATAGGTACGTCTTTTTTTCTTATGACGGCAGTATGGTGGGTCCGAATTGCTTGTTTTAAATTAGCCATCGTCTCTAGAGTTTGCATGGACACAAACCCGTGTATAAGTGTCCATAACGAAGACGCCATCTCCAACTAACACGTAGAAGGCCGGCTCAGGTCTCATGATCTTCAACGCGCGCGCAGAATCCCGGGAGAGACCCGCGTGGACCCAGACTCGGATGTTGGAGGCGCCGAGCAGATGATAAAGGGTTTTGTCCACGTCTATACAAGAATAGAATATAAATATTCATTTATACCCATAATCCTACTACTTCTCTGCTGGACTGGGAGTAAAGCAAAAGCATAGAATGCGTCCAGCTGCTTCTCTCCCCGAGCATGTCGTAAAAGTCGACTAAGGGATAGTATCCTCCAACATGATGGACCATCTATAAGGGCGATTGGCTGATCACCTGTCACCATTGTTCGCCATTTCCATCTTAGGATTTTTAATCAGAAGTGGCTGCGAGATTTCTTATGTTTACTTGTGGGTCTGCCTACCCCATTAGGGATATGGGCGTGATAATTGTATGTAGGTATATAATTCTATCCTAAGTACTAATATTATAAATGCGAACGTTTGTGTGGATGTGACGATGTATGCTTGTGCCTCAATCACGCCGTAACGACTGAACGGATTTGAATGAAACTTGGAATACACATAGTATGTGCGCTGAAATAACATATAGGCTACTTTTTGTCCGGATATCACGCGAGCGAAGCCGAGTGGAAGCTAGTATGATGTAAATCAAGGACATCTCAATAAATTGAATAATATGTTTCACTGACAATACAGTTTGATTATTTACTCTAGTACCCAAAAGTCAGAGTTGATCGAACGAGCGAAGCGAACGAAGGTACCTGCGACATATTCGGCGATTCAGCGTGATAATACCTATTTCTTTGTCTGTTAGAACTGAGCTTTTGAATTGATCGTTCAGTCTCAGAAATAAGTCGAAAGATTTGTATTCTAAAGATACGCAGAAGTTGCCAGAAATTTCTCGCTTCGCTCACTCAGCCAATTAGACGAAAACATTCGCTTACCCATCTCACTCTCCAACAGAATAGCGGCGTCAGTAGCGTTTCTAGATTCCAGGTAGCTGTCCATAGCTCCCACTAACTGCTGAGAGCCTAACAAAGTGCGTACCACAGGGACGCCTGAATCTAAAGCAAGCTGGTCTGCCATCTCCCACGGTGACCAGGAAAGGTCTACGATCAGGGATACTCCTTTGGAAACGGCGGAACATACTGAAATAGCATAGCTAATAAATAATAATAAGCAGATACGTATATAAACAGATAGGTACATAAGCAGATAAGTATATAAGCAGATACGTATATAAGCAGATAAGTTTATATATAAGATAAGTTCTGTTTGTTTGTCTCGCTAAAACTCCAGAACGGCTGGGCCAATTTAGCTGATTTTGGTTTTGAAATGTTTGTTGTCGTCCAGGGAAGGTTTTAACGGTGAAATTTCTGGATTCCGGATAGACTAGGAAAAATAATAGGTAAGTTTTATTTTTAGGTAAAACTGTCTATTTTTACCCGGGTACCATGCGAGCGAAGCTGCGGGCGGCAGCTAGTACTCAAACAAATAAATAGATCTTACATTTTCTGTAACTCTCATCTTCATTCTCCCGGTCGAGGTGAACAATATCTTCACCGAGTCGCAATACAGATTTCTGTTCAGTAATTTTCAGCACGCGTCCGATTTTATTAGACAAATCTTGTTCGTGAGATTCGACAATGAAAACTGCAAAACACGAACTATTTATAACTCTTACATTACTGAGTCAACGCACAGCGTAAACCATAAAGTCCTAGAAGCATGAAACTTGGAGGGTAGGTATATAAATAACACCCAACAGTCACATACATAGTCCTGACCCCACACTAGGATTCCCTGTGTCGTGGGTATCAGAAACTACGAGTACCATGGTACCACAACACCCAGACCCGGAATAAATATTTAGGTACAGATCATGCAAACATTTTTTCCGCAGCGGGAATCGACCCGCGCCTCTTGCGTCTCTGCTGAGCAACCGCCCGCCACGCCACCGAGGCCGTCAAGGTATATTCCTCTTATGGCTGTAGGCACTAAGAAAGGATTCCCAAAAATAAAAACAGGGATGAAGTTGCGGGGCATTTCATCCACTATCCTTTACAATGACGAATTTTTGACAGCTCTTGTTATATTTTAAAAAATTCGATACCAACATAATACCTTACTTAAGTTTGTGAGGATGTTGTGCCTCAACGGCTGAACGGATTTGAATGAAACTTGGAATATAGGTACATAGTTCATGTATATTAACATTATAGGCTATTTTTTATCCAGGTATTACGCGAGCGAAGCCGTGGGCGGCAGCTAGTTAAGCTAATATGCAACTTGTGATAGAAGTAAGTGATTCTATAGTAAATAATACTTACCAAATCTCAGGCTGATTTCCGAGGCAGCACAACCAAAATTAACCGAAAACATCAGCAAAAATAAAAATTGCGCCTCCATCTTGCAAAACTTAAATCATCGGTTACAAGAACTACAACGATTGCAGGTCTTTATTTTGTTTATTAATATCGAGGAAATATATTCTTGAAGCAGATACGGAATAAACAATGTTAAGAAAACGTAAAATAAAATTCGTAATTTCTCAAACATAACAATCTAGGTTGAATTCATTTATGTGCTACGCCTATTCTTTTTTTTATTTGTTAAGTACAATTTAGTCTTCTTGTTGTTTTTAAAAATCGTAAGAAATTCCAAATTTTCGACCACTCCGCAACTATATGGCTTTTAACAATAAAAATTAAATTAAATTAACGAAAGACTAGGCAGTGAGGTCTTTATCACTATCGCCTACTCAAAAGGGGAAATTATATAACAACAATTGTTAGAAATAGGCTTCTTTTTTGCTTTTAAGAATCGTTCAAATCGTCACAATTTTCAGCCACTCCGTTGAAAATGAGAAACCAATATGGCGTGCGGATACGTTGTTTAGTAATTGGTTGTGATTTCTGAACTCATACTTTGATGAATAATTGAGTATAAAGGCAAACAGTGTTAGACAAAAGACTTATTATTGTTTGTTACCGTTTCAAAATTATGGACAGCTGAATGGAAAAGTAAATTTGGTACCTATTTAAGTTTAGTTACTTTACTTTTTTAAAAACATGAATGCGTCCAGCTGCTTCTCTCCCTGAGCATGTCGTAAAAGTCGACTAAGGAATAGTACTATCCTCTCCAAAATGACGGACCACCTATATGGGTGATGGGCTGATCACCTGTCACCATGGTTCACCATATCCATTTGAGGTCTTTAAATCAGAAGTGGCTGTAAGTTTTCTTACGTTTACTTGTGGCCTTACCCACCTCATTAGGGATATGAGCGTGATAGTATGTAAGTTTGTATTTCTTCGTTGCCTTTTTAGGTAGATGCAATATACTTAGGTGCAATTAGCACTCTTGGGATAGCTTGCTTAGACATTCTTGATTGATCGTTGAAGTTAAGCAATTGAGCAGTCACAATTTTGATGGGTGACCGTAAGTGGCATTACGAGCTGAGCGCTTCCGTGCTTCGGAGGGCACGTTAAATTGTCGTTCCCGGCTTTTAAGTCATCAAAAACTCCGTCACAAGAGTTGGCCACTAGCTCATACGAACTTAGGTAGGTACTTATTGAATGTTTCGCTTTCCCTCCGAACTGTCCAAAAATATAATATTCACGACGCTAGTTCACGTAACAACCGTGATTTGATATTCTTATGTGCGTGGGAAACGACATACGGCCATAGACATGCAACCTACATGGTGTTTCGTTTCCTCTAAAAAATAACCTAGGTACCTACTTCGCCCAATGATTTATTTTACTTTTGACCACTAAAGCATGCGCTACACGGTTTGAAACGATGGTTTAAAACAGATGTTTCAAACCGTGTAGATAAATAAATAAATAACACCCAACAGTCACATACATAGTCCTGTCCTGACCCCACACTAGGATTCCCTGTGTCGTGGGTATCAGAAACTACGAGTACCATGGCACCACAACACCCAGACCCGGAAGAAATATTTACAGATCATGCAAACATTTCTTCCGCAGCGGGAATCGAACCCGCGCCTCTGGCGTCTTGCGCCACCGAGGCCGTCAAATATCGTCGAGATAGTGGTATCATACCAAATTTCGCATGACCATAAAACGCCGTTGGTAGCCAGGCGTGCTTGGCAAACCACTGCCAGAAGAGGTTTACCTAAAACTTGTTTCAAACCGACTAGGTAGTCGCTTGTTTAAAACCACGCGTACCACAGTCGCGCCGCTGCACGCGCCGAGCACAGACGTATGGAGAATTATGCAGATAATTATAAATGTCGTCGAAGTCCAGTAGATTTATTAATGTATATGACTCAAAATCATCATCGACCTCGATAGCACCAACAGTGGCCCCAACACCATCGAGGATACTGGAACACTGCTGCCAACATCCCAAGGTCCTTCTCCGGTACTTCAAGGAGCTGGGCTGGCTGGGGGAGGGTTAGCAGAGGGGATAATGCACAATACACCCCATCGCGGGACGTCAGTGCAGATCTTTGTTCCCCTAACATTAGAATTAGAATTAGAATGACTCAAAATGAGTCGTTCAGGAGATGAGACCTTGAGATCATAACATCGAAACTACCTAAGTACCTATCTCTTTCTAGTCGTGTCACTTGCTCATTCGAACCAGTAGTGTGGTGAAAGGATTTAAACTGTGCACTAAATAAATAATTTCCTCACCGTTTGAGAGTACCTACTGATAGTGAAGTGAAGTAAAAGTGAAGCCACACAAAACCGTGCTCCTGCAAGTAAAGATACACGCTCACGCAAACACCTACACTAAAACCATGCTCATCGCTCTTAGTACGTCACGAGTCGTCGTCTAGTGAACTTAAAATTAAAAAACAGAATTATGCCTTCCTGTGTAGTGAAAACTTGTAAAAACAGCAGCAAATCACATAAAAAGTCTCACGGAATCACTTTTCACTTGTAAGTACGTCAAATAACATCGTTTCTTAATTATTATACTATGAATTTTAGGTTACTTGGAACACAAATTCTCAAATTTTGTCCGAGTTCAGGAGTTAAAAAAAGTTGACATATTATTACTACTACAAAATAGCTTACTTCTGCTGTTTCATTTTCAGACAGGAATGGAATATTTTCGAATTTAGTTAATTTTCATACATTTGATTACCTATGCAATTTGTTTGCTATTCTTCTCTGCTGAACTGGAAGTAAAGAAAAAACAGAATGCGTCCAGCTGCTTCTCTCCCCGAGCATGTCGTAAAAGGCGACTAAGGAATAGTATCCTCCAACATGATGAGATACAATAAGCAAGTATTCCCAAGGAGGGTTGACGTCAGGCAGGCGGCCGGTCATAAAACACCTTAGCCAAAACTCTTACAGCATGATCCAAGGAACATGCTGTGCCGACCCCACATAGAGTGGGATAAGGGCAGGAAGATGATGATGCAATTTGTTTGCTATATTGGAACTTTCTTCCTTACTCCTTAATCCTTTTTTCGGCATGGCCAGTTTTTAAAGCCGGTCTCTTAAGAGGAGTGATGTTGGAACTTAGGTACTTTATTTTCTTATTAAGGGAACGGGAAATGAAATAAAACCATCAATATAATATATAATAACTATTTATGTAAGTATATAAACATTACATCGATAAGAAAAATAATTAATTTACCTAACTCACAAAAATTAAGGAAAATAAAATTCTTAAAACAACATACAACCTCACACTACATTAATTCATTAGAAAACTGATTTAATTATAAAAAAAACTCTTGCATTGAAATCTAAATTTCTGTTTATTCTAAAATTTACTTATTCTAACATTTTAATCAACTTTGCTTCAATTTACAATGTCTGGGTTCGTTTAGTGTTAAAAAAAATTAATTGGTCTTAAATTTTGCCATATTTTTTTTCTAATTACATCCTGTCATACGAACTTATTCAAAAAATCAGAAAAATATTGTAATGTCGGGGCCCAGTGGGGAAATTTATATGAGAAACGACCAAATTTACTTTATTTACATTAATTCCAAAATAGATCCATAGATCAGATTCTTAAGTTTAATCTAGATTTATTTTCAATGTAATATGAATTCTAAATGGATATTTTCGCTAAAGAACCCAAACGTAAACGTTTTGGACAGAGCGATAGCTCCCGTGAACTTATCTACCTCTTCAAATACTAAGAAATATTCTATATTATACAAATTTCCATACACCCAAAAGAAAAAAAATATCTTATTCTACTTTCAAAATAACAGAATCCAAAAAAAATAGTTACATTTCTCACGGTATAAGTATTTTTCTTCGTAAAATATGTCTCGTAATCTGTTGTGCAGAAAATATTGTGTCTTAGGTATTTAAAAAAAAGCAACAATCAAACATTTTTTTTATATTACTTCATAAACAAATGATATTTCATTAATTCAAAATAATAATTTGATTTCATCGAATACATACATAACGGCGTATAATTTTAAACACGTCAGAAAAACCGCAGAAAAAAATTGAAAGTAGAAGATACTTCTGCTCACAAAAATGTTCGTCTAATTGTTTAAGGTATTTATTTATTCTTTTTAGTAAAATAAACATTACACTTAAGTGAAACAATATGAAAATTCTTTTTGCTCAACAATGCCCACGATCAAATTTTTTCCCGCGGTTTTTCATAGGCCCGATCTATATAACAATACTTTCCGAACAACTGATTACAGGCACAGGAATTTTAAAACGTCTTACTGCATTGATCCCTAAAAAAAGTAGGTAAAATTGTAGGTACATGACATGTAATAACTCTTTGAATTCAAAGAGTTATTACATGCAATTCAAAATAATAATTCAAAGGCATTTGAAATATTGTCCAATGAATTCACTATTCATGGGATATTAAGGCCGTGCTCGAGTCCAGTCCATGTGTAAAAAATAACACAATCACTTATTGTTTGAAAACTATATTATTTTTTTGAAAATCCGTCTCAGTCATTCTGCTCAAAAAACGCAAAGCTGTATGTTGTTCAAGATCGATTTTCGTACGGCAGTTTTAAAAATATAAGGGATTTTATCTTATTTTTGACACAAAAAGTGTGACTCGAGTACCCTCCGAAGCAAGTGGCAGCGCGAAAGATCAACTTTGCATTTGTAACGCCATTCGAGCAGTGTCAATAACGCGGCAAGCTCTATCAAGACGACACTGACGCGGCGCCACTGAAGCTTGCTTCGAAAGTCCACCTTTAAGTTAATTTTATTTGATTTTGACGTTTTAAAAATTCTTTCAAGAGCGAAATTGAAATCAATAAACTAATTTTGTTTTAATAAATGCGTAATCCACAACGTATTGCGGATGCCAATTTTTACACGCGTGTGGAAGTTCATACTGCATTTTGAGAAAATCGTTCAAAGTTCACGTATTGTTTTTCGCCGATAGATGGCGTTATTACTAATTATTAAATAACCCTCGACCAAAAAAATTTTACAGGTCCTGGTCCACTTAGGTATAAAAATATTGTTTATATCTGCTCAATGTTGTAGGTATTGCTGGTGGGAAGGCAGTAGGTTGATTATTGAGCTATTGTATTATTACTATAGGCGTACTTTGTACGCAATTGTTACCTAAGGCTTATCCACATATTTATTTGGTCGAAGATAATTTAAATTTAATAATCCTCACTCTAAAATACTCTGTATAATGTGTATTTAAATATAATAAATATATTTGAACAATTCTCTCAAATATCGACGTGATTACAACGCCATATTGTTATTCTTATAAATAAAAAATACAAATCTAGGAACATTAAGAGCTTAACATAAAAATGTATGCTAAATAATTTATGTTTAATTAATGTGAATGGAAGATATTTTTATATTCGTAATATATAAAATGAACAAATTATATCTAAGAGATGTGTTGTACCGAAATATCGGTCTTGTAGCCTTAAAAATACAATAGTATTGGCTGTAGCAAGTCCTCATAAAGTCAAGTTTTGTGAATTTCTAGTGTTTTCTAAGTACAATTTTACTATTTTAAGTACCTACTCGTTTACTAAAAAAACGATGATTACATAATGGTTCAATAATTTAGTCAAACTCTTCCATGAAGCATTTGCTACAGCACATACATACTTTTTTGTATGAGTTATATAAAATAAAGTACATATCAATATGTATAAATCAATACATACATGTATTCGAAATAATAAATCCCTACTAACGAAATATACGTTAATACATAGACAATCAATAAGATTTCCTGCTTAATTCATTTGAAACATACATAAATACTCATAACTAAATAGAGTAAAAATAATAATTGCCAGTTAAAAAATCACATGATTGCATTAAAACTGCGAAGAATCTATAAAAACTGCTAAACAAGTGAGCTAAGATTAGAAAATAAATAGATGCGCCGGAAACGGGAAGCTAAGATATTTTGAAATCAGATCGTTGGAACGCAAGAACGCCAACTTACCAAACCGCAATGTGAGATCACGACAAAATACTTTTTCTTTCTCTAAAAAATGTTAAAAATTTTGGTACCGAGTTGGTGTATTTCTTTTGGCAAGTTGGCGGCATTGATATATAGGGATCATTGCATAAAGTAGTCCGGGTGTTCGGGGTCCTTTTCGAATCGTTTCGCCTCTTCTTGCATGCTCTCTTTAATTTTCAAAATGGCCGCCGATTCTGTTTGGTCGTTTTGATCCCCACCGGGGCCGCCGAAACCTTGAGCATTATTTTCTTTTTAAATTATTAGACACTTCTCAAACTAACGCTCAAACATGCGACCTAAATTGGTCGACGTCTGTATAAACTCTGTGTTTTCTCACAATGTTCTCCTTGTTGAGCGGCAAGAGATACTCTGTGTAATATTATCTTCGACCAAATAAAGTAGAAAACACCTGTTTGCTTACAAACTAAACAAAAATAAAAATAATTTAAAAACCTATGCGCTTTTCCTCCGGGAAAACTTCGAGAAGCAATGTTTTATGTAGCTTTTTACCAAAAAAAGCAATCGAAAACATGTTATTTGTCTTCTTTCTTCACGCTATTTAAAGCTGCCAATGTGATGTATAGAACAAATCGAGCTAAACAGCTCCTTTTAGGGATAAAAGAAAACACAATAAATAATAGGCCTGCCTTCAATTTATTTGGTCGAAGGTTACTTAAACAACTTTTACAAAAATATAACAATTACTTTACAAAAATATTATTTTCACTATTACTCGGTTCCAATATTCCGCTAACAGGCGACATAACGCTCATTACCATAGCAACGTTGCTTTCTGTCTAAAAAAACATATTAAGTCACACAACAGACAGAAAAACAAGGTTGATAAGGCAATTAACGATACATTGTCCATTAGTAGAAATTGGAACCGGGACTAAATTAATGCATTATGTACTTATGTAGGAAAAAAATAATACATTTCACTAGTTGCTGATCAAGTAAATAGGCATTTCGCCAATAACACTTAAAAATATTGAAAATTCTGGTCGTGGACTGTATATTAACTCATTTTGAGAAGGACCGACCATTATAAATTCATCCGAATGTACCTACATTATTCTCGAGAAATCGTACAATATTCACAATGGCCTGAGAGGCTGTCTGAGTTACTGTCTGAGGTATCCTAGTGGTCTGAGAGACCACAGGTCATTGTCTAGAAGTACTCACTCAAGTTGTAGTCACCCATACCAAGCTTTCTATATGTATACGCGGATTTCTGATTCTATTTCTGAATTTTGAATCTTATTCCTAATAACTCCTACTATTATTCCTACTAAGTTCCTACTAACCAACTGAGAACCTTAAGGAAACTCAGCAGAATTAACAGATTTAGTTTAAGCGAGTACTTTAATTGTCGTAGTCCTATTACACCCAGTATACCCTAATAGTCTGAGAGGCCTATCCTAGTGGTCTGAGACCTAACCTAGTGGTCTGAGAGACCTATCCTAGTGGTCCGAGAGACCTATCCTAGTGGTCTGAGAGACCACAGATCCTTTGTCTAGAAGTACTCACTCAAGTTGTAGTCGCCCATACCGGAGCCCGAATCCTCGCGCGGAGTGCCGGGCCCGCCGCCGCCCACGCCACCCGGCGACGACTTCATTCCGTCCACTCCACCTAGTCCTGAGGGAGTTATAAATAAATCATCATCTTCCTGCCCCTAGGTATAAGGATCCCATTCTATGTGGGGTCGGCACAGCATGATCCTTGAATCGGGCTTTAAGAGTTTTGGCTAAGGTGTTTTATGACCGGCCGCCTGCCTGACGTCAACCCTCCTTGGGAATACTTGCTTATTGTATCTCATCATGTTGGAGGATTGGACGGACAAGGAGTCGACTTTTACGGCATGCTCGGGGAGAGAAGCAGCTGGTCGCATTCTATGTTTTTTCTTTACTCCCAGTCCAGCAGAGAAGTTATAAATAAATAAATCAAATAAATATTTGTGAACATTTCACACAGCGCCATCTAGCCCCAAACTAAGCAAAGCTTGTACTATGGAAACCAGATGGCTGATAGAATACTTATAATATACTTTTTTTTTGTAAATGTAATACTTACAATAATACATAATACTACAACACCCAGACCGGGAAGAAATATATGTCACATACATAGTCCTGACCCCACACTAGGATTCCCTGTGTCGTGGGTATCAGAAACTACGAGTACCATGGTACCACAACACCCAGACCCGGAGGAAATATTTGCAGAATATGCAAACATTTCTTCCGCAGCGGGAATCGAACCCACGCCTCTTGCATCTCTGCCAAGCAATCGCCCGCCATGCCACCGAGGCCGTCACCGAATTTTTATAGAGAAATTTTTCAAAGTGGTCAAACGCGACTCAAAGTCGAGCACGTCTCAAGTCACGGTTTTTTGACAGTTTTTGATGAAAATCTGTCAAAAACTCGTCACTTGAGACGTGCTCAACTCCGAGATGCGTTTGAGTATTCGGGAGTAAAAGCACCCCAGGGCTAACAAGCCCTTACCAGAGTTGCTGCTGTCCTGAGGGCTTGGCATGATCGGTGTAGGCGGACCGGGAGGCCCGTTAGACCCCGGCGGGGCTCCATAGGCCCCCGGCGACCCTCCGCTGTAGTTAAGAGGGGCGGAGCCCCCGGATCCACCTGAGCCGCCTGCCCATGCGCCGCGCGGTCCCATTCCCATGGGTGGCATACCTGGCGACAAAGTATTATAATAAACACGATATGTACATTTCTACCCTACTAAATGCACTTGAAGTAATCGTCATTTTTGGGTTTTTCACTTTGCAAAAATGGTATTCCAAGGGGCTAAATGTATACCTACATTAAAAAATAATTTTCATTATATTTTTTACTATAAGTATATGACATGGACATGCTGCAGAGATATCTAAAAATATGATTACCGCGTTTTTGTCGAATCCGCCATTTTGCAAGTACTGCTAAGAGTAAGAGTTTTGGCTATGGTGTTTTATGACCGGCCGCCTGCCTGACGTCAACCCTCCTTGAGAATACTTGCTTATTGTATTGAAGCAGCTGGACGCATTCTATATTTTTACTTTACTCAGTCCAGCACACGCTCACGCACACACCTAAACTAAAACCATCCTCATCGGTCTTATTACGTCACGAGTCTTACCAATAGAATTATGCCTTCCTGCGTAGTGAAAACTTGTAAAATCAGCAGCAAATCACAATAATAAGTCTCACAGAATCAATTTTCACTTGTAAATGCTTCAAATAACATCGTTTCTTAATTATTATACTATGAATTTCAGGTTACTTGGAACACAAAACCTCAAAACCGAGAGAGAGAGAGAGAGAGAGAGAGAGAGAGAGAGACACATACACACACACGCAGATAAAAAGGTGGCTTCACTTTTGTTGTTCGCGGCGCGCCGTATTTTATTTTTATTTGGCCCGAGATGTATTTGGTTGAAATATTGGTAATTACCTGGTCCGGTTGGCGGTGGGCCTCTCATTCCGGCGGCGTAGGCCCCCGGGCTCATGGGGCCCATGCCGGGCCGCGGCGGGGTCATGCGCGGACCGAGCAGGGCTCCGCTACCCCCGCGCTCCATAGAGTTACCCATCATTCCTTGTACTGTGAACAAATTGTTATAAATCTTTAAATAACCACATATTGTTTTGCCCTGGTTTATAGGAAACTCTGAATTGCACGGCATCCTTAAGAGGCTACCATACCATCGGCCGTATAAAAGCTGGCTTAACGACTTAAAAGCCGGGACCGACTGTTTAACGTGCCCTCCGAAGCACGGAAGCGCTCAGCTCGTAATGCCACTTGCGGTCACCCATTCCAATTTGTGACCGCGCATATAGATGCTTAACTTTAACGATCAGTCAAGAACGCCTAAGCAAGCTACGCCACGAGCTCTTCAAAAACCTAATAAAAATGTATCCTGATTATTTAAATTACAATTTTGTGAGCATATCGACATAAAGGAGCTATATGTTCACAAAATTGTAATAAAATAATTGGATTACGGTTTCATTAGGTTTTTGACGTTTTAGGTTAGATTTTTGTTTACCTTTATTATTATACATCGAATCTGGCTAGGGTATGTTCTGCAAATATTTCTTCCGGGTCTGGTGTTGTGGTACTCGTAGTTTCTGATACCCACGACACAGGGAATCCTAGCATGGTATCAGGACTATGTATGTGACTGTTGGGTGTTATTTATCTATGATGCTCTTTAATACGTTATCAACATGATGTTCTGGCTTACCTGGTGGTCCATTGAAGTCGTTGCCCATGCCCATCCTAACGGCACCTCTCGGTCCCCCTCCAGAGTACCAGGGTCCTATGAACGGCTGTCCTGCCCCCATTAGCTGTGGCTGTGGTCCGTGTGGCGATGGCTGGGACCCTGGATGAGACGCCGGGGGCGACGGCCGAAGGGGGGAGTTGGGGAAGAAACCTGGAGGCATCCCACCACCGCCCATGCCTGAAAGATTGTTAAATACTTTATTATGATGATGTTGATTAATAAATTCTTTTTGGAGAATTTTCTTTTCATATTAATTCATTTATCATTTATCATAAGCCTCATCTATTATAAACTAGCTGCCTCCCGCAGCTTCACTCGCGTGGTACCCAGATGAAAAATAGCCTATATGTTAATCCAGCACATGTACTATGTGTATTCCAAGTTTCATTCAAATCCGTTTAGCCGTTTAGGCGTGATTGAGGCACAAACATCCAAACTCACAAACTTTCGCATTTATAATATATATCTATTATAAATGAGAACATTGGTGGTCTAGCTGCTTCTCTCCCGAGCAAGTATCCTCTCCAATGTGGCTGCATGTTTTCTTATGATTACTTGAGGCCCTGTATTCATAATATGCATTTATAAATTAATAACTGATTATAAGTGAATAGTTAGTTCAGAAGAGCATGTTTGATTAGCTTGGCTGTTTGTATGTTCTGCACATATTTTACATAGTATTGTGATACCATGTTACTCGTAGTTTCTAATAAACATGATACAATTATCTTATGTTAAGGTCAGAACGACAGGGTCGGCAGAGAAAGCGCTGGCAAGAAACCACACTTGGCTATTTTTTTTTTAAATGATCTATTTAAAATCATGTTTATAAAAGGAGTTGGAGCATTATTCAGTCCCAAGCATTTTTGTCTTCTATATAATATGTTATAGTAAGCTTTTTTAATTTACTTCAAACCTAACTTAAAACTAGTTCTTTCAAACCAGTGTGGTGAGAGGATTCCATGCTGTTGCATTTAAGAAATGTTACTAACACATAACAAAATAACTAGAAGTAACTTTCTAATTGCAACAAACACACCAAGAATGGACATAGCAACAGAAAACCACAGACCCGACCCCAATCTCAGTTTTGTTAGCTTCCAATATTTTTAATCAGGTCAGCATTTTCATGTGTTCTGTAACCTATAATTCTGTATACCATTTTATGTCTGAGTAAGAAGTTACGGCTTCTATACTAATCACTGCAAATATAGCGATAAACTACATTTTCTAAGCAGAAATCTCTAATTTTATTTACTTTAGCAGATAAGAAAACATCATGGCCCAGTATTATAATTTGTGATGCAAACTAAGTTTTAAAGCGTAAATGAGGGTTTAGAGCTACGTACCGTCATTAGGGGGCGCCGGGCCAGCGTTGTGACCAATACCGTTGACTCCATAACCAGAATTGACGAAACCATAATCATGGAAAGCCTTAGCTTCTGATGAATGCTCGCATGTGTCCCGCCGCTCGGGCGCTGCGCAATATAGGTCCCAGAACACGCACCACCATGAATGGAGGAACCCGGGAGGCTCTCCTAGCGTTATATTCTTCTCCCATCGAATTTCAGACAGGAAGGTCTGTGCCGCCTTCGTCGCACCGACATGTAGCAGGTACTCGTAGACATACAGCGCCAATTTCTCACGGGCCTGAGCGTCCGAAGGCACTGTTGAGCCCTTGCCCTTGGCATACATATCGACTGGAAGCCGACTTTTATGATAAAATTGTTTATTATTTACATGAACGCTTTATATCAATAAATTCAGCTACACAAAATGTCATTGATCGATGGCGACATTTGGCGTCTGTGGCATAGAGAATTGGTTTGTTTTCTTTGTGAGAGGAGCTGTCAAAGTTCTTTGTCTATGGAATACAATAGGCTATATAAATTCGATAAATTATCAAAAATAAAAAGGCTTGAATACACCTATTCAATTTTATTTTAAATTAAATTAAAACGATTTTAGGTTACATCTTGTCACTTTTAAGTATCTTTTAGTCCAAACTTAAGCTTTGTAGTGAAAACCCTTGAAAACCGTTGCCTCTTCATCGAAAATATAATAGTGCTAGTAGAGTTAAGTCCTTATTTTCCATAGACAAGTGTTTAATAACTTGACATTTGACGTTGAAAACACATCAAAGTCTACGAATATTTCAGATTGTCTATCCTTTCTTCCTTTTCGTGCGCCCGTGTCACCGCGTGGTTCACTGCCGCGTTTCTCCGGGAAACAATCAAAATGGCTATCAGACCAGTTTACAGACCGACTATCGTCAAAAAGAGGACGAAAAGATTCATCCGCCATCAATCGGATCGCTATGATAAACTCAAGAGGAACTGGCGTAAACCGAGGGGTAAGATCGCACGTCGGAGCTCTGGGAGTCCCTGTTTCTAACCTTTCTGTGACCACATTTCAGTGATAAACAATTGTTTCATTGATAATTATGTTGTGTATTTGTCTTTCCATTGATTTACTATGATTTTTCGCGATATTTACTAATTTATAGTATGGTAAAGTGAGGTTAGGACTGAGTTCGGCGTAGGGTAGACAAGCCCTACCTAAAAATTATGCTTCAACGATAATTTTTATTCATTTCCTACTATTTAACTTTAAAACTTGAATGTGTATATCGGAAACGAATAAATTGATCGTTGAAGCATAATTTTAGGTATTTTTATGACAACAACAAATAGGTACTTACCCTAACTCTTAGTAATAATAAAATTATACATATTCCTAGGCCTTACTAATAGTTTAAGTATGCAAGGGCACTCTGTGTTATTCATTTTCAATATGATAACTACAATTTGTAACCTTGCTAAAGTAAATCTACCAAATCCTATTCTAAATAGCTTTTACTCGCTATTTGGTCATAGTGGTAGATACATCTATTCATATACCTACATAGACTATGTTAATACTAAATTAAATAGCCTTTATTTCTCTGATCTTCCCTAAGAAACGAGTACAATTATCTAGCTTATCCTATCCATTTTCTATCATTTGTCATCTCGGTACTCACTCCTTTCACACAATCCATCCATCTTTTCTTTGGCCTTCCTCAAGCAGTACATCCTAACCCATCCACATTCATAAGTCAGTCTTTCATATAGTATTTGGTGGTTTCCAGGTATCGACAACAGAGTCCGCAGGCGTTTCAAGGGACAGTTCTTGATGCCAAACATTGGTTACGGATCAAACAAGAAGACTCGTCACATGCTGCCCAATGGTTTCCGTAAAGTGAGTTTTACATTTCAAAGTTGAGTCTTAAAAGATGGATAAGAGATGCTTAGGTCCATCGGATACTGGCAAAATCAAAGCGATGCTTATACCCATCAGTCACCGATACCAGGCTGAAATAATGATGATGAGTTCCACAATATCTGGTAAATATAGTTAATAAGTAAGATTGGATCATCAGAATAGACTGATTTAGATGAAATTTGGAATAAACATGGGCTGGTGTCAGTGTTGCCACATTCCAATTTGATTGCTAGGAATTCGGAAACTAATTTAAGATAATGTTATATACAGGGTGTCCCGTAATGAATGGATAATCTGGCAAGTACTCGTAGGGGCGCCACGGCGGGACGAAAAAAAATGTTTTTAACTGATCCGGAAAATGCGACAATTTGACAAATTTTTCAAATTTTGACAAGTAAATTGCATTAGCTACAAATTTAGGAACATTTTACAGAAAACCTCACTTTTAATTCCTTAATTTGCCGTTGCAGTGGCCAATAATGTTAAGATAGGCAGCAAATTTTTTTTCGGACCCGCCGTTGCGCCCCCTACGAGTACCAGCCGGATTAACCATTAATTACCGGACACCCTGTATATAATTGCAAGGGCACTCTGTGTTATTCATTCAATATTATGATAATTACAATTTGTTACCTTGCTAGATTAAATCTACCAATTCCTATTTCTAAATAGCTTATACTCGCTATTTTGATCCTCATGGTAGAAACATTTATTCCTTTTACTATTAGACTTTGATATAAACATATAACGCATCTTTTAATGTTTGCATCCTAAGTATAACTAGGAATCATTGCCGAGATACACGAGGCTAGTTATCCCAAGCTAGTTACTAGTACATACTTACTAGCAAGCTAGCAACACTGGCTTTGTTTCTAGTAGTGATGAGACTCGAATCGAAAATTAATATTCGAATCAACTCGAATCATCCGGAAAAAAATCGAACCATGACTCGAACTAACCCTTGATTTGAATTAATTGATGATTCGAATCAAAACGAATCGATACGATGATTCGAACAATAGATACAAATAAATAAAAAACACTAAAATACATTTTTGAATCATCATCATCATCAGCCTATAACAGTCCACTGCATGACGTAGGTTTCTCCAATTACAACCATCGCTAGGCGTACTACTCGCGTAACAGATAAAAGAAAGAAATTAATTCGAATCAACATAAAATCTCATTCGAATTGAGTTTTAACTGTCATCATTCGAATCAAATGTGATTCGAGTCCCTTCACTAGTTTCTAGACTACCTATTAAGAAAGCTAGCTAGATCTCTTTACGCAAAGCTCGAGTTGCTAGCTTACTAGCACTAGCATGCTATCCTTTACTCCAGCCAAATTCGATGTATAATAAATGTAAACAAAAATCTAACCTAAAACGTCAAAAACCTAATAAAACAGTAATCCAATTATTTATCTTACAATTTCGTAAACAGATAGCTAGCTCCTCTGCCGATTTGTTCACAAAATTGTAATTTAAATAATCAGAATACGTTTTTATTAGGTTTTTGTCAACGTTTTAGGTTAGATTTTATTATACATCGAATTTGGCTAGAGTATAGTTACTAGTACTATCAGGCTAGCAACTCCGGCTTTATTTCTGGACTACTTAGTAAGAAAGCTGGCTAGTTCTACCTACACACAGTCAGAGTTGCTAGCTTGCTAGCTTACTATCCTAGCTTGAAATATCGTCGTGTATCTCGGCCATCAGTCACCTTTTTGACTGAGCAACACAGCAAGAGAATGACATGGAGAAGTTTTGACATGTCATTTAATTTTGCATATAATGGATGATTTAATTGCATGCTTGTTTAGCCGTTAATGGAGGGCCTTAATTTTATATATACATTGTTACATTTACCCATTTTCGCAATAAATTGAAATTGAAGATCATTTACTGCCTACTGGTTAGAACATATTGACTGTCCTGTCTATTTTGGGTAATATTCTGGTACATCCAATGGGTTTTTTTTATAAACTGCTTTATTTTATGTTCCTCATGAAAATCAAAGTTCTAGCTCACACATCCAGCCCGGGAAACGGCGTTCAGTTGCCTTTGGCTAATGATCGACTGTCCGTGCATTACATGTAATATAATGCACAGACAGTCAATGTGTTACAACAATAAACAAATTATGTAATTTATTCCCAGGTCCTGGTCCACAATATCAAGGAGCTGGAAATCCTGATGATGCAGAACAGGAAATACTGCGCAGAGATTGCTCACGGTGTATCCTCTAAGAAGCGGAAGTTGATCGTGGAACGAGCTCAACAGCTGAGCATCAGGGTCACGAACGCCGCCGCCCGCCTGCGCAGTCAGGAGAATGAGTAGAATATTTAATAAAAAAAAGCTATAAAAGTATTGTGCTGTTTTATTTACATTTGGATTACAAAGCTGTAGTGTCAATTGTAGTTGGAATTTGAAAGTAAGTTATGGGAGAAAATGTAGGAATGTGGAGTTAGGGAGTGAGCAGTGTAGTACGATTTTTCTTCGTATATTCTATAGGTACTGCAATTTGTATAGACAAGATTATACCTGACTAGCTGCCGCCCGCGGTTTCGCTCGCGTCGCGTGACTTAGGAAAAATAGCCTAGGTATATGCTAATCCAGTACATGTACTATGTATATTCCAAGTTTCATTCAAATCCATTTAGTATGTGCCTAGTTTTTGCGTGAAGAGTAGGTAACAAACATCCATGCTACACAAACTTTCGCGTTTATAATATTTGTACTAAGGATATGCAATAGATGGCGTAATTTTTTCATGTTAAGTTCTAAAAATATGATTTGCTAGTGAATAAATAAGTAACAAGTGCCAAATATACATATCAAATGAAATAAATAAATCACGCCCCAATCCCTAACGGGGTGGGCAGAGTTACAAGTAATCATACATTGAGGAATTGTTCATAACATGGTAGTACCTAGGTACCTACCTACTTTTCAAGAGTGGGTACAATTTCTTTTTAGTTAGCTTAGAAATAATGTAATAATTTGTTAAGTTGCATTGCTAACTGAAACCAGAATTACCAATGGTTACATCTAAATGCTCGATGAATGGTTACTAGGAAGTGTTTTGGTCCACTCACCGATAGACGGCGTGACCAAGAGTAAAAGTAGACAGCGCGGCCTTAAAAATATCAGCATTTCTATGCCAGTCCCTACCTATATTTAATTATTATTTAGAATTTGCCTGAATTCTTTAAACTAGAATTATTTATTCACTCACAATCTCGGAAAGCATTCGTTGAAAACTTCTTTTCTATATCTACAGAATAACCTACAAATCTTATGACGCTGGTATAACTATAGGCAACTTACACACGTATATTTACACTTAAAGGCCTATATGAAAGGTAATATCGAATATTGTTTAGGTAATTTGATTATTAGGTTAGTAGGGTAACCCGCGACCTTGATTGACCCTTGTTTATACTGAATGTAGTGTGCGTGCAGCGCCCTCTTGCGTGCACGATCACAGTAAGTCTTCCCGAGCCAAACTCCTTGTCAAAATGGATGGCATCATGCTATATTAAATTGATAACATTTTCTGAACAAAGAAACCATCTAAGATTCGTCCCAGGCACTAGAGCGTCCTCTTAGTGTAGGTTAAAAGTTACTTCCTAACACTATAATTTTGCATCTAATAGATGGTAAAAAGCCTTAGTTTTTTGAATAAACATTCATACAATAACCAACACGGGTCTCTAACCCGTTGCTTGGACCTGTGAAAACCTCGGGTGCTAAAAAAATTAAAAGCTTCTTTCTGCATTTCAATCAATGATCCGACTGACCGTCTCCTGGACCGACCGAAAAACTGTTATGATGTTTTTGGCGTAGGTAGCGGCAAGGCTTTTACCAACGACGGAGGTTAGTTAGATAGAACAGCATAGAACGTGAAACATAGTTGACTAGAGGAAATATCGTTGTAAAAGTTTATTTATTCCCTCCCGCATGTCGCCATCCAAAATAGCAGATCATTGGCAAAACGCTTCGGTTATGATATTATTTTTTACGATACACGCGCGGTCGTACCAAGTACGGCTTGTTAGTTCACAGGGTGCTCTAGCTTCGTTTAGGTACCTACTTAAAATATATAGGACTTAGAGGAAAACCGGATACCTATCATGCATAGTTGTCTGTACATTTCTCGGAACAAACTACATTTCGTAGTCTTGAAAGTCATTTGGTGACTTCAAAATTAAATATAAATATACGAAATCAAATGACTTTTAGGAATACGAAATTTGAAAAAAAGTCAATGGAAATGGGCCATTTTGATGATTAATCACAAGACTTGATACCCTGGAAATAAGCAAAATTACACTCAATAGTTCTGAATACAGGTAGGTACGTCTTTAAGTATGGTTATCGAATAGTTATAGGTAAGTAACTACACATTATGCAAATGTATCTCTAACCCCCGAATACTCAAACGCATCTCAGAGTTGAGCACGTGACGAGTTTTTGACAGATTTTCATCAAAAAAAACCGTGACTTAAGACGTGCTCAACTCTGAGTCGCGTTTGAGTATTCGGGGGTTAGTCTCTTGGGGATAAATGTCCTGTAAGCAAGTTCGTATGAGATAATGGCCAACTCTTGTGACGGAGTTTTTAGGCCGCCTAAAGGCCTTCGTCATGGCTAAAAGCCGAGATCGACAATTTATTACTTACTTCAATGTTCAGTGCTCAGACCAAAATGAAGAAAAGACGGCGCGCAGCGATTAACAAAAGTGAAGCCACCTTTTTATCTATGTGTGTGTCGAAGGTTTCAGGTTTTGTGTTCCTTGTAACCTAAAATTCTTAGTATAATAATTAAGAAACGATGTTATTTGAAGTACTTACAAGTGAATAGTGATTCCGTGAGACTTTTTATGTGATTTGCTGCTGTTTTTACAAGCTTTCACAACACAGGAAGGCATAATCCTATTTTTAAAAAGTTCACTAGACGACTCGTGACGTACTAAGAGCGATGAGCATGGTTTTAGTGTAGGTGTGTGCGTGAGCGTGTATGTTTACTTGCAGGAGCACGGTTTTGTGTGGCTTCACTTTTGTTGTTCGCTGCGCGCCGTCTTTTTTTTATTCGGTCTGAGGTCCCGTGTGATATGCAGACGTGGAAATAAATAAAATTAGATACCTACCTACACCTAATAGTTCCGAATTTTACCCACGTCTGCATATCTTATTTTTATTTTATTTTATTATCTTCGGAAAACTTACAGCTAGCTTACAAAATTATAATAATAGAAAATAGGTATTATGTAACCTTGGAAAAAGTTGCATAATAAAGGAAGGCCAATTAAAAGTTTTCACAAATAAAGTAGAAGACAAATATCACAAGGGACTTTTATCCCCAAGTTAGTAGTTAAGCTTAGAGAATCCTGTATTGATTTGTCAAGACGCACAGCACCCTGTATCCTTGCCAACCGTCTGTTGACTACCTACATTTGGATCACGGAAAGCTAAATTTATGCAAAATTGTCGCAGATGGCAGAGCGCGGTTGAACCTGCAAGTCGGTAAGGCAAACATTTTGAGCCCTTTCTTGGTTGCCCGGTCCCAATATTCTATTAGCATACACCTCGTTCACTACCATAGCAACGTTACTGTCAAAAGGAGCTATTTTATGACAGAAAAACAACGTATCTTACTTCTTACTTATATTATAAAATTGAAAAGCTTTAGTTTGCTTGAAATTACTGGCGTAAAGCTCAAAACGCACGATAGCGCGTGCTAACTTTACCTGTGCTGCCATCTAGTTGTACATAATGAACGATCCGTTCCGAATATTGGATAGGTACAAAAGCCGTTTCGGCGCACGTAGGTAAACCAAAGATTTTATTTATTTATTTATTTATTAGGCAACGCCAAATTTTCTTTGAGGTAAACCTTAAAAGTCGCGTAGTATAAAATGCACACGTCGAAAAAGTTTGCACGTGTAGTTAGGTACCTACTATTGCGCTCATTATATTTTCTTATAGTTTAATGTTCCTCTGGGCTGGAAGTTAAGCAAAAGTATAGAATGCGTCCAGCTGCGTCTCTCCCCGAGCATGTCGTAAAAGTTGACTAGAGAGAGACCATCTTTACGGGTGATGGATTGATCACCTGTCACCATGGTTCACCATATCCAATCAATGGCTGCAACTTTTGTCATGATATTTGTTTTAATAATAATAATAATAATAATAATAATAAATTTATTTTCAACAAGAAACTTATACATTTACATAGTGCTTAAGCTATAATAATAGTTAGAACATGATTACATAATTATATCTGACTGTTCAGCACTATGAAGTGAGGAACATGCCTCCCGTGCTAGTTAACAACTGTGTTACGGCAAGGCAGCTCTCCCCTCCTTAGGCAGAGCAGACAGGATGTATAAATGGTACTATGAAAAATAAAAACACAAAACTTAATATTACATACCTAATGCGACAACTTATACAGCTAGAATCGTTTGATGACAGCAGGTAAACTAAAAGAAATATAAAATATATTGTGGCTCTGCCCACCCCATTAGGACTACGAGCGTGATAATATGTATTTACCTATCCATGTATGTTTTATTCAGGGTGTAATGTTAATATTACGATGTTCTTAAAAAAAAGCAAGTTCGTATGAGTTATTGGCCAACTCTTGTGACGAAGTTTTTAGACCGCCTAAAGGCCTCCGGGACCGACAAATTATCGTCCCCTCCGAAGCACGGAAGCACTCAGCTTGCAATAGCACTTGCGGTCACCCATCCCAATATTTTTTACCTGGCTACTGGTCTGTCATATATTATATATAAATAATACTGGTCTTGTCAGCACATACCTTATACGGAATTAATTCATAAAGGTACCTATTCCAGAAAAGTTTCCTTGTCAAATAGCAATTTTCAGCACGCTACCCTTATCTACTTATAGTAGTAGTTTACTTACCATTTACCACAAATATTGTGCGCCTCGCCAATTTTTGTCTAGCTTTTGAAATACGAATTCACGCGATAGTGATTATATAGGTAATACCTAGTAGAGTAGCGTGGGGCCAGTTATACCGAGTGGCAATGAAAATACGTATTTAAATAAGAAAGAATATAATTTATAAAAAACACACACACGATATAATTATAGAAAAGGGTCAAGATACAATTAGAAGATTAAAAACTAAGGTACCTACCTACCTAAGTTCGTTAAGCTAGTGGCCAACTCTTGTGACGGAGTTTTTAGGCCGCCTAAAGGTCCTAAAAGCCGAGATCGACAGTTTAACGTGCCCTCCGAAGCACGGAAGTGCTACACTTGCGATCACCCATCCCAATTGCGACGGCGCACAACGTTGCTTAACTTCAACGATCAATTCATACTGTACATCGAGCATTTAAGCGATGATACTGTATGGTTAACTAAACTGACAGTCCCTACATCTTACTTATATTATAAATGCGAAAGTTTGTGAGTTTGGATGTTTGGATGTTTGTGCCTCAATCACGCCTTAACGGCTGAACGGATTTGAATGAAACTTGGAATATACATAGTACATGTACTGGATTAACATATAGGCTATTTTTTATCCGGGTACCACGCGAGGGAAGCCGCGGGCGGCAGCTAGTTACTTCATATAAGCTCCTATAGGTCATACTGTATGACCTATAGGAGCTTATATGAAGTAATTTTAGTAGGGACTGTCAGTTTAGTTACCTAATGCTCGATGAGTTAAAACAAACGTAAGTGACGTGAAAGAGCTATGTACAAAGAAAATGTATGTATGTTACTCTATTAATGACGCGGCAAATGACGTTTCCGTAGGGCCGACGCGACGTCACTGACGGGACGCTTGCTTAGAAAGTCTGTCTAATGCAAAGAAATGTATATCGTCACTGGAAAGGCAAAATTACGTAAGCGCCAAAATGGCGCCAAATAGGCATATTGAGTTATTATCCTAAAATAGCAGTCCAAATACAATAATATGAATTGCTGGACATAGAAAATGAAAAAAGAATGAAATCTTACGTTGACGTCATCAAAATTCGATAATTAGGTAGAAAGTTATGATTAAAAAAACGAAAAAAATGAACTTCAAACGGCTTTTTCTCGATTGGCGCTTACGTAAATTTGCCTTTCCAGTGACGAATGTCACCGTAAAATTGTAAATACCTACGAGATTTTTATATGATCAAACGAACTTTCAACCTTATAACTTACCCTACTTACCTTAAGTGAAGTTCGATCATAATTATCCTGGCTTCGTCGAAGAGATTTACACTGTCGAAAGATTGTGAACCGTTACATACTGCTAACAATTTAAATACTTTAAACTCAGACCAAATAAAAAGAAAAGACGGCGCGCCGCGAACAACAAAAGTGAAGCCACACAAAACCGTGCTCTTGCAAGTAAACACACGCTCACGCACACGCCTGCTTTAAAACCATGATCATCGCTCGAAGTACGTCAAGAGTTTTAAAACTAGAATTATGCCTTCCTGTGTAGTGAAAACTTGTAAAAACAGCAGCAAATCACATAGAAACCACCTTTTTATCTATGCGTGTGTGTCTCTTTCTCTCTCTCTCTCTCTCTCTCTTTCGAAGGTTTTGAGGTTTTGTGTGTGAAAAGTGATTCACGGAATCACTTTTCACCTGTACTTGTAAACATCGTTTCTTAATTATTATACTTACTATGAATTTTAGGTTACTTGGAACACAAAACCTCAAAACCTTCGAGAGAGAGAGAGAGAGAGAGAGACACACACACGCATAGATAAAAAGGTGGCTTCTTTTATTTGCTCTATTCGCTCGCCTAACGCGTAATGTTTCACTAACTAACCTACTAATTTCGATCTAAGTAGATGTTCGACAGTTTACAATCTCGCGAGATTATAAATGTAACGGTATTTACAATTTGACGGTGACATAAATGCCACGTTTTGACTTCAGCTGTTGGAAAATCTTGGAGAAAAGATGCCGCGAAGCCACCACCATACTGTGCGGTTCACCAGCGAAGAAAAGTACAAGGTACCTAAGTAGAAAAAACACCTACCTACTCCAAGTTTTGTACAATCTTACGTATGTTACCTACATCACTACATAGTATAAAACAAAGTCGCTTCCCGCTGTTTGTCCTTGTATGCTTAGATCTTTCGAACTACACAACGGATTTTGATGCGGTATTTTTAATAGATACCTAGAGTGATTCAAGAGGTGCACTGATAATTTTAGAGGTTTCTAATGTGATGTTGTAAATAAACACATTTTTTGCGCTTACATTATTCTGTAGTATCAGCATTGCACCCGTGCGAAGCCGGGGCGGGTCGCTAGAGGATTTTAAAACAAAGCTCCAACGGTAAAGTTTTCAGTTGAAATCTGAGTTGTTAGTGTTTTTAAAATGCGAACTCTACTTGTCTGACTGGCAGCCAAAGCCTGCAATGCACCAAATAGGTTTTATGTAAGTATATTTGTTTCAAAAAGTACTTCTTCGCTGGACTGGGAGTAAAGAAAAAAACATAGAATGCGTCCAGCTGCTTCTCTCCCCGAGCATGTCGTAAAAGTCGACTAAGGGATAGTATCCTCCAACATGATGAGATACAATAAGCAAGTATTCCCAAGGAGGGTTGACGTCAGGCAGGCGCAGGCGGCCGGTCATAAAACACCTTAGCCAAAACTCTTACAGCGTGTTTAAAATATCATGTGCTGACCCCACATAGAGTGGGATAAGGGAATGAAGATGATGATGATGATTATTTGCATATTCATACAAAGCACGAAGTTTGCCGAGGCGCATAATATTCTTGGTACTACTGTAACTGTATTTATTTATTTGGGGACTTTTTCCAGGAATCAACAGAGAGCAGTACGAATTATGCGGGTCAATCGAATTCGAATCAGCATGACAGCGGCGCTCCTAGCCCAGAGTCCAGCGCCTTCCAACCAGCCGTCCAACGGTTACGGCTGAATGAGCAGAGTAAGAATCACTATTTGACTAGACTAGCTAGGCCTTTTACCATCTATAGTAGATGATTTATACAGCGTATAAACTTAACATTTAAAAATAGAATTATGCCTTCCTGTGTAGTAAAAACGTGTAGTGAAAACAGCAGCAAATTACATAAAAAGTCTCACGGAATTACTTTTCACTTGTACCTAAGTACCTACTTCAAATAATATCGTTTCTTATTTATTGTTATACTATGAATTTGAGGTTACTTGGAACACAAAACCTCAAAACCGACACACAATAGATAAAACGTGGCTTCACTTTTGTTGTTCGCGGCGCGGCGTTTTCTATTTAATTGATCTAAGGGCACACGTAAATTCTCCTACCCGTTGTTTTTTTTATAAAAGCGCCATCTATCTCTAGGGATCAAAATCCTGACAAACATAAACACGATCGTCCAGCAGCGCGCGGATCTGGAGTCCAATCGCATGACCCTCACCAACCTGCTGGAGGATCTGAGGAGGAAGCTGCGCAGGAGGGTCGAGGAGTGCCATTTGGAGAAGAAGGATAGGATGAAGGTAGGTATTTATTTCATCATCTCCCTGCCCTTATCCCACTTAAGTGGGGTCGGCACAACATGTTTTCCTCTTCCATTCCCCTCTATCAGCCGTCATTTCAGTATTCACTCCTTTCTTACTAATACTTCACGCAATCCATCCATCTCTTCTACCTCTACCCTAGTATCCATCCACTTTCATATCCAACATTCTTCTAGTCACATGACATTCTTCCCTTCGCATGACATGCCCATACCATGCTAATCTATTGTGCTAAGGTAGGTATTTATTTATTGAACAAAATCCACAGCTCTTAAAATTAAAAATTTATCGCTTTCTTTCGTCGATATCGACGAAAGAAAGCGATTTTGTCGTACCTATCTCAAAATATTCAATTGTACACCAGAGCCAAAATACCTTTATTTACAGCAATTAGTCGTGTGAACAGTAAAAACTAGGAAAAAATCAAGGGCGTATAAAATTTTTCTTATCAACAATCAAGTTTTAAATCATTTAGGCCATTTTTTGAGATACGGCATTTCCGCTTCCTGCCGTCGATATATACTAGCTGCTTCCCGCAGCTTCGCTCGTGTGGTACCCGGATAAAAAATAGCTTATCAGCACATGTACTATCAGACATAGTTTAATCTTCTTCCTTTTTCATATAATATATTTATTTTCTGTTTTATATATTTTTCTTCACAACATTTCCATGTCCAGGCCCTGAAGCAAGCCAACCAGCGGTTAGAAAAAGAGAAGTTCAACATAATCTCAGAGATAGAGCATCTGAAGCGACATCTGCAGAAGGAAGAACTACATCACATGCAGCACGCTAGAACAGCTGTGGCACAGGTAACAGAAGTTCTTGGTATATCGTTGGTATATCGTTCTTGGTACATCGTTCTTGGTATATCGTTCTTAGTACATTCATGGTCGCATTTGTTGGAGACACTTTCTCCCATTTACACTCCTGTTGTTGGCTCTAATTACAGACAAAATTCTTTCTTATAATAATAATAATAAATCTTTATTCTCAGACAACTTAGTCCATAGCACAATAAAAAACAAACACATTCAAAAACAAATTACACATACAAAATAAAAATATAAAAAGTACTAAAAAGAAAATTAAGAAACAGCATTAGGTACATAAGAAACTAAAAGGTATAATTATTTTCACCCAGTGGTGAAGTATGGGACACTCATACTTGTTGGCTATAACTTTTAGTATGCTGTTGTGACTGCCTCTGACTCTATTTAACAACGAGTACCTAAGTAATGATTACAATGAGTTGTGTAAGCGCTTGGATCTTGATTTATTCTATAAGAGTGTTAACTTAGCTAGACAGCGGTTGAGCAGAGAGTTTTTTGTAGGTATTGCCTTATAAATTAGAAGCTAGCTTTTCTCTGTTTTTTTTTGTACATTTATCGGCGCAGGTAATAAATCCCTCGGAAAAAGGTGACAAAAACAACCTTGTTTACAAGCCTCAGCTCCGGGCTATAAAAGGCGTAGCAACGATGGCCAGGGCGCATTCAATCGTCGGCAGTGGAACAGTGAACACCTCAAATAAGCTTCTGTTCCTGCTGTTGTTTACGCTGTTCTTTTTAGAACGCTTTTTGTTTATTTGTTATTATTTAAAAATTTAATTGTTATATTCCGTTTTGTTAATCAATGTTACTAGAATCATTTGATTTGATTGATTTATTTTAAACTAATTATTGCGAAGTTGATTATTTTCAGGTTATTTGTAATATAACAAAATGAATGACGATGGTAGTTTCAATCAGCTCAACACCCCTCCTCTTACATCAGAAGAGGGGACGAATCAACGCCAATCACAACCATCGGCCACTGGTGAGAATGCAACCATGGCACTTCTGGCAAATACATTCAAGGACACAATGTGTGAGCTGATGACTCATATGACTCAAGAAAATCGTGCTGTTCTCGATGAAATGATAAAGAAAATCCGACCTGATGATTCTCGTACTGTTCGTATTTCTGACATTTATTTTCCTAGTTTTGATCCTGACAAAAATATGGATGTGAAAGAATGGGTGAATCTCATATCTAGAACACAATCAGAATATAAACTAAAGGATCATGAAGTGCGACTTAAAGCAGCTGGCGTTCTCAAAGGTAGGGCTCAAACTTGGGCTGACGATTGCCTGCTTAGAACTACCACGTGGGCTGAGATGAGAGATGATATGCTGCAAACTTTCGAGCCAGAATCCAGGTACTTTTCCGATGTTCTTAGATTCCGTCGATATACAATCGACGAAGCAGACTCTACCTCAGAATATATATCCAATATCTGGAAGATGTTTAAGAAAATCGTAAAACCAAATCCTACAGAGCAAGATGCTGTGGAGTTCGTCATTGGCAGCATCACGGATGACACCCTTCGCACAGAACTGCTAAACAGTAAATCCACTTCCGTGCCTGAACTAATCGCAATTGCAAAGACGATGCGGAAACGCAAGCCACCGACTCAAGAACATGCACCATCTAAGAAACCAAGGTTTGAAAACAATAGAACTGACCAAAATATATCTTGTTTTGTATGTGGAAAACAAGGTCATAGGGCACGATGGTGTAAGCAGAATGCTTTTGCACAACCCAAAGCTGATATCGGTAAAACATTGCCAAACCAACAAGTTACTCCATCTACATCTTCACAAGAGAAAAAGAAAAAGGAATGCTCGTACTGCTCCATTCCGGGGCATACCTATGAGACCTGCTTCAAGCGACTAAATGCCACGAGGAACATCAACATATGCCAAAAAGGTAATGAAATTTCTACTGTAATTTATATTTCAGTTAAAGGGAAAAGTTTTGAGGCTTTGTTCGACAGTGGTGCTGATTGCTCGTTAGTAAAAGAATCAATAGCTATGACACTTCCTGGATCACGAAGGACTAAAACCACGCAACTAAAAGGTATAGGACCTGTACCTATTATATCATTGAACCAAGTGACTACTGTTGTCAGTATAAATGATGTCAATATCGAGTTGGATCTCCACATCGTTTTGGATCATGAAATACCTACAGACGTCCTTATTGGAAAAGATATATTGAGCATCCCTGGAATAGAAATAACACTTACAAGCAAAGGCGTAGTAGTAGCCAAGAATGAACAACAGACAGAACGGGTAGACATTTGGCAGCTTACTTCAACAACAATAGATACGGATATCACAAATAAAAAGGATATTGAATCTTTGGTAACACTATTGGAACAATATAATGAGTCATTCACAGAAGGCATGACAGGATCCAGAATTAAAACTGGTGAATTAACGATTCGACTAAAAAATCCAGATAAAACTGTAAACCGCAGACCGTATAGATTAGCACCTGTTGAGCGTGAAAAGGTTCAGCAAATGATTAAAGAGCTTTTAGATAAAAACATCATTCGTGAAAGCAATTCGCCGTTTGCCAGCCCAATCATAATGGTAAAGAAGAAAAACGGCGAGGATCGTCTATGTGTAGACTACAGGGAGTTGAACACAAATACAGTCAGAGATCACTACCCGTTACCCTTGATTTCAGAACAACTTGATCAATTGGCTGATGCTACTTACTTTACATGTCTGGACATGGCAGCAGGGTTCCACCAAATTCCAATATCTGAAGACTCTATTGAGAAAACCGCATTCCTCACACCAGACGGCCAGTATGAGTATTTAACGATGCCGTTTGGATTAACTAACGCTCCATCGGTATATCAAAGGGCCATTAACAAAGCCCTTGGAGATTTAAGAGGCCAAGTAGCGCTTGTCTACATGGATGACGTGCTAATACCAAGCAAGACTATATCAGAAGGGCTTAATAAACTTGAGATGGTTTTAAAGGCTCTCTCCGCTGCTGGATTTTCAATCAATATGAAGAAATGCTCTTTTCTTAAAACGTCCATTGAATATCTCGGATATATCGTAAGCGGTGGAAAAATAAGACCTAGTCCATCGAAAGTTGAAGCTTTGGCAAGATCTCTTCCTCCTGCAAATGTTAAACAGCTCAGGCAATTTAATGGCCTAGCTGGGTATTTTCGGCGCTTTATACCAAATTTTTCAACAGAAATGATACCACTGTACAATTTGACAAAATCTGAAGCAAAATGGGAATGGACTACGGAACATGAGGCAGTACGCTCAAAAATTATAAACTATTTAACATCTGCACCTCTACTTACAATATTTCATGAAGGCTACCCGATTGAACTGCACACTGACGCTAGTGCAATAGGACTTGGAGCCGTGCTAATTCAGATCAAAAATGGAGTGCGTCATGTAACCGGCTACTTTAGTATGAGAACTACACCGGCTGAATCGAAGTACCACAGCTACGAGCTTGAGACGTTAGCAATAGTGCGAGCCATCAAACATTTTCGTCATTTTTTGTACGGAAGAAAGTTCACGATTATAACCGATTGCAACGCAGTTAAAGCCTCACGATACAAACAAGAATTGCTCCCGAGGATCCACAGATGGTGGGCTTTTTTGCAAAATTTTGAGTTTGAAGTAGAGTACCGGCAGGGAGAAAAATTGAGACATGCCGATTTCTTTAGCCGGAACCCACTACGAGTTGTAATGAATCTGTCAACCAAGGATGACTGGCTAATAATAGAACAACGCCGCGATCCAGAACTGAGTAAAATCATAGTTGAAGCACAAAAGAAATCCCTTCCGGAGTTTGAACTGAAAGATAACATTTTGCATTACAAAACGATATCAAATGGTAGAACCAAACTTTTAAAAGTTGTCCCGCAATCGTACCAATGGAGTCTCATAAACACATACCACGAAGCTCTCAAACACATGGGATGGGAGAAGACATTAGCAAAGTTGAAAGAGAATTTCTGGTTTTCTAAAATGTCTTCAACAGTGAGATATTTTGTGGAACATTGTGTGGTATGCAAAACGATGAAGGGATCATCTGGCGCAACACAGAGTCAATTACACCCAATTGAAAAGGTACCAGAACCTTTCCATACGATCCACATCGATATTTCAGGCAAGCTCAGCGGATCCGCTTCCCAGAAGGAATACGTTTTTGTAGCAATTGACGCCTACACTAAGTTTGTTTTCCTTCAACATTCTAAGAGCAAAAATCAAGCAAGTGCTTTAAAACATCTTCAAGAGATAGTATTTCTATTTGGAGCACCAAAACGAATAATTGTTGATGGTGATGGTGCATTTATTTCCAACTACAAGGCCTATTGTGACAAATATGGAATTGAATTACATCAATGTGCTGGATATACAAGTCGAGGAAACGGTCAAGTAGAAAGAGTCATGAGGATTATAAAAAATGGTCTTACTGTTATCAAAAATACACAGAAAATTCATTGGGAGAAATCTCTAGGAACACTTCAGCTTGCTATTAATTGTACCATATCAAAAACTACTCGACAAACACCTATTGAGTTACTGACCGGCAAAAAAGGATGTGTGCCTCCCGAACTATTAACTATAATAGACGAAGAAAACGAACGAGTGGATCCACAAACATTGAGAGAGGTAGTTTTAGGTAGGATGACCGAACAAGCAGAAAGAGATAAACAAAGATACGACAAAGGAAAAGCGAAAGTCAAAAGGTTTGAAAAAGGAGAGTACGTTTTACTGAAAGAGCCACCAAGATTAGGTACAAAACTAAGTCCAAAATTTGACGGACCTTTCGAAGTGAAAAAGGTTTTACCTCACGATAGATATGAGATCCGTCGTACCAACCAACGTGGTCGATGCAGGAAGGCTTGTCATGAGCAATTACGAAGTGCACCTAAATTCGGAGTACATAGTCACATGGCCATATCGGCAATGAATAAAGAAATAGCACCTGCTGAGGTTGTAGAACCCAACGCAGAGTAAAACTTGGTGAGATTTATTAAATGTTGTTGTTGTTGTTGTTGGTCAACGTGAAGCCAAAATGAGCGCTGAGGCTTTGAGGCTTGGCCAAAATGAGCGCTGAGGCTCTGAGGTCTTAACCTGACCAAAATGAGCGCTGAGGCTCTGAGGTCTTAACCTGACCAAAATTAGCGCTGAGGCTATGAGGTCTAACGTCTGTTATTTAAATACATTTACGTGTTAAGTTACCTATGACGTGTGATAAAATAAATGCTATGATAGAACGAGGTTATTTGACGAGATACAAAGTGATTAATTATTGTTTCAGATCAACAAAATACAAAGTAGGCGCAGGGACGCACCTATCGTCAGCATGGCCGTATCGGCGCAGGTAATAAATCCCTCGGAAAAAGGTGACAAAAACAACCTTGTTTACAAGCCTCAGCTCCGGGCTATAAAAGGCGTAGCAACGATGGCCAGGGCGCATTCAATCGTCGGCAGTGGAACAGTGAACACCTCAAATAAGCTTCTGTTCCTGCTGTTGTTTACGCTGTTCTTTTTAGAACGCTTTTTGTTTATTTGTTATTATTTAAAAATTTAATTGTTATATTCCGTTTTGTTAATCAATGTTACTAGAATCATTTGATTTGATTGATTTATTTTAAACTAATTATTGCGAAGTTGATTATTTTCAGGTTATTTGTAATATAACAAAATGAATGACGATGGTAGTTTCAATCAGCTCAACACCCCTCCTCTTACACATTTAGGTATACCTACATCGTTATCTTCTTTAGCGTAATTTGTTCATAACTGTTTTTGTGCCGTAGAATGTTTTTACGTGAAAACCTATTATTGGCTTTTTGTTTTTATAAGTGTATTTAATTTGTTACTGTAGCTGTTGGTTTTCCTATAAATAAACACCACATTTTGTCTGTGCAAGAGTCGGTAGGTACCTACCTACGAGTGTTACCAACGGTGATTTGAACATGATTACGAATTTCTACACAAATTTCAGCTACCTATCAAAGTACAAAAACAAACAAGATAAATAATAATAATAAATATTTGTTGACATTTCACACAGCACCATCTAGCCCCAAACTAAGCAAAGCTTATGGCCATCAGATGGCTGATACAATACTTGTCTTACCTATAATCTATGCTTTTTTTTGTAAATACATACTTAAAATACATAATACCTACTACAACACCCAGACCCGCAAGAAATATTTGCAGAACATACAAACATTTGTCCCGTAGCGGGAATCGAGTCCGAGCCTCTTGCGTCTTAGCGGAGCAATCACCCGCCACGCCACTGAGGGCGTTCAAATAAATCAACAAAAGATAATTACCTACTAATACCTTGACTCTATTTGAATTCCAGGCGATACAAGGCGTGGTCACGAAGACGAATCCTCCGGAGCACTTCTTCAACACATGTTCAATGGCGGATCTACCCAACGTCGTTAGTAGAAGCGTCGCCAGGAATGCGCCCTCTAGAGTTGTGAGTTCAACCAATACCTACTTACCAATAAGTACCTAACTAAAAACTAAGGCATTTTACCATCTATAGTAGATGATTTATACAGCGTAAGGAGGCAACTTTTACCTTAACAAACGGGACGCTGTAGTGCCCGGGACGAATTAAGATGGAGTAGGCTTGCCCAGCACCTATTCCATCCTCTCAGCTTAGTCGGCCTTGTCCACATGAAAGACATGGTCAATACGTGCGGAGCTGACTGAGCCGCGGGTTTCCTCGTGATGTTTTCCTTCACCGTTTGAGAGTACTGGGATAGCACATTTCATTTTTCGCACAGTAAAATCCATTGATACACGATCAGGTTTGAACCTACGATCTTATCGACCCACAACCACGATCGGAAGGCGGGGTCACTACCAACTAGACCACCGGTGATCTCCAATACTACTCTAGTTAAATATTATATTTGTGGACATTTCACACAGCGCCATCTAGCCCCAAACTAAGCAAAGCTGATGGCTGATAATAAATAATCTTACTTTATGATATAAATGCAAAAGTTTGCGAGGATGTTTGTATGTTTATGCCTCAATCACGCTTAAACGGCTGAACGGATAGGATTAACTAGACCGAGAGTAAGGTCAGACTATGCTGTGAGTAAGCGATTAGACCGAGAGTAAGGTCAGACTATGCTGTGAGTAAGCGATTAGACCGAGAGTAAGGTCAGACTATGCTGTGAGTAAGCGATTAGACCGAGAGTAAGGTCAGACTATGCTGTGAGTAAGCGGTTAGACCGAGAGTAAGATCAGACTATGCTGTGAGTAAGCGATTAGACCGAGAGTAAGGTCAGACTATGCTGTGAGTAAGCGATTAGACCGAGAGTAAGGTCAGACTATGCTGTGAGTAAGCGGTTAGACCGAGAGTAAGGTCAGACTATGCTGTGAGTAAGCGACTAGACCGAGAGTAAGGTCAGACTATGCTGTGAGTAAGCGACTAGACCGAGAGTAAGGTCAGACTATGCTGTGAGTAAGCGACTAGACCGAGAGTAAGGTCAGACTATGCTGTGAGTAAGCGATTAGACCGAGAGTAAGGTCAGACTATGCTGTGAGTAAGCGATTAATGTGTGTTGCAGGCCGACAACAAGCTGGCCGCCGCGCGTCTGATGCGCGACATCGCCGAGCTGAGGCAGCGTGTCGCTCAGGTTGAGGCTCGACTCGCCATCGAGCTCAAGGTACGTATACTGACTACCTCTTCCAGCACTTATGACTTAATGCAGGGGTTCCCAAACTTATTTTGTCCACAGCCCACTTTGAGAATAAATTCTTTTTTATCGCCCCCATTTTTTCACCTACTTCATAATAATAATAATAATAGTAATAATAATAATATAAGCTTTTAATCAGACACTTACAAGCTATGTTTACAATTACATTTTTACATCGGCGACCGCATCTGTTTGCCCTAGCTTGGCAAAGGCCTCCTCCAACTGTTTCCACGTCGTTCGTTCGTCGTTTCGTCGTTCGTCGTCACCTACTTCATAACCACTTTTAATTTGTTTGTTTGTCTACTTTTATTTCGGAATGGACCGATTGACATGATTTTTATTTTATTTATTCAATAATACAGTTGTGTGGAGGCTTGGGGAGCCATTTGTAATTTCATCTAGAAGGACTCTTAGACACCGACTGAGCTTCTCGACTCTCAACTTATGAACATCTTACTTATATTATAAATTTGAAAAGTCTTAGTTTGCTTGAAATTACCGGCGTAAAGCTCAAAACGCAACGATAGCGCGTACTAATTTTACCGGTGCTGCCATCTAGTCAACTATAAATTATAATTAACCCTTTCAGACCTGAATTTTTTTTTTTTCGAGTTTAACTTTAAAAAAAATTGAGTTGATAAAAGGAGTAATATTGATTAAAAAAACACTGAAAAAAAAATCTTGCATGTGTAATTTTCAGGAAATCTTAGTTTTTCATCATGTTCACAAATGAGTACATCCGGCCTATACTATAAGAAAAGTCGTGAATATGATGGTGGTTGTAAGTGTAATCAAAGACGTAGGGTATATTATTTTTTATTAAAAATTAGAAAAAAGTAACAAAATTGCATAATTTATTACATGATATTGATAAAACTTACAAAAAAAACTCTTAGTCTCTAATAGGAACACAGGAATTAGTCAGTAGTTAGGTGGCTCTTTCGCAGGCATATGTTTAGGTATGGAAAGCTAAGAAGTAGTTCTTGCCTTTGGTTAGGCATAAGTGTAGCTTACACTTCATGCACTGGATTCGTGACCTTCCCTTGCACCCCACCAATTTGCAAGGGGTCCCAGATCGACCATCATCATCGTGTATGGGAAAATGTCCAACACCATCACGAGCTATATCTGTTCCTGGGCGAAGTTCTCCTACTCTCCTGGGAATAACTTCTGGCAAAGGGCTGCTGCTTGTTGGACGACCTCCTTTTGCATCAGATATTTTCTTTTATACAACTAAGCTCACACCAAGACGTCAGTGAAAGCTCAGTAATGTCAACTGCTTGTTTTTTGGAACGCCAAGCAAATCATTATCAATTTGATATTTGATGCCGAGTTATTGCATCTGCACCTACACAGACAGATCACGGCGGTTATATAGGAGGATCACCTTCTCTGTTTTCTTCATCAGAAGACAGTTCCAGGTCTGACAAATGTCCATCATGTAAGGCAGCCAATGCATCGGGCATGAACATTTTGCATCGCAGTTACGTATATGTTTTATCTGTAAATACAACAAAACACTATCGTGTACACTTAATACAATCAATTTTAACAATTATCCTTCTCAAAGTAAAAAAAATCGTGCACTTTATTTGACGGTTACAGATTTTCAAATTTGCACCAATGAACAATAATTATGTACACACTCGTAATATAAGCCTGATGTACACAAACGTGAACATTAATATTATTCAAGATTTTCTTACTAAAACCAGTCACAATGACTGTAAAATACACCTCAAATCATTCAAATAATATTTATACACCAGGAATATATTTTTCCTAAACATAATTTGCACAAAAACTCATAATTTTGATACCAGAAAAACAGCTTACCTGCACTCCTTCAAACTTTGCCGGCTTCTGACACATACTTGGCAAAAATCGACGGACTACCGTCAAAAGATGGCGTTATTAGTACAAATTCCGAAAGATTAATAAGTGTACAAGCGATCGCAACCGTTCTCAAATACCAAATATTGTTTTAAAATGGTTTTATAAATTAATTTATTTAATGTGTACAAATGTGACCGCCAGGATTGAAAGGGTTAAGAGATGCTCAAACTAACTTGGTTCGATATTTCTCTCCGCGTACTGTTTTATTGAAAAATGTAAAAATTTAATATATTTCATTTCAATACCTTCTAATATTAGATAAATCTCAAAAACTAACAAAATTCTGCTAGGTACCTACCTAGTATTTTGGCAATCTTTTTGCCAGACAATTTTATTATTAGTAGGTACCTACTGTGATAACATTAAATAGAATTATGTCCTTGATGATAAAACATACCTATATTTGCGTTTTCAGCGCAAGAGGCAAGCAGAGCTGGACATAGTTCGTCTCCGAAAGGAACTCTCAGCTACCAAGAGTTGTGTAGCGTCATTACGCATCCCGCCCGGCCCGCTTCGGAAGCAATGCTCAAAGTTCGCCTGATCCATGTAACATGATGTTACAAGGCCTGATTGATGTAACAAACTTGAAGAAACTTGTTAATATAAAATGTTATTTACCGTGAATGGAGTTTTATTGGAGCGCTCGTGGCGTAGCAAGACCTTAGTGATATGGCTGGAGAGTGCTAAGCTGTTTTGTAAAGGCGTTCAAAGGTGGGCCTCGATCATCGGCAGGCAGTGACAAAATTATCATCATTTTGCAAGCTGATTACATACCTAAATACTTTGATTATACACCTGTTATTTCTGTAAATGAATGTATTTATTATAACATTTCTAATACTTAGTAATATTTTTATTTTACTTTTTATGTATACCTACATAAAGGTAGGTAGGTATAGTAAAAAAGTGGGGTTACTTTTAGGCTAGTCGGTATCCCTAAATACACAAACATTCTCAGTTTTCAGACTATCCGGACACTTCTGTCACGCACACTAGCATTTAAATTGACCCCGTTTTTTGCGTGCCGTTTATTTGACAATTCTCTATTTAGACAGGTGTATAATCAAAGCCTAAATACCTTGGAAAAAGCTAAATACATATTATCACGACGCCCATTTATCCCTAATAGGGTGGGCAGAGAACGTTTTCATCTGGATTGAGAGCCCAATTTTTAGAGAACATAAGTAGTTATAAGAAAAAAATCTGATTACGACTGTACCAAATTCATAAGCCATTTCGAAATTCAGACATTACACCTCAGAACAATAAATCATTACACAAATCAGTCTTTTCGAATATTATGGGAAAAGTGCGTTTTAAGAATTGTTTTTTCTGGATTATGTATTTCAACATTCAGTCATACTAGACCGGACTCGGAGGCGTGGGTTCAATTCCCGCTGCGGGAGAAATGTTTGCATGTTCTACAAATATTTCTATGTGTTCTACTATGGCATTCGTAGCTTCTGATACCCACCACACAACGGACTATGAAGGCGACTGTTCAGTAAAAAAGAAACAAGAAAATGATGTATAACTTTTTATTATCTGTTTATGAACTATAAGATTTAACTTTTTGCTTATCATGGGAAACTAAATGAGTTTGCAAAGCGCGGTTATTTTTAAACACCCTCACACATTCGTTACATTGAAAGTTTCCAGAATGTTCTTTCAAATGTTTGTCCAAACTATCTTTACTTTTTAATTTCTTCCTGGAAACGCCACAGATAAAAGAATCTTCGTGTACAGATTTGACGTGTGCTGCCAGGTTTCCCGCCACTGCGTACTTTTTGGGACATTGACTGCAGTGGTGCATAGCCAAATGTTCGGGTGTTGCGCTGTTCTGTTTTACTTGTTGAGGCTTTTTGGGCAGGTTAATTCTGTTAAAAATATAGACATAAATAGGTATACTATATTGATGACCTCGGTGGCGAGGCGGGCGAATGCTCGGCTGAGACGCAAGAGGCGCGGCTTCAATTCCCGCTTCGGGAGAAATGTTTTTATGTTCTGCAAATATTTCTTCCTGGTCTGGGTGTTTTATTATGTATTATAAGTATGTATTTACAAAAAGTATTTATGTATTCTATTAGCCATCTGGTGCCCTTAGTACAAGCTTTGCTTAATTTGGGGCTAGTTGGCGCTGTGTGAAATGTCCACAAATATTTATTTATTATTTTTAGTATAAGTCGTGCTACGTAAGAAACCGAGGGAAATAATTAAAAAAAAAAAGTTTTTCATTACATACCTACGTTCATATAAATAATCTGAAATATGTACATAAACAGGATGTACTTACTCCCTAGTATAGGGAGTTTTTATTAAGAAGGTAATCCAGTTTCAAATATTACGACATTTTTAAATCATAAAACTTCCCTAAAGTGTCCAAAGATGGGGATGTTGCCCTATGCAGTTACATTCTGGGTGTTATCTCTAGGTACCTAAGCAGCCTTTTCCAAAATGGCGTTTGTAAAAAATCGTTTTTTTTTACCTGGCCTTCCCCTTCAGTCCACTTTTACAGCGCAAATCAGCTTTATTCACAAACGGCTGTGTAATTTTCTTCCAGTCACTCGCTTTCTGGCATCTAGAGCAAACAAACTTTTTCCCTCCATCTGGCATGAACATAGGATATTTCTGGCCACACACAGTGCAAGCGATAATCATCTTTTTGAACACAATATTAGATTTTGATTTTGTTATTTTGCGTCGAGTATCGCGCTTCCTCCGTGGGGATTCGAGCCTCAGTTTTGTTTTTAGAAGTGATAAGATTTCTTTTTGAGGACTTGTGGCTGGCAAGTTTGTTGCTCCTGGCGAACACTCAGCCAAGATTCTCGTGTGTCGCGAGGAATCTAAAAAAAAGAAAAGAAAAAAAAAAGAAGGTATTATTCACGCCACGTTAGAAAAACCGCGGGAAAAGTTTGAACGTGTATATTTTTTTTCATACGTGTCAGTGTCATGTCATGTCAGTGTTTGATTATTGTTTTAGGTATTAATTTATTATTTTTCGTAAAGTAAACATTACACCTGAATAAATAACAAAAAGAAAACACTTTCTACGCAACAGTTCCTTTTTCCCGAGGTTTTTTCTTCCGTGGCACGATTACGACTTAGGTAGGTACGGTGAGCCAAGAAAGTGTTCTACCAGTTTTGAAAAATCTTCCTGTATACCAAAATAGCGCTAAGGTTGAGCATTAGTAGGTAACAATCAGAATGGTTGATAACATTATGCTTAATCGAAAAAGTATTGTAATTTTGATCATATATTACGCTCCGATTATGCCATTGAATTTTAAATTCTTGATGAAAATAATAGAAAACTATGACACATGGGAAATACCCGTCGGATCCATCATGGTATTTACCAATCCCTGTGGGAAATAAAATAATAGAAACTAAGATCTTTTTCATGTAGGACATGACATTTGAACACAATTTTGTGTTTCATTCAAGGGATAGGTAGGTACATAAAAGTCTGTATAGAGTACCTTCGCTGATAGTTTTGTTGAAAGAAGCGTGCACCAACGCACTAAACCCCTCAGTTATTTTCATACACTTCACACAGGAGTCGCAGATCACACCCTCTGGTGGTACCTGGGAAAATAAACTAGACGTGTTGAAAAATAAAGATTGTGATGTGTAAGTAATTTTGATTGATGCATTACTGCGCCGCGTAATGTTCGGCCGAAATCGTTTAAGTTCGTGAAAGCTCGTAGATCGCTTGTTCAAATCGAATCAAATATTTTTTATTTGGGAACAAAGTTTACAAAGGTTTTATTAACTAACTAGCTGCCGCCCGCGGCTTCGCTCGCGTGGTACCCGGATAAAAATTAGCCTATATGTTAATCCAGTACATGTACTATGTATATTCCAAGTTTCGTTCAGATCCGTTCAGCCGTTTAGGCGTGATTGAGGCACAAACATCCAAACATCCAAACATCCAAACATCCAAACTCACAAACTTTCGCATTTATAATATAAGTAAGATTGTAAACGATGTTAGCTACAATAGTTTTAGAAAAACTTTGTCGTAGCTACCACCGCACCTCCTTAACCAAAAATGTTCCTGTTTAAGGTTTACACAAGATTTGTTATCATGATTTCAAGAAATACAAAAGCAATAAAAATGAAAATAAAACAGAAACATGTCTGCTTTAAGAGTGTTGTGTGTGTGTGTGTGTGTGTGTGTGTGTGTGTGTGTGTGTGTGTGTGTGTGTGTGTGTGTGTGTGGTGTGGGTGTGTATGTGTGTGTCAGTTCGAGTATAATAATGGGATATTACACAATAAAATAAAGATAGAAACACTGTTTCGCGCATGTCTAAAATAAACATAGAACTCATAGTCATTGACGGCCTCTGAGATCCTCAATGTAACTGACGGTATAACTGAATGTATAGGTATAGCTTGTAAAAGCCACCTGAACTCCAAAGTACAGCCGTAAAGTCTCATCAAGTCGATCATTGGTAATGAGCTGCAGATGATCGGAGGCACCACACAGTCGGCACTGGAGCTCTGCACCAGCGTCGCCAGATGCAAGTCCTGGGGATGTTATAGACTCCTGGAAACCATAACCAAAATATATAAAAAAATAACACCCAACAGTCACATACATAGTCCTGACCCCACACTAGGATTCTGTGTCGTGGGTATCAGAAACTACGAGTACCATGGTACCACAACACCCAGACCCGGAAGAAATATTTGCAGAACATGCAAACATTTCTTCCGCCGCGGGAATCGAACCTGTGCCTCTTGCGTGAGCAATCACCCGCCACGCCACCGAGGCCGTCATATCATCACGAGCTGAGCGCTTCCGTGTTTCGTGCACATTGTCGGTCCCGGCTTTCGTTAAGCCACGACGGAGGCCTTTAGGCGGCCTAAAAACTCCGTCACAAGAGTTGGCCATTAGCTCATACGAACTGACTTTTTTACTTCTTGCGCCTCTATCCCTAATAGGGTGGACAGAGCAACAAGTAATCATAATAAAACTGGGTGGGTTTTTTGTGCTGGGTTTTTTTGGATTCTTGAAAATCACCCAGTGATAAAATGGTATTTTGGTGACTTATTTGCTGGCGATATTATAGACTTCTGGAAACCATCATCTTCCTGCCCATATCCCACTCTATGTGGGGTCAGCACTTGTTCCTTGGATCATGCTGTAAGAGTTTTGGCTAAGATGTTTTATGACCGGCCGCCTGCCTGACGTCAACCCTCCTTGGGAATACTTGCTTATTGTATCTCATCATGTAAAAAACCATAAGCAACGAATACGTACAAAATTATTATGCCCGTAGGTATTCCAAATGGGGTGGCCAGAGCCACAAGTACCTAATCATAAGAAAACTTACAGCCACTTCTGATTCAAAGTCCGAAGATGGATTTGGTGATAGGTGCTTTCGAACGACCTTAGTATCGGAAGTCGAGGCTCCTACCACTAGGCCACTAGTGCTCTGAGTTGCAAATTTGCCTACCTTGCTGTATTTCTGTAATTTATCCTTCTTCCAAATTACGCTCATTTCGCTCGACAACAAACTATTTGATGTCTTCTTCATTACACAACTGAATAATTTTGAAATCGGAATTGCAACCAAAATAATTATTAAATAATTTTATTTTATTTTGACTTCTGCAAAATCAGGCTGACATTCAAAAATTGGTAAAAAATCTTAAAAATATAATAGAAAAAAAGTCTGTTGATGGTCTGCAATGTACTACAATGAGTTTATACAAGAATCTAATGTATTTTTTATAGTGTTGGATTTCAGTGGCTCAAAAGATTATGAGCCATGCCAGTAACAAAAAGAAACTATTTAGAGATTGAGGCATGTGTAGTTAGCAGCAAACTATGATTTTCGCTACTCAACGCTAGATGGCGTTATTTTAAAATAAAAAAAAATTGTAAAACTGACTGAAATTATTCCACGGCAAAAATATAGTATAATAATTTTCATTTCAGATAAAGAAGTAAGGTCTCGGTCATCTATAAATACATAGGACTTATAGTGTCAGCCAGCAGATATTTTTATCCTAATAGGACTCTGTAATTTCTAAATTTCTGCTCACCCTATGTTTAATTTCGTAACAGTTGTCTATAAAATTTATGCCTACTCATAACCTATATAGGAGTATACGACTGCTATTCATACTAAAACAAAAAATACGTTGTTAATTTCATTATTTATTTAAGAACTTTCTGTCATTTTTGGGACAATATTCACACAGCCCCTCATATTTACAAAAATAAACTTGAAACAGTCTATCCAACATTAAAACTACATTATTTGATATTATGAGGCAGCCATCTTGCTTATATCTTCGTATTGTACCCCTTTTACCAATCTTCCAGTCAGTAGCCCTTCAGATATCTGAAACATAGTCATTACAACTTAAGAATAGGCAAATAACAATATTCAGACTCTGAATTTTTCGAGAGAGCACCGGTGGTCTAGTTGGTAGTGACCCCGCCTTCCGATCCCACGACCTTAGTGTGGGTTATAATCCGGTCGTGCACCAATGAATTTTTCTGTGCGAGAAATATATGTGCGCTATCCCAGTACTCTCAAACGGTGAAGGAAAACATCGTGAGGAAACCCGCGGCTCAGTCAGCTCCGCACGTATTGACCATGTCTCTCCTGCGGCCAAGACCGACTAAGCTGAGAGGATGGAATAGGTGCTGGGCAAGCCTACTCCATCTTAATTCGTCCCGGGCACTACAGCGTCCCGTTTGTGAAGGTAAAAGTTGCCGTAACGCTATATAAATCTTCTACTATAGTTATCCGACTTTACCAAGGGACTCAGTAGGTTTATTAACAGTATTCACCTCGACATCTGCGCTGTAGCTTTCAGTATCTATATTCCTTAGAAAGCCCACTGCTCCTCTGTAGGCGCCATTCACAAACCGCACCGCGCGTCCCGGGGAGGGAATCACAGTCTCCAAGTGATTCTACAATACGAAAAGTAAAGTTTTACACAAGCTACTAAATTATCGACGACCTCGGTGGCGTGGCGGGCGAGTGCTCGGCTGAGACGCAAGAGGCGCGGGTTCGATTCCCGCTACGGGAGAAATGTTTTTATGTTCTGCAAATATTTCTTCCGGGTCTGGGTGTTGTAGTATTTATTATAATTATGTATTTACAAAAAAAAAGTATATTAGTTTTCTATCAGCCATCTGGTGCCCATAGCACAAGTTTTGCTTAGTTTGGGGCTAGATGGCGCTGTGTCAAATGTCCACAAATATTTATTTATTATTTAATTAGTGGCCAACTTGCTGTGGCTTAACGACTTAAAAGCCGGGACCGACAATTTAACGTGCCCTCCGAAGCAAGCAAGCGCTCAGAGCGTAATACCACTTGCATCTTCTCCAAAATGATGAACCACCTATATGGGCGATGGGCTGATCACCTGCCACCATTGTTCACCATTTCTTAGTATAGTGTTCTTAGGATTTTAAATCAGAAGTGGTCTGCAAGTTCTTATGGCTCTTGCCTACCCCTTTAGGGATATGGGCGTGATAATATGTATGTATGTATGAATATTAGCCAAGCTCTTAGCTTTCATGAATTAAAAAAAAAGTCAACAAAAAAAAATTACCTGGTCGAGCTTTATCTTCAGCTTATCATCCACAAGAGTGACCTGGGCGCAGTATTTATCTATAACCTTGTCTATGACAGCTTTCCTCTTGTAGAACTTGTCTCCGAGTGATTTTGTGATGATTTTCACGATAATACCCTCTGTCAGCCAGTAGTCCTTACTGAAATAATAATAATAATAATAACACCCAACAGTCACATACATAGTCCTGACCCCACACCAGGATTCCCTGTGTCGTGGGTATCAGAAAAGGATTTTACCAATTTTCATTTTGGTCCACTGTTTTTGTTGATTATTCATTAATTTAAGTTTAGTTTTTAAAGTCTGTTTTCTTAATAAATACTCTTTTGTTGCCTTATTTTAGCTTCAAGAATGGTGTTTCTACCTGTTGTAACAAAATAAATATTATTCCATTCCGTTCTGGAACAAAAATCTTTAAATCCTCACCGATTAGCTTTCTCCTTAGCTCGCTCTTCCATCCTTATGATCTCATCGAGCGCAGACTGCTTGGTCTCTGTCTTCTGTTTCTTGGCGTGTTCCTTCTTTTCTATGCTCTTCTCTTCTTTACCCCTGGACAGCGCCGATGCCGGGAGAGGCTCGGATTTTTTATCTGTATGTATAAAAATAAATAAATACTGTTGAACACATTTCACACAGCGCCATCTAGCCTCAAATTAAGCAAAGCTGATACAATAAAATTCTTTCTTTTGGAATTTTTTTAAAATTCTTTCTTTTCCATAAAGTCACTGGGATCACTTGGACACGTCTTAAATCTACGTTGCATTAACACCTGTTCGTAACGCGACCAAGCGTGGAAGATACAGGTAAGAAACCACGCTTGGCTACGCTCACACGGAGTAATGGGCGGTGACCTTAAGTTAGACACCATTACCGTCTGCTTTTCTCTTGACATTGAGACTTAAGGTGACTCGCTCTGAACTGCTCTCCCTTTTAAACTCTGTATACTCCTTTTCTTCTACCACGGCGTTCTTTTTATCACGTTCCACTTGCTTCTGTATGAATTCAAGCATTCTTTCCTGTAAAAAAATAAATTACATAAATGGACACTCGGATTAGAAGTGGCTGCAAGTTTTCTTATGAACTGGCTGGATGTGGGTCTGGTACAGAGCGTGTTAGCTGCACAGACATCAGGCAGATGCAGACATGATGCAGCTGTCAGGCTGTACCAGACTGCATGTAGGCTGATTGGAGAATAAATATCTTAGAGATCCCTATGGGACCGACATGGTCGCCTTGCGACAAAGGTCCCTAAAATAAAAAGAAAAAAAAGTTTTCTTATGGGTCTGCCCACCCCGTTGAAGAAAGAATTGCCTACTTCGTTGGTTTTCCGGCTGTTTAAGATTATTGTATCAATGTCTTCGTAATTCAAGTTAGGTAATACTAGCGACCCGCCCCGGCTTTGCACGGGTGCAATAAGAGATAGACATATACCATCGCGGACTTTTTTGTAGAGCTTTTTAAGGTGTACAAAACTGTAGTACATTATTTTGATCTATCTCGTATCGCTAGCTTTTGCAATGTAAGCGCAAAAAATGTGTTTATTTACGACATCACATTAGAAACCTCCAAAATTATCAGTGTTTCTCTACTATATTATGCATGTATTACACATATAAACCTTTCTCTTGAATCACTCTCAATAAACTGCCACAATATTTCATTTCATCATCAATAATCATTAAAATAATCATACACACATAATAACACGTCTGTTTCCCATAGGGATAGGCAGAGATCACGGATCTCCATTTGCTACGATCCTGACATACTTCATTCGCTTCACTCACTCTCATAATATCTATTTAAAAAAACCGCATCAAAAATCCGTTACGTAGTTTTAAAGATCTAAGCATATATAGTGACAGACAGTGTTATTCCAGCACATGTACTATGTACGTTACATTTAAGTTAATTTACCCTTTTTCCATTTTCTGTTTTCTTATATGTATAAATTTTCTTCTTCTTTACCTTTTCATTAAAGATAGACTTTACTTTTAGACTATACTCTCTTACAGTTAATTTTTGTTGTATATGTATTTATTTAATCTGTGGATAACGCCATGGGCTATATTATTACCAAGTTGATCTGCATTCGCAGAATGTATCTATAAGGACCTTACTTAAGCCATTATAATGTAGCTGTTTGTTGTTCCGTAATAAATAAATAAATAAATTGACGGCCTCGGTGGCGTGGCGGGCGATTGCTCGGCAGAGACGCAAGAGGCGCGGGTTCGATTCCCGCTGCGGAAGAAATGTTTGCATGATCTGTAAATATTTCTTCCGGGTCTGGGTGTTGTGGTACCATGGTACTCGTAGTTTCTGATACCCACGACACAGGGAATCCTAGTGTGGGATCAGGACTATGTATGTGACTGTTGGGCGTTATTTATTTATAAATACGTACATTCTCTCCCTTGGGATCCTGTACGGTACAAGAAACCGTGCATCTTCTGGGGTCAGCAGAAAGGCGCTGACCGCGCGACCCAGTTTCAATCATTACCAACATTTCATATTATTCAATTTATCAGTTAAGATCAGTTCGCATTCGGCCACCAAGGGCGCGCGTTCTCGTCATCATCATCATTAACAGCCCATTCATCAACCGTTTGTAATATAGTTAATCTTATATTATAAGAATCTTTGTCCTGACTGACTGACTGACTGACTGACTGACTGACTGACTGACTGACAGACAACGCACAGCCTAAACCACTGGACGTAGAGACTTGAAATTTTCAGTGTAGGTAAACCTTGGTACGTAGGGGTGTACTAAGAAGGGATTTTTCAAAATTCAACCTCTAAAGGGGTAAAAAAAGGGATGAAAACCTGGAATCAATTTTTGGCCTAAAACTGCAAATAACCTATATCAAATTAAAGAGCCGATTTTTCTCATTTAGTTGATGTCATAATTAACTGTAAATTCTTTATTTTTGGCATGTTTTTCATGAAAAATAGAATACTTTTATTTTGACATTATGACAGCGATGATACCAAAGATTAGTAATAGATGATACAAAACATATGGAAAAGGAACTGTCAATGTCAAATTACCTGTGATAGGAACTGAGGAAAGGAAGCATAAATTATTACTGGTCTAATAAGTTTCCAATCTTGATTATTCATGGAGTTCTGACGTAATTCTACGTCTGAAAACTAGATGTCGCTGCTAATTCTGATCAAATTTTGACGCGCCATCGTTGCGTTTTGAAAAGTTTACCTTAACTCTCAAAATTTTTACTAAATTCACCGAAATTTCTTAATTTTTAGATTTATGTATGTTTGTTACTCTTTCACGCAAAAACTACGGAATATACTTACATACCCTATTATTCATATTCGTTCGCTAAAGTTAGCCATTGCTTAAAGTTAGCCCTGTCACTGTTTGTCATTATGAAATGGTAAGAGATGGCAATACTTTAGTCATCGTTTAGCGTACACTATATTATAATGAACTAGCTGACCCGACAGACTTCGTCCTGTCAAAAAGATTTGTAATCATTTGTATGGGAAAAAGAAAAGGGCTATTTTTAGGGTTTTTCCAGCAATAATTCTAATTTTTCTCGCCGTAAAAACCATCCTTGAACTTCAACGAACATTTTAAAAAAAGATTTGGCCAAATTGGTCCAGGCGTTGTTGAGTTATGCGCTTACCAACACAATTTGCGATTCATTTTTATATTATAGAAGATAATGAGGATAGTAGGTACCTACCTACGTGTGCTGGAATGGGACATAGGGTACTTTTTATCTGGGTACCGCGTGAGCGAAGCCGCGGGCGGCTGCTAGTTAAGAATAAGAATAAGAATCTTTATTTTGCCAAAAAACAAGTTTCACAGTGCCAAACCGTATTCAATTGATACACGAGATTACATTTTTAAAAGTCAATTGTCGGCGAGGCCCAAACTAGGCGTAAATGCCTGTATGGGACTCTGTGAGTAAGAGTTACCAGGAATTATTGCTCTACAAACACGTTATCATTCATCAATCTAGTTGTACTGGTTAACAAGACACCGTACACATTCCATGTACATAGCTGCTGATGGCAGCTAGATATTTAAATAACTACCTGGTCATCTTTATCCATCTTCTCCTTCTTAGCCTTGGCTTCCATGGCGGCGACGGCGGCAGGATCGCGGTCGATGTACGTCACAAACCAGCCCTTCTCCGTCTCGTCCACCACACACTTTCCCTCACGGCCCAGCCACTTAACAAACTCCGTCAGTGTCTCCCATTGGGTGGCGTTCATGTGGATATGTTCTCTGGAATTTAAAAAAAAAACAATGCGAGGATTATTAAAAAACAGGTTCTGCATAAATTTCTGTTACATTTAACTTAAATCTTACTACTGTATAAACAAACCTATGTGAGAGAAGATATATAAAGATTTTATTATTATTATGTATATTTTTACAATCTCGGCTTCTATGAGAGCCGGCATTATAAACAATGGGCACGAGCCTAAGCCAAGTGCGCATCGTTGAGGATGGCTGTTTGATTTTGAGCCCCAGAATTACATCAGTTGAGAGATCCGTTTGCAGAAATTTGCAGACAATTCTACAAGTATTCAGAATTACTGCTTTTTGTAATAAGACAATTATGTGTTTGGGTAGATCTATTATTATTAAAACTCTCTCTGCTGGACTGGAAGAAAAGAAAAAACAGAACGTGTCCAGCTGCTTCTCTCCCCGAGAATGTTGTAAAAGTTGACTAAGGGATAGTATCCTCTAAAATATGACGGACAGGCGCGGTCGCAGCCTTAAATTTTGGAGAGGGCCACTAATAATAGAATATGTCGAGTAAATTAGATTTTACTACTTTTAGGTATTTCAAACTCGTTCCCCACGCTGGTTCGAAAGAACTAGTGACACTAGTAGTAGAAGAGTAACAAGTAAACGGATTTAAATTATTATTTAATGAAGAAAACTTGCAGCCACTCCTGAAATTAGTTAACAAAGCAATACCTGTTGCCAATGTAGTCCTGGTAGACCTTATTAGCATTTACCCTCTTCGTTCCGTACTGACGTCTCAATAACTCCATGTAACCGTCTTGGAACTCCCTCGAGAAGTCATCGATGTACTTGCTAGCGTTATCAGCGAAGAGAAGCAGTTGTCTTTGGTGGCTCTCAGACATTGTGTGGCATTTGAATCCGTTTTCGTCCCGGCATTGTTTCTGACACATCTGACAGTACCAGCGGAGCTTCTGTAGGCCTTTCGCCTTGATCCTGTTGGCTATGTACTTGGCTGTGCCTTTCTCTGCTTTCCCCATCCTTGAGGACTTGTAATGTGTTTTGTTGACACGTTTTAGAACGGCGTAGATATTGTTTTGGAATGTCAGATCATGGACAACGTATAGTTTAAACACTTGGAATAACTTGAGATTCTACGTAGAAAATCTTAAAAGCATTATAAAATCACTCGATGGAAAAGAAAACCTTCTGAAGTCTTGTCCACCCACACAGAGTACTATTCTGTACTCTGTTTTATTTTTAATACATTGATTGATAATTGATGCAATCGCAAGCGGACAGAGCAAGCATTGCACATTTATTTGGCAATTTTGGCATTTGGCATTGAGAGTTCATCTATGAAGCACGAAGCTAGCTACAAATGTAAATGTCACGTGTCAGAGATGTAAATGTCAATGTCAACGTGCTATTTACTAATAAAAATAAATTCTTTATTTCGGACAACATGGATGATTTATGTTTATTTTATTATTTTACAACACGTACAAATTATGAGAAATAACAAACACCCACAACACACAAACAACAACAGTTTGTAAAATAAACTGATTTCAGATGATTCTGCATTAAAAATTAGTTTTATCTAGTGGTAGATAGCGGTATGGTAATATTACATTAAAATTGACACTGACATTATCAGTGTCTGACAACTTGTGTGTGAGTCTTGAGACCTCTTGAGATCATATAAGTTGGGCTACCAGATAGAAAATTTAAAAGTCCGGAGAAAAGCTTTGTTTCCATTGAAAAATCCTGAGATTTACTGGAATTTTTCGAATTGTCGTGAAAACGTAATTTACAGTTTTATAGCCCGCGGCACGACGTGTAGGCTGCAATGCAATTTTCAGATCATTATCATTCAATTATAATTTTAGTAAATTCCTTCATAACTTGATGATCGTGATGGTTTTGAGATAGTGATACGTTGCGCATTCGGTTGTTGGGCCTGTGATCTACTCTATTTTATTGAAAATTCCAAAAATCCAGAGATTTCCTGATTTCCAAAATCCGGCCGCAAAAAAATCCTGACATCTCAGGACAAATCTTGAGATATGGTAACCCTAAATATAGGTAGGTAGGTAAATAAAACTTTATAAGATCCCGCCACCGCATCTGCCGGTGATTTGCTTTTTCAATCTGAAAAAAGAATTACAATAAGTACACTATCAATTTGTTATCAGCTAATACCTGCTAACACCGTTGAACTTTTCGGTAAGTTATGTTATAATGTATACAAACGGTAGAAAATATACAAGACACTTACGAGTACGAGTACCTACTAAGGCTATCCTTTATATGTACTTTTTGTTTTAAATTGTCTCCCATTCCAACAGAATTTATTTGAATTATCTTGAAAAATCATTATCCTCTATTATTGCATCAGTTACATAGATAAGTATATTGGCTTCCTTATTTGAATCCTTTTAATACTAATGGTAAGATATAGTTTGAAGTTCCTACTTTGTAATACCTATTATTTTTAAAACTGGTTAATTTTTTTCTTGTGTTACTTTTAGGTTTTAGTATGTAAGTAAATGTAATTTGTTTAGAATACTATTTTGATTGTCTATTATTTTTATTATTATTTAAAGTATACTGTATTCTCAGACCAAATAAAATATTTTTTTTTCAATTCTTTTTATTTGGTCTGAGACTGTATTATAGTTAATTTTATTCTGTAGGTAGGTAGGTACCTATAACGTTTAGTTATGTCTGTCATGTTGTATCTGTTGGAGTGGAGTGCAATAAACTGGTAAACTGGGCAAGTCTCAACAGGTTTTATAAATTAACTAGCTGCCGCCCGCGGCTTCGCTCGCATGGTACCCGGATAAAAAATAGCCTATATGTTAATCCAGTACATGTACTATGTATATTCCAAGTTTCATTCAAATCCATTCAGTCGTTTAGGCGTGATTGAGGCCGAACATCCAAACTCACAAACTTTCGCATTTATAATGCGTAATATGAGGATACGTACGATATGTGTACCCATTGCACATTATTTAAATTGTTTTTTAGATTCAATAGGCAATTCATAATTTTAAATTTTACCTATTATGTATTTATTAGTATTTTTTGATTAGCTCATTCATAGACCACCATGGACATATGGGAGTCCTCAATAGAGGATTACCAGCGGTCCCAGACTCTGGCAAGCCTTGCTTCGGTGTTGCACACTGCAGAAGTAATTCTCAAGGAAGATTTGGCACCATTTGAACTTGGTAAGTTTTAATAGATATAATATAGATAAATAAACAAATATTTGACGACTTATCACACAGCACCATCTAGCCCCAAACTGAGCAAAGCTTGTCACCATCAACCTCATCTACACTACCAACAGCCTACTGGTACACTGCTGCCAACATCCCAAAGTCCTTTTCCAAATAGCGTAGTAAGAGAGTGATGTGGAGTGAGAAAGGTATGTTAAGATGGTTCGGTCATGTAGAGAGGATGAATGAAAGAAGATTAACGAAACAGGTGTATGAGGCGAGTGTGAATGATATTGTTGGAAGGGAAAGACCTCGGTGCACGTACCTGGACCAAATCGGCGACGTTTTGGAAAAGGGCCAGGTCAAGAGTACTCTAAACCGACGAACATGCATGAGGATTTATGTATGTATGTAGTTATAAGTTACTTTCTGTTAATAAATATTATTATGAGTAAAATGTTCTCATAATTATAAAATCTTGCAGATTGGTTCATCCAGACGCTATTATCAGAGCCAGTGTCATTGTTAGACACAGTGTCGGTCCGGGTGACTGAGGATGCTTGGTCCAAGGTCGTGAAGGATGCATACAAGCTGCTGTCGGACCTCATTGATAAACATTATGATGCTATGCAGTTATACGTTGATGCTATTATTAAGGTAAATATTATTGAAACATACTAGTCATTAGCTTCTAATAAGAAGCTCCGTTGTTGTATCAATAAAATAATAATAATAATTCCAGCAATGCCAGTCTCCTCACGACGCTCGTCTTCGCTCTCACGCGTTGCACTGTCTCACGAGCTGCATTAGGCGAGTGCTGCCGTCCGGGCTCGCTCGTCAGTACATAGCTGAGCTGGGGACTTCTAGCACTTGCAAGGCGCCGCTGGCTTTACTTGTCGGTAAGTGAAGCGTATAAAAAATGTGGACTCAAATAAATAAATATTTGCGGACTTTTCACATAGCACCATCTAGCCCCAAACTAAGCAAAGCTTGTACTATGGGCACCAGATGGCTGATAGAATACTTACAATACATAATACAACACCCAGACCCGGAAGAAATATTTGCAGAACATAGAAACATTTCTCCCCTAGCGGGAATCGAACCCGCGCCTCGTGCGTCTCAGCCGAGCACTCGCTCGCCACGCCACCGAGGTCGTCAAAGTGCTTAGTACGAACATTTGGAATGTCAACCATGTACAGATGGCGCCTTTCCGGGTATCTGGAAGTCCGATGGCAGAAGGGAGACGGCGGAACTAAATTGTACAGTTCCTGAGTTCCTAAGTTCCTAAACAAGTAAATAACACCCAACAGTCACATACATAGTCCTGGCCCCACACTAGGATTCCCTGTGTCGTATCAGAAACTACGAGTACCATGGTACCACAACACCCAGACCCGGAAGAAATATTTGCTGAGCATGCAATATTTCTCCCGCAGCGGGAATAGATCCCGCGCCTCTTGCGTCTCTGCCGAGCACTCGCCCGCCTCGCCACCGAGGTCGTCATATAATGTGAGATTTGTTTGTTTGTAGGTGCGGTGTGTGAGTTCCATCCAGAAGCGTTGTCTGATCACGATAGAGACACAATATGGAGGAAATATTTAAACTTACTGGAATCCAATAAAAACTCTGTAAGTTTACATTTACTAGTTGCCGCACGCGGCTTCGCTCGCGTTGTACCCATATAAAAAGTAGCCTATAATGTTATTCCGTAAGTACATACATACATATTATCACGCCCGTATCCCTAACGGGGTGAACCACAAGTAATCATAAGAAAACTTGCAGCCACTTCTGATTTAAGACTGCCAAGATGGATATGTTATTCCAGCACACATATTATGTATATACTTTTTTATTTGTAAACTAGCTGCCGCCCGCGGCTTCGCTCGCTTGGTACCCGGATAAAAAATAGCCTATATGTTAATCCAGTACATGTACTATGTATATTCCAAGTTTCATTCAAATCCGTTCAGCCGTTTAGGCGTGATTGAGGCACAAACATCCAAACATCCAAACTCACAAACTTTCGCATTTATAATATAAGTAAGATACATACATATACTTTATCTTCTCCCTGGACTGGAAGTAAAGAAAAAGCATAGAATGCGTCCAGCTGATTCTCTCCCCGAGCATTTCGTAAAAGTCGACTAAGGGATAGTATCCTCCAACATGATGGACCACCTTTATATGCGATGGGCTGATCACCTGTCACCATGGTTTACCATATGGCGGCCTCGGTGTCGTGGCGGGCGATTGCTCGGCAGAGACGCAAGAGGCGCGGGTTTGGTTCCCGCTGCGGAAAAAATGTTTGCATGTTGCAAATATTTCTTCTTGGGTGTTGTGGTACCATGGTACTCGTAGTTTCTGATACCCACGACACAGGGAATCCTAGTGTGGGGTCAGGACTATGTATGTGACTGTTGGGTGTTATTTATTATTATTATTTTATATCCATCTTGGAACTTTGAATCAGAAGTGGCCGCAAGTTTTCTAATGTTTACTTGTGGCTCTGCCCACCTCGTTGGGGATACGGGCGTGTATGTTTGTTAACTGTCTGTTTATTTTGTTATAGGATCAGATATGCAAATCACTGCTGAAAGGTGTTTGGTGTTTATTCAAACACTTCGGTTCTGACATCCAGATGTGCGAACTGAGCGGGTTCTACGACAAACTCACTAAGGAGTACTTAGTGAAATGCGAGAGCGGTGAGTTACGATCTCTGGCTCATTGTGGCACTGGTGGTTCGGTGGTGGCGGCTCGCTTTCCGATCCTAAGGTCGTGGGTTCAAATCTGGTTGTGAAAAAATATCTATGTGCGCTGTACCAGTACTCAACGGTGAAGGAAAACATCGTGAGGAAACTATTTAGAAAGTTCACTGCGGGTGTGATAATAAATAACAGCCAACAGTCACATACATAGTCCTGACCCCACACTAGGATTCCCTGTGTCGTGGGTATCAGAAACTACGAGTACCATGGTACCACAACACTCAGACCCGGAAGAAATATTTGCAACATGCAAACATTTCTTCCGCAGCGGGAATCGAACCCGTTCCTCTTGCGTCTCTGCCGAGCAATCACCCGCCACGCCACCGACGCCGTCATGTATGTATGGAATATAAAAATCAGGACATCAAAAGTTGCCGCTGTATAAACCATCTATATAGTTCAACTAGCAGCCGCCCGCGGCTTCGCTCACGCGGTACCCAGATAAAAAGTACCCTATGTCCCATTTCAGCACACGTAGGTACCTACTAATCACAAAAAAGTCGAGCAGTTCAACTACTGCCCTGCTCTAAGACCACATAGTAACCCACCTGCAGTGTTAAGTCCAAAATATTATCGCAACAATTTTTTTGAGACGCTAATGAATGTAGTGTAATTTGACATTGACAGTTCCTTTTCCATATGTTTTGTATCATCTATTACTAATCTGTGGTATCATCGCTGTCATATGTCAAAATAAAAGTATTCTATTTTTCATGAAAAACATGCCATAAATAAAGAATTTACAGGTAATTATGACATCAACTAAATGAGAAAAATCGGCTCTTTAATTTGATATAGGTTATGTGCAGTTTTAGACCAAAAATTGATTCCAGGTTTTCATCCCTTTTCACCCCTTTAAAGGTTGAATTTTGAAAAATCCCTTCTTAGTACACCCCTACGTATCAAGGTTTACCTACACTGAAAATTTTAAGTCTCTACGTCCAGCGGTTTAGGCTGTGCTTCGTCTGTCAGTCAGTCAGTCAGTCAGTCAGTCAGGACAAAGATTCTTATAATATAAGATTAGTAGAAATAAGTTAACAATTTATTTCAAACTTTTTTTCTATTTACAGCGGTTTTAGAAATACTACGCGATTACGCGTCCCTATTCAAAGAACGACTGTCCGAAGAGTCTCAGATACAGCTGCGTCGAGAACTGTGGACCTTTGAGGATCTGACGCCAATACTGCCGGTCTACGAACAGGTGGCCAGTGTGCTCAGCAAGGAACAATTACAAGTGAGTCCCCAGACGTGCCTCTCACTACCCCCTCGGACATCTACATCAGATATAGATTATATCGGGGTCTGTATTTCCTGAAAATTATAATATGGGTGTCTTTAAATCGAGAGTCAATAGGTTTCTTCAAGGTAATCGTGCTCCATCTTAGACCACACTGTTACTTAACATCAGGTAGAGTTTGGTCAAATGCAAACCTATTTCGGTAAAAAAACAAAGATAAAACTAATTAAAATAAACACTGTAGTCCAAATGGCTGGACGGTTTTTGACAAATTATAGAAAGAAAGAAAGAAAATACGTTTTTGTTCATCAAACCTACTTAATTACAATAACTATACAAAAACTAAGAGTAGGTAAACAGTAGTAGTTATTTTATAAATATCAAAATAACTGTCTAGAAGTATAGAAGTATTTATGCGTTATCTTGGTTATCCTATTAGGTCCTTTTTCCATTTTGGAACCGTTTTATAGAATAAAAAGCCTGTGTCCTTTCCCGCGATGGAATCTATATCCTTGCCAAATTTAATTAAAATCTGTTTTGCAGTTTAGGTGTGAAAAGGTAATAGACAGACAGACAGTTACTTACGCATTTATAATAAATTATTAATTGATAATTTCAAGAAAAAGGAACTGTCAACAATTCAATATGGCGGCTGTAGTAGGTATACCTTAAAACGCAGGCATATTGGTTGAATAAATACATATTATCACGCCCGTATCCCTAATGGGGTTAGCAGAGCCACAAGTAATCATAAGAACTTGCACTTTTGTTTCCAAGTCCCAAAATGGATATGGTGAACCATGGTGACAGGTGATCAGCCCATCGCCCATGTAGATGGTCCATCATATTAGGCAATATACTATCCCTTAGTTGTCTGTTTTGAAAAAAATACTTGTTTACTTAAAGACGTTGTTTCAGAAAATCTTCCTACAAGAAATCGCATCTAAAACAACAGAGAGATACTCCAAGCTCAGATTCACGGCTCTGCGCGTGTGCATATTGCTGCGTAATCGTGGCGTGTGTGTGGGCGGTGCCCTTAATGTGGACGTGTACGCTTTGGAGTACGAACTGAGAAGGGAGGTATCTTACGATGTCGCTGAAGCGGTAAGTTATAAAAATAAAATATTTGAGTACATATCACACAGCACCATCTAGCCCCAAACTAAGCAAAGCTTGTATTATGGGAACCAGATGGCTGATAGAATACATAATATACTTTTTTTTGTAAATACATACTTATAATACATAATACTACAACACCCAGACCCGGAAGAAATATTTACAGAGCATGCAAACATTTCTCCCGCAGCGGGAATCGAACCCGCGCCTCTTGCGTCTCAGCCGAGCACTCGCCCGGCACGTCACAGAGGTCAACAATACAGAGTTCTAAACAATACAGTGTTTTTCTTAACTGGAACAGTATAGGGTAATCCGAAACCAGAAGGGATACAGGGAAAGTGTCTTAGAAACTTTTTTTTTGTTATTATGTGAAAACAATTTTGGCATACCATTTTTTATGTCCAAGCTTGAGTTGGCTATTAAAATGGGTGATGTTGATAAAAAAATGTTTTTGATGCTAATAGTTACTTTCTCTACTCTTGTAGGGATATGTAGGAATGTGTGTGTGTGTGTGTGTGTGTGTGTGTGTGTGTGTGTGTGTGTGTGTGTGTGTGTGTGTGTGCGTTTACGCTTTGGAGTTTGAACGGTGGCGGGAAGTCTGTTAAAATTAATCCTAATACCTAATATTTATTATACAACGTGTAACATAATGTCCCTATAAGCCCGAAACGGGGGTGTTCTATACGTCATTGCGAACAACGTTTGTTCAACGACTTTTAAAATTTCAAAGGTTTTCATTCATGAAATGTCTCTTAAACTTTGCTCCAATACGTAACTTGACACAACATGAGGCATCCCTATTTACAGCTGTTTTTTGACCTTTAAGTGTGAACTCTAGATGAAACAGGTAACAGAACAGACACCATTAGTAAAATACCTAATAACGAGGTGGCTTAATAAGTAATTTCTATTTTTTTTGAAGGCCTAGTGGTACCTTGGTATTTATTGGTAATTAAAATGTAAGTTCACATCACGACTAAAATCCCTAGGCACCGTAAACATCCTTTCAGATCTCTTTGTTAAGTACCTAGTATAGGAGATAGGTACCATACCTACTCAATTTTGTACCTACTTACTCGGGCCTTAAAGGTATCCTCAGTGGGTGCCAAGGAGTATGAGAGGATGTCTACCGTGCCTGAGGATAAAGCCGTGATACCTACTCAATTTTGTACCTACCTACTCGGGCCTTAAAAGCATCTTGAGTAGGTAGTACCAAAAAGTATGAGAAGAGGTCTACCGTGCCTGAGGATAAAGCCGTGACCCTATTCCACTTTAGTTTTTCCAACGATGTATTATTCCAATATTCATTGGAGCATTTTTCAATGCAATTTTGTACCTACCTACTTGGGCACTAAAGTCAAAGGTTGTGACTTATCTGTCTTACTAATCTTCATTTTCATCGTGAACAGCCTATTTGTCATTGGTTGCATTGAAACAACAACAACAACTAGTGGGATGGCACCTCGCCCTAATTGGCTGTCGGTGCCTTTGCTAAATTCAAAATCCGCAACCGTTAACCGACACCGCACCGCAAGTGTTTGTTTAATAAAATCAAATTGGTTCCGTAGGTTTATTTGTTTTTTACTTTTCTTGATTGAACTACGTAATTGTTGGTAGGTTATTATGTAAGTAGGTAGGTACCTAGTAGCAAATGGGGATGGAGCACATGGTAGCATATTGGTATGAACCCCGCCTTCCCATCCTTTAGTCGTGAGTTCGAATCTATGGATTTTTCGATTCGAAATTTATGTGTGCAATATGCTCTCAAACGGTGAAGGAAAACCTCGTGAGGAAACCAGGCATGTCATAGACGTGTGTCAAAGTGTACGAAAGGAACCTTCAAGGTACACTCTAATCCTTCCACCACACTGGTTCAAAAGAGCTAGCGACACGGACACGACGACAGTAGTAGTAGTAGTAGTAGTAGTAGTAGTAGATGTATGGTGAAGTTTTTTTCCTTTTTTTTTCCCAATCGGTATTTAGTGGGTTACCCCAGACAAGGAACCCTAAAAATTCGGCTTTCGGCAATAGGTACCTACTTTTGGTCGCAAAACAGATCGGTTTTTATCAGTCGCAATTAGCATTCGTTCCTTGCAACAACTGCAACAAGCAATCTCTCGGTTCGCGTAACTAATTAACGATACGATGTCGGCTTTGTACTCAAACGGTGAGTATTATGATATGGTGTTGTGTGTGTGTGTTGGAGCAGCACCAAATAATTAATAGCTTAGTAGCGGCGCGTCAGCTCTACAGAGAGCGTTATCCAGGGCGGCCATTGCCATCTTACGGGCTCTTTTCTGGGATTGGTGAACCGTCTTCTCTCGACGGGATCTTTCCACGGCGGCGCACCAGTGAGGGAAGACCGGGAATTCGGTGGTGTTGTACGTACTGTGTGTGTCAACAGTGATAAAATTCAGTGATAGGTAGGTATGATGATAGGTACCTAACCTATCACCCTACCTAGTAGGTACCCCATTAGTACCTAGCTTACTAATAAAAAATGACAAAAATAATTTTGTGATTGTGAATGTGTACCAGTAATACCAACCTAGGTACCTACATACCTACCTAATACCTACCATGTCAATTAGCCGTGTTCCGAGCCAACCAAGAAGAAGGGAGAAAAGGTATAACTTAACTTTTCCTGTACCTAGGTCCTTAGGTAACTACCTAGGTAGATGTAGGTAGGTAGTTGTTTTTTTATGTGTGAAAGATATCGTGATTTTAATCTTCGACTTTAATTTCTACGTAGAATTAAAAAAATTGCAAATTCTTACGAAAACTTTGGTGATTACACCTAGGTACTTTTTGAAACTTGCCGCGCGTTCAATTGTCTGCGTATGTGTGGGTCCGACGCGATAGGAGGGTGCGCGTGTGTTTGTTACCTACGCAAATGGTAAACAAACACATAGGGTTGTCACAAATTTCTCATGAAATAATTTGTTTTTAATTGTATTGGAATTTCAAATATGATGTATTGAACTTTTGCACACGTCAATGTATTCAAGTGCTCGGTCTGAATACACCCCTTTCGGGCTTATAGGGACATTATGTTACACGTTGTATAAATGCGAAAGTTTGTGAGGATGTAAGGATGTGACGATGTATGTTTGTGCCTCAATCACGCCGTAATGACTGAACGGATTTGAATGAAACTTGGAATACACATAATATATTTGTCTGGATACCACGCGAGCGAAGCCGCGGGCGACAGTTAGTAATTATAATGGACACTGTATTATAAGGATTTGCTTAAAAGGAGTTTTTTTACCTCGTTGATGAATAATATCTAACTAATCTTTCTCTATGTGTAATGTTTGTAACAAAATAATTATTTTTCTATTACTACTTAATAATATTTCAGGTGTCGTGTTGCATAGAATGTAATATGGTGAACAGTGAAAAAGTTCTTCAGACGGCCATCTTGTTCTACCACAACTTGCTGGCGAGCAGGCGACAGGGCGTCGTTGTGGATGGACTATTGAACGCACCGAATGATGTCATGCAGGTAGCAATTCACAGAAATAGCTAGATTTACCCCCGAATACTCAAAAGCGACTCAGAGTTGAGCACATCTCAACTCACGGTTTTTTTGACAGTTTCTGATGAAAATCTCCTGCTCTTATCCCCCTCTATGTGGGGTATGTTCCTTAGATCATGCTGTCGGCATATGTTCCTTAGATCATGCTGTCAGTTTTGGCTAAGGTGTTTTATGACCGGCCGCCTGCCTGACGTCAACCCTCCTTGGGAATACTTGCTTATTGTGTCTCATCATGTTGGAGAACACTATCCCTTAGTTGACTTTTACGACATGCTCGGGGAGAGAAGCAGCTGGGCGCATTCTATGTTTTTTTGCTTTACTCCCAGTCCAGCATAGAAGTATATATAAGAATATGTATGTATGTAAATTTGCTTTAATTTTTAAATTGTTTATTTGTTTCAGACTACCCTCAATTTCTTAATAAACACATCATGCCAGGATGATAACTCTCTCAACTCCTTCCTTCCACTGTGGCATGATATATTTCACTCTCAACTCATAGAGAAAAGGAGATTGCTCTTCGATATGTACATAGACTATGTACTGCTTATGATTGACAACTTCTTGGACGATTTGATTGATGATAAGGTTAGTTAAAAAACTAGTATATGTTATAGCATGTCTTCTGCTTTAATTCCCTTCTGTCAGCCGACATCTCTACTCACTCCTTTCTTAACCATCTCTTTCATACGGCGGCTTCGGTGGCGTGGCTGACGATTGCTCGGCAGAGACGCAAGAGGCGCGAGTTCGATTCCCGCTGCGGAAGAAATGTTTGCATGATCTGTAAATATTTCTTCCGGGTCTGGGTGTTGTGGTACCATGGTACTCGTAGTTTCTGATACCCACGACACAGGGAATCCTAGTGTGGGGTCAGGACTATGTATGTGACTGTTGGCTGTTATTTTTATATACAATCTATACACGATTTCCTTGTTCTATGAGTACCTCCACTTCTAAACACATTCATACATACACATATTCATATTCATAACTTCATTAGGGTCTCCATTCATTTTTTATTTTTATTAAATATTTAAAAAGAAATTGTGGACCTTTGACACAGCGCCATCTAGTCCCAAACTAAGCAAAGCTTGTACTATGGGAATCAGATCATCACCCAGACCCGGAAAAAATATTTGCAGATCATACATATATTTTTTCCGTAGCGGGAATCGAACCCGCACCTCTTGCGTCTCAGCCGAGCACTCGTCCGCCACGTCACCGAGGTCGTAGGTATTTGAAATTATAGCGGAAATAGAAATACACACTCTAAAATTTTCAACTACCTATTACGGTTTATGAGATACAGCCCGCTGACAGACGGACGGACGGACAGCGGAGACTTAGTAGTAGGGTCCCGTTGGCACCCTTTGGGTACGGAACCCTAAATAACCCTAAGTAAGTAAGTTCGTATGAGCTAGTGGCCAACTCTAGTGACGGAGTTTTTAGGCCGCTTAAAGGCCTCCGTCATGGCTTAACGACTTAAAAAGCCGGGACCGACTGTTTAACGTGCCCTCCGAAGCACGGAAGCGCTCAGCTCGCAATGCCACTTGCGGTCACCCATCCCAATTTGTGACCGCGCATAACGTTGCTTAACTTTAACGATCAATCAAGAACGCCTAAACAAGCTACGCCACGAGCGCTTCAAAAAAGCGCTTCAAATAACCCTGAACATGATGTAATTACGATGTAGATTCTATTGTCAGTATTTGTTCCAGAAAATCCCAGACAAACTAGCTAACCTCTTGTCCCTGACTTCGCACGTGCTAACACTACAGCCGGTGGACGATACGAATGACCGATGCGCGCTCGTCTCATCGAAACTACTCGAGATGGTTGAGGAGTGCGGGTTCGAGTCCTGTCTGGTGGCTGTCGTTAGGGCTGTTACGCCGCATTTGGATCAAGATTGTAGTTTGGAGAAGATATATGAGGTAATTTTTCGAATTTCAATCTTATTTATTCAATGAAATCACATGAAAATGGTAAAGCAAGGCCTTTTACCATCTATAGTAAATGATTTATACAGCGTCAGGAGGCAACTTTTACCTTCACTAACGGGACGCTGTAGCGCCCGGGACGAATTGAGATGGAGTAGGCTTGTCCAGCACCTATTCCATCCTCTCAGCTTAGTCGGACTTGTCCGCAGGAAAGACATGGTCAATACGTGCGGAGCTGACTAAGCCGCGGGTTTCCTCACGATGTTTTCCTTCACCGTTTGAGAGTACTGGTATAGCGCACATAAATTTTTCGCACAGAAAAATTCATTGGTACTGGATTTGAACTCACGACCTTTGGATCGGAAGGCGGGGTCACTACCAACTAGACCACAAGTGCTCTCAACGAGGTAACGAGGTGGTTATGTAATTTTTATAAGGGATAGCAACATTTCCTTAAAACTTAGAAACATCATGATCTCTCGAAACCACCACTAAGGTTCTAATCATCCATACTAATTTATAAATGCGAAAGTAACTGTATGTCTGTCTGTTACCTTTTCACGCCTGAACTGCTGAATAGATTTTGATGAAATTTGGCAAGGAGATAGATTCCATCCCGAGGAAAGACATAGACTACTTTTATCCTTATTAATTCTGAACTGTTAGAGTTGATAAGATTATGCATCTTTTTGTAAAACTTTATTTTTCCTGATAATATAATGTTGTTATGAAGAATGAAGCAAAAGAAGTATGTCAGGATCGAAGCAAATGGAGATCCGTGATCTCTGCCTACCCCTATGGGAAACAGGCGTGTTATTATGTATGTATAATATTGTTTCAGATGATACAGATAGACAAATGTAAGGATGAGGCGTTGCTATGTGAATCATGTCTCGCTCTGATACAAGCCCCGACAAACAGCACTGATTTTAATACTATACTCAACGCTTTGGAGGTAAGATATTCTTCCCTTCTTGTATGTATATACACAAACACAAACTTGTCGTCAATGGAAAGGTCCACGCGTGTATATAATGTTACGTTTAGTTTAGTTTAATTTTACTACATTCTTCTTTTATAATTTTTTATTCAAGGTTCCCAGTCAAATATCGCTTCTAGCGATAAGGCCGCCAATTGTGGATACCAGAAGTATTACTTAAACTTTTGTAATTTTTATGTTTTTTGTTGGTATATTGGTATACACAATAAAGTATTATCTTATCTTATATCCCCCGAATACTTAAACGCATCTCAGCGCCATCTAGCCCCAAACTAAGCAAAGCTTGTACTATGGGCACCAGATGTCTGATGGAATACTTATATACTTTTTTTTGTAAATACATACTTATAAGACATAATACAACACCCAGACCCGGAAGAAATATTTACAGACCATGCAAACATTTCTTCCGCAGCGGGAATCGAACCCGCGCCTCTTGCGTCTCTGCCGAGCAATCGTCCACGCCACCGAGGACGTCAATTGTAACATGGAATATAAATAGTACATTTGTTAATTTCAGGTGATATTTTCAAGGAAAGACGCGGAACCCAAAACTCTTAGTTTGGCCATACACAAACTTGAAGATTTGATCGTCAAAGAAAGCAAGAGTTTAAATAAATCTACCGTTTCTAAAGTAAGTTTTATGGCGAACGTGAATAAAGACAACGAAGGAACCGGTCGAATTCGCACACGAAGGGTACCATCTATGTACATAAAGTGTTTCTTGTATGGTGCCCCCTTTTATTTTAATACTAGCTGCCGCCCGCGGCTTCGCTCGCGTGGTACCCGGTACATGTAGTTACTATGTTTTTTCATCGTTTAAACCTTCCCTGGACTACAACGAACATTTTAAAAAAAGATTTGGCCAAATTGGTCCAGGCGTTGTTGAGTTATGCGCTTACCAACACATTTTGCGATTCATTTTTATATTATAGATTACACTCAGTGAAAATTTCAACTCTACCTCAGGCGCGGTCCGAAGGGTGGGGGGGGGGTCATAGGGGACATGACCCAAAATCATACACGTCAAATTGAAAAATCTTCTAAAAATTTACAAAATATAAAAAAGCAGTTTTCTGCCCCTAGCCGCGTTGCCAATAAAAATAGAAGGCTTCCATTTGTTTTATAATGTGTGCAATAAAATTGTGTATTGTGCATAAAATCTGATTTACTCGACATATTCTATTAGTGACCCCCTTCAAAATTAGAGGCTGCGACCGCGCCTGCTCTCTACCTAATTGAAGCGCTCGTGGCGTAGCTTGCTTAGGCGTTCTTGATTGATCGTTAAAGTTAAGCAACTATATGCGCGGACACAAATTGGGATGGGTGACCGCAAGTGGCATTACGAGCTGAGCGCTTCCGTGCTTCAGAGGGCACGTTAAACAGTCGGTCCCGGCTTTTAAGTCGTTAAGCCATGACGGAGGTATTTAGGCGGCCTCAAAACTCCGTCACTAGAGTTGGCCACTAGCTCATACAAACTTACTTAGGGTTATTTAGAACATACGTATATCTACCTAATTACGATTCATGAGATACAGCCCGCTGACGAACAGATGGACAGACGGTGTAGGCTTAGTAATATAGTTATAACAGGTTTGATTTATTGTATATAAGAACTGAGTTTATTTTTCAGTGCATACAACTAATAGAGAAACTTAGAACACGAAAAGACATGATCGGCAAGGACGCAAGGATCTTACAAAGGGATGTTAGTATTTTCTTGGGTGAGTGACTAACCCCCGAATACTCAAATGCATCTCAAAGTTGATCACGTCTCAAATGACGAATTTTTTGACAGATTTTCATCAGAAACTGTCAAAAAAGCGTGAGTTGAGACGTGCTCAACTCTGAGTTGCGTTTGAGTATTCGGGGAATCTACTAAGTACTTAACGGGGTGGGCAGAGCCACAAGTAATTAAGCAAAACTTACGGCCGCTCCTGATTTAAAGTCTCAAGATGGATATGGTGAACTATGGTGACAGGTGATCAGCCCATCGCCCATATAGATGGTCTATCATGTTGGAGAGGATACTATCAGTCGACTTTTACGACATGCTCGGGGAGAGAAGCAGCTGGACGCATTCTATGTTTTTTCTTTACTCCCAGTCCAGCAGAGAAGTAACTAAATCTTACTTATATTATAAATGCGAAAGTTTGTGAGTTTGGATGTTTGGATGTTTGTGCCTCAATCACGCCTAAACGGCTAAACGGATTTGAATGAAACTTGGAATATACATAGTACATGTACTGGATTAACATATAGGCTGTTTTTTATCCGGGTACCACGCGAGCGAAGCCGCGGGCGGCAGCTAGTTTAATCTAAATATATAAAACTCTTACGTGACTGACTGACTGACTGACGGGCTGATTGATTGGCTGACAATCAACGCGCAGCCTAAACCACAAATCCTAGAAGCATGAAACTAGGAGAGTATATTCCTCTATATTCATGTATGTGCGATGGGCTGATCACCTGTCACCGTGGTTCGCCATATCCATCTTAGGACTTTAAATCAGAAGTGGCTGCAAGTTTTCTTATGTTTACTTGTGGCTCTGCCCACCCCATTAGGGATGCGGGCGTGATAATTATGTATGTATATTCCTCTTGTGGGGTGCACTGAGAAAGGAATTCCCGAAATTCAACTCCCAGAAGAAGCAGCAAGAAGAAAAAGTATGTACGATATTTTATTGTTATTTCAGGTAAATATTTGAATTTGAAATGCGTCAATGATGTTGATGATTCTGAAGATAATATGCTAATAGTCAAACTGAAAGACGTACTGACTTTGGATATATTGAATCCTACAGAGGGAATCACATATAAGGTAACAAGAATTTATTTAAAAGAATTTAGGTAGCATGGTATGATACATTGCCCATGGTGCCCATAGTACGAGCTTTGCTTAGTTTGGGGCTAGATGGCGCTGTGTGAAATGTCTACAAATATTTATTTATTCTTCGCAATCGGGTAAAAAATTGTTCTGATTTTTAGACAATACAGTACACACGTTAATACCTTCACCTCGACGTGGGCGAGTGTGCGGCTGAGATGCGAAAGGTGCTGGTTCGATTCCCGCTACTGGAGAAATGTTTGCATGTCCTGAATATTTATTTTGGTTCCGTGTGACCTAGAGAATGTGTGTGTTCTGTACTATTATTATTAACTCATTTATTTCAGATTACAATCCATATGTCATACAGTTAAAAATAACAAAAATATTCACACTTTACAAATAATAAATTAATCACAATAAAAATAAAATAAAGCGAACTATGCGAGTGATTGTTGGGTTTTATTAATTGATAATCATATAATTTATTTATTTGCTTCTCTCCCCGAGCATGTCGTAAAAGTCGACTAAGAGATAGTATCCTCCAACATGATGAGATACAATAAGCAAGTATTCCCAAGGAGGGTTGACGTCAGGCAGGCGGCCGGTCATAAAACAACTTAGCCAAAACTCTTACAGCATGATCCAAGGATCATGTGCCGACCCCACATAGAGTGGGATAGGGGCAGGAAGATGATGATGATTTATATAATTTATTTCAGATAAATCTGAATAGATTGCTACATCTAGCCATAACCTGTGAACAAGAGGACTGTTTGAAAATGTTCCTGAACATTGTTTGCGCCAGTTGTAAGTGTTATGTGAAGTTTCGTTTGAGTTTCACTCAATCACAATTAGTTATTACCTATGTCCATTTATTTTAATTTCATTACGACCTCGGTAGCGTGGCGGGCGATCGCTCGGCTGAGACGGAAGAGGCGCGAGTTCGATTCTCGCTGCTGGAGAAATTTTTGTATGTTCTGCAAATATTTTTTCCGGGTCTCGATGGAAGGAAAAATGTGTCTTATATGCCACCTATTATAGGTGGCACGGAACCCTTCTTGTGCGAATTCAACTCGAACTTGACCGGTTTTATTTGAAATAAATTCTTGCTCAGGGTTTCGTTTTGGTATAGCTTCTTTTGAATTTAAATTTTATAAATTCAGTTAAATAAAATATAAATACTGTCATGTTTTAGTGTGCAACAACAACAACTCTCCGTTACTGCAGGCGGCACTCGGCCGCGGCATAGTGTCGCTGTGTCGTGCTTCCGTCGGGACATCGCGGCCGGAAGTCGCGCGGCACGCGGCTTCCTTTTGTGGCGTCGATGCTACATTGTACATCTTACAGGTAATACTCTAGCCAATTGACTGGGTCGCGGCATAGTGTCGCTGTGTCGTGCGGCTATCGGCAAAACGCGACCAACGTGTTGACGTCAGGAAGGTCATAAACACCTTAGCCAAAACTCTTACACCATGATCCAAGGATCATGCTGTGCCGACCCAACATAGAGTGGGATAAGGGTAGGAAGATGATGAGTCTATTGTGCCTTCAAATGTATACATATATTTTTTTTTCTATTGTTACTATGAAAAACATATCAGTATAAAACCCGTGAAACTCACCCATATTCACTACCTCCAGGCAGAACTTTAACTAAAGCTATCCTCTCATCCTTTAGCGCTCGTGGCGTAGCTTGCTTAGGCGTTCTTGATTGATCGTTAAAGTTAAGCAACGATATGCGCGGTCACAAATTGGGATGGGTGATCGCAAGTGGTATTACGAGCTGAGCGCTTCCGTGCTTCGGAGGGCACGTTAAACAGTCGGTCCCGGCTTTTAAGTCGTTAAGCCATGACGAAGGCCTTTAGGCGGCCTAAAAACTCCGTCACTAGAGTTGGCCACTAGCTCATACGAACATACATACATACATCCTTATTTGACTTTGACAATATAAATTTATTATTTCAGCAACTGAGTTTCGTCAAGTCTCCCGCAGTGCGACGAATGTTGGCTGAAACGGTGGAGACTATTCTAGTCAAGGATCCCAGCTCGGAACACAATGAGAGGATACTCAACTCTGTGAATAGACAAGTCTGTTCTATGATGAGGAGTGAGGATTGTGAGTACTTAATAAATAAATAAATAACACCCAACAGTCACATACATAGTCCTGACCCCACACTAGGATTCCCTGTGTCGTGGGTATCAGAAACTACGAGTACCATGGTACCACAACACCCAGACCCGGAAGAAATATTTGCAGAACATGCAAACATTTCTTCCGCAGCGGGAATCGAACCCGCGCCTCTTGCGTCTCTTCCGAGCAAACGCCGGCCACGCCACAGAGGCCGTCATAATGCGTGCGTTGCGAAGTATGTGTGGGGTAACTTTGAAAGATAGAATGCGAAATAGTGTGATAAGAGAGCGATGTGGAGTGAAAGAAGATGTAGTGATGAGGATTGAGAAAGGTATGTTAAGATGGTTCGGTCATGTAGAGAGGATGAATGAAAGAAGATTAACGAAACAGGTGTACGAGGCGAGTGTTAATGGTATCGTTGGAAGGGGAAGACCTCGGCGCACGTACCTGGACCAAATCAGCGACGTTTTGGAAAAGGGCCAGGTCAAGAGTACCCTAAACCGACGAGCATGCATGAGGAATGTAATGAGAGTGAAGGAAGCAAAAGAAGTATGTCAGGATCGTAGCAAATGGCGATCCGTGATCTCTGCCTACCCTGTATAGCAGTGAAACAGAAAAGGCTAATAAAAAAGGTAATTTTAGTTACTTTTTTTCAGCTACATTAAAGCTGGGAGGGTTGGATATAACAGGATCACTTCTAACATCTCTGAAAGTGAACAGCCATCAAACTCAAAGAATGCTTCCCACACTCATCAGGCTAATACCAACAACTTATGAACAAGACTCCCATACGGTCTTCGAAACAGCTTCACAACTCTTCACGCAAAACATAGGACTATTCAGTGCAGATGAACTTGATAGCACCCTAACAGATATACTGAAGACAATTCTGAATTCTCAAGAAATAAAACCGAAGATATACAAAGATATAGTGAAGTCATTGTTGAAATTTGCGAGTGGAATTGTAGATTCATCGAAAATTACTGAATTGATATTTGAAGTTTCAAACAGCGATTCTGACAGATTCGTGTATCTATGGTCGGAGGTTCCAAAGGCTTTTGAGTTGAAAGATGAGCTTGTGAAGGAGATATTTGATTTTGGAAATGGATTGGTTTTGGATAAGGTTTTTGATAACACGGATATTGATACGAACTTTAGTTTGGAAGTTCGTTTGAGGTTTATAAATCAGTACGCGGCTGTGCTATTCAAATTGCATAATGCGGTAAGTTTTAGTAATATATTATATATATATTTAAGTACACACAGTTACAAATACAAACTACAATATTAAAAACTTTAAGGTAATCGGTATAATAATAAGAAATAAAAATGAGCTCAGTTTTCTATCTAAGTTCGCCTACAGATAGAAAACAGAGCTCAGATCACCGTCCGCAGTTAAGGTCCCCAAAAGGCTGGCGACGTTACCTCGTTGGATAGCTATACTTATCCTTTGTCCGAGGTAAGCGTCAGCCCTTTGATCATTGGTCACAAATTTAGTAAAGAATCAAAGTTTTAGTAATACTTGCTATCTGTCATTTAGAAATTTGAAAAGTCTATAATTCTATTCAAGAGAAAATTGTTTAAAAAAGCTTATTAACAAAATATCTGATTAAGTATATAGAAAACACAAAAGCTTTGGACTGAATAATGCTTCTTTTTATAAACATGATTGTAAAGGGATCATTTTACAAAAAAATAGCCAGGCGTGGTTTCTTACCTGTATCTTCCACGCTTGGTCGGGCGTCAATTCAACGTTGATTTACTTTACTTGGTGAAGACTTATAAAAAGAAAGAATAAAACCGGTCAAGTGCGAGTCGAAGGGTTCCGTACCATCGTACATAAAAAAATGCCTCTCATTTTTTTAATTTTTATTATTAGTTGTTATAGCGGCAATAGAAATACACATTCTGTGAAAATATCTACACTCTACCTATTACGGTACGGACAGACGGACGGACGGACAGCGGAGGCTTAGTAATAGGGTCCCGTTGGCACCCTTCGGGTACGGAACCCTAAAAAGATTTTATGCTATTTCAGGTCATATGCTTTGTCTGTGCCAAGTTCACCCAATTCTATCCAGCCGTTAGATAGTGATTCAAACACAAACATAAAAAATCTAAGGACATTGCCAAAGTCCGGTCCAAATGCTGCCTAGAAACTAAAGTACCTGCATTGGACTCCCTGAAATTAAACTATTTTAAAAGAAAACCTTATAATCACATTTATAAGATAATATGATATTAGTTAAAATAGTATGTTTAATCTTTCTTTTTCTTCCAGGCCACCTTAAAACATATCAGCAGTATAATAGAAAAGTTACCTCCCAAATATGTCAGAAGTCACCGAAAACATCTGTCAGAATGCCTGACACACTGCCGACAGATATGTCAAAATACGCCTGACATACTTTTGAAAAGTTTCGAAAATTGGTCTGAAGGTCTACCCATAAAAGACATAACAGAGTATATCGAAAAAGAAAAAATTGTGCTGTCCCATGCAGTATCTGTCAATGCACTGAACAAAATGATAGAATTTTTTAAACTGAAAAATCCCACGTCAATTCTGACCACAGTAAGCATGTTTGCTAAAACGTGGGCTCATATAGTGCTGAAGTTATACGCTAGCGAACGCTGGGTATATTTGAAAAAGGAAGGGCAATATCTGTCAGACTTGCTGTCAGTGTCATTAAGCTTTTTGACAGTGATAGACGTCAATAATATCCTCAAAGAAGGCCACAGCTTGGAAGGCGCGAAAAATGCGAATCTTGGGGTGGATTTTTGCAAGTTCTTTATGCCGGTTTTTCTAAAGTACTTGGTGAAGAAACCATTTTTGCTTCTGCAAGATGGTATGCAGTCATGTTGTGTGTTATTGAATGATATCGTCAAATGGTGTGTTAGAAAGAGATGGCGCGATGAGCAGTTGGAAAATGTTCTCGAATTGATTGATCAGGTAAACAATGGAGCCTCGTATTTACTATGGGACAAATGTCCTGCGACAAGTCTCTAGACATGTCTGGCGAAACATTTAATCGCACAGGTCTGGCAACATTGTGCCCACTCAATGTGGACGGTTAAATTAACGAAAGACTAACCAGTAAGTTCATACCATAAGCCTCCCTTTAATAAATTTAATTATTTATTTCTTCCAGCTGTGGCCTACATACGAAACTAAGGCTTCCTTCAAACAAAAGTACACGCTGCTACTAGACCTGTCATGTCTGAATATAAAGCTGGCTACACACTCGCGGCCGATGCGATGGGTGACCGCTGTCGTCGGTGATAATAACGCGGATAAGGATGAGAGGATAGCTTTAGTTACCGTTCTGCCTGGAGGGAGTGAATATAGGTTAGTTTCACGGGTTTTTATACTGATATGTTTTTCATTGTAAAAATAGAAAAAAAATATTTGTATACATTTGAAGGCACAATAGACTCATCATCTTCCTACCCTTATCCCACCCTATGTGGGGTCGGTCACAGCATGATCCTTGGATCACGGTGTAAGAGTTTTGGCTAAGGTTTTTTGTGACCGGCCGCCTGCCTGACGTCAACCCTCCTTGGGAATACTTGCTTATTGTATCTCATCATGTTGAAGAGGATACTATCCCTTAGTACTATCCAACACTAGTTCAGTAAGTAGGTCACCCGCGGCCTGCAACGTGAATGCACGACGCGGCGCTGCACAAAACGCATCCGTCGGCAGTTTCGCGTCAGCGGAATTCAATGACTCGATTGCATCACCGGTCATCGCCGCGAGTGAGCCGCGCCCCTCTCCCGTCGCCCCGGTAGAGAAGTCGCAGGTCGCGTCTACCCCTAAACGCGACTTTGCCGCTGTTGTCGCCTGCGCCCCTCAACCTGAGCGACAACCAGTCAAGGGGAAGAAACTGGTCCGCTGCGAGCCTGTTGTCAGCGCTGTGCAGCCTGAAAAGACTCGGTGTGACGACAAGGGTTTCACCAAGGTGGAACGGAAGAAAAAGAAGTCCACGAGCCGAAATCAGTGCGGGACTGCTGCACTGACGACCGAAACCATGCACTTGCTGCGAGCAGAGGTTCCTACGACTCAGCTCTACGTGTCCCGAGTTCATCACACTGTGAAGCCCGAGGAGGTCGTGGAGTACTTGAAGAGGAAGACCCATCTCACCATGAGGGTTGTGCAGTTGACGTCTCATCATAATGTGAACTTCAAATCATTTATGGTGAGAGTGCCGACTGCTCGACTATCGACCTTCATGGATGCGGAGTTTTGGCCGAAGGGGGTCGTGTACAGGCGCTTCCGCGGGCGCCTACAAGACCCCGAGACATTGCGTAGCACGGCGCAGTTCAATCGTGTAAATTAGTTTGTTTATAATTTGTGTTTTTCATATGTATGTTAGTTTTAAGGTATATATTTCTATGGGCCGTAGAATAAGTTTATAACATCTGTAACTTTTCTAATGTTGCCTGAAATAAAGTTATTATTATTATTAGTCGACTTTTACGACATGCTCGGGGAGAGAAGCAGCTGGACGCGTTCTATGTTTTTTCTTTACTCCCAGTCCAGCAGAAAATGAAATAACCCCCTAAATAAAAATCTATCGGAAAATTAGTAAGATTCTTTTGTCAAGTAGGAAATTAATGAATTTTGTACAGAGGACATGTAAGTTTGTTGAATTGACGCTCACTTCTAAAACTATTTGTAGAGATGTCTGTTGCTCCTGACAAACTGAGACACTTCAAAAATATACACTAGGAAGAGTTATTTCCCCCTCATTGTCCAATCTTTGCGCTCAAAAGCTACAGTTCACGGTTCGAATGCGTCCAATCAAATCGTTTATGTAATGAGAGCTGTATTTCAGTGAAACATACCGTCACTTCGCGTCACTACTCCCCACTCGACTGTCAGACACAGGGGGGGGTGACGCGCTAAGAGCCCTACTAGACTCACTCGCCGGCACCGCCGATGACACCCTACTAGACATCGTCTTCACATTAGCTGACGGCAAGTACATACTTATAGTCATGCTTTAGTGTCTCCCCCCCACTTGTCGTCAGACATGGGGGGGACACGCTAAGAGCCCTACTAGACGCACTTGCCGCCACTGCCTATGACACCCTACTAGACATCGTCTTCATATTAGCTGATGGCAAGTACATACTTATAGTCATGCTTCAGTCTCTCCCCCCCACTTGTCTGTCAGACACAGGTGGGGACGCGCTAAGAGCCCTACTAGACGCACTCGCCGGCACCGCTGTAGACAACCTACTAGACATCGTCTTCACATTAGCTGACGGCAAGTACATACTTATAGTCATGCTTAAGTGTCTCCCCCCCACTTGTCGTCAGACACAGGGGGGGGGGGGACGCTAAGAGCCTTACTAGACGCACTTGCCGCCACTGCCTATGACACCCTACTAGACATCGTCTTCACATTAGCTGATAGCAAGTACATACTTATAGTCATGCTTCTGTGTCTCCCCCCTACTTGTCTGTCAGGCCCCGGGGGGGACGCCGCTTATCTGTCAGACATAGCTGGTAAGTACATGCTGCCTGTTCGAGGGATTGGTTAAAACCGTTTAAAATGTGTCCTCAGGCGATGACACTGCTGGCTGGTGGGACGATGCCCTGGCATCTTGTATGGCCTCTTTGGCGTCATTGGCCTCACTGCCGCTACTAGCGACATTGGCCTCGCGATGCCGCCAGGCTTCGCCTGTGGCCTGCCGACGGCTACTCGTGCCTTTACTCAGGTTAGACTATTACTATGTAAAGAAGTAAGGTCGAAGCTTTGGCCTCTTTGGCGTGATTGGCCACATTTTCAAACTCAATATACTTTATTTAACTCAATATAACTTCTGTGTTCAGTCAGATATTTTTCTTCCGATACAATTAAATGAGTCTTACAAGTTACTGAGTCGATCGGCATTCAAAAAAATTTACAAGTAGTCATAATTTTTTTTATAGGCGACTCACGCTTGTCTAAAAAATTACGATGCCGAAATTGTGTTCGCATAAAAAGACCTAATAGTTATCCTCCATTCCCTATGGCCTCGGATTACCCCTCTGATACTGTCGTAGTACAAAACATTTTATTAAATTTGACTAACTTCTGCTGTCCCGATTTTTTTCTTCCTGTACAATGAAATGATCCTTACAAGTAACTGAGTCGATTAGCATCAAAAACAATTTTTGACAACATCACCCATTTTCATGGCACTCTCAAAACGCTTAGCCAAAAAAATTGTAATTTCAGATGCTCTCCATCATCAGTTTGTGAGCAATTCTTCGCGTCGACACTGAAGGAGGCCTTAGGAGGCTTGACCGGGAGCATTAGGCCTCCCTCAACACACTCTGATTATAAGACGTGTGTTGAACAGAAGACTATCATTTTAGACATGCTTCAAGTGTTGTTTGAGAAGGTATTGTGACGTGAAATCATTGGTAGTCTAGTGGTAACGGCCCTGCCTTCAGATCCTAAGGCCGCGAGTTCAAATCCGGTTTTGAAAGAAATAACATTTATTAAATTATATTCTTAAACTGGCTGTTGCCCGCGACTTCGTACGCGTGTAGTACATTATTTTGTTCTATAATCAATAGTTTTCGCAGCGCACGCCAATAATTATTTTGGGTTTTCTACCTTGGGTTACAGTATTGCAATTTTCTTACGGATTCCTAATTTTTTGGAAAATATATTATAGCCTATACTGGTCCCTGATAATGTAGCTTTCTATTGGTGAAAGAATTTTTGAAATCGATCCAGTAGTTTCGGAGCCTATTCGTTACAAACAAAAAAAAATCTTTCCTCTTTATAATATTAGTATGATAAATAATATTATTAAATTTTTGTTACAGGTGTCACCGTCCAAGATCGAATCACCTAGTTCTCCTCTATACGCAAACATACAAACGGACAAGTAAGATTTATAATACATATTTTATGGCCCTGTTGTTCTTCTTATAAATGTTGGAACATTTTACAAAGTCCCAAGATGAATATGGTGAGCCATGGTGACAGATGGGCAGCCCATATAGATGGTCCATCATGTCCATCCATCAACCTTTTAACTCCCCTACTCCCCCTGGTGATTCTTGTACCCTTATATCCCTTACTCCCCTTATATCTCACTACAACTCACTACAAAACTTGCAGAAGAAGACTTGCGCCCATATAGATGGTCCATCATGTTGGAGAGGATGCTATCCCTTAGTCGACTATTACGACATGCTCTGGGAGAGAAGCAGCCAGGCGCGGTTTTAGCCTGAAATTTTGGAGGGGTCACTAATAATAGAATATGTCGAGTTATTCAGATTTTATTGCACACATTATAAAACAAAATGGAAGCCTTCTATTTTATTGGCATCACGGCTAGGGGCAGAAAATTGCTTTTTTATATTTTGTAAAGTTTTAGATTTTTCTATTTGATGTGTACGATTTAAAGGGGGGTCATGTCCCCTGTGACCCTCCCTTTCGGACCGCGCATTGAAGCAGCTTGACGCATTCTGTTTTTTTTTACTCCCAGTCCAGCAGTATAATCGTAATACAGTTTGTATGTTAACGAATATAATTGTTTTCAGACCGTGGCACATTGCTCGCGAAGTCTTATCCATCTGCTACAAGCTGCGGGACAGATTAGTGCCGCCAGAGGGCGCTGATACTAAATTATCACGAGTTTGTCGGTAATATTTCCTTACTGCTACTATTCGTGTCTTGAACCAGTGTGTTGAGTGCACATGACACTAACGTGTTGTCCAACTCGGTGGTGACCTCGGTGGCGTGGCGGGCGAGTGCTCGACTGAGGCGCGGGTTCGATTCCCTCTGCGGAAGAAAAGTTTGCATGTTGCAAATTCTTAATTAAATAATTTCTTCCGGATCTGGGTGTTGTGGTGCCATGGTACTCTTAGTTTCTGATACCCACGACACAGGGAATCTTAGTGTGGGGTCAGGACTATGTATGTGACTGTTGGGTGTTATTTATTTATTTATTCTCTTACCCCCGAACACTCAAACGCGACTCAGAGTTCAGCACGTCTCAATTCACGGTTTTTTGACAGTTTCTGAATAAAATCTATCAAAAAAAAAATCGTCATTTGACACGTGCTCAGCTTTGAGATGCGTTTGAGTATTCGGGGGTTAATGTTTCAGTGAGTTCCAATACGCCGCGTACAAATGCATGTGTGCATGTGTGTGCGTACGTCGTCCGGACGCTAAGGTATACGACGCCGTGTTCAATGTGGGCGTGTGGACCAGGATCGTGGACGAGACTGTGGTGTATGACCTACCTTTGAAGACTGAATGGGTAAGTTATTATCATAGCTCGTGTTATGTGTGCTCAGACCAAAAAAAAAGAAAATACGGCGCGCCACGAACAACGAAAGTGAAGCCACCTTTTTATCTATGTGTGTGTCGAAGGTTTTGAGGTTTTGTGTTCAAAGTAACCTGAAATTCATGGTATAATAATTAAGAAACGATGTTATTTGAAGTACCTACTTACAAGTGAAAAGTGATTCCGTGAGACTTTTTATGTGATATGCTGCTGTTTTTACGAGTTTTCACTACACAGGAAGGCATAATTCTATTTATAAATTTTAAGTTCACTAGACGACGACTCGTGACGTGACGTACTAAAAGCGATGAGCATGGTTTTAGTGTAGGTGTGTGCGTGAGCGTGTATGTTTACTTGTAGGAGCACGGTTTTTTTTGTTTCACTTTTGTTGTTCGCGGCGCGCCGTCTTTTCTTTTTTTTGTCTAAGTATGTGTGTGTGTGTGTGTGTGTGTGTGTGCGTGAGAATATCCAGCGTATGTGACACTTTTTGTACTATTTCCTTATGTGTGTGATAATGTTCTAATGTGCCCTTATAGAACTACACTGGTAGATCTAGTGATTACAATGAATAAAATTCTTGACTTTTGACTTTTAATTTAACATGTTTTTTTACTTTCAGAATCGTCATAAGCTACTACAGGCTGTGTCGGTGTTTGTGACGGGTGGCGGGCGCCGGTCCCGCGGCTCGACACGCTCGTCGTCCAGGTCGCGCCTGTTTCTGCGCACTCTATCTGAGAACCCACTGCAGTACGATCTTATTGATCATGATATTGATGATGTAAGTATGTACTTCACCGCTGGACTGGGAGTAAAGAAAAAACATAGAACGCGTCCAGCTGCTTCTCTCCCCGAGCATGTTGTAAAAGTCGACTAAGGGATAGTATCCTCCAATGTGATAAGATACAATAAGCAAGTATTCCCAAGGAGGGTTGACGTCAGGCAGGCGGCCGGTCATAAAACACCTTAGCCAAAACTCTTGCAGCATGATCTAAGGATCATGTGCTGACCCCACATAGAGTGGGATTAGGGCAGGAAGATGAGTTATGGCTGTAAGCAGCCATTTTGAATTGAATCCTTTGGCTGTCTCTGTAGGCGAAACGGCTGGACGCGAGTTTTGGCTAAGGTTGTTTTATGACCGGCCGCCTGCCTGACGTCAACCCTCCTTGGGAATACTTGCTTATTGTATCTCATTATGTTGGAGGATACTATCCCTTAGTCGACTTTTACTTACAGCCACAACTGTTGGATATTCTTTATTTGTCTTCTTGCAGGTTGACACGCAAGATATAGAACTAACAGACAGTTCGTTGAACCAGCATCCGTGTGCTAGCACACTGACAGTGCTGTGCCAGCACGCGGCAACTTTAGCGCACTACGGATGGAGATCTGTGCTGTGCGAGGCGCTAGTCAAGGCTCCAAGAAACGTTAGATGGCTATTGGCTGAGGTAAGATATCCAGGGCTTAACCGTGTGCTCCCAAACAGTGGTTTTGTTTTATCCGGTATGGACGTCGATACTCAAACTGCAGCCGGTTTGGCTCTGTGTGCCATTGCATTGTAACTTTGTGAATGTTGTAACTAAAAATGAAGTAAAAAAAATTTAAAAGCCAGACGATGGTGGGTAACGCAAATTCATCGAAACGGAACAGGGTTAGACATTTTAACGGTTAGTCACAAAACGTGTAGGAGTCTTCTCTCTTCTCGCCCGAGAAATCCTTTGTCTCGGGCAAAAAAACCGACCCCGAAAAGAGAACAGGCAAGCGCGAGAACGAGACGGCGAGAAACCTATCACATTCACGCTTCTCGGGTGTTCTCGGGTGTTCTCGGCTGTTCTCGGCTGTTCTCGGCTGTTCTCGCCGTGAGTCTGGAGGTGACTTTAGATTTCAAAGTACATTTCAATTGTAGGTCGTGTGCAATAGTAAAGAGGACCTAATGCCGCACGCTGTGGAGCTGCACCCGGCTTTGCTCGCCGTCGTGGCCGACACTTCGGAGGAAGGATTGAACAGTCTACACGTTGATATTGTAAGTACCATGAAGTATTTATTGAATCAACTTATTTACAAAGATAAACTACAATAACATTAAAAACTTTAAGGTAGAAGAAATGAAAATGAGCTCAGTTTTCTATCTAAGTTCGCCTACAGATAGAAAACAGAGCTCAGATCACCGACCGCAGGTAAGCTCCCCAAAAGGCTGGCGACTTTACCTCGTTGGATAGACTTATCCTTTGTCCGAGATAGCTATACTTATCCTTTGTCTGAGGTAAGCGCCAGCCCTTTGGCCATTGGTCACATCCATTAGCTTCTTGGATTTCTCCTAGAAAAGAAGTCACGCCTCCGGACCCCAGGGTCCTAAAGTACCTAAAGCTTGTACTATGGGAACCAGATGGATAGATTATTTAAATACTTTTTTTGTAAATACATACTTATAATACATGATACTTCAACACCCAGACCCGGAAGAAATATTTGCAGAACACCGTTGGCCCCTTCTAGTACTAAGGCCTTTTACCATCTATAGTAGATGATTTATTCGGCGTCAGGAGGCAACTATTACCTTCACAAACGGGACGCTGTAGTGCCCGGGATGAATTAAGATGGAGTAGACTTGATTTCCCAACAATCGTATTTTTTTCCAGATTTACCTACCTTAAGGTAAACTTTCAAAGCAAGCTTTGTTATATTTACCCAATCTTTTTTTTCCCAGCTAAACACCCTGACACATTGGGGCCCTGTCAACGTCATCGCCGAAGTGTCAAATCTTAACAAAGCCATCGAAGCTTTGGTTAAGACAGCGTTGAAGAATGCTACTAGAAAAAACATATTCAAGATGTTGGAAGATGTGTTGGAGAATATGTTGAGGACATACGGATTGTATGTAGAAGGGGATGTGAAGGTTTTTGAACAGAGTTTTGATGGTAAGTTCTACGTTTCCATACTATTGGCCTATAGGAGATTGGCCTCGTGCCCATCGCCCATATAGACAGTCCATCGTGCTGCAAAGGATACTATTTTGTTAACTGGCTTTTTGGTAAGTATTATCATCATCATAATCAACATCTTCCTGCCCTTGTCCCACTCTATGTGGGGTCGGCACAGCATGAACCTTGGATCATGCTGTAAGAGTTTTGGCTAAGGTGTTTTATGACCGGCCGCCTGCCTGACGTCAACCCTCCTTGGGAATACTTGCTTATTGTATCTCATCATGTTGGAGAGGATACTACTACCCCTTAGTCGACTTTTACGACATGCTCGGGGAGAGAAGCAGCTGGACGCATTCTATGTTTTTTCTTTACTCCCAGTTGTTCGATGGTCAGATCACCTGTCGCCATGGTTCACCATATCCATCTTAGGACTAAATCAGAAGTGCAAGTCTTTTATGTTTAATTGTGGTGGTTTAATCATGTGTCAAGTGCACAAATTAAGCTTTTAAAGCGCACTTTAAGTCCTTTCACACTCGGTAATAATATCACATTCAAATAAGCAAATATTTTATTTCACAAAAACCTATGATTCCAAACTTTATGATACACTTATTCCTGTGTTAGTTTTCACTGTGTTACTGGAAGTAAGTTCATTGTTCATTCAATTGTCCATCCGATTGTTCAATAATATAATAAACTAGCTGCCGCCCGCGGCTTCGCTCGCGTTGTATCCGGATAAAAAATAGCCTATATGTTAATCCAGTACATGTACAATGTATATTCCAAGTTTCATTCAAATCCGTTCAGCCGTTTAGGCGTGATTGAGGCACAAACATCCAAACATCCAAACTCACAAACTTTCGCATTTATAATATACTAGCAGCCGCCCGCGGCTTCGCTCGCTTGGTATCCGGATAAAAAATAGCCTATATGTTAGTCCAATACATGTACTATGTATATTCCAAGTTTCATTCAAATCCGTTCAGCCGTTTAGGCGTGATTGAGGCACAAACATCCAAACATCCAAACTCACAAACTTTCGCATTTATAATATAAGTAAGATAGTTTTTTAACTTCATAGTTCATAAGTAATTGAATGCGCTCGTTTCGTTATTTTCAGACCCAAATCGCAGCAAGTCCTGTTTGAAGCTGTTACTACGTTTCTCTAAGAATGATGTTCGTATACCGTCCCTTCTACCCTGCTTGTTGAACAAACTATCGGAGAACTACAAACTGTACAAAGGAGAGACTTCTTTAATCGCAGAGTTGATAGGAATTGAGATATCAAACAGGTAATGACCATTACACGTACATAGAATGCGTCCAGCTGCTTCTCTCCCCGAGCATGTCATAAAAGTCTACTAATAAATAAGTCAACTAATAAATAAATATTTAAGGACATATCACACAGCACCATCTAGCCCCAAACTAAGCAAAGCTTGTATTATGGGAACCAGATGGCTGATAGAATACTTATATGCTTTTTTTTGTAAATACATACTTATAATACATAATACTACAACACCCAGACCAGTGAGAAATATTTGCAGAACATGCAAACATTTAACCCGTAGCGGGAATCAAACTATTACTATTTAACGTGACTTTTTATATTTTTCAGTTCAAGCCAAGAAAAGATGAATGGGCTTGGCCAATTGAAGAGTATTCTCAAGACAGTAAAAGATCACAGCAAGACCGATTATGTGAGGATTATACAGTATTCTGGTTGCTGCGACGAGCAACAATTCAAGTGAGATCATTTTCTCGTAGCCAAACGCCCATACTCTTCAGAAACGCTGATCAAAAAAAATACCATGCCAATTTATTTCCTATGGCCTCGGACTTTCCCATATTCTGCCCTCCTAGTGACGAACGCAGTAACTATGTCAAACTTGTTTTCATACGTGAGTGAGAACAGAATGTTGTATTTAGTTACGCGATTCTGAATATCTTATCAAAAATGCTAGTTACTGCGTTCTTCACTAGGAGGGCAGTATTGTAGTAGTAAATTGGCTAGCGCGGCGTCTTAAGAGGCTACCATACCATGGCGTCTAGACCGATTTCAAAAGAAATAGCTAGACAGAAAGCGAGACCACGCAAAATGTTGTAATCAAAGGTCCTGGCTTTTAAGTCTTTGGACCATGACGGAGGCCTTTAGGCGGTCTAAAAACTCCGTCACAAGAGTTGGCCACTAGCTCATACGAACTTACTTACTTAACTAAACAACACTTGGCCAGAAAAAATACTATAATAATAAGTATTTGTGGACATTTCACACAGCGCCACCTAGCCCCAAACTAAGCAAAGCTTGTACTATGGGCACCAGATGGCTGATAGAATACTTATATACTTTTTTTTTGTAAATACATACTTATAATACATACCTAATACTACAACACCCAGACCCGGAAGAAATATTTGCAGAGCATACAAACATTTCTCCCGTAGCGGGGATCGAACCCGCGCCTCTTGCGTCTCAGCCAAACACTCGCCCGCCACGCCACCGAGGTCGTCACTATGCCAAAATTGTTTTCATAAAAAGAGTAAATGGTTTCTAAGATACTTTTCCTGCAACTCTTCTGGGTTCCGATTTCCAAATACTGTCCTATTAAAAAAAGACACTGTTCATTTTTGTTAAATATCACAGAACAATCGTGGATCTAACGAATAAGCTACCAGCGGATGCGGATAAGAAAAGATGCCTCCATATAATATCGAGATACATACGGGAGCACCCGGATTCGCCCGAATTGGACAACATACCTGCTGAGATAAGAGATATGGTTGAACAGATATATGTGGACAAACAATTTGAAGGTTTGTGGTCAAGCTTATAGGGTATACTGTACGTTGTAACCTGAGATCTCTTGTTGGAGTTTCGATGTCTTTAATATTCAGCGCTCGTGGTGTAGCTTGCTTAGGCGTTCTTGATTGATCGTTGAAGTTAAGCAACGTTGTGCGCGGTCACAATTGGGATGGGTGACCGCAAGTGGCATTACGAGCTGAGCGCTTCCGTGCTTCGGAGGGCGCGTTAAATTGTCGGTCCCGGCTCTTAAATTCGTTAAGCCATGACGGAGGCCTTTAGGCGGCCTAAAAACTCCGTCACAAGAGTTGGCCACTAGCTCAAACGAATGCAATACGATGTTCAGGTTAGAATGGACATTAGCTAGATAACGGTTTCGTTGTTATTTGCTGTAGTTTTGTTTGCTACGTCTCCTATTACAAGTTAGAGTCGACGTAAAGTCTTGTGTTGCAATCAAGGCATTTTATCTACTGTAACTTGATGGTTCCGCCCCCGAAGGTCCCTATTATTAAGCCTCGGCTGTGCATTCGTCCGTCCGTCCGTCCGTCCGTCTGTCTGTCCGTCTGCCAGCGGCTGTATGAACTGTGGCTTTGTCTCATGAACCGTAATAGGTAGAGAATTGAAAATTTAATAGATACAAAAATCATCATTCATCATCATCATTTTCCAGCCCTTATCCCACTAGGTGGGGTCGGCACAACATGTTTTCCTCTTCCATCTTCTATTACAATCTTCTCCTATTATGTTATTAATAGATACAAAAATAAAATAAAAAATATAAGAGGCCCCATACAAGAAACGTTCATGTACATTTACGATGGTACGGAACCCTTAGTGTTCGCGAATTCGACAATCACTTGACCGTTTTTTTTCCAGATCTATTCACAAGTACCCCACAATTTCTAATGCCCCCCGCAAAGAGGGTAAAAGCAGAAATAACCTCCCCAATCTTGAGCTCTATAGGCCGGAACGAGAAGTACATAAGTGATGTATTAGCTAGATTTGGGAGTAAGGGAAGAAAAGGGGTGAAAGAGGGGAAAATTGACGAGAAGCTATGTAAAGAAAATATGGCTGTGAGGTAATTATGGTACTAGCTTCCAATATGCATTCTATCGCTAGCATTCCTCTTTAATGGTGGAGCACCTATATAGGCTATGGGCTGATCACCTGTCACCATAAATAAATAAATAAATAAATAAATAAATATTTGTGGACATTTCACACAGCGCCATCTAGCCCCAAACTAAGCAAAGCTTGTACTATGGGAACCAGATGGCTGATAGAATACTTATATACTTTTTCTTTGTAAATACATACTTATAATACATACCTAATATTACAACACCCAGACCCGGAAGAAATATTTGCAGAACATACAAACATTTCTTCCGTAGCGGGAATCGAACCCGCGCCTCTTGCGTCTCAACCGAGCACTCGCCCGCCACGCCACCGAGGTCGTCATGGTTCACCATATCCATCTTAGGACTTTGAATCACGAGTGGCTGCAAGTTTTCTGATGATTACTAGTGGCTCTGCCCACCCCGTTAGGGATACGGGCGTGATAATTATGTATGCAGCTTCCACGCTTAACTTCGCTCGTGTTATTCCAGGTACTATGTATATTTCAAAGTCTCATTCAAATCTGTTCAGTAACTGATTGAGACACAAATATCTTCACTAACTTCAAGATTTATAAGTTTTCTTAGATAATACAGACACATTTTCGAACGTTTTAGTTTCTACGATATGCCGGTTTTCTCACGATGTTTTCCTTCACCGTTTGAGTGTGCTGGTATAGCACGTACATTTTTCGAACGGAGAAATCTATTGGTGCACGACCGGATTTGAACCCACGACCTTAGGATCGGTCACTGCCACTAGGCCAATGTGACTCATCATCATCATCTTCCTGCCTTTATCCCAATCTATGTTAGGTCGGCACATCATGATCCTTGGATCATGGTTTAAGAGTTTTGGCTAAGGTGTTTTATGACCGGCCGCCTGCCTGACGTCAACCCTCCTTGGGAATACTTGCTTATTGTATCTCATCATGTTGGAGGATACTATCCCTTAGTCGACTTTTACGACATGCTCGGGGAGAGAAGCAGCTGGACGCATTCTATGTTATTTCTTTACTCCCAGTACAGCAGAGAAGAATGTGACTACTCAGTGGTATTATTATTGTTAAATTAGACCCACCATTTCAGATTCGTGGAGTGCTTCTACATAGCTATATACCTACCAATAAAGTACCAATACGATAAAACAGATCTGTCAGTCTGTATGTCTGAGTTCTTCAGGATGCTCTTCAGCCATCTTAAGAGTCAGGACATCTTCAAGGAGAAGAAGCTGAGGGACGAGCCTTTGATTGTGTGAGTTAATTAATAGCCAGCTACTACTGGCGCCACAAGTTCTATCGAACTAGTGTGGTGGAAGAATTGAAGTGCGCCTCGAAAGGCTTCTTTCGTGCACTTGGCACAAGTTTTCAGACTTTTAGGTTCTACGAAAATGGCGGTTTAAGAGTACTGGTAAAGCTCACATAAATTATTTAAACATAAACATTAGAAAGAAAAATAATACATAATACTACAACACCCAGACCCGGAAGAAATATTTGCAGAAAATACAAACATTTATCCCGTGCGGGAATCGAACCTGCGTCTCTTGCCTCTCAGCTGAGCACTCGCCCGCCAACGCCACCAGGTCGAGGTTATGTTATAAGTATTCTTATTTTCAGAACAAACCCAATAGGACTGTCAAAAACACGCACTAAAGGGATGGTGGGAACATTACGCAGTTTTGCCTACAACAAGCCTTCTCGCAATGTCGACAATGGTATAAACTAAGGCCTTTTACCATCTATAGTAGATGATTTATACAGCGTCAGGAGGCAACTTTTACCTTCACAAACGGGACGCTGTAGTGCCCGAGACGAATTAAGATGGAGCAGGCTTGCCCAGCACCTATTCCATCCTCTCAGCTTAGTCGGCCTTGTCCACAGGAAAGACATGGTCAATACGTGCGTAGCTGACTAAGCCGCGGGTTTCCTCACGGTGTTTTCCTTCACCGTTTGAGAGTACTGGTATAGCGCACATAAATTTTTCGCACAGAAAAATCCATTGGTACACGACCGGGTTTGAGCCCACGACCTTAGGATCGGAAGGCGGGGTCACTACCAACTAGACCACCAGTGCTCTTGCTCTCACAATGGTATAATACCTTTAATATTGTAATAAAGAATACTGTAATTTAATTTATCTGCTGGACTAGGTAAAGAAAAAACATAGAATGCGTCCAGCTGCTTCTCTCCCCGAGCATGTCGACTATGGAATAGTATCCTCCAACATGATGGATCTATATGGGCGATGGGCTGATCACCTGTCACCATGGTTCACCATATCCATCTTGGGACTTTGAATAGGGAGTAGCTGTAACTTATCTTATGATTACTACTTGTGGCTCTGCCTACCCCGTTAGCGATACGGGCGTGATAATATATATGCATAATTGTTCCAGATACAGACACAGGAATCGATGTACAGGTATCCATTGAGAAGATTTTGGACACTTTTATACAATTTGCGAAAGTAAGTGAAAATATTTACCTTTATGTTATTTAGGTACCACGCGAGCGAAGCCGCTGGTGGAAGCTAGCAATTATATAATACTACAATGAAAACGAAGTCCGAATAAAATTATCCAAAATTTTTCTTTAAAGGTATCCCCCGAAGCCTCAATGGAGCTTCTAACTCAGCTACTGCGGTGCCTGGTGGGTCGCGAGTTCGACCCCCGGGCCGGGCTATCGACGCTGTTAGGCTCCATGCTCACTATAGCCCCGGAGTTGGTCATTTTGGCACGGAATTGTGTTGACCATTTGTATATGATTGATGGGTAAGATTTTTAGTTTTCGAGAATAAATAATACAGTCTGAATGACTGAATATGCTTTCGAACTTATTAGGTCTACGACTTATTGAAGGCCTCTGTGGCGAGGCGGGCGAGTGCTCGGCTGAGACGCAAGAGGCGCGGGTTCGATTACCGCTGCGGGAGAAATGTTTGCATGCTCTGCAAATATTTCTTCTGGGTCTGGGTGTTGTAGTATTATGTATTATAAGTATATGTTTACAAAAAAAAGTATTATATATGTATTCTATCAGGCATCTGGTTCCCATAGTACAAGCTTTGCTTAGTTTGGGGCTAGATGGTGCTGTGTGATATGTCCTCAAATATTTATTATTATTATTATGCCGGTTTCCTCACGATGTTGTGGTTAAGGGTCTCTAGCTGGACCGATTTCATGGTTTTTGATTTGTTAGATTTGTCTCCGCCCCGAGTAAACATAGAATTTGTCCAGCTGCTTTTCACCCCGAGCATGTCGTAAGACTCGACATAGGGATAGTATCCTCTCCAACATGATGTACCCATCTATGTTGGCGATGGGCTGATCACCTGTCACCATGGTTCATATCCATCTTAGGACTAAATCAGAAGTGGCTGCAAGTTTTCTTATGTTTACTTGTGGCTCTGCCCACCCCATTAGAGATACGAGCATAATAATTATGTATGTCTCTGCCCCGAATAGTAGAATAACTACCTAATAAAACATTTGTGCAGTATTAATTGCAAGGCGGCACGAAGTTCGCGGGGTCAGCTAGTGCAATGTATAAATTACTAGCTGTTGCCCGCGACTTCGTACGCGTGTAGTACATTATTTTGTTCTATAATCAATAGTTTTCGCAGCGCACGCTAATAGCTATTTTGGGTTTCCTACCTTGGGTTACAATATTGCAATTTTTTTACGGATCCCAAATTTTTTTGAAAATATATTATAGCCTATACTAGTCCCTGATAATGTAGCTTTCTATTGGTGAAAGATTTTTTGAAATCGGTCCAGTAGTTTCGGAGCCTATTCGTTACAAACAAACAAAAAATATTTCCTGTATAATATTAGTATGATAACAATTAATGTTTTTAGGTTTGTAGATACAGTTGATGAACTAAAGAGGTCTACATTAGGCACTGAAGGTGAACAACTCTTCAGGCTGCTGCACGAGGAAACTAAGCTGAGGTGTGGCGGATCGCACTTATTCGTATTGGGGTAAGGACTATTTTACACAATCTGTATTCATTAACAGAACTAAACTTACAACAAATACGAGTATTTACAAAATACAAAGGATACGGTCGAACTGTCTAAAGACAGTTGGAAACACAGCTCCATCTAGCGCCAAACTAAGCAAAGCTTGTACTATGGACACCAGATTGCTGATAGAACACTAGACAAATTTGCGGGGTATTTCAAAAGTATCCAATATGGAGGCTGTACTATGTAAACCTTCACAGTCGTATTTTTAGGGTTTCCTAACCGAAGGGTGCCAACGGGACCCTATTACTAAGCCTCCAATCCGTCCGTCCGTCTGTCTGTCAGCGGGCTGTATATGGCTGTATGAACCGTAATAGGTAGAGTTGATATTTTCACAGAGTGTGTTGTGTGACCGCTGTAACAACAATAAAAAAATGTGGCCCCCTACTGCAAGTAGAAACAAATATGTACATGTACGATGCTACAGAACCCTTCGTGTGCGAAAACGACTCGCACTTGACCTGCTTTATTCAAATAAATACTTATTTGTCATTTTTACTCTTTGTTCTAGAACAACTTCACATGATGATGAAGATATTTCTATGACGGAAGATGTTGACTTCTCCATTGAAGGTAAACAAGCCTTCACCATACTTGATTAATACGTCAGGAGGCAACTTTTGCCTCCCTAGCTGGACGCTATGTAATGCTGGACGATAGCACAAGCCTTGGCTTGTGCTATCTTCTCAGCTTAGTCGACCTTATCCACAAAGTCATGGTCAAAACGTGCGGAGATGACTAAGCCGTATAGAACGCTCGTTAGAACAACTATTTCGATATTTAATGATTCTCACCGAAAATATTCCATATAAAGTAGGTTTCAAAGACTCACAAGTTCATAATGCTGTCTTTGTTAAATAAATATTTGCAGAAATAAATATTTGCGGACTTTTCACACAGCACCATCTAGCCTAAAACTAAACAAAGCTTTCACTATGGGCACCAGATGGCTAATAGAATACTTATATACTTTTTTTTTGTAAATACATACTTGTTATACATAATACAACACCCAGACCCGGAAGAAATATTTGCAGAACATACAAACATTTCTCCCATACCGGGAATCGAACCCGCGCCTCTTTGCGTCTCAGTCGAGCACTCGTCCGCCTCGCCACCGAGATCGTCAAAAGTTACGACGAGATAAGTGTACTTAAAAATAAATAGATCTGTAATCCTGAATGATGTTATAGGAATGGTGTCAGCCTTTCAAAAATTATCAAATTGGGATGAAGTCACTTACCAAGAACGAAGGAAAATTGAAGCCAAGCTTCCAATTCTATGGACGAGACGAGAGAGGTTCCAAGAACTCCTGGACAACTATACAGGTACTACTTCTCTGCAGGACAAACAAAACAGAATGCGTCCAGCTGCTTCTCTCCCCGTGCATGTCGTAAAAGTTGACTCAGGGATATCCTCTCCAACAAGATAGATCATTTATAAGGGCGATTCTCTGCAGGACAAACAAAACAGAATGCGTCCAGCTGCTTCTCTCCCCGTGCATGTCCTAAAAGTTGACTCAGGGATATCCTCTCCAACAAGATAGATCATTTATAAGGGCGATTCTCTGCAGGACAAACAAAACAGAATGCGTCCAGCTGCTTCTCTCCCCGTGCATGTCGTAAAAGTTGACTCAGGGATATCCTCTCCAACAAGATAGATCATTTATAAGGGCGATTCTCTGCAGGACAAACAAAACAGAATGCGTCCAGCTGCTTCTCTCCCCGTGCATGTCCTAAAAGTTGACTCAGGGATATCCTCTCCAACAAGATAGATCATTTATAAGGGCGATTCTCTGCAGGACAAACAAAACAGAATGCGTCCAGCTGCTTCTCTCCCCGTGCATGTCCTAAAAGTTGACTCAGGGATATCCTCTCCAACAAGATAGATCATTTATAAGGGCGATTCTCTGCAGGACAAACAAAACAGAATGCGTCCAGCTGCTTCTCTCCCCGTGCATGTCTTAAAAGTTGACTCAGGGATATCCTCTCCAACAAGATAGATCATTTATAAGGGCGATTCTCTGCAGGACAAACAAAACAGAATGCGTCCAGCTGCTTCTCTCCCCGTGCATGTCGTAAAAGTTGACTCGGGGATATCCTCTCCAACAAGATAGATCATTTATAAGGGCGATTCTCTGAAGGACAAACAAAACAGAATGCGTCCAGCTGCTTCTCTCCCCGTGCATGTCCTAAAAGTTGACTCAGGGATATCCTCTCCAACAAGATAGATCATTTATAAGGGCGATTCTCTGCAGGACAAACAAAACAGAATGCGTCCAGCTGCTTCTCTCCCCGTGCATGTCCTAAAAGTTGACTCAGGGATATCCTCTCCAACAAGATAGATCATTTATAAGGGCGATTCTCTGCAGGACAAACAAAACAGAATGCGTCCAGCTGCTTCTCTCCCCGTGCATGTCGTAAAAGTTGACTCGGGGATATCCTCTCCAACAAGATAGATCATTTATATGGGCGATGGGCTGATCACCTGTCACCATTGCTCACATCCATCTTGGGACTTTGAATCAGGAGTGGCTGCAAGTTTTCTTATGATTACTTGTGCCTCTGCCCACCCCATTAGGGATACGAGGGAGCGTGATATTATGTATTGACTTTGTGGCTGTTGGCTGTTTGTCTAAATTTACGAGTATTTTGTTTCAGACAGTACGTGGTTTGGAGAAATGGTCCAACTTTATCGCGATGATAGGAAAGACGTGATGAAATGGTTACGGATTATGGACAAGTGGCCTCGAAGACAATTTTTAGCATCTTCTGTATGTATTCTATCAAGATGGGCTTTTACAAAAAAAATTACCACTCGAAATTGACCTGTCCTACGATTTTGGAGTTTGGACTGATATTCTGCAGGCTATTCAAAATTCAAATAATTCCAAAACTGTTACTTTAACCACCAAAAGCCCAAAACAGACATATTTCACAAAGATATTGGCAAACAAAGAGAGAAAAATGGTGATTTTTCAGGTGTCATACCCTACTTTTACAAACTACTGAACACAAAATTTTTATGTTAGACTACTTCTTGCTAGACAATATTTTATGTTATTTGGAAAGATCTTTTCATCCAAATGCATTATTTATTTAAAACCAACAACTTTAGTAACATATTACAACAAATACACTTATAAAAAACAGAAAGCTTTTTTTTTTAAATAACACCCAACAGTCACATACACAGTCCTGACCCCACACTAGGATTCCCTGTGTCGTGGGTATCAGAAACTACGAGTACCATGGTACCACAACACCCAGACCTGGAAGAAATATTTGAAGAACATGCAAACATTTCTTCAACACGCCACCGAGGTCAAAGCATAGTCTAATCTAAACCATAGATGTCATAGAGGTATGACACTTGGAGGGCATAATATTCTTCTTATTTACTTCTTAGTGTAATCCATTTATTCTCGTAGTTTCTGATACCCACGACACAGGGAATCCTAGTGTGGGGTCAGGACTATGTAAATATGTGACTGTTGGGTGTTATTTTTATTTTATTTTATTTAGATGTTGAGGATCAGTTCGTGAATATTTCAGGTGGTTGAAGCAATGCAGTGGCATAGTGGTGACATGGACATTAATACGTTGAACTTGCCGTGTGATATCGAAGCGAGTGACTGTCTGGTAGAATGGGCTGCGAGACTTATGATAAGGTATTGTATACTTTTAAATCTACAGTAATGTTACGAAGGAGTTATCGTACAAAAGTGGGTCAGTAGATGATAGATAGATAAAAGCTTTATTTGACTGACACAACAACATTACACAGACACATAAGAGGAGTACAAAAACAACAACAGTATCATCATCATCATCTTCCTGCCCCTATCCCACTCTATGTGGGGTCGGCATGATCCTTGGATCATGCTGTAAGAGTTTTGGCTAAGGTGTTTTATGACCGGCCGCCTGCCTGACGTCAACCCTCCTTGGGAATACTTGCTTATTGTATCTCATCATGTTGGAGGATACTTAAAATGAGTCAGTGTGCAGTAGCAAAAATATAGAGGTATTCCCTAACTCCCCAACATGTTGGACCATCTATATGTGCGATGGGCTGATCACCTGTCACCATGGTTCACCATATCCATCTTGGGACTTTAAATCAGAAGTGGCTGCAAGTTTTCTTATTAAGTAAGTTCGTCAGTCAGTGGCCAACTATTGAGACGGAGTTTTTAGGCCGCCCAAAGGCCTCCGTCATGGCGTTTTCTTATTGATCGAGCACACGAACGCGAAAACCTCAATGGCGACTTGGGAGATTTGGCGTTGGATGTTTGTATGTTTGTGGATAAGTTTGTTAGAGTATAACTTTAAAACTGTTTATCCAATCTGCATTAAGTTATGTTACTGCTAGCTGCTGCCCTCGGCTTCGCTAGCGTGGTACCCGGCTAAACACTAGCCTATATCGTCACTGGAAAGGCAAATTTACGTAAGCGCCAAAAGGCCATTTCGATAAAAAAGTTGTTTAAAGTTTTTTTTTCAATTCATAATATGAATTGCTGGACATAGAAACTGAAAAAAGAATGAAATCTTACGTTGACGTCATCAAAATTCGATATTCGGTAAAAAGTTATGATTAAAAAAAAACTTTAAACGGCTCCTTCTCGAAATGGCCTTTTGGCGCTTACGTAAATTTGCCTTTCCAGTGACGATATGTTATTCCAGCACACATGCTATGTGTATTCCACGTTTCATTCAAATCCGTTCAGCCGTTTAGACGTGATTAAGGCACAAACATACATCGTCACAACGTCACATCCACATATCCTTACATCCTCACAAACTTTCGCATTTATAATGTTAGTAAGATTGGCTGTTTTTATCAATGTAATTTTCAGAACGGCCTTCCTTGATAATTTGGAGTGTGAGACTAGTCAGCTATCTCGCTCGCACGAGCTGCGTTGGTGCGAGAGTGCGAACGAGAGGGGACTACACCACTTAGCTACGTCTGTCATCAATCGAAACTATTTGTAAGTATTCTTTCCTACTTTAAACTGGACTGGGAGTGAAAAAAAAACAGAATACGTCCAGCTGCTTCCCCGAGCATGTCGTAAAAGTCGACTAAGGGATAGTATCCTCTCCAACATGATGGATCATCTATATGGGCGATGGGCTGATCGTCATCAAACGAAACTATTTGTAAGTATTCTTTCCTACTTCTCTGCTGGACTGAGAGTGAAGAAAAACAGAATGCGTCCAGCTGCTTCTCTCCCCGAGCATGTCTTGAAAGTCGACTAAGGGATAGTATCCTCTCCATCATGATGGACCATCTATATGGGCGATGGGCTGATCACCTGTCTGATTCATATCCACACATGACATATCCTTCTTGGGGCTTTGAAATCAGGAGTGGCTGTAAGTTTTCTTATGATTACCTGTGGCTGTAATATTTATTTACAAAAATATAGTTTTTTATATAATGATTAGTGATTTTAAACTTAGAATAAGTTTGTCTTATTATCACTAGGTTATCGCTTGTTATGACACAAAAAGCATAGTAAACACTTATAGTAATGAACAATTTAAAAACTAACTAATCAAAGATAAGATAAGCGCACGCATTATGGATATCAGAAATCAGAAATCAGAAATATTTATTGAGAACAACAAACAAAAGTCAGGGTTACAAAATATAACGTTGAGGCTGCAAAAGTTATAAAAAACTGTGTAGCAGCCTCAGCGCCCACCTCCTTAACCTGTATTTAATGTTCCTATATAACATTTTAACATGAGGAACAAAAATAAAAACTAAAACTAAACCAATTCAAAATATAACTGAGATGTGTGTGTGTGTGTGTGTGTGTGTGTGTGTGTGTGTGCGTGTGTGTGTGTGTGGATGTGGGGTTGTGTAGATATATTATAAATTACTGATTTTGTAATTAAGACTACCTATTTGGGGATTATGAGGAGATTTTCAGTTTCCTCATAAGACAGAGAAAGGAGCCAATATGTATGTATAGTAGCTGTATTAATGCAATAGCGGATTTTCTGACCAAAACCGATGTAGAAGTCTGTTAGTCAATGAAATGTGTTTATTCTAAAACTAGCTGTTGCCCGCGACTTCGTACGCGTGTAGTACATTATTTTGTTCTATAATCAATAGTTTTCGCAGCGCACGCCAAAAACTATTTTGGGTTTTCTACCTTGGATTACAATATTGCAATTTTCTTACGGATCCCTAATTTTTTTGAAAATATATTATAGCCTTTACTGGACCCTGATAATGTAGCTTTCTATTGGTGAAAGAATTTTTGAAATCGGTCCAGCAGTTTCGGAGCCTATTCGTTACAAACAAAAAAACAAAGAAACAAAAAATCTTTCCTCCTTATAATATATAAACAACTAGCTGCCGCCCGCGGCTTCGCTCACGTAGTACCTGGATAAAAATAGCCTATATGTTAATCCAGTACATGTACTATGTATATTCCAAGTTTCATTCAAATCCGTTTAGCCGTTTAGGCGTGATTGAGGCACAAACATCCAAATATCCAAGTTCACAAACTTTCGCATTTATAATATAAGTAAGATTTCATTTTCTTTTTGAATTATCCTACTCTTATGTGATAAATGTTTTTACAGGGATCTACAAGAACACGAGACATTATTATGGCTGGAGCAGAAAATGCTGGCCTCCGCCGAGCTGGGGTTCAAGCAGAGTGATAGATCGCAGTTGGAGAAGACTCTGAGAACAGCTGATTACTTCCCGGAGTACTGCGCCCATGCGACACCTGAAACTATCTTAGGAGTTAATAAACTGATTATGCAGTTGAACTACAGATTGGAATGTAAGCACAATAGCAGACGGACAAACAGAAACGACTTGCTTTCGTATTTATAAACTTATAAATGGAGTAAAATTTTTAATAATACAGTTACAAAGACAAACTATAATAACATTAAAAACTTTAAGGTAATCGGTATAATAATAAGAAATAAAAATGAGCTCAGTTTTTTATCTGAGTTTGCCTACAGATAGAAAACAGAGCTCAGATCACCGACCGCAGGTAAAGTCCCCAAAAGGCTGGCGACGTTACCTCGTTGGATAGCTATACTTATCCTTTGTCCGAGGTAAGCACCAGTCATTAAGCCCTTTGGTCATTATTATATGATATTATAAATATTAATATTAATATTATTATATGTCGTGATGGTATTTATAATATTAGTATGGATATTATGATAGACGACCTCGGTGGCGAATGCTCGGCTAAGACGCAGGAGGCGCGGGTTCGTTTCCCGCTGCGGGAGAAATGTTTGTATGTTCTGCAAATATTTCTTCCGGGTCTGGGTTTTGTAGTATTATGTATTACTAGCTGTTGCCCGCGACTTTGCACGCGTTAAATTTCAAACCGAGTTTCAAGCTATTCGCATCGCCCGTTAAAAAGTTTCCATACAAATTTTGCCACCCATTTTAGCCCTTATTAAGGGTTGTTTTGAGAAATCCTGAAACACCTGTCCATTTATTTTGTATTTATAGTAACCAAACCGAGTTTCAAGCCAATCGCACCGCCCGCTAAAAAGTTCTAATACTATCTTTGATACCCCATTACACTCCTTTATAAGGGTTGTTTTGAAATATCCTAAAAATGTGTCATTTATTTTGCATTCACAATATCCGAACCGGGTTTCAAGCAAATCTCACCACGCGCTAAAAAGTTCCAAACAAACGTTTTTACCTCTTTTCACCCCTTTAGGGGTTGAATTTCGAAAAATCCCGCCTTACCGGGTGCTTTTGCTATAAAAGGAAGCTGCCTTCCAAGTTTCAGCTTTCCAGCTTCAGCGGTTTCGGCTCGGCGATGATGAATCAGTCAGTCAGTCAGGTTAAGCTCTTTTTTAAGTAAAAATAGGTTTGAATACTTAAACTTGATATTGTTTCAGCATTATCATCATCAAAGATAGAAGACATAATGGGTTTGGTCGAAGCACAAGTGAGCCGACTGGACAAAAGGGACATTTCGATCAAGAACAAGAGAAACCTCGCGAATTTGTACGAAACAGCTGTTTTGTATTACGACGGGCTATGGGACAAAGATGGTAACTTTGAACTAGAAATTATATTTATCTATAAACTAGCTGTAACCCGTGACTTTGTCTGCGTGTTAGAAGATTTTTTGGAATGATATTATCTGACGCGTGGCGTGGCGGGCGAGTGCTCGGCTGAGACGCAAGAGGCGCGGGTTCGATTCCCGCTGCGGGAGAAATGTTTGTATGTTCTGCAAATATTTCTTCCGGGTCTGGGTGTTGTAGTATTATGTATTAATTTATAAATCATCTGGTTCCCATAGTACAAGCTTTGCTTAGTTTGTGGCTAGATGGCGCTGTGTGTAATGTTCACAATTTTTTTTTATTTATTTATTTGACCTTGACTTTGCTCATGAAATAACCACAATGTGGGATGTTTATTCGGCGATATTTTATTTTGTACATACTATATTTGTATATGTATTATTACGCCCGTATCCCTAATGGGGTGGGCATAGCCACATAAGATAACTTGCAGCTACTCTGATTTAGTCCTAAGATGGATAATGGTGAACTATGGCAGGTGATCAGCCCATCGCCCATATTATGTGGTCCATCATGTTGGAGAGGATACTATCCCTCAGTCGACCTTTACGACATGCTCGGGGAGAGAAGCAGCTGGACGCATTCTATGCTTTTTCTAAATGTATGTAAATACTTGTATTAGTCATATCTTAATGTTGGTAAATGTATACCATTTTCTTTTCAGAGCTGTCAAAAGATGAGATATTGGTCAAAATGTCCGTGTGCCTCGGGAGGTTGTTCGATCAGAATATTGACGTCGCTAGTGTGGCCGCCGTCATTCTAAATAGATTGGACGCTTGTGACGTCATTGACGATTCTACAGCCAGTACTTTACTTTCAAAGGTAAGTAAAGTCATATTAATAAAGTTTAAATAATAAAAATCATTCATTTTCCTGTCATTATCCAACTCTATGTGGGGTCGGCACAGTTTTGGCTAAGGTGTTTTATGACCGGCCGCCTGCCTGACGTCAACCCTCCTTGGGAATACTTGCTTATTGTATCTCATCATGTTGGAGGATACTATCCCTTAGTCGACTTTTACGACATGCTCGGGGAGAGAAGCAGCTGGACACATTCTATGTTTTTTCCTTACTCCCAGTCCAGCAAAAAGTAGAAGTAGAGAAGTTTAAATAATAAAATTATTTTATTTCGGACAACAAGATCCATCTATCTTACTTATATTATAAATGCGAAAGTTTGTGCCTCAATCACGCCTAAACGGCTGAACGGATTTGAATGAGATTTAGAATATACATAGTACATGTACTGGATAACATATACAAGGCCTTTTACCATCTATAGTAGATGATTTATACAGCGTCAGGAGGCAACTTTTACCTTCACAAACGGGACGCTGTAGTGCCCGGCACGAATTAAGATGGAGTAGGATTAACATATAGGCTATTTTTTATTCGGGTACCACGCGAGCGAAGCCGCGGGTGACAGCTAGTATTATTCTATATAAAATTTATATTATAATATTGATATATTAAATAAATATTATATATAATAACAAAATATAGATTATAGATTAATGTTTATAAGGGTTTCTATGGGTATCACTTATTAAAGTGTTAATCCCGTCCAAAAAAATGATTTTATTTATATTATTTGTGTTACGAGCTGTAGGAAATGCTGCTCGAATCCGCCATATTCGTAAAACGCATCGATAGCGCGTTCTAGCTTTCGGTCATTTTTAGCAGCGCCATCTAGTTATAAACTCTGAACTAAATTATGAGTATTTAGATAGATTGTTACTTCTACTATTATTAGTGTTACTTGTTATTTGGAACCAGTGTGGTGAAAGAATTATGCGCCTCAAAGGTTCTTTTCGTGCACTTGACATGTTTTTCGAACTTACAGGTTCTATTATGTCGGGTTTCTTGTGATGTTTTCCTTCAGTAGAGTAATTGGAATAGCACACATTATTATTTTACGAACAGGAATATCCATTCAGCTAATTGTTTATAAGATTCTACGAACATAACATATTTCAATAATATATATACGCACCTTGTTAAGGATACGGGTGTGATAATATATGGAGTGGGCAGAGTCACAAGTAATCATAAGAAAACTTGTACCACTCCTGATCCAAGAGTCTCAAGATGATTATGGTGGACCATGGTGACAGGTGATCAGCCCATCGCCCATATAGATAGTCCATCATGTTGGAGGATACTATCCCTTAGTCGACTTTAACATGCTCGGGGAGAGAAGCAGCTGGACGCATTATTTTCTTTCCTCCCAGTCCAGCAAACAAGTAAAATTTTAATAACTTTATAATTTCCAGTTTAAACCAGTAATACCGGGTCTGCCATCTTGCTACGTAGATCAACTAAGAAGGAAGATTCACCTCTTTCCCGCTCATATCAGACGCTCTTGTGGAATCGCCGAGTTGCAAGGTATAAAAAAACTATGACCTTTTACCATCTATAGTAGATGATTTAGCACCTATTCCATCCTCTCAGTTTAGTCGGCCTCGTCCACAGGAAAGACATGGTCAATGCGTGCGGAACTGACTAAGCCGCGGGTTTCCTCACGATGTTTTCCTTCACCTTTTGAGAGTACTGGTATAGCGCACATAAATTTTTCGCACAGAAAAATCCATTGGTACACGACCGGTATATTTTGATTGGTTTTATTAATATTTTCAGGGGAAGCAATGTTGGATAAGTATAAGAAATGGCTGCAACTTCTCTGCCACGCTGATTACCTCTTACTTCAGTTCTGTAAAGAACTGCATAGAGCGCTAGTATTTAATGGTAAGCTTTCCACAATATTTAATTGCTTAAGCGCACTATTGATAAAAGCTCAATAATACACAATAATAATGAACAATGAGCAAAAGTTAGGACCTAACACATAACATATGTTAGGTCCTAACTTTTACTTTACTTTTTTAGTATTATACATACATATTATAATACTAGCTGTTGCCCGCGACTTCGTACGCGTGTAGTACATTAGAATAATTTTTGAAATCGGTCCAGTTGTTTCGGAGCCTATTCGTTACAAACAAACAAAAATCTTTCCTCATTATAATTTTAGTATGATAGTTTATAAACATTTACAATTAACATATTTGCATGCCAAAGATTTTGGTAGGACTTAGATTGGACTGATGTATTTTTAAGACCATTATTATTTTATCACATCATGTGTTCGTCCAAATAAATGTCATTTATCATTTATTATTTAACAAAAAAGAGAAAAAGTTTAGTAACAACATTATGCTAAACCTGAGTTAGATGGAATAGGTGCTGGGCAAGCCTACTCCATCCTAATTCGTCCCGGGCACTACAGTGTCCCATTTGTGAAGGTAAAAGTTGCCTCCTGACGCTGTATAAATCATCTACTATGGTAAAAGGCCTCGGTATGCTAAACGTAATTTTTTTTGCAGAGACGTCGAAGTGGGAAGACATATTCGAAAGAATTAATAGTAGAATATTTGAGAATGAGTTTGCGGGGACAGACTACCAGGCTCTGTCAAAATACAAGTCTACCTTCAATACTTTGCGGACTGCTGGTAAGTAAAAAGTAGCCTATATGTTATTTCAGCACACATACTATGTATATTCCAAGTAATATAATTCTGCCCTCGTAATAGCAAAATGCAGTACTTGCAAAATGACGGTTTCGAGAAACACGCGGTAAAAATATTTTTATGTTATATCATCATGTCATGTTATATGTACATATACTTATAGTAAAAAATATAATGAAATTATTTTTTATGTGGGTATAGATTAGCCCCTTGGAATACCATTTGTGCAAAAAAGTGAAAAACCCAAAAATTACGATTACTGCAAGTGCGATTAGTAGGGCTAGAATTGTTCTATCATTTTGTATTGCAGTTTTATTTTATTTTGACTGTAAATTATGTATTACTAGCTGCCGCCCGCGGCTTCGCTTGCGTGGTACCCGGATGATAAATAGCCTATATGTTAATCTAGCACATAATCTATGTGTATTCCAAATTTCATTCAAATCCGTTCAGTCGCTTAGGCGTGATTGAGGCACAAACATACAAACATCCTCACAAACTTTCACATGTATAATATAGTAGGATTATTTCTTGAATTTTAATTAATTTCAATCGTGTACTTACTGTATGTAAGAAAGAACAAATGTAATGTAATTTACTAAATAAATGATTACATTTAAATCTGCTCAGCCGTTTAGGTGTGATTGAGGCACAAACATCGTCACATCCTCACAAACTTTCCCATTTATAATATAAGTAGGAATTTAAGTAGCTTCTCCAACATGATGAATCTATATGGGCGATGGACTGATCACCTGTCACCATGGTTCACCATACCCATCTTGAAACTTTAATCAGCAGTGGTAAGTTTTTTTTGTGATTACTTTTGACTCTGCCCACCCCATTAGGGATACGAGCGTGATTATATTTAGGTATGTATGTAATTATTATTATTTTTTTCAGATCCTGAACAAAAACGAATAATTCTTAAGGGAGTAATACAAGAGCTGCTATCACTGCCAGTTCGAGAGACTGTAAGGCTATCGCACGTGTGTCCTAGCCTAGCGGGCCAGGTGCCGCGCGGCCTAGAACGACTCCTAGGCCTCCCAAGAGGCGTCCTAGTGCACAAGATTGAGGAGGAAGTTAGTACAGATCGTGTTCTTGAGTATATCGTCTATTTGACGACCTCGGTGCCGTGGCGGGCGAGCGCCCGCCTTTCGATCCTATGGTCGTGGGTTCAAACCTGGTCGTGTACCAATGGATTTTTCTGAGCGAAAAATTTATGTGCGCTATACCAGTACTCTCATCGTGAGGAAATCCGCGGCTTAGTCAGCTCCGCACGTATTGACCATGTCTTTCCTGTGGACAAGGCCGACTAAGCTGAGAGGATGGAATATGTGCTGGGCAAGCCTACTCCACCTTAATTCGTCCCGGGCACTACAGCGTCCGTTGCCTCCTGACGCTGTATAAATCATCTACTATAGATGGTAAAAGGCCTTAGTAATAAGCCATTTGTGAAATGCCCAAAAACATTGACTTCCAGCTGCGCGTGTTCACTGACTCGGAGCGACGTCCGTGCGTGCTGGCGCTAGTGACGTGTGACGGCAAGCGACGTCGCTACTTGCACAAGAACGAAGACCTGCGAGCCGACGCCGCCGTCAGTGTTGTTACCAAACAAAGTGGATACACGGTAAGTCATAAACATAAATTGTTTTTATTAGTAATTCTTTCCTTCATACTTCTCTCCCCGGGCATGTCATAAAAGTCGACTAAGGGATAGTATCCTCCAACATGATGAGATACAATAAGCAAGTATTCCCAAGGAGGGTTGACGTCAGGCAGGCGGCCGGTCATAAAACACCTTAGCCAAAACTATTACAGCATGATCCAAGGATCATGCTGTGCCGACCCCACATAGAGTGGGATAAGGGCAGGAAGATGATGATGATGATATTATTATTTATAAAGATAAAGACATTTTATTTGCTTGAACAAAATTTAGGTTACACAGATGTTATAACTATTTTGGTCTCAATCATGTTCTACTAAGATTAGTATGCAAATGTTACAGTATATATACCTATAATAATAACCTATTATTGTAGTATACAATGTCAAAAAAAGTTATAATAGCAATAGGCGCAATAGTAAAATAAGGTGATGTCAAAGTTTATCTGTCATAAAATCGTTATATTATAATAGCATTCGATAATTAATGACAGCGTTTTACCTACCAATAAAACGCTTATTAAGCTCCAGTACCGTTATTCGAAGCATAACAAAAATATATTTGAGATGGCAACCTTGTTTCTTTGTCTCGTGTCGCTTTACTGGTACTGTATTTGACTAAAATCCTCCCGCCTTTTTGGTTTCCCCTTTCTACCACCAGGTGGCGCACAAGTCAACATTCTGTGCTGTGCGACTTTTATCCTCATTGGATCTCAAAATAAATTAATGATTAATATGTGTAGGAGGTACACAATTTATGTCGTCATTTTAATATAATTATTCAGTTTAGTAATACTAAAATATGTACTCAGACTCCCCCATAGTTTAAGAATTTCTGTCAAAACCTATAAAAGTACAGCTAGGTCAAGTGTGTAGCAAGTGCAGGTAGAAGCATAACAACAGGTACTACACTGACTTGCGATATCTTATTTGCCTCTTAGTTTTAATAATTAAAAATGTGTACATTCCTACTTTCGAAATTTATTAACCAGGCAGGAATAGAAGTTTATGCTTCGAATAAGGTATTCCGCTTAATAAGCGTTTTATTGGTAGGTAAAACGCTGTCATTAAGCTCCAGTACCGTTATTCGAAGCATAACAAAAATATATTTGAGATCTGTCTGTTATCGCCTGGTGGTAGAACGCCAATGTGATAGAATGATAATATAAACAAGTAAGTATCTAGTGCAAGAGTGTCTCCCAAGTAATGGAAAGATATTGTTAGGTAGGTATTGCAATTTCCTTATGAGCAGTGAGAATCTTACATTATGAAGTGAAATAAAGTGAAGTGAAGTGATCAAAACCTGACATCAATATCTAATGAATAAATAATAAAAGTTTAACAGTAAAGGAGTGGTTTATTAATCAAAAGCACATAAGTACATGTACATGTATAGAAACAATAAATCGTATTTGTTTTAATAACTATTAATATAGCAATAGAGAATCATTTTAGTGTTTTATTTAACAATCACTAGTTAATAGGGATAAAACATTGGCTTGTACTAGATAGAGGTCCCGAAGGCTTGATAACCCGACAGTAATGTTTTGTAAAGGTGTCCTGTGAACGCCAATTTCCTCGAGCCAGGATCTCTTCAAGGGGGCAATCCTGAACCCAGTTTTTAGATGCTACGGCCGGGCGTATACTTCCAGGACTGGCTTTGATTCCTGCATCCATCAGTACTTTCTTTACCCAGTTTGCAATAACTGTTGGTGAAGCTGCTTTGGGTGGTCCGCAGGCTGTTAAAAATAAATTATGAGATTTACATATAATACGCCTTTCAGTGGATAAATATATAACTTTTCTAATCCAAAAAGTAGGATCTAAAGCCTGACTGTCCTTATTTTTGAGTAACTTCCAACCAGATTGTTGATTAGTAGAGGAGTCAGTTTTTGATCCAAATTTAGGCCATAGGGTAATAGAATTTTCATCAATTATGCAGCTATTAGAATCAACTGTTAACAAAGATAAATCATGAACTCGTCGACCTGAACATAATAATAGCAAAATAGCCGCCCTTTTTGAACACTCGTAGAGGCTATTTTCGTTAACCAGGGTGTTTTGAAGCGCCGTTATTAAACAATCAGTATCCCATATTGGAGCCTTATTTGATTTAGGAACTTTCTGGGAAATAGCTTTTAATGCATGTTTTACAAGTACATGAGAACTTAACCTGGTAGCTGAATCAGGATCACAGAGTGTAGAAACAGCAGACTTGTACACTAAAATGGTAGAGTAAGACAAGTTATGAGTTAGGTATAGATCTATTAGAAATCTTGCTAAGTCAGAACCAGATGGTTTTAAAAAGTTAACCGAATTACCACGAGCCCAGGAGGTCCACTTATCCCACGCTGGTTTATAGGTTCTGAGTGAAGATTTCCTCCAGCTGGAACATAGGAAGTCCTTTTGTTCTTGAGACCAGTGAACTAGGTTTTTCGACCACCCCCACATCTCCATACTTCCAGGATCATGTCTCGAACTTGGGGTGGGGGTCGGCCCGTAGCTGTGTCGATCAGTACTTCCTCTAGGTTGTGGATTGTGAAGGGAGCCGCCAGTGTGCGATTCCGAAGATCGGGTCTCCAGAATACTTTCGGCCATCGAGGGGCAACCAGTAGGTAGATACCTGTTGCTGAGTTGAGGTGGGCTAGAACACGGGGTAATAGAAATGGAGGTGGGAATAACCATGCCATACTGTAATTCCAGTTCTGGCTGAACGCGTCGTGTAGGTGAGCCTGACGGTCGGTTACGTCTAGAGAAGCGTATGTCGGGACTACGTGTGCTGTCGCTGATGCAAATAAATCGATCTGCGGAACCCCCCATTTGCGAAATATTTTCAACATTATTTGGGGCAGTAGGTGCCATTCTGGCGGCCTTAAGAGGCGAGACAAATGATCTGCTTCTGGATTGAATCTCCCCGGTAAGTAATGAACGTCGATGTGGATATTGTGATGGTCTAACAAACGAAAAATTTTGTAACATATGTTCATTAGGGGAACAGACCTCGTACCTCCTTCGTTTCTCAAAAATGACACCACTGTCCTGTTGTCGCTTTGTATCAAGAGCGAAGAATCTGCTAGGAAGCGACAACGATCTTTTAGTCCGTACCATACTGCTAACATCTCTCGTTGATTTGAGTGCAGAACAGACTTCTTTGGGGGCCACCGACCCCAAATCTTCACATTGTCTATCTGCGCTCCCCATGCCATTTCGGATGCATCCGTCACTAGGTAGTGAGACACGGGGGGGAGATGTATCATCGAGTTTCTCGAAATGTTCTGTAACCACCACTTTAGCTCGTCGACAGCCTCTTGTGGAATTGGATAGTGTTGAGTTGGATGACGAAGAAGGTTCTGACCGTGATTTAGAAGGGCTCGATGATTCAGACGACCACGAGTGACCGGGAAGCTGGCAAAGTTTAGTGAGCCTACTATGCTTTGAATTTGCTTCAGGTTTGCGGTCTTTAGGGTTAATAGCTTCCTTATTTTCTGGCTTATGTCTTGGCATTTTTTGACCGGTAAGAATTTGCTGTTGGTATGCGGATCCCAAGTAATGCCCAGAAATTCGATCGCTTTTTGGGGTACTAGGATGGATTTTTCGAAATTGACCTGCCATCCTAACTGCTGAAGGAGTCTTATAGCTTCCTGGCCCTGATTTAACAGTAGACGAGGGTCCTGGTTGGCAAGACAGAAATCGTCTAAATAGACCACGACACGGAAGCCTTTGTCCCTTATTATCTGCGCGATCCAATTGGTTAGCGAAGCAAATACCTTTGGAGCGCATGCAATACCGAATGGGAGGCAGGTCATTTGAAGCACCTGGTCTTTGAAAATCAGGCGAAGAAAGCGCCTGTGCGCTTTTGCAACTGGTACATGGAAATATGCATTGGACAAGTCTATCTTGATTAACCAGTCGTTTGGTTGTAAGAAGGATGGAATCCTCTGCATGTTTATTAGACTGAACTTTGAGACCTTGAGGTATTTGTTTAGTCTTTTTAAATTGAAGATCGGTCGAATCGAACCGTCTTTTTTTAGAGTCAGGAACATTGGAGACGTAAAACCGGGACCGAAATCCGCGGGCTCCAGAACATTCATTTTTATTAACGATCGAATGGTTACTTCCATCTCTTTCGAAAGTAGAGATTGGTATTTCAGGTTTGGGGCACAAAGAGGAGGATTTCTGCAAAACGGTATTCGAAAACCCTGAATTATTTTTATTAAGGTAGGCGGGGCATCTAACGACTGCCATGTTTGAACAAAGTCTACTAGTCTGCCTGCCTGAAAACTCATCGAGTCATAATTTTCTTTTTTGTTGATAATCCCTGCGCGGGATATTCTGGCCTGAGTTTTTGTTCTGGCCTCTGGATGTATTTTGACGGTATGCCTCCGTGTGTCGAGATCTGGATCCTCTTTGACGCGAGGAGTTTTGAAAATTAGATTGTCCCATGTGTGGGCGATGCATATCGCGCCACCTCATTGGGTTAAAATAGGGTTGATTGCCTTGCGCAGGCAGGGGAAACCCATATCTAGACATGTTTGCATGAAAATGCATAGGATCAAAGGAGCCTTGCGCAGGCGTCCTATAACTCGATTGGCTTGTACCAGCTTGCGCAGCGGGTTTATTCTGGCTTGGCTGACGTGTCGGCCAGAAACATTTACTACTACCCCCATTTTTTTCAATAGCCGAGGAAAAATCATCTTTTTGAAAAAGATATTCTGAACTCGGAGGAATCTTTCGCAACGTAGCCTTGAAATACTTGTCCTTTACCGACGATCGAAGTATACAGTCTCGACGTTGTTGAATAAGGTCAGCGCGGTGACCGCAAGCGAGTTGAAGGGCATCGTTCGATGTTTTTTGGAAATCGCCATCCTCAAAAAGTTCTTTTATCTTATCTGTAAGCGACCGGGACGACAATTCTGCTGCAGACTCTGACCACGTTACTAACGCATCAAAAGCACTTTGCGCAGCTTCCTGTTGTTTTATTAACGCTTGTGTTAGTGCAGCAAACCCACGTTCCATCAAGCTCAAATTTGTAAACCTATCAAATGGCTTTATCTCCTCATTCGTTTCAAGGTCTACAAAACCTGGTCGAGAGCAGTAACGTTTCTGAACCTCCGCGTATCTCAAGTTAACCCAATCTATTTATTTATTTATTTATTAGGCAACGCCAACAGAACACATAATAAAAAACTGGTAAGGATGTTTACAATAAAAAATAGTACTATAGAATGTGCTCCAATTATAGGCATGCACAGCATTGGCAGACAACAGCTAGTAGAAGGAAATATATACCTATATATAATATAATATAACAAAAAAAAAAAAAACAATTCTAACTTAACAATCAAAGGAAACTACAAAATAATAATAATAACAAACTATATGGAAAAATTATAACAAAACATAGGTAATATAAATTACACACCAGACTCAGACTGGTTTATGTGACCCGCCAAAAAGAGTTTAAACAATTTTCTTTTGAAAATATTTAATGAGTCACCAAACAGATCCAAATCTACCACTTTTTGAGAAATTAAGTTATATTCTTTACAAATTCGAGTAAGAGGAGAGTTGAGACCGAGGTTAGTATGTGAGAAAGGAGTATTAAATATGTTTCTAATAGGTTTTCTAGGGTAGTTGTAAGGCACTGACAGATATATACGGTTAATCAAGCTACAATAACCAGTTTGACCGCTTATAATTTTATGTAGGAAACTTAAATCAAGTATCCTACGACGATTTCTTAGTGTAATCATATTAAAATGTGTCAAACGTTCAGTATATGGCGTTTTATGAAAAATTCCAGGTGAAATAAAAGCTAGGTGTTTGGTGAAATTTCTTTGTAAATTTTCAATTCTTTGTGAGTGAACAGTGTAAAAAGGGTTCCATACAACAGATGCGAATTCTAGATGACTGCGTACAAGCGCGTTATATAAAACCATTTTAGATACATGTGAATCCTCAGAATCGAAATGCTGAATAGCCTTAATTGTATCGACGTGAGCCTTGGAGGACTTAGGAACTGAAGGCTCTTTTAAGACCGTGTTTAGGGACAGTTTCAGCGTATTCGAGTTTTCAGACGTAGTTGGGGGTTCGTGATCGTCATCAGAGTATAGTTCACGGCTTACATCATTGACTAATTCGTCACCATATTCACTTGAGTGGCATACGGGTTGGCAAAAATTGCCCAAAAATTCGGATATTTGACCTACCTTTTCTGTAAGTTGTCGTATTGCGTCACTATTTCGGGACCGCTTTCGTTTAGATCCATGTGGCTCCTTAGTAGATTTTCTCTTAGCAGATTGCGCAGCAGGCGGGACGGGATTTCTGTCCTCAGAATCCGAAGATGAATCTGAGTCAGAGTTTGAACTAGAGTCCGCCATTCTTTCTAAAAATACAAAATAATTAATAAATTCAAACGGTTTTACCGTTAAAAAATAGAGTATCTTTAATTTAAATATGTATTCAAAATTACAAAAATACCAGTATAATGTGCAATGAGTTCTTGTAGAACCTTTGCACGTCCGAACGCGACGAAGAACAAAACGCCAATGAGGATAAAAGTCGCACAGCACAGAATGTTGACTTGTGCGCCACCTGGTGGTAGAAAGGGGAAACCAAAAAGGCGGGAGGATTTTAGTCAAATACAGTACCAGTAAAGCGACACGAGACAAAGAAACAAGGTTGCCATCTCAAATATATTTTTGTTATGCTTCGAATAACGGTACTGGAGCTTAATAATTGTTTCATGTTACTGGTTCTCTCGAACTAGGGTCGAAAGGATTCAAAGTGCGCCTCAAAGGCTCCTCACGTACGCACTTGACACATGTTATCAGCATTTTTAGGTTCTAAGACATGCTGGTTTTCTCACAATGTTATCCTTCACCATTTGAGAGTACAAAAAATAACATTCGTTATAAGCAATGAAGTCAAGCAACACTAGGCGCGGTCAGTAATAGGATGGGTCGATTGACTTTTTGCACATACCTTTTGTGTATTTCTTATTTTTTTACTGATTTGTAGAAAAAATAAAAATATTCAAAATCAAGGTGTCCTGATAGAAGAGATTTTAATTTAATTTATTTAATTAATTAGTACGGCACAACCAATTATACTATCTAAATCACAAAAACATAAGAAAATAAAATAATAACAAAATTGAGATGTTTCATTTTGTATGTTTTGTTTGATTTTAATAGGGAGAGTGCAGCCACCTATAATTATTCAATTCAATTCATTTATTTGTCAGAAAGTAGGTTATACAATTTTAAATTAGAGTAATGAGTGGCATACATAAAACATTTACTTACCCTACAAGTGCAAATTCGATTTGACCAGTTTTATTTTTACTAGATACTATCTATAAGTACTTATTTCTTGTTTACTTAATTTTCTGATATAAATTTTGTCTAAGCAGGTGATCCCTTTGAGCGAGGATTGCGGCCTGATGGAATTCCTGGAGGAGCACAAAAGGGTCAGGGACCTCATCGCGAGTACTTGCAACATCGATGGTAATCATCCACTCAAACATTCTTGTGTGAAACATTCATAGGATTTGCTTATCAAAATCAATGTAGAACTCTTATACATTTTTTTTTAAATAACACCCAACAGTCACATACATTGTCCTGAGCCCACACTAGGATTCCCTGTGTCGTGGGTATCAGAAACTACGAGACCCGGAAGAAATATTTTGTGATCATGCAAACATTTCTTCCGCAGCGGGAATCGAACCCGCGCCTCTTGCGTCTCTGCCCGCCCGCCACGCCACTGAGGCCGTCAAATGTACACTAATGAAATGTGTTTATTCAAAAAGAAAATGAAATCCTACTTCCTTACTAATATTATAAACGCGAAAGTTTGTATGTATGGAGTTAATCTTTCACGCAAAAACTACTGAATGGATTTTAATGAAACTCGGAATGTACATAGAACATCTCGCTCTGCTCGTCGACTAAGGAGTACCTAGTATCCTCTCTAACATGATGGACCTATATGAGCGATGGGCTGATCACCTGTCACCATGATTCACCATCTTGGGAGTCTTGGATGAGGAGTGGCTGCAAGTTTTCGTATGATAACTTGTGGTTCTGTCCACCCCGTTAGGGATACGAGCGTGATAATATGTATGTATGTATTTATTTATTACTTCGTTTTTCTTTTTTATTCTTTATTCTAGTTTGCCTGTCAAAGATCGCCTCTAGCGATAAGGCCGCCAATTGTGGATACCATAATTATTATTTTTAACTTTAGTAACTTTCATGTTTTTTTTTCTTGGTATATACAATAAAGTATTATAGTGGGGTTAATCCTCTGCTGGACTGGGAGTAAAGAAAAAAACATAGAATGCGTCCAGCTGCTTCTCTCCCCGAGCATGTCGTAAAAGTCGACTAAGGAATAGTATCCTCCAACATGATGAGATACAATAAGCAAGTATTCCCAAGGAGGGTTGACGTCAGGCAGGCGGCCGGTCATAAAACACCTTAGCCAAAACTCTTACAGCATGATCCAAGGAACATGCTGTGCCGACCCCACATAGAGTGAGATAATGGCAGGAAGATGATGATGATACAATAAAGTATTATCTTATCTTATTTCAGAAATCCCTGTGGTGAGACAAGTGAGTAACGAAGCTGAGCTAGTACTGTCTCCCCGGGCGGTCTCGGAACAAAACTTCAGCGAAATTTGCAGCAAAATACCCGCCTATTCCTTGAGGTAAGGTCTAAGACTACCTCGGTGGCGTGGCGGCCGAGTGCTCTGCTGAGACGTAGGGGTTCGATTCCCGCTGCGGGAGAAATGTTTGCATGTTCTGCAAATATTTCTTCCGGGTCTGGGTGTTGTATTATGTATTATAAGACAAGTATTACTAAAGCCTTTTTCCATCTATAGTAGATGATTTATACAGTGTCAGGAGGCAACTTTTAACTTCACAAACGGGACGCTGTAGTGCCCGGGACGAATTAAGATGGAGCAGGCTTGCCCAGCACCTATTCCATCCTCTCAGCTTAGTCGGCCTTGTCCACAGGAAAGACATGGTCTATACGTGTGGAGCTGACAAGCCGCGGGTTTCCTCACGGTGTTTTCCTTCACCGTGTGAGAGTACTGGTATAGCGCACATAAATTTTTCACACAGAAAATCCATTGGTACACGACCGGATTTGAACCCACGACCTTAGAATCGGAAGGCGGGGTCACTACCGACTAGATCACTAGTACTCTCACAATACAATATAACTTTGTTGCAAAAACACAAGAGAAATATCAAATAAAATTAAAATAAAACAAAAAAGACTAGTGTCACCATGTGGTAGCATGGTACTCGTAGTTTCTGATGCCCACGACACAGGGAATCCTAGTGTGGGGTCAGGACTATGTATGTGACTGTTGGGTGCTATTTATTTATTATTTATATCTTGTGTTTTGCAGATCTGCAATAGAGATCCACAGTTCGTCCGTTCAAGACTTCATTTGTAAGAAGCAACGGTTCCTTGAGACTTTGACCGACATGACCATTGTTAACTGGCTTTTTGGTAAGTATTATCATCATCATAATCAACATCTTCCCGCCCTTGTCCCACTCTATGTGGGGTCGGCACAGCATGAACCTTGGATCATGCTGTAAGAGTTTTGGCTAAGGTGTTTTATGACCGGCCGCCTGCCTGACGTCAACCCTCCTTGGGAATACTTGCTTATTGTATCTCATCATGTTGGAGGATACTATCCCTTAGTCGACTTTTACGACATGCTTGGGGAGAGAAGCAGCTGGACGCATTCTATGTTTTTTCTTTACTCCCAGTCCAGCAGAGAAGTATATCATCATCATAATCATCATTTCATATTATCTATGTATGAATACGGATCGCTTGCGCTTTAGACTTACATTTAATTAAGCGGGTTCGATTCCCGCTGCGGAAGAAATGTTTGCATGATCTGTAAATATTTCTTCCGGGTCTGGGTGTTGTGGTAGCATGGTACTCGTAGTTTCTGATACCCACGACACAGGGAATCCTAGTGTGGGGTCAGGACTATGTATGTGACTGTTGGGTTTAAAAAAAACTTAGGAATAAGTCATCATCATCATTTTTATTACCCCAAAATACTTCCTCAAGTCATTCCACCCCAAGTCAGTCAATTTGAATAAACAAATAATATATATTTAGGCTTTTAAGTTGCGAAGCCATGACGGAGGCCTTTAGGCGGCCTAAAAACTCCGTCACTAGAGTGAGACTACCTCATACGAACATACATACATAATAATATGTATATTTTATTCCTCAGGTCTGGCAGATCGTCACCTGCAAAACATACTATACTCGATCCAAGATGGCGGCGTGCGGTGTATCGACTGGGGCGCCATCTTTCAATATGGCGGCGAGCTCCCGCCCGCCAGGCTCACTAGGAATTTGATCGCTGTTAGCGATCCCGCAGGTGAAATTCAAATAAAAAAACCTGTCAAGTCATCATCATCATCTGCTTGCCCTTATCCCACTCCATGTGAGGTCGGCACAGCATGATCCTTGGAGTAGATCCTTAGATCCTTGTAAAAACCTGTCAAGTGCGAGTTCAATTCGCACACGAAGGGCTCTGTACCATCGTGCATGTGCATAAATGTTTCTCGTATCTCCCTTTTTTATTATTTGTTATACCGGCAATTAAAAATACACTGAATATTGCTACTCTACTCTCTGCCTATTACGATTCATGATATACAGCCCGCTGACAGACGGACGGACGGACGGACGGCTTAGTAATAGAGTCCCATTGGCACCCTTCAGGTACGAAAACCTAAAAATACCTAACAAAATTCAAAATGTTCCAGTTCGTATGAGCTAGTGGCCAATTTTAGTGACGGAGTTTTTAGGCCGCCTAAAAGCCTCCGTCATGGCTTAACGACTTAAAAGCCGGGACCGACTGTTTAACGTGCGAAGAGCTCAGCTCGTAATGCCACTTGCGGTCACCCATCCCAATTGTGACCGCGCACAACGTTGCTTACTTCAACGATCAATCAAGAGTCAGGAAGCAACTTTTACCTTCACAGACAGGACTCTGCTGTAGTGCCCGGGACGAATTAAGATGGAGTAGGCTTGCCCAGCACCTATTCCATCCTCTCAGCTTAGTCGACCTTGTCCACAGGAAAGACATGGTCAATACGATCTAAGCCGCGGGTTTCCTCACGGTGTTTTCCTTCACCGTTTGAGAGTACTGGTATAGCGCACATAAATTTTTCGCACAGAAAAATCCATTGGTACACGACCGGATTTGAACCCACGTCCGGATCGGAAGGCGGGGTCACTACCAACTAGACCACCAGTGCTCTACAAATATAAAGTTATGTTATTGTTGAGTTTGAACTATGTTATTGGCTGGATGTTATTGTCTCAAGGATAACTTGTTGTTTCAGTGCTAGAGAGTGGACTTCAGAGTAAACTGTCTTCTCTCCGCGATTCGCAACAGCTAACTGTCTCTCGCATTAAACTCTCTTTTAAATGGATGGAAAACTTCAATACAAAGGTACATCTTACTTCTACACTAATTAGACGCGGTCGCAGCTTTAAATTTTGGAGTGGGGGGGGGGGGGGGGGGGTCACTAATAAGTGATAATAGAATATGTCGAGTAGATCAGATTTTATTGCACAATACACAATTTTATTGCACACATAAAACAAATGGAAGCCTTCTATTTTTATTGGCATCGCGGTTAAGGGCAGAAAATTGCTTTTTTATATTTTGTCATTTTTTAGAAGATTTTTCAATTTGACGTGTAGGATTTTGGAGGGGGGTAATGTCCCCTGTGACCGCCCCCCCCCCCCCCCCCCTTTCGGACCGCGCCTGACACTAATATTATAAAGAGGAAAGATTTTTCGTTTATTTTTATGTTTGTAACGAATAGGCTCCGAATACTACTGGACCGATTTAAAAAATTCTTTCACCAGTAGATAGCTACATTATTACGGCATAACATAGACTATAATTTATTTAAAAAAAAAAATGGGTTCCTTACTAAAACTCCAATAATGTAACCCGGGGTATAAAAAAAATCCTAATTTGTTAAATACCCGTGTGAAGCCGGGGCGGGCTGCTAGTATATTATAAATGCGAAAGTTCAGTCCGTCCGTCTGTCAACAAATAATAATAATAATAAAACATTTATGTACATTGGTACGGAACCCTTTAATTCGCGAAATCTACTCCCACTTGACTGGTTTTATTTCTTTTTCAGCTTATTTACATCGAAGGAATACTCCAAGGGAAGATGCTGTCCCAAGATATATCAAAGGATGTCCTAAAGAAATCCAACAAAGTACATAAAGAAAAATACATACAACTACTGGACAATGTCTTTGAGAAGTGTATTGTAAAGGAAGAATATACTGTTGAAGAACAGGTAAGGGTATACTAGAACGTCCATCTTGGTGGCGTAGCGGGTGAGTGTCCGGCTGAGCCGTGAGAAGTGCTGGTTCAATTTCTATTAATTTTATTTCAATATCGCAGTCTTAAAAGTCATTCGGTGACTTCAAAATAGAAAACAAACAAATTTTGAAATTACCAAATGACTTAAGAAAACGAAATTGAAAGAATCTATGGAAATTAACCATTTTGGTGATTTGAAATCATTCGGTGATTTTCAAGAATTGATACCCTGGTTCGATTTCCGTCGCGGGAGAAATGTTTGCATGTTCTGCAAATATTTGCTTCTGGTTTGCTCGCGTAGTACAAATTTTGACACCCCATTTTACCCTCTTTTGAGGTTTATTTTAAGAAACCCTGGAACACGTGTCCATTAATTTGTATTTAAAGTACCTATCCTAACCGGGTTTAGAGCCAATCACACAACCCTTTAAAAAGTTCACTTGCAGTAGTACTTAGTCGATCAAAGTTCCAAGATGAAAATGGTGAACCATGGTGACAGGTTATCCATCGCCCATATAGATGGTCCATCATGTTGGAGGATACTATCCCTTAGTCGACTTTTACGACATGCTCGGGAAGAGAAGCAGCTGGACGCATTCTATGTTTTTTCTTTACTCCCAGTCCAGCAGAGAAGTAACACAACACATGGGACAGTTATATTTGTTTGTAGGTCATTAACCGTAATATATTAAGAGTTGAAATTTTCACAGAATGTGTATTTCTATTGATGAGATACAATAAGCAAGTATTCCCAAGGAGGGTTGACGTCAGGCAGGCGGCCGGTCATAAAACACCTTAGCCAAAACTCTTACAGCATGATCCAAGGATCATGCTGTGCCGACCCCACATAGTGGGATAAGGGCAGGAAGATGATGATGTGTATTTCTATTGCCACTATAACAAAAATGAAGTAAAATAAAAAATAAGGTGGCCCCATACAAGAAATATTTATGTAAATAAAGTTGTGGTACTCGAAACTCACAAACTTTCTCATTTATAATGTGTAATATCCTACATATATTATAAACGCGAAAGTTTGTAATTATGGATGTATGGATGTTTGTTACTCTTTCACGTCTAAACGGCTGAACGGATTAGAATGAAACTTGGAATATACATAGTAAATGTGCTGGATTAACATATAGGCTACTTTTATTCGGGTACCACGCGAGTGAAGCTGCGGGCGACAGCTAGTAATATAATAGTGCGTAGAGCACTGGTGGTCTAGTTGGTAGTGACCCCGCCTTCCGATCCAAATGATGTGGGTTCAAATCAAGTTATTTTATATTTGTTTCAGGTGTCGTGTCTACTGCGTCAATGCACCGACCCTTGGATACTGAGCGTCACCAGAAACGGATGGGAGCCCTGGCTTTGATTCAAAAAACTATAATTAAATATAAATATAATAATTATGTTGTTAATATGCGGGATGGATTTCCCAAAGAGCGATGGAGAGAAGTCTATTAAACATAAAATTACTACACAAATGAAGCGCTCGTGGCGTAGCTTGTTGAAGTTAAGCAACGCTGTGCGCGGTCACAATTGGGATGGGTGACAAGTGGTATTATAAGCTGACCGCTTCCGTGCTTCGGAGGCCTTTAGGCGGCCTAAAAACTCCGTCACAAGTGCTGGCCACTAGCTCATACAAACTTAGTAAACAATCAAAAGAACACCCTAATAAGAAGGAAACAAAAGTAATAGAAAATAGAATAGCTCTTCAACATGCGCAGGCCTTAAAATGGAGATGGCTGGCCACTTGGTTCTTACTGGAGACGGCAGGTGGACCCTTAAACCTCCTCATGCAAGGGTCCAACCGGGAAGAGAAGAGGGAGAGGAAGGAAGAAGGAGACCACAGGAAAGATGATGATAGATATTAATTCTAACAGCCTATAACCGCAAAAAGGGGTTCATAATAATTCTACATTTAATTTTTTAAATTAAGTTCTCTCTGTTTTTTATGTGTTTAATATTAAGAAATAATAAAGGCTTTTTTAATTTTTTAATTTTATTTATGCGGTATGTCCGTATGTAGAATTTGAGAGAAGCGGCCCCACCATCCGATCCTAAAGTCGTAGGTTCAAAACCTGATGGATTTTGTGTAAGAAAAATGAGGAAACCGGCAAGTCGTAGAACCTAAAATTTGAATGTATGTGTCAAGTGCACGAAAGAGGCTTTTGAGGCCACTAAATCCTTTCAACACGCTGGTTCGAATAAACTAGTGACGCGACCAGTAGTATCATATAACAATTCCATTAAAAATAATAACAAATGTTTGTGGGCATATCACACAACACCATCTAGCCCCAAACTAAGCAAAGCTTGTACTAAGGTAACCAGATGTCTGATAGAATACTTATTATACCTAATTTTTTTAAAATACATATTAATAATACTACAACACCTAGACCTAAAAGCTACACTGCGCAAGACCAACAGCTAACTTCACGCATGCCAAGTTACGTTGAACGTACTATAAGTGCTCTTTAGCAATTATGCCTATAACCCCCGAATACTCAAAAGCGACTTAATGTTGAGCACGTCTCAACTCTAAGACGTGCTCAACTTTGAGATGCGTTTGAGTATGCCGGGGATAAGCCCTGAATCTACAAACTCTTGGTAATAAGTATGGCATGGCCATTTCGTGATAGCCGCACGAACTGACCGGAAACAAGACTGGAATGGAACTTACGATTTTAGGATCACAAGCGTAATCACTAGCCCACAAATTGACCAAAGTTGAAAATAATGTCATCGTTGTAACTTGGATTCTTTCTTGGATTTAAGTAATATATTTTTGTATTAAAATATGTCATAATAAATCTATGTTTTTATAATGGAAAATGAGCTTTTTTTCTATCGAAGTTCTACAGATAGAACACAGAGCTCAGATCAACGACCGCAGGTAAGGACCACAAAGACTGGCTTTTATAAAGTGAAACATACATTATACATATTATCACGCCCGTATTGATGCCGGATACGTGCAGGGATACGGATATATCAATTATGCAACTAATAGTAGACTAATAATAACTGAACCAACCCTTTAAAAAAATAAATGTTTACATAATTTTTATAACATATTAGATACCTACATATCATCATTCAGTCGTATTTCAGAAGCTAGACGAAAATTGCCGAGGCGTACAATATTTATGGCGTAGGTACCTACCTAACAATTTTTGCTCACAGTACCTACCTTGGAAGATTGTTCCGAGGTACCTACACTTCTACTGTCAGTTGGTGATTATAATAAGGCCCTTTACCATTTATAGTAGATGATTTATACAGCGTCAGGAGGCAATTTTTACCTTCACAAACGAGACACTGTAGTGCCCGGGACGAATTAAGATGGAGTAGGCTTGCCCAGCACCTATTCCATCCTCTCAGCTTAGTCGGCCTTGTCCACAGGAAAGACATGGTCAATACGTGCGGAGCTAAGCCGCGGATTTCCTCACGATGTTTTCCTTCTGTTTGAGAGTACTGGTATAGCGCACATAAATTTTTCGCACAGAAAAATCCATTGGTAGGTAGGTACCTACATGACTGGATTTAAAACCCATCATCTTAGGATCGGAAGGCGGGGTCACTACCAACTAGACCACCAGTGCTCTCAGTTGGTGATTAGAAGCTATATAACAGAACTCGGAAGATATACTAACGATGATAGGCTCAACAAAGCAAGACAAAATAAAACAAATTATATCATTGTTATTTTTATTTTCGTATACTTAACCTAACAAATATACAACAGAAACAAATAATGGCATATATCTACAATTTAAACATTTATTGCTTCAAACGAACATACACGATTTTAGAGCAGATAATACAAAATTATTACTATACAAAAATAATGTAGGTCGCGAAAATGAACTAGCGGGAAAATTTAACGTGAATTCTCACCAAAGGATTATACTATTCTATTCAATTGTAATGTTTATTGTACGAAAAATAATATATTAGCTAAAACTTTGCAAACTTTGTGAGCAAAAATATTTAAGTTCAAACTTTTACTCGCGGGTTTATCTTACATAGCGATTATAGTTATCCAAGAAGCTAATAGATATGACCAATTACCAAAGGGCTGGCGCTTACCTCGGACAAAGAATAAGTATAGCTATCCAACGAGGTAACGTCGCCAGCCTTTTGGGAACCTTACCTGCGGTCGGTGATCTGAGCTCTGTTTTCTATCTGTAGGCGAACTCAGATAGAATAGAATAGAATATCTTTATTATCATAGAATATCAGATAAAAAACTGAGCTCATTTTTATTTCTTATTATTATACCTTAAAGTTTTTAATGTTATTATAGTTTGTCTTTGTAACTGTGTTATTAAGAGGATTTCAAAAAATTTCTAAAACTAAAGGATTACAATATCTATGTCTTATTCGGCCATTTTTTACATTCTACAAGTATATATTTGAAAGAGCTAACAGCCCAGACACTACATATTAGATTGTTTATAATGATATAATAATAATAAAACTTTATTTCAGACACAGGTCCATAGAAAAATACAACACTAGGTACTTCATAATTATTATATTAAAACAACCTCTTGAATCACACAGATAAATAAATAAATATTATATAATTATGCTCTTTTCTTGAATCCCACCATCATAATATCGATCGATGTACTTCTTCGCTGGACTGGGAGTATGGAAAAAACATAGAATGCGTCCAGTTGCTTCTCTCCCCGAGCATGTCGTAAAAGTCGACTAAGGGATAGTATCCTCCAACATGATGAGATACAATAAGCAAGTATTCCCAAGGAGGGTTGACGTCAGGCAGGCGGCCGGTCATAAAACACCTTAGACAAAACTCTTACAGCATGATCCAAGGATCATGCCGACCCCACATAGAGTGGGATAAGGGCAGGATGATGATAAACCTCGTGAATCACACGAGTCTAACGATTAGTACAAACTTAAATAAAAAATGGCTTCTCACGGCCGCCATATTGGATTTTTTGACGTTTCGTGTCACTCTCGTAGCTATCTTATAGTATAGCTATCTTATAGTAAGCTATGTTATAGTATAGCTAACTTATAGCATAGCTAACTTATAGTATAGCTATATTATAGTATAGCTACATTACAGTATAGCTATCTTAAAGTATAGCTATATTACAGTACAGCTATATTACAGTATAGCTATCTTATAGTATAGCTAACTTATAGTATAGCTATCTTATAGTATAGCTATCTTATAGTATAGCTATATTACAGTATAGCTATCTTAAAGTATAGCTATATTACAGTATAGCTATCTTATAGTATAGCTATGTTATAGTATAGCTATATTATAGTATCGCTATATTATAGTTTAGCTATGTCAAAGCTTGCAGTGTGCGCCCTTGCGCGGGATATTAACAAACGGAGCAGGGTGAGGGTACAAGTGACGCCGAGATTTGAACTCCACTAGATCTGTGATCTTCACCGGCTGGAACAGAAAACAAATAATTTATATAAAAAAAACTAAGGCCTTTTACCATCTATAGTAGATGATTTATACAGCGTCATGAGGCAACTTTTACCTTCACAAACGGGACGCTGTAGTGCCCGGGACGAATTAAGATGGAGTAGGCTCGATTGTAGAGGATTGTAGAGGAGGTATTATCAACTCTGTGTTACTTCCACGCGTGAAGTTTAGGCAAATCTGCCCTCGTAATAGCAAATGCAGTACTTGCAAAATGGCGGTGTCGAGAAAAACGCGGCAATCATAATTTTAGATATCTCTGCAGCGAGTCAATATCATATACTTATAGAAAAAAATATAATGAAAATTATTTTTTTATGTAGGTATAGATTAGCCCATTGGAATACCATTTCTGCAAAATAGTGAAAAACCAAAAAATGACGATTACTGCAAGTGCGATTAGTAGGGCAGAAATATACTCTACCTATTCCGATCCCTGATTATAAGTATGATAAGATGGATACACGGACAGAGGAAGGCCTAAGAAAAGATGGATGGATTGTGTGAAAGAGGACATGCGTATGAAAGGAGTGAGTACTGAGATGACGAGTGATAGAAGATGGAAGAGGAAAACATGTTGTGCCGACCCCACCTAGTGGGATGAGGGCAGGAAAATGATGATGATGAAGATGTACCTTTCTCTCCGTTCCCTTGGCCGAGGTCTCGTCACTCTCTCCCCCCCTGCCCGCGCCCCCCTCCGCTGTAGACACCACGTAAACGGACAGCTTCCTTCGTTCCGCCGAGGACGCGCTCACATGCTTCTGAAACATTCATTTCTCACTTAACAAACATATATCCCACTATATCGACGGCCTCGGTGGCGTGGCGGGCGATTGCTCGGCGGAGACGCAAGAGGCGCGGGTTCGATTCCCGCTGCGGGAGAAATGTTTGTATTCTCTGCAAATATTTCTTCCGGGTCTGGGTGTTGTGGTAGCATGGTACTCGTAGTTTCTGATACCCACGACACAGGGGAGCCTAGTGTGGGGTCAGGACTATGTATGTGACTGTTGGCTGTTATTTATTTATTTATATTACAAATGTGAAAGTTTTCCTACTATATTATAAATGTGAAAGTTGGTGAGTTTGGATGTTTGTGCCTCAATCACGCCTAAACGTCTGAATGGATTTGAATGAAGCTTGGAATATACATAGTACATGCGCTGGATTAACATATAGTAGGCTAATTTTTGTTCGGGTACCACGCGAGCGAAGCCGCGGGCGGCTGCTAGTAACAAATAAATAAATATTTGTGGACATATCACACAGCACCATCTAGCCCCAAACTAAGCAAAGCTTGTACTATGGGAACCAGATGGCTGATAGAATACTTATATACTTTTTTTTGTAAATACATAGACTTTGTTTAGTTATTGGTCTAGATGGCGCTGTGTGTTAACATACATATCATCACGTCCGTATCCCTAATGGGGTGGGCAGAGCCACAAGTTAACATAAGAAAACTTGCAGCCACTTCTGATTTAAGTCCTAAGATGGATATGGTGAACCATGGTGACAGGTGATCAGCCCATCGTCCGTATAGGTGGTCCATCATTTTGGAGGATTCAAGATGTCGGCCAAAAAATTTGTATGTCCGATCTGGCTGAAATTTTGCTTCCGGAAGTTTTGGAGGTCGCTGATGCCGAATGTCGAGTCGGTTTTTTGTATTTTTAACTTACTTTATAAAACTCGATAAGCTCTTCCTTAGTGATCGTGTTCAATTGTTCGACTTCCACTCTTTGGCGGTCGAAATTGTACATCTGTAATAAAATAGACGGAGTAAAATTACAACATGGTATGTTTTACATACGGTAAGAAACATGTTCTGGATAAAACTTTTTACATAGATATTATCACGCTCGTATCCCTGACGGGGTGGGCAGAACCACAAGTAATCATAAGAAAACTTGCAGCCACTTCTGATCCAAGACTCCCAAGATGGATATGAACCATGGTGACAGGTGATCAGCCCATCGCCCATATAGGTCTATTATGTTGGAGAGGATATAAGTAACTCTTTAGTCGACTTTTACGACATGCTCGGGGAGAGAAGCAGCTGGACGCATTCTATGTTTTTGTTTACTCCCAGTCCAGCAGAAAAGTATATAGCGACATATATAGCGAAATATATAAAGCGACAAAACCCTCAAATAAATAGAAAAATAATAATAATAAAGTAGTGATGGGACTCGAATCGAAAATGAATATTCGAATGATCCGGAAAAACATCGAATCATGACTCGAATTGATGATTCGAATCGATATAATGATTCGAATCAATACGAATCGATACGATGATTCGAACAATATATACTTATAAAAAAGATTGATAATAGTATGTATGTATGTTATTTTTGTTTCGTCGCCCACCGATGGGCGGGGTTAGTAGACGGAGCTGGGGGGTAGTGGGCGGTCACCTGCGCCGTGATCTCCGCCCACAGCTGCACGGCGCGCGAGGAGAGGCGCTTCGGCTTCTCCAGCTTGTGAGCCGCCAGCGCCGCGCGATGCTTCAAGAACTCAGCTTCAGTCATCGATTCTAGGTACTCCTGTAACATTTATTTATTTACTAGCTGACGCCAGCGTCTTCGCTCGCGTGGTACCCGGATAAAAAATAGCCTATATGTTAATCCAGTTTCAAAAAAAAGTTTCAAAAGTTTTTATTTCGGAACAAAAACATAAAAGGTACGTAAAACAAATGGCACGTTGACAACTGCAAAAGTAGAAACTGTGTAGCAGAGTCAACGCCCGCCTCCAGAACAGAACAAGATCAGTGTTCCAAAGAATGAACTAAAATACTTATTTTATCTAAGAATAAAAACAAAAACATATAAAAAAAAAGAGCAAAAAGGAGAGTTTAATACTGTGAATGTGGGTGAATGTATAGAGTGTGTGAGTGAGTGTGTGTGTGTGTGTGTGTGTGTGTGAGTGTATGTGTGTATGTGTATGTGTGTGTGTGTGTGTGTGTGTGTGTGAGTGTGTGTGTGTGTGAGTGTATGTGTGTATGTGTGTATGTGTATGTGTGTGTGTGTGTGTGTGTGTGTGTGAGAGAGATAGAGAGAGAGAGTGTGTGTGTGAGAGAGAGATAGAGAGAGAGAGTGTGTGTGTGTATATTCAAAGAATTTTAGGAGTACCTAAGCCTAGTTTATGTTAGCGTACTGAGCAGATTCTCTGTTTATTCGTATGAAAGAGTTTGGAGCCAGGTTGTGCATTTAAGTTTACACATATACAGGGAAAGTGGGTAAATTTTAATTAACTGGTTGACTTTATTATATAACGAAGGACTTAGGTAGTTGAAGTGTCTACTAGCAACCACAGTTCTTCGTGGCTCCATCTTACAGACTCTATCAGAGCGTCGCTTTTCGGAGGTCTTGTTGGGGTCATAGGAGAGTTCAGAGTGCTTACGTAGGATTGTAGCCTGTATGAACAATTGCCGCACTGATAAAACACCACAGATCGAGTAAAGGGTGGTCGTAGAAAAACGCCTTGGGTTAGAGGTCATGACCTTCAAAACGGCTCTTTGGGCTCTTTCTAGTCTAATCATAGAGGTTTTTGTGGAGGCACCCCAAGCAGTGATGCAGTACGACAATACTGATTGAGTGAGGGCGTAATATATCATTTTTAGGCATTGAATGTCAGCACAATTACACGTACTATGTATATTCCAAGTTTCATTCAAATCCGTTCGGCCGTTTAGGCGTGATTGAGGCACAAACATCCAAACATCCAAACATCCAAACTCACAAACTTTCGCATTTATAATATAAGTAAGATTACCGGGAAACCAACAGCTATACAATAATAATAACTCGTATGTGACGTCTGCAAAGAGTTTCCATCGGTACCAATACTGCCGTCACAAGAAAAAAAAGACGTTTCTACATAAAATTCCGAAATGGATAAAATACTGGTAGATGCGTCGTTTTTTACTGATTCCGATGATGTATATAACTCAATTATGAAAAAAAATTGTTAATATCGAGTACAGGGGTAATCCCAAAGCAGCTCTTCCAGTCCCTTGACCTCTTAGACCTCCCAAAACACACCTATGTCTTTATGCAGAAAGCCGTTATACTCAACACACATGCCGAATCGTCCGCAAGTTCTTGCAGGCAAACTGCAATGCCAGTGTGGTTTCGCTCAATTTATTTTTGTAGGAAATGTTGTGTACTTGGCTTAGGCCCGTGCACTTCAGTTAATCCGGTTTCCATATACTGAACCGTGTATGAGAACTATATATAACAATAACAATAATTCATTTCTTTTAGATAAGTCCATACAAAATAACTAATTAAAAGAGCCAAATAACAAAAACACATAAAATAAAAATCCTAACCCTAAAGTACGTTAAATAATCATCACCATCATCATTATCTTCCTGCCCTTATCCCGCTCTATGGTGGGGTCGGCACATGATCCTTGGATCATGCTGTAAGAGTTTTGGCTAAGGTGTTTTATGACCGGCCGCCTGCCTGACGTCAACCCTCCTTGGGAATACTTGCTTATTGTATCTCATCATGTTGGAGGATACTATCCCTTAGTCGACTTTTACGACATGCTGCGGGAGAGAAGCAGCTGGACGCATTCTATGTTTTTCCTTACTCCCAGTCCAGCGAAGTTCCTGAGGCCTTTAGGCGGCCTAAAAACTCCGTCACTAGAGTTGGCCACTAGCTCATACGAACTTACATAATGTCTTCGTAGTTCAGATTAGACTGGACATTCAGATAATGAGCGCGCGAGATGTCAGGAGAAGTTCTAAGTATAAGGTGTGGTTTCATACCTGTGCTGACTCCAGGAATGCCTCGATTCTCTCCTCCAAGTACTCAGGGTGCCTATCGCTCTGGACAATCACACGGAGACCTGACAAGCAATTACATTTAATTACCTTTTATTTTATTAACCTACTAGCTGCCGCCCGCGGCTTCGCTCGCGTGGTATCCGGATAAAAGATAGCCTATGTGTTAATCCAGTTAATGTACTATGTATATTCCAAGTTTCATTCAAATCCGTTCAGCCGTTTAGGCGTGATTGAGGCACAAACATACAAACATCCAAACTCACAAACTTTTGCATTTATAATATAAGTAAGATATCGTCCCACTGCTGGGCAAAGGTCTCCCCCAAACTCCGCCAACCATCTCTGTCCTTCGAGGCCTCCCACCATTCTCTCTAAGGAGTCGAGATCGTCCCGCCAACGCTTTCTTGGCCGACCACGACTTCGCCTTCCGTCGGGCTGCCAGGATGTTACGGCAGTCGCCCATCTGTCCGAAGGCATCCGGCTAACGCGACCCGCCCACTCCCACTTGAGCCGGGCTGCTTTTCTACCCACGTCGGAAAGCTACTTGCCGTATGTGAGTCGTATGTGGCCTCACATGGGCTTGTTTATAATGTAAAAAAGTCGGAGTTTATGGTCTTCGGTGCGGGTTCCAAATGTCCCAGTTTTGTACCACCTATTACCATATATGGTAGTCCCCTTAAGAGAGTGTCGCAGTTTAAATACCTCGGACATTTGGTATCTGACAACCTGCAAGACGACGCCGATATGGAACGGGAACGCAGAGCATTGTCAGTCCGGGCCAATATGCTGGCCCGCAGGTTCGCACGATGTACGGACGACGTTAAAATTACCCTCTTCAAAGCGTACTGTACATCCATGTACTCCGCGAGTCTGTGGTTTCAGCATACTCAAAAGGCTTACAATGCTCTGCGGGTCCAATTCAATAATGCTTTTATGACGCTGTTGCGACTCCCGCGCTTCTGTAGTGCGTCAGGCATGTTCGCCGATGCGCGCACTGATGCATTTGACGCCATCTGGCGGAAAAAGACAGCCTCTCTACTGAGCAGAGTGCGCGCGAGCAGCAACAGCATCCTTGCAAAAGTAATTGCAAGCAATTATGCGTGTCCTCTGGTGTGGAAGCTTTCCCAGAGGACGAAATCTGTTTTAGTTATTAAGTACTAACCCATAAACTTAAGTCTTACTAACACTTTGTGGGCCCTGGATGCCTGAATAAAGAACTTTTATTATTATTATTATTAATGCCAGTAACTGAATTTAATTACCTATTACATTTTATATTTAACTAGCTGCCACCCGCGGCTTCGCTCGAGTTGTACCCGGATTAAGCCGTAAGCGCAAATTATGTGTTGATTTACGACATCACATTAGAAACCTCTAAAATTATCAGTGTTTCTCTACTATATTATGCATGTATTATACATATTAACCTTCCTCTTGAATCACTCTATCTATTAAAAAAACCGCATGAAAATCCGTTGCGTAGTTTTAAAGATCTAAGCATACATAGGGACAGACAGACAGCGGGAAGCGAATTTGTTTTATACTATGTAGTGATATCATTATAATGTAAGAACATTGTTTAGTTTTATCCTACTAATATTATTAACGCGAAAATTTGTATATATGGATGTTTTTTACTCTTTCACGCCTCAATGGCTGAACGGATTTGAATGAAACTTGGAATATACATAGTACATGTGCTGGTTTAACATATAGGCTATTTTTTATCTGGTTACCACGCGAGCGAAGCCGCGGGCGGCAGCTAGTAAATAAATAAATATTTGTGGACATATCACACAGTGCCATCTAGCCCGAAACTAATCAAAACTTTTACTATGGACACCAAATGGCCGATAGAATACTTAAATACTTTTTTTGTAAATACACACTTTTTATACATATACTACAACACCCAGACTCAAAAGAAATATTTGCAGAACATGCAAACACTTCTCATGTAGCGGGAATCAAACCCGCACCTCCCGCGTCTCAGCTAACCTAACTAACCAACCACTACATCGAGTTGTCTCACCTTGAGTGCCGTTGGATCTTCTTACGCCGCTGAAAACTATGTAACCCAATTGTTCCTGTAACAATAAATTAATTTGAATTACACACAGGGTTACAAAGAACATAAGTGAGTTTGTACGAGCTAGTGGCAAACTCTTGTGACGGAGTTTTTAGGCCGCTTAAAGGCCTCCGTCATGGCTTAACGACTTAAAAGCCGGGACCGACAATTTAACGTGCCCTCCGAAGCATGGAAGCGCTCAGCTCGTAATACCACTTGCGGTCACCTATCCAAACTGTGTCCGCTCACAGCGTTGCTTAACTTCAACGGTCAATCAAGAACGTCTAAGCAACGAGCGCTTCAAAAGAACATAGCAGACAGGGACAGACCAGAAAGGTGATTGAAAACATACATAATAACTGAAGGTGAAAAGTGAAGACATAGAGAGATTGTGAGAACACCGATTGACCACAGTAAGACACTAGGATGTGGGTTAAAAACATGGATTCAGAGGTCAAAACACATTAGGTGGCAGGAATCACAGATCGGAGGGATGAAACACAGATCAGAATGATGAAAACACAAAGTGAGGCTGGCGAACACAAAATTAGAGGTCAAAAACACAGATTGGAGGTCAAAAACACAGATTGGAAGTCAAAAACACAGATTGGAGGTCAAAAACACAGATTGGAGGTAAAAAACACAGATTAAGAAGGTTTAAAACACAGGTGAGGTGGTTGAAAACACAGATTAAAGAAAGCGAACACAGAATTTAAGTTTGAAAACACAGATTAAAGGTCAAAGTAGAAATCAAAACACAGATGAGGTGGTTGAAAACACAGATTGGTGGCTAAAAACACAGATTGACGGTTAAAAAAACACAGATAAAGTTCGAAATCGCGGATTTTCTAGGGAGAAATCTAATTTTAACATGTCTAGATGAAGTCTTATTCACCTGGCGAAGGAAAACATCGTAAGGAAACCCGCGGCTTAGTCAGCTCCGCACGTATTGACCCATGTCTTTCCTGTGGACAAGGCCGACTGAGCTGAGAGGATGGAATAGGTGCTGGGCAAGCCTACTCCATCTTAATTCGTCCCGGGCACTACAGCGTCCCGTTTGTGAAGGTAAAAGTTGCCTCCTGACGCTGTATAAATCATCTACTATAGATGGTAAAAGGCCTCAGGATAAAGACTTTGAATACATAATTAGGAGGTAAAAAACCCAGATTGGGGGTTGAAAACACAGATAAAGTTTAAAATCGCGGATTCTCTAGTGAGAAATATACTTTTGACATGTTTATACGAAGTCTTACTCACCTTGGTCCTGAGTACGTTGAAGCAGGGCTCGGAGAGCGTCTGCGCGAGTAGTTCCAAGGCGACGTTCCGCCTGGTCGCGCGCACTCCGCACGCGTAGTACAGGGACGCACACGACGACTTGTGCACGGAGTTGGACGTCTCACGCAAATACCACGCCCCTAATACAATGTTACATATTACATTACATCTTACTTATATTATAAATGCGAAAGTTTGTGAGGATGTTTGGATGTTTGTGCCTCAATCACGCCTAAACGGCTGAACGGATTTGAATAAAACTTGGAATATACATAGTAGTAAAGATTCACATATAGGCTATTTTTATTCGGGTACCACGCGAGCGAAGCCGCGGGCGGCAGCTAGTATTACATACATACATATTATCACGAACTTCTCGGCTGGACTGGGTGTAAAGAAAAACATAGAATGCGTCCAGCTGCTTCTCTCCCCGAACATGTCGTAAAAGTCGACTAAGGGATAGTATCCTCCAACATGATGAGATACAATAAGCAAGTATTCCCAAGGAGGGTTGACGTCAGGCAGGCGGCCGGTCATAAAACACCTTAGCCAAAACTCTTACAGCATGATCCAAGGATCATGTGCCGACCACACAGAGTGGGATAAGGGCAGGAAGATGATGATGATATTATTACGCCCGTATCCCTAATGGGGTGGGCAGAGCTACATAAGAAAACTTGCAGCCACTTCTGATCCAAGACTCCCAAGATGGATATGGTGAACCATGGTGACAGGTGATCAGCCCATCGCCCATCAAATTGGAGAGGATCTTACTTAAACTTGGGGGAAATAGCTTATATGGTATCAGGTCATAAACTATGAGTCAAAAGGTATCCTTACCCTTTTCTATTTCCACTTCTCTGAAGAGCATCAGTTGCTGCGCGAGAAGCGGCGTCCCATCTTTTGGTAATCTGATAAAAATTATATATGTATATACTAAATAAATAAACAGAATTCTATAAATAAATAACACAAAATAAAAATTATATGATAATAGGTCGATTTTTGGATACACCCAACGAAATCAGTTCACAATTGACTTGAATTGAAATTTTGTCTACATAGAGTGGGATAAGGATAAATTGTTTTAAAGTATTCCCAAGGAGGGTTGACGTCAGGCAGGCGGCCGGTCATAAAACACCTTAGCCAAAACTTTTACAGCGATGTGCCGACCCCACATAGAGAGGGATAAGAGCAGTAAGATGATGTATTTATGTATTTCTTACTTGTTCTCGACGTTATCTGCTATATTGAGCGCGCGTTTCCTCGTGAGGTTTCCGTACATCAACGCCTCTATATGTACCGTCCTCATCATCCTTGCGGCGAACTCGTTCAGCTGTTCTGGAGTTATGTCTAAAACAATAAATAAATAAATATTTGTGGACATTTAACACAGCGCCATCTAGCCCCAAACTAAGCAAAGCTTGTACTATGGGAACCAGATGGCTGATAGAATACTTATATACTTTTTTTTGTAAATACATACTTATACATATAATACTACAACACCCAGACCCGGAAGAAATATTTGTAGAACATACAAACATTTCTCCCGTAGCGGGAATCGAACCCGCACCTCTTGCGTCTCAGCCACGCCACCGAGATCGTCAATAGATACAACAGTACAGGGGTGCCCCAGAAAAAATGACTCATAAGATCGACTTATTTATTGTGGTTCTGACCCCCGAATACTCAAACGAATCTCAAAGTTGAGCACGTCTCAAATGACGATTTTTGGACAGATTTTCATCAGAAACTGTCAAAAAAACGTGACTTGAGACGTGCTCTACTCTGAGTCGCGTTTGAGTATTCGGGGGTTAGTAACGAAGATATAATAATCGCTAATAAATCTTTGAATTTAAAAGGCAGACTCACCCTTAGCCGCGTCCAGCAGTTGACAGCGCGTCCAAACAATGTCCGACAAGCTCAACGCTTGCTGGTAAACTGCGTGCTAGAACAAATATAATGAAATAATAATACCTAATACAACTTAATACTGTGATACTAAATGAAAATGGTTCCTTTGGGACCTTTAAGATGAGGCCATCCTGGAGGCCTATAGGCGGCCTAAAAAACCCCGTCACAAGAGTTGGCCACTAGCTCATACGAACTTTATTACTTTTAGACAGTTTTCCTCTATTCCCTATGGCCTCTGATTTCCCCATGTATGTCAGCTTAGTACCAAAACATTTTATTCAATTTGACAAACTTCTGCTGTCCCAATTTGTTTCATCCGCTACAATGAAATGATCCTTACAAGTAACTGATTCGATCAGCATAAAAAAAAATGTTTCCCAACATCACCCATTTTCATGGCCAACTCGCGCTTGGCCAAAAAAATTACTGAAGTCGAAGGACGTATAAAGTAGTATTTGGATCTAGGTATATATACACCTACATGGGCGATGGGTTGATCACCTATCACCATGGTTCACCATATCCATCTTAGGACTTTAAATCAGAAGTGGCTGCAAGTTTTCATAAGTTTACTAGAGCTCTGCCCACATTAGGGATACGGGCTTGATATTATGAGTTTGTAGGTCATAAAAAATAAATAAAGTATCTTGTAATATAAATGCTTACTGAAATTTTAATTTGGTTTATAAGTGGAGAGTACTGGACTGGGAGTAAAGAAATAACATATAATGCGTCCAGCTGCTTCTCTCCCCGAGCATGTCGTAAAAGTCGACTAAGGGATAGTATCCTCCAACATGATGAGATACAATAAGCAAGTATTCCCAAGGAGGGTTGACGTCAGGCAGGCGGCCGGTCATAAAACACCTTAGCCAAAACTCTTACACCATGATCCTTGGATGCTGTGCCGACCCCACATAGAGTTGGATAAGGGCAGGTAGATGATGATGGTTTATAGGTGGAGTGATGATTCTCACCTGATAAGGCTGCTCCGCGTCGAAGTTCTTGATGGATCTGATGTGGTTCTCCTTCATGATCTCGAACCTGGCCGGGTCCGCCTTGAAGTTGACCACGTGGTCTACAATCTTCTCCAAAAGCACGTGTTGTTTATCGTCATAGCCCTCTATCGTTATCTGTAAAAATAACATTATTTTTATGTCATGTTATTTCAAAAGCAAAAACTTTATTATTACTATTTATTTAATAAGACCAAAGACCACCTGGACAGCAGTAGTAAACCGCGACATGGCAGAATGCAATGTTTCCGAAGATGATGTCATGGATAGAGCGAAGTGGAGGAAGAGTGTGAGGAAGACTGACCCCACCACCATGTGGGATAAATAGTCAGGAAGAGAGAGAGAGAGTGTCACCAACGATAGGTACAGCGATTCATTAATTTAAAAAAAAAACTATAAAAACTTAAATCTTAACATGTCAAGTGTCATAATAGGAGACAGACAGCGTGCTATTAGATTAGAGCGAGTTATAGAATATAAGAAGAAAAGTAAACAATAACAACAAGTCAAAATTAACAAAGTCGCAAGAGACGCGGGTTCGATTCCCGCTGCAGAAGAAATGTTTTCATAATCTGTAAATATTTCTTCCGGGTCTGGGTGTTGTGGTAGCATGGTACTCGTAGTTTCTGATACCCACGACACAGGGAATCCTAGTGTGGGGTCAGGACTATGTATGTGACTGTTGGGTGTTATTTTTTCAAATAATTACAGGATACTAAAAGATACAAATGAATAAATAACGAATCTGACTGATATTAAATTAGATCATTATTAACTATTTACTACTAGCTGCCGCCAGCGGCTTCGCTCGCGTGGTACCCGGATAAAAAATAGCCTATATGTTAATCCAGTACATGTACTATGTATATTCCAGGTTTCAGTCAAATCCGTTCAGCCGTTAGACGTGATTGAGGCACAAACATCCAAACATCCAAACTCACAAACTTTCGCATTTATAATATAAGTAAGAAGTAAGATAAGCTTTATTTATTGATTGTACTTACACTGAGTCCCACCACTCACTACAAACTAGAACTGACTGATGTGTGGAGTTACTAGAATGGATAGGATACGGAATGAGTACATTAGAGGAAGTTTGAAAGTAGCGCCAGTGACAGAGAAGATGAGGAGTAATAGGCTAGCGTGGTATGGGCATGTTATGCGGAGAGAAGTAAGTCATGTTACAAGACGAGTGATGAATATGAATGTGGATGGATATACTGCTAGAGGAAGGCCAAGGAAAATGAATGAATGAATGAATGAATTATTTATTTGTAACATCAGCAAAGCAACAAACAAAGTAAAGAAATAATTAAACTAAATTAAACAAAATAAGAGGTAAACAAGTTTGTATGTAGATATAATAAAGATCAATGGTGTTACAAAAAGGTCCTAACTCAGCAATGCAGGTTACTGTAAGAAAAGATGGATGGATTGTGTGAAAGAGGATATGCGTGTGAAAGGAGTGAGTGCGGAGATGACGAGTGATAGGAGAAAATGGAAGAAAGAAACATGGTGTGCCGACCCCACCTTTTCAATCCACAACCGAGCTTTTCAATCCACAACTCGAGAAATAATAGGATAGCAACTCGCGAGAGAAGCGAGATCTGTTTATCCACGCGGGAATAAAAAACTGGTCAAGTGCGAGTCGTGTTCGCAAACAAAGGGTTCCATACTTCCAAGTTTTTTTTTTCTATTGGGAACCCTTTTATTTTTTATTTATTTGTTGTTATAGCGGCAATAGAAATACACACTATGTGAAAATTTCAACTCCCCACCTATAATGGTTCTCTCATAAACACAAAGCCCGCTGACAGACGGACGGACAGACGAGGCTTACTAATAGAGTCCCTTTAGCTGCATAAGGGCAGGAAAATGATGATGGCTTACACTGAGTCCATGTTTGGCGTTGCCGACACTCCACCTGAGGCCGGCCAGCTCCGCCGCGTACGCGAACTGTTGCAGGCTGTCCCGCAGTAGCAGCACCCACACAGAACTCAGGTTACACGACACCGGCTCCGAATATGGCAGAGGACTGAAATATATGCATTAACTTATAATAATAATCCGTTGGAAGGGGAAGACCTCGGCGCACGTACCTGGACCAAATCGGCGACGTTTTGGAAAAGGGCCAGGTCAAGAGTACCCTAAACCGACGAGCATGCATGAGGAATGTGATGAGAGTGAAGGAAGTAAAAGAAGTATGTCAGGATCGTAGCAAATGGCGATCCGTGATCTCTGCCTACCCCTATGGGAAACAGGCGTGATTTTATGTATGTATGTAATAATACTAATAACACCCAACAGTCACATACATAGTTCTGACCCCACACTAGGATTCCCTGTGTCGTGGGTATCAGAAACTACGAGTACCATGCTACCACACCCAGACCCGGAACAAATATTTGCAGATCATGCAAACATTTCTTCCGCAGCGGGAATCGAACCCGCGCCTCTTGCGTCTCTGTCAAGCAATCGTCCGCCACGCCACCGAGGCCGTTGAGGCCTTTTACCATCTATAGTAGATGATTTATACAGCGTCAGGAGGCAACTTTTTACCTTCACAAACGGGACGCTGTAGTGCCCGGGACGAATTAAGATGGAGTAGGCTTGCCCAGCACCTATACAGGTAGGTAGGGTGTTGTACTTATTTGTAGTGTATAATATCCTTGCCTGTTATTAGTTTAGGTAGGTACCTAAACTAATAACAGGTAGGTAGGGACTTGTGCGGATGTCAAATATCTACCTACGTTCCTACTTTTACTATTATTGTGCTTCTTTATTGAATGAATGAAAATGAACGAATGAATGAATGAAAAACACTTTATTGCACATCTTACAAATTAAACAACTAGAATGAACAAAAAGAAGATATTGTACAACGGGCGGTCTTATCGCTAATAAGCGATCTCTTCCAGACTTTATTTTTCTTTCCTTTTATTGTTTCTGTCATTCTGTCTGTGCTGTGTCTTGTGTGCCAAATGAATAATTTATCTATCTATCTATTCCATCCTCTCAGCTTAGTCGGCCTTGTCCACAGGAAAGACATGGTTAATACGTGTGGAGCTGACTAAGCCGCGGGTTTCCTTACGTCGTTTTCTTTCACCGTTTGAGAGTACTGGTATAGCGCACATAATTTTTTTTCACAGAAAAATCCATTGGTACACGACCGGATTTGAACCCACGACCTTAGGATTAGAAGGCGGGGTCACTACCAACTAGACCACCAGTGCTCTCATATGCAAATATATCAAATACATACATACTATCACGCCCATATCCCTAATGGGGTAGGCAGAGCCACAAGTTAACATAAGAAAATTTGCAGCCACTTCTGATTTAAAGTCCTAAGATGGATATGGTGAACCATGGCGACAGGCGATCAGCCCATCGCCCATATAGATGGTCCATCATTTTGGATAGGTCTATCCCTTAGTCGACTTTTACGACATGCTCGGGGAGAGAAGCAGCTGGACGCATTCTGTTTTTTCTTAACTCACGGGTTCAGCAGAGAAGTAAATATGACAAAATTATAATAACAAATAATGTTTCTAGTTGAATAAATAAAGGTATTTTACCATCTATAGGTAGCCACTTGCGGTCACCCATACCGATTGTGACCGCGCACAACGTTGCTTAACTTCGACGATCAATCAAGAACGTAAGCAAGCTACGCAACGAGTGCTAAACAGTTTTAAATGAGTGATTTTGTATTACACTTACCTGACAAGATCGAAGGTGAGTACAGCCTTTGGCAGCGAAAACTCATTGTCTTTCTTGTACCATAATCTCATGAGGGGCGTGTCCTGAGAACATAATTAAAATAATATAAAGCAGGGGTTCCCAAACTTATTTTGTCTACTGCCCACTTTGTGAATAAATTATTTTGAACCACTATTAAATAAATTATTGTAAGCTATATTAGCGGAGATTAAACATTCATTCTAAACGAGACTTTTACTCGAGTTAACTTGAGACCTGAGCGCAGTAGGTAGTACACAACGGCGCTCAGGTCTCAAGTTAACTCTTACGGGCTACACCTGCCAATGAGAATGATTGTTGAAACGCAACTTTATAGTATTCAGACATAGATATAGAGTTAGTTTGAGCAATCTCTTAATTAATATTAGTTGAGCTCAGTCGGTGTCTAAGAGTCCTAGATGAAATTACAAATCGCCCCCCAAGCCTCTACACAACGCCCCCACCTTTTTTCTGGGTCTCTTACCACAATCCTTTAGGCCTGCAGCGCCCACAAGGGGGCGTTATCGCCCACTTTGGGAACCCCTGATATAAAGAAACTTACAACTAATACAAGTATTCACAGTAGTGCCACAAATATTGTTCGCTTCGACAATCTAGCTACACAACTTATTTATAGAACTACTTTAACTTCCCAGGTCTTAGGGCAGATATGGATATTTTTAAATTTAAATAAAAAATATAGCTGCAAGCCCATTGACTGACTCACTCACTCACTGACAGCATTGTTCTCCCAGAAGGAGTAGAGATGGGTGAAAATTATGTATGGGAGGAATGTTCGGGGAGTCAAGTCGAGTATGGGGAAAATCCGAAATCTTTGAAAACTGCTCCTCATCAGGGACCTCACCTACTGCCAGCCAAGGTAGTTTTTAAATAAAAACGCAATAGTCCAGTTTCAAAGAAACAATGGCGAATGTAATAATAAAACTTCGATGCAGAAACAAGGGAGCGGGGTGTGGGAACAATATTGACCAATCAGCGGGCACTATCACGTCATGCTAGCGGGTCCTGATTGGTTGGTCTATCCCTTAGTCGACTTTAACGACATGCGAGGAGAAGCACAAGTGGATGAAAGCTGGTACCTTTATAATGGAAGGTGCTAGAACATCGCTGGTCTCATCGCTGGGCTCCAGCTGCAGTTTGGAGGGGATGAACTCATTAGGGGGGGGTAAGTGCAACTCCTTGATAGGCTTAACGGACTGCCATTTCTGAAAAAAGAAAATGAAATTATAGTTCTTTATCATCTACTAGCTCCCGCGGCTTCGCTCGCGTTGTACCCGGATTAAAAGTAGACTATATGTTATTCCAGCACACGTGCTGCGTATATTCCAAGTTTCATTCAAATCCGTTCAGCCGTTTCGGCGTGATTGAGGCACAAACATACATTCACACATCCTTACATTATCACAAACCTTCGCATGTATAATATTAGTAGGATTATGACGACCTCTGTGGCGAGGCAGGCTAGTGCTCGGCTGAGACTCAAGAAGTGCGTGTTCGATTCCCGCTACGGGAGAAATGTTTGTATGATCTGCAAATATTTCTTCCGGGTCTGGGTGTTATAGTATAATGTATTATAATTATGTATTTACAAAAAAAAATTATATAAGTATTTTATCAGCCATCTGGTTTCCATAGTACAAGCTATGCTTAGTTTGGGGCTAGATGGTGCTGTGTGATATGTCCTCTAATATTAATTAATATTAATATATTTGTCCATGTTGGGTTCCGTGCCTGAAGGGTGCCAACGGACGGAAGGAAAATGGAATAATACAGAACCCTAAATTACTTACTTTGATTAAAGAGTCATCTATATCCTCTTGAAGATACTTGGTTCCGTACCACGGCTCAACTTGCGTACATTTATCTTCGAAACATCTGTAATAAATATTATATTTTATTATATACCATTAATTACGAGTCAATTATAAATTCGCTGTAGTTGAGTGAAGAGGAATGGAGTACAGTGAAGAGAAATAGAGTAGAGTTAAAAGGGGAATAGGGGAGAAGAAGAAAGAATCAGGAATATGGTAGAAGAAGAGGGATAGTTGAGTAGAGTGAAGAGGGACACAGAAGAGTGGAACTAAATATTTAGCCTCTACGTCAACTCGTACGTTTTCTAGTGTGAGCATAGCTAAGAGCTCGTCTATTAGTTCCGAACGCTACTCAGTTATGATGTAGTACGAACTTAACGACGTTTTATATCGGTCGGAGTTGAGAGAAGAGTGAAGATAAGTATAGTGGAGACGATTTAAGCAGATTAGAATTGACTGAAAATAAGGAGTCCAGAAAAATGGAGTAGAGAAAGGAAAAGAGTGGAATGAAGGTAAAAATGGAGTGAAGAGGAAAATAGTGGCTAAGAGTGAATAGGAATTGATGGGAAAAATGGTCGAGCAGAATGAATAGAATTGTGGAGTAGGCTGAAGAGAAAGAAAGCGGAGTCATGGAAAGAGTAAAAGAATGGAGCGGAGTCATCATCATCTCCCTGCCCTTATCCCACTTACGTGGGGTAAATTTGACTGATTTGTAAAATTTCCCCTTCATTTTAAGGGGCATTCTAGGGTCGCAAGTTGTCCCCGTGACCTGTCAAATAAAAACAAAGCAGAGTGAAAATAAAAAAAACTTTTCACTCATCATCATCATCTTCCTGCCCTTATCCCACTCTATGTAGGGTCGGCCGCCTGCCTGACGTCAACCCTCCTTGGGAATACTTGCTTATTGTATCTCATCCTGTTGGAGGATACTATCCCTTAGTCGACTTTTACGACATGCTCGGGGAGAGAAGCAGCTGGACGCATTCTGTTTTTTCTTTACTCCCAGTCCAGCAGAGAAGTTTTCACTCAATTTATTGTAAACTAGCGTACTTACTTAGCCACGACGCCAACTCGTACGTTCTCTGGTGTGAGCAATGCTAAGAGTTGTTCTATCAGCTCCGGACGCCACTCAGTTATGATGTAGTACGAACTTAAGACGTCTTCAATCGGGAATTCCTGGAATAAAGTCGCTTTGGGTGAGAAACAAGACATTGTTTAGAGGTCATTTGATAAATTAATTCCTAAGGTTCCTTGTTTGTATATTCCATGCATTTAATACATTTTTGACTGGCCTCATAGCTTAATTTGTTTATTTATTTTACACATGACATTTATGTTATGAAACAAAAATAAAAAAATAAGTGGTTACTAAAATAATAAGCATACACTTTTTAAGCAAAAATATTCATGCTAAAACATGTTTATCTTACGTGACATGAATTATAGAGTCAGTACTACCTGCAGGATATGGACGTGTGAGACGACCAGACTTCTTGGATCCTGTACATCCTTGAAACGGAACTCCATCGCCATGAGGTCCCTCTGCTCTTCCCACACCCAGCGCTGGGCGCCCACCTCACGCAACATACTGATGTACTGAAACAAACATTCATATTCACTTGTGTGATTAATTGCTGTTCGAAAGAACAGTGGTGGACTAAAGTGCCCCTCAAATAGTCTTCTTCGAAGCGCTCGTGGCGTGGCTTGCTTAAACGTTCTTGAACGTTGTGCGCGGTCACAATTCGGATGGGTGACCGCAAGTGGTACTACGAGCTGAGCGCTTCCGTGCATCGGAGGGCACGTTAAATTGTCGGTCCCGGCTTTTAAGCCGTTAAGCCATGATGGAGGCCTTTAGGCGGCCTAAAAACTCCGTCACAAGAGTTGACCACTGATGGTCTGATGGTCACCCATCCCAATTTGTGACTGCGCATATCGTTGCTTAACTTTAACGATCAATCAAGAACGTAAGTGGTACCACGCGAGCGAAGGCGCGTACGACAGCTAGTACATCATAAGGGATGATGATGAGTAATGCTCCAACTCACTTGGAAGACCAGGGCGATGATATCGTCGATATGTTCCACTCCATCCTCAGTGAGGTCCACTTGCACTCCGAAGAAGCCAAACCCTCGAGCACCTATCCTCGTGCCTCCCACCAAACTACATAATAAATAATAGAATTAGTTTGTATGTACATTCATAAATAAATAATAATAAATAACACCCAACAGGCACATACATAGTACTAACTTCTCCGCTGGACTGGGAGGAAAGAAAAAACATAGAATGCGTCCAGCTGCTTATCTCCCCGAGCATGTCGTAAAAGTCGACTAAGGGATAGTATCCTCCAACATGATGAGATACAATGAGCAAGTATTCCCAAGGAGGGTTGACGTCAGGCAGGCGGCCGGTCATAAAACACCTTAGACAAAACTCTGTGCTGACCCCACATAGAGTGGGATGAGGGCAGGAAAATGATGTCACATTCAGTCTTGACCCCACACTAGGATTCCCTGTGTCGTGGGTATCAGAAACTACGAGTACCATGGTACCACAACACCCAGACCCGGAAGAAATATTTACAGATCATGCAAACATTTCTTCCGCAGCGGGAATCGAAACCGCGCCTCTTGCGTCTCTTCCGAGCACACATAATTACACATTATCACGCCTGTATCCCTATAGGGATGGGCAGAGCCATAAGTAATCATAAGAAAATTTGCAGCTACTCCTGATTTAGTCCTAAGATGGATATAGTGAACCATGGTGACAGGTGATCAGCCCATCGCCCATTTATAGGTGGTCCATCATGTTGGAGGATACTATCCCTTAGTCGACTTTTACGACATGCTCGGGGAGAGAAGCAGCTGGATGCATTCTATGTTTTTTCGTCACTCCCAAAATCCATTCAGTAGTTAATGCATGAAATAGCAACAAACATCCATACATAATAAACTTTAGCGTTTATAATATTACCAAAGTTAAGATACTTTAGCACCAAAATACCTATACACGTGTATTTGGTCACTTGATTAAAACGACCTCTTATGGTTGTGGGGTGCATTGAGAAAGGAATTCTCGAAATTCAACTCCTAGAGGATGCAGTTAAAAGATGAAATTTGTGACTTCAGTACTACTTACCTATTACACCACCCTCTTGCTTTCAAAGCAGACAACAAACTGCCCGGGCCCTCGTGGCCCAGCAGATGAGACAGGTAGTGGCCCGGCTGCAACATAATAAATTCATTTGACGACCTTGGTGGCGTGGTGGACGAGTGCTCGGCTGAGACGCAAGAGGTGCGGGCTCGATTCCCGCTACGGGAGAAATGTTTGTATGTTCTGCAAATATTTCTTCCGGGTCTGGGTGTTGTAGTACTATTTATTATAAGTATGTATTTACTAAAAAAAGTATATTAGTATTCTATCAGCCATCTGGTGTCCATAGTACAAGCTTTGCTTAGTTTGGGGCTAGATGGCGCTGTGTGAAATGTCCACAAGTATTTATTCATACATACATATTAATAAGCCATGACGGAGGCCTTTAGGCGGCCTAAAAACTCCGTCACAAGAGCTGGCCACTAGGTCATACGAACTTACTTTAATAATAAGGCCTTTTACCATCTATAGTAGATGATTTATACAGCGTCAGGAGGCAACTTTTACCTTCACTAACGGGACGCTGTAGTGCCCGAGACGAATTAAGATGGAGTAGCCTTGCCCAGCACCTACTCCATCTCCTCAGCTTAGTCGGCCTTGTCCACAGGAAAGACATGATCAATACGTGCGGAGCTGACTAAGCCGCGGGTTTCCTCACGGTGTTTTCCTTCACCGTTTGAGAGTACTGTTAATAATAATAGTATTAGTAATGCGTCCAGCTGCTTCTCTCCCCGAGCATGTCGTAAAAGTCGACTAAGGGATAGTATCCTCCAACATGATTAGATACAATAAGCAAGTATTCCCAAGGAGGGTTGACGTCAGGCAGGCGGCCGGTCATAAAACACCTTAGCCAAAACTCTAACAGCATGATCCTTGGATGCTGTGCCGACCCCACATAGAGCCACTAGTTTAGATTAGTTTTCACCCGGATACGCAGCTAAGCCACTAGAAACCTATATAATATATACAAATTGACGGCCTCGGTGGCGTGGTGGGCGTTTATTCGGCAGAGACGCAAGAGGCGTGGGTTCGATTCCCGCTGCGGAAGAAATATTTGCATGATCTGTAAATATTTCATCCGGGTCTGGGTGTTGTGGTACCATGGTACTCGTAGTTTCTGATACCCACGACACAGGGAATCCTAGGGTGGGGTCAGGACTATGTATGTGACTGTTGGCTGTTATTTATTATTAAATAAGAACTTACCCCACTCTTGTAATGTTTCCTAGTATCCGGTATAGGGAAGTCAATTGACAGTGACCTGAGATCCTTAACAGGCGCTGTGTAAGCTCTCTTACGACGTAAGTAGGGGGGGAAGGGAGAATCATGCCAGGAGGGGGCAATGACCCCCCCGTCTTCTACCGCTGAGAATAGGGGGACCACCATAGCTTCAAGCTCATCTAGCGATTCTGAAAAGAAGAATAAACATTCATTAGGTATATTATAGTACCTAAATACGGCCTCGGTGGCGTGGCGGGCGATTGCTCGACAGAGACACAAGAGGCGCGGGTTCGATTCCCGCTGCGGAAGAAATATTTCTGCAAATATTTTTTCCGGGTCTGGGTGTTGTGGTAGCATGGTACTCGTAGTTTCTGATACCCACGACACAGGGGAGCCTAGTGTAGGGTCAGGACTATGTATGTGACTATTGTGTGTGTGTGTGTGTGTGTGTGTTACCTTTTCCAAGCACGACGAGCGTCATAATATTAGCGGAGTACCATTCGTTGTGGAACTTTAGCAGTTCGCTTCGTACATCTATTCCCTTCTCCTTTGGAATGGTCTCTAAAGTTTCCCTGCTACCTGAAATAAAATATTGTGTCTGTAAGTTATGGACTATTGGATCAGGAGTGTCAGCAAGTTTACCTATAATTACTTGTGGCTCTAAGGTAGTCTAGTTGAGTTGGTAGTGACCCCGCCTTCCGATCCTAAGGTCGTGGATTCAAATCCGGTCATGTACCAATGGATTTTTCTGTGCGAAAAATTTATGTGCGCTATGCCAGTACTCTCGAACGGTGAATGAAAACACCGTGAGGAAAACCGTGACTTAGTCAGCTCCGCACGTATTGACCATGTCTTTCCTGTGGACATGTCTTTCCATCTTAATTCGTCCCGGGCACTACAGCGTCCCGTTGATGAAGGTAAAAGTTGCCTCATGACGCTGTATAAATCATCTACTATAGATGGCAAAAGGCCTTAGTTTTGTGGCTCTGCCCACCCCCTTAGGGACACGGACGTGTCAATATGTATGTATGTAAGCTATGGAGCTTTATTATAGTTAGTTATAGACATGTCACATACGAAATTCTAACAAAATATTTGTACATTTCTGGTACACATCTGTTCCAAACGTGCGGCACATATTTGTTCCAGAATTGTGGTAGATACCTGTTCCAAACTTGTGGTACGGATGCTGTGGGTCCGCAGTGCTCTTGTTGAGCTGGTCCAGTCTCCACGTGTCTGAGGACATGTTCTTCTCATGTTCGCTATTGACTGCGCTCAGCTCGCGACTTGTAGCTGACTCAGTGAAGAGAGGGTCTATGAAGAACTGCGCAAAACTGGAGAGGAAGATATTAATTCCACTTTGATACACAAGCACAATGAAGGATACGAGTTCAGGAGCCTATTCAGGATTCATTTATTTTGTAACATACCTATCTATACTAATATTATAAAGCTGCAGAGTTTGTTTGTTTGTTTGTTTGTTTGTTTGTTTGAACGCGCTAATCTCTGGAACTACTGGTCCGATTTGAATGATTCTTTCAGTGTTGGGTAGTCCATTTATCGAGGAAGGCTATAGGCTATGTTTTTTTTCTTTCAAAATTAGGGATCCGTAATAAAATTGCTATTTTGTAACACAAGGTGTAAAATCGAAAACCTATTATTGCGTGCGCTGCAAAAACTATTGACAATAGAACAAAATGATGTACTACGGGTTTGTAGATCCCATCAAGACCTACAAAAAAGTCCGCGAGAACATATATCTAGCTATCATGGTTTAATCACAATAACCGATTTTGTGTTCAAAATAATTATGAAATCGTCTGAAGAAAAAAAAACTACGTTAAATATGTATCGTAATATTAATCTTTATTGAAATTAAGCATTATGTTATCAAGAGTATTTATGTAGAAGTAAAATACTTTTTGTTTCATCTCAATCGGATATTTCGTTTAAAAGTTATCACGTGTGTAAGATGTTAAGAGTTGGTACCTATTAATGAGTTATGGGCCATAGTCCATTTATTGAGGGAGGCTATAATATAGGCAATATTTTATCTCGGTATTTCCACAGAAACGAGAAAAACGCGGGTGAAACCGCGGAGCACAGCTAGTTATGTCAATAAATCGATTTGTATTTAGAATAGAATAGAAATTTATTTAACAACAAACGTTATATGACACTTATACCCAATATACATAAACTCTTAGTTTATTATTTGACAACCTCGGTGGCGTGACGGGTGAGTGCTCGACTAAGACGCAAGAGGCGCAGGTTCGATTCTCGCTACGGGAGAAATGTTTGTATGTTCTGCAAATATTTCTTCCGGGTCTGGGTGTTGTAGTATTATGTATTATAGGTATGTATTTACAAAAAAAAGTATATAATTATTCTATCAGCTATTTGGTTCCCATAGTACAAGCTTTGCTTAGTTTGGGGCTAGATGGCGTTGTGTGAAATGTCCACAAATATTACTATTATTATTTTAATGCATAGCGGAAATAAGAGGTTTTTTTTTGGGAAAATCTGATTCCCATTTTGTTGTATGGCATGAAACTCGGGTGAAAAGCTAATTATGTACTTCTATGGAAAAAATGGGAAGAATATGTATCATTTTGTTCGATGACGTCATGTTCCATAGAACAAATGGGAACTACCCTCTTTGTCCACAAATGTTTGTATTAGTAATCGAACCTACAGCGCAGAAGGCAGTGCTTAGAAACTTAGCAAGAGGCCAGTATAAGTACTCACATGTCCAACGCCTGACCTAAATGCTGCGGGAGCACGTCGAAGTAGTAGTTAGTGTGGTCTGACGATGTAGACGCGTTTGAGGAGCCTCCATGCTCAGACAGAAATTTGTTGTATTCATTTTCCTGTCAAAAATATTCATATTTAATCAAAGTTCATCATCATCATCTTCCTGCCTTTATCCCACTCTATGTGGGGTCAGCACAACCAAAACTCAAGGTGTTTAAGGTGTTTTATGACCGGCCGCCTGCCTGACGTCAACCCTCCTTGGGAATACTTGCTTATTGTATCTCATCATGTTGGAGGATACTATCCCTTAGTCGACTTTTACGACATGCTCGGGGAGAGAAGCAGCTGGACGAATTTTATGTTTTTTCTTTACTCCCAGTCCAACGAAGAAGTAATCAAAGTTCCATTACCCACTATTTATTGTTTAATCAAAGTGCCCTTCGAAGCACGGGAGCGCTAAGCTCGTAATGCCATGGCGGCCACCCATCCGAATTGTGACCGCACACATCGTTGCTTAACTTTTACGATCAAACTTTGTCTAGTCGTGTCACTAGTTCATTCGAACCAGTGTGGTGAAAGGATTTAAAGCCCTAACTTAAAGGCTCATTTTATGCACTTGACACATATTATCGAACTTTTTAGCTTCTACGACATGCCAGTTTCCTCACGATGTTTTCCTTCACCGTTTGATACCGTATAGCGCACATAAATTTTTCGCATCGCTTCTCTCCCCGAGCATGTCGTAAAAGTCGACTAAGGGATAGTATCCTCCAACATGAAGGACCACTTATATGGGCGATGGGCTGATCACCTATCACCATGGTTCACCATATCCATCTTAGGACTAAATCAAAAGTGGCTGCAAGTTTTCTTATGTTTACTTGTGGCTCTGCCCACCTCGTTAGGGATACGGGCGTGATAATAAAGAAAAATTTACATAATACATATATACATATGTATATATGTATTATGTAAATTTTTCTCTCAGAAAAATCCATTGGTACTCGACAGGATTTAGACCAACGTCCTTAGGATCTGAAGGCGGGGTCACCACCAACTAGACCAGCAGGGTTTCTAAATACAATATTTCAAACTCACTTCTGGATATTTCTTGGTTCCCAGGAACAGCATGTGCTCACAGAAGTGCGCCAAGCCCGGCAGTTCGTCAGGGTCGCTGAGGTACCCTGGAAATATTTAAAATTTACCATATTAATGACTTCAGACTTAATTTGACCGGACTGGGAGTAAAGAAAAACAGAATGCTGCTTCTCTCCCAGAGCATGTCGTAAAAGTCGACTAAGGGATAGTATCCTCTCCAACATGATGAATCTATACGGCGATGGGCTGATCACCTGTCACCATGGTTCACCATATCTCTTGGGACTTTGAATTAGGAGTGGCTGCAAGTTGTCTTATGGGATTCGGATGTGATAATATGTATTTATGTAGATCTATAACTTGTTTCCTGAAATAAAGTATAAGGATAATGAATAAATAAAGTTTATTTCTAAAAACAAAACACAAGATTACAATTTAGAAAATAAATATCAAATAAAAAATATTTGAGGACATTTCACACAGCGCCATCTAGCCCCAAACTAAGCAAAGCTTGTACTATGGACACCAGATGGCTAATATGATACTTACATACTTTTTTTTTGTAAATACATACTTATAATACTACAAGAAATATTTGCAGAACATACAGATTTAAGACTTGTCCAACAGAACCCAGTGATTTTAAAGAATAATAAATTTTGACTTTGACTTGACAAACATTTCTCCCGTAGCGGGAATCGAACCCGCACCTCTTGCGTCTCCGCCGAGCACTCGCCCGCCACGCCACCGAGGTCGTCGGCCTAAAACTTACTCTTTCATTACATGTTCATGGAACTTTTCAAGTAGTACTAATATTTAAATTAAGTTGCGAAAACTTATGTTGTGAGGTTTATTTACCTAAAACTAAAGCGATTTCATGGTAATAGCGAAAAATTCGCAAGGATTTGTGACATAAATTTTATCTCCATTTTAGCTGAAGTATTGTCTAGGTAGTGAGTATTGGTGGTCTAGGTTGTAGTGACTATGACAGAACAAGTTTGCTGAGGGATGAGGGTACTAACCTACGTTGACGTCTATAGCGGCGGCAGACTTGTCTGTCGTAGGGTCGCTGACCAGAAGCACTTTCATACGATTTGATAGGACCAGACCTCTGCAATAAACAACCAGATTATTAATAAATAAATAAATATTTGTGGACATTTCACACAGCGCCATCTAGCCTCAAACTAAGCAAAGCTTGTACTATGGGAACTAGATGGCTGATTTTATATTTTTTTTGTAAATACATGCTTACAATACATAATACTACAACACCCAGACCTGAAAGAAATATTTGCAGAGCATACAAACATTTCTACCGTAGCGGGAATCGAACCCGCGCCTCTTGCATCTCAGCCGTGCACACGCTCGCCACGCCACCGAGGTCGTCATTATTTATCTATTTATTCATTTTCATGAAAATAGATAATCATGCTTAAACAATACATACCTGTATTCCCGTTTGTCTTCCTGAGATTTGAGTATATTATCATATCTTTTCATAACGCGGTCCGTGGCCACCGGGCTGGCCCCCACCCCGCGGGGGGGCGGCGCGGGCGGGTGGCGGGGGGAGTACTGAGTTGTCATACTGTAGTGACGTTTACTGTGGTAACTGAAACAAGATATGCGTATACATAACTTTAATAGTCTAGATCTGTTAGGGTCAGGCGTGGTCGCAGCCTGAAATTTTGGAGGGGGTCACTAATAACAGAATATGTCGAGTAAATTAGATTTTATTGCACAATACACAATTTTATTTTTATTGCACACATTATAAAACAAATGGAAGCCTTCTTTTTTTATTGGCATCGCCGCTGGGAGCAGAAAATTGCTTTTTTATATTTTGTAAATTTTTAGATCTTTTTTTAATTTGACGTGCATGATTTTGGGGAGGGGGTCATGTCGAGATTATACCTTCGAGATACAGTTCTACACTAGTTTGAGGGACAGCAGAAATCCTCACCACTTAACTTTGTTGTCAATGGAAAGGACCCAGTGTGTATTTAAACATTAGTTTAGTTTAGTTTTAATTTAGTTCTATCTACATTAATTTAGTTTTAGTCTTAGTTTGTTGCCTGGAAGAAATCTCATCCAGCGATAAGGTCACCCTTTGCCAGCAATTGGTAGGTTGTTTGTAATAAAGCTTTTTTTCATTTCATTATAGATCATAATAAAATGTATGGGGTAAATTATTAGTTTTAAGTAGGTACTGTTTTTATTTCAAGGACAATTTCGATGGATAACAACAAATGAAAAATCAATAGTCTGAGAAAATGACTTCACGTGCCCAAAATATCCTTCGTTGCTTAGTCAGATTTACATCAGCATTGGTATAGAAATTAATCAAAAAAATCTATCATATCTACTTTGAAATTACGTGATAAGTCTTACCTTCTTAGCGATAAATATGTTTAAAAATAGGTTTAGAAATATTAAATCCAAAGCAATTCTATAGTTTTACTCTAAAGGCACTAATAACACTGAATAATGTTAGGACAACAAAAATCACAAAAATAAAGTCGACCTAACCTATTATAACTTGCTCTGTACGATATCGTAGGGGAAAACGAGTGGAAGCCCATAAATAATATTCTCCTCGATGCCAGCTTGAACAATTACACTTACAAATCTAGGAATTAATTCAATCAATCGATTTATTATACACAAATTATTGTGACGAAGACAATCAGGGATTTTCAGCTGATTGGTCTGATCTTGCACCTATTGCACTGCACCATTATAAATTCTATCAAATTAAAAAGCATCGAATTAGATCGACTTTCGTTTCTCGAAGAGTGATTTTTTATTTGGCTTGGTTATTGTTTATATTTCTGACATTGACAGATTTTAGATCTTACTGTCAACAACTCGCAGCCAACTTCACTCGTGAGCTTTGTAAAGACCAAAAGCGCCATCTTTTAGGGTGTAGCAGATTTCTCTAGAAAACCCTGAATTTAAACGTTTAACTGCCTGTTTCTGCAGCAAAATCGCGCAGGTACTGCCTACCTGATGAAAACTTTACTTGAAAACTTAGTTAATAAAACAATCAATAGATGGCGCAAACATACAATCATTAGGTATTCTGTTGACTTTTTGTCAACGTGACGTTATTTTCATATTATTCAATTTTTTTATTGTCACTTTCAAAATCACCGTTTGCAGTTCGTATCAAACTTCAAAAAATATTTTTCTTGAAATTAGCCTCCAATATCAAAATAGCCAAAATATCAAGGTAAGAAACGGATTGACTACTAGGTAGAAAAGGAACAGGTAAGAAAGAAAGAAAAAAGTAAGATAAAAGGCCCTTTTTGACCTTACAAGACTGTTGCTTTTCGTAGTAGGCACATACCTACATACCATAGGCATTACAGTACTAATAATTTTACTAGTTTTTTCGAATCAGTTTGGTGGAAGGAGGTAAAAATTCAAAGTGCTGATGCGAGGCTCCTTTTTTCACGATTATTTCTTTCAATTTTTGAACAAATAAATCGATGATTGCACTAGAATTCACGGCCTTAAATTCTGTGGGCGGGCCGTTACCACCAGACCAACCTATGAAAGGGTGCGTCAGTTAATACCACTAAACAGTTAACCCTTCGAGTACCTATATCCTAATTTAGTTTACGACATCGCTTAGCAAGTAGTAAATATGAATTGTCAGAGCTACCCCGCCTCGTCTCCCTGTATGATTTGATCTCAGCTGGCAAAAAACTTAAGCTAAACGCGTAGCCATTTCAAAATATTGCTACGTAAGTTCTGTAATGCGCTAGTAGGTACTATTATTTATTCTGTGGTACTGCTACCCGATGTTACGCATTTTGCTAATAATGTACTACGGTACTACTAGTACCTAATGGTTCTGTCATGAATTTCATGGGTACTTGCGTACTTGATAATGATATATGAAAACTTATACTACGAAATTGTAATACTAACAATGGCAGTAATCGTCATTTTTGGGTTTTTCACTTTTTTGCAGAAATTGTATTAAAAGGGGCTAAATCTACATCTACATAAAAAAATCATTACATTTTATACTATTTTATGTATAACATGGACATGCTGCAGAGATATCTAAAAATATGATTAAAGCGTTGAAACCGCCATTTTGCAAGTAGGTACCTACCTACTGCATTTGCTATTACGAGGGCAGAACACCGATCGGTGCTAGGGGTACCTAGTAGGGTAGGAAGTAGGTATTTAGACAATTTGAATTCAATAGATCTTTTATTCTCTTGAAACCTTGGAAGTAGGTCCTATCGATATTATTTTTATGGTGGAGGGGTGTACCTAATAAGAAAGTTTTTATTTTATTTTATTTTGGACTCAACTGACTACGATCCGACACGAGAGAACGACGAGAGAGAGATAGAGAGAAAGAGAGTAAGAGCGAAAGTCATAATTTTAATTACCTTTGCTTATTTCTTACAACAGCTGGAGTATTTTTAATTTCTGTTTATTTTTTACAGATAATTCAAAACTCAAAATGCCCGTGTACAAAATGATGGCCAAATATATTATTTACACCATGTCTAACAAACAAAACAAATGACTTATGTATATCAATAAACATTCAACATATCAAGCTGCAAGTAAAAACAGTAAAAAATAAAATGACGACTTGGATTTACACTTATAAAACACTTCTAGTAATATTGAACCAAAGATTTTAACATGTGGTTCAAATCGTGCTTCGAACGCAATAGATTACAAAATAATTTTTATTTAGTAAGATCCGGCGTGATATTAAATATCTTAATTATATTTCATTTATTTGTATTATGCACAACAAAATCAACAGAGAAATCCTATAATTAAATAAGGGTATTAAAATGTTAATGTTGCACCTTTTGAAAGAAGCTAATCGACTGTACAGCATTTACAAGCAAAAGAAAAACGAGAATCAAAAAATTACAAAACAACGCTTTAAACCTCAAAAGAGCTTGTTCTCTTAAAATATCTTAAGCTTAAAGAAACTATCATAAAAGATATTTCACGCTCAAAAAAACCGTTCATACAGCTTCTTGCGCCCATAAAACAAATAACAAAACTCGCGCTCATAAAAGAGAACTCGCGCTCAAAAACGAGACTTCACAGAGGCTAACTACACTCATTAAACAGAACTCACACTCGAAAAAGAGAACTCGCGCTCAAAAAAGAGAATTCGCGCTCAAAAAAGAGACCTTACAGAGGCTAACTACACTCGATTAAGAGACATCACACTCGAAAAATATACTTCTCAAGCACGAAAACGTCATAACCTCCAATAGCGTAGTTTTCAAGCGATGAACTACACTCAAATCAAGAAAATCGACGAGAAGTCTCTCCAGAAGCTAACAGAGGGCTCCGGGCCTAGTGACGAGTGCTACTGTTCTCTTCTCTCTCCACCGCCGGAGGAGAAGAGAAGTGTTAGGTGAGTACGTACTAATAATTGCACGTAGCGGGCGAGTACTCGGCTGAGACGCAAGAGGCGCGAGTTCGATTCCCGCTACGGGAGATATGTTTGTATGTTCTGCAAATATTTCTTCCGGACCTGGGTGTTGTATTATGTATTAAAAGTATGTATTTACAAAAAAAAGTATATAGTATTCTATCAGACATTTGGTTCCCATAGCACAAGCTTTGCTTAGTTTGGGGCTAGATGGCGCTGTGTGAAAAGTCCGCAAATATTTATTTATTTTAGTTCTATCGAACCAGTGTGGTGAAAGGATGTAAAATGCGCTTCAAAAGCTCCTTCCTTGGCTATGTTTTCGATCTCTTTAGGTTCTATGTCATGCCGATCTCACGATATTTTCCTCCACCGTTTGAGCATAATTTTATTGTGGTGATCCACGACCCAGGATCGGAAGGCGAGGCCCTCGCACTTGACCGGTGTTATTTTTTCTCAGGGCGTCTTTAAAGAGAATTTTTACGTCGATGGCGGGACAGGGCAAGAAAAGGAAGACAATGGCAGGCCGCAAGAGTGTGGATATTCCACTCTCCTTTACCAAAGGGGGAAAAGGTAAAAATAAAACCAAAAGTAAGTAAGTTCGTATGAGCTAGTGGCCAGCCCTTGTGACGGAGTTTTTAGGCCGCCTAAAGGCCTCCGCCATGGCTTTAACGACTTGAAAGCCGGGACCGACAATTTTACCTGCCCTCCGAAGCACGGAAGCGCTCAGTTCGTAATGCCAATTGCGGTCACCCATCCCAATGGGACCCAGGCGCAAATATTCAAACCTCGACGGCTTGTATATTTGCGCCTTTTGAGATCCTCGGCCGAATCTGCCTCCGCGCCAGCCCTAACAAAGTCCCTGGCAAATGAGAACGCGTCTTTTACCATCATCACTGGGAGTAAAGAAAAAGCATAGAATGCGTCCAGCTGCTTCTCTCCCCGAGCATGTCGTAAAAGTCGACTAAGGGATAGTATCCTACAACATGATGGACCACTTATATGGGCGATGGGCTGATCTGTCACTATGGTTCACCATATCCATCTTAGGTCTTTATTTATTTATTTATTTATTCATTAATTAGTACGATTATTAGAACCAATTACACTAATTAACATTAAAATTTACACAAAAAGACAGAAAAAATAATCTTCTTACTTATATTATAAATGCGAAAGTTTGTGAGTTTGGATGTTTGGATGTTTGGATGTTTGGATGTTTGTGCCTCAATCACGCCTAAACGGCTGAACGGATTTGAATGAAACTTGGAATATACATAGTACATGTACTGGATTAACATATAGGCTATTTTTTATCCGGGTACCACGGGAGCGAAGCCGCGGGCGGCAGCTAGTAATAATATAAAATACAAGTTAAGTCCTAATTAAAAATTATCATCTGAACACATAAAACTTTTGACTCATTCATACATCAATCTCGCAAAATCTCAGGCACACTAACATTATCTTCTTCCATTCATCGGCAAAAATATCATGTATGTATGTACATATGAATTATGCATAATATGTATGGTCGGCTTTGTATATACATACAAAGCCGACCATTCGGTTCAAGAATGTCCGGGACGTTGACACTGGTGAAGGACTATCTGGTTGTATTTTGTTCCTAGGAATATACACAACCAAGGAGGTGGTGAAACGGAAGTCCTCCTGCGGTAAATGCGGCTGCGATAGCGAACAGGTCGTGCTCAAACATTCGTTCGCGAACATTCGCATCACGAGCCCGGACGTGTCGTCCAACTGTCCGTGCTCCAGCGACTGCCTACCAGGTGCTACTCATCACTTCTCATCATCAAACATCACCACTCATCACCAGTGACGGAATAACCCTTAATCAAAGTGAGCAATTGCCTAGGGCATCACGTCTGAGGGGGCACCAGAAGCACAAAAAACATCCGTCCTTAGGGCATCACGTCTCACTCTCACGTTACGTCTCATCATCTTATTTTACAAGAATCTAATGTTTTTAGGCGGTAAAGGTTTAAAGACCGATTCTAGTTGACATACGGATAGGGGGGCCCACAGGCATGGATTGCTTAGGGCATCAAGTAGTCTTAATCCGTCACTGCTCATCACCATTACCTTCACCATTCGATGAGGAACAATACTGAAAAATACTCACACTTAGTCGCTTCATAGATGGCGTTTTTCCGGAACAATAGAGAAAAAATATGTTATACTAGCTGCCCGCGGCTTCGCTCGCGTTGTACCAGGATAAAAAATAGCCTATATGTTAATCCAGCACACGTACTATGTATATTCTAAGTTTTATTAAAATCCATTCAGTAGTTTTTACGTGAAAGAGTAACAAACATCCATACATATTTTCGCGTTTATAATATTAGTAGGATAAACTGGAAATGTTCCAATTTATACTTCAGGATAGGTACATCCTAGCCCTTAAATGCATTATTTTGAAATAATTATACTCATTTCAAGGGGGTATTTTTTTATTTGAGATAATTATGTATCTTCGACGCTTGATCGTGTCACGAACAGAAAAATTGAAAACAACTCTTTTGTGAAATACAAATGTTTTGAATTTGGAACTTCACTATTTTCTAGAAAAAGACAAGCTGATGAACAACATAAAAGTGACGGTGGAGCGTGTAGCTGTGCTGGACGTAGACTCGGTGGACTCTGAGTTCAGCCTCTACGAGCTCACGGACCGGCAGGTCCTTAGCGAACCCGTCATGCAGAGGAAAAAGGTTCGTATGGAAAGCAATAAGGTCTGTAAAAGAAGTATGATTATGTAGAGAAAAAAGAGTAAAAGGTTTATAAGAGAGTTTTGTAAAGACTCAGAAAAAAGGTTTGTAGTAGAAGTTTGTTAAAGGAGTTTTTTTTTAAAGGAGTATGAATTATGAATACAAATCTGAAGAGGTTTGTAAACGAAGTATAAGCAAATAGGAATATGGAGAGAAAGAAGGTGTATTATGGAAGTATGAATATGAATATGAATATGGTAGGAAAAAAGGTACGAAAAGGATGTATTTATATTTTATATTTATATTTTACATTATTGGGGAGAAAGAAGGTTAGTTACCTACGAAAAGATGAAATAGAGAAAAAGGTTGTAAAAGAAAGTATATTAATAATAAGCGAGCAGGTTATAGTAAGAAAGTCCGCAAATGAAGTAGGTATAATATGAACATAAATAAAAAGAAGGCTTGCAAAATAAGTTTCTCAAAGGAGTTTGAATATATTGGCATAGTCTGTTGCCTTTTTTTTCCTCAAAACTGCTACATTAATAAATGAAAACTAATTTTCGAATGTTTATCCTTTCTCAGTTGGGTCAGCCGATGACGGACAGCGCAGGGGAATGGAGTGACGGTAGCAGCGAATGGGACAACGGTGACGACTGACTCCTTGCTTTAATATATACGGTAGGTAAGTAAGTTCAGTAGTACCACAAAGTACATTGTGCGCCTAGGCAATTTTCGTCAGCTTCTGAAATGCGAACTTATGCGATTATGTTTCTGAACGAACGCGATGATGATTATGTAATTTAAAGATGTTACAATAATTATGTAGATACCTAATTACTTATTTTTTAAAGGGTTGGTTCAGTTATTCATTCATCATCTTCCTGCCCTTATCCCACTCTATGTGGGGTCGGCGTGATCCTCGGATCACGCTGTAAGAGTTTTGGCTAAGGTGTTTTATGACCGGCCGCCTGACTGACGTCAACCCTCCTTGGGAATACTTGCTTATTGTATCTCATCATGTTGGAGGATACTATCCCTCAGTTATTATTGGTTGATTTTCGCCCACGGCTTCGCTCGCGTGGTAGGTATCCAAAAAGTAGCCTATATGTTATTCCAGCACATATACTAGGTATATGTATTCCAAGTTTCACTCAAATCCGTTCAGCCGTTTGGGCGTGATTGAGGCTCAAACATACCTACATCCTCACATCCTCACAAACTTTTAATTTATAATATTATTATAGTAAGATAAGATTATACCGTTTTGAGTCGTTATTTGATTAAACTTGAATTATCTAATAATCTTTATTAAATAAATAACAACTTTTATACCTAGAACAATAATTTGTAATAAGATTTACAATATTAGTGTGACTTGCAATAATTTAACTAGTATTAATTTTCAGATCTCAAAACAGTAATGCTACATGGTGGTTTTAAAAATACAAGAATATGAAGAATAGTGTTCAGTAGGATGAAATAATAAACGACAATGTAATGAGTTGAAAATAAAATCCTAACTGACTAAAAATATGTTTTATTAGCTTAGTTTTTATCAACAGAATCAAGTTAAATAACAGACTTTAGCTCTGTGGATATTCTTTTAATTGACAAACAAGCAGTGCGGGAGTAAATAATCTTACTTATATTATAAATGCGAAAGTTTGTGAGTTTGGATGTTTGGATGTTTGGATGTTTGTGCCTCAATCACGCCTAAACGGCTGAACGGATTTGAATGAAACTTGGAATATACATAGTACATGTACTGGATTAACATATAGACTATTTTTTATCCGGGTACCACGCGAGCGAAGCCGCGGGCGGCAGCTAGTAGTAATAATAAATATTTGCGGACATTTCACACAGCGCCATCTAGCCCCAAACTAAGCAAAGCTTGTACTATGGGAACCAGATGACTGATAGAATACTTATCTAGTTACTTATTTTTTTGTAAATACATACTTATATTACAATACTACAACACCTAGATCCGGAAGAAATATTTGCAGAACATACAAACATTTCTACTGTAGCGGGAATCGAACCCGCACCTCTTGCGTCTCAGCCACGCCACCGAGATCGTCAAATAGTAGGTACCTAGTTTTTTTTCTAATTCATGTTTGTTACTTTGTGGCGTTGTGGTTAAAGGTTAACCTGGTCAAGAGTAGGTACCGCGAAAGCGCATATAATGAGAGTGACTGAAGATCCGTGGTCTCTGCCTACCCCTGTGGAAAACAGGCGTCATATTGTGTATATATGTGTGTTCGAAACTTCAGATGGAAAATATTAATCCACTTCACTTTAATTGATAAGCCTTAATACCTATAATGGTTTCACAAACGATCGTCTAATGTCCAAGCCATGTCGGTTCATGCAACAGTGTTATGTTATTTCAGAACATAAACGGTATAGATATCTTAAGAAAACTTAGAGTAGACATAATGTCTTAATAAAGTCAAAACATAAGCGTTAAAGTACCTACTAAATATTCTAATAGGTGCCTTACGGTTTTCTAAAACCGATGGATTCCGAACTCAGATCAAATAATCTTTTTATTTGGTCTGAGATTCCGAAAGACAAATAATAATAGTACTTAGATTGTAAAATAAGAAACTAAAATGACCCATTATTTACGAGGTAGTTTTAAAGAGTTATAATGAGGTTTTAGCGCCATGTGTTACTGAACATATTCCACGGCATCTTGAAGGCATCCGCGAGGGTACCTACTCCTAGTCTGAGTAGATGATGGCTGGTTGATGATGATGATCACTGGTGGTCTGGTTGATAGTGACCCCGCCTTCCGATCCTGAGGTCGTAAGTTCAAACCCGGTCGTGTACCAATGGATTTTTCTGTGCGAAAAATTTATGTGCGCTATATCAGTACTCTCAAACGGTGAAGGAAAACATCGTGAGGAAACCCGCGGCTTAGTCAGCTCCGCACGTATTAACCATGTCTTTCCTGTGGACAAGGCCGACTAAGCTGCGAGGATGGAATAGGTGCTGGGCAAGCCAAGCCTACTCCATCTTAATTCGTCCCGGGCACTACAGCGTCCCGTTTGTGAAGGTAATAGTTGCTTCCTGACACTGTATAAATCATCTACTATAGGTAGATGGTAAAAGGCCTTAGATGATGATGATGAAGTATTGTGTATTGTTATGCCTACATTTCGAGGTAATGTATACTTAAGACCCACACAACAAATTTATTTATGAAAGAATCCCAATAAATAGAAGTTAATACTTGTTTGTTTTTGAAATTGTAATCGAACACTAAATCAAAAACTTTCAACATATTTTATCAGGCTTCCCAAAACAATCCAAAGTAGATAAATAATAGGAATTCTAAATGAAATCAGAAATGATCAATGTAAAGATATCAAACTCGTTTTTGTCAGCGCACAGCCTAAATAATAAGTCCTAGAAGAATGAAACTTGGAGGGTATATATATTCCTGGTTTGCATGCTAAAAAGCTGATCAAGGTTGTACCTACATAATTGTCTAAACTATCTATTGTTAAACTCTTGTTTCGCAAAATAAAATGCTTTGATTTGATTGGTGTGCCGACCCCGCATAGAGTGGGATAAGCCAGGGCAGGAAGATGATGATGATATTACTAGTTTGGCTAATATGTATGCAGCACTCATTTCTCTATCTCAACCGACAGATTTTAAGCGATTTTACTGATCAAAGGGATTCGAACCAACGACCTCCCCTCAAGGAACAAGTTTTAAAAATCTTATTTATTTGAAAGAAAGAAAGAAAGAACATTTATTTGGCACACACAAATACATTATTACAAACGGAAAAGGGAAAAAAAATAATACAGAAAACAGCAAGAGGAGACAAGACACAAACGACAAAAGTACCTATTATAAATAAACTATAGTAGGTGACTATTTTCACCCTTCCCGCAGACCAATCGACGTTTTATTGTGGCCAAAAAGGTGCATCTCTCAGCATGTGCTACTTCCAGGTTTAACTAGAAGTAGCGCTGGTTTTCAGTTAACCCTTATTAGATATCTTCCTATCTGTCAAACCGTCGTCTACGGTAAGCTTAGGTACCCACTTAACTCTTATCTATTGAAATTCTTTTAGTTTTATAGTTTTGTTTGTAGAAAAGTTAGAATTTACGTGCATTTTCATTAGTTTAATCTGAAAGCATCGGAATCCTCGACTTTAGAGCGTGGGTTCGAACCCCGGCTGTGAGCCAGTGAATTTTTGTAAATAGTTTAATAGTGCGTAGGGGACTGGCAGCGACGGATTAAGACTATTTGATGCCCTAAGCAATCCATGCTTTTTTTGGTGTGGTTTTTGGTGACGTGAGAGTGAGACGTGATGCCCTAAGGACGGATTTTTTTTTGTGCTTCTTCTGGTGCCCCCTCAGACGTGATGCCCTAGGCAATTGCTTAATTTGATTAAGGGTTTATCCGTCACTGGGGACTGGAGTTGGTCTAGTTGGTAGTGACCCCGCCTTCCGATCCAAAGGATGTGGGTTCAAATCACTGGTCTTTGTCCCAAGGTCTCCGTTCCAACACATTTTTTGCATCACGTTTTGACTTTACGGGCTATATGATCAGCCCGTTCGCATTTTAGTCTGGCCATTTTTTTTGTAATGTCAAAGATTTTACTCTTAAGTTAAATGATTTATACAGCAACGTCAGGAGGCAACTTTGTGCCTACAATAATGGGACGCTGTCGGCTCAGCTTAGTCGGCCTTATACGCAGATTACGCAGGAAAGACATACTACAATATTATAATGAAGAAAGATTTTTTTTGTTTTTTTGTTTGTTTGTAACAAATAGACTCTGAAACTACTGGACCGATTTCAAAAATTCTTTCACCTATAGAAAGCTAAACTATCAGGGACCAGTATAGGCTATAATATATTTTAAAAAATTAGGGATCCGTAAGAAAATTGCAATATTGTAACCCAAGGTAGAAAACCAAAAAATTTTTACGTGCGCTGATAAAACTTTTGATTATAGAACAAAATAATGTACTACACGCGTACGAAGTCGCGGGCAGCAGCTAGTAGTCATTACGTACGGAGCTAACTAAGCCGCGGTTTTCCTCACGATGTTTTCCTTCACCGTTTGAGAGTACCAACTGGTAATAGCGCATAAGTACCTATAAATCTTTCGAGCTGAAAAATCCATCGGTGTAAGATCGGGTTTAAACCCACAACCTTAGGAGCAGAAGGCTGGGGTGTTAGTGCTACCACTAGACCACCAGTGCTCTCTCGTACATAAATAATATTTTATTTATGCTATTAATACAGCGCCATCTATAATTTATCCAGTAATCTGCATTCATGAGTAGACATTTTGTCAAATGATGTGTCTTAGATGAAACGATAGATCATAAACTATTATAGCCTAACTCAATAATATGGAAAATTGGAACATTTTGTGTATTTTTCATCTGATCTAGGGGCCTTATTTATTTACATGAATAAATCTAATAGTGACAAATAGTATTTTGTACTACTCGCGTTCTATGTAGGTACCTACTTACTTAGGTACTGAATATATAAAACTCTTACCTCTGATTGACTGATAATCAATGCACAGCCTGAACAAAAGTCCTAGAAGTATGAAACTTGGAGGGCACATTCTCTTATAGCGTAGGGATGCACTAAAAAATAATTCCTCAAATTCAACTCCTAGAGGAAGAAGAAGGAAAATTTAGTTTTAATAACTAGATCAGAAACAAATATTAGCAGAACATGCAAACATTTCTCCCGCAACGGGACTCGAACCCGCCTCGCGAGGCGCGTCTCAGCCGAGCAATCGCTCGTCCCTGAGGTCGTAATGTATACAGAGGGCAGAGTCACAAAAATCATAAGATTTGCAGCCACTCCTGATTCAAAGTGTCAAAATGGATACGGTGAATATATTAGCTTATTATTTTGCATATTATCACGCCCGTATCCCTAACGGGGTGGGCAGAGCCACAAGTAATCATAGAAAACTTGCAGCCACTCCTGATTCAAAGTCCTAAGATGTACCTAAACCATGGTGACAGGTGATCAGCCCATCGCACATAGATATAGATGCTGTATGTTTTTCTTTACATATCCCAGTCCAGTTATATACAGGCAGGCGCGGTCCAAAGGGGGGGTCACAGGGGACATGACCCCCCCCCCCAAAATCGTACACGTCAAATTGAAAAATCTTCTAAAAATTTACAATATATAAAAAAGCAATTTTCTGCCCCTAGCCGCGATGCCAATAGAATAAAATAATCTTTATTGTTAACTGTTGAAAGTATAAGTTGTTAGGTAGGTATAGTAAAAAAGTACAAACAGTTAGCCCTTTTTGGACGTACAATCAATCAGACAAATAAGTAGGTACAAATCAATTCAGAAAGAATATAAATTAAAACAACAAATAAAATAGAAGGCTTCCATTTGTTTTATAATGTGTGCAATAAAACTGTGTATTGTGCAATGAAATCTGATTTCCTCGACATATTCTATTATTAGCGACCCCCTCCAAAATTTCAGGCTGCGACCGCGCCTGTATACTGTTTAGCTTTTAACATAATGCGGCCATTCTCAGGGCGAATGGTTCATGTGCCTAAAAGGTCCACTTTGTGGCTAGGCAAATGCACTTAATTAGTATATAACAGAGTTATTATATTATAGCATTTGGCGGGAGTGCGACGCGAACGGCGGGCGGTCGAACAAGCGATAGTGGAGAGGTGCAAGGCTAAAAAAGTTTAGTTGACCTTTTATTATTATTATTATGGCTCAACGGATCAGTATTGCCGTTCAGCGTGGCGATGCGGCCAGCGTTTTGGGCACGCTTCCACCATCTGATGAGCTGGATCAGGTGAGCTATCTATAGACCGTTTGCAACGGCCTCTATATAGCCAGACTGTTTATTTTGTATTTTGTAAATTATATGCAAGTAGTTGTAAGTTTCTTTCTGTTTATAAAGATTGTTTATTATTCGTATTAGTTATACACACAAGCATTGTACAAAAGGAGGGCGAAATGCATTTTCTGCCAGCCTACCAAGTTTGTATGAGCTAGTGGTCAACTCTTGTGACGGAGTTTTTAGGCCGCCTAAAGGCCTCCGTTGTGGCTTAACGACTTAAAAGCCGGGAAAATAAAGAACAATTTAACGAAGCCCTGCCACTTGCGGTCATCCATCCCAATTGGACCGCTCACAACGTTGCTTAACTTCAACGATCAATCAAGAACGTCTAAGCAAGCTACGGATGAAGCAAGCTACGCCGAGCGCTTTACGAAAAAGGTATTTAGCAAATATATTTAGAGCTAATATGGACTCCACGCCACCTCCTTCGGCCCGCCCTCGCTGTTGAAGAGTATAAAAGTGGAAGTTCCTTCAGAACCGCATTCAGTTCACTCGAGAGCATAGGTGAGTACTTACCACTTGTTGATTCTTCCCATACAAACTAGAGATGTGAAAATTTGTTGAGAAAATTTATAGGTTGAAAGTTGTTGAAAATATCAAGTACACTGACTATTTGAAGTTTAAAATTTACTTGCAAAGTCAAAGTCAAAAATTTTTATTCTTTAGAAGCACGGGGATCACTTGGACACGTCTTAAATCTACGTTGCATTTACGTTGCGGTAGGTACCGTAAAAAAATTGCACGTTTTTAACCAGTTCATTTGGACTATCGCATAGTCAGTTATTTTTTTATGTTTCGTTATGTAATACAAACGTATCTTGGTTGCTCATTTTTCATACCAGGATTTTTCACTGAATTTATGAACAAAATTTTAACTCAAAATCGTGCACTTGATAACATAGATGAGTAGGTACCTTATCGTTTTTCTAACGTATACCTACCTACAAGTTCCAATTCTCTACTAACGTTCCTATCACAAGTTTTTATTACTTATTTATTGTAATTATTTTTTGTGAGTACACAAGACTCAGAAGCTCAGTGGTATAAACTTAAAAAACTTACAAATTTTTATCTTACTATTTATTTGTTTTACTTTTATCTTACAGAAATAAATTTACATCATATTATGTACCTAATTACAAATATGATTTACTTAATACATTTTAAACACTAAACAAACGAAAATTAAGTTAAAACTACTTGGAGCCATTTTATAAAAACTAACAGTTGGCGTTTTCACACTTCATTTTGATATGTCAGGATATCAGTGACCATCAACACTTTTTCAAATAAGATCCCATAAAAACACCCTTATTTCTTCACCCATATAAAGGTGGTATTTTTCCTTCTTTAAATGGGATCAAACTGAAAGTAAACTCTCCTAAACAAAAATATTTTTCCAAATCTTACTTCTTACTTCTTACTCTTACTTATAATATAAAATTGAAAAGCTTTAGTTTGCATTAAATTACTGGCGAAAAGTTCGAAACGCAACGATAGCGCGTGCTAACTTTACCTGTGCTGCCATCTAGTCGGTTTATAAATGTCGGAGTTCCGAGGTGACAACTAAACATAAAAAAATACAACCGAATACCTTCTTCTTTTTTTGAAGTCTGTTAAAAATACCAAAAAACCGTCGGGATATCCAAAAGAAAATACCGTGGTAAACTTAACTTTCCAATGAAAAATGTACCAGTGACAAAACCCTAGCGAAACCAATGCAATTTAATCCCAACATCAAATCTTTTCAAATCACTTCAATCAAGCAGCACAGGAAGAAATCAAACAAATGATAACTTCTTATATCTCTGATTGTTGCGAGGCTTTCAATATGGCGGAAGACGACGGTGTACTTGTGTTTTTAGGGTGTCGACGGACGGGTGTCCGTCCGTCCTTCCGTCCATCCGTAGGACGTTCAGTAGAAAAATTAAGTTAATAATTAAAAAAGGTAACTCAATGCGGACAAATCGCCAAGCGTTTCTCTAGTTCAAAGCTCAAAACATATATCAAGTGCCGGAAAGGCGTCTTTGAGGCGCACTTTAAATCCTTTCACCACACTGGTTCGAAAGAACTAGTGACACGACACAAATACTTAGTAGTAGTATTTTTATCAGTAGGATTTGAAGTCGTTAAGCCATGACGGAGGCCTTTAGGCGGCCCAAAAACTTCGTCACAAGAGCTGGCCACTAGCTCACACGAACTTACTTATTTATCAGTAGGATAGTGAATAGTAGATGCTACCAAATTCAATGCTACCCTTTTCATATCACTTAAGTAAATTCGTGGAACCCCGTGGAAAGATAAGATATTGTGGCATATTTGTGACCTTGATAAACGTGCATGCAGAACATCGTGAGAAACCCCATCGCTTATACCCGGTCCAATATTCTACAGATGACAGAACGTTCATAACCACGCTGTTTTTCTGTCCAAGGTGCATACACATCATGATTTCCGATAACTCATCATCTCCCTGCCCTTATCCCACTCTATGTGGGATCGGCACAGCATGTTCTCTTCTTCCATTCCCCTCTGTCAGCCGTCATCTCTGTATTCACTCCTTTCTTACCCATGTCCTCTTTCACACAATCCATCCACCTTTTCTTTGGCCTACCTCTACGTCTAAATCCATCCACATTCATAACTTTCCTTGCAACATGACTTTCCCTCATGACATGTCCATACCATGCTAGCCTAAGACTCCTTAGTCTTTCTATCACTGGCACTACTTTCAAACTTCCCCTGATGTACTTACTTACCTTTTTTAAGGGTACCTAGTTTTGAAAAATCTTGAAACACATGTCTATTTAATTTTTATTCTAAATAACCCAACCGAGATTCAAGTCAATGACATTGCCCCTTAAAAAGTTCCCATACAAACTTTGACACCACTTTTTGTCCCTTTCTGAGGGTTTATTGAAAAACCCTGAAACACGTATCCCATTATTTTGTAATTTAAATTTCCACCCGAAGGACTTTGTTTACGCACTGCCTCCATATAGCGTCTATACAGGATTCCCGTTGGCCAGAAATAAGATCCAGGAGAACATCTTTATGCTTTGCCCAAATCTGGAGTGCGTAAGACTTGAAAACTGGACTCTAGCCGTTAGTTAGAGAGTCAAATTGGCTCTGGCACTTCTTCATGTATTATAATTACTCGGTGCGTGGTTCTGCCCACCCCATTAGGGATACGGGTGTCATACTATGTATGTAAAAAAATATGTGCAACCTCATTTATTTATGTCATGTTTATGACGGTAAACGCTTTTTCAAAAAGCCTCAGAGCGTCATTATTTGATTGGTCAGATTAGTCCCGTATAAAAACAGAGCTTCTCGTGAACTGCTTTCAGTCCGATGCAGAAGCTGTAGGCAGTACGCTGTAGGTAGGTGAGTGGACATTTAAAAATTGTTTGTAATATTAGTATTACCTATTTATCATACTAATATTCTATAGAGGAAAGATGTTTTTTGTTTGTTTGTAACGAATAGGCTCCGAAACTACTGGACCGATTTCAAAAATTCTTTCACCAACAGAAAGCTACATTATCAGGGTCCAGTATAGGCTATAATAAATTTTCAAACAAAATTAGGGATCCGTAAGAAAATTGCAATGTTGTAACCCAAGGTAGAAAACCCAAAATAGATTTTGGCGTGCGGAGGAAGGAAGGAAGGATATCCATATGCAGGAATATCATTCTATAGATCAAGTCCACGATGGTATAATGTCTATCCCCGTGCGAAGCCGGGGCGGGTCGCTAGTATTTGTATAATTTTGAATCGAAAAACTTCGATCATTATTTACTTTTAAATCAAAATATTAATGATCATACACTTTTGACGCTGACTATATTTTACATACCTACATAAAATCCTATGTTTCCCATAGGGGTAGGCAGAGATCACGGCATTCATTTGCTATGCTCCTGACATACTTCTTTCGCTTTATTCACTCACATAACATTTCTCATACATGCTCGTCGGTTTAGGGTACTCTTGGATCTGGCCCTTTTTCAAAACGTCGCCGATTTCAACGGTAGGTACCATTTACCTCATACACCTGTTTCGTTAATCTTCTTTCATTCATCCTCTCTATGACCGAACCATTTCAACATACCTTTCTCAATCTTCATCTCTACATCTTCTTTCACTCCACATCGCTCTCTTATCTTTCAAAAGTTCGTATTTTAATAGTATAATAATATTGGAAAATGTTAGAAAATTAAAATGCAAATCTAAGAAAATTTAAAATACTTATCTTGAAAAATCTAATGCATTTCCTCTTGTTATTTCTGCATAATGAAGAAAGGTAGATTGAATAATATTTCTATATTCTACCACATTATCTTTCTTTAACTGCATAATTTATATTTTACCTTGAGGTTTGTTCATTTCATTCTACTTAAAACAAAACGACCTTTGTGATAAAACAAACGAAAACATTCTGCAGTTAGGGTCTTCGCTTACTAGTACCCAGTGCCTAGTACTTACGAGGTCTCCCATCGCCCTGACACCGATGACCCACCCCACCAGTAAGCCTGTATATGACTGTGTGGGTGTCTGAAAAGCTAACATTACCTACTGCTACAATTACATGTAGTGATAAGTACTGCCTAATAAAATAAATGATTATTGTACATGAGAACACAATTTCGTTTGGGGCGCGGCGTATTTTACTGTAGGTATAGTATTATTATGTTAGTAGGTAAGTATAGCTTACTAGTAAAAGACTTTTTCTGCGTTGAGTTTTTTTGCATACAAACTTCATCGGAAATAGCTTTCTTAGTGCACTCTCCTACACTGTAAATGATAAATGATAAATGACATTTATTTGCTTGAACACATGTGTTTAAATAATAATGGTCTTAAAAATAAATCAGTCCAATTTATGTCCTACCAAAGTCTAATGGCATGCAAATATGATAATGTTGATAAATTAATAAATTAAATGTTAATAAATTAAAAATAAATGTTAATAAATTAAATTCGATTGTTAAGTCCTAATTAATTGTAATGCTAAAATCAATTTAAGAATGTCAAAATATTAAAATGTCAAAATTATACATAATTTAGTGTCAAGAACTATTTAAATATTCGTCGATGGAGTAAAAACATTTATCCAGTAGCCAATTTTTCAATTTTTTGCCAAACAAATGAGATTTTAAATCTTTTAGGTCAGTTGGCAACTTATTAAAAACTTTAATGTAAAAGGAATATATAAGTACCCTCCAAGTTACACGCTTCTAGGACGTATGTAACGGAGGTTTTAGGCCGCCTAAAGGCCTCCGTCATGACTTAAAAGCCCGGACCGACAATTTAACGTGCCCTCCGAAGCAAAGAAGCGCTCAGCTCGTAATACCACTTGCGGTCACTCATCCAAATTGTGAGCGCGCACAAAGTCAAAGTCAAAGTCAAAAATTTTTATTCCATAAAATCACTGGGATCACTTGGACACGTCTTAAATCTACGTTGCATTTACACCTGTTCGTAACGCGACCAGGCGTGGAAGATACAGGCAAGAAACCACGCTTGGCTATTTTTTTGGAAAATGATCCCTTTACAATCATGTTATAAAAGGAGTTGGAGCATTCAGTCCCAAGCATTTTTATCTTCTATATAATCGGATATTTTATAGTAAGCTTTTTTATACAACTTTTGTTTTATTAGTGTTTTGAATTTATTAACTGACAAATTTGTCATCTCGCTTGGGACTTTGTTATAGAAGCGTACACATTGCCCTTTAAATGATTTATTAACTTTACCTAGCCTAATCGTGGGTACAGCAAGTTTATCCTTATTTCTAGTATTAACACTATGATTATCACTATTTTTCTTAAACTTACTAACATTTTTATGTACGTACATCAAGTTTTCGTAAATATATTGACAAGGAACAGTCATAATGTTTATTTCTTTAAATTTATTACGTAATGACTCCCTAGGACCCAGGTTATAAACTGCTCGAACAGCCCTCCTCTGCAACACAAATACGGTGTTTATATCTGCAGCACTCCCCCACAACAAAATGCCATATGCCATGATGCTATGGAAGTAGCTGAAGTAAACTAGTCTAGCTGTATCTACGTCTGTAAGTAGACGTATTTTTTTGACTGCATATGCCGCAGAACTAAGTCTCTTCGACAATTTATCTATATGTGGGTCCCATTGAATCTTTTTATCTAAGGTTATGCCCAAAAAAGTAGTAGTGTCCACGAGATCTATATGTTCATTTTTTATTTTTATATGAGAATTTACTTGTGTAACATTTGGTAGTATAAATCTTATACATTTGGTTTTCTTTTCATTTAGCAATAGGTTATTTACATCGAACCATTCTACGACTTTGGAGATTGCATTGTTTACTTCGCCAAAATTAACCTGGCGTCGTTTCATTTTAAATAAAAATGAGGTGTCATCTGCAAACAATACAATTTCATGATCATCCCTAACAAGTTTAGGTAAATCATTAATATAAACTAAAAATAGAAATGGTCCTAATATTGATCCCTGTGGTACACCCATTGTTACTATTGACCCTGGAGAACGTTTTCCATTAACGTCGACTCTTTGTATTCTGTTACTTAAATAGGAACTGAGAAGGTCAAGAGCAAAACCCCTAACCCCATAGTGTCGGAGTTTCCTGATTAATGTTTCATGATGGACACAATCGAATGCTTTTGACAGATCACAAAAAATCCCTCAAAAATCAACGTTGCTTAACTTAACGAACGCCTAAGCAAGCCACCCCACGAGCGCTTCTTCTGTGTATCTCTCTTGTATCCATCCATATTAATATCTTGAACTCATCTTGTCACATGATATAGAAGATGACGATTTTGAAAGTTTAAAAAGAAACTGTAGGTACTTTAATATGTCATTGACCTCGTACTCCACGACAAAAGCCTGACCCTACAGTCTCAGGAGCAAATTACAGATCTTAATTGTTCAAGAACAAACGTTTGCCGACGAAAAACTTAGGCAACTTGTTACTTAGTTAGTTTTATTACTTAATTGACAAGTTAACTCAGTTAGGTAGTATTTAATTGTTTACCGAGGTACCATTCTACTTATTACAGGTTTATTGTAGTTAGTATCTACAAAGTAGGATGTTTAAAAACGTAGCTTGTTTTATTTTAATTTTATCTGATGTGTTTTACACTAAAGCTGTTTTAAAGTGCAAAGTACCGTACTTATTGTATTATTTTCAATTCTCGTTACCCGTGACTTGCGGTCAGTGGTTCTGGATCTGACTCTATAATAGCTTGAAGATTAAATCTACTGCAATTTTTATAAATAAGAAAGATTATTTGTAGTGTTGGGCCGAAATTCGTTTTGTATGTTATGTATTAGTTTTTAGGCCGCCTAAAGGCCTCCGTTATGGCTTTACATTCGTTTTACATTCGGTTTGACCGAATTTCGGCAGCTTGAGCCGAGCTTCGGCATTCGGCCGAAATTCGGTTTAAATGCCGGACATTCGGTACAAGAAAAAAGTAAAATACCTACATGCACTATTATGACTGATATTAATAGGAATCATGTCATCATTAACCGTAAAATAAAATTAGACCTTTATATACTCATAGTCATTTATTTTAGTTAGGGACATGTAAATCTTAACTCGCGGTGTGATAAAAATTAAATTAAATTAGTTCTTCTTTGTTTGAAAAGTCTTCTATAAATTAAATAACTATAGTGATAGCAACAATTCATGTAAGTGCGTAAACAAGTCATGACGTGCACTCTCGAAAAATCGCGATGAAATTAAACCGAATTTTTTTTTTTAACCGAATGTTCGGCCGACGTTCGTATTCGGTTCAAACCACATTTGTTCCCATCACTAATTATTAACGACCTCGGTGGCGTGGCGGGCGAGTGCTCGGCTGTGACGAAAGAGGCGCGGATTCGATTCCCGCTACTTTCGACTTCGTCGACGACGACGTCCGACCATTACTTCGGCCGATTTCACCATCGTCGAAGCCCGGCTTTAGGTACCCACTGGCAGTGACGGATTAACCCTTAATCAAATTAAGCAATTGCCTAGGGCATCACGTCTCAGGGGGCACCAGAAGAAGCACAAAAAAAATCCGTCCTTAGGGCATCACGTCTCACTCTCACGTCACATCTTATCATCTTATTTTACATACAACTAATGTTTTTAGGCGATAAAGGTTTAAAGACCGATTTTAGTTGACATACGGATAGGGGGGCCCTAGGAATGGATTGCTTAGGGCATCAAGTAGTCTTAATCCGTCACTGCCCACTGGGCATTGACAAAGTTATCTTTACTTTCAGATCGTTCGTCAAAAGCAGTGTTCATAATTATCTCGACATGGCTCGAGTCTTCTTACTGCTGGTCATCACGCTGTTGGCATTGGAGGACTGCTATTCAGCTTCCGTAAGTAACTCAAACAAGTATTTGAAAAAGAACAAAACGTGATTTTGTAGGATTTATTAGTATCATACATCATCATCTTCCTGCCCTTATCCCACTCTATGTGGTACAATATGATCCTTGGATCATGCTGTAAGAGTTTTGGCTAATGTGTTTTATGACCGGCCGCCTGCCTGACGTCAACCCTCCTTGGGAATACTTGCTTATTGTATCTCATGTTTGAGGATACTATCCCTTAGTCGACTTTTACGAAACCGTAAAAGTCGACCAGATTTTCATCAAAAACTGTCAAAAAACCGTGACTTGAAACGTGCTCAACTCTGAGTCGCGTTTGAGTGTTCAGGGGTTAGTCAAGCTTATCCACAGGAACTGCGCTGACTAAGCCGCGGGTATCTTCACGATGTTTTCTGAGACTATAGGTAGGTACGCGCACTTAAATTTTTCGACAGGAAAATCCGTTGGTGCGCCCGTTTTAAAACCCACGATCTAACGATCGAAAGGTGGATTTCTGCGACTAGACAAAAATAAATTACTGTTTGTATATATCGTGATCTTTTCCAGATACCGAGGGGTTATGATCCGAGGTTAATTAATGAAGAGATAGTGATGCAGCCCAAGAAAAGACCATTTTGCAACGCATTTACTGGTAATAATTCTATCTTTCTCATTACAGCGGCTGAATTTTTCTAATTTTGGCGGCCATTTTTGCTTTTAGACGAAGTTTTTCTAGAATGAGTGCTGTACAGTAACTTGATTTTAAAAATAATAAATTGTGTCTATGGTCTATTATAATCTCAAGTTTGACAGCGTCAAGTGCATGAAACGCACCATAAATCCTTTCACCACACTGGTTCGAAAGGACACATATTAATTCGGCCAGTTAGCAAGAATTTTATTGCAAACTGGCCACGAAGCTTCCCGTAGAGCATGCGTTCAAAAATCTTCTAGTATTTTTGATTTTTTAATGTTTGAAAATTAAAAATAAACAAATCAAACTGTAATTTGTCACTGTCACTTTTTCCAAACTACAAAGACTATCTCAGGTTCTCAAACTTTTGAGGCATAATATTTATATGATTTTTAAGTTGTTCATCGTTCAAACTGAGCGGTGTTTTTTAGCTCTTGAGTTCAAGAGGCAAATTCATGAAAATTGACAGTTCTTGTACTCAGTTTAGATGCTAAACGTATTTGAGTTTGAATGGTGGAATCAGACCTTAGTCAAGTCATTTTAGACATAATATTTTATTGTTTTCAATAAAATATGTGCCTAAATCATTGTAAATAATTTTCCTAGGATGCGGACGAAAGAGATCACAGGTCGCTCCAGGCATGCCCTCACAAGAGCTTCGGCAAAGACAGGTAAAATACATAAATCCTACTAATGTTATAAATTTGCAAGTTTGAGAGAGGGTGTTATGTCTCAATCACACCGTACTGGCTGAACGGATTTAAATGAAACTTAGATAACACAAATGAAAATTGGAATAACATTATAAGAACAGACGCAAGTTCCTTGTGATTTCAATGAATAAAATATTCAAAAGCTTATAAATTAGTGATGGGACTCGAATCGAAAATTAATATTCGAATCAACTCGAATCATGACTCGAATTAACCCTTGATTAGAATTGATTGATGATTCGAATCGATATAATGATTCGAATCAATACGAATCGATACGATGATTTGAACAATAGATACTTGTAACTAAATAAAAAAACACTTAGATACATTTTTGAATCAACCTCTAACAGCCTCTAACAGTCGACTGCATGACGTAGGTCTCTCCAATTACAACCAACACTAGGCGTACTACTTGCGTAACAGAAAGAAATAAATTGCTTCGAATCAGATCATGGATTCGAATCAACTCGACCATTCGAATCAAGCGATGATTCGAATCAACATAAAATCTCATTCGAATTGAGTTTTAACTGTCATCATTCGAATCATTCGACTCAAATGTGATTCGAGTCTCACTAATAAAAATCCGTGGATCACGAAAGCTAGTAAAGTTTTTTTTTTAGTACGTAGATGACGAGGCTCTTGGCTCAATTCTGGACTCGGAATCGGCGATCGACGAGCTCTCCCGTCAAATACTCTCCGAAGCGAAGCTTTGGGAAGCCATCCAGGAAGCAAGCGCCGACATCGCCAGACGAAAACAAAAAGAGATCAACTTCAACCAATAAGTTCTGACTGGCTCTACCCTTTAGCTTACCGTAGCGTTTTTGCAAGAAAAAACCTTTCGATGTCTATACCTATTCACGTAGCGTTAAAAATAATCGCCAATTTTCAAGTGTATAATTAGAAAATTTCGTGGAAAAAGTACGCTATGGATTTTATTCTTGTTAAATTTAACCTAGGAGGTGACATAATTAAGTTGTGATATAATTTAAGTGAAAAATGTATAGTTACAATGCATTACTGTTCACAAGAAAACATTGTTTATTTATTTTTAAAAGTTGCTGGTTTGAGGAGATGTATTTGTTAAATCCATCATAGTATTAAGTGTTTATTCGAATTTATGGAAGAAATAAAACTTCTTCATCTGGATATTAACGTTTTATTTTATCTTAAAATTAAGACTGTATGTCTATCTATCCAGCCATAATAGACATACAGCCTTTTTTTTATTTTTAGTCCCAATTGACAGGGGGTATGAAGCATCAAATTGATGATCAATTAAAAAAAATCCGGGAAACTTTAGACATCATACAATCTGTTTTGGATCATATTTTCATAAGGGTAGGGTCTGTATTCGCTTGCGATGATGTTGGTCATCCATTCGTCAGGAATGTTCTCTACCATGAAGACCGGGAGAGGTTTTTGGGTTTTCTGAACGTTTTCTGGCTGCGGTTTCAGATCGGCATTTGTGAGGAACTGCAAAGATAACATACGTTTAGTAACCACGAAACATACTGTATTTTATACAACGTGTAACATAATGTCCCTATAAGCCCGAAACGGGGGTGTTCTATACGTCATTGCGAACAACGTTTGTTCAACGACTTTTAAAATTTCAAAGGTTTTCATTCATGAAATGTCTCTTAAACTTTGCTCCAATACGTAACTTGACACAACATGAGGCATCCCTATTTACAGCTGTTTTTTGACCTTTAAGTGTGAACTCTAGATGAAACAGGTAACAGAACAGACACCATTAGTAAAATGCCTACCTACTTACCTAATAACGAGGTGACCTTGGTATTTATTGGTAATTAAAATGTAAGGTCACATCACGACTAAAATCCCTAGGCACCGTAAACATCCTTTCAGATCTCTTTGTTAAGTACCTAGTATAGGAGATAGGTACCTTACCTACTCAATTTTGTACCTACCTACTCGGGCCTTAAAGGTATCCTCAGTGGGTGCCAAGGAGTGTGAGAGGATGTCTACCGTGCCTGAGGATAAAGCCGTGATACCTACTCAATTTTGTACCTACCTACTCGGGCCTTAAAAGCATCTTGAGTAGGTAACAAGAAGTATGAGAAGAGGTCTACCGTGCCTGAGGATAAAGCCGTGACCCTATTCCACTTTAGTTTTTCCAACGATGTATTATTCCAATATTCATTGGAGCATTTTTCAATGCAATTTTGTACCTACCTACTTGGGCACTAAAGTCAAAGGTTGTGACTTATCTGTCTTACTAATCTTCATTTTCATCGTGAACAGCCTATTTGTCATTGGTTGCATTGAAACAACAACAACAATAAGTGGGATGGCACCTTGCCCTAATTGGCTGTCGGTGCCTTTGCTAAATTCAAAATCCGCAACCGTCAACCGACACCGCACCGCAAGCGTTTGTTTAATAAAATCAAATTGGTTCCGTAGGTTTATTTGTTTTTTACTTTTCTTGATTGAACTACGTAATTGTTGGTAGGTTATTATGTAAGTAGGTAGGTACCTAGTAGCAAATGGGGATGGAGCACATGGTAGCATATTGGTATGAACCCCGCCTTCCCATCCTTAAGTCGTGAGTTCGAATCTATGGATTTTTCGATTCGAAATTTATGTGTGCAATATCAATGCTCTCAAGAGGTGAAGGAAAACCTCGTGAGGAAACCAGGCATGTCATAGACGTGTGTCAAAGTGTACGAAAGGAACCTTCAAGGTGCACACTAATCCTTCCACCACACTGGTTCAAAAGAGCTAGCGACACGGACACGACGACAGTAGTAGTAGTAGTAGTAGATGTATGGTGAAGTTTTTTTTCCTTTTTTTTCCCAATCGGTATTTAGTGGGTTACCCCAGACAAGGAACCCTAAAAATTCGGCTTTCGGCAATAGGTACCTACTTTTGGTCGCAAAACAGATCGGTTTTTATCAGTCGCAATTAGCATTCGTTCCTTGTAACAACTGCAACAAGCAATCTCTCGGTTCGCGTAACTAATTAACGATACGATGTCGGCTTTGTACTCAAACGGTGAGTATTATGATATGGTGTTGTGTGTGTGTGTTAGTAGCGGCGCGTCAGCTCTACAGAGAGCGTTATCCAGGGCGGCCATTGCCATCTTACGGGCTATTTTCTGGGATTGGTGAACCGTCTTCTCTCGACGGGATCTTTCCACCGGCGCACCAGTGAGGGAAGACCGGGAATTCGGTGGTGTGTTGTACCTACTTCCTTTTGATGGATACCGAGTGCCTACTGTGTGTGTCAACAGTGATAAAATTCAGTGATAGGTAGGTATGATGATAGGTACCTAACCTATCACCCTACCTAGTAGGTACCCCATTAGTACCTAGCTTACTAATAAAAAATGACAAAAATAATTTTGTGATTGTGAATGTGAATGTGTACCAGTAATACCAACCTAGGTACCTACATACCTACCATGTCAATTAGCCGTGTTCCGAGCCAACCAAGAAGAAGGGAGAAAAGGTATAACTTAACTTTTCCTGTACCTAGGTCCTTAGGTAACTACCTAGGTAGATGTAGGTAGGTAGTTGTTTTTTTATGTGTGAAAGATATCGTGATTTTAATCTTCGACTTTAATTTCTACGTAGAATTAAAAAAATTGCAAATTCTTACGAAAACTTTGGTGATTACACCTAGGTACTTTTTGAAACTTGCCGCGCGTTCAATTGTCTGCGTATGTGTGGGTCCGACGCGATAGGAGGGTGGGCGTGTGTTTGTTACCTACGCAAATGGTAAACAAACACATAGGGTTGTCACAAATTTCTCATGAAATAATTTGTTTTTAATTGTATTGGAATTTCAAATATGATGTATTGAACTTTTGCACACGTCAATGTATTCAAGTGCTCGGTCTGAATACACCCCTTTCGGGCTTATAGGGACATTATGTTACACGTTGTATAGATCCAATCCTACCCAACGAAAGGGCCCGCTGCGGAAAAAATGTTTGCATGATCTGTAAATATTTCTTCCGGGTCTGGGTGTTGTGGTACCGTGGTACTCGTAGTTTCTGATACCCACGACACAGGGAATCCTAGTGTGGGGTCAGGACTATGTATGTGACTGTTGGGTGTTATTTATTTATTGAAATTTATTGGAGTATTGGGCACTTTAGTAGGGGATAGTAATCACCTTGAGCTGGTCAGGTACCCGCTTCCTCCTGAGGTAGTTGAAGCAGCAGGATCGGAAGTGGCGAGTACCACACGCCGACGTACACTCACTACCGCACGAGTCGCACGACAGACTCGCCGCCCACATCGTGCTGCCTAACACAATTCAAAAACAAATAAAGATTAACTTTAAAAGGTTTTCGTGCAGACATATCGTGGAATAGTGATGGGACTCGAATCAAAAATGAATATTCGAATCAACTCGAATCATCCGGAAAAAAATCGAATCATGACTCGAATTAACCCTTGATTCGAATTGATTGATATGATGAATCGATACGATGATTCGAACAATAGATACTTAGATATAAAAAACACATGGATACGTTTTTGAATCATCATCAGCCTATAACAGTCCACTGCAGATTGTGTAGTTCATAAAAAAATATACACAAATGTGTTGTCCAAATAGAAAAAGATTACACGACCATCGCACGAATTGCAATTCGATGATTGTCATCGAAACAAGTCTTTGTTATAATCACACATTGTTTTTTCTCAGTGAAAAGACCCATTTAAATTGTAAGTATCTACTACGATCTTCTTTTTTAAATTACTGGATGTTTGCGCAATGTATTCATATTAGAACAACACTTAAAACTAACATTTTACTTTTAAATGAATAATATATTTTCTAAACATTAAAATGCACACACGAAAAAGCATGCATTCTAGTGAGAAGATCTAAGTAATATTCTAGAAATTTTTAACAGCTATCACCTGATCCAAAGTCCCTAGAACCAGAAGCGTCTTTTTTATGTCTTCTAGAGTCAGCTTGCGACCATGTCGCTACAACAAGAATTTTGCTACAACAAACTTCTTAGTAAAATATTAGGTAGGTACCTACTAAACAAATATTGGGTTCCTACCTACTGGACACGGTACAAAGCGCTATCTAGCCCTAACCTAAGCAAAGCTAGTTGAGAATCAGATGACTGAAAGAATGCTTATATATTTTTTGTAAAAATATATTATTACTAATATATTTTTACCTAAAAGAAATATTATGTTCATTACACAAAATATTTGTGCTGCGTGGGCCTAGGCATTAAGCCCTTATTTTGTACAGATTTTGTACTGTGCAATAATGGTATTTATAAATAAATAAATTTTGTTTTAATAAAGGTTGAGAACACTGTCTCTTGTCTACTTCTCTACTTCGGAAGTCAAATAAATATAATATTATTTATTCATTTTAATGAGTATAATTTAAAATAATTAAATAAAATGAGTTTAAACTTACCGATAAGCACCAAAGAAACTATAGCTGTCAACTTCAACATTTTATTAAATATTGTATAATGTAAAAATATAAAAAGAAAGGTTACTGGTTTTTTTTCGCGCTAAACAGTGACTGAGCAAGATGGCGGTGCAGGCGCGATGGTATGAATGCCGGATGTCGACTGACAACCCCTTTTTATAAGGGAGCAAAGTAAACCCTCTTACTATGCGTAGGATGTCAACAACGTGATGTAAATATTTTAATATTATTTATCGGTGTATTTTTAGAAGTATACTTTGATTATTTTCAAAGTTTTACTTAATTGGAAGACATAATCTGGACCCACCAGAAAATTTTAAGGTAACATAGTCTAGGTAAAATAAATCCTTTCTCTACGCTAAGTACATGCCTAAGTCGGTAGGTAAGTGGACTATTATTATTTTGTAAATATAATTACAGCCTTTACCATCTATACTAGGCGATATCTTAGGCGTACTAGGCATCTTTATTCATCAATCATCGCATCACATGAGACTATAAAATTATCACGTCTATTGTAAGTAGGTATGTAGACCGATTCACAAAAGAGTCCAGCGGAGGGGGGCGCTGTAGTCTTTGTGTGACAGAAAATTGCCGTAGAATATGTTTTTGTACCGCCAATTTCCACGGGACTTTTTTCGTGAAAAAGACTGCCACTAGGTATAAGTATCTAGATATAGTCAAGCAAACACCTAGGTTTAGGAAGAAATATCTGGAACGCAAGTGAATCCAAAAGGCGCTAGTCTGTATCGAAAGTTATAGAAAATTAAAGTTTTTCTATTTAGATGTAAAATCTTGGTAGCGGAGGACACGAGCTGGTTGACTAATGAGGTTTTTAAATAACGGAGTAAATTCAATATTTTGATAAACAAGTAAACAGATCTGTTGGCCTCGATGGCGTAGCGGGTGAGTGCTCGGCTGAGACACAAGAGGCGATTCGATTTCCACTGCGGGAGAAATGCATGGTCTGAAAAAAATCTTGTGGTGTCATTCATTACTCATGTAAAAACTATGTGTGTGACTGTAAGATGTTATAAAGAGGAAAGATTTTTTGATTTGTTGTTTGTTTGTAACGAATAGACTGCGAAACTACTGGACCGATTTAAAAAATTCTTTCACCAATAGAAAGCTACATTATCAGGGACCAGTATAGGCTATAATATATTTTCAAAAAAATTAGGGATCCGAAAGAAAATTGCAATATTGTAACCCAAGGTAGAAAACCCAAAATAGTTTTTGGCGTGCGCTGCGAAAACTATTGATTATGGAACAAAATAATGTACTACACGCGTACGAAGTCGCGGGCAACAGCTAGTAATATATAAACTAGTTGTTGCCCGCGAATTCGTACGCGTTAGATTACTTTTATAAGTATCGCATCCGCCCTTTATAAAGTTCCTATACAAACTTGGATAGGTACCCCATTTCACCTCTTTTTAAGGGTTGTTTTGTAAAATCCTGAAACACGTATCCATTTATTTTGCATTTTAATCCAAACCGAGTTTCAAGCAAAATGCACCACGCATTAAAAAGTTCCATACAAACATTTTCACCCCTTATGGCTTCAATTTCGAAAAATCCCGCATTAGCGTGTGGTTTTACTATAAAAGGAAGCTTCTAAATTTCAGCTTTCTAGCTTCAGGTTTCGGCTCGGCGATGATGAATCAGTCAGTCAGTCAGTCAGTCAGGTTATTCTTTAGTAGGTATAAATTATAATGTAGGTATACAGAATGTCCCACGGTATAAGGTACCTACTTTCAAGAGGCGCGGGTTCGATTCCCGCTGCGGAAGAAATGTTTGCATGTTCTGCAAATATTTCATCCGGGTCTGGGTGTTGTGGTAGCATGGTACTCGTAGTTTCTGATACCCACGACACAGTTTCCTGTGTGGGGTCAGGACTATGTATGTGACTGTTGGGTGTTATTTATTATTATTATTTGTTCGAAGATTGCACAAAATCACCCTGTCCTTTTATACTAGGTGGGGTCGGAACATGTCTTCTTCCACAATCTAAAATTCAAAATAATAGTCCAAAATGATACGAAACCAAACTAGTCCTTTCGATAGGCTCATTTTCAGTTCCGTCAGACAATGTCGGGCGTAAAACTAACATTACCAAGTGTTCTATTCAAATAAACTTATGAAACACGATTCCCGTGTAAAATGGAAGCGATGTCTTAGATGCGTCACCCACGCTACGAGTATTTTATTAAACACTAGCTGCCGCCCGCAGCTTCGCTCGCGTGGTGCCCGGATAAAAAATAGCTTAGGTTAATCCAGTACATGTACTATGTATATTCCAAGTTTCATTCGAATCCGTTCAGCCATTTAGGCGTGATTGAGACACAAACATCCAAACATCCTCACAAACTTTCGCATCTATAATTTAAGTAAGAAGCAGTAGATTGGTAGATATTTACAGTACCTAGTTTATCTTACTTCTTACTTATATTATAAATGCGAAAGTTTGTGAGTTTGGATGTTTGTTCCTCAATCACGCCTAAACGGCTGAACGGATTTGAATGAAACTTGGAATATACATAGTACATGTACTGGATTAACATATAGGCTATTTTTTATCCGGATACCACGCGAGCGAAGCCGCGGGCGGCAGCTAGTATATTATAAATGCGAAAGTTTATGAGTTTGGATGTTTGAGCCTCAATCACGCCTAAACGGCTGAACGGATTTAAATGAAACGTGGAATATACATAGTACATGTACTGGATTAACATATAGGCTATGTTTTGTCCGAGTACCGTGCGAGCGAAGCAGTGGGCGGCAGCTTGTTACAAAAAAAAATTGAGCGATAATTTCGCAATATACGATTTTCGACTGATATCATTTTGAATCTCTAGGGGGAAAACTAGAACCCCCCCCCCCCCGCCCTACCCCCCTCCTCTTCAAGCTTCTAGGACTTATTGTTTAGGCTGTGTGCTTGGATGAATAAACCACTTGTCTTCGAAAACCCAAGTCGCACAATTTCGTTTACCAAGGCTTAAAAGGCTTGGTTAGTGGCAAGAGGGGTAAAAGGCGAAAACGTCCGAGCTACGTGTCCCGACTCCCGTGTGTTTATTCGCCCAAGGCTGTGCGAGGCTGTGTGTTATTGTCAGTACAGTCAGATAATCAGAAGCGTAAGAATCTATTTCATATTTGTTGTGAAACACGTTCGAACAATCATCATCATCTTCCTGCCTTTATCCCACTCTATGTGGGGTCGACATGATCCTGGATCATCCTGTAAGAGTTTTGGCTAAGGTGTTTTATGACCGGCCGCCTGCCTGACGTCAACCCTCCTTGGGAATACTTGCTTATTGTATCTCATCATGTTGGAGGATACTATCCCTTAGCCGACTTTTACGACATGCTCGAGGAGAGAAGCAGCTGGACGCATTATGTTTTTTCTTTACTCCCAGTCCAGCGAAGAAGTATTATTCATACGTTATACGGACCTTAGCCGAAAATCGTAATTTCTAAGCGATTTGAGAGTAAAGGGATTTTTCTATGCATGAAAGTCATGCATGAGTGACTCCGCCAAACTTGGAATAAATAACATTATGTAGCGTGTAAAACCTACTTCATTTTGGTTAGCAACAGCTGTGAAGTTCCTGTCTTTATCCTTTATCTATAACTAGCAGCCGCCCGCGGCTTCGCTCACGCGGTACCCAGATAAAAAGTACCCTATGTCCCATTCCAGCACACGTAGGTACCTACTAAGCACAGTTTAGGTTAGGTTTGGTTTCAGTTAGGTTTAGGTTAGGTTAGGTTTCAGTTTGGTTTAGGTTAGGTTTAGGTTTGGTTTAGGTTAGGTTTAGGTCTGGTTCTGGTTCGGTTTAGGTTAGGTTTAGGTTAGGTTAGGTTTCAGTTTGGTTTAGGTTAGGTTAGGTTTCAGTTAGGTTTAGGTTAGGTTAGGTTTCAGTTAGGTTTAGGTTAGATTAGGTTTCAATTAGGTTCGGTTTAGGTCGGGTTCAGGTTAGGTTTAGGTTAGGTTTAGGTTAGGTTTGGTTTCAGTTAGGTTTTTGGTTAGGTTTTGGTTAGGTTTTGGTTAGGTTTGGTTTAGGTTAGGTTTAGGTCGGGTTTAGGTCGGGTTCAGGTTAGGTTTATATTAGGTTTGGTTTCAGTTAGGTTTAGGTTAGGTTTGGTTTCAGTTAGGTTTAGGTTAGGTTTTAGTTAGGTTTAGGTTAGGTTAGGTTTCAGTTTGGTTTAGGTTAGGTTTGGTTTCAGTTTGGTTTAGGTTGCTTATATACTGATCTGGTTATATACTGATCTGCTTATATACTAATCTGCTTATATACTGATCTGCTTATATACTAATCTGCTTATATACTTATCTGGTTATATACTTATCTGCTTATATACTAATTTGCTTATATACTGATCTGCTTATATACTAATCTGCTTGTATACTAATCTGCTTATATACTGATCTGCTTATATACTAATCTGCTTATATACTGATCTGCTTATATACTAATCTGCTTATATACTGATCTGCTTATATACTGATCTGCATATATACTGATCTGCTTATATACTAATCTGCTTATTTATTTATTTATTTAATTAGAACGGTTTACCAATTACACTAATGAATTACAAAAATATATATATAAAATTAAAGATTCAATTTAACAAATAGATTAATTAAAAGATTTTACAAATTATACATAGAAATAAAGGTCATAAAAATTAAAATACAAGAATAAAAATAAAAAATAAAAATGTCCTATAAACTAAAACTAAAACTAAATCATTTGTCAAGCTCACAAAATCTCAAGCATGCTGACATGAGACCCTTCCATTCATCCGCAAATATATCGCAGTCAGGGTTGGCAGCTAATAGTCTGTTGAGGGCGGTGAGGGTACGAGGCAGCGGGGACTGAGCATGCGAGGCAGTGCGACACGCTGGCGTAGCGAGCAGACGGTGACTTCTACCCCTGAGATACCTGTCCGGGACATAGAGTCGCAATGACTCGTTGTGTAAATCAGGTGCGTCAATGACATTCCTGAAAATTTTTAGGACCGTTAATAGCTGGTCATACACTCTTCTGGTTTCGAGTGAGTTGTAATCCAGGTATCCCTGCAGGAATTTCGTGGGATACATGAAGGGAAAATATCCCGCCTTTCGCTTATATAAGTACCTGAGAAAGGCCTTTTGCACTTTTTCCAAACGAAGAGAATATGTACTTTCATGCGGATTCCATATGCAGGAGCTGGTTTCAAGCTTGCTTCGGACTAGAGCCCTGAAAAGAAGCCTAATCACATGCTCACTCTGAAAGTCACGAGCGTTCCTAAGCACAAAACCTAGTCTGCTATACGACTCTTTAGCCAGTCGTGATGTGGTCATTGAACGTGAGCTTTCGATCGAATGTAACCCCGAGATCCTTGATCATGGTTACTCTTGTAATTGGAGATCCATTGATCGTGTAGTCGTAAGATATCGGGTGCCACATACGACCAAAAGTCATCATAGTGCATTTGGATGGGTTAAATTCCATTTTGTTATCAATGCTCCACTGGAAAACTGCATCAATGTCCGATTGTAGCTCCACACAGTCCGATACCGATTTTATAGCTAAGTATAGTTTTAGATCGTCAGCATATAAAAGACATTTCGCGCGCTGTAGAACCGATGGCAAGTCGTTCACCATTAATAAAAACAGCAACGGACCCAAGACTGAACCCTGGCTGACTCCCGATCGCGTATGGTAGGGCGAAGATTCGTACATACCGAGCTTAACATACTGCTGTCGATCTCTCAAATAATCAGCGAAAAGATTCAAGAGGCCAGGGGCAAAACCTATCGCACTTAGTTTCGCCAGCAGTATGTCATTGTTCACCCTATCGAACGCTTTACGAAAGTCAAAATAGAGTACATCGACTTGTCGCGATATGTCAAGTTGCTCAGAAACGTAATCCACCAGAGTGAGCAGGTTAGAATTAACTGATCTTTTCGCTCTAAAACCATGCTGCGCAGGACACAAATATTTTTCAACCTGCGAATAAATCAGCTTATGCAGTACGTTTTCGAAAATCTTTGCCGGTGATTGCCGGTCTTATATACTTATCCGGTTATATACTTATCTGCTTATATACTAATTTGCGTATATACTGATCTGCTTATATACTGATCTGCTTATATACTGATCTGCTTATATACTGATCTGCTTATATACTAATCTGCTTATATACTAATGTGCTTATATACTGATCTGCTTATTTACTAATCTGCATATATACTGATCTGCTTATATATTGATCTGGTTATATACTGATCTGCTTATATACTGAACTAACCTAACTGAAACCAAACCTAACCTAAACCAAACCTTAACCTAACTGAAACCAAACCTAACCAAAACCTAACTGAAACCAAACCTAACCTAAACCTAACCTAAACCAAACTGAAACCTAACCTAACCTAAACCTAACTGAAACCTAACCTAACCTAAACCAAACCTAAACCATACTGAAACCTAACCTAACCTAAACCTAACTGAAACCTAACCTAACCTAAACCTAACTGAAACATAACCTAACCTAACCTAAACCAAACCAAAACCTAACTGAAACCTAACCTAACCTAAACCAAACCAAAACCTAACTGAAACCTTACCTAACCTAAACCAAACCTGAACCCGACCTAAACCTAACCTAAACCAAACTGAAACCTAACCTAACCTAACCTAAACTAAACCTAACTGAAACCAAACCTAACCTAAACCTAACTGAAACCAAACCAAACCAAACCTAAACCTAACCTAAACCAAACAAGAACCCGACCTAAACCTAACTGAAACCAAACCTAACCTAAACCAAACCTAATCCTAACTTAAACCAAACCTAACCTAAACCTAACTAAAACCAAACCTAACCTAAACCTAACCTAAACCAAACCAGAACCCGACCTAAACCTAACCTAAACCTAACTGAAACCTAACCTAACCTAAACCAAACCTAACTGAAACCAAACCTAACCTAAACCTAATCTAAACCTAACTGAACCTAAACCTAACTGAAACCTAACCTAACCTAAACCAAACCGAAACCTAACTGGGGCCCTATTCACGATGACCAAACAAAACGAGACGCGGGAAAACGTGTGGAATTACCGTGTTATCGTATTCTGCATTTCTGCATGATGTTGATGTGACAATGTCAGATTTCATAAACGAGAGTAGGCGCGAGACGAGGCTCGTTTTGAATTGTCAAAATTACATGCTTCAATATTGCGTGTTTTGCTAAAACTAGGTTGTGTTTTTACTAATTATGTAAATAAATTAGTCTTCTTTAAACTATTTAATAGCAGAATAGATTATTTGTACAATAAATAATATAATCTAGGTACCATTGAATAATATCCCTAATAAATGATGTGGTAAATAAGTGAAATAACCTAACCCTAGTTACAGAATAATTATTACTCCCGGAGCCCTAGTGCACAAAAGGAGATTTTGAGGCGCATTTTGAATCTTTTCACCACGCAGGGTTCGAAAGAACTAGGGGCTAGTAGTAGTTGTAGTAGGTACTAACCTAACCTAACTAATAGCTCTTTTATTGTGAATGCAAAAGTTTGTGAAGATGTGACGATGCTTGTGACTCATAATTTAATTCTAAATGGCTGCACGGATTGAGTGAAACTTGGGATATACATAGTATGTGTGCTGGAATAACATTAGGCTACTTTTTATCCTGGCAATAGGCGAGCGAAGCCGCAGGCGGCAGGTAGTACTTAATAAGTTAAAGAAACGTGAGCATTTTTGTGTTTTATGGTTTTAATGCATTTATTTAACATAATATAACTGTCATGAGCTGCCCCTCCTAATGTAGCACATGAGTAGGTATGCCTTTAAGTCACTGTTGCAAATCTGAAACGAGGCAGAAATCATTGTTATTGTTTTTATAGGTAGGTACATACTTTCATGTTTTTGGAAATAAAGATTATATTCTACTAATATAATGAAAGTGAAAGTTTTTTCAAAGAATCTAATAAAGTTAATTTATTTTAGTTCGCTGATGCTCTCACAAATACTATTATGTAATACCTACTAAAATAAATAGTTGATTAAAATATTACCCTTGTTTGATTTAATTCCTCTCTTGTTCGGAGGTAGGAAATTTGATGTAGGTTGGCATCATTCAAGGCATTCACCGCTTACTCTATGCAGAGGCTTACAGGTGCTAACCAAAAGTTTCCCACTGGCTTTTGATAGCTACTGGTGATCAGGAAATTGAGGGTTGTAAGTATCTGGAAAAATACAGTAAATATAGTAGGTTTCAGTCTAACCTAATACCTAACCTAGGTACCATTTTATTATTGTTCAATAAATTAAGTTTATTGACCGCAAGTGGCATTGCGAGCTGAGTGCCTCCGTGCTTCGGAGGGCACGTTACATTGTCGGTCCCGGCTTTTAAGTCGTTAAGCCATGACGGAGGCCTTTAGGCGGCCTAAAAACTCCGTCACTAGAGTTGGCCACTAGTTCATACGAACATACATACCATACATAATAGGTATCTATTTACTTACTTATTCATATCAAGTGCCTATCAAGAAAAAGCAGGCAATTTGTGGTACAGTACGGTCAACGGATCTAGGCACTCGTGAAGTTAGCCGTTTCGAGCAGTAGACAGTATGAAAAACTTCACTGCGCATGTCAAACTGCTAACTTCACCAGTGTCAAGATCCGTTGACTGTACTGTACTCGCAGTTTCTGATACCCAAGACACATAATCCTAGTGTCCCTCTGTATTGTGGGTCATGTTTGTATGTGAATTTAGAGAGTTCTATATTTAAAAAAATCAACATTTTTTATGACACAATTTTCCCAAATTGAACCATGTAGGCTCAGACCAAATAAAAAGAAAAGACCCCGCGCCGCGAACAACAAAAGTGAAGCCGCCATTTTATCTATGTGTGTGTCGAAGGTTTTAAGGTTGTGTGTTCCAAGTAACCTAAATTCACAGTATAATAATTAAGAAACGATGCTATTTGAAGCACTTGCAAGTGAAAAGTGATTCCGTGAGACTTTTTATGTGATTTGCTGCTGTTTTTACAAGTTTTCACTACACAGGAAGGCATAATTCTATTTTTAAGACTCGTGACGTACTAAGAGCGATGAGCATGGTTTTAGTGTAGGTGCGTGCGTGAGCGTGTATGTTTACTTGCAGGAGCACGGTTTTGTGTGGCTTCACTTTTGTTGTTCGCGGCGCGGCGTCTACTCTTTTTATTTGGTCTGAGCATGTAGGTAAGTAGTTGTGTTTTATAGTAAACAAGTCATACCTGATTAAATCAGCTGGAAGGTGTGGTTGTTCACGAGTTTCCTGAAATAAGATATAATATCTGATGAGTTTCAAATATAATAAAGTAAACAAACTATATCTCAGTCTTATTAATCATAGGTTTGGAATTGTTTGTTTGCTTCTATTCTAAGGACAAGTCAGTCTTTTTTAAATCTTAATTAGTATGATGGATCACTAGAGTCTCTTCCTCATGAGCTCCTCCTCCTCCTGGCTCATCTGCACAGGCAGCAGCGCGCGGATCTGGCACAATCCCACCTACAACTTCGCACCTCCAACTTAGTCTTACGTATATTCTTGATCTAAATAGGAATGATGGCTCACCAGACTCTCTTCCTCATGAGCTCCTCCTCCTCCTGGCTCATCTGCACAGGCAGCAGCGCGCGGATCTGGCTCAGCCCCACCCACATCTCCGCTACATCCAGCTTCGTCTTCGCGTTTATCACATAAGTCTTCTCGAGAGCACGGATCAGTTCGCCAACAGCGTCGTACTGACGGACTAGGAGACTGGAAGGAAGAAATATATTATTATTATCATTAGGAGTCTGTAATATATCTGCCAGTTTCATCATGTTACATGAATTAACATATAAATAGTGTAAAACATAAATGGCAACGAAGATACATTTTTTTTGTTTGGTACCTGGAACAGAGATGTGAGTAAAATTACCTGAACATTTCTCTGACGAGTTTGGGCGTCTCGATCTGCGACTCCTCGGCCCAACTGACAATAGTGCCGATCAGGACTTTACGGAACTTCTCTTCTGGAGTCTTCTTTGCCGGTTCTTCTATGGCCTGTAGGTACAATAAATAAATAAATAGCACCCAACAGTCACATACATAGTCCTGAGCCCACACTAGGATTCCCTGTGTCGTGGGTATCAGAAACTACGAGTACCATGCTACCACAACACCCAGACCCGGAAGAAATATTTACAGAACATGCAATTTCTTCCGCAGCGGAAATCGAACCCGCGCCTCTTGCGCCTCTGCCGAGTAATCGCCCGCCACGCCACCGAGGCCGTCAAATTATTATAAGACACTTTTATAATAAAAATTACTGTAGATTCTAGTTTTTTTTTTGCACTAGTACCTACTGAACCTTTCGTGTGCGGATCCAACTCGCACTTGACATTTTTTTTTAATTATACTTTCACTTATTCTAGTTCTCTTTCAACTATAATTAACCTTTCACACCTTCAACTCTTTCTAGTTCTCTCTAAAGACTTTCGCTCCATAGATAAATGTTTTCCAAGAAATTCCAAATGTTATTTACGTTATGATTAGTAATAGTTACCTCAGACAGTGGCTCTTGCAGAGCGTTGAGAGACACATGCACCATGAGGCTCTCGTGGATCTCGTTCATCCTGACGATGAGCTCCTCGCCACAAGGACAATTCTCCTTCCAAGATTCTTCTTCCTGGTCCATGTGCTTGAAGCCTGTAAAAACATCACAGTTACCTAGTAGATTTCGTAAAAGGCCTAACCTCCGAATACTTTTGATAGCTACTGGTGATCAGGAAATTGAGGGTTGTAAGTATCTGGAAAAATACAGTAAATATAGTAGGTTTCAGTCTAACCTAATACCTAACCTAGGTACCATTTTATTATTGTTCAATAAATTAAGTTTATTGACCGCAAGTGGCATTGCGAGCTGAGTGCCTCCGTGCTTCGGAGGGCACGTTAAATTATGGGTCCTGGCTTTTAAGTCGTTAAGCCATGACGGAGGCCTTTAGGCGGCCTAAAAACTCCGTCACTAGAGTTGGCCACTAGCTCATACGAACATACATACCATACATAATAGGTATCTATTTACTTACTTATTCATATCAAGTGCCTATCAAGAAAAAGCAGGCAATTTGTGGTACAGTACAGTCAACGGATCTAGGCACTCGTGAAGTTAGCCGTTTCGAGCAGTAGACAGTATGAAAAACTTCACTGCGCATGTCAAACTGCTAACTTCACCAGTGTCAAGATCCGTTGACTGTACTGTACTCGCAGTTTCTGATACCCAAGACACATAATCCTAGTGTCCCTCTGTATTGTGGGTCATGTTTGTATGTGAATTTAGAGAGTTCTATATTTAAAAAAATCAACATTTTTTATGACACAATTTTCCCAAATTGAACCATGTAGGCTCAGACCAAATAAAAAGAAAAGACCCCGCGCCGCGAACAACAAAAGTGAAGCCGCCATTTTATCTATGTGTGTGTCGAAGGTTTTAAGGTTGTGTGTTCCAAGTAACCTAAATTCACAGTATAATAATTAAGAAACGATGCTATTTGAAGCACTTGCAAGTGAAAAGTGATTCCGTGAGACTTTTTATGTGATTTGCTGCTGTTTTTACAAGTTTTCACTACACAGGAAGGCATAATTCTATTTTTAAGACTCGTGACGTACTAAGAGCGATGAGCATGGTTTTAGTGTAGGTGTGTGCGTGAGCGTGTATGTTTACTTGCAGGAGCACGGTTTTGTGTGGCTTCACTTTTGTTGTTCGCGGCGCGGCGTCTACTCTTTTTATTTGGTCTGAGCATGTAGGTAAGTAGTTGTGTTTTATAGTAAACAAGTCATACCTGATTAAATCAGCTGGAAGAAGGTGTGGTTGTTCACGAGTTTCCTGAAATAAGATATAATATCTGATGAGTTTCAAATATAATAAAGTAAACAAACTATATCTCAGTCTTATTAATCATAGGTTTGGAATTGTTTGTTTGCTTCTATTCTAAGGACAAGTCAGTCTTTTTTAAATCTTAATTAGTATGATGGATCACTAGAGTCTCTTCCTCATGAGCTCCTCCTCCTCCTGGCTCATCTGCACAGGCAGCAGCGCGCGGATCTGGCACAATCCCACCTACAACTTCGCACCTCCAACTTAGTCTTACGTATATTCTTGATATAAATAGGAATGATGGCTCACCAGACTCTCTTCCTCATGAGCTCCTCCTCCTCCTGGCTCATCTGCACAGGCAGCAGCGCGCGGATCTGGCTCAGCCCCACCCACATCTCCGCTACATCCAGCTTCGTCTTCGCGTTTATCACATAAGTCTTCTCGAGAGCACGGATCAGTTCGCCAACAGCGTCGTACTGACGGACTAGGAGACTGGAAGGAAGAAATATATTATTATTATCATTAGGAGTCTGTAATATATCTGCCAGTTTCATCATGTTACATGAATTAACATATAAATAGTGTAAAACATAAATGGCAACGAAGATACATTTTTTTTGTTTGGTACCTGGAACAGAGATGTGAGTAAAATTACCTGAACATTTCTCTGACGAGTTTGGGCGTCTCGATCTGCGACTCCTCGGCCCAACTGACAATAGTGCCGATCAGGACTTTACGGAACTTCTCTTCTGGAGTCTTCTTTGCCGGTTCTTCTATGGCCTGTAGGTACAATAAATAAATAAATAGCACCCAACAGTCACATACATAGTCCTGAGCCCACACTAGGATTCCCTGTGTCGTGGGTATCAGAAACTACGAGTACCATGCTACCACAACACCCAGACCCGGAAGAAATATTTACAGAACATGCAATTTCTTCCGCAGCGGAAATCGAACCCGCGCCTCTTGCGCCTCTGCCGAGTAATCGCCCGCCACGCCACCGAGGCCGTCAAATTATTATAAGACACTTTTATAATAAAAATTACTGTAGATTCTAGTTTTTTTTTTGCACTAGTACCTACTGAACCTTTCGTGTGCGGATCCAACTCGCACTTGACATTTTTTTTTAATTATACTTTCACTTATTCTAGTTCTCTTTCAACTATAATTAACCTTTCACACCTTCAACTCTTTCTAGTTCTCTCTAAAGACTTTCGCTCCATAGATAAATGTTTTCCAAGAAATTCCAAATGTTATTTACGTTATGATTAGTAATAGTTACCTCAGACAGTGGCTCTTGCAGAGCGTTGAGAGACACATGCACCATGAGGCTCTCGTGGATCTCGTTCATCCTGACGATGAGCTCCTCGCCACAAGGACAATTCTCCTTCCAAGATTCTTCTTCCTGGTCCATGTGCTTGAAGCCTGTAAAAACATCACAGTTACCTAGTAGATTTCGTAAAAGGCCTAACCTCATACTCAAACGCATCTCAAAATTGAGCACGTCTCAAATGACGATTTTTTGACAGATTATCATCAGAAACTGTCAAAAAACCGTGAGTTGAGACGTGCTCAACTCTGAGTCGCGTTTGAGTATTCGGGGGTAAAACAAGTAGGTATATAGTTGAGCTCGAGGCTTAGGACAAGTATATAGTCAAGTTTACTCCTTTTACTCCATTTACTCTTTTCTAAACTAGTAACACCTACCAGGTAGGTCCTACCTATTACTCAATTAACCTTTTGTTAGGGTTTCTAAAATGTATAGCGAATTATGTATGTTGTTTTACCATTATAATTATATAAAAATCGAAGAACTATTATTTAGTAACTATTATTAGTGTAACAGTTTTATAAAATATATAAAACTGTTACACTCAAAACTTTATTATATGGTTAGTATAGGTATCATGCTTCTTCCTCAGAATGTCCTTCCAAACTCATATCTCGTTACAAGTTTCAAAAAATAGCTCCCCGATTTGGTGGCAAAACGCTTATCCAATCACAGCCCGAGCGGCTCTGTGATTGGCTAGCGTCATTGTTGCAAAACTTCAGACCAATCGTGGGGCTTAACAATAGAAGTGTAAATTAAAAAAATACAATAAAAATGAATTAATCCTACTGATATAAGCTACCCATAATTTAAAATATCAATTATGCCAATCAAATACTTATTATATACATACCTAATATAAAACAACCTTGTCCTCGTGGTGTTAATCACCGGAAATGACATCTTATAAATACAATTGAAAAACTTTCCTACATTAAAATAATAGTTCTTCGATTTTTATATAATTATAATGGTAAAACAACATACATAATTCGCTATACATTTTAGAAACCCTAACACTTTGAATTTATAATAAAAGCGTCCATTTTAATTGCGGGTTCCTATCAGACGGAATAGGAAAAAATAAGACAACGATGTTTTTATGAAACAAAGTATTAATAATCAGTCTTTTATAAATAAACTATATAATATCTACTAAAAAACAGCATAGAAAATCACAATCTTTTAAACAAAATTTTAACCGTATTCTGGTAATAATTTATAGAAACTACTCAAAATAAAATTAGCCTTAAAAAAAAAACAGGAATACAAATATCTACGAATATTTAATTTTATCTACATAATCATTATAGGAACTATCTTATTTTTTTTTAGTGTAAAGTTCCGTAAATTAATATCCTGATTTTAGATGTTAGTTAAATTAATATAAAAGTCAATTTATGATTTTAATGTAAGTCACTGAACGACTACCGGTACGACATCGCCGCCATCTTGTTGTTTACGAAGGATTTGTATAAAAGCGCTGAGCCTGTCGTATCGGGCGGCATTCCTCCGTTGGCTTTGCGTGTTTCGACATCGTGCTGATAACTTGTGTCTGAGTAAGTACCTATATCGTATTAATACATTAGTGTTCTGTGGGTAGGTACGTACTCTAAACACAAGTTATCAGTACGACGGTAATGTACATTACCTAGGTTAGTTACATTATATTTTAATGTGTTAATTCGATATTGCTATCTTTGCTGCCTATGCGATTTTTGCTGCCTATGCGATCTTTGCTGCCTATGCGATCTTTGCTGCCTATGCGATCTTTGCTGCCTATGCGATCTTTGCTGCCTATGCGATCTTTGCTGCCTATGCGATCTTTGCTGCCTATGCTATCTTTGCTGCCTATGCGATCTTTGCTGCCTATGCGATCTTTGCTGCCTATGCGATCTTTGCTGCCTATGCGATCTTTGCTGCCTTTGCTAGGTAGCAATTAACTCAATGTAGTTTTAAACCATTTCTAGAAGTCTCTAAAAGTTAGCGAGCGAAGCGAGCTAGGTAGGAATTAACTCAATGTAGTTTTAAACCATTTCTAGAAGTCTCTAAAAGTTAGCGAGCGAAGCGAGCTTCAAACCAATGCGAGCGAAGCTAGCCGAAATTTTTAACTTAATGTAGCTTAAAACCATCTCTAGAAGTCTCTAGAAGTTAGCGAGCGAAGCGAGCTTCAAACCAATCCGAGCGAAGCGAGCCGAAATTCTTAACTCAATGTAGCTTTAAACCATCTCTAGAAATCTTTAGAAGCTAGCGAGCGAAGCGAGCTTCAAACCAATGCGAGCGAAGCGAGCCAAATTTTTTAACTCAATGTAGTTTTAAACCTTTTCTGGAAGCCTCTAGAAGTTAGCGAGCGAAGCGAGCCGAAATTTTTAACTTAATGTAGCTTTAAACCATCTGTAGAAGTCTCTAGAAGTTAGCGAGCGAAGCGAGCTTCAAACCAATGCGAGCGAAGCGAGCCAAATTTTTTAACTCAATGTAGTTTTAAACCTTTTCTAGAAGTCTCTAAAAGTTAGCGAGCGAAGCGAGCTTCAAACCAATGCGAGCGAAGCGAGCCGAAATTTTTAACTTAATGTAGCTTTAAACCATCTCTAGAAGTCTCTAGAAGTTAGCGAGCGAAGCGAGCTTCAAACCAATGCGAGCGAAGCGAGCCGAAATTCTTAACTCAATGTAGCTTTAAACCATCTCTTGAAGTCTTTAGAAGCTAGCGAGCGAAGCGAGCTTCAAACCAATGCGATCGAAGCGAGCCAAATTTTTTAACTCAATGTAGTTTTAAACCATTTCTGGAAGCCTCTAGAAGTTAGCGAGCGAAGCGAGCCGAAATTTTTAACTTAATGTAGCTTTAAACCATCTCTAGAAGTCTCTAGAAGTTAGCGAGCGAAGTGAGCTTCAAACCAATGCGAGCGAAGCGAGCCAAATTTTTTAACTCAATGTAGTTTTAAACAATTTCTAGAAGTCTCTAAAAGTTAGCGAGCGAAGCGAGCTTCAAACCAATGCGAGCGAAGCGGGCCGAAATTTTTAACTCAATGTAGCTTTAAACCATCTCTAGAAGTCTCTAGAAGTTAGCGAGCGAAGCGAGCTTCAAACCAATGCGAGCGAAGCGAGCCGAAATTTTTAACTTAATGTAGCTTTAAACCATCTCTAGAAGTCTCTAGAAGTTAGCGAGCGAAGCGAGCTTCAAACCAATGCGAGCGAAGCGAGCCGAAATTCTTAACTCAATGTAGCTTTAAACCATCTCTAGAAGTCTTTAGAAGCTAGCGAGCGAAGCGAGCTTCAAACAAATGTGAGCGAAGAGAACCAAATTTTTTAACTCAATGTAGTTTTAAACCATTTCTGGAAGCCTCTAGAAGTTAGCGAGCGAAGCGAGCCGAAATTTTTAACTTAATGTAGCTTTAAACCATCTCTAGAAGTCTCTAGAAGTTAGCGAGCGAAGCGAGCTTCAAACCAATGCGAGCGAAGCGAGCCGAAATTTTTAACTTAATGTAGCTTTAAATCATCTCTAGAAGTCTCTAGAAGTTAGCGAGCGAAGCGAGCTTCAAACAAATGCGAGCGAAGCGAGCCAAATTTTTTAACTCAATGTAGTTTTAAACCATTTCTAGAAGTCTCTTATAATATAAGTAAGAAGTAAGATTTTACATCCCTAATACATTTAGTTGAATGTCCAGGGTAATAAAATTTAATGACTTTTATGTTGCAGAAACGGATGAAATTATCGCGCAGTTATTTGTCAGTTGACTCAAATTGCGTCCACTTGTCAGTATGCCTCATAACAAGAGGATTTATACACCACACTAGTTTCGACGATGTAGATTGTGTGCTTATTTACCTACTATAGACTTCGACTTTGAAACAAGACGAGACACTTACCTTAAAACTGAGTTCATCTGTTCTCTGGGCGGACAGCGGAATTCCCTGGTCTTCTTGGCAGCCACGGCGCTCGGCAAATCTGACTGCTTGATTTCTTGGTAACGTCTGAAAGCAAGAAAAATATGCGTACATAATATTTAATCAGTTCAAGCTAGTATTATTGTTTCTGGTGGGCACAAGCATTGATTGATTGGGTTAGATTCCCGCTGCGGGAGTATTCTATCAGCCATCTGTCTCCCTTTGCTTAGTTGGGGGCTAGATGGTGCTGTATGATAATGTCCTCAAATATTTATATTTATACTAGCTGCCTCTCGCGTCTTTGCTCGCGTAGTAGGTACCCAGATGAAAAATAGCCTATATGTTAATCCAGTATATATCCGTTCAGCCGTTTAGGCGTGATTGAGGCACAAACATCCAAACTCACAAACTTTCGCATTTATAATATAAGTGAGGTTTATAGAATTTTTTTTTAAAGCAGGGTTATGCCGATGTTACCTCAACTGATCGCTCTGCAGATCGCCTACGAAGTCGTGAGCAAAAGCTATGATGGCTTCCACTCTATGCCTCAGTTGTATGTCGTTCAGATGTTGTTCCTGTGCTCGTCTTTTCCTTCTATAGGACATAATTAGAAACATTTATAGAAACTTCAAAAATTTATTTACAAAGACAATCTCTAATATCATTAAAAACTTTCAGGTAATCGGTGTAATAATAAGTAAGTAAGTTCGTATGAGCTAGTGGCCAACTCTTGTGACGGAGTTTTTAGGCCGCCTGAAGGCCTCTAAGAAAATAGAGTGATAGGTTAGCGTGGGCATGTTATGCGGAGGGAAGAAAGTCGTGTTACAAGGAAAGTGCTGAATATGAATGTGGATGGATACACGGACAGAGGAAGGCCTAAGAAAAGATGGATGGATTGTGTGAAAGAGGACATGCGTATGAAAGAAGTGAGTACTGAGATGACGAATGATAGGAGAAGATGGAAGAGGAAAACATGTTGTGCCGACCCCACCTAGTGGGATAAGGGCAGGAAAATGATGATGATGATGATGATGATGATGGTGTAATAATATTTAAAATAATAATGTTTAATTTTTTTATAATATTTATTTATATGTATGTATACATATATTGTATATATTTTTGTAGATATATATTATTTGTATATATTTATATTGTGTGTAGTATATCTTATTAGTTTATTATATTTGTAAGCTTATCTTTATGTTTTTCTTTTTTATGTCTCTGTACACATAACTTCCACTTATGTTAAAGCCTCTCCCTTGCCTCACAGGTTTGCTGGCAGAAAACTCTTTAAGAGTTAAGCTCGCCTTTGTACATGTACTTTTTAATGTTTTGTGTGTATTTGTTTCGTTTCGTGCGTGTACAATAAAGAATTTCAGATAATGGAAACTTGTGGGTAAGGCAGTAAAAATTTGAGTAAGAGTGTACTCACAGGAAGAGTATATTATCAGGAAGAGTACTAACAGGAAGAATGTACTGTCAGGAAATTATACTCGCAGGAAGAGTGTACTTACAGGAAGAAGGTATTCGCAGGAAGAGTGTACTGTCAGTAAGTGTGTACTCACAGAAAGAGTGTACTGACAGGAAGAGTGTACTCACAAGAAGAGGTTCTCATTGGTGCCGCTCACGGGGTCGCGGTTGTGCACTTGGTTGGTTGTAACTGCGTCCGCCAACGCCTGCATCACGAACTCACGGACCACCTCCAGCGGTAAGTAGGGGGAGTAAAAGTTGCTGATCTCCGTTATACTCTCTCTGAAACAAGATGTTTTGCGAGATGAAGATAAATTGGGACTGGAAGATTTTCTATCGAAATAACAACATTCAGTACCTATTTGTAGGAATTCACAGTTAAAATTACATGTGTCAGAACAAAATTAAGTTTAAAATCTTTACAGATATCACGTGAGTTTGCTTGCTTTTTTCATTCTTCATCTGCGGTCGAACACTCTCTGTTTGCAGCGAGCGGAGGCTGTGCCCCATCTCTGGGTCTTCGTACAACGCCTTCAGTTCCGGTCCCAGGGGGATCACGAACTCGTTTTTGCACACCTCCCTGGAAAAAACAAAAACTAGCAAAAAAAGTAAGAACTTGTCTGTTATATAATTATCTTCTTGATTCTTAGACATTATGGGCATGCATTATTATTATTATTATTATTATTATTATTATTATTATTATTATTAGCCCATTATCGTCCCACTGCAGGGCAAAGGCCTCCCTATCCCCCTTCCACCTTTCTCTATCCTGTGCTTTGGAGGACCAATCCTTCATGAATGAGTCCAAGTCGTCCCGGCATCTCAGTGTTGGTCTGCCATGATGCCGTTTACCACCATTAGGAGCCCACTCGGTAGTGGTTTTCGCCCATAGGTCATCCGACATACGGCAGACGTGCCCTGCCCAGTTCCACTTCAAAGTGGCTGCTTTCCGAGCAACGTCAGCGATTTTTGTTTTGGAGCGCAGTATGGTGTTGCGTATTCGGTCAGTGAGTTTTACTCCGAGAATACTGCGCTCCATCGCTCGCTGGCAAGCCCCGAGTGTGGACCTCTGCTGAGCCGTCAAAGACCAAGTCTGCGCGCCGTACGTGAGGATAGGGAGAATGCATACGTCAATGAGCTTGCGCTTAAGGGAGATTGCCTGCATGCATGCAGGCAATAAAATAACGAACGAAACTAAAGTTCACACAATCACTTTAATAAAGCTACGATCTCAATAATTAAATTTGAATACAGATAAGTACTTTAAATTACAAAACGGAACGGAACGGAATGACAGAAGTCAAAAACTCGTCACTTGAGATTGAGACGTGCTCAACTCTGATGCATTTGAGTATCCGGGGGTTATACTATATGCTTCTCTCCCCGAGCATGTCGTAAAAGGCGACAAAGGGATCTTCTCCAAAATGATGGACCACCTATATGGGCGATGGGCTGATCACCTGTCACCATGGTTCGCCATATCCATCTTGGAAGTTTGGATCAGAAGTGGTTGCAAGTTTTATTATGTTTACTTGTGGCTCTGCCCACCTCATTAGGGATACGGCGTTATAATATGTATGTATGTATACTATAATATTGGAAAGCTTTAGTTTGCTTGAAATTACCGGCGTAAAGCTCAAAACGCAACGATAGCGCGTACTTTACCTGTGCTGCCACCTAGTATTTCATAATTCTGTTCTTTTCTAGATGCTGTTCAAGCGAAGCTGGTGTACTCACATGGTAGTGGCGTGCGACTCGAGATGCATCGCAATGAGGATGTCGTAGAAGCCCTGGCGCAGTGGACCAGACATGTACTGAGGCTGTATTGCGTACAGCAATTGCTTCTGATCCACGTGTTGGCATAGTGCGTGGGCAGCTCTGAAATATAACAATTTAAATGTAACAATCTAAAACACACGCACACAGTCATGCTTACACATATACACTAAACTTCTTAATATGCACATGTAACTTAAAATAACATAACTTAACATAGCTCTTTTATTGTGAATGCAAAAGTTTGTGAAGATGTGACGATGCTTGTGCCTCATAATTTACTTCTAAATGGCTGCATGGATTGAGTGAAACTTTAGATATGCATAGCATGTGTGCTGTGAGTATTTTTGTGTTTTATGGTTTTAATGCATTTATTATTACTTATTATACCTACGCAACCCCATGTACCCATACTTTAACACTAACACACACACACACACACACACATCTCATGATTTCTGATTTATTTAACATAATATAACTGTCATGAGCTGCCCCTCCTAATGTAGCACATGAGTAGGTAGGTATGCCTTTAAGTCACTGTTGCAAATCTGAAACGAGGCAGAAATCATTGTTATTGTTTTTATAGGTAGGTACATACTTTCATGTTTTTGGAAATAAAGATTATATTCTACTAATATAATGAAAGTGAAAGTTTATTAATTAAAATTTAAATTAATTTATTTTAGTTCGCTGATGCTCTCACAAATACTATTATGTAATACCTACTAAAATAAATAGTTGATTAAAATATTACCCTTGTTTGATTTAATTCCTCTCTTGTTCGGAGGTAGGAAATTTGATGTAGGTTGGCATCATTCAAGGCATTCACCGCTTACTCTATGCAGAGGCTTACAGGTGCTAACCAAAAGTTTCCCACTGGCTTTTGATAGCTACTGGTGATCAGGAAATTGAGAGTTGTAAGTATCTGGAAAAATACAGTAAATATAGTAGGTTTCAGTCTAACCTAATACCTAACCTAGGTACCATTTTATTATTGTTCAATAAATTAAGTTTAGCTAACACAATACTTACTTTGACTTCTGTTGTAATGCTAGAACATCTCTGAGGCCCAGAATTAACTAGCCTGCCTCCAAGAACGCCGCACAATACCAAAACAACTCTTTGGCCACCTTATAAAATAGCACGAAAAATTTAGGGTCCAGCTCAGCAGAATCCCTTGACAGTCTCCTATTTATGTGTGGGCGTTGCTGGCGCCAGCATATCATACGTTGTCTTCGAAGAACAACGTCCATTTTTATCACTCCGTTAAAATATTATGTAAGTATGTAAACTCAAAACGTAATTTTTAACTGATTTCTTCATTTATTTCGATTTGCAAACTTTTTGAACACTACGACGCGGGTTGTTCCCAAAATCTTTCTGCCGCCATATTTTTCTTATACCACAGATAATAATAATTTCTTTTATCATTCGATTCCAACCAAAGACAACACACTGGCCGGTAGAATAGTTTGATTAACATCAGCAACTGTCAGTTGGTTAATTTTGGCTGAGGTTAAGGCGATTGTGACAAACTCATTTTACCAACGGGATTTAACCCATTTAAACAAACTTAGACATGACATGTATATCCAAGTTTTTTTCAAAACAAACAATGCAATATGTCAGTCAATATTTTGATTGATAATTCGTTCGGAAACAAGTTGTGGTTGGTTTGATGTAGCTAACCATTTTACGTTATATATATATTTTTTTTGTTCTCTAAACTTTAAAATATAACGAAAGTATTAGTAGAAAGAGTTTAGCAATTTTATAATTCAATATTTATTTACTTGAGATGAAAATTGTAAACAAAAAAATAAAATCAATCTAAAACCGATCGTTTTCCGAAAGACCGGATGCTTGATTTTGAACGAATCACGTAAAACCAAAACACGGTCATAGACAACTAGTCTTATGGCATGCAGAATACAGTTCTTGATTTCACACCATGGCGTGTCTCGTTTGTGTTTAGAGACACGATGACATTTGGCTCGTTACGTGGCTCGTTTTCTTTGGTCATCGTGAATAGGGCCCCTGGTGGTTCTATTTTTCATGAAAAACATGCCAAAAATAAAGAATTTACAGGTAATTATGACATCAGCTAAATGAGAAAAATCGGCTCTTTAATTTGATATAGGTTATGTGCAGTTTTAGACCAAAAATTGATTTCAGGTGTTCATCCCTTTTCACCCCTTTAGAGGTTGAATTAGGAAAAATGCCTTCTTAGTACACCCCTCCGTACCAAGGTTTGCCTACACTGAAAATTTCAAGTCTCTACGTCCAGCGGTTTAGGCTGTGCGTTGTCTGTCAATCAGTCAGTCAGTCAGGACAAAGATTCTGAGATATAAGAAGATTCAGCCAAACTGTAGATACAATTTATGTAATCAAACCATCGCTTAACTTTTGTTATTATTTACCTGTTATTACGACTACCTAAATAAACCTCGCAACATAAGTTTTGTACACCTTAATTTAACTATTAGTACTACTTAAAAGTTCCATTAACATACTACTAATATTATAAACGCGAAATTTTGTATACACGTAGGTACACAAACTCCATACATGTATGGATGTTTGTTACTCTTTCCCAAACCGCCCAAACGGCGGAAGGGATTTGAATGAAACTTGGAATAGGTACACATAGTACCTACATGTAGGTACCTACTGGATTAACATATAGGTAGGCTATTTTTTATCCGGGTACCACGCGAGCAAAGCCGCGGGCGGCAGCTAGTGTAATGATAAAGTAAGTTTAGGGCCGCAACCATTAGACAACCAGTGCTCTCTCGAAATAACTAGTAAAGTACCTAGGTAAGTTCGTATGAGCTAGTGGCCAACTTTTGTGACGGAGTTTTTAGACCGCCTGAAGGCCTCCGTCATGGCTTAGCGACTTGAAGCCGGGACCAACAATTTAACGTGTCCTCCGAATGGAAGCGCTCGGCGTAATGCCACTATCGGTCACCCATCCCAATTGTGACCGCGCACAACGTTGCTTAACTTCAACGATCAATCAAGTACGCTACGTCACGAGCGCTTCTAGTTGAAATAACTAGTGGCACGGCTAGATAGATTGCACTTTGGGGTATACTTGTGAATGTTGCCTGAACTAAAGATATTTAAAATTGAATTTGAATTTATTTAGACAAATCTATTATTATTATTTACATATACACATAATAACCTCCAACATGATGAGATGCAATAAGCAAGTATTCCCAAGGAGGGTTGACGTCAGGCAGGCGGCCGGTCATAAAACACCTTAGCCAAAACTCTTACAGCATGATCCAAGGATCATGTGCCGACTCCACATAGAGTGGGATAAGGGCAGGAAAATGATGATGATGATGATGATGACACATAATAACCAAATTTTCCTTTTTTTACAATAATGTACAAAACGAGTAAAAGGGTAACACCTAACATTTTCTTTATTTGTTTTATTTTTAGCTATCACAATAAAACGATTCTATTCTACTTTCTTGTTCACACTCAACAACATATTCTCCATTCTCTTCATCTTCTGTCTCACTCTCTTCTTCTCGTGTCGTCTGTAATGCTTCATCAATGAAGAATTATTTATATACTTCTTATTGCATTCAACGCATTCGAACTTTTTGTCCCCTAGATGTATTTTAATATGACTGTCGAGGTTGCATTTTTGTGTGAAACTTCTCGAACATATTTGACATGTGAAGTTCTTCTCTCCTGTGTGTATTCTAAAATGGCGTTCATAATCTGTCCTCCGGTAGAATGCCGCGCCACATTCTACGCATATGAACCTCTTTTCACCTGAAAAAATGAAAAAGGTTAAAATAAAAAGTATGGTCATATACAATAAGCATTAGGAGGCCACCATACGATCGCATCTAGATCGATTTCAAAGATAATTGAAAAAGATACATACGGATTTCGTGTGTTGTCACAAGGTGTGAAAAAAGAGTGAGACCGCTCAAAATATTGAAATCAAATAAATTAATATTTGTGGACATTCCACACAGCGCCATCTAGCCCCAAACTAAGCAAAGCTTGTACTATGGGAACCAGGTGGCTGATAATAGACATGAATATAGACATAATTATCACGCCCGTATCCCTAATGGGGTGAGCAGAGCCTCAAGTAAACATATAAAAACTTGCAGCCACTTCGGATTTAAAGTCCTAAGATGGATATGGTGAACCATGGTGACAGGTGATCAGCCCATCGCCCATATGGGTAGTTCATCATTTTGGAGAGGATACTTTTTTCTCTAAGTGTTAATTTTTTACTTTAAAAATTATTAATATTTCATTTTCAGTTTGAATAAACAATTTTTATAAACTAACAAGAGAGTATGAAACTACATCGATTTTGGTGAGCAAAATCCCAAGTCGAGAAGAAGGCGAAGGGACTAACGGACTCTTTACTAAGGGACTCTTACCCCCGAATACTCAAAGACTCAGAGTTGAGCACGTCTCAACTCACGGTTTCTGATGAAAATCTATCAAAAAATCGACATTTGAGACATGCTCAACTTTGAGATGCGTTTGAGTATTCGGGGGTTAACAACAAAAAGTCCAGTTTTACCTTTCCCATGTTGCTTCAACTCGTGTTCTCTTAAGTGTGCCAACTGTGTGTACGCTTTCCCGCATTCCTTACAGGCATGTCTCCTCTCCCGCTCCTCCCCTAGATGTGTGTTCAAATGTCTTTTTAAGAGGCAATTTGTGTGGAACATCTTAGCACAGACATTGCATTGGAAGTTCCTAGGAGCCTGTTCACCTGTGTGAGTCCGCATGTGGTTCCTGAAGTTTAAGGCCTTTTTGAACATTTTTGCGCAGTTCGGGCATTGGATCGGGTCTTTTTGCGGTTTTCTGAAATTAATAGTACAATTATTCATCCAAAAGTGATATGATTTTATTATTTGTCTGAATGTAGATGGTGTATCTTTGTGCCTCAATCAGTGTAATCCCAGAATACATAAATAAATAAATATTTGTGACAATTTAACGCGCCATCCGATGCACGGATGCGCTCAGCTAGTAATGCCACTTACGGTCACCCATCTACATTGTGACCGGGCACAATGTTGGTCAACTTCAACAAACAATCAAGAATGTCTAAACAAGCTACGCCACGAGCGTTTCTCAGGCCTGAGGTGTAGTAATACAATTTTCCTATAGGAAGATGGACAGAAGAGATGATCAAAATCAATAGTACCATGGTACTTGTAGTTTCTGATACCCACAACACTGGGATTCCTAGTGGGCTTTTGAACTAAGCATGTGACTGTTAGGTGTGAATCTTCGTCAGAAATAGAATTAGTCCAGCTACGAGTGATGATGAGGTAGGCACCTTCGAGGTTTGGGTTTGGCAGTATCGCTGTCATCATCAGATCCATCTGACACTTCTATCACATCACAATCCACCTCAATCTTTTCAGCTTCTGCGGCAGTGGTTTCCATTTATAAAAAGTATTCGTTTCTGAAAAATATATAAATCATTTAACATTTGAGCACACAAATATTTTACAAATACAATAATAATGAAATAATTACCTAGGCTACTGCAATATTTTTATTCAGTGAGGTTTGTTTATTTGTTCGTGCTAGTGGCCAACTCTAGTGATGGAGTTTTTAGGGCGCCTAAAGGCCTCCGTCATGGCTTAACAACTTAAAAGCCGGGACCGACAATTTAACGTGCCCTCCGAAGCACGGAAGCGCTCAGCTCGTAATGCCACTTGCGGTCACCCATCCCAATTGTGACCGCGCACAAAGTTGTGAGGTATTGCAGCCAGTGTCTTATGCACACTTCCACTGTCTGATGATTTGAATCAGGTGAGCTAACTAGACTGTTTATTTGTTTCTTTTGTGTTTTGTAAATACTTTTAGTTGTAAGTTTATTTTTGTTAGTAAAAGTATTTTATTTCATTACTTTATGAATATTGGTTCGCAGAAACTATTGGATAGCTAAAAAGGTAAGTACACTTATGTCTGACAATATTGTATTGATTAATTTGAGGCCTATATTACAGCCAAACTGGAAATACAATTTATGTAAACAAACCATCAATAAAACATACTATTTATTACATGTTTATGGAACTTTAAGTACTACAAATAGGTTATTAAGGTGTAAAAACTTATGTTGTGATATTTATTTACCTAAAACTAAAGTGATTGTTTTTTTTAACCTATTTCGTCCCACTGCTGGGCAAAGGTCTCCCCCATGGATTTCCAGACATCTCTGTCCCGAGCCAACTCCCACCACCCTCTCTCGAAGGCATCGAGCTCGTCCCGCCAACGCTTTCTCGGCCGACCCTGACACCGCCGCCCCTCAGGTGTCCAGGCTGTGGTGATTGTAATCATGAAAAATATGCAACAGTTTGTTTACATAAATTATTGTGTCTCCAAATTGGCTGAAGTATAGTTACATATTTATTTATTACAATAGGTAGGACCTATAGATAGGTAGGTAAGTACCTATGAAAAAATATATTTTATAGTGTGCCCTGTGTAGGTATCTTGAAATCTACCCACTGAAAGGCTATATAGATTTGATATCTTTGACTCTCTTGGAGTAGGTACTTATGCAGGTATGTAGAAATTATTTCATTTATTAGATTATATCAACATACCTCTGATAAAATGAAAATAATCCGTACAGTAACAGAAGGATTCTTATGTATTTGATGTACTATCCCAGTTAATTTATAGCGCATTTACTACATAAGCCGGAATAATAAGAAAAGTAAATTAAAAACATCAAGAACAAGAATTCATTATTATTGTTTTCATTCATAGAAATGGAAAAAGTGTGAAAAGGAACAATGTTTGTCAGTTTGACAGTGACAGTGACATTGATAGCTCAGAAAAATCTACGCATAAATGGACATTGGCCGCTATTTAAGAACTGAACTATAATAATAATAATAATAAAACTTTATTTCAGACACAGGTCCATAGAAAAACTATGCTCGATGACTGAACTGAACTAGATGGTACACTGTCAATATTCAATTCAATCAATCAAAGTCATAAACTTAAAAACTAAGAAAAAGCGTTGCGTGCGCTTGATCACCGGGCTCTTGATTGTGGATTTAAATCCTTTCCCAACGTTCTATACAATTACAATTAGATTTTAGCACCATGTTTTAGTATAAACTGATTGTGACTGTCTAATCTACCTTTATATGTCTGTCGTCGCATCCGCAAGGTAGGTAATAACCTCTAGAAATTGAAAAAATATCGATGTGTTTTCCCTCCCTTTTTTGTATATAACGAATAATGAAATTCAATATTTTCAGGCAATCTTCAAGATGAACAGCTCCCAAAGAATACTGCTCCTTCTCTGCGTAACGCTATCAGCCTACTTCACGACCTCAAAAAACATCTTCGACAAAGTCTATGTGACCATACCGGTTGTGATTGATGAGTTATTCCACGTACCACAAGGCTTGGCATACTGTAACAATAATTACTCGTACTGGGACCCAAAAATTACCACTCTCCCCGGTCTGTATTTAGTATCTTCAACGGTTCTAGGATCATATTTCGAATGCAATTTGTACAATTTAAGATTTATCAATCTGATTGCTTCATGTGTGAATTTGGTTCTGTTTGTATCTATTCTGAAATATGTTTATTTCATTGAAATAAGAAAGTCTAAAATCGTGTTGCAAGCACTAAGTCTAACGATTCTACCACCTCTGTATTTCTTTTCTCTCGTATATTATACTGATACATTATCCGTTACTTTTCTGTTGGCATTCTTTAGAGTCTGTTTTACCAGTAAAAACAAACACTTGATATTTGTGTTCGGTTTTCTGAGTGTACTGATGCGGCAAACTAACATAGCGTGGGTTGCCATGACTTTCGGCTATAAAACACTTGATATTCTACTTAAAAGCTCCCGAGTATTTGGCAACCAATACATAACAAACGTAAAGCTAAGTAAGAACTCCCTGATTGCCCGTGATATAGATAGTTCTAAGCTAAAACGTTACTACAATCTGTCTGATATGTTTATTGCTCTTAAGTATCATTTTGGGACATGCTTTACAAATTTTTTCAACTTTTTGTCTCTTCAAGACTGGCTGGTACTGTTCACACATGGCACTTTACTCTCTCTCTTTGCGATTTTCGTTTATGTAAATGAATCTATTGTACTAGGCGATAAACAGGCCCATGAGGCATCATTACACATTCCTCAATTGTTGTACTTTCTCTTATTCTATGGAGTGTTCGGTCTTCCCTATGTTATATTCAACCTGCCATCGACTCTCCAACTTTTGAATAACAATAAACTGAATATTTTGCTACTAGCAATGTCGATGGGAGCTATAGTACATTTTAATACAGTTGTCCATCCATATCTGTTGGCAGACAATAGGCATTTCACATTCTATATTTGGAATCGATGGTTCGGCAAATATGATTTCGCTGTATATGCTACCATTCCAGTATATATATTCCTCCTTTTCAGTTTGTATGATAACTTAAAAGGTCAAAATTGTATTTCATTCCTGCTACCTTATTCAATTTGTCTATTTCTAGTGTTAGGGCTGCAAAAGATGATTGAAGTAAGATATTTCTTGATTCCATACATTATTTTGAGGCTGCGTTTTGTCCGTCCTCCTTACTACCTAGTTTTGTTTGAGTTGTTTTGGTATCTCGGTATTAATGTTGCGGCTTTTTATGTATTTTTCAATAAAGAAGTTATGTGGAATGACTTTCACTATCCTCAAAGGATTATTTGGTAAAAGTTAAGTTAAATATAGGTCGCGCCATGTAAGAGAAACCACGGAAAAAGTTTGAATGTTGGTATTGTATCCTTGAAAATATTTTCTTATTGTTTATTCAGGTGTGAGGTTTATTTTATGAAAAAGAATAAATACATATACCTAAACAATAAGCCAACACTTGTCTTCTGTTAACAAAAATGGACTTCGCAAATTTTTCCCGCGGTTTTTCTTACGTGTCGCGAACTATAACTACCCTATTTTTGTAGTAATTGCATTTATTTCACTTATTTGTGTATTATGCCAAATAATAGTGCCTAGAAATATTAATTTTAAGATTCTCCAATTTAAATGTAATTTCAATTTATATTTTAGTAAGAAGTCATTATTTTTTATTTTTATAAGAAATGTAATTTCAAGACATCTCAATAATATTAAGTATTTTTTTGTAATTCGATATGAAATAAGTAGTAATAATAATATTTTGTTTTATTCACGTCATAAAATAAAATTACCACTACTATACTATGTACTTACTTGTGTCACTAGTTCTTTTAAACCAGTGTGGTGAAAGGTTTAGTGCGCGCCCTTACTGCTGTCATAAGGAAAAATGACGTATCTGACATTTTTTTTTATAATCGAGTTATATACATCATCGGAATCAGTAAAAAAAGACGCATCTACCAGTATTTTTTTCTCCATTTCGAAATTTTATGTAGAAACGTCCTTTTTTCTTATGACGGCAGTTTAGTAGAACAAGTTATCGTAAAGGCTGCGGTGCAAACGAGCCACGTAAAAGTAGACTAAGGGATAGATAGATATAGGCTGGTACTTATAGGTATCCTCTCCAACATGATGCACCCTCTATACGGGCGATGGGCTGATCACCTGTCACCATGGTTCACCATATCCATCTTGGGACTTTGAATCAAGAGTGGCTGCAAGTTTTCATAAGATTACTTGTGTCTCTGTCCACCCCTTAAGACTTGCGTGATAATAATGTTATGGTATGATTTTTTTATTTTATAATGTGAAATTACTACATTCCTAAAAGATTATGAAATAAAATATTATGGCTGTTTCTGACTCATTTAATATGGTAGTTAGATATTTTATACCTTTGCTTATTTATTTAAAGTATCTACACAGTATAAATAGATATGAATCGATCTTACTAAAATGAGGAATTCTTAAAAAATAGTTCCCAGTCAATTCCTAGATGGCGCTATACCGGAAAACTTACCCCAGAATACTCAAACGCGACTCGGAGTTGAGCACGTCTCAAATCACGATGACAAGCTGACAGCTTTTGATGAAAATCTGTCAAAAATTCGTCACTTGAGACGTGCTCAACTCTGGAGATGCGTTTGAGTATTCTGGGGTTAGTCTCAGTCAACTAATCAAATTCTGATTTGGCCGACATTTAATTTCTGGTCATTTAATTATAGTCTGCCTGACATCAGGACTTTGAAGAATAAATACATTTATTTATTGTTCCCTCAGAGCAATAATTGTTCCGATGTATCCTAGCGTCATCTAGGATGCCATTAGGGAACTAACTCCTAAGAATGTTCCGTTCTTGAGTAGGTACAGGTAATTGGTAATTTACTTGGGTAATTTAACATTTCTATGGCATTAAAATAAAACTAATAGGCTTATAAGAATAGGTATGGAATGTTTTTGTATTAGACAGGTACCTACATAAAAAGTATAGTCTGCGCCAGATATGAAAAACCGCGGGAAAAATTGAATATAGAAATTTTTGATCAACGACGGGTTTGCCACCGTGCGTGGTATCTAAATAATATTTTTTATGAAATAACCATGCATGTTGTGGTTACCTCATACCTGTTTATAGGTTTCAACAATTTGTTTGTTATTTAGATATACTTAATAAAGAAACATTACACCCTAATAAATCAATACGAAAATCCTTTGGGTGCAATAGTATCCAAGTTAACTTTTTCTCGCGGTTTTTCTTACGCTGCGCGACCTATGGCTAATTAAGATATTAACCACATGAAATATAATTTATTTCAAAGTAAAATCAGGGTCTCTATTAGACAAAGTACAAAATCTACCATATTCCGAAGATTCATAGACAAAAATGTATAGGTACATAAAGATACCTATTAAACATACAATTTCAAATCCTACCAGCAGAAAAAATAAGACATCAAAAATAAAAATAAGTAAGTTAAATGGCCAAAGGTCGGACAAAAGATAAGTACAGCTATCCAACGAGGTAACGTCGCCAGCCTTTTGGGGAGGTTACCTGCGGTCGGTGATCTGAGCTCTGTTTTCTATCTGTAGGCGAACTTAGATAAACCGAGCTCATTTTCATTTCTTATTATTATACCGATTAAGTACCTTAAAATTTTTTAATGCTATTATAGTTTGTCTTTGTAAATAAATCATTTGGCCTCGCTTTGATGTAAATAGGAAAAGAGTTTGTTGAGTTAGTTAATTGATTTTACTCTGACTTTTTGAAGTTTTGTTCTGTCCATCCAAAGGTTGCCTGGAAAATATCACTTTTAGCGATAAGGCCATCCATTGTATGACGCATATTTAAGTACTTATTTTGATTGAATTATTTTTTAATGTTTTTCTTGTGTTTTTAAAATAAAGATATATGATATTGTATTGATTCAGGGCTTTGCAGAAGTTCTTCTGAATCAATAAATATTAAACATCTAGTACTAATTTGCTTAAATCTGGACGGCCTCGGTGGCGTAGCGGGCGATTGCTCGGCAGAGACGCAAGAGACGCGGGTTCGATTCCCGCTGCAGAAGAAATGTTTGCATGATCTGTAAATATTTCTTCCGGGTCTGGGTGTTGTGGTAGCATGGTACTCGTAGTTTCTGATACCCACGACACAGGGCATCCTAGTGTGGGGTCAGGACTATGTATGTGACTGTTGGCTGTTATTTATTTAAATAAGCCTTACCAAAGTGCAGGGAAGTGAACCGCCCGCCCGCCCGCTACAAAAACCGTGCAAAGCTCTTTCGAAACAGCATACACAATTATGCCTGTCTGAGGCAAATGAGTACCTACTAGATATTTATTATTTAGTATATTACAGTAATGAGTAATACTGCCTTCATAAGAAAAAAAGACGTTTCTACATAAAATTCAGAAATGGAGAAAAAAAAAATACTGGTAGATGCGTCTTTTTTTACTGATTCCGATGATATATAACTTAATTATGAAAAAAAATGTCAGATACGTATTTTTTCTTTATGACGGCAGAATAGTAGGTACTTACATATTGTTTGGGTATTATTTATTATGTAATAAATCGTTTTACAACTAATTTTATATAAGGAAACTCTTTTATTACAATAAACTAAAATTACAATGGAATTATAACAATATTTCAATGGACTTACGCTCATAGTAGAATACTAAAGGCCCGTTATAATAATATGCTCACTAACGCAAAATTTAGTTCATGTTTCCTTAACTCAGACATCCCCCTGGTCATTAAAATAGTGCGGGGCACGAAAAAAAATTACAGTAGTTGCCCGATATTTAGAAAAGAAGAAACATACCTAAAACAAATGACACTTAAACAGTTTAAATTTCCCTTTTCCTCAATACGAGTAGGTACCAACATTAATCTAGTAGATGCACCTTAAAAAGCTGGACAAAACTTTTGATTTAACTTAGAAGATAAACTTCTTGCATATGATCTAACAAATTTTCTACTAATAAAAAAGTAATTTATAAAAAATAACAAAATATCAAATAATAAAATGCATCTTCTCACTTTTATTTGTTACATTTATATTAAAAACATTTGTCTAAATGATTTAACGTAAAATCTTCTAAAATCTATGGTAACATTTATTATTATAAAATTTGACTAAGCAAAGCACAATTTGAGCTTTTAATAAGCGCTAGCAAACTCAAGTTTGTTCTATCACATAAAGTGTCACATCACAATTATAATTTTACTAAGTAAATACATCACAATTATAATAAATAAACTATTTAAATCAATTTTAAACTACTCCCACAAATTATATCTGAACGGGATTTAAACCCAGGACCGAATTTTCCTTCATGGTGAAGGTCTTCAAGTATTATATCATCTAGCCTCAGAGGCCAGATGGCGCTGTGTGAAATTTCCGCAATATTTTATTCGAGAATGGGACTTTTGGATCAAAAGTTGCTGCAAGTTTTCTTATGATACCTTGTGGCTCTGCCCACCCCATTAGAGATACTACTCTGATAATATAATCTGTATGTATTGGAGAGTATCAAATCACAATAATACGTGTAAAGTTGGGATTAGAATGGAATCAAAAATCCAGAGACAGTCTACAGGTACATAGTTTTTGGGAGTAATTTAAAATTATACATAACAGCTATAAGCGCTTAAATATAATTATAAAAATAATTTAGAAAATCTGAATTAAGTACATTTTCTAACTATATTTAAACACATAAAGTATGGATGGGTTTCTCTCATCAAGTTTACTCATTCACCGCTTTTAGAGTTCCGTACTCGGAGGGTGCAAACGGGACCCTATTACTAAGCCTCCGCTGTCCGTCCGTCCGTCTGTCAGCAGATTGTATCTCATGAACCGTAATAGGCAGAGTTAAAATTTTCAGTGTGTATTTCTATTGCCGCTATAACAAAAATATAAAAAATAAAAGGGGCCTCATACAACATTTTTTATATACGATAGTACCTACGGAAGAAATTTTCTGCATAGAAAAATCCATTGGTACACGACAGGGTTTGAACCCACGACCTTAGGATCGGAAGGCGGGGTCACTACCAACTAGACCACCAGTGCTCTCTAAGGACAAAGAGTAGCCTATATTATGTTATTCCAGCACATGAATCTGTTCATTTTTTTCTCTGCTGGACTGGGAGTAAAGAAAGAACATAGAATGCGTCCAGCTGCTTCTCTCTCCGAGCATGTCGTAAAAGTCGACTAAGGAGTACCTTCTCAAACATGATGGACCATCTATATGGGCGATGGGCTGATCACCTGTCACCATGGTTCATATCTATCTTTGGAGTCTTGGATCAGAAGTGGCTGCAAGTTTTCTTATGATTACTTGTGGTTCTGCCCACCCCAATTATGTATGTATATATGAATCTGTTCAGCCTTTACGCCCGAGCCATAAACATCGTCACATCCTCACAAACTTTAACATTTATAATATTAATAGGGCAGGAATGTATCTGCATTATTGTTTTACTAGCTGCCGGCCGCGGCTTCGCTCGCGTGGTACCCGGATAAATATCCCATACGTTAATCCAGCACTCATGTACTATGTATATTCAAAGTTTCATTCGAATCCATTCAGCCGTTTAGGCGTGAAAGACTAACAAACATCCATACATCGAATACAAACTTTCGCGTTTACAATATTAATTTTACACGAGTTCACTCAATTTTGCATAATACGAACTGAATTTTTCCTGTATGTTAGGGGAATCCCCGGCATGTTAGTTCACTTAACTTGCATTATCCGAACTGATTTTTTCCTGTATATTAGGGGAATCCCCGGCACGTTGACACTTCGTGCGTTCGGATATTTTGTTTTATATCCACTTGTCGTCTTTCTTGGCGATGAGCAATGGCGTGTCTTCCTCCTTTTTGGGAGAGTCTGGTTTGCCGTTAGTACAGGCGGCATGCCGGGACACTATGTACGGAACCCCGGACAAAGCCGACGACAAAGGATTGTAGTACTGACGATAGCAGAATATAGCTGTGGTGTAGCCTATTACTGAGCCGACGAGGATATCTGGATGGAAAAATGCAACATTATTACTTACTAGCTACAGCCGATGGCCTCGCTCGAATTGTACCCGGATAAAAAGTTGCCTATATGTTATACCAGCAAACGTATTATGTGTATTCCGAGTTTCATTCAAATCCGTTCAGCAGTTTGGGCGTGATTGAGGCACAAACATACATCGTCACATCCACACACAGGCGCAATAAATTTGATTATATAAGATTTTATTGCACACATTATAAAACAAATGGAAGCCTTCTATATTTATTGGCATCGCGGCTAGGGGATGGAAATTGTTTATTTATATTTTGTAAATTTTTAGAAGATTAAGACGTGTACTAATGTGGCGGGGGTCATGTCCCCTGTGACCCCCCTCACCCCCATTCGGACTGCGCCTGTCCACACATCCTCACATCCTCACACATTCGCATTTTATAATATTAGTAGGATTCACCCCCGAATACTCAAACGCATCACAAAGTTAAGCACGATTTTCTGACAGATTTTCATCAGAAACCGTCAAAAACCCGTGAGTTGAGGCGTGCTCAACCCTGAGTCGCGTTTGAGTATTCGGGGGTAAGACGTGTACGAATTTGGCGGGGGCCATGTCCCCTGTGACCCCCCCCAACCCCCTCTTCGGACTGCGCCTAAACTCATCCTTACATCCTCACACTTTCGCATTTTATAATATTAGTAGGATTTACCCCCGAATACTCAAACGCATCACAAAGTTGAGCACGTCTCAAATGACGATTTTCTGTCAGATTTTAATCAGAAACTGTTAAAAAACCGTGAGTTGAGACGTGCACAGCTCTGAGTCGCGTTTGAGTATTCGGGGGTAAGACGTGTACGAATTTGGCGGGGGCCATGTCCCCTGTGACCCCCCCATCCTCCCCTTCGGTCTGCGCCTGTTCACACATCCTCACACTTTCGCATTTTATAATATTAGTAGGATTTATTGTTCCTGATCCGTGAGTGTATCAGGGTGTCCTACCTTGCCAGTGGTGGTGGTAGTCGGCGGAGCGCGAGAGTGCGACGCAGGTGGCCAGCAGGAGAGGCGCCAGGGTCGCCAACACTCGCGCCGCCTGCCCGCGCCTCCGGGACACGACGCGAAGCCGGCCACACAACCACGCAGCACACACGCCCAGAGAACAGAACGATACTGAAACACAAAACACGAGTATAAGGTACGGACGGACGATATACAATGGCGCGGTCCGAAGGGGGGGTCACAGGGGACATGACCCCCCCACCAAAATCGTAACTAATGCCTTTTACCATCTATAGTAGATGATTTATACAGCGTCAGGAGGCAACCTTCACAGACGGGACGCCGTAGTGTCCGGGACGAATTATGATTGAGTAGGCTTGCCCAGCACCTATTCCATCCTCTCAGCTTGGTCGGCCTTGTCCACAGGAAAGACATAGTCAATACGTGCGGAGCTGACTAAGCCGCGGGTTTCCTCACGATGTTTTCCTTCGCCGTTTGAGAGTCAGTACTCTCAAAAGGTGAAGGAAAACATCGTGAGGATAGCGCACATAAATTTTTAGCACAGAAAAGTCCATTGGTACACGACGGGATTTGAACCCACGTCCTTAGTATCGGAAGGCGGGGTCACTACCAACTAGGCCACCAGTGCTCTCACTGTAGTACACCACCAAAATCGTAAACGAATTATTAATACTTGTTTTTTTAACATCCGACGAAAGAGGGTAGTGTTATTTTGTAGTGTATATCTATGTATCTGTTTGTGGCATCGTAGCGCCCAAACGAATGGACCGATTTTGATGCGGTTTTTTCTGTTTTAAAGCTAATGTGATCGAGATAGCTCTTGGCTATAGTTTATGAAGATGCGTTGAAGCGTTTGAAGATCATCAGCTCATTTACAGCTTTCACAGGTCCGATTGATTTGTTGTGTTCTGTTCGGGCTGAAATTTTTAATTGAATATGTTGTGTGCTTACAACTGCTGTGACCGCTCGGGAAGGACTTCCTTCCCTCCATGATGGACAGCACGTCTCCCGTGCAGACCAGATCCGGTGTGGCCACGCCGTCCGGGAAGCAGCGGTAGAAGAAATCTGGTCTTGGACGACCTGGGGGGGGGGGATTCACATACAAACATACTGTTAGGCTGATATTCATCATTATGACAGCCTCGGTGGCGTGGCGGGCGATTGCTCGGCAGCAACGCAAGAGGCGCGGGTTCGATGCTGTGGAAGAAATGTTTGCATGTTCTGCAAATATTTCTTCCGGGTGTTGTGGTACCATGGTACTCGTAGTTTCTGATACCCACGACACAGGGAGTCCTAGTGCGGGGTCAGGACTATATATGTGACTGTTGGGTGTTATTTATTTATTTATCATACAATCCTTCTAATATTATAAATGGGAAAGTTTGTGAGGATGTGAGGACGTGAGGATTGTGAGGTTGTGACGATGTTTGTGCCTCAATCACGCCTAAACGGCTGAATGGATTTAGATGAAACTTGAAATAATACATAGTATGTGTGCTGGAATAACATATAGGCTACTTTTTATCCGGGTACCAAGCGAGCGAAGCCACGGGCGACAGCTAATACATCATCATCATCTTCCTGCCCTCATCCCACTCTATGTGGGGTCGGCACAGCTAATACAATATCACTTTATTGTAAAAACACAAGAGAAACATAAAATACATACATAATGATCACGCCCGTATCCCTAATGGGGTGGGCATAGCCGCAAGTAATCATAAGAACACTTGCAGCCACTCCTGATTCAAACTCCCAAGATGGATATGGTGAACCATGGTGACAGGTGATCAGCCCATCGCGGTCAAGTGAGAGTCAAAGATGGGTTCCGTCATACATGTAGGTACATAAATGTTTCTTGTATGATACTATTTCTTATATGTATATAAGATACTTCTTCGCTGGACTGGGAGTAAAGAAAAAACATAGAATGCGTCCAGCTGCTTCTCTCCCCGAGCATGTCGTAAATGTCGACTGAGGGATAGTCTCTCCAACATGATGAGATACAATAAGCAAGTATTCTCAAGGAGGGTTGACGTCAGGCAGGCGGCCGGTCATAAAACACCTTAGTCAAAACTCTTACAGCATGATCCAAGGATCATGTGACGACCCCACATACAGTGGGATAAGGGCAGAAAGATGATGATGAAATATTTCTTGTATGGGGCCCTCTTTTTTTACACACACTCCGTGAACAACTCTTTACCTATACGGTTCATGAGATGCAGCCCTCTGACGGACGAACGGACAGCTAAGGCTTAGAAATAGGGTCCTGTTTGCACCCTTCGAGTACGGAACCCTAAGGAATTATTAATACCTGCTATAAGTTTTATTGTATCTGTTATGACTCCATTGATTCCTAAAGCTAATGACCACGCAAGGAGGATCTGAAACGAAATACACATAAATATTATAAATGCGAAAGCATATAACAATACTTACAGCATCATCTAACTCAACACAAAGCAAAGCTAGAGTATATTAGAGCTGTTTAGTTACCTAAGTAAATTAGTAGGTAGTCATTACGTATTTAGTATTAGTAAGCAGGAAACTTGGGATATACTATGTATGGAATAACATATAGGCTTCATTATGTATAACTTACAACTAACAAACTCGTATTTCTTAATCATTATCATAATTATCATTATACGACGACGTAATCAATCATTATCATTATACGACGACGTGATCAATCATTATCATTATACGACGACGTAATCAATCATTATCATTATACGACGACGTGATCAATCATTATTATATCATACGACGACCTCAGTGGCGTGGCGGGCGAGTGCTCGGCTGCAAGAGGTGCGGGTTCGATTCCCGCTACGGGAGAAATGTTTGTATGTTCTGCAAATATTTCTTCCGAGTCTTATGTAGTCACAAAAAAAAGTATATAAGTATTCTATCAGCCATCTGGTGCCCATAGTACAAGCTTTGCTTAGTTTGGGGCTAGATGATGCTGTGTGAAATGTCCACAAATATTTTATCATTACCTCCAATGCATCGTTACAGTCGTTGCAGACAGCCCAGGCTAGTAGGGACAGTGTACATGGCACTGATAGTACTATAGCCCACAGCGTACCACCCGGCACAAATGACTCTTGATGAGGGTACTTGTATTCCGTCTCTAGATCATTTTTGTGTATGACTCGGACGAACGGAGACATTGTCTCCATGTAGCTGAGGAATTGTAATAGTTTTTTATTGCTGAGCTGAATTGGCCTAATGAGAAATACTCCGACTTCAGGTATGTAGGTAACTCATTATCTTTATCATCTTTGTGTCCTTATCTCACTATGATAAGAAGGATAATGACCTCATCATGAACAATAAGATTTTTTTTAAATCTACTAATTTCTTAAATGAATTATCTAGAACAATAGCAGGTCTTTAGACAGTTATATCAAAAAAAGGCAAAAAAAACTGCATCAAAATCGGTTCAGTAGTTTTGACTGCTGCAGCGCCCACTAGTGGGCTATGGCCATATAACATAGGCTGATCTAATGTTCAATAATCTACCCCTTAAGGGGTGAAAACGTTTGTATGCAATTTTTTAATGTGAAGTGTGATTTAGAAAGTTTATCATTATTGAACCATGTCCTACAGGGATTTTCAAAATAACCCTCAAAAAGGGGTAAAATGATCTATCTACATAATTAGTTTAAATGTACATGAGAAGCCGCTTGGGTATATTAGTATTGTATAAAACTTACCGAGCTGAAGGGATGGTATTAGATTTCTAGCATGCATGGAATATGTAAACAGGTCTAGGTACCTACCTACCTCCTACCTGTTGTATAAAAACTACTTTCATAAACAAGTTATGTAGGTATAACATGTTTGTAATGGTGCATTTATGACAATAATTTAAATAAATACAATTATAATTGCATTTTAAGTACTTTGAAGACTTTGATATTCAACCACTAATATTTAACAAGTGCATACATGATAATGGTTTGTTTTCAATCCATTTTAAACCAAACTACAATGGTATAAGAGCTGATATCCGCAAGCATTATCTTTATGTCTGAAATCATTATTTGGCCTTGTAGTTCGCATGAAAATAATATGAAATCTATTCGATATGATGGTCGACTTTTGAGAGCTTGTTTTATAGCAAAACGCTAAAATATTTTAGTGGAAACGTATACAAATTGTCAGTAATGTTATCTTATGGCAAATTATTTTCAATTATATTCAAATAAGGAAATATTTCATTTAAAAATTGATTAAAACATGAACAGACTGCGTAAGGAACATAAGGATGAAACTTACCAAAAGGTCGACAACAGCATAATGCGAACAAGAATTTCAATAAATAAACTGAAACTAGCTGAACGGATTAGAGGCATTTTTTATTATATTTTACTCACTTTCCACGATAAATTAAATAAATAACTTTATTTTGCTGGCCACGAATAATTTCGATAAGATGACGTGATGTAGTAAATTTCGTTCGGAACTTTTTATCAAAACATTGCGAATGTTAGTAATTCAGACTATATCTAACAAAATTGTAGTGCACAAGTGAGACACATCTTGACACGGTGACTGTGTGATATGCACAGAGTTCCATAGTAAAATGAAAGTGATATGCAGCTTTGATTTTAAAATAATTTTCAAATGATCCTTGTCGATTTATTAGGGTCAGTCGAAAGTTAATCTACTTAGCCAGTTTTTGAACGAATATTGCGTTTCGTTATTGCTAACCCCAACCATGAACCAGTGCTGCCAAGTTCCCACTGTTTCCCGAAACCAAAGTAAAATGCGATACGTATCTCCAAAAGCACATTGTATATCTGTGAAATTTTAAATTATAGTCTTCTTATTCAAACCTATAAACTAACTGGGGTTCGATATTCTATATACCAGTTTTTTTTAATAATTTAGATTAGTAATTTAAGTGCCTACAAATTATTACAGAAATCAATAAAAAAACACCAACATATAATTTTAAAATTACTTTATTTTCAGTGTTAATAGATACAGGTACCGTGTATGTGTGGTAACTAGAATTTAATGACGTAGATACTTGTAGATAACTTCTATACTTATAAAAAACACATAAATTATACCTATTCTACCTCTACCTACTTTATACTATAAAACGTTTGGATATAAAACGAATTGCAGTTTATTTATAATATTATTGGCCACTGGTAAACAAAGTATTCCATCAAAGACCATAAAAAACACTTTACTACTTATTAATAAATAAATAAGCAGCAGAACACCACAATAAGAAAAATATTTATGTATGAATACAAGTGACTTACCAACGGTTATTCGTTAGGTAAAGTACCTACTTATCTACTAACATCTCCAACTTGTTAAAAATTATACAATAGTAAATAAATGCCAAAACCAAAATGCAATTTTGAAAATAACCTAAAAATTTACAACTGAATAATGTCAAAGTGTAAAAATTTTACAAAGACATAAAAGAAATACAGCGTTTAAAAAACTTAATGGGTAATCATGTCTCGTGCAGACATAAGTTCCTTTGATCGAACAAAACATAGATATTCATTCAAGAAAGTTACAAAAGTCGTGCCACAATAGATGAATCCACGGGAAAAAACATGCGATATTTTTTGCAAAAAAATGCCTAATTTTGAGGTACTAAGACAAACTATAGATAAACATTACAAACTTTAAGGTAATCGGTATAATAATAAGAATTGAAAATGAGCTCAGTTTTCTATCTAAGTTCGCTTAGAGATAGAAAACAGAGCTCAGATCACCAACTGCAGGTAAGCTCCCCAAAAGGCTGGCGACGTTACCTCGTTGGATGTACTTACTATCTACCTATTTATTTAATCTTAATAAAATACATTGCACCTGAAGGTACAATAGCAATTTTTTTGTATAGATGAGAGATATTTCGATATAAGTACTTTTACACTATATACACCATAGATAGGTAACAGTATAGTACCTGCCTACCTATACCCACTATATATTTTACTCAAGAAACGTATCATCAAAATTACGACTATAAGAATGCATTAAAGACTTAGTTGTAGCAAAAATAAGTTGATCATAACGTGGGCGACGTTATAATCAACTCTTGTTCTATCCTCTGCAAAAGGTGACCGGAAAAGTTAAATAAAGGGTAAAATGTTGCCAACATTTTTTTATCTTTACACAGATTTTCAAGAATATTTTTAACTTATGAGAGATAGTTCGCCTTCTGGGTGTGTGTGCCTTTTCTTCGCAAGGCCGCCATCTTTTCATCATAATAAACAAGATCATTTCACATCATCATCTGACTAACTTTGCCCAATGGACATAGGCTTTCCTTTGAGCCAACACGGTATAGTTCGCACCACGTGAAAAAAAGCGAGAAAAAGTTTGAACGTGGATATTTTGTTGTGTTTGTCCATTGCATTATGTGCCTATTTTTAATGTTTTTAGGGTCCCGTTAGTGTAGGTAAAAGTTGCTTCCTGACGCTGTATAGATCATCTATTAATTATAGGTGCCAGTTTTTATTAAATAAACATAGCATCTGATATAGAAAACATGAAAATCCTTTGTGCGCAACAGTATCCACGTTCAAACTTTTTTTCGCGGATTTTTTTACATGGTGCAACCTATGTTAGCATACAAGATGGATGAATTTATAAATAATATCCCATAGTGTGTGCTCTGGCATTTTTATAATAGTCGAAGTACTCCTGTGGTGATGTTGAGTGTTTTTTGACAACTTCATCTAACTGCATTTGATCGCCCCAGTCGGCCTAAAAAAAAACATAACAATCATTTCCACATTTGTAAACTATTAAAAGTATTTACACATAATAGGTACGTAGGTACCTGCGTAAATAAAATCTTTTATACAAAAAATACTAAATTTAGGCACTAGGAGATTCTTTAGTAGAAAAAACATGTAAAGACTTAAAAATACTATTGGTGAAGGTCGAATTATTATCAAAGATGCACTGCTTTTTTATCTTTGATGCAAAAAAATAAGGAATAATAAAAACATGCAATCAAGTAGTCTTGCAAGTTTTTCGGTGATCTTTAAATAGGTCAACGGCCAGAGGTAGGATATTTAGTAGTATAATAACTGACACACATTTGTGTTTTTTTTAGAAAAAAAAAACGCTAGCTTGCTTAATGAAGATGATAGTACCTATAATAAAGTGTCAAAAATACAATACGGCAGCCGTAAAAAAAACAAAGAAAATGAATCTATATAAAATGTAATTAATTAGATTCTGTTAAGTGAAATATTTATAGATTATTTTTGTTAGTTTTAATGTGTATAATGTAATATGGATTTTATCCGAAATAATTGAGTTACTAAAATGGATGAACCCATTTACCTAAGTAGTAAGAAAAGCAGGTTCTTTTTTTACTACTACTTACTACTTGTCGTGTTGCTACTTCTATCTAAACAATGTGCTTGATTAAAGTGCACCTCTAAAAAGCTCATTTCTCGGTTTCACTTACGAAGTTGGGGAAGAGCTGTCGTTTCTGAAGAAATTTCTTCTCGTTGACACACCGCAGCAAGTACAGGCGCTCCACCCAGGGCCAGATCATGTAATCTAACATACCAGGCCTATTTCCTCCGAAGAAGTATGTACCTATAATAAACATAACTCATTTTAAGAACACCTTACATACATTAACACATATACAGACAAATTATTTATTTATTATTATATGTTATAGATGTTTCACAAAAAAATAGTACTATAGAATGTGCACCAATTATCATAGTGTTGATTCAAGAATAAGAGAGTCTAGTCATTTTGTTTCTTAAAAACGATAGTACATTTAAGTAATTAGAGAGTAATAAATATAACCACACCAATTTGCCCCTTCTATGTTTTGGTTCCATCCAATCCATTCTAGGTTGCCTGGCAGAGATCGCTCTTAGCGATAAGGTCACCTATTGTTTTTTCCGTTATTTTTGTCCATTTTGTAAGTTTAATGTTGTGTGGTAAACAATAAAGTGTTATCTATCTATCTATCATTTAGATACTTCATGATTTTGCATTGCGGGACTTCACATACTAGATTACTAGGCTAGACTTCTATGGCACATAGATACTAAGAAAATAACTGACCTCTAGAAGATAGTTCCTTATCTAAAATATCCAAAGTCTGGATAATCTGCTCGCTGCCAAACGCAAAGTTTGTGTCGAAGCATTCCAAGCTGCCTTTTATCAACTGAAATAACAAAAGATGTGTTGATACACAACATTATCACAAGGTAAGAATGTTTTAAGAAATTATAAAAAAATCTCATTGTAATTCTGCTCTTAGGAAGAATATGAACAGGATAAAACAGAACAGAAACTGAAAACTGCGTTTAAAGCTCTAAATAGCTATAGCTTAACTTATTAACAATATTTTCATTGAATGCCTATTCTTGTTTCAACTATATAATCCTATCGGTAAAATCTTTTTTAGACTTTGACTGCAATAATCTTTTTCAGACTGCATAACGAGCTTTGACTGCATAAATATCTTATTCAGACTGCATTTTGCTAATTAGCAGGATAGAACTAAAAACTTTTTCAGCTACGGGGGATAAATAAATAATGACTCTTACTTCATTGAACCTCTCAATCAGCAGGCGGTCTTGCGCCTTCACGAACGGGTCTCTAGAATGCAGCGGGTTCCTTGTGTATTTCTCATCCAAATAGTCGCAAATCACCACGCTTTCAAACAGAAACTTGTCGCCTTGGTCCGTCGGTATCTCCAGCACTGGGATTTTCACTGAAATAAGATTATAAGCCTAGAGTTAACCTTAGTCGCGTTTAATAAACGGGCAAACGATATGGTTTAGGTGTGCATTGCGAATTTGGTCACCAAAATCGATGTAGAACTCTGTTGTTAGCCACTAAAAAGTGTGTATTCGAAATGAAAATTATAATTTCAATATTTTTTCTTTGATTCTTCAAAGATTGTCTTGAAAAATCTATGTTTTGATTTAAACCTCTGGAAACCTACCATATTCTCAGATGATTTGTACTTCTATAACTATTTCTTAAGTTGTTGAAACAAGTTTTGATTTATTTATTTAATACTTTTATTGTAATTAATAATTATTTGATTTGGTGGGGGTTATTTGATTTCAATATTTTGCGCGGTCTCACTCTCTGTCTTTCTTTTATACAGCCGAAATCCGTAGCGCTATCTATTTCGAAAACGGTCTAGTCTAGACGCGATGGTATGCTAGCCTCTTGAAACGTAACTGAGGAGCGATGAGACTAGCACAAGACCGCGATGAAAGGCACAGAGGAGCAAGTAAAGTCGGACTGTAGATGATGCTGATGATGAGTTTAGAAAAACATAGTGTAAACCCGCGGCTTAACTCCGTATTGACCATGTCTTTTCAATGGATAAGGCCAACTAAGCTGATAGGATAGGTGCTGCTGGGCAAGCCTACTCCATCTAAAACTCGTCACGGGCATTACAGCAGCGTCCCGAAGGTAAAAAGTTGCCTCCTGACGCTGTGTAAATTATCTAATGTAGATGGCATCGTTAAAATCCCAATTAAGATCCCAAAATGGTAGATACAGACTTTACTTGAAACTAAGATTAGTAAAAAATTAATAGTTAGTTCCTAGACATCATTACTTTGGTTTTTAAGATCAGTTTTACATAGTTACCTAATCATAATACTACTATCCTAAAATGTGAAAGTTTCTGAGGATGTTTGTATGTTTGTGCCTCAATCACGCCTAAACGACTGAACGGATTTGAATTAAAATTGGAATTTACATAGCACATGTGCTAGATTAACATAATAGGCTATTTTTTATCCAGGTACCACGCGAGCGAAGCCGCGGGTGGCAGCTAGTTCTTATAATTGCATGCTCGACTTAGAATTCACGCCTTTTGATTAATGGCAGCTGGGCAACGGAACAAAATAACGGTATTTTTAGCTTACAATGGAACAGTTACGGAAGTAGAACTCTTTGCCCTCTGGTGTATTCGTCGATTTCTTCCAGGGTCACCATAGCACTAACTAACTTACAATTATGTAATTGTAAGTTAGTTTATATTGCCAACTTGAGTGACCGATTTTTTAATACAATTCAAATAACGGACGATGGATGGTAAGACAACCATTGTCAAAATTCTTAGAAATTTAGAATTGAAATGTAATTCAAATAAAATATTATTTTTTTCTTAGTTTATCACTGTGATGTAAACACAATTTAGTAGTTTTGTATTTTTCTAAGTTAAAGCTAACTAAAAACCAACTTAGATTCCAGAGTTGCTAACTTACAAAGTTGCCTCCTGACACTGTATATCTATGATTTATACAGTTTAGTACATGATTTATACAGGTGTCAGGAGGCAAATATAAGTTGTTTTTTATTAATGAATTCCAAATAAAAAAATACATACATCTAGGATTCTTAACTTTGAACCACTCTGGTAGCCTTAGCGGATCCAGCTTGTAGATCTCGTACTTTGCCTTCTTCGCTTCCAGGATCAAGAGAACCCTGTGGCCATAGGGGTTCATTTCAACGTGGTAGAGGCGAAGCTTGTCTGTCAGTGGCGGTGGAGGGGAAGCCCCTAGAAAAAAGATTTAACGAAAAGCTGATCATTGCTGTACCTTATTTGTAGGTACTTATCTTAGTAATTTTAGTTATCAGAGCGCACTGGTGGTCTAGTTGGTAGTGAAGTGACACCGCCTTCCGATCCTAAGGTCGTGGGTTCAAACCCGGTCGTGTAATAATGGATTTTCTGTGCGAAAAATTCATGTGCGCTATACCAGTACTCTCAAACGGTGAAGGAAAACTACTGTCACTAGTTCACTAGTTCTTTCGAACAGCGATCGAGTCCAGCAGAGAAGTATAGATAAGCAATATTTACCAAAGTAAATTGGTTAAATAAATACATAGACGCAACAATAAACAATGATTGGTGACCTTATAGTTCATATTACGTCGTCTTAAAAGGCATAACCGCCCATCCAGTTGACAAGGTGCGGTTATGTATGATCGTAAAAGGTCGAATGATACTTAAGTCAAGTACGCGTGGAATGGGCTAGCATGACAACTCTTTGGTAAAAAAACAATTGATCTCACCCAACTTTACAGATAATCACCCTAGCTTTGATTTCATTGAAGCAAATGGGTAGAATTACATTTTCTGTCATAATATGGCATTTTTTCAAACAAACAAATCTATATATTGACATAATAAGCTTGTTACAATATAAATAAATCCTTATTTTATATTTATTGTGCGTAATTAATTACCTGCGTATTTTGTATTTCATCCGAGACAGTTTGCAATCCTACACCTACTAGCTAGGCTGATGACGAAATACCCTTTGCAATGTTTATATTGTAGTCAAATGCAAAAGTAGGTGAGTAAGTAAGTACCTACCGTCTACCTACTTTCTTTTTATAGCGCTTATCGATCAAACAGAGCGCTTGCTCACCCACATTGTTAGTAGGTCAAGGATCTAATTTAACTAGCAGTAGGTAATGCATTAACAAAACGCAGCGTATAATTTATGTTTGTAAAAATAACAGAAACCATTGAGTCCCGATGGCACCGAAAAAATACCGATTGTTTTTACCCTGGATGCCTAGACTCAACGATTTTGTCAGTCGACGCAAAGATTTACCTATAAAAAATATGTTGCCATCTTATTTTGTTGACATGAAAGCTACAAACGACAAATATTTATTTATTTATTGAGGACACCCGAACGAAGAAATCACATAAAAAGTATGAATTAGGTTAATAAAATCTTAAAACTATGTGTTTCTCCAATCACAGGATGGCACAGCATGCGAAATAGAATTTAATGATTGAGGGGAACTTCTGTTAATCAGTGAGAATCACTAGATATATTTCTATAACGAAATAGTAGGTACTAAGCAGGAAAAATCATGGCCTTGTCTGACACTGCAAGTCAACAGAACAAACTCTAACCATTGTTTTAAATTGAATAGTTCTTGAATGCAATATTAAAATAAACCTTCATCTTTACATAATGGTTTTTATTCTTGATCACAAACGAAAACAAACTTGCTGAATATAATTACCTTCTTCTGACCTAAATCTAGTGCTCTTTGATAATTAAATTACATTATTAGTGACAATTAGGGACCTATCACCACAGAGAGAGCACTGGTGGTCTAGTTGGTAGTAACCCCGCCTTGATCCTAAGGGTTCAAATCCGGTCTAGTACCAATGGATTTTTCTACCAACGTGTACCAAATTACCAATGTATGTGCGCTATATATCAGTAGGTACCTACTCTCGGAACGGTGAAGGAAAACATCGTGAGGAAACCCGCAGCTTAGTCAGCTCCGCACGTATTGACCATGTTATTCCTGTGGACAAGGCCGACTAAGCTGAGAGGATGGAATAGGTGCTGAGCAAGCCTACTCCATCTTAATTTCGTCCCGGGCACTACAGCGTTCGGTTTGTGAAGGTAAAAGCTGTCTCCTGACGCTGTATAAATCATCTATTAGAGATGGTAAAAGGCCTCAGTTTTCACCACAGAATATAAAAATGTAAAATACGTCAACACAAAATTTGTGTTTATTTTAATATCTGCTGTTAGACTGAAGGACAGATTCTTAAATTTATTTGCAATATACAATAAAATAATTTATGCACAATAAATAGTATTTGTTGTACGTAACGTAAAATAAACTTACTAAATTAGCTTTAGCAGTATATAGTACATACCTAATGATTGCATTGTTTCAACAATATCTACTATGTGTTGTGTAATTCGCATCTAAATAAAATAGTACAGAAAACACAAAAATATCTAAAGAGGATTGACCTCTTCAAGTCAGCAATTACGAAACGTTCACGCTTGGTCAATACCATGATGTCATGTTTTTGTAAACAGCTGGTTTTTTTTTACAAGACTTGGGTTTTTAAAGAATTGCATACTACCTGCAAGTGTATTCCAAATAATTCTAATACAATACCAATTACATACCTGGTAAGTATTTATTGGAAGGCAAATTGTAACGATAATTATTTAATATTTATTATTAATTTAATACTTTTACTCTAATAAACGCCAAATTAAATTAAAAATTTGGTAATACCTAGTAGGCGTTACTACTATGAGCTTACAATACATAAAAAAGCATACGACCTTTACGTAAAAAGGTAAACAAAAGAAAAAACAATTAAATAATCATTTTTAACACTCACCAGCTATTCTCTGTTGATAATAAGACATTTTTTATTCAATTATGTCTCTATAATTCCAAATTGCAAATCCACGTGTGAGCCTGTTCACTCTTTCGTTGATACCGGCGCGGTTTGGGAATGGAGACTGGCTGTGAGTGATGTGCTGCGCAGAACTGAAAGTATTCTAGGATTTGTAGGATCGATGCGCGTTTTCTTAACTTGTCAATAAAACCTACCTATATGTATAATGTGGGATGTTACGTATGTACTGATCAGAATCTGAGCCTAAAATTCAATTACGGATGTTTATTAACTTAAAATTACCTAGTTTACATATTGTCCCTATCGACTTTAGCAATTGAATAGAGTATAAGTAGACGAAGTAGCTAATCGAACTTTGATTACCTACATTAGAAACATTTAGCTCCCTAATACGTTTAGACTTATATAATGTAGGAAATGAAATTGAACTTAGCTTTTTATCAAAGTGTGTACACCTGCGAATAGAAAAGAGTTGATGTACATACCCAGCCTATTGAAAACTGAATGTGTTATACGACTTTTGTGGCGGTGGTTTTGCTGAAGGATTTTAGGATTTATCCTGATCAAGTTAAGAAATCTCAAATCTGCACGCAGAATAATGATCCCACCACTAGCACTGTGCAATGTTGAAATAGTGTAGATCGGACGCGTGACGTCACATTTAAAATTATAGCATTCTATGACATCATTCTTTGGTTTTGACCCGATTATTAGCAAACCGGCTGATTACGAAATACCAAAACATACCTGACATTACGATTGAAGATTATGACTATTGAAACTGATGGGGTTTCCAAGAAGGTTGTATTTTTAAGTTTACCTGTCTACTTCAAATTAATAATGTAGAAAGATAGGCAGAGGTAGGTTTCTGCTTTGCATAAAATAAACGAGTTTTCGTTCAACAGGGATTGTGAGTCATAAGTACCTACCGTCATTTTATTCTGTTTGTAATAAATTGAATTAAATGTTAAAGGATTTATGTAGAAAAAATATTCCAGCCATTAGTATTATTTCTTAATACGTAAATAATCAATAGGAAGCAAAGTATTTACCTAGTACCATTATAAAAAAATGGTAAAATATTGAGGTAAGTATAGACACTTTTCTAATTTAAACCTATGTATATTTACTACTCACACTTCACAGCAGATCTCAAATAGTTTTAGAGAGGCAATTTAGCAGAATTAACTTATCAGTACGTAAACAATGACCTCTATCTAGTAAAAAATATATTACAAAATTGATGGTACATTTCCCTAAAATTGGGGTAAGAAAAGTGCTCAGGCGTTAGCATCCCTGTGATGGAGCGAAACGTTTCTTTGTTGCGGCAACTGTGTTGCCCATATTAAAAAGGACCAAGGCGTTTGACCAAAATAGAAATGGATTTGCGCAACGCAGACAAATCAAGAATTTGATAAACTCCTCATCGCACCGCGCTGCGCCCACGTCTCTAACTGCCCCTGCCTCCATAAGGTTTCTGCCACACTTCAACAAGACCACATTTATTTCACAAAACTAACATTAACTGGCAACATTTTAGAGTTGACATAACACACGACGCGACTTACTATGTCAATGTCAAGTTAAAAAGAAATGACTTTTTCGTTTTTTCTTTCTGATATTTTTTCGCCTTTTCTTTCGCACAAACACGTTCAATGTATTTTTATCGCATTCATGCCACTTTTGTTTGATTCGATATTTTACATTTTTGTTGTAGGATTCTCTCTCTCTCCTAGATTATGTTATGGTGGTAGCCATTATGGTTTCCCCTATATAAAAATTACTCTGGTTGGTGGAAGCTATATTGCTTATATTTACACTAAGCAAATAATCACTTCGTTTAACGTTTTAGTTATTAGTTAAGTTTAAGGCAGAAATAATAAATAAATTATTTTCCTGATTAATTAAAATTGTGAATTAAAATAACATTCCAATATTATCAAGTACATATCGTTCTCTACGTAGGTACTTGTCTTGTACGTTAAATTAAATCTGATCATTTCGAATTCATTGAAAAGGCAACAAATTCTATATTATACAATGTTATTTCGGTTTTACAGCAATAATGGAGGAAGAAGCTATCGATCATGTTGAGGTAAAATGTGAAATTATTGAAATATCTGATGAGGAGGTGGATCTTGGCCCAAAACCCAAGACAAAGTAAGTTATCTCTACATAGTATAAAACAAAGTCGCTCTCCGAGTCTGTCTGTATATCCGCTAACTGCTAAACCACGCAACGGATTTTGATGCTATTTTCACCATCAGTTTGATAATTAAAATATATTGGCCTTGGATATCCCCATACTGTCACAGTACAAAAACGTATCATTAAATTTGATCAAATTCTGCTGTCCCGATTTTTTTCATTCAATAAAATGAAATCATTCTTCTTTGCTGGCCTGGGAGTAAAGAAAAAACATAGAATGCGTCCAGCTGCTTCTCTCCCCGAGCATGTCGTAAAAGTCGACTAAGGGATAGTATCTCCCAATATGATGAGATACAATAAGCAAGTATTCCCAAGGAGGGTTGATGTCAGGCAGACATCATTAATTAGAATTATCATTTTCTTTTTCAGGCGAATGAAAAAAAAACCTGACCCATCGAAGCGTGTTCACTGTGAGCTGTGTTCCAAAATGTTTGATAACAATACATTACTTAAAAGACACCTTCGCTCCCATGCTGGTGACAGACCATACATGTGCATGGAATGTGGAAAAACTTACACACAACTCGGCCATCTTAGTATACACGAATTGAAACATAATGGTAAAAATAATATAAATATATGTTTGAGGACATTTCACACAGCGCCATCTAGCCTCAAACTAAGCAAAGCTTGTACAGTCAGCGTCAAATTGATATGATCGTCTAGAGTAGTCAAAATGATCTGAAAGATATAAAAGCAATTTGATATACGCAGTTTGAATCATCATATTGTTGTAAGCACCCAAGGTGTTCAAAATTTCTTACTACTTATTGTTTCATATTTATATGAGCAGTCAGGGTGTTCAAAATTATCTTAGCAAACAATGGCACAAATAGCAACTATGGACACCACACTGGTTTGAAAGAACCAGTGACAAGAGTGACAAGGTCTGGTCAAGAGTATCCCCCATAGGACCCCAGACAAGAAAAAATAAATAAAAAATCATTCCTTGTTTTTTTATTTTTGCTTGATTTTAATAGGGACATGCTGCCACCTATATAATAGGTGATAAATAATCTTACTTCTTACTTATATTATAAATGCGAAAGTTTGTGAGTTTGGATGTTTGTGGCTCAATCACGCCTAAACTGCTGAACGGATTTGAATGAAACTTGGAATATACATAGTACATGTACTAGATTAACATTATAGGCTATATTTTATCTGGGTATCACGCAAGCGAAGCCGCGGGCGGCAGCTAGTTATGTAATAATACAAGAAATATTTATGTTCATGTACGATGGTACGGAACTCTTTGTAAATAAGTCTTGCATTTGACTAGTTTTATTTTGTGCTGTATTGACATATTTGTTTTTATTTTTTCAGGAGTGAAGAAATTCAACTGCACTGAATGTGATTCGGCATTCTACCGCAAGGCAGATCTTGACAGACACACAAAAATACATACAGGTGAAAAGAATTACTCCTGTGAAATATGCTCCAAGAGCTTTGTCCAGAAAAATAATCTAGTTATGCATGTAAAAATGCATGTAGGTGACCGGAGATTTGAATGTCAAGTTTGCAATAAAAAATTTATAACTAACAGTAAGTTGGTTCAACATTCCAAAAGGCATGCAAAGGAAAAAAAGAAAAAAGGTAGGAGCTTCCTATTGGTTAATGAAGATGATGATTCTCTACTCGGTGAGGGGGAGGGGGGTGATATTATAGGAATGTAATTGTTTTGATTATCGGAGAATACATTTTTTGCAATTCATGTGTTTTATTTGTAAATAAATAGGTGTAACACAATTTTATAGAGTATTTATTTAAAAAAAAAACAAATTTCCTACAACATGTTTAGGGTTCCGTACCCGAGGAGTGCCAACAGGACCCTATTATTAAGCCTGTTGTCTATCTGTCTGTCAGACGGCCGTATCTCATGAACTGTATGTAATAGGTAGAGAGTTGAAATTTTCAGAGTATGTTTTTCTATCTTATCCTACTTTCTACTAACTTTTTTATTTATTTATTTATCATAATAAAAAGTTTACAAAATGCTTAATTAAAAATAGCACCACGAAAAGCACAAAGGAACTATTATTCTCAATCACGCCGCAACGGCTAAACGGATTTTAATGAAACATGGAATACATGTGCTGGAATAACATTATAGGCTAATATGTTCAACTGGTTGTACAAATAGTTGAACATATTGTAGTATACGCTTTTTATTGCGGTACCAGGCGAGAAAAGCCGCGGGCGACAGCTAGTAGAGGAATAGTTTGAATAGTGATCAACCTTTTTATAATATTAACGCCATCTCTTGAGAAGTTCTTGTAACTTTCAAGGTTCACTCGACAATAGATGACGCTACTGTAGATTAGTGCTGCCAACCAAAACTCTTTGCGTCGGAACCAGCGTCGTTAAAGTTAATCGAATAGGCTACTGTTAATTTTATTCATAATCTTAATCACAATGTGACAAAACTATTTATTATAGATAACTAGCGGCCGCCCGTGGCTTTGCTCGCGTGGTACACGGATAAAAAATAGCCTAAATGTTAATCCACTACATGTACTAGTATTCCAAGTTTCATTCAAAGGCGTTGTGGCGTGATTGAGGCACGAACATCCTCGCAACTCTACACTGTAGAGTCACTTCGTGTTCGTGACTTCGGTTCTTCGACTCGGGCGCAAAAGACCGACAACGATTGGAAATCCGAGGCTAGGTGAGGTTGCCCGAAGTGAAGTGAAGTGCCTCTTTACACTCGTCTTCGCCCAACTTCGGTCAGCTTCGCCAGTGGTGTACTGGGTGATAAAGAATGACGTATTTGTGAGGGACTAGTTGGCATCACTAAAAAATGGCTTCCGCCAAGACGTCGTTCATGCGTCATTTTTCTTTCTGTCATTCCGATTTCTGCTGGTGACATCGGCTTAGTGAGTGGCTGATCGGATTTATTTACCGAGTGGATTTTATCAATTCTTACAATCGTAGTGATATTTTGTGACGATTAAACGACTCAGAACTCTGGGACGGAGATAACTGTGAGTATTTTGTGCTAAATTGTAGTCATGATTGGTAGAAAATGATAAGTTCGATATCGACGTATAGGTCTCAAATAAATGCAGATTTATACCATTTTGTACGAATTGATTTGATTATCGGGATGATGCCGCACTTGTACTGGACTGTGATTGCGCTTTATTCACAGAATATTAAATAAAGTATTAAATAAATGGAGGTTTCGTCAAAAAAAAACGAGTGTTACGTTGCTTTCTTAGAAACACTTTCGTTAGCCTACTTTCTATTTTTACACGAATTCTATATTATTTTAATGATATTATAATTCTATCTAGTTTATTATAGTAACGGTACAATATTCCTACAAATATAAATGGCTTCATTTCCACAAAACCTACTAAAGTATGAATGTCACCTGAACTCACTTTACTTATATGGTTTCTAAAGAAAAATATAGTAAATAATAAGATTACGTACATAGTATTAAAATAAATAGTTAAATTCTTGTATAGAATACAAAGATCCATGCCAGGAGAAGAAAGAGTGGTTGATTTGAGAGAAAGTGGTCAAGCAAATAAACTGCTATGCTATTGCTATGTTTGCCTATGAATAAACAAGAATTGGTAAATTTCTTCACTGCATTTATAATATGGTGGTAATAATAATCTTACTTCATCATTTCCCTGCCCTTATCCCACTTTATGTGGGGTCCCCACACCACTTAATATTGCAAAAGTTTGTTAGTATGTTTGTGCCTCAATAACGCCTGAACAACTGAACAGATTTGAGTGAAACTTGGAATATACATAGTGCATGCTGGAATAACATATGTTGTTGTTGTTGTTGCTAGCCCGTATCATCCCACTGGGCAAAGGCCTCCTCTCGAGTTTTCCAGGTTTTTCGGTCTAAGGCTATTGTCTGCCACTGATAGTCGCTGAAGGTGTCAAGCTCGTCGCGCCATCGCTTGCATGGTCTACCGCGACGCCGTCTCCCTGTCTCAGGGCTCCACTCAGTGGTAGTTTTGGCCCACAGTTCGTCCGGCATGCGGCAGATAGGAATTTTTTATTCACATACCATGCGGAAGATGTGTAGGAATTTTTTATTCAAATACCATGCGGAAGATGTGTTAGCTAGTATGTAATCACAATGAAAGTAACTTCTTTAATCTTTGATTAAGTCCAACATAAAATAACAATTCATGATTTCAATCATTATTTTTGTGCCATCATTTGCAAGAAGAATTTCTCTACTTGATGGAGGTATATCACAAAATGTCTTGACTGAGCGACTTCGTCGACACAGTCTGTTCTTTGCAAATGAGCAATCTTGTATTGATGCTCGAATGTTTTCAATGATGGGACTTCTTGCAACACAGTTTGTTTATCAACCCATAGATGTGCTGATTGTTTGATAAAATAGCACTATTATACAACTTCATTCTTCCGCTATGTATGTATAAATAAATATTTGTGGACATTTCACACAGCACCATCTAGCCCCAAACTAAGCAAAGCTTGTACTATGGACACCATATGGCTGATAGAATACTTATATACTTTTTTTTGTAAATACATACATAGAATACTACAACACCCAGACCCGGAAGAAATATTTGCAGAAAATACAAACATTTCTTCCGTAGCGGGAATCGAAACCGCGCCTCTTGCGTCTCAGCCGAGCACTCGCCCGCCAAGCCACCGAGGTCGTCATGTATGTATGTTCGTATGAGCTATTCTTCCGCTGAAACGCATTCTTCCGCCTTTGCAAGGATTGCAGAGTTTTTCAAAGTGACCCTCAAAAAGGTGTCAAAATTTACAAAATAATACTTGAAATTAAACAATTATTATTTTTCATTATTTGCGAGCGAAGCCGGGGTAGCCTATTTTATAATATTAGTGTGATGTGACCCCGCCTTCCGATCAAAGATCGTAAGTTCAAATCCGGTCGTGCACCAATGGATTTTCCTGTTCGAAAAATTTACGTATACCTGTACTCTCAAACGGTGAAAGGAAACGTGTGGAAACCGCTATGTCGCAGAAACTAAAAAGTTCGAAAATATGCGTCAAGTGCATGTAAGGAGCCTTTGAGACGAACTTTAAATTCTTAAACGTGAATACTTGTCTGCTAACATTTCTTCCGGGTTATAGGCTCTTATGTGCCATACGCAAATACTTCTATGCGCTCTCAGACCAAATAAAAAGAAAAGACGGCGCGCCGCGAACAACAAAAGCGAAGCCACACAAAACCGTGCTCCTGCATGTAAAAATACACGCTCACGCACAAACCTACACTAAAACCATGCTTATCGCTCTTAGTACGTCACGAGTCTTAAAAATAGAATTATGCCTTCCTGCGTAGTGAAAACTTGTAAAAACAGCAGCAAATCACATAAAAAGTCTCACGGAATCACTTTTTACTCGTAAGTACTTCAAATAACATCGTTTCTTAATTATTGTACTATGAATTTTAGGTTACTTGGAACACAAAACCTCAAAACCCTCGTCGCACACATAGATGAAAAGGTGGCTTTGTTGTTGTTCGCGGCGCGCCGTCTTTTCTTTTTAATTGGTCTGAGTATGCGCTACTATATCCGTGTACAAACTTTTCCTGCGGGTCATTTTACGCGAACTGCCGAACATCCGACGTCATGGGCGAAAGCTCTTTCTAATACTAAAATCATTTATCTAGCCACTGAACTAGTTTTTTTGGAGAACACTCGTGGTCTAGTTGATAGTGACCCCGCCTTCCGATCCTAAGGTCGTGGGTTCAAATCCGGTCGTGTAACAATTAATGTTTCTGTTCGAAAAATTTATGTGCACTATAACAGTGCTCTCAAACGGTGAAGGAAAACGTCGTGAGGAAATCCGCGGCTTTAGTTAGCTCCGCACATATTGACCACGTCTTTCCTGTGGACGAGGCCGACTAAGCTGAGAGGATGGAATAGGAGCTGGGCAAGCCTACTCCATCTTAATTCGTCCCGGGCACTAGTCCCGCCCGTTAGTGAAGGTAAAAGTTGCCTCCTGACGCTGTATAAATCATCTACTATAGATTGAGAGAGACCCTGAAAGCGGCGAGGTTGGTCAGGACGGCTCGACTTTCACGCGACATTGGGAGGTCGGCGGATAACCCAAGACCCTGCTATCAGGTAGCACTTGGATATCAGGAAGGATTGCATGATATAACGCACATGATCATACAAACAATACACTCATCTCTCGACTTATGACGAATATCTATCTATATCTTACTTCCTACTAATATTATGAATGCGAAAGTTTGTGAGGATGTGTGGATGTGACGATGTATGTTTGTGCCTCAGTCACGCCGTAACGGAAGAACGGATTTGAATGAAACTTGGAATATATAGGCTATTTTTTATGCGGGCACGAAGCGAGCGAAGCCGCGGGCGGCAGCTAGTATGTATATTATAAATGCGAAAGTTTGTGAGGATGTTTGGATGTGTGTGCCTCAATCACGCCTTAATGGCTGAACGGATTTGAATAAAACTTGGAATATACATAGTACATGTACTGGATTAACATATAGACTAATTTTTATCCGGATAACATTCGAGCGAAGCCGCGGGCGGCAGCTAGTATTCATATACAGGGTGAATTTTTCGAGTGGGCGTGCATGGCCAAATCCGAAACTATGAGGAATAGTGAAAGAATCTCGGACCCGATTTTGATGAAAACTCAAACTGGATTTTTGATAAATCAATATTCCTAGCCAGGAATCGAACCCGTTGATAGTAGTTCGTCACGCGAATGACGTTCGGTACATTTTCGTAGTAGTTATGTCGCGACGTCACTTACGCTTTTTTCTAAAGTTTAATTCGCAAAGTCAGAATGACATGCAGTTATTAGATATGACGGCCTCAGTGGCGTGGCGAGCGATTGCTCGGCTGAGACGCAAGAGGCGCGGGCTCTATTCCCGCTACGGAAGAAATAGTTGCGGGTTCTGCAGACACGCACTCGTGAGCAAAAGTTCCGGGTCATCTAAAAAAACCCGAATATCTCAGGAAACAATGAAATAAAAGGCTTGGTGAAATAAGCTATTACTTTTATTTAAGGGGTTTTAAATGTTTATCAGATACACACATACACACACACACACACACGCGCGCACGCACACACACACACACACACACACACACACACACGGCCAATTGTACTGTATTTTTGATTTATATTATTTTGTTTTTTAAGTATTTAAAATAGTTTCATTATATATAAATGTGCCAAACACTTGCCATGCTCCATAACCGTCTAATAGTAATTTAACATTATTTCTGGTAATTCGTGCTCTTGAGACCCAAGATACAGACTCTCGAGTCTAGTTTGGGCCTCGCTGAAAAAATATTTTACGATACCTAAGTTTACTTGTGCATTGTATCACTTTAAATTGTAATCTTGTGTTTATGTTTTTGGTAATAAACTTTCTTTATCTTATCTATCTATCTATCAGATACAATTTATTTCTCTAAGCTAGCAATCATGGTTTCTGAGATATTCAGCTTTTTAGATGACCCGGAACTTTTGCTCTCGAGGAAATTTCTTCCGGGTCTGGGTGTAGTGGTTCGCTCGCGTGATATCCGGACAAAAAGTAGCCTATATGTTATTCTAGCACACATACTATGTATATTCCAAGTTTCATTCAAATCCGTTCAGCCGTTAAGGCGTGATTGAGGCACAAACATACATCGACACATTCATACATCCTCACAAACTTTCGCATTTATAATATTAGTAGGATAGGATTATAGATTCCGTTTCTGTCGCCGCTATCAGTTAGATAAATCTAATCTATTTTACGATATATTATTGTGAATTTGCGACATTGCTAGCCAAAAAAAAATTTTTTTTAATATTTTTTTATTACGTGATATTTGCCGAGACCCCCCCATGTAAGATTGGGTGAGGTTCGGCTCGGCCCACCTTAATACCACCTTAATATTTCTTAATTGATTAGACGTTCTTGTTTGATCGTTAAAGTTAAGCAACGGTTGTGCGCGGTCGCAATTGGGATAGGTGACCGCAAGTGGTATTACGAGCTAAGCACTTCCTTGCTTCGGAGGGCACTTTAAGTTATCGGTCCCGGCTTTTAAGTCGTTAAGCCATGACGGAGGCCTTTAGGCGGCCTGAAAACTCCGTCACTAGAGTTGGCCACTAGCTCATACGAACATACATGTTTTCTGACCGGCCGCCTGCCTGACGTCAACCCTCTTTGGGAATACTTGCTTATTGTATCTCATCATGTTGGAGAGGATACTAATCCCTTAGTCGACTTTTACGACATGTACGGGGGGAGAAGCAGCTGGACGCATTCTATGTTTTTTCTTGACTCCCAGTCCAGCAGAGAAGTATAATATGGTATGTATTACATATATTCGCTGTATAAACATACCTATATCTAATTATGTTTCATGTGCACGAGCTATTTGGCAATGGGGTAAGAAATGCTTTACCTTGGCGGTATTTATAGAATGACCTAAGTTTACTAAGTAAAAGTTGTTTTGTAACTTTAGCACCCCGGCGACTTTGTTCGTGTTACATTATTTACTTAGTAGTGGAAGTTCTGTGTTACGTGAACATGTTGTAGAAACAATGTTTTGAACAGGACAACATGTTAGTGGAGGAAGGAGTTCGACTCTCTCACATGGTCTGTTTTGCGAAATCGGTTTTACTGTTAAATACAAAGAAATGAATACATATAAAAAGGTTTAAAAATCCTGAATTATAACAACTATTGACCGGTAAATAATTTATTTGTAACCCTTGTTTTCGTAAAATCGGCAATCGAGTTACTTTTATGGCTATTATTAAACAAATTATTAAATAAAGAAATTCATAAGCCCGACCCCCCAAACATTATCACCAGTCACCACAAATCATTGGACCTGTGAAAGTTGGAAAAATCTTTTTGTCAAGCAGTAAATGAGCTGATCATCTTCAAGCGCCTCAACAGATCATTATAAACTATAGCTAAGAACCATCTCGATCACGTTAGCTGTGAAACAGAAGAAACCGCATCAAAATCGGTCTTCTCTGCTGGACTGGGAGTAAAGAATAAACATGAATGCGTCCAGCTGCTTTTCACCCCGAGCATGTCGTAGAAGTCGACTAAGGGATAGTATCCTTCAACATGATGGACAATCTATATGGGCGATGGGTTAGTCACCTGTCACCATGGTTCACCATATCCATCTTGGGACTCTTGGATCAGGAGTGTTCTTATAATTACTTGTGGCACTGTTATAGTTTGTAAAGCTTTCAATTGACCCTGAGCAAAGTCACGAACTAAACACGTTATCATTGTCTTATGTAAATGACATTTCATTATCACAGCCCTCTGTATCTGCAATATTGTACCTAATCCATACTATAATTACTAGGCTAGAAGTAAATGAAGTCGTCACGATGTCGCGTCATATTGATCACTCTGAATGACTCTCCAAATTGTCACAATTTCTCGTCCTTTCGTCACAAAAATGTATCGTTAGCGGTCGTGGCGTAGCTTGCATAGACGTTCTTGATTGATCATTGAAGTTAAGGAACGTTGTGCGTGGTCACAAGGCGGTCACGATAAAATGAGGATGGGTGACTGCAAGTGGCATTACGAGGGGACGTTAAATTGTCGGTCCCGGCTTTTAAGTCGTTAAGCCGTGAGGCCTTTTAGGCGGCCTAAAAACTCCGTCACAAGAGTTGGCCACTAGCTCATACGAACTTAATAAGATTATGACATTTTTGAAGTTATATGAGGTTTTACGGGTAAATTGTTAAACCTTTAGAATCAAATTTTATGGGACCATTCCTTATACTCTTACACAACCGCGAAAGAATCATAAAAATCAGTTAACAATTGGTGTCGATATCGTGCTACATAAAAATAGAATACAAAATCGAAAAACTCCTTAGTATTTGAAGTCTGTAAAAAATAAAAATAAAGTATGAATATCTCTTAAGCAATGTGGCAGGCAACAATACGTTTAAAAATAAAATTTAACATATTACCTTGCTCATGACGATAAGGTTCCAAGAAATTGAATCCTAGGGAATCCACTGGAAAGAATGGCGTGCTAAATGAGGTCTATTATACTGTTATATCATACATAATTTGTTTATACATATTTAATCATCGTCATTTTCCTGCCCTATGTGGGGTTGGCAGAATGATCCTTGGATCATGCTGTAAGGGTTTTGGCTAAGGTGTTTTATGACCGGCCGCCTGCCTGACGTCAACCCTCCTTGGGTGGGAATACTAGCTTATTGTATCTCATCATGTTGGAGGATACTATCCCTTAGTCGACTTTTACGACATGCTCGGGGAGAGAAACAGCTGGACGCATTCTGTTTTTTCTTTACATTTGATTACTAATAGTTTAAGGACCAAAATAGCAACTGACACCCACTGTACCTACAGTGTTTTTGTTTCAATCATTGCTTGGCCGAGATATACAGTCATAAGTCACAGACGTAGCGCTATCTCGAAGGGATTCGAAATCGGTATTTAAATGCGACCGCATGGTGGCCTCTTAAGGAGCCTGTATGAGGATCACAATAGTCCTAAAGCGCTCGTGGCGTAGCTTGCTTAGACGTTCTTGATTGGTCGTTGAAGTTAAGCAACGTTGTGCGCGGTCACAATTGGGATGGGTTGCTCCAAAGTGGCTTTACGAGCTGAGCGCTTCCGTGCTTCGGAGAGCACGTTAAATTGTCGGTCCCGGCTTTTAAGTCATTAAGCCATGACGGAGACTTTTAGGCGGCCTAAAAACTCCGTCACAAGAGTTGACAACTAGCTCATACGAACTTAATTTTTTTGACTAAAAACAGAGTTCTAAATCGATTTTGGTGAGCTAAATCCACTATTGCACACAATACTATGCGAACAAAGCCGCGGTTTAAAGCTAGTGCGTCCAACCAACGTCCTTGCATTGTGTTCAGGAATCGAATTCGTAGTAACTATTGCGTTGGTTAAGTTAATTAGGTTGCTGAGGTACTTATGATTTGCTAATCGTAGCAATTACCTGTATGTTAGGCTACTTAGTTAATTGTGAAAGGAAATTAAGGGATATTGCAATGTTCATCCGTTTGTGAATCACGCAGCTCTAAATCTATCTATCTATCTTCTATCTCTATATATATATAAAAAAACAGTAAGCAATTATTTGCAATCAGCGTACAGGAAATACTACTGAAAGTAGGTATAAACCTGAAATTTGGAAGGTAACTTTCTTTTATAGCAAAACCACTAAGTCGGGTCTGAATACTATAAATGCAAAATAAATTTACACGTATGTCAGGATTTTTCACATAAAGGCCTTTTACCACCTGTAGTAGATAATTTATACAGGATACAGCGTCAGGAGGCAACTTTTACATTGACTAACAGGACGCTGTAGTGCCCGGGACGAATTAAGATGGAGTAGGCTTGCCCAGCACCTATTCCATCCTCTCAGCTCCTTGTCCACAGGAAAGACATGGTCAATACGTGCGGAGCTAACGAAGCCGCGGTTTTCCTCACGATGTTTTCCTTCACCGTTTGAGAGTATCTACTGATATAACACATTTTTCGCAGAGTAAAATCCATTATTGCAAGACCTTAGGAACGAAAAGCGGGATCGCTACAAGTCAACAAGTGCTCTCAAATAATTATCACAGAATTTTAAATCTATGTTTACTTAATAAAAGTGTTCGTCGCGTGACTATTTAGGATCATCAATGTATATCAATTGAATTTTTGATAATGATTCGTGTACCCAACATGCACAAGGTAGGGGTACGCAACGTGTGCCATTTAATTTATGCGCCCGCGCATGTCCACGGTTCACCTATTGGCTTGCTTTTATCAGTCGCAAACAGGACACTCTGCGAGGAGGTCGTGTCGCGCTCGATAAGTTTCACCTATTTATAATATCTCTACAATTTGCTATAATACGAGTATAGTATCGTATCAGTCAGTTGCTTGGCGGAAGTCGAGGAGAGTAAGCGTGTCCGGTCCGCAAACTGTTCGCGATTCAAGTTCGCCGTACTTATCGAGTTGATTAATCAGTCTCTCTCGCATCGCCGCGGAGAGCGGACGTGAGATCAGCCTACAAAATTCGCGAGTGTTGAGTGGTTTTTTTTTGTGGATTTAAATTTGGATTGTAACGCGTGCTACGCAAGAGATTATTTAATGTGAGTTTAATTTAGCATATTTTTTATAACAATGTATTGTAACTACATTTCGACTAGACCCGGTTTCGACTGTGAAAGAGTACGTTGCTAAACGAAAGTTGGACTAAGAACAGGTTTTTTGGAGAAATAAATCTGTGATTTTGGTAAAAGCAAATAATGCAATGAAGATCGCGACCGATTTTGGTATCATTGACGTCGGTAATTCGCTTATTACAAGTACATTCAACGGAGGTTCATGTATATTGAAGTTTAATAAAAACAATCTTTGATTATAAAGAAAAAAAAGTTCCAAATACGCAGAAAAGTGGTAACTTTTGTTTACATCGATTCTTATATATTATTAAACGTACATTATCCCACTGCTGAGCAAGTCATCCCCATGGATTTCCAGACATCCCTGTTCTGGACAAGCATTCATCCTAGCATACATTTTCTGAGTAGCCACGAGCAATAACGCGGACGTAACCTAGTATTTTAAATAAATAAATAACACCCAACAGTCACATACATAGTCCTGACCCCACACTAGGATTCCCTGTGTCGTGGGTATCAGAAACTACGAATACCGTGGTACCACAACACCCAGACCCGGAATAAATATTTACAGATCATGCAAACATTTCTTTCGCAGCGGGAATCGAACCCGCGTCTCTTGCGTCTCTGCCGAGCAATCGCCCGCCACGCCACCGAGGCCGTCAAATAGTAGAGTAATTACGCGCAAAGTCTTTGTAAATACATTTAAAAAACAATTAATTAAACTTAACAAGTAAATTTAAATTTTCGGTTGTATAACACCTACTTGACCTATGAAATTTTTGTGATAATTAACTTAGTCATTCAATCTGTAGTCATTAACAAAAATAACTTATTTTTTAATACTGTAGTATTGTTCATTTAGCCTTAGGTATACGGACTGCATGGGACTTTCAATCAGGAGTGGCTGCAAGTTTTCTTATGATTACATGTAGCTCTGCCCACCCCATTAGGAATACGGGCGTGATAATAAATATTAAAAAAATAAATATAGTAAAAAAATAGTCTACATGTTATGTTAATCCAGCACAATGTACTATGTATATTCCAAGTTTCATTCAAATCAGTTCAGCAGTTTGGCGTGATTGAGGCACAAACATACAAACATCCTCACAAACTTTCACATCACTACATAGTATAAAACAAAGTCGCTTCCCGCTGTCTGTCCCTATGTATGCTTAGATCTTTAAAACTGATAGATAGAGTGATTCAAGAGGAAGATTTATATGTATATGCTATTTATATGTTATTTAGATTTATATGTCAACACCTTCTACTCATGACACCACAACATAACACAAATTTCTACACAGACTCTTTTACTGTTACTGCGGTTCGTCTGTGGAACTCTCTTCCAATGCAAATACGCCAAGCCTCATCCATGGGAATCTTCAAGTCTAAACTATATCACCATTATCTTGCTCTACAGAGCAGTCATCAAAATTGAGCACCTGTAGGTATTTTTGTATATATGTTATAAATTAGGTAGATATTATTTGTATTTATTTATGTATAATAACAATAATAATTATTATTATTTTTCTCATAGCATTTTTTCTACAATGCACTGCCTCCACTTTTTCTCCAAACAACACAAAGGTTAGCTGGAAGAAAATGCTAATTAGCATTAAGTTCGCCTATGTACATTCTTGTGTGCAATAAAGAATTTTCTATCTATCTATCTATCTATATGCATAATATAGTACAGAAACACTGATAATTTTAGAGTTTTCTAATGTGATGTCGTAAATAAACACATTTTTTGCGCTTACATTACAAACGCTGGCTGAACCCTACGAGATAGATCAAAATAATGTACTACAGTATTGGACACCTTAAAAAGGTCTACAAAAAAGTTCGCGCTGGTATATGTCTATCTCTTATTGCACCCGTGCGAAGCCGGGGCGGGTCGCTAGTTTATAATATAGTAGGCTGTTCTCTTTTAGACCGTTCAGCAATGGCGTGGCTATGGAACGATATGACTAGATAGCACCCACTTTGTTGTTTGTAATGTTAGTGCGATTACGTTATACTAGCTGTCGCCCGCGGCTTCGCGTGCTACCCGGATAAAAAATAGCCTATATGTTAATCCAGCACATGTACTAAGTATATTCCAAGTTTCATTCAAATCCGTTCAGCTGTTTAAGCGTGAAACCCCCGAATACTCAAACGTATCTCAAAGTTGAGCACGTTTAAAATGACGATTTTTTTGACAGATTTACATCAGAAACTGGCAAAAAACCGTGAGTTGAGACGTGCTCAACTCTGAGTCGCGTTTGAGTATTCGGGGGAAAGAGTAACAAACATCCATACATACATACTTACTTACAAACTTTCGCGTTTATAATATTAGTAGGATATTCACTTGTATGTATTGAGGGACGAGTTTCACAGAATGTATGATCCCTCGGTACATCTATTCGAGGCCGGGCCGTCCTCAATCACATAACGAGAGGTCTAACAATGCCAAGAAAGCAGCCCTGGCCTTCGCTATTGCTGTTCAGTCTACATTATAGACATTTTGATCTAAAAATTACTTCTCTGCTGGACTGGAAGTAAAGAAAAGGCATCTTACTTATATTATAAATGCGAAAGTTTGTGAGTTTGGATGTTTGGATGTTTAGATGTTTGGATGTTTGGATGTTTGTGCCTCAATCACGCCTAAACGGCTGAACGGATTTGAATGAAACTTGGAATATACATAGTACATGTACTGGATTAACATATAGGCTATTTTTTATCCGGGTACCACGCGAGCGTAGCCGCGGGCGGCAGCTAGTAGAATATATATGTATATGTAAATAATATATGTAAATACTAGCTGTCGCCCGGCAGCGGGCGACAGCTAGTAGAATATATATGTATATGTAAATAATATATGTAAATACTAGCTGTCGCCCGGCAGCGGGCGACAGCTAGTAGAATATATATGTATATGTAAATAATATATGTAAATACTAGCTGTCGCCCGCGGCTTCGCTCGCGTGCTACCCGGATAAAAAATAGCCTATATGTTAATCCAGTACATGTACTATGTATATTCCAAGTTTCATTCAAATCTGTTCAGCCGTTTAGGCGTGATTGAGGCACAAACATCCAAACTCACAAACTTTCGCATTTATAATATAAGTAAGATTTCTTCCGGGTCTGGGTGTTGTAGTACCATGGTACTCGTAGTTTCTGATACCCACGACACAGGGAATCCTAGTGTGGGGTCAGGACTATGTATGTGACTGTTGGGTGTTATTTATTTATTTATTAAGAATGCGTCCAGCTGCTTCTCTCCCCGATCATGTCGTAAAAGTCGACTAAGGGATAGTATCCTCTCCAACATGATGGACCACCTATATGGGCGATGGGCTGATCACCTGTCACCATGGTTCACCATATCCATCTTAGGACTTTAAATCAGAAGTAGCTGCAAGTTTTCTTATTTTAACTTGTGGCTCTGCCCACCCCATCAGGGATATGGGTGTGATAGTATGTATATGTATGTATTGTATCTAAAAAACTTCTCGTCGTCACGAGCCACTTTGTTATGATATCGTACCTACTGCAAGTAATCCTACTGTATTATAAATGTGAAAGTTTGTGAGGATGCTTGTATCTTTGTGCCTCAATCACGCCTAAACAGCTGAACGGATTTGAATGAAACTTGGAATATACGTAGTACTTGTGCTGGATAAACATATAGGCTATTTTTATCCGGGTACCACGCGAGCGAAGCCGCGGGCGGCAGCTAGTGTTATAACTTTGCACATAACTGTCACTTGAATAAAATGAAAACTAGATAAGATAAATGAAAGATAATATTCGAGGTCAATAATCTTGTATAGATTCTTCACATTCCAACTTTTAAAATTTTAAGGTTCCGTATCCGAAGGGTGGCAACGGGACCCTAGATTCATAGATTGTCCGTCTGTCCGTCTGGCTACTACAAATTTTCACAAAGTATGTATTTCAATTGCCGCTATAACAACAAATGATAAAAATAAAATAGAGGTGGCCCCATACAAGATAAAATTGTTATGATTTATGTATGAAGTTTGGGATGTGTGAGAATCTATTCATCATTATTGTCCTTGATTATTATCTATTCTGCTTATCTTATCTAGTTTTCAACTTACTCAAGTGAATGTGTATAAAATGGGTTAAGTGCGTGTCGAATTTGCACAAGGTTTCCGTACGATCGTACATTAAAAATGGTCCTTGTATTTTAGGTATGGGATAGGGCCCCCTTTAATCATTTTATTTGATTTTTATTATTTGCTGTTATAGCGGCAATATAAATACACACTGACAATTTCAACTCTACCTATTACGGTTCATGAGATACAGTCCGCCGACAGACGGACGGACGGACAGCGGAGACCTAGTACCTAATAGGGTCCTTTGGGGGTGCCAAAGTGCCGTGTACGGAAACTTGAAGACGATCCAGAACTTTTGAGGAGTAACGTCCAAATACTAAAGTAAGTTCGTATGAGCTGGTGGCCAACTCTTGTGACGGAGTTTTTAGACCACCTAAAGGCCTTCCGTCATGGCTTAACGACTTTAAAAGCCGTTTGACAATTTAACGTGCCCTCCGAAGCATGGAAGCACTCAGCTCGTAATGCCACTTGTGGTCACCTATCCAAATTGTGACCGCGCACAACGTTCCTTAACTTCAACGATCAATCAAGAACGTCTAAACAAGCTACGCCCACGAGCGCTTCAAGTCAGTCCAAATACTAAAATGCATTCAGTCCGTTTTTTTTATAAATAATTGGTAGAATAATAGAATACCTCTTCGCTGGACTGGAAGTAAAGAAAAAACATAGAATGCGTCCAGCTGCTTCTCTCCCCGAGCATGTCGTAAAAGTCGACTAAGGGATCGTATCTTCCAACATGATAAGATACAATAAGCAAGTATTCCCAAGGAGGGTTGACGTCAGGCAGGCGGCCGGTCATAAAACACCTTAGCCGAAACTCTTACAGCATGATCCAAGGATCATGTGCCGACCCCACATATAATGGGATAAGGGCAGGAAGGTGATGATGAAATAATTGGTAGTATATTTTCGAGACGCGTGCGCACATATCAATTGACGACTGCAGTAAGTTACGTGTTTGACCTTTAACTTCATTTGCGTAGTACAGCAAGCCTGTGTGACATAACGAATATATTAAAACAAGTACAACGGCCGCGGATGGGCTTACAATTAATTATTTAAAACCTATCACTGTATCTGAGAGCACTGGTGGTCTAGTTGGTAGTGACCTCGCCTTCCGATTCTGAGGTGGCGGGTTCAAATCCGTTCGTGTACTAATGGATTTTTCTGTGCGAAAAATTTATGGAGTTTTTAAGCGGCCTAAAGGCCTCCGTCATGGCTTAACGACTTAAAAGCCGGGATCCACTGTTTAACGTGCCTTCCGAAGTACGCTCACGACGTTAAAAAACAAATATTACCCTCTTTCATAAAATAAGAGAAAATATGGTCAGTTTTTTGATAATTTCATCATCTGGGAAAAAAAGACATCTTATCTTACTTCTTACTTATAATTATAATGCGAAAGTTTGTGAGGCTATTTGGATGTTTGTGCCTCAATCATGCCTAAACGGCTGAACGGATTTGAATGAAACTTGGAATATACATAGCACATGTACTGGATTAACATATAGGCAATTTTTTATCTGGGTACAACGCGAGCGAAGCCGCGGGCGGCAGCTAGTAAGACATTTACTGAGAATGAATTTTCCAGTTTCTTCACGTTCTCCATTTATGCGTAATGTTTGAAAACAAAAGCATTTTTAGTATTGGCAATCTATTGCTACAGTGTTGCAAGATTTACATTGAACTGTGACACCGTTGAGTTCAAATGCCCTGCCCTGACCTTCGTCGCCTTCAAATACACTGCGGCGCGGGAATATGGCCCACGCCCACGGTTGGGAACAATCGGCGCATCCGTGTGTAGCGTGGAAGGAGATTTAGACAGTTGCTTCAACGTGGACAACTTGAACATAAACCCCCGAATACTCAACGCATCTCAGAGTTGAGCACGTCTCAAGTGACGAGTTTTTGACAGATTTTCATCAAAAGCTGCCAAAAAACCGTGACTTGAGACGTGCTCAACTCTGAGTCGCGTTTGAGTATTCGGGAGAAAGTCTCTTATTCTCTATGACCAAACGAAACTTGACAGCTCGTAACTTGTTTGTAACGCCGCGTCGCATTTTTGCAATACAAAATTCATCATCATCTTCCTGCCCTTATCCCACTCTATGTGGGGTCGGCACAGCAAGATCCTTGGATCACGCTGTAAAAGTTTTGGCTAAGGTGTTTTATGACCGGCTGCCTGCCTGACGTCAATAATACAAAATTGTCATCCTAATATTATAAATGCGAAAGTTTGTGAGGATGTGAGGATGTGACGATGTATGTTTGTGCCTCAATCACGCTGTAACGGCTGAACGGATTTGAATGAAACTTGGAATATACTACATGGTATGTGCGCTGGAATAACATATAGGCTACTTTTTGTCCAAATATCACGCGAGCGCAGCCACGGGCGAAAGCTAATTGATTAATAGAGAAATTATTTAAAAAAAGGGAGAAATGTTTGCATGTTCTGCAAATATTTCTTCCGGGTCTGGGTGTATCAATTCTATGTATTATGTGTTTAAGTATGTATTTACAAAAAAAAGTATTAAGTACTAGCTGCTGCCCGCGGCTTCGCTCGCGTGGTACCCGGATAAAAAATAGCCTATATGTTAATCCAGTACATGTACTATGTATATTCCGAGTTTCGTTCAGATCCGTTCAGCTGTTTAGGCGTGATTGAGGCACAAACATCCAAACATCCAAACATCGTTACAAACTTTCGTACTAGATGGCAGCACCGGTAAAATTAGTACGCGCTATCGTTGCGTTTTGAGCTTTACGCCGGTAATTTCAAGCAAACTAAGACTTTTCAAATTTATAATATAAGTAAGAAGTAAGAAGTAAGATTGTATCAGCCACCTGGTTCCCATAGTACAAGCTTTGCTTAGTTTGGTGCTAGATGGCGCTGTGTGAAATGTCCGCAAATATCTATTTATTTAGTATTGATGCACGTTATTTAGAATTCTTTCTACCTCGACAACTAAAAACAAATAGACAATCGTTCGTTATTTGCAGTATAGCATACTCGTCGATGCTCAACTCTTGACCTGCGTCATTGCCAAGTCATACATTATTGTTTTTTTTTCTCTCACTCGCCAAGAAATATATTCATTACTAGCTGCCGCCCGCGGCTTCGCTCGCTTGGTACCCGGATAAAAAATAGCCTATATGTTAATCCAGTACATGTACTATGTATATTCCAAGTTTCATTCAAATCCGTTCAGCCGTTTAGGCTTGATTGAGGCACAAACATCCAAACTCACAAACTTTCGCATTTATAATATAAGTAAGATAAAGAAAAAAGTATGTCAATCGGTTGTTTTCTGCAGGCATTTGCAACACGACAATTATGGAAATTGCTGGACAGTTTTTTAAATTTTTGTAGTGGAGGTGATTTTGGTACCGTACATTCATTTTCAAAAGTTTAAAAAGGAACAATGACTGCGCTCAGTCAAATTGATGGGAATTAAACTTCTGTATCTTGATTTAATTTCTTACTGTACGATTAGCCTAAGAAAATTAAGCCGAAAATGGACGATCAGCGGAAATAATTCGTGTAGTTTTGAAAATCGCTACAGTTATTCCTTGAGATATCCAGATAAACATATCGAAAATCCCCAAGGGTGGGGGGTGAGCTAAAGGTGTAGGGGGGGGTCAAAGGACCCTTTTTTAGATTTTAGCTCATAAGTCTAAAACCTGTACAAATAGCGTAACGGTTACTTCTAGGAAAACATTCTACATAAAATTTCCTTTAAATTTGATCCACTATTTTTTTTTGTACGGTCGATACTTTAGAAGTTACAGAGTGTTCAACTTTATATAGGTATAAAAAATGAGACAGTTTTATAAATAAAATAAAATTGGTATGTTTTCAAAATGTATTCAAAACTGGAAAATAATAATTAGACAGTCTTAATTAAATCAATCATTGTCCTCTACTACATCATCATCATCTTCACCTTCTACATCTACCAAATCTACAGGTACGCCATTTGTACACGAACCCAAGCAGCCGTTGCATACTAGACTGCACGTGATACCAGCTTTTCGGCATCCACAATTACCAGTGCAACCACTTTTGCAGCGACAAAATATTGACTTCAGCACGGTGTCAGGAGCTGGAGGATCATGAGTGGTAACAGGCTCGAGGTTTCCATCAGCTCCTCGCTTCCATCCCCACATTTCAGGAGGCAGTGCGTTACCTAACCACTCTTGTACTTGGTGGAACACTCGGAATGAGTGAAATTTTGCTGATCCTTTTGTAGGCGGGAGAGAGGAAAGATCTGGTTTGGATTTGGTGCTGGATTTGATAAAAACTGAGTATCGATATCTGTTAAGATCAAGCTGATCAGTGGCTGCACGATACATCGTCAAAAACATCCTTTCTCCTGACTCTGCTATTTCTTCAGATGTTGATGTTGGATTGTAGAAGATGGCGGCTATATCCTTGATTTTTGGTTTTTGATCAAATAGCTTAACAACTGACACTTTGCCTTTCCTGTGAATAGCTGAAGTTGTGTCGCAGCCGCTGAAGCTATGTAGGAAAAGAATGGAAGAGCAAAATGAGAGTTTTTGGAGTTCTTGTGAGGAAAATATTTGCATTTCCACTTTACCTCTTCCTGGCTTCACAAAGAATATTTGCTTATCTGGTGGTGACAGAGCCATAAGAAGGACTATTAAATCTACATCTTCCCCAACAACAGCAACCTCAGGATAGTTTGCGACTTTTTCAATTGCACTTTTTATAATTGTACAATCAGCATCACTAGGTGCCACTCGTGTTTCAATTTGCTCTGCCTGCATTTTTTCTGTGAGGAGTTGTATAAGTCGGGACTTGTTTTTCGCATTAGCTAGGAAATGCTCTTGTTGAACTGTAACTTTCATATCAAGATTGAAATTTATGTCAACAGACGTTTTCATTGCTCCTCTTCTTTTCTGTTCCGATGTCTTTGTACTGTTTTCTGTCTCGTCGTAGCCATCAAACACGACAGTACAATTTGGTCCATAGTGATTCTTGACATATTTAATGTACTGATCACAAATATCGGAAAAAGTGAAGCCCAATTGCCACTTAGTCCGGTGCAGAAGAGACCCACCATCGACTATTGTGACACTCGTTTTCAGATCTACAGTAACGTCGGTTTTGGGAAGAAGATCATACAAAGCAGCTTTTTTGGTTTTTCTCATGCAGCCATCTTTAAAGAGAGATAAGGGATAAGGAGCTAATTCATACTCCAATAGCGATGCCAAATTTTCATCGTCCTTCTTAGCAATCGCAATCCTTTGGAAGATAAGTAATGGATCAACGACTACAGTCTCGTCATTGATCTTGATGGCACTTTTCATGGCTCCCAATGATAAAACTTTGTCCTTACGTTGAAATTTCATATCTGCAAAATTGTTTCCCGCTCGTAAAATCGCTCGTAGCTCTTCGATATTACGCACACATACAAAACGTGTGGAAAGAGAGAATAGTCTAACGTTTTGTAATAATAGCAGCTAGGAGAAATAATTATCTGTGAATAGCAGGTATTTGAATCAGAATAAGTTGTTTTCGTAGTCTCGGACGTTCGAGGCGTGTTATTTTCGCGATTTGCACTTTTGAGGAATTTGACCCCCCTGTAGTTCCTAAAGTATCGACCGTACAAAAAAATTAATAGGACATAATTTAAAGGAAATTTCATGTAAAAAATTTTCCTAGAAGTACCCGTAATGCTATTTGTGCAGGTTTTTGACTTATGAGCAAAAACCTAAAAAAAGGGTCCTTTGACCCCCCCCTACACTCTCAGCTCACCCCCCACCCTTGAGGACTTTTGATATGTTCATCTGGATATCACAAGGAATAACTATAGCGATTTTCAAAACTACACGAATTATTTCCGCTGATTTTATTAATTTGCTCGTATTAGATGGTACGGAACCCTTCGTGTGTAAAATCGACTCACACTTGGCCAGTTTTATTTTCAGATAACACAAAAGTTATCTGGAAGAGAATGCTAAGTTTAGCTACAAAACACAAATAATGCAAGTAGTCGAATTTAATGACGACATTATTCTTTGCTTTTTTTACGATAAAAAAAAGATAAATAAATAAATATTTGTGGACTAAACCTACCTTATACACATACCCAATTTCAATCATCGGGTTGAGTGAGAAAGAACTAAAATAAGCTTACAATTACCGGTAATTATCTCTTAAATAAAAGTGATCTCTTCCTGAAAACCATGATGTTAACAATAAGCATAATTTTAGCTAACCGAAAATAAATCTTTATAAGAGGCCATTAATCTTTTAATTCACAAACACGGCGTGGCCAAGATCAAGGTCATCACTTTACTTCAAGGTAAATACCTATTAGCACTGTACCTACCACGTGATGATAAATACATATAAATATTTCTGGACACTACACACAGCGCCATCTAGCCCCAAACTAAGCAAAGCTTGTACTATGGGAACAAGATGGCTGATAGAATACTTATAAGGTATATACTTTTTTTTTGTAAATCTTTCTTAAAATATAAATTCGAAAGTTTGTGAGGATGTTTGGATGTTTGTGCCTCGATCACACCTAAACGGCTAAACGAATTTGATCGAAACTTCATGTGCTAGATTAACTAATGCAAATATTTCTCCCGCAGCGGGAATCGAACCCCCGCCGATGTTCAATCGGTCATAACCTTTGTCCACCTGATGTCCTCCCTTGCAAAATATTCGACCCACTTTAACTGATTGGTTCACGTGGTTATGCGAAGGTCATATATCACCAGGCAGATTACCAGCTAGGTGATCAGATAATATTGTAAACTTGCGACCCGCCCCGGCTTCACACGGGTGCAATAAGAGATAGACTTATACCATTGCGGACTTTTTTGTAGACCTTTTTAAGGTGTACAATACTGTAGTACATTATTTTGATCTATCTCGTAGGGTTCAGCCAGCGTTTGCAATGTAAGCGCAAAAAAATGAGCTTAAATTTACGACATCACATTTGAAACCTCTAAAATTATCAGTATTTTTCTACTATATTATGCATGTAAACCTTCCTCTTGAATCACTCTATCTATTAAAAAAACCGAATCAAAATTCGTTGCGTAATTTTGAAGATCTAAGCATACATAGGGACAGACAGCGGGAAGCGACTTTGTTTTATATTATTATAGTGAAATGGCAGGAAACTGGATTCGGTTAGTGCAGGATCGGATAGAAAGAAAGAAAATAGATTATTGACAACATACATCTACACTAATATTATAAAGAGGAAAACTTTGTTTGTTTGTTTGTACTGAATAGGCTCAAAAACTACTGGACCGATTTTAAAAATTCTTTCACCATTCGAAAGCTACATTATCCACGAGTAACATAGGCTATATTTTATTTTGGAAAAAAATAGGGTTCCGTAAGATATTTGGGTTTTTCGGACACAAGGTGTAAAAAATCAACCAGAAAAGTTACTTATTTTGCGTACGCTGCCTAAACTATAAAAGATAGAACCATAAAATGTTCTAATTAATTGTAGATCTTATAAATATCTACAAAAAAGTCCGCGACACACTATACCCATCTATGTCGAGTGAGGCACAGCAACCATTTTTTTATTTAAAAATCTTGAATTTTTTTTGGACTACATTTAAACGCGTTTATTTTACTCATGCTATTAATCCTTATCAAAATAAATGATTTCATCACTAAGAACAGTTTATGGAGATAATATTTGGTCTTTGAATGATTAAAATTGGACGTTTGGTTTTGAAGTTATGGCGAAATTAAAATATTACGATTTCTGCTGCACGACCGCTGCGTAGGGAGCCGACCTCGCGACTGACCGTGTCTTTCCTGGGTAGGCTTTTTGCAGCGGTAACCGACATCCACGCGGGCGGAGCCGCGGGCGACCGCTAGTAATAAATACAGAAACGAAAAATTTAAAAGAAAGACCTAACCCTATGGGGCTAGTATATAACACATGTCCTGGTTGTTCTGTCAACCAGATAAAATTTGCCATCCAAACTCAGCTTTGAGCTAACTTCACGGGGGTACCAGGTGAAAAAAACTAAGGCCTTTTAACCATCTATAGTAGATGATTTATACAGCGTCAGGAGGCAACTTTACCTTCACAAACGGGACTCTGTAGTGTCCGGGACGAATTAAGATGGAGTAGGCTTGCCCAGCACCTATTCCATCCTCTCAGCTTAGTCGGCCTTGTCCACAGGAAAGACATGGTCAATACGTGCGGAGCTGATAGTGACCAGGTGAAATAGCGCTGGTTTTTGCTAATTAGCTATTAATTTGCTATTAAGTAAGTTCGTAAGAGCTAGTGGCCAGCTCTTGTGTCGGAGTCTTTAGGCTGCCTAAAGACGCCCACGACGTATCACTGTATTTTTTAAGCCGATAGGTACAAATCTAGTGAGAATCAATATAAATTAACGTTTTGTTTGTATAACAAGTTAAATATGTACTTTGGACTCTGTCACTAGCATTGGCTTCTACTTCCTAATAATATTATTTAAAACTGAACGGGTTTTAATCATATGGAATGTACATAGTAACGTCTGAACGCATTTGGTTGAAATTTGCAATACAACCTACAAATAAAATAAATATTTGAGGATATATCACACAGCACCATCTAGCCCCAAACTAAGCAAAGCTTCTATTATGGGAACCAGATGGCCGATAGAATACTTATATACTTTTTTTTATATAAATACATAATACTACAACACCCAGACTCGGAAGAAATATTTGATGAGCATGCAAACATTTCTCCCGCTGCGGGAATATAACCCGCGCCTCTTGCGTCTCAGCCGAGCACTCGCCACAGAGGTCGTCAAAAAAACAGATAAAAGTAAGTAAGTAAGTTCGTATGAGCTAGTGGCCAACTCTAGTGACGGAGTTTTTAGGTCGCCTAAAGGCCTCCGTCATGGCTTAGCGACTTAAAAGCCGGGACCGACAATTTAACGTGCCCTCCGAAGCACGGAAGCGCTCAGCTCGTTATGCCACTTGCGGTGACCCATCCCAATTGTGACCGCGCACAACGTTGCTTAACTTTAACGATCAACCAAGAACGTCTAAGCAAAAAAACAGATTAATATTTGCCTCCAAACGCGTTTTTGCACTGCAAAAAGCCGGCAAGTTGAACAGCTGACGCGCTCGTCATAAACGCTCGGCGATAGCGCGATTGGACGAAGGCTCGTGGTCTCGCATCGCGTGATATCGCGCGGGCTTGTTTGGTTCCGTTAGGTTCATGGTAGCCATAGGTCATCGAGCATAATGCTCAATGCCATAGGCGCGAGTATCGTACTCTACCACTCGTAAATTGCAGTAAAACTAAAGTTAAATGCACCATTTCACGGTATTGGTATGGTAAAAGGAAGAAAATATTTCTCTCTAGCTCGGAAATAGCTTCATTATTAAAAAAGTAATCGCCCGCCACGCCATTGAGGCCGTCTAACTACTATTACTAGCAACGTTTCGTCGTCCGTTGAAACCGGGCAATAAAAAACTTCACCAGCGGCGCCTATTACAAATATTCTACGGCGTTATGACACAGAATCAACAATAGTACCAGCGTAGTTTTGTGACGTGTGTCCCACGCAATCTGTTTTTTTTGTTATTTTTAAAAAGATACTTGTTTAATGAAATGTTTGTTTCTTTCCAGATTAAATTGTCATCCATATGACGTAAGTGGGAAATCCACTCAAACATGTCGTCCAAAGCTATATACGAAGCCGCCGGCAAGGATCTTATAAACAGGTGAGGAGATTCGGTCTAAAGAAAACACTTAGTATCATCATACTATTTCATACTAATATTATAAAGAGGGAAGATTATTTTGTTTTTTTGTTTGTTTGTAACGAATAGGCTCCGAAACTACTGGACCTATTTCAAAAATTCTTTCACCAATAGAAAGCTACGTTATCAGGGACCAGTATAAGCTATAATTAAAATTAGGCATCCGTAAGAAAATTGCAATATTGTCCCAAAATAATTTTTGGCGTGCGCTGCGAAAACTATTGATTATAGAACAAAATAATGTACTACACGCGTATGAAGTCGCGAGCAACAGCTAGTAATAAATAAATAAATAACACCCAACAGTCACATACATAGTCCTGACCCCACAATAAGATTCCCTGTGTCGTGGGTATGAGAAACTACGAGTACCATGGTACCACAACACCCAGACCCGGAAGACATATTTGCAGAACATGCAAACATTTCTTCCGCAGCGGGAATCGAACTTGCGCCTCTTGCGTCTCTGCCGAGCAATCGTCCGCCACGCCACCGAGGCCGTCATAATAAGAATACATACAAACAATGCCTACATAAAAACGCCTGTTTCCCATAGGCATATAGTTATCACAGATATCCATTTGCCACGATCCTGACATACTTTTGCTTCATTATAAATAATGAATAAATATTCGTGGACATTTCACACAGCGCCATCTAGCCCCAAACTAAGCAAAGCTAAATCAGATGGCTGATAGAATACTTGTCTTATCTACACTAATATTATAAAGAGGAAAGATTTGATTGTTTGTGTATTTGCATTGAATAGGCTCCGAAACTACTGGACCGATTTTCAAAATTCTTTCACCGTTGGAAAGCTACACTATCCCCGGGTGACATGGGCTACATTTTATTTTCAAAAAAAAATAGGGATCCTTATTAAAACTCCAATAATGTAATCCGAGGTGTAAAAAAGTGCCCTAAAAATTCGTTACATCGCGTGCGCTGCGAAAACTATTCTTTGTGACTTTGTGACGTTGTCCGACTTTGTGACGTTGTCCGACTTTATGACTTTGTCCGACTTTGTGACGTTGACCGACTTTGTGACGTTGTGAAAAATGTAAGTATTATAAAAAAGTCGCCTTGTCGCCTATCAGCCCGCGCAATCAAATGTGGATTGATCAGAAGTACAGGTAGGTGAAAGCTGACTTGATTAAGAAAGGAATGAGTGCAGAGATGACGACTGATAGAAAGGTATGGAAGATGAGAACATGCTGTCCACACAGAGTGGGATAAGGGCAGGAAGATGAGTTTGTAAAATATCGAGTTGCTTATGATTATGTTATTGTTTCAGGCACATAGCGCCGGGCACAGCGCTGGTGCCATGCCGGATAGCTACCTTCGAGCAGGGCACGATCTGGGAGGATGAGATTGGCAAGAACCCGTGGCTCACAAAAGAGGTATCTAAACTTAACAGCATACAGAGTCCAATTTTCGAAGCACGCCCGGAGGGAGTTAACGCTAAAAAGGAAATTTTACTCAATTTATTTAAAAAGGCAAAACTGCGTTTAAAGATTTTTTTTTAAATACGCTTGCCGTACTCGGAAATGCCTAGTTCCCATATGTTCTATGGAACATGACATCATCGGACAGAATAAGATATTTTGTACTATAGAGCATGTAATACTTTTATTTCTCAATTTTTTCTACGGGACAAGGAAAATAAGATCTCTTTACGATTATTATCTGATCATTCTTGCTACGAATATCAATTCTTTCGATTTTTAGGATTATTTTACCCAGGCAGATGTTTGATCAATGGTATTACAGAATAATTGTCATTATCAGTGTCATTTAGCTTCTCATGGAAAATTGTGGGAAAATCTGATTCCCATTTTGTTCTGCGGCATGAAACTCGGGTGAAAAGCTAGTATGTAGTTCTATGGAAAAAACTGGGAGAAAAATGTGTCATTTTGTTCGATGACGTCATGTTCCATAGAACAAATAGGAACTACGAAAATAAGAAAAAGAAACAACATTCTGTACTTTGACGGCCCAATCGAAAGGATCATCATATCTCTAGCATAGGAAACATGACAAATTAAATAAAAGAAAGACCATAATAAATTTTAGTTTATTTACTTTAAGTTACTTTAGTTTCATTCACAACCGTTCAGTCGTTTTGGTGTGATTACACAAACATACAAACATCCTCACAAACTTTCACATTTTATAATATAGAAGGATAGCACAAGCGAAGCTTTTACTCAAGAGTCCCTCAAATTGTCCCAGTAATTTTTAATTTATAGTTTTGTTATCTTGTTGCAGCAACTCGTGGTGAAGCCAGACCAGCTGATCAAGAGACGCGGCAAGCTCGGCTTGGTCGGCGTCAACAAAACAGCCGCCGACGTCAGGAGATGGCTCTCTGAACACATGAACAAGGAACAACAGGTAAAACCCACTTAACTCAGAGTTATCACACTGCAATACAACAATCACACCGACACACTACAATACAACAATCACACCGACACACTGCAATACAACAATCACGCCGACACACTACAATACAACAATCACACCGACACACTACAATACAACAATCACACCGACACACTGCAATACAACAATCACACCGACACACTGCAATACAACAATCACACCGACACACTGCAATACAACAATCACGCCGACACACTACAATACAACAATCACACCGACACACTACAATACAACAATCACACCGACACACTGCAATACAACAATCACACCGACACACTGCAATACAACAATCACACCGACACACTGCAATACAACAATCACACCGACACACTGCAATACAACAATCACACCGACACACTGCAATACAACAATCACACCGACACACTGCAATACAACAATCACACCGACACACTGCAATACAACAATCACACCGACACACTGCAATACAACAATCACACCGACACACTGCAATACAACAATCACACCGACACACTGCAATACAACAATCACACCGACACACTGCAATACAACAATCACACTGGCATACTACATTAGTTTACAGGGGATAATCCCTGTAAACAAGAGATGAAAGAAAAGCAAGAAGATGGAGGGACAAGCAAAATAAAACTGGCTCTAAAAAAAGCTAAGGCCTTTTACCATTCTATAGTAGATGATTTATACAGCGTCAGGAGGCAACTTTTACCTTCACAAACGGGACGCTGCTGTAGTGCCCGGGACGAATTAAGATGGAGTAGGTTTGCTCAGCACCTATTCCATCTCAGCTTAGTCGGCCTTGTCCACAGGAAAGACATGGTCAATACGTGCGGAGCTGACTAAGCCGCGGAATTCCTCACGATGTTTTCCTTCACTGTTTGGTACTGATATAGCGCGCATAAATTTTTCGCACAGAAAAATCCATTGGTACACGACCCAATTTCAACCTATCACTTTAGGATCGGAAAGCGGGGTTACTACCAACTAGACGACCAGTGCTCTCAAGGGCAGATTATTTGAATATTTTTTTTTTATCAGGTTGGCGCGGCTTCTGGCAAACTGCGGCATTTCGTCATAGAACCTTTTGTCAAGCATGAAGCAGTAAGTAAAAAAAATACAGTCTAATACTTCTCTGCTTGACTGGGAGTAAAAAAAACAAAATGCGTCAAGTTGCTTCTCTCCCCGAGCATGTCGTAAAAGTCGACTAAGGGATAGTATCCTCCAACATGATGGATCTATATCGGCGATGGGCTGATCACCTGTCACCATGGTTCACCATAATATCCATCTTGGGACTTGGAAACAAAAGTGCAAGTTCTTATGATTACTTGTGGCTCTGCCTGCACCATTAGGGATACGGATATGTATGTAAAAAAGGATCATCTACTATCTTCAAAATCATGGAAATAATTCAAATAGCTTTCGCCCGGCATTGCTCGCGTGGTACGTGGAAAGTATATTTTAGCCTATGTTATTCCAATTTTCCAACACATCTTACTTCTTACTTATATTATAAATTTGAAAAGTCTTAGTTTGCTTGAAATTACCGGCGTAAAGCTCAAAACGCAACGATAGCGCGTACTAACTTTACCTGTGCTGCCATCTAGTACGAAAGTTTGTAACGATGTTTCGATGTTTGTGCCTCAATCACGCCTAAACAGCTGAACGGATCTGAACGAAACTTGGAATATACATAGTACATGTACTGGATTAACATATAGGCTATTTTTTATCCGGGTACAATGTAGGCAATGTAGCGGCAGCTAGTACTATGTATATTTAATTCAAATCCGTTTCGCTGTTACGCCTTGATTGTGGCGCAAATTACCTTCCGTCACAAGAGTTGGCCACTAAGCTCATACGAAATTACTTACGTCATTTACTTTTCTATTGATGGTTTTCTGTTACGCCAGTCTGAGTGGCTTTATTCATAATATAGGTAGGACAGAAAGCTAATGTATTTTTCTTATTTCAGAACGAGGAGATGTACCTTTGCATCCAGTCTGGTCGTCGCTCCGACACCATTCTGTTCCACCACCAGGGCGGCGTCGACGTCGGCGATGTCGACGCCTTGGCGGTCCGGCTCGAGGTGAGAACTCCTCTTGTATCCTGAACGCCTGGTACTTTTGTGTCGCCAAACTGGCTATTTTTACCCGATTATGTGGCGCAAAAGGAGGGTTATGGACTGTCTGAGGGTAAAAATGAATAACCTTGGTTTCAGATTCCCGTAGACACATTCCCGACCGGTGAGGACATCGACCGCACTCTGATGAAGAACATCAAGTCCATTGCCACCAGGAGGTACGCCATTCATTCAATTGTAAATACGATAGGAGGATTTTTGTATGTTTGTACCTCAATTTCGAATTTAGTAGGTTAGTTTAGATTAGTTAGTGAAAAGCTACAAGGTTTCGGTTTACAATCTCGCGAGATATATTATAATCTAACGGAATTTACAATTTTACGATAACATCATCATCATTACCCTGCATCAATAGCCTTTATGTTAATTCAGCACATGTACTATGTATATTCCAAGTTTCATTCAAATCCGTTTAGCCGTTCAGGCGTGATTGAGGCCCAAACATCCAAACTCACAAACTTACACATTTATAATATAGTAGTACTTATAATGTAGGATTCTTCTTCCATATTATTATAGTTTTATGTACCGCTACACCTGTTTTTGTTTAAATAAATTTATTCTTATTATTTCCCTCTGTCAAAACACATTTCAACAGTCACTCACAAATGAGGCCTTGAGAGCCAGAGTGACCTAACTACGAAAACAAAAACTTGCATTATCAAAGAAATAACAGGAGCCCTGATTTTGGATGTGTAACTTTACTAAATAATATCATTGGTCATTCTATTTAATGCTGCCATCTATGGAAAAATAAAATAATTAATTTTAGGCCACTATTGCACTATAACTTTTACCGGCAGATTCCAATACAAAGATCAATATTGAAAAAATGCAGATAGGCCACTCTGCCTCTCATGGCCTCAAATTTGACAGTGACATTATAAAGATATTTGATAGTGACATATTTTGTCCACAGAATACTTACCACCTTCATCTTATCCCTCTACCGGGTATACGTGGATCTATACTTCACGTACATGGAAATAAACCCGATAGTCGTCACGAACGAGCGGATATACCTTCTCGACCTCGCTGCGAAGCTGGACCAAACAGCGGAGTTCATTTGCGCCAAGAACTGGGGGGATATCCAGTTCCCGCCGCCGTTTGGACGGGATGCTTACCCCGAGGAAGCGCATATAGCTGACTTGGACGCGAAGAGCGGGGCCAGTCTTAAGGTAAACTTCAAAATTGTAATTAATTGTCTTGACTTGCTGCTTCTCTCCCCGAGCATGTCGTAAGAGTCGACTAAGCGGAGCTGACTAAGCCGCGGGTTTCCTCGCCGTTTGAGAGTACTGGTATAGCGCACATAAATTTTTCGCACAGAAAAATCCATTGGTACACGACCGGGTTTGAACACGACCTTAGGATCGGAAGGCGGGGTCACTACCAACTAGACCACCAGTGCTCTCTTGCAAAGAAAATAATAATAATGCATGTAATTTTCCCCAGCTCACCATCCTAAACAAATCTGGTAGAATCTGGACCATGGTGGCTGGCGGCGGCGCGTCCGTTGTCTACACAGATACCATTTGTGAATTAGGCGGCGCTTCCGAACTCGCCAACTACGGGGAGTACAGTGGCGCCCCCACTGAGAGTCAGACCGCGGACTACGCTAAGACCATCTTCAGCCTTATGTGCAGGGAGAAACATGCGCAGGGCAAGGTAAGGCAAATTTTCTATATATAATGTAAAATTTTGGTGAATTTCCTATGAATTCTAAATTTTCCTGTATTTTTTAGTAATATATGAAGATGAATTAGTTTAACAACAAATTTACGAGTTCAGTTACAAAATTAGCTACAAAACGGCCTAAATTTGCCACTAAACTGTTAAAAACTGCCAATTTATTTTCCAACTCGGCTAAATTTACTAAGCAAATTTTTCGGATTTGTTCTATCAGCTGTCTAAATTTACCAGAAAACCGTTACTTGTTGCAGCGCGCTAGTCATCTATTAACATTTATCCTCTTACGCATTATTTTAATAAATTTTAAACTAAATTATCTAATACAACTAAATATAGCCAACATGTGTCGCTCACTTGGTTAGAGCACGGAGCACCGATGTCGCTGGATCAAGTTCCGTCTAGATGTAGTTTATATAAACACAAATAATAAACATTTGTGGACATTCCACACAGCGCCATCTAGCCCCAAACTAAACAAAGCTTGTACTATGGGAATCAGATGGCTGATAGAATACTTATATACTCCTTTTTTTCCGGGAATCGAACCCGCGCCTCTTGCGTCTCATTGGAGCACTGTCCTGCCACACCACCGAGGTCATCTACACTATAATATTTCTTTTAAAATTGTTTCCAGGTTTTGATAATAGGTGGCGGTATAGCAAACTTCACGAACGTAGCTGATACCTTCAGAGGAATCATAACCGCTATTGAGACATACAAAGATGCTCTCATTCAGTACAATATCACTATATTTGTGAGAAGAGGTGGTCCGAACTACCAGGAGGGACTAAGGTATGTGAGATATAATGTAATATTTCTTATAATACCTCTGACTACCCCCTGTTATTCGTGTCTCTGAATGTTTCAAGCCAATGAGTAAAGAAGAAAACTTAAAATTCGCCTAAAAGATTCCTTTTGTGTACTTGATAGGACAATTTTGATACCAAATATTTACACATTATAATCTTTTACATACTAATATTATCACGCTCGTATACCAAATGAGGTGGGCAGAGCCACAAGCAACCATAAGAAAACTTGCAGCCACTTCTGATTTAAAGTCCTAAGATGGATGTGGACCATGGTGACAGGTGATCAGCCCATCGCCCATATAGGTGGTTCATCATTTTGGAGAGGATACTATCCCTAAGTCGACTTTTACGACATGTTTGGGAAGGGAAACAGCTGGACGCATTCTATGTTTTTTCTTTACTCCCAGTCCAGCAGAGAAGTAATTTAATTATTTAATACAAGCAAGCTTAAAACCTTGCTTAATGACAAGTACTTTAACATCTAGATTAAGCACCCAATATCAATATCCCTAGTGTGTGTGTGTAGGTATCCTACTTATTGGTTCTTTTGTCGTCACTTGTTACTGTTTGTTTTTATTTATATAGTTTGTTTAATATTTATATGTGGAAACTTGTAATTAGCCCCATATTATGTAAGTATCCTGCTGCATAATCTACCTATTGTATTTTCTCTAGCTGTAAGTTTTCCAAAAATGTATAAAATAAAATAAAAAATAGTTTTCATCTTTTCTTTTAGACAAATGCGTGAGGTTGGCCATCGTCTTCTTATTCCGCTATACGTGTTTGGTCCTGAGGCCAATATGACCTCAATCGTAGGTCTGGCCCTGGGCCATAAGCCTATCCCAATGGAGCATAGATTGGACTACGCGCCTTACCAACTGCCCAAGCCACAGGCAGCTGTAAGTATATCCCGTGTGTTTATGATCGCCTGGTACTTTTGATAAGGAAAAGTTGATTTTTTTGTTATATTTTTGTGTCTTCTACACATGGTCTGGGTGCCTTGTCTAAGCCAATATGACCTCAATAATAGGTCGGGCCCTAGGCTATAAGCCTATCCCAATGTAGTGGACTACGCGCTTCACCAACTGCCCAAGCCACAGGCTGTAAGTTACTCCTTTGTGTTTATGATCGCCTGGTACTTTTGATAAGGAAAAGTTGAATATTTTGTTATATTTTGAGATTTTTTGTGTCTTCTACACATGGTCTAGGCGTCTAAGCCAATATGACCTCAATAATAGGTCTGGCCCTAGGCTATAAGCCTATCCCAATGTAGTGGACTACGCGCTTCACCAACTGTACCAAGCCATGGGCTGTAACTCCTTTGTGTTTATGATTGCCTGGTACTTTTGATGCCGAAAAACATACCCTTTAGGCATTTTCTTGAGCCTTTTTAGGTCTTCTGGGTATAAGACATGTTCTAAGTGTCTAAATATAAGCTAAGAGGTACAATCTTAGGTTTGGTGAAGAACTCTTGAGTGTTTATGATCGCCTAGTACTTTTAGTGCTGAAAAACTTAAAATTTTGAGAGTTTTAGGTTATTAGATGTGGTCTAGGCGTTCTGGTCAAAGATATTAAGACCTCATTTTTTTCGTGGATAAATGATTTTCAACCTTATTTCAATGATCTTAGCACTGATATTGAAATAATAGTTCATATCGTTAAAGGTGAGTTCTGAGTAATTGAAACAAGGTTGAATCCAGCCCGTTGCTACAAAACCAGTGATCATATAACAAATTTAAATACCCTTTCAGCCGAAGCCAAAACTAGATCTTCCCGAGCTGACTCCCAAACTCCTGGAGTTGGTCTGCTCGCAAGCTCCGACTAAGATGGATCTTGGCCAAGGCGTGTCCACCTCCACGCCGCTCTTCAGCGAGAAGACCAAGGCCATCATATGGGGCATGCAGAACAGAGCTATACAGGTAAAACTTTCTTCTTACTACGAGTAATTCTATAACACTTTTAGAGTTCCGTACCCGTATTACGAAGCCTCTGCTGTCCGCCCGTCCGTCTGTCAGCATTCCCAAAAAAATATGTGCCAAATACACTCGACCCAACCCAATTACTAACCGCGCCAAGCGTTGCTTAACTTCGATGATCGATTAAGAACGTTATAAAATGTTTCTTGTATTTTTTATCTTAAAATCATCTTCCCATTTCCTGACTGGCCTACCTCTGGATCTTTTCCCTTCTCTAGGGTACCAATAATAATCGCAGAAAAACAACAAGTGATAAACAACCAAAAGAATGAATGGATTAATGAAAATACTTTATTGTACACCTTACGTTAGCATTTAGTTTTATATGTATATAAAACTAAATACGTTAAAAAAAGAGTACAATTGGCGTTCTTATCGCTTAAGAGCGATCTCTTCCAGACAACCATGCATGGAAAAAGAGAACAGAACGTAAGGGTGGCTTTTTTTTGCTTTTTATTATGTGACTTTTAAATTAATTAGTGTAAGTGGTTGTGACTGTTCCAATTAAATAAATAAATTGAAATTGAAATTGAAGCAAATAACTATCAATAACTATCAAAACAATAAATACATACATAGCCTACTCAGGCATCTGAATACTCTGTAAAAGTTTAGTTTGTAGTTGATTCACTATTTGTTTATCTATATACTTAAATGTTCGTCTTGTTTTGTACATGTACCCTCTATCTATATTCCTCCTCTCTCTAGCTAAAGGTTTGCTGGAAGAAAACTCTTTGTAGGGTTAAGCTCGCATTTGTACATGTCCTTACTTTATGTCTGTGTTTTGTGTTTTATATATGTACAATAAAGAATAAAGAATCTGCGATAAATATAAGTTTTTAACCCGAAAAAGAATTGGAAGTGTCTTACCCGAGTCTTACTCTGCCCTCAATAGCTTTATGCCCGATCCGGGCAGTAATGTACAATTTTTTTAAACTAGGTATCTTTTTACGTAGGGAATGCTGGATTTCGACTACATCAGCCGACGCCCTGAGCCGTCGGTCGTGGCTATAGTGTACCCCTTCACTGCAGACCATAAGCAGAAGTACTACTTCGGCAATAAGGAAGTGTTCATACCCGGTGAGTCATCTTTATCTTTCTGCCCTTATTCCACTCTATGTGACGGCCTCGGTGGCGTGGCGGGCGATTGCTCGGCGGAGACGCAAGAGGGTTCGATTCCCGCTGCGGAAGAAATGTTTGCATGCTCTGCAAATATTTCTTCCTGGTCTGGGTGTTGTAATATTATTAGTATGTGTTGTTTTTTAAATTTATTTAAGGATTTTGTCGCTTCGCGACCACGTCACCCAAAGTATGTTATACAAAACAAAAAGGTAGATAAGTATTCTATCAGCCATCTGGTTCCCATAGTTTGCTTAGTTTGGGGCTAGATGGCGCTGTGTGATATGTCCTCAAATATTTATTTATTTATCTCTCTTAGAGCACTGGTGGTTTAGTTGTTAGTGACCCCGCCTTCCGATCCTAAGGACGTGAGTTCAAATCCGGTCGTGTACCAATGGATTTTTCTGTATGAAAAAGTATGTGCGCTATACCAGTACTCTCAAACGGTGAAGGAAAACATCGTGAGGAAACATGCGGCTTAGTCAGCTCCGCACGTATTGACCATGTCTTTCCTGTGGACAAGGCCGACTAAGCTGAGAGGATAGAACAGGTGCTGGGCAAGCTTACTCCATCTTAATTCGTCCCGGGCACTACAGCGTCCCGTTAGTGAAGGTAAAAAGTTGTCGCCTGACGCTGTATAAATCATCTACTATAGATGGTTAAAGGCCTTAGTTATCTCTCAATGCGAGGCTATATAATAATATTGTGATGTATTTTATCTTGTGTAAATTAGGTATAAATAAGACTAATATAATGAAATAAGTAATTATGTTCTAGTTTGTATGTAGTACGCTCGTGAGTAATTAATATTATATATATATTTTTAAGTTCTCATATTGTAAGAGAATATTAATTCTTTATGAGAATAAAGTTCTTAAACCGTATGTATTCTGGTTCCAGTGTTCTCGGACATGGACGTAGCCATGCGGAAGCATCAGGAAGCAACTGTGTTGGTCAACTTCGCATCGCTACGATCCGCATATGACAGCTCCATGCAGGTAAAATAAAAATACGACTACATAACATGACATCGGTGGCGTGGCGGGCGACTCGGCTGAGACGCATAGCGGGTTCGATTCCACCACGGGAGAAATGTTTGTGTTCTGCGAATATTTCTTCCGGGTCTAGGTGTTGTAGTATTATAAGTATCTTATTTTTAATATAAATGCGAAAGTTTGTGAGGATGTTTGGATGTTTGTGCCTCAGTCACGCATAAACAGCTGAACGGGTTTGAATGAAACTTGGAATATACATAGTACATGTACTGGATTAACATATAGGCTATTCTTTATCCGGGCACCACGCTAGCGAAGCCGCAGGCGGCAGCCAGTTTATTTATAAAAAAGTTTTTAAGTATTCTATCAGCCATCTGGTGCCCATAGTACCAGCTTCGCTTAGTTTGGGGCTAGATGGCGCTGTGTTAAATGTCCACAAAATATTAAAATCATAATCATTTGTTTTGTGTAATAGTCATCGTAAAATTGTAAATACCGTCAGATTATAATCTATCTCGAGATAGTAAACTGTTTAAAAATTGTGAACCGTAACATACTGCTTAGAATTTAACTGTTTTAAATTTCCGGCGCTTGCGCGGGCGCAATAAATAAGTATAAATAGAAGAAGCGCTCGCGGCGTAGCTTGCTTAGGCGTTCTTGATTGATCGTTAAAGTTAAGCAACGGTATGCGCGGCCACAAATCGGGATGGGTGACCGCAAGTGGCATTACGAGCTGAGCGCTTCCGTGCTTCGGAGGTGTAAGTCGTCAAGCCATGACGGAGGCCTTTAGGCGGCCTAAAAACTCCGTCACTAGAGTTGGCCACTAGCTCATACGAACATACATACAATAAGTATAAATGTCGAAAAATTATAAGTTAAATTGAATTATTTTAGTGGTATTTTAAATTTCTAATTGTATTTTTCCATTCATCTCAGTAACAGCTAGACTTTTTATCCAACTTTTTATGATATGAATATTTAGAGAAAACTTTGTTCCCAGGCCATGCAACACCCTCAGATCAACACGATAGTCATCATTGCAGAAGGCATCCCTGAGAACATGACGAGGAAGATCATCAAGCTTGCCGATGCCAGAGGAGTGAGTATTAGCCCAATTACTCCCAAATTATACTTAAGAGCACTGGTGGTCTAGTTGGTAGTGACCCCGCCTTCCGATCTTAAGGTCGTGGGTTCAAATCCGGTCGTGTACATATGGATTTTTCTGTGTTAAAAATTTATGTGCGCAATACCAGTACTCTCAAACGGTGAAGGAAAACATCGTGAGGAAACCCGCGGCTTAGTCAGCTCTGCACGTATTGACCATGTCTTTCCTGTGGACAAGGCCGACCAAGCTGAAAGGATGGAATAGGTGCTGGGCAAGTCTACTGCATCATAATTCGTCCCGGCCAATACAGCGTCCCTGTGAAGTATGTCACTGTGAAGGTAAAAGTTGCCTCCTGACGCTGTATAAATCTACTATAGATGGTAAAAGGCCTTACCCCCGAATACTCAAACGCGACTCAGAGTTAAGCACGTCTCAACTCACGGTTTTTTGACAGTTTCTGATGAAAATCTGTAATTTTCATCAGAAACTGTCGGCCTCGGTGGCGTGGCGGGTGATTGCTCGGCAGAGACGCAAGAGGCGCGGGTTCGATTCCCGCTGCGGAAGAAATGTTTGCATGATCTGTAAATATTTCTTCCGGGTCTGGGTGTTGTGGTACCATGGTACTCGTAGTTTCTGATACCCACGACACAGGGAATCCTAGTGTGGGGTCAGGACTATGTATGTGACTGTTGGGTGTTATTTATTTATTATTTGAGACGTTCTCAACTTTGAGATGCGTTTGAGTATTCGGGGGTTAGTAAGTTAACTCGTCTTGTTCTCAGGTGAACATCATCGGGCCGGCGACGGTGGGCGGCATCAGACCTGGTTGCTTCAAGATCGGCAACACCGCGGGCATGATCGACAATATCATCGACAGCAAACTCTACCGCCCCGGCAGGTAATGTTTAACTATAAATAAATAAATCTTACTAATATTATGAATGCGAAAGTTTGTGAGGATTTGTGTTTGTGCCTCAATCGCGCCCAAACGGCTGAATGGATTTGAATGGAACTTAGAATATAAATAAAAAAATTGTGGACATTTCACACAGCGCCATCTTGCCCCAAAGTAAGCGAAGCTTGTACTATGGGCACCAGATGGCTGGTGGAATACTTATATACTTTTTTTTGTAAATACATACTTATGATACTACAACACCCAGACCCGGAAGAAATATTTGCAGAACATACAAACATATCTCCCGTAGCAGGAATCGAACCCGCACCTTTTGCGTCTCAGCCGAGCACTCTCCTGACATGCCACCGAGGTCGTCAATATAAAACTAGGTAGTTCATCCACGCGACTTCGCTCGCGTGGTGATAACTTTGACACACCAATGTGGCCCCTTTGAATTTGTAAAATCTTACTTATATTATAAATGCGAAAGTTTGTGAGTTTGGATGTTTGTGCCTCAATCACGCCTAAACGGCTGAACGGATTTGAATGAAACTTGGAATGTACATAGTACATGTACTGGATTAACATATAGGCTATTTTTTATCCGGATACCACGCGACCGAAGCCGCGGGAGGCAGCTAGTTTATAATATAATGATGTTATTTCAGCGTTGCATACGTATCTCGGTCCGGAGGGATGTCCAACGAGCTCAACAACATAATCTGCAAGAACGCGGACGGCGTCTGCGAGGGAGTCGCCATCGGCGGAGACAGATACCCCGGCACCACCTTCATAGACCACTTGCTCAGGTCAGTATCCGCACCGACTACCATCATCCAAACTTAACATAAATAAATATAAATATTTGAGGACATTATCACCAGAGATCGGAATTGGGTGTGTGAAAATACCTAAAGTTTGCAGCGGGACATAATATGGAGCTGTTACAACCACTTAAGTTAAAAGAGACGCCGCACCGCGACAAAGTTGAAGCCACACAAAACCGTGCTCCTGCAAGTAAACATACACGCTCATGCACACACCTACACTAAAACCATGCTCATCGCTCTTAGTACGTCACGAGTCGTCGTCTAGTAAACTTAAAATTTAAAAATAGAATTACGCCTCCCTGCGTAGTGAAAACTTGTAAAAACAGCAGCAAATCACATTAAAAGTCTCACGGAATCACTTTTCACTTGTAAGTACTTCAAATAACATCGTTTCTTAATTATTATACTGTGAGTTTTAGGTTACGTGGAACACAAAACCTCAAAACTTGACACGTGCACACACACAAAAAGGTGGCTTCACTTTTGTTGTACGCGGCGTGTCGTCTTTTCTTTTTCTTTGGTCTGAGATCTGCCATTGTCTTCGGCTTGAAGGATATCGCTTCGGGTTCCTCCCTCTGGGTCCTTTGCCTTCTATTTTGCCTGTTATTATAATTTGTATGCTGAATTCTTCTATTCGTAGGTTCGAAGCCGACCCCAACGTGAAGCTTCTAGTGCTTCTAGGCGAAGTGGGTGGAGTTGAAGAGTACCACGTCTGTCGCGCCATTAAAGATGGGCTCATAAAGAAACCCATGGTTGCCTGGTGTATAGGCACATGCTCAGGTGAGGACATAGTGTGTGCTCAGATGAGGATAGTGATTACGACTTGTATGCGTGGTTTGTGCTCAGGTGAGGACATAGTGTGTGCTCAGATGAGGACAGTGACCGGGACTTGTATGCGTGGTTTGTGCTCAGGTGAGGACATAGTGTGTGCTCAGATGAGGACAGTGACCAGGACTTGTATGCGTGGTTTGTGCTCAGGTGAGGACATAGTGTGTGCTCAGATGAGGACAGTGACCGGGACTTGTATGCGTGGTTTGTGCTCAGGTGAGGACATAGTGTGTGCTCAGATGAGGACAGTGACCGGGACTTGTATGCGTGGTTTGTGCTCAGGTGAGGACATAGTGTGTGCTCAGATGAGGACAGTGACCGGGACTTGTATGCATGGTTTGTGCTCAGGTGAGGACATAGTGTGTGCTCAGATGAGGACAGTGACCGGGACTTGTATGCATGGTTTGTGCTCAGGTGAGGACATAGTGTGTGCTCAGATGAGGACAGTGACCGGGACTTGTATGCGTGGTTTGTGCTCAGGTGAGGACATAGTGTGTGCTCAGATGAGGACAGTGACCGGGACTTGTATGCGTGGTTTGTGCTCAGGTGAGGACATAGTGTGTGCTCAGATGAGGACAGTGACCGGGACTTTTATGCGTGGTTTGTGCTAAGGTGAGGACATAGTGTGCTCAGGTGTGGTGATAGTGTGTGCTTAGGTGAGGATAGTGTGTACTTCTGTGAGGACAGTGATTTAGACACGCATGCTCAGGTGAAACAAAACCCAAATTAAGTAAGTTATAAAATAAATTTCGTCCAACTATTTCATTTAATTTTGACAGTGAGTTTACAGACATTTTTGTGATGCGATTTCGATTTCTTATACCAGTCGACTTTAATTCTTATGAAAAAGTTTTAATCGATTTAACGATTAACAACATTGATATATATTTTTTTTTTATCCGAGATAGGTTTAGTTTAGTTTTGATGTAGTTATTTTTCAACACCATTTTGTTTTATTATATCCATCCATAATAATGTTATAAAAGCTAAAGTAACTCATGTCTGTCTGTCTATTTGTGTTATCACGTGTATTTATTTTCACGTCTGTTATTACATTGAGATGTGCTTTGTACCAAAAAATACACGTCATTTTGTCAAAATCCTCACCGGGGTGGAGTTAAAACAGTTGCCAAAGACAAAGGTGGTTAATGGACGACCCCTAGCTTACCTGCTAAGTAGGATATCCTTCCAGACATGTTCACTGCGGAGGTGCAGTTCGGGCACGCGGGCTCGCTGGCCGGCTCCGCGGTGGAGAAGGCAGCGGCCAAGAACAAGGCGTTGCAGGCCTGCGGCGTCGCTGTGCCGGACTCCTTCGACAGCCTCGGGGAAGCTGTTAATTTAGTACGTATTTACATACATCATCATCATCTTCCTGCCCTTATCCCACTCTATGCGGGGTCGGCACAGCATGGATCATGCTGTTAGAATTTTGGCTAAGGTGTTTTATGACCGGCCGCCTGCCTGACGTCAACCCTCCTTGGGAATACTTGCTTATTGTATCTCATCATGTTGGAGGACACTATCCTTAGTCGACTTTTACGACATGCTCGGGGAGAGAAGCAGCTGGACGCATTCTATGTTTTTTCTTCACTCCCAGTCCAGCAGAGAAATTAGTTACATACAGACATACCAGACAAAATAAAAAGAAAAGACGGCGCGCCGCGAACAACAAAAGTGAAGCCACACAAAACCATGCTCCTGCAAGTAAACATACACGCTCATGCACACATCTACACTAAAACCATGCAATTGGGTGGGCAGAGAAAACTTGCAGCCATCCTCAATTCAAAGGATGAATATGAATCTTGAATATATTATAACGTAATTATTTATCCCATTTCCAGGTGTACCAGAAACTGGTGAAGAGCGGCAAGATCATTGTGAAGGAGGAAGTCGAACCTCCCAAGGTCCCCATGGACTACGACTGGGCTAGGGTGAGTTACTAAAGTTTAATGGACTAAAAAAGAATAAATAGCGTGTTTTTAAATAAGCATATTTCGTTCATTTTTTAATATTTTTGTACAGAAATTGGGCCTGATCCGAAAGCCAGCCGCCTTCATAAGTACGATATGCGACGAGCGCGGCCAGGAACTCAGCTATTGCGGAGTCCCCATCAGCGAAGTGTTGGAGAGGGGACTTGGCGTGGGAGGCACCATAAGTCTGCTATGGTAAGCATCAGTCTATGGTGGTATGCACCAGTCTATGGTGGTATGCACCTGTCTATGGTGGTATGCACCAGTCTATGGTGGTATGCACCAGTCTATGGTGGTATGCACCTGGTTTGGGTGGTAAGCACCTTTAAAGCGAGGTCTGGGTGTAGGTGGCGCTATGTATCTGTTTTGGTAAGCATAAAACTGTATTGGTATGCATCAGTCTTGGGTGATAAGCACCCTAACGTCCCCCATTCAGCCTGCTGAGGATAGTATCAGTGTGTAATGGTAAGTATTTAGTATTTGTTTAATTTAATTAGAACGACAAAACTAAATCAGAATCAGAAATACAAGATATAATAATTAAAGTCTGAAGTCCTAAAATGCTGTCTTCCTAGTCTTCTGACTAGCTTGTATGTTTAAACATGATTGTAAAAGGATAATTTTCCAATCATTTTACAATCGTGGTTTCTTACCTGTATCTTCCACGCTTGGTCGCATTACGAACGTAAATGCAACATAGATTTAAGACGTGTCCAAGTGACCGCAGTGATTTTAAGAATTAAAAATTTTGACATTGACTTTGAGTTTATATAAGTAGTTTAAATTTGTCTTATGTAAATCTATATACAACGTGTAACATAATGTCCCTATAAGCCCGAAAGGGGTGTATTCAGACCGAGCACTTGAATACATTGACGTGTGCAAAAGTTCAATACATCATATTTGAAATTCCAATACAATTAAAAACAAATTATTTCATGAGAAATTTGTGACAACCCTATGTGTTTGTTTACCATTTGCGTAGGTAACAAACACACGCGCACCCTCCTATCGCGTCGGACCCACACATACGCAGACAATTGAACGCGCGGCAAGTTTCAAAAAGTACCTAGGTGTAATCAAATCACCAAAGTTTTCGTAAGAATTTGCAATTTTTTTAATTCTACGTAGAAATTAAAGTCGAAGATTAAAATCACGATATCTTTCACACATAAAAAAACAACTACCTACCTACATCTACCTAGGTAGTTACCTAAAGACCTAGGTACAGGAAAAGTTAAGTTATACCTTTTCTCCCTTCTTCTTGGTTGGCTCGGAACACGGCTAATTGACATGGTAGGTATTAGGTAGGTATGTAGGTACCTAGGTTGGTATTACTGGTACACATTCACATTCACAATCACAAAATTATTTTTGTCATTTTTTATTAGTAAGCTAGGTACTAATGGGGTACCTACTAGGTAGGGTGATAGGTTAGGTACCTATCATCATACCTACCTATCACTGAATTTTATCACTGTTGACACACACAGTAGGTACTCGGTATCCATCAAAGGGAAGTAGGTACAACACACCACCGAATTCCCGGTCTTCCCTCACTGGTGCGCCGGTGGAAAGATCCCGTCGAGAGAAGACGGTTCACCAATCCCAGAAAATAGCCCGTAAGATGGCAATGGCCGCCCTGGATAACGCTCTCTGTAGAGCTGACGCGCCGCTACTAAGCTATTAATTATTTGGTGCTGCTCCAACACACACACACAACACCATATCATAATACTCACCGTTTGAGTACAAAGCCGACATCGTATCGTTAATTAGTTACGCGAACCGAGAGATTGCTTGTTGCAGTTGTTGCAAGGAACGAATGCTAATTGCGACTGATAAAAACCGATCTGTTTTGCGACCAAAAGTAGGTACCTATTGCCGAAAGCCGAATTTTTAGGGTTCCTTGTCTGGGGTAACCCACTAAATACCGATTGGGAAAAAAAAGGAAAAAACTTCACCATACATCTACTACTACTACTACTACTGTCGTCGTGTCCGTGTCGTTAGCTCTTTTGAACCAGTGTGATGGAAGGATTAGAGTGCACCTTGAAGGTTCCTTTCGTACACTTTGACACACGTCTATGACATGCCTGGTTTCCTCACGAGGTTTTCCTTCACCGTTTGAGAGCATTGATATTGCACACATAAATTTCGAATCGAAAAATCCATAGATTCGAAATCACGACTTAAGGATGGGAAGGCGGGGTTCATACCAATATGCTACCATGTGCTCCATCCCCATTTGCTACTAGGTACCTACCTACTTACATAATAACCTACCAACAATTACGTAGTTCAATCAAGAAAAGTAAAAAACAAATAAACCTACGGAACCAATTTGATTTTATTAAACAAACGCTTGCGGTGCGGTGTCGGTTGACGGTTGCGGATTTTGAATTTAGCAAAGGCACCGACAGCCAATTAGGGCGAGGTGCCATCCCACTAGTTGTTGTTGTTGTTTCAATGCAACCAATGACAAATAGGCTGTTCACGATGAAAATGAAGATTAGTAAGACAGATAAGTCACAACCTTTGACTTTAGTGCCCAAGTAGGTAGGTACAAAATTGCATTGAAAAATGCTCCAATGAATATTGGAATAATACATCGTTGGAAAAACTAAAGTGGAATAGGGTCACGGCTTTATCCTCAGGCACGGTAGACCTCGTCTCATACTTCTTGTTACCTACTCAAGATGCTTTTAAGGCCCGAGTAGGTAGGTACAAAATTGAGTAGGTATCACAGCTTTATCCTTAGGCACGGTAGACATCCTCTCATACTCCTTGGCACCCACTGAGGATACCTTTATGGCCCGAGTAGGTAGGTACAAAATTGAGTAGGTAAGATACCTATCTCCTATACTAGGTACTTAACAAAGAGATCTGAAAGGATGTTTACGGTGCCTAGGGATTTTAGTCGTGATGTGACCTTACATTTTAATTACCAATAAATACCAAGGTACCACTAGGCCTTCAAAAAAAAATAGAAATTACTTATTAAGCCACCTCGTTATTAGGTAAGTAGGTAGGCATTTTACTAATGGTGTCTGTTCTGTTACCTGTTTCATCTAGAGTTCACACTTAAAGGTCAAAAAACAGCTGTAAATAGGGATGCCTCATGTTGTGTCAAGTTACGTATTGGAGCAAAGTTTAAGAGACATTTCATGAATGAAAACCTTTGAAATTTTAAAAGTCGTTGAACAAACGTTGTTCGCAATGACGTATAGAACACCCCCGTTTCGGGCTTATAGGGACATTATGTTACACGTTGTATAGTATGACGGCCTCGGTGGCGTGGCGGGCGTTTGCTCGGCAGAGACGCAAGAGGCGCGGGTTCGATTCCCGCTGCGGAAGAAATGTTTGCATGTTCTGTCAATATTCCGGGTCCGGGTGTCGTGGTACCATGGTACTCGTAGTTTCTGATGCCCACAACACAGGGAATCCTAGTGTGGGGTCAGAACTATGTATCTGACTGTTGGGTGTTATTTATTATGTGATCAAATTCAAGGTCAGCATTCTTATTGCGTAGGTTCCAGCGCGAGCTGCCGGAGTGGGCTTGCAAGTTCTTCGAGCTAGTGCTCATCGTGACGGCAGACCACGGCCCTGCGGTCTCCGGAGCCCACAACACCATGGTCACGGCGCGCGCCGGCAAGGACCTCATCTCCTCAGTCGTCAGTGGACTGCTCACCATCGTGAGTACACCGTCTCATGTAAACAATCCCGCTCCGCTGGACTGGGAGTATAGAAAAGAACATAGAATTCGTCCAGCTCCTTCTCTCCCTGGGCATGTCGTAAAAGACTCCAACATGATGGACCATCTACGGAGTGTTTTCTTTAACTGGGACTGTATGGGAAATCCGAAATCAGTGGAGCTGAAAGATTGTTTTGGAAACTTGTATGTATGTTCGTATTAGCTAGTGGCCAACTCTTGTGACGGTGTTTTTAGACAGCCTAAAGGCCTCATGGCTTAACGACTTAACCGGGACCGACAGTTTAACGTGCCCTCCGAAGCACGGAAGCGCTCAGCTCGTAATGCCACTGCCACCCATCCCAATTGTGGCCGCGCACAACGTTGCTTATCTTCAACGATCAATCAAGAACGTCTAAGCAAGCTACGCCACGAGCGCTTCAACGTCATAGTATGCATTGTATATGTTATAGGGCAGGAGTGGCCAATTTGCTTAGGTCTGCGATTACTGAACTGATACTCAGAAAAAAAATGCCTCTTAGCATAAAGACTAAATTTTTTGTGGGTCTAGTTGTAAAAAAACTAATGTCATTATTATTTATTGTGAAAAGAAATAACATAGAATGCGCCCAGCTGCTTTTCTCCCCGAGCATGTCGTAAAAGTCGACTAAGGGATAGTATCCTCCAACATGATGAGATACAATAAGCAAGTATTCCCAAGGAGGGTTGACGTCAGGCAGGCGGCCGGTCATAAAACACCTTAGCCAAAACTCTTACAGCACGATCCAAGGATCATGTGCCGACCCCACATAGAGTGGGATAAGGCAGGAAGATGATGATTTATTGTGAAAAGAACGAGGCACTATTCCTCTTTTTCTATCGCGTTTAAACTCTATGTGAATGTATGAAAGTGCCCAGTTTAATAATAATTTATTTATTGCAATTTAGGGTACCTACATTAACAATTAAATTTTAGCTCTACCTACCAAACTAAGTTTAAAAAACTTTTGTTTTGGTAGCTAGTGCCGTCCCTTAAAATTACATTTAATTGTACGACATTATTAATTAATTTACTTAAGCTATTTAATTAAATGAATTACAAAATTATACCAGTCGACTAGGCCAGCCGATGTACGCTTCTCAGGTATCTAAAATGCGGAGTGCGCCTGGCCTGCTTTCGCGATCGACCACCATGAGTCCGGCGATCGACTGATCGATCGCGATCGACTTGTTGGTCCCCTGTTATAGAGTGTGTTTGTCCTTAGGGCGATCGGTTCGGCGGCGCGTTGGACCGAGCGGCGGCCGACTTCTGCGCGGCGTACGACCGCGGACAACACCCGCAGGACTTCGTCAACGACAAGCGTGCCAAGGGCGAGCTCATCATGGGCATCGGGCACAGGTCGAACAGCTAATCCTATTTCCTACTAATATTATTATTATTATCATCTTACTTATCTTATTTCTTACTTATATTATAAAATTGAAAAGCATTAGTTTCTTGAAATTACCGGCGTAAAGCTCAAAACGCAACGATAGCGCGTGCTAATTTCACCTGTGCTGCCATCTAGTACGAAAGTTTGTGAGGATGTTTAGATGTTTGTGCCTCAATCACGCCTAAACGGCTGAACTGATCTGAACGAAACTTGGAATATACATAGTACATGTACTGGATTAACATATAGGCTATTTTTTATTCGAGTACCACGCGAGCGAAGCCGCGGGCGACAGCTAGTATTATTATAATAATAATAAATAACACCCAACAGTCACACACATAGTCCTGACCCCACACTAGGATTCCCTGTGTCGTGGGTATCAGAAACTACGAGTACCATGGTACCACAACACCCAGACCCGGAAGAAATATTTACAGATTATGCAAACATTTCTTCCGTAGCGGGAATCGAACCCGCGCCTCTTGCGTCTCAGCCGAGCACTCTCCCGCCACGCCAGCGAGGACGTCGGATATCAACACACAACTTCAACCAAACCATCTCCCCACAGAGTGAAATCAATCAACAACCCAGACTCCCGCGTTCGCGAACTCAAAGCCTACGTGACGTCACGCTGGCCCGCGTGGCCGGTCACCCGCTACGCACTCGACGTCGAGGCCATCACCACGCGGAAGAAGCCGAACCTCATCCTCAACGTGGACGGCATCGTGGCCGCCGCCTGCGTCGACCTCTTCCGGCACTGCCAGCTGTTCACCACGTAAGTGACGACACAAGTGTCATCGACAAGTGTCAACCGTGCGACAAAAGTGTCATCGATTTATGACAAGTCATTGACGTATGACAAAAGTTTCATCATCATGTTTTTATGTATGTTGCTGTGATTGTCGTTGCTGCACCTACTCTCCCTACCCTACCTAGGTTACAGCCGAAAATCAGCGTTGGTTGTAAGTTCTACTTACTTCCAACACATGCTGAGCTGGACCCCTTTTTGGCACCCACACTTTTAGTCAAGTAATAAGTTAGTTGAAGGTTTTTTTTGTGTGCCAAATAAATGTTTCATCCATCCATTCATTCATTCATTCATCGATGTATGACAAGTGTCATTGGTAAGTGCTATAAGCATGCGACAAAAGAGTTATCGATGTATGACAAAAGTGTCATAAGCATACGACAATGGTGTCATCGCCGTTTAGGTTACTTTTTAGGGTACCGTTGGCACCCTTCGGGTACGGAACCCCAAAAAGAAAGGTAGTTAAGACGGTGACCAACTTGTGTATGTTTATATCTACATATAAACATACCCAAGTTGGTCACTATTTATTATGTGATTTTCTGCTGTTTTTAAAAGTTTTCACTACACAGGAAGGCGTAATTCTATTATTAAATTTTAAGTTCACTAGACGACGACTCGTGACGTACTAAGAGCGATGAGCATGGTTTTAGTGTAGGTGTGTGCGTGAGCGTGTATGTTTACTTGCAGGAGCACGGTTTTGTGTGGCTTCACTTTTGTTGTTCGCGGCGCGTCGTCTTTTCTATTTTGATCTGAGAATTACAATTAGAATACCCAAGTTGAAGTAGAAACAATGTATAAAATGTGTTTGTTCCAGCGAGGAAGGCAACAGTTACATCGCGATGGGTACAATCAACGCCCTGTTCGTCCTCGGCCGCACCATCGGCCTCGTGGGGCACTACCTCGACCAGAAGCGCATGAAGCAGCCCCTTTACCGCCACCCCTGGGACGACATCACCTACATGAGCCCCAACAACTAACAGCCTCCTGCAACGGGGGAGACTGGCTAGCGAACGGATTTTGTGCCGAAACCAGCTATAGATATTTACTCTATAAGACCCGCTTGCAACAAAATCGTTTCTTAAATCTAGAATTAGCCATGTTTTCATCATTATCGCTATTATTTTTTTTTATTTAAATAACACCCAACAGTCACATACATAGTCCTGACCCCACACTAGGATTCCCTGTGTGTCGTGTCAGAAACTACGAGTACCATGGTACCACAACACCCAGACCCGGAAGAAATATTTGCAGAACATGCAAACATTTCTCCCGTAGCGGGAATCGAACCCGCGCCTCTTGCGTCTCCGCCGAGCAATCGCCTGCCACGCCACCGAGGCCGTCAATATTATTACCGCCGTTATTACCGCTGCGGGAGAAATGTTTGTATGTTCTGCAATGATTGGTCCGGGTCTGGGTGTTGTAGTATCATGTATTATAAGTATGTGTTTACAAAAAAAAGTATATAAGTATTCTATCAGGCATCTGGTGTCCATAGTACAAGCTTTGCTTAGTTTGGGGCTAGATGGCGCTGTGTGAAATGTCTATAAATATTTATTATTATTATCATCTTCCTGCCCTTATCCCGCTTTATGTTGGGTCGGCATGAGCCTTGGATCATGCTGTAAGAGTTTTGGCTAAGGTGTTTTATGACCGGCCGCCTGCCTGACGTCAACCCTCCTTGGGAATACTTGCTTATTGTATCTCATCATGTTAAAGGATACTATCCATATAAGATGTACTATACTATATATATAATGTATTATGAGATTTAACTAATCTTAAAAACGTCAAAGTATAATTACGGCTAATTCTAGATTTAGGTGATTTTCATGCCCTTAAAATCCAAAAAATTCTACGCAAGGTTCATTCTATTGAGTTTTTGTAAGTAGTTTCAACTTAAAGATTTTTTCCAAAATTGACATTTCGAAAATAATTTCGTCTACTATAAATTTAGTAATTCTATGTAATTATTCAACTTACGGACGATGCTAGATTACAATAGCGAAGTCGCTATATTAATCTTCCATCTGTCGGTCAAAAATCAGGATATTTTGACAGATATTTCCATAATTCGTCAACTCTTGCAGAAATTATATATTCATAGTAATATATTGTTTTTCGACACGTGAGGGACGGCCAACCCATCGCAGATTCCCGTTCGCTAGGCCTATTTTTAGCCGATTTTTCCGTTCGCTTGTAATACCCAGCTAAATGGAGACCGTAATAGAACAATACATGCGTAATATCACGGCTGTATCCCTAATGGGGTGGGCAGAGCCACAAGTAGAGAGGTGATCAGCCTATTGCACATATAGATCATGTTGGATAAATATAAATAGGAAAATAATTCAAACTATAAAATAAGGCTTTAGAGGTATATGTAGTTTAGTTTCTAGCTAGTCTTTTCACCACACTGGTTCGAAAAAACTAGTGATATGACAAGTTGACATTTTGCCTTTTTGCGTCTGAATGTTGACCCTCTTATAGAACGGGTGGGTGGAGACCATTAAGTCAACTTAAAGGCCTCCACCCACCCGTTGTCAACAATTCACATGATTTTAACTAACTTTAGCTGCACCAATTTAACTCTTATCTCACTTTAGAGCAGTTCTAGTTTATCTAGCCGTCATTTTTCTATTACGGTCTCTTAAATGTCGCTGCACATCTGCAGAAAGCACGGCAGGTTGGGCTAAGTACGCTCGCAATGCTTTTTACGCGTCACATCGTTTCTGCTGATATGTCACAGGCTACATGAGCGTATTTGAAAGAAAGTAATTTATTTTGTTAACAAACCAATATACAATTTGAAGGGACCAGTCGACACTTACAATATTATTATTTATTTCAGATTATGTCAGGTTTCCTCACAATGTTTCCCTTCACCCATTTGTACACTACCGGGTTTGAACCCACGGCCTTAGGATCGGAAGGCGGGGTCACTACCAACTAGACCACCAGTGCTCAAATTTATTTTCATTGGCCAAACATTTAAAATAACTAGTTGAAACATTGACTCGATAGAAGATCTATTTCTGACACCATGCGTTGATGTGAATAGCCGAACTTTGCGCTGTACTTTCAGCAGATGCGCGGCGACACTAAGCCTGTTATCTATAGAGCGAACTTACACACAGCTCAGACTATTGTTTAGCGTGACTGAAGCGCTCGTGGCGTGGCTTGCTTAGACGTTCTTGATCGTTGAAGTTGGGCAACGTTGTGCGCGCTCCAATTTAGATGGGTGACCGCTAGTGGCATTACGAGCTTCGTAGGGCACGTTAAACTGTCGGTCCCGGCTTTTAAGTCGTCAAGCCACGACGAAGGCTTTTAGGCGGCCTAAAAACTTCGTCACAAGAGTTGGCCACTAGCTCATACGAACTTAATTTATAGATCAATGATAATAGGGTAAATACCGACCTTGACTTATATAAGTCTAAGTTAAGTCTAAGTACGCTCTATAGATCTTAACTTAAGTGACAATCGCTAAGTACACTAGCTTATAAAAAAAAACATAATAAGTAGACAGATCATGATCTGAAAAGCATTCTCTGTAAAGATTTTGCCCGCACTTAAAAAGAATAATTTAAAACCCTAGGTCCACGAAATGGTTTAATTTATTTAGTATTTAGGGGGTTGTTAAGAGTAAATTTAGTTTTAAGGAATAAATCTAGTGCAAATATAAGGAATATTTATAACTGCTTTTGAGACGAAAATATGTTTTTTTTTTCTAGCTTCCCGTATTTGTTCTGAGTATGTTCGAATGAATTCAAAAATGTGAAATAAATATAGATAATTTTATAAAATACCTCTAGCGAAGAAAATGTACAACGAATTTGATTTCTGTACAGCAAACATCTCTGTAACTTGTTCCTATATGCAACTACCAGATGATGATCGTCATAGCAAAGCTATTTGTCAAAAAATTATGACTATTTTTGGCAGGTGACGTTGCTACGGTTATTTAGCATTCGTCGCCCGTTAGTATAATATAGGAACCGGACATTTTGCTCCCATAATTACCTTGAAAAGGTTCCCCAAAGTTTGTACTAGTAAAGTGAACAAAATTGTATAACTCAGCTGAATGACCAATGAGCGGCCTCGCGAGGCTGGCGCGCGAGGCAGCCTCGCGAGGCACGTGCTCTGCCCTCGTAATAGCAAATGCAGTACTTGCAAAATGGCGGTTTTGAGAAAAACGCGGTTAATCATATTTTTAGATATCTCTGCAGCAAGTCAATGTTATCCTACTAATATTATAAATGTGAAAGTTTGCGAGGATGTGAGGATGTATATTTGTGCCTCAATCACGCCGTAACGGCTGAACGGATTTGAATCAAACTTGGAATATACATAGTATGCGTGCTGGAATAACATATAGGCTACTTTTTGTCCCGATATCACGCGAGCGAAGCCGCGGGCGACAGCTAGTATACTTATAGTAAACTTATAGTGAATTTTTTTTTTATGTAGGTATAGACTTAGCCAATTGGAATACCGTTTTTGCAAAGAAGTTAAAAACCCAAAAATGACGATTACTGCAAGTGCTATTATTAGTGCAGAGATGTCAGGTCGTGATAACCGCAAGGAACGTCCGACTAAGCGAGCTCTTGCTCGGAGTCAGTGCCCAGCTGTACTAACAGTAACTAAAGCAAGATTGTACTACACTATCATTCCAATATATCCTTATTTATTTATTTGTTGGTGCATGTTGATACTTGTTATAGGTGATGACGGGATTGGAAACTGTCCACACTATTTCTAGAAGCTACACAAATTAATAAAATAAACTTTGACTCATTTACACTCGAGCGACAAACCCGGCGTCCTACCTGAGCGATTCTGACGCGAACTCGAAGCGAAAACAAAGAGTCAATACCTATTGAAGTGTCCTACGTCACCAAAATCATGTGAATGCGATGCGGCGCTATAATTTTTCTGTTATCTGGCGGTGGTGTGAGGACAGCTGCCGCGTCGCACCGCACCGCATCGCATTAAGGGATTATACACAAAACTGCGATGAGACGTCGTATCGCAGATATCTCATTCATTCTCAACAACGCTCACTATGAATGGTATTTCTGCGACGCGACGACCGACGTACCGTAATGTGTGGAGCTGCAATTTGCTGAGACCGGACCTGTTTGGCCCACACGACACAGAGGGGACTAATTAGCACGAATCTAAACTAAATTATTATTTTATGTTTTCCATCTTTGTTCTTCTGTCTTACCCTATTGTTATATATTTTTTTGTGTGTCTAGTGTTTTGTATTCTCTGTGTATTGTGTGTCAAATAAACAATTTCTATTCTATTCTATTCTATTCTACCGCAGTTTTGTGTACAAGCCCTTAATTCGAATGTCATGAACCGCCGCGTCGCACCGCATCGTACCGCATCGCATTAAATTCGAATGTCATCGCATCGAATCGCGCTCGCATTGAATGGCCTACGTAGGACGTCTCGTTATACTTGTGTTTACTGAGCGCGGGTGAGGGGGGCGGACGAGTCACAAAATTCAGAACAAAGCTACCCCCCTACTTCCCACCCGCCACCATCTCCAAAGTTGTCTAAATTAATTGATTTCCCTGTAAATACCTACATAAATTAACTTACAAAAAGTATATTTAATATAAATGTATTCAATCATCTAGATCCCCATAGTATAAGCTTTGCTTAGTTTGGGGCTAGATGGCGCTGTGTGAAATGTCTTACAATATTTAAATTTTAATTGTTTTACTAATAATGCCTACCACTGACCAATTGAATACTAACCTACAAGGCGTAATGTAAACACGAGGTACTGTTGGTAAGATGTTCTAGATCTTTTTAAAGTACTGTACTAGGACAGTGTGGACATTTTCAATTAAGATGTGAATGGCACAAAATGTAAATTGACTTTAAATTTATGGAATCTATTAAAATTATTGTTTTTACTTTAAATAAACAATATTTTCTAACTCTAGTGTTTTTATTTATGGAATAGGTACCTACTATACGTTTAATACGCACCTCACTACGCATTACGAGCTGAGCGCGTCCGTGCTTCGGAGGGCACAATTATTAGAGTTAAATTGTCGGTCCCGGCTTTTAAGTCGTTAAGCCATGGCGGAGGCCTTTAGGCGGCCTAAAAACTCCGTCACAGGAGTTGGCCACTACCTCATACGAACTTACTACACTAAAGTAGGCAGTAACGGCTATACATGGTAAGTAGGTGCCTACTTCACAAAATTACTCGCATTTATTAACTTATTAACTTCGTCTTTTCCTAGGTTTTGGGTCTTGGGGGTCGCTGAATCGTTCTGTTGCATCCGTTTCTTGATAGCTCTCACGTATCGCGAGATAGGCAACAGATCTAAAGAGCTCCACTACCGACATTTCTAATCACCTATTAATTTACCTATTATTTCCTAATCACCTGGTGAAATCGACTTGCCATTGTGTGTTAATCACCTCTGACGTCTAGCTCAAGCTGATTAGCTCAGTGATTGACAGTGAACAACATTTCTGGATCACAAATCTTTATTTTTAACAGACGATAAACGGAGAAAGTTCTCTAAAGCCGTCTTTAACCTATTGGAGGCCCTGGGCATATTAGGATAATGGGGCCCCTATGGCTTTGACAGAACACTATTTTGTTAGAATAAACAAAGAAAGTTGATAAGCAAGCTTCTACATTTCTTTTTATTGACAGTCACATTAAATGAATAGTTAGATATTGTAATAGAATTCACAAAAGTAACTCTTAGCATTCACAGGTACCTACCTACTAACCTGGGTAGATCAGATCAGATCCAGAAGGGTTCCTCTTCAATAGACTCTTATGTACTTAACTTACTAACTTCTAGATTCGAGATGGGCAAAATCGTTAATCACTCCTTAAAAATCGATGTTTTTGAGCACATCACATTCTATAGACATAGTGATCTGGCAGGAACTAGGGGCCCCTATCGATCACGGGGCCCTGTGGGAGAGAGGGGTTCTCAAGTCTCGAGTTTTCAAGAAAAACGGGATGATTTTCTAACATAAAAATGTCGTGGGAATTTTGTTTCTTTATTTCTTCTTTCTTTCTATTTAGCCGAACTTTCAGCAGATGTGCCGCGACACTAAAGTTTAGTTAGGCTCGGCTTGGCTGATACCAACTTTGTTTTGGAATTCAAATAAAACCAAAAAGAAATATATTTTCTTATACATTTTTATTTTAATTTAAATCGATTTCATAACATACCTGCCTCGGCTTAAACAAAACTAATCTAACAAATAAAAATAGTGAGTTCTCAAATATGATTAAAAATACTAACAATAAAAAACTTAAAAATAATTCTTAATTAATATAATTTAATCTGAGTGAACAAAGCTTATATCAAACTAATAGAAGAAATATGTACAATTTGGTACGAAACATCCAATTAAAGTTGGATAGTAATTTAACAATTAAAGACTAATAAATAAGTATAGTTGAAAATATATTTTTCTAAGAAAGCTTTTCTAATTAAATTAATAAAATAAACCGCGACCTGATTTCAGAATTTCAGATCAATCGACGGGGGGTATATTATTTAAAATTCAGTTGGAAGGATTCATCCAAACAACAACAAAACTGTAAGATGCTGTAAGTATCAGTAATTATTTAACTTAATTCGATAAACAAGGTACCTCTTAGGTCAATGACAATACAGATCAGTGGTGAGGATTAAAGGACGCTTTGTAGAGGCTCGTATTCCTACAGGTGAATCAATGTCAGATCAAAGACAAAGCGCATTTCTTGTCATGATATTTACAGCACGCCTAGTTCGTGAAGTTAGCCGTTGATGTGCAGTAGACGATTTAGTATGAAAAAACTGCAGTGCGCATGACAAATGGCTAACTTCACACGAATGCCAAGTTAATCACGCATGCTGTAAAATGAGGAACATTTTCAATGTAGTTCTGAATAGCTAAACTAGATGGCGCTGTATGACAACTCCAGAAAATACATAGGTTCTAAAGTCAATCAAAATGCTAACTAAACATGTTGTATAAATAAAAATTAATAAAATAACAGTCACGTAATAACAATTGACGACCTCGATGGCGTGGCGGGCGACTGCCCGGCTGAGACGCAAGAGGTGCGGGTTCGATTCCCGCTACGGGAGAAATGTTTGTACGTTCTACAAGTAGTATTATGTAAGTATTATAAGTTTATTTTTATAAGATTATTGTATATTAAATATTCTATCAGCCACCTGGTGCCCATAGTAAAAGCTTTGCTTAGTTTGGGGCTAGATGGCGCTGTGTGAAATGTCCACAAATATTTATTATTATTATTTATAGTTCTGACCCCACACTAGGATTCTGCGTCGATTGTATCAAAAACTTCGAGTACCAACACCACTACACGATAAGAAATGGGAGAACTTGCAACAATTTCTCCCGCAAATAGGAATCGAACACGCGCTCTCGTTTCAGCCGAGCACTCGCCCGCCACGCCACTGAAGTATGTAAAAAGTAAAAAGAAAATGTAGCTAAATTATTCTCGATAGATATATTTTATTTGTTAGTTCATATATTATTCAATTTCTAGGTCTTGTCTTGGTTTTATTCGCTCAGTGTGATTCTACCGCCATCAAGGAAACATTATAAATAAAATTTGAAATAAAAATTCACATTATTTGCCTATTTTCATAAACAAGGTGCTCAAAAAGTAGTGACAGAAAGAGCTTTAAACATGTAGATGCATCCTTAACATTTTTTAATTCTATTCTTAGTTTCAATTAGTAGAAAGAAACTGGTTGAAACAATAGCCTATGGCTCGCGTTCTACCCGGATAAAAAGTAGCCATTTCAGCACACGTACTTATTATATTCCAAGTTTCATTCAAATCCGTTCATCAGTTTAGGCGTGATTAAGGCACAAACATCCAAGCATTCTCACAAACTTTCACATGTAATATTCGTCTATTTTTTATTATATTATTATACTGCACTACTTTTGAAGCGCTCGTGGCGTTAGACCTTCGTGATTGATCGTTGAAGTCAAGCAACGTTGTGTTATATTTTAAATTCATGTTTATTTTATAATTATAATTCAAAGTAATTGATTTTTATTAGAAACTCAGTTTAAATTATTTTTATAGTTTTCATTTTACTAAATTCAAACTAAACTATTTTTTTTTTATGTATAAGCGTTACGTAAGAAAACCCGCTGTAAAAAGTGAAGAATACAAAGCGCACAAATGATTATTCAGGATTCAGATTTTCTATTGTCTTATTCAGGTGTATTGTTTATTATTACGGTTAAGAATAATTTTAAACAATTTGCCAAAAACGTGAATAAATAAATCCACAATACAATTTTTTTCCCGCGCGTTCATCTTTCATCTTTCCATACCTCCCTCTTTCAATAAGCCACTACTCTTTAGCACCCTGTACCTATGATATTTACAATGAATACAATTTTGTTACTTAATTTTTCACCTAAAATTGATTACTTATAAGAGGAACTATAATTAAAGTTTACACAAACACTAAATCTACAAATTATTAAAAATAAAACTTAAAAATACATAAAAAATCTCAGAGTATGAACAAAAACGGTCAGATGAATAAAACATAGCCTCATAGAATTAGTTCATACCTTTTGCTACCCGACTACGTTGGATCGGTCATTTCATTACCAGAGCAAGAGTGTTTAAATATCCTTAATTTTTGTCAAAAAAACTACGTTGCTGATGTAACGAACGATCCTACATCCATTAGTAGGATATGTGAACCGGGCGTAAAACTCTGAGAAACAAATATTCTATAACAAATGCTCAAGTCAGAAACGTCACTCAAGTATTAGATTTTGTCAGTTTTCTTTATTAAGGAGAGGTAAGGAGCTAGTAACATGCTTCTATGGAGCGTTTCATACCAGTAAAAATGATAAGAAACAAAAAGTATTCCATGAAAGTCTTTATGTAAATAGGTACCTATGTACCTATACCTGTAAATAGGTTAAGTTTTATTAACATGCTAACTAACTACCTAAAGTTTATGTTATTATTTTTACTATTATATCTGTTTTTTTCCATATTTTACTGTTTATATAAATTTTTAAATAATATCATGTTAATATTAATTTTATTGTGAGAGAAAATAAATATATTATTATTATAAGTACAGTTTAAGTTTTTCTTGGTTTTTTATACATTTTTGTTTTTTATATAGGTGATGTGACAACCCTTAAACAAATTAAAAAGTCACCAGTGTAGCCATTCTGAGAGAATATCTGCAATATCTATTGTTTCTCATCATTTTTACTATTCAATGGGACCAATTTTATCGATGGATGCGAAATAGTTAGTCAAAATGTTATAACAATCCTACTAATATTATAAATGCGAAAGTTTGTGAGGATGTGTGGATGTGACGATGTATGTTTGTGCCTCAAACGGAACGGATTTCGATGAAACTTCGAATACACATAGCATGCGTGCTGGAAGAACATTTAGGCTACTATTTGTTTGGATACCACGCGAGCGAAGCCGCGGGCGAAAGCTAGTAATTAAATAATGTTTCAAAAGCAAATATCTGAGAAAGGCTATTTCTTATAGAATACATTGCGTTTCTTATCATTTTAACTATCCAATGTTACTAAATTTATCGATAGTTGCCAAATAGTTGGACAGATATTGCAATTTCAGAATGGCTTAGTTTCATTTTAGTGATTTTTAAATAGAATATTGTTGTTTCTCATAATTTTTACTATCCACAATGGTACCAGTTTTAATTCTGGAGAAGTCTTGTCAGTTTCAAAATGTCAAACATTAGGTGGATTATTATTATTAGCTGGATCAGGTGAGCTATCTATAGACCGTTTGCAACAGCCTTTAGATAGCCCGACTGTTTCTCTTGTATTTTGTAAATTATGTTTGTATTTGTAAGTTTCTTTCTGTTAATAAAGATTGTTAATTTAAATAGGTATATCAAACATGATGAATGTTTCTTTTTAAGGGAATCAATACTTGAGTCACGGTTCACTTGAGTTTCTGAATACCTTAAGACTTAGAATGTTGGTTTTCCTAGTTTCGACAGTTTTAGTATACAAATATAAAGTATATATTTTTTTCTATATATAATTCCAATAAATTTCATCTATACAAGTGCTCGTCTTAATTCTACTAGAATAATACTTGTATTTTGTTTATGGAAATATTCTTAATTATTTATAATAAAAAATATGCATACACGTCTTTATAAATATGGAGTATAATTTTACTAACCAAACTTAATCTAAATAGTCGGACGACCATTTTCTTTAGTCATTTTGACTTTCATGGTCAAAGTTTTTGTTGGACAAACAAACAAACTTCATTTTGTGTCAAAAATACGTCGACCTGTAAGTTATGCCCAGTTCAAATATTCTACTAACTAACTACTAAATATTCAGACAGGAAAACAACGTTGATATGGTAGCGATCTGTCGATTGCTAGTAGAATATTGGAACCGGGCATTATTCAAAGTAACAAAGCGCTCGTGGCGTAGCTTGCTTAGTTACTTACATTCTTGATTGATCGTTGAAGTTAAGCAACGATGTGCGCGGCCGCAATTGGGATGGGTGACTGCAAGTGGCATTGTGAGCTGAGCGCTTCCGTGCTTCGGAGGGCACATTAAATTATCGGTCCCGGTAAGTCATTAAGCCATGACGGAGGCCTTTAGGCGGCCTAAAAACTCCGTCACAAGAGATGGCCACTAGCTCATACGAACTTACTTTTTTTACCCACAAAGTGTCAATTCACATTGATAATTATCAAATGATTAAAAGTTCAAAACTCTGACAGTAGTATAAATATATTATGAGAACTTTTCCTGCAGATGTAAGTTGTTTATAATAAAACCGACCAAATATTTTGAAAGTTAAATAATTGTCCTTTCCTTACAAATAGCAGGTGAATTGTCTGATCACGTGTTCTCGTCTTTTTCTCTGGTTTCTGCCAAGAATCATCATAAATCATGACACATGGACTTCCTGACTTCTCGAAAATTAGATCTGGCCGCGTGCAGATGTAATTGTCCAAATTATCTTACAAATAGCAGGCGAATAAGCCATGGCATTTTCCAAATTGTCTTACAAATAGCTGGTGAATTTGTCCAAATTCTCTTACAAAATAGCTGAACAAAACTATAGTAGAAGATTGTCTATGATGACGTGAACTCATTTTTCATGTCCTACCCCAGAATACTCAAACGCATCTCAAAGTTGAGCACGTCTCAAGTGACGAGTTTTTGGTAGATTTTCATCAAAAACTGTTAAAAAACCGTGACTTGAGACATGCTCAACTCTGAGTCGCGTTTTCGGGGATTAGCAACTATGGTTACGTCTGGCCAAAAGCGAGTGAACATTTTTGAACCACATAATTCTAAATTTTTTCATAAATACAGCAAGTGAATTTGTCCAAATCTTCCTTCAAGTGTTCGTCTTTCGCATCTGGTTCCTTGGCGACTATTTTAGATCCGGCGTACGTATGAAAACTTTCCTACAAAATTGTCCAAATTGGACAACTGAATTGCCCGATTCTTACAAATAGCAGATGAATTTGTTCAAATTTTCCTTACAAATATCAGATGAATTTGTCCAAATTTTTTTACAAATAGCAGAACTACTATGTAGCAGAGTGTTTTGTCTATGATCACGTGTCCTCGTCCTTGGTCTCTGGTTTCTTAGCGACGATGGTGAGATCTGGCCGCGTCCGCATCAGTTGCGAGGGCGAGGCAGACGTAGGCTCTGAACGGAGGCTATCCAGGGAGGCTACGCGGATGGCTGGCCATTTGCCTCCTGGTGAATAAAATGTTATTTATTTATTTACAAAAATATAGTTACCTACTTAAACAATGAATAGTGACTTTAAACTAAGAATAAGTCTGTCTTATCACTAGGTTCTCGCTCGTTATAAGGAAATGAATATAAAACAAACACTTTTATAGTAATTTATAATTAACTAATGCCTTTTACCATCTATAGTAGATGATTTATACAGCGTCAGGACGACAAGAAGTTGCCTACTTTTACCTTCACAAACGGGACGCTGTAGTGCCCGGGACGAATTAAGATGGAGTAGGCTTGCCCAGCACCTATTCCATCCTCTCAGCTTAGTCGGCCTTGTTCACAGGAAAGACATGGTCAATACGTGCGGAGCTGACTAAGCCGCGGGTTTTCCTTCACCGTTTGAGAGTACTGGTATAGCGCACCTAAATTTATCGCACAGAAAAATCCATTGGTACACAACCGGATTTGAACCCACGATCTTAGGATCGGAAGGCGGGGTCACTACCAACTAGACCACCAGTGCTCTCCTCTTGAAACACTATCTATTAAAAAACCGCATAAAAATCCGTTGCGTAGTTTTAAAGATCTAAGCATACATAGGGACAGACAGACAGCGGGAAGCGACTTTGTTTTATACTAGTGATATAGTTACCTGCGGCCCTGGTGGGTGAGCTGGCCTTGCCTTCCGTGGATATGATGGAGGCGGGAATAGCATCATCATCATCACTTGCGTTAGGGTTCAGGCACTTCACCACTTTTGGAGCTATCTTCACCAGCTGAAACGAACATATTCTTTAGACAGTAATCGAATAAAACTGGTGAAGTGCGAGTCGCAAACATATATTTTAGACAGTAGATCAGGTGTTCGAAATAAACAATTTTTATTTTATTATTTATTATTAGTAGTCGAATAAAATAAAACTGGTGAAGTGCGAGTCGCATTCGAACACGAAGGGTTCCGTACGATAGTGCATTAAAAATGTTTCTTGTATGGGGCATCCCTTTATTTTATTTTTGTTGTTGTTTTGATGTATTTCGGCGATAGTAAAAAAGTAAAAAACTTACTTACTTACTATAAATAAATGATTTTGTATTTATATTTGGACACCGAACATAGATGAATGTCGGAATCACGAGTGCGACTATTATGTAAAGAATGTATACGGCAATGTAACAAAAAAAATCTTCAATGCTTAATGTGGTACTCAGTTTTCGATTTAAAAATATCAATGATGAGATTCTGAATAGTGATAATGTAAATAATGGATTACGGAATTTTTAATTCCAGAATGCCATATCCATGTTAGTGAGAACGTCTAAAATAGCAACCAATCGGCGATGTTTGGTGATCACGGATCATATCCGGACCAATCCGGATAACTCACGTATGGTTGGGTTTGCTTCCGGGCGGAGGGCGCGGCGCCCTGAGCGCGGCGAAGCGAGGGGTCCATCTCTATCGGGATGGGCTCAAATTCATTGGCTGAAACGAAATATACTGTTTTATAAACAAAAACATGGAAGTGAAAGAAGTACCTATGTCAGGGTCGTGGGAAATGGAGATCCGTGATCTCTGCCTACCCCTACGGGAAACAGGCGTGATTTTATGTATGTATAAACAAGTAAATATTTGTGGACATTTGACACAGCGACATCTAGCCTCAAACTAAGCAAATCTTGTACTATGGGCACCAGACGGCTGATAGAATACATAAATATTCATTTTATTTTGTAAATACATACTTAGATAATCCTACAACACCCAGACCCGGAAGAAATATTTTACAGAATATACAAACATTTCTCCCGTAGCGGGAATCGAACCCGCACCTCTTGCGTCTCAGCCGAGCACACGCCCGCCACGCCACCGAGGTTGTAGTATTATGTATTAAAAGCAAAGTATTATAAGTATTCTATCAACCATCTGGTGTCCATAGTACAAGCTTTGCTTAGTTTGGGGCTAGATGGCGCTGTGAGAAATGTCCACAAATATTTATTATTAATTTAATGTGATAAGAGTATTAAACTAAAGTCTGACATTTTAACATAATCTTAATGATTGTGAGTAACTTCTCTGCTGGACTGGGAGTAAAGAAATAACATATAATGCATCCAGCTGCTTCTCTCCCCGAGCATGTCGTAAAAGTCGACTAAGGGATAGTATCCTCCAACATGATGAGATACAATAAGCAAGTATTCCCAAGGAGGGTTGACGTCAGGCAGGCGGCCGGTCATAAAACACCTTAGCCAAAACTCTTACACCATGATCCAAGCATCATGCTGTGCCGACCCCACGTAGTATGTGACTGTTGGCTGTTATTTATTTATTTACATAGAGTGGGATAAGGGCAGGAAGATGGTGTATAAGGATTATATTGTGAGTGAGTGGGGCGCGATGCGTGGACTCACAGTCAGCAGCGGGGGTGGGGAAGTCGGCGACGTGCGCCGCGAGGTTGGGCACGCTGACGCCGAGCGCGCTGGCCGCCGTGTCCAGGGAGATCTCGCCGCGCTGCAGCCGCTCCAGCACCTCCGACGGACCCTTCACCTGCCAGAAGTCGCGCACGGCCCTGGATGTGGACAACACACACTGAGATCTCGCAGTTGAATTGTGAATACCGTTAGATTATAATCTACTAGCTGCCGCCCGCGGCTTCGCTCGCGTGGTACCCGGATAAAAAATAGCCTATATGTTAATCCAGTACATGTACTATGTATATTCTAAGTTTCGTTCAGATCCGTTCAGCTGTTTAGGCGTGATTGAGGCACAACATCCAAACATCGTTACAAACTTTCGCACTAGATGGCAGCACAGGTAAAATTAGTACGCGCTATCGTTGCGTTTTGAGCTTTACGCCGGTAATTTCAAGCAAACTAGGAAGCAAACTAGGACTTTTCAATTTTATAATATAAGTAAGAAGTAAGACCAAATGATAAGTAATAATCATCGAGCATTTAACTAAATCAGTTAAATGCTCGATGGTAATAATAATGACCAAAGGGCTGGCGCTTACCTCGGACAAAGGATAAGTATAGCTATCCAACGAGGTAACGTCGCCAGCCTTTTGGGGACCTTACCTGCGGTCGGTGATCTGAGCTCTGTTTTCTATCTGTAGGCGAACTCAGATAAAAAACTGAGCTCATTTTTATTTCTTATTATTATACTGATTACCTTAAAGTTTTTAATGTTATTATAATTTGTCTTTGTAGAATAAAAATAAATGATTTAAAAGTAAGATAAAAAGTAAGATAATAAATAAATAAATATTTGAGGACATATAACACCATCTAGCCCCAAACTAAGCAAGGCTTGTGCTATGGGAACCAGATGGCTGATTAGAATACTTAAATACTTTTTTTGTAAATACATACTTTATGATAAATATTACAACACGCAGACCCGGACGAAATATTTGCAGAGCATGCAAACATCATTTCTTCCGCAGCGGGAATCGAACCCGCGCCTCTTGCGTCTCAGCCGAGCATTAGCCCGCCTCGCCACAGAGGTCGTCTCGAATCGAATATTCGATCGTATTGAATATTAGTAGGTAGCTCAGTGTAAAACTAACAGACGGCGCTGCGAACAAATGAAACAAGAGTCGGTTCTTACTTATGATTAACTAGCTGCCGCCCGCGGCTTCGCTCGCGTGGTACCCGGATAAAAAATAGCCTATATGTTAATCCAGTACATGTACTATGTATATTCCAAGTTTCATTCAAATCCGTTCAGCCGTTTAGGCGTGATTGAGGCACAAACATCCAAACATCCAAACTCACAAACTTTCTCATTTATAATATAAGTAAGATACGTAAGAACACGGGACTCCGCGCACCTATTCGTCGCATGGTAGAGTCTTACAATGATGCATTTATTAAAATTGATATATTTAACAATAGTTTGAATCAATTTAAGGCTGCAGTATACAAAACACTCTTGTGATTGTGTAACTCTTTTTGTAAAATTTAATCTATTTTTTTTTTAGCTTTTTTGATTTGTTTCAGTTTTAGTGGTTTTTTGTTTTTCTTCTTTCTTCATAATTTCTTTAGGTATATTGTATTATTCTCATTTCCAAATTAATATACATTATTATATATATTCTACCTCGGATAGAGGTTGTGCATGCTCGTAATCTTTAGCGGTAAGTTCATAATTCCTTATATTAACCTGAGAACAGCGCTGTGGGTTGCATTATTACAAATACTACTAGTTTTATATAAAACTATAACTCCGTAAGTCATATTTTATAATGTTTGTTGTTTCCTTAATAAATAAAATTAAAAAAAATAATAATAAATACATCCTAAATTCCTTTTTATTCTGCCATTTTGCTTGACATCAATTTGCCTCATACCGACCCCAAAAATACAAATAGTTAATCAACCGGTCGATGAACTTAAATGAACGGTCTCGTTTCGTTAACGAAGAATGCGTCGATGACCCACCGGCTGTGTCCCTCTCCCCCGCCCCCCGCCCCCCGCTCCTTCCCCTCCGCCTTCATAAGCAGCAATAGATTTGTCTTACCTATAAGGTCTGTTGATGCATCCATACACGTCCCTATATCGGCCGTAGAGGGTTCCGTAACTAACGCCGAGGATCTCCGCAGCTTGCTTCATCTCCAACTCTTTCAGTCTCACAGCTTCCATCACCTGAAATTAAAAAAAAAGCTGGTCAAGTGAGAGTCGAATTCGCAAAGGGTTCTGTACCATCAGTACGTATACATAAATGTTTTTTGTACGGGCTCCATTACATTTTATCTTGATTATTTATATATTACTAGCTGCCGCCCGCGGCTTCGTTCGCTTGGTGCTCGTATAAAAAAATTCCTATATGTTAATCCAGTACATGTACTATGTATATTCCAAGTTACTTTCAAATCCGTTCTGACGTTTAGGCGTGATTGAGGCCCAAACATCCAAACTCACAAACTTTCATTACATTTATAATATAAATAAGATTATTATCCATTATTTATAGCGGCAATAGAAACACACAGTGAAAATATCAATTCTCACAAAAATAAATATTTGCGGATATTTCACACAGCGCCATCTAGCCCCAAACTAGGCAAAGCTTGTACTATGGGCACCAAATGGCCGATAGAATAATTATATAACTTTTTTTTGTAAATACTTTCTTATCCTTACTATTATAACCACAGAGATTTAAATGACGGCGTCAGTGGCGTGGCGGGCGATTGCTCGGCAGAGACGCAAGAGGCGCGGGTTCAATTCCCGCTGCGGAAGAAATGTTTGCATGTTCTGCAAATATTTCCTCCGGATCTGGGTGTTGTGGTAGCATGGTACTCGTAGTTTTTGATACCCACGACACAGGGAATCCTACTGTGGGGTCAGGACTATGTATGTGACTGTTGGCTGTTATTTATTTATACTTACTCGTTTAACATAGTGCTCCTCCCAAAACTGAGGCCGCCTGCCGTGCTGCAGGTAGTCGTTTAGTTTGACAACGTCGGTGAAGCGAGGATCGTTCGGACCGGATTTGGGACCTACGGTGGCTGAAACAGACGCCATGGTGTCAGGACCTGTACCAGATAATTATCATCATCATCTTCCTGCCCTTATCCCAATCTATGTGAGGTCGTCACAGCATGATCCTTGGATCATGCTGTGCCTGCGTTTATCCGCGTCACGTTTTGTTTGGTCATAGTGAATAAGGTATGCTTCTTCGCTGGACTGGGAGTAAAGAAAAAAACATAGAATGCGTCCAGCTGCTTTTCTCCCCGAGCATGTCGTAAAAGTCGACTAAGGGATAGTCTCTGCAACATGATGAGACAATAAGCAAGTATTCCCAAGTAGGGTTGACGTCAGGCAGGCGGCCGGTCATAAAACACCTTAGCCAAAACTCTTACAGCGTGATCCATGCTGTGCCGACCACACATAGAGTGGGATAAGGGCAGGAAGAGAGTGAATAAGGTCATAGCACAATATTCTTACGTATGTGGAACTCCCTCTTGAGGCCGATCGGCAAGGAAGGGTCTTTGAGCGGCGGCGTCGGGTTGGGGCCGCTCGAGCCGACGCTCTCCGTCCGACTCTGGCCCTGGGTCGGACTGCTATCGTTCGACTCTTCGTCTGCGAACAAAATAACAAGTTGTACTTCAAAAAATGTAGATGGCGTTAGTAAAGCTTTACTGAAGCTATACGTCAGCCACGTTGTACTTTAAAAAATGTAGATGGCGTTAGTAAAGCTGTACTGATTCAGTAAAGCTTTACTGAACTATACGTCAGCCACGTTGTACTTTAAAAAATGTAGATGGCGTTAGTAAAGCTGTATTGATTCAGTAAAGCTTTACTGAACTATACGTCAGCCACGTTGTACTTTAAAAAATGTAGATGGCGTTAGTAAAGCTGTACTGATTCAGTAAAGCTTTACTGAACTATACGTCAGCCACGTTGTACTTTAAAAAATGTAGATGGCGTTAGTAAAGCTGTACTGATTCAGTAAAGCTTTTGAACTATACGTCAGCCACGTTGTACTTTAAGAAATGTAGATGGCGTTAGTAAAGCTGTACTGATTCAGTAAAGCTTTACTGAACTATACGTCAGCCACGTTGTACTTTAAGAAATGTAGATGGCGTTAGTAAAGCTGTACTGATTCAGTAAAGCTTTACTGAACTATACGTCAGCCACGTTGTACTTTAAAAAATGTAGATGGCGTTAGTAAAGCTGTACTGAACCCTATACGTCAGCCAAACTGGAGATAGAATAGGGGTCACAGGGCACATGACACCCCCCCAAATCGTATACGTCAAAAATCTTCTATAAATTTACAAAATATAAAAAAGCAATTTTCTGCCCCTAGCCGCGATGCCAATAAAAATAGAAGGCTTCCATTTATTTTGTAACATGTGCAGTAAAATCTGCTTTGCTCGACATATTCTATTATTAGTGACCCCCTCCAAAATTTCAGGCTGCGACCGCGCCTGTACTCACCAGCACTATTGTCTCCATCTACCCTCAGCCTGGTGTGCAGGAAAGAGCCAATATCAGCTGGCGCGTCCGCCCACTCCTCATCAGACGAGCCGGCTGAAGTGCAGCCCCAACCCACGTCCACCCGCGACGCCGATATATCCTGAATGACAAAACTTTGTTATTGTGTTTAGTCGACAACATATTTGCTTTACTTCTCTGCTGGACTGGGAGTAAAGAAAAAGCATAGAATGCGTCCAGCTGCTTCTCCTCCGAGCATGTCGTAAAAGTCGACTAAGGAGTACCTAGTATCCTCCAACTTGATGGACCTGTATGGGCGATGGGCTGATCACCTGTCACCATGGTTCACCATATCCATCTTGGGAGTCTTGGATCAGAAGTGGCTGCAAGTTTTCTTATGGTTACTTGTGGTTCTGCGCACTCCCTTAGGGATACGGGCGTGATAATATGTGTGTGTGTATATTTGCTTTACCACTTTGAACAAAAATTTCCATCAAAATTAAAATTCACTTTTATCTTACTTCTTACTATATTATAAACTAGCTGCCGCCCGCGGCTTCGCTCGCGAGGTATCCGGATAAAAAATAGCCTATATGTTAATCCAGTACATGTACTATGTATATTCCAAGTTTCACAAACTTTCGCATGTCTAATATAAGTAAGAAGTAAAGATTATTATAACGGTTCAAGAGATACAGCCCGCTGACGGACGGACAGCGGAGGCTTAGTAAAAATATAGTCCCGTTGGCACCCTTTGAAGTGAGTGGTATATCAGGATCGTAGCAAATAGATATCCGAGGTCTCTGCCTACACCTATGGGAAACAGCGTTTAAGCAATGATATGGTATGGATAAGGAAATACTCACCATATTCCCATGGTGCCACTGTTCATCTCTTTCTCTGGAATAAAAGAAAATTATATCACAAGAGAGCAGTGGTGGTCTAGTTGGTAGTGACCCCGCCTTCCGATCCTCAGGTCGTGGGTTTAAACCCGGTCGTGTACCAAAGGATTTTTCTGTTCGAAAAATTAATGTGCGCTATACCAGTACTCTCAAACGGTGAAGGATAACATCGTGAGGAAACCCGCGGCTTAGTCAGCTCCGCACGTATTGACTATGTCTTTCCTGTGGACAAGGCCGACTAAGCTGAGAGGATGGAATAGGGGCTGGGCAAGTCTACTCCATCTTAATTCGTCCCGGGCACTACAGCGTCCCGTTTGTGAAGGTAAAAGTTGCCTCCTGACGCTGTATAAATCATCTACTATAGATGGTAAAAGGCCTTTGTTTTATCACAAACTTCTCACTGCGTCCTGCGGGAGTTGAATATCGGGAGTTAATAGAAATGTTTGCATGTTCTGTGGAAATTTCATACAGCGCCATTCAACCCCAAACTAAGCAAAGCTTGTACTATGGGCACCAGATGGCTGATAGAATACTTATATTCCTGTTTTTTTTTTGTAAATACATACTTATTAATACTACAACACCCAGACCCGGAAGAAACATTTGTACAACATACAAACATTTCTCCCGTAGCGGGAAACGAACCCGCGCCTCTTGCGTCTTAGCCGAGCACTCACCCGCCACGCTACAGAGGTCGTCCCACTTAAATAATGATAAAATTGTTCTTACCCTTTAATAATACTATTGGTCTCGTCATCTGTGTGCTCCGTGCCACTGACTAGCCTCTGCCTCTTTGGACTAGGACTCTCTCTGGAAATGCAAAATCTTATCAAAATATCAAATGAAAATAGCTAATAAAAAATATATTTATTACAGAAAGAAAGAAAGAAGAGAGAAAAAAAGAAAAAAAATTATTTGGCACACACAAAGACATATTACAAACGGAAAAGGGAAAAAAAATGAGGTACAAAAAAAAAAGCAAGAGAAGACATACACAAACGACAGAAGTACCTATTATAGTAAAACTAGAACTAATACCTAGTCTGATTTTACCCTATTACAGCAAAATCAGACTTGTTAAAAACCTTACGAATATAACAATAGGAAAATGGCGGGTCGAAGTATGCAGAACACTCATGTTCTGTCTGTAGAGACCTTATTCTTTATTGTACACTAGCTGTCGCCCGCGGCTTCGCTCGCTTAGTTCCCGGATAAAAAATAGCCTATATGTTAATCCAGCACCTGTACTATGTATATTCCAAGTTTCATTCAAATCCGTTCGGCCGTTTAGGCGTGATTGAGGCACAAACATCCAAACATCCAAACTCACAAACTTTCGCATTTATAATATAAGTAAGATAATATAAACCACAGACATAAAGTAAGGACATGTACAAAGGCGAACTTAACCCTACAAAGAGTTTTCTTCCAGCAAACCTTTAGCTAGAGAGAGGTGGAGTATAGATAGCGGGCACATGTACAAAACAAGACGAACATTTAAGTATACAGATAAATAAACTTATTCTACTTATTAAACTTACTAATAATAAAAATGCAATAGTTTGTGATGATGTTTCTATGTTAACTCAATCACGGCGGCACGACTGAACGGATTTGGATGAAACTTAAAAGAAACCTAATTCGTGACCTGGAATAACCTAAAGTACTTACGTATCAGAGTTTTCCCGCTTAGATGTGTTTATACTTTTGAGAAGGGGCAGTTTTATGAGCGGCGGGGGCCCTCCTGTAATTACATACCACAAAGTTAGACATAAAAATATCTTCTCTGCTGGACTGGGAGTAAAGAAAAAACACAGAATGCGTCCAGCTGCTTCTCTCCCCGAGCATGTCGTAAAAGTCGACTAAGGGATAGTATCCTCCAACATGATGAGATACAATAAGCAAGTATTCCCAAGGAGGGTTGACGTCAGGCAGGCGGCCGGTCATAAAACAACTTAGCCAAAACTCTTACAGCATGATCCAAGGATCATGTGCCGACCATACATAGTGGGATAAGGGCAGGAAGATGATGAAAGTTAGACATAGAAATGAATAAGAAAAGAGTAGGTGTTAATAACCTCGGCTGAGACGCAAGAGGCACGGGATCGATTCCCGCTGCGGTATTTGCATGGTCTGTAAATATTTCTTCCGGGTCTGGGTGTTGTATAAGTATGTATTTGCAAAAAAAAGTATAAAAGTATTCAATCAATCGCTTAGTTGGGGCAAGATGGCGCTGTGTGAAATGTCCACAAATATTTATTTATTTATCTGCTGCACTCCTCTGCTGGACTGGGAGTAAAGAAAAAACGGAATAAGTCCAGCTGCTTCTCTCCCCGAGCATGTCGAAGTCGACTAAGGGATAGTATCCTCCAACATGATGGACCATCTATATTGGGCGATGGCCCGATCACCTGTCACCATGGTTCTCCATATCAATCTTGAAAGTTTAAATCAGAAGTGGCTGGAAGTTTTCTTACGATTACTTGTAGCTCTGTCCATCCCATTAGGGATACGGGCGTGATTATATGTATGTATTTATTTTACTCACCATTAACATTTAACTTTTCTTCGTCCTTCAAAGACCTCGGCTCTGAAATCTGAAGATCAGTAACAGTTAGCGTTGGCTCTGGCGACTTCTGCATCAGCTTTGCCTCCAGTTGCTTCTTAACGTCTTGTTTCTTAACTTCTTGTTTCTTAACCTCTTGTTTCTTTACCTCGGGTTGTTTCTTTACCTCGGGTTGTTTCTTTGCCTCTGGCGGTTTGACTTTTGTCTCTATCTTCGGTTTAAGGTCCGGTTCCCTGGTCGGGGATTCGGGTTTGCTGTCTGGTTTCGGTACGGTAGTGGTCGCGACTGCGCCTTTCAAAAGGTACACTTTTAATATAAAATAATACCATACTATACTACTAGATGGCGTTACTGGCAAACCTAGGAACATAATTTTTAGATAGCGGTCTCAGACCAAATAAAAAGAAAAGAAACGAACAACAAAAGTGAAGCCACCTTTTTATCTATGTGTGTGTCTTGAGGTTTTGTGTTCCAAATAAACTAAAATTCATTGTATAATTAGTAAAGAAACGATGTTATTTGAAGCACTTACAAGTGAAAAGTGATTGGAAATCGTACACGTCAAATTGAAAAATCTAAAAATTTACAAAATATAAAAAAGTTATTTTCTGCTCCTAACCACGATGCCTAAAATAGAAGCCTTCCTTTTGTTTTATAATGTTTTAAAATTGTGCATTAAAATCTGATGTACTCGACATATTCTATTATTAATGACCCCTATCCTAAAAGGTCGACTAAGGGCTAGTTTCCTCCCCAATACGATGGACCATCTATATGGGCAATGGGCTGATCACCTGTCACCATGATTCACCATTCCATTTGGGACTTTAAAGCAGAAGTCGTAGCAAGTTTTCCTATGATTACTTGTGGCTCTGCTTCGCTAGGAGTAATAGTTTTCTGTGCTCTGCTCGCCTACAGGGCCACCATTAGGCATACGGACGTGATAATACATAATGTATGTATTTAATAATAAATTCATGATATATCGTCACTGGAAAGGCAAAATTACGTAAGCGCCAAAATGGCGCCAAATAGGCATATTGAGTTATTATCCTAAAATAGCAGTCCAAATACAATAATATGAATTGCTGGACATAGAAAATGAAAAAAGAATGAAATCTTATGTTGACGTCATCAAAATTTGATAATTAGGTAGAAAGTTATGATTAAAAAAATGAACTTCAAACGGCTTTTTCTCGATTGGCGCTTACGTAAATTTGCCTTTCCAGTGACGATATAATGAATCCAAAAGGTTGTGGGAAAGTAAAGATCCCGGCCGAAATACGCGAGAAGTTACACAAAACGCAACGATACCACGTTCTAATATTCAAGTGGTGCCATCTAGTTTGTTTATAACATGGTTAGGTGTGTTACCTGATGCGCAATCGGGAGGTTCGTCCTTGTTGTTCCATCTTATGTCTGTGAGACCTTTGATTCTGAGCTCCTCCGCCGTTTTGAGTAGACTCGCCAGTTGCGACTGTAACAATAAGTAGATATGATCTAATTACATAATATGTATTTATACTTAGACATGATATTACGTGACACTTTTTCTTCAGGACTGCGTAAGCGCCAGACAGCGTGTCTCATTACCTAACTTTATACTAGATGGCGCTGTTTTTAATTTTCTAACTATGACCAGGGTCAAGGAAAGAATCATGTTTATTTTATATGACCACAAGATGGCGCTGTTTTCAACTCTACTTACGTGTTGCACGTTGTAGGCGAGAAGTGCTTTCAGATGAATAATAAATAACACCCAACAGTCACACATATACTCCTGACCCCACACTAGGATTCCCTGTGTCGTGGGTACCATGGTACCACAATAACCAGACCCGGAAGAGATATTTACAGATCATGCAAACATTTCATCTGCAGCGGGAATCAATCACTGCCGAGCAATCGCCCGCCACGCCACCGAGGCCATCAAGATGAGAAGACTCTCCGCTATGACCAACTGCGGCTTATTATTACCTCATGTTAGCACTAGAAACTAACTTGTTGTAGCTCAATCTCAGCGCTAGATGGCGCTGTTTTCAATTACTCACATGGTGCACGTTCATCTCGCCGGTATACATGTAATCGAGGAGTGCCTTCAGATGCGCGGGCTCTGCGCCGTCTATCACCAGTACGGGCTCGCCGTGCGCCTCGTGGGCGCCCAGCAATGTGCCAAGCAGCTCGGAACATGCCGCTAGGACCACTCTGGAAAGTAGTTACGAACATTTTTAAAAGATTCCCAGTCGCTTCCTAGATGGCATTTAGCGGGAGAGCTCGAGAATCATAGATTGCAAACGATCATTTGATTGGTCCGATTGTACCGTCACAGGTAATATAAAACAAATGTGATCCGGTTTATTATTAGGTAAACTGTACCTGTGGAGTAAATTCTAGCGCTATCTAGGATGTCTTAGGGAAATATTTATATCTTTTATAAGAATGTTTCTCCTGGGGCTACACTTTTGGGCTTGAAATGATGGATCATTTAGAAGGCCAACTTGTCGCATAGAGTGACAATGCAATCGCGTTTTGAGATTCTTCGCGAACTTCGCAATTTCGTTACCAAAAAATGTAAACAAAAAAGATCACTCAGAATGTGCTGGGTCAAAGTTAATCATGTCAAAGTTACTACGACGCTCATATCAAGAATGAACAGTATTGGACCAACCTGTGCGCCTTGAGCGACACCCCCCTGATACTCTGCGGTTCCACAGTATCCTTATTGGGGACTTGTGATGCGAAGCTTGGAGAACAGTACAGCGTCACATCACAGAATCGCTCTGGAAAGATAGAGAGACATAATGAGAGAAACAATTAGATTTTGCATAGAAAATTATGGTGTACAAAGTCGAAAGCTTTCTTTAAAGCCAAGTATCCACTTACTACAACTCTAAATTATTTTACAGAGTCAAAATGCAACTTTAACACATCTTTGCGTCTAAATTAAACGTATTATTATTATGGGATCCGTAAGATACTTTCCAAGCCAAATATACCTAATTTGTCATCATATCGGCATGCCTAAGGACGCCTCGGGGATGCCTAAGGAAGCCTTGGCAACGTGGCCTGGCGCCCACTATCGTACTATCGACACCCCCCGGTACGCCTAAGGACGCCTAAGGATCCCTCCCTTGGAATGCCGTGCTGATAGTGTGCTCCGGGTCTAATTTGTTGTTCTGAATGCACATTTTCATTTTAAAAATAAACTTCCCTTTGTAACTGCACCAGGATACAATCCACGAATACTTCGAATCTGAAGTCAGGATCCTACTAGGTAAATACTAATACGTCTCATATCCGGTTCCAATATTTTACTAACTTAGTGTATGAATTAGACTCGCACTTGACAGGAATTTTACAGAAAAATAACGATGCTATGGAATTTTGCGAAGTTTACTTTTGTACGCACATTATTTTCGAAACGGAATATCCTTTTTGCACGGCCGGGATCCGAACCCCCGACCATCGAATACTTAGGCCGAAAGGGTTAAAAATCAAAAGTATACCCGGAAAGCGTCATACTTTTTTGACAGAAAAAATACGTCGGTATTGGTACAGTTAACTGGGCACAAAAGTCCAACTTAACTTATTAAATAGGAGTGCATTGACATCAGGAAATAAACATTACACTTATCTTTACATTAGTTATTTTCGAGCTCAGTTTTTCTAAAAGTTTTTAACGATAACGTGGGGAATTCTACTCACAAATTATCTGGTCAAAGTCCCCTGTGATACAAAAAGTTACCTCCTATTTATTAGGGTTCCGTACCCAAAGTGTGCCAATGGGACCTTGTTACTAAGCTGTCCGTCCGTCCGTCTGTCTTTCAGCGTGTATCTCATTAACCGTAATAGGTAGAGTTGAAATTTTCACAGGCGTATAATTTCTACTATCACCGCTATAACAACAAATAATAAGAATAAAATAAAAGGGGCCTCATACAAGACGTATATACATGTACGGAACAGTTCGTGTGCGAATTCAACTCGCACTTGACTGATTTTGTTGTTGTAAGCTGAATAATATTTAGCATAATCCTACTAATAGTTTTAATAGGTGCTTTGAAGTTTTTCTAATATACACAACACCTTGCGCGTTTTTATTTACCGGGGACTTGTAAGGGCCGGCCAAATTTGGTCGAGGATCTTAAAAGGCTTTATGTTTATGTAAAACAACATTAACCCCGAAAATATAAATTATAAGCTTAAAAAATACTTTCTGAATAATCTTCATTTTAATAACACATTTATGAGAGCACTGGTGGTCTAGTTGGTAGTGAAGTGACCCCGCCTTCCGATCCTAAGATGGCGGGTTCAAATCCGGTCGTGTAGGTACCAATGGGTTTCTCTGTGCGAAAAAAATTATGTACGCTATACTAGTACTCTCAAACGGTGAAGGAAAACATCGTGAGGAAACCCGCGGCTTAGTCAGCTCCGCACGTATTGACCATATCTTTCCTGTGGACAAGGCCGAATAAGCTGAGAGGATGGAATAGGTGCTGGGCAAGCCTACTCCATCTTAATCCGTCCCGGGCACTACAGCGTCCCGTTTGTGAAGGTAAAAGTTGCCTCCTGACGCTGTATAAATCATCTACTAGATGGTAAAAAGTGTTCGCATAAACTTAATTTAGGTTTAAGAATATGAACACTACTAACCAGAAACTGGTACCCAAACCCCCGAATACTCCAACGCGACAAAGAGTTGAGCACGTCTCAACTCACGGTTATTTGACAGTTTCTGATGAAAATCTGTCAAAAAAAAAAATCGTCATTTGAGACGTGCTCAACTTTGAGATGCGTTTGAGTATTTGTGGGTTAGTTTTGATGAAATAAACATATTCCCCACTGAGTTTTCAAAATTCTTTGAGGTCGAAGCGATGCGCGATCCCAGAGCTAATTCTTATTTATCTCAACTATAATATACGTTGGCCACTAGCTAATACGAACTTACTTTATTAATAATATTAGAAATACCTAAGTAGGTAAATGTGTGAAATGCCAAAAAAATTATGACATTTCCAATTCCCACTATTGGTATATAATTGGCAATAAAAAGAGCGTCCAATAAAAAAATATTAGCTGTAAGTAAAGTTTCTGGCCAATCGTAGAACAGCATTCGAAGACAGTGTTTACAATGTATTGTTGTCTCTTTCTTTCCTCAAGCAGGCAAAGAGAGTTCTAGAATTTAGACAAGTGGCCGTCGATAGCGGTGGCGGACAACCTTCAGTTCTGATTCATTGAGTCAAGTTCATAATTTACCGAAATAGTAAAGTAATATTACAAAACAGGTTTTGCATGTATTATCTGTGTCTATTTTTGTGTATTTTTAGTAAACAAAAATATATTTTGATTAGGGATGCAACGATACGCCTATTGTGAATACCGTTAAATTATAATCTATCTCGCGAGATTGTAAACTGTCGAAAGATTGTGAACCGTGACCTCAGACCAAATAAAATAAAAGACGGCGCGCCGCGAACAACAAAAGTGAAGTCACCTTTTTATCTATGTGTGTGTGTGTAGTAGAGTTTTGAGGTTTTGTGTTCCAAGTAACCTAAAATTCATAGTATAATAATTAAGAAACGATGTTATTTGAAGTACTTACAAGTGAAAAGTGATTCCGTGAGACTTTATAAGTAATTTGCTGCTGTTTTTACAATTTTTCACTACACAGGAAGGCATAATTCGTGACGTACTAAGAGTGATGAGCATGGTTTTAATGTAGGTGTGTACGTGAGCGTGTATGTTTACTTGCAGGAGCACAGTTTTGTGTGGCTTCACTTTTGATGTTCGCGGCGCGCCGTCTGTTATTTTATTTCGTCTGAGACCGTAATGTACTGCTTACAATTTAGCTGCTTTAAATTAGTGGCGCTTCGGCGGGCGCTGCCGCGGCACGCTCGCCTAAAGCGTAGTTTTAATTAACTAACTAACCCCCGAATACTCAAACGCGACTCAGAGTTGAGCACGTCTCTAGTCACGGTTTTTTGATAGTTCTTGATGAAAATCTGTGAAAAACTCGTCACTTGAGACGTGCTCAATTCTGAGATGCGTTTGGGTATTGGGCTAGCCTTCTAATTCGATCTAAGCAGATATTCGACAGTTTACAATCTCGCTAGATTATAATCTAACGGTATTCGGAATTTTACGGTGACATACATTATATTATTTAAGAGCTCTTGTCGGTATTATGAAGTTCCATTGGTATTCTCTCCAACGCAGTTTCTTTTACCCCTTTATACGACACTAGCTGTGGCCAGTGACTTCGTACGCGTGTAGTACATTATTTCGTTCTATAATCAATAGTTTTCGCAGCGCACGCCAAAAACTATTTTGAGTTTTCTACCTTTGGTTACAATATTGCAATTTTTTTACGGATCCCTAATTTTTTTGAAATTTTATTATAGCCTATACTGGTCCCTGATAATGTAGCTTTCTATTGGTGAAAGAATTTTTGAAATCGGTCCAGTAGTTTCGGGCTTTCGTTACAAACAAAAAAACCAATAAAACAAAGAGAAAAAAAATATTTCCTCTTATAATTAGTGTAGATGTAGATGACAATATCAAATAATTGTAAATTACAAGAAAACTACGAAATGTATCAAAAAACTGGTTTCAATAGGTAAAGAAATAGTTATTATCTATCTGTCAAAGTAAAAATCATCTGACAATTTGGTAGAGGTTCCAAGATCTAGATCAAAACGCACCCAAAACATGGACTATTTTAATCATGTTTTTTCCCCTATCGTATATTCTCTTTGAGGAACCTAAGAAAAAATGTAAAAATTTCATTTTCTTTTTAAATAAACACATTTCATTACCTACATTGTTCATAATCAAATGCCTAAGTCTTGAATCTTTGTTTGTTAACTTCATATTCATCTCAAATATACTATTAATCTTCGTCTCGCAATGTTTGCCTTTGTAACTGAACTGTTTATGGAAGACGGCGAGCGATTGCTCGGCAGAGACGCAAGAGGCGCGAGTTCGATTCCCGCTGCAGAAATGTTTGCATGATCTGTAAATATTTCCTCCGGGTCTGGGTGTTGTGGTACCATGGAACTCGTAGTTTCTGATACCCACGACACAGGGAATCCTAGTGCGGGGTCAGAACTATGTATGTGACTCATCATCTTTTTGCCCTTATCCCACTCCATGTGGGGTCGGCACATGATCCTTGGATCATGGTGTAAGAGTTTTGGCTAAGGTGTTTTATGACCGGCCGCCTGCCTGACGTCAACCCTCCTTGGGAATACTTGCTTATTGTATCTCATCATGTTGGAGAGGATACTATCGACTATGTATGTGTCTGTTGGGTGTTAAAAGTATCAGGCCTCTAGACCAGAAAGCGATTCTTTAAAGACGCATGTGATTTCGAAATCACCAAAATGGCCCATTTTCCATTGATTTTCTTTTCAATTTCGTATTCTTAAAGTCATTTAGTGGCTCCTGACTGTGCATTAATTGTCATTCGATCAGTTTCTAAAGTCTCATCCTACTAATATTATAAATGCGAAAGTTTGTGTGTATGGATGTTTGTTACTCTTTCACGCAAATACGACTGAACGGATTTGAATGAAACTTGGAATATACATAGTACATGTACTGGATTAATATATAGGTTATTTTTTATCCGGGTACCACGCGAGCGAAGCCGCGGGCGGCAGCTAGTATTGGCAATGGATGACGTTTTAATACCACGCCCGTTTTTTTCTTGTGAAACTACTACTATTTACCAGTTTTCTAAATATAAAAATAGCTAAATTTCAAGCGAACGTAAATACATTTGAATTTGAGGACTGCGGGGCAAAAAAACGACTCGAGTTTTTAGGGTTCCGTACCCGAAGGGTGCCGACGGAACCCTATTACTAAGCCTCCGCTGTCCGTCCGTCTGTCCGACATAAGTAGAGAGTTGAAATCACAGAGTGTGTATTTTTATTGCCACTATAACAACAAATTATAAAAATAAAATAAATAAATAGAAGGAGGCCTTATGGAAGGCCTCAGCCTTCTTCGCTGGAATGGTAGTAAAGAAAAGACATAGAATGCGTCCAGCTGCTTCTCTCCCCGAGCATGTCGTAAATGTCGACTAAGGGATAGTATCCTCCAACATGATGAGATACAATAAGCAAGTATTCCCAAGGAGGGTTGACGTCAGGCAGGCGGCCGGTCATAAAACACCTTAGCCGAAACTCTTATGCTCTGCCGACCGGATAGGGACAGAAAATTCATGATGAAATAGCAGGGGGCCTTATAAAAGAAACTTGTTTCTTTTTTCAAAAAATACATAATCCACCTATGGTTAACGTCATATTAAAAATAACATGTACGATGGTAAGGAACCCTTTGTGTGCGAATTCAATTCGCACATGACAGGTTTTATTTTTACTATGTTGCTGTAAAATTATAAAATAAATAGTTTTAGTACACAGTGTTCTTTTGGCTGTCTTTTTTGTGATGTGCCGTTTTTTTCTTCCGATACATACAATGGAATGATCTTACAAAAAACTAAGTTGAATGGCAAACAAAAAATGTTTTACATACATACATACATACATATTATCACGCCGTATCCCTAATGGGGTGGGCAGAGCCACAAGTAAACATAATAAAACTTGCAACCACTTCTGATCCAAACTCCCAAGATGGATATGGACAACCATGGTGACAGGTGATCAGCCCATCGCCCATATAGGTGGTCCATAATTTTGGAGAAAATCCCTTTGTCGCCTTTTACGACATGCTCGGGAAGAGAAGCAACTGGGCGCATTCTATGTTTTTTCTTTACTTCCAGTCCAGCAGAGAAGTAAAATGTTTTATTAGGTAGTTATTCTGCTATTCGGGGCGGAGACAAATCCAACAAAACAAAAATCATGAAATCGGTCCAGCTAGAGGCCCTTACCCACAGCCCTGCACGAAAATGAGAGCTGCTGCCGACCCAATTGATATGAATGACATTGTCAATAATCAACGTAATGTCAAATTAACTTGTTATAAATTAATCCTTTTTCCATTTTGGGATCGTATTACTGGATAAAAAGTAGCCTATATCCTTCCCCGGGATGGAATCTATCTCATTGACATATTACATTAAAATTTGTTTAGCAGTTTAGGCGTGAAAAGGCAACAGACAGACACAGTTACTTTGGCATTTATTTTTAGTATGGATTCTACAAATTTAGTCCTTGTTCGGTAACATTCCTTTCAGACCAGTTTATTATAATTCAGACGACCGCCATTTCGAAAATCCAAATTCGTAAATCTAATAATAGAAATAGAAAGCCAGACAGCTTGCAGAATCTGCATTAATTTTATGGTAACTGATAAGAATCTAATCGATGAAAACATCGGATTTTTTAATTTGGTCATATTTTTATGTCATCTCTTGCAATAATTTTATTTTTAAGCAATACATAAACTTTCGAAAATGCGAAGGCCGGAGCGAAGTTTTAGACAACGGGAAGTTCTAATATCACATTGGCCCAATCTGTCATAGTACTGAAAGAAAGCCCGGGTTCCGTACGGTCGTACATCTATACTGCCGTCATAAGGAAAAAAGACGTATCTGACATTTTCTTCCATAATTGAGTTATATACATCAATAAGTTATATGAATGTCATGTGACGAGAAGAATGTTAGACATGAAAGTGGATGGATACAAGGGTAGAGGTAGACCAAAGAAGAGATGGATGGATTGCGTGAATGATGATATGAGTAAGAAAGGAGTGAATACTGAAATGACGGCTGATAGAGGGGAATGGAAGAGGAAAACATGTTGTGCCGACCCCACTTGAGTGGGATAAGGGCAGGGAGATGATGAATTGAGTTATATACATCATCGGAATCAGTAAAAAAAGACGCATCTACCAGTATTTTTTTCTCCATTTCGGAATTTTATGTAGAAACGTCTTTTTTTCTTGTGACGAATGTATAGGTACAAATGTTTCTTATATGGGCTGCCTTTTTTATTTGTTGTATTTATTATTATTATTATTATTTACTAAAAACTAAAAATTTTAGGACTAACAATATAACAATTATAACGCATTTTCAGTATTTTAACTATTATAACCTACTTATAAACTCGTCGACTGTATAAAAATACCCGTCCAACAAAAGCTTATTCATTCCTCTTGCTCAAAAAGACCTTCATTGTATCGTACCAGTGAGGGGATAAAATAAAATAGCATTATTTACCTCGAGGGAAAAGTATTTATTTTTTAATTTTTGTCTGTTACCAACGAGTCTACAAAAACGAAATAGTATTTATTTATAAGCAGAATAAACATGAATAAACACTCGACTTACCCCCGAATACTCAAACGCATCTTAGAGTTGAGCACGTCTCAAGTTACGAGTTTTTGACAGATTTTCATCAAAAGCTGTCTAAAAACCGTGACTTGACTCGTGCTCAACTCTGAGTCGCGTTTGAGTATTCGGGGTTATTAATCTGTTTCATAAAAAAGAACATTTTATTTTTGAAAATGGAACTAAAATCGGCGATCTCCTCGGTGGAATGCGTGCATTGCGTTGCAGCTACAGAAGAAATAAAAAAAAGGCATTGGCGCGAAATCTTTAAAACATTTTTTTTATAAATATAGGTATCAATTCGGTCGTGGTCGGCCAAGAAAGCGTTGGCGGGAAGATCTTGACTCCTTCGAGAGAATGGTGGGAGGCCTCGAAGGACAGAGATTGTTGGCGGAGTTTGGGGGAGGCCTTTGCCCAGCTGTGGGACGATATAGGTTAATAAAAAAAAGGTAACAATTACAAATTGAATTAATGACCGTATTTAATATTGTGAGAGCACTAGTGATCTAGTCGGTAGTGACCCCGCCTTCCGATCCTAAGGTCGTGGGTTCAAACCCGGTCGTGTACCAATGGATTTTTCTGTGCGAAAAATTTATGTGCGCTATCCCAGTACTCTCAAACGGTGAAGGAAAACATCGTGAGGAAACCCGCGGCTTAGTCAGCTCCGCACGTATTGACCATGTCTTTCCTGTGGACAAGGCCGACTAAGCTGAGAGGATGGAATAGGTGCTGGGCAAGCCTACTCCATCTTAATTCGTCCCGGGCACTACAGCGTCCCGTTTGTGAAGTTAAAAAGTTGCCTGACGCTGTATAAATCATCTACTATAGATGGTTAAAGGCCTTAGTTTCGTTTTTTAGTTATTTTTATCCGGGTACCACGCTAGCGAAGCCGCGGGCGGCAACTAGTATAAACTAAAATCTTTCATTACTCAAAAACGACAATCCCGCGTCCAAATCAAACTGGTCGCGCGACCGGCCCCGGGCGGTCGCTCGTAACACGTGCGCGAATCTATATTTAGACCTGTCAACTGTCACTTATCAGGCACTTTCTAAAAATAATCAATTGAATTGCGTCACGGATTATTGAGAAATGGTTTGCGGCTTTGGTCTTCAAATGCTGCTGTTTCGTCATTTATTGACCTCAGCAATGATAAGAATTGAAAACACATTTCGACGTGTAGATGTACAGACGCAATAACTGCGTAATTTATGCTAGTATTTAAATCCGATTACCTTAAAGTTTTTGATATAATTATAGTTTCTGATGAAAACATGTCAAAAAAAAATCGTCATTTGAGACGTGCTTAACTTTGAGATGCGTTTGAGTATTCGGGGGTATGTAGTTTAACCATTAATTTGGATGACAATGCCAGTTTTGGTTCCGTCATAATTTTCATTACGGTTTCGTTTGTCTTGGAAAAGGAGAATAATTATAATAATGTAAGATAGCATTTTTTTTTTAGTTATTTTATCATTTTCCCGATACCTTATTACCTAGTCTTTTGTGAATTTATTTTCTTTTATTGTTAAAATGTCTTCCGTTCACTTGGGCGCCATTTTTTTCTTACTTTTTTTCGGCGATTTTGTTTTTGATTGTTATTTGTTTTCTCTTGATCGCCATCTTTGGAATATAAAATAAAAATTTCTAAGTTCCAAGCCATTTATATAATACAAATGCTTCATTAAAAACTCGAAAAAAGCATAAAGAAAATATTATAGCCAGATTAACTACGTCACGCTGTGAAGTGCAGCATATAAATACCTATCGGATCTCCTTTCTGAATAATAAATTCAAAGTCGTTCCATACTCTACGCAACAAATTAAAAAAATATTTTAAAAAATTTTAGAAACATTTATAAATGGAATAGTAATTTTACTACGTTTGACATGCATTACGTTCCAATTTTGAATGTTTGAAAAGCGAACCCGTTTTAAATATCGTATTGTAATCTGGTTTCGAACGGCTGTGCCTAAAATGGCCTAACGGTTTTTGGAGGTCAGCCTACTCGCAAAAACATTACAACATCTACTTTCGCTCTCGAAAGATTAGACTATTTTTAGATTATCTAATTTTAGATTCAAATTACCTAACGTGGATTTGGTAATTCTCAAGACTACAGTCTCAACAATAATTACATACTTAGATTAGTAGTAGGTTGCACTGGTCCTAAAGGTCGTGGGTTCTAATCCGGTCGTGTACCAAAAACTTTATGTGCGCTATACCAGTACTCTCAAACGGTGAAGGAGAACATCGTGAGGAAACCCGCGGCTTAGTCAGCTCCGCACGTATTGACCATGTCTTTAGGACAAGGTCGATTAAGCTGAGAGGATGGAATAGGTGCTGGGCAAGTCTACTCCATCTTAATTCGTCCCGGGCACTACAGCGTCCCGTCTGTGAAGGTAAATGTTGCCTCCTGACGCTGTATAAATCATCTACTATAGGTAAAAGGCCCTAGTCCTTTGAGGCGTCGACGTCCATTTTAAATTTAGTGTTTTTTTTTTATTGGGACAGTAAGGAAATACGAAACCAGAAGAGACACAGGAAAATTGCTTTTTTTTAAACAAGTTCGGCATTTATATTTTTTGGCCAACTTCATCAATTTTCATGGCCAACTGACGCTAAATGGTTTACACAAAAAAAAGACCAAATGGTCTCGAAGACAATTTTCCTGTATTCAGTTTCGGACTTATACTGTCCCAATTAAAAAAAAAACACTCTGTATATATTGTTTAAATTACCAATTAACATCAGTTCTTCTTTAAGTTTAATTTAATAAAATATGAATCATAAAATTACGTAGGGACACAGCTTTGATAAACAAAAAAGAAATCCTTTTATAATTTAATTCTTTATTTGAATTTGATTTTCGAACACGTGGCAAAGACCTCGAACCGGTCGCGAGTTATGCAAAACGTTACTTTATCTTTGGAATTCTAGATTTGAAAACAACATTCTATTTTTAAACATTATAAATTATAGAGTCCTAGATTTTGTTCTTTTTAGTGTTTAAGCAACAGAGTGGAGTAATAAACAAGTAGCTATAGAGAGGTAAAAGGTACGTTTTTTGACAAATCGTCTTTTTTGCGATTCGGCGTGATTTTTTGACGGCGGCAATGCTTTTTAAATGCCCGTGTTCACACGCATCACGAATCGTCAAATATGTCAGACAAATCTTAAATCACGAGATTCTAATAATCTTAAACATTTGTGAACATTTCACACAGCGCCATCTGGCCCCAAACTAAGCAAAGCTTGTACTATGGGCACCAGATGGCTGATACAACACTTATTATAATACATAATGCAACACCCAGACCCGGAAGAAATATTTGCAGAACATACTTACAAACATTTCTCCCTTAGCGGGAATCGAATCCGCGCCTCTTGTAAGAAATGTTTGTATGCTCTGCAAATATTTCTTCCGAGTCTGGGTGTTGTAGTATTGTGTTTTATAAGTATGTGTTTATAGAAAAAAGTATATAAGTATCAGCCATCTAGTGCCCATAGTACAAGCTTTGCTTAGTTTTGGGCTAGATGGTGCTGTGTGAAAAGTCCGCGAATATTTATTTATTTCTCCCGTAGCGGGAATCGAACCCGCGCCTCCTGCGTCTCAGTCGAGCACTCGCCCGCCACGCCACCGAAATTTTAAGGAATAAAGTATTTTGAATTTGTAGTTCGAAATTTAGTGCTTGTCTAGACTTGGTCCTACTCTGTGTAGTCTAGTTACTCTGAGCAAGCGACTTTTTTTTTCAAATTACGTGACCTCTTCGATCAAGTTTCACAATTTGCGACGTAACTGGTTATATTCTAATATGATTTCGATATAGAATTAGGTTTAAAAAAATGCTAATCAATTTTTTTAGGCACCGGACCGTCTGGTATCTAAAACTGTAAAAAGAAAATGTGAAATCCTATTTTATAGTATGAACAAAAATCTGCCACGTAAGAAATTAATCGCGGGAAATATTTGAACGCGTTGATAACTAAGGCCTTTTACCTTCTATAGTAGATTATTTATACAGCGTCAGGAGGCAACTTTTACCTTCACAAACGACTGAGAAAGGCTTGCTTAGCACCTATTCCTTCCTCTCAGCTTAGTCGGCCGTGTCCACAGGAAAGACATGGTCAATACGTGCGGAGCTGACTAAGCCGCGGGTTTCCTCACGATGTTTTCCTTCACCGTTTGAGAGTACTGGTATAGCGTACATAAATTTTTCGCACAAAAAAATCCATTGGTACACGACCAGATTTGAACCCACGACCTTAGGATCGTAAGGCGGGGTCACTACCAACTACACCACCAGTAAACGTGTTGATCACCAAACCTTGCTCATCTCTCTCGTGTCGTCGTCTAGTTAACTTAAAATTTAAAAATAGAATTATGCCTTCCTGTGCAGTGAAAACTTGAAAAAAAAGTATGACGGAATCACTTTTCACTTGTAAGTACTTCAAATAATATCGTTTCTTAATTATTATACTACTAGCTGCCGCCTGCGGCTTCGCTCGAGTGGTACCCGAACAAAAATTAGCCTATATGTTAATCCAGCACATGTACTATGTATATTCCAAGTTTCATTCAAATCCGTTCAGCCGTTCAGGCGTGATTGAGGCACAAACATCCAAACATCCAAACTCACAAACTTTCGCATTTATATTTTTTCGCAGTAAGATGAATTTTAGGTTACTTGGAACACAATACCTCAAACCTTCGACACACACATAGATAAAAAGGTGGCTTCACTTTTGTTGTTCGCGCCGCGGCGTCTTTTCTTTTTATTTGGGCTGAGCCCAAAGCATTATCTATCCTTACTAGCTGTAACCCGGAACGAAAATGTATATACAACGTGTAACATAATGTCCCTATAAGCCCGAAACGGGGGTATTCTATACGTCATTGCGAACAACGTTTGTTCAACGACTTTTAAAATTTCAAAGGTTTTCATTCATGAAATGTCTCTTAAACTTTGCTCCAATACGTAACTTGACACAACATGAGGCATCCCTATTTACAGCTGTTTTTTGACCTTTAAGTGTGAACTCTAGATGAAACAGGTAACAGAACAGACACCATTAGTAAAATGCCTACCTACTTACCTAATAACGAGGTGGCTTAATAAGTAATTTCTATTTTTTTTTGAAGGCCTAGTTGGTACCTTGGTATTTATTGGTAATTAAAATGTAAGGTCACACACATCACGACTAAAATCCCTAGGCACCGTAAACATCCTTTCAGATCTCTTTGTTAAGTACCTAGTATAGGAGATAGGTACCTTACCTACTCAATTTTGTACCTACCTACTCGGGCCTTAAAGGTATCCTCAGTGGGTGCCAAGGAGTATGAGAGGATGTCTACCGTGCCTGAGGATAAAGCCGTGATACCTACTCAATTTTGTACCTACCTACTCGGGCCTTAAAAGCATCTTGAGTAGGTAACAAGAAGTATGAGAAGAGGTCTACCGTGCCTGAGGATAAGCCGTGACCCTATCTCACTTTAGTTTTTCCAACGATGTATTATTCCAATATTCATTGGAGCATTTTTCAATGCAATTTTGTACCTACCTACTTGGGCACTAAAGTCAAAGGTTGTGACTTATCTGTCTTACTAATCTTCATTTTCATCGTGAACAGCCTATTTGTCATTGGTTGCATTGAAACAACAACAACAACTAGTGGGATGGCACCTCGCCCTAATTGGCTGTCGGTGCCTTTGCTAAATTCAAAATCCGCAACCGTCAACCGACACCGCACCGCAAGCGTTTGTTTAATAAAATCAAATTGGTTCCGTAGGCTTATTTGTTTTTTACTTTTCTTGATTGAACTACGTAATTGTTGGTAGGTTATTATGTAAGTAGGTAGGTACCTAGTAGCAAATGGGGATAGAGCACATGGTAGCATATTGCTATGAACCCCGCCTTCCCATCCTTAAGTCGTGAGTTCGAATCTATGGATTTTTCGATTCGAAATTTATGTGTGCAATATCAATGCTCTCAAACGGTGAAGGAAAACATCGTGAGGAAACCAGGCATGTCATAGACGTGTGTCAAAGTGTACGAAAGGAGCCTTCAAGGTGCACTCTAATCCTTCCACCACACTGGTTCAAAAGAGCTAGCGACACGGACACGACGACAGTAGTAGTAGTAGTAGTAGATGTATGATGAAGTTTTTTGCCTTTTTTTCCCAATCGGTATTTAGTGGGTTACCCCAGACAAGGAACCCTAAAAATTCGGCTTTCGGCAATAGGTACCTACTTTTGGTCGCAAAACAGATCGGTTTTTATCAGTCGCAATTAGCATTCGTTCCTTGCAACAACTGCAACAAGCAATCTCTCGGTTCGCGTAACTAATTAACGTACGATACGATGTCGGCTTTGTACTCAAACGGTGAGTATTATGATATGGTGTTGTGTGTGTGTGTTGGAGCAGCACCAAATAATTAATAGCTTAGTAGCGGCGCGTCAGCTCTACAGAGAGCGTTATCTAGGGCGGCCATTGCCATCTTACGGGCTATTTTCTGGGATTGGTGAACCGTCTTCTCTCGACGGGATCTTTCCACCGGGGCGCACCAGTGAGGGAAGACCGGGAATTCGGTGGTGTGTTGTACCTACTTCCCTTTGATGGATACCGAGTACCTACTGTGTGTGTCAACAGTGATAAAATTCAGTGATAGGTAGGTATGATGATAGGTACCTAACCTATCACCCTACCTAGTAGGTACCCCATTAGTACCTAGCTTACTAATAAAAAATGACAAAAATAATTTTGTGATTGTGAATGTGAATGTGTACCAGTAATACCAACCTAGGTACCTACATACCTACCTAATACCTACCATGTCAATTAGCCGTGTTCCGAGCCAACCAAGAAGAAGGGAGAAAAGGTATAACTTAACTTTTCCTGTACCTAGGTCCTTAGGTAACTACCTAGGTAGATGTAGGTAGGTAGTTGTTTTTTTATGTGTGAAAGATATCGTGATTTTAATCTTCGACTTTAATTTCTACGTAGAATTAAAAAAATTGCAAATTCTTACGAAAACTTTGGTGATTACACCTAGGTACTTTTTGAAACTTGCCGCGCGTTCAATTGTCTGCGTATGTGTGGGTCCGACGCGATAGGAGAGTGCGCGTGTGTTTGTTACCTACGCAAATGGTAAACAAACACATAGGGTTGTCACAAATTTCTCATGAAATAATTTGTTTTTAATTGTATAGGAATTTCAAATATGATGTATTGAACCTTTGCACACGTCAATGTATTCAAGTGTTCGGTCTGAATACACCCCTTTCGGGCTTATAGGGACATTATGTTACACGTTGTATAGTAAAGTAAAAAAATATTTATTACAACAAAAGCAAATTATACATAATATGTTAATGGTAAACAGTGATACAGTCAAGTTCTGATGTTTTTTGCTTTCGCTGGCAAACTTATACTAAAGTAAGATAATATCTTTCAGTTTTCTCACTAGGCTGAGCCTTTATCGAGAAAACTAGATTAATACAGCACTAGCTAGAGGACCTTACCCTGCAAAAAAAAAGAAAGCTGCTGACAGCCCGATTGATATAAATGACATTGTCAATCATCAAATTCGTATAAATGTCGAATTAACTGTCTTGTCATAAATTAATGTCTAAGAAAAGATTTATGCGTTATCTTGTTTATTATTTTACAACCTTTTTTCTATTTTGGAATCGTTTTACAAGATAAACCCCCGAATACTCAAACGCGACTCAGAGTTGAGCACATCTCAACTCACAATTTTTTGATAGTTTCTGATGAAATTGTGTCAAAAAAAATAATCGTCATTTGAGACGTGCTCAACTTTGAGATGCGTTTGAGTATTCGGCGGTATAAGAACAACTTGCAGCCATTCCTGATTACTACACACCCCATTTTACCCCCTTTTAAGGGTTGTTTGAAAAATCTTGAAACACGTGTCTATTTATTTTGCAGGTTAGTCCGTCTTAATTCGTCCCGGGCACTACAGCGACCCGTCTGTGAAGGTGAAAATTGCCTCCTGACGCTGTATAAATCATCTATAGATGGTAAAAGGCCTTAGTTTAGGATCCTTATGTGTTGGACAGAGCCACAAGTAATAAGAAAACTTGCAGCCACTCCTGATTCAAAGTCCCAAAATGGATGTGAACCATAGTGACAGGTAATCAGTCCATCGCCCACATAGATGGTCCATCATACTGGAGAGCATGATCTTTAGTTGGTTAAGTTTCATTCAAATTCGCGTTTTATATACCTACCTAATCTTCTAATCGATTTCAAATAACGTAATTTAGTGGTCGGAAAGACGTTATCTGATACATTATTTACTAATAAAATATAGCTCCACGATGAAAGGCGTTTGAATTTTTAGAACGTAATTATTTACTTTTGATTCTTATCTATAGGTTAGAATCTTAAAATCTCTTGCTGTTATGTACAATCCGACAAAACCAGTCTGATGACTATTTAGAACTAGCTGCCGCCCGCGGCTTCGCTCGCGTTGTACCCGGTACATGTAGTATGTTTTTTCACCGTTTAAACCTTCCTTGGTCTACAACAAACATTTCAAAACCAAAATCAGCTAAATCGGCCCAGCCGTTCTAGAGTTTTAGCGAGACAAACGAACAGCAATTGATTTTTAATAAATATAGATAGAAGATTAAGAGAATCATTCTGCGACTTTGCCCGCATCAAGCTTATACCATGCAAGCTTGACGACCTCGGTGGCATGGCGGGCGAGTGCTCGGCTGAGACGCAAGAGGGTTCGATTCCCGGGGAGAAATTTTTGTATGTTCCGCAAGTATTTCTTCCGGATCTGGGTGTTGTATTTAGGATAAGTACAGCTATCCAACGAGGTAACGTCGCCAGCCTTTTGGGGAGCTTAGCGGTCGGTGATCTGAGCTCTGTTTTCTATCTTTAGGCGAACTTAGAAAACTGAGCTCATATTAATTTCTTATTTATACCAATCACCTTAAAGTTTTTAATGGTATTGTAGTTTGTCTTTGTAAACAGAAATAAAAGCCAGTATCATTTACAAAAAAAGTATCAGCCATCAGGTTCCCATAGTATAAGCTTTGCTTAGTTTGGGGCTAGATGGCGCTGTGTGAAATGTCCACAAGTATTTATTTACTTAAACTTCATCTTCCCGCTTCGTCCTTTAGGAATAGAATTTCGGGAATTTCGTTCTTAGTGCACCCCACAAACTTAAGAAGGCCACCCTTCAAGTTTCAAGCTTCTAGGCCATGCCTTGACTGTCAGTCAGCCGGCAACGTAAGAGTTTTGTATATAAATTTCAAAATTTATAAATTTTTATTGCTTTTTCAAAATTTGATCTGATCAAAGATAAGAAAAAGAGAAATCGTGTCATATAAAAATTGTAAATTCTGTCGAAAAATGTATTATCCAATGTGATTGAGATAAGATAAGCTTTTTCGATTAATTGGCCATTTCGGAACTCGTCTGATGGTTTTTTGACCAACACGTGATTATGGTGTGAACATTTGTGAATTCAACAACGAGAAACTATTTTATTTTTAAATAATAAAAATAAAAATATTTGTCGACATTTCACACAGCGCCATCTAGCCCCAAACTAAGCAAAGCTTATACTATGGGAACCAGATGGCTGATAGAATGCTTATATACTTTTTTTTGTAAATACATACTTATAATACGTAAGACTACAACACCCAAACCCAGAAGAAATATTTGCAGAACATACAAATATTTCTCCCGTAGCGGGAATCGAATCCGCGCCTCATGCGCCGAGCACTCGCCACCGAGGTCGTCGTCGAACAGATTTTAATGACATTCGGGGAAGGATATTCATTTTTATTTTGTAAAACGATCCCAAAATGGAAAAAGAGATGTAAAAGGATAACCAGAATAACGCATAAAACTTCTTAGACATTAATTTATAACAAGACAGTTAATTTGACATTTATAAAATGTTGATAATTGACAATGTCATTCATATTAATCGGGTCGTCAGCAGCTCTCATTTTCTTGCAGGGCTGTGGGTAAGGGCCTCTAGCTGGACCGATTTCAAGATTTTTAATTTGTTGCATTTGTCTCCACCCCGAATAGCAGAATAACTACATAATAAAACATTTGAAAATTTGCATTACTAATTCTGAGGCGGTACGAAGTTCGCGGGATCAGCTAGTATATCATACTTAATCACACCTCAAATACATTAGGTACCCTCGTTGTTCGCAGTAAAAAGACATGTCCAGCTGCTTCTCTCCCCGAGCATGTCGTAAAAGTCGACTAAGGGATAGTATCCTCCAACATGATGAGATACAATAAGCAAGTATTCCCAAGGAGGGTTGACGTCAGGCAGGCGGCCGGTCATAAAACATCTTAGCCAAAACTCTTACAGCACGATCCAAGGATCATGCCGACGCCACATAGAGTGGGATAAGGGCAGGAAGATGATGATGATGTTCGCAGTAAAAAGAGGTTCACTAACCTTTCTCCAAGAGCTGTGCGAACATATTCTGTACATTAGAGTGATGGTGTTTCCATCTGAGGCAGTACTGCTGGGGCATCATCTTCTCTTCTTTTCTCTTCTCTTTCTAATATAATCTCTTCTCTTCCTAACTAGTCTTTGGTATATCGAAGGCAGGATGTAGGAAAGTTAAAGTTTGGTAGAAAATTTTGGTCAATTTTTACAAAATTTTAGCCTAATCTAATTAATTTCAGGTAAGGTACTTTTTGAGTAGATTCTACGTTTCTAGATTGGAATGTTGTCCTGGTGGGTATAGTATCTATTTTGTACCTGTAACAAGAAAACAATTTTATTAATACTTTTTTTTATAACTATTACAAATATAATTTACAAAATACAAAAGAAACAGTCGGGCTATCTAGAGGCCGTTGCAAACGGTCTATAGATAGCTCACCTGATCCAGCTCATTAGACGGTGGAAGCGTGCCCAAGACGCTGGCCGCATTGAAGGAATTATAACAATGTTACTAAGTAAAACAATAGATATAAGAATAAGAAATTCGGACCATTTTACACTAATATTATAAATGCGAAAGTTTGTGAGGATGTGACGATATATGTCACGCCCAAACGGCTAAACGGATTTGAATGAAACTTGGAATATACACAATACGTGTGCTATAACATATAGGCTACTTTTTATCCGGGTACAACTCGAGCGAAGCCGCGGGCGACAGCTAGTTTACATAAAATTACAGGAAATCGATTAGGCTTTGCTATAAAATATATTGCCACTGAATAGGGGTATATCCTCTCCAACATGATGAGATAAACTAAGCAAGTATTCCCAAGGAGGGTTGACGTCAGGCAGGCGGCCGGTCATAAAACACCTTAGCCAAAACTCATACAGCATGATCCAAGGATCATGCTGTGCCGACCCCACATGGAGTGGGATAGGGGCAGGAAGATGATGATGATATTTATTTGCTGAAATTGCTGAAAGTAGTCTATTTAGCCTCACAGGATACCAGACAGCATAAAAAGTAGCCGGATATAGGCCGTAAACGGACATCCATTGCATTTCTATAAACCAAAATAACTTAATATTATTTCTAAAATTTTTGAGTTGATAAACAAAATTGTAATAACTAAAACGGGTTGGACTCAAAATTATTAACATGTCACTGACCTACTCGAGCTGGTTTTCAAAAAACTATTTTTAAAAACATTCACTAACGGCCGCCTGCAACTTCGCTCTCGTGTCACTCAAGTTTTATTGTTTTAATTATTTTTTATAATTTGTGTAAATTAAAAAACTGACTGACTGACTATCAGCCTAAAGACGGCCTCGTCGGCGTGGCGGACGATTGCTCGGCAGAGACGCAAGAGGCGCGGGTTCGATTTCCGCTGCGGAAGAAATGTTTGCATGATCTGTAAATATTTCTTCCGGGTCTGGGTGTTGTGGTAGCATGGTACTCGTAGTTTCTGATACCCACGACACAGGGAATCCTAGTGTGGGGTCAGGACTATGTATGTGACTGTTGGCTGTTATTTATTTATTATTAAATCATTCATAAGTCTTATTATAAATGCAAATGTTTGTGAGGATGTTTGGATGTTTGAATGTTTGTGCCTTAATCACGCCTAAACGGCTGAACGGATTTGAATGAAACTTAGAATATACATAGTACATGTACTGGATTAACACATAAGGTATCTTTTATCCGCCTACCACGCGAGCGAAGCCGCGGGCGGCAGCTAGTCATTCATAAGTCTTAAAAAGAAAAAAAACTTGGAGCGGTCATTCCTCGGTGTTTTTTTTATTTATTTATTTAAGGGCTTTGTTGCTTTGCGACCATATCACCCATATAAAAACAAAAATGTATAAGAAATCCAAGAAAATCTTAATCTATACTTTCTTATGGTGTTTCTTTTTTGTATGTTATTTTGTATGGTTTCCCGAGAAAGGAATTCCCGAAATTCAACACCTGGAGGACGCATTGGGTAAATGTAAAAAACGTATAAAAATAACTCGTAAATAAATATTTGTACACATTTTACACAGCGCCATCTAGCCCAAAACTAAGCAAAGCTTGTACTATGGGAACCAGATGACTAATACAATACTAATATACTTTTTTTGAAATACATACAAATACTACATGTTATGACAACCCCCAGACTCTGAAGAAATATTTGCAGATCATGCAAACATTTATCCTGAATTGAATCCGCGCCTCTTGCGTCGCAGCAGAGCATTCGCCCGCCACGCCACCGAGGTCGTCAAACTGACAAAGCTACAGGGCGTTCACTATACATTCCATATATACTTATTGATTGAAATCATTCTGAAAATAAGTCGTGACTTACCACCGAATACTCAAACGCGACTCAGAGTTGAGCACGTCTCAACTTACGGTTTTTTGACAGTTTCTGATAAAAATCCGTCAAAAAATCGTCATTTAAGACGTGCTCAACTTTGAGATGCGTTTTAGTATTCGGGGGTTAGATACTTATAAATGTGCAACAATCTGACAAACTTTCACATAACATAATCAGATAGGCCGTTTTGAATTTAAGTATTTTTGAACCAGTTCAGACCGGTTTCGGGCGTAATCCGTGACCTAAGTCAACATATGTATCTAATCTACAATAAATAGGCGTATTCAATATGCGCTGAATAAAATACAGCATTTATACGGTTTATTTGAATGATTCCAGTAGTTTAGGTGATACGGATTACCTCAGTTGACCTTCTGTGTTGTACAAACAACAGCACAGAAGGTCAACTAAGGTCAGGCGCGGTCCGCGGTCGGGGAGGGGGGGGGGGGGGGGGGGGGTTCACAGGGGACATGACCCCCCCTAAATGAAAAAGCTTCTAAAAATTTACAAAATATAAATAAGCAATTTTCTGCGCCTAGCCGCGATGCTAATAAAAATAGAAGACTTCCATTTGTTTTATAATGTGTGCGATAAAATTGTGTATTGTGCAATAAAATCTGATTTAGGTACTCGACATTATTCTACAAAACAGTCCGCGATGGTATAATGTCTATCCCCGTGCGAAGTCGGGGCGGGTCGCTAGTGTATAATAAATGTAAACAAAAATCTAACCTAAAACGTTGACAAAAACCTATCCTGATTATTTAAATTACAATCTGCTATCTGTTCAAGAAATCTTACTTGTATTATAAATGCGAAAGTTTGTGAGTTTGGATGTTTGTGCCTCAATCACGCCTAAACGGCTGAACGGATTTGAATGAAAATTGGAATACACATAGTACATGTGCTGGATTAACATATAGGCTATTTTTTATCCGGATACCACGCGAGCGAAGCCGCGGGCGGCAGCTAGTTTAATCTAAATAATTGGATTACGGTTTTATTAGGTTTTTGAGAACGTTTTAGGTTAGATTTTTGTTTACCTTTATTATATATCGAATTTGGCTGTAGTATAGTTTAACCTACGTCGGCGTGTTGGGGGGATAACTACGCATTAGCAGATTTGATTCCTGCTCTTTAGTTTCATTTAAATTTTCGTCAAGGGTCAGAATTTGTAAATGTGGCAAATAGGTGTAATTTACTAAATTGTTATTATTATTATTCACATTTCCAAATTAACGGCTTAACTCAAGCCAAGGTGAGCCATTTTGAAAAATATAAATTGAAATTCTATTCTAATTATTGTAAACATCAGTCAAAATGAATTTTTAACATAAATTATACATTTGTCACGCTCCAACGCCCATTCATGTTTGTTAAGTTTTTATTAAAATTATTTACTTAACCGGAATATAGCTACTTATAGGTATGAGTTATTCGTCTAATTAAAAAGAAAAAACCAAAAATCTTAAAGTAGATTTTGAGATCAATAGATTTTTGTTAAAATTAGGTATTATAACCTTTAGCGTTATCGAAGGCCCCAAGACACTTGTCTAAGATTAACATAATTCAAATTAACTAATTTTTTTCCGTTTTATGAAAAAAAATACCTAACTATTTAAAATATCTGAAATTGCCTGAATCTTAAAGCCTGAACATTTAAGTTTCCAGTTTTCAAAAATAAAAAAAAATCAACGTGGGTAATAAATATTATATACAATTATAAACACAAGGAATAAATAAATAACACCAACAGTCACATACATAGTCCTGACCCCACACTAGGATTCCCTGTGTCGTGGGTATCAGAAACTACGAGTACCATGCTACCACAACACCCAGACCTGGAAGAAATATTTGCAGAACATGCAAACATTTCTTCCGCAGCGGGAATCGAACCCGCGCCTCTTGTGTCTCTGCCAAGCAATCGCCCGCCACGCCACCGAGACCGGAATATCCTCATAAACCAACTAATTTGTTTAGCAACAAACAAATAATGACTGAGATATACTATCGCATGGAAAGATACGCCGACATTTTTAAAAATATTTTTCGACCCAAAAACATGATAAGCATTTCATCATCTTCCAATGTGCCCTTTTTGATCAGTATGTATGTATATTATCACGCACGTATCCCTAATGGGGTGGGCAGAGCCACAAGTCACAAGAAAACTTGCAGCCACTCCAGATTCAAAGTCCCATGATGAATCTGGTGAACCATTCAAAGAATAAAATACACAAGTATAGAAGTGGCTACGACTGCTACTTCTCATATCACTAATTTTAGAACCACTGTGGTGAAAGGATTTAAAGTGCGCCTCAAAGGCTCCTTTCGGCGCACTTGACACAAACTTTCCTCACAATCGACGACCTCTGTGGCGAGGCGGGCGAATGCTCGGCTGAGACGCAAGAGGCGCGGGTTCGATTCCCGCTGCGGGAGAAATGTTTGCATGATCTGCAAATATTTCTTCCGGGTCTGGGTGTTGTAGTATTATGTATTATAAGTATGTATTTATAAAAAAAAAAAAAAAAAAAAAAAAGTATATTATGTATTCTATCAGCCATCTGGTTCCCATAGTACAAGCTTTGCTTAGTTTGGGGCTAGATGGCGCTGTGTGATATGTCCACAAATATTTATTTATTTATTTATTTAATCGTTTTCATTCATCGTTTGAGAGTACATGGCGTAGGTACATAATTTTTTCGAAGAAAAAACCCATTTGTGCACGACCGGATTTGAACCCATTACCTTAGGATTGAAAGGCCACTTTACCACCAGTGGTCTCAACTATATTTTAATGTATTTAATTATTCAATCGATGTATTTAATACATAACGACGCTTTCCGGAACCAAGGGCGTAACCAGCATTTTAGCCAAAATGACTTTTTAATGCTGTTCTACTTAATTTTTTACGCCCTATCGATCAGTATATTATTTAAAATTGCTCTAAGGCTATGTGTTTTCTTTGCTCCCAGTCCAGCAGAGCTCCTGATTGAAAATTATGATACCTAAACCACAAATATACTAAAATACTTTTTTTTATGTATCTTGCGTACAAATATTTATACGTTTTTAAGGTAAAACGGCGTAAAACTCACTAACAAAAAATTGTACCCAATTGTACCTCACCAGTGCTGCCCCATCAGTCTCAGGTTATCGAAAATCTTCTTCAAACTGATAAGAGAGAGAGAGAAGGAGGCGTCGAAAGCGATCACTAGCATTTTGAATCTGAATAATATTTCTGCTTAACTTGTTGATTAAGTACAGACCTACCATTTTGCTCAATTATGATAATACCTACCAATATATTGACGGCCTCGGTGGCGTGGCGGGCGATTGCTCGGCGGAGACGCAAGAGGCGCGGGTTCGATTCCCGCTGCGGAAGAAATGTTTGCATGTTCTACAAATATTTCTTCCGGGTCTGGGTGTTGTGGTACCATGGTACTCGTAGTTTCTGATACCCACGACACAGGGAATCCTAGTGTGGGGTCAGGACTATGTATGTGACTGTTGGGTGTTATTTATTTATTATTTATTTATATTTATAATCCTTTATCATCTTCATCTTCCTGCCCTTATCCCACTCTATCTGGGGTCGGCACACATGAACCAAGGATCATACTGTTAGAGTTTTGGCTAAGTTGTTTTATGACCGGCCGCCTGCCTGACGTCAACCCTCCTTGGGAATACTTGCTTATTGTATCTCATCATGTTGGAGGATACTATCCCTTAGTCGACTTTTACGACATGCTCGGGAAGAGAAGCAGCTGGACGCATTCTATGTTATTTCTTTACTCCCAGTCCAGCAGAGAAGTTAATAGGTAAATAGTTAAATATGTGCGGATTTTTAAATAAATATAAATATTTGCGGACATTTCACACAGCACCATCTAGCCCCAAACTAAGCAAAGCTTGTACTATGGGCATTAGATATGACATTACGGACATCGAAAAAGCAGAACACCTACATTTTTAGTATTTTGATCATGTTTTCGAAAAGCCATGTATTTTTTTGTTTTATAATCGGCATTTTGAGAAAAAAATCATTTAGAGCTTTCACATAACGCGACTTTTTTTATCTCGTGCTGAGAACTTTACCTACGTCACAATATGGACATCGAAAATGCAAAACATCAAAATTTTTAGTATTTTGATCATCATGATTTCGAAAAGCCAAAAATTATAATCGGAATTTTAAGGAAAAACTTGTGGTATCAAAATGCTTATTTTCTATTTTGATGTTATCTCAAAAATTAAAATTAGAAACGTTCTTAAAAATAAATAAATAATGCTAGGACATTTCACACAACGCCATCTAGCCATAAATGTAGGTACTATTATTTATTCTGTACCCAAACTAAGCAAAGTTTGTACACAATGTGCAAACAAATGTTTGCACATTTGTAAAAACTATTAAAATTTATCTCATAAAATAAAACTCATTATAAAGTACTAACATACTTATATTTTTGAGTCAAAATGGCATATCAGTGACGTGGCGGACGTGGCATTTTGGAAACGATACACGGGTCAGAGGTCGGTATCCTTATCGTGTTTCAAAATAGATCTGTTTGTTCGGAAATATTTGTTTTTGTACAATATTATTATGCTTTCGTTTCTAAGTACGCAGTGCCCTTTTTATAAGTAATACATTTTGAATATCATCATAGCTCCTAAGCTCCTTTTGCGCTGCAGGTTGGGGGTTCGATTCCCAACACAAACATAGATGTTTGTTCTGTGTTTGAGGGTTATTATGTATTATATCGACGGCATCGGTGGCGTGGCGGGCGATTGCTCGGCAGAGACACAAGAGTCGTCGGTTCGATTCCCGCTGCGAAAAAAATGTTGACACATGACTACCTATACAGTCATGTGAACTTAGCAGTTAATTTTCGTCAAAAGATGGCAGCACACCAAATGTCAAAATAGTAGGTACTTATTGGTCAGACCAAGAAATAAATAATTGAACATACATACATGTATGTATGTTTAATTATGTATAACTAGCTGCCGCCCGCGGCTTCGCTCGCGTGGTATCCGGATAAAAAATAGCCTATAATGTTAATCCAGTACATGTACTTTGTATATTCCAAGTTTCATTCAAATCCGTTCAGCCGTTTAGGCGTGATTGAGGCACAAACATCCAAACTCACAAACTTTCGCATTTATAATATAAGTAAGATTATCACCCCCAAATCCCTATATGGAGTATCCAGAGCCAAGTAAACTGGCAGCCACTTCTGATTTAAAGTCCTAAGATTTGTCCTAGGATTATGGTGAATCATGGTGACAGGTGATCAGCCCATCGCCCATATAGATCCATCATGTTGGAGAGGATACTATCCCTTAGTCGATTTTTACGACATGCTCGGGAAGAGAAGCAGCTGGACGGATTCTATGCTTTTTCTTTACCCCCACAGTCCGGCAGAGAAGTAAATAATTGAAGCCTACTTTTTATGAATGTACCAAGAAAAATGAACCGGTACTAGTAGAATAAAACGTGATTCTAGTACGCTAGTTCGTGGCCTATAAAGAACCATTGAAGCCGTCACAGAAATCAATATTTTCCAACTCCGGCATGCAATATTGTCGCAAGAGCAAAACCAGTACATTTTTCCTATGAGACTCGACCACAGCTCAACTAAGACAGATACTTCAGTTGCTTCAAAAACCTTTTCGAAGGTCTCACGGCGCGGCGGTCAATTACGACTCACAAGCTAACTGGGTTTTTATAAAGCTTCGTGGTATTCTGATATTTTTTGATACGCGCATCTTGGCACCGTTTTTGATATCCAAAATGAAAACTAAAGAAATTAACGTGAAACGCAACATCGAATGTAAGATTTATTAAATAGCTTAGTTTCTAAAATGGCGATCCGTGATCTCTACCTACCCTTATGGGAAACAGGCGTGATTTTATGTATGTATGTTTAATTTCTAAGGGTTTCTAACCTCCGAATACTCAAACGCGACTCAGAGTTGAGCACGTCTCAACTCACGGTTTTTTGACAGTTTCTGATGAAAATCTGTCAAAAAATCGTCATTTGACGTGCTCAACTTTGAAATGCGTTTGAGTATTCGGGGTTAGTCTTCAAATTTCAAGCAAATACGTTCAAACGTTGCGAAGATGAATGATAAACAAAATGCACTCACACATTGACAAATAAACTTTCGCATTTATAAATTACTGTGCGTGTGTATGTGTACTTAGATAATAGTTATTAGTTACGCTGAGAGTATGGTACCAAGCCAGAAAGATTTGCGAAAAAAAGCTTTAATGAATGAGGCTCTGGCCGGTACATTTGTTTACAGAAAGAAAATTACAACTAATACAAATATAATTTACAAAATACAAAAGAAACAGTCCGGCTAGCTATCTAAAGACCGTGCAAACGGTCTATAGATAGCTCACCTGATCCAATTATGCTAGGGGCTAGATGGCGCTGTGTGAAATGTCCATAAATATTTATTTACTAGATGGCAGCACAGGTAAAGTTAGCACGCGCTATCGTTGCGTTTTGAGCTTTACGCCGGTAATTTTAAGCAAATTAAAGCTTTTCAAAGCGCTTCTGTACTTCGGAGGGCACGTTAAATTGTCGGTCCCGGCTTTTAAGTCGTTAAGCCACGACGGAGGCCTTTAGGCGGCCTAAAAACTCCGTTACTAGAGTTGGCCACTAGCTCATACGAACTTACTTACTTTTTTAATTTCATAATATAGGTAAGATTTACTATGATCAGGTTCCGTTGGCATACGGAAGCCTACAAACAATATTTAATTTTATTTAGTAGTGAGTTAGCTATTCCCACAGTACTATGTCGTGTCTCGGCTAGACAACTACCTCCTGCCTACTTTCATTTTTCTGAGTCGCGAACAAAAAACGTAAATTGCACCGCTGCAGTAGATCTTGAGCAACGAGTTATATTCACTTTGTAACTACTCACATTCAAACTATCTATTTTTCTTATATATTACGGCGATATTGAAGTTTAAACAAAGATTTTGAAGGATTTTGATGACAATCTTGACTTTTTCTTTATCTAAACATATTAACAGTAAGAAACGTACAATTAATCTATAGATTTTAATGAAATTTGGCAGAGGGATAGATTCTATCCGGGGGAAGGACATTTTTTTAACACAAGGCTACTTTTTATCCTGTAAAACGATTCCAAAATGGAAAAAAGGATGTAAAAATATTAATTTGTGTCAAAACAGTTAAAATGAATTTTATAAAATTTTGACAATTGACAATGTCATTTATATCAAGCAATCAGGTCGTCAGCAGCTTTCATTTTCTTGCAGGGCTATGGGTAAGGGCCTCTAGCTGGACCGATTTCATGATTTTTGATTGGTTGGATTTGTCTCCACCCCGAATAGCAGAATAACTACATAATAAAACATTTGAAAATTTGCATTAAGTACTAATTCTAAGGCGGTACGAAGTTCGCGGGGTCAGCTAGTACAAATATAATTAACAAAATACAAAAGAACCAGTCGGGCTATCTAAAGACCGTTGCAAACGGTCTATAGATAGCTCACCTGATCCAGATCACCAGACGGTGGAAGCGTGCCCAAGACGTTGGCCGCATTGCCACTGAATTTTATTTCATTTTTATTTTAAACATTTTGGGAAAACTTACAGCTATGTACATCAATAGTTAGAATATTTAACACATGCAGACCGCACATATTTACATACGGAAAGCCAATTAAAAGTTTCCACTTATAGTAGGAACAATCAAATAGTTATTAATAAAGTAAGACGACGGAAGTTAAACAACAAAAAAAATTAAATAAATATAAAAAAGATTTTTGAGAAGTAAAATAAAAAATCTAAATTACTATAAACAATGGAAAGACATATAATGGCAATACTGTTCCGTTGAGCCAAATAAGAACCAACTCTTGGATCACGCAGTGCTTTGACCAGACTTATAACACCCCTCTTTTTCATCAGGGTTTAAAAAATATAAAAATAACAGTAGAATTTAGACTTCCTCTTTATTAAAGTCGCGTAAAATCCAATTCAATGGCGTAAAATTCGAAATTGACGACAAAGTGTAAAAAACATTAGAAACGCCGTTTCCACATGAGTGGCGGCGAGATATTTTGAATCGATCGTTGCACACGTTTTGAAATTTTACAATTATGCGCCGTTCTGTGTGCATTCGTACGAAAACAAGTGAAACAACCCACTTTCTGTTTTATAGCAAAAAAAGTAAATCAAATCGAGTTGGCAATTAGGTAACCATAAGTCAACCACTCCCGCTTTAACAGCGCTGAGATGTTTTGAATTTTAATTCCCGGCTCCAATATTCTGACTTGGTGTCAAAAAAAATATGGCGCTTTTGTTTTGAACAGAAAATAAGGTTTATAGTGATGAACGATCCATTGCGGCGGCCGTCGCCGTCTGTTACAAAAATATAGGAACCGGATTTTTTTATTTCCTTAAGGCATCTTATCGTCGTGGACGTGGGTATGCGGATATCGCGAGACTGAAGTGGAGATGGGCAGGACACTTGGCTAGAAGGGACGACGGAAGATGGACGAAGGCGATCACTGAATGGTGGCCCCGAGACTCTCAACGGCCAAGAGGCAGACCACCCGCCCGATGGTCGAATGACATCGTGAACATAGCCGGGAGTCATTGGATGAGATTCGCGAGGGATCGGAGAGAATGGCGTAATAAAGAGGAGGCCTATGCCTAGCAGTGGGCGGAGACGGGCTGTAATGATGATGATGAAGGCATCTTATATGGCGCTGGGTAAAATCCCGTAAGGAGACATGAGGCATGAGGCAGTTTTGGCGATTTTTCGACTCGGTGAGATGTCGTGAGATTTTTTAAAATGCGTATTTTTAATGTAACTCGTAAATAAGTTTTGTGCTTGATTGATCCAGCTGATCAGACTGTGGAAGCGTGCCCAAGAGGTTGACCGCATTTCTTGATTAGTGCACCCCACACCATAATATGAATATGCCCTCCAAGTAGGGTTGCCATTCGTCCGGGTATCCCCGGATTTGTCCTAGTTTATAGGGCGTCCGGGGAACGTCCGGGCGGGGTTTCATATTCAGTCCAGGTTTAAAAATTTAAAGTCTCGGGCCGTCTTGTTAGGTACATTTAAAATGATGATAGCAGATGACTAAATTTAAACTTAATTTTAATGTCTGAAAATAAATAAAAAAGTGATTTATGACATTTTCAACTGTTTTTTTATTACACTATGTTTAAAAAAACCAGTTGTATGTCCGGGTTCTGGGCTCCAAAATCCGGGGTTTTCACGCGTCTTGTCCTTGTTGCCAAATTTTAGAGATGGCAACCCTACCTCCAAGTGGACTTAAGGTTTAAGCTATGCGTTGATTGTCAGTCTGTCAGTAACATAAGACTTTTATATATTCGGATGGATGAGGTCATAAGGTACAACTGAAAATCGCTGAAGTGTGCGAATGATGGAGGAGCGGCCGACCTCACTTCTATAACTGGAATTACGCCATTTTGTATTTCGTGTGACATACAATGGATATTGCAAATTATAACCCAAGTATCATACATTATGATATATTATTGTATATTATACATAATCTGCCGTCCGATTTATAAAATGCCGTTAAGTGACAAACCCAAAATTTTGGCTACGAGCAAAAACGTGAGAAATTTTGTTTTCTAGACTTTTTGAAGACTTGCAGTTTTTATTGAAATACCAAAATGTTTTGTATTCTAGAAGCTTGAGGTGTATATATTGCATTAGAATACAAGTTTATCTTGTGATTTTTTATTTAACTTTTTGTGTTTCAGTAATGTAGAATGAGTTAACCGTATTTTAGAATTGAAAAAGTCCAAAACGGATGTAGATAGAGATGTACGTGCGGCTCCAAATCTCAGTACTTATAAATGATAGAAAAATATGACGCATACTGGTCGATAGAGAAAAAAAGCGCTTTCGGCCAGTACATAAAAGTCAAATTTGAACAAATCTCACTTAACGGCATTTTAGTAATCGGACGGCAGAATATTATACTTACATCATAGAAGTAAAGAAAAAGCATAGAATGGGTTCAACTGCTTCTCTTCCCGAGCAAGTCGACTAAGGGACAGTTTCCTCTCCAACATGATGAACCATTTATATGGGTGATGGGCTGATCACCTGTCGCGAAGACGAACCTTTTATATCCTACTAATATCATAAACGCGAAAGTTTGTAAGTGTATGGATGTTTGTTACTCTTTCACGCCTAAACGGCTGAACGAATTAGAATGAAACTTGGAATATACATATTACATGTGCTGGATTAACACACAGGCTATTTTTTATCCGGGTACCACGGGAGCGAAGCCGCGGGCGGCAGCTAGTGTACTTATAAACAGCCATAAAAGCACCGGACAACGTAGGTTAAATATAGCTTTAATAAATTATTTTTCATTTTCAATTTTGTGCTGTCTCCATCTTCGCAATGTCATCGGTCCACCGGATGGGGGGCCTTCACTTTCGGTCTATCTCAAAATCCATGATCGTTATTCCAAAATAAGAGGTCTAACGGACCCAAGATAAGCAAGTCATGGGAAACCGTAGCTTCAATCCATGACTCAGCGTATTAGAAAAAGCTTTTACTAATAATTTCTAAGGCTGTCAATTTCTATTAACAACTAGCTTACTCGCGCGTCTTCTTTCGCATGGTGTAAATTTTGTAAGCCAATTTTACCCCCTTTTGAGAGTTATTATTGACGGCCTCAGTGGCGTGGCGGGCGATTACTCGGCAGAGACGCAAGATGCGCGGGTTCGATTCCCGCTGCGGAAGAAATGTTTGCATGTTCAGTAAATATTTCCTCCGAGTCTGGGTGTTGTGGTAGCATGGTACTCGTAGTTTCTGATACCCACGACACAGGGAATCCTAGTGTGGGGTCAGGACTATGTATGTGACTGTTGGTGCTATGTGTTATTATTATTATGAAAAACCCTGAATCACGTGTCCTTTTATTTTTTATTTCAAGTAAGTATAGTCAATCGCACTACCAGTTAAAAAGTTCCCATGAAAACTTTGATACCCCATTTAACCCCATTTTAAGGGTTTTTTTGAAACACGGCATCCTGAAACACGTGTTCATCTATTTTCCTTTTAAGGAATTCAGATTGAGTTTCAAGCAAATTGCAAGCGTAAAAAAATTCCATACAAACGTTATCACCCCTTTAGGGGATTGAATTGAGAAAAATCCCGCCTTAATGGATGGTTTTGATATAAAAGAAAGCCACCTTTCAAATTTCAGATTTCTAGCTTCAGTAGTTATGGTCTGTGCGTTGCTTGAAAAAAAATGCTTATCATATATGATGTCACCGTAATATTGCAAATACTGTTAGATTATAATCTATCTCGCAAGATTGTAAACTGTCGAAAGATTGTGAACCGTAACATATGCTTAGAATTTATTCATTAGTATTATACTTATCCACCCAGATCTAATTCAGTTGGTTAGGTTTGAGTAGCGACCACTACCGCGAGCGAGAAGACAATCGACAATCTTTCGACAGTTTACAATCTCACGAGAAGATTATAATCTAACGGTATTTACAAATTTACAGTGCCATGTACAAGATAGATTTCACCGAATTCTCTCCTAATTTTACCTAAATTATACTACGTCACTTGTAGTTTACTGATAATAAATTAATTTCAGCGAGTGATTTTAATGTATAAACTATAGATATGGGCATTTGATGAGGGGTGAGTCATGTTGCGCGAAGAATTATGAATATGAATGTGGATACATTTAGAGGTAGAGGTAGGCCGAAGAAAAGGTGAAATGAAATGTTTATTTGCAAGAATATGTCAAAATCATCATCATCTTCCTGCCCTTATCCCGCTCTATGTGGGGTCGGCACAGCATGATCCAAGGATCATGCTGTAAGAGTTTTGGCTAAGGTGTTTTATGACCGGCCGCCTGCCTGACGTCAACCCTCCTTGGGAATACTTGCTTATTGTATCTCATCATGTTGGAGGATACTATCCCTTAGTCGACTTTTACGACATGCTCGGGGAGAGAAGCAGCTGGACGCATTCTATGTTTTTTCTTTACTCCCAGTCCAGCAGAGAAGGATATGTCAAAATATAGGTCTTAAAATTAAGGAATGTCCACTTATTCTACCTCTAATAACCCCGAATACTCAAACGCGACTCAGAGTTGAGCACATCTCAAGTCATGGCTTTTTGACAGTTTTTGGTGAAAATCTGTCAAAAACTCGTCACTTGAGAAGTGCTCAACTATGAGATGCGTTTGAGTATTCGGTGGTGAGGCGTGCAAATTTTTAATGGTTGTCAAAATTACAATTAATATTAATTTTATTTATTTATTTATTTCAAGATACCTATAAAAATATTATACTTAATGCAATTTTAATGAAAATATACGAAGTCAGTTCCCTATAATTAAAATATTGATTCAAAGAATAATAACATTTATTTCATTTTATTTCAAAGAAAAGGTGGATGGATTTAGTGACTCTTTCACATGGTCATGAAAGGAGTGAGTACAGAGATGACGACTGACGGAAGGGAATTGAAGAGAGAACATGCTGTGTGGACCCCACAAGACGCTTTTGGGAGTGCTTGAACCCCTTATCCCCCCCTACCCTGGACCCGCCACTGCACCGAACTCCCTAGTCCCCGACTATATACCTTCCTTCTCCCCAATAAGGGGAGGGGGGATAGAGTGGGATAAGTCAATCCTGAGCACACACTAAGTAGGTTTTATTATCCCACAATTAGTTCATCATTTTTTAATCGCATCTTTTCTACAAAATAATATGGGTGTTTCTCATCCACAGGCTGGTTTTTGCCCACAGGTGACGTAGGCCTCCCTTCGCTTGTGCCTGCCAGCACGATCCTGTGCTAATCTAATTAAATTACGGACATTACGGTCCATGATCTTGACTATAGCGTCTGCCCATCTCGCTGTCGGACGTCACACATGTCTATAGCCACACCTCGGCCACCATTAGTTATCGCCTTACTCCATCGGTCGTCACTAGTATTGCTTATCGATAATCGACTATAGATAAACTATCGATAGTTTAGGCAAAACCAATAGAATCGATAGTTTATCGGCAGTATCGCCCTGTGTTACTATTATCGGCACTGGTGGTCTAGTTAGTAGTGACTCCGCCTTCCGATCCTAAGGTCGTGGGTTCAAACCCGGTCGTGTACCAATGGATTTTTCTGTGCGAAAAATTTATGTGCGCGTACTCTCAAACGGTGAAGGAAAACATCGTGAGGAAACCCGCGGCTTAGTCAGCTCCGCACGTATTGACCATGTCTTTCCTGTAGACAAGGCCGACTAAGCTGAGAGGATGGAATAGGTGCTGGGCAAGCCTACTCCATTTTAATTCGTCCCGGGCACTACAGCGTCCCATCTGTGAAGGTAAAAGTTGCCTCCTGACGCTGTATAAATCATCTACTATGATGGTAAAAGGCCTTAGTTTATTTTGTTTATCTAGACAATTAAGTATTATTAATTCGTAAACTACCTTTAGCTTTAATAGATAAACATCGTAAGTAACATGACCTTAGCAGCTTAGTTCACTGCATTCCAAGAACGGTTACCGAGTGAACGAGACGGATAACACAAACTGCATAGAAGTGAAAGAGATAATAGCAGACTTTGAAATGCTAAGGGATTCATAGGAACAGCAGTACCTACTACCTACCTACTTTCATGTAAAAAGAGCTGGTAAAAAAAGTCTTGTCACTATAGTTCATCCGAAACACTGTGGTAAAATTCTACTTCATACTAATATTATATAGAGGAAAGATTTTTTTGTTTTTTTGTTTGTTTGTAACGAATAGGCTCAAAAACTACTGGACCGATTTCAAAAATTCTTTCACCAATAGAAAGCTACATCAGGGTCCAGTATAGGCTATAATATATTTTCAATTGCAATATTATAACCCAAGGTAGAAAACCCAAAATAGTTTTTGACGTGCGCTGCGATAACTGTACACGTACTGCGATAACTGTACGTGTACTACACGCGTACGAAGTCGCGGGCAACAGCTAGTATATTATAAATGCGAAGCGCTCGTGGCGTAGCTTGCTTAGACGTTCTTGATTGATCGTCGAAGTTAAGCACGGTCACAATTTGGATGGGTGACCGCAAGTGGCATTACGAGCTGAGCGCTTCCGTTCTTCGGAGGGCACGTTAAATTGCCGGTCCCGGCTTTTAGGCCTTTAGGCGGCCTAAAAACTCCGTCACTAGAGTTGGCCACTAGCTCATACGAACATACTTAGGTTTGTGCCTCAATCACGCTTAAACAGCCAAACGAATTTGTATGAAACTTGGAATGTACATAATACGTGTGCTGGAATTGTTATTCCATATAGGCTACTTTTTATCCGCGTACAACGCTAGCGAAGTCGTGGGCGGCAGCTAGTACCTACATAAATCAATATTTGTGGACATTTCACACAGTACCTACCGTTTAGCCCTAAAACTAAGCAAATCTTGTACTATGGGAACTTATGGGAACCAGATGGCTGATAAAATACTTTTTATTTGTAAATACATAATACTATACCGGAAGAAATACTTGCAGAACATGCAAACATTTATACAAGCTTTGTTTCGTTTGGGGCTAGATGGCGCTGTGTGAAATGTCCACAAATATTTATTTATTTATTATTAATAGTTTAAGTACATCACTCGACACCCGACTCAGGTCTCGGACAGGCGCATTCCGAAGGGGGGTCACAGGGGACATGACCCCCCCAAAATGCTACGTCAAATTAAAAAATCTTCTAAATTTACAAAATATAAAAAAAAACAATTTTCTGCCCCTAGCCGCGATGCCAATAAAATTGAAGGCTTCCATTTGTTTTATATTGCGTGCAATAAAATTGTGTATTGTTCAATAAAATCTGATTTACTCGACATATTCTATTATTAGTGACCCCCTCCAAAATTACTCCATACTCCACAGTACATGATCCAGGTCCGAAGTGGATTGAATTTAATTCGGTCAGTCAAACTTTTTAACTTAACCTACAAATTTTATTTGGATTTAAAGATTTCACAGCTATTTAAAAGTACATAATTATGTAATAATAATAATCATTTAATAAGGTTCGTTAGACAAGAAATTACAACTACAGTGTCTTAAATGTACTAAGATAAGTAATACACGAGAGCCTGAACTAGATAATCCTGTGTTTCAGGCGGTTAGCAAATAATCACATTAAAAGACAAAAATTAATTAATACATCAAGGATCTACATATTTAATATAGCATAATTAATAATTTCTAAGGTCTAAGCTAATAAATTAAGAGGTAAGCAAAATTTTATCCTAACCAGTCAATAATTTCTCTGTATCCTCGTAGGACATACTTTGCAAGGCGACCTTAAGGTTTGTTTTACAATTGTATAAGTTTAGGGGATAAATGTTTACTAATGCATTAAGTCTATTGTAGAGAAGGGGACCAAGGGACGTAAAAAATTTAATTGCAAAAGAATGTTTTGTTGCTGAATGTCGAGAGCAAAATATATCGTGCCTTATGTTATTTGATGTCTCTGTGCTATATGGAAGGGCTGAATGCTGTTTCAGAACTGTGTGCATTAAGAATAGTTGTCGGACTGTTAAGACTTCACAGGATTTATACAAAAGGCTATTGGGAAAGGACTGAAAGTGAACACTTTGAGTACCGCTCTTTCATTACATAAATGTATGCAGTTTTTAGTATATCTTAAACATTTGGCATTTGTTAACATATTTTTAGTAAAAATGGTATGTGATGAAGTCCCATTATAAACTTTTTTAATATTACAGACTATTCAAAGTGTTCTATCTCAATTTTGTACAATTGGAATGTAGTTTTAGTAATGAACACTGAAAGGGTTTTAAGGCTTTTCTTTGAAGTCAATTTAGATGTATATTATATACCTAATAGTAAATATAGATAATAGGTAATGTCAATCACCTTATCATAGGTCAATGCCCGCATTTTTTATGATAAGTTAGGTTTGAGGGAGCAAGCTATTATCCTAGGTATAGATTATAGATTATTTTAGGGCCTGTTTCTTTTAATACTAAACTGTTTAGCTCTAGTCTAACCTGAGTTTAAGAGCTGTCAAATTGTATGAAAACTGTCAGTAGTGACAGCTCTTGAACTCAGTTTAGAAGCTAAACACCGTTCAGTGTGAATGGTGAAATGAGAATCAGACCTTAGTAAGTAGACTTAGGTACCTACTTAAATATTGCCTTGAAAATGATCAGGTACCTACACAAGTTCACAGAAAAGAGTATTTATTTTTCACAAGGTGTAAAACCTTTTCTATACCAGGATGTTGAAAAAGAAACCAAAAAGTTTGGCATTCATCCAATTAAAATAATATACCTAATGATGTTCCAATTTTAAAATTTAAACCTAGGTAAAAATAACAAATTATATCAACACTGCTTGCTAAAGAAAAAACAGAACATAATCATAGAGAGGAGAAAACAGCTGAATATTGTTTTTTTTTTCTATTTTCGTTGTAAACCTTGGTGTAGTGAAGTAGATAACTATATTTTTTGTTTTTTTTTTGAGTAGGCACAAACATCTGGCAACTGTTAACCCTTCATGCTCATGGCATGTTGGGCTGTTTATTTTGTAGTTATCTGAGCCAATGGTAATGTGTCCCTAGTTAGTAAGCCGTAGATAAGTTTCATTTTTGATTGTTTTGTTTCACATGCACTAAACTCTAATCAGATAACCATTAGTCATAAAACAGGTAGTTAGGTACTTACAGATGACAGATCTAGCAAATAGATGCATGGAGCATGCACCAGCATCCGAGGTACAGATAGATCACAAATTGTCACACACTTTCACAACAGGAATGCACCAATTATTATTTATAACACAAACACAAATAATTCGCGAAGAGTTCTCAGCAACGTTGGCTGCACGATATCCATCACCACTAACCCATATTCTGCCACTTTAATACGCTGTGCAATCAAAAGAAATTATTACCAATTTACAGCGGTTGGCGACGTCCGCTCGCGGCTAACAAAATACTTTTATAAAAATGTTTTTCGAAAGCGCAACGCGCACTCAACCTTTCGAAAATGTATAAAATACGATAGCGCACTAAATAGGAAAATCGATAAGGCCGTCTTAACGCCGCTGAATCTAAACTAGAATAATAATTTATCAAAATTTTTAATAAAAACGACATTATTTTCTTCGGTCCCAGTCAGACGGTGCCTGATCTGTCAGAATTTTCTGTCGAGTACGGCCGATTTGAGCGGTGATAACACACCGTTGCCGCCCGACCAGGATCGGGCGACCCAATTCGGCCGGTTAGCCGCGGCCAGTCGCGCAAATAGAGACCTTATTGACAGTGGTACTTGTGACTTTTCTATCTGGCGCTAATCATTGTGAAAAATTTGAAACGGATGCGAATTTGTTTGTAAAACTTACGACTGGCAAGTGATCAGTCGATTGGAAAATTTCAAATAAAAAGAAGCGAACAGGGGGCGCGCGGCGTCCGTACTGAGAAACGCGAGACACTGTTTTCGAAACAACGTTGGCTCGACGTCATTTTTGGCGTATTTTGAGTTGGATCGAGGACGGGAAAACTCGAAAGCGTTCGGTTGCGCGAAAGAGATAGATCAAAGGTTTGCGTATGCGATAGTGGACCCTATAGGATATCATAATTCATATCGTAAAGGACTAGAATCGGGTAATAACTTAGCTATGCCAGTGAAGCCATACTATTTTGAAGTTTTTTTTCTATACTACGTATAGATAGGCTAGAGCAGCGAGCGGCTGTTTTTCTATGTAAAATTGTGCTTGTGTGCGTTAACTTCCCGTATGTGTAGTTTGAATGGGTGAAAATGGCATTTGTGTGGGTATTTTGTGCCATATAAAAATTGTATAGGTAGCCGGTGACTTGGAAGTTGGAAGGGAATCGATAAAATGAAAATTTCATTTAGTCAACCAAGTTATGGCATGGCCTAGAATTCCTTGGATGAATGAGTTTCGAAAACAGCACAACACGCGATCCGCTTTGAAGAGTGTTTTTTATTTTTCTAAGAACTAGTAACTTTTAAAAGGTAGATAGCCTTCATTAGATTGCCCTTAGTTATGTATTTTCAAACATCTTTATGTAAGCGAGTAGGTACCTACCTATTTACATAAGGTAAGTAGTATTTTCATCATATGTAGGTACTTAGGTAGGTGTCTCACTATCAACGAATAACTATTATTGCCTTCGATTATTGTAGTTAGCTTGAGGAACCTTTTAAGTCGATGTATGGAAGTAGGTACTTGGTACCTACAGCACGAAGGAATATACCTACTATGTGCTGGGTACCTAACATGTAGCATGTGGATACCTAGGTAGGTAGTAAGTACCTTATTTTCCTTCTGTGTGTTGTATTAATGAAAATACTTACGTAACTTTTCTATTATTAGTACCTACCTACTTGTTAAAAATTGTTTGACGGCCTCGGTGGCGTGGCGGGCGATTGCTCGGCGGAGACGCAAGAGGCGCGGTTTCGATTCCCGCTGCGGAAGAAATGTTTGCATGTTCTGCACATATTTCTTCCAGGTCTGGGTGTTGTGGTAGCATGGTACTCGTAGTTTCTGATACCCACGACACAGGGAATCCTAGTGTGGGGTCAGGACTATGTATGTGACTGTTGGGTGTAATTTATTTATATAAATACTACCTACATAGTTAAGGTAGGTACGTAGCTACACATACATACTATCACGCCTATATCCCTAATGGGGTAGGGCAAAGCCACTAGTAACAAAATAAAACTTGCAGCCACTTCTGATTTGTAATCGATGGATGAACCATGGTGACAGATGATCAGCCCGTCGCCCATAAAGGTTGTCCATTATGTTTTACAACATGCTCGGGGAGCGAAGCAGCTGGACGTATTCTATGTTATTCCATGTTTTTTCTTTACGCACAGTCCAGCAGAAAAGTTAGATAGTAAGTCTGGTTACCACGTAGGTAGTTGGTTCCTATTATTTAATACTACATGTTAATCTGTCTTGTTTTTTATTGCTATGTGTCGTAGTCGTAGTGTTTGAGAGCACTGGTGGTCGAGTTGGTAGTGACCCCGCCTTCCGATCCTAAGGTCGTGGGTTCAAACCCGGTCGTGTACCAATGGATTTTTCTTTGCGAAAAATTTATGTGCGCTATACCAGTAGGTACTCTCAAACGGTGAAGGAAAACATAGCGAGGAAACCCGCAGCTTAGTCAGCTCCGCACGTATTGACTATGTCTTTCCTGTGGACAAGGCCGACTAAGCTGAGAGGATGGAATAGGTGCTAGGCAAGCCTACTCCATCTTAATTCGTCCCGGGAACTACAGCGTCCCGTTTGTGAAGGTAAAAAGTTACTCCTGACGCTGTATAAATCATCTACTATAGATGGTAAAAGGCCTTATTTAGTCGCATGATAGGTATGAATAAACCTATTCCAATAGTATTTACCTGGAAATACATTTCGATTCGAAACACAAATAACTATAGCATCTTTATCGAACCCACGATTAGTCAGCGCAGCCACTAGCTACGCCACGCATTTTTGCTGCTTTGAATATTTTGTTTTATTTTTTGTAGTGAGGGAAATCTAGTTTTCATTTCAGAAATTTGACTTTATAATACAAAATATGATCTTACTTTTTACACGGAAAATAACATTCTATGATTCATTTAATTTTGACCTTATTTTTATGCACTGGGTCTTTGGAAGGGTTAAAAAGAGACATCACGATTTAAAATAAAAGTTTATTGTCAAAAATATGAAATTGAACCTACATTAAAAACTGAACTGGCTATCTAGTAATTATAATGTACTAGCTGCCGCCCACGGCTTCGCTTGCGTGGTACCCGAACAAAAATAGCCTATATGTTAATCCAGCATATGTTGTTTCATTCAAATCCGTTCAGCCGTTTAGGCGTGATTGAGGCACAAACATCCAAACTCACAAACTTTCACATTTATAATATAGTAGGATGACTAGGCTAGGTGAATTTCCTCAGACTTCAATATTTGAACGGCATATTAGAAAATATCAAAATAACAACTTAGTCTATTTTAGCAGGAGGCCACCCAATCATTAATATTTTGGTATCCACGTTTTCAATGTGTGCGTAGAACGAACACATTTTTATCCTTTCGACCTGAATACAACTCTATTTCTTCAGGTATAAGGACGATTTCGGCTTGAAGCTATTGCTGGGATAATTTTCAAAATTGGTATTAGGACTTCGTAGCCAAATGAGCGGGCCAAGATTTTGACGCAACCAGTTTGCAAGTCAACCGAACTATTTTGTCCCAGATGTCTATTTCTATTGCAGTTTAAATTAAAACTATCTATAAATTAGCTAACGATCATTTGAAGCGCTCCTGGCGCAGCTTGCTTGGACATTCTTGATTGATCGTTGAAGTTAAGCAACGTTGTGCGCGGTCACAATTGGGATGGGTGATTGCAAGTGGCATTACGAGCTGAGCGCTTCCGTGCTTCGGAAGGCACGTTAAATTGTCGGTCCCGGCTTTTAAGTGGTTAAGCCACGACGGAGGCCTTTAGGCGGCCTAAAAACTTCGTCGCACAAGAGTTGGCCACTAGCTCATACGAACTAAGTACTTACTTTACTTTATCTGATCAGTGCTACCTACAGAATGGTATACTTACGCCAGGAACAGACTAGAAGGCATAGAAGTATACCTAAAGACACTCACCAGGATAAATTCTAGCACTAGGCGTCATATAGGATGCTATTTTAATCTTTTTTTTACTAAACTGTTCCTTAAGTTATAAATTAGGTAGACATTATTTGTATTTATTTATGTATAATAATTATTTTATCCTGTAACTTTTTCTACAATGCACTGCCTCCACTTTTTCTCCAAACTACACAAAGGTTAGCTGGAAGAAAATGCTAATTAGCATTAAGTTTGCCTATATACATGTTTTCTTGTGTGCAATAAAGAATTTTCTATCTGTCTATCTAAGTTAATCTTGCTCATAAACAAGTCTTCCGGTACCCACCTACCTAAGTAGGAACCTATAGGTACTTCAGTCAAACTGGACAGTATGTAAACAAACTGACGCGACTCGTATTTTTTAGTTATGAGGTACCTACGATGAAGTTTTCACACCTTAATTTAACTATTAGTAGGTAGGTACCGGTACTACTCAAAAGTTCAATAAACATGTAGGTACTTAGGTAATGGAAAAAACAGTTTTAGGTTAAGAATGGGCAGTTTGTTTACATAAATTATATCTCCAGTTTGGCTGAAGTATAGTACCTACACACACATACCTACCTTAATGGATAGGTAGGTAGGTATTTGAGGTAAGCATGAACTAAACTAGGTACCTCCTACCTAACCTATACCTAGATCTATACCATAATATACAGGCCTAAAATATAACCACTTAAAATAATAGGTAGACCTACCTATTATTTTAATACGAAATTAATATCTGTATTAATTTCGTAGTCTTGAAAGTAATTTGGTGAAAAATGGTGACTTCTTAAGTTCTCAAGAATTGATAATCAGGTCTTACTACCTACCTAATACCCATTTATAGGTTGTTATACTGATACTGAACCAAGGCATTTACATTGGAAAATATATTAATTATAATTACCAACACATTTTAAATGAAAATAAGTAGGTACATCCAACAATAATTCCCTCCATTATGGGGTCAACGGTCAACCAAGACTCCCATCGTATGTTTCTGTCTATTGCTGTAATTGTCACTGTCATCTGTCACTGTCAACTGAGAAGAGATGCACCGAACAGTTAGAGTTGTATGTATTCAAACTTAGTACCACAGAACAAAAGAAAACTACTATACTACTTCGTCCAACCATTTATTTTATTTTGACATCTAAATAAATAAATATTTGTGGACATACGCACAGACACAAGTATAGATTCTTGGTTTCTAATCATGTCAAGTGCACCTCAAAGGCTCCTTTCGTGCACTTGAGACATTTTCAAACTTTCTACGACTTGCCGCCAGTTTTCTCGCGATGTTTTCTTTCACTAAACTCAATATAGGAACTTTATTTAATAGGATCTGTACGGAACACTTTAAACACCGTTTGAGTAGGTACTGGTACGACGCTAATAATTTTTTCGAACAGAAAAACCCTTTGGTGCACGACTGGATTTCAAGTTTTGAACCCACCACTTTAAGATCGGCACTAGACCACCAATGCTAACAAATATGTGAAAATAGGTAAGTAACCTACTTCAAACATCACTATCGTATTCGAATTTCAAAATGTTCCACATGCGCGCGAACCAATCGATTTTGGAAAAGCCCCTTCCCCCGCGGTTCTAACTGCGCGTCTTTACCGCCTTTTTATATTTTTTCTTTTTATTTCTCGAATCCCGCCTTTTTACGGCGTGATTTTATTTCTACACGGCTGCGAAGAAGTCTTGGGCTTTGGGCACGCTTCCACCGTCTGATGAGCTGGTTTGGTCGCTACGGTCTTTAGATAGCTCGACTGGTTGTATTATTTTGTATATTATATTTGTACTAGCTGCCGCCCGCGGCTTCGCTCGCGTGGTAACCGGATAAAAATAGCCTATATGTTAATCCAGCACATGTACTATGTATATTCCAAGTTTCATACAAATCCGTTCAGCCGTCTAAGCGTGATTGAGGCACAAACATCCAAACATCCTCACAAACTTTCGCATTTATAATAAGCTATATTAAATGTCAAAAAATCCAAAATGCGAGGATCCATTTTTGATTTACGATGAAGTAAAATACTAAAATACTGATTAATTTCGTTCGACAAATGAACTATCGTTAGACTCGTCTTATTGACTAGGTTGACTAAAAATACATTATGGCAGCTGTACTTTTTGTCTCAATTCTATCGAGTCATTTTTTTTTATTTCTGAAATACTTGTCAAACTCGAACAAGAGTGACGCTCAACTTCGTTCGCTTTATTTTTCATACAAACTTGCATCTTCCCGCTACGTCCTATAGAATTTTGGGAATTCCTTTCTTGGTTTACCCTACATCAAAGAGCAATCTATCTTCAAATTCAAAGTTTCATGTTTCAAAGACTTTTAGTTTAAGCTGTGCGTTCATGTCAGTCAGTCAGTCACGAAGGCATTACTTACATAGTTATATTCGATATTTAGCTCAGGCCTTGACAGCTTCGCAGCGGGTGGTAAGAAGGCTCTAGATATAATGCCAGATAAATGAAAATTTAGTTTCTATTTTGCATGGCAAATCTTGTTATGACTATTGTAAGAACATTCCGTTGAGCAATAGAAAATCAACAGAATACAATCTCCTTACAAAAACAATATGGCAGCTGGCTTCATTTTACTATTTTCGAGAGAAAAAAAATGGCGCCCTAAATGAACTAGGCAGTAAGGTTTCAAATCCGCCTTCCCAATTAGATAAAATTAAAAAAAAGTATATTTTGTATTCCGAATTTTCAGGGTAGCTGACTAATAACTGGCCCCCTTTATAAAAATGAATTGAATGTTAAAACTATAGGGTACGAACACATGAGTGGTGGTTATAATTAAAAAAAGTTACAAAAGTAAGCCACTGAAAGGCTCGTGTAATATTATTTTAGGCACCAATTTTCGCGAAGGGCGACGTAAAAAATATTCTCTTAAAATTTTATGTCCAAAAAATGAAGCAGTATTTTTTACGGCTGGAGGGGTGCCCGTTGGCATGAAGATCTATTTTTGAGACGGGGAGAAGGGTGGTATATAAAAAATTTTATGTTTTCGCGTCTGCGTGCAAAGTTCAAAATAAAAATCAATAGTTTGGGCGTCTTTCATACATGTTGTACACACGTTTTTGAAAGGCTCTGAGGACACAGGCGTTCTGTACAGACAGACAGACAGTCGTGGCAAAGGATTTAGGTTCGAATCCACACGATGCGCACATTACGCACTAAATACTCATGAATATTATATCTTGTTTTAAATACTTATTTTTCTATGTACCTAGATTGTTTATTGGTGATATTAAATGAAAATAGAAAAGGCTACCCTGGAATACTCAAACGCGACTCAAAGTTGAACACGTCTCAAGGCACGGTTTTTTGACAGTTTTTGATGAAAATCTGTCAAAAACTCGTCACTTGAGACGTGATCAACTCTGAGATGCGTTTGAGTATTCGGGGGTAAGATACACGTTAATAACACCAGCTATATAGGTTTATGTTTAATTTTAAAGTTACACAGCACAATAAACAGATTTGATTTGTATTTTCATACCTATGATTGTGTTCGAGAATAATAATGCCTTATGTGGTGAATCGTTCTTATAGTAAGTACATTTAAGTATAATTAATAGCTAAAATTTCCGCTAGACCAGGGGCCCCGTCGGAAAAAAACTCGAAAAGGTCGACGAACAAGAAGTGACGCAACGTTTCAATTCGAAAGTACAGTCTTTGCGAGTATTTATTTTTTCCCGCTGATTTCAGGGCCGTCTTTGTTAGGGTTCCGTATGTTTGGTGGAAAAACTAAACTTTTAAAGTTCCCTTAGTATTAGTTTTACTACCTGTCTTTTGGCGAGTTTCTCGACATAGTTATCATAACCATCACGATAGTTATGTTATAAGTTATAACATAACTATCGTGTTCTATCCACGCTCCTTAATCAAGATTAAAATGGGTACTTATGTCAATATCTAAGGTCAATATAGACATGTAAACAAGTATTGTATGAAAACAAAAATGTTGAATAAGTATAAAAACTTTTTTGATATTATCATTTCCCTTTTACGTTAGATGAAGTATAAATGTTAAAAACTTTGAAAACAATTAATACTGCACGGAGTGGCCCAAAAACGGTATAACGGTAGTTACGGACGTCTTAAGACACAAGTAAAACTCAAACTTGTCCGTTTTATTTTTGTTTGTTTAGTTATTTAAACGTGGTTGGTCAAAATGCAGCCATTGAGCAACGTAACGGTATTCATCTCGGACCGAGTTATTTTTAGACTGATCTTTTTCAAAAATGCGTGCTCTGGTTTTGCTTTCGTAAAAATTTCATTTTATTTTTGTGGACATTTAACACAGCGCCATCTAGCCCCAAACTAAGCAAAGCTTGTACTATGGGAACCTGATGGCTAATAGAATACTTATATAGGTACTTTTTTTTGTAAATACACACTTATACTTTACTTATAATACATAATATGTATGTACAATCTCTATCTATGTACAACACCCAGACCTGGAAGAAATATTTGCAGAACATACAAACATTTCTCCCGTAGGAATCGAACCCGCACCTCTTGCGTATCAGCCGAGCACACGTCCGCCACGCCACTGAGGCCGTCGAATTACGAAACTAGTTAAAGGGAGAGTTAGCTCCAATACTCTCACACATAGAAGCCTAGTTATTGATTCAGGGGCTACGTAATTTTATAAATAGACGCGTTATAGCTATATCAATATTAAAATATGACGAAGTTTAGAAGAATTACATCTTATAGAATTGAAGATAGGGACATTTCCTAATGCCCAATTCCTATATTCAACTGACGGGTAAGGATGAAACAATATCCCACATCTACGTATATAATCTACTAAGGCCTTTTACCATTTTAAACTAGATGAATTACACAGCGTCAGGAGGCAACTTTTGCCAATACTAACAGGACGCTGTAGTGCCTGGGACGAATTAAAATGGAGTAAGCTCGCCCAGCACCTATACAATCCTCAAAGCTTAGTCGGCCTTGTCCACAGGAAAGACATGGTCAATACGTGCGGAGCTGACTAAGCCGCGGGTTTCCTCACGATGTTTTCCTTCGTACCTAACCTACCTATTAGGTATATGTCTAGGTACCTACGTTGTTTATTTGTCAAAACATATAGGTATGATGCTTTTGTAATTCAGCATACATTATCCGTAAGTTGAATATAGAAATCTGGTATAAATGGTTTGGTATTAAGTTCGGGCATTTACCTTACTGTTGTCAAAACAGAATAGATCATCATCTTCCTGACCTTATCCTACTCTATGTGGGGTCGGCACATGATCCTTGGATCACGCTGTAGGAGTTTTGGCTAAGGTGTTTTATGACCGGCCGCCTGCCTGACGTCAACCCTCCTTGGGAATACTTGCTTATTGTATCTCATCATGTTGGACAACGCATTTACGTTATGAAACCGTGTTAAAAGCGGGGATAAGTATAAATCAAAATTAAGAACAAGTATTTTTTTCTAAAAAAGAAGAATATTTTTTACTTTGTCCTTATACATTTTATATTAACATGGTATCCATATAAAAACGTGCTGATTCAAGGCTTTTAATTAATTTTATTTGCCTATGTATCATGTTAATTTGATTAAAAATAACTCTAAATCTATTCATTGGTCCACTTTCCTAATGCTTGCGAATTCGGACTGTAATGTCACCGAAATAAATCTATTAGCATACATGCTGAACAAGAGTAGCAGTTAGTTCAATCTACGCTGACCTGCCTTGATGGACTGGATCTAGGGGTGCCAATCATAATTGATCCTACCTACTTTTTGCCAATCTTACTTATATTAATAACTAGCTGCCGCCCGCGGTTTCGCTCGCTTGGTACCCGGATAAAAAATAGCCTATATGTTAATCCAGTACATGTACTATGTATGTTCCAAGTTTCATTCAAATCTGTTGAGCCGTTTAGGCGTGATTGAGACACAAACATCCAAACTCACTAACTTTCGCATTTATAATATAAGTAAGAAGTAAGATGCGAAAGTTTGTGAGTTTGAATGTTTGTGCCTCAATCACGCCTAAACGGCTAAACAGATTTGAATGGAACTTGGAATATACATAGGTACCTACTGGATTAATATAATAGACTATTTTTTAATGGGTACCACGCGAGCGAAGCCGCGGGCGGCAGCTAGTATTACATATGTATGGTATGTTAATATTACATACATACATATTATCACGCCCGTATCCCTAATGGAGTGGGCAGAGTCACAAGTAGACATAAGAAAAATTGCAGCCACTTCTGATTTACCTAAAGTCCTAAGATGGATATGGTGAACCATGGTGACAGGTGATCAGCCCATCGCCCATATGGTCCATCATTTGGAGAGTCTATCCCTTAGTCGACATTATCATCTTCCTGCCCTTATCCCACTCTATGTGGGGTAAGAGTTTTGGCTAAGGTGTTTTATGACCGGCCGCCTGCCTGACGTCAACCCTCCTTGGGAATACTTGCTTATTGTATCTCATCATGTTGGAGGATACTATCCCTTAGTCGACTTTTACGATATGCTCGGGGAGAGAAGCAGCTGGACGCATTCTATGTCTTTTCTTTACTCCCGGTCCAGAGATGTTATTGGCCTCCTGTAATGGGCGCCTCATTAGGGAAGTCCCATGTCCATCAATAGCCTGTTATAGACGGATGATGTTGATGGATCAATAACTTTATATGTTTTGCACGTATTCTGTAATAAATAACTTGCTTATAAATCCTAAAGTAAGTTTTTTATGTGTTTTAATGATTGAACGGATCTATTTGGATAAAACTTGATTCTGTTAGCGTTCTGTATGGTCATCTGGTTTATGTATTTACAAGCTGCCGTCTGCGGCTTCGCTCGCGTGGTACCCGGATAAAAAGTAACCTATATGTTAATCCAGCACATGTACTATGTATATTCCAAGTTTCATTCAAATCCGTTCAGCCGTTTAGGCGTGAAAGAGTAACAAACATCCATACATCCATATTTACAAACTTTCGCGTTTATAATATTAGTAGGATTTATTTTAAAGGGTGCAGTACATATCCTTATAAATATATCTACATGTTATATAAAAGTATAAAAATTATATAATTTGCTCTAAGCAAGTTGACAACCCTCACTTGATATGCTATTTTTATCACGAACATAACTTTCAACCGCCTTTAATGGACTTTTAAATAATTAACTTATCAAAGAAAATATACATACATAATTATGACAGCGAAATCCATTTTGTCACATTATTCTCCATAGTAGCTTTCACTACTAATGTAAGTTTGATATATTACGATGAAGATTTTATCAAACATTGATGGGATTGATTCTTCGAAATGTTCCGAGGCGTTGTCGGAAGAATTACCTATAAAGTTTTAAAAAACACGATAAGAATCCATTAGTTATTCAACGTTACGAGAAAAGTAATTTTTTGACATTATACATTTTATGTTACAACTTACAAAATGCTCTTTCTATAAGTGACTAACTTTTTATCAAAGCACTTACAAATCTTTTAGGCTTTCGTATAATAAATCTTGTCATATAGCTTAATAAAATCGGTCAAGTGCGAGATCAATTCGCACACAAAGAGTTCTGTACCATCGTTGGTACATTAAAAAAAGGTTTTTTGTTTGGATTTTTATTTAATTTTATTACCCACGCCAAACGGAAAAGGTACTTATATGAGTTTGGCCTAAGAGGTTGTAAGTTTATTTGTTTATTTGTGAGTTTGTCTGCTGCCATTTTCCTCAAAATCCATTAAAGATATTTCGATGCGGTTTTTTGCAATTTATTGGTATCATTTCAGGTCAGGTTCTTAGATATGTTTGACGGCCATAGCCCACCAGGGGGCGCTGCAGCAGCTAGCTTAGTTTTTTGCACATCAGAAACTCATTAACTACTGAACCGATTTCGATGCAGTTTTTTGTATTATTTTCGTTTGATTTTAGATAAGGTTTTTAGATATACCCAATTGTAGATAGCTTATTTATTATCGTCGTGAGTTTAAAAAAAATACTTATTATTTGTTGTTACATCGGCAATAGAAAAACATAGGTACTACTCTGAAAATTTCAACTCTTAATATTACGGTTTATGAGTTACAGCCCGCTGACAGACGGACGGACAGCGGTGGCTTAGTAATAGGGTCCCATTGGCACTCTTCGGGTACGGAACCCTAAAAAGGTGCTTAGAATAAAATTAACATAGATAGTTTAAGAGCGGAGATGTGTAATATTAATCACGGTAGCCAGAAATCGAAACGTGGTTTGAACATGACAGAATAGGCGCATTGGCCACACAGCTCGGAACATAAATAAATAAAAGGCGTGTATCGAAACATTAGTATTAGTCGGCTGTAGACAGCTATAGGTACCTATTAGGTTCGCATGAGCTACCGTATGATAATGATGAATAGATAGATCTATAAAATTAATTAATTTGCTGTCTTTGAAATTGGTTATTAATGACCGACTGTCAGTAAAATGTTACTTTTAGGGTTCCGTACTAGAAGGGTGTCAACGGGACCCTATTACTAAGCCTCCGCTGTCCGTCCATCCGGCCGGTCTGTCAGCGGGCTGTATCTCACGGTTATATATTCCACACTCTCATTAAATTATCAGTATGTATTTCCATTGCTGCTATAACAAATAATAAAAATAAAAGGGGGCCCCTTACAAGAAACATTAATGAACGTACGATGGTACGACGAAACCTTTCGTGTTCGAATTCGACTCGCACTTGTCACTGTTTTTCTCCGAGGAATAAGTTTTTATTATGTTATCTATCTGTAGGATATTATACTCACATGTGGGTATTGTCAACAAAATACATCAAAACCAATACATACAATAAAATCACTAGACTCTTCAAAATCTCACAATATCTACCGCCTTTTTATTCTTTTTTTCTCTACTTCCAAATCGGTATTCGACCAAGGAGTATTTTATCATTCCACCCAAACAAATGAGGTTTGTGATAATGTTTAGCGGCAATACTGAGTAGTACCTAATCTGTGACAATAGCAAAGAGGTACCACATGATGTAAGCTGACAATCTTACTATTACGTATTGAAAGAAAGACATGGATAAGGCCGACTAATAGGTACGCTGCGAGGATGGTACAGGGGCTGGGCGAACCTACTCCATTTAAAAATAGTTTCAACAGCGTTTACCAGAAATGTAGGCAGGTAGGTACTAGGTAGGTAAGTATATTTATTAAAAATAATTTGTTTTTTTTTGTGCATCAACTTAATAATTCTCAGCCCAGTAGGTATACAAAAAAACTCCAAGAATTTTATTATTACTAAACTTATGACGCAATTGTATAAAAAGTGACGTTTTGTTGTCGTTAAAAACCAATTTGCAAAAACAGAATACGTTTTTGATACCGCACGAAATGCTTACAAGTCAAAAATAAACGTCATTGAGCAAGGCTTCGCAAATAATGTAACCGGTTTAATCAAAAAACTTAAAGGTGTTACCGTTGCATGACTCAAACTACAGTCCAAATTTAGAGTCACGGTTTTTCGAAGTTATTTTTATCCGCCCATTAAAATTAAAGGCGGTTGCCGGCCATGCATGAAATTTTTCTGTTTTTGAATTTCGAATTAACTTTTTTTTTCAAACTGTGCTAATGCAACGTTGATTTCTGGTTCTACCATGTTTGAGGACGTTACCTTGTTGCTAATTATTGGTTTTACCTTATGACCTTATGGACATACTTGACTTTCCTATATGCCTCTAAAAATACTCTAAATACTATTTGAAATTATGTTCTTAAATCACTATTATCATGTTCATCTTGTTTCCGCTAAACCCCCAACGTGTCGTCGTAGCCCGACATCTCTAGAGACACTTGTCGAAAGACATATTTTGTCCCCTACCCCTAGTGAATAAGATTCTTAATAAGTATACCTACTGTTGATTCTGTTCAGCATTTTCTTAAACTACAAACCTAATTTGATGGACAAAAAATATGGCTGCTTCTGTCTAATGGATAGAGTTATCAAGAACAGCCATAACATTAATAAGTTTTGAAAGTAGGTACTCAACCGAAAAACCATCCATATCTCAACTCGCAACTAACCAAGATACATTTGTTTTTTTTTTCTGTTTTCTGAGATTTGATTACCTAGTTCTCGCTATGTAATAAACCGCGGGAAAAGTTTGAACATACTTTTTCGTTCGTAAGATAAGGAGAAGAAAAGGTATTCTACCATATAAAGAAGGGGGCAGATCGAGTATTCATTTATTTAGGTCAATACAATAACTTTTTATTTATTTACATAGATAACTTAATGTAAGAAATCTGATACCTATGCAAATAATATGAATATTTTGGAAAGTCAGTTGAAGAGATTTTAGACCGAGATAAGCAATTTTTGAGGAAGGCATTAAAAAAGTTCTTATAAGATTTAATCTATGCTCATCTCATCAATGGTATGTGGGTATATTTGAAATTTCGGAGGTTAGGAAAAGGGTTTTGAAGGAATCTTAGACGTATAACTAACCTACCTACATAATGGTTGGGTACTTACAGCAAAAGCCAAAAATATTTCCATGTTGACTATTCCTCTTCCTGAATGTACCTTACCTATGATTGTTTAACTGGTACCTACCTACGCATCTTCGATCAAAAAATTACACTACGTATAAATACATAACATTTTATCACAAAATGATTACAGCGCCACCTTTTGTAAACTTTCTTAACACTTAGCAAGGAAGAATCAGCTTGTAGAGCAGCAACATTCACTAACTGAACCTTTCATGTCCACTTAGTATTTTAACTCGATACTAGATGGAGCTAGAAGTTCCAGCTGGGTAAAAAGTAGTATACCTAGCCTAAAAAAGCGGAGGCCAGCGAGTGATATACCACGGCCGGAAGGCTAACAAGTAGGATGTCAAAGATCTTGAATTAAAACGACAATTTAAGTGAGCCATCAACCTATATTTCATTTATAATCATGTAACATACAATAAAACAAATAAATGTTTTAATACATCGTGTACATAGAGTTAAATACATACACCACTGCTTAGGTTTCACTTCTACAATAGGAAACATTTTTACAGAGAAAATATTAAATACTTTGAATTATCTATGGACTGTTTGCACAAAACCTATTTCACGATTCTGATGAAGTTTTGCCGCCAAAAATCGTAATGACAGAAATTTATTTTTTGAAAAAGTATTTCAGTATTTTTCAGCCAAACTGGAGATACAATTTATGTATAAATCCTTTCACCACACTACTGGTTCGAAGAACTAGTTATACGACTAGATAGATAAATAGATAGAATATTGATTTTCTGGGGACCGATTGTTTTGTCGCTCCGATGGTAAGCGCCATCTAGTAAGCGAATTAATGATAAATGTAGTCTGTTTCAGTTTTCGAATAATAAATTAAGCAGAGGGAGACGCTGTAGTCTTATGGTCACGAGAAAATGCCATAGAATTTGTTTTAGTACAGGAGACTTCGTGAAATGGACTCCTATCCGAACTACAAGATTTGATGACCGGTTGTTGTTTTTGTTGGTTCCGGTGCTGCCATCTAGTTAGCGATTAAGAACTATTACCTCATAAAAAAAATCCTTACGGTTACACAACACAATGCTTGCTGATATGAATAAATGCTTCTTTCTTATGCGATGAATATATTATGTGTGAAAGTATAAATCTGTGTAGATCATGAAAGCTCTGTAATAGATAAATATTGGTTGGTGCAAACAGTAAATATTACAGACATCCAAATACATTATCTTGATTCTAACCATATAAAATGCCAGTTTTCCCACAACATTCGGAACAAAATATTGGTCCCTAGACGGGAATCGAACGGGGTTATCACGTAACTATTTTGACAAGTCGCTGTTGCGATTCTGTAGACAGTCAACGGCGCTTGATTGTCTACATAATCAAGCGCCGCATATTATGTGGGCCGGTTTTTTTTTGTCATGTATAGATGTCGTTGGCGCAAGTGCTTGTCAAGTATAGGTGACTTTGGCGCTCAAAAGGTTAAACTTATACTCCGTTGTATCATATTATATTTCGAGATAGCGACAGTCGGAACTTGTCAAAAAAAGGTGTAATAATTCCACCCCCGTTTTGCACAAGCAAATCTTTTATTTTCACATAATCTTAGACCTAAGCTAGTGGTTTGGTGCTATGCTAATACAATAAAGAGTACATAAAAAAATTGGCCATTACAGTTGAGACTTTGCCTTTTCATATGTTATTGAGACATTTCCAACTGCTCAGATGATCGCTCTCTGTACCGTATATACTCTTAGTATAATAAATCTAAAAGTTTGTATGTTTGTGACTCAATCACGCCGAGACAGCTCAACCAAACAGTATGAAATTCGGAACATACAATCAGCTACAAAGTCGCGAATGGAAGCTATTTAATATTTTTTTAATTGACCTAAATATAACCTAAGTAATAGCTTCGAAGAGTAGCGTGGCATTACGAGGTGCGATATTGATTCCCGCGGATATTTGCGTGATTTCTGATCAGAGCCTGGGTGTTGTTTCTGATACCTACGACACAGAGTAGTGTGGGCTCAGGTAGACTGTTCAGTGATTTGATTAGTAATAATACAGCACAGAATATTGTTTTCTTGTTCATACAGTCAAAACCTTTCTAAACCTTAGAAACTATGATGATCGAATTCCAATGAGGAGTATTCAAGAGTTCTGACTAGCTTACTAGATGGCGCTGTACATCACCAAAACCAAACATATGAGATATGGACAGCTAATTCATTTACCTACCGCCATCTAGGAAGAGTTATGCGAATCAAATTTTTAAATATTCTAAAAAGTTCAGTACCGACTCACTAGATGGCGCCACTTGTTTTGAGCTATTTCATCACCATAGGATTCACAAAGCTTAGTTTTTAAGCGTCTATGATAGACCTAGTACCTGATATAAGTAAACTAATTAGTCAGTACACTCCCGCGTCCTTTTTCCCTCTCGCCCGAACGCAAATAGCGGTCTGAGCTATGAATTTTTAGAGATAAACATTCTTCAAGTCACTTTCTAGATGGCGTTCTACCGGAAAACCTGAGACATGGAGCAAACGATCATCTGATTGGGTAATACTAAAGCTTTCCTGTTTATTAGTCTGTAAAACATCCTAGCGCCATTTAGGATGCCTTGTGAAACTAAAACTTTTCTTTTTTTCATTCCTCATTGTGTGGGGATAATTATGTCTAGAATGCTCAGATTGTTTGACGGTTAAAGACGATGTTGACGGTCTAGGGTATAGTTTGACGGTATCAGACGGTGTCGATCTAGTAATCGTCAATGTCGTACAAGTTGTCGATCTCTTCGTCGTCAAGTTGCATCGACTGGAAGTCCACTTTGTAGCGGAGAAGACCTGCAAGCGAAAATATGACTTATTTTTATTTGTATAAGGAAAATTTGTAGAAACAATACAGCATGCAAAATTACCATGTCTTTATAGAAAAATAAAACCTAAATACTAAAAAAATACTTATAATGTATAAAAACAGAAGCCATTTAGAACTATTTTATTTACAAAAATATTTTACAGCTCGACAATGATCTTTTGTCATATTAATGTCATTTACGGGGGTTAAAAACACAATAACAACCAAAACGCCACTTAGGCAAATGTGCCAAGGTGAATGACGTTTTGGCCGCTATCTACTTTTATTTTTGTAAAAAACTAAAGCAATCACAAAACAACAAAAACAAATTAAGGCCTGGTCCTACTAGGCAGTTATAATTCTACCCAGTTAAAAAATAGATCAAAATTCAGAATCAAAACAAGATACGTAAACTGAAAATGTTCCTAGTGGGACCAAGCATTTGTGGTTATTTTTAGTTACCTCTTAAATCCAATATGTTAGCATGAAATAAAAGTCTGAAGAAGAACGGGTTTTCTTAGCAAGAAAATTTTGTTTTTGACCAGTTTATTATGTTATGGCACCATTATGTGTACTGTTATAGATAATGTCTTTAATAAAGAGCATTTTCTCTCAAGACTAATAAATATTTGACATATGTCGTGGTTTATGATGACTGTATGATTGTTGAATTCAACATAAGTTTTTTGCATGAAAATGTAATATTGATCAATAAGTTTTAAATGAAACACACCATTCATTTACTTACAAAATTCTGATGCAATTTCTATGATTTTTCTTCTTTTTTATTTATTTTTTGTTAAATTTTAAGTAATTTTGATATTATAAATAATAATAAATATAATTTTTATAGTTGACTGGTGTGATATTATTTAAGTAGATCAACGACTATAATACTACCCTTTGTAGAGTATGACATCATTTCAACTAGACAGACGCAGTCCGACAGCCGCAGAGATATGACGCTTATCGTCTCCTATTTGTATTGGCGATCAAGAGTTTACGATTTCAGATGTTCTAAAGGAGTTGGAATAATAAGATTTAAATTACGTATGATGTATTTTTATTCTCAAACATTTCAAAAGCACACAGTTTTTGTGGTCACATTTACATTTATTTTCCTTGATATTAGCGGAATACATTTCAGTGACACGTGACCCACAAAAGTTAGACAGTTTATATAATACATTCGTTTATGTCAAATTTAGTTGTTAATTTTCAAAAATTTACAGCCATTTCAACATAACCCAATATTCTATATAACATTAAGCACTGATAGTATCATTTCTAGAACTAAACAGATTTTCACAGCAGTAGGTAATTACGCCATATTTATTGCCAATAGAGGAGCCGTCTATTAGGCAATTGGCTGATCACTTGCCACCATTGTTCACCATATCCATCTTAGGACTTTGAATCAGGAGTGACTTGCAAGTTTCCCTATATAACTTGTGGCTCTGCCCTCCCGATTAAGGATACTGGTGTAATATGTATGTATTTCAAAATGCTGTCAAATATAGTTAGTTAGAAAGTACCAAATCGGCTTCATATCTTACATTACAACATACACGCACCATACACGCTAAAAACCTAACCATTTACCATTCTTTCAGAGTAAATTTACATTCTCATTGCATCTCAGCTGTTAACATTGCATACAGTCCAAAAAAAAGCACTACGTTCTTAAAATTAAACCATTTCCGCTATGCCACTTGGTTTTCCCTCACTGAGATTGTAAAATATGATACATAAGTATTAAAGTGAGAACCCTTTCATCACGGCAGAGGTTTTCATGCACATGACATGTATTCGCTCGTCCGATCTTTCAAATCTTTTTCCTTTGCCACAATGTTTGCCTTTGCCATTTGATAGCACACACAATTTTCGAATCAGCCATTTACAAATTTTTCAGTTAAATCTATCGGTTTCGAACTCACGAGCTCTCGAATTGGAAGAGGAAGAATCACTTACTACTACTAGATCAGATATAATTAAAAAAAAAGATCGTACAGTATAATAACGAATGTGAGTTATCAGAGCTTTAAAACACATAACTTAAAAAATATCATAGAACATTTTGTAATCTCAATGGGGGAGCTCCATTACATTTAGCATCATAAAACCGTTAGAGATTGCCAATTTTATTTATTTTATTTCAGCTTCTAAAACCGTTTGTGATCGCCTTTTTTATCTTTTTAGCTTGTACCTTTTACCTTTGGAGCGCCATTTTTTTTATTTCTTACAGCAACTTCATAGCCTTTTAATTAGTTCATTTTGTTTGTCTTCATATATATGTCAGAATTTGTGAATTTTTGGAATCGTAGATCACAAGTTTTATGCAACTTGCCACATCGGATACGGGTACTGCATATCATTTTCCTAAAAAAATAGCCAAGCGTGGTTTCTTGTCTATATCTTTGCTTGGTCGCGTTACGAAAAGGCGTAAATTCAATGTTGATTCAAGATGTTTCAAAGTGATCTTTGCAGTCTGTTGATTTATTGATTTAAGCTCAGTTAAAATTGACAGACATTTTTGCTGGTGTAAATGTACTGGCAGTTTTAATCAGAAGCAGTAAGAAGTACTAGTTTTTAATCTTAAAAAAGTTGGTCTCTTTCCTACCTCGTTTTATTTAAGAAAGAGGCGAAACCCTTTTGTCAAACTAAATTCAGTTTAGAACAGAGCAAAAAGAAGAGCATTAAGAACTTTAATTTTGATTATTGATTTAAGCTCAGTTAAAATTGACAGACATTTTTGTTGGTGCAAATGTACTGGCAGTTTTAATCAGAAGCAGTAAGAAGTACTAGTTTTCAATCTTAAAAAAGTTGGTCTCTTTCTTACCTCGTTTTATTTAAGAAAGAGGCGGAACCCTTTTGTCAAACTAAATTCAGTTTAGAAATGTGCAGAGCAAAAAGACCACTTGTAATTTTCGTAAGTTTAAATTTCTAAATTTTTAGGAATATCTCACATTACCCTGATGCAAGCCAATGTGACGAGTGGCAAACCAAGTCCTAATTTATTAACTCCCTGGTCATTTAGTCCAGGGCATAGCCCGCCTCTTAACCTCTAGCCGGGCACACAGTGGGTCCAGGCAGTGAGGTCCTTCTGACCACATCAACGTGGTATACAGAATATCCTCAGTAATACCATCCCTATTTAAAACCCTGCATTTTTGCATCTGAATGCGGTTTTCAAAGCTAGACCAGCTGATCATAGCTTTGTTGCAATCAATTTCAATCAGTTTCTATTAGCAACCGTCAAATACAGATACTTATATAGGAATCCTTTGTATTTGACAAATTATTGATAGAAACTGACTGTAACAAACATAATTGCCATATCTTCATTGCAATGACATCGTCTTACTGGTTCTTAGGCTCATTGATGACCTAATCACCTAAGGACTAGCAAAGCAATGTGGTGAAAAGGCTGTAGTAGTCTATCACCGTGTAAAATTATCGCACGCTAAGACTAGGCACGCCCCTAGCCACGCATCCGTAGGCGCGGGAGACCCTGGATTGGCAAGACAAGTCGACCCAGCCCCTGAATACCAGGTACGGATCCGGACTATGCCAGGTTATTGTCGTACTGTAGCCCTATCCCTGCTGCTACACAGTTTAGTGGAGCTGGGTGGGGTACGAACCCATACCGACTGAGGACTTCAAAAGTCCGGCCTGAACGACAATGTGGAAGAAACTCTCCCCGTCTTTAAAGGCCTAGCGTGTCGGTATTTTAAGGGTTTATTGTAGTTCTGTGCTCGACTAAAGCTTAGATGGAAGACTCTTTAACTACATCACAACACATCACAAGACATCACAAGACAGCACAAGACAGCACAAATCAAGAGTCGATCGTCTAAGTTCTAAGACGGCACGGATTGAGAGACGTCCGACAAATTCGGGCGAAGCTCCCACACTGACAGTCGTCTCCCAATCCCTGTATTACTTAACGCTGAACGAAAATGTAATACAGTACCTTATTCTAAATTAAGAGCTAACACCAACTATTTTATATGTCAAACGGACAAACGAATCTACCGTTTAACGAAATTACCAAACACAATTTGGTAAAGACTATACATAATGTTTACTTAGGAAAATTCACAGACAGCTCATAGCTTAGGTATAGAAAACTATACAGCGTGAGGTATCACGGGGCTCGTTGGACCACGGGCAAGAACTTCGCAACCAGAAGCTTCGGAACCAAGATTTGACAACCAAAACTTTGGTTCCGACGCGGTTATACCGCGCTTTATCTAGCTGCGAATGACCGATGCCTGCCTTGACGGATCGATATTTTATATTGAGATTTGTGTCATCTCAACTCTTGAGGAACGAAGCTTCGGAACCAAGATTTGTCAACCAAAACTTTGGTTCCGACGCGGTTACGACCGCGAATTATCGTTCCCCAATTGTTACCGCCAAGATCGATTTGTAGGATTTTTTTATTAGATCCTTATGTTAGATACAAATCGATGAGTCGCGAAGCAGCTCCGAAGCAAAGATTCGGAACCAAGATTTGTCAACCAAAACTTTGGTCCCGACGCGGGAAAGAACCGCGTTTTATCGCCTCGTCGCTGCCAACTAACCCTCCCCACCGCTAGGCCTAAGCAGAGCCGACCGTTTCGTAACTTTTAATAGTAGTATTCAAGTACTTAACTAAGTTAATTACAAATAATGAAATTTTTTTTATATAAAAATAGTACAAAAAATACAATTCTTTTTATTTTGTACGAATTTGTTATCCTATGTCGAGTGCCGATGCCACCAAAAGTGGGTAGTCACGTACAGACCATGAACCATCACATAAGACAGACAATTTAAGAGGATATCTGCCGAAATGATTCTACAATCTGTACGTTACTTATCAACCCTGGTTTTGAGCTAAGCTGCATATCTCACGCCAAATTACAATCAGATATAGTCCTGAGCCCACCCTGGGCTACCTTAATTATCAGAAACTACGAGTACCATATAACACTCATACCATACATGAAGAACGCTGTAATAATCAGATAAGTTCAAAAATCCCTTTCTTTATAATTACCACATTAGTGCAACGCCCGGGACATCGTTGGCATTAAGTTTTTTCTCCATACAAACTCATCTTTCGACTGCAGTTGAATATATCCTCGCAAGTTTCTTGCAATAGGACTTATGCTTGTGTGTGTGTGTCATCTTTGTGTGTGTTAGTGAGTGTATGAACACTAACACAAACAGAGAGTGCATTTGTTTGTTACTGATTGACAATCGACGCACAGCCTAAACCATAATTCATAGAAGCATGAAGTACACGAGTTTACACGTAGTTTTAGGTCTTAGTATTTTTTCGCTCACCTAAATATCTAGCTGTTGCCTGTGGCTTCGTACGCGTTAGATTTGAACCGAGTTTCAAACCACGCACCACCCTTTCAAAGTTCCCATACAAACTTTCGACACCCCATTACACACCTTTTTAAGAATTGTTTTGAAAAATCCTGAAACATGTGTCCATTTATTTTGTATATACCTAACCTCCCGCGCCTCTGTAACACCAACTCCCACTCTACAATCTACGCCTGTTTCCCATAGGTAGGCAGAGGCCACAGTTCTCCATTTGCTAGTCCTGACATCTCACACTTCATTCACTCTCATTACATTATTCATACAAACATCCCTGTGGGGATGTCCTATGGTACTCTTAGTTTTGATACTTACACCTGGAAGCCTGGTGTGAGCTCAGGACTATGTATGTGCATTGTTGTTGTTAATTCTCACATAGAAAACGGCGTAAATTTGACGTTTTCAAGAGATTTTTGTAAATATCAGCAGTTAAAACAGGATATTTACCATTATTAGATGGTTTTTTAGTTTCCAAGCAAGTATTCCCAAGGACTAGACGGAAGGGTTGACGCCAGGCAGGCGGCCGGTCATAAAACACCTTAGCCAAAACTCTTACTAACATAATGATCTTCATTATCTTCCTGCCCTTATCCCGCTCTATGTGGGGACAGCACATAAGGTTTTTGATAAGGCTAGTTTTGGCTAAGTTGTTTTATGACCGGCCGCCTGCCTGACGTCAACCTTCCTTGGGAATACTTGCTTATTGTATCTCATCATGTTGGAGAGGATACTGTCCCTTAGTCGACTTTTACGACATGCACGGGGAGAGAAGCAGCTGGACACATTCTATGTTTTTTCTTTACTCCCAGTCCAGCAGAGAAGTATATTATAGTTTATTATGTTAATATATTTTTTGTGTTATTAGAAGTCGCATAAGATATGTAGTTTAACTCACGGGAAACGGCACATAATTTGTTGAGCTAGACTAATTAGTACTCATCCAAATCAACTCCTTCCAATGGCTCTGGATCGTCCATTTGAAAGGATTGAAAGTCGACTTTATACCGCAAAATTCCTATATTTTGTAATTTTTTTTTTTAAGTTTTTTCAAAAAGTTGTTATTAATTTTCTCGAGTTTGTAATTTTTTGTCACAGTTTTGTAAAATGGATGTATTTTCGTATTTTATTTGGATTTTGTAGAAATGTGTTTGAAATAAAATTTGTTCATAGTCAAATATTATGTAAGTTTGTAATATAATTGGTTCAGTTATGATCCCACGGTGTCCAAGCAGCATTAAAGAAAAGAAAGAAAATATTATTAGTACTGTAGGTAAGAGAAAGCACAATAATGTTAATGTAAGCATAACTTTATAAAAGTGCATTATTCGGCTCAAATGACCAAATTTTTATTAATATTTCATTTATTTAAAAACTGAAGGACCAAATAAACCGGTTTGATTGAAGGAACAAAAACCAGGCTCAAAGGACCAACTATCCGGCTCGAAGGACCAATCAAAATGTACGTACCTCCGATGCCACCAAAGCCTCGCACAAACTGGCTGCCCTCCTGGCTCTTGTCGGTGATGATCTCCAGGGTGGCTCCGAAGGACTTGTAGTTGTTGGCCAGCCACTCAAGCAGAGGCTGACACTCAACCAGCTCCAGTTCAACCCCGCTCTGGAAATTTAATAAATATAACAAATCCTTACTTATATTCATCATCCTCATCATCATCTTCCTGTCCTTATCCCACTCTATGTGGGGATGGCACATAAAGTTTTTGATAAGGCTAGTTTTGGCATTATTTAGTTACCTCTTTGTCGGTGAAGTGTGACTTGTCCTTTTCTTGTTCCGGGGTGAGATGTAGAATGGTTGTCTCCTGGTTATTGGCGTGAGACTTCAGAACGTAACTGTTGACAAAGTCATAATTTTCATTAATGTTCTCATGATCTAGCGGTAACGGGTGAATGAGCCTTCGCCTTCTGACCGAAAATTCAAGATTTTATTCAATGAAATCACAATAAGAATCATTTTGAAGCCAAAAGAGCTGAGTTCAAATCAGGTCCAACGAAATTTTCTGTTTGAAAAAATGTGCGCTTTACCAGCTTTTTCCATCTGTGGTCTAGCGGTAGGGGCCCCCGCCTTATGATCCTAAGGTCGTGGGTTCACCAGCCGTGCACCAATGGAATTTCTGTTCGAAAAATTTATGTGTGCTATGCTCAAACGGCGAAGGAAAACACCGTGAGGAAACCGACATGTCGCAGAAATTCTAATATGTGCCAAGCGCACGAGAGCTCTTGAGGCGCACTTTAAATCGTCTCACCACACTGGTTCAAGAGAGCTAGTGACGCGACTAGATAGAATTGTTGAAGAAAAATGTCGTATCCGACTATATAACACAACATAATGCTGAGTCGGACCCAATTTGTAGCAGCTCATTAAGACGATTGCGAGACACTCCATTTCTAAAGTAGGTTTTTTAACATTTCTGTTTTTCATTGTATTTGTGTTAAGTATCTTATTGTTTCTTTCGTTCCTGTGTGTTGTTACAAATAAAATGATTTTCATTCTTTCTTAGAACCTGCATAGTTCGAAAACATGTGCGCGAAAGGTGCCTTCGAGGAGCATTATAATTCCTTTCACCACACTGGTTCGAAGGAATTAGTGACACGATTAGTAGTTGTACTCACCGCTGTATGTCGAGGTTCTCCCAGCAGATGAGCGTCTCGACAGAGCCGAGTTCCAACGCGCGCAAAGTGTCGTCCACACCAAAGCAGTACTTGCCCGTGTCCTGATAAAAACATACTAGGTTTTACCCATTTCATCGCGTAAAGAGTGTATGTGTATGTGTGAGTGTGTGTTTGTGTGTGTGTGTGGGTGTGTGTGTGTTTGTATGTGTGTGTGTGGGTGGGTGTGTGTGGGTGTGTGTATATGATTAACCTGAGAGATTTCGTCGAAGTAGCGTCCAATCAGCTTCTTCTCCTGGATAAACTTGACGTTCTGAAGAGACTCGGCCGCCAGCTCGATGGCCTGGTTGAAACCGTTCTCTCCTCCATAGGACACGTCTACTAGCTTTATGATCTTGGCTTGGAGACGCTGGAAACAAATGGGTTAGATTAGGGGCTTGTGCGGACAGGCTAGATTCAACCTTGTTTCAATTACTTGTCAGTGCTATGATCATTGAAATAAGGTCGAAAAGCGAAACCAATATTATAAATGCCATGTATTGTATGTGCGTGATAACTTGCCTTATTCGCTTGAATAGGCGTAAATTAAATGTAGATCAAATACTATCCCAGTAATTTCATTAATAAGGAGATTTGATATTTGATCGCCTATTGTAAGCCTGTTTAATGCGTCTTAGTATTGATATCATCACCATTTTCCTGCCCTTATCCCACTCTATTTGGGATCCAAGGATCATGCTGTAAGAGTTTTGGCTAAGGTGTTTTATGACCGGCCTGCCTGACGTCAACCCTCCTTGGGAAAACTTGCTTATTGTATCTCATCATGTTGGAGGATACTATCCCTTAGTCGACTTACGACATGCTCGGGGAGAGAAGCAGCTGGACGCATTCTATGTCTTTACTCCCAGTCCAGAGAAGAAGTACCGTTACCATTTGATCCTGAATGGAACTAGTAAAATGTCACTCACCGGATCGAACATGTCAGACTGGCTGAGCTCGGTCTTGAAATCAGCTGAACCGGCGAGAATGAGCCCCGCAACGTTTGGCCTGTCGGCGCTGATGAAGAGTTGGGTCGCTACTTCCGCCACCTGTCGACAGAAGACTTTGTAAAGTAAAGCCAAGCATAGTCAATAGTAGTGAACATAGGTTTGGAGACTCTAAGGCTCAATTTAAATTGCCGCGGAACGGAATGGAACGCCAATTTCGTCCCGAACTCTCGAGAACTCCCGCGATTGCGCCTTGAGATACGTTCAGTTGTTAGTCTAGACCAGGGGTCTGCAAACTGCGGCCCGCCATGCGCCAGTGCCATCACTCCAGCCCGCGACAACTTAAGAATAGTGCCATCAATCCGGTCCGCGACAGCCAATGTCTTATTGTTGTTACTATTGCTGTGTTTGCTTAGGTCGAGCGCTCTGCGACCAGTCTAGAAATATAGTTAAGGGCAGAAATATTAAAACTGTTTTAGCCCTTGGTACGCAAAAGCCTTGTTTGAGAACAATATATAAATAATAAATAAATAACACCAAACAGTCACATACATAGTCCTGACCCCACACTAGGATTCCCTATGTCGTGGGTATCAGAAACTACCACGGTACCACAACACCCAGACCCGGAAGAAATATTTGCAGAACTTGCAAACATTTCTTCCAAAGCGGGAATGGAACCAGCGCCTCTTGCGTCTCTGCCGAGCAATAGCCCGCCACGCCACCGAGGCCGTCCGTATGTATTGATTGCATGTGTGGATGTATGTTTACCTTTCGCACGTAATTGTGTCTCTTCTCCATACGGAGACGCGCGAAACGCAGCGCCGACTGACCTCCACGACCGTGCTTTTTCGGTAGGTCTACAGTGAACTTGTGTAATACCTAGAAATAATATAAAACAATTACAATTACTTATAATCTGAAAAGAGAATATTATCCATTTAAAAAGAACATAATTTAAAGCTGCTTCTCTCCCCGAGCATGTCGTAAAAGTCGACTAAGGGATAGTACCCTTTCCAAAATGATGGACCACCTATATGGGCGATGGGCTGCATCGTAAGACTTTAAATCAAAAGTGGCTGCAAGTTTTCTTATGGTTGCTTGTGGCTCTGCCCACCTCATTCGGGATACGGGCGTGATAATATGTATGTATATTTTAAAGTCAGAAAACAATACGGCGAAAGTTGACCGCCATATTGGAAGAAACAAAATGTCGGAAGGCCGTCATATTGAGCACGAGTTTACAAAGTGTTTGGAAACGTAATGTCGGTGCACGGCATGTGTTCAAAATAACCTTCAGATGATCATCATCATCTTCCTGCCCTCATCCCACTCTATATGGGGTCGGCACAGCATGTTCCTTGGATCATGCTGTAAGAGTTTTGGCTAAGGTGTTTTATGACCGGCCTCCTGCCTGACGTCAACCCTCCTTGGGAATACTTGTTTATTGTATCTGATCATGTTGGAGAGAATACTATCCCTTAGTCGACTTTTACGACATGCTAGGGGAGAGAAGCAGCTGGACGCATTGTATGTTTTTTCTTTACTCCCAGTCCAGTAAAGAAGGTAGGAAGAAGAAATAACCTTCAGATGATCATCATCATAAATTGTCAGACCGTATCTTGATAGACCTCCCCCCTTTTTATGCCATTCAGATCTGGATTCGGCCAATCAAATAATCGGAGTAAAAGTAAAGCAATAACGGCTCTTTCAAAATTCTCATCAGCATCAACATATATTACGAGAGCATTGGTGGTCTAGTGACAGCGGTCCCGCCTTCTAATCCTATAGTCACGGGTTCAAATCCGGTCGCGCATCAATGGATTTTTCTGCGCTATACCAGTACTCTCAAACGGCGAAGGAAAACTTCGTGTGAGAACCGGCATGTCGTAAACGAAAGTTTGAGAAACATTGTGTCAAGCCCCTTTGAAGGCGTACTTTAAATCCTTTCACCACACTAGTTCGAAAGACTCACCTCCCGAGTATTTCCTTGCAGCGTACCGAAGAGAGCCCCATTACCATCCATGACAATGAAGCCGAACTTGTTGTCGTCAGCCAGAAGAGCCGTCAGCGCCTCCGTATGGAACTTATTGTCGCAAAGGTAGAGGGAGGTGTTGATTGGCTTGAATGGCTCGAAGTCTATGTTCACCTTCTTCTCCTTGCCCTCCTCGGTGACTATCGTGCCGCAGTAGATGACGAGCCCGTTGGGAGGCACTGGCAAAAATAAAATACAAAACTTGCAACCACCCCTGATACACGGACAGGCCCATCGTCCGTATAGATAGATGGTCCATCGTGTTTCTGAGGATAGATTTTCAAACTGCGTCAGCTCGGGGAAAGAAGCAGCTGGACGCATTCTGATTTTTTTACTCCGGGCCGGAAGGGCCAATTCACGAGCAGCCAAGTCGCGCAACAGTCTTGTAAATCGAAGGTTGCGCATACAAATCCCTACCAATATGGTACGCCGCCGTCGCCGCAACCTCACTCTTCTTTCATCCTTCCTAAAATTCTGCTGAATTTCTATAAGTTTATAGTAATGATGACTAGTAAACTCACCCTTAGTGTACAGCTTCAGACGATGCTGTACCGATGTGATGGCTCCCAGCACGGATAGCCGGTTGACGCGCGACTTAATGTTTGACGCGGTACCGAACTCGTCTGCCAACATTTTCGACACGCGCGAGATCTGGTCCTTGGGTGGGATGATCAGGGAGATCATCGATGTACCGTTACTGCAAGAAATTTTCAAGGTTAGTGTGGTGATGTCAATAAAGTGTCAGTGTTAGGCTGACACTAGCAGCGTTCAGACGCGCCCTCACTCGCCTTGTAATGGCGAGCAGACGAAGAGGTTGCGCCGAGGCCTAGGTTATATGGGACAGGGCTGAAACCCTTAATATAAGACTTAGACAGACAACATTAGACTAAACTGATGCATATAGAAACGTGTCCTTTTTGCACAAGCTTTCTTTATGTAAGGCGAGCACTGAGAAAGGATTTTCAAAAATTCATTACCAAAGAATGTTCATGACATTAAAATAGAGAATAAATTTCTATACAATTTGTATAGAAATAAGTAATTTTTGAAGGCTCAGGTAAATGAAAATATCACGTTTAGTTTTCAGAATAATCTCATAAGCATGGAGATTTTAAGTGATATACATTGCTTGAGGATACAGCCGTGACCCTGTGGGGTCTATTCGTCCCCCGCATGTTGCGGAATTGCACATGCGCTGTTGCAACTGCGGCGCTGTACATGCGCTCTTGAGCGGCGGCGCCGCGGCGGGTCGATCGAGCCGGAATCTAATTGAGTGATTCTCGGTAGTCTATCCATCCCCCGCATGTTGCGGAGTTGCACATGCGCTGTTGCAACTGCGGCGCTGTACATGCGCTCTTGAGCGGCGGCGCCGCGGCGGGTCGATCGAGCCGGAATCTAATTGAGTGATCCCCGGTAGTCTATTCGTCCCCCGCATGTTGCGGAGTTGCACATGCGCTGTTGCAACTGCGGCGCTGTACATGCGCTCTGAGCGGCGGCGGCGGATCGATCGAGCCACGCCCACCAGGCATTGTGATTCCTTTGAACCCGAGTGAAAAAAGAGATTCTCACTAATTCGGTTGTCTTTTTTGCTTGATAATAATTATCAAGCAGAAAGTAATTTCTTAAAAATGAATGATTCTCGGTAGTATATCCGTCCCCCGCATGTTGCGGAGTTGCACATGCGCTGTGCAAATGCGGCGCTGTACATGCGTTCTTGAGCGGCGCCGCGGCGGATCGATCGAGCCACGCCCGATCACCAGGCAGAGGTTAAGTAAGTTCGTTTGAGCGGATATAAAAACATGTATGACGATTGAAATAAACTCTTTTGTCTTTCGTTATGGGTGATCGTAATGTTCCCTTTATTACATCAGTTTTAAATAGTGACAGCAGAATTTATAGTTTTTATTATCAGATTTGCTAACAAAATAAACATAATTATTCAATATAAATCAAAGTCGAGAATCTGTAATAACCGATATGGAAAACAAAACGTCGTAATTGCAGAGCATTAGAAACTAATTGCGGAATTTTAGAAACAGCAAACTAATATGTTGCTCAAAATAACTACCTACCTTAAACTTTACTGCAGTAATGATCTGTCTACGATACGCTGCGACGACTAAGGCACGCCGCCCTAGCCCCGGGCGTGGTTTCCTTCGGCTTCCTCATCAGTTATCATTTGCAATTCAATTTTATTGGCTGATTCCTCTGCTGCAGTTCTTTTTGCATAAAATTTTAGTTTTTTTATCACCATCGTCATTCTTATGCCTTGTTCGTGCTGATCCAAAGGTCTGCCTTGCTGAATCCTTCTCCTCTCTATTACGTCATCTCTTTCTTGAATATACCATAATGATTTCAAAACATTATCAAAAGACATGTCGGATGAAACGCGTAAGATTTTCTTGATACGGGCGCAAAAGGTAAGCTTTTCGTCTGAAGACCGGACAACTGTTGAGACCAAAGCAACACGCGCGCGTTCTGGTCAAGCTGTTACTGTTCAATGAGCGATCTCTGGGCGTGCGGTAGACTCGCCGCGGAATTGCACATGCGCTGTTGCAACTGCGGCACTGTACATGCGCTCTGAACGGCGGCGGCGGATCGATCGAGCCACGCCCACCAGGCATTGTGATTCCTTTGAACCCGAGTGAAAAAAGAGATTCTCACTAATTCGGTTGTCTTTTTTAGAAAGTAATTTCTTAAAATGAGTGATTCTCGGTAGTATATCCGTCCCCCGCATGTTGCGGAGTTGCACATGCGCTGTGCAAATGCGGCGCTGTACATGCGTTCTTGAGCGGCGCCGCGGCGGATCGATCGAGCCACGCCCGATCACCAGGCAAAGGTTAAGTAAGTTCGTTTGAAACATGCATGACGATTGAAATAAACTCTTTTGTCTTTTGTTATGGGTAATCGTTCGTGAATTATAATAACGTTCCCTTTATTACATCAGTTTTAAATAATGTCAGCAACTAATTTATATTTTGCGTTTCATTAATTTAGTTATATTATGCCTAAAAGCATACGCTATACCATTTTTGGAGTTGTTGATTACTAGGTCTGAGCCTGGTAGAGGTTAAATAAGTTCGTTTGTCGTAAAGTCGTGAATCTGTAATAACAGATATGTCAAACAAAACGTCCTAACTGAAGAGCATTAGAAACCCGTTTGACACAGAGCGTATTAAAAACTAAAATAAATATAATAACTATTCCACAGTTGCACAAACCCGATGTGACCGAGGGAAAATGTTAAGTGAGTTCGTTTAAGCGGGTAGAAATTCAAAGAATATAACAATTAGATTTTGGAGATTCCGTAGGATTCACTGTTGCAAACGAAACATCGTAAATGCGGAATTTTAGAAACAGCAAATTAATATATTGCTTAAAATAACTACCTACCTTAAACTTTACTGCAGTAATGATCTGTCTACGATACGCTGCAACGACGAAGGCACGCCGCCCTAACCCCGGGCGTGGTTTCCTTCGGCTTCCTCATCAGTTATCATTTGCAATTCAATTTTATTGGCTGATTCCTCTGCTGCAGTTCTTTTTGCATAAAATCTTAGTTTTTTTATCACCATCGTCATTCTTATGCCTTGTTCGTGCTGATCCAAAGGTCTGCCTTGCTGAATCGTTCTCCTCTCTATTACGTCATCTTTTTCTTGAATAGACCATAATGATTTCAGAACATTATCAAAAGACATGTCGGATGAAACGCGTAAGATTTTCTTGATACGGGCGCAAAAGGTACAGCTAAGCTTTTCGACTGAAGACCGGACAACTGTTGAGACCAAAGCAACACGCGCGCTTTCTGGTCAAGCTGTTACTGTTCAATGAGTGATCTCTGGGCGTGCGGTAGACTCGCCGCGGAATTGCACATGCGCTGTTGCAACTGCGGCGCTGTACATGCGCTCTGAGCGGCGGCGGCGGATCGATCGAGCCACGCCCACCAGGCATTGTGATTCCTTTGAACCAGAGTAAAAAAAGAGATTCTCACTAATTCGGTTGTCTTTTTTGCTTGATAATAATTATCAAGCAGAAAGTAATTTCTTAAAAATGAGTGATTCTGGATAGTATATCCGTCCCCCGCATGTTGCGGACTTGCACATGCGCTGTGCAAATGCGGCGCTGTACATGCGTTCTTGAGCCTCGCCGCGGCGGATCGATCGAGCCACGCCCGATCACCAGGCAGAGGTTAAGTAAGTTCGTTTGAGCGGATATAAAAACATGCATGACGATTAAAATAAACTCTTTTGTCTTTCGTTATGGGTAATCGTTCGCGAATTATAATAACGTTCCCTTTATTATTACATCAGTTTTAAATAATGTCAGCAACTAATTTATATTTTGCGTTTCATTAATTTAGTTATATTATGCCTTAAAGCAAAGCATACGCTATGTCATTTTTGGAGTTATTGATTACTAGGTCTGAGCCTGGTAGAGGTCAAATAAGTTCGTTTGCGCTAGTAACCAAAGGAATTTATAGTTTTATCAGTTGTTTGTTAACGAAATAAACATATTATTCAATATAAATCACAAAGTCGAGAATCTGTAATAACCGATATGGAAAACAAAACGTCCTAACTGCAGAGTATTAGAAATCCGTTTGACACAGAGCGTATTAAAAACTAAAATAAATATAATAACTATTCCGCCAATACCCGTCACGTCACGCCATACCCGTGTGACCGAGGGAAAAGGTTAAGTGAGTTCGTTTAAGCGGGTAGAAATTCAAAGAATATAACAATTACATTTTGGCGATTCCGTAGAATTCACTGTTGCAAACGAAACATCGTAAATGCGGAATTTTAAAAACAGCAAATTAATATGTTGCTTAAATAAAATAACTACCCACCTTAAACTTTACTGCAGTAATGATCTGTCTACGATACGCTGCAACGACGAAGGCAAGCCGCCCTAGCCCCGGGCGTGGTTTCCTTCAGCTTCCTCATCAGTTATCATTTGCAATTCTATTTTATTGGCTGATTCCTCTGCTGCAGTTCTTTTTGCATAAAATCTTAGTTTTTTTATCACCATCGTCATTCTTATGCCTTGTTCGTGCTGATCCAAAGGTCTGCCTTGCTGAATCCTTCTCCTCTCTATTACGTCATCTCTTTCTTGAATAGACCATAATGATTTCAGAACATTATCAAAAGACATGTCGGATGAAACGCGTAAGATATTCTTGATACGGGCGCAAAAGGTACAGCTAAGCTTTTCGACTGAAGACCGGACAACTGTTGAGACCAAAGCAACACGCGCGCGTTCTGGTCGAGCTGTTACTGTTCAATGAGTGATCTCTGGGCGTGCGGTAGACTCGCCGCGGAATTGCACATGCGCTTTTGCAACTGCGGCGCTGTACATGCGCTCTGAGCGGCGGCGGCGGGTCGATCGAGCCACGCCCTGCTCGGATCTTAACGGCTCAGGCCTGAATTGTTCTCCTAAAATGTACAATTCCCAAAACGTCTGCGTTTTCACAATGTTTAGCACTTCTTTCAAACTTTAACACCCTCTACACTCCGTTTTAGGGGTATCTTATCTACTTTTGAAACCATTTTAGTACCGACTTTTATCAAATTTATTGAAGAATTTTAATGCCAAGTTTTAAGTTTGTAAGTACCAGGAATACGATTTTTCATACAAACGTTTTTACCCCTTTTCACCCCCTTAAGACGGATATTCCCTCAAAATTTCAAGTATCTACCACCAGCGGTTTAGGCTGTGCATTGTCTCACAGTCAGTCAGGACGAATATTCTTATAATACGGAATAGCTACAAACAAATACGACGTGTGACACCGCCCATCAAGAGCTAAGTGATAAACATTAATGACCAGAAAATTACAGGAATCAGAAGTCTTAAACTAATTTCACAAGGTCAAAGTCAAAGTCAACATTTTTTATTTCATAAACTCACGGGGATCACTTGGGCACGTCTTAAATCTGCGTTGCATTTACACCTGCTCGTAACGCGACCAAGCGTGGAAGATACAGGCAAGAAACCACGCTTAACTATTTTTTTGGAAAACGATCCCTTTATGGAGTTGGAACATTGTTCAGTCCCAAGCATTTTTGTCTTCTATATAATCAGATATTTTATAGTAAGCTTTTTTAAACAACTTTCGTTTTATTAGAGTTTTAAATGTATTAACTGACTCATCATCTCGCTTGGAACCTTGTTAAAGAAGCGTACACATTGCCCTTTAAATGATTTGTTAACTTTATCTCGCCTAATCGTGGGTACAGCGAGTTTATCCTTATTTCTAGTATTAACACTATGATTATCCCCATTTTTCTTAAAATTACTAACATTTTTATGTGCGTAAGGAGCAAATGACGTCATTCAGGAGTGGACCCCGCCCTATTCTATGACGCAGTGATACTGCAGCATTGCACATGCGTTGTGGGCAGTAGAAAGTGCGGCAAAGCACATGCGCCCTGACAGTCGCTTGGTCGAATCGACCCCGTACGGTTAAAGACATGAAAGAGGGTTATGTTCATTTTCTCAATCGCACCTACCATAAACATCATTTTTTTAATTGTCTCCTGATGTAACATGGCTTGTCATTCAGCAACCAGACAAAAAAACAAGGCCTGAAAATGTCTAAATAAGGATGATTGTTTGTATGTTCGTCACACTCTATTTTTAACCGATTTTGATGATTATTTTGCTGGTAAAACATGGTAACCCCGTGAAACATTATATAGGTAGGTTTTATTCGTTTTGGAAATGGGCCAGGTCAAGAGTACCCTAAACCGACGAGCATGCATGAGGAATGTGATGAGAGTGAAGGAAGCAAAAGAAGTATGTCAGGATCGTAGCAAATGGAGATCCGTGATCTCTGCCTACCCCTATGGGAAACAGGCGTGATTTTATGTATGTATGTATGTTATTCGCAATTAATCCAAGGATCATGCTGAGCCGACCCCACATGGAGTGCGATGCGGGCAGGAAGATGATGACTGACAAGACCATCAACGCAGAACCTAAACCATCTATGTATGTACTCGTATCACCAGTTCTCCAGAACCAGTGTGGTGAGAGGATTTAAAGTGCTCCTCAAAGGCTCATTTCGTGCACTTTACGACATGCCGTTTCCCTCACGATGTTTTCCTTCACCGTTAGATACTAATCTAAACCATAAGTCCTCGCATGAAACTTAAATGGTATGATAGGTGTACTAAGAAAGGAATTTCCGAAATCCAACTCCTAGATGACGCAGAGGAAAAAAGAAGTTTAAAAATATAGTATCCTCTACAACATGATTAATCATCTATATGGCCGATGGGCTGATCACCTGTCACCATGGTTCACCATATACATCTTAGGACTTTGAATCAGCAGTGACTACAAGTTTTCATAAGACTACTGCTCTGCCTACCCCATTATACGGGCGTTGTTTGGAAACGAACCAAACAGTAAAGATAAGTTAGAGTACAACTGCTAAGGGATGCTAAAGGGTGGTAACTCCGAAGAGAATCAAAAACCGAACCTGTCGAGTGTCGGACGTACACTTGTTTATTGAGTTTACGAATTGTTGTAACTAGGGCAATGCTAGCTAAGCTAAAATCAATACAAATTTATTTGTACAAAATATGTATGAGCTGAATGTGTGCGTTAGCTCGTAAAGGCGTATACTAGTGATGGGACTCGAATCACATTTGATTCGAATGATGACAGATAAAACTTAATTCGAATGAGATTTTATGTTGATTCGAAGCATCGCTTGATTCGATTGGTCGAGTTGATTCGAACCCACGATCTGAATCGAATCAATTTCTTTGTTACGTGAGTAGTACGCCTAGCGATGGTTGTAATTGGAGACCTACGTCCTGCAGTGGACTGTTATAGGCCGACGATGATGATGATTCAAAAATGTATCTAAGTGTTTTTTATTTATCTAAAAGTATCTATTGTTCGAATCATCAATCAATTCGAATCAAGGGTTAATTCGAGTCATGATTCGAGTCCCATCACTAACATTATACACACATAAAAAACTCTACGCCAACAAACTCGCGGGGAGCTCCACCCAGCTACAAGTAATTAAATTTATGTAAAATCGCTGCATAGCTGTATGCGATGACTATGTTCGGTTTTGGCTCTAACTAAATGCTGATAGGAATGTCTAGGACTAAATGTGGTATATTATCATAATTATGTAGCTAGTTTTTATTTTTGTATATATGTGTAATATTTTATTACTCTATTTTAGTCTCCTATAAAGCACTACCTCTGTTTGTTCCCCAAATTTCACATAGCTGGAAGAAAATGCTAATTAGCATTAAGTTCGCCTATGTACATGTTATTTCTTGTGAAATAAAGAATTTTCTATCTATCTATAAGCACAGCATTTTCAAGGTCACCTACCCGAAGAGTACCATCGGGTCTGTCAGCGGGCAACATCTTACAGACCGTAACAGGTAAACTTGAAATTGCCGCTATTACAACAAATAATAAAATAAAAGGGGAGGCATACAAGACGATGTATGGAAACCTTCGCGTGCGAATTCGACTCGCACTTGGCCGGTTTTTTATATTCAAATACTCGTATGCTTTCTTTAGAATGAACGAAGCGAGAGTAGTATGTCAGTTCCGTAGCAAATGGAGTCTCTGCCTACCCCTATGGAAAGCTGTATTTTGCAATGTATGCAAAATGTAAATATGCTACCGCCCAATGGTTAAACGACATCGTGGGAGGCATATACCGACTGTAGAAACTGTATTCCTCACAAAAATCCCCTCACATCTCTCAGACTCCGGATTATTTTAACAAATATGTAAAACCATAAATTAAATAATACTAATATTATAAATGCGTAGATGTGAGGATGTGTAGATGTGTAGATATGACGACGTATGTTTGTGCTGGAATAATATATAGGCTACTTTTCGTCCGGATACCACGCAAGCGAAGCCGCGGGCGAAAGCTAGGAATAACCTTTCGAGTGACGTAAAAAATTAAGTATATTTAAAATAATTCAGAATTATCCATTTCATTTTAGAGTGTCAACAGACGAAAGCTCCGCTTAGAGCAAAATGTTGCAAGCGATCGTCCATAATGACACAAGGCTTGAAAAAGGGTGAGGGGCGGAAAATATCACGAGGGTTGATATATCACGTGAATTTATTTTTTATATTATTAGAGTAGCTGCCGCCCGCGGCTCCGCTCGCATGGTGCCCGGATAAAATTGCCTATATGTTAATCCAGCACATGTACCTACAATGTATATTCCAAGTTTCATTCAAATCCGTTCGGCCGTTTAGGCGTGAAAGAGTATCAAACATCTATACTTACAAACTTTTGCGTTTATAATATCAGTAGGAATAGTAGGATTATAGTACTCTCACAACGGTGAAGGAAAACATCGTGAGGAAACCCACGGCTTAGTCAGCTCCGTACGTATTGACCATGTCTTTCCTATGGACAAGGCCAACTAAGCTGGGAGGATGGAATAGGTTCTGGGCAAGCCTACTCCATCTTAATTCGTCCTGCAGCGTCCCGTTTGTGAAGGTAAAAGTTGCCTCCTGACGCTGTATAAATCATCTACTATAGATGGTAAAAAGGCCTTAGTATCACCAGGGAGAGGGAGGCGGGTTTATAAAGTTCCTAAATAACATCACGTGATTATTGGACGAGTCCTAAGCTGTTGTAAGCCTTACTATGTACTAGTATTGAATGACATTTTACTCAAAAAAGCTTATTATTCTATTAACGAGTTCTTTAATGATTCAAACATAATTTTGTAAGTCGGCACCCAGGGTTATTTATTTTAATTTAATTGAATTTTATGTTTGTTATTTTATTTAATTTCTTTGCTTTGACATTTTCTAAATTGACATTGACTAACTTGACATTAAATAAATATTGTCACTTTATAAATGTTTGTACGGCCTACCGCCAGAATCTAGAGATCTAAGTTTTTTAACCTAACACCTATTATGTATATTGTACCTAGGTTCACAGACAAATAAATGATTTATGATTTATTTATTTATGGTGACCCAACACTCCGGCCTTATAGTGTAGACAGCATAAAGAACGAGAGTCGAAGCGGAGTCGAGGCATGAGCACATTAAAATAACTAAATAGAATCAGATTTTTTAGAGCCTCGACTCTCCTGTGGACAACGCGGCTTAAAGTGACTTGAGAAGCTTGTGTCAGTGACGCCGCGACAGCGCTCGTACTGTACGTTCAACGTAACTTGACATTCGTGAAGTTTGCAGTTTCGATGCGCAGTAGACAATTTAGTATGAAAAAGCTACACTGCGCATGACCAACAGCTAACTTCACGCATGTCAAGTTACCTTGAACGTAGTACACAGATGTGTTGAACGTCATTCGCCGCTTCATTGACACTTCACTCGAATGAGTATACATTTTTAGAGCGGTATCACACTGGCGATTCGTGAACGTATTTCCAACGAAGCGACTAGAAAAAAGTTCACAAAAAAAGAGAAAAAAAGCTGTTGTATTAAATGATGATACTACTCTGCTGGACTGGTAGTAAAGAAAAAACATAGAATGCGTCCAGCTGCTTCTCTCCCCGAGCATGTCGTAAAAGTCGACTAAGGGATAGTATCCTCCAACATGATGAGATACAATAAGCAAGTATTCCCAAGGAGGGTTGACGTCAGGCAGGCGGCCGGTCATAAAACACCTTAGCCAAAACTCTTACAGCATGATCCAAGGGTCATGCTGTGCCGACCCCACATAGAGTGGGATAAGGGCAAGATGATGATGATGTATTAAATGATGTTGTAGGCCGTAAAACTTGGATTATGATCTTCGTGATAGAAGCTTGCCTAGAGCGAAGACCACAGACATTGTGTGAAAGTTTCATTCATAAAGAAATCTTACAATGTTATTCAGGTTTGTATTCTAATTATCTAAGTTTAGTGTTTTTACAGCTAAGGATCTACTCCAAGGATCATGCTGTGCCGACCCCACATAGAGTGGGATAAGGGTAGGAAGATGATGAGTTTTTACAGCTGTAACAAATTATTCTTCATTTACAAAAAATACTTACCCCCGCGCCATCTCTAGACTTTTTATCAGCTTCTTGATCTTCCATATCTCGACATTCCGATCGGCGGAGTGTTCCTCAGACTCCATTTTATCACTTCACTATTATAATTGCAATGACGTCAGTACGAAGCCATAGGCTTTTTAACGTTGTAGCGTTTTGGAGAAACACCAGGTCAAGAGCACCCTAAACCAGGAATGCATAAAGAATGTGATGAGAGGGAATGAAGGGAGATTAGTACGTCAGGATCGCAGCAGGAAAAAGGCGATGTTTTGTATGTATGTGTTATAGTCAAACCTCGAAGCTCCGGCACTCCTAGGTTTGCCCAGTCAAACCTCAGGTCTGACTAAACGTCTTGGAAAAAGTCCAACCAATAGCGTGTTTCTGAAGCGCTCGTGGCGTAGCTTGCTTAGACGTTCTTGATTGATCGTTAAAGTTAAGTAACGTGCGCGGTCACAATTTGAATGGGTGACCGCAAGTAGCATTACGAGCTGAGCGGATCCGTGCTTCGGAGGGCACGTTAGAGTTGTTAAGCCATGACGGAGGCCTTTAGGCGGCCTAAAAACTCCGTCACAAGAGTAAGCCACTAGTTAACACGATCTTACTTCAGTGACATAGCTAGACTCTGGAGCCCAATTCTCGGGACTTTGATCACATTCGATAAATATCTACAAAGCTGTCAAAATATCGAATGAATTGAAACTTCCGTATTTTCGAGAAGTCACTGTCGATAAAATCCATGATAAATCGTTCAATATGCATCGAGTCGTCTCAGAAGCACTCGACAGTGTTTGTTGTTTTTTATGTAAAATTTTAAATATTTCGTCGTTTGTTTTTGTTTTTTTTTTGTGGTCAACATGATTGAGGAAGCCGAAATTGCAGCGTCCACACTACTGAGACGACGTCGGGTCGAGTGGAGTGTTGATAATGTATGGAAATAGAGATACGCAGATTAAAAAAAACCGCTTGTCCAAAAATCTTACGGTGGCTATAATGAACATGCATAATATTAGTAGTATATCTATTATGCTCGAGAATACGCTTTTCGGCACGGGATCGATATGATATTAGATATAAACTGCGATAGATATATATCATATCACGTAAGTATCGAATGAGGCGAGAATTGGGCTCCTGGACTGTTGCCAAAAGGGGGCCAACGCGTGCGGGAAATGAGGGTAGGTTTACACTGGATTGTGTTTTACTGCAATGCGGCAGTGTCTAGACGTTTTCTAATCGATACAGAGATTCGGGTACTTGAACCTATATCACAGAATAAGAGATGCGCCCAGTGGGCGAATGGTGAAGTAACCCCCGAATACTCAAACGCGACTCAGAGTTGAGCACGTCTCAAGTCACGGTTTTTGAGTTTTTAATGAAAATCTGTCAAAAACTCGTCTCTTCAGACGTGCTCAACTCTGAGATACGTTTGAGTATTCGGGGTCAGTCTATTAATTATATTGATGACGAGGTAGGTATAATGACGACCTCGGTGGCTTGGCGGACGAGTGCTTGGCTGAGACGCGGGTTCGATTCCCGCAGCGGGAGAAATGTTTGTATGTCCTGCAAATATTTTTTCCGGGTCTGGATGTTATGTATTTGCAAAAATATGTATAAATTAAATTGTATTCTATCAGCCATCTGGTTCCCATAGTACAAGCTTTACTTAGTTTAGGGCAAGATGGCGCTGTGTGAAATGTACACAAATGTTAATATTACAACACCCAGACCCGGAAGAAATATTTGCATAACATGCAAACATTTCTTCCGTAGCCGAGAATTGAACCCGCGCCTTATGCGTCTCAGCTGAGCACGCGCCCGCCACGCCAACCAGGTCGCCGCCGAAATGGATGATGATGGTACATCACCCTTTAGAAAAGGCGTGGATCCATATCACTCGTTCATGAGATCGAAAATAGCGGTTCTCTTAGCGTCCATATCCTTCGTAGACAACTTTTTATAGAATGCGGCTACCTTTGTAGGGTTTCTATACCCTAGCGGGTAGCTAGCTATCTATGATTTTAACATGGCGGTTCGAGACGCCCGGAAAACGCGTGTGTCTTCAGCGAGTGCCACGGAGCGACTGAGGACACCACAGCATGATATTCCACCGCATTGCTCCATCTGACGCACTGCAGAGTGTTAGGAAGTTGCTATTTTGAAGCTTAGTGCAGCGTGTTATGGTTCAATTTGTTTTAGCGATGAGACTTGCATTGGGAAAACTGCGAATTTCGAGCTTAGGTACAATGTTATATGGGTTATTTTAGTTTAAAAGAGACATCCATTCAGTAATTTCCTTGCTTCCAGTAAAAAATACTGAGCGTTTAATAGTTTAAGTTAACCCTAATGGGGTGGGCAGAGCCACAAGTAAACATAATAAAACTTGCAGCCACTTCTGATTTAGTCCTAAGATGGATATGGTGAACCATGGTGATAGGCGATCAGACCATCGCACATGTTGGAGAGGATACTATCCCTTAGTCGACTACAAGTACTCATAATATGGAGTAGGAAAGGCAGGGTGGATTTTTGCAAAACACGCAAATGATATCGACGGAAGAAAGCGATTTTGTCGTATCTTAAAATATTCAATTTTACACCAGAGCAAAAACACCTTTATTTACAGCAATTAGTCGTGTGAACAGTAAAAAAACTAGGAAAAAATCAAGGGCTTATCATAAAATTTTTCATCGTAGAAAGACGAGACATAGACCATTCGACGCGGCTTTTTTTGCTTATCAACAATCAAGTTTTAAGTCATAAAAATTTTTGAGAATGACATTTCCGCTTTCCGCCGTCGATATGAAAGTAACTATATTATTATCAGCCTGTATTGTCCCACTGCTGGACAAAGACCACCTTCCCCTTTCACCGTTTGGCTCTTTCTTGATTCAATGGCAATCAGTTTTCCAGGTGTGCGTCCAACAGGTCCCGTCACCTTCCGCTTGGTCTGCCACATTGCCGTTTAACAGTACAGTATAGTCATTTTTAATTCTCTGCTGGACTGGGAGTAAAGAAAAAACATAGAATGCGGTCGAGCTGCTTCTCTCCCCGAACATGTCGTCAAAGTCGACTAAAGGATAGTATCCTCTAACATGATGAGATACAATAAGCAAGTATTCCCAAGGAGGGTTGACATCAGGCAGGCGGCCGGTCATAAAACACCTTAGCCAAAACTCTTACAGCATGATCCAAGGTTCATGCTGTGCCGACCTCACAGAGTGGGTTAAGGGCGGGAAGATGATGATATAGTCATTTTTACAGTTCCGTACCCGAAGGGTGCCAATGGGACCCTATTACTAAGCCTCCGCTATCGGTCTGTCCGTCCGTCTGTCAAAGGGATTTATCTCATGAATTGTAATAGGTAGAGTTGAAATTTTAAAGAGTATGTATTTCTATTGCTACTATAATAAATAGTAATTATACTAGTAATAGTCACTGAGTAAGTAAGCTCGTATGAGCTAGTAGCCAACTCTTGTGATGGAAATTTTAGGCTGCTTAACGACTTAAAAGCCGGAACTGACAATTTAACATACCCTCCGAAGCATGGAAGCACTCTCATAATGCCACTTGCGGTCACCCATCCCAATTGTGACCGTGCACAACGTTGCTTAACTTCAACGATCAATCAAGAACGTCTAAGCAAGCTACGCCATGATTGCTTCAAGTAATAGTCACTTAGAAAAAGGTAAAGAGCGGAGGGAATGGAGGAGGCCTTTGCCCAGCAGTGGGACATAGAGGGTTAGCATTAAACTTTTCGTCAATTAGATTTTATGCTTGGAACCATGTCATTTTTACCACAAAGATGATATGGTTAAAAAAGGAGGGAATGCAGAGATGACAGAAGGGAATGAAATAAGAGAACATGCTGTGTCGACCCAACATAGAGTGGGATAAGGGCAGGAAGATGATAAATGCATTCTTACCTAGTTTAAAACACGCAGATGTTAATTAAAACGTCGACTGACGTCACTGCAATTAGTTCTACTAAAACGAGATCCACCCTACACGGTGACCTTTCAGCAACTACCCTTACGTATGTACTGAGTCATCACATAACCTATAACAGCATCTTATGTCGTAGCACTAAGGTCCATTTTCGCGTGAAACGGTGAAAAGAGGCATGCGACAAGACCTGTAGTTCATTTTATGAGTGCGCAAAACGGCGCAGAGCGGTATTTGCCAGATATCGATTTTTCCGACGCCATTTTTAAGGAATGAAGGAGAAGCGTGATGATAGAGATATAACAACAACAAACAACTTACCCTCTCGCCATCTCCAAGCTCTTTATTAGCTTCTTTATCTTCCAAATCTCGACATTACGATCGGCTGAAGTCTCGTCCTGACTCGACATATTCAATTAGTAACTTTTGACACCGTAAAAACAGAATTCCTGAGCAAATTATCGGATTTCAGTCTTTAAAATACCCGCTTTCAACATTAAATATGTTGTAATACGAAGAAAGGGGTCTGTGTTGTGGACGTGAGCTGCTTTAAACCAGATAAAACCGGACTTGCTGAACACCACGACACTGCACTTTGTAAAAAGTCCACTTTCGCTACTCCCGATGTCTTTAATATCCTGCAACGCGAGGATTAGGTATTGTTCTTATTCCGTTCCCATGTGGGTTATGGAATTATTGTCGTGGGAGAAAAGATGACGTTGATCAAAATAATAAGACGCGGCGCGGCGAGTACACTCGTTGTCGTCGGCCGCTAAAAGGGTTGCCAGATATGGGTTCCTCAAGTTCCTTACATTTTCTTTCTAAAGCATGTGATTTACCGTTATATCTCACCAAAGAGGAGCTTTAATTTCAAGAAATGTATATCCATTCATTTGAAATGACTATGTAGCAAAGAAATGTATAAAAATATACAAGCTACAAAAATATACAAGTAACAGATTTAATGTTTAGTCTTGCTTGTTCAAGTATGCCGAAGTTACCATTACAATAATAATTGAACACTCTATGTTAAAATGAAACGCTGCGAAATCACTCCGTATTAAAATTGTCCTACTCCACCAGTCATCTGGTCATCACCACACCTCGCGACGCGTCGCTAGGTGTGAAATGGAGCTGGGCAGGACACGTCGCGACGACGTGTCCTGCCCAGCCCCATTTCAAACCGGGCCGTAGGCCTCTTAGGCCATTAAAATAATATAATTATGTATAATAGCAGAAACCAACAGAACGAACGATTTAGTGTTGCCTGCCGCTGCGATGACCGCATGCGAATTTGATTCCCAAAAAAGTTGGAGTGCATTTTAACATGGTAGGACATTTTTTTTAAACTGTCACTAACAGGAAGAAAATGGAATTGTCTGTGGTTTCTTCACAGATTAAATAGCTATTGTGCTTGATTGTGTATTGTACTCTCGCACGGGCAGTCAGCCCGTCAAGTGTCAATGTCAAACCGACAAATCAATATTATTTTGAGGTTATGATCACGATATGTTATGTAGTAAATTTAGGAGAATTTTAATAAATAAGACTGCATATATCTGTAATGTACAGTGTCGTTGTTTAGTCACGACCCGCCTGATACTGAAACAATGTCGTATAGACGAGTTGCTCGCCTCAATAAAAAATAAAAGAGAAATTCGTGTCATGTCTTCGGTCAGATTTATTTTACGAGATTTCGGTGTAAATAAACTGCGGAGCGTGTGGACTCGTAGTGTGAACGTCGGTAATGTTGTTAGGAGGTACAGGAAGGACAGAAGCGTGCGCGATGTGATTGTTTCCTTCCGCCAGGCGTTCTTTCGTCCGAGGCGAACCTTACTTCTTTCAGCGACTGCAGCTTACAAAGCTAAGGATGATGATGATGATAAGTCACACAGTTGTGATCAGGATATCACTGATGAAGAGTTGGAGGTAAATTTCCATCAACAATCTACATAGATAACTATTAAATAGTTGTTTACTATGACAGTCCCAAGGTCAACCAAGTCATAGCTCTTAGCTCTATAGATGCAGTATCTATGATCTGAAATTCTTTGCAAACAATGACCTTTTGTAAATACAAAGAGATCTATAAATAACAACAATAGGAAGCTTTTCGAAAAGTCATCTTTATTACCTTCATTGTAACTTGCTTTGTTCTATAAATTTTTAAAGGTAAAATAATATCACCCTAATGAAGGTCACTTTTTATTCAACCTGTGGATTCCAGGGGTTGTAAGTTTTGCCCTGGGACATGAGGTGTATTTCTTTTCTTTTTGCTTCAGTTTTTTTAACTTGGTCAATTACTGTCTTGATTTCTGAAATATTTAAAGTATCTGCGCACATACCTGGACCAAATCAGTGACGTTTTGGGTCAAGAGAACCCAAAGCCAAAGAGGAATGTATGCATGAGGAATGTAATGAGAGTGAATGTATGAAAGAAGTACATATGTCAGGATCGTAGCAAATTGAGATTTATAAGTATAATATGCCTGAATAATTCTTATAATCTGAAAGAATAAACTACTTTTAATTTTTGAATTTTTCACCCTGAAAGTATATTAGAGAAGCCTATAATAATATTCTTTATTCGTACACAAGATTTATTACTAAGGCCTTTTACCATCTATCATTATAGTAGATGATTTATACAGCATCAGGAGGCAACTTTTACCTTCATGAACGGGACGCTGTAGTGCCCGGGACAAATTAAGATGGAGTAGGCTTGCCCAGCACCTATTCTAGTTTAATACTCAATATTCGTTACAGGCGTTGCTGTCAGAACTTGAGACGGTGGGAAAGCTGTCCCAGGCTCTGTACTGCACAACCTGTAATCGACGTTTGGTGATTGATAAAAGACAGCCTGGAGTGAGATACTGCTTGTAAATATAAATTTCATTTTTAGGAGGGCTTAATGTGTATGCACTCTCTACCAGCCAACCTATGATATAACTTATATTATGACATTTTTTTGTTTGATTATGTATGATGCTTTAAATTTTGACTTTTACAATTTGAATTCATTAACTTAGAATACATTAGTAGGTGTGCTGGAATAACATATTGGCTACTTTTTGTTTGGATACCACGCGAGCGAATCAGCGGGCGATAGCTAGTTAAAAATAAATATAACATACATTATTTATAAATGTGTCTGAATGTCTGAATTTTTATCTGAATTGGCATTGTGTTATCAAAAAAAAAATTCAAAATTTTTAACTTTATGTATTCCCAAGGAGGGTTGACGTTAGGCAGGTGGCCGGTCATAAAACACCTTAGCCAAAACTCCACATAGAGTGGGATAAGGGCAGGTAGATGATGATGGACTATGTTGTATGATTTCAGATGCAAGGAGTCACCCAGTCCAGACACGTCGGAGGACGGATGGGAGCCTTACATGGAGGCTGAGGATGTCATCATCTGGAGGAAGGAGTACAAGCCGGGGCAAGGACTCTATGCTTATAAAGGTTGGTTCAAAATACAAATCTTACTTATATTATAAATGCGAAAGTTTGTATGTATGGATGTTTATTGCTGGATTAACATTATAGGCTATTTTTTATCCGGGTACCACGCGAGCGAAGCCGCGGGCAGCAGCTAGTTAGGTATATACAAGAAAAATCCAAGCCTAGGCTAGTCGTTCGCTACAATAAGTTTGATTATCATAACCATCATCATCATCATCATCATCATCTTCCTGCCTTCATCCCACTCTATATGGGGTCGGCAGTTTTGGCTAAGGTGTTTCATGACTGGCCGCCTGCCTGACGTCAACCCTCCTTGGGAATACTTGCTTATTGTATCTCATCATGTTGGAGGATACTATCCCTTAGTCGACTTTTACGACATGCTCGGGGAGAGAAGCAGCTGGACGCATTCTATGTTTTCTCTTTACTCCCAGTCCAGCGAAGTAGTTGATTATCATAACCATCAATATTATTTCCAGTGTACGGGCGTTACAGAGAGGTGACGGCGAGTCACTTCGCGGCAGTGCAAGTCGACAATGGATACCGGCGCGTCTGGGACTCCGCGGTGGCAGCCTTGGCAGTCGTCGAGACGAGCGCCAGCGTGCCTGACCAGGCGATATTACACTGGGAGGTGCTGTGGCCTGTGAGTAGAAAAACTTTAGTACCAGTACTCAGACCAAATAAAAAGAAAAGACCCCGCGCCGCGAACAACAAAAGTGAATCCACCTTTTTATCTATGTGTGTTTCGAAGGTTTAAGGTTGTGTGTTCCAAGTAACCTAAATTCATAGCACCTATAATAATTAAGAAACAATGTTATTTGAAGTACTTACAAGTGAAAAGTGATTAAGTGAGACTTTTTATGTGATTTGCTGCTGTTTTTTTACAAGTTTTCACTACACAGGAAGGCATAATTCTATTTTAAAGACTCGTGACGTACTAAGAGCGATGAGCATGGTTTTAGTGTAGGTGTGTGCGTGAGCGTGTATGTTTAATTGCAGGAGCACGGTTTTGTGTGGCTTTTGTTGTTCGCGGCGCGGCGTCTTCTTTTTTTATTTGGTCTGAGTACCAGTAGAAAAACATGGCGGCCATAGCGACATGTACAAATGCTATTTAATATTATAAATATGAAAGTTTGAGGATGTGACAATGTTTGTGCCTCAGTCACGCCGTAACGGCTGAACGGATCTGAATGAAACTTGGAATATACATAATACGTGTGCTGGAATAACATATAGGCCACTTTTTATCCGGGTGCAACGCGAGCGAAGCCGCGGGCGGAAGCTAGTGTTAAATAAAATGTTATTAAGAAAATAAAGTATAATCTAGCGCCATCTATCAAGCCTGGAATGAACAAAATAGTGTTAGTCACTCGATACTACCTATACGACGCTACTAGGTTGGGAATGTTTGTGTAGTAAGAGATACCATGGTTCAGCTATCCGATACTTGATGGTGCTTTATTATGCAGTAAATAAGTAACATGAAATAAAACCTTTTTTCTCAAAATTATCGTTTCCAATTATTTAAAGTATGCAATTAGTTCAATTATATTCTAATTTTTTCTAATATTTTCAGAGGTTATTCGCGAACCGCGACTACGTTTACATTCGACGGCACAAAGAATACGACGTGAACACGAAATCGATCAACATCTTCGAAGAGGTCACTGTCCCCACGATATATAATGAAGAAAGGCCCAGTGTACATTCTAACGCGAAACGGAAAGCGCAAGAGGCCTACAGCAGATTGGGGGATAATGTTGCTAAGGATAATAAAGTGTATATAATTATATCGAAGAGCTGTGAACATCCGAAAGTGCCAGAGACTAAGCACGCGATACGTGTGTCTGAGTATTGGAGCCATATGATCGTTCGGACGATAGATGGCGCTGAAAACGTAAGTAAAACAAAATTAATTTAAAATCTTACAAAATGTTGACGGCCTCGGTGGCGTGGTGGGCGATTCCCGCTGCGGAAGAAATGTTTGCATGATCTGTAAATATTTCTTCCGGGTCTAGGTGTTGTAGTATTATAAGTATGTATTTACAAAAAGTGCAAGCTTTGCTTAGTTTGAGGCTAGATGGTCCTGTATGAAATGTCCACAAATATTTATTAATTTTTCTTTACTTCTAGTCCAGCAGAGAACTTTTTGAGTCATCTTTTTTCTTGCTATCTGCCTGTCTGGGCATTGAGCTAGAGTTTTGAAGTTTACTCGATAGAGATTGGCGTGCATGGAGTAGGCCGAGTAGCATATTCCATATGGTCACATACTCCCTTCTCGTCACGGGCTATATGAGGTCTTGAGGGGTTCTCCTCTTTAACCCCTGGAAGGGCGTGGACTTGTCCATTAAGTTTTCAGCAAGTTCGTTTGGATGTTGTTCTATGCGTTTGGCGTAGGATCCCAACTTGTGGGTTATTGTTATTTTTTGTTTTAAATTTATTTTGATTTCAGCCGGGAATGGAGTTCGTTTTAACGTATTATGACGAGCCGGCAGTAGGCGGCTTACCGCACGGCGTGGCGGCGTGGGCCACGGGCCGCGCGGCGCCCGCCTACCTCGACAAGATGCGGCGTGCAGCACACGACTACACCACCTATAGACAACGAGTCGATCCTGTGAGCATATCTACATCCTGCCTCAGATCAAAATAAAAGAAAAGACGGCGCGCCGCGAACAAACAAACAAACAAATCAATTTATTGACATAATAAAATGGTTACAATATAAATGAATCCTTAGGCTCCTGGACTCGTAAAAACTGTGTTTCAGGAGCCAGTGGCTTCTCCCATGAGATAAGACAATTATTAACAACAAAAGTGAAGCTACACAAAACCGTGCTCCTGCAAGTAACATACACGCTCACGCACACACCTACACTAAGACCATGCTCATCGCTCTCGAGTCGTCGTCTAGTAAATTTGTAAAAACAGCAGCAAATCACACAAAAAGTCTCACGGAATCACTTTTCACTTGTAAGTACTTCAAATAACATCGTTTCTTAATTCTTATACTATGAATTTAGGTTACTTGGAACACACAACCTTAAAACCTTCGACACACACATAGATAAAAAGGTGGCTTCACTTTTGTTGTTCGCGGCGCGGGGTCTTTTCTTTTTATTTGGTCTGAGGTCTACATAAATAAATAAATATTTGTGATCATTTTAAACAGCGCCATCTAGTTCCAAACTAAGCAAAGCTTGTACTATGGGAGCCAGATGGCTGATAGAATACTTATATATATATACTTTTTTTGTTAATACAATTAAGTAAGTTCGTATGAGCTAGTGGCCAAGTGACGGAGTTTTTAGGCCGCCTAAAGGCCTCCGTCATGCCCTTCGAAGCACGGAAGCGCTCAGCTCGTAATGCCACTTGCCGGTCACCCATCCCAATTGTGACAACGCCACGAGCGCTATAAATATTTCTGTGATGAACATAGATAGTTTGTGCCTCATTGTCTTGGATGTTTTTTGACTATTTTTATATTTACAGGAAGCGGAAGTGATGCCGTCGGAGCCTGAGAAAATTTCATATGAGGAGACAACAGCAGTGGTTAGAGTCAGCGAGGAAGAAATGGAGGTATTTTTACATTTATTTTAAGGCATTTTTGAAAACCCTTCTTTTATTTTGACCACTTTCAAGGCTCAACTATTCCTTCTGCGCTGAAGAGTGTAGGTACGATTCCTACCCAGGACAGACAGTTGTGTAATTAACATAAAGGTTTGTTAGAATCTTAGTGTTATTATGTATTACTGGCTGAGCCCTCGAACTTCGTACCGCCTTAGAGTTAATAATGCAAATTTTCAAATGTTTTATTAGGTAGACAACAAAGATTCTTGCCAAAATGTTTTCACATAAAAAGAGCAAATACCCAAGACACTTTTCCTGAATCTCTTGGAGCTGGATTTTCCCATTGTCCCAGTTAAAAAAAGAACACCGTATAATGAAATTCTTTTTTTTTTTAAGGTCTTACTATCTTATAACGTGAGTACTAAAATATTATTCACCTTTTCACATGAAGCATGCCTACTCACACATTTTAATAATATTTTTGCTTTCTAACTAGTTTTTCTATTCGAGAAAGAGCTTATAATTTGTTTCTGTAGAGCGTTTCGTACCAACAATATCGCAGCTAGCGATAAAACTGGTACCAGTTGTTTTTATAATGATGAGAAATAAAAAGTATTATATTTAAAAATCACCAAAATGCAAGCCATTCTAAGATATTGGCATTTAAAAAAATATTTTAATAATTGCAATGTGACGTGTTGGTTTTACGTTGGTAATTTTTTACATTTCAACCAGTGTTTAAACTGGTACCATTGGATAGTTAAAATTACGAATAAGAAAACGATTTGTTTTAATATAATACGTTTTCTTACTCGTAATTTTAACTATCCAATGGTACCAGTTTAAAAGCAGTTTAAGTCTTGTAATTTATGAAATGTAGAAATTTACCAAAGTATAACAAACGTGTTACATGTTATTTGTGAGTATGTTTGTATATTGGTCGCTAAACCACTACGCAACTCATGGTAAAACCACAAATATTCATTTATACTAGTTACTCTCTTCAGGCAGGCGGCCGGTCATAAAACACCTTAGCCAAAACTCTTACAGCATGATCCAAGCATCATGCTGTGCCGACCCCACATAGAGTGGGATAAGGGCAGGAAAATGATGATGATGACTAGTTAATCTTTTCATCTAATCGTTGCCCGCTGCGTCCTTTTTGAGTTGAATTTCGGAATGGAAGAGGAATGTACTTTGCAAGTTTCATGCTTCTACTTATGATTTAGGCTGTGTTTTGATTATGTCAGTAACATATAAGTTTTATGTATATTTGACGGCCTCGGGGGCGTGGCGGGCGATTGCTCGGCAGAGACGCGAGAGGCGCGGGTTCGATTCCCGCTGCGGAAGAAATGTTTGCATGTTCTGCAAATATTTCTTCCGGGTGTTGTGGTACCATGGTACTCGTAGTTTCTGATACCCGCGACACAGGGAATCCTAGTGTGGGGTCAGGACTATGTATGTGACTGTTTTTTATTATTATTATTTTCGTTATTATATTAAATTGTAAATCCTACAGTCGTCGAAGCAAGGTCCCGAGCTAGAAGGCGAGAGTAAGGAACAATCCACGCAGACGGAAGAAACAGAAACTGAGATCAATGTCAAACACCATACCGAGGACAAAGCTGTCGAAACTGAACATAATAATATGGTCTCCAATAAGGTACTATTACTACTACTGTTACTGTAAAATCGGTGAAGGAAAACATCGTAAGGTAACATGTCTTTCCTGTGGACAAGGCCGACTAAGCTGAGAGGATGGAATAGGTGCTGGGCAAGCCTACTTCATCTTAATTCGTCCCGGGCACTACAGCCAGTGTCCCGCTTGTGAAGGTAAAAGTTGCCTGACGCTGTATAAATCATCTACTATAGATGGTAAAAGGCCTTTGTTTTTTTTTTACGGTAAAATGCAGGAAAGGAAAATAGCCAGCAGACACAGACAGAATAAAAATATATTGGATAGGGGTTTACAAGCCTCTTTTATATTGTCTGGACAGCGCCACTGTGGCGGTTGTCAGAACTAATTAACAGATGAGGTGACCGAATTAGAAATCTCATAATAAGAAGTTATGATCCTATAGCTTGTAATGTAGTACAGCAGTTGAAACACAGATGGCGCTGTCCTCAAAAATTACTACTACTACTAGAAGGAACAATCAACGCCGGTGGAAGAAACTGAGGCTTAAAACAAACACTAATATAAAATAATGTTCTTCGTTACCTTTTAGGGTTCCGTACCCGATAGGTGTCAACAGGACCCTATTACTAAGCCTTCGCTGTCCGTCCGTCCGTTAATGGACTGTATCTTTGAACCGTAATAGGTAGAAAGATGAAATTTTCAGTAAGAAAATTTCTGTTTCTATTGCCGTATAACAATAAATGAAAGGGGGCCCCATACCAGAATCATTTATGTATATGTACAATGGTACGATGGTTTACTCTGCTGGGCGGGTAAATAATAATGAAAAGAAAAAGCTTAGAATGCGTCCAGCTGCTTTTCTCCCCGAGCATGTCGTAAAAGTCGACTAAGGGACAGTATCCTTTCCAACATGATGGACCATCTATATTGGCGATGGGCTGATCACTTGTCACCATGGTTCACCATATCCATCCAGTTATTATTACTTGTGGCTCTGCCCACATGACGATGGCACTCTTACGGGACCCTTCGTGTCAGAATTCGACACTCACTTGACCAGTTTTGTTTTTTACAGGATTCCTGTATCCTGGAGGGTCCGGATAGCGAAGAAGAAGAAACTAACATGCGATGGTGGCGATACCTACATCCCTTCTATTACTTCGTATAAACTAACCATTATCCTACAATATTATAAACTAGCTGCCGCCCGCGGCTTCGCTTGCGTTGTACCCGGATAAAAAATAAATATAGAAAAGCGAAGCCACGGGCGGCAGCTAATTACATCATATTGATTGCCTCTGTGGCGTGGCGAGCGAGTGCTCGGTTGAGTCGCAAGAGGCGTGGGTTCGATTCCCGCTGCTGGATATTTGCATGTTCTCCAAATGTTTCCGGATGTATTTTCTGTTGGTACTTGTGGTTTTTGATACGCACGATACATTGAATCCTAGTGTAGGGACTATGCCTGTGTTGGATTTTATTCAAAGTCAAAGTCAAAATGTATTTATTCCTTAAAATCACGGGGATCATTTGGACACTTCTTAAATCGTTGCATTTACACCTGTTCGTAACGCGACCAAGCGTGGAAGATATAGGTAAGAAACCACGCTTGGCTATTTTTTTAAGAAAATGTATGACTCTTTGTATGACTATTAATGTATTAATATAGATGGTCCATCAGGTTGGAGAACATGCTACCTTTATGTAATTATAAATCTATATGGTATCCATCTTGAAGGCAATAATATTGATAGTACGCGAAATACCTCTATTTAATTTACGCACAAACCAAAGTAATCCTACATCCATACTAATACATTATGTTATATGTATTATAAATGTGAAAGTAACTGTCTGTATGTCTGTCTGTTACTTTTTTACGCCTCAACTGCTGAACAGATCTTGATGAAATTTGGCAAGATAGATTCCATCTCGGGGAAGGGCATAGGCGACTTTTTGTTGCAAAATCTTGAAGGAAGTGAAATAAGGGATGAAAGTTTGTATGGGAAACCCAATCATTATACCGAGGTTATGCATTGTTGTACGCGGCCAAGATTCGGATGGGTGACCGCCTGGGAATGCTGTGTGATGTTGACTTTTTGCGCTCCCAGATTTTTTTAGAATATATACTTCATATACGCAGACGACGTCGAGGGATACAGTTAGTATTATATAATTCCGAATTTGTTAGTCCAAACGGCTGGACAGATTTTGACAAATGAGATGTTGGATTCGTCTAGATGATGAGAGTGCCATAGACTATAAAGAACGGTAACTATTAGGTATTTTTTAAATAAAGAGATTATAAGATTTCAACCGGATCGTTTTGAAGTTACTGTAACTTTGTTAGTCATTTGAACAAATTGGGATTATTGAATTTAAAAGTATGCTTGAACGAGCGGTGTTGCGCGAGAGGTGCGGGTTCAACTCCCACGGATAAATTTTTGCATGTTCTGTAAAATTTATATCCGTCTAGGTACTACTAGTTTCTGATACACACGAAACAGGTAACCTAAGTGTGGACTCGGAACTTTGTAATTGTATGGACTGTTGGGTGTTATAATAGGAAATTACTCAACAAATAGATTTTAAAATTTTATGCATAATGTTACGGCTCATTTTATAAATGTTAATGACTATTATTTATAATTATATCATCAGCTTATGGCAGTCCACTGTACACATAGGCCTCACCTAATGAGCTCCATTGCGCCCTCTCTCCTAGCCCCTGCCAGTAACTTTTCGCCTAAAATTAATATGCAATTTTTAATTCTAAATTTTGTTATTTTCGACACGATTGGTTCCGTACCACCGTACATTAAAAATGTTTCTTGTACGATACTAAATGATAACGCCGATACTGAATAAACCCTACTTTATTTTTATTTTCTTTTATTTTTCATATTTGTTGTTATAGCGGCAATAGAAATGTAAATTGCACTCTGAAAATTTCAACACAGACGGACGGACGGACGAACAGCGTAGGCTTAGTAATAGGGTCACGTTGGCACCCTTCGCGTACGGAACCCTAAAATAAACTTGTTACGAGTTAATATTGTACGTAAACTACGTACCTTTGTACTAAGTAAGCCTACTAAAAGTTGTCAATAGCGTAGTCAATTGTGAGAAGTCTCGAAATTAATGAAAGAAAAGTTATTTAAGCTAATTATTAATTATAATTAAACACTGCTGTAAGAAAAAAAACATATTATTAAAAATGTGTCCACGAAATATGGTAACAATTTTAACTGGAATAGAATATTCGCTTTGCGTTACTTTGTGAGTATTCGATGAAAGAAACTAGTGTAAGAAGCGGTTCAGTGTTTCTAAAATGAACGATGATTCCTATAACAATCAACGGACGGACGATTACCGTAGAAACTTAGTACTTTTGAACCAGTGTGGTGAAAGGATTGAAAGTACGCTTCAAAGGCTCCCTTTATGCAGTCGACACTGGCATGTCTTGAACTTTTTAGGTTCTATCTGCATCCTATCCATCTTGAAACTTGAATTTGAAGTGGCTGCATATTTTCTTGATTACTTGTTTCTACCCGTGATAATATTATGACAGTATTTATACGACATGCCCAGTGACGGATTAAGACTACTTGATGCCCTAAGCAATCCATGCCTGTGGGCATGTCCATGGGCATCCATTGAAATACGGATAGGGGGCTATCCGTATGTCAACTAAAATTGGTCTTTAAACCTTTACCGCCTAAAAACATTAGTTTCTTGTAAAATAAGATGATGAGATGTAACGCGAGAGTGAGACGTGATGCCCTAAGGACGGATTTTTTTGTGCTTCTTCTGGTGCCCCCTCAGACGTGATGCCCTAGGCAATTGCTTAATTTGATTAAGGGTTAATCCGTCACCGGACATGCCTTCCTCGCCATGTTTTCCTTCCATAAGGAAACACGGGCTTAGCCATGTTTTAATATGGGGGGGGGGGGGGGTCAAGAAAATAAAACGACTAAAAGTACATAAAATAACCCATAAATAAGAACGAATGCGATCCGATAATCGACGGTGGCGGAGGAATCCAAACCACCGTATATTATAGTTAGTAATCAATGAGATATGCCGCACGCCTGTTCTTATTTTAATTCTATGAATGTTAATATCTGAACTTTTCTGGGGGGGGGGGGGAGGGGGGGGGTTTGAACCCCCCAAACCCTCCCCCTGGCTACACCCGTGTAAGGAAACATACATTTTAGACAAAAACAATTTAGCTATGGTAATCTGCCATCTGTTGTCCGTTAGTTGAATATTATTATTAGGAATGGGGCATATTACCAGTTGGTCTTTTCAGTACCATATCCATATTGGGACTTTGAATCAGGAGTGGCTGCAAGTTTCCTTATGTTTACTTGTGGCTCTGCCCACCCCATTAAAGATATGTATGTATATTTTTTCAGTTATTTTATATTATAAGGTATACCTAGTTGTTAACTTTTATAGTTTTTTGCAACAAATATAAAATGCATTTTATGTAAATAGTTGTATTTATAGTTTGTTAAATAGTTTTAAATAAATAAATAAATGTTTTATCTGTATATTGTTAGGAAATAAATAGTTCTTTTGAAGCAACTTATACAATGATTTTATTTATGAACATTCATCTATTTAATAGACATTTTTTTTGTGGTGATGTATTAATTAATAATTAGGCTACTTTTGTTCCTGATAAAACGTAAGGCAATCTGCGGACGAGTTCATCTAAATATACAAAACTTACTAGCTGACAAATCAACACCTAGTCTTATAAAAAATAAAATAAACGACCTCAGTGGCTTGGTGGGCGAGTGCTCGGCTGAGACGCAAGAGGTACGGGTTTGATTCCCGTTACGGGAGAAATGTTTGTATGTTCTGCAAATATTTCTTACGGGTCTGGGTGTTGTAGTTTTATTCAATATAAGTATGTATTTACAAAAAAAGAGTACTTATATTAGTATTCTATCAGCCACCTGGTGCCCATAGTACAAGCTTTGCTTAATTTGGGGCTAGATGGCGCTGTGTGCAATGTTCACAAATATTTATTCATTTATATTTAAACTAGCTGCCACCTGCGTCTTCGCTCACGTGGTACCCGGATAAAAAATTAGCCTATATGTTAATCTAGCACATGTACTATTTACCTATATTCCAAGTTTCATACAAATCCGTTCAGCCGTTTAGGTGTGATTGAGGCACAAACTTTCGCATTTAGGTATAATAATACCTAAGTAAGATACAACTTGCATGAGTCCTAGAAGCATGATTCTTTGAGGGTATATGCTCTTATGGTGTAGGGGCACACAAGGGATTCTCGAAATGCAACTCCTAGAGGATGCAGCTGGGAGATGAAGTTTGTATTAAAAATAACTTCTTAACGTGGATAAACACGCGGGGCCTTCCACTAGAATCTATAGGTAATTTAAGTAATTTGATAAAAATAACAAGCAATCAATTTTACCGATATTTTCAAGTGATTGGAGGATTGTAGGTTGGTTTAGAATACGCTTTGTTGGCGTCGCTCGAACAATGTCAAGAGGAACTTTTCAAAATCTTCATATATGTTTGGTGAGTGCTTCAGTCTATTTACCCGGCACGGATGTTGAGTGCTCTGCGAAAGAGTGAAAATTACAGAACGATATACAAAGAAAATGTATCTACTATTCAGATACTTAGGTACCTGTAATAATAATAATCAAAGCCTATTCTATTATTATTATATACTAGCTGCCGCCCGCGACTTCGCTCGCGTGGTATCCGGATGAAAAATAGCCTATATGTTAATCCAGCACACGTACTATGTATATTCCAAGTTTCATTCAAATCCGTTCAGCCGTTAAGGCGTATCCAAACTCACAAACTTTCACATTTATAATATAGTAGGATAGGATAGTAGGATTTTTATTTTTAACATAAGAACCAACTACGCACACTTTCCATGTTATGCATTTGATAAAAAAAATAATCAGTGTAATTTTTTCAGATACTATTAATTTGTATTCACGCGACGACCGCTAGCAATGGAGACGTATCATCATTCCAACTGGTATGTATGTGATTTATTATAACTAGCTGTAGCCCCGCGGTTTCACGCGTGTAGAATGTACCTACTTATCAGTTAACTCTCGGCGAGTGCAGCTTTGTACCAAACAGCCAAGCGCGGTTTTTTTCCTAGAATCTTCCAAGTATAAGATTATTATTAGGTATGTGTTAATTAAAATTGTAAGGAATGGACGAGTTACCTATACGACTGAATAAATAATAATTCTTGAAAAAATAGTTGGCAACTTTTAATAAAACAGATATAGGTACCAGTCCTTCATTCCGAGGTGGCAACCCTCGGCAGTAAGAATATGACGATTCTTCCAAGATGACGAAGGTAGTAGCAATTTTCTTTGGAAAAGTAGGTACATTCTATTTCACAAAGTTTGGTCGCGTTATGGACTGGCGTAAATACAATGTCAACGTGACTGATTCTATTGTAAATCATAATAATATCTACCTTTAATTCTAATAATTACTTTTGAAGTAAGTAAATAATTTCCAAAATCAGTTTACCCAACAATCTTGACCTCTACATTATATCTAGGTACCTACCTATTGCCCTCCTAGTGAAGAACGCAGTAACTAGCATTTTTGACAAAAAATAGGTAGGTAGATACAATTATTCGGAATCGCCTAACAAAATACAACATTCTGTTCACACTCACATATCAAACAAAACATGTCTGATATAGTTAATGCGTTCTTTACTAGAAGGGCAGTATAATAAAATTGTGTATATCAACTCGGAGTTTCCTACTAGTCGTAGTGTTACTAGGTACCTACTGTTGTAGTCCTAATCAGGTTCCCTAGAAAACGTAGGTACCTACCTAATAAGTATATGAAAATAAGTTAACTAATGAATTGTTAATTTTTCAGCTTGCCCGTCTCTCATTTCCTACAGTTGAAACGGTAACCAATTATTTTCATTTAAAAGTACCTTTCTACTTAAGTAGGTATATAAAAGAACGACCACAAAATACCATCTGACAGTAACTAACAAGACAAGACCAAAATGAATATAAGGGTCGAGTCGATCCATAACTCGGACTACAAGCATTTCACGAGGCCGGGACTAGTAAAAAAGTGGCCCCAGTTTCTACACGATACAATTATCGTGCAATTGTATCGTGTAGAAACTGGGGCCACTTTTTAACCAGCTAGGAAATTACCAATTATTTCCTTATTTAAAAAAAAATACCTAGTTTAATACCATGTTATAAAAAAGCTCGATTTCGTGCAGTATAGAATAAAACAAACATCAGTCAAATTATTATTTTCTACATTTCAAAGGACTTTTTCTACCTAAGTATGACACGCACATTTTGTTATACATTTTTAGACATTTTTATTGTTTGGTGCAGAAACCATACAACTTGCCAAGCACGAAGGAAATCGACCCAAAGTACAGTTACGCTGATGACAAGTTCGAGAGGCTGCAAGAGTATTATAGCTATATGAATGGACGGATGAAGGAACCAAATAACCCAGTAAGTAACTAAATGGATCATTTTGACAAATAAACAACTTTTTAACTGAAGATAACATACTTGTATTTCAGACCCACTTAACCTTGAAATAGAGGTATTTTCTAAGATCTTTTTGTATTATTATGTGCTTAATAGTTTTAACCAAATGCTATTATTACCTGTGTCGTATCAGAAACTACGAGTATACCTTATTATCTACCTACTACGCCCAGGCCCGGACTAAATATTTACATGACCTGCAGTCTCGCTGCGGGATTCGAACCCACGCCACAGCCACCGCTATTATTCTAAAGATTACTTTATTCCCAGACAGATCGGCGCGAAATACTAGCAAGCGCGGAACGCAAGCTCTTCGACTTCATAGATACCCATATAAAGGACTTAAAACGACTTCTCTTCGCCACCGACCAAACACTGATGTCTATGGTCCTGCTCAAACTCAATAAAAAGATGGACACATCGGAGGCCAAAATTAAAAGCACGCAGGCGAAAATACCCTTCGGATTGTACGTCAGTCCCGGTGAGGATGTCGTTTAATAATATAGTCGTGTTGAGTCAGGATAGCGATTTGCAGGAAAATGGTCGTGTTTGAGGCGTCTGTCGCACTCTTCGATCAAATAAACAGTTTATTTAAACGAAGGTCGCACTCCTCGCCTAGTCTAAAGGCCACACTTGGTGGCTTGGCTACGCCTTTGCATACATGTTCGTAGCCATTGTTGAACGTGTATTATAGTAGTACCACAAATATTGTATAAATTCAGTTTTCATACAAAGCGCGAAGTTTGGCGAAGCGCTCAATACATATTTGTGGTACTACTGTACTCTGATTCGTTTTGTATGAAAAACTATATTTCAAACGTATTTTGTCCTTTAAAATCACTAGGATCATTTGGTAACGTATTAACTTCTACGTTGAAAATAAAGGCAGTAGCCTACATACAAGTCTAATGTTTTGTAAAGGTTTTACCTATATCAAAGATGTCACGTACTTCTTACGTCTTTCTTTGTACGTTAGTGAAGATACATATAATTTATTTTATTAAGTACCTACATTAGAATAATCATAGTTTTAAGAGAGCCAGTGGAACGTTAGGGTAAGCACGATTTATTTAATTTTCAGAGTTCAAGTGTCTTGACACATCTTACTACATTGCGTCTGCACACAATCAAGAAGACGCGCAGATGATTTTGTCTAGCGAACGAAAACCACACTGCTACACTTTCAGAGGTAAACATTACGACATTCAATATTACTGAATTTAAAAAAAATAAGTATAATAGTTATAGTTAGTCAAACTCCGAGAGCGTTTATAAGTGATTTTTATTATTAAAATCCTGCATGACTTGCCTACACAGGAGCATTCTCATTTAGTGGATTCTATCACCGGCATTCGGAGACGCAGTACGTAGGACCACACTCCGAGCAGTTCCAAGCTAAGGATCCGAGCCAGGGCCTGTACTGCCACTCCGACGACAACTGGAGCGACGCACAGTGTATTTACAAGTAAGGGTTTTGTTAAAACACAAAATAATATCTAAATGTATTGAATGAAAACTACTTAATTTATAAACTCTGATGATAAGAGGGAAATCCTTTGAAGGCCTCAGTCTTACTTTGGCGACTGTCGAAACTGGGACCTATATCTTACCCTCCGGGCTTCTCCGAGGCACAAAAGTGCTCAGTTGTCAAAGGCTTCGGTAACGCAAAACTTTAGTCTGACGGCCTCGGTGGGGTAGCGGGCGATTGCTCGGCAGAGGCGCAAGAGGCGCGGGCTCGATTCCCGCTGCGGAAGAAATGTTTGCATGTTCTGCAAATATTTGTTTCGGGTCTGGGTGTTGTGGTACCATGGTACTCGTAGTTTCTGATACTCACGACACAAGGAATCCTAGTGTGGGGTCAGGATTATGTATGTGACTGTTGGCTGTTATTTGTTTATTTATTTATCTAATGCCGTGATTTCGCTTAGGGTTCTGAGTGAGCGTGAATGAATGAATGAATTTAATATAAAAATCTTAATCACCAGGATAAATCCACGCGAGGAGTTTCCAGAGTCTGTAGAATACGAACCTAAAGTATCATACTGGTGCGGGCCTTATCGCTACTTCATCCCGGCGACGACAGACGTGCGTTGTGTGTTCAGCGTATTCTCAATGAATTTCGTGTTTCGCTTCGGCTACGACGGGGTCACTTACAAGAGCTCAGACCTTTCTTTCGTGAGTACCATACATACATAAAAACACGACTGTTTCCTGTAGGCAGAGACAACGGATCTCCATTAGCTACGATTCTGGCTTTGCTTCATTCGCTTTGATTACGTTCTTCTATATATTTATCAACACCCAGACCCGGAAGATATATTTGCAGAACATACAAACATTTCTCCCGTAGCGGGAGTTGAACCCGCGCCTCTTGCGTCTCAGCCGAGCACTAGCTCGCCACGCCACCGAGATCGTCCTATGGTGTAAGTGGTGCAATAAAGTATGTTTTGCTTAGTGAAAAGATTCGGAACTAAATTTACATTTGTTGCAGATGTACCAGAATGGACAAGTGTTCTACACAGACGAACCGTGGGCCGGCATGTCGTGTTGGAACTGGGCTTGCAAATGGCGGCACAACCAGAATGCGCGATCCAATGAGTTCTTTGTTAACTGAACATAGCGCAGAAAAACTAATTATATTTTCAATTTGGGTCTCTTATTTTAAGGAATTGTTCTTTTGTTTCTATTACTTGTTGCCTTATTATTATTATCTAAAATTAAACTAACATAATGCAAAAAACTGCCTCGAAATCGGTTCAGTAGTTATTGAGTTTCGGAGATTGCAAGAAACTACGCTATCTGCTGCAGCGCCCCCTGGTGGGCTATGACCATAAACCATATCTAAGAACCTTCCTGGAAAGGGCACCGATATAATGCAAAAAACTGCATCGAAATCGGTTCAGTAGTTTTTGAGGAAAATGGTAACAGACAAACACAAATAAATAAATAAACATACAACCTCTTAGGCGAAACGCAATATACCGCCTGGTGATCATCTGGTGCCCATAGTACAAGCTTTGCTTAAAATATGGCTAGATGGCGCTGTGTGAAAATGTCGTTAACGTCGTCGTGTAATTACCGTAAACTCGTTCCAAATGTGTGAGTATTTGGGCCGACTTAATGAATGACACTACTGAAATTCATACCTTAATTTTCCAACAAATTGCAAAACAGATGTCTTCGAAGGTAGGTACATACTTAAAAAGATAAATAAAACATTAGCGCGATTTAAAGAGTTTCTTTATTCAGTCATTGTTTTAATATCAAAACAAAATAGAAAAATAATGCAACAAACAAGGTTAGATTACGAGTACGAAAAGCTTCCTTCTCTATTTATTTACTACAAAGAAAAATATGACAAAACAGTTTAATTAAGTTTCCCTGAGCAGCCTACGGGCTGCTCAGGTGCTCAGCCACATAATTTACCTCCAATTTAAAGTTAAGTTTTACAAATTAGTTTACTCTGCAAGATCTGAGACCCGAAACAAGTAGAAATAAATACAGTGAGCCACCGCCTGCTTGCATACAAAGCTATCTAAACACTAAAGTACATTGTAATGTTTCAAAAACATATTTTTTGATTAATTTAATGCACTTTTTTCTTCACTTTGCGAACTATGAGGGCGACTTATCTTAACAAGTATTTACCGTACTGTTTATTTTACTAGCGCACTTGATAAATTTATAGGTAAGGATTTTTATCAAAAAATCTATACCTATAACGACATCTTTTCGAGACGAAAAAAATTACGAAACTATTGTCTATCTTCGAAATAGCACCATGACGAATCTTACTACTAATATATGACAATGTATTTAAATAGTGTTTTCTTAAAACTTACTTTTACTTCAGTTGTGCAAAATCAACAAGTAAAGATATAATTTGCTTACATTACTCCTAAATTATCAATAGGTAATCTTACACAAGAGGCATTTGAAACAAAAAGTCACAACCATACGAAAATGTCCCACTTGGGATATATTCGTATGGGACCTAATGTCGATTTACCCATTTAAAACAGTCAATAAATATAAAAATAGGTATTCTTTTTTAGGTACAATGTTTTAAACTAGGTTTTAACATACTTTTAAATAGGTACTTCCATAGGACATACCAACGATTTTGACTCATAAACATTATGTTTAAGATCTCAAATCAATGCCATTCGATTTGTACACATAAGATATCGCCTATTGATTGCCATGATTCCATAACTGGATCGGGACAAGCTATAAGTTTGACCAGCAATCTTTTAACATGATTTTTCTTTTTGTGACGGTCCGATATGGAACAGAATACTGGACCCAAAATTGTCAGTCTTAATAATATTATAAGTTCGTTTGTATTGACTAGTACTAACATCGACTTAAAAACTTCTGTTGTGCTGACTGGGATTGGTTTGCACAATACACCCGAGTCCCAATGCTTAACGTCAGTGCAAATCTTTGTTCCTAGGTACACTAATAATTAGAACCTTTGACCAATCAGCAACATTCCAGTAGTTGCCTCAACATAAATTTGCAAGTAACACTAGCAGTGGACCTCTCATGTGATGAGCTGGATGTTCCAGGCGATGCTTCCTTCAACTTTGCCTTCATAATGTCTTTGAAGAGACCGTTCACCAAATCATCTGTAGATATTGTGTCCTGGGGATCTAAAACAATAAATAGGTAGTTTGAATTTTATTGACGGCCTGGGTATGGTGGGTTAGGGCACGGCTGATACGCAAGAGGCGCGGGTTCAATTCTCGTTGCGGTAGAAATGGTCACATATTCAACAAATATTTCTTCCAGGTCTGGGTGTTGTGGTACCATGGTACTCATAGTTTCTGATACCCACGACACAGGGAATCCTATGTGTGGGGTCAGGACTATGTATGTGACTGTTGGGTGTTATATTAATCCTCTAGAGTTGAATTTTGGCAATTCCTTTCTTAGCACCCCTTCACCATAGGCATATACCCTCCAAGTTAAATACTTCTAGAACTCATTATTTAGTCAGTCAGTAACATAAGAGTTTTATATATTTAGATTGTTATTTTGCAATCTCAAGTTGATTTGAATTTGTATTGAAGATGGTGTACCGAGTGTTAGTGATAATGATACCATTACAACATCACCTTCTTCCACTTTCCGGGACTTCTTCTTTTCCTTCAGCACATCTTCTGACACCTTCCGACCCTGGGTCAGGTTAGGATTCGAGGGTAAAATCTTCTGCAATAATAATAATAAAACTTTATTTCAGACAGAGGTCCATAGAAAAATACAACACTAAGTAGGTACATTAAAAAGAGAACACAAACAAAACAAGAAGTAGGAACACAAAACAATGACTAAGTAGGTACATTTAAAATCTAACAAATATTTAAATAATGAAAATAGAAATAAAAATCTTCTAAATATAAAAATTAAAATTAAAAGTCATAACAACTTGCCTTGGTTAAGTTGATTTCTTGAGATGGTTTTGTCAAGTCCTCTAGTAACATGGTTTCTTTTTCGTCTACTGTAATTCTGGAGGTTTCTATGTGTTTGTCGGACTGTATATGCTTGTCGGACTGTATATGCTTGCCGGACTGTATATGTTTGTCGGACTGTATATGCTTGTCGGACTGTATATGCTTGACGGACTGTATATGTTTGTCGGACTGTATATGCTTGCCGGACTGTATATACTTGCCGGACTGTATATGCTTGTCGGACTGTATATGTTTGTCGGACTGTATATGCTTGCCAGACTGTATATGCTTGCCGGACTGTATATGCTTGCCGGACTGTATATGCTTGTCGGACTGTATATGCTTGTCGGACTGTATATGCTTGTCAGACTGTATATGTTTGTCGGACTGTATATGCTTGTCGGACTGTTGGGACCAACTGGTTTGCACACTTTTCCTTTCATGAATTGGTCTCAGCATGGTTTCTGTTAGTGTAGAGTTTTTGCTGGACGTTCGACTCTTCTTAGCTTTTTTCTCATTATGTTTTGAACTGGAATGTTTGCGTTTGTTGCTTTTCTCAGTATGTTCAGTTGGTGTGTGGGATCGAGGTTTATGGGACTTTAGAACCTCTGTTACATTAGTGGTGTTTTTTTTGTCAGTCTCCTTTGGGTTCGTTGCTTTAGTTTCAAAGGATTTAGGTTCTTTTGTAGGTTTTGTTTGTGTTGATTCATGTTTCGATGACTTCTTTTCTGTAAAGGTATAGAAAATTCGGTTATAATCAATGATAAAATATCAACTAAGGCCTTTAACTATCATAATGATTTATACAGCGTCAGGAGGCAACTTTTTACCTTCACAAACGGGACGCTGTAGTGCCCGGGACGAATTAAGATGGAGTAGGCTTGCCCAGCACCTATTCCATCCTCTCAGCTTAGTCGGCCTTGTCCACAGGAAAGACAGGGTCAATATGTGCGGAGCTGACTAAGCCACTGACTAAATTTCAAACAAAGTGTAGACATTGTAATGTAAAAATAATAGTATGTTTGTTAGGACTATAACAGATGGAGATCAGAGGTCTCTGCCTACCTCTATGGGAAAGAGGCGTGATTTTATGTAAGGTACCTACAGTACCAAACCTTCAACGTTTTGGATTTTTTTTACTTTTAAGTCGTTAAGCCATGACGGAGGCCTTTAGGCACCCTAAAAACTCTGTCACAAGAGTTGGCCACTAGCTTATACAAACTTTTAACGTTTTGGAAAACGGCCGGATCAAGAGTACCACAAAACTGACGAGTACCTACCTATGCACGACGAATGTGATATGAGAGTGACTAAAACGAGTTATAGTAGGTATGTCAGGGCCGCAGTAAATGGAGACCTGTGATCTCTGCCTTCCATAAGGGAGAATATGGGAATTTTATCTACATACATTACTAGTAGTTAGCTGGTTACCTTTATCACAGTATTCATTTTTGTATTTAACAAACTGTTCGAAGGCAGTCTTTAAGTTGTTCTCGGCGACCAAAACCTCCATCTGAGCAAGAACTGATTTAGCCCTTGCAATCGCTGTTGTAGCAACAAGCTGCTCCTTCATCAGTTTGACGTTGAACAATTTAGATTGTAGATTTTGTTTCTCCTTGTCCGAGACTGTATCTAGGAACTTCGAATATTTAGATATTTTATCGTCCATTTCGTCTATGGCTGGAGAAGTAAAAGACATGTTTATTAAATCAAAGATGCAAGATGCAAAGGTTCTATGCACACTCTCTCTGGAACGATTTGAGTTTGAGGGTAGATGCTTTGGTTATACAACGTGTAACATAATGTCCCTATAAGCCCGAAAGGGGTGTATTCAGACCGAGCACTTGAATACATTGACGTGTGCAAAAGTTCAATACATCATATTTGAAATTCCAATACAATTAAAAACAAATTATTTCATGAGAAATTTGTGACAACCCTATGTGTTTGTTTACCATTTGCGTAGGTAACAAACACACGCGCACCCTCCTATCGCGTCGGACCCACACATACGCAGACAATTGAACGCGCGGCAAGTTTCAAAAAGTACCTAGGTGTAATCACCAAAGTTTTCGTAAGAATTTGCAATTTTTTTAATTCTACGTAGAAATTAAAGTCGAAGATTAAAATCACGATATCTTTCACACATAAAAAAACAACTACCTACCTACATCTACCTAGGTAGTTACCTAAGGACCTAGGTACAGGAAAAGTTAAGTTATACCTTTTCTCCCTTCTTCTTGGTTGGCTCGGAACACGGCTAATTGACATGGTAGGTATTAGGTAGGTATGTAGGTACCTAGGTTGGTATTACTGGTACACATTCACATTCACAATCACAAAATTATTTTTGTCATTTTTTATTAGTAAGCTAGGTACTAATGGGGTACCTACTAGGTAGGGTGATAGGTTAGGTACCTATCATCATACCTACCTATCACTGAATTTTATCACTGTTGACACACACAGTAGGTACTCGGTATCCATCAAAGGGAAGTAGGTACAACACACCACCGAATTCCCGGTCTTCCCTCACTGGTGCGCCGGTGGAAAGATCCCGTCGAGAGAAGACGGTTTACCAATCCCAGAAAATAGCCCGTAAGATGGCAATGGCCGCCCTGGATAACGCTCTCTGTAGAGCTGACGCGCCGCTACTAAGCTATTAATTATTTGGTGCTGCTCCAACACACACACACAACACCATATCATAATACTCACCGTTTGAGTACAAAGCCGACATCGTATCGTTAATTAGTTACGCGAACCGAGAGATTGCTTGTTGCAGTTGTTGCAAGGAACGAATGCTAATTGCGACTGATAAAAACCGATCTGTTTTGCGACCAAAAGTAGGTACCTATTGCCGAAAGCCGAATTTTTAGGGTTCCTTGTCTGGGGTAACCCACTAAATACCGATTGGGAAAAAAAAGGAAAAAAACTTCACCATACATCTACTACTACTACTACTACTACTACTACTACTACTACTGTCGTCGTGTCCGTGTCGCTAGCTCTTTTGAACCAGTGTGGTGGAAGGATTAGAGTGCACCTTGAAGGTTCCTTTCGTACACTTTGACACACGTCTATGACATGCCTGGTTTCCTCACGAGGTTTTCCTTCACCGTTTGAGAGCATTGATATTGCACACATAAATTTCGAATCGAAAAATCCATAGATTCGAACTCACGACTTAAGTATGGGAAGGCGGGGTTCATACCAATATGCTACCATGTGCTCCATCCCCATTTGCTACTACCTACTTACATAATAACCTACCAACAATTACGTAGTTCAATCAAGAAAAGTAAAAAACAAATAAACCTACGGAACCAATTTGATTTTATTAAACAAACGCTTGCGGTGCGGTGTCGGTTGACGGTTGCGGATTTTGAATTTAGCAAAGGCACCGACAGCCAATTAGGGCGAGGTGTCATCCCACTAGTTGTTGTTATTGTTTCAATGCAACCAATGACAAATAGGCTGTTCACGATGAAAATGAAGATTAGTAAGACAGATAAGTCACAACCTTTGACTTTAGTGCCCAAGTAGGTAGGTACAAAATTGCATTGAAAAATGCTCCAATGAATATTGGAATAATACATCGTTGGAAAAACTAAAGTGGAATAGGGTCACGGCTTTATCCTCAGGCACGGTAGACCTCTTCTCATACTTCTTGTTACCTACTCAAGATGCTTTTAAGGCCCGAGTAGGTAGGTACAAAATTGAGTAGGTATCACGGCTTTATCCTCAGGCACGGTAGACATCCTCTCATACTCCTTGGCACCCACTGAGGATACCTTTAAGGCCCGAGTAGGTAGATACAAAATTGAGTAGGTAAGGTACCTATCTCCTATACTAGGTACTTAACAAAGAGATCTGAAAGGATGTTTACGGTGCCTAGGGATTTTAGTCGTGATGTGACCTTACATTTTAATTACCAATAAATACCAAGGTACCACTAGGCCTTCAAAAAAAATAGAAATTACTTATTAAGCCACCTCGTTTTTAGGTAAGTAGGTAGGCATTTTACTAATGGTGTCTGTTCTGTTACCTGTTTCATCTAGAGTTCACACTTAAAGGTCAAAAAACAGCTGTAAATAGGGATGCCTCATGTTGTGTCAAGTTACGTATTGGAGCAAAGTTTAAGAGACATTTCATGAATGAAAACCTTTGAAATTTTAAAAGTCGTTGAACAAACGTTGTTCGCAATGACGTATAGAACACCCCCGTTTCGGGCTTATAGGGACATTATGTTACACGTTGTATACCTGTCGGTAGATGATTAGATGGGCATGCATAGGTACCTACATTGTTCCGATGTACCTACATAATTAGGTCCTTTTCGTTCAAATCAAGCAAAGAGAATATAAAATAAAAACACTGTACAATCAAACGACCCCACTCGTGATGTGGTATGTGGTGCATGCTTGAATTTGAATAGGTTTGAATAGTGGCGTGACCGTGGCCCTCGGATCGGAACAGTACCTAACCTACCTAAAGTAGGTACCTACCTACTTTATTCTTCCGAGCCGTGGCCACGGACAACCACAGACCCAGACCACAGATGCATAAATACCATAGACTATTATTTTTTTCTTCGCCCTTTTTGGGGCAGAGCAATTTCAAAATAATCGATTAATTTGTGTGCAGATAATAAGTAACTGCAATCCTTTCACGTTATTGTGCACTTACATATAGATTTTTGATTAGTCGGCCGGCGGTCTTCGTCTATAGTCTGCTCTGCCGCAGAGCAGACTATAGATATATGTAAGTGCACAATAACGTGAAAGGATTGCAGTTACTTATTATCTGCACACAAATTAATCGATTATTTTGAAATTCGTTTACATAATCGATCACATTTTTGCATCATTATAATTTGGGGTCGATTATTCTAATAATCGATTACCAACATCACTAGTTTTGTAGGTTATTTCTTTTAAGTTACATACGATACGACAACAGCAAAGCAGTGCATTTATAACACGCATATTTTTCTCTGTCTGTTTTCTGCTGCGTTGTGATGCGAAGAGGTTGCATGCGGCCGTCTGTCCGTTATTTTCATATTTTTGGCCTCACTGAGCAAGCAATCACTATTATGGCCTTTTCCTATATAAAAAGTGCTTTGTGGCCTTTTCTGTTTCTGCGTTGTGGCCGTTGTGCTGTGACGTGATAATGTGATACCGGCTGAGGGATCAAGGTAAGAATCACATTAATTCTATGATGCAATTTTTGGGGTCTAGATATTTTTTGTGTACTGCTTCTCCATTATACGTGTTATTGATTCTTTCGAGCCATTGTGAGTGGATATAAAGTACGCCTCAAAGGCTTCCATCTTGAATTCTACACTAAGTACACATATTTTCGAACTTTTTACATTCTACAATATGTCGGTTTCCTCACAATGGTTTCCTTCAGAGTTTGAATGTACTGGTTTAAATTTGTTAAATAGATAAATTCATTGGTGCATAACCGGAATTAAACCCCACTTTGGTACTACCAGTATCATCAGTGCTCTCTCTGTGTATTGAAACGATGGTTCAGAAACAAGCCAAAATAATTGATACCGGAGTGTAGAAAATGATGATGTCACATGCCATCCAGCCAAGATTTATTTGGTTGGATATTTAATAGACTATTAGACTGTATTAACTATTGTGAAGAGACCCACGGCGTAGTCAGCGTTGCACTTATTGACTATGTCTTTAAAGATATCGCTGACTAAGCTCCTACCTGTAACTTAATAATATGCTGAGTGACTTTATGTCACAATCCTTAACTTGCACTATGTTTAATATTCTCAAAGGAGTAGGCAGAGATGACAGATATCCATTTGCTACTGTCCTAACACACATTGTTTCTTCACACATACATATTATCACACCTGTATCCCTAATGGGGTGGGCAGAGCCACAAGTAAACAAAAAAACTTGCAGCCACTTCTAATTTAGCCCTAAGATATAATGGTGAACCATTGTTACATCATTTTCTATTTTTATTCATATTTGCAACTAATCGTAGTAACTCGGAATTCGTGAATGTAGTAAATTGCAAATCTGGGGACTATTCTATGTGTGAAATGGTGACAGTTCATAGATAATGACAGTGATATGACATGTATGTTAGCAAATAAATGTTATGTCTATGTCTATGTATGTTTTGGCAGCAATTTGCTTGTCAACTAGTTCCAAGAGATCGCTGACCGGGCTGTCCAGTACAAACAGTTTATAACAGTGAAGTTAGTCGTTCAATGTGCAGTAGACAAATTACAATTTTGTAGTACAAAAAAGCGGCACTGCACATGACAAACAGCTGACTTCACAAATACAAGTTTCGTTGGGCAAACTGTATCTTATGAACAGGTGTAATTTCAATGTAAAAAGATTTAAAGAGATCCCAAACAATCCTATTGAATAAAGTATTTTGAGGTTAATCCTACTGCTGCCCTGTAGTTCTTGTAAACCAGTGTGGTGACAGGATTGAAGAGCCTCAATTGTGCCAAATTGAGGCACCTTTTGTGCACTTGACATTGTTTTTAAGTTTTTTGGTTCTACAACATGATGGATTTCATGTAATCCACTTGTCACACTGTAATAGGTGAACACTATGATTGCTGTTCTACTTAATAATATTGTTTTTCTTTGTTTCAGGTTGAATTCCCCGGTATCAATGATGATGATCAAGTCTGTCTGTTATTTGTATGTGCAGTTTGTCCAAAAAAGTTGTTCTTTGGTTTGACTTCCTTTGATGTCTTTGGTTTCATCTGAGTTTGATTTCTCTGTTGTACCTTATAACTAATTCATAAAAAAATATCGTAATGGGCGGTCTTATCGCTAAAAATCTCTTCCAGACAACTTACGGATGGAGAGGAATGTAATAATTGAGGATTGGCTGAAGAAAATAAATGTTGTCTCATTACTAAATACTAAACCTAAAACAAAATTATCCATATTTATTAATAGGTAACCTATTAATAAATATGGATAATTTTGTTTTACTGTTTCTTGGTTGGGATTATTTTATTTTATGAATTTTGAAGTTCTTCCTCCATGCGGATTGACGATTTTGGAGTGATTGTGGAATATCCTTCCATATCATAAATATCAAAGTTGCTCATACAACCACAGTTGTTCTTTCAGACTTCAATCATTCAAGATGGTAGGTCGTTGAGAAGGCTAATATGCCGTTGTCACTATTTGAATTATGTATACTTTTAAATGTACGATGATTCTTAATTTAATAAGTGGAGGGGAACAAAGATCTCCACTGAAGTCCTGCTCCTGCATTGAGACGTACTGTGCAGTCCCTTTGCTAACCCACCCCCCAGTTAGTCCAACTGCTTGAAGTACTGGAGAGGGATGGGATGTTGGCAGCCGTGTCCTCATGTCTGGATCTCGAAGACTTTCTGCAGTCTCGATTTTGATCTCGTATGACGATGCTGATGTTTATGAGATGCATTTTGAAAATTTAAAATAACAAGTTTTGTACTGAAAATATTTTATCTTTAAAGAAGTCTCTTTCAGGTGTTTCTGGTAAGTAAACCTAGTTTTAAAAGTGAAAAAAAAAATTGCATAAAGGTTTTCTTCAAGTAGTCAATCTTCAATTAATCCATACAAATATCTTTTCACCGGTCCGTATCAGAAGGACAATCTAGCATAACGTCCTTGTGGGATGAACAACATAAAAGTAAAATGACCTACTAGTAAAACGTCTAGAATTAAAAACGCCTTACAAGTAAAACGTCCGAAACGACAAATCGTCAGTCAGGTAAAGGACTGGATGTATTTTTTCTTCCAAACGAAACTTGACAGCTTGTAACTTGTTTGTGACGCGCAACGTCACGTATTCGCAATACAAAATTGTCATATAGAATACGATAACACGGTGATTCCACAAACGTGCCCGCGTTACGTTTTGTTTGGTTATCGTGAATAAGGGAGGTGAGTACACTGGCACAGAAAATAAAACCACAATTTGAAGAAATTTTATTTTATGCCATTAATATTATAATCTACGGTACTTGGTCAAAGTATCGATAACGAACTAAACTGTAAACCCTTTGTAAAAAGTTAACAATAAACAGATCAGTTTTGAACACTACAGACAGGCTTCTTACATGCGTGGCACATGCATGAGGGTTTTCTATGTTTTTGTTTGAAACTTAAATAATAATTTTTGCGGGGGAAAAGACGATCATCTTCGGGTTCTATTTCTGCACGATGTGTAGCTTTGCCTAGGTTAGAAGTCCTTTCAACTGCAAAGGCCGTTGAGGAACCCTCATGTGCTTTTAGAGTTGCGGCCACACTTAGCTTTTGGCGATATTTACACTAAGTAATATTATAGAGGAAATATTTTTTTGTTTTTAATGAATAGCCTCCGAAACTACTGTACCGATTTAAAAAACTCTTTCAGCTGTAGATAGCTACATTATTACGGAATAACATAGGCTAGAATTTATTTAAAAAAAGTTAGGGATTCTTACTAAATTACCTAAAACATCCTAATTTGTAAAATACCCGTGCGAAGCTGGGGCGGACTGCTATTTTTCATTAAAATTATTCTATCGTCTGGTTTGAAGTTTGACAGTAAGTATGAACGCATTTACTGTAGAAATATCTACTATTCTATAAAATATGACCAATGGCCATCTCCTGGAGCGCTTGGAGCAAGTATATTTAGCGCATTTTTCATCCAACGATTGTACGCCGCCTTTCGATTAATTGTAAAATGAAATTATTTCCGGAATATTTTTTGTGTATCGGTTGCTTTCTGCATTCATGCATGGTATGATACAATGATAACCGTTTTGTTTTGTTTCTTTTTGGTACATACGACAGTAAAGTTGTATCTTTTGTGTGCAGGCCGAGTTGAGCGTGTACACTTTGTGCGCTGGGTTTGGAGAGCTTGAAACCACCAGAATTTTGCTTTCTTACTTTTATTTACTATTTCCTTCTTATCACTAGGAGGCATGAGGACTGAATGCCGCTCGTCCTAATCTGCGCTATTTTTATACTCCCTTACAAATAAATCTGCTCTCTGAGTGGCCGACCAATAGGAAGCAAGGAATTTTAGCCAATCTGAGAGCTCCATCTGTACAGAGTTGGCTATTTCTATCTCTATCTAATGTTTCGGGAACATTCTATACCTATTATGTACAAATCTTTAACAAACTATGGACTATTCTAGAAAAGTATTGAAAAAGATTGATAAGTAAACTATGAACTATAACTATGAATATCTATAATTTTGCGTCGTCCTGCACATTTTGTAAATCCATACTTTGTTGACTGGACCGGACGGTTCTTTTCAATGTGCAAAACCATTCTTCAACGTCGTTTTATTAATTTTGGGTAAAAGTTTTGCCAAGATGGGCCCAACATCTGTTTTAAGTAAGGATTTCGTCAAGTTTTCTGTTCGCCACTCTAAGACTACTTTACGCCACATAACTTTTATAGACCGAATCGCAGCTACGTCGGCTGGTTGCAAAATTCTTGTTGCGTTCGGGAACAGAGTTATAAGTAAGGTAAGGTCACCAAATAAGGCCTACCTTAATTTTTTTATTACCTAACAACAGGTTTAATAATAAAAATGTCATATTGGCCTTATTGGGAACCCTGTGTCTTAATAAAGCCTTAATAAAAACAAGTAAGCATTCAACTTCTTAATTAATACAAAACGTTGTCAACACTTATATTAAATCTAATGAGATCCTATTAATTACTTTTGGTCATTTTAGATCAGACTTAACGAGTTTCTTATCATGTAAAAGTACTATAGCTGTAAAAGTACTAAAGTGCCTAATATACTCAGCCCTTTTCATCGTTTTTTTAGAACAATCTCCTGAACAATAAAATATTTTATCAGCGGGTGTGAGTCCAACGCACGGCTCATGATACCAAACCTATCATTTTTATTATAGGCTTTATTAGGGCATGGCACATGGGTAAACAAAACAACAAACATATGGAATATGGAATACACCGATATTACAGCTTTTTCACTTATGTGAGGAGATGGCTAAACGTATAATTGACCTATAGACAAAACACAGCACACCGTGTACGAATAAAAATAAAAATACTTACTGTTTACCTTGCCAGAATTTTATAAAAACAAGCGTCCGCTCCGCGTCGTGGTTGTTTTCGAGTGCAGGTCACAGAACACTATTACTCCTAGCGGAGAAGAAAGTCAACTCCATACAAAAATAGTGGTTGTAAAATTAACAACTAGCGCCGCTGGTGGGACCCTTTGGCAACTTCTAAGAGCGGGAAATTTAAATTTACCACCATACAATAGTAGGTTGATAAAATTCAATGCCGAGTCCTGTTCCAAAAAAAATTACTGCTCACATTAATAACGTCAAAAATTCGTTATTAATATGGCTTAGTAATTTGTTTTGGTACAGACCCTCGCTAATAAACAACATTGTTTATCAAAGTAGCTAGGCTAGGATCTTGGGAAACAATAAAATAAAAGTTTATTAGATAGTTCGTTTTCAAATTTATTGCCTTTTAGTTTAACATAAATAAAATATTATATGTGTTTCAATATTTGAACTTTTTTTTGTAGGGCAACATTTGCAGCATTTTCTTCAAAGAACCTGTTTTTTATAACACAAAATCTGCTAATTTATATGTAAAATAGCGATTTTGTGATATTTTTTATGTTTACTTCTTTATGTTCTGCGCACTTTTCCAAGAAGTTAAAATCAACATATTTTTGCAGGCAAACGTTAAATTTTTTATAAATATTTATGTCATGCGCATTATTTTTTAAATATTCACTAAGCAGTGCTGCACTTTTCTCTACACATTTCACCATATCTAAACTTGCGTATTGGAGGCATTTCTTATTGTCATAATATTCTTTAAACATAGTGAATAAATGGCATACACCTTCTCTTGGAGATGTTAACGTTTCCAAGCATTTTTTGCACTTCAATTTATTTCTTTTCAATATAACGGGTGATTCATTTGGAGTTACTTTTTCCAAAACTAAAAAAAATATGAATAAAACAAATTTATCGGGTAATCTTTATTATAATACAAAAGAACCGTTCCTTACATTTACTTTTTAAATATTATTTCTTTCAAATGTTGTCCGTAACTGCGTTAAGGTGGTCCATTCTGGAGTTCCAGTTTTCGATGACCCGACCGAGCATTTCCAGTGGTATTTGGCGAATAACGCGAGTAATGTTGGCTTCCAGTTGATCAATCGTATGCGGCTTATTCATATAAACTTTGGACTTTACATAACCCCACAGAAAAAAGTCTAAGGGTGTGATATCACAGGATCTAGGCGGCCAACTGACTGGTCCGAAACGCGAAATTAACTGTTCACCAAATTTTTCTCGCAACAAAGCCATGGTTTCACGTGCTGTGTGGCAAGTGGCGCCGTCTTGTTGGTACCAAAAGTTCTGAAGATGAAAGGCTTCAATTTCAGGAAACAAATAGTCCGTTTTCATGGTACGATAACGGTCACCATTGACAGTGACGTTCTGGCTGGCTTCGTTTTTGAAGAAATATGGACCGATGATTCCACCACCCCATAAACCACATCAAACTGTTGTTTTACTGGATGTAATGGTAGCTCTTGAATCTCTTCAGGTTGCTCTTCAGACCAAATACGGCAATTTTGTTTGTTAACATATCCGTTGAGCCAAAAATGTGCCTCATCGCTAAACAAAATTTTCGTTGAAAACAGTGGATTTTCTGCAAGCTTTTCAAGAGCCCAAAGACTAAATCGGTGGCGATTAGGTAGGTCAGTCTGCTTCAATTGTTGCACCAGTTGAATTTTGTATGCTTTGAAACCAAGATCTTTGCGTAAAATACGCCAAGTTATGGTATACGACAAGCCAAGCTGTTGCGAGCGGCGCCGAATCGATTCTTCGCGATCATTGCGTACACTCAGCTACCGCCGTAATGTTTTCTTCAGTGCGAGCTGGATGTAGTCTATTTGGTCGTGCATTGTCTAATAATGAAAATTCCCTTTCAAACTTTTCGATGGTATAGCGAATAGTGCGTTCGGTAGGACGATTATGTGGACCATATGTTGCTCTAAGTGCACGAAACACATTCCTCGTAGAACGCTGATTTTCGTAATAAAGTTGAATAATTTGTAGGCGTTGTGCCGGGCTTAGTCTTTCCATGATGAAATGTGAATGAAAATATTAGGTTAGGTTGTCATGACTGACGCTTTATCTGTCAAAAAATGCATAGACAAAAAAGTAACTCCAAATAATTCACCCGTTACAATAAAACTGCCATCTGTTGACGTTTCGATAAAACAGTCCATTAACTGACATATTAGTCGCAAACATGATACAGAGATTGCGCCACTAGTCTATTGTAACGAATTTAAGTTAGTGTGACAAATTTGGCACTGTATGCGGTAAAGGGATATATCGATATAGTTGAATATTTTTACAATAATGTGTGTCACATACCTTGTTCTAGAGGATCCATAACTTAATTTTAGTATACAATTACAAACACAACCGAGATTAACACCCATATTCTTAGTCGTTTCCTCGAACATTCCTCCACTCAAACTCAACCGAGGAAGCCTCGAAAGTCCCTCAAGGGCATCCTCTAAATCGGTATTCTTAGTCATCCCTCGAACTTGAATAATGGATTCCTCGACTGAGGTAAACTCGGGTGAGTGGAGGCGTGACGTCATTGTTTTAAGGAGATGTTATTGCTATTATGTTGGCTAAAAGTTGGCCACCCCGTGTTATTGTCAAACTCACTGTCAAAATTAGTGACATTGACAACTCGCCAACGTTAATCCGCGTGTTGTTTGTTTACATCGCTTCGCGTCGGGTGGTTTTAAATAGTTGGTTGTCGTATTTTAATCGTTTAAAATGTCTCGCCAAGTATTTTCAAATGACGAAAAAAGGTGTTTACAAGAACTTATAATAAAGTATAAATTAAATACCACTACTACCATTGGTGCAGGGAATCCTGCCGCAAAAAAAACAGCATGGGAACGGCTTACAAACGAATACAACTCTATAGAAACAAATACCAGGGTAAGTAAACATAATTATTATTTACCATGTTTAGTTTTTTCCCGTAATCTACTTTGTATTGGTACCATTTTTTACTTTTGTGCTACCTAGACTACTTTTGTGCTACCTAGACTACTTTACTAAATTTGTTTGAGCATATCCACTGTCGCCCAAAAGAAGTCCTTGAATATCTCCTTCCTCAAACCTCAGGCAGCAGCGACTATTCGCGAAAATTCTGGAGTCATGTACCGATCCTGGCCAACGGGCGACTATATCATAAATTTGTAGGTGAGCCCCGCAAACAATTTGGACATTTATAGAAAATTCACCTTTTCTATTCCTAAATGTTTCACCTCGCTGTCTTGTGGGGCTCTTAATGGGCACATGAGTGCAGTCAATACATCCAACTACTCCAGGGAACCGTGCAATCTCATAAAATTGACCTTTAACTGCACTCAATTCTGAACTCGGTGGGAATTTAATAAATTGTTGTAATTTGAGGGCCAATTGCTTGGATATTCTGCTTACAATTTTTGAGATTGTGCCTTGGCTCAATTTGTGAAGGTCTCCACATTCAATCTACAAAGAAATAAAAAAAATGTAACTGAGTAAGTAAGTACCTATAAATTAAGGATGTAGGTATTGATAAGTAAGTACGGTACTATAAACAATAAAATTGTGTTGTGGAATTACTTCATTGCTTGTTTCACATTAAGTCAGTAAAAAGTTTTCCTACCTAATGGTTAGGTAAGTATAGGTTACTTTGTAGATTTTGTGATTCGTGTCTTACCTGAAATAATCCTGTAGCGTAAAACTTTAGAGCTACTAATAATTGTATTATTGGCGGCACCGGCAGCCCTCTATTATTAACACTCGGTGTGAAAGTTATGAGGGGAAAAATAATTTGGATTACGGTTTGTTTGGCAAAACGAAACCTTTTCCGAAACTCGTCGTTGCTGAAAAATTCCATCGGATTTGTAGCGTCGCGAATATATCGTCGGGCCGGATAAGCGTATGGCTCGTCATACACGTAATCAATAAAGTCTTCAAAATCCATAATTTCACTCATTTTGAACAAATCAACAAAATTTCGAAGCACTTTCGGCTTGAGGAAGCTTCTAAGGTAGGTCGCGAGCTACCTCGAGTTTGACAGTTCTTCACTCATCTCAAACTCGACTCGATTGAGGAATTTCTCGAGTCGAGGACGTTTTTACCGACTATGAATATGAATTTGTTGAGTGGAGGTTGAGTCGAGTCGTGATAATGTCGAGGAAACGACTAAGAATATGGGTGTAAGTTTGCAAGAGTTAAGTTTGTTTTAGTTGTTGTATACCTTAACTTTTGGTTCGACTAGCAATAACCAATCACTTTGAGCAAGCAGCGGGGTTTTGACCGTTGATAAAGGCAGAGCAGCTATCTGAGCTTTGAAAAAATAAAGTAATTTGTCTTTTGTTCAGGGTTTCACTAATTGATTTTTGCTCAGGTACGCCCATAAACGCACCCCTTAGTGCGGCAGTCGCTAGGCGAAGTGCTCTTATGCCAATGCAGATAAGGGACAAATTTGCTGAATATTTCGCAACTCGTTACAATGAATAATAAATAGATAAATAAGCAAAAGCATGTTTTATTTACTTACCTGCGCAGTAGATATAGTAGACTGGCACTCATACACAGGAGCAAGAAAACTATTCATTGCCGAAAAGGCGAACCAATTTGTTGTTTTGTTAATATCGTCCTTGCCTGCTCCAGACTTCAACGATTTTTTGTACTTATTTAGATGCGTTCTATAATAAGCCATTAGTAATACCGCGCAAATCTTTTGTTTATAATTTATTTTTTCAAATTCAAATTTGGAATCATTCAAATAGGCCTATAAAATAAGGTTTCTTCAAAAGATTTTAGAACTGGCCAGTATTTTTAGAATTTAAGAACTTTATACAAAATATCCCTAGACGGTGTTGATGTGTGTATATAACATCTCCCCTCTGAGATCAACGACTATTTTTGAAGGTTGGGAAAAAATGTCGTTGGCAGCTTCCTCTGGGTTTGAGATGAATCCGGTACAGCGTAAGTCGGCGCCACCTGGGTTAATTCTATCTCAGTCTTTGAGTTTTCCTTGGTTGGGCGTACAAAGAATCTTCGCCATAGTACAATGGTAGCAAGTTCAAGTGCACCGAATAATATGCCGTAGAATGGAATGGTTGTATGATAAAACGTCGAGGATTGTTCTATCAGTACAGGCTCTTGTTGGTGAATTTTATTCTGAATGTCGTGCAGCTTTCTCAGGTTGATTGAATTGGTTTTGACATAGGGTGCAGGTACTTCATCTAGGTGAACAGGAATTCTGATTATCTTCACGGGTTGTCCTTGGATATGGTCATTGACGTTGAGGATATTGAAGTCATCTGTACGCAGCTTGCAGTTATGTGGTATAGTTGCTAGATAGCTGCCGGTGAGTGTGCAGAGTTCATCTCGTTCGCATGTGCGTCGAACTTGAGTTGGTTGAGGGAACACAACGGCGTGGTGGCGGTCGTCCAGTTTTTCCATGGCGGGCTTCATCAGGTCAATGGTAGTCATCTCGCAGAGTTTTCCTTTGGTCATCTCTCCTTGGATGATGTTGCAGATACAATCCGGTTGAGGTTGTAGTTGGTGATTGAACTGATCTTCACAAACGTACCTCGTACCATCTATGTACACGTGAATATTACCAGTGATTGCGAGGAAAGGGAAAGGTGGGATGACAGCCTTTCTTTTTTTTGTTGGTACAATCTATAAAAAGTATATACTAGTGGAGATACCACGGGAAACTTAAAAGCAAAAACTAATTGATCTCCGTTATAAAACGATGCTGGTTTTATAACATCGTAGTACTCTCTAATTTCTTCTTTATTATAAAAAGATTTCAGTTTACTTTATATACTTTCTGTTTGTAAATACATTGTAACACTCAGACACAAAACAAACATCTATATTTGTGATGGACTGACGCTTGAGGGGTGTACATTAACGTAATAATAAAGATACTAGTTTTATTATATATTTTCAGGACCTGCTTCTTTAAATAGTTTTAAGAGTCTGGTAAGAAACTTTGGCTGCTCTCGTGTGTCTACCGTTTTTGCCCACAGCTCATCAACCGGTCCGATCCGAAGTCAGCAAAAGCCTATTCAAAATATCTTTGTTACATAATTCTCTAGAGAAGTCGAGTTTGTAAGATCGAAAATGTTTGTTTCTTGCTTCAGCAGCCTCCTTGGAAGCTGCCCAATAGGCTGAAGGGCATGTTTTATAATGGCAGAGCCATGTACGAGGGTTTTATGTAGCGTAGGTGTCATTGGATGCCAATTATATAATGCGACATACTCGTATAATTCTGCTGTCTCATTTGCGAAATAAGCAAACTTGCTTTCATTAATTTCATGACCAGAGCAAAGAGCTTCTAATATTACTCTCAGCTTTTGTATGAGACGAATGTCGATGCCTGTTATTTTAGCATCTGTTTCAGGATCACTGAAAAACCTTCAACTTCAACTGTTGAAACTTGTCGCGAATTCCTATAACTTCAGCATGCATTTCAAAAATTGTGAGTGAATCTGACTCAATCTTTTCCACGGAGCTTATATGAGGATTTGTCGCTATGTTTAAAATGTGCTACAATAGCAAGACATTTACTAAGCAAATCTTGAAGATTCGGTGAGTTAACAAATTCCGGTTCATCAACATCTGCGTTTATACACTCATCGGCAGAAAATGTGGCCTAAAGTTAAAAGTTACAATATTTCTTTATTTTGAATGCTGTAAGTACCGGTTTCAATTGAGTTTATTGAAAAAATGATTTTATGTCTTAGTTTCTTTACTAATTCGTCTAAATGGCTTTGAAATTTAATAAAAAAATGGCATATCAATCAAAAACAAGATTTAAACAAAATTTCTTTAATTGAAAAACACTCAAAACCACAAAACTGTAACTTAAATGTTAATTCAATGTTATCCTAATAACGCGTATTGAATTCAATGTTATCCTAATAACGCGTATTGCCCCCCCTAGCTGAAATCACGGCCTGCATTTGTACTGGCATGCTTTGCAGTATGTTTTTTATGTCATCTTGGGGAATTTCTTCCCAAGTTGTCTGTAGAGTGGACTTTAGCTCACGGAGAGTCTCTGGCGGATTGGGCTGCGTTCTGACGCGCCTTTTGAGCATGACCCGCCTCGGTAACTAACGGTTTGGCGTGTAGTGATGGGAAGAAAACGTTCTCCTCGTCGTCTATACACTCTTTCACGACCATCTGGTACTCTTAAGGCTATTCTGCTTTCGTCAATGAATAAGACTTTGCTCCATTCATCGTTGGTCCAATTCGCATGATCGCGGGCAAATCTTAGTCTCGCAACTCTGTGGTGTCTCTGAAGTTCAGGTCCTCGTGCTGGTCTTCGGGCTCGTAAATCGCGTTCCTCCATCCTTCGTCTTACTGTTCGCTCGCTTACAATGACACCCCGTGCCGTTTGAAGCCTCTGCTTTATCTCAACTGCGGTGAGGAATCGATTTCTTAGTACGGCCAGTATGATAAACCTATCGTCACGGGCAGAGGTGCACCTTATTCTGCCACTTCCTGGTCGCCGCGTGTGTAGACCAGTCTCCCGGTGCCTCTTAAGAGCATACCTTAAAGTGGTACGTGGCACATTAAGAATTGAAGCCACATCATGTTGAGTTCGTCCTTGGTCAGTTAACAATACCGCCTGAGCAACCTGAGCCGCTGTTAGTGGCATCTTCCAATCTTTTCTGGAAACGCAATGAACAACAAATCAATATATAAAATTAAAAATTAAGATTCAACCAGTAAAAACGTAAAAATAAATTTTTATTTACCTTAAACAAAACTCAAACTACAAACATCTTATTCTCAAATTACCCACTTCAATAAATAAAACAGTCCACTTGACTCCTACCTTCATTTAAACATCACATAAAAAATGCTTAGTTTGTTGACTAATTCGCGATAAGTGTTTGGACCATATTTTGTGCCGGTGAGTGTATTATCTTTCACGCAATCATTAATCGCCAAATTGAGAGTGTGCGCTATTTCTTTTATTCAAATAATCGTTGACAGCCTTTTTCACATTTGCAACATTATCGGAGACAATTGCTACAATTTTCTCTAAAATTCCCCACTCATCTAGGGATTCCTTAATTGACTGCGCTATGTTAATTGCAGTATGATCAAAATATGCTTCTTTTGTGCAGAATTTTCTTCGGAAAAATCGAATACATAAAGTAGGTAATAAATAAACATATAACAACAATACACAGGGAGGGTGTCGCGCGCCTGAGGGGGACGCCGGGCTGTCGGTTTAGAGACCCTCTCAGTGGCCTCCTGAATTCTGGCTGTCAGTCTGGAGGCCTCAGTTCCACTTCCTCCGGTAGCAGTGTGATTACCACAGCTGCTGTGCGGGGGGGTCGAAGACCTGCCACGCCGGTCTTCGATTTCGGCCCACGCCTCGGAGCTGCCTTTGCCGCAGCGGGCCTCGCTGGCGGGACCTCTCGTGCGGGGGGGGCCTCCCGCGCCTTCTTCTTCCCCCGCTTTGTCACCGTCGTCCACGCCTCTTGCAGAGGTGGGGGGGGGCGGTGGCGGTGCCGAGGGACCTGCCTTCGGGGCAGGCGGGCCTTTGGGGGCCCGCTGGGCCTTTGGAGCCGCACCCGCAGCAGCTGCGGGAGTGGCACCCTTCGCTGCCTTCTCCGCATTGCGCCTGTCGGCAGCAAGCGGAGGTCGGAGGCGCTCGTCCTCTTCTCCGCCACTCGCATTCGGCGTTGCCGGCCTAGCGAGCGGCCTTCCCTTCCGTTTGAAACGGCCTAGGGCGTCGCGGCTACTAGAGCCCGCCGAAGCCACCAGACCCAATGCCCTCTCGGCATCTCCACGCGCAGAAGCGCCCTCATCTACATCATTTTGGTTTTGGTTTTTTGTTTCAGATTCCATAATTGATCCCACGAGTGTGAGGGAAATAAAAAGTCACCCCGGCCGGTGCCCTCTGCAGCCGGGGAAGGGTACATACTGCGGAGGTCCCCTGGTATCCGCAGGTTTTAACGTGGTTTCTCACGGGTTTTTTATTCGAGCTTTTCCTTGCTCTGGGTCCGGCCAATTAAGGCAACACCCCTTCGGCCCCATGACTGCTACAACATACCCCCTTATCGCCCAACGGGGGTCTTTGAAGCAACAGCATGGAACCGGGTGGAGATGTGGCGAAATCCTCTCCGACGACACTGGGCAATAGTGTTAGTACCACCCAGGCCGTCCTCCCACTACCTCCTAACCTAACCTAAGCACTTCATTCATCCACTCATTCATCCATCCAGTCAATCACCCGCTCCATCTCTGCTAAACAGAGGGATGCTTGGAGCCTGAGCTGATTCATTCATCACCTCCAACCCCAACCCCTACTAAGCCTACCCCACCGGACGGCCCAAAAGGACCGCAGCGGCGCCTGAGGTTTCAGTTATGTCTATTTCAGAGGGAAAAAGACCAAAAGCAGGCAGCAACCACGTGCAGGAAGAAACCTCCAGACTTGCCTTGGGGATCATCACGCTAAGTGCGCTCTCCCCCAAGACCATTCGCCTCCCTATCCGTTTCCCAACCCCCCACGGATAAGGAAGGCCTGAGTTTATCCAAAACTCCCAGATGGGAGCCAGGCATTGCAACTATTAATGAATAAACCCAGACCCGCCCGTGGTTAGGCGACCTACGTCAATGTCCGTCAAGGTCTGGGTGTAAGCCGCCCAACCGGTCTTCCTGCCTAACGGACGTGGGGCGGTGAAATCCGCGATCAGTCCAAGAGTGATTAAGAGCGGAAGATGTTTCGTATCCAGGTCGTAAAGGGTCTCTAGCTGGATAGGGAAGGGGACGTTCTTGCCGAGCACTATGTCCAGTACGTCGGCAGCGTGACGCGCGTTTGTCGGTATGTGCGTCGGTGTATCGGGGCCTAAGATATCAATGCCGCTGGCCTCCGCGTCCGGTTGTAGTGAGCGGAGGCCAGCGACAAGATCAGCAGAGGAGTAGCGGGGGTTGGGGGGGAGCACACAGGGCCACATTGCGATTTTACGACGACAAAAGTACTAAGTGTGGTTTAAGTTTTTTATACATTATTATATCGCTCTATTATCATTTTTAACAGACTGTATTGTAATGTTCATCAATATATTCGAGGTATTACATAAATAAAACATATTTAAGCCACATGAAACAGATTTATTATAAAAAAATATGAATAATCATTATAATTCGATTAATCGCTACAAGAATCATCGCTTTCAGTAATTACCGAAAGTAAGGAAGAATCTGTAACTTCTTCTGTACTTTCGACAGCAGCATTGTAAATGGTAGGCATTCGGAGCATACTTAAGACTGCCTCATTTAATTGATCATGTTTTTTAACATATTTTTTCCTATTACAAGATATAACTGGATCTGAAGCCACTAGTAGCCAGTTAAAAATATCTGTGTTAGTCTGCTTTCTCGAAAATTTTCTTGATTGAAATTGTCTGAGTTGCTTATAATTTTTATGACTGGCTTCCAGTACATCTTCCGATAATTGCCCTATTGGCAATGGCAGAGATTTTATAATATCACTGCCATGGATAAGCAATTTATGAACACTTGCGCTCATTTTATACCATCCATATAGGATGACAGCTAATTCTGCGGTCTTGTAACAATAAGTTTTAAATTCGTTTTCATTTATGTAAAAACCACACGCAATTACAATTAGAATATTTGCCATTCTCTCTATTAGCTCCTGATCTAGCCCTGTGATGCGGAAAACTAACTCAGGGTTTTTAAAAAACTTCCGTGCTGTGTTTCCGTCATTACTGTTGCCACCACCTTGTTTCGGTTGGTCAACAACAAGACCCATTTCGCTGTAAAATTTTTGGGCTAATTCAACTTGCGGGGGGGAGGGGGGGGGGTTCAGTGAGGGGTTAGTAAGAGGTAGAGAGCTCGCTATCGCTAGCGTCACTTACCTCTTGCGTTGGTCCGCTCGGGCGACGCGTTCCGCATAGCCCGGATGGGCCAGCTAGCGCGCTCAGCGCGTCCCTGCGCGGCGGCGAGGGGGAGGGAGTCGGTGATGCCGGGGCACTGCGGTGTACCAATGCCCGTGGCGTCGGGATCCGCGACACAGGCAGCGGCGAGGATATTAGTGGGGGCGATAGGGGCAGCATTTTCTGCTTCTTCTCCTCGTGCCTCGCTTCCTCCTCTGAGGAGTCGGGGCGGTATCATAGCAACAACAAATGGTCTTCTGGTCCCCGGGTGGGGACACAGATATGGGCCTCGTTTTGTAAACTTTACCCAGGCTTCAACTCCGGGGGCAGCTGCCCCCGGGTCTCGGGGTTTCGCCTTGGGAGGCGGTGCCTGAAAAACGCACACAAAAGAAATATTTACATAAATACATTTTTTTAATACTATTTTTATTGTATATATATATATATTGTTTTTTTTATATAATAAGTAAATATACACATATATGTAAATAACTACAATCAGAACTTACAAACTAATTATTCTAAAGGTGGGCGTCCTGGCCGGGACGTCTTGCGGCCCTTAAAAACAAAATCATGCCCATGGGTTCTTATCATTAAGATAAGATGATGTATCATAATATGCCATATGGCATAACTTGGTTTTTATATAATTTTTGAACTTATTCATGGACATGTCACATAATTATATCTTTAGGTAACTTATTATATGTAATAGAACACACATGTGCTATAGAATGGGCCTACTTATTTTCCGGAGCCTACTACTGGGCACAGTAAGATCATCTTTATTTCTTATATACTTAATTAAAATTATGAATATCACTATTTTTCTGAAACTTATCAGTATTTTTATGAACGTAAAGAAGAATCTCGTAAATATATTGCGAGTAGAGATATTTATCTTTTTAAATTTTTCTCTAAGTGAATCCCTGGGGCCCAATTTATAGGTAGCTCGGACTGCTCTCTTTTGTAGTATAAAGATAGTATCAACATCGGCAGCACACCCCCACAGCAAGATGCCATACGACATGACACTGTGGAAGTAGCTGAAATAGACCAAGCGAGCAGTCTTTACGTCCGTGTACTCGCTACAATTTTTTTGACAGCGTAAGCTGCAGAACTAAGTCTATTGGACAAAGCTTCCACATGTGGGCCCCATTGAATAAAACATTGAAATTTTACTTCTTATTTTTTCTTCTTTTTAAATAATACGTTAGGGCGTCAACTTGTATGGAATCGTTCCTATCTACGTCTTTACTCGTGCTTGTGACGTTGAGTAATTTGTTGGTACATTTACACCAGTTTCTTGCAAAAAAAATTGTAATGAATTCATGAATGTCATGTGACGAGAAGAATGTTAGATATGAAAGTGGATGGATACAAGGGTAGAGGTAGACCAAAGAAGAGATGGATGGATTGCGTGAATGATGATATGAGTAAGAAAGGAGTGAATACTGAAATGACGGCTGATAGAGGGGAATGGAAGAGGAAAACATGTTGTGCCGACCCCACTTGAGTGGGATAAGGGCAGGGAGATGATGTTTATCACATTGGATACTATCTATATCAAATGTACTGTATAAAATTAATTTCATATACATTTTCAAATTGTTTAGGTTACTTTTTTTACTTAAAATATGATGCAGTACATCTTGTATTTCAGAAAATAATTTTGTGATACTTTCACTAGGGTAGGTAAGGTATTTTTTACGTTACATACTCTCTGTGCTGGAGATACCTATAATTTTTTGGGTCATCGGTAAATAGAACTGATTTGCATGCTTTGCAGTTTTTGGAATTTTTTTTAGATTTCCTTAAAATGTATCCCGTGACATATTCTAACTGGCCAATTCTCCTGGGGTCCATTTTTTTACTGTTAAAGTCTGTTATAATATTTTCATTAAAATCATCAACATCAATTTCACTCACATTTCCCTTATTCTCTTTGTTTTTAGAAAAAAATAATTCTTCAAATGTTTCAAAATTACTGCAAGAATCTTCTTCGCAATTAGACCCCGGAGAGTAATTACTATTCATATTATTTACTAGCAAAGATGCAAATGCAAATTCAAATCCAGCACAGGTGGGAGAATTATTTCTAATACCGTGGCTCCGTATGCTACCAACAAAATTTTCTAGAGGATCCTGATTTAAATGTCTGCACCAAAATGATTTAATCTTGTATTCTTCAAACAATTTGTCACATAATATGAACATATTTTCTATGATTTTAACCCAATTTGATATGGACGGTACGGTACCAGCACGGTTTACAGTTTCAAACTTCATAGTTTTCAAAACAGTCTTAGCTTTTAGCCACATTTATTTATGTTTCGAATTTGGTTTTACATTTCTTAATAATTCTTTACCTGCCCGTACATTAGAATTTTGAAAACTTCCATTTAAAGAATCGAATAAATTGTCTATTAATAAAATAAAATCTGCCGTATCCTGCGTGTCCTTCACTCTTTCGGGATATTTGGTTCCGCGTTTAGTTATAATTTTTTTGCGACCGGGATCGTCCGTTAGATTGGTTTCGTCATAATTTAAAATGTTGCAAGGTTCTATTCCTGCTATCGAGACTTCCAACTCCTTGAAATATTCTTTGATTGTTTCTGACTCTCACCTTACAAACGGATTTGTTATTTACTTCGCAATAACAACAAAATAATCACTTCGGCACGCGCAAAACCACCAAACCCCCTGTATCTTTGACAACTGAACGAAATAACAAATGATATTTGGTTGAGAGGTGTTGCCAGTGACTAAACCAAACAGCCATGGTAGAAATTATATAAAATCTCCCATACAATTCGAGTTACAAGAGGGTGCCCGAACCTCCCGACTGCCTAATGCTCCCCTACTCACCTTTATTTTCGTCGAAAGGCGTCTAAAGTCTTCGTTGGAACTAAAGTCTTTATTTCTAATTGCAAATTTTCAATCAACTCTTGTGATAATCGATATAATGCTACATAATTTTCATTTCTGTTAAATATTTTTATACGTCTGAAGTTTTCAGCTTGGTGTCTGCTAGTATTAATGTCTAGCTCGTGAGATTCTCTTAGGGTGGATTCGACCAAACTTAGATTTATACACGAGTACCGGGAATATTGAATTAATATTTATTATATATTATATTTTAAAAAGAAAAAAGAGTTTTATTTCAAATTTCGAATACTTATTTTCATTGGAGAAGGTTATTTCAAAGACATTGACATGTCATAATGAGAATAGAACAATTAACAATACCTCAAAGTTAGATTCGTCTGACCACAATATATTGGACCAGTCTTCCACTGTCCAATCCTTATGTTGCAGGGCCCACTCCAGTCGACGTTTTTTGTTGCGCTCTGACAGCCATAGCTTTTTCCTCGCTTTGCAACCTTTCAATCCAGCATTGCGCAGCCTTCTCCTCACAGTATGCACGTTTACCAGTCGGCCTTTTGCTTCAGATAAACTTCCAGCAAGGTCTACAACAGTTTTTTTAGTTCCTGTAGAGACTGCCTGATCAACAAACGGTCTTCACGAACTGTAATTTTTTTCTGCCTGACCTCGGTTTTTGATAGAAACCAGTCTCCGAAGCGTTTAAGCACGTATTGAACTGCATATCGCGAGCACTTCACTTCTCGGGCTATGTTTACTTGAGACATGCCTTGTCCGCTTAAAATCTTAATTTTCAAGCGCTGTTCTGCGCTTAGTTCAGTAATTTTAGGCATAGCTGACGCGTAAAATGTTAGTCACTTGGAAAACGGGAGCAATAGTAGTGGACGATATGCATATGTTCAATGCAAAAACTTACAACACACTAGAATCACAAAATTAAATTGGCAAACTCGGGACAATACCGTGTTTTACCTGCATGTCGTATATTCCTATCTTTGTTTTAATTTGATCAAAAGACGCCGCTTATTCAATGATGGAACCACAAAATATTTACCTTAGCACTATCTGTAGAGATAATGACAAACAATAGGGTGCCTAATACTTTTGCTTGTGGCTGTAGTATGTCAAGTGTCAATTGAAGTTGTTTGAAGTATTGTTTGTTTTGGCGGATTTGTTCGTTATGGAAAATTATGAAATTAGCGAACCTAATTGCACAGCCTTTTTTTTAATATAACTAAGCCTGTCTGGGCGCTGTGGCCCAGCCCGCGAGCTAGCTTAAAGGCGCTACTCACACACCTGCCGCAGGGGCAATCTAGGGTGCATGGCGGTTGTGGCGATATCGGGAGTATCTCTACACACTTGCCTGCCGTGCAGTGTTTCCGAGTAAGCTGAGCTGAGCACACGTATTGAGAATGGCACCCGTATTATCGACCAATCAAAAGATTGGAGTAGCCTTGGCGCTTTCAGTGGTGCTACCTCAAAAAAAAAGGAAAAGGAGATACTGGGTGAAGAAATGGCTACTGAAAAGAAGTGAGTTATGCCACATGAATATTATAAAAGAACTGGAAGTAGATGACTTCAATAACTTTTTACGGATGGATTCTGACTCTTTTGAAGAGCTTCTTGCAATGGTGGCACCATTTATAGAAAAAAAAAATACATTGATGCGGAATGCCGTAAGCGCTAGAGAACGATTAATTGCTACGCTTCGGTTTTTGGCCAGTGGACAAACCTACGAGGATTTGAAATTTAGTTGTATCATATCACCACAATTGATGTCAACAATGATTCCTGAGACTTGTTGGGCGATTTACAATTGTCTGAAACATTATATAAAGGTAAGTTTATATAAAGTATAATTATAAAAAGTAAACCTGCATGTTAGAAATTTAATTTCCCGAAATTCTAGATAAACTGTTTTTTCTTGTAAGTACTCAACCAAGATTCAACCACAAAAAAAACAATCACAGTCGGTGAAATATTTTTTATTAATACGGTAACAAGTTATAGGTACCCAGTTTCCAAATATTAAGTTAATTGTGAGAATTTTAAAGGATAAGACATTATCATTTTAATTACTTTTTGTGTTTAAATATAAGAAAATCTTTAACTTTAGTGAAACTACCTTCCACTAAATTATTATTATTACTAAAAGTAGTGTTAGGGAAATCAATGGTAATGTCATCATATTGAACCTCAGAAAGTTGTGAGGATTGTGTAGGAGTAGGAACAGATGCATAGGCTTGATGTTGTGAGGTTGGAGTAGGAGCAGATGCGTACGATTGATGTTGTGGGGATGGAGTAGGAGCAGATGCGTAGGATTGATGTTGTGGGGATGGAGTATGAGCAGATGCGTACGATTGATGTTGTGGGGATGGAGTAGGAGCAGATGCGTAGGATTGATGTTGTGGGGATGGAGTAGGAGCAGATACGTAGGATTGATATTGTGGGGATGGTGTAAGAGTATTAATAGGTACTGAATGAATGTACGGATTGTGATATTGGTTTTTCAAAGTGATTGACGATTCTTCTGTTAGTTTTCCAAGTTGCCCATAGAAAATGACTTCGGATATTAATTTTTTCGCAACAACTTGCTGGTGTTTACTTAAATTTTTCAATTGAATACCATAGCCCATTCCTATGACTTCCCATTCATCTGTAGTGGTAAGAAGTTTTTGAGCAGTATCAAACAGTTTCTCTTGTTTTTTTTGTAAGTTTAATCGCGGTTTTCTTGGAGCAGGTTCTTCTTCTGTTTTGTCTAGCTTACTTGGACGTTTTAGGTTGAGTGATTGACTACCAGATGGTTCATCCAATTCCAAACTCTGTGAAACCTGAAATATTAAATTTCTCAATTACTGTTTGTTTCAGATGCCCACATCGGAAACTGAATGGAAGAACACAGCAAAAATGTTTGAAGAAAAATGGAATTTCAGTCACTGTGTTGGAGCAATGGACGGAAAACACGTAGCTATAGAAAAGCCCCCTGGTAGTGGCTCGTGTTTTTTTAATTACAAACAGTTTTTTAGTGTAGTACTTTTTGCCATTGTTAATGCAAATTATGAGTTTATGTATGTACACACTGGCATAAATGGAAGCGTCTCTGATGGTGGTGTAATACAACATACAAAATTTCATGAAAAACTAATGAAAAGCCAGTTAAACCTACCACCAGCTTCAACGTTACCAAATAGTAATACTACAGTGCCCTATGTATTTGTAGGAGACAGTGCATTTTCTCTCAACAGACACGTGATGAAGCCCTATCCATTCAAGAATATAAACCATGAACAAAGAATATTTAATTATAGGTTATCTAGGGCAAGACGGGTAGTAGAAAATGCTTTTGGGATACTGGCAACACGTTTTAGGATATTTCGCCGAAAAATAAGTGTAAATGTTGAGAACGTCGATGCTATTGTTCTAGCATGTTGCGCAACAATTTTTTAAGAACAAAATCAAAAATCTATTTGACAAATTCATGTACAGATTCTGAAAATACAAACGATCGAACTTATCGACCAGGTGATTGGCGGGCAGAATCATTCGAATTAGTATCACTTGCGCAAAGAAATGAAAAACAGCGCAACGATGAAGGAAACTACGTTAGAAGTCAATTTATGTCGTATTTTAACGGACAAGGCAGTGTTGATTTTCAAGAAGACATGTTACGAGTAATATAAGAGCATTAAAATAGTTTTAATGTTGATGAAATACTTAAGTAAGTACTTATACCTAATATTTAGAAGTAATTCTAATAAATATATATATAATTGTGCCAAGTGATTTTATTCTTGTTTTATTTTAAGTATTACCTCGTCACAGTCCATGGTATCTACTCCCGTGCGAGATGGTTCAGTAGTCTCTTCAATAAAAGTAAAGAGATTATAATACCAAAGAGATGGTTTGTACACATCATCGCTGCCAGATCCTGTTTGTTTTGAAGAATTAACCTAAAAAAGGTAACACATTGAAATGAAATACAAATACCTACAAAAAAAAAATTTCAAAACACAATTTTGAATAATCATTACTTAATTAAAAATACGTACCTTTTTTAACTCCCGAAAAAAGGATGTCCGCATATTTTCAAATTTTTTTTTGAAAGCCGGCAGCTCCATGTTGGTTTTGAGTTCCCCAAAAATTTCAAACATTAGTGTGAATGTTTGCTGCCTCATGTCACGGTTAAAATAATGTTTATGATTTTTATCCCACATGTGAGGTCGGTCTTGATAAACTTCTATAATTCGCGTCCAAACTTCGCGTTCGTTGTCGGCCGCCATTTTGATTGTACGCTATGTATACGTGCACTCCGTGTGACAGATACTGACAAACTGACTGAGAAATTGCCCCAATCGCGCTACACACGCAGCGACGGCAGGGACGACTTAGGGATCAAGGATGGTCTCGCGCCCCTGCCGCCCTGCCGCAGGGCCAATCCTCCAAATTGCCCCTGCATGCCTACACACATCACAATTAAGGATGCAATTAAGGGTCATCCCCACTCCTACACCCTAGATTGCCCCTGCGGCAGGTGTGTGAGTAGCGCCCTTTACACCTACCTCGGATTCTGATCCGAGTTTTTGTTTATCTCTTTCACTCTGCTTCTTGCTTTCTGCATACTTGTTCTTTCTTTCACTCATCGATCTTTCAAATTATTGCATTGGTGTGATAGCCAATGTTGTCCTAGTTCTATAAGGAGGGGTGTACGTTTTTGCGTGTTATCAGCATGGCGTTTGTCTTGTGCGGCGCGAATTTTAGCTTGTTTCTGATTCCCCAATCCCGAACATAGGCGAGAGCGGCATTGGCTTGCCTCTGTATTTCTAATGCAGTGTCTGCGTGAAAGACCAGGACAATATCGTCGGCGAAAGCTTGACAGTAGTCCCTTCTCTCTGCTAACTGTTGAAGAAGCGGGTCAAGCAGCAGGTTCCAGAAAGTTGGTCTGCCAATGGAACCTTGGACACAACCCTTTGTTGTGGATTTCGTCACCTCCTGTCCAGAGTACCGCACCCTTACTACTCTGTCTTAGAGGTAACTATCCACCACTCTCCTGATGTTGATTGGACACCTTTCCTCAGCCAGTCTGGTCTTTATAACAGGCCACCAGGCGCTATCGAAGGCCCCATCTATGTCTAGGGATATTAAAGTTACAAGTTTTTTCTGATCCAGCTTGTCGCGTATGTGTGTCATTAAGTCATAGAGGGAGTCTTCGGTGCTCTTCTGGGGCATAAAACCATACTGGCGAGTACTCATCCGAAGGAGAATATACCATCTAACCCGGTTCATCAACATTTTATCCAGTATCTTTCTCATCATTGGCAGAAGTCCAATAAGCCTGTAGGATTTGCCTACTGTGTAATTATCCTTGCCAGGTTTTCGCAGTACCACCACAGTAGCCTCTTTCCAAATCTTGGGAAAGTATTGGGAATTGCACAGCCTTAGGTTACACTAACTTAGTGCAACACACTCTCGTGTATCCTTTTTTGCAGTTTTTGCACCGTCCTTGGGACACAAATATTGGGAGATGTCCCACATTGTCATAGCACAAAGAATCCGGTGGCCTTGATCAACAGGAGCTTTTATCTTCACAGACGCCTCTTTTTCATTGGATCTTGCTTGTGGTGTTCTGTTTTTACATTTTGTAACAGTTTTTTTTTTAAATTGGTGTAGATAAGATGACGCTTTAGCCACCATTGTCAAATTGCTCATCTGATCCTTGCAGGGCAGCAACTCGTCGGATAGGTACATATCCACATCGGCTTTATGGCTTTTGAAAGTGGAGTGCCTTGAGTCATGTTTAAAAATAAAATAAATAAAAAATAAAAAGCATTTATTGCTTCGTAATACATAATTACAGTTGTGATTATTACAAACAGGCTGTCATCATTATTGTTGGTATTAGCGGCTGAGGAAGTGGTCGCCGTGTTGCGTTCATTTTCTCTAATTAAACTTGCTAGCAGTTTCTTTATATTTCTTTTGTCCTTATCGCCTCGGCTTGGTTTGAAAACCCCTTCATTTTAAACCGAGGGTCCATAAACGTGGTCAGCGCAAGTGTGCCGCTCGTCTCAACATTTTTAAACCTATATATTTTTATATTATATAGATATTTTTCCCCACATTCAGGTATCTACTCATTTCTTCGAAGGGCTTTAGAATCTGGCACAGTTGGCTATATAATTGCCAGTCTTCTGGGTTTACTAAAAGTAAGCTTCTCTCCGAAAACGCCAAAGTTAAGCAGATCCCATCCTCAAGCTCCACAAATCGCTTAAGCATAAAATAGGTGGAGTACCAGCGCGTGTCCACAGCTTGGCGTAGTCGCTTCGGTTGCTGATTCTGTTGGATTTGGTATTTCTGGAGTCTTTAGATGAAAATGTGCTTTTTTGATGTGGGTAACTATTCTCTTGACTTTATCAACTTAGGGTTTCATAAGTTGAAGTGCATGTTCTACAACTAGGTTAAGGCTGGACGCATATCAGCCAAAATGCTTCCACCCCAAGTTTTCTTTGATGGCTTTAACCGTATTGGCAGCATTGTCGGTAATCATAAAGTTGACTTTAGCTCTTAATTCGTATTTGTCCACCAATGCAGTAATTTCAGCTTAAAAGTATAAGAATAAAAGAATTAAAGTTTATTTTATTTAACTTACCTTGCCTAGATGTACATTGTACAAAGTTTTCTTCCAATTTTCTTTGTTTACATGCATCAGCTTTTAAATTCGTTAGAAACTTATAACGATCACTTGACATAGCGGGAACAAAAATATTAGGCAAAAATATCAGGCATACCGCCCTGGGAATCTTGTAAGCCAATTTTTCTAAAACTTCATTTACTTACACTGCCTAGCATGTATATTTTGGAAGCAGCTAAATTTGTCAAGGAGCACAATAAACTTTTTACAAAAGCACGAGATATCTATCCCAGGTGTTCTAGAAATCCTGATAGAATTGTTTTATGTAAAGTTCCTAGAACTGAGCTTTATAAAAAGAACAGTTATGCCATGTGTAATATGTATTTAATAAAGTTCTAAATAGTATTAAAAATTTAAAAAAAAATTAAAGAATGGCTAATTGTAAAATCTTTTTATACAGTGACTGAATTTTTAAACAATAAAATAATGTAATGTGTATTTGTACCCTATTTAATTTTTTTTTATCTGACATTCATTGATTTATTATTATTAATTTACCTGACATTTATTGATCTATTATTATTAAATTGACATTTGTAGCTTGCCTAGCGGAAACAAGCGTTTAGGCCGTGCGTTTATTAAGTACAAGATTATATTAAGCACAAGGACTAGTAGGCGAAAGCAGAGAGAGGCGCGTGTTGTCGCGAGCAGGAAGCGTTGCGATGTGTCGCCGGTGTGCCCGCAGATTCCACGTAGCCGCGGACGCACGGCGCGGCGGTGCGGGGCGCGGGGCGCGGGGCGACCCAGGTTAACGACCTCGGCAGGCGCACCGCGACCAAAATGGCGGCAAGCGCGCGGCGGCCCAGGTGAATGACCTCCGGCTCGGCGTGCCGCAATCCGAACGCGGCGACCGACGCGCGACGCTTGGAGCCGCAGAAGTGCTACGCTGCACATTCTGAAATAAAGCAATAATTGGGCGAGCAAATTGTGACGAAACTATTTACCCCACACATTTGTTGATTTATGAAAATTATATTGCGTTGATATTTTAAGCTGACATACTAAGATAATTTTATTTTCCAATTTAAACCTATATTTTTATTTTTTTGCGTGCTGTATTTAACGGTGAAGTGTGTGAAACAATTTATTTATTTTAAGCACATACTCTATGACCATGCTTCTGGCAAAATAAAATTTTCATTTCATAATAATGAAACGTACGCGCACGCTACTCGCTGTCCGTAGAAGAAGTGAGGTAGAGGCGCCCCCCGCGTAAAAATGTGTAACTGAAACAGATAGGTACGCTTATTCGCGGTGCATTTTGAACCGTCAATGCAGATAAATACCTATACGTTTGAGAAAAAAGTGTGTTTTAATAGGAAAATCTTGGTACCTTTAAAAAATTTTGATTGCGAACATTGTGAGCATCATCTTCCTGCCCTTATCTGTGGGGTCGGCACAGCATGAACCTCGGATCATGCTGTTTTGGCTAAGGTGTTTTATGACCGGCCGCCTGCCTGACGTCAACCCTCCTTGGGAATACTTGCTTATTGTATCTCATCATGTTGGAGGATACTATCCCTAAGTCGACTTTGACGACATGCTCGGGGAGAAAAGCAGCAGCAGAGGTTGCGAACATTGTGAGCACTGAACGAAATTCGAGGAATCTTGGGAAAGGTATAGCAGATGCAGCTAGAGATGTACCTGCGGTCTGCGCCATAATATTAAAATGAATTATGTACAACTTACAGGTTACAAGAGATATAAAACATGCACAACACAAATATAAACACAAAACAAAACTGACAGATAAAAGTCAAATTTTTGCACTTCTGTCCACTTCTATCCAAAACTTAGGGTCTCGCCAAGCAGAATAAACATAATCGGAACATTTGCTTCCGTTTTACGTCCGATATTTCTTTTGCTATTGCTGACAAAACGTGCCGATCATTTTTCTTATCATATCCCAAGGTGGTCAGAAAAAATGTTTTGCATACTGGGACTTTTTTGCAATCTTTAAAAAAATGGTACGTGTGAGTAACTGTGCGTTTTTTTGCGGTTTTGGTTGTTTTGGCACAGTCGTCGGTATTAACTAAACCCTTTAAAAAAACTCCTCTGGATTCCCAATCCATAGACCAGTAATCAGCATGGATGGACAGTCTTTCATTCTCAACAAAATTTAAAGAACACAGCCTTTTGCATAGGTTGTGACATGGTGGTCTCATATAATATTTGTCAATATTTTTTTTTAACTTTTTTGCAGAGGTTTGTGATGAACTTGTTTCCTTTTTTAGATTACTAGGACCCTCACCGGTGTTTGATTGGATATCGTCTGATGAACTGCGTCTTAATGAACTCAGCGGAATGTAGGTAATCTTTGTCTTTTGCCGAATCATCAGAATCTTCAAAAGGCATTTCAGCTAACTGTGTCATGTTTTCGAAAATCTCTGCTGATGGTGCCAAACATTCAAACTCAGAACATAATAAATCTTCCAATGTCGAAATGTTATTGTGACTTTCTTGTACCTGAGTTGATTCTGTTGGGGCAAGAGTGGATTGGGCATTTTTGACATCTACTGTAACTATTCGTATTTACTAGACGCTACACCACCGAGGCCGTTACTTATGTGGAAACTATGCGGTGTGTTATTATGAATACTGTTATTACGAATTATGTTGTCATGAATACTAAAACACTTGTTAATAGAAATAAAGATTACACGTACAAAGTCTAAGTCGGGAATTAAACTCAAATTGAGTTGATAGCGCAGGCGGCGCCGGTTCCTTCTACGCTCTAAATATTCCTCACGCAGAGCAAACTCGACTAAAAGAAATCTTGCAGCCATTTCACTTAGATTTTCAACAAAATTCACACATACGAAAATCAAAAGGTAGCACTGTTTGTTTCGTCAATTTGAGGTTAAAATTCCATATTAATATACAAATACGTTTATTGCCAAAGAGAACATACATACAAGTAACAAAATTGAAAATAAAAAAGGTCGGCAAATGTACTACATTCAGCGTTATTCCGCGCACATTGTACGCAGTGCTGGTTTTCAGTGTACAAATATACAAATATATACAAATATATTTATTTGGTACAAAAATAAAATTAAAACTAAAACATGTAATAACGATACTGACTGCAAAAGTATTGAACTGTGTCGCAGCCAGTAACGCCCTCCTCGAGACACGATATAACCAAATCTAGATAAAATTATTGAAAAACTAAGTTAGAAAACTAATTTAAGCTAAACATGCACAAAAGTATGTAGGGTAGCAGAAGCGTATAAGTGTGAGTTTACCCTGAGAACACCAGACTCTTAAGAGTCTGGGCAACAGGGGATAATTTGTGTGTGTGTGGGTGTGGGTGTGTGTGTGTGTGTGTGTGTGTGTGTGTGTGTGTGTGTGTGTGTGTGTGTGTGTGTGTGTGTGTGTGTGTGTGTGTGTGTGTGTGTGTGTGTGTGTGTGTGTGTGTGTGTGTGTGTGTGTGTGTGTGTGTGCTTGTGTAGGTGCGCGTGTATGTGTGAAAGAGAGCATCAAACCAGTTAAAAGTCTAAAAGTTGCTCAGTGTCCTCATAAGAGAGACTCTGAAGCCACTCTGAAACCTTAATCTTACATTTCTGTGCTGTCAAGGGATATATATTAAGTATTTTATTAATCTTATTATAAAGCATAGAGCTTATATGGATGTAGTGTCTGCTAGCGATAGTGGTCCTGCGTGAACTGATTTTACACACTCTATCTGAGCGTCGCTTAGTTAAACTTAGCTCCGGATTATATGGCAGCTGAGCATGTTTGCGCATCAGGGTGTTAAGTATAAACAGTTGTCTGACAGTTTGTACCTTACAGAGGGAGTACAGTTCACGAGTGGGGAACAGTAAAGGTTTTTTAGTTAAAACTTTTAAGACAGCTCTTTGCGCCCTCTCCAGTCGTAATATGCGTGTTTTGGGAGCAGCTCCCCAGGCTGACACGCAATAAGTTATTATTGACTGCTCTAAGGCAAAGTAAACTGTCTTAAGGCATTGAAAGTCAGCAGAGTTCCGAAGATTTTTAAATACATAAATTAGCTTTCTTGTTTTGCTAACCGTTAGTAAAATATGCTCATTCCAAGATAAATTACTGTCAATAGTAACACCGAGGTATTTGAGAGACGATGTTTTTTCAATATATTGGCAGTCGCATGAGGTAGAGGAACAGGAATGGGCCGAGAGTTTCTTCATAGAAGCCCAATCTTCGAGATAAGGTGGTTCTCGAACTAGCGATAGCGATAGGTAATTATAGATAGATAGATAATTTCCTTTTCTTTACTGGTAGATTTCGTGGTATACGACCGTGGGCGTCGATTATTTCTGGCAAAAGGCAATCATAGTAATTTTTTGGTTGCATTTGATTCCAGAAAGCATCGTCCTCTCCAATTCTTTGGTAAAGGATTCCTTTAGGGCTCCACAAAATTAAATAGCAGTAACTTCTGCGGGTTATATGCAACTGGCTTTGCACTTGGTAATAATAATTGTGGTTTTCTTTCAGTTTTAACTGATTGCCTTCAAATGTATTTACAGAAGTCTACTTTTTTGTTCGATTCCTTGCATAGGTGTTATTTCCGCAACCTTGTACGGACATTTAACTTCCACGATTGAGTCTTCTCCGGATGGGAAAATATTTTTTCATCGTGCACCAATTTATTTTTCTATTAGAAAAAAAAAAACAAATAATCTATTGGTGCACGACCTCGAACACGGAAGAATCTGGTACAAAAGGTACATAAATAATGAATACACAATATATAATACTAAGTAAATATTACTTATATAATGGTAATTTAGAAATTCAAACAAACTTGCGTTGCTCTGAAACACATACAAAGTAACGACATTTAAGTTTATTTGGTATTTTTAGCTCCCGCAGGCTTTATCTCTTTATAAATTGTTTTTTCACGCACGCACGGCCACATCAGAATTCCGCCATCTTATGTCGCTCTCCGTTGACAAAGCGGAACGCGGGAAAATTCAAAAACTAAGGAGAATATTATTTCCGTTACACTTATATAAGATTTTATGTATTTCTATTTCTATCATAATGAATGGTGACTATTATAATGAATGGTGACAAAGCAAGAATCGATGCAAACAGTCTTGCTGCAACCAACACAGAACAGAACAGAACCCCCCGCTGGCGTTGATGGTTAACCATCGGGTACTCAGCCAAGCGGTGGGAGATATCAATGTGCTGGTTCTGGGGGGTTGCAGGCGGAAGCAGAGCGGCAAAAGAGTGTTTAGATAGAAGAGATTTTAGAAGGACAGGAACGAAAGTTACGGAGGTTAAGTGGGGAGGTAAAATTATGTTTGTGAATGATTATAGGTATTTAAAACTGAAATGTTCAGGAGTCTCCTAAACAATTTTTTGTAAAGGTGAAAATACACGGTTCAATCAAATTGAATCACTTTGGTTGAATGGAGCAGAAATGAAAGGAATGCTGTTTACACTATCTGGAAAATGAACTGTTCAACACATACTCCAGTCAGTACCAGATTCTTGTCCGCTTGCGTTCAATCGGGTACATTGCCAGCATCTGGTCTTTTTTATCCACCCCACCCATCAGGATGGGTTCGGTGGAACCTCTAAGGAGCTGAGCGCCATTGCCATGATATGTAGAGATCATAGACACTATTATTATCTCTCTACACCATGACATCGACGTCCCCAGAGGTATAGGCTAGGTGTAGTGTCGTTGTAGTGTTAGGTTTAGCTTAGTATATAAGTAGCCAAATAAGAAGTCCAACTCTCAATTTGTAACGGTGGTATATTTCCGAATACACAGACCCTTTACACATAAAGTTTAGAAGGCACAAATATAGACACAACACAAGCAAGGCACAGGTAGAAAGTTCAGTGCGATAGGCGATAAAGCCAAGGTATTCAATTCCTTCGAATCTGACACTGCTAGAACACCTCTTACAGTAATAGGCAAATGGTTACGCCATAGAATTGTAAGGGTTTCATCTGACACTTTATCTCTAGCCTATTCACGCATCTTTCTAAGCAGCTGTGAAGGTTTCTGCTCTCCCAACTCCATCTCTCCGATGAGTTTCTGGATCTGCCGTCCTTGGGATTCTTCAAATATCTGGAGTAGCCCCGCCTTGAGAGCTTCATATTTCCTTGTATCCGGCGGATTTAACAAAATATCGGTCACCTGTGTAATAACTTCCTTTCCAAGTTTAGCTATAACAGTATGGTATCTGGCGTCATCGGAAGACTTTTGTGGGGTTAATACGGATTCTGCTTGAATGAACCATAGTCTGGGTTGATCTTGCCAAAATTCTGGTATTCTAGTATTTACTGATATGGCATCATTTGATTCTTCGTCGATTACTAAACTCAGTTTCGTAGCTGCCGTCACTTCCGTCATTATTAAAAAAAAACCGGTGACGACGACAGAATATCACTCTCCCGGGTACTTGAAGTTGAGTCACCTCCCTTAGGTTCTTCCACACGCTTAACTCGCACGCAACACCGCTAAACAGATCACGTCGGGGTCACCACTTTTGGAGAATATAGCTGTTCACTAGATACGGAGTCTGATCTGCTTAGGGTGTCGAGATAAGTGGGAACGGTGTTAGATAAAACGAACGAGTAGATGTGAAACTTGTATTGGTAAAAAGGTACAACTGTTACATTTGGTATATAAAGGGTGTCTCAGAATGTTTTTCGTTTTTAGTTGTTAAATAAAAAACAACTGTATCAACTGAAACTCGTGTTATTTATTATTAAATTAAAGAGCATTTCTTGAAGTTTATTTATGAAAAACAACCGTTGGCAAATGTGCACCATTAACTTGTTCACACTCATTTAACCTGGAGCTAAAATTTTCAATCACTCGCTGGAGCGTCGCTCTTGGAATAGAGTTGATTTCTTCAGTGATTCTTTGCTTCAAAACATTCAGGTTGGGTGGCAATGGGTTGTAAACTTTACTTTTAAGGTAGCCCCATAGAAAAAAATCAGCAGGCGTTAAATCAGGGCTCCTCGGTGGCCAGTTGATGTCTCCTCGGCGACTTATCACTCTTCCAGGGAATAAATCGTGAAGAGCAGCTAATGAGTCATTTGTAACATGAGAAGTGGCTCCGTCTTGCTGGAAGAAGGTGTTGCGGTTGTAGCCATACTGGTTTTGCATTTCTGTAGCCAAAAAAGTCCGGATCATATGGCAATATCGATCAGAATTAACAGTCTGAGTTCGACCTCGTTCATCCTCAAAAAAATAAGGACCAATAATTCCTTGACTTGATATGGCAGCCCAAACAACCACTTTTGGCGAGTGCAACGGCTTCTGATGCAGTTCTAGGGGATTCTCGGAAGCCCAGTATCTGCAATTTTGTTTATTCACGTGACCGTTGATGTGAAAATTCGATTCGTCGGAGAACCAGATGTTATTGAAACTCCTAAAACGGTTTTTCATTGTCCTACAGAATTCGACTCGTTTATCAGGATCATCAATCAGGCTTCATTTCTTGAACAATAACAATTTTATAGGGGTGAAAATGTAAGTCTTTCGAAATAATGCGATGAACCGTAGATTTGTTCAAATTAAGAGAAGCTGCGCGCAATCTCAACGACTGTCGTGGGTCGTCCATAACAGACTGACGAACGCGGTCGACATTCATGCTCGTTCTTGATGTCCTTTTGCGCCCAGACGATTTGTCCGGCATTGTGTTCCCTGTCTCTTCAAACTTGCACACCCAATGCTTAATTAAATTGGCACTTGGCACATGTTTTAAGCTTGTTACTTTAAAATGTGTTCTGTAGAGACGACGAACAATAGTGTAAGAATCGTTGTTTTTATAAAACGCTCGCACGCAAAACGCGCGCTGCGGTCCCGTGAAACGATTCATGGCTACTAAACTTAACAAGCCGGCCAAGCGTTTGAGACTACTCCCCTCCCCCTGCTACCTGCGGTTGGAGCGTATTGGTCAATTCAAAAACGAAAAACATTCTGAGACACCCTTTATTATAGAGGAGAATTACATAGGAGAAAATACCTAACGCGGACGTCCTTATGACGTGTGTAACCGGGAAGAGGATTGGAGTGTGACTGCGATCTGAATATCATTTATTTTTACTAGTTGAAAACTGATGACTTGTCGAACGCAACTTGCTCGCGTACGCTTACCTAAACTGTGTCACCACAACTATGTATGACTCTCAAAACAATTGCGGGCGTGGATGATTTTAATGGATCATCGGGCCGCTGCGGTGTAGATTTCTTATATGCGTGAATCTCAAACCACCATAAATATCCAGTTTGAGATTCACAAATCTCATAAGTTTTGATCCCCACCGTAGCAGCTTTGATGGGTATCAATTGGTTGATATCCAACCATCCCTTCCATTGTAAAAGAGACTTATCCAGCGATATATTTTGTTGTAAATGTTGGGTTTATGTGTTGGTGGAATGAAATAAAGTCTTTTTACCGAAATACCTGAATGTTTCTCGCCTCGATTCTAGTGGAATCGGAGGGTTTGGATATGCTGTCCACTCGAAACTCATTTGCACACCGAGGCCGATCCGTCGCTGTGGTAAGGGCGTCCTCGATAACTATGAAAGGCTTTTGCACACAGACTGCTTTTGCAGGTTGATGTTGTGTCGTGGTCGTCTATTGGTGTCTAAAAAAGATATACAAAACCCGTTTTGTCCGCCCTATGCGGATAAGATGACATACATCATGTGGACAAAATGGTATACCAAAATAACAAGATAATACATTTTTCCTCTGCCTGCATAGTTCGCAAATGAAAGACTTTGTCTTCTTTGGAACGTCATGCTCATGATGCATGAGCCCATTTCTTGCAGCTCATACACTTTAACCAAACTTCCCTTAAGTCCCGTCCATACGCTTGGTGTTTGATACAAATACCAAACACAACAAACAAAGTCCCAAACATCGACCACAAACACCAAACACAAACAGTCGCCCTCACACTTGGCAAACACGTCAGTATTCTCTGAATCGGCAAACATGGCGGACGACGAGCTTGTAGCAGCTATTACTTTCGGGTTGACCTATTTTTATTTTAAATTTAAACAAAATAAACTAAAAAGAAGAAGACGAAAGCGATGGTGGATGATAAAAATTCACAAAAATCGTACAAGGTAGGTAATGGTAACATACAAATAGGGTAGGCAAATTCGCAGTGTTTTAATTAGTTCTAATTCATGTTTTTTTCTTGTTTTAGAAAATTTATAGAAGAAAAATTTAATGAGCTTCTTTTTGAACCATCAGGAGAGTTTCATAACTTCTGCCGTATGAGTTTTGAAAATTTTGAATATTTGCTAAACAAAATTTCTCCCATAATTACGAAGCAAGACACTGACTTCAGAGACGCCATACCAGCTAAATATCGTCTAGCAATAACATTAAGATTTATAGCAACTGGTGACAGTTATAAAAGTTTACACTATTTATTCAAAGTATCACCCCAAATAATATCAAAAATCATACCTGAAGTCTGCAAAGCTATTAACAAAGTTCTGAGAGACGAAATAAAGGTAAGGTATTTTTTGTTTTTAATTTATTAAAAGACCATAAAAATTTATCATACAACATATTTATTTAAAAAAAAAAAAAACAGGTAAGTAAGGTAAGTGACAGCTTCCCGAAAATTTTAGTTTAGTATTATTCATTTTTCAGAGTAACTAAAGTCTTCGTAAGCTTTAAGTAATGCTTGATTAATGAGATTTTGTCCTGTTTGTGGTGCAATTACTTCATTGGAGATAATGTGAATGGTGGGAGTTGAAGTTGAATAGTCCGGTTTGGTGACATAATTGGGAAAAATGCTGGTTTGAGAATTCGATGATTGGTTTTGCGTTGGTGATTTTGAGGATTCAGAATGTGACATTTGGGATGTTGCTGGTTGGTATGAAATCGTTGGTTCAGAATACGACGTTGGGGAAGGCGACGGACGGTTTAGATAAGGGGATGTATTCGGTAAAGATTCAGTGTAGGATGTTTGGGAGGTTGACGGCCGTTTTAGCATTGGTGAAGCAATTTGCATTTGATATGGGACTGAGTGATAGGAAGATACGGTTTGACGCATCTGTTTCTCCTTAATTCTATTGACAAATAAAGTGTCTATGTCATACATCATCAGTTTTCTGTCATCAGGAGGCAGTTCTCGCAACTTTTTGGCTAACAATTTTGCATACAGTTCGCAGTCATCTTCTTCCTTTGGTGGCGGTTGATTTTCTTTTTGTCTTTTGGCTAAAATATTGGTTAACTGCCCAAATGCCGAAGACATCTGCCGCTCCGCTGTATCGGTAGCAGGACGACGACGGGATGTCAGTGGTTTTGGTGTTTGCGAAGTTGATGGCTGCCCTAAATAGCTATCTTCTAAGTCTTTTCCTTCTTCCGCTAAAGCTGCACTTTCAGTCGGGATTTCTTGTGATGGCACTTCCTAAAAAATATAGTTAAATGTTATAATAGGTATTATTTTAGTTTGTTATCAATATAATATCTCAAATTGTTTCAATTTTTATTTCAGATGCCATCAACTAAAAATGCTTGGATGAATATTGAAAGAGGATTTAGAAGGAAATTCCCGCACTGTCTGGGTTCTTTAGATGGCAAACATATTCTTATAGAAAGTCCACCTCATAGCGGAACGGAGTATTTCAACTATAAGAAAACCTTTAGCATCGTTCTTTTGGCGTTAGTTGATGCCAACTACAAATTTATTTTTGCAGATATAGGATGCCAAGGGAGAATCAGTGATGGTGGCGTTTTCAATAATTCATTACTATGGCAAAAGATCTGTAAAAATGAAATAGATTTTCCTACACCATGCCCACTTCCTGGATCGGACATTGATGTGCCGTACGTTTTCATAGGGGACGGTGCTTTTGCACTAAGTGAGCATGTTATGAAACCCTACCCAGGACAACATAACGTCGGTTCACCAAAAAGGATATTCAATCAAAATTTATCGAAAGCGCGGGTGGTAGTAGAAAACACGTTTGGAGTTTTAACATCAGTATTTCGAATTTATCGTCGCCCAATTGATTTAGATCCGAGTACTGTATCAGAAATTACAATGACCTGTGTGCTAATACACAACTTTCTTCGGAAAAACTCTCCAGAAAGATATACTCCTCCAGGAACGTTTGATGTAATTGATGGAAATGGCCAATTAATAACACCTGGATCTTGGCGAAGGTACGAAAGTGATTATAATGCAATTCAGGATGTTCCAAACATACCCCGTAGGTCACCTATGTACGCAAAACAGATAAGAGAAGAATTCACTTCATATTTTTGTAGAAGATCGACATAGCATATTATAAAGTATACGTGTAAGTACCTACCTAAATCCACTTAGATACGCCATGTACGAGGTGTTGTTTAAAAAGGCCCGGCGTCTCAGGGTGAGTTCTACTCATGAAGCTGGATAACTTTTCTTAAGAAACAGATCGAATTACGAAAGAAAAATTCAACTTCCCATACAATCTTGATTGACTGTTCAATCGATTTGTATGAATAGCATCCAATTTTTTCTCGTATTTTGACCAATGTTTCTAGGGGAAAGTAGTTCATGAGTAGAATTGATCCTGAGACGGCAGGCGTTTTACAAAATAACATCCTTTATAAAAATTATTATTTACATTAAGATTTAATAAACCATTATGAAAAAAATGTTTATATTTTTACTTACCTCCTCTGTATTTATATTATTTGTGCATGTATACATCGGCCCCAAAAATGATTCCATTAGGTCATATGCAAACCATATGTGTTTATAGATATCGTCTGCTCCTAAAACATAAAACACATTATATGAGATCCAAGAAAGAAAAAAAGTATGGGAATATTATAGGTGTGCAGTTATTTGTAAAATTCAATATAAAATATAATGAAAAGAAACAATAAAAACCTGCCAAGTGCGAGTTGTACTACCTACTCGTGCTCGAAGGGTTTCGTACCATTATCATCAATATAATAATATTATAAAGAGGAAAACTTTGTTTGTTTGTTTGTACTGAATAGGCTCAAAAACTACTGGACCGATTTTAAAAATTCTTTCACCATTCGAAAGCTACATTATCCACGAGTAACATAGGCTATATTTTATTTTGGAAAAAAATAGGTTTCCGTAAGATATTTGGGTTTTTCGGACACAAGGTGTAAAAAATCAACCAGAAAAGTTACTTATTTTGCGTACGCTGCCTAAACTATAAAAGATAGAACCATAAAATGTTCTAATTAATTGTAGATCTTATAAATATCTACAAAAAAGTCCGCGACACACTATACCCATCTATGTCGAGTGAGGCACAGCAACCATTTTTTTATTTAAAAATCTTGAATATTTTTTGGACTACATTTAAACGCGTTTATTTTACTCATGCTATTAATCCTTATCAAAATAAATGATTTCATCACTAAGAACAGTTTATGGAGATAATATTTGGTCTTTGAATGATTAAAATTGGACGTTTGGTTTTGAAGTTATGGCGAAATTAAAATATTACGATTTCTGCTGCACGACCGCTGCGTAGGGAGCCGACCTCGCGACTGACCGTGTCTTTCCTGGGTAGGCTTTTTGCAGCGGTAACCGACATCCACGCGGGCGGAGCCGCGGGCGACCGCTAGTTATCAATAAAAACGCCAAAAAAAACACGTTTACTGTGTGGGAGCCCCCTAACAATATTAATTTTATTCTTTTGATTAGTGTTTGTTGTTATAGCGGCGGAAATACATCATCTGTGAAATTTTTAACTGTCTAGCTATCACGGTTCATGAGATACAGCCTGGTGACAGACGGACGGACAGCTAAGTCTTAGTAATAGATACCCGTTTTTACCCTTTGGTTACGGAACTCTAAAAAGCAGCTTTGAATTCCAAGTAAGCAATGATAATAAATGATAATATTCAAAACTAACTTACCTGCACCAGAACGAATCGACTCTTGTTGTTTTTTGAAGTGTCTCCTGAATGTAGTCATTAATATTTCTTTTTTAGCTTTTAATTCTTTCACTTCTTTCTTCATGGCCACACTAAGGCGGGTCCATGCATCCTGTACCTTCTGCCTATTTTTGTGGTTAGTGTCTTTTGAATTCCAAATACATGGCTCATTTTGATACGCTTCTAAAAAGAAAAGAGTTGTCTCTTCCGACCAATCAGACATGATTACGCGCGAAAACCTGCTCCAACGATGTTTCGACGCGACGTGCGCGCAACGTCCACCACCCGTAAGCTCTCGCGCCATACTGACGTATACCAAGCGTGTGGAAACGTCGCGAACTGTTTGCCAAACAACCTTTGATCTACGAAGAAAAACCGACACCGATGCCGAACAGTGGCAAACACAAACAAGAACAGGCACACACATACAAACACCCATCCACATGTTCGTGTTTGCTGTTTGTTGTTTGCTGTTTGCCATTGTTTGCCAAGCATATGGACGGGGCTTTAGCTTGCACCTGGAGTACAGATCATTGCAATAGATGCAAGGCCAATCTTCGTTGTTGTCGGCCACAGTGTTCGTTTGCATGGACGAGAAATCTTCTTCTCTGCTAGAACTAAAGTTCAAGATTTTTGTAACATTTTTTATTTTTATTAGGAACCGGTGGAAAGAGCTGATTTCGCTTTGGTCTCTTTGTTTTTCTGGGACGTTGAGGACGTTGATGCATGAGTTTTTGGTATGTCGGTAAGCAATAAACGTCCGTCTTACTCCGTAGCTAGTTTATTACTGGGAATACCCAGTGGATATCCCCAGTAAACCAATTTACAGTTATACTAAGTTGGTCCCAATAGGCTTGAAACTTACTTAACACAAGGTTGACACATTTTGGGCGGTTAATACTACGAAGTGATTATTTGTCTATGACGGGAAATTCCCGCATAGTATTCACCGCGCCACTATTCATGCCCGTTTCAAATAAGACATTTTCGTTCTTACTGCAATAGGAACAAGGGTTGTGACATAAGCAGAGAGGTGGCGCGGGCTCTAGTAGTCGGTTGCGTTTCGACAAGGCCATAATTGTCTTTTCTTTTCACAAAGTCTGCGTTCAGTTTACATTAAACTAAATTGTATTTTGCCTGTAAAAAAATTACAGTGTTCTCCATACAACATGTCCGCCAATCACAGCCAAAACTATTCTGTGCAAATACCGTTGATCAGTACTCAGATCATTTTATTTTATTTTATTTATTTAAGTACACACACATCATATACATTATAACATTAAAAAAAAACACAATCATAGAAGGTACATTTCCGATGTATAGGACAATTACGGTGTACATAACTTGCATTCATCAAAATTGCAGATCATCATAATTGCAGATCATCAATAGTTTCAGGCAAGGCACCATCTATAGGTACTCTGAAAGGATATTATGGGTAAAAGCTCGCAGCTTTCAAGTGCTTTGCCTATCACCCCCGCGTAAAAGTTAGGTCCTGAAGTTAAACCATCAAGGTGGAGGATCAAATGTCGCAGCGGCAGCTCGTTCATATGTAGCGGGCAAATTATTCACTGCATTGGTCTTCCTGTTCTTTTTTCTAGCAACCATACTTGCCTGTATTGACTGTAGTTCCATTACATCCTATGGCTACGAGCCGCTCCTCAGAGATTTTTTCAATAGTGAAGAACTGACTGACTTAGCGGTAGGTACCACTATCGGGTGTAACATGACCCATATTTCTTATAATCTACAGGCCTTATTCTCTCTTATTCTAAATATTTTTTGTGGTCTTTGAACTGTTGATAGCGCTGACTCATCGACATTGTATAGCCTATGTGAAGAAATGTTAGCTCTCAATAATGTCTTGATAGGTTTTAAAAAACAGTGCTATCTGCGGTTTGTTGAAGGCTTGAGCTCCCACGGCAGAAGTTGCTTCTGGTTTTCGCAATGATATATCCGGGTTTCGGCGCCTAAATCCAGCCAGCCATTCAGGACCAGCCATTTTTGTCTCTCGGTTGAAATTGTGAGGAATTTAATTTACGTCTGCAAACGGTCAATTTTTGCTTTTTTTGGAAATAAAATTCATACAAAGATTCCTTGTATCTATTAAGTCTTTGAGGTATCTAAACATGTTACGTTTTACTTGAAATGTATCCGATAGTGTGTCACGCCATTTCCTCCACTTCCACGTCTGGTCCACCTAGTATTGTTTTTTTGAAACGAATCTAACCAAGTTTTAGCGGTATTACGCAATTTTAGAAGTGCTTAATAACATTATCAGACCATCTGAAAGCACGGGCGTTTTCCTCGACAACGTTTAACCACATGTCGATGTTATCTACGAGTGGGTCGAATTCGGGGATCACTGATGATGTACGGTATTTTAATCTCTTACGGTGACGCTTATTTGTTCTGTGCATTCGAGCACCGTCACTACTGCTGCTGATGCTGGAACTGGAGCTCGAACTCGACGACGACTCTCGCCGCGATTTTCACTTGCGCTTGCTGCGTGACATGTTGACCTCACTTCACCGCATAAGGTTCATGTTTTAAAGATAAGGCATTACATTAATTACCTATTGTTTACTTATACAGGATTACTTGTAAGTAGACCTGATCCTTTTATTACGTGATAGTAGGGTTCAGTAGAAACCAATTTGGCTATGAGGTACCCTGGTCTAAAGTTAAGCCTCTTCGAGATTTTTGAATTTTAAATGTTTTTAGTGAAAGTGTCACCTTGAAGTCGAAGATTTATGATATTTTTTTAAAAACGTCTCTTTTTGCAGATTTTTCAGTGATGTTTTGAAAAAAAGAACTCACTAAATCGGAATAGCCTTTGAAAGTCTAATAAATATGGTTAACGCTAGAGCGATAGGCCTTTTAAATCTAAATTTACAGTAAAAATTTGACAATGTATTTTTTTAATCGACGTTTTCTCAAAAAAATCTACAGACATTATTTTGTGCAGATCATTTAAAAAAGATCTACATGTTTTTAGCTATCCAAAAAGATGCAATAGTTGGGGCAACTGTGTAGGATCTTTTTAAAAATTCGATATCAAAGGACTCAGTGCTCGTTCACGTTGGAACGCGCGGGCGCGGTAGCGGGTGCGGGCGCGGGGACGTGGCGAACTCATGTTCACATTGGCCGCCAGGCGTTTGCGCGAGTATAACGTGTAGTCAGAGGTTGACAAGATGGACGACGATCTTTTATTTCTAACCGAAAATTCATACCTAAAGTGGGAGATGGGGATAAAAATTAGAATTGGTGTGCACGAAATTAATAAAGAAAGAGAACGATATGGCGAATTTCATACATTATATAGTGATTTGAGAGAGCATCCTTCAAGATTTTTTGGATATACTAGGATGACTGTTAACTGTTTTGATTACATACTGGATTCAATAAGGAGTGAGATTTCAAGACAAGACACACATTTTCATAAAAGTATAAAGCCCGAAGAAAGACTATTTGTAACTATAAGGTGAGTTTGAAAAATAAAGAATTTTCGTAGTAAATTATAATTTTAATCAGAAAGTTTAATTTCCATAATTTGATGTGTTATATTCGTAAGTATTGTAACCACCATAATCCTGAGTCGTGACAACATTCATTTCGTTCATAATAACTTCTGTAATTTTGTTTCTAGTTCGCAATTTTTGCATAGGAGATAATTCTTTCATGTACGGCAACAAACTTTTGAAAAATAACAGATCTTCGCAATCTTGTTCTTGTCTTTCGCTGCTCTGCGACAGTTTAATTTGTAATAATTCTAACTTTTTCTTCTCCAACTCCATAAATTCCTGTCTTAGATCTTGTGCACATTTACGTTTGGTGCTCGTATATTGTGTACTTGTAGATGTACCAGCTATTGACTGGGGAGTTAGGGACCGTTCATCATCATTCCTGTTTTCATCAGTAGTTTCATCCAAATTGCCTTCATTTAATTCTGGGGTAACGTCATCTTTTATGAACAGCATCATTTGAAAATATGGCCACACTGAAGTGTTTTGATCTGTTCCAGCATCACCAGAACGAGAAACCGGAATTTTCTTAAACTCTTTCATAAACTGGTCCCGGATGTTCTTCCATTTTTTTCTTAAAGCCTTTTCTGTTAAAAAGAAATATTGTTTAGTGTAGATGCCTTATCTAATTGTAGTATATAAGTAATTAGTAGTAGTAGTTAGTAGTCAATGTAAATAAATATATAATGTAATATGTTTCAGATATCTGTCCACTGGGTTGGCATTCCAATCTTTGGCTTATAGCTTTCGTATGGGTGTTAGTACAGTGTCTGAGATTGTTTATAGTACCTGTGAAGCTATTTGGAAAAAAAACTTGAATGCCCATATGCCACAGCCATCTGAAGACCAGCTGAAGAATATTTCTTTAGATTTTGAGGAAATGTGGAACTTTCCTAACTGCATTGGTAGTTTGGACGGTAAACATTGTAGAGTTAAACGACCTACAAGATCAGGATCGGCATATTATAACTACAAGCAGGTTGGATATTTGAGTGTGTCAAAATTCATGTACAGTGGTAATAATGCTAGACAATAATACGAAATAGATAAACTTCTTCATTTATTAAAACTATTGATTGACTTATATAAAATGTTTATTTCCTTTTAAAGTTTACAGAGACAGCGATGAAAATTCTAAATAATTGTTTTTTTAATAAAATTATTTATTCCAAGATACATGTAAAATTGGTACATACAAACAAAAGAAAACTTAAAATAATTATTAAATACACAAGTTAACATTAAAAAAAAGTCTTAGCAGCAGTGCTATTCAGATTCTGAATCAGTTAAAGGTTTAACGCCTTCTATGAAATCACCGCATGGTCCAGTGGTGCTGCCGCGACACGAAATTGTGCAACGTCTTTTGCTTGTTGAGGGTCCGGGTTCAAGGCTTCCTCGGTCGCAGTTGTCATCATCATCATCATCATCTTCATAACCATCATCAGAATCATCGTCTTCGGAACTATCATCGACGCGAATTATAAATTGCTCGGTAAGTAAATCAACTACATGGTCACTCTTGGCGTACTCTTCTTCTATATCTTTTACCTTTTTACATATTTTTTCCCATTCCTGGGCACCCATTAAGGATACTTTTTCTTTGATAAGTTTGGTACATTCTTGTAAATTCCATTTAACATTTTTTCTAGCTACATATTGTTTAATAGTAGCCCATGCCATTTCTATGGGGTTGAGGTCTGGATGGTAAGGCGGTAATCTCAATATGCTATGGTTTGCTTCTGCTAAAATTTGATCTATTGAAAAAGTTTTAAATCTTTCTTTATTAGCTTTTATCAAGTTGTACAATTGTGGCTTGAGCATTGTTGAATCATATTGTATGCCTTTATCAGTTAGCCAATTCTGCATATCGGCTTTTTTGGTATTGGAGGACGGTGCTAAATCCCATTGTTTATTGTGGTATGAGGCGTTGTCGACAACCACTACAGAATTGGGTGGTAGGTTGGGAATTAATTGTGTCCTAAGCCATTTTTCATAATTCTCGTAATTCATGTTGTCGTGATAGTCCCCTGTTTTGGTGCCGGCTTTAAAAGTTAATAAAGCATTTGGTATAAACCCAGCTTCAGATCCTGCGTGGACTATCACGACTCGTTGTCCTTTAGAAATGGGTTTTTTTAGTCCTTCCGTAGGGCCATCGCTCCAGGCTTTGGTTGTTGAGTGCGATGAATCTACGTAGGATTCATCTGTGTAAACAATGGGTCTTCCTTCTTGTCGATATTTTCTTATTTTTCTTAAATATTCAATGCGTTGTAATCGGATATTCGATGTTTCTATTAGTAATTTACGGTTGTTTTCTGTTTTTTTCCAGCGAAATCTTAACTCCTTTACAATTACACGAAGACTTGTTTCTGACCCTTTAAAGTTTATATCTTCCTCAAGTTTCTTTTTTAGTTTCCCAATGGTGGGAAGTTCATTATTCGTCTTGTGAAAATTGTGTATACATCTTTTTATAACACCTTGGTCAAAATTATCAATATTCGTAACTGGTTTAGCTCTGGGACGTTTTTTTCCAGGTGTTCTGAAAGTAATTAGCAAATCGGAACTCTTGGCTTGATTTGCGATATTTTTTACAGTGCCAATTGAAGTCTTAGTGGCCTCCGATGTCCGTTTTTAAATTTTAGCTAATTTACTGACTACACAATTTAATTTAGAAACAGTTTCCGTTTTCATTACCTGCATAGTCTGTATAGTTTGGTTATTCTCCGACTGACTGAGTAAAGAAGCAACTTCCTCAATCTGACTTCGAATTTGCTTCAATGAATCGATACATTCGTCAGCTTCTTTCTTTAAAAAGCAATTCACGTCATATATCATTTTCCGTGCTTGCCTTTTTAAAACAATGTTTTTTTTACGCATTTTCAAATCACTTTTTAATATTTAACAAAAAAAACTTAACTGACAAACTTAAACAAACAAACTCAACAAATAATAACAATCGACAACAATAAACAATTAACGAAAATAGCAATTCACTTGTGAATGTGATTGTACAACAGGAGTGCGCGGTGGTACGTCGTATCGATGCGAGAGGCAGGGAACGACTGGAGCGCCAATCAGAGCACCGCGTGCGCCTACACACCCACCCCGCACCCCGCTAATTGCCCGTTGATACCCAATTTCTGATTTCTGCGCAATAACGGTCAAAGCCAAACTCTCGCCGCGCGATCTGTAGTAAGATTCAAAGTAACAGTATTTTGAGGACAGAGTTAAAAAAAATCACACATTGAGTTCAAATCATGTAATCTTTAATTTTTTTATTCATGCTCTACGTGGCCACCACTATTCCTAATACACGCCCGCATTCTGTTGCGCAAACCGGTTTTCACGACTCTGCTCGTCAACTGACCCCTTATCTTGTTCGCCGCATCAATAATTCTTTGTCGGAGAATTTCCACAGTAGATACAGGATGGCCGTCTTGGTACACGATGCTTTTCATGTGACCCCAAACATAAAAATCCATCGGCGTCAAATCTGGACTACGTGCGGGCCATGGTATGGGACCGCCTCTTCCAATCCATTTGTTTGGGTAATTTTCGTCCAGCCAGTCGCGTACACTTCTGCGGTAGTGCGCAGGGCAACCGTCGTGTTGGTACCTCATGTCCCTTCTTAGAGCAAGCGGTAAGTCTTCGAGAAGAAGTGGCAATTCATTTCTCAGGAAATGTTCATAAAATTCGCCATTCAAGTGTTCAGGCAAGAAATACGGTCCAATACGGTAGGCTACTACACACATGCCGGCGGCAATGCCGCCGGGTTCATGCCGAGCAGCTATGCCTCCGGCAATACAAGCCGCACAAAGCCGCCAAGCATCATTCCGGTTGTGGCAGTCACATAGAACGCTAGTGAAGTGAATTTTTTTTTTGTTTTTTTTTTTTTAATCTGTGTTCGCCTCACTATAATCTTACTATCAATCACAATGTACAAGTACAATCATAGTTTTAATTACTAAATCTTTAATATAATAAATCTTTAAATAATAAATATCATCACAAATCTAAAAGAGTTTTAATTATTTTCCAAATATGAAAAAAGGCTGTCGTAGGCTAGGACTAGATAAACTAGATAACTAGGTAAAGGCTAGTGGAAGGACGTGCACTTTCCGGTGTCGAAGTGGTAAAATATCCTTGAGCTGCCGTCACCGTGGAAGGTCTTGAGTAAACGCCCATTTCAGCCTGATAAATTATATTATTAATATGATGTTGTACTGTAGATATTGTTATGGGATCCATTTTTCGTATTTTATTTGCTATGTGTTCTCCGAATCCGAGGCATCGTCGCGAGCAGATGACGAAGCTGATATATTTTTAAAAACTTGTAGAGCTTCGGCAATATCACTGTCTCCATCAGTACCGCATCTCCTTTTCCGGGAACTAGTCGCTGTTGCATTATCTTGCTGACTGTCCTGCGAATGCGTCTGTAAATAGAAGGAAATAATATGTTTTTTTTATCATAGGAGGTATTTAATATTTATACTAATATTATAAATAAGTAAATTGTAGGGGGTAATCTTCGGAACTACTGAACCACCTCTTCTTGAGATCCTGGTTTGCTGTCTTAATACAAAATTATAATATAACAAACGTACAACATTGCAGGTACAACAAAAAAGCTTTTATCTCAGGAATAGAGCACCGATTAATTATTATGAAATTTTAATAGATTTCTAACGTAAGGAACTCATGAGGAATCCCTAATAACTTTTAAACGCGAGACTTTTTTTTCTTTGCTACTTATTATCAACTAAATCCTGGCATAATTAAAAATCTCAAATTTCATTGTGGGCCAGCTGAGCTGACGCACACATCTTAGTACACGCGGCACACCCGTGACACTCCGTGTATGAGAGTTGAAGCGCCGCGCGCCGGGGACCTTAAGTCGCCGCACGAAAGAGCATGGTTGACACAATAGTATTTTTAAAAATCAATTTAATTTTTAATCTTTATAGCATCCTTGTATATTTGAGGGTCTTAAATATCGAAATGAAAATGTATAAACAAATATACAAATACCTTATCTAATATAATATCATTATTTTGCTCATACATTTTTTACGTTTTACGTTCTTTTTATTTTATGCAACACATATAACAAGTATAATTTAATTGTATTTAACCTCTATATGAGATAAGGCTTAATTCAACATTATTTCTTATTTATTGTGGATCTAGGTATTATAGCTATTTTACAACAATATACGCTGGGCAAACAACAACAAATGGTCTTCTGGTCCCCGGGTGGGGACACAGGAATGGGCCTCGTTTAACAAACTCTACCCAGGCTTCAACTCCGGGGGCAGCTGCCCCCGGGTCACGGGGTTTCGCCTCGGGAGGCGGTGGCTGAAAAACGCACACACAAATTAGCATAATATATTGTTTTTTTTTTTAATAATACTATGTATAGTATATGTATACAGGGTGTCCAAGTAATGGTGGATAATTTAGTACGTACGTGTGCGGGGGGGAAGGGGGGCTCGGTTCCCTAAAAAAAAAAGTTTTATTCCCAACGATTCGCGCTCTACGCCTAGTTTCATAAAATTCAGAAAAATCGTTTTTCTGCTGACATTCGTGGACTTTACGTCTACAGTTTAAGCCCTAGATTCGATTTTTTTATTTTAGTGAGTTCCCTAATAATGACGTTTCTAAATTACCCTTAAAAGATTTCAATTACTATGGATGGTAATTTACAAGACGGCACTAAACACGAATTTTATTTTTAACTTTATTTTAGTGACAAGTTTGAGCACTTGTGGTGAAAAAAAAACCTACGGGATCTGTGTGGCCGACCATTTAAAAAGTTTGCCTGTATCATTATGATTCTAAAACAGTCCTACACCATGTACTTTGTGTCATTACTTACTGAGCTACAGCCGTTAATGTGTAAAAGTAGGCTTTTTAGTACAAACTTACAAAATGTTAGCAAATCGTTTTTTTAAACATTGCATGTATTATTAAGGTCAACAGATGTACTTATATCTGTCGACCTTGACAGTTGGACTCTACTACCTGCTCCGCTTATTTGGACGAATTCTAAGCTGTGTGAGCGAGACAAACAGTGAAACTTGATTAAGTTCTATTATGTACAGCTGTGAAAATAAGGTTTGTATTGTTTTCTATTTGTTAAGGATGCTATACTAAAAATAAAACAAAGTTGTTTTAATCAAGTTATGCCCAAATTTGTTTATTTAAAACTATTTACAAAAAATGCTCGAACTGGCCTCCTCCTGCCCTTATGCAGGCTCTACATCTCTTTATAAAAGATCTCTCTAACAGGCAGTTATAATTTTTTGTTGAAATGGCTCTTGCTGCATCTGTGACGCGAAGTCGTAGTTCTTCTATTGTTTCAATAGGTTTTTTATACACTTGCTCCTTCAGGCAGCCCCAATAAAAAAAATCTAGTGGGTTAAGATCAGGTGATCTCGGTGGCCACAATATCGGCCCCAATCGGCCGATCCAACGGTTAGGGTAGGCTTCATTAAGGTAATTCCTCACTTGGATGGCGTAATGTGCCGGGCAACCATCATTTTGGAGCCACATTCTTCGCCGGATAGCTAGTGGCTCATCTTGTAATAAATGGGGCAGCTCATGTTGGAGAAATCGTAAATAATTGGCTCCATTTAGGTTACCCGGCAATTCATAGGGGCCTATAATTCTACCGTTTAGTATTCCAGTCCAGTAATTAATTTTGAACTGGTATTGTGACCTGTCTTCCCTCATCAAATATGGGTTTGTTCGCTGCCAACTATGGAGATTATGTAAGTTGAGGTAGCCGTCTCTTTTACACGTCGACTCGTCGCTCCACAAAATTTTTCTAAAAAACTGACGATCTTCATCCATTCGCCTCAGCATTTCTCTACAAAAAGCAACTCGTGCTGGGTAGTCTCTTGTTTGAAGTGTTTGCACACGTGTTACATGATATGGATGAAATCTCGATTGTTTGAGAATTCGATGTGCTGTAGAGTGCGGTATTCCAGTGCGTCGTTCGATATCTCGCATCGAAATCGATGGATCTTCTTCAACCATATCATGGACAATCTCTTCGATGTCAGGATTCCGGTATTGTCCTCTGTTACCAGCACCACCAATGCCAGCACCAGGCATTCTCCCCTCCGAATAAATTCGGTGCACTCTAATAAATACACGATAATCCGGATGGCGTGCGTTCGGGTATCTCTCCCGGTAAAGTGCTGCGGTGGCACTTGCATTGCCGCTACATTCTCCGTAGATGTAATGCATGTTAGCATACTCTCGGGGTGTGTACATTTCACGTGACATGTCACAGTATTATGCACAAAACAGAGTCCAGTGGAATGCCGAGTTGTCACAATTATCACCAAATAAACAAAATCCAATCAAAATGCACAAATCAAGAGTCCAGTAGAATGCGAAATTGTAGCCAAGAGTCCGAAATATTAGAGCACATGCGATGTCGAGAAGGTCGAGATACGCACTAACTAACCAAACCACAATTAACAATAACCAAATCCGCATCCAATCATACAATAGAATCTGTCGATCCTTTCACTCGCATTAATCCTAAGCACCGTTTGTCTCGCTCAAACAACTTAGAATTCGTCCAAATAAGCCGAGCAGGTAGTAGAGTCCAAATACATGCAATGTTTCAAAAACGATTTGCAAAATTTTTGTAAGTTAGTACTGAAATTTAAACCTACTTTTACACATCAACGGCTGTAGCTCAGTAAGTAATGACACAAAGTACATGGTGTAGGACTGTTTTAGAATCATAATGATACAGGCAAACTTTTTAAATGGTCGGCCACACAGATCCCGTAGGTTTTTTTTTCACCACAAGTGCTCAAACTTGTCACTAAAATAAAGTTAAAAATAAAATTCGTGTTTAGTGCCGTCTTGTAAATTACCATCCATAGTAATTGAAATCTTTTAAGGGTAATTTAGAAACGTCATTATTAGGGAACTCATTAAAAGAAAAAAAATCGAATCTAGGGCTTAAACTGTAGACGTAAAGTCCACGAATGTCAGCAGAAAAACGATTTTTCTGAATTTTATGAAACTAGGCGTAGAGCGCGAATCGTTGGGAATAAAACTTTTTTTTTTTAGGGAACCGAGCCCCCCTTCCCCCCCGCACACGTACGTACTAAATTATCCACCATTACTGGGACACCCTGTATATATATTTTTTGTTTGTTTTTGATGGTTTTTTTTATACACATTAAATACAATTGAAACTTACTAACTAACTATTCTAAACGTGGGCGTCCTGGCCGGGACGTCTTGCGGCCGCACTGGAGATGGCGCGGCGTCCTGCTGCGCGCGGTTGCGCGTGGCTGGCGAGGTGATCAGCTCCCGTGGAAGGTCTCGCCAGCGTTCGGGTGGCGGTCGGGGGGTCTGGTGTGATAAGGGGCGACATCATGCAGGTGGGCGTGGTGACCGTTGTCGGCTTTGTCGAACATTCGACGAGCCAACCTCACCACGAAGCTTTCTACGTCTTCGGTCCGCGTGTCGCGGGCGATGACGTCATTCCTGACGTACCTGCGCGCGCCTGCGCAGATCCGAAGGGCTACGTTCTGTAGCCTCTGTAGTTGTAGCCGCTTTTCTCCAGCCAGCAGAGCGTACCGTGGCAGCGTAGGCGGTGGAGGAGTAGGCGTTCCAGGACCTTCGCGATGGTCGGCAGCAGAGTGATCGGCCTGTAGCTCGCGGGCAATCTCCTATCCTTGCCCGGTTTGGGGAGCATTATCACTGCCGATTTTCCACACGTCAGGGAAATGATGGGTACGGAGGACGCCGTTGAAGAGCCGTGCGAGCGCGGCTATTCCTCGGCGGGGCAATTGCTTCAGAGCCATGTTAGTGATTCCGTCATCTCCTGGAGCCTTCCGCCTGGGCAGGCGGAGGATCACCTTACGCACCTCGGCGGGGGATACGAAGTATTCCCCGTCGAGGGCGGAAGGCGGGCGCGACAGAAAATCACTAACAGTCTCCTCAACTTGGGAGTGGTGAGCCAGGATTTCAGGAGAGGTAGGAGCGGGGATCGGATGCGGCGAGAATTGCTCCTCCAGATGAGCCGCGAAAATCTCGGCACGATCGGAGGGGGCAAAACAGCGATTCCCTCCGCTGTCTAGGAGGGGGTAGGTCGGGGCAGGAGTCCGCGTAAGGGATCGGTTTAGCGCGTACAGGTTGGTATCGTGTTCAGCGGCCTGGTCGATGGTGTTCTCCCAGGTCGTTCCACGCCAGACCCGTACTGCCTCCGAGACCTCAGCGGACAGGAGAGACAGGTCACGTTTGACGTGTGGACAACGCGAACGCGCCCCTTCGCGCCGCAGCTGCCTCTTCCGCCGTATGTCCCGCCTGATGTTCGGCGGGAGGGCGTCACGCGCCTGAGGGGGGCGCCGGGCTGTCGGTTTAGAGGCCCTCTCAGTGGCCTCCTGAATTCTGGCTGTCAGTCTGGAGGCCTCCAGTTCCACTTCCTCCGGTGTGGTTAGGCGACCTACGTCAATGTCCGTCAAGGTCTGGGTGTAGGCCGCCCAATCGGTCTTCCTGCCTAACGGACGTGGGGCGGTGAAGTCCGCGGTCAGTCCAAGAGTGATTAAGAGCGGGAGATGGTTCGTATCCAGGTCATAAAGGGTCTCTAGCTGGATGGGGAAGGGGACGTTCTTACCGAGCACTATGTCCAGTACGTCAGCTGCGTGACGCGCGTTTGTCGGTATGTGCGTCGGTGTATCGGGGCCTAAGATATCTAATAATATCTATGCCGTTGGCCTCCGCGTCCGATTGAAGTGAGCGGCCCGCTGGTTTGATGACCCTGGACCCCCATTCGGGGTGCTTCGCGTTGAGGTCAGCGGCAAGAAGGGTGGGGGTACGGGGGCTAAAAATGGCTGCAAGATCAGCAGAGGAGTAGCGGGGGTTGGGGGGGCGGTAACCGGCAAATAGCCGGAGCTCAGTACCTGCCGCACTCACCAGCACCCCTGTCGTCCGTATGTCCGTATAGGGGATGTGCTCAATTTCTACGTGTATGACATCCCGGCGTACGAGGGCCGCGGTGCTTCTATAGGCCAAGCCGCTGGGGGACACCTCGTCCCGTCTATACACGAAGTAATTGGGCACGTTGAGGGGGGAGTTGGGCTTGAGTTTAGTCTCGCCCAGGAGAATGACGTGAATGTCCTGAGACTGGGCGAGGAAGCGGAGGGAGTGCATGTGAGGCGTGATCCCTCCGGGGTTCCAATAAAGAATGCGCAGAGTGGGTGTACTATCCATGCTGGAACCCACGCAGCACAGATAGCGCGCGCATCGCTGCCTCCGGGAGGTTACCTCCGGCGGCGATGGTGACGAGGAACTCCGTCAGGACCCCGAGGATTATCTCCATCGGGTTCCCGGTGGGTCTCGCCGTGGTCGTCTCTGCCACTTGGTCAGGGTGGCTGTCGGTGGTGGCGGGCTGGTGTCGCAGCCTTCGTCCAGGGGGCTGCCTCTGGGGCAGCGGCACGAATTGTGCCGCCTCTGCTCTCAGCACCGAGGGGGCCGCCTGTGTACTTACCTGCGCCTCCCCCAGTTCAGCGACTGGGATTAGCGCGCTTGTTCGGGCCGCTACTCGCGCCGGGGTCGGCAGCGCATAGGGCACCGGGGCCAGCCTCGTAGTGGTCGGTAATGGTGTCGGGGGCGCCGTTCTTCTCTCGGCAGCGTGCGGCACTGTGGATGTGGAGGGGGGGAGCGGTGTGGAGGAGGCAACCGGTTTCCTCTTTCTCCTGTTGCCTCTGGGTTTGCGCTTGGCTGCAGGTAGGAGAGCGCCTCTCGCCGTTGGCTGGTTTGCAGCGGGGCAGAGCGTTGGAGCTGGGTGCTGGGTTTGGGTATCAGGCCTCCGCATGGCGGGGATAGCGGCGGGGCGCGGAGCCTCCGAGAATATACCTGGGCGGGCGGGGGGCGAGACCGAGCGCCTTCTGGGCGCTCGGGCGGGCCGCTGGGGTAAAAGAGCGCGCGGTTCCTGGGCGGGGTGCAGGGGGGGCGGGATTCTAATCCCCCTCTTGCGAGCTTCGCGCCTGATATATAACTGATTTCATCTACATAGATACATGTCTAGGGATACAACTGTTTGATAATATTTTTTAATGAAAAATAAAGTAGGAATAAAAAATCAGAAAATTTACAAGGTTTGATAAATTGTGTTAAAACTATTTTTACGTTGCCAAGACTTTAAAAAATTACATTTTTACAATGTAATAATCGGTGTTGCCTTTTCTAACGTTGATAACATCTGCACTTTCTGCACCGGTTATTACGGTGTAATACGGGTATAAGCTCCGCTATTTTGTCCCAATCATCTGTTGTTAATTGCGGTAAGTCTCGATCCACCAAGGCCATCGTAGAACGAACTGCTTCTTTGAGCTCCAAAAATCTGCTCAGCATATGAAATGTGGAATTCCATCTCGTTTCCACGTCTTGTATTAAACGTTTTGGTTGAGCATCAGAATTTTGTTGCAACTGATACTTGGCCAAGCGCTCTGATGAAACAGTGTTTTTTTATAATGGCCTACTATCTTCTTTACCTTTTCGATTTGGGCTCTGCAGGGTGTAATTGCGTCTTCTACTATAAGGTTTAAAGTGTGAGCGAAACAACCAAAATGCTTCCACCCTAGGCACTCTTTTACTGCTTTCACCATGTTGGCTGCGTTGTCACTTACCACGAAGTTAATCTTCCCGGTAACACCCCACTGATTCATAATAGCGCCCAGTTCTGATGCTATGTTCACGGCCAAAGCTGGGCACCGTTAATCAAATAGTTAACTTTGTTAATCGTTAATCCGCTACAAAAAAAGTTAGCTTCGTTAAACGTTAAAGCGTTACATTTCGGAAGAATTAACGCAAGTTAACGTTAATCGTTAATCCGTTAATATGTGTAAAATTACATTTTTATATCGTTGCGTTAGTGAACTTAAATAACTTATTCGTTTAGGTTCTGGAAGTTAACAGGTTATGAATAAAACAAAATACTTGTATAATTCAAATGTGTAATTTAATCGTCGGGCATAAGGTGCATATTCCCCTTCATGAACATTAACATGTTGAAGTTTTCGTCTGAAAGCGAGGCTCGTTTTGGTGTCAAAATGTCTTTACCCGTGGAAAACAAACGTTCAACTGCAGCGCTTGAGGGTATAGCAGTATTGTATTTAATAAATAGATCTATGAATATCTGTTCCCCGAGGAATGCAGCATCGTTGAACGAGTCTTTTGATTTCATGTCCAGCCACATTTTAACGAGACTTTGCGCTTTATTCTTTAAAGAGTTGGAGCTCTTTGGTTTTTCTATAGACTGAGTGACAGAATTGAAAAAGTCTTCCTCCTCGTCATCATCGTTGTTACTCGCATTGCTCCCTCCGCCACTTAAACTATCTCTGTCCTTCGAATTTTCCGTTGCTTCATGCCGTAAGGCATCTTCTACCTTTTTTTCCATGCACTTTCTTACTGCATCCACTCTACTGCTGTCATACGTTTCCAGCCATATCAACCAGAACTTTGGGTGAAATGCCGCGGCAAGTTGGCACTGTTCATCATTCAGGAGTAGTCCAAATCTTTTCTCTATGCCATTTAATAAGGCATTGGCTAAAGCTGTGCAATTTACTAGGCCCTTAGATTTAATATTTTTTAATTTATAGACAGTTGCTGCAATCGTCGGTAGTAGTGATCCGAGATATGCTTGAGCTTCTCCTTGGATACGATCGAGGGCATTCGCGACAGGTGCCATAACCTGTAAATAAGTATTTAATATAAGTATTGTGTATTGATATGATGTGGAAAGAAAATAACTTTACTAAAACGTTATTTTAAACTATGTGCATATATAAATTTACCTTTGCGTACTCCTTCATTACAGTCACATCTTGGTCATTGAAAGTTGGAATTTTTAGTTGAGTCATAACCCTGTGAAGAGAAGGCCTTTTTGTTTCCAATATAGCGTTGAGAACGACAATAGCATCATACAGAGAGTTCCACCTCGTCGAATTTGGAAGGACAAGTCGTCTGCTTAATTCAGCGTGAATGATATCTGCTGCTACCGTGCTACGTGATTGCTGATTCCAGAGAGTACGTGCCTTGGCTAAGGCACTTCTGTAGGGAGTTTTGAAAACAGTTATTTGTAGAGCAGCATCTGCATCTTTGCTAGCGACCAAATTGAACGTATGTGCAGCACATCTCATGTGAACTGGCAAAGTATTAAAGTTTTCTAATATCTGTTCATTGATTTCATTGCACTGGAGACGATCAGGAGCATTCAGTGTGTTTTCTACTGAAATAAATTCTAAGTCATCAATTTCTTCTGAGTTTGGATTTAAAAGATTGGCAATATCAGACTCAGACTCTAAACCACACGATGGCAACTCTGGATGAAGTATGTCGATCTCCGAGCCGAATTGCACAAATGCCTTTACAAAGTTACTGCCATTATCCGTAGTAGTCCTAAAATAAAATTAAGCCAGCTTTTTAATGTATGTATAAATGTGGTTTGTGGTTTCACTTGTATATACGTACGAAAATAAAATAACCTAACCAACTTAAAAAGTTGAAAATCCCCCGACATTTATATACATTTCAAAGTACAATATCTCCTAAAAGGCTAAACAGATTTTGATCAAACATTCTCGATCAAGCCAGCTATCAAACTGTGGTGTGAGCGCTTAGCTCAGCATATTTGTTACTCAACACAGTTTATAATATAGTTGCGATATACATTGTAAAAGGAGAACTCATCGCACCTCAGACCAGTAAACACGCATCCAAACATGAAGACCGTCTATCATTATACCCGTCCACCAAATACCTACCAGTCATACCAAGTATACCAAAAAAGGATACATACACTATTACAAAACCAAAAAAACTAAATCGAAATCGGTTTAGCCGTTTAGGAGCTAGGATGCCACGAAAAATAGTAATAGTAAGTCTATTTTACTGACCTTGTGATTTTTTTATCTATGTGAAATTCATAGTGAATATCTATCATTGCTTGGGCCAGGATGTCGTATGTATGATGACCTTTTAGGCGTATGCACGTTAATACTGCATGCATTCTGGCTCTTGTGATAGGATCTAACCAGTGAACTGTCATGCCCAAATAACTTTTGTTGTGAGCTGACCAACAGTCAACCGTCGTTGCCACCCAATTAATTTTTCCAAGTAAACTGAAATTAAAATCATAAACAACACATCACGTTTAAAAAAAAGCTATAATAATAAATGAAAATTATATACCTACACGCATACCTATTTTACCCCTAATTATTTTAACTTTCAAATAAAATTATACCTACGTAGGTTACGTAAGGCGAAGTTTATCTTTTAAAAATAAATAGAAAATAGGTATTTATTTTAGTTACTTACCTAATCAGGTGTTGCTTCAATTCAATGTGTTTGTCAGTAATGCGTCTACCCAAAGTTCTTCTTGAAATAGAATTTTTGCTCGGGTTTAAGGTTTTTATCAACGCACCAAAAGACTTGCTTTCGACAACATGTAAAGGAATCATGTTTGAAACAAATAAATTTACTATACATTTTTCCACTTTGGCTTGGGGCACACCGCTGCCAGTAGCTGCAATCCCGAATGATTCCCCGATGCTCAGCTGTCGTCCATGTTGTATACTCTTTTAACAGGATTAGGATTACTGCTACTTGTGCTATCATCGCCAGAATTAGTTCTCCTTTTTGTCTTGCCCCGGTTAGAGCCCGCCTTAACAATCTCTTCAAACTGTACGTACTGTGACTCATGTACCCTTCTTACATGTTGTTTCAAATTATTCAGGCTTGATACATGAACTTTTATTTTCGTGTCTTTCGGCAAGCATCGCTTACATGCAAAAAGTATTTGCTGGCCCGATCTGGATACAAATTCCACATACTCAGTCAAATGTGGCCATGGATTCTCATCAGCATCGCTGGAATTCGATTCCATGTCTTCCATGATATGGTTTTAATTACTACACTGCACAATACACTTTTTCTAACTAAATTACACTCACAAACAAAACACTCGTCACTGTAAGCACCGGGCGGCGCTAAGTAATAAAATGATCAAACGAAAAAAGTTCGCAGTTTTCTCACTCGCACGCGCCGGCAAATATATCTAGTTTTGTTTTTGTTTCACGCGCTGTCATGCGCCGCCCGGCACTTGTCTGAACCTGTTTTTCGCGCCGCGCCGCGGTGCCGTGCGCTAAATAGTAGGCATTGGATTAACGATTAACGGACTTCTGCATATTAACGAAAGTTAACGTGTCCGTTAACATTTTTAAAAGTTAACTTAAAAGTTAATCCGTTAATCAAAATGTTAACTTCGTTAATTAACGATTAACGGATTAACGAGTTAATGCCCAGCTATGTTCACGGCTGTGTGGTTGCCAGAAAAATGACAACATCTTAATAAAACAGTGTTAAATTCTAATTTATCATTGAGATAGTGTCCTGTAACGGCGATATAATGATTCTGTGGTTCGAGAAGTCCACAAGTCCGTCGTTATGCACATGGATTGCACATCACTAGCCACTTTAGATTTTATATGCTGCTCCACTTTATTAAATGTTTCGTCAATTAAGGAATTAGACAAAGTCTTTCTACTTGGCAGTTTGTAGCCCGGTATCCATCGACAAAACTTCTTAAAAGCCCTTTCTTCCACTATCGAGAAAGGATGAAAACTATCGATACATAGATCTAGCAGATCTGTCAATTTTCTTCTTTTGGTCTATAGTAATTTTTTTGTTGATGTAGGCATCTATGACTTTTTGATTACTTTGACTCTTCTGAAACGGGGGTGGAACAGGAGCTCTTGAAGTTGAAGGGATACTTTGAAAATTTTGCGCTGGTAGGGCAGGCTCATCTTGTCGGCTATACTGATCAGGGATTTCTTCCTCCACCGACTAAGTGTAAGTTCCGATGTGTTTACGTTTTAGATGATTTCGTAAATTAGCAGTCGTCGACTTGTAGCTTAAAATGTCTAATTGCACTTAGCCTTTTTAGTGGCATTGTCTTTCTCAAAATGAGACCATAAAACACTTGCATTTTTGCGTGCCACCGACATTGTATGTAAACTATATTTTTACGCCTAACACATATATTTACACTATTTTCTACAGAAATATATACGGCTTGCAGTTCGCAGGTAGTGCCCCATGTTGAGTGCTGTCCCATATCGACAGCGTACTCAGCCGCTGTGATGTGGTTATCACCATTGGGATCGTAAGACCATATAGCAAACGCTTGCCAGTTTACCACAACATGCCTAACGATTTCATTACGGGCATCCATTGCCTTTTCCTGATTTCCGTACATTGAATAAAACAATTATGTTCCCGCGACCGGTATCCACTTCCAGTCTTCTTTCTGGGTAAGTTCAGATAGCTCTCCTAGATGATGCGCGACATAGGGCGTATATCTTCGTGCATCGTGCCGTATGTTCGAAAACAAACTTAGTGTAATATAAATACTTGCTTACACTTTTAATAAGAAGATTTTAAGAACATTACACGCGCGTCGCGGGGAGACTTATTACTCCTAGCGGAGATCACAGGGAGACTGGCTGCCCACGCGCCGCACGCCGCGCGCCGGCTGCGTTCCTCTCCGCCCGCTCCCCAATCCTTCCCCTCCGTTTTAGTGTTGAGCGTCGACATTCTCCGGGGGCTTGAAAGCTTGCCTTGTTTTCAAGGAATCATTAGGTGATGCAGTTTCCATGTTTGTAGGAAGTCCTAGCATCTTTGCATCGTCTTCTAGTGTATAACTGTCATCGAATCACTCCAGTAGATCGTTCTCTTGACTTCAACACGATGTTCCTACTTGATGGCGTCGGCCAACTTTGCTCCGATGACTGCTGCTTGTAGTTCTAGGCGTGGGATTGTTTGCGCTTGCTTTGGAGCAACTTTTGACTTGGCATCGATGAGGCGAACGCTGAAGCTTCCCTTTGATGTCGTGCTTCGCCAGTATGCCACCGGCAGAGTAGGCTTGTTCGCTGGCGTCGCATAGCACGTGTAGCTCCAGGTCGGTGTTGTCTTGAATCGCGTAGTGTCGCTCCAACCGAAGATAAGTCAGGTAATTCAGTTGTTCCAACCATGCGGCAAACAGTTTGTTCTCTTCTTCCGGAATCGGTTCATCCCATGATATCTTGATGCGCCATAGATTCTGCAGTATGATCTTTGCTCGTATCGTGTAGTGAGTGACTCAGCAGTCCGAGCGGATCGTATATGGACATTACCGCGCTGAGTGCCTCACTTTTCGTTGGTGCGCGGACTCGTGCACGTACTTCGGCGGGAACTCTATTCATGGAGGTGTTGAATCCCAGTTCATCTCGTTCAGCGCTCCAGTAGAGTCCAAGGATCTTGTTCTCTGATCCCTTTCCGTCGAATTGTGTCGGTATCGTAGCTCGTAGCTCAGTCTATTGAAACCTCTGGCGCGTGCGATTGATGTTGGTTCTGGTCGGATTTGAAATCTTGTGAACCTGAAAACTTGTTGGACCAGGCACCATCTGCGTATAGACAATTTTTTTTTGCAAAAAATGGATATACACCCTGTGGTGGACTGTATGTGGTTTCTTCTCCAACTAAACACTTTTCTTCCAAATATCCTTTATTTCAACTTGTTCTCTTAGAACTAAGAATTTAGTATCACTGGATTCGAACTGTATTCGAACTGAACTGTCTTGGTACAAATTTCGCGCTATATTTATAGTTCGACCCCTACAAATAAATCTGCTCTCTGATTGGCTGACCAATAAGAAGCGAGAAATTTCAACCAATCAGAGAGCTCCATTCGAGGCGTGACCGTATAGAGTCGGCTATCTATCTCTGTCTAATCTTTCCAGAATTTTCTATACCTACTTATTATTCGATATCTGTAGAAAACTATCGATTATTCTAGAACTATGTCGATATTTCGTCGTGTCCAGAACACACCCTGTGCAATGTTCAATTAAATGTAATGAATAAATTATCCTAAATAAATTTTAGTCGGCAACGTGGCTATCTCCGTTGGCCAGGATTCCTCGTTCATATGCAGGAATTCCGGGCCTTTGTACCATCTGTGTTCTCTATCAAATCCTATAGGAACATCTCTCGTTGCGTCGTCCGCCACGTTCATCTTTGTGCACACCCATCTCCATTCGTTGACCGTTGTGACGTCTTCTATTGCTGCGAGTCGATGGGCAACGTAGGGCTTGTAGGATCGTGATCCAGTCTTGATCCAGGTGAGAACTGTCTTGCTATCTGTGATATATGTAGGTAGTAGGGCATGTAAACCGATTAATCGGTTAACCGAAAAACCGGTTAACCGGCTGATTTTGCGCCGGTTTTTAACCGGTTTTTTGGGCCAAAATAACCGGTTTTTCGTTTTTTTTTAAATGAGTAATAAATAAATGACAAATTCTTTTAAAACTACGCCTTGCAGACTTTATTTAGAACAACCGTAACAATGCACCTAATTAAATTATAACATAATGCGTTAAAATTGCAAAAATACAAACAAAAACTTCTCAGAAAACTTTATCTTTGGACCGCATAAAATGTCGTTAGTGAATATCGTAGTGAAAATAAGCTATATTATCAGCTAAGTAGAGCAAGATAGCAAAGGAAGCGGGGCGTTGGATGAGCGCACTGGGCGCCTCCATCGCTGCAGTCAGCGGTCGAACTGGCAAATTGTTTGTCACACGCGATAGTATTGTTCTGTGATCAGTTCAGAATTACACTCATGGACTTATTTAGAGGAACGCTTCATTAATCGAAAAAAAAAAGACTGAAATAATGTACAAAAAGTTCTTCGTACAAACTAGCCATAATATCTTAATATTTAATTTGAAAAAAAGAATTACTTCAATAGTCTTTTGTTTCAGAGTTTCATTTGTTGTTCTAGTTTATTTGTTATTTTCACTAGTCTATTGGAATAATTAGGTGACGTATGCGTATTAATTTCATAAAATTTTGGCTTTTTACACATCAATGAATACCTGAAGTGATAATGCCAGATCTTAGCGTAGCTCAGGTTTCCAAAGCTGTTATTTTAATTAGAATGATCACAGTTATAAAGGAGTGGCTCAGATATTGCGTGTTTCCAAATCCGTCTTCTTTCGAATTGTTAGACGTTATCAGCAGACTGGAGATACTAGACGAGTAGGGCAAAAGTCACTTCAGCAATAGATAGCTTTAGATCTACGCTCCAGGACGTTCGACAGGAGTTAAAGAAGCTGGAATAAAGACGTACTTGCCAGCTAGCCCTTAGGCCGCGTTTCCATCTGCAAGCAAACTCGCGAAAGTCTTGCAGAAGTTTCTTGATATACCGTTTACATTTTCCTGCAATTTATTTCTGCAATCATTGTCGTGCGAGAAGCTCGCGGTTCATACTGTCGCAACTTATCGTACAGGTATTTACACACGAAAGCTCACGTGTGTCGCTATCAGAACTATCGCAATTTATTCTATTCTGTACTCTGAGGCATGACGTCAAGACGCGTACGTGTAGCAGCTGCGTTAACTATTTTGTTGTTGAAAAAGAAAAAAAGATCAATTTGGGTTCGAGAATGGATTTCTAGGAGACGAGAAGCTGGTGTTTACCATAATTTACTACGCGAAATACAACTGGAAGATGGACAGCAGTATTTTAATTTTATTCGTATGACCGCAGTCGATTTAGAAGCGTTATTAGTTAAAGTTGGTCACGCTATAAAAAAACAAGACACGTTTCAGAGATTCGATATCACCGAAGGAAAGACTCGTCTTAACGCTGCGATTTTTAGCATCTGGTAAATATAAATAATTTAATTATATTACATGCGATTTATAATATTACTAGTTACAAACAAACAAACAAATCTTTCTTCTTTATAATATTAGTGTGATGTAGTAGGTGGACTTTTTAATGAACATTTCTGTTTCTTTTTCAGGAGACTCATACCATTCATTGATGTATTTATTTAGGATTCCTGTATGTACTATATCAAAAATTGTTCCGGAAGTTTGCAAGGCGTTATACGATACTCTACATGAGGAATATTTAAAAGTAAGTACATTAAATATTACTGAAAACTAATTTATTATTAATCTTACTTATATTATAAATGCGAAAGTTTGTGAGTTTGGATGTTTGGATGTTTGGATGTTTGTGCCTCAATCACGCCTAAACGGCTGGACGGATTTGAATGAAACTTGGAATATACATAGTACATGTACTGGATTAACATATAGGCTATTTTTTATCCGGGTACAACGCGAGCGAAGCCGCGGGCAGCAGCTAGTAATAAATAAAATTAAAAATTGCTGCTTAAATTAAAAGGTTGGTCTTCGACAGCATAAGTTTGTTCAGCGGTGTTTTCTTGATTGACACTGATGACTACGTCATTTTCAGAAAGTGTAGACACCGGAGAATAAATTGGAAGGGTTAAATAAGTCGACTGATTTGAACTTTCACGTGAGGATATACCGTCCTCCTCATCTTGAATATCAACAATAGCTCTTTGTATGATTCGGCGAAGTTTTTTATTGCCTGCACTACTGAAGCTCCTAAGCACTGAGCTAACATATTCGCCGAATATCTGGTCATCGTCATTTGGTTCTGATAAAATTTTGTTGCATTTACGCAAAATATCCTCGTCCTTTCTTTTCTTTGCCGCTCGATTTGGCCTTGGAAATTCAATATTTTCCTTGTCATTATCTTGTGCTACACTTGGTTGTTGTGATCCTGTTGTATCACTGCTACAGCTAGCCGCAGAATTATCTTGTAATAAGATAAATTTGTTTCAGGTCCCATCAACTGAATCGGAATGGTCGCACATAGCTGAGATTTACAATAAAAGATGGAATTTTCCGCATTGCATTGGATCGTTGGATGGCAAACATGTGGTTTTTAAGGCACCAGACAACAGTGGAAGTTTCTATTTTAACTATAAAGGTTCACATAGTATTGTACTGATGATAGTGGCAGACCCATGTTATAAAATTATTTATATGAACGTGGGATGCAATGGAAGAGTTTCTGATGGAGGAGTTTTTTTTCAATCATCATTATTTTCAGCACTGGAAAATAATTCGATGAACATTCCAAGACCATGTCCATTGCCGGGAAGTTCAGTACCGATTCCATTTGTTATTGTAGCTGATGATGCATTTGCACTAAAGCCATACTTAATGAAACCATTCCCATTTAGAAACCAACCCGCACCTAATAGAGTTTACAACTATCGGCTGTCAAGGGCAAGGAGAATGTTAGAAAGCGTCTTTGGTATTATTGCTAGTAAATTCCGTATATTTCGAAGGGCAATTGAACTCAACCCCGAAAAAACAAAGTATGTGACTATGGCTGCCTGTGCATTACATAATTTTATAATATCTCGAAGTGAGTCGACACGTCAGCGATACATTGAAAATACAAATGACAGCGAAAGTTTGCCTGAACATAATTTGATAAACTTGGAAAGAGGCCCTAATAATAACTCAGGAAATGTAGCCCAGCAAATTCGTGAAGCATTCAAGGATTATTTTGTTTCTCCGGAAGGTGAAGTACCATGGCAATATCAGCATATTTAATTATTATTATGTAAAACTTAAATTATTAATTAAAAGTAAATATACGAATCAGTGTATATAGTATTGTTTCATTTAGAATAATAAATAAATACCCATATCTATAGGTAGGTACTTACCAAGGCATCAGTACTGGGTGCGCTGCCCACATCCAAAAACTTAAGGGCCTCGAAATAACCCCAATTAGATTTATAAAGATCATCTTGGCCACTTCCACTTTTCTTGATCTTTAATTTCTTTAATTCATTCTGCCACTGACTTCTTAAATTATGCAGTTTTCGGGATATTTCATTCTCAGTTGTAGAGAATTCTTGTGCGATGGAATTGAGTACAGAGCTTTTTTTTATTCGGTTTTTATAATCCGCATGCCGATTGTCCCACAAACAAGGATTACATTCATAAAATCCTATTAACTGTATAGTTTCTTCACGCGACCATTCACGACTTTGTCTTTGACTCATTCTTCTCAATTTCACAGATAACGCCCCTAAAATGCCAATTTTCATGCAACTGTATTAAAAAAATATTTGCCGTGCGTGCGATACTTGCTGCGAGATATACGAAACTAGACCGATAAGCAGCGAGATCTGTCGCGAGTCGACGCGTACATGTTTAGACTTGCTTTCGCAAGTACTCGCAGGAAGCGCTTGACAAACTGTCGCGACAGCACTTGCTACAGGGTTTACACTTGCAAGCTGCTGTCAGACAGACTGTCGGACATTTCTCGCGGAAGTTATCTTGGAGGTGGAAACGCGGCCTTACTTACCATAGATCATCGAGTAGCTCGGGCTAACTTTGCTCGCTCATACTAAAATTGGAATGATGATGACTGAGGGAAAATATTGTTCACTGATGAGTCTAGATTTCGTCCTAAAGCGCTATCCACACATTTCCGGGTCAGGGCTATCCGTGTTCCGAGTAGATCGTTTCAGTGTTCCCGTCAGGGACGTGCCATCCGTCACCCGTGTTCACACATATCAGGGAAATCGGTATCAGTGTAATCTGTTTCGTTAGCTAATACGCACACAACACGATGTCTTTGTTTAACCAAGAAGAGTTGGCAATGATTGCAATAGCGCTAGATGAAGAAGAAGCAGATGACCAAGAACACTATCAGCAGGAAATAAAACGTATTTGGGTATGTGAGCTATGGGAAGATAGAGAAACTGAAAACTCACGCGACACCCTAAATATTATTATGATTACTTCAAAATGTCAGAATCTACTTTTCACCTGCTACTACAAAAGCTACAAGATGCTTTGAGAAAAAAAGACACTTACTGGAGACAATCTATATCGCCAATGGAAAGACTCGCTGTTACGTTAAGGTAAGAGTAAAAATAAAATAATTAATTTTATTTTTTAAGTATTTATTTTTAGTTACTGATGAAAGGGGTTTTACACATCAAATTATTTTTAAAAATTATATCTAATTACTTAACCCTTTATAAGGCAGAGGAAATGGCTGAAGGTATGAAAATAAAAATCACAGAAATGGGTTAAGTAGGATACCTATATTTCGAAAATATTTTTTTTTTTGAAAAATTAAAAAAAAAAACATGGTGTCCACTATTTGGACAGAGCCTTACTATGCCTTATGAAATTCTGCAAAACAAGGGACAGCACAAAGAGGAACTTCGCACCGGATGCATTGAATTTTTGATTTCTTGCTGTTCTCTTTGCTGCTGCAAGCTCTGCATCTTCTAAATGTTGGAAGTGGACCTGGGAGGTGGGAGCCGACATCAGTTAGCCGTAGATCGTCTGGGAGGCCATACTTAGCCTTCTGCCTGCTTTCAATTCTTGGTTTTTTGTTCACAAAAGATGGCAAGTTAGATACCCTCTTCTTCCTACTGGTAAAATTGCCTATCAAATTCCTTCCCAGTGTTGTACGGAACTGCAAATTGTTCATAGGGTATTGGACTCTTCTTGAATACAAGATGTGTGCATTAGTGATGGCAGCATCTATAAGAAAATAAAATATTCTCATCCACCATCTCCGACTCCTCCTAGCTACAGGATATGTGCCTCGTTTTTGGTCAAAGCGGTCCACTCCCCCCATCCTCTTGGTATATTCCACAATACCTAGTGGACAAGACACCTCTTGTTTGCTTCCATCCTTTTGGGTCCTCTTGCATGTCACTTTCTTCTTAGGATGAAAGGCAGTGCTAAGAACGTTGACTAGTTTAGTGTCCATCCATGTAAAAAAAGCGACATTTCTGTTTACCCGCCATTTATAATCCCCTTTCTTCATGTTTTTCGCTGACTTCTTAGCAATCACTTTTTTTAATTTTTTGGGTAAATTGGTTCTGTTGGGTCTTACTGTTGCTGTAGAATATATTTTATTTTCAAATAGTCTCTGCATCAGTTCAGTAGAAGAAAAAAAGTTATCAAAAGCAACATGAATGTGATCCATCTTTTCATCAATCAGTGCTTTGCAGAGACTATTTACTACAGCAGCTCCTAACCCAAATTCTGTTTCATTCCCCTTTTTGCCAGTATATACTTCAAATTCATATAAGTAACCACTGTCACTATCACACCTGGCCCAAATCTTGAAGCCCCTTTTTACTGGTTTATTGGGCATATACTGTTTCAAAGTGCTACGGCCCTTGAACTTCACCATGCATTCGTCTATGCTTTGGGATGTAGAGTTCTTTGCTCCCTTTTGAAAAGCAGTATTCATGCTGTTGACTATGGGCCGAATCTTGTAGAGTTTGTCATACTCTGGTTCTCCCCTTTTGGGCATTTTTGTGTTATCATTTATGTGTAGATTTCTCAGTATCATTTTGAATCTTTTTGAAGTCATCACATCTGCAATTTCCCTTACGCAAAATAGTGGGTCTGTTGACCAATATAAATCTATATTAGGAAGAGAGTGGACACCCATTAGTACCAACATTCCGAAGAAGGCCTGCATCTCTTCAGCAGAGACATCAATCCAGTTCTTTTGTTTATTCTGTGCAGCATAAAGATTGGTCTGCTCTAAAATTAGAGATAATACATCATCAGAGAAAAAACATCTAAAATATGCAAGAGGGCTACTTCTGTTTGGGAAGGTTTGGTTTGCTTTTACTGGAATTTCATCAAATTTATCAATGGGTGCATTATGAGGGAACATCATTTTCTTCCAATGATCATCAATATCATCTTCATCTTCTTCAGATTCCGATATAGACGACTCTGCACTATTGCTTCCTAGAACATCATTATTTGTATCACCTGCTCCTGAGTCCTGCCCTGCAGAAGGAACTTCCAATGGTATACTCCCGGAAGGAATTGGGGAGTTCTGTGATAGCAAATTTATGGCAATCTCAGGCTGTCTTCGTGAGGCAGAAGGTGAATCCAAAATACCCTCAAGCTCTTCCCGACTTGGTTCCACGAAAATCGCCTCATTTTCTCTTTCATCGCTTTCAAATCCATCCTCTGACTGTTCACCATCTGATAAGCCAAAAAGCTCTTCTAAAGTTTCCTCTAGTCTATCTGGAGGTATAACTCTCTGAAACAGAAATACCTGTTGACAAAACGGGCTCTGGGCAATATATGGACGTCATAACTTTTCTTCAAATCTGTATGTTTTTTTTTTGTAAATGTTGAAATATACTCATAAATGACAAGTATACAATATTTCTAATAAATTGTAATTCAAAACTTACCCTTCCACTCATTATTATCAAAGATTTTTTTAGATTTGTTTTACCAACGATAAACCACCAAATTTTGAGAGACAAGTAACAGCTGTTTGCAACTTGGTCGACATAGTGTTTTTTTTTTTTTAAGTTTCGTTTCGGAATCCTTCACGGTGACGTTTGTCCTTATGTCAAATTCAATTTGACGAATACTGAACGAGTAATTGAACAAAACGTGTGGTGTCCATTATATGGCCAGAGCCTTATAAAGGGTTAATTAGGCTTGAAATTCCGAAATGTACTGTGATAAGGTGGAGTCATCTTTATGTACATTTTTGTTTTCTGTATCCTTAGAAGAATTTTGATTATTTGTAGGATTCAGAATACTCTTGGATAAAGTTTCAGGCTCTGCTGATTTTCCTTGCATACTCGTTGGAGCACTTGTAGATGTATATGGACTTGGTTGTGTAATTTCTGGTAATTCTTCATGCACTTGTAAATTACATCCTGTTCCGGCAGATGGGGTACTTGTCTCAAAAATTATTTGTACATCATTTTCAACATTTTGTACTACCATATGTCGCTCAAACATGATCATTTCATATTTTTGTACAATACTAAATATGTCAGTCTTCGCTAAGTTTTGGTAATACGGTGTAAGATTTTTAAGAGTGGGAGCAATGCCATGCAGAAACTTGTCAATAGGATGTTCCTCTGTACTGTAATTTTGATTTTTCTTTAATACATACTCCAGCAAAGTAGCAGCAGCAGACTTAGGTTTGTCACTTGTTTCCTGAGAAGATGCAAGAGAACTTGAAGATGCTGCTGGTGAAAGTGATCCTGTTCGATGGGATGAATGAACTGGCGATGGAGTAGATATTACCACTTCTTCGTCCGCCAAAGCTGATGGAGACTGTGCAGAGTGTGGAGAACCACTGTTTAAAACCGTATCTAAAGTACTATCTTCACTTTCAGCACTTATATTGCTAATTGTTTCTCTTTCTTGAAAATATGGCCGAAGAAATGACAACTCCTCATGGTATTTATAACGTTTTTGTGATTCACGTCCTTGGCCACTTCTCGTTGCTGTATTCTTTATGGATTTACGGTAATGATCCCGAATATTATTCCACCGCGATTTGCACACCGATGCTGGAAAGATAATAAAACAGTTAATTTAACATTTTTGTTTGTTACAGGTTCCTGACAACAGGAGATTCATTTAAAACAATAGCGTTCAGCTATCGAATGGGGTTTAGTACTGTGCAGGAAATTGTAACGAAAACTTGTAAATGTATAGTTGACACAATGATGAGTGAAATGCTACCTAGGCCAACAAATGAGATGTGGAAATCAATAGCGGACGACTTCAATACAAATTGGAATTTTCCTAATTGCATCGGAGCTCTTGATGGAAAACATTTTAACATCCAGTCACCGCCTAACAGTGCATCACTATACTTCAACTACAAAAAAACATTCTCAGTTGTGCTTATGGCGTTAGTTGATGCCAATTATAAATTTACAATTGTCAATGTTGGTTCTTATGGAAAGAATAGTGATGGAGGAATTTTTGCGAACTCTAATCTAGGAAAAGAACTTCAAAGAGACAACTTGTCTTTGCCTGGAGCTTCGTATCTACCAGGCAGTTCAACAACAGCTCCATATGTTCTTGTAGGAGATGAAGCTTTCCCTCTCAAAACTTATTTAATGCGACCATATCCAGGGACCAATTTGAGCACCGATAAGCGAATTTTCAACTATCGTTTATCTCGTGCAAGGAGGGTAGTAGAAAACACATTTGGACAGTTGACATCAAAATTCCGAATTTATAATAGACGCATTCAACTTTTACCAAAAAATGTTGATAATATAATACTTTCTACTTGTATTCTTCATAATTTTATAAAAAAATATGACAAAGAAACAAATTTGTTTGCAGAAGTTGCAAGCACAAACGAAACTCTTGGAGCATACGACGATTTACCAGCTGTCGGTTTAAATGCTTCAAGAGAGGCTTTTCTTGTACGGGATACGTTCAAATCTTATTTTATTTCTCCGGCTGGCGCAGTGCCTTGGCAAAACAATAGAATTTAAGTTGTTGTCTCTATAATACCTTACATTTGTAGTTGGTAGGTAACTCCCGCGCAATACTAGGTACTTCTACTATACACATAATAATGTATTAGTGGGTTTATGTATGTACAGTTAATTTTTTAACTATGTACAAACGAAAATGGGGGAAAGTATTCATCAAAATGAACAACTTCAAATTGGGAAAAAATCAACATTCATCATACACAGTGCTAAATAATGGATTAAAATGTATGAAACAGCTGTTTTTATTTCGCGATTAGACATGGGCCCCCAAAGTAAAAGTTATTCATTTTGATGAGTACTACCCACCATTTTCGTTCAAACCATCCTGTATTTAATATATTCATAAACGGCCTGTATATCAGCAATAAAGATTAAATAAACAATAAGAACCTACATTAATGTCTACAGAACACAAAACATAATATAATAAAATGTTTAAAACCTACCTTCACACTTTAATTCTTTTCCTATATTATCCCATATGATATTTTTCTTCTTAGAATTCAAATAATGTGGATTACGAAGATCGTAAAGTATAGCATTCTGCCTTACAAGTTCTATCAACCTTTCTGTATTCATGTTGCACTTGCAGATAAATCATTAACTTTAACAAAAATCGGATAGCACTGTCAGAGCGTCCGTGCGACCGAGCGTGCTCCGGGACACTGACGCCTGACACGGAGCTGTGTGAACCAGTTCATACAATTTGTACGTAACCGATTTTTTCCCCGTCCCTGACGGAAAACGGCAGGGACGATTTCCCGGAAATGTGTGGATAGCGCTTAAGCCAGCCAATCAACTAAGCAACAATGATTTCTCCATGCTGGGGCCTATACATGCCGCTTTTATTGAATTAGGTAACCTAAGCAAATAATAGGTAGGTACAGGTACCTAAGTATGTAAAAGAATAGGTGCACTAGGTACTTACCTGCTTCCATTTACTGACTGTTTTAATTGGTCCTCCCAGTGAATTTAAAGTTTCCGACAATTTTGTCCACTGAGACTCCAGTTCGGCCCTGCCTTGCAGTGAGTGTGTTAGGTGGCCTGAAGCCATCTCAACATGATTTTTCATGTATTCTGCCATATACTGCATCTGCGCCGACGAGGCTTTTCTTGGTGCTTGCACTAAAAAGTTGAAAGGAATCTAAATATAGGTACATTCAAATTTAATTAAACTAACTATTACCTACCTAATTATATTCGATTCATGGCCTAATTTTGGATAGCTGCCTATTAAATTATGCTTATTATCTCTATGCATTGAAATCATATTATTAAATACGAGAAATACTCACTTTTCTTTAATTATTCCTTGGTTTTATATTAGGTATATTATAGGTTAGGTTATAATTATTTTTCACTTCACATATTAGAATTTTTATATAAATAAGGTAGAATAGATTATTTGTTGTACAAATAATCTATTCTACCATTTAAAAGTTTAAAGAACACTAATTTATTTACATAATTTGAACGCAACCTAGTTTTAGCAAAACACGCACAATCGAAGCTTGTAATTTTGACAGTTCAAGACGAGCCTCGTCTCGCGCCTACTGTCGTTTATGAAATCTGACATTGTCATGCAGAATACGATAACACGGTAATTCCACACGTTTTCCCGCGTCTCGTTTTCTTTGGTCATCGTGAATAACCCTCCAGTAGAGTCCAAGGATCTTGTTCTCTGATCCCTTTCCGTCGAATTGTGTCGGTATCGTAGCTCGTAGCTCAGTCTATTGAAACCTCTGGCGCGTGCGATTGATGTTGGTTCTGGTCGGATTTGAAATCTTGTGAACCTGAAAACTTGTTGGACCAGGCACCATCTGCGTATAGACAATTTTTTTTGCTTATGCACGTCTCGTTATCTGCAATAAATATTAAGTTCGAAAATATCACAATTGTTAGTCAAACCCCACTTATTTTGGTTAGCTGTGGAGAGAATAAATGATTCCAGACAAATCACTTTTTATACATATATGTTTTAACGACAGGCCTGTTTTCATCGTTACTATTAATTCTTAATTCTTCTATTTCCATTACATTTCTTTTCATTAGTCGGTTTGCAATTTGCTCAAGAGGTTTGTTTCCTTTTCTTATTGTTCGTTTAATAGAACTTAATTTATTTTCGAAGGGCTATGCATTGAATGTTTGCAATTTACCAAATCTCTTAACTTCATTCACAAGATGAATCAAGTTATGGACGTTACTTGTGATATATTCTCTACCATAATAGTCTCTGTAATGCTCAACGAAATGTACCAACATCGTTTGTGCAAGTGGTAATAACTGAAAATGATGTTGACTTGAACAAATGGTTACAGCACAAAAGAAATTCAAGAAATGGTGGTATGGACCATCAGCTAAAACATCCTTTAGTATTATGAAACTAACATAGAAAAGAAATGTGCGATATTCGGTAGCTTTCCAGTTAGGGCCCTATCATACTAGCGGTTTGCGAGCGGCTTTGGGGCGGAGCGGGAACGCAGCGAAAACGTCGCGAACACGTCGCGGCTGCAAGGCGTGAAAGTCGCGTCAGCGTCGCGAATACGCAACGTTTTCGTCGCGTGTTCGCAGCGAGTTTACGACGTAAAGTACACTTAGTTGCAAAATGGATTCCGACGAGGAAACACTGCTGTTGCTTTTGTTACTTCGAAGACGCAGGAGACGAAAACGAAAGCATCGACGTTTTTGGGAGGATCCATTCTCAATTAATCGACTGCAAGAGAGTGACTACTTTGTGTTGTTTAACAAACGAATAAAAAATAATCCAAAAAAATTTCGTGCCTACCTGCGAATGTCAAGACCTACATTTTATGAGTTGTTGCATCTGGTGAAAACTGACTTAAGACATGAGGACACACATTTAAGATTATCAGTGTCACCTGAAGAAAGGCTCGTAATTACTGTAAGGTATGTTTTTAACATTAATTAGACAGGAGATATTTATTAATACTTAATAATTCTTTATTATTATTTATATTATAAGAAATTCTCATTCTGAAAATAAATCACTGTAAATTGTATCTTCTGCATTACTGTTTTCGTTATAAACACTTGGTGAAGAATTAATCGGTTGCAATGAATTATTTCCAGGTGGCTCTGGAGTTGTTATATATCCTTGTGGTTGCAATGAATTATTTCGGGGTGGCTCTGGACTCGTAAAATATCCTTGATAGTTTGGAGGATAGCTGTTAGACATGTGCTTATACTTTTTTAAAACTCCCATTATCTCCATTTTAGCATCCATTTTATAGTCAGGGTGTATTGATTTTAAATCTTCTACTAGAGACAAAGCAAAGTTATATTCGGGTTCACTTCCACCACTTCGTCTGTCTTTATTCATCTTCTCGTCCATCCTTTGCATTAACTTTGTAATCATTTTATCCTCAGCTTCATAAGATTTCTTCTTCCTCTTTTTATTTATTGCATCATCATCGCTTATGTTAGTTGTATTTGTATCCTCATCATCTGATATTGCTGGTGGCGGAGTTTTAGAAGGACGAGTCTCCGTAGTAGTATTCAAAAATGATAGCAAGGGCGAATACAAGTATTCTTTAGAAGTAGATGCACCGGAGCCACTCTTTCTTTTTTTGTTTTTATCTTTAACGTAGGCGTCGCGAATCCCCTTCCATTTTTTTTGCAATTTTACAACTGTAACAATAAATATAATATATTATTATATTTCAGGTATTTGGCAACTGGGTGCTCTTTAATGGACCTGCATTTTTCATTCAGAAGAGGATTTTCAACAATACAAAAAATTGTTAGGGAGACATGTCAAGCTATTATTAAAAACTTATTTTATATTTGTATGCCACCCAAGCAAAAGGAAGATTGGGAAAACATTAGTAAAGGCTTTCTAGAAAATGCTGATTTTCCTAACTGTATAGGTGCAGTGGACGGCAAACATGTTAGGATGATAAAGCCGTGCCATAGCGGGTCACTATATTTTAATTACAAAAAGTATTTCTCTATGAATTTGCTAGCCGCATGTGACTCCAACTACAAGTTTATATTTGTTGATGTTGGTTCCTATGGAAAAAGTTCAGATTCAACTATATTTGACAGAAGCCAATTGAGAAGCGATATAGAAGGAAATAGGTTAAATATTCCGCAACCGAAGCAAATAACAAACAATGAAATAGCGTTGCCATTTACTTTTATTGGCGACGAAGCATTTCCGTTGTCAAAGTATATGCAACGACCGTATGCCGGCAACTTTTTAACTCCTAAAAAAAGAATATATAATTATAGATTAAGTCGAGCACGAAGATATATAGAGTGCACTTTTGGAATCATGACTAATAAATGGCGTATTTTTCATCGACCATTAAATGTTGGAATAGACTTTGGCGAAGAAATAATCAAAACTTGTTGTATACTGCATAATTTTGTACGATCTAAAATTAAGGTAATAAGACGTCGTAAGAAAGTACCACCCATATTTGGACTTTATGACAACCCACACGTAAATGAAAATGATTGTGGACTCTCAGGTATTGCGATAAGAGATAAATTTGCTGACTATTTTATATCAAATGAAGGGGCATTACCATGGCAGCATAAGTACATATAAATAAATATTATTGTGTTTCTCTTACCTGCTTCATTTTTCTCCTTGCCTGTTTTTTCCGTAAAACCTTGAATAAATATATTGCAAACCTCTTCCCATGCCTTTTTCTTTAAATTACGATCACTAAATTCTCTTCTTTTTTGATCCCAAATAACATATCGACTTTGAATTTCGCTTATAAATAACTCTATATCAATATCTAAATCTCCCAACGATGCCATGACGATACGTAAGCGTAAGCGATACGTCCATTCACATTCGTCGCTCGTTACGGAATGAAGTGAGGCGAGGCAGACGGGCTGGCGTTTGTGCGAGAGTATACAAAATGGCGTCCACGCTGTTATTCGCAGCGATTTCGTTGCGCGTCCGCGACGTATTCGCTGCGCATGCGCGGCGGGTTCGTTGCGCGACCGCAACGTATTCGCTGCGCACCCGCTCCGCTTTGAAGACGCTCGCAAACCGCTAGTATGATAGGGCCCTTAGATAAATCATGTAGACCTCTTAAATTCCTATGAATTTCCTTTGGCATATGGCAGCTCAGTATAAATTGCGTCACTTTTGCTATCTCCCTAGTCGACCATTTGGTAATAAGTTTTCCCAAATTCCCATCTCTCCATCCAAACAATAATCTATACTAATACTAATATTATAAAGCTGCAGAGTTTGTTTGTTTGTTTGTTTGAACGCGCTAATCTCTGGATCTGGAACTACTGGTCCGATTTGAATGATTCTTTCAGTGTTGGGTAGTCCATTTATCGAGGAAGGCTATATTATTTTTTTTCAAAATTAGGGATCCGTAATAAAATTGCTATTTTGTAACACAAGGTGTAAAATCGAAAACCTATTTTTACGTGCGCTGCAAAAACTATTGATAATAGAACAAAATGATGTACTACGGGTTTGTAGATCCCATTAAGACCTACAAAAAAGTCCGCGAGAACATATATCTAGCTATCATGGTTTAATCACAATAACCGATTTTGTGTTCAAAATAATTATTAAATCGTCTGAAGAAAAAAAAACTACGTTAAATATGTATCGTAATATTAAACTTTATCAAAATTAAGCATTATGTTATCAAGAGTATTTACGTAGAAGTAAAATACTTTTTGTTTCATCTCAATCGGCTATTTCGTTTAAAAGTTATCACGTGTGTAAGATGTTAAGAGTTGGTACCTATTAATGAGTTATGAGCCATAGAGTTTTTTATCAACATAAAATCCTGTAATAATCTTTTTCGAAATATATTTGTTGATGATTGTAAGTATAAGATCTTTGAAGAGTATAATAAATACATTTCTAAAATAACTCTGCTAAGGAAATCCACGCGCTTGATGCAAGCAAGACGAGATGCTGGCTGGCGGCGCGGCGGCGGGCGAGACGAGGAGGCCGCGCTTGCTGGCCGCCTGTGAGAAAAACGCGGGTGAAACCGCGGGGCACAGCTAGTCGCTTCATAATGCCTAAATCAATCAGGTGAAGGGAATCTCCAACCGGGAAATCTTCAATCATGTCTATTGGCAATTGGAGAAAAGGTGAGTCGCGTTTGTGGTGGTCCCAATATTTATTCGCCACGAAAATCTGCGTCGTTTCTTAATGCGCTATCAGTTCCTTGAAATGTGACAGTGTGAGATGCTGAGAGTACTTATTCGCCAACAACATTACATTTAAGACATCCATGTTTTGCGTTAAAATTACATACTCCTGAAAAAATTATTTGTTAAAATAAATTAACATTATACTCAGAACAATTCTTCCAAGACATTATAATTAGCAATGTCACTAATCTCATTAATGGCGTAAAAACGTCAAAATATAGTAGGTAGATTAAAGTGAAATGGATTTTAAATGCTGTACCTTTAATTAATGCTCTTGCAGGAGAATCACATATAACAGCCCTCAGTTTTACCGTGGCTGTTGCTTCAGTTCTCTGCTGTGTAGTGAATTTTAAATTGTTGCGGTAAAACTCTAGTAATTCATCAATAAACGGTTGTAAGAATGAGCTTAAATCTACTGGTTTACTTGTGCCCTCCTATACCTAGAATACCTACACCCACGACCAATGGTGGAATGTTGGGGTATTCGTGAATGTTGCACAATATTGGCCAAACTTGGTGTTTTGAACTTTTGAATAATGGTAAACCGTCAATATTTACATTAAGCGATATGCACTCTGGAACACTGTCTAAGTGTTCACGAAGTTCATGTTGGGGTGCACGAAGAGATCCTCCACGTGGCGCATCCTGGAAGCAGCTAGGTCCGATAACGCAGGGCCTAGGCTGACTAATCTCTTTACCACAATGTTTCAACTCAACAACATGTCTATACTTATACGACTACAAGTTGTATAAAGTTTAGAGGCACTAAGTCGTATAACACGCAAAAGAAACTTCAATACGATGTTTATAGCACTTTGAGTCGCGTAACTTGTACTTATATGACTAACTAGTATTTTCGCTTGCGGGCGCGGGCTGCAAGCGAGGAAAAACCCTTGGAACCAAAATTTCAGCCCAATCGGACAAACCGTTTCGGAGATACAAGCAAGAGGGGGTGAAAATTGGGGGGAGGGGGCAAAATTTTTATGGCGTTTTACTCGCCATCCCATTCTCTATACGAATCGACCAACCGCGAACTCGAATCGTGGGTAATTTCGGAGATGCGTAAAAGAGGGGGTGAAAATTGGGAGGGAGGGGGGTCAAATTTTTATTCAACTTTACTCGCCATCCTATTCCCTATACGAATCCACTTTAAAAAACTCATATCACGAGTCGTTTCGGAGAACCGATAGAAGGGGGGGTCAAAGGGGGGGCAAAAGGGGAGGTTCTAAAAAAAGTTGTATTCAGTCGAGCACCCTCTATCCGAATCTGTAAAAAAAACATGCCCTCGTCGGGAAGAATCGGGACACCGAACGTGGGGGGGGCGAGGGGGGAGGAAAATGGGGGTTTTCGGATTTTTCCCATACTCACAGGGACTCATCGAACATTTCTCCCATACATCATCATCGTCCATCTCGTCTCCTTCTGGGAGAACAAACATGTCAATCAGTGAGTCAGTCAGTGGTAATCGAGCTTTATATAGTATAAAATGTTTGTTAGGTGGTCATCTCGTCGATCTTTTCGCCATAGGTATCTCAGGGCATCTCGATCTTGTACTCGAAGCTTGACTTGCATGAACATTTCTTTGATGTCCGCCGTTACTGCTATTTGGTGTTGACGAAATCTCATCACTACTCCAGGAAGAGACTGTAGAAGGTCTGGTTCCTTGAGTAGCATGTCGTTGAGGGAGAGTCCTTTTGTCTTGACTGCTGCGTCATGTACCACCCGCAGTTTATCTGGCTTCATCGGATTGATCACGGCGAAGTGTGGGAGGTACCAGCTTCTCTATGGGGGCAGGTTCGGCGTACCCCTTCTCTATTAAGGCTTCCATCCGTTCGTTGTACTTCTTCTTCAGTGCTGCGTTGCGATCTAGCTTCTTTTCTATTCCAAAGAGTCGGTTCAGCGAAGATTCGTAGTTCGGTAGGACGATGTTTTCATTGCGCCACAGTAGAGCTGTCTCGTATCTTCCTTCTTCGTTGTGGACTGTATTCTCTTCTAAGATACCTACGTAAGGCTTGCTCTTCTGGATCCGTCTTCGGTCTTCAAGGATTGAAGCAGAGTTCATCCATGGCGAAGTACTGCTTCATCAGACCCTCTAAGTTCTCTTCAGCTGGCACCTCAGCTATGTGGGATACGTAATCTATGTTGCGTCCAAGTGTGCGGGTATCAGTTCCGTGCAATACCCAGACCAGTGGTGTGAGAGATGCCACTGGTTGCTTTGTGTTGAAATGAAATGAAATGTTTATTTGCAAGAATATGTCAAAATATAGGTCTTAAAATTAAGGAATGTCCACTTATATTCTACCTCCTAGGGGCATGCAAATTTATAATGAATGTCAAAATTACAAATAATATTAATTTAATTTATTATTAGTTACAATATACCTATAAAAAATATTTTACCTACCTAATACAAATTTAATGGAAATATGCGAAGTCATTTATGTCCCTATAATTTAAATATTGATTCAAAGAATAATAACATTTATTTAGAAGACATTTTTTCAATTGTAAATTAAATAAATTTCCTGATATATTTTTTAAGTCCTCTGGTAGATTATTAAATATTTTTATTGTCATATAATAGGACTGTTTCTGCGTCATTTTTAATTTGTGCATTGGATTGTGCAATCTGTTGCTGTACATTTCTCTTAGTGTTCTAGTTCTAACGTCACCACCTGTTCTGATCTTTGATGAGATGAGAAGGTGACCGATGAGTATTAGAGGTCGGGCGTTCTCGTAGCTCAGTACTTCTCCGATGTCTCTTAGATGTCTGCATTTGTCGACTTGATCCTTGGAGACCCTTTGTGGCGACACCTTGAGGTTCTTCATCGGTCTGGCTTGAATCATCTGTACGCGATTGTTCGGACCTTCTATTGTGAAGTTGACCCTTCTTGATTCTGATTCAGCTGTTTTCATGGCGTGAATCGCTTCTATGTGCAGGGGTTCGACGGGTCCTTGGGCTCCAATGGCGTTGGCTATGCTCTCGTCTATGAGAGTGACTGTTGACCCGTCGTCCAGCAGCGCGAAGCTGTTGATGGTGCCTTTAGGTCCAACAAAATCCAACCTAACCCCGTTCACAAGAACAGATTCATACATGGGTTCCCCATTGACTGAGCAAATGGAGGATGATGGTCACCATCATCCTCAGATACCTCATCCTCATTGGAACCACACTCGATGAAGTTGTGTTTTACAGGACTCTTTTGGGCACATTCTTCGCAAGTGTTTTTTCACACCGCATTTGGTACACTTGTATTTTACAAACTTGCAAGTAGATAACTCATGTCCCCTATAACCATACGCCGAGCAGGGATCACTCGCTGGGGCTCTTTTGGAGTCACTGCCGCCGCCGCCGCTTGTAGTCTCCACCTTGTAGACCGGCGCCGAAGCCGCCGCCGCCAACGGTGCGCCAACGCCGCGGGCCGCTCCCAAGCGCGCACAGCGGAGCGCTTCTGCTACAGAGATCGCCTTGCTAAGTGACACCTCACTTAACTTCATGGAGAACAGCTTGTCGCTTTCGCCTCCCGGCAGCATGCCGAGGACGAATCGGTCTCGCAAAGCTTCATGGCAGAAAACTTCTTACTCGAGCTGCCCATTGCGTCAAGAATTCTTCTAGAAAGCCCCAGAGTGGTATCACGATTTTTCTTCTTTTTTGTGACATGACTTGCCACAAACTGTCGTTGCCTGTGCAGATCTGGTAAGTTGATTTTTTTATTAATCTTTATTGACCTACATAATTGTAAATATTTAGGGACTTTATCTTTAATGCAATTTTTAAATTTATATTTTTATCTTTTAGCAATGTAATTTATTTAATTCTAATACCATTTTTATTTTTGTTACTCGCTCTAAATTTCCTTGCATGCTGTCTTCACTTATAATTGTAATAACATTCAACTCTATTACCTATATCTAGAACCTTTTTATATTGTATTAATGTATATTATGTTAGTGATCGAATAAATAAATAAGTTGCGAAATAGGTTGTAGATTTTTACTCTTTCTTCTTCAGAAACAAGCGCTATACATTTGTGTCGTTCGGTACATTTCGCCGGTTTCAATGGCTTAGCTGGTTTTGATTTGCCCTTCTTTGTTTCATAATGCTCTCCTTTGAGGCGTTTTTGTTTATTAATATTTATCTTAAAATTATTTGGATTCTTTTTTTTTATTGTTTTTGGCACAGCATCTACATTATTATTTTCCTCCCTCACTGACCGATCTCCTCTATTTTCAGACGCAAGCGAGATTGTGTCGTTATTCAACGGCGTCCTCCGAGCCCACCGTTTCCCCGACGTGAAATATCGGCAGAGTGATTATGCTCCCTAAATCGGACAAGGAGAGGAAGTTTCCCGCGAGCTACAGGCCGATCACTCTGCTGCCGACCATCACGCAGGTCCTAAAGCGCCTACTCCTCCACCGCCTGCGCTGCCACGTCACACCGCGGCCGGAGCAGTTCGAGGTCCGAGGCCAGCACAGCACGACGCTGCAGCTCACTCGCGTGCTCCATCTGCTGGCTGACAAACTCAACAACAAACGCCACACCGTCGCGGTCTTCCTGGACATGGAGAAAGCCTTTGACCGCGTTTGGCAACCGGAGCTGCTTCACGAACCACGACCGCCCCTACCAAACTTTATTTTTTCTTGATATCTTTCCTTTTTTTTATTATTTGTGTATTTATTTTATTTTCTCTAGTATACTTGTGTTTAATGTAATTCTGTCTATTTATGTTTATGTGCGTGCGTATATGCCGGTTGCGTGGTGGTACCAACAGCCTTCTAACTGTTGTTGAGGATCTGTGCTCGGCCTACATGAGACACTGGCTGGCAGTACTTCGGCCTATCACACGCCTAGTGTCTCAATAGGTAGGTTCTTAATGTTATTTGTTGGTTTTATTTTTAAGTAGTTTTAGGTTTACTAATTTAGTTTGTAAGTTACTACTAACACAATATGGATCATGGTCTTCAATAAACGAATTTTATTTATTTATTTATGTGGTGGTTGAATAAATGCTTTCTATTCTATTCAAACTTATCCACCAACTGGCCTCTTTCCTGTCGGGCCCGAGGTTCTACGCGGGTGAGGAAACCAGCCGCTCGACCACCAGGGCCGCCATAACAGGCGTCCCCCAAGGAAGCAATACGCGGATGACAGCGCGTTCTTCGCAAGTGCCAGGAATCCCCGGACAGTCCAGACAAACAAAACGACGAATGCAGCGATATGAAGTCTGATATTTAAGTACTACATGTACTAGAGCAATGCTTAGAATCTAATTTTGAATGCTTTGTGAAACTTTGGAGGCCGGCAAATTTTTTTTAAATGTTTATTTTAATGTCAAAATTTAAATTACCTAATCTTTGTTGAATAAAGAATAATAAAAAAAGGTATAAAGAAGTTCCTATAATGTGATTATTTTTGTGGATCTCACTTTCAAGATTATGTTAGTTTGAAAGCCTGAATGAAATAGGAGATTGGTTAAATAAGACTATAAGAAATTATGTTAATTTAGAAGTGCCTATCTTTTTCTAATAAATAGTTCAATATGTCCTTAAACTGTTTTTAATTTATAACAAATCCATAAATTATCACAATCTAGAGTAATTTTACTCCTGGGGCCCAGAGACCCATTGGTAGGTGGTTGTGTGACAAAACTAAGCGCGAAGTTAGAAAATGAATTGCAATAAAACTAAAGTAATGTTTAAAGAAATATATTGTAAACTCATCCACAATACAACTATTAAACTTAAACTTACAAGTCCATGAGCATATTCAACAGTATATCAGAGTACTATCCAAAAACATTTATATGGACAATTTAGTAAACCACTGAGAAAAAATATTGAACGTAGATACTGTTGCGCACAAAGGACTTCGGTGTTATCTTTTCGGATGTTTTTTGTTAAAAATAATAAACAAATATCTAAAACAACAGACAAACATATTTGTGAGCAAAATATCCACGTTCAAACATTTTTCGGTGGTTTTTCTCTAACTATTACTTTTATTATCCAACTAGGAATTTCATTCAATAACTTTATTCATTAAATCACACGGAGTATTTCCAATCATTTTACGCCTATTCGTAGCGCGACCAAGCGCGAGAAAATGGCGCGAACTGGTACCTTACACAGAAAATCTACTTAAAAAATTACCTACTACATGTAAAAATATAATTAAGGTTACTGAATCAGTCTTATTAACACGAAAATAAAGATTTAGGAGTCGGAAACACAGTTCAATGTCCCACCACACATGTCAACACACGCACTCGTTCACGATACTACGCCGATGTCGTGTGACACGGGAAGCCAAACTAGCAAGAAAATAACAAGGTATTTTCACGCGATAAAAACCCGTTTTATATTAACCAAATTAATAAAAACTAGCATCTTCTCTGCTGGACTGGGAGTAAAGAAAAAACAGAATGCGTCCAGCTGCTTCTCTCCCCGAGCATGTCGTAAAAGTCGACTAAGGGATAGTATCCTCCAACATGATGAGATACAATAAGCAAGTATTCCCAAGGAGGGTTGACGTCAGGCAGGCGGCCGGTCATAAAACACCTTAGACAAAACTCTTATGCCGACCCCACATAGAGTGGGATAGGGGCAGGAAGATGATGATGATTAAAAACTAGCAAGTTCTGTTTAAATACTTCGCTACTACGACAACGGGTTTGATTTAAATACGTTCAAAGTTATATTTACTTCTCTGCAGGACTGGGAGTAAAGAAAAAACAGAATGCGTCCAGCTGCGTTTCCCCGAGCATGTCGTAAAAGTCGACTATATACATATAAAGGATAGTGACATGATGGATCATCAATATGGGCGATGTGCGAACCTGTCACCATGGTACCATACCCATCTCAGGACTTTGAATCAGGAGTGGCTGCAAGTTTTGTGGCCCTGCCCAACCCCAATAGGAATACAGCGTGATATGTATGAGCAAAGATATGTTTATTGAAATGCTAATCTAATTTAAAAACACTATTAAATTTGTAAATTAAATAAAATTTTAAGCGATGTCAATCGAACATGACTCGTGACGATAATTGCGAGTGTAGGCATGGACAATGGACTTGACTAAAACAATATAAGGTGACCAGCACAGATTAATATAGCTCCAAATATGTAGTCTGAAGTCTTGCCGAGCCTGTATACAAGTATTCCTAGTTTATTACTAGCGTGTCACACACGACGAAGAACACTGAAATCATCATTCATTTATTTCCTTCATAGTTTAAATTATATGGCGTTTTTTGACAAAATAACAATGTCCGTTAATCAAAATAGGAACCTTGAATTATCAGACAAAGTGAAAACATGTGGTTGAAAATATGGTTTTGATTCTGTCACACAAATTGTCAAAATTATGTATACATTATAAGTATGTATTTAAAAAGTATTTAAGTATTCTATCAGCCATCTGTTCCCATAGGTACAAGCTTAGCTTGGTTTGAGACTAGATGGCGCTGTGTGAAAAGTCTACAAATATTTGTTTATATTTATTGAGCTTTGCAGATATGCCGGAGCGTTTACATGCAGTGGGTGAAGACCTTAAGAATACAATTTACACACGAAATCAGCTAGAAATAGCTTAGTAGGAGAGGTTTGTATAAAGTTCATGATACTTAGTTTTATTCACAATCCCATGAAGAGGTCGCCATCATCTCTCGTCTTGTGTTTGAGGTATTTGAACATCCGCCTGTAACAATAATAAAGTTCAATAACTATATTACGACGACACACTCATAGATAAAAGGTGACTTCACTTTTGCTATTCGCGGCGCGCCGTCTTTTCTTTTTATTTGGTCCGAGTTACAGGTAAGGTAAGTTTGTAAGTAGTTTCACAAATTAACCCTGAAGGGCAGGGGCGCTCAAACGGTCGCGAAAACTTTCGAGTCGATCATATTTTTCGAACGGAAAAATTCATTGGTGCACGAACGAATTCGAACCCTTGACATTCGATGACCTTAGGATCGAAAGGTGGGGTCACTACCACTAGACAACCAGTGCTCTAATAGTGTAGTATTTAGATTCTTTGATTTTTTTGTTATCTTAAGATATATAAATGTATTTTTCTTGTTTCCAGATGGTGCGTGGCACGTGGCTCCAGTCTCGCGGCATTTTTATAGTCAAACTAGCTGCCACCCGCGGCTTCGCTCGCTTGCTACTTAGATGAATAATAGCCTATATGTTAATCCAGTACATGTTCTATGTATATTACAAGTTTCATTCAAATCCGTTCAGCCGTTTAGGCGTGATTGAGGCACAAACATACACACATCCTCCCAAACTTTCACATTGTACTACTAATATTATAAACGCGAAAGTTTGCTTATATGGATGTTTGTTCACAGTAACAACAAACATACATGTAGTGGATTAACATATACCTAGGCTATTTTTTATCCAGATACCACGCGAGCGAAGCCGCGGGCGGCAGCTATTTTAAAATATAGTAGGATAGTAATTAGTCAATAATTTTTGTCTCAATTTATTACTAAATCCATTGTTATTTGTGATATTTCCAGCAGTGGACTGTTATAGGCTGATGATGATGCTATTTGAGTGAATAAAATGTATATCTATGTTTAATACCAGATTATTATTCTCTGCTGGACTGGGAGTAAAGAAAAAACATAGAATGCGTCCAGCTGCTTCTCTCCCCGAGCATGTCGTAAAAGTCGACTAAGGAGTACCTAGTATCCTCTCCATCTTGATGGACCCATATGGGCGATAGGCTGACCACCTGTCACCATGGTTCACTATATCTATCTTGGGAGTCTTGGATCAAGAGTGGCTGCAAGTTTTCTTCCGATTACTTGTGGTTCTGCCCACCCTGTTAGTGATACGGGCGGGATAATAATAATAACGTTTATTGATATAACAACAAAGCTTCTTAGTCTAGACATTAGTGGTCTCAAAACTAGGGTAACCTGTATTTTGAAGACTCCCTTCGTTAGTGTTACAAAAACAATCACATCATGATTAGGTAATGTTAAACATGCAAAAATGAAATATAGAAAAAACAAAGAAATGAATATGTATAAATGCTAAAATGTTTGTGCTAGTATATGTGTGTGTAATTTAGTGTGTGAGGAGAGTGAGTATGTCAGAAGGGGGGGGGGGGTGTATGTGGAAATGCGTTTATTTGTATGTTGATATTTAGAGCTATTTATGTGATGAAACTGATAAAAGTATTATAATATGTATGTACAAGCTGCCGCCCGCAGCTTCGCTCTCGTGGTACCCGGATAAAAAATAGCCTATATATTAATCCAGTACATGTATTATGCATATACCAAGTTTCATTCAAATCCGTTCAGCCGTTTAGGCGTGATTCAGGCACAAACATCCTCACAAACTTTCGCATTTATAATATAAGAAAGATTACCAGATGGTTCTGGGCGCGTGGCTCCAGTCTCTCGGCAGGTGCTTGAGGGCGCGCGGGCCGCGCGCGGCGGCGGCGGCGGGCGGCAGCACGCGGCGCACGCGCACGCCGCCCGCGCGCACCCACGGCGCCTCGCGGGCGTCGCCCACCACCAGCTCCAGCTTCATAGACACCTCCCACACGCAGCGGAGCGGGATGTTCGCCACCTGGAACATTCAACACTTACGGTACCCATGCATGCTAGGATGCACCTGACAGGTTTGCCTGTACACAAACACGCGTCAGCTAAAATTGAGCTGGGTAGTAAGCTAAGCCTAGCTTTACAGTTGTGCAACATAACGCTCCGGTTGAACTGTACAGGCAAACCTATCAAACCCTGGCGTGTATGGCCTGCTTTAAATGTAACCAAAATCACCCGCTTCTTTCAAGAAATGGACCTACTAGCAAACTTTCACATTATAATATTACTAGGATTTATTTGTATAATGAATGAAATTGATAGGTTTGATTTATTGAAAGTCTATTTTCTTCTTTTTACAACATTTAAATAGTATTTATTTATATGTGGAAAATAAAATTTTAATGTTTTTCCTAATTATCTTTTTTATTTTCATTCAAATCTAAGATTTGAATAAGCGCCATCTGTTGTTGAGTAGATAAACTAAGTTTTAAGTAGTGCCATCTAGCGTCGTGCAGCAAACATACTTTGGTTCACATTAAATCCACTAGAGGGCGCTTACATGAAAACATCTTTTACAATAATGCACCAGACTTTAAAAAAACTTGAATTCATACAAAGTTACATACATATTACGCCCGTATTCCTAATGGGGTGGGCAGAACCACAAGTAATTATAAAAAACTTACAGCCACTCCTGATTCAAAGTCCCAAGTTCCACAAAGTTTTCTTTGGCTATAACCTGATGTGCAAAACTTACGCGGCGGCGCGGGAGCGGCAGGAATTTTATGCGTAACCAAATGGACCGGTCCTCGAAAACAGCGACGCGGCAGCGGCACGCAGGCGGGCAACGAGCGTGCACTCCAGTCAAACGGTGACCGCCCGCGCGTCTGTTTTGCAGTGTTGTGCATGTGGCGGTTTGTTAACAAACCTCTTTCTGTTTTAGATTCGATCTTTTTCCGTTGATCAGACATTTCGTTCGCGAATAAAAACAAATACCTCGACGACACAACCACGAACAGAACACTACGCCGCTATAGTGCCGCGCGATCTGCCCACTGGTTCCGAGAACGGTTCTGCGTTGCCCGCCCCGCCCCGCTACCCGCAAGATTCGAGGCAGATGCCTTAGTCAGGACGCGCTTCGCCCGCAGTTTGCGAGTTCGTTTCGGGCTGGGTCAGTCAGTTGACGGCCTCGGTGGCGTGGCGGGAGATTGTTTGGCAGAGACGCCAGAGGCGCGGGTTCGATTCCCGCTGCGGAAGAAATGTTTGCATGATCTGTAAATATTTCTTCCGGGTCTGGGTGTTGTGGTACCATGGTACCACAACACATGGTATCAGAAACTACGAGTACCTATCATGATAGGTACTCGTAGTTTCTGATACCCAGGACATAGGGAATCCTAGTGTGAGGTCAGGACTATGTATGTGACTGTTAGGTGTTATTTATTTATTTATTGCGGCGAGTCGCTGTGACCCTGCTATACAGGCTTTTTAGTCCTAGTGTGGGGAACAGAACTTAACCTGGGTACAAATTCATTCAATATGCAATAGTATGTTACTACTTAGTTACTTTAGTTATTTTATAGTATTATGTACCGCTACATCTGTTTTTGTTTAAATAAATTTATTCTTATTTAGTAGAGCGAATAGACCGAGTACGCAATACTACGCTGCGTTCCTTAACCGGAATTGCTGATGTTGGAAATAAGGCTGCCAGGCTCAAATGGGATTGGGCGGGACACGTCAGCCGGATGGCTCCGGACAGGTGGGCGACCATCACCACAGCCTGGACACCTGAGGGGCGGCGGCGTCAGGGTCGGCCGAGAAAGCGTTGGCGGGACGAGCTCGATGCCTTCGAGAGAGGGTGGTGGGAGTTGGCTCGGGACAGAGATGTCTGGAAATCCATGGGGGAGACCTTTGCCCAGCAGTGGGACGAAATAGGTTAAAAAAAAAAGTAGAGGCTGTAGTCACGTGGGCGGCGTACCTTGAGCGCGAGGTGCGCGTCGGGCGCGAGGGTGTAGGCGAGGTGCGCGCGCGCGTCGCTCATGGCGCGTGCCCAGCGCGCGGCGAGGCGCGCGGCGGCGGCACAGCGGCGCGCGAGCCCCGGCACGTCGCCGGCGACCGCGCACCCGTGGCTGATGAAGTACCGCATGGTCTCCGCAGCGAAGCTCACGCACAGCGCAGCTAGCGTGTTCTTTGTGTCTGCAACGTATCACATACAATGTTAATTCATTTTTTTTTATTTAATTAGACAACATAATTAGTCCATTATTATTAGTAATACTTAAAAACTAGGGATTAGTATGCTATATTTATAAGTGATTTTGTCCTCTGGATGAGCTTCCATACCAGAGGACAGTTGAAATTTGATGCAATCGCCTTTAGGATGCTGTTGTTGCTGGCGCGAAATCTGCTCAGCAGAGAGGCTGTTTTTTTGCGCCAGATGGCGTCAAAGGTTAAGTTAAGTCGCTTTTATTTCTTCGCTGGACTGGGAGTGAAGAAAAAACATAGAATGCGTCCAGCTGCTTCTCTCCCGCATGTCGTAAAAGTCGACTAAGGGATTAGTATCCTCTCCAACATGATGAGATGCAATAAGCAAGTATTCCCAAGGAGGGTTGACGTCAGGCTGGCGGCCGGTCATAAAACATCTTAGCCAAAACTCTTACAGCATGATCCAAGGATCATGCCGACCCCACATTGAGTGGGATAAGGGCAGGAAGATGATGATGTTAAGTCCAGTCATGTCGTCATCACTAGTAAGTCGAGGCAACGTCATACCGCAGTCGAGGCGCGGCCAGCTATGCTTCATTTCTCTCTGACGCGCCCTCACCGTGCTTATAATAATATACGTGGCTAAAATAAGTGGACTGTCATTTATTCCAATCAAGAAGAAAATTCACATGTGGTGAACCACCTGCGGTCGCAGTTCGACAGGCCTAAAGTGTCCACAACTAGAAATTAACTCTGGCTGGCTACTCCCACTAAATGAGTCCCACGAAATTTGACGCTGACTGTACCACAACACCCAGACCCGGAAGATATATTTGCAGAACATGCAAACATTTCTTCCGCAGCCTCTTGCGTCCCTGCCGAGCGATCTGCGGGCAAGCCAGTGAGGCCGTCAGATGTACATACCGTGAGGCAGGACCTCCAGCGCGATGGCCTTGACGGGCGTGTCGGCGCGGACGCGCGTGCGCGTGGCGTTGTCGTGCCGGTGCTCCAGCCGCACGGTCAGCCGTATCCGCGAGTGAAGCAGGCGGAACGACCATGTATCTCCCGAGGACGACTCCCACTCACATTCGTGACTCCTGAAAACAAATATCACTCAAAATCTGCCTTCAGGGCTTGAAACCGGTCTCTAATTTACCGTTCGGAGCGCCAGCATTTAACCCCGGCCACACACACTATCACGAATGATAGTGAGAGAAGTATTAAAAATGTTAAAATCTATAAACTAATGATTATATGGTAAATAAAACCGATCAAGTGAGAGTCGAATTCACACACGAAGGGTTCCGTACTATATAGTAGGTACATGTACATACATACATACATACATATTATCACGGCCGTATCCCTAATGGGGTGGGCAGAGCCACAAGTAAATATAAGAAAACTTGCAGCCACTTCTAATTTAAAGTCCTAAGATGGATATGGAGAACCATGGTGACAGGTGATCAGCCCATAGCCCATATAGGTGGTCCATCATTTTGAAGAGGATACTATCCCTTAGTCGACTTTTACAACATGCTCGGGGAGAGAAGCAGCTGGACGCATTCTATGCTTTTTCTTTACTTCCAACCCAGCAGAGAAGTAACTCCGGCCAGGCTGTTGTAAACAAGCCCTCCACAATGGTCTCCGCCGGCAGTTAACCACAGTTAACACTTGTTTGCAACAAAAGTTCGTTTGACCTTCAACAACCTCTGTGGACGGACGCGCGTTGTCAACCACGTGTGAAGCCATATCGCAATGCGTGCTTCCAAACAAAGAGTCGACAACACACTGAGGTGGGAACCTTGTTGTGAACCAGTGTGGACGTAAACACCAACCGTGGGCTACACAAGCCTCCCACCAAGGTGACCCGTGTTGGAAGCTTGTTTACAACAGTCTGGCCCAGCCTTTAAGAAAACCTTTATAAACCGGTTTATGCAGGGGGGGGGGCGGGACGCGCCGCGCCCGCTTCTTCGTAGCTGTAAAGAACGAATCCTTTTCGTTCTATACCGGTTTTTCGAATGAAACCTTTTGAATATTGTTCTTTGTATTATCCGTTTTATTAAGAGGTTTATTTCGAACAGAACAGATGGAATAGGTGCTGGGCAAGCCTACTCCATCTTAATTCGTCCCAGGCACTACAGCGTCCCGTTTGTGAACGTAAAATTTGCCTCCTGACGCTGTATAAATCATCTACTATAGATGGTAAAAGGCCTTAGTTTTATTTGTCATAATAACTCACCCCATAAAAGGCAGCATGTCGATCTTAGCGACCACGTTCACACTGGAACTACATTCGCTGATATTATTTTTAGAACTCAGATAGTCTATCAAGTCAGGCTGCCAATCCATGCGGGAAGCTTTGCTAGACTGTGACGTCACGCCGCTGCTGTCCTCCCGAAGATTCTTACTGCTCGTAAACGAACTGACCATATCTAAACTTTTGCATTCTTGTACGTCAGACTGCGAGGCAGTGGGCTCCATAGTAGAAGTGTCTGATTTAGGATCGCGTAGAACATCTTCGATCTGTTTGTCTAACGTCTCATCGTCTATAGGCCCGATATTGTATTCCGTCATAAGTTGCTGAACTGTTATAGACGTGCCAGGCTTTTTGCTCTTCTTTCGCGGTGACTTGTTCTCTTCCACAGCCTTCTCCGCTGATTGGGATGTTTTAATGGCTTTGAATCCGTCAGGACTATTAGACAGCTTTTGCATTTTCGTTGTAGGTTTAGGAGTCATGTCCAAGCTTGTTATGGTGCAGTGTTTGTGTTTCTCGCGCTTTCCTGGACTGTAGATCCTTTTCTTCGACTTTTTGTCTAACTCATTGTTCAATGTGAGGTCGCAGTCTTTAACTGAGATGTCGTCTCGATCCACGCTATATATCACTCTGACATTGGACATGTCTTCCTGTGATGTCGTTGTCCTAGAGTCAATATCAACGTCGAAGGCGCTACGGGCCAACGCGTCGTCGACCAACGTGAGAGATGAACTGGCATCTAACAATTCCCTGTTCCCTTTCATAGCTATAAGTGTATTCACCTCTGTATCCTTGACGTCGTTGAACTTAGCGTCTGTGGATTGGTCTATAGACATCGGCTTGCTGAGGTTAGACGACACGCTCGGAGTCTCTGTGATTTTCCCCGAAGAAGCGTCGCCCGATTGTTGGACTGAGTGCAAAATGTTCCCTACATTGTATTGCGTGGAGACTCTCTCTACTTCATAATCTTTATCATTGATGGACATTTGCACGGAGTTGCTCCGTTCGGAGACGCAAACAGTATCAGTCGAATTACGAGGATTGTATCTATGGGCTTCTGTAAATTTCTCTGGAGCTAGTAAGATGTTATTCAAAGGATTATTGTGGTCAAATATCAAGACTCGCCCCGGCGACAGCTCCTTGGGATAAGAAGGAATAACCGTTTGCACATTTGTTATCGAAACATCAATTTTGGAATCAAGAGATTTATCCGACATATATGTTGCAGTGGTCGATTTTATAGGACTTTTCAGCGCTCGTGATACTGATCTGCACACAGCATCATTTATCATGTCGACTGAACTGATTTTGTTGATATTCACATCGTATACCGAATCTGGGTTCGAGCACAGTCCAGCATTGATGTCGATTTGGCTGGACGTGACCAGATTCGCTTGAATTTGTGTGCTGCAAGTGGATGGTATTTTTTTGACGTTTCTTTCGATTCTAGCGGCGTCGAAAGGTAGTACATCAGCGTTAGGCTTGACTAGATCATCCATCAACTCTTTTATACCGTCGGAGACATGTTTCAGGTAATCTGGGATGACTCTATGTGTATGTTCTTGCATGTATGAAGTTTCACCGAAGGCAGTTTTCTTCAGCGGCGTCATCTTGCTATCAGATTTAATGCTGGTCTCACTGATGGAATCATCGAAATTAAGCGTTTTCACTACTTCGCTGCTGACTCGAACGGATTTCTTAGGTGATCTTTCTTCGGGACTGTTATTATATGTGTCTTCTAGGTCGCTGTCGAAGTCTATCCGGGATTTCAAGGCGGCTCCAGCCATCGATATATTGTTGAGCAGATCTTCCCTACTCATGACTATGGAGGGTCTCCTCGGTGCGAAGCTGATTCGCCTGGGCTCCGGCTCGTTGCTCTTGTTCTCCAAAGCTAAATGTCCTTTACCAAGTATCGACTTAGGTTCTTCATCCTCCTCTAAATGAGCGTCTAATTTCTTTGTCATACTTTTTTCTGTTAGATCGGAAAGCATAGCAAGAAGCTCGCCTGTATCGTTAGCTTTGTAAATTTTGTCCTTCTTAGCTTTATCTAGATCAGAACTAATGATTTTTTCGTAGTGCCTGTTTTTCGGACTGTGGTCTTCACTCGAGTCTTTGAGACCTTTTAGTTTGTTTAGGAGATCGCTGACATTCTCTGGTTGATCTTTATATTCTAAAGGTAATGGTGAGTGTTCGGTTATCTGGTCACAGTCTTGTTTTTCTGTTTGTATTTGTGCCTCGTCCTCATCTTTGGTGATGAAAAACAACGTGTCGTTGGAATTGGTATTAGTTTTCACAGCCTGATTTTCTGAATCTGTTTCTCTTTGATCTTGGGTCATCAGTCCTTTATCGTCTTCGGCTGATGACATGTCTAAGAGGTTATCGAGGATCGATTTTGACATTTGGCTTGATGCTTCTGATTGGTCGTCTTGTACATCAAGTTGTTTTTGCTCTGTCTCATTCTGTTTTTCAATCTGTTCTATTGTTTCTTGGTCATTTTCTCTCTCTGTCTCCTTCACTTCATCATCCATTTTAGAAGTAGACAACTTTTCTTCGTTTTGCTTAATTTCGTCAACGATTTGGGATGACGATGACGATGACATTTTTTCTTCATTTTCTATCGCGATAGGTTCCTGGCTTTTCGAATCTCCCTGTTCAGTTCGCTTAGTCAGTGCCGCTTGATACACCAAAACGTTGCCGACGCTCTTAACACTAGTATTCACTACTGAATTTTTACTTTTAATAACAGAATTTTCATTTTCGTTGTTGATGGCCGATAAGTCTGAAGGGATAGGTTTGGCGTGTAAACTGGCTGGTGTTCGCTTAGTGCTCAAAGATTGTCTTGCTTTTTCATTCTGCTTCGTTGCTTCGTTAGTATCCGTCATAGTTACGTCGAGTATTACTGGCTTATTCTGATTGGTTGGACTGATTTCAATATCCATATCCTTGACTTCTAAATCTTTTGATTTAATACTTACTGTGTCCGCATCTTTTTCTATTATGTCGACAGGCAGTGCTTGCGTCAAAGAAATGCTATTATCTTCGAAAGCAATAATAGCTCGATTCCTAACACTTCTTATTACATTTTCCTTTTGTATATCTGTCTGTATAACTTCTGTGTCTGGTAAATTTTTAATAGATATACTGGTATTTTCCTCGTCGTATATGATTGTCCTTCGGCTTTTACCGCTATCTTTGTTATGTAGTGCTTCGTTTAACGCGTCTTCTAGGTCATCGTGAACGTTTTGGACGAATCCTGGCATCAACTGGTTTGTGCTCACCACTTGTGTCATAGAAATATCAGCTTCGTCGTTTTCGAAGACTACTGTTCGACGTTTAGTCTCTGGTTTCGACGAACAAGCCTCGAAGGGATTGATATTTTTAATAAAGTTCGTAGGTACTGTTTGTGTCATCGAAATATCAGCATCATCATTCTCAAATACTACTGTTCTTCGTTTGTTCGCGTCATTTTTGGCAATTTCATCAAATTCATTTTTGTCTTGATTCTCCTTTTCAATTTGATTTACTTTCTGTTCAGATATAGAGCATAAAACTTGGTTTATTGGAACAGCTTGGGTCATAGATATATCAGCATCATCATTGTCGAAAACTATCGTTCTTCGTTTTATTGTTTCTTTATTAACTTCAGCTTCATTAGCCACAAGATTTTGAATAGATATTCCTTGAATTACTTGATTAGGAACTACTTGAGTAATAGAAAGGTTTCCTGTATCATTCTCGTAAACTATACTCTTTCTTCCAGTATTATCTTGAACTTGCGTGTTTATTTTAGGTTGTTTTATAATTGCTTGATTTTGTAATATCAAGTTGGAGGGAACCGCTTGGGTTACAGATATGTTACCAGTATCACTCTCAAATACCACTGTCCGTCGTCTATCAGAGCTCTCTGTAAAGATAATATTGGATGGTATGGCTTGAGTAACAGATATGTTACCTGTTTCATCTTCATAGACAATAGTGCGTCTTTTCTCAGCTACAGATTCAGATATAAGTATGTTAGAAACCGCTTGTGTGATTGATAGATTACCAGAGTTGTCTTCATAGACAATTGTACGTCTTTTAGCTGTGTTTTCAGGCAATATATTAACTGGTATTGCCTGTGTCATGGATATATTCCCATCATCGAAGACTATAGTTTTTCTCTTCTCATTCTGTATGTTTTCTTGTACATCAACAGGCAAGGCTTGGGTTATAGATATGTTGCTATCATCATAGATTGTTCTAGATTTCTCTGTGATAATATTGGTAGGGATAGCCTGGGTAACGGAAATGTTACCATTATTTTCGTAATGTATCGTTCTACGTTTATCTTCAGAAACACATGCGGCTCGCGTAATGGAAATGTTACCTGATTCATCGTTATATAAAACAGTTCTATGTTTCATTTCTATAGCTTCACTTGGCTTATCTTGATAGTATTGTAAAGGTTCTGTTATAGACATATCATCGAAAATCACGCTTTTCTTCAAATCCGCTACGCTAACACTAGAATTGGACAAAGGATCCAAAAAGTTCGGCAGATCATCGTTCACATTAAGAACGATTGTTTTCCTCTGCGGTGCCTTTTCAGACAGGTTAGGTAGTAAAGTTTGGCGGAAATTTTCTTTGTCTACATTCTCTGATTGTATGGTAAGTCTTTTACCGTCGAAAACGAGTACTTTGTCAGGTTCTTCGTTAATTGCGAAGTTTTCATCCTCTCTTGTGGGTGCATAGGGATTAATCGCGATATTTTCTTTATCCACCAACCAATCCTTATCTATATTCTTACTGGAACTCTTTGACACGTCTTGAACCTTAGGGCTGTGTATCGTATCAGTAATAGACATGTCATCTTCGTTCCTAGCTTGTGTCATGTTCAAATCTACCTCAATATACTCCGATATGTTCTGTCTTTCGAAGGCAAGACCAAAGTTTTGTTTTAAATCTTTTTGTATCTCATCAAGATCGTCTATTTGTTGGAGGTTTGAGAAGTTGATGTCTATGCGGTCAGTGACCTCTCCGCTCGGTATTGCCAGGTCATCAAATAGTTTAGTGTGGTTGTTAGTGAATGCACTCAGTTCAAAATTGTTGATTGGAGCGGACAGTTTGATGTCATCTGTGCATTCGAGGGAAGCCAGCTGTTGTTCAAAGTTATTGAGAGATGAGCTTATGTTGGGGCCTGAAATTAAAAAAAATCACGATTTTAAACTTAAGTTAACATAGATTAAGTCATCATCATCATTTCCCTGCCCTTATCCCACTTTATGTGGGGTCGGCACAACATGTATTCCTCTTTCATTTCCCCCTGTCAGAAGTCATCTCAATGCTCACTCCTTTCTTACTCATGTCATCTTTCACACAGCCCATCCATCTTTTCTTTGGCCTACCTCTACCCACATATCCTTCCATATTCATATCTAACACTCTTCTCGTCACATGACATTCTTCCCTTCTCATGACATATGAGAAGGGAAGAATGGGTGTTATTTATTTTATTTATTATTTATTATACTATGTAAATTTAAGTTTCATTCAAAACTGTTCAGCTGTTACTATGTGATTGAGACACAAACCTAACATTGAATTGACGGCCTCGGTGACATTATGGGCGAGTGCTCGGCTTAGTCGCAAGAGAGACGGGTTCGATTCCCGCTGCGGGAGAAACATTCACGTGTTCTGCAAATATTTATTTCGGGTTTGAGCGTCAAACACGCTCCTGCCCATCTCGAAACCGACTTGTTCCCGATGAATCCAGCGAGGCACTTGTGTTGAAAGTTCCTGTGAAGTCAGCCTTCAACTTGGAACTGCTAGTCTCTCTGTCATGTTTGCGTCCCAAGATCCTAAGTCTTTCTCCAGTACTTCAAGGGGTCGGGTTGGCTGGGGGAGGGACAGCAGGGAGATAATGCACAATCCTAACACCCCAACGCGGGACATTATTGTCCATCTTTATACCAGCCCGATTCATTAGACATTAGTAGGCACCTGTGTTGAGTGTTCCTAGGAAATCAGCCTCCACCTCTTCGAACTGCTGGTCGAAGGCCCTCCTGCCGAGCTGGGCCACCGCCTTGGAGCCAGAATCGTTGCCCGACGACTCCAACGACTTATTGTGCTCCTCGTAGAAGTTCTTCCATGTTGTCGTCGCTTCGTTTGTTACAAACTCTCTGGAAACAAATTAATAAATACATATGCACATAACAAATTTCAACTATCTACCTATTACGGTGCTGAGATACAGCCCGCTGACGGACGGACAGCGGAGGCTTAATAGTGTCCACTTGGCAACCTTCAGGTACAAAACCCTAAAAACGGTAAAGAAACTTGCGAGTTCATATTAAAAAGGTACTATTATTACTACTAGTTGTTTCACTAGTTATTTTAAACCAGCATGCAAAAAGGATTTAACATGCACCTCAAAGGCACCTTTCGTACGCTTGACATTTATGTTTTCGAACTTTTAAAGTTCTATGACATACTGGTTTCCTCACTATGTTTTCCTTCACCATTTGAGTGTACTGGCATAGTGTACATACATTTTTCGAACAGAAAAATCCATTGGTGCACAGCTGGATATGAACCCACGACCTTAAGAATCGGAAGGCGGGGTCTCTACCACTAAACCACCACTACGAGTAGTGCTTTCAATTATTGGTGACTAATGAGAAAGAATATGGTGATGTACTGAGTGTAAATGAAACAAAAGTATGTCAGGATCGTAGTAAATTGAGATCCGTGATCTCTGCCTACCCCCATGGGACACTGGCGTGATGGTATGTATTGGTGACTAATTATTTAGAATATAGTGTTACGAGAGCACTGGTGGTCTAGTCGGAAGTGACCACGCCTTACAATCCTAAGGTCGTGGTTTATAACTCAATCGTGTACCAATGGATTTTTCTGTGCAAAAATTTTAAGTACCCTATACCAGTACTTCCAAACGGTAAAGGAAAACATCGTGAGGAAACCCGCGACTTAGTCAGCTCCGCACGTATTGACCATGTCTTTCCTGTGGACAAGGCTGACTAAGCTGAGAGGATGGAATAGGTGCTAGGCAAGCCTACTCCATCCTAATTCATCCCGGGCACTACAGCGTCTTGTTTGTGAAGGTAAAAGTTGCCTCCTGACGCTGTATAAATCATCTACTATAGATGGTAAAAGGCTATACTACTATTAAAGTGTTACTTACGCGACACCGGTCCGCCTTGAGAAGCTGACGCGGCGGCTCTTTGCAGAGTCAGTGGGAGTTGCCACGTTGAACTCCAGCTCTGGAGACGTTAAAAAACCTATCAAAATTGCTATTGTATCAAGAGTGATTGCAAGTTTTTTTTATAAAAGTAAGTAAGCTCATATGAGCTTACTTACTATGGCCAACTCTTGTGGCTGAGTTTTTTTTTCGTCGTCATGGCTTAACGACTTAAAAGCCGGGACCGACACATTAACATGCCCTCTGAAGTACGGAAGTGCTCAGCTCGGAATACCACTTGCGGTCCCCCATCCCGAATGTGACCACTCACAACATTGCTCAACTTCAACTATCAATCGAGAACGTCTAAGCAAGCTCCTCACGAGCGCTTCATTTATTTTTTTCTGAGTTTTTTTATGATTACTTGTGGCTAATCATGTTTGTATGTGTCAATGCTATTCACATCTGTTTGAGCTCTTTACTAGATCATGTTTTCACTATCATTTAGTAATCTTCTTCATTTATAGATCAAAGAAACCATCAATTTAGCAATCCACAGTAGTATCTAATAATAATCAGATGATCTCCCATTTACTAAATTAATACTATTCATGCAAGTTTATCATAAAATAATCTTATCTTCATACCTGAGAATGGCGTGCGAGGTGGTCTTTGGCTTTTCAGGATTGAAGAGCGACGCTTCCTCCTGGAAATACAGAATATTCAAAGTCACAATAGTGAATATCACTATAATAAAAATGCACAAGTTTGTGTGTTGTTTGTTCCTTCTCATCTCAGAAACGCTTAAACGGATTTGCCTGGAGCCCCTGGAGCTTGGAATAGTATTTTCTAAGGGTAATTTTTGTCGTAGTAGGTAACCTTACCACGCAAGCGTAAACGAAGGCGGGTGCTAGTTTATGTTTTCGAGTTGATCACGTCTGTGGCTTGAAGTGAACCTGGCTGGTATTGAGAGACGATGTAGTGGTCAGTTTTTGTATTGTAGCTCATATTACAGGTTAAAATGCTGAGTTACATAAGCGAACTCAGCGAAATAAATAGGTGAATCTTTGTAATGCTGAAACTTACGTCGCTGCCGCATCTGAAGCTCTGCTGAGTTGTGTATCGTCCATTATCAAATGAGTTATTTTTTCTACTGTTTTACTATCATTTTCTCGATAATATTCACAGCTAAATATACTAAATGTTTACCTAATAATTCTACAACTTATTTTCTAACCACAACGGTTCTCAAATTCAAAAATTGTTTGTTTGACGTTTGTTTGTGCTATGGTGTTGACAAACGAAGTTATGGATGACGGAAACAAAATAAATTGACATTGACTGCTTTAATTAGATAAGACCTGAATTCTGGTCTTTTGCATTTTTAGTCTGTCTGCGTACATCAGGAAACTCGGAACTGTTTTCACAGAATTGCAAATGTAGTATTCTGTATACCTAATGGGCTATTTACACTATCGCCGAACCCTGTAAGCGAACCGCAACGCAGAATGTGTAAATGGGTGGTTTGTGTTTTATAGGCTTGGCTCGAGCCGGCTCGGTTTGTCGACAATCGGGTCGAGCGAGTTCGTGCTTTCGAAAATTAGGTTGTATGTTCTTACAAAGGTACCTAAAACCGAAGTGAGTGTATGTACTTAAGTAACAGTAGGTATGACTTAAGTACATACACGGTCATTCAGTATGTGCACATTCATACAGACATATCCATAGTATCTAAAGCAGTTTGGATTCGACACTTTTCGCTATCCCGGCTCATATTAAATATAGTGTTTAGCACTTCCTGGCTGTGTATACCATACCTACCTATAATAGGAATCTTACTTATATTATAAATGCGAAAGTTTGTGAGTTTGGATGTTTGGATGTTTGTGCCTCAATCACGCCTTAATGGCTGAACGGATTTGAATGAAACTTGGAATATACATAGTACATGTACTGGATTAACATATAGGCTATTTTTTATCCGGATAAAACGCGAGCGAAGCCGCTGGCGGCAGCTAGTACGTTATAAAAACTAGATACCAACCTTAATAAGGCGGATAATTTAAAATACTCACAAAATGAAAACAACACACAAAGCAGTTACAGTAAGAAGTGTTGTGTATAGCGAGCAAATCGCCAGCCAAAACAGGACAATGGCGTAGTCTTCTACACCCACTGGTCCAGACATTAGAAACGATACGAAAAACAAGAACTACATTGCATATTTTTACTAGAATTTTGCTATTTTTACAATAAAATTTTGTGTTTACTCAACAGTTTCAAAAAGTCATTTTGATGAAAGCTGAAAGACAGAGAAGACAGATGTCACAGAGAAGACAGAAAAGAAAAATATAGCAGATAGTTCTAAAAAGAGTTCTTAGAGGCAGGAGGAGGCAGGTAGTACCTACCTATGTTACAAAGAGGTTGTACTTGCGTAGCTAACCCCCGAATACTCAAACCTTGGAAGAATAAATACACCTCAAACGCGACGATTTTTTGACAGATTTTCATCAGAAACTGTCAAAGAACGTGACCATTGAGACGTGCTCAACTCTGAGTCGCGTTTGAGTATTTGGGGGTAAGTAGCTAGGTTACCTCGGTCATCGGTGAGCAAATAATCACTTCGTGGTCCGACATTTTAGTTGGTGATAGTGTATTAACTTAACAGTAGACGTAATTTCCAAGTAGGTACCTATCTACTTATATAGTACCTACGTATCTACCTCCGTACAGATAAAAAATAGTTTAAAATAAAAAGAACGTTGATTTAATTTTAATAAATTATCACTTTATTCATTTTATTAGTATTCCATGTCCGAGGTGCTTGCACACGATGTGGACATACTCATGCTACTGCAGGATGTTCGAGATGGCGCAGAAGAATCACTGTGCGGCCTGAAAATATGAAAACCTTTACACAAAGTGTTTAGTTTCTTAGGATTTTAGTTTTACAGATCCCCATTGACAAGCGGATCCGTTAAATTGATCTCTCAGGTCTACCTATCTAACTCAATCTAAGCCTTTCTAATACCTATGACTACTAATGTATACTATTAATTGTGTCAATAGTCTTTTGAACCAGTGTGGTGAAAGGATTTTAAGGTCCGCCTCCTTTCGTGCAATTCTCACATGCTTTCGAACTTATTAGGTTCCACGGCATGCCGGTTTCCTCACGATGTTATCCTTCACCGTTTACTGGTATAACGCGAATAAATTCTTCTTAAGAGCTCTTTGGCCCCGTTTACGAGGAACCAACCAGCTCTTTTTGAATTTACGCGATAATAATAATACTTATTTATATCAGATAAAATCCATCCTACTAATATTGTAAATGCGAATGTTTGTGAGGATGTGAGGATGTATGTTTGTGCTTCGATCACGCCTAAACGGCTGAACGGATTTGAATGAAACTTAGAATATACGTAGTACCTATGTGTGCCGGAATAACATATAGGCTATTTGTCCGGATAACACGCGAGCGAAGCCGCAGGCGACAGCTAGTATAATAAAATTCATTACATAAATGAAATGAAATAAACAATTACCTGCGTCTGCCTCTCCTGGCATTCCTTGCAGGTTTTTTTTTAATTCTCTTGTCGATTTCTCTTGGCCGTGTTTTGTCTCTCTTGTTCCGCTTCTGGCTGTTTTCACTGAGACTCTCATCACGTTGCTGGTCTTGGCTTTCCATTTGTTTCCGACGCCTTTCCTTGTACACCTCGCACGAGTCTTTTGGTACGAGTTTCCACGAACCTCGTCCTTCAGCACGTTGAGATTTCTGCGATGGATTAGTAGATAGCAGATTAGCTTGAAGTCATGTTGCGAGTGATGCTCAGACAAAATAAAAAGAAAAGACGGCGCGCAGCGAACAACAAAAGTGAAGCCACCTTTTTATCTATGTGTGTGTCCTTAGGTTTTGTGCTCCAAGTAATCTAAAATTCTTAGTATATTAATTAAGAAACGATGTTATTTGAAGTACTTAGTGAAAAGTGATTCCGTGAGATTTTTAATGTGATTTGCTGCTGTTTTTACAAGTTTTCACTACACAGGAAGGCATAATTCTATTTTTAAATTTTAAGTTTATTAGACGACGACTCGAGAGCGATGAGCATGGCTTTAGTGTAGGTGTATGCGTGAGCGTGTATGTTTACTTGCAGGAGCACGGTTTTGTGTGGCTTCACTTTTGTTGTACGCGGCGCGTCGTCTTTTTTTTTTATTCGGTCTGAGACCAGAACTTATAAACTAATTATACTATAAGATATCTAACATGAACTCGAAGAACTTCATTGATATTTTCTAGGTTTGCGATGGAGACATCGTCGTTGAATCCCCAGGATCGGTTTGATTTGCGCGCGTTTTTTTTCTTACTGATTTTGGTTCTGGTACCACATTTCTGAATTTTGTTGCATTTTGTGGATCTCATAGCTTTACCATTGTTACTTTGCACTTATAGTTTTTCCATAAAATCTCATTAAGTATCGTTTTGCCCACAATAGAATCAAAGCACAATCATGTCAGCCAATATCGTGATTTTGGAAGTATATAACAGTCATAGATCATAAACCTACATAGGTACTTACTACAGAATTAAATACAACCTCCTTTAGCCAAAAAGTAGTAGAAGATAATCTAGCAATGGGCCATGGCCAGCCAGGGCCAGCCATAGGCAGTCCCTAGCCCTACAAAGCCCACAAAAAGAAAGTAATGGATAAATGGATAATTCAAATTCAAATTGTTTATTGCACTTAGAAATAACAGTACACACAAATTCTAAATGAAAGAGATAGCTGATAACCGACCTCATTGCTGTTTGATGCCAGTTCTGCCATCTGTTGTTGAGTAGTATTAATTTTTAGTTCTGCTGTTGCTTGATAGATGGCAGTATAGAAGTTTGCGTTTTGTCATTGCTAGTTTGATTGAAGCAAGTATGGTTAAATAAAATAAGTTAAAATAGATAATGTAAGCATAAACGAAACGCTCTTGTCATATGATCAAAGCAGACAGTGCTGCCCTCGCTCTGCCAAAGTACCACCATCTTATCTTTTGGTGTTTGTTTGAGAGAATTTTAGAGAATTTCTGAATAAAATCTTAGAATGGGTGCTTCATTCGTCCCCATTGTGGTTTTTACCGTTTTGTGGGGTATTGTGGGTATCGTGGGCCCTATTTTTGCTCCCAAGGGACCTAACAGAGGGTAAGTATTGGAATTGATCTGAGTGATCTAATTTTTGTAATTTCTGTGCTAAATCTCTGCCTTATTCTCAATTTTCAGGATAATCCAAGTCACTTTGATTCTGACAGCAGCTACTTGCTGGTTATTGTGAGTATTAATTTTATTACTTTTAGAGAGAGGAACTAGAAACCTACCATATGAATCATTGAGAAGTTGGGAATCAATTTGTCTGACCTTAGAATGAAACTCGTGATTTTTGCTTAATACGTATTTTGTACAATGCAGTCTTTCCGACGCCTTCCGATCCGGATCCTGTCCGGCTGTGCACCGGCTGTCATAATTTGATTAATTTTTTTATCGGGATTGAGTGGTTAAATCTATTAGATTTTACCAGCGTAAGACAAAATAAAATAAATTGAATTAAACGTAAGTAATCAATCCAATCGGTATTAAGAAAACTACTATTTCTCTCTATTAAGTAGAAACTACTTTTTTTCAAGTTATTATTACATGTAGATGTGAGATGAAGACTTCATCCTGTATTTATAGACAATTATTTTATGTAGTATTATTTAATATTCCCTGTAGTGGAATTCAGTTCTAAGATGGATGTGGTGAACCATGGTGTCAGGTGACCAGCCCACCACCCATATAGATGGTCTATGATAATGTAAATTTTGAGCCCACCCCCCTAGGGGTATGGCTATGATAATTTGTATGTAAATTTTGAGCTAAGATCAACAGATTATTAAATTACAAGGAGCTAGCTTTTTCCTGCAGCTGTGCTCACATTGTACCCAGGTGCAATTTCCTGTATATTATTCCTGGTCACAAAATATGTATGTTCCAAGTTGCATTCAAAAAAGTAAAGCTGTTATGCTGTGATTGCAAACTTTCAGATTTACAATATTATAAGTAGGATTCTACATATAAATATTTATGACTGATGCAAATTACAAAGAGCGTTTAGCAAACAATCCCAACCAGCTGGCTACTAAAAACATCTCAAACACCATGACATCCAAAAGCTAGACCAAAGACACTAGCAGAACATTATGGAAATATGCCCAACAGAGGAGCATAAGCTACAAAAGAGTCAATTCAGACAACAAATTGGCTTATTGTCGCAAGACAGATCGCACATAGAGAAAAAAAAAATGTTATCTAATTTGATGATTATTTTTACATGTATCTATGTTTGTTTGTGTTCCAGCTGGCTGTGCGCGTACATGGCGCAAATGAACCCGCTCATCGGACCCAGACTTACCAATGAAACCCTCATCTGGATCCAGCGTTCATGGGTAAATCACTACTTTAACTGACGATCTCAGTGGCGTGGCGAGCGTGTGCTCGGCTAAGACGCAAGAGGCGCGGGTTCGATTCCCGCTACGGGAGAAATGTTTGCATAGTTCTGCAAATATTTCTTCTGGGTGTCATGGTTTCTGATATTCCCTGGCTCGTGTTATTGTGACACAGGGAATCCTAGCGAGGGGTGACTGACAATCAAACAGCTATATTACTAGAAGCACGAAACTTAGGACACATTGTTCGCATGATAGAGGAATTCCTCAAATTCAACTCCTAGTGGATGTAGGGTGTACTACATATATGAGAGTCTCCGAATGGTGAGCACAGAGGGTGTGGACACCGAGAAAAAAGGTTTTTGTGGCAACTAGCGTAAGGGCACCACTTAGGTACGAACCTCGGCTTGGGCTGTTGCCTGAATGCAGAATCTAACGGCTGCGCCCAGAGGGGGCGAACGAGAAGAGAAACGTCGACTCCGCCGGCGGAGTCGGTGTGGTGTGATGGTGTCTAGTTGAACCTACGTCGGCGTGATGGCGGGCTCCCCTCCGCGTTAGCGGAGTTGATCTCGTCATCGGGGTCTCCAAGAACGTGTCTTGGCCTACGGAGGGACCTAGGGGCGTCAGGTGGTTTGACGATGGGATAGTCGGGGATCGTGGAGACGAGAGGGTTCGGGTGATGGGGGGCCGCATCATAAAAGCGCCTGGAGGCGAGTTTTATGTGTGCGGCTAGGGACTTAAGCCGAGGTCGCGATGAAGGTCGATGTTGCGCATAAATCTAGGCGCCCCTTGGCGACTCGCCTAAATTTATTTTGCACCTTCTGGAGTTTTAGCTGCAGTGCTTATTCAGGTGCAAGTTGGCACCTATGGCACTGAGCGGGGCTGCTATTCCGGTAGGGTATTTCTACCGAAAGGCCCCATAGGCCGTTCACCGCCTTCGGTGCAATCTGAAGACTGCTTTGCCTTCGGGCGTAAGATCAAGATGACCAGGACGAGGTCGAAGGGTGTCTTGGTCCGACCGCTGTACATCCTGTGTACCTCGTAGACGGGGAGGTTTTGGCTGACGAGGTCCAGCCTTGATGGCTTCCGTGCTGTGCTTCGCGGGTAGACCGCGAATCACCACACGGAGGAGGCGCTCGTCTTCGAGGGCATAGGTGTGGTACCCTATGCCCTCGCTTCGGAGGTAGGATGTTAGCTGCCTGTGGTTGGCAGGTGGAGGTCATTTGGCGGCGTGCGTTTTCGTCAGCGCGTTTTAGAAACTGTCATTTTTTACTAACGCCATCTAGTTATGTTTAGGCACATTACATATATGCTTAGAACCTTAAGACCAAAAAAAAAAGAATTTACTTCTCTCTGAAATCTCTTTAGTTTTAGGTAAATAAACCTCGCAACATAAGATTTTACACCTTAATTTAACTATTAGTACTACTACAAAGTTCCATAGACATGTAATGAAAAAGTAAGTTTTAGGTTAAGTGTGGGCGGTTTGTTTACATAAATTGTATCTCCAGTTTGGCGTAACAAACAGTCTGAAGTTTAGGTAGTTAGATTTTGTGAGAGACTGGTAACCAGTGCCCACTCCGCTGATTTACAAAAACACCTATAAAAATACATACCTACCTTATTGAACAAAAAGTTAAAAAATAATGAGTTATTGTGAAATAAGGGTAAAAAGGAAGGAGAGAACATACATACATCCTAATATTATAAATGCGAAAGTTTGTGAGGATGTAAGGATGTGAGGATGTACCTATGTTTGTGCCTCAATCACGCCGTAACGACTAAACGGATTTGAATGAAACTTTGTATACACATAGCATGTGTGCTGGAATAACATATAGGCTACTTTTTGTTTGGATACCACGCGAGCGAAAGGTAGTAGGTACATAAAATCACGCCTGTTTCCCATAGGGGTAGGCAGAGATCACGGATCGCCATTTGCTACAACCCCGACATACTTCTTTCGCTTCATTCACTCTCATTACATTCCTCATGCATGCTCGTCGGTTTAGGGTACTCTTGACCTTGTCCTTTTCCAAAACGTCGCCGATTTGGTCCAGGTACGTGCGCCGATATCTTCCCCTTCCAACGGTACCATTCACACTCGCCTCGTACAATTTTTTCGTAAATCTTATTTCATTCATCCTCTACTGACCGAACCATCTTAACATACCTTTCTCAACCCTCATCACTACATCTTTCACTCCATATCGCTCTCTTATCACGCTATTTCTCACTTCTATCTCTCAGAGATAAAGAGACAACATAATATTAAATAAATAAATTATGCAATTTTCTTAGTCGTTTTAGCGTGTTTATAGCGACGGTAGACGATCCCGGCTGACCAAAAGTCGGGAGCCAGGAACACATCCGTAAAATCATTTTCAATTTATTGACATAATAAATTAGTTGTTTCAGACATGATCATTTTCATTTTGTATGGTATTAATTATACAATGTGACTTGGCGAAGGTCTGGGTAGCTGGGTGGTCCTAGCAGTTTATATTCTGAACCTTTGACATTGATAATGTACTATATTATAGTATTGTATTACGAGTATGTATATCTGGGGTCACATTCGTGAAATGCGACCACCTATTAGTTATCCGAAGCCACTTTGTAATAGTGCTGTGCTGAACAAGTTTGAACGAGCTATTTTAATTGCTTCCGTTCTGGCAACGACAGTCCACCAATTCATTACAAGTTCGAGAACATGAATAAAGTGCCCGAAAATTATTTATTAAGTATGAAAAGTTTCATGTTGGTCTCAGACAAATAAAATGAAAAGACGCCGCGCCGCGAACAACAAAAGTGAAGCCACACAAAACCGTGCTCCTGCAAGTAAACATACACGCTCACGCACACACCTACACTAAAACCATGCTCATCGCTCTCGAGTCGTCGTCTAGTAAACTTAAAATTTAAAAATAGAATGATGCCTTCCTGTGTAGTGAAAACTTGTAAAACCACATAAAAAGTATCACGGAATAATAGGTATAAACCTGAAAAAAACCGGTCAAGTGCGAGTCGAATTCGCACACGAAGGGTTCCGTACCGTCATTAAAAAAATGTTTATTGTATGAGGTTCCCATATAAATGGCCCATCATGTTGGTACTGGGAGTAAAAAAAAAACAGAATGCGTCCAGCTGCTTCTCTCCCCGAGCATGTCGTAAAAGTCGGCTAAGGGATATCCTCTCCAAAATGATGGACCAACTACGAGTATATGGGCGATAGGCTGATCGTCTGTCACCCCATTAGGGATAAGGGCGTGATAATATTTATGTATGTATTTAGGAATAGGAATGAAGGAATATATTGACACGGCCAATTTGTCGACGTAATCCATATTTAAATGTAAATGACTTTGGAATGTAGATTGTATAGTTCAAACGTGTTATATTTAGCTGTAGATAGTTATAATGATATGATAACAAGACGAGTCGTTTCGCTATGACGACATTGTTATGTAACTTACTTGCATTTCAGCTGCCTCATTCTACCGTACACCGGTTATCTCAGGCCGCAGTCAGAATTAGCAATTTACGAGGTTAAAATTACGTCATACCGTAGCTGATTTAAGGAAAAAATAATCTATGTGATTTTAATGGATAAAAAGTGGCGTATATGTTATTCCAGCACACGTACTATGTTTATTCCAAGTTTCATTCAAATCCGTTCGCTGTTACGGCGTGATTGAGGCACAAACATACAAACATCCTCACAAACGTTCACGACGACTGCACGAAAGGAGCCTTTGAGGCGCACTTTAAATCCTTTCACCACATTGATTCGAAAATACAATTGACACGACTATACTACTACTATAATAGATGGACTGGACTGCCTCGCTAAGTTTTTTTAATACTTTCATCTTTCCGTTGCGTCTTCCAAGAACTGAGTTTCGGGAATTCCTTCCAAATGTACCCCCACACTAAGAGGAATATAACCACCAAGTTTCACTACTAGTGTCTTTCGAACCACTGTGGTGAAAGGATTTTAAGTGCATTTTAACGAGGCTCGTTTTGCGCACACGTTTTCGAACTAACAGTACATAAGAGATTCGGATTGACGAGTCCATATCTCTTTCTGCATGCCTCATTGCCTCATGATTCCAAGGATAAGAAGATTATTTTAGCGCATGTTTTATTAAAATGTGACTGAACACTTAATCCTAGACGATATCCTCGTCAGTATAAAATTGTTTTGAAACTAAAGTTAGCTCAGGATGCAATCTATCTCCTTGTAGAATTTATCGAAAACTATTCGGCGTGAAACAGACAGATTTACTTTCACGTATATAATATTAAGGATAATAGAATGCGTCCAGCTGCTTCTCTCCCCGAGCATGTCGTAAAAGTCGACTAAGGGACAGTATCCTTCAACATGATGAGATACAATAAGCAAGTATTCCCAAGGAGGGTTGACGACAGGCAGGCGGCCGGTCATAAAACACCTTAGCCAAAACTCTGGATCATGCTGAGCCGACCCCACATGGAGTGGGATGAGGGCAGGAAGATGATGATGATATAATATTAATGATGGTAAAGAATTTTTTTATATTAATGATGGTAAAGAAATCTCTATGATAATTTCATTAATGTTTGCGAAGCGCTCGTGGTGTAGCTTGCTTAGGCATTCTTGATTGATCGTTAAAGTTAAGCTACGTTGTGCGAGGTCACAATTGGGATGGTGACCGCAAGTGGCATTACGAGCTGAGCGCTTCCGTGCTTCGGAGGGCACGTTAAATTGTCGGTCCAGGCTTTTAAGTCGTTAAGCCATGACGGAGGCCTCTAGGCGGCCTAAAAACTCCGTCACAAGAGTTGGCCACTAACTCATACGAACATACATACATTAATGTTTGAACTTTCTCTGTGCGTGTCTCTGTTGAGAGCACTGGTGGTCTAGTTGGTAGTGACCCCGCCTTCCGATCCTAAGGACGTGGGTTCAAATCCGGTCGTCTACCAATGGATTTTTCTGTGTAAAAAATTATGTGCGCTATACCAGTACTCTCAAACGGTGAAGGAAAACGTGAGGAAACCCGCGGCTTAGTCAGCTCCGCACCGTATTGACCATGTCTTACCTGTGGACAAGGCCGACTAAGCTGAGAGGATGGTATAGGTGCTGGGCAAGCCTACTCCATCTTAATTCGTCCCGGGCACTACAGCGTCCCGTTTGTGAAGGTAAAAAGTTGCCTCTTGACGCTGTACAAATCATCTACTATAGATGGTTAAAGGCCTTAGTTCTCTGTGCATAGCTCAGGGACAGATCTATTTTAGCGTGTAATAAAATGTGGACATTGTGTAGACTAGAAAGCACGTGATGACGTGTCAGTATGTCGGCCGCGAGTGGCACCGCGCGGCGCGTCTATAAATACGGACGATCAAGGCCGGCTAAAGGACGCGCACTACACTCTAATACGAAAATATCTGACTTATTTGGCGCGACTTGGTGTTGCCACACGTGGAATACTGCTACTTGGAGACGTTTCTATGTGACTGCCGTCCGATGTCTAATATGCAATAAAGTAACAAACCCAAAATTTTGGCTACTAGCAAAAACGTGAGAAATTTTGTTTACGAGACTTTTTGAAGACTTGCAGTTTTTATTGAAATACCAAAATATTTGTATTTTATAAGCTTGAAATGTATATATTGCATTAGAATACAAGTTTATCTTGTGATTTTTTATTTAACTTTTTATGTTTCAGTAATGTAAGATGAGTTAACCGTATTTTAGAATTGAAAAAGTCCAAAACGGATGTAGATAGAGGTGTACGTGCGGCTCCAAATCTTAGTACATAGAAATGATAGAAAAATATGACGCATACTGGTCGATAGAGAAAAAAAGCGCTTTCGCCCAGTACATAAAAGTCAAATTTGAACAAATGTCACTAACGGCATTTTAGTAATCGGACGGCAGCTGAGGTGTTATTACAACCAACCAATTATATACAATATATAATTATATACAATAACCAATTACATAATCACCCCCTGGGATCAGTCTTGATCGTTACTCCCTTGCATCACGTTGAGTGTACGTTACCACATTGATATCCTCATTTAGAAGAAAACAAAGAGTTACAGCCCCACCTTACTGCCTATCTAAAGCGCTTTTGTATGTTTTACCAAGCCTCAGCAAATACTGAGTGTTGGCATCTTTTGCTGCCTTATTTAAATATTATAATTTTTACAGCAAAAATAATAAATAAATAACACCCAACAGTCACATACATAGTCCTGACCCCACACTAGGATTCCCTGTGTCGTGGGTATCAGAAACTACGAGTACCATGGCACCACAACACCCAGACCCGGAAGAAATATTTGCAGAACACGCAGCGGAAATCGAACTTGCGCCTCTTGCGTCTCCGAGCAATCGCCTACCACGCCACCGAGGCCGTCAAATAATATAATTAATTATAATAAAAATCATTATTTCACCAAAAACTTAAAAAAACAGTTGTTGAAAAAATGATTTTCAAATGAGTGTTCATGTGTTGGTAACAAAACATTTGATTTTTTAGATATTTAGATGCAATGTCAAACTCTCACTGATATGTGTGGTATAAAAAGCTTTACAATACTGTCTGGTAATACTTAAGTTACCTACTTAATTTTATAATAATTTGTTTATTTATGTGTATTATCTTGTTCCAGGGAAACCCCTACAACTCATCTAAAGTATAAGTCACCAGGAGCGCGGAAGAGAGAGAGCAGAAGTGAATATATTCTAGCATCAAAATAAATAAGCCTTACAGTAACTGTTAGTACGATATCGCTTCCACAGTCTATGGGGCATTCGGACGTAGTTTAACTAAAGGATCCCATTCATCAGACACTAAAATGAGTTATGTACACGATCGTTTACGTCTATATTTTTGACCAGCAAAAATCAAGCTTGTGACAATTTTAGCGACCATCCTCTATGGCAGGAATTTTAAACATCATTTTTCAATTCGTTACTCTTAATGTGTGGATTATTGTCCTTACGTTATACTACGTCTATTTACCAAGCATTTAAAAAATGAAAACAATAATAAAATTGTTAAATATTATTTTGTTTCGGTCAGTTTACAAGTATAGCTAACAGAAATAGTAGCCAAGGAGACCGATCTCTTACGTCATACAGCTTCATCTCTACGTTCGGCATTCCCTCAAAATTGAAACGCTCTATTGAACTGAACGTTATGCAATAGTCACGGCAATAATATGACGCAAAGATAACTCCTACTACTACTATTAGTTGTCACTGGTTCTTTTGCGGAGAAAGGATTTAAAGTGCGCCTCAAATACTCCTTTCGTGCAGTAGATATGTTTTCGAAATGTCTCCTAAATAATTAGTCACTTGTATCAAAATCATGTTTGAATTGTTAAAAATCATTCCATATTAATCTATTTGTATTACCGACGTATTATTATAACTCTTTAATGCTTAATTGTTACTATACCTACATAGATAATTTATTTCAATAAATTTTAATAGAGTTATGCATTGTTTTATTCACTATAATTTGATCCCCTCATCCATGGGAATCTTCAAGTCTAAAGTATTATCACCATTATCTTGCTCTGCAGAACAGTCATCAAAATTGAGCTCCTGTAGGTTTTTTTGTGTATATGTTATAAATTAGGTAGATAATTATTTGAATTTATTTATGTATAATAATTATTTTTCTTGTAACTTTTCTACAATGCACTGCCCTCATTTTTTCTTCGAACTGCACAAAGTTTAGCTGGAAGAAAATGCTAATTAGCATTAAGTTTGCCTATGTTCATGTTTTCTATTGTGCAATAAAGAATTTTCTATCTATCTATCCCCTTTTACTCGGTGTAACTCATAACCATGGTTTAGTTATCCGTTTGGTAGTACGAGTACAGCTAATGTTACCATGTTGTTACACCAGTGGGACTACGGAGAATTATTTTACTGTTAGTCACACTATGTTTTTATTTCACATCACTTTTTTTGTAAAAGGATATACACTGATCCTTCTCACACCAATCTTTGATGACCTAGTAATTTTACCTATAGGTATTAAACTTCTTTCAATTATCAATTAGATTAGTAGGTATCTACTAGTGTCCTATGTATCCAGTTTACGCATTGTAGGTATGTATTTCCTCGACTATTCATATCCAAGGTTAATCAAAAAACACTAGCATTTATAAAGAATTGTTTCAAAGGACAACCAAAATATCGGATAAAAATAATTAGAACAATCAGGAAGGAAGCATAATTGAGCTACCAAAGCGCGGTTGCTCGTGTATCGAGGTATTTCAAGCCTGCACTTGGAAGAAGTCAAGTCCAAATCACGAGGCTACGTTACGTAAGGAAGGGCAGTCAAATAGTGTCCCATATTAGACGCGCATGCGAGTTGGCTTTCTTCCAACATTGCTGCGCAGCCAAGGGAACGGAAAGCGGAGCAAGGCCTACTGTGGGTCAAATGTAAGATGGCTTATATAATGGAACAATTGTAGTTTTGTGAGAAAGTTGAAGCAAGATTCATTTGCAACTGTTAATGTCTGGTTGATAAGTTAATGCTTTGCCTAAAAAAATGCCAAGCGTGGTCTGCCTGTGTCTTCCACTCTTGGTCGTGTTACGAAACGGCATAACTATATTCAAAGTACATAAGTACCTAGATTTAAGACGATTTAAAGTGATCTCAAACGATCGTATTAAATAAACTATTTTTTTATTTGTCTTCTTTTAAATAATTTAATAGACAGTCCATTCAAAGAGATGTTTTTGTGTTCCACCATACTGGACTTGGAGTATTGTAGGTTGGTAGATAAGTGTTGCGTTTGTGTAAACCGTAAAGCTCCATTTTTAAAAGAAGGTGCCTAATTTCTGAAATTTATTCCATACGATACCTGCCAAAAAGTACCTACTTATTGAGTAAAAGTATCGAACACAAAGTAACGAGTGCAAAAGTACTTATCGGTATCGAAAGAAAAAGTACTCGATACCACAAAGTATCGATACTTTTTTGTGTCCCTAGTCCTATGGCATCCAAGGTCACCAGGAGGGTAGCCCGGAGGGCACCGGCTGGGATCGTCGCAGCAGTGTGAGGGGGGGAGCCAGTCGGTAGTGGTAGGTACATACCTACTAGGTACCATAGCTGTACGTTTTCATGCCAAAAGATTACACAACATTGTCGAACACTAAAAATGCGCAATGCGGATAACTACGCTGCCTCTTCCTCATATTTTGGCTGAGACATAGCAATGAGCCCTATGACGTGACGAAAGGTCAACAGAAGTTTTTTTCACGCACAAAAATATTCCTACTTCCTCATATTTTTTTGTCAAATATAATAAACGCAGACTTTACTTTCCCTACTGCCATGATGTGACAGACAACTGCGAAACTCGAACACGTGAAAGAAGAAGCTAAGATACAAGAGAGACGTGGTTGTCCGAATTTACGGCTGAGACGCGAGAGGTACTGGTTTGATACCCGCTGCATTTCAGTTTCACAGATCACTAGAGGAACGCCCCGCGGCTTTAGCTTTTAGAGACCCATTAGACTTTACAAAAGGTTTGTACTTCTAGCCACGAAGAAGATGGAGGAAGAAAATCTAGGTGTGATCCAGGACTGGTCCACAGCGGCCCAGAACAGGGATGACTGAAGAGAATGAAGGGAGGCCTATACGTAGTACCTACCCTGCAGTGGGACACTACGGATTCCTTATATTAATAGTTTCTACATCCCTGTTCATAAAACACGCACGCAAGCTATAACTATGGACTTTTGAAAAACCAAAAACTAGCTAAATAATTTTCCGTCAACCTTAATCACTTTATCTTCACAGTAGTAAAATGACTACTAGATAGTCTGCAAAAATATATCATGCGGCATTTTCCGCAATCAGACACGTTACAGAATCAGAATAGTAGCAACTCCTTATCAGTAAGTAGGTCCTCTAAAAATATATCTGTGAACTTCATGCTATGTCTCGAACCTGATAAAAAATAAAACGTGTAATTCTATGAATTACATGATGATTACTTCTCTGCCGGACTGTGGAAGTAAAGAAAAAATATAGAATGCCTCCAGCAGGCTTCTCTCCCCGAGCATGTCGTAAAAGTCGACTTAGGGACAACATGATGGACCGATACGGGCGATGGATGGGCTGATAACCATGGTTCACCCATTGAATCAGGAGTGGCTGCAAGTTTTCTTATGATTACTTGTGGCTCTGCCCATCCCATTAGGGATACGGCCGTGATAATATGTATGTATGTATGTACATGTACCTACTATATAGTACGGAACCCATCGTGTGTGAATTCGACTCTTACTTGATCGGTTTTATTTACCATATAATCATTAGTTTATAGATTTTAACATTTTTAATACTTCTCATAATTTAATAATTCCCTGAACATCTATCGTGGTGCGTAGTGCGTACTGAGCATGCTCAGTTCAGGTCACGACCTTTCAGCATCGATCCACGACGACTGACCTTATTTTTAGATCATACCTGGTACCTGTACTATTCCATCAACTAAAGTAATAATAAGGTCTTTTACCATCTATAGTAATTAGTAACTAGATGATTTATACAGCGACAAGAGGCAACTTTTACCTTCACAAGCGGGACGCTGTAGTGCCCGGGACGAATTAAGATGGAGTAGGCTTGCCCAGCACCTATACCTACACCTACCATCCTCTCAGCTTAGTCGGCCTTGCCCACAGAAAAGACATGGTCAATACGTGCGGAGCTGACTAAGCCGCGGGTTTCCTCACGATGTTTTATTTCGCCGTTTGAGAGTGCTGGTAAAGTGCACATAAATTTTTCGCACAGAAAAATTCATTGGTACACGACCGGATTTGAACCCACCACCTTAGGATCGGAAGACGGGGTCACTACTAACTTGACCACCAGTGCTCCAACTAAAGTAATAACAGGTACAAATACAACCTATCCTTTAAAGATCTGCAAGTAATGTAAAGTATTATACATAGGGATAGGTACCTAAAAGTGTTTGTCGTGACTGAAAAATTGACAGACGACGCAGAGCCTAATCCGCTGGTCCTAGAGACTTGAAATTTGGAAGGTGCATTCCTTGCATACCACTTCTTAGACCAGGGGTTCCCAAAGTGGGCGATAACGCCCCCTTGTGGGCGCTGCAGGCCTAAAGGGGGGTGGTAAGAGACCCAGAAAAAAATGGGGGCGTTGTGTAGAGGCTTGGGGGGCGATTTGTAATTTCATCTAGGACTCTTAGACACCGATTGATCTCTCGACTCTCAACTTGCGAACATCAACTAATATTAAATAAGAGATTGCTCAAACTAATTCGGTTCGATATTTCTGTCCGCGTAGTTCATAATTATCTGTCCTATTTTATTGAATAAATAAACTAAAAATCATGTCATGAAAGTAGACGCAAACAATCAAATAAAAAGTGGTTTTTAAATAGGTGAAAAAATGGGGGCGCTAAAAAATAATTTATTCTCAAGTCAGGGGGGGGGGGGTGTCGATGGGAACGCAGTGAAGGGACCTCTTGTGATAGATCAATGTGCCTCCTTTAGGGGCACCGGTTCTATCGTTGCGGACCAGTTGGTAATTCGCAATCCTGGGATTGCGATCGGCCGGCTTCAAGAAGGTTTCCTGCACTAGCATTACATCGACATTGTGTCGGGAAAGAATGTCGGCAACGAGAAAGCGCTGCTTGAGGAGTCCATCAGCGTTATGAGCTTATGAGACGGAGCGGGATTTCAATCTCTCCTTTCATGCAATCATGATGTAGTACCATTGGAGGGGGGAGATGTTAGCGACGATGAACTCCATGAAGAGGGAGGACGTAACAAAGACACAAAGCATAGAAACCACGAGCTATAAAAGTTCCGACCAAAACGCATCGATAGCGCGTTCTAATTTTTCTAGTAGCGACATCTAGTTTAAAATAAAGAAAAACTAACCATTTCGTTGAAAGTACAATTTTTTTGTCATGTAAAACTAACGCTTTTGCTTGGAATTATAGAATAACTATTTTCTTATTTCAATTAAAGTTCTTTCTCAATATTACAACCATGTCTGGTGAAAATTGCAAAAATAATACATTGCTCAGAATTGCAAATTAGGAAAAAACAAAACATTTCATTGAAAAATAATATAGGTACTTTTTAAATTACTAGCAACACTTAATAATGACAAAACGATTATTGAAATCACCTAAGCCTAAGATTATTAAAATATACTAAAAAAAACTTAAATATATTATTAACTTTCATTTGAATAACTAAGCACGTTTGCAGATATTACAAAAACTAATGTTATTTACAATAAACTCTGTAATTTAATCCGTTTACTAAAGTTGCGTTGTACAAATTACATCTCCAAGTACCGTATAAAAAAAAAGAAAATAGACCGTTTGCAAAGGCCTTTAGATACCCGACTGTTTCTTTTGTAATTTGTAAACTATATTTGTAATAGTAGGTAGTACAAATCAATCAATTGAAAGTAAAAAAGACAGCAAAAGTTTGTTTGCAAATGTCATCGTAAAATTATAAATACCTACCGTTAGATTATAATCTATCTCGCGAGATTGTAAACTGTCGAAAGATTGAGAACCATAACATACTGCTTTTTTCTGGCACTTCGTCGGCTTGGACGAATAAACCGTCCAAGTTCGGCTGCCACTGCCGCGGCACGCTCGCTCTGCTCGCTCGCCTCGCGCGTAGTTTTTCTTTCATTAACTTACATAGCCTACTAATTTCGATCTAAGATAGTTTACAATTTTGCGAGATTATAATCTAACGGTAGGTATTTCCAGTTATACGGTGCCACATAGGTACACTAAAACTTAGGCCTTTTCTTGACCATTACATTACTACCATTTAAAAATTACATTGAGTTTTAATGACTGGACGAATTTGAATACAAACTTCAATCATTCATAAATTCTTATCGACTCTTGCTTGTGTATTGAGAAACTACACTCTCGCTAATAATCAGTCAATTTCTCCCCTCGGTGAACAATGTACCTCATCATCATTATCATCATCCGCAACCCGACTTCAGCCACTGCTGGGTAATAGGCCTCCCTTTGTGTGTACCACTCTCCACGGTCCGTTTCAAGTCTCATCCAGGTCCGGCCTGTATAACAAATAGTGATGGGCCGAATGTAGTTTGAAACGAATACGAACTTTGGCCGAACATTCGGTTAAAATAAAAAATTACAAATACAAATTTACAAATTTATTTAAGAAAGATAAATATTTAACAATATGGAACTTTACAAAAAATATAGAAGGTACAGAAGTAAAATAGTAGTTGCAGCGAAAGCCAAACTAAGCGAGGAGCTTGTATCTTGGCCTTCCAGAATGCTTACAAGAGTGAGTACCTAACATAAAGTTTGAGGGAGATACGTAAGACCTGTTGACCAAATCAATAGTAATAATAAAACAAAAATAATGATTAAAACTAGGTGGGGCTAAATAAAAAGAAGTTAAATGGGGTGAAATAACGGTCTGTATGTGTTTCGGCCGAGCTTTGGTTTAATTTCGCTGCGCTTTTTCGAGAGTGCACGTCATGACTTGGTTACGCACTTACATGAATTGTTGCTGAATTTATACAAAACTTTTCAAACAAAGAAGAAGTAATTTAATTTATCACACCGCGAGTTAAGATTTACATGTTACTAACTAAAATAAATGACTATGAGTACCTATATAAAGGTCTAATTTTATTTTACGGTTAATTATGATATGATTTCTATTAATATCAGTCATAATAGTGCATATAGGTATTTTAATTTTTTCTTGTAGGTACCGAATGTTCGGCATTTAAACCGAATTTCGGCAGCTTGAGCCGAAATTCGGTTTAACGCGTTGTGTGGAAGATTAGGTAATAGGCATGTTCTACTATGAACAAACCCTTTCAATAAAAGAATTAAAAAAAAAACAGGATAACCTTTTATCAGACCATTGGATTTTTGAATGAATCGTCCTGTAAATTGCGAAGTAGTGATAGACAGACAGGCAACCAGCCAATACAGCTAAAGTATTGATTTGATTATATAACGGCCTGACTAGACGCCGAACTCGACCACCCTTTCCTTGCGAGTTTTGAGGGGTTAAATTGAAAGTGTTGGTTTACAACATCGAGCATATAATCGCAGGTTAAATTAGGTTAAATGCTCGATGGTTTACAATAATAAAATTATAATAATAATGATAAACACTTTATTGTACACAAAAAGAAAGACACACAAAGTAAACAAAAAAAAACAACCAAAAACAGTACAATGGGCGGCCTTATCGCTAAGAGCGGTCTCTTCCAGGCAACCTTTGGATGGAGAGGATTAATTACCAATTATGATAATAGCAGCTGTCAAAAGCAAAAAAAATATAGTAGAGCCCCTAAAGAACCTCTTTGAGGTGCACTTTGATCTTTCAAGTCACTGGTTCACAGATAGGCAAACCCCTCCATCGAAATCATAGAAGACAACGATTATGTACACCTATGGTATGGTACAAACCTACATGTACGTTGTAGGTAGGTACCTAGTTGATTTGGAAGGGAAATAACCTAGATTTATTTACCAACTATACATACCAGTGTTGCCATGTGTACCGTAATTACGGTAACTTCACCGTTCTCAGCAAAAATTTACCGCCTACCGTTGAAGCATGACAACGGTGATGATATCTACCGTTATCTTCAAGGATCTAATTTTTTATGATGAAAATTATTTAGGAGCTAGCAATTTTACTTATATGGACTTTTGTTGTAGGTTTCTATCAATCAACTTCAAGAAATTCATTCAATTTTTAGCTACGTCAATTACCTACTTACGTCATACGCCACTGTGATGTCATTTCAACGTACGATCTGTCATTCGATCACGCAATACATCAGCTCACTCACTCCTCACTCGCTCGAATGAAACATTTGTATTTCCCTCGTTCGTCCCGCTCGCGCTCGCACGTGACGTCGTTTGGTGAGTGTGACACGAATTGTGAGGTGGTACAACGATTGAAAATGAGGTCCATGACATTTCTGAGCGAATGTATGGGACAAACGAGGTGCCTCACGTATGTCCTACTCAACACTAGTTTGAAGTAAACAAAGTTCGGAAGTTTGTACAATTTATAATTTGTGCCCTGATGATGAAATGCTCAAACGATTAAATCAGAATATTTATAAAAATGAGGAGATGTTAGTATCGGATTCAGATTAGTAAGTTCTAGAGTCAGTTACACTTAGGTAATGTTATGATATTGTTGCTCTTTTTTGTTTTTGCAGTCGAACTTATGTTACGAAGTTTAATTTCTTCAATATAAACAGTTTTGTAGTATTTATTGGTTGTTTTATTAAAATTATTACACCGTTTTTGACACCGTTTTTTTCCAGCCCCAATCACCGTAATATTTTAGAATCTACCGTAATTTATGAGCGTTATCACCGTAGACCGGATTTTGAACATGGCAACATTGATACATACGGACAATAAGTTTTGTACTTTTGCGACCAAAGGTCGTACATTCGAATGGTACCTTACCTACTCAGAACAGCAAATCAACTTTGTTTAAAAATGCATAGTAGGTATTATTAGGATCCAACTACCACAGTGTGGTAGTTTTCGCCTACAATTTCATACAGGCCGAGTATTTCGTTCCTTTAATTTTAGAAAATTGGAATTAGGTAATTGAACAACTGGCAATATTAGTCTAAAGGTAGGTATTTAAGTACTTCATATGACTCAGAATTACTACTTATCCATTGAATAATCTACCTGTGTACCTTACCTACTCTACGAGCACGATACAGTCAGTCACAGTCCGCCAGTCGCCTCGGTTACCATGCCATTGATCTCTGACGTATACGATCTGACAACTACGGACACGACCAGTCACTCACTTTACTTGCCTTTGTAAAAACCAGAATAATGTGACATCATCTAGATAGGTACCTAAATAGTAAATAGTATTCATCACACTAATATGGGTACTATCCGAATGCTGAATGACTCAATCTTACCATCTTTTCATATTTTTGACTTCCAGTACTTCCAGTAGTGAAGTTATGTAGCGTACTCAGTGCACCTGAGTGAATTAAGTATGTCTACTGCCCCTATTTATCAGATCAGGTATTCTACCTGCCTACTCTTTTATTTTACCTAGGTTAGGTAGGTAGGTACTTGAAATTACTCCTCCTCGGTACAGATAACGGTATGAATGCCGAGCACTCCGCGAAACAGGGAGGGATGGCTTTCGCACGTGTTAGAGAAACCATGACCTTGTTACTGAAAGACTGAAATCCGTGGTTTATCTCTTTTCTATTTTGATAGGAGGAATCTGTAACCTACCTACTGTACACTGTAGATACAGTCAACTCCAAAAAGACTTATAGGTATTGAGGTCAGAAAATTAAAACAAAAGTATTTTTTAAAGTTTATTTTCTATTTTTATACACCATCACTCGTCACGCGTGAATTTTTCAGTGGAAAAACTCACGCCCGAGGAAATATGATTTCTGCAAGTTACGCTCTGATGAATCACCAGGCGTTCACAAAGTCCCTACGATGAAGTGGGCACACTACACACTTTTACAAAGTGAACTAAATAAATAGCTTACTTCCACAGTTCCACACACCCCAACAGTACATACCTACAGTTACATAACAGCATAATCACATGATTCAATTCACAGCAGTGTCTACAATAAGAAATGTCAAAGTACAAGGTAACTCACTCCCGTTACAAAAGATGTTCACTGAAATTTCATTTTCACAATGAAATCACACAAAATATTGTCACTGTAACTAACAGTTTGCTTAGGATGTTCTAGATTGATTCCACACTTAACCTTGGCCTCAACTAGTGTGTTCAATGAAATGAGGTTACATAACAGACACTGGCTGAATGAATGATCACTAAACTGAGCAAGAATAGATATTGGTTTCTAGGACTCAATTCAGAACATGCTTTCTGCCTCTCCTTTGTTTTCCACTAACACTGACAGTTATGTAACACTTCAATAAAACAATTGATATGGAATCATTGTATAACATTTTATTTAACTAAAAATAAGTTACTAGGTTCATTTTTGCATCTTCTAATAATACATGATTTCAGGGGAGTGGCTATCTGGCGAATCACAATTGAAATTATGGTAACAATTCTTACATTAGATTTACAGGACCTTCTTGATCTCATCGTATAAGACGAGCACGAAGGCACCACCAGTGCCTCTGAGTACGTTGGAGAAGGCACCCTTGAAGAAGGCGCCACCACCCTCAGTCTTGGCAATGGTGCTCCAGCAGTGGATGGTGTTCTTGTATAGGATATCGCTCTTGGCGCGTCCGGACTGCATCATCATGCGCCTACGGACAGTATCGAAGGGATAGGAGATGATTCCGGCGACAGTGGTGACGGTCTGAGCGATGGCCCAGCTGATGACCAGGGGGGTGTTCTTTGCATCGGGCAACATGCCGCGGGCGGTGTCGTAGAAGCCGAAGTACGACGCACGGTAGATGATGATACCCTGCACCGACACTCCGAAGCCTCTGTAGAGACCGATGAGACCGTCGGACTTGAAGATCTTGGAGAGGCAGTTTCCAAGACCCTTGAACTCGCGCTTCTCATCGCCCTTGCCGACGTCGGCGGCGAGGCGGGTACGCGCGAAGTCCAGCGGGTACACGAAGCACAGGGAGGTGGCCCCGGCGGCGCCGCCGGAGGCCAGGTTACCCGCGAAGTAGCGCCAGAACTGCGTGTGCTTGTCGACTCCTCCGAGGAACATCTGCTTGTACTTGTCCTTGAAAGCGAAGTTCAGCGCTTGTGTGGGGAAGTACCTGATGACATTGGCGAAGTTACCACGCCAGTAGGCGGTGATGCCCTGCTCCTTGGGAATGCGGACGAAGGCATCGACGATACCCTTGTAGCGCTGATCCGCGGAGATCTGCTTGCTGACATGCTGCACTTGCAGCAGCAGCTTCACGCGCTCGATGGGCGCGACGGCCGTCTTGGAGACGGCGGCCGAGATACCGCCAGCCAGGAAGTCCTTCGCGAACGCGACCGGATCGGCGAGGTTCGACATTTTGTTCGATTAGGTGGCCTCGCGGCGAGGGAACTAAAGGATCACACACGGAATGGATTAATCACGAAACACGAACCCCTGATATTTTATCAGGAGATATGCGAGTAATTTCGTGATCACGGGAGCACAGGGGTGGGTGTGTGCCTTTTTTGAAATTCGATCGATCACGTTCTCTCGCAGTTCTGTACAGAGGAGCGGCGCAAAAGAAGGAAGGAAGGGAGCAATGTTGCCAACGTAGCGGCAAAGTACCACGAGGTCAGTGTGACCGCTGGATGTATAAATTTTACCCGGTTTTCATCAAATAAAATTATTTTTTTATTCATGAATTATTAAAAATAATATGCATATTATGATCTTCTATATTTTAGAGATTAATTAAAAAAAAAATGCCAAAATAGCTTCTAGTCCGACAATCAAATAAATAATTGTAAGTATGGGGCACTTTCAGGTAAAATTTCAATTGATAAAACAAATTGCTATAATTTACTCAGCTGTACATAATATAAATAATACATTTACTCATTAAAAATAATAGTACCTAAATAAGATTTGCTAAAATTCTTCACTGATATGGGTGAATTCAGAATTGCTAGAAACACTGAAATGACGTGCAAAAGTAGCGTTTCGTTACTGCTCTCAGCAAATGAGATAAGATTAATGACTTACGTAACCATAATTCACTACAAAATAATAAAAATGTACTGACTGTATTATAGACCTAGGCTGTAACATAAAATATTATTATTCACCATTTGCATGTAATACGTATGTACCTTATTATCGGCGATGTTACATGAAATCTGAACAAATTCAAGCAGAATCAAAACTTTTCAGTAGTACCACCTTAGCTAAATAAAAAATTCAATCGCGAGGCCGCGCCCCGTTCGACGCGACAGATGAACGAATCGTCAAAAAACAAGAAATAAGTAGACTGCTACGTGTCAATGTCATTTTATTCTAACTGTCACTGCCATGTCTATTATTCAATTCATCAATATTTTTTGTCACACACAAAAGCTAAAGTAAAGTAGGTAAAACAAGGTAAAAGATAAAACTAATGCAATTTCTCTAAAGCTGGTATATTTCGCTATTTCCTACGCTAAATAACTTTATTATAACTTGATATTTTCTGTAAGACAATGCAATGAGTCGTATGGGATCACCATCAGTCATTATGGACGAAGACACAGGCGCTGGGCACGCACTTAGCGACTTTCTGCTTCAGCTCGAGAACTACAACCCTTCGATACCAGACTCTGTGGTGTCACACTACCTGAACATGTCTGGCTTTGAATCACAGGATCCTAGGTACGAGATGCAGTTCAATCCTTGTAAAACTTTCTTCACTTTCACATGAACTTGCTGACAGCTACTATTTGGCTTTAGTCTATTCTAGAGATCCTATTAGATATAGTTATTACTAGCTTCTGCCCGCAACATTACTCACATGGTACGTAATAAAAATAGCCTATGCATTAATCCAAGTCATGAACAATGTATATTCCTGAATTTATCCATTACAGAGTTGAATGGGAACAAACACACAAACTTTTGCATTTATAATATTAGTAGGAATAATAATAATAAGACTGAACTTTTTGTTTATTTGAACATTTTAAATTCCAGGTTGGTGAGATTGATAGCATTAGCTTCACAAAAATTTCTATCAGATATTGCCAATGATGCTTTGCAGCATTGCAAGATGCGGACGTCCAGCCAGATGACACAGACCTCTAAGAACCAGAAAGGACCCAAAGAGAAGAAGTACGTAATGACAATGGAAGATTTAGCTCCTGCATTACAGGAGTATGGAATCACAGCTCGGAAACCACATTACTTTGTCTGATGTATAACATAGTTTAGTATTAAGCAGGCTAAAAATAAAGGGGTCAACTTCTGCCTTTTGCATAAAGTGTCCAGAGGTAATTTAGGGCTTATACACAAAACTGGGGAGCGACACCTCATCGTATCGTAAATCTATGAGCTTGCACGACGCATCGCAAGAACTTGCGAATTTATTCGCATTGCGTATTCCTGCGATGTTACGTCACACTTGTTGACGCCTATAATCGCACCTATAGTCCGCACTGAGGTAGCTAGTGGGCAAGATGTATGAAAATGTGATTAAAAAATGACAGTGTATGACGTGGATTACTTTGTGTCACTAATTGAGGAGTGTGGTGCAAATCCGAATTTCTTGGTTTGTTTTCAAAGCTTCATATTTTTGGAGAAAAATACTTAGTTCCCATCAGCGTCCATAATAGTAATAATGGATGAACCCAAAATCTTTGTTTCTTTTTCCTATATCTTACCAATAACAAAAGTGCGCAACTCTTTTTACGATCTATGTCACTACCTAGTTTACAAAATATGTTCAATCCGGTTGAAGGTCGTTGAAGGAATGGTCACCCGAACCGTGGAAGGGAGACCCCTTGCTGCACGAAGTCACATTGCAGCAATTCATGTTACAGTTTTGTGTACAAGCCCAATAATAATTTAAGTTTGTAACTATAACTATCTCTAAACTTATCCTGTCTCTGTGTGTAATTAAAATAATGCTGAAATAAGAACTAATACTTAATGTTTAGTGTCATGCTCTAATGGAATTATGTACATTTAAATACTCTTTTTCGAATTATACATTTTGTGTTTAGAGCAGGACTTAATAAATTATCCAAGTATTACTTATACTCATGTAGTTTTATTTTCTTCAATGATCTATCAAATATTAGCAATTTGATACATAATGATATTCTACTGATTTTTCATTACACTTTTTGGGTTTTGACAATAGGTATGCAAGTAACTTTTTGGTGTGAAGGTGTAAGCTTAAGATTATGTTAAATTTTAATAAGTTTAGGCAGCCAGTTAGAACCCAGTGATTTACCTATATGGGTAAATCGCTGGGTTCACTACGGTATTTACCTATTCTAATTCTAATTAAGGTTAGGGGAACAAAGATCTGCACTGACGTCCCGCGGTGGGGTGTATTGTGCATTATCCCCCCTGCTAACCTATATACATGATCACCATGGTTCACCATATCCATCTTCTTAGGATTCATTTAAATCATAAGTGGCTGAAAGTTTTCTTAAGTTTACTTGTGGCTCTGCCCACTCCATTAGGGATATGGGCTGGATAAAAGCAGCCACAGACCTTTGCAAATAATAAAATTGCAATGGTCGCAATCAATGTCTTCTAACTGTTTTACAGAATGAAACCCTGATATTACATTGGCTGTGTATGTAATATTTTAAGCAAAGCAAATTAAACTGAAACAGACAGGTAGGTACATACTTTCTGATGAACACCACTCATTTAACAAACATCTTTTATTCAACAAACACCAGCTATGCCTAGATAACAAAATTTTACTTAGGTATTAAACCACTCTTTTCTAGATTGAATGTCAGTTTTCTGATACTTTGTCATAAATAGCTTTTAAATGCTTTGTCAACGGAGTATTCTCTGTCTCCATTTCAAGATTGATTTCCAACTTATCAGGAGCTATGAGTTTCAATACCCGTTTGAATCTCAATACTTTCGGAGGCTTTGCTTGTGCTCTCAACAAATCATTACTCTCCAAAACTATTTCCTTCTTCTCCACATCAAAAGTACCTTCCTCTATAGAACTTATGCCGAAATTGTGGCTCACAACAAAAGACAAGGATTCTGTACCAGGTTTGATCCGTAAGAATCCTCGCTCCTGGTGCATCGGTTTCTGAGTATCTGGGTGCCTTGAGATTGACAAGAAGTTGTACATTGGCTGGCCTGAAAAAAAACATCACTACGGGATTATACCTACTGTATAAATATGCAAAAGAATTACTTAGTATTATGAGTTTTACTTGTCATTTTATAATGTAGGTACCTACTTACCAATACAAACAAATTCCATTTCGTCATGATAAGAGAAGTCCTGTATATTCGGGTACGTGCCCTTGCCTTCTTTAGTAGACCAGCGCCCGGAGAGCCAAGATATTGGCCTCAGAGCCTCATGTAAATCCGGCATGGTAAGATCGTAGTTACAGAACAACTATTAGATAATCTTGTATCGTTTTCCAGCTCAGACAGTTATGGTTAGAACTTAGAACACTCAATAAGTAGGTACATGACATGTACATAACCAATAATTCAATTCAAATGAAAGAAAAGTTAGAGATGGGTGACAATGAGTGATATTAATCGAACAATTCGATTGTTGAAGTCATTCAAAATATTATCCTTCCAATTCATTCGAATTTCATGATTACTAGTTTACCATTCAAATATTTTTGTAACCTCATACAAAAGTAATCTCTATTAACTAAGAAATAAAACCCAATTTTGAACTAGGACTTGGACTTGGACCAAGTAAAAGGTATTTAAATAGGTACTGGTATGGAAGGAAAGGTAAACAGGTAAATAGCTGTGTCAGCTACAAATATAAACTAGTGTATCTTTTAACTCGCATGGAAAAGTGGCATGGCTGGCTACCACCATCAGACTAGCAGAGGCTTCGAGAACCGAACGAGCGCACGCGCTGCCATTTTTTCTCAGACGGTCGAAGCGAGTAAACAGGAGTAAACATATTTAAAACTTGGTGTCAAATTATTGTTCATTTTTAATTATTGAAATTATAAGCTGTAGAATAGTTATTTTGTATTTTTTTAACAAATTTGGTTGATGGTCTATCTATAATATCAGTGCGTAGGATTGAGCTCCGCAAAGCCTGCCCGCATTTGGCTTAGGTACCTGATTTTAATTTCTTTGTGTTTTGGTTTGGTTTTAAAGTTTAATTTACTTTGTGAATTTGACAAATTATTTCTGTGATTGCATAAGATTCTATAAAATGTCTGACTATAAACAACTTCATTCACGTAGGCGAAAACGCGCTAACAAGAAAGACGCTTTGATGCTATCCTATTACTCCACAGCTTACGCCGCGCCTCGAACTACCCGCATTACCGACCAGCACCGCGGCTGGCCATGCACGTGATGAGGGAAAAGTTTTAACATGGACATCGGTGCACACGGGCTGATTATATACTTTAGATTAAAATATTAATTCACTAGAGTTGGCCACTAGCTCATACGAACATACATACATACATAGGTACATTAAACGTTTGAACTTTTTCACGTGGGTTCATCATACGTAGGTAGGTACGTCAACATCGACTATACCTACATGCAATTATTTCGGTATTTTTGGTTTTATCCGATGCTGCCTGCTCAGCGGAAAGGTGATCTGGCAATATCTCGTTCATCATCATTATAATCTTCCTGTTCTTATTCCATTCTATGTGGTAACATCTCGTTACATTTTATAAAATTCGGAATGATCTACTAATGAGGAAAAAGCCAACAAAACCTACAAACGAAGTCTCATCAGTGACTTTTTATAAAAAACTTCTCGTGGAAAATTAAAAAAATTAGCTTGACTTCCGGTTGATTTGTGAGGGTGTCGTTACTGAAAGTTCTGAATTTCTGCAAGTTTCATTGCAAACGTCAAAATGTGGCGAGACGTTGCCAGATTGCTGTGTAGCGCCCTTGGAAGAAGGTAGCGCCAAATCTGCCGAACAGGCATCGTCGCATAATGGGATTGGGAACTAAATCTGTAATTTTACTGCCTACTCGGCAGTTATCGCACCATTCTTCTTCTTCTTCTTCCTCTTCATAATGACCGAATAAAAAGCATTAAATTATTTAGGAGGATTATGATTTACTTAGCTATCTATCCCTACTTTGACATTTCTAAAAGGTGCGTAGTAGTAAACTGATGTATTTGTTCAGGAAGGTACATCCACAATTCTAATGATGACCACATTCACAGTTACCGTTGATATTCCCTGTACATCCGAACTGGTTGAACGCAGGCGGATAGTGGCAAGGACAGGTCGCCTCCTTCACTGAATGACAGATTGCAGCGCACTCATCGACACTCATCTTCTCCGTTGGACGTACCTCGCAAGGCTTAGGACTTCGGCATGTCTCTACAGGCGACCTCTCTTCAGCTTTGTGTTGTCGTTCATTTTTTTGGCAACCAGATGTATTCGTAGTTGCGACACAGCAGGCTGAATCGGGTTCTGGAAAGGTAGCCTCTCCTGGTTCACTTTGCTCACAACACGGTGTCTGTGTTGCAGCATTTGGGCATACGGTGACAGGTGCAGGTGCAGGTACAGATACCGGGCGTGCGTTCGGGCAAGTGGCACTGCAAGCTTTCTCATCGTTGATTTCGACCGATTTACGAGTACTAGCGTTTAAATCTTCTGAACAGTACGGAATTTCTTCAGTTTTAATGCGTACTCTCACACTATCTTCTCGAATTCCAGGGGATTTTGTAGAGCTATGTTCTTCTGAACAGATCGGACACGGGAACTGTTCGGATACGAGGCGTACCCTCACACCAGCGGCTCTTCCCTCTTCAATTCCAAAAGTTGTAGAGCTTTGATCCTCTGAACAGTTAATACAATTTGAGTCGCTTTCGCCTTTGTCTTGCGGGCAGAACACGGGCTGAGACTGAGTATCGCAGTAGTTACAAGTGTTAGGACAAGTGTCCGCGGTACAAAAGTCGTCGCAAAAGCATGTTTGTGAAGGTGAAGGAGAAGGCTTGTGGGAGCACGGAACTGGCATGTAAAATAGATTGGGCGGAGGCGCATCTACCGCGCATGGATGTGGGATAGTGAGACTGTCTAAACACAATCGGAATTTGTTGCCACAATGTCGTTTTACTCCATTTCAAGGAAGATTCTTTTTTTTGCGGCCGAGTCATTAAATTGTCTGCCTTAGAGCAGAGAGCTTGTAAAGGTCTATTACAATTTGTTACTTACATTTTTTAGGGTTTTTCTTCAGCGCTCATTCAGCACTTGATGAAAGTTGAAGAAGAACCCATAAAGACTGTGCACAAAGCTATTGTCAATCAAAGGGATCTAACCTAACGGATATTATGGCTGCTGTCACAAAAAAACTGACAGAACAGAATCTATGACCAACTGAGGTCCTTTTTTGACGACCAAGCAAGAAATATTGAATAAACCACGAATTTAAACTGAAGCCATAAGAAGGCCTTAGAATAAGAAAGCAAATCAAGATTGAATAACGCAGGAAATTCACGATATTGATTTAATCTACTCCGAGAGAGATCGTAGATTAATCGGTAATGATTAGTACCTACCGTAAGCTACTATTCCGCTCATATTTTGCGACTTGATTATCACAATATCGCATTGCTTTACCAGGCAGGATGTCGCAGCATGCTATAAGATAGGTACTATACTATGCTCTGACTTTATTACATTCAAAAAATCTGTCGTTGGAAGAGAAATACTTAAAAATTGCCACCACGAAACTAGAAGTGTTGTTTCAGCTCGTACTTTCAAATGCAACACCTACAGTACGCCCAAAGGAACTTGGCATTCGTGAAGTTAGTCATTGCGATGCGCAGTAGACAATTTAGTATGAAAAAGCTGCACTGCGCATGACTAACGGCTAACTTCACGAACGTCAAGTTCCGTTAACGTACTTAAGGTTAAGGGACCACATTTATTTTACGCTTATCTAAGTATTATTTGCACGGAATGCTTTCAAACAAATGAAAAAAACATTACTCAACTATTTCATCAAAGTACCTACCTACCTATATTAGTTTCAAAATTAATACTTTTTCGATGAGCTTCTCAATTCTTTCAGTAAGCTGCTAAGTTTCACAAGACTATTTAATTTTGTTAAATGATTCCTGCTGATATGTACCAGCCGGTAGGAACGGTTTAACCTGCACTCGATTATAAAGTAGATTTTGATTCGTCATCTCATCGGTTATTAAAACTTTTAGGTACCTAAGTACAACGATTTCATTCCATTAATAAAAGTGTGATTGCTTTTCAATAAAACCCAATAAGTACCCACTAAAGAACCTAGGTACATAATGTTAGTCCCTACCAATCCATACAGTGGTACTGATTGAAGAAAACTGTAGGTACTGAAACCTACGATGTCATTGATTGCGGTCTTATTATTGTATTCGACTTTCTTACAATGTGAGTGAACCTGCTAAACTAAGTAAATATTTAATTAATGAAAATTCTTCTTAATCGCCAAAGTTAGGTAATTTTGCCATTTTGTCAACATCTACCTATCTCAATTTCTGGCGTTCACAGCAGTACATGTTATGTCCTAGTCACTATTGCACATTAATCTATAGGTACCTATAAAAGAGCTTTACCGCTGACTGACTGACTGACTGACTGACTGACTGATTCATCATCGCCGAGCCGAAACCGCTGAAGCTAGAAAGCTGAAACTTGGAAAGTAGCTTGCTTTTATAGCAAAAGCACCCAGTAAGGCGGGATTTTTCGAAATTCAACCCCTAAAGGGGTGAAAAAGGGTAAAAATGTTTGTATGGAACTTTTTAGCGCGTGGTGTGATTTGCTTCAAACTCGGTTCGAATACTGTGAATGCAAAATAAATGGACACGTGTTTTAGGATTTTTCAAAAAAACCCTTAAAAAGGGGTGTAATGGGGGGTCAAAGTTAGTATTGGAACTTTTTAACGGGCGGTGTGATCGGCTTGAAACTCGGTTTGGTTACTATAAATCCAAAATAAATGGACACGTGTTTCAGGATTTTTCAAAACAACCCTTAAAAAGAGCTAAAATAGGTGTAACGCGGCGGCAGCAGCGGCTGAAATATTCAAAAGGCGTAAATATGCATCCTTAGGTGATGGTTACATATTTATGCCTTTTGGCGTGGAAACTTTAGGACCCTGGGGTCCGGAGGCGTGGCTTCTTTTCAAGGAGATATCCAAGAAGCTAATAGATATGACCAATGACCAAAGGGCTGGCGCTTACCTCGGACAAAGGATAAGTATAGCTATCCAACGGGGTAACGTCGCCAGCCTTTTGGAGACCTTACCTGCGGTCGGTGATCTGAGCTCTGTTTTCTATCTGTAGGCGAACTCAGATAAAAAACTGAGCTCATTTTTATTTCTTATTATTTCTATACTGATTACCTTAAAGTTTTTAATGTTATTATAGTTTGTCTTTGTAAATATGAAATTAAAAGAATTAACATTTAAATAGGTGTCAAAATTTGTATGGGAACTTTTTAACGGGCGGTAATGGCTTGAAATTCGGTTTGAAATCTAACGTGTACGAAGTAGCGGGCAACAACTACTCTTAATATATAAAACTTACGCTACTGACTGACTGATTGGCCATCAACGCATAGCCAAATTCGTCCTAGAAGCATGAAACTTGGAGAGTGTAGTATACCTACTGTATAGTCCAGTAGGTAGGTATATATCGACACAAAAAAAGAAACATTGCAAACGCGCATGTAACTACGATTTTTTTATTTGTTATTAGGTCCCTTGTATTATTGAGACCAGTTTAAACCCAAATTCTCAACCCTGGAAACACTTCGCTGCTCGAACGACTTTGCTAATTGAGAAAACTTTTCCTAGATTACTCGGGTTAAACTCAAATTGTAGCAAATTGTAGCCACCTCATTGGTTGACTGGTAGAAAATACCTAGGCATTAAGCCCTCCTTTTGCACAGTTTTGTTATAGTGGAAATAGAAAAATCGTAGATACATGCTCGTTTGCGATGTGAGATCTCGATATTTACTGGCCTAGTATTCTTCATACTATTATGGCGTAGGAGCTTGGATGAATAAATACAGGAAGGCACTCAGAAAGGAATTCCCGAACACACACACAGGACACAGCGGGAAAATGAAGTTTATATGAAACTAGCTGTAACCCGCGACCATCGAGCATTTAACTGCTCGCGACAAAGCCCGCGACGTTGTCTGCTTGTTAGAAGATTGTTTTGGGATGATATTATCTAAAGGTTTTATGATTACTGATATTATCGGAGGTCGGGGATGGACATAAAAAAATCTGGGAGCGCAAAAAGTCAACAACACGCGGCATTCTCAGGCCACCCATCCAACTTTTGGCCGCGCATAACATTGCTTAGGTAACCTAATAATGTTCCCCATACAAACTTTCATCCCTTATTTCACCCCCTCAATATTATCAAAAGGTAGCCTATGTCCTTCCCCAGAATGCAATCTATCTCCTTGCCAAATTTCATCAAAATCGGTTCAGCAGCTTAGGCGTGAAAAGGTTACAGACAGACAGACAGACAGAAAAGACAAACAGAGTTACTTTCACATTCATAATATGGGGCATTCTACTACTAATGTTTTTGAATATTAAGTCAATTTCCAGTGTTGCTCGATCGTGTTGTTGATGCAGCAGAGACGCCAAGGAGCATGGAAGACCCGGTGGCTGGTCGCAAGTCGTTCTCGATATCGAAACTGAAGCTAAGCGCGCTCGCGCCCGGCATCGCCAAGAAATCACGACGTATCGTTAACTTGGGAAGGATGCCGGCGCTCTTTCACAATAAATAAATCACTTCGTAAATGATAAATGATAAATGACATTTATTTGCTTGAACACATGTGTTTAAATAATAATGGTCTTAAAAATAAATCAGTCCAATTTATGTCCTACCAAAGTCTATGGCATGCAAATATGATAATGTTAATAAATTAAAAATAAATGTTAATAAATTAAATTCGATTGTTAAGTCCTAATAAATTGTAATGCTAAAATCAATTTAAGAATGTCAAAATATTAAAATGTCAAAATTATACATAATTTAGTGTCAAGAACTATTTAAATATTCGTCGATGGAGTAAAAACATTTATCCAGTAGCCAGTTTTTCAATTTTTTGCCAAACAAATGAGATTTTAAATCTTTTAGGTCAGTTGGCAACTTATTATAAACTTTAATGCACATGTAATAGGCTTGACGTTGTGTAAGTTTAAGATTATATTTAGGAATGCACAGTCTGCTATTGGACGTGTTCCTTAGCACTCTTGCTCGGAAATCTTGATGCGTACTGAAAAAAGACGCCTGTTGTTTTACAAACTCTGCTGCTTGTTTAATGTAAAGACAGGGTAGAGGCAAAATTTGAAATTTTTTAAATAGTGGCCTACAGGGCTCTAGAAAATGGACGCCACATAATGAGCGAATGCATCGTTTTTGAGCTCTAAACGCTTTGTCAGTGTCGACACTATTTCCCCACAATAAAAGGCCATATTGTAGAGCTGAGCCAACGTAACCATGATAGGCATTAAGAGCCACTTTTATAGAGGCTACCTCGCGAAGCCTTTTAAGCACATATGCATACCTGCTAAGCTTGATACATACTTTTTCAATTTGTATTTTCCAGTCAATGTTTCTATCAAGATGTATACCTAGACTAGTATTTTCGCTTGCGGGCGCGGGCTGCAAGCAGCCCGCGCAAAACCCTTGGAACCAAAATTTCAGCCCAATCGGACGAACCGTTTCGGAGATACAAGCAAGAGGGGGTGAAAATTGGGGGGGAGGGGGGGATTTTTTTATGAAATTTTACTCGCCATCCCATTCTCTATACGAATCGACCAACCGCGATCTCGAATCGTGGGTAATTTCGGAGATGTGTAAAAGAGGGGGTGAAAATTGGGAGGGAGGGGGGTCAAATTTTTATTTAACTTTACTCGCCATTCTGTTCTCTGTACGAATCCACTTAAAAAAATCCCATATCACGAGTCATTTCGGAGAACCAATAGAAGGGGGCGTCAAAGGGGGGTCCAAAGGGGGGGGGGAGAAAAAAAAATGTATTCCCTCGAGCACCCTCCATCCGAATCTACAAAAAAAACATGCCCTCGTCGGGAAGAATCGGGACACCGAACGTGGGGGGGGCGAGGGGGGAGGAAAATGGGGGTTTTCGGATTTTTCCCCCACTCACCGGGACTCCCCGAACATTTCCCCCATACATCATCATCGTCCATCTCGTCTCCTTCCGGGAGAACAATGATGTCAATGAGTGAGTCAGTGAGTGAGTGGTAATCGAGCTTTATATAGTATAACTAGTATTTTCGCTTGCGGGCGCGGGCTGCAAGCAGCCCGCGAGGATGTTGTTTCTTAGAGGAGACCCTCAAACTCAAACCGTTTCGGAGATACAAGCAAGAGGGGGTGAAAATTGGGGGGGAGGGGGGGTTTTTTTTATGAAATTTTACTCGCCATCCTATTCTCTATACGAATCCACTTGAAAAAAAACCATGTCTCGAGTCATTTCAGAGAACCGATAGTAGGGGGGGTCAAAGGGGGGTCGAAAGGGGGGGTTCTAAAAAAAGTTATATTCCTTCGAGCACCCTCTATCCGAATCTATAAAAAAAACATGCCCTCGTCGGGAAGAATCGGGACACCGAACGTGGGGGGGGCGAGGGGGGAGGAAAAGGGGGATTTCGGATTTTTCCCCCACTCACCGGGACTCCTCGAACATTTCCCCCATACATCATCATCGTCCATCTCGACTCCTTCTAGGAGAACAATGATGTCAATGAGTCAGTCAGTGAGTCAGTCAGTGGTAATCGAGCTGTATATAGTATAAAATTTGATTGTATTCACCTCTTCAATCATAGTATTATTGTATTGAATGTCAAGTTTCATTGGATTACGTTTACTGGAATGAAATTGCATTAACTTTGTTTTATTAATATTAACCTTTAAATTATTATTATTTAACCAAGATGTGATGTCAAGAATAGTATTATTAATGTCATTTTGAAAGGAATTTATGTCAGAGCATTTAATTATTACAGTTGTGTCATCAGCAAAAAGAATAGTTTCATGGTCAGTTGCCTCAGGCAAGTCATTTATATATAAAAGGAAGAGTTTTGGTCCAAGAATACTCCCCTGTGGAACCCCAAACTTGTTAATTTTATAATCAGATTTAAATATTTGTTTATTTGATTTATTATCAATTCTCGACAACGACACACATTGATACCTATTGTTAAGATAGCTACTAAACCAGTCGTTAGCAGTACCGCGTACTCCATATTTGTATAGTTTAGTCAACAATTTTTTATGATGTACAAAATCAAACGCCTTAGTCATGTCAAAAAATAGCGTGGCTACAGGGGTACCGACGTCAATACATTCTGAGATACTTTTTATTAATTTAAAATTAGCTACCGTTGTGGACTTGTTTTTTAAAAATCCATTCTGGTGTTTGGTTATTATTCCAAATTTGTCTAGGAAGTTGTTTAGTCGTGAGAGCATAGCCTTCTCAAAAATTTTAGCCATCACTGGAATTAGTGCGACCGGTCTATAATTATCTATGCAGGAGCTATCACCTTTTTTAAACAGAGGTTTGATAATAGATGATTTTAATTTCTCAGGAAAAATTCCCTGATCGAATGAAAGGTTTATGATGTGACTAATAGGTTCTGCTATGTGTGAAGCAATTTTTTTAAGTATATTTGTAGGAAGGTCGTCATATCCAACTGAACTTGTATTATTAAGTGATTTGATTATTTTAAATATTTCTTCTGGTGATGAAGGCATAAGAAAGATACTACTATGACAACTATTGAATTTGTCATAGCCAGAAACTCTACTATCGTTTAAATTCGTAATGCGTATGAAATGATCATTAAACGCATTCGCTATCGCAACTGGGTTTGTTAGTGTAATATTGTTATCAACAATTTTATCTATCTCTTGATGTGTTGGTAGAGAGTTTGTTTTTGAATTGACTATATTCCAAATGGCTTTAGCTTTGTTTTTTGTTTTATTTATATATCTTAAGCTGCCAATTCTCTGAGATTGTAAAATACAACGTCTTAGAATTTTAGAATATTTTATGTATATATTTTTATTTAAATGTTTATTTACAGCTGTGTAATGATAATTGAGATATAGCCTTCTCTTAGTCTTACACGATTTTTTCAAACTCTTAGTTAGCCATTTATTCTTGTGGTTTTTAGAATTAACTTTTACCGTTATTATAGGGAAACACAGGTCAAAGAATAGTTTTAAATAATCGTATAGTATATTATAGGCCGTATTAGTGTCAGTTTCATTAAAAATGTCAGAAAACCCAAGGGAAGTAATGGATTGAACGAATTTCGCAATGTTCTCATCACAGAAATCTCGTTTTTGGTCAAACCAAATTATTTTAGATAATTTTAAATTAAGATTGAATTGCAAAATTTGACCTGTATCATGATCAGATAAGCCGATCTGATGAGTACTTCCTATAGCTGAAGGTATATTACTAATAATATGGTCAATACATGTTTTTTTCCTTGTTCGTACTTAATATGGTGTCCCCTGTGACACATGATCGATGAACACATAATCACGTAGTTTTATTTTAGTTTAATTCAATTAAATAATCAATTATTCGTGTTTTTTTAAACCCGTGACAACGCTCCCAAATCTAAAGTACTTACATTCTTTATTAACAGAAAGAAACTTACAACTAATACAAATATAATTTACAAAACACAAAAGAAGCAGTCGAGCTATCAATCAGAAGTAGGTAGATAATGTTTCCTGGACACGACGAACTAACTGGTATAGTAATAGTAGCTTAAATTAAATATTGTTGCTGACTATCGATGACATTGTTGACTTTCTGTGGACGCTTGTTTTCTTTCGGTGCGATGTCCTCAGGTAACGCATAAGGTGCGCATATTTCAGCTTGCCTCTTCATGAATCTCTCGAGCTTCATTAGAGCTGGATCTTTTTTCGGCTGTGTGTATGCAAAATCGTAGAACTTGAGGCGCATCGATGGGGTAAGCTTCTCCAACAGGACCGTGAATACTTCTGGATTGTGAAGATAATGGATGCAGTCTAGAGATTCCAGAATGCATACGGCGTTCGTCACGTGAGTAGAGAACACGCAGATCTCCCTCGGTGAGTCATTCAGGCGCGGCAGGGCCCGAAGTGTATCCATCTCCAGCTTGGCTATGGATTCCGGTCTTCCAAATCTAATTTCCCAAGTCTCCATGGTCTTTGTTGGGTGCGTGTCGTTGAAAAGTAGACTTTGCACGGCTTCTTTGGCTTTCCCCTTCAAGTTCTTCCGTAGTCGGCTGACATTCTCAACCTTCGTGTACCTACACATCTTCTGTTTCTTTGTAGGCTGCTCTGAAAGGTGTTGTAGGCTGTTTCTTGTGTGATCCGCTGAATTCAGGCAACTCGACGAACTTCGGCTTCTGTGCCGCTTTGACGGCGCTAGTGATCGCTGCTGATAGGCTGGAGAGGGTTTGTTCCAAGATGACTCCCGCCGGTGTTGGCACTGCAGGCTGCAGCAGTGCTTTGTCTATATGGTCTGGCGGGACGCTATACTCTTCTTCAATGGCGGCGATCGGGTCTATTGCGGGGGCAGGAACGGGTTCCCGTTGGTGAGGTTCGTTGGGGATCGCTAACATCGCTGACTGTGCTTGAGTCAGCCAGGTGTCCACTCGGGTGTCGACATCAGACTTGGAGAAGATGGAGGCGTCATCTTCCTCATCTTCATCGTCGGTGTCCATAGCTTCTATACGAGCTAGCGTGGCAGCAGCTAGCTGGGCTTGAATGCGCAGAAGTTCTTCTTTCGCTCTTGCTATCTTCTGCGCCTTCGTTCTGGAACGGGTGGACCCAGCGGCGCTTCGGCGCTGCGGGTCCGGCGGCGGCATGCGTTCCTCGCATGGATTCATTCATGTCTTGAGCTTCGTTCCCCTCTTCGTAGGTTCTATTCGCGATGAAGCTGAACTGAAGACGGTGTGGCAGCGCTCCTAGCAATGTGACTATCTGCTCTCCTAGTCGTGGTGCCACTCTTCCCTGTGGCGGCGGATTCGGCAGATGTACCCGTCGCTGCAGAGGTTTCTTTTTCCGTGGTGGTCGCCGTCGTTGCCGTGGTAGAGGTTTCCGCCGATGTTCCAGTTGCGGAGGTTTCCACCGTAGTCTTGGTCACGAAGATTCCAGATGTGGCTGTAGTCCCTTCGGACGAAGACGGGTTCGCAGCTGACGACGGTGCACGTCCCTTTCCCACGGAGCGTGTCACCGACATAGTGGCTCGATGAGAAGCTTCTATTTTTCTGTTCTTGAGGCTTCAGACTTCTATCCGACTCGAAGGACCATAAAATGTGCAGGCCAGGTTGAGCTTGTACACTTTGTGCGCCGGGTTTGGAGAGCTTATAACCACCAGAACTTTGCTTTCTTACTTTTATTTGTTATTTCCTTCTTATCACTAGGGTGCTTGTGGACTGAAATGCCATTTGTCCTAATTCGCGCTATATTTATACTACAACCCTTACAAATAAATCTGCTCTCTGATTGGCGGACCAATAGCAAACAAGGAATTTTAGCCAATCAGAGAGCTCCATTTGTACAGAGTCGGCTATTTCGATATCTATCTATCTCTATCTAAACTTTCTGGAACATTCTATACCTACTTATTACCTACTATGTACAAATCTTTAACAAACTATGGACTATTCTGGAAAGATCGATAAGTAAACTATGAACTATAACTATAACTATGACTATCTATAATTTTGCGTCGTCCTGCACAGATACAGTGATAGTAAAGGAATAAATGGAATAAAGCTGAAAAAATAAATCTCATTGGAAAACTCCATACAGTCCACCACAATAATGTTTATTAAATAGGTATTAGGTATATTACATTTGTGAGGGACCTAAGTACTTTTGTTGGAAACTATTCGAGATGTCGATTGCCTCGGAATTTACACTTGCTTTTTTGTTTAAGCTCTTTATTCCCCAATTTACTGCGGTCATCTTTCAAATTTCTTGTTTTTGATACTTTTGATCCTGAAACAAAGATTTACCAATGTTACAAAGGTGTAAGCTCAGACCAAATAAAATGAGAAGACGCCGCGCCGCGAACAACAAAAGTGAAGCCACACAAAACCGTGCTCCTGCAAGTAAACATACGCGCTCACGCACACATCTACACTAAAACCATGCTCATCGCTCTTAGTACGAGTCTTAAAAATAGAATTATGCCTTCCTGTGTAGTGAAAACTTGTAAAAACAGCAGCAAATCACATAAAAATTCTCACGGAATCACTTTTCACTTGTAAGTACTTCAAATAGCATCGTTTCTTAATTATTATACTATGAATTTAGGTTACTCGGAACACACAACCTTAAAACCTTCGACACACACATAGATAAAAAGGTGGCTTCACTTTTATTGTTTGCGGCGCGGGGTCTTTTCTTTTTATTTGGTCTGAGCCTTACACAAAACAATAAAATAATCTACGGACCACTTACAACTTGACGGCAGTTATTCGACCCTTTCAGCCATTTTGCGAGTTGTCAGTTTTACCAAGCTTGGGCGAGTGAAGCAGGCTTTTTAGGCATCACTTAGAAGTACACGAGTATTACACAATACACATACATACCTACTCTACTAATCTCGGCAGGTTCATATAATAATTACCTATTATAAAGCGTTATCTATTTGGCTCATATTTGGCTACCATAACTATACCTGCTTTCGCGTATTTCCTGGTCGGCGATGATTTTCTGGAGCTTCCTCGTAAGGTCTCCTCAGTGAGTTTACCTGACATGTAAAAATAAAAACTATTTTAGGTTTGTGTTTGTTTTCAGGCAGATACTGTCGCAGGTGACCGCTGGCACCTTCGGCGAGCGCAGAGGGCGCGATACCGAGAAAAAAGGTTTTTGTGGCAACTAGTGCAAAGGCACCACATAAGATGATCAAATAAAATCAGTCAAGTGCGAGTTTAATTCGCACATGAAGGGTTCCATACCATCGTACATGTAGGTACATAAATGTTTATTATAGGTGGCATAACAATAAACCTATATTATAGGTGGCAGCACGTTCCCAATTTAAATCAAGCAAAACATTCAAAATGAAACACGTCTGTCTCATCTATGAGGATTCCCTTAATTTTTAATTTTATTGTTAGTTTTGTACAAATCAGTAAATAATAGATCGTCGAAAAAGAAATGCACAAACATACTAGAAAAACCAAAAATGTGCAAAAAGTCACTCGACTACGAACGTTAAACATTTTTTTGTATGGGGCCGCCTTTTATTTTAAAATATAAATGCTTACTCAGTGAAAATTTCAACCCTACCTATTACGGTTCATGCGTTAAGTACAGCCTGTTGACAGACGGACGGACGGACGGACGGACAGACGGACGGACGGACAGCGGAGGCTTAGTACCGAATAGAGTCCCGTTGACACCCTTCGGGTACGGAACCCTAAAAAAACGGAACCCTAAAAAACAGAAGGTAACATTGTGCGCTAGCCGCCCTCAACTCCTTCGTTTATTCCAAGCACTCACTCAAAATGAGTAGGCATTGCTTTGATGGTACGGTCATGAGTACAAATTCACTTCTCTCAAACGGTTAATCAAAGCATCGTGATCGTGAGGAAACAGGTATATCGTACAACTTAAAAAAATCATGTGTCAAGTGCCAAGTGCTGAGTCAAAGAAGCCATTGAGGCGTACTTTAAATCCTTTCAGCACTGGTTGAAGAGATCTAGTGACACAACTAGTAGTCTCGAAATCCGTAACGGTATCTTATCTGTAGGCATGTAGCTAGGTACTTCAGCTTTAGACATGGGTATGAATAAACGGACCGCAAATCTTCTCTAGTTTCTCCCGCAACGGTCGCAGCAGCAGATTTACAGCATACAGTTTATTATCATTTATAAATCCGTGTTTGGTCATGTCCACTGAAGCAGTCTTTTTGTAGCAAATCTTCTGAATAAAGTCCTTTGTTTTCGTGGACATGTTGCTATGGCGAGAGTGGGTATCGTTGATTACTTTAGGCTTGTTTCTACGCTTGAGAAGATTCATTAGTATTTATTGTGATGGTTTACAACATTGCTAATTTTTTAGTACAAGAGAAATCTTTTGAAATATGTTTGTTGACTGTGAACGCATTTCATAAAAACTGAAGACCCGTTTTTTTTATTTGATTGACAACTTGTACCTATGACATCAAGCGCCGGCCGTCTGGCACAGATAAAACAGGGGAAAAAACTGACTGCGTTGATGACACTGATCTTTAACCACAATGGAATTCATCTAAACAGTTCTGAATACATAGGTACTTATGTATAAAAACCGCAAACCTGAAAACCCTTATTCATCATTATACTTGTAATATTCTCATGCGCAGCTATTTACAGAAAGTATATTATACTAGCAGCCGCCCGCGGCTTTGCTCACGCGGTACCCAGATAAAAAGTACCCTATGTCCCATTCCAGCACACGTAGGTACCTACTAAGCACAAAAAAGTCGAGCAGTTCAACTATACTGCCCTTCCTAAAGACCACATAGTAACCTACCTGCAGTGTTAACAGTCCAAAATATTATCGCAACAATTTTTTTAGACGCTAATGAATGTAGTGTAATTTGACATTAACAGTTCCTCTTCCATATGTTTTGTATCATCTATTACTAATCTGTGGTATCATCGCTGTCATATGTCAAAATAAAATTCTATTTTATTCTATTTTTCATGAAAAACATGCCAAAAATAAAGAATTTACAATTGACATCAACTAAATGAGAAAAATCGGCTCTTTGATTTGATATAGGTTATGTACAGTTTTAGACCAAAAATTGATTCCAGGTTTTCATCCCTTTTCACCCCTTTAGAGGTTGAATTTTGAAAAATCCCTTTTTAGTACAACCCTACGTACCAAGGTTTACCTACACTGAAAATTTCAAGTCTCTACGTCCAGCGGTTTAGGCTGTGCGTTGTCTGTCTGTCAGTCAGTCAGTCAGTCAGTCAGTCAGGACAAAGATTCTTATAATATAAGATTTATTTTATGTGCATGTCGTGGTCACCTTTATTTAGATGTGCACTAGATTTAGGGGTCCGTTTCATGTTAGCTTCATGTAATTGTTATATTTTGCTAATGAATTCTGAAAAATAACCTTTTCGAAAACTCAAAGTAACCTTTTCAACCGTATAAGACTACCAAGGAATTTTGGAAAGCTAAAAATCACCTAAAACTCTGGCAATACTGGGCAGCAGGCGCCTTGCGTTTCAATATTTTATGTGGTTTTAAAAAAATCGTATAAAAATGAATAGAACTTATTAGACTCCAATTTTTATAAGTTGTTCCAGATTTTATATAAAGCTGGAATTTAAAAATAAAGCTTATGGTAGTAGATATGTGTTTCAGTGTAGTATAATAATATGTTCCAGCATAGAATTAAAGCTTATGGGGTAAGTGTATTTTACATATATTATGAACTTTCTAAGAAACAACAGGTAGGTAGGTACCTATTTCAAGAGTAATAATTTTGAAATGTGCAATTTTCAACCCTTGTTTATCAAATATGTAAGTACTAATACATTATTAAAACTTTCGCAAAGGAGACCCATAAGCGGCGTTAAAGGTAGTTGTTTTGTATGGGAACTTTTAAACGGGCAGTGCTATTTACTTGAAACTTCGTATGGAAATCTTAAATACAAAAGAATTGGACACGTGTTTCAGATTTTTTTAATAAAACATTCAAAGAGTGCCCCTCTTTGAAGGTTTTATTAAAAAAATCTGAAAAGGGATGTCAATGTTAGTATGGCAATTTTTAACAGGCTGTACCTATGATTAGTTTGAAACTCTGTAGGTATGGATACTTATGATGTAGGTATAAGAAATGGCCACGTGTTTCAAGGTTTTGAAATATAACTCTCAATAAGTTGTAGGTAAAATGTGAGAGTTCATTTTAGTTCGCACTGCAACACTAATTTATCGCTCTTTAAATTGGGTTACGTAACGCCCACTTAAAACTATCTATCCTCAGAACAGCAAATCGGCTTCGTTGAATTTATTTATTATAATTATGTATTAACTCTATACTGCAGAAAATTACAGCGTGTGAATCATCATCATCATCTTCCTGCCCTTATCCTACTCTATGTGAGGTCGGCACAGCATGATCCTTGTATCATGTTGTAAAAGTTTTGGCTAAGGTGTTTTATGACCGGCCGCATGCCTAACGTCAACCCTCCTTGGGAATACTTGCTTATTGTAAAACTACAGCGTGTGAATCTGTGTAATTAAAGTATAGCTGAATGAGAGTAGAGGTTAACCAGGATTAAACAGTTTTATTTGTGACAGTGACATCCATTTTGGAAAACGTAACTTCTTTGAGTTGCGATCTACTCAACGCTAGATGACACTAGTGTCAATCTTTAAACTTAGTCATACACATTTATTTTTTTAATACTTTTTCGAGACATTTAGCTTTATTCCATTCAGTACAATAATAACGTTAATAATAAAACAAATATTTATGTAGTAATTTACATATCAATAAAATGTTATTTTTTTCTAGATTTACAACGAAACCTACCACGTGATACTTATTACATAACATCCGCTGTGGCGCTGTCATCGGTAGAATCATTTCCTTTACCACTGTGCGTCAGGCGCGGTGAGGCGTGTATAAAAGTGTGTTGATAGTTTCCATCGGATTAAAAACATGTAAGTTTACTTAATTCAATCTATTACGTTTAGTCAAAGAAAACTCTTTATACTTAGCTATTAATTTCATCCCTTGGTGCATTCATAAATATCTCGAACTTGAATTTTCCTTACGTAATGTCTAATGAAATTATGTTTGCACGTGACCTTGTCCCATTTTTCGTTGGGGATATATTTTCCATAAAATTCTATTACATAGTATCGTGTAATCGTATTTACGAGTCCTTTTTATGATTCAACTAAAACAAAAGCTAGAAATTCCCGGTTAGAAGTTATTGATTTGAATCAGTAATGGCCGTTCTTCATTTTAATTTCAGTTAAATATTTCTAACAATTCATAACTTGTAACAGTCGTACCTGTTATGTCAGTTAATTGTAACAAATGATAAGTTTTAAAACAAGTGAAAATCATCGATTTTGTTGTTACCTAACCTAGGCGTTGGACGTTTGCGGCATTCGGCAATGGCATTGATTTGACTATTCCTGACAAAAGGTCAGCGTTACTTTGGAACGCGCAGATAAAAACAAGTGCCCTTAGCTTGTTTTCTTATCGATAAAAGCAGATGTAATTCACTATTTAGAAAAACCAAACTGTGAGTGCCTTAAAAAAACCCGAAAGAAGCGGGGACGGGGTACTAGTGTATTTGCATTATCAAGGACTTTGCAGTTTTCACCCGGTGGTACCGAGGTTGAAGATATTTTCAACAATGTTTTATCTACACATGCGTAGGTTAGGTAGGTATATTATAAAATGGCGCATTTTCAAGAAGGCTATGCACTGCAGTCTTTTCCTCTAATCGTTACAATATTACTGCTGCACATCTGAACCTTCAAGGTACCTGTGATTTTTGAGCTGGGTGTCTTTCCTTAAAGCTATTGACAGAAATTAGTATAAAAAATAAATGAATTTTTGGTACTTTTCATAATAATTCACTCTAAGTAAACTGTTTGAGGTTAGGTTGTCATAGCTTACATTTAGGTAACTACATACCTACTAGCTACTACCTTTACTACTGGTTCTTGTGAACCAGTGTGGTGAAAGGATTTCAAGTGTGCTTCGAAGACTTGTTTCATGCACTTTGCATATTTTCAGGCACTGCCGTCTACTTTGATTAGTGGTGTTTAATATAATTATACTTAAATTGTAAGCATGTTATTTCAGAATAATGTTCTCATCCTTGCTGGAGTCGGCGCGGAACTCTCCGTTCCGCGGCCCCCTGGCGCCGGCCCAATGCCAGGCCTCCACACTCGCGCCACACACTGAACAGGTAACTATATCTACTTACTACTTTAAACTTCATCATTTCACCACATATGTCCATCTTGGACTTTAAATCAGGAGTGGCTGCAAGTTGCTTATGTTTACTTGTGGTTCAGTACACTCCGTTAGAGATCATCATCATCATTTTCCTGTCATTATCCCACTATGTGGGGTCGGCACATGATCCTTGGATCATGCTGTAAAAGTTTTGGCTAAGGTGTTTTATGACCAGCCGCCTGCCTGACGTCAACCCTCCTTGGGAATACTTGCTTATTGTATCTCATCATGTTGGAAGATACTATCCCTTAGTCGACTTTTACGACATGCTCGGGGAGAGAAGCAGCTGGACACATTCTTTGTTTTTTCTTTACTCCCAGTCCAGCAGAGAAGTATAGAAGAAGCAGCGTTAGAGATATGAGTGTGATATTATATATGTAGGTATCCACATTTAATACCTACCCACTGCAGGGTATAGGCCTCCTTTGTATTTTGCCGCCTCATGTTTATCTTATAACTTACACTGAACATAGTGTATAGAATGTAGTCTGTATAAGCTAGCTTCTACCTATGGTTGGTCTAGTGTAGTACATGACTAAAAAGTAGCTGAGGTCTATTGTATTCCAGGTAATGAGCTATGTCTATTCAAAGTTACATTCAAACCTGTTTTAACAATTATACTGAAATTGAGGTACAGACATATGGACTTACCCATAGATATTTTATCTCATGACGGGGTTGGTATTTTGTCGGCGTATGTAATGTATCTATTATTTGTTTCTGTGTGCATAAGCATGGGAGAGCTTGACCAAACCACAGTAGAATAATATTGCCATAGCTTATGCACAATATTCCAGCGTTAATTATCTATTTTGAGGGTTAATAGATACTTGATATCTCTCCAATGAAAGCTTCATCAAGAAGATGATGAGGTATACTATGACCAAGTATTTATACTTAGTCATAATAGATTCTTGCATTTCTTTTATTGTAATATCTGTTGGTCTATAATAACAAAAATGCAAGCATCTAATAAAATTTATAACCAAGTATTTATATCTCATAAAATAAAATAAAAAATAGTATTATCACACTCGTATCCCTAATGGGACGGACAGAGCCACAAGGTAACCACAGAATTTTTTATATCTTATTATGGGTATAACACCTATAGACAACCTAACAAAGATGGAACAAATGAAAATAATAATATTTAAAACACTGTGAAAGAAATAGACAGGCTTTTTGTTTTTTGTTGTAAAATCTACCATATCCATCTTGGGGCTCTTGGATCAGGAGTGGCTGTAAGTCTAATGATTTCTTATGGCTCTGCCCACCCCCTTTTAATATGCATGATAATAATTATATATATCGATCTATTAGTAGAGTAGAGTGACAATGTTGTGTTGTGAACAGGGAATGGCTGCGGCGGCGGTGGTTCTTGAGGACTCGTGCGAGTTCGCCTCCTCTAAATACTTCGCGCTGTGCGGGCTCGGAGGAATCCTCTCCTGCGGTGAGTGAAACTACATTTATTTAACACCCTAAGGGCGATTTTATAACCCTACTTGTTTTGTTAAAAGTTCTTTTGAACTAACAAACCTTTTAAAGGTTAAAATATGCCCTAAATGCTATTTTATTACACACTATGTATGTTTTCATCAATTAGCTTCAGCTCTGTTAGTAGTGGCTCTGTCTTCTCCGGGACAGGTTTTGGGTGCGGCTCCCACCCAGCATTCTTTATTTGATGAATTATGTTTGTTCTGTGTCTGGGTGTTCTTATATTTTCACATATAAGCATGTATTTACAATAAAAATGGGCGAAGAAAGACACAACAAGAAGGTTACACATGCCACTTCCCGGCTACAGTAATTTGCTACATAATAGCTTTTCTCCAAGGTTAGGTTTGTTCATTACTGAGACAAAATTATTTTATATGTGTGGTGAAAGGATTGAAGGGTGCCTCAAAGAGGTTCCTTTTTTCAAACTTAACTATATTCATAGACAAAACCTTTGAGATGAAGATACTGATTTACATACAGTTAATCTCAATTTTCCCTATAAAATTGTAACTCATTGGTACTCCATATTTGCTTCAGTCAAGTTTGTAACTTGGTCATTGACCCAAAGCAACATAACTTTTATGAAAAGTAGTAGTTACAACATAAAATTCTGGCTCAGAAAAATCTTTGTGTTGTAGAATTTTCTATTAATTACCATTTCTTCATTATTATAATGAGTTGAAATGAGTTTACTAATTTCCGTCTCCGGCTTTACTCCCTCTGTGTCCAGATAAAAGTAGCCCATTTCCTATGTTACGTCTTCTTTTAATTTTAGTTGTCCATAATGTTATTTTAGCATCCATACTATGTTAATGCCAAGTTTTATTATAATATCTTAACTGTTACACTATGGTAGAGGCACAAACATCTTCACATTGTCACCACCTCACAAACTTACATATTTACAATATTAGTAGCACCTTATTTAATTTAAAATATTCACTTTTAAATCTACAGTAATCCGTGCTACAATATCAAATCTATTCAGATTACATAGATATGATTTTTAGTAATGCCTGTCATAAAATGATAATACAGAGATCAGACGACTTTCACGAACTGTGATACTACTTTATTTTTTGCTCGGAACAATAAATACATGTATTTATTCTTCCAAGATTTTTTGTGACTATGACCTTGACATTTCTCCCTCACTTTTCAGTCTGTATGTCAATGATCTCATGGTCGAGCTCAGTAGCATGCGTGTCGGGTGAAAGGTTACAATAAGCAGGTATTTAAGAACCCATTGCATGTCCGTCTCATTAATGATGTGATGTCCCTGCGTAGGTATCACGCACACGGCCGTGGTCCCGCTCGACCTGGTGAAGTGTCGCCTGCAGGTCAACCCCGAGAAATACAAGAACGTCGTCAATGGATTCCGCGTGTCTGTTCGAGAGGAGGGCATGCGTGGTCTCGCCAAGGGATGGGCGCCCACCTTTATCGGGTACTCCATGCAGGTCAGTGCATTATTTATTGTATTCATTAGAATAGTCACAAACGAGGAAACCAATAAATCATAAACTTGAGTTTTAAGACATGTACCAAGTGCTTGAAAGGAGTCTTCGAGGTGGACGTTATCGCCTATATTGACCTGTTTCTAGTTAGCTGTACTCGCCATTTATTAATGATCTACTGGACAAATTATATCCATGTGAAATTATGGATATTTTTGAAAAAAAAAGAGTAAACCAATTTCTTGTTTAACTACATTTTTATAACATAGAATACGTCCAGCTGCTGCTCTCTCCGAGCATGTCGTAAAAGTTGACTAAGGAGTACCTAGTATCCTCTCCAAGTTGATGAACCTTTAAGGGCGATGGGCTGTTCACCTCTGACAGTGGTTAACCATATCCATCTTGGGAGTCTTGGATCAGAAGTGGATGCAAGTTTTCTTATGATTACTTGTGTCTCTGCCTACCCTATTAGGGATACGGGCATGATAATATGTATGTATGTACATTATTGTTTGTAATTATTCAAATAGCATCCGCTCGCATAGTACCTACCCGAAAAAAGTATTATGTTCCAAGTTTCGTCCAAATCCGTTGAGCTTTTATAGAGATAAAAAGGGGTACAAAAACATTTACACATAATCGGTGAACGAAAATATCGTGAGGAAACCGGTATGTCGTAGAACATAAAATGTTTAAAAACATTAATGTGCACAAAAGGAGCCTTTGAGGCGTACTTTAAATACTTTTACCACACTCGTTCGAAAGAACTAGTGACATGACTAGTAGTAGTATAAACTCACATTTATTCCACTAGCGAGTTGGATTACATAACTATAACCAAACAAGCCACTATGATTAGAACTCAAATCCAATTGTTCCTACCGAAGAACTATGTAGACTACATCACTATGAGTAACCATAACCTTATACTTCCTCAATTTCCACAGTCCCTTACAGCTTTTAACACCATTGTTCCTTCTAGGGTCTGTGCAAGTTTGGTCTTTACGAGGTCTTCAAGGTGGGCTACAACAACTTGCTGGATGAGGAGACTGCGTATACCTACCGTACGTTTGTTTACCTCGCCGCGTCCGCATCTGCAGAGTTCTTCGCCGACATCGCTCTGTCTCCACTCGAGGCCGCTAAGGTAACACACTTACATAATATCACGCCTGTTTCCCAGAGGAGTAGGCAAGGTCCTTCAGCCCGAGACCTTATGCCCGAAGATAGTATTATACTCATTGTGACTGAAGTGTGGGGTTTTCTGTAAACTTTCGATTGAAAACAACTCTGATATAAGGTGAATGCATGTCATTCAGTTTCAGCTGGGTTATAAAGAAAAAAGTAAACTATAGATAATTTATTTATACAGAGATATGTAGTAATATTGTGTATTATTATGTGTTAAGTGTTGCGATGAGGTAACTTTGTACTCACGCCTAGTACTCTTTTAGTGCACGGATCTCTGACTAAGCTGAGAGGGTTACATTTTTAGAGTTCCGTAACCGAAGGGTGCTAACAGGACCCTATCATTAAGCCTCTGCTGTCCGTCCGTCTGTCAGAGGGCTGTATCTCAAGAACCGTAATAGGTATAGTAAGAGAGTTGTAATTTTCACAGATTGTGTATTTCTATTGCCGCTATAACAGATAATAAAAATAAAAGGAGTCCCCATACAAGAAACATTTTTTTTATCGTATGTAAACGATCATCGAAGCTACCTATTTATAAAGCACATAATAGTAAAAGTCACATTAAAAAGTTCATGTACGATGGTATGGAACCCTTCTTGTGCGAATTCGAATAGCACTGAGTTTTTTTTCCTCTAATAGTGCACGAAAGGAGCCTCAAATAGGCGCAAACTAACTATCGTAAGAACTGTTGACATATGAATATTAGAAGTATTTTTCCAGAATGTGTTTTTTAACCAATGAAGAATCTGTGACTAACTTAAGCATTTCTTAACTATGTTTAGCACGATTGAACTCCAACCGTCTACAATGTTTACTATGTTGCTGTTGTGTGCCCGATGACGAGAACATGCGCTGGAGGGAAAGCGCGGCGGTCGCGGCTATGTCTGCCGCTCTGTGTCGTCTGCCTCACAGCGTGTCCGCCGCGCGCCCCGTGACACTGAGATTATGAGATCTGAGGGCTATTGCCAACAATTGAGGGCCAACTAGTTTTGTATCTTCTATACAAATAGAACGCACTATCATTGAGTTTTGAGGTATTTCAGCAAAATTATAATTTATAAGATATTTGAAATTGATATCTAGTTAAAACTATGTGCCTGCCTAGTAATGATCGCCTTTGAAATGATATTGTTCACAAGTCAGTCACAATAATTTGAAATTCTTACATTTCAGTAGCATCAATTCTTTTAGGATATTAGAATAGGGTTCCATTCTAAATCATCCGATAGTTGCTCAATATTATGTACTTAAATAAATAAATATTATCAGGTCCGAATTCAAACGATGCCTGGGTTTGCGACGACCCTGCGCGAGGCTTGGCCCAAGATGGTGCAAAACGAGGGCTACGGCACTTTCTACAAGGGACTCGTGCCGCTGTGGGGCCGACAGATCCCATACACCATGATGAAGTTCGCCTGCTTCGAGAAGACCGTTGAACTGCTCTACAAGGTATTGTATACTTTATTGTAAAATATTTTTAATATATTTGTTGTACACAGAGAAGACATTTTACAAAAATAAGAACAATGGGCGGCCTTATCGCTAAAAGTAATCACTTCCAAACAACGGCGGTGTACAAAAAGTCAAATAACTATAGTTGGTTAAAGCATTCTGCTGACTATAGGCGAAAGATGCGCGTTCGATAGTTATGGTAATATTATTACATACATAAAATCACGCTTGTTTCCCATAGGAGTAGACAGAGATCACGGATCTCTATCTGCTACGATCCTGACATACTTCTTTCGCTTCATTCACTCTCATTACATTCCTCATGCATGCTCGTCGGTTTAGGGTACTCTTGACCTGACCCTTTTTCAAAACGTCGCCGGTTTGGTCCAGGTACGTGCGCCGAGGTCTTCCCCTTCCAATGGTACCATTCACACTCTCCTCATACACCTGTTTCGTTAACATTCTTTCATTCATCCTCTTCATGACCGAACCATCTTAACATACCTTTCTCAATCCTCATCACTACATCTTTCATTCCACATCAGCATCACTCTCTTATCAAGTTATCACGCTATTACTCTCTCAAAGTTACACTCTTACACCCTTTTGGACGCCAAACTATTCAGTGTATGACCCATGTATCCTCACGCAAGGCACATTATTGCATACATACATATTATCACGCCTTTATCCCTAATGGGGTGGGCAGAGCCACAGGCAAACAAAAAAAAACTTACGGCCACTTCACGTTATTACATTAAACTAAATAATGTTACAAAAAGTAGTACTTTATTAACAGAAAGAAACTTACAACTAATCATCATCATCTCATCATCATCATCTTCCTGCCCTTATCCCACTGTATGTGGGGTCGACACAGCATGATCCTTGAATCATGCTGTAAGAGTTTTGGCTAAAACTAATACAAATATAATATACGAAATACAAAAGAAACAGTCGGGCTATCTAAAGGCCGTCTCAGTAGAAGTAGTTGTGTGGTCTCGGCGACTATTTTTTTACGCCGCTTCATGTTTAAACATCCATGGGGACCTTCTACACAGGCTTATAATAAAGATTTCACCATTGTTAGTCGACGCTGGACGTGATAAGAGAGTTGGGTCATTCCTAGCACTAAGACTTTCTTTGGCCATTCAACGCGGGATTGCAGCCAGTGAACCCACTCTGGGAACCTTGCCGAACGACCAACAATTTATATTTTAGTTTATTTCTATTTTACTATGTCATACAATATATTTTCAGCTCAATAGAATAGTACTAAAAGTGTGTATTTGTTTAGTTCGTGGTGCCGAAGCCCCGCGAGCAGTGCTCTAAGGGCGAGCAACTCGTCGTGACATTCGCGGCGGGATACATCGCCGGAGTGTTCTGCGCGATCGTCTCTCACCCCGCCGACACCGTCGTCTCCAAGCTCAACCAGGTAACATAACACTTGTACACTTGTGCGCTTGTCAACTTGTGACAGCTACAGGGACCGGCTAAAGAAAATAAAAGCTATTCTAATTAGTGGGGGGAGACAAAGTTCTGATTGGTCATATATAAGTGGAATAAGGGCAGGGAGATAATTGAGTTATGCCAATACCTAAATAAATTACCATAACCAGTTTAAGCTCAATTTACTAAGTACACAGTTTTAATTATTGTCACATTAATGGATGAGACGCGAGAGGTGCGGGTTCGAGTCCCGCCGCGAAAGAAATCTTTGTATGTTCTGCATCTGGGTGTTGTGGTATCATGGTTCTCGTAGTTTCTTATAATCACGACACGAGAGCCTAATGTGCGATCAGGCTCAGACCTATGTATGTGCCTGTTGGGGTATTATTATTATTTGTAATTTGATATGTAAATCATCCGAAACTAAACAACGCAAATAGCTTTTATTTTCTTTTGAAATTAATGTTCAACATATCTCATGGAAGGAACGATTACATAAAACCTTGGTCTGAAGTTGCGCACAGATTTCCAGGCGACATAAGTGCCGTAATTTATTATTGTCTATGAAACACATCGCATCTAGTCTAGATTTTTGCCTGATCTTATATAAGACAATGATGGAACATAGCTTTGTTGGGATAAAAGGATATGAAATCATCCCTTAAGAGATATATTGAATGTTTCTGAGCATCAGGCCCTGATTACCTTAACGATAATAATGCAATTCAGTGGTTCAGGATTATGCATGCATTCTATTTGTCAATTGCCTCTTCATCAATTCATAGAAAAGTAGAGAGAATTTCTTATCAATGTTGTTTAAATATCTTCACCTTTTTAATTTTTGGGATGTCCTAATTTTTATATAGCCTTGTACCAAATATATAGCATTGTATAGTTCTGCACAAAGTTGAATTTCTGTAGAGTTTATTGTAAATGAATATGGCGAAAGAGGACGAAAGCCACACAACAGGATTGTCATACTTTTGATAGACGCATGCCTTCTGTTTACACAACGGATATTTAAGATATTTATTATTAATCTGATGTAAATGTCGAGATTTATAGCATATTCAAATAGTTAGCAATAACATATTTGCATTCATTAGGCAAAAACCTTACTTAACAAATGTACTTCATATACATATTGTCAAACGTATATCAAAAGTGGTCAAACATGCTTTATATACTGTAAAAAATCATCAAACGTATTTCAAATTTAGACAAAATGTCAAGCGTATTTCAAACATAGACAAAAAATGTCAAACGTATTTCAAATATAGACAAAAATGTCAAACGTATTTCAAATATAAACAAAAATGTCAAACGTATTTCAATTATAAACCAAAAATATCAAATTTATTTCAAACATGGCCAAAACTTTCAAACGTATTTCAAATATAGACAAAAATGTCAAACTTATTTCAAATATAGACAAAAAGGTCAAACATATTTCAAACATGGACAAAAAATTGTCAAACGTATTTCAAACATAGAAAACAAATTGTCAAACGTACTGTTTTATGGTCGACGAAACGCACTTTTCAGTGCGATTGATTCTGAAAAGAATCGAAGAAAGCAGAATACATGGACTGAAGAAGGAACATCTGAAGCAAAGAAGACTTGGTCGAAGCCTGCCATGTGCCACATGAAATCCGCACTTTTCAGTGCGACTATTCTGTTTCACGACAAACGCACTTTTCAGTGCGACTATTCTGTTTCTCGACAAACGCACTTTTCAGTGCGACTATTCTGTTTCACGACAAACGCACTTTTCAGTGCGACTATTCTGTTTCACGACAAACGCACTTTTCAGTGCAACTATTCTGTTTCACGACAAACGCACTTTTCAGTGCGACTATTCTGTTTCATGACAAACGCACTTTTCAGTGCGATGTGATCCAGAAGTGAGAAGAGCGCTGAAGAAAGAATTCTTGGACCTAGACATCTACTGAAGAAAGAACATCTGAAGCAAAGAAGACCAGTCGAAGATTGCCAGATGCCACATTGTGGTGTATAAAATCCGCACTTATCAGTGCGACCGTGGTTCGCTTGAGCGAATCTATTTTGTTTCACAAAAAAACGCACTTTTCAGTGCGATTATGTTTCGCATTAATGAATCAATTTTTGTTTCTTATACAAACTGTAGCATAAAAAAAGTTACCTGATTGCTGGCGGTCGTCTTCAATTCATACGGTAAACAGGCCAATTTTAGTTAACCAAAAAAACCTCAAAGGTAGAAAATATGTGTCAACCGAACTGGTTCGAATAAAGTGACATGACTATATAATGATATAGTAGTAGTAAAATAAATTGTCTATTCCCTGGCCAGTCATGGCCGTGGTAGACTACGCGCGTTGTAATAGTTAGACATAGGACGTAACACATTGACGAACACCAATGAAAACATCAAACAATATTTAAAAAAATACAAAAGATAATTATTATTTAAAACAAAACTTTTAATGATACGAAATAAAATAAAACCTTAGATGATTGTAAATTCGAAAAAGACAAACTTAAATTGCAATTTGTATGCATGTTTTTGCCATACTTCCTAACGTAAATTCAATATTTGTGAAGATATATGAATGTTTGAGCGATAAGAACTAAAGGCTAAAGATTCAAAGTTTGTGAGGGTGTTTGGATGTTTGTGTGATAAGTACTAAAGAAATATAATATAATGTTTGTGCCATAGTACTAAATAAATTAAATACAAAGTTTGTGAGGATGTTTGTGCCATAGTACTAAATAAATTAAATACCAAGTTTGTGAGGATGTTTGCGCCTTAGTACTAAATAAATTAAATACAAAGTGTGTGAGGATGTTTGTCCCATAGTCCTAAATAAGTTAAATACAAAGTTTGTGAGGATGTTTGCGCCATAGTACTAAATAAATTAAATACAAAGTTTGTGAGGATGTTTGTGCCTTAGTACTAAATAAATTAAATACAAAGTGTGTGAGGATGTTTGTGCCATAGTCCTAAATAAGTTAAATACAAAGTTTGTGAGGATGTTTGCGCCATAGTACTAAATAAATTAAATACAAAGTTTGTGAGGATGTTTGTGCCTTAGTACTAAATAAATTAAATACAAAGTTTGGGAGGATGTTTGCGCCTTAGTACTAAATAAATTAAATACAAATTTTGTGAGGATGTTTGTGCCATAGTCCTAAATAAATTAAATACAAAGTTTGTGAGGATGTTTGTGCCATAGTACTAAATAAATTAAATACAAAGTTTGTGAGGATGTTTGTGCCTTAGTACTAAATAAATTAAATACAAAGTTTGTGAGGATGTTTGCGCCTTAGTACTAAATAAATTAAATACAAAGTTTGTGAGGATGTTTGTGCCTTAGTACTAAATCAATTAAATACAAAGTTTGTGAGGATGTTTGCGCCATAGTACTAAATAAGTTAAATTCAAAGTTTGTAATAGTATTTGGATGTTTGTGCCTCAATCACTCTGTAATGGCTTAACATATTTCAATTTAACTTGGAATAATGCATGTGCTGGAATCACATAGACTTTTTTCTTATCTTGCACCACGCTAGCAAATTCGCATGCGGAACCTAGGAAACAATAAATATTACTGATATAAATGCTAATTTTTGAAGAATATGAAAATGTTTGTGCCACAATCACACCGCAACGGCTAAACGGATTTGGATGAAACTTGGAATATACATAACATATAGGCTATTTTTTATTCGGGTACCACGAGATCGAAGCATTGGGCAGGGCGGCTAGTTCACCAATAAATCTACCGTTAAAATATCTTGAAATCACTTTCAATATTACTTATTGCGTTTATCTTTAATTTTAGTTCATTTTTACTTATCTGATCTTCGGCTGATCACCTATCACCATGGTTCATGATATCCACCTTTGGATTTTAATTCAGGAGTGGCTGCAAGTTTTTTATGATTACTTACTTGTAGCTCTGCCCACTTACGGGCGTGATAATATGTATGTATGTACGACATGCTACGGGGGGATGATAAGTAAGTGTCAGGCAGAGACTCAATGGATGGATTCGATTCCCACTCTTATACAAATTACTTATTGCTGGTTATCTAAACTTTTATTTTCCCGAACCATGATGTTGCTGAATAGTCGTTTCTGATACTCATGGAGTAGGAAATCAGGAGTGCATAAAAATGGAAAATTCTGTTTTTATATGAGGTTGTCATTTTCCGAGGAAAAAGGTATCAAAAACAAAAATAAAAAACATATATCCTCTTAAATCAAACGCATATACTTTCTCCGTTTCGTCGTAGGTAATTTATAAATGTGAATAAACCAACTTTCTTACCACGCCTAAACCGCAAAAAATATCAATGTTGCACCTTCAAGAGAGATATGATATTTTAATGATAGATAACATAGAAATGGCTACATCTTGCCTCGAAAAAAGTATCTATGCTAACGAAGTCGCGGGCAATAGCTAGTCATCTAAAAGGTAATTGTGTTGTAGCTAACTAGCTATTGAGTTTCTATGTAGTAAATAATAATTTGTGTTGGTATAAAATAATATGAAATGAAGACGATGGTCACAAATGTCGGATAATTAAAAAAAACACCTTATTTTAAATAAAACTTTGACGAGGTCGTCAAACGCACTTTCCAATGCGAACACTTTTCGCAGTAGTGCATCAAACCTGTTTCTTAGACAACGAACTTTTCAGTGCGTAGGTGTACGTGCGTGTATGAAGTACGATTAATTAAAATATTTAATCAACTATTTCGTTTATTTACTGTTAATTATATCCGTTGTGTGAACAGTTGAACCTATTGTATATTGCTTTACGTGTAAATGTTACTGAGCCTATCAAGCATTCACTTCGATTCATCGACTCAAGACAGAACGCACTTTTCAGTGCAATATGACACTGCATGCCACTGCAATGTTTGTTTCATTGACATACTACTACTTCTACTAGACCAGAATATTGACTGACGACCGCTAACATTAGGAAATTTATGAAGAATGCTGGAATCTAAGAAGCCTTGAAATTTTTCCTAAAGACCTTTCTGCGCTCTTGTGCTGAAGAACATCGAGACCCATAAACTAAACATCAAACGTACTTTTCAGTGCGAATATGTTTCGCGGCACCGAACAAATCCTATTTCTTAGACAACGCACTTTTCAGTGCGAACAAGTTTCGCAGCAGCGAACAAATCCTGTTTCTTAGACAACGCACTTTTCAGTGCGAACAAGTTTCGTAGCAGCGAACAAATTCTGTTTCATAGACATCGCACTTTTCAGTGGGAACAAATTTCGCACCAGCGGACAAATTCTGTTTCATAGACAAACGCACTTTTCAGTGCGAACAAGTTTCGCAGCAGCGAACAAATTCTGTTTCATAGACAAACGCACTTTTCAGTGCGAACAAGTTTCGCAGCAGCGAACAAATCCTGTTTCTTAGACAACGCACTTTTCAGTGCGAACAAGTTTCGCAACAGCGAACAAATTCTGTTTCATAGACAAACGCACTTTTCAGTGCGAACAAGTTTCGCAGCAGCGAACAAATTCTGTTTCATAGACAAACGCACTTTTCAGTGCGAACAAGTTTCGCAGTAGCGAACAAATCCTGTTTCTTGGACAAACGCACTTTTCAGTGCGAACAAGTTTCGCAACAGTGAACAAATTCTGTTTCATAGACAAACGCACTTTTCAGTGCGAACAAGTTTCGCAACAGTGAACAAATTCTGTTTCATAGACAAACGCACTTTTCAGTGCGAACAAGTTTCGCAGTAGCGAACAAATCCTGTTTCTTGGACAAACGCACTTTTCAGTGCGAACAAGTTTCGCAGCAGCGAACAAATTCTGTTTCATAGACAAACGCACTTTTCAGTGCGAACAAGTTTCGCAGTAGCGAACAAATCCTGTTTCTTGGGACAACGCAATTTTTCGCGGCGGTAGTTCTCATGCGTTCATCAAGTTGTTTCGGTCGTACAGCTTTTAATTTACAACGGGAATAATATGTTATTTTTTTTTTTTACTCCATGCTAAGGAGAGTAATGAACTTGAGTTGTGTGTGTGTGTATCATTCTTTAGGCTGTGGCTGTAGCCAGAACGGCTGGACGGATTTTTACAAAGTATGAGGTGTTATTGGATTTGTTTGAATCACGAGAGCGTAAAAAAGTATGTTACCACCACCAAAGTATGCAGTAAAAAACCGATATTTTTAATAGTATACTGTAGGCAGTGACTTCAGTCATACACTAGATGGCGCTAGTTAGTTCGGGTTATAGTGGGGGGTTATAATTTTATAGTCTCATAAAATATATTCCAACGTTCAAAGGTTCAACAAGTCAAGAGTTCATTTAGGTATGTATGTTTGAGCAGGGAATTTTTAGTTGTAGCTTTTATTTTTGTGTCAACGAGCTTAATTATCATTGTGTGTATGTTTGGGCGTTGCGTTTTAATTCTAGCTTTTACGGTGTTAATGTCAACGTCAACAATATAAGAAATTAGGTATGTATGTACATATGTATGTTTGGGCAATGAATTTTTAGTTGTAGCTTTTATGTTTGTGTCAACAAGCTTATGTATGTGTATATGTTTGGTCGGTGTGTTTTAGTGCTAGTTTTCATGTTTGTGTCAACAAATATGAAGGGCTCATGTATTTGTATATGTTTGGGCATTGTGTTAGCAACTGTGAAATCCTTAGTGTGTAGTTTTATTTATGGTTAATGGTTTTATGTTTATTGTTACCTATATCCAGAAGGTGCTTGTGTACCTAAGTTCAAAGAACTTTTAAAAACGATTGATTTACCAATTTTGCGGTGTAGGATAAAACAACTTAATGAACGCATTTATTATTATTTATTTATTCAAACAATACTGACAAGTCACTAGATTGAAGAGTAATCTATCGGCCAGCGGTGCTGGCTTCATCTGTGGATGTATGTTATTTCTTTATTTATTTGGCTTTTCTTGCTTCTTCACTTGAAACAGACGCATAGTCCCCCTAATGCAAATATTGACTTTTTAATTTCATTGTTTTATTAATGATAAAAGTGGTTAAATTGTCTTTATCGACGCTCCCTTATAGCCGATTTACATGTGCAGAAATTGGCTGAGTTGACTAGTTTGATTCCAACTGAGATGAGATAAAATATGCTGGTTCGATTCCAACCAATGATTGCAGAACGGGTTTGTTTCCTGACTAAACATTGAATTTTATTGTATGCTCAACTTTAGTGGGATAAGCTTCCTACAGCAAATTGACACATTTGGCTGAGTTGACTGAGTCTGTATGATTCCAAGTGAGACGAGATTGCTGGTCGATTCCAATAAATTGAAGAAGAGTGGAATTTACTATATAAGCATTATTGATTAGTACTAGTTGTTGCGAACCAGTGCGGTGAAAGGAATTAAAAGGTCTGGTACACTCACACTAACCTACAACATCAAAACTATGTTGAAACTTACTCTTGCTTTGTAATCTGTAGGACAAGACAGCGACGGTGGGCTCTATCATCGGCAAGCTGGGTATGGCCGGCGTGTGGAAGGGACTCGGGCCCAGGATCATCATGATCGGTACACTCACCGCGCTGCAATGGTTCATCTACGACGCTGTCAAGGTATGTTCTACCTACTACTACAAAGGCATTTACTTTCTATACTAGATGATTTATACAGCATCAGGAGGCAACTTTCTTACCTTATAACATAACTAGCTGTAAACCGCGACGTTGTCTGCGTGTTAGAAGGATATTTCTGTTTCTGAGAATGTTTGTATGTTTGTGGTTCAATCATGCCATACCCACTGTTTTTATCTGTGATCAGCTATTTGGCAATGAGTAGATGTGTTGAGTGCTGTTTGGCGTGTGAGTATGGCTCTATTTTCGACGATTTAGTTGTAGAATGCTGTGTCGTCTAAGCCTTTTCCGAGGAACCGGTTCCATTAGCCTCATAGCCAGGCTGTTTGGATGACTCAAAAGTCTGCTCATGTAGGCAATCTCCACACGCGCAGCCTCCTCTTTAACTGTGCAAACTTTTAGCTAGAGAGTAATTTGTTGCAGGGGTTGCAGTTAGATTCTCGAGCTATTCTTGTAGGGTTAAGTCTTCTTTTTTTATCATGATTTTAGAGTAATAGGGTAATCTCTATTAACAGAAAGAAACTTACAACTAATACAAATATAATTTACAAAATACAAAAGAAAGAGTCAGGCTATCTAAAGGAGTTTAGAGTTGTCTGGTTGCCTTATTAAGCTCCTCTTTGTCCTCTTTTTCTGCTTGTGTGCCAGACTCTTCTTAGTTGTCTTTTTTCTAAAAGTTTAGTCTTGATTTTTTATTTCTGTGGATAGATTGAATTGTTTTGATGTAGTATTTAGTTCAGGAGCCCAGCACGCCTCTTGAACTAGATTTGTGAAATACTTTGAAGATTGAAGTATGAAGATTTGTTAAAAAGTGATAGCGAGACGAATAAGAGAAGAGAGTGAGGTATCACAGAACGATAATATGTTGAAAGTACTCAGCTTTGTCCTCTATTGCTATGGTAGCTGCTTGAATGTGTTCTGTTTGAAATGGAGGGAGCACAGGTGGTGCTTGATATAACTTTTAACAATAATTGCCCCAGCATGCGCTGAGCCATCTGTGATACACTGAATTTAATTGCATAAAATTGAAAAACTTTGCTTATAATGCTACTTTTTTCTGGGTATGAATCAACTAGTGAAATATTCTTATATAGTCTTATGTGGCTAGAGTCGCATGGAAAAGCAACAGAGTAGCAATTCTTGTTCTAACACAGTAACACTAGAAGTAGTAGAAGTAAAAAAAAAATTGTTCCATAAAATCACGGGGATCACTTGGACATGTCTTAAATCTACATTGCATTTACAAGTTACAGTAGCCATGTTTTACCAAAGGTTGTATTGTCTGTATGGATTATTTAAAAAATATTAATAAAGTAGTGATAGGGAGAGAAGGGAATGGAAGAACAGAACTATGCTGTGCAAGGAACAAGAAAATTATGCTAATGATTGTGTATTTTAATTTTTTGTCTTGAATTTATCTTACTTATATTATAAATGCGAAAGTTTGTGAGGATATTTGGATGTTTGTGCTTCAATCACGCCTAAACGCCTGAACGGATTTGAATGAAACTTGGAATATACATAGTACATGTGCTGAATTAACATATTTTTCATCCGGGTTCCACGCGAGCGAAGCCGCGGGAGACAGCTAGTTTTAATATAAAGTAATTGTATGTTTTTATATGCTAATAATGTATGCATATAGTAGCGCCATCTAACGGCATAGTTTCCACGACCACAACTGACTCTGGAAATATATAGATAGCGCCACCAGTCACTACGAATCTTGTATTCTATATTATTAACTAACATACAATGACGCTTGTTCAATATCTATGAAACTACAGCTGATTCTATGATTATAAAACAAACCAATTGTTCCTACTGAAGTAACATGTGGAACTATACTCGCAAATGAGGCTTAGTAATTTTGAAAGGATATCACAGTGTAACATTTGTGTGTAATAAACGTTATCTTGTAGGTATGGCTGAGGATGCCCCGCCCGCCGCCAGCCGAGATGCCAGAGTCGATGCGCAAGAGACTAGAAGCAGAGGAGGCAGGCAAATCCAAGTGAAACTAGTACATATTAATTTATTTTTGTCACTATCGACCGCGCCACATAATTATACTAGTGCATTGTCTAACCGGAAAGAATATGAAACGTGCCGTTTCTTTTAGAGGACAAAGTATTATGTGTCTACAAATTCATAGACTTTTCTTTTATAAGAACGCTTATCGATTGAAATGGCTTACTTAAGTTGTCAAGATGGTCCTTAAGTATTGTTTTTCATAAACTTGTTTTTGTCATATATGAAGCCTCTTTGGCGGCTTTGTATTTTAGGTGACGGTCGTCACATGCAACGGTACTTGCTAAACGGGCGATAATAGGATATTAAGTGATATTCAATGTATGATATTAGGATGGTTCTGGCAAGTCCGTCGTGTGATGCTAGTGAATTTGTTCCACAAAGAGTATGTATGTTAGATGCGATTTGATTACCATGTTACAGTATATAAGCATAACAGATCATGTTAATTTATTTTGATGTAATAAATTTTATTTTTTATTTATTTATTTTCGTTATTTCTTATGTACATATATTGGTATGTATAGTAGATTAAACTATGTATTACAACGTTGATTGGAGACTAATAAAGTAATAGATGGATCACATTGTTTTAATGCAATCTACACTGGCCATAGTCCGAATGACGTTGAGTTTGGGTAGAATTACTAAATTATCAAAAATTACATAATCAGTTGTATTTATTCTATCATTATCTATTTGTTACGCCCGAAAAAACTATTATTTTAGTTTTCAGATGAGTAACTTGTAAATACCGTTAGATTGTAAGCTGACGAACATCTGCTTGGATCGAAATGAGTAGGTTATGTTAGTGAGTGAAAAATTACGCGCGAGGCAAGTGCCGTGGCAGCGGCCGCCCCGTAGCGCCAGAAATTTAAAGCACTTCATTTGTAATCAGAATGTTACAATCTTTTATTCTTCGCATTTTATAGGTCACGTGAACTCCAACCAACTTTTTGCATTACGTGAAAGTAATGTACTTTCACATCACTTTTAGGTTCAAATAAGTAAAACAATGAAGGAACATTCTGTTTTATGTAGCGAGCGTCCAATGACAGCTGCTGTAGAATAATAATTCTACAACTGTCATTGGACGATCTTATTCCAGGGCTCTAATTGAACGACGGTGAAACCGCCCCTCCCTTCCCTCAATTTTATATAAATAAAGGTGCACTGAAATTACGTATCACTGTCCGAAACCGTGCCAAGTTCATCCTTGGCCGTCTACATCCCCTCTTATGCGAGAAGAGTAAAATGTCTCTTAGAAATAAGATGACACTTTACAAAACTTGCATAAGACCAGTCATGACGTACGCCTCCGTGGCGTTCGCCCACTCCTCTCACGTCCCAAAACTCCAGAAGGTGCAAAATAAATTTACGCGCGTCGCCACAGGCGCGCCTAGATTTATGCGCAACATCGACCTTCATCGCGACCTCGGTTTAGAGTCCCTAGCCGCACACATAAAACTCGCCTCCAGGCGGTTTTATGATGCGGCCCCCCATCACCCGAACCCTCTCGTCTCCACGATCCCCGACTATCCCACCGTCAAACCACCTGACGCCCCTAGGTCCCTCCGTAGGCCAAGACACGTTCTTGGAGACCCCGATGACGAGATCACCTCCGCTAACGCGGAGGGGAGCCCGCCGTCACGCCGACGTAGGTTCAACTAGACACCATCACACCACACCGACTCCGCCGGCGGAGTCGACGTTTCTCTTCTCGCTCGCCCCCTCCGGGCGCAGCCGTTAGATTCTGCATTCAGGCAACAGCCCAAGCCGAGGTTCGTACCTAAGTGGTGCCCTTGCGCTAGTTGCCACAAAAACCTTTTTTCTCGGTGTCGCGCCCTCTGCGCTCACCAAAGCCCGGTAACGCTGCCAGCGGTCATCTGAGACCCACAGCATTATATTCCGTCCGAAAAAAAAAAAAAAAAAAAAAAAAAAAAATTACGTATATTTAGATGGAGTCGGAGTCGGGAGTCGGGCAGTCGGGTTCTTCCGATACATAATAGTGGTGTAATAATAATTATCTAGGGGTACGCTCGCTACGTACCTGGTGGTAGTGAGTGATTAGTGGTAGGTTAGGTATCTAGCTTAGATAGGTAGGATTAGATTATAACGTTGTTGGGGTCGTGTCGTGTTTGTGTTTCGTGTCTCTGGCAGTTGTTTGCTGGGCAGTAAATTCAGTTCAGCAGACAGCAAGAAAGAACACACCTCTACTACACACGCCATAGAGGTATGGAAACCATGTTTTTTTTTATTTTTTATTTTTTTCTTTCTCTCTTCCTTTTTATGAAACATTGTGTTTTGGTTTGGTTTGGTTTGGTGGTTGTGATTTGTTGTTGACGCTCTTTTTGCTTAATGAAACATTTGACGCGTTATACGCGTATTGAAATATTTGTTAGCCCTGAAAAGGGCTTTTTGGTTGTCCGCATACGCTTCGTAGGCACGTAACGTACGCAAGCAAGGCGAGATTCTCTCCTGCCAGCCCCTGCCTGCAGGCCGGCGCGACGCGACGGGACGCGGCGCGGCGCGGCGCCTGAGCTGAGCTGCGGATGAATCGACACCCACGAGAAGGTGTAGGTGCGCGCACCTATGACACCTACTTCTTGGATGCGGACGCCTTCTTGCCGGCGGCCGCCTTCGACTTTGGCGTCGCCGCTGCCTTCTTCGGTTTGGGTGCCTTGGGTTTTTTAGTGGGAGGCTTTGCGGTCTTCTTAGCTTTGGGCGCGGCGGCGGCGGACTTCGCCTTGGCCGGCGAGACGGCGGCCTTCCTCGCTGCCGCCGGCTTCCTCTTCGCTGCGGCGGCGGCCCTCTTGTCCTTGGGCGTCAACTTGGCGGCTTTAGACTTTGACGGCGAGGCGGCGGCGACGGTCGCCGCCTTCTTTCTCTTACCTCCTGCGGCGGCGGCGGCGGCTGCGGCCGCGGCCGCGGCTGCCTTCTTCGATTTCGCCGGCGATAATGAAGCGGCGGATTCCTTCGCCTTCGAGGCGCCGGACGCTTTCTTGCTGGCGGCGGATTTGGCGCTCTTAGATTCCAACTTGAACGAGCCCGAAGCGCCGGTGCCCTTGGTCTGGATGAGGGCGCCCGACTCGACGGCGCTCTTTAGGTATTTCCTTATGAACGGAGCTAGCTTCTCGGAGTCGACCTTGTATTCGGCGGCGATGTATTTCTTGATCGCCTTCAGCGAGGATCCGCTGCGCTCCTTCAGTTCCTTGATGGCGCTGTTCACCATTTCAGATGTCTTCGGGTGGGTGGGCTTCGCTTTCGGCTTCTTAGCGGCGGCGGCGGAGGCCTTTGGCTTCTTGGCGGGTGTCGCCGGGGCTGGTGCCTCTGCAGCTACTGCGGTATCGGCCATATTATTAAATTTGTGAGTTTATTTAACACTTTTAACACAACAACGACAACTCGCGAGGTCTCGGAACGTTAGTTCGGAGAGAAATCGTAGAGATGGCGCTAAAAAAAAATTAAATTAAAATCGCTGTAAAAGGCAAGACTGTAAAGAGAACGGCAGAGCCGAGAGACTATTTCTCGTAGGAACGCTTCCAACTTTTCACTAACATCGGTCTAATTAAATTTGATTTTACACAGATTTACATACTGTTCAACATTTTCCAGATGAGCGGATGCCTTCCTTTTGAACATGATCATCTTTATTTGCAACTTTCACGTTCAGAAATTTTCAACTTTCCGAGATATGATAGTTTTTTTTCAACACTGGGGAGCTCCGGTTGGTCGGCTCGTGTTTAAATTCATTTTTTATCTATTAGATTATATAAATTAACTCATAACAGTCGACAAATAAACTGCGAACATATCAATTTCAACATGTAGCACCATAACAATCTAGATCACATATATTTTGCAATAAATAACTTCGAATGTTCGAACGTTCATAGAACACTATGCACAGATTCCTACAGAAACACAGCCCGAGAACCTACTCAAATAGCATAATTCCTATAATATTAATCTAACATAGCTTTATATCAAGTCTATTATGATAATTCTTTAAGAAATCTAACATAATTCAACATCTAAACCTGCAATTAACACGCCAGACGCCCCGAATGCAGCAACATCTAACTAAACTCTCTCAGTCCCAGCTGCTCGTACTTTTGTTAGCTGTTCGTTTTATTGTAGCTTATTATTTATTTAATTTACACTATTCACTAAAATAGTTTCTTAATAATTGAAGGTAAACATATAATAGCTGTATATTCATCGAAATATGCCAACATCTAAAATAGAATTCATTGCAATCGGCATGCACGTACACTTAGCAGAGTAGCCCATGCTTGTAGGTTAAGTTAAAATAATGTTAGTAGGTAAGTGCTTAATGTTTTGGTATCATAGTCATTGAGCATCAACTATATTAAACGCCAAAAAAAAAAGAAATATATAAAAAATATATATATACATTTTTATTTGTACTTCCCCCCTATTGTAGGTTACAGCTTCTAAAAGTTATCAGAAACTTAGTAGGCAGGTCTACATATCTAACACAGTTCGCGGTAGCGGGAATTTGTGAGAGTCTCTTTCTTATTGAATTATTGGTAGGTACCATGGTACTCTTTATTTTCTGATACCCACGACACAGGGAATAGGGAATCCTAGTGTGGGGTCAGGACTATGTATGTATGCGACTGTTGGTTGTTATTATTTATTATTATTATTATTAAGAAGAAGATACGTTTGACGTTTTACATTTAATGTCATCGAGAAACAGTTCTCTGTAGGTAACGAATCATATGCGGCCCTGAAAAGGGCCTTTTTAAATGGTCGGTCGGTGTGGTCGGAATAAAACCAGCACACACCCACCTATTCGGGGATAGAAGAGTTAACCCCCGAAACCATACAGGGTGCGTCCCTGGCGTTTCAGAGCGTAGACTACGTCCATGGCGGTGACGGTTTTCCTCTTTGCGTGCTCGGTGTAGGTGACAGCGTCACGGATCACGTTCTCCAGGAACACCTTCAGCACGCCGCGGGTCTCCTCGTAGATCAGACCGGAGATACGCTTCACTCCACCTCTGCGCGCCAGACGACGGATCGCGGGCTTTGTGATACCCTGGATGTTATCACGGAGCACTTTCCTGTGTCGCTTGGCGCCACCTTTCCCCAGGCCCTTTCCTCCCTTACCGCGGCCGGTCATTTTGGCGTATTAAAGTTTATTAAAGTTGAGAGAACCACAAACACAAACACACGCGACCGTACTGTACGAGTGCAGGCGCGCCGACTGTTTCGCTTTCGTAGAAAATTCACCTTATATTTATAGTAGAAACGGGCGCCATCGGCGACGCCGAAAAGGGCGAGGGGCGCTCGCCCTCCCCCTCGCTCCCCCCCTGCGTGAGCCGCGTGTCACTTGATAAATAAATTATACTAAGAATAGTGAAATGGAACGATGAACGGTCTTTATCTATGATCACTGAAAATTGCATTTTTTTTTTTGATCTAGCAAACAAATAATTTCCTTCAAACTCGTGATAATGTACCTAACCTACCTAGTTATTACTAACTAATTGATATTAGACTAGCTGCCGCCCGCGGCTGCGCTCGCGTGGAATCCAGTGCATGTAATTATGTACTATGTATATTCAAAGTTTCATTCAAATCCGTTCAGCCGTTTATGTTTTATAGAGGGACAAGCATACTCGCAAAGTTTCGCATTAATAATATTAGTAGGATAAGAATAGGAGTATTAGTTATTCTCTCTACCTTAAGTAGTAGGCAAGTAGGCGTGTCTCTTATGATTTTTGTGCATGCAACTAAAATTGTTTGACATTTTCCTTTTGTACAATGAAACGTTCGTATTATATACAGAAACATGTGTGGCCCTGAAAAGGGCCTTTTTGCTGTTCGTTCGCAGACTGCGAGACGAACAATTTAAGGTTAATTAAGCGCGCTCTCCTCTGATCCTGCGAGCAAGCTGGATGTCCTTGGGCATAATGGTGACGCGCTTTGCGTGAATCGCGCACAGGTTAGTGTCTTCGAAGAGACCGACGAGGTATGCCTCGCTCGCCTCCTGTAGAGCCATCACCGCGGAGCTCTGGAACCGAAGGTCAGTCTTGAAGTCCTGAGCGATCTCACGCACCAGACGCTGGAACGGCAGCTTGCGGATCAGCAGCTCAGTGCTCTTCTGGTAGCGACGGATCTCACGCAGGGCTACGGTTCCGGGCCTGTAGCGATGGGGCTTCTTGACACCTCCGGTTGCGGGCGCACTCTTGCGAGCGGCCTTGGTGGCTAGCTGTTTGCGCGGAGCCTTACCACCGGTCGACTTACGGGCTGTTTGCTTGGTACGAGCCATCTTTTCACCACACAAAACAAAACTGTACGATACGAACGTTCGCGAACGGTGCGGTCCGGTGCGTGGCCTGACGAGAACTAGAATATGTTTGACGTCGCACCGCTGTCGCTCTTATATTTATAGTATTCCGTTATAAGAGCGCGCGGGGCGGGGGGGGGAGACGGACGACGACTTGCACCGACTCACGCGAGCGGTTCAAATAATGTAATAGAATATTATTATTATAATAATATAATTATATGTATTAGTAGGTGTGTACAATAATATCGTAAATTTAATTTAATAATTATTTTATGTTTGTTTCAAATTTACCTAACTAATAGTTCGTTCATTACCAATTTTTATATTAACTTAGCACCTAAATTCAGGAATTCGCCACTGCACGCCTGCTTGCTTGCTTGCCTGCCTGCCTGCCTGCGTGCGTGCGTGCGTGCGTGCATGTGCATGTGCATGTTGTGCAACCAACCATCGGTGCAGCACCGCAACGCGAATGCGCCCGCGGCTGCGTTGGCTGCTTGAGAGAGGACCTTAAATATTAGGTATGATGTACATTTTGCAATTGTATTTTTTTTTTTTTTTCTTTCCTTTCTTTCTTTACTTATATGTCGAGAGTAAAGCATGCAGTAGAATGTAATTTGTATGTAAGACACAATTTTTGTCCAATGAAACATCATCATAATATTACGATTATCGAACAGATTTGTGGCCCTGAAAAGGGCCTTTTGTATAAGGGGTAGATCACCACCGCAACCGCTCACTTTGAGCTGGTGTACTTGGTGACGGCCTTGGTGCCCTCGCTGACGGCGTGCTTCGCCAGCTCGCCCGGCAGCAGAAGCCTCACGGATGTCTGAACCTCCCTCGATGTTATCGTGGAGCGCTTGTTGTAGTGGGCGAGCCTCGACGCCTCAGCGGCGATCCGCTCGAAGATATCGTTCACGAACGAGTTCATGATCGACATGGCCTTGCTGGAGATTCCGGTGTCGGGGTGGACCTGCTTCAGCACCTTGTAGATGTAGATTGCGTAGCTCTCCTTCCTCTTGTGCTTCTTCTTCTTCTTGTCTGTCTTGGAGATGTTCTTCTGGGCCTTGCCGGATTTCTTGGCGGCCTTACCACTCGTCTTGGGCGGCATGACTATTTAATTGATGGAGAATAGTACTTTACGATGTCTGTCAATCGACAAGCTAGCGAGCGCGTCAGTCGATTGCGAACGTACGTTCCGGAGTGTCGAGTGAACCGGGAAAAAATCAGGTTTTATTATGTCCCCGCCATGCGACGCGGCGACGCGACGTCAAGCGCTTTTGTGAGTTCGGACCAATAGCTATAGACGAGTGAATGCGATAGGATATGCCCCTCTCGCTTTCGTAGAGCAATAATCCCCCCGCCCCTCCTTCCTCTTTGCCCCCTCCACATACCCCTCGCGCCTACACAACTAAAAATTTGCGCTATGTAAAGGATTTTTAAAAATTTTACATAATCTCATGTTCATCCTAAAAATGTTACCTACTTAGCGTTATTATTTTGTATATTATTATAGTCTAAATAAACATGAAACAATATATACATAAGACGTTGGAGACACTGTTCATTTATTGGTACTTCTTACTTCTTCTTAGGTATTTTATTTATATTTAATCAGCTAGTTATAGCAAATTATATATGTAGATAAAATAGTCAATGGTAAATTAAAATAGTATCGTAGTATCTATCTATCACACGTAGGGTATAATAACCTATTGTGTATTGTACTTTACCTAATAAATGATGTTTAAAAATCATAAATACGTTATAGACTTAAATAATTGCCATTGAAACATTCAAATATTGCTATTTTAGAATCATATTGTGGCCCTGAAAAGGGCCGTTTTAGAGGTTGGTGGTGGTGGTGGTTGTGTCCCACACAACACCACATTTGGGACGCTGCCGTAATGCACTGCAGTCGCAGACCGTAGATGTGGATTAGGCCTTCTTCTCAGTCTTCTTGGGCAGGAGCACGGCCTGGATGTTCGGCAGTACACCACCCTGAGCGATGGTGACGCCAGAGAGCAGCTTGTTCAGCTCCTCGTCGTTCCTGATCGCCAGCTGCAAGTGACGCGGGATTATCCTGGTCTTCTTGTTGTCTCTCGCCGCGTTGCCGGCAAGCTCGAGCACCTCAGCGGCGAGATACTCCATAACAGCGGCGAGGTACACAGGCGCGCCGGCACCCACCCTCTCGGCGTAGTTGCCGTGCCTCAGTAGACGATGGATACGACCGACGGGGAACTGAAGTCCAGCACGGTTGGAGCGGGACTTTGCCTTTCCCTTAACTTTGCCACCTTTGCCGCGTCCGGACATGTTAACAGATTGTTTTGTTTATGTAAAAACTAGAAATACGACGCGCGCGTCTTCAACAGGGGAGCCGTGCGAGCGGAGTGAATTTTGCTTCTGGCGTGATCTCAAATATATTTATAAGCGCACCGAGCCCGACTAGGGGCGGGGAGACGAACAAGCGCGCGCGCGCTCGCTTACTACCTTATCTAACAACAACTATTGTGTGTCTATTCTGTTAATTTCTTTTGTTTTCTAAAGAGTTTTGTACCTGCTGCCCCCACTGAGTGAGTGCGATGCAATGCAAAATACAATAAGGAGGGGGGGGTGGTACGAATATGGATTAGGGATGATTAGGGATTAAGCAGTGGCAGTCGGGCAGTCGGGTTCTTCCGATACATAATAGTGGTGTAATAATAATTATCTAGGGGTACGCTCGCTACGTACCTGGTGGTAGTGAGTGATTAGTGGTAGGTTAGGTATCTAGCTTAGATAGGTAGGATTAGATTATAACGTTGTTGGGGTCGTGTCGTGTTTGTGTTTCGTGTCTCTGGCAGTTGTTTGCTGGGCAGTAAATTCAGTTCAGCAGACAGCAAGAAAGAACACACCTCTACTACACACGCCATAGAGGTATGGAAACCATGTTTTTTTTTATTTTTTATTTTTTTCTTTCTCTCTTCCTTTTTATGAAACATTGTGTTTTGGTTTGGTTTGGTTTGGTGGTTGTGATTTGTTGTTGACGCTCTTTTTGCTTAATGAAACATTTGACGCGTTATACGCGTATTGAAATATTTGTTAGCCCTGAAAAGGGCTTTTTGGTTGTCCGCATACGCTTCGTAGGCACGTAACGTACGCAAGCAAGGCGAGATTCTCTCCTGCCAGCCCCTGCCTGCAGGCCGGCGCGACGCGACGGGACGCGGCGCGGCGCGGCGCCTGAGCTGAGCTGCGGATGAATCGACACCCACGAGAAGGTGTAGGTGCGCGCACCTATGACACCTACTTCTTGGATGCGGACGCCTTCTTGCCGGCGGCCGCCTTCGACTTTGGCGTCGCCGCTGCCTTCTTCGGTTTGGGTGCCTTGGGTTTTTTAGTGGGAGGCTTTGCGGTCTTCTTAGCTTTGGGCGCGGCGGCGGCGGACTTCGCCTTGGCCGGCGAGACGGCGGCCTTCCTCGCTGCCGCCGGCTTCCTCTTCGCTGCGGCGGCGGCCCTCTTGTCCTTGGGCGTCAACTTGGCGGCTTTAGACTTTGACGGCGAGGCGGCGGCGACGGTCGCCGCCTTCTTTCTCTTACCTCCTGCGGCGGCGGCGGCGGCTGCGGCCGCGGCCGCGGCTGCCTTCTTCGATTTCGCCGGCGATAATGAAGCGGCGGATTCCTTCGCCTTCGAGGCGCCGGACGCTTTCTTGCTGGCGGCGGATTTGGCGCTCTTAGATTCCAACTTGAACGAGCCCGAAGCGCCGGTGCCCTTGGTCTGGATGAGGGCGCCCGACTCGACGGCGCTCTTTAGGTATTTCCTTATGAACGGAGCTAGCTTCTCGGAGTCGACCTTGTATTCGGCGGCGATGTATTTCTTGATCGCCTTCAGCGAGGATCCGCTGCGCTCCTTCAGTTCCTTGATGGCGCTGTTCACCATTTCAGATGTCTTCGGGTGGGTGGGCTTCGCTTTCGGCTTCTTAGCGGCGGCGGCGGAGGCCTTTGGCTTCTTGGCGGGTGTCGCCGGGGCTGGTGCCTCTGCAGCTACTGCGGTATCGGCCATATTATTAAATTTGTGAGTTTATTTAACACTTTTAACACAACAACGACAACTCGCGAGGTCTCGGAACGTTAGTTCGGAGAGAAATCGTAGAGATGGCGCTAAAAAAAAATTAAATTAAAATCGCTGTAAAAGGCAAGACTGTAAAGAGAACGGCAGAGCCGAGAGACTATTTCTCGTAGGAACGCTTCCAACTTTTCACTAACATCGGTCTAATTAAATTTGATTTTACACAGATTTACATACTGTTCAACATTTTCCAGATGAGCGGATGCCTTCCTTTTGAACATGATCATCTTTATTTGCAACTTTCACGTTCAGAAATTTTCAACTTTCCGAGATATGATAGTTTTTTTTCAACACTGGGGAGCTCCGGTTGGTCGGCTCGTGTTTAAATTCATTTTTTATCTATTAGATTATATAAATTAACTCATAACAGTCGACAAATAAACTGCGAACATATCAATTTCAACATGTAGCACCATAACAATCTAGATCACATATATTTTGCAATAAATAACTTCGAATGTTCGAACGTTCATAGAACACTATGCACAGATTCCTACAGAAACACAGCCCGAGAACCTACTCAAATAGCATAATTCCTATAATATTAATCTAACATAGCTTTATATCAAGTCTATTATGATAATTCTTTAAGAAATCTAACATAATTCAACATCTAAACCTGCAATTAACACGCCAGACGCCCCGAATGCAGCAACATCTAACTAAACTCTCTCAGTCCCAGCTGCTCGTACTTTTGTTAGCTGTTCGTTTTATTGTAGCTTATTATTTATTTAATTTACACTATTCACTAAAATAGTTTCTTAATAATTGAAGGTAAACATATAATAGCTGTATATTCATCGAAATATGCCAACATCTAAAATAGAATTCATTGCAATCGGCATGCACGTACACTTAGCAGAGTAGCCCATGCTTGTAGGTTAAGTTAAAATAATGTTAGTAGGTAAGTGCTTAATGTTTTGGTATCATAGTCATTGAGCATCAACTATATTAAACGCCAAAAAAAAAAGAAATATATAAAAAATATATATATACATTTTTATTTGTACTTCCCCCCTATTGTAGGTTACAGCTTCTAAAAGTTATCAGAAACTTAGTAGGCAGGTCTACATATCTAACACAGTTCGCGGTAGCGGGAATTTGTGAGAGTCTCTTTCTTATTGAATTATTGGTAGGTACCATGGTACTCTTTATTTTCTGATACCCACGACACAGGGAATAGGGAATCCTAGTGTGGGGTCAGGACTATGTATGTATGCGACTGTTGGTTGTTATTATTTATTATTATTATTATTAAGAAGAAGATACGTTTGACGTTTTACATTTAATGTCATCGAGAAACAGTTCTCTGTAGGTAACGAATCATATGCGGCCCTGAAAAGGGCCTTTTTAAATGGTCGGTCGGTGTGGTCGGAATAAAACCAGCACACACCCACCTATTCGGGGATAGAAGAGTTAACCCCCGAAACCATACAGGGTGCGTCCCTGGCGTTTCAGAGCGTAGACTACGTCCATGGCGGTGACGGTTTTCCTCTTTGCGTGCTCGGTGTAGGTGACAGCGTCACGGATCACGTTCTCCAGGAACACCTTCAGCACGCCGCGGGTCTCCTCGTAGATCAGACCGGAGATACGCTTCACTCCACCTCTGCGCGCCAGACGACGGATCGCGGGCTTTGTGATACCCTGGATGTTATCACGGAGCACTTTCCTGTGTCGCTTGGCGCCACCTTTCCCCAGGCCCTTTCCTCCCTTACCGCGGCCGGTCATTTTGGCGTATTAAAGTTTATTAAAGTTGAGAGAACCACAAACACAAACACACGCGACCGTACTGTACGAGTGCAGGCGCGCCGACTGTTTCGCTTTCGTAGAAAATTCACCTTATATTTATAGTAGAAACGGGCGCCATCGGCGACGCCGAAAAGGGCGAGGGGCGCTCGCCCTCCCCCTCGCTCCCCCCCTGCGTGAGCCGCGTGTCACTTGATAAATAAATTATACTAAGAATAGTGAAATGGAACGATGAACGGTCTTTATCTATGATCACTGAAAATTGCATTTTTTTTTTTGATCTAGCAAACAAATAATTTCCTTCAAACTCGTGATAATGTACCTAACCTACCTAGTTATTACTAACTAATTGATATTAGACTAGCTGCCGCCCGCGGCTGCGCTCGCGTGGAATCCAGTGCATGTAATTATGTACTATGTATATTCAAAGTTTCATTCAAATCCGTTCAGCCGTTTATGTTTTATAGAGGGACAAGCATACTCGCAAAGTTTCGCATTAATAATATTAGTAGGATAAGAATAGGAGTATTAGTTATTCTCTCTACCTTAAGTAGTAGGCAAGTAGGCGTGTCTCTTATGATTTTTGTGCATGCAACTAAAATTGTTTGACATTTTCCTTTTGTACAATGAAACGTTCGTATTATATACAGAAACATGTGTGGCCCTGAAAAGGGCCTTTTTGCTGTTCGTTCGCAGACTGCGAGACGAACAATTTAAGGTTAATTAAGCGCGCTCTCCTCTGATCCTGCGAGCAAGCTGGATGTCCTTGGGCATAATGGTGACGCGCTTTGCGTGAATCGCGCACAGGTTAGTGTCTTCGAAGAGACCGACGAGGTATGCCTCGCTCGCCTCCTGTAGAGCCATCACCGCGGAGCTCTGGAACCGAAGGTCAGTCTTGAAGTCCTGAGCGATCTCACGCACCAGACGCTGGAACGGCAGCTTGCGGATCAGCAGCTCAGTGCTCTTCTGGTAGCGACGGATCTCACGCAGGGCTACGGTTCCGGGCCTGTAGCGATGGGGCTTCTTGACACCTCCGGTTGCGGGCGCACTCTTGCGAGCGGCCTTGGTGGCTAGCTGTTTGCGCGGAGCCTTACCACCGGTCGACTTACGGGCTGTTTGCTTGGTACGAGCCATCTTTTCACCACACAAAACAAAACTGTACGATACGAACGTTCGCGAACGGTGCGGTCCGGTGCGTGGCCTGACGAGAACTAGAATATGTTTGACGTCGCATTTTTTTTTTTTTTTTTTTTTTTTCGGACGGAATATAATGCTGTGGGTCTCAGATGACCGCTGGCAGCGTTACCGGGCTTTGGTGAGCGCAGAGGGCGCGACACCGAGAAAAAAGGTTTTTGTGGCAACTAGCGCAAGGGCACCACTTAGGTACGAACCTCGGCTTGGGCTGTTGCCTGAATGCAGAATCTAACGGCTGCGCCCGGAGGGGGCGAGCGAGAAGAGAAACGTCGACTCCGCCGGCGGAGTCGGTGTGGTGTGATGGTGTCTAGTTGAACCTACGTCGGCGTGATGGCGGGCTCCCCTCCGCGTTAGCGGAGGTGATCTCGTCATCGGGGTCTCCAAGAACGTGTCTTGGCCTACGGAGGGACCTAGGGGCGTCAGGTGGTTTGACGGTGGGATAGTCGGGGATCGTGGAGACGAGAGGGTTCGGGTGATGGGGGGCCGCATCATAAAAACGCCTGGAGGCGAGTTTTATGTGTGCGGCTAGGGACTCTAAACCGAGGTCGCGATGAAGGTCGATGTTGCGCATAAATCTAGGCGCGCCTGTGGCGACGCGCGTAAATTTATTTTGCACCTTCTGGAGTTTTGGGACGTGAGAGGAGTGGGCGAACGCCACGGAGGCGTACGTCATGACTGGTCTTATGCAAGTTTTGTAAAGTGTCATCTTATTTCTAAGAGACATTTTACTCTTCTCGCATAAGAGGGGATGTAGACGGCCAAGGATGAACTTGGCACGGTTTCGGACAGTGGCGATGTGTTTGCCAAAAGAAAGACGACTATCAAGGAAAACACCTAGGTATCGGGCTGACTTTGCCCAGGGAATGGGCTTGTCGTAGAGGGTGATCGACCTGAGGGGCCTGCGGAGGGATTGGTGCCCCTTCCAAAAGTACACTGCTGTACTCTTGGTTGGGTTCACCTCGATGCGCCACTTGCTGAACCATGCACCTAGTGCATTGAGGGCTTTCTGCAGCCTTATACACACCCGGTTCGAGTTCGGATCGGATGTGTATAGGGCCGTGTCGTCTGCGAACAGGGCGACCTCCACTTGGTGGGTACGGGGGATGTCGCTGGTGTACAGCGTGAATAGGAGAGGGGCGAGAACAGAGCCCTGAGGGACTCCGGCTCGGATGGGGCGAGGGTTGGAGAGGGTACCCTCCACGCGGTAGCGAAAGCTTCGATTTAGCAGGTATTCTCGTATGATGAGCACGAGTCTATCCGGCACTCCGAGAGTGGACAGCTTGTAGATCAAGCCGTTGTGCCAGACCTTATCGAAGGCTTTCGCTACATCGAGGAAGATAGCACCGGTACCTGCAGGGTAGGTATGGTGGAACTTGGAGAGCACGTGCTCCGTGATGCGGAGCACTTGCTGGGGACAGGAGTGTCTAGCTCGGAAGCCAAACTGTTCGTCGGGGAGGAGCTTGAGCTCGTCAACAAAAGACCAGAGTCGTCTCAGAAGGAGTCGCTCGTATATCTTACCCAGGGAGCTGAGAAGACTGATGGGGCGGTAGCTAGAAGGCTCCGTAGCCTTTTTTCCTGGTTTGGGGATGCCGATGACGGTGGCTTCCTTCCAGGCGTCGGGGAATGTGCAATTCTCCATGGCCGCATTGAAGATGCTGACCAGGAGGTATATAAGGGCTACGGGGAAGCTCTTCAGGACCCTGTTGCTGATGCCATCAACGCCAGGGGCCTTCCGAGGGTGGAGATCCTTGATAATCGCCTTAACTTCCGAGGCTCTAACGAGGGAGAGAGGAGGGGCGATCGGGGGAAGAGAGACTAACCGTTCGACTTCACTGTTCACCGTATCGAGGTGAGCAGGGTCGACAGGGGCGAGACTGGGGGAGCATTGAGACTCGAGGCTTTCAGCTAAGCATTCAGCCTTTTCGTCATCGTCGAATGCGAGGGACTGGTCGGGTCGAGTCAGTGGGGGCATGACTGAGATAGTGTCGGCCTTCATGGATCGAGCAAGTTCCCAGTACGCTAGGTGACTTGGCTTGATCCCGGAAAGCTTGCTATCCCAGTCGTTGTTCCTATGGTCGCGAATGCGGCTCTTGACCAGCCGTTCAAGAGCGCGCAGCCTACGTCTGTTAAGGTCGGTGGGCCAGGAGCTGTATCTCCTCGTCGCTGCGTGCTTCTCCGTGATCAACCGTCTCACATCATCGGGCAGGGCCCGGAGGTGGTCAGCCACCGCCGGAACCTGCTTCGATGAACCGCTGATAGCGGCGGTGACATGGCTGGTCAGGGAGTCGACCGCAATAGTGACGTCGTCAGGGGACCTAATGTCGTCAGGGATCCTCTCAAGATCGGGTGAGTGGATATTCCCGAGAGCTTTCCCGAGTTTATGCCACTGCACCACTGTCTTGGTGAGGGGGGACGTGTCAGGGGGGGAGCCCAGGCGCATGAGCACCGGGCGGTGGTCGGAGTCCAGTTCGTGCAGCGTTTCTATAGAGTTCAACCGTAGGGTGACACTCTTTAGCAACGCCATGTCGAGTATGTCAGGTCTGTGTCCTGTTATGTAAGGGTAATGGGTCGGGGTCATAGGGGGGATGACATCGAAGCTAAGGGAGTCGGCTAGGCTTTCAAGTATCCTGCCGTTTTGGGAGGTGGTGAGGCAATTCCACAGGGTGTTCTTGCAGTTGAAGTCACCCGCCAGAATGACGGAGCTTCCCAGGTTGAGGAGTGCGTCGACGTCACTCCTGAGTAGGGGCTTTTTTGGGCTGAGATAGCAAGAGGCTATAGTGATCGAGGGGTGACCGGTCATGGCTAGTCTACAGACGGAGGCTTCTAAGTTAGTCAGGGGGGGGGTGTCGATGGGAATGCAGTGCAGGGACCTCTTGTGATAGATCAGTGTGCCTCCTTTAGGGGCACCGATTCTATCATTGCGGACCAGTTGGTAATTCGCAATCCTGGGATTGCGATCGGCCGGCTTCAAGAAGGACTCCTGCACTAGCATTACATCGACACTGTGTCGGGACAGAAAGTCGGCAACGAGAAAGCGCTGCTTGAGGAGACCATCAGCGTTGAAAAACGCTAATGAGACGGAGCGGGGTTTCAGTCTCTCTTTTTGTACAATCATGATGTACCGTTGGGGTGGGGGGGGGAGAGATTTGAAGTCATAATGGAGAGAATTTTCTCCTGGTTGGCAGCGATGAACTCCATGAAGAGGGAGGACATCACGGACTGAAGGTCAGCTGCCGGTGGGGGTGGTGGCGGGTTAGCCGCGACGGGTCTGGAAGAGACCTTCGGGGGGGCAGTGCGGGGGGAGGCCTGGGCCTGGCGGCCTAGGCTGGTGCCGGGCAGGGGTCTTTCCCAGGCATTGGGAAGGGGAGCCCTAGGGGGAGCCATGGACACTTTAGGAGTGTCCTTGGTGTATCGCGGGGAGGGTGGGGGCACCCGTTCCGGGGCCCTCCGAGCCACCTTTCTGCTGGCCCTGGGTGCCATGGGGCAGCCGCGATAGTTCGCGGTGTGGCCCACGGCACGACAGAGCACGCAGCTAGGTGGCTCCGGAAAGTTCGGGGTGCGGGTGCAGTCAGCGGTGCCATGGTCACCCAGGCACTTGACGCATCGGGGGCGGGCGAAACAGTTTCGCGCTGAGTGGCCATAGAGTTGGCACCTATGGCACTGAGCGGGGCTGCTGTTGCGGTAGGGGATTTCTACAGACAGGCCCGAAAGGCCGTTCACCGCCTTCAATTTGAAGACGGCTTTGCCTTCAGGCGAAAGATCCAAAACGACCAAGACGAGGTCAAAGGCCGTTTTGGTTCGGCCACTGTACATCCTGTGTACTTCGTGGACTGGGAGGTTTTGGCTGACGAGGTCAGCCTTTATGGCCTCCGTGCTGTGCTCCGCGGGAAGGCCGCGAATCACCACACGGAGGCGGCGCTCGTCTTCGAGGGCATAGGTATGATAACCTATGCCCTCGCTTCTGAGGAGGGATGTTAGCTGCCTGTGGTTGGCAGCTGTCTGTACTTGGACCTTAATACCGTCCTTTGTACTTTTCGCGTGGGTGAACGTAATGTTCCGCGATCGGCAGGCGATGGACACCTTGTCCCACTTCTCCTTCTGACGAAGGTAGATGGGAGGGGGGGTCTTTTCCTTCTTCGCTGAGGGCGAAGAAGGAGCCCGAGGGGACTGAGCCGGGGAGGCCGACCGGGGGCTGACGCTCGGAGCGGTGAGTTTGGCGGGAGGGCGTGTTTTCGGAGAGCTCCTTCTCTTTCTCTTCCCTTGGACGAGGGTGAATCCCGAGTCCGCGGAGTCAGAGTCTGAGGAGGAGGAGTCCGAATCGGGAGGGGGTAGGTCAGTGTCCATGACGGACGCTGAAGCTGCCTCGGATGGGGGGGGGAGGACCTGGGGGACAGGGGGCTCCTGAGGGGGGGAGATAGCCAGAGGGGCCGGGGGAGAGGCCGGAGGGGCCGGGGAGGGAGGCAGCACTTTGGCTGCCTTCGAGGTTGAGGCTTGAGGAGCCTCGACCTCGGGGACCGCGACGGCCTTGGTGGCCGAGTTTAGTGCTCGGGCCTTGGTTTTGGCCTGAAGGGCCGGGATTGCCTTGCCCGCAGGGGCAGGCATGGGGGCCGGAAGGGCCAGGGAGGCGATGTTTGTGGCCCTAGTGGCCTGAGGCTGGGCATCCGGCCCAGGGGCTTCCGGCCCGTCGCCTGCGATCAGGCGATCCAGCTCCGCGAGCGGGTGATGTTTTAAGAGCATCCCCAACAGAGTCTCGATCAGAAGAGCAATCCGAGGTTTGCTCCAGTTGTCGAGTCTCTGCAGGGAGACTTTCGGGGCGGGGGGGGTCATGATGAACCCTAGTCTCCCAAGGGGGATGTCCTTGGGAGGTGAGTGATCCTTCCCGTCGGGTATAGACGGGAAGGGGGTGAGTGCCTAAGTGTCCTACCTAAATGGTGTGTCCCAGATGCCTCTCTTGCGGGGCAAGTGGGGTGTGTCCTACCCGATATCTGGCGTCGACTAGGAGTTCCCCCAAGGCCGGTGGTGCCAGACCCAGCCGGATTCTCGCGTTCCTCGGAAGGAGGAAAGCGAGGCGCTCCGGGTCCACGCCCTACCAGGTTCGTTGGCACTGTTAAGTATCCCCTGGTAGACCACTAAGCGTGGATTTTGCCACGAAACACGATCGCTCTAAAAAGAGCGACCTGGAGTCGTCCTGAGAAGGACGGGTTGCTTGCCGGCGCGGGCGTGCCCTGAAAAGGACAAGCGCGCTCCGACAAGTGCGTGCGGCTCGGCTCGCAAGCCGGGCTGCACTGAACGCAGCGCGGCGCAGGGCCGGGCAGCGGGAGCGGCGCGGCGCGGGGGCCGTGCGGCGGGGCGTCCTGGGCGGGGCCAGGAGCGGAGCGAAGTGGAGACGTCTTGCTAGCTCGGGGGCTAGCGGCGGACTCACCTTCCTCTTTTGTTGACGTCGCACCGCTGTCGCTCTTATATTTATAGTATTCCGTTATAAGAGCGCGCGGGGCGGGGGGGGGAGACGGACGACGACTTGCACCGACTCACGCGAGCGGTTCAAATAATGTAATAGAATATTATTATTATAATAATATAATTATATGTATTAGTAGGTGTGTACAATAATATCGTAAATTTAATTTAATAATTATTTTATGTTTGTTTCAAATTTACCTAACTAATAGTTCGTTCATTACCAATTTTTATATTAACTTAGCACCTAAATTCAGGAATTCGCCACTGCACGCCTGCTTGCTTGCTTGCCTGCCTGCCTGCCTGCGTGCGTGCGTGCGTGCGTGCATGTGCATGTGCATGTTGTGCAACCAACCATCGGTGCAGCACCGCAACGCGAATGCGCCCGCGGCTGCGTTGGCTGCTTGAGAGAGGACCTTAAATATTAGGTATGATGTACATTTTGCAATTGTATTTTTTTTTTTTTTTCTTTCCTTTCTTTCTTTACTTATATGTCGAGAGTAAAGCATGCAGTAGAATGTAATTTGTATGTAAGACACAATTTTTGTCCAATGAAACATCATCATAATATTACGATTATCGAACAGATTTGTGGCCCTGAAAAGGGCCTTTTGTATAAGGGGTAGATCACCACCGCAACCGCTCACTTTGAGCTGGTGTACTTGGTGACGGCCTTGGTGCCCTCGCTGACGGCGTGCTTCGCCAGCTCGCCCGGCAGCAGAAGCCTCACGGATGTCTGAACCTCCCTCGATGTTATCGTGGAGCGCTTGTTGTAGTGGGCGAGCCTCGACGCCTCAGCGGCGATCCGCTCGAAGATATCGTTCACGAACGAGTTCATGATCGACATGGCCTTGCTGGAGATTCCGGTGTCGGGGTGGACCTGCTTCAGCACCTTGTAGATGTAGATTGCGTAGCTCTCCTTCCTCTTGTGCTTCTTCTTCTTCTTGTCTGTCTTGGAGATGTTCTTCTGGGCCTTGCCGGATTTCTTGGCGGCCTTACCACTCGTCTTGGGCGGCATGACTATTTAATTGATGGAGAATAGTACTTTACGATGTCTGTCAATCGACAAGCTAGCGAGCGCGTCAGTCGATTGCGAACGTACGTTCCGGAGTGTCGAGTGAACCGGGAAAAAATCAGGTTTTATTATGTCCCCGCCATGCGACGCGGCGACGCGACGTCAAGCGCTTTTGTGAGTTCGGACCAATAGCTATAGACGAGTGAATGCGATAGGATATGCCCCTCTCGCTTTCGTAGAGCAATAATCCCCCCGCCCCTCCTTCCTCTTTGCCCCCTCCACATACCCCTCGCGCCTACACAACTAAAAATTTGCGCTATGTAAAGGATTTTTAAAAATTTTACATAATCTCATGTTCATCCTAAAAATGTTACCTACTTAGCGTTATTATTTTGTATATTATTATAGTCTAAATAAACATGAAACAATATATACATAAGACGTTGGAGACACTGTTCATTTATTGGTACTTCTTACTTCTTCTTAGGTATTTTATTTATATTTAATCAGCTAGTTATAGCAAATTATATATGTAGATAAAATAGTCAATGGTAAATTAAAATAGTATCGTAGTATCTATCTATCACACGTAGGGTATAATAACCTATTGTGTATTGTACTTTACCTAATAAATGATGTTTAAAAATCATAAATACGTTATAGACTTAAATAATTGCCATTGAAACATTCAAATATTGCTATTTTAGAATCATATTGTGGCCCTGAAAAGGGCCGTTTTAGAGGTTGGTGGTGGTGGTGGTTGTGTCCCACACAACACCACATTTGGGACGCTGCCGTAATGCACTGCAGTCGCAGACCGTAGATGTGGATTAGGCCTTCTTCTCAGTCTTCTTGGGCAGGAGCACGGCCTGGATGTTCGGCAGTACACCACCCTGAGCGATGGTGACGCCAGAGAGCAGCTTGTTCAGCTCCTCGTCGTTCCTGATCGCCAGCTGCAAGTGACGCGGGATTATCCTGGTCTTCTTGTTGTCTCTCGCCGCGTTGCCGGCAAGCTCGAGCACCTCAGCGGCGAGATACTCCATAACAGCGGCGAGGTACACAGGCGCGCCGGCACCCACCCTCTCGGCGTAGTTGCCGTGCCTCAGTAGACGATGGATACGACCGACGGGGAACTGAAGTCCAGCACGGTTGGAGCGGGACTTTGCCTTTCCCTTAACTTTGCCACCTTTGCCGCGTCCGGACATGTTAACAGATTGTTTTGTTTATGTAAAAACTAGAAATACGACGCGCGCGTCTTCAACAGGGGAGCCGTGCGAGCGGAGTGAATTTTGCTTCTGGCGTGATCTCAAATATATTTATAAGCGCACCGAGCCCGACTAGGGGCGGGGAGACGAACAAGCGCGCGCGCGCTCGCTTACTACCTTATCTAACAACAACTATTGTGTGTCTATTCTGTTAATTTCTTTTGTTTTCTAAAGAGTTTTGTACCTGCTGCCCCCACTGAGTGAGTGCGATGCAATGCAAAATACAATAAGGAGGGGGGGGTGGTACGAATATGGATTAGGGATGATTAGGGATTAAGCAGTGGCAGTCGGGCAGTCGGGTTCTTCCGATACATAATAGTGGTGTAATAATAATTATCTAGGGGTACGCTCGCTACGTACCTGGTGGTAGTGAGTGATTAGTGGTAGGTTAGGTATCTAGCTTAGATAGGTAGGATTAGATTATAACGTTGTTGGGGTCGTGTCGTGTTTGTGTTTCGTGTCTCTGGCAGTTGTTTGCTGGGCAGTAAATTCAGTTCAGCAGACAGCAAGAAAGAACACACCTCTACTACACACGCCATAGAGGTATGGAAACCATGTTTTTTTTTATTTTTTTCTTTCTCTCTTCCTTTTTATGAAACATTGTGTTTTGGTTTGGTTTGGTTTGGTGGTTGTGATTTGTTGTTGACGCTCTTTTTGCTTAATGAAACATTTGACGCGTTATACGCGTATTGAAATATTTGTTAGCCCTGAAAAGGGCTTTTTGGTTGTCCGCATACGCTTCGTAGGCACGTAACGTACGCAAGCAAGGCGAGATTCTCTCCTGCCAGCCCCTGCCTGCAGGCCGGCGCGACGCGACGGGACGCGGCGCGGCGCGGCGCCTGAGCTGAGCTGCGGATGAATCGACACCCACGAGAAGGTGTAGGTGCGCGCACCTATGACACCTACTTCTTGGATGCGGACGCCTTCTTGCCGGCGGCCGCCTTCGACTTTGGCGTCGCCGCTGCCTTCTTCGGTTTGGGTGCCTTGGGTTTTTTAGTGGGAGGCTTTGCGGTCTTCTTAGCTTTGGGCGCGGCGGCGGCGGACTTCGCCTTGGCCGGCGAGACGGCGGCCTTCCTCGCTGCCGCCGGCTTCCTCTTCGCTGCGGCGGCGGCCCTCTTGTCCTTGGGCGTCAACTTGGCGGCTTTAGACTTTGACGGCGAGGCGGCGGCGACGGTCGCCGCCTTCTTTCTCTTACCTCCTGCGGCGGCGGCGGCGGCTGCGGCCGCGGCCGCGGCTGCCTTCTTCGATTTCGCCGGCGATAATGAAGCGGCGGATTCCTTCGCCTTCGAGGCGCCGGACGCTTTCTTGCTGGCGGCGGATTTGGCGCTCTTAGATTCCAACTTGAACGAGCCCGAAGCGCCGGTGCCCTTGGTCTGGATGAGGGCGCCCGACTCGACGGCGCTCTTTAGGTATTTCCTTATGAACGGAGCTAGCTTCTCGGAGTCGACCTTGTATTCGGCGGCGATGTATTTCTTGATCGCCTTCAGCGAGGATCCGCTGCGCTCCTTCAGTTCCTTGATGGCGCTGTTCACCATTTCAGATGTCTTCGGGTGGGTGGGCTTCGCTTTCGGCTTCTTAGCGGCGGCGGCGGAGGCCTTTGGCTTCTTGGCGGGTGTCGCCGGGGCTGGTGCCTCTGCAGCTACTGCGGTATCGGCCATATTATTAAATTTGTGAGTTTATTTAACACTTTTAACACAACAACGACAACTCGCGAGGTCTCGGAACGTTAGTTCGGAGAGAAATCGTAGAGATGGCGCTAAAAAAAAATTAAATTAAAATCGCTGTAAAAGGCAAGACTGTAAAGAGAACGGCAGAGCCGAGAGACTATTTCTCGTAGGAACGCTTCCAACTTTTCACTAACATCGGTCTAATTAAATTTGATTTTACACAGATTTACATACTGTTCAACATTTTCCAGATGAGCGGATGCCTTCCTTTTGAACATGATCATCTTTATTTGCAACTTTCACGTTCAGAAATTTTCAACTTTCCGAGATATGATAGTTTTTTTTCAACACTGGGGAGCTCCGGTTGGTCGGCTCGTGTTTAAATTCATTTTTTATCTATTAGATTATATAAATTAACTCATAACAGTCGACAAATAAACTGCGAACATATCAATTTCAACATGTAGCACCATAACAATCTAGATCACATATATTTTGCAATAAATAACTTCGAATGTTCGAACGTTCATAGAACACTATGCACAGATTCCTACAGAAACACAGCCCGAGAACCTACTCAAATAGCATAATTCCTATAATATTAATCTAACATAGCTTTATATCAAGTCTATTATGATAATTCTTTAAGAAATCTAACATAATTCAACATCTAAACCTGCAATTAACACGCCAGACGCCCCGAATGCAGCAACATCTAACTAAACTCTCTCAGTCCCAGCTGCTCGTACTTTTGTTAGCTGTTCGTTTTATTGTAGCTTATTATTTATTTAATTTACACTATTCACTAAAATAGTTTCTTAATAATTGAAGGTAAACATATAATAGCTGTATATTCATCGAAATATGCCAACATCTAAAATAGAATTCATTGCAATCGGCATGCACGTACACTTAGCAGAGTAGCCCATGCTTGTAGGTTAAGTTAAAATAATGTTAGTAGGTAAGTGCTTAATGTTTTGGTATCATAGTCATTGAGCATCAACTATATTAAACGCCAAAAAAAAAAGAAATATATAAAAAATATATATATACATTTTTATTTGTACTTCCCCCCTATTGTAGGTTACAGCTTCTAAAAGTTATCAGAAACTTAGTAGGCAGGTCTACATATCTAACACAGTTCGCGGTAGCGGGAATTTGTGAGAGTCTCTTTCTTATTGAATTATTGGTAGGTACCATGGTACTCTTTATTTTCTGATACCCACGACACAGGGAATAGGGAATCCTAGTGTGGGGTCAGGACTATGTATGTATGCGACTGTTGGTTGTTATTATTTATTATTATTATTATTAAGAAGAAGATACGTTTGACGTTTTACATTTAATGTCATCGAGAAACAGTTCTCTGTAGGTAACGAATCATATGCGGCCCTGAAAAGGGCCTTTTTAAATGGTCGGTCGGTGTGGTCGGAATAAAACCAGCACACACCCACCTATTCGGGGATAGAAGAGTTAACCCCCGAAACCATACAGGGTGCGTCCCTGGCGTTTCAGAGCGTAGACTACGTCCATGGCGGTGACGGTTTTCCTCTTTGCGTGCTCGGTGTAGGTGACAGCGTCACGGATCACGTTCTCCAGGAACACCTTCAGCACGCCGCGGGTCTCCTCGTAGATCAGACCGGAGATACGCTTCACTCCACCTCTGCGCGCCAGACGACGGATCGCGGGCTTTGTGATACCCTGGATGTTATCACGGAGCACTTTCCTGTGTCGCTTGGCGCCACCTTTCCCCAAGCCCTTTCCTCCCTTACCGCGGCCGGTCATTTTGGCGTATTAAAGTTTATTAAAGTTGAGAGAACCACAAACACAAACACACGCGACCGTACTGTACGAGTGCAGGCGCGCCGACTGTTTCGCTTTCGTAGAAAATTCACCTTATATTTATAGTAGAAACGGGCGCCATCGGCGACGCCGAAAAGGGCGAGGGGCGCTCGCCCTCCCCCTCGCTCCCCCCCTGCGTGAGCCGCGTGTCACTTGATAAATAAATTATACTAAGAATAGTGAAATGGAACGATGAACGGTCTTTATCTATGATCACTGAAAATTGCATTTTTTTTTTTGATCTAGCAAACAAATAATTTCCTTCAAACTCGTGATAATGTACCTAACCTACCTAGTTATTACTAACTAATTGATATTAGACTAGCTGCCGCCCGCGGCTGCGCTCGCGTGGAATCCAGTGCATGTAATTATGTACTATGTATATTCAAAGTTTCATTCAAATCCGTTCAGCCGTTTATGTTTTATAGAGGGACAAGCATACTCGCAAAGTTTCGCATTAATAATATTAGTAGGATAAGAATAGGAGTATTAGTTATTCTCTCTACCTTAAGTAGTAGGCAAGTAGGCGTGTCTCTTATGATTTTTGTGCATGCAACTAAAATTGTTTGACATTTTCCTTTTGTACAATGAAACGTTCGTATTATATACAGAAACATGTGTGGCCCTGAAAAGGGCCTTTTTGCTGTTCGTTCGCAGACTGCGAGACGAACAATTTAAGGTTAATTAAGCGCGCTCTCCTCTGATCCTGCGAGCAAGCTGGATGTCCTTGGGCATAATGGTGACGCGCTTTGCGTGAATCGCGCACAGGTTAGTGTCTTCGAAGAGACCGACGAGGTATGCCTCGCTCGCCTCCTGTAGAGCCATCACCGCGGAGCTCTGGAACCGAAGGTCAGTCTTGAAGTCCTGAGCGATCTCACGCACCAGACGCTGGAACGGCAGCTTGCGGATCAGCAGCTCAGTGCTCTTCTGGTAGCGACGGATCTCACGCAGGGCTACGGTTCCGGGCCTGTAGCGATGGGGCTTCTTGACACCTCCGGTTGCGGGCGCACTCTTGCGAGCGGCCTTGGTGGCTAGCTGTTTGCGCGGAGCCTTACCACCGGTCGACTTACGGGCTGTTTGCTTGGTACGAGCCATCTTTTCACCACACAAAACAAAACTGTACGATACGAACGTTCGCGAACGGTGCGGTCCGGTGCGTGGCCTGACGAGAACTAGAATATGTTTGACGTCGCACCGCTGTCGCTCTTATATTTATAGTATTCCGTTATAAGAGCGCGCGGGGCGGGGGGGGGAGACGGACGACGACTTGCACCGACTCACGCGAGCGGTTCAAATAATGTAATAGAATATTATTATTATAATAATATAATTATATGTATTAGTAGGTGTGTACAATAATATCGTAAATTTAATTTAATAATTATTTTATGTTTGTTTCAAATTTACCTAACTAATAGTTCGTTCATTACCAATTTTTATATTAACTTAGCACCTAAATTCAGGAATTCGCCACTGCACGCCTGCTTGCTTGCTTGCCTGCCTGCCTGCCTGCGTGCGTGCGTGCGTGCGTGCATGTGCATGTGCATGTTGTGCAACCAACCATCGGTGCAGCACCGCAACGCGAATGCGCCCGCGGCTGCGTTGGCTGCTTGAGAGAGGACCTTAAATATTAGGTATGATGTACATTTTGCAATTGTATTTTTTTTTTTTTTTCTTTCCTTTCTTTCTTTACTTATATGTCGAGAGTAAAGCATGCAGTAGAATGTAATTTGTATGTAAGACACAATTTTTGTCCAATGAAACATCATCATAATATTACGATTATCGAACAGATTTGTGGCCCTGAAAAGGGCCTTTTGTATAAGGGGTAGATCACCACCGCAACCGCTCACTTTGAGCTGGTGTACTTGGTGACGGCCTTGGTGCCCTCGCTGACGGCGTGCTTCGCCAGCTCGCCCGGCAGCAGAAGCCTCACGGATGTCTGAACCTCCCTCGATGTTATCGTGGAGCGCTTGTTGTAGTGGGCGAGCCTCGACGCCTCAGCGGCGATCCGCTCGAAGATATCGTTCACGAACGAGTTCATGATCGACATGGCCTTGCTGGAGATTCCGGTGTCGGGGTGGACCTGCTTCAGCACCTTGTAGATGTAGATTGCGTAGCTCTCCTTCCTCTTGTGCTTCTTCTTCTTCTTGTCTGTCTTGGAGATGTTCTTCTGGGCCTTGCCGGATTTCTTGGCGGCCTTACCACTCGTCTTGGGCGGCATGACTATTTAATTGATGGAGAATAGTACTTTACGATGTCTGTCAATCGACAAGCTAGCGAGCGCGTCAGTCGATTGCGAACGTACGTTCCGGAGTGTCGAGTGAACCGGGAAAAAATCAGGTTTTATTATGTCCCCGCCATGCGACGCGGCGACGCGACGTCAAGCGCTTTTGTGAGTTCGGACCAATAGCTATAGACGAGTGAATGCGATAGGATATGCCCCTCTCGCTTTCGTAGAGCAATAATCCCCCCGCCCCTCCTTCCTCTTTGCCCCCTCCACATACCCCTCGCGCCTACACAACTAAAAATTTGCGCTATGTAAAGGATTTTTAAAAATTTTACATAATCTCATGTTCATCCTAAAAATGTTACCTACTTAGCGTTATTATTTTGTATATTATTATAGTCTAAATAAACATGAAACAATATATACATAAGACGTTGGAGACACTGTTCATTTATTGGTACTTCTTACTTCTTCTTAGGTATTTTATTTATATTTAATCAGCTAGTTATAGCAAATTATATATGTAGATAAAATAGTCAATGGTAAATTAAAATAGTATCGTAGTATCTATCTATCACACGTAGGGTATAATAACCTATTGTGTATTGTACTTTACCTAATAAATGATGTTTAAAAATCATAAATACGTTATAGACTTAAATAATTGCCATTGAAACATTCAAATATTGCTATTTTAGAATCATATTGTGGCCCTGAAAAGGGCCGTTTTAGAGGTTGGTGGTGGTGGTGGTTGTGTCCCACACAACACCACATTTGGGACGCTGCCGTAATGCACTGCAGTCGCAGACCGTAGATGTGGATTAGGCCTTCTTCTCAGTCTTCTTGGGCAGGAGCACGGCCTGGATGTTCGGCAGTACACCACCCTGAGCGATGGTGACGCCAGAGAGCAGCTTGTTCAGCTCCTCGTCGTTCCTGATCGCCAGCTGCAAGTGACGCGGGATTATCCTGGTCTTCTTGTTGTCTCTCGCCGCGTTGCCGGCAAGCTCGAGCACCTCAGCGGCGAGATACTCCATAACAGCGGCGAGGTACACAGGCGCGCCGGCACCCACCCTCTCGGCGTAGTTGCCGTGCCTCAGTAGACGATGGATACGACCGACGGGGAACTGAAGTCCAGCACGGTTGGAGCGGGACTTTGCCTTTCCCTTAACTTTGCCACCTTTGCCGCGTCCGGACATGTTAACAGATTGTTTTGTTTATGTAAAAACTAGAAATACGACGCGCGCGTCTTCAACAGGGGAGCCGTGCGAGCGGAGTGAATTTTGCTTCTGGCGTGATCTCAAATATATTTATAAGCGCACCGAGCCCGACTAGGGGCGGGGAGACGAACAAGCGCGCGCGCGCTCGCTTACTACCTTATCTAACAACAACTATTGTGTGTCTATTCTGTTAATTTCTTTTGTTTTCTAAAGAGTTTTGTACCTGCTGCCCCCACTGAGTGAGTGCGATGCAATGCAAAATACAATAAGGAGGGGGGGGTGGTACGAATATGGATTAGGGATGATTAGGGATTAAGCAGTGGCAGTCGGGCAGTCGGGTTCTTCCGATACATAATAGTGGTGTAATAATAATTATCTAGGGGTACGCTCGCTACGTACCTGGTGGTAGTGAGTGATTAGTGGTAGGTTAGGTATCTAGCTTAGATAGGTAGGATTAGATTATAACGTTGTTGGGGTCGTGTCGTGTTTGTGTTTCGTGTCTCTGGCAGTTGTTTGCTGGGCAGTAAATTCAGTTCAGCAGACAGCAAGAAAGAACACACCTCTACTACACACGCCATAGAGGTATGGAAACCATGTTTTTTTTTATTTTTTATTTTTTTCTTTCTCTCTTCCTTTTTATGAAACATTGTGTTTTGGTTTGGTTTGGTTTGGTGGTTGTGATTTGTTGTTGACGCTCTTTTTGCTTAATGAAACATTTGACGCGTTATACGCGTATTGAAATATTTGTTAGCCCTGAAAAGGGCTTTTTGGTTGTCCGCATACGCTTCGTAGGCACGTAACGTACGCAAGCAAGGCGAGATTCTCTCCTGCCAGCCCCTGCCTGCAGGCCGGCGCGACGCGACGGGACGCGGCGCGGCGCGGCGCCTGAGCTGAGCTGCGGATGAATCGACACCCACGAGAAGGTGTAGGTGCGCGCACCTATGACACCTACTTCTTGGATGCGGACGCCTTCTTGCCGGCGGCCGCCTTCGACTTTGGCGTCGCCGCTGCCTTCTTCGGTTTGGGTGCCTTGGGTTTTTTAGTGGGAGGCTTTGCGGTCTTCTTAGCTTTGGGCGCGGCGGCGGCGGACTTCGCCTTGGCCGGCGAGACGGCGGCCTTCCTCGCTGCCGCCGGCTTCCTCTTCGCTGCGGCGGCGGCCCTCTTGTCCTTGGGCGTCAACTTGGCGGCTTTAGACTTTGACGGCGAGGCGGCGGCGACGGTCGCCGCCTTCTTTCTCTTACCTCCTGCGGCGGCGGCGGCGGCTGCGGCCGCGGCCGCGGCTGCCTTCTTCGATTTCGCCGGCGATAATGAAGCGGCGGATTCCTTCGCCTTCGAGGCGCCGGACGCTTTCTTGCTGGCGGCGGATTTGGCGCTCTTAGATTCCAACTTGAACGAGCCCGAAGCGCCGGTGCCCTTGGTCTGGATGAGGGCGCCCGACTCGACGGCGCTCTTTAGGTATTTCCTTATGAACGGAGCTAGCTTCTCGGAGTCGACCTTGTATTCGGCGGCGATGTATTTCTTGATCGCCTTCAGCGAGGATCCGCTGCGCTCCTTCAGTTCCTTGATGGCGCTGTTCACCATTTCAGATGTCTTCGGGTGGGTGGGCTTCGCTTTCGGCTTCTTAGCGGCGGCGGCGGAGGCCTTTGGCTTCTTGGCGGGTGTCGCCGGGGCTGGTGCCTCTGCAGCTACTGCGGTATCGGCCATATTATTAAATTTGTGAGTTTATTTAACACTTTTAACACAACAACGACAACTCGCGAGGTCTCGGAACGTTAGTTCGGAGAGAAATCGTAGAGATGGCGCTAAAAAAAAATTAAATTAAAATCGCTGTAAAAGGCAAGACTGTAAAGAGAACGGCAGAGCCGAGAGACTATTTCTCGTAGGAACGCTTCCAACTTTTCACTAACATCGGTCTAATTAAATTTGATTTTACACAGATTTACATACTGTTCAACATTTTCCAGATGAGCGGATGCCTTCCTTTTGAACATGATCATCTTTATTTGCAACTTTCACGTTCAGAAATTTTCAACTTTCCGAGATATGATAGTTTTTTTTCAACACTGGGGAGCTCCGGTTGGTCGGCTCGTGTTTAAATTCATTTTTTATCTATTAGATTATATAAATTAACTCATAACAGTCGACAAATAAACTGCGAACATATCAATTTCAACATGTAGCACCATAACAATCTAGATCACATATATTTTGCAATAAATAACTTCGAATGTTCGAACGTTCATAGAACACTATGCACAGATTCCTACAGAAACACAGCCCGAGAACCTACTCAAATAGCATAATTCCTATAATATTAATCTAACATAGCTTTATATCAAGTCTATTATGATAATTCTTTAAGAAATCTAACATAATTCAACATCTAAACCTGCAATTAACACGCCAGACGCCCCGAATGCAGCAACATCTAACTAAACTCTCTCAGTCCCAGCTGCTCGTACTTTTGTTAGCTGTTCGTTTTATTGTAGCTTATTATTTATTTAATTTACACTATTCACTAAAATAGTTTCTTAATAATTGAAGGTAAACATATAATAGCTGTATATTCATCGAAATATGCCAACATCTAAAATAGAATTCATTGCAATCGGCATGCACGTACACTTAGCAGAGTAGCCCATGCTTGTAGGTTAAGTTAAAATAATGTTAGTAGGTAAGTGCTTAATGTTTTGGTATCATAGTCATTGAGCATCAACTATATTAAACGCCAAAAAAAAAAGAAATATATAAAAAATATATATATACATTTTTATTTGTACTTCCCCCCTATTGTAGGTTACAGCTTCTAAAAGTTATCAGAAACTTAGTAGGCAGGTCTACATATCTAACACAGTTCGCGGTAGCGGGAATTTGTGAGAGTCTCTTTCTTATTGAATTATTGGTAGGTACCATGGTACTCTTTATTTTCTGATACCCACGACACAGGGAATAGGGAATCCTAGTGTGGGGTCAGGACTATGTATGTATGCGACTGTTGGTTGTTATTATTTATTATTATTATTATTAAGAAGAAGATACGTTTGACGTTTTACATTTAATGTCATCGAGAAACAGTTCTCTGTAGGTAACGAATCATATGCGGCCCTGAAAAGGGCCTTTTTAAATGGTCGGTCGGTGTGGTCGGAATAAAACCAGCACACACCCACCTATTCGGGGATAGAAGAGTTAACCCCCGAAACCATACAGGGTGCGTCCCTGGCGTTTCAGAGCGTAGACTACGTCCATGGCGGTGACGGTTTTCCTCTTTGCGTGCTCGGTGTAGGTGACAGCGTCACGGATCACGTTCTCCAGGAACACCTTCAGCACGCCGCGGGTCTCCTCGTAGATCAGACCGGAGATACGCTTCACTCCACCTCTGCGCGCCAGACGACGGATCGCGGGCTTTGTGATACCCTGGATGTTATCACGGAGCACTTTCCTGTGTCGCTTGGCGCCACCTTTCCCCAGGCCCTTTCCTCCCTTACCGCGGCCGGTCATTTTGGCGTATTAAAGTTTATTAAAGTTGAGAGAACCACAAACACAAACACACGCGACCGTACTGTACGAGTGCAGGCGCGCCGACTGTTTCGCTTTCGTTTTTTTTTTTTTTCGGACGGAATATAATGCTGTGGGTCTCAGATGACCGCTGGCAGCGTTACCGGGCTTTGGTGAGCGCAGAGGGCGCGACACCGAGAAAAAAGGTTTTTGTGGCAACTAGCGCAAGGGCACCACTTAGGTACGAACCTCGGCTTGGGCTGTTGCCTGAATGCAGAATCTAACGGCTGCGCCCGGAGGGGGCGAGCGAGAAGAGAAACGTCGACTCCGCCGGCGGAGTCGGTGTGGTGTGATGGTGTCTAGTTGAACCTACGTCGGCGTGATGGCGGGCTCCCCTCCGCGTTAGCGGAGGTGATCTCGTCATCGGGGTCTCCAAGAACGTGTCTTGGCCTACGGAGGGACCTAGGGGCGTCAGGTGGTTTGACGGTGGGATAGTCGGGGATCGTGGAGACGAGAGGGTTCGGGTGATGGGGGGCCGCATCATAAAAACGCCTGGAGGCGAGTTTTATGTGTGCGGCTAGGGACTCTAAACCGAGGTCGTGATGAAGGTCGATGTTGCGCATAAATCTAGGCGCGCCTGTGGCGACGCGCGTAAATTTATTTTGCACCTTCTGGAGTTTTGGGACGTGAGAGGAGTGGGCGAACGCCACGGAGGCGTACGTCATGACTGGTCTTATGCAAGTTTTGTAAAGTGTCATCTTATTTCTAAGAGACATTTTACTCTTCTCGCATAAGAGGGGATGTAGACGGCCAAGGATGAACTTGGCACGGTTTCGGACAGTGGCGATGTGTTTGCCAAAAGAAAGACGACTATCAAGGAAAACACCTAGGTATCGGGCTGACTTTGCCCAGGGAATGGGCTTGTCGTAGAGGGTGATCGACCTGAGGGGCCTGCGGAGGGATTGGTGCCCCTTCCAAAAGTACACTGCTGTACTCTTGGTTGGGTTCACCTCGATGCGCCACTTGCTGAACCATGCACCTAGTGCATTGAGGGCTTTCTGCAGCCTTATACACACCCGGTTCGAGTTCGGATCGGATGTGTATAGGGCCGTGTCGTCTGCGAACAGGGCGACCTCCACTTGGTGGGTACGGGGGATGTCGCTGGTGTACAGCGTGAATAGGAGAGGGGCGAGAACAGAGCCCTGAGGGACTCCGGCTCGGATGGGGCGAGGGTTGGAGAGGGTACCCTCCACGCGGTAGCGAAAGCTTCGATTTAGCAGGTATTCTCGTATGATGAGCACGAGTCTATCCGGCACTCCGAGAGTGGACAGCTTGTAGATCAAGCCGTTGTGCCAGACCTTATCGAAGGCTTTCGCTACATCGAGGAAGATAGCACCGGTACCTGCAGGGTAGGTATGGTGGAACTTGGAGAGCACGTGCTCCGTGATGCGGAGCACTTGCTGGGGACAGGAGTGTCTAGCTCGGAAGCCAAACTGTTCGTCGGGGAGGAGCTTGAGCTCGTCAACAAAAGACCAGAGTCGTCTCAGAAGGAGTCGCTCGTATATCTTACCCAGGGAGCTGAGAAGACTGATGGGGCGGTAGCTAGAAGGCTCCGTAGCCTTTTTTCCTGGTTTGGGGATGCCGATGACGGTGGCTTCCTTCCAGGCGTCGGGGAATGTGCAATTCTCCATGGCCGCATTGAAGATGCTGACCAGGAGGTATATAAGGGCTACGGGGAAGCTCTTCAGGACCCTGTTGCTGATGCCATCAACGCCAGGGGCCTTCCGAGGGTGGAGATCCTTGATAATCGCCTTAACTTCCGAGGCTCTAACGAGGGAGAGAGGAGGGGCGATCGGGGGAAGAGAGACTAACCGTTCGACTTCACTGTTCACCGTATCGAGGTGAGCAGGGTCGACAGGGGCGAGACTGGGGGAGCATTGAGACTCGAGGCTTTCAGCTAAGCATTCAGCCTTTTCGTCATCGTCGAATGCGAGGGACTGGTCGGGTCGAGTCAGTGGGGGCATGACTGAGATAGTGTCGGCCTTCATGGATCGAGCAAGTTCCCAGTACGCTAGGTGACTTGGCTTGATCCCGGAAAGCTTGCTATCCCAGTCGTTGTTCCTATGGTCGCGAATGCGGCTCTTGACCAGCCGTTCAAGAGCGCGCAGCCTACGTCTGTTAAGGTCGGTGGGCCAGGAGCTGTATCTCCTCGTCGCTGCGTGCTTCTCCGTGATCAACCGTCTCACATCATCGGGCAGGGCCCGGAGGTGGTCAGCCACCGCCGGAACCTGCTTCGATGAACCGCTGATAGCGGCGGTGACATGGCTGGTCAGGGAGTCGACCGCAATAGTGACGTCGTCAGGGGACCTAATGTCGTCAGGGATCCTCTCAAGATCGGGTGAGTGGATATTCCCGAGAGCTTTCCCGAGTTTATGCCACTGCACCACTGTCTTGGTGAGGGGGGACGTGTCAGGGGGGGAGCCCAGGCGCATGAGCACCGGGCGGTGGTCGGAGTCCAGTTCGTGCAGCGTTTCTATAGAGTTCAACCGTAGGGTGACACTCTTTAGCAACGCCATGTCGAGTATGTCAGGTCTGTGTCCTGTTATGTAAGGGTAATGGGTCGGGGTCATAGGGGGGATGACATCGAAGCTAAGGGAGTCGGCTAGGCTTTCAAGTATCCTGCCGTTTTGGGAGGTGGTGAGGCAATTCCACAGGGTGTTCTTGCAGTTGAAGTCACCCGCCAGAATGACGGAGCTTCCCAGGTTGAGGAGTGCGTCGACGTCACTCCTGAGTAGGGGCTTTTTTGGGCTGAGATAGCAAGAGGCTATAGTGATCGAGGGGTGACCGGTCATGGCTAGTCTACAGACGGAGGCTTCTAAGTTAGTCAGGGGGGGGGTGTCGATGGGAATGCAGTGCAGGGACCTCTTGTGATAGATCAGTGTGCCTCCTTTAGGGGCACCGATTCTATCATTGCGGACCAGTTGGTAATTCGCAATCCTGGGATTGCGATCGGCCGGCTTCAAGAAGGACTCCTGCACTAGCATTACATCGACACTGTGTCGGGACAGAAAGTCGGCAACGAGAAAGCGCTGCTTGAGGAGACCATCAGCGTTGAAAAACGCTAATGAGACGGAGCGGGGTTTCAGTCTCTCTTTTTGTACAATCATGATGTACCGTTGGGGTGGGGGGGGGAGAGATTTGAAGTCATAATGGAGAGAATTTTCTCCTGGTTGGCAGCGATGAACTCCATGAAGAGGGAGGACATCACGGACTGAAGGTCAGCTGCCGGTGGGGGTGGTGGCGGGTTAGCCGCGACGGGTCTGGAAGAGACCTTCGGGGGGGCAGTGCGGGGGGAGGCCTGGGCCTGGCGGCCTAGGCTGGTGCCGGGCAGGGGTCTTTCCCAGGCATTGGGAAGGGGAGCCCTAGGGGGAGCCATGGACACTTTAGGAGTGTCCTTGGTGTATCGCGGGGAGGGTGGGGGCACCCGTTCCGGGGCCCTCCGAGCCACCTTTCTGCTGGCCCTGGGTGCCATGGGGCAGCCGCGATAGTTCGCGGTGTGGCCCACGGCACGACAGAGCACGCAGCTAGGTGGCTCCGGAAAGTTCGGGGTGCGGGTGCAGTCAGCGGTGCCATGGTCACCCAGGCACTTGACGCATCGGGGGCGGGCGAAACAGTTTCGCGCTGAGTGGCCATAGAGTTGGCACCTATGGCACTGAGCGGGGCTGCTGTTGCGGTAGGGGATTTCTACAGACAGGCCCGAAAGGCCGTTCACCGCCTTCAATTTGAAGACGGCTTTGCCTTCAGGCGAAAGATCCAAAACGACCAAGACGAGGTCAAAGGCCGTTTTGGTTCGGCCACTGTACATCCTGTGTACTTCGTGGACTGGGAGGTTTTGGCTGACGAGGTCAGCCTTTATGGCCTCCGTGCTGTGCTCCGCGGGAAGGCCGCGAATCACCACACGGAGGCGGCGCTCGTCTTCGAGGGCATAGGTATGATAACCTATGCCCTCGCTTCTGAGGAGGGATGTTAGCTGCCTGTGGTTGGCAGCTGTCTGTACTTGGACCTTAATACCGTCCTTTGTACTTTTCGCGTGGGTGAACGTAATGTTCCGCGATCGGCAGGCGATGGACACCTTGTCCCACTTCTCCTTCTGACGAAGGTAGATGGGAGGGGGGGTCTTTTCCTTCTTCGCTGAGGGCGAAGAAGGAGCCCGAGGGGACTGAGCCGGGGAGGCCGACCGGGGGCTGACGCTCGGAGCGGTGAGTTTGGCGGGAGGGCGTGTTTTCGGAGAGCTCCTTCTCTTTCTCTTCCCTTGGACGAGGGTGAATCCCGAGTCCGCGGAGTCAGAGTCTGAGGAGGAGGAGTCCGAATCGGGAGGGGGTAGGTCAGTGTCCATGACGGACGCTGAAGCTGCCTCGGATGGGGGGGGGAGGACCTGGGGGACAGGGGGCTCCTGAGGGGGGGAGATAGCCAGAGGGGCCGGGGGAGAGGCCGGAGGGGCCGGGGAGGGAGGCAGCACTTTGGCTGCCTTCGAGGTTGAGGCTTGAGGAGCCTCGACCTCGGGGACCGCGACGGCCTTGGTGGCCGAGTTTAGTGCTCGGGCCTTGGTTTTGGCCTGAAGGGCCGGGATTGCCTTGCCCGCAGGGGCAGGCATGGGGGCCGGAAGGGCCAGGGAGGCGATGTTTGTGGCCCTAGTGGCCTGAGGCTGGGCATCCGGCCCAGGGGCTTCCGGCCCGTCGCCTGCGATCAGGCGATCCAGCTCCGCGAGCGGGTGATGTTTTAAGAGCATCCCCAACAGAGTCTCGATCAGAAGAGCAATCCGAGGTTTGCTCCAGTTGTCGAGTCTCTGCAGGGAGACTTTCGGGGCGGGGGGGGTCATGATGAACCCTAGTCTCCCAAGGGGGATGTCCTTGGGAGGTGAGTGATCCTTCCCGTCGGGTATAGACGGGAAGGGGGTGAGTGCCTAAGTGTCCTACCTAAATGGTGTGTCCCAGATGCCTCTCTTGCGGGGCAAGTGGGGTGTGTCCTACCCGATATCTGGCGTCGACTAGGAGTTCCCCCAAGGCCGGTGGTGCCAGACCCAGCCGGATTCTCGCGTTCCTCGGAAGGAGGAAAGCGAGGCGCTCCGGGTCCACGCCCTACCAGGTTCGTTGGCACTGTTAAGTATCCCCTGGTAGACCACTAAGCGTGGATTTTGCCACGAAACACGATCGCTCTAAAATGAGCGACCTGGAGTCGTCCTGAGAAGGACGGGTTGCTTGCCGGCGCGGGCGTGCCCTGAAAAGGACAAGCGCGCTCCGACAAGTGCGTGCGGCTCGGCTCGCAAGCCGGGCTGCACTGAACGCAGCGCGGCGCAGGGCCGGGCAGCGGGAGCGGCGCGGCGCGGGGGCCGTGCGGCGGGGCGTCCTGGGCGGGGCCAGGAGCGGAGCGAAGTGGAGACGTCTTGCTAGCTCGGGGGCTAGCGGCGGACTCATTGACGTGTTTAGTGTTTTTTTTTTTTTTTTTTTTTTTTTTTTTTTTTTTTTTTTTTTTTTTTTTGCTTCTGGCGTGATCTCAAATATATTTATAAGCGCACCGAGCCCGACTAGGGGCGGGGAGACGAACAAGCGCGCGCGCGCTCGCTTACTACCTTATCTAACAACAACTATTGTGTGTCTATTCTGTTAATTTCTTTTGTTTTCTAAAGAGTTTTGTACCTGCTGCCCCCACTGAGTGAGTGCGATGCAATGCAAAATACAATAAGGAGGGGGGGGTGGTACGAATATGGATTAGGGATGATTAGGGATTAAGCAGTGGCAGTCGGGCAGTCGGGTTCTTCCGATACATAATAGTGGTGTAATAATAATTATCTAGGGGTACGCTCGCTACGTACCTGGTGGTAGTGAGTGATTAGTGGTAGGTTAGGTATCTAGCTTAGATAGGTAGGATTAGATTATAACGTTGTTGGGGTCGTGTCGTGTTTGTGTTTCGTGTCTCTGGCAGTTGTTTGCTGGGCAGTAAATTCAGTTCAGCAGACAGCAAGAAAGAACACACCTCTACTACACACGCCATAGAGGTATGGAAACCATGTTTTTTTTTATTTTTTATTTTTTTCTTTCTCTCTTCCTTTTTATGAAACATTGTGTTTTGGTTTGGTTTGGTTTGGTGGTTGTGATTTGTTGTTGACGCTCTTTTTGCTTAATGAAACATTTGACGCGTTATACGCGTATTGAAATATTTGTTAGCCCTGAAAAGGGCTTTTTGGTTGTCCGCATACGCTTCGTAGGCACGTAACGTACGCAAGCAAGGCGAGATTCTCTCCTGCCAGCCCCTGCCTGCAGGCCGGCGCGACGCGACGGGACGCGGCGCGGCGCGGCGCCTGAGCTGAGCTGCGGATGAATCGACACCCACGAGAAGGTGTAGGTGCGCGCACCTATGACACCTACTTCTTGGATGCGGACGCCTTCTTGCCGGCGGCCGCCTTCGACTTTGGCGTCGCCGCTGCCTTCTTCGGTTTGGGTGCCTTGGGTTTTTTAGTGGGAGGCTTTGCGGTCTTCTTAGCTTTGGGCGCGGCGGCGGCGGACTTCGCCTTGGCCGGCGAGACGGCGGCCTTCCTCGCTGCCGCCGGCTTCCTCTTCGCTGCGGCGGCGGCCCTCTTGTCCTTGGGCGTCAACTTGGCGGCTTTAGACTTTGACGGCGAGGCGGCGGCGACGGTCGCCGCCTTCTTTCTCTTACCTCCTGCGGCGGCGGCGGCGGCTGCGGCCGCGGCCGCGGCTGCCTTCTTCGATTTCGCCGGCGATAATGAAGCGGCGGATTCCTTCGCCTTCGAGGCGCCGGACGCTTTCTTGCTGGCGGCGGATTTGGCGCTCTTAGATTCCAACTTGAACGAGCCCGAAGCGCCGGTGCCCTTGGTCTGGATGAGGGCGCCCGACTCGACGGCGCTCTTTAGGTATTTCCTTATGAACGGAGCTAGCTTCTCGGAGTCGACCTTGTATTCGGCGGCGATGTATTTCTTGATCGCCTTCAGCGAGGATCCGCTGCGCTCCTTCAGTTCCTTGATGGCGCTGTTCACCATTTCAGATGTCTTCGGGTGGGTGGGCTTCGCTTTCGGCTTCTTAGCGGCGGCGGCGGAGGCCTTTGGCTTCTTGGCGGGTGTCGCCGGGGCTGGTGCCTCTGCAGCTACTGCGGTATCGGCCATATTATTAAATTTGTGAGTTTATTTAACACTTTTAACACAACAACGACAACTCGCGAGGTCTCGGAACGTTAGTTCGGAGAGAAATCGTAGAGATGGCGCTAAAAAAAAATTAAATTAAAATCGCTGTAAAAGGCAAGACTGTAAAGAGAACGGCAGAGCCGAGAGACTATTTCTCGTAGGAACGCTTCCAACTTTTCACTAACATCGGTCTAATTAAATTTGATTTTACACAGATTTACATACTGTTCAACATTTTCCAGATGAGCGGATGCCTTCCTTTTGAACATGATCATCTTTATTTGCAACTTTCACGTTCAGAAATTTTCAACTTTCCGAGATATGATAGTTTTTTTTCAACACTGGGGAGCTCCGGTTGGTCGGCTCGTGTTTAAATTCATTTTTTATCTATTAGATTATATAAATTAACTCATAACAGTCGACAAATAAACTGCGAACATATCAATTTCAACATGTAGCACCATAACAATCTAGATCACATATATTTTGCAATAAATAACTTCGAATGTTCGAACGTTCATAGAACACTATGCACAGATTCCTACAGAAACACAGCCCGAGAACCTACTCAAATAGCATAATTCCTATAATATTAATCTAACATAGCTTTATATCAAGTCTATTATGATAATTCTTTAAGAAATCTAACATAATTCAACATCTAAACCTGCAATTAACACGCCAGACGCCCCGAATGCAGCAACATCTAACTAAACTCTCTCAGTCCCAGCTGCTCGTACTTTTGTTAGCTGTTCGTTTTATTGTAGCTTATTATTTATTTAATTTACACTATTCACTAAAATAGTTTCTTAATAATTGAAGGTAAACATATAATAGCTGTATATTCATCGAAATATGCCAACATCTAAAATAGAATTCATTGCAATCGGCATGCACGTACACTTAGCAGAGTAGCCCATGCTTGTAGGTTAAGTTAAAATAATGTTAGTAGGTAAGTGCTTAATGTTTTGGTATCATAGTCATTGAGCATCAACTATATTAAACGCCAAAAAAAAAAGAAATATATAAAAAATATATATATACATTTTTATTTGTACTTCCCCCCTATTGTAGGTTACAGCTTCTAAAAGTTATCAGAAACTTAGTAGGCAGGTCTACATATCTAACACAGTTCGCGGTAGCGGGAATTTGTGAGAGTCTCTTTCTTATTGAATTATTGGTAGGTACCATGGTACTCTTTATTTTCTGATACCCACGACACAGGGAATAGGGAATCCTAGTGTGGGGTCAGGACTATGTATGTATGCGACTGTTGGTTGTTATTATTTATTATTATTATTATTAAGAAGAAGATACGTTTGACGTTTTACATTTAATGTCATCGAGAAACAGTTCTCTGTAGGTAACGAATCATATGCGGCCCTGAAAAGGGCCTTTTTAAATGGTCGGTCGGTGTGGTCGGAATAAAACCAGCACACACCCACCTATTCGGGGATAGAAGAGTTAACCCCCGAAACCATACAGGGTGCGTCCCTGGCGTTTCAGAGCGTAGACTACGTCCATGGCGGTGACGGTTTTCCTCTTTGCGTGCTCGGTGTAGGTGACAGCGTCACGGATCACGTTCTCCAGGAACACCTTCAGCACGCCGCGGGTCTCCTCGTAGATCAGACCGGAGATACGCTTCACTCCACCTCTGCGCGCCAGACGACGGATCGCGGGCTTTGTGATACCCTGGATGTTATCACGGAGCACTTTCCTGTGTCGCTTGGCGCCACCTTTCCCCAGGCCCTTTCCTCCCTTACCGCGGCCGGTCATTTTGGCGTATTAAAGTTTATTAAAGTTGAGAGAACCACAAACACAAACACACGCGACCGTACTGTACGAGTGCAGGCGCGCCGACTGTTTCGCTTTCGTAGAAAATTCACCTTATATTTATAGTAGAAACGGGCGCCATCGGCGACGCCGAAAAGGGCGAGGGGCGCTCGCCCTCCCCCTCGCTCCCCCCCTGCGTGAGCCGCGTGTCACTTGATAAATAAATTATACTAAGAATAGTGAAATGGAACGATGAACGGTCTTTATCTATGATCACTGAAAATTGCATTTTTTTTTTTGATCTAGCAAACAAATAATTTCCTTCAAACTCGTGATAATGTACCTAACCTACCTAGTTATTACTAACTAATTGATATTAGACTAGCTGCCGCCCGCGGCTGCGCTCGCGTGGAATCCAGTGCATGTAATTATGTACTATGTATATTCAAAGTTTCATTCAAATCCGTTCAGCCGTTTATGTTTTATAGAGGGACAAGCATACTCGCAAAGTTTCGCATTAATAATATTAGTAGGATAAGAATAGGAGTATTAGTTATTCTCTCTACCTTAAGTAGTAGGCAAGTAGGCGTGTCTCTTATGATTTTTGTGCATGCAACTAAAATTGTTTGACATTTTCCTTTTGTACAATGAAACGTTCGTATTATATACAGAAACATGTGTGGCCCTGAAAAGGGCCTTTTTGCTGTTCGTTCGCAGACTGCGAGACGAACAATTTAAGGTTAATTAAGCGCGCTCTCCTCTGATCCTGCGAGCAAGCTGGATGTCCTTGGGCATAATGGTGACGCGCTTTGCGTGAATCGCGCACAGGTTAGTGTCTTCGAAGAGACCGACGAGGTATGCCTCGCTCGCCTCCTGTAGAGCCATCACCGCGGAGCTCTGGAACCGAAGGTCAGTCTTGAAGTCCTGAGCGATCTCACGCACCAGACGCTGGAACGGCAGCTTGCGGATCAGCAGCTCAGTGCTCTTCTGGTAGCGACGGATCTCACGCAGGGCTACGGTTCCGGGCCTGTAGCGATGGGGCTTCTTGACACCTCCGGTTGCGGGCGCACTCTTGCGAGCGGCCTTGGTGGCTAGCTGTTTGCGCGGAGCCTTACCACCGGTCGACTTACGGGCTGTTTGCTTGGTACGAGCCATCTTTTCACCACACAAAACAAAACTGTACGATACGAACGTTCGCGAACGGTGCGGTCCGGTGCGTGGCCTGACGAGAACTAGAATATGTTTGACGTCGCACCGCTGTCGCTCTTATATTTATAGTATTCCGTTATAAGAGCGCGCGGGGCGGGGGGGGGAGACGGACGACGACTTGCACCGACTCACGCGAGCGGTTCAAATAATGTAATAGAATATTATTATTATAATAATATAATTATATGTATTAGTAGGTGTGTACAATAATATCGTAAATTTAATTTAATAATTATTTTATGTTTGTTTCAAATTTACCTAACTAATAGTTCGTTCATTACCAATTTTTATATTAACTTAGCACCTAAATTCAGGAATTCGCCACTGCACGCCTGCTTGCTTGCTTGCCTGCCTGCCTGCCTGCGTGCGTGCGTGCGTGCGTGCATGTGCATGTGCATGTTGTGCAACCAACCATCGGTGCAGCACCGCAACGCGAATGCGCCCGCGGCTGCGTTGGCTGCTTGAGAGAGGACCTTAAATATTAGGTATGATGTACATTTTGCAATTGTATTTTTTTTTTTTTTTCTTTCCTTTCTTTCTTTACTTATATGTCGAGAGTAAAGCATGCAGTAGAATGTAATTTGTATGTAAGACACAATTTTTGTCCAATGAAACATCATCATAATATTACGATTATCGAACAGATTTGTGGCCCTGAAAAGGGCCTTTTGTATAAGGGGTAGATCACCACCGCAACCGCTCACTTTGAGCTGGTGTACTTGGTGACGGCCTTGGTGCCCTCGCTGACGGCGTGCTTCGCCAGCTCGCCCGGCAGCAGAAGCCTCACGGATGTCTGAACCTCCCTCGATGTTATCGTGGAGCGCTTGTTGTAGTGGGCGAGCCTCGACGCCTCAGCGGCGATCCGCTCGAAGATATCGTTCACGAACGAGTTCATGATCGACATGGCCTTGCTGGAGATTCCGGTGTCGGGGTGGACCTGCTTCAGCACCTTGTAGATGTAGATTGCGTAGCTCTCCTTCCTCTTGTGCTTCTTCTTCTTCTTGTCTGTCTTGGAGATGTTCTTCTGGGCCTTGCCGGATTTCTTGGCGGCCTTACCACTCGTCTTGGGCGGCATGACTATTTAATTGATGGAGAATAGTACTTTACGATGTCTGTCAATCGACAAGCTAGCGAGCGCGTCAGTCGATTGCGAACGTACGTTCCGGAGTGTCGAGTGAACCGGGAAAAAATCAGGTTTTATTATGTCCCCGCCATGCGACGCGGCGACGCGACGTCAAGCGCTTTTGTGAGTTCGGACCAATAGCTATAGACGAGTGAATGCGATAGGATATGCCCCTCTCGCTTTCGTAGAGCAATAATCCCCCCGCCCCTCCTTCCTCTTTGCCCCCTCCACATACCCCTCGCGCCTACACAACTAAAAATTTGCGCTATGTAAAGGATTTTTAAAAATTTTACATAATCTCATGTTCATCCTAAAAATGTTACCTACTTAGCGTTATTATTTTGTATATTATTATAGTCTAAATAAACATGAAACAATATATACATAAGACGTTGGAGACACTGTTCATTTATTGGTACTTCTTACTTCTTCTTAGGTATTTTATTTATATTTAATCAGCTAGTTATAGCAAATTATATATGTAGATAAAATAGTCAATGGTAAATTAAAATAGTATCGTAGTATCTATCTATCACACGTAGGGTATAATAACCTATTGTGTATTGTACTTTACCTAATAAATGATGTTTAAAAATCATAAATACGTTATAGACTTAAATAATTGCCATTGAAACATTCAAATATTGCTATTTTAGAATCATATTGTGGCCCTGAAAAGGGCCGTTTTAGAGGTTGGTGGTGGTGGTGGTTGTGTCCCACACAACACCACATTTGGGACGCTGCCGTAATGCACTGCAGTCGCAGACCGTAGATGTGGATTAGGCCTTCTTCTCAGTCTTCTTGGGCAGGAGCACGGCCTGGATGTTCGGCAGTACACCACCCTGAGCGATGGTGACGCCAGAGAGCAGCTTGTTCAGCTCCTCGTCGTTCCTGATCGCCAGCTGCAAGTGACGCGGGATTATCCTGGTCTTCTTGTTGTCTCTCGCCGCGTTGCCGGCAAGCTCGAGCACCTCAGCGGCGAGATACTCCATAACAGCGGCGAGGTACACAGGCGCGCCGGCACCCACCCTCTCGGCGTAGTTGCCGTGCCTCAGTAGACGATGGATACGACCGACGGGGAACTGAAGTCCAGCACGGTTGGAGCGGGACTTTGCCTTTCCCTTAACTTTGCCACCTTTGCCGCGTCCGGACATGTTAACAGATTGTTTTGTTTATGTAAAAACTAGAAATACGACGCGCGCGTCTTCAACAGGGGAGCCGTGCGAGCGGAGTGAATTTTGCTTCTGGCGTGATCTCAAATATATTTATAAGCGCACCGAGCCCGACTAGGGGCGGGGAGACGAACAAGCGCGCGCGCGCTCGCTTACTACCTTATCTAACAACAACTATTGTGTGTCTATTCTGTTAATTTCTTTTGTTTTCTAAAGAGTTTTGTACCTGCTGCCCCCACTGAGTGAGTGCGATGCAATGCAAAATACAATAAGGAGGGGGGGGTGGTACGAATATGGATTAGGGATGATTAGGGATTAAGCAGTGGCAGTCGGGCAGTCGGGTTCTTCCGATACATAATAGTGGTGTAATAATAATTATCTAGGGGTACGCTCGCTACGTACCTGGTGGTAGTGAGTGATTAGTGGTAGGTTAGGTATCTAGCTTAGATAGGTAGGATTAGATTATAACGTTGTTGGGGTCGTGTCGTGTTTGTGTTTCGTGTCTCTGGCAGTTGTTTGCTGGGCAGTAAATTCAGTTCAGCAGACAGCAAGAAAGAACACACCTCTACTACACACGCCATAGAGGTATGGAAACCATGTTTTTTTTTATTTTTTTCTTTCTCTCTTCCTTTTTATGAAACATTGTGTTTTGGTTTGGTTTGGTTTGGTGGTTGTGATTTGTTGTTGACGCTCTTTTTGCTTAATGAAACATTTGACGCGTTATACGCGTATTGAAATATTTGTTAGCCCTGAAAAGGGCTTTTTGGTTGTCCGCATACGCTTCGTAGGCACGTAACGTACGCAAGCAAGGCGAGATTCTCTCCTGCCAGCCCCTGCCTGCAGGCCGGCGCGACGCGACGGGACGCGGCGCGGCGCGGCGCCTGAGCTGAGCTGCGGATGAATCGACACCCACGAGAAGGTGTAGGTGCGCGCACCTATGACACCTACTTCTTGGATGCGGACGCCTTCTTGCCGGCGGCCGCCTTCGACTTTGGCGTCGCCGCTGCCTTCTTCGGTTTGGGTGCCTTGGGTTTTTTAGTGGGAGGCTTTGCGGTCTTCTTAGCTTTGGGCGCGGCGGCGGCGGACTTCGCCTTGGCCGGCGAGACGGCGGCCTTCCTCGCTGCCGCCGGCTTCCTCTTCGCTGCGGCGGCGGCCCTCTTGTCCTTGGGCGTCAACTTGGCGGCTTTAGACTTTGACGGCGAGGCGGCGGCGACGGTCGCCGCCTTCTTTCTCTTACCTCCTGCGGCGGCGGCGGCGGCTGCGGCCGCGGCCGCGGCTGCCTTCTTCGATTTCGCCGGCGATAATGAAGCGGCGGATTCCTTCGCCTTCGAGGCGCCGGACGCTTTCTTGCTGGCGGCGGATTTGGCGCTCTTAGATTCCAACTTGAACGAGCCCGAAGCGCCGGTGCCCTTGGTCTGGATGAGGGCGCCCGACTCGACGGCGCTCTTTAGGTATTTCCTTATGAACGGAGCTAGCTTCTCGGAGTCGACCTTGTATTCGGCGGCGATGTATTTCTTGATCGCCTTCAGCGAGGATCCGCTGCGCTCCTTCAGTTCCTTGATGGCGCTGTTCACCATTTCAGATGTCTTCGGGTGGGTGGGCTTCGCTTTCGGCTTCTTAGCGGCGGCGGCGGAGGCCTTTGGCTTCTTGGCGGGTGTCGCCGGGGCTGGTGCCTCTGCAGCTACTGCGGTATCGGCCATATTATTAAATTTGTGAGTTTATTTAACACTTTTAACACAACAACGACAACTCGCGAGGTCTCGGAACGTTAGTTCGGAGAGAAATCGTAGAGATGGCGCTAAAAAAAAATTAAATTAAAATCGCTGTAAAAGGCAAGACTGTAAAGAGAACGGCAGAGCCGAGAGACTATTTCTCGTAGGAACGCTTCCAACTTTTCACTAACATCGGTCTAATTAAATTTGATTTTACACAGATTTACATACTGTTCAACATTTTCCAGATGAGCGGATGCCTTCCTTTTGAACATGATCATCTTTATTTGCAACTTTCACGTTCAGAAATTTTCAACTTTCCGAGATATGATAGTTTTTTTTCAACACTGGGGAGCTCCGGTTGGTCGGCTCGTGTTTAAATTCATTTTTTATCTATTAGATTATATAAATTAACTCATAACAGTCGACAAATAAACTGCGAACATATCAATTTCAACATGTAGCACCATAACAATCTAGATCACATATATTTTGCAATAAATAACTTCGAATGTTCGAACGTTCATAGAACACTATGCACAGATTCCTACAGAAACACAGCCCGAGAACCTACTCAAATAGCATAATTCCTATAATATTAATCTAACATAGCTTTATATCAAGTCTATTATGATAATTCTTTAAGAAATCTAACATAATTCAACATCTAAACCTGCAATTAACACGCCAGACGCCCCGAATGCAGCAACATCTAACTAAACTCTCTCAGTCCCAGCTGCTCGTACTTTTGTTAGCTGTTCGTTTTATTGTAGCTTATTATTTATTTAATTTACACTATTCACTAAAATAGTTTCTTAATAATTGAAGGTAAACATATAATAGCTGTATATTCATCGAAATATGCCAACATCTAAAATAGAATTCATTGCAATCGGCATGCACGTACACTTAGCAGAGTAGCCCATGCTTGTAGGTTAAGTTAAAATAATGTTAGTAGGTAAGTGCTTAATGTTTTGGTATCATAGTCATTGAGCATCAACTATATTAAACGCCAAAAAAAAAAGAAATATATAAAAAATATATATATACATTTTTATTTGTACTTCCCCCCTATTGTAGGTTACAGCTTCTAAAAGTTATCAGAAACTTAGTAGGCAGGTCTACATATCTAACACAGTTCGCGGTAGCGGGAATTTGTGAGAGTCTCTTTCTTATTGAATTATTGGTAGGTACCATGGTACTCTTTATTTTCTGATACCCACGACACAGGGAATAGGGAATCCTAGTGTGGGGTCAGGACTATGTATGTATGCGACTGTTGGTTGTTATTATTTATTATTATTATTATTAAGAAGAAGATACGTTTGACGTTTTACATTTAATGTCATCGAGAAACAGTTCTCTGTAGGTAACGAATCATATGCGGCCCTGAAAAGGGCCTTTTTAAATGGTCGGTCGGTGTGGTCGGAATAAAACCAGCACACACCCACCTATTCGGGGATAGAAGAGTTAACCCCCGAAACCATACAGGGTGCGTCCCTGGCGTTTCAGAGCGTAGACTACGTCCATGGCGGTGACGGTTTTCCTCTTTGCGTGCTCGGTGTAGGTGACAGCGTCACGGATCACGTTCTCCAGGAACACCTTCAGCACGCCGCGGGTCTCCTCGTAGATCAGACCGGAGATACGCTTCACTCCACCTCTGCGCGCCAGACGACGGATCGCGGGCTTTGTGATACCCTGGATGTTATCACGGAGCACTTTCCTGTGTCGCTTGGCGCCACCTTTCCCCAGGCCCTTTCCTCCCTTACCGCGGCCGGTCATTTTGGCGTATTAAAGTTTATTAAAGTTGAGAGAACCACAAACACAAACACACGCGACCGTACTGTACGAGTGCAGGCGCGCCGACTGTTTCGCTTTCGTAGAAAATTCACCTTATATTTATAGTAGAAACGGGCGCCATCGGCGACGCCGAAAAGGGCGAGGGGCGCTCGCCCTCCCCCTCGCTCCCCCCCTGCGTGAGCCGCGTGTCACTTGATAAATAAATTATACTAAGAATAGTGAAATGGAACGATGAACGGTCTTTATCTATGATCACTGAAAATTGCATTTTTTTTTTTGATCTAGCAAACAAATAATTTCCTTCAAACTCGTGATAATGTACCTAACCTACCTAGTTATTACTAACTAATTGATATTAGACTAGCTGCCGCCCGCGGCTGCGCTCGCGTGGAATCCAGTGCATGTAATTATGTACTATGTATATTCAAAGTTTCATTCAAATCCGTTCAGCCGTTTATGTTTTATAGAGGGACAAGCATACTCGCAAAGTTTCGCATTAATAATATTAGTAGGATAAGAATAGGAGTATTAGTTATTCTCTCTACCTTAAGTAGTAGGCAAGTAGGCGTGTCTCTTATGATTTTTGTGCATGCAACTAAAATTGTTTGACATTTTCCTTTTGTACAATGAAACGTTCGTATTATATACAGAAACATGTGTGGCCCTGAAAAGGGCCTTTTTGCTGTTCGTTCGCAGACTGCGAGACGAACAATTTAAGGTTAATTAAGCGCGCTCTCCTCTGATCCTGCGAGCAAGCTGGATGTCCTTGGGCATAATGGTGACGCGCTTTGCGTGAATCGCGCACAGGTTAGTGTCTTCGAAGAGACCGACGAGGTATGCCTCGCTCGCCTCCTGTAGAGCCATCACCGCGGAGCTCTGGAACCGAAGGTCAGTCTTGAAGTCCTGAGCGATCTCACGCACCAGACGCTGGAACGGCAGCTTGCGGATCAGCAGCTCAGTGCTCTTCTGGTAGCGACGGATCTCACGCAGGGCTACGGTTCCGGGCCTGTAGCGATGGGGCTTCTTGACACCTCCGGTTGCGGGCGCACTCTTGCGAGCGGCCTTGGTGGCTAGCTGTTTGCGCGGAGCCTTACCACCGGTCGACTTACGGGCTGTTTGCTTGGTACGAGCCATCTTTTCACCACACAAAACAAAACTGTACGATACGAACGTTCGCGAACGGTGCGGTCCGGTGCGTGGCCTGACGAGAACTAGAATATGTTTGACGTCGCACCGCTGTCGCTCTTATATTTATAGTATTCCGTTATAAGAGCGCGCGGGGCGGGGGGGGGAGACGGACGACGACTTGCACCGACTCACGCGAGCGGTTCAAATAATGTAATAGAATATTATTATTATAATAATATAATTATATGTATTAGTAGGTGTGTACAATAATATCGTAAATTTAATTTAATAATTATTTTATGTTTGTTTCAAATTTACCTAACTAATAGTTCGTTCATTACCAATTTTTATATTAACTTAGCACCTAAATTCAGGAATTCGCCACTGCACGCCTGCTTGCTTGCTTGCCTGCCTGCCTGCCTGCGTGCGTGCGTGCGTGCGTGCATGTGCATGTGCATGTTGTGCAACCAACCATCGGTGCAGCACCGCAACGCGAATGCGCCCGCGGCTGCGTTGGCTGCTTGAGAGAGGACCTTAAATATTAGGTATGATGTACATTTTGCAATTGTATTTTTTTTTTTTTTTCTTTCCTTTCTTTCTTTACTTATATGTCGAGAGTAAAGCATGCAGTAGAATGTAATTTGTATGTAAGACACAATTTTTGTCCAATGAAACATCATCATAATATTACGATTATCGAACAGATTTGTGGCCCTGAAAAGGGCCTTTTGTATAAGGGGTAGATCACCACCGCAACCGCTCACTTTGAGCTGGTGTACTTGGTGACGGCCTTGGTGCCCTCGCTGACGGCGTGCTTCGCCAGCTCGCCCGGCAGCAGAAGCCTCACGGATGTCTGAACCTCCCTCGATGTTATCGTGGAGCGCTTGTTGTAGTGGGCGAGCCTCGACGCCTCAGCGGCGATCCGCTCGAAGATATCGTTCACGAACGAGTTCATGATCGACATGGCCTTGCTGGAGATTCCGGTGTCGGGGTGGACCTGCTTCAGCACCTTGTAGATGTAGATTGCGTAGCTCTCCTTCCTCTTGTGCTTCTTCTTCTTCTTGTCTGTCTTGGAGATGTTCTTCTGGGCCTTGCCGGATTTCTTGGCGGCCTTACCACTCGTCTTGGGCGGCATGACTATTTAATTGATGGAGAATAGTACTTTACGATGTCTGTCAATCGACAAGCTAGCGAGCGCGTCAGTCGATTGCGAACGTACGTTCCGGAGTGTCGAGTGAACCGGGAAAAAATCAGGTTTTATTATGTCCCCGCCATGCGACGCGGCGACGCGACGTCAAGCGCTTTTGTGAGTTCGGACCAATAGCTATAGACGAGTGAATGCGATAGGATATGCCCCTCTCGCTTTCGTAGAGCAATAATCCCCCCGCCCCTCCTTCCTCTTTGCCCCCTCCACATACCCCTCGCGCCTACACAACTAAAAATTTGCGCTATGTAAAGGATTTTTAAAAATTTTACATAATCTCATGTTCATCCTAAAAATGTTACCTACTTAGCGTTATTATTTTGTATATTATTATAGTCTAAATAAACATGAAACAATATATACATAAGACGTTGGAGACACTGTTCATTTATTGGTACTTCTTACTTCTTCTTAGGTATTTTATTTATATTTAATCAGCTAGTTATAGCAAATTATATATGTAGATAAAATAGTCAATGGTAAATTAAAATAGTATCGTAGTATCTATCTATCACACGTAGGGTATAATAACCTATTGTGTATTGTACTTTACCTAATAAATGATGTTTAAAAATCATAAATACGTTATAGACTTAAATAATTGCCATTGAAACATTCAAATATTGCTATTTTAGAATCATATTGTGGCCCTGAAAAGGGCCGTTTTAGAGGTTGGTGGTGGTGGTGGTTGTGTCCCACACAACACCACATTTGGGACGCTGCCGTAATGCACTGCAGTCGCAGACCGTAGATGTGGATTAGGCCTTCTTCTCAGTCTTCTTGGGCAGGAGCACGGCCTGGATGTTCGGCAGTACACCACCCTGAGCGATGGTGACGCCAGAGAGCAGCTTGTTCAGCTCCTCGTCGTTCCTGATCGCCAGCTGCAAGTGACGCGGGATTATCCTGGTCTTCTTGTTGTCTCTCGCCGCGTTGCCGGCAAGCTCGAGCACCTCAGCGGCGAGATACTCCATAACAGCGGCGAGGTACACAGGCGCGCCGGCACCCACCCTCTCGGCGTAGTTGCCGTGCCTCAGTAGACGATGGATACGACCGACGGGGAACTGAAGTCCAGCACGGTTGGAGCGGGACTTTGCCTTTCCCTTAACTTTGCCACCTTTGCCGCGTCCGGACATGTTAACAGATTGTTTTGTTTATGTAAAAACTAGAAATACGACGCGCGCGTCTTCAACAGGGGAGCCGTGCGAGCGGAGTGAATTTTGCTTCTGGCGTGATCTCAAATATATTTATAAGCGCACCGAGCCCGACTAGGGGCGGGGAGACGAACAAGCGCGCGCGCGCTCGCTTACTACCTTATCTAACAACAACTATTGTGTGTCTATTCTGTTAATTTCTTTTGTTTTCTAAAGAGTTTTGTACCTGCTGCCCCCACTGAGTGAGTGCGATGCAATGCAAAATACAATAAGGAGGGGGGGGTGGTACGAATATGGATTAGGGATGATTAGGGATTAAGCAGTGGCAGTCGGGCAGTCGGGTTCTTCCGATACATAATAGTGGTGTAATAATAATTATCTAGGGGTACGCTCGCTACGTACCTGGTGGTAGTGAGTGATTAGTGGTAGGTTAGGTATCTAGCTTAGATAGGTAGGATTAGATTATAACGTTGTTGGGGTCGTGTCGTGTTTGTGTTTCGTGTCTCTGGCAGTTGTTTGCTGGGCAGTAAATTCAGTTCAGCAGACAGCAAGAAAGAACACACCTCTACTACACACGCCATAGAGGTATGGAAACCATGTTTTTTTTTATTTTTTATTTTTTTCTTTCTCTCTTCCTTTTTATGAAACATTGTGTTTTGGTTTGGTTTGGTTTGGTGGTTGTGATTTGTTGTTGACGCTCTTTTTGCTTAATGAAACATTTGACGCGTTATACGCGTATTGAAATATTTGTTAGCCCTGAAAAGGGCTTTTTGGTTGTCCGCATACGCTTCGTAGGCACGTAACGTACGCAAGCAAGGCGAGATTCTCTCCTGCCAGCCCCTGCCTGCAGGCCGGCGCGACGCGACGGGACGCGGCGCGGCGCGGCGCCTGAGCTGAGCTGCGGATGAATCGACACCCACGAGAAGGTGTAGGTGCGCGCACCTATGACACCTACTTCTTGGATGCGGACGCCTTCTTGCCGGCGGCCGCCTTCGACTTTGGCGTCGCCGCTGCCTTCTTCGGTTTGGGTGCCTTGGGTTTTTTAGTGGGAGGCTTTGCGGTCTTCTTAGCTTTGGGCGCGGCGGCGGCGGACTTCGCCTTGGCCGGCGAGACGGCGGCCTTCCTCGCTGCCGCCGGCTTCCTCTTCGCTGCGGCGGCGGCCCTCTTGTCCTTGGGCGTCAACTTGGCGGCTTTAGACTTTGACGGCGAGGCGGCGGCGACGGTCGCCGCCTTCTTTCTCTTACCTCCTGCGGCGGCGGCGGCGGCTGCGGCCGCGGCCGCGGCTGCCTTCTTCGATTTCGCCGGCGATAATGAAGCGGCGGATTCCTTCGCCTTCGAGGCGCCGGACGCTTTCTTGCTGGCGGCGGATTTGGCGCTCTTAGATTCCAACTTGAACGAGCCCGAAGCTCCGGTGCCCTTGGTCTGGATGAGGGCGCCCGACTCGACGGCGCTCTTTAGGTATTTCCTTATGAACGGAGCTAGCTTCTCGGAGTCGACCTTGTATTCGGCGGCGATGTATTTCTTGATCGCCTTCAGCGAGGATCCGCTGCGCTCCTTCAGTTCCTTGATGGCGCTGTTCACCATTTCAGATGTCTTCGGGTGGGTGGGCTTCGCTTTCGGCTTCTTAGCGGCGGCGGCGGAGGCCTTTGGCTTCTTGGCGGGTGTCGCCGGGGCTGGTGCCTCTGCAGCTACTGCGGTATCGGCCATATTATTAAATTTGTGAGTTTATTTAACACTTTTAACACAACAACGACAACTCGCGAGGTCTCGGAACGTTAGTTCGGAGAGAAATCGTAGAGATGGCGCTAAAAAAAAATTAAATTAAAATCGCTGTAAAAGGCAAGACTGTAAAGAGAACGGCAGAGCCGAGAGACTATTTCTCGTAGGAACGCTTCCAACTTTTCACTAACATCGGTCTAATTAAATTTGATTTTACACAGATTTACATACTGTTCAACATTTTCCAGATGAGCGGATGCCTTCCTTTTGAACATGATCATCTTTATTTGCAACTTTCACGTTCAGAAATTTTCAACTTTCCGAGATATGATAGTTTTTTTTCAACACTGGGGAGCTCCGGTTGGTCGGCTCGTGTTTAAATTCATTTTTTATCTATTAGATTATATAAATTAACTCATAACAGTCGACAAATAAACTGCGAACATATCAATTTCAACATGTAGCACCATAACAATCTAGATCACATATATTTTGCAATAAATAACTTCGAATGTTCGAACGTTCATAGAACACTATGCACAGATTCCTACAGAAACACAGCCCGAGAACCTACTCAAATAGCATAATTCCTATAATATTAATCTAACATAGCTTTATATCAAGTCTATTATGATAATTCTTTAAGAAATCTAACATAATTCAACATCTAAACCTGCAATTAACACGCCAGACGCCCCGAATGCAGCAACATCTAACTAAACTCTCTCAGTCCCAGCTGCTCGTACTTTTGTTAGCTGTTCGTTTTATTGTAGCTTATTATTTATTTAATTTACACTATTCACTAAAATAGTTTCTTAATAATTGAAGGTAAACATATAATAGCTGTATATTCATCGAAATATGCCAACATCTAAAATAGAATTCATTGCAATCGGCATGCACGTACACTTAGCAGAGTAGCCCATGCTTGTAGGTTAAGTTAAAATAATGTTAGTAGGTAAGTGCTTAATGTTTTGGTATCATAGTCATTGAGCATCAACTATATTAAACGCCAAAAAAAAAAGAAATATATAAAAAATATATATATACATTTTTATTTGTACTTCCCCCCTATTGTAGGTTACAGCTTCTAAAAGTTATCAGAAACTTAGTAGGCAGGTCTACATATCTAACACAGTTCGCGGTAGCGGGAATTTGTGAGAGTCTCTTTCTTATTGAATTATTGGTAGGTACCATGGTACTCTTTATTTTCTGATACCCACGACACAGGGAATAGGGAATCCTAGTGTGGGGTCAGGACTATGTATGTATGCGACTGTTGGTTGTTATTATTTATTATTATTATTATTAAGAAGAAGATACGTTTGACGTTTTACATTTAATGTCATCGAGAAACAGTTCTCTGTAGGTAACGAATCATATGCGGCCCTGAAAAGGGCCTTTTTAAATGGTCGGTCGGTGTGGTCGGAATAAAACCAGCACACACCCACCTATTCGGGGATAGAAGAGTTAACCCCCGAAACCATACAGGGTGCGTCCCTGGCGTTTCAGAGCGTAGACTACGTCCATGGCGGTGACGGTTTTCCTCTTTGCGTGCTCGGTGTAGGTGACAGCGTCACGGATCACGTTCTCCAGGAACACCTTCAGCACGCCGCGGGTCTCCTCGTAGATCAGACCGGAGATACGCTTCACTCCACCTCTGCGCGCCAGACGACGGATCGCGGGCTTTGTGATACCCTGGATGTTATCACGGAGCACTTTCCTGTGTCGCTTGGCGCCACCTTTCCCCAGGCCCTTTCCTCCCTTACCGCGGCCGGTCATTTTGGCGTATTAAAGTTTATTAAAGTTGAGAGAACCACAAACACAAACACACGCGACCGTACTGTACGAGTGCAGGCGCGCCGACTGTTTCGCTTTCGTAGAAAATTCACCTTATATTTATAGTAGAAACGGGCGCCATCGGCGACGCCGAAAAGGGCGAGGGGCGCTCGCCCTCCCCCTCGCTCCCCCCCTGCGTGAGCCGCGTGTCACTTGATAAATAAATTATACTAAGAATAGTGAAATGGAACGATGAACGGTCTTTATCTATGATCACTGAAAATTGCATTTTTTTTTTTGATCTAGCAAACAAATAATTTCCTTCAAACTCGTGATAATGTACCTAACCTACCTAGTTATTACTAACTAATTGATATTAGACTAGCTGCCGCCCGCGGCTGCGCTCGCGTGGAATCCAGTGCATGTAATTATGTACTATGTATATTCAAAGTTTCATTCAAATCCGTTCAGCCGTTTATGTTTTATAGAGGGACAAGCATACTCGCAAAGTTTCGCATTAATAATATTAGTAGGATAAGAATAGGAGTATTAGTTATTCTCTCTACCTTAAGTAGTAGGCAAGTAGGCGTGTCTCTTATGATTTTTGTGCATGCAACTAAAATTGTTTGACATTTTCCTTTTGTACAATGAAACGTTCGTATTATATACAGAAACATGTGTGGCCCTGAAAAGGGCCTTTTTGCTGTTCGTTCGCAGACTGCGAGACGAACAATTTAAGGTTAATTAAGCGCGCTCTCCTCTGATCCTGCGAGCAAGCTGGATGTCCTTGGGCATAATGGTGACGCGCTTTGCGTGAATCGCGCACAGGTTAGTGTCTTCGAAGAGACCGACGAGGTATGCCTCGCTCGCCTCCTGTAGAGCCATCACCGCGGAGCTCTGGAACCGAAGGTCAGTCTTGAAGTCCTGAGCGATCTCACGCACCAGACGCTGGAACGGCAGCTTGCGGATCAGCAGCTCAGTGCTCTTCTGGTAGCGACGGATCTCACGCAGGGCTACGGTTCCGGGCCTGTAGCGATGGGGCTTCTTGACACCTCCGGTTGCGGGCGCACTCTTGCGAGCGGCCTTGGTGGCTAGCTGTTTGCGCGGAGCCTTACCACCGGTCGACTTACGGGCTGTTTGCTTGGTACGAGCCATCTTTTCACCACACAAAACAAAACTGTACGATACGAACGTTCGCGAACGGTGCGGTCCGGTGCGTGGCCTGACGAGAACTAGAATATGTTTGACGTCGCACCGCTGTCGCTCTTATATTTATAGTATTCCGTTATAAGAGCGCGCGGGGCGGGGGGGGGAGACGGACGACGACTTGCACCGACTCACGCGAGCGGTTCAAATAATGTAATAGAATATTATTATTATAATAATATAATTATATGTATTAGTAGGTGTGTACAATAATATCGTAAATTTAATTTAATAATTATTTTATGTTTGTTTCAAATTTACCTAACTAATAGTTCGTTCATTACCAATTTTTATATTAACTTAGCACCTAAATTCAGGAATTCGCCACTGCACGCCTGCTTGCTTGCTTGCCTGCCTGCCTGCCTGCGTGCGTGCGTGCGTGCGTGCATGTGCATGTGCATGTTGTGCAACCAACCATCGGTGCAGCACCGCAACGCGAATGCGCCCGCGGCTGCGTTGGCTGCTTGAGAGAGGACCTTAAATATTAGGTATGATGTACATTTTGCAATTGTATTTTTTTTTTTTTTTCTTTCCTTTCTTTCTTTACTTATATGTCGAGAGTAAAGCATGCAGTAGAATGTAATTTGTATGTAAGACACAATTTTTGTCCAATGAAACATCATCATAATATTACGATTATCGAACAGATTTGTGGCCCTGAAAAGGGCCTTTTGTATAAGGGGTAGATCACCACCGCAACCGCTCACTTTGAGCTGGTGTACTTGGTGACGGCCTTGGTGCCCTCGCTGACGGCGTGCTTCGCCAGCTCGCCCGGCAGCAGAAGCCTCACGGATGTCTGAACCTCCCTCGATGTTATCGTGGAGCGCTTGTTGTAGTGGGCGAGCCTCGACGCCTCAGCGGCGATCCGCTCGAAGATATCGTTCACGAACGAGTTCATGATCGACATGGCCTTGCTGGAGATTCCGGTGTCGGGGTGGACCTGCTTCAGCACCTTGTAGATGTAGATTGCGTAGCTCTCCTTCCTCTTGTGCTTCTTCTTCTTCTTGTCTGTCTTGGAGATGTTCTTCTGGGCCTTGCCGGATTTCTTGGCGGCCTTACCACTCGTCTTGGGCGGCATGACTATTTAATTGATGGAGAATAGTACTTTACGATGTCTGTCAATCGACAAGCTAGCGAGCGCGTCAGTCGATTGCGAACGTACGTTCCGGAGTGTCGAGTGAACCGGGAAAAAATCAGGTTTTATTATGTCCCCGCCATGCGACGCGGCGACGCGACGTCAAGCGCTTTTGTGAGTTCGGACCAATAGCTATAGACGAGTGAATGCGATAGGATATGCCCCTCTCGCTTTCGTAGAGCAATAATCCCCCCGCCCCTCCTTCCTCTTTGCCCCCTCCACATACCCCTCGCGCCTACACAACTAAAAATTTGCGCTATGTAAAGGATTTTTAAAAATTTTACATAATCTCATGTTCATCCTAAAAATGTTACCTACTTAGCGTTATTATTTTGTATATTATTATAGTCTAAATAAACATGAAACAATATATACATAAGACGTTGGAGACACTGTTCATTTATTGGTACTTCTTACTTCTTCTTAGGTATTTTATTTATATTTAATCAGCTAGTTATAGCAAATTATATATGTAGATAAAATAGTCAATGGTAAATTAAAATAGTATCGTAGTATCTATCTATCACACGTAGGGTATAATAACCTATTGTGTATTGTACTTTACCTAATAAATGATGTTTAAAAATCATAAATACGTTATAGACTTAAATAATTGCCATTGAAACATTCAAATATTGCTATTTTAGAATCATATTGTGGCCCTGAAAAGGGCCGTTTTAGAGGTTGGTGGTGGTGGTGGTTGTGTCCCACACAACACCACATTTGGGACGCTGCCGTAATGCACTGCAGTCGCAGACCGTAGATGTGGATTAGGCCTTCTTCTCAGTCTTCTTGGGCAGGAGCACGGCCTGGATGTTCGGCAGTACACCACCCTGAGCGATGGTGACGCCAGAGAGCAGCTTGTTCAGCTCCTCGTCGTTCCTGATCGCCAGCTGCAAGTGACGCGGGATTATCCTGGTCTTCTTGTTGTCTCTCGCCGCGTTGCCGGCAAGCTCGAGCACCTCAGCGGCGAGATACTCCATAACAGCGGCGAGGTACACAGGCGCGCCGGCACCCACCCTCTCGGCGTAGTTGCCGTGCCTCAGTAGACGATGGATACGACCGACGGGGAACTGAAGTCCAGCACGGTTGGAGCGGGACTTTGCCTTTCCCTTAACTTTGCCACCTTTGCCGCGTCCGGACATGTTAACAGATTGTTTTGTTTATGTAAAAACTAGAAATACGACGCGCGCGTCTTCAACAGGGGAGCCGTGCGAGCGGAGTGAATTTTGCTTCTGGCGTGATCTCAAATATATTTATAAGCGCACCGAGCCCGACTAGGGGCGGGGAGACGAACAAGCGCGCGCGCGCTCGCTTACTACCTTATCTAACAACAACTATTGTGTGTCTATTCTGTTAATTTCTTTTGTTTTCTAAAGAGTTTTGTACCTGCTGCCCCCACTGAGTGAGTGCGATGCAATGCAAAATACAATAAGGAGGGGGGGGTGGTACGAATATGGATTAGGGATGATTAGGGATTAAGCAGTGGCAGTCGGGCAGTCGGGTTCTTCCGATACATAATAGTGGTGTAATAATAATTATCTAGGGGTACGCTCGCTACGTACCTGGTGGTAGTGAGTGATTAGTGGTAGGTTAGGTATCTAGCTTAGATAGGTAGGATTAGATTATAACGTTGTTGGGGTCGTGTCGTGTTTGTGTTTCGTGTCTCTGGCAGTTGTTTGCTGGGCAGTAAATTCAGTTCAGCAGACAGCAAGAAAGAACACACCTCTACTACACACGCCATAGAGGTATGGAAACCATGTTTTTTTTTATTTTTTATTTTTTTCTTTCTCTCTTCCTTTTTATGAAACATTGTGTTTTGGTTTGGTTTGGTTTGGTGGTTGTGATTTGTTGTTGACGCTCTTTTTGCTTAATGAAACATTTGACGCGTTATACGCGTATTGAAATATTTGTTAGCCCTGAAAAGGGCTTTTTGGTTGTCCGCATACGCTTCGTAGGCACGTAACGTACGCAAGCAAGGCGAGATTCTCTCCTGCCAGCCCCTGCCTGCAGGCCGGCGCGACGCGACGGGACGCGGCGCGGCGCGGCGCCTGAGCTGAGCTGCGGATGAATCGACACCCACGAGAAGGTGTAGGTGCGCGCACCTATGACACCTACTTCTTGGATGCGGACGCCTTCTTGCCGGCGGCCGCCTTCGACTTTGGCGTCGCCGCTGCCTTCTTCGGTTTGGGTGCCTTGGGTTTTTTAGTGGGAGGCTTTGCGGTCTTCTTAGCTTTGGGCGCGGCGGCGGCGGACTTCGCCTTGGCCGGCGAGACGGCGGCCTTCCTCGCTGCCGCCGGCTTCCTCTTCGCTGCGGCGGCGGCCCTCTTGTCCTTGGGCGTCAACTTGGCGGCTTTAGACTTTGACGGCGAGGCGGCGGCGACGGTCGCCGCCTTCTTTCTCTTACCTCCTGCGGCGGCGGCGGCGGCTGCGGCCGCGGCCGCGGCTGCCTTCTTCGATTTCGCCGGCGATAATGAAGCGGCGGATTCCTTCGCCTTCGAGGCGCCGGACGCTTTCTTGCTGGCGGCGGATTTGGCGCTCTTAGATTCCAACTTGAACGAGCCCGAAGCGCCGGTGCCCTTGGTCTGGATGAGGGCGCCCGACTCGACGGCGCTCTTTAGGTATTTCCTTATGAACGGAGCTAGCTTCTCGGAGTCGACCTTGTATTCGGCGGCGATGTATTTCTTGATCGCCTTCAGCGAGGATCCGCTGCGCTCCTTCAGTTCCTTGATGGCGCTGTTCACCATTTCAGATGTCTTCGGGTGGGTGGGCTTCGCTTTCGGCTTCTTAGCGGCGGCGGCGGAGGCCTTTGGCTTCTTGGCGGGTGTCGCCGGGGCTGGTGCCTCTGCAGCTACTGCGGTATCGGCCATATTATTAAATTTGTGAGTTTATTTAACACTTTTAACACAACAACGACAACTCGCGAGGTCTCGGAACGTTAGTTCGGAGAGAAATCGTAGAGATGGCGCTAAAAGTAGTGTAGTGTTGGGTCTTCTGGTCCCTGGGTGGGGACGCAGGTGTGGGCCTCGTTTTATAACTCTACCCAGGCTTCAACTCCGGGGGCAGCTGCCCCCGGGTCTCGGGGTTTCGCCTTGGTGGCGGTGGCTGAAAAACGCTCACAAGATATTTACATACATTTTTTTTTTTTTTTTTTTTTTTTTTTTTTTGTTTTTTTGTTTTTTTTGTTGTTTTTTTTTTTTTTTTTTTTTTTTTTTTTTTTTATTTTTATTATAATACTATATATATATATATAATTTTTTTTTTTTTTTTTTTTTTTTTAATACACATGAAATACAATAGAACTTACAAACTAATTATACGAAATGTGGGCGTCCTGGCCGGGACGTCCTCTGGCCGCACCGGCGATGGCGCGGCGTCCTGCTGCGCGCGGTTGCGCGTAGCTGGGGAGGTAATGAGCTCCCGAGGGAGTTCTCGCCAGCGTTCAGGGTGGCGGTCGGGGGGTCTGGTGTGATAGGGGGCGACATCATGCAGGTGGGCGTGGTGACCGTTGTCGGCTTTGTCGAACATTCGACGAGCCAACCTCACCACGAAGCTTTCTACGTCTTCGGTCCGCGTGTCGCGGGCGATGACGTCATTCCTGACGTACCTGCCCGCGCCCGCGCAGATCCGAAGGGCTACATTCTGTAGCCTCTGTAGTTGTAGCCGCTTTTCTCCAGACAGCAGGGCGTACCATGCTGGAGCGGCGTACGTGAGCCGGGACCGAATGTAGGTCTTGTAGACCCGGACTTTGGTCCTCAGCGGTAATCTGGATGTCAGAACAGGGCGAAGCTGCGCCCGGGCTGATCGCGCCTGTTGGAGGGCGCGATTCACCTGGGGAGTCATTCTCAGCGCCCTGTCTATGTCGACGCCGAGGTACCTGACATGAGTCGCCCACTCAATGCTGGTGCCCCGGAGCTGCAGCGGGGGGAGATGGCGTCGCCGGTGGTGGTGGCTGACGAGCAGCGCCGCTGTCTTGGCCACGTTGACAGCGATGCGCCACTTGTCCAGCCACTCGGGGAGAAGGTCCAGCAGACCCTGCATCTGTCGGCCGGCGCTGTGGGGGTCCTTGGCACTGGCGAAAAAGGCACTGTCGTCCGCGAACAGTGCCAAGGTGACGTCTGTGGACGTGGGGATGTCGTTAGTGTACCAGGCGTACAGCGCCGGCGACAGGCAGCTTCCTTGAGGCACCCCCGCTGTGGCCGTCCTCACTGACGATCGGCTACCTTCCACGGCTGCGTAGAACCTCCGACCCGCCAGGAAGGAGGCCAGGAGGTGGATGAGAGGCGGGGGGGCCGTCGAGGCGATCAATTTGTGAAGCAGCCCCGGGTGCCAGACTCGGTCGAACGCTTTCTCCACGTCAAGGAACACCGCGACTGTCTGGCGTTTATTGTTGAGTTCGTCGGCCAGCAGATGGAGCACGCGCGTAAGCTGCAGCGTTGTGCTGTGCTGGCCTCGGAACCCAAACTGCTCCGGCCGCGGTGTGACGTGGCAGCGTAGGCGGAAGAGGAGTAGGCGTTCCAGGACCTTCGCGATGGTCGGCAGCAGAGTGATCGGCCTGTAGCTCGCGGGCAGTCTCCTATCCTTGCCCGGTTTGGGGAGCATTATCACTCTGCCGATTTTCCACACGTCGGGGAAATGATGGGTACGGAGGACGCCGTTGAAGAGCCGTGCGAGCGCGGCTATTCCTCGGCGGGGCAATTGCTTCAGAGCCATGTTAGTGATTCCGTCATCCCCTGGAGCCTTCCGCCTGGGCAGGCGGAGGATCACCTTACGCACCTCGGCGGGGGATACGAAGTATTCCCCGTCGAGGGCGGAAGGCGGGTGCGACAGAAAATCACTAACAGTCTCCTCAACTTGGGAGTGGTGAGCCAGGATTTCAGGAGAGGTAGGAGCGGGGATCGGATGCGGCGAGAATTGCTCCTCCAGATGGGCCGCGAAAATCTCGGCACGATCGGAGGGGGCAAAGCAGCGGTTCCCTCCGCTGTCTAGGAGGGGGTAGGTCGGGGCAGGAGCCCGCGTAAGGGATCGGTTTAGCGCGTACAGGTTGGTATCGTGTTCGGCGGCCTGGTCGATGGTGTTCTCCCAGGTCGTTCCACGCCAGACCCGTACTGCTTCCGAGACCTCAGCGGACAGGAGAGACAGGTCACGTTTGACGTGTGGACAACGCGAACGCGCCCATTCGCGCCGCAGCTGCCTCTTCCGCCTTATGTCCCGCCTGATGTTCGGCGGGAGGACATCACGCGCCTGAGGGGGGCGCCGGGCTGTCGGTTTAGAGGCCCTCTCAGTGGCCTCCTGGATTCTGGCTGTCAGTCTGGAGGCCTCCAGTTCCACTTCCTCCGGCGTGGTTAGGCGACCTACGTCAATGTCCGTCAAGGTCTGGGTGTAGGCCGCCCAATCGGTCTTCCTGCCTAACGGACGTGGGGCGGTGAAGTCCGCGGTCAGTCCAAGGGTGATCAAGAGCGGGAGATGGTTCGTATCCAGGTCATAAAGGGTCTCTAGCTGGATGGGGAAGGGGACGTTCTTGCCGAGCACTATGTCCAGTACGTCAGCTGCGTGACGCGCGTTTGTCGGTATGTGCGTCGGTGTATCGGGGCCTAAGATATCTATGCCGTTGGCCTCCGCGTCCGATTGAAGTGAGCGGCCCGCTGGGTTGATGACCCTGGACCCCCATTCGGGGTGCTTCGCGTTGAGGTCAGCGGCAAGAAGGGTGGGGGTGCGGGGGCTAAAAATGGCTGCAAGATCAGCAGAGGAGTAGCGGGGGTTGGGGGGGCGGTAACCGGCAAAAAGCCGGAGCTCAGTACCTGCCGCACTCACCAGCACCCCTGTCGTCCGTATGTCCGTATAGGGGATGTGCTCAATTTCCACGTGTATGACATCCCGGCGTACGAGGGCCGCGGTGCCTCTATAGGCCAAGCCGCTGGGGGACACCTCGTCCCGTCGATACACGAAGTAATTGGGCACGTTGAGGGGGGAATGGGGCTTGAGTTTAGTCTCGCCCAGGAGAATGACGTGAATGTCCTGAGACTGGGCGAGGAGGCGGAGGGAGTGCACGTGAGGCGTGATCCCTCCGGGGTTCCAATAGAGAATGCGCAGAGTGGGTGTGCTATCCATGCTGGAACCCACGCAGCACAGATAGCGCGCGCATCGCTGCCTCCGGGAGGTTACCTCCGGCGGCGATGGTGACGAAGAACTCCGTCAGGACCCCGAGGATTATCTCCATCGTGTTCCCGGCGGGTCTCGTCGTTGACGTCTCTGCCACTTGGGCAGGGTGGCTGTCGGTGGTGGCGGGCTGGTGTCGCAGCCTTCGTCCAGGGGGCTGCCTCTGGGGCAGCGGCACGAATTGTGCCGCCTCTGCTCTCAGCACCGAGGGGGCCGCCTGAGTACTTACCGGCGCCTCCCCCAGTTCGGCGACTGGGATTGGCGCGCTTGTTCGGGCCGCTACTCGCGCCGGGGTCGGCAGCGCATAGGGCACCGGGGCCAGCCTCGTTGTGGTCGGTAGTGGTATCAGGGGCGCCGTTCTTCCCTCGGCAGCGTGCGGCACTGTGGATGTGGAGGGGGGGAGTGGTGTGGAGGAGGCAACAGGTTTCCTCTTCCTCCTGTTGCCCCTGGGTTTGCGCTTGGCTGTAGGTAGGGGAGCGCCTCTCGCCGTTGGCTGGTTTGCAGCGGGGCGGAGCGTTGGAGCTGGGTGACGGGTTTGGGTATCAGGCCTCCGCATGGAGGGGATGGCGGCGGGGCGCGGAGCCTCCGAGCGCATACCTGGGCGGGCGGGGGGCGAGACCGAGCGCCTTCTGGGCGCTTGGGCGGGCCGCTGAGGTAAGGGAGCGGCGCGCGGGTCCTGAGCGGGGTGCAGGGGGGGCGGGATTCTAATCCCCCTCTTGCGGGCTTCGCGCCTGAAGACCGGGCAGCGGCGATCGTTAGCCGTGTGCTCCCTGGCGCAGTTCGCGCAGGTGGGTTTGGCCGTCACCTCGCGGGGGCAGTCCGCCGCGAAGTGTTGGCCCCCACATCGCACGCAGCGCTGGGGGCGGTGACAATTCACCGATGCGTGGCCGAATGCCTGGCACCGGTGACACTGCGGCACACGATTCGCCGCGCCCCTCCAGTGCTCGAGACATACCCCCGGCATGGAGAGCAGCTCGGTTACCCCATACAGGCGCGCCAGCTCCACCTGGGTCAGGTGGTCTAGCTGCGCGTGGAAGAGGCAACCCGAGCGGCCCTGCCTGCCGGAGATATGTCTCACGTACCTTACCGGGAAGTCCATTGCTGCTAGGGCGGTCTTGACGTCCTCCGGGTCTGTGTCGGCCGGGAGGCCGCGGATGGCGATCTTCGTAGGCAGCTCCGACGTGACGCTATAGCAGTACCAGCTGATAGCTGGGTCCTCCGTCATAGCGTCCACCAGGTACCTCTGCACGGTGCGGAACTCCTCGGCCGATCGGGGGACGAAGCGCACTCCCTTACCTAGGGGTCGTGCGTTGGGTGCGTGGCCTAGCTTCCCCCTCAGCCTGGCGAAATGCGTTGCCCAGTTGGGCAGGCACTCCACCACGATCGGGGGGTAGCCTTTGGCCGTGCTTGGCTGGCTCTGGGGGGCGGTTGTTGCCGGAGCCGCGGCGGGACTTGGCGCCGGGCTGGCGACCGACATATTGGCAGACGGAGGGCTCGGGGTGCGGGGCGGGGGGGGAGAGGCTATCGCGGCTGCGTACGAGACGGCAGCCGCAACTGCGCTGGGGGTTGGTGAGGGGAGAGGCGGGGGGGGATGGTTCAGAGAGGGGTTCTCGGCCGCCAGTTCGGCGTAAGAGGTAGAACGCTCGCTATCGCTAGCGTCACTTACCTCCTGCATTGGTCCGCTCGGGCGACGCGTTCCGCATAGCCCGGATGGGCCAGCTAGCGCGCTCAGCGCGTCCCTGCGCGGCGGCGAGGGGGAGGGAGTCGGTGATGCCGGGGCGCTGCGGTGTACCAGGGCCCGTGGCGTCGGGATCCGCGACACAGGCAGCGGCGAGGATACTAGTGGGGGCGATAGGGGCAGCATCTTCTGCTTCTTCTCCTCGTGCCTCGCTTCCTCCTCTGAGGAGTCGGGGCGACGGCGGGCTTTCCTGGCGCACTCCTCTTCGGGGCGGTCGGTCTCAGCCCTGTGCGAAAGCTCAGTTCCGCCTGGGGCGAGACCCTTGCCCGCAGAGGGAGGAGGGGCGGCCTCGATGGCCGGCAGGCGTCGGCGCGGTGCTGGCGACGGCGGCGACGGCGGCGATGGTGGGCGGCTGCGGAGCGCACCGGGAGCGAAAACCACCGATTGCTCGGGGTTGAACAGGTCCCGGCGCACTATAGCCCTATCCAGGACGGTCTTCCGCCGTTCTGGTGGTTTGCGAGGGGGCGGACGGTCGTCGTCCGACATGTCGGACGTAGAACGGGGTGGGGGGGGGGGTATAGGGTCCTGGGGTGCGCGCCGATGTAGCAGGCAGTTAACCTACCTGTGCGTCGGCGGGGAGGGGAGCGGGCGGGCGGGGGACGTTTGCCACTACACTGGACGTTTTATTACAAAACACCAGGTAGTGACACGCAACACGCCGGGATGGGATGGGGAACCTGGGATAGACTCCTTCTCGGCGTGGCGGGGCGCGACCAACACGGGCTTGCACTCGCGGGGAGGGGGGGGCTCGCACACTGTCGCCTGCGGGGCAGATCAGTGGGGCCACTCACCGGACCTCCGAGGGGCAAACTGAGGTGGGGGGCGCGACTGGGGTAGGGCAGCGCGGGGGACAACTCGCGAGGTCTCGGAACGTTAGTTCGGAGAGAAATCGTAGAGATAAAAAAAAATGGCGCTAAAAAAAAATTAAATTAAAATCGCTGTAAAAGGCAAGACTGTAAAGAGAACGGCAGAGCCGAGAGACTATTTCTCGTAGGAACGCTTCCAACTTTTCACTAACATCGGTCTAATTAAATTTGATTTTACACAGATTTACATACTGTTCAACATTTTCCAGATGAGCGGATGCCTTCCTTTTGAACATGATCATCTTTATTTGCAACTTTCACGTTCAGAAATTTTCAACTTTCCGAGATATGATAGTTTTTTTTCAACACTGGGGAGCTCCGGTTGGTCGGCTCGTGTTTAAATTCATTTTTTATCTATTAGATTATATAAATTAACTCATAACAGTCGACAAATAAACTGCGAACATATCAATTTCAACATGTAGCACCATAACAATCTAGATCACATATATTTTGCAATAAATAACTTCGAATGTTCGAACGTTCATAGAACACTATGCACAGATTCCTACAGAAACACAGCCCGAGAACCTACTCAAATAGCATAATTCCTATAATATTAATCTAACATAGCTTTATATCAAGTCTATTATGATAATTCTTTAAGAAATCTAACATAATTCAACATCTAAACCTGCAATTAACACGCCAGACGCCCCGAATGCAGCAACATCTAACTAAACTCTCTCAGTCCCAGCTGCTCGTACTTTTGTTAGCTGTTCGTTTTATTGTAGCTTATTATTTATTTAATTTACACTATTCACTAAAATAGTTTCTTAATAATTGAAGGTAAACATATAATAGCTGTATATTCATCGAAATATGCCAACATCTAAAATAGAATTCATTGCAATCGGCATGCACGTACACTTAGCAGAGTAGCCCATGCTTGTAGGTTAAGTTAAAATAATGTTAGTAGGTAAGTGCTTAATGTTTTGGTATCATAGTCATTGAGCATCAACTATATTAAACGCCAAAAAAAAAAGAAATATATAAAAAATATATATATACATTTTTATTTGTACTTCCCCCCTATTGTAGGTTACAGCTTCTAAAAGTTATCAGAAACTTAGTAGGCAGGTCTACATATCTAACACAGTTCGCGGTAGCGGGAATTTGTGAGAGTCTCTTTCTTATTGAATTATTGGTAGGTACCATGGTACTCTTTATTTTCTGATACCCACGACACAGGGAATAGGGAATCCTAGTGTGGGGTCAGGACTATGTATGTATGCGACTGTTGGTTGTTATTATTTATTATTATTATTATTAAGAAGAAGATACGTTTGACGTTTTACATTTAATGTCATCGAGAAACAGTTCTCTGTAGGTAACGAATCATATGCGGCCCTGAAAAGGGCCTTTTTAAATGGTCGGTCGGTGTGGTCGGAATAAAACCAGCACACACCCACCTATTCGGGGATAGAAGAGTTAACCCCCGAAACCATACAGGGTGCGTCCCTGGCGTTTCAGAGCGTAGACTACGTCCATGGCGGTGACGGTTTTCCTCTTTGCGTGCTCGGTGTAGGTGACAGCGTCACGGATCACGTTCTCCAGGAACACCTTCAGCACGCCGCGGGTCTCCTCGTAGATCAGACCGGAGATACGCTTCACTCCACCTCTGCGCGCCAGACGACGGATCGCGGGCTTTGTGATACCCTGGATGTTATCACGGAGCACTTTCCTGTGTCGCTTGGCGCCACCTTTCCCCAGGCCCTTTCCTCCCTTACCGCGGCCGGTCATTTTGGCGTATTAAAGTTTATTAAAGTTGAGAGAACCACAAACACAAACACACGCGACCGTACTGTACGAGTGCAGGCGCGCCGACTGTTTCGCTTTCGTAGAAAATTCACCTTATATTTATAGTAGAAACGGGCGCCATCGGCGACGCCGAAAAGGGCGAGGGGCGCTCGCCCTCCCCCTCGCTCCCCCCCTGCGTGAGCCGCGTGTCACTTGATAAATAAATTATACTAAGAATAGTGAAATGGAACGATGAACGGTCTTTATCTATGATCACTGAAAATTGCATTTTTTTTTTTGATCTAGCAAACAAATAATTTCCTTCAAACTCGTGATAATGTACCTAACCTACCTAGTTATTACTAACTAATTGATATTAGACTAGCTGCCGCCCGCGGCTGCGCTCGCGTGGAATCCAGTGCATGTAATTATGTACTATGTATATTCAAAGTTTCATTCAAATCCGTTCAGCCGTTTATGTTTTATAGAGGGACAAGCATACTCGCAAAGTTTCGCATTAATAATATTAGTAGGATAAGAATAGGAGTATTAGTTATTCTCTCTACCTTAAGTAGTAGGCAAGTAGGCGTGTCTCTTATGATTTTTGTGCATGCAACTAAAATTGTTTGACATTTTCCTTTTGTACAATGAAACGTTCGTATTATATACAGAAACATGTGTGGCCCTGAAAAGGGCCTTTTTGCTGTTCGTTCGCAGACTGCGAGACGAACAATTTAAGGTTAATTAAGCGCGCTCTCCTCTGATCCTGCGAGCAAGCTGGATGTCCTTGGGCATAATGGTGACGCGCTTTGCGTGAATCGCGCACAGGTTAGTGTCTTCGAAGAGACCGACGAGGTATGCCTCGCTCGCCTCCTGTAGAGCCATCACCGCGGAGCTCTGGAACCGAAGGTCAGTCTTGAAGTCCTGAGCGATCTCACGCACCAGACGCTGGAACGGCAGCTTGCGGATCAGCAGCTCAGTGCTCTTCTGGTAGCGACGGATCTCACGCAGGGCTACGGTTCCGGGCCTGTAGCGATGGGGCTTCTTGACACCTCCGGTTGCGGGCGCACTCTTGCGAGCGGCCTTGGTGGCTAGCTGTTTGCGCGGAGCCTTACCACCGGTCGACTTACGGGCTGTTTGCTTGGTACGAGCCATCTTTTCACCACACAAAACAAAACTGTACGATACGAACGTTCGCGAACGGTGCGGTCCGGTGCGTGGCCTGACGAGAACTAGAATATGTTTGACGTCGCATTTTTTTTTTTTTTTTTTCGGACGGAATATAATGCTGTGGGTCTCAGATGACCGCTGGCAGCGTTACCGGGCTTTGGTGAGCGCAGAGGGCGCGACACCGAGAAAAATAGGTTTTTGTGGCAACTAGCGCAAGGGCACCACTTAGGTACGAACCTCGGCTTGGGCTGTTGCCTGGATGCAGAATCTAACGGCTGCGCCCGGAGGGGGCGAGCGAGAAGAGAAACGTCGACTCCGCCGGCGGAGTCGGTGTGGTGTGATGGTGTCTAGTTGAACCTACGTCGGCGTGATGGCGGGCTCCCCTCCGCGTTAGCGGAGGTGATCTCGTCATCGGGGTCTCCAAGAACGTGTCTTGGCCTACGGAGGGACCTAGGGGCGTCAGGTGGTTTGACGATGGGATAGTCGGGGATCGTGGAGACGAGAGGGTTCGGGTGATGGGGGGCCGCATCATAAAAGCGCCTGGAGGTGAGTTTTATGTGTGCGGCTAGGGACTCTAAACCGAGGTCGCGATGAAGGTCGATGTTGCGCATAAATCTAGGCGCGCCTGTGGCGACGCGCGTAAATTTATTTTGCACCTTCTGGAGTTTTGGGACGTGAGAGGAGTGGGCGAACGCCACGGAGGCGTACGTCATGACTGGTCTTATGCAAGTTTTGTAAAGTGTCATCTTATTTCTAAGAGACATTTTACTCTTCTCGCATAAGAGGGGATGTAGACGGCCAAGGATGAACTTGGCACGGTTTCGGACAGTGGCGATGTGTTTGCCAAAAGAAAGACGACTATCAAGGAAAACACCTAGGTATCGGGCTGACTTTGCCCAGGGGATGGGCTTGTCGTAGAGGGTGATCGACCTGAGGGGCCTGCGGAGGGATTGGTGCCCCTTCCAAAAGTACACTGCTGTACTCTTGGTTGGGTTCACCTCGATGCGCCACTTGCTGAACCATGCACCTAGTGCATTGAGGGCTTTCTGCAGCCTTATACACACCCGGTTCGAGTTCGGATCGGATGTGTATAGGGCCGTGTCGTCTGCGAACAGGGCGACCTCCACTTGGTGGGTACGGGGGATGTCGCTGGTGTACAGCGTGAATAGGAGAGGGGCGAGAACAGAGCCCTGAGGGACTCCGGCTCGGATGGGGCGAGGGTTGGAGAGGGTACCCTCCACGCGGTAGCGAAAGCTTCGATTTAGCAGGTATTCTCGTATGATGAGCACGAGTCTATCCGGCACTCCGAGAGTGGACAGCTTGTAGATCAAGCCGTTGTGCCAGACCTTATCGAAGGCTTTCGCTACATCGAGGAAGATAGCACCGGTACCTGCAGGGTAGGTATGGTGGAACTTGGAGAGCACGTGCTCCGTGATGCGGAGCACTTGCTGGGGATTGACGTCGCACCGCTGTCGCTCTTATATTTATAGTATTCCGTTATAAGAGCGCGCGGGGCGGGGGGGGGAGACGGACGACGACTTGCACCGACTCACGCGAGCGGTTCAAATAATGTAATAGAATATTATTATTATAATAATATAATTATATGTATTAGTAGGTGTGTACAATAATATCGTAAATTTAATTTAATAATTATTTTATGTTTGTTTCAAATTTACCTAACTAATAGTTCGTTCATTACCAATTTTTATATTAACTTAGCACCTAAATTCAGGAATTCGCCACTGCACGCCTGCTTGCTTGCTTGCCTGCCTGCCTGCCTGCGTGCGTGCGTGCGTGCGTGCATGTGCATGTGCATGTTGTGCAACCAACCATCGGTGCAGCACCGCAACGCGAATGCGCCCGCGGCTGCGTTGGCTGCTTGAGAGAGGACCTTAAATATTAGGTATGATGTACATTTTGCAATTGTATTTTTTTTTTTTTTTCTTTCCTTTCTTTCTTTACTTATATGTCGAGAGTAAAGCATGCAGTAGAATGTAATTTGTATGTAAGACACAATTTTTGTCCAATGAAACATCATCATAATATTACGATTATCGAACAGATTTGTGGCCCTGAAAAGGGCCTTTTGTATAAGGGGTAGATCACCACCGCAACCGCTCACTTTGAGCTGGTGTACTTGGTGACGGCCTTGGTGCCCTCGCTGACGGCGTGCTTCGCCAGCTCGCCCGGCAGCAGAAGCCTCACGGATGTCTGAACCTCCCTCGATGTTATCGTGGAGCGCTTGTTGTAGTGGGCGAGCCTCGACGCCTCAGCGGCGATCCGCTCGAAGATATCGTTCACGAACGAGTTCATGATCGACATGGCCTTGCTGGAGATTCCGGTGTCGGGGTGGACCTGCTTCAGCACCTTGTAGATGTAGATTGCGTAGCTCTCCTTCCTCTTGTGCTTCTTCTTCTTCTTGTCTGTCTTGGAGATGTTCTTCTGGGCCTTGCCGGATTTCTTGGCGGCCTTACCACTCGTCTTGGGCGGCATGACTATTTAATTGATGGAGAATAGTACTTTACGATGTCTGTCAATCGACAAGCTAGCGAGCGCGTCAGTCGATTGCGAACGTACGTTCCGGAGTGTCGAGTGAACCGGGAAAAAATCAGGTTTTATTATGTCCCCGCCATGCGACGCGGCGACGCGACGTCAAGCGCTTTTGTGAGTTCGGACCAATAGCTATAGACGAGTGAATGCGATAGGATATGCCCCTCTCGCTTTCGTAGAGCAATAATCCCCCCGCCCCTCCTTCCTCTTTGCCCCCTCCACATACCCCTCGCGCCTACACAACTAAAAATTTGCGCTATGTAAAGGATTTTTAAAAATTTTACATAATCTCATGTTCATCCTAAAAATGTTACCTACTTAGCGTTATTATTTTGTATATTATTATAGTCTAAATAAACATGAAACAATATATACATAAGACGTTGGAGACACTGTTCATTTATTGGTACTTCTTACTTCTTCTTAGGTATTTTATTTATATTTAATCAGCTAGTTATAGCAAATTATATATGTAGATAAAATAGTCAATGGTAAATTAAAATAGTATCGTAGTATCTATCTATCACACGTAGGGTATAATAACCTATTGTGTATTGTACTTTACCTAATAAATGATGTTTAAAAATCATAAATACGTTATAGACTTAAATAATTGCCATTGAAACATTCAAATATTGCTATTTTAGAATCATATTGTGGCCCTGAAAAGGGCCGTTTTAGAGGTTGGTGGTGGTGGTGGTTGTGTCCCACACAACACCACATTTGGGACGCTGCCGTAATGCACTGCAGTCGCAGACCGTAGATGTGGATTAGGCCTTCTTCTCAGTCTTCTTGGGCAGGAGCACGGCCTGGATGTTCGGCAGTACACCACCCTGAGCGATGGTGACGCCAGAGAGCAGCTTGTTCAGCTCCTCGTCGTTCCTGATCGCCAGCTGCAAGTGACGCGGGATTATCCTGGTCTTCTTGTTGTCTCTCGCCGCGTTGCCGGCAAGCTCGAGCACCTCAGCGGCGAGATACTCCATAACAGCGGCGAGGTACACAGGCGCGCCGGCACCCACCCTCTCGGCGTAGTTGCCGTGCCTCAGTAGACGATGGATACGACCGACGGGGAACTGAAGTCCAGCACGGTTGGAGCGGGACTTTGCCTTTCCCTTAACTTTGCCACCTTTGCCGCGTCCGGACATGTTAACAGATTGTTTTGTTTATGTAAAAACTAGAAATACGACGCGCGCGTCTTCAACAGGGGAGCCGTGCGAGCGGAGTGAATTTTGCTTCTGTTTTTTTTTTTTTTTTTCGGACGGAATATAATGCTGTGGGTCTCAGATGACCGCTGGCAGCGTTACCGGGCTTTGGTGAGCGCAGAGGGCGCGACACCGAGAAAAAAGGTTTTTGTGGCAACTAGCGCAAGGGCACCACTTAGGTACGAACCTCGGCTTGGGCTGTTGCCTGAATGCAGAATCTAACGGCTGCGCCCGGAGGGGGCGAGCGAGAAGAGAAACGTCGACTCCGCCGGCGGAGTCGGTGTGGTGTGATGGTGTCTAGTTGAACCTACGTCGGCGTGATGGCGGGCTCCCCTCCGCGTTAGCGGAGGTGATCTCGTCATCGGGGTCTCCAAGAACGTGTCTTGGCCTACGGAGGGACCTAGGGGCGTCAGGTGGTTTGACGGTGGGATAGTCGGGGATCGTGGAGACGAGAGGGTTCGGGTGATGGGGGGCCGCATCATAAAAACGCCTGGAGGCGAGTTTTATGTGTGCGGCTAGGGACTCTAAACCGAGGTCGTGATGAAGGTCGATGTTGCGCATAAATCTAGGCGCGCCTGTGGCGACGCGCGTAAATTTATTTTGCACCTTCTGGAGTTTTGGGACGTGAGAGGAGTGGGCGAACGCCACGGAGGCGTACGTCATGACTGGTCTTATGCAAGTTTTGTAAAGTGTCATCTTATTTCTAAGAGACATTTTACTCTTCTCGCATAAGAGGGGATGTAGACGGCCAAGGATGAACTTGGCACGGTTTCGGACAGTGGCGATGTGTTTGCCAAAAGAAAGACGACTATCAAGGAAAACACCTAGGTATCGGGCTGACTTTGCCCAGGGAATGGGCTTGTCGTAGAGGGTGATCGACCTGAGGGGCCTGCGGAGGGATTGGTGCCCCTTCCAAAAGTACACTGCTGTACTCTTGGTTGGGTTCACCTCGATGCGCCACTTGCTGAACCATGCACCTAGTGCATTGAGGGCTTTCTGCAGCCTTATACACACCCGGTTCGAGTTCGGATCGGATGTGTATAGGGCCGTGTCGTCTGCGAACAGGGCGACCTCCACTTGGTGGGTACGGGGGATGTCGCTGGTGTACAGCGTGAATAGGAGAGGGGCGAGAACAGAGCCCTGAGGGACTCCGGCTCGGATGGGGCGAGGGTTGGAGAGGGTACCCTCCACGCGGTAGCGAAAGCTTCGATTTAGCAGGTATTCTCGTATGATGAGCACGAGTCTATCCGGCACTCCGAGAGTGGACAGCTTGTAGATCAAGCCGTTGTGCCAGACCTTATCGAAGGCTTTCGCTACATCGAGGAAGATAGCACCGGTACCTGCAGGGTAGGTATGGTGGAACTTGGAGAGCACGTGCTCCGTGATGCGGAGCACTTGCTGGGGACAGGAGTGTCTAGCTCGGAAGCCAAACTGTTCGTCGGGGAGGAGCTTGAGCTCGTCAACAAAAGACCAGAGTCGTCTCAGAAGGAGTCGCTCGTATATCTTACCCAGGGAGCTGAGAAGACTGATGGGGCGGTAGCTAGAAGGCTCCGTAGCCTTTTTTCCTGGTTTGGGGATGCCGATGACGGTGGCTTCCTTCCAGGCGTCGGGGAATGTGCAATTCTCCATGGCCGCATTGAAGATGCTGACCAGGAGGTATATAAGGGCTACGGGGAAGCTCTTCAGGACCCTGTTGCTGATGCCATCAACGCCAGGGGCCTTCCGAGGGTGGAGATCCTTGATAATCGCCTTAACTTCCGAGGCTCTAACGAGGGAGAGAGGAGGGGCGATCGGGGGAAGAGAGACTAACCGTTCGACTTCACTGTTCACCGTATCGAGGTGAGCAGGGTCGACAGGGGCGAGACTGGGGGAGCATTGAGACTCGAGGCTTTCAGCTAAGCATTCAGCCTTTTCGTCATCGTCGAATGCGAGGGACTGGTCGGGTCGAGTCAGTGGGGGCATGACTGAGATAGTGTCGGCCTTCATGGATCGAGCAAGTTCCCAGTACGCTAGGTGACTTGGCTTGATCCCGGAAAGCTTGCTATCCCAGTCGTTGTTCCTATGGTCGCGAATGCGGCTCTTGACCAGCCGTTCAAGAGCGCGCAGCCTACGTCTGTTAAGGTCGGTGGGCCAGGAGCTGTATCTCCTCGTCGCTGCGTGCTTCTCCGTGATCAACCGTCTCACATCATCGGGCAGGGCCCGGAGGTGGTCAGCCACCGCCGGAACCTGCTTCGATGAACCGCTGATAGCGGCGGTGACATGGCTGGTCAGGGAGTCGACCGCAATAGTGACGTCGTCAGGGGACCTAATGTCGTCAGGGATCCTCTCAAGATCGGGTGAGTGGATATTCCCGAGAGCTTTCCCGAGTTTATGCCACTGCACCACTGTCTTGGTGAGGGGGGACGTGTCAGGGGGGGAGCCCAGGCGCATGAGCACCGGGCGGTGGTCGGAGTCCAGTTCGTGCAGCGTTTCTATAGAGTTCAACCGTAGGGTGACACTCTTTAGCAACGCCATGTCGAGTATGTCAGGTCTGTGTCCTGTTATGTAAGGGTAATGGGTCGGGGTCATAGGGGGGATGACATCGAAGCTAAGGGAGTCGGCTAGGCTTTCAAGTATCCTGCCGTTTTGGGAGGTGGTGAGGCAATTCCACAGGGTGTTCTTGCAGTTGAAGTCACCCGCCAGAATGACGGAGCTTCCCAGGTTGAGGAGTGCGTCGACGTCACTCCTGAGTAGGGGCTTTTTTGGGCTGAGATAGCAAGAGGCTATAGTGATCGAGGGGTGACCGGTCATGGCTAGTCTACAGACGGAGGCTTCTAAGTTAGTCAGGGGGGGGGTGTCGATGGGAATGCAGTGCAGGGACCTCTTGTGATAGATCAGTGTGCCTCCTTTAGGGGCACCGATTCTATCATTGCGGACCAGTTGGTAATTCGCAATCCTGGGATTGCGATCGGCCGGCTTCAAGAAGGACTCCTGCACTAGCATTACATCGACACTGTGTCGGGACAGAAAGTCGGCAACGAGAAAGCGCTGCTTGAGGAGACCATCAGCGTTGAAAAACGCTAATGAGACGGAGCGGGGTTTCAGTCTCTCTTTTTGTACAATCATGATGTACCGTTGGGGTGGGGGGGGGAGAGATTTGAAGTCATAATGGAGAGAATTTTCTCCTGGTTGGCAGCGATGAACTCCATGAAGAGGGAGGACATCACGGACTGAAGGTCAGCTGCCGGTGGGGGTGGTGGCGGGTTAGCCGCGACGGGTCTGGAAGAGACCTTCGGGGGGGCAGTGCGGGGGGAGGCCTGGGCCTGGCGGCCTAGGCTGGTGCCGGGCAGGGGTCTTTCCCAGGCATTGGGAAGGGGAGCCCTAGGGGGAGCCATGGACACTTTAGGAGTGTCCTTGGTGTATCGCGGGGAGGGTGGGGGCACCCGTTCCGGGGCCCTCCGAGCCACCTTTCTGCTGGCCCTGGGTGCCATGGGGCAGCCGCGATAGTTCGCGGTGTGGCCCACGGCACGACAGAGCACGCAGCTAGGTGGCTCCGGAAAGTTCGGGGTGCGGGTGCAGTCAGCGGTGCCATGGTCACCCAGGCACTTGACGCATCGGGGGCGGGCGAAACAGTTTCGCGCTGAGTGGCCATAGAGTTGGCACCTATGGCACTGAGCGGGGCTGCTGTTGCGGTAGGGGATTTCTACAGACAGGCCCGAAAGGCCGTTCACCGCCTTCAATTTGAAGACGGCTTTGCCTTCAGGCGAAAGATCCAAAACGACCAAGACGAGGTCAAAGGCCGTTTTGGTTCGGCCACTGTACATCCTGTGTACTTCGTGGACTGGGAGGTTTTGGCTGACGAGGTCAGCCTTTATGGCCTCCGTGCTGTGCTCCGCGGGAAGGCCGCGAATCACCACACGGAGGCGGCGCTCGTCTTCGAGGGCATAGGTATGATAACCTATGCCCTCGCTTCTGAGGAGGGATGTTAGCTGCCTGTGGTTGGCAGCTGTCTGTACTTGGACCTTAATACCGTCCTTTGTACTTTTCGCGTGGGTGAACGTAATGTTCCGCGATCGGCAGGCGATGGACACCTTGTCCCACTTCTCCTTCTGACGAAGGTAGATGGGAGGGGGGGTCTTTTCCTTCTTCGCTGAGGGCGAAGAAGGAGCCCGAGGGGACTGAGCCGGGGAGGCCGACCGGGGGCTGACGCTCGGAGCGGTGAGTTTGGCGGGAGGGCGTGTTTTCGGAGAGCTCCTTCTCTTTCTCTTCCCTTGGACGAGGGTGAATCCCGAGTCCGCGGAGTCAGAGTCTGAGGAGGAGGAGTCCGAATCGGGAGGGGGTAGGTCAGTGTCCATGACGGACGCTGAAGCTGCCTCGGATGGGGGGGGGAGGACCTGGGGGACAGGGGGCTCCTGAGGGGGGGAGATAGCCAGAGGGGCCGGGGGAGAGGCCGGAGGGGCCGGGGAGGGAGGCAGCACTTTGGCTGCCTTCGAGGTTGAGGCTTGAGGAGCCTCGACCTCGGGGACCGCGACGGCCTTGGTGGCCGAGTTTAGTGCTCGGGCCTTGGTTTTGGCCTGAAGGGCCGGGATTGCCTTGCCCGCAGGGGCAGGCATGGGGGCCGGAAGGGCCAGGGAGGCGATGTTTGTGGCCCTAGTGGCCTGAGGCTGGGCATCCGGCCCAGGGGCTTCCGGCCCGTCGCCTGCGATCAGGCGATCCAGCTCCGCGAGCGGGTGATGTTTTAAGAGCATCCCCAACAGAGTCTCGATCAGAAGAGCAATCCGAGGTTTGCTCCAGTTGTCGAGTCTCTGCAGGGAGACTTTCGGGGCGGGGGGGGTCATGATGAACCCTAGTCTCCCAAGGGGGATGTCCTTGGGAGGTGAGTGATCCTTCCCGTCGGGTATAGACGGGAAGGGGGTGAGTGCCTAAGTGTCCTACCTAAATGGTGTGTCCCAGATGCCTCTCTTGCGGGGCAAGTGGGGTGTGTCCTACCCGATATCTGGCGTCGACTAGGAGTTCCCCCAAGGCCGGTGGTGCCAGACCCAGCCGGATTCTCGCGTTCCTCGGAAGGAGGAAAGCGAGGCGCTCCGGGTCCACGCCCTACCAGGTTCGTTGGCACTGTTAAGTATCCCCTGGTAGACCACTAAGCGTGGATTTTGCCACGAAACACGATCGCTCTAAAATGAGCGACCTGGAGTCGTCCTGAGAAGGACGGGTTGCTTGCCGGCGCGGGCGTGCCCTGAAAAGGACAAGCGCGCTCCGACAAGTGCGTGCGGCTCGGCTCGCAAGCCGGGCTGCACTGAACGCAGCGCGGCGCAGGGCCGGGCAGCGGGAGCGGCGCGGCGCGGGGGCCGTGCGGCGGGGCGTCCTGGGCGGGGCCAGGAGCGGAGCGAAGTGGAGACGTCTTGCTAGCTCGGGGGCTAGCGGCGGACTCATTGACGTGTTTAGTGTTTTTTTTTTTTTTTTTTTTTTTTTTTTTTTTTTTTTTTTTTTTTTTTTTGCTTCTGGCGTGATCTCAAATATATTTATAAGCGCACCGAGCCCGACTAGGGGCGGGGAGACGAACAAGCGCGCGCGCGCTCGCTTACTACCTTATCTAACAACAACTATTGTGTGTCTATTCTGTTAATTTCTTTTGTTTTCTAAAGAGTTTTGTACCTGCTGCCCCCACTGAGTGAGTGCGATGCAATGCAAAATACAATAAGGAGGGGGGGGTGGTACGAATATGGATTAGGGATGATTAGGGATTAAGCAGTGGCAGTCGGGCAGTCGGGTTCTTCCGATACATAATAGTGGTGTAATAATAATTATCTAGGGGTACGCTCGCTACGTACCTGGTGGTAGTGAGTGATTAGTGGTAGGTTAGGTATCTAGCTTAGATAGGTAGGATTAGATTATAACGTTGTTGGGGTCGTGTCGTGTTTGTGTTTCGTGTCTCTGGCAGTTGTTTGCTGGGCAGTAAATTCAGTTCAGCAGACAGCAAGAAAGAACACACCTCTACTACACACGCCATAGAGGTATGGAAACCATGTTTTTTTTTATTTTTTATTTTTTTCTTTCTCTCTTCCTTTTTATGAAACATTGTGTTTTGGTTTGGTTTGGTTTGGTGGTTGTGATTTGTTGTTGACGCTCTTTTTGCTTAATGAAACATTTGACGCGTTATACGCGTATTGAAATATTTGTTAGCCCTGAAAAGGGCTTTTTGGTTGTCCGCATACGCTTCGTAGGCACGTAACGTACGCAAGCAAGGCGAGATTCTCTCCTGCCAGCCCCTGCCTGCAGGCCGGCGCGACGCGACGGGACGCGGCGCGGCGCGGCGCCTGAGCTGAGCTGCGGATGAATCGACACCCACGAGAAGGTGTAGGTGCGCGCACCTATGACACCTACTTCTTGGATGCGGACGCCTTCTTGCCGGCGGCCGCCTTCGACTTTGGCGTCGCCGCTGCCTTCTTCGGTTTGGGTGCCTTGGGTTTTTTAGTGGGAGGCTTTGCGGTCTTCTTAGCTTTGGGCGCGGCGGCGGCGGACTTCGCCTTGGCCGGCGAGACGGCGGCCTTCCTCGCTGCCGCCGGCTTCCTCTTCGCTGCGGCGGCGGCCCTCTTGTCCTTGGGCGTCAACTTGGCGGCTTTAGACTTTGACGGCGAGGCGGCGGCGACGGTCGCCGCCTTCTTTCTCTTACCTCCTGCGGCGGCGGCGGCGGCTGCGGCCGCGGCCGCGGCTGCCTTCTTCGATTTCGCCGGCGATAATGAAGCGGCGGATTCCTTCGCCTTCGAGGCGCCGGACGCTTTCTTGCTGGCGGCGGATTTGGCGCTCTTAGATTCCAACTTGAACGAGCCCGAAGCGCCGGTGCCCTTGGTCTGGATGAGGGCGCCCGACTCGACGGCGCTCTTTAGGTATTTCCTTATGAACGGAGCTAGCTTCTCGGAGTCGACCTTGTATTCGGCGGCGATGTATTTCTTGATCGCCTTCAGCGAGGATCCGCTGCGCTCCTTCAGTTCCTTGATGGCGCTGTTCACCATTTCAGATGTCTTCGGGTGGGTGGGCTTCGCTTTCGGCTTCTTAGCGGCGGCGGCGGAGGCCTTTGGCTTCTTGGCGGGTGTCGCCGGGGCTGGTGCCTCTGCAGCTACTGCGGTATCGGCCATATTATTAAATTTGTGAGTTTATTTAACACTTTTAACACAACAACGACAACTCGCGAGGTCTCGGAACGTTAGTTCGGAGAGAAATCGTAGAGATGGCGCTAAAAAAAAATTAAATTAAAATCGCTGTAAAAGGCAAGACTGTAAAGAGAACGGCAGAGCCGAGAGACTATTTCTCGTAGGAACGCTTCCAACTTTTCACTAACATCGGTCTAATTAAATTTGATTTTACACAGATTTACATACTGTTCAACATTTTCCAGATGAGCGGATGCCTTCCTTTTGAACATGATCATCTTTATTTGCAACTTTCACGTTCAGAAATTTTCAACTTTCCGAGATATGATAGTTTTTTTTCAACACTGGGGAGCTCCGGTTGGTCGGCTCGTGTTTAAATTCATTTTTTATCTATTAGATTATATAAATTAACTCATAACAGTCGACAAATAAACTGCGAACATATCAATTTCAACATGTAGCACCATAACAATCTAGATCACATATATTTTGCAATAAATAACTTCGAATGTTCGAACGTTCATAGAACACTATGCACAGATTCCTACAGAAACACAGCCCGAGAACCTACTCAAATAGCATAATTCCTATAATATTAATCTAACATAGCTTTATATCAAGTCTATTATGATAATTCTTTAAGAAATCTAACATAATTCAACATCTAAACCTGCAATTAACACGCCAGACGCCCCGAATGCAGCAACATCTAACTAAACTCTCTCAGTCCCAGCTGCTCGTACTTTTGTTAGCTGTTCGTTTTATTGTAGCTTATTATTTATTTAATTTACACTATTCACTAAAATAGTTTCTTAATAATTGAAGGTAAACATATAATAGCTGTATATTCATCGAAATATGCCAACATCTAAAATAGAATTCATTGCAATCGGCATGCACGTACACTTAGCAGAGTAGCCCATGCTTGTAGGTTAAGTTAAAATAATGTTAGTAGGTAAGTGCTTAATGTTTTGGTATCATAGTCATTGAGCATCAACTATATTAAACGCCAAAAAAAAAAGAAATATATAAAAAATATATATATACATTTTTATTTGTACTTCCCCCCTATTGTAGGTTACAGCTTCTAAAAGTTATCAGAAACTTAGTAGGCAGGTCTACATATCTAACACAGTTCGCGGTAGCGGGAATTTGTGAGAGTCTCTTTCTTATTGAATTATTGGTAGGTACCATGGTACTCTTTATTTTCTGATACCCACGACACAGGGAATAGGGAATCCTAGTGTGGGGTCAGGACTATGTATGTATGCGACTGTTGGTTGTTATTATTTATTATTATTATTATTAAGAAGAAGATACGTTTGACGTTTTACATTTAATGTCATCGAGAAACAGTTCTCTGTAGGTAACGAATCATATGCGGCCCTGAAAAGGGCCTTTTTAAATGGTCGGTCGGTGTGGTCGGAATAAAACCAGCACACACCCACCTATTCGGGGATAGAAGAGTTAACCCCCGAAACCATACAGGGTGCGTCCCTGGCGTTTCAGAGCGTAGACTACGTCCATGGCGGTGACGGTTTTCCTCTTTGCGTGCTCGGTGTAGGTGACAGCGTCACGGATCACGTTCTCCAGGAACACCTTCAGCACGCCGCGGGTCTCCTCGTAGATCAGACCGGAGATACGCTTCACTCCACCTCTGCGCGCCAGACGACGGATCGCGGGCTTTGTGATACCCTGGATGTTATCACGGAGCACTTTCCTGTGTCGCTTGGCGCCACCTTTCCCCAGGCCCTTTCCTCCCTTACCGCGGCCGGTCATTTTGGCGTATTAAAGTTTATTAAAGTTGAGAGAACCACAAACACAAACACACGCGACCGTACTGTACGAGTGCAGGCGCGCCGACTGTTTCGCTTTCGTAGAAAATTCACCTTATATTTATAGTAGAAACGGGCGCCATCGGCGACGCCGAAAAGGGCGAGGGGCGCTCGCCCTCCCCCTCGCTCCCCCCCTGCGTGAGCCGCGTGTCACTTGATAAATAAATTATACTAAGAATAGTGAAATGGAACGATGAACGGTCTTTATCTATGATCACTGAAAATTGCATTTTTTTTTTTGATCTAGCAAACAAATAATTTCCTTCAAACTCGTGATAATGTACCTAACCTACCTAGTTATTACTAACTAATTGATATTAGACTAGCTGCCGCCCGCGGCTGCGCTCGCGTGGAATCCAGTGCATGTAATTATGTACTATGTATATTCAAAGTTTCATTCAAATCCGTTCAGCCGTTTATGTTTTATAGAGGGACAAGCATACTCGCAAAGTTTCGCATTAATAATATTAGTAGGATAAGAATAGGAGTATTAGTTATTCTCTCTACCTTAAGTAGTAGGCAAGTAGGCGTGTCTCTTATGATTTTTGTGCATGCAACTAAAATTGTTTGACATTTTCCTTTTGTACAATGAAACGTTCGTATTATATACAGAAACATGTGTGGCCCTGAAAAGGGCCTTTTTGCTGTTCGTTCGCAGACTGCGAGACGAACAATTTAAGGTTAATTAAGCGCGCTCTCCTCTGATCCTGCGAGCAAGCTGGATGTCCTTGGGCATAATGGTGACGCGCTTTGCGTGAATCGCGCACAGGTTAGTGTCTTCGAAGAGACCGACGAGGTATGCCTCGCTCGCCTCCTGTAGAGCCATCACCGCGGAGCTCTGGAACCGAAGGTCAGTCTTGAAGTCCTGAGCGATCTCACGCACCAGACGCTGGAACGGCAGCTTGCGGATCAGCAGCTCAGTGCTCTTCTGGTAGCGACGGATCTCACGCAGGGCTACGGTTCCGGGCCTGTAGCGATGGGGCTTCTTGACACCTCCGGTTGCGGGCGCACTCTTGCGAGCGGCCTTGGTGGCTAGCTGTTTGCGCGGAGCCTTACCACCGGTCGACTTACGGGCTGTTTGCTTGGTACGAGCCATCTTTTCACCACACAAAACAAAACTGTACGATACGAACGTTCGCGAACGGTGCGGTCCGGTGCGTGGCCTGACGAGAACTAGAATATGTTTGACGTCGCACCGCTGTCGCTCTTATATTTATAGTATTCCGTTATAAGAGCGCGCGGGGCGGGGGGGGGAGACGGACGACGACTTGCACCGACTCACGCGAGCGGTTCAAATAATGTAATAGAATATTATTATTATAATAATATAATTATATGTATTAGTAGGTGTGTACAATAATATCGTAAATTTAATTTAATAATTATTTTATGTTTGTTTCAAATTTACCTAACTAATAGTTCGTTCATTACCAATTTTTATATTAACTTAGCACCTAAATTCAGGAATTCGCCACTGCACGCCTGCTTGCTTGCTTGCCTGCCTGCCTGCCTGCGTGCGTGCGTGCGTGCGTGCATGTGCATGTGCATGTTGTGCAACCAACCATCGGTGCAGCACCGCAACGCGAATGCGCCCGCGGCTGCGTTGGCTGCTTGAGAGAGGACCTTAAATATTAGGTATGATGTACATTTTGCAATTGTATTTTTTTTTTTTTTTCTTTCCTTTCTTTCTTTACTTATATGTCGAGAGTAAAGCATGCAGTAGAATGTAATTTGTATGTAAGACACAATTTTTGTCCAATGAAACATCATCATAATATTACGATTATCGAACAGATTTGTGGCCCTGAAAAGGGCCTTTTGTATAAGGGGTAGATCACCACCGCAACCGCTCACTTTGAGCTGGTGTACTTGGTGACGGCCTTGGTGCCCTCGCTGACGGCGTGCTTCGCCAGCTCGCCCGGCAGCAGAAGCCTCACGGATGTCTGAACCTCCCTCGATGTTATCGTGGAGCGCTTGTTGTAGTGGGCGAGCCTCGACGCCTCAGCGGCGATCCGCTCGAAGATATCGTTCACGAACGAGTTCATGATCGACATGGCCTTGCTGGAGATTCCGGTGTCGGGGTGGACCTGCTTCAGCACCTTGTAGATGTAGATTGCGTAGCTCTCCTTCCTCTTGTGCTTCTTCTTCTTCTTGTCTGTCTTGGAGATGTTCTTCTGGGCCTTGCCGGATTTCTTGGCGGCCTTACCACTCGTCTTGGGCGGCATGACTATTTAATTGATGGAGAATAGTACTTTACGATGTCTGTCAATCGACAAGCTAGCGAGCGCGTCAGTCGATTGCGAACGTACGTTCCGGAGTGTCGAGTGAACCGGGAAAAAATCAGGTTTTATTATGTCCCCGCCATGCGACGCGGCGACGCGACGTCAAGCGCTTTTGTGAGTTCGGACCAATAGCTATAGACGAGTGAATGCGATAGGATATGCCCCTCTCGCTTTCGTAGAGCAATAATCCCCCCGCCCCTCCTTCCTCTTTGCCCCCTCCACATACCCCTCGCGCCTACACAACTAAAAATTTGCGCTATGTAAAGGATTTTTAAAAATTTTACATAATCTCATGTTCATCCTAAAAATGTTACCTACTTAGCGTTATTATTTTGTATATTATTATAGTCTAAATAAACATGAAACAATATATACATAAGACGTTGGAGACACTGTTCATTTATTGGTACTTCTTACTTCTTCTTAGGTATTTTATTTATATTTAATCAGCTAGTTATAGCAAATTATATATGTAGATAAAATAGTCAATGGTAAATTAAAATAGTATCGTAGTATCTATCTATCACACGTAGGGTATAATAACCTATTGTGTATTGTACTTTACCTAATAAATGATGTTTAAAAATCATAAATACGTTATAGACTTAAATAATTGCCATTGAAACATTCAAATATTGCTATTTTAGAATCATATTGTGGCCCTGAAAAGGGCCGTTTTAGAGGTTGGTGGTGGTGGTGGTTGTGTCCCACACAACACCACATTTGGGACGCTGCCGTAATGCACTGCAGTCGCAGACCGTAGATGTGGATTAGGCCTTCTTCTCAGTCTTCTTGGGCAGGAGCACGGCCTGGATGTTCGGCAGTACACCACCCTGAGCGATGGTGACGCCAGAGAGCAGCTTGTTCAGCTCCTCGTCGTTCCTGATCGCCAGCTGCAAGTGACGCGGGATTATCCTGGTCTTCTTGTTGTCTCTCGCCGCGTTGCCGGCAAGCTCGAGCACCTCAGCGGCGAGATACTCCATAACAGCGGCGAGGTACACAGGCGCGCCGGCACCCACCCTCTCGGCGTAGTTGCCGTGCCTCAGTAGACGATGGATACGACCGACGGGGAACTGAAGTCCAGCACGGTTGGAGCGGGACTTTGCCTTTCCCTTAACTTTGCCACCTTTGCCGCGTCCGGACATGTTAACAGATTGTTTTGTTTATGTAAAAACTAGAAATACGACGCGCGCGTCTTCAACAGGGGAGCCGTGCGAGCGGAGTGAATTTTGCTTCTGGCGTGATCTCAAATATATTTATAAGCGCACCGAGCCCGACTAGGGGCGGGGAGACGAACAAGCGCGCGCGCGCTCGCTTACTACCTTATCTAACAACAACTATTGTGTGTCTATTCTGTTAATTTCTTTTGTTTTCTAAAGAGTTTTGTACCTGCTGCCCCCACTGAGTGAGTGCGATGCAATGCAAAATACAATAAGGAGGGGGGGGTGGTACGAATATGGATTAGGGATGATTAGGGATTAAGCAGTGGCAGTCGGGCAGTCGGGTTCTTCCGATACATAATAGTGGTGTAATAATAATTATCTAGGGGTACGCTCGCTACGTACCTGGTGGTAGTGAGTGATTAGTGGTAGGTTAGGTATCTAGCTTAGATAGGTAGGATTAGATTATAACGTTGTTGGGGTCGTGTCGTGTTTGTGTTTCGTGTCTCTGGCAGTTGTTTGCTGGGCAGTAAATTCAGTTCAGCAGACAGCAAGAAAGAACACACCTCTACTACACACGCCATAGAGGTATGGAAACCATGTTTTTTTTTATTTTTTATTTTTTTCTTTCTCTCTTCCTTTTTATGAAACATTGTGTTTTGGTTTGGTTTGGTTTGGTGGTTGTGATTTGTTGTTGACGCTCTTTTTGCTTAATGAAACATTTGACGCGTTATACGCGTATTGAAATATTTGTTAGCCCTGAAAAGGGCTTTTTGGTTGTCCGCATACGCTTCGTAGGCACGTAACGTACGCAAGCAAGGCGAGATTCTCTCCTGCCAGCCCCTGCCTGCAGGCCGGCGCGACGCGACGGGACGCGGCGCGGCGCGGCGCCTGAGCTGAGCTGCGGATGAATCGACACCCACGAGAAGGTGTAGGTGCGCGCACCTATGACACCTACTTCTTGGATGCGGACGCCTTCTTGCCGGCGGCCGCCTTCGACTTTGGCGTCGCCGCTGCCTTCTTCGGTTTGGGTGCCTTGGGTTTTTTAGTGGGAGGCTTTGCGGTCTTCTTAGCTTTGGGCGCGGCGGCGGCGGACTTCGCCTTGGCCGGCGAGACGGCGGCCTTCCTCGCTGCCGCCGGCTTCCTCTTCGCTGCGGCGGCGGCCCTCTTGTCCTTGGGCGTCAACTTGGCGGCTTTAGACTTTGACGGCGAGGCGGCGGCGACGGTCGCCGCCTTCTTTCTCTTACCTCCTGCGGCGGCGGCGGCGGCTGCGGCCGCGGCCGCGGCTGCCTTCTTCGATTTCGCCGGCGATAATGAAGCGGCGGATTCCTTCGCCTTCGAGGCGCCGGACGCTTTCTTGCTGGCGGCGGATTTGGCGCTCTTAGATTCCAACTTGAACGAGCCCGAAGCGCCGGTGCCCTTGGTCTGGATGAGGGCGCCCGACTCGACGGCGCTCTTTAGGTATTTCCTTATGAACGGAGCTAGCTTCTCGGAGTCGACCTTGTATTCGGCGGCGATGTATTTCTTGATCGCCTTCAGCGAGGATCCGCTGCGCTCCTTCAGTTCCTTGATGGCGCTGTTCACCATTTCAGATGTCTTCGGGTGGGTGGGCTTCGCTTTCGGCTTCTTAGCGGCGGCGGCGGAGGCCTTTGGCTTCTTGGCGGGTGTCGCCGGGGCTGGTGCCTCTGCAGCTACTGCGGTATCGGCCATATTATTAAATTTGTGAGTTTATTTAACACTTTTAACACAACAACGACAACTCGCGAGGTCTCGGAACGTTAGTTCGGAGAGAAATCGTAGAGATGGCGCTAAAAAAAAATTAAATTAAAATCGCTGTAAAAGGCAAGACTGTAAAGAGAACGGCAGAGCCGAGAGACTATTTCTCGTAGGAACGCTTCCAACTTTTCACTAACATCGGTCTAATTAAATTTGATTTTACACAGATTTACATACTGTTCAACATTTTCCAGATGAGCGGATGCCTTCCTTTTGAACATGATCATCTTTATTTGCAACTTTCACGTTCAGAAATTTTCAACTTTCCGAGATATGATAGTTTTTTTTCAACACTGGGGAGCTCCGGTTGGTCGGCTCGTGTTTAAATTCATTTTTTATCTATTAGATTATATAAATTAACTCATAACAGTCGACAAATAAACTGCGAACATATCAATTTCAACATGTAGCACCATAACAATCTAGATCACATATATTTTGCAATAAATAACTTCGAATGTTCGAACGTTCATAGAACACTATGCACAGATTCCTACAGAAACACAGCCCGAGAACCTACTCAAATAGCATAATTCCTATAATATTAATCTAACATAGCTTTATATCAAGTCTATTATGATAATTCTTTAAGAAATCTAACATAATTCAACATCTAAACCTGCAATTAACACGCCAGACGCCCCGAATGCAGCAACATCTAACTAAACTCTCTCAGTCCCAGCTGCTCGTACTTTTGTTAGCTGTTCGTTTTATTGTAGCTTATTATTTATTTAATTTACACTATTCACTAAAATAGTTTCTTAATAATTGAAGGTAAACATATAATAGCTGTATATTCATCGAAATATGCCAACATCTAAAATAGAATTCATTGCAATCGGCATGCACGTACACTTAGCAGAGTAGCCCATGCTTGTAGGTTAAGTTAAAATAATGTTAGTAGGTAAGTGCTTAATGTTTTGGTATCATAGTCATTGAGCATCAACTATATTAAACGCCAAAAAAAAAAGAAATATATAAAAAATATATATATACATTTTTATTTGTACTTCCCCCCTATTGTAGGTTACAGCTTCTAAAAGTTATCAGAAACTTAGTAGGCAGGTCTACATATCTAACACAGTTCGCGGTAGCGGGAATTTGTGAGAGTCTCTTTCTTATTGAATTATTGGTAGGTACCATGGTACTCTTTATTTTCTGATACCCACGACACAGGGAATAGGGAATCCTAGTGTGGGGTCAGGACTATGTATGTATGCGACTGTTGGTTGTTATTATTTATTATTATTATTATTAAGAAGAAGATACGTTTGACGTTTTACATTTAATGTCATCGAGAAACAGTTCTCTGTAGGTAACGAATCATATGCGGCCCTGAAAAGGGCCTTTTTAAATGGTCGGTCGGTGTGGTCGGAATAAAACCAGCACACACCCACCTATTCGGGGATAGAAGAGTTAACCCCCGAAACCATACAGGGTGCGTCCCTGGCGTTTCAGAGCGTAGACTACGTCCATGGCGGTGACGGTTTTCCTCTTTGCGTGCTCGGTGTAGGTGACAGCGTCACGGATCACGTTCTCCAGGAACACCTTCAGCACGCCGCGGGTCTCCTCGTAGATCAGACCGGAGATACGCTTCACTCCACCTCTGCGCGCCAGACGACGGATCGCGGGCTTTGTGATACCCTGGATGTTATCACGGAGCACTTTCCTGTGTCGCTTGGCGCCACCTTTCCCCAGGCCCTTTCCTCCCTTACCGCGGCCGGTCATTTTGGCGTATTAAAGTTTATTAAAGTTGAGAGAACCACAAACACAAACACACGCGACCGTACTGTACGAGTGCAGGCGCGCCGACTGTTTCGCTTTCGTAGAAAATTCACCTTATATTTATAGTAGAAACGGGCGCCATCGGCGACGCCGAAAAGGGCGAGGGGCGCTCGCCCTCCCCCTCGCTCCCCCCCTGCGTGAGCCGCGTGTCACTTGATAAATAAATTATACTAAGAATAGTGAAATGGAACGATGAACGGTCTTTATCTATGATCACTGAAAATTGCATTTTTTTTTTTGATCTAGCAAACAAATAATTTCCTTCAAACTCGTGATAATGTACCTAACCTACCTAGTTATTACTAACTAATTGATATTAGACTAGCTGCCGCCCGCGGCTGCGCTCGCGTGGAATCCAGTGCATGTAATTATGTACTATGTATATTCAAAGTTTCATTCAAATCCGTTCAGCCGTTTATGTTTTATAGAGGGACAAGCATACTCGCAAAGTTTCGCATTAATAATATTAGTAGGATAAGAATAGGAGTATTAGTTATTCTCTCTACCTTAAGTAGTAGGCAAGTAGGCGTGTCTCTTATGATTTTTGTGCATGCAACTAAAATTGTTTGACATTTTCCTTTTGTACAATGAAACGTTCGTATTATATACAGAAACATGTGTGGCCCTGAAAAGGGCCTTTTTGCTGTTCGTTCGCAGACTGCGAGACGAACAATTTAAGGTTAATTAAGCGCGCTCTCCTCTGATCCTGCGAGCAAGCTGGATGTCCTTGGGCATAATGGTGACGCGCTTTGCGTGAATCGCGCACAGGTTAGTGTCTTCGAAGAGACCGACGAGGTATGCCTCGCTCGCCTCCTGTAGAGCCATCACCGCGGAGCTCTGGAACCGAAGGTCAGTCTTGAAGTCCTGAGCGATCTCACGCACCAGACGCTGGAACGGCAGCTTGCGGATCAGCAGCTCAGTGCTCTTCTGGTAGCGACGGATCTCACGCAGGGCTACGGTTCCGGGCCTGTAGCGATGGGGCTTCTTGACACCTCCGGTTGCGGGCGCACTCTTGCGAGCGGCCTTGGTGGCTAGCTGTTTGCGCGGAGCCTTACCACCGGTCGACTTACGGGCTGTTTGCTTGGTACGAGCCATCTTTTCACCACACAAAACAAAACTGTACGATACGAACGTTCGCGAACGGTGCGGTCCGGTGCGTGGCCTGACGAGAACTAGAATATGTTTGACGTCGCATTTTTTTTTTTTTTTTTTTTTTTTCGGACGGAATATAATGCTGTGGGTCTCAGATGACCGCTGGCAGCGTTACCGGGCTTTGGTGAGCGCAGAGGGCGCGACACCGAGAAAAAAGGTTTTTGTGGCAACTAGCGCAAGGGCACCACTTAGGTACGAACCTCGGCTTGGGCTGTTGCCTGAATGCAGAATCTAACGGCTGCGCCCGGAGGGGGCGAGCGAGAAGAGAAACGTCGACTCCGCCGGCGGAGTCGGTGTGGTGTGATGGTGTCTAGTTGAACCTACGTCGGCGTGATGGCGGGCTCCCCTCCGCGTTAGCGGAGGTGATCTCGTCATCGGGGTCTCCAAGAACGTGTCTTGGCCTACGGAGGGACCTAGGGGCGTCAGGTGGTTTGACGGTGGGATAGTCGGGGATCGTGGAGACGAGAGGGTTCGGGTGATGGGGGGCCGCATCATAAAAACGCCTGGAGGCGAGTTTTATGTGTGCGGCTAGGGACTCTAAACCGAGGTCGCGATGAAGGTCGATGTTGCGCATAAATCTAGGCGCGCCTGTGGCGACGCGCGTAAATTTATTTTGCACCTTCTGGAGTTTTGGGACGTGAGAGGAGTGGGCGAACGCCACGGAGGCGTACGTCATGACTGGTCTTATGCAAGTTTTGTAAAGTGTCATCTTATTTCTAAGAGACATTTTACTCTTCTCGCATAAGAGGGGATGTAGACGGCCAAGGATGAACTTGGCACGGTTTCGGACAGTGGCGATGTGTTTGCCAAAAGAAAGACGACTATCAAGGAAAACACCTAGGTATCGGGCTGACTTTGCCCAGGGAATGGGCTTGTCGTAGAGGGTGATCGACCTGAGGGGCCTGCGGAGGGATTGGTGCCCCTTCCAAAAGTACACTGCTGTACTCTTGGTTGGGTTCACCTCGATGCGCCACTTGCTGAACCATGCACCTAGTGCATTGAGGGCTTTCTGCAGCCTTATACACACCCGGTTCGAGTTCGGATCGGATGTGTATAGGGCCGTGTCGTCTGCGAACAGGGCGACCTCCACTTGGTGGGTACGGGGGATGTCGCTGGTGTACAGCGTGAATAGGAGAGGGGCGAGAACAGAGCCCTGAGGGACTCCGGCTCGGATGGGGCGAGGGTTGGAGAGGGTACCCTCCACGCGGTAGCGAAAGCTTCGATTTAGCAGGTATTCTCGTATGATGAGCACGAGTCTATCCGGCACTCCGAGAGTGGACAGCTTGTAGATCAAGCCGTTGTGCCAGACCTTATCGAAGGCTTTCGCTACATCGAGGAAGATAGCACCGGTACCTGCAGGGTAGGTATGGTGGAACTTGGAGAGCACGTGCTCCGTGATGCGGAGCACTTGCTGGGGACAGGAGTGTCTAGCTCGGAAGCCAAACTGTTCGTCGGGGAGGAGCTTGAGCTCGTCAACAAAAGACCAGAGTCGTCTCAGAAGGAGTCGCTCGTATATCTTACCCAGGGAGCTGAGAAGACTGATGGGGCGGTAGCTAGAAGGCTCCGTAGCCTTTTTTCCTGGTTTGGGGATGCCGATGACGGTGGCTTCCTTCCAGGCGTCGGGGAATGTGCAATTCTCCATGGCCGCATTGAAGATGCTGACCAGGAGGTATATAAGGGCTACGGGGAAGCTCTTCAGGACCCTGTTGCTGATGCCATCAACGCCAGGGGCCTTCCGAGGGTGGAGATCCTTGATAATCGCCTTAACTTCCGAGGCTCTAACGAGGGAGAGAGGAGGGGCGATCGGGGGAAGAGAGACTAACCGTTCGACTTCACTGTTCACCGTATCGAGGTGAGCAGGGTCGACAGGGGCGAGACTGGGGGAGCATTGAGACTCGAGGCTTTCAGCTAAGCATTCAGCCTTTTCGTCATCGTCGAATGCGAGGGACTGGTCGGGTCGAGTCAGTGGGGGCATGACTGAGATAGTGTCGGCCTTCATGGATCGAGCAAGTTCCCAGTACGCTAGGTGACTTGGCTTGATCCCGGAAAGCTTGCTATCCCAGTCGTTGTTCCTATGGTCGCGAATGCGGCTCTTGACCAGCCGTTCAAGAGCGCGCAGCCTACGTCTGTTAAGGTCGGTGGGCCAGGAGCTGTATCTCCTCGTCGCTGCGTGCTTCTCCGTGATCAACCGTCTCACATCATCGGGCAGGGCCCGGAGGTGGTCAGCCACCGCCGGAACCTGCTTCGATGAACCGCTGATAGCGGCGGTGACATGGCTGGTCAGGGAGTCGACCGCAATAGTGACGTCGTCAGGGGACCTAATGTCGTCAGGGATCCTCTCAAGATCGGGTGAGTGGATATTCCCGAGAGCTTTCCCGAGTTTATGCCACTGCACCACTGTCTTGGTGAGGGGGGACGTGTCAGGGGGGGAGCCCAGGCGCATGAGCACCGGGCGGTGGTCGGAGTCCAGTTCGTGCAGCGTTTCTATAGAGTTCAACCGTAGGGTGACACTCTTTAGCAACGCCATGTCGAGTATGTCAGGTCTGTGTCCTGTTATGTAAGGGTAATGGGTCGGGGTCATAGGGGGGATGACATCGAAGCTAAGGGAGTCGGCTAGGCTTTCAAGTATCCTGCCGTTTTGGGAGGTGGTGAGGCAATTCCACAGGGTGTTCTTGCAGTTGAAGTCACCCGCCAGAATGACGGAGCTTCCCAGGTTGAGGAGTGCGTCGACGTCACTCCTGAGTAGGGGCTTTTTTGGGCTGAGATAGCAAGAGGCTATAGTGATCGAGGGGTGACCGGTCATGGCTAGTCTACAGACGGAGGCTTCTAAGTTAGTCAGGGGGGGGGTGTCGATGGGAATGCAGTGCAGGGACCTCTTGTGATAGATCAGTGTGCCTCCTTTAGGGGCACCGATTCTATCATTGCGGACCAGTTGGTAATTCGCAATCCTGGGATTGCGATCGGCCGGCTTCAAGAAGGACTCCTGCACTAGCATTACATCGACACTGTGTCGGGACAGAAAGTCGGCAACGAGAAAGCGCTGCTTGAGGAGACCATCAGCGTTGAAAAACGCTAATGAGACGGAGCGGGGTTTCAGTCTCTCTTTTTGTACAATCATGATGTACCGTTGGGGTGGGGGGGGGAGAGATTTGAAGTCATAATGGAGAGAATTTTCTCCTGGTTGGCAGCGATGAACTCCATGAAGAGGGAGGACATCACGGACTGAAGGTCAGCTGCCGGTGGGGGTGGTGGCGGGTTAGCCGCGACGGGTCTGGAAGAGACCTTCGGGGGGGCAGTGCGGGGGGAGGCCTGGGCCTGGCGGCCTAGGCTGGTGCCGGGCAGGGGTCTTTCCCAGGCATTGGGAAGGGGAGCCCTAGGGGGAGCCATGGACACTTTAGGAGTGTCCTTGGTGTATCGCGGGGAGGGTGGGGGCACCCGTTCCGGGGCCCTCCGAGCCACCTTTCTGCTGGCCCTGGGTGCCATGGGGCAGCCGCGATAGTTCGCGGTGTGGCCCACGGCACGACAGAGCACGCAGCTAGGTGGCTCCGGAAAGTTCGGGGTGCGGGTGCAGTCAGCGGTGCCATGGTCACCCAGGCACTTGACGCATCGGGGGCGGGCGAAACAGTTTCGCGCTGAGTGGCCATAGAGTTGGCACCTATGGCACTGAGCGGGGCTGCTGTTGCGGTAGGGGATTTCTACAGACAGGCCCGAAAGGCCGTTCACCGCCTTCAATTTGAAGACGGCTTTGCCTTCAGGCGAAAGATCCAAAACGACCAAGACGAGGTCAAAGGCCGTTTTGGTTCGGCCACTGTACATCCTGTGTACTTCGTGGACTGGGAGGTTTTGGCTGACGAGGTCAGCCTTTATGGCCTCCGTGCTGTGCTCCGCGGGAAGGCCGCGAATCACCACACGGAGGCGGCGCTCGTCTTCGAGGGCATAGGTATGATAACCTATGCCCTCGCTTCTGAGGAGGGATGTTAGCTGCCTGTGGTTGGCAGCTGTCTGTACTTGGACCTTAATACCGTCCTTTGTACTTTTCGCGTGGGTGAACGTAATGTTCCGCGATCGGCAGGCGATGGACACCTTGTCCCACTTCTCCTTCTGACGAAGGTAGATGGGAGGGGGGGTCTTTTCCTTCTTCGCTGAGGGCGAAGAAGGAGCCCGAGGGGACTGAGCCGGGGAGGCCGACCGGGGGCTGACGCTCGGAGCGGTGAGTTTGGCGGGAGGGCGTGTTTTCGGAGAGCTCCTTCTCTTTCTCTTCCCTTGGACGAGGGTGAATCCCGAGTCCGCGGAGTCAGAGTCTGAGGAGGAGGAGTCCGAATCGGGAGGGGGTAGGTCAGTGTCCATGACGGACGCTGAAGCTGCCTCGGATGGGGGGGGGAGGACCTGGGGGACAGGGGGCTCCTGAGGGGGGGAGATAGCCAGAGGGGCCGGGGGAGAGGCCGGAGGGGCCGGGGAGGGAGGCAGCACTTTGGCTGCCTTCGAGGTTGAGGCTTGAGGAGCCTCGACCTCGGGGACCGCGACGGCCTTGGTGGCCGAGTTTAGTGCTCGGGCCTTGGTTTTGGCCTGAAGGGCCGGGATTGCCTTGCCCGCAGGGGCAGGCATGGGGGCCGGAAGGGCCAGGGAGGCGATGTTTGTGGCCCTAGTGGCCTGAGGCTGGGCATCCGGCCCAGGGGCTTCCGGCCCGTCGCCTGCGATCAGGCGATCCAGCTCCGCGAGCGGGTGATGTTTTAAGAGCATCCCCAACAGAGTCTCGATCAGAAGAGCAATCCGAGGTTTGCTCCAGTTGTCGAGTCTCTGCAGGGAGACTTTCGGGGCGGGGGGGGTCATGATGAACCCTAGTCTCCCAAGGGGGATGTCCTTGGGAGGTGAGTGATCCTTCCCGTCGGGTATAGACGGGAAGGGGGTGAGTGCCTAAGTGTCCTACCTAAATGGTGTGTCCCAGATGCCTCTCTTGCGGGGCAAGTGGGGTGTGTCCTACCCGATATCTGGCGTCGACTAGGAGTTCCCCCAAGGCCGGTGGTGCCAGACCCAGCCGGATTCTCGCGTTCCTCGGAAGGAGGAAAGCGAGGCGCTCCGGGTCCACGCCCTACCAGGTTCGTTGGCACTGTTAAGTATCCCCTGGTAGACCACTAAGCGTGGATTTTGCCACGAAACACGATCGCTCTAAAAAGAGCGACCTGGAGTCGTCCTGAGAAGGACGGGTTGCTTGCCGGCGCGGGCGTGCCCTGAAAAGGACAAGCGCGCTCCGACAAGTGCGTGCGGCTCGGCTCGCAAGCCGGGCTGCACTGAACGCAGCGCGGCGCAGGGCCGGGCAGCGGGAGCGGCGCGGCGCGGGGGCCGTGCGGCGGGGCGTCCTGGGCGGGGCCAGGAGCGGAGCGAAGTGGAGACGTCTTGCTAGCTCGGGGGCTAGCGGCGGACTCACCTTCCTCTTTGACGTCGCACCGCTGTCGCTCTTATATTTATAGTATTCCGTTATAAGAGCGCGCGGGGCGGGGGGGGGAGACGGACGACGACTTGCACCGACTCACGCGAGCGGTTCAAATAATGTAATAGAATATTATTATTATTATAATATAATTATATGTATTAGTAGGTGTGTACAATAATATCGTAAATTTAATTTAATAATTATTTTATGTTTGTTTCAAATTTACCTAACTAATAGTTCGTTCATTACCAATTTTTATATTAACTTAGCACCTAAATTCAGGAATTCGCCACTGCACGCCTGCTTGCTTGCTTGCCTGCCTGCCTGCCTGCGTGCGTGCGTGCGTGCGTGCATGTGCATGTGCATGTTGTGCAACCAACCATCGGTGCAGCACCGCAACGCGAATGCGCCCGCGGCTGCGTTGGCTGCTTGAGAGAGGACCTTAAATATTAGGTATGATGTACATTTTGCAATTGTATTTTTTTTTTTTTTTCTTTCCTTTCTTTCTTTACTTATATGTCGAGAGTAAAGCATGCAGTAGAATGTAATTTGTATGTAAGACACAATTTTTGTCCAATGAAACATCATCATAATATTACGATTATCGAACAGATTTGTGGCCCTGAAAAGTATCGTAGTATCTATCTATCACACGTAGGGTATAATAACCTATTGTGTATTGTACTTTACCTAATAAATGATGTTTAAAAATCATAAATACGTTATAGACTTAAATAATTGCCATTGAAACATTCAAATATTGCTATTTTAGAATCATATTGTGGCCCTGAAAAGGGCCGTTTTAGAGGTTGGTGGTGGTGGTGGTTGTGTCCCACACAACACCACATTTGGGACGCTGCCGTAATGCACTGCAGTCGCAGACCGTAGATGTGGATTAGGCCTTCTTCTCAGTCTTCTTGGGCAGGAGCACGGCCTGGATGTTCGGCAGTACACCACCCTGAGCGATGGTGACGCCAGAGAGCAGCTTGTTCAGCTCCTCGTCGTTCCTGATCGCCAGCTGCAAGTGACGCGGGATTATCCTGGTCTTCTTGTTGTCTCTCGCCGCGTTGCCGGCAAGCTCGAGCACCTCAGCGGCGAGATACTCCATAACAGCGGCGAGGTACACAGGCGCGCCGGCACCCACCCTCTCGGCGTAGTTGCCGTGCCTCAGTAGACGATGGATACGACCGACGGGGAACTGAAGTCCAGCACGGTTGGAGCGGGACTTTGCCTTTCCCTTAACTTTGCCACCTTTGCCGCGTCCGGACATGTTAACAGATTGTTTTGTTTATGTAAAAACTAGAAATACGACGCGCGCGTCTTCAACAGGGGAGCCGTGCGAGCGGAGTGAATTTTGCTTCTGGCGTGATCTCAAATATATTTATAAGCGCACCGAGCCCGACTAGGGGCGGGGAGACGAACAAGCGCGCGCGCGCTCGCTTACTACCTTATCTAACAACAACTATTGTGTGTCTATTCTGTTAATTTCTTTTGTTTTCTAAAGAGTTTTGTACCTGCTGCCCCCACTGAGTGAGTGCGATGCAATGCAAAATACAATAAGGAGGGGGGGGTGGTACGAATATGGATTAGGGATGATTAGGGATTAAGCAGTGGCAGTCGGGCAGTCGGGTTCTTCCGATACATAATAGTGGTGTAATAATAATTATCTAGGGGTACGCTCGCTACGTACCTGGTGGTAGTGAGTGATTAGTGGTAGGTTAGGTATCTAGCTTAGATAGGTAGGATTAGATTATAACGTTGTTGGGGTCGTGTCGTGTTTGTGTTTCGTGTCTCTGGCAGTTGTTTGCTGGGCAGTAAATTCAGTTCAGCAGACAGCAAGAAAGAACACACCTCTACTACACACGCCATAGAGGTATGGAAACCATGTTTTTTTTTATTTTTTATTTTTTTCTTTCTCTCTTCCTTTTTATGAAACATTGTGTTTTGGTTTGGTTTGGTTTGGTGGTTGTGATTTGTTGTTGACGCTCTTTTTGCTTAATGAAACATTTGACGCGTTATACGCGTATTGAAATATTTGTTAGCCCTGAAAAGGGCTTTTTGGTTGTCCGCATACGCTTCGTAGGCACGTAACGTACGCAAGCAAGGCGAGATTCTCTCCTGCCAGCCCCTGCCTGCAGGCCGGCGCGACGCGACGGGACGCGGCGCGGCGCGGCGCCTGAGCTGAGCTGCGGATGAATCGACACCCACGAGAAGGTGTAGGTGCGCGCACCTATGACACCTACTTCTTGGATGCGGACGCCTTCTTGCCGGCGGCCGCCTTCGACTTTGGCGTCGCCGCTGCCTTCTTCGGTTTGGGTGCCTTGGGTTTTTTAGTGGGAGGCTTTGCGGTCTTCTTAGCTTTGGGCGCGGCGGCGGCGGACTTCGCCTTGGCCGGCGAGACGGCGGCCTTCCTCGCTGCCGCCGGCTTCCTCTTCGCTGCGGCGGCGGCCCTCTTGTCCTTGGGCGTCAACTTGGCGGCTTTAGACTTTGACGGCGAGGCGGCGGCGACGGTCGCCGCCTTCTTTCTCTTACCTCCTGCGGCGGCGGCGGCGGCTGCGGCCGCGGCCGCGGCTGCCTTCTTCGATTTCGCCGGCGATAATGAAGCGGCGGATTCCTTCGCCTTCGAGGCGCCGGACGCTTTCTTGCTGGCGGCGGATTTGGCGCTCTTAGATTCCAACTTGAACGAGCCCGAAGCGCCGGTGCCCTTGGTCTGGATGAGGGCGCCCGACTCGACGGCGCTCTTTAGGTATTTCCTTATGAACGGAGCTAGCTTCTCGGAGTCGACCTTGTATTCGGCGGCGATGTATTTCTTGATCGCCTTCAGCGAGGATCCGCTGCGCTCCTTCAGTTCCTTGATGGCGCTGTTCACCATTTCAGATGTCTTCGGGTGGGTGGGCTTCGCTTTCGGCTTCTTAGCGGCGGCGGCGGAGGCCTTTGGCTTCTTGGCGGGTGTCGCCGGGGCTGGTGCCTCTGCAGCTACTGCGGTATCGGCCATATTATTAAATTTGTGAGTTTATTTAACACTTTTAACACAACAACGACAACTCGCGAGGTCTCGGAACGTTAGTTCGGAGAGAAATCGTAGAGATGGCGCTAAAAAAAAATTAAATTAAAATCGCTGTAAAAGGCAAGACTGTAAAGAGAACGGCAGAGCCGAGAGACTATTTCTCGTAGGAACGCTTCCAACTTTTCACTAACATCGGTCTAATTAAATTTGATTTTACACAGATTTACATACTGTTCAACATTTTCCAGATGAGCGGATGCCTTCCTTTTGAACATGATCATCTTTATTTGCAACTTTCACGTTCAGAAATTTTCAACTTTCCGAGATATGATAGTTTTTTTTCAACACTGGGGAGCTCCGGTTGGTCGGCTCGTGTTTAAATTCATTTTTTATCTATTAGATTATATAAATTAACTCATAACAGTCGACAAATAAACTGCGAACATATCAATTTCAACATGTAGCACCATAACAATCTAGATCACATATATTTTGCAATAAATAACTTCGAATGTTCGAACGTTCATAGAACACTATGCACAGATTCCTACAGAAACACAGCCCGAGAACCTACTCAAATAGCATAATTCCTATAATATTAATCTAACATAGCTTTATATCAAGTCTATTATGATAATTCTTTAAGAAATCTAACATAATTCAACATCTAAACCTGCAATTAACACGCCAGACGCCCCGAATGCAGCAACATCTAACTAAACTCTCTCAGTCCCAGCTGCTCGTACTTTTGTTAGCTGTTCGTTTTATTGTAGCTTATTATTTATTTAATTTACACTATTCACTAAAATAGTTTCTTAATAATTGAAGGTAAACATATAATAGCTGTATATTCATCGAAATATGCCAACATCTAAAATAGAATTCATTGCAATCGGCATGCACGTACACTTAGCAGAGTAGCCCATGCTTGTAGGTTAAGTTAAAATAATGTTAGTAGGTAAGTGCTTAATGTTTTGGTATCATAGTCATTGAGCATCAACTATATTAAACGCCAAAAAAAAAAGAAATATATAAAAAATATATATATACATTTTTATTTGTACTTCCCCCCTATTGTAGGTTACAGCTTCTAAAAGTTATCAGAAACTTAGTAGGCAGGTCTACATATCTAACACAGTTCGCGGTAGCGGGAATTTGTGAGAGTCTCTTTCTTATTGAATTATTGGTAGGTACCATGGTACTCTTTATTTTCTGATACCCACGACACAGGGAATAGGGAATCCTAGTGTGGGGTCAGGACTATGTATGTATGCGACTGTTGGTTGTTATTATTTATTATTATTATTATTAAGAAGAAGATACGTTTGACGTTTTACATTTAATGTCATCGAGAAACAGTTCTCTGTAGGTAACGAATCATATGCGGCCCTGAAAAGGGCCTTTTTAAATGGTCGGTCGGTGTGGTCGGAATAAAACCAGCACACACCCACCTATTCGGGGATAGAAGAGTTAACCCCCGAAACCATACAGGGTGCGTCCCTGGCGTTTCAGAGCGTAGACTACGTCCATGGCGGTGACGGTTTTCCTCTTTGCGTGCTCGGTGTAGGTGACAGCGTCACGGATCACGTTCTCCAGGAACACCTTCAGCACGCCGCGGGTCTCCTCGTAGATCAGACCGGAGATACGCTTCACTCCACCTCTGCGCGCCAGACGACGGATCGCGGGCTTTGTGATACCCTGGATGTTATCACGGAGCACTTTCCTGTGTCGCTTGGCGCCACCTTTCCCCAGGCCCTTTCCTCCCTTACCGCGGCCGGTCATTTTGGCGTATTAAAGTTTATTAAAGTTGAGAGAACCACAAACACAAACACACGCGACCGTACTGTACGAGTGCAGGCGCGCCGACTGTTTCGCTTTCGTATTTTTTTTTTTTTTTTTTCGGACGGAATATAATGCTGTGGGTCTCAGATGACCGCTGGCAGCGTTACCGGGCTTTGGTGAGCGCAGAGGGCGCGACACCGAGAAAAAAGGTTTTTGTGGCAACTAGCGCAAGGGCACCACTTAGGTACGAACCTCGGCTTGGGCTGTTGCCTGAATGCAGAATCTAACGGCTGCGCCCGGAGGGGGCGAGCGAGAAGAGAAACGTCGACTCCGCCGGCGGAGTCGGTGTGGTGTGATGGTGTCTAGTTGAACCTACGTCGGCGTGATGGCGGGCTCCCCTCCGCGTTAGCGGAGGTGATCTCGTCATCGGGGTCTCCAAGAACGTGTCTTGGCCTACGGAGGGACCTAGGGGCGTCAGGTGGTTTGACGGTGGGATAGTCGGGGATCGTGGAGACGAGAGGGTTCGGGTGATGGGGGGCCGCATCATAAAAACGCCTGGAGGCGAGTTTTATGTGTGCGGCTAGGGACTCTAAACCGAGGTCGCGATGAAGGTCGATGTTGCGCATAAATCTAGGCGCGCCTGTGGCGACGCGCGTAAATTTATTTTGCACCTTCTGGAGTTTTGGGACGTGAGAGGAGTGGGCGAACGCCACGGAGGCGTACGTCATGACTGGTCTTATGCAAGTTTTGTAAAGTGTCATCTTATTTCTAAGAGACATTTTACTCTTCTCGCATAAGAGGGGATGTAGACGGCCAAGGATGAACTTGGCACGGTTTCGGACAGTGGCGATGTGTTTGCCAAAAGAAAGACGACTATCAAGGAAAACACCTAGGTATCGGGCTGACTTTGCCCAGGGAATGGGCTTGTCGTAGAGGGTGATCGACCTGAGGGACCGCTTTCGTAGAAAATTCACCTTATATTTATAGTAGAAACGGGCGCCATCGGCGACGCCGAAAAGGGCGAGGGGCGCTCGCCCTCCCCCTCGCTCCCCCCCTGCGTGAGCCGCGTGTCACTTGATAAATAAATTATACTAAGAATAGTGAAATGGAACGATGAACGGTCTTTATCTATGATCACTGAAAATTGCATTTTTTTTTTTGATCTAGCAAACAAATAATTTCCTTCAAACTCGTGATAATGTACCTAACCTACCTAGTTATTACTAACTAATTGATATTAGACTAGCTGCCGCCCGCGGCTGCGCTCGCGTGGAATCCAGTGCATGTAATTATGTACTATGTATATTCAAAGTTTCATTCAAATCCGTTCAGCCGTTTATGTTTTATAGAGGGACAAGCATACTCGCAAAGTTTCGCATTAATAATATTAGTAGGATAAGAATAGGAGTATTAGTTATTCTCTCTACCTTAAGTAGTAGGCAAGTAGGCGTGTCTCTTATGATTTTTGTGCATGCAACTAAAATTGTTTGACATTTTCCTTTTGTACAATGAAACGTTCGTATTATATACAGAAACATGTGTGGCCCTGAAAAGGGCCTTTTTGCTGTTCGTTCGCAGACTGCGAGACGAACAATTTAAGGTTAATTAAGCGCGCTCTCCTCTGATCCTGCGAGCAAGCTGGATGTCCTTGGGCATAATGGTGACGCGCTTTGCGTGAATCGCGCACAGGTTAGTGTCTTCGAAGAGACCGACGAGGTATGCCTCGCTCGCCTCCTGTAGAGCCATCACCGCGGAGCTCTGGAACCGAAGGTCAGTCTTGAAGTCCTGAGCGATCTCACGCACCAGACGCTGGAACGGCAGCTTGCGGATCAGCAGCTCAGTGCTCTTCTGGTAGCGACGGATCTCACGCAGGGCTACGGTTCCGGGCCTGTAGCGATGGGGCTTCTTGACACCTCCGGTTGCGGGCGCACTCTTGCGAGCGGCCTTGGTGGCTAGCTGTTTGCGCGGAGCCTTACCACCGGTCGACTTACGGGCTGTTTGCTTGGTACGAGCCATCTTTTCACCACACAAAACAAAACTGTACGATACGAACGTTCGCGAACGGTGCGGTCCGGTGCGTGGCCTGACGAGAACTAGAATATGTTTGACGTCGCACCGCTGTCGCTCTTATATTTATAGTATTCCGTTATAAGAGCGCGCGGGGCGGGGGGGGGGAGACGGACGACGACTTGCACCGACTCACGCGAGCGGTTCAAATAATGTAATAGAATATTATTATTATAATAATATAATTATATGTATTAGTAGGTGTGTACAATAATATCGTAAATTTAATTTAATAATTATTTTATGTTTGTTTCAAATTTACCTAACTAATAGTTCGTTCATTACCAATTTTTATATTAACTTAGCACCTAAATTCAGGAATTCGCCACTGCACGCCTGCTTGCTTGCTTGCCTGCCTGCCTGCCTGCGTGCGTGCGTGCGTGCGTGCATGTGCATGTGCATGTTGTGCAACCAACCATCGGTGCAGCACCGCAACGCGAATGCGCCCGCGGCTGCGTTGGCTGCTTGAGAGAGGACCTTAAATATTAGGTATGATGTACATTTTGCAATTGTATTTTTTTTTTTTTTTCTTTCCTTTCTTTCTTTACTTATATGTCGAGAGTAAAGCATGCAGTAGAATGTAATTTGTATGTAAGACACAATTTTTGTCCAATGAAACATCATCATAATATTACGATTATCGAACAGATTTGTGGCCCTGAAAAGGGCCTTTTGTATATATAAGGGGTAGATCACCACCGCAACCGCTCACTTTGAGCTGGTGTACTTGGTGACGGCCTTGGTGCCCTCGCTGACGGCGTGCTTCGCCAGCTCGCCCGGCAGCAGAAGCCTCACGGATGTCTGAACCTCCCTCGATGTTATCGTGGAGCGCTTGTTGTAGTGGGCGAGCCTCGACGCCTCAGCGGCGATCCGCTCGAAGATATCGTTCACGAACGAGTTCATGATCGACATGGCCTTGCTGGAGATTCCGGTGTCGGGGTGGACCTGCTTCAGCACCTTGTAGATGTAGATTGCGTAGCTCTCCTTCCTCTTGTGCTTCTTCTTCTTCTTGTCTGTCTTGGAGATGTTCTTCTGGGCCTTGCCGGATTTCTTGGCGGCCTTACCACTCGTCTTGGGCGGCATGACTATTTAATTGATGGAGAATAGTACTTTACGATGTCTGTCAATCGACAAGCTAGCGAGCGCGTCAGTCGATTGCGAACGTACGTTCCGGAGTGTCGAGTGAACCGGGAAAAAATCAGGTTTTATTATGTCCCCGCCATGCGACGCGGCGACGCGACGTCAAGCGCTTTTGTGAGTTCGGACCAATAGCTATAGACGAGTGAATGCGATAGGATATGCCCCTCTCGCTTTCGTAGAGCAATAATCCCCCCGCCCCTCCTTCCTCTTTGCCCCCTCCACATACCCCTCGCGCCTACACAACTAAAAATTTGCGCTATGTAAAGGATTTTTAAAAATTTTACATAATCTCATGTTCATCCTAAAAATGTTACCTACTTAGCGTTATTATTTTGTATATTATTATAGTCTAAATAAACATGAAACAATATATACATAAGACGTTGGAGACACTGTTCATTTATTGGTACTTCTTACTTCTTCTTAGGTATTTTATTTATATTTAATCAGCTAGTTATAGCAAATTATATATGTAGATAAAATAGTCAATGGTAAATTAAAATAGTATCGTAGTATCTATCTATCACACGTAGGGTATAATAACCTATTGTGTATTGTACTTTACCTAATAAATGATGTTTAAAAATCATAAATACGTTATAGACTTAAATAATTGCCATTGAAACATTCAAATATTGCTATTTTAGAATCATATTGTGGCCCTGAAAAGGGCCGTTTTAGAGGTTGGTGGTGGTGGTGGTTGTGTCCCACACAACACCACATTTGGGACGCTGCCGTAATGCACTGCAGTCGCAGACCGTAGATGTGGATTAGGCCTTCTTCTCAGTCTTCTTGGGCAGGAGCACGGCCTGGATGTTCGGCAGTACACCACCCTGAGCGATGGTGACGCCAGAGAGCAGCTTGTTCAGCTCCTCGTCGTTCCTGATCGCCAGCTGCAAGTGACGCGGGATTATCCTGGTCTTCTTGTTGTCTCTCGCCGCGTTGCCGGCAAGCTCGAGCACCTCAGCGGCGAGATACTCCATAACAGCGGCGAGGTACACAGGCGCGCCGGCACCCACCCTCTCGGCGTAGTTGCCGTGCCTCAGTAGACGATGGATACGACCGACGGGGAACTGAAGTCCAGCACGGTTGGAGCGGGACTTTGCCTTTCCCTTAACTTTGCCACCTTTGCCGCGTCCGGACATGTTAACAGATTGTTTTGTTTATGTAAAAACTAGAAATACGACGCGCGCGTCTTCAACAGGGGAGCCGTGCGAGCGGAGTGAATTTTGCTTCTGGCGTGATCTCAAATATATTTATAAGCGCACCGAGCCCGACTAGGGGCGGGGAGACGAACAAGCGCGCGCGCGCTCGCTTACTACCTTATCTAACAACAACTATTGTGTGTCTATTCTGTTAATTTCTTTTGTTTTCTAAAGAGTTTTGTACCTGCTGCCCCCACTGAGTGAGTGCGATGCAATGCAAAATACAATAAGGAGGGGGGGGTGGTACGAATATGGATTAGGGATGATTAGGGATTAAGCAGTGGCAGTCGGGCAGTCGGGTTCTTCCGATACATAATAGTGGTGTAATAATAATTATCTAGGGGTACGCTCGCTACGTACCTGGTGGTAGTGAGTGATTAGTGGTAGGTTAGGTATCTAGCTTAGATAGGTAGGATTAGATTATAACGTTGTTGGGGTCGTGTCGTGTTTGTGTTTCGTGTCTCTGGCAGTTGTTTGCTGGGCAGTAAATTCAGTTCAGCAGACAGCAAGAAAGAACACACCTCTACTACACACGCCATAGAGGTATGGAAACCATGTTTTTTTTTATTTTTTATTTTTTTCTTTCTCTCTTCCTTTTTATGAAACATTGTGTTTTGGTTTGGTTTGGTTTGGTGGTTGTGATTTGTTGTTGACGCTCTTTTTGCTTAATGAAACATTTGACGCGTTATACGCGTATTGAAATATTTGTTAGCCCTGAAAAGGGCTTTTTGGTTGTCCGCATACGCTTCGTAGGCACGTAACGTACGCAAGCAAGGCGAGATTCTCTCCTGCCAGCCCCTGCCTGCAGGCCGGCGCGACGCGACGGGACGCGGCGCGGCGCGGCGCCTGAGCTGAGCTGCGGATGAATCGACACCCACGAGAAGGTGTAGGTGCGCGCACCTATGACACCTACTTCTTGGATGCGGACGCCTTCTTGCCGGCGGCCGCCTTCGACTTTGGCGTCGCCGCTGCCTTCTTCGGTTTGGGTGCCTTGGGTTTTTTAGTGGGAGGCTTTGCGGTCTTCTTAGCTTTGGGCGCGGCGGCGGCGGACTTCGCCTTGGCCGGCGAGACGGCGGCCTTCCTCGCTGCCGCCGGCTTCCTCTTCGCTGCGGCGGCGGCCCTCTTGTCCTTGGGCGTCAACTTGGCGGCTTTAGACTTTGACGGCGAGGCGGCGGCGACGGTCGCCGCCTTCTTTCTCTTACCTCCTGCGGCGGCGGCGGCGGCTGCGGCCGCGGCCGCGGCTGCCTTCTTCGATTTCGCCGGCGATAATGAAGCGGCGGATTCCTTCGCCTTCGAGGCGCCGGACGCTTTCTTGCTGGCGGCGGATTTGGCGCTCTTAGATTCCAACTTGAACGAGCCCGAAGCGCCGGTGCCCTTGGTCTGGATGAGGGCGCCCGACTCGACGGCGCTCTTTAGGTATTTCCTTATGAACGGAGCTAGCTTCTCGGAGTCGACCTTGTATTCGGCGGCGATGTATTTCTTGATCGCCTTCAGCGAGGATCCGCTGCGCTCCTTCAGTTCCTTGATGGCGCTGTTCACCATTTCAGATGTCTTCGGGTGGGTGGGCTTCGCTTTCGGCTTCTTAGCGGCGGCGGCGGAGGCCTTTGGCTTCTTGGCGGGTGTCGCCGGGGCTGGTGCCTCTGCAGCTACTGCGGTATCGGCCATATTATTAAATTTGTGAGTTTATTTAACACTTTTAACACGACAACAACGACAACTCGCGAGGTCTCGGAACGTTAGTTCGGAGAGAAATCGTAGAGATGGCGCGTGCGTGTTGGGTCTTCTGGTCCCTGGGTGGGGACGCAGGTGTGGGCCTCGTTTTATAACTCTACCCAGGCTTCAACTCCGGGGGCAGCTGCCCCCGGGTCTCGGGGTTTCGCCTTGGTGGCGGTGGCTGAAAAACGCTCACAAGATATTTACATACATATTTTTTTTTTGTTTTTTTTGTTGTTTTTGTTGTTTTTTTTTTTAATAATACTATATATAGTGTATATATATATATATATATATATATATATTTATTTTTTTTGTTGATTTTTTTTTTTTATTTTTTTTTTTTAATACACATGAAATACAATAGAACTTACAAACTAATTATACGAAATGTGGGCGTCCTGGCCGGGACGTCCTCTGGCCGCACCGGCGATGGCGCGGCGTCCTGCTGCGGCCGGAGAGGTAATGAGCTCCCGGGGGAGCTCTCGCCAGCGTTCAGGGTGGCGGTCGGGGGGTCTGGTGTGGTAGGGGGCGACATCATGCAGGTGGGCGTGGTGACCGTTGTCGGCTTTGTCGAACATTCGACGAGCCAACCTCACCACGAAGCTTTCTACGTCTTCGGTCCGCGTGTCGCGGGCGATGACGTCATTCCTGACGTACCTGCCCGCGCAGATCCGAAGGGCTACGTTCTGTAGCCTCTGTAGTTGTCGCCGCTTTTCTCCAGACAGCAGGGCGTACCATGCTGGAGCGGCGTACGTGAGCCGGGACCGAATGTAGGTCTTGTAGACCCGGACTTTGGTCCTCAGCGGTAATCTGGATGTCAGGACAGGGCGAAGCTGCGCCCGGGCTGATCGCGCCTGTTGGAGGGCGCGATTCACCTGGGGGGGTCATTCTCAGCGCCCTGTCTATGTCGACGCCGAGGTACCTGACATGAGTCGCCCACTCGATGCTGGTGCCCCGGAGCTGCAGCGGGGGGAGATGGCGTCGCCGGTGGTGGTGGCTGACGAGCAGCGCCGCTGTCTTGGCCACGTTGACAGCGATGCGCCACTTGTCCAGCCACTCGGGGAGAAGGTCCAGCAGTCCCTGCATCTGTCGGCCGGCGCTGTGGGGGTCCTTGGCACTGGCGAAAAAGGCACTGTCGTCCGCGAACAGTGCCAAGGTGACGTCTGTGGTCGTGGGGATGTCATTGGTGTACCAGGCGTACAGCGCCGGCGACAGGCAACTTCCTTGAGGCACCCCCGCTGTGGCCGTCCTCACTGACGAGCGGCTACATTCCACGGCTGCGTAGAACTTCCGACCCGCCAGGAAGGAGGCCAGGAGATGGATGAGAGGCGGGGGGGTCGTCGAGGCGATCAGTTTGTATAGCAGCCCCGGGTGCCAGACTCGGTCGAACGCTTTCTCCACGTCAAGGAACACCGCGACTGTCTGGCGTTTATTGTTGAGTTCGTCGGCCAGCAGATGGAGCACGCGCGTAAGCTGCAGCGTTGTGCTGTGCTGGCCTCGGAACCCAAACTGCTCCGGCCGCGGTGTGACGTGGCAGCGTAGGCGGTGGAGGAGTAGGCGTTCCAGGACCTTCGCGATGGTCACATAAAAACGCAGACTTTCGTTAGCTAACCTACCTCTAGGCGTGACCGTTTAGAGGACGGCATTTTTTACACAGTTTTAATCCCTATTTTTTACTATCGTTTAGGGGGTTTTTTGCCCATATCATTTTATCTATTTGTCTTATAGGTTTCGTATTAGTCTTAATTTAAAGGCAATCTTATTGTCTATATATCTAGCTAGACTTGATTCTTATTTGTTTTATAGTTACAAAGATATTCACATAAATCTCACTAAAATGGCTAACACTAACTTTTCCTACTGATTTATCGATACAATTTCAATGTAAGCTATTAATGTTTGTCGTGTCCGGGACAATAGGGACATACATAAATCCAGCTCATTGGTTGGCTGGTACAAAATGGCTAAGCATTAAGTCTCCTTTTGTTAAATAATTTTAACTACTAAAGTAATAATCACACTTATATTCTAAATGGGACAGTTTGTATGTTTGTGTGCGGTGCGCTCATCGCCGGAACGGATTTGGGATTTGGATGAAACTTGGAAAAAAGCATAGTTCATGACCTGGAATAACACAGAATAGGTACTTTTTTCCGGGTAAGAACCACACGCACGAGCGGACCCGCGAGGGGATGCTAGTAATTAAAAAAACCTAATAATAAAAACTAGGTTCCAAATATTATAATAATATGACCAAACATGTTCGTTCTGGAGATCCGTGACCTCTGCCTACCCTTATGGAAAACAGGCGTGATATTATGCATGTATGTACTACTAGCTGTCGCCCGCGGCTTCGCTCGTGTTGTACCCGGAAGAAAAATGTGATTGTTTTTGTATCATTAAGGAAGGTCTCCAAAATACAGGTTAAGTACCCTAGTTTGGAGACCACTAACGTCTAGATAAGAAGCTCTGTTGTTCTATCAATAAACGTTATTATTATTATATGTTAAGCCAGCTCACGTACTATGTATATTCCAAGTTTCATTCAAATCCGTTCAGCCGTTTAGGCGTGATTGAGGCACAAACATCCAAACATTCAAACATCCAAACATCCTCACAAACTTTCGCATTTATAATATAAGTAAGAAGTAAGATGTACCTATGTTCGTTCTGAATCAATTGATTAGATAGGTACCTTTATTCTTTAGAATATTATTCAGAAAATCATAGAAGTAAAACATTCAACACTGTTGGAGTTGTGGGGCGCTCCACTAGTTAGTAATAGGTATCAGTACGATGAAGTAACGCCACGAGTCGAGTTAAAAACATTTCACAGCTCAATAGATTTCAGAACAGGACCTATCAAATTGGACATAATTTTATTAAATTTTCTGTACATAAATAACTTGCAAATTATATTAAAATAATGACTCTTTTTGGAACGATATTGAAGAAAGTGCAGTCTCAGGAGTCCATCAGCAAGAAGTATGCTTCTCCTCCGCCGGAGGACGCGCTCGTCTGTATTCCGAAGAAAAAGAAAAAACGAATTGACAAGATGGTAGGTACCTACTACTAATCGTGTCACTAATTCTTTCGAACCAATTTTGCCAGTGCGATGAAAAGATTTGGAGTGCACCTCAAAGCCTCTTTTTGCACACTTGACACATGTTTTCGAGCTTTGTTTCTATACTTCAGCCAAACCGGAAATAGAATTTTATTTATATAAACAAACAGTCACGTATTTTTCGTTATTACGATGAATTACCTAAGTTTATTTTTAGGTAAATAAACCTCACAACATAGGTTTTTACACCATAATTTAACTATTAATAGGTACATAGAAGTTCTACAAACATGTGTAATGAAAAAGTAAGTTTTAGCTTAAGTATGGGCGGTTAGTTTACATAAATTGTGTCTTCAGTTTGGTAGCTAAAATGTTCTGTGGCACAAACTGTGCTGTAATCTATTATTTTTACTTGAATATGTAGTAGCAATGTAGTATATTAGGTACCTACTTACATTTTTATTTTGTTTTGTTTCGGGCTTTCGGGAACTTTTAACGCCATCTAGAGATCATCGACTCGAAATAATTCTTAATGAAGTATGTCACTCATTCATTTTGTTTGGTTGGATGTTTTTTTGTAAGTAATTGCAATTTGAATGAAATTACAGTAAGTAAATATTTTATTAGGTGCCCTTGGACGAATAAACACACGTTTTTTTATTCGTCCAAGGTCGCGCCACTTCAGTTTGCAACAGTTTCCTCATTCAAAAGTTTTTACCGCGGCTTAACTTACGTAGCGCGTCCTAAGTAAACATGTCATTTAGGGCTTCGCATCTTATTCGCTATTTATTTGCGTACGGAGGAAGAAATGTTTCAAAAATTAGTTTGAAACTTGCAGTTCAGCTACGTAAAGGCTTGCGTGGACTGTACCCCGCCAGCGCTTGAAGCACGGCGAGTCTCCCGCCACCTGCAGCGCTGGCGCCAACAGCTCTGCACGCTCTACTGGCAGAATGTACGGATGGTCACCGCCATCAAACGACAACACTTCCTTAGGGTAAGACGTCATCATCATCTTCAGGCCACATCAGTCCACTGGTGGACATAGGCCTCTCCCATGGCACGTCACTGAGCTCGATCTTCAGTTCTTTTCCTCCAATCCCTGCCCACTGCCTTACGAATATCATCGCCCACCTAGCTACAGGGCGCCCTACACTAAGTTTGCCGTCAAGAACGGCCACTGCCCCAACGGCCATCGGTTCTGCGGCACATGTGACCTGCCCACTGCCACGGGTAAGACGAGGAAAAGGAAAAAATATACCTATGTCCTCAGACAAAATAAAAATAACTATTGTTGTTTTAAAAATAACTTGTTTTTATTTGGTCCGAGCCTATAGGTATCACGGAATTCGGAATCCTTCTTTTACTTCGTGACATGACTATAAACTAATAACTATGTGTCGTCCTGCACAGTGTGTTCCTAGGTTGTTACTGTTATGTTTCGTCGTCAGGGTAAAGTGGATAGCCACTGGGTGCGGGCGCGGCCCCCGTGCCTGCAGGCCCACCACGCCAGGAAGATGTTCTTGAGGCGAGTGTGCGCTGACAACAAACACTTGTACAAGACCATCTTGAACACTGTTAGTGCTTCTAATATTATTATTATTAAGAGCTAGCTCTTAGCGGTGCAATGATGTACTTTTCTCAGTTTTTCCCTTTTCAATGCGGACTCTTACTTCTGTAGGTATAGTTTTAGTTCAGCTTATTGCTAAAATGTCAAGAATGGAAAATATATCTTAGGGTTAGGTATCAAAAACTGATTTCCACAATTCCCTTTTTTAAGCAGCAGGCTTTGTTGAACGTAGAATGAACTAGATTTATTTATGTAGTGTAGGTATTCTAGGTATCCTTGATAACTGCCTTTACTACACTTAGGTATTTGTTGTTTTTTGCAGTGTAGGTAGGTACTGTGTGGGTAAGGACTTACACTGCAAAATAACAACGAACTAATAAGAAAAACGAAATAATTTATTAGGTGCCTAACTAAAATTATGGTCATTCGACAAGATTCCAACTGCATTTTCGCATTTATTTCGTTTTCAAACAGGCAACTAGCACAAAAATATACTCCAAATAATTATACACACACTCTAGGTACCTATCTTATCTACATAAAATGTTTGCAGAAAGCAAGAGTAACAACCACGGAGTCGATGCGGCGAGACTGGCAGATCAATCGACAGAGGATGATAAACGGTGCAGAGAACAATTTCATTTTGTTCGAACCTCAGCCAAAAGAACTTATTGAAGATATTGCGTTTATGCCTCCAGCTGGTGTCAGAAGACCAAGGTACAGATTCTCTAATGTACAGATCTATTTTTTACTTTTATTTTGTTTTTTCGCTTGTGAATCTAGCGTCATCTATTGTCGCGTAGTTGCTGCCACAAGTCATTATAGGCGTGGAGCGTACCACTTGTCTTGGCAAGCTGGCGGTGGAACTGTAATGTTCTACTACTGGACAAGCAGTGCTCTAATGCCCACGCTGTTCTCAGTCTCGGTCTCACGTGCCTGCAGGGTCCGCGTCGAGCTAGGCGTGGAGCACGCCGCGTCTCTCGGCGAGCTGACGGTGGAACTGTTCGCGGACGTGTGCCCGCGCACCTGCCAGCTATTCCTCGACCTGCTGGACGGGGACGGACTGGGACACGGCTACGTCGGCACCTACTTCTTCACGTTTGTATTTTTTTGCTTACGACACATTTTTTACTTACGACTGTCTTACCCCGAATACTCAAACGCATCTCAGAGTTGAGCACGTCTTAAATGACGAGTTTTTGACTGATTTTCATCAAAAACTGTCAAAAAACAGTGACTTGAGACATGCTCAACTCTGAGTCGCGTTTGAGTATTCGGGGGTCAGTATGTTATTGTCCTGGACACGCATAATAATTAAGCACTTACTTTAAAAACCGGTGATTCTGATACATTTTTGCAAATATCTCTGAAAGTAGGTGTGCAGGACGACGCAAAATTATCATAGTTATAGTTATTGTCCTGGACACGACGAAACATTGACATAGTTCTAGAATAGTCGATAGTTTTCTAAAGATATATACTTAATAATAAGTAGGTATAGAAAATTCTAGAAAGATTAGACAGAGATAGGTAGCCTACTCTATGCGGTCACGCCTCGAATGGAGCTCTCTGATTGGCTGAAATTTCTCGCTTCCTATTGGTCAGCCAATCAGAGAGCAGATTTATTTGTAGGGGTCGAACTATAAATATAGCGCGAATTCAGTTCCGAACACAGTTCGGATTCAGTTCTGAAGCAATACAGTACTTAGTTCTAAGAGAACAACGAATTAAGGGAATGTGGAAGAAAAGTGTTTAATTGAATAGGAAGAAACCACATACAGTCCACCCCAGTTTTTGGTGCTTCGAGCCGGATAGAAGAAGAGGATCAGCGCCGAGCCGGAATAGAAGAAAACCTGCGAGCACAGTTCGACGTACTTCGGATCAGATTGAGAGGATCTGCGAGCGAAGTTCGAGGTACTTCGGACCAGATTGAAAAAGGATCAGCGCCGAGCCGGAATTGAAGAAAATCTGCGAGCACAGTTCGACGTACTTCGGATCAGATTGAGAGGATCTGCGAGCGAAGTTTGAGGTACTTCCGACCAGATTGACAAGGATTGAAGAATCGAGCACTGGAGTATGGTTGTGACCAGAAGCTAAGCAGACGCGAGCGAAAGGCGCGAAGAAGAGGAAGAGGCTAAACGGCGAGCCGCCGAACCAGAAACCATCGCTCTGGAAGGAAGACGTAGACTGTCACGGGATCCACCTGCATCACCAAGCACGCAACGAGTCAGCAGACGCCACGATCACAACCCAGCCATAGGGTCCGCGACCGATCTCATTTACGCCGGAACGAGTATGGAAAGCCACAGGAGTGAACTATCTCCTGCCCGCACTGGGCACTTTCTACGTTTAAACGGGAGCGCGGCTGCCAGGGCACGGATGGCGGAACTAGCGGCTGAAGAGAAGCTGGCTGAACTCAAGCGTAAAGAATTCCAGGTGGAAGCTGAACTCAAGCGTAAGGAATTCCAGATGAAAGCTGAACTCCTCAAAAAGAGATTGGCTGCTGATTTAGCACAAATAGAAGACGAAGAGAGGAGCATCCATGAAGAGGACTTACCGGAAAAAAGCGAGAGAGTCAAGGAATGGCTACAGACAGCAACTGGAGGAGAGAAAAGCGACACTTATAAAAGAACCGAGAAGAACATCCGATTCAACGTCAGGGATACATCTACAACGCCGGTCAGGACTAAGAGTTCCGCCAACGTCGACGCACTAGCTGACGCAATAGAGAAGCTAGCAAGACCAAGGATAAAGTGTCAAGACCTGCACGCCTTTTCCGGTTCAACGAACGAGTGGCTTCCCTTCAAAGCTGCCTTCAAAGACTCTACGAAAATCTACAAGCTGACACCGGTTGAGAACCTCCTAAGGCTGAGAAGCAGTCTCAAAGGAGAAGCAAAGGAATCAGTTGCTTTACTCTTATACACAGCAAGCGATCCAGAAGAAATCATGAAGACACTGGAACAAAGCTTCGGGAGACCAGAACTCATCGTCGACCAAGCCATTGAAGACCTGAGAAAATTGCCGAAGCCTGGACCATCGGCAATAGAGCTCAACTCATTCGCCGTCAAGCTGCAGAACGTGGTCTGTGTATTGAATCACATTGGGAATCGAGGCTATTTGCACAATCCGACACTGGTGAGGGAAACATTGGTCAAGCTGAGCCCACACATGCGCTCACGTTGGTGTGACTACGCAAGTGAACAAACATCGGTCGAGCCAGAGATCGTATTGCTGTCACAGTTCCTCATGCGCGAAGCGAACACAGCATTCAGGAAAAAGACGAACGCCGTGTACAACACCACCGAAGAACTCGCTGAAACCGAGGAAAAATGCTCATGCTGCGAGAAGGCGCACAAGCTGACCGATTGCTCCAAGTATAAGGCAATGACAGTTGATGAGCGATGGGAACATGTGAAGAAAAACAAGTTGTGCTTCAAGTGCGTAGTGAAGAAGCATCGAAACATCAACTGCAAGGCGACATCGTGTGGCGTGAATCAATGTTCGCGAAAACATCATCAGACTCTGCATCAAGAGAGAAAGGAAGACTGATCAAGCCCAGTCGAAACGGTCATGACAGTAGCTAACGCTGGCCCGAACAACAAGGCAGTACTACTGAAGATGTGTCCAGTAACTGTATTCGGACCACGGGGAGAGACCGATACACTCGCTCTCTTGGATGAAGGAGCTACAGTCACTCTGATTGATGAAGAGTTGGCACGGACTATCGGAGCAGAGGGACCTTCACTGCCACTACGAATGCGAGGAGTCAACACTACGCAACGCGAGAATGAAAGCCAACTTGTCACCATGCAACTGAAACCTGAAAACTGAAAACTTGTCGCCTTGCAAAGCATGTCCTACGAGGATACAGAGAAATTATTGATTGTGTTAGGATAAAATTTTGCTTAGTTTTATTCTTTAGCTTAGATCTTAAAGAAATATAAATTTTATTATGTTATATTGATACTAAACCAATTATGTAGATTCCTTGTATATTAATTATTTCTTGTTTTTTAATGTCGTTATTTGTTATTTAGGATACTTTGTGCTCTGACTGACCGCCTGAAACACAGGATAACCTAGTTCAGGCTCTCGTGTATCTCTTATCTATATACATTTAAGACACTGTAGTTGTAATTTATCCTTAAACGTTATTAAATAAATGATTATAAAAAAAATGAAAATGAAGTTTGCTATGAGTCATCACATCCTGGGATCCTGATTGGAGCCGACAATTGGGAGTATATAGTCTCACAGGAGCTACGAGTTGGAAGAGCAAACCAACCAGAAGCATCGAGAACACAGCTGGGTTGGGTCATCCACGGAACCGTACCACGCAGCATCGTCGCGAGCCAAGACAGCGCACTGCATATCTATACATTTGAAGCCATTGAAAGGCAGAACCAGGAACTGCATGAGTTGATAGAGAAGCATTTCAGCATTGAAGCAGTTGGCAACAACCAAAAGCCACGTACGAGTGAACGAGATCTCCGGGCTACAAAGATCGTCGAGCAGACAATCAAGAAGGTTGACCAAGGGTATGAAGTTGGATTACCATGGGAGAAGGAAGACACGAAGCTGCCTCAGAGCTACAATATGGCACTTCGTCGTCTTCAAAGCATAGAAAGGAAGATGGACGCTGACCAAGTCTTCGCCGAAGATTATACGAAGTAGATAGAGAACCTGCTGCAGAAGCGATACGCGGAGCCATGCGATGGATCGGAGGAATCTAGCAGCGTCTGCTAGACTCCTCGATATCCAGTAGTCGCGAGGTAGCAGAGAAAGGTACCTGGTAGGTATAACTATGTGATAAGTACACCCAAGACTGACTGATACCTAAGTAGATAGGTAAAATAATTTACTGGGGCAGACGATAGAGTCAAGGCCGTAAATGGATTAGAATTGGAATAGGACCATCTTAGACCACACTGTTACTTAACATCAGGTAAGTAGACGGTCAAATGAAACTTATTTTAGTTAAAAAAAAAGTTTGGTATGGCACAAACAACACAGACAAAAAAAGCTGCCCAGCAGTGGGTAAAGACAGGCTGTAGATGATGAGGATGCTGATGTAAGTAGGTAAGAGAGGTGATTGACGACCTCGGTAGCAGGCAAATTCCAGTGTGAGATGTAAAACAAAATTGTTAGCACAATCTGAAAATAAACTTGGACTAATAACTTGTACCGTATGTTTTGTATGAAACCTTTTTAGATAAGAAGTTGGTAGGTTAGGCTAGTACAAATCTGCGTCTGCAGTCAACTGTCACTTGGCTACATAGATTGTCTGGGCTGTCACTGAAGATGTCACAACATTATGATCAAACTTATCCTGTGTCTCGCCGCGTTTTTTACTAGCATTTTCCTGTTTCTACTATTGATTTACACAAAGGTGATCGACCTCGACGCGCTGCCGACCACGCTGCAGTGACCATGTTGGTTTCCGACGCCGGCATCGACGGAGCCAGCGAGATTCTGATCAAGATCATTAGCCCTGAAGGGCAGATGTTCACAGCATACTTCTCCGAAGACACCCTCATCGAGGAAGTGAAGAACAGAGCGATAGACTACTTCTACCCGAGCGGGGAAACCGGCTCCAGCCGGTACAAGGTCGTGCGCGTCTTCGACACCACAACTCTACATGACTTCCTCACGTTAGCTCAAGAACAGGTCATGGTGCAAGAGGAACTGCTTTTAGTGGAGCGTCGTCTACCTGAAGCGGGAACTCTATGGGACTTGGGCGCGGTCAGAGCTCCTCAGCAGACCACGATAGCCGCCGCCACAGCGTCCTTGCCGAGCCCGCAGAACGCGGTCAGGCAGCCGAACCTACAATCGTTGCTATCGACAAATGAGTTGTCTTACGAACTACGTAAAATCCTTATTTCCTTGATCGAAGCCGGCGCCCGGCTCGCTGCGTCTGGGAGGAACTACGAGATGACTCTAGCAGAGCTCTCGGCGGCGCTGGACGAGCCGCGCCGGACGCAGCAAGGCGTCATGCAGGTCATAACTCCGGAGGACATCGCCGCCAGATTCGCAGACGCGCAGTCCGTATCCGAAGCAGAGTCCACGGCCAAAGCGGATGTTGACGAGGTGTACAAGCGCGCGGATCACCTGCAACGGTTTCTGGACAAGTTCCGCGCGTGGAGGATGAAGCTGGCGGAGCCGCCGAATCCTGAAGCTGTGACCGCGCTGAAAGATCTCGGGTTCACGTTCGAGGACGCGGACAAGGCGCTGCGAAACACGGGCTGCAACGTGCCGGCGGCCGCGTCGTGGCTGCTGGGGGAGCGCGGCTCGAGCGTGTTCGAGCTGGTGAACGGGCTGCCGGACGGCATGATCCTGCAGACTCTGCTGAAGCAGCCGCAGATCCAGCGCGGGCTGCTCAACACGCGCATGCTGATCGCGTTCATCGCGATGGTCGGACAGACGGGCAGTGCCTCGCTCTGGCTCAACTCCCCGCACGGCAGTCCGCTGCTCTCCCAGATCTCGAGGACCTACCACTCGGAGAAGTACTGCCTAGCTGTCAATCAGTTCTCGGAGGACCGGCCGGAGCAACCCTCGAACCCGTCCACTTCCAGGCAGAGGAATTAATTTCAGCTGTGTTAAAGTATACTGTGTTTATAATTTCTGTCTATTGGCTTTGATAAAAAGTAATGTTGATCCCATATGTTTTTTCTCTCTCAAGAATCTCTTTCCCTTCAGCAATGATGAAAAAGCCTGATTGGTAAATTTATCTTACTTTATTTGGCTTTCCAATATCCTTAATGATTGTCAATAGTTGTGAAATGGTGGTATCTCAGGAAAGTCCCCTCGCTGTACTGGGCGGGCGGCGACGTGATCCACAACAACGGGTTCGGCTGCTACGCACAGCGCGGCCGCCGCGCGCCTCTCGCCACCGAGAATTACCACTTCCCACACTCTATGCCGGGTTCGTATCTATATCCTCATTGGAAATGGAAAACACTAGAAGGCCAAAACGATTTTTTAAATAATTTTATAGGTAATTTAATAAATGTTTAAAGTTTGAACTTTGGTAATTTACTCTAGGCACTGTACCGCTACACACTGGAGTAAATAAATGAGTATTTAGTACCCGATAGTGGTTGTAGTGGATAGGTCCTGTTCCTGTTTTTTAAATCACTTTTTCTTGATGTAGGTAGATAACTACTAGGTACTTATTGTTATAACTAGCTAGCATTTTAAAACGTTTGATTTCCGAATTTAGTTTTACTATGAAATGGAACAGAATATAAATAGTTTTAAAATAAACCTACAACTAAAATAATGTTTCTAGGCCTTCTATCGATGAGGATGACCCGTAACGACGAGATGTGCGGCAGCTTCAACATCACCTTCAAACCTTTGCCGCAATTCGACCTAAAGAATGTCGTCTTTGGCAGGGTATGTGCTAAAACATGGGTTTATTATAAACCATATAATATCCGTGTAAATAAATACGCTTAGGATCCTCCTAATCTCAAGATCATCGAAGCAAAACGTTGTTTTTATCTTTTAGTGAACAGCATCATCTATTGAGGTAATAACATAACTTCATTTTTGCTACTCACTAATAGATGGCGTCCGTCGTGCTAAGGTAGAGTTGGGAGTTGTCACCTTTGAAATTGCCTGGTGAGGTTTAGCTATTCGACAATAGATGGCGCTCATTTAAAACTCATGGCTGCGCTAAATTCCAATTACCACATCACTCGCTGATATTATCTGAACTGACTTAAAAGTCACTAAAGTCAATCAATACACCTACAGAGCTACAAACCAGCGTTGCTCTGCGCTTAACGGCGCAGAGTAACGCTGGTCCTTTTTGACTCACCACAGCAGCACAGACCTCCTTGCACCCGCCTAAATTTTAAACTTTGGGTTTGTTTTCCTTCTTTTAGTAAATAATTCGTATTGTTAGTTATTCGTTTTTTTTTCATTTTATGTTGTTTATAGACTCCTCTTATGCGTCTTATGTAATATTGTTGTGTCAGTCAAATAAAGCTTTTATCTGTAAGTTTTTTTCTGTAGGTATGATTCACTAAAACTGATCGGCCGGCGCTTGTGCGCACAGGCAGATAATGTGTTTTTATCGAGGACCTAGTGTTCGCACAAACTTAATTTAGGTTTAAGGACACTACTAACCAGAAACTGTATGTACTATTGTTTAAATTAATTAAATAAAAAAATAATCTATCTATGTACAGGTGATTCGTCCGTGCAGTACGTACGACACGATCCGGCAGCTGGGCTCGCCGCTGTCGACGCAGCCCGCGGTGTCGATCCGGCGAACGCGCCGCGTCGCCGACGGCCACGTCATCTGCGGACAGCCTAACACTCAACTCAAGCGAATGAGATACTAAAAATTATTTGTTATTAGTACCTTTCTACTTGTAAGCCCTAACTAAACTATAGAAGTACTTACCTACTTTTATTGTCTTGGATTACAAACTTTACCTACAATTAATTAAATTTTGTAAGGAAAAGTGCGCTTCAAAGGCTCCTTTCGTGCACTGTACTGTTACATACCTACCTTTATATTGATATAGGAAAGTTGATTTGGTGTTACAGGCACAACCTTCTCTCCTCACCTCAGAGCCTATCAAATCCAAAAACAAAGGTTCTGCTTACCGCTCCATATCTACCTAATTTGTTTAATAACTTTTGATATTATATTATTTACCTACCTAATATCTTTTGTTTATATTGCAATCCTACTATGGCTAAACCGAATTTGATGAAATTGAAACTCTAAAGGTACTCGAGATCGTTTATAAATCATAAAATTGTGTCTCTGAAAAAGGGTGAAAGGGAGTCCTGATGGTGGCCATCATCATCATCTTACTCTATGTATCCATCCATCCACCTTTTCTTTAGCCTACCTCTATCTCCATTCACATTCATACTCTATACAACGTGTAACATAATGTCCCTATAAGCCCGAAACGGGGGTGTTCTATACGTCATTGCGAACAACGTTTGTTCAACGACTTTTAAAATTTCAAAGGTTTTCATTCATGAAATGTCTCTTAAACTTTGCTCCAATACGTAACTTGACACAACATGAGGCATCCCTATTTACAGCTGTTTTTTGACCTTTAAGTGTGAACTCTAGATGAAACAGGTAACAGAACAGACACCATTAGTAAAATGCCTACCTACTTACCTAATAACGAGGTGACCTTGGTATTTATTGGTAATTAAAATGTAAGGTCACATCACGACTAAAATCCCTAGGCACCGTAAACATCCTTTCAGATCTCTTTGTTAAGTACCTAGTATAGGAGATAGGTACCTTACCTACTCAATTTTGTACCTACCTACTCGGGCCTTAAAGGTATCCTCAGTGGGTGCCAAGGAGTATGAGAGGATGTCTACCGTGCCTGAGGATAAAGCCGTGATACCTACTCAATTTTGTACCTACCTACTCGGGCCTTAAAAGCATCTTGAGTAGGTAACAAGAAGTATGAGAAGAGGTCTACCGTGCCTGAGGATAAAGCCGTGACCCTATTCCACTTTAGTTTTTCCAACGATGTATTATTCCAATATTCATTGGAGCATTTTTCAATGCAATTTTGTACCTACCTACTTGGGCACTAAAGTCAAAGGTTGTGACTTATCTGTCTTACTAATCTTCATTTTCATCGTGAACAGCCTATTTGTCATTGGTTGCATTGAAACAACAACAACAATAAGTGGGATGGCACCTTGCCCTAATTGGCTGTCGGTGCCTTTGCTAAATTCAAAATCCGCAACCGTCAACCGACACCGCACCGCAAGCGTTTGTTTAATAAAATCAAATTGGTTCCGTAGGTTTATTTGTTTTTTACTTTTCTTGATTGAACTACGTAATTGTTGGTAGGTTATTATGTAAGTAGGTAGGTACCTAGTAGCAAATGGGGATGGAGCACATGGTAGCATATTGGTATGAACCCCGCCTTCCCATCCTTAAGTCGTGAGTTCGAATCTATGGATTTTTCGATTCGAAATTTATGTGTGCAATATCAATGCTCTCAAGAGGTGAAGGAAAACCTCGTGAGGAAACCAGGCATGTCATAGACGTGTGTCAAAGTGTACGAAAGGAACCTTCAAGGTGCACTCTAATCCTTCCACCACACTGGTTCAAAAGAGCTAGCGACACGGACACGACGACAGTAGTAGTAGTAGTAGTAGATGTATGGTGAAGTTTTTTTTCCTTTTTTTTCCCAATCGGTATTTAGTGGGTTACCCCAGACAAGGAACCCTAAAAATTCGGCTTTCGGCAATAGGTACCTACTTTTGGTCGCAAAACAGATCGGTTTTTATCAGTCGCAATTAGCATTCGTTCCTTGCAACAACTGCAACAAGCAATCTCTCGGTTCGCGTAACTAATTAACGATACGATGTCGGCTTTGTACTCAAACGGTGAGTATTATGATATGGTGTTGTGTGTGTGTGTTAGTAGCTACTTAGTAGCGGCGCGTCAGCTCTACAGAGAGCGTTATCCAGGGCGGCCATTGCCATCTTACGGGCTATTTTCTGGGATTGGTGAACCGTCTTCTCTCGACGGGATCTTTCCACCGGCGCACCAGTGAGGGAAGACCGGGAATTCGGTGGTGTGTTGTACCTACTTCCCTTTGATGGATACCGAGTGCCTACTGTGTGTGTCAACAGTGATAAAATTCAGTGATAGGTAGGTATGATGATAGGTACCTAACCTATCACCCTACCTAGTAGGTACCCCATTAGTACCTAGCTTACTAATAAAAAATGACAAAAATAATTTGTGATTGTGAATGTGAATGTGTACCAGTAATACCAACCTAGGTACCTACATACCTACCATGTCAATTAGCCGTGTTCCGAGCCAACCAAGAAGAAGGGAGAAAAGGTATAACTTAACTTTTCCTGTACCTAATGTGGTAGGTAGTTGTTTTTTTATGTGTGAAAGATATCGTGATTTTAATCTTCGACTTTAATTTCTACGTAGAATTAAAAAAATTGCAAATTCTTACGAAAATTTTGGTGATTACACCTAGGTACTTTTTGAAACTTGCCGCGCGTTCAATTGTCTGCGTATGTGTGGGTCCGACGCGATAGGAGGGTGGGCGTGTGTTTGTTACCTACGCAAATGGTAAACAAACACATAGGGTTGTCACAAATTTCTCATGAAATAATTTGTTTTTAATTGTATTGGAATTTCAAATATGATGTATTGAACTTTTGCACACGTCAATGTATTCAAGTGCTCGGTCTGAATACACCCCTTTCGGGCTTATAGGGACATTATGTTACACGTTGTATACACAACATGACTTCATCCCTCCTCATGACATGCCCCTAGAACTTATCACTTCTCAATCTTTCTTTCACTACTTTCAAACAATCTATCTAGCTAGGTCGTGTCCTTTCGAACCAGTGTGGTGAAATTTCTACAGTTCTATGATATGCCGGTTTCCTCACTATCAAACTATAGTCTAGTATTTATAATAGGTGATACATCAACTTATGCATTTACCTATAATATAGTATGAGACAATAAGCAAGTATTCCCAAGGAGGGTTGACGTCAGGCAGGCGGCCGGTCATAAAACACCTTAGCCAAAACTCTTAGAGTAGATCCCCACAGAGTGGGATGAGGGCAGGAAGATGATGATGATAGTATGATGTCTAACGTGAGTTGTGATAATGTCTACAGAAAGAAAAGAAAAATGTATTTGATAACTTAAGTTTTATTCATTGTAATTCCCTAAAATATTCACAAATGGTTTTTACTGTGTTCGGTTGGTTACATTTTACACTCTGTAGCGACACTAACTTAAACTAAACATATTTTATAACTAATTATAAATAAATATACATTAAAATATTTTAATATATTGTTGCTGCTTAACATTATGGGCTCGGATTAATGTCCGGTTCCAATATTCTACTAATGGACAAAGGATCGCTAAAAATACTATTCCAACATTGTTTTCTGCCAAAATAATGAAGATTTTCGACAGCTGACACAGTTAAAAATCCGCCTGTTAGTAGAATACAGGAAAGGGAATAAATTACGTGTTGGGTATTTCAAATTTATAAGTTTTAACACAATGACAAAACAATATTACTGAAAGTATCAATTTAGAACAAAGTTGGGTTAACACCAATATGTTATAATGTTATTTCTTTTTGTAGGTACTTTACTTATACAGAAATTAATTTATTTTATTTATTATTCCAATTAAAATTTTAACTCTTTTGCCAAGTTATTTAAAAATATTAATTTGGAATTGAATAAATTAAAGCACTCTTTATTTCTTTGATAAACAGAAAGAAACTTACAACATCATAAATGTAAGTGAATAACAGTAGGAACAAGTTTTTTTAATATATAAATAATCATTGTCCTGCTGACTTGAAAACAAGCTCTTTATAGGCACAATATTTATGTTGTTACAATGTGATGGAACACAGCTATATCTAATCCTACTAATATTATAAATACGAAAGTTTGTGTTTATTACCACTACGTAACTACTAAACCGATTTTGGTGGATAGAATGTAAATAGTTTAGGTTCTGGAATAACATACAGGCTAATAAAATTTTCGAAAATCAACTCCGAAGGTATTATAGAGGGTGGTAAATTTTCTATGAAAATTTTTATTTGTGTCGCTTCGATTCGCTCAAACTTTGTAAGAATAAACTTTAAAATAAATAATAAAACACTGTAGGAATTTACTATATTCTAAAATTAGCCCTTTAAGTTATAAGGTTTGTACGGGAACTTTTAAATGGGCAGTGTGATTTACTTGAAACTTCATCTGAAAATTTAAAATACATAAAGAGGAGGAGCTCTTCAAAAACACGCCCTCCCGCCAAAGTTACCGCTCCGAGCGTTAGCCCCCGGTCGGCCTCCCCGGCTCAGTCCCCCCAAGCTCCTTCTTCGTCCTCAGCGAAGAAGAAAAAGACCCCCCCTCCCATTTACCTTCGTCAGAAGGAGAAATGGGAGAAGGTCTCCGTGGCCTGTCGTTCCCGAAACATCCATTTTACCCACGCGAAAAGCACTAAGGACGGGATCAAAGTGCAAGTCCAGTCAGCTGTCAACCACAGGCAGCTAACCTCCTTCCTCCGAAGCGAGGCAATACCCTCGCTCGATAGCGAGCGAGCGCCTCTTCCGTGTGGTGATTCGCAGCCTTCCCGCGGAGCACAGCACGGAGGCTATCAAGGCCATTCCCCCCGGCCCCTCTGGCTATCACCACTCCTCAGGAGCCCCCTGTCTCCCAGGCCCTCCCCCCCCTCCGAGGCAGCTTCAGCGTGCGTCATGGACACTGACCTACCCCCCCCCGATTCAGACTCCTCCTCAGACTCAGACTCCGTAGACTCGGGTTTCACCCTCGTCCAAGGGAAGAGAAAGAGGAGGAGCTCTCCTAAAACACGCCCTCCCGCCAAGGTTACCGCTCCGAGCGTCAGCCCCCGGTCGGCCTCCCCGGCTCAGTCCCCTCGGGCTCCTTCTTCGCCCTCAGCGAAGAAGGAAAAGACCCCCCCTCCCATTTACCTTCGCCAAAAGAGAAGTGGGACAAGGTGTCCATCGCCTGCCGCTCGCGGAACATCACGTTCACCCACGCGAGAAGTACAAAGGACGGCATTAAAGTGCAAGTCCAGACAGCTGCCAACCACAGGCAGCTAACGTCCCTCCTCCGAAGCGAGGGCATAGGTTATCATACCTATGCCCTCGAAGACGAGCGCCGCCTCCGTGTGGTGATTCGCGGCCTTCCCGCGGAGCACAGCACGGAGGCCATAAAGGCTGACCTCGTCAGCCAAAGCCTCCCCGTCCACTAAGTACATAGGATGTACAGCGGTCGAACCAAAACGCCCTTTGACCTCGTCTTGGTCGTCCTGGATCTTTCGCCCGAAGGCAAAGCCGTCTTCAAATTGAAGGCGGTGAACGACCTTTCGGGCCTGTCGGTAGAAATCCCCTACCGCAACAGCAGCCCCGCTCAGTGCCATAGGTGCCAACTTTATGGCCACTCAGCGCGAAACTGTTTCGCCCGCCCCCGATGCGTCAAGTGCCTGGGTGACCATGGCACCGCTGACTGCACCCGCACTCCGAACTTTCCGGAGCCACCTAGCTGCGTGCTCTGTCGTGCCGTGGGCCACACCGCGAACTATCGCGGCTGCCCCATGGCACCCAGGGCCAGCAGAAAGGTGGCTCGGAGGGCCCCGGAACGGGTGCCCCCACCTTCCCCGCGATACACCAAGGACACTCCTAAAGTGTCCATGGCTCCCCCTAGGGCTCCCCTTCCCAATGCCTGGGAAAGACCCCTGCCGGGCACCAGCCTAGGCCGCCAGGCTCAGGCCTCCCCCCGCACTGCCCCCCCGAATGTCTCTTCCAGACCCGTCGCGGCTAACCCGCCACCACCCCCACCGGCAGCTGACCTTCAGTCCGTGATGTCCTCCCTCTTCATGGAGTTCATCGCTGCCAACCAGGAGAAAATTTTCTCCATTATGACCAAAAATCTCTCCCCCCCCACCCCAACGGTACATCATGATTGTACGAAAGGAGAGATTGAAACCCCGCTCCGTTTCATTAGCGTTTTTCAATGCTGATGGACTCCTCAAGCTGCGCTTTCTCGTTGCCGACTTTCTGTCCCGACACAATGTCGATGTAATGCTAGTGAAGGAATCCTTCTTGAAGCCGGCCGATCGCAATCCCAGGATCGATCACCCTCTACGACAAGCCCATTCCCTGGGCAAAGTCAGCCCGATACCTAGGTGTATTCCTTGATAGTCGTCTTTCCTTTGGCAAACACATCGCCACAGTCCCAAACCGTGCCAAGTTCATCCTTGGCCGTCTACATCCCCTCCTATGCAAGTCTCTTAGACATAAGATGACACTTTACAAAACTTGCATAAGACCAGTTATGACGTACGCCTCCGTGGCATTCGCCCTCTCCTGTCACGTCCCAAAACTCCAGAAGGTGCAAAATAAATTTACGCGCGTCGCCACAGGCGCGCCTAGATTTATGCACAACATCGACCTTCATCGCGACCTCGGTTTAGAGTCCCTAGCCGCACACATAAAACTCGCCTCCAGGCGCTTTTATGATGCAGCCCCCCATCACCCGAACCCTTTCGTCTCCACGATCCCCGACTATCCCATCGTCAAACAACCTGACGCCCCTAGGCCCCTCCGTAGGCCAAGACACGTTCTTGGAGCCCGCCATCACGCCAACGTAGGTTCAATTGACACCATCACACCACACCGACTCCGCCGGCGGAGTCGACGTTTCTCTTCTCGCTCGCCCCCTCTGGGCGCAGCCATTAGATTCTGCATTCAGACTACAGCCCAAGCCGAGGTTCGTACCTAAGTGGTGCCCTTGCGCTAGTTGCCACAAAAACCTTTTTTCTCGGTGTCGCGACCTCTGCGCTCACCAAAGCCCGGTAACGCTGCCAGCGGTCATCTGAGACCCACAGCATTATAATCCGTCCGAAACAAAAAAAAAACTCGACATGGTGGCGTTGCTAAAGAGTGTCACCCTACGGTTGAACTCTATAGAAACGCTGCACGAACTGGACTCCGAACACCGCCCGGAGCTCATGCGCCTGGGCTCCCCCCCTGACACGTCCCCCCTCACCAAGACAGTGGTGCAGTGCCATAAACTCGGGAAAGCTCTCGGGAATATCCACTCACCCGATCTTGAGAGGATCCCTGACAACATTAGGTCCCCAGACGACGTTACTATTGCGTCGACTCCCTGACCAGCCATGTCACCACCGCTATCAGCGGATCATCGAAGCAGGTTCCGGCGGTGGCCGACCACCTCCGGGCCCTGCCCGATGATGTGAGACGGTTGATCACGGAGAAGCACGCAGCGACTAGAAGATACAACTCCTGGCCCACTGACCTTAACAGACGTAGATTGCGCGCTCTTGAAAGGCTGGTTAAGAGCCGCATTCGCGACCATACGAACAATGACTGGGATAGCAAGCTTTCCGGGGTCAAGCCAAGTCACCTAGCGTACTGGGAACTTGCTCGATCCATGAAGGCCGACACTATCTCAGCCCTGCCCCTACTGACTCGACCCGACTACTCCCTCGCATTCGATGACGACGAAGAGGCTGAATGCTTAGCTGAAAGCCTCGAGTCTCAATGCAACCCCAGTCTCGCCCCTGCTCACCTCGATACGGTGAACAGTGAAGTCGAACGGTTAGTCGAACGGTTAGTAGGACACTTAGGCACACACCCCCTTCCCGTCTATACCCGACGGGAAGGATCACTCACCTCCCAAGGACATCCCCCTTGGGAGACTAGGGTTCGTCATGACCCCCCCCCCCCGCCCCGAAAATCTCCCTGCAGAGACTCGACAACTGGAGCAAACCACGGATTGCTCTTCTTATCGAGACTCTGTTGGGGATGCTCCTAAAGCATCACCCGCTCGCGGAACTTGATCGCCTGATCGCAGGTGACGGGCCGGAAGCCCCTGGGCCGGTTGCCCAGCCTCAGGCCAAAAAACAAAGCCGAGCACTAAACTCGGCCACCAAGGCCGTAGCGGTCCCCGAGGTCGAGGCTCCTCAAGCCTCAACCTCGAAGGCAGCCAAAGTGCCGCCCCCCTCCCCGGCCCCTCTGGTTATCACCATCCCTCAAATGCCCCCTGTCCTCCAGGCCCTTCTCCCCCCATCCGAGGTAGCTTCAGCGTCCGTTGTGGACACTGATCTTACCCTCCCCTGAATCAGACTCCTCCTCAGACTCCCGACTCCTCCGTGGACTCGGGCTTCACCCTCGTCCAAGGGAAGAGAAAGAGGAGGAGCTCACCAAAAGCACGCCTTCCCGCCAAGGTTACCGCTCCTAGCGTTAGCCCCCGGTCGGCCTTCCCGGCTCAATCCCCTCAGGCTCCCTCTTCGCCCTCAGCGAAGAAGGAAAAGACACCCCCCCATTTACCTTCGTCAGAAGGAGAAATGGGACAAGGTCTCCATGGCCTGTAGACCCCGGAACATCACGTTCAGCCACGCCAAGAGCACGAAGGACGGCATTAAGGTCCAAGTGCAGTCCGCTGCCAACCACAGGCAGCTAACATCCTTCCTCCGAAGCGAGAGCATAGGGTACCACACCTATGCCCTCGATGACGAGCGCCGCCTCCGTGTAGTGATTCGCGGCCTTCCCGCGGAGCACAGCACGGAAGCCATCAAGGCTGACCTCGTCAGCCAAAACCTCTCCGTCCACGATGTACACAGGATGTACAGCGGTCGGACCAAGACACTCTTCGACCCCGTCTTGGTCATCCTCGATCTCTCGCCCGAAGGCAAAGCCGTCTTCAGATTAAAGGCGGTGAACGGCCTAACCTGGCCTGAAATACCCTACCGAAACAGTAGCCTCGCTCAGTGCCATAGGTGCCAACTCTATGGCCACTCAGCGCGGACCTGTTTCGCCCGCCCCCGTTGCCACGTCACACTGCGGCCGGAGCAGTTTGGGCTCCGAGGCCAGCACAGCACGACGCTGCAGCTCACGCGCGTATTCCACCTGCTGGCCGACGAGCTCAATAATAAACGCCACACAGTCGCGGTGTTCCTCGACGTGGAGAAAGCATTTGACAGAGTATGGCACCCGGGGCTACTTTGCAAACTCATAGCCTCGACGGCCCCCTCACCGATCATCCATCTCCTGGCCTCCTTCCTGGCGGGTCGGAAGTTCTACACAGCCGTGGAATGTAGCCGCTCGTCAGTGAGGACGGCCACAGCGGGTGTGCCACAAGGCAGCTGCCTGTCGCCGGCGCTGTACGCGTGGTACACAGACGATATCCCTACAACCACCGACGTCACCTTGACACTGTTCGCGGACGACAGTGCCTATTTCGCCAGTCGCAAGGACCCCCAATCTGCCGTCGCCGGAGCAGTTTGGGCTCTGAGGCCAGCACAGCACGACGCTGCAGCTCACGCGCGTATTCCACCTGCTGGCCGACGAATTCAATAATAAACGCCAGACAGTCGCGGTGTTCCTTGACGTGGAGAAAGCGTTCGACCGAGTCTGGCACCCGGGGCTGCTATACAAGCTGATCGCCTCAACGGCCCCCCCGCCTCTCATCCATCTCCTGGCCTCCTTCCTGGCGGGTCGGAAGTTCTACGCAGCCGTGGAATGTAGCCTCTCGTCAGTGAGGACGGCCACAGCGGGGGTGCCACAAGGCAGTTGCCTGTCGCCGGCGCTGTACGCGTGGTACACGGATGACATCCCGACAACCACCGACGTCACCTTGGCACTGTTCGCGGACGACAGTGCCTTTTTCGCCAGTGCCAAGGACCCCCACAGCGCCGACCGACAGATGCAGGGACTGCTGGACCTCCTCCCCGAGTGGCTGGACAAGTGGCGCATCGCTGTCAACGTGGCCAAGACAGCGGCGCTACTCGTCAGCCACCACCACCGGCGACGCCATCCCCCCCCGCTACAGCTCCGGGGCACCAACATTGAGTGGGCGACTCATGTCAGGTACCTCGGCGTCGACATAGACAGGGCGCTGAGAATGACTCCCCAGGTGAATCGCGCCCTCCAACAGGCTCGATCAGCCCGGGCGCAGCTTCGCCCTGTCCTGACATCCAGACTACCGCTGAGGACCAAAGTCCGGGTCTACAAGACCTACATTCGGTCCCGGCTCACGTACGCCGCTCCAGCATGGTACGCTCTGCTGTCTGGAGAAAAGCGGCTACAACTACAGAGGCTACAGAACGTAGCCCTTCGGATATGCGCGGGCGCGTACGTCAGGAATGACGTCATCGCCCGCGACACGCGGACCGAAGACGTAGAAAGCTTCGTGGTGAGGTTGGCTCGTCGAATGTTCGACAAAGCCGACAACGGTCACCACGCCCACCTGCATGATGTCGCCCCTTATCACACCAGACCCCCGACCGCCACCCCGAACGCTGGCGGGACCTACCCCGAGAACTCATAACCTCCGCCGCCGGACACCGCGCCATCACTGGTGCGGCCGCAAAACGTCCCGGCCAGGACGCCCACTTTCAGAATAGTTAGTTTGTAAGTTTTTATTGTATTTAATGTGTATATTTATTTATTAATAAAAAAATTAAAAAGTATATAAATAGTAAATAAAAAAAGAAATGGAAAAAAGGTAAATATATATGTATATGTATACATTTTTGTGAGCATTTTTCAGGTACCACCTCCCAAGGCAAAACCCAGGGACCCGGGGGCAGCTGTCCCCGGAGTTGAAGCTTGGGTAGTTTTATCAACGAGGCCCATTCCTGTGTCCCCACCCGGGGATCAGAAGACCATTTGTTGTTGTACTACAACATGCTCAGTGGTTCCTACTTCCTAGTGCTAAGAGAACAAGAGAGAAATAAAAGGAATACTGAAGAAAGTCTTTGATAAATGAAAACCCTATACAGTCCACCACAGGTAGCACGCACCTCCCAGGACATGCCCCTGGGAGACTAGGGACCACCATGTCCCCCGCCCCGAGAGTTACCGCGCAGAAACTCGAGAACTGGAGCAAGCCCAGGATTGCTCTATTGATCGAGACCGAGTATCAAGCAAATCGCCCTACGCATTCAAAGTTCCATACAAACATTTTTACCCCTTTTCAGGTTGAATTTCGAAATATTGTATTATAAGCATGTATTTACAAAAAGAAAGTATATAAGTATTCTATCAGCCATCTGGTTCCCATAGTACAAGCTTTGCTTAGTATGTTGAGTGACATGTCCTCAAATATTCATTTTCATCAATTCTGCTTTTCAAATAAAAACAAAAATCTTAACACAGAAAAGCGAAACTAGGATTTAGAAAGTCCTACGACCTATTATGTTGAGTTTCGGTTTTACGGAAAAATGTCAATCCCTCAGGTGCATATAAAATTTAAGGATTTTATAACCAGCTAAAGAATCATCAAAATCGGTATGCAATTAGTGAAGATATCCAAAGCATGTACGAAAGTGAAGATACCCATATAAAATTATAGGCGAATATTAAGTAGTCGCCTTTTTTAATTTTGTTAAAAATACTTAGCATGACCCTGGGTCAGTCATCATGATTAAGTTATAATATTTTTGAGACCGCTCATTCTAGCGAAACACAACAATATAAAATAATATAATTTGATTGAAAACAATATAAGTTGAATAGTTTTGCTAGAGAAAAATTAAATAAAATAAAAGTTAAAAGAATCCCCTAGCCACATAATAACTCAAGTTAAAAAGTTGAAAAATAGAGATAATTATATTTTTCCAACTGATTCTTTTAAAATAAGCCTACAAAACACACAACTTATTAACTTGATTGTCCTTATATACACTTGGTACCTATTTACAAAATTATATACTAATGTTGGTTGCAATATTCTACTAACATACAACAGATTGCTCATTACCAATAGCTACATTATAATCTGTCAAACTGAACTTTTTTTACATATCTGTTAGTAGAATAGGGGAACCAGCCATTAGTCTTATTTACATTATTTGAAAATAGTGTCAGTCCATGCAGTTCAGGGTTGTAATCCTAGTGTATAAAAATTTGCTACCTTGAATGGCAGGCTTAAAGCTCGGCAGCTGAGATGCAGGCTCCCGCGATGTTCTCCGAAGTTTGGTTGGCAGTGTTATGATGCCTTTGTAGTATTTGCAGAGACATTCAACTGCATAAGATATGTTGTGACCTGGAAAAATGTAAAAGAAATTGTTTAGTAGAGTTTACACAGAGCTATCGAGCCTGAAACTAAACAAAGCTTGTACTATGGGAATCAGATGGCTGATAAAATACTTATTTTATTTTTACAGACACAGAACAAATATCAATGTTTATCACAGAAATGTGTATCTTGGGTGGGAATGAAGCCAATAACCCACAGCGCACAAGGCAGAGCTACTAGGTACCTACCAACTCTGTTAGGAGGTCGAGTCTATCAAGAAATCTATTTTATCTCATAATTTTCCTGCCCCTATCCCACTCTATGTGGGATCCGCACAGCATGTTGCTCGGATCATGCTGTAAGAGTTTTAAGACCGGCCGCCTGCCTGACGTCAACCCTCTTCGGGAATACTTGCTTATTGTATCCTTGGACGACTTAACGTCCAAGATTGTATCTCATCATGTTGGAGAGGGTACTATCCCTTAGTCGACTTTTACGACATGCTCGGGAGAAAAGCAGCTGGATGCATTCTATGCTTTTTCTTTACTCCCAGTCCAGCAGAGAAGTAGGTAAAAAAAAATATTTTACCTTATCCATAAAAAATATTATTTTTTATTTAATGTGAAATGAAATAAATACTTATGTCACATTCATAGTCCCAACCCCACATTAGGACTCCCTGACCAGAAACTACAAGTAGGTACCATGGTATAACATTACACAGATAAGGAAGAAATTTTGGCCGAACAAGCAAACATTTCTGAATTTCAAACATCAAGAATTGATCCCGCAAACATAAAATTTATGAGCATGGTTGTGCAGACCCAAAATTGCTGTTTTGATACGAATGAACTTAGGTATATACATAGCTTGGAAGCTGGAATTACATAAAGGCTACATTTTATCCGGTTACCATGTGACCAGGTGGAAGGGTGGAAGCTAGTGATGAATAATGGGCAATGACAGTTTATAAAAATTATTTCAAGTAAAACTATTTTATATAGTTCATAGATTTATACAGCGTCAGGAGGCAACTTTTACCTTTACAGATGGGACGCTGTAGTGCCTGGGACGAATTAAGATGGAGTAGGCTTGCCCAGCACCTATTCCATCCTCTCAGCTTAGTCGGCCTTGTCCACAGGGAAGACATGGTCAATACGTGCGGAGCTGACTAAGCCGCGGGTTTCCGCACGATGTTTTCCTTCACCGTTTGAAAGTACTGGTATAGCGCATATAAATTTTTCGCATAGAAAAATCCATTGGTACACGACCGGATTTGAACCCACGACTATAGGATCGGAAGGCGGAGTCACTACCAACTAGACCACCAGTGCTCTCTGGAAGTACTTGAATAAAATGTACTTTTTTGTGGAGTGACTGTAACCATAGAAAATAACAGATAGGTATTTTGACAAATAAGTAGCCACGTCTACGGCATATTGGAGCAGGATAAGGCTTTACAAGAAATTTTACATTATATAGGGGGATTGGGTCCTGTAAAGGATCATTTGGAGGTTTTAAACAGTATTGAGAGAATTATCCCGCATCGGACATTGCATTACTATGCCCTGTCTAATGTGCTTGAAATGGCAATACTTACATGTCTTGGAGGATGTTTTACTGCTCCAAGTAGCTTTTTCATGGAGTGTGATGCTCGGCTTCTCAGCTATCTTGAGCAACAGCTCTTTTTCTAAGAAAGAAAGATAGACAAAAATAGAATCACTATGCAGTCTCGAGATGAAAGCCTGTTAGTGTATATCCCTACATGCTTTCACTGGTTTAAAAGAACTAGAGACCAGATAAGAAGTAGTAGTTGCTAGATTCAATAATGTGGAATGGCTGACTGAGCTGATAGGAAATATAGGTGCTGGGCCAGCCTACTCCAGCCAAAATTTCCAGGAAACTAGTGTCCTGCCCATGCAAATATTGCATAATAAATAAGTGTTGCAAGCTCCATTGAAAGCCATCCAGCCATTATGGGATGATTGGGGACAAACAGATTAAGCTGAGAATATAGGTGAGCATAGATATAGGTGCTGTAGGCAAAAGTAGCCACATAATTCTTTAAAAATAATCTAGAATTTTTTTATGTTTACCTGTATCATCCCACTGCTGGGCAAAGGTCTCCCCCAAACTCCGCCAACCATCTTGGTTCTTCGAGGTCTCCCACCATTCTCTGTCGGAGGAGTCATGATCGTCCCGCCAACACGTTCTTGGTCGTCCACGACTTCACCTTCCGTATCTAGTATAAAAGAAGAATATAATATATAGCTAGTGAATTCATGAGCAGTGTTCAATGCTGCAAGACTGTTCAAAACTTTAGTACTGCAAGTGCAAGACAATGGTAGCAATAATTGCTTCCAATTCAAAGGTTTTTGCAGTGCATTCTGTGAAGGTGGGCAAGCCATGCATGCTTTTTACATGGAATTCCATTCTGAACATGCTTTCTCAGAAGCTATTATAATTTCTAATTAAATATTTTTACTGGGAACATGTAACAAAAGTTTTCATGAACTACATATGTAAACGATGATAGTAGCAGTAGTTTTGGTACTGTCAAAAAATTATAAAATATTAAAACTCCCAACCTATAGGAAGGTACCTAATGTGTCTAGTAGTTTTTTAACTCACCAGCGGCCTCATGAAGATTTTTCACCAGGAAATCGCCTGTTGCCCATCCAGTGCTGGGACGCTTTTGTAGGTACTTGTCTTCTATTTTCTTTCTAGTCTTTCGGATCGAGCATGAAATAGACAATATTCCGCTGCCAATCATTAAAAACAGCAGCAAGCAGTCCTTTTCTCTTGGTAAATCTCAAGAGCACGTGTCACGATATCTTCACTCCAATTTGAATTCGAATCGTTTCCCCGCATCTCCAATTTGCCACCAAATTCGAGAGCCTAAAAGACAAATGCCAAAAGCAAGGTTAACATAAATAATAACCGAGAAAGCCAAAAGAAACAAAATGCAAGTATGCAATGCAACATGTGGTTTGCCAATGCGTTTTTTCTTACCCGCCAATTTGATGATTAGAAACCCATTCTATAGCCACACATGCCTTCCTCGATATATGCAAAACAGCTTTGGCTGAATGTTTGAACAGTAAATTTCCTAAATTGTTATATAAGTATAGAAACTAATTCTTACCTTGCTCGCTTGGGGAAGACGCCGCTCAAAATGGCGGGCGGATGGCGGCGCACGCGACGCGGGCGGTTATTTTATATATTCGTTCGTTCGTTTCATTCATGTTCATATCGAACGGTGAAAAAGATTTTCTAACATAATCAACTTCAGATCGATGCAGTGCAGACAGAATTGTCCAATAGGAGCGAATACACTGATAACGCCGCGTTGCGGATTGGCTGAATGAAATACTTTCATTCAACATTGTAGTCTAGCTCGTGTGCTGCGCTGCGTTCAGCATAAATTACAATGTAACACAAAACGCTTGTTAAATATGCTTAGGTATTTAGTTTTCAGGTTCTACGCTATTCAGAATTGCGCTCTAGGGTGCTCACAGCATGTAATTTCTTCTACACAGTCTAACTTCAAGAACAACTTGGCGTTCAGCTCTATCTATGAAGATTGAATTACAACTTTTTAGTTTGCTACTCATCAATAGATGGCGTAGTTTTGCTATATCTCAAAAAGTCAATCAGATACTTTTTAATTCCCTGGGTAGGTTTAGCTACTCGACAATAGATGGCGCTAATATTAATAATAATAATAATTATTATTTTTGACAGAAACACGTACGCGTAGATATAAACCTTATACATAATACATAGGTACAAAATAGTACCCTTATCTCTCAAACTCAAACTAATGTAATATTTTGACTTGATAGATAGAGGAACGCAACACAGACCGAGGTTGCAAGATGTGAGCTACGGAAAACAAAACATCCTCTCCCCAAACTTTATCATCCTATTCAACATTTAGGTAGGTACCTCACGGATATAACCTACTACTTGCAGTAGCCGATCTAGAAATTGTTGGTTGAACCGACTTCGCAACCAAGTAGGTAGGCTACTGCAGAAGTCATCTAGTAAAATGGGGTTATGTTGACCCATTGGCATCTCCACGGCATCCAATGTGACTGTGGCGCACCACAGAACATGCCACACTTACTCTCCTGTCCTCTGTGTCCGACAACCTGCACTCAGAACCTGAATGGGAACCAACAATGCCGTGGAGGTGGCTACTTTGTGGACAAAGCACCTTTAAGTCAATGAGCTATAGGTACCGCCGTGCTGTCTGTGAGTGCAGGCCCTTACTGCTAGTTTCTTTACTAAATAAAGATATAAAAGATAAAAATCATTAGAGAATGCTCAAAAATATATTTCGGAACAATTATAACCACATTATTAGACTATAGAATACCCACAACAATACTTTAGCTACATGTAAGTATAATACATTGACATAATAGGATAAATGGTTCTTAAAACATTATTCTAACCACAGAGCATTATTACTAGCTTCCTCCCACGGCTTCGCTCGCTGTAGGTACCCTGAAAAATTGTGGTATACGTTGCATACCAGTGAACGTACTATGTACCTCCCTATATTGAGAGCACTGGTGGTCTAATAGCAGCGGCCTTCCAATCCAGGTTCAAACCCGGTTGCACACAAAAGGATCGAAAAATATATGTGCGCTATACCAGTACCTACTAACTCAAACAGGGAAGGAAAACAACGTGAGGAAGCCTGCATGTCGCAGAACTTAAGTTTGAAAGCTTGTGTCATGTGCACGAAAAGAGCCTTTGAGGCGCACCTTAAAATCCTTTCACCACACTGGTTCGCAATAACTAGTGACACGATTACTATTAGTATTAGATACCTATATTTTAAACCAAGATTCTTTAGTACTCAGTGTGAGTGAGTTGAGTACCTTACCTATACGTTTTGATACATTGTTTACAACAAGTGTGGTAATGGAATCAAAGGTAAGTCGCTAGCGAGTACTCTGGGAAAACACATCGTAGAACCACATAACAAAATTTGTCACATACGTAAATGCTCATAATTAATAGGTAGGCATATTATTATTATATAATGTCACAGTAAAATTGTAAATACCGACCGATTATATCTCGTGAGATCGTAAACTGTCGAACATCTGCTTGGATCGATATTAGTAGGTAGGTTATTTAGTGAAAAACTGTGCGCGAGGCGCTTCGATGTTCGACAAAGCCGACAACGGTCACCGCGCCCACGAAATAAGGCACGGGAGACGCAGGCGAGCGGGGAGAATGGCTCGAGTATTGTAGCGTTTAGCTAAACTATTGTTTGAGAGTGATCTTTAACCTTGATTGCGCACGGGCGTATTACTTCTCTCAACCCTTGACCTTTTTTTCGTAAAGCGTTGTTTTCAGTGCCCATCCTCTACAAAGATGTATACATTCCAAAACTTATCATACATACAACGTGTAACATAATGTCCCTATAAGCCCGAAACGGGGGTGTTCTATACGTCATTGCGAACAACGTTTGTTCAACGACTTTTAAAATTTCAAAGGTTTTCATTCATGAAATGTCTCTTAAACTTTGCTCCAATACGTAACTTGACACAACATGAGGCATCCCTATTTACAGCTGTTTTTTGACCTTTAAGTGTGAACTCTAGATGAAACAGGTAACAGAACAGACACCATTAGTAAAATGCCTACCTACTTACCTAATAACGAGGTGACCTTGGTATTTATTGGTAATTAAAATGTAAGGTCACATCACGACTAAAATCCCTAGGCACCGTAAACATCCTTTCAGATCTCTTTGTTAAGTACCTAGTATAGGAGATAGGTACCTTACCTACTCAATTTTGTACCTACCTACTCGGGCCTTAAAGGTATCCTCAGTGGGTGCCAAGGAGTATGAGAGGATGTCTACCGTGCCTGAGGATAAAGCCGTGATACCTACTCAATTTTGTACCTACCTACTCGGGCCTTAAAAGCATCTTGAGTAGGTAACAAGAAGTATGAGAAGAGGTCTACCGTGCCTGAGGATAAAGCCGTGACCCTATTCCACTTTAGTTTTTCCAACGATGTATTATTCCAATATTCATTGGAGCATTTTTCAATGCAATTTTGTACCTACCTACTTGGGCACTAAAGTCAAAGGTTGTGACTTATCTGTCTTACTAATCTTCATTTTCATCGTGAACAGCCTATTTGTCATTGGTTGCATTGAAACAACAACAACAATAAGTGGGATGGCACCTTGCCCTAATTGGCTGTCGGTGCCTTTGCTAAATTCAAAATCCGCAACCGTCAACCGACACCGCACCGCAAGCGTTTGTTTAATAAAATCAAATTGGTTCCGTAGGTTTATTTGTTTTTTACTTTTCTTGATTGAACTACGTAATTGTTGGTAGGTTATTATGTAAGTAGGTAGGTACCTAGTAGCAAATGGGGATGGAGCACATGGTAGCATATTGGTATGAACCCCGCCTTCCCATCCTTAAGTCGTGAGTTCGAATCTATGGATTTTTCGATTCGAAATTTATGTGTGCAATATCAATGCTCTCAAGAGGTGAAGGAAAACCTCGTGAGGAAACCAGGCATGTCATAGACGTGTGTCAAAGTGTACGAAAGGAACCTTCAAGGTGCACACTAATCCTTCCACCACACTGGTTCAAAAGAGCTAGCGACACGGACACGGACACGACGACAGTAGTAGTAGTAGTAGTAGATGTATGGTGAAGTTTTTTTTCCTTTTTTTTCCCAATCGGTATTTAGTGGGTTACCCCAGACAAGGAACCCTAAAAATTCGGCTTTCGGCAATAGGTACCTACTTTTGGTCGCAAAACAGATCGGTTTTTATCAGTCGCAATTAGCATTCGTTCCTTGCAACAACTGCAACAAGCAATCTCTCGGTTCGCGTAACTAATTAACGATACGATGTCTGCTTTGTACTCAAACGGTGAGTATTATGATATGGTGTTGTGTGTGTGTGTTAGTAGCTACTTAGTAGCGGCGCGTCAGCTCTACAGAGAGCGTTATCCAGGGCGGCCATTGCCATCTTACGGGCTATTTTCTGGGATTGGTGAACCGTCTTCTCTCGACGGGATCTTTCCACCGGCGCACCAGTGAGGGAAGACCGGGAATTCGGTGGTGTGTTGTACCTACTTCCCTTTGATGGATACCGAGTGCCTACTGTGTGTGTCAACAGTGATAAAATTCAGTGATAGGTAGGTATGATGATAGGTACCTAACCTATCACCCTACCTAGTAGGTACCCCATTAGTACCTAGCTTACTAATAAAAAATGACAAAAATAATTTTGTGATTGTGAATGTGAATGTGTACCAGTAATACCAACCTAGGTACCTACATACCTACCATGTCAATTAGCCGTGTTCCGAGCCAACCAAGAAGAAGGGAGAAAAGGTATAACTTAACTTTTCCTGTACCTAATGTGGTAGGTAGTTGTTTTTTTATGTGTGAAAGATATCGTGATTTTAATCTTCGACTTTAATTTCTACGTAGAATTAAAAAAATTGCAAATTCTTACGAAAACTTTGGTGATTACACCTAGGTACTTTTTGAAACTTGCCGCGCGTTCAATTGTCTGCGTATGTGTGGGTCCGACGCGATAGGAGGGTGGGCGTGTGTTTGTTACCTACGCAAATGGTAAACAAACACATAGGGTTGTCACAAATTTCTCATGAAATAATTTGTTTTTAATTGTATTGGAATTTCAAATATGATGTATTGAACTTTTGCACACGTCAATGTATTCAAGTGCTCGGTCTGAATACACCCCTTTCGGGCTTATAGGGACATTATGTTACACGTTGTATAATAACTAAAGAATCAAGAGAAGAGGCTATTTCGCGGGCTGGCTTTATTGATTTTGTGACTTTGTCATACAAACTTGTTTGTGTCGGGAATAAATTCTTTTTATTATACTCTATTCTAAATTATGAACCTTCTTCAAAGGCCCTTGACAAGTCAGCGCCATCTATTAGTGCCAAGGGCAACTATTTATTTTAAATTTAAAATGAAAAGGCCACATTGCATGGTAGAAGGCTACACGTATATTTTTTGTGTTTTTCATGTTTAATGTAATATTGTGACACCATTTTGAATGTTATGGAATGTATATAGTTCAATTTACAATTCATGCTTTCGTATTTAAAAAAAAAAGGAATCTCGACAATATGTGTCGAGATTCTTATATGGCACATGATTTTAAGTAATACTTCCATATATTTTGGTGCCGTATTCCAATCAAGTAAACATCAATTTTGAACATTGGTGGTAAATATTGGTGGACATTTCACACAGCGCCATCTATCCCCAAAATAAGCAAAGCTTGTACTATGGGAACCAGATGACTGATACAATACTTATATACATTTCTTTAGTACATACATGCAACACCCAGACACAGAACAAACATCAAAGTTCATCACACTAATGTTTGTCCTGCGTGAGAATCGAACCCACAAACTACAGCGCAGAAGGCAGAGTTACCAATTGCGCTATGAGGCCAGTCATTATTCAGTACGTCTTTTGGAGTGGACTTCATATTATTTTAATAATTTCACAACTGGACCACAAAATAAGCGTAAATACTACATAAGTTTTACAATTTTCAGTTAATATTCACACAACATTATACAGATATGACATATTATCTAATCATTTTAGTTCCCAGACGCTTCCTAGATGGCGTTAGGGATTGCACTCTAGTGTCGTTTTCAATCCGGCCGGTTCCGGTAAGCGTATACGGACGCCGGCGCCGGATCCGCCGGATTACCGGATACTCCGTTGCTCTCAGAGCGATAGAGCAAACGATCACATGATTGGTCCGATTATATAATTGACTAGCTGTGCTCCGCGGTTTCACCCGCGTTTTTCTCGTTTCCGTGGAAATGCCGAGGCTATAATATAGGCAATATTTTATATATTGCCTATATTATAGCCTCCCTCAATAAATGGACTATGGCCCATAACTCATTATTAGATACCAACTCTTAACATCTTACACACGTGATAACTTTTAAACGAAATATCCGATTGAGATGAAACAAAAAGTATTTTACTTCTACATAAATACTCTTGATAACATAATGCTTAATTTCGATAAAGATTAATATTACGATACATATTTAACGTAGTTTTTTTTTCTTCAGACGATTTAATAATTATTTTGAACACAAAATCGGTTATTGTGATTAAACCATGATAGCTAGATATATGTTCTCGCGGACTTTTTTGTAGGTCTTAATGGGATCTACAAACCCGTAGTACATCATTTTGTTCTATTGTCAATAGTTTTTGCAGCGCACGCAAAAATAGGTTTTCGATTTTACACCTTGTGTTACAAAATAGCAATTTTATTACGGATCCCTAATTTTGAAAAAAATAAAACATAGCCTATAGCCTTCCTCGATAAATGGACTACCCAACACTGAAAGAATCATTCAAATCGGACCAGTAGTTCAAGAGATTAGCGCGTTCAAACAAACAAACAAACAAACTCTGCAGCTTTATAATATTAGTATAGATTTCCGGTTAATAGTCTTTGCCTATTCGAAATCTCCTAGTGCCATCTAGGATGCCTCAAGGAACTAAATTTTGTTTTCAATATGTTCGCATAACTATTTACACAACACTATACATATACGTATGTATATGACACATACATTCATTTTATTTTATTTTATTTAGACGGTAAAATTATAATTGGGAATGTTTGTTTACTACGTCAGTTTTTATAGAAAGAATTTCAGAGAAATTTAAAGAGAGCAATAATACTGCGGGGGAGCGGGTGGTCGTCGTCCGACATGTCGACGGACCGGTTGGGGTATAAAATGGGGTAATGGGTCCAGAGACAGTCTCCTATGTAACAGGAGGGCTAACCTACCTGTACGTCGGCGGGGGAGGGGAGCAGAAGAGCGGGGCACTTTTTTCTTTTTTTTTTTTCGGACGGAATATAATGCTGTGGGTCTCAGATCGCTCGCAGCGTTACCGGGCTTTGGTGAGCGCAGAGGGCGCGACACCGAGAAAAAAGGTTTTTGTGGCAACTAGCGCAAGGGCACCACTTAGGTACGAACCTCGGCTTGGGCTGTTGCCTGAATGCAGAATCTAACGGCTGCGCCCAGAGGGGGCGAGCGAGAAGAGAAACGTCGACTCCGCCGGCGGAGTCGGTGTGGTGTGGTGGTGTCTAGTTGAACCTACGTCGGCGTGATGGCGGGCTCCCCTCCGCGTCAGCGGAGGTGATCTCGTCATCGGGGTCTCCAAGAACGTGTCTTGGCTTACGGAGGGACCTAGGGGCGTCAGGTGGTTTGACGATGAGATAGTCGGGGATCGTGGAGACGAGAGGGTTCGGATGATGGGGGGCCGCATCATAAAAGCGCCTGGAGGCGAGTTTTATGTGTGCGGCTAGGGCCTCTAAGCCGAGGTCGCGATGAAGGTCGATGTTGCGCATAAATCTAGGCGCACCTGTGGCGACGCGGGTAAATTTATTTTGCACCTTCTGGAGTTTTGTGACGTGACAGGAGTGGGCGAACGCTACGGAGGCGTACGTCATGACTGGTCTTATGCAAGTTTTGTAAAGTGTCATCTTATTTCTAAGAGACATTTTACTCTTCTCGCATAAGAGGGGATGTAGACGGCCAAGGATGAACTTGGCACGGTTTCGGACAGTGGCGATGTGTTTGCCAAAAGAAAGACGACTATCAAGGAATACACCTAGGTATCGGGCTGACTTTGCCCAGGGAATGGGCTTGTCGTAGAGGGTGATCGACCTGAGGGGCCTGCGGAGGGATTGGTGCCCCTTCCAAAAGTACACTGCTGTACTCTTGGTTGGGTTCACCTCGATGCGCCACTTGCTGAACCATGCACCTAGTGCATTGAGGGCTTTCTGCAGCCTTATACACACCCGGTTCGTTTTTTTTTTTTTTTTTTTTTATTTTATCGAAGGCTTTCGCTACATCGATTAAGATAGCACCGGTACCTGCAGGGTAGGTATGGTGGAACTTGGAGAGCACGTGCTCCGTGATGCGGAGCACTTGCTGGGGACAGGAGTGTCTAGCTCGGAAGCCAAACTGTTCGTCGGGGAGGAGCTCGAGCTCGTCAACAAAAGACCAGAGTCGTCTCAGAAGGAGTCGCTCGTATATCTTTCCCAGGGAGCTGAGAAGACTGATGGGGCGGTAGCTAGAAGGCTCCGTAGCCTTTTTTCCTGGTTTGGGGATGCCGATGACGGTGGCTTCCTTCCAGGCGTCGGGGAATGTGCAATTCTCCATGGCCGCATTGAAGATGCTGACCAGGAGGTATATAAGGGCTACGGGGAAGCTCTTCAGGACCCTGTTGCTGATGCCATCAACGCCAGGGGCCTTCCGAGGGTGGAGATCCTTGATAATCGCCTTAACTTCCGAGGCTCTAACGAGGGAGAGAGGAGGGGCGATCGGAGGAAGAGAGACTTACCGTTCGACTTCACTGTTCACCGTATCGAGGTGAGCAGGGTCGACAGGGGCGAGACTGGGGGAGCATTGAGACTCGAGGCTTTCAGCTAAGCATTCAGCCTTTTCGTCATCATCGAATGCGAGGGACTGGTCGGGTCGAGTCAGTGGGGGCATGACCGAGATAGTGTCGGCCTTCATGGATCGAGCAAGTTCCCAGTACGCTAGGTGACTTGGCTTGATCCCGGAGAGCTTGCTATCCCAGTCGTTGTTCCTATGGTCGCGAATGCGGCTCTTAACCAGCCGTTCAAGAGCGTGCAGCCTACGTCTGTTAAGGTCGGTGGGCCAGGAGCTGTATCTCCTAGTCGCTGCGTGCTTCTCCGTGATCAACCGTCTCACATCATCGGGCAGAGCCCGGAGGTGGTCAGCCACCGCCGGAACCTGCTTCGATGAACCGCTGATAGCGGCGGTGACATGGCTGGTTAGGGAGTCGACCGCAATAGTAACGTCGTCAGGGGACCTAATGTCGTCAGGGATCCTCTAAAGATCGGGTGATTGGATATTCCCGAGAGCTTTCCCGAGTTTATGCCACTGCACCACTGTCTTGGTGAGGGGGGACGTGTCAGGGGGGGAGCCCAGGCGCATGAGCACCGGGCGGTGGTCGGAGTCCAGTTCGTGCAGCGTTTCTATAGAGTTCAACCGTAGGGTGACACTCTTTAGCAACGCCATGTCGAGTATGTCAGGTCTGTGTCCTGTTATGTAAGGGTAATGGGTCGGAGTCATAGGGGGGATGACATCGAAGCTAAGGGAGTCGGCTAGGCTTTCAAGTATCCTGCCGTTTTGGGAGGTGGTGAGGCAATTCCACAGGGTGTTCTTGGAGTTGAAGTCACCCGCCAGAATGACGGAGCTTCCCAGGTTGAGGAGTGCGTCGACGTTACTCCTGAGTAGGGGCTTTTTTGGGCTGAGATAGCAAGAGGCTATAGTGATCGAGGGGTGACCGGTCATGGCTAGTCTACAGACGGAGGCTTCTAAGTTAGTCAGGGGGGGGGGGGTGTCGATGGGAATGCAGTGCAGGGACCTCTTGTAATAGATCAATGTGCCTCCTTTAGGGGCACCGGTTCTATCGTTGCGGACCAGTTGGTAATTCGCAATCCTGGGATTGCGATCGGCCGGCTTCAAGAAGGATTCCTGCACTAGCATTACATCGACAGTGTCGATGTTAGGACAGAAAGTCGGCAACGAGAAAGCGCTGCGTCTTTCGTACAATCATGATGTACCGTTGTTGGAGAGATTTGTAGTCATAATGGAGAGAATTTTCTCTTGGTTGGCAGCGATGAACTCCATGAAGAGGGAGGACATCACGGACTGAAGGTCAGCTGCCGGTGGGGGTGGTGGCGGGTTTGCCGCGACGGGCCTGGAAGAGACCTTCGGGGGGGCAGTGCGGGGGGAGGCCTGAGCCTGGCGGCCTAGGCTGGTGCCGGGCAGGGGTCTTTCCCAGGCATTGGGAAGGGGAGCCCTAGGGGGAGCCATGGATACTTTAGGAGTGTCCTTGGTGTATCGCGGGGAGGGTGGGGGCACCCGTTCCGGGGCCCTCCGAGCCACCTTTCTGCTGGCCCTGGGTGCCATGGGGCAGCCGCGATAGTTTGCGGTGTGGCCCACGGCACGACAGAGCACGCAGCTAGGTGGCTCCGGAAAGTTCGGAGTGCGGGTGCAGTCAGCGGTGCCATGGTCACCCAGGCACTTGACGCATCGGGGGCGGGCGAAACAGTTTCGCGCTGAGTGGCCATAAAGTTGGCACCTATGGCACTGAGCGGGGCTGCTGTTGCGGTAGGGGATTTCTAGCGACAGGCCCGAAAGGCCGTTTACCGCCTTCAATTTGAAGACGGCTTTGCCTTCGGGCGAAAGATCCAGAACGACCAAGACGAGGTCAAAGGGCGTTTTGGTTCAACCGCTGTACATCCTGTGTACTTCGTGGACGGGGAGGTTTTGGCTGACGAGGTCAGCCTTTATGGCCTCCGTGCTGTGCTCCGCGGGAAGGCCGCGAATCACCACACGGAGGCGGCGCTCGTCTTCGAGAGCATAGGTGTGATAACCTATGCCCTCGCTACTGAGGAGGGACGTTAGCTGCCTGTGGTTGGCAGCTGTCTGGACTTGCACTTTAATGCCGTCCTTTGTACTTCTCGCGTGGGTGAACGTGATGTTCCGCGATCGGCAGGCGATGGACACCTTGTCCCACTTCTCTTTTGGCGAAGGTAGATGTGAGGGGGGGTCTTTTCCTTCTTCGCCCTCAGCGAAGAAGGAAAAGACCCCCCCTCCCATCGAAGAGCCCGAGGGGACTGAGCCGGGGAGGCCGACCGGGGGCTGACGCTCGGAGCGGTAAGTTTGGCGGGAGGGCGTGTTTTCGGAGAGCTCCTCCTCTTTCTCTTCCCTTGGACGAGGGTGAATCCCGAGTCCGCGGAGTCAGAGTCTGAGGAGGAGTCCGAATCGGGAGGGGGTAGGTCAGTGTCCATGACGGATGCTGAAGCTGCCTCGGATGGGGGGGGGGAGGACCTGGGACAGGGGACAGGGGGCTCCTGAGGGGTGGTGATAGCCAGAGGGGCCGGGGGGAAGGCCGGAGGGGCCGGGGAGGGAGGCAGCACTTTGGCTGCCTTCGAGGTTGAGGCTTGAGGAGCCTCAACCTCGGGGACCGCGACGGCCGAGTTTAGTGCTCGGGCCTTAGTTTTGGCCTGAAGGGCCGGGATTACCTTGCCCGCAGGGGCAGGCATGGGGGCCGGAAGGGCCAGGGAGGGGATGTTTGTGGCCCTAGTGGCCTGAGGCTGGGCATCCGGCCCAGGGGCTTCCGACCCGATCAAGTTCCGCGAGCGGGTGATGCTTTAGGAGCATCCCCAACAGAGTCTCGATAAGAAGAGCAATCCGTGGTTTGCTCCAGTTGTCGAGTCTCTGCAGGGAGATTTTCGGGGCGGGGGGGGGGGGGGGGGGGGTCATGACGAGCCCTAGTCTCCCAAGGGGGATGTCCTTGGGAGGTGAGTGATCCTTCCCGTATAGACGGGAAGGGGGTGAGTGCCTAAGTGTCCTACCTATATGGTGTCCCAGATGCCTCTCTTGCGGGGCAAGTGGGGTGTGTCCTACCCGATATCTGGCGTCGACTAGGAGTTCCAGAGCGAGGCACGGTTGCAACTGGATATTTTATAACAAAATACGCCGGGATTGGATGGGGAACCCGGGATGGAACTGCTTCTCTACTGTGTGCAAGACGCTTCTAACACTTGCTTGCATTCGCGGGGAGAGGCGGCCTCCGAGGGGGGCAAGCTGTTTCGGTCGTCTGAGGTGGGAAAACGCTAGTGTGGAGAATGCGCGCACGATAGATGTAGATCGATTGATTGACTAGATCGATCGAAAGTGTATTGGTTTATTAGTCTGTGATGGGAATGGGATCCTAGCGCCATCTAGGTTACGTTAGAGAAACTCCTAAAAAATAACTAAGTATGGTTTCTTGCGTGTATCTACGTGTATAATTTAACGTATATTTAATGTTGCCAGAACCCTATCCTTCTCACATGTTATGGAAAAAATGACAATATTGAAGATAACATCGAAGATATTTGTGGAATTTCAATAGATTTACTTAATTTAGATAAATTCATTTCGCGTCCGGTCTCTGCGCTTTTAATCGGGATATTTCGGCGCCAAGAGTGTCCATGTTATCCTGAAACGAGAAAACATTTAATATTACTAACTGTCTTGCACCACAGGAAATCATTTGTGTAGTGATTTTGTAAGTAAAAAGTAAGTTCGTATGAGCTAGTGGCCAACTCTTGTGACGGAGTTTTTAGGCCACCTAAAGGCCTCCGTTGTGGCTTAACGACTTAAAAGCCGGGACCGACAATTTAACGCGCCCTCCGAAGCACGGAAGCGCTCAGCTCGTAATTCTCGTACCTGTAATATAACGTAGTCCTTCCACCACACTTTGAACAGAACTCATGGCACGACTAGAAGTAGGCAGTACCTTAAGAGTGATGTTCTTAAGCAGCGTGTCTTCCAGTACGGCCTGCAGCCGCTGGTTCATCTCCAGAGACAGCTCGAGCGTCAGGCCGGCGGGGTCGCCGCCGTACAGCGCCGCCATAGCGCCTCCGCCCGCGTTTGCTATCTGCTTCTGAAATCATACAAAACTTCAAACTAAAAACATCCATTCATTTATTTAAAAAAGCATTTTGAAACTATCTTAATCTAGCTCATATTTTTATTTCTTTCATTAATTATGTGTTTGGTATATTTAGTATATACTTTATTTATTTATTAGTAGGTATATATAATAATAATCTTACTTATCTTACTTATATTATAAATGCGAAAGTTTGTAAGTTTGGATGTTTGTGCCTCAATCACGCCTAAACGGCTGGACGGATTTGAATGAAACTTGGAATATACATAGTACATGTACTGGATTAACATATAAGCTATTTTTTATCCGGGTACAACGTGAGCGAAGCCGCGGGCAGCAGCTAGTAATAAATATTTGTGGACCAAGAGCCCCAAACTAAGCAAAGCTTGTACTACAGGAAACAGAAACTTTATTTTGGGAAATCCTTCTGTACTTGGGTCAGAACTCTGTGTACGAGTACGTGGGCGAAAGTAATACGAAATGAATAACTTACCTTCGTCAACTTCTTTAGCATCTAACGAGCGGCATGTACAAAATGTTTTACATAATATTAGTATTTTTATATGAAAATGACTATGGTTGAGAGAATACAGGGAGTTTCATAGAATCACAGGGAGGATTTTTAGAGAGAGTACCTACATAACCGATTGATCAGCGTAGCGTTGCATAGCTTTAGTTCAAAAATATCACTTTACCATTGTCTTATATTTAGCACTAAAATATGTCCTGCTCATTTTCTCAAAAAAGTATGACTGGATTCTCCACCATAAAAACTGGCGCAGTCAGCTGGATCTCTTCTACCACCAAAACTGGCGTAGGCGACGGATCTCCTAATACATATCTGCTTACCTTATTGATATCCCTGTGCGGAGATGACACGGCTCCAGCTGGCATTGAACACAGCAACTGTCTCAGCAGACGGGACTTGTTTCTTAGTTCTTCAGTGAGTTGTTTGGTATGCTCCTCTAAGAACTCGCATCTCTCTGAGCGGCGTGCGGCGGCCCTCTGTAAGGACACTATGCGCTCTATTAGAGCTTGCCGGTCGGGTTCACGGACCTAGAAACATATAAGTATTTATAAAACTAAATGAAAAAACTTTATTGCAAGCAAACAAACAAAAACTGACAATTGCTGGCAAATGGTGGCCTTATCACTTGATGCGATTTCTCCCAGGCAACCAAACTAAGACTAAGAGTGAATTAAAAACGTAAATAGAAATCGAACTAAATTAAAGACTAAACTAACGTTACTATATAAAGGTCTAGATATAGTCAGGTAGACAGACAGACGGAAAAGGAAGTCAAAAAATGTTTATTTAGTAGGATAGTTTGGGAGCACTTTAAATCGCCTTAAATATACGTTGATTTTACGCCTGTTTGTAACGCGACCACGCGTCGAGCGGCACTACCCTCGAAGTGAACGTGTAATGGTTTATTTCTTCCTCTTTCGGTATAAATGAGGCCTAAGTACTACACATCACACTAATTATAAGCGCAACTTGTGTTAGTATTTCTTCCCATTCCGTGATGACTGATTTGGCTGAAACTTGAAATGCTAGTTGACCCGGCATGACGCAGAGGGTACCTTTTATTCAGTGAGGTATCACTGTTTACTAAATCAATATAATCCTAATGAAATCAACACTATTATTATTAAATTAGTATGTAAATTTATAAATTGGTAAATCAGTATGTTTGTTTGATTGTTTCTAGAGCGTAATCTCAGAATTACTTTACTGGTAGAAAACTAGTATTACAATAAAACAAAACTGAAAACCTTTGGAAATATTTTCTCAAACAAACTTGGAAACTTTATCTGAAACAAAACAAGATGACAAGGATAGCATGCTACTACTTGTGTAGTCAGTGCGGTGAAATGATCAAAGTGCGCTTCTAAGATGCTCCTTTCGTTCATTTCACAGATGTCTTCGAATGTTTTACGGCATGCCGACACATTTCACAGGAACCATCACGATGTTTGTCTTGATTTGTGAATACTCACACACCTCAATAAAATTTTCTGACAGAAAAATCCATATACTGCGTACTGACTGTCCGAGCTTGGCGAGGCTGCCGCGCGAAGCAAACGCGTAAAGTGCGGGCGAGGCACGTCCTGAATAAGCGAGCACTTGCCTCGCGAGGCTGTTTGGTCAGTCAGTGCCCAGCTAACTAGTGGACGACCGGATCATGTAACACAATCACGACACAATACAATTACCTAATACTGCTATGGGAGGTATCTAGGAGCCTCTTTCAAATTATTTTTTAATTGCTATCAGTGTTTTTTTAACTGGGACAGTATGAGGAAGACCTCGCTGACGTGGCGGGCGAGTGCTCGGCTGAGGCGCAAGAGGCGCGGGTTCGATTCCCGCTACGGGAGAAATGTTTGTATGTTCTACAAATATTTCTTCCAGGTCTGGGTCGTTGTAGCATAATAAGTATGTATTTACCAAAAAAGGTATATAAGGTATTATATCAGCCATCTGGTGCTCACAGTTAGTACTATGCTTTGCTTAGTTTGGGGCCAGATGGCGCTGTGTGAAAAGTCCACAAATATTTATTATTATTATTTATTAAACCCACAGGAAAAATGTTAACTATTTTTATCTTTTTTGTGAAAACAAAAAGCTTTCGACCAAGCGTGAGTTCGTCTTTAAAATGGGTGATGTTGACATAAAAATCTAAGACACTTTTCCTGCATCTGTTCTGGTTTGGGATTTCCCCATACTGTCCCAGTCAAAAAAACACTCTGTATAATGTAAACAGGGAAGGGAAGTCCATCCGTGGGTTCCAGCAGGCTTGTCAGATTAGATTATATGTTACCTGTATTTCCGGCAAGGATTCCGCGTGTCCATTTTGCAGTCTTTCCTCTTGAGGCGCGCTCTCCGAACTGCTCAGAGATGTTATCGAACCTGCGACCATGATCAACTTATATTATGAATGTGAAAGTTAATGAGAATGTGAGGATGTTGTGTCTCACGCCGTATCGGCTCGACGGATTTGAATGAAACTTTGAAAACACATAGTTTAACGATCGAGAATCAAAAAAATACTCAGTATTTAAGTTTTCACATATTTCTACGTATAGAGTATGTATAAAATTCAGGGTGTAAATTCAGCATTTTTCAATTTACCCCTTTTGGGTACAACTTAGCAGAGAATATTATAGGCATAAGCGGGATACAGAATCCTAAGTCATCATCTTCCTGCCCTTATCCCACTCTATGTGGGGTCGGCACAGCATTATCCTTGGATCATCCTGTAAGAGTTTTGGCTAAGGTGTTTTATGACCGGTCGCCTGCCTGACGTCAACCCTCCTTGGGAATACTTGCTTATTGTATCTCATCATGTTGGAGGATACTATCCCTTAGTCGACTTTTACGACTTGCTCGGGGAGAGAATCAGTCAGTGCAGAAGCATCATGCTGTGCCGACCGACCCCACATAGGGTGGGATAAGGGCAGGAAGATGATAATACATTGTACTGAAGACAACTCATTGCACCTCATACCAGTAAACACGCATCCAAACATGAAGACTCTCTTTCATTATTGACGATCTCTGTGGCGAGGCGGGCGAGTGCTCGGCTGAGACGCAAGAGGCGCGGGTTCGATTCCTGCTGCGGGAGAAATGTTTGCATACTCTGCAAATGTTTCTTCCGGGTCTGGGTGTTCTAGTATTATATATTATAAGTATGTATTTACAAAAAAAAAGTATATAGGTATACTACGCGCGTTGATAGTTGCGACACAGTTCTTAACTACTGCAACTATCATCGTGTACTATTATGTTATTTTATACCAATGTATGTTTTGTTCCTAAATAAACTACCATCTGGTTCCCATAATACAAGCTTTGCTTAGTTCGGGGCTAGATGGTGCTGTGTGATATGTCCTCAAATATTTATTTATTATAGCCGTCCATCAAACGTACAAACATGCCTACATGCATGATGACTCTAGGCGTACATTACAGGTGAAGCAAGTGCTAATTTTTGTATTAATTACCTGTCCTAGTGGAGGGTGCGTCTGGCGGCGGCAGTTTGGCCTCCAGTTGTTCGCAGCGTTTGAGGGAACGCTGCAATTCGCGATTTAGTTCCTGAAATATATATAAAATATAGTTTTAAACAGAAATAAAATTTTTATTTACATAGACAAACTATACATACATATTATCACATCCGTATCCCTAACGGGGTGGGCAGAACCACAAGTTATCATAAGAAAACTTGCAGCCACTTCTATACCAAGACTTCCAAGATGGATATGGTGAACTATGGTGACAGGTGATCAGCTATTATGACAAACTATAATAACATTAAAAACACTTTTAAGGTAATCGGTATATTAATAAGAAATGAAAATGAGCTCAGTTTTCTATCTAAGTTCGCCTACAGATAGAAAACAGAGCTCAGATCACCGACCGCAGGTAAGCTCCCCAGAAGGCTGGCGACGTTACCTCGTTGGATAGCTATACTTATCCTTTGTCCGAGGTAAGCGCCAGCCCAGCAGTTATTGGTCATATCCATCAGCTTCTTGGATATTTATAATATAGTTTCAAACTATTTTTATGAAAGGTTTATTGTATTTAGGGGTTATATTAGAAATCATTTTTTTTTTTATTCTTTCTTTACCAGTAGTTTTATCGTTTTATTTGGGACGACAAACAGCTACAATACAATTTAATGCGCACATAATACAATATATGCAGGTACATAGATAATATAGCCCACAGCATTATCCACATCTTTAGTTTGTACTTCTCAAAGGCGCATTTCCTGCTCTGGTCATTGGTTACACACTTTTTAGCTTCTTCTTCAAAGAAAGACCGAACAGAAAAATCTATTGGTGAACCTAGACTAGTAGAGCGAGCAAAGTCGTAGACGGATGCTTCTACTTAGGCCCGGCGCAAACTATCGGCACGGCATGCAAAGGCGTCCTTAGACATTTTTTTTAAATTTATTTAATTATTACGGCACAATTACACTAACTAAATCACAAAAACATAAGAAAATAAAATGATAACAAAATTCATAATAAATGTCAGGTTTCAAATATTCAAGATTAGGTCAAAAAATTATTAAGACATGCCGTGCCGTGCCGACAACGGGCTCCGGGCCTTACTCTCACTACAGTAGTACTGAGACATCAGTTGCCTTTAGCTAGTTAGTAACTCACTTTTATGGCACTAGCATGTTTCTTCTTAAGTACTCCATTCTCCCCTTTCTCCCACTCTAGCTTTTTGTTGGCTTCTGCTGCTTCTTCTGTTAACTCTGCCACCTGTTATTTTAAACAATATTGTGAATACGGAGGCCTTTAGGCGGCCCAAAAACTCCGGCACAAGAGCTGGCCACTAGCTCATATGAACTTACTTACTTATTGTGAATACTAAATAAATATTAGCATTATATTTAGTTAGCTTCGTACTGAACATATATTTCTGTGGATGAGGCCGACTAAGCTGAGAAGACGATGGACACAAGGCAAGCCTCTAAAGGCAAGCATCTAAAAAACCGTTCCGGGCACTACAGCGTCCCGTTAGTGTAAACAAAAGTTGCCTCCTGACGCTGTATAAATCATCGATAGATAAAGGCTTTAGTTTTTTTTTTACCTTTCTAGCTAGTACTCTGTTCTCGTGGTTTCTTCGTTCCGTCTCCTCCGCTAATGCCGTCTGCAGGCGAGAGCACTCCGCCTCTAGTGACGTCACACGCTCCCTCAAACACGCGTTATCAGCTGATAAGGCTTGCGCCTGGAAAAAAATATACAAACATAAATATATAAAACTCTCACGTTGCTGACTGACTGGCCGATTGACAACCAACACACAGTCTAAATCATAAGTCCTAGAAGCATAAACTAGAGTATATTCCTCTTATCGTGTAGGGGTGCATTAAAAAAGTAAATCACGTAAAAATCGAAACATTATAGCACAGAATAACTCAGTACACGCGCGATAGTTGGCACGAGTGGACGTATTCTGTCTCATCATCACCTATCCCGCTCTATGTGGTGTCGGCTAAGGTGTTTTATGACCGGCCGCCTGCCTGACGTCAACCCTCCTTGGGAATACTTGCTTATTGTATCTCATCATGTTGGAGGATACTATCCCTTAGTCGACTTTTACGACATGCTCGGAGAGAGAAGCAGCTGGACGCATTCTATGTGTTTTCATTACTCCCAGTCCAGCAGAGAAGTAAAACGTATTTTAGTTAAACGTATTTTGTCTCATGTAATAGGGAAAGTAAAGTTTTACAAAAAGGTGCATACTCTTATTAATTCTGACTCTAGAGACCACGAAACAAAAGTTTTCACTTGTTTATATTGCGTAGTTAGTTCACAATATTTTCTTAAATAAAGATGGTGGCATTATATATATATTATAGTAGTCATGATATTAGCTTTCGAGAATAAAAAAAAAGTTCCGCGACAGTGACACTTGACCAACCAAACGCCTGTAAAAAGTTCATTTTAGAATAAAATAGAATGGGTTTTTATTTAGTAGGTAGTTATCTATTTATGAACTACATAATATTCTAAGCGACTGCAAAACGGACCCTAACTCAGCATTATGCAGTTTGTAAAAACAAACCGCGCTGGTCTTCCGCTAAGGCCGATTCTGGAGAGCGGACATGAAACATGAAAAAAAAAAACAAACAAAGGTGTGTTTTTAAGTTGTCGTTCGCAGGTCTCGGGTAGGGTTGCCAGATGTCCGGTATTTAAGCGTACAGTCCGGTATTTTCGAGGCCTGTCCGGTAAAACATAAATGGTCATACCGGACAGAACAATGTCCGGTATTTTGAGGAAAGTCGGTACTACTGGTCACAAGCGCCTACAAAAGTAGGCATATGAAATCCCTCAAAGACTTTCTTGGCGACCACAATTTTATGACTGCATTATATTTTGTTACTAATTTAGTTAATTTATGTGATTTTTTGCGACCTACCATACACCCCCCCCCCCTCGCGACTCACCTGGCAGCCCTAGTTTCGGGTAAGTGATATTACCTTGGCGGTGTGCGAGTGTGTGTGCGCGCGCTGAGCCACGTGCGTGTGTGTGAGGCGGGCCGCGTGCTCCAAGGCGGCGGCTTCCCTCCGGGCGCAGGTCTCGGCCAAGGCGCGCTCCGCTGTCAATGCTTCTTCCGCTTGATTCGCCCTTTCTGTTTCCCTGAACAAATTTAAAAATGGTTTATTGAGAACGGAACAAGTTGGACAAATTTTACATGTAAAACGATGAGACTGCAAAAGTTTTGAAATCGTGACGCAGTCTCAACGCCCACCTCCTAAACATGGGAGTTGGTTCTGTATTTAAATGATCTATCTATAATACTAGCTGTAGCCCGCGACTTCGTACGCGTGTAGTACATTATTTTGTTCTATAATCAATAGCTTTCGCAACGCACGCTAAAAACTATTTTGGGTTTTCTACCTTGGGTTACAATATTGCAATTTTTTTAAGGATTCATAATTTTATGAAAATTTATTATAGCCTATACTGAACCCTGATAATGTAGCTTTCCATTGGTGAAAGAATTTTTGAAATCGGTCCAGTAGTTTCGGAGCCTATTCGTTACAAACAAAAAAATAAAAAAAATATTTCCTCTTTATAATATTAGTGTAGATTTTACATAACAGTTCTTATAAGTATAATAATCGCACATAAGTCGGTTACAAATCAGCGTGTCCTGCCGACACGTAGGCCTCCTCTAACTTCTATTCTTGTCTATATTTAACTATTCTTGTCCACAGAGGTCCTGCAGTCCTTTTTAAATCGTCAGACCACCTTTTAAGCTGTCTTCCTCTATTCCTTTTGGTGTTGTATCGTGGGATCCACTTTGTTAGGTATTTTGTCTATTTTTCTATTGGCTCTTATGATGTGACCGGTCCATCTACACATGAGTTGTTTGCTTTTTGTGTTAACTAATTTTGGTCTAATCAATTAGCCATTAAACTCAATACAAATTGTGACCGCGCACAACGTTACATAACTTCAACGATCAATCAAGAACGTGTAACGCGCCACGAGCGCTTCGAGTATGTAATGTATGTATGTTCGTATGAGCTAGTGGCTAACTCTAGTGACGGAGTTTTTAGGCCGCCTAAAGGCCTCCGTCATGGCTTAACGACTTAAAAGCCGGGACCGACTGTTTAACTTGCCCTCCGAAGCACGGAAGCGCTCAGCTCGTAATGCCACTTGCGGTCACCCATCCCAATTTGTGACCGCGCATATCATTGCTTAACTTTAACGATCAATCAAGAACGCCTAATAAGAGTATGTAATAGTGATAGTAGTTACCTCTCCAGCTGTGAGCTGAGTCTGTCAGCTAGCGCCGCCTTGGCCCTCAGCGCGGCCAACTCAGCCGCCTCCTCTTCTAAACGCAGATTGCTTATTTTCAGTTGCTCCACCTGTCATAACAAAAACAATGCTTATTCTAAATAGGTACAAACTATTTGTATATTGAACTGTAACACAATAATATTTAGATAATGTTACCTATTTACTGCATAACCTTAAGATGAAATATGGCTTGATATGTATAGCTGAAATAAAATGATTTTCATTTAATTTAATTTAACCTAAGAGTATCCTAAACCGACGAGCATGCATGAGGAATGTAATGAGAGTGAAGGAAGCAAAAGAAGTATGTCAGGATCGTAGCAAATGGCGATCCGTGATCTCTGCCTACCCCTATGGGAAACAGGCGTGATTTATGTATGTATGTACGTAATTTAACCTATATGTTAGCTGGGCAAGCCTACTCCATCTTAATTCGTTCCGGGCACTACAGCGTGTCGTTTGTGAAGGTAAAAGTTGCCTCCTGACGCTGTATAAATCTTCTACTATAGATGGTAAAAGGCCTTAGTTTTTTTTTATTTTTAATAATATTTCACTAAATAGTTCCTACACCAATTTGATATTAGACAGAATACTGTTTTGACGTTTTCGTTTTTGTTCGGTGATTCGACGCTGATGCTTTGTAGGAAGAATTGATATTGTTGAAAAGCTGGAAATAAACTACTGTATTGAAGATCTGGTGATTTTAACGTAGAAAACCTATGTATTATAGAACGTCCCACGACTTTGTCTGCATAGAGTTTTTAATACATTTTTTCCGCTGCGTCCTCCAGGAAGGAGTTGAATTTCGGGAATTCCTGTCTTAGTGCACCCCTGCATCATAAGAGGGATATACCCTCGTAAGTTTCATGCTTCTAGGATTGTCTCGTACCGCGGTAGGGGCGTGAGCGAGAGAGCAAGTAGCGCTGTCTTGCTCCCTCCTACAGCAGTCTCGTGAGAGACAAGTTATAGGTACATTATATTCTGTCTCGTACCTCGGCAGTGGCGAGAGCGAGAGAGCTAGTAGCGCTGTCTTGCTCCCTCCTACAGCAGTCTAGTGAGAGACAAGTTATAGGTACATTATATTGTCTCGTACCTCGGCAGTGGCGTGAGCGAGAGAGCTAGTAGCGCTGTCTCGCTCCCTCCTACAGCAGTCTAGCTGCTGAGTGACGGCTGTCAGTCTTCTGTCCAACTCTTCATTCTCATGCCGGCAGAGGATCAGGGCAGCTCTGCACTCTTTTAATTCTGCTTCTGGAATGTTAAAAGTATTTTTAGCTACACAAATACAGATCAATTTTATAATCAAAGCGAGATGATTTATCATCTGTTTGCGTGCCCACTGCCCATAGCCGCATGTTTGACGTACATTGCTGGCTACTGCTAGCCGTGTCACTAGTACTTTCGAGTGTGGAGAAAGGAGTAAAGTGCGCCACAAAGAGACTCCTTTCGTGGACTTGAGACATGACTTTAAACTGTTTTTAAGTTTTACGACATGCCTGTTTCCTCATGGTGTTTTCCTTCACCTTATGAGAGTGATGTTAAAGCGCACATATTTTTTCGAACAGTAAAATCCATTGGTCGAAAAATTCATTAGCGGATTCGAACCCACAAAACAACCATAGAATCGAAAGGCGCGTTCGCTAACACTAGACCACCAGTGCTCCCTGATTACCGGCTGAGAAGTACCTTTCGCATTTACAATATTAGTATGTTGTATGTACATAATTACGTATACGAGTATTATATCGACGGAAGAAAGCGATTTTGTCGTATCTCAAAATATTCAATTTTACACCAGAGCCAAAAAACCTTTATATACAGCAATTAGTCGTGTGAACAGTAAAAAAACTAGGAAAAAAAAAACTAAAATTTTTCATCGTAAAAAGACGAGACATAGACCATTCGACGCGGCTTTTTTTGCTTACACTACGACATTTCCGCTTACTGTCGTCGATATTATGTATACTAACCTAATTGCCTAGCTTTGACCGAGTCTGTAGCGTTGGCGGCGGCCGCGTCCTTAGCCGCCTCCAGCTCAGAGACCTGCTGCGATAGCTTCTCAGCGCGCTCCGAGCTCTCCTGTGAAATTAAATTAAATAAATTAAATTTTAAGTTCACTAGACGACGACTCGTAACGTACTAAGAGCGATGAGCACGGTTTTGTGTGGGCTTTTCACTTTTCGCGGCGCGCCGTCTTTTATTTCTTTTTGGTCTGTTTATAAGTTGTATGAAGAAAAATTGGCGGGGAGTCTCACTAGCTACCTTATAAGCATCCATCTCCATACGAAGCTTGCTTTGCGTCCATTTGAGACGACCCTCCAACTCTTTAATGTCGTCTCTTACTTTGGCCAACTCTCGCTCGCTGTTCTGAAGCTCGTGGCACTGAAAAATTATATAAGAAAAAATATATATCATAAGAACCTGATATAACCAAAACTCAGCGGGATTCGAACCCGCATTTTTCATCTAGAATCGGCAGAATGCGAAGATGCCGTACCTTACCTTGCGCTTCGCGGTGTAAGACTGATTAAAATACTTCATCAACAGTAACCAAGATGTTCAAACAATTGGTATTCTGACTGACCATGGTGGTCTTCGTATTCTGCCGATTTTAGACAAAAGATGTGGGATTGAAACCCATTGGTGTTGCTTTTACTTCAAATCAAGCTTCAGAAACTTAAGTCATTCAAAATTTACCTTGTCATCATAAAGCTGTATAATCCGTTGTTTCTCGCCGTGCGCGGATTTAAGCTTGTTATTCATAAGCTCCATCTCATTCCTCGCGGCTCGCTCCGCTCGCTGAGCGATGTCGGCGGCTCGCTTCGCTTCTATCGCGGTGCACTCTACGCTCGCGTATCGCATCACTGCTGCATCTTTCTCCCGTTCCGCTTGTTCAACGCGTTTGCTCATCTGAAATAATCACATACATTATTATCACGTCTGTATCCCTAACAGGGTAGGCAGGGCCACGAGTAGTGACGGATTAAGACTACTTGATACCCTAAGCAATCCATGCCTGTGGGCCCTCCTATCCGTATGTCAACTAGAATCGGTCTTTAAACCTTTACCGCCTAAAAACATTAGTTTTTTGTAAAATAAGACGATGAGATGTAACGTGAGAGTGAGAAGTGATGCCATAAGGACGGATTTTTTTTGTGCTTCTTCTGGTGCCCCCTCAGACGTGATGCCCTAGGCAATTGCTTAATTTGATTAAGGGTTAATCTGTCACTGTCCACGAGTGATCGCTGTCACACATCGGCTGATAGTACGGCGCCGAAAGTTTTTTTACTCTCCGGACAACATAAACTCAAGTATCCAACCTTAAAATAAAATACATAGCGCCCACGAGCGAGTAAGCGGCGCCCTAGTCCACCTCCAGGTTGACCTTCACTCCGTCTAGTAACACGCTCAGGGTGTAGGCAGGCACGCGGCTGCCTGCTTCTTCCACCTTGTAGATTCTTCAGTTGCTGTGTATCGCACTCGTCATCAGAGTAGTTCACTTTATCAGGGATACCTACTTTTCTTTTTAGCGGTGCAAATCTTCTCGATGTGTCCCTTCTCCTTGCAGTAGTGGCACACCGCATTTATGAAACGGCACCCTCCATCATGGCGATCTCCGCATCGATAACAAAGACGTATATTCTGTTTAGTTTTCATCGCATTCACATCCATCGGTTCCGATCCATGACGAAGGCGTCGCGGCGGGGCGGCGCGGCTTGCGACGATATTGTCGCGTAGCCATGCCGCCGTCACCATGGCTTGCACGACGTCCTCGTACTCCACATTGTCCTCTTTTAGCCGCTCGTATTGCAGCTTGCGATCGCTCATACCACATGCCAATCTGTCTCGCACGCAGCATACATTCTATATATATATTATTTAAGAGCTAGCTCTTGTCGGTGTAATGATGAAGTTTGTACTTGCATCATTACTTTTTTGGGAGATATTGTGCAGTAGTTTCTACATACATTCTAGGTTAGGAAAATTGCAATCTGCGCTGATTGTCCAAGTTCAGCTATGTACTCTGACGCAGTCTCGTCTTTTGTTTGATCACGTTTGCAGAATTTGTACGACACTGATATTTCGTTCGGCTTTGGACTGTCGTTTTTGGTTAGAATATTTACGATTTCGACAAAGGTTACATCGCTTGGTTTCCTCGGAGTAATAAGCGCGAGAATGTTTTATAACTTGAGTTAAAAAGTTACTACCGTATAAAAGTTCGACCTTAGAACTAAATTGTCGAAGATTCCACTTCCTTCAAAACAATAACTGAGTTGCACATTGTTGTTGTCCAAATTGACTGTTTTCACGTTGAATTCATGAAATCTCAGTAATTTATGCTCCATTGTTCATTTTTTATCAAAGCCGCCATTAATAAGTCCATTAAAACACTATATTTCGGTAAATGTCTACTATGCCAAGTAGCAAAACTACACGTAAAAACAAAGTGAAAATATATATCTACCCTCTACTTAATCTATCTTATCAATTAAAGTGCAAATGAAAGTACCCACTAGAAATACACAACCCTATGTATATGCCAAGTTCTGCCTTTATTGTGCGATTGAGACACATACAAACATCATATACATACATATCACGCCTGTACTCCTAATGGGGTGGACAGAGATACAAGTAATCATAAGAAAGTTTGCAGTCACTCCTGATTCAAAGTCCCAAGATGGATATGGTGAACCATGGTGAGAGGTGATCAGTCTATCGCCCATATAGATGGTCACAAACATCACAAACTATTGTATTAAAATATTAGTAGGAGTATGATAGATGAAGATTAAGGATAAGGATAATTATCATATGATGATCTGAGTAGTCTTACCAAGTCCAACTTCCCCTCTAACTCCTTAAAAGTCTGGTCCTTTTCCTGGCACTCATCAACTTGCTGCTTCACTCGCTCCCTAAGAGATGTGTTCTCCTTTCTCTGTTCAAATAACAGCTTTTCTAGAGACTCAATTTGCAACCTTAACACCTCGCTTTTAGAGTCCAAATCCTGTTCTTTATCTTCCACAACTTCTGTTAAGAGTGGAATATCTTGTTCTTTCAGAGGCTCATTAGTTTCATCTTCAAATATGTCTGTCATAACTTTACCATTCGGAATAGGCTTTAAGGCCTTTGTTGGTTTCTGAGCAGTTCGATGTGTGTAGTACTTAAGGCTACCACTGACAGAAGAGAACATGCCATGAACATTCTTAACTAAGCTTCCGATGTCTTGGGATAGGATCTCTTTCGGAATTCGTGAGTATTTTGCATCTATTGGTTGGATATTTTCTGGGATTCTTTGTGTTGCATTTGCTTGTTTTTTTTGCATAGAAAACTGGGTCAAGATTTCTTCTTTGTCTATCTCTTTGTCTTCAATACTGAAGGCAGATTGATTCTTCTGTATATTATGTGATATGTTTTCTTCACTACGACTGAATTGAGTTTTTGACATTTCTATGTGAGAGACTTTCTCGTCTAAGCTGATAGATGATGAGGTAAGATTATTGGTAGTCATGGTATTGTTTGGACCATCTAAACGCTCGCAAGAGGCAGTCAGGCCAATGTGATGGGTTTGACTCATGTCCTGGTCAAAACTGGCAGTTGATACAGTAACACTAGATCCTACGCTATTCTGTTCGTAATCAGATACATTTATTTCTTCAGTAACATTCATTTCGAGGTTTGTAGCACCATGTTTAGCATCAATCAATTGTGACTCTTTGATTTCTGTTTTGAAAGGGGACCTCGCTAATGAAGCGCGATTATCTTCAGGGGATATAGACAAAGGGCTTGAAGAGGCACTACGTGAGCTGTCGATATCAGCTGATTTATTGGAAGCGCTATCATTTTCAAAGGTGGGGTTGAACTCAACTTCTTCATTAGAAATGCTTTTTACAGGCGATGTCTCGGAATCGGACGACGCAGGAAATGTTTCAGAACAGGCTTCGGTGGTTTCGATTCCAGAATCACTGCTTTTTTCGCTGTTTGTTCCATTTTCCTTCGCAAAGGAGTTGACGTCAACTATGTCAATATTTGCCGCGTTTACACTCGTCTCTACAGACATATTAGACATTGAAGAATAAACTAAATTGTATTAGCTTAGTTTTGTCAACGCTCTAGCCATGAATAATGTTATTTCTTGGCTTGGCTCTTTATTTAATTTCGATAAAATAAATAAACATTGATGTTTGACGTTCCATCCAAAAACGTCTGTTCGTCCGTCCTTTTTTTGTATTGTTGACATTTGACATTGACAGTTCATAACTCAACTTTGATAGATGTTTTTGTTGACCCATTTTGGGCACAAGGTTTTACCGGTATTTGTCTATTTTTTTAACAACAGAGAAACCAAAAAAGATCAGAATCTGAATCCAGAAACAATAATAATATTCTACCGGAAATTTAAATCCTATAGTAGAATTTCTAGACTTTAATTTGGCAACATTTAAAGAAAGAGTCATGTCATGTAGGTAGGTATGTCATTCGATTCATTATTCATCCATCCCATCCATCATTTCCATTCCATTTTCCGTTTCGTTCGTTGTAAAAGTTAGAAGTTGAGTCTGAAAATTGGGTCGCCTTCGCCTGTATCGATTTTTATAGTATTCGTTGCTCAAACGGATAGTTTGCATCGTGATTATTGAAACTCATGTTCCTGTAACTCGTCGCGTGGTGAAGCTGCAAAATGCCTGTAAGTTTGCACATTTATGACATGTGACTGCGGAAATATGATATCACGTACTTACCTAAAGAACACGCTATAATTTCAAAGTTCTTTGTTAATATTCATAGCAATTTTAATTACGCGCAGTACTTATTTAATTATTGTTATCCATTTCAAACTGGCGTTTTTACTAAATTCAATGTGTGGGCTGTATTTAATATATTTTCATTGGGTCAGGGTCGCCCGCCAAAGCCATGCTCACGTCCGTACCTGCACTACCTGCGCAATTTGACGATAGCGTAATCCGCCATCTGTTTCATTTTTCCAATAAGAATCTAGTTTGACTAATGGACGACGGATCGATTCCGACGCTATCCTTGTCCGCATTGTACCTAACCTTCGTGATTCTTCATCCTTCATGTCTAATAAGTTTGTTGAGTGGTTGAGTTCTGCAACTCATATCACATTTAGGCTGGTGTCCTAAATCACTGTGATAATGTCATAGAATAAGTGACCATGAGCAAGCGGGCCTATCGAAGTTATATGTAAAGTAAGTAAAGTAAGGGTTAGTCTAGCACAAAACCGTGATGGACACATGCAGGGAGGCCTATGCCCAGTAGTGGGTGAAGTTGGTTTTGTACATGATGGTGATCATCTAGAAGACTGCTTAACCTAAAGCATTGTGATTGTAAGAATAACTTTATGTTATAGGTATTTTGTATGATTCCCGGCTCTTTTTTTTCGTATCTTATTTTGTTTAAGGACTTTTGTTCAATGACTACCATATCAGTCCCATAAGGATTTCTGTAAAGTACATACAAATATACATACATATCATTATGCCTGTTTCTCTTATGGAGTGGGCAGAGCCACAAGTAATCATAGGAAAACTTGCAGCCACTCCTCATTCAAAGACCCAAGATACGATGACAGGTGATCAGCCAAATGCCCATATAGATGGTCCACCATGTCGGAGAGGATACTATCCCTTAGTCGACATTTATGAAATGCTCGGAGAGACAAGCAGCTGAATGAATTCTATGTTTTTTTACTCTCCATCTAGAGGAGAAGTATTCTGTAATGTGATAAAACTATTCTCTGACCAACCTGTACACTGGTAGAGCGTGATAGCTGCATCACAAGACTTAGCAGGACCTAAACACTAATATGGAATATGCATGTATTTTTTTATATTTTCATTCGATAGTTAACATCACTTTATAATAGTAAAACAGTATTCAACGCCATAAAAGTAATTTAAGGTATTTAAAAAACAAGTTGAAAATAGTCAACCGAAACGGCCACTTTAAACGCCTGCCATTTTGGCGCGCGTGGTGTGACGTCATGGTCTATTACTCACAGACAAAACTCCACTGAGTGGTATTGACAATTTTGTCGTCACAGTACGTGACTTAATCGTCTGCATAAATACGCTCGAACCAATAGTGTCGCGTTTCAAATGTAATCAAAAATATTGATGGAGATATAATTTTGATGTATTAAAGTTTATTAAAAAAAAATTACCCTCATTTGAATCACATTCATATTCACATAATAAATATTTGAGGACTTCACACACAGCGTTTCGTCGTATTTTCGATTGACTTCATCCCTTATTTCACTCCCTTGAGAATTATTATTGCAACAAAATGTAGCCTACGTCCTTCCTTGGGATGCAACTTATCTCCTTGCCAAATTTCATCAAAATCTGTTCAGCAGTTTCAGCGTGAAAAGGTAACAGACAGACAGACAGAGTTACTTTCACATTTTATGATATTAGTATGGATTCTCTTATTGGTGTTGAGTAGAAATGTTTTGTGCATGTTACAGGGAGGTCAGCTCTTTATTGTAAAATCATTTATTTATAATATTATAAAATTGAAAAGTCTTAGTTTGCTTGAAATTACCGGCGTAAAGCTCAAAACGCAACGATAGCGCGTACTAACTTTACCTGTGCTGCCATCTAGTACGAAAGTTTGTAACGATGTTTGGATGTTTGTGCCTCAATCACGCCTAAACGGCTGAACGGATCTGAACGAAACTTGGAATATACATAGTACCTGTACTGGATTAACATATAGGCTATTTTTTATCCGGGTACCACGCGAGCGAAGCCGCGGGCGGCAGCTAGTCATTTATAACCAGACTGCATTCACTGCTGGGTATAGATAAGCCTTGCTTTAGCTCTTGCTAATTTTATGTTCCTGCCTTAATCTAGTCCACTGAGGTCAAATCAAAATATACAAAACTCATTGTAAGACTGTAGAATAAATTCAGAGTACCTATTTGATCAAGCAAAGTAAGAAAATTGGGGCATATAAGTAGGTCAATGGGGTAACCCAGATAAGCTGTATGCATTATGCTGAAAGCTTGTTTAGTAGGAAAATAATGTCTACAATCCCATTTGAACATCACTAGCTTGCTTTTCCATTGCATGGTGAATAGAAGTAGCTATGCTGTTCAAAGTCATTAACTAGGTATGTGTATTCCATTTGTAATCCAGAGATACTTCTGAAAGAGTGTGCACTCAACATTATTATGCCTTTTGTCTCAATTCTTTGTTCAAATAACATCTCATCATAATCTAATCATTTTCATTGTACAATAGTTTATATGCATACTAGACATAAGCATAAGACATAATAAAAATTGTTATTGGAAAAAAAGAAATAAACTTTATTATTATTATTTGAGTATGATTAAAAATGAATAGGTATCCAAACTTGTTTGTAATAATATTAGTAGGATCCTGTGATTGTTGTGAGGAACATATTTCAAATAAAAATTTCGCTTATGAAGGCTTTCTAAATGACGTCTTTGCCCTTCTGGATATTTATTTATCCTTAAACTTATAATAGAAAACCAAGCCACAAGACCGTAGTGAAACAACAAAGGAAATTCACAAAGGTACATCTTCACTATAGATCTTATATAGCTTAGTCACATGAATAAAATCAATTACTACACCCGAAGCAATTACTCCTAATAGTGGTACCTATGTCTTTAGAGCTTCACTCGCTATAGAAATCCTTGACACACCTGCATAAGGGCGTGAGGGAGGGGGGCCATCTAATCGAGGAAGGGAGGGGGAGTAGCATTCGACCGAGGGTGGCGTCAGACGATCGTCAGAGCTTGCAGGATGCAGACGTGCATTCAGCTCGCGTAGACCCTGTTGCTTTCTAACAAAGAAATTTGAAGATAGAATTTTCAAAATTTTGTGGAAATAATTTAGATTCTAAGTGAAATTATAGTGATTGTTTAATTTTATTCCGCGATGCCTGTGAGTGATATTTTTAGGAATTTGAAATTTATATTTATGTATAAAAAAAAATTGAATTTATAAGGACATTTGGTTTAAAATTTTGTAAATTGTGTTAAACATAAAAATGTTTCCATCGCAATACAAAATCATCATGTATGGTGAACCGTAAGTAAAAAAAACCGAAAAAATCAATAGTAATACAAAATATTGTGACTAATTTAAATTTAAATAAAAACTAACCTAAACTTAGAGTTGCATGTAAGCTATTTTACAGGTTTTTCATTATTTAAATTCAGAATTTCATTCATATCCGTTCAGCATTATTTGATTTAATAAAAAATATGTTCACAAATTTTCTGTTGTACAATATTAGGATAGAACAATTTGACTGATTGATATCACGCGACTAGTTTGTGACGTCATCTGGAGTCATTACTTTATTAGCAACTAGTTCAAGGAAATGTTAACGTATCCGGGCCACGGGTTATCACGCTCCATCCAGCTACAAAAACTGCCAAATGCCGATAGCAAGAGCATTTCGCAATTTGACTCATATGCCTTCGTGATAGAGTTCATTTTTTGTTCATCTTTCAATAGTATTTCTTCCTATTGATATTTAAATTTTTTCCCCTTTGTGATAGCCATCTTAGGTAGTCTTGTAGTACTTGTTTATCGCTCGTTTTGTTGTTAGTACCTACTTCTACTGCTCACTTCACTACTTCTTTCAGTACACTTGACAGATGTTTTCAAACTTTTCAGGTTTCCTCACGATGTTTCGCTTTACCATTTGAGAGTACTGGTTTAGCTCATAATTTTTCGAACAGGAAAATCCATTGTTACATGATAGTACTTTCCATTCTGTGGGGATTTATTCTAAAAATAACAATTCTTAGTTTAAACTATTGCTTCTATTTTGAAACTTGTTCATGAAATTTTGTCAGTGACTGAAGCCTGATGTGGGGGTGTTCCAGAAACTTATGAACGGATTCTGAAAATTATTCTGAAGACATTAATTTTAGCTTCGCGTGGTATTTGAATAAAAAGCAGGTCCAGTTTAACATGGTTTAATATCACGCCTGTTTTCCATAGGGGCAGACAGAGAGTAACTAGTTTGTAATAATTGTAACTTTTCGCCTGTTTAAAGTGCACGAAGCCTTTGAGGCGCTCTTTAAATCCTTTCACCACACTGTTTTGAAAGAACTTTGAGAACACAAGTAGTGTTTTCGCCTGTGTCATCGCACAGTACAGCTAGTTTTTGATTCTGGGTTATTTAAAGACGCGCACAAAGCAATAAACAGTTGCCCAAATGTTATTGCGTCTCAAGCGGCCTACTTGCTCAATTTGCTTTTCTACATGTGTACATGTACATATAGTCGACAAATCGTTTCGTCATCTCGATTTGCGTAGAACTATTGCTACATTCTTTGTCACTTATGTCATTATTATTGATTGCCGTAGTGAACATTATGGCAATCAATGGTAATACCAAAATGGTAAATATCAATTGATGATATAATATGTCATTTTGTCCCAATTTCGGCATTGTTCTATCTAGCCGGGCTAATTGAATACAGATAGATTCTTTTTTTAATGATCATCTACGTTCAACACACAAATATTTGTCTAGGGTGGGAATTGTATCCAAACGCCCAGAAGACAAAGCTTCTACTAACAGAAAATCATTGATTTCAAATTTTCTTTGGATTATTCAGATGCGATGAAAGGATCTGAATAATCCAAAAAAGCCGTCACGCCGTCACTGCTTGATTGAGGCTCATACATCCAATCTAGCTTCTTCACAAACTTTGTAATATCAGAACATAGAATGCGTCCAGCTGCTTCTCTCCCCGAGCATGTCGTAAAAGTCGACTAAGGGATAGTATCCTCCAACATGATGAGATACAATAAGCAAGTATTCCCAAGGAGGGTTGACGTCAGGCAGGCGACCGGTCATAAAACACCTTAGCCAAAACTCTACAGCAGGTGTGCAGACCTCATAGAGTGGGATAAGGGCAGGAAGATGATGAATGTGATCATTAGGCATGCTAACTAAATATTTATGTTTGAAAGGACGCCGAGCTCGCCGCGCCGACGGTCGAGAATGTCCGCGTGGTGGTGCGGGTGCGGCCGATGGAGCAGCGAGAGAAGGCGGATGGCTCGTACAACTGCGTATCGGTTGACCAAGCGAACCACACAGTCGCTGTTACAAGGAACAACGTGACTCCGCCAGAACCTCCGAGGATTTACGCTTATGACGCTGTCTTCGATGCGGACACTAGTCAGGTACGTGTAACAGGAGCCTGTAGTCCCTGCGTATGACGGACCTCGTGAACGACACAGTCGCAGTTAACGCGGATAACCCAGGTACGTCCGGTCCAGTTCTAGGGCTCGTCAACAAAGGCCTGTGATATACTATACTGATGGAATTCTCCTATCAAGAGTATTAAAGACAACCGAATATAACATTGTATCAATTAAAGAAGTATAAGCGATATACATATTTCTGATCCCGCTCTTGAATTCCGTTTCGTATTAGAAACTACGACTAGGTAACTCATGGTAGCACGACATCCAGGCGCGTAAGAAATATTTGCAGGAAACATTTGCCCAGCGGCGCACGCGTCCGTCTTCAAAAAACTTTCAAGGAATAACTGTAATTTCAACTATTTTGAGAAGTCGCAGAGAAGCTACGCACATTGTAACTAGCTAATACCTATTAAAAATTCACAAACCATAATATATGTAGTAACTTGTTTCATAGTAAATAACCTTCGAATCTGGAACACAGATCTAAAGTACTTGATACAACTTCTATCTTCAATACTTTAGCCTCGCGCATAATAAGGCCGACTAATGATTCTCAATTATCAACATTTAACCTTATTACCTACTTGCAACGTTCAATTTGCCATACGACATTCTATTGGTCGGCGGCACGATACCGCCTCTAGATCTACGGCTATGTTTGCATTCAAGAGCTGAAGCTGGACCTAAGTACTCGTATGACTATGTTTCTGGCAAAATAAAAATTACATTTCATAATATCGTTTTTACAAAATAAATTGGTCTTAAGAATAAGAAAAAAATCGAAGTTAAAAATTATTGTTGTATAAATGTTTATTGATTAGCGATAGCGATAACTTAACCTAACATAACAGGTTTAAAAACTCTTCTACCCAGTAATTTCCGTATTTTTTATGAATAAGTATATTATAGTCAGTGACGGATTAACCCTTAATCAAATTAAGCAATTGCCTAGGGCATCACGTCTGAGGGGGCACCAGAAGAAGCACAAAAAAAACCGTCCTTAGGGCATCACGTCTCACTCTCACGCCACCAAAAACCACACCAAAAAAAGTTTCTAGGACTAATTTGAAAATTCGCGTGTTTTAGTTCGCGATTCTAGTTGACATACGGATAGGGGGCCCACAGGCATGGATTGCTTAGAGCATCAAGTAGTCTTAATCCGTCACTGATTATAGTAGATGGTGTTATTGTGAGGGCGCCATCCATAATGCGTATGGAGCTATGTATCCTGAGAGTGTTTCTGTAACCGCCTACGTTTGTCAATATAGCCGCGGCCGATGACGTAAGTCTTTGTTAGTTCGTAACACGACCTTGGCTGGCATTCGATAAAACGAGCCACTTCCTCTGTGTGAATGATAAAATTTTATTCGTAGTTATAATTATACATACATGTACTTGCATAGAATAAACTATCTTCCGCCGTGGCTTCGCTTACGTGGTACATAGATATCAAGCCCGTATCCCTAATGGGGTGGTCAGAGCCACAAGTAATCATAAGAAAACCTGCAGCCACTGCTGATTCTAAGTCCCAAGATGGATTTGGTGAACCATGGTGACAGGTGAACTGGCAGACGAGGGCATTGGATCGTCCTGACTGGCGGAAATGGGGGGGAATCCCTTAGCCCACAGCCCAACTATGGGATAATATAGGCTAATAGTAATAATAATGATATTTTACTCCAGCTCACGTGCTATTTATTTCAAAAGTTTCAAAGACTCGTTCAAAACAGGTTTCGTTACGCCGTGATTGAGTAACCAACATCCTTATATCCTCAAACTTTCGCATTTATAATATTAGTAGGTACCTACACCAAGTCCCATTGGGCGTCGCTGTGTAAAACACAGAGTTTTACCTTATCGCTAAAAGCGATCTCTTGCAGACAACCTTTGGATGGAATTTTTGCAGTAATGGCAAACTTCCAGTTTTACTGTAACAAATTTATTCATAGATTCACTTAAATAATGTGTTACATGTGTTTGTGTACTTTAAATAACTAACATTGGACGTCTCCCGCACGTGTCCACACTCGCATTTGTTCACGATACTGCGCCGATGTGGCGCGACGCTCGCAAACAAAACTAGCAAGTTCTGTCAAAACGTGCTTGCGTCGCGTCGACACATTAAAGCAAATGTGGTTTTCGGTCCTTCGCTCATAGGTTATAAATTTGCCACTCGCACGTGACTCGTGGCGATGCGAGCGTAGGCATGCACGGCGGGCGAAACATTGTCAGTTTCTGAAAGATTTTCACACGTGAATCCCCTAGGACTTGAAGCACAGAAGAATAGCTAACATGTCATGTACCCGCCATTCGTCTCGACCGGTGGTTACTATCCATCAGTCTTGTCGAATGGTGGGTGGGTGGGGTGTGCTACGTCGATGCAACGAAGAGAAGAATGAAGAGAAGAAGACAATCTGTTCATCAACTTTCTCCTTCCTGTTACACTAGCCATCGTTTTTGACTGTTTCAATTTAGAAACTGCTTGCAACGAAGTTAGGTAATAGCCATCAAGCCTTGACCTAGTCACTTTGTGTCTAACGAAGTATCTAAATATTACTACGAAAATGTGAAAACTGACTGTTTATCCTATTTTTGCAGTAGCGTTTAGCGATTGCGTTACACACAAAATGACTATACGTTTGGGTTATCATATTTTCCTTATCATTATAATACCACGATTACCCCACCACATCCTAACATATAAAGTTATCGGTGTCCCGATTTTGTAACACAATCGCATCGTTGTCGCAGAATTTTATATTTTTCGTCCCTTACACCAGAAAAGTACGCACTGCTATATGAACCGATTGCGATGACGACACGAATGTGTTACTGCCCGTTTCGTATATTCAACTAACTGACGACAAATCGTTCATTACCATAGCAACGTAGTTATGAAATCTCTAGTTTGACAAAAAACAACGTTGCTGATGCTAACAATCAACGTCCGTTAGTAGAACATGAGAATCGGTCGAAATTGCATCTCCATTTTACGCAAAGATATCTATTTTATCCCATGTCAAATTATGTATATTGGCTACACTATTACACCATGTCGTACGTGTTATTACGCGGACGCTGAAGCTCTATCAAAGGATAACAAGAAGAGAAGACAGAAGAAGGAAGACAATGGCGTAACGTTCTCATTGCACCTTGCATTGTTGTCGAGCCTGGCTAGCTGACTGGTCAGTTGGGCTCGCGGCTGGCAAGACATTAGGTTACTAATGCTTAATGCATCCGGAATGTTACGCCAACTAGCATCAATTGAGAAGACTAGAAGACTTGCTGTTACTGTAGATTTAACTATACTGTAGATTTGACGACCTCGGTGGCGTGGCGGGCGAGTGCTCGGCTGAGACGCAAGAGGCGCGAGTTCGATTCCCGCTACGGGAGAAATGTTTGTATGTTCTGCAAATATTTCTTCCGGGTCTGGGTGTTGAAGTATTATGTATTATAAGTATGTAATTACAAAAAAAAATGTATATGAGTATTCTATCAGCCATCTGGTTCCCATAGTACAAGCTTTGCTTAGTTTGGGGCTAGATGGCGCTGTGTGGAATGTCCACAAATATTTATTTATTTAACTATAGTTTGCGCCATGTAAGATGAACTCACGGGACAAGTTTGTTCGATGATACTGGATTTTCTATCTAAAATATGAATCATATTACGTGGCAGTGGCACGACCTTTTTATCTAAAATACATAGAACAATAAGCAGTTTTTCTTTAATCAACGCACAGGTCAAATTAGTGAAACTAGTGAGCTGTTTATTTAATATTATTAACTCATTTATTTTAGATTAAAATCCATATATCGTACAATTAAAAACATAAAAAATAACAAAAATATTCACACATTACCAATAACAAACTGATAAATTAATTACATTAATATTTTACAATTAAATTAAATAAACAAAATAAACATAAAATTAAGCTAGATCATAGGAGAAGTTAATATAAAAGGTAGCTTCATTTTATAGCGAAACCACCCACTGAGCCGAAATTCAACCCCTAAAATGGTGAAAGGGGGTGGAATGCGAAGTGCGATTTACTTGAAACTTCGTCTTATAATTTAAAGTATAAAATAATTTGACACATGTTTCAGGGTATAAATAACTCTTAAAAGGGGCTAAAAGAGTGTTAAAGTTTTTATAGATATTTTGTAATGGGTGGGTGCGATTGGCCCAAAATTTGGTTAGGATATTTTAAATTAAAAAAAAAATGTGTTTTGAAAAGGGTTATTTTGAAAACCCTGATCTTTTTCAAAATAACCATCAAAAAGGGACAAAATGGGGTGTTAAAATTCACACTACGCGAGCAAATCCGCGCGTCTATGCCCGTTACTGATAATCTAAATGAGTTTAAACTTTTTTCTTTTGGGTCTCCTTTTTCTTCACTACCCCGTTGCTTAACCGAACCAAGTCTCGATTCAAGAAGGCAAACTTCAGTCAAAAGTTGCCTTGTAATTTTTTTATTGCTTTTTTTTCGTAACGGTAAAAGTCCGGTTATCGAACGGGGAAGTGGGCGTGGACTTAATGTGTGTTTTATTGTAATAATGTCGCATTATACATATTAAAATGATAATTATGAAAGTTTCTGAGGATGTTGATGTATCTAAGAATGTTTATAAAATACCTATCTGTTACTGTTTGTTGAAATGTGCTTAAATTGATAAAATAAAATTGTATTATGATTTACTTAGAGCGAGCTCGTTGCGAGTTCGCAACTTGTGCGCAGCGAACACGCCGCGGGTCCGCAGCGAGCGCGCGGTGTGCGATCCGCGTTTTGTACATTCAGTGCCAGAATACCAACGTTTTAACCTCATTGACGCTGTGTCCGCTCACACTCGAGTCTTAGAATACGACTGAACGCGAGTGTACAAAATGGCGGCATTGTACAAAATGGCGGCGTGTTCGCCGCGCACTCGGCCCCCTTTCCACTCGCTCGCAACTTGACGACCTCTGTGGCGAGGCGGGCGAGTGCTTGGCTAAGGCGCAAGAGGTGCGGTTTCGATTCCCGCTGCGGGAGAAATGTTTGCATGCTCTGCAAGTATTTCTTCCTGGTCTGGGTGTTGTGTAGTATTTTATGTATTATAAAGTATGTATTTACAAAAAAGTATATATTCTATCAGCCATCTGGTTCCCTTAATACAAGCTTTGCTTAGTTTGGGGCTAGATGGTGATGTGTGATATTTTATAAAAAAAAACTCGCTAGTGTGATAAGGCCCTTCCACCCCTCTTTTTGGTCGGGGGTTAAAAACATAGAATGTTACTTTGATTGTTCCTTGTTGCGAGAGGTATAGCAACGTTAGCACTTTACGGAACCGGGTTTCCTAAATTGTTATTTAGGTAAATCTATTTGCTGATTGAAGTATACGTAGGAGGTGAACTGGAATAAAAATGCTATCTACTTTTGATCCGGTGCCATGCGTTCGAAGCCGCTGGCGTAAGCTAGTAGTAAAGCTATAAAATTTATTGCGATAAATTAACCTACGAGCCCGCGATTCTGACGTTGAGCTTCATAAAATTCTAATTATACCTCGTATCCACACAACGTGAATACATAACGCAGTAGTGGTGAACATTTTCACATTTATTTGCCAACTAGTGGAACGCCCTGATTTTTTTTTCAACAACCTTTATTTTCCCGCTGTTTTCTCTAGGGAGTCTAATTTCGAGAATTCCTTTCTAAGTGCGCCCTACACCGTAAGAGGAATATATCCTCCAAGTTTTATGTTTCTAGGCCTTATGGTTTAGGTTTCTCACTCAGTTTGAATACTAACTGGTTTCGAATAGCGGTGAACTAATTTTTTTGCGCTATTTGGGCAGCAACCCTAATTTGGGATAGTATCCTCCAACATGATGAGATACAATAAGCAAGTATTCCGAAGGAGGGTTGACGTCAGGCAGGCGGCCGGTCATAAAACATCTTAGCCAAAACTCTTACAGCATGATCCAAGGATCATGCTGTGCCGACCCCACATACAGTGGGATAAGGGCAGGAAGAGGTTGATTTGGGCAGCAGCACACTTGATGTTTAGAGGTTTACCCCCGAATACTCAAACGCATCTCAAAGTTGAGCACGTTTCAAATGACGATTTTTTGACAGATTTTCATCAGAAACTGTCACAAAACCGTGAGTTGAGACGTGCTCAACTTTGAGTCGCGTTTGAGTATTCGGGGATTAGAGTACCTACTCTCATAGATATCGCTATAAGTGTTTTAAAATTGAAAATAAGAAATCTTGCAAATCCAAGAAAAGATAGTGTATTTCATCCAAAAATATTGTTAAACACGGAATTTCCAAACACTATAACATCCAGTCTTATGGTACTCGCGTATTATCTGTAACCTTTCTTAGTGCAGCCCTTATACCAAAAAAGGAATATACCCTCGAAGTTGTATGCTTGTTTAACTTATGGCTGGCGTTGTCAGCGAGCCACTAACGTAAGTTTGTTCAGATGTGTGTGTGTACGACCATCGGATGATGTGTCTACCTATGTCGAGTAGCTACGGCAAGGTTACTTGTGCAACTAGAAGGTCTTAGGAGTGGGTGGAAGCAAGGTAACCTCCATCACGCGATCGTTACGTTGCCCATTATCCTAGGCGACAAACGCGACGTATAAAATTCAGCTGTCCTGTTAATATTATACGTACGTTGATGATGTGAGGATGTGCTTCGAATCGTCTCGGGTACTGCAGCGTCTTGTTAGTGTAGGCAATAGGCTTCCTGATGCTGTACAAATCGTAGCTCATTATAGCAGATATCATCGATCAACGCGCGGCCTAAACCATCCTTGAAGCATAAAACTTGGAGGTTCCATTTATGGCGTAGGAGTGCACTAAGTAAGGAATCCCGAAATTCAACTTCTAGAGAACGCTAGAGTGATGAACATGAATGTGGATGGTTAAACTGCTAGAGGAAGGCTAAAGAAAAGATGGATGGATTGTGTGAAAGACTACATGCGTGTGAAAGGAGGAGTACTGAGATGACGAGTGATAGGAGAAGATTGAAGAGGGAAACATGTTGCGCCGACCCCACGTAGGGGGATAAAGAAAATGAACTAGAGAATGCCACGGGAAAATGAAGTATGAAGTTTGTAGGAAAAAAAAACTCAAAGCAGACAAAGTGGCGGGACGTATCTCTAGTAATTACGTACACACACAACCCTCCCTTTGCTTCACGTAGTCGGGATTATCCTTATGATTTCAAAGAATGAGTTCTCCGATTGCGTTTGCCGTCAGATAAAAAGTAGGAGCGATGGAAAGTCCCCATCTAACGCTGGAAATAAAGTTTGTATACTGCGAACCAAAGGTACACCTTGGCTCGTCGTTGCGCAAGCGACCTTGTCGCTACTAAGTATGAAATGGCCTCGTGACGAAACCTAGCCTCGCACAATGCTTACTATTATAGCGTTGGATTTACTGGGCCGAGCTAATTTTGTTGTACAGTACAGCAGCGAATAGTTTGAGTTAGTTAAAACAATTTTTTATGTGGCATAGTAAATGTTCAAGTAACCATTTTCATCATAAACTAAAGCCTTTACTATCTGGATAGATAGAAAATTCTTTATTGTACACAAGAAAAACATACATAGGCGAACTTAATGCTAATTATCATTTTCTTCCAGCTAACCTTTGTGTAGTTTATAGAAAAAATGAAGGTAGCGCTTTGTAGAAAAGTTACAAGAAAAATAATTATTATCATAAATGAATACAAATAATATATACCTACCTAATATAACACATAATATACAAAAATACCTACAGGTGCTCAATTTTGATGACTGTTCTGCAGAGCAAGATAATGATGATATACCTACGGTACTTTAGACTTGAAGATTCCCATGTATGAGGCTTGGCGTTTTTGCATTGGAAGAGAGTTCCACAGACGAACCGCAGTAACAGTAAAGGAGTCGGTGTAGAAACTTGTGTTATATATTTTTTGTATATTTAAGAGTTTTTTAGGTGATTCATACAGGGTCAGTAAGCAACTTTTGCTTATTATATTAACGGGACGCTGCACTGCCTCGGAAGATTTAAGATGCAGTAGGCTTGTCCAGCAATCCGTTCTCCCAGCTTAGTCCGCCTTATCCACAATATGACATCGTCAATACGTATGGTGAGTCACGGCTTCTGGAGATCATCATCATCATCTTCCTGCCCTTATCCCACTCTATGTGGGGTCGGCACAGCATGAACCTTGGATCATGCTGTTTATGACCGGCCGCCTGCCTGACGTCAACCCTCCTTGGGAATACTTGCTTATTATTACTTACACGGCTTCTGGAGATATTCGAAATAAAAAACATCGAATGTTAATGAACTTCTGTTCTTGAGTGTACGTTAGCATTTCCAGTATTTATGGCATGTATTCTGAAACAGCTCAGGCGTGGATCAGACACGGCTAAAGGATTATTTGAACGTGACACAATTTGTACTCTAGGGAAATTTTATCTAGCGTGACACTTCGGTAGTGTCGTTTAATTAGTTTCTTCTGTAACACTATCCTACGATGTCTGCTGTGTCATAAATAAATAAATAACACCCAACAGCGATATACACAATCACCCCACACTAGGATTCCCTGTGTCGTGGGTATCATTAACTACGAGTACCATGCCACAACACCCAGACCTGGAAGAAATATTTGCAGAACATGCAAACATTTCTTCCGCAGCGGGAATCGAACCCGCGCGTCTTGCGTCTCCGCCGAGCAATCGCCCGCCACGCCACCGAGGCCGTCAGATTGGAAATTAGATCATCCGGTACTAGCCAAAACTGGCTAGTGCCCGAGTAAAAAGCAAACCGCCACACAACCGTGTGGCGGTTTGCTTTTTACTCGGGCAGCGCTGTATCTCTGCACTACATGTTGTATCGTGTATTTCTTTGACTGTTTCAAGACTTGATGGATTTTGATAAATGAGGTGTCTATGAGGGTTGTATAGTAATTATATCTACTCGTATATCAGTAGATTCAGGTATTTTTCTCTCTCTATAAAACATAAGTGACACAAATCATTTGCTGGGTATGCCAGAGGCCAAAATAGAATAGAAATTGAAATGTTTTATTCAGAACATATTTTATAAGACAGAAAATGTACCTACGATTAAACTACAAAAGTTATAAAACTGTGTCGTAGTTTCAACGCCCAAAACCGCCTTAACTTAAACATGGTTCTGCTTATTAAAATCTATATTATTTGTACAAGGATATAATATCTAGGTAGGTAAAAATTAAAATCTGAACTATTGATTAAGTAGTAATTACTAACTGTGAAATCAAACGTATGCGTGTGTGAGTGTGTGTGACTGAGTGTGTGTTTGTGTGGGGTGTGTGTAGTGTAAGTTTTATGGGTGTTCCTTAAGATAGTCTACGAAAGTGTGGTTAATATTAGATAGAACTACTATAATTTAGGAGTTGACAAGTCTTTTGTATCTTCGTAAGAAAGGGACAGAAGCCAATGGTGGCATTTAAGTTTACATTGAGGTTGAGATGGTAGATTTTGAGGATTTTATTGACTTTGTTGTAGAGGCCAGGACTCCAGTAGTTTAAATGACGCTTGGCTACAGCAGTCCTACGAGATTCTATTTTACAAACTGTCAGTTTGGCGTTTTACGGTACAGAGTTTCTGATCGAATTTTGTGTGCTTGCGTAGAACAGACGCAAATGCCTTATCTATCCATCAGTTTACAGCTGGTGACATCTATTTATTTTCTTGGTAAAGGCGTTTCATCTATCACGCCATTTCTTGCGGTCTTGAGCTAGTCAGATCCAATGCTCTCCTACTGCCTTCAAAAGATCGTCTGACCCATCGGGCAGTGTGGTCTGCCTCGGGATCGCCGCAAATCTGAAACTTACAAAATAAATAAACAAAAAATGTAAAAACATTTTATATCTAAATATATTAAGCTCTTACGTTACTGACTGACAATAATCCGTAAGTTCTTAATTCATAATCATATTCGCAGGAATGTAGGTACAATAGTTATTGGTTACATAAGAAGGATCCAGTACATTCTACCTTGTCAAGGCGTGCAAAGTTTAACAGTCCTTAGGCATGAGATACTGTTCCGCTTATGTCGTAAGGGTGCAGAAAGGAATTCCCGAAATTCAGCTCCTTGAGGACATAAGTATAGTTAAAATGATGTTTGTATGAAAAAAATAAAACGCGAATAAATTTGTAGGTCGTTTCACTATTGCAAAAAAAAATAAAAAAAACTGCTTTCTTGACCATCTGTGCGCAGTATCAAGTAGGCACTTGACCAAATTTCGCACCCTAGCAAAAGACTTTAAAGTTGGGGGTCTGGCCCATTCTATTTTTCAACCTATTGCTTTATTGAATAGGATTTAAATTCCATTGATCGACGTCTATTTGTCCAACGGGTTCTTTCTAAAGACTTCGTCAGATTTAGGGTTTCGGATACAAAGTCCATTCAAGTTTATTTAAATATATAAAACTCTTCGGTTACTCATTGACTGACATTCAACGCACAGTCTAAACTAAAGGCCCTAGAAGCCTCCAACTTGGGGAGTATATTCCTCTTATGGTGTAAGTGTGCGCTATGAAAGGAATTCCCGAAATTAAACTCAGCGGGAAGCTCGTCTCTTATATATATGTATATATTAATTAATTTTAAAATTAAGCGTAAAAATAAAATCTGCTTTTTCTTTAGGGTTTATTTATGATTTGTTTCTTTTTTTTTCTTTTATTATTTCCTTATTGTTGTTATTTTTATGTTTTTATGTGAGCACGTCCTCGGTAATGTTTGTTACTTAGTTTATCCGGCTCTCCGGCGTGGGTTGTTTCAACCTGCACATGCTGAGTTGGGACCAATTTGCAACTGTTCCATAATTATATTACATAGTTAGTTTAATTTTAGTTTGTTAATAGTTTTAGTTGCAAATAAATGATTCTGATTCTGAAGATACGTTTGCAAGAAAAAAAACTCAAGGCAGACGAAGTCGCGGGTTGTTCTACTAGTTCGATATTATTTTCCTTTTTGCAAATTCTTTTTGTTCGCGTCTCAGTGTAACTGTTATTTCTTTGTGTCTGAGAGTTACTATTAACCCTTCAGCACAAAAGGTCGGGTTCGTAGTATTTTTAATGCTATAGTAAGTAATACAAAATAATAATGCTCGAAGGGTCGACGGCATCAAATAGGGTCATAGTTTCTGGATGCGTGAGGCACAGGATCCGAATCTACCGGAATGAATAAATAAATAAATATTTGAGAACATGTCACACAACTCCATCTAGTCCCAAACTAAGCAAAGCTGGTACTATGGGAACCAGATGGCTGACAGAATACTTATATACATTTTTTTGTAAATACATCCTTATGATACAATTAGCTGCCGTCCGCGGCTTCGCTCGCGTGGTACCCGGATAAAAAATAGCCTATATGTTAATCCAGTACATGTACTATGTATATTCCAAGTTTCATTCAAATCCGTTCAGCCGTTTAGGCGTGATTGAGGCACAAACATCCTCACAAACTTTCGCATTTATAATATAAGTAAGATATTACAAGACCCAGATGAAATATATGCAGAGCTTGCAAATATTTCTCCCGCAAAGGCATCGATCCCGCGCCTCTTGCGTCTCAGCCGAGCATTCGCCCGCCACATCACAGAGGTTGCCGAATGAAAGAATGGCGGATACAAAGGAAGACCATCTGTGGGATGATGATTAAGATGAGAGAATATTAGTAGGAAGTAGGATATAGTATCACTTTTTTCCACGATTGTCAACTAAATAACGAATAAACTACATGACCCGGAATAACAATTTACTTTTGGGTCCAACTACCTACTACGCGAACTAGGCCGCTGGCTAAAGCTATTTCATATGGGTACTTATTTATCATTCTCTATAAGCAAAAGAATCATCAAATTGGTTACCAATTGTCGGAGCGGTATCATGTAACATTCAACATGATAAAAAAATTATAGCGAATTGACTACCTATGTAATGTACCTCCTCCTTATTGACATACCGATGGTCTCTATTAACAATGCCGGATATGCATATTTACCAATATTCACTTTCTTACGTGAATAGGATCTAAAAAATTCTATGGTATACAATATTTTGTTTTATTGAAAATCATGATTATTTCGCCAGTTTTTTGTTAATATTGTCGGTAGTTATAACTTTGTCCCCGCAACAATGTGGTTAGTGCGTACTGAAGGAACTGGCGCGCCGGTAAGAATTGGTAAAAAAGTATATCCGACATTGTTAATAGGGAACATCGATACATATCATACGGTGGGCAGTGCCAAAGTAATCATAAGAAAACTTGCAGCCACTCTTGATTAAAAGTCCCAAGATATATATGGTGAACCATGGTGACAGGTGATCAGCCCATCGCCCATATAGATGGTCCATCATGTTGGAGAAGATACGAGTACTATTCGTATTTGAAGTGAGTAAAAACAGGTCATTTCGAATCGAACGAGAGACTTCCTGAAACATGAAGCGATATCTATGCAGCGACCAGATCGATAGCGGCGCGAGGGTTGCAGCGCATCGGGTACCCCCCCAACCCCATGGGGTGGGGGGTAACCCCCTATACCCCACTGGCACAGTTGGACGACCACGCCTTGTTTTAGGAGGGCGGGGCTATGAAAAGACCAGGATGTTTGTCTGACCGAGCAGAAAACTTTATCATCTAAAATTGGTGGATTACCTACCGACAATCAAATTACTGACGGCCTCTGTGGTATGGCGGGCGAGTGCTCGGCTGAGACGCGAGTGGCGTGGCTTCGATTCCCGCTTTGGGATAAATGTTGGCATGTTCTGAAATTATTATTTCTTCATGGTCTGGGTATTGTGGTACAATGGTAGGTAAGGTACTCGTGGTTTCTGATATCCACGACACAGGTAATCCCAGTGTGGGGTCAGCAGACATACTCGTATGTATGTGACTGTTGGGTATTGAACTCAAACCTAAATTCAGAAAAATTCTGTATTTTTACTATAACCTATAACTTTGATGTCCGTCCAATAACGTTAGACATTACGAATTTCAGTTTTAGAATTTTGCATATAACATTTATACACAGAATACATGCGGATTCAAATTAGAATAATTAAAGTTACAAAATCAGACTCTTTATTATATGCGTTCACTGGTTAACGTAATCGATTTCAACTGTCAAATTTCCGACATACTCGTATTGTGAATTGTAACAGTTATACAATTATAGAGGTTTGACTTGACAGATTAAAACCAGTAATGCCATTACGAGTACTAATGTACCTGTATTGTAACGTTCTACTAGATATTATGTAGGTCACCTGTCACCATGGTTCACCATATCCATATTGGGACGGAGTGGCTGCAAGTTTTATTATGACTACTTGTGGCTCTGCCCACCCCATTAGGGATACGGGCGTGATAATATACATACATCCATACATTATGTAGGTAGGAGATCTTATTTTTAAGCTGGCCTGCGTATTTTTATCGTCATTTACAAAAAATAATTTAATAATCAAAAAGGTTGAAGATGGCAAATGCCAAAAACATGCGATGCCAAAAAGAAGCTCTGCTCATTTTTATTCCGCTTCATATTCTGTTAGCTCGGTCGGCTCAATTGTTGTTCAATTACGTCGACAGATGGCAACATGGGTTCGAAGGACGTCGGTGAAATTATAACAGGAAATTCCAGAAAATACTTGATTCGACCGGATTTCTGCGCTCTTTGTCTCCGAGCCGATGCTAACGTTACCGAACTAAAATAAAAATGAAATACCGTTTATTTAGATTAATAAATAAAATATTTACGGACATTTCACACAGCACCATCTAGCCCCAAACTAAGCAAAACTTGTACTATAGGCACCAGATGGCTGATAGGATACTCTTATATTTTTTTTGTAAATACATACGGAATAATTATTTGCAGAACATACAAACATTTCTCCCGTAGCGGGAATCTAATCCGTACCTCTTGCGTCTCAGCCGAGCACCCGTCCACCAAGCCACCGTTGTCGTCAAATGGCAAAGGCCTCCTCCAACTGCTTTCACGTCTTACTCTTCCTGGCAACTCTTAACAATGTTTATCCTGCTGTATCATCATCTTCCTGCCCTTATCCCACTCTATGTGGGATCGGCACAGCATGATCATTGGATCATGCTGTAAGAGTTTTTGCGTGAAGGAGTAACAAACATCCATACATACAAACTTTCGCGTTTATAATATTAGTAAGGATATAGTAAGGGTTGTGAATATGATTGTGATTGTGATTGTGAAGTGATATGATAAGAAGTGAGGATAAGGAAGATACTATCAAGGAATTTCATTACCTTATCTATATTTATCGTGTCATCGTAATTTGATAAGGTGCCTTGTACATTTAATAGGTAAACTGAATAGGTATATGCCTGCAAGGAAATTCAGTCTGCCATTGTGTTAGGTGTGTAGGTTTAGACTAACTCCCGTATGCGGCTTTCGCCGAGAAAAAGAAGCCTGTTATAAAAATGTATTAAGAGAACCCAGTTTTTCACAATCTCACACCAACAGTTAAATGAAAATAAAAATATTTTAATGCACTTTGAATCGTTTTTTAATAATATACAACGTGTAACATAATGTCCCTATAAGCCCGAAACGGGGGTGTTCTATACGTCATTGCGAACAACGTTTGTTCAACGACTTTTAAAATTTCAAAGGTTTTCATTCATGAAATGTCTCTTAAACTTTGCTCCAATACGTAACTTGACACAACATGAGGCATCCCTATTTACAGCTGTTTTTTGACCTTTAAGTGTGAACTCTAGATGAAACAGGTAACAGAACAGACACCATTAGTAAAATGCCTACCTACTTACCTAATAACGAGGTGACCTTGGTATTTATTGGTAATTAAAATGTAAGGTCACATCACGACTAAAATCCCTAGGCACCGTAAACATCCTTTCAGATCTCTTTGTTAAGTACCTAGTATAGGAGATAGGTACCTTACCTACTCAATTTTGTACCTACCTACTCGGGCCTTAAAAGTATCCTCAGTGGGTGCCAAGGAGTATGAGAGGATGTCTACCGTGCCTGAGGATAAAGCCGTGATACCTACTCAATTTTGTACCTACCTACTCGGGCCTTAAAAGCATCTTGAGTAGGTAGGTAACAAGAAGTATGAGAAGAGGTCTACCGTGCCTGAGGATAAAGCCGTGACCCTATTCCACTTTAGTTTTTCCAACGATGTATTATTCCAATATTCATTGGAGCATTTTTCAATGCAATTTTGTACCTACCTACTTGGGTACTAAAGTCAAAGGTTGTGACTTATCTGTCTTACTAATCTTCATTTTCATCGTGAACAGCCTATTTGTCATTGGTTGCATTGAAACAATAACAACAATAAGTGGGATGGCACCTCGCCCTAATTGGCTGTCGGTGCCTTTGCTACATTCAAAATCCGCAACCGTCAACCGACACCGCACCGCAAGCGTTTGTTTAATAAAATCAAATTGGTTCCGTAGGTTTATTTGTTTTTTACTTTTCTTGATTGAACTACGTAATTGTTGGTAGGTTATTATGTAAGTAGGTAGGTACCTAGTAGCAAATGGGGATGGAGCACATGGTAGCATATTGGTATGAACCCCGCCTTCCCATCCTTAAGTCGTGAGTTCGAATCTATGGATTTTTCGATTCGAAATTTATGTGTGCAATATCAATGCTCTCAAGAGGTGAAGGAAAACCTCGTGAGGAAACCAGGCATGTCATAGACGTGTGTCAAAGTGTACGAAAGGAACCTTCAAGGTGCACTCTAATCCTTCCACCACACTGGTTCAAAAGAGCTAGCGACACGGACACGACGACAGTAGTAGTAGTAGTAGTAGATGTATGGTGAAGTTTTTTTTCCTTTTTTTTTCCCAATCGGTATTTAGTGGGTTACCCCAGACAAGGAACCCTAAAAATTCGGCTTTCGGCAATAGGTACCTACTTTTGGTCGCAAAACAGATCGGTTTTTATCAGTCGCAATTAGCATTCGTTCCTTGCAACAACTGCAACAAGCAATCTCTCGGTTTGCGTAACTAATTAACGATACGATGTCGGCTTTGTACTCAAACGGTGAGTATTATGATATGGTGTTGTGTGTGTGTGTTAGTAGCTACTTAGTAGCGGCGCGTCAGCTCTACAGAGAGCGTTATCCAGGGCGGCCATTGCCATCTTACGGGCTATTTTCTGGGATTGGTGAACCGTCTTCTCTCGACGGGATCTTTCCACGGCGGCGCACCAGTGAGGGAAGACCGGGAATTCGGTGGTGTTGTACGTACTGTGTGTGTCAACAGTGATAAAATTCAGTGATAGGTAGGTATGATGATAGGTACCTAACCTATCACCCTACCTAGTAGGTACCCCATTAGTACCTAGCTTACTAATAAAAAATGACAAAAATAATTTTGTGATTGTGAATGTGAATGTGTACCAGTAATACCAACCTAGGTACCTACATACCTACCTAATACCTACCATGTCAATTAGCCGTGTTCCGAGCCAACCAAGAAGAAGGGAGAAAAGGTATAACTTAACTTTTCCTGTACCTAGGTCCTTAGGTAACTACCTAGGTAGATGTAGGTAGGTAGTTGTTTTTTTATGTGTGAAAGATATCGTGATTTTAATCTTCGACTTTAATTTCTACGTAGAATTAAAAAAATTGCAAATTCTTACGAAAACTTTGGTGATTACACCTAGGTACTTTTTGAAACTTGCCGCGCGTTCAATTGTCTGCGTATGTGTGGGTCCGACGCGATAGGAGGGTGCGCGTGTGTTTGTTACCTACGCAAATGGTAAACAAGCACATAGGGTTGTCACAAATTTCTCATGAAATAATTTGTTTTTAATTGTATTGGAATTTCAAATATGATGTATTGAACTTTTGCACACGTCAATGTATTCAAGTGCTCGGTCTGAATACACCCCTTTCGGGCTTATAGGGACATTATGTTACACGTTGTATATATATTTTTTTTTCGGACGGAATATAATGCTTTGGGTCTCAGATGACCGCTGGCAGCGTTACCGGGCTTTGGTGAGCGCAGAGGGCGCGACACCGAGAAAAAAGGTTTTTGTGGCAACTAGCGCAAGGAGTTAATAATAATCAAAATGAAGTTTTCTTCTAATATAAACTTGCCGTGGGACTCCCCGTAAATTATTCCAGCTCAAAGTATCAGGGGAAGTTTGAAAGTAGCGCCAGTGACAGAAAGATGGAGTAATAAGCTAACGTGGTAAGGGCTTCGTCATAAGAGGGGATGAAAGTCATGTTGCGAGGAGAGTTATAAATATGAATATGAATGGATTAAGAGGTAGAGATAGGCTAAAAGAGGTGGAGTGGGTGTGTGAAAGGACAGGGCCATAAGTAATTACAAAACTCGCAGCCATTTCTGATTCAAAGTCCGATATTGAAGTTGAACCTTGGTGACAAATGATCAGCCCATGGCTCATATACATGGTCCATCATGTAGGATAATATTCCTTAGTAGAACAAACGTACAAAGATGATATAAAAATGTAAATATGCTCACAGACATTACCAAGTTCTATTGGTGGCAGCCTAAGGTCGTAGGTTCAAATAGGCGCACCAATGGATTTTTCTGTTCGAAAAATATGTCGAAGGAAAACATCGTGAGAAAACTGGCATGTAGGGCGCAAAATGTTCGGCGCACTTTAAATCCTTTCACCGATACTGACACGACTAATAGAAGTAAAATACGCGTAAGTTAGAAAGTTTGTTCACGTATATTCACATTACCTATTTAAACATCAGTAACGTTTATCATGTAGCAGCTTTCAGCGCGGAATCGATAATTCTAATAAATTATGCACATAACGAAGCGCGGTAAATTCGGCCGCCATTTTGTGCAAGCTCGACCCGCCATTTTGGATGGTCGCATCTTGTATTCTATTGATTGACTATTCACTAATGATGGGATGTGGAAACAATAGTTTTAAATACATATAACTCCTACGGAAATGACTGACTAAGATATTGTTTCTATAATAGGTGGATAGGACTACTCGGACCTGCCTACCTACTCGTTTTTTTAGATGTTATTTAATTTTAAGTAGGTACCTATACAATAAATACGATTTATAGAAAAGAAAATTTCTAAATTTATATCCAACAAACAGTTCAATCTCTTAACATGTTTTATCAACTTTATTCTAAAGTTTTCGGATTCATTTATTATTAGGTCAATTTTCCTTAGCAACGCGCTTCGTTCATTAGTTCAAGGTTTGCTATTATGAGGTCCTCTAGAACTTTAAGTTCCTTGAAAAGCTATTTGAGTTCAGGTATTTCTATATTTGTAGCCTGACATTAAACTTTCTTATGACAGTCGCCATGTTTGGTTTTTGGAAATTTATAGTTATGGCAACTTACGGACACCACATTGTTTTTTTTTTGCCTGGCCAATATACCACTCTAGTTATTATACTATATAAAGCTCGATTACCACTGACTGACTCACTCACTCATTGACATCATTGTTCTCCCAGAAGGAGACGAGATGGACGATGATGATGTATGGGGGGTATGTTCGATGAGTTCCTGTGAGTATGGGAAAAATCCGAAAACCCCCATTTTCCTCCCCCCTCGCCCCCCCCACGTTCGGTGTCCCGATTCTTCCCGACGAGGGCATGTTTTTTTTGTATATTCGGATAGAGGGTGCTCGAATGAATACAACTTTTTACTCCCCCCCCCCTTTGGACCCCCCTTTGACCCCCCCTTCAACTGGTTCTCCGAAACGACTCGTGAAATGGGATTTTTTCAAGTGGATTCGTATAGGGAATAGGCTGGCGAGTAAAGTTAAATAAAAAAATCCCCCCCTCCCCCTCCAATTTTCACCCCCTCTTATACGCATCTCCGAAATTACCCACGATTCGAGATCGCGGTTGGTCGATTCGTATAGAGAATAGGATAACGAGTAAAACACCATAAAAATTTCGCCCCCTCCCCCCCAATTTTCACCCCCTCTTGCTTGTATCTCCAAAACGGTTCGTCCGATTGGCCTCCAAGAAACAACATCCTCGCGGGCTGCTTGCAGCCCGCGCCCGCAAGCGAAAATACTAGTTATACTATATAAAGCTCGATTACCACTGACTGACTCACTGACTGACTCATTGACATCATTGTTCTCCCGGAAGGAGTCGAGATGGACGATGATGATGTATGGGGGGAATGTTCGGGGAGTCCCGGTGAGTGGGGGAAAAATCCGAAAACCCCCATTTTCCTCCCCCCTCGCCCCCCCCACGTTCAATGTCCCGATTCTTCCCGACGAGGGCATGTTTTTTTTATAGATTCGGATAGAGGGTGCTCGATAGAATACATTTTTTTTACTCCCCCCCCTTTCGACCCCCCTTTGACCCCCCCTTCAACTGGTTCTCCGAAATGACACGTGAAATGGGATTTTTTCAAGTGGGTTCGTATAGATAATAGGATGGCGAGTAAAATTCCATAAAAAGTTCCCCCCCCCCTCCCCCCAATTTTCACCCCCTTTTGCTTGTATCTCCGAATCGGTTCGTCCGATTGGACTGAAATTTTGGTTCCAAGGGTTTTGAGGATCACCTCAAAGAAACAACCGCCTCGCGGGCTGCTTGCAGCCCGCGCTCGCAAGCGAAAATACTAGTTATATTATATATAGCTGCAAACCCACTGATCTACTGACTCACTGACATCATTGTTCTCCCAGAAGGAGTAGAGATGGGTCAAAATGATGTATGGCGGAAGTGTTCAGGGAGTCAATTCCAATTTGGGAAAAATCCGAAATCTTCGAAAACTGCTCCTCATCAGGGACCTCACCTACTGCCAGACGAAACTACAAGACCAAGATCTCTCCTGCTTGCGGAATGTGGACATGCACCCTGGTCGAATCCGATGTGCGGTGAAAAAAATTCAAAATGGCGGAAAACAAGATGGCCGCCATACAAACTTTGACCGACGATATCTCGATAACTATAAGCGATAGGTATGGAGTGCTCGAACAAATGTCGTAGAGGATGGCGCGATGCAAATGCCGAAAGTGTTAGTTTTTTTTTTTTTTTTTTTTTTTTTTTTTCAACAGCAGCGATTACGTCCCTCGCGAGCTGCGTGCAGCTCGCGCCCGCAAGCGAATATACTAGTTATACTATATATAGCTGCAAACCCACTCACTCACTCACTGACTGACATCATTGTTCTCCCAGAAGGAGTAGAGATGGGTCAAAATGATGTATGGGGGAAGTGTTCAGGGAGTCAATTCCAATTTGGGAAAAATCCGAAATCTTCGAAAACTGCTCCTCATCAGGGACCTCACCTACTGCCAGACGAAACTAAAAGACCGACACCCACCCTGCTTGCGGAATGTGGACATGCACCCTGGTCGAATCCGATTCGCGGTGAAAAAAATTCAAAATGGCGGAAAACAAGATGGCCGCCATACAAACTTTGACCGACGATATCTCGATAACTATAATCGATAGGCATGGAGTGCTCGAACAAATGTTATAGAGGATAGCGCGATGCAAATGCCGAAGGTGACAGTTTTTTTTTTTTTTTTTTTTTTCAACAGCAGCGATTACGTCCCTCGCGAGCTGCGTGCAGCTCGCGCCCGCAAGCGAAAATACTAGTTATCGTTATAAAACCAATAATCTCACCTCGGATCTGATGCCTGAAGAATATTGGAACCGTTCCAATATTCTAATAACGGAAGACGGATAGCATTTTACCATAGCGACATTTTAACAAAAAAGTATGGCGCTTTTCGAGAGAACAATACTGATCTCCTAATGAAGAACGCAGTAACTAACATTTTTGTCAAAAATTAGTTAGATAGATATTCGGAATCGCCTAACAAAATACAACATTCTGTTCTCATTTTTGTTCAAAACGTGTTTGGCATAGTTACTGCGTTCTTCACTAGGAGGGCAGAACACGTTACTATAATTATGAACGATCCATCGCCTCGAATGGGCCATGCAAATGAGGTCCTATAGGCACTTTTTGCTTTTGGGTCGAATCTTGTAGGTCCAGTGGGTACCAGATCCCCGTTAGTAGAATCCTATCCTACTAATATTATAAATGCGTAAGTTTGTGAGGATGTGTTGATGTGACGATGTATGTTTGTGCCTCAATCACGCCGTAACGGCTGAACCGATTTGAATGAAACTTAGGATGTACATAGTATGTGTGCTGGAATAACATATAGGCTACTTTTTGTCCGGATACCACGCGAGCGAAGCAGCGGGCGACAGCTAGTATTATATAAATCTAGTCCAGACTCGATTCCTGGGTTGCTGAACGATCGATCATAGGTACCTATATAATTCAGTTTGTATGGAATCGGGGTGCGAATTCTAAACCCACTTGTTCGTTTTTAGGATTCCGTAGGTACTCGAAGGGTGCCAACGGGATCCTAGTACTAAGCCCCCGCTGTCCGTCCGTCCGTTTGTCTGTCAGCGGGCTGTATCTCATAAACCGTATTAGGTAGAGTTGAAATTTTCAGAGTGTGTATTTCTATTGCCAGTATGACTACAAAATAATAAAATAAAAGGGAACCCCATACAAGACTCTTTTTTTTAACGTTCGTAATCGATCATCGAGGCTATCTGTTTAAAAAGCACATAGTGTAAAAGCCATTAATAAGTACATGTACGATAGTACGGAATCCTTCGTGTGCGAATTGACTCGCACTTGATCGGTTTTTAGGTTATTTTATTTTACCATTTCCACTTAATTAAAAGCTATTCATGCTTCAGCGACAAGCAGGGAAACAACGTCACGGGAAAATGTACCCTCCACAGTCGATTCAAAGGGCAAAACTTGTACAAAATGCTTTGCGCTAGTCTTCAGCACAGTTTCAGTAATAAACTAGATTTTGCAAGCATTTCATTTGCATACCTTTGAACTACTTAGCTGGATTTGAAACGTTCTATCATTAGTTCGGATTCTATTCAAAAGTCAAAACAACAGCATTGCGTCTGTCCCAGTTTCCCGAGGCCGGCGCGCATGCGTCTATCGATCGACCTCCCCCCCTCCCCCACCCTCCCCCCTCTCCCGCCCCCCCCCCGCCCTAGCCTCCCACCCCCTCCCTGATTGTATTAACCTACATACAACTAGGACGTGCAGTGCGCATGTACATATTGATTTCACTCAATGCAACGGGATGGTGGCAATGTTTTAACGGCCTAATATTGTGGTACTAACTCTTTGTTTGCTAGATACAGATTTAGTCATTTTTAAGCATAGTCTCACAGAGTTTAGTCACCATGAATCACTTCTTAGTGTTGAAGCTTGGACGAATTATTCGTTAAGTGTTGAGGCATAATCTTGGACGTATAAAAGCATAATGCTGAGTCAAGGCCCTTTCGCTGCTGTAATGCACAATCAGAATTCTTTTTTGATCTGTTCCGTTCTTTTTCTGTATATCTCTTTGTGATTTTTATTGTTTCACACACAATAATGTCAGTGAATAAATGTATGTTTATGTGTATGTCTATTTATGATATTCCTGATTCTAAAAACGGCGATAACATTCTACCAGAATTTTATTGTTCTCAGCTAGAAAATCTCTCACAAGGTTTCATTTGACCCAAGTCCAAGCCGGTTGGCAGTCGAACTATTTTCATTTTAGGTACCTGGTTATTTAGATTGATAAAGAATTATTATGTACTTAATTGTATCTTTGAATCCGGTTGTACCAATGGATTTTCTGTTCCTTCGATAAATTTATATGCGCTGTACCAGTAGTCTCAAACGATAAAGGAAAATCTTGTTAGAGAACCTGCGGCTTAGTTAGCTCCGCACGTTGACCTGTGAATAACACGCATTAAACTGAGAAGATGGTGTAGGTGCTGGGCAAGTCTACTCCATCCAAAAATCGACCCGTGCTCTGGGTCCGGGGTATCAATTCTTGAAAACCACCGAGTGATTTAAAACCACCAAAATGAGCCATTTCCATTGTTTTTTTCAATTTCTTATTCTTAAGTCATTTTGAAGTCACCAAATGACTTTCAAGACTACGAAATTGCTGTAGTGCTGTAAACGCTGTAGTGCCTGGGACGAATTAAAATGGAGTAGGCTTGCCCAACACCTATTCCATCCTCTCAGCTTAGTCAGCCTTGTGCACAGGAAAGACATGGTAAATACGTGCGTAGCTGAATAAGCTGCGGGGTTTCTCACGATGTTTTTCTTCACCGTTTGAGAGTACTGGTATAGCGCACATAAATTATTATACAGAAAAATCCATTGGTACACGACGGGATTTGAACCCACGACCTTAGTATCGGAAGACGGGGTCACTACCAACTAGACCACCAGTGCTTTCATCTTTCATCACGCTTAAATAAATCTACACTCATAACATTTCAATGGAAACACAACGAATCAATGCTTCTGTCGTGAAAAGTAGAAAGTACAAAATATACTTACTTATAAATACTTTATTCGAAAATAAACGACAGTAATAATTAAGTTGCGTTGTTATTATAAAGTTGAACCCCTTCATTTAGCTGCCGGGTAACACTGAGAGTAACTACGTTGTCGTCAAGCCAAGGATATATTTAAATGGGACTCCTTGTATACAATTGAATACATTGAGCTCCCTGTGATGTGGAGCACTTACACAGTGCTAGCTACTAGCTCACTGACGCTACTGGCTGATATCCTAAACAGGCAACGGTCCAAGCCAAGGTTTATACCTAAGGTGCCCTTGCGCTAGTTGTTGACAAGCAACTATAAAGCAAGCTAATTGCTTTTAAACTTTTTTGAGGTGTCGTGCTCACAGAGCTCGCCAAAGCCCGTTTTAGTCCGTCCAAAAAAAAGCGACTCCAAAATATAAAGATTTTTTTATTCCGAGCTAGAAAATGAAGACACTGTCTCAACCAGCAAGTTGTTCGCCACCAATGTCTATGTTTTTATTGAGCAAACAAGGATCATTTTGATACATCAGCGGTAGTAGACGATATTATTAAAAAATACGCATAGTGCGATTAATATACTACTATGGTGGTATCAAAGTGTTGGCATTGTGCTATTGATTATTGAAAATAATAAAGTCAACTAAGTGCTATAGAAGGCATCATTCTACGAAATCTGTAACAGCACATAATTTCAACCGTGCAACTGAACAAACATATAAGGAACTAGCTGTGCTCCGCAGTTTCACCCGCATTTTTCTCGTTTCCGTGGAAATACCGAGATAAAATATTGCCTATATTATAGCCTCCCTCAATAAATGGACTATGGGCCCATAACTCATTAATAGGTACCAACTCTTAACATCTTACACACGTGATAACTTTTAAACGAAATATCCGATTGAGATGAAACAAAAAGTATTTTACTTCTACATAAATACTCTTGATAACATAATGCTTAATTTCGATAAAGATTAATATTACGATACATATTTAACGTAGTTTTTTTTCTTCAGACGATTTAATAATTATTTTGAACACAAAATCGGTTATTGTGATTAAACCATGATAGCAAGATATATGTTCTCGCGGACTTTTTTGTAGGTTTTAATGGGATCTACAAACCCGTAGTACATCATTTTGTTCTATTGTCAATAGTTTTTGCAGCGCACGCAAAAATAGGTTTTCGATTTTACACCTTGTGTTACAAAATAGCAATTTTATTACGGATCCCTAATATTGAAAAAAAAAAACATAGCCTATAACCTTCCTCGATAAATGGACTACCCAACACTGAAAGAATCATTCAAATCGGACCAGTAGTTCCAGAGATTAGCGCGTTCAAACAAACAAACAAACAAACACTGCAACTTTATAATATTATAGTATAGATTTTCCAGAACATTATAACAAGTATAGGTAGTAGGTACCCTATGACGTCCAGTCTCTCGGTTCAGAGCAAGTCGGGGCAAGTCGCTGTCCAGTAGTTACTATAGGGTCTTAGCCGAAGACTTTGCGGCTAAAAAGGCCGCTAAACGCTATTTCAAAAAATTCTATACGTTACAAGCTTGGACGAATAGCTTATTCGTCCAAGGGTACAGGCACTTATCATCGGTTTAGTATAAACATTTAACAGTCACATACATAGTCCTGACCCCACACTAGGTTTACGTGTGTTGTGGATTTCAGAAACTACAAGTACCATGGTGCCGCATCACCAAATATTCGTTCCGCTGCGGGAATTGAATCCACTCTTGCGTCTCAGCCAGACACTCGCTCTTCATGTTACCGAGGTCGTCAAAGTTATAAAGGCCTAGTAACTCATTATCCACAGTCGACTAAGGGATAGTATCCTCCAACATGATGAGATACAATAAGCAAGTATTCCCAAGGAGGGTTGACGTCAGGCAGGCGGCCGGTCATAAAACACCTAAGCCAAAACTCTTACACCATGATCCAATTTCATGCTGTGCCGACCCCACATAGAGTGGGATAAGGGCAGGAAGATGATGATGAACTCATTATCCACAGCCCGTCTTTGCCAACTGCTAGGCGTAGGTCTCCTTTTCCTCGTGCCATCCAACACCATTTACGTCTTACGGTCTTGACTATATCGACTGCCCAGCCCATCCTGTCTAGTTACTAGCAGAGTACAAACGCAGCACAGAATAGATTCGCTTCGGGCGCGAAATAGGTCAATTTGGGGCCCCCCTCTCCCCTTCCTCTTCCCCCGTCCCCCCCGCCCCTGTCCCCCGCTCCGTTCTCCATCCACCACGGTCCACGTGTTTTGCAATTGATTATTACTCTGCTGGTGACACGTTTCACGAACGGAATTTTTTTGTTGTAACTACCTAAGTAGTTGCCTGCGCGTCTGCATTACTATTACTACCACTGCTAGTCATGTCACTAGTTCTTTAGAACCAGTGTGGTGAAAGGATTTAGTGCTCCTCAAAGGCTCTTTTCGTGCACTTGAGACGTTTTCGAACTTTTCAGGTTCTACGACATGCCGGTTTCCTAACTATGTTTTCCTTCATCGTTTGAGTGTACTGGTATAGCGCATATAAATTTTCGAACAGAAAAATCCATTGGTGCACGGCCGGATTTGAACGCACGACTGCTCTTCTGCATTTTGTGAATTTAGTGAACAAAAGGTAGCCCCATGTCTTTCTCCAGGATGCAATCTATTTCTTTGCTAAATAAATAAATAACACCCAACAGTCACTATACATAGTCCTGACCACACACTAGGATTCCCTGTGTCGTGGGTATCAGAAACTGCGAGTACCATGGCACAACACCCAGACACGGAAGAAATATTTACAGAACATGCAAACATTTCTTCCGCTGCGGGAATCGAACCCGCGCCTCTTGCGTCTCTGCCGAGCAATCGCCCGCCACGTCACCGAGGCATATTTGTATTGAAATCTATTTAATAATTTAGGCATGAAAAGTTAACAGATAGACAGTTACTTTCGCATTTATAATATTAGTATTGAAGTATTGCTATTTGCTAACATAGTAGGAACAAGAGTATCTCCTCATGATCGGATCTTCATTTTATCTTCCCAAATAATCAGGTAATTAATTACTTTGAAGATTCATGAATCTATAATGTTAGTCAGCATTCGATTACCGCTGCGGGAAAACTTAACTTTTTAGTTAAACTTAACTGCAAATATTTCGTCCTGGTCTGGGTGTTGTGAAGCCATGGTACTTACGAAGTTTCTAATATTTGACTGTTAGGAGTTGTAAAAAAAATAGGTAGGTACACTACACACCTGCTTTTGTTTCGCGTAGTCGGCTAAATATTACCAAAAGGTTCAATTTCAGAGTTACTACTTCTATATAATGGTGGTTTTCGGATAGTCATAATCTTATCTTACTTATTTATAAATGCGAAAGTTTGTGAGTTTGGATGTTTGTGCCTCAATCACGCCTAAACGGCTGAACGGATTTGACTGAAACTTGGAATATACATAGTACATGTACTGGATTAACATATAGGCAATTTTTTATCTGGGCACCACGCGAGCGAAGCCGCGGGAAGCAGCTAGTTGTTGATAACATTGTATTGTAGTTATATAATGTTGATGCAAGTACTCGTAGCTCGCTTATCGCTAAGCAAGAATCAGGTCATGTGACGTGACCTGGTTGTAGTGACCTGACCTCATTTAAGAGGCACTCCCTCTGGACCATTATTTGTTACATTTATAGGATTTTTGAAATACTTCTCTGCTGGACTGGGAGTAAAGAAAATTCATAGAATGTGTCCAGATTCTTATCTCCCCGAGCATGTCGTAAAAGTCGACTAAGGGATAGTATCCATTCCAACATGATGGACCATCTATATGGGCAATGATTTTGACGGCCTTTGGTGTGGCGGCCGATTGCATGACTGCGAAGAACGTGTCTTGGTCTACGGAGGGATCTAACATGAGGTGGTCAGATGATGGGATAGTCGGGGATGGTCGAGACGAGAGGGTTCGGATGAAGAAAATAATCATTGCTCTGAGTGTGAGCTCAGCTTATGATTAAGTTAGGGTTGCCATCCGTCCGGGTTTTCCCGGATTTGTCCTAGTTTAGAGGGCGTCCGGGGAGCGTCCGGGCGGGGTTTCATAATGTATTCCGGGTTTAAAAAAGTAAAGTCTTGGACCGCCCGCCGCAATCAACCGACGAAGAGACTCGCTAAATTAAAAAAAATCTGTTGACATGTCCGGGTTCTGGGCTCCAAAATCCGGGGTTTTCACGCGTCTTGTCCTGGTTAATTTTAGAGATGGCAACCCTAGCTTAAGTGCACCATGACGACGACTTAGACTAGGTATAAGCCAAACAAAAAAGAGATCAACATTTTATTACAATGTTTTAAGTACCTACCTAAGTAAAGACTGAGCTAAGTGTAAAAGTACGCTCTATAGATTTCAAGTCTAAAAAATTAAGGTTCATAGTCAAGGCTTGAAACGCACTCTGTTGTACAAATAAGAGAGTTTTACAAAAAACGTCCTGAATTTTGCTTGAGTGAAAATATACATCTCTGGTTCAAATTACCTTCCTTTGTCTTCTCATCCAGGGACTTGCTAGAACAAAGACAAGCCTCGCGAGTTGGTGACCTCACTGACCTGGCCTCGTTTTGACCTAAATGCGTGCAACTATCCATTATTCTGTGATTGGGCGTTGCTGACACGACCTATTTACAACACTCTGTATTCGACAAGAATCGGGATGGAGTATTTATGTCGCAGAATTCACGGAATTGGGTCAAATGTTACTCCTCAGAGAGGTAATTAAATTTAAGTATTTTCGGGGCTGAAATCCCCATTGGTGTGTGTAGTTACTTATTAGGTGCTTTACAAATTAAAATACCAAAGACGGACATTTGTATTGTTTCGGAATTTATTAGGCGACTAACCTCAAAGTTTTTTGACAGTGACACTTACACAATATAATAAAAATACGTTCCTTATCAAATACCCATGATAGTTACCCTCAGAACAAGTTACCTAATTAATACAGGTCAGGTGTGACTTTGCGGAAGTACATTTTTATGAGAGTCCTAAATGGAGGTTTAATTTCTAATATTCCGCTCAAATCTTTATTTATAGGTTACGAATGCTTGGTATAGTTAGGTACTACTTACCTACCTAGACTGTCTCCTTCTAATATTAAAAGCGAAAGAGGATATTTGGGCCTCAATCACGGCATATCAGCGGATTTTAATGACACTTTTGGAATACATAGTAGGTATCTACGTATGCTGGGATTACTTATCTACGCCAGAGAGGCGGAAGGTAGTTGATATTTTAAAGGGTTTGTCAGACCCATGTTCTAACATTGAGTACCGAGATATGAAAACATGGTACTTTTCACCATCGCAGCTGAAGCGCATTTTATCTTTCTCCATAATAGCTCAGTGAGAAAGAGCCAGAAAGAATGTGTGAGACGGGTATGAGTAGTATATAAATAAATATTTGTTGTGGACGTTTCACACAGCGCCATCTAGCCCCAAACTAAACAAAGCTTGTACTATGGGAACAAGATGGCTGATAGAATACATAAATACTTTTTGTAAATACATACTTATAAAACATTGTATTCAAGCACCCAGGCCCGGAAGAAATATTTGCAGAACATGCAAACATTTCTCCCGCCTCTTACGTCTTAGTCGAGTACTCTCCCGCCAAGCCACCGAGGTTGTCTCAATTTAAGCTACTACATCTCTATCATATTTGTTGCTGTCGCCGCGGTCATTATTGCCATTACAATACTTATAATTATTTAATTAAATCAAAACGGAGGTAAAATAAAATCTAGTTTTTTGTCAAATGATTTACTTTAATATACTCTATAAGCTGTAGAAATTTCATATCTGCCGATTGTCCAGGACCATCTAAGGACATTTGAACCGTGACCTTTGAAGCAATATTTTCTATTGGGAACTTATTTTTGCTTTTTCCTTTGTCTCCAGATGGACATCTACGTGCAAACAGCCAGTCCGATCGTGGAAGAAGTCCTGAAGGGCTATAACGGCACTATATTTGCGTACGGACAGACGGGCACGGGGAAGACCTACACCATGGCTGGCAGCAACTCTGCGCCGAAGTACCGGGGCATCATACCCAACTCCTTCGCGCATATCTTCAGCCATATCGCTAAAGCTAAGGAGGATGAGAAGTCAGTATTTTCAGCGTTAAAACAAATATTTATTAAAACACAAGTATTTCATTTATTAAAAAAACGGCTTTGTGGAAATTGTACAATTGCCATAATAAATTAGATTATTTGACATTTAATTATTATTATCCTTTGTCAATTTGTTAACAAACTAATCCAGACGAATCCCAAAATAGCTTATTTTATCGAAATAGATCAGTGAATAAATTCAAAATGGCCATATTGTATTTTTTTATATTTTAAATAGCCTATTTTACTCTCGTGATCTAGTCTAGACGAATCCAAGCACATCCCAATATATACTATAGCAAATGAGCTCACATACACAGTCGGGTAAAAACAGTGACAAAGCCAAAAAATGAATAGTAAATGAACTAACATACACAGTCGGGTAAAAACAGTGAAAAATCCAGAAAATGAAAATATCACTAATTCTTTGTTAGGCCCCTTCGATCAAATATGACGAAGTTAGGCCCACTTACTCTGTGGCCCATTGATATCTTTCCTGATTATTTTATAATATTTTTTCAGGTTCCTCGTATGCGTGACATACCTAGAGATATACAACGAAGAAGTGCGCGACCTCCTTGGTAACAACCCTCATCAGAGCCTCGAGGTGAAGGAACGTCCTGACATCGGCGTGTTCGTCAAGGACCTTACTGGTAAGATAATAAGGTTCAATATTGAATATCTAGGTGCAGTAGTGTAACCACTTGTCTAGTTATGGTAGCCTGGTAGTTCAAATCTTCTAAAACTAGACTCAAAAATATGTATGAAACCGTGTACCTCGGCAATAATCCTCAGCGCTCTGACATCAGCGTGTTCGTTAAGGACCTTACTGATAAGATAATAAAGTTCAATATTGAATAACTAAGTGCAGTCTTTAAGTGCTGTCATGTAACCTCTTGGCTTGTTATGGTAGCCTGGTACCCAGTTCAAACTTTCTGTGAGTTTTCTCAATCTATACTAGCAATCAATTATTTTATGGTGTTAAAAATTCTTTTATTTTTTATTTTTTTCAGGATACGTGGTCCACAACGCAGATGAGTTGGAGAAAATTATGGCGGTTGGCAACAAGAACCGCCATATAGGAGCCACTGCTATGAACACCGAGAGTTCTAGGTATTTTTTTCCTACGGAAAATAAACAGTCATACTAAACTTAAACTAAAGACTTGCAAACTTAATTTTGCCGTAACATTTTTGTAGACGATTTAACTTTTGTTTTTGATTCGGAAGGAACAGAATGTCGCGATTTTGTGCATGTGTAAATACTATTCTATACCAGATGATTTGTATCGCATCATTATTTTCCTGCCCTTGGAATGGAGGCAACTTTTAGTCTACACTAACCGGGCTAACTATTTTTAATTTTAAATTAAGTTGTCTAGTTTCGTAATTACAATCAAATATTTTCTTTTAGATCTCACGCAATATTCTCAATCACAGTTGAGAGTAGCAAGCGCGGAGAAGACGGCAAAATGCACGTCAAAATGGGGAAACTGCACCTTGTCGACTTGGCGGTAAGGTTCTTTTTTGTATAGCTAGAAAACTCTGGGGACAAACTACTTATGTCCTACGCTCGTACAACACTGATCCTATACAATTGTTTCCTTTCATAACGTTCATAAATCGCGCGACGTTGCATGATTTCTTCAGCAAAATTTTCACATACCGATCTGGCAACGTCTCAATACCTATAGGTATAGATTACCTCTTCACAAGTCTCTTCATAAAATTAATTTTATGATTTTAATGCGACGCTGCCTGCTCAGCATAAACGATCTGGCAACGTCTCGCTCTCGCTTCTTGCTACAGTTTTGAAGTTTTTAGAATGCAGCTCGGTCCCATTGATAAAACCCACTAACAAGGTCACTTCAGTGACTTAATAAAAAATAATCAGAATGAATTACCTAACTGTACGAAGATCGTGGGTATAAAAGCATTAGTTTGACTTCCGGTTGGCTCTGGATTTCTACAAACGTCAAAATGTAGTGAGACGTTGCCAGATCGCTATATGGCGCGAAATCTGACGAGCCGGCAACGTCGCGCGATTGGAACTGAAATTACAGAAAATTGCAAAGGAATCAAATCAAAAATCCTTTATTAATACGACAAGTTGTACAATTATCAAGTTTGGGAACTCTTCTGGAATGAAGCTCAAACCATTATGGATACAAATTACAACAGAGTTAGTCCTATAAAGTTTTATATTTAGTCGAAAGACATCCCTGTGCTCGTGATTGCGTAAAACTCAAACCGTGTCGAGAACTAACTGATTATTTTTATTTTCGTCGACTTTAATTGAAAAAAAAAGTGGCAATTCTAGTGTGGTTTTATGGTTTCTCTAAAGTTGTTCCTAATTTAAAAGAGTGTTTTTCAAGATCTTTATCACAAAATCTACAGTTCACTATAATGCTAAAAAACTATTATTCATACGAAACAAGACAACAGAATACTAAGGACGATGTAGTTCGGTTTATTCGTCCAAGTTTTCGCGCCATGTTAGATAAGCCGCGACTTTTTGCTCACAAAAATGTGTTTGTCTTACGTGGCGCCACATACACATACAAAAGTAAATAAATTCACGTATGTTTCACATAGGGATAGGCAGAGCAGAGATCCTGACATACTGTTTTCGCTTCATTCACTCTCATTAAATTCTTCATGCATGCTGGCGGTTTAAGGTACTCCTTGACGACCTCGGTGGCGTGGCGGGCGAGTGCTCAGCTGAAACGCAAGAGGCGCGGGTTCGATTCCCGCTACGGGAGAAATGTTTGTATGTTCTACAAATATTTCTTCCGTGTCTGGGTGTTTTAGTATTATGTATTATAAGTATGTATTTACAAAAAAAGTATACAAGTATTCTATCAGCCATCTGGTTCCCATAGTACAAGCTTTGCTTAGTTTGGGGCTAGATGGCGCTGTGTGGAATGTCCACAAATATTTATGTATTTACCATACTCACACAAAATTGAACTCTATCTCCTTGCCGCAGGGTTCAGAACGGCAGAGCAAGACGCAGGCTACGGGCACCCGCCTGAAAGAAGCCACTAAGATCAACCAGTCCCTCTCAGTGCTGGGGAACGTGATCTCCGCGCTAGTGGACGGCAAGTCCACGCACATTCCCTACAGAAACTCTAAGCTGACTCGCCTCTTGCAAGATTCTCTTGGCGGGAACTCTAAGACTGTTATGGTAAGAATTTGATCATGGCCCATGGGTTATTTTATCTCACTAGGTGATGTCGGCACAACATGTTTTCTCCTTCCATCTTCTCCTATCACTCGTCATCTCAGTACTCACTCTTTTCATACGCATGTCCTCTTTCACACAATTTTCTTAGGCCTTCCTCTGTCCGTGTATCCATCCACATTCATATTCAGCGCTTTTCTTGTAACATCTTCCCTCCGCATAACATGCCCATACATAACATACATATATTACAAACTAGCTGCCGCCCGCGGCTTCGCTCGCGTTGTACCTGGATAAAAAATAGCCTATATGTTAATCCAGCACAAACATCCAAACATCCAAACTCACAAACTTTCGCATTTATAATATATATTACAAATGGTAAGAATTTGATCGTCATAATAAAATAACGACCGTATCCTTAATGGCGTGGGCAGAGTTATAAAGTAATCATAAAGAATTGCAGCCACTCCTGATTCAAAGTCCCAAGATGGATAATTATGGTGAACAGTGACAGGTTATCAGCCCATCGTATAGATGGTCCATCCTGCTGGAGAGGATACTATCCCTTAGTCGATTTTCGCGTTAAAATCGACTCAAACAGTGAAGACTAATTTAACTTAACAAAAAAACTAAGGCCCTTAACAGAATAGAATAGAATAGAATTTTATTAACACACAACACGAAAAAGGTTTAGTAACAACAGATAGGTAAAGGTACTTAAAATTAAATAATAAATGAAAATATGAAAAAAGAAAAACCAATTGAGTAGGCAGTTCAGAGTAGGTAGGTACCCACCTACTAGAGAAATGACATTTGCATTTACCTAATAGGCACAAGTTTAGTAGTACAAGTTTAGGTACAAGTTTAACCATCATCTGTAGATTTATACAGCGTCAGGAGGCAACTTTTACCTTTACAAACGAGACGCTGTAGTGCCCGGGACGAATTAAGATGGAGTAGGCTTGCCCAGCAGCTATTCCATCCTCTCAGCTTAGTCGGCCTTGTCCACAGGAAAGACATGGTCAATAGGTACATGCGGAGCTGACTAAGCCGCGGGTTTCCTCACGATGTTTTCCTTCACCGTTTGATACGACTGGCATAGCGCACATAAATTTTTTACACAGAAAAATCCATTAGTACACGACCGGATTTGAACTCACCCCTTAGGATCGGAAGGCGGGGTCACTACCAACTAGACCACCAGTGCTATTATGTTGCAGATAGCGACCATCGGGCCGGCGGATACAAACTACGTCGAGACGATCAGCACGTTGCGTTACGCGAACCGCGCCAAGAACATCGAGAACAAGACCCACGTCAACAGCGAGCCCGGCGACGCACTGCTCACCAGGTACCTGTGGATAACTAGCTGCCGCCTGCAGCTTCGCTCGCTTAGTACCCGGACAAAAAATAGCCTATATGTGCTGTGTATATTCCAAGTTTCATTCAAATCCGTTCAGCGGTTTATCAATATATCCATACTTACAAACTTTCGCGTTTATAATGTTAGTAGGATTTGACACAGCGCCATCTAGCCCCAAACTAAGCAAAGCTTGGGCAATAGATGGCTGATAGAATACTGATATACTTTTTTTTGTAAACAGATACTATCAAAAAACCGTGAGTTGAGACGTGCTCAACTCAGTCGCGTTTGAGTATTCGGGGGGGAGAACTACAAGGGTGATGTAAAGAGATGAAAATGAATAGTCTTCGTTTGTGACGTGGGATAGCTTAAATGCTAATTATGAACGTAGATTTGCCGTTAATTTTCAATGACTTTTTCAGATTCCAACAAGAAATTGATCAACTCAAGAAGCAGTTGGAAGAAAATGGAAATGGTATGCAATGAAATGAAAAAAGCTTTATTGCGAACAATAACCTAACAATTGCTGGCAAAGGGTGGCCTTATCGCTTAGTGCGATTGCTTCCAGGCTACCAGGACTAATACTAAATTAATGTAGAACTAAATTAACACTAAACCTTTTAACAAAAACCTTTCCATTGACGACAAAGTTTTCAATTACTTGGGTCCAGCCAGTATAAAAACAATGTTGTACAACCATAATTCGATAAATTCAGTTATATCTTCGTCTTGCTTTAAAACTTGCTAAATAAATTAAATTGTCATTTTTTACACGATGGCGCCACGATTCAAACTTCTATTAAAACTTTACAAATATTCATATTACTCTTTAAATAATATTTGAATATTTACAGAAGTGGAAGAAGAAGAGGAAGAGGAAGAGATATCTGAAGAAGAAGATGAGTTATCAGACGACACTCTCTCTGCATCTCTCGATTCCCTCGACCCCGAGGAGAGGAAGATCCGACGCAAGATGAGACGAGAAGAGAAGGTATTTACATATAGTATCACGACTGGACTCCAATGGGGTGGGCAGAGCTACAAGTAAGGAAACTTGCAGCCACTTCTGATTTAAAGTCTTTTAAGATGGATTTGGTGAACCATGGTGACAGGTGATCAGCCCGTCGCCCATATAGATGGTCCATCATGTTGGGGAGGATACTAACCCTTAGTAAAAATAAAATAACTTAAAAATATATATATATAGGTTCACCATATCCATCTTGGGACTTTTAATCAGGAGTGGCTGCAAGTTTTCTTCTAACTACTTGTGGCTTTGCCCACCCCATTAGGGATACGGGCGTTATAATATGCATACATATATACATCTTATTTTTATTAGGTTAGGTTATAATCTAAAACTAATCAAAAATATTTATCTCAAAGTACCTTCACTTCCTCTTTAAACTTTGCAACTCTTCGGTCTTTTTGGGCCCATTTTAGAACTCTTAGTAGTACTCCTTCAATTTCAAAAACCCAAGATGTGTTGCGGACCTTGCGGAGGTTGCTGCGGTGGCTGCTGCGGTGGATGCGGCTGCCCCTGCATCACAATCTACACTTGTTGCACCAAGATCTGCTAATCACCAAGCAAGAGCATGTTTGCGCTTAGGACGCGCAGGCAAGCCATGGGGCCTGTGATGTCCGCGTGGGCGCAACAAGCTTTTAACTTTGTGTTGAAGTATACTTACGTGCCGTTATGTGAATTAAACTATAATGAATAATAATGAATAATGAATCTAGATTAGTAAATTGCTACTAAAACAATATGGGTCACCGGGCTGAAATAAGCTCATTTTATTTTTATTTATTTACTTTATTATGTTTTCAGGATAAAATGAACAGGGATAAAGCCCACCAGGCACGTAAAGTGCTCGAAGAGAAGAAAGCAGAGCTTCAACGGACAAAGTAAGAATATTTAGCAATACCACAGCAATATTGTAATCTGTCCAAAATAGCCACGTATTTTATGTTACAAAAATAACGTTGGTTACCGCTGGTACCGTTCGTAAAATATATAAACTTGGCATAACTAAGGCCTTTTACCATCTATCGTAGATGATTTATACAGCGTCAGGAGGCAACTTTTACCTTCACAACGAGACGCTGTAGTGCCTGGAACGAATAAGATGGAGTAGGCTTGCCCAGCACCTATTCCATCCTCTCAGCAGACATGGTCAATACGTGCGGAGCTGACTAAGCCGCGGGTTTCCTCACGATGTTTTTCTTCACCGTTTGATACTACTGGTATAGCGCACATAAATTTTTCGCACAGAAAAATCAAAGGTACACGACCGGGTTTGAAACTTTGAACCCACGACCTTAGGATCGGAGGGCGGGGTCACTACCAACTAGACCACCAGTGCATTAGCATAAAGGTACGAGTTGGCAGCGGACGACGTGTCGCAGCGACACTACTGGTTTCTATGTATTTATATGAAACGCGTCGCTACCTTCGTGTCGCTAACTACGGAGGGACTTTCATAGAAATACATAGAAACCAGTAGTGTCGCTGCGACACGTCGTCCGCTGCTGCCTCATGTCGTCCGCTGCCAACTCGTACCTTAAGTCCCCTCCTAAATTAACAAATCATTACTGGAAAGGCAAATTTACGTAAGCGCCAAAAGGCCATTTCAAGAATAAGCCGTTTAAAGTTTTTTTTTTCAATTTATAATATGAATTGCTGAACATAGAAAATGAAAAAAGAATGAAATCTTACGCTGACGTCATCAAAATTCGATAATTAGGTAAAAAGTTATGATTAAAAAACGAAAAAAAAAAACTTTAAACGGCTTTTTCTCGAAATGGCCTTTTGGCGCTTACGTAAGTTTGCCTTTCTAGTGACGAAATGTACTGAGTGATTTGTAAATGTAACAGAAAACAGCAAGAGGAACTGAAGGACAAACTACAGCGTCTAGAATCGAAAGTGCTCGTCGGCGGAGAGAATTTGCTCGACAAGGCGGATGCTCAGCGCCGCTTGCTCGAGCAAGCGGCGCGCGAACTCGAGCAGAGAGAGCAGAACGAACTGAGATTGCAACATGATCTTCTTAAGAAGGAGGTGAGCATAGATAGATAGATAGAAAATTCTTTATTGCACAAGAAAATAATATGTACATAGGCGAACTTAATGCTACTTAGCATTTTCTTCCAGCTAACCTTTGTGAAATTTGGAGAACAGACAGAGGTAGTGCTTTAGAGACTAAAAATAGAGTAATAAAATATTACACATACATATAAAAAACTAACTACATAAATATACCATGAGCATGATCCCTCTATAACAGGGATGGGGAAACTACGGCCCGCGGGCCATCTCCGGCCCGCGAAGCGTTGAAATCCGGCCCGCGACCATCAAACAAAATACCAAGTTAAATTTTCGTATTGTTAGAAATTTCATTCTCATTGGCAGTGCGCGGCTCGCATTACTCAGTCACGTTTTATTTCGCGAGCGCGGGGGCGGTATGTCAAATACATTTTAATTATATAAAATACATAAGTATCAATATTTTTATTTCAGTAAATATCATCTTCATCATCTTCCTGCCCTTATCCCACTCTATTTGGGGTCGGCACAGCATGATCGTTGGATCACAGAGTTTTGGCTGAGGAGTTTTATGACCGGCCGCCTGCCTGATGTCAACCCTCCTTGGGAATACTTGCTTATTGTATCTCATCATGTTGGAGGATACTATCCCTTAGTCGACTTTTACGACATGCTCTGGGAGAGAAGCAGCTGGACGCATTATGTTTTTTTTTACTCCCAGTCCAGCAGAGAAGTAAATAATATTTTATTTCAGTAAATAATATAGCCAAAAATGCAACAACTTGGCCCGCCATATATTTTGTAACTATGGTGGCGGATACTACGCCACTGTGCGCGTCGATTGCAAAAGAATGCTTATTGTTTTAATGTATGTTTCGTTTGTTAAAGGCGGAGAGGTTGGAGCTAGAGGAGCGTTATTCCAGTCTTCAAGAAGAAAACGCGGCCAAGACGCGGAAACTGAAGCGCGCGGTCCAACTACTCAACTCTGCTAAAGGTATAATCTTACTTATATTATAAAATTGAAAAGTCTTAGTTTGCTTGAAATTACCGGCGTAAAGCTCAAAACGCAACGATAGCGCGTACTAACTTTACCTGTGCTGCCATCTAGTGCAAAAGTTTGTAACGATGTTTGGATGTTTGTGCCTCAATCACGCCTAAACAGCTGAACGGATCTGAACGAAACTTGGAATATACATAGTACATGTATTGGATTAACATATAGGCTATTTTTTATCCGGATACCACGCGAGCGAAGCCGCGGGCGGCAGCTAGTAATAAATAAATAAACAAATATTTGTGGACAATTCACACAGCGCCATCTAGCCCCAAACTAAGCAAAGCTTGTACTATGGGCACCAGATTGCTGATAGAATACTTATATACTTTTTTTTGTAAATACATACTAATCATTCCGGACAGACCCGGAAGAAATATTTGCTGAACTTACAAACATTTCTCTCGTGGCGGGAATCGAACCCGCACCTCTCGCGTCTCAGCCTAGTCTATAATTCCAAGTTTCATTCAAATCTGTTCAGCCGCTTAGGTGTGAAAGAGTAACAAACATCCAATCCATACTTGCAAACTTTCGCGTTTATAATATAAGTAAGATTAAATTGTATATAAAAATACTTGTCTTCCAGCTGAATTGGCGGATCAGCAAAGAGAGCAGCAGAGAGAGATGGAGGGCATCCTGGACAGCGTGCGCGCTCTCAAGAGAGAGATACAACTGGCGGAGCTGGTGCTGGACGCGTACATACCCAAGGAGTACCAGGTAGAGAGAGAGAAACAGAGAACATCATCTTCCTGCTCTTATTCCACTCTATGTATGTATGTTCGTATGAGCTAGTGGCCAACTCTAGTGACGGAGTTTTTAGGCCGCCTAAAGGCCTCCGTCATGGCTTAACGACTTAAAAGCCGGGACGACTGTTTAACGTGCCCTCCGAAGCACGTGGTCGGCACATCATGATCCTTAAATCATGCTGTAAGAGTTTTGGATAAGGTGTTTTATGAGAGAGAAACAGAGATATACAGATCAATAACAAAACAACTTTCAAAAAATCATCATACTTTTAAGTTGTAATAATATTAATAAATAAATAACACCCAACAGTCGCATACATAGTCCTGAGCCCACACTAGGATTCCCTGTGTCGTGTGTATCAGGAACTACGAGTACCATGGTACCACAACACCCAGACCCGGAAGACATATTTACAGATCATGCAAACATTTCTTCCGCAGCGGGAATCGAACCCGCGCCTCTTGCGTCTTTGCCGAGCAATCGCCCGCCACGCCACCAAGGCCGTCTTCGTAAAAAACCATTATACTTTTAAGTAGTACTAATATTAAGGTGTGAAAACTTATGTTGCGAGGTTTGTTTACCTAAAACTAAAGTGATTTCATCGTAATAACGAAACACGTGATGGTTTGTTTACATAAATTGTATCTCCAGTTTGGCTGAAGCATAGTATAGGGCTGAACTGTGTATGTGACTGTCGGTTGTTATTTATATAAATTATTTGACGGCCTCGGTGGCGTGGCGGGCGATTGCTCGGCAGAGACGCAAGAGGCGCGACTTCGATTCCCGCTGCGGAAGAAATGTTTGCATGATCGCAAATATTTCTTCCGGGTCTGGGTGTTGTGGTACCATGGTACTCGTAGTTTCTGATACCCACGACACAGGGAATCCTAGTGTGGGGTCAGGACTATGTATGTGACTGTTGGGTGTAATTTATAATTTAATTTAATTTATAAAATTTATTTACAGACGCTGATAGACCAGTATGTGCATTGGAACGAACAGCTGGGCGAATGGCAGGTGAAGTGTGTGGCGTACACTGGCAACAACATGGCGCCCTTGCAGCCGCCGACTCAGCCCGCTAAGCAGGTGATCATCATCGTAATATAATCGTCAAATAACAAATTATTTCACTAGACTGCCACAAACAGCTTTGTTCTCGGTGTCGCGCCCTCTGCGCTCACCGAAGCCCGGTAACGCTGCCAGCGGTCATCTGAGACCCACAGCATTTATACCCGACCGAAAAATACCTCTACAGAACAGTATTTTCCCTTTATAAGTGACTGTAGCCTGTATCATACTGCCTTATTTTAGCGTAAATGCTAGAATTTTTGTATTTATTACATGCAAAATGCATGCATATGCATGTAAGGCCCACTTGGATTTAGATTTCATTGAATTAATACGTGTCCAAGTGATCACAGTGATTTTAAGGAGTTAAACTCTTTGACTTAAATCTAGAATTAGTGCTATATAGGGTATATAGGGCTAATTCTTTAATTAATCTCAATAATGACGGAAAAACGACAATATTATAGGGGGTAATTTTCCTGTAAGTGTGTCTAAGCCTATAACCCAGCCATGCGATGTACAACTGAATCTCACAAAATGATATATATCCACAGATAGAGCCACCGGATCTCTCGGATCGCTATCTGAGCTACTCGTGTGTGAACCCACGTGCCGGCTCACGACTTGCGCGCCCGCATACTTCTGCAGTGCCCCGCCCCCACACCGCACTAAGACAAAGACAGTAGAATACATAACCTGTAGTATTATACTCATCCAAAGCAGATGCTAATGTATCCAAAGCTTTTAAAAATAAATGGTAAAAAATGTAAAAAAAAATTTGCATTTAGTTTTAGGTCGCCGCCGTCGTCGGTCGTGTTTTTGGGCTGTTCTTATTTTCATAATCATGAATAACATATTTTTTTATCATTAGAAAATGAAACCGTATGTAACAATGAGTAGTTAATAGGGCATCCTAGATCGCGCTAGTATGTATGTTTGTATGAGCTAGTGGCCAACTCTAGTGACGGAGTTTTTAGGCCGTCTAAAGGCCTCCGTCATGGCTTAACGACTTAAAAGCCGGGACCGACTGTTCAACGTGCTCTTCAAAGCACGTTATAAGTATATCTCTTTGTATACCGATACACTTACTGTCGCGGCACATCTGCATTGAGAGCGTATTTAGCCGAACTTTTAGCGCTGTACTTTCAGCAGATGTATCGCGACACTTATACATTGACTCTCTGTGTTGGAAACAAATTCCATCTAGGAAGCGACTTGGATTGCTTAAGGAATATTCCTTATTACTTTTGTTATAATTGTATTTCTATTTATCTATTTAAATTGTACGTGATCTCACATTCTTTATTTTATAACAATTTCTAGAAGTTTTTTATGATGTAGTTTATAATAATTTCGGCTAATGCTAGTCAAGTCACATTCCAGAAGCCTTATTAAGTTCACTGGTCACTGGTAACTGGTAATCGATACAAAAAATATATGTAAAAGAACCACAGAGGAAAAACTATAAAATGTATTGTAATTTGGTGCATTTCGACACATTTATAGGCAAGATTTCAAATCATTTTACCAAAATTAAAATTCACTTTATTGATTTTTTTGAATTTACTGATATCCGCACGCTTTTTGAGCACAACGTTTAAGACCGATTTTAAAAATATGGTATAGTTTCTAAACGATTAGGGATTTTGCGTTATTTTTGACATAACAACAAGCTGGATTTGAGTACGCCCTTATTATAATTTTTATGATGACAGCTAGGTTTTGTCGCATGAATCCGATAACGATTACCAGTTCAAGGGCCTGGATAAAGGATTTTCGATCTTATATCAATAATCTTAGCGCTGATATTCCTTTATTTCAACACGAATAGACCGAGATGCGTAAGTTACTCCTTAAAGGAATGTGTGTGTTAGGTAATTGAAATAAGGTTGAATATAGCCCGCTGCGGTGTCCGCCCGCGCAGGCCCTCACACAATAAGGCTGCAGTTGCGATCTTCAGTATTAATGTGCTTTTAGATATTATTTGCACGTGTGATAGTTTTGTGTATTAATAAAGTTTTATATTCACAAATCTTGTGTTTTATATTCACAAACCTTTAACTTTATAATATTGCTTGCTGCCGCCCGCGGCTTAGCTCGCGTGGTACCCGGATAAAAAATAGCCTATATGTTAATCTAGTACATGTACCTACTATGTTATTCCAAGTTTCATCCAAATCCGTTCAGCTGTTTAGGCGTGATTAAGGCACAAACATTCAAGCATCCAAACATCCTCACAAACTTTCGCATTTATAATAAAAGTAAGATCAGAGGCCTTTTGCAATTTTATCATGAATAACGTCTTTGAACATTTTTGACCTCGGTGGCAGGCGAGCTCCTAAGAGCGCTAACGCAAGAAGTGCGGGTTCGACTTCCACTGCGGGAGAAATGATTGTATGTTCTGCAAATATAGTCTGGGTATTGTAGTACCATGGTACCCTAGTTTATGATAGCTATGATACAGGGAATCCTAGGGTGGGGTCAGAACTATTGTTTGGTATGATAAATTTATCTAAAGGCCTCCGTCATGGCTTAGCGACATAAAAGCCGGGACCGACAATTTAATGTGCCCTCCAAAGCACGGAAGCGCTCAGCTTGTAATGCCACTTGTGGTCACCTATCCAAATTGTGAACGCGCACAACCGTTGCTTAACTTCAACGATCAATCAAGAACGTCTAAGACTAACCCCCGAATCTCAAACGCGACTCAGAGTTGAGCACGTCTCAACTCACGGTTTTTTGACAGTTTCTGATAAAAATCTCCCAAAAAATAATAATCGTCATTTGAGACGTACTCAACTTTGAGATGCGTTTGAGTATTCGGGGGTAAGTAACAGACTAAGTGATTTAAACATCAGCCAAAGTCTTGGACGAATAACATCAAAGCCCAAGAGTTCGTACCAATGTTCTAATGCCGTCTTTGGGCGGTCATTTAAGAGGAAATGCGGGTCTCTCGCCTGTTCTTTTTCTATGAATTTTTAAAGTAAAATAAATATCAACCTCTTGTATGTACACGTTTTCCTTTTTGATGTTATAAGAACTAGAAACTTCACAAATGCTCCAAATTGCCTATTTTCCCGCTGTCAACAGAGACCTTGTGTTATAAATAAGACCTCTTTATAGATAGTCTAATTCAAAAACAAGAACACGATAAATTGTGAGAAAAAGGCAGGTATCTACATAATTATTTTAATATGTTGATTATGTTGTAGGTAGCAAAATTTGGTTTGATTTCCCATACCAATGTCTTAGATTATCGAAGTTTTATGCAGGAAAATACTGAATATAATCTATATACCTATTACCTACTAAAGCATGTAGGCAAGTAGGTAGGTATTTCTTTCTTCCGCGATTTAGAGTGATGAAATATAGACAAGTTTCATCTTAAAACAAGTTTGACAACTACATAAGGAAAATAAGTCAAAGTGTGAAGTATGTACCTATTTGATTAAGATGAATTCATTTGGATAGATTTGGATGAAAGAAACATAAAAGGTAAGTTGGCAATGCGAGTAAGTCCATCATTTTTATTTTCATAAATACCAGCTTATAATAAACCCTACAAGAGCTAAAATAAAAAAAAGACTATGCCTAGAAATACTTCAAAACAAACCAATCAAATTTAATATGGAAAAACCAAAATTATGAGAGGGAAAAATAACTATTTACCTACCTGTCTGACAGTATCGACTATGATCACACCTCGGAACAAGGATCATACTTAAAAAAATATATTTTTTTAGAATACTTATAATGATCGGACGTCATCGATTGAACTCCGCCATCAATGTCGATGTCAGTCGTAGAAGTGGACGCTGGTGGACGCAAGACGACTATCTTTTAGTATAGGTACGTGTTTGATTCGATAAGCCGAGTTCAGCCGATGATGCCCGATCATATTTCGGCCGCTGACGGCCTCGGTGGCGTGGCGGGCGATTGCTCGGTAGAGACGCAAGAGGCGCGAATTCGATTCCCGCTGCGGAAGAAATGTTTGCATGTTCTGCAAATATTTCTTCGGGGTCTGTGTGTTATGACATGGTACTCGTAGTTTCTGATATCCACGACACAGGGAATCCTAGTGTGGGGTCAGGACTATGTATGTGACTGTTTGGTGTTATTTATTTATTCGGAATCGCCTAACAAAATAAAACATTCTGTTCTCACTCACGTATCAATTGACGTAGTTACTGCGTTCTTCACTAGGAGGGCAGACTTCATACCTTGCTATTGATACTCTGAGGATAACATTACGGAAGCTACTTTTTAAAGTTCAGCTAGGTAAACATGTGTAGCTTCATAGTATTGCTATATTTCGTAGAGAGATGTTGGTCCATTTTGCGGTTTTCACATGTGAGTAATTTATTAGACTAGTGGAACATTCCACAACTCCCGCATTGAGTTTGTTGTTCAAACTTCGAGATATACCCTCCAAGTTTCATACTTCTGGGATAAACTTGGATAGTCCAAGTGTGTCGCGAAATTCAAATATTTATTCACTCCTCTTGCTCAAAAAGTCCATCATTATAGCGTACGTAAAATAGCAAATTTGCCTGTAGGAGGAAAAGTATTTTTTTTTAATTTTTGTCAGTTACCAACGAGCCTACAAAAGCGAAAAAGTCTTTATTAATAAGTAGAATAATCATGAATAAGACTCGATTTATTACTGTTTCATAAAAAAAGAAAAACATTATATTTTTGAAAATGGAACTAAGATCTCTTCAATAGAATGCGTACATTGTGTTGCGGCTACATAAGAAATTAAAAAAACAAGGCATTGGCGTGAAATCTTCAGAATTTTTCTCTAATTACGAATTGGATTGAATTGGTGGCCGTATTTTTTTTTTTAAATAACGTAGGTAGGTTTTTGTAAGTTTTTTTTTTTCGTAAAAACCCCCGCTAGTAGTGATAGTGTTCTGTGGTAAAAACCCATTATGGTTCAGATATATCGGGTCGGACGATTATTCGTTTTGTCCAAGTGTAAAACTACCTCGTATTAATGAGTCATTTTAGCCCCTTGTTTATCTGCTATATTGTGTATTTAATATTTTCAGCATTCTTCTATTCTTTCGTCTAATTTAATAAATTTTGTTTCAGTATTGTTTCACAATGTGTTTAATGCCGACGCACAAGCCTTGTGTCGAGCCTCCGGTGACATTGCACCTGAAGAAGGTAAAATCGTTGATTAAAATATTTATTTAAAATTAAATTATCAAAAAACATGTTGATTCTTATTATAGCCTATGCCGTTCTCGCCATCCAGAGGAATCCAACGAAACCTTATTTATCAAAATCCGTTCAGCCGTTTGGACTACAACTTCAGTTAAAGGAATGCACATACATACATAAACAGGCGCGGTCGCAGCCTGAAATTTTGGAGGGGGTCACTAATAATAGAATATGTCGAGTAAATCAGATTTTATTGCACAATACACAATTTTATTGCAAAAATAGCTTTTTTACATTTTGTAAATTTTTAGATTTTTCAATTTGACTGACATGTCACCTGTGACCCCCCCCCCCTCGAACCGCACAGCTTTTTTTGAAATATTAATTATTAATAAACAGATTATTTAGGTGTATAAGTCTGCCCTCGTAATAGCAAAATAAATGTAATACTTGCAAAATGGCGGTTTCGAGAAAAAAGGGGTAGGTAATCATAATTTTTAGATATCTCTGCAGCAAGTCAATGTTAAATACTTATAGTAAAAAATATAATGAAAATTATCTTTTTATGTAGCGATAGATAATACCCCCCCCCCCGGAAATACCATATCTGCAAAAAAAGTGAAAAACCCAAAAATTACTACCTACTGCTAGTGCGATGAGTAGGGCAGAACAACCCGAGTTTCATAGTTTTACTGTTCTTGTAGAATGTGGGACGCTTTCCGTGTCATTGACGTCGATGGCGGGCGACGGGCGCGCGGCCCTGTTCGAGGAGATGCCCTGGCAGGCCGGCGTCTACAGCAAGGGCGACTCCTACAAGCAGGTGTGCGGGGGCACGCTCGTCAGCTCGCGAGTCGTCATATCCGGTGAGTCAAAATAGGAAGTGACGTTACATAAAAGTTTTTGACATTCTTTTTGTTCACTTTCTATTTTTGTTATTGTCCTGTCCACTTACAAATTCAAATTCAAATTGTTCATTGCACTTAGAAATAAGGTGAGTGTAATAAATAGGATGTGACGTTACATAAAAGTTTTTGTCATTCTTTTTGTTCACTTCCTATTTTTGTTATTGACAAATTCAAATTCAAATTGTTTTTTGCACTTAGAAATAACATTACAGATACATTCCAATGCGTTATTCCTACAACAAAGAGGGATTATTTACATAAATGAAAATTAATAAAAAATATACCTAAGTACCAGGCGTCACTAATAATAGAATATGTCGAGTAAATCAGATTTTATTGCACAATACACAATTTTATTGCACACACTATTTGTTTATATTTTGTAAATTTTTAGAAAATGTTTCTATTTGACGTGTACTATTTAGGAGGTGGGGGGGGGGGGGGGTCATGTCCTCTGTGACACCCCTAAACTTTCAGCCATTTCTGATTTAGAATCCTAAGATGGAAATGGTGAATAATAGTGACAGGTGATCAGCCCATCGTCCATATAGATGGTCCATCATTTTGGAGAGGATACTATCCCTTAGTCGACTTTTACGACATGCTCGGGGAGAGAAGCAGCAAAGAAGAAGGAGTAAACAGAGAAGTAAGCAGAGAAGTAAACTTATTTGTTAACTTAACTTTATTGTTTTACAGCGGCGCATTGCTTCTGGGGCGACTTGGAGAAGCAGCTGCCAGCCTCCTCATTCGCCGTGGCCGTCGGCAAGCTGCACCGCCCCTGGGACCACCCGATGGATGAGAACGCACAGAAGTCTGATGTGAGTACCTACATACTTTATGCCCAGTTCCTGTTTTAAACCACCTATTTGACGATTGAAGTAGACATGTGTAAGTAATATGATGCATTACGAGTAATATTACGCGACTGAGTAATGTAGCATTACACATTACTCGATGAAATTAATCATTACACATCGCACCTAAGCATCGACTATACCCCCTCTCTCTCATACATTTTTATTATTGCACCAGAGCATTTTTATTACAGTGATACATAGTGCGTCGTTGTCGTTTCAGATGATGTTTGAAGTAATGAAGGAATATAATATTACTCGGTACAAAATGTATTGTCATATTGCATTACTTTTTAAAGCACTGTTTCGCGCATGTCTTGATGAATAAGTCCGAGATGGTAGGTTACCGATACCATAGTAACGTTGTTATTTTGACATTGCTATGGCAATGAACGGTCCGTCGATCATCATCATCTTCCTGCCCTTATCCCACTCTATGTGGGGTCGGCACAGAGTTTTGGCTAAGGTGTTTTATGACCGGCCGCCTGCCTGACGTCAACCCTCCTTGGGAATACTTGCTTATTGCATCTCATCATGTTGGAGGATACTATCCCTTAGTCGACTTTTACGACATGCTCGGGGAGAGAAGCAGCTGGACGCATTCTATGCTTTTTATTTACTCCCAGTCCAGCGGAGAAGATAACTTTAATATTCGGACAAATTCGCTTTTCATGCAAAGCACGAAGTTTGCCGGTTTGTACTTAGTATTATGGATGAGAATATAAATTCTAAAAATTTCCAGGTTCGAGAAATTCGCATTCCTCCTCGGTACCACGGCTCTATTACTAACTTCCAAGACGACCTGGCGCTCCTCGTGATGACCTCCTCGTTCCTCCTGAATGCCTACGTCCACCCGATATGTCTCAGCTTCGACCACAGCTTGGACAGAAAGCAATTGACCGATGGGAATATAGGCAAGGTAAATATAGAATGAAGAAAGAAAGAAATGTTTTTATTTGACAGACACAAACAACACAGAACAGGAGAGTAAAAGGGGAAGTAAAAAAAAAGAAAACGAACAAGAAATATTTAACAAAAGTACAGTAAAATACGAGTAAAACCATGAATCTGGTACACTGTCTATTACGAAAACCTAGGTGCCCATTGATCCCGCTCTGTGTGGTGCAGTTAAAGTTACAGTTACATAGATCAGCGCTCAACATTCCCTGCGTATCAACCTTTGTTGTCAGCACTACTAGGTAACTCACGGTGAAGGAAATCACTAAAATCTTCCACGCTCCGTCGCGTTACGAGCAGGTGTAAATGCAACGTAGATTTAAGACGTGTCCAAGTGATTAAGGAATAAGAATTGTTGACTTTGACTTTGACCTCCTATGTTACCTCCAGGTAGTCGGATGGGGCAGGGCTGATGAGGACGCCAAGCCATCACCGAGCCTGCAAGTAGTGAACTTATCTTACGTAGACGTGGAGCGCTGCTACAATGCGATCGAACCAGAATTCCGGCCCGCCATCACCAGTGACAAGATCTGCGCGGGAAACATCACTGGAGGTACCTTCTAGGCTTCTAATGCAGGGGTTCTCAAAGTGGGCGATTACGCCCCCTTGTGGGCGCTGCAGGCCTAAAGGGGGGCGGTAAGAGACCCAGAAAAAAATGGGGGCGTTGTGTAGAGGCTTGGGGGGCGATTTGTAATTTCATCTAGGAGGGCTCTTAGACACCGACTGAACTCTCGACTGTCAACTTGCGAACATCAACTAATATGAATTAAATTGCTCAAACTAACTCTATATCTATGTCTAAATACTATAAAGTTACATACATACATACATAAAATCACGCCTGTTTCCCATAGGGGTAGGCAGAGATCACGGATCGCCATTTGCTACGATCCTGACATACTTCTTTTGCTTCCTTCACTCTCATCACATTCCTCATGCATGCTCGTCGGTTTAGGGTACTCTTGACCTGGCCCTTTTCCAAAACGTCGCCGATTTGGTCCAGGTACGTGCGCCGAGGTCTTCCCCTTCCAACGGTACCATTCACACTCGCCTCATACACCTGTTTCGTTAATCTTCTTTCATTCATCCTCTCTACATGACCGAACCATCTTAACATACCTTTCTCAATCCTCATCACTACATCTTCTTTCACTCCACATCGCTCTCTTATCACGCTGTTTCGCATTCTATCTTTCAAAGTTACCCCACACATACTTCGCAACGCACGCATTTCTACTGCATTCACTCTACTTTGATGTTTCTTCTGCCATACCCAACTTTCACTACCATACATAAGTGTCGGCACTAGTACTCCTCTATGTACAGCCAGTCGTGCCTTTTTAGACACTTTCCGGCTTTCCATAAAGGCGTGTAGTGCCCCATTCACTTTGTTTCCTGCAATCACTCTCCTTTCAATATCCTCCTCATGCTTTCCATCTCTCGTAAACAATGTTCCCAAGTATATGAACTCATTCACTTGTTCCACTCTTTCTCCATTCACCAAAATGTCACACGCTGTCATGCATTCATCTCTTTCAAAAACCATAACTTTCGTCTTATTTACATTCACTTTCATTCCCTTCCTGTCAAAAGCTCTATGCATAATTGTTACCATCTCCTGCAACTCATCTGCCGATGACGCAAGTAAAACCTGGTCATCGGCATAGAGAAGGCATTTGACGAGTAACCCATTCAATCTTAAACCACATTCCCTACCTTTCAAATCTTGCAAGCAACTGTCCATGAACAAGTTAAACAGCCATGGTGACGCTACACATCCCTGTCTTACACCCTTTTGGATGCCGAACCATTCAGTGTATGACCCATGTATCCTCACGCAAGCACTAGAGCTCTCATAGAGAGACTTCAGAGCTCGAATAAGGTTGCGTTTCAATAATCATTCTCATCGGCAGGTGTAGCCCGTATGAGTTGACTTGAGACTTGAGCGCCGTTGTGTACTACCTACCGCGCTCAGGTCTCAAGTTAACCCTTGCGGGTTATAGTAAGTCTCGTTTAGAATGAATGTTTAATCTCCGCTAATATAGCTCACAATAATTAATTAAATTTGAAGTTATTGTGGTTTTTAAGTAGGTGAAAAAATGGGGGCGCTAAAAAAATAATTTATTCTCAAAGTGGGCAGTAGACAAAATAAGTTTCGGAACCCCTGTTCTAATGATTCCAATATCTAATAGACGACGAATCTTTCATCACCATAGCATCGCTGTTATCTCTCACTCCTTTAAGATCCAAAGTGATTTCAACGAATTCAATGTTTTTAATTTTTGGTCACGTATCTTCCAAGCACAGCAGTCTACATGGGAGACAGTTGCGGTTGACTATCATTCCCCAAAAACGTTAATAAACGATCATAATGATTTCAAAGAATACACTTCTGAATCAGTTTTGAATCCTTTATTTAATTGTCTCCCAGGCACAACGGTCTGCACGGGTGACAGCGGCGGTGGACTATTCTTCCCAGAGAACGGCACAGACGGTTCCTATCGCTACTACCTCCGTGGCGTGGTCTCCACCGCCCCTAAGAACGTCAACAAGAACGTCTGCAACATCTATACTTACGCGACATTCACGCATGTTGTCAAACACGAGCATTTTATTAAGGAGGTGGTAAGTAATGAATCCGGGTAGGTGGAGTGACAATTTGCGAAAGGCTTCTGGCAGAGACTGGACGCGTCAAGTCGAGGGCGCAATGGCGCTCATTAGTGGAGGCCTATGTCCAGCATTGGACTTGCTATAGGCTGATGATGATGATGATGACGAAGTAATGAATTCCTCTCAAGTTACTACTTTTAATACTAGGTAGTACTAGGTGAGGCCGCTGCCACTATACCACCAGTGCTCTCGACTACTAGATGTCCATTACCCGTGTCACTTAGAAATCGTGTCGTAAAAGAATTTAAGTGTACTCCAAAGATACTTCACGACTTTAATATGATAGGAAGGAACACCAGACAATCACTTGCGAGTCACGGCAGATAATCTGCCTCTCTTCATTATTTATAGCGTAGCTATTGAGATCAGCACCTCCGCCTTCTGATAAGGTGGTGTGCACCAATGGATTTTTCAATTCGATAAAATTATGAGCGCTATGCATGCAGCTCACAAACGGTGGAGTAAGGAAACCCTCTACTCAGCTCCGCACGTATTGACCATGTCTCTGTGTGGATAAAGCAGTCTAAGCTGTGTGGATGGTATAGGTGCTGGGCAAGCCTACTCCAGCTAAATTCGTCCCGTTAGTGTAAGCAAAAGTTGCTTCTTGACGCTGTATAAATCATCGACATGGCAAAAGCCTTAGTTTCTTAGCTGTTGAGACAGGTATGTTATGTACATTAGCTACCTACTATAATTATTACTCTATTTTCCAGATGTTAGCAACATCGCTCAAATCAGAGGAAACAACAGGCCAGTCCCCTATCAATGGAGTACAATTTCCTCCACAGAGCATCTCTGACAAACTTTCATTGTCAGTACCAAAACCTTCCAGACCTCAGGAGTTAATGACTGGAGGAAAAGCGAAGCCTTTGTCAAAAGACCAAGAAGGGTTGAGCGGAGTTCTCCAGTTCGAAACAAAACCTGACAAAGAGATACAAGATCTGTCTATTACTCAGTCTGGTAAACCACAATCTGGCCGTGATGCTGATGCAGAATATACAGTGAAAACCATAAAAGAACCTTTCATCACTGGACCTCCAGCTGTGCCCTCTAGACCACAAGACGACCCTGATGTTGATGCAGTAGTGAATAAACCTGTTAAGAAAGGACCAACAGCGGTGTTCTCTAGACCACAAAATGACTCTGCTACCGATGCAGATTTAACTTTTGAAATAGAAAATGAACCTTTAAATAATGGACCTCCACTTGTGTCCTCTAGGCCACAGAATGACCCCAATGATGAAGCAGAATACACTGTAAAAATAGTAGAGGAATCTGTAAACAGTGGACCTCCAATTGTGTCCTCTAGACCACAAAATGGTCCAGATGCCGATGCAGATTACACTGTAAAAATAGTAGATGGACCTTTAAAGAATGAACCGACAGCTATGTCCTCTAGACCACATAACGGCCATGATGCTCACACAGATAACACAGTTAAAACAGTTGTAAAACCGAAACTATCCGGGTCACAAGTTGACACAAATGCCGATAAGGAGTATACAGATAAAATTAAACAACAACTTTTTGGCACTGAGCCATTAACTAAGCCTTCAAGACCAAAAACTGACTCGAACGCTGATGATACGGTAAAAATCAAAGAGAAATCAAGCAACACTGAAGTGAAAGTTATAGAGATATCTACAGAAAAAATGCCATTCCTATCGACAGCATCAAAGCCTTACCTATCTGCGGGGAACCAGTCAACCAGTGCTATACTGAACCAGCCAATCTCATCTATAAAGAACCAACCAGGTCAACCCATAGGGAACCAGACACCTCTCTCTACAGAGACCCAGCAATCTCAAATCATAGGGAACCAATCAACAGAAACTAAAGGAAACCAGCCAATCCCATCTATATGGAACCAACCAGGTCAACCTACAGGAAACCAGTTGCCTCTATCTACAGGGAAACAACCTCAAACTATAGTGAACCAGTCAGCGGGAACTACAGGGAGCCAGCCCATCCCATCTATATGGAACCAACCAGGTCAATCTACAGGAGACCAGGTGCCTCTATCTACAGGGAAACTACCTCAAACTATAGTGAACCAGTCAACGGGAACTACAGGGAGCCAGCCAATCTCATCTATATGGAACCAACCAGGTCAATTTACAGGAAACCAGGTGCCTCTATCTACAGGGAAACCACCTCAAACTATAGTGAACCAGTCAACGGGAACTACAGGAAGCCAGCCAATCCCATCTATATGGAACCAACCAGGTCAATCTACAGGAAAGCAGCTGCCTCTATCTACAGGGAAACCACCTCAAACTATAGTGAACCAGTCAACGGGAACTACAGGGAACCAGCCAATCCCATCTATATGGAACCAACCAGGTCAATCTACAGGAAACCAGGTTTCTCTATCTACAGGGAAACCACCTCAAACTATTGTGAACCAGTCAACGGGAACTACAGGGAGCCAGCCAATCCCGTCTATATGGAACCAACCAGGTCAATCTACAGGAAACCAGGTGCCTCTATCTACAGGGAAACCACCTCAAACTATAGTGAACCAGTCAACGGGAACTACAGGGAGCCAGCCAATCATATCTATATGGAACCAACCAGGTCAATCTACAGGAAACCAGGTGCCTCTATCTACAGGGAAACCACCTCAAACTATAGTGAACCAGTCAACGGGAACTACAGGGAGCCAGCCAATCCCGTCTATATGGAACCAACCAGGTCAATTTACAGGAAACCAGGTGCCTCTATCTACAGTGAAACCACCTCAAACTATTGTGAACCAGTCAACGGGAACTACAGGGAGCCAGCCAATCCCGTCTATTTGGAACCAACCAGGTCAATCTACAGGAAACCAGGTGCCTCTATCTACAGTGAAACCACCTCAAACTATTGTGAACCAGTCAACGGGAACTACAGGGAGCCAGCCAATCCCATCTATATGGAAGCAACCAGGCCTACCTATAGGAAACCAGAATCCTTTATCTATAGAGAACCAGCAACCTCTTTTTACATGGAACCCACCAGGTCAAACTACAGCGAACCAGCCTCTATCCCTAGAGAAACAATCTCAAACTATAGCGAACCAGTCAGCAGAAACTCAAGGGAACCAGCCAATCTCACCTATATGGAACCAGTCATTAGAAACTAAAGGGAACCAGCCAACCCTATCTATATGGAACCAACTTCAAGCTATAAGAAACCAAACAGCAGAAATAAAAACAAATCAGCCAATCTCATCTATATGGAACCTATCAGCTCAAACTACAGGGAACCAGCTGCCTCTATCTACAGAGAAGCCACCTCAAACTATAGAGAACGAATCAGCTGGAGTTATAGAAACTCAACCAATCCTATCCATATGGCACCAACAAGAATCTCTAGGGAGCCAGTTACCCGTATCAACGGAAAACCCACCAGTCCAGTCCACGTGGAACCAGCTATCTTTGCCTTTAACTACTGAAGGGTACCAATACCAGACAGACGGAACTGTGGAGATACAGCCAACCATACCATCTGTACAGTACCAGTACATAATACAACCAACGTCGAACGATCCATCCCAAACTACAGAGAACCAGCCAATTGTAATAGGTTACCATCCAGTCAAATATTCAGGCAACCACATACACTTATCTTCAGGGAACCAGCTGCCCCTTACAGAGTATCAGTCAACTGGAACTGTAGAAAACCATCCAATACTATCTGTACAGATTGTACCTCAAACAGAAAGTTACCCTGCCGAAACCATAAGGATCAACCCGAGCCAAACGATAGGGAACCAGTATCATCAGCACCATCAACACCAGCTACCCTCATCAGCAGGGTGCCAGTCAACTGGAACAGTAGGGAACCTGCCAACATCAACTATAGATCACCAGCTACCCCAATCTACAAAGATAACCCCAGCCAAGCAGCCAAGCCAAACAGTGGCAAACCAAAACCAACAGAATATATTTAAAAACAAATGGCAATCTCAATTCAACCACCGTCAATATTATAACCAGCATCATCATCAGTTCCCCCATTACAATCAACATCACAATTCATGGCACCACTGGTAACTTTCAGTCAGATTTTCGAATATCAGAACTTTCTTATACTTGAAGTTTTCTCGATGACATAGGATTTCTGATAGCCCGGTTTATTCGACGTTAATATAATATTAAATAATACCTAGTAATAATTAATGCTTTATTTCAGGCTACTTAGGCACAAAACTATACATACATGCAGGCGCAGTCCGAAGGGGGGGTCACAGGGAACATGACCCCCCGCAAATCGTACACGTCAAATAGAAAAATCTTCTAAAAATTTGCAAAATATAAAAAAAGCTATTCTCTGCCCCTAGCCGCGATGTCAATAAAAATAGAAGGCTTATGTGCAATAAAATTGTGTATTGCGACAAATTTTCTTAGTGAAAAATCCCAAAATTTCATGCTAAGACCACGCCTGCATACATGTGAATGGTACGGAACCCTTCGTGTACAAATTCGTCTCGCACTTGACCGGTTTTTAATATAACATTATACTAGACAAAATAATAGAAAATCTTTTGCGAGCAAGTATCTACATTAAAACCTTTTCCCGCGGTTTTTCTTAAAATCATCGACAATGGAGCAAAATGTAGATTTACAAACATTTCAAATAGTTTTTGTTGGCGGATAATACTGTCCTAAAAAACTGTTATGTATGAATCACGTAGTAATCAGTGAGTTCATAACCCACATACAGTCCTAAAAAATACAACTTCGTTTGTTTAAAATTATGCATGCAAAGTGCGTCCGCAATAAAAGTTGTTAGGTATTATTTTTATATTTTATAAATTAGCTTAATCCCACGGCTAGGCAAATTATACTACTACATTCTAATCTTTATTTTTAATATTAATTTGACGATTAAAATACAAATCAAAACGAATATATTGTTTTATTTAGGTACCTATTTCCATTTTTCGCGATTTAGTGGTTTTATTTTAGTCCAAGGTCGTAAAGGTAAAATATCAGGTTTTGGATTAGTACGAGTAGATCATAATCCTACAACCTACTATATTATAAATGTGAAAGTTTGTGAGTTTGTATGTTTGTGCCTCAATCACGCCTAAACAGCTGAACGGATTTGAATGAAACTTGGAATATACATAATACATGTTCTGGAATAACATAATTATAGGCTACTTTTATCCGGAGTACAAAGCGAGGAAGCCGCGGGCGGCAGCTAGTAATTTATAAATAACTTGATATGGTAATTTTAGATTATTTATTATCATACTTACATGTAGCTAGATTTTTTACAGTCTGCATCTAAGTAGGTACTTTGAATACCTAATTTTTTTTTACCCGACCGCGAAGAAGTAGGGTAGGTAATGTTTTTGGGGTGTAGTATGTACTTATGTAGGTATGTTATGTTGGTCTATCTAACTATATAGTCGTGTCACTAGTTCCTTCAAACCAGTATTGTGAAAGGATTTAAAGTGCGCCTCAAAGGTTCCTTTCGTGCAGTTCTACGACATGCCAGTTTTTTCTTCACCGTTCGAAAGCACTGGTAATAGCGCACATGTTTTTTTCGAAAATAATGATCGTAGCACTTAGTGTCTTCGTTAGACGCAAAGATGCTTCAGCTTGGCCAAGGACAGTTTATGCAATGCGGTGACCTTAGACAATAAGGTTACATAATTTAATAAAATTAATAGTAAGTATCTAATTATAGCTAACAAGCAGCCGCCCGCGGCTTCGCTCACGCGGTACCCAGATAGAAAGTACCCTATGTCCCATTCCAGCACACGTAGGTACATACGATGGTACATACTAAGCACAAAAAAGTCGAGCAGTTCAACTACTGCCCTGCTCTAAGACCACATAGTAACCCACCTGCAGTGTTAACAGTCCAAAATATTTTCGCAATAATTTTTTTTGACGCTAATGAATGTAGTGTAATTTGACATTGACAGTTCCTTTTCCATATGTTTTGTATCATCTATTACTAATCTGTGGTATCATCGCTTTCATACGTCATACGTCAAAATAAAAGTATTCTATTTTTCATGAAAAACATGCCAAAAATAAAGATTTTACAAGTAATTATGACATCAACTAAATGAGAAAAATCGGCTCTTTAATTTGATATAGGTTATGTGCAGTTTTAGACCAAAAATTGATTCTAGGTTTTCATCCCTTTTCACCCCTTTAGAGGTTGAATTTTGAAAAATCCCTTCTTAGTACACCCCTACGTACCAAGGTTTACCTACACTAAAAATTTCAAGTCTCTACGTCCAGCGGTTTAGGCTGTGCGTTGTCTGTCAGTCAGACAGTCAGTCAGTCAGTCAGTCAGGACAAAGATTCTTATAATATAAGATAATAAGATTAAGAGCACTGGTGGTCTAGTAGCAGCCAGTCTTACGATTCTAAGGACGTGGGTTCAAATCCGCGCGCCAATGTATATTTCTGTTTGAAAAAATGTGCGCTGTACAGTAAGTCTCAATAAGAATTTGAATAATTTTTATTGTAAAGTGTTGAAAGTATAAGTTGTTAGGTATAATAAATATAGTACAAAACAGTTTGCCACAACAAAGATACTGTAATTGGCACCTCAAAACTTGTGATTCACTAAAAAATTCTTCCGTATTGCAGAACACTTTAGATACAAGCCAGTTCTTCAGTTTGTTACGAAAAGAATTTTCATTAAGTGACTTGAACGAGAGGGGTAATCATCATCATCTTCCTGCCCTTATCCCATTCTATGTGGGGTCGGCACATGTATTAGTTTTGGCTAAGGTGTTTTATGACCGGCCGCCTGCCTGACGTCAACCCTCCTTGGGAATACTTGCTTATTGTATCTCATCATGTTGGAGGATACTATCCCTTAGTCGACTTTTACGACATGCTCGAGAAGAGAAGCAGCTGGACGCATTCTATGCTTTTTCTTTACTCCCGGTCCAGCGAAGAAGTAAACTGGTATATATTTTAATGGCAGTAAGCACTTTTTAAACATTCAATTATTGACTTGTGGTATGCATATGTTATACTAGTAGAAGAGTTAGTCTATATGTTAATCCAGTACATGTAGGTAGGTACTATGTATATTCTAAGTTTAATTCAAATCCGTTCAGTAGATTTTGCGTGAAAGAGTAACAAACATCCATACATACAAACTTTCCCGTTTATAATATTAGTGAGGATATATATTTGTTGCGGAGATTACGTTTCAAACAGCGAAGCGTCGTGAGAAAACCGACATATCGTATAACTTAAAAAGTTCGAAAGCATGTATGTGTGTTAAATGCACGAAAGGAAGCTTCCTTGATGAGGTGTAATTTGATTAGAAAGGACTAGTGACACGACTATTAGCATCTAGTAGTACCTAGTGACTTCGTTAGACACAAACATCGAGCATTTTACTAAATGCTCGATGGACACAAAGATGCTTAGCCAAAGGCCAGTTATTGCAATGCGCTGACCTTGGCCAGTAGATAATAGGTTACTTTATGGCTTGTAAGATGTGTTTTCTCAGTATAAAATGTAACTTTCGTCGTAAAAGTCGACTAAGGGATAGTATCCTCTTCGACATGATGGACCGTCTATATGGGCTATGGGCTGATCACCTGTCACTATGGTTCACCATATCCATCTTGGGACTTTGAATCAGGAGTGGCTGCAGGTTTTCGTATGATTACTAGGGATACGGGCGTGATAATTATTTATGTATGTAAGTATAGGTAGCAGATCTAGCATTAGGTAGGTAGGTAAGTCAGTTCATCTTTGATCCGCGCGTAGTAAAGATGTTTATTACAAAACAAGTGTTTTTTGCAATTTTTCTTACACAAAGTGAGTTGTAATTTTGTATATTTTGTGAGTGAGGGTCGCCCGCTCGATGGACCGAGGAAATTGTGGGTGGTCGGTGGATGGAGGCAGCGCAAAACAGTTCATACTGGAAGTATTGGGGAGGCCTGTGTCCAGCAGTGGACTCCTGTAGGCTGATAGTGATGATGATGATATTGTCCGCATCACGTAATGAATCGGCCTGAGAAGAAATTAAACATATTTTTTTTAAATAACCATTAAATTCGTCTGTATAGACCGTTTGAAACAGTCTTTAGATAGCCCGACTGTTGCTTTTCTTGTATTATATTTGCGATAGTTTCAAGTTTTTTTAACTTCTTAGCTGGTTTGGGATTAAAGAAAAAACATAGAATACGTTTAGCTGTTTCTCTCCCCGAGCATGTCGTAAAAGTCGACTAAGGGATGGTATCCTCTCCAACATGATGAGATACAATAAGCAAGTATTCCCAAGGAGGGTTGACGTCAGGCAGGCGGCCGGTCATAAAACCTCTTAGCCAAAACTCTTACAGCATGATCCAAGGAACATGCTGTGCCGACCCCACATAGAATAAGGGCAGGAAGATGATGATTAGTTGTAAGTTTATTTCTGTTAATAATAATAACTACGATAATAATTTCCTTTGTAGGTGTTCTTGTGGCGTTTGCTGAAAAAATAGGGTAAGTGCCTTAGTGTAAAAATAACAATGAAATCGGCCCAAACCAGTGTACTAAAAATGAGTTTGAGGTTATGCCATGGATAATATTAAAATTTTATCATCAGTTTTTTTGTAATAGAACTTAAACCATTGTATTTAACCGCTTTAACACTTTAGATATTAGGGCCCAAGATTGTTGCAGGTCATTTTCATACAATTTGACCTTGGGCGATTCATCCAAGAATTTGACAGTTCAAAAACGGCAAAATTGGCCTAAAGACATAGCCAAATAAGTAATTTATTCATTATTAGCCGCAGCCCGCGGATTCTCTCGCGTAGTACCTACTCGGATAAACAGTAACCTATATGTTATTTCAGCAAACGCGACCAAGCGTGAAAGATACGTCATACGGCGGGCAAGAAAACGCGCTTGTTTTTTTTTAATGATCCCTTTGCAATTATATTTACAAAAATTAATATTGCATCTATCTAAATGTTTGTACGGCCTACCGCCAGAATCTTTAGGTCTAATTTGTTTAACTTAACACCTATCTACCTGGGTCACAGAACACTATTACTCCTAGCGGAGACCTGGGTTCACAGACAAATGTTTTTTTTTTTTTTTTTTTTTTAACCTATATCGTCCCACTTCTGGGCAAAGGTCTCCCCCAAACTCCGCCAACCATCTCTGTCCTTCGAGACCTCCCACCATTCTCTCTCGAAGGAGTCGAGATCGTCCCGCCAACGCTTTATTGGCCGACCACGACTTCGCCTTCCGTCGGGCTGCCAGGATGTTACGGCAGTCGCCCATCTGTCCGAAGGCATCCGGCTAACGTGACCTGCCCACTCCCACTTGAGCCGGGCTGCTTTTCTACCCACGTCGGCAATGCCAGTAACTGAACGCAGCATGCTGTTTCGCACTCGGTCAGTATTGTCACTGACAAATGATTTATGATTTAAAAAATCTTTTGTTTACAGCGTGTGCATTCTCCCCCCTTACCCTAAAAATGGGCACTACACAGTGGAGGGGAACACCACAGGCCGCCCCGGCGAGGTCATGAACTCCTACGTGTTGAAAGTGATTTGTGATAATGGCTATCACCTGGCAGGCGAACACCCCGTCTGCCTGCAGGGATGGGACACCGTACTGCCAGAGTGCCTTCGTGAGTACCTTCTGCACCCCAGTAGGCCAAATAAATAACACCCAACAGTCACATAGTCCTGACCCCATACTAGGATTCCCTGTGTTGTGGGTATCAGAAACGGGTCGCGACTCGTGGTCCCACTGGGATTGTACCACTATTACTCGTGGTCCCACTATCCCTGAAATCATGGGTTCGTGGTTCCACTGCTTAGTGGGACTACCAGTCATAGTTAAAATCGTAGGTTCGTGACTCCACTGCATCAAGTTTATACGTAGAGTAAATACTTGAATTAAAGTGAGTTCTTCAGGTACTGGCCACTTGAGATACTGGCCTTTTTAGTCACAATTCACAATATATTATAATTGTACGTTGTACCTGTCAGTGTCGCGCGTCCTTCAAGTTAGCAGCAATTATTTACAAAGTTTTCTGTTTTTTTCATTAATTATGTTTCAAATAATAAATAGAAAACGAGGCAAAATCTTACTTAGCAACGGATACCAATACTATCGGCATAAACGTTATATTTCTGTATCAAGGACAATTTGGCATTGCAGCCAAAAACGAAAATTGAAATGTCCCGGTTCTATTACAGTGTGTGATGTAAGTTGAATAATTCACTTATTCGTACACATAAACATAGCTTTTGCCCGCGATTTCGTTCATCGCCTCTTATTGATTACTTTTTATAATTCAAGTAAACAAAACGTTACGTCTCTGCCGTTAAACTTAACTAGAATTTACTTCGGGTTCGCATTATATTGACCAAATTTTATTATTTTAGGATGACACAGTGTTTAAGAGCAAGGTTCACAAATCCGAGTGTTTACCAGATATGGCAAAAAACAGGGTGGCACTAAAAGTTATAGAAGCGAAAAAAGAAGCTGCGAGTTCGGACGAGCCAATGCCTAAAATTTACAAAAAACACTTTGACCCCCTATTAGACGAAGGCATTAACCTTGTTACAAACGTGTCGTCATTCGACAACATGAAATGTGCTTTGTACAGCGAAAGAAAAAAACAGCTAAAATTAAAGAAATTGGTTTACAAGACATTAAATGAGGTTGAAATTCCCGCAAATTTCAAATCATTTCTTGTAGCAGATTATACTTGTATTGGCGGCGATGCTAGAATCATTGTATTTGCATCAGAAAGAACTGAGCAATTATTACCAATTACCGATGAATTTTTTTTTGATGCAACCTTTAAAAGCACTCCCAAGCCTTTTTATCAGCTAATGGTGATACATGGAGACACGGGGAGTACTACTGACAAAACAAAAGTTGCTCCATTATTTTTTGCTCTCATGAGTGACAAAAAAGAAAACTCATACTTCGCATTATTTGACATCATTAAGACACGATTTCCAGAATGGAATCCTATAAAAATTCACGCCGATTTCGAAATTGCTCCTACCAATGCTTTGGATGTAATATTTTCTGAATGTCCTACCGTGATTATTAAAAGATGTTACGCCCATTTCGTGCGGAGCCTTTACAAGAAAGCTAAAACGTTAGGTCTGAAAGCAAAAATCTATAAAAGAATAGTTGGATTATCTTCTGCTCTTCCCCTTTTGCCGCAAGAGTTCATTCAAGAAGGTTTGGAATACATCAAAACTGAATGTATGAACATGGAGAAAATGAACGTGTTTATGGTATACTTTGATAAATATTATGTCAAATCTGAAAAATTTGTAAGGGAATGGTGTGTATCTAGCGAAAGACATCGCACTAATAACGTATGCGAAAGTTGGAATTCAAAACTCAATAAAAGTATAAATAAAAATTATGTTACTGTTTTGAAACTACTGCATACACTTAAAGAAGATTTTACTGCAAAAAATACTTTCGAAAAGAAAAGAGATCGGTTGCAACTGTTAAAAGACGACTTAATAGTACAGTCACAAATGCAGCTGATAAACCAGGAGATCACAGTTGGTTATTTTTTAGAAAAGTTAAGATAAATATAAAAATTAGTTTAAAGAGAACAAACTCTAATTTTTTTCATTAAGTTCATTGTTAGAAATAAAAATAATTATTTTGCTTCACGTTTTTATGCTGGCCTTTTGTATTTTCGGCTTATTCCTGTTTTGAATCCCCCTTAGGCGGAAAAACTTCAATAATAAAATAAAATAATTTAATAATAAATTCCTGAGTCGATCCTCGATCGACCATCGATTTCTGATTCTGAGTCGCTCGACGACTCAGAAGTCCGGTTGACTTAACTGTAACCGGACTACTGAGACTACACCAAATATATTTGTGTTATAGCCCTTATGACCAAATCAGTTGGACCACGAGCGACTGCATTACGTTGACTGATGGTCCCACCAAACAGTGGGACCACGAGCCCATTAAATCGACACACTGTCCCACCAGTGGGTCAAATTAGTGGGACCACGAGTCGCGACCCTCAGAAACTACGAGTACCATGGTACAACACCCAGACCCGGAAGAAATATTGACAGATCATGCAAACATTTCGAATCGGGAATCGAACCCGCGCCTCTTGCGTCTCTGCCGAGCAGTCGCCCGCCACGCCACCGAGGCCGTCAATACAAATGGGACAATACTTATGTTTTTTTTAACTGAAATAGTTTTGCGTTTGACCACACTCTACCTGATGTTAAGTAACAGTGTGGTCTAAGATGAAGCACGCTTACCTAGAAGAAACCTATTGATTCTCGATTTAAAGACACCCAGATTTTACTCTTCAGGAAATACAGACCCCGGCAGAGAGTTCTACATTTTTCCACAAATAAGGTGCGGTTGAAGCTGCTATGAAAACGCCAAGCGCCAAATGTTCAGTTCTCTCAAGAGACATTATTATGTATTTTTGCGACGCCTGGTGTGGGTGAAACCTTAAAAAAGTGGGGTTACTTTTATCCCTAAATACACACCCATTCTCAGTTTTCAGACTATCCCCCGAATACTCAAACGCGACTCAGAGTTGAGCACGTCTCAACTCACGGTTTTTTGACAGTTTCTGATGAAAATCTGTCAAAAAAAAAAAAAACGTCATTTGAGACGTACTCAACTTTGAGATGCGTTTGAGTATTCTGGGGTATAATTTGTATAATGTCACAATGTCACGCACACATTGTACTTATTTTGGTCCCGTTTTTGCGTGCCGTTTATTTGACAATGCTCAATCTAGACATGTATAAACAAAGGTTGAAACATTAGGACCATGGACCTTCTACTTTATCTTTTGTCAAAAATCGATCAAGTGCGAGGCACATTCGCGCACGAAGGCTTCCCTATCGTCGTATCGTCCTACAAATGTTTCTTGTATAGCCCCCCTTTACCTTTTTTTATTGTTTATTATATCGGCAATAGAAACACACTGAAAAACGCACCGTACACTACAGACTGGCCGCATTGCAAGGCACTGGGCGTTATAAGATTTTCGGCACGTTTGTGACCTACACTGCCCTCCTAGTGAAGAACGCAGCAACTATGTCAAACATGTTTTGATACGTGAGTGAGAACAGAATGTTGTATATTGATAGGCGATTCCGAATTTGTATCTAACAAATTTTTGTCAAAAATGCTAGTTTCTGCGTTCTTCACTAGGAAGGCAGTACACTAGACTAATATACGACTTTTTGTTTATCCCTAGCATCCTGTAAATGGAAAAGTAGGAGCACGCTGTCATGCGGGGCGCGGGATACCTGCTACTACCAGCCTCTCTCCTCAGTCGATGGGCTGTCGTCGCGTCTCCTGGACGACGATGGTACGTTATTTCATGTAGCGATAACCCTCCGCGGCTTAGTCAGCTCCGCACGTATTGATCATGTCTTTCCTGTGGACAAGGCCGACTAAGCTGAGAGGATGGTATAGGTGCTGGGCAAGCCTACTCCATCTTAATTCGTCCCGGGCACTACAGCGTCCCGTTTGTGAAGGTAAATGTTTTTCACTGTGTGTGACGACCTTTATATAGTGGAGTTGTTTCACCCAAAATGGCCCATTTGCTTGAGCTTTGTGCCAAAACCAAACTAAACGTATTATGCAGGTGTAAAAGCAAGATCATCTTACTACTGTTACTTGGCACTAACTCCTCTTGTTTAGTTAAATAACATAAGCCGAATGATCGTACCACGAGCAATTTAAAAACACTGTGGTCGATTGATCGCACTAGCTGGAAAAATGTTCTATGGTCCGAAGTATGTCACGGGTACTCTTTAGCGATCCACGGATAGCACGCGAGAGAAAGCGCAGGCAGAAGCTAGTAAGAAAAAAATTGTTACATGGCATGGAATTCTTGCTAAATGCCTCATTGACATCTCATCTCCATAATAGTATAAATAAATCCTTTAGCGCAAGGTCAAGCTGTTTCACATGACCGTGGGCAAAAACTATCTTTTTTTAATTATAAGCAAAACATTATATTGGGGGCACTGACCTTGACCCTCGCAAATTCAAAATAATCTACACCTAGCAAGTTTAAAATAATACTGCAATATTTAACCGACCACAAAAAAGGAGGGTCTTTTTTTATTTGGATTAGATTGTCTCATTATTGCCGTACAGCTACAACTTCACCGAAATGTCGAAAAACTCAACAAAATCTGAATTGTGGTAAATATCCCGTGAGTGCTGTAGAAGGAAACATATTGTGCTGAGACTCCTTATGTGGCATAAAAGCAGGATGATGGCTCAGACCAAATAAAAAGAGAAGACGCCGCGCCGCGAACAACAAAAGTGAAGCCACAGAAAACCGTGCTCCTGCAAGTAAACATACACGCTCACGTACACACCTACACTAAAACCATGCTCATCGCGCTTAGTACGTCACGAGTCTTAAAAATAGAATTATGCCTTCCTGTGTAGTGAAAACTTGTAAAAACAGCAGCAAATCACATAAAAAGTTTCACGGAATCACTTTTCACTTGTAAGTATTTCAAATAGCATCGTTTCTTAATTATTATACTATGAATTTAGGTTACTTAAAACACACAACCTTAAAACCTTCGACACACACATAGATAAAAAGGTGGCTTCACTTTTGTTGTTCACGGCGCGGGGTCTTTTCTTTTTATTTGGTCTGAGGGATGATGGTGATATGCTATGATGATGACCAAGTTCAATATCCCATGGTTTCAGTATGCGGTGTCGTGAGCCCGCCGATGGTGGGGGTGATATCTGGAGGGAAGCCCTCGCAGGAGATGGAATTGCCTTGGCACGTCGGGGTCTACGACAAGACGTGCTCGCCGTACAAGCAGATCTGCGGCGGGTCCCTCGTCAGCAGCACTGTTGTTATATCAGGTACCTACTGGCTACTGCTGCTAGTAACAAACACCAACCTACTGTAAATTAAATTATAGACCTTATTATTAGACCTCCTAGAATTTGAAGAAATTAACATTATAAATTGAGTATTAAATAAATAAATAACACCCAACAGTCACATACATAGTCCTGACCCCACACTAGGATTCCCTGTGTCGTGGGTATCAGAAACTACGAGTACCATGTTACCACAACACCCAGACCCGGAAGAAATATTTACAGATCATGCAAACATTTCTTCCGCAGCGGGAATCGAACCCGCGCCTCTTGCGCCTCTGCCGAGCAATCGCCCGCCGCGCCACCGAGGCCGTCAATATTGCATGCGTACTACGTTGAATTCTTGTGACGTAGCTTGCTTAGGCGTTCTTGATTGATCGTTAAAGTTAAGCAACGATGTGAGCGGTCACAATTGGGATGGGTGACCGCAAGTGGCAATACGAGCTGAGCGCTTCCGTGCTTCGTAGGGCACGTTAAACAGTCAGTCCCTGCTTTTAAGTCGTTAAGCTATGACGGAGGCCTTTAGGCGGCCTAAAAACTCCATCACTAGAGTTGGCCACTAGCTCATACGAACATACTCGTACATAACATACTGCGTTGAATGTGGCTGCTCTGAAACCGTATCGCAAAACTTACGAACTACTAGTTATTATAAGAGCTTGTAATGACCCACAGCAGGGCAAAGGTTTCTTCTCCTTCTCTCCAGTTATCCCTGTTCTGGATCACTGTGAATTTTATATTTTCTTTGTCTGAATGAATGAATGTAACGTTTATTTGGCACTATAACACACAAAAACCTTAAACTAACTTAGATTAAACTACTTATCTAAAAGTGTGGGTGCCAAAAAGGCGTCCAGCTCAGCATGTGTTGGAAGTAAAACTTACAACCAACGCTGATTTACAGCTGTAACCTAGGTAAGGTAGGGAAAGTAGTGCGGCAGTAGTGTCTCAAAGATAAGGTCAATTTCTTTTCCAGCTGCCCACTGCTTCTGGGACGACGTACTGAAGGCGCTACCAGCAGAGAACTACACCGTGGCGGTCGGCAAGATCTACAGGCCTTGGAACGATCCTTATGATAAGCATGTGCAGAAGTCTGATGTATGTTTTATAAGATTCCGTTCCCGAAGGGTGCCATACTACTAAGGCCTTATACTATCTATAGTAGATGATTTATACCTTCACAAACGGGACGCTGTAGTGCCCGGGACGAATTAAGGTGGAGTAGGCTTGCCCAGCACCTATTCCATCCTCTCAGCTTAGTCGGCCTTGTCTACAGGAAAGACATGGTCAATACGTGCGGAGCTGACTAAGCCGCGGGTTTCCTCAGGACGTTTTCCTTCACCGTTTGAGAGTACTGGTATAGCGCACATAAATTTTTCGCACAGAAAAATCCATTGGTACACGACCGGATTTGAACTACCAACTAGACTAGACCACCAGTGCTCTCGGTGGTACCAGGTGCTAACGGAACCTTATTACTAAGCCTTATAAAAACTATGCTCAGGTCCAAGAGATCCACATTCCCCCTCGCTTCATGGGCAGCGCTGCCAACTTCCAAGAAGATCTGGCACTGTTGGTACTCTCCACGCCCGTGACCTTCACCAGCGCCGTGCGGCCCGTCTGCCTTGACTTTGACCACCAGTTCGATAGCCAGCAGCTGACCAGCGGGGCTCTGGGGAAGGTTGGTCTACTACTGTCTTCTATAAAGGGTTTTCTTGGGTTTTCCCTCAAAGGAAGGAAGGTATTTAGGTAGGTACTGGTACATAGGTACTGGTGTATAATGTCCCCTCGCTTCCTAGTCAAGCAGGACTTCCGACTATTAGTTCGATAGGCAACAGCTGAACAATAGCACTCTGGTGAAGGTAAGTCCACCGGGCAAATGCCCAGCTTATGGCCTGAATTCTATTATAGAACCAATAGAAAAGAATATAATTTGACAAAATATTTTTTTTATAATTAGAAAGAAAGAAAGAAAGAAAGTACATTTAATGGTTCATCACACTTACCATAACACACTATCTAAACAAAAACTAAGAGAAGGTAAAGAAGTGAATGTGACGAACCAAAAGGCCCTGCCTCAGCATTATGTTGCTCAGCAAGAAGCTGATGCAACTATACTACTACTGATAATTAGAACTAAAAAGTACTATAAATATTTATTAATTAGCCAAGTAGGCCCAATTAGTAATTCGACATTGACCGATAGTTTTATAAAGTACAACAAAGTCTCTGTTAAGGTCCCGGTGGAGGTCTTCGTTTCTTACATACCAGGGAGCATTATTTGACCGTATCCGTATTTAATTGCGGTACGGTCGGACGCGTTCACCTATTTATTACTGGATTCCACGAGTTATAAAACTTTAAATATGGTAACAAATCGCGATAGTTTGATAAATACCATATTGCCATAGTAATGAACGAAAATCCCTCGTTCGTTCAATATAGGAACCCGAGCATAAGATGCGAGAAATCCGGGTTCATTTCCTGCGTAAATGTTTGACGCTGGGTTTTGTGATAAGATAAGATAACACTTTATTGTATACCAAGAAAAAACATGGAAGTTACAAAAAGAATTGTATAAACTGAAGCGATCTCTGCCAGGCAACCTAGGATAGAAACTTAAATAGAAAAACGGAGTAAAATTAAACTAAACTTACATTACATTTAATATAGTAGTGATAGTAATGTACTCGTACGTATTCAAACGGCCTCTGATACCCACGACACGGGGAATCCTAGTGTGGGGTCAGTACTATACACTGTTGGGTTGTTTTATTCCCAGGTGGGTGGGTGGGGTCTGCGGGGGCAAGACGGACAAGCCTCACAGACGCTGCAGGTGGCTCTAATACCATACATCGATATAGCAGAGTGCGTAGCAGACTCTGAACCCGCCTTCCGCGTCTTCCTCAGCGGTGATAAGATCTGTGCCGGTTATACCAATGGTAAGGTCATCATCATCTTTCTGCCCTTATCCTACTCTATCTGGGGTCGGCACAGCATGATCCTTGGAGTTTTGGCTAAGGTGTTTTATGACCGGCCTGACGTCAACCCTCCTTGGGAATACTTGCTTATTAAATTATAAATAAATAAATATTTGTGGACATTTCACACAGCGCCATCTAACCCCAAACTAAGCAAAGCTAGTAACTATGCCGACGGCCTCGGTGGCGTGGCGGGCGATTGCTCGGCGGAGACGCAAGAGGCGCGGTTTCGATTCCCGCTGCGGAATAAATGTTTGCATGTCTACAAATAGGTATTTCTTCCGGGTCTGGGTGTTGTGGTAGCATGGTACTCGTAGTTTCTGATACCCACGACACAGGGAATCCTAGTGTGGGGTCAGGACTATGTGTGTGACTGTTGGGTGTTATTTATTTATTTTATAAATGCTGACGCTGTATAAATCATCTACTATATATGGTAAAAGGCCTTAGTTTTTTTAATGTTGACTTGCTACTATATTCAGAAGTGAATGCAGATTTCATCAATAGTTGCATTATCTGTAGGCACGGCAGTATGCAGAGGCGACAGCGGCGGCGGACTCTCCTTCCCTTACGACACTGACTACGGACAGCGCTGGTACCTACGAGGCGTGGTCTCCTCGGCGCCCCGGTCTGAGCACCTCTGCAGCGTCTTCAGCTGGGCCACCTTCACGCATATACAGCGGCATCAACACTTCATACAGACTGTCTTGGTAACTTGTCTTCAATAATAACTAGCGACCGGTGACGGATTAAGACTACTTGATGCCCTAAGCAATCCATGCCTGTGGGCCCCCCTATCCGTATGTCAACTAGAATCGGTCTTTAAACCTTTACCGCCTAAAAACATTAGTTTTTGTAAAATAAGATGATAAGATGTAACGCGAGGGTGAGACGTGATGCCTTAAGGACGGATTTTTTTTGTGCTTCTTCTGGTGCCCCCTGGGTTAGACATATGCCGTCGTGGACTTTTTTGTAGACCTTTTTAAGGTGTACAATACTGTTAGTACATTATTTTGATCTATCTCGTAGGGTTCAGCCAACTTTTGCAATGTAAGCGCAAAAAAATGTGTTTATTTACGACATCACATTAGCAACCTCTAAAATTATCAGTGTTTCTCTACTATAATAGAGGCCACATGCATAATATTATTATGCATTGCATAATATTATTATGCATTGCATAATATTATTATGCATGTGGCCTCGGCGGCGTGGCAGGCGATTGCTCGGCAGAGGCGCAATAGGCGCGGGTTCGATTCCCGCTGCGGAAGAAATGTTTGCATGATCTGTAAATATTTCTTCCGGGTCTGGGTGTTGTGGTGCCATGGTACTCGTAGTTTCTGATACCCACGACACAGGGAATCCTAGTGTGGGGTCAGGACTATGTATGTGACTGTTGGGTGTTATTTGTTATTTATTTATTTATGTTTATATACGTACATACACAAGTGCGTGACTGTTTGTTTATTTATTTACAGAACGCTCAACCGCAAGCCATGCCACAGACTACGGACGAAACTTACACACTTGAAGACTAGAAGTCAACACCTATGTATAACACCCACCCAACCCGAAGGAATGATAGTTGCAAATAGAACAATTAAAAATATACTTACTTTACTTACCTATGTGTTTTTATTCGAATAATTTAATTACCTATCCTCTTTTTTCTAAGGCACAATAATTCTGCGTCATAAATGCGGTAATTACAATTAGGTCCACTATTTTACAGGATATAATTTTCGGCCGGTCATAAAACACCTTAGCTAAAACTCTAAGCCGACCCCACATAGAGTGGGATAAGGGCAGGAAGATGATGATGATTTTACAGGATATAATTTTACAAAGGGCAAAGGACTTTACTAATAGGACAATTTAGTCCAATATTTTCAGGATATAAATACGATTATTACAATTCAGTCCAGAATTTTTACTATCATTACAATTTATGAGGTCCAGTACCAGTTTGCAGGTATATCCTATATACATGCGATCACTAGCTGCCGCCCGCTGCCGGCTTCGTTCGCGTGGTACCCGGATAAAAAATAGCCCATATGTTAATCCAGCACACGTATCATGTATATTCCAAGTTTCATTCAAATCCGTTAAGCCGTTTAGGCGTGATTGAGGCACAAACATCCAAATATCCTCCTCCTAATATAGCAGGAAGTAAGATTTTCCTGAATTAAAAATTAAACAACAAAATTTTCATATCATTTTTGTTTTATTGCAATTCAGTCCAGTATTTTTTCAATTCGGTCCAAAATCTTTACAATTCTGTCCAGTACTGCTTGATGAAATGCTCATGGAGGAGGATCTGCGTGAAGCTGGTGTAGGTGGCGATGTTGCAGACGCTGTCGTCGTTGGGCGCGGTGGAGACCACGCCCCGCAGGTAGTACCTCTCCGTCCCGAGGTCATAGGCAGGGAAGGCAAGTCCGCCGCCGCTATCCCCTTTGCAGAGCGCTGATGTTGCTGTACGAACAAAACAACTTACATTATTTCTTTTATTATTACTGGATCGGACTGGGAGTAGAGAAAAAACAGAATGCGTCCAGCTGCTTCTCTCCCCGAGCATGTCGCAAGAAAGAAAATAAAGAAAGAGAATACATTTAATGATACATCACACAATAACTTACAAAAACTAAAAGAAGGTACAAAAGTAAATGTGAAGAACCAAAAGGCCCTGCCTCAGCATTATGTTGCCCAGCAAGAAGCTGATGCAACGGTGGTTTGGTTTGGTAAGAGTAGACTAAGGGATAGTATCCTCCAACATGATGAATCTATATGGGCGATGGGCTGATCACCTGTCACCATGGTTCAACATATCAATCTTGGGAGTCTTGGATCAGAAGTGGCTGCAATTTTTCTCATGATTATTTGTGGTTCTGCCCACCCCGTTTGGGATACCGCTCAATGTTGTGATAGTCTGTCTGTCCACTGTCAGAAACATGATTTTGTTTACCATCTTGCGAGCCAGCGCAGATCTTGTCGCTGGTGAGGAATGGTCGGAAGGCGGGCGGAGAGTTATCTATACAGGTGCCGATTTCAACATACGGCAACTTCACCACTTGAAGAACTGGCGAGGGCTTTCCATTAGCAGCCGTCAGCCCCCAGCCGGCCACCTGCAAATCATACTAATATTATATAGAGAAAAGATTTTTTGTTTGTTTGTAACGAATAGGCTCCGAAATTACTGGACCGATTTCAAAAATTCTTTCACCAATAGAAAGCTACATTATCAGGGTCCAGTATAGGCTAAGATAAAATTAAAAAAAATTTGGGATCCGTAAGAAAATTGCAATATTATAACCCAAGGTAGAAAACCCAAAATAGTTTTTGGCGTGCGCTGCGAAAACTTGATTATAGAACAAAATAATGTACTACACATGCAAACATTTCTTCCGCAGCGGGAATCGAACCCGCTAGCCGTCTAGGAGTTAGATTGTAAAAAAAACCTAGAAGTCAACTTCAGAAAAATGTGCGAAAGATGTCTCTATCTGTCAATTAACTTTAAACATGTAAGGATGGAATAGGTGCTGGGCAAGCCTACTCCATCTTAATTCGTCCCGGGCACTACAGCGTCCCGTTTGTGAAGGTAAAATTTACCTCCTGACGCTGTATAAATCATCTACTATAGATGGTAAAAGGACGACGGAAGATGGACGAAGGCGATCACTGAATGGTGGTCCCGAGACGCTCAACGGCCCGATTCCCGCTGCGGAAGAAATGTTTGCATGTTCTGTAAATATTTCTTCCGGGTCTGGGTGTTGTGGTACCATGGTACTCGTAGTTCCTGATACCCACGACACAGGGAATCCTAGTGTGGGGTCAGGACTATGTATGTGACTGTTGGGTGTTATTTATATTATTTACTAGATGGCAGCACAGGTAAAATTAGTACGCGCTATCGTTGCGTTTTGAGCTTTACGCCGGTAATTTCAAGCAAACTAAGACTTTTTAATTTTATAATATAAGTAAGAAGTAAGAAGTAAGATTCATTTATGTTAACAAGTCGTGATAAGAAATGAGTGTTACCGTCCCCTTATTCGAAGACTGCAACTGCTGCCTCTCGAAGGTGATGTCGAAGCTGAGGCAGACCGGCCGCACGTAGGTCATGTATTCAAACGCCTCTACAATTACTACGATGGCGATGTCATCTTGGAAGTTTCCATTGGCGCCTTGGAATCGAGGCGGTATGTGAATATCTTTTACCTGCAACAAAATACAGTTCGGGAAATATCTGAATGGAAAAAGGGGAGGGTGGCCTTTGCCCAGCAGTGGGACAGTACGGGCTGATAATCCTACTATCCTACTATATTATAAATGTGAAAGTTTGTGAGTTTGGATGTTTGTGCCTCAATCACGCCTAAACAGATGAACGGATTTAAATGAAACTTGGAATATACATAGTACATGTGCTGGATTAACATATAGGCTGTTTTTTGTTCGGGTACCACGCGAGCGGAGCCGCAGGCGGCAGCTAGTAATAAATAAAAATAAAAATAAAAAATAAAGTTGTAACTCAAATATTGTGCGCCTCGACAAACTTCGTGCTCTGTATGAAAACCGAATTTGTCTGAATGTATAATTATTAATTAAAATAATAACTGAAACAATCCGTTAAAAAAAAGAAGTATCTATATAATTATTGTAGTATCTCATCGCGTTAGTCCGTATTTTAGAAGCTATAGACGAAAATTGCCGAGGAGCACAATATTTGTGGTATTACCGTACTAACTATACAGGGTGTCACGTAATGAATGGATAATCCGGTAGGTACTAGTGGGGGGCGAAAAAAAAATCCAGCTGTTCCGAAAAATGCGACACTTTGAAAACAAAAAAATTGCTGCCTATCATAACATTATTGGCCACTGCAACGGCAAATTGAGGAATTAATCGTGAGTTTTTTTTGTAAAATGTTCCTAAGTGTTGCCTTGCCGACGCGCTGCTTAAGTCATACGTAGCTATTGCAATTTTTTTTCAAAGTTACGCATTTTCCGAAATATTTGGAAAATATTTTTTTCTTACTCGTCGTGGAGCCCCCTACGAGTACCTGCCGGATTATCCATTCATTACGGGACACCCTGTATAGTCCGATTGTTACTTTCGTACTTTGTAAATATATTTGTATTAGTTGTATGTTTATTTCTGTCTTAGTCCACGTTTTACTTGAACAAATAAAACTTACGTCAGACTTTTGCGCCACATCGATGGGATCGTTCCACGGACGGTAGACCTTTCCCACAGCCACTGCGAACTGCGAGGCCGGCAGCTTCTTGTCTATGTCAGTCCAGAAGCAATGGGCAGCTGGATATAGATAGATAGAAAATTCTTTATTGCACAAGAAATAACATGTACATCGGCGAACTTAATGCTACTTAGCATTTTCTTCCAGCTAACCTTTGTGAAATTTGGAGAACAAACAGAGGTAGTGCTTTATAGGAGACTAAAATAGAGTAATAAAATACAAAAAAAAAATTAAAATCACAAATACCCTAGTAAACAAACAAGACAGTGTCAAATATGATTGTTGAATATAGGAATATAATATATACATACATACATACATACATACATATCACGCCCGTATGTATACCTTATGGAGCGGGCACCTTTAACCATCTAGTAGATGATTTATACAGCGTCAGGAGGCAACATTTACCTTCACTAACGGGACGCTGTAGTGCCCGGGACGAATTAAGATGGAGTAGGCTTGCCCAGCACCTATTCCATTCTCTCAGCTTAGTCGGCCTTGTCCACAGGAAAGACATGGTCAATACGTGCGGAGCTGACTAAGCCGCGGGTTTCCTCACGATATTTTCCTTCACCGTTTGAGAGTACTGGTATAGCGGACATAATTTTTTCGCACAGAAAAATCCATTAGTACACGACAGGATTTGAACCCACGTCCTTAGGATCGGAAGGCGGAGTCACTACCAACTAGACCACCAGTGCTCTCAGTCCATTTGAAACCATTTGTAAAATTGTTATTGTATTTATTTATTTTTTATATAGAACACAGTTACAAAGACAAACTACAATAACATTAAAAACTTTAAGGTAATCGGTCTAATAATAAGAAATAAAAATGAGCTCTGTTTTCTATCTAAGTTCGCCTACAGATAGAAAACAGAGCTCAGATCACCGACCGCAGGTAAGCTCCCCAAAAGGCTGGCGACGTTACCTCGTTGGATAGCTATACTTATCCTTTGTCCGAGGTAACCCCCAGCCCTTTGGTCATTGTATTGTATAAATTGAGTTGAATTGAACCATTACCAGAAATGACGATTTTGGTGCTGATGAGTGATCCGCCGCAGATCTGCATCCAGGGGTTGAACGTCTTCTTGAATATGCCGGCGTGCCAGGGGATCTCCCCCTTCTTGGCTTTCACCCCCCCGAACACCAACTCTATTCCATCTGGAGTCACCGTGCCACACTCTGTGGAAAGTTAAGAAATAACTTACAATTACTTACTTTTCTTCTATATTTATTTTAATATTCGATCTGTCACAAAATCTGCATCTTACATCTTACATTTATTATAAATGCGAAAGTTTGTGAGTTTGGTTGTTTGTGCCTCAGTCACGCCTAAACGTCTGAACAGATTTGAATGAAACTTGGAATATACATAGTACATGTGCTGGATTAACATATAGGCTATTTTTGTCCAGGTACCATGCGAGCGAAGCCGCGGGCAGCAGCTAGTCTTACTTATATTATAAATGCGAAAGTTTGTGAGGATGTTTGGATGTTTGTGCCTCAATCACGCCTAAACGGCTGAACAGATTTGAATGAAACTTGGAATATACATAGTACGTGTGCTGGATTAACATATAGGCTATTTTTCATTCGGGTACCAAGCGAACGAAGCCGCGGGAGGCCGCTAGTATTTAAATAAACTTAGATAATTTGCAAAGAAGATATCTTTGTCGCACTGGAAGTAAAGAAAGAGCATAGAATGAGTCCAGCTGCTTCTGTCCCCGAGCATGTCGTAAAAGTCGACTAAGGGATAGTATACTTTCCATCTACATGGACCATCTACATGGGCGATGGGCTGATCACCTGTCACCATGGTTCACCAAATCCAACTTAAGACTAAATCAGAAGTGGCTGTTAGTTTTCTTATGTTTACTTATGTTTACTTGGCTCTGCCCACCCCATTAGGGATACGGGACTGATATGTATGTATTTGTGTGTGCGTCAACATTTCGTCTTGTACACGGCCGGCCTTGTTTTGCTATTTTGAAATGTCAAATCAAAACTGATAGCCATCCTGGGGAAAATATTTGTAGTTTTCTTTAGTCCTTATTCGCTATGATCAAATATAAGTAACGCGGACTCGTTACGATATCTGTATGGAATCACCACGTAATCGTATTCTAAGCCCATTTTGTATTGTAATAACGCGACGAGGCGCGTTACACACAAGTTACGAATTGCCAAGATTCGTTTGGTCATAGCAAATAAGCCTATCTATCTGTGAATTGTGTCAATCCCAAGACTGCAAGGCACTCATGCTTTTGAGCCATGATGGATGGGCATTTTTGACCATGGCTAAAAAAGCTGTGCTTTCACAGTTGTCACATTGCGTTGGGAAGGTTTATATAGGGCTACATTTATTTTTATAAGCAAGTATTCCCAAGGAGGGTTGACGTCAGGCAGGCGGCCGGTCATAAAACACCTTAGCCAAAACTCTTACAGCATGGTCCAAGGATCATTGTGCCGACCCCACATAGAGTGGGATAAGGGCAGGAAGATGATGATGATTTATTGGATCTCTTGAATAAGATACGCCTCTCAAGATTGAACAGAATGCGTATTTTGTTTTAAACGTTTATTAACTTTTACATAGGCCTTTAAATACAAATTCTATGGTCATACTTATGTGTATTCGTGTTTCGTAATTATTTTCGTAATTGCTCTTTCATTATGTATCTGAGATTTCAGCGATTTCAGGGCGATGATCGCTTCGACGACAATCATATTCCTTTTACTGTCACTGTAACCGAAATGGCTGGAGGGATTTAGAGGATTTAGACAAATAAAGTGTCGTTTTTTTTCGTTTTTTCTTGGTAGGGTTTTTTACGTAAAATGAATGCTTATTATAAAAATGTTACCTACTCATTAAAGTGGCTTGTTATGGAGAGGATTTATACACAGCATGCATTTTTGTACATATTTTTATATAAAATATAATTTAAATATATAAAATTTAACTAAATTGCCAACTTGAATGTTATTCAGAGTGCAAGGATTTGAAAGTGATGTTAACAGGATGGTGGGTCAGGATAAATAAAACAAAAATAATAATTTATAATATATAATTTTAATAAAAACACCATCCCATCCTATTAACATTACTGGTAGGTAACTTAAAAATATTAAATGCAACTTTATCGATAGAACGTGAACTGAAATAGTTTATTGTAATCATTTTTGCGATCAGTTTCTATCAGTCAAATGCCAAATATGACAGTTTGTCTTTACTATAAACTAAGGCCCTTGCCATCTATAATAGATGACTACGTTACACGCACGGCTTTACTCGCGTAGTGAAAATTTTGTCACCCCACTTTACCCCCTTTAAAGGGTAATTTTGAAAAACACCATGTCCATTTATTTTTTATCTAAAGTACTTATTCAAACCGAGTTTCAAGCAAATCGCACTACACGTTAAAATTTCAATATAATTCAAACATTTTTACCCTTTTAGGGGTTGAATTTCGAAAAACCCCGCCTTATTGGGTGGTTTTGCTATAAAAGGAAGCCATCTTCCAAATTTCAGCTTTTCAGCTTCAATAGTTGTGCGTTGATTGAAAAAAATGCTAGGTTTTAGGTAATACCTATTATATAGATTTATACGCTAATTGGGAGCTGTCGTAATATTTGACACTACCTACTTATTCAAAAAAGCTTCTAATTCATCGATAACTATATAACTACATACAATATTTAATTGATCAGCTGGTGTAGATGTTTTTTAGTAAAAATCTTCAATATGGCTAAGTTATTTACAAATTGTAAATCTTTCTTTCTTTGGTGAATAATAACTGGTGTAAACAATGAGGATTTCTCGTTTCCAATGTTTCTAATAGATGGCGCTGCCAAGTATCGTTCAGGGAACTGTCATGCTAGCCGTCAAAATAAAGTTGAATTAGTTTTGTAGCTTTCTTCAATCAAAAAATATGATATTTTCTCGGAACAATAAAGATATTTTTAACGGTCTAAAAATATCGACAATTTGAGATCTAATTAAAAAAAAATTACAACTAGCATATTGTCAATGTCAGACAACTATACCTAGTGGTTTGTATTTTGAGTCGTTTGACCCTCATGGCCTAAATTTTTATTTGAAGCGATAGGTACAATGACTTACCTACATACAAAAGAGTAAGTAAGTTCGTATGAGCTAATAGCCAACTCTTGTGACGGAGTTTTTAGGCTGCCTAAAGGCCGAAACATAATTATCATGCCTGTTTCCCATTGGGGTAGGCAGAGATCACGGATCTCCATTTGCTATGGTCCTGACATACTACCCTGTACCCTACACCTGTTTGATTGTATGCCTTCGGCATACAGAGACTTTATCAATCTTCTTCAAAGATCATTGAAAAACCAGCGCCATCTATCGTGCCAGTTGTAACAATTTTTTTCAATGGTAAATGAAAAGCCCATTAAAACTTACTTTCTTTCTTAAGGTGAAATTCAAAATGTAATAAGTTTAGATCCATTAAAAAGATATCACTGAACCTAAAGAAAAATCATAAATATACATATTGGAACATCTTATGTTAGTTACATTATTAAATAAATAAATATTTGTGGACATTTCACACAGCGCCATCTAGCCTTAAACTAAGCAAAGTTTGTACTATGGGAGCCAGATGGCTGATAGAATACTTATATACTTTTTTTGTAAATACATACTTATAATACTACAACACCCAGATCCGGAAGAAATATTTGCAGAAAATGCAAACATTTCCCCCGCAGCAGGAATCGAACCCGCACCTCTTGCGTCTCAGCCGATCACTTGCCCGCCTCGCCACAGAGGTCGTCAAATTAATAATGAAAAGTAGTTCTAAAATATCTGCACCTTTACTGTTAGCTATTATCTAAACCATTTGAGTAAGATTTAATCGTTTATTCTAACTTTGCCTACAAAATATTACTATTAGCGCCATTTTTATATTTATCTATAAAATGTATGAATAAATATTATTACATAAATAAACCGTTTGTAACGGTTTTTACATAGCCCGACTGTTTCTTTTGTATTTGTAAATACTTGTATTAGTTGTAAGTTTTTTTCCTAATTATTATATTACTAGCTGCCGCCCGCGGCTTCACTCGGGTGGTACCCGGATAAAAAATAGCCTATATGTTAATCCAGTACATGTACTATGTATATTCCAAGTTTCATTCAAATCCGTTCAGCCATTTAGGCGTGATTGAGGCACAAATATCCTAACATCCTCACAAACTTTCGCATTTATAATATACTAGCTGCCGCCCGCGGCTTCGCTCGCGTGGTATCCGGATAAAAAATAGCCTATATGTTAATCCAGTACATGTACTATGTATATTCCAAGTTTCATTCAAATCCGTTCAGCCGTTTAGGCGTGATTGAGGCACAAACATCCAAACATCCAAACTCACAAACTTTCGCATTTATAATACTAGCTGCCTCCCGCGGCTTCGCTCGCGTGGTATCCGGATAAAAAATAGCCTATATGTTAATCCAGTACATGTCCTATGTATATTCCAAGTTTCGTTCAGATGTTAAGGCGTGATTGAGGCACAAACATCCAAACATCGTTACAAACTTTCGTACTAGATGGCAGCACAGGTAAAGTTAGTACGCGCTATCGTTGCGTTTTGAGCTTTACGCCGGTAATTTCAAGCAAACTAAGACTTTTCAATTTTATAATATAAGTAAGATAAGATAAGATAAGTAAGAAGTAAGATAAAGTAAGATGTATTATTTTATTATCTATATTTTTCTAAAATTTTCATATTAATTTTTATTAATATTCTAATCTCTAAACACTATTGCATCAGCTGCACCAAAATAAACGCTACTGTTAGTGATGTTAACACGTATATTGTTATGTTTTACTGGCTTTGGTTTATTTTGATCAGTAACTGCATCAGTACCCATTCTCTCATCTATATCTATATCATAATCCGCTGAGTCTTCATCAATGGTATTATCAATTCCTCCTATTATAGGGACGAACTGACCTATATAGTAAGTGTTAGCAGCAAAATAAGTCTGATTAGAAAGGTGATCAGTACCATTACCATTATTAAGCCCATTAACGGAATCATTAGAAAGGTGATCAGTACGATTACTATTATTAAACCCATTAACGGAATCATTAGAAAGGTGATCAGTACGATTACTATTATTAAACACATTAACGAAATCATTAGAAAGGTGATCAGTACGATTACTATTATTAAACCCATTAACGAAATCAATAGAAAGGTGATCAGTTCGGTTACCATTATTAAGCCCATTAACGGAATCATTCGAAAGGTGATCAGTACCATTACCATATTTATTGATCAAACCTATACTTTCATAAGGAGCGACGTAGTTAAACATGCTTTGATAAACTTCAACCGTGTCTTTAACAAGTATGGTGATATTGGTTCCTTGTTTGACCAAACCTGGTTTGCATTGGGGTATGTAGTTCCACATGCCGTCAATACACAGCATGTGAGTTAGGGTGGTGGGGGAGTAGTAGTTAGGTCGACGGCACTCCGGGCGGACCACAGTGCCAACAGGTTCATAATTGTCGCAAGGTCTGTGTCCAGTGATGGCTCCTGAGACAATGCAGAGGTATTCCACGGAGATGTGAGGGTCTAGACGGCATTGTCCTGTAAAGTAATTTATGATGATTAAATATAACCAGTCTAGGGGGTAAAGAAAAAGCATAGAATGCGTCCAGCTGCTTCTCTCCCCGAGCATGTCGTAAAAATCGACTAAGGGATAGTATCCTCCAACATGATGAGATACAATAAGCAAGCATTCCCAAGAGGGTTGACGTCAGGCAGGCGGCCGGTCATAAAACACCTTAGCCAAAACTCTTACAGCATGATCCAAGGATCACGTGCCGACCTCACATAGAGTGAGATAAGGGTAGGAAGATGATGATAAAGAAGTAAGAATAAGAGGGAAGATACTTACGAACACACTTTGGGAGCTCATCCAGCCAGCGTCCGTCCTGGCAGGCCACACTGGTATGCCTCTGTACTCTGTACCCACGGTGACAGGTCACGTTGATGGTCACGTACTTGTAACTGCTGCCGGGCGTCGCCCCGAGGACGTTGGTAGTGTAAGACCCGTGCTCGGGGTATGGGGGTAGTACGCAATTTCCTGCCGTTGGTCTGGTAACAAAACATAGAATGCGTCCAGCTGCTTCTCTCCCCGAGCATGTCGTAAAAGTCGACTAAGGGATAGTATCCTCCAACATGATGAGATACAATAAGCAAGTATTCCCAAGGAGGGTTGACGTCAGGCAGGCGGCCGGTCATAAAACACCTTAGCCAAAACTCTTACAGCATGATCCAAGGATCATGCTGTGCCGACCCCACATAGAGTGGGATGAGGGCAGGAAGATGATGATGGTCTGGTAACAAAATGCATGGAATTTGCAACCTCGTAGCTATCTTTACCATCTATACTAGATGATTTGATGATGATTTTAGAGCACTGGTGGTCTAGTTGGTAGTGATTCCTATCCTTAGGTTCAAATCCGGTCGTGTACCAATAGATTTTTCTGAGCGAAAAACTTATGTACTCTCAAACGGTGAAGGAAAACATCGTGAGGAAAACCGCGGCTTAGTCAGCTCCGCACGTATTGACCATGTCTTTCCTGTGGACAAGGCCGACTAAGCTGAGAGGATGGGATAGGTGCTGGGCAAGCCTACTCCATCTTAATTCGTCCCGGGCACTACAGCGTCCCGTTTGTGAAGGTAAAAAGTTGCTTCCTGACGTTGTATAAATCATCTAGTAGATGGTGAAAGGCCTTTATATATCTATAGATGATTTATACAGCGTCAAGAGGCAACTTTTGCCTGCACTAGCGCACTACCGCTAGACCACCAGTGCTCTCATTTATTTTTAAGAATCCTACTAATATTATAAACGGGAAAGTTTGTAAGTTTGTATGTATGGATGTTTGTCACTCTTTCACGTCTAAACGGCAGAACGGATTTGAATGAAACTTGGAATATACATAGTACATGTACTGGATTAACATATAGGCTATTTTTTATCCGGGTGCCACGCGAGTGAAGCCGCGGGCGGTAGCTCGTATTTTTATAAAGCTTTAACTTACACGATGGTAGCAGTGTTTGTCCCACAAAGTTCGTCAGATTCGTCCGAATTGTCTGCGCATTCTTGGATCTGTAATTATATGCACAAAATATAGGAAATATTTACGTTTTAAGATTGACACACTTCCCTGTAGAATGGGAGTAAAGAAAGAATATAGAATGCGTCCTACCATACTTAAGTGTCTGTTTTTGGAGACTTTCCGGCTCATTGATGACCTAGATGGCGTGGCGGACGAGTATGAGACGCAAGAGGTGCGGGTTCGATTCCCGCTACGGGAGAAACGTATGCGTCCAGCTGCTTCTCTCCCCGGGCATGTCGTGAATGTCGACTAAAGGATAGTATCCTCTCCAACACGATGGACCATGATCCTTGGATAATGTTTGGCTAAGGTGTTTTGTGACCGGCCGCCTGCCTGACGTCAACCCTCCTTGGGAATACTTGCTTATTGTATCTCATCATGTTGGAGGATACTATCCCTTAGTCGACTTTTACGACATGCTCGGGGAGAGAAGCAGCTGGACGCATTCTATGTTTTTTTTACTCCCAGCCCAGCAGAGAAGTAACGATTACCTTAAAGAAAATTACTTAATTACCTGATTACAGTTCGCGCCGCTATCAACGCACGCGCCGTACGCGCATTGGAACAGATACGATGGACAGGTCTTCCCCGCGCAAGTCTGAATCGTCTCGTCCGACCCGTCCGCGCAGTCCCTAGTCCCGTCGCAGTGATTCGAGGCCGGGATAAACGAACCGTCTTTGCATTTGAATTTGCCGCTGGAATACATAAATAAATAAATAAATAACACCCAACAGTCACATACATAGTCCTGACCCCACACTAGGATTCCCTGTGTCGTGGGTATCAGAAACTACGAGTACCATGGTACCACAACACCCGGGCCCGGAAGAAATATTTACAGAACATGCAAACATTTCTTCCGCAGCGGGAATCGAACCCGCGCCTCTTGCGTCTCTGCCGAGCAATCGCCCGCCACGCCACTGAGGCAGTCGGTCATAAATAAATAAATATCTGCGGACTTTTTCACACAGCGCCATCTAGCCGCAAACTAAGCAGAGCTTGTACTATGGGAACCAGATGGCTGATAGAATACTTATCATCATCATCATCCGTCAGGCAGGCGGCCGGTCATAAAACACCTTAGCCAAAACTCTTACACCATGATCCAAGGATCATGCTGTGCCGACCCCACATAGAGTGGGATAAGGGCAGGAAGATATTTGTAAGCTTATCTTTATGTTTTTCTTTTTTCTGTCTCTGTACACATAACTTCCACTTATGTTAAAGCCTCTCCCTTGCCTCAAAGGTTTGCTGGCAGAAGACTCTTTAAGAGTTCAGCTCGCCTCTGTACATGTACTTTTTAATGTTTTGTGTGTATTTGTTTCGTTTCGTGCGTGTACAATAAATAATAATAATAATACTTATTTATTTCAGATAAAAATCCATAATATGTTAATAAATACAATACATAAACGAAAAAGAAGAACTTATGAATTAACAAGTTGAGATAATTATATAAAATAAAATAAAAAGAAACAAAAACTATGATAATTAAGTATACTAAAGTAATATAATATAATGAGATTATGTAAAAAGAAAAATTAAAGAATTTCAGAAGATGATGGAGTAAGATAGTAGGATTGGACTCACCGTACTTCCTGCGTTTCGTTCCTGCACCTCGGCATCAGCTCATCGGAGTTGTCAGCGCACTCCGACAGCCCGTTGCAAGGTGCGCTGCCGTCCACGCACGCGCCGTACGTGCACCGGAACCAGTTCGACTGACATCTGTGAAAGTTGCCGTCATCATCACCCTTTTCACACTTTATGTCAGCACGACATGTGTTCTTCTTCAATTTCCCTCTGTCTGAAGTCATCATTATCCTCTTCCTGCCCTTATCCCACTCTATGTGGGGTCGGCACATGATCCTTGGATCACGCTGTAAGAGTTTTGGCTAAGGTGTTTTATGACCGGCCGCCTGCCTGACGTCAACCCTCCTTGGGAATACTTGCTTATTGTATCTCATCATGTTGGAGGATACTATTCCCTTAGTCGACTTTTACGACATGCTCGGGGAGAGAAGCAGCTCTCTCAATAATTTTTTTTTTCATTTTTTCATTTATTTGTTTATTTGGAGCAAATACATTATGCGCATGATACAAATACAACACTGGAAAATGCTATAGTAAAAACTGTGTCGCATTTTCCAGAGCCCAACCTAAGGACTATGAAAATTTAAACAGTCAAAGAAACAAACAAACAAAGTCTAGTTTTGGAAAAAAGGCTAAGTGACAAAAATAAGCATGCAAAATTAAGTAGGCAATTATTGAACTACTTAATCAGAAAAAAGGAAATTAAATTATTGGACTACTTGATGAGAAAAAAGTATTTTGCCAGCACTTACTGGTTCCTCCAACAAAGTGCGTGTGTCTCGTCGCTACTGTCGGGGCAATCTATCACGCCATCGCACTTCCCGTCGAACTGGATGCAGCTGCCGTCCCGGCATTTCCATTGGTTTTTACTGAAAATGAATCATTGAATAATTAAAAAAGAAGTGGTGAATGAAAGAAGAGTGCATGCTACAGAGATGCGAATGTTGAGATGGATGTGTGGAGTGACCAGAATGGATAAGATACGGAATGAGTACATCAGAGGAAGTTTGAAAGTAGCGCCAGTCACAGAGAGGATGAGGAGTAATAGGTCAGTGGTAGGGCATTGAGATGCGTTTGAGTATTCGGAGGTAAGTTTGTTTTTTGTGCCAAATAAATGTTTCATCATTTATTTTATTTGTTTATGAAAGTACTAGCTGCCGCCCGCGCCTTCGCTCGCGTGGTATCTGGATAAAAAATAGCCTATATGTTAATCCAGTACATGTAATATGTATATTCCAAGTTTCATTCAAATCCGTTCAGCCGTTTAGGCGTGATTGGGGCACAAACATCCAAACTCACAAACTTTCGCATTTATAATTTAAGTAAGAAGTAAGATGTATAATTCTATCAAGGTGCATCAACATTGTTTACTTCAAAAATAAAAAAGGTAGGTAATACTTAATTAAACGTTGGCCAACAAACTGCCAACCGCTAACCGGTTCTACCGGCCAATCTGCCCTCTAGTAGTATTGTGAATCGATTTGGATCAAAGGCTCTTTTCGTATATTTGACACCATGTTTTCGAACTTTTTAGGCTCTACGACATGCCGGTTTCCTCACGACGTTTTCCTTTACCGTTTGAGAGTACTGGCATCTCACTTACTTCTTACTTTATATTATAAATGCGAAAGTTTGTGAGTTTGGATGTTTGGATGTTTGTGCCTCAATCACGCCTAAACGGCTGAACGGATTTGAATGAAACTTAGAATATACATAGTACACGTACTAGATTAACATATAGGCTATTTTTTGTCAGGATACCACGCGAGCGAAGCTGCGGGCGGCAGCTAGTAGCACATAAATCGAACAGAAAAACCCATTGTCACGGTCGGATTTGAACCCGGATGTGGTCTTATGATTGAAAGGTGAGGTGAAAATTATAAATGGAAATCAAGTTTTAACAAAATAAGACAGTTTTATAGATAAGTACTTACCGGCAGTTAGACTGACGCTTCGAGCGATTCAAAACCGTGTCCCCATACGGCATAGATGAGCTGAAATTAAAATGAAATGTAAACTTCATTTCCTTATATTAAAATACTATCGACCCACCCTAGCTTCGCACGGGGGTAGACATATGCCATCGTGGACTTTTTTGTAGACCTTTTTAAGGTGTACAATACTGTAGTACATTATTTTGATCTATCTCGTAGGGTTCAGCCAACTTTTGCAATGTAAGCGCAAAAAAATGTGTTTATTTACGACATCGCATTAGAAACCTCTAAAATTATCAGTGTTCCTCCACTATATTATGCATGGATTGTACATATAAACCTTCCTCTTGAATCACTCTATCTATAAAAAAAACCGCATGAAAATTAGTTGCGTAGTTTTGAAGATCTAAGCATACATACGGACAGACAGCGGGAAGCGACTTTGTTTTGTACTAGGTATAATGTAGTTAGTGACTAGGTTCCCGCGGCTTCGTTTTGGGGTGACCGGATAAAAAGTGACCTCCTCCGTTGAGCCAAATAGTCAGCACTTGAATTGATTGCAACACACATCGCTTCGAGTAGGTAGGTATTGTCTAAATACAATTTATAGGTAGGTACATATCGACGGAAGATAGCGATTTTGTCATCTCTCAAAATATTCAATTTTACACCAGAGCCAAAAAACCTTTATTTACAGCAATTAGTCGTGTGAGTAAAAACCGAGGAAAAAATCAAGGGCGTATCATAAACTTTTTCATCGTAGAAAGACGAGACATAGACCATTCGACGAGGCTTTTTTTGCTTATCAACAATCAAGTTTTAAGTCGTATAAGCCATTTTTTGAGATACGATATTTCCGCTTTCTGCCGTCGATATAACTGCACATTTGGCACCTTTCAGATACATTTTATACTCTAAGGGTGGATGCAGACGATGCGTTGCGGTAGCGGCGCCGGAGCGATGTCGCTACGGCATTTTACATACAAAGCCACACGGTGCGATCCGGCCAGAGCGCCGCGCACTGCACACTGGACTTGCAAGTCGAGAAACGAGGCCAAATCTTTGCGGTGCGGCGCCGCAACGCATCGTGTGCATCGGCCCTAAGCCTTACATTTTCATGGTCCTTCGAGTCCGATTGCCGGATAGACGGTCTTTGTAGGTGTTGACTATATTGTTTAGTTCACTGACAAATAGTATGTAAAATGAGTGTTCACATTGAATAACTATTCTAGTACCTACTACTATCAGCGAAGACCTATAATTTGGCTCACTGTTTCTATCATAGTTATCAAGGACATTTATTATTATAGCTGATGGTTTTCCGAAAATAAATCCTACAGATATTATAAACACGAAAGTTTCTAAGCATGGATGTATGGATTTGTTACTCTTTCACGCCTAAACGGCTGAACGGATTTGAATGAAACTTGGAATATACATAGTACATGTGCTGGATTAACATACAGGCTATTTTTTATCCGGGTACCACGCGAGCGAGGCCGCGGGCGGCAGCTAGTAAATAATTTACCTGGTGGTATTACAGCCGACCTCATCACTGCCGTCGGCGCAGTCAACACTGCCATCACAGATCAGCTCTGCGCTGACGCAGGCGCCATCACTGCATGGAAACTCGCTAAGACTGTAACAAGTACGTCAAAATCACATCATCATTCATCATCATTTCCTGCCCTTATCCCACTAGGTGGGGTCGGCACAACATGTTTTCCTCTTCAATCTTCTCCTATCACTCGTCATCTCAGCACTCACTCCTTTCATACGCATGTCCTCTTTCACCCAATCCATCCATCTTTTCTTAGGCCTTCCTCTGTCCGTGTATCCATCCACATTCATATTCAGCACTTTATTTTTTTATTTATTTATATTCACTTTATTTCACATATAGTTAGGATTCTGGATCAAGCTTGACCCAGCTTGATCCAGACGTTTGACAAGCTTGACCGTTTGCAGCGGTCTTTAGTAGACCGACAATTTCTTTTGTATTTGGTAAATTGTAATTGTAAATAAATAATAAATATTTGCGGACTTTTCACATAGCATCTAGCCCCAAACTAAGCAAAGCTTGTACTATGGGCACCAGATGGCTGATAGAATACTTATATACTTTTTTATAAATACATACTTGTAATACATAATACAACACCCAGACAAGGGAGAAATATTTGCAGAACATACAAACATCTTTCCCGTAGCGGGAATCGAACCCGCGCCTCTTGCGTCTCAGCCGAGCACACGCCCGCCACGCCATCGAGGTCTTCAAAATATGTATGTTTAACTACCTGCATGCATAAACCACATCCTTTGTGACTGCTGACAGTACTGATGGAACCGCTGAAACATAAACAAATAAAAGGTAAATTAAGGATTTACAGAAATAAATACATATAAACATATTATCACGCCCGTATCCCTAATGGGGTGACAGAGCCACAAGTAATCATAAGAAAGCTTGCAGCCACTCCTGATTCAAAGTCTCAAGATGGATATGGTGAATCATGGTGGCAGGTGATCAGCCCATCGCCCATTATAGATGGTCCATCATGTTGGAGGATACTATCCCTTAGTCGACTTTTACGACATGCTCGGGGAGAGAAGCAGCTGGATGCATTGAGAAATAAACTTCTAACCAGTGTGGTGAAAGGCTCCTTTCGTGCACTAACTTAAGTACTTAACTTCTAACTGTATGTATGTTCGTATGAGCTAGTGGCTAACTCTAGTGACGGAGTTTATAAGCCGCCTTAAGGCCTCCGTCGTCATGGCTTAACGACTTAAAAGCCGGGACCGACTGTTTAACGTGCCTTCCGAAGCACGGAAGCGCTCAGCTCGTAATGCCACTTGCGATCACCCATCCCAATTTGTGACTGCGCATATCGTTGCTTAACTTTAACGATCAATCAAGAACGCCAAGCTACGCCACGAGCGTTCTTTACTAACTTCTAACTAATACAAGCATTTGCAAATATTATTAACAAAATATAAAAGTAACGAACGGGCTATACACAGTGACGGATTAAACCCTTAATCAAATTAAGCAATTACCTAGGGCATCACGTCTGAGGGGGCACCAGAAGAAGCACAAAAAAAATCCGTCCTTAGGGCATCACGTCTCACGCTCACGTCACCAAAAACCACATTATTGTTGTCGCACCCAAAGATTTAAATCGTCGCACCTACTCCACTTCTAAAGTACGTTACATCTCATCATCTTATTTTAGAAAAAAACTAATGTTTTTAGGCGATAAAGGTATGCCCACAGGCATGGATTGCTTAGGGCATCAAGTAGTCTTAATCCGTCACTGGCTATACATACGTCTATATAGACATATGGTCTAGTATCTGATCCTTGATGTCTATAGACAGACATCAAGGAACAGATACTTGGATGGTACATTCCTCTTTACCTGTCCTATAGGACGGAGGGACAAGATGACGCTTGTAAAAAAAAACTCCTAACAATCACATAGATACCTACATAGTCCTGACTCCACACTAGGATTCCCTGATGCCCTGACTCTCCCGTATCGTGAGTATCGGAAACTACGTGTGTCGTGGTACACACCCAGACCCGGAAGAAATATTTGCAGAACATGCTGAGTCGATACCTTTTTTGGCCGGCCTACACCACACAGAGCGGGATCAATGGGCACCAGGTTTTCGTAATAGGTAGAGTACCAGATTCATGGTTTTTCTGTATTTTTGTTAAATATTTCTTGTTCGTTTTTTTTTACTTCTAATTTGTTACCTTTTGCTCTCCTGTTCTGTGTTGTTTGTGTCTGTCAAATAAAATAATTTCTTTCTCTCTTTCTTTCTTATATTTGCAGAACATGCAAACATTTCTCCCGTAGCGGGAATCGAACTACTCGGGCCTAATCGCCTACCACGCCACCGAGGTCGCCAACAGAACGATTTTTGAAGAGTGAGAAACAAGAATAGTTAAGACTAATTTTGTCTAACCTTTAGTTCAAGACACGCCAATGTCTCTATCAAGGAAAATCGTTACAATAATAATTTTATTATTGTTGAATTAATTGGAGGTACACGTGATCCAACACGAAAATTTTGCTTGAAAAGAATTGTATCCAAATATTGTTTTCAAACGTCTTTAAAATAAAAATCCAGTCAAGTGCGAGTCGAATTCGCAAGGATTCTGTACCTGTAGGTACTTTATTTTGTTAACAGGGCCTTTAAAAAATGTAGGTACGAAATATTTCGTACAATTTTAAAGGCCCTTTTAACAAATTAAACCGGTTCTAATATGGCTTCACTTTGGTGAATTTTTCATAAAGGATTGGACGGAATATACCTACCCAAGTAGATAGGTAGGTACCTATTTAATACTAATCAGAAACAGGTCATAATGATATCACGGGGTCGGGAACTTACCGTACCTAATAAGTGAATATTGGATTCTTAATTTCTTATTTATTCATATCTATTCTATGTTATAGAGGTATATTTATACATAAAACATAGTAGGAATCTAATACGTATTATATTACGCCCGTATCCCTAATGGGATACCTACCGTTAAATTGTCGGTCCCGGCTTTTAGGCGGCCTAAAAACTCCGTCACAAGAGTTGGCCACTAGCTCATAAATATCTAATAAGTACCTACACTGTAATTTGTCATAAATATCAGAAACGCACCTTACGTGTTTGATTTTTTTTATGTTATAATATATCTGATGTGTGTGTACTTAAATAAATAAGTAAACTTAGGTACTTACTAACTTATTACCTACCTAAAATTGTCTTACCTAAGTTACTGACTAAAACTGACAATCAACGCACAAAAGTCCTAGAAGTAAAAAAAAACTACGCGAACAAAGTCGTGGGGCATTCCATAGCGCTATTAATTATAGGTAGGTAGGTACCTAAACATATATAAAAGATAATTTGTTTTGCATTCAATTTTTTTGTTTTGCATCCATTAACCAACTTTAGAGTTAAAACCTAAGATTCGGTAGGTACATAAAATATATGCAAAAAATATACACTTTATTCCATCTGAGCCTCTGACCCCCGAATACTCAAACGCATCTCAAAGTTGAGCACGTCTCAAATGTAGTTTTTTTTTGACAGATTTTCATCAGAAACTGTCAAAAAACCGTGAGTTGAGACGTGCTCAACTCTGAGATGCGTTTGAGTATTCGGGGGTGACTTTGGAAGATGTTTCATGTTCTCTTTTTATATTTCGACCTTAGGTACTATGTATAAGATAAAAAATAACTCACCCAAAAGACAAACACATAACAATTTCACAATCATAATTCACAACTTATATTAGGACTAGTAAAAAAACCTATAGCTAAGTTCTAAGTTTTACTATATTTTGATCATAATGCTATTTTGTATATCCTTTTGTATTAGTGTTCTGTGTCGTGGGGAATTCTGAGACGTACTGTCCGAGTTTAAAACGAGTTTTCCTCGTAAATATCACGTTTTTACCGTTACGGTACTAAATGATCTTTAATCTGTGGCTTATTCGTGACGTCATGAAGATTATTAGGGAATTGAAACACTAACGAAGTTTATTTGCTATTCTGAGAAAATCAACTTTACTTACTCGTTACGAACCTCGGTTTGACTATTATTTGTATTGAATCCAACAACGGCGGCGGGCGCCCAGAGGGGGCGAGCGAGGAAAGTCCAGAAAAGAAATGTTGACCTCGGTGGCGTTCAAAGCGAGTGCCCGGCGAGAAAGATGTGGGTTTTATTTTCACAGGAAGAAAAGATTGCATGTTCTGCAATATTTTTTCCGGTTCTGGGTGTTATGGCTGTGGTGCGGTACCCTGGTACTCGTAGTTTCTAATATCCACGACATAGGTAATCCTATAACTGTGGGATTGTTCGATGTAATTTATTTAATAAATAGCGTGATCATAACCTACAAACGAAGTTGATTTGCTATTCTGAGGGCGTGATTGATATTTTCAACTACCTAGGTAAGGTACCAAGAAAAAAACTGGTTTGAATAAAGAAGACGCGGGAAAAGGGACCTGTAAAGGATTTGGAGAAGGTTTACGGCAAGGCAACTGCTATTACACCTACGAATAACTACGAACCTAACCTAGTGGAAGATAAAAGTGTTTTGGTTCCCAGTATCTCACTCAGCGACGCCGACGGGGCGGTAGCGCGGTGAATTACGGAAAATTCTGAGACGGAAAACTAGGCAAAATGCTCTGAGGCAAAATGCAACTGCCCGAAAGTGAGAAAAAAAGCTTTGAAATAGTACTAGTCTGTCATTGTCATCTGTCAAAAGTCTAATACTTATCATTGTTAAATCCATCCACTTGACTGACGGTCAGTCAATCTATCAAATTTGCAAAATCGAAAACACGGGATTTTGTTTTTGAAACATGTTCTAAGTAATGAATAAAGCTAGAATTTTAATGAGTTTTGAAGAAACACCTTATATACTTAACTAAAACTAAATATGAGTGAGAAGGAGAACACAGACGCAGTGGACAGCCCAGCAGAACCGGAACTCAAAAAAAGACGAATTTCTACGAGAAAACTTATTAAATACTCCTCCATCGTCATAATAGGTAAATAAAAGGTTTCTGATTATTTTGTGCAATGCTCGAAGCTTGGTTTATAGAGTAACTAGTGAAATGGCCCGCGGCTTAGTCCGTGTTTAGTTATATTTTATACAAACTATCTTCTCGCTACATCCTACTCAAGGAATTGAATGTCGGGAATTCCTTTCTTAGTGCATCCCACACTTGGACGAAAGATCCCACACCATCAGAGGAATATACCCTCCAAGTTGAATGATTCTAGGACTTATGGTTTCAGCTGTGCATTGATTGTCAGGTCATTAATTTAAGTTTTATATAATTACATTTTTTTATGCATTAATATTAACTATCTGACTGAGCTGATTTGAACGAAACTTTGAATATACCTACTAAAACCAGCACTAAGTTTTTACATTAATTCTTAATTCTTTATTGCACATTATACAGGCGAGCTTAACCCTACAAAGAGTTATCTTCCAGCAAACCTTTGAGGCTAGAGAGAAGTGGAATTTAGATAGCGGGTACATGTACAAAACAAGACAAGACAAATATTTAAGTTTATTACGCATTAAAAACACCAGGATTACAGGCAACAGTTTGTTTTTGAGATAGAGAAAACAATATTGGTTCTTCATATAACATCATTTCAACCTCCAATAGCCAACCAAATGAAATATCAAACCCGCACCTCTTGCTTTTCAGCCAAGCACTCGTCCGCCACGCCACCGAGGTTGTCTATACTTATCTTCTCTCCGAGGTTTTTATTTGAATTTGGTTATTCCAGCACTCACAGCGGGGTACATACACTACAGATATGTGTCACATCTGTTTGAGAATGACAGGAATTTCTCATATCTGTCAGAAATGGAAAGAGAATTGTCATTACGCACTGAAATGGGTTTCTACTACTCATACTATAAAACTATAGTACAGGTAACTATTACTTCAGCCAAAATGGATATACAATTTATGTAAACAAACTGTCACACACAATACAAGAAACTTTTTTTTAACATTCATAATATATTGGTTCATCTAAGTTAAGCAACCTTATGGCGCGGTCAGTACTTGGATGGGTCAAGTCAAGTGTCTTTCTGTACATATTTTTTTGTAGTATGTATTTCTTTTGCCAAAGATAAGATCTAACATTTACTGATTTCTACAAAAAGAATAATAAAATTACGATGGTCCTCATACATACTTCTTTGCTGGGCTGGGAGTAGAGAAAAAACATAGAATGCATCCAGCTGCTTCTCTCCCTGAGCATGTCGTGAAAGTTGACTAAAGGATAGTATCCTCTCCAACATGATGAGATACAATAAGCAAGTATTCCCAAGGTGGGTTGACGTCAGGCAGGCGGCCGGTCATAAAACACCTTACCCAAAAGTCTTACAGCATGATCCGATCCCACAAAGAGTGGGATGAGGGCAGGAAGATGATGATAATGGTCCTCATACAAGAAACATTTATGTATGATGTTACGGAACCCTTTGTTTTATAATTTTTTATATATTTCAGGAGCGCCCGTTCATGGTTGGTATCACAAAGCTTATTAATGACCGACTTGTTGAGTACCCAAACGAAGTGAATGCTTTTAACCGGTTCAATATACACCCTGAGGTAAGTTTTTGTACTTCTTTACCATTGACTTGCATCCACTCATGGCTTCACGGTAACAACCCTGCCTTATGGGTTTGAACCCACGACCTTAGGATCAGAAGGCGGTGTCACTAACAACTAGACCATCTCTCTCAACTCTACTCCTACAGACGGAAAAATTGTGAATTTCGTAAAAATACTCGCAAATCTTATCTCAAGCGTAATTCTTTGCAGAAAAATGTTTGTTATGAGAAGACTTTATAATGGTAACATTCGTAGCTGCCATTGTTACCTATCAACCAAACTAACTCCGTCACAAGAGCTGACCACTAGCTCATACGAACTTACTCCCAGTCCAGCAGAGAAGTATTATTAAGATGGATTACAGGATTTTTTCAATTGCAGGTACTAATCGGAGCCCTATACCGGTATTTCGAGCCGGTTTTGAACACGTCCACCTACCGGCAGTGCCACACGGTGGACAGGGGCGAAGGCCTGTCCCCTGTGGAGAGCTGCGTGGGGCTCGGCCAGCCGATAATGTTCTACCTAGAGGCGGTCTGGATACTAGCCGGCCTCAATGTTGCTGCACTGTTCCTACAAGCCACAGCATTGAGGTATGTATTGTGACGTCTGAGCCGTCAAAGTCACGCGCATCAGAACGCGCTCTAAAAAGGTTTTGTTTGAATTTTCGGAATGTTCTAATGATGTTCCGAATTTGAATTGGAATATTAGGAGGAAGTTCTAAAACTAAAAAATGGAATAGAAAAGACAAAAGACTATCGGAATTAACCGAATAAAAGGCGGCCCGAGCCGAGTAGCCGGCAGTTTGGTCTAGTCCAGCGATCTGGAAGAAACTGGAAGAAGGAGAAAAGTGAAGTGAAAGTCAAGTGCAGTGAAGTGAGTGCCGTGAGAGGACTACGTCAGTTCTGTGACTACGTCGGAAACGAGCACCCTGTGAACGCTACATCAGTGTGTACATACTTATAATACATAATACAACACCAAGACCCGGAAGAAATATTTTCAGAACATACTAACATTTCTCCCGTAGCGGGAATCGAACCCGCGCCTCTTGCGTCTCAGCCGAGCACTCGCCCGCCTCGCCACAGAGGTCGACAAAAGAAAACTTAACTTGATTTACACTATTTGTTTCAGTGAATCGATCCTAGGCGGGATACTAACACTGGTGCAGTACTTCACGAACCACGCCGAGAGTACCCGCGTGCAATGGGCGCCTAACGAGAGGGAGAACATGGCAACACCACTACTTCTACTGCAAATGTGGCTGGTAACCCTCCAGCTGCGGGACAGAGAGAGACGCACTACGCTGCAATTGCAGGTGGGAGAAAGAGAGAGATAAAAATGAGTACTATTTAAATCATACTAATGTTATGAAAAGGAAATATTTTTTTGTTTGTAACTAATAGGCTCCGAAAGTACTGGACCGATTTCAAAAATTCTTATTAAAAATATATATTATATATTATAAATATATATTATGAAAAAATTAGGGATCCGTAAGAAAATTGCAATATTTGTAACCCAAGGTAGAAAACCCAAAATAGTTTTTGGCGTGCGCTGCGAAAACTATTGATTATAGAACAAAATAATGTACTACACGCGTACGAAATCGCGGGCAACAAACAGCTAGTAAAATAATATATTTGTGGACTTTTCACACAGCGCCATCTAGCCCCAAAATGCAAAGCTTGTTAGTATGGGCACCAGATGGCTGATAGAATGCCAAGTTTTTATAAAGCAAGTTTTTTTTATTGCTATATATACGCTTATATAGGCAAGTCACAGTGAACTCCAAAATTGTATATATTTAAAATTTTATAAACATGGTACATCTGTTTATTGCATGTGTATCACAAACAAATAAATTGAAATATTTACAGAACATACAAACATTTCTCCCGTAGCGGGAATCGAACCCGCATCTCTTACGTTTCAGCCGAGCACTCGCCCGCCACGCCTCCGAGGTCAAAATGTTAGCCAGTTTGGTTAATTCAACCATATTTCACTCATTAATTCATTATTTCTTGTTCCAGGTCTCGATCTTCATACTCAACTGCCTCTGCCTACTATTCTGGCAGTTCTCACAGTTCATATTTCTAACACAGCTGGCAATATTCTTTGTGATGGAACAACTCAGAATCATAGATTTGAAAACTTTATGCGTTTTGCTGCATTCACACTTTTGTGGACTACATATGGCAGTTTTATTGCTACAAGGAAATGATATGCTAAAATCGTCCTTATACACATCGTTTTTTATAGTTTTATCTGTTTATTGTCTGTTCTTCAGTTCTCTAACCATTAAGGTCGAGAATCGAATGGATTTGTTGGTAGAGTCTTGGCTTGTGTTATTAAGAATCGGTATAGTTGCTTGCTCATCGGTCTACCTGAAGAAAGTCATCAGTGACTTTCTGCAAGTGAACGAGGATTCCCATATATGGGATATTTTACGCGCCAAATTCACGGATTTCCAAAACTTTCATACATTACTGTACACCTGCTCGGAGGTTTTTGATTTCCTCTCTCTGAATACAGTGAAAAAACTATGTTTATCGTTGTTAATACCGTTTGTTGTACTGAGTATTGTTATTGTACTAAAAGCCTGGTTAACTGACGCGGTAAAGGGGTATAGAAAAGAAATGAGCGAGGGAGACAGCAAATGTATAGTGAAAAGCGACAGTCCAAAAAGCAAGGAGCCAGACAAGGACAGCAATACGTCTGACGAGGACAGCGGCATAGAGAACACTGAGGTGAAAGCGCATAGGGATTTGGACCTTATTGACAGAGAGTTAAGCTCTGAAATTCAAGAGAAGGACAAACTAATATGTTTTTTGAGGAATCTGAACATAGAGCCGGCTATCTTCTATAACATCTCGCAGATGGTTGTCTATGGTGTCATGGCGGGCTTAGTCATGAGGTTGAAGTTACTGTTTGTTCCGCAAATGTGTGTGGTTTCATCATTGATGATGAACAAAAACTATTACAAGTGAGTACAAATTTATTACTGCTGTAAAAGGATTAAAGTGCGCCTTAATGAGGCTCCTTTAGTACACTTGACATGTGTTTGAGCTTTTTAGCCTGTGCAACGGACTGGTTTCCTCAAAATGTTATCCTTCACCATTTGAGAGTACTAATGTATCGCAAATATACTTTTTGAATAAAAAATACATTGGTGCATGACCGGATTTGAACCCATTGAGTAGTTCCCATTTGTTCTATGGAACATGACGTCATCGAACATGAACTACATACTAGCTTTTCACCCGAGTTTCATGCCATAGAACAAAATGGGAATCAGATTTTCCCAAAATCTTCCACGAGAAGTTAAATGACACTGTGCTCTATACATTTTTTGTTCGGATTAATGTGCGCTATACGAATAGGTACAGTTAAGAAAAACATCGGGAGGAAGCCAACATTTCATAGAAGCTTAAAACTTGAATTACACTCAATTTACATTTTGTGTTAGTCAAATTGTATAATTAATTTCAGTTTGCCCAAAAAATACATGAAGTTCATACCATTCTTCTGGTTGATAAGTCTTCTGCCAGTTTTGCAGACCTTGGTGCAGAATGTCACGGAAGAAATGTCACACATTGGTAAGAAACACATCATTATAATATGAATAACATATTTCTATTGCTGTTTAAAAAAAAATGGCCCCCATACATGAAGCATTTATGTAAGTACATGTACGATGGTACGGAACCCTTCGTGTGCAAATTCAACTCGCACTTGACGGTTTTTAAAACTTGTCCAAGTTCATCGCGCCATCTTCTCATATAATAAAAGCAAATATGAGATAAAAAGTTATTTATTCAGAATGATGTACGATGAATTCATGTTTACAAAATACAACAATGACACTGCAAAAGTTTGAAAACTGTTTGATAAATTTTGAAACCTCATTGTTTCGATTTACAAACAAAAAAGAATTAAAAACAAAATTAGAATGATACGAATTAATTTGAGTGTGTTGTGTACCGAGTATGTTTGTGTGTGTATGATAATAAAATATATATAATATTGTAAATGCTATAATTATAAATGCTATAACTCTCCAGGCGAGTTTAGTGACCCACATCAAGAGAAACTGATGCAATGGATACTATCAGAGAGCAGCAATAGCGTATTTGCCGGTTCCCTTCCACTACTAGCCAGCGTGCTGCTAGTAACACGCCGCGCTATAGTAGCACACCCACACTACGAACACGAACAAGCGAGGTAATTAGCAATAGCAATTATTAATAGCAATAACAGTCGGCTCCCTGCTACTACTAGCTAGCGCGCTGCTAGTAACACGCCGCGCTATAGTAGCACGCCCACACTACGAACACAAACAAGAGAGGTAGGCAATTAGCAAAAGCAATTATATAAATAGCAATAATAGTTGCAACAGCAGATAGAATAGAAATTTATTTAACAACAAACGTTACATGGCACTTATACTCAATATACATTATACTCTTAGTTTTTTATAATGCTTAGCGGAAAAACATAGGCACCCATACTAGGTGTGACCTGTATTATGGCATGCCTATACCTTCCTCCGGACTTAGTTGAAGTACAAGAAGATATAGCGAATATGTGGTTTTTATAGCGGCAATATAAATACACACTGTTCATGAGATACAGCCCGCTGATAGGCAGACGGACGGACGGACAGCGGAGGCTTATTAAATAGGGTCCCGTTGGCAATCTTCGGGTACGGAACCCTGAGAAATAAGTAAAACTCTGTTTTCAGACAGCGAGCGTACGCAGTGTACAAAACGTACGGTCGTTTCACTGCTGAGGAGTTGTATGAGGAGCTGAGCAAGCTGCGAGTCACTCATCTCATCGTCGAGACCAAATACTGCTATGGGAGGAGTAGGTTAGTACTTAGTGCATATCACTCTTACCCCCGAATACTTAAACGCATCTCAAAGTTGAGCACGTCTCAAATGACGATTTTTTTGACCGATTTTCATCAGAAACTGTCAAAAAACCGTGAGTTGAGACGTGCTCAACTTTGAGATGCATTTGAGTATTCGGTAAGCGCAAAAATGTGTTTATTTACGACATCACATTAGAAACCTCTAAAATTATCAGTGTTTCTTTACTATATTATGCATGTATTATACATATCAACCTTCCTCTTGAATCACTCGATATCTAATAAAAAAAACGCATCAAAATCCGTTGCGTGATTTTAAAGATCTAAGCATACATAAGGACAGACAGTGGGAAGCGATTTTGTTTTCATATACTTAATTAATAGAGGAAAGATTTTTTGTTTGTTTGTAACGAATAGGCTCCGAAACTACTGGACCGATTTCAAATATTCTTTCACCAATAGAAAGCTACATTATCAGGGACCAGTATAGGCTATAATATATTTTCAAAAAAATTAGGGATCCGTAAGAATCTATTAAAAAATACCGCATCAAAATCCGTTGCGTAGTTTTAAAGATCTAAGCATACAGGACAGACAGCTGGAAGCGACTTTGTTTTATACTATGTAGTGATCTGCCGTTATAAGAAAAAAAGGACGTTTCTACATAAATTTCCGAAATTGAGAAAAAAATACTGGTAGATACTTTTTTACTCATTCCGATGATCTATATAACTCAATTATGAAAAAAAAAGTCAGATAAGTCTTTTTTCCTTATGACGGCAGTGATGATGTCACGTGACCGGGTTATTTGTTTGTTCCAGCAAGGGGTGTTCGTTCCTGGACATGTGGGACAGCACATTGGGCGAGCAGCCCCGCGGCGCGCTGTGCCACGCTCTGCTTCGTGGGCGAGCACCTCATCTATACCCCGTCTATCGAGACACAACACATCACGTGTTCAGACTCCACGATTACAGCGTCAGGTGAGCGCTTCGCACAGCTGAGCAGCTAGAGCACTGGTGGTCTAGTTGGTAGTGACCCCGCCTTCCGATCCTAAGGTCCTGCGTTCAAGCCCGGTCGTGTACCAATGGATTTTTCTGTGCGCTACACCAGTACTCTCAAACGGTGAAGGAAAACATTGTGAGTACTGAGTATTGACCATGTCTTTCCTGTGGACAAGGCCGACAAAGCTGAGAGGATGGAATAGGTGCTGGGCAAGCCTACTCCATCTTAATTCGTCCCGGGCACTACAGCGTCCCGTTTGTGAAGGTAAAAGTTGCCTCCTGACGCTGTATAAATAATCTACTATAGATGTCTTCGTGTTTTCGTACAGCTGACTGGGTTTCTTTGGTCGGTTTTTTAAATCCTACTAATATTATAAACGCGAAAGTTTATATCTCTTTCACGTCTAAACGGCTGAACGGATTTGAATGAACCTTGGAATATACATAGTACATGTGCTGAATTAACATAATAGGCTATTTTTATCCGGGTACCACGCGAAAGAAGCCGCGGGCGGCAGCTAGTAAAAAAAATTGTGGACATTTCACACAGCGCCATCTAGCCCCAAACTAAGCAAAGCTTGTACTATGGGCACCAGATGGCTGATAGAATACTTTTAGGATTCACACTAGCCTCTGGGAAAAACCGTATCAATATCCATTTGTTTAGGAGCTACGATGATAATAGTCATTTATTGATAATATAAAGATTATAAGTCAAAGATGTCACAGACAGATACTACACACTTATAATTATACTAGCTGCTGCCCGCGGCTTCGCTCGCGTGAAGCAGCCGGAAAAAAAAATAGCCTATATATTAATCCAGTACATGTACTATGTATATACCAAGTTTCATTCAAATCCGTTCAGCCGTTTAGGCGTGATTGAGGCACAAACATCCAAACATCCAAACTCACAAACTTTCGCATTTATAATATAAGTAAGATAACACCCCTTTTTTTCGTCAGGGTTTAAAATATTAATTTTTGTTTCAGATACATGCCGCGGAGTTTTGACACTTGACATTCGCTCAGGATTTAGTGAACCAGACTGAATAGCATCTAATGAAAAGTATTATCATTTACCTATAAATTAGATAATGAGGAACATTTAAAAAAATATTTTCTTTATATAAGATCTATCTAGCCCAGGGCGAGACCAGACCCATTTAATGAGACTTCTCTGCTGAACTAGGAGTTAAGAAAAAACGTAGAATGCATTCGGCAGCTTTGCTCCCCGAGCATGTAGTAAAAGTCGACTAAGGAATTGTAAAGTGAAGTCCTCCCCAACATGATGGACAATCTAAATGGGCGATGGGCTGATCACCTGTCACCATGGTTTACCATATACTTGGGACTTTGAATCAGGAGTGGCTGCTAGTTTTCTTATGATTACTTGTGGCTCTGCCCACCCCATTCGGGATACGGGCACTCCTGATTCAATGGGACTTTAAGATGGATGAATTGTGACGGGGTGATCAGTCCATCGCCCATATAGGTAATCCTTGAAATATTAAGTAGTTAACGTTAAGCAGTTTATAACTTCATGGTTCGTTGATTGTCAGTCAATCAGTCATGTTATTTAGTGTAAAGGTAAATATTTTTAAGGTTGCCTGTCAGGCGTCAACTTACAGTGAACATATTTAACTCTACAAATTTTCGAATATTGTATGTGTTTTACTTCCTTGAATGTGTTGTGATTTTCTCTGTAGATATTAAAAGTTATGAAAATAAATTATATTCTGGTAAACTAAAGTTTTATTAAACAACTTCCATACATAGTTTTTTATTACAATTTATTAGTTACTTTACATTATTCTTATTTATTTACAATGGTCATTATTAAAAGTAGATAATCTACAGCTTAGTCAGCTCCGCACGTATTGACCATGTATTTCCTGTGGACAAGGCTGACTATGCTGAGAGGATGGTATAGGTGCTGGGCAAGCCTACTCCATCTAAATTCCTTCCGGACACTACAGCATCCCGTTAGCGTAGGCAACAAAAAGTTGCCTCCTGACGCTGTGTAAATCTTCTAGATAGTCGGTAAAAGGCCTTAATACATTATTAAATGAACTTATAAGAATCCTACTAATATTATAAATGCGAAAGTTTGTGAGGATGTGAGATGTGTGTGCCTCAATCACCCCGTAATGGCTGAATGGATTTGAATGAAACTTGGTACATACATACTGCTCTCCTAGTGAAGTACGCAGTAAGCACTAGCATTTTTGACAATAATTAGTTAGATGCATATTCGGAATCGTGTAACAAAATACAACATTCTGTTCTCACTTACGTATCAAAACATGTTTGACATAGTTACTGTATTATTAACAAGGAGGGCAGCATAGTATGTGTGCTGGATTAACACAGGCCATTTTTTATGCCATGAGCGGCAGCTAGTGATCTATAATATCATGGGTCACACAGTTCATATCTCTCCATACATTCAATCAGCCATCCCACCGGCAATGCTTTGATATGTTGCATATTATACATTGGTTCATACATATCCTTGAAAATAATATAATGGGAACATTTGACCAACTTCCCATTTTTTAAGGCATGGTATGGAACAAGTTTTTCTGCTTCGGGAATTGATTCCGGGTTCGGAACTCTTCTTAAAACCACTCCTCCAGCGTCAACAATTAATTTGGTCAGCACTTGCTTAGTTACTACCAGTCTTGCTGTGATCTCATATCTTGTGTTGAAATTGTGTAAATAAAAATGGCAGCCATTGAATAGTCCTGGGAGTTGCCTGTATTTGTTGTACCGAGACGTTTTTGGGCCTTGGTACATCTTGGGACCGATTCCTTTCACTTCGTATTGATCAAATGGTGCTAACTTCTCCTCTGTGGATTTTGTCAACCATTGCGATGATACAATCCATACTGAGCTAAGGATACCTTGCAGGACTTCTATGCTAGATGCACACATGCCATTGTCCTCGACGTCAACAACCAAATGAGTAACCTTTTTGGTAAATTTTGCTTCCATAATCAAATTACCATGATGTTTGACCAGCATCTTCAGTTTACTGTGCACCGAACGAAATTCTGACACACAGTGTACATGAATATCATCAGATTCTAATTCCATATACAAATTAGCGATGTGACTTACGTTAACACTCTGAGTTTGTACCAAATTGTCACTGGCAGCCCGTATCAAGTTCTTCATCTCAACATTCCCTAGCTGATATGGTGTCTCTCCTTTACAATTACAGGCATTTATATCTGCTCCATTTATAACTAACTCTTCGACAATATCCTCATGTTTGTATCGAACTGCCTCGTGTAATGGTGTCTCATTGCCCTGTCCTGGGACGTTGATTAATGTATTGTATTGAAGTAAAAGCCTGACAAGGTCTAATCGTCCGTTCTGCACAACTTCATGTAGTGGAGTCCAGCCTGCATTGTCTTTCGTGTTTGTATTCGCTCCTTGGTTCAATAACTCAGTTATCCGGTCAACTTTACCAAGTCTACACGCTATGTGAAGCAAAGTCTCTCCTTTAGTATTCCTCTTCTCCACAGCTTTATTTATCTTACTGTTTGTAGATAATAGAGATATATTAGGGTTGGATTTACTTACTTTTGAGCGATTTGTACGGTCGGACAGCGCCGGTTTAGCGAAAGAATCTGTGTGTAAACCTTTAGTGGGCTGTTCGACTTGCTTTTCTCTCGATTTAGAAGATTTCGTATCCTTTTCCAGATTGCTTACAAGATTAGACAATTCCTTTGCAGATTCAATACAGGTGCCGAGGCGTTCGTCGGAGAATGTAGTACAGCCTTGTAAGCTTGTGTTACAATTGGGACAGAACTTCAGGTCTGAGAAATGCTCGGAACATATGATGTGAAAACACTTGCTCAATGTAACAGGATTCTTGCAGAGTTCGAAGCAGACGCCGCAAGTGTAGTCTTGTTTCACAGCTTCGAGCGCTTGTAAAAAGTTTGTTAAGCCGGAAGACATTGTAATTTTATTTACAAGTTCAATAAGTTTGAATGAAACTTGTTCTTGAACTTCGAATCGAATTCTTCAAAACTTGTTTTTTTTTGTAGTCTTGTCCGCGCTTTTTCAGATCCGATTGATATGTCACTGTCAATTATTATTAAAAAAAATATATGTCCTGTCATATATTAATGTCTAAGTATTTATGCGTTAGCCTGGTTATCCTTTTTCCAAAAAATTTTAAATCAGCCATCTGGTGTCCTTAATACAAAGTTTGCTTAGGTTGAGGCTAGATGGCGCTGTGTATAATGTCCACAAATATTTGATAAACCGCAGGCAAAAGTAATAAATTACTTTTGCCTGCGGTTTATTTTTCTGTATGTTTGTTTTTTTAAATACCTACGTTCTAATGTGTAATGACTTCGATCAAAATATGTAATGGCAACTACATATTTATCTCGTAGGTGCATAACTCAATGATGACTGATGATGATGTAATTCAACTAAATTTTATTTAACAATAAACCGGTTCTTAATTTGTTTCTGGGTGACGAAACGAGCCGCGCCGCTTCGGTAGGTACCATCTTTACTTCGTATCAAGGACTAGGTACTAGCTTGTGCACGTAGCTTAGCTCGTGTAGTGGTGGTACAACAATAAAATAAAAAAAAACACTACCTACGGTACCTACCCATTCAAACTTTTTATTACATAGGTACATACCTATTGCCGTTTATTTGTTTACCGTTATATTTTACGTAAACTATGTAGGTAGGTACCTAAATTAGTCGTGTAAGTAACTATAGGTACCTACATATTATAGATTAATTATTAAGTACTAGCTGTTGCCCGCGACTTCGTACGCGTTAAATTATTTTTATAAGTATCGCACCGCTCGCTCTTTAAAAAGTTCGAATATAGGTAAACGTTTAAAGGGTTGTTCTGAAAAATCCTCAAACATGGTGTCCAGTCAAACCCAGTTTCAAGCGCCCGTTAAAAAGTTCATAATACAAATTTTGACACCCATTTTACCCCTTGTTAGGGGTTTTTTTGAAAAATCCTGAAATAATGTCCAATTATTTTTCATTTAGGTACAGAATCCGTACCGAATTTCAAGCTGATCGCACCATACGTTAAAAAGTTCCATACAAACGTTTTCACCCCTTCTCACTCTTTTAGGGGTTAAATTTCGAAAAATCCCGCCTTATTGGATGGTTTTGCTATAAAAGGAAGCTTCCCAGCTTTCTAGCTTCAGCTTTCGGCTTATAATTGAACTCATAAACATCCTTACATTACTACAGAATAGACATAATGAGGATGTTAAGATTCAGAGAATTCTGACCTTTATAAACTGGTTTCTATAATATCAAGACTATTGTACTACCTGTAGGTACTTTGCATAAGTTATCATCACCTCACCTTCAGTCCACATGAGATTTTAACAAGGCGTGGTCGCCTCCGGTTAATAAAATAAATAAAGCAGAATGTATTGAAAGTTAATTTAGAAAAGTTCATTCTTTTTTTTATCTTCAAGGCTAAGATGGTGGGTGGCAGTGTGTTATTATTTTTTGTTTTTTTGCAATGTATTAATGTTGGGCTGCTACAAGGCACCGGTTCTGGGACAAATGGAAAATGTAAGTTGATTGGCTCACCTGTAGGAGCTTACGTACCTAAAAAGTAAAGTAAAAAAAAGGAAAAAGTATTTATTCAATATTACCAGTGTGTAAAATACATAGTTTGGGATCTCTCCTTTTAAGTACTGACGTACTTATTTAGTGACTTGATTGTTTTTTATAAAATACTAATACTGCCGTCATAAGGAAAAAAGACGTAGTTATCTGACATTTTTTTTCATAATTGAGTTATAAACATCATCGTAATCAGTAATAAAGACGCATCTACCAGTATTTTTTTCGCCATTTCGGAATTTTATGTAGAAACGTCTTTTTTTCTTATGACGACAAAATAAAAAACTAAGACTTTAATGAGAATACTTACTTCTCTGCTGGACTGGTTGTAAAGAAAAAACGTAAAGCATGTCGTAAAAGTTGCATGGGGGATAGTATCCTCTTTAACATGATGGACCATCTATACCTATGGGCGATATCACCTGTGATCATGGTTCAACGTATTCATCTTGGGACTTTGAAGCAGCAAATCTTATGATTACTTGTGGCTCTGCCCAACATATTAGATGGGCACTATTACAAATGTGAAAGTTGGTGAGGATATTTGTATGTTTGTGCCTCAATCACGCCTAAACGGCTGAACAGATTTGAATGAAACTTAGAATATACGTAGTGCATGTGCTAGATTAATATATAGGCTTTTTTTATCCAGGTACCACGCGAGCGAAGGCACGGGTGACAGCTAGTTCAAAATAAAAAAGAAACCATTTAGGCATCACACAATTTAGCGGAAACGAAGTTCCGGACATATCTTACTTAACCTTTGTATGTGCCGTATCTGGCTAATTTGGTGTGACTATGAAATTCTGATTTATAAGTTAATGCGTGTAATTTGTTAAATACTTACATTTACTTACGTAATACTTGGATATTCTGTGTACTTACGTGTCTTTCAAGTTAGGTTTTAACTATGATCACATCATCATCATCATCTTCTTGCCCTTATCCCACTCTATGTGGGGTCGGCACAGCATGAACCTTGGATCATGCTGCAAGAGTTTTGGCTAAGGTGTTTTATGACCGGCCGCCTGCCTGACGTCAACCCTCCTTGGGAATACTTGCTTATTGTATCTCATCATGTTGGAGGATACTATCCCTTAGTCGACTTTTACGACATGCTCGGGGAGAGAAGCAGCTGGACACATTTTGTTTTTTCTTTACTCCCAGTCCAGCAGAGAAGTAACTATGATCACATATTAAAATTAATAATTAAAATAAGCAAAAATGCTAAAACAAACTAAATGTAAATCGAAAACTATCTTACTAATATTATAAATGCGAAAGTTTGTGAGGATGTGACGATATTTGTCTCAATCACGCCGTAACGTCTGAACGGATTTAAATGAAAATTGGAACATACATATGGTGTGCTGAAATAACATATAGACAACTTTTTATCCTGGTAACCACGCAAGCGTAGCCGCGAGGGAAGTTACTTAGTTAACGAAAATAGTAATAAAATAAGTATTTTCGTTGATTTATAATAATTGATTTATATAGTACACTAGCGACTCGTCCCGGCTTCACACGGGGATAGACTTATACTATCGCGGACTTTTTTGTAGACCTTTTTGATGTGTACAATACTGTAGTACGTTATTTTGATCTTTCTGGTAGGGTTCGGCCAGCGTTTGCAATGTAGGTAAGCTCAAAAAAATGTGTTTATTTACGACATCACATTAGAAACCTCTAAAATTATCAGTGTTTATGTCTAGTCGTCATGGCTTAACGACTTAAAAGCCGGGACTGTTTAATGTGCCCCCCGAAGCACGAAAGCGCTCAGCTCGTAATGCCACTTGCGGTCACCGATCCCAATTGTGACCGCGCACAACGTTGCTTAACTAGGTAGGTACACCACGAACGCCAAAATATTAAAATGCCTACTTCATACATATCTGTGTGCTAATGATAAAAATTAGTTTCTACTTACAATGACGTTATGCAAAAAATTGCAGCTATCAAGGTTTTTGATTTTATTGATATTTTTCCTGTTTCACGTCCGCAGTCCGCAGTGTGGGGTTTCCCTGTACAAGTTGTCTTAAGGTAAACTTATATACTGCTTGTAGATATCGTACGGATTTCTTAAAATTTACTTAGGTAGGTACTAATTAAAGGGGAGTCCCCTCCAGGCGCCGTCCGAAGGGGGGGTCACAGGGGACATGACTTCCCCCCCCCCCCCAAATCGTACACGTCAAATTGAAAAATCTTCTAAAAATTTACAAAATATAGAAAAGCAATTCTGCAAATAGCTGCGATGCCAATAAAAATAGACGGCTTCCATTTGTTTATAATATGTGCAATAAAGTCTGATTTACTCGACATATTCTATTATTAGTGACCCCCCCCCCCTAAAATTACAGGCAGCGACCGCGTCTGGTCCCCTCTGAGTTCCATTTTGCGCATTTCATAACTTATTAATCTTATTATCGATCTTTTTTTAATCTTTGTTTATTTAAAAGGAGTTTAGTCACGGCAGTGACTTCGTCACTCCCGTACAGACTGGACACAAACTTAACTGCACACTTAACAAAGGAACGAAGAGTTTTAACAAAAAATAAAAACATTTATACCTACTATAAAACCTCATTTACGAGTAGTTATGCATCATACTCATCGAAGTTAAGCAACCTTAGGCGTGGTCAGTAATTGGATGGGTCGAGTGACTTTTGCACATTTTACTTTTTTGTAGTATTTTTGTGGTCCTCATAGAATATTGCTTGATTTTAATAGGGAAATAATACACGACGACGACGGTTTGGTAATATAAATTGTGTTTTCAGTTTGGTTGAAGTATATTCTAATGTTTTTATTCAATAATGTTTTTATATGTTGCATTATGTTTTTATTGTTTACTTTTCTTTTTCTATTCTGTAACTCGCTCTAACCCTAATAGCACGCTGTCTGTCTCCTTTAATTATTATGACACTTAACATGTTTAGATTTAAGCTTTTATATATTTTTTTTAATTAATGAATCGGTGTACATAATGTTGGTGATACTAAATTAAATAAATAAATAAATAATGCTCTATAATTAATGTTGTTGTTGTTGTTGTTGCTAGCCCGTACTGCTGGGCAAAGGCCTCCCCTCGAGTTTTCCAGGTTTTTCGGTCTAAGGCTATTGTCTGCCACTGATAGTCGCTGAAGGTGTCAAGCTCATCGCGCCATCGCTTGCGTAGTCTACCGCGACGCCGTCTCCCTGTCTCAGGGCTCCACTCAGTGGTAGTTTTGGCCCACAGTTCGTCCGGCATGCGGCAGATATGCCGGACAAACTAAGTTATCTACAATAATGTACGAGTTACCTGCTACAACATAATTTTTCTAGTGAATTAGCTTGAAGTTATGTCATCTTGCTTCGTGTCTTTAATTTATTTTAGTCATAGCTTAGAATAAAAAACCTGACCTTCTGCATTTTGACTATGCAAAAAACTGTTCTGTAGGTAAATACTTAATTCATAATTCACGAACTCGGTGGTGTGGCGGGCGAGTGCTCGGCTGAAACGCAAGAGGTGCGGGTTCGATTCCCAGGACAAATGTCTTTATGTTTTGCAAGTATTTCTTTCGGGTCTAGGTGTTGATGAGTATGTATTTACAAAAGAAGTACCTACCTATATAAGTATTCTATCAGCCATCTGGTTCCCATAGTACAAGCTTTGCTTAGTTTAGGGCTAGATGGCGCTGTGTGAAATATTTATTTTGGTTTAGTTGTCAAATAAATCTCGAGGCACATAAATAAATAGTGCTTCTGTATTTTCCGAAATATTTAATTTACTTACTGAAGCTTCTAACTTCACGTCAAGAAAAACTTTAGCCTGTAGGTAATTGGTAAACAAATTACTACTTCTATGATAAAAATATATAACTTAAATTTTATTATGTTCATATTTGTTTTTACATCACTCATACCCAGGGAATTTTAATGGACGTTTTCAATATCATTTTGCGGTTTCTCAAGATGTATCGTCTGGCCGGTTTGCAAGGTCACCAAACCGGATTTGTAACTTCTTTTGGTACATCAACAAAGTTAATAAACTACTAGGTACCTACTTGCCAGCTGTTTTGGTCTAAATTGTTTTATATAGGTATAACTTCTCTGCTGGACTGGAGTAAAGCATAAACAGAATGCGTCCAGCTGCTTCTCTCCCCGAGCATGTCGTAAAAGTCGACTAAGGGATAGTATCCTCCAACATGATGAGATACAAATAAGCAAGTATTCCCAAGGCGGGTTGACGTCAGGCAGGCGGCCGGTCATAAAACACCTTAGCCAAAACTCTTACACTATGATCCATAGATCATGCTGTGCCGACCCCACATAGAGTGGGATAAGGGCAGGAAGATGATTATATTTAGTATAGAATAGAGTAATAGGCTAGCGTGATATGGGCATGTCATGAAGAGGGTTAAATGAAAGTCATGTTGCTTAGAGTTAAGAGTTGGTAAGTGCCTGTAGAACCATTCTTCTAGTCCCTAATTTATCAACGATTTAATCATATGATTCATATTTATTCTTTACTAGCTTTTGCCCGCGGCTTTCACTCGCTTGATATCCGAACAAAAAGTAGCCTATATGTTATTCCGGCACACATACTATGTATATTCCAAGTTTCATTCAAATTCATTCTGCCGTTACGGCGTGATTGAGGCACAAACATCCAAGCACACAAATTTTCCCCTTTTTTAATATAAGTAAGATTATTAGGATTTCCAACTTAACTTATTATATACATACATACATATTATCGCGCCCGTATCCCTAACGGGGTGGGCAGAGCCACAAGTAATCATAAGAAAACTTGCAGCCACTTCTGATCCAAGAGCTCCAAGATGGATTATAGTGAATCATGGTGACAGGTGATCAGCCCATCGCACATATAGATTCATCATGTTGGAGAGGATACTATCCCTTAGTCGACTCTTACGACATGCTCGGGGAGAGAAGCAGCTGGACGCATTCTATGTTTTTTCTTTACTCCCAGTCTAGCAGAGAAGTATTATATAATAAGTAATTATATATTTTTTTATTAACAGTGCGTCTTTGTGTGGTGGAGACGCGGGGTACGTTTAAACGCAGTCAGCGGTACTGTCCTGTGTTAGACCAGGAGAATGCCGACGTGGAGTGTGTGCTGGGAACTGACAGGTAACTTATTCTGCTTAACAGCATTTGACTTAGATCGACTTATGACTTTGTAGTACCTACTATATTCGGGATTCTACTTCGGAGGTTTGGAGATGAATAGAATAGAATAGAATAAACTTAATTGTTAACTGTTGGAAGTATACGTTGTTAGGTAAATTAAAAAAAGTACAAACAGTTTGCCCTTTTCGGACGTACAATCAGTCGGACAAATAACACAAATTAAATCAGAAAGAATACAAACAAAAAAAAAATATGTATAACAAAAGTATTTATTTGAGCAAAACTACAGTGATTCATTAAAAAATTCTTCCATATTATAGAACACTTTAGATATGAGCCAGTTCTTCATGATTCAGATGAGTTCTTGAGTGAGACTCAAGTTGAGTAAGACAGATGAGTAAGACTCAGTTGGAGTGTAGAAATAGGAATCCCGAATATAGTAGGTACTACTACATTGGTGACCCCGACGTGATGTTGAAGGCTGTAGTCCGACTCTTCTCAGTCCCAACGGTGTGAAGTAACTTTGCGAATAGTCGACTCTCGACCTACATATTCGGGATTCCTATTTCTACGCTCCAACTGAGTCTTGCTCATCTCCAAACCTCCGAAGTAGAATCCCGAATATAGTAGGTACTACTACAACTTACTTATCGACTTCCACCGTCTGATGAGCTGGATCAGGTGAGCTATCTATAGACCGTTTGCAACGGCCTTTAGATAGCCCGACTGTTTCTTTTGTAAATTATATTTGTAATTGTTGTAAGTTTCTTTCTGTTAATAAAGTACCTTAGATCAAATGTCTTGCATTCCTACTGGGTTATTCACGATGACCAAACCGCACTTTTTAACCTAATAGCTTGTAACCATGTTTACGTTTTGCTTTAGGCTGGACTGTCTCCGGCGGATCAGCAAAGGCACGGTGGACTTCGGGGTGTTCAGTCCTGAGGACCTGGTGGCGGCGCAGTGGGCGCTGCTCAACGTGCTCGTCACCAACGAGATCCGACACCGGGATAGTAGTCAGTAACCTTTACTTGTTCATATTTAAAAAAAAGTGTATAAGAATTTTGTTAGATTAGCCATTGCCAATAGTACAAGCTTTGCTTAGTTTGGGGCTAGATGGCGCTGTGTGACATGTCCAAAAATATTTAGTAGGATTCTATCAGCCATCTGGTGCCAATATTTAGTAAGTACAAGCTTTGCTTAGTTTGGGGCTAGATGGCGCTGTGTGACATGTCCAAAAATATTTAGTAGGATTCTATCAGCCATCTGGTGCCAATAGTAAGTACAAGCTTTGCTTAGTTTGGGGCTAGATGGCGCTGTGTGAAATGTCCACAAATATTTATTATGTTGGTTACTCAAATAAATAAATAAGTAATAAAAACTCCTTGTATTTCAGAACCGTACGAACGTAGCGTAGTGGCTATAGTCAACCGGCGCATTCTGCCGGACTCCTCGTCCACCCTTCACGCTGTGCTGAGGAACAGTACTCTGTGCCATCCCGGCGTCGGCCTGGATGACTTGCGACCTCTCAGTGATACCTTGGCTGGGGTAAGCAGTATACTTCCTTATTGAACAAGCAATTAAAAAGAAAAGACGCCGCGCCGCGAACAACAAAAGTAAAGCCACACAAAATCGTGCTCTTGCAATTAAACACGCTCACGCACACACCTACACTAGAACCATGCTCATCGCTCTCGAGTCGTCGTATATTAAACTTCATTTTGAGCACATTGGCGGATAGGTAGTACTCTCCATTGGGGACACTGGATAAGCCTGCACACAATACTTTAAGGGGTGCTGTCCCAGTAACAGTTGGTCCCTCTTGTCGGTGTTCCTACTGTTTGTGCTTTTTTTAAGTTTAAATTGTCATATTTAATTTTAATTTTACTTCAATTGTTTATTTTATTTATAGGATAGTGTGTTTTAAACTTGTATAGCACTTTGTTTTTCTGTCATCATTTTTGACAGATAAACAACAACAAACAATGGCGCCTTTTGACAGATGACAGATGACTTTTGATCATTGCTATGGCAATGAATAGTCAGTCGTCTGTTAGTAGAATAAAAAATATAAAAATCATTTATTAAATAATACGACAAGTTGACATGTACAAACTTATCAGGTTTGGGAATTCTTGTCTGTTAAGTTAGAATAACCTCTTTCCCGTGGTCTATACATACCTACATACTTTTTTGTTTTTTCCACAGTATTTGGAGTCATTAGTATTAGAACGTTCCTGCGACCCCGCTCTGTCTCTAGCAGAGAACAGAATCCGAGCGCTATCCCGTTTCTTCGGCAAGGCGTGTCGCGCTGGCCCGTGGCTGGCGGACAAACAGAGGGACGCACAACTCAGTAAGTTTTTATTCTACAACCTGCTACCTCAGACCAAATAAAAAACAATAGCAATTTATATTTTTCTAAATCGTTTAGTCATGTTCAGTGTTCCTAATTGTATCGCAGAACAGAAATATCCGTCGCTATGCGCGGCGTGTGGCGTGCCCTCGCGTTGCGCCGCGTCGGACCGCTACTGGGGAGTGGGCGGCGCGCTGCAGTGCGCGGCGGACGGCGCCGGCGACGTCGCCTGGGCCGAGTACGATGACGTCAGCCAGTACTTCGGGGTATGTATACACAAGTGCCGTCGGACCGCTACTGGGGAGTGGGCGGCGCTCTGCAGTGCGCGCGAAGTTGTAATTACACTTACCTATTACACCAATTATATTATTCGTTTGCTATATCAAAACTAAGCAAATATTATTGTACCTATTGTATTTTGGGATGGGACTTATAGTTCAGGAAAAAATGGCATAAAACTGTCATAAAAATGTTAGTACTAACTTAAAAAAAATGAAGTACGTAGGGTACGTCTAAGGTATTCTATCAGCCATCTGATGCCCATAGTACAAGCTTTGCTTAGTTTGGGGCTAGATGGCGCTGTGTGAGATGTCCTCAACTATTTATTTATTTACATGCTACCTATCAACATTTTTTGCTATGGTTCCATTTCTTCAAAGACACGTGCACCTTTTGAGTACCTAAGTACCTAACCTATGGCTTTTGAGTATTAAGAAAGAAAGAAAGAAAAAAAGAAAATAATTTATTGGCAACCTAGGTAAACAAAAAAAAATACAGAAATTAAAAGACAAACCAATAAGTAAGACAGAGTAATAGGGCAAAAAGAGGCAAAAAGAGAGGAAAATACATAAACAGACCTAACCTATATAGCGCATGTTAACTAAATTTCTTTTTTATTTCCAGCTTCACAAGCTAGCCCGAGACACAAATATGTATCCGCCGTACAAGGCGCTCGCATTCCTCTGCCGCGATGGCACGTGGCGGCCGATCGACGGCGAGCCGTGCGTGTGGCTTCACCGCCCCTGGAACATAGTCGTCGCCAAACGGTAGGTACTTTAATTTCAACGAAGGATTAGCTATATAACTTCCTAGATAGCAGTATGTAGCTATATAACTTCCTAGATAGTATGTAGCTATACTGCCCATCATTCACTAATTTTCTGTCTTGGTTTCGTTCCATGGAACGAAATCAAGACACAACATGATTGAATGATGAGTGATGAATAGGAATTGGCGAATAGTGAACTATGAATGGTGAACGATTATTGACGAATGTTAGTAAAAGTAAAATGATAAAACGTAAGTTTGTATGAGCTAGTGGCCAACTCTAGTGACGGAGTTTTTAGGCCGTCTAAATGCCTCCGTCATGATTGAACGATTTAACGTGCCCTCCGAAGCACGGAAGCGCTCAGCTATGCCACGAATGTTGGTGCGAAACGCAGACCGAAAGTACCTAAGTAAAACTCTTAGCTAATGTAATTCTTTGTAACCCAGTCTTCCGCGACACAGGCTAGCCCTAGCGGTTTCCATCAGAAATCTGTGTGCTATTTGTATTAACTTTTGTAAACACAAGTTTTTATTTTCATAAACTAATAACAGGTCCAAATATCTACATAAGTTCCTATTTTTACTATTATTGTGCTTCTTTTTTTTTCTTTTAATGTTTCTGTCATTGTCTGTGCTGTGTCTTGGTTGCCAAACAAATAATAGACGGCCTCGGTGGCGTGGCGGGCGATCGCTCGGCAGAGACGCAAGAGGCGCGGGCTCGATTCCCGCTGCGGAAGAAATGTTTGCATGATCTGTAAATATTTCTTCCGGGTCTGGGTGTTGTGGTACCATGGCACTCGGTTTCTGATACCCACGACACGGAATCCTAGTGTGGGGTCAGGACTATGATGTGACTGTTGGGTGTTATTTTCTATCAACATGTTCGGCAGGAAAGCGGCAGCAGCAGTAGCTTCTCTCACAACCACACTGACTAATTCCTCGGCCGTGGTTGACGCCCACTGGGCCGGCGCGCTCACGCAACTGTTGGACACCAGCACAGCGCTGCGGGACGCTTTGAGCCCACCGCTCACTCCCACCGACTATTTAGCACGCGCTAAGGGATTCCGGGAAGCTTACAGTCAGGGTGGATGTGATCCTCCTAGGTGAGTAAAGCAGGACTGACTTGAGAGCACTGGTGGTCTAGTCGGTAGTGACCCCGCCTTCCGATCCTAAGATGGTAGGTTCGAATCCGGTCAATGAATTTTTCTGTGCGAATTTATGTGCGCTATCCCAGTACTCTCAAACGGTGAAGGAAAACATCGTGAGGAAACCCGCGGCTTAGTCAGCTCCGCACGTATTGGCTGTCTTTCCTGTGGACAAGGCCGACTAAGCTGAGAGGATGGAATAGGTGCTGGGCAAGCCTACTCCATCTTAATTCGTCCCGGGCACTACAGCGTCCTGTTTGTGAAAGTTGCACTGACGCTATATAAATCATCTACTATAGATGGTAAAAGGCCTTATTATATTGCCGATGAATCCCCACACATCTGCCTCAACATTCGCATTTCTTTAATTGCCCAACACTTACATTACGACAGGTCTTATGATCGTCTTGTTGCCTATAGTTTGTTTTAAATGAGTTAAAATGATGGACCTGTATGGGCGATGGGCTGATCACCTGTCACCATGGTTCACCATATCCATCTTGGGAGTCTTGGATCAGAAGTGGCTGCAAGTTTTCTTATGATTACCTGTGGTTCTGCCCACTCTGTTAGGGATATGGGCGTGATAATATGTATGTAAAATGTATTATTTCCAGATACATAACATTCTGCACAACATCACTCCTCGAGAAGCACAAGTGCGAGTGGTTGGGCGAGGCGGGTGCGGTGTACGGCGTCGCGCCGCCGCTGCAGTGTGCACACAGGGAGAGCGGGGAGCGGTGCATGCGGGCGGTGGCGGGGGGAGAGGCGGACGTCGCCGTGGGGGGGAGCGACTGGCTCGTTAAAGGCAGCAGGTGAGAACTACGCACAATTTAATAAATAACACTCAACAGTCACATACATAGTCCTGACCCCACACTAGGATGCCCTGTGTCGTGGGTATCAGACACTACGAGTACCATGTCACAACGCCCAGACCCGGAAGAAATATTTACAGATCATGCAAACATTTTTTTCGCAGCGGGAATCGAACCCGCGCCTCTTGCGTCTCTGCCGAGCAATCGCCCGCCACGCCACCGAGGCCGTCTAATTCCCTGGGCAAAGTCAGCTCGATACCTAGGTGTGTTCCTTGACAGTCGTCTTTCCTTTGGCAAACACATCGCCACAGTCCGAAACTGTGCCAAGTTCATCCTTGGCCGTCTACATCCCCTCTTATGCGAGAAGAGTAAAATGTCTTTTAGAAATAAGATGACACTTTACAAAACTTGTATAAGACCAGTCATGACGTACGCCTCCGTGGCGTTCGCCCACTCCTCTTCCTCTCACGTCCCAAAACTCCATCAAATCATAATTATGATTTTGCACCTTCTGGAGTTTTGGGATAGTTGCCACAAAAACCCTCTGCGCTCACCAAAGCCCGGAACGCTGCTGTCATCTGCAACCCACAGTATATAAATATCCGTCCGAAAAAAAAAACGCAATTTTATATACTCTCAAAATGATTACTACATTTTTCTTTAGGTACCTACCTATCCAATTTTATCATTTATTTTATTTTATTTTATTTATTTATTAAAAATTTACAAAACAGATTACAATCATACTAGCGTAAACTTAACTAAACAATTTAATTTTGATCTAGATTGTAATCCAAATATGTAAATCTGACAATTATTATGTTGCATGCATGTATTATTTGTATCTATTTCCTAAGTCGAAACCAGTATCGTGTAAAGAAAAAAAACCTAATTCCTTAGCAACTAGTATCGTATAGAGACGGAACGGTTACTTATGGGTAAAACCCCTGAGTTACACTACGCTAATAAAATGACTAAATTAATTTTGAAGAAATTCAGAGATTATTTCTGGTACCTAGTGTAGGTACTCCTCCAGAGATGACCCTCGAATAGTTTATATAAAAATAAAATATATATTTTTTCGTGTATTTTACTTACCTATTTATTTACAGGGACTACTCCATAGCGCCTATTCTCCATGAAATGACGCCGATCGTCAAGAAAACGAACACAATTATCGCGTATGTGCGAAAAGGCGCCAATATAAACAAAATGGCGGATTTGCGCGGAAAACGAGCCGCGTTCCCGCGCTATGATGGCATAGCGTGGCATTCGGTGCTTTCCTACATCACTGAAAAAGAAAAAATATCCTGCAAGGAGTTTATAACTGAATACTTCAAGGAGGTTTGCGCGCCGGGAGTCGAAGGGAAAATCGATAACGCAAAGAACTGCTATGAAGATGGGGAAAAGGAAGCAATGACTTCGCTTTTGGAGGGAAAGAGCGATGTTGCTTTTGTTGATAGGGCTACCTATGAAATGCTGGCAGGTTAGTCTATCAACCTACATTTTTAGGGTTCCAACGGCATCCTATTACTAAGCCACCGCTGTTTGGGGTTACTCTTATAGGGGGTCCTCATTATTTACTCCTCATAGCAGAGATGTGTTTAATTTTGCATTTTTTGCTTGATTTTAATAAGGAACGTGCTGTCACCTTTTATTAGTGGTATACAAGAAACATTTATCTGCCTACAAGTACGATGGTACGGAATCCTTCGTGTCCGATTGCGACTCGCCCTTGACTGGTTTTATTTTATATGCTACCTTTAATGAGAATATTGGTAAAGAAAGTTTTCTTAGTTCTTTCAGCACTTTCTACGGAATCAGAAATGCTGTTTGTTAAATTAAAGGCCATCCTGTCGGCCACTAGGGTGATGGGTCATTTTGAACTGTTTCTCAATAATGTATTAGATAAGTTGTATAAATTTATGCAGGGAATGGCTGGGCCAAAACCTTTTTTTATTTATATATTTTTCTTTTTCAGACAACAACACATCGAACGCCACATTACAAGAAATAGTCCCACTTTGTCCCGATGAAAGTCAGAAATATTGTTACATCAGCTGGTCGGCCATTGGTCACGTGTTTGCCGCCAAAAACATAACCGCTATGAGACGACAGGAAATAATCAATGTCCTTGGAAACTTAGATCAGCTGTTCGGAAGAAATTATCCGTTCAGAAAACCCATGTTTTCAATGTATGGACAGTTTAATTATCAATCAGATTTACTATTCCATAGCAACACCAAAAATCTTTCCCATGATGATGTATTTAGATATCCTCCCTACGATTCTATGCCTTTGAATTTCGAACGAAAGTTTTTGAATCTAACGGATTATACGTGCAGTTTTGGCGGGAAGTCGACGCCATCTTTGATTGTTTTGGCTGTGAGTTTGTTTGCTGTGATTTTTGGCTTTTAGTATTAGAATAGGTACAAATATTTTATTGTGATTGAATAAAGACTATGTACATAATTATAGACCTAGTGTTTTTGTTATTGTTTCTCAATCCATCCTAGTCTTCCTCTGCCTAGGACCACCATTACTACTTCTTCGTGCGCAGGTTCGATGCTAGGCGCCACTCGTACGTGACCTTGGCCAATCCTCGGTTTTGCCGTTTCCGACGGTGCTGTAAAAAAAGATTTAAGTTCTCATTCTATCAAGATTTTGGCAGCTGCATCCCCTTGAGATTCAAAGTGTAAAAGTAAAGCTCTTAAATATGTTCGCTTCTCTAAGTTCCTGCTTCTTGTTTTTGTTTGTAATCTTTTTTTAATGTACCTTACATAGTGTTGTGTTTTTCTATGGACCTGTGTCTGAAATGAAGTTTTATTATTATTATTATATATTTTTTTCCATCTTCCTTAAATCAACTTGAAACATTACGCTTTGACAGTTCTGAATACTTACATAATAAAAAATAAAGATGGGCCAGTGAAGTGTGTACAATTTGTACACACTTCACTGGCCTGATTGACACTTCTAAATTATATAAGTACTAACCGCTGCCAGTGCAGCGCTATGATCGCTATCTGTGCGAGTGAGATGCACAGCGCGATCGTCCTATGAGAGAGCAGGACGACAATACTAGATGCAGCACCGCCAGCAAAGTGTATAATCCAGCTTGTGACTGTTCGTTGAAATTTGTATCTAAGTACTGACCGCTGCCACTGCAGCGCTGTGATCGCTATCTGTGCGAGTGAGATGCACAGCGCGACCGCCGCATGAGAGAGCAGGACGACAACACTAAATGCAGCACCGCAAGCGAAGTGTATACAGCCGTTATGTAGCGATGGATCCAGCCTGTGATTGCATTTTGACAGTCCTAAAAAAAGTAAGTAGGTAAGTTTGTATGAGCTAGTGGCCAACTCTAGTGACGGAGTTTTTAGGCCGCCTAAAGGCCTCCGTCATGGCTTAACGACTTAAAAGCCGACAGTCCTGAAAATATAGTAAGCGAAATGCCCTGTTTCAATATTCTATTAACTTACGACGGATCGTTCTTCCATAACAAAGTTGTTGTCTGTTGAATGAAAACCGACCACTACTTTTAATCCCTATTTTAAACTTGATAGATAGCATACAAACACAAATATTATCACGCTCGTATCCTTTGGGGTGGGCCGAGACACACGTAATCTTGTGAAAACTTGCAGCCACTCCTGATTCAAAGTCCCAAGGTGGATATGGTGAGCCATGGTGACAGGTGATCAGCCCATCGCCCATAAAGATGATCATGTTGGAGAACACTATCCCTTAATCGACATTTACGACAAACTTGATAGTTTAAAACCTAAACACGAGACATTCTTGATCTATATGAATGCGTCGAAATATCAGGAAACTTATAAAGAATCTAGTCATTGTAGGTATATGCTGTTATAAGTGATAATACTGTTAAAAAATTGAAAATTGTAATTTGGTAAATCTCAGGTGATTTTGAAGTCCCCGCCAGTGTGCCGAATTACAATTATTTTTGTAGTTTTTTAAGGATTCTTACTTTTTCATTGGCTTTGGCCATTGTGCAGTTATCAGGATAAAAGTCTGGACCGCAACATGACCACGGAGGTTTTAATGTGTTGCTGAAAAAGAAAAAAGTTAATTATACTTACTTAAATAAAAGATTTGAAACTTTGCCGTGGAAAAGGGCCCTGGGGTCCGGAGGCTTCTTTTCAAGGAGTTATCCAAGAAGCTGATGGATGTGACCAATGACCGCTGGGCTGGCGCTTACCTCGGACAAAGGATAAGTATAGCTATCCAACGAGGTAACGTCGCCAGCCTTCTGGGGAGCTTACCTGCGGTCGGTGATCTGAGCTCTGTTTTCTATCTGTAGGCAAACTTAGATAGAAAACTAAGCTCATTTTAATTTCTTATTATGATACCGATTACCTACAAGTTTTTAATGTGATAATAGTTTGAATAAAATAAACTACACCCAACATCATCATCATTTCCCTGCCTTTTTCCTACTCTAAGTGAAATAAGTGTCGCGACACATCTACTGATAGTACGGCGGCGACGACGCGTCGTATATTGCGAGCGTATATAGCCGTCGCGGCGGCTAAACACGCTCGCAATATTTTTTCGTTCCACATAATTTCGGTTTATTGTGTCATAGATTACTTATAAAAACATTGTGAGCGTATTGAACCTAACTCTCGGCGCCATACTTCCAGCAGATATATAGTACTCGCGATTCTAAATAAGTTACTCACTTTTTAACATCACAGCAATGAAATAGAAGTCGCAAAGCATGCGTCCACTGACCATCATTTTCTTGCAGACCTTTCTGGAAAAAAGTAAATGCCATATTGAAAATCTAAATAAATAAATGTTTGTGGACATTTCACACAGCGCCATCTAGTCTTAAACTAAGCAAAGCTTGTACTATGGACACCAGATGGCTGATAGAAAACTTACTCATATACTCTTTTTTTTGTAAATACATAGGTACTTATAATACATAATACTACAATACCCAGATCAGGAAGAAATATTTGCAGAACATACAAACATTTCTCCCGCAGCGGGAATCGAACCCGTGCCTCTTGCGTCTCAGCTGAGCACACGCCCGCCACGCCACCGAGGTCGTCAATGGTCAATCAATTTTATTCATGTTCAGAAACTTACCTCAATCAGACTAGATGAGAAGTAGAAAGTCAAAGCGCACTCCAACAGCAACAAAAGCAAGACTAAAGTGGAATACTGAAAACAAAACAAAATATTTAATGTCCTGCCGTTTCTTTTCTACGATTAGTTGTTGTCAAATCGTGGCGAGGTACTACACCAAACTAGTTCTTTCAAACCAGTGTGGTGAAAGAATTAAAGTGTACAGCAAAGGTTGTTTGAAACTAATTTTGCACATACAGTTTTCGAATCAGTACTCTCGAGCGGTGAAGGAAAACCTCGTGAGAAAACCGACATGTCGTAGAACCTAAAAGTTCGAAAACATATTTTGTCAAGTGCATTAAATGAGTCTTTGAACCACTTGTGTATAAGTTATTTTTTTATTTATATAAGGGTTTTGTCGCTTTGCGACCACGTCACCCATATAAAATCTATACTTATAAATACTTAACTACTTACATAAACCTTACTTAAGTAACTGCGTATAGCCAATGCCTATGCTTATGCCTTCATAACTGTTATTTTCTTACTTGTTTTTTTTATGTCAACAAACTCTTAGTTTTCTATATCCGAAAACATCTAATTGGTAAGTAGTCTTTTTAAGTTGTTTCCAAATCTAGTTTGTAATACTGTTTGTTTTCCGAGTAAAATAAAATGAAACTTATGGCCTCACCATAAACAATAAGAACTGCGATCGGCTCACAGCCCCATAGAACCCCATCAGCGCTATGCAAAATAGAAACGCGGCTAAAGCAGCGAAGCCGACGCCATTTTGTACTGTCATTATTTGCAGCGGTAACAAGGCCTTGAAAAAAAAAGAGAAAATAGTTTTTATTGTAAATCATCATCTTTATCATATTCTTGCCCTTATCCCACTCTATGTGGGGTCGGCACATGATCCTTGGATCATGCTGTAAGAGAGTTGAGAGTTTTGGCTAAGGTGTTTTATGACCGGCCGCCTGCCTGACGTCAACCCTCCTTGGGAATACTTGCTTATTGTATCTCATCATGTTGGAGGATACTATCCCTTAGTCGACTTTTACAACTTGCTCGGGGAGAGAAGCAGCTGGACGCATTATGTAAATACAAAACTGAAAAATAAATTATCCTGAAAGTTTCTGCTATCATCCGGACCGAAGCTCTGACGGTTAAAAAATACGACGAAAAGCATCTAGAAAAGGAAGATAGTGACCCCCGCTTCTTTAAAAATGATATTTTCGAAAAACAAGTTCAAAGTTTTAACTAAACGTTTTTTCCCTTTTCGACATGATAATAACCAGGAATATCAAATAGGGTCCTTTTTGACGATCTTGTTGTCAGTCAGTGGCGTGGCAGGCGAGTGCTCGGCTGAGACGCAAGAGGCGCGGGTTCGATTCCCGCAGCGGGAGAACCGCTCTTTCAGCCGCAGGCAAATGCTAGTGTAAGACAAGTGTAACGTGATGGTTTCGATGGCGTACCAGGCAAGTGCTCAGCTGAAATCATGATGGGTTTGCCGACACGGGGAATCCTAGTGTAGGGTTAGAACAATGTATGTGTCTATTGGATGTTCTTTATTTATTTTTAAACTATGCCTAAAAGCATTGAATAGGGCCATTCATAGCCGATTGAATTGTATACTTAAGTCATTATTAGTGACCCGAATACTTGAATAAGGTTTAGTGGTCCTATGATGGTAATTATAGCTATTAAGTTTAGTTATAATGTCTTCGGTTTATTGTGTTTATTTGAACATCCGTTTTACCGTGAAGTGTGGTGACACACCTGCTGAAAGTACGGCAACGAAAGTAAATAATAATAAATTAATACGCTGGCTATGTATGACACTTCAGCTGAAATTTTGTGCGAAATACATTGAATGTATTTAGCCGAACTTCCGGCGCGGTTCTTTCAGCAGATGTGTCGCGACACTAAAAGTGTAAAGCCCCGCGACCAGGGATCGGAAAACTATTTCATAACGGTAACCGTTTCAAACGGTAGTTTGGCGATATTTTGGCGTTAGTTTGGCGTTAGTTGGGCGATAGTTGCACGATAGTTGGGCGATACCTTTATTGCTATTTGTAATTTGTAAAATCTTTTAATTAATCTTTTTATAAATTTAATCTTTAATTTTTATATTTTTTGTAAGTTATTGTATTTATTTAGTGTAATTGGTAAACCGTTCTAATGATTATCTTAAATAAATAAATAAAAATAAATAAATCACAAGAGAGCACTGATGATCTAGTTGGTAGTGACCCCGCCTTCCGATCCTAAGGTCGTGGGTTCAAACCCGGTAGTGTACCAGTGGATTTTTCTGTGCGAAAAGTTTATGTGCTCCACCAGTACTCTCAAACGGTGAAGAAAAACATCGTGAGGAAACCCGCTGCTTAGTCAGCTCCGCAGGTATTGACCATGTCTTTCCTGTGGACAAGGCCGACTAAGCTGAGAGGATGGAATAGGTGCTGGGCAAGCCTAGGTACTCCATCTTAATTCGTCCCGGACACTACAGCGTCCCGTTTGTGAAGGTAAAAGTTGCCTCCTAACGCTGTATAAATCATCTGCTATAGATGGTAAAAGGCCTTAGTTTTATTTATTAGATTCATCATAATTGTCTTTTACAGCCCATAGTATCCCACTGTTGGGGTGTAGGCCTTCCTTGTTTCCGCCATTCGTTTGTCCTGTGTAATTAGATTTTTTTTTAATTTTTGACCTATCGTGTTACGAAATCAATATAATGTTACTATTTATAAATTTCATGGTGTATAAAATTGGTCAGTGAGATCGAATAGTGCATGTTACTCCGTGGTACCGAGCTATAGGTACTAACGGGGTCACCCAGTTCAAGCAATACTAGTGATGGGACATATCGAATGAAATATCGATCAAAACATCGTGTCAAATCCTCAGACCAAATAAAAAAAAAGACGCCGCGCCGCGAACAACAAAAGTGAAGCCACCTTTTTATCTATGTGTGTGGCGAAGGTTTTAAGGTTGTGTGTTCTAAGTAACCTAAATTCATAGTATAATAATTAAGAAACGATGCTATTTGAAGTACCTTACAAGTGAAAAGTGATTCCGTAAGACTTTTTATGTGAGTTGCTGCTGTTTTTACAAGTTTTCACTACACAGGAAGGCATAATTCTATTTTTAAATTTTAAGTTTACTAGACGACGACTCGAGAGCGATGAGCATGGTTTTAGTGTAGGTGTGTGCGTGAGCGTGTATGTTTACTTGCAGGAGCACGGTTTTGTGTGGCTTCACTTCTATTGTTCGCGGCGCGGCGTCTTTTCTTTTATTTGGTCTGAGGTCAAAACATTAAAAGTAAGTAATTTCGTATCGAGTGTGAGTGCGGTGCTCCCAAGACGTGTCCCACCTCACCTCATGTCCTCTGTGCCCAGTCAGATGCACTTAGGATGACTTGATGAAGGCCACCGACAGTGGAATCGCTGTGGCCTCCTACTGGGCAAACTACATTTAAAACAACTAGTTGAAACATTGACTCGATAGAAAAAGAAGCTCTTATGAGCTAGTGGCCAACTCTTGTGACGGAGTTTCAGGCCACCTAAGGCCCCCGTCATGGCTTAACGACTTAAAAGCCGGGACCGACAATTTCTTTAAATCTTTATTTACTTACTTTTATACTATATTTTTTGTAAAAACAGGTACTTACAATACATAATAGGTACTACAACACCCAGAACATACAAACATTTCGCGGGACTTGAATCCGCGCCTTTTGCGTCTCAGCCGAGCAACGCTACCGAGGTTGTCAATGACGATGTCTCTTTTAATTTGAGAGTTTTATTGTAAAACATCCAAGCTTCAATGTTTTTCGTCCATCATCGATATGTCTAAATTGACATCGATTTTATCTATCGATGTTTTTCCCGATCAACTCTAGTAAGTACACACAGAAGCTACCTACATGCAGGTCATAGATGTTCTAGATAGATAGGTATACCTACCATTATACTTAAGCATACCAGTAAAGTTCGAATTGCAATAGGTACCTACACGGGCGTAGCCAGGGGGAGGGTTTTGGGGGTTCAAACCTCCCCTGAAAAGTTCAGATATTACCATTCATAGAATTAAAATAAGAACAGGCGTGCGGCATATCTCATTGATGTCGCGGGCAACAGCTAATCTTTAATATTTTTCTTATTAGGGGTTCTTTTATGTGCTTTTTTCTTTTTTCTGGAACCCCCTACTGAACTTGGGTAGGTATATGACTATCGTGACTTGTCATTCGTGCTATGAGTTGATTTATAATTTACAATAATTGACTGAAATAGTTCGTTTCACCGCTCCATCCATTATTTTATATCTAGGTTAGGTGGAACAGATTATAACATATATTTATTACATGACGACCTCGGTGGCGTGGCGGGCGATTGCTCAGCAGAGACGCAAGAGGCGCGGGTTCGATTCCCGCTGCGGAAGAAATGTTTGCATGATCTGTAAACATTTCTTCCGGGTCTGGGTGTTGTGGTATCATGGTACTGGTAGTTTCTGATATATAACAGGTGCTGGGCAAGCCTACTCCATCTTAATTCATCCCGGGCACTACAGCGCGCAGCGTCCCGTTGGTAAAGGTAAAAAAAAAGTTGCCTGCTGACGCTGTATAAATCATCTACTAGATGGTAAAAGGCCTCTTATTATATAGTTTTTACTAAAAATTATTTTTGAATTATCGTGATTAAGTTACTTACGTTTAAAGTGGAGCTTCCAAATCGATGAATAACGTTGGACAGGGTAGATGGAGATGATATCACCCATAGAGATAACGAAAACAAGGTAAGGCAGAACATCTGAAAAAAATGAAGAATTGATGTAGGACCTAAGCAGATACTGTTGTACTTCTCACCTAGGTACGATTTTTAAGCAAGTTTTTTGAATTTTCGATCATTTCGTGCTACGCATCTTCTTCGGACTGCTACGTGATTGATAAGCGACTGCTACACAAGTACAACTCGCCTGCTACGTGACTGCCACGTGACAACTACGCTACTGCTACGGGACTGCTACGCTACTACAAAGCGCCTGCTACGCGACGGCCACGAAACAGCTACGCGACTGCCAGGTGATCACTACGCAACGGCTACGCGACTGCCAGCTTTCAGCGATGCTACTGCTACGGGACTGCTACGCAACTACAACGCGCCTTCTACGCGACTGCCACAATACAGCTACGCGACTGCCAGGTGACTGCTACGCAACTACAACGCGGCAGCTACGCGACTGCCAGCTGTCAGCTACGCAGCTGCTACGTGACTGATACGCGACTGGTAAGCAAATACTACGTAACTGCCACATGATAGCTACGCAACTACTACGCGACTGATACGCGATTACTACGTAACTCGGGTTGAAAAGGGTGGAGAAAAGATTGGAATCTACCATCACTATAAAGTTGACAGTCCCCAAGAGCCAAGCAGCAAGTTTTGAAGTAATACCACTTCTTATCATTCTGTTCCTGAAACAAACACAATAATGGCTTATTATCCTTAGCGGGGCCTTCAAACTTTTTCAACAAAGTTACAAACAACAAAATGACATTATAAATTACTTGCGAGGGGACATAAATTACGTTTTCCCACAGGAACTGACGTCCAGCTCATTAATATGCACGTGCTATAATGGCGAATTACCGGTCACTCACCTCTTGTGACACGTGTAGGACCTTTTTAAAATGAAATGGAATGATGTTTTATTTAAAAAAAACTTTGGCCTTTGTTAAATCAGAGTACCTAGACCTAGGTACCTACAATAAATTCGTATTTGAAAATGAATGATCATCAAAGGGTAAATGGTAGAATGCATAGACAACCTCTTTGCAACTTCAGACATGTTTAAAAAAAATGTTTAGAAAGCCTTTGGTCTGATGCGATCGCAAGTTGTAAACAAAAAATTAACTACCTTTACAAAACTTTTGTGTAGTTGATTGTTTGTTGTTGGTAATCGAACTAAGTAGGTACTACCTATAGAAACACCTAAGTGTAGGTACCTAAGTTTAAGTGCCATAAAAATTAGGCAACTTTTTCAAACTAATAGTTTGATTGTGCCCGTATACCATTTTTTTTTATTTGCAACGAAACCAAAAACCACACAAACCACCGAAAATCTGACACATTCAAACAAAAATTAATTTCATTTATTTTGATAACAAACAGAAACATGTAGGTAGGTAGGTACATGAATAGGAGTACTTATATACCATCTTCTTCTATTATAATGTGCCATAACAACAGTCGAGAACTATAAGCACATTTATTTTTATTCTAAACTAGCGACTCGCCCCGGCTTCGCTCGGGGATAAACATATAGGTTTTTCCAGCAATAATTCAAATTTTTCTCGCCGTAAAAACCATCCTTGAACTTCAACGAACATTTTAAAAAAAGATTTGGCCAAATTGGTCCAGGCGTTGTTGAGTTATGCGCTTACCAACACATTTTGCGATTCATTTTTATATTATAGATTTGAAATCGCAGGAAGGTGCCAGATTTTTTGCCATTTTCCAGCCAGTTTTTATAAATTTTAACTTGTGAAAAGAGATTTTGGTTGTCTATGTAAAATATGTAAATGATGAATAATACTCCTTTGTATTATTTTATGTTTACTGGCTGCAAGACATCAAAAACTTTTTCTTTTTCGTTTGACTACTTTCAGCCAGTTTGAAATGAGTTACAGGTTTATCTAAATATACTTACCTACCTACTCTTTTGAAATAAACTGAAAACAGTTTTTTGTACTTTTGTCAGTCAGTTTCAAAATCATTATCCGGAATGAAAATATAAAAAAACTTACCCAAGTCACACTTTCGACTTACTTTAATACTTATTCAAACTTTTAATCCAGCGTAGCAACGGAGCACGCTACTGCTACGACCTACGACGTAGCGCGAGTTACTGATGCCGAACCGTACCGCCGAACTAAATTATCAATGGCTAGCGCTCACTCACAGACAGCACGGAAGCATGACACGGCCGTCAAACAGCGACGCGCGGAGCGGCTATGGAACGAAATAAAGAAAGAAAGAAACATAAGTAACATTTTATTTGTAACAACACACAGGGACAAAAATAACAATGAAGATACACTCAACACAAATACAAAGAAAAACAGATATGTTAAAGAAAACTTAATTTTTATAAATGGAGTGTCTCGCAATAGTCTTAATGCGCTGCTACAAAATGGGTCCGACTCAGCATTATGTTGTGTTAATATATAGTCTATAGATATAATAGACTATACAACGCAACACTGATCTTAGAGCTATGGGTTTTTGTGGACACATTTTTGATCTTATTTCAATAAGTTCGTATGAGCTAGTCAACTCTTGTGACGGAGTTTTTAGGCAGCCTAAATGCCTCCGTTGTGGCTTAACGACTTAAAAGCCCGTGCCCTCAGAAGCACGGAAGCGCTCAGCTCGTTATGCCACTTGCTGTCACCCATCTAAATTGTGACCGCACACAACGTTGCTTTAACTTCAACGATCAATCAAGAACGTCAGCAAGCTACGTAACGAGCGCTTCAATGATCTTCACTGACATTTCTTTATGTCAACACCATCGTCAACACCAATATACCAAATCGCGTAGGTTACTTCATGTCTTTAAAGGAATGTGATTCCAGTTGTATCTGATAATTATTCATGGTATATTCATTTAAATATTATATAAACATATTTATATATATTCTATATATGTATGTATTCTGTATTTTTATTTTTTTTATATTAGTAATAAATGTAACCACACCGGTTTGCCCCTTCTATGTTTTTGTTCCATCCAATCCATCCTAGGATGCCTGGAAGAGATCGCTTTTAGCGATAAGGCCGCCCTTTGTTATTACCATCATTTTTTTTGTTTATTTTGTAAGTTCAATGTGTGGTAAGCAATAGTGTTATCTATCTATGTGAGTGCTAAGTAAATAGGAACAAGGTTGAATTTTGAATAACCCGTTGCGGCGGCGATCTTAGCGATGAGCACGAGCACGATTGTGTGGCGTGCCGCGCCGTGCGCCATCTATCTGTGAGCGCTGGCCCTTACGACGGAAAATACTAGTTTCATAATTACTGTTGTAGATAGTAACTCTTTGTTATTCAAGACTGGGTAGGTAGGTACTTTACTTAGTACCTTCGTATTATTCCATGGCAGATGGGAACTAGGTCACTTCTAGTTATTTGAAGAAAATTGTGTCCTACATATAGATAATGACAGTTTTATTGATAATTTAGATGTCTGATCGTTATTCGTGAGATAGTATGATTTGTAATTTATGTAGGCTATCTACCTGCTTACTAAAATGTCTACCTACCTAAAATAGGTACCTATATTTCAGACAAACTGGAGATACTATTTATGTAAACAAACCGCCCATGTTTAACCTAAATCTGACTTTAGTTTTTTTGTCGACGTGGACTTTTTTGGTTGACTGGATTCGAACTCACGACACGACCTTAGGATCGGAAGGCGGGGTCACTAGACCATCATTGCTCTGATAAAGATAAGGATGGTATAGATAAAAAAAAATATTTTTCAACAATGCTTTTATTTAATAAAATCTTTTAATATCAAAGATTAAAACAATCTAAGTAATAAATAAAGATAAAGCAAGCAATAGCAAGTAAATAAGTGGTCCCTTATTGTTTAACACAAATCTTATTACCTAAGTTTATTTGTAAGTGAAAAGTTTTTTTTTTCGGAAATAATGAAATTCTCGATTTTTTTAGATCTTTAGGTGATTTCAACTTAAGCAGGTACTTATGCAATAAATGTTACCATATAAGATCTAGGTACACAATTTTGACATACAGCAATTTTTATTAACTGGGAAAGTACCTATGGGGATTCCAGAACCAGAAGAGATAGGAAAAGTGTCGAACTATTTTTTCTTTTTTGTGAGAACAATTTTGGCATAGTATTTTGCTTGGCAAAGTGCGAGTTAGCCATGAAAATAGGTATTAATTTACTTATTTAGACAACATAGTCTATGAAAATTAGTAATAATTAAAACTATGGATTAGTATTTTAAATTAATAAGTGATTTGGCCCTCTGAGCTTCCATACCAGAAGACATTATCAAGTATTAAGGACAGGTAAGGTTGTCAAAAAAAAATTGGATGCTTAATCAACACCGTAATTTGTAAGGATTCTTTTGAGAGTCATTCTATTGGAAGAAAAAATGTGTTAAAACGGTTTTTAACTATGACAATATGGGGAAATCCATAGCCAGAGAAAACATAAACTGTCTTTCCCTATAAATAATGTTACAGTTAAAAAAAATAATATAACTTACAACGATTATGTAATAGATACGAAGAATACTTCGTTGGTTTATGAATTATAGAGTAAGGTAGGTATCAAAATATAATTACAAATATTAATAAATACAGATAAGTAATGTACATTTGATTTACAATTTATTTGTGTTGATACTATTGAGACAAAGAACTCTTTGATGTTTTACTTAAGTCTAAGCAGTAAAACTTAAATTAAAATTAAATCGTAAGAAGGTCGCGCGATGTAACAAAAACCACAAAAAAAAGTTTAAAAGTGGATACTGTGTTAAAGGATTTTCCTACTGTTTTATTCAGGTGTAATGTTTATTTTACCAAAAACAATAAACTATTAAATAAAATGAAGTGTCAAGAATAAACACTACGCGAGCGAAATCGCGCATGTAAACTAGTTTATTTATCGTTTTTCGTATTTATGTTATTCCAGAACCTAAACTATTTATATTCTAAACTTCATCAAAATCGGTTAAGTAGTTATGGAGATATTATGTGGTAACAAACATACACACAAATCACATTTACAATATTAATAGGATTCCTAAAACATAATTTTTGTGACCAAAAATAACTCTAAAACTTTATCCTGTGGTTTTTCTCATGTGGCGTGAAAAGCAAATGGTCAATCAGTTTTGGCAAAAGATATTACTGTCCTTAAACTATTCCTTCCATATAAATCCGCTAAGCCTAAAAGTTCCACTCATATCCCAGTTGAATATCCTCTCACCAGGATTTGGCCCTCCAGCTCCTGCTATCACTAGCAACGGCATCAGATGTTCAGCTGCCTGAATCGGATGAGCCTCTGTAGCCCCGATTTGCTGTCTCCACACCTTCAAACCGTTCCGCCTATCTTGCTCATCTTCGGCCGTACAAACTTTCAACAAATAATCATCAAATTCTTTATTTACAACTGTATTCTTACTTCTACTGTACATAAATTCCCTCATGTTGTGGTATGACATGCCCGAGCCAAGAACAGCGATGCCCTCTTTCCTAAACTCATACAGAACTTTTCCTAGTTTGTAATGTTCCTCTGGATCTTGGTTCTTCAGCACAGATACTTGTATGATAGGGATATCTGCATTTGGACTTATCAGCATCATGGGAACAAAAACTCCATGGTCCCAACCTCTTTTGGGATCTAATTTTGAACGCATTCCCGCCTTTTCCAGCGCTTCGTGAATGCGCTGTGCCGTTTCCGGATCGCCTGGCGCGTCGTATTTATACTTGTACGATTCTGGCGGGAAGCCGTAATAATCGAAGTATAGTTCGTGGTGTTTACCTGAAGATATCGTCACTACGTCCTCTTCCCAATGGGCGGTGACAAGAACAATCGCTTTTAATTCTTTTAGGTTAACATGCTTTTTTACTTCATCTCGCAGGAACACCGTTAGTCCAGCATGCTCCTTGTCTCCCAGAAGCGGCATAGGGCCTCCGCCGTGGTTCACGAACAACGCTGGAGCTAGAGCAGCCATTTTACGAGCACTACCAGAAAAATAGCGAACTATGTTCATAGATATCAATGACATAAACACTATGAAAGCCACTTGTAAAATAATGGTCAAAGTATTGAGTACGAGCATGTATATCAGTTCTGGTTGACCTTGTACATTAATTATTGTTGTGATCAACCGCAGAGGTCAAATTAAAATACGAAGGAACAAAGATTGCAAAGCAGGCAAATGTAGGTCAATAACCCAAGTCAACAAATCAACAATATCGGTTCGGTCAGCTGTTTGTTACATTCCAAGTTATAATGTTAATTTTACCATATCTTTGATGTTCTATTTCATTTTCTTGGTCCTAGTTTGAAAGAGATCAATAATTGTTTAATGCTCAAAATCTTAGAATGAGTTCTGGAACAAATCATGGCAGCATTTAATTTCGATTTACGGTAAAATTTTGTAGTTGGCAACACTTGAAAAAGAGATGGAGCTATAGAAAGAAAGAGAAAAAAGTTGCTTGTACGAACTACGAATGAAAATGGCGTCATTCTGAGTTGTCCTTTTCGCACGACCCTATTTTCTAGTTTTATCCGTTTTTCAGTGGTAAAAATACATATCTATCATTCGCAGACCCCGTAGAATGTTATTACGCTTCCCATTACGTTACTCTAGTATCCAAACAATCGTTTATATTTGATAGGATGCGTCTGGGGCGAGGCGTACTCTCGGCGTAATAGTCGTTTGAAAGTGTGAAAATGGACAAGAAAAGTAAGAAAAAGGGTGTGGGTAAGCGTAAAAGTGACGAGGCAGCTGAGGGTGATAGTAAAAAGAAGATAATGGTGCGTAAGAATGAGAGTGAGAAGGAAAAAGTGGAGGTTGTGAATCAAGTTGTCGAAGTACCAGTTGAACAGGGACAGCAAATCGTTCACGCGGGACAAATTGTGGAGGGAAATTTTGAACAGCCGGTAAGTTATTTTCTAAATATTATTTATTTATACCTACCTGGTACTCTTTCTAGGCATAATGTTACTACCTTTTCCTAGTGTGGTGAATAATATTGCATCTCATACAAAAAATAAGCCCATGTGTTTATTTGTTTTGTCTAAGCTGCAGTAGAACAATCAAAAAGATTTTATAAAAATATAAGGTTATAAACCATTTATTGACAGGCAAAACCTTTCAGTTGATAAAGATTTCATAACTTTGGCTTCCATTGTTTCTCAAAATCTCCAAATTCTCATATAACTTTCATTCCAAGAGCATAATTTTTCTCCAGGTATTTGTAAACATGAAAGGTGAGCCAGTCCAACTTGGCCCGAACACTGTGATCCTCTACGAGCAGAACGGCAACCCATCTCAGTTTGCATTCGGAGGGATGTGGACAATGGATAACTCTGGCAGGATTGTAATGGCTGAGACCATTTATGATGTTAAAGGTGAACCGGAGGAGGAAGGAGGGAATTTCGTCCAGAATAATGCAGAGGTTACCACTGTAAGTATTTCATAGTACATACATATATACATACACTGAGAGCACTGGTGGTCTAGTTGGTAGTGACCCCGCCTTCCGATCCTAAGGTTGTACGTTCAAATCCGGTCGTGTTCCAATGGATTTTTCTGTGCGAAAAATTTATGTGCGCGATGCCAGTACTCTCAAACGGTGAAGGAAAACATCATCAGCTCCGCACGTATTGACCATGTCATTCCTGTGGACAAGGCAGACTAAGCTGAGAGGATGGAATAGGTGCTGGGCAAGCCTACTCCATCTTAATTTGTCCCGGGCACTACAGCGTCCCGTTTGTGAAGGTAAAAAGTGGCCTCCTGATGCTGTATAAATCATCTACTATAGATGGTTAAAGGCCTTAGGTATATACATACATACACACATACACACCCATATCTAACGGGATGGGTAGAACCACAAGTAATCATAAGAAAACTTGCAGCCACTTCTGATTCAAGACTCCCAAGATGGATATGGTGAATCATGGTGACAGGTGATCAGCCCATCGCATGTATAGGTCCATCAAGTTGGAGAGGATTCTATAAATATTTAGTATCATAGTATAAAATAAATAAATAACATGCAACTGTTACATCACATAATGTGCTATAGTCCTGACCATACACTAGGATTCAATGTGTCATGGGCATCAGAAACTGAGAGTATATAGTCAGCGAATAGTGAAAACCTAGGGTCGGTTTAGTGAGCTTATCTGAAGGAAGAAAAAGAATGTCTAGTGTCAATTTTGTTAAGACTTGTTTTAATATTATGCGCGTTTATGGAACCATAAATACCTAACTGATCGGAACTGAAAACGGATTGTACATCACATATCGAGGTTTTCATACAGATTTTACAATAAAAATAAATTGGTGAAAAAATCGAACGCTGAGGTTTTCACTATACGCCGACGATATCGACACGTCCTACGTTAAACTAAGTATCTGCAAAAAGCAAATTTTACAGGAGAGCGGTTTTAAGATTTCAATTTCTTTTTTTCGTTATTTGCTACTCAGTCTTGCGCAGATCTATAGCTTTGAAAATTGGCAAAAGGCTTTTGTTTTGATAGCAGTTTATTTTAATGTGATTTTTTTTCTTCGAAACCCTCGTTTTCGGTGCGTTTTGAACCGTCAATGCAGATAAATACTTATACGTTTGAGAAGAAAAAAGTGTGTTGTGATAGGAAAAAAAAATAAAAAAAATTGGTATTGTAGATCTGGGTACGTAGCGCTCAAAAATGCAATAAAAACACTTTGGTGTATCAGGCACATACACTGGTCTACGTAGGACGTGTCGATATGCAGAATGCAATTCCAGTAATGGATTTCGTTCTGCGCAACTTTGTCACGTGGTTCATCAGAGGACAAGTTGTTTGTCGTGATATGATGGTACCGGTTGTGGTGTGCACCCTGAAACCTTTCCATTGACAAAGTTGACCAGCATAGACTTCTGTTGTCCCTTGAACCAGTGTAGAACTGTTTCTCGAGGGTCAGGATCCTTCTTTGTATCATTAACCTTTTCAAACTTTCAAAAAACTACTTCCCCCAACCTATTACTATAGAAAACACATCCTTTTCGAAGCGCTCGTGGCCTAGCTTAAGCGTTCTTGATTGATCGTTAAAGTTAAGCAACGATATGCGCGGTCACAAATTGGGATGGGTGACCGCAAGTGACATTACGAGCTGAGCGCTTCCGTGCTTCGGAGGGTACGTTAAACAGTCGGTCCCGGCTTTTAAGTCGTTAAGCCATGACGGAGGCCTTTAGGCGGCCTAAAAACTCCGTCACTAGAGTTGGTCACTAGCTCATATGAACATACATACATACATACATTCTTTTCTTTCCAGCAACAAGTTCAAGAGGAACAGCCTAGTACGTACCAGCAGTACGAGATATCCAGCACTCCTCAGGTGGACGGGCAGCAGGAGTATGAGGTGGCCATCATCGAGAACCCACCCTCGGAGAGTGAGAGACCTGCGTAAGACTTTTAGAGAGCAAATATTAACTTTATTATTAATTATTGTGAAAGCATTTTCATGGCGTTCTAGCTTACGTTACGCTTACCTTTCTTATGGACAGTTGTTTGCAATTAATTATTCATCAAATGCCTTCTCTATGCCGTTGAGCAAGTTTGACTTGCGTCATCGGTAGATGAGTTTCAGGAGATGGTAACAATTATGCATGTGTTATGTATTTACAAAAAAAGTAAATAAAGTTTTGTTTTTGTTTCAGCGCGGACACTCAAGTTATCACGACAGAGGAGCAATTGTCAGCATTAGGCACTTCCGCAGTACGCTGGCTGAACACCAAATATGATCATGTTGTGCGGAAACTGCAACTTAGCTTTGGTGAGTTCTTCACCCTTATTACCTCATTCACCATCTCGTGAGGGTTACGAGCAACTTCTGTTAATTTCAACGGTTAACCCTATGATTAGCGCTACTCGAAAGTCGTGAAACTGACATTGTAAGTTACCGGTTACTTTAACTGGTGAATAGGTTACTCGGTATGTTACTTGAAGGTGGTGAAACAGACCCTTAGAGTACTACACAACCCGCGGTAAAGAGTACCCACATATAAATCTTGACAAATTTTTCATAAGCTAATTTAGAAATAACAAAACACAGAATGTGTCCAGCTGCTTCTCTCCCCGAGCTTGCTGTAAAAGTTGACTAAGATATAGTATCCTCTCCAACAAGATGGACCATCTATATGTGCGTTAGGCTGATTACTTGTGGCTCTGCTCACCCCATTAGGGCGTAGATAAGACGGAATAAAGGCGTGTTACTATGTATGCAATGTAGAAGTATACAGTTGTTAGAAAGAGTGCATAGGTTGCTTCTGGGCGATCTTGTTACATCGTAGACCTCATTTGAGCTCATTCGGCTCAGATTGAGGTCAAGAGAGAGCCCATTTAATATAAAAAAAAAGTAGTGTATAAGAATTGAGATCGGTGATCGCAAGTGGCATTACGAGCTGAGCGCTTCCGTGCCTCGGAGGGCACGTTAAATTGTCGGTCCCGGCTTTTAAGTCCTTAAGCCACAACGGAGGCCTTCAGGCGGCCTAAAAACTCCGTCACAAGAGTTGGCCACTAGCTCATACGAACTTATTTACTTTAGTGTAGAAGAGATAAGGATCTTAATAAAAACGATTCAAAATACAAGAGGGAAAATTTTTGGATATCTTATACAACATGACAGCTTCATAAAGACGATCATAGAAGGAAGAGGAAGACCAAGAATTAGTTATATCAGCCAGATAAAGGAGAAAGTCGTTGTCATGTTGTTTAAAGAAGTAAAAGAAACCGCATTGAAGAGGGGAAAATGGAGCAAACTTCATCATTACACCGACAAGAGCTAGCACTTAAATAATATAATAATAATAATAATAATAATAATCATTTATTTAATAACGTAAATAATGTTGATATTTTTTTAACAAATTCATTTATTTCAGATGCAGGAGTGAAATTACTTCATTCGACGTCGGGGTGCGTTCAGTGCGTGTACCTCACTACTCCCACTATGCAGCTCGCGTTCAACGCCGTGCCTCAATTCCTCTGTATAGAGACTGGTGAGTGAAGAAAGAAATAGCGACATTAAGGGCAGTTACGCACTGCATCCGATCCGAATCTGTGAAAATACAGATATAAAAAACTCGGATAATTCTGCAAATATTTCTTTAAAGTCCGGGTGTTGTAGTATTATGTATTACTAGCTGCCGCCCGCGGCTTCGCTCGCGTGGTATCCGGAAAAAAATAGCCTATATGTTAATCCAGTACATATACTATGTATATTCCAAGTTTCATTTAAATCCGTTCAGCCGTATAGGTGTGATTGAGGCACAAACATCCAAACATCCAAACTCACAAACTTTCGCATTTATAATATAAAGTAAGATAACTATAAGTATGTATGTATTTACAAAAAAAGTACTTATATAAGTATTCTATCAGCCATCTGGTTCCCATAATACAAGCTTTGCTTAGTTTGGGGCTAGATGGCGCTGTGTCAAAGGTCTACAAATATTTATCTATTTAATTATTATGTTAGGTAACAGGACTCGTAAGAAACATGCAATAATACACCTTATTCCTACAGGCATAGAGTTCGACAGTACGATACCGACGGTCGGCTCGGTCACGCCGCCCAGCGTCAAATTCAACGTCACGCTGTTCTTAGCTGAGGATGGAAACGGGAAGTCGGTTATCGTCAGTGCAGGTAAGAAAATACAGTACCACATATACTGTGCACCTCGGCAATTTTCGTCTAGCTACTGAAATAACGCGATGATGATTTAATTTAATTTATTTATTTGACTAACCAACATAATAAACATTAATTTAATCACCAATATAACCTGGTTCAACATAAAAACTTGACAAATGTTATTATAATTAAAGGTTACAGACAGCATGTCATAGAATTAAAATATGGTCGAGCGAGTAAAAAATCATAATGAAAAAATAAAATATTGAATAAAAAAGACTAATAAGAAAAAGAAGAAATAAAATTGGTTACATTTTAAAGAAATAATAATAATAATAATAACAATAATAGTAATAATATAGAGATGTTACAATAATTATGTAGATACTTATTTTTTTGAGCACTGGTGGTCTAGTTGGTGACCCTGCCTTCCGATCCAAGGGTCGTGAGTTCAAACCCAGTCGTGTACCAATGAATTTTTTTGTGCGAAAAATTGATGTGCGCTATGCACTCAAACGGTGAAGGAAAACATCGTGAGGAAACCCGCGGCTTAGTCAGCTCCGCACGCATTGACCATGTCTTCCCTGTGGACAAGGCCGACTAAGCTGAGAGGATGGAATAGGTGCTGGGCAAGCCTACTCCATCTTAATTCGTCCCGGGCACTACAGCGTCCCGTTTATGAAGGTAAAAGTTGCCTCCTGACGCTGTATATATCATCTAATATAGATGGTAAGGCCTTGCTACATACTTATAAATATTTTGTGACTTCAGGTATATCTACAATGATCGGCGACGACCTAACATGGCTGTTGGATACTTTCAAATCGTGCAACCCTGCGTGGAGGCAAGTCCGCTGTGTCGTCTGCGACCCTACCAAATGTCAACAGGTCAGTTAATCTTACCCCCGAATACTCAAACGCGACTCAGAGTTGAGCACGTCTCAACTCACGGTTTTTTGACAGTTTCTGATGAAAATCTGTCGAAAAATCGTCCTAATCGGGCCCTAAGCGAATAGTTTACTCTGCACTTTACTTGAAGGTGGTGAAACAGGCCCTTAAGTGTTCCATCATAATAATATTATGTATGTATGTATGTTCGTATGAGCCAGTGGCCAACTCTAGTGACGGAAGTTTTTAGGCCGCCTAAAGGCCTCCGTCATGCCGACTTAAAGCCGTCCATCATATTGGAGAGAAATTGCCTTACTCGACTTTTTATTTGAATGATGTAATTAGTAACAATATTATTTATCTCCAGTGAACATGATGAGATACAATAAGCAAGTATTCCCAAGGAGGGTTGACGTCAGGCAGGCGGCCGGTCATAAAACACCTTAGCCAAAACTCTTACACCATGATCCAAGGTTCATGATGTGCCGACCCCATATAGGGCGGGATAAGGGCAGGAAGATGATGATGATTCTTTATCTCCAGTGGGTCCGCGCGGCCTTCCCCGCCGCCCACGTGACATGCTCAGTGTGGCAGGCGGCGCGCGCGGCCGCGCGGCTTTGCGCCGAGACCGCGCGGCGCGACGACTCGCCCGCGCTGTCCGCGCTCGACGTCGCCGCGCGCTGCAAGACTTACGCACTCGCACTGCTCCGGGCCGACCACACGCCAGGACAGCTACAGGTAACATTATAGAAAGACTAGATATCATATCTGAAGAGATGAATGATGAGACATAACATATCCCCATCTCCTCACTCGACGCGACGTAGATGTTGAGGGCCGACCACACGCCGGGACAGCTACAGGTAACATTACTAAGGCCTTTTACCATCTATAGTAGATGATTTATACAGCGTCAGGAGGCAATTTTTACCTTCACTGACGGGACGCTGTAGTGCCCGGGACGAATTAAGATGGAGTAGGCTTGCCCAGCACCTATTCCATCTTCACAGCTCAGTCGGCCTTGTCCACAGGAAAGACATGGTCAATACGTGCGGAGCTGACTAAGCCGCGGGTTTCCTCACGATGTTTTCCTTCACCGTTTGAGAGTACTGGTATAGCGCACATACATTTTTCACACAGAAAAATCCATTGGTACACGACCGGATTTGAACCCACGACCTTAGGATCGGAAGGCGGGGTCACTACCAACTAGACCACCAGTGCTCTCACAGGTAACTTTAGAGTGGAAAAGAGACGTGACAAGAGTCTCAAGAGATCGCGCGACATCGTGAGACGACACATTCCCATCTCCTCACTCGATGCGACGTAGATGCTGAGGGCGGACCATATGCTGGAACAGTTGCAGGTTATGTAGATAGGCTGGCGAGACACTATGAGAGACGAGACAGTACTCTTTGTAGGGTTAAGCTCGCCTTTGTACATGTCCTTACTTTATGTCTGTTTTATGCGATTCTATATGTGCAATAAAGAATTAAACAATAAACTATGAAGTCAAAGTTTCTATGTCTCTAGACGACAAGTCACAAGGTTTTCTAGAGACGGCATGGAGCTGTCTCCTTGCCAAACGTCATCTCAAAAAGTAGCCTATGTCATTCACTAGGATGGAATCTATCTGCTTGCCAAATTTGATCACAATCCAATCAAAACCCAGTATTTTTGTTTATTGATTTGAAGAGAACACTGGTGGTCTAGTTTGTAGTGACCCCGCCTTCTGATCCTAAGGTCGTGTACCAATGAAATTCATGTCTTGTGTTCCTGTGCTCCCCCCCCCCCCCCCCCCCCCCTCCTTCGGACCGCGTCCGGGCCTTAGTACATTTTGGTATTGTTTATTTTCCACAGGTGTTAAAACGTGCTATAATAGGCACAGGCGCGGGGACGCTGCGTCTGTGGGATCTCCTGACTCGACCCGGCGGCGCTGTTATCAAGCTCGACACCTGGTTGGAGGCGGACAACTACACCAATATACTACACAAGGTACTACAATATACTACACAAGGTCATCATCTTCCTGCCCCTATACCACTCCATGTGGGGTCGGCACAGCATGATCCTTGGATCATCCTGTAAGAGTTTTGGCTAAGGTGTTTTATGACCGGCCGCCTGCCTGACGACAACCCTCCTTGGGAATACTTGCTTATTGTATCTCATCATGTTGGAGGACACTATCCCTTAGTCGACTTTTACGACATGCTCGGGGAGAGAAGCAGCTGGACGCATTCTATGTTTTTTCTTTACTCCCAGTCCAGCAAAGAAATATACTACACAAGGTACTACAATATACTTCACAAGGTACTACACAATATACTACACAAGGTACTACAATAAACTTCTTTGCTGGACTAGGAGTAAAGAAAAAACATAGAATGCGTCCAGCTGCTTCCTCCCCCGAGCATGTCGTAAAAGTCGACTAAGGGATAGTATCCTCCAACATGATGAGATACAATAAGCAAGTATTCCCAAGGAGGGTTGACGTCAGGCAGGCGGCCGGTCATAAAACACCTTAGCCTTTATAATATAGTAAGATATGTACAACTAAATTGTATTGTTTATACTTTCCAGGGTCTAGAGCGGTTGCTGTCAAAGTTCCAGGTGGCCCTCCGTTCCGAGATGCAACCGGATGAGTTTGTGTCCCTTCTCTTCAACGTCGTCAATCAACTCGAGGAGGAGAGAAGAAACTTTGCTGTCACACGACTAAGGGTATGTAAGACATGCCACCGAGATCAATCTCTAAAGGTGGAACCACACTTACAGTGTTGGCTGGTGTAAAAATGCAATCATCCAAGACCTGGCAGATAGTAAAGTATAGAAAGAAAGAAAGAAATGATTTTATTTGACAGATATGTACTATGTATATTCCAAGTTTCATTCAAATCCGTTCAGCCGTTTAGGCGTGATTGAGGCACAAACATCCAAACATCCAAACTCACAAACTTTTGCATTTATAATATAAGTAAGATTTTTTGTAAATACATACTTATCCTACTAATACTTATCTTAAAATGATTTTAGAGAGCATTTTATGAATGTTTCGCTTTGTTTCAGGATACAGAAACGCTGAAGCAATCTCCAACAGATACAATAACGCAATACGCCTACAATCTCATGAGTCATCAGACGAAACTCGCGCAAAAATGTCTCGACGATCGGGGCGGCAGGTAAATAAATAACACCCAGCAGTCACATACATAGTCCTGACCCCACACTAGGATTCCCTGTGTCGTGGGTATCAGAAACTACGAGTACCATGCTACCACAACACCCAGTCCCGGAATAAATATTTACAGATCATGCAAACATTTCTTCCGCAGCGGGAGTCGAACCCGCGCCTCTTGCGTCTCTGCCGAGCATCGCCCGCTACGCCACCGAGGCTGTCGATGTTTTTATATTTATGTTATTTTAACACCTGTTTTATACATACTTCTCTAAGAGGGTGGTCTAGTTGGTAGTGACTCCACCTTCCGATCCTAAAGTGGTAGCTTCAAATGCGATCGTGTACCAATGGATTTTTCTATGAAAAATGTATGTGCGCTATACCAGTACTCTCAACCGGTGAAGGAGAACATCGTGAGGAAACCCGCGCTTAGTCAGCTCCGCACGTATTGACCATGTCTTTCCTGTGGACAAGGCCGACTAAGCTGAGAGGATGGAGTAGCTGCTGGGCAAGCCTACTCCATCTTAATTCGTCCCGGGCACTACAGCGTCCCGTTTGTGAAGGTAAAAGTTGCCTCCTGACGCTGTATAAATCATCTACTGTAGATGGTGAAAGACCTTTTTTATACTTCACTGCTGGACGTGGAGTAAAGAAAAAATTTAGCTATTGTTTTATACATATTTTGGTTGTTTTAGTTATTATTGTAAGAAATATTGTTTTGATTAAAATAAAGCTAAGTGTTAGGGATTCTCGTGGTAGAAATAAAATGGCAGTTGACTGAATACTGGTTATACTCGTTGGTTGGTAAGGACATAAGAACACGCGCCTATTGACGTGGTTTTGGCGCTTCTCGGCATCTTCGTCCCCCCCCACCCCGCTCGCCGCTATCCAGTAGTAGCGATAGCGACCGATGCGACGTTTTGTGCCCGACACTAACCCCCGAATACTCAAACGCATCTCAGAGTTGAGCACGTCTCAAGTGACGAGTTTTTGACAGATTTTCATCAAAAACTGTCAAAAAACCGTGACTTGACACGTGCTCAACTCTGAGTCGCGTTTGAGTGTACGGGGGTAAGTTTGTCGTTAACGTTTTTTTTATCTTTAATTCACTCCAATTCCTTAGTAATTATATAATGTTAAAAACAAGAAATGTTTTCAGGAGACACAGTAGTGCAGCCATTTGTAAATACGGCACGTCGACTCAGGAATGCTCCTGTCTCTTCAGCAAAGTGTTCAAATTGCCCTGCAGGCATATCCTCATGCTCACTACAGAACTAAAGGTGAGAGAAACAATCAAAGAATTAATGAACTTACTTAATTTAATGCGTATTATTTATTTTTTTAAGCGCTAACATATTTTAGACTGATACTATTTAAACGGGTTCTTGTTAAGGGTTATAGAGTTGAATGTCATAACAATTATAAGCGGAGACAGTATGCAAGAAAATTTATTCCCAAGGAGGGTTGACGTCAGGCAGGTGGCCGGTCATAAAACACCTTAGCCAAAACTCTTACACATCCAAAGATCATGCTGTGCCGACCTCACATAGAGTGGGATAAGGCAGGAAGATGATGATTTGTGTTTTTACAATAAAGCTATATTCTATTGTACTGAATACATCAATTTTGTATTATCATATTTGCAGGTGAAAACTCACATACCGTTCGAGCCGCGGTGGACGGTCCAACACTGTCTCTTCGGCTGCGAGAACTCATCCAACAATACTAACTCGGGTGAGACAAAACATTACAAGAATTTAATTAGAATAGAATAGAAATTGTTTATTTGGCACACAATACACAGAGAACACAAAACACTAGACACACAAAAAATATAACAATAGGGTAAGACAGAAGAAAAAAAAAACTGAGGCCTTTTACCATCTATAGTAGATGATTTAAAATTTTATTTTAGGCAACTTTTACCTTCACAAACGGGACGCTGTAGTGCCCGGGACGAATTAAGATGGAGTAGGCTTGCCCAGCACCTATTCCGTCCTCTCAGCTTAGTCGGCCTTGTCCACAGGAAAGACATGGTCAATACGTGCGGAGCTGACTAAGCCGCGGGTTTCCTCACGACGTTTTCCTTCACCGTTTGAGAGTACTGGTATAGTGCACATAAATTTTTCGCACAGAAAAATCCATTGGTACACGACCGAGTTTGAACCCACGACCTTAGGATCATAAGGCGGGGTCACTACCAACTAGACCACCAGTGCTCTCAAGACCAGAGATGGGCGCTTACCCGGTAAAAACCCGACCTTTGGGTTTTTACCCATTTATACCCATTTTTACCTTCCCATTTCGAATTAATACCGGGTAAAAATTCAATGCATCTTTTTTTGAGGTACAACTAATTATATATGCTTTTATTTGTTAGTTTTTATTCCTAATTAGCTATAATGATTTGACTGGCCTCACAGCTCACTTGGTAGTAGCTATTCCTTTGCGCTGAAGGTTGTGGCTGCGATCCCCACCCAGAAAAAATATTTGTGTGATGAATAATAGATGTTTGTTCTGTGTCTGGGTGTTCTAACGTATTTACAAACAAAAAGTATATAAGTATTTTATCAGTCATCTGGTGGAAAAAATGTGGAGAAGAGCAAAGGATGTGGCACTTTTAAAGCCTGGGAAGTTTCACGATGACCCTAAAAGCTACAGGCCCATTTCATTGTTGTGTCACCTGTACCAACTGTTTGAGAGACTCCTCCTCAACCGTCTCAAACCACTTGTGGATTCAAAACTGATCCACGAACAAGCAGGATTTAGACCCGGAAAAGTCTGTTGTGGGCGAATAATATAACAGGCATGGTTTTAGTTGACCTAACTGCTGCTTATGATACCGTAAACATCCGAAAACTCCTAGGAAAAGTTGAAGATTTGACCAACGATCTTGGGTTTGTTCAAATACTTGGTGAACTGCTTCGTAACCACCGCTTTCAAGTTCACCTTCTTACGTAAAAAAGTAGATGGCGCAGCGTCAAAAACGGACTTCCCCAAGGGAGTGTCCTTGCACCAACCCTGTTCAATTTGTATACGAACGATCAACCTAGCAGCCCAAATACAACCCGTTTCTTATACGCGGACGACCTAGCTTTGACCACCCAGACAAAAACCTTTGAAGAGGCGGAAGAGAACCTGACCGTCGCCCTTGAAGAACTAGGAGCCTACTACGATGCAAATGGTCTAAAACCCAATCCATCAAAAACTCAAGCCTGCGCTTTCCACTTGCGCAGCCACTAGGCTGATCGGTCTCTCAACATCACGTGGCAAGGAGTTACCATCCAATGTGAGCGCTATCCAAAGTATCTTGGCGTAACACTGGACAAATAATTGTGTTACAAACCACACTGTCAAAAGACAAAGATGAAAGTCGGCTCTCGCAACAGTCTACTACGGCATCTAACATCTACCAAGTGGGGAGCAGCGCCAGACGTTTTACGTTCTACTGGTATGGCGCTGTGCTTCTCCGCTGGTGCCCAGTGTGGCACATGGCTGCACTGCACATGCCAAACTCGTTGAAGTAGCGCTCGACGAAACGTGTCGCATAATTACTGGGTGTCTCAAGCCAACTCCTCTCAACATGCTATATTCTTTAGCAGGTATCACACCACCATGCGTGCGACGGGATGTAGCTAGTTAAGCAAGAGAGTGATAACCGACATCCTTTGTATGGGCACGAAATACCTGAAGCTCGCCTCAAAAGCCGCAAAAGCTTTCAGCGTTTCACACAGGCTTCAAATGACCATCCGGCTTCCGCAAAGTATAAGCTTTGGAAGGAGAAAAAACCCCCACCTCCTAATTTTATCACCCCGCAGGAAAAATTACCACCAGGACACGCTCTGCCATGGCTAGTCTGGAAGTCGTTAAATCGGCTCCGCACCCAAGTTGGTCGTTGCAGATTCAACATGTGCGAATGGGGATTTAGGGAGCCTAGTTTGGCACAATGCGACTGCGGTGCTCCGGTGCAAACCATGCCGCACCTGCTGGTGTGCCCCCTGTGTCCAACCACCTGCACAAGGGATGACCTCAATGCCGGTACAGATAGCGCGATTGAGGTGGCCACCTTTTACTCTAAAAACATTTAACGAAGCATCGACACGAGAAGAAGAAGAAGTCATCTGGTTCCCATATTACAAGTTTTTCTTAGTTTGGGGCTAGATGTTGCTGTGTTAGAATGTCCGCCACTATTTATTTATTATTTTATTTGTTTACTAGCTGTGCCCCGCGGTTTCACCCTCGTTTTTCTCGTTTCCGTGGAAATACCGAGATAAAATATTGCCTATATTATAGCCTCCCTCAATAAATGGACTATGGCCCATAACTCATTAATAGGTACCAACTCTTAACATCTTACACACGTGATAACTTTTAAACGAAATATCCGATTGAGATGAAACAAAAAGTTTTTTACTTCTTCATAAATTTAGTTTTAGTTAAGTTTAGTTCTTAGTTTTAATTTTAGTTTTAAGTTAATAATGGATTAATTTGTCTGAAATAAAAACATTTTTTTTTTTTTTATTTTATAAATACTCTTGATAACATAATGCTTAATTTCGATAAAGATCAATATTACGATACATATTTAACGTAGTTTTTTTTCTTCAGACGATTTAATAATTATTTTGAACACAAAATCGGTTATTGTGATTAAACCATGATAGCTAGATATATGTTTTCGCGGACTTTTTTGTAGGTCTTAATGGGATCTACAAACCCGTAGTACATAATTTTTTTCTATCGTCAATAGTTTTTGCAGCGCACGCAAAAATAGGTTTTCGATTTTGCACCTTGTGTTACAAAATAGCAGTTTTATTACGGATCCCTAATTTTGAAAAAAAAAAATAGCCTATAGCCTTTCTCGATAAATGGACTACCCAACACTGAAAGAATCATTCAAATCGGACCAGTAGTTCCAGAGATTAGCGCGTTCAAACAAACAAACAAACAAACACTGCAGCTTTATAATAGTCTTTGAATTGTGAATTTCTGTATAAACAAAACAAAAGGTGAGTGAATAATCGTTTTCGTTACGATACAGTTACGGACGGGTAGGTGGATATAGGCAACCGGTTAAAAAAAAATTTAAAATACAGGTCGAATTTTTACCCGGTATTAATAAAAAATACCCGGTATAAATGGGTATTTTTTAATTTTTACCTATTTTACCCTTTCCTTCCTATTTTACCCACCCGAATTTTTACCCACCCGCCCATCTCTACCAAGACAGAAGAACAAAGATGGAAAACATCTTACTTATATATATATCTTACTTATATTATAAATGCGAAAGGTTGTGAGTTTGGATGTTTGGATGTTTGTGCCTCAATCACGCCTGAACGGCTGAACGGATTTGAATGAAACTTGGAATATACATAGTACGTGTACTGGATTAACATATAGGCTATTTTTTATCCGGGTACCACGCGAGTGAAGCCGCGGGCGACAGCTAGTGAAATAATAAAATTGGTTTAAATTCATGATAATTAGTCCCCTCTGTGTCGCGTGGGCCAAACAGGTCCGGTCTCAGCAAATTGCAGCTCCACAGATTCGTGAGACGTTCGTATTTCGTACGGAACGTTTCCTGTTCGAGTTCGACACGCACTTGACCGGTCTTTTAGAATAGAGATGGCTTAGGGGCTGTAGTACAGTTTCATTCAAATCCGTTCAGCCGGTCTTTTAGAATAGAGATGGCTTAGGGGCTGTAGTACAGTTTCATTCAAATCCGTTCAGCCGGTCTTTTAGAATAGAGATGGCTTAGGGGCTGTAGTACAGTTTCATTCAAATCCGTTCAGCCGGTCTTTTAGAATAGAGATGGTTTAGGGGCTGTAGTACAGTTTCATTCAAATCCGTTCAGCCGGTCTTTTAGAATAGAGATGGTTTAGGGGCTGTAGTACAGTTTCATTCAAATCCGTTCAGCCGGTCTTTTAGAATAGAGATGGTTTAGGGGCTGTAGTACAGTTTCATTCAAAAAACAAACAACAAAACAAACAAATCAATTTATTGACATAATAAAATGGTTACAATATAAATGAATCCTTAGGCTCCTGAACTAGTAAAAACTGTGTTTCAGGAGCCAACGGCTTCTCCCATGAGATAGGACAGTTATTATTATGCCGACAATCTAACTTAAATGTATAATATTACTCAATAAAAAAAAATATATGAAAGGTAAAAAAAAATGAAAGGTAGAAAAAAAAGAAAGTAAAACATCTCTGCTACATTTTATGTTTGTCTATGGAATGGAATTATTTGTGTAAATATGTTGTGTTTATTTTGTACCTCATTTTGTTTTAATATTAAATGCGGAATTCGTTGAGCATACGCTCAATGCCCTCATAATCAAAATTTTTAAGCCAAATATGGATAATTTTCTTAATTTCATTATTACTAATGTTTTTGATTTTGATTTCTTTATTAAGCTTGTTGTATATATGTGGAACCAAAACGTTAAACTGTTTTTGAGCATGTGTTGTTCGTACTCTCGGTATAGGGCATTTATCAAATCTTTTAGATGTTATAGGTAGGTAAGGCACTACTTTTCTATGATATCGTCTAAGGCACTCGTAGATATAAAGTTTTCTTACACTTAGCACATTTGTTTTATCATAGATTGCTGTCGTAGGGTGTCTGTATGGCAGGTAAAGTAGTACCTTTAGGACAGCACGTTGAGCACGTTCGGCTGCAATGAGGTGTGTTTTTGCAGCGCTGCCCCACGCACATATGCAATATCTTATGATGCACTCGCACAATGCTCTATATGTTTGAATTAGTAATTTGGTATCAGCTACTGATCTAAGATTTTTAAAAATATAAATAAGTTTCCTGACTCTAGTTGCTAATGATGTGATATGGATATTCCATTTGAGCTCTTTATCTATAAGCACCCCCAAATATTTAATGGAATCAACCCGGGATAGCGTGGAGCAATCACATTGAGTAGAAAGGTTATTGCGGTTACACGGGTAGGTATGTATCCTGACTCTAACATTGGTGTCCGGTCCTCTCGCTGCCGTCAAACTAAAGCACATATATTTTGTTTTGCTCGTGTTTAGTGACAATAGACTATTTTCAAGCCACCGCGTTACCACTGCAAGGCTGTTTTCGGTTAGATCTACAGTCTGTTTCCATGATTTATTATGCAGAAGCAATACAGTGTCATCAGCAAACATAAGCAAGTCAAGCCCGGGCATGGAAGTTTTACACAGGTCGTTTATATATATAAGAAAGAGCGTAGGGCCTAGAGTACTACCTTGAGGTACACCATACGTACATTTTGCACTATCGCTCTCGTGGCCCTCCACTTTGACTCGCTGGATTCTTTCAGTCAGGTAGTCCCTAAACCAATCGAGAGCAACGCCTCTGATTCCAATAAATTCAAATCCGTTCAGCCGTTTAGGCGTGAAAGAGTAACAAACATCCACGCATCCATATATACAAACTTTCACGAGTATGATATTACTAGCTGCATCCCGCGGCTTCACTCGCGTGGTATCCGAATAAAAAATAGCCTATATGTTAATCCAGCACAGGTAATTATGTAAATCAGACGGCCTCGGTGGCGTGGCGGGCGATTGCTCGGCAGAGACGCAAGAGGCGCGGGTTTGATTCCCGCTGCGGAAGAAATGTTTGCATGTTCTGTAAGTATTTCTTCCGGGTCTGGGTGTTGTGGTACCATGGTACTCGTAGTTCCTGATACCCACGACACAGGGAATCCTAGTGTGGGGTCAGGACTATGTAGACCGACTGTTGGGTGTTATTTTTTTTATAAATTCCAAGTTTCATTCAAATCCGTTCCGTACCGATTTTTTTCTTAAATTCTATTTGTAAATAAAAGTGAATTTGTTTGTTGCAGGTGGAAACTATATGGATCAAGTTGTTGTTGAATCTGATAACCAACATCGACAAATACAACAGCCGCAGCAAATACACCAGGTAACTGATGCACTCTTACTTAGAGACGACCTCGGTGGCGTGGCGGGCAAGTGCTCGGCCGAGACGCAAGAGATGCGGGGTCGATTCCCGCTACGAGAGAAATGTTTGTATCTTCTACAAATATTTCTCCCGGGTCTGGGTGTTGTAGTATTATAAGTATGTATATTTACAAAAAAAAAGTATATAAGTAATTTATTAGCCATCTGGTTTGTGATAAAAAAGTTAAAACTTGTGTTTAGCGGTCTCTAGTCTAAACTATTAGAATTAATAAGAGTGTGCACATTTTTATAAAACTTTATTTTACCAATATCGTAACCTTACTAATATAAACGCGAAAGTTTGTATGTATGGATGTTTGTTACTCTTTCATGCCTAAACGGCTGAACGGATTCGAATTAAACTTGGAATATACATAGTACATGTACTGGATTAACATTATAGGCTATTTTTTACCCGGGTACCACACTAGCGAAGCCGCGGGCGACAGCTAGTAATTAATATTTCAATTTCAATTTTAAAGCCTTTATTTAATAATCTTATAGCTAGTTACATTATATTATTTTTACATACCAGTTTTTTTGACATCGGTATCATAATAAATTATTAAATTACTAGCTGCCGCCCGCGGCTTCGCTCGCGTGGTACCCGGATAAAAAGTAGCCTATATGTTAATCCAGTACATGTACTATTTATACTCCAAGTTTCATTCGAATCCGTTCAGTCGTTTAGGCATGATTGAGGCACAAACATCCAAACATCCAAACTCACAAACTTTCGCATTTATAATATAAGTAAGATTTGCTTTACAGCATAGGCCTCCCCTAGACTCTTTATTTATTTATTTAAGTACACACACATCATATACATTATAACATTAAAAAAAAAGACACAATCATAGAAGGTACATTTCCGATGTATAGGACAACTAGCTGCCGCCCGCGGCTTCGCTCGCGTGGTATCCGGATAAAAAATAGCCTATATGTTAATCCAGTACATGTACTATGTATATTCCAAGTTTCGTTCAGATCTGTTCAGCCGTTTGGGCGTGATTGAGGCACAAACATCCAAACATCCAAACATCCAAACTCACAAACTTTCGCATTTATAATATAAGTAAGATATAAGTAAGATATAAGTAAGATTACGGTGTACATAACTTGCACCAATTATTATGTTCGTAAAAGTTACATGAAAAATAAAGCTAACAAAAAGTAACATAACTAAAATTAAAAGATTATACTTAAGTAAAGCAACAATAGGTAATTTAAAGAGAAGATGAAAACAACACATACTAGTTAAAACTCTTCTCTTCCACTCTTCCAAAGTTCGCGGTCTTGTGTATTCCTCCATATTGCCCCTGCTGTTGATTTGAAATCATCTTCCCATCTGACTGGCCAGCCTCTGGATCTCCCTTCTCTAGGGTACCAATCGGTGACGTCTTTACTCCATTTTTCTTTTTGACATCTAAGTAATTAATATAAGAATATTTATTTCCAGGTAGGCGGCGTCAGACAACAGCAATACGTGTTAGCGGCGCCAGGACAGCAGCCCACGCCAGTCTCTCAAGTGAGTACATTTAAAATGGTGACAGGTGACCAGCCACACATACAGAGGGATGACATACAACATCATTTTCCTGCCCTTATCCCACTAGGTGGGGTCGTCACAACATGTTTCCCTCTTCCATTTTCTCCTATCACTCGTCATCTCCACACTCACTCCTTTCACACGCATATCCTCATAAAACAATATGACATACAACAATAAACATAAAACAACAACAGCATCCTAAAGGCGATTGCATCAAGTTTCAACTGTCCTCTGGTATGGAAGCTCATTCAGAGGACAAAATCACTTATCAATATATGCTATACTAGCTGCCGCCCGCGGCTTCGCTCGCGTGGTATCCGGATAAAAAATAGCCTATTATGTTAATCCAGCGCATGTACTATGTATATTCCAAGTTTCGTTCAAATCCGTTCAGCCGTTTAAGCGTGATTGAGGCACAAACATCCAAACATCCAAACTCACAAACTTTCGCATTTATAATATAAGTAAGATCTATACTAATCCCTAGTTTTTAAGTATTACTAGTCATAATGGGCTAATTATGTTGTCTAAATAAATAAATGAATTATTATATTATATTTATTATAAATAACAATAAATTATTTCGTTGTAGTCGTAGAACAATGACGGATCTGCAATTTAGCTACTGTGACGAAATATTATGTGCATTACCTAACAGACTTTTAATATTGTAAACTGTTAAATAATAACATTTTTTTTTAATATAGCAACATGTCCTTTTAAGTTGATAGAGCTAGCCATTCAAAATATGCCATAAAGTGATTTACTGTAAAGTAGCTAAATTGCAGATCCGTCATTGTTCTACGACTACGACGATTTATTAATTACTAGCTGCCGCCCGCGGCTTCGCTCGCGTGGTACCCGGATAAAAAATAGCCTATATGTTAATCCAGTACATGTACTATGTATATTCCAAGTTTCGTTCAGATCCGTTCAGCCGTTTAGGCGTGATTGAGGCACAAACATCCAAACATCCAAACTCACAAACTTTCGCATTTATAATATAAGTAAGATGACAAGGTTCATGTTGGTCTCCGACCAAATAAAAAGAAAAGACGGCGCGCCGCGAACAACAAAAGTGAAGCCACATAAAACCATGCTCCTGCAAGTAAACATACACGCTCACGCACACACCTACACTATGCTCATCACTCTCGAGTAGTCGTCTGGTAAACTTAAAATTCAAAAATAGAATCATGCCTTCCTGTGTAGTGAAAACTTGTAAAAACAGCAGCAAATCACATAAAAAGTCTCACGGAATCACTTTTCACCTGTAAGTACTTCAAATGACATAGTTTCTTAATTATTATACTATGAATTTTAGGTTACTTGGAACACAAAACCTCAAAACCGACACACACACACACACACCCACACACACACACACACACACACACACACACACACACATAGATAAAAAGGTGGCTTCACTTTTGTTGTTCGCGGCGCGGGGTCTTTTCTTTTTATTTGGTCTGAGGGCAGTACGAAGTTCGCGGAGTCAGCTAGTGCATTATGTCGGATAACGGACTGTCCCATCCAGTATACGAGTAACTGGATGCAGACGTTATTAGGCTTCTCGTAAAGGATTCTAGTTAGGTATTAGGCGAGGTTTTTAATTTTATGTTTATTTTGTTTATTTAATTTTATTTTTTATTGTGTCTAATTTAAGTTTGAATATTTTTGTAATTTTTTTAATGATATGGTCTAAGGCCTTTTACCATCTATAGTAGATGATTTATACAGCGTCAGGAGGCAACTTTACCTTCATAGACGGGACGCTGTTGTGCCCGGGACGAATTAAGATGGAGTAGGCTTGCCCAGCACCTATTCCATCCTCTCAGCTTAGTCGGCCTTGTCCACAGGAAAGACATGGTCAATACGTGCGGAGCTGACTAAGCCGCGGGTTTCCTCACGATGTTTTCCTTCACCGCTTGAGAGTACTGGTATAGCGCACATAAATTTTTCGCACAGAAAAATCCATTGGTACACGACCGGATTTGAACCCACGACCTTAGGATTAGAAGGCGGGGTCACTACCAACTAGACCACCAGTGCTCTAATGATATGGATCTATCTGAAATAAATGAATGAATGAATGAATGAATGAATGAAAAACACTTTATTGCACATCATACAAATTAAACAACTAGAAATTAACAAAAAGAAGATATTGTACAACGGGCGGTCTTATCGCTAATAAGCGATCTCTTCCAGACAACCTTTGGATGGAGAGGAATTTAAAGAAGTTGAAGATTGGCCGAGGTGCACTTTTAATAGATAATGTGATAATAATTTCTAAACCTACATACATTATCAAAAACAATATACCTACATAAACATACACAAATAGATACCTACCCACATAAATGAGTTAATAATAATATCATTGTTCCAGGTGATATTCTGCGGCGGCAATGTAGGCGGGAATGCTCACGGCTCACCCGTCATCACCTCGGTTCTACCTGCAGGCGGCGCCGTCCTGACTCCACACGCAATGCACCAGTAACATACAGCGTACAGCCTATGTGATGAGCAGGGATCGGAATAGGTAGAGTATCCCCCGAATACTCAAACGCATCTCAAAGTTGAGCACGTCTCGAGTGACGAGTTTTAAGAGACGTGCTCTGACTGAAATACACACAGTTTAGTCGAAAAATAAATTATCAAAAGGCGGAAATGTGCCTCCATAGGCGATGGTTACATATTTCTGCCTTTTGCCGTGGAAATTTTAGAATCCTGGGGCAGACTTTCATCAAAAACTCGTCAATTGAGACGTGCTCAACTCTGATATGCGTTTGAGTATTCTGGGGTATATTTAGCTAAAGTTCGTGGAAGTAACACAGAGTTGATAATACCTCCTCTACAATCGTGGGATGATTGAAATCATGTTTTAATTCCGGGATTTCAAAAACATTAAATTGACTTAACCTTTAAAACTATTGTTTTGAAAAATAATTTTTAAGGTTCCGACAGCAATCCCGGGACGGGATTTAATAAAAAATAAATGACATAATTATAAATTTGGAAATCCCTATTAAACTCGTAATTCTTGCTAGGGCACATTTAAAACAAATTATTATTTAAAATATTATGTAATTATTTTTCACTTCGGAACTCAAAAAATGATTTTTCAAGACAGTAGTTTTATATAGGTTAAGTCAATTTCATGTTATTAAAATCCCGGAATTAAAATCATGATTTTAATCATCCCACGATTGTAGAGGAGGTATTATCAACTCTGTGTTACTTCCACGCGAGAACTTTAGCTAAATATACCCCTGAATACTCAAACGCATCTCAGAGTTGAGCACGTCTCAATTGACAAGTTTTTGACAGATTTTCATCAACTGTCAAAAAACCGTATCTTAAGACGTGCTCAACTCTGAGTCGCGTTTGAGTATTCGGGGGATACTCTACCTATTCCGATCCCTGCTCATTAGCAGGGATCGGAATTTGCTCCATTTGCTACGGTCCTAATGTACTATATCTAATGAGATATAGTACATTGGGACCGTAGCAAATGGAGATCCGCTGTCCCTGCCCACCACAAACAGGCGTGATATATATTATATATGTACAGTAGTACCCAGTGACGGATTAAGTACTACTTGATGCCCTAAGCAATCCATGCCGGTGGGCCCCCTATCCGTATGTCAACTAGAATCGGTCTTTAAACCATTACCGCCCAAAAACATTACTTTTTTGTAAAATAGGATGATGAGATGAGAGTGAGATGTGATGCCCTAAGGACGGTTTTTTTTTGTGCTTCTTCTGGTGCCCCCTCAGACGTGATGCCCTAGGCAATTGCTTAATTTGATTAAGGGTTAATCCGTCACTGGTACCACATATATCGTGCGCCTCGGCAATTATCGTCGTAATGAAATACGAACTAACGCGTTAACGACATGTAATATAGAGATATTACAATAATTATGTAGATACTTATTTTTTTAAAAGGCTTGGTTCAGTTAATATTAGTTTTCTATTAGTTTCATATTAGGACAAGTTCGGTTTTCATGCGAAGCACGAAGTTTGCCGGGGCGCACGGTATTTGTGGTACTACGTACCTATGTACAGGGTTCACTAAAAAATTGTGTCAAGCGAAAGTTCAGAGATAAGAGCACCATTTGGGATACCTGATAAGGTCGACTAAGCTTAGAGGATGGTATAAATGCATCTAAAATCCTCCTGAGCACTACACCGTCCCGTTGGTGTAGGCAAATGTTGCCTCCTGACGCTGTATCATCTAGTACAGATGGTTTAGAACGAAGGCATCTTCAACAGAAAAGTTTCTGCAAATATTTCTTCCGGATCGAGGTATCAACTCTTGAAAATCATCAAGTGTTAAAAAGTTACTAAAACTATCCATTTCCATTGTTTTTATATTAAAAGTCATTTGGTGATGTCAAAATTTATTCATAAAGTCAGCGAATGACTTTTAAGACTACGGAATGGAAAAGAAAACAATGGAAATTGACCATTTTGGTATGTATGTATGTATGTTTGTTCGTATGAGCTAGTGGCCAACTCTAGTGACGGAGTTTTTAGGCCGCCTAAAGGCCTCCGTCATGACTTAACGACTTAAAAGCCGGTACCGACAATTTAACGTGCCCTCCGAAGCACCGAAGCGCTCAGCTCGTAATGCCACTTGCGGTCACCCATCCCAATTGCGACCGCGCACAACCGTTGCTTAACTTTAACGATCAAACAAGAACGTCTAAGCAAGCTACGCCATGAGCGCAGCCATTTGACGCTGACCAACCAATGACGGCCTCGGTGGCGTGGCGGGCGATTGCTCGGCAGAGACGCAAGAGGCGCTGGTTCGATTCCCGCTGCGGAAGAAATGTTTGCATGATCTGTAAATATTTCTTCCGGGCCCGGGTGTTGTGGTACCATGGTACTCGTAGTTTCTGATACCCACGACACAGGGAATCCTAGTGTGGGGTCAGGACTATGTATGTGACTGTTGGGTGTTATTATTATTTTGATGACTTAATCAATTGGTGATTTTCAAGAATGAATACTCTAAATCTTGTTATGTGGACTCTGGAACTCGTAATTTCTGATCACCGTGATATGGAACCCTGGTGTGGGCTCCTATATGTGACTAGGTGTTACTTAGGTAGTGGCCTGATTTATATAGTTGTATTCACATATTAGCAATAATAACAAAATATAGGCTATTAGAATAAAATGTAAATATAATATACACTATTTTATGTATAATTATGTTATTGTTATTTCATTATTAATAGTATAAGCCATTATAAACAAATGTATTATTGTATAATCAATTTTACAGATTTTTACAAAGTTCTTCCTTTCTAACTTAAACTGACGGCCCTATTATGTAAAATCATTGGTAAATGACAAAATAGGTTTCAACTGTCAAATTTATCATGGCAGATTACAACAGAGTAGTGATAATTTAATTCTGTTGCAAACAGTCATCATCATCTTCCTGCCCTTATCCCACTCTATGTGGGGTCGGCACAGCATAATCCTTGGATCATGCTGTAAGAGTTTTGGCTAAGGTGTTTTATGACCGGCCGCCTGCCTGACGTCAACCCTCCTTGGGAATACTTGCTTATTGTATCTCATCATGTTGGAGGATACTATCCCTTAGTCGACTTTTACGACATGCTCGGGGAAGCAGCTGGACGTATTCTATGTTTTTTCTTTACTCCCAGTCCAGCAGAGAAGTTGCAAACAGTATCTATTTGAAATCTACAAATACGAATGTAGCAAAGCTGTCATATGAATAAAATTAATGAATGACAAATACTTTATTGTACACCTTAACCCATTTGGACCCAAATACAAACTAGAGGATTTTTTTTTGAAAAAACTTTATTTATGTGTGTATTAGAGGCTAGTTAGGCATTTTATAAAAAAAAAAGAAATAAAAAATCTTCCTTATATATAAAAAAACAGCCGTCCTCAAATGGGGCCAATGGGCTTAAGTGTGAAACTTTTCAATACAACTTTTTTTGATGCACAGTGTTTTGCTGCATTTTTTACATTGCCAAAGTGTTTTTACGTGGTAAACAATGCATCGTAGTTGATTCGGCAGACTTTTCCCTCAGAAGAGGGAAGTGTCCAACACCATTTTGAGCCATTCTTGGAACTATTGAAGATGATTTACGACGCCTTCCGTTGAGTCTTTCAGAGCAACTTCTCAAGTATGGTCGGGCTGTACTGTGGCGAAATTGGAGCTGGTCTAATTTGGCTCCAGCGGCAGTCAGGATATGCAGACGCCAAGCACTAGCAACAGCCAAATCCAGCATATAGATAAACAAAACCCACCATCATTTTTTACCACGTATAGCGGCTCTGTATTACTGATTGACTGATCAGCTTGATCAACCCCGCCCATGACATTGTTATAGATTTTAGAAGACGAAAGGGATGTCTACCTCTACCTTTTTCTGCCTTGCGCAGAGCTTCATCTTTTCACCTTTCCCAGAGGATAAATGAAGTCGTAGTTTGTACCGTCTGGTCAGTGTTTGTACAAACACTGTTGTCGAGCCATCTCACGAACTAAAGTAGATTGGCTGTATCGAACTGGTAGTCAAATTCTTCTCAGTTCTTCTTTTTCATGTCCTTGACAGATGGGCATTTCTTCGTTCTATTTTACCCGAGAACACTCGGGTCTGGAGGGATGAACACCATATCGTAAATGATATGTATATGATATCAGGATCATCTTCTCCAATTCAAAATGCTTTCGATAGCTTTATCCAGTCCTCGACAATCATTGGAAGCATTGAATGATCGCTTAGTCATTGATTACGTTGAATTTGTACCTGCGAATAAAAAAATAAAAAATATAGCAATCAGCCCATTGGACCCATTTGGGGACACCATCCTAAAACACCCCCAATCATGGCCCAATATTGGAAAATAACTGACATAACAGCATTATTTACTAGTAGACACTACGGCCAAGTGAAAAATATAAAAAACAGCTAATAAATAGCATTGCAAATAAAAAAAATAATGACTTACCTTAGGTCAAATTCCTATTTGATCAATGAAGAAAGTAAATCTCTTGTTTTGTTGAATAACTCCAATAAATTATGAAACCACATGTCAGATCATAAAGACACACTCTTTGGTACCACAAATTGACCTCTAAATACACGGTAGCTAAAATATGCTAGAAAATGTGGGTACTTGAATAACTGGACTCAAATGGGGACAGCGGGCGTAAATGGGTTAAAAAAATATTGTTATAAAAATAGAACATGTCAAAGAAAGCATACAATTGGCGGTCTTATAGCTTAAAAGCAATCTCTTCCAGACAACCATGCATGGAAAAAGAGATAAGATAGGGTGGCCGGATAATCTAACGGTATTATTTTTCGATAACATATAATCTTATTTGACAATAAAATTGAGCGATTAAAACTGTTTGCAACAGATATAAATAATCATCTTGTCTATCCTGTGACAGATCATATCTCTACACCTGTCGCTACATTACAAGTTCAATAATGTAGCCGCAGGGTTTTTAAGTGACCGATGAATACGATTGATATTATCAGTATATTTACATAATAAGGCTACAGTTACGATTCTAGGCAATTTGTTAGACTGTTTTAAAGTAATTTGGAATTCTAAATATCTAGTTGACTTAGGCTATGTTTAAACTCGGCTCACAGTTTGTGGCTCACTTAATTCATACGTTAATACGCAAGCCAATCCAAACCCCTCTTTCTACCTTGTGATTGTGAAAGTTTGCCAAACTATGGCAAGAGTTTCACTTACAGCATTAGATCTATGTGAATGTCAACTAAAGTCAATGTCATTAGCTGTGTATTGACTGATCGAGTAGCTTCGAGAGGCTGCCGCGCGAAGGAAGTGCTCGCTTAGTCGGGACGTCCCTCGGTCGACGCAACGCGCAAACTGCAGGCGAGGCACGTCCTGACTGAGTGCGCACATGCCTTGAGCACAGCCAATGACAATAACTTAAATTTTACTTAAGACTTTAGATATTCTCAAAGATTAAGAGAAAGTGCTAATTACTGTAAATCAAATGCTTGCCATAGTTTGGCTTCACAATGATAAGATAGATGGGTTTGGATTGGCTTCCCTGGACTCAACTTCTACTTTTTGTGTTAACAACTATAAGTGCGCGAAAGGAGCCTTTGATTCGCACTTTAAATCCTTTCATCACACACTGGTTTGAAAGAACTAGTGACACGACTATATAGATAGATATTTTGTTTCAACTTTGCTATGAAACGTTTGTAGAGAACATTTTAGCTAATTTTTCAAAGACTTCTTTATATGTTGGTCAGTCGCAAACTCAGTGGCTCATCAGCGCAGTGCGCTTAGCAAGCTAACTTGCGGCTCACAGTGAGCCACAAAATGAGCCTAGTGGGAACAAAACCTTACTGTTACTTCCAGAAACATTAATCTCTATGTATTTGTAACTTATTTATAATACTGTGTATTTTATGAATAAGAAATGAACTTTGAATTACATTACATAAAATTGAAGTACTTGTTTGAATTTTAATTTAAAAATCCTATTTAGTCGGGCGGGATAACGCTCATGTAGTAATAATAACTTAATAATAATAATAATGATAACTTCTCTGCTGGACTGGGAGAAAAAACATAGACTGCGTCCAGCTGCTTCTCTCCCCGAGCATGTAGTAAAAGTCGACTAAGGGATAGTATCCTCCAACATGATGAGATACAATAAGCAAGTATTCCCAAGGAGGGTTGACGTCGGGCAGGCGGCCGGTCATAAAACACCTTAGCCAAAACTCTTACAGCTGCTGTGCCAACCCCACATAGAGTGGGATAAGGGCAGGAAGATGATGATGATGAACGCTCATGTAAATTATTTTAGTCCTGTTACAATTGGATTATTCAGGCAGCCTAAGCAGAGTGTCAATGTAGCTGAGAGATATTGCAGATATTTGGCCTGCAGGCAATCGAACCCACACCCATCGCGCTTCACTTTATAGTTTCAGAAAAACACATTTGGTTTCCACACGAAAACAAAACGTGCATCTTATTTATTGTAGATACAGTCGCCTTTAATGGTTTTAATACATTTGAAAATGCTGTCAGAATCCTACTAATATTATAAACGCGAAAGTTTGACGGCGCGATGGATGTTTGTTACTCTTTCACGCCTAAACGGCTGAACGGATTTGAATGAAACTTGGAATATACATAATACGTGTGCTGGATTAACATATAGGCTACTTTTTACCCGGATACCACGCGAGCAAAGCCGCGGGCGGCAGCTAGTGGCCCTATAAAAAGAAATACGCATCAAAAACTGAAAATGAGTTTTTGCTATGCATATTTTCTCTGTGATATCATTTTATAAGTGCACGGAGCCTTTGAGGTGCACTTAGATCCTTTCACCACACTGGTTCGAAAGCTCTAATGCCATAACTAGGTAGTATTTTAAAAGTTACAGTTATTGTCTTATTTACCTACTGTCACAAGTATAACACATATTCGTAGTAAAAACCACATCCAAGTACATAATATAGTTATTAATACATAACTACGAGGAAAAACATCTTGTTAAACAAGTTACCTTCCATGCTACGGTCACTCGAGGTCACTAAAAGCTGGTTTTAGCCTCTTCACTTGACACAAGATTTCTGGTCGAGTGATACTTGTAAAATGAATGATTCTCCATCATTTACCTAAAAATGTTTATTTCGTGTGGTGTGGTGTGAAAATGTTTATTTTTCTGTTTCTTTGTGTTGTGTGTGTGAGTGGTGATCTAGTGAATTTTAAGGGTAAGTCCATTTTCTCATTACGTAGGTACTATTGAGATACACAAAGATTTAATATTTTAGAAGTAACAATTTGTAGGTAGGTAGGTTTTTTTTTTAAAAGTAGGTACTAAATGTATCTAAAATATGTTTTCAATCTCAAATTAAGGGCTAGGAAAAACTACCTATGCTATGAAGATGTTGGATGTAAACTTCTGTTTGACAAACCAAAGTATCTTGTCTATCTAGATAGATAGAGAAGGGACCCATGAATATTGAAAATTGTGAATTAAATATGCTTTTCCGAAGAATCTTAAATCACGACTTGGAAATTCCTTGTTCATAATTTCAAAGCTTTTTCCTGTAGTTACAGTCATCATCAAAAGAAAATAATGTTCAAACGTAAGTTCCAAAACTATTTAGCGAATAAACTAAACAATTATAAGAGTAAGTTTTTTTTTAATAAGTCTATCCTTAGAATAATTTCTATATTCCAAGAGTCTATCACTTGCTAGACAATAGGCAAAATTTTGGCACAGATTCTAACTTATTATTCAAAATCAAATAATTTTTCTATCACAAAAAAGTTAAATGTAAGAAAAAAAACTGATTTATATGCGACTGACGTTTTAAAAACAGTTATACAAAATATATACTACTTGGTCACCACACCAGTTACCCTACTTCATAATAGGTAGCATAAAAACTAACAAACCTAGGTACTTAATATTATGCCTTCAGCAAGTTTTATATATGGTACCTAGATACTAAATTATTAAAGTCATCAACTTTTGATGATGACTATAGGTAGGTACTTACGTTGTTTGTGTCAGAAGATAGACAATATTGTGGGGTTTCCCTAGTTAGATTGAATCAGGTCTTACAAAATCAGCACATGATCATTGTTTTTCCTATTATTCTGCCTTTTCCTATGAGACTTACCCCCGAATACTCAAACGCATCTCAGAGTTGAGCACGTCTCAAGTTACGAATTTTTGACAGATTTTCATCAAAAACTGTCAAAAAACCGTGACTTGAGACGTGCTCAACTCTGAGTCGCGTTTGAGTATTCGGTGGTCAGGGCCTATTTCACCACCTTCAAGTAAAGGTGCCGAGTAAGCTGTTCGCCAGTTAAAGCAACCGGTAACGTACAATATCAATTTCACGACTTTCAAATAGCGCTAATCATAGGATTAATGGTAAGCAATGCTTATCATTCAAATCATTATTTTCTTTTTGTTGGTAGTACGTAGAGTATGAGGTTTTCTAAGTTAGTATAGATACCTAATTTTATTTGTAACTTTAATTTTATATTTTTTATACAGGACAATGCCGACTCGACCCGCACCCCTCAGTTGAGTACCGATGCCTAGTGACAGGCGCTATCGAAGGCACCAGAGACTGCGGGGCTTCCGAGCCCGCCGGCACTGTCGTCAGCCCTCGCTGCCGAAGGCCTAACTACTACTCAACCAACCCCTTGACGTTTATGCAATGCTTTGACGGCTATTGGGATTATATCGCGAGATGCACTCCAGGTTTGTTAAAAATCAAAATCAATGAAGTATTTATAATTTACTAGCTTCTGGCTTCGCTCGCCCGGTACCAGGATAAAAAGTAGACTAGTTATTCTAGCACGCGTACTATGTATGTTCCAAGATTCATTCAAATCCGTTCTGCGGTTACAGCATGATTTGATGATACAGGCTGTTTGAGCCTCATCACATCCTCACAAACTTTCACATTTATAATATTACATAGAAATCAGTAGAATCACTTCTGACACGTCTTAAATCTATGTTGAATTTACGCCTGTTCGTAAAAATCTCCGATTTATCTCTAAACAGTGGCAGGATAACTCCAGATGGCAAATGCCTAATGGTCGGAGGGCATAGGGTGAAGCAAGGATGTCACTGGTTCTTTACGCTGTTTCGTAAAATCAACAATTTTTCCCCCAGAATGCGGCAGGGTAACTCCGGACGGCAAAGGCCTAGTGGTCGGAGGGCAGAGGGTGAAGCGAGGAGAGTTCCCATGGCACGCCGGGATCTACAGCAAGGTGAAACGACCTTACATGCAGATCTGTGGAGGCTCCCTTATCAGCAACAACGTCGTCCTATCAGGTGCAAATCATTAAAACTATAAACTTTATATTGTAGCTCTGGTCGGGCTTAGACACTTCACACTCACTGCAGAACCTCGCAGTTCCCGTTACTACTGGTGGCGCCTTTTCGATTAGAAAATCAAAGCCTCCTCAAGCCTTCGACGGCTCGACAGAGCCCTTGAGGAATTCTGGAAGGACATTGCATGACACACGATGCATTACCTAATTAGAGGGGGCGTCGGCATAGAAAGTGATAGTATCAAATAGTTCTCAAACTATAGCGCCGAGCGGTCTTTCGTGTGCGTTTTTCTTAGTTAGTAGAACAGTGTAGATAAGCGGAAAATATCCCTACTAGTCCAAACCACAGCATCAAACAAGTACGACTGAATTGAGAATCACTAGGTTTTTAGTCTTTTTTAAACTCTCGCGATGATTATTAAACTGGTTTAATTCGCGTGAAAATACCTTGTTATTTTCCCGACGTTTCGACTGAATTTTCTTTCGATAAAAACCTGTTTTATAATCCACATTAGGTTTTTGTCGTATGCACATTGCACGGCTCCTTAACTTAAGTCTGACTGAAGCTACGGGTTTTATCCAACTTATTTGTAACTTATCCGTATTCTCGTGACCCCTTTGAAGTAGAATAATACTAGACCTTTTATTTCCAGCTGCCCATTGCTTCTGGGGAGACTTGGAAAAGCAGCAGCCCGCCTCACAGTTTGCTGTGGCAGTGGGCAAGCTGTACAGACCATGGGAAGACAAAAATGACCAAGCTCAGAAGTCTGATGTGAGTTCACACAATAAATCATCATAATTATCATCACCTTCAGTTTATAGAAGCCCACTGCTAGACGGAGGCCTCCCCGATATAGATACTTCCAAGACGATTACATTTTAGGAAGTTTAAGCGCCTCGTTCACCATCTCTGTGTAAAGTGTTGATTAATTAATTACCGAGTAACGTTACTCGACCAGTAAGGTTACGAGTAACTTCTATTAATTTCGACGATTAATCCTATGATTAGCGCTACTGGAAAGTCATGACATTGATACCTTACTTGAAGGTGGTGAGACAGGCCCTGAGAAAAATTGCGATCATGTGTTACTAGAAATAAGGATAAGAATCTAATTTAAATACCAATTTTCCAGGTAAAGTAAGTAAGTTCGTATGAGCTAGTGGCCAATTCTAGTGACGGAGGTTTTAGGCCGCCGACAGGCCTCCGTCGTGGCTTAACGACTTAAAAGCCGGGACAATTTAACGTGCCCTCCGAAGCACGGAAGCGCTTAGCTCGTTAGCGATCACCCATCCAAATTGTTGCGCACAACGTTGCTTAACTTAATTTTGCAGGTAAAAGTGATACATCTTCCACCGCGCTATCAAGGAGCCGCCGCAAGTTTTCAGGACGACATAGCTGTTGTGGTAACGGCAAAGGCATTCGAGTTCAAGACGTACATACGGCCCGTGTGTCTCAGCTTTGACTATCATTTCGAGAAGCAGCAGCTGTATTCTGGGAATACAGGAAAGGTATCATCATCTTCCTGCCCTTATCCCACTCTATGTAGGGTCGGAACAGCATCCAAGGATCATGCTGTAGGTAAGAGTTTTGGCTAAGGTGTTTTATGGCCGGCCGCCTGCCTGACGAATACTTGGGAATACTTGCTTATTGTATCTCATCATGTTGGACAGGATACTATCCCTTAGTCGACTTTTACGACAAAGGGAAAGGAAAGTAAATAAGAAAATATCTTCCTGCCATTATCCCACTCTATGTGGGGTCGGCACACACGGCGGTCTTACAGCATGATCCCATGATCCAAGGATCATGCTGTAAGAGTTTTGGCTAAGGTGTCAACCCTCCTTGGGAATACTTGCTTATTGTATCTCATTATGTTGGAGGGTACTATCTCTTAGTCGACTTTTACGACAAAGGGAAAGGAAAGTAAATAAGAAAGTATAATAAATTAAATTCATTATCATCAGCTTATAAAGTCCACTGCTGGACATAGGCCTCCCTTAATGAGCGCCATTGCGCCCTTCGGTTTTACGCATCCAGTCTCTGATGTGGTTATATGTATAATACATGCATAATATAGTAAAGAAACACTGATAATTTTAGAGGTTTCTAATGTGATGTCGTAAATAAACAAATTCTTTGAGCTTACATTGCAAACGCTGGCTGAACCCTACGAGATAGATCAAAATAATGTACTACAGTATTGTACACCTTAAAAAGGTCTACAAAAATGTCCGCGATACATGTCTATCCTCGTGCGAAGCCGGGGCGGGTCGCTAGTAAAGAATAAAGAATGTAAACCGGTTCTAAGTGATCCTTCGTATCAGGTAGCCGGTTGGGGCCTCACAGCGGCCAACGGCAAGCCTTCACCAGTGTTGCAAGTGGTGGACCTGCCCTACGTAGAAGTGGGTACTTGTATCAACAAATCCCCGCCAGACTTCCGCGAGTTCATCACCAGTGATAAGATCTGCGCTGGAACTCTGGACTGTAAGTACCCCGTACCCCCCCTACCCCGTACCCCGGTTGGTCCCAGCAATGCGAAATCTATTGTTCTATGAATTTTAAACTTCATACATTGAGTCCCAGGCAATGTAAGTCTTTTTTTATTTGAGTATTTCCTTCTCAATTAATGCTACGAGTTTTCGGCAGGTACAGTTAACGCAAAAAGCGGAAGACATTTTTAAATACTCTTTCTATGTTTTTGTTCCATCCAATCCATCCTAGGTTGCCTGGCAGAGATCGCTTTTAGCGATAAGGCCGCCAATTGAATATAATAAGAATGAAATCGCCAATGAAATAAGACATAAATCGGGACTGCAGACGGTCATCGAGAATTGCACGGCATCACCATCGACCTCATCAACACCACCTACAGCCTCAACATCATTGAGGATACTGGAACGCTGCTGCCAACATCCCAAGGTCCTCCTCCGATACTTCAAGGAGTTGTGCTGGCTGGGGGAGGGTTAGCAGGGGGATAATGCACAATACACCCCACCGCGGGACGTCAGTGCAGATCTTCGTTCCCCTAACCTTAATTAGAATTAGAAGGCCGCCAATTGTTTATACCATTATTTTTGTCTACTTTTGTTCAATGTTGTGTGGTAAACAACAAAGTGTTATCTTATCTTATCTTATCTTATCTTATCCTCAGCCAGCTCAGCGCTCTGCAAAGGCGACAGCGGCGGCGGTCTTGCCTTTAAAGAATCCATCCGTGGCATAGAACGGTACTACCTTCGCGGCGTCGTCTCCACAGCTGCGAACAGCGAGAACGCCTGCAACACTGACACATACACCAGTTTCACTTCTGTGACAAAACACGAGCACTTCATCAAGCAGTTCTGGAGCGAATCGTAAGCTTTTTTACAGTAATCCAAGGTAAGCAGTTGCTTACCACTTAAGTCATGTTTTGTGTTAGTATAACATCGTCTAAGAGCGAATATCATGCGATAGCATGCCTCGGTGGCGTGGCGGGCGATTGCTCGGCGGAGACGCAAGGCGCAGGTTCGATTCCCGCTACGGAAGAAATGTTTGCGTGTTCTGCAAATATTTCTTCCGGGTCTGGGTGTTGTGGCATGGTACTCGTAGTTTCTGATACCCGCGACACAGGGGATCCTAGTGTGGGGTCAGGACTATGTATGTGACTGTTGGGTGTTACTTATTTCTTCTACCCAGAGGCCAATTCAAATGCCAAGACGGTAGCTTCATAACAGCAGCAAACTACTGCGATGGCACGAGAGAGTGCGTGGACGGCTCCGACGAGACGGTGTGGGCGTGCGCCGCCAAGATCTGCTCCTCATACCTGTTCCAATGCAAATACGGAGCCTGCGTCGACCGAGGGGCCACTTGCAATGGGGTAAGTGAGATTACAGATTAACCCCAGAATACTCAAACGTGACTCAGTGTTTTTGAAATCCCGGAATCAAAACATGATTTTAATCATCCCCATTGTAAAGGAGGTATTATCAACTCTGTGTTACTTCACGCGCGAACATTAGGTAGGTAAATATACCCCAGAATACTCAAACGCGACTCAAGAGTTGAGCACGTCTCAAGTCACGGTTGACATTTTTTGATGAAAATCTGTCAAAAACTCGTCACTTGAGACGTGCTCAACTCTGAGATGGTTGAGCACGTCTCAAGTCACGGTTGACATTTTTTGATGAAAATCTGTCAAAAACTCGTCACTTGAGACGTGCTCAGCTCTGAGATGCGTTTGAGTATTCTGGGGTTAGTGAGATTACCTATAGTGCTATTTGTAATTTGTAAAATCTTTTAATTAATCATACTAATATTATAAATTGGAAAGATTTTTTGTTTTTTTGTTTGTTTGTAACGAATAGGCTCCGAAACTACTGGACCGATTTCAAAAATTCTTTCACACATTCTTGTCATTTTTGATACTACCTAGGAGTCACTAAGTACAATTATAATATCCTATCTCTATCCGATTTAATTAATGTTAAATTAATCATAGTTATGAATGAAACCGCATGAAGCGCTCATGGCGTAGCTTGCTTAGACGTTCTTGATTGATCGTTGAAATTAAACAACGTTGTGCGCGGTCTCAATTGGGATGAGTGACCGCAAGTGGCATTACGAGCTGAGCGCTTCCGTGCTTCAGAGGGCACGTTAAATTGTCGGTCCCGGCTTTTAAGTCGTTAAGCCATGACGGAGGCTTTTAGGCGGCCTGAAAACTCCGTCACAAGAGCTGGCCACTAACTCATACGAACTCACTGAAATCTCAGGTGTCGGAGTGCGCAGATGGATCAGACGAAGAGAAGGAGTTGTGTGACAAACTTGGAATAACTCCAATCAGCTTCGTGTAAGTATCTACAACACCACAGCCAGAATGAGTAGCGAGGAACAGGCTGAGATGAGAATGAGAGAGAGAGAGCCAGAAGAAGAGAGATGTAAAGTGGATTAGTTATTTTTCTGCCGTGATAAGGGTGGCAGCCGTAATTGCATGTTTACTAGTTTCGAGAATATGGCGCATAAATCAAAATGTTTTTGTCAATTGCGTCTACAGAATTAACTTTTTACATCTGAAAAAATTGTTTTATAAAGAAAATATCCTTACACCCTTAGCACGGCAGTTTTGTCTTGCCGAACTTAGTCATACTTACAAGTAGAACAAGATGACAAGAAACCACTGCTATTTTTTGAGGAAATGATCCCTTTACAATCATATTTATAAAACGAGTTGGAGCAGTTGTAGTTTCTGATACCCACGACACAGGGAATCCTAGTGTGGGGTCAGGACTATGTATATGACTGTTGGATGTTATTTATTATTATTAAATATGCTGAAAATATATTCGATTGTATATTTCAGACCAAACGCCAATGAAACACTGGATACAAAGTACGGCAACGAATTCAGCGTTTCAAAACCCAACGAGTTATCATTGAATTTTCAACCGGGTAAGCTTACTTCTACTTCTGCTGTACATCTTCTTTCTACCATTCAGTCAGTCAAGCCTGCTAATACAAAGATTATATAAGCAGCTTCCGAGGTTGATAGACACTAGTGTTGCTTATCGATAGTCGACTATCGATAGTCGATAGTTTAGGCAAAACAAATAGAATCGATAGTTTATCGACAGTATCGCCACGTGTTACTATTATCGATAATATCGAAAGCGCTTTATGACCGATACTATTGAAAATGGCAATACTATCGATAGTTTTACGTTCAATAGTATCGATGGTATATAATACTATTGTGATTTCTAACAGTTTAAACAAAAAACAATCGATATTAATCATAGACTTACTTCTCTGCTGGACTGAAAGTAAAGAAAAAGCATAGAATGCGTCCAGCTGCTTCTCTCCCCGAGCATGTCGTAAAAGACGACTAAGGGATAGACCTCCCCAAAATGGTGGACCACCTATAATATGGGCGATGGGCTGATCACCTGTCACCATGGTTCACCATATCCATCTTGGGACTTTAAATCAGAAGTGGCTACAAGTTTCTGACTTGTGGCTCTGCCCACCACATTTAGGGAAATGGGTGTGATAATATACATACATACATGTAACCTGTGGGATGTTTTGTTTCTGTTTTAGGAACAGCATTGAGAGTTGATTACGAGAATTATTATCCGAAAGTCGAGGGGTGGTTCAAAGTACATCCTGGCGCCGCGGATTGGGAGACAGCGAATCTGATCTGCAAACACGAAGGTACATCCTCAAAGAATCTAAATATGTGAAACTAGCAGCCGCCCGCGGCTTTGCTCACGCGGTATCCAGATAAAAAGTACCCTATGTCCCATTCCAGCACACGTAGGTAGGTACCTACTATCCTCATTATTCATTATAATAGACGCTAATGAATGTAGTGTAATTTGACATTGACAGTTCCTTTTCCATTATGTTTTGTATCATCTATTACTAATCTGTGGTATCATCGCTGTCATATGTCAAAATAAAAGTATTCTATTTTTCATGAAAAACATGCCAAAAATAAAGAATTTACAGGTAATTATGACATCAACTAAATGAGAAAAATCGGCTCTTTAATTTGATATAGGTTATGTGCAGTTTTGGACCAAAAATTGATTCCAGGTTTTCATCCCTTTTCACCCCTTTAGAGGTTGAATTTTGAAAAATCCCTTCTTAGTACACCCCTACGTACCAAGGTTTACCTACACTGAAAATTTCAAGTCTCTACGTCCAGCGGTTTAGGCTGTGCGTTGTCTGTCAGTCAGTCAGTCAGTCAGTCAGTCAGTCAGTCAGGACAAAGATTCTTATAATATAAGATATAAGATTCTGATTGACTTACTACTGAGTGACAGACATAAGAGCAGAATTAAACATCGCCTTAACCATAAGTTTGACGACCTCGGTGGCGTGGCGGACGAGTGCTCGGCTGAGACGCAAGAGGCGCGAGTTTGATTCCCGCTACGGGAGAAATGTTTGTACGTTCTGCAAATATTTCTTCCGGGTCTGGGTGTTGTAGTATTATGTATTATAAGTATATATTAAAAAAAAGAGTATAGGTAGTATTCTATCAGCCATCTGGCTCCCATAGTACAAGCTTTGCTTAGTTTGGGGCTAGATGGCGCTGTGTCAAATGTCCACAAATATTCATTTATTTATTGCATTATTTGGTTTTCAGGGGCCGAGATAGCTACTCCCAGGAACGCAGACATGATGGCCATTATGAAGCAGCTGGTAGCCGCAGCGGTGCCCAAACACAAGATGTATTACGCCGGGGTCCGCCAGACATTTGGGTCCAGCGCCAATATTAATTTACAAGGTACCCTCTCCAACATGATGGACCATCTATATGGGCGATGGGCTGATCACCTGTCTCCATGGTTCACCATATCAATGGGACTAGATTTTTTATTATTGAGTGCTAGCTGCCGCCCGCGGCATCGCTCGCGTGGTATCCAAACAAAAAGTAGCCTATATGTTATTCCAGCACTCTTTGTCTATGTGTTTACATTTGACGGCCTCGGTGGCGTGGCGGGCGATTGCTCTGCTGAGACGCAAGAGGCGCGGCTTCGATTCCCGCTGCGGAAGAAATGTTTGCACGATCTGTAAATATTTGTTCCGGGTCTGGGTGTTGTGGTAGCATGGTACTCGTAGTTCCTGATACCCACGACACAGGGAATCCTAGTGTGGGGTCAGGACTATGTATGTGACTGTTGGGTGTTATTTATTATTATTATATTATATTATTTGCAGGTGTTCCAGTAGAACAAGTAGAGAACAACTGGCAAGTCGACTCAGCAGAGCAAACTCAATGCCTCGGGTACTCCAGCGAGGGGACGATATGGGATTACGAATGTAATGACCATCTACCGTACATCTGCTTCAAGAAGTTCTCAGCTACTGACGTAGTTAATGAATGCGGGACTGTTGATAGAGGTAACTGCTCTACTAAACGATTGTGATCTATAGTATTGACGACCTGGGTGGCGTGGATGGCGAGTCTCAACGCAAGAGGCGCGGCTTCGATTCCCGCTACGTGTCGTGGGTATCAGAAACTACGAGTACTATGGCACCACAACACCCGGACCCGGAAGAAATATTTGCAGAACATGCAAACATTTGTGGGAATCGAACTCGCGTCTCCTGCGTTTCCGCCGAGCAATCGCCCGCCGCGCCACCGAGGCCGTAGACTGTCGCATTCTTTGTTATTTACTCCCAGTCGAGAAGTTTTTGATTGTTAAGTCTTATTTCAGGATACAAGCTAGACCCTGCCACCGGCCATTGCTACAAACTCCATTCTGAGCTGGAGAACTGGGATCGGGCCCAGACAATCTGTCGTGCTGAAGGCGGGTACCTGGCCGTAGCCAACAGCGCGGCTGAGGCAAGGAGACTGAGTGAGATGAGTAGGACCTCTGTGGCTGTGGGCTTCCGGGAATGGGGGGGAGATGGGGCCTGGTGGACTGTTCAAGGTATAATAAATACAACAATGTAAAAAAATATATAATGCTACTTGTTACACGCGAGCAAGGCAGGAAGAAAGTGGATAGGTACCTTCAGTAGTACAACAAATATTGTGCGCCTCAGAAATTTTCGTTTATCTTCTGAAATACGATCTAACGCGATGATGATCCGGCCGTTTTCCCGTGGTCCTACTATTTTGTCCTACTAGTAGGACCACGAGGGAGACCAGTTTCTGTTCGTCCTACTATGACTTAATAGAGCTGTAATAATTTACCTTACTAATATTATAAACGCGAAAGTTTGTATGTATGGATGTTTGTTACTTTTTCAGGCAAAATCTACTGAACGGATTTGAATGAAACTTGGAATATACATAGGACATGTGCTGGAATAACATATAGGCAATTTTTTCCGGGTACCACGCGAGCGAAGCCGCGGGCGGCAGCTAGTATGTAATATAGAGATGTTACAATAATTATGTAGATACTTATTTTTTCTTAATGGTTGATCCGTTATTATTTTAATTGTTTATTGCGGACAAATTTTGTTTTCATACAAAGCACGAAGTTTGCGGACGCGCACAATATTTGTGGTACCACTGTACCTGCTGAAGTTTTTTCATAAAACATTATCTTCCTCAGGTCAAAGACTCACCGAGGCCGGTTTCAAAGACTGGTGTGCCACCTGCCCTAGTGGGAAGACTGCTAACTCTTGCGGAGCGCTCACCAACGGCAAACTGGAAGACATATCCTGTACCGAACCTCTTCCGTTCATCTGCGAGAAGACCACGGATTCCCTGACCAATAAGAAGGATGACAGCTGCCGGTCTACTGGCAGTCTTCCGTGCTCGAAGTGCAATGTCCCTTCAGCCTTTTAACTAGCTATAGTTTGACAAATAATTACATTTGCTTTGACATTTGCTGTGCCGCCATCTTTTGACATAAATTAAACAGTCATGTTGAATTTAACATCGTAGAGATATTCAAGAAGCCCATTGAAATAAATGATCGAACAAGTATTTGTTAAAAAAAACCCAACAACTGTTATATTAGTTTTTGAAACGTTTGAGAAGCCCATTGAAATATATTATCGAAGAAGTATTTATTAAAAAAAACCCAACAACTGTTATATTAGTTTTTGAAACGTTTGAGAAGCCCATTGAAATATATTATCGAAGAAGTCTTTATTAAAAAAAACCCAACAACTGTTATATTAGTTCTTGAAACGTGGACACTCACAGTGCGGCTAGTCCACCAGTTCAAAGTCGCTCAGCGAGTTATGGAAAGAGCTATGCTCGGAGTTTCTCTGAAGGATAGGATCCATCATCTTCCTGCCCTTATCCCACTCTATGTGGGGTCGGCACATGATCCTTGAATCATGCTGTAAAAGTTTTGGCTAAGGTGTTTTATGACCGGCCGCCTGCCTGACGTCAACCCTCCTTGGGAATACTTGCTTACTGTATCTCATCATGTTGGAGGATACTATCCCTTAGTCGACTTTACGACATGCTCGGGGAGAGAAGCAGCTGGACGCATTCTATGTTTTTTTCTTTACTCCCAGTCCAGCAGATATGTTATAGGATAGGATCCGTAATGATGTTATCCGACAGAGAACTAAAGTCACCGACATAGCTCAGAGAATTAGCAAACTGAAGTGGCAGTGGGCTGGTCATATCTGCCGAAGAACCGACAACCGTTGGGGTAAACGAGTTGAGTGGAGACCGCGACTCGGCAAACGTAGTGTAGGACGCCCTCCGGCTAGGTGGAGTGACGATCTGCGAAAGGCTGCTGGCAGAAACTGGATGCGTCGAGCCAAAGATAGGGCGCGATGGCGCTCATTAAGGGAGGCCTATGTCCAGCAATGGACTGCTATAGGCTGATGATGATAATGAAGTGCGAGTTGAATTCGCACACGAAGGGTTCCGTAAATAAATAAATATTCTTGTCTGAAGTCCCTTTTTATTTTATTTTTTGTTTTTATAGCTGCAATAAATACACGCTCTGTAGTCAACTCTACCTATTACGGCTCATGAGATACAGCCCGCTGACAGACGGACGGACGGACAGAGGAGGCTTAGTAAGAGGGTCCTCGGGTAATGTATCTAATAGGTACCTACTAGGGCGTGTAAAAACCGGGTTGTTTAAAAAAACCGGTTTTTCGGTTTTTATTTTTCAATAACCGGTTAAAAACCGGTTAACCGGTTATTTTTAATTTTTTTAATATAGATGTCTTAGGACAAAATAAAACCATAAATTTTAATAATAATGAACTTATTAACTTGTTAAAAGTTTATAAGTCATAAAATTCAACTACATGATGAATCAATCCTAATACATTCATGGACATAATTAGAGGAACGGAACAAAAAAGAGATAAATCGGAAATTAAACTTTTTTTTAGTAGTAAAATTATATTAAGTGCTTAAATAATTTTAGCATTTCGTTCGAATGAAAATAAAACTGATATCATCAAAAAACACAGGACTAATCAACAGAAATCTCAAAAATTATGTTTTGAAGAATTAACTCTTCAATCATCACATTGAAAATGTGATTGTGTTATGACATTACGGGGATTTTTGTCGAGTGTTTGGGCACATTCAGTATTTGGTGTTACCCCCTCTAGCTGTTAAAACTGCCTGCAATCTTCTCGGCATGCTTTTGATTAAGTTATCAATAAAATCTTGTTGTATTCGATTCCACTCTTCTTCCGAATCCTTTTGAGATTTCCTATATTAGTTGGTGCTGGATCCCGCTGTTTTATTTGTTTTCTGAGCTTATCCTAAACATGTTCGATGAGGTTTAAGTCTGGCGATCGTGCTGGCCACGGCAAAACGTTAATTTCGACCTCTCGAAGATACCCCCAAACTATCGCTGCAGTGTGGGGCCGCGCATTGTCCTGCATTAATTGAAAATTCTCTCCGATTAATGGGGCAAAGGGCATGATAATCGGTTCTAAGATGTCATTTACCGTCGTACCGACCGAGTCGCAGTCAGAGATCCATTGTCTACGATGTGCAACTCCGTGCGTGCCCCCATGCAAATGCCGCCCCATAACATGACTGACCCTCCACCATAACTCTCTTCCGACAATGTTACACTGAGCGTATCTTTCTCCGGGTCGTCTCCAAACTTTAACCCTTCTATCATCTGGCTTAGGACAAAATCAAGACTCATCAGTAAACAATATTTTCCCCCAGTCATCATCATTCCAGTTTTAGTATGAGCGAGCAAAGTTAGCCCGAGCTACTCGATGATCTATGGTAAGTAAGGGTCCTTTAGCTGGCAAGTACGTCTTTATTCCAGCTTCTTTAACTCCTGTCGAACGTCCTGGAGCGTAGATCTGACCTCAGAAGAAGTCAAAGTGCGATTTCTCAGAACACTGTTCACCATACACCGATCGTCTCTTGCTGAAGTGACTATTGCGACCTTGCCCTGCACGTCTAGTATACTCTCCAGTCTGCCGATAATGTCTAACAATTCGAAAGAAGACGGATTTGGAAACACGCAATATTTGAGCCACTCCTTTCTAACTGTGATCATTTTAATTAAAGAAACAGCTTTGGAAACCTGAGCTACGCTAAAATCTGGCATTATCACTTCAGGTATTCATTGATGTGTAAGAAGCACTACTATTGCGATACATTTTTGTGGAAAAATATGGAAAAAAGACAGAATTTTACGAAATTAATACGCATACGGCAACAAAATTATTCTAATAGACTAGTGAAAATAACAAATAAACTAGAACAATAAATGAAACTCTGAAACAAAAGACTATTGAAGTAATTCTTTTTTCAAATTAAATATTAAGATATTATGGCCAGTTTGTACGAAGAACTTTTTGTACATTATTTCAGTCTTTTTTTTCAATTAATGAAGCGTTTCTCTAAATAAGTCCATGAGTGTAATTCTGAACTGATCACAAAACAGTACTATCGCGTCTGACAAACAATTTGCCAGTTCGACCGCTGACCGCAGCGATGGAGGCGCCCAGTGCGCTCATGCAACGCCCCGCTTCCTTTGCTATCTTGCTCTGCTTAGCTAATAATAAGAGCTTATTTTCACTACGATATTCACTAACGACATTTTATGCGGTCCAAAGATAAAGTTTTCTGAGAAGTTTTTGTTTGTATTTTTGCAATTTTAACGCATTATGTTGTAATTTAATTAGGTAGATTGTTATGGTCGTTCTAAATAAAGTCTGCAAGGCGTCGTTTTAAATGAATTTGTCATTTATTACTCATTTGAAAAAAAAAACGAAAAACCGGTTATTTTGGCCCAAAAAACCGGTTAAAAACCGCCCTAAAATCAGCCGGTTAACCGGTTTTTCGGTTAATCGGTTAATCGGTTTACATGCCCTAGTACCTACTACTACTTTTAGATGGCAAACTTATTTCTTAGCGAAATGTCAGATTTATGAATATAATTGTATGTTGAAGTCTCGTTTAAGAATAGTTATTAAATAGTTCTGACTGCATTTTTTTTCTTTTTAAAATACTTAGACGTCTTTTGTAGGTACTTAGTTTTAATAGAATAATCTTTCAAAAGCTCAAATTGTTTTGGTATAGGTAGTAGGTACATTTTCTGTCCACAAATTTTTTACACCACTTTTCTTTATCCGTACAGTGTGATTCAAGAGATTATCCCCGTTTAAGTTCAGTCGTAGTTTAGTTTCAGTTTTGTCTATACGATGTAAGCCCGGTTTCAATATTCCATTAGCTGACGAACGGATTTATTGCCATAGAAAGGTTGTTATTATAGCAGAATCCTATGTGCATTGGGAAGGAACAAAATATAAAGGCGAATCGATTTGACGCATTAATATATTAACGCAAATACGCAATATTGTGCGTAAAAACAATGTTCCTATTGTAATGAACCATCCATCATCCGTTAGTTGAATATTTAACCTGCCCGGTTATATAATATTTTACTAACGGAGGTATTTGTAATCTTCAATCCAATACCTTCATTCTCCCCACTTCCTGTTCTACTTGTATGTGATCTTACCGTTTAAATCAATAAATAAAACAATTATAAGTAAATACAGAGTATTTTATTGTTTATCCTGCATCTTTATTTAATGGTTAGGTAAGTATATTTAATAATAGCATTTATCTCATTTGCTCTGGGCGCTCCCTGTAAGCAGAAAAACAGGAAAACTGGGCATATTACATTGGTACCTAGCCACAACTTCAAAACTTATGAACTAAGAAATAATACCAAATGAGGAATTCTTAAAATCTCACATATTCAGGCAAACTACACACCTTTGAGCTTACACATATTAAAAAAAGTATGAGCATGTCGTAAAAGTCGACTAAGGTATAGTATCCTCCTACATGATGAGATACAATAAGCAAGTATTCCTTAGGAGGGTTGACGTCAGGCAGGCGGCCGGTCATAAAACACCTTAGCCAAAACTCTCAACACAGCATGATCCAGGATCATGCTGTGCCGAACCCACATAGAGTGGGATAAGGGCAGGAAGATGATGATATTAAAAAAAAGTAAGTAGTTCCAATCACTCTTGTTCTGTACCTAAGTGGATACCAAGGCAAAGTACCTACAAATTAATACTCGTAGTTAGTAGTACTACCTGGGTATAAAGCTTAGATAGATTTCCAATTCGTATGCTACAAAATTATTCGGTCCCTGAAGAAGTGGGGGTAAAAACTCAGCTCGGTGGCGTTCTGGGTCTTATTATTTTGAAACACCATCATTTATCATTTTATGGTATTATGATTTGCTGTTCTGAGTTAAAATGACACATTTTTACGTCATGAGCATAATATTTCCGACCACTAGGTACCTATTGGTGTCAAACCATTCTGCCAGTAAGACCTAACAAGTCTTCTACTTTTTTCAAAGCATTCCGAAGTTCACATTATTTATTATGAGAAGAAAAAGTCAATTTACACTTTCATTTTCATAATCTTCTACTTAATTTTACTCGTAAAAAGTACCATGTAAGATACAAGGAAAACGAAGCCTGTCCGACCGCTTTTTGATTCAAAGTTCATGGACACTAATCATTGACTCTTGGTAGAGTCGGTAGCACAAAGCAGTCGTGTTTGGACGATTCTCATTTCAATATTCGTATCATTTTTATAAAAAACGTAGTTATAACTAAATATAAATGACTACAATGACGTAAGAACAATAAAAATATTCTTGTAGTAAATTTATAGTACCTAAATGTAGTTCCGTTGTGTTGTGGTTGAAATATGGCATTTTTTTTGTTGTTTATTCTTTCTGTGTCTAGTGCTGTGGTTTCTTCAGAGGGTAAAGTACCAAAGTTTTGTATACATAACATCTAAGACTTATTTATTTTATTCTAGTTAAAATTAAATAAGAAACAGGTAAGTTTAACGCGCAAATCGTTGTCAGGAAAACCCTTCGATCAAATAAACGGAAAATCAGAAAAATCCATCTAAGTTTTTTGGAAGCGATAAGAGATGGCAGCACTGTGAAGTGAAGTGCGGTCAAGCAACTGGTTGTTTACATTTATTTTTTAAAGACTTGTTTTAATGTTGTTAGATCCAGTTGTGTTTTTATCTGTTTTTAGTTATACTTCAGATACTTATTAATAATAAGATACTTACACCTGCAGGTTCAGTTATCTGAAAGGTACAGTCCAGTTACCTATATAAAAAGATACAGGTACTAAATAGGTTTAATTACATCTATATATTAATTGGCTTCATAGCTTCAGTTGGTAGTTAGCTCTGCCTATGTTGAAAATTACTCTGTGCTCTACCCAGGACAAACATTTATGTGATGAACACAGATTTATTTTTTCTGTGTGTAGGTGTTTTGTATTCTGTATTATGTATCTAAGTAGCCGAAGTACCCTATTCAGTCATCTTGTTCCCAGTTTACAAAGTTTGCTTAGTTTGAGACTAGATGGCGCTGTCTAGCAATATTTATGGTTCTAGGTCCACCCCACAGTAAGAAGGTTGTATGTTATATGCACAACTGGTCTAACTACAGAAAAGATCTGGGACAATTCAGCATTGAGGACATTGAACCTTCGCTATGCACCAACATCGTGTACTCCTTCGCAGCCCTGAACGAGACCACGAATACTATCAGGAGTGGAGGTAAAGAAACCCACGGCTGGTTTAAATCTTATACTAACATCATCAGATTCCTGCCCTTATCCCACTCTATGTGGGGTCGGCACAGCATGATGACATCGTTCATTAGTAGAATATTAGACGTGTCATTCGGGTGAAAGGTTTATTGTTGAAAGTCTCCACATTTTTGTTGCATTACATGTTCAGATGATTCTTTCCAAATGAGATATACCAGAAATTAATTTACTTATTTTAAGTTTTAAATTGTTTTAAAGAAGAAGACATATTGAGAGCACTGGTGGTCTAGTGGAACCTAGTGACCGCTTTCCGATCCTGGATGAAGGTCGTGGGTTCAAATCCAGTCGTACACCAATGGGTTTTTCAGTTCGAAAAAATTATGTGCGCTACTACTGTTAAATGGCGAAGGAAAACATGAGGGAACCGGCATGTCGTACCTACAACCTAAAAAGTTCAAAATATGTCAAGTGCACGAAAGGAGGCCTTGAGGCGCACTGTAAATTCTTTCACCACACTAGATCGAAAGAACTAGAGACTCGACTCGACAGATAGATAGAAACACGTATTATTAAAATGCTATATATTTATTTAAGTACACACAGTTACAAAGAAAAACTACAATAACATTAAAAACTTAAAGGTAATCGGTATAATAATAAGAAAAAAAAATGAGCTCAGTTTTCTATCTAAGTTCGCCTACAGATAGAAAACAGAGCTCAGATCACCGACCGCAGGTAAGCTCCCCAAAAGGCTGGCGACGTTACCTCGTTGGATAGCTATACTTATCCTTTGTCCGAGGTAAGCGCCAGCCCTTTGGTCAAATGTGATTATTTACATATTAGGTACATTCTGAACAAATTATATCATACGAACTTACTTACTTACTGAACAAATCGTTTTATTTATCACAGTTACAAAGACAAACTAACAAGTATAATAAATAACATTAAAAACTTTAGGGTAATCAGTATAATAATAATAATAATAAGAAATAAAAATGAGCTCAGTTTTTTATCTGAGTTCGCCTACAGATAGAAAACAGAGCTCAGATCACCGACCGCAGGTAAGCTCCCCAAAATTAATTACATAATGAACAAATTACATTCGACTTAACATTGTATATTCCACAGATCTATGGCAAGACCTAGAAACAGACTATGGGAAGGCGGGATACCGGCGCGTCACTGCTTTTAAAGAGAACTACCCGCATCTCAGGGTGACAATATCCCTTGGAGGCTGGGCTGAGGGCTCGGCTAAATACTCAGTAATGGCGTCCACGCCGGCCAACAGAAACACCTTCATACAGAGCGTCCTGGAGTTCCTCAAGTTGGTACACATCACACATCATCATCTTCCTGCCCTTGGAGGGGTCAGCACAACACAACATATTTTCTTCTTCCATTCGACGGTCTCGGTGGCGTGGCGGGCGATTGCTCGGCAGAGGCGCAAGAGGCGCGGATTCAATTCCCGCTGCGGAAGAAATGTTTGCATGTTCTGTAATTATTTCTTCCGGGTCTGGGTGTTGTGGTACCATGGTACTCGTAGTTTCTAATACCCACGACACAGGGAATCCTAGTGTGGGGTCAGGACTATGTATGTAACTGTTGGGTGTCTAAAACAAAGTAATAATAAAGATATCTAATACAAAGGTTGAACAACCGTTCCAGCTTATTAAGTTGCTCTTCCGTAGCATCTGCATAGCACACATCTGCATAATCAAGGATGGGGAGTAGAATGGAGTTGACAAGAGTGCATTTAGCAGAGAAGGGCAGAAAGTTTTGCATACGTTTTAAGGCATGCATTGAGCCAAACATTTTCCTACTGACTTCGGCGATGTGCTGCTCTCAAGATAAGTTTTCAGTAATGATTAGGCCAAGATTCCTCATATCAGAGCAGTAACCCAAGGGAACATCATTGTATTTATAACGTAAATGTTTCAGGCTACACAACTTCGATGGGTTGGACATGCACTGGAAATTCCCCACGCTAAGAGATGGAAAACCGTACGACAAAGCGAACTACGTACTACTGCTCAAGGTAAAGAGGTTTTTCATTTTCTTTCCACTCTGAAGCCACTTTAAAAGTCTCTGACGTTGACCTAATTAAAGCTATCATTCCATCACACTGTCATTCCACATATGAAAATGTATTTCCACCTTTGAAAATCGATTCGTTAAATTGTCGGTCCCGGCTTTTAAGTCGTTAAGCCATGAGGCCTTTAGGCGGCCTAAAAACTCCGTCACAAGAGCTTACTTAGCCAAAGGAATACACATACACCTCATTACCATCCTTCTTCGCAGTGTGGTAAAAAGAAACATTCGTTTACATTTCGACGACCTCGGTGGCGTGGCGGGTGAGTGCTCGGCTGAGACGCAAGAGGCGCGGGTTATATTCCCGCTACAGGAGAAATGTTTGTATGCTCTGCTTTTGTAAATATTTCTTCCGGGCCTGGGTGTTGTAGTATTATGTATTAACAAAAAGAAAAATAGTATATAAGTATTCTATCAGCCATTTGGTGCCCATAGCACAAGCTTAGCTTAGTTTGGGCCTAGATGGCGCTGTGTGAAATATCCACAATTATTTATCTGTCACATTCCACATTTAGCAATGGATTATTTGATTTTATGTTTCAGGAGCTAAAAGAAGCTTTCGCCCCCCACAAATACCTCCTAACAGCTGCCTTCGGGGCCGGCAAGTCGACTATGGAGGCAGCTTATGACCTGCCCAAGTTAAACCGCTATCTTGACTATATGCACCTACTAGCGTTTGACTACCACGGCGCCTGGGACGGTTCTGTGGGCTCCAACGCACCGATGAGGGGCACCGGCAGTAATGATATGAATAACCTGGTTAGTTGACCTTTAGTGCAGTTTGAGAGCACTGGTGGTCTAGTTGGTAGTGACCCCGCCTTCCGATCCTTAGGTCGTGGGTGCCCGGTCGTGTACCAATGGATTTTTCTGTGCGAAAAATTTATGTGCGCTATACCAGTACTCTCAAACGGTGAAGGAAAACATCGTGAGGAAACCCGCGGTTTAGTCAGCTCCGCACGTATTGACCATGTCTTTTCTGTGGACAAGGCCGACTAAGCTGAGAGGATGGAATAGGTGCTGGGCAAGCCTACTCCATCTTAATTCGTCCCGGGCACTACAGCGTCCCGTCTGTGAAGGTAAAAGTTGCCTCCTGACGCTGTATAAATCATCTACTATAGATGGTAAAAGGCCTTAATGACCTGTACCTAGTGCGTCTAGACAACAAAGATTCGTGAGATAACGTAGGAACTATTTTTCTTACTTTACAATCTTGTAACAAAATCTTTAGAGTTTGTTTAACCTACTTATCTTTATACTCTTTAAATCTTGTCTGGCATTCGTGTGGTATCCGCATAATATTGGCAAAATTAGCATGTTTTGATGTTTGTTTGTTTTTACGTGATCCTTTATTAGCATAATTTTGTTAAGCTACTTTTAAGCTAACCTTAACCTCAAAGTTGCAAGCGCATTCGCTAGTCCAAACGGCATTCGAGATAATTCAAATTGTCCGTGCAATTCATATAGTTTTCTTTGCTTTAGGAATTTTCAGTAAACTACATGATCAACAACGGCGTGTCTCCTGGCAAGATAATCCTGGGCCTCCCTTTCTTCGGGCGCACCTTCGAGCTGATAGACCCTGGCGTGAAGAGCATAGAGTTTGGGAAGACTCGCACTAAGAGTGTGGGCTTCCAAGGGCCTTTTACTGCGGAGAATGGACTTATGGGGTATAATGAGGTGAGATAACGATGAAACTCCCTACCATTATCATCATCATCATCCATAGTCCAACTTTACCCACAGCTGGCCATAGGGCTCTCTCTGTTTGTACCATCCATCACAATCTTGTGTCTTTGTTTCGTCCTACCATTGCCCACTGCTTTTTCAATTTCAAATTTCAATCAATTTGGATCGTCACCACGCCTCGCAAACGCAATGTGTCCTGCGTAACTCTACCTGAATTCTATTATGCAGTCCCCTGTATTAAGTACCATACTTTACCTAAATAAACATTTTATTTTCGTTGTATTCTTTAATGGATGAATCTAACGATGAGGTTTTCACAATGGTAATAACACTGACAATCGGCATATTTATAAGATACCTACATTTATTAGTATGTACGATTGTACGGAAGCCTTCGTGGACTCGCACTTTACCGGTTTTATTTGTCCAGATCTGCATGGAAACCAGCAAGATGACGTCCAACTGGTCGTATCACTGGGACGACCGCTCGGCCACCGCCTACATCCGTGACAAAGAACGAGTCATATGTTACGACAGCGGGAGATCCATTGCTATCAAAGTCAAGTAAGGTATTTTGGATTCTTCTCTTTTGTCTTTTAATTTTTCGTTTCTGTATTTATCATGTACGTTGTCAATAAATTATTTTCCTTCTTTCTTTTATTGTTTCAATGTTTATTTAAATAATGTTTTACTTATTTGTTTAAATTACTTTTCTCTGTTTGTTTATTGTCTTTGTAATTTTCTTGAGTAGACGATTTATACAGCGTCAGGAAGCAACTTTTACCTTCACAAACGGGACGCTATAGTGCCCGGGACGAATTAAAATGGAGTAGGCTTGTCCAGCACCTATTCCATCTTCTCAGCTTAATCGGCCTTGTCCACAGGAAAGACATAGTCAAAACGTGCGGAGCTGACTAAGCCGCGGGTTTCCTCACGATGTTTTCCTTCACCGTTTGAGAGTACTGGTATTACGCACAGAAAATCCATTGGTACACGACTCGATTTGAACCCACCATCTTAGGATCAGGAGGCGGGGTCACTACCAACTAGACCACCAGTGCTCTCTGTATGTTATGTACCAAATAAAAGATATTCTATTACAAATAATTAACTAATCTTGTCTAACTAACTTTTTGTCTGCCAATGCTGTGCATGCCTATAATTGGAGCACATTCTATAGTACTATTTTTTATTGTAAACATCCTTACCAGTTTTTTATTATGTGTTCTGTTGGCGTTGCCTAATAAATAAATAAATAAACTAATGTTCTTCAGAATGGCAGTAGACCGCGGTCTAGGCGGGCTCATGGTGTGGAGTCTGGATACAGATGACTTCCGCGGTCTGTGCGAATCAGAACGCGTGCCTTACGTAGACTTCACGGAGCGATACAACAAGCTGGTCGGCAACCCGAACCTATCTCGGGTTATAAGGTCTTTGAATCTGCCTGCAGGTACATAATCCTATCCTACCAATCATCATCAAAACCATCTTTCTGCCCTTATTCCACTCGGTAGGGTCGGCACAGCATAATCCTTGGATCATGCTGTAAGAGTTTTGGCTAAGGTGTTTTATGACCGGCCGCCTGTCTGACGTCAACCCTCCTTGGAAATTTTAGCAACAATATTATTTCTAAACAAAAACTCTTTCGTTACTGATTGACTTACAATCAAGGCACAGCCTAAACCATAAGTCTTAGAAGCTTGAAACTTGGAGGTAAGTTGGACGCTCTATTCCTCATTACCATAGCATCTGTCGAAAAGACCATATTTAGAGCCACAAGTAATCATAACTTGCAGTCACTCCTGATTCAAAGTCCCAAGATGGATATGGTGAACCATGGTGACAAGTGATCAGTCCATTGCCCATATAGATGGTCCATCATGATGGTGAGGATACTATCCCTTAGTTGACTTTTACGATATGCTCGGGGAGAGAAGCAGTTGGACGCATTCTATGTTTTTTCTCATTACTTCCAGTCCAGCAAAGATAATATTGGTAATAAACACTGATTTTTTTCCAGCCGAGACATCCACTAACACGGACTACTATGTCAACTCAAACGGAAGACTGTCTCTCCTCCTGCCTACAAGACAGATAGACAGCAACTACAACTTGCTTCGGATAGTCAATGAGGCCGCCTCGCTTGCGACGCAAGAGAAACTGATCCTTGACGCATTGGCGACGCAGTCAAACGACGTCGAGGAGGATACTGGTAAGAACAAAGATTCTACCTATATATAAAATTTATACGCTACTGTCTGACCACCCGCCCGATGGCCGAATGACATCGTGATAATAGCCGGGAATCAGTGGATAAAAACTCCGTCACTAGAATGAATGAAATGATTATGATGATGACTGTCTGACTGACAATCGAAGCCTCCTGCTTCAAGCACAGACGGACAGCAACTGCAACTTGCTAGTTATGCTGCAACTGCAAGTTAATGAAGCCGCCACTCGCGACGCAGGAGAAAGACATCCTAAGATGGGAATGGTGAACTATGGTGACAGGTGATCAGCCCATCGTCCATATAGGTAGTATATCATATTGGAGAGGATACTGTCCCTCAGTCGACTTTTACAACATGCTCGGGGAGAGAAGCAGCTGGGCACATTCTATGCTTTTTCTTTATTACCAGCCCAGCAGAAAAGTAATTTATGTAACATGATGGACCCAAATAGTAGTCTGAATAAATAATATTTGATTTGATTTGATTATAGGCCGACGGCCTCGGTGGCGAGGCGGGCGATTGCCCGGCAGAGACGCAAGAGGCACGGGTTCGATTCCCGCTGCGGAAGAAATGTTTGCATGATCCGTAAATATTTCTTCCGGGTCTGGGTGTTGTGGTACCATGGTACTCGTAGTTTCTGATACCCACGACACAGGGGATCCTAGTGTGGGGTCAGAACATTATGCATGCCAAAAGATAATTTGCATGCCCAAGATTCTGGTAGGACATAGATTGGACTGATGTATTCTTAAGACCATATTAGTATCACATGTGTTCGTGCAAAAACATCATTTATCATTTATGTTTTTTATGTTTATTGTACGTTTTCCCAGGTACACGCGGATTCAGAGGCGACTACACATACAACGCACAAGTAGGGTACTGGTTCAAGGAACACTCGCTGCCTGCAGACTGGCACACTGCGAGAATTCAGTGTCATTATGAAGGTTAGAACATTTGTTAGTACGAATAATGCATTCATCTTCCTCCTGCCCTTATCCCACTCTATGCGGGGTCGGCACAGCATGTTCCTTGAATCTTGCTGTAAGAGTTTTGGCTAAGGTGTTTTATGACCGGCCGCCTGCCTGACGTCAACCCTCCTTGGGAATACTTGCTTATTGTATCTCATCATGTTGGAGGATACTATCCCTTAGTCGACTTTTACGACATGCTCGGGGAGAGAAGCAGCTGGACGCATTCTATGTTGTTACTTTACTCCCAGTCCAGCGAAGAAGTAAGTACGAATAATGCATTTTAATTTATACAGCGTCAGGAGGCAACTTTTTACCTTCACAAACGGGATGCTGTAATGCCCGGGACGAATTAAGATGGAGTAGGCTTGCCCAGCACCTATACCATCCTCTCAGCTTAGTCGGCCTTGTCCACAGGTAAGACATGGTCAATACGTGCGGAGCTGACTAAGCCGCGGGTTATTAAGTTATTAAAAACATAACAAGGTTTGGAAATTCCATAATATGCTTGTGTTAGGAGAAACCGCTCATAAATAACAGGTTTTTTATTTGTTCCAGAGTGTACCTATTAAACATTTATATGTTTCCTGAAGCGCTCATAAGAGTCTGTTTCAGATCTTTTGGGTTAGAAATTAATAGATATATTTATACTCTTTCTCCTTTGTTGATACAAAAACCTGTCTTCCTCAGGTGGTGTGTTGGCGTCCCCCTTGAACGAGGACATTGTGTCCGTCTTGAGCAAAAGAGCAGCTGATGCAAAGTTTCAGCTTTATTTCTCAGGAGTTCACCAGACATTTGGGAATGGCGTCTACACATCCGTAGAAGGTTTTATTTATTTTATTTAAAATACTCAAACCCGACTCAGAGTTGAGCACGTCTCAACTCATGGTTTTTTTGACAGTTTCTGATAAAAATCTGTCAAAAAAAATAGTCATTTGAGACGTGCTCAACTTTGAGATGCGTTTAAGTATTCGGTTAGGCTCTTGTGCACCTGACACAAGGGTGGATGGGTGATATGACGATGATTTAACCTTCAGGAGTTCCTCTGGAAAAGCTGTTCATCAGCAAATGGAACGATAACAAGTCTTCTAACAAACACGAGCAATGCCTGGCCTTCACCAGCGATGGCGTCCAGGACCACAGCTGTGATGAGAAACTACCGTACATCTGCTACAGGAAGTACTGTGATGACGACCGTATCACCAATTGTGGGACTATTGATAAAGGTACGGTTACATACAATTGGCACCTTTACAGGATCCCACAAATTGTGGGGCCAATAGAAAAACTACTAAGGCCTTTTACCATCTATAGTAGATGATTTATACAGCGTCAGGAGGCAACTTTTACCTTCACAAACGGGACGCTGTAGCGCCCGGGACGAATTAAGATGGAGTAGGCTTGCTTAGCACCTATTCCATCCCCTCAGCTTAGTCGGCCTTGTCCACAGGAAGGACATGGTCAATACGTGCGGAGCTGACTAAGCCGCAGGTTTCCTCACCACGTTTTCCTTTACCGTTTGAGAGTACTGGTATAGCGCACATAAATTTTTCGCACAGAAAAATCCATTGGTACACGACAGGATTTGTACCCACGACCTTAGGATCGGAAGGCGGGGTCACTACCAACTAAACCACCAGTACTCTGCCAGCGAAGAAGTTATTACATAAATCAAGTTATTCTATTTATTTTGTATATGTAACAGCATATAAGTTAGATGCTTCGACCGGGCACTGCTACAAGCTTCATACAGACCCGCTGATATGGCCGCGCGCTCTTCAAGCCTGTGGAGCTGAAGGCGGCTACCTCGCAATCGTCAACAGCGCAGCAGAAGCCGCCCTTTTCTCCGACCTTGCCCGTGCCTACCCCGCGGACAACGTGGCACTAGGCTTCCGTCAGTGGGGACAAATCAACTCCTGGTGGACTGTTCTAGGTGAGACCAGCATCTTTGTTCCGTATTAGCTGCCGCCCGCGGCTTCGCTTGCGTGGTACCTGGATTAAAAATTGTTGAAGCGCTCGTGGCGTAGCTTGCTTAGGCATTCTCGATTGATCGTTAAAGTTAAGCAACGATGTGCGTGATCACAATTGGGATGGATGATCGCAAGTGGCATTGTGAGCTGAGCGTTTCCGTGCTTCGGAGGGCACGTTAAACAGTTGGTCCCGGCTTTTAAGTCGTTAAATCATGACGGAGGCCTTTAGGCGGCCTAAAAACTTCGTCACTAGCTCATACGAACATACATACATTGTTTCAGGCGGATCCTTAGAAGCATCAGGCTACGAAAAGTGGTGTGCTGGCTGCCCAGAATATAAACAGCATCCAACAAGACCTGCCAGCCGCCAGGCCTGCGGGGGGCTTGTGGGAAACATGCTGGACGACGTATGGTGCGACGAGCCCTACGCGTTCATATGCGAGAAGGACAGAAATACTCTCACTAACGCAACAGGGGTGGGGTGTCAATCACAAGGCGGTTTACCCTTCCTGACGTGTTAAAAATAAACAAAAGATTTAAATAAAGAATTCATTTATTTGCAGCAAAAACTTAGTAGTTGTACCTACTTAAAATCATTAAAGTAACAATAATTTATGGTCAGTACTCTTTGGTACCTACCTACCATTCAGAGGCCTTATGCCTGGCAAGCTGGACGACATAATGGTGTAACGTGCCCTTGCGAATAGAGAGAAATACGCTCACGGACATGACCCGGATGGGGTGTCAATTATACGGCGGTTTACCCTGACGTGTTATGAATGAAAAATAAATAACTTATATTTCTTTTTTTTGTGTGCGTTTTATATGCAATCAGTTTTTGAACTATGAGCAAATGTTTTCTGGGTTTGGTGTGTATATTTCTAAAGAATTAATTTATTTGCAGCAAAAAATGGTTGGTAGAATGGTAGATTTACCAATGCACACATTTCTGTAAAGCGTATCTGTAGTTGACAGTGACATTAGTAAGAATAGACATAGACATACAAACTATATGATACTCTATGGAACAAAAATGGAGCGAATTGTTCTTAAATGTTAGATGTGTTGTGTAAGTACCTAATTTATAACACTTGATTTACTACGTTTTCTACAAGAGTTTTATAAGTACGTTCAAACTTTTTCCACCTTGCATCCCTATCGCGAAACTGTTTTGTAGATACAAATGAGGAACATCGATATGCTCGATGCCGAGGAATTAGGTTTCTACCTCGAACCAATTTATTTTACCCTGCAAGGGACATACCTAGTAACTTTCTACTTTTAATTTGTCTGTTGCATCGAGCATTTAACTGATCGATGGTCTGTTGTCTTTGTTTATTAATTCGATTGCTAATAAACATACCTACTCTCATTATAGTTATTTTTAAGTTGGCAACATTGACATTTGACATTTCTTTGAGTTCAAATCTCAGAACAATAAATGTTCAAATTCAGTCAAATAATTACTTATTTTTGATAAAATAAAAAAGGCACGAAACCTAAATTTCCGGCGGTAAGCGTCCTTCCGGCCAGACTCATGGTGAACAGCGTAAATAATAGTCAGGTGGACAAAAGCTTCTTACAAAGATTTATTTATAGTTTTCACAAGGTTTTGTTCGCTAATACAATTATTCATCAAGTATAGTATTTTTACATCGTAAACTTCATTAAACCAAAACCCAATCCCTATTCTGCCGTCATAAGATAAAAGGACGTTTCTACATAAATTCCGAAATGGAGAAAAAATACTGGTAGATGAGTCTTTTTTTACAGATTCCGATGATGTAAATAACATAAATAACACCCAACAGTCACATACATAGTCCTGACCCCACACTAGGATTCCCTGTGTCGTGGATATCAGAAACTACGAGTACCACGGTACCACAACACCCACACCCGGAAGAAATATTTACAGATCATGCAAACATTTCTTCCGCAGCGGGAATCGAACCCGCGCCTTGCGTCTCTGCCGAGCAATAGCCCGCCACGCCGAGGCCGTCAGTATATCTCAATTATGAAAAATTCAAATACGTCTTTTTTCCTTATGACGGCAGTATTATTTCCTCTACAAATCACTGACGTACTGCTTGATGAAGCCCTCATGCTTCTGCACATGTGTGAAGCTGGCGTATGTTTCGAGGCTACATAACGCTTCAGCGTCCACGATAGGGGCTGCGGACACTATTCCTCGGAGGTAGTAACGTTCTACGCCTGTGCGGTCTACTGCTGGGAAGACGAGTCCGCCTCCTGTGTCGCCTTTGCATAGCGCCGTGTCATCTAACAACACATTTTGATAAAGAACTTGGCTCACACCTCAGACCAAATAAAAAGAAGACGCCGCGCCGCGAACAACAAAAGTGAAGCCACCTTTTTATCTGTGTGTGTCGGTTTTAAGGTTGTGTGTTCCAAGTAACCTAAATTCATAGTATAATAATTAAGAAACGATGCTATTTGAAGTGAAAAGTGATTCCGTGTGACTTTTTATATGGTTTGCTGCTGTTTTTACAAGTTTTCACTGCACAGGAAGGCATAATTCTATTTTTAAATTTTAAGTTTACTAGACGACTACTCGAGAGCGATGAGCATGGTTTTAGTGTAGGTGTGTGCGTGAGCGTGTATGTTTACTTGCAGGAGCACGGTTTTTTGTGTGGCTTCACTTATGTTGTTCGCGGCGCGGCATGTCGTAAAAGTCGACTAAGGGATAGTATCCTCCATATTATCCCTTAGTCGACTTTTACGACATGCTCGGGGAGAGAAGCAGCTGGACGCATTCTATCCCAGTCCAACGAAGAAGTATGAACCAATAAATGTATTTTCTTTCTTTTCTTTCACACTGGTCCGAAAGAACTAGTGACACGGCTAGATGGAGAGTGATTTAAATGCGAGAATGAAAGGTACTACTCTTACTGGTGAGAGTGCCAGCGCATATCTTGTCGCTGGTCGTGAACTCGAGGAAGCTGGGCGGGTAGTCAGATATGCAGGTGGCAACGTCGATGTAGGGCAGTTCCACCACCTGCAGAGTTGGCGATGGCTTGCCGTTCTTCGTGGTCAGGCCCCAGCCGGCTACCTGCGAAGTTAGTACAATGTTTAGCTATACATACCGTTTAAGATACCATCTAAATCAGCCTATACAAGTCCACCGTTGGACAAATCCATCCTTACCATTCTGCACGATCAGATTAAACAACAACGAACGAAAAGACGGCGCGCCGCGATCAACAACAGTGAAGCCACCTTTTTATCTACCTATGTGTGTGTCTCGAAGGTTTTGAGGTTCTGTGTACCAAGTAACCTAAAATTCATAGTATAATAATTAAGAAACGATGTTATTTGAAGTACTTACAAGTGAAAAGTGATTCCGTGAGACTTTATAAGTGATTCGTTGCTGTTTTTAGAAGTTTTCACTACACAGAAAGATAGATAATTTTAAAAAGATCTTAAAAATAGATAATTCTATTTTTAAGACTCGTGATGTACTAAGAGCGATGAGCATGGTTCTAGTGTAGATGTGTGCGTGAGCGTGTATGTTTACTTGCAGGAGCACGGTTTTATGTGGCTTCACTTTTGTTGTTCGCGGCGCGCTGTCTTTCCTTTTATTTGGTCGGAGGTCGGATACTATCATTACGGATATTATCCTTTAGACTCTAAAGGATAATATCCTGAAAGAGCTATGCTTGGAGTTTCTCTAAAGTTTAGAGAAACTCCAAGCATAGCTCTTTCAGTAGCTCACTTAACGACTATGAACTAGCCGTACTGTGAGTGTCCAAGACCAGTAGTGTCTTACTTTCCCCTTGTTCCCAGGCTGTAGTTGCCGCTGGTCGAAGTTAACGTCGAAGTCTACGCACACGGGCCGGATGAAAGGCTTGTATTCGAAGGGCGTGGAGACGATGAGTACGGCTATATCGTCCTGGAAGTTCGTGTTTGAGCCGCTGAAACGCGGTGGTATATGAATCTTCTTCACCTGGAATTTGAATACCTAATAATAGGTGGTCTACAGTACTGACCTAGTGAAGAAGATAGACAGATAGATAGATACATACATACATATAATCACGCCCGTATCCCTAACGGGGTGGGCAGAGCCACGAGTAATCATAAGAAAACTTGCAGCCACTTCTGATCCAAGAGCTCCAAGATGGATTATGGTGAATCATGGTGACAGGTGATCAGCCCATCGCCCATATAGATTCATCATGTTGGAGGATACTATCCCTTAGTCGACTCTTACGACATGCTCGGGGAGAGAAGCAGCTGGACGCATTCTATGTTTTTTCTTTACTCCCAGTCCAGCAGAGAAGTAAGAGATAGATAGATATATTATTTATTTGACACACAAGACACAGCACAGACAGAATGACATAAACAATAGAAGGAAAGAAAAAGCAAGAAGCACAATAATAGTAAAAATAAGAACGTAGGTAGCAGAACGCAGTAACTAGCATTTTCGTCAAAAATTACTTAGACTTACCCCCGAATACTCAAACGCATCTTAAAGTTGAGCACGTCTCAAATGACTTTTTTTTAACAGATTTTCATCAGAAACTGTCAAAAAACTCTGAGTCGCGTTTGAGTATTCGGGGGACATACTCGGAATCACCTAACAAAATAAAACATTCTGTTCTCACTCACGCATCAGAACATGAAGTATTTATCTTGGATCTTTGAATCCGGAGTGGCTGCAATTCGTATAATTACTTGTGGCACGGGCGTAGCTAGGGAGAGGGTTTTGGGGGTTCAAACCCCCCGAAAAGTTCAGAACTATCATTCATAGAATTAAAATAAGAACAGGCGTACGGCATATCTCATTGATTATATTACTTACATCAGATTTTTGAGCGCCGTCGTCCTTTGGCCAGTTCCACAGCCGGTACAGTTTACCGACGGCCACAGCATACTGAGAAGCTGGTAGGATTTCCGATGTCACACTATCGTAGAAACAATGGGCAGCTGGAAATATTACAACAGCTATAAGTAACAACGCCAAACACTGAACATTTAAGTTGTACTACAGAAAAATTAACGTTGAAATTCGACGTCGTACAAAGGTCGTGGACGTGGGTATGCGGATCGCGAGACTGAAGTGGAGATGGGCAGGGCACTTGGCTAGAAGGGACGACGGAAGATGGACGAAGGCGGTCACTGAATGGTGGCCCCGAGACGCTCGACGGCCAAGAGGCAGACCACCCGCCCGATGGTCGAATGACGTCGTGAACAAAGCCGGGAGTCATTGGATGAAATTCGCGAGGGATCGGAGAGAATGGCTTAATAAAGAGGAGGCCTATGCCCAGCAGTGGGCGGAGACGGGCTGAAATGATGATGATGATGACAGAAAAATGGTACTTAATACAGGTCACACGACTTAAAAGGAGAGATCCCAAACCATGTATTTTACACACTTGTAATCTTATCTTACTTAGGTATATTATAAATGCGAAAGTTTGTGAGTTTGGATGTTTGTGCCTCAATCACGCCTAAACGGCTGAACGCTAGCGAAGACGCGGGCGGCAGCTAGTGAAGAATGTTGTTTCGATGATTGACGGCCTCGGTGGCGTGGCGGGCGATTGCTCGGCAGAGACGCAAGAGGCGCGGCTTCGATTCCCGCTGAGGAAGAAATGTTTGCATGTTGTGTAAATATGTCTTCCGGGTCTGGGTGTTGTGACATAGTACCTGTGGTGGACTGTATGTGGTTTCTTCTCCAATTAAACACTTTTCTTCCAAATATCCTTTATTCCAACTTGTTCTCTTAGAACTAGGTACTTAGTATCACTGTGCTTTGTAACTGTATTCGAACTGTCTTCGAACTGAACTCGAACTGAACTCGAACTGAACTCGAACTGAACTCGAACTGAACTCGAACTGAACTGTGTCGGTACAAATTTCGCGCTATATTTATAGTTCGACCCCTACAAATAAATCTGCTCTCTGATTGGCTGACCAATAAGAAGCGAGAAATTTCAACCAATCAGAGAGCTCCATTCGAGGCGTGACCGTATAGAGTCGGCTATCTATCTCTGTCTAACCTTTCCAGAATGTTCTATACCTACTTATTATTCTATATCTGTAGAACACTATCGATTATTCTAGAACTATGTCGATATCTCGTCGTGTCCAGAACATCCTCCCCCCGGCGTAGCTCGCGTAGCCTCTTCTTTTACTAACACGACGAGTTTGCTGGTCGGTCGCTTGAAGACGCCAGTCTTCGTCCGGACATCTGCCACCCGTACGCCTCCGTCTGGTCCCTGGTAGGTGCGCTCGACGATTCCCATTGGCCAAACGTTTCGAGGTAAGGTATGGTCCACGACGACAACTATGTCTCCTTTCTGCAGTGATCTCCTGTTGTTCATAGGCTCGCCGCGAGGTACTAATGTAGGCAGGTATTCTCGAAGCCAGCGCCGCCAAAAGTGGTCAGCAAGCGCCTGACTTATCCTCCATGTTCGCCGATCTGCCTCGCTGCATGGCCCAGTGGTAGGTAGGCCGTCGGATGAACCCAACAGAAAATGGTTCGGAGTCAATGCTTCGGGCTCCTCAGGGTTCACACTGACGTGCGTAAGTGGCCTCGCGTTGACGGAGAATTCTGCTTCAGTCAGGAGGGTGTTCAGCACTTCTTCAGGTGGTTCTTTTTCTCTCAAAGTGGCGGCTAGTGCTACTTTGATTGACCGCACCAGTCGCTCCCAGGCTCCCCCCTGGTTTGGTGCGGCAGGAGGTATGAAACGCCATTCCATCCGATGCAGCTGTCCTTCATCTCGCAGTGCTGGTGCCCATTCCGCGTAAGCAGCCTGCAGTTCTTTGTCTGCACCTCGGAAGTTCGTTGCGTTGTCGGACATCATGATACGGGGCCAGCCTCGTCGTGCAGCCATTCTTCTCAGTGCCATGATTGCAGAGTTGATGGAAAGCGTTGGAACAACCTCTATGTGTACGGCTCGCGTGTTAAGACACGTATAGAGTGCTCCCCATCTCTTCTCCCGGCGCCGTCCAATCTTCACCATCATGGGCCCAAAGTAGTCAGTGCCACAATAGCTGAACGGCCGTTGAAATGGCTCGAGGCGGATTCTTGGCAAGTCTCCCGTAGCTGGTGGTTGAGGTTTCATCTTCCGTACTTGGCAGAGTCTGCATTCCTTCTCAATGCCACGTACTGTCGGTCGCAGATGAATCACCCAATATTTCTGTCTCAGGTCGTTCGTCACGCGCTCCCTGTTAGCGTGACCAGCTGCGCAGTGTTCTCGCAGGACGATGAGTCTTGTGATGTGGTGGCGGCCGTCCAGGATCACAGGCCGCTTCATCTCAATCGGTGCGTCGGCGGCTCCAATTCGTCCTCGTACTCGCAGTATACCCTTTTCCAGGATCGGGTCCAATCGGAACAATCGACTCGATTTCGTGATTGGACGAGACATTCTAATTCGGTGCAGCTCGTCTGGGAAGCTCTCCCTTTGTGCACGACGAATTAGCGCACGTTCTGCCTCTTCAATGTGTCGATACTCCATGTTCGTGGCGCGTCGTCGACATCTCTCGATGAAGAAGAGTACCCGTGCTGTAGCTCTTACTAATGTCTCGTACTTGGAGAAGCGTGATGGGTCTGGCAGCCATTCGTTCTCCGTCTTGTCTTCTTCCACTCGCGTATGCAGAACTTCCTCCTCGTGGTCGCTGTCGGATGTTTCCTTCGGCCACTCGTGCTCTGGGCGATGAAGGAAATCCGGCCCTCGGAACCATCGATCTTCTGCCTTTATGCGTGTGTTCGTCAGCCTTGTCGCGTCGTCTGCCGTATTCTCGCTGGTCGGTATCCACTTCCAGTCTTCTTTCTGGGTGAGTTCAGATAATTCTCCTAGACGATGCGCGACGTAGGGCGTATATCTGCGTGCATCGTGCCGTATCCAGTGTATAACTGTCATCGAATCACTCCAGTAGATGGTTCTCTGGACTACGACACGATGTTCCTTTTTGATGGCGTCGGCCAACTTCGCTCCGATTACTGCAGCTTGTAGCTCTAGGCGTGGGATTGTTTGCGCTTTCTTTGGAGCAACCTTTGACTTGGCAGCGATGAGGCGAACGCTGAAGCTTCCGTCTGATTTCGTGCTTCGCCAGTATGCCACGGCAGAGTAGGCTTGTTCGCTGGCGTCGCATAGCACGTGTAGCTCCAGGTCGGTGTTGTCTTGAATCGCGTAGTGTCGCTCCAACCGAAGATTAGTCAGGTCATTCAGTTGTTCCAACCATGCGGCAAACAGTTTGTTTTCTTCTTCTGGAATCGGTTCATCCCAGGCCATCTTGATGCGCCATAGATTCTGCAGTATAATCTTTGCTCGTATCGTGTAGTGACTCAGCAGTCCAAGCGGATCATATATGGACATTACCGCGCTGAGTGCTTCTCTTTTTGTCGGTGCACGGACTCGTGCACGTACTTCGGCGGGAACTCTATTCATGGAGGTGTTGAATCCTAGTTCATCTCGTTCAGCGTTCCAATAGAGTCCAAGGATCTTGTTCTCTGATCCCTTTCCGTCGAATTGCGTCGGCGTCGTAGCTCGTAGTTCTGCCGGTACGTCCTCCAGTACGTAGTCCTCATTGCTGTTCCATCCTCGTAGCGTGAATCCAGCAACCGCGTGTACTGTGCGTAGCTCTGCGACGGCTCGACGGGCTTCCACGTTGTCATCGTAACTTACTACCAAGTCGTCCATGTAGTGGCTTCTGGTGATGGCTTCGCAGGCGAGAGAGTGAGTGTGAGCATATATCCTCGCGTTGTGATTTCGCACGAAATGCGCCATGAATGGGGAACTCGCTGCGCCGAATATCATGCTTGTCATCTTGAATCTTTCAGGACTCTTCTCTCTCTCGTTGCCTCTCCACAAGAGTTGTTGCGCCGGTTGGTCTTCTGGGCGAATCTTGATTTGAAGAAACATTTCCTGTATGTCAGCCGTAATCGCGATTCGTTTTTCTCTGAATCTGTACAGGATGCCTGGCAGGGACATCAGGAGATCGGGTCCCTCCAGCAGATGGTCGTTCAGGCTGACTCCATGGCTCTTCGCTGCTGCGTCGAAGACAAGCCTTATCTTCCCGGGCTTGTTGGGGTTGCGAACTGCGAAGTGAGGCAAGTACCAGCAGACGTTGCTAGACTCCTCCGATCCATCGCATGGCTCCGCGTATCGCTTCTGCAGCAGGTTCTCTATCTGCTTCGTATACTCTTCGGCGAAGACTTGGTCAGCGTCCATCTTCCTCTCTATGCTTTGAAGACGACGAAGTGCCATATTGTAGCTCTGAGGTAGCTTCGTGTCTTCCTTCTCCCATGGTAATCCAACTTCATACCCTTGGTCAACCTTCTTGATTGTCTGCTCGACGATCTTTGTAGCCCGGAGATCTCGTTCACTCGTCCGTGGCTTTTGGTTGATACCAACTGCTTCAATGCTGAAATGCTTCTCTATCAGCTCATGCAGTTCCTGGTTCTGCCTTTCAATGGCTTCAGGTGTATAGATATGCAGTGCGCTATCTTGGCTCGCGACGATGCTTCGTGGTACGGTTCCGTGGATGACCCAACCCAGCTGTGTTCTCGATGCTGCTGGTTGATTTGCTTTTCCAACTCGTAGCTCCTGTGAGACTATATATTCCCAATGGTCGGCTCCAATCAGGATCCCAGGATGTGATGACTCATAGCAAACTTCATCCCGTCGTAAGTCTCTCAGATGATCTTGATCCAACAGCGATGCCGGAATTGATTGTTTCAGCAGCTTCATGTTCTTGATGGTGCGTGCCCGAAGTGAGTGCAGCTTATTATCTTTGCTCTTCAGTTGCACGGTGACAAGTTGGCTTCCATTCTCGCGTTGCGTAGTGTTGACTCCTCGCATTCGTAGTGGCAGTGAAGGTCCCTCTGCTCCGATAGTTCGTGCCAGCTCTTCATCAATCAGAGTGACTGTAGCTCCTTCATCCAAGAGAGCGAGTGTATCGGTCTCCCCCCGTGGTCCGACGACGGTTACTGGACACATCTTCAGTAGTACTGCCTTGTTGTTCGGGCCAGCGTTAGCTACTGTCATGACCGTCTCGACTGGGCTTGATCCGTCTTCTTTCCTCTCTTGATGCAGAGTCTGATGATGTTTTCGCGAACATTGATTCACGCCACACGATGTTGCTTTGCAGTAGATGTTTCGATGCTTCTTCACTACACACTTGAAGCACAACTTGTTTTTCTTCACATGCTCCCATCGCTCATCAACTGTCATTGCCTTATACTTGGGGCAATCCGTCAGCTGGTGCGCCTTCTCGCAGCATGAGCATTTTTCCTCTGTTTCAGCGGGTTCTTCGGTGGTGTTGTACACGGCGTTCGACTTTTTCCTGAATGCTGTGTTCACTTTCGGCGTATATTCCTTCTTGCTGGCAGTCAATGGTGCATAGCTGTACTGCAGGGCTCGGTCCGCTTCACGCATAAGGAACTGTGACAGCAATACGATCTCTGGCTCGATCGATACTTGTTCACTTGCGTAGTCACACCAACGTGAGCGCATGTGCGGGCTCAGCTTGTCCAATGTTTCCCTCACCAGCATCGGATTGTGCAGGTAGCCTCGATTCCTGATGTGATTCAATATACAGACCGCGTTCTGCAGCTTGATGGCGAATGCGTTGAGCTCTATTGCCGATGGTCCAGGCTTCGGCAATTTTCTCAGGTCTTCAATGGCTCGGTCGACGATGATTTCCGGTCTCCCGAAGCTTTGTTCCAGTGTCTTCATGATCTTTTCTGGATCGCATGCTGTGTATAAGAGTGAAGCAACTGCTTCCCTTGCTTCCCCTTTAAGACTGCTTCTCAGCCTTAGGAGGTTCTCAGCCGGTGTCAGCTTGTAGGTTTTCGTAGAGTCTTCGAAGGCAGCTTTGAAGGGCAGCCACTCGTTCGTTGAACCGGAGAAGGCGTGCAGGTCTTGACACTTTATCCTTGGTCTTGCTAGCTTCTCTATTGCGTCAGCTAGTGCGTCGACGTTGGCAGAACTCTTAGCTCTGACCGGCGTTGTCGATCTATCCCTGACGTTGAATCGGATGTTCTTCTCGGTTCTTGTATAAGTGTCGCTTTTTTCTCCTCCAGTTGCTGTCTGTAGCCATTCCTTGACTCTCTCGCTTTTTTCCGGTAAGTCCTCTTCATGGATGCTCCTCTCTTCGTCTTCTAATTGTGCTAAATCAACAGCCAATCTCTTTTTGACGAGTTCAGCTTCCATCTGGAATTCCTTACGCTTGAGTTCAGCTTCCACCTGGAATTCCTTACGCTTGAGTTCAGCCAGCTTCTCTTCTGCCGCTAGTTCCGCCATCCGTGCCCTGGTAGCCGTGCTCCCGTTTGATCGTAGAGAGCGCGCAGTGCGGGCAGGAGATAGTTCACTCCTGTGGCGTTCCATACTCGTCCCGGCGTACATGAGATCGGTCGCGGACCCTATGGCTGGGTTGCGATCTTGGCGTCTGCTGACTCGTTGCGTGCTTGGTGACGCAGGTGGATCCCGTGACAGTCTACGTCTTCTTTCTAGAGCAATGGTTTCCAGTTCGGCGGCTCGCCGTTTAACCTCTTCCTCTTCTTCGCGCCTTTCGGTCGCGTCTGCTTGGCTTCTGGTCACAACCATACTGCTCCAGCGCTTGAACCTTCAATCTGGTCCGAATACCTCGAATTTCGCTCGCAGATCCTCTCAATCTGATCCGAAGTACGTCGAACTGTGCTCGCAGATTTTCTTCAATTCAGGCTCGGCGCTGATCCTCTTCTTCTATCCGGCTCGAGGGACCAAAGACTTTGGTGGACTGTATGTGGTTTCTTCTCCAATTAAACACTTTTCTTCCAAATATCCTTTATTCCAACTTGTTCTCTTAGAACTAGGTACTTAGTATCACTGTGCTTTGTAACTGTATTCGAACTGTCTTCGAACTGAACTCGAAGTGAACTCGAACTGAACTCGAACTGAACTCGAACTGAACTGTGTCGGTACAAATTTCGCGCTATATTTATAGTTCGACCCCTACAAATAAATCTGCTCTCTGATTGGCTGACCAATAAGAAGCGAGAAATTTCAACCAATCAGAGAGCTCCATTCGAGGCGTGACCGTATAGAGTCGGCTATCTATCTCTGTCTAACCTTTCCAGAATGTTCTATACCTACTTATTATTCTATATCTGTAGAACACTATCGATTATTCTAGAACTATGTCGATATCTCGTCGTGTCCAGAACAGTACCTACTCGTAGTTTCTGATACCCACGACACAGGGGATCCTAGTGTGGGGTCAGGACTATGTGTGTGACTGTTGGGTGTTAATGGATATGTTTGGGAACACGGTGTATAAAAACACTTAGACCAAATAAAAAGAGAAGACGCCGCGCCGCGAACAACAAAAGTGAAGCCACACAAAACCGTGCTCCTGCAAGTAAACATACACGCTCACGCACACACCTACACTAAAACCATGCTCATCGCTTAGTACGTCACGAGTCTTAAAAATAGAATTACGCCTTCCTGTGTAGTGAAAACTTGTAAAAACAGCAGCAAATCACATAAATAGTCTCACGGAATCACTTTTCACTTGTAAGTATTAATAGCATCGTCTCTTAATTATTATACTACGAATTTAGGTTACTTGGAACACACAACCTTAAAACCGACACAAATAGATAAAAAGGTGGCTTCACTTTTGTTGTTCGCGGCGCGCCGTCTTTTCTTTTTATTTGGTCTGAGCTAAAACATTAATGTTACCGGCTAGTATAACGTCGTTTCGTATCAGGGAGCCGGAGCAAAGGTGCATGTAGGGTGATTGCGTCTTCGCATAGACCGCTGCCAGCCATGGCAGTTCCCCCCTTCGAGCTGGCTGTCCCCCAGCCACCAACAGCATAGCGGACGGGGTCACTCTACCACACTCTGGAAAGTAAGAAAGAAAAATAAATAAATAACACCCAACAGTCACATACATAGTCCCGACCCCACAACCTTAGGATCGGAAGGCGAGGTCACTACTAACTAGACCACCAGTGATGACCTTACCTGCGGTCGGTGATCTGAGCTCTGTTTTCTATCTACACGCGAACTTAGATAGAAAACTGAGCCCATTTTTATTTCTTACTAGCTGCCCCCGCGGCTTCGCTCGCGTGGTATCCGGATAAAAAATAGCCTATATGTTAATCTAGTACATGTACTATGTATATTCCAAGTTTCATTCAAATCCGTTCAGCGTGATTGAGGCATTTATAATATAAGTAAGATTATTATACGGATTACCTTAAAGTTTATAATATACCTGCTATACATTTAGCGACGTTGTCCCATTCACCGTCGACACACCGCATGTACGGTAGTGAGTTGACGGAGTAATAGTGTGGCCGGCGACACTGCGGCCTGACCAGTGTGCCGATAGGCTCGTAACTGTTGCAAAGCCGCTCATCGCTGCCGTAAGAGTCCAGGCAGGTGTACTCAACTGAATTAGACGTAGCTAGCTCGCACATACCTAAAGCAAATGAACCAAATGAAACTTTAGGACCCTGGGGTCCGGCGTGGCTTCTTTTCAAGGACATATCGAAGCTAATGGATGTGACCAATGACCAAAGGGCTGGGGGTTTCCTCGGACAAAGGATAAGTATAGCTATCCAACGAGGTAACGTCGTCGCCAGCCTTTTGGGGAGCTTACCTGCGGTCGGTGATCTGAGCTCTGTTTTCTATCTGTAGGCGAACTTAGATAGAAAACTGAGCTCATTTTTATTTCTTATTATTATACCGATTACCTTAAAGTTCTTAATGTTATTGTAGTTTGTCTTTGTAACTGTGTGTAATTAAAATAAAAATATATTTTCCAAAATTAAAGCGCATGCATCCTATTAAAACCAATGAACCAAATGCTGCCTGTAATTGCGAGAAAAAAAAACCAATGCACGGTTAAGTTCGTATTGAATACGTACATAGTTAAATACGGTCACCAATTCAATTTGTAATGAGAGAAAAATTCTATAGATTTCGCGTCGATGGCTTTATTTTTAATTTCTTCTGTAGCTGCAACGCAATGCACGCATTCTAGCAAAGATATAGACGCTTTTAGTTCCATTTTCAAAGATAAAATGTTGTTCTTTTTTTATAAAACAGTAATAAGTTGAGTCTTTAGTCATTATTCTACTTATGAATAAAGACATTTTCGTTTTTCTAGACTTGTTGTTAATAGACAAAAAATAATAAAAATACTTTTTTCCTCTAGAGGCAAATTATTCTATTTTATCCCCGCTCTGGTAGGTACACTATAATGACGGACTTTTTGAGGAAGAGGAGTGAAAAGTTATTTTAAACAATAAGTATTTTTCTGCAATCAACCCACAGGCCAAACTCCTGAAGCTAGAAAGCGAATGGAAAAAAATCCTTCTATAGCAAAACTACCCCCTAAGGTGAGATTTTTCGATATACAACTCCTAATTGGATTAAAAGTAACGTTTGTTTGGAACTTTTTAACGCATAGTGCGATTATTTATTTTATTTTATTTATTTATTTAAAACCACCCTCAAAATAACAAAATTTACGACACACGAGCGTAGTCACGCGGGTATACTAGTCGTTCACACAAAATACCCCTACATTTATGTATTTATCTTATGTTTGTGTTTATTTTGTTTGTATTTATTTTCTATGTAGGTATCTATTTGTGTATATAGAAATTATAATCACGTTACATATTAAAAGTACACCTCGGCTAACCTTCAATTCTTTAAATTCCTCTCCATCCAAAGGTTGTCTGGAAGAGATCGCTTATTAGCGATGACCGCCCGTTGTACATTATCTATACTTATTTTGTTAAACTTGTTATCTAATTTGTAAGATGTGCAATAAAGAATTTTCATTCATTCATTCATTCAATACTCCGAAAAATATTTTTTTTCCGCGTACTCACGGACACATTTCGGCATAACTTCAGTCCAGGTACCATTGTAGCAGTAGTATTGCTCCGGAATAGGTCCTAACAAACCATAACCCCTGTCACATGTGACATTAGTGATGGACACCCGCTCGAAGCCTTGTCCGGGCTTAGCGCCAGCAATGTTGCTAGCGTACGAGCCGTGCTCAGGGTAGGCAGGTAGAATGCAAGCACCAGACTTTGGTCTATAAAAAAGAAAAAACAAAGACAAAAAAAATTAGAGAAAAAACATGGCGGCTTGTCAAATAATAAAAATAAGCGTAATCAAGGGAAACGAAATAAAACTTCACAAAAATAAATCAGTTTAGATAAATAAATAACACCCAACAGTCACATACATAGTCCTGACCCCACACTAGGATTCCCTGTGTCGTGGGTATCAGAAACTACGAGTACCATGGTACCACAACACCCAGACCCAGAAGAAATATTTACAGATCATGCAAACATTTCTTCCGCAGCGGGAATCCTCTTGTATCTCTGCTGAGCAATCGCCCGCCACGCCACTGAGGCCGTCAGATGATTATAAATATGTTTCAAAAGCAACAAAAACCCTTAGGTACTTACTTAAAAGTAATTTACCTGATTCTTAGTATGGTACTGTAATTTTGAATATTCAAGGTGATGAAGATGATAAATAGATATTTGTGGGCATTTCACACAGCGACATCTAGCCCCAAACTAAGCAAAGCTTGTACTATGGGAATCAATTGGCAGATAGAATACTTATAATACATAATACTACAACACCCAGACCCGGAAGAAATATTTGCAGAACATACAAACATTTCTTAAAATTTCAAATGATAATCTACTTACCCATTGATGGAGAGCAGTGCGGCCGCTGTTGCACACAGCCTGTCAGTCTCATCAGATCCGTCTGCGCAATCCGCGACCTGTCAATCAATCAGTTCAGTCATCAGTCATTTATATTATTTCAAAGGTCCGGTTAAGGCATCGATTCTTGAAAATCAATGACTGTTTAAAAAATTACCAAACCCATTTCTACGGTTTTTTATTTATTTTTTTCGTATTATTAGGTACAAAATTTAAATTTAAATTTTAAATCAACATTTTGACTTTAATGTATCGTACGTACGAAATTAAATAAAAGATAATGATAATAGGCCATTTTGGTTATTTTCAAGAATCGATCTCCAGGCCGAGATGAAAATCAGAGCCGTCGGTCGTCGGCTCAGTATTTTTTTCACTTTCTTGTACTACTAATAGACTCGTCACCAGTTCTTTCGAACCCATTAACAATTTCAGTTATATCCTTGTTATATCATACCCTCAGACCAAAAAAGAAGAAAAGACGGCGCGCCACGAACAACAAAAGTGAACCACCTTTTTATCTGTGTGTGTTTTGAGGTTTTGTATTCCAAGTAACCTAAAATTCATAGTAAATAATTAAGAAACGATGTTATTTGAAGTACTCACAAGTGAAAAGTGATTCTTTATGTGATTTTCTGCTGTTTTTACAAATTTTCACTACACAGGAAGCCATGATTCTACTTTTAAATTTTAAGTTTACTAGACGACGACTCGTGACATACCTACTAAGAGCGATGAGCATGGTTTTAGTGTAGGTGTGTGCGTGAGCGTCTATGTTTACTTGCAGGAGCACGGTTTTGCGTGGCTTCTCTTTTGTAGTTCGCGGCGCGGCGTCTTTTCTTTTTTTTGGTCTGAGTATCATACCCCATTGCAAGTAGCCCCCTTATCGATACAGGCTCCGTAAGCGCATTGGAACTGGTAGGGGGGACAGGTCTTCTTGGCGCAGGCCGCGGCGGTTTCATCAGATCCGTCGGCGCAGTTCCGCACGCCGTCGCAGTGGCTCACAGCAGTTATATATCCACCGTCCTTGCATTTGAACTCGCCTCTGAAAGAATAAATAAATATTTGTGGACATTTCGCACAGCGCCATCTAGCCCCAAACTAAGCAAATCTTGTACTAAGCTGAGAGGATGGAATAGGTGCTGGGCAAGCCTACTCCGTCTTAATTCATCCCGGGCACTAGGTACAGCGTCCCGTCTGTGAAGGTAAAAGTTGCCTCCTGACGCTGTATAAATCATCTACTATAGATGGTTAGATCTATAGAATATATATAATATAGAATATTATATTTTATTTTATTATTATATCTTACTATTAGCCTTAGTTTTAAATGTCAAAAAAGATGTTACAGATATTATGGATTAATTGTAATTTGCCCTATGATTAATTAGTTACAAAATTAACCTTTTTAGGACTACAGTCCTGTGCGATTTTGGATTGGCATCTTTTACATTTTCAATCTCTAGGGAGGGAGCTGCCCTTCCCCCCCTCGCTTGGTGACGCCCTTGTATGAGCTACAAGGCCTTCTACCATCTATAGTAGATGATTTATACAGCGTCAGGAAGCAACTTTTACCTTCACAAACGGGAAGCTGTAGTGCCCGGGACGAATTAAGATGGAGTAGGCTTGCCCAACACCTATTCCATCCTCTCAGCTTAGTCAGCCTTGTCCACAGGAAAGATATGGTCGATACGTGCGGAGCTGACTAAGCCGCGGGTTTCCTCACGATGTTTTCCTTCACCGTTTGAGAGTACTGGTACAGCGCACATCAATTTTTCGCACAGAAAAATCCATTGGTACACGACAATCACCAAAATCACAATAATAGATGGTAAAAGGCTTAGTTTTATTTATCCCAAAGCGCAATGATACATACATACACACATATTATCACGCCCGTATCCCTAATGGGGTGGGCAGAGCCACAAGTAATCATAAGAATACTTGCAGCCACTTCTGATAAAGTCCATAAAAGAGTGACATAAAAGATTTAAAATCTCATTTGTTTGGCAAAAAATTGAAAAACTGGCTACTGGATAAATGTTTTTACTCCATCGACGAATATTTAAATAGTTCTTGACACTAAATTATGTATAATTTTGACATTTTAATATTTTGACATTCTTAAATTGATTTTAGCATTACAATTAATTAGGACTTAATAATCGAATTTAATTTATTAACATTTATTTTTAATTTATTAACATTATCATATTTGCATGCCATAGACTTTGGTAGGACATAAATTGGACTGATTAATTTTTAAGACCATTATTATTTAAACACATGTGTTCAAGCAAATAAATGTCATTTATCATTTATCATTTGTCATTTATCATTTGTCCTAAGATGGATATGGTGAACCATGGTGACAGGTGATCAGCCCATCGCCCATATAAGTGGTCCATCATGTTGGAGGATACTATCCCTTAGTCGACTCTTACGACATGCTCGGGGAGAGAAGCAGCTGGACGCATTCTATGCTTTTTCTTTACTTCCAGTCCAGCAGAGAAGTAAAACGCAATGATAGCGCGTTCTATTTATTCTACCAGTGGAGCCATCTAGTTGTAAGATAAGTAATTACAGTTCAAACCAAAACTCCTTGATGAAGTGCTCATGGCGCAGCGTGGACGTGAAGCTGGTGTATGATTCAGTGTTGCAGAGATGTCCGTCGAGGCTGGTAGGTGCAGAGGAGACGAGCCCGCGGAGGTAGTAACGTTGGACCCCTTGGATCTGCTCTGGGAAGGCCAGCCCGCCGCCGCTGTCACCCTCGCAAAGCGCCATGGTGGCTGGTAAAAGAGTCATTTTAGAGTCATTTATTTATTTCCAAAAAAGTAACATTACAGCCGTAACCAAGGCGTTACATCTTATGAATTAGGTACATGGAGAATATTGCACATATTATATTAATAAAAATAAAAATTAAAATTTAACTCACAAAAATCAAATACAAAAAAAATTAACTAGAAACTACAAAACAAAATTAAAACTCTTAAAAATCAAAATATCAAAATAAACAGGTACATATCCAAGCTAAGTAATTACTAATGTCATAACCATAACATAACATAAAGAATGACTTGGTAGAAGAATGCTCTCTGTACTATCTGTCACTTTATACATACATACAAATTATCACGCCCGTACCCCTAACGGAGTGGGCAGAACCACAAGTAATCATAAAAAATAAAAATAAATATTTGAGGACATATCACACAGCACCATCTAGCCCCAAACTTAGCAAAGCTTGTATTATGGAAACCAGATGTCTGATAGAATACATAATAATACTTTTTTTTGTAAATACATATTTATAATTACATAATACTACAACACCCAGACCCGGAAGAAATATTTGCAGAGCATGCAAACATTTCTCCCGCAGCGGGAATCGATCCCGCGCCTCTTGCGTCTCAGCCGAGCATTTGCCCGCCTCGCCACAGAAGTCGTAAGAAAACTTGCAGCCACTTCTGATCCAAGACTCCCAAGATGGATATGGTGAACCATGGTGACAGGTGATCAGCCCATCGCCCATACAGGTCAAGTTGGAGAGGATACTAGGTACTCCTTAGTCGACTTTTACGACATGCTCGGGGAGAGAAGCAGCTGGATGCATTCTAAGATTTTTCTTTACTCCCAGTCCAGCAGAGAAGTAAAAAAGTGTCACTTTATAGAATAGAAATATGTTTATTCTGTTACCAAAAATACACAAACACACAAAGGAACAATATTCTTACAATAGAAGCTTCAATAGAAAGTAAAAAAACCGTGTACTTCTATTCTGGACAGGGAGTAAAGAAAAAACATAGAATGCGTCCAACTGCTTCTCTCCCCGAGCATGTCGTAAGAGTCGACTAAGAGATAGTATCCTCCAACATGATGGACCATCTATATGGGCGATGGCCTGATCACCTGTCACCATGGTTCACCATATCCATCTTGGAGCTCTAGGATTAGGAGTGGCTGCAAGTGTTCTTATAATTATTTGTGGCTCTGCCCACCCCGTTAGGGATACGAGTAGAAATAGAAATCGGGGATAAAATTGCACCCAGTATAAACTGCTGATTTGATAAAAACAACTATGTACCTACTTAAACTTGTTTTGCGGTCAAAAGACGTCTGTGAGATATGTTTGAGAAAAACCAGTCGCCAATTATCATGTACATAAAGAGGAAATAACAACTAATAATACCATAATTGATAGGTCAATAGTTACATGTTACTTTGGAATAAAATCCATTATTTCCAAATAGTTCGATCCGTCAGTATAACAATTTGGAAAAAAAAACATCCAAACAGTTCGACTATCGAACAACTGGTGGGACTGGATGGAATAAAGCAACTTACCTATGATTTAAAAACATTTGTTACCTGTTAAAAGAACATAAATAATCATACATTCTAGATTTAAGAAAATCAAGATTTAGCTGATTTTCCTGCAAGTGGGACTCCTTAAATGTCTGAGAAGTGTCTTAGCTCGTGGCGTAGCTTGCTGACGTTCTTAATTGATCGTTGAAGTTAAGCAACGTTGTGCGCGGTCGCAATTTGGATGGGTGACCGCAAGTAGTATTACGAGCTGAGCGCTTCCGTGCTTCGGAGGGCCCGTTAAATTGTCGGTCCCGGCTCTTAAATCGTTAAGCCACGACGGAGGCTTTTAGACGGCCTAGAAACTCCGTCACAAGAGTTGGCCACTAGCTCATTTAACCTATAGTAGGAAACTTATTTATTACTATTATTACTTCCTTTCTGGACTGAAAGTAAAGTAAAAGCATAGAATGCGTCCAGCTGCTTCTCTCCCTGAGCATGTCGTAAAAGTCGACTAAGGGATAGTATCTTCCAAAATGATGGACCACCTATATGGGCGATGGGCTGATCACCTGTCACCATGGTTCACCATATCCATCTTAGGACTTCAGATCAGAAGTGGCTGCAAGTTTTCTTTTTGTTAACTTGTGGCTCTGCCCACCCCATTAGGGATATGGGCGTGATAGTATGTATGTATGTATGTAGGAAACTTATTACTAACTAGCTGTTGCCCGCGACTTCGTACGCGTGTAGGACATTATTTAGTTCTATTAATCAATAGTTTTCGCAGCGCACGCCAAAAACTATTTTGGGTTTTCTACCTGGGGTTACAATATTGCAATTTTCTTACGGATCCCTAATTCTTTTGAAAATATATTATAGCCTATACTGGTCCCTGATAATGTAGCTTTCTATTGGTGAAAGAATTTTTGAAATCGGTCCAGTACTTTCGGAGCCTATTCGTTACAAACAAACAAAAAAATCTTTCCTCTTTATAATATTAAGTAATTGATGATGATGATTGATTGGTTCAACTTACAATCTAACGTGCCAGCGCATATCTTATCACTTGTGATGTACTCGCGGTAGTCTGGTCTGGAGTTCTTGATGCAGGTGCCAACGTCCACGTAAGGCATGTCCAGGACTTGCAGGACTGAAGAGGCTTTGCCATCAGCAGCTGTCAGACCCCACCCGGCTACCTGACCATAAACAAATCTTCAATTTCTTGCCCTCATCAGATGGATTATCAGATTAGTTGTCTCTATGAGTGAGACGGTAAAGCACGTTCTCTTCTACGATTCTTTTCTGTCTGCCCTGCCCTCGTAATAGTAAATGCAGTAGTTACTTGCAAAATGGCGGTTTCGAGAAAACCGCGGTATATTTATGTCCGTAATACATACTTATAGTAAAAAATATAATGAAAATTATTTTTTTACTAGCTGCCCCCCGCGGCTTCGCTCGCGTGCTACCCGGATAAAAAGTAGCCTATATGTTATTCCAGCACATTTACTATGTATATTCCAAGTTTCATTCAAATCCGTTTTGCCGTTTAGGCGTGATTGAGGCACAAACATCCAAACTCACAAACTTTCGCATTTATAATATAAGTAAGATGTAGGTATAGATTTAGCCCCTAGGAATACCATTATAGCAAAAGTGAAAAACCCTAAAATGACTATTACTGCAAATGCAATTAGTAAGGCAGTGCCGTCATCTCCCCGAGCATGTAAAAGTCGACTGAGGGATAGTATCCTCCAACATGATGTGATACAATAAGCAAGTATTCCCAAGGAGGGTTGACGTCAGGCAGGCGGCCGGTCATAAAACACCTTAGCCAAAACTCCTACATAGAGTGCGATAAGGGCAGGAAGATGATGATATACCTTCCCCGTCGCGCCAGGAGTCAGCTGCTGCAGTTCGAACTGATAGTCGAAGCTCAGGCACACGGGTCGGATGTGGGTCTCCAACGTGAACTCCTTGGCCACTATAACTATCGCGATGTCGTCTTGGAAGTTCGCGCCTGCGCCTTGGTAGCGCACTGGTAGATGAATTACTTTCACCTGGGAAGTAAGTTGATACATTATTTTTTTTTTTCATAATACAGAGATTTAGAACACAGTTCCAAAGACAAACTATAATAACATTAAAAACTTTAAGGTAATCGGTATAATAATAAGAAATAAAAATGAGCTCAGTTTTCTATCTAAGTTCGCCTACAGATAGAAAACAGAGCTCAGATCACCGACCGCAGGTAAGCTCCCCAAAAGGCTGGCGACGTTACCTCGTTGGATAAAATACATTACATTATTTGTTGGGTAAAATTTACGCTAAATGTATTAAAACGGCTTTCAAGCGATTATTCGCAAGAATGTCGTTGTTTTAATAATAATAAAAATCGTAGATAATACATCAAAATGTGATATCGAACATGCGTTTTTGTTTACGTAAAGTTTGTATGTATGGAAGTTTGTTATTCTTTCACGCAAAAACTACTGAACGGATTTGAATGAAACTTGGAACATACATAGTATGTGTGCTGGAATAATATAGTATACTTTTATATAGGCTACTTTTTATCCGGGTACAACGCGAGCGAAGCCTCGGGCCGAAGCTAGTAGTAAGTAAATCCATACTAATATTATAATTGCGAAAGTAACTCTGTCTGTCTGTCTGTTATCTTTTCATGCTTAAACTGCAGAAAAGATTTTGATTAAACTTGGCAAGGAGATAGATTCCATCCATTCAGGACATAGGCTACTTTTTGTTGCAAAAATAATCCTGAAGGGGGTAAAATAAGGGATGAAAGTTTGTATGGGAAATCTATCATTATAGCATCGAGCTCAAGCATTGTTGTGCGCGGACACAACTTGGATGGGTGGCCGCCTGAGAACCGTGTACCTAATGTTGACTTTTTGCGCTCCCAGATTATCTTAATTTATATTAAGTAATAGAACTTGCAGGAGACTTTTGTGCCATATCCATATTATCCTCCCAGGGTCTGAAGATCTTCCCGATGGCGACGGCGAACTGCGAAGCAGGCAGCTGTTTGTGTGTGTCGTTCCAGAAGCAATGGGCAACTGAAATTAGATAATAACTGCGTCTTATCGTCATCATGTCTATAAGCAGCCCCGTTTTGGACATAGGCCTCCCTAATGAGCGCCATTTCGCATCTTCGGCTTGACTCATCCAGTCTCTGTCAGATGCTTCTCTGCGTCCGCAAGCCGATAATTATAAGCAAACTAGATTGCGCCACATTAGAGCACTGGTGGACTAGTGGTACTATCTCCGCTTTCCTGTTCTAAGGTTGTGGGCTCGAACCCGGTCGCGTACCAATGGATTTTTCTGTGCGAAAAATTTATGTGCGCTATACCAGTACTCTCAAACGGCGAAGGAAAACATCGTGAGGAAACCCGCAAGGTCACAACCAACTAGACCAACAGTAACTACCTACTAACTAAATAACAACTAAAATAACTAAAACACAACAGTAAATTTTCCCTTATAAGTGCTAATTACGAGTAAAAGTTCCTGATCCAGGAGTCCGATTATGGATATGGTGAACCATGGTGACATGTGACCAGCCCATCAGGTGAAGGCCAATTTAACATAATAATATTTGTAAATACCGTGCTTGTAAATTCATTTCTGTTAACAAAACCTATTTAATAAAAAATACAGTAAAAGTTGACCGGATGATTACCTGATAGGACGACGTTGGTGCTGATAAGGGAACCTCCACAGACCTGCTTGTAAGGTCGTGTGGTGGTCTTGTAGATGCCGGCGTGCCACGGCAGTTCTCCTCTCTTCACTCTCTTCCCGCCCACCACCAAGCCTTTGCCGTCCGGGGTCACCCTGCCGCATTCTGGAGAAGATATCCTGCGTGTTATGAACTTTATCCGGCAGACCATCATCAAGAGCAGGGTTTCTCAATCTTACGACTCCACGTACACCTGTTAAAGTTTCTAGATGACAGCGAAACCCTAATACCCCCTATATTTTTATATTAATGTGATCGAATTGTTTCTTGTCGCAAATTGAGTTAATTTCGCACAATTTAAACCTTAATTCTGACTCAGCATCAAGTCGATTTCTGTATTTCGTTTTATCATGACCAGGTGTGAAAATCCAGTCTCACATACAGTGACGGATTAAGACTACTTGATGTCCTAAGCAATCCATGCCTGTGGGCCCCCCTATCCGTATGTCAACTAGAATCGGTCTTTAAACCTTTACCGCCTAAAAACATTAGTTTTTTGTAAAATAAGATGATAAGATGTAACGTGAGAGTGAGACGTGATGCCCTAAGGACGGATTTTTTTGTGCTTCTTCTGGTGCCCCCTCAGACGTGATGCCCTAGGCAATTGCTTAATTGTCACTGCTCACATAAGTATGTTGTAGCGAAGGGTAAAAGGAAATTCACCGCTTTGCGAAGAATATCTCGACACTTCGAGATATTCTTCCTGTCTAGCTGCCCAAAAATCTATCAAAGATAATCCTTTTCAAATCAGCTTGAAAAGTTTAATCTTCTGTAGCCGGATAAAAAGTAGCCTATATGTTATTCCAGCACACGCATTATGTATATTCCAAGTTTCATTCAAATCCGTTCAACCGTTCGGGAGTGATTGAGGCACAAACATACATTGTCACATCCACACATCCTTACATCCTCACAAACTTTCGCATTTAAAATATTAGTAGGATTGTGAAGAGATTGCAAGAGTCAAGCGTGGTTTCTTGCCTGTCGCGTTACGAAAGGTATTCAACGTAGATTTAAGACTTGTCCAAATGATCCCAGAGATTTTACGAAATAAAGTAATTTTGATTTGAAAGAGGGAGACCAAAGACCACCTGGACAGCAGCTGTGAACCGCGACATGGCAGAATGCAATGTTTCCAATGACGACGTCATGGGTAGGGCGAAGTGGAGGAGTGTGAGGAAGGCTGACCCCACCACCATGTGGGATAAATATTCGGGAAGAGAGAGAAGACAGAAAGTAATTTTGATTTGTAACATTGTAGGATAACAAAACCTGGTATGCATCTTGCGATGTAGTCCCAATACCCGCCGTCGAAGCAGTGCATGAGCGCCAAGGAAGTCGTGGAGTAGTAGTTAGGGCTTCGGCACAGCGGACGTACGACTGTGCCGGGGGGCTCGGCGGCGCCGCACGCGCGCGATCCCTCCACGGCCCCGGACAACAAGCAGCGGTACTCCACGGACGGGTGAGGGTCGAGCCGGCATTGCCCTGGATAAGAAGCTTTAGTTTCATATCATGTTCCTGCCCTTATCCCACTCTATGTGGGGTCGGCACAGTATCCTTGGATCATGCTGTAAGAGTTTTGACTAAGGTGTTTTATGACCGGCCGCCTGCCTGACGTCAACCCTCCTTGGGAATACTTGCTTATTGTATCTCATCATGTTGGAGGATACTATCCCTTAGTCGACTTTTACGACATGCTCGGGGAGAGAAGCAGCTGGACGCGTTTAGAAGGTTTAGTGTCATATTACCCATTAAATCCTGCGAAGGAAAACATCGTAAGGAAAATTCATTTAAACCACAAGGACATTAAATTGGTAAAATATAGGTATTACCTGGTTGGTTCTATTCTCTGTTAGTATAGGCAAAAGTTGTCTCATTTAATATTTTCTCTCGATGAACGGATTATTTCTGTGCATTATTAATTAGCTATCAATTATTTTTTTGTTAGTAACTACATTTTTAATGTAAAAATATCGTAGGTACTTACGGACTTGACCGCTCACACTCACAATTAAAAGAAACAAAAGAAAAAACATAGTCACATCCACTTAACACATTCGTTTCATACACAAAACTAATTATTTTATTTACTTAAAAATTATAACGGGACTCGGCCGCGTACCTTTTTTATTTCCCCTACCTGTCAAACGCGAACTTAAATTTGTTAACAAACCGCGAAAGTTTAGTAAATATTATTTTACTTACGTTCTCATAAAAAATATACTAAATAATAATTGAAAACCTACTTTAATTTAGTCATATTTAAAGCTTTAACACGACCAGCAACAACTATAACCTAGAGTGACCGTACAAAAAAGGCTTAAGTAATTTGTAATGACGAAGTTGTTTTGCAAGATTCTCATTTTCCTTATGCTATAGGATGTTCGTACATACTAGTATTACCTATACATATCAAACTCCATGTCTGGCAAACGCATAGCATGAACTTTGAGTCCTGCAAGTAGTTTTTGTTTTTGTTTTTCTATTGTATTTTTCTCGATCTGTTTTACTAACATTTAACTACGTTCTGCTATATATCCCGCCTAGGCCTATTTTCTTTACCCTCGGTGAAGACCTACCCGAGAGGCGTAGATTTAAAATCAACGCTGCAAATGCTGAATCTACTCCCATTGTCACATATGCAATCAATTCAAAAAAAAATATTTACCTTGAAAGGTACATTCCTCTTATGGAGTAGGTATTAAGAAAGGAATTCCTGAAATTCCACTCCTAAATCTTCTTTTTGCTCTTCTATTTATTACTACAAACATGCACCCTTCGTGTACGGAACCCTAAAAAGGAACGGATAGTAGGATAAGTTTCATCCTAATTGGATATGCAAAGGCGTAATTAAATCAAACAAACTTTTAACTTCCGTATTATATTTTATTTAGCTGTAAATACCTATTATTAAATTTAAGCATAATTATAACATTTAATATGATAAACAAAACAAATTGTGCAACTGATTATATAATACAACGGTGTCTTTAATTTAAATAACTATTAAAATTACTAGCTTTCGCTCGCGTGGTATCTGGATAAAAAGTAGCCTATATGTTATTCCAGCAAACATGTATATTCCAAGTTTCATTCAAATCCGTTCAGCCGGTACGGCTTGATTGAGGCACAAACATCGTCACATCCACACATCCTCACAAACTTTTACATTTATAACATTAGTTAAGCTAAATACACAACTGAATTTTAAAGTACGTTGCGTAAGATGAACGAGGAAAAAGTTTCAACCTGGATACTGTAAACAAAGATTTTTCTGTTTTATTCAGGTGTATTATTACCCTGCTGGACTGGGAGTAAAGAAAAAACATAGAATGCGTCCAGCTGCTTCTCTCCCCGAGCATGTAGTAAAAGTCGACTAAGGGATAGTATCCTCCAACATGATGAGATACAATAAGCAAGTATTCCCAAGGAGGGTTGACGTCAGGCAGGCGGCCGGTCATAAAACCTCTTAGCCAAAACTCTTACAGCATGATCCAAGGCTCATGTGCCGACCCCACATAGTGGGATGAGGGCAGGAAGATGATGGTGATTACTTGAAGCACAACCAAACATATAGACATTTCCGCATACTTTCGCATTTGTACAGTACAGTACTTAGTTTAAGCCGCGCAGACTGTGTTATCCAAAGGTCTTAATTCTAGTTTCACATCTTCACACTTCAATTCAGCGACCAGTTCACGGATACTGTGAAAGAAAAACAAATGCATATTATAAACAAGTATTTCGACGGCGTTTGAGTGCTCGGCTGAGACGCAAGAGGCGCAGGTTCGATTCCCACTACGGGAGAAATGTTTGTTCTGCGAATATTTCTTCCGGGTCTGGGTGTTGTAGTATTTATAAAAAAAGTATATAAGTATTCTATCAGCCATCTGGTGCCCATAGTGCAAGCTTTGCTTAGTTTGGGGCTAGATGACGCTGTGTGAAATGTCCACATATATTTATTTATTAATTAAGGAACTCTTTCGGGTTCGATTCCCGCTACGGGAATAAATCGAACCCGCGCCTCTTGCGTTTCAGCCGAGCAGTCGCCCGCCACGCCATCGAGTTCATCAAGGTAAACTTGTAAATTAAAACAAAATAATAAAAAACTTATAAGCAAACGGGGCGGTCTTATAGATATCAATAGAGTGTAGTATAAAACTTAGGTACCAGATATACACATTGACTTAAAAGGAGAGTTCCCAAGCCATGTATTTTACACTTGTAATTTTGAATAAATACTTTTTACTTTTTACTTTACTTTTACTACACAAACGGCGGTCTTACTTATAGATATCAATAGGGTATACTAACGTGGCTAGTTGAGTGGGAGTGACGTAGATAGTATCGTCGTTCTGGCCGTCCGCCGGCGCGGGGTATTGGATAGTACCGAGCTCAAGTGATTCCTTCCTCAGCGCCTGACAACAAAACACATTCAAAATCAAATGTTTATTATTCATCTTACTTATATTATAAAATTGAAAAGTCTTAGTTTGCTTGAAATTACCGGCGTAAAGCTCAAAACGCAACGATAGCGCGTACAAACTTTACCTGTGCTGCCATCTAGTACGAAAGTTTGTAACGATGTTTGGATGTTTGGATGTTTGTGCCTCAATCACGCCTAAACAGCTGAACGGATCTGAACGAAACTTGGAATATACATAGTACATGTACTGGATTAACATATAGGCTATTTTTTATCCGGGTACCACGCGAGCGAAGCCGCGGGCGGCAGCTAGTTTTTCAAAAATCCTATACTATGCTCGAACTGGAACATGGTCATTGTGAGGAAGAGATCGATGGTCCCTATTAACAATGACGATTATTCATTTTTACCAATATTCACTTTTTTACATAAATAGAATCTAAAAAATTATATGGTGTACAATATTTTGTTTTATTGAAAATCATGATTATATCGTCAGTTTTTTGTTAATATCGTCGGTGGTTATAACTTTGTCTTATAACTGTGGTTATAACTTTGTATGTAAATAGTTTTGGAACTGTGTATTTATTTATTAGGTTCACCAACAACTAACAGATGAATAAAATATGTATTTAATCACAAACAATTGTCGCTACATGCAAAACCAATTACAGGTATAGACAACATGCGCAGTAAACAGACAATTTTCGTTGGTTTATCATTTCGTAGCTAATAGCAGTCTCGTAAAATATAACTATATCTAAGAGTAAGAATTTAGAAGGAGGAATCCTACTATATTATAAATGTGAAAGTTTGTGAAGATGTTTCTAAGTGCCTCAATTGCCAGCGCCATCTAGTTAAATAGTTTTGAAACTGTGTACTAGCGCCATCTAGTTATCTCCTAGTGAACTACTCACAGCGGTTAGCTCTGGCACGGGGAACTGCGTGAAGTCAGCGTCGACGCAGCGCCACGGGCGATGGATCAGCAGTTGCCGCTTCGCCTCCGCTTGCAGCTCCGTTAGCTTCTCCTGATGATTACAAGTGTTATCAATAGAGGGCGTTGTAATATAATTCGTAAAAGTAATAGTGTTTTACATCTTTAAATTGATGCTACTATGAATGAGTCACGAACATCGTCCATTATGAAACAATACAGGAACAATTCATCATCATCAACATCATTATCTTCCTACCCTTATCCCACTCTACGTGGGGTCGGCACAACATGAACCAAGGTTCATTCTGTAAGTTTTGGCTAAGGTGTTTTATGACCGGCCGCCTGCCTGACGTCAACCCGCCTTGGGAATACTTGCTTATTGTATCTCATCATGTTGGAGGATACTATCCCTTAGTCGACTTTTACGACATGCTCGGGGAGAGAAGCAGCTGGACGCATTCTATGTTTTTTCTTTACAGAAACAATGAATACCTCCAATTGTTTCTTGGTCTCCCTTTGCTTCCGCTTGTTGTTTCAAAGCTCACGCATATTGCGAAGGCTCTTTAGGGAACTGCACCAAACTTGAGACCGAACAAGCAATATAGAAACAAAGAATACCTCCAATTGTTTCTTGATCACCCTTTACCTCCGCTTGTGTTGTTTCAAAGCTCGCGCATATTGCGAAAGCTCTTTATGGAACTGCACCAAACCTGAGCGACCCACGAACAAGGAATATAGAAACAAAGAATACCTCCAATTGTTTCTTGATCTCTCCTTGCTTCCGCTTGTGTTGCTTCAAAGCTCACGCATACTGCGAAGGCTCTTTAGGGAATTGCACCAAACCTGAGCGACCCACGAACAAGGAATATAGAAACAAAGAATACCTCCAATTGTTTCTTGATCTCTCCTTGCTTCTGTTTGTGTTGCTTCAAAGCTCGCGCATACTGCAAAGGCTCTTTAGGGAACTGCACCAAACCTGAGCGACCCACGAACAAGGAATATAGAAACAAAGAATACCTCCAATTGTTTCTTGATCTCTCCTTGCTTCTGCTTGTGTTGCTTCAGAGCACGCGCGTACTGCGACGGCTCCTTGGGGAACTGCACCAGGCCTGATCGAGCCACGAACATCGTCCATTCCTGTAAAATAATAGTGAAACTTCAAGGAATGTTTCCCTTGGACGAACCTTGTTCATACCCATTGCCAGGTCAAAATAAAACCAGATATTATACCGTGTGGCAATGAAAATACGTATTTAATAAGAAAGAATATAATTCATAAAAAACACACACACGATATATGGAAACAAAAAAAAAGGGTCAAGATACAATTAGAAGATTAAAACTACGCGAGGGATCGATCTATCCCGTGACGGAGCGCGCGGCCTACCGGCTCGGTAATGAGTTTACGACTGGCTTGGCTTGTGCCGGCGCCGGCGTCGTGGGCCGGGCGCTCTGCCAGGCGACCGGACCTCAGGAGGTAACGAGGCTGGCGGGGGGCGAGGAGCAGTACCAAGAGTGGCCGCTACAATATGCATTTTTTTGTTCGATTTTAATAGTGCTGCCACCTACAATAGGTGGCATACAAGAAACTTTTATGTACATGTACGATGGTACGGTATTGTTACAATATTATTTCCCACAAAATGCAAAATAATAAAAGTGCTTTGCAAGCATTCTCGTTACTTGCTCGCACTCGCTATTCTGTGGGAAGTAATCGGATTCCGGTTTCCAAGGCAGTTCAGTTTTGGTCTTTGTCGCGGGAACATAATTGTTTATCTTCTATCTAATAATTTTACTACTGCTCTATAAATTCTTCTTCTTCTTAGTCGTACACTCCTGGCGGAGTGGTCGTGGCTATGGATCGTCTGCTAGGTTGGTTGCGGCTTTTGCGAGACTTCTCCATCTCTCTCTACTCATGGCACTGCGTGTACATTCTGTAAGGGAACACTTCGTAGCTGATCTAATGAGGTCTGTCCATCTTGTGGGTGATCGGCCGCGAGAACGTTGACCTTCTACTCTTCCTTGTACCACTAAACGTTCTAAAGAGCTTTCGTTGCGGATGATATGTCCAAACATTTTAAGGATAAATAAATAAACTCTATAAATTCTATTGCTAGCTAAAAACTTCTCTTTTTTTTTAAAAAAAGACTGCGTTGATCCACCCCGTAATAGAACCCTTCGTGTTCAAATCAAGTGTATACTTACTGATTGTAGTTCGAGCGTGCGTTTCTCCAGCATAGCGTGTGCTTGTCTTCGCGCCACGGCAGCGGCCGCAGTGGGCCGTTCCAGAGGCCGCAGGCTGCGGATGGTAGCCAACTCTGCACGCCGACATGCAGCCACGCGGGCACCACGTTCTCTTTCCAACGTCCTGTAACGGTTTGAATTTTTTTAGTAGGTGAAATCCTACCGGCTGCGCCAGAGTTTGTTACCCTTTATTTTATCGAGTGCGCCATGCGATAAGTATTTGTATCTCCAGATTCTCAAGTGAAATCTTGACCTCGACCTTGACCTTAAACCTGAGCCTTCACACACCGGCTAAGAACTTTAAGCTGCTGCCTCAATGCATCCTTCACCTCTCCCGCTGAGATATCTGTACCACAAAAATCTCAAGTGACCTCGATGGCCTCCAACTTGACCTTGACCTTGACCTTTCATAAGCTGCTCCTGCAATTCATCTCACCTGTCTCCCTGCGGCATAAGATAATTTTCAGGTATCTTTAATTCTATGACACAATAAAACCTCTAATTGTCTAGTGATGAGGACGCTGGCTTGACCTTGACCTTGACCTCGACTCACCAGCTAAGCACTTTGAGCTGCTGTTGCAATGCATCGTTCACTTCCCCAGCTGCGACGCCCGGCACGATCTTCACAGGGGTCTCCTCTGAAAGGGGAATAGGATATCATCTGTCCTTGTCTAACATACAGTTCCGGCGGCGTGTGGGAAAGAGAAGGGAATATTTTCTTTGCTTTTGTGGTATCATTTTCTTTCTTTCTTTACCACTTTCTTTTAACTAAACAGAGCAAAAAATAGTTAACTTTTTCTTAACGAAGCTTAAAATGCAAAAGGAAAACTGACAGTAGTTTTTATTAAATATTTAGGATTTTGTAACTACAAATTTATTTTATAACCACACGCGCCATAACGGCAGCCGAGAACTGTAACACTGTTAGTAGTTAGCGAAATGGCATATGACATGGCACTTCCTTTATTAATTTGATACATTTCACACCCATACTCACAAATAATGTAGTTTCTCACTTAAATGAAAAAATATTTAAGAGTAACACAATCACTTAAGTCTTAACGACATTTGATGAAGACATGAAAACTTTTAATTGGCCTTCTTATATTATGCAACTTTTTTCAAGGTTACATAATGTCTATTTTCTACTATTAAAATTCTGTAAGCTAGCTTTAAGTTTTCCTAAGATAATAAAATAAAATATAAAAAAAATCATCAAAATCGGGCTCGAAACTCCTTTGAGTACGTTTCACTATTCCCCATAGTTTCGGATTTGGCCATGAACGCCCACTTTAAAAATTCACCCTGTATAGACGCTGGACATGTCTGCTTTTGTACTTTGTGAATATGGGCGTCAGTCATGAAAATGCACGACAAGCATAGCATGACAATTAAAATAAGTTAAAACACATAACATCACGATAAATATACATGCTAAGAACAGTTAAAATTATAACAAAATTATATTAAATTTGAATTAGTCACAATCCAAAACCTTAAAAATAAAAAATATACAAACTTGTGAATCTTTACTTGACGTTTGATGCTGTAGATCTTTTACAAAAGTGTCAGTGGTCAATATAGAACGCACAAGCTTGAAGTTTGAATAAATAAAAAATAAATTAATAACACAATATTTTTGCAAAACAAAACATGTTACATCAAAAATGTTATAAGTAAACCTGTTTTTTTTTTATTTAAAATATCGACAAAGAACAAAATATAAATGAAGACATTGTACGCAAATAAAATACAACCATGCAACACTGATAAAAGTCTGATTTATAATCTTCTGCAAAAGTTTCCATTTAATTTAAGACCGAGTTGAATATAAAAGTCATACGCCAATATCATAGCAATAAAAATAATGTAATTCTGAAAAATCGAATCGAATGAAGAATAAAGGCAATTGCTTAAAAATAAAGATGGACAATTGCTTTACATTTATTCAAAACTCTGGCAATTTTTCTTTCGTTGTTGTCAACAGCAAACAAACAATAAATCTTAGGTTCAGGCGTTGGTTTTCGAAATATTATCTTCAAAGATTTCTTGCATCTTTTTTGCGTGGTACTACTATATCAAACTTAGCGTGTGTCAAACTTAAGAATATTATAAGCAAGTATTCCCAAGGAGGGTTGACGTCAGGCAGGCGGCCGGTCATAAAACACCTTAGCCAAAACTCTTACACCATTTACGTTTTTTTTTGTATGAATGTGTAATATTTTATTACTCTATTTTAGTCTCCTATAAAGCACTACCTCTGTTTGTTCTCCAAATTTCACAAAGGTTAGGTGGAAGAAAATGCTAATTAGCATTAAGTTCGCCTATGTACATGTTATTTCTTGTGCAACAAAGAATTTTCTATCTATCTACACCATGATCCAAAGATCATGCTTTGCCGACCCCACATAGAGTGGGATAAGGGCAGGAAGATGATGCTATTTAGAACCAAATTTCTACTTTACTTAAACAAAAGACTAAAAACCAGACTGTCGTATAAATTTTGTTCTTACGCGGCGCTTGCTCTTTCATTGGAGTCGGCGTCGCCACCGCTACAATATTGATACAAATTCAATCAAATTTTATGAAAAACTTTCATTACTTAAATCTATAAAACTGTTCATAACCATAGAAAATTACGACATGTTTTGTTCTCCTTTTCGAAATATGCATTTAAATAAGTGACCCCCGAATATTCAAACGCATCTCAAAGTTGAGCACGTCTCACATGACGATTTTTTTGACAGCTTTTCATCAGAAACTGTCAAAAAACCGTGAGTTGAGACGTGCTCAACTCTGAGTCGCGTTTGAGTATTCGGGGGAAAATCTCTTAACAAAGTTAAATGTCTTAGTTTCCGGTCCATTGCGTCCATGCAGTTCAGTACTTGGAATAATTTTTTTTTATTATGTTTTATGTTGTTTTATTCTATAGTTATGCAGTCATTATAATTAAGAATAATAATATGTAATATTATATTAAGCGTAATATTATTTACTAATGTAATAAAGGTATGATAAAATGAAAAGTGAATTATTAATAAATTTAGTCAAGACAGCATTCACAAAGAACTTAGATTTATGATAAAAAATTCATTAAGTTTAAAAAAAAAAAAAAAAAGTTCATTGATTTTTTTATGATATTAAATTAAATATAGTTAAATTAGATAAAGCAATGGCTTTTGAACACCAGTTTCTTTCAAGCAAAGTATATTTAGACAAATTTATTCACGAATTGAGTATTATGTATTGTTTTAAATTTATAATATCTGCTATGTTGCATTTTTATATGTTACTGGCAATCTGTATAATTCAGGTATTCTATACAATACCTAGGCAATGTATGAAATTTGAATATCATTGCACATTACATATTTTACCTAAGTAATGTATACATTTGCCAGGGATTTTATAGAGTACCTGCTGGTATTTTTTGGGTTTCGTCATCATCATCAGTGCACAGCTGGATATAGCCTCCCAGGATTAAAGATTTTGTGCTGCCTTCATCCACCGCTCGCGACTTTTTGTTTTAATATTTTTCATTATGAATTTATTAAAAATATTGCCTTCCAGAAACTGGGCGTAAAATTAAATTTTGATTTGCATGCATGGGTTATACACATAATTTTCAAATTCCTTACGTGATATAATCAAATCCCTGACCGTAGTCGTCGCCGGCGCCACCGCTGCTTTATATTAATATAATTTATTAATTATATTAATCAATGCCAACTTAATAAAAACAAACTAATAAAAAAAAACGTAGTTCAAATCGGTTAAATTTCAATTTCCACGCTATCATGCTGTTACATCATCATCATGATCATCAATGGATTAAAAAACAGCCCGGCAGCGGTATTTTGTAACTTTGTCGCTACCGTGTCAACGTCATCCGTCGCTTTCACACGTACGGCATTATAAGCTTGGAAGAGGCGACAGACATGTCCATTTCCATATTCTACTAATGGGCGACATAATTAAAATAGTCAAAAGCAACGTTTAATTGAAATTGTAAAAATTCATGGCGCTTTTTACATACAACAATGTTGCTAAGTATGATATCCGTTTTTCGTTGGTAGAATAGAGGAAATGAGCAATGGCGCGACACTTTTGCGACTGAGTTACATAATACACACGTTTGAAGCCTACATTCATAAAAAACAATATACTGGTAATAAAACAAAGCGTTAGAAATCGCCGTAATATCGCACTTATGTGACTCACTTAGGAACACCAAATCTAGGGAAATAATGCAGTTTTAAAACATTAAATTTGAGGATTCACGTTTAGATATAAATTGGATAATCAATGTGAAAAAAAATTGAATAAATCTGTGAAAATTGGGACAAATGATGACAAGTCGAGGTGGTATGCGAATGTTAGGACAAAATAAGTGACAAACTAATAATTAGGTGTATAATTTAATTAGGGACAAAAATACTTGTAAACAAAATCTGTTATAATTGGGAAAAAAATTAAAAGAATTTAAAAATGAATTTAATATTGCACCAAGATTTTAGGCGAAGTTTGGGGGAGGCCTTTGCCCAGTAGTGGGACAACATATGTCAATAAAAAAATGAACTAAGTATGAGATTGACGGATAATTTGGAACAGTGTGTAAAATTAAACAAAATATGTGAAATAAAACCAACATGTAAAATTAAAAATATGACAAATTGTGTGAAATTTTAAACCTAATACATACATACATATTATCACGCCCGTATCCCTAACGGGGTGGGCAGAGCCACAAGTAATCATAAGAAAACTTGCAGCCACTTCTGATCCAAGACTCCCAAGATGGATATGGTGATATTTAAACCTACAAATACCTACATTTAAACCTATAAATGTATGTTTCTAAACTTTGTATTACTAGGATGGGATAACTGGGGCGAAACGCGTGAAAACTGAGACAAAGTCCGTAAATTTAAAACATGTGAGTTTTCGATGATACATACCGTGATGGGAGCCGCCACGTTTGCCGTACAATTTGAGCTTATCTCTGAGCGCTCCTCGCTCACTCTCCAACGAATCTATGTCCTGCTGGAGATGGTCCATGGTCTCCTCAAACTCCTTCTCCTTCCTGCAACAAATAAACATATATATCACGCCCGTCATCATCATCTTCCTGCCCTCATCCCACTCTATGTGGGGTCGGCACAGCATCATCCTTGGATCATGCTGTAAGAGTTTTGGCTAAGGTGTTTTATGACCGGCCGCCTGCCTGACGTCAACCCTCCTTGGGAATACTTGCTTATTGAATCTCATCATGTTGGAGAGGATACTATCCCTTAGTCGACTTTTACGACATGCTCGGGGGGAGAAGCAGCTGGACGCATTCTATGTTTTTTCTTTACTCCCAGTCCAGCAGGGAAGATATATATCGCGCCCGTATCCCTAATAAGGCAGAGCCACAAGTATACATAAGAAAACTTGCAGCCACTTCTGATTTAAAGTCCTAAGGTATGGTGAACCATGGTGACAGGTGATCAGCCCATCGCACATATAGGTGGTTCATCATTTTGGAGAGGATAATCCCTTAGTCGACTTTTACGGAGAGAAGCAGCTGGACGCATTCTATGTTTTTTCTTAACTCCCAGTCCAGCAGAGAAGTAGATAAAATAAACGAGATAGTTCATTGAATTAGGCGTGACTTAGTGAGCTGAATCACATAAGTATTGCATGGTTAATTGGCCTTGTCAAAATAAATAAATATTTGCGGACACTTCAACCAGCGCCATCTAGCTCCAAACTAAGCAAAACTTGTACTATGGGCACCAGATGGCTGATACAATACTTATATACATATTTTTTTGTAAATCCATACTTATAATACACAATGCTACAACACCCAGACCCGGAAGAAATGTTTGCAGAACATACAAACATTTCTCCAGTAGCGGGAATCTATCCCTTGAGTCTCAGCCAAGGTCCATTACCGTTTGAGTAAGTTAAAGCCATCTTCCGATATCATAGAGTTCTGAATCTCTGCTAGAATGAGCTCTAAGAGCCACACAATAAGGTCTACTACCGTTTGAGCTTCCGCACTCCTTCTGAGTTCTAAATTTCTGCTAGAATGAGCTCTAAGTAGTACGCAATAAGTTCCATTACCGTTTGAGTTGGTTCAGTGCGTCCTCCAACTTCCTCTGCAGTTGTTCCGCCTTCAGTTCGGAGTCGCGCGCCGCGGTCGCCAGTTTCCTCTCGCCCAGTTCCCGGCGGATTTGCATTTCGGACAGTTCCTCTTGTTTCGCCTTGAAATATAAAAAGATTATGCACATCAAATTATTCATGGAAACAAATAAAATGATGACAAAAAAAAACTAAGGCCTTGTACCATCTATAGTAGATGATTTATACAGCGTCAGGAGGCAACTTTTACCTTCACAAACAGGACGCTGTAGTGGCCGGGACGAATTAGGATAGAGTAGGCTTGCCCAGCACCTATTCCATCCTCTCAGCTTAGTCGGCCTCGTCCACAGGAAAGACATGAGGAGACAATACGTGAGGAGCTGACTAAGCCGCGGGTTTCCTCACGATAATTTCTTTGACCGATTGAGAAAAATCCATTGGTACACGACCGGGTTTGAATTCAAGACCTTAGGATCGGAAGGCGGCATCACTACCAACTAGACCACCAGTGCTCTTGATGACAATGATGACAAGAGCACAGGAAAAAATATTTATTTCACTATGCTTTGAAGAATTTATATAAACTTTCAGACAAAAAAACATTTGATTCTACGATAAAAATCACATGTTTTGAGTGAATGTAAATATGTGTGAATGTATGAGTATGAATGTGTATGTGTGTGCATTTATGTACTCACTTTGAGTGCTTTCCTCAACTCCTTGATATCTGCCTCCTTGTTCTCGAGTCTGATGGTGAGACTCTTCGTCTCCTCCAACTGCTTCTTCACCAGTTGAGCTCTCAACACCACCGGAGGTATCGGCTGAAAAAAATATTCTTAATTCATTTCAGGGGTTTCGTACCAGAAGGGTATCAACGGGACCCTATTAAATAAATAAATATTTGAGGACATATCACACAGCACCATCTAGCCCCAAACTAAGCAAAGCTTGTATTATGGGAACCAGATGGCTGATAGAATACCTAATATAGTTTTTTTTGTAAATACATACATATACATAATACTACAACAACCAGGCCCGGAAGGAATATTTGCAGAGCATGCAAACGTTTCTCCCGCAGCGGGAATCGAACCCGCGCCTCAGCCGAGCACTCGCCCGCCTCGCCACAGAGGTCGTCGTTATTACTTGCCTCCTTTAAGTACTTTTCGCTCTTCCTCATAGTTTCGGCTTGGCCACACACACCCTTGAAAAATTCACTCTGTATAAATATCCTATCAGTCATCTGGTTCTAATAGAAGCTATGCTTAGTTTTAGATTAGATGACGCTGTCAAAAATCCTGTCCTTTAAGAGTATATTACCTTCTCAGCAGGTTGATTCTCCCTTGACATCATATCGTATTCGTTCTGATGGGCGAACTCCGCTAGCTTAGTGACGTCCGCGCTGACTGTCGACAACGCGTGCTTGATGGTCAGGACCGGGCCGTGGTCATCCTGGTAGCGAAATCAACAGCAACAAATCAATATTTGTGGTATTCTGTTCGAATGTCGGAGGTATTTACCTTTTTATCAACGACGAAACGTTTAGGGTATATGCGATTAGCCTAAGAGATTGTATATTAATTAATTTATTTACTTTTAGGTTTTCTTGGTACTTACTATCCTATAACCTTATTTTGTGTCAGCTTGAAGCCAAGAAACTTTTGTGAAGAAAAATATACATTTTATTATTATTATTATTATTTATTTGTAATTAATTTGTCTGTTACCATTTTCCTCACAAACTATGTTCTACGTCCCACTGCTGGACAAAGATCTCCCCCTTCATTTTAATTTTTTTTAGATTCATTGCTATATTTTTAATCGAATGCGTTCGTACATACCTCATCATCTTCCTGCCCTTATCCCACTCTATGTGGGGTCGGCACAGCATGATCCTTGGATCATAAGAGTTTTGGCTAAGGTGTTTTATGACCAGCCGCCTGCCTGACGTCAACCCTCCTTGGAAATACTTGCTTGTATCTCATCATGCTGGAGGATACTATCCCTTAGTTTACTTTACGACATGCTCGGGGAGAGAAGCAGCTGGACGCATTCTGTTTTTTCTTTACTCCCAGTCCAGCAGAGAAGCGTCCGTACCTGGTGGTAGAGTTTGTCAACGCAGGCGGCCCACACTGCCTCGAGCTGGTCGTGAGGCAGAGGCGTGGCCTCGCCTCGCTCGCTCGCCGCGCACGCGCACGCGGCGGCGCCTCGCGCGGCAAGGGAGACTGCGCGAGCGCATCGCCACAGTGTTGTCGCGCTGTCGCCGCGGAGACGCTCGATCAGCTGTCAAACAACAAATTACCTTGGGATTAAACCAGACGCTTAGGTACAGAGTTCTGGTTCAAGACCAGAGATGGACAAAAAAGGTGATGACATGGAAGGGAACTCAAGTCAAAAGATACAGAGGAAGACCATACGTCCGATGGGAGGATGATATCAGGAACACTGCAGGACCGAACTGGCTACAACTAGCTCAAGAGAAAGATCAATGGCTCTCTTTAAAAAACAACCTAACCCTTAAAAATGTGTTAGATATTTTTTAAGTGCGTATTTAAGTTTAGTTATTTAATTTTCTACTTTTTTCCAAGAAATAAAAGGCTTTTTATTTATTTAGTAGGTACCGTACTCAATATTATCACACCCGTAGCCCTAATGGGGTAGGCAGAGCCACAAGCAAACATAAGAAAACTTGGAGCGACTTCTGATTTAAAGTCCTAAGATGGATATGGTGAACCATGGTGACAGGCGATCAGCCCATCGCCCATATAGATCGGGATGCTGTGGGATTTTGAACTCTATTCCTCTCACCTGAGGGTCCAAAGGCGCGGCGCTGAGCTGGGCTCCGGGAGGCAGCCTTCGCCGGATGCCCTTCAACTGCTGCTGGAGAGCAGAACTAGATGTGCGGATGGACTCGTGGAGCTGGCCAAACACTTGGCTTCGGTCTGACTCCTGCGAACAAGTTGAGTTGATCAATGTAAGCTTCCAATCCCGACTTCGCTCGCGATTTATCTGGATGAAAATATATACGTAGTAAATTATTTCAGGGAGTGATTATGTAAATGCAATGCAGTCCACCTAGCTCGTCTTGTTCGCCTCTTTTGCGTCTCGCTTAGCTCTCTATAGATATATCCATACGTCTCGCTTCGCTCTCTAGTTTACCTGTAGTATGTGTGTGAGAGCCTGTGCGTCCGCGTGCGTGGCGCGCGCCAACGCGTCGAGCGCGCAGCACGAGTGCAGGACCGCCTCGCGGCTGAGGTGAGCGTTACTGACAGTGCTCATGTTCAACGCCGACCACATGGCAGAGAGGTATGTCCAACAGCGTTCTAGACCTGGAATGATAAGGGCCACGCCTTAGCACTATCGTAGCTCTGGCGTATCAGCATATTATATACTATATATTTTGTCGAAACTTAAAGCGAGCTGCGTCGTAGCTTGTAGCAGGGACAGCAGAGCCCTGAGCATAGAAACTTGAAGCTTATCAGTATGAATATAAAGCACACTTTAGCTTACCATCAGGCAAGCTTATCCACAGCTACGTCGTAGCACACTCCTAGCTCTGACGTAGCACAGACAGGAGAGCCCTCAGCATAGAAAATTGAACCCTATCCCTATAATCCTAAAGCACATAATGTCTTATCAGGCGAGCAGTTTTCGTCTTTGCAATCCGTAGCTTGTAGCAACATCACCGCGTAGACTAAAAGCCAGCATTTAAACTTGAACCTTATTTCTATAGTCTGTAAAGTATGTATTGGCGTACCACCGGGCTAGGTAGCTTGTAGCTACGTCGTAGTTCCGGCGTAGCAGACAATACAGCGCCCGGCATAGAAACTTACACCTTATCTCAATAGCCTTAAAGAACATTATCCCCTAACATCAGGATAGTAGTCCTCCTCTACAATCGTAGCAGGACAAAGAAGGCAACTTTGAACTCTATCACCCTAGCCCTAAAGCACATAATGGCTTACCATCAGGCGAGCAGTTCTCATCCAACTCGTTGGTTCTGAGCAAGCTGGCGGTTGCGTCCAACGCTCTCTCCTGCTGCAAAGCGTCGGGCAGTGCGGACGCGCTGCGCACTAGAAGCTCAGGCGTGCACGTATCTAGCGCACTAGACCACATTGATACGAAGCACTGTCCACAAAAAACACATTCTAAAATCTTATAACATTTTATAAGGTATCTATCAAGCTTTCAATCTGTAATTTATTTTTGTTCCTTAGTGATATCATAAACGCGAAAGTTTGTATGTATGGGTGTTTGTTACTCTTTCACGCAAAAACCACTGAACGGATTTTAATGAAACTTGGAATATACATTGGATTAACATATAGGCTACTTTTTATCCGGGTACCACGCGAGCGAAGCCGCGGGCGACAGCTAGTATAATATATGTTACCTGTATCATATGCAGTTGATATTCTAACTGACATCTGAAGCTGTACTGTGCCGCTGTATGTGACTTTGTCACCACTTCTGTATCCCACACGTTCACTGCTGGGAACCTGGAAGCAATGGAAACAATTGTTTCAGCATTGACAGCACTTTCAGCATTTCAATTCAGCATAAACTGCTTCATATGAAGCAGTTTATGCTGAAGTTAAGTGTAAGTAGCGGGAACAGTATTTTGTACCTGTCTCTGATTTGTCCTAGAATGATCTCAGCTTTCGTGTTCAGTCTCTGCATTAGTAGGATAAGTAGGATCGCGTCGTGATCACCTGAAACAATATGATCACATTATAATTATAAAAAAACAATTAATAAATATTTGTGGATATTTGACACAGCGCCATCTAGCCCCAAACTAAGCAAAGCTATTTACTATGATAATCAGATAGCTGATAGAATACTTATAATACATAATACTACAACACCCAGACCCGGAAGAAATATTTGCAGAACGTACAAACATTTCTCCCGTAGCGGGAATCGAACCCGCGCCTCTTGCGTCTCAGCCGAGCACTCGCCCGCCACGCAACTGAGGTCGTCAAATGCGAATGTGAGTATATGAATGTATGTTGGGATTATGTAGCGAATGTGATTGTATGTTGAACCATGTGATTGTATGTTGAACCATGTGATTGTATGTTGAACCATGTGAGTATATGTTGGACTACACATACCAGCAGGCGTCATAAAATGATCAGGCAGGCACGCAGCCAGCATGTCCGCTCGGGCCCTCGCCTGTGTTAAATCCAAGGCCCTCAGTTGCAGGTCCACGGACCTAGTGCAGGCGCGGCTGGCCGCTACCAACGAGCCAATTTCAACGGTCCCTGTGACGCGAGGCTCGCTAGATGACGTATCGTGCTCCGATATGGAGGTCGAATCTGAAAATTATTCAACAAAAATCCAGGATTTGCATTCAAAGTGTAAAAAAAAGCAAGGCCTTTTACCATCTATAGTAGATGATTTATACAGCGTCAGGAGGCAACATTTACCTTTACAAACGGGACGCTGTAGTGCCCGGGACGAATTAAGATGGAGTAGGCTTGCCCAGCACCTATCAGCCTTCCTTATTCCATCCTCTCAGCTTAGTCGGCCTTGTCCACAGGAAAGACAAGGTGAATACGTGCGGAGCTGACTAAGCCGCTGATTTCCTCACAATGTTTTCCTTCACCGCTTGAGAAGCGTTCGTGGCGAAGCTTGCTTAGACGTTCTTGATCGTTGAAGTTAAGCAACGTTGTGCGCGGTCACAATTAGGATGGGCGACAGCAAGTGGCATTACGAACCGAGCGCCTCCGTGCTTCGGAGGGCACGTTAATTGTCAGTCCCGGCTGTTAAGTCGTTAAGCCATGACGGAGGCCTTTAGGCGGCTTAAAAACTCCGTCACAAGAGTTGGCCACCAGCTCATACGAACTTACTTACCTTTTGTGATCACAGATTGCGAAAACACACATTTTCTTACCTTTAGAGTCTATCTGGGCCTTCAAATCGTTGTATTGCTCAGTCATTTTGTGGACTAGTTCTCTGAATTTATTTATTGTTGTATCTCTGTCCATTATGGTTTCCAAGGCAGCTTCTCTCTCACGAATCGACTAGAAAAAAATATAATAAGTTCAAACAAGCTGTAAAATTAAAAAATTAAATAACCCCCGATCCTCGAACGGAACACCACAACTCAATCGCACTTGTGAAAGTTGGAAAGATCCTTTTATCAAGTAGCGAATGAGCTGATGATCTTCATACACCTCAACAGATCTTCATAAACTATAGCTAAGAACCATCTCGAACACATTAGTTTTCAAACAAAATGGCATCAAAATCAATCCATTCGTTTGGGAGCTACAATGTTACAAACAGACACACGACGACCCCAGTGGCGTGGCGGGCGAGTGCTCGGCTGAGACGCAACAGGCGCGGGTTCAATCCCCGCTACGGGAAATATGTTTATATGTTCTGCAAATATTTCTACCGGGTCTGGGTGTTGTAGTAATATATTTACAAAAAATATATAATAATATTCTATCAGCCATTTGGTACCCATAGTACAAGCTTTGCTTAGTTTTGGGCTAGATGACAGAATAAGAAATATGACAACGTCGCGGGTTACAGATAGTACAAAATAAATAACACCCAACAGTCACATACATAGCCCTGACCCCACACTAGGATTCCCTGTGTCGTGGGTATCAGAAACTACGAGTACCATGGTACCACAACACCCAGACCCGGATGAAATATTAACAGGACATGCAAACATTTCATCCGCAGCGGGAATCGAACCCGCGCCTATTGAGTCTCTGCCGAGCAATCGCCCGCCACGCCACCGAGGCCGTCAAATAATAAACTACTAAACACATAACCCTCTTTGGCTTCGTGTAGTTGGGTATAAAATATTTAAAACCTCGATGACTATTTCGAGAGACTTATTCAGGATGAGAAGCCTGAAGATTTCCACCAAACATCTTCACCACTATCCAAAAAGTTCCATACACCATCTGGAATCCTCACCTCTCTAGTAGCAGCATGAGCCATCTCCAACTCCTCGCGAAGGTCCATCTCCAGCTCCCTGTTGGATTCCACCAGCTGCTCGTGCACCTCCTGGAGAGCCTCCAGCTCAGAGACATCCTGCTTCAACTGTTCCACCTGGAATTGAGGAAGTGGGACTACAGAATGAGTTTTCCGACCTTACACCTGCAATATAAAACTTTGCACATCGTAAGAAGATCACTAAAAATGGCCGAATCCTATAACTCTACTGGTAAGTTCCCGGACCAAAAAAAGTACCTACGAAAAAAAAACATACAACATCATCATCTTCCTGTCCTTATCCCACTCTATGTGGGGTCGGCACAGCATGATATTTGGATCATGGTGTAAGAATTTTGGCTAAGGTGTTTTATGACCGGCCGCCTGCCTGACGTCAACCCTCCTTGGGAATACTTGCTTATTGTATCTCATCATGTTGGAGGATACTATCCCTTAGTCGACTTTTACGACATGCTCGGGGAGAGAAGCAGCTGGACGCATTCTATGTTATTTTTTTACAGCAGTAAAATTTTGTTTGTCATCATACCTGGTCTTCAAGAGCCATCTTCTTCTCAGCCAGCTGTTCCACCATCTCCTCGGCCCCCAGGGCCGCGTCCACCTGTTCCCTCAGATCAGCGACCTGCGCCTCCAACTCCTCAACCCTGGAGGAGAGCTTCTCCTTGGTACGGGATAGCTCGGCTATCTCAGACTTGTATTGATCTAGGTCCTGGGTAAGATTGAAATCAGAATTTTATACACAACAGGGGTAAATTCATCATTATCTTCCCGCCCTTATCCCACTCTATGTGGAATCGGCACAGTGTAAGAGACTGTAAGAGTTTTGGCTAAGGTGTTTTATGACCGGATACAACTTTTTATATTCGAAGATTCATGAAATAACTATTGAAACTAATGAATCAAAGAATGTGAACGTAATTTGTTACCTAAATTCCTCCTTGTTCTAATAAATACCTTATTCAGCTTCTGCATCTCATGCTTATCGTGCGCAGTGAGGTCCCTCAGCCGCACCAAAGTGTCCCGCATCCTCTGATTCTGCTGCTGGAGTTGCCTCGTCTCGTAGCCAGTGGCGCCATCGCTCGCTGCGTACGGGTGCTCTATTCAACGCGCAACCACACACTGAGACCGGGGTACGCATGCGGGTCTCCCAACAGTCGCTCAATTGACTCTAGTCATGACACTGTCTTTTAAACTAGTCATGTGTAACTGTCTCTATTTTTTAAGTCGGTCATCTTTATCGGTTTTTTATATTTAGCGTGGGTATCAAAGTCAAAGTCAAAGTCAAAAAAAAATATTCCATAAGATCACGGGGATAACTTGGACACGTCTAAATCTACGTTGCATTTACACCTGTTCGTAACGCGACCAAGCGTGGAAGATACAGGCAAGAAACCACGCTTGGCTATTTTTTTGTAAAATGATCCCTTTACTTTGATGTTTATAAAAGGAGTTGGAGCATTGTTCAGTCCCAAGCATTTTTGTCTTCTATTATAATCGGATATTTTATAGTAAGCTTTTTTAAACAACTTTCATTTTATTAGAGTTTTAAATATAAAACTGTGTATTTCTAGCCTGTATCTTCTAACATAGAAAAATTCAACAAAGATTTAAGACTTGTCCAATGCAGAATTTTGAAGTTTGAAATCGCTCAACTGACCCTAGTTACAAGTAACTGTCATTTGTTTGCGCCAGTGTTGTCATGTAACTGTCTTTATTTTTTTTTTAATCATTCAACTGACTAGTCATTCTACTCATATTGTACTATTTCAGCTATATTAGTTTTGTATATATTATCACCCTAATGGGGTGGGCAGAGCTACAAGTAATCATAAGAAAACTTGCAGCCACTCCCTATTCAAAATCCCAAGATGGATATGGTGAACCATGGTGACAGGTGATCAGCCCATCGCCCATACAGATGGTCCATCATGTTGGAGGATACTATCCCTTAGTCGACTTTTGCGACATGCTCGGGGAGAAGCAGCTGGACGCATTCTATGTTTTTTTTTACTCCCAGTCCAGCTGAAGTAGTTTTGAATTTAATATTTTCCGATTATATATCTTTCAATAGAACTCCTAAATTTTAATTTACGTCAAAAGATAGCAGTCCAGATCAAAACTTATGAATATTTGTCAGATCATAGTTTCTGTTAGTCTGTACAAAAGTCGGGGAGACCAAAACACAAAATATAAAAACACATGCAATATAAAAAATATACAAAGACTTAACGCATTCACTGATATTCGTACATTAAGATATTTTAAGTCGTAGAACAAAACAAAACCAGTTCGAGAACACGAGTCAAGTGCACAAAAGGAGCCTCTTTGAGGCGCACTTAAAACCCCTGGTTCGAAAGATCTAGTGACACGACTGGTAGTACTAGGGTACTTTTATCCGGTTGTAATGCTAATTATGCCTTTGAGGAGTAATTGCCTTAATTCCATTCACCACACCAGTTCGAAAGACCTTTGTTATACTAGGTCGTAGAAATAATAGTTTTTTTGTAAATTTGTGTTTTTGCAATAGCAAAATATAGCCAATATGCCATAACGCAAGCCATTTTTTTTATAAAGAAGGTAAGCAGTGAATGTGCTAAGTGCATGCTTTAATAAAACAAAATAAAATATATGTAAATTAAAATAAATTAAGCAACTGAAAATGAGTTTATATATAATGAAGATAACCGAACCATAAGGATAAAGATTCGTACGTACACTTTTAGGCTGTGCTTTTAATTCTATAAATAATAATTAAATAAATAAATTATAATAAGAAAATAAAATTATATTTTGCAATTAATACACATCAAAATAGCGTTCATTTATTTGTATGTGGTTGTGCGAGTCTTTGTATGTTTTTAAATTAATTTAGAGATAAGATAAAGGTTAAAAGATTATCTTATCTTTAAATTATACAACAATTCAATTATTAAATACAATAACACTATTTTATATCTTCTTTCGATCATCATCGTTTTCATACATACATAGTATCACGCCTGTTTCCCATAGGGGTAGGCAGTGATCACGGATCTCCATTTGCTACGATCCTAACATTCTTCTTTCGATTCACACATGCTCGTCGGTTTAGGGTACTCTTGTACCTCTTACTCTTACTTTATAATACTACCCTCCTAGTGAAGAACACAGTATCTATGTCAAAAAAATTATTTAATGCTTAATGTGGTATTTAGTAATAGATTTGTTAATAATATGTTTCTTAAATTAATACAATTTCTCGTTTTTAAAAACTCGTTTTTAAAGGTTTAAAAAGAAATGTCATATCCATGTTCATGACAACGTCTAAAATAGCACCCAATCGCCGATCTTTGCTCATCAATAAATCCACATATAATTTCCCGCCCTCAATATAATCAAACCCTCATCTATCCACACAAACCCTCATAAAACTCACGTATATTCCCGCCCGCTTCCATCTCCGCCCTCATCAGTTGTAGGTCCAAAGTCGCCTCCTCCAGTTTCTCCCTACAGTTCTCCAACTCCATCTGAAGTGACTCTGAGCGTTCCTCAGCCATTTCCTTTAATCAATGAATTAAACTATTAATGTTACGACGTTAATGTTATTAATTAACTATTAATGTGACGGCCTCGGTGGCGTGGCGGGTGATTGCTCGGCAGAGACGCAACAGGAGCGGGTTCGATTCCTGCTGCGGAAGAAATGTTTGAATGATCTGTAAATATTTCTTCCGGGTCTGGGCGTTGTGGTGCCATGGTACTCGTAGTTTCTGATACCCACGACACATGGAATCCTAGTGTGGGGTCAGGACTATGTATGTGACTGTTGGGTGATATTTATTTATTTATTTACTTATAAAATAAATATTTGTGGACATTTCACACAGCGCCATCTAGCCCCGAACTAAGCAAAGCTTGTACTATGTAATATTTGATTAGATGAATATTTATGGGCTGATAGAATATATATATACTTTTTTGTAAATACCTACTTATATAATACTACAACAACCAGACTCGGAATAAATATTTGCGTATTATAAGTGTGAATCGAACCCGCGCCTCTCGCGTCCCAGCCGGGCACTCGCCCGGTATACCACCGAGGTCGTCGTTTTCCTGAACCATCGGTAAACTAATTCGGTGGTATAAAGACACTGCCAGTGATGATGATACCTTGTCAAGAGCTGCCATTTCAGCTGCCTCCGCCAACTCTGCCGTCTCCTCCATATGAGTTTCCAAAGCCTCCTGGGCTTCGCGGACCTAAAACAAGACAGTCAGATATAATATAAACACAATTAAACTATATAAAACTTAACAAATAATAACTAAAATTACATAATATCCTACTGACTATAAATGCGAAAGTTTGTAAGGATGTGTGGATGTGACGATGTATGTTTGTGCCTCAATCACGCCCTAACGGCTTAAGTAAGTAAGTGGCCAACTCTTGTGACGGAGTTTTTAGGCCACCTTATGGCCTCCGTTATGGCTTAACGACTTAAAAAGCCGGGACCGACAATTTAACGTGCCCTCCGAAGCACGAAAGCGCTCAGCTCGTAATGCCACTCGCGGTCACCCATCCAAATTGTGACCGCGCACAGGGTTGCTTAACTTCCAACGATCAATCAAGAACGTCTAAGCAAGCTACGCCAAGAGCGCTACGATGATGTATATGATGATGATGGATTGATAAGAGTTTATGATACATCAGTAATAATTTAAATGAATAGCGATGATGATGAGAATTGATGATAACTGGTACTGTAGATTGGTGAAGTGAAAACCTAGGCGTACCTGGACCAAATTGGCGACGTTTTGGAAAAGGGCCAGGTCAAGAGTAAAGCCGACAAGCTAGTATGAACAATGTTATGAAAGTGAATGAAGCGAAAGAAGTATGTCAGGATCGTAGCAAATGGAGATCCGTGACCTCTGCCTACCCCTATGGGAAACAGACGTGATGTTATTGTTGTGGCAGACATACAGGGGTTCCTCAAGGCGGTCTGGTAGAATTATGAAGTCCAAAATGTTCTTGAATGCGTATAATTAATTAAATCAATTAAAGTTACAGAGTTTCTGTGCGACATTGGATACAAAGTTTTTGTAGAAGCAAGTGACATTAGCTGTCAAAAATTTGAATTTATTTAACGTCTGAGTGAAGACGTTCGGATACGCGATACGCCGTTCGGATACGCGACAGTTATGTATGTATGTAGATTGGTGAGAATTGATGAGGACCGCCTAGAATTCATAAGGGTCAATGAGAATGGATGAAGAATGTATTATTTCCACTCACCTCCTGCTTAGCTCTCTGCAAGTCTCTCTGGAGCTATGCTGGTGACTCCATGATCTTGCTCTTGAATCGGACTATGGTTGATGATGATGGATTGATGAGAGTTTATGACACATCTTACTTATATTATAAATGCGAAAGTTTGTGAGTTTGGATGTTTGGATGTTTGTGCCTCAATCACGCCTAAACGACTGAACGGATTTGAATGAAACTTGGAATATACATAGTACATGTACTGGTTTTTTGTCCGGGTAGCACGCGAGCAAAGCCGCGGGCGGCAGCTAGTCAGTCATAATTCAGATAAATAGAAATGATAATGAGAATTGATGATTACTGGTATAGATCGGTGAGTATTGAAAAGAACCGGTGAGAATTGAAGAGAATCAATCTGAATTTTCCACTCACCTCCTGCTTAGCTCTCTGCAAGTCCCTCTGGAGCTGAGCCTGTGACTCCATGATCTTGCTCTTGAACTCATTGGACTGTTCCAGCTGGAGTCTGACCCGCTCCAGCTCGCGCAGTTTCTCTCTATCCTCAGAGCGGCGAACTTTCAAAGTCTCCAACTTCTCTTTCAAGTCCTCCACTTCAGCTTTTAGCTGGGTTATCTGGCAAAATATAATACATGTGAATGTGAAATATACACCACCATTTTGTCATCATCTTCCTGCCCTTATCCCACTCTATGTGGGGTCGGCACATGATCCTTGGATCGTGCTGAAACCGTTTTGGCTAAGGTGTTTTATGACCGGCCGCCTGCCTGACGTCAACCCTCCTTGGGAATACTTGCTTATTGTATCTTATTATGTTGGAGGATACTATCTCTTAGTCGACTTTTACGGCATGCTCGGGGAGAGAAGCAGCTGGACGCATTCTATGTTTTTTCTTTACTCCCAGTCCAGCAGAGAAGTTATATACACCACCATTTTGTAATTAGTAATATCAAAATAGTGGTGTATATAAACGCGAAAGTTTGTATGTATGAATGTTTGTGAGTAACACTTTCACGCAAAAAAACTACTGAACGGATTTGAATGAAACTTGGAATATACATAACATATAGGCTACTTTTTATCAGGGTAACACGCGAGCGAAGCCGTGGGCGGCAGCTAGTTTATAATAAAATCATATTATGTCATGGTTCACCATACCCATCTTAGAGCTTCAAATCAGAAGTGGCTGCATGTTTTGTTATGTTTACTTGTGGCTCTGCCCACCCCATTAGGGATACGGACGTGATAATAATGTATGTTGAAATCTCCTATTTTAGATGTACCTCTTGCTGCGCCTGCAAGTTCGCTAGTTTCTCCTCAACCGAGGACACGGGCTGTGGCGACGTGATGCTCTGACCCGGCGTGTACTGAGGAGTTAGCGTCTCCACGAAACCAGTCTGGAACATACAGATAAGACTAGTAAAAGCTAGCAACTAATATTTCTATACTGTACATATTCGATCACCCAAATCACCCTAACAAAAGCGCGTCTTTTGTTTCGTCAACAACGGCGACGCGTGCGACTCGAGCGACTGCCGGCTACTGTTGTGCGAACTGTCGTGCAGCGTCAGCGTAAGGGCCTCTAGCTTACGATCTAGCCGACTCACCTCAATAAAAGACGCACGTTTCGTCAGCAAGGGCGACGCGGCGCGGTCCGCGCTCGGCGACGCGTGCGACACGAGCGACACGAGCGACTGCCGGCTACTGTTGTGCGAACTGTCGTGCAGCGTCAGCGTAAGGGCCTCTAGCTTACGATCTAGCCGACTCACCTCAATAAAAGACGCACGTTTCGTCAGCAAGGGCGACGCGGCACGGTCCGCGCTCGGCGACGCGTGCGACACGAGCGACACGAGCGACTGCCGGCTACTGCCGAGCCAACTATCGTGCAGCGTCAGCGTAAGAGCGTCTAGCTTACGATCTAGCCGACTCACCTCAATAAAAGACGCACGTTTCGTCAGCAAGGGCGACGCGGCACGGTCCGCGCTCGGCGACGCGTGCGACACGAGCGACACGAGCGACTGCCGGCTACTGCCGAGCCAACTATCGTGCAGCGTCAGCGTAAGAGCGTCTAGCTTACGATCTAGCCGACTCACCTCAATAAAAGACGCACGTTTCGTCAGCAAGGGCGACGCGGCGCGGTCCGCGCTCGGCGACGCGTGCGACACGAGCGACACGAGCGACTGCCGGCTACTGCCGAGCCAACTATCGTGCAGCGTCAGCGTAAGAGCGTCTAGCTTACGATCTAGCCGACTCACCTCAATAAAAGACGCACGTTTCGTCAGCAAGGGCGACGCGGCACGGTCCGCGCTCGGCGACGCGTGCGACACGAGCGACACGAGCGACTGCCGGCTACTGCCGAGCCAACTATCGTGCAGCGTCAGCGTAAGAGCGTCTAGCTTACGATCTAGCCGACTCACCTCAATAAAAGACGCACGTTTCGTCAGCAAGGGCGACGCGGCGCGGTCCGCGCTCGGCGACGCGTGCGATACGAGCGACACGAGCGACTGCCGGCTACTGCCGAGCGACGTGCGCGAACTGCAACGTCGCAAGTGTTTTAACGGAATGCGGAACGTTGCAGAGTTCGGACTGTGAATGCGATTTTGAGATTAGGATTTTGTAATGGCCCTTGAATTCCTTAATCATAATAAGCAAACAGTTTCATTCAAGTCATCTACTAGATGACATAATTCTATTCTTTGAGAAAAAAAACATGTTACAATGCTTTTCAAAAGAAAGAGAAAAACAACACAGGAACATGCAGAGGCTAAATCTTTTTTTAATTCTACTAATGTTATGAACAAAAAGTTAATACGTTTTTTAATCCAATGGCTGATCCAATTTGGATAAAACTTGGGATAGATATAATTTGTAACCTACATATTACTTGCCCGTTACGCGAGCTAAGTCTGGGGCGGAAGCTATTTATGAATAAGAGCGTTTCGGGCACTGATATCTCGCATATAAAGGTTATGAATCAGAGCGAGACAGATATAGCATAGTTGCGCAGATTTTTATGTCTATCTCGCTTTCACTTGTAATATCGCATTCACAGACCAACTCTGAAACGGTTTTCTATTTACAAATCTAGCTACAAAGCGAGACGTTTATACAGCGCGGACCAAGAGTACATACACACTAGTACTGCCAATCTTTTTACATCACTATTATAACAAAATCGAAGGCACCAGAGGACCATAGAGTTTGGATACGCGGTAACAAAGTGAGGTCCGCACCTAGCCATGGGATACTATGTTGTTTTTATTTTCTTTTATTTTTATTTAGCTATTTTTTTGACATTATTACTATTATTATAATTTTAATTTTGTACAATATAATTAATCATTGCACGCCCATAAATTACATTGAATCTCTATTATCTGTGACATCTTTTTGACATGTGATTATTTACTTTGACTTTGACTTATGGGCTGTGTTCAGTAAAATGTCAGTAAAATCTACGGTATTTAAGGTACTTTTCCAACTGTGTAGCATAGCCGTGGGGCACCCTATATTCACTTTAAAACTTTTTCCCGCGGGTTTAAATGTGCGTGTGCGTATCATATTATATTGTGCTTTGATTTGATAAAAATAACACCCAACAGTCACATACATAGTCCTGACCCCACACCCCCTATTCCCAGTGTCGTGGGTATCAGAAACTACGAGTACCATTGTACCACAACACCCAGGCCCGGAAGAAATATTTACAGATCATGCAAACATTTCTTCCGCAGCGGGAATCGAACCCGCGCCTCTTGCGTCTCTGCCGAGCAATCGCCCGCCACGCCACCGAGGCCGTCAAAGGTTTCTGTGAGCGGCGCACCTTACGGAGCGTCGAGGCTTTAAAGATTGGCAGTACTGTATACAGATAATATGTGAGGTCCAACGCTTAGAGAGAGACAGATACACCAGAACAAAGCGTGCGTGAATGAATACACAATATGTTTCATCATTGCTACTGTGCAAACGACTTACGCTATTTGATTGTCAAATCAACGGGATTAGGAGAGCGGTCGAGTCCAGCTGATGCTTTTAAATAACCTAATGTCTTATTACGGTAGATTTTTGAGCGTCAGTGGCGCCGAAGCGAAAGGCGATATAATACTGCGATCATAAGACAACCACCTTAGCTCGAACACAAGGCTACACTGAAAACCAGCACTGCGTACAATGTGCGCGGAATAACCCTGAATGTAGCCCATTTGCCGACCTTTTTTTATTTTCATTTTTGTTACTTGTATGTATGTTCTCTTTGGCAATAAATGTATTTGTATCTGACGAATCAAATATGACCAACTGCTCCCCATTCCATTTGATTAGCAATCAAAATATGATTATACACTTACACAATAACAGTATCCACTGCACCATTCCATAAACCAGACCATTACCGGCTCGAAAAGCAATAAATCGGGTCGTCAGCGGCTCTCTTTTATTTTCCTCGCAGAGCTGCGGGTAAGGGCCTCTATCTGGCGCTACTCGGGTATAGTCCCTGCGATGGGTAATACACCTGAGGCCCTTACTTGCAGTTAATAAGAGCGAGCTGTAGATGACCCGGATTGATGGATTTCCGTTTATGGACAAGTTTATGACACCACAACACCCATACCCGGAGGAAATATTTGCAGAACATGCAAAAGTTTCTTCCGCAGCGGGAATCGAACCCGCGCCTCTTGCGTCAGCGAGCAAACGCCCACTACGCAACCGAGGCCGTCAAATCCATGAAGTCCACCCCACTGGTTCTTTGTCATTACATTTAGAATTCTGATGAATATAGATCCCTATAGTAACCTGTTCGAAGAATGTTAGTCAATAGCTGGGTACTGACTGACGAAGCAGCCTCGCGAGGCAGCCGCACGAGGCAAATGTTCGCTTAGTCGGCCACGCCTCGCCCGAGGATAACGCGCAAACGTCCCGACTAAGCAACCAGTCACTAACTGCACACTGCTCGGTCAGTCTGTATTCAGCTAGTGACTAGAGACGACAGAACCAGTGCGGTGAAGGAAACGAATGAACTAACGCCGTGGCTACAAAGAACAAACATAATATAACAAAATTTAGAACAATAAGCAAAAAGACTAGATACATCATTTTACATTATTTACTTTTTATCTGTGCAATAAATAGCTGTGATGTTTTTCCTGTGGACAAGGCCGACTAAGCTGAGAGGATGGAATAGGTGCTGGGCAAGCCTACTTCGTCCCAGGCACTACAGCGTAAAAAGCCTTAGTTTTTTTTCCTGTAACTATGTTGCAATCAAATTCTAATTAAATAAAACGGTCAATATAACGATGGCATACTTAACTCAAAAGTGCAAAATTTTGATTTACGACTATATTATTCTATTGTTTTTGTCTATCTTGTCCGTAGGAAGGAATGGAAGAGATTGCTTTTAGCGATAAGGCTAACAATTATGCTAATATTTTATTTGTCAAATTACTATTTCACGTGTTATTGTGTACAATAAAATGTTCATTCATTAGTTTTAAGGTGTTATGTGACATCCGACTAATAGGGACTGTTTGCAACAATGATACAGAATCACGTGAGCGACAAAGCATGATGCTATACGATGCTATACGACGCTATACAATGCGATGGTGCTAATACACAGGACATAACAAAATAAAAACATATAAATGAGGAAAATTCTTTGAAGATTTATAGAGATTTATAGACTAAAAAAAAAGTTACGAGCAGTTCCAATCATCGTTAAAAAGTGAATTGATTTATTGTAATATTTTTATAGAAGTAGAAGTTGCAATAAATAAAGTTATTATTATTATTAAAAAAAAAAGTTTACCTGACTGAACTGACTAGACAAAAAGATAACAAGTCTAGTTCAGATTTTTGTTTCGAAGCAGCGCCATCTACTTAGTTGTTGATCGAGAACTATTTCAAAGAATGTACCTCATAAGTTGCGTATTGACTGACCGAGCAGAACGCGGGGCTGTCTTGCACGAGGCAAACGTCAAAACTTCGGGCACGGCATGTCCAGGCAAAGCGGACACTTGCCTCACGATGCTACTCGGTAAATCAGAACGTAGCTTTTGAAATGCTACCAAGCTTAAAATACAGGATATACAAGGACACCAGACTCTCTTTTTAATTCGTTTATGCTTGTGTATGAAACGGTCTAAGGTGCTATGCATTTTTCCAGTCTTCCCTCTGTCTTTCTTGTATAAGGCAGAGCATAAACTCAAACAAATAATACATTTTTACGCATATATAATCCCATATTTAAAACAATAGCATGAGGTAGGTTTATCATTTTTTACATAATACCAAAATGTATTGAGACTATGCGACATGAAATTATGCGTAAGATTTTTATGCTACCCAATACAAGCTAAAAGGCTTGACAGTCTGATTGTCAATTTACTCAAATCGTGAATAAATTGTGCACTGTTGTAAAAGATCTCGACTCGTATGCTAAAACCTACTAATGCTAATTTCGTAAATTCTAATTTTGGAGATTCGTTGACTGTTTTCATGAAATATTAGCATCCTAGTTTATTAAAACCGATAATAAGGTAAGAATGTTTTGGCTCAATCACAGCATATCGGTTGAACAGATCGGAAAAAACTTAGATATTAAACCGTGTGGCAATAAAATACGGATATAATAATGAAAAAGGGCCAAGTTATAATAGAAAATAAAATTTACGCGAGCGATCCCGTGACGGAGCGCGCGTCCTATCGGCTCAGTAAGGAGTTTACGACTGACTAGCCACACTGGAGGTCAGAGGTAACGGGGGGTAGCGGGGGGTAAGGAGCAGTACTAGGTATGGCCGCTACAGAATATAACGTAGCGAGCAACACTGGAGGTCGCAGCTAATGTCAATATTCACGAGCAAAGTTTTAGCATACGAGCCAGAGAAGACACAAGAAGACACATTACGGGTACTTTAGTACAACATTACCTGGACATTGAGAGCGTGCCCGGCTTCGGTTGCGCGGGCGATGCCTTACGTCGCACCCTTCGGTCAGCCGCCAACACAAAGTTAGTTAAACGAACAGTATCCGAAGCATGCACCAGTCAAAACTTAAGGTCCCTAGTCTGCCCTCCTAGGGAAGGACGCAGTAACTATGTCAAACATGCTTTGATACGCGAGTGAGAAAAGAAGTATTTGAGTATGTACCATTTTTTAACAAAAATTCTAGTTCCTGCGTTCTTCACTAGGAGGGCAGTAGTGCGCCGTTAAGCAATTGTTGTTTTTGATATTAATTTCAATATTTGTTCAAATTATATTACATTTGAAGCAATTTATCGTTTTTTTATGACAAACGATAACATCTAAGTATAAGAAAATTTATATTAACTTGTTTTTTTCTTTTATTAATCTACTTCGCTTATTTATGAATTGTTACTGGTGCTTGCTTAATGAAGTTACTATTACAAACAATAATATTTTTAGTAATTAAAATATAACATAAAGAAATACATTCCATTTTTCATGATTGGGACGGGTATCTAATTATTTACATATATTTATTAACACGATAGAAATCAATAAATTACCAACATCTAGGGATTAAATAATCATTAAAAAGAGGAAATAATATCTTGAATTTTCATTGGTATTTAAATATTTTGCAACAGTAGAGCACATTTATGCAATCTCAATCGAAAGACAATATTTTAAGGCATAAATAATATCAATGGTCATAATACTTATTTTATATTTTTAATGTCCGCCATTTTGAAATACAGTGCTGCCATCTAGTCGTTTGAGATTGCGATCTCAATTCAACATCGGCTTATAAAGAGCCTTGCACAATCACAACTCTATCTTATACCATAAGGTTCAAAATTTTACAAGTTTGTAAAATCCCGACTGCTTGAAGACTTCGATCACAGTTATATAATAACCATAGAAAATTGTAGTCTGTAGTAATAGTGTCATTAAATGTCCGAAAGGAGCCCTTGAGGCGCACTTTAAATCCTTTCACCACATTGGTTCGAAAGAACTATTGACACGACTAGATAGATCTGAAGATTTTGTCTGCTCATTTTCACGCCATTACCCCCGAATACTCAAACGCGACTCAGAGTTGAGCACATCTCAAGTCACGGTTTTTTGACAGTTTTTGATGAAAATCTGTCAAAAACTCGTCACTTGAAACGTTCTCAACTCTGAGATGCGTTTGAGTATTCGGGGGTTACTGTTCTATTCAAAACTAATTTCAAATAATTTTCTTTTTATACAAATTTTAATTTCCCAAATCGACTATACGATGTTCGGTTCATCATCATCACCCGCAGTCAGATAGATTCATATTCATGCCATTTCAAACCTTATGCGTTGAAAATAGAGTCGTAAATGCTATGAAATAAGTGCAAAGCTAAGCACAGTGCATACTATAATGTACTTACGTAGTCGGTCTAGATCTCTGGGCCACAGTTATACTAGCGAGGAGAGAAACCAGCCATCAGTTAGCGCTAACACACGGTGGAGAGAATTGGAAACTAAAGATATTTAGAACAAGTAAATTTTGTGCACATACCCTTAGACCAAAATGATCCTAAAAAATGTTGTCCGAATGCTACCTTAATTTAATTTCATTATATTTTAATTTCATATTGTCCATTTAATGTATTTTTTATATTCTTTTCTATGACATTTAAAATAATGCTGTTTGTATGTAGTTTTAGTTTTTAATGTGTATGTATATTGTTATGTTTTTATGGATTGACATAATCTGAAATAAATGAATAATAATAATAATTAATGAAGGAAACTATCATGAGAAAACTGATAGACAGCTCAGTAAAAAAGTAAGTTCGTATGAGCTAGTGGCCAACTCTTGTGACGGAGTTTTTAGTCCGCCTAAAGGCCTCCGTCATGGCTTAACGACTTAAAAGCCGGGACCGACAACGTGCCCTCCGAAGCACGGAAGCGCTCAGCTCGTAATACCACTTGCTAAGTACTGAACGCGCCCGACATTGCTCATCATTTGGGTTACCTATACCAACTATCATCCCTTATTTCAGCCCCTTCAATGTTATTTTTGAGGTAAAAGGTAGCCTATGTTCTTCCCCAGGATGCAATCTATCTCCACGTCAAATTCTATCGAAATCCGTTCAGCGGTTTAGGCGTTAAAATGTAACTAACAGACAGAGTTACTTTCGCTTTGATAATATTAGTAATTTGGCATGGATAATGAAAATGTTTGCACGTTTGTTGGTTTATTCTCTCCTTTTTAGGGCTCCGTACCCAAAGGGTGCCAACGGCACCCGATGAGCCTCCGCTGACCGTCCGTCCGTCTGTCAGCGGGATGTATCTCATGAACCGAAATAGGCAGTGAGTTGAAATTTTTACAGAGTGTGTATTTATTTCTATTGCCGCTATAACAACAAATAATAGAAATAAAATCAAAGGGGGCCTCATTCAAGAAACATTTTATGTAAATGTGCGATGGTACGGAACCCTTCGTGTGCGAATTCAACTCGCACTTGTATTTCGCTGACCACTATGGGTCGGTAGTTTGTAGTAACAATTGCTAGTACGTACATCGCTTATAAGGTTGAAAGGTTTACTCGACAGGTTATTTTATATGGAGATCGAGATGGTGTTTTAAGCCCGAGTGACATAGAGGCTACTTATTATCCGGGTACCAGAGCGAAACCGCGGGCGAAAGCTGGTCTAATTCTAATTCTAAGTGGTGTTAGGGGAACAAAGATCTGCACTGACGTCCTGCAGTGGGTTGTATTGTGCATTATCCCCCCTGCTAACCCTCGGGCGAAAGCTGGTATTCCATAATCATTTCTATATATAAATAATTTCCAATTCTCTCTCAAAAGTTAAAATGTAGCTAAATGACATCACTCACAAATCTATAGTATTAAATAAAGCTATTCTATGAAAACCTGGATTACAAGATAGACATCTGAAAACATTATATTGACAACATAAGGATAAAAACTTTTAAAACAATAACATGTTAAATGATTGACTTAAAATATCTAACTATCTTAAAAGACGGTGCGACGCCATATTAAAATTATCAATTGGGTCTTTTACACTAGCAAGGATCTGAATTATTTTCCACAAAACAAATATGACGTGAACATAGGATGGGAAAATCAGGCCATCGAACGAAAAGATTTAAAAACACAAGAACTAGCCGAAAAATCCTGGCTGAAAATATAAAGAAATTCAACAAATCTAGCATTCACTGATCTGGCAACATTGAAATTTAAAATTAGAATTACTTGCATTCTATAGCGAATGAATATGGTACACTTATACCCTGTTATCCTATTGCGCGTTCTTTCCGGACTTGGACATGGTGTTACTAGAAGTGGACTTGACAAAGACAAAATAATTTATTTTTATGGCAACATGAAAACAAAAATAAAAACAACCAGTCGCCTAAACCAATGGAGCATCTAAGGGTCTCCAAGAATCATATTCCATAAACGGACAGTCACTAAATTGTTTCTAGAATGCATATCAAGTACCAATTTTATGAAGAAAGTAGCTAAAGTTAGTAAAACTAATTATTATCACAACAAACCTAGTTTCACACATTTTTCTAATAGTTTCACACTATGGTCTAATAGTTTTACACAAATGATTCTAGCTAAATTGAGTGAAGTTGAAAAGGTTTAAAGAAAATAGCCTCAACCTTAATAGAAGTAACCCCAACTTGAGTTGATAACACCCCACTCTCAAAATCGAAAAATATTTTCTAATAGTGAAACACAATGTGAAAGTTTCACACAAGTGAAACTATTAAATTTCTAGCTAAATTGAGTACTAATTGAAAAATTTAATAGAGAAAAGCCTCAACCTCAATTAAGGTACCCCAACCTGAGTTGATAACACCCCAAAAAGGACCCTCAACTTGAGTTGAGTTGATGAAAAACCCTAAAATGAAAAAGTTCGATATTGTCAAGAACATACCTGCTCAGTCTCCGGTTACTCGGCTTTGACTCCTCAGAGGGTGTGGTCATGGAAGTCTCCATCGGATTGTCTTCTGAATCCAGGAGTTGGATTTGAGTTTGTCGGACAAACACACCATAATTCTCATCACACTGGAAATTAAATTAATGATGAAAATAATAATAATAAATAAATAAATAAATAACACCCAACAGTCACATACATAGTCCTGACCCCACACTAGGATTCCCTGTGTCGTGGGTATCAGAAACTAAGAGTACCATGGTACCACAACACCCAGACCCGGAAGAAATATTTGCAGAACATGCAAACATTTCTTCCGCAGCGGGAATCGAACCCGCGCCTCTTGCGTCTCAGCTGAGCCTTTCGCCCGCCGCGCCACCGAGGCCGAGAAAAAAGAAATAAAATAAAAGTATGTAATGGTACAACTGACAATGTGAAAGATTTTTATTTTTCTCTATAATGTATTTGTGTAAATGTTACAAACACATTTATCTTCTCCGTTCCTTCGTGGGTAATAATACCTTGATTAGGTACCTACTCTCGACTTTTTATGTTAATTCAGAAGCAGAAGCATAAATAAAGAATTCGCTACTAATTTGTTCATGTTTTGAAAATGTTATAGGTATCTGAATAATGATAAAATGAATGAATCTTGAGACTTGTTTTCTGTCCCTAGCTTATTGTGACATTTTAACCAGGACTTACTTTACTAAACCCAGACCAGAAAGTCTTGTTTAAACCTGAACTATCTTCATTTCTATACTATAATATAATATTATAAAGCTGCAGAGTTTGTTTGTTTGTTTGAACGCGCTAATCTCTGGAACTACTGGTCCGATTTGAATGATTCTTTCAGTGTTGGGTAGTCCATTTATCGAGGAAGGCTATAGGCTATGTTTTTTTTTCAAAATTAGGGATCCGTAATAAAATTGCTATTTTGTAACACAAGGTGTAAAATCGAAAACCTATTTTTGCGTGCGCTGCAAAAACTATTGACAATAGAACAAAATGATGTACTACGGGTTTGTAGATCCCATTAAGACCTACAAAAAAGTCCGCGAAAACATATATCTAGCTATCATGGTTTAATCACAATAACCGATTTTGTGTTCAAAATAATTATTAAATCGTCTGAAGAAAAAAAACTACGTTAAATATGTATCGTAATATTAATCTTTATCGAAATTAAGCATTATGTTATCAAGAGTATTTATGTAGAAGTAAAATACTTTTTGTTTCATCTCAATCGGATAATTCGTTTAAAAGTTATCACGTGTGTAAGATGTTAAGAGTTGGTACCTATTAATGAGTTATGGGCCATAGAGTTTTTTATCAACATAAAATCCTGTAATAATCTTTTTCGAAATATATTTGTTGATGATTGTAAGTATAAGATCTTTGAAGAGTATAATAAATACATTTCTAAAATAACTCTGCTAAGGAAATCCACGCGCGCTTGATGCAAGCAAAACGAGACGCTGGCGGCCGGCGCGGCGGCGGGCGAGACGAGGAGGCCGCGCTTGCTGGCCGCCTGTGAGAAAAACGCGGGTGAAACCGCGGAGCACAGCTAGTTTTATAATAAGGCCGATTGAGTTTTAGTTAGAACTGTGTCAACCAGCTTAGGCATGGCATCAGAATTCAACCTTTATTGTTACAATGACTTTTGTAATGTGAAAATGTACGCTGATGGCAAACCCTTTTCAAATAAATTTATACTCTCGGTGGCTTGGCGGGCGAGTGCTTGACTGAGACGCAAGAGGCGCGGGTTCGATTCCCGCTGCGGGAGAAATGATTGTATGTTCTGCAAATATTTCTTCCAGGTCTGGGTGTTTCAATACTATGTATTATAAGTATGTATTTACAAAAAAAGTATATAAGTATTCTATCAGCCATCTGGTTCCCATAATACAAGCTTTGCTTAGTTTGGGGCTAGATGGTGCTGTGTGAAAATATTATTATAAATATTATATTACAATTAATAAATAACTTACACTAAAATATGCATGCCCTCGAACAGTCCCGTTATTCTTCCCTTTTGCTTCATCCAGGATCACCCCAATCCACTTTCCAGTGGCAAAGGTTGGATGGCCGACGTAGGCAACCGAGCCTTTCACATCTTTACCCACGACCAGCACTCGCTGGCCCATCGTCAACGCCTTATCCGACATCCTCGCAGCTTATTAACATAAAAGCCACTGAAAACACGCAAAATAACTGTAAAAAATCACTAAAAACTTGACCCGACTTTCGATCGAAATCGCACTCGCCTTATTTGTAAATAAAAAATGTCTGGATAATTTTATCAATTGCGTAAGAAGAGAACGAGGTTTTTGTAATAAGTTGTGATAAATAAATTGAGATTACAACTAATTATTTCTAAAGAAATTAAAATAATTGAAAGTTTTTATTGCACTATTTCTGCAGCAAAATCCATCCAAATTCTGTCTGAGTTTATAAAACGTCAGGTGTCAACGTCAATTAGATCATCGTTTTGCGTTTTGTTTCACTGAGGTTTCATTCAAGTATTTTTCAACAAAGTAACAAAAATACAATTTAAAAATGGTATTTAATATTATAGCAAAGACAAACTATTCTAAATAACATTAAAAACTTTAAGGTAATCGGTATAATAATAAGAAATATACATACATGCATATATAAACTTATTATCACGCCCCTGTATCCCTAATAGGATGGGCAGAGCTACAAATAATCATAAAAAAACTTAGAGCCACTTCTGATTCAAAGTCCCAAGATGTATAATGGTGAACTATGGTGACAGATAGATAGATTATTTATTTGGCACACAAAACAGCACAAACGCAATGTTAGAAACATTAGAAGAGAAAAAAAAACAGGACACATTATAGTAAAAATAAGAACGTACCTACCTAAGTAGATATTTTTAAACATCCACACACACGGTACCTACCTACATCATGTTGGAGCGGATACCATGCCTTAGTCGTTTTAGTCTTTTAGTTACAAAAAGTTTACAGGCCCTGTTGGATACTTTACCTCGGATTGCTATTTTATAAGCCACTAGCCAGTATGTATTGAACTTTTGCATGGAACAGCTTTTTTTTTTCCGCGCACAGTGTTGGTTTCTTAGAAAAGTTGTATGTACCTTTATATTGATGGGTACCTACTTTAACCCCTTGAAGTTTTCGGAAGTAGTCTGGTAACACCCAATAGTTAGGTACGTTATAGAAAATTAAACTTCAGTAACTGTAAATTGACGGGTAAAAAAGTCTGAAGCAAAGTATGAGTATGTAGGCAACTCCTCATAGAAAATGAAACTTCATTAACTGTAAAATTGACGGGTAAAAAAGTCTGAAGCAAAGTATGTAGGTAACTCACAAAAGACACAGTCAAACTGCCGAAACATTTATTATTTTTATATTTAGCACTTCGCCATTATAAACTAAGGCCTTTTACAATCTTTATTAAATGATTTATACAGCGTCAGAAGGCTTTTAGCTTCACAAACGGGACGTTGTAGTGCCCGGGACGAATTAAGATGGAGTAGGCTTGCCCAGCACCTATTCCATCCTCTCAGCTTAGTCGGCGTTGTCCACAGGAAAGACATGGTCAATAGCGGACCTGACTAAGCCGCAGGTTTCCTCACGATGTTTTCCTTCACAGTTTCGAGTACTGGTATAGCGTACCTACATAAATTTTTCGCACAGAAAAATCCATCGGTACACGACCATGAACCCATGACCTTAGGATCGGAAGGCGGGGTCACTACCAACTAGACCACCAGTGCTCTCAGCGCATTAGTGTATTCGGATTTACCTTTTGACCTAGGTACCCTACACAATGAACCATTGTGTCATTTCATTTAGCTTGAGTCTCCGCGTCATTAGGTAGGTACCTATATTAATTCCTTTCAACAGTTTTATTAGATTACGATGACCTCAACATTGCAGTAGCAAGCCACTAAATTGAGGACGTGACTCATTCCAATAAACAATGGTATTTTGAACCTTATTCTCTTGACTTAAAAACTATTCTGCATCGAGTTTTCTTTTCCTTGAATGAGTAACACTAGTTTGCAATACGATATACATTGCGCGTTTCATGTGAAATAGGGCAATATCGTTATTGAAAGGCGAGCAATGTATTTGAATGATTTTTATAATGACGAATCAGCGATTACTCATCGAGATACGTTGTTGGAGGTTAGGACGCTCAGCTGCTGTGCTAAGCGGAAAATACCACGTTTGTTGGCGTGGTCAATTACCCTTTATTGGAATTTGCAACCGTGCCAGTCGACTACTTTCACTAGTGTGGCAACAGAACATGGCGTCCCGTTATACCATGCAACTTTTGCAAAGAAAACCACCACATTACAAAAACATGTTTATAATTGAATTATTACAGCAATTTATAAATACAATGTCGTAAAAAACAAAATTGATTATCTATTTCGTTCGGCGTTTATTGCAACTAAGGACTTGAGACGGCGTCGATATACTTTGAAAACTTTAGACAAGGGAGTACAAGGCACAAAGCGCGGGCCGCCACAGCGGCGACCAATCTCTTCTCTGTACACGTCTGTGCTTTCTAAATACATATTTGATAGGGCTATTACACGCACTGTCTCATAATTTACGAAGATGAATGATGAACATGTTCTGGTCTTGGCGTCTAGAAGCCGTGCACCTTCAGCTGCTCAGGCTTGACGAGGCCCGACTTGGTGAGCCACTGGCAAATGTTCTCGCGCTGGTCGCCCTGAAGTTGCAGAACCTCGCCGTACTCCGGATGCTCCACGACTGTTCCGTTGCAGGCAAACTCCTTCTTGCATGCCCGGACAATCTTCTTCAGGTCATATTCCGACGAGAGGCCCTGCACTGTCGTTAGCGTCTTCCGCCCGTTCCGCTGCTGGATCCGGACGTGGACTAGACCATCTTGGACGTCGTCTTCCGAGCTTTTGATAGCATCGGCGAATGGGTCGAATGTGTTGAGATTCTGGATGGACATACGATTGAACGCTCCTTCACTTGGTTCTATGAAACTCTGCGATACTACGCACGTACACAAAATGTCACTGATAACGCGCTGTGGCGTTGCACTTGCTAACAAACGACCAATTTACGCAAATTCCAAAATGTAATGGCGGACGCCAGAGAAAAATAGGAATGTCACGCGGAGGCGGAAATTATCGATCGTGCCATAGACAATCTGACGTTTATAAAAGTGCGCTATTCATGGTAGATTTCATGGAAAATTATCGGTTAAAATTAACATAAAATATTATTTTATCTCTAGCCCTTGAGTTTAGCGTATAGCTTCGGTACGTAATCATCGTATTTCGCAACATACAAATTTCCAGCGATAGGTACTCCAAGTTTGAACTGCTGTGCAAACTTTGCAATTGAGAACTTTCCTCTTTTGTCGCCAGAGTTGCTCGGGAGTTTGGGGATTTTAGAAAAATCACATTTTTCGGGCTGCTTGTATAGAATAAAAACGTAGCGATGGAGTCCAGTTCCCTTCGGAGGGCCAGATCCGATGTAATCAGACAAAACCTCACCCTTGTTCATGTCACTTCCAAAAATATTTCCTACGAGCCAGTGGTGCCATTCACGGAATTTTGGATTCTCTCGGCTAGGTGCATCAGGATCAACCATTGCTAGCGTATAGTATTCGTTGTCTTTGGGAGACCACTTAACAACAGGCTTATCCTTGACTTGGGTGGGAGTAAGTTCCTTGCCTATGTCAACTCTGGTTCCAGAGTACTGAACATCCAGCAACTCAGATGGAGCAGTAGTGAGAACATCTGGAACTATGCAATGTTCTTTGAAAAGTTCTTGAACGTTTTTAGACATAGTCTAGTCTGGAATAGTCCGTCCTGTGGCTTCAGTGAAAGGTATTTCTGCAAAAATATTACTTTTATGAAGCTTTTATGTAACTAATTTATTGAGAACACGATGACACCGGACTTCTTTTCTTTGAAATATCACAAAATTGACAAAATTGCTTGGTAACCAGAAGTTCGGAAATCGATTAAATAAATCCATGTAATCGGTATAAGTTCCGAAAATCAGACAAATGTACGTGAATGGATTTGTTTTAGTTTATGGTATTGATCGGAAAACAGATGATTAAAAATCGAAGAAACATTTCTTTTTTTTATCTGGCAACAAATTTAAAGTACCAAAGATCTACTCTACTCGATAGTAGATGGCGCTTTTTATGAAAATAGTTTAGTATTCCTTAAGGCCACTAGATGACGCAATAAAATAAGACTATTTAAACAAAAACTCATTGCTCTCTGTAATAAGACGCTCTGCCCACCCTATAGGAATTGCGGACGTGAAAATAATGTATATAGGTATATATAAAAAAAATAAGCACTATGCACGCTTTGCATTTTGCTAATAGTTTACCCATTTCTGTTTTCGATTTTATTTTACTTATGAAGTCATTAATACTTCTGACCTTAATTACTTATTTACTTAATTTAGCTATATACTGTTTATTAGGTGGGTAAGTAGGTATATATGTAGTCATAGTTATCAAGACTGGTTTTAACTCCATGGCAAAACTGTGAAGCAATAATGTTCTGTAGCTTATCTTACGATTTACTTAGAGAGATCTTGTCTGTCCATACAACGTAGGGCCATTGAAAAAAAATAGAATTTCTAGAATATTTTGGCTCAGCTAATTTCATACACACATATTATTATCGCGCCGTATCCCTAATGGGGTTGGACAGAGACACAAGTAAACATAAGAAAACTTGCAGCCACTTCTGATTTAGTCCTAATATCGATATGGTGAACCATGGTGACAGGCGATCAGCTCATCGCCCATTATAAGTGGTCCATCATGTTGGAAAGGATAATCCCTTAGTCGACTTTTACGCCATGCTCGGGGAGAGAAGCAGCTGGACGCATTCTATGCTTTTTTTATGTATTTACTTTGTAAAGTATTGCGAATGCAAACCTACTGCAAAAAGGTAAACCTACCTAAATGTAAGTTTATTTTTTAGATTTACCTAGTAATATCAAAAACCACTGGATTGGTTTTCTGGTCATAATGCAGAGCTAAATGATTGATTTTGAAAATTCTTAGCATTTGAAGTCGCTGGCAAACATATGTGAGGCAAAAAATACAAGGAAAACCATAACCGGATTCCATCCTTCCTCAAGTTCAATCATCTCGTCTTTATTATGAGTTTCATTCTTGGAACTGAATAATGTATTTTAGCTCTAAATAGATAAAAAGAGATAAAAATATGGCTGTTCATAGGAATTTATTGTTTGTAGAAATGATTTTCGTTATTTTGTTAGTTTTTTCTGTGACCGATGTACAAGCTCAAGGTAAGTACCAAATAAACTATATAATTTTAGCCCACAAAAGAGAAAACTCACCAATACCGCATGAAATAAAGTTTCATTTTAAATTTAAATAATACTAGCTGCCGCCCGCGGCTTCGCTCGCGTTAAGCTAGTTAATGATAAAAAAACTTTCGTTTAATCTCGCCATTTTTTTTTGTCATGTCAGAATGCGGTACAGTATCCCCAAAAGGCAAAGAAGTGCCGTGGCAGGCCGGGATCTACAGCAGGCAGACTCAGGCACCCTTCTTCTCCTGGACTTGCGGGGGATCGCTGATAAGCAGCAAAGTAATAGTCACAGGTAGCCGAGTTAAAATGTTTTTATTCATAAGCTCAGACCAAATAAAAGTAAAGACGACGCGCCGCGAACAATAAAAGTGAAGCCACACAAAACCGTGCTCCTGCAAGTAAACACACACACGCACACATACACACAAAGGTGGACTCACGTTGTTCGCGGTGCGGCATCTGTTCTTTTTATTTGGTCTGAGTTATCTACCTTGAGATTTATGTCTTCCAGCCGCCCATTTCCTATGGGTGTACATGTCAGCGGAAAGGCAGGTGAAGGCTTCCTCCATCGTGGTGGCAGTCGGAAAACTATCGCGACCCTGGGAGGAACCAGCAGACGAGAACACGCAGAAATCAGATGCAAGTATAAATAAATATTCGTGGACATTTCACACAGCGCCATCTAGCCCCAAACTAAGCAAAGCTTGTACTATGAGAACCAGATAGCAGATACAATATTTATATACCTTTTTTTATAACATAGATTCTGATAGTATAGCGGTCGGTGATCTGAGCTCTGTTTTCTATCTGTAGGCGAACTCAGATAAAAAACTGAGCTCATTTTTATTTCTTATTATTATTATTATTACACTGATTACCTTAAAGTTTTTAATATTATTATACTGTAAAAACTATTATTTATAATGTGAAATTGATGTTTAATAAAGTAGTTATAATTATTTTATTAAAAACGAAAAAAAAACATAGATTCTTTATTAACAGAAATAAACTTACAACTACTTAATACAAACATAATTTACAAAATACATAAGAAACAGTCGGGCTATCTAAAGGCCGTTTAATCTAATTTTTTTTAAATACATAGTTATTATAAGATACATTATATTGCTACGTAGGTAGCTAAAATATTGAAATGTCTAAGTAAAACTGTTTTTATTAAATTTCAGGTTAAGGAACTCCACTTATCTCCAGGATTCCGCCAACAAGGGTAGGTAGAGACAACCGTCATCATCTTCCTGCCTTTATCCCACTCTATGTGAGGTCGGCAGTTTTGGCTAAGGTGTTTTATGACCGGCCGCCTGCCTGACGTCAACCCTCCTTGGGAATACTTGTTTATTGTATCTCATCATGTTGGAGGATACTATCCCTTAGTCGACTTTTACGACATGCTCGGGGAGAGAAGCAGCTGGACGCGTTCTATGTTTTTTACTCCCAGTCCAGCAGAGAAGTTAAGGTAGAGAAAACTGTACTTAGTAAAAATATCCTAAGTACCTCATGTTCGTGAGGACCCTCAAAAGCTCTTTTTGGCATATGACACATATTTTCCAAACATTTTGTTTAGGTTCTACGACATTCCTACGATTTTCTCTCTACAGTTTCAAAAATCTATTGCTGTGTGACACATCATCCGAAATGACATCGCAAGCAAAAAATATTGCGAGCGTATTTAGGCGAACTTTCAGCAGATGTGACTGGATTTGAACCCACTTCCTTGTAATCGGAAGGCTGCCGGTCCACTACCACTAGACCACCGGCGCTCATGTTATTTCATCATCTCAATTAATCATTATCATCAACCATAGTCTGACGTACCGACCCGATATCCACTGCTAGTCTCATCCACCACCGATTTTCGCCGTACTTTCAGTAGATGTGTCGCGACGCTTGAAATTGACGTGTGGCTGTGTCACCTTTAAAAAGAGAGTTATGGCCAGTTTTAATAATATTCTACTAACTGACGACGGACGTATCGTTCATTACCATAGCATTGTAATTTGTCGAAAAGCGCCAGACATTTTAAGACAGAAAACGGTTAAATGCTCGCAATTTTTCTACGTCTCACGTCATTTCTGCTGATGTGTTATACGTTACTTAGAATTATTGCGAGCGTATTCTGCCGAAATTTGGACGCTGTCTTTTCAGCAGATGTGTCGCGATACTAACGCTCTTCACAAAGGTGTCACGGTTATCCTACTAATAAGTATTTTATATGCGAAAGTTTGTGAGGATGTGACGATGTTTGTGCCTCAATCACGCCGTAACGGCTGAACGGATTTAAATGAAACTTGGAACAAACATAGTACCTATTACTTCCAGTTAAACCTGGAAGTAGCACATGGTGAGAAATAACCCTTTTGGCCACACTATAACGCCGATTCGTTCGCGGAAAGGATTTATAGTCAAATGTTATGAGTTGTAGTTTTAGATTAGATTTAGTAGATAAAGGTACTTTTTTTGTCGCTTTTGTCTGTCTTCTCGCTCTCTCTAATCTGTACCTCTTTTTTAAAACTTTCTCCGCTTGTTATTTGTTTTCTTTGTGTGTCAAATAAATGGTATTTCTTTATTTCTATGTGTGCTGGATTATCATATCATATCATATTTGACGGCCTCGGTGGCGTGGCGGGCGATTGCTCGGCAGAGACGCAAGAGGCGCGGGTTTGATTCCCGCTGCGGAAGAAATGTTTGCATGTTCTGCAAATATTTCTTCCGGGTCTGGGTGTTGTGGTACCATGGTACTCGTAGTTTCTGATACCCACGACACAGGGAATCCTAGTATGGGGTCAGGACTATTTATGTGACTGTTGGGTGTTATTTATTTATATAGGCTACTTTTTATCCTGGTACTTTTTAACTTAGTATGGTTTATATATGTTATGTCTACAGAAGTGGCGCTATCCCCTACTTTATGGACGACATAGCTATAGTAATAGTAATGAAGTCGTTCAGCTACAACGACTACATTCGACCAGTGTGCATCGACTTCGATTACTACTTTGAAGAGGAACAATTAATGGTCGATAATAAGGGAAAGGTAAACAAATAGTTTAATATAAATCATCGTCATCATCTTCCTGCCCTTATCCCACTCTATGTGGGGTCGGCACATGTTCCTTGGATCATGGTGTAAGAGTTTTGGCTAAGGTGTTTTATGACCGGCCGCCTGCCTGACGTCAACCCTCCTTGGAAAAAAAATATATTGGTCAGACTAATTTTGTAGATACCTACTTAAATATTTTGCTTAACCTTTTTTTTTTTTACAAAATCCGAATGATTTGTTTTATAATTTTTAGCCTGAGACCATAATTATTGCCTAGTCTTTCGTGAGTTTATTTTATTTATTATTAAAAAGTTTTCCTTTCACTTAGGGCGCCATTTTCTCTCTCTCTCAACACATTAAATAAAGTTAAAAAACATTTGGATCATCATGTTTTGTACAAAGTCGCTTGTTAGATAAAGGTTATGTAGGTAAATAGTATATTATTCGACCCTTCATGTAAAGAAGTTGAGTTTTTAGTTTTGTTACATAACCCCCTAATACTCAAACGCAACTCAGAGTTGAGCACGTCTCAACTCACGGGTTTTTGACAGTTTCTGATGAAAATCTGTCAAAAAAAAAATCGTCATTTGAAACGTGCTCAACTTTGAGTATTCGGGGGTAAGTTAGGTTTATGTAAATAGGTACCTAGTTACCTAAGTTTTATTATGAGTATAGTTTAAGTTTTTCTTTGTTTTTTATACATTTTTGTTTTTATATGGGTGATGTGGTCGCAAAGCGACAAAATCCCGTAAACAAATAAATAAATAATATTCATTTATTTTATTTTTTTATATTACCAGGCGGCGGGCTGGGGAAATCCTAATGTGGAACGTCCAGCTCCATTCGTGAAGGATCTCTACTTCGTGAACGTGGAAACCTGTGCCTCTGACAAGTCCACCAACGACTTCTACAAGACAAGCAAGCTGTTCACACTGGCCATCAGTGACAAAATCTGCGTCGATGCTAAAGAAAGTAAGTGTTGCGTAAGGCCTTTTACCATCTACAGTAGATGATTTATACAGAGTCAGAAGGCAACTTTTACCTTCACAAACGGGACGCTGTAGTGCCCGGGACGAATTAAGATAGAGTAGACTTGCCCAGCACCTATTCCATCCTCTCAGCTTAGTCGGCCTTGTCCACAGGAAAGACATGGTCAATACGGAGCTGATTAAGCCGCGGGTTTCCTCACGATGTTTTCCTTCACCGATGAGAGTACTGGTATAGCGCACATAAATTTTTCGCACAGAAAAATCCATTGGTACACGACCGGATTTAAACCCACGGCATTAGGATCGGAAGGCGGGGTCACTACCAACTAGACCACCAATGCACTCTCTTTTGTAATCTTCTATTTGTACAATTATTAACTTCTCTGCTGGACTGGGAGTACAGAAAAAACAGAATGTGTCCAGCTGCTTCTCTCCCCGAGCATGTCGTAAAAGTCGACTAAGGGATAGTATCCTCCAACATGATGAGATACAGTAAGCAAGTATTGCCAAGGAGGGTTGACGTCAGGCAGGCGGCCGGTCATAAAACACCTTAGCCAAAACTCTTACACCATGATCCTTGGGTCACACGTGCCGTGCACAGCATGGCCTAAGGATCATGCTGTGCCGACCCCACATAGTGGGATAAGGGCAGGAAGATGATGATATTTGCACAATTATAGATGACTCGGCGGTTTGCAACGGCGATAGTGGCATGGGCCTCGCCTTCCCTTCCTCAAAGGATGGCATCAAACGCTACTTCCTCCGAGGAGTTCTGTCAGGGCCTCTAGATGCGCCAAAAGTCTGCACAACAGAGACGTTCTACGGCTTCACATCGCTGAGAAAACACGAGAGCTTTATAAGAAAGTATTGGAACGAGACTGAGGAGTTACCGTAAGTAAATAAATAATAAATAACACCCAACAGTCACATACATAGTCCTGACCCCACACTAGGATTCCCTGTGTCGTGGGTATCAAAAACTACGAGTACCACAACACCCAGACCCGGAAGAAATATTTGCAGGACATGCAAACATTTCTTCCGCAGCGGAAATCGAACCCGCGCCTCTTGCGACTCTGCCGAGCAATCACCCGCCACGCCACCGAGGCCGTCATTCGTAGGTAGGTATACCGACGACTGGGGCCTTTTTTAAACTTTCATGATCGGAATTCATAAAACGGCCTCGGTGGCGCGGCGGGCGATTGCTCGGTAGACGCAAGAGGCGGTTCGATTCCCGCTGCGGATGAAATGTTTGCATGTTCTGCAAATATTTCTGTGTTACAAAGTATTGTAAGTATGTATTTACAAAACAAAAAAAAGTATTATAAGTAGGTTCTCTATTTAGCCATCTAGTTCCCATAGTACAAGCTTTTGGGGCTAGATGGCGCTGTGTGAAATTATCATCATCATCATCTTCCTGCCTTTATCCCACTCTATGTGGGGTCGGCACAGCATGATCCTTAGATCATGCTGTAAGAGTTTTGGCTAAGGTGTTTTACGACCGGCCGCCTGCCTGACGTCAACCCTCCTTGGGAATACTTGCTTATTGTATCTCATCATGTTGGAGGATACTATCCCTTAGTCGACTTTTACGACATGCTCGGGGAGAGAAGCAGCTGGACGCATTCTATGTTTGCGAAATATCCACAAATATTTATTTATTTCATTTCATTTAACTAGACTCTTTTTTTCTAGTAAAAAAATCGGCAGATGCGTTTTACCTTCTTTCCCTGAGCACGGCTCGTACAAGACAAACGTGACCTATCTACCTGGAGGCGAGGAGTTTGTACACGTGACCCTCACCTTCAGTTGCGACAAAGGGTACGGCATCATGGGTCAGGCCTCAGTCAACTGTTACAACGGATACTGGCCCGAAGCAGTTCCTACTTGTGCCCGTAAGTGGTATCAAATCATTGTAGTTTTATTTAAACACTAGCGACCCTTTTTTTTGGCAGGTGAAAAATCGTAAGTTTCTTTCTGTTAATAAATAATCTATGTTATAAAAAAAAGAATTTGTATTGTATCAGCCATCTGGTGCCCATAGTACAAGCTTTGCTTAGTTTGGGGCTAGATGGTGCTGTGTGAAATGTCCACAAATATTTATTTATTTACCTACTAGCGACCCGCCCCGGCTTCGCACGGGTAATGCTGATACTAAATATACTACAGCATGTCTTTGTATTCAGCGTTCACAGCTTTTTTGTCATTAGACAATACAAACATGTTTTCGACTTTGTTTTATTAAAAGGTACACAATACACAATTTTATTTCACACATTATAAAACAAATCGAAGCCTTCTATTTTTATTGGCATCGCAACTAGGGGCAGAATTGCTTATTTATATTTTTTAAATTAGAAGATTTTTCAATTTGACGTGTACGATTTTGGGGGGGGTCATGTCCCCTGTGACCCCCCCTTCGGACGACGAGCGCTTCCTACGCACCTACTTAATTACTTGTGTTATTTCTAAGGTATGTGTCCATTGACACCGCACCATTCTGTGGACTACCGGTGCCTTGTATCCGGCGCTGTAGTTGGCTCCAGACAATGCGACATCGCAGAGCCCATAGGAACCATAGCCAGCCCCCGATGCAGGGAACCAGATTACTATTCGCCCAACAACCTGCCCTTCATGAGGTGCAAGGATGACGGGCAATGGGACTACATAGCTAGATGCACACCAGGTCATTATCTTCTTAACCCATGTGTCACTTTAATAACACCTAACAGTCACATACATAGTCCTGACCCCACACTAGGATTCCCTGTGTCGTGGGTATCAGAAACTACGAGTACCATGGTACCACAACACCCAGACCCGTAAGAAATATTTGCAGGGCATGCAAACATTTCTTCTCAATCGCCCATCACGCCACCGAGGTCGTCGACTGTCAACTTGGCGACCTCGGTGGCGTGGCGAGCGAGTGCTCGGCTGAGACGCAAGTGCGGGTTCAATTTCCGCTGCGGAAGAAATGTTTGCATGTTCTGAAAATATTTCATCCGAGTCTGGGTGTTGTGGTACCATGGTACTCGTAGTTTTTGATACCCACGACACAGGGAATCCTAGTGTGGGCTCAGGACCAAGTATGTGACTGTTGGCTGTTATTTATTTATTTACCCTACCAACTACGAGTACTTAATGCATTTCTACGCAATGCAAAGTCACATTATATTAATTACTAGGGTTGATATCACGCGCTGGTAGGAGCCATCACCAATTTTCCACCATAATATCTCTCTTCCGTAGGTTTTTGCACACAAAATTCCTCGGGGTGTAAGTTTGTTTTTGTATCTTCAGAATGCGGCCGGGTAACCCCCGACGGTAAAGAACTAGTTGTGGGGGGAACCCCCGTGAAGCGAGGCGAACTGCCGTGGCACGCCGGCATCTACACGAACACCACAAAGCCGTACATGCAGATCTGTGGGGGCTCCATTATCAGCAACAGTCTTATTATATCAGGTAAATAGTACTGAACATTCGTCCATAACTCACACAACACTGCTACTCCGTCGTTAACTGAAGATATTATGCCGACGTTGTGTAGACACTGAGACCAAAAAAAAAGAAAGACGACGCGCCGCGAACAACATAAGTGAAGCCACACAAAACCGTGCTCCTGCAAGTAAACATACACGCTCACGCACACACCTACACTAAAACCATGCTCATCGCTCATAATACGTCACGAGTCTTAAAAATAAAATTATGCCTTCTTGTGTAATGAAAACTTGTAAAAACAACAGCAAATCACATAAAAAGCCTCACGGAATCACTTTTCAATTGTTAGTACTTCAAATAACATCGTTTCTTATTTTTTATACTATGAATTTTAGGTTATTTGGAACACACAACCTCAAAATGACACACAGATAAAAAGGTGGCTTCACTTTTGTTGTTCGCGGCGCGCCGTCTTTTCTTTTTATTTGGCAAAATTAAAGGCTGCGATCGCGCCTGGTCAGGATGGTGTTCTATTGACATTGTTGACTAATAAATAAATAAATACTCTGAGAAGTAGAACCACGGAAGTGTATGGTTTGTTGCAGCTGCCCACTGCTTCTGGACAGTACTGGAGAAGCAGCTGCCCGCGTCACGGTTCAAGGTGGCCGTCGGCAAGCTGTACAGACCCTGGGACGACACCGTCGACGAGCCCCAGAAATCTGACGTAAGACTTATTGTTTTATTTTTGCTAACTTTATGTCGTACAGAGAGCACTGGTGGTCTAGTTGGTAGTGACCCCGCCTTCCGATCCTAAGGTCGTGGGTTTAAATCCAAGGCTTTATTTTTTGTATCTCCAGTTTGACTGAATTATACCTAAGTACTTGTAGTTTGGAAGTTAGTGACTTCCTTACAAAACCATTTTTTTGTATGTTAAGTAGGTACGACATAACTAAGGCCTTTTACCATCTATAGTAGGTAGATGATTTATACAGCGTCAGGAGGCAGAACTTTACCTTCACAGACGGGACGCTGTAGTGCCCGGGACGAATTAAGATGGAGTAGGCTTGCCCAGCACCTATTCCATCCTCTCAGCTTAGTCGGCCTTATCCACAGGAAAGACATGGTCAATACGTGCAGAGCTGACTAAGCCGTGGGTTTTCCTCACGATGTTTTCCTTCACCGTTTGAGAGTACTTATATAGCGCACATAAAAATCCGTTGGTATTGGTACACGACCGGATTTGAACCCACGACCTCAGGATCAGAAGGCGGGGTCACTTCCAACTAGACCACAATGTAAGTTAGGTACCCAAGAAGTAGTGAAGATTGTCGTTCATTGTTAACGACACCCCCGGGGTGTGGTTGACAAATACTTAGCATTTGTTAACTACTTGAATACTTAGTAGATTATAAATAATAAATAAATAAATAACACCCAACAGTCACATACATGGTCCTGACCCCACACTAGGATTCCCTATGTCGTGGGTATCAGAAACTACGAGTACCATGGTACCACAACACCCAGACCCGGAAGAAATATTTACAGATCATGCAAACATTTCTTCCGCAGCGGGAATCGAACTCGCGCTTATGCCGAGCAATCGCCCGCCACGCCACCGTGGCCGTCTAACGTTTATAAAAAAGACAAATAATTCCCCAGGTAAAAGAAATCCACATACCCACGCACTACCAAGGAGTTGGAGCAAGTTTTCAAGACGATATCGCAGTACTAGTGATGACTACTCCATTCGAATTCAAAACGTACATTAGACCAGTATGTCTCAGCTTCGACTCTAACTTCGACAGGCTTCAACTACAGACCACTAATAAGGGAAAGGTTTGTATTTATTAAAAAATCCAGCTGCTTAGAATTTCTGAAGCCGCCATAATGGATTTTTTATCGTGAAGTTTAATGTTTTTGTCTCTTTGCGTATTGCTTTAGGGAATCATTTATTATTTCGTAAATTTAATATAACAACAGGAAAATCTTTTGTGCGCAACAGTATTCACGTTTAAAGTTTTATCTTACACGAATCATGTCATGATGCAATCTAAAGAATACCAATACCTACTTTTAAAAATTGTGTAAGTGTGTACAATAAAGAAAATACACAACAAAATCATATGATTGATACGCATTTGGACTAGAATTATGATAATATTTTTATTATGTTGTGGCACTAATTTTATTTAAACCTTTAGGTACAGCTTATTGCAGGCGACTACCCACTTATTGTAATTCCTCCAGGTAGCCGGGTGGGGCCTGACGGCAGCCAACGGAAAGGCGTCTCCCGTACTTCGCGTGGTGGAGTTGCCGTACGTTGAAGTGGGCACGTGCATAGCTGAGTCGCCGCCTGACTTCACCGCCTTCATCACAGGGGATAAGATATGTGCGGGCTCGCAGGAATGTAAGCTCTATTACCTAGTTATGTTAGTTTCGTAGGTAGATATGTTGTAAGTCTGACGCAAATGCCCTTATGCTCTTAGCAATAAGACCGCCGTTTATGTATATCTGTTTGTTTTTTCTAGTACCTAAGTTTTTTGTTTTTTCTTGTTTTTTTTTGTTGTTATACATAATAAAGAGTTTATCTATCTATCTATCAAATGCCTGCCTTCGTACTAACCTATTTTTACCCTATACAATGCTCCTTTATCTTTATTGTTTCTCTTCTGTGTTGTGTTGTATGCAAAATAAATGAAAAAAATCAGGAGTGGCTTCAAGTTTTCTTATGATTACTTGTCGCTCTGCCCACCCCATTTTTTTTTTTTTTTTTTTTTTTTTTTTATATACAGCTACCTCCAACATTGTCGGAGCCTTTCTTATTCTATTCTAACTCTTTCATACTAGTTCTCGCTTTTATGCCTCTCGCACTTTCGTTCCGCATACTTGGGTCTTTCTTGCTTACGTCTCTTTCATTACTTCATCGGTGGGATTCCGATACTATTCTAAACTATCTGGGGGTTTCCTTACACATTTTTAAAATACGCTTTCCAAACTCAAAGCATGGTAAATAAAATTAAAGGAAGACCATGAAATATAAACCTCTAAATTCAAGTAAAGAAAATGCCCGAAGTAAACGCGCAAACTGCGAGCGAGACACGTCCTGGCTAAGCGAGCACTTGTCTCGCGAGGCTGCTCAGTCGTCAGTACCTAGTACCTACCTACGCAACTAAACATTTTTGTGAGCAGAAATATCAAGGGCGCGAACTATAACACTTTTCTTGTTTACAGCGAACACAGCGCTCTGCAAAGGCGACAGTGGAGGCGGTCTCGCATTCCCGGCAAGCGACCGCGGCGTTTTACGACATTACTTGCGAGGAGTGGTATCCACCGCGCCTAGCAACAACGACGCCTGTAACACTAACACGTATACCACCTTCACGCAGGTCTTCAAGCATAAGGACTTCATCGAGCCCTTCTTGACACAAATGTAACATGTAAAGAAAAAAAGAAAAAAACAGACTGCATAAAACAGCCGCCATATTGGATTTTTTGACACATCGTGAGCCGCGCGGTGTGATGTGACACTATCTGTGAGGAATGGTATCCACCGCGATTAGCAAAACAACGCTTACAAGACCGACACCTATACTACCTTCACGAAGGTCTACAAGCCATTCTTGACTCAAATGTAGCATTGTCTTAGACAAGTATGTAAAAAAAATAAACTGCATAGAATACAGCCGCCATAATGGATTTCTTGACCCTTCATCTATAATAATATCTAGGTGAATGGATCAGTTATTGATAAAAATCTAACATTACGATGTTACATAATTAAAACAACAAAAATATTTTTGTTTCATTTGAATGTCTCCTATGATTCGTAGGTAGGCAAGTATCCTACAAGAAAAATCCAACACCTTTTTTGTCAAAATCAAACAACAATAGCCAAAGGGACTCACATTACATACACTCATAATTTGCCTTTTCATCTTTATTTTAATTGAAATAAACTCAAAAATAGTACATAAATTTTAATAACTTTTTTTTGCTACGCTATTTACGGCCTCGGTGGCGTGGCGATTGCTTGGCAGAAACGCAAGAGGCGCGGGTTCGATTCCCGCTGCGGAAGAAATATTTGCATGTTCTGCAAATATTTCTTCCGGATCTGGGTGTTGTGGTAGCATGGTACTCGTAGTTCTGATACCCACGACACAGGGAATCCTAGTGTGGGGTCAGGACTATGTATGTGACTGTTGGGTGTTATTTATTTATTTATTTATCTCTACAAACTGAGTTCTCTTAGACTAAATTGTTTTTTTGACAGCTGAAAGATGAAAGAAATAAAATTTATTATATAGTAAAATACATTATTTAAACTGCCTAATCATATTTATCTATCCTATTTATTACTACCCAATAATGAAATTGAAATGCCTTAAATGCCTGTTATCATGAAATTCAATAATAATTAATTTTCATAATACAAACTTTTGCACAAGTTATTCCTTGACAATTCCTTGTGGATCATGGAAATCTTTTGCATCTGGCTTATGGCACTAAAGCGATGCCAAAATTTGAATCCATAAAATTCTGTTAAATTGTAATTTTTTTAAAGGTTTATTTTAAAGTGTTATTTTGTCACATAGATCATGCCTACAGCAATAGTTTTGGGGTATTGCGTGAACTTGAAGACAAAACATGTCAGTACAATCAAAACTTATAAGCATTCTTGTTAACAAAACGAAACTAGCGCCGCAGTGGCAGAGAAATGTACCTATTATAGAATCACCTTTTCCATCAAATGATTATTTTTTATTTTTCCATAATAAAGTTACATTTAGAAATATATTGAGAAAACACATCTTACAAGCCATATTTGGCTTATCTAAGATGAGGTAAAGTTATTCCTCTGTAGGTTAGTAGATTAAATCCATAAAAAGTACAAAAAGGTTTAAACCCCTGGTAGAAATACATAACTTAGCTTCCAGCTAATTTGACGTGGCGTGGCGGGTGAGTGGTCGGCTGAGACGCAAAACTTTGTATATGACTGTTGGGCGTTATTTATTTTGAGAAGATATCCAAGTTTGCTTTGACAGAGCATACTCTGATCAAACCAGCGGCTTAGTTCACCAAAAGCACAGTTTTAAACCAAAGATTGTCTGACATTATGTAACATTCTTCCCTTTAACTTTAGCGAGAATGACATCAGCAGTCAAAGGCTCCCTTAAACGCTTCCCCACACTATCTGCTTTCAGTTGCGTAACTACTTCCCGGGTATTTTTCAGTTTCCTCTGCACATCTTCAAACTTTTCTGACATCTCCATCAATTCCTTAGTAAAAGCCTCAATTTCCTTCGAATCTTCATTGTATACTATTTGCACAGGGTTTTTTGGTTTAAATTTGTAGTTAGAAATGGTTTCGATTTGTAAATTCAGTATTTTGTTCTCCATTAGGGATGTTTTCTGCTCGTAATCGACACACATTTTTCCGAAGCGTTTCCTTGATTCTACCACAATGTTCATTAGATTCTCACATTTGTTTTCGAGTGCCAAATCTTCTGTCTCTGTAATTATATGCAAAGTCATGAAAGTAAGCTTCTTTCTGGGTTGTTGATGAGTTTAGTAAGTAGTTCGATCCTTACCCATTTTGATGAGGAAACTTTCAAAATAAAGTTGATTGTGAAAGATTGATTATGTAGGAAATCTTTATAACGTTGTGAGCAAGCCTTATTATATTATAACTCCAGCTACTATCTGTACAAACCACGAAATTCTAAAAATATTTTTTCGTGTAGGTTCAGAAATCAAAACAGTTCAAATCAAACCACTTTTTGTTCTACGTTCCGCTTCCACACCATTTTTGACGCGTTCTTGAAGTTCTTTAGCATGATTGATCATAGACATCGAGCATTTAACTAAATGCTCGATGATCATAGACTAGAGCATGAATCAGAATGACACTGAGGAATGACACCTTTCCTGACTGACAGATTGACACCAGAATGACATCTTTCAACTTCAACTTGCAATACGTATTTTTTTTGTGTTTAATTAAATTTTACGGAATAATTTCATTAATAGGAACATTTGGAATTAAAAATGCCATCAAATAAGTTACATAGGTACCCTCTTTAATTAGCAACTAGCAATTAGTAGATGTCTGACTCATGAAACCATAGCAACATTAGGAGAACCATCCAATCAATTTAGGGATGCCAGCTGTCTTGAACTATTACTAAAGTAGTAGCAATTTAAATGACATCGTATTATTGTTGTCTAAGGAGTTACAATGTGAACACAGTTTTTGATCATCTTCATGAATTCTTGAACAGATATCTGCAAAAAATAATAATTTACCTTTAATTCGTTTATATGTTCATTTATCTCCTTATTTTAATTGATATACTTTTATACTTACTAGGCCGTCAAAATCTTTGTCAGCATCATCCATCATTTCATCAATTTCTTCGTCAGTCAAATAATGACCAAGAATTTCAGTAACTTGCTTTATATTGTCAAAATTAATGAAACCTGTAACATTTTCAATAATTTAATAAGGATCTGAACTTAAGGGCCAAATGCAAAGGTGCCCTAAAACCTGGGTAGCTTTTATTTAAATGTAGGTCGCGCCACATAAGATGAACTCGTGGGAAAAAGTTAACTTAAACGTGGATATTTTGCTCACAAAGTGTGCCATTTTAGATAGGTATTTAAGTATATATTGAAAATAAATTTGAAAATCCTTTGTGCGCAACTCCACGTTCAAAGTTTTTTCCCGTGGTTTATCGCACATGACGTGACCCTTATCTACATAATATTTTCATTTAACCTTTAAAATAATAAAAAGGATTTACCGGCATCATCCATATCAAAGAGTCGAAAGCTCTTCATAATATCACCATCGCTGTCCTGAGACATGATCTTCCTCATGATAGCCGTCTCAAAGTTTTCAAAGCTAAGCTTACCGGAGTCACCCTTATCTACAGCGCTGATCATTTGCTGTAGCTCCTCTTTCGTTGGCTCGTACCCTGGACAATAAAAAAAAACCAGTCAAGTGAGAGTCGAATTCGCACGGGTTCCGTACCATCGTAAATTAAAAAATATTTCTTGTATGGGAACCCTATTTTATTTTAACTATTTGTCGCTATAGCGGTAGTATAAATATATACTCTGTGAAAATTTCAGCTCTACCAATTACGGTTTATACAGAAAATAAACCAGATTGCTCTAAGAAACTCAAAAATCTTATTTTCCTAGGTACCTTACCTACAACTCTTGTTCAGATTACTGGTTCCTATTTATAAGAGAAGAAGAAAGAAGTTATTAGAAGTTTATTATTCCAATAATAAGCGTAAATTATTTAAACTCTTTCGATCCATAAATCGTGTATTCGAATCCATCCAATCTAGGAGTTTAACTTTACTTTGGTTCTGAAACTTACACTTCACATTTACCTATTTGTACCTATCATAATGATTCCGTTCTTCGATAGATTGGCAGTTATTGGCCTCACGACAGGGGGTCAAAAAATATCTACCATAAATGGTAGATATTGATTTTGGAATTTTATTCGGTTACTTATGTCAGTGTCATTTTGGCTACAACTTGTGAGTGTGTCCTATAAAAATAAATAATATTATGCCGGTTTGTGCTGTAAAACTTTGTCGGAACCACGCAGGAAATTGTGATAGTAAAAAGGGAATCACATTCCATCGGTAAGTTTTAAAATTACCTACTGTATAAAAAACGATTAATAGTTTTGATATTTTGACGGTTTGTCTTGTAGAATTGAACGATGTTGCAGAATAAAAGTGGGGTGATTCCCCAAAATTATGGGTATTAAAATTACACTTATAACCTACTAATATTATAAACGCCAAAGTTTGTGTGTATGGATGTTTGTTACTCATTCACGCCTAAACGGCTGAACGGATTTGTATGAAACTCGGAATATACATAGTATACATGTACTATGTATATTCCAAGTTATATAGGGTACTGGATTAACATAATAGGGTATTTTTATCCGGGTACCACGCTAGCGAAGCCGCAGGTGGCAGCTAGTTATTAAATATGCCAAAGTTCGGATGTATGGATGGATGTTTGTTACTCAATCAAGCCAGAACGACTGAACGGTTGTTGATGAAACTTGAAATTCACATAATTTATGACCTGGAATAACCGGCAAATTTTTATCCGGGCACCATTTTTTATCTGTGAAGTCGCGCGCGGATGTTGTAAATTCTATGTTAGGACATTAATTTGTGTGTCAATGAAGTATCTAGAAAATTGCATTTTGCTAATCATTTTTTTATTTTTAAGATTTCCTGCGGATAGTGTTCTGACAAAACTTTGGACGGATATTATCAAGAAGACACGCGGAGATGAGTATTGGAAACCGCATAAAACAGCAGTAGTGTGTTCGGACCATTTCCCTGATGATGATTTCACAAAAAAAGGAGTACGACGAAGACTTCTACGAGGAGCTGTACCAAGCAAGGTACCTATTAGTCTTTTTTGTTAACTTAACGTCCCACTGCGAGGCAAAGATTTTCCGATGGGTACCTAGACCTAACCTTAGAATAAGAAAATATACCCTAAATTATAATAAAATAAAAAGTACGTTCATAGGTTCGTAACGTTTATTTATAAAAAAGTATTTATCTACTCCAAATAAATGTTCTTAGACATTATTATTTTTAGAAAAATCTTCTATTCTTAACTTAAATACCTACTTACTTAACAATTTGTTACCTACTACCTAGTGCATTTTCTCAATAAATGGATTAAGTTAAATATTTTTGTTAATGGCAAATTATTTATGTTGTTACAGCGTTTGTTTTTATCAGGGCTGGATGAAGAATCTTCATCAAACAAACAACAAGTATGTACCTAGTTACATATTTACTGAAACTGCAATATTTGAAGTATCTTTTTAAACAGTTTTTTTTTTCAGGACCAGATTGTAACAAATTTGGAGATTGAGACAAAACCATCATGTTCAAAGGAAACGGTTAATGATGATGATGATGATGATGATGATGATCCTACGATAAGTCAAAACGACTTTTCTGATTCCGACTCGATATTTGACTCACCTCGCGAAGTAAAGTTGCGTAAAAAATTACGTGATAAAATAAAACAGGCACAAAAACATAGGGCTGTCATGGAATCACTGAGAAACAAAAATAATCACTTGAAAAAAAGGAATGCTTACTTTAAACATATTATTGTCAAATTAAAAAAACAAAGATTAAGGAAATGTATTCGCTGCAACCTTATACTCCCAAATTATGAGCAAAAAATTGAAAGTCAAAGGTAAAAGGCCTGCTAAGTACTGGCCGCAATTCCGAAAGTTTTGTTTAACTCTACATTTTTTGTCACCACGCGCTTATAGCTATGTCAGAAGAAAGTTTGAGACATGTCTACCGCATCCTAAAACTATAGCCAAATGGTACTGTAATATCGATGCTTCCCCAGGTTTAACACAAGATGCCTTTCAAACTCTCATGTCAAAAAGAGAACAATCTGATCAAAATTTAATCTGCGCTTTAGTTGCCGACGGCTATTCGACAGCAGAAATGCTGGAACAATAAAACTCAAAGACGAGGGGCTTGTTGATATAGGCATGAAAATAGTAACACGAAGGCTACCGAGGCGTACGTTTTTATGCTGATGTCACTGAATGAACCATGGAAATTAGCAGTAACCTATTTCCTTATCCACGGTTTGACGGGTGTGCAAAAGTCCAATATAATTAAAATGATATCTTGCAAATGCAGGGGTGGACGTTGTTTCTTTGACTTTTGACGGTCATCCTACAAATCTATCTGCTATAGAAATATTAGGATGTAGAGTAAAATGTGATCCAACACGATTGAGAACAACATTTAAGCATCCTAACGCTAATTATAATATTGCTGTCTTATTGGATCCATGTCATATGATCAAGTTGATAAGAAATCATTTTGAATCTAAAGAATGTTTCTTGAATGAGGAAAGAAAAGAAATCAGATGGAAATATGTTAAAAAATTATGCAGTTTGCAACTCTTACAGCATGATCCAAGGATCATGCTGTAAGAGTTTTGGCTAGGGTGTTTTATGACCGGCCGCCTGCCTGACTCTTTAATAGACACTAAAAAAGACTTAAATATTTAAGTAAGCTTAAGCCAAGATCACATTATAGAAACATTTTTTGGTGCTATACGCATGCATGGAGGTTACAACGATAACCCGAATGCGAGGCAGTTCAGAGGAACTCAGGTAATTGTGTTCCATTAGAAATTGCTAGCATTCTTACTTGTACTTCTGCAGTAGGGTAAATTGCATTAATAAAACTGCACCTCATACGCGGTTAGATGAAGAAAATGATTGCGAAATTGAAAATGATCTTTCAATGAAAGTTAATTTAACACAGAATGACATATCTCTATTAATTAACCCAGAATATATTGATTATTTTGAGCAAGTTATAGGATACATAGCGGGGTTTGTTGTTCACCGTATTTGTAAGCTGGTCAAATGTAGTAACTGCGCTCAAGCCATTCAATCGAAAGAACTATTAAATTTTCATAAATTACTCAATGTTCGAGATCAAGGCGGCCTCGTTTATGCTTCGGTTCGGTAGATGCATTTAATATTTGTAAGGCAGCTGAAATTATAATTAGAGATTTTAACAAGCACAGCTATACAGTGACATCTTCTCACAAAAATATGTCTTATAATATTAAGTCAGTTTGTCGGTAAAAACTATTTAAAGAATATGAGTGACTGTAGTCAACTTCATCAAATAAGTTTGTTAAATAAAACTTATCATAGAAAAATATTTACAGATAAGGTACCATCATATTTTTGTAAATCAGACAACATAGACAACGAAATAAAATCAAAAAGAAAAGCATTTGTAAACAAACACAAAGAGATGGGTTTTGGCGTCTTTTTGTGTTTATTTTGGTATGTGCCATGTCAAATCAAATCAAATAAAAATATTTTTATTGCAAATAGGCACAAAAACTGCACTTTTACTAGTTAAAATAAATAAATAAGAGAATTGACTTTAAACATAGCCTCCTGTTTCATTAGTATTTTGTAAATATGTGCTTATTAGCCGTAAATTTATTTCTGTAAATAAATATATTTATTATAATATTTCTGATAGTAATATTTTTATTTTATTTTCATGCATGCCTGCATAAAGGTAGGTATAGGTAGGTATAGTAAAAAAGTAGGGATACTTTTAGGCTATCTGGTATCCCTAAATACAAACATTTTCAGTTTTCAGACTATCCGTACACTATTTCACGCACACATTGCACGTATTTTGGTCCAGTTTTTTGCGTGCCATTTATTTGACAATGCTCAACCTAGACAGGTACCTATTTATTCAAAAATTCCGCTATATTATCGTGCTACATGTCATGTAAAATGACAGATGTATGTAGGCATTATACTACTGGTCTGATCCTAAGGTTGCGGATTGAAACCCGGTCGTGTGGAGGAAATCAATGGTTTCTTTTTCATTTCACAAACGGTGAAGGAAAACATTGTGAGTAACCCAGGGTTTAGTCTGCTCTTCACGTATTGACCATGTCTTTCCTGAGGACAAGGACTACGCTGAGAGGATGGTATAGGTGCTGGGTAAGCTTACTCCATCTAAATTCGTATAAATCATCTAGTATAGATGGTAAAAGGCCGTATTTGTTTTTTTTAGTAGGCGTTTTACGCCAGATGAATAAGGACCCAAAACGTGAAGATTCGCCGCAGTTCAATGTTGTAACCACATGGTTAGGTAACACACAAGCTTACCCAACGCTTTTATAGCAACACGAAAATCTTCAGCCTTGATTTTGCCTTCCCCAGAGTAATCCAGGAGGTTGAAAGCTTCTCTCAGATCATTTTCCTGCGGACAAAGATTTTGGTGATATGACGATGTAATTATTTGTTTTTTTTCAGCCATTTGGGCCCCATTGCTAGGCAAAAGCCTCCTCACTTTCCTTTCAGATATCGCGATCCAGTACTATGCTCTCCCGGCGCACTCCTATCCTATCACGATGTAATGCCAAATAAATATTGATCACTCATAATTAGCTATGTAGCTGAATACTTGCCTGCTCTTCAGTAAAAACGAATCTAGCATTAATTTCTTTAATCTCAAGAGGTTCATCATATTGACGGACCTTTATGGCAGAAGTTTCTGGACTAGATTTAGCAGCACTAGAAAAAGTTATTTCGTCCATATCGATAAGGTTGTGATCATAATTCTAGTTGGTTACGGATATTGATAAAACAAACTTTGCATCAAACTACCACTAGGTAGGTTAGGTACTACCACTCGTATCACAAGTTTGTATCCAAGGAGACTTATATTTACTACCTTACCTACTTATTATAACCACGACACTGCGTTTTATTAGCAGCATAGTTCCTTGACTTTTCACTTCCTGTCTGATCTCACTTTTTGTCTGCATTACGTAGAAAGGCCTTAGGAACCAAAGAAACGAACTACTTTTTTAAACATATTCAGTTTAGATACCTAACTGCAAGACAATTACATAGATTCACAATTTTGAGAACTAATTGGTGCTTCACGATGGACCGCCCTAGGTCTCATGTCTCTACCACTATCTTAAGCTGTTGGTGGTAAAAAGAACCTGTTCATTTGAAAGGACTAATCTGGCGCAGATAGTTTTTTCCTTTTCTTCTACTTCTGCTTCTTCATCAACTACTGCTTCGAGATCCTCGCCTGGATTCATTGCTTCAATACAATAGGTAGATTACCTACACTGAAATCCAGATTATTTAAGAATAGAATAGCTACATAAACTAACGAACGCAGCAAAATGAAGAAAAGTGCAAAACTTTGTAAATGTTCTGTCAATATCAACGTTTTATCTTTTTTTTCTTCATGCCAACAAACTTTGCTTTAAAATAGAGACTTTTTATAAATTTGGTAGATTTTAGGGTAGATCTGGCAATACCAAACAAGCCACCCGCCATGGCCGCCATACTTTATTGAATCGAATTTTGTTTTCCTATTTTGAGGTTATCCTGTATCTACCGACGCCGCCTTTGTTTTTAACAAAAACTAGTAAATAATACTGCCAAAATGAAGCTTGTCAGGTTCTTGATGAAGCTCAGCCACGAGACTGTCACAATCGAGCTCAAGAACGGCAGCGTCGTTCATGGAACCATCACCGGCGTCGATGTAGCAATGAACACACATCTGAAAGCGGTGAAAATGACGCTCAAAAGTAAGGAGGAGATGAATTTGGAGACTTTGAGCATTCGGGGGAACAATATTAGGTACTATTTGCTGCCGGACAGTTTGCCCTTGGAGACATTGTTGATTGACGATACGCCGAAAGGTCGTGGTAAGCGCGATGGGTTTCCCCGAGGAGGCGGCAGCCGGGGCGGTCGCGGCAGGGGCCGTGGAGGCCGCGGCGGGCCTCGCGGAGGACGCGGAGGCCGTGGCCGCGGGCGCCGGTAATCTACAACTTAGTTTTTACATAAATTGTGATGTGATGTGTGAAAGGATAATCCAGTGTTTTCTATAACAACAGTAGTTTTTGGTCATGTAGGAGGGTATCGCAGTTTCTTACAGCCGCTGCTATGACCAGTGCTGTTGTGATGTGTATAATTTTAAGTACTTGTCTGTATAAGTAAAATGATGATAAGTATATTTTGTTTTTTGCTCATTTTAGGGTTCCCTACCTGAAGGGTGCCAACCGGACCCTGTTACTAAGCCTCCACTCCAGTGGGCTGTTTATAATTAACCGTAATAGGTAGAGTTGAAATTTTCAGTGTATATCTATTGCTGCTAACATCAGTAATAAAATACGATCAAATGATTAAAAAGGGCCGTCCTATACAAGAAACATTTCTGTACATGTACGATGGTACAGAACTCTTCATGTATGAATTTGACTCACTTGACCAGCTTAACAGGTTCCCTGTCCCGTGAATCACATATGATGATACAATTATAATGTTTGTGCCATGTTTTATATGTCCATGAATCGTATATGAGCAAAAGTAGATGCAATTTCATACTCATTTTACCTTTAGGATGTGGTGTCATGAGATTTTTAGTACTGGGATGTATGGGGAATATTGTCTTAGCATAGAATAAAAGAAAAAAAGTTTTTTTCACAAGCTGTGGCAAAATTTTCACAGGTAAATTGAGATTTATTTAGGTATATAATCTGTACAAATATGTGATCTTTTATGTACTTAGTAAGGCAATTTTCGTACATAATATACTTCAAAATAAATATAAATATTCATTAATGTGCAAAATGAATTTAAAATTAAAAAAAAACCGCAGTACGAAGGCAATGCTAAACCATCTTTTGTATGGGGACAGGGAACTTGTTAAATGACACTGCACATTAGAAACTATTATAGAATCTTGAGGTGTAAAGGTAGTATAGTTGGATGCCTCACTATAGATGTCATGGTTTTGACTGTGCAAGAAGTGGCTTAGATAGTGAAAATAGTGATAGAGATCACCATGGCAGCAAAGAACTAGCTTCGCAGTATTGTATACAAGATCATAACGTACTAGGCCACACATCTACAAATAAATTGCAGCTCTAATTCTAATTAAGGTTAGGGGAACAAAGATCTGCACTGACGTTCGGCGGTGGGGTGTATTGTGCTTTATCCCCCTGCTAACCCTCCTCCAGCCAGCCCAGCTCCTTGAAGTACCAGAGAAGGACCTTGGGATGTTGGCAGCAGCGTTCCAGTATCCTCGATGATGTTGAGGCTGTAGGTGGTGTTGATGAGGTCGATGGTGATGCCATGCAATTCTCGATGACCGTCTGCAGTCCTGAGTTATGTCTTATTTCATTTGTTGCGGAGCAATGTAGCGTCACATGTTCCTCAGTCTCTTCCTCCTGGAGGCATCCGCGACAGAGGCTACTGTCCGTTACTCCTATTTTGAGTAGATGGTGATTCAGCTCACAGTGTCCTGTGATGATGCCCACCATTGTACGAAGGGCCTCACGTTTCATTTTCAATAGTGTTGATGTGAGGCGTTTTTAATTAAGGCGTAATTGCAGCTCGTGTTTTCTGTGATAAGAGCATTGAGGTGACGTCTACGGCAGACTGGGGACTCCTGGCACATTGCTGTGCATGCTGTTTTAGGAGCAAACAGCTGAACTTGCCCAGGATCATGAAACTTGGAGGGTCTTTCCTGCTATAGCAGGCATGGGCATGCCATGCAGAGGGATGAATGTCATGTGATGTGAAAAATGTTAGATATGAAAGTGGATGGATACAAGGGTAGACCTCTACCGTGAATGATGATTTTGAGTAAAAAAAAATGATAAACCAACGAAAATTGCGTGCAAACAAAAAATCTTCTGCGCATCTTGTGTTTACCTATAATTGGTTTCGCATGTAGCTTAAGACAATTGTTTGTATTTATACATATTTTATTCATGTGTAAACTGTTGGTAAACCTAATCTATACTAACTAATATTTTAGAGAGGAAAGATTTTTTATTTGTAACGAAATAGGCTCCGAAACTACTGGACCGATCTAAAAAATTCTTTCACCAATAGAAAGCTACATTATCAGGTGGACCCTGATAATGTAGCTTACGTACCTATAGGCTATAATAAATTTTCAAAAAATTAGGGATCCGTAAGAAAATTGCAATATTGTAACCCAAGGTAGAAAATCCAAAATAGATTTTGGCGTGCGGCTCCGAAACTACTGGACCGATTTCAAAAATTATTTCACCAAAGAAGGAATTAAGGAAGAATATCCATAATGTAGGAATATCATTCTATAAATCAAGTCCACAATGGTATATGTCTATCCCCGTGCGAGGCCTGGGCGGGTCGCTAGTAAATAAATAAATAAATAAGAAAGGAGTGAATCCCGAAATGATGGCTGATAGAGGGGAATGGAAGAAGAAAACATGTGTCGACCTCACTTAAGTGGGATAAGGGCAGGGAGATGATGATGATGATGGTAGGTATAAGGTGTATAAGTCGAGTGTGAATGGTATCGTTGGAAGGGGAAGACCTCGGCGCACGCACCTGGACCAAATCGGCGACGTTTTGGAAAAGGGCCAGGTCAAGAGTACCCTTAACTGACGAGCATGCGTGAATGAGAGAGAATGAAGCGAAAGTATTGTCAGGATCTTAGCAAATGGCGATCCGTGATCTCTGCCTACCCCTATGATGTAAAACAGGCGTGATTTTATGTATGTAAAAATGTGTGTGTGGTTTGAATGAGTGCCTATTTAATGCATTAAATACAAATAAACTAGCTGCCGCCTGCGGCAAAAAATAGGCTATTTTATATGGGCATGTGATGCGGAGGGATGAATGTCATGTGACGAGAAGAATGTTAGATATGAAAGTGGATGGATACAAGGGTAGAGGTAGACCAAAGAAGAGATGGATGGATTGCGTGAATGATGATATGAGTAAGAAAGGGGTGAACACTGAAATGACGGCTGATAGAGGGGGATGGAAGAGGAAAACATGTTGTGCCGACCCCACTTAAGTGGGATAAGGGCAGGGAGATGATGGGCTATTTTATAAATACCAATCAATAGGTATAATTTTATTGATGACCTCGGTGGCGAGGCAGGCGAGTCCTGAGTGAGACGCAAGAGACGCGGGTTCGATACTACGGGAGAAATGTTTGTATGCTTTGCAAATATTTCTTCCGGGTCTGGGTGTTGTATTATGTAGGTATTATAAGTATGTATTTACAAAAAAAGTATATAAGTATTCTATCAGCCATCTGGTGCCCACAGTACAAGCTTTGCTTAGTTTGGGTCTAGATGGCGCTGTGTCAAATGTCAGCAAATATCTTACTTATATTATAAATGCGAAAGTTTGTGAGTTTGGATGTTTGTGCCTCAATCACGCCTAAACGGCTGAACGGATATGAATGAAACTTGGAATATACATAGTACATGACGTGCTGCAGTGCTGGATTAACACATAGGTACCACGCGAGCGAAGCCGCGGGCGGCAGCTAGTTACACTATAATTCATCATCATGTATGATGAAAGTGTCAAAAAATGGCAGCTGTATCATGGTAAATAAGATTCAGTTGGGTTTTTTGTTTTCTATGTTTGGGCTGATTGTCAGCATTCTATGACTACTTACCTACATTATTTAGATAAATGATAAATACCTACTTAAATAACAGTAGGTACCCCTAGTTAAATATGTAGCCAGCTCGATAATGTTGCCAATCCGACGAGGGGTGGCTGGTAGGCATTTACAGACGATATAAATCTGTCTCCTATCGCACAGGGGCGGACGTGACTTCGAGAACGGACTTAAATCAGGCTGTATTTTTAGCTGACGAAAAATAAGGCAATGTTTTTGGCTTTTATGAAAGAAAAACCCGTCAAGTGTTTGCAAGTCGAACTGGCACATGAAAGATTACTCAACTAAGTAAGTACATTTGTTATTTTTTTATGTTCTTTCTGAATTGATTTGTATTAGCAAGTACCTATTCCCAAGGAGGGTTGACGTCAGGCAGGCGGCCGATCATAAAACACCTTAGCCAAAACTTACAGCATGATCCAAGGAACATACTGTGCCGACCCCGCATAGAGTGGGATGAGGGCAGGAAGATGATGATGATGAATTGATTTGTACTGATATGTTTGACTCATTGTACGTCCGAAAAGGGCAAACTGTTTAATTTTTTTTGTCATACCTAACAACTTATACTTTCAACAGATTTACTATTCTATTCTAAGATTCCGTACCATCAAGCAGGTAGGTACCTACATTAAGTTTTCTTTTATGGGGGCCCTTTTATTTTTATTTGTTGTTATAGCGGCAATAGAAATACTTTATGAAAATTTCAACTCTATCTATTACGGTTTATGAGATACAGACTGACAGACGGCCGGACGGACGGACAGCGCAGGCTTAGTAATAGTTGACACCCTTCGGGTACGAAACCCTAAAAAAAGTTTATTTGAAATAATATAACAAAATGTAATACCTACCTTCTAAACAATGAAAAGGATGCTTGTATTTGCATGTTGTATTAGTAGGTATAAAACACAGATAGCAACGCTACAGAAAAATGCACTAAAACAGAGTTCGATTAAACATACCGTTTCCCTCAATCCGGCCCTGTGTCGCGGAATGTCAGCTATTTAAATGAATCCCTGTGCGTCCCCCACGCTCCACTTGATACAACTCTGTGAAACTTTTACGTTTAAAATGTTATTTTGTTCATACGATAGATTAAACTCTTGGTTTGTTTGCCGTTATTTAGGTAGGTATCTACTATTCAATGAATAAAAATAAATTAAATTAATATTATTTGTAATTTTTACATTCATTATTTTGCATGCCTCTAATATAAGTGGACATTCCTTAATTTTAAGACCTATATTTTGACATATTCTTGCAAATAAACATTTAATTTAATTTCATTTCATTTCAATGATAAATGACATTTATTTGCACGAACACATCATCATCATCATCTTCCCGGCTTTACCCCACTTTATGTGGTGTCGGCACAGCAGTATCTATAGATCTCGTTTGCACACTTCGGGTACGGAACCCTAAAAATGAAAATAATATAGCAAAGCAATTGTTTTCTTTAAAACTATAGAGGTAGGTTTTAATGCATTAAACCTTATTTTTATCAATATAATGATAGCGTAATTACAGAATTTGATGGTCTTTGACAGGATCTGACAATGGAAATTCAGAATCCACTTTGACAGGTCTTGACACAAAAATGCTGAAAAAATCACAGAAAATCTGCCAGTTAAAATTAAAAGTCTAGAAAATGTAAAAAAAATATAGCAACTGTTGAAGTAAGGAAATACTTCGGTGTCATCCATTATTGCGTTTTATGTAAGTTAAAACCCTCAAGAAATACATAGGTATACGACGCCTGTTTCGCATAGCACATAGGGGTAGGCACGGATGTTCCTTTGCTAGTCCTGACATACTACTCTCGCTTCATTCATTTTCATCAATTGATTCATCATCATCTTCCTGCCCTTATCCCACTCTATGTGGGGTCGGCACAGCATGATCCTTGGATCATGGTGTAAGAGTTTTGGCTAAGGTGTTTTACGACCGGCCGCCTGCCTGACGTCAACCCTCCTTGGGAATACTTGCTTATTGTATTGTATCTCATCATGTTGGAGGATACTATCCCTTAGTCGACTTTTACGATTTATTGTAATTCATTTTCATTTTCATCAATTGATTAATTTATTATTTTATTTTAAGAATGTCCTAAGGTCGTGGGTTCAAATCCGATCGTGCAATGGATTTTTCTGTTCGAAAAATGTACCTACGCTACACTCCTCTCAAACGGCGAAGGAAAACATCGTGAGGAAATCGGCATGGAAGCTAAAAAAAATTGAAAACATGATTCAACTTCTGTTTCTTGAATGAATTAATTTACTGTTTCCTCGCAAATTATAGAAAAACTTATAGGTAAGTACCTAGGTACCTTAAACAAGTCTTGGCCGAAATAGCAAATTTATCGGCCCCGTTTTGATATCACTTATGAAGGACTCAGCTTCGCATCGTCCTTCCAATATTACCCGGAAATAGCTTTATTTCCGGCCTGAGCAATAATGTAGGTACTTATAAGGGTCATAAAACAAGTCGGTAACTTCATTCAATTTAATCTGATACTTCTCTTAACTTCTAGATGGATAGCATACTTAAAACGATTTCACATTTAACTTTTTATTCTCAAAAACAACAACGCAATATTTTTTTCCTGCTCCCAATTTTCTATTTTTGCTTCTTCTTCTCCATTTTGAAAGTGACATTTTAAATGGCTATGACTGTCCTAAATTAGTTCTTTGAACCATTCAAACAGTTTGCATATAAAGACTATTATATATGACTAGCTGTTGCCCGCGACTTCGTACGCGTGTAGTACATTATTTTGTTCTATAATCAATAGTTTTCGCAGCGCACGCCAAAAACTATTTTCTACCTTGGGTTACAATATTGCAAATTTCTTACGGAACCCTAATTTTTTTGAAAATGTATTAAAGCCTATACTGGACCCTGATAATGTAGCTTTCTATTGGTGAAAGAATTTTTGAAATCGGTCCAGTAGTTTCGGAGCCTATTCGTTACAAACAAAAATCTTTCCTCTTTATAGTATACTTAGATTGTTTACAAAGTAAGCTAACAATCTTACTTCTTACTTATCTTACTTATATTATAAAATTGAAAAGTCTTAGTTTGCTTGTAATTACCGGCGTAAAGCTTAAAACGCAACGATAGCGCGTACTAACTTTACCTGTGCTGCCATCTAGTGCGAAAGTTTGTAACGATGTTTGGATGTTTGTGCCTCAATCACGCCTAAACAGCTGAACGGATCTGAATGAAACTTGGAATATACATAGTACATGTACTGGATTAACATATAGGCTATTTTTTATCCGGGTACAACGCGAGCGAAGCCGCGGGCGGCAGCTAGTACCTAATATATTATGTTCCTTATTTATTTATCTAGGTAAAATGCCCCTGCGGTCCCGTGCAGATAGCAAGTTCTACTCAGAGCAAGTGGTGGAAGCTGTTCTGCAGATTATGGAACAGGGCCCGCAGCCTATGAGGAACTTGAAGCCAGCTAAGGTTGGATAAATTGCACTGTGTTGATTCTAAATGCGGGTTCGAATCCCTCTGGTATAATTTTGATAATGTAACAAGGTACCTATTTAAACGAACAAAATTCTCGTCTGCGTTGGTTGATTGGTAGATCTGCATTATTAGATTTATTGCCTATGACACTCGTTATCAAGGCAAATCCAACGACACCTCATTTGTCAAAATCCGTTCAGCCATTTCGGCTAGAGGAAGCCGGAGGAATAAATAAAATATGGCGTCTTACAGCCGCCATATTGGATTTTTTGACACTTCATATAGCCTATATCACTCTCGTCATTCAGATGAATCCAACGACGCCTCATTTGTCAAAATCCGTTCAGCCATTTCGGCTAGAGGAAGCCGGAGGAATAAATAAAATATGGCGTCTTACAGCCGCCATATTGGATTTTTTGACACTTCATATAGCCTATAATACTCTAGTCATCCAGAAGAACCCAACGACGCCTCATTTGTCAAAATCCGTCCAGCCGTTTGGACTACAACTCCAGCCAAAGAAATGCACATACCCACATAGGTCACCCAGAAAGGAAAGAAAGCATTTATTCAACCACCACCTAATTATAAACAGACAGAATTACATAAAACACAAATATGCTACAGAAAATAAAATAAATAAACATCTAATAAAAAAAAAGGAAAGATATCAAGAAAAAAAATAAAATAAACTAAATTAAACAAAACATAACCTCCACTTGTGGTGGCTAAAGGGTCTTAGCTCATTATACTGATGCAAGTTGCCTCCCCGCTGAGCTGGTACCCACATATGAAGGGTCTTCTTTCCCCGCTGATTCTCCCAAGCCCCGTTCCCTTGGCTGTGGTTTCGCTAGGTAGTAGATAGGGACAGTGGGAATCTCGTTAATCCATTCATGCGCGTCACTAATTAGATGACGAGGCATTTGGCTACCTTAAGAGAGTCATAGTTACTCCCGCCGTTTACCCGCGCTTGCTTGAATTTCATACATACCTCAGATTAAATAAAAAGAAAATACGCCGCGCAAAACGAGAACGGAAAAAACATCTGCAGAACATACAAACATTTCTCCCGCAGCGGGAATCAAACCCGCGCCACTTGCGTCTCACTCACCCGCCACGACAACACCGAGTCCGTCAAATTATAAAAAAAATAATTAATTAATGAATGAAAATACTTTATTGTACCTACACCTTAGAGTAACATAAAAAAATAGGTATACAACAACTAAATACGTTAAATTAAGAATACAATTGGCGGTCTTATCGCTTAAGAGCGATCTCTTCCAGACAACCATGCATGGGAAAAAGAGAACAGAACGTAAGGGTGGCCGGGGGTGTACGAATACAAGCTTCACAATATCAAAATAACATAAACAAATATGTATATATTAGATAAATATACATAGAATACATAACTACTATTGGAAGCAAATAACTATCAAAACAATAGCATGTTCTGTAAATATTTCTTCTGGGTCTGGGTGTTGTGGTAGCATGGTACTCGTAGTTTCTGATACCCACGACACAGGGAATCCTAGTGTGGGCTCAGGACTATGTATGTGACTGTTGGCTGTTATTTATTTATTGTAGAAGAATCCCAACGGCGCAGACCATTTTGAATCGGAACACCAGAGCCCCGAGGGCTACGAGAAGGAGGACCGCGCCGGGCAAGTGGACGGACACAACGCTGCCTACCCCAAGATGAGGGACGAGCTGGACAGGCGCCGATCCACGGCCAAGGTAAAATACAATACAATATATTATCTTTATTGTGAAAACACAATCATCATCATCCTGCCCTTATCCTACTCTATGTTCCTTGGATCATGGTGTAAGAGTTTTGGCTAAGGTGTTTTATGACCGGCCGCCTGCCTGACGTCAACCCTCCTTGGGAATACTTGCTTATTGTATCTCATCATGTTGGAGGATACTATCCCTTAGTCGACTTTTACGACAAGCTCGGGGAGAGAAGCAGCTGGACGCATTCTATGTTATTTCTTTACTCCCAGTCCAGCAGAAAAGGTTGTGAAAACACAAATCATAGAAATAAAAAACAAAAGTGAATTAAAATAGGTATTTAAATATTTGTCATACAATGGGCGGCCTTATCGCTAACAGCGATCTCTTCCAGGCAACCTTTGGATGGACAGGACAAAACTTTATAAAGATAAGGACGGCAGTTACATATTGGAAAAATATCTTTAAAATATTTCGGTTGCTTTAGGTCAAATATTATGCGTCAACTCTTGTGGCTGAGTTTTTAGACCGCCTAATGGCCGCCATGGATTACCTAACGATTTAAAAGTCGAACCGACAATATAACGTGTCCTCCGAAACACGAAAGCGCTCAGCTCGTAATGCCACTTGCGATCACCCATCCCAATTGTAACCGCGCACAACGTTGCTTAACTTCAACTATCAATCAAGAACGTCTAAGCAAGCTACGCTACTAGCACTGTGGTACTACTGTAGGTTTAAACGAATCAACAGCTGTTTGAAAAGTTATCATACCTACTAATATTATAAAGAGGAAAGATTTTTGTTTTTTTGTTTGTTGTAACGAATAATCTCCGAAACTACTGGACTGATTTCAAAAATTCTTCCACCAATAGAAAGCTACATTATCAGGGACCAGTATAGGCTATAATATATTTTCAAAAAATTAGGGATCCGTAAGAAAATTGCAATATTGTAACCCAAGGTGGAAAACCCAAAATAGTTTTTGGCGTGCGCTGCTAAAACGATTGATATTAGAACAAAATAATGTTACGCGTATGAAGTCGCGGGCAACAGCTAGTAAAAATATATATTTGGAAGTACAACGAAATAAAAGAACACACAGCACACAAAGCAAACAATTATACAGAATGTCACTTGTAGCAGCTATCAAAGAGTCCCAAAAGTACCTACCACAGATAATACAATACACTGATTACAAAGGAAGTGCGTACCTAGCCACTTCTTCACAGTAGGTACATAATTTATAGGTAAAAAATAATAATAAAATTGTTAATTTCGGACACCTGATCTATATTGGTTAGTAACAAAATGAAAACTTAAAAGTAATGTTATTGAGAACATAAACAACACAAACAACTACTACATAGAGTGATCACCAGTTTTTACGAATTACATACTTTTTACATAATAGTTTTTCTTATTTTCAGCCAACAGCGCCATCTGTGACCGTAGCGAAGCGCAAAGCCCCAAACCAGACGTACTATGACCCGCGCTGTCGTGCCTGTCAGAAACTCAAAATGGCGGAATCAAAAAAACGAAACTCCAAAACGAAAACGGAAAAGAAGAGAAAATCACGTGTGACGAAAAAAAGGCCGCAACGGAGGGGAAAATCTACCTTTAAACTTGCCAGGTTGAGAACTAATAAGGGCTGCCAGTATTGTTCTCAGTACACCAATCGAGGTACGTCAGCTGATTTGTATGGGGACGCAACCAAAATGGCGGACAACATTGGCGAAGTGATATACTTTTCGAATCGTAATCAAGAACAGCGTAGCTCTAAAGCGGGATTTAGCAACAACTCTGGAAGCCAGAATGCTTCTAAATCTGTGATCTCTCAGAATCCTGACACTAGCGCAAATTCTCTGAGTAGTTACAACAGTAATATGTCTTTAGACCATGAGCCTATGGTGCCTCGCTGAGTTTTGGAATGTTTTTTCGTCTTTTGGAAATACATTTTCGTTTTTGTAATTTCATCTTTGTTTCCAATTATTTGTATAGAAAATATTCGCAGGACGTATATTTCTTCGAAATCGAAACAGATGATCAGCCCATCACCCATATAGTTGGTCCATCATGTTGGAGAGGATACTATCCCTTAGTCGACTTTTACGACATGCTCGGGGAGAGAAGCAGCTGGATATTATATGTCCTCGTAGTCATACAATTCATTTTTGCACCCCTGTAGAAAAAATAAAAGAAACGAAAATATAGAACTTACCCCCGAATACTCAAACGCATTTCAGAGTTGAGCACGTTTCAAGTGACCGGCCGGCCATAAAACACCTTAGCCAAAACTCTTACAGCATGATCCTTGGATCATGCTGTGCCGACCCCACGTAGAGTGGGATAAGGGCAGGAAGATGATGATGAGGACATATAATATCCTCATAGTTATACTGGTATGACAACCTAGTATGAACAGCGAGTTTATTTAACTCAGTTTCATCAAAGCTGCGAACTTCGAGCGTGAGCCAGCTTAATTTTATAAATAGCCAGGTATCTAATTGAATAAGTTTATCTCATTAGCTGTCCCCTGTCCAGATAATCCTACTTCAATGGTATTATATAATTAACCTTTATAATAAACTAAACCCTTATGATAAGGGATGTTTTGTTTAGAATTTAAAATAGGGTGACCATTAGGTACAAGCTATTTTGAACTTTTTATTTATAGACTTACTAGCTGCCGCCTGCGGCTTCGCTCGCGTGGTACCCGGATAATAAAAAATAGCCTAGGTATCTGTTAACCAGCACATGTACTATGTATATTCCAAGTTTCATTCAAATCCGTTCAGCAGTTTAAGCGTGATTGAGGCACAAACATCCAAACATCCAAACTCACAAACTTTCGCATTTATAATATAAGTAAGAATAAGTAAGAAGTAAGATTTGTGAACATTTGACACAGCGCCATCTAGCCCCACACTAAGCAAAGCCTGTACTATGGGCACCAGATGGCTGATAGAATAGGTACTTATTTTGTAAATTTTTACTTTTATATAAATACTAGCAGCCCGCCCCGGCTTCGCACGGGTATTTAACAAATTAGGATTTATTCGGTCAATTTTCTACACCCCGAGTTACATCATTGGAGTTTTAGTAAGGATCCCTAATTTTTTTGAAAATAAATTATAGCCTATGTTATTCCGTAATAATATAACTATCTACTGTTGAAAGATTTTTTAAATCGGTTCAATAATTTCGAAGCCTATTTGTTACAACCATAAAAACAAACAAAAAATTTGTATTTCCTCTTTATAATATTAGTGTAGATAAATTCCCGAAATTCAACTCCTGGAGAACGCAGCGGGAAGATGAGTTTGTGTAAAAAAACTCAACGCGGACAATGTCGTGAAGCATTCCTTTATTATATATAAACTCCCCTCCCGCACGCGCACCCCCGCCTTGGTGACGCCCACTTCGCAACGGGCCGTGCAGCAGAAATCGTAATATTTTAATTTCGCCATAACTTCAAAACCAAACGTCCAATTTTAATCATTCAAAGACCAAATATTATCTCCATAAACTGTTCTTAGTGATGAAATCATTTATTTTGATAAGGATTAATAGCATGAGTAAAATAAACGCGTTTAAATGTAGTCCAAAAAAAATTCAAGATTTTTAAATAAAAAAATGGTTGCTGTGCCTCACTCGACATAGATGGGTATAGTGTGTCGCGGACTTTTTTGTAGATATTTATAAGATCTACAATTAATTAGAACATTTTATGGTTCTATCTTTTATAGTTTAGGCAGCGTACGCAAAATAAGTAACTTTTCTGGTTGATTTTTTACACCTTGTGTCCGAAAAACCCAAATATCTTACGGAACCCTATTTTTTTCCAAAATAAAATATAGCCTATGTTACTCGTGGATAATGTAGCTTTCGAATGGTGAAAGAATTTTTAAAATCGGTCCAGTAGTTTTTGAGCCTATTCAGTACAAACAAACAAACATACAAACAAAGTTTTCCTCTTTATAATATTAGTGTAGACACACTTATAATACATAAAACTACAACACCCAGACCCGGAATCAATATTTGCAGAGCATACAAACATTTCTCCCGTAGCGGGAATCGAACCCGCGCCTCTTGCGTCTCATCCGAGCACTCGCCCGTCACAACGAGGTCGTCATTATAGTCGAAGTCGCGTACAACAGCTAATTAAACCAACCCCAAGTTTTTCTTCGCCGTCACTATTATTTAATCTGTGATCTGCAGGTGGCCCTATTTAGTCACCCTTAAGTATTGTTATTTTTATTGCAGTTTGAACCACCCTCGATGAGGGGTGACAACACAATATGCTTGCTAATAATTAGAGGACTAGTGGTAGTGACTTCCTATGGTTAGGTCGTGGTTCGATTCCGGACGTGCTTCGATGGAGTTTGCGTTAGGCTCAGACCAATTAAAAAGAAAAGACGGCGCGAATAACAAAAGTGAAGCCACACAAAACCGTGCTCCTGCAAGTAAACATACACGCTCACGCACACACCTACACTAAAACCATGCTCATCGCACAAACTTACTACATAATACGTGTGCTGGAATAACATATAGGCTACTTTTTATCCGGGTACCACGCGAGCAAGGCCGCGGGCGGGAGCTAGTATGTACATAAAAAACAAGCTTAAAACAAACGAATTTAGACAGAGCGCAGAAGCGTCTATTATACTCAATATTGTAAAAAAAATTGTTCTTTATAGGCTCCGAAACTACTGGACCGATTTCAAAAATTCTTTCATCAATAGAAAGCTACATTATCAGGGACCAGTATAGGCTATAATATATTTCCAAAAAAATGAGGGATCCGTAAGAAATTTGCAATATTGTAACTCAAGGTAGAAAACCCAAAGTAGTTTTTGGGACAAAATAATGTATATACTACAAGCGTACCTACGAAGTCGCTGGCAACAGCTAGTCTATTTATATTTAAACTAATATTATACACAGAATTGTCCTTGTACATACAGCGAGAATAAAGAAAACCTTATTGTGAAAGTTGGTTATAAAACAATGTAATATGCAGCGCATATTCATAACAAGTCATATCGCGGTGGGGCTTCCCGCGGAATGTTGTAATTACCCGCGCTTTGCCGCCGGTGTTGCCACACGCATTCACAATTATTTATTTGAAAATAGAGTACAAAAAATTGGTGCCATAACAATGAACAAAAAAATTTAATTTGTGACGTTATAGGTCGGTTATTATCCTATTATTTGATTTAGGCGTTAGATTTATTTTACGCAGGCGATTAAATAAATAGTTAAATTGATATAATGTAAATAACTATCTTGGTACCTAAATAGGTTTTATATAAACAATTGAAACATATTTTAGAACTTTTTAGATTCTACGACATGCCGATTTCCTTACGATGCTTTCCTTCACCGTTTGAGAGTACCTATAGCGCATTTAAATTATTCGAACAGAAAAATCCATTGGTGCACGATTTGAACCCAGGACCTTTGGATAGAAAGACTGGTCACTACCACTAGACCATCACACACTGTATCATAAAACGCGGTACACTTCGTTATTGAAAATTTAATTTCAATTTTTGCTGCTGGCATCCCTGGCCTTTTATTGAATATTTTTATTATAGAGGATCAAAGGAGACCACTTTATGAAATAATTTCGTTTGATGTTAACTTTAATAACTATGCGATTAAATGTTTCGATCATGCCTTTGTGAAATTCATTTGTTGATTTTATATTACTTTTAGGTAGCTGTAATTTTGTAGCGTTTTTTAGTATTTACTGACGTAAATCAAAAGGAGTATACCTATTTAACTCTAGACCTAATCCTTACTAATGTTATAAACGCGAAAGTTTATATGTATGGATGTTTGTTACTCTTTCACGCAAAAACAGCTGAACGGATTTGAATGAAACTTGGAATATACATAATACATGTACTGGATTAACATATAGGCTATTTTTTATCCGGGTACCACGCGAGCGAAGCCGCGGGCGACAGCTAGTAGTAAATAAATATTTGTAGACATTGGACATTTCACACAGCGCCATCTAGCGCCAAACTAAGCAAAGCTTGTACTATGGTGACCAGATTGCTGATAGAATACTTATATATTTTGAATGTTACGTAGCGGCTACGGACTAACTACGCATCCGCTACGAAGCGGTTACATGGGACATGCTACGTAGCGGCTACGGGCTAACTACGCATCCGCTACGAAGCGGTTACATGGGACATGCTACGTAGCGGCTACGGGCTAACTACGCATCCGCTACGAAGCGGTTACATGGGACATGCTACGTAGCGGCTACGGGCTAACTACGCATCCGCTACGAAGCGATTACATGGGACATGCTACGTAGCGGCTACGGGCTAACTACGCATCCGCTACGAAGCGATTACATGGGACATGCTACGTAGCGGCTACGGGCTAACTACGCATCCGCTACGAAGCGATTACAATAGTAAGTAGTAGTGGGCAGATACATTTCTTATAAATTCCCCATACAGGCGTGGTAAGTAAGTTCGTATGAGCTAGTTGCCAATTCTTGTGACGGAGTTTTTATGCCACCTAAAGGCCTCCGTCATGGCTTAACGACTTAAAAGCCGGGACCGACAATTTAACGTGCCCTCCGAAGCACGGAAGCGCTCAGCTCGTAATACCACTTGCGGTCACCCATCCCAATTGTGACCGCGCACAACGTTGCTTAACTTCAACGATCAATCAAGAACGTGTAAGCAAGCTACGAGCGCTTTAAAGCGTGGTAATATGTATGTATGAATATAACATGAATATGATTTATTTCTTTAAAATGTAACGAATTTTATTTGATTTTAATTGTAAATTTTTGTGTCTATTTTATTCAATATTTTATTTTTTCATTATGATTTTTTACTCGCTCGACCATATTTTAATTCTATTGCATGCTGTCTGTAACCTTTAATTATAATAACATTTGTCAGGTTTTTATGTTGAACCAGGTTATATTAGTGAATAAATTAATGTTTATTATGTTGGTTACTCAAATAAATAAATGATATTTTTCCCCTGTGAAATGATGCCATATCGCATTTTTCTCACTCTCTGTCCTCATTTACTGACGCGCGGCAAATTCTGTTAATACCGACATTAAACCATTAATTTAATTTATATTAATTGCACGTTCTAATGACATTGTTAAACAATTTGTTTGGATTCTGCTTTTATTAAATTTGTTTTATGTTGAAATATTCATAATAAATATGAAATTTGAGCCGTGTTATATTAGCAGCGGGATTTTCTGACCGTAAGTTTGAAATGTGCCATGTTCTTAAGTGCGAAGGTGACAGTTTTTGACAGATTTTCTGTCAAAAAACCGTGACTTGAGACGTGCTCATAGTACAGGCTTTGCTTAGTTTGGGGCTAGATGGCGCTGTGTGATGTCCACAAATATTTATATATTTAAAGTTTCCTTCTGAGACTAACCCCCGAATACTCAAACGCGACTCGGAGTTGAGCACGTCTCAAGTAACGGTTTTTTTGACAGTTTTGATGAAAATCTGTCAAAAGCTCGTCAATTGAGACGTGCTTAACTCTGAGATGCGTTTGAGTATTCGGGGGTAAGCTATGCCAAAAGAAGAAGAAAAAACCACGTGACCAAAAAAAATCAATCTAAAGCAAATCATGACACGTGCCATCAAAGCTATAAAAAAAGCAATCGCTCTTCTAAATTCAAATAACTGTCATCTAACCAGAGACAATATTTAATTGTTTTTCCGTCGCGTGGCGGCACTTGAACAACATGTTATTATGCCGGGGCACAATAGATGACAAATTGGCGGATGACAAAGGAATCAGGTTTATTGGACGTTATGAGGGTACTTGGCGCGTTTGGGGCACAAGGGTGGCCCGGAGTCGTTTAGAGCGTAAAAGTATTTATTTTATCTATTCATTTCCGTTAAATAAACATTTACACATGAATAAAACAATAAAAAAAATCTTTTGACGTGAAAACTTGACCTATAAACACAATGCTTGCCGCAGATGCCGATTACAAAATAATTCAATTCAACATCTTATAGTAGATGATTTATACAGCGTCAGGAACCAACTTTTACCTTCACAAACAGGACGCTGTAGTGCTTGGGACGAATTAAGATGGAGTAAGCTTGTCCAGCACCTATTCCATCCTCTCAGCTTAGTCGGCCTTGTCAGGAAAGACATGGTAAATACGTGCGGAGCTGACTAGTCCGCGGGTTTCCTTACGATGTTTTTCTTTCACCGTTTGAGAGTACTGGTATAGCGCACATAAATTTTTCGCACAGAAAAATCCATTGAAACACGACCGGATTTGAACCCTACCAACTAGATCATCAGTGCTCTCAACGTACCTACGTAATACTGCCCTCCTAGTGAAGAAATAAAGAAAGAAAGTAATGATTTTATTCGACAGACACAAAACAACACAGAACAAGAGAGTAAAAGGTAATAAATTAAAAGTAAAAGAAAACGAACAAGGAATATTTGACAAAAAATACTGAGAAATACGAGGAAAACCATAAATATGGTACACTACCTATTACGAAAATCTATGTGCCCATTGATCCCGCTCTGAAGAACGCAGTAACTAGCATTTTTGTCAAAAATTAGTTAGACAGATATTCGGAATCGCCTAACAAAATACGACATTCTGTTCTCACTCACGTATCAAAACATGTTTGACTAAGTTACTGCGTTCTTCATTAGGAGGGCAGAATATTGAACGTAAGATCAATTTAGGGCGAGTCTCCACAGTTCTGTTGTGCCGCATGATTCAGTAGGTACGGCACATAATGAGATAGTGTGCTATGGCGTGTTATGGATTATTACACGGAATTCGCTTGATGCATGGCGTAGGTTGTGGCTGTAATTTACATCGCTTTATAATCTGAGAATTATTGAACAGAATGTTCGTTGGATGCGTTCTTATACGAGCAGTGGCTGGATTTATACATTTCCCAAGTATAACTTTACCTTTAGAAATATTTGCAGAACATACAAATATTTCTCCCGTAGCGGGAATCGAACCTGCGCCTCTTGCATCTCAGCCGAGTACTCGCCCGCTACGCCACCGAGGTCGTCAAAGGGAAGAGGAAAAAGTCATCGGAAAGATGCCTCGTGGACTTCTAGAGAGATCATATCAGAAAACTGTCTTACAGAAATCTTTTCGATTTCTGTAAGACGGCTAAAAAATAATATCTGTTCTCTTTGCCGCTTCTAAAATCTGCCGCCCTAGGCTCAAGCCTACTTATATATATTTTTTATATAATTAGTGTACTAAAAATAGTAATTAATTGTACTCTAATACTATTACAATCTAGCCAAGTAGGCCAATTAGTAATTTAATTTTGACCTAGTTTTATAAAGTAAATTATATCTAAGAATGTGTCCAATAGCACTTTTCTTACTGTCTCTATTAAGGGGAAGACACTTTGTTCTTGTGTTCTTATTGTATCTGATATTCACTAACACTTTATTTTGCTCTACTTATATAATAAAGGCCTTTTACCATCTAGTAGATGATTTATACAGCGTCAATTATTGTATCTCCAGTTTGACTGGAAAATAGCGTTTGACGGCCTCGGTGGCGTAGCGGGCTAGTGCTCGGCTGAGACGCAGGAGGCGCGGGATCAATTCCCGCAGTGAGAGAAATGTTTGCATTTTTGCAATGTTTAAATGATTGCACGAAACGGAATCATAGTGTGCGGTCAGAACTGTCTGTTGTGTTATTTATTTGGATTTGCTTATGTAAAATTATAAATATGAATAGGTAGGTAAGTAATAAAAGATAAAGGATAAGTATAGCTATCCAACGGGGTAACGTCGCCAGCCTTTTGGGGACCTTACCTGCGGTCGGTGATCTGAGCTCTGTTTTCTATCTGTAGGCGAACTCAGATAAGAAACTGAGCTCATTTTTATTTCTTATTATTATTATACTGATTACCTTAAAGTTTTTAATGTTAGTATAGTTTCTATTTAGGTAAGTAATTAAAACAATCTATGATATAAAAATATACTTCTCTGCTGGGCTGGGAGTAAAGAAAAATCATAGAATGCGTCCAGCTGCTTCTCTCCCCGAGCATGTCGTAAAAGTTGACTGAAGGATAGTATTCTCCAACATGATGGAGCATCTATATGGGCGATGGGCTGATCACCTGTCACCATGGTTCACCATATCCATCTTGGGACTTCGAATCAGTAGGTACCTAGTGGCTGCAAGTTTGTAGAATAAGACGCCATTGTCTTGATAGACCCATTTATATTCTAGTAAAAGTTATAGAATTCTATTTACGTGAGTAAAATTCATATTTAAAATTCATATTCATAATTAAAATTCAAAATTCATATTTTGTAAGCGTGAACCACGTCTCCTAGCTCAAGGCTACCTATCACACTTCTATACTTAATATTATAAAGCTGCAGAGTTTGTTTGTTTGTTTGAACGCGCTAATCTCTGGAACTACTGGTCCGATTTGAATGATTCTTTCAGTGTTGGGTAGTCCATTTATCGAGGAAGGCTATAGGCTATGTTTTATTTTTTTCAAAATTAGGGATCCGTAATAAAATTGCTATTTTGTAACACAAGGTGTAAAACCTATTTTTGCGTGCGCTGCAAAAACTATTGACAATAGAACAAAATGATGTACTACGGGTTTGTAGATCCCATTAAGACCTACAAAAAAGTCCGCGAGAACATATATCTAGCTATCATGGTTTAATCACAATAACCGATTTTGTGTTCAAAATAATTATTAAATCGTCTGAAGAAAAAAAACTACGTTAAATATGTATCGTAATATTAATCTTTATCGAAATTAAGCATTATGTTATCAAGAGTATTTATGTAGAAGTAAAATACTTTTTGTTTCATCTCAATCGGATATTTCGTTTAAAAGTTATCACGTGTGTAAGATGTTAAGAGTTGGTACCTATTAATGAGTTATGGGCCATAGAGTTTTTTATCAACATAAAATCCTGTAATAATCTTTTTGAAATATATTTGTTGATGATTGTAAGTATAAGATCTTTGAAGAGTATAATAAATACATTTCTAAAATAACTCTGCTAAGGAAATCCACGCGCGCTTGATGCAAGCAAGACGAGACGCTGGCGGCGCGGCCGGCGGCGGGCGAGACGAGGAAGCCGCGCTTGCTGGCCGCCTGTGAGAAAAACGCGGGTGAAACCGCGGAGCACAGCTAGTTTTGAATAAAATCCAAATCAAACTTCTACATCAAAATTGGCAAATGACGAATCTGAATGTGACGACATTTTTAAACAGGACATGAATACAACATATATACATAAAATCACGCCTATTTCTCATAGGTGTAGGCAGAAATCACGGATCTCCGTTTACTATGATCCTGGCATACTTTTCGCTTCATTCACTCTCATTACATTCCTCATGCATGCTGGTTTAGGGTTCTCTTGACCTGGCCCTTTTCCAAAACCTCGCCGATTTGTTCTAACTATCTAAGGCCTTTTACCATTTATAGTAGATGATTTATACAGCGTCAGGAGGCCATTTTTACCTTCACAGACGGGACGCTGTAGTGCCCGGGACGAATTAAGATGGAGTAGGCTTGCCCAGCACCTATTCCATCCTCGCAGCTTAGTCGGCCTTGTCCACAGGAAAGACATGGTCAATACGTGCGGAGCTGACTAAGCCGCGGGTTTCCTCACGATGTTTTCCTTCACCGTTTGAGAGTACTGGTATAGCGCACATAAATTTTTCACACAGAAAAATCCATTGGTACACGACCGGATTTGAACCTACGATCTTAGGATCGGAAGGCGGGATCACTACCAACTAGACCACCAGTGCTCTAGGTAATATTAATACTCTTCTTTACAAATCAAGTGAGGCCACGTGCAGCAACGAGTCTTAATAAAAACTAAAAAGGGTCGCCGACTCACCGATTAGCGTGCTTTATGTATGATCCCGGTATTAGGACGAGGAATTTTAATCACCGGGCAGAGTTGACAACTGATAAGCTAGGGTTGCCAGGAACGAAAATAAATCTTACTTCTTACTTTTAACTATATCTTACTAATATTATAAATTGAATAAATTTAGTTTGCTTGAAATTACCGGCGTAAAGCTCAAAACGCAATGATAGCGCGTGCTAACTTTACCTGTGCTGCCATCTAGTCTAGTCTAGTCTTACTTATATTATAAATGCGAAAGTTTGTGAGTTTGGATGTTTGGATGTTTGTGCCTCAATCACGCCTAAACGGCTGAACGGATTTGAATGAAACTTGGAATATACATAGTACATATTAGCATATAGGCTATTTTTTATCTGGTTACCACGCGAGCGAAGCCGCGGGCGGCAGCTAGCAAATAATAAATATTTGGGTTCACCATATCCATCTTAGGACTTTAATGCAAAGTGGCTGCAAGTTTTCTTATGTTTACTTGTCGCTCTGCCCACCCCATTAGGAATACGGGCGTGATAATATGTGTGTGTATTTGTGGACATTTTACACAACACCATCTAGCCCCAAAATAAGCAAAGCTTGTACTATGGAAACCAGATGGCTGATAGAATACTTATATGCTTTTTTTTCTAAATACATACTTAAAATTACATAATAATTACAACACCCAGACCCGGAAGAAATGATATAGAAACTGATAGAGAATAGTCCCATATAAATTTTATGCCTCAAGGACTTTTCAATAAATATTTGATTTTCAACTTACTTTTATACTTACTTAGTTTATTTTGTTTGTAACGAATAGGCTCCGAAACTACTGGACCGATTTCAAAAATTGTTTCACCAATAGAAAACTACATTATCAGGGTCCAGTATAGGCTATAATAAATTTTAAAAACTATTGATTATAGAACAAAATAATGTACTACACGCGTACGAAGTCGCGGGCAACAGCTAGTTGTACATAAAAGAAGTCGGTTTTGTTTTTAAAACCTATTATTGTTTTTCGTATTGAAAGTGACAGCCCTAAAAAGCTAGGGGTGGGATCAAAAGCGCATCATTCGATTGTGGCGCCCCCTCTTTCAATTTGACACTCTTCGACCCCTCGCTTATTGCAACCTGCTAAGCGACTTGTTTTATTTGTTTTTATATTAGTACAGCATTTATTTATTACTGGATCACAAATAAAAGGTACAAAAACATACTGAAATTATAATTAGGAAAATTTAATCTAGTACTCTCTCAATTTATACGAAATAAATAATTATTTAAAAGAACAGAATTGAGGTAAAAAGTAAGTTTGTATGAGCTAGTGGCTAACTCTTGTGACGGAGTTTTTAGGCCGCCAAAGGCGTCCGTCATGGCTTAACGACTTAAAAGCCGGGACCGACAATTTAACGTGCACTCAAGCACGGAAGCGCTCAGCTCGTAATGCCACTTGCGGTCACCCATCCCGATTGTGACCGCGCACAACGTTGCTAACTTTAACGATCAATGAAGAACATTTTAAGCAAGCTACAAACGCTTCAAATTAAACTTCAAACGAGAATTAAGGTAGGTAACATAAACTAAAATCAACAATGTCCCTGACATAATGTTTTTGTACACTTCCTAGGCAGATTTTGACTAATCAAGTGTCGTTGAATTCTTTTTCAGAACACCATAGGCTATATAAAATTTCAAAGAAACCAATATGTCGTTAATCTAAACGGCTGTACGGATTTTCACAAATGGTCTGTTATTAAATTAGCTTGTATTACTAGAGTCAGAGAGCACTGGTGGTCTAGTTGGTAGTGACCCCGCCTTCCGATCCTAAGGCCGTGGGTTCAAACCCGGTCGTGTACCAATGGATTTTTCTGTGCGAAAAATTTATGTGCGCTATAGCAGTACTCTCACAACGGTGAAGAAAAACATCGTGAGGAAACCTGCGGCTTATTCAGCTCCGCACGTATTGAACATGTCTTTCCTGTGGACAAGGCCGACTAAGCTGAGAGGATGGAATAGGTGCTGGGCAAGCCTACTCCATCTTAATTCGTCCCGGGCACTACAGCATCCGCGAAGGTAAAAGTTGCTTCCTGACGCTGTATAAATCATCTACTATAGATGGTAAAAGGCCTTAGTTAGTTTTAGAGTGAAAAAAGCTACTAACGATGTAGTTGAACAGCTAACAGCTACACGGATTTTGACAAATGTGTGCTGTTGAATTAGCCTGTATTACGAGAGTGAAAATAATGGCTTACATAAAACTTCATAAAATGCAATATGACGGCAATGGCTAAAGTTATGCGATAACGGCCTCGGTGGCGTGGCGGGCGATTGCTCGGCAGAGATGCAAGAGGCGCGGGATCGATTCCCGCTGCGGAAGAAATGTTTGCATGATCTGCAAATATTTCTTCCGGGTCTGGGTGTTGTGGTGCCATGGTACTCGTAGTTTCTGATACCCACGACACAGGGAATCCTAGTGTGGGGTCAGGACTATGTATGTGACTGTTGGCTGTTATTTATTTTTATTTTTATTATTATTCATTTAACATTACCCTTCTTCGCAGTCGGGTGAAATTTTTTGAGTTTTGAATAGCAAAAAAAATGTACTTGGCCCATTTTGGCCAGATTAGGCCTACGAATCGTAAACTCTACGAACTGTAGTTTAGGCCTACGCCTCGTAGATCGTCTACGAAGTAGTTAGTTTTTCCGCCTCCCGCCGGTACTTTATTATTCTGTCATTTAGAACTAGCTGTTGCCCACGACTTGTCTGCATTTTTTGACACAAGAATTGGACGTAGTTTATCGAAAAGGATCCAATCTTGGAAGAATAAATGTTCCGAGGATCCAATCCACAAATTGTTAGGTACTTTTTTAAGTATTGATGGATTGAAGTTCAAATTATGCTGAAAACAAAATGTCTGTCACAGATGTGTCAGGGCTTTGCTCAGGTATTGGATAAAAAGTAGAATAATAATAGAATTCCAAGATCAATTAGAGAATTACCAATTAGACAATTTTGAAACTAAACTTTACCTTTGGCTCATAGACAAATCCTTTTATAATATAAGTGACATTTTGAAATAATTTATTAATATTACATAATTTAGTTTTAATACGACGACCTCGGTGGCGTGGCGGGCGTGTGCTCGGCTGAGACGCAAGAGGCGCGGTTTCGATTCCCGCTACGGGAGAAATGTTTGTATGTTCTGCAAATATTTCTTCCGGGTCTGGGTGTCCACAAATATTAATTTTTATTTATTTATTTTAATAAATGTGTGTTGTTGTGATGCTGCTTGTCGATCTGAGTACCACGGGGTGTGTTTCTATTTATAATTTACTAGCTGTTGCCCGCGACTTCGTACGCGTGTACTACATTATTTTGTTCTATTAATCAATAGTTTTCGCAGCGCACGCCAAAAACTATTTTGGCTTTTCTACCTTGGGTTACAATATTGCAAATTTCTTACGGATCCCTAATTTTTTGAAAATATATTATAGCCTATACTGGTCCCTGATAATGTAGCTTTCTATTGGTGAAAGAATTTTTGAAATCGGTCCAGTAGTTTCGGAGCCTATTTGTTACAAACAAACAATTAACAAAAAAAATCTTTCCTCTTTATCTTTAAGTGATTTGACATCTAATATGTACCTACCCATATTTCTTAAATGATTTATTTAATGTTTCAAACTCCGCCTGATGCGTAAAAATTAATCGATCCGTTGGCGTTGCCCTGTTGTTGCATGACAGAAAGACAAACCTACAGACGTTCACAAAGAATTTTGCATTCATTCTACTAGTAGTTTTGGTACTTTAAATCAGGAGTGGCTGAAAGTTTTCTTATGATTACTTGTGGCTCTGCCCACACCATTAGGGATACGGACGTGATAGTATGTTTGTGTACTAGTAGGATTCAGGTCTATCTTGAAAGACCCGGAAAATGCCCTAGATTATTCGAGGTTACAATATATATAAACCATTTTTATCCGAATCCGTTCAGCCATTTTGGCGGGTTATTCCCATCTGATCAAACAAAAAGTTGGCGGGATTGATCACATATATACTAATTACTAGCTTCCGCACGCGGCTTTGCTCCTAAAAGTAGCCTATAGTTATTCCAGCATACATACTATGTATGTTCCAAGTTACATTCAAATCCGTTCAGCCGTTACGGCGTGATTGAGACACAAACATCGTCACATCCTCACAAACTTTCGCATTTATAATATTAGTAGGATCATCACCGATTGGATTAGTGTCCTTTCGTGCGCTTGAACCATTTGTTTCGAACTTTTTAAGTTCTACGACATGCCGGTTTCCTCACGCTGTTTTCTTTACCGTCGGAGAATACTGAACTTTGAAAACAATGGTCAGTGCGATATGAATTCGCGCACGAAGGGTTCCGTACTATCGTACATGTACTAACATAAATGTTTCTTGTATGGGACCCCCTTTTATTTTATTTTTATTGTTTGTTGTTATAGCGGCAACAGAAATACATACTATGTGAAAATTTCAACTTTCTACCTATTACGATTCATGAGGAACAGCCCGCTGACAGACGGACGGACGGACAGTGGAGGCTTTGTAATAGGGTCCCGTTGGCGGGTGCCAACAGGTTACGGAACCTACGACCTTAGGATCGGAAGGCGTGCGTCGCTACCTGTGCTCTCCTAGACCTCCAGAGCCCTCGAAAAATGATGGTAAAAATATATTCGTAAACCTAACATCATCTTCCTGCCCTTATCCCACTCTATGCGGGGTCGGCACATGATCCTTGGATCATGCTGTGAGAGTTTTGGCTAAGGTGTTTTATGACCGGCCGCCTGCCTGACGTCAACCCTCCTTGCGAATACTTGCTTATTGTATCTCATCATGTTGGAGGATACTATCCCTTAGTCGACTTTTACGACATGCTCGGGGAGAGAAGCAGCTGGACGCATTCTATGTTATTTCTTTGCTCCCAGTCCAGCAGAAATATTCGTAAACCTAACAAAGCTAACAAAATAATGGCTTCTCCGAATATTTTTTCCTTCCAGGGCGCGAGTACTAGGTATCGGGCGTAGATTATGATATTAAATTGTTTCATGAGAGGTGAGGGGGGGCGGAGGGGGGGATGGGGACGGATTCAGGAAAATGTATTAAAATACAAAATGTATGAGAAGAATGTGAGGAAGCGAAAAAATTTAGAGAACGATTATAGTGCTGGTGGTCTAGTAGCGGCCCCGCCTTGCGATCGTATGGTCGTGGGTTCAAATCCAGTCGTGCGTCAATGGATTTTTCTGTTCGAAAAATTTATGCGCTATGCCAGTATTCTCACGGTGAAGGAAAACATCGTGAGGATACCGGCATGTTGTAGAAGCTAGAACAGTTTGTAAAACAGTTAAGTGTATGAGACAGCCAAAGGAATACACATATAGGTATGCTGACCTCGGTGGCGTGGCGGACGAGTGTTCGGCTGAGACGCAAGAGGCGCGGGTTCGATTCCCGCTACGGGAGAAATGTTTGCGTGTTCTGCAAATATTTTTTCCGGGTCTGGGTGTTGTAGTGATATCATCATCATTATCATCATCATCTTCCTGCCCTTATCCCACTCTATGTGGGGTCGGCATGCTGTGTCATGTCATGTATCATCATGATATGTCCGAAATATTTATTTTATTAAATTTAACTTGAGATGCAAGTCCTACCCTGCTTCAATCAAAGGCTTCGTCGACCGCAAATCACTGCCACCACACCCCCTAAATCTGACTCCGCCCATTCCGAGCATGCGCAGAACCGACCAATCACAACGCTCCAAAATCACCCCCCGAAGTAGAATACACAATAGTACCAAGAAGCAGAAGTCTCACTACAAAACACCTGAATACTGCTCTGTAAGATGTAGGAGTGTTCGATTTGAGAACTTATAATCATTGGGATACAGTAGAATTTGGTTTGGCAAGGTTGAGTTCAGTTACAGGACTACGTGAGATAAGTGTGTTGTGCAGCGATTTTGAATCTTAAGAATGGAGGAGTAAGGGTCAACTTTCAATGTATATGGTTTTGAAGTGGTAGGATTTGCCCCCTCCATTCTAATATCATGCACCCCCAATTGACCGTTTGTGATGTCATTTTTTCGCGCCAAACCGATCGGATGACGTCTGGCCCCGCCCCGGATTCGAAATTTAAATCGTGCCTTTCAAAATCATAACCGCAAAATCGTCTCGGTGGCCAGAGCTCGCTCGCGCTTCGTTCAGAAATTAACTTCCAATAGCTCATTAGCTAGTGAACTAGTGATATAATAATGATGAAAATAAAATCTAAATCAGTGTCGTATAAAGTGAACTAGTCAATATGATGGAACAACGCCAGAACTCAATATATCCAGCTAATTTGACGGATTTATTAGCCGTTTCTTACCAACACAATGTGGAACGGCTTGCTTTGTCCGACGGGGAGGAAAAATTCCAAGATTACAGCGCTGATTACAGTGAAACGGAACGTTTCGTCGAAAACTCAAACTTTCAAACGGACCGTTTCGAAACTAATGACAGATCATCATCTCCTGTTTCGACCCTCGATGACTGTGACAGCAGTCAGTATGGCGTCGATTTGACAGGAAAAGGAACGAATTTGGCGGGAAAATCTTTTACGATCGCCGCCATTTTGGGATTGACGAATGGTGAAGAAGATGTGATGAATCTGAGTGTTCAGGAGAGATTGCAGAATCAACGGCAATTGCAAAATTACCTTTACGCAGGACATGATGTTCAGAGGCTCAATGAGGGATTTAGGAATATGGTGGGAGTCCAGGGAGGACTGAGACAAGGTAAGGATTCTGTAAGAAAAAACATAGAATGCGTCCAGCTTCTTCTCTCCCCTCAAATCGCTCGAGCGTAGCTTGCTCGGACATTCTTGATTGATCGTTGAATTTAAGCAACGTTGTGCGCGGTCACAATTGAGATGGGTGACCGCAAGTGGCATTATGAGCTGAGTGCTTCCGTGCTTCGGAGGGCACGTTAAATAAGTAGTAAGTTAGTAAGTTTAAACCATGAAGAAGGCCTTTAGGCGGCTTAAAAACTCCGTCACAAGAGTTGGCCACTAGCTAATTATTTTTCACATCTCTCCGAACATGTCCTAAAAGTCGACTAAGGGATAGCATCTCTCCAACATGATGGACCATCTATAAAGGCGATGGGCTGATCACCTGTCACCATGGTTCACCATATCCATCTTGGGACTTTGATTCAGGAGTGACTGCGAGTTTTCTTAAGATTACTTGTGGCTCTGCCCACTCCGTTAAGAGATGATGATGGCGTGATGGAAGGCAAGCCTACTCCATCTAAGATCCGAGTTTGAGACCCAAGATACAGACTCTCGAGTTTAGTCTGGACCTCGCTGGAAAATTATTTTAGGATACCTACGTTTACTAGTGCATTGTATCACTTCTAAATTTTAATCTTGTGTTTTCGTTTATGGCAATAAACTTTCTTTAGTTCCGAGATCCGTTAGTGTAGGCAAAAGTTGCCTCCTGACGCTGTATAAATCATAGATTGCAAAAATTCTGAGTGGATTCAATCTCGCCCAAGACGAAGAGCTTTATCCCCAAATCTTTCTTATATTATAAATGCGAAAGTTTGTGAGTTTGGATGTTTGTGCCTCAATCACGTCTAAACGGCTGAACGGATTTGAATGAAACTTGGAATATACATAGTACATGTACTGGATTAACATATAGGCTATTTTTTATCCGGATACCACGCGAGCGAAGCCGCGGGCGGCAGCTAGTAGAATATAATTATTTTTCACACCTTCGAGAAAATTAAAAGAATGTGGAATCATACCACTATTTTTATCTTATCTGTGGATCAAACCACGACTGTCAGTCTTAATTCCTGACATGTCATTATGTTTTAATAGGTAAGGTGTAGAAAAACATCATGGGGAAACCAGTTTGGAATTTATATTTACACTAGCTTTCGCTCGCGGTTTCGCTCGCGTGATATCCGGACAAAAAGTAGCCTATATGTTATTCCAGCACACATACTATGTATATTCCAAGTTTAATTCAAATTCGTTCAGCCGTTACGGCGTGATTGAGGCACAAACATACATCGTCACATCCACACATCCTCACAAACTTTCGCATTTATAATATTAGTAGGATTGTGTTATTATGTTTTAATACGATGTAGAAAAACATCGTGAGGAAACCAGTTTGGAATGTTGGACGTGCCTATGTCTAACCCCAAATCATGAAAGTAATTATAGCGCCTTGATGTTTTTCCAGAGCATTAAGATGTGCTAGTCATGAATTATTTTTTGCACACACACATACATAATATCACGCCTGCTTCTCATAGGGGTAGGCAGAGACCATGGATCTCCATTTGCTACGATCCTCACATGCTATTCTCGCTTCATACACTCATTTTTATTCGTTCGACTGATTTAAAAAATAGCATATTTTCTTCTTTTTCCTTTTTTACTCTTTATTCTAGGTTGCCTGTCAAATATCGCTTCTAGCGATAAGGCCGCCAATTGTGGATACCATAATTATTAAGTATTTATAACTTTTGTAACTTCCATGTTTTTTTTTGGTATATTAAAAAATAAAAGTAAGTTCGTATGAGCTAGTGGCCAACTCTTGTAACAGAGTTTTTAGGCCGCCTAAAGGCCTCCGTCATGGCTTAAAACGACTTAAAAGCCGGGACCGACAATTTAACGTGCCCTCCGAAGCACGGAAGCGCTCAGCTCGTAATGCCACTTGCGGTCACCCATCCATTTGTGATTTGTAAATTTGGTATATACAATAAAGTGTTATCTTATCTTATCTTATATTTTCTTTATTCTTTGTATTCTACCTCCATACCTTCTAGTATTAGGTACTAGCTGCCACCCGCGGCTTCGGTCGCGTGGTACCCGGTACATGTAATATGTTTTTTCACAGTTTAAACCTTCCCTGGACTAGGTAGGTACAACAAACATTTCAAAACCAAAATCAGCCTAATCGGACCGGCCGTTCTCGAGTTTTAGCGAGACAAACGAACAGCAATTGATTTTTGTATAAATATAGTAGGTAATAAAAAAAAAAAACCACCTTTATGAGCCAAAGATGCTTGAAATAAAGTGATTTTATTTAATATTTATATTGTATGCACTTACAAATGTAAGTATGTTTACTTAAAAATGTTTATAGGTATGAGGCCCCTTTCATTTATAGAAATATTAGCTGCCGTTCACGGCTTCGCTCGCGTTGTATCCGGATAAATAGTTGCCTATACGTTATTCCATCACATTATATATTCAAAGTTTCATTAAAATCCGTTCTGCCGTTTGGGCGTGATTGAGGCACAAGAAAGATACATCGTCATATCCATACATCCTCACAAACTTTCACATTTATATTATTAGTAGAATAAACATTCCGGAAAATTTCAACTCTCTACTTATTACGGTTCACGAGATATCTCACTAATTACTTACTTTTTAGCTCACTAATAGACGGACGGACAGACGGACAGCGGAGGCTTAGTAATAGGGTCCTATTGGCACCCTTCATGTACGGAATACGGAACCCTAAAAAACGGTTTTTATGCCTGCTGCCCGAATTATTACCCCCGAATACTCAAACGCATCTCAAAGTTGAGTACGTTTCAAGTGACGAGTTTTTGATAGATTTTCATCAAAAATTGACAAAAAACCGTGACTTGAGACGTGCTCAACTGAGTCGCGTTTGAGTATTTGACTTGTCTTTGAAAAGTCGCGACCGACAATTTAACGTGCCATCCGGAGCACGGAAGCGCTCAGCTCGTAATGCCACTTACAGTCACCCATCCCAATTGTGACCGCGCACAACGTTGCTCAACTTCAACGATCAATCAATAACGTCTAAGCAAGCTAACGAGTGCTTCATGACACGGCAATCTAGGTGACACGAAATTAAATTAAATGTCTCTAAAATAATAATGATCAGCATATTGAAATTAAAATTGAAAAAATGTTTTGTTACTATATACTTACACAGAAAAAAAACAAAAGCTACAATATGCAAATCAAAATTATGTAGGTAAAAAGGTACATTATTTGGACAAAGGATAAGTATAGTTATCCAACGAGGTAACGTCGCCAGTCTTTCGGGGAGCTTACCTGGGGTCGGTGATCTGAGCTCTGTTTTCTATCTGTAGGCGAACTTAGATAGAAAACTGAGCTCATTTTTATTTCTTATTATTACCTATACCGATTAAGTACCTTAAAGTTTTTAATGTTATTATAGTTTGTCTTTGTAACTGTGTTCTAAATAAATATTCATTATTTGGCATAGTGAAATTATCTCTATTTGTGCACGTTTCATTTGTAATCCAATAAATACACTTACATCCTTGTTGCAGACAGTCCTCGATCAGAGATCAGGCCACAGATAGGCCAGCTCAAACCTAGAAGTCACACCTTATCCTGTTCAAATAGGTAAGTCACAATTATTTATTTAAAAAAAAAAGACTGCATGAGTTCAAAAAATCCAATATGGCGCCTTTGACCTCTTTGGCGAAGCGAGCGCGTGCTCGGCTGAGACGCAAGAGGCGCGGGTTCGATTCCCGCTACGGAAGAAATGTTTGCATGCTCTGCAAATATTTCTTCCGGGTCTGGGTGTTGTGATATTATGTATTATTAGTATGTATTTACAAGAAAAAAAGTATTTAAGTATTCTATCAGCCATCTAATTCCCATAGTACAAGCAAGCTTAGTTTGGGGTTAAATGGCGCTGTGTCAAATGTCCACAAATATTTACATATTTATTCATTTTGTACTTCTCTGCTGGACTGGGAGTAAAGGAAAAACATAGAATGCGTCCAGCTGCTTCTCTCCCCGAGCATGTCGTAAAAGTCGACTAAGGGATAGTATCCTGCAACATGATGGACCATCTATATGTCACCGTGGTTGACCATTATCCATCTTAGGATTTTAAATCGGGTGACTGCAAGTTTTCTTATGGTTTACTTGTGGCGCTGCCTACCCCATTAGGGATATGGGCGTGATAATATGTCTGCCCTCCTAGTGAAGAACGCAGTGACTAGCATTTTTGACAATAATTAGTTAGATACGTATTCGGAATCGCCTAACAAAATACAACATTCTGTTCTCACTCACGTATCAAAATCAATCACGTATGTTTGGCATAGTTACTGCGTTCTTCACTAGGCAGATGCTCAGACCAAATAAAAAGAGAAGACGTCGCGCCGCGAACACCAAAAGTGAAACCACACAAAACCGTGCTCCTGCAAGTAAACATACACGCTCACGCACACACCTACACTAAAACCATGCTCATCGCTCTTAGCAAGTCACGAGTTAAAAAATAGAATTATGCCTTCCTGTGTAGTGAAAACTTGTAAAAACAGCAGCAAATCACATAAAAAGTCTCACGGAATCACTTTTCACTTCTAAGTACTTTCTTAATTATTATACTATGAATTTAGGTTACTTGGAACACACAACCTTCGACACACATAGATAAAAAGGTGGCTTCACTTTTGTTGTTCGCGGCGCGGGGTCTTTTTATTTGGTCTGAGGGCAGATAATAATAAATAATAATAATAATAATAAATAACACCCAACAGTCACATACATAGTCCTGACCCCACACTAGGATTCCCTGTGTCGTGGGTATCAGAAACTACGAGTACCATGGTACCACAACACCCAGACCCGGAAGAAATATTTACAGATCATGCAAACATTTCTTCCGCAGCGGGAATCGAACCCGCGCCTCTTGCGTCTCTGCCGAGCAATCGCCCGCCACGCCACCGAGGCCGTCATATATATGTTATTTATTTTATCCATTTTACAGCTCAGGGCGAAGTAAACGAATACGAACGATATTCACGCCTGAACAACTTGAACGGCTAGAGGCTGAATTTGAACGGCAACAGTACATGGTGGGCCCTGAGCGACTATATCTAGCACACGCCTTGCAGCTCACCGAGGCACAGGTAACCTTAAAACCGTATTAATACATGAGATATAATCAAAAGGGGGGATCAAGTGTCCCCAGTCTCCCCTATCATTTTATGACATCATCACTACATCATACTAATAATTATAATTAATGTGAAAGTTTGTGAGTTTGGATGTTTGTGCCTCAATCACGCCGTAACGGCTGAACGGATTTGAATGAAACTTTGAATATACATAGTTCATGTACTGGATTAACATATAGGCTATTTTTATCCGGATACCACGCGAGCAAAGCCGCGGGCGGCAGCTAGTAATTATATATATGAAAGTTTGTGAGGATGTATGTTTGTGCCTCAATCACGCCGTAACGGCTGAACGGATTTGAATGAAACTTGGAATATACATAGTACATGCACTGGATTAACATATAGACTATTTTTATCCGGGTACCACGCAAGCAAAGCCGCGGGTGGCAGCTAGTAATATAAATAAAACAAAGTCGCTTCCCGCTGTCTGTCCCTATGTATGCTTAGATCTTTAAAACTACGCAACGGATTTTGATACGGTTTCTTTTAGTAGATAGAGTGATTCAAGAGGAAGGTTTATATGTATAATACATGCATAGTATAGTAGAGAAACACTGATAATTTTAGAGGTTTCTAATGTGATGTCGTAAATAAACACATTTTTGAGCTTACATTGCAAACGCTGGCTGAACCCTTCGAGATAGATCAAAATAATGTACTATTTATTTATTCATTAATTAGTACGATTACAAAACCAATTACACTAATTAATATTAACATTTTACACAAAAAAGACAGAAAAAAAAATAAATTAAATACAAGTACTACAGTATTGTACACCTTAAAAAGGTCTACAAAAATGTCCACGATGGTATATGTCTATCTCTTATTAAATAAATAAAATAAATATTGGGCCCGGTAGACTTAATTCACCTGGAGTAAATCACCGTGGACCGTATTTAAAAATCCATTATTAAAAAGTACTTAGATAACGTTTTTGTTCCAGGTAAAAGTGTGGTTCCAGAACAGGCGGATTAAATGGCGGAAGCATCATCTAGAAGTAACGCAGCAGAGACTAGCAGTTCTGCAAAGACATTCCCACGAAAATCGAGAGGACGTCTGAACTCTGTTGTGTAGTTTTATTTAAAACTGATTAAAAGAAAGAATTTTCTCAATTTGAAAATTCAGTATAATTAAACCCCGGAACTACCAAACGCGACTCAGAGTTGGGCACGTCTCAACTCACGGTTTTTTGAGACGTGCTCAACTTTGAGATGCGTTTGAGTATTCTGGGGCTAGTCTCCTTTTCAAACTAAATAAAGAAACCAAAGTGCTACGTAGGATATATCATCATCTTCCTGCCCTTATCCCACTCTATGTGGGGTCGGCACATGATCCTTGGATGATGCTGTAAGAGTTTTGGCTAAGGTGTTTTATGACCGGCCGCCTGCCTGACGTCAACCCTCCTTGGGAATACTTGCTTATTGTATCTCATCATGTTGGAGGATACTATCCCTTAGTCGACTTTTATATCCCATATGCAGTTCGCAATAAGTATTCTTTGTATGTCTCATTATATCTGCCAATAAATAAACCAAATTATGATGTGGTCCCATGTAAAAAATCCTAAGGGATTGACAAAGAGGTCCTAATATATTGAACAGACATTTTAAGATAATTTTATTTGTATATTTTCTTTTACTTTTGTTTTAGATTTAGACTTTAGTCGAAACATGGTACCTATCAATTCTTGAAAATTACCAAAACGGTCCAATTCCATTACTTTTTAATTTTGTATTCTTAAAAGTCATTTGGTGATTTCAAAATTTATTTATTTTTTATTTCGAAGTCAGCAAATGACTTTCAAGACTACAAAATTGAAAAAAATCAATGGAAATTTACCATTCTGGTGACATATCACTCGGTGATTTTTCAAGAATTTATACCCAGATACTTATAAGTGAATAAGTAACTATTGTGTACAAAGGAATAATACTTAATTTAGGGATGATTAAACTATTTGTAGGGTAACTTATATTCTTACTTATATGGTTTTTGTTAATTTTAAGATGGTCGAAAACTACGCCAATGTACGTCAAAAACTACACAAAATCACTTATTGTTTGGAAACTATATACCCTATATATCCTAGGTAAGTTTGGGCATTCGATTTTTTTAATTCGTCTTTTTTTAAAAGTAAAATATACTGGATGTATCGACAATAGAAATACCTGACAGACGGACAGACAGCGGAGACTTAGTAATAGGGTCCCGTTGGCATTCTTCGGGTACGGAACCCTAAAAATTATACATACCCATTCGTTTCGAAACAAATAGGTACATAATTTTAATCAGATCTCCAATCAGGTTAACTATTCATAGGTAATTTCGAGCAAAGTAAACAATATAGTATTTAGTATTTATTTAATAAAACACACACACCATTAACAGGGTGGAATCTTATGTCACCTGGTGGGCCCTGAAACTCATCGAGTGATAAAAAGTCACCAAAATTGGTCCATTTTCATTGATTTCAATTCCACCCGGTATATTAAATTTTTTCAAAAAAAGCTATCATAAGGTACATTTTTGATATACAAGGTGTTTCAAAAAATAGTGTCAAGTGAAAGTCCAGAGCACCCTTTGGGGTACCCGAATCACCCCCATGTTCCGCGATTTTTCATAGTCAAAGTATATTTATACTGTATAATAACTTTATTAACAGAAAGAAACTTACTATTACAAATATAATTTACAAAATACAAAAGAAACAGTCGGGCTATCTAAAGGCCGTTGCAAACGGTCTATAGATAGCTCACCTGATCCAGCTCATCAGACGGTGGAAGCGTGCCCAAGACGCTGGCCAGTATATTTATTGCCAGAAATACATGTGTGAAAGATATTTCATTTCATGTACCTAGGTATTCTGCCAAGTTTAAGGAATAGTTTTCGAGTTACGATTTTTTCAAACTTTGACTTACAATATTGGTCACAGAGGTATGGATTATTGAAATACATGCCAAGACTACTTGTGGGATTATCTGATACCATTGCGCCATGTTGAATCCACTGGTTTTTCACTGGTTCATTGAGAGCACTGGTGGCCTAGTTGGTAGTGACCCCGCCTTCCGATCCTAAGGACGGGGGTTCAAATCCGGTCGAGTATCTGTGCGAAAAATTTATGTGCGCTATACCAGTTCTCTCAAACGGTGAAGGAAAACATCGTGAGGAAACCCGCGGCTTAGTCAGCTCCGCACGTATTGACCATGTCTTTCCTGTGGACAAGGCCGACTAAGCTGAGAGTCAAAGTCAAAGTCAAAGTCAAAAATTTTTATTCCATAAAATCACTGGGATCACTTGGACACGTCTTAAATCTACGTTGCATTTACACCTGTTCGTAACGCGACCAGGCGTGGAAGATACAGGCAAGAAACCACGCTTGGCTATTTTTTTGGAAAATGATCCCTTTACAATCATGTTATAAAAGGAGTTGGAGCATTCAGTCCCAAGCATTTTTATCTTCTATATAATCGGATATTTTATAGTAAGCTTTTTTATACAACTTTTGTTTTATTAGTGTTTTGAATTTATTAACTGACAAATTTGTCATCTCGCTTGGGACTTTGTTATAGAAGCGTACACATTGCCCTTTAAATGATTTATTAACTTTACCTAGCCTAATCGTGGGTACAGCAAGTTTATCCTTATTTCTAGTATTAACACTATGATTATCACTATTTTTCTTAAACTTACTAACATTTTTATGTACGTACATCAAGTTTTCGTAAATATATTGACAAGGAACAGTCATAATGTTTATTTCTTTAAATTTATTACGTAATGACTCCCTAGGACCCAGGTTATAAACTGCTCGAACAGCCCTCCTCTGCAACACAAATACGGTGTTTATATCTGCAGCACTCCCCCACAACAAAATGCCATATGCCATGATGCTATGGAAGTAGCTGAAGTAAACTAGTCTAGCTGTATCTACGTCTGTAAGTAGACGTATTTTTTTGACTGCATATGCCGCAGAACTAAGTCTCTTCGACAATTTATCTATATGTGGGTCCCATTGAATCTTTTTATCTAAGGTTATGCCCAAAAAAGTAGTAGTGTCCACGAGATCTATATGTTCATTTTTTATTTTTATATGAGAATTTACTTGTGTAAGAGAGGATGATTGAGAGGATGGAATAGGTGCTGGGCAAGCCTACTCCATCTTAATTCGTCCCGGGCACTACAGCGTCCCGTCTGTGAAGGTAAAAGTTGCCTCCTGACGCTGTATAAATCATCTACTATAGATGGTAAAAGGCCTTAGTTTAGTTAGTTATGTTGAATTCCGCTTGACATTATTTTCGGGACATCTGTAGGATAATTTACGGTGTACATAACTTATATATAAATTAGATAAGATAAAATATTTGTTTTATGTACCTATTGAAAAGTTCCCTATTCCTTACGTACCTATACTTAAGCCAAATTGGAGATACAATTTATTTAAACAAACCTTCAGTACTTAACATAAAATTTACTCATTTTTTACATGTTTATGGAACTTTTAAGTAGTACTAATAGTTAAATTAAGATGTAATAAATAATAAATAACACCCAACAGTCACATACATAGTCCTGACCCCACACTAGGATTCCCTGTGTCGTGGGTATCAGAAACTACGAGTACCATGGCACCACAACACCCAGACCCGGAAGAAATATTTACAGATCATGCAAACATTTCTTCCGTAGCGGGAATCGAACCGCCTCTTGCGTCTCTGCCAAGCAATCGCCCGCCACGCCACCGTGGCCGTCAATGTAGAAACTTATGTTGTGAGGTTTATTTACCTAAAACTAATTTTATCGTAATAACGAAAAATATGTGACAGTTTGTTTAATAAATTGTATAATCCAGTTTGACTGAACTATAGACGGATATTTTATTTAATACGGTTATTGTATGAAAATGAGTAGTCACTACACTATCTATTAAAATAATTTTGAACTACGTACTTACTTATATGATGTTTTATTCTCATGCAAGCGTGGATTCATTAGGCTGTTATCATCATCATCTTCATCTTCCTGCCCTTATCCCACTCTATGTGGGGTCGGCATATGATCCTTGGATCATGCTGTAAGAGTTTTGGCTAAGGTGTTGTGACCGGCCGCCTGCCTGACGTCAACCCTCCTTGGGAATACTTGCTTATTGTATCTCATCATGTTGGAGGATACTAATTACGAGTAAATACAATAAATGTTACTTATATTATATATTTATTACAAATACTAGCTGCCGCCCGCGGCTTCGCTCGCGTGGTACCCCGACGTGGTAACGCGACCAAGCGTGGAAGATAAGAAAGGTAAGAAACCACGCTTGGCTATTTATTTGGAAAATGATCCCTTTCAAATTATGTTTATAAAAAGTCAGTCCCAAGCATTTAATAGTAGCATAGTAGGTACCTACTCGCCCATTATTCCGTTTCTCTAACTTGAATACAGAAGTCAATGGGTCACTTTTAAAAATCCTGCTACAATAAGTATTATACTTATTATCTTCAACTGATAATATTATGCAGATATGTAAGTAGGTATCTAGGTATATCAGAGGTCAACGAACTCCAAGGGCGTAGAACAAAGACTTTCAATCACCGGCTTGGCTGGCTTGTTCTTGGTGGCAATTTGACATTTCAAAACAGCTTTTTGCCCTTCATAATAAGGTCGAGGTTTCTCTGACATTGACAGGTTATTGACCGAGGAAGATAGAAACAAATAGTTCACAATTACTTCCTAGATGGCGTTAATCTGTAACACCAGAAGACCATAGAGAGCAAACGGTCATTTGATTGTACTAGAGGTAGTCTATGGGAAAAATCAGGATACATTTCGCGCCTTCTAAGATGCCATAGACCTTTTTATTGGTTGTCTGGCTTATGGTAAGGGGGGGCGGTAATTACGTGAGGCATTTAGGGGGGGGGGTGGAGCCGAACCTCAGTCTCACGTGGGGGAGAGGGGGGTTTCCGCAAGAAGCAGGGTAAAATTGTGAAAAAACTGGGTTAAATTAAGTAAAAAAATTACTCTTCTAAAATATGGCTAAATCATAATCATCATCATCATCATTTCAGCCCATCTCCGCCCACTGCTGGGCATAGGCCTCCTCTTTATTGCGTCGTTCTCTCCGATCCCTCGCGAATCTCATCCAATGACTCCCGGCTATGTTCACGATGTCATTCGACCATCGGGCGGGTATATTAAATCATAATAGGTAAAAACAAATAGTAAATAAAAAAATAAGCAAATTATGTTTTTGTATTAAATGCAACGCAATCAAGTACAAATTAACATTAAAAATAGGCATTTTATAAAATCTCAAGTGAGGGGGTCGAGCAAAGTTTGACGACATCTCACCAATTGTCAAATAATCGCCAAAATCGCCTCACGTAGTTATTGGATGCCCCTAATTACCTATGACATAATCTACGTTGGTACAAAAGTATGTATCTACCATCGTAGATTATGTCAAAGTGATAAAAAGTCACCAAAATTGTCCATTTCTATTGATATTTTTTCAGTTTTGTCGTGAAAATAGTTATTTGGTGAATTAAAAATTAAAAATAAATGAATTTCTAATTCACCAAATGACTACTAAATTTTAGGACATACAAAAATGAAAAAATCTATGGAAATTGACCATTTTAGTGACTTTTTATTACTCAGTGATTTTCAAGAACTGACAAACTAGAAGCATGAAACTTGGAGGGTACCCATTACCTACTCTTATGGTGTAGTGGTGCACTGAAAAAGGAATTCCCGAAATTGAACTCAAAGGACGCGACGGGACGATGAAGTTGGTATGAAAAAAATGTCACGAGGCACTCCACTACTTAATTGTTTTTTTTTCTTCTCCTGACATCAGTTTTATTCTTTTATTCATGACCTTAGTTTTCTTTCTCTAAATTGTTCATTATTAAGAAACCGAGGTAGAATGCGCAACATGTTACCTAAACAGTCAATTTTATAATGATTAGCTAACATCTTGCCCCACAGAGAACTTAGCCAACCTTTCGACTAGTGATGTCAGTTATCGATAATCGCCTTTCGAATCTGCTAGTGTTGTGTCGCTTACAGCTATAGATTATATATTATATTCGTTTATTGTATCGTCTTATACCTGGTTCCTATAATTCAACTGACGGATGCTAATATTTTTGTATAGTTTTTGTTTTCAATCTTACCTTATTAGTGTCGAATAAATAGAAAACGTTGTTAGCTGCAAAATGATTATTTTTTTTTATAATAAACCATGTTGAATTTGTCATCTGTCGTCCTGTAGTTAAATATCATTACAGGTTGTGGGGGGGTGCGAACGGCCTATAGATAGCTCACCTGATCCAGTTTTGAAAACACGGTCGGCACCTGTTGCCCACGGACCTAGAGTCTCGACTCCAAAGGCTCAAATACATAAGCCTCTGCGCCTTTTGAGATAAGTATAAATAAATATTAAAAAAAAATCCCCCTTCCCATCCGCATCCAGTAAAAGAACCTTATCACTGCTTCGCAACCCGAAAACTCCATCTAAAAATCGCTGAAAATAACAAAAAATCCTTATCAATTTCACCTTCACAAAATTAATTGGAATTATCGATAACACGTAAGTAATTATCAGACATCAACATCACTAGTCAACGTCACGTAGCGACTACAACATTATCTGTGGTCCCTGCGTAGTAGAATGTTTACATACAATCAGTACAAAACAACGCGCTGTCAAAACAACATTGTTTTGTTTAAAATTGTTTTTAAATAATAATCAGTGCACATGCACAAACATGGATCGATTAAACACTGAAAATGGTAAGCTTTTTATTTTTTATTTCTGGCTGGTCGCGTCACGTAAGTTAAACCGCGGGAAAAATTCCCTTAGCTATTTGAAATTGGTAAGATTTTTTTTTTTAATATTACAATTTGACATCATTCTATTCTACTATGGATATTGAGGATTTTCCAGACGTCATAGTCGTTACTGTAGGTAGAAAAAAAAGTGTATGAAATAACACTGACCTACGAAATTGTTGGCGCGAAGAAGTGAGAATCTATTTTGAATTAGGAATGACCTTGCTGAATGATCAAAATTATTTTTGTTTATTTATTTCTTATGAATAATTCTGAATTTGGTACTTAGACTTAGGTTTGTTCAGAGGGTTTGTTATACATACATTTTTGTGCGTAATTCATACCCACATAGCTTGGACAGGATGTCTGTACCTAGCCATATATTTACCAAAGATAGTAGGAACCTAAGTTCAAGTATTTTCCTTTGTTCAAAATGGATTCAAATTCATTCCTTGAAATCTCGGGAGATCACTTGCACACGTCTTGGGTAAGAAACCACGCTTTGCAAAATAGCCTTTTTTGGAAAATTATCCCATACTTATTTTTTTAAAGCTAATTGGAGCATTATTCATTCCCAAGCTTTTTTGCTTCTAAGTACCTAGTACCTAACTATAATCAGATATTTTGTAATAAGCTATAATTAAACATTTTTTTATTAACTGACAAAGTCATCTCGCTTGAGACTTAGGTAAGTACCTACCTATTTATAGAAGCGTAAACATTATCGAACTTTGCCGGTTTCCTCACGATGTTTTCCTTTACCGTCTAAGAGTATTAGTATAAGAGATTACATACCTAATGTACCTATATATTATCACGCCCGTATCCCTAATGGGGTGGGCAGAGTAACAAGTAATCATAAAAAAACTTGCAGCCACTCCTGATTCAAAGTCCCAAGATGAATGTGAACCATGGTGACAGGTGATCAGCCCCTCGCGATACTATCCCTTAGTCGACTTTTACGACATGCTCGGGGAGAGAAGCAGCTGGACGCATTCTATGTTTTTTCTTAACTCCCAGTCCAGCAGGAAAGTAAATGAGAAAAATGTATTCGACCAAGAGTTTCTTAGGTATTGAAGGGCCTTACAGTAGGTACCTATCTAGGTACATAGATGAAAATTATTCTCCTACTTATCCCCTATGTCCCACAGCTGGGCAAAGACAATCAATTCCCTCCAATTTACGCGGTTTTGTGTTTTAGTCAAACTTGTCGAGTTTGTCTCGCCATCTTGTTCTACCTAATTACTGAATAGACTCTATTGACCTAATAGATGTCTAATTAGCTGACCATTTAAAAATACTCAACTAATTACTGATACCGTCATACGTACGGTTCTAATATTCCGCTAACGCTGCCCTTCTAGTGATTAGATTGTTGTTGTGATAGGCGATTCCGAACGTGTATCTATTTCTTGTCAAAAATGCTAATAAATGGACAAAGGATAAGTATAGCTATCCAACGAGGTAACGTCGCCAGCCTTTTGGGAACCGTGGGTGACCCCATCTCAACGTTGCTTATCTTCAACGATCAACAAGAACGTCAAGGTACCACCCCCCGAGTAGTTTACCCCCGAATACTCAAACGCATCTCAAAGTTGGGCACACGTCAAATGACGATTTTTTGACAGATTTTCATCAGAAACTGTCAAAAAACCGTGAGTTGAGACGTGCTCAACTCTGAGTCGCGTTTGAGTATTTTGGGGTTAGGCTGTGAGTAAGTTTTATGTATTTAAAATAGCGCAAACCTTAAACCTATACCAACGTCAGAGAATATTTTAACGTCAAAAGGTCTCAATTTTTCTTTTTTTCTTCCAGGTTCTACTAATTCGACCTCTTTAGACGTCCTCTACACAGACTTAGATGAATGGATGATCGGTTTTAGAAGATTTTATAACAAGAGGTTTGTATTTTTAACCAACTTCCTCCTTTCCCAATTCGACTAGGTTTTTTCTTTGTATGTGTGTTTGTTACGCGATATTTACGCCAATAGCCAACCGATTTTGATGATTCTTTCGCTAGTGTATAGAGAATGGTTTCGAAGTGGTCCCATATAAGTTTTATATCTGAGGGATTTATACTTTTCAAGTAATGTATAAAAACTTGAAATGACAACTTATAAATTATGTTGTTCTTACTTTCTTTCGACATAGAATCCTATTGTGGGCTCAATATATAATAACAATAACACCCAACAGTCACATATTATAGTCCTGACCCCACACTAGGATTCCCTGTGTCGTGGGTATCAGGAACTATGAGTACCATGCCACAACACCCAGACCCGGAAGAAATATTTGCAGAACATGCAAACATTTCTTACGCAGCGGGAATCGAACCCGCGCCTCTTGCGTCTTTGCCGAGCAATCGCCCGCCACGCCACCGAAGTCTTCAATATGTAGGTATGTGACTGGTAGGTTTTCAGTTACAATGGGATTTGAATGCACGAATTCAGACCCCACTGTCCTAACATTTGTAAATTGTTAGTTCCTAAAATTCGCTTCAAATTGCACAGAAAATAGCCTTTTGGGTATATTTCTGAGGTAATCAGAGCTCAATGAGGTACGACTTTGTACGACTAATAAGGCAGGGTATGCTACTCACGCAATAATATACATTCGGTAAACGTAAATATATAAATTATTACGCTTACAAACAGTTAAAAAATAATAATTTCAATTAACTTATTAAATTTTCTTAATGCCTTTTTGCGCGATTATTCGTTGGCAAAATCATCGATAGTACCTACGATCGATGCACGTGCAACTTTGATAGCATTGTATCGTTAAAAAACATCGCGTTCGGGGAAAACAAACATTTTTTCGGCTGAAGATAAAAACTATCGTTGTATCACGCACCATCATAATTGAATATACTCAATATTGATAATTATTCTATTTAGATAAAAGCTTTATTTGACTGACACAACAACATTACACAGACACATAAGAGGAGTACAAAAACAACGCATAAAATGAAAAAACTAATAACTAACAACACGAATTATTCACTAAAAGAAGGAAAACAAACCCAAAGTTTTAAATTTAGGCGGGTGCAAGGAGGTCAGTGCTGCCGTGGTGAGACAAAAAGGACCAGTAGGTATTTGTAATTTCCAGTTTCCATATCAAAACAAATTGAAAAAATAAGAACAAGATTCAATGTGAACTTACACGTACGAATATTCAACGTCGTCCCTTGTACCTATCTAGTTTTCAATCTAAAAAGTACCTATTTGGGTTTTTTTAGCATTCAAATAAAATTTTCTCGAGTTAGCACCTGTTCAACTAATAGTAGTCAACAAATAAGATTAATATTGATAAAATGAATCGATTATTATTCTGAAATTTTAAAATGAACAACAGAATATAATAAACTAGCTGCCGCCCGCGGCTTCGCTCGCGTGGTATCCGGATAAAAAATAGCCTATATGTTAATCCAGTACATGTACTATGTATATTCCAAGTTTCATTCAAATCCGTTCAGCCGTTTAGGCGTGATTGAGGCACAAACATCCAAACACCAAACTCACAAACTTTCGCATTTATAATATACTAGATGGCAGCACAGGTAAAGTTAGTACGCGCTATCGTTGCGTTTTGAGCTTTACGCCGGTAATTTCAAGCAAACTAAGACTTTTCAGTTTTATAATATAAGTAAGAAGTAAGATAACACCCAAAAGTCACATACATAGTCCTGACCCCACACTAGGATTCCCGGTGTCGTGGGTATCAGAAACTACGAGTACCATGGCACCACAACATCGACCCAGAAAAAATATTTGCAGAACATGCAAACATTTCTTCCGCAGCGGGAATCGAACCCGCACCTCTTGCGTCTCCGTCGAGCAATCGATCGCCACGCCACCGAGGCCGTCAAATCTTTCGATCCATTCAAAACGAAGAATATCTCCAACAAAACATCTTTCTTTGCAACATTTTTTTATTCAGATCGGATTTGTATGAGTGCATGAAAGAGTGTGAAATATATTTTCCTACCGGAGAAATGTTTGTATGTTCTGCAAATATTTCTTCCGGGTCTGGGTGTTGTAGTATTATGTATTATAAGTATGTATTTACAAAAAAATGTAGGTTTATAAGTATTGTATCAGCCATCTGGTGCCCATAGTACAAGCTTTGCTTAGTTTGGGGCTAGATGGCGCTGTGTGAAATGTCAACAAATATTTATTTATTTATTTTCAGGCCATTAACCGAAGAAAAGGAACAGGAACATTCACGAAACAGCAGCTTACTGAATTGGCAGTCATTATTTGTCCAAGGCTTTGAAGAAGGAAAAATACGAAAAAAATATGCAAAAAATATATTCCCTATAAATAGTGACAGTTTGAACAATGATCACGTTATTTTTAAACTTCTCATGAGTAGGAATATATTTTATCAATATACGAAATCTAAACTATGAAAAATTTATTTTATTTTATCCAGTCTAGTAGGCAAGGTAGTAAGTTCGTATGAGCTAGTGGCCAACTCATGGACGGAGTTTTTTAAGCCGCCTAAAGGCCTCCGTCATGGCTTAACGACTTAAAAGCCGGGACCGACAATTTAACGTGCCCTCCGAAGCACGGAAGCGCTCAGCTCATAATGCCCGTGAATGTTTTGTAAATATGACAGCTAACATACAAGAAATAGCCTCCCAAATGCAACATGAGATATCACACTGAAATTTTAAATTGGGCTTCTAGGGTTAATATCACGAGTGCAGCCTTTAGTTTATTTTGCCACCTTGTGGCCCTTACCTAGCAAAAGGTTGCCGACCACTGCCTTAGACTATAGTTATTGATAAATAAAATAATATATTCAGTGGACTTTGGGTGATAGATAAAATGATAATAAACATTTAAAAAAATATCTAAAAAATCGCAAAACCTATGCTAACAACCCCATTTTTTCGTTATTACTATGAAATCACTTTATTTTTAGGTATCTACCTATCTAAATAAACCTCGCACGCAACATAAGTTTTCACACCACTTATAAGTTCCATAAACATGCTATGAAAAAGTACTAAGTATTATTGTATCTTCAGTTTGGCTGAAGTAGGTATAAAGATACCATAATGTAGCCACCTACTAGGTACCTACCTATACTATCAAACTGGTTATGCATTGTTTGTTTATAATCTTTCGTTCCACGCTTTACTCTTCATTCATTCAGTAGTTATGTATTGAATTGAATACATAAACGAGCAGAGCGATCGTGTCTTGTTATAAACGAAAACTACATGTACCTAGGTATATAACATAAGGAAATAACAAAATGCCGAAAAAGGTGAAAGAATGGACCGTCAAGGCCCGATGGGGGAAAATTGCAAGTAAGTTTGTAAATAATTATGGAAGAAATAGTAAGACTAAAGTCCAAGGACTACAATAAAATATTTTTTATCGAACGCGTAAAGTGAAGCTGGAATGTGTGATTGTGTGTGTGTGACTAGTGATGTGCTTAGTTAGTATCAATCATGCAGACATTGAGTGATCAAATTGATCATGATCAATTCAGTAAACTCTGAGTGAAGTAGAAGTTGTGATGCTTAGATCTGACAGGGAATTATTTTTCTAAATATTCATCTGACATTAATTTTTTTATAAACAATTTCTTAATAAATAGTCTAGAAAAAGTTTTTAGTAATTTTCTAAAGATTGTAGTATGGCAATAAAAGAATCAAAAAATACGAAAGAATATTTACATTATTAACACAGATTGAGAAATTATGGTAACAATAGAAAAATATACCTTCATATGTTTTTTTTTAAGTAGGCCCATCAATATTATTTCAGTGATTTCCTGGGGTGATCCGAGCAAACCTCCCATACTCCTAGTTCACGGTTACATGGACTCTGCAGCTACATTCATACCTTTAGTAGACCAACTATCTGAAGATTTCTACTATGTTGGGTTTGATATGCCAGGTACATACAGCACGTCCAACGGAACTTGGCATTCGTGAAGTTAGCCGCTTGTCATGCGCAGTGAAGCTTTTTCATACTAAATTACCTACTGCGCATCGAAACGGCTAACTTCACGTATACCAAGTTCCATTGGGCGTACTGTATACTCAGTGCTCACTATATTTCTTATATTATATTATTTATAATTTTGAACTAGCGTCTGAAAAATAGACATAATATTTTCAAATCTAAAGTTTGTTTGTTTTGACCGTAAAGACTAACTCGATTTATTTCTTAGTTATTGAATGTTTTATGGAATTAAGTGTTTTTATTTCATGATTAAATAAGATGAAACTTGGAATATAGGTACCTAGCTCCTGACTTGTATAGTTTAGAATGCTATTTTTACCAGGGCATGGAAAATCAGAACCGTTTCCTCCAGGCCTCATTATATCAAAAATCCACATGGTCGAGGTTATAAGGCGTGTGGTAGAACACATGAGATGGAAAAAGTTTATTTTTATGGCTCACTCGATGGGCTGCATTATTGGTAAGTTACAAAAAATCGATAATTTTAGTAAACTTTGAGTATCAAGAGTAATATTTTATTTTCAGGTCTTTTTTATCATAATGTTTTTCCTGGAAAAATAAAGAAAATGGTATTCTTGGATCCATTACCACCAGTTTCTATGTACTACTATGTTAATTATATGAAACCTTTTTGGTATCAATACCTGTACAATGGTTATTATGGCAATTTTGAAAAGTAAGTGTTTTTTTATTGTCAGTCCTTACAGTGAGACTCAATGAGACAAAACATTACACTATAGCTCGATTACCACTGACTCATTGACATCATTGTTCTCCCAGAAAGAGTCGAAACCGGTGATGATGATGTATGGGGGAAATGTTCGGGGAGTCCCAGTGAGTGGGGGAAAAATCCGAAAACCCCCATTTTCCTCCCCCCTCGCCCCCCCCACATTCGGTGTCCCGATTCTTCGCGACGAGGGCATGTTTTTTTTATAGATTCGGATAGAGGGTGCTCGAAGGAATACAACTTTTTATTCAACCCCCCCCTTTTTCCCCCCCTTCGACCCCCCCTTCTAATGGTTCTCGGAAATGACTCGTGATATGGGATTTTTTAAAGTGGATTCGTGTAGAGAATAGGATGTCGAGTACAGTTAAATAAAAAAACCCCCCCTCCCCCCCAATTTTCACCCCCTCTTGCTTGTATCTCCGAAACGGTTTGTCCGATTGGGCTGAAATTTTGGTTCCGAGGGTTTTGAGGGTCGCTGATGCCGAATGTTTTTTTTTTTTAATTTTTTTTGTTTTTTTCTTTTTCCTCCAGCAGCATTTCCGTCACTCGCGGGCTGCTTGCAGCCCGCGCCCGCAAGCGAAAATACTAGTCACATTATATTATTGAATTAACCTAATCGTTAGTTCCTCTTCATCATCATCATCTTCCTGCCCTTATCCCACTCTATGTGGGGTCAGGGCAGGAACACAGCACATCCTAGGATCATGCTGTGCCGACAAACGCCTGTATTGTTTTTAGGTGGACATCGGGAAAACCAAGATTATATACGAATGATAGTGTTATTAGTCTGGTAGTTCGAAACAGAAATCTTACCGAAGAACAGGCTGCAGTAGTACTGTCTAGGTCTCTAATACCGATGGGCATCGACACTTACAAGTAAGTTTGAAAGAACACGTAGGTATATCAAGAGTTATAAGAAATTAAAAAAAAATTGTCGCTTTTAGTCGCTTCCTAGACGGTGTTTTAACGCAACACCCAAGCAAAGAGCACTCCGCTATTACTAGGGAACCCAACTTGCACCTGAGAGCCTTTGACAGCTAATAATAATAAATATTCGTAGACATTTCACACAGCGCCATCTAGCCCCAAACTAAGCAAAGCTTGTACTATGGGAACATAATGGCTGATAGAATAATTATATACTTTATTTGTAAATACATTCTTGTATAAACTACAACAGGATCATCTAAATAGTTCGATTTATGATTGATTTCCGGTTTGCAGTCTAAGGGATACCTACATTAGAATCAAGATTCATCCTAGAGCCATCTAGAATGCCTTAGGGAACTAAAACTTTTTCTCTATAAGAATGTTTCTGCTAATAACAAACAAGAAAAAACTGAGTGATTTTGTAAAAAAAAACCTAATTACAAACTTTGTTTGAAGGCTTTCGTGGGAGCCGCGGATGAAGAAAATAGCTACTGTCCAAATCCCAGAAGAAACTCTGTACACCTTAATGACAACGAACATGCCTCCGACTCTGTCCATAGACGCGTCTGATTCGAAAGACGAAACTAACTCGAAGAAGTTTGCTGAGAATCTTCTGCATAAATGTGATGAAACCCTCCCACATTTCCATAGAGTGACAGTGGATGGGGGCCATGATGTTCACATCACGCATCCCGAGTTACTTGTACCGCACATTGAAAACTTGTTGAAAACGGCATTTGACAAGCGGAGCAACACTGTCAAATGTAAACTGTGATGTTTGTGATACTTTTTTACTGTGGACCGTTGTTGGTATACAAAGCACTGTGTAAATACATACGAGTAATAGGTGGACAATAGCTAAATGTATAGTTATTATTTATATTGGGTTTGTGTGAATAAAATAAATTATAAGTAGAGAATTAATGCCAATAGTTGATATTTTTTTACAATGTAAAAAGAGCTAGAGATACTATTAATAATTATGCCTACGTTTAAATGGTATATTTCGTTATCTTATAAGCACACAACACGAACTCGAGAATTAAAAAATGCAAGAAACCTGACCTACTGATCAAATCCTTGATCAAATTGATCACTCTTGCTATTCGTTGTATGTGATTGCAGACATCACTAGAGTTCCAGATTTGGATTTCAATATTCTACTTTAAGCATAAAAGTCTGAATCCCCATCAAAGTGTCAGTACAATAAGTCTGTCAATGTCAAAATACAACCAATCTAATCCACAAAATCAGCTGGACTTTATGCCTTGGTATTATGATTTGTAAATGTAAACTAAAGTACATATTTATTTTATGTTTGGACTTTGGATTGGAATGAAATACCTATGCTTATCACTAAAACTAATCTTCTTTTCTTGTAACCTGCAGACAGCACTCAGCCAGTTTGCATGGCTAAAGTGTTAGGTACTTTGGAAAGTGAAAAACTAAAAGAGAAATTCATTATATTTTAAAACTTGTAGGTGCTTTATCCACCTAAGAAAATGAAGAAAATTAATAAAGAATGGTTTATTAATGCACCGTGGGGTAAAATTGCCTGTGAGTTACTAATATTATAATCTTTGGTAGGTAACTTATATTATACTTGTATTCTATAGGTAGGTACCTACAGACAAATGAAATATAAGAAAACCTAAGCTAAATGTAATGGACCCAAGCGTAACACCAACAGACTGCCTGCCAGATGGGTCGAAAACGTTAAGAGGAATGGATAGATGTTGAGTCCGAATCTGAATAAAATGGGGGAATGATGATAAAGGTTTAGTTAGCATTATAATAGATTTTTTTTTGCTTTGTTATATTTTTTGGATCGGATTCATGAAAACCTATAATTGACTTACTATTCACTATGTTCTTTATAGGCTATCTTCTGCTCTTGATTTTCTTAAAAATGAATAAATAAATAAGTCAATAGCCTATCCTTGCTAAGCCAACTTGTCTTAAGTATATATTTCACATAAGAGATTTCTTAGCAATCAGAAATATAAAAATATCCGCACTTCTAGTGGCCTCCTGGGGCGACCCATCCGGAGCCCCAGTGCTCCTGGTCCATGGCAGACAGGACAGCCTGGCTACGTTCATCCCGTTGCTGGAACAACTACCCGACAGGTTTCATTATGTGGCCATTGATATGCCGGGGAACGGGAGGTCCCATGCTTTTCCTATTGGTAAGCCTTACAATGTTTTTAGTTATATTTATTTAAAGGTACTAAAGCGAGGTACAGGATTACTAAGTGTACGGGAAATTCAGTGGCACCTGGATGAAAAATAGCATAAATGTTAATCCAGCACACATACTATGTATATTCCAAGTTTAATTCAAATCCGTTCAGCCGTTTGGGCGTGATTGAGGCACAAACATCCAAACATCCTCACTTCACATTTATAATATTAGTAGGATTATTTTTGACCATATCTCTGTCACTAACTATTAGTAATGTCACTTGTTCTTTCAGCCAGTGTGGTGAAAGGATTTAAAGTGCCCTTCGAAGGCGCTTTTCGTGGACTTGCCACACTGTTTCATTACGAGCACAAATATACATCATCACATCCACACATCCTTATATCCTCGCAAACTTTCGCATTTATAACATTAGTAGGATAAGTAAAATTAGTTGTATTTTTTAGGTGTGAAATTATCCCGATTTCATTTTGTGGCTGCCGTTGAAATAACCCTGAAACACTTGGCTTGGAATCAATTTGTCTACATTGGACACTCCATGGGATGTGAGCAAGGTGATTCAATCTATCTAATCTCTCTATCTATCTAATTTGTTTATCTATAAAAATGTACATACATACATATTATCACGCCCATATCCCTAATAGGCTGGGCAGAGGCACAAGTAATCATAAGAAAACTTTCAGCCACTCCTCATCCAAGAGTTTCAAGATGGATATGGTGAACCATGGTGACAGGTGATCAGCCCATCGCCCATATAGATTCATCATGTTGGAGAGGATATTATCCCTTAGTCGACTCTCACATGCTCGGGGAATAAAGAAAAAACAGAATGCGTCCAGCTGCTTCTCTCCCCGAGCATGTCGTAAAAGTTGACTAAGGGATAGTATCCTCCAACATGATGAACCTTATATTGACGACGAGCTGATCACCTGTCACCATGGTTCACATCCATCTTGGAACTTTGAATCAGGAGTGGCTGCAAGTTTTCTCATGATTACTTGTAGCTCTGCTCTAATAGGGTTATTAGGTATAAGGGTGTGATAATTAAGTATGTATTAACTTTTGATTGTTTTCAGGATTATTTTTCAACGCAGTCTTTCCCCACCGGATAACAAAGTTTGTACTCCTCGACTTTGGGCCTTCTCTCCAGCGGTTGCAGATAGTAGACCCCGTGGAGTTCTACTCCGATTACTATAGGGACTATTATGAAAACTACGAGAGGGATAACCATGATGTATGTTCTAAGGCCATGTACCATGACGACATCGGCGTGGCGGGCGAGTGCTCGGCTGAGACGCAAGAGGCGCGGGTTCGATCCCCGCTACGGGAGAAATGTTTGTATGCTCTGCGAATATTTCTTCCGGGTCTGGGTGTTGTAGTATTGTGTATTATAAGTATGTATTTACAAAAAAGTATATAAGTGTCCATTCTATAGGCATAGGTTGCCGCGTGATATTTACTTTTTGCACTCAGTTTTTTTTTTATTAAGAATTCCACGCTGACGAAGTCACGGGCCACAGCTAGTAATCCTACTTCCTATTATATTATAATTCTGAAAGTTTGCGAGGATGTTTGTATGTTTGTGCCTCAATCACGCCTAAACGGCTGAACAGATTTGATTGAAACTTGGAATATACCTAATACTTGTGCTGGAATTTATGTACGCTATACCAGTACCCTCAAACGGTGAAGGAAACCATCGTGAGGAAACCCGCGGCTTAGTCAGCTCCGTGCGTATTGACCATGTCTTTCCTGTGGACAAGGCCGACTAAGCTGAGAGGATGGAATAGGTGCTGGGCAAGCCTACTCCATCTTAATTCGTCCCGGGCACTACAGTGCAGCGTCCCGTTATTGAAGGTAAAAATTGCCTCCTGACGCTGTATAAATCATCTAGTAGATGGTAAAAGGCCTTTATTTTTTTTGTGCTGGAATAACATATAGGCTATTTTTATCCGGGTACAAAGCGAGCGAAGCCGCGGGCGGCAGCTAGTTAAGTAATAATTTATATATTACAGTTTAAAGTATACACAAAGGAGGCAGCCACGCGCGCCGTGAGCCAGGCGCGCGCACTGAATGAGAGACAAGCAGAAATTGTACTGTCCAGAAGTATGAGGAAGATCGGAGACAACCAATACAGGTACCTATCGTACATCAGGGTGTCCCAGGGCTCCGCCACAGAGGGATACCGTATAGAAAATTATACAACACAATATAACTTTATTGTAAAACACAAATCATCGAAATAAAAAAAATTAAAGTAAATTAAAATAGGTATAAATATGCTTCATAAAATGGGCGGCCTTATCGCTAGCAGCGATCTCTTCCAGGCAACCTTTGGATGGACATAACAAGACTTACATTATACTGAGAGAAGACTACATTTTGATTTTAAAAACAATTAGAACTGCATTCAAATAAACCTGGATGGAACATGTGAAAAAAATAACACCTGTAATTTTATCACCCAATCGAAAATATCAATAATGATTTGTTTCGTAAAAATAACAGCATCTTGACGACCTCGGTGGCGTGGCGGTCGAGTGCTCGGCTGAGACGCAAGAGGTGCGGGTTCGATCCCCGCTACGGGAGAAATGTTTGTATGTTCTGCAAATATTTCTTCTAGATCTGGGTGTTGTAGTATTATGTATTATAAGTATTCTATCAGCCATCTGATGCCCATAGTACAAGCTTTGCTTAATTTGGGACTAGATGGTGCTGTGTGAAATGTCCACAAATATTTATTTATTTATAATGTTTTTAAAGTATTTCTATCCGATTTCAGATTATCGTGGGACAGAAGACTTAAAAACCCCGCACCCCAAAACTACCCGATAGATTATTACTTCAAATTATTCTCTCTAAACGCGCCTCCGACACTTCTTATATCTGCCACAGATGCTACCAGCCGACCTTATACCAAGGGCAAAGAAGCAGCTACGAAAATACTGAGTTTATTAGAAAATAACGTGAAGAATTATAAAGTTATCACCGTGAATGGAGGCCATGATGTCCATTTTACGAATCCTGAACGGCTGGCGGGCTATGTTGTCGAGTTTTTGGAAAAAGATTTTGTGAAATCTAAACTTTAGTGCAACTTATTCTTGTTTTTAGTAATGGCGTAATACAGGGAGTTATTGGTGTAATATAAAGTATGTTTTGTATTAAGAAATAATAATAATAAACTATGAAATAGTGACTATGTATTCAAAATCGCTTCCCGCTGTCTGTCCCTATGTATGCTTAGATCTTTAAAACTACGCAACGGATTTTGATGCGGTTTTTTTTAATAGATAGAGTGATTCAAGAGAAAGGTTTATATGTATAATACATGCATAATATAGTAGAGAAACACTGATAATTTTAGAGGTTTCTAATGTGATGTCGTAAATACACATATTTTTGAGCTTACATTACAAACGCTGTCTGAACCCTACGAGATAGATCAAAATAATGTACTACAGTATTGTACACCTTAAAAAAGTCTACGATGGTATGTCTAGCCCTGTGCGAAGCCGGGGCAGGTCGCTAATTGTTACATAAGGGTTGAAAGTACTCAAAAATGTTAAATATTTACATTCAAACATTTTAAAATCAGATTATTACTTCTTATGATAAGAAGTAATAATCTGATTTTAAAATGTCAAATACAACATAAATTGTAGGAATATATAATGTACTACCTGCCGCCCGCGGCTTCGCTCGCGTGGTACCCCGATAAAAGCAGCCTATATGTTATTCCAGCACACAACTATGATGTTTGAATGTTTGGATGTTTGTGCCTCAATCACGCCTAAACGGCTGAACGGATTTGAATGAAACTTGGAATAAACGTAGGACATATACTGGATTAACATATAGGCTATTTTTTATCCGGGTACCACGCGAGCGAAGCCGCGGGCGGCAGGTAGTTTATAATATAGTAGGATTGTAACGAATTCTTAGTATTTTTAGGGTAGTTATCGAATGATAAGTAATAAAAGGCTGGTATTGTATGAAATATTTAATAACGTTTATTTAGTCCAGTTCAAACTCTATGATATCGCTGAGGTCCAGGTCTTCATCACTGTCACTGCTGTTGCCGTCAGCCGCCTGCGGACAAAAAAAATCATAAAATATTTGTTATAAAAAACAAGTCATTTATTCCCAAATTAAAATTAAAAATTACATATTATTCCCTAATTAACCATTGAATACTCAAACGCATCTCAGAGTTGAGCACGTCTCAAATCAAAATTTTTTTGACAGTTTTTAATTAAAAGCTGTCAAAAACTCGTCACTTGTGCGTTTGCGCGTTGCGCGTATCCCACTAGGTGGGGTCGGCACATGATCCTTGGATCACGCTGTAAGAGTTTTGTCTAAGGTGTTTTATGACCGGCCGCCTGCCTGACGTCAACCCTCCTTGGGAATACTTGCTTATTGTATCTCATCATGTTGGAGGATACTATCCCTTAGTCGACTTTCACGGCATGCTCGGGGAGAGAAGCAGCTGGACGCATTCTATGTTATTTCTTTACTCCCAGTCCAGCGGAAAAGAATAGTAGTAATAGTAGTAGTACTTACGACGCGTCGCGCGGCTCGCCGCCGCCTGGTGCGTCTTGGCGCTGCGTCGCGTTCAGGAGAAGACGCTCCGGAACTGCCCTCAGCGAGCCCCCTGACCGCGTCGCGCAGGATACTGGTCGCTACTGGAACACAACACTAATCAATGTCCGCTGGCACACCAATAATGGACAATCTTACTAATATTATAAATGCGAAAGTTTGTGTGTTTGGATGTTTGTGCCTCAATCACGCCTAAACGGCTGAACGAATTTGAATGAAACTTGGAATATACATAGTACATGTACTGGATTAACATATAGGCTATTTTTTATCCGGATACCACGCGAGCGAAGCCGTGGGCGGCAGCTAGTAAACAATACATACATATTATCACGCCCGAATCCCAATGGCAGAGCCACAAGTAAACATAAGAAAACTTGCAGCCACTTCTGATTTAAAGTCCTAAGATGGATATGGTGAACCATGGTGACAGGTGATCAGCCCATCGCCCATATTGTGGTCCGTCATTTTGTTAAAAATTCAAAATTATTTATTCAGAACAACAAGTTGGACAAATTTTACAAGTAAAGCGATGAGACTGCAAAAGTTTTCAAACTGTGACGCAGTCTCAACGCCTAACTCCTAAACATGGAGTTTGTTCTGTAGTTAAATTATGTATATTATAACTATGTATATTACTATTAAAGAAAATAATGAAGAGAAGTAAAAAATACAATGAATGACTGACCCCCGAATACGAATCTAACGATGTTTTCCTTCACAGTTTAAGAGTACTGGTATAGAGCACATAAAAATCCATCGGTACACGACCAGGTTTGAACCCACGACCTTAGGATCGGAAGGCGGGGTCACCAACTAGACCACCAGTGCTCTTCTAGATGTAACACACTAAATTATTTAGATTGCGGCCAATCTATACAATGAGGAATAAACGGGATATTTGAAGAATTAACGTCCTCGGTAATGTTTGCTACTATATCCTGTTCTCAAAGGCCCCAACGGAAGACCAGCGTGGGTTGTTTCAACCTGCACATGCTGAGTTGGGACCTATTTGCAACTGCTCCATAATTATCTTACTTATATTATAAATGCGTAAGTTTGTGAGTTTGGATGTTTGGATGTTTGTGCCTCAATCACGCCTAAACGGCTGAACGGATTTGAATGAAACTTGGAATATACATAGTACATGTACTGGATTAACATATAGGCTATTCTTTATCCGGATACCGAAGCGAAGCCGCGGGCGGCAGCTAGTATTACATAGTTAGTTTAGTTTAAGTTTGTTAATAGTTTTAGTTGCAAATAAATGATTCTGATTCTGATTTATTAACTCACGGTCATCATTATCCGAGTTGGAGTCTGAGCCGTCGTCGTTCTCGGAGTTACCATTAATATCTTCTTCCTCCTCATCCTCCTGGAAACAAAATACATACAAACATATTAACACATCTGTGTCCATTTTGGGCAAAACCACCAGTTCACAACAAATCTTGCAGCCACTCCTGAAACAAAGTCTTGGGACTTTGTTTCAGGATGGATATGGTGACAGGTGATCAGCCCATCGCCCATATAGATGGTCCATCATGTTGGAGAGGATAGAAAGAAAGATCGTTTTATACATTTTTGTTTTTATATGGGTGATGTGGTCGCAAAGCGACAAAGCCATTAAATAAATAAATAAAAAAGTAAGCAAGTATTCCCAAGGAGGGTTGACGTCAGGCAGGCGGCCGGTCATGAAACACCTTAGCCAAAACTCTTATCCAAGATCCAAGGACCATGCTGTGCCGACCCCACATACCCCCGAATACTCAAACGCATCTCAAAGTTGAGCATTTTTTGACAGATTTTCATCAGAAACTGTCCAAAAACCGTGAGTTGAGACGTGCTCAACCCCGAGTCGCGTTTGAGTATTCGGGGGATAGAGTGGGATAAGGGCTTACTAACTTCTCTGCTGGACTGGGAGTAAAGAAAAAAACATAGAACGCGTCCAGCTGCTTCTCTCCCCGAGCATGTCGTAAAAGTCGACTAAGGGATAGTATCCTCCAACATGATGAGATACAATAAGCAAGTATTCCCAAGGAGGGTTGACGTCAGGCAGGCGGCCGGTCGTAAAACACCTTAGCCAAAACTCTTACAGGATGATCCAAGGATCATGCTGTGCCGACCCCGCATAGAGTGGGATGAGGGCAGGAAGATGATGATGAACTAGTTACCGCGTCGTCTGTGTGGTCCCGCTTCCTTCCCACGTCGTAGACCTTCACACAGGACTCCTGCATCTGCTCAAATTCGCCCATGTTCTCCACCAGAGATATCTGCGTGCCGTACCGCGACACGCCGAGGGAGTATATGTTACGTTTCACGTCGATCGTCGCTGTAACATATAATAACACTAGATGGCAGCACAGGCAAAGTTAGTACGCGCTATCGTTGCGTTTTGAACTTTACGCCGGTATTTACAAGCAAACTAAAGCTTTTCAATTTTATAATATAAGTAAGAAGTAAGATTATTAATATACATCAATAAGAAGATTCTTCACTTCTCTGCTGGACTGAGAGTGAGGAAAAAGCAGACGGCCTCGGTCTCTGCTGGACTGGGAGTAAGGAAAAAACATAGACTGCCTCGGTGACGTGGCGGGAGATTGCTCGGCAGAGACGCAAGAGGCGCGGGTTCGATTCCCGCTGCGAAAGAAATGTTTGCATGTTCTGTAAATATTTCTTCCGGGTCTGGGTGTTGTATTATAAGTATTCTATCAGCCATCTGGTTCTCATAGTGCAAGCTTTGCTTAGTTTGGGGCTAGATGGCGCTGTGTGAAATGTCCGCAAATATTTATTTATTTATTTACTTACCTATGCTAGAGTAATCGTACGGGTCTAATGTCTTAAAGCTCGTGTCAAACTGACTCCTCTCCTCGGCGTCCTGATCACTGCAGACGGCAAAGAGAGCCGTGCACGTCGGATTGAATATAACCTTACAAATAAACAAGTATTTATTTAAAATAACAAGAAAAAACCGACTGTGTAGAATTTATAAGTAGAAATGAGAGACTCAATGATGATGATGAATTTGAACAATGACAACCTCGGTGGCGAGGCGGGCGAGTGCTCGGAAGAGACGCAAGAGGCGCGGGTTCGATTCCCGCTGCGAGAGAAATGTTTGCATGCTCTGCAAATATTTCTTCCGGCTCTGGGTGTTTCTATAAGTATGTATTTACAAAAAAAGTATATAAGTACTGTATCAGCCATCTGGTTCCCATAGTAAAAGCTTTACTTAGTTTGGGGCTAGATGGCGCTGTGTGAAATGTCCACAAATATTTTTAAAAAATAATTCGTGTGACGAATATAAATGTATTCTATAGAGTACTTACATATATCATACTTAATATTGTAAAGAGGAAAGATTTTTTTGTTTTTTTGTTTGTTTGTAACGAATAGGCTCCGAAACTACTGGACCGATTTCAAAAATCCTTTACCAATAGAAAGGTACATTATCAGGGACCAGTATGGGCTATAATATATTTTAAAAAAAATTAGGGATCCGTAAGAAAAATGCAATATTGTAACCCAAGGTAGAAAACCCAAAATAGTTTTTGGCGTGCGCTGTGAAAACTATTGATTATAGAACAAAATAATGTACTACACTCGTACGAAGTCGCGGGCAACAGCTAGTATTATATAAAGAAAATGTTTTTTACTGACTGGCTGACTGATTGACAAAAACTTTTATTTATCTGAAGTGTCATCCTGAATTGCTTCGTTGATTCGTTCATTATATATATTTATCTAACTATTTATGTATTGATCTTATGTAGGTATATGTTTGTATTTATTTTCTATGTAGGTATCTATTTGTGTATGTTTATGTAGGTATATTGTTTTTGATATGTATGTAGGTTTAGAAATTATTATCACATTATCTATTAAAAGTGCACCTCGGCCAATCTTCAACTTCTTTAAATTCCTCTCCATCCAAAGGTTGTCTGGAAGAGATCGCTTATTAGCGATAAGACCGCCCGTTGTACAATATCTTCTTTTTGTTAATTTCTAGTTGTTTAATTTGTATGATGTGCAATAAAGTGTTTTTCATTCATTCATTCATTTCACGGGTGTCAAAATTTACACAACGCAAGTGAAGCGCGTGTGAGATAATAAATAAATAACTAACATACCTCTGATTTATCTAATGTAGGTACTGTTCTTAGTAAATGGAACGTTCGTAGGTCCCATACTTCAGTATTTGAAATAATCTGCAAAGATAATTATAAAAAATTAGTTCAGAGTTATTTATTGACAAAGATGGTCACTTGGTCGCTTGGTCGCGTTACCAGGTGTAAATGCAACGTAGATTTAAGACGTGTCCAAGTGATCCCCGTGATTTTAAGGAATAAAAATTTTTGACTTTGACTTTGATGGACCTCGGCGGCGTGGTGGGTGAGTGCTCGGCTGATACGCAAGAGGCGCGGTTTCGATATTTGGGAAAGGTTTGCACGATCTGCAAATATTTCTTCCTGGTCTGGGTGTAAGTGGAGTAATATTAAAATTATATTAGGTAATTTGATTTGATAACAATTTTAATGATAAGTATTTAACGTTTAATTTCCTTTTTTTTCAATTTCCAAAAGTTTTTAAAATAAATAAATAACACCCAGCAGTCACATACATAGTCCTGAGCCCACACTAGGATTCCCTGTGTCGTGGGTATCAGAAACTACGAGTACCACAACACCCAGACCCGGAAGAAATATTTGCAGATCATGCAAACATTTTCCGCAGAGGGAATCGAAGCCGCGCCTCTGCGTCTCTGCCCAGCAATCACCTGCCACGCCACCGAGGCCGTCATGTCTGTCTATTTGATTAAATACATATAGGAGGTAATACCTCTAATCCGTTTGGATGGAACACTCCACTGTGCGTTTGGTTCAGTTTGTCGAACTTGTGGATCTCCTTGCCAGTATTTATGTCCCAAAGTACGCCATCTGTGAACAGACAATAACAACTCTTTACAAAATAACATAAGAAAACTTGCAGCCACTTCTGATTTAGTCCTAAGATGGATATCGACACGTCCTACGTAGAGCAGTGTATGTGCCTGATACACCAAAGTGTTTTTATTGCATTTTTGAGCTCTAAGCAGTTTATTTTAATGTGATTTTTTTCTTCTAAACCCTCTCGTTTTCGGTGCGTTTTGAACCGTCAATGCAGATAAATACTTATACGTTTGAAAAGAAAAAAGTGTGTTGTGATAGGAAAAAAATAAATAAAAAAAATTGGTATTGTAGATCTGGGTACATACCCAAAAAAAATTGGTATTGTAGATCTGGGTACATACCCAGATCTACAATACCAATTTTTTTTATTTATTTTTTTCCTATCACAACACACTTTTTTCTTTTCAAACGTATAAGTATTTATCTGCATTGACGGTTCAAAACGCACCGAAAACGAGAGGGTTTAGAAGAAAAAAAATCACATTAAAATAAACTGCTATCAAAACAAAAGCCTTTTGCCAATTTTCAAAGCTATAGATCTGCGCAAGACTGAGTAGGTAATAACGAAATAAAGAAATTGAAATCTTAAAACCGCTCTCCTGTAAAATTTGCTTTTTGCAGATACTTAGTTTAACGTAGGACGTGTCGATATGTTGAACAATGGTGACAGCTGATCTGCCCATCGCTCATATAAGTGGTCCATCATGTTGGAGAGGAAACTATTCCTTAGTCGACTTTTACGACATGCTCGGGGAGAGAAGCAGCTGGACGCATTCTATGCTTTTTCTTTACTTCCAATCCAACAGAGCAAATTTATTTATTTATTTTCGGAAAACCAACAGCTATAATATATATCCTTAATAACTATGATAGAAACAGTAAGCCAATTATAGGTTTTCGCTGATAGTAGTAGAATATGAACACTAATTCAATGTGAACACTAATTTAACAAACTATTTTATCACTAAGACACCAAATACAGCATCTTAGGGAAGGACATAGGCTACCATTGTCTCGAAAATCAATGCAGACGAAGTTCGAAGAGACATCGTACGCGTGTAGTACATTATTTTGTTCTATAATCAATAGTTTTCGCAGCGCACGCCAAAAACTATTTTGAGTTTTCTACCTTGGGTTACAATATTGCAATTTTCTTACGGATCCCTAATTTTTTGAAAATATATTATAGCCTATACTGGTCCCTGATAACGTAGCTATCTATTGGTGAAAGAATTTCTGAAATCGATCCAGTAGTTTAGGAGCCTATTCGTTACAAACAAACAAAAAAACAAAAAATCTTTCCTCTTTATAATATTAGTATAGATCACAGCGCCATCTAGCGGCGTCCAGGCGTAACTCACCTGAGAGCACTAGCTCGTCCGTGGGGTTGAAGGTGGCCCTATTTTTCGCGTACTGGTTGCTCATAGATGGCGTTAGCGTCAGGATGTCTCTGCCGGTGCGAGTGTCGAAGATGGTGGCCGTCTCTCCCTTCGTGCCTATTATCCTGTCGTCTGTCATTTTGGAGAACTCAACATACTCTTCATTGTCTAGTTGGAACCTGGAACAAAGATTTGATAATAACAAGAGGCGCGGCTTCAAATTTTGGATGTCCTGTAAATATTTCTTCCTGACCTGGGTTTAGAGACCCGGAACAAATATTAACATTTCTTCCGTAGCGGGAATCGAACCCGCGCCTCTTGCGTCTCCGCCGAGCAATCGCCCGCCACGCCACCGAGGCCGCCAGATAATTATTTTTTTCATGTTTTCACTTACAAAAGTTCATATTCCTTCATGTTCCATAGCGCTGACAGAGGCCGCCATGGCGTCGTTGCGGACGCCAGAAGCAGTAGACCATCTCGACTCGCCTGAAACAAAAACAAATATTACCCGACTGCAAAGAAGGAAGGTAATGTGTTTGGGGTGTATACATACAATCACGCCCGTATCGTGGGCAGAACCACAAGTAATCATGAGAAAACTTGCAGCCACTCCTGATCCAAGAGTCCCAAGATGGATATGGTGAACCATGGTGACAGGTGATCAGCCCATCGTCCATCATGTTGGAGAGAATACTAGATACTCCTTAGTCGACTTTTACGACATGCTCGGAGAGAGAAGCAGCTGGACGCATTCTATGTTTTTTCTTTACTCCCAGTCCAGCAGAGAAAAATTGGGGTGTATGTACCTTTTTGACCTTTGCCCAGCAGTGGGACGAAATAAGTTAAAAAAAAGTTTGTTTGTGGGTATGTGCATTTCTCTGGCTGAAGCTGTAGCCAAAACGACTAAACAACAAATTAAATTTAAATTAATTTAAAACTTAAATTTTCATACATAGGGACGGACAGCGGGAAGCGACTTTGTTTTATACATGTAGTGATATTTGTTGTTATAGCGGCAATAGAAAAACACACTGAAAATTTCAACTCTACATACAACGGTTCATGAGATACAGCCCGATGACAGACGGACGGACAGTGGAGGCTTAGTAATAGGGTCCCGTTGGCAGCCTTCGGGGCCCTAACAACATTCTAGTATGATGGTACCTGCATATGATAGATGTAAGACTCGTGCACTTGGTAAGAGTTCTCTTCAGTTCCGCTGAACAGATTGAACACCCGGATGTCCCCGCTAGATGTCGCCGCTAGCAGCTGCTGTTGTGTTGGCTATAAATAAAAAAAAAACATTTTATAGAAAACATTATCCTACTTATATTATAAATGCGAAAGTTTGTGAGGATGTTTGTATGTACGTGCCTCAATCACGCCGGAACGGCTGAACGGATTTGAATGAAACTTGGAGTGTAGTGCCCGGGACGAATTAAGATGGAGTAGGTTTGCCCAGCACCTGTTCCATCCTCTCAGCTTATTCAGCCTTGTCCACAGGAAAGACATGGTCAATACGCGCTGAGCTGACCAAGCCGCGGGTTTCCTCACGATGTCTTCCTTCACCGTTTGAGAGTACTGGTATAGTGCACATATTTTTCGCACAGAAAAATCCATTGGTACACGACCGGGTTTGAACAAGACCTTAGGATCGGAAGGCGGGGTCACCACCAACTAGTCCACCAGTGCTCTCAGTGAAGAAGTATAATATAATGAATATAATATGCATGCACTTATTCGTATAAACAAAAATAATTATCAAGTTACTCACTAAGTGCTCTCACGAGTGATCTATAAGTAAGTTCGTATTAGCTAGTGGCCAACTCTAGTGACGGAGTTTTTAGGCCGCCTAAAGGCCTCCGTCATGGCTTAACGACTTAAAAGCCGGTACCGACAGTTTAACGTGCCCCCCGAAGCACGGAAGCGCTCAGCTCAGTGATCTATACATGTCGTTATACTCACGTGGAACAGTGTATGAGTGAAGTAGGAGTCATCGTCCTGCAGCCTCAGCGTCCTGACGGGCGCGAAGTGAGCGTGGGCGTATCTCGCCAAAGCCCTGCGAGTGTTGGGAGCGCCGAGCGCTCTCCGCGTTATCGCCGCGCAGACGTTGGAGCCGCCCCCGCCGAACGCGGAGGCTGCGGGCCGCGGATCTGGGCATTTGTGTGGCCTGGGATGAACAGATACATTTGTTAAATAACAATGTTGAAAAATAGTTTTGAAGCTATTCTCGCTCGCAATTGATTAGAGAAAACAGGGTAATTTTATGGGATATCTTATTATAAGGATAATTTTATGATATACTATTGAAGTTAAACTCACCCTACTATGTATATAAGCTATCTCATCTCACTCTATACTGTCTATATTTACTCTACGCTATCTATAGGCTGACCAAACTCACTCTACGCTGTCTATAGGCTGTCCAAATTAACTCTACACTGTCTATTTTTATTCTACGCTGTCTATAGGCTGTCCAAATTAACTCTACACTGTCTATTTTTATTCTACGCTGTCTATAGGCTGTCCAAATTAACTCTACACTGTCTATTTTTACTCTATGCTGCCTATAGGCTGTCCAAATTAACTCTACTCTGTCTATTTTTACTCTATGCTGCCTATAGCCTGTCCAAATTAACTCTACACTGTCTATTTTTACTCTACGCTGTCTATAGGCTGTCCAAATTAACTCTACACTGTCTATTTTTACTCTATGCTGCCTATAGGCTGACCAAATTAACTCTACGCTGTCTGTAGGCTGACCAAACTCACACTATACTGTCTATATTCACATCATTACTCACTCAAACAAGTTGAACTGCGGGCAGGTGACGACAGGATTCTTGCACAGAGCATGTTGGTTGTACAGATACTCGGTTATGATGGTGTCTAAAGTCACTCTGTGTTGGGAGTGCGTCGGATCTACGGCTATGCTCATCTGCTTCTGAAGGGAGCGCTTGTGTTCAGAGCATTGGACCGGAGTTGATAGCTGTTGGTTTTGTACTTTTCTGTAATCAAAATCAAAGTCAAAAAGTTTTATTCCATAAAATCACGGGGATCACTTGGACACGTCTTAAAATCCTAAATCAAATCTTAAATCGTCTTAAATCAAAAGTAATGTTAAGTAACAATTGCTTTATTCAGTAAAATCACAATATTATTATTCTGTATTTTGAAATGTCTGAATTTACTGTTTATAACGTGATATATACATACTATCACGCAGCTATCCATAATGGGGGTGGGCAAAGCCACAAGTAAACATAAGAAAACATGCAGCCACTTCTGATTTCAAATCCTAAGATGGATATGGTGAACCATGGTGCCCATCGCCCATATAGGTGGTTTATCATTTTGTAGAGGATGCTATCCCTTAGTCGACTTTTACGACATGCTCGGGGAGAGAAGCAGCTGGACGCATTCTATGCTTTTTCTCTACTCCCAGTCCAGTAGTGAAGTGTAGATCATCAATAGAAATTCACATTTTGTAATTTGCTAGTAAATATTTTCAATTCATTAAACTCAGTAGGAAAAAGTTCTTTGAGGCGAAAGAAGCCTCTTTGAAACGAGACTTTAGGAGACATCAATCATTTTACCACTCTGGTTCGTAGAAGAGTTGCAGTAGTAGAATAAAGGCCTTTTACCACCTAGAAGATGATTTATACAGCGTCAGGAGGCAACTTTTACCTTCACAAACGGGACACTGTAGTGCCCGGGACGAATTAAGATGGAGTAGGCTTGCTCAGCACCTATTCTATCCTCTCAGCTTAGTCGGCCTTGTCCACAGGAAAGACATGGTCAATACGTGCGGAGCTGACTAAGCTGCGGGTTTCCTCACGATGTTTTCCTTCACCGTTTGAGAGTACTGGTACGCTATACATAAATTACCGGTACACGACCGGATTTGAACCCGCCACCTTAGGATCGGAAGGCGGGGTCACTACCAACTAGACCACCAGTGCTCTCAGTAGAATAGCTTACCTAATTTTGATGACGTGTGGCGTGGTGGGGGCGTCTTCGTGCATGGAGGTGTTCAGGGATGAGTTCAGATCTATAGAGTCACGGTGGAGGGAACCAGAACTGCTTGTACGACTTACTGAGACGCGCTGCTGTGGAAGAAAACATCAATCAGTATACTGACTGAGAGAGCTTGAGAGACTGAGGCTACCGTGAGAGGCAGCTGCTCCGGGATTTGCCTTCGGAAGGAAGAGACTGTGGAACATGTAACAATACACTGCTCCGCAACAAACGAAATCTTCTTATATTATAAGAATCTTTGTCCTGACTGACTGACTGACTGACTGACTGACAGACAACGCACAGCCTAAACCGCTGGACGTAGAGACTTGAAATTTTCAGTGTAGGTAAACCTTGGTACGTAGGGGTGTACTAAGAAGGGATTTTTCAAAATTCAACCTCTAAAGGGGTGAAAAGGGATGAAAACCTGGAATCATTTTTTGGTCTAAAACTACACATAGCCTATATCAAATTAAAGAGCCGATTTTTCTCATTTAGTTGATGTCATAATTACCTGTAAATTCTTTATTTTTGGTATGTTTTTCACGAAAAATAAAATACTTTTATTTTGACATATGACAGCGATGATACCACAGATTAGTAATAGATGATACAAAACATATGGAAAAGGAACTGTCAATGTCAAATTGCACTACATTCATTATTAGCGTCTAAAAAATCCAAAATAAGGATAAAAACTGGCCAAGTGCGAGTCGGACTCTTATAAATATTTGAGGACATATCACACAGCACAATCTAGCCCCAAACTAAGCAAAGCTTGTACTATGGGAACCAGATGGCTGATAGAATACATAATACTACAACACCCAGACCCGGAAGAAATATTTGCAGAGCATGCAAAAATTTCTCCCGCAGCGGGAATCGAACCCGCGCCTCTTGCGTCTCAGCCGAGCACTCGCCCGCCACGCCACCGAGGTCGTCATATATAACTCGGGACTGCAGACGGTCATCGAGAATTGTACGGCATCACCATCGGCATCAGCCTCAACATCATCGAGGATACTGGAACACTGCTGCCAACATCCCAAGGTCCTTCTCCGGTACTTCAAGGAGTTGTGCTGGCTGGGGGAGGGTTAGCAGGGGGATAATGCACAATACACCCCACCGCGGGACGTCAGTGCAGATCTTTGTTCCCCTAACATTAATTAGAATTAGAATTAGAGGCAGCTGCTCACCCAGGTAGTTCCCATTTGTTCTATGGAACATGACGTCATCGAACGAAACGACACATCTTCTTCCCTATTTTTTTACATAGATCTTACTAGCTTTTCACCCGAGTCTCATGCCATAGAACAAAATGGGAATCAGATTCTCCCAAAATCTTCCATGAGAAGCTAAATGACACTGATGATGACAATTATTCTGTCATACCATTGATAGAACATCTGCCTGGGTAAAATAATCCTACAAAATAATCCTAAAAATCTAAATAATGGATATCCGTAGCAAGAATGATAAGATAATCGTAAAGAGGTCTTGTTTACCTTGGCTATAGAACAATTTGAGAAATAAAAGTATTACATGTTTCATAGTTCAAAATAAGAAATAAATGTTCGATGACGTCATGTTCCATCCGTACTAATATTATAAACGCGAAAGTTTGTATGTATGGATGTTTGTTACTCTCTCACGCAAAAACTTCTGAACGGATTTGAATGAAACTTGGAATTACATAGTACATGTACTGGATTAATATTCCCAAGTATTCCCAAGGAGGGTTGACGTCAGGCAGGCGGCCGGTCATAGAACACCTTAGCCGGAACTCTTACACCATGATCCAAGGATCATGTGCCGACCCCGCATAGAGTGGGATAAGGGCAGGAAGATGATGATGATGTACTGGATTAACATACAGGCTATTTTTTATCCGGGTACCACGCGAGCGAAGCTGCGGGCGGCAGCTAGTGGAACATATGGGAACCACCCGCTCGCTGTCTCTAGTAGATACTCACTCTGATGGGCGTGGCGGGGGTGTAGACGGGCGGCGGGGGCACGGGCGCGGGGGCGCGGGTCGCCAGCGGGGGGAGGGCGGCCTCGCGCTGCAAGGTGGCCGCGCTGTCAGTCAGCCCGCGCGCGGCGAGGTGGGCGGCCACCAATTGCAGCAACTGTCGCTCGTTATAGTTTATCCGCGTTTGCGCTACTACGTTCGCCTGGAATTATACAATAAATAAATATTTGCGGGCATTTCACACAGCACCATCTAGCCCCAAACTAAGCAGAGCTTGTACTATGGGCACCAGATGGCTGATAGAATACTTATATACTTTTTTTTAAATACATACTTGTAATACATAATACAACACCCAGACCCGGAAGAAATATTTGCAGAAAATACAAACATTTCTCGCGTAGCGGGAATCGAACCCGCGCCTCTTGCGTCTCAGCCGAGCACTCGCCAGCCTCGCCACCGAGGTCGTCAAAGAGGCAATTATCTTATTATCCCTTACCAAAATAAAACTTACAACGCATTTATAGTCACGGAATGAAAAGGTTCGTCATCTTAAGATCGGTTATCGCTTGTACTAGTTTAAGAATCAATTATGGTCATTAAGAAAGAATAGACGACCTCTGTGGCGTGGTGGGCGAGTGCTCGGCTGAGACGCAAGAGGCGCGGGTTCGATTCCCGCTGCGGAAGAAATGTTTGCATAATCTGCAAATAATTCTTCCGGGTCTGGGTGTTGTGACATGGTACTCGTAGTTTCTGATACCCACGACACAGGGGATCCTAGTGTGGGGTCAGGACTATGTGACTGTTGGGTGTTATTTATTTATGTCTCACCCGGTGTATATTAGCGAGGGACGTCTCAAACTCTGCTCCTTTGTGCTTGCTCTTCCCGGACACCCGCTCCAACAGTTCTAACGCGTATTTCTGGAACATCACGTGCTCCTGCCTCTTCTCTTGGAGTATAGGGTCTCGCATTAACACTGAAATGAATAGAACATTTTTCAATAAAATTTGTTCACACAGTGCCATGCTGCAGGCCGCAAACTGTACTGTAATCTGCATGTACCTTATCCACATGTTAGAGGTACGTCATATAACTAAACAACTATGGTTTTAATTTAGTAAAACATACTATCCTGCATTTTATGATTATTTTATTGATTTTTATTGACCTACATAATTGTAAATATTTAGGGACTTTTTAATTATCTTTAATGCAATTTTTAAATTTATATTTTTATCTTTTAGCAATGTAATTTATTTAATTCTAATTCCATTTTTATTTTTGTTACTCGCTCTAAATTTCCTTGCATGCTGTCTTTACTTATAATTGTAATAACATTTAACTCTATTACCTCTATCTGGAACCTTTTTAAATTGTAATAATGTATATTATGTTAGTGATCTAATAAATAAATAAATAAATAAACACGATAAATTGTCAGTCAAACAATTTGATGCGCGTCAATTTGAACTTTATTGTCGAGCAGTTAAACATATTTTTGTTTGCAACAGTTTGTTCTGTGCCTTAGATCCAAAAGGTAACATGTCTTGCGACACGTCAAACGAATCAATTTAAAAACTGGCGAACCTTTTCATTCCGCCGCTGTACATTTTATCTGTATGTATCTAATAGTATCTGCTCCTTGTATCTGCCTCAGACCAAATAAAAGAAAAGACGACGCGCCGCGAACAACAAAAGTGAAGCCACACAAAACCGTGCTCCTGCAAGTAAACATACACGCTCACGCACACACCTACACTAAAACCATGCTCATCGCTCTGAGTACGTCACGAGTCTTAAAAATAGAATTATTCTTTCCTGTGCAGTGAAAACTTGTAAAAACAGCAGCAAATCACATAAAAAGTCTCACGGTATCACTTTTTATTTGTACTTCAACATCGTTTCTCAATTATTATACTATGAATATTAGGTTACTCAGAACACAAAACTTCAAAACCTTCACACACATAGATAAAAAGGTGGCTTCACTTTTGTTGTTCGCGGCGCGCCGTCTTTCCTTTTTATTTGGTCTGAGGTATCTGCATGTACCTTGTATTTGCGAGGTCGTGAAGAGCGGTAGCTTGGATATGATCTGGCGCACAGTGGGGCAGCGCGCCAGGCCCGCCAGAGCGCGACACGCGAGACCCCGGACTCTGTCCGCGTCCGTTATGGGAGATTTCACCATCATTAATGATAGAAGTACCTGAGACCAAGTAAAAAAATAATTGTAGACATTTCACACAGCGCCAGCTAGCCCCAAACGAAGCAAAGCTTGTATTCTGGGACCCAGATGGCTGATAGAATACTTATATACTTTTCTTTTTGTAAATACATAGTTATACAACACCCAGACTCGGAAGAAATATTTGCAGAGCATGCAAACATTTCTCCCGCGGCGGGAATCGAACCCGCGCCTCTTGCGTCTCAGCCGAGCAATCGTCCGCCTCGCCACAGAGGTCGCCACTATGGAAACCAGATGGCTGATATAATATACTTATGTAGATTTTTGGATATTTAAACGTTAGGATGTTTGTGCCTCAATCACGCCTAAACGGCTGAACGGATTTGAATGAAACTTAGAATATACATAATACATGTACTGGATTAACATTTACTATTTTTTATCGGGGTACCACGCGAGCGAAGCCGCGGGCGGCAGCTAGTAAATAAATGAAGTATAGCTACATATTCTGCAAGTTTGAATACAAACCATTATACCGTTGCTGGTTCGCACACTCTCCCACACCTTCTGTATGATGTCTTCGTATGACTTCAGCGCCGTTCGCTTCTTACTAGAGCCCGTGATGGAGAAGCGAGTGGTCGACGACGTACCGGCCTGCAAAAGCAACATACGTCACTTGTAGATCGCTTAAAAATACCACAAAATACGCAAGATGACAGTATTAAATATGTCGGGGAGACATTATTTTCTTCTTCTGCATCGGCCATGGTTTGTGGGCATAGGCGGGTAGATGTCGGTAGGATTAATAAGAGATAAAGATAGAAGATAGAAATACAAATCAACTAATTTAATATTACGAAACAAAGAAATCACTTTACTAAGTACAGCTATAGCTTAGGGCTACGGAACGCAAGACGGTTTCTACGACCACTCAGCTCGACCGATCAAACAAGACTGAAGACTGAGCTCCGACAATGTTGTCCGCTACATCGTAGACTCCGTCGAGCACCAACAGATGGCGCTGGCGTCCCGACTAATCAATTAAGTGTCTGTGTCCACCGGTGTCGTTCTTCATTTCCGACAAATATATAACTCATCTTCCTGCCCTCATCCCACTCTATGTGGGGTCGGCACATGATCCTTGGATCATGCTGTAAGAGTTTTGGCTAAGGTGTTTTATGACCGGCCGCCTGCCTGACGTCAACCCTCCTTGGGAATACTTGCTTATTGTATCTCATCATGTTGGAGGATACTATCCCTTAGTCGACTTTTACGACATGCTCGGGGAGAGAAGCAGCTGGACCCATTCTGTTTTTTCTTTACTCCCAGTCCAGCAGAGAAGTTTTAAATATAAAACTAAATCTATTAATATAGTCCTACTGAGACACAAATCAATTAGTAAATCGTTATTTTTGTCCTCGCAATACAGGTTTGGCTTAGTGTGAGGTTCGTTGTAAACTCTTTACCACAAATAATGACCTGTCAGCTTTTACATTTGTTCTGATTACTCTGTATTGAGTACAATTTTATTAATGTGTGTTTGCTGAAATAAATTTATTTTGTATTTTTTTTTACATGGATGGTGGGAGAAGGCTCAGGATAAGGATGTCTGGAAGTGTTTGGGGGAGACCTTTGCCCAGCAGTGGGACGAAATAGGTTAAAAAAAATCTACACTAATATTATAAGGAGGAAAGATTTTTAGTATTTTTGTATGTAACGAATAGGGTCCGAAACTACTGGACCGATTTCAAAAATTCTTTCACCAACAGAAATCTACATTATCAGGGACCAGTATAGGCTATGATATATTTTCTAAAAAATTAGGGATATGAAATTGCAATATTGTAACCCAAGGTAGAAAACCAAAATAATTTTTGGCGTGCGCTGCGAAAACTATTGATTATAGAACAAAATAATGTACAGTACACGACCTGGTTTGAACCGACGACCTTAGGTCACTACCAACAAGACCACCAGGGCTCTTAATCTTACTTATATTATAAAATTGAAAAGCTTTAGTTGCTTGAAATTACCGGCGTAAAGCTCAAAACGCAACGATAGCGCGTGCTAATTTTACCTGTGCTGCCATCTAGTTCGAAAGTTTGTGAGGATGTTTGGATGTTTGTGCCTCAATCACGCCTAAACGGCTGAACGGATCTGAACGAAGCTTGGAATATACATAGTACATGTACTGGATTAACATATAGGCTATTTTTTATCCGGGTACCACGCGAGCGAAGCCGCGGGTGGCAGCTAGTACATACATAAAACGTTATATAATGTCGTTAAAAAACTTGTACTTGAATATAAATGAATACTTACTCTATGTACAGGTGCACATACGCAATTCACCAGAACATTTAAGGCCGCTTTCTGCACCTCCGGCTCGGATACTATCTCACCGTCGGCCGCGCCTGCGGAACGATAAATAAATAACACCCAACAGTCACATACATAGTCCTGACCCCACACTAGGATCCCCTGTGTCGTGGGTATCAGAAACTACGAGTACCACAACACCCGGAAAAAATATCTGCAGAACATGCAAACATTTCTTCCGCAGCGGGAATCGAACCCGCGTCTCTGCCAAGCAATCGCCCGCCACGCCTCCGAGGCCAATAAATAGGAATAATCTTTCACACATCGACGATTTACTACTAAACTTTGGCTGACAATTTCACTTTTCATTGAACTTTTCTTAGTCAGTTCCGCACGTTTTGATCATGTCTTTCCTGCGGACAAGGCTGACTAAGCTGATGATGGAATAGGTGCTGGGCAAGCGTACTCCATCTTAATTCGTCCCGGGCACTACAGCGTCCCGTCTGTGAAGGTAAAAGTTGCCTCCTGACGCTGTATAAATCATCTACTATAGGACCTTCGTATAATGGTGGGCATCATCACAGGACGCTGTGAGCTGAATCACCATCTACTCAAAATAGGAGTAACGGACAGTAGCCTCTGTCGCGGATGCCTCCAGGAGGAAGAGACTGAGGAACATGTGACGCTACATTGCTCCGCAACAAATGAAATAAGACATAACTCAGGACTGCAGACGGTCATCGAGAATTGCATGGCATCACCATCGACCTCATCAACACCACCTACAGCCTCAACATCATCGAGGATACTGGAACGCTGCTGCCAACATCCCAAGGTCCTTCTCCGGTACAAGGAGTTGTGCTGGCTGGGGGAGGGTTAGCAGGGGGGATAATGCACAATACACCCCACCGCGGGACGTCAGTGCAGATCTTTATTCCCCTAACCTTAATTAGAATTAGAATCTACTATAGATGGTAAAAGGGCTTACTTACCCAGTACAATGTTAACCCCCGTGGTGGGATCGGCGTCCCGCATATCCACCTTCTCCGTCAGAAGTAGTTGAACGCGCGGCGCCACGCAGCACACAGATATCACATCCAACGCCGAACGAACAGTCTCCGATCTGTAATGGAATATAGCACTTATTGTGGAGGGAATATGGGATAATATGCTTTACAGTAAATAACATACGTCCATGCATACATATTATCACGCCGTATATATGGGGTGGGAAGAGCCACAAGTAAACATAAGAAAACTTGCAGCCACTTCTGATTTAAACTCCTAAGATAAGCAACTGAAGTTAAATAAATAAATAAGATAGATATGGTGAACCATGGTGACAGGTGATCAGCCCATCATATAGATGGTCCATCATGTTGAAGAGGATACTATCCTTAGTCGACTTTTACGACATGCTCGGGGAGAGAAGCAGCTGGACGCATTCTATGCTTTTTCTTCACTTCCATTGAAGTGATAAATTAAGACAATAAAACTTACAAATAACCCTAAGGTGGTCCATCATTTTGGAAGATACTAGTTATTATTATATACTTCTCTGCTGGACTGGGAGTAAAGAAAAAGCATAGAATGCGTCCAGCTGCTTTTCACCCCGAGCATGTCGTAAGAGTCGACTAAGGGATAGTATCCTCCAGCATGATGGACCATCTATATGTGCGATGGGCTGATCACCTGTCACCATGGTTCACCATATCGATCTTAGGAGTTTAAATCAGAAGTGGCTGCCTACAAGTAGAGAAAAGCAAGACGCTTTACAGTGAGATACGCGGCCTTGATGGCGTGGCGGGCGATTGCTCGGCAGAGACGCAAGAGGCGCGGGTTCGATTCCCGCTGCGGAAGAAATGTTTGCATGTTCTGCAAATATTTCTTCCGGGTCCGGGTGTTGTGGTACCAATGTACTCGTAGTTTCTGATACCCACGACACAGGGAATCCTAGTGTGGGGTCAGAACTATGTATGTGACTGTTGGGTGTTATTATATTATTATTATTATTATACACACATTATTTAAGTGTCATTTTTGTTACCTTCCATTGAAGTTCCATTCGTAAGCCAGTCCCACGACCTGCAGCAATAAGGCGACTCCACCTAACTCTACCAACTCGTCGACAGGCGCCCAGCGGGACCACGCTACGCTCTGAAGAAGCTCGATCTGTTCCTGTATCTCTTCCGGCGAGGATTTGGAAGCCTGTAAGAAGGAATAAAATGAATACTCCTGAATTTATCTTGTATTCTAAGAAAAAGCTTAATCTTTATTAACAGAAAGAATCTTAGTAATACGAATATAATTTACAAAATACAATAGAAACAGTCGGGCTATCTAAAGGCCGTTGCAAATGGCCTATATATGTATATCGTCACTGGAAAGGCAAATTTACGTAAGCGCCAATCGAGAAAAAGCCGTTTAAAGTTCATTTTTTTTTTCGTTTTTTAATCATAACTTTCTACCTAATTATCGAATTTTGATGACGTCAACGTAAGATTTCATTCTTTTTTCATTTTCTATGTCCAGCAATTCATATTATTGTATTTGGACTGCTATTTTACTGCTATAACTCAATATGCCTGTTTTGGGGCCATTTTGGCGCTTACGTAATTTTGCCTTTCCAGTGAATTCTACTGACGTTGACAAAGTTTTCAAATACCAAAAAAGATGTATAAGAGCAATGTTTCATCTTAAAGTAACAGATACTTGCAAACCTTTCTTTATTAAATATAAAATCTTATCTCTTCCCTCGCTGTATATTTTGGAAACGGTTATGTTTGTCAGACACAATCTAGACCTATTTTGTCGGCTGTCTGATGTTGTTCATCGTAATAGACGAGATGAATATAAAATTTGTGTCCGTAACTCTAAGACAACATTAATGCGCAAAAGCATCTTCAGTATGGCTCCATTCATCTACAATAAGTTACCTCTATCGTTGAGAGAATTACCAACTTCGTTGTTTCAGAGAAAGCTGAGAAACATATTGTATAATAAATGTTATTATACAATAAATGAATTTATGACTGATAATTCTTTTGACATATGCTCATAATATAGGTACTTAATTCTCATTGCTGACTTTGTAATTTATGACATTTGTATTAATTTTTATTTTTTGTGTTTGTTGTTTTTATTTTATTTTATTTTTATTTAGCTTTTTTTTTATTTTTTTGAAATTATTACAATTATTATTATTTTAATATTGTAAAATATAATTAATCATTGCACGCCCCATAAAGGGCAAATTACATTGAATCTCGATTATCTGTGACATCTTTTTGACATGTAATTATGCAATAAATATACTTTGACTTTGACTTTGACTTTGACTTTGAGTGACGATATGTATTCTAAGTAGAGTGAATGGTTACAAGATATTTTAATAGATTTCAATGCAAAAAAAATGAACCTTCAAAATGAAGACAGATTAATAAAAAAGATGTCTTAAGAGCTTGCTCAAGTCTGGTATGCCGGTATGATATCTCAAAATTAAGTTAAAAACCCATGTCTCAAAACTATTCGACATACAATTACAATTCCCTATTGAATGTGTTGATTGAAGAAAACATTCTTATTCCATTGTCTTTAGGGTTATTTGTAAGTTTTATAATGTCTTACTTTATCACTTCATCTATACTAATATTATAAAGCTGCAGAGTTTGTTTGTTTGTTTGTTTGTTTGTTTGTTTGAACGCGCTAATCTCTGGAACTACTGGTCCGATTTGAATGATTCTTTCAGTGTTGGGTAGTCCATTTATCGAGGAAGGCTATAGGCTATGTTTTATTTTTTTCAAAATTAGGGATCCGTAATAAAATTGCTATTTTGTAACACAAGGTGTAAAATCGAAAACCTATTTTTGCGTGCGCTGCAAAAACTATTGACAATAGAACAAAATGATGTACTACGGGTTTGTAGATCCCATTAAGACCTACAAAAAAGTCCGCGAGAACATACATCTAGCTATCATGGTTTAATCACAATAACCGATTTTGTGTTCAAAATAATTATTAAATCGTCTGAAGAAAAAAAACTACGTTAAGTATGTATCGTAATATTAATCTTTATCGAAATTAAGCATTATGTTATCAAGAGTATTTATGTAGAAGTAAAATACTTTTTGTTTCATCTCAATCGGGTATTTCGTTTAAAAGTTATCACGTGTGTAAGATGTTAAGAGTTGGTACCTATTAATGAGTTATGGGCCATAGAGTTTTTTTATCAACATAAAATCCTGTAATAATCTTTTTGAAATATATTTGTTGATGATTGTAAGTATAAGATCTTTGAAGAGTATAATAAATACATTTCTAAAATAACTCTGCTAAGGAAATCCACGCGCGCTTGATGCAAGCAAGACGAGACGCTGGCGGCGCGCCGGCGGGCGAGACGAGGAGGCCGCGCTTGCTGGCCGCCTGTGAGAAAAACGCGGGTGAAACCGCGGAGCACAGCTAGTTGAAAATAAAGAGAAAGCATAGAATGCTTCCAGCTGCTTCTAACCCCGAGCATGTCGTAAAAGTCGACTAAGGGATAGTATCCTCCAACATGATGGACTGATCACCTGTCACCATGGTTCACCATATCCATCTTAAGACTAAATCAGGAGTGGCTGCAAGTTTTCTTATTGACGGCCTCGGTGGCGTGGCGGGCGATTGTTCGGCAGAGACGCAAGAGGCGCGGGTTCGATTCCCGCTGCGGGAGAAATGTTTGCATGTTCTGCAAATATTTCTTCCGGGTCTGGGTGTTGTGGTAGCATGGTACTCGTAGTTCCTGATACCCACGACACAGGGAATCCTAGTGTGGGGTCAGGACTATGTATGTGACTGTTGGGTGTTATTTATTATATTATTTATTTATATCTACTTGTGGCTATGTCTATGTATGTACTTTATAAGGTGGTGGTTCGGGAACATTGTCTCCATGTTGCCTGGAGACCTGCGCGGCGCGCAACCGTAGATGAGCCTCTAGATACCTGTTGACACAATTATTATAGCTTTATTAAATCAGCAAGTATTCTCAAGGAGGGTTGACGTCAGGCAAGCGGCCGGTCATAAAACACCTCAGCCAAAATTCTTACAGCATGATCCAAGGATCATGTTGTGCCGACCCCACATAGAGTGGGATAAGGGCAGGAAGATAATGATCTGCTGGACTAGGACTAAGGAAAATAAGCACACGTCCAGCTGCTTCTCTCCCCGAGCATGTGTCTCTCCGTGTTTTCATCTTCCTATTTTGTGTAGGCGTGTAATCATTTGGATTCTGGACTTACGGGTAGTAGAAAACATAACACAAAAATCATCAAACTTACGACCTTAGAATTGGCTTCTAAAATTATTGTCTAACAGACAACAGTAGACAGATACAACACATCTTCATCCTGTAGGATTTATGACTGATTGATCTTTAAGCCTACTTCTCTGCTGGACTGGGAGTAAAGAAAAAACATAGAATACGCCCAGCTGCTTCTCTCCCCGAGCATGTCGTAAAAGTCGACTAAGGGATAGTATCCTCCAACATGATGAGATACAATAAGCATGTATTCCCAAGGAGGGTTGACGTCAGGCAGGCGGCCGGTCATAAAACACCTTAGCCAAAACTCTTACAGCGTGATCCAAGGATCATGCTGTGCCGACCCCACAGAGTGGGATGAGGGCAGGAAGATGATGATCTTTCAGCCTACTTCACTCTTCGAGCAATATAAATAAATGTTTTATAACAGCGCCATCTAGCGGCTCACCTGCGTAGCGCGACGCACACGTGTCGCACGATTTGTCGCGCGGCGCACGTCTCGTCGTCCGAGACGCGCGACTCTTCCTCGTCCGAGCCCAGTATCGGCAGTGTTGATATCACGTTGTACAGCTTCCGTAGTCCGTCCTGTGAGATGGATTGATTAGGTAAATACATACATTATTATCACGCCGTATCCCTAATAGGGTGGGCAGAGCCAAAATAATAAATAAATATTGAGGACATATCACACAGCACCATGACGGCCTCGGTGGCGTGGCGGGCGATTGCTCGGCAGAGACGCAAGAGGCGCGGGTTCGATTCCCGCTGCGGAAGAAATGCTTGCATGATCTGTAAATATTTCTTCCGGGTCTGGGTGTTGTGGTAGCATGGTACTCGTAGTTTCTGATACCTACGACACAGGGGATCCTAGTGTGGGGTCAGGACTATGTATGTGACTGTTGGGTGTTATTTATTTATTTATTATCTAACCCTAAACTAAGCAAAGCTTGTATTATGGGACCCAGATGGCTGATAGAATACTTATATACTTTTTTTGTAAATACATACTTATAATACATAATACTATAACACCCAGACCCGAAAGAAATATTTGCAGAACATGCAAACATTTCTCCCGCAGCAAGAATCGAACCCGCGCCTCTTGCGTCTCAGCCGAGCACTCGCCCGCCTCGCCACAGAGGTCGCCAACAAAGAAAACTTGCAGGCACTTCTGATTTAAACTCCTAAGATGGATATGGTGAAACTTGGTGACAGGTGATCAGCCCATCGCACATATAAGTGGTCCAAATAGGTGCTGGGCAAGCCTACTCCATGTTAATTCGTCCCAGGCACTACTGCGTCCCGTTAGTGAAGGTAAAAGTTGCCTCCTGACGCTGTATAAATCATCTACTATAGAAAAAAAGAAAGAAAGAAGAAAGAAACTTTATTTGGCCCACAAATACTCACAAAAAATCAATCAAATAAAAACACAGTTAAAACAAAAAAAATAATAACAAATTGTGAGCCAAAAAGGCAACCACTCAGCGTGTGCTGCAGGAGCCCGGAAGCAACTACAGCGCTGCTCTTCCGTGGCACCTTTCCTCAGAGCGCGTCACTGGCCAACACACGCTCTTCACACCCTTTACAATCCGTAATATTATGTTTACACTAGCTGTGCTCCGCGGTTTCACCCGCGTTTTTCTCGTTTCCGTGGAAATACCGAGATAAAATATTGCCTATAGGTATTATAGCCTCCCTCAATAAATGGACTATGGCCCATAACTCATTAATATGTACCAACTCTTAACATCTTACACACGTGATAACTTTTAAACGAAATATCCGATTGAGATGAAACAAAAAGTATTTTACTTCTACATAAATACTCTTGATAACATAATGCTTAATTTCGAAAAAGATTTATATTACGATACATATTTAACGTAGTTTTTTTTTCTTTACACGATTTAATAATTATTTTGAACACAAAATCGGTTATTGTGATTAAACCATGATAGCTAGATATATGTTCTCGCGGACTTTTTTGTAGGTCTTAATGGAATCTACAAACCCGTAGTACATCATTTTGTTCTATTGTCAATAGTTTTTGCAGCGCACGCAAAAATAGGTTTTCGATTTTACACCTTGTGTTACAAAATAGCAATTTTATTACGGATCCCTAATTTTGAAAAAAAAAACATAGCCTTCCTCGATAAATGGACTACCCAACACTGAAAGAATCATTCAAATCGGACCAGTAGTTCCAGAGATTAGCGCGTTCAAACAAACAAACAAACAAACAAACAAACTCTGCAGCTTTATAATATTAGTATAGATAATAATAACGATACTCAACAAACAAAACAAAAATTCTAAAAAAAATCAAAAATCGAAATCTAACAAAAACTAAAACTTAAAAGAAAGCAAAAATTTAAAGAAAACAAGGCAAAGATCGACCATAATCACGGCGAATCACATTGTAGACTTAAAATGTACTTTTTAACGTTGGGTTTTAAAACTGTATAATGTATAGATGGTAAAAGGCCTTTAAATGTTGTATAGATCTGGCTGACCTGATTGTCGAACTCCTCGAGGATAACTCTGAACTGGAAGGAGAGGCCAAAGAACATGGTGGCGTGACAACGTCCAGAGTCGTGCGAGCACTCCAACAGCCACAGTGCATATCTGGAAATCAACAATATCTACATACATACATATTATAACGCCCATAACAATTAATATTAAAATTAAAATATTTTTATTTCGGGAAAATAAATCCATATTTACATAAAATAAATTACAACTAAAACTAAAAACTAAACTTAACAAAAACTAAAAAATGGAGTAACAATGGAGTGGGCAGAGCCACAAGTAATGTTAAAGTTAGAGTCAAAGTCAGAAAAAAAAATATTCCATAAAATCACGGGGATCACTTGGACACGTCTTAAATCTATGCTTCTCTCCCCGAGCATGTCGTAAAAGTCGACTAAGGGATAGTATCCACCAACATGATGAGATACAATAAGCAAGTATTCCCAAGGAGGGTTGACGTCAGGCAGGCGGCCGGTCATAAAACAACTTAGCCAAAACTTTTACAGCATGATCCTTGGATCATGCTGTGCCGACCCCACATAGAGTGGGATGAGGGCAGGAAGATGATGATGATGATGATCACTTGGACACGTCTTAAATCTACGTTGCATTTACACCTGTTCGTAACGCGACCAAGCGTGGAAGATACAGGCAAGAAACCACGCTTGGCTATTTTCTTGTAAAATGATCCCTTTAGAATGATCATAAGAAAACTCTCAGCCACTCCTGATTTAGTCTAAAGATGGATATGGTGTCAGGTGATCAGCCCATCGCTCATGTAGATGGTCCATCATGTCGGAGAGAACGCTGTTCTGTAGTTCTCTTCTTGGCTGGTAGCCAAGGACAGTCAGCCAGTCCATCATGGAGAGGATACTATCCCTTAGTCGACTTTTACGACATGCTCGGGGAGAGAAGCAGCTGGACGCATTCTATGCTTTTTCTTTACTCCCAGTCCAGCGAAGAAGGCAGAGAAGGAATATAATGTGTATGTATTACTAGTTGTTGCCCGCGACTTCGTACGCATGTAGTACATTATTTTGTTCTATAATCAATAGTTTTCGCAGCGCACGCCAAAAACTATTTTGGGTTTTCTACCTTGGGTTACAATATTGCAATTTTCTTACGGATCCCTAATTTTTTTGAAAATTTATTATAGCCTATACTGGACCCTGATAATGTAGCTTTCTATTGGTGAAAGAATTTTTAAAATCGGCCCAGTAGTTTCGGAGCCTATTTGTTACAAACAAAAAAATATTTCCTCTTTATAATATTAGCATAGATAGATTGTGTTAAGTTTAGAGGCTCACTTGACTAGGTCCGCGAGGGTGTGCCTCGGCAGCAGGCAGACGCGCTCCATGGCGTCTTCGCAGTACGCCAGGTAGTACAGGCAGATGGAAACACCGGTCGCCGCAACTGACGGCCGAGGAACTTCCAGGAATTTCTGATAACAATATTATTACATATTTACATTTTATACGATAAGTAAGTACTTCTCTGCTGGACTGGCAGTAAAGAAAAAGCATAGAAAGCGTCCAGCTGCTTCTCTCCCCGAGCATGTCGTAAAAGTCGACTAAGGGATAGTATCCTCCAACATGATGGACCACTTATATGGGCGATGGGCTGATCACCTGTCACCATGGTTCACCATATCCATCTTAGGACTAAATCAGAAGTGGCTGCAAGTTTTCTTATGTTTACTTGTGGCTCTGCCCACCCCATTAGGGATGCGGGCGTGATAGTTTGTATGTACATTTTATATTTTGTTTGATGAACCTAAGAGCATGTAATGTCCAAATAAAAATAAATATTATCATTATCATATCACAAATATACACATTACCACTCCCTAATGGGGTGGTTAGAGCCACATGGGGTGGTCAATTATTAAACTATGTGTACGGTTTCACCATACATTTTGGTAATTTGCGCATGCGGCGATTTACTTTATATCGCACGCACTGCATTTTTATTTTATGTAGATTATTTTAATAACATTTTTCATTGAGTACGTGACCTACTCTCGCGCAAGAGACGCTACTAAGGAAAGATTAGCCACCTGACCTTGTAGTTAAACACTTAACAAATAAACTAAACTAACTTGTGTTTTACGTGCTCCTAAATTTAACTTTAAACTTTAACTGAACTGGCTAAAACTTGAGTAAACTTAGTGATGCGTTGGTGCTGTTGTTGTGTACATAAGTGCAACTATCCACTTTAACATCCTCACATGTAAGACATAGGGCGCTAACAGGACCCCTTAGCCCTTACACTATGAATTAAACTTTTTAACTTGGCGAGTCACTCAACTCTTGCTCATTCAGAGTCAGAATTAAACCCATTCAGACAACTCGGCACACAAATTCAGTGTTACAAACAGACAGAAGTTACCTGCAGGCCGCCCATGTTGATGAAGTCTATAGAGAACTTCTTGTGGCAGAGCAAAGCCGCCAGATACTTGAGGGCTTCGAAGGCGAGCCGCGAGTCACGTGACTCGCGCACGTTCAAATAACCGAGGATCAAGCCGAGGGCGTTCTGCTCAAACACGTGGGACAGGAACTGAAAATAAAATAAATAAATAGATATTTGTGGACATTTCACACAGCGCCATCTAGCTCCAAACTAAGCAAAGCTTGTACTATGGACACCAGATGGCTGATAGAATACTTATAAATATTATAATACACTAGCGGTCGCCCGCGGCTCCGCCCGCGTGGATGTCGGTTACCGCTGCAAAAAGCCTACCCAGGAAAGACACGGTCAGTCGCGAGGTCGGCTCCCTACGCAGCGGTCGTGCAGCAGAAATCGTAATATTTTAATTTCGCCATAACTTCAAAACCAAACGTCCAATTTTAATCATTCAAAGACCAAATATTATCTCCATAAACTGTTCTTAGTGATGAAATCATTTATTTTGATAAGGATTAATAGCATGAGTAAAATAAACGCGTTTAAATGTAGTCCAAAAAAAATTCAAGATTTTTAAATAAAAAAATGGTTGCTGTGCCTCACTCGACATAGATGGGTATAGTGTGTCGCGGACTTTTTTGTAGATATTTATAAGATCTACAATTAATTAGAACATTTTATGGTTCTATCTTTTATAGTTTAGGCAGCGTACGCAAAATAAGTAGCTTTTCTGGTTGATTTTTTACACCTTGTGTCCGAAAAACCCAAATATCTTACGGAACCCTATTTTTTTCCAAAATAAAATATAGCCTATGTTACTCGTGGATAATGTAGCTTTCGAATGGTGAAAGAATTTTTAAAATCGGTCCAGTAGTTTTTGAGCCTATTCAGTACAAACAAACAAACAAAGTTTTCCTCTTTATAATATTAGTGTAGATAATACTACAAGACCCAGACCCGGAAGAAATATTTACAAAACATACAAACATTTCTCCCGTAGCGGGAATGAAATGAAAATGAAAATTTTATTTTGCCAGAAGCATGAGTATGTACTTAGTTAATAAATAAATAGTTTCACACACTTCACCGTTAAATACAGCATGCACAAAAAAATAGGTTTAAATTGGAGAACAAAATTATCTAAGTATGTCAGCTAAAACATAAACTATTATATTTATTTATCGCCCATTCTTCTTTTCGATCCTCTCCATGCCAAGGTTGTCTGGAAGAAATTGCTCTTAGCAATAAGACCGCCGTTTATGTATATCTGTTTGTTTTTTCTAGTACCTAATTTTTTTGTTTTTTCTTGTTTTTTTTTGTTGTTATACATAATAAAGAGTTTATCTATCTATCTAAATATATCAACTCAATATAATTTTCCTAAATCAATAAATGACAATCGAATCGAACCCGTGCCTCTTGTGTCTCTGCCGAGCACTCGCCCGCCACGCCACCGAGGTCGTCAAAGACGTAAATGTATAGGTATATAACGGTAGCTTACCTCCTGATACTCTCCCATCGGCGTCAAATACCGCAGTATCAACATTTGTCGCGTCGCGTCTGTTGCGGGGTAGATTTGTATGTTGCCTGCGAAACACAAAGGTTCATGAAGCAGCTAAATAAATAAATATTTATGGACATTTCACACAGCGCCATCTAGCCTCAAACTAAGCAAAGCTTGTACTACGCACACCAGATGGCTGATACAATACTTATATACTTTTTTTTGTAAATACATTCATATAATACATATAATACTACAACACCCAGACCCGGAAGAAATATTTGCAAAACATACAAGCATTTCTCCCTGGCGGGAATCGAACCCGTGCCTCTTGCGTCTCAGCCGAGCACTCGCTCGCCAAGCCACCTAGGTCTCCAAAGCTGGTATACAGGTTGTATTTTTCAAGTGGGCGTGTATTTCCAAATCCGAAACTATGAGGAATAGCGAAAAGTACTCAAAAGAGTAAGTTTTCCGTATGTCATTACTTCCCAGAATTAATTATCATTTATTCCATTGGTGCAAGACCCGATTTAAACCCAAGACCTTAGAATCGGAAGGATGCTGTTACTAGAACGCCAGTGCTCTCAAACAAATAAACAAACAAACAAATCAATTTATTGACATAATAAAATGGTTACAATATAAATGAATCCTTAGGCTCCTGAACTAGTAAAAACTGTGTTTCAGGAGCCAACGGCTTCTCCCATGAGATAGGACAATTATTATTATGCCGACAATTTAACTTAAGTGTATAATATCTAAATGCATACAATACTTAAAAAAAAAGTATGAAAGGTAAAAAAAAAAATGAAAGGAAGAAAAAAAAAAGTAAAACATCTCTGCTACATTTTGTGTTTGTCTATGGAAAGGTTTGATTATATTATATGTTAATGTTATGTAAAAATTATTTGTGTAAATATCTCTCTCAATGATGATGATAAGTTACAACGGCTGAATTTAAATTAGCTGACTAAACTCACCAATGACGTAGGTCTCCATCTCCGCCCAGCTGGAGTTGGAGCTGGTCTCGAGGTGCAAGGGGGCGGGGGGCAGCGGCGGCCGCGGGGGAGGGGACATCATGCCGTAATGTTCCGGCGAGTTCGCTATAGCTACAACATAAAATTAAATTGTAAATCGCTATGTATGTATGTTAACTTCTCTGCTGGACTGGGTGCGTCCAGCTGCTTCTCTCCCCGAGCATGTCGTAAAAGTCGACTGAGGGATAGTACCCTCCAACATGATGAGATACAATAAGCAAGTATTCCCAAGGAGGGTTGACTTCAGGCAGGCGGCCGGTCATAAAACACCTTAGCCAAAACTCTTACACCATGATCCTGGATCATGCTGTGCCGACCCCACATAGAGTGGGATAAGGGCAGGAAGATGATGATGATGATGTATGTAAGTTCGTATGAGCTAGTGGCCAACTCTTGTGACGGAGTTTTTAGGCCATCGTCATGGCTCAACGACTTAAAAGCCGGGACCGAAAATTTAGCGTGTCCTCCGGAGCACGGAAGCGCTCAGCTCGTAGTGCCACTTGCGGTCACCCATCCCAGTTTGAATAACTCACAGTTGTAATTCTTGACTGGAGTCTCCGGGTCTTCGGGATGTGCTTCCACCACCATAGGCTCGCCCCCTCCACCCTCGTCCTTCATTCGATCTGAAACAACGCAACACTGCGTCAGGACGCTCGATTTGGCGTGAAGGCGCCGGCAAAGATCGGCACGGTACGCCAAGGGAAACTTCGGTATACCTAGTCCTCAGGCATGCCGAGGCGTCCTTAGACATGCCTAGGATGTCACGGACAACAACTAGTTCTATATTAAATAACACCCAACAGTCACATACATAGTCCTGACCCCACACTAGGATTCCCTGTGTCGTGGGTATCAGAAACTACGCGTACCATGCCACAACACCCAGACCCGGAAGAAATGTTTGCAGAACGTGCAAACATTTCTTCCGCAGCGGGAATCGAATCCGCGCCTCTTGCGTCTCCGCCGAGCAATCGTCCGCCACGCCACCGGGGCCGTATATACATTTATGTATATTCTACTATACTACTTCTCTGCTGGACTGGGAGTAAAGGAAAAACATAGAATGCGTCCAGCTGCTTCTCTCCCCGAGCATGTCGTAAAAGTCGACTAAGGGATAGTATCCTCCAACATGATGAGATACAATAAGCAAGTATTCCCAAGGAGGGTTGACGTCAGGCAGGCGGCCGGTCATAAAACACCTTAGCCAAAACTCTTACAGCATGATCCAAGGATCATGTGCCGACCCCACATAGAGTGGGATAAGGGCAGGAAGATGATGATGATATCTACGACACCGGTTGTGAACTAGTGACATTACTAGTATAGTTGAATACCTTTCTTTTCAATGGGTCCATTACATTTAATATCGCTAGGTCTCTTCTTCTCGAAACGTGCAAAATGGCGCGTCTGATTCGGCGGCGTAACCGCATTCTGTTTTGCCGCTGCCTGCAAGAATATAAAAAAAAAACCAGTCAATTGCGAGTCAAAGGGTTTCGTACCGCACACAAATATTTATTTTATGGAACCGCGGCTTCGCTCGCTTGGTACCCGGATAAAAAATAGCCTATATGTTAATCCAGTACATGTACTATGTATATTCCAAGTTTCATTCAAATCCGTTCAGCCGTTTAGGCGTGATTGAGGCACAAACATCCAAACTCACAAACTTTCGCATTTATATTATAAGTAAGATAAGTAAGATACATACATACATATCGTCGTAGTCGTAGAACAATGACGGATCTGCAATTTAGCTACTTTACAGTAAATCACTTTATGGCATATTTTGAATGGCTAGCTCTATCAACTTAAAAGGACATGTTGCTATATTAAAAAAAAATGTTATTATTTAACAGTTTACGATATTAAAAGTCTGTTAGGTAATGCACATAATATTTCGTCACAGTAGCTAAATTGCAGATCCGTCATTGTTCTACGGCTACGACGATATTATCACGCCTGTATCCCTAATGGGCTGGGCAGAGCCACAAGTAAACATAATAAAACTTGCAGCCACTTCGTGCGAACAGTACTTGGACGGGTGACCGCTATTTTTGCACTCCATATTTGTTATCATGTTCAAATTCTGAAAATCATATTCAATGCGAACGAAGTCGGGCAACACCTAGTCTTGAATTATGTTCCATTCTCAATATCTTACCTTATCTTGAATATGTTGCATTCTTAAATTGTGTAGCCTCCTGAGCATAAGCGGTACCATCATTCCATTTAGTTCTCTGCAAAGAAGAAAAATATGTTGATCACCAGCCAATTTCATGAATTTTGAGTTGTTGTGTACATTTCGTAACGAATGGAGATATATATAAAAAGTTACGCGTGTATTTAAATGTTAATTTAGTTGTACATTCATTTAGTTTTAGTCTTGGTTACCTTGAAGAAATCGCATCAAGCGATAAGGCCTCCCTTTGCCAGCAATTGTTAGGTTTTTGTTTGCAATTAAACTTTTTCATTTCATACATACATAAATATTATCACGCCCGTATCCCTAATGGGGTGGGCAGAGCCACAAGTAAACATAAGAAAACTTGCAGCCACTCCGGATTCAAAGTCCCAAGATGAATATGGTGAACCATTGTGACAGGTGATCAGCCCATCGCCCATATAGATGGTCCATCATTTGGAGAGTTTTTCATTTCATCTCATAACGTGTAACAATTGAATTTCACCTGAAGTTGGTGGCGATCTCGTGGACCTCCATGGCGGCTGCCAGCAGGCCTGTGGCGTAGCAGCATAGCGGCTCCGTGGCGCTCCGAGCCCAGTTCACCAGCCGCTGGATCAAAGTATCGTTGTCCTGCACAAAAACAAAACAATCATAATACATGCATACATAATAACAATAATAAAATCTTTATTTATTTTCTCTCGCATAGGTTTGTTTATGCAGTAGTAAGATTTAAATTAATGTAACAGAAATTTAAGCAAAACCTGTTTTGTGAGAGACTGGTGCCTGTGGTAGGTTTGACACCTTTGTTACAGGTCACCAGTGCCTCACTCCGCGGATAGTGCAAAACAGTCACAACATACATAATTATTATCACAACCTGAACCTGTCGCAACCTGAAATTTTGCAGGAGGTCACTAATAATAGAATATCCCCCAAATACTCAAACGCATCTCAAAGTTGAGCACGTTTCAAATGACGATTTTTTGACAGATTTTCATCAGAAACTGTCAAAAAACCGTGAGTTGAGACGTGCTCAACTCTGAGTCGCGTTTGTGGTACCATGGTACTCGTAGTTTCTGATACCCACGACACAGGGAATCCTAGTGTGGGGTCAGGACTATGTATGTGACTGTTGGGTGTTATTTATATTATTATATTTTTATTTATAGCCAACACAACAGCAGCTGCTAGCGGCGACATCTAACATCCGGGTGTTCAATCTGTTCAGCGGAACTGAAGAGAACTCTTACCAAGTGCACGAGTCTTACATCTATCATGTATCTGTCATCTATGTGACTGTGCAATGCTGATACTAAATATAATACAGAATGTTATCATCTGTGTCATCTATACGTCATTACATAGCTGTCATTATACGTCAATTACATAGCTATCATTTGCGTTTTGTTATTCCAAGTCTGATTCTTTATTTCAGATTTTTTTTTTTCAGATTTTTTTTTTCGGGATAAAAAGTATCTTATGTCCGTCTCCTGGCTCTAAGCTACCTCCCTACCAATTTTCACCCAAATCTGTTCTGCCGTTCTTGAGTTATAAGTGGTGTAACTAACACGACTTTCTTTTATATATATAGATTTATAATATTTTTTTTACCTGGAAGACGACACTCATCTCAAGTCCTGGCATGAGGTCAAGAGTGAGTCGACACGCGGCTACGTTCAGCTTGTACACGTCACGGCCTGTTATGTTCTGGCGAGAGTAGTAAGTATCCCGTACGTAGTCATTCACTAGCTAGAAATAAACATTATCTTGCATCATCTTCCTGCCCTTATCCCACTCTATGTGGGGTCGGCACATGATCCTTGGATCATGCTGTAACCCCCGAATACTCAAACGCATCTCAAAGTTAAGCACGTTATTTTGACAGATTTTCATCAGAAATTGTCAAAAAATTGTGAGTTGAAACGTGCTCAACTCTAAGTCGCGTTTGAGTATTCGGGGGTAAGAGTTTTATGACCGGCCGCCTGCCTGACGTCAACCCTCCTTGGGAATACTTGCTTATTGTATCTCATCATGTTGGTGGATACTATCCCTTAGTCGACTTTTACCACATGCTCGGGGAGATGAGCAGCTGGACGCATTCTATGTTTTTTCTTTACTCCCAGCCCAGTAGAGAAGTAATAAACATTATCTTACTTCTTACTTATATTATAAATGCGAAAGTTTGTGAGGATGTTTGGATGTTTGTGCCTCAATCACGCCTAAACGGCTGAAAGGATTTGAATGAAACTTGGAATGTACATAGTACATGTACTGGTTTAACATACAGGCTATTCTTTAACCGGGTACCACGCGAGCGAAGTACATCACTGCCGAGTAATATTGGGAATGACGAGGCATAGCCGAGTCCTTCCCAAGTGATTTTTTATCAAGCGACAGCAGAGTCCCTTTTCACTAAACGAGGCCGTTAATTGCTATTTCGGCCAAGACTTGCATAGTACTTTTTCTCTAATAATTATCTATCAATAATTGATTTTTCTTTCACTTCCTCCGAAATAGCTTCATCATTAATTTATTTTGTTTAGTTAATTTTATTTTTTATTGTTTCTAATTTAAGTTTGAATATTTTTGTAATTTTTTACTGATATGGATCTATCTGAAAAAAATGAGTTAATAAAATAATAATAGTAAATTAAAAAAAAGAAAACATTACCGTCAATCGGCTCTTCTCTGTACTATGAAAAAAAAACACACCAGCAATTTGCAACCCGACAATATTGGGAATTGAAAATTAGAAAAAAGGTACTATGCAAGTCAGTTACAAATATTGTAACTACATGACCCTTTGGGACAGCAAGGGCATTTGCAGAACGAGGGAATACCTCTTATTTTCCTTAATAATGTAGTTGCAGCGTTAAAGACAGTCTCAGAATCCTTCATGAAGTTCCGAGTCTCCACTTCTAAGGCTAATTCTAGATGATATTACCAACTTTAATCATAAAGTTGTCCATGACAATACAAACGTCAGTCATGAAGTTGTCCATGATGGTACCAACCTTAGTCATAAAGTTGTCCTTCTTGAACATGACTTTGAGTGCATGTCCCAATGCACACTCTGGGTCTGTTCGTGACGGATGCCGCTCATCGAATGGATCTGGGTCCTTCTTCATGAAATTCTCTGTCTCCGCTTCTATTATCTCTGCTATCCTGGAACCATAAATAATACATAATAATATTATGTCTGTTTCACATAGGGTGAAACTCGTGAGTTTAGTGTACTCATGACACGGCATTTCTTCAAAATGTCACTATTCCTAATGAATTTGAATGAATAGTAGGGGAACCAAGATGTGCACTGATGTCCCGCGGTGGGGTGTATTGTGCATTATCCCCCCCGCTAACCCTCCCCCAGCCAGCCCAACTCCTTGAAGTACCGGTGAAGGAGGTTGGGATGTTGGCAGCAGTGTTCAGGTATCCTCATTGGTGTTGTTGAGGCCATTGTTGTTGCCGACGACGTTAATGATGATGGTGCCTGACATTGCTCAATGACCGTCTGCAGTCCCGAGCTCTGTCTTATTTCGTTTGTATACTATGTATGTCTAAGTTTCATTTAAATCCATTCTGAATCTTAGCATACAAGAGAAGTCTAAGAGATTTATTTATGCAATAAAGAATATGAATCACATAATCTTATGCTATTATTTAATATATAATATGCAGGCAGAGGTTGGTGGTACTCAGTTTCTGACACCCACAATACAAGGAATAACAATGTGGGTTCAGAATTGTACCTGGTAAGTAACTGAAGCGCTCGTGGCATAGCTTGCTTAGACATTCTTTATTGTTCATTTAAGTTAAGTAACATTGTGTGCAGTCACAATTTAGATGGGCGACCGCAAGTGGCATTACAAGCTGAGCGCTTCCGTGCTACAGAGGACACGTTAAATTGTCGGTTTTTAAGTTGTTTAGCCATGACGGAGGCCTTCAGGTGGTCTAAAAACTCCATTACAAGAGTTGGCCACTAGCTCATACGAACTTACTTTTAACTGTTGGGTGTTCCTCCAAATATTTCCTACTCAATTTCAGGAGTATGTTGACTTTTGTGTTCTTTATATGTATGAGGTGTAGTAGTGTAGGTATTGTCTAAGAGGAATTGGCTAGTAATATGATATTGGTGAGAAAGTCATGTTACCGTCAAATCAGCAAACTTTATTGAAACTTGGTACCTACCACAGTTATGATTTCACACACATGCAAATTCAATGTGCTGATTTTGACGTTTTGCAAAATCATAACAATAAGGAATCACCTTGTTAGAGTCGGCATAGGATCGTAATTTGGTGATGTGTGTTGCTCCTCCCATTGTCGTAAGAGCTCAGTCACCTCCTGAGCCGGCGGCGAATCCATTTACAAATATTTGTAACAGAAATCACGAATTTACTGAATATAACCTCACCAACTAAAGTTTGGTGTCATTTGACTAAGACACTGGAAAAGTTTTATAAATATATTCTATTTACAGCTAATGCGTAAATCTGTACAATTATAGGATAATTACAATTAATTACACAATAAAATCGCAAAATTCAAACTATGTATTGTCTTTCTGTTCCGAACCGCACACTTGACTTGATCTCTTTCGACTTTTTTAAATTTGTGATACCATTATTTACTAAAATTTTTAACCGTTTTTTTTTATTTCATAGAAAATATTATCCCTACTTTTACTAATAGTTGGCCAATTTTGGTTTAATAAATATTTAGGAACTTATAGATATTAAAAACTCCGTGCAAGAAAACCGGATAATATTTTTGAACAATATTCTAAACGCTCTCGCAGAGGCAAATCATACATAATAACTCCCGTTATAAACGTAAACTATCAGGTTATGGCAGCATTCTTTACAAATATCCATAGACAAAGGAAGGTTCATTTATGTTCATTTCGTTTGGTAACTGAGAGGATGACCACCTTTTTTACTCTCAAAAACACCATGCGTATGTCATTCCAAATGTTTATAAAATAAATTAGGACTGTGTTTATTTGCAATTACATGCATGTCACAATATTTGAAAAAATTCTGAGGAAAAAATACATAAACAAAGCTATTGTGGTTAAGTACATGGTGACCATGGTGTACATGTGTACAGATTCCGAATGTGCATAACTCTATGTATGACACATTCTTTCTATGAAATTGTCTCGGGCTTCGAAAGAATGTAGCCTTAGTGTTGCCATAGTCTCGAAAAACAGCAAATAAGGCGTATGCGTTTGCTTTGATGATCGTAGACATACTGCGCGTAAGAGAAAATAATCAATCTCTCATGCCGCTCCAGACTCTCCACGAGGCTATCAACCACACTCTCGCGCTCACTCACTTGGTTTTTAACTTAGCGCGTTTTTTGACGGAGTGAGTTACGATTTATCATGACGGAGTGGAGTAACGATTTGTGTACTACTTTTATGGAATTATATCAAACTAGCTGCCACCCGCGGCTTCGCTCGTGTGGTACCCGGATAAAAAATAGACTATAATGTATGTTAATCCAGCACAATGTAGGTACTATGTGTATTCTAAGTTTCATTCAAATCTGTTCAGCCGTTTAGCGTGAAAGAGTAACAAACATCCATACTTACAAACTGTCGCGTTTCTTAACTCGCCAAGGGGGCATCAGGAATAACTAAATATCGATTATTAATATCTGAGTACCTTGAGATCATCCACACTAAAGTAGCGAAAGTTTTCTTATATTTAATTTAAATTGGTATGTACATAAAAAGAATTTCAAACTTTTAACGTATGTTGGACAACATTGAAACATGAACAGGCCTAAAAGGCTTCAGGATGGTAAATTTAGTTTTTCAGGAATTGCAATATTAAAAGGTGAAAACTAAAATAAATCATCAATTATACCAATAAGAAAAATTATGTTTCATCTCGTTTTGGACTATTTTGAGCCAGCCGGTTCGAACGGATCGGAACTTTTCCTGGCTGCTTGCTGGAAACACTGTCAAGCGCAGCGCACGTTCAATCAATTTTTTTTTGTTTTCTAAGAGCAACCTAAACAGTTTTGTTTTGTGTTGTGTTGTGATTGTTTGAAACTTTAGAAACGGGACAGGAAACAATAAATGACTGCACTAAACGGCACAGAAGTTTCACGGAGCAGTTTAGGAAGCCATGACCGCAAGCTTCGATATCGAGCGTTGCTGGAAGACTTGTCTACTTTAGGTGAGAAAAAAATAAATTAGTTCGGCCTACGGACCACCGGCTACTAAATTATTCTACAAAAGTCAGACCAGTCATCCTTTACTATAACTCCTTGAAAACTAGGTCGTAGAATACAAAGTACTGCAATTATTATTATTATTATTATTATTATTATTTTCTTATTTTTTTTGGGGACCTTTGTCGCAACGCGACCATGTCGGTCCCATTGGGATCTCTAAGATGTTTATTCCCCAATCAACCTACATGCAGTCTGGTACAGCCTGACAGCTACATCAGATGTTGCGCAGCTAACACGCTCTGTATCAGACCCACGTCCAGCCAGTTAATTCCAAATGAAACATGAATTATTTATTTTACGGCGGTTAGAATACCGCAGGAACTCGCTAAACTAACTTTGTTACTTGTTACACCAGCCATTATTATGAATACTTACTATAACATCTAAACAAAATAAAAAAAAAGTTACTTTCACCCGTGCGCGATTCGGTTCGGCCTTTCAGAGGATGAAGCGGGCAACAATGTGGAGCGTATGGAGAAGACAGCGGAGGCCGTTCGGGAAGCACAGGCCTTGCTGGCCGAAGGAGGAGTCGAAGAGAGGGTCAAACATCCAGGTATATGATTAATCCACTGCTGGTCTAGTTGGTAGTGACCCCTATTCTGTGTTCATAATAATGTTAAAATGTACTACAGGCGAGGGCTACCTGGACTCCCGGGTACTCCGTGCCACATCTGACCTTGCCGTTAGATGCTCGGAGGCAGTCAGCAGTAATGCTAACACATACGACAGGCACGAGCTGGCCAGCCATATTGTAAGAACATTTTCCCCTTACTACTACATACATACATACATAATTATCACACCCATATCTCTAATAGGAAAGACATGTAAAGAAAGAAAGAAAGAAAGAAAGAAAGAAAGAAAGAAATGATTTTATTTGACAGACACAAACAACACAGAACAGGAGAATAAAAGGTAATAAATTAAAAGTAAAAGAAAACGAACAAGGAATATTTGTCAAAAAATACTTAAAAATACGAGGAAAACCATGAATCATGAACATGTCTTTCCTGTAAACAAAGCCGACTAAGCTGATGATGGAATAGGTGCTGGGCTAGGACACAGGGGACATGACCCCCCCTCTTCCCCCCCAAAATCGTACACGTCAAATTGAAAAACCAAAATTTCAGGTTGCGACCGCGCCTGGTTTAAGATGTATTATGTTTCCAGCGTGAGAACCCAGAGTTCTGGGAGCTGATGTTCCCTCGCGAGGTGCCTACATTCGCTTACACATTTGGCACGTTTGCCGAGTCTGCGCCGGTGCAGCGGGCGCGCCACCCGCGCCAGCGCGTCGACAGACAGGCGGCCGCTCTTAGGGCTCCCGAGAGTGTCGACAAGTACGTCCAAATATCCTACTAATATACAATCATAATCTTCCTGCCCTTATCTCACTATGTGGGGTCGGCACAGCATGTTCCTTGGATCATGCTGTGAGTTTTGGCTAAGGTGTTTAATGACCGGCCTGCCTGACGTCAACCCTCCTTCGGAATACTCGATACCCTACTAATCTATACTCATATTATAAAGAGGAAAGATTTTTGTTTTTAACGAATAGGCTCCGAAACTACTGGACCGATTTCAAAAATTCTTTCACCAATAGTAAGCTACATTACCAGGGACCAGTGTGGGCTATAATATATTTTCAAAAAAATTAAGGATCAGTAAGAAAATTTAAATATTGTAACCCAAAATAGATTTTGGCGGTCGGCTCCGAAACTACTGGACCGATTTCAAAAATTCTTAAGGAAGGAAGGATATCCATATTATGTAGAAATATCATTCTATAGATCAAGTCCACGATGGTGTATGTCTATCCCCGTGCGAAGCCGGGGCGGGACGCTAGTATATTATCATATACTAGCTATAAGCTACTAGGTATAAGTTACCTCAAAACAGTTACCTGGAGCCTAGCCTGTTTTAGCATGCAAACAAAGCAACAACTTATATAAAATCATCATCCCCTTTTCAGGTTGGAGAAAGTCGAAGAAGGCAGTGAGATGGTGAGCCGAGTCCACCGGTTCATCACCAAGACTCACCGGACTAGGGGAGCCCCCCTCAGCTACTTCCACGTCGTGCTGGACCCCGATAGCTTCAGCCGCTCCGTTGAGAACATATACAATGTGTCCTTCCTGGTGCGGGATGCCATGCTGAAGGTAGACTTAGGTAAACAATCATACTCCTTGATCATGAATACATATCGTCACTGGAAAGGCAAATTTACGTAAGCGCCAATCGAGATAAAGCCGTTTGAAGTTCATTTTTTTCGTTTTTTTAATCATAACTTTCTACCTAATTATCGAATTTTGATGACGTCAACGTAAGATTTCATTCTTTTTTCATTTTCTATGTCCAGCAATTCATATTATTGTATTTGGACTGCTATTTTAGGATAATAACTCAATATGCCTATTTGGCGCCATTTTGGCGCTTACGTAATTTTGCCTTTCCAGTGACGATATATTATCACACCCTTATGGGGTGTTATGGGGTGGGCAAAGCCATAAAACTTCCACTCCTGATTCAAAATCCCAAGATGGATATGGTGAACCATGGTGACAGGTGATCAGCCCATCACCCATATAAATGGTCCGTCATGTTGGAGAGGATACCTTTAGTCGCTGCTAGCTGGACGCATACTATGTTCTTTCTTTGCTCCCAGTCCAGCAGAGAATAAATAAGTAAATATTTGTGGACATTTCACACAGCGCCATCTAGCCCCAAACTAAGCAAAGCTTGTAACTATGGGAACCAGATGGCTGATAGAATACTTATAAAACAGAATTACAACACCCAGACCCAGAAGAAATATTTGCAGCAACATACAAACATTTCTCCCGTAGCGGGAATCGAACCCGCGCCTCTTGCGTCTCAGCCGAGCACTCGCCCGCCACAGAAGTATAGTTACATAGCGTAGTACAGTTAAAAAACCCTTCTAGACCCTGAAACGGAGCTGCCCTTCATCACGCCGATCCCACAGCAGCCGGAGGGCAGGGACATCGCTGAGGAGAACCAGTTCATAGTCTCCCTCGACATGGCCAGGTGGCGGGTCAGTATAGATCACTCCGAAGACCAGCGGTGGCCAGGCCCTGCATTCGGATCCTAACGTTGCTGGTTCAAATCAATGCACCTAATGGAGTTTACTGTTCGGATTTCTGTGCGTTAAAGTACTCTCTAACGGTGAAGGAAAACATCGTGAGGAAACCGGTATGTCGTAGTCATAGAGTTCGAAAATATATAGCACGTGCATGAAAAAAAATTCTAAAAGTTTTTATTTTGGAACAAAAACATTAGAGGTACATAAAACAAATGAAACATTGACAACTGCAAAAGTAAAAACTGTGTAGCAGAGTCAGCGCCCGCCTCCAGAACAAGATCAGTGTTCCAAAGAATGATCTAAAATACTTATTTAATGTAATAATAATAATATAATAAGTGCATGAAAGAAGCATTTGAGGAGTACTTTAAATCCGTTCACTACACTAGTTCGAAAGAACTAGATTAGATAAATTACACCCAACAGTTACATAACGTTGTACCACAAATATTGTTAGACTTGGTAAACTTTGTGCTTTGTATGAAAACTGGGATTCGAACCTACTCCTTCTTCGTCTCAGCCTCAGCGAGGGGGACTCGCTTATATGAAAAGTTAAATAATTTAACATTTTAAATTCAAATATATAATTTTCTTTCAGGAGCTGATACAAGCGTTTGACATCCGCAAGCCATTGATGGTGCTCAAGAGGCATTGAATCCAAACAACTGAATTTGATCATTTAATTAGTAGGTTTATCTTTAAAGCAGTCCACTGCCTTCCCCTAAAGAGCGGCATTTCGCCATATCTTCAGATCGTGACTCCAGCTAGCCGGAGGGCGTCCTACATTGTTTGTTGAGTCGCGGTCTTCACTCAACAACTCGATCACCTCAGCGGTTGTCGGTGCCTCGGTAGATATGACCAGCCCTACACTTTGCTAATTCTCTGAGCTATGTCAATGACTTTGGTTCTGTCTCTGAAACTCCCGAGCTACTGTATATTGATAAGGAATAATCTGTGATTTTGAAATAAATAGCAATAAATGTTGATTTTTTACCTACTTGTTTTGTTATTTACCCCAAGGTCCAAGCCATAAATGAATATTTGACCCATGACTGAAGGCCGTCTCGTAGCTATAATATACGGTGTTTTTTTTACTGAAACCAGAAGTGCTACAGAAAAATGGTTTTAGGAAACATCTGCTCCTTTTTTGTGAAAGCAATTTTGGCATAGTAATTTATTGGCTAAGTGCGAGTTGGCCATGGAAATTTCTTGATTGCTACTTGACGCTAGATGGCACTAGTTGTACTATAAAAAATATGGTTTTCGTTTTATTCAAATAAAACACATCAAAGCCTTGAATAATACAATTTATTTCATTAATACCATAAATAGATAATAATATGTTCGAATTATCACATTTCTTTTGTTCATTCGCCGAAATATTTCAAATTGATTTTATGAAATTAATTACAGCAAAATTATATAAAAACACGCAAAAAATCAGGAGTAAAAACTATTCCGTAAATTAAATATACTTTATAATGTAAAATTAAGAAAAAGTATAGTTTAGAAATAAATAGAGAGCTAGGTTCTACATAATGTAGAAAAAGACCTACCATATTTTTGAAATCATTGATATTTAATATTGTAAACTAGCTATATAATTCTAGTATACTAGTATGTACTTAGGTAAGTAAAATAATATGATGTAGTAGTATTACATAATACTAGGTCACACATAAAAAAAATTAAAAGTAGGATAGGTATGCAGGTGGTACATCGTGCAAAGAAAACCAGCGGGAAAAGTTTAAACGTACAGTGTTGCCCACAAAAAAATCCTATTGGTGTTTATGGAAAATAGTAATAATAAATATGTACATAAAACAGTTGACAAATACTTTCGTGAGCAAATAAACCACGTTTAAACTTTTTCCCACGGATTTATTACATGACGCGATCTATACGCAAGAAAAATTTCTGTGCGCTCGAGTGTTTCCACACTATACTCACTAGAGACTGGTAAACAAAATATGTCTACGAAGGGTCTAGCTCCGAATGCTCAAGCAACTGGAATACTCAATATAAGTAACCAAGGGCCATATCAATATCACACTGGCAATTTGCAAGTGAGTTCGAAGGGAGCATGTTGCGAATAGCGCGCGTCGACGCTTTTTTATATAATTATGTCACCATAAAAAGGTACCTAAACACCGTTAGATTGTCATCTATCTCGCGAGATTGTAAACTGTCTAACATACTGGTCTAAACTGGCGCTTCGGCGGTCGCTGCCACAGCACGCTCTGCTCGCTCACCTCGCGCGTAATTTTTCACTACCTAACCTAACCTACTAATTTTGATCTAAGCAGATGTTCGACAGTTTACAATCACGTGAGATTATAATTTAACGTTATTTATAATTTTACGGCGACATTTATGCACACGGCGACACACGCTGCGTGACCGCGTCGTCTTCACAGCAGGGTCTCCGCGTGTTCGACGCGCGCTCTTTGCGAACTAACCTCACTTTGAACTCGTTCGACAATCGCCGGTGTGATAAGACCCCAAGAAATAGCAAGTCCTAAATTATTTTCACTACAGTCCCTAGCGACGTAGACTTTAGGTAAACTAATTTAAAATCACGGTTTTTTGACAGTTTTTGATGAACATCTGTCAAAAACTTGTCACTTGAGACGTGCTCAACTCTGAGTCGCGTTTGAGTATTCGGGGGATAGATTCTTTGATCAAAATTCAGGAAATCAGAAAATGTAAGTTAGGTTGGTTTGGAAAAATATCGAGACAAGATGGCTTCCATTCCTACTTAGTTTGCAATTTTATTTTTAACAATAAAAATAATAATATTATAGTTATCTAGTAGTTATTATGTACAAGTTAAGGACTAGTAGACTATAATGGCACTTTTAACCCAAAGCAAGTCTTTTTTTATAATAAAAACTAAATGTTAGTTCCGTAAATCTAACTAGATGGAGTCACTCGATTCCATGATCGAAAACAGAATAAAACTGACTATTGCGAAAGAACCACGGATGGAAAAGCTTTGTAGAAAAAATGAACAAAATGATAGAGATCTCTTGAGTATTTTTTCCTCTATATTGTTTTTTTCTTTTTCAGTTTACACGTAAGTACATAGGTTTTGGTAGGCGCAACTACGATTTATTTTCTCTACCTTAATTTACCTACTTTGCAAATAAAATTGATAGGTATCTACTTAGACTAACTTTTATAGATGCAAAAATTAATTAATATACGTAATACCTCATTCATTACAATTTCGCAGCCGCAGGCGACAAGATTTGCCTACTGCAATTATATTTCTAATATAATGATAATATTTTATACAAAAGTAAATATTTTCAATTCAGACTTGAAACTTATCCAATCTAATTATTGTCTATATTTATTTATTTTATAAAATTATGCGGATGTTTCAAATCCTTGACTAAAAAAAAAGCCAAATTTAATTTTCCAAAAATGATACATTTTGAAAAATTTCTATTCAATACAAGCACTCATTCTTACTTTTTTAAAGGTACCTATATTTATTTACAATATTTACATAAACATTCTTAAAGATCTTTAGTTCCACACGGCTTCCTAGATGGCACTTTACCGGACTCTTTTGATACTTAATGAATCCAGTTGTAATAGCGCCATCTATTAGGTCACTGTGACAAATTATTTTTTAAAAAATGGTTCTTGTAATATATCGTACCGCTGTCTTATTTTGCAAGTAAGTCGCTGTTATTCAATATCTTGCTTATATTATAAATGCGAAAGTTTCTGAGGATGTTTGGACCCCTAAAATGAACTGAATCCAAAGTCCATAAATACCTGAAGTATCTAAGGAACAACGGCCTGACATGATTATAGGTAGGTACTTAGACGACAGCGACAGAGTTGCAAAATAAGGCAGTGGTAAGTAACCTCAACGTTTTTCTCAATATATTTACAATTGTGTGGCAAGATTTCAAGGCATTTGATTTGCCTATACATTATTTAATAAAAACATAATTATGTAACGTATTATTTTAGTTTTGTTGTACTCGTCTATTTTTTATACATACATATTATCACGCCCGTACCCTTAATGGGGTGGGCAGAGCCACAAGTACCCAATCTTAAGAAAACTTGTAGCCACTCCTGATACCAAGGTCCCATGATGGATATGGTGAACCATGGCGACAGGTGATCTAGGAATAAATTCTTGAAAATCGCCAAAAAGTCACCAAAATGTTCAATTTCCATTGTTTTTCTTGAAAAGGAGTTGTTTTGTCATTTGTAGTCTTGAAAGTCATTTGGTAACTTAAAATAAAAATATCACCAAAATGACAAAAAGACTACGAAATTAAAAATAAAAATCAATGGAAATGGACCATTTTGTTGACTTTTTATCACTCAGTGATCTTCAAAAATTGATATCCAGTATTTTTACCTAGGTACCCATTTTCGCAACGAATGCGCTATTGTTGCAATTTGTGAAATATTTCCATGATTCGACCGAAACCCTTCCTCAAATTATAATACCTAGTAACTAGGATTGCAACTTCTATGGCTTTTATTAAATCACTATAAACAACAAAACACACAAATAGATTTATCAGTGCACAAATTCGTTAACTCCACCGCCATGATGGTGGAATTGTTGCGTGTTATCAACTATTACACTTGTGTAGGCGCCCTCTTCAGGGCTCGGCGCCATCTTGCCGAAAGTCCCGCCAAAACTCTCAATCGGCCGGCCATTTTGATTCTGCTGATTTTGACCATAGAACGAAATTAAATTCGTGTAATTATATTGATTTGTATCTGATCCCTCGACAGATGAACAAGACGAGGAGCTAGCTGAGAACGGCCGCTGTGTCTGGGGGTAGACGTAGTTTTGGGAAATATCTGGTTCAGGATAGTTTTCGTAGAAGAGTTCTTGGTAATTGTTTTGTTGGTAGTCCTCTTGCGTTTCGTATGTTGGTATTAATGGGAGGGAGTATTCGGGGTATGTGTAGCTTCCTGCAAAAAAAATGTGGAAATTAATAAGTGTACAAGTACAGTTGACGACCTTGGTGGCGAGGCGGGCGAGTGCTCGGCTGAGACGCAAGAGGCGCGGGTTCGATTCCCGCTACGGGAGAAATGTTTGTATGTTCTGCAAATATTTCTTCCTGGTCTGGGTGTTGTATTATAAGTATGTATTTACAAAAAAAAAACAGTATAATATAAGTATTCTGTCAGCCATCTGGTTCCCATAGTAAGTACCTACAATGGGAATTAAAAACATTTTTTTTAAGGAATATTCTTTAAAATCTTTCTTTAAAGGAATATTCCTCAATAGGGATGTCAAAAGAGTTTTTCATTGATGTCTTACCTGTGGAGTCGCCGTTGAACTCGCTCTCGTTGTGTTGTATTTTGTCGTGCGGGGGCTCCGCGTGGATCTTCGGCGGGCCTTGCTCCATGTTCAGGATAAGATGTTTCTCTTCTATGTCACTGTAAAAAATAACGAGTATTGATACCTAGATATTTTGGAACATTTCTTAGTTTTACTTTATCGTGTTATTGTCAATTTAAATTTTAATGATTATTAGATTAAATCTAAAAAAATATTGTACTTACATCAATTTTTCCTATAGCGATCTTAGTAAGTTAAGTATCTAATGTTATTGACCTATGTTCCACAATAAAATGAATTATTTATCATTATTATGCTCGTGAAAGTCAAGAAAAGTTATAAATATGTAGTTACATGAAAAATAAAGATAACAGGCAAAAAGTAAAATAACTAATTGTGTTAGAAGGGACGTCACTTTGTCCTTTCAACGCTAGGACTGACCTCAACACATAGTTGACAGATACGATGCAGTGCGGTCTGGAGGACCGTGAGTTGTGCACGATGGTGGCGTAGCTCTGCATCCAAACCCAGCCGCCGGACTTGGTGAGGAAGCGGTAGTAGCGGGACGTCACTTGGCCTTTCGTCAGCACTGCGGACAATTAATTAAAAAATAGTATGTTTTTCTTACCACACAGACAATATGCTAACAGTAAAATTTAGCTTCAGAAAGTTTTTAGAATTCATGAAAATATTAATTGCGAGAAAAGCGATATTAAGTTAAAATAAGTGCTAAATTTAATTTCTATAATTTAATAGTAATCGTTCACAAAATAGTTTTGGACACAGAGCTACTCAGAATAAAATTATGGTTCAAAATCGCAAGAAGTCCGGCATGTCGTAGAAACTAAAAAGTTCTAAAACATGTGTCAAGTGCACGTAAGGAGCCTTCGAGACGCACTTTAAAACCTTTCACCACAGTGATTCTAAAAAACTAGTGACACGAAAAACATTGCAGGTCCTCGTGGCATAGTATGAGTGTCAGCTTACATCATGTGTTGCTATTGTCACAGATTAAGTACTACTCAGTATTGCCGCTAAACATTATCACAAACCTCATTTGTTTGGTAGAATGATAAAATACTCCTTGGTCGAATACCGATTTGGGAGTAGAGAAAAAAAGATTCAAAAAAGGCGGTAATGTTGTCATAGATTTTGAAGAGTACAATTTGTAATGAATGTTAATTTATTGGTTTTGATGTATTTTGTTGAATAAACAAACACACATGTGAGTATAAGTAACTAAGGCCTTTTACCATCTATAGTAGATGATTTATACAACGTCAGGAGCTAACTTTTACCTCTACAAACGGGACGCCGTAGTTCCCGGGACGAATTAAGATGGAGTAGGCTTGACCAGCACCTATTCCATCCTCTCAGCTTAGTCGGCCTTGTCCACAGGAAATACATGGTCAATACGTGCGGAGCTGACTAAGACGCGGGTTTCCTCACGATGTTTTCCTTCACCGTTTAAGAGTACTGGTATAGCGCACATAAGTTTTTCACACAGAAAAATCCATTAGTACCCATGACCTTAGAATCGGAAGGCGGGGTCATTACCAACTAGACCACCAGTGCTCTGTGAGTATAGTTGAGTTTATATTTCAGTAGAGTAGGCCTAATAAGAGTGTGATTACTTACGTGTGCAATGTGAGTAGCGCATGTGTAGCACATCAGTTCCGTGTATGTAGTGGTAGAGAGTCTTCTCTATGAGGTCCTGGGGTTCGTATCCGGTGAGTGACGCTACCCTGTGGACAAGAAAATAACATCACTCATCATCTTCCTGCCCTTATCCCACTCTATGTGGGGTCGGCACAGCATGTTTCTTGGATCATGCTGTAAGAGTTTTGGCTAAGGTGTTTTATGACCGGCCGCCTGCCTGACGTCAACCCTCCTTGGGAATACTTGCTTATTGTATCTCATCATGTGGGAGGATACTAGCCCTTAGTCGACTTTTACGACATGCTCGGGGAGAGAAGCAGCTGGACGCATTCTATGTTTTTTCTTTACTCCCAGTCCAGCAGAGAAGTATTCAAATAATATCACTATGGCTGGTTATTTCCATTTCACCCAGTCACTACTAAAAAAAACATAGAATGCGTCCAGCTGCTTCTCTCCCCTAAAAATAATATAATAATATTATTACAATATATTAATATATTGATCTTAATACACCCAGACCTGGAAGAAATATTTGCAGAACATACAAACCTTTCTCCCGTAGCGGGAATCGAACTCGTCTCAACCGAGCACTTAACCGCCACGCCACCGAGGTCGTCAATCAACTTGCACCATTACTTAACTCATTAAATCATCATTCACTTTGTCTTGGTTGGTTTCGGTCGGTTTGCTGTGTCCTTACGGCCATTTTACGGAATTTAAACATTTTTAAAGTATGTTCCTCATTCAAAAATTACCATTTTTTTTGGTTTGTCCATGTTTTTTTTAAGGAATATTCTTTATTTAAAAATAGCGTGGCGTAGCTTGATTGATCGTTGAAGTTAAGCATCGCGACAGTACTGAGTAGACTGCAGTCTGGTAAAGTTATGTTAACAGTTCTCTTTAAAGTTAGAAAGCTTTTAAAGCTTCACAATACCCTTAAAAAAACCTCCCCTCGTCTATCACCCCTTGAGCTAATTGGCGGAAGTCATCCAATTCCGCAATGTCAACAGAAAACAATGACTTTGACAAAACACTAGTGCGTATCCGGTTACATAGTGTTGGTAGAGAAAAAAAATGAGGGTTATTTTTAAGTGAGGAAGGAATATTTTCTGAAAATCTTTATGTGAAATAAAATAATAATAGAAGTAAAGAGCAAAAATAAGCAAGATGAAGGGTAATTTTTAAATAAAGTAAGTAAGTTCGCAAGTAATGTTAATGATGATTAATTTTCAATGTAATTGTAGTTTGTCTTTGTAAATAAGTTGTTTTTGATGAAATATAAAATATATAAAATCCTAGTTCGCAAGAGCTAGTGGCCAACTCTAGCGACGGAGTTTTTATTCCGCATAAAGGCCGACAATTTAACGTGCCCACCGAAGCACGGAAGCGCTTAACTAATGCCACTTGCGGTCACCCAACAAAATTGTGACCGCGCACAACGTTGCTTAACTTCAACGATCAATCAAGAACGTCTAAGCAAGTTACGCCACTACTACTATAGGACCATTATCTGTTTTGTGGTGTTTTCAATAGCCGTAGCTACTTCTGCCCTCGTAATAGTAAATGCAGTAGGTACTTGCAAAATGGCAGTTTCGAGAAAAACGCGGTAATCATATTTTTAGATATCTCTGCAGCAAGTCCATGTTATATACTTATAGTAAGAAATATAATGAAAATTATTTTTTTAAGTAGGTATAAATTTAGCCTTTTGGAATACCATTTCTGCAAAAAAGTGAAAAAACCCCAAAAATGACGATTACTGTAAGTGCGATTAGTAAGGCAGACTTCATCATCTTCCTGCCCTCATCCCACTCTATGTGGGGTCGGCACATGATCCTTGGATCATGCTGTAAGAGTTTTGACTAAGGTGTTTTATGACCGGCCGCCTGCCTGACGTCAACCCTCCTTGGGAATACTTGCTTATTGTATCTCATCATGTTGGAGGATACTATCCCTTAGTCGACTTTTACGACATGCTCGGGGAGAGAAGCAGCTGGACGCATTCTGTTATTTCTTTACTCCCAGTCCAGCAGATAATGGGCTGATACTTATACTCTAGACACGTCCCCAGTGGCATCGGTTAGGCTAATTTTAATTTTCAATAGTGTTTAAGTAGGTTATAGTTAAGTACATAAGATTTTTGTTTTGTTTTTTAGATTTTTATTCTTTTTATTGTCTGTGTTCTTTAATTTTATTTTATATTTTACTACCACTGTTATGAGCCACTAAGTTGCTTGAAATAAAGTGATTTTATTTTTATTTTATTATTATTTAAAATTTCAAAAAGGGCTACGATTAAACATTATTGATACATTGTTACCAGTAAAGGCGACACCAAGGACGCTACCGTATTCACTAATGAGTACAACCTATTATCCAAAGGGGAGCGTGTGCTTTTTTGGCCATGCGATAAGAACAGAAATCTATGGAGATGTCCTGTTTTAGGTACCGTAAACTGCTCGTGACCCCGCCTTTCGATCCTAAGGTCGTGGGTTCAAATCCGGTCGTGTACCAATGGATTTTTCTGTGCGAAAAATTTATGTGCGCTATAACAGTACTCTCAAACGGTGAAGGAAAACATCGTGAGGAAACCCGCGTCTTAGTCAGCTCCGCACGTATTGACCATGTCTTTCCTGTGGACAAGGCCGACTAAGCTGAGAGGATGGAGTAGGTGCTGGGCAAGCCTACTCCATCTTAATTCGTCCCGGGCACTACAGCGTCTGTGAAGGTAAAGTTGCCTCCTGACTCTGTATAAATCATCTTAAACTGCTCCTACCTTACTTCTCCGCTGGACTGGGAGTAAAGAAAAAACAGAATGCGTCCAGCTGCTTCTCTCCCCGAGCATGTCGTAAAAGTCGACTAAGGGATAGTATCCTCCAACATGATGTGATACAATAAGCAAGTATTCCCAAGGAGGGTTGACGTCAGGCAGGCGGCCGGTCATAAAACACCTTAGCCAAAACTCTTACACCATGATCATGCTGTGCCGACCCCAAATAGAGTGGGATAAGTGCAGGAAGATGATGATGATGATAAAACTACTCCTAGCTCTATTTACTTAGATTTTGTCTTTTAGGCAAACGGCAAACGTCTTTTTTTTCTTTTTATCCCTATACTTTAAGATAAAAATATATTTGAGACGATATATTTTATAAAAAAAATCCGCTACCTCAAATTATTGATATAGCCAAGACATCACACGCATAATAAATAAATAAATAATACCTAATAAATAAATATTTGTGGACATTTTACACAGCGCCGTCTAGCCCCAAACTAAGCAAAGCTTGTACTATGGGCACATAATATGTTATAAGTAATACCATATAATAATGTTTCGTCAAAAAAATATTTTAAGGATAGAAATAGAATTAAACAATTTACGTAGACCCTTGCACCTAACACTAAAATTTTGCCTTTTCACACAAAAAACTGCCGTATTAGTACAATCCGATAACAAAACTGATGAATCGACAAAATCTATTCACAGAAAATAATTCGTCATCGAATATTTAAAACAGATGCTTCTCCACACATTTCCTGTTGCTGACAACGCGGAAGCGAATCCCTTTTCGAAGCTCTCTGACACGTACGATTGCACAAAGAATTTTCATTACAATATGATCCTTATTACTAATGTAATAGCGTTCAGAATGCAATGGGAATAGCTGCATGAAGTATATACATGCTATTTTATACCTTATTTTTATAAGCATAGAGTTGATAATGCGATGAGGGAAAACTGCACAAAGTGATTTCATGCTAATTTGTATCTTATTGTTATTGGAGTAAAGTTGATAATGCGATGGGGGAAATTGCACGAAATTATCGTGCAGACTGGAACCAACCTATTTCATTGGAATTTAAACGTAATATCGAACACCATAGAGGTTATAATGACTTGAGGAAGTAAGATCGTGCAGTTGTAAATCGAAAGGTCAATTTGAACCTTATTGGAATCCTATAGAGGCGATAGTGCTTGAGGAAGAGTACACAAAGTAGTGCAATTCCTAGGCTTTCAATCATGTGAATTAGAACCCTATTTTATATAGTTTTAAAGGTGAAAATGCTCTGCAGCTTACACAAAGTTTCGTGCAGTTGTGAAATTTGTGACTTTTCCAAGCTATTTTTTATAAACTACTAGCTGCCGCCCGCGGCTTCGCTCGCGTGGTACCCGGATAAAAAATAGCCTATATGTTAATCCAGTACATGTACTATGTTTATTCCAAGTTTCATTCAAATCTGTTCAGCCGTTTAGGCGTGATTGAGGCACAAACATCCAAACATCCAAACTCACAAACTTTCGCATTTATAATGACACTCTCATCGTCCAGACGAATCCAACGACACCTCAATTATCAAAATCCGTCCAGCCGTTTCGGTTACAGAGGCAGCAAAAGGAATAAATTGAAAATAGCTTCATATAGTCGCCATATTTCTTCCGGGTCTGGGTGTTGTGGTGTCATGGTACTCGTAGTTTCTGATACCCACGACACAGAGGATCCTAGTGTGGGGTGAGGACTATGTATGTATGTGACTGTTGGGTTTATTATTCTTATATCGGTCCGAAAAAAAAGCTTGGCCATATTTAGAATCTATAGCTAGACGTAGATTTTTAGACCACACAGATAAATTACTCCTAGATACAGTCTATCCAAAGGATCGCTACTCAGAATTGTTAGAAATAGTGTCCTATTTCAAAACATTGAATCACCTAAGCACCAGATGTTGTCATACGATACCTTTGAACTGTTTATGGAGCAACTGATATACAATAAAACTAAGCCCTTTTATATTTATAAATACCTATTGTTTCTCAATAAGTAAGTAATTACTTAGGTAGCTCTTGATGACCGGTATTTTAAGTGATGTAGGTATGTATGTCACTGAAATCTCGTATTACTAAATAACTAAGGCCTTTTACCATCTACCTAAGTAAGTAGATGATTTATACAGCGTCAGGAGGCAACTTTTATCTTCACAAACGGACGCTGTTGTGCCCGGGACGAATTAAGATGGAGTAGGCTTGCCCAGCACCTATTCCATCCTCTCAGCTTAGTCGGCCTTGTCCACAGGAAATACATTTTCAATACGTGCGGAGCTGACTAAGCCGCGGATTTCCTCACGATGTTTTCCTTCACCGTTTGAGAGTACTGGTATAGCACATAAATTTTTCACACAGAAAAATTCATTGGTACCTACACGACCGGGTGTGAACCCACGACCTTAGGATCGGAAGGCGGGGTCACTACCAACTAGACCACCAGTGCTCTCAAATAAATAAGATAAGATAATACTTTATTGTATATACCAATATACCAAGAAAAAACATGAAAGTTACAAAAGTTTAAATAATAATGATGGTCCACAATTGGCGGCCTTATCGCTAGAAGCGATATTTGACAGGCAAATAAATAAATAGTAGAATATTGGCACTGTGCATAAGTTAGGTAGGTTAGTTCAAAAGGTCAAAACGTTAGTAACATAAGTTGTAATTGTACAGAGCACTGTTTCTACGAAGTCTCAGAGGTATTGTTGGCGTTTCACGGTTCGATTGGCGTGGGCTATAACTTAACTGTGTGTGTGTCCACTGTCACGATAATCGTGTCAAATATTGGCTCTATTTCACTTGGAGTGACACTAAAAACTCCGTCACAAGAGCTGGCCACTAGCTCATACGAACTTACTTACTTACTAATAAGTAAACTTAAGATTTTCCCAATTAACAATGCTACTATGACCTAAATGACTATTAAGTTAATATAAGATAGTTAACTTACTTAAACTTCTGCTGAGATGCATACCTAAATCTTACTTATCTTACTCTTACTTCCTTACTCTGTTTGTTACTCTTTCACGTAAAAACTACTGAACGGATTTGAATGAAACATGGAACATACATAGTATGTGTGCTGGAATAACATGTAGGCTACTTTTTATCCTGGTAACACGCGAGCGAAGCCGCGGGGGGAAGCTAGTACCTACATAAAATTGAATGATAGAAACCGGACGGAGTTTTTAGGCGGCCTAAAGGCCTCCGTCATGGCTTAACGACTTAAAAGCTGGGACTGACAATTTAACGCGCCCTCCGAAGCACGGAAGCGCTCAGCTCGTAATGCCACTTGCGATCACCCATCCCAATTATCACCGCGCACAACGTTGCTTAACTTCAACGATCAATCAAGAACGTCTAAGCAAGCTACGACACGAACGCTTCAGTTTACTTATTAAATTAAATTTCTAAAATAATATCGTGTGTATTAATGTATGTAAGAGTGAATATCGTGTGAGTATGGACACAGTTTCTCGCCTGTGTTACTGTGTTTCTGGGAATGTGGGGCTTATTGTAAATTACTCTTGTAGTATTTCACGAAGGGTGTAATGAATTACTAGCTTTGGCAATTGGCTTTACTCTCCTAAACGTTCGGTGGTGTGGCGGGCGAATGCTCGGCTGAGACGCAAGAAGCGCGGGTTCGATTCCCTCTACGGGAGAAATGTTTGTCATCATCATCTTCCTACCCTTATCCCACTCTATGTGGGGTCGGCACATGATCCTTGGATCATGCTGTAAGAGTTTTGGCTAAGGTGTTTTATGACCGGCCGCCTGCCTGACGTCAACCCTCCTTGGGAATACTTGCTTATTGTATCTCATCATGTTGGAGGATACTATCCCTTAGTCGACTTTTACGACATGCTCGGGGAGAGAAGCAGCTGGACGCATTCTATGCTTTTTCTTTACTCCCAGTCCGATAGAGAAGTTTATCCTGTGAAATCGTGGCTTGACAGCAATGCGAAACCTATTGTTCTCTGAATTTTAAACTTCATGCATTGAGTCCCAGGCAATGCGAGTCTTTCTTATTTTGAGTATTCCCTTCTCAGTGAATGCTACAAGTTTTTGGCAGGTACATCATCATTTCCCTGCCCTTGTCCCACTCTATGTGGGGTCGGCACTACATGTATTTTGCTTCCATTTCCCTCTGTCAGAAGTCATCTCAACGCTCACTCCTTTCTTACTCATGTCATCTTTCACACAGTCCATCCATCTTTTCTTTGGTCTACCTCTACCCACATATCCTTCCACATTCATATCTAACACTCTTCTCGTCACATGACATTCTTCCCTTCTCACGACATGTCCATACCACGCAAGTTTTTGGCAGGTACAGTTAACGCAAAATGCCGAAGACAAGATTTTTCATTTACCTACCCAATCTAAACTAATATTATAATGAGGAAAGATTTTTTTTGTTTTTTGTTTGTAACGAATAGGCTCCGAAACTACTGGATCGATTTCAATAATTCTTTCACCAATAGAAAGCTACATTATCAGGGTCCAGTATAGGTTATAATAAATTTTCAAAAAATTAGGGATCCGTAAGAAAATTGCAATATAATTACCCAAGGTAGAAAACCCAAAATAGAACTACTGGACCGATTTCATAAATTCTTTCACCAAAGAAGGTTGTAAGGAAGGATATCCATATGTAGGAATATCATTCTATAGATCAAGTCCACGATGCTATATTATGTCTATCCCCGTGCGAAGCCGGGACAGGTCGCTAGTTATGTATAAATTACCTACTTTGAATAGCAGGTATGTTAATGGAAGGGATGTTTATCAAATGAAATAACAAATGAACTTGCATTCAAGATTTGTTATTTATATTTAAGAAAAACACTATCTATATTATAAATATCACAGTAATCAACCTTATGCGGTTATTAGATAAAATTATAAATTACTTCAGCCAATTCGCCTTCAGTACTCGTAAAAGTGTAGTGATGTACAGATATCGATATATTTCTATCGACTTTTTATCGACAGTCGGAACGTCCGTGAAATCACTTCGCGCCGAGTCCGTCTCACTTATTATAAGTATTCACATGAAATAATTTTATTTATGCTTTAAACTTTTTGCACTGTATTGTTTGGTTACGTGTTTAAAAGTGCTGTTTTAAATGGTGTTGAAGTTTTTAAAGTTTTAGATGTCTAGATCGAAGCCGGCGGCAAGTTTAAGCATGTCTTGAAAAAATTTTTTCTAAGTTACTCTTAGCAAAACATTTCAAAACTGTCTTGGTAAGTTCGTTAAGCTAGTGGCCAACTCTTGTGACGGAGTTTTTAGGCCGCCTAAAGGCCTCCGTCGTGGCTATAAAAGCCGGGACAGACAATTGAACGTGCCCTCCGAAGCACGTAATGCCACTTGCGGTCACCCATCACAACTGTGACCGCGCACAACGTTGTTTAACTTCAACAATCAATCAAGAACGTCTTAGCAAGCTACGCCACAGTCTTTGTAAATGTGTTATACACCAGTACCTCGTTGACTACAGTTTCGAGGTTTTGAGGTTCTGTGTTCCAAGTAACCTACAATTCATAGTATAATAATTAAGAAACGATGTTATTTATTTTGAAGTACTTACAAGTGAAAAGTGATTCCGTGAGGCTTTTTATGTGATTTGCTGCTGTTTTTACAAGTTTTTACTACACAGGAAAGCATAATTCTATTTTTAAGACTCGTGACGTACTAAGAGCGATGAGCATGGTTTAAGTGTAGGTATGTGCGTGACGTGTTTACTTGCAGGAGCACGGTTTTGTGTGGCTTCACTTTTGTTGTTCGTGGCGCGGCGTCTTCATTTTTATTTGGTCTGAGGGTAGTGCTTGGATCACACAGTTCTGAGCGAGAGAAGCGAGGCGCGTGGAGGGACAAGCGAGACGGCATAGTATCAGAATCCTCTTACTCCTATTCTGCCGTCATAAGGAAAAAAAGACGTATCTGACATTTTTTTCATAATTCAGCCATCATCGGAATCAGTAAAAACAGACGCATCTACCGGTATTTTTTTCTCCATTTCGGTAATTTACGTAGAAACGTTCTTTTTTCTTACGACGCCGACGGCAGTATTGAACTTACCTAGCGTCCAGGAATATAAGCCGCATGTCCAGCGACGCGCGGAACATGAACATGTTGGAGTGGAGTTTAAGCTCCGTGACAGCCGACGGGGGCAGGGAGTGGCCCACGGCGACCAGCCCCAGGGGCGCCGAGCCCTCGCCGAAGCGCCGTGCACGCAGGTACCCCGAGCAGTGGATCACCTGGAAGAAAGTACTTAGTAAAATAGCTTTAAGAGAGGCTTCGGTCGCGTGTTACTAAGCCAAATGAAAAGACGACGCGCCGCGAACAACAAAAGTGAAGCCACACAAAACCATGCTCCTGTAAGTAATCACACGCTCACGCACACGCCTACACTAAAACCATGCTCATCGCTCTTAGTACGTCACGGGTCTTAAAAATAGAATTATGCTTTCTTATGTAGTGAAAACTTGTAAAAACAGCAGCAAATCACATAAAAAGTCTCACGGAATCACTTTTCATTTGTAAGTACTTCAAATAACATCGTTTCTCAATTATTATACTATGAATTTTAGGTTACTCAGAACAAAAAACTTTAAAACCTTCGCAAAATACGCACATAGATAAAAAGGTGGCTTCACTTTTGTTGTTCGCGGCGCGCCGTCTTTTCTTTTTATTTGGTCTGAGCAAAAATAAAATGTAGCCAAGTACAATCATAAACGCTAAAATGTTATTCTATTCATATTGTGTCCCACCCTTAAGTAAGTTCTGTTCTCTTTTTCCATGCATGGTTGTCTGGAAGAAATCGCTTTTAAGCGATAAGACCGCCAATTGTACTCTTTTTTAACGAGCTCAACTCTGAATCGCGTTTGAGTATTCGGGGGTTAGTCGCCTAGTTATTCGTAAGTCATCTTTTGTATACGAAACTCCGTTTTTCTATCCCAGATTTGCTGTCGCTGGTCGCTGTAGGGTTGACGTCAGGCAGGCGGCCGGTCATAAAACACCTTAGCCAAAACTCTTACAGCATGATCTAAGGATCATGCTGTGCCGACCCCACATAGAGTGGGATAAGGGCAGGAAGAGGTAGCTGTAGGTACCATTTTAACTATTAAAACACATGGCAGATCACAACGAAGGAGCCCCAACGACGTAATACCATAATCCCTGTATGTGTGACAGCTTAGGAGGATTATAAGTAATCCGCGCAATTATGCTCACTCAATTCTGTGCGCAAATCTGTGAGCAATCCTTGTTGTTTTAAACTGACGTGTAGGGCCTCTTCATGTATTAAATAGGATGGGATCAGAAGGCGGGGGGAGGGGGGGGGGGGTTACTACCAACTAGACCACCAGTGCTCTCAATAATACTGCCGTCAGATTTCCAAAATGCCGTTAACAAACCCAAAATTTTGGCTACGAGCAAAAACGTGAAAATTTTTGAAGACTTACAGTTTTTTATTGAAACACCGAAATGTTTTGTATTTTATAAGCTTGAAGTGTATATATTGCATTATAATATAAGTTTATCTTGTGATTTTTTATTTAAATTTTTGTGTTTCAGTTATGTGAAATGAATTAACCGTATTTTAGAATTGAAAAAGTCCAAAACGGATGTAGATAGAGGTGTCTGTGCGGCTCCAAATCTCAGTACATAGAAATTATAGAAAAATATGGCGCATACTGGTCGATAGAGAACTGGGATATCGCGCATAATTTTTTCACAAAGAAAAATCCATTGGTACACGACTGGATTTGAACCCACGTCCTCAGATTTCTTCTTCATGAAGCTTTTAGTAATATAGACACTTCGAATCCTTTCACCACACTGGTTCGAAAGAATTTGTCACGGCTAGTAGTACTTAGTTATAAGATCTATTTCAGTTTATTTGCGTTCAAGAGCTTTCAAATTGCATGAACACTTCGACTTTAAATTCGTTTAACCACGGCCTCGGTGGCGTGGCGGGCGATTGCTCGGCGGAGACGCAAGAGGCGCGGGTTCGATTCCCGCTGCGGAAGAAATGTTTGCATGTTCTGCAAATATTTCTTCCGGGTCTGGGTGTTGTGGCATGGTACTCGTAGTTTCTGATACCCACGACACAGGGGATCCTAGTGTGGGGTCAGGACTATGTAAGACCGACTGTTTAACGTGCCTTACGAAGCACGGAAGCGGCTCGTAATACCACTTGCGGTCACCCATCCCAATTCGTGACCGCGCATATCGTTGCTTAACTTTAACGATCAATCAAGAACGCCTAAGCAAGCTACGCCACGAGCGCTTCAAATGAATGATGCAATGAAACATCATCATCATCTTCCTGCCCTCATCCCACTCTATGTGGGGTCGGCACATGATCCTTGGATCATGCTGTAAGAGTTTTGGCTAAGGTGTTTTATGACCGGCCGCCTGCCTGACGTCATCCCTCCTTGGGAATACTTGCTTATTGTATCTCATCATGTTGGAGGATACTATCCCTTAGTCGACTTTTATATGCTCGGGGAGAGAAGCAGCTGGACGCATTCTTATGGCAATGAAATTCACCATAAAAAACATGTCTATTCAATTACGAATACAACCCCTGTAATGCTAATACTCATCTTGTTTGTATAATTGAGCGCGACTATTGCCACTCGCCCTTCGCAAACAGGCGCTCGAGTGGGATTCCAAATTCAAATATTTTCAAATTGCGAACACGGCGTTCTATTGTTTTTTCTTTATTGTAGTGCTGGGGTAAAAGATTATGGTAGTCGATAAACATTTATATAAGAACTGTTTTTTTTATAATTATAATAAAATGTAAGTATAAAGTAATAATTTTTTTTTTCATTTCATTTCAGGTTATGAATGTGGATGGATTTAGAAGTAGATGTAGTTCGCGATTCTCTAACACACGAGAGAAAACTACCGATTCTTATAAAAACAAAATATGTAAAACTTTAAAAGTATTTTAATATTTAAGCAAGTATTCCCAAGGAGGGTTGACATCAGGCAGGCGGCCAGTCATAAAACACCTTAGCCAAAACTCTTACAGCATGATCCAAGGATCATGTGCCGACCCCACATAGAGTGGGATGAGGGCAGGAAGATGATGATGATGTAAAACTTTAAAAAGCAAAAGATGTTAGGATCGTAGCAAATGGCGATCCGTGATCTCTGCCTACCCCTATGGGAAACAGGCGTGATTTTATGTATATGTTGTTGCTGGCACGAAATCTGCTCAACAGAGAGGCTGTTTTTTTGCGCCAGATGGCGTTAAAAGTGTCCAAGTTTCAGCATTGCTATGCTGTGGGTCAGTATTTATAAATAAATAACACCCAACAGTCACATACATAGTCCTGACCCCACACTAGGATTCCCTGTGTCGTGGGTATCAGAAACTACGAGTACCATGCTACCACAACACCCAGACCCGGAACAAATATTTGCAGAACATGCAAACAATATATCAATAGATATAGCAATAGATTAGCATGGTATGGGCATGTGATGCGGAGGGATGAATGTCATGTGACGAGAAGAATGTTAGATATGAAAGTGGACGGATACAAGGGTAGAGGTAGACCAAAGAAGAGATGGATGGTTTTTTAAATTTTTAAAAAGTTGGTTTTTTAAAAAGTTTTTTAAATAAATCATAATAATTTTTTTTTTTTAATATATATAATTTTTTTTAATTTATTTATTTATTTATTTATTTATTTATTTATTTATCACCTGCGGTCGGTGATCTGAGCTCTGTTTTCTATCTGTAGGCGAACTCAGATAAAAAACTGAGCTCTTTTTTATTTCTTATTATTTCTATACTGATTACCTTAAAGTTTTTAATGTTATTATAGTTTGTCTTTGTAAATATGAAATTATAATTAGGTACCTTTTATGTGAAAGATAAATATAAGAAGTTAACATCAATTTATTAAAATGCAGATAAGCTTACAGGAGAGAACCCAAAACGCTTAACTACCTACCCTAAATTTACATAACTCAAATATAATGTAAGACTACCATAAATTAACCATAGACTGTCATTGAAGACGTCGATATGCTGGAACTCGTGGAGGAAAGCATTCAGCAAGTCCAACGCTCGCAATGTTGAGTGAACACTGAAATGACGGCTGATAGAGGGGGATGCAAGAGGAAAACATGTGCCGACCCCACTTAACTGGGATAAGGGCAAGGATGATGATGCAAACATTTCTTCCGCAGCGGGAGTCGAACGCGCCTCTGCCGAGCAATCGCCCGCTACGCCATCGAGGCCGTCATAACTCACCTTGTACCCTGATGTGGTGAGGCCGGCGTTCCTCTTCGCGAGCACGCACTTCATCCGGATGAAGAAAGCCCTCTCACATTCAATATCCACCGTAGGACCCCATGACCCTGCCACTGGGTATCTATAAAAATCATTATCTTACTTCTTACTTATATTATAAAACTAGCTGCCGCCCGCGGCTTCGCTCGCGTGGTACCCGGATAAGAAATAGCCTATATGTTAATCCAGTACATGTACTATGTATATTCCAAGTTTCGTTCAGATCCGTTCAGCCGTTTAGGCGTGATTGAGGCACAAACATCCAAACATGTTTACAAACTTTGGCATTTATAATAATACTAGATGGCAGCACAGGTAAAGCTAGCACGCGCTATCGTTGCGTTTTGAACTTTACGCCGGTAATTTCAAGCAAACTAAATCTTTTCAATTTTAAAATATAATTAAGATAATTAAGATTAAGATAAAAATGTTATATGATCTTCACCGTGAGTGTCTCACGAGCTACTCACCCTAGCGAGGGGTACTGGTGGCCGAGGTACGAGTGTGGATGCTGTAGACTTAAAACTGCGCTCATCTCCTCGTGGTCCGATTGATGAATGTATTCGTATATCGAGTTACCTGTCAACTCCACCTGGAAGGAAGATAATAGTCAATCTAGCTGAGTCCAATACTCCACTAACAGACGATGGATCGTTCATCATAACAATATATATTTATAAAATTCTAAAAACAGATAAACTTGATGAAGATTTACGAAGAAATATTTGCAGAATATGTAAACATTTCTCCCGCAGCGGGAGTCGAACCCGCGCCTCTTGCGTCTCAGCCGAGCACTTACCCGCCACGCCCTCGAGGTTGTCAAATAATAGAATATAATATGCACATACCTGACTAAGCCCCAAATGTATGCACATACCTGACTAAACCGCAAATGTATGCACATACCTGACTAAGCTCCAAATGTATGCACATATCTGACTAAGCTCCAAATGTATGCACATATCTGAATAAGCTCCAAATGTATGCACATACCTGACTAAGTTCCAAATGTATGCACATATCTGACTAAGCTCCAAATGTATGCACATATCTGACTAAGCTCCAAATGTATGCACATATCTGACTAAGCCCCAAAAGTATTAACATACCTGACTAAGTCCCAAACGTATGCACATACCTGACTAAGCCCCAAATGCACGGACGCCGTCTCACTGATATACATGATCTTGCCATCAGGCGCCACCACGAAGATGAATCCGTCCAGCGTTTGTAGAAGGTGGGAGCCTAGCTCACGGATGGAGAGCTCCCGCGGCTGCGGGGGTGGGGGGGAGGCGCCCCACGCGTCTCCTAGACCTAGGGGGGGATAGACATAAATACAGGTAGGAAGTAGGCTTCCGTGATAGTTCACTCATGTATATTCCAAGTTTCATTCAAATCTGTTTAGTCGTTAAGGCTTGATCGAGGAACAAACATCCAAACATCCTCACAAAATTCGCATTTATAATACTAGCTTTCGCCCGCAGCTTCGCCAGCGTGGTACCTGGATAAAAAATAGCCTATAATATGTTAATCCAGTACATGTACTATTATTATGTACATACCTACATACATACATATTATCACACCCATATCCCGAATGGGGTGGGCAGAGCCCCAAGTCATAAGAAAACTTGCAGCCACTTCTAATTCAAACTTCTAAGATGGATATGGTGAACCATGGTGACAGGTGATCAGCCCATCGCCCATACAGGTCCATCATGTTGGCGGATACTATCCCTTAGTATCCCTTAGTAGTTAGTCAACTTTTACGACATGCTCGGGGAGAGGTCTTCTAGTCAAAGTCAAAGTAAAAAAAAAATATTCCATAAAATCACGGGGATTACTTGGACACGTCTTAAATCTATGTTGATTTTACACCTGTTCGTTACGCTACCAAGCGTGGAAGATACAGGCAAGAAACCACGCTTGATATGTTTTCTCTTTACTCCCAGTCCAGCAGAGAAAAAAAGCAGAAGAAAATGGAATCCTTGTATACAATGAATCCCTGTTAGTAAAGCTACAACTTACCATCAGGGAAAACCTGACGCATTTTCAGATAACTAGTCGTAAGTCGTATAACGGACGCCTTGTCCAGCTGAGACGTGATCGCAGAGGGCAGTGGGAGGAGTTTAGCCAGCTCTAGGAACTCTGCGTTCTCTTTCTCCCTCCTAGATCGCGCTGCGTTCTTACTCTTCTCTTTCATGATGGCCGCCGCGTCGTACGGCTGATGCCGTACGCTGTCTTTGCGGCAGGCTGGAGAGAAAAAAAACAATTTTAAATTTAGAACAACTAGTAACTGGACGGAAAAAAAGGTTAGACAAAAGGCTGGAAAGAAAAAAAAATCACTTCTCTTGCTCAAAAAGCCCGCCATTGTAGCGTACCAGAGCGAAGATAAAATAGGAAATTAAGCATAGAAAGTTATTTTTTATGTTTTGTAATTTTTGTCTGTTACCACCGAGCCTACAAAAACGAAATAGTCTTGATTCAAAAGTAGAATAATCATAAATAAAGGCTCGACGTATTACTGTTTCGTAAAAAGAAAGTATATTTTATTTTTGAAAATGGAACTAAAAGCGGCGATCTTTTCGGTACAAATGCGTGCATTGTTATTATAATTTTCGTATGTATTTTATTTCTTTCTTTCTTTTCATTGCGCTGTGGCTACAGAAGAAATAAAAAAGGCATTCGTGCGATATCTTTAGAGTTTTTCTTTAATTACACGAATACGCAATTAGTGCAACCAAGAAAAAAGTTTTGAGTAGAAAATCTACCACAAGACATTGTTGCATCTTCCCATCATTGCTTCCTTGCCATATCACTGTGTCTTGACTATTCAGGGCTTTTAAAAACCTAAATTACATTTTTTTGGCATAATACTACTTTTTATTTGTATATTACTAATCATGTTACTAAATTTCGAACCAATGTGTTGAAAGTGTTCAAAGTGCCTTTTTGCGCCTCGAAGGTTTTCGTGTATCTCACGAAACATTTCATTTTGTATGATTACCGTCATATTCTTCACTCATATATTTCATAATCTTAAAAGATTCTAACACGAATTTTCCTCTGAAAAATCATAGCCTATTTTACCTTCGTTCCTGACCTGTCTCAACAAATTATGCATTCAAAAAAATTTGCATTTGCTAACGACTTAAAATGAATATTTATAAAGGTAGAATGCACCTTTAGCCACTCGAAAAGAAAAAAAAATAGACGAGCCAGAGAGAAAAATCACCTTCCTCATTTCGGCGGGAAAACAACAACTACTGAATTATTCATGGCTGTAATTCTAATAAATATGTTTTGGGGATTACCTAGTAGGGTGGTTTGTAGGGCAAATCAAGTTTATTGAACATAACATTTTATGTATCTTATACGTAACATAGTAGGTATAAAGAAAATCAGCCACTAGAAATTGATTTACTTACTTAGAGAAAAAAAATCTATAGAAACTTTGAATTATTGATTTTTCACGCGTGCATATGTATGATTTATTAATTTCATTTCATTTAAGTAGACCATAAAAATAAGAACAGAAAATGGTTTTTTATTTAAATATTTTATCGCGTACGATAAGTCGACAGCAGCGCGTTGAAATCGTTTGCATGGTTTTTCTAAAAAGTTCTATCAGAAAAATTAAAAGTTTTATTCCAAGAAAATATTGGATATAGTCCTTGTCTTTGGTCAAGTTGGTACTCACTGGCAGCCTATAAACAATCGAAGTGCTATTTGAAAATGGAATTTGCATTCGCGTTCGATTTACAATTTTAAACGGTTATTTTTGTTTAATGGCGATTCGTCTCTGATCGAGTGAGCTTGATTACATTTTACTGAGCTGCAAAGATTCAATGTTCTGACTGAAAACAAACGTACGCACTTTTTAGGCACAATAACTTTTTGTTTAAACTGTATGTAGGTAGGTAAATTTCGAGAGAAGGTTGAATAAAAAAGTTCGTGATGTCTACGACATTCAAATTCTTTTTTAAAATATTATGAAAAAAGTTTGTGTTTTTTAAGAGGTTTAGCTTTTTTTATTTATTTACGTTAGTAACCTCTATGTACTTACGCAATTCCATATCAATTTCCGTCATGAATTTACTAAACAACTTCTTGCACGGGTATTTCATTATACAAAAATAAATCGACTAAATTAAAAATTGCACCTTGCACCTTACTCGAACAGGTTCTGACACGGACTGGCAGAAAACAAGGTGTTTCCGATGTCCGTTTCCGAAAAAAATACAATAGGCCATAGACAATATAGAAAAAATGTCAATGGAGCCCGCATTTATTTGACAGGTTCCCGATTGATTTGTATTGTGATATTAGATAGTGTTGTATAACGGTTGTGAAGGGCTTCTTAAGATAATATTATAATCTATGTTTGTCATCGCAATATCTTGTTTGTTTTATACCTACTAACTGCAAATAATCATTTACGAAAACTTAAAAACACCCGTCTCTTATTTGACCATGTCTGTCACAATCTTCCAGGTCACAATGCCAAACAAATTACTCAATTAAAATATTTGACAAAAATACCTATTAGATTGAACAAATACGAAGTTAGGCAGAACAAACAAATCATTGAATGGTATGTTAATTTGTAGGCGAATTCTATGGTCTTATTGATACAATCATAAAGCACTAGAACTAGGAACGCCCTGCGGCTTTGCCCGCGTTGATTTTTTTAATAAGAATTTCATCTTTCCCCTGCATCCTCTAGATTCTAGAGGGTGCAGGGGAAAGATGAAATTCTATATATCTATCTAGACTCTAGATAGATAGAAAGAATTTCATCATAGATAGAAAATTCTTTATTGCAAAAAAGACAAAAACATGTACATAATGCGAACTTCATGCTAATTAGCATTTTCTTCCAGCTAACCTTTGTGAAATTTGGAGAAAAAAACTTAGTGAAAACTTTGTGAAAAAACAGAGGTAGTGCTTAATAGGAGAGACTAAATCGAGTAATAAATGTTTCTGTCCTCTAGAAGCTGAATTTACACCAAAAGAGTAATTTTCCAAGTTTCATGTTTCTAGGACTTATAGTTTAGGCTGCGCGTTGATAATATCACTGGTGGTCCTTGATGGTATTGGGTTTAAATCCGACCGTGCACTAGGACTCTCAAACGACGAAAGAAAACATCGTGAGGAAACCCGCGGCTCAGTCAGCTCCGCACGTATTGACCATGTCTTTCCTGACAAGGCCGACTAAGCTGAAAGGATGGAATAGGTGCTGGGCAAGCCTACTCCATCTTAATTCGTCCCGGGCACTACAGTGTCCCGTTTGTGAAGGTAAAAGTTGCCTCATGACGCTGTTAAAATCATCTACTATAGATGGTAAAAGGCCTTAGTTTTTTTTTATTAATTTGGGGAATTCTTTTCTTAGTGCACACCGTTAAATAAATTTACGCTCGAAGTTTCATGCTTCTAGGACTTATGGTTCAGTCAGTCAGTCACTAAAGCATTATATATATAGATAACGAATTAATGCACGGTCACATTACACATTCAGGACATAAATCAATAAAGGCTCCAGGTTGAATGGGATTTGCATATCAGCGGCCATCTTGAAAAGGGCAGCGGAATACGAGATGCGGAAAAAATTAACAATTCGATATTTGAATCTGGAGAGTACGAAGCTGGCGGGAGCTTTTTTTATTTGAACTTCGAAGGTTAAATATTAACTGACAGAGCTCTGTAAAATCTGTTGTTCTGACAGTTCTAAGTTCGTGACCATTACAAGATTTTGCTTTTTGTAGCAAATCACATAAAAAGTCTCACGGAATCACTTTTTACTTGTTTCACTTGTTCACTTCAAATAACACCGTTTCTTAATTATTATGCTAAGAATTTGAGGTTACTTGGAACATAAAACCTCAAAATCTCACACACATAAATAAAAAGGTGGCTTCACTTTTGTTGTTCGCGGCGCGCCGTCTTTTCTTTTAATTTGGTCTGAGACAATTTCAAGTTTGTAACATCATAACAACAGCTGGCACACGTGCAATATAATCTGTAGGATCCGGGCGCGCGCGGTGGTCCCCATACATCAATACTATTGTTCTAGAGGGAAGAGGAATCAATACGAGAGCGTTTGCCTCAGATTTGTTAAAAAAACAACGAGGATATTTGTGCTCTATGGTTTTTAAATAGTTTCATATTTTGGAGGGAAGATTTGGATGAATGTAAGATTTGTAAAAAAATAACGAGAGTATAATGCTCTATGGCTTTTAAATTGTCAAAATACGAACTGTATGCAAGTATTGAGTTCTTATTAGAAAAAAACTAATTTTTCTAAAGAAAAACAGAAGGATAATATTTTGTTTTACTACATTCCTTCTTCTTCTTTGTAGATAAATAATATAGATAATCTGTCATGACATACGGAGCCGAAATGTGAAACTCACAGTACGGCAAGTCCATCAGTTCAAAGTCGCTCAACGAGCTATGGAAAGAGCTAATGCTCCTCTGTTGGGAGTTCCAGCTTTTACGGTCTAAATATTTTTTTTTCATCTTGCAATTTACTATCATAATTATCTATGACAGATGTCACTTTCACTTCACTAATCCCTAAATCTGTCCCAGCCCTCGTAATTGGATAACAACTCACCTGCAAAAGCTTTAAATCGGCTTACTGAGCTAAAATTACTTAGCTTTAAGATCTATGCCCAGTATACCGTAGAGGTGCGTGAAACTAAAAAAAAAAATTAGAATAACTCCACTTATGTCACTGTCAAGAATGAAGTGTCCAAGTGATCCCAGTGATTTTAAGGAATAAATTTTTTTGACTTTGACTCAAACTGACTAAAAGTCAAAACTTTGAACAAAATTGATCGAGAGCACTGGTGGTCTAGTGGTAGCGGACCCGCTTTCCGATCTAAGCCGTGGGTTCAAATTCGGTTTTTTGTTCAAAAAATTATGTGCGCTATACCAGTAGATCTACTCTTAAACGGTGAAGGAAAACATCGAGAAGAAAGTGGCATATCGTAGAACCTAAAACACAAAAGGAGCCATTGACTTTCACCACACTGGTTCGAAAAAACTAGTAACTAGAACGTATTAACAGCGTAGTATCTGTTGTGCGGTGACGGAACCGTCCAGTAGACATTGTACTTTTCAATAAAAATCATTATGTTGCCTCACACTTTTCTATCAGTGTAGTGGCCAGACTCCTTTATGTAAAAACGGTAAGGAAACTTTGCGTGGGAACGAGTGACAAGTTAATAAAGTTCGCGCCAAAAGCCTATGGTCCTTTTTTTTCTAGGTGTGATAATGCTATTGTTTCTGGCCGCAAAGGACGCACGTGTCCAAAGGAGGTTTTACTGTTTACTACGTTTTTTGTACTAGACACCTGTAGCGTCATTCATAGAGTAAATGCTCGTGAATGTAATAGTTTTGTCATTTGCGTGAGAACTGAAAGGTGACAGTGTATTGTTTGCCGGCTGAATGACTCATCGATGTGCGTCATAATAAAAACTCCTTTGTTTATTGTTAGATATTTTATAATGTCATTTATCGCATCGGTACAATATTGTTTAATTATTGCAGGTACTTATTAGTGCTTTCTACAAAAACTAACTCCCGAATACTCAAACGCGACTCAGAATTGAGCACGTCTCAACTCACGGTTTTTTGACAGTTTGTGATGAAAATCTGTCAAAAAAAAAAAACATTTGAGACGTGCTCAAATTTGAGATGCGTTTGAGTATTCGGGGGTAAGTAAATTATGGAGTAAGTATACAAATACGTAATTGATAAGTAATGTAATATTTGTATACAATACCTTATAAAGCAAGAATTCAATACCAGATATGGACAAAAAAGTTGACGACATGGCTGACCAAGACCAATGGCACTCCTTGGAGAAGGCCTTCATCTGTAAAGGTGTTCTTGAAAAACTAACGTAAAACAAAAACCTACGTACCTAATAATAGGTTAATATCATTTTTATTAAATTATTAATCAATGCATGTTATCGCTATTAATGAAGTAGAAAATATCTTAGGTATTTAATTGTGTATTTTTTTTGTAAGGAGCAAAAGACATTTTTTTTCAATTTATTTTGTAAAAATATATTTTTTACTAGATTGGAAATGCTTTTACGTAGACTATATATTCAGCTTTTTCAGAGTTTTTAAGTAGGAAGGATGACCTCCAGGAATATTTGATATGGAAAATTTCCATTGATCACATTTAATGTCATAGAGATTTCTTTAGGGCGAGTGTCTAACTTTCTTTTCACGCCTACTTTGTTCATTTCATATTGAGAATTTTACCAAAAACGTGACCAATGAATGGAATAACACATCAAACGAAAAATTCATTCATAAAGAAGTAATTTTACTACGATTCCCACGCCAGATACAAACAAGTGTCAAAGCAATACAAAAACTTTTTTTTCGCACCTCTGTGCATAAAATTAAAACTAAATAGTTTTCGGATACCAATTTCTCTTTCAACAAAATACGACCCTATTCCATTGTGTTAAAGTAGCAAATCGCTAGGACATTTTAGTTTCGAATGTTGTCAGTTTTCTTTGTTTGAAATTGTGACATTGGCGGCTTTCCTTTGTTTTGCGCGGGAACGAAACACGGCAGACATTTTTTTATCAATAAATTTTCTGTAGTGTCTTAATATGTATTTATAAATTATAGGTAGGTAAATTAACTAAAAGATATTCCCACAAAATCGTTTAACCACCAGATGTTCGTGTGGGGATTACCTCCCCAAATCCCCAGCTCCCAGCACCACTACAAACTAATCCGTACTAAAATATTGCCAGCACAAAAAATAATCCTTGCCCCACTAAATGTATTGCCAGTAAAAAGTTGTGATTTATCGGGACTTCCTGAGTTAGTGGTGTTGTATCACCTTTGCTAGTCAGGATTATGTTGGCAATGTTTTCAAGAGGGGAACTTTACCAGCCCAAAACTACGTTACGTCAATTTAATATTTGATTTTTTGATTTGAAATGAAAAGAAAAAAAGCTTTATTGCAAACAACAACCTAACAATTGCTGACAAAGGGTGGTCTTATCGCTTGATGCAATTTCTTCCAGGCAACCAGGATTTTTAACAGGCACTATGCAAGTATGAAATAGGAAAATAGATTCAACCTTAGATTCAATTAGTTAACTTTAAACTTAATTTTCCCGCTGTATACTCCAGGAGTAACGGTGGTGTGTCCAAGAGCACTGATGGTCTAATTGGTAGTGACCCCGCCTTCCGACCCTAAGGTCGTGGGTTCAAATCCGTTCGAGTACCAATGGTTTTTTCTGTGCGAAAAATGTATGCTATACCAGTACTCTCAAACGGTGAAGAAAAACATCGTCAGGAAACCCGCGGCTTAGTCAGCTCCGCACGTATTGACCATGCCTTTCCTGTGGACAAGGCCGACTAAGCTGAGAGGATGGAATAGGTGCTGGGCAAGAGTACTCCATCTTAATTCGTCCCGGGCACTACAGCGTCTCGTTTGTGAAGGTAAAAGTTGCCTCATGACGCTGTATAAATCTTCTACTACTGGTAAAAGGCCTTTATTTTTATACCTATATAGTTACTTTGTACTTCTAAGTTACAAAATTGTTTACTATTACAGGGGCAATATTAAAGCAAGTGAATATTTCTGTTCATAATAACTACTGCCCGTTCTGTGGACGTACGTGATAATTTCACAAACTCTAGGAGTATTTTAATTTAAAGCACGTACAGTAACATTGTTGGCCGATGATGGTGACATTGTACGGATTGTACCGACCCCGGTGGCGTAGCGGGCGAGTGCTCGGCTGAGACGCAGGAGGGTTCGATTCCCGCTACGGGAGAAATGTTTGTCCTCTCTGCAAATATATCTTCCGGGTCTGGGTGTTGTTATCATCACTGCATAGTATAAAACAAAGTCGCTTCTCGCTGTCTGTCCCTATGTATGCTTAGATCTTTAAAACTACGCAACGGATTTTGATGCGGTTATTTTAATAGATAGAGTGATTCAAGAGTAAGGTTTTTATGTATAATACATGCATAATATAGTAGAGAAACACTGATAATTTTAGGGGTTTCTAATGTGATGTCGTAAATAAACACATTTTTGAGCTTACATTACAAACGCTGGCTGAACCCTACGAGATAGATCAAAATAATGTACTGAACGTTGTATATAAAGACATTTGACAAGCGAAGCCGCGGGCAAGTCTGTAACTATAAGACATACAAAGATCTGTTCTTAGGTACCATGTCATCGATTTTAGTGACAAGAAAAACTGCATACATAGATTTAAAAAACTTCTACTCAGTTAGGGAATCGAACCCGGTCGTATTGAAAATAAAACTCACAATATTTCTATTTGGATATCGATTGTGTAGGTCATATGCAGTAAATGTTTATATGAAATACGTACCCCAAACATATTACTCTCTCTTTTTCGCAGTTGGGTAAAAACAAAATAAAATAGCGCGTTGAAATCTTTTAGATAAAAAAACCCTCCAATTTAAATTAAAAAAACGCAATAAGAATCGTTTCAAGCATTATCTCTTTTTGCATAATCAAAGACTGTTAAAATAAAACAAAAAGGGCCACGAAAATTCATTTTAGTGGCATTCCAATTAAAAAATAAAGACCCTATACTAGCTGTCACATTTGAGGTTAAATTGAGTTAGTAAAATATAAAATATTCTTCAATTTATGAATGAACAGGTCACTTAACACCGCTCTTACTCAATGCCGCCGGGTAATCCCAAAAAACTCATGAATGAGTTAATCCTCGTACAACTCCAAAAACAAAAAGCTATCAAAAAGATAAATGATTTGTTTAATGACAAAAAAAAAACACAACTCGTTCAAAAACTCTCAAATGTCACGTTCGAAAACGATCTATAAAGATTTGGCGGGAAGTGTACGTGCGTCCAACATGGCATCGTTTTCGGCATTTTTTCGTTTTATTTGTTGTCTTTGGATCTATATTTGTTTTTATTGCATAGGAATGCATTCTAGTAGTCACGGATTCGCCATTAGTTGGGATTTCAGAGGTGTTACGTTGTAATATGTCGCATACCGAATCGAAACGAGACGTGATATTATGCATCGTAAAGTTTTGAGTTTCGAACAAATGGTTTTTGAAAATGGAACGGAAACTGCATTTACAATCATGTCTTTAGCCTTATAAAAGAAAAAAAAAATGTGTGGCCAGCGATTACCTAGCTACCTTTTTCTTTTGAGACCGTAAATAATTTCCTTCATGATTTTTCCTATCTTACTAACATTATAAATACCGTTGTTTGAAAGGATATTTTTATATTGGTATCTAAGCGACTTTTATTGAGGGCTTATCCCCGAATACTCAAACGCGTCTTAGAGTTGAGCACGTTTTTTGACATTTTCTAATGAAAATCTTACAAAAAAAAAAACGTCATTTGAGACGTGCTCACCTTTGAGATGCGTTTGAGTATTCGGGGGATAGTCATCTGAAAACTTATACTGACCTATATATACTTCAGCCAAACTGGAGAAAGAAATACAATTTATATAAATAAACCGTCGCGTATTTTTCGTTATTATGATGATATCACTTTAGTGTTAGGTAAATAAACCTCACAACATTCGTTTTAACACTTACTTTTACTATTAATACTATTTAAAAGTTCTGTTAAGTACTGACGGTTTATTTACATAAATTGTACCTATCTTTAAACCCAATTTTGTCATTGTAAAATTCTTAAAATACATTTAAAATGAATGCATAAGAAATTATATGACAAATAAAATAGACTTTAGAGAAAAATTAAGATTTATGGAAAAATCAGAGGCTGGAGATGTGTAAAGTAATATTTACAATAGATTAAAATCAAATCAGTTCAACAAATAATAATCATGACCTCAATATCATCATACATCTACTTTTTTATGTATTATAAACTAAAAACTGATTCTATTGGCAACATTGCTCAATATAATATCTAATGCTTTAGTTTAAACTTATAGCTAAGGTAAATAAAGAATTGGTTTGAATTGAATAGTGTACAGCGAAGGGTAATAAGAAATTATTTTTGGGAATGGGGAATGATTTATTTAAATATAGATCACGCTGACGCGATAGAGGCATCACCCGTCTACGTTAATAAAAAGAAAAAACCAAACAGGTTCTATATGTCGGCCATTTTCCATTATGTTTGTATACGTCCAAGATGGCTACCGTCTCCCGCGCTGTTTGACAGGTAAATAACATTTTTATTTGTGTTCTCTGATGGGAAGTATTCTGGCTTGCTGTTCCGTATGTTTGAATTTGAAAGTGGTGAGTTTAAAGTACCTAGATGTTGTCAAATCTTACTTCTTACTTATATTATAAATGTGAAAGTTTGTGAGTTTGGATGTTTAGATGTTTGTGCCTCAATCACGCCTAAACGACTGAACGGATTTGAATAAAACTTGGAATATACATAGTGCATGTACTGGATTAACATATAGGCTATTTTTTATCCGGGTACCACGCGAGCGAACCCGCAGGCGACAGCTAGTAGATCTATAAATAATATTGGAGTGTTTTAAAATAAAAAAATATCTATGTATAGTATAAGAATGAATGTATTTCCCGCTTGATCGCGTTACGAATTCAATTAGATTTAAGTCTTGTCCAAGTGATCCGAGAGAAGATTTTAAGGAATAAAGTATTTTGAAATTTGAAGTTTGTGCCGACCCCACATGCTGGTGACGAATGATGACCGCAAATTGCCAAGTATGTCTTAAAAAACATGAAATTAAAAATACTTTATTGCGAACAACAATGTTCATTTTTTAAGAAACGATTGCTGGCAAAAGGTGGACTTATCGCTTATTGCGATGTCTTCCAGGTAACCAGGACTAAAACTGTACTAAACTAGAACTAAATTAATGTTTAAATACACGCTGGGACCTTTCCATTGACAAGATTGACGTGCCTGGGATCTATAACGCCCTAATTAATTACCTATACTATATATTCTAGACTCTACCAATCTTATCTGTAAACTAATAAGAAAGCTGATTTTATTAATTCTTACTGGAACTAATAAAAACTTATAGAATCCATCCAGCAAGATTTTTTAATGTAAAAAGGAAAATAGAATGAAAATATGGTACAGTAAATAAATGAGTACATATTGTATAAAAAAAGGGCTCAGAGATCGCATTCTTATTTTGAAATAAAAATGCCAGTACAAAATATCTAATGGAATATGGTAAAAAGTTTTTACTTTTTTTATTTATAATCTAAAGTTATTAATCTTCCTGCCCTTATCCCACTCTATGTGGGGTCGGTACAACATATTCTCTTCTTCCAACTATTGGTGGCCATTCCACGGAAAAAAATTATAAGAGATACCTAAATATATATTTTTATACCTACTCTTAATTTCTTATAAACCTGAATGTTTTTGAGGACAGCTGCGCCCTAAAGTACTCCATATGATTTTTTTATTGACTTATTAGATAAGTACATAACGTTTATAGTCTGTGGTCTGTAAGTAATTACATTGCTTGATGCTTCTGCTAATGGGAAGAAATGGGTATTTATACAAACACCACTCAATATAACATATACCTTATTTGTAAGAAAATACGACTCAAAATGCGAAAGGAATAAGAAGGTATCTGAACCTGTTTAAATACGAAATAAATGAAACTACGAATCTGAATTTTATGTAGTCGTAATAAGGTTTATTTTCGTGTTTTGAGTTTATTGACAGTTGAGGGTACTCTCATAATTATGAGCAAACAGTACTAATGTGTTTGTATACAGAATATGCATACTAAAAACTTGGTAGTTTACGCAGTAAGCTTTTGCAAGCCGCCCCTAAGGCAAGAAAAATAAAAAAATAAAACTGTCTTGGTGTAAAACTATTTTTAACCACCATGAAGGTTTGTAAACCGCAGTCAACCTTTTTCCAATTGTCAGAAAAAGTTCATTTAAAATGAATTTCTTCATGGCATATTTATTTTTATTTGTATAAAAATAGATTATTTACAACAAATAAATAACTCAAATAAAAAAATTATTGCATTCAAAATATGGGCTTTACCAGTGGATATTTTTATACAGAGCCAGGAGGCAACTTTTGACTTAATATTCTAGACGCTGCCCGGGGCGTAAAAAATGAAATGAAATGAAATTTTATTTCATAAAATGTGGTCCAATGTAGATGTCAGTCTTAAAAGTACCTACTTAAATAATAATGTCCAACAATTTCGCTTATAAAGTCAGCATGCAATAATTATTATAATGTTTGTCAAAATTTGTCTTACTTAATACATTAATAAAATCAGTCAAATAAGGATTAAATGCACTTAATTCTTTTTAAATTTTCGTTCATAATTAAGACGCTAGGAGTCCCAGGGCGTAAAAAACGCAACATTTTTTTATCAGTTTATTTCAAAAATCCAAAAAAAACTTTTTTTCTAATGCATAATGGACTTACCCGACGCACGTCTTTCATTTTTCATGCTACAAAATTAAAATTAAAAAAAAAAACACTCTCACTGACACTTCACAATTGAACTAAATGGCGCTTCCCGCGGAAAAACGCAATTCGAACTGAGAATATTAAAACAATTGACAGATTCGCATTTTTTTCTTCCGCCTCAAAATCAATGTCACATCTGTGCGCCGTCAGGGCAAACCCTGAAACTTGCAATGTATGCAATACCCGAAGGTAATCATACTATAATAAAAACAAAGTCCCTCTGCTGCGTCTGACTGTTTGTTTGCACGCGATAAACGCAGAAACTAAAACTTTACTATTTATAATGATTTACAGCGTCAGTAGGCAACTTTTATCTTCACTAACGGGACGCTGTAGTGCCCGGGACGAATTAAGATGGAGTACTCTTGCCCAGCACCTATTCCATCCTCTCAGCTTAGTCGGCCTTGTCCACAGGAAAGACATGGTCAATACGTGCGGAGCTGACTAAGCCGCGGGTTTCCTCACGATGTTTTCCTTCACCGTTTGAGAGTACTGGTATATGATCTCTATAAATCATAGATGGTAAAAGGCCTTAGTTTATGCCTCTTATGATGTAGGGAGCACTAAGAAGGGGATTCCTGAAATTTAACTTCTAGAGGACGCAAAGGAAGATGAAGTTTGTATGGAATGACAGCGTAGACAGAGTCGCGGGGTTCAACTAGTATTGCATACATTGCAAGTTGAAATGCCCTGGTTATGATAAATGTTTGCATAATTCCCTTTTGGTTATTGTGACACGATTAGTGATAACTTTATTTTTACTTCATTTTACACGTGGATAATGTTACATAAAGTTTGGTTTCCTAATGCCTGGTAATAAATGAAAAATAATAAGGTATATTTAACTAATCTGACCCGACAGACTTCGTCCTGTTCATTCGTCATTTGTATGGGAAAAAGAAAAGGGCTATTTTTAGGGTTTTTCCAGCAATAATTCTAATTTTTCTCGCCGTAAAAACCATCCTTGAACTTCAACGAACATTTTAAAAAAAGATTTGGCCAAATTGGTCCAGGCGTTGTTGAGTTATGCGCTTACCAACACATTTTGCGATTCATTTTTATATTATAGATAATTGCCCGCGACTTTGTACACGTGTAGTACATTATTTTGTTCTAATAATAATCATTCATAAAATATATAATAATACATAAGTACGTAAAATCACGCCTGTTTCCCATAGGGGTAGGCAGAGATCACGGATCTCCATTAGCTATTGTCTTGACACACATCTTTCGCTTTATTTAGGGTAATATTGGGTTTAAAAAATAATTGCTCCTAACTATTTCGAGGGTAACAAAACTCGATGTATGCCTGGTTCAAATATTCCATAAACAGACTACGGGTCGTACATTATCGTAACAACATTGTTGGCGAAAAGAGACATACTTCTTTATCCTTCATCTTTCTTTCATCCGTTAGTAGAATATAGGAAACCGGGCAGTAGACGCGCTAAAGGATTTTCCATTTCTAATTTGACGGCTATTAGATTTATAATATAAGGTTTTCACGATAACTTAAATGTCTATTATTGCTTGTTAGTCATAAATTAATTGACGGCCTCGGTGGCGGGTCAGGCGAGTGCTCGGCTGAGACACAAGAGGTGCAGGTTCTATTCCCGCTGTTATATATATTATGATATTATCCTATTAATTATAAATGCGAAAGTTTGTGAGGATGTGACGATGTTTGTGCCTCAATCACGCCGTAACGGCTGAACGGATTTGAATGAAACTTGGAACATACATATTATATGTGCTGGACTAATATATAGACTATTTTTTGTCCGGATACCACGCGAGCGAAGCCGTGGACTGCAGCTAGTAGATTATAATCTAACGGTTTTTACAATTTTACGATGACATTATACAGAAGCGTTATTAAATGGCGTCGCGAACAAAGTTGCGGGTTAGACTAGCAAGTCTATACTAAATTATAAAGAGGAAAGATTTTTTGTTTGTTTGTGACGAATAGGCTCCAAAACTACTGGACCGATTTCAAAAAGTCTTTCAGCAATAGAAAGCTACATTATCAGGGACTAGTATAGGCTATAATATATTTTCAAAAAATTAGGGATCCGTAAGAAAATTGCAATATTGTAACCCAAGGTAGAAAACCCAAAATAGTTTTTGGCGTGCGCTGCGAAAACTATTGATTATAGAACAAAATGATGTACTACACGCGTACGAAGTCGCGGGCAACAGCTAGTTTTAAATAAAAAGACAATTTCTAATCTGGCAGCATATATTCGAAAGGTTTCTACTTAAAATGTCCATTATTTCTAGCCATCAAGCCACAAATACAAACCGGCAAATACACAATTACAATAAAAATAATCGTTTACATAAGTTTTCGTCGTAAAACCATAAACAATATAGAGGTACAATGGCGGCGCAGCTCAGAACGTGTGGAGGAATAAGTAGAAGGCCTTTGTCTAGTCGCCGATCGATGACTATAACTTGTCAATTATGACATTTCAAGTTTTATTAGGGGCAGGGTGTTGGGAGTTATTTTTTAGGGTTCTGTACCCGAAGGGTGCCAACGGGACCCTATTACTAAGCCTCCGCTGTCCGTCCGTCTGTCAGCGGGCTGTATCTTATGAACCGTAATAGGTAGAGTTGAAATTTTTAGTGTATTTTTATTCCCGCTATAACATTAAATACAAAAAAGGGAGCCAAGAATATATTCATTTAGATAAACGATGGTACGGATCCCTTAGTGTGCTAGTTCAACTCGCACTTGAACTGTATTCTTTTTCTTTAAAATTATTATAATAAATTATACAGTCGTAATAAGGGATAGTATCCTCTCCAACATGATGGACCATCTATATGGGCGATGGGCTGATCACCTGTCACCATGGTTCACCATATCCATCTTAGGACTAAATCAGAAGTGACTGCAAGTTTTCTTATGTTATCTTACTCACTCTATTAAGGATACGGGCGTGATAATATATATACATTCTTCACTATACTTCATAATTACATAATTCATATTTGGAACATCCTTAGAACATTCAAAAAATTCAAATTTTCTAACAAAAACTTTTTAGTCAGTTTTCTGGGTTGACGTCAGGCAGGCGGCCGGTCATAAAACACCTTAGCCAAAACTCTTACAGCATGATCCAAGGATCATGTGCCGACCCCACATAGAGTGGGATGAGGGCAGGAAGATGATGATGATGTTCAATGAAATTTTTTGAAATGAAATGAAACGCGTGACGTTGACAGCTCAGACGTCACAATACATACAATTAAAAAGTAAAATATTTTATTGTTAAAATTTAATTGTATGTATTTACTAAAATAACACATGTAGAAACCATCATGTACTGTAAAAATACAAAGTTTACTTTATTTTGTAGGCAGTTAGCCAAAATCAATTTATTTCGTTGTCTAGTATAGACTAGGAGGAGCTTTCCACGGGCAACTCTCCGCCTACAACAACGATGTTCAGTGGTAGCATAGCAAGGTACGTAGTTTCGAATCTCATTTTTTCATATTTTTTATCCAACGAGGTAACTTCTCTACTGGACTGGGAGTAAAGAAAAAACATAGAATGCGTCCAGCTGCTTCTCTCCCCGAGCAGGTCGTAAAAGTCGACTAAGGGATAGTATCCTCCAACATGATGAGATACAATAAGCAAGTATTCCCAAGGAGGGTTGACGTCAGGCAGGCGGCCGGTCATAAAACACCTTGGACAAAACTCTTACAGCATCATCCAAGGATCATGTGCCGACCCCACATAGAGTGGGATAAGGGCAGGAAGATGATGATGATCCAACGAGGTAACGTCGTCAGCCTTTTGGGGAGCTTACCTGCGGTCGGTGATCTGAGCTCTGCTTTCTATCTGTAGGCGAACTTAGATAGAAAACTGAGCTCATTTTTATTTCTTATTATTATACCGATTACCTTAAAGTTTTTAATGTTATTGTAGTTTGTCTTTGTAACTGTGTGTACTTAAAACAATACATTTTCTCTCCATTTTATGATTGGTTTTTATTCTATTGGCGGACAATTAATCGTCCATTGCCATAGCAACGTATTATGACGACCTCTGTGGCGTGGCGCGCGAGTGCTCGGCTGAGACGCAAGAGGTGCGGGTTCGATTCCCGCTACGGAAGAAATATTTGCATGCTCTGCAAATATTTTTTCCTGGTCTGGGTGTTGTGGTATTTATCGTAAGTACCTATGTATTTAAAAAAAAGTATATAAGTACCTATTCTATCAGCTATCTGGTTCCCATAGAATACTTATATCTGGGCTAGATAGGTGATGTGTGATATGTCCTCAAATATTTATTTTATTATTTTATTTTATTTATTAACGATTTCACGTTAGCCACGGCATTAGCCAAGCTGACAGTTCAGCGCTATGTTTATGCGAATATCTTTGTATAAAACAATAATTCCTGAAAAGAAATCGTTCTATATTTTAACGTTTGATAGTATCATCATCATCTTCCTGCCCTTATCCCACTCTATGTGGGGTCGGCACATGATCCTTGGATCATGCTGTAAGAGTTTTGGCTAAGGTGTTTTTGATAGCATATAGGTAGATAGATAGAAAATTCTTTATTGCACACAAGAAAACATGTACATAGCGAACTTAATGCTAATTAGCATTTTCTTCCAGCTAACCTTTGTGTTGTTTGGAGAAAAAGTAGAGACAGTGCATTGTAGAAAAGTTATAAGAAAAAATATATTATTATAGGTACATAAATAAATACAAATAATATCTACCTAATTTATAACATATAAGTATACAAAAATACCTACAGGTGCTCAATTTTGATGACTATTCTGCAGAGCAAGATAATGGTGATATAGTTTAGACTTGAAGATTCCCATGGATGAGGCTTGGTTTCTTAAGATACATACATACCACACTGGTTCGTAAGATGTCTAAGTACCAACATGCCCCACGCTTCCATTGACAAAAATATAATTCGATTGGTGCATTCAACGTCACGTTCGAAATTCAAAGACAAAATGGCGAGTGTTCTGACCTCTTTTGTACATTCTGATTTATTACTTGTCAGGGGGAGGAAACAGCTGCTTTTTGAATTTGGAACAGTATGAAATTAAATTGGAAGTTCCGAATTCAAAAATGCTGGAACCATCAATATTTATAATCTAGTCTAGTAGAGTCTAAGGAGCGTTTGAAATAATCACCTACTTTTAAAAACTTAAAATCAGGTTCTGTATTTTCCTTATTTCCAAAACTTAATGTGATAGCTTAGAATATTATTCTAACCCCCGAATACTCAAACGCATCTCAAAGTTGAGCACGTTTCAAATGACGATTTTTTGACAGATTTTCATCAGAAACTGTCAAAAAATCGTAATTTGAAACGTGCTCAACTTTGAGTCGCGTTTGAGTAGGTATTCAGGCGTTAGTGTGATAGCTCTAATTTATTATAGCGATCTCTCATAACTTAATGTATAAGAAATGGCGCCAATATTTTTGGAACTGTCAAATAAGTAAATAAATTAACTTACAAATCGATACCAATACATAAGTGATATGCGCGGTCACAAATTGGGATGGGTGACCGCAGGTGGCATTACGAGCTGAGCGCTTCCGTGCTTCGGAGGGCACGTTAAACAGTCGGTCCCGGCTTTTAAGTCGTTAAGCCATGACGGAGGCCTTTAGGCGGCCTAAAAACTCCGTCACTAGAGTTGGCCACTAGCTCATACGAACATACATACATACATATTCATTTTTATTTTATTTATTCTATCTTTAGTATCCTGAGGTCATGGTATTGCATTAAACACCTAATACCTAGGTATTGATACAATAGTTTTACGTTACGGAATAAGCAAAATCATTGATGTCATTGTCATTGGGTCAGTGGGTTACGTTCAAATAACGATGACTCATTGTAAGTAGCCTTTGTACCTTCTACTGAAGCCAAGCAACTTGATAGAATTTGCTGAATCTGAAATTCTTTTACTTGCTGGACTGGGAGTAAAGAAAAAGCGTGGATTGCGTCCAGCTGCTTCTCTCCCCGAGCATGTCGTAAAAGTCGACTAAGGGATAGTATCCTCCAACATGACCATCTTTAGCTACGATCTTGGGACTTTGAATCAGGATTGGTGAAAGTTTTCTTATGATTACTTGTGGCTCTAACCACCCCGTTAGGGATACGGGCGTGATATATAAATAAACAAATATTTGTGGACATTTCACACAGCGCCATCTAGCCTCAATCCAAGCAAAGCTATGGGAACCAGATGACTGATAGAATATATACTTTTTTTTGTAAATACATACTCTTTTGACGGCCTCAGTGGCGTGGCGGGCGATTGCTCGCCAGAGGCGCAAGAGGCACGGGTTCGATTCCCGCTGCGGAAGAAATGTTTGCATGATCTGTAAGTATTTCTTCTGGGTCTGGGTGTTGTGGTACCATGGTACTCGTAGTTTCTGATACCCACGACACAGGGAATCCTAGTGTGGGGTCAGGACTATGTATGTGACTGTTGGGTGTTATTATTATATGTTGAAAGTACCTTGCGTTTGAAAACACTTACCTACCATCCGATACGCCTAAAAAATCAAGAGCGCTCAAAACGAATATCAATTAAAATGACAAACAAGCAGAATAAACAACTTCAGAGGGTGCTGGCGGGAGATAGGGCACGTCTGAAAGACGCGACGTGATTGGTCGACAATCCAACCCGCCACCCTTCCCTCGGCCAATCAGGTGCGAGCGCTAACACCCCCGACCAATGACGAAGCCGGGCGGGGTGTTCGATTTTTCAAAAGGTGTTCTTTTGTTGAATTGACAGTTTTGAAATGTCATCGTAAAAATTGGATTAATGGCGAATTAAAAAAACTGTCATTGGGCTGTCATTTAAGGTACTTGTGTTACGTAGATTATGCGTTAATCTTTGCTGGGCAAGCCTACTCCATCTTAATTCGTCCCGGGCACTACAGCGTCCCGTTTGTGAAGGTAAAAGTTGCCTCCTGACGCTGTATAAATCATCTACTATATGGTAAAAGGCCTTAATTATTGTCGAACAAAGCCATACATTTTTGACAGAACTTTGCTATGGTAATCCTACATCCGTTAGTAGAATATTGAAACCAGCCATAAATCGATTGTGGATGACATAATTCAAAACTCTCAACTCGTAAAATGTTACAAGTCATAATCTCTCGCATCATATAAGTAAATGACATCGAAAAGGTCACGGGCCGTAGACGACCTCGGTGGCGTGGCGGGCGAGTGCTCGGCTGAGACGCAAGAGGCGCGGGTTCGATTCCCGCTGCGGGATAAATGTTTGCATGCTCTGCAAACATTTCTTCCGCGTCTGGATGTTGTATTATGTATTTACAAAAAAATAAGTATATAAGTATTCTATCAGCCATCTGGTTCCCATAGTACAAAATTTGCTTAGTTTGGGGCTAGATGGCGCTGTGTGAAATGTCCACAAATATTTATTATACATAGCAGTAGGTGATACTAGGCTGAAACGATGTTATTAAAGGACACAAATAAATTACCTATCTGCTTTCAAAAGTCACAGGCAAAGTTATTTTAAGTTGAAAACAATATTCTGAAGTCATAAAGCAAAACAGCTGAATTTTATTATTGACATCGGTCACGGTGTGGCCAGCTCTGAAAATAAAACAAAAATGTCATTGCACATGCCAGTGTTGCACGATGCAAATTGCAACTACCAGACAAAAATGGCCGGACAACGAAATGAAATGAAAATTTTATTTTGCCAGAAGCATGGTCATAGAGTATGTATCTACTTAAAAAAAGTTTTTTTTCTACATAAAATAAATAAATTGTTTCACACACTTCACCGTTAAATACAGCACGCTAAAAAATAAAAAAAATAGGTTTAAATTGGAAAATAAAATTGTCTTAGTATGTCAGCTAAAAATATCAACGCAATATAATTTTCCTAAATCAACTTTTTATTGTGTAGTAAGAAGTTGTCCAAACTAAAATATCTGGACAATTGTTTTGCTGTAATATACTTGCCGTTTAACTATGTACATTATCACGCTCGTATCTCTAATTAGGTGTGCAGAAGTGGACGTAGTTACGCTGAAAGGACTCAATCCACAAAATGTCACTTTGGAGATATGGCATTTTAAAGTTTAGATGATGATTCAACAATGTTATTGCATTCGGAAAAACTGAAATGATTCAGGTGTTATGAGACAATTCTGCTAAATTACTTAAATACCATATTCTTCGAGATTGGATTTCCTAAAAAGGATCCATGTACATGTAACCTGGGTTATTACAGTGTTTTGCAAAAAATACCAGCCATACATGTGGCTTGGTTGTCGTGTTTCAAAAAACGACCTTAGCCTTATCCGATTACGGATCTTTTTTGCGAGGTGATAGAATCGACCTTTAGGACCATTTTGGTATATTTAACTCATTTTTGACCAAAGTGTGGATTGAGTCCTTTCAGCGGAACTACGTCCAAGTGATAATAAGTAATCATGAGAAAGCTTGCAGCCAGTCTTACAGAAGATAATTTTGTGCATTTTGCAAAGTCCTTTTAATTATAAAAGAGGTTAACTATCCGTCCTTTTCAATTACACGTTTGGCAACCCTTCGGAGCGCGCCACGTCAAAACAGTTTCGAATATCGAACGTAAAAAAATAAAACAAAGCTTTGTTCCCGGTTGACGGCCCCGATCCTGGTTCCAATTTTGAAATATCGCTTTTGTTCTTTGTTAAATAGCGACCGTTAAAAACAACGGTTTTTGTTCTGTACTAGCTATAGTCTGACCAAATTACATTTAAGATTTTGACAAAATATGTTAAAACTCCTTTCGTGCGCTAGACACGCATAAATAAATATAAATAAATAACAGCCAACAGTCACATGCATAGTCCTGACCCCACACTAGGATTCCCTGTGTCGTGGGTATCAGATACTACGAGTACCATGGTACCACAACACCCAGACCCGGTAGAAATATTTACAGATCATGCAAACATTTCGCAGCGGGAATCGAACCCGCGCCTCTTGCGTCTCAGCCGAGCACTCACCCGCCAAGACCGAGGTCGTCAAAAAAACCCCTTTTACCACCCCCATGTAGATATAAGGGTGAAGGGCTGATCACGGATCAGTACGAGGATTCTCTCCAACATGATGGACCATGGAGTCTAAAGTCTACTATCCCTTAGTAGACTTTTAAGACATCCTCGGGGGGAGAAGCAGCTGGACGCATTCTGTTTTTTCTTTACTCCCAGTCCAGCAGTTTTTGTAAAAAAATCAACGTGGACAAAATTGACGGACGTTCCGATTCGAGCATTTTTTAAAGCACTAATGGTTTAGTGGTAGCGGCCCCGCCTTCCGATCCAAGGTCGTGGATTTAAATCCGGTTGAGCATCAATAGAATTTTCCTGTTCGAAAAATTCATGTGCTTTATACCAGTACTCTTAAACGGTGAAGGAAAGCGTGAGGAAGCAGGCATGTCCTTTTGTAATATTATTAGTTTCATTTTCTTTTATAATAATCTTTGTTACTTTTGCATTTATACTTTGTTTTTTTTTCATGTTTTCATGTCTTTATTTTTAACATGGCGATTGATGTGTCCGTAAATATGACTTCTTAGTACCTAGATATCTGTAATGTTGTATTTATTTTTTAAAAACTTTAAGGTAATCGGTATAATAATAAGAAATAAAAATGAGCGCAGTTTTCTATCTGAGTTCGCGTACAGATAGAAAACAGAGCTCAGATCACCGACCGCAGGTAAGCTCCCCAAAAGGCTGGCGACGTTACCTCGTTGGATAGCTATACTTATCCTTTGTCCGAGGTAAGCGCCAGCCCTTTGGTCATTGGTCATATCTATTAGCTTCTTGGATATCTCCTTTTTTAAATAAATAAAGAAATGTCCGCTGTGTAGAACCGGTCCTAATAGAAGACCAGCGCGGTTTGTTTTTATAAACCGCATAATGCTGAGTTAGGATCCATTGTAGCAACCTAGAATATCTTACTTTATAGTATAAATGCGAAAGTTTGTGAGTTTGGATGTTTGTGCCTCAATCACGCCGTAACGACTGAACGGGTTTGAATGAAACTTGGAACATACATAGTGTGTGTGCTGGAATAACATATAGGCTGCTTTTGGTTCGGGTACCACGCGAGCAAAGCCGCGGGCGGCAGCTAGTAATAAATATAAAAGGGACCCATACAAGAAACATTTATGGACATTTACGATGGTACGGAACCCTTCGTGTGCAAATTCGACTCGCCCTTTACCTCCACGCTTCATTTAAAAAAAATTCACACAAAGTAATTTCTATTATGTAATTTGAACTTGTTTTTAATTATGGAATTTACTAGCTGCCGCCCACGGCTTCGCTCGCGTTGTTCCCGGATAAAAAGTAGCCTATATTTTACTCCAGCCACGTATTATGGTATATTCCAAGTTTAATTCAAATCCGTTCAGCCGTTTGGGCGTGATTGAGGCACAAACATACATAGTCACATCCACACATCCTCACAAACTTTCGCATTTATAATATCAGGATGCTCTTCTAATTTGAAAAATGTCAGGACGCTTTGACGGTCGATGTTTGACTGATAGTTCGGCGCTCCCTAATAAAAAAAATAAGAAATACATTTAATATTATTACTAGCTGCCGCCCGCGGCTTCGCTCGCGTGATACCCGGATGAAAAATAGCCTATATGTTAATCCAGCACATACTATGTATATTCCAAGTTTCATTCAAATCCGTTTAGGCGTAATTGAGGCACAAACATACAAACATCCTCACAAACTTTCACATTAATAATATGGTAGGTTTTATTCCAAGTTTTATTCAAATCCGTCCAGCCGTTTAGGCGTGATTGAGGCACAAACATACAAACATCCTCACAACTTTCACATTTATAATATAGTATGTAAATAAAACGTACCTTATTAGAATCCAACTTGACGGAAACAATATCACAACAATACATAGTACATTCTCAACACGACACTATCACCTCACTATCCCCCGCGTATCATTTCCAAATCTCACTCCTAAAAACAAATCACTTTTATCATATTCTTTTTTTAAATTAAATCATATTCTTTTTTCAAATTATGGAATCGGTAAATGTGTCAGGACGTTTCGGCGGTCCAAGTTTGACTGACAGCGGCGCGCTCCCTCTGGAAGCCGGGAGGGAGAGGGGTGAGGGAGAGGGGTGTGTCAGAGGTGAGCGGGAAAGAGGTAATGGAAAGCAAATTCTCATTACGGATCCTATGACGTATTTTTGATTTGTCAACCATTTTTATAGGCTATGTTTTTTAATCATTGTATTGAATCTAAGACATTTTTATTATCAGTAAGAAACTTACAACTAATCTTTCTATTATAAATGCGAAAGTTTGTGAGATTGTGAGGATGTGTGGATGTGAGGATGTATGTTTGTGCCTCAATCACGCCGTAACGGCTGAACGGATTTGAATGGAACTTGGAATACACATAACATGTGTGCTGGAATAACATATAGGCTACTTTTTGTTTGGATACCATGCGAGCGAAGCCGCGGGCGAAAGCTAACACAAATATAATTTACAAAATACAAAAGAAACTGTCGGGCTATCTAAAGGCCGTTGCAAACGGTCTATAGATAGCTCACCTGATCCAGCTCATCTTATTGAATCTTAATATCAGGTTTTTTTTGGATTTGTTACTTTATGTTTTTACGATATGTGACGGCTATCACAACACTTACAAAAAACCAGTCAAGTGCGAGTATAATTAGCACGCGAAGGGTTCCGTAATATCGTACATTTATAAATGTTACATGCGTGGAGCCCCCTTTTATTTTATTATATCCTCTATTATTTGTTGTTATAGTGGCACTATTGTGGCAGTATAGTGGTTATGTTCTTCTCTGCTGGACTGGGAGTAAAGAAAAAGCATAGAATGCGTCCAGCTGCTTCTCTCCCCGAGCATGACGTAAAAGACGACTAAGGGATAGTATCCTCCAACATGATGGACCATCTATATGAGCGATGGGCTGATCACCTGTCACCATGGTTCACCATATCCATCTTAGGAGTTTAAATCAGAAGTGGCTGCAAGTTTTTTTATGTTAACTTGTGGCTCTGCTCACCCCATTAGGGATATGGGCGTGATAGTATGTATGTATGATATAGTGGCAATAGAAATACACAACTCTCAACCTATTACGGTTCGTGAGATACAGCCCGCTGACAGACGGACGGACGGACAACGGAGGCTTAGGAATAGGGTCCCGTTGGCACTCTTCGGTTACGGAACCCTAAGAAGTGCTGTATTTTGGACGTATTGTGTCGTGTTTCATTTTTGTACAGCATTATAATGACTAGCCCCCGAATACTCAAACGCATCTCAAAGTTGAGCACGTCTCAAAAAACCGTGAGTTGAACGTGCTCAACTCTTGAGTCGCGTTTGAGTATTCAGGGAGGCAATTCTTTAAAGTCACCGGTGATTTTGAAATCTCCAAAATGGCCCAAATCAATTGTTTTTTCATTTTCGTATTCTTAAAAGTCATTTGGTGATTTCAAAATTTACTTATTTCTAATTTTGATGTCGCTAAATTACTTTTAAGAATACGAAATTGAGAAAATCAATGGAAATTGACCATTTTGGTGATTTTAAATCACTCGGTGATTTATAAGAATTGAAACCAGCTGTCTCCTCTTATATTAAAAAAAATGCTTTTACGCTAAATGTAATAAGAGTAGGTACCTGTAGGTACCTGAAGGTAAACTAGATTACATTAAATTCAAATTTATTAGAACCTTCTAAAAAAATTACTAGGACTACGAAAAAATACCTACTTACCTACTTTGTTTTTTGACAGCAAATAACATGACTACGGACAAATTTAGTTGGAGAATCTGGCATTGGGTATAAAAATGCCGCCATTTTTATCTAGGTATAATATTGCTGTCAAAAAACAAATTTTTTTTTCGTTCGTTGAAATACAACGGTTACCTATTATGAAGTAATTTCTACTAAAGTTTTAAATTTAAATTAAAAAATAAATTTCTCTACATCTTCATGCGTTCTCAAAATAAAATCCAACTAGTAGTGTCACCAGTGTGGTGAAAGGCTCCTTTAGTTGTCACATGTTTTCGAAATTTTAAGGTTATTGGCATTCCGGTTTCCTTACGATGCTTTCCTTCACCGTTTGAGAGTACTGGCAAAATTTTCAACGCACATTTTTTCGAGCAGAAACACCCATTGCACGAATGGATTTGAACCCACGAGCTAAGGATCGGAAAGCACTAGACCACCAGTGCTCTCCTAAACTCAGAATAAAATAACCAGTTACTGGCCGTAAACAAACAAAAGAGCAAAACCTGTTTTATCCTCATTTACATTGACGTTTGCCTCTTCCCGCCTCCGGGGAATGGCGCGCTCTAATTGGTCCGCGTCCAGCCAATGGCCGTGAAGGTTGAATTGTAGAGTTCGTTACGAATTTTCACGTGATCTTTCTATTTTATTTTAGTGATAGATCGCATTTTTTAAAGGTATTTTCAAATGGCGTGATATAAATAATCAGCGGGCGTTCCGGATCTTCGGGATGAACTAACTTTATTATAATTTGTTAGGTATACATTTTAAGTAAAAAATTAGATTGGGACTCTATGGTGGAATAGATATAAAAATGGAGTCAGTTTTTTTTTTAATATTTTCTAATGCAAAAGCCTGGTTTGAGTATCAGCATAACACATAGGTGGACAAATGACTTTTATTTGCACGAACATATCATGTGATATAATATGGTCTTAAAATGTAAGTACCTACATCAGTCCAATCTAACGACCTCGATGGCGTGGTGGGCGAGTGTTCGGCTGAGATGAGACGCAACGGGTTCGATTCCCGCTACGGGAGAAATGTTTGCATGTTCAGCAAATATTTCTTCCGGGTCTGAATGTTGTGGTACCATGGTACTCATAGTTTCTGATACCGACGACACAGGAAATTTATTTATTTATTACTTAATATTCTTAGCTTTCACATCAGTTGTAATTTCATAGTTTTCCCTTTTAGGTAGGCGATGGTGACGAAGACCTTACTGCCTATTCATTCGTTAATTTAATTTGTTTCGTAGTTTTTGTGTCTTTCTTTCACTGACTCATTGACTTATTTGACAGATTATTGCGCTTTAATTTTTTTATATTAAATCATTTTCTCTTTCTAGAAGGCAGATATCCTGATTGCCCAGTCTTTCGTGAATTTATTTTATACTAGCTGCCGCCCGCGGCTTTGCTCGCGTGGTATCCGGATAAAAAATTGCCTATATGTTAATCCAGTACATGTAGGTACTATGTATATTCCAAGTTTCATTCAAATCCGTTCAGCCGTTTAGGCGTGATTGAGGCACAAACATCCAAACTCACAAACTTTCGCATTTATAATATACTTGAGTAAGATTACTGTTAAAAGACTTCCGTTCACTAGACGTCATTTCTCTCATTTCGCTTTTCATATCAATAAACTCACCATGACAGAAAAAAAAAATACAAAAAGAATTGAAAAATAAAGGCGGCAACACACGCGACAGCGCGCCACGTGCCGGTAACGACCTTCTAATTGGCGCGCTTTGTTTTAATTGACGACTGTCCTCGTGTAGGGCGGACTAGTCGCGTGGAAAATATCATGACAAAAGAAAAATGATTTTTACGATTGACTTCACAAAGGTTTCACTTGTACCTACTATATCTTTGATGTAGAGCGTCCCTTTAAGAAATGAATAAGTGGATCTTGTTTATTATGTTGAAAATAACATAAAATCTCATAATGTAATAAAACTATGCAGTATTTTTTTATTCTGTCTTGAACATTTTGATTGAAAAGCGTACCTATAGTGGTCAGGGCGATTCTTAAAAGTTATCGGTGATTTCGAAATGGCCTATTTCCACCGATTTTTTCAATTTCGTATTCTGAAAAGTCATTTTGTGAATTGGTTTGTTCATTTTAAATTTGGAATTATTTTATAGTCACTAAATGACTTTCAAAACTACGAAATTGAAGAAAAAAACAAAGGAACTTGACCATTTTGGAAACTTCGGTGATTTTTTAAAATCGCTCCCAAGCTTTCTGAAACAAATATTTATTTAAAATAACAACAACCAGACTACGAAGAATTTAGGTAGCTTATTACAGCTGCCATATTAGATTTTTGACATTATATTGATGCCGAATTTATACAGTTTCAGTCTGAGTTTTAGATAATTGAAAACGGCCGAGTCGTAAAAGTCGACTAAGGGATAGTATCCTCTCCGACATGTTGGACCAATGGGCGATGGGCTGATCACCTGTCTTCGGGTTGGTCCCAGCAATGCGAAATCTATTGTTCTCTAAATTTTAAACTTCAATACATTGAGTCCCAGGCAATGAGAGTCTTTTATTATTTGAATATTTCCTTCCCAGTGAATGCTACGAATTTACGGCAGGTACAGTTAACGCAAAAAGCCGAAGACATTTTCCATTTACCTACCCAGGCAGCTAACTTGCCAATGCTGTGCAAGCTTATAATTGGAGCACATTCTATAGTACTATTTTTTCTATTGTAAACATCCATAACAGTTTTTATTATGTGTTCTGTTGGCGTTGCCTAATAAATAAATAAAAACCAAGTTATATCTCCAAGTTATATCGTCCAAGGCCAGGGACTGCCAGGGATAATGGGCAGGACCCTTAATACCTACTAGGTAACTGCACAGCGTCCATTAAGGCCATCTCTAAACAATAATTTCACCTCGTGCCATTTTGATACAAATTGAACTAATTTGTCACCCCTGTGTCGCCCGCTGCCCCCCCACCCCCCACCCCCCACTCCTGGGGCTTTACTACGAGTTTCCCAGGCGCTACTACGAGGTACCTACCTACAAGTCGTGTTACTAGTTCCTTCGAACCAGTGTGGTGAAAGGATTTAAAACGACCTCAAAGGACCTTTCGAGGACTTGATAATGCTTTTTAAATTTTTAGGTTCTCATCATCATCTTCCTGCCCTCATCCCACTCTATGTGGGGTCGGCACATGATCCTTGGATCATGCTGTGAGAGTTTTGGCTAAGGTGTTTTATGACCGGCCGCCTGCCTGACGTCAACCCTCCTTGGGAATACTTGCTTATTGTATCTCATCATGTTGGAGGATATTATCCCTTAGTCTAACTTAACTTTTTAAGTTCCACAATCAGGAATGTAATGAGAGTGAATGAAGCGAAAGAAGTATGTCAGGATCGTAGCAAATGGAGATCCGTGATCTCTGCCTACCCCTATTTGCAGGCGTGATTTTATGTATGTATGTTCCTCACAATGTTTTCCCTTCCCATCACCGTTTGAGGATAATGTTTCTTCTATGCCCCCCCCCTCCCTTATAATCTTTTATTTTATGTTATTACCTATAGCGGCAATAGAGGAATGGTCGATGGGCTGATCACCTGTCACCATGGTTCACCACGACTTTAAATCAGAAGTGGCTGCAAGTTTTCTCACGTTTATTTGTGGCTCTGCCCACCCCTTTAGGGACAAGAGCGTGATATTATGTATGTATGATGTACACACCCTGAAAATTTCAACTCTACAATACAGTTCATGAGATATCTACAGCCCGCTGACAGGCGGACGGACGGACAGACGGACGGACAGTGGTGGCTTAGTAATAGGGTCCCGTTGGCACCCATTGGGTATAGAACCCTAAAAATGATAATCTGTTTATGTTTAGAAGATCCTAAGGTGTCCAGCCGGTCCAAACATAATGTAAAACAAAATATTGTACATTGTATGAATACCTAACCTACTATGAACGAATTAAAAGTCGTAATTTTTAGTTTATTATAAACTTATATTATATTATATTAGACGGCCTCGGTGCCAGTGGCGTGGTGGGCGATTGCTCGCCAGAGGCGCAAGAGGCGCGGTTTCGATTCCCGCTGCGGAAGAAATGTTTGCATGATCTGTAAATATTTCTTTCGGGTCTGTGTGTTGTGACATGGTACTCGTAGTTTCTGATACCCACGACACAGGGAATCCTGGTGTGGGGTCAGGACTATGTATGTGACTGTTGGCTGTTATTTATTTCATAACAGACATAGTTCTAATCCTAATATTTACGGACAAAAACACAGGAAATTGTAAATGCATCTAAAATTTCTAGATTTTTCTGTTCTTTTTGTAGTCTGCTGTTTCGTTAGGCAGGCGGCATTTCACAGCGGCAGTCTGGGAACCTACAAACAAATTAATGAAATGTTGAATACACCCCCCATTAAAATAATCCCTGCCGAGATAGGGACAATAATTTGAATCGGAGATTCAAATAAATGTCTAGTCGAGGGTCGGGTAAATAGTACTTACTTACCTACGAGAATTTGCTTGTTTCATACAACTTTATTTTGAGAAATCTATACTAATATTATAACGAGGAAAGATTTTTTGTTTCTTTGTTTGTAACGAATAGGCTCCGAAACTACTGGACCGATTTCAAAAATTCTTTCACCAATAGAAAGCTACATTATCAGGGTCCAGTATAGGCTATAATAAATTTTCAAAAAATGAGGGATTCGTAAGAAAATTGCAATATTGTAACCCAAGGTAGAAAACCCAAAATAGTTTTTGGCGTGCGCTGCGAAAACTATTGATTATAGAACAAAATAATGTACTACACGCGTACGAAGTCGCGAGAAATAGCTAGTATATTAATATATTGTGAAACCCTTCGGATAAAGTTCGCTTGAATACCTAACTTACATAAATGAATTGGAGTTTTGATCTAAACAGTGTTATTACTGCAAGCTGTTTTGCGGCTGGCAAATTGTACTGCACAATTTCTGCCTCGCACAACTGCCCTGTGGAATCAGCTCTCGCCAGCGATATTTCCGGACCGATACGACTTACCTATTATATATAGAGACCTTCAAGAAACAAGCCTACTCCTACCTCAAAGGCCGGCAAAGCACTTGAAGCTCCTCTGATGTTGCAGGTGTCCGCGGGCGGCGGTAATCATTTACCATCAGGTGAGCTATTGCTAGAGCCATTGCCCCCTCTTCCATAAATAAAACAAATTGAGTTTGCTGAAAGATTTTTGAAAAAGTCGTTACTAACGCCATCCAGGATTGATTAGTCGAACTAAAAAAAATTATATATTGTCAATAGAGGGCAGTACTATACAATAGTCGCGCTACTTGACGCTAGATGTCTCTGTAAATTTCTAAACAAAGAGTTTGCATACACTTGATACATTATTTTCAAGAAGATCCGTGTGAACTCTTTTCCTCAGACTCTCTTCACACTCATTGAATGAAGCCTCTTTGGGAAAATGTAAAGAGGCAAGTGGACATAAAATCTTGTATTGGAAACCGTAGAACGAAACGTTCTTACACACTTACGTGAGACGAAACGCATAAGATGTTTCCACCTGCAAAGTATTCCTACAGATCTAGTAAAATATATGTAGTAAAAAAATCTAAGCTTGAAGGAGGTATGAATTAAGTAGAACGTTGACGTGCATGATTATCATGATGAAATGATGATACTTCATCATTTAAACTTAGATTTTTTATTATAGTTTACTAGATTTGTAAGAATACTGGCATGATAATCCTAATAATTAATTAGTACACTTCTTTTTCATGGAAAGTTATTTTCATGAGTTGGAAATCTAAATAGTCCTTCAATGACAATGTCAATATGAGGTATTGTCAACTGTCAAAATTGATAACAAAGTAGGTGTTTGTTTTTCGATAGATTAGACTAGTTCCATGTTCGTGTAGTGTTTGATTTTGTGGATATATTCGTTTGTTAATAAAATAAATTGAATCAGGCCTAAGCATTTCTGAAAAAAGATAAGGTTTCACATCCGAAAATGTCGTGGAAAACCTTAGCAATAGATAGTGATTTGTACAGCTACGATTATTTTCTTGCGGATTATGTATGCCGTATATGCTGGTGCCAGGACGGAGTGAAAGAGATTACTTCTAAAATATCTGAAGACATAGAAACCAATGTTACTATTGCTGAAGTGATATACGAATGCACCGGTGTTGATTTGAGCATCAACACACGGCCCACGAAAATATGCACCAGTTGTTGGAACGAAGTTGAAAACTTTAGCGAATTCAAAAGTTTTTGCCTCACAACCCAAGCCAAACTTTACGATATTCTACAAAATGCTTCTCAAAAAGAATCAAATCTAAACAATGACGAAAAATTCGAAGAATACACTCCTAACGACGAGTTTTCAAATTTGGAACTCGCCACATTCGAACTATTTGAAGATTTGAATAAAGAACAAATCAGCAAAATTGAGCCAGCACCGAAAAAGCCATTTAAAAAAAAGAAGTTAAGAACAGAAACTTACTGTTCTCAATGCAAAACTGATTTAGGCACTCTAGACTTATTGACACAACACAATATAGAAATACACAGCTTGGAAAACGGTTTCTACAAATGCTTCGGTTGCAGAAGAGCTTTTGAACACAGAAAACGTTGTATCAGACATGAAACGGAGTACTGTAAAGCTTTAAAAAATGGCTACAAATGTGATATTTGCAGTAAATTCTTTCACAAAAGGTCCAGTTTTGAGGTCCATTTGAGAGCACATAAAGAAAACAATGTCAATTTGGAGGGAGAGCTGTTTAAATGTAAGAAATGCGTGGAACATTTTGTTAGTATGGAACTTCTAAATGATCACATGGTGTTGCATGAGACAGATAAGAAAAACTGGGTTTGTGATGTAAGTAAACATTACCCAATGTGTTTTATGAATACAACTGAATGTTTTTAAAAAATGGGTTCACAATTTTCAAAGAAATAATTATGATATTATCTACTCCAAAATTTGTTATTGACGTATGTATGTATGTTCGTATGAGCTAGTGGCCAACTCTAGTGACGGAGTTTTTAGGCCGCCTAAAGGCCTCCGTCATGGCTTAACGACTTAAAAGCCGGGACCGACTGTTAAACGTGCCCTCCGAAGCACGGAAGCGCTCAGCTCGTAATGCCACTTGCGTCTTGACCTATTATTATTATTAACTCATTTATTTCAGATAGATTCTAGATAATCTAGGTTAGGTCTGTTTAATTTTATGTTTATTTTTTTTATTTAATTTTATTTTTATTGTGAATAATTTATTTGTGTATATTTTTTGTAATTTTTAATGTTATGGATCTGTAATCTGAAATAAATGAGTTAATAAAATAATAAAAATAACATCCCCAGACCTGCGGCCGGATGTTCTCCCGACGAGATTACCTCCACAAGCATAAATTGATACACTCCGGGCTGAAGCAGCATGTATGTCCTCACTGTGACTTCCGGACCATACAGAAGTCATCGCTCAATGTACACATCAGGTAAACTTCTGTTACCACTTTGCTTCTCTGCTGGACTGGGAGTAAAGAAATAACATAGAATGCGTCCAGCTGCTTCTCTCCCCGAGCATGTCGTAAAAGTTAATAAATAAATATTTGTGGACATTTAACACAGCACCATCTAGCCCCAAACAAAGCAAAGCTTGTACTATGGGAACCAGATGGCTGATAGAATACTTTTTTTTTATTTCATACAGCGCCATCTAGGCGCTGTATGAAATATCCACAAATATTTATTTATTTCTTACTAGCTGTTGCCTGCGACTTCGTATGCGTGTAGTGCATTACTTTGTTCTATAATCAATAGATTTCGCAGCGCACGCAAAAATACCTTGGGTTACAATATTGCAATTCTCTTACGGTTCCCTAATATTTTTGAAAATATATTATATCCTATACTGGTCCCTGATAATGTAGCTTTCTATTGGTGAAAGAATTTTTGAAATCAGTCCAGTAGTTTCGGAGCCTATTTTTTACAAACAAACAAAAAAATGTTTCCTCTTTAGTATGATTTATATATTTTTGTTATCAGGAAGCACACGGGAGAGCGTCCATATCCGTGTTCGCTGTGTCCCCAGCGCTGTGTCAACAGTTCTAATTTACGAGAACACATGAAACGCCACCTAGGTATCAAGGGTTTCCAGGTAACTCCTCTATCATCAGAACAGCTGTCTCCAAACTCATCAGAGCACAGCAATGGTGGTCTAGGTTACAAAATATCTCCTTTGTTTCAGTGTAATCTCTGCGATAAGAAATTCGGTTACAAAATAAGTTTACAAGAGCACATTTCCTCAATCCACGAGCGGTCCGAAGTACACACTTGCGCTGAATGTGGCGCCACCTACTCGCGCTACCGCGGCCTACGGCGACATCTGGCGGCTAAACACGGGAAACTGACATCTAAAACAGAACAAACAACAGATGAGAAGGAAACTTTGATAGTGAAGAATACAGATGGCGCTGTTTTCTTATAAAATTAATGACTACATTATAATTTTGAATAAATAAAATTAGTAATTTTTAAAAAAACATTAATTACCTACCTATGTAAGTATAAAACGTATCATTTAGCGTCGTCGCCTTCTCGTGCTACCGTGGCTTACGGTGTTATCTAGCGGCGAAACACGGGAAACTGACATCTAAAACAAACAACAAATGAGAAGGAAACTTTGGTAGTGAAGAACACAGATGGCGCTGTTTTCTTAGAAAATTTTTTATCTCAAGTATTTTTAATAGGTATGTACCTACATAGAAATTTAAAAATAAAAAATAAGGTAAATTACACGACGTTGGCTTTCAGTACGAGCGCAGATCTACAGATCTTAGCGTTGGAGACTTCACGAGAAAACTGCCATTCATGGCCTTATCTGCACTAGATATCCTAGTAGGTACTATTTATCTAGTTAAATTCGTACAGGGGCCCTATTCACGATGACCAAACAAAACGAGACGCGGGAAAACGTGTGGAATTACCGTGTTATCGTATTCTGCATGACAATGTCAGATTTCATAAACGAGAGTAGGCGCGAGACGAGGCTCGTTTTGAATTGTCAAAATTACATGCTTCAATATTGCGTGTTTTGCTAAAAACTAGGTTGTGTTTTTACTAATTATGTAAATAAATTAGTCTTCTTTAAACTATTTAATAGCAGAATAGATTATTTGTACAATAAATAATATAATCTAGGTACCATTGAATAATGTCCCTAATAAATGATGTGGTAAATAAGTGAAATAACCTAACCCTAGTGTACAGAATAATTATTACTCCCGGAGCCCTAGTGCACAAAAGGATCTTTTGAGGCGCATTTTGAATCTTTTCACCACGCAGGGTTCGAAAGAACTAGGGGCTAGTAGTAGTTGTAGTAGGTACTAACCTAACCTAACTAATAGCTCTTTTATTGTGAATGCAAAAGTTTGTGAAGATGTGACGATGCTTGTGACTCATAATTTAATTCTAAATGGCTGCACGGATTGAGTGAAACTTGGGATATGCATAGTATGTGTGCTGGAATAACATTAGGCTACTTTTTATCCTGGCAATAGGCGAGCGAAGCCGCAGGCGGCAGGTAGTACTTAATAAGTTAAAGAAAAGTGAGCATTTTTGTGTTTTATGGTTTTAATGCATTTATTTAACATAATATAACTGTCATGAGCTGCCCCTCCTAATGTAGCACATGAGTAGGTATGCCTTTAAGCCACTGTTGCAAATCTGAAACAAGGCAGAAATCATTGTTATTGTTTTTATAGGTAGGTACATACTTTCATGTTTTTGGAAATAAAGATTATATTCTACTAATATAATGAAAGTGAAAGTTTTTTCAAAGAATCTAATAAAGTTAATTTATTTTAGTTCGCTGATGCTCTTACAAATACTATTATGTAATACCTACTAAAATAAATAGTTGATTAAAATATTACCCTTGTTTGATTTAATTCCTCTCTTGTTCAGAGGTAGGAAATTTGATGTAGGTTGGCATCATTCAAGGCATTCACCGCTTACTCTATGCAGAGGCTTACAGGTGCTAACCAAGTTTCCCACTGGCTTTTGATAGCTACTGGTGATCAGGAAATTGAGGGTTGTAAGTATCTGGAAAAATACAGTAAATATAGTAGGTTTCAGTCTAACCTAATACCTAACCTAGGTACCATTTTATTATTGTTCAATAAATTAAGTTTATTGACCGCAAGTGGCATTGCGAGCTGAGTGCCTCCGTGCTTCGGAGGGCACGCTAAATTATGGGTCCCGGCTTTTAAGTCGTTAAGCCATGACGGAGGCCTTTAGGCGGCCTAAAAACTCCGTCACTAGAGTTGGCCACTAGCTCATACGAACATACATACCATACATAATAGGTATCTATTTACTTACTTATTCATATCAAGTGCCTATCAAGAAAAAGCAGGCAATTTGTGGTACAGTACGGTCAACGGATCTAGGCACTCGTGAAGTTAGCCGTTTCGAGCAGTAGACAGTATGAAAAACTTCATTGCGCATGTCAAACTGCTAACTTCACGAGTGTCAAGATCCGTTGACTGTACTGTACTCGCAGTTTCTGATACCCAAGACACATAATCCTAGTGTCCCTCTGTATTGTGGGTCATGTTTGTATGTGAATTTAGAGAGTTCTATATTTATAAAATTAAAAATTTTTTTGACACAATTTTCCCAAATTGAACCATGTAGGCTCAGACCAAATAAAAAGAGAAGACCCCGCGCCGCGAACAACAAAAGTGAAGCCGCCATTTTATCTATGTGTGTGGTTTTAAGGTTGTGTGTTCCAAGTAACCTAAATTCACAGTATAATAATTAAGAAACGATGCTATTTGAAGCACTTACAAGTGAAAAGTGATTCCGTGAGACTTTTTATGTGATTTGCTGCTGTTTTTACAAGTTTTCACTACACAGGAAGGCATAATTCTATTTTTAAGACTCGTGACGTACTAAGAGCGATGAGCATGGTTTTAGTGTAGGTGTGTGCGTGAGCGTGTATGTTTACTTGCAGGAGCACGGTTTTGTGTGGCTTCACTTTTGTTGTTCGCGGCGCGGCGTCTACTCTTTTTATTTGGTCTGAGCATGTAGGTAAGTAGTTGTGTTTTATAGTAAACAAGTCATACCTGATTAAATCAGCTGGAAGAAGGTGTGGTTGTTCACGAGTTTCCTGAAATAAGATATAATATCTGATGAGTTTCAAATATAATAAAGTAAACAAACTATATCTCAGTCTTATTAATCATAGGTTTGGAATTGTTTGTTTGCTTCTATTCTAAGAACAAGTCAGTCTTTTTTAAATCTTAATTAGTATGATGGATCACTAGAGTCTCTTCCTCATGAGCTCCTCCTCCTCCTAGCTCATCTGCACAGGCAGCAGCGCGCGGATCTGACACAATCCCACCTACAACTTCGCACCTCCAACTTATTCTTACGTATATTCTTGATCTAAATAGGAATGATGGCTCACCAGAGTCTCTTCCTCATGAGCTCCTCCTCCTCTTGGCTCATCTGCACTGGCAGCAGCGCGCGGATCTGGCTCAGCCCCACCCACATCTCCGCTACATCCAGCTTCGTCTTCGCGTTTATCACATAAGTCTTCTCGAGAGCACGGATCAGTTCGCCAACAGCGTCGTACTGACGGACTAGGAGACTGGAAAGAAGAAATATATTATTATTATCATTAGGAGTCTGCCAGGTTCATCATGTTACATGAATTAACATATAAATAGTGTAAAACATAAATGGCAACGAAGATACATTTTTTTTTGTTTGGTACCTGGAACAGAGATATGAGTAAAATTACCTGAACATTTCTCTGACGAGTTTGGGCGTCTCGATCTGCGACTCCTCGGCCCAACTGACAATAGTGCCGATCAGGGCTTTACGAAACTTCTCTTCTGGAGTCTTATTTGCCGGTTCTTCTATGGCCTGTAGGTACAATAAATAAATAAATAGCACCCAACAGTCACATACATAGTCCTGACCCTACATTAGGATTCCCTGTGTCGTGGGTATCAGAAACTACGAGTACCATGGTACCACAACACCCAGACCCGGAACAAATATTTACAGAACATGCAATTTCTTCCGCAGCGGAAATCGAACCCGCGCCTCTTGCGCCTCTGCCGAGTAATCGCCCGCCACGCCACAGAGGCCGTCAAATTATTATAAGACACTTTTGAAATAAAAATTACTGTAGATTCAAGTTTTTTTTTTGCACTAGTACTGAACCTTTCGTGTGCGGATCCAACTCGCACTTGACATTTTTTTTTTAATTATACTTTCACTTATTCTAGTTCTCTTTCAACTATAATTAACCTTTCACACCTTCAACTCTTTCTAGTTCTCTCTAAAGACTTTCGCTCCATAGATAAATGTTTTTCAAGAAATTCCAAATGTTATTTACGTTATGATTAGTAATAGTTACCTCAGACAGTGGCTCTTGCAGAGCGTTGAGAGACACATGCACCATGAGGCTCTCGTGGATCTCGTTCATCCTGACGATGAGCTCCTCGCCACAAGGACAATTCTCCTTCCAAGATTCTTCTTCCTGGTCCATGTGCTTGAAGCCTGTAAAAACATCATAGTTACCTAGTAGATTTCGTAAAAGGCCTAACCTCCGAATACTCAAACGCATCTCAAAATTGAGCACGTCTCAAATGACGATTTTTTGACAGATTATCATCAGAAACTGTCAAAAAACCGTGAGTTGAGACGTGCTCAACTCTGAGTTGCGTTTGAGTATTCGGGGGTAAGACAAGTAGGTATATAGTTGAGCTCGAGGATTAGGACAAGTATATAGTCAAGTTTACTCCTTTTACTCCATTTACTCTTTTCTAAACTAGTAACACCTACCAGGTAGGTCCGACCTATTACTCAATTAACCTTTTGTTAGGGTTTCTGAAATGTATAGCGAATTATGTATGTTGTTTTACCATTATAATTATATAAAAATCGAAGAACTATTATTTAGTAACTATTATTAGTGTAACAGTTTTATAAAATATATAAATTCCTCAGCTCCCAAAAACAGAATGTCCTTCCAAACTCATATCTCGTTACAAGTTTCAAAAAATAGCTCCCCGATTTGGTGGCAAAACGCTTATCCAATCACAGCCCGAGCGGCTCTGTGATTGGCTAGCGTCATTGCTGCAAAACTTCAGACCAATCGTGGGGCTTAACAATAGAAGTGTAAATTAAAAAAATACAATAAAAATGAATTAATCCTACTGATATAAGCTACCCATAATTTAAAATATCAATTATGCCAATCAAATACTTATTATATACATACCTAATATAAAACAACCTTGTCCTCGTGGTGTTAATCACCGGAAATGACATCTTATAAATACAATTGAAAAACTTTCCTACATTAAAATAATAGTTCTTCGATTTTTATATAATTATAATGGTAAAACAATATACATAATTCGCTATACATTTTAGAAACCCTAACACTTTGAATTTATAATAAAAGCGTCCATTTTAATTGCGGGTTCCTATCAGACGGAATAGGAAAAAATAAGACAACGATGTTTTTATGAAACAAAGTATTAATAATCAGTCTTTTATAAATAAACTATATAATATCTACTAAAAAACAGCATAGAAAATCACAATCTTTTAAACAAATTTTTAACCGTATTCTGGTAATAATTTAAAGAAACTACTCAAAATAAAATTAGTCTTAAAAAAAACAGGAATACAAATATCTACGAATATTTAATTTTATCTACATAATCATTATAGGAACTATCTTATTTTTTTTAGTGTAAAGTTCCGTAAATTAATATCCTGAATTTAGATGTTAGTTAAATTAATATAAAAGTCAATTTATGATTTTAATGTAAGTCACTGAACGACTACCGGTACGACATCGCCGCCATCTTGTTGTTTACGAAGGATTTGTATAAAAGCGCTGCCTGTCGTATCGGGCCGCTTTGCGTGTTTCGACATCGTGCTGATAACTTGTGTCTGAGTAAGTACCTATATCGTATTAATACATTAGTGTTCTGTGGGTAGGTACGTACTCTAAACACAAGTTATCAGTACGACGGTAATGTACATTACCTAGGTTAGTTACATTATATTTTAATGTGTTAATTCGATATTGCTATCTTTGCTGCCTATGCGATCTTTGCTGCCTATGCGATCTTTGCTGCCTATGCGATCTTTGCTGCCTATGCGATCTTTGCTGCCTATGCGATCTTTGCTGCCTATGCGATCTTTGCTGCCTATGCGATCTTTGCTGCCTATGCGATCTTTGCTGCCTATGCGATCTTTGCTGCCTATGCGATCTTTGCTGCCTATGCTTAGCGAGCCGAAATTTTTAACTCAATGTAGCTTTAAACCATCTCTAGAAGTCTTTAGAAGCTAGCGAGCGAAGCGAGCTTCAAACCAATGCGAGCGAAGCGAGCCAAATTTTTTAACTCAATGTAGTTTTAAACAATTTCTGGAAGCCTCTAGAAGTTAGCGAGCGAAGCGAGCTTCAAACCATTGCGAACGAAGCGAGCCGAAATTTTTAACTTAATGTAGCTTTAAACCATCTGTAGAAGTCTCTAGAAGTTAGCGAGCGAAGCGAGCTTCAAACCAATGCGAGCGAAGCGAGCCATATTTTTTAACTCAATGTAGTTTTAAACCATTTCTAGAAGTCTCTAAAAGTTAGCGAGCGAAGCGAGCTTCAAACCAATGCGAGCGAAGCGAGCCGAAATTTTTAACTTAATGTAGCTTTAAACGATCTCTAGAAGTCTCTAGAAGTTAGCGAGCGAAGCAAGCTTCAAAGCGAAGCGAGCCGAAATTCGTAACTCAATGTCTGATGGTTTAAATGCTTTAAACCATCTCTAGAAGTCTTTAGAAGCTAGCGAGCGAAGCGAGCTTCAAACCAATGCGAGCGAAGCGAGCCAAATTTTTTAACTCAATGTAGTTTTAAACCATTTCTGGAAGCCTCTAGAAGTTAGCGAGCGAAGCGAGCTTCAAACCAATGCGAGCGAAGCGAGCCATATTTTTTAACTCAATGTAGTTTTAAACCATTTCTAGAAGTCTCTAAAAGTTAGCGAGCGAAGCGAGCTTCAAACCAATGCGAGCGAAGCGAGCCGAATTTTTTTACTTAAACTTTCGCATTTATAATATAAGTAAGAAGTAAGATTTTAGTTTCGACGATGTAGATTGTGTGCTTATTTACCTACTATAGACTTCGACTTTGAAACAAGACGAGACACTTACCTTAAAACTGAGTTCATCTGTTCTCTGGGCGGACAGCGGAATTCCCTGGTCTTCTTGGCAGCCACGGCGCTCTGCAAATCTGACTGCTTGATTTCTTGGTAACGTCTGAAAGCAAGAAAAATATGCGTACATAATATTTAATCAGTTCAAGCTGGTATTATTGTTTCTGGTGGCCACAAGCATTGATTGATTGGCTTAGATTCCCGCTGCGGGAGTATTCTATCAGCCATCTGGCTCCCTTTGCTTAGTTGGGGGCTAGATGGTGCTGTATGATAATGTCCTCAAATATTTATATTTATACTAGCTGCCTCTCGCGTCTTTGCTCGCGTAGTAGGTACCCAGATGAAAAATAGCCTATATGTTAATCCAGTATATATCCGTTCAGCCGTTTAGGCGTGATTGAGGCACAAACATCCAAACTCACAAACTTTCGCATTTATAATATAAGTGCGATTTATAGAATTTTTTTTTAAAGCAGGGTTATGCCGATGTTACCTCAACTGATCGCTCTGCAGATCGCCTACGAAGTCGTGAGCAAAAGCTATGATGGCTTCCACTCTATGCCTCAGTTGTATGTCGTTCAGATGTTGTTCCTGTGCTCGTCTTTTCCTTCTATAGGACATAATTAGAAACATTTATAGAAACTTCAAAAATTTATTTACAAAGACAATCTACCTATATTATCATTAAAAACTTTCAGGTAATCGGTGTAATAATAAGAAAATAGAGTGATAGGTTAGCGTGGGCATGTTATGCGGAGGGAAGAAAGTCGTGTTACAAGGAAAGTGCTGAATATGAATGCGGATGGATGCACGGACAGAGGAAGGCCGAAGAAAAGATGGATGGATGGATTGTGTGAAAGAGGACATGCGTATGAAAGGAGTGAGTACTGAGATGACGAATGATAGAAGATGGAAGAGGAAAACATGTTGTGCCGACCCCACCTAGTGGGATAAGGGCAGGAAAATGATGATGATGATGATGGTGTAATAATATTTAAAATAATAATGTTTAATTTTTTAATAATATTTATTTATATGTATGTATATATTGTATATATTTTTGTAGATATATATTATTTGTATATATTTATATTGTGTGTAGTATATCTTATTAGTTTATTATATTTGTAAGCTTATCTCTATGTTTTTCTTTTTTATGTCTCTGTACACATAACTTCCACTTGTGTTAAAGCCTCTCCCTTGCCTCAAAGGTTTGCTGGCAGAAAACTCTTTAAGAGTTAAGCTCGCCTTTGTACATGTACTTTTTAATGTTTTGTGTGTATTTGTTTCGTTTCGTGCGTGTACAATAAAGAATTTCAGATAATGGAAACTTGTGGGTAAGGCAGTAAAAATTTTATGAATTGTAACTTTCAAAGGTGGGATCCCACGTCTCAGGGTTGATCATGATGAGGAGCTTCTCAACGTCTTCATCTCGCATCATACAGACTAGAAGGAGACGGTCTACCAGTTTGATCAGAGGTCTGAAATACATTTAAAAAGTTTGTTTTGATGTGTTTGACTTAATTACAGCTTAACGTCTGAAGAATAATAAACTCTTATCGGATTAACAGGTTGAGTTGCCTATGAATATTTATTTATTTATTAAAATGAGAGTTGGCCTGATGATAGGGGTAAAGTACTTACAGGAAGAGTGTACTCACAGGAAGAGTACTAACAGGAAGAATGTATTGTCAGGAAATTATACTCGCAGGAAAAGTGTACTCACAGGAAGAAGGTACCTATTCGCAGGAAGAGTGTACTGTCAGGAAGTGTGTACTCACAGAAAGAGTGTACTGACAGGAAGAGTGTACTCACAAGAAGAGGTTCTCATTGGTGCCGCCCACGGGGTCGCGGTTGTGCACCTGGTTGGTTGTAACTGCGTCCCCCAACGCCTGCATCACGAACTCGCGGACCACCTCCAGCGGTAAGTAGGGGGAGTAAAAGTTGCTGATCTCCGTTATACTCTCTCTGAAACAAGATGTTTTGAGAGATGAAGATAAATTGGGACTGGAAGATTTTCTATCGAAATAACAACATTCAGTACCTATTCGTAGGAATTCACAGTTAAAATTACATGTGTCAGAACAAAATTAAGTTAACCTTAGTTTGGGGCTAGATGGCGATACATATTTGTCGGAGATTAATTATAGCGCCATCTACAATCACACTGCAACACTGACTCACTACCTACAGAACGCAAGCGTGACGTCACAGCTGAGTCATGCTTGGATGCGGCCGTTGGAGCAGCTGGCGGGCAGTCTATTTTTAGAGCTCGTGCCGAGCGGGACGTATCTGTTCTGCCTACTTGTTTATTCAAGAGTTACTTGGTATTTGTACTGGACGCTAATAACTTCGTACGATTATACCGAGTGTGATTTTTTTCTCGAGGTTACCCATTATGTCGGAACCCGACGAGAACACGTGCCCACTGAGCCCTACAAATCGGCCACCTGGGACATATTTATATTCTTCCGAATGTCTGTGAACACGAAAGCAAGCAAACTCACGTGATATCTTTACAGATATCACGTGAGTTTGCTTGCTTTTTTCATTCTTCATCTGCGGTCGAACACTCTGTTTGCAGCGAGCGGAGGCTGTGCCCCATCTCTGGGTCTTCGTACAACGCCTTCAGTTCCGGTCCCAGGGGGATCACGAACTCGTTTTTGCACACCTCCCTGGAAAAAACAAAAACAAGCAAAAAAAGTAAGAACTTGTCTGTTATATAATTATCTTCTTGATTCTTAGACATTATGGGCATGCATTATTATTATTATTATTATTATTATTATTATTATTATTAGCCCATATCGTCCCACTGCAGGGCAAAGGCCTCCCTATCCCCCTTCCACCTTTCTCTATCCTGTGCTTTGGAGGACCAATCCTTCATGAATGAGTCCAAGTCGTCCCGCCATCTCAGTGTTGGTCTGCCACGATGCCGTTTACCACCATTAGGAGCCCACTCGGTAGTGGTTTTCGCCCATAGGTCATCCGACATACGGCAGACGTGCCCTGCCCAGTTCCACTTCAAAGTGGCTGCTTTCCGAGCAACGTCAGCGATTTTTGTTTTGGAGCGCAGTATGGTGTTGCGTATTCGGTCAGTGAGTTTTACTCCGAGAATACTGCGCTCCATCGCTCGCTGGCAAGCCCCGAGTGTGGACCTCTGCTGAGCCGTCAAAGACCAAGTCTGCGCGCCGTACGTGAGGATAGGGAGAATGCATACGTCAATGAGCTTGCGCTTAAGGGAGATTGCCTGCATGCATGCAGGCAATAAAATAACGAACGAAACTAAAGTTCACACAATCACTTTAATAAAGCTACGATCTCAATAATTAAATTTGAATACAGATAAGTACTTTAAATTACAAAACGGAACGGAACGGAATGACAGAAGTCAAAAACTCGTCACTTGAGATTGAGACGTGCTCAACTCTGATGCATTTGAGTATCCGGGGGTTATACTATATGCTTCTCTCCCCGAGCATGTCGTAAAAGGCGACAAAGGGATCTTCTCCAAAATGATGGACCACCTATATGGGCGATGGGCTGATCACCTGTCACCATGGTTCGCCATATCCATCTTGGAAGTTTGGATCAGAAGTGGTTGCAAGTTTTATTATGTTTACTTGTGGCTCTGCCCACCTCATTAGGGATACGGCGTTATAATATGTATGTATGTATACTATAATATTGGAAAGCTTTAGTTTGCTTGAAATTACCAGCGTAAAGCTCAATACGCAACGATAGCGCGTACTTTACCTGTGCTGCCATCTAGTATTTCATAATTCTGTTCTTTTCCAGATGCTGTTCAAGCGAAGCTGGTGTACTCACATGGTAGTGGCGTGCGACTCGAGATGCATCGCAATGAGGATGTCGTAGAAGCCCTGGCGCAGTGGACCAGACATGTACTGAGACTGTATTGAGTACAGCAATTGCTTCTGATCCACGTGTTGGCATAGTGCGTGGGCGGCTCTGAAATATAACAATTTAAATGTAACAATCTAAAACACACACACACAGTCATGCTTACACATATACACTAAACTTCTTAATATGCACATGTAACTTAAAATAACATAACTTAACATAGCTCTTTTATTGTGAATGCAAAAGTTTGTGAAGATGTGACGATGCTTGTGCCTCATAATTTACTTCTAAATGGCTGCATGGATTGAGTGAAACTTTAGATATGCATAGCATGTGTGCTGTGAGTATTTTTGTGTTTTAATGCATTTATTATTACTTATTATACCTACGCAACCCCATGTACCCATACGTTAACACTAACACACACACACACACACATCTCATGATTTCTGATTTATTTAACATAATATAACTGTCATGACTCATCATGAGCTGCCCCTCCTAAGGTAGCACATGAGTAGGTATGCCTTTAAGCCTCTGTTGCAAATCTGAAACGAGGCAGAAATCATTGTTATTGTTTTTATAGGTAGGTACATACTTTCATGTTTTTGGAAATAAAGATTATATTCTACTAATATAATGAAAGTGAAAGTTTATTAATTAAAATTTAAATTAATTTATTTTAGTTCGCTGATGCTCTCACAAATACTATTATGTAATACCTACTAAAATAAATAGTTGATTAAATATTACCCTTGTTTGATTTAATTCCTCTCTTGTTCGGAGGTAGGAAATTTGATGTAGGTTGGCATCATTCAAGGCATTCACCGCTTACTCTATGCAGAGGCTTACAGGTGCTAACCAAAAGTTTCCCACTGGCTTTTGATAGCTACTGGTGATCAGGAAATTGAGGGTTGTAAGTATCTGGAAAAATACAGTAAATATTATAGGTTTCAGTCTAACCTAATACCTAACCTAGGTACCATTTTATTATTGTTCAATAAATTAAGTTTAGCTAACACAATACTTACTTTGACTTCTGTTGTAATGCTAGAACATCTCTGAGGCCCAGAATTAACTAGCCTGCCTCCAAGAACGCCGCACAATACCAAAACAACTCTTTGGCCACCTTATAAAATAGCACGAAAAATTTAGGGTCCAGCTCAGCAGAATCCCTTGACAGTCTCCTATTTATGTGTGGGCGTCGCTGGCGCCAGCATATCATACGTTGTCTTCGAAGAACAACGTCCATTTTTATCACTCCGTTAAAATATTATGTATATCCAAGTTTTTTTCAAAACAAACAATGCAATATGTCAGTCAATATTTTGATTGATAATTCGTTCGGAAACAAGTTGGTTTGATGTAGCTAACCATTTTACGTTATATATTTTTTTTTTGTTCTCTAAACTTTAAAATATAACGAAAGTATTAGTAGAAAGAGTTTAGCAATTTTATAATTCAATATTTATTTACTTGAGATTAAAATTGTAAACAAAAAAATAAAATCAATCTAAAACCGATTGTTTTCCGAAAGACCGGATGCTTGATTTTGAACGAATCACGTAAAACCAAAACACGGTCATAGACAACTAGTATTATGGCATGCAGAATACAGTTTTTGATTTCACACCATGGCGTGTCTCGTTTGTGTTTAGAGACACGATGACATTTGGCTCGTTACGTGGCTCGTTTTCTTTGGTCATCGTGAATAGGGCCCCTGTATGTTAAAATAGAAGAATTATTTTGTTCACAATTTATGGTATCAAAACATCAGTTATATGCTCGATGAAGGCCACTCTGCATTTGCTTGGTAAGACATGCTAAAATACAGCTAGAGGTTTTCGAATTATTGTTCCAGCTTCCGAGTCTTCGAAACATTTTTTTTTTTTCAAAATTCCGTTATGTAGTTTTTGGATCTATCAACCACATTAAAAACAATTAAAAAAATGATACATAAAACAACAAAAACGTCCATTTTAGCTTTGGGTTAAGAACTTTTTTTTCGATTGATGGCAACACTGATACAAAGTGGGTTGGAGAAAGAAGTGGAATTTGTTTTCTTGTGTATTTCTACAAAAATCGTATTGCTTAAAAACCATGGCAGGAGTATTATTCGAAGACATATTCAACGTGAAAGACATGGACCCGGAAGGCAAGAAGTTCGACCGATGCAGCCGCCTACACTGCGAATCAGAATCGTTCAAAATGGATTTGATATTGGACATAAATTCTTGGATTTACCCGATGGAGCTCGGTGATAAGTTCCGGCTGGTGTTAGCAACAACTTTGAGGGAGAACGGTTATCCTGATGGAGGCGAGTGGAACCCTCTGGAGACTGAAGGGAACAGAGCAGACAGCTTTGAATACGTGATGTCGGGAAAAGTTTATAGGTTAGTTTTTTGTTATGATTTTGTATTTACATGTTTTCGGAGGACGTCAGAGTAATTTAAGCTAGATATTGAGCCTGATCATGTTTAAGTTTGTAATATTACGGACAGGATCGTTTTAAAGACACCATCATTGTCAAGTTGCCTTTTGAACTAAAGTTTATAAAAATTATTAATTATGCATGTACCTACTTACTGCAAATATTTATCCGGGTCTGGGTGTTGTGATGCCATGGTACCCATAGTTCTGATACCAGGACACAGAAAATCCTAAGTGGGGTTTGAACTATACAGGTTGGAATTTCCTAATGATGCTGGATTTAGTCAGTTTGATTCCCAGGTGTGGGAAATAAATTTAGTTTTGCTTTTAAAAAATACATTTCTATTGAGTAAAATATGCTATCTTCAGTACTTATAATACATTTCCTCGGGTGGCATTAAAAAATACACTTTGTATAAGTCACTTTTGGGACTCAGTCATTTAAATGTTAGTAGTAGGAATAAGAATAAATAATGTATAAGCTCATAGTCTTCGATAATTCATACATCGAATTAATTAATTTATTTATTCAGACAAAATAGTGGATGAAGATTTGTATTACTTAAAACGAAGACTTAGCATTTTATATTTAATAAGTGATTTGGTCCTCTGAATGAGCTTCCATACCAGAGGACGGTTAAAATCTGGTGCGATCACTTTTAAGATGCTGTTATTGCTGGTGAGCGCCTCGGTAAACATTGAACTGCAGAATAGCGGAAGCCTTTACAGCACCCTAAACGCTGCTAAACAGGATTTAACATCTAACATTTATCCCTGTTTGGTCGCATTACAAACAGGTGTAAATGCAACGTAGATTTAAGACGTGTCCAAGTGATCCCTGTGATTTTATGGAATAAATTTTTTTTGACTTTGAACAGGATCATTTCTCTTCCAGGATAGAAGGTGACGAAGGAGCAATGGAGCCCGCCTCTCGATTAGCTGCATATGTTTCATTCGGAGGCCTCCTCATGAGGTTACAAGGAGATGCGAATAACTTACACGGGTTTGAAGTCGACCAGCACATGTATTTGTTGATGAAGAAATTGGCATTTTGATTTAGGCTTAGGTTATTTGTTAAGAATAAATGTATTTTACGATATTGATTTCATTTTGTGTGATTCTATCTAACCTGGTGAATTTAGTTTGAGTTAAATAAAACAAGGGTAAAAGTTTAGGGTCTCCAGATAAACATGAATGCTACTGGACGCTAGATGTCGCTATATATAATCTTTGCATTTATTTTTCCAAGAATCGTAGAACGGAACTTATTTTAAATGAATAGTACGTGAAACGAAACGTAAAATGTTTCCAGCTAATTAATGAGCGTTATTGGTAAAACTAGCAAAGATATAGAATAAATTGAGAACTAACTTGATTTTTTTTATTTTATGAAAGCATTATCGGTCACAAAATTTCAATGTTTAAATCACACTAATAATATAAATACAAGCAAGAGTGTATATTTGTATTATAAGATTTAAACAGATATAAGGATAGTAAAGTTTTATAAAAAGGTTCATCTCTAGAGTCTAAACTATTAGAATTAATAAGAGTATGCACCTTTTTGTAAAACTTTACTTGCCCATCTATGAAGGATGGACTTACATTTGTGAATAATTACACCATGTGCCATGTATTTTTTTAAAGTAGCCGTTTTAGTCTGGCTTAGTTGGCAGCACCAATGGCAAGCAAGCAAGACAAGAACCAAACAACGAAGCCGACCAATGTCGGCATGACAGAACGAAGCTAAAAAAGTTAACCTAAATCCGATGCCGCACGTGTTGATATACTAGTGCGCATCACGGTCCCTAAACCAATTTACAAACAAACAGTCCCTATCCAGGGCACTGTCCTACTTCCAACTTAATTAAAGTGCGTGAACCGTAAAGGAATAGAAACAAAAACAATATGACGGAGCTTGATCCCGGCAAGGAGGTGTTTTCGGAGAAAAAGAAAAAGAAAAGTAAGATTGGCGTCACGCTGGGCACGTTCCAAAAGCTCGGGGACTTCAAGATTGAGCCTTCAGAGAGTGTTACAAAGCTGGATACGGCGTACTGGCCTCTCTTGTTGAAGAACTTCGATCGCCTCAACGTACGCACTAATCACTACACGCCGCTACCGTTCGGAAACTCTCCTTTGAAGCGTCCTATCGTCGAATACATCAAGTCGGGCTTCATAAACGTGGACAAACCCAGCAACCCGAGCTCTCACGAGGTAGTATCATGGATAAAACGGATTCTGAAGGTGGAAAAAACTGGTCACTCAGGAACCCTCGATCCGAAGGTCACAGGGTGCCTGATCGTGTGTATAGACCGCGCGACGAGGCTGGTGAAGTCCCAACAGAACGCTGGTAAGGAGTATGTGGCAGTTTTTAACTTGCACTCGGCTGTGGAGAGCATTAAGAATGTCACCCAAGGTTTGGAGAAGCTACGAGGAGCCTTATTCCAGCGTCCTCCCTTAATATCAGCTGTCAAACGTCAGCTGAGAGTCAGGTCGGTGTACGATAGCAAACTATTAGACTTTGACGCGGAACGAAATGTTGGTGTGTTCTGGGTAAGCTGTGAGGCTGGCTCGTATATCCGTACCATGTGTGTACACTTAGGTCTTATGCTCGGTGTCGGTGGTCAGATGATCGAGCTGAGACGAGTTCGATCCGGCATTCAGGGGGAGAAGGAAGACATGGTCACGATGCATGATATCCTGGACGCTCAATGGGCATATGAAAACCATAAAGACGAGACATACATCCGTCGAGTGATAAAACCGTTAGAAGGACTGCTTATAGCACACAAGAGGATCTTCATCAAGGACAGTGCTGTTAATGCAGTCTGTTACGGAGCGAAAGTCCTGCTCCCCGGTGTCTTAAGATACGAAGATGGCATCGAAATTGGCCAGGAAATAGTCATTGTCACAACAAAGGGTGAAGCTGTAGCGTTAGCTATCGCTATGATGACCACATCGACCATGGCATCGTGTGATCATGGAGTTGCAGCTAAATTAAAACGAGTAATCATGGAACGAGATACATATCCTCGGAAATGGGGGCTAGGGCCAAAAGCATCGCAAAAGAAGAGTCTCATTGCACAAGGGAAGCTTGATAAACATGGGAAGCCTAACGAGAACACTCCAAAAGAATGGCTGAACAGCTATGTGGATTACAAACAAACTAAGGAGGTAGCAGAGAATGGAGATGCTGAGGGCAGTAGGAAGAGGACAGCGAGCACATCAAATGCTGAAGTCGACAACAGCATCGAAGCCAAGTCGGAGAAGAAGAAAAAGAAGAAGAAGCGTGACAGTGAAGTACTGTGAGTATCATAACTTATTTCTTGCCTGGCTTGAGTAAAGGACTTCCCCAAAGGGAAAAAAAAACAAAGGCCTCTTACCATTTATAGTAGATTATTTATACAGCATCAGGAGGCAATCTTTACGTTCACAAACTGGACGCTGTAGTGCACAGGACGAATTAAGAAGGAGTAGGCTTGCCCAGCACCTATTCCATCCTCTCAGCTTAGTCGGCCTTGTCCACAGGAAAGACATGATCAATACGTGCGGAGCTGACTAAACCGCAGGTTTCCTCACGATATTTTTCTTCACCGTTTGAGCGTACCGATATAGTGCACACAAATTTTTCGCACAGAAAAATCGATTGGTACACGACCGGGTCTGAACCCACAACCTTAGGATTAGAAAGCGGGGTCACTACCAACTAGACCGCCAGTGCTAATCAATAATAATGTCTATGGAGGTATAGCATAGCAAGAGTGTTAAGATTTGAATCCTTTTTTAATAAGGCTTTATTATATAGCCTTGATCAAAATAATTATAGACCACTAGCTGACCCGACAGACTTCGTCCTGTCAAAAAGATTTGTAATCATTTGTATGGGAAAAAGAAAAGGGCTATTTTTAGGGTTTTTCCAGCAATAATTCTAATTTTTCTCGCCGTAAAAACCATCCTTGAACTTCAACGAACATTTTAAAAAAAGATTTGGCCAAATTGGTCCAGGCGTTGTTGAGTTATGCGCTTACCAACACATTTTGCGATTCATTTTTATATTATAGATTTAAAATATGGCTTAATTTTTAATTATCCTTTTCATCAGTTTTTTTTGTGCTTGTATTCTGTTGTATTAGTTATGGTGCAAACAGTGTGCCATGCTAAACAAAATGTTTGGACATGCCTCTGACTAGCCTACGTAATCAAAGTTGTTTTCCGTGACACATTCACCCACGTTTTGCACCCTTAAAGTATTTTGCGTGGTGTTGACAAACTGAGCTACAGTCCAAATTGGGAGCCAAACTCAACGTCAAAACTTTTACTTGCATCAGAAAATTATACTAGTTTTTTTTCTTTTTTCAGTGAGGCAGACACAACAATGGAAGCTGACACCACATTAGACCAGACGGACGGAGATGTCACTGTCAAAAAAGATAAGAAGAAGAAGAAGAAGAAAGACAAAGAACAAGAAAGATCGGACGAATAAAGATTTATAGGTTATGTTATGTTAAGAAATTAAATGGTTTTTTTATTATATTCATATCTCCAGATGTTAAGACACATTTTTGCATTTTATTACTAAGGTTTGCAGATGTTTAAACATTACAAGATATTAAAATGTATGAAATGTGTCAAAAAATGCAGGCTAGTGTGTTTAAATGTCAGCAAATCTGAAACTTAAGTTGGTAATGCTAGTTACAATATTTTATGCCTGTTTTAGGATTAATTCCATGAAAATTTAGTATCAATTGATCAAAGCAGCCATTTCATATTAAGTTTAACTGGATAGCTAGAACTATTAAGTTTTTTAAAGCTGTTTTAAGTAACTTTTCCAAAACTACTCAATATCTGCAGTGAAGAATATTTTTGTGAAAGCTTGTCCCACGAAAACGACGGAATAGTTTGAATTCATATTTTCGTACTATTCATAATTTGCTAGCGAGTATTAACTGAAACCCACGGCAAAGTCATGTCAATATAAGAAAAACATATGGATGAGTTGATATTTTTCTCACCAAACATTTTTTAACGTTTTTTATTACGTGCCCGATCTATAACAGTGTTTACATTGTTATTTTAAATGTTTGTTTCTGGCCGAAGTGAGAGGTAAAACCTTATGATAATTAAACGTTATAAGTTTAATTTGTGTTTTATTGTAACAATATAAATTCAAAAGATAAAAATGTTTATGGTTCAATTGCACCGTAACAGATTTAGATGAAACTTTGGTACACAATAGAATAACGTAGGTACATGTTGCTTACTTTATATTCTAGTGTTTTGCACACTGTTGTCACGGGCAGAAGCTAGTAAATATTAAAATCTGGATCATACACCGTATTTTTTTATTCAAAATGAATTACGTGCTGCTACTCGTCACTAGATGGCGTTAGTAGTAGTAAATTAGAAATGATTCCATTAGTTCGATTATTCCAGCCAAAACTCTTACAGATGACCCAAGCTCAGCTGTGCCGACTCCACTAGAGTGGGATAAGGGCAGAAAGATGATTATGATGATGATAGGGTTCCTGCCAACTGCACCCTATTACCTACTAATAGAAATCCTCACCTCACACTGAAAATTTAAACTGCCTCGGTTCATGAGATGCAGCCTGCAGATAAACGGACGGACGGACGGAGGCTTAGTAATGCCTCATACATACGTAACGATTTAATATATGTATATATTTATATACATATATTTAATACAGTGGGTGTTAACCCTTTATAAGGCAGAGGAAATGGCTGAAGGTATGAAAATAAAAATCACAGAAATGGGTTAAGTAGGATACCTATATTTCGAAAATATTTTTTTTTTTGAAAAATTAAAAAAAAAAACATGGTGTCCACTATTTGGACAGAGCCTTACTATGCCTTATGAAATTCTGCAAAACAAGGGACAGCACAAAGAGGAACTTCGCACCGGATGCATTGAATTTTTGATTTCTTGCTGTTCTCTTTGCTGCTGCAAGCTCTGCATCTTCTAAATGTTGGAAGTGGACCTGGGAGGTGGGAGCCGACATCAGTTAGCCGTAGATCGTCTGGGAGGCCATACTTAGCCTTCTGCCTGCTTTCAATTCTTGGTTTTTTGTTCACAAAAGATGGCAAGTTAGATACCCTCTTCTTCCTACTGGTAAAATTGCCTATCAAATTCCTTCCCAGTGTTGTACGGAACTGCAAATTGTTCATAGGGTATTGGACTCTTCTTGAATACAAGATGTGTGCATTAGTGATGGCAGCATCTATAAGAAAATAAAATATTCTCATCCACCATCTCCGACTCCTCCTAGCTACAGGATATGTGCCTCGTTTTTGGTCAAAGCGGTCCACTCCCCCCATCCTCTTGGTATATTCCACAATACCTAGTGGACAAGACACCTCTTGTTTGCTTCCATCCTTTTGGGTCCTCTTGCATGTCACTTTCTTCTTAGGATGAAAGGCAGTGCTAAGAACGTTGACTAGTTTAGTGTCCATCCATGTAAAAAAAGCGACATTTCTGTTTACCCGCCATTTATAATCCCCTTTCTTCATGTTTTTCGCTGACTTCTTAGCAATCACTTTTTTTAATTTTTTGGGTAAATTGGTTCTGTTGGGTCTTACTGTTGCTGTAGAATATATTTTATTTTCAAATAGTCTCTGCATCAGTTCAGTAGAAGAAAAAAAGTTATCAAAAGCAACATGAATGTGATCCATCTTTTCATCAATCAGTGCTTTGCAGAGACTATTTACTACAGCAGCTCCTAACCCAAATTCTGTTTCATTCCCCTTTTTGCCAGTATATACTTCAAATTCATATAAGTAACCACTGTCACTATCACACCTGGCCCAAATCTTGAAGCCCCTTTTTACTGGTTTATTGGGCATATACTGTTTCAAAGTGCTACGGCCCTTGAACTTCACCATGCATTCGTCTATGCTTTGGGATGTAGAGTTCTTTGCTCCCTTTTGAAAAGCAGTATTCATGCTGTTGACTATGGGCCGAATCTTGTAGAGTTTGTCATACTCTGGTTCTCCCCTTTTGGGCATTTTTGTGTTATCATTTATGTGTAGATTTCTCAGTATCATTTTGAATCTTTTTGAAGTCATCACATCTGCAATTTCCCTTACGCAAAATAGTGGGTCTGTTGACCAATATAAATCTATATTAGGAAGAGAGTGGACACCCATTAGTACCAACATTCCGAAGAAGGCCTGCATCTCTTCAGCAGAGACATCAATCCAGTTCTTTTGTTTATTCTGTGCAGCATAAAGATTGGTCTGCTCTAAAATTAGAGATAATACATCATCAGAGAAAAAACATCTAAAATATGCAAGAGGGCTACTTCTGTTTGGGAAGGTTTGGTTTGCTTTTACTGGAATTTCATCAAATTTATCAATGGGTGCATTATGAGGGAACATCATTTTCTTCCAATGATCATCAATATCATCTTCATCTTCTTCAGATTCCGATATAGACGACTCTGCACTATTGCTTCCTAGAACATCATTATTTGTATCACCTGCTCCTGAGTCCTGCCCTGCAGAAGGAACTTCCAATGGTATACTCCCGGAAGGAATTGGGGAGTTCTGTGATAGCAAATTTATGGCAATCTCAGGCTGTCTTCGTGAGGCAGAAGGTGAATCCAAAATACCCTCAAGCTCTTCCCGACTTGGTTCCACGAAAATCGCCTCATTTTCTCTTTCATCGCTTTCAAATCCATCCTCTGACTGTTCACCATCTGATAAGCCAAAAAGCTCTTCTAAAGTTTCCTCTAGTCTATCTGGAGGTATAACTCTCTGAAACAGAAATACCTGTTGACAAAACGGGCTCTGGGCAATATATGGACGTCATAACTTTTCTTCAAATCTGTATGTTTTTTTTTTGTAAATGTTGAAATATACTCATAAATGACAAGTATACAATATTTCTAATAAATTGTAATTCAAAACTTACCCTTCCACTCATTATTATCAAAGATTTTTTTAGATTTGTTTTACCAACGATAAACCACCAAATTTTGAGAGACAAGTAACAGCTGTTTGCAACTTGGTCGACATAGTGTTTTTTTTTTTTTAAGTTTCGTTTCGGAATCCTTCACGGTGACGTTTGTCCTTATGTCAAATTCAATTTGACGAATACTGAACGAGTAATTGAACAAAACGTGTGGTGTCCATTATATGGCCAGAGCCTTATAAAGGGTTAAAGAAAGTCTATACGCGTAAGTTCCTATTGACACAGGTAAGTTTTAAGGTTTATTTGAAGTAGCTTTAGTTTTCTTGATTATTTGCTAACATAGTAAGGTTTTAAATTTGGAACCCCATAGGTGCGGATATTATGGAACCGGGTTCCAAATTATTCGCATTGCATTTAACATCACTTTGTTCCTGGTTTCAGTCATGCCTCGATACCTATCTATGCATTCCTAGTTTTTGATTGTGAATTTATTTTGAAATACTTTTTAATTTAGAAAAAAGTATTGCGTGTCCTGATTAGAGGCTTCGAGGGGCAGGGGAAAGGGTTATGGGTCTAAATAAAAAATCGTAATTTCGTCTCAATCAATTTTATTTCATAGAAATGCAAACTTACCTCTCTACACAGTATAAGTATCTACAAGGTAACTGTTTTGATCTAAACAAACTGATCGGCAACCTCCGATAGAGAAAGGGAGGTAAATAAAGGCATTATGTGGTATTATAATGTGAGTCAATTTAATACATTTTAGAACTTTAGCCTAGCAAAACCAAAAAACGCAACAACAGCGCGTTCTAGAAATCGGTCAGATTTGACAGCGCCATCTAGTTGTAAAACATGAACTAAAGCTGGGAATTTGCTCTAACAGTAACAATCACGCTATTTAAATATTTCTAATACTTACCTGTACCTACCTATGTCATGGGATAATTATATACTTAATATAATATAAAAAAATAAAAAATAAACTCATTGTGAATTCAATTGAGTACCTGCAGATACCTCAGTAATAATTTTCAATTCTGGTAAAAGGAGATGTACTTGTCTTATCATAGCGTGTATCTATCTATAGAATTTTTACACACAATCTACTCTAACAATCACAAAAATAGCTACTTAAATTAATAAATTTCAATTAATTTTTACACATATTGTCAATAGAGGAACTTCACTGGTGTAAATTGTTCAGACATTGATATAAAAACGGTCCATTTCAATCTTTGACGGCGATATTGGACGCCATCTTGAAAAAACACAAAACTCCTCTCTATATCCAGTGAATTTGACAGGATTTTAACTTTAAATGATTTGTATTTAAAAATGTTGATTAGATGCTCATTTTTTGGGAAAATGTTGGCAAAACAGGGCGCTTGGATCCATGTTAGGATGCTCCGGTTTCGTATGCGGCTAAGGGGGACTAATTTAGGTATCTACCTAAGTATATCAATGCCTGAACGTAACGACAGACTTACCTAATGCTCAATAAAACTTGTACACAATGCCCCACGGTTTACACAAAAAGTAAAAACATAATAAATAAATCTTTGTGGACATTTCACACAGCGCCATCTAGCCCCAAACTAAGCAAAGCTTGTACTATGGGAACCAGATGGCTGATAGAATACTTAATATACTTTTTTTGTTGAAAATACATACTTATAATTCATAATACAACACCCAGACCCGGAAGAAATATTTGCAGAACATACAAACATTTATCCTGTAGCGGGAATCGAACCCGCGCCACGTCTCAGCCGAGCACTCGCCCGCCTCGCCACCGAGGTCAGGCTTACACATAGAATTTTATTGTTAAAAGGACTCAACGGTATCAATTATTCTGCTGTGCATTTCCCTAAACCCACTTAATGACGTAAGGTAAGTGATAACTAATTATGACAGGTCTAAAATCATTACGATAGTTGAGAAAGGGACCGTAATATATTTATTTAGAACTATCAAAATAAGTTGACAGATTGACACCATTATGTTCATACTTCTCAGCTGGACTGGGAGTAAAGAAAAAGCATAGAATGCGTCCAGCTGCTTCTCTCCCCGAGCATGTCGTAAAGGTCGACTAAGGGATAGTATCCTCCAACATGATGAGATACAATAAGCAAGTATTCCCAAGGAGGGTTGACGTCAGGCAGGCGGCCGGTCATAAAACACCTTAGCCAAAACTCTTACAGCGTGATCCAAGGATCATGTGCCGACCCCACATAGAGTGGGATAAGGGCAGGAAGATTCAATACAGATTTGTAGGTAGGGAATACAAAGTGACTGGTTCTTATAATGTAGATACCATAAACCACAAAGATTTTTTTCAGGCCATAACTACTGTCGTGTTACTAGTTGTTTTAAACCAGTGTGGCGATTGGATTTACAGTGCTGTTCAAAGGCTCCTTTCGTGCACTTGTCACGGCCTCGGTGGCGTGGCGAGTGATTGCTCGGCAGAGACGCAAGAGGCGCGGGTTTGATTCCCGCTGCGGAAAAAATGTTTGCATGATCTGTAAATATTTCTTCCGGGTCTGGGTGTTGTGGCATGGTACTCGTAGTTTCTGATACCCACGACACAGGGAATCCTAGTGTGGGGTCAGGACTATGTATGTGACTGTTGAGTGTTATTTATTATTTATTTATTTATGTTCTACGACATGCTGGTTGATGGCACATTGATGAAATCGTGGATCATTGTGTAAAAATGAGCTACTTACCTAATACATAATATTTCCTACGTCAAATATAACTATTAGTCAAACTAGTTATTGACGACCTCGGGCACACTCACCCAGATTGTGCTAAGACGCCAGAGGCGCAGGTTCGATTCCCGTGGCGGAAAAAAAGTTTGCATGTTCTGCAAATATTTCTTCCAGGACACAGGGAATCATAGTGTGGGTTAGAACTTAGAAGTATGTATCTATGTGACTGTTAAGTATTATATATTTTATTATTTATTGGTACCGAAAATATTATACTATAAGTACTCCATGTTTAAGTAAAGTAATCTAGTTTGGCAATTTTTCTTAATGATATATTAAAACACATTAAATTCTACGCACAATCCTTATCGATTCTGTTGTGTATTTTCTGAAATCAAACCTTTGACAGTAAAATATTACTGTCCTTTTCTAATACATCGAATTACAAAAACTGAGGCCTTTTGGCATCTATAGTAGATGATCTGCCTACCCCTAAGGGAAACAGACGTGACTTTATGTACCTAGTATATGAAAACACACAACAGAATTAATTAGTTGAATCTAAGCACTAAGTAACTTTTGCCTATGATCATTTGGAAATATAATTATTATTTATGACATTTTATTATTATTTACATAAAAATCTACAGATTATATTATTACATTTAAACATAATTCGCACTACGTAAGAAAATCCGCAGGAAAAACATTGAACGTGGATATTTTTTCAGTCACAAGTGTTTTGCTATTGTTTTAAGTATGTATTATTAATGTTTGTAAAATAAATATTTACCTTCACAAACGGGACGCTGTAGTGGCCGGGACGAATTAAGATAGAGTAGGCTTGCCCAGCACCTATTCTATCCTCTCAGCTTAGTCGGCCTTGTCCACAGGAAAGACATGGTCAATACGTGCGGAGCTGACTAAGCCGCGGGTTTCCTCACGATGTTTTCCTTCGCCGTTTGAGAGTACTGGTATAGCGCACATAATTTTTTCGCACAGAAAAATCCATTGGTACACAACCGGATTTGAACCCACGACCTTAGGATCGGAAGGCGGGGTCACTACCAACTAGACCGCCAGTGCTCTCACTGACTTGAATAAAATATTAGGAAAATCCTTCATGCCCAATTGTAACGTTCCTATTTTTTTCCACGGATTTTTCGTGACGTGTAAAATATAAGATCCCGAATATTCGAAGTAAAATAAATAAAAATAAAGTTCTTATTATGATATGAATACTTATAAAATACTATTAACAAACAAAAAAATAAATTAATATATTTAATAAATTACTTCGGGGACTTTTCAATCTACATACTACATAATTACTTAGTACTTACTAAGTGTTGACCGATAAATATATTACTTAGCGGATAGATATGTCTATGCCCGGTTTCTTCGGAGGGCACGTTAAATTGTCGGTCCCGGCTTTTAAGTCGTTAAGCCATGACAGAGGCCTTTAAGCGGCCTAAAAATTCCGTCACAAGAGTTGGCCACTAGCTCATACGAACTTACTTATTTATCGCGGTTCAAAACAGTTATCCAGGTTGGTCTTTATCTGGTTGTCAACGTAATCGGGTGATCTTTTAGTTTAGTATCGAAACCGGGCATAATAAAGGATTGAATACTTAGGTATATTTTAATCAAGTTCGGTTTAAAAAACTCTTTGTATTTAAAATGGCAGTGTCTTTTAGTAAACACGTAAAAATATTTAATTATTTTCGACTGAAATGCGTTTTTGTTCATTTTTTATTTACATTGAAATCGAATGATTACAGTAAATTCAAAATTAAATAGAGTATATAGTTGAATACTACTGCGCTTCCGGGCAGGCGATAGTTTTTGACCAAACTGCCTCGTCTAATTTTTGACAGATTAAAAGAAGCATAGTTAGGAGGTATAATAAGGTCTGTTCATAGTTTCCCCTAATTGGGAAGGGGATGGTAGTGAAGCTCTTTCTTTAAATTTTATTTATTTCGTAGTTTTTGTGTTTTTCGTTAGCAAAGCCGCCATTATTTTTGAATATGGTAATAAATACTGTATTATTTGACAGCTCTTTTTTTAATTTTTATCTTTCGGCCAGGCGATAGTTTTTCGACCAAACTAGTCGCCTAGTTCAGTTAGTTTTTTTGACAGATTCTAATTTTAAGACGTAAACTGACGCAGATTACTTATTAGTAGGGTAGATTGTCCCTTAGATACGCCTGTTTCATATACCCCCTTCTTAGACACTTGCCCCACCAGGACCGCTGTGTACACATCTTGACGGGCTTAAGAATGAAGCATTTGGTTTGCACGACGTTGAAGAACAGCTTACCCACCATGTTGGAGACTGAGGTGTCGGCAAGTTTGAGGCAAGCGCGGAATCTGAGAAATAAAAAAAATATTAACCGAAAGAAACTTACAACTAATAAAAGTATTTACAAATATATTTTACAAAATACAAAAGGGCGAATCGGGCTAACTAAAGACCCTTAAAAACGATTTTTAAATAGCTCCCCAGATCTAGGGTATCACTTGTTGAAAAGCACCGAGTGATAAAAGTCCATTTCAATTGTTTTTTTTTCAATTTCGTAGTCTTGAAAGCCATTGAGCCATTGACTTCAAAATCAAAAATAAATAAATTTTGAAATCACTAAATGACTTTTCAGAAAACGAAATTGAAAAAAAAGCTCTCAGTTTTTAAAATAAAGGTACTAATTAGTTATGTGAAGTTGGATGCCTACCTACTTAGAAATTAATACAAAAATTAACATATAAATGTTTTAGGTCCAAAAAAATATAAAAAAACATGTTTTTTCGCTAAATAAAGTATGTAGGTAAGGCAATATTTTAAATTTTTCCACCCTGATTCCCACGAAGAAGGTTGGATCTCTAAGATATTAACCTCCTTGTTTTTGGCAGCAGTGCTTGGCGCGGGCATATATTACGGGATGCACCGACTAAGCACCGATTCGAGTGGTTTCCGAACGCATGCACCTGACAGTTGAGTATTGGCGGGAACGTCGTTACGCGCCATTTATTATTGCCGCCATTTTGTTTTATGATTTCTTTATTGAATTTCGGGGAATGTTTTTGGGATATTTCAATGTTTTGCTGTCGGTATTCATATAAAATTCTTAGATTTCTAGGAGAAATGAAAATTCTATTTATTTGTCATTAATATAAGCATAATTAGGTAACGTAACTACTTACCTATTTATTAAAGTAGTCTAGTAAAGTGGTCTAGTAAAAGTGTCTCCATTATTTATCTAAGTTAACTCTGGATCCTAAAGGTTATGGGTTCAAATCCGACCGTGCACCAATGGATTTTTCTCTATAAAAACACTTAAAATAGCTTGGAACTAGAAATTAGTGTAGCTCTAAACTAAAAATCAATAACTCAAGTTTTTATTATCCTCGCAAGATATGGGATTTCGCCCAATAAAAATAATGACGTAGAAATATGCGATTCTATTAATCCACTTGTAAACGTCAGTTGGGCGCGCAGTTCGCGGGTTTATGACGTACGTCGTAAAATGGCGGGAAGCGATGACACCGGACGTTTCTAATGGCGTTTCGCGCGGAAATGTGTGAATGCAGTTATTCATTATTGGCGAAAACTGGTACAGTTGCCCCCGAATACTCAAACGCATCTCAAAGTTGAGCACGAAATGACGATTTTTTGACAGATTTTATCAGAAACTGTCAATAAACCGTGAGTTGAGACGTGCTCAACTCTGAGTCGCGTTTGGGTATTCGGGGGAAAGTGTTATAAGTTATTGGAGAAATTAATTTCAAAACTTTAATATTTATATTCACCATAGTTCATACCCATCTTGGGGCTTTGAATCAGGAGTGGCTGTAAGTTTTCTTATGAATTGAGGTTCTACCCACCCCATTAGAGATACGGCGTGATAATATGTATGAATTATATATTATTATGTAAATATTTAACGCTGAGATCATCGTATTAGTTTCGACCGGATTTTTTGAGCGAAACCGAGAACGAGATCGAAAACGAAAATTAAACAAATTCATGGTCCGAGAACTTAAACAAGCAAAAAAATATTGTAAAACACTAAAAGTAAAAAGGAATTCTAATCATTTTATATCGTATTCGGTGGCGGCTCCTATTTTTTGTAAATACTTGCATAAATAACTACAACACCCAGACCCGGAAGAAATATTTGCAGAACAAAAACATTTCTCCCGTAGCGGGAATCGAACCCGCTCCTCTTGCGTCTCAGCTGAGCACTCGCCCGCCACGCCACCGAGGTCGTCAAGATAAGTAGGAAGGATAGTAGGTATCTCTTCTAAAACCCTAAATTCTCCCAATTCATTTTCAAATGTTAAGCATTATGTAGCTGACTGTACAAGTCTCATAAAATAGCCAACGGTAAATCGGCTTCTCGTCCTGAAACGACAGACGTCGCCATGCTGGGACGAGTTAGGCACTTACTGAATTATATCTTCATAATTCTCTTTATACCTCAGACCAAATAAAAAGGAAAGACGCCGCGCCGCGAACAACAAAAGTGAAGCCACAAAAAACCGTGTTCCTGCAAGTATACACGCTCACGCACACGCCTACACTAAAACCATGCTCATCGCTCTCGAGTCGTCTAGTAAACTTAAAATTTAAAAATAGAATAATGCCTACCTGTGTAGTGAAAAGTTGTTAAAACAGCAGCAAATCACATAAAAAGTCTCACGGAATCACTTTTCACTTGTAAGTACTTCAAATAATTTCGTATCTTAATTATTATACTATGAATTTTAGGTTACTTTGAACACAAAACCCTCGACACACACATAGATAAAAAGGTGGCTTCACTTTTGTTGTTCGTGGCGCGGCGTCTTTTCTTTTTATTTGGTCTAAGCTTTTATACCCGGTTCCTATGTTCTACCAACAGATGATAGAGTGTTTATTACTCTAACAACATTATCTGTCGAAAAGCGCCATGCTTTATGAAGGTGACATTCATCATCATCATCTTCCTTGGATCATGGTGTAAGAGTTTTGGCTAAGGAGTTTTACGACCGGCCGCCTGCCTGACGTCAACCCTCCTTGGGAATACTTGCTTATTGTATCTCATCATGTTGGAGGATACTATCCCTTAGTCGACTTTTACGACATGCTCGGGGAGAGAAGCAGCTGGACGCATTCTATGTTTTTTCTTCACTCCCAGTCCAGCAAAGGTGACATTATGAATAAATAATAATAAATAAATATTTGTGGACCTTTCATATAGCGCCATCTAGCCCCAATCTAAGCAAAGCTTGTACTATGGGAACCAGATGTCTGATAGAATACTTATATACTTTTTGTATATACATACTTATAATACTTATTACAATACCCAAACCCGGAAGAAATATTTGCAGAGCATGCAAAAATTTATTCCGCAGCGGGAATCGAACCCGCGCCTCTTGCGTCTCAGCCGAGCACTCGTCCGCCACGCCACAAAGGTCCCAAAATTATAAGTTTATTGATTTTAAATAAGATTAATAAGCTATTGTATCTTACTTATATTATAAATGCGAAAGTTTGTGAGGATGTTTGGATGTTTGAATGTTTGTGGCTCAATCACGCCTAAACGGCTAAACGGATTTGAATGAAACTTGGAATATACGTAGTACATGTGCTGGATTAACATATAGGCTATTTTTTATCCGGGTACCACTCGAGCGAAGCCGCAGATGGCAGCTAGTTTTACTAATAAAATCTATACTAATAATAATATTATAAAGCTGCAGAGTTTGTTTGTTTGTTTGTTTGTTTGTTTGAACGCGCTAATCTCTGGAACTACTGGTCCGATTTGAATGATTCTTTCAGTGTTGGGTAGTCCATTTATCGAGGAAGGCTATAGGCTATGTTTTATTTTTTTCAAAATTAGGGATCCGTAATAAAATTGCTATTTTGTAACACAAGGTGTAAAATCGAAAACCTATTTTTGCGTGCGCTGCAAAAACTATTGACAATAGAACAAAATGATGTACTACGGGTTTGTAGATCCCATTAAGACCTACAAAAAAGTCCGCGAGAACATATATCTAGCTATCATGGTTTAATCACAATAACCGATTTTGTGTTCAAAATAATTATTAAATCATCTGAAGAAAAAAAACTACGTTAAATATGTATCGTAATATTAATCTTTATCGAAATTAAGCATTATGTTATCAAGAGTATTTATGTAGAAGTAAAATACTTTTTGTTTCATCTCAATCGGATATTTCGTTTAAAAGTTATCACGTGTGTAAGATGTTAAGAGTTGGTACCTATTAATGAGTTATGGGCCATAGAGTTTTTTATCAACATAAAATCCTGTAATAATCTTTTTGAAATATATTTGTTGATGATTGTAAGTATAAGATCTTTGAAGAGTATAATAAATACATTTCTAAAATAACTCTGCTAAGGAAATCCACGCGCGCTTGATGCAAGCAAGACGAGACGCTGGCGGCGCGGCCGGCGGCGGGCGAGACGAGGAAGCCGCGCTTGCTGGCCGCCTGTGAGAAAAACGCGGGTGAAACCGCGGAGCACAGCTAGTATTATGTAAATTCCGATACAATCTATAATTATTCAAACAGTGACACTGAACAAATATTATGTTAATTATGTAAATAATTATTTGTCCTGAATGGGGAACCGAACCCATAACTATAGGGCATTAAAAAGTCCAAGTACGAATCCTGGTACCCTACTAAAAACGTAATATGGCGGGAAAGTAAAACATTCGCCATTTTAATAATTGTTTTCAATATGATGGCTATAATAAAACTTTACCCTAATAAAGTTTAGAGGTAGTAAGATGGGAAAAATAAGTACCTAGGTATGTTTTATTTCCTAGGTCTGGAAAATGCATTTTTATATTTGACGACCTTTGTGGCGTGGCGGGTGCTAGGCTGAGGCGCAAGAGGCGCGGGTTCTATTCCCGCTACGGGAGAAATGTTTGTATGTTCTGCAAATATTTCTTCCGGGTCTGGGTGTTGTAGTAGTATTTATTATACCTAAGTATATATTTCGGGTTCTATTCCCGCTGCGGGAGAAATGTTTGTATGTTCTGCAAATATTTCTTCCGGGTCTGGGTGTTGTAGTAGTATTTATTATACCTAAGTATATATTTCGGGTTCTATTCCCGCTGCGGGAGAAATGTTTGTATGTTCTGCAAATATTTCTTCCGGGTCTGGGTGTTGTAGTAGTATTTATTATAAGTATATATTTACAAAAAAAAAGTATTTAAGTATTCTATCAGCCATCTGGTGCCCATAGTACAAGCTTTGCTTAGTTTGGGGCTAGATGGCGCTGTGTGAAATGTCCACAAATATTTTTTTATTTTAATACTAAGCTGAGAGGATGGAATAGGTGCTGGGCAAGCCTACTCCATCTTAATTCGTCCCGGGCTACAGCGTCCCGTTTGTGAAGGTAAAAGTTGCCTCCTGACGCTGTATAAATCATCTACTATAGAAGCTATACACATTTTGTCGACGTAGCGAAATTTATCGATAACGAGATTTTGACTCTTTGTATGCACTTTACTTTGTAAGTTCAAAGGTAAAGTAAATGATTGCGGACTGTATTTTTAACTTGAGTTCTGCTTGTATTATAAATACGAAAGTTTTTGAGGATGTTTGTATGTTTGTGCCTCAATCACGCTGGAAGGAATTGAATGAAACTTATCCTACTAATATTAAAAACGCGAAAGTTAGTTTTTCTCTGCTGGACTGGGAGTAAAGAAATAACATAGAATGTGTCCAGCTGCTTCTCTCCCCGAGCATGTCGTAAAAGTCGGCTAAGGGATAGTATCCTCCAACATGATGAGATACAATAAGCAAGTCTTCCCAAGGAGGGTTGACGTCAGGCAGGCGGCCGGTCATAAAACAATTTAGCCAAAACTCTTACAGCATGATCCAAGGATCATGCTGTGCCGACCCCACATAGAGTGGGATATGGGCAGGAAGATGATGATGATGATTATAAACGCGAAAGTTTGTATTTAGCACTGGTGGTCTAGTTGGTAGTGACCCCGCCTTCCGATCCTAAGGTAGCGGGTTCAAATCCGGTCGTGTACCAATGGATTTTTCTGTGTGAAAAATGTGCGCTACACCAGTACTCTCAAACGATTTGAAGTCCTAAGATGGATATGGTGAACCAATCAGCCCATCGCTCATATAGATGGTCCATCATTTTGGAGAGGTCTATCCCTTAGTCACCAAACTGGCAGGCAAGATTTGGCATAGAACAGCTCGAGATAGGGAAAAATGGAAGCAATCGGAGGCTTTTACCGCTGAACGCGGTTCTTACACATAAATAAATAGGTATAGATAAGTTTAAAAATAGATAAATACATAGTATAATTTAGATATAGATAATATAACATGTAAATATTGTGTAGAGAAAAATAAAAGCTTTTATTATTATTATTATCTATCCCTTAGTCGACTTTTGCGACGTTTGCTAACTTTGTTCTGGAAATTTCCCTTTTTCTGTTCTTATTTCGTTCCACTAGATATAAATGTTCAATAACTCAAGCAACACGCGAGCAAAGCCGTAGGCGGTCGCAAGTGTACGACAAAATATAAATAATCGGCTTTCCCCGCGCAAGTCTCTCTCGATTCGGCTGATTCGCGCTCTCTCCCGCTTCATTTGGCAAAGTTCTGGTCAAGATAGTGATGGGACGTTGTCGATGTTTTAAGCTACGGCCTTTAACATCTATAGTAGATGATTTATACAACGTCAGGAGGCAACTTTTACCTTCATAAACAGGACGCTGTAGTGCCCGGGACGAATTAAGATGGAGTAGGCTTGTAGTACCCATCCTCTCAGCTAAGTCGGCCTTGTCCACAGGAAAGACAGTCAATACGTGCGGAGCTGACTAAGCCGCGGGTTTCCTCACGATGTTTTCCTTCACCGTTTGAGAGAACTGGTATAGCGCACATAAATTTTTCGCACAGAAAAATCCATTGGTACACGACCGGATTTGAACCCACGTCCTTATGATCGGAAGGCGGGGTCACTACACTACCAACTAGACCACCAGTGCTCTTATACTTCAGACAAACTGGACTACAATTTATGTAACAAACCGTTGCGTATTTTTCGTTATTACGATGAATCCACTTTAGTTTCAGTTAAATAAACCTCGCAACATAAGTTTTTACACCTTAATTTAACTATTAGTGAGTACTACTTGTTTGTTTCGACTATATCTTCCTATTTACATTTACATATCCCTTACATATATGAATAAAAAAAACTAATACATGACTGACTCTGTCAATTAACTATTTGGTGAACACTTCAAGAACTAGTATTATTTTTATAGCGTTTTTAACTCCTTATGACACAGTTGCTAAGTAGTTCATAAAAACCGGGGCAGCGTAGATTAAGTACCTAACTTTAGCCAACACAAATCATCGATAAATTCGCCCTCGTCTTTTTCCCGTCCCTATCGAACCGCGTAATAAGTGGCTTAGTTACATACAGTACAAGTGCCAATACGACTCCTATACGACCCTTAAGAACAAAAGGGATTAAAGCGAATTACGCGGAGTAGCGTAAAAACTAGTTTCCACCATTAGAGTTACTCTTTTATTGATTCTAACGTGTATTTGTGCATCGACGGCCTCGGTGGCGTGGCGGACGATTGCTCGGCAGAGACGCTAGAGGCGCGGGTTCGATTCCCGCTGCGGAAGAAATGTTTGCATGTTTTGCAAATATTTCTTCCGGGTCTGGGTGTTGTGGTAATATGTATTTTAAGTATACATATTACCACCGGAAGAAATATTTACAGAACATGTAAACATTTCTTCCGCAGCGGGAATCAAACCCGCGCCTCTTGCGTCTCTACCGAGCAATCGTCCGCCACGCCACCGAGGCCACGCCACCGAGATATATTTTTTGTTAAAAAAATAGCTGAATTTTAAGTTATATCAAGAAAGTTAATCTATCGATAACCTTTTTTGCAATCCTACTAATATTATAAATGCGAAAGTTTGTGAGGATGTGACGATGTATGTTTGTGCCTCAATCACGCTGAAACAGCTGAACGGATTGAATGAAACTTGGAATATTAATAGTATGTGTGCTGGAATAACATATAGGCTACTTTTTGTCCGGGTACCATGCGAAGCTGCGGGCAAGAGCTAGTTATAACTATATTATCCAGAAAATTATTTTCCTATTCCATTCCCGCATAGCACATAGAGTTAATCTTAAAGATCGAATACCTTTTTTGTATTTTATCGATAAAATCCCTTCCTTGTTCCCTCCCTAAACCCGCGTAGCCATAAGTGGCTTAGTTACAGAGTGCCAAATAAGACTTCGATACAGAACAAAGGGATTACTGTAAGTGCACGATGTTTTTTTACTTCGTGGTCGTTAGCGGCGGTCAGCTTCAATTCTTTCCTATGTTGTACTTAATTTCCTATCTAAATACCTACATACCTACATACCTACATATAAAATATAATTTGGTCGCCTTACAATCTTTCTTACTTCTTACTTATCTTACTTCTTACTTCTTACTTATATTATAAAATTAAAAAGTCTTAGTTTGCTTGAAATTACCGGCGTAAAGCTCAAAACGCAACGATAGCGCGTACTAACTTTACCTGTGCTGCCATCTAGTGCAAAAGTTTGTAACGATGTTTGGATGTTTGTGCCTCAATCACGCCTAAACGGCTGAACGGATTTGAATGAAACTTGGAATATACATAGTACATGTACTGGATTAACATATAGGCTATTTTTTATCCGGGTACCACGCGAGCGAAGCCGCGGGCAGCAGCTAGTTTGGCATAAATTCAACGACTTAATCCTACTGTATTATAAACTAGCTTTTGCCCGGCTTCGTTCGTGTAATATTCGGATGAAAAGTAGCTTGTATAATTGTATATAGCGTATAAAATACTACAACACCCGGACCCGGAAGAAATTTTGCAGCACAAACATTTCTTCCGTAGCGAAAATCGAATCCGCACCTCTTGCGTGTCAACCGAGCACTCGCCCGCCACGGCACCGAGGTTGCCATATAAGTATTTTAAAATCATTCATTCAATCAATTTTTTTCAAAAAAAAAGTCGCCTATTATATACTTTTACGAAATAATTATCTAAGTAAGGAAATACCTACGTGTAGGTAAGTATTTTAAACTTAAAATTCATCCCAAAAACTTGTACGCGGTCGGGAATTGAACCTGCCACCCGGTTTTATCAGAAAAGTGCGCCATACAATTGCGCCACAGAATAAATGATGCCATGTGTGAATTTATGGTATTAATTAGGTAAGTATTTATTCTAATGTATTCAGATATGGCGGATTGAGCCATAACCAAACTTTGAAACATCAAAAAATTTTGAATTTACCTTTTTAGTAGTCTTATCTTATAGATAACATTAGTAGATTAGAGGTTTTACAAAATAAAACTGGCCAAGTGCGAATCAAATTCCCTAAGGGTTCCGTACCATCGTACATGTACATAAATGTTTCATGTAGTCATCATCATCATCTTCCTGCCCTTATCCCACTCTATGTGGGGTTGGCACAGCATGATCCTTGGATGATGCTGTAAGAGTTTTGGCTAAGGTGTTTTATGACCGGCCGCCTGCCTGACGTCAACCCTCCTTGGGAATACTTACTTATTGTACCTCATCATGTTGGAGGACACTATCCCTTAGTCGACTTTTACGACATGCTCGGGGAGAGAAGCAGCTGGACGCATTCTATGTTTCATGTAGATATGCTATATAAAAAATGTGCAAAAAGTCACTCGACCCATCCAATTATTGACCGCACGTAGTGTTGCTTATCCTCATTTTATTTTATTTGTATTATTTGTTGTTATAGCGGCAATAGAAATACATACTATGTCAAAATTTCAACTCTCTACCTATTACGGTTCATGAGATACAACCCGCTGACAGACGGAGTCTTAGTAATAGGGTCCCGTAGGCATCCTTCGGGTACGAAACCCTAAAAAAATATATTTAAGTATTGTATTAGCCATCTGGTGCCCATAGTACAAGCTTTGCTTAATTTGGGGCTAGATGGCGCTGTGTGAAATGTCCACAAATATTTCATTTATTTTGAAGTTGATTGTACAGATTGACAGACAACGCGTTGCCAAATATTCGAAATTCAAAAGAGATAATTTGACAGCTGTCATTCCATACTGGGTACTGTCGCAATACTATTTTGGAACATTCAATTTCACTATATAACATTCGAAAGTTTTACGTTTAAGTAAGTATTTTTATTTGAGAGAGCACTGCTGCTGCTGGTCTAGTGGTAATGACTTCTAGTGGTAATGACCTTCCGATCCTCAGGTCGTGGGTTCAAATCCGGTCGTACACCAATTGATTTTTCTGTTCGAAAAATTTACGTTCGCTATAACAGTACACTCTCAAACGGTAAACATCATTCTGTACTTTTACGGGATCAGGTGATAAATAAATAAATAATATAAAATAAATGACACCAACAGTCAGACACATAGTCCTGACCCCACATTAGGATTCCCTGTGTCGTGGGTATCAGAAACTACGAGTACCATGCTACCACAACACCCAGACCCGGAAGAAATATTTGCAGAACATGCAAACATTTCATCCGCAGCGGGAATCGAACCCGCGCCTCTTGCGTCTCTGCCGAGCAATCGCCCGCCACGCCACCGAGGCCGTCGATAGGTGTTATGGTCGAGTATAAGGATCAAATCACTCCCACCAGTAGGTACTCTCATTATCCACGTCCACTAAAACTATCCAAGAAGAAAATATATAAGCGGACTAATTACCAATGTCCCGACAAACAAACAAAAAAATCTTTCCTCTTTATAATATTAGTATGAAGAAAATCGCAAGTGAAGTCGACAGCGGTCGCTAGTCGATCGAATGGTCAGTTGTATTTTTGTTGGAGCCCGCATTGTCCGCACTTTAGCTTAACTTGTTAACTTGAAAAGGTTTTATTTACTTAATCGCTATTTTTCTTTGTATTTTACCTTTCAAACTCTACAGATTACTTTATACATCTAGAAGGCATTTAACTTATGTTTGATGGAATCTCAGGGTATCAATTGTAAATCACCGAGTTATTTGAAACGCTCTTAGCTTGCTTAGATGCTCTTGATTGATCGTTGATATTAAGCAACGTTGTGCGCGGTCACAATTTGAATGGGTGACCGCAATGGTATTACGAGCTGAGCGCTTCCGTGCTTCGGAGGGCACGTTAGGTTGTCGGTCCCGGTTTTTAAGTCGTTAAGCCATGACGGAGGCCTTTAGGCGGCCTAAAAACTCCGTCACAAGAGTTGGCCACTAGCTCATAACTTACTCAGTTAGAAACATAGGTAGCTACATAGATGAAATTTAAGATTTGCTCTACCGCTGCCCTAGAATTTGATCTCTTTGTCCTAGATTCAAAATTATAGTCAGAGAGCCCACCGCCATTTAAGCATTCAGCTACGAAAATGTTGGATTCAGATACTATTTCGTATTTTTTGGTGGATTAACCCCCAAATACTCGAACGCATCTCAGAGTTGAGCACGTCTCAAGTGACGAGTTTTTGACAGATTTTCATCAAAAGCTGTAAAAAAACCGTGACTTGAGACGTGCTCAACTCTGAGTCGCGTTTGAGTATTCGGGGGTAAGAATACTGACCAAACTACTGTTTACTTTTTAAATAGATAATCAACGTTTGTTTGTTTCAATTCAGGTTACAAAATCAAAGGAGATGTTTCACAAATGTATGGAACCTAGGCCTGTTTCTCTCCCCGAGCATGTTGTAAAAGTCGACTAAGGGATAGTATCCTCCAACATGATGAGATACAATAAGCAAGTATTCCCAAGGAGGGTTGACGTCAGGCAGGCGGCCGGTCATAAAACACCTTAGCCAAAACTCTTACAGCATCCAAGGATCATGTGCCGACCCCACATAGAGTGGGTTATGGGCAGGAAGATGATGATGACTCAGAAATATTTGCAGAACATACAAGCACGCTACCGAGGTCGTCGATTTTCGCTTGTTTGTCTCTCGCAATACAAAACTATTATATCTGTGGATCTAACTTTAGGCACGAACTGGATAATAATAATACGGACTAACTGCAGCTCTAAGAGTCTTCGAGCAAGCTATGGAGCTTACGAGATTCATCCCAAATCATAAAGAAAGAAAGAGAATAATTTATTGGCAACATAGATACACATAAAAATCTGCCCTACTAATAGCACTATTGCAGTATATTTTTGGGTTTTACACCTTTTTGCAGAAATGGTATTTCCATGGAGCTAAATCTATACCTACATAAATAAATAAATAATAAAATAACTCCCAACAGTCACATACATAGTCCTGACCCCACACTAGGATTCCCTGTGTCGTGGGTATCAGAAACTACGAGTACTATGCCACAACACCCAGACCCGGAAGACATATTTACAGATCATGCAAACGTTTCTTCCGCAGCGGGAATCGAACCCGCGCCTCTTGCGTGTCTGCCGAGCAATCGCCCGCCACGCCATCGAGGCTGTCACCAACACTAATAGTAGAATGTGTCGAGTAAATCAGATTTTATTGCACAATACACAATATTATCGCACACATTATAAAACAAATGGAAGCCTTCTATTTTTATTGGCATCGCGGCTAGGGGCAGAAAATTGCTATTTTATAAATTACTTTGTAAATTTTTAGAAGATTTTTCAATATGACGTGTATGATTTTTTGGGAGGGGGGGGGTCATGTCCCCTGTGACCCCCCCCTTCGGACCGCGCCAGGTATTAGCTGCTGTTTGCGGCTTCGCTCGCATTGTAACAGGATAAAAAGTAGCGATATATTCAAGCACTGGTGGTCTAGTTGGTAGTGACCCCGCCTCCCGATCCTAAGGTCGTGAGTTCAAACCAGGTCGTGTACCAATGGATTTTTCTGTGCGAAAAATTATGTGCGCTGTACCAGTACTCTCAAACGGCGAAGGAAAACATCGTGAGGAAACCCGCGGCTTAGTCAGCTCCGCACGTATTGACCATGTCTTTCTGAAGAGGATGGAATAGGTGCTGGGCAAGCCTACTCCATCTTAATTCGCTCCGGGCACTACAGCGTCCCGTTCGTGAAGGTAAAAGTTGCCTCCTGACGCTGTATAAATCATCTACTATAGATGGTAAAAGGCCTTTGTAGTATAATACCAGCATTATTTGAAAGGCTAAATACAATCAGATAGCCAAAGGTATTTGTAATGTTCTTGCCTCGAGGTAATGATAACTTGGCGCGCGCGATATTTCACACCCACGCAGACTTTAATGCAAGGGAATTTAACGAGTCTTTCAATCACTTCTAGACATTTGATAAATAATGACAAACAATGAATAAAGCCTTTTTACTTATAAACCCGGTTCTAATAATCTACTAACGGTGGACGTGTCGTTTATGGTCGTTAATGAGCTGGTATAGCGCAGATACATTTTTCGCACAGAAAAATCCATTGGTACACGACCGGATTTGAACCCGCGACCAGGATCGGAAGGCGGGGTCACTACCAACTAAACCATCAATGCTCTCATTGTTAGCCTTTCAAATAATGCTGGTATTAATTTTTGTAATAACTACCACTATTAGTCGAGCGTGTCACTAATTCGAACCAGTGTGGTGATAGGATTTAAACACCACAAAGGTTCCTTTCGTGCAATTGACATGTGTTTCGATTTTTTATGGTAGGTATGGCGATTTTCTCACGATGCTTCCTTAACCGTTTGAGAGTGCAAATTTGCACGACTGGATTTGAACCCACGGCTTTAGGATCGAAAGGCCGCTCGCTACCACGCCGAAATAAAACATCGCAGATTTGTTTCGTTTGCATTATTATTTATTATATTTTTCTTTGCACAAGAGCATGTTAAATTATCAATTCATTGGTTTTCTTTGTTTTCGCTTATCAGCAGACAAGTGACGGGGCGCCGCCATTTTGTGAGACGTTCGAAATTCGAAAATCGCGCGCGCTTCAATAGGCGGGTAATGGCGTGGAAACCATAGACTATAGACTAAACAGGTGCGGGTACAACATTAACGAAATTGCAGCTTTGTTTCGTTTTAAAATTTATTTATTTATTGAGCAAGATGACAATTTTATTTTGGTGACGTTGGTTGTTTCAATTATTCTGCTACTAGCTGCTGCCCGCGGCTTCGCTCGCGTGGTACCCGGATAAAAAATAGCCTATATATTAATCCAGCACATGTGCTATGTATATTCCTAGTTTCATTCGAATCCATTAAATAGTTTTTGCGTGAAAGAGTTTTCTCAAACTTTCGCGTTTATTTATATTATTAAGGAAGTAAAGATTATTCAAGGTAGCCTCGTAGCTTACTTAGTAAGAATGCCAAAGAATAACAAGAGTCTTGGAAACGTATCATTTAGGAACATAAAAAGTACCTATATGCTTTAAAAAAACTTTCAACCAAAACATAAGACAACTTTACGTAGGGCCATAAGATTTTACAAAACTATATTCATACATAATTATACATACATACATACAGTAGTGCCAGGAATATAGTGCGCCTCGACTAAGTTCGTTCTTTGTATGAAAACCAAATTCGTCCGAATATGCGGCGGATACGGGCGTGATAATTGTGTAGTACCTATGTAGATTTAACAGTTCATAAATTATTTCGATATTGTTATCTCGATTGGAAGAAGCAGAAAAATTGTTGGGACTAATGTAGTTTATGGTTCACAAATAAATCGAAAACAATAGGTACCTACTCGATATTTTTATTCCTGAACAGAAAATTTACTTCTGTATTCTACATAAAAATATATCCTACAGTCGAGCAGAAAAAAAGGTCTGTCTCATAAACAAATAGTTCAAAACCAACCTTCTTATATTTTCGTTAGCATTATTCAAATATTTTTAGAAATACCTAAGCAGAAAAGTAACTTTTATTCTTTCACGCAAAAAACCAAGGTCTCATAAACAGAGTGCTCAAAAACCAACCTCCTTTCACGCACGCCATTGCGCGCGGTTTCCCGCGCAAATGGCCGTCAAACAGCTGTCACCGCCATCTTGTTTTTACGTTATCGACACGCTCCGCGGGATTTATAATGTGTGAATAATGTGCTCTACGACGCTAAATACAGTTTCTGACAATACATAAATTACGAAGACATTTCTTTGTGGCGATAACTTGGTTATCGGGGTGGAAAGGTCCGTTCGCTACAATAATGGGGGGTGATACTTATTCAGTTTGTGCGTTCGAGTTATTGGGTTAATTTTGATTTATTGGTCTTTTTTTCGACCACGTATTTCCGATGAGATGTTTGTTTTTTTACCCGATTGCGAAGATGCAGGGTATAGAATAATATGTTTGGGGTGTATGTGGGTATGTGGATTCCTTTGTCTGAAGCTGTAGTCCAAACCGCTGGACGAGAGTCATAAATACAGTATGAAACTGAGTCGATCAGCATAAAAAAAAATTACCAAAAAATTTACTATGCCAAAATTGTTTTCACAAAAAAAGACCTAATGGTTCCTAAGACAGTTTTCCTGTATCTTCTATGGCTTCGGATTTATTTATTTATTTATAGGAAAACCAACAGCAGAAGATAACTTAAGACAACATAGTAAAAGCAGAAAGCCAAGTAAAGGTTTTCACGATTAGAAAACAACTTATAAAAAAAATATTAAAGTGCAAACACATTGCCAACACGTCAACTTAATAACTTAGACATTTACATATTGAAAGTATATAACAAAATTACAAAAAAATAAATTAAATATTCCCCATACTGTCCCAGTAAAAAAAAACTGTGTAGATATAGTATTAGGCTCTTTTTAGCTAAGTCGTGTTCGGATACTGGTTCACAATGATCCTGTTGGGATCATATCTCTGATCTCGGATCGGGAACCTTTCCTCAATAAAAGGATGTTTTTTTGTCGATTGAGCCATAAACACCTATTAAAATAGTTCAATGGGAGATTATCTGTTTTTTCTGTATATTTTCGTGTTGGGATCTTTTTTCGTTTTTTAAAATGAAACCGGTCAAGTGCGAGTCTAATTCGCACGGTGCCTTCGTACATTTCTTATGGGCTTCCTTTTTTATTATTTGTTTTTACAGCGGAATAAATTGGAAATGGAAAAATTAAAAATTTGGAAAATAAAGAGCTTGTGGCGTAGCTTGCTTAGGCGTTCTTGATTGATCGTTAACGTTAAGCAACGATGTGCGCGGTCATATTGGGATGGGTGACCGCAAGTGGCATTACGAGCTGAGCACTTCCGTGCTTCGGAGGGCACGTTAAACTGTCAGTCCTGGCTTTTAAGTTGAGGTTTTAGATGGCGCTGTGTAAAATGTCCACAATAATCTATTTATTTGATTTCTGATCGAATTCTCATCAATAAAATAAGTGTAACTAAAAATGTCTCCAAACTATTACTACGGTATATTAATAGAGCCATTTCCTTGAAGAAATGGACACAATTAATGAATTTAAATGAAATAAACAAAATAAGAGAATATCACCTCCTGTCATCGTAGATAGCGCGGGAAGATGGACGCGTGAAAATATGGAGATGACAAAATATATATTTTGATTAATATTTTGAAGTCTAACCCCCGAATACTCAATCGCGACTCAGAGTTGAGCACGTCTCAACTCACGGTTTTTTGACAGTTTCTGATGAAAATCTATCAAATGTCATTTGAGACGTGCTCAACTTTGAAATGAGTATTCTGGAGATAGAATCTCTTAACAAAAAGAAGCTCAGGTTAAAACGGTTTTAAATTTTACATTTTTCGTTTTATTTTAAAAACTATACATCCTAGAATAAAATAAAAATTAAAAAAAATTATCTGCTAGACTGGGAGTAAAGAAAATTCATAGAATGGGTCTAGCTGCTTCTCTCCCCGAGCATGTCGTAAAAGCCACGTGAAAACCTGTTATTGGCTTTATGTTTTTTAAATTGTATTTAATTTGTTACTGTAGCTGTTGGTTTTCCTATAAATAAATAAAATAAAGTCGACTAAGGGATAGTATCCTCCAACATGATGGACCTATATGGGCGATGGGCTGATCACCTGTCACCATGGTTCACCATATCCATCTTGGGACTTTAAATCAGAAGTGGCTGCAAGTTTTCACTTGTTTACTTGTAGCTCTGCCCACCCCATTTAGGCATACGGGAGTGATAATATGCATAAAAAAGTATAAAGGTATTCTATTATCCATCTGGTTCCCATAGTTCAAGCTTTACAAAGTTAGGGCTAGATGGCGATGTGTGAAATGTCCACAAATATTTATTTAAGTGTTTAAACTACTCCACAGTTCTCGTGTCCTCGTGAATTATAAAAAACTAATCTGATAGTATCGGCCTCGTCCTAATTGGAGCCATAAATAAAGTCCGTCTGTTTGTATCGGTAACGTAAAAATACATAATAACAAATATTAAAGGCCATCATAGACGTAGCTATAATATTTCTTACTTATATTAGAAATGCGAAAGTTTGTGAGGATGTTTGGATGTTTGTGCCTGAATCACGCCTAAACTACTGAATGGATTTGATTGAAACATGGAATATACCAAGTACATGTGCTGGATTACCATATAGGCTATTTTTTATCCGGGTACAACGCGAGCGAAGCCGCGTCTATTATAAAATAATACTAGCTGTGACACGTAACGTTGTCTGCGCAAAAAAAAATGTATATAGCACCAGCTAGAGGCCCTTACCCTGACGACCCGATTGATATTAATGCCAATGTCAATTGTCAAAATTTTATAAATGTCAAACGAACTGTCTTGTCATAAATTAATGTCTAAGAAGGTAACAAGTAATCATAAGAAAACTGTCAGCCACTTCTGATTCAAAGTCCCAAGATATGGTGAACCATGGTGACAGGTGATCAGCCCATCGCCGATATAGATGTTCCATCATGTTGGAGAGGATAATACTCCTTATTTGACTTTTACGACATGCTCTGGGAGAGAGGCAGCTGGACCCATTCTGTTTTTTCTTTACTCCCAGTTCAGCAGTAATCATCCTAGATATACATAATGATTCATAGGAACACCACCAACCATAAAGCCATGCAACATCAAAACATTGAAGCTATTAAAATAATAAATGAAAAGCCCTATTACAAATACGCAAAATAAACACGAAATATCAAAATTTTATATTATACCGTCTAAAAACATCAAAAGCATACACAATACACAACACAAAACCCACCAATAATTTTGCCGACTATTTCCTTCCCAAGAATCTGACTTGTCTAAATTGGTTTTACTACATTTGACATAAAGTTAAATCGTAATCAACACCATTAGTCAAATTCCATTGTTTTTTTTCTAATGTCAAAGGAGTTCATCAGTTTTGTTTTATATTGCAATTCATATCAGTAGATTTCTTAACTTCAATCAAAATCTGGCATAGACATTGACGTCACAAAGGAACTTTGACAGATGACAGCCGTGAATGGTAAGTTCACAGATTATACAAATAGCCGAGCATGTCAATGTCAATTTGAATGTCACTTTCTCCATGAAATTGTGACAGATGACTGGTATAACCACAGATTGTCAAAGACTGTGAGGTCTACAGATTATAAAACTAGCCTGGCGATCCTGGGAAGGGAATACTGGCACCACCAACCTTTCGTCGCACCGACAGTGCATAAGCGTATTCACCCGCCAGTTGTATAGACCGTACTTCTTCTCCATCCCCCCTATCCAGTAGGGGCAGCGAAGGTCGTGAACTCTGCAGCATCTGTCTGTCCTCGTGTACCCCCCGAGTTGGGAGTATCTCGTCGCTGAGAACCCTTTCCCACACCACTTGGTCCCCGGCACGCGGAGAATCTCCATTGCGTCACGTTTCGTTCTGTCAATTTTGATGCTGTCACGTTTTTGGACGAAAGTTTCCCGACAGTTCTTTTTTTGAACGATACCAGTCAGTTCTTTTTTTTATACCGAAATCCAGGCAGTTCTTTTTTTAAACCGAAATACATCGAGTTCATTTTTTAACGTTACCAGCCAGTTATATTTTTTCACAAAATAAAAGGAGGCCCCATACAAGAAAAAAAATATAGTATCCTTCGTATGCGAATTCTACTCACACTTGACCGGTTTATTTTTAATTCCTAATTTCTTCACAGCATTCTACCCACATTCCTGTCAGTTCGTAATGACCTATCAGAGTTTTATTAATTCTATCGTACACGTCATTAAATAGACCACCAGCGATTGCTTTGATTTCAAAAAATATCCCTCGTAAAATTGTTGTCAGTTGCCGACAGAGATGTAATAAGGTGTGAAAAATACGAGAGATTAATAATAGGGTCCCTTTGGCACCCTTCGGGTACGGAACCCTATAAATACTGCGTAGGGAGTGCGTGCCAGCAGCGCGTTTAAATCTTTTGTATAACGCGTAGAACTTAATAACTTTTCTACTAATATTATAATGCAAAAGTTTGTGTGTGTGAATGTTTGTTACCACGTATTTCCGTAACTACAGAACCGATTTTGATGATATTTAGAATGTAGATAGTTTAGATTCTGAAGTAACACATTAGGCTAATTAATTTTCGAAAATCAACCTCTAAAGGGGTTTAGAGTGTGCTGGAGCGGATTTGTTCAACAAAATCGATATATAACTCTGTTGTTATTTAATGAAATGTATTAAAAAAAATGATAATAAGAAAATAAAACGACTAAAAGTACATAAAATAAACCCTTATAAGAAAAATATTAAAGACTAGCTGTTGCCCGCGACATCAATGAGATATGCCGCACGCCTGTTCTTATTTTAATTCTATGAATGATAATATCTGAACTTTTCGGGGGGGGTTTGAACCCCCAAAACCCTCCCCCTGGCTACGCCCGTGGTCTAGAAGCGATGTTATGATAGCCTCTTAATCCCTCCCTGTTCATACACGCCATAAACCACGCTCTCGAGTGATCTACAACCAATGTTTTATTACTCCTTGATCAAATCTGTGAGTTGAACTAATTTGTTGGAAACTAGCGTTTGTCCATGGCTTTGCATACCATACATTAATTATTATCACGCATGTATCCCTAACGGGGTGGGCAGAGCCACAAGTAAATGAGATAACTTGCAGCCACTCCTGATTGAAAGTCCCAATATAATTGAAAGTATAGATGTCAAAGGCCTTTGTAGTATTCGATATTTTTGTATAAATAAAGCAGCTTGCTGTCGCCCGCGGCTTCGCTCGCGTGGTACTCGGATAAAAAATAGCCTGTATGCTAATCCAGCTCATGAACTATGTATATTCCAAGTTTCATTCAAATCCGATCAGCCGTTTAAGCGTGAAAGAGTAACAAACATCCATACATCCATACTTACAAACTTTCACGTTTATAATATTAGTAGAATGTTTATTAATTTTTAAAAATTCTTTCAAAAGCTACTCTATTTCTCCTTTCACAAGGTTAGCTGGAAGAAAATGCTAAATAGCATTTAGTCTGTCTATCTACAAGTCTTTGTATCCTTTACAATAGTAAAAAAAGTATGTATGTTCGTATGAGCTAGTGGCCAACTCTAGTGATGGAGTTTTTAGGCCGCCTAAAGGCCTCCGTCATGGCTTAACGACTTAAAAGCCGAAAAAAATTCAAAAACATTAACGAAATTCCGACTACATAATAATTAGTTCCAAAAATAAGGCACTGTTTTTACAACAGCTTGAAAATAAAAAGCTTCAAATAAAAAAGTTAAACTCAAAATAATGTCCTTCACTAATTAGTAATGGTCCGAAGTAATTTAATCTGTGTAACGGTTATTAGTAACTTAAGTTAATGGAGGTATTTTTATTGCTTTATTTTAAGTTTCGAGGGTATTTGAAGCCTTTTATTGTTTGTTTATTTTTGTCCCTTAGTTACGGAACTGACTTTAGTAACCACTTACTCCGTAACTTGGTTATGAAATGCAATAAAACTTCTGTATCTATTCTGTAATTGATGTGTAGGTAACCACATAACTCAGAGGTCTCCCTAAACGTTTAAGAAAGAGAACGTAAGGAATCGCAAAATTAGGTACTTATGCCTATCCGCGTCTGTAAAGAAGAGAAGGCCTGATAGCCTGACTTAAATCATTTATTAAGTCAGACCCCTCTCGAGGTAATTAAGACGCATTTTAACATCGCGTGCATTTAACAAAATTGCTTTGCGCCTATAAATAAGGGAAGTGGCCTGACTTAATCTGTAAGTCAGACCAATCCCGAAACAATTGCAGACGCGCGGAGAGTTTTGTATACTCTATACCTACCAAAATGTATCAATTGTCTCGCGCGTAATTTTCAAAATTCTAATTTTAATAATTAGTTTATTAGTCTGTTATTATCAAAGTATTTACTAAACTAAGTGCAATAACCACCACCAGAAAGGAAAACACACAAAAACAAATCCATAAACCCATATTTACAACTGTCAAACACACAAAAAAACGATTCCCACCCTATTACCGAAGTTCTATGGTAGTTCCTCTCAAATTGGATTGTAGTTCCTTCGAAATTTGATCGTAGCTACATCGAATTTCGATGGTAGTTCCTTTGAAGATTGACCGTAACTCATTCGGAACTTGATCGTAGCTCCTTCGAAGTTACATCGTAGCTCCTTTGTGGTTCAATCGTAGCTCATTCGAAGTTCAATTGTAGCTCCTTCGAAATTCAATCGCCGCAAACCCAAGCCCAAACTCCAACAAAAAAATAAAAAAAAAACAAAAGACAAACCTCCTATCGCACCGGCAATGCGAGATCGTGTACGGCCTGAAGTTGAAATATCCGAATCTTCGTTTAAACTGGCCGATATTCAGCCGGCAGTTGTCGTGGGATCTACAGCATTTGTCCTCTGTTCTATCGACGCCCAGTTCGCTGTATTCCTCCGCCAACTGCCCAGCACCGCACCATTTTGTGCCAGGCAGAATAAAATTCTCCCTGAACGACCTTCGAGACCTGGATTATTTAGAAATTAGTTGGTTTTTAAACTGAGTAGGATCCCTTATTAGTTCTTTTGTGAATGAGTTAGAAGAAAGATGTTTATGATAATGATGTTTGAAAATAGGTTTAAGAATTAACAGAATTATGTTGGAAGAAAGATTAGTTTTTCCCAAGGAGTTTATTGATTCTTTCGGTGGTCTTGCGTCAATGCAGGTCAAGATTTGTACTACTTTTAAATAATGTAATCCGTGTTGGTAAACCGGCCCGAGATATAGGCTAGCCCTAGTGCAGGGACCACTAGTAAACTGTACACTGAAAACTGTTTTTTGGTGAACAAATGTATTTGTATTGTATTGAAGCGCTTGTGGCCTAACTTGCTTAGACGTTCTTGATTGATCGTTGAAGTTAAGCAACGTTGTGCGCGGACACAATGTGGATGCGTGGCCGCAAGTGGCATTACGAGCTGAGCGTTTCCGTGCTTCGTGCACGTGAAATCGTCGGTCCCGGCTTTTAAGTCGTTAAGCCATGACGGAGGCCTTTAGGCGGCCTCCGTCTAAAAACTCCGTCACAAGAGTTGGCCACTAGCTCATACGAACTTAATTACTTTTGTATAAACATAATGTAGGTACAAAAAAAACATTACGTTTTGCTATAATAGGCTAATTTTGTGTTACAAATTTATTCACTTGACTTTAAAGAGTTTTTGAAAATAGTTTTAATTGGCGTAATGGGGCGTGTGTAAGGTAATAATGTTGAGGATAAACAAGACACACGTAATTGGAGTATTCGATGCAGTTCTAGTAACTGTTTCCTTTACAAGCGTAAAACCCATGATTTTCCTTGTGATTATCACTTAATGGTAAGTATATCCATAAATCAATATGCATATAGTGCATTTAATTAGTTAATATATTTTTCTTGTTTTTGCCTTTTTAACCAGGGACAATACTGGCCAATCCGTCCATTAATACAAATATAAACAAAAATGTTGTCTTTTCTTAACGTTGTTTATTTTCAGAACATTTTCTAAGGTCAATGGAACACTTTTTTAAATCGGATTGAAAGTTAGTTCAATAAATTTTTGACTAAGTTATGTGATGTTTTCGGATAAATATTTGTTTTAAATAAAGTACTTTTAAGAATCATAGTAGGTTTAAGAATTTCGAAATCAGAAATAATTGAAGAGAGTCCGCTCAAGCTTATCAATAAGTATTTTCCAGAATAGGGTTGTTTGAAAAGTTTTCAGAATAGTGCCACGAGATCGAAGACGCTGGCAGGACAGAGCATTCGATTTTTAAAAAGAACTGGCTGGTGCAAAAAAACATTCGAAATTTTAAATTGGAACGCTGTTAAAGATGGCGCCTGTTTCGCTGTTCACTAAATAAATGTAAAGCCAACCTGACGCGATTAAAGCTAATGTCTAAAAATTAAATCATCATAGACAACAGGCGGGAAGTCAAATGTTGGACACAGAGGCCTAAAAATCTGAAAAATGTTATTTAAATTATTCTATTTTGGAATCATCTTTGCTGGTTTCAAAACAACATAATGTGGTGTTTATGGTTCTATCTACAAATGAGAAATGAATACCAAAATGAAGTCAATGAGGAATTCTTCAACTGCTTTTTTAATGCCAAAAGTTTTTTAATAAGTACTTTTTTTTTTAATTTTAAAGCGCTGTTCAAACTTCTAAGTTAAAGTTCGACTTTGCTTGGACGACGTTTGGAGTTTTTGAATGTTCCTCATTGACATGAAGTTATTTGGACAAAGCTTAGAGCAGACTTTTTAAAAGTAATAAAAGTGTTGTGTAAATAATGTGAAAATTACTTTTAAATAATGGAATTGGAATATTTTACTTTGCACTTTTATGAGTAAAACTAATTTGACAGTCCTAAAAATGTTGCTGTTAGGGTTCCGTACCCGAAGGGACCAACGGGATCTTATTACTAAGCCTTCGCTGTCCGTCCGTTCGTCCGTCAGCGGGCTGTGTCATGAACCGTAAAATATGTAGAGTTGAAATTTTCACAGAATATGTTGCCGCTATAACAAATAATAATTCAAAATAAAGGGGCGCCATACAAGAAAAAAATTTAAATGTATGGAACGGAACCCTTATTGTGCTAATTCGACCATGGTTTTTTTTATTACAAATCAATATAACAAGTATTAATTTATGTAAAACTATGTTTATTTAAGCTTTATAAACTATGGTATATACCACTTATCGTACTTGATTATGAATATCTCGAAACTCAAAAAACACGGTAAATATCCCGATAAAAAAGATATTTAATTTAGTTTAAGAAAATGCTTAGCGGTATTGGTGCGCAGGTTGCGGGCCAGCTCCAACACCGTCCTGGCAATGATAGCCGACAGGGTGGATTGCCCTTATACAAGGCACTGCTGGGAGCAACACCTTCCCAGCAAACATATTATTTTTTAGTCCTTTTTGTATATTTGTTCGGTTTTATGAGTGTAACTTCTCGAAATAAATGCATTTTATTTATTTATTATTTTATTAGTGCATGTAAGCTTTGTCCAAATAACTTTTACTAAACTAAAATACAAAGACATCAAAACTAAACATACCTACCTAGCCAGAGAGACACCAGCTATCTTATTGCTCTCCATCATATATTTCATTTCCTCATGCCTTTTCAAACATTTATCCTTTAACTTGTTGTAGTCTAACCAACTAGCGACATCTAGCGGCAAAGCTTCGCCACTCTTCAATATCCGGAAAGTGACATTCCCAAAATGGCGGAAGAACTTGTCTTCTCCGTATTGTTTTTCAGTTATTTTATAGCTCTCCTCGTCGAGAGCTAATTTTAGTTCTTTTCGTAAGTTTTTGAGGAAGTCTCGAGATGATTTGGGTTCGTTTATGTATTCGCAGTCCTGGATGTCGCCATTTTGATTGTAGATCACTTGGACAAGATGGCGGCCGTCGGTCAGTTGACGAAGTCTTAGTCCTTGCCTGTAACAAAATAAAAAATGTTGTTCAAAATGTTTTGCTTCATTTTATTAAGAACATAGATAATGCACAACAAATCAATAATAATAAGAAAGTCAAATAAACTAAATAACACCCAACAGTCACATACATAGTCCTGAGCCCACACTAGGATTCCCTGTGTCGTGGGTATCAGAAACTACGAGTACCATGCCACAACACCCAGACCCGGAAGAAACATTTACAGAACATACAAACATTTCTTCCGCAGCGGGAATCGAACCCGCGCCTCTTGCGTCTCTGCCGAGCAATCGCCCGCCACGCCACTGTGGCCGTGAGAATATAGAGTTAGGAAATTTTAGAAATGACTGTGCATTTAATCTTAGATTTTCTTTTTTCTCACGCCTACATATAAACGTCATTTACCAAATTGTGGTAGGCTTATAATTCACCCATCCTAATCGTGACCGCGCACAACGTTGCTTAACTTCAACGACGCTACGGGCGCATAAAAAATATTATGCTAAATGCAGAGGCGTCTTTACCTATGGTGCAGGGCGTGCGGCGCACACGGGCGCCGGCGCCGGGTCTAAGGGGGCGCCGAGCGCTCTGCGCCCTCTAATGCGACACCTCCAAAGATGCGTCGATGTCCTGTTTGTTATGTAACTATAATAGTTTTTCAATTAAATATTTTTGAAAGAACTAGTAAGTTGTGATTTTTTTATTATTTTAACCCCTTCCTTCCTAAAAACACTTTTTGCTTCCCGACATCATTTAAAATTGCACTATTTGCATCCGAATTTCTGTTTGAAAATATAACTGTTATAATAAATAATAATTAAAATATACTGTATTCCATTTTGACCCCGCTCCTACTAGACTAGAGGGCGCCAGGGTACTGGTTGCACTCGGGCGCCACAAGGGCTAGAGACGCCTCTGACTAAATGTAAACTAACAGTATAACAAGTATTGCAGATGTATTCAATTCTGATACCATTTGGTTTGGTAATGTGAATAGTAATTAAATACTACTCCCCTCCCCTGGGTGCACTCTTACTTTTGTACCAATCACGTCTCATTACACAATTTGTTTTGCTCGAGTTATGTCCACTTGTGGTTGCTTTTATAACTTACTAGCGTCCACCCGCGGCTTCGCTCGCGTGGTACCAGGATAAAAAGTAGCCTATATCTATACTAATATTATAAAGAGGAAAGATTTTTTTGTTTTTTTGTTTGTAACAAATAGGCTCCGAAACTACTGGACCGATTTCAAAAATTCTTTCACCAATAGAAAGCTACATTATCAGGGACCAGTATAGGCTATAATATATTTTCAAATAATTTAGGGATCCGCAAGAAAATTGCAATATTGTAACCCAAGGTAGAAAACCCAAAATAGTTTTTGGCGTGCGCTGCGAAAACTATTGACAAAATAATGTACTATACGCGTACGAAGTCGCGGGCAACAGCTAGTGTTATTATGTATGTTTCAAGTTTCATTCAAATCCTTTCTGCTGTTACGGCATGATTGAGGCACAAACATCGTCACATCCTCACAAACTTTCGCATTTATAATATTAGTGAGACTAGTTCACCCGCGCGGGTTCACTCACGAGTACTATGACACCCCATTTTGAAGGTTATTTCGAAAAACCCTGAAACATGTGTTCATTTGACGACCTCGGTGGCGTGGCGGGCGAGTGCTCGGCTGAGACGCAAGATTTGCGGGTTCGATTCCCGCTACGGGAGAAATATTCGTATGTTCTGCAAATATTTCTTCCGGGTCTGGGTGTCATTATGTATTATAAGTATGTATTGTCGAGGATAAAGTGACAAAAAAAATACGGGTTAAATTACTTGTAAAAACTTGTTGATTGAATTTAAAAGACTTTCAAAAAATACTTTAATCGTCAATTCCGAACTCTCAATTCCGTCAAGTTCCCCCTTTACAACGCCATAACAATTAAGTGCAAACTGCATGATTGCATACTGCATACCCTCATCCTATTGTCACGTCACATACAATTGGGTGAGAATGTGACATTGTGACAAACAGTATCAGTTACAAATTCACCCCTGTGACACTTGATTTAGTTATTCAGGATAGCGCGCGCGAGAGGAAAGCAGGAAAAATATTTCTCATTAAAAAAATTACGGCTGCAATGTTAAATATTTCAATGAAACGAACATATTCAAAAAAGTTTATTATGATTTGTTCTACGTAAATTCTCGCCTGAATTTAGAAAAACCCACAAATGATAGAAAAAATGTAAAGAAAAAACATAGAATGCGTCCAGCTGCTTCTCTCTCCCCGAGCATGTCGTAAGAGTCGACTAAGGAATAGTATCCTCCAACATGATGAATTTATATGGGCGATGGGCTGATCACCTGTCACCATGGTTCATAATATCCATCTTGGAACTCTTGGATCAGATGTGGCTGCAAGTTTTCTTAGGATTACCTGCTGCTCTGCCCACCCCATTAGGGACACGGGCGTGATAATATGTATGTATGAAAGTCATTTAGTGACTATAAAAAAGTTCAAAATTAAGAGTTAAAAATTTTTGAAAACATCAACACCATGACTTTTAAGAATACAAATTATATTTTTATTATTATATTCCTTGCTACATGTGGCATGCCGCCATCCACTACCCTCTCAACGTCACCCTCAGACGAAACTGACTAATAGTAGAATAACGACCCCAGACCAGTAATGTCGTTTTTATTCACTAATTCGTTACTTTATACTCAAAATATTATTATTAGATCATAGGGAGATGTGGTGGATATAATATTGTTATCTATATACAACTCTTACGTTACTGACTGACTGTTTAATAACATAAAGTCGTAGAAGCGTGAAACTTGTAGGGCATATTCCTCTTTTGGTGTAGTGGTGCATTAGTAAGAAAAGAATTCCCGAAATTAATTTTAATAATTAAGTATTTGTTGGATAATAAATTTTGGAAGATGAAATTATATTATTTATTTAAGATTTATAAAAAATGTTTTTTCTATGATCGGGTTTATAAATTCGATATTGTACAGATGTTCGCTCGCAAGTGCGAACTGTTTTGTCAAATAAATATAGAACTGGGATAAGTAAATTCAATTGTTTTGGCAGTACGAGCGATTGAAACCGAAATAAATGCTTGTAACGTGACGTTTTGAGCTGGCTCGAATATAACAGGAAATATGAATTTACGTTGTTCTGAGGAATTTACTAACCTAATAAGCGCTCATGGCGTAGCTTGCTTAGACGTTCTTGATCGTTGAAGTTAAGCAGCGTTGTGCGCGGTCACAATTCGGATGGGTGACCACAAGTGGCATTACGAGCTGAGCGCTTCCGTGCTTCGTGCACGTGAAATTGTCGGTCCCGGCTTTTAAGTCGTTAAGCCATGACGGAGGCCTTTAGGCGGCCTAAAAACTCCGTCACAAGAGTTGGCCACTAGCTCGCACACGCATTCTATGCTTTTTCTTTACTTCCAGTCCAGCAGAGAAGTAAATAAGTATAAATAAATATTTGTGGACATTTCACACAGCGCCATCTAGCCCCAAACTAAGCAAAGCTTGTACTAGAAAGAAAATAGAAAAAACTAGCTGCCGCCCGCGGCTTCGCTCGCGTGGTACCCGGATAATAAATAGCCTATATGTTAATCCAGTACATGTACTATGTATATTCCAAGTTTCGTTCAGATCCGTTCAGCCGTTTAGGCGTGATTGAGGCACAAACATCCAAACATCCTCACAAACTTTCGAACTAGATGGCAGCACAGGTAAAATTAGCACGCGCTATCGTTGCGTTTTGAACTTTACGCCGGTAATTTCAAGCAATCTAAAACTTTTCAATTTTATAATATAAGTAAGAAGTAAGAAGTAAGATGTTTATTGCTGTAACCTTTTTACACTGTATTACCTAGGTTGGGACCTTCATTTAAGTAAAAAATACTTGTGTTAGAAGGTCCCGCTCTTCCATAGCCATAACCATGGTTACAGGTGGGTTCTATCATTTTATTTCTAATCTAAACTAAATTATATAAATCTTAAGATAAGTTTAATTTTAAGTTATGTGTACTATGGAAACCAGATAGCTGATATAATACATAAATACTTTTTTTGTTGTAAATACATACCTAAAATTCATAATACCTAATACAACACTCAGACCCGGAAGAAATATTTGCAGAACATACAAACATTTCTCCAGTAGCGGGAATCTAACCCGCGCATCTTGCGTCTCAGCCGAAAACTCGTCCGCCACGCCAGCAAGGTCGTCAAGTGTTTAGATAGAAAGCAAACAGTCCACAATGTAGCTAATCTTTATTGCGTCGGCAGAATATATAGTAGTTAGTACGACCGCAGACGGATTGCGGGAACACTTCCTCGGCGGTTCTGGGCGCCTGGTACCTCAGTCTGTTTTGTCTGGCGATATTCACAGTAAAACCTCAACTACAGTCTGTCTGTATGCACTCAGACTCCGAAGGGGGGGGGGGGGGGGTCGCAGGGGACATTACTTCTACTGACGGACGACGGATCGTTTATTACCTTACCGACGTTGATCCGTTGAATACCGCTCGATCGTCGTCTCAAATTTGGTAGAATATCCCCCGAATACTCAAACGCATCTCAAAGTTGAGCACGTTTTAAATGACGATTTTTTGACAGATTTTCATCAGAAACTGGCAAAAAACCGTGAGTTGAGATGTGCTCAACTTTGAGTCGCGTTTGAGTATTCCGGGTAAGTAGTTAAAAATCAAGCCACGATACAGAGATTTAAAAAAATCGTCGTCTCAAATATGTAGGTAATAGAATAAGCGCCGAATACTCAAACGCATCTCAAAGTTGAGCACGTCTCAAATGACGATATTTTTTTTTGACAGATTTTCATCAGAAATTGGCAAAAAACCGTGAGTTGAGACGTGCTCAACTTTGAGTCGCGTTTGAGTATTCCGGGTAAGTTGTTAAAAATCAAGCCACGATACAGAGATAAAAAAAAACAATTGAAAAAAGAAATACAACTACTTAACTCGGAGCCTTCTATCATTAATTTAAACTTGGAACGTTGTTTTTTTTTCAATGATCGATTTCTTTATGACACCCAGATCGAAATTCAAATGCAGTACTATCAGAGTAAAGATAAGGAAGCTATGGAACGCGTGACCTTAAAAAAAACCGTCTCAATTATTTATAGTATGAGCTAGTGGCCAACTCTAGTGACGGAGTTTTTAGGCCGCCTAAAGGCCTCCGTCATGGCTTAACGACTTAAAAGCCGGGACCGACTACTTAACGTGCCCTCCGAAGCACGGAAGCGCTCAGCTCGTAATACCACTTGCGGTCACCCATCCCAATTGCGACCGCGCACAACCGTTGCTTAACTTTAACGATCAAACAAGAACGTCTAAGCAAGCTACGCCACGAGCGCTTCAATCATTTATTGTAGTAATAAGTAAGAAGGTAGTACTTAGGTAGAAGAAAGTACTCCATCTTAATTCGTTCCGGGCACTACAGCGTCCCGTTTGTGAAGGTAAAAGTAGCCTCCTGACGCTGTATAAATTACCTACTATAGATGGTAAAAGGCCTTAGTTGTAGGTATGAGATTTTTTACGTTCAGAACTTCGGTTATCGCTTTTATAACAACACAGGTTTTGTCAAAAGGCTTAATCTGCATACTCAGAAATATTGAAGATATGCGTCCTCACTCACGACACTTTGCAATTACCCGCTCGAGATAATAGTGTGGACACTCTACTATAAAATAATCTTACTTATATTATAAAATTGAAAAGTCTTAGTTTGCTTGAAATTACCGGCGTAAAGCTCAAAACGCAACGATAGCGCGTACTAACTTTACCTGTGCTGCCATCTAGTGCGAAAGTTTGTGACGATGTTTGGATGTTTGTGCCTCAATCACGCCTAAACAGCTGAACGGATCTGAACGAAACTTGGAATATACATAGTACATGTACTGGATTAACATATAAGCTATTTTTTGTCCGGGTACCACGCGAGCGAAGCCGCGGGCGGCAGCTAGTAATAAATAAATATTATGTGGACATTTAACACAGCGCCATCTAGCCTCAAACTAAGCAAAGCTTGTACTATGGGAACCAGGTGGCTGATATAATATTTATATACTTTTTTTGTAAATACATAGGTACTTATAATTTGTAAGCCATGACGGAGGCCTTTAGGCGGCCTAAAAACTCCGTCACTACAATTGGCCACTAGCTCATACAAATATACATACATACATATTTATAATAATACAACACCCAGACCCGGAATCATCGAGCATTAGTTAAATGCTCCATGCCCGGAATAAATAATTATAGAACATACAAACATTTCTCCCGTAGCGGGAATCGAACCCGCGCCTCTCGCGTCTTAGCTGAGCACGCGCCCGCCACGCCACCAAGGTCGTCATATAGATATTAAAAGCTTGCGAATGTTTTTTTTTAATTTTTCTCTTCGTGTAATTGAAAGCACTGGTGGTCTAGTTGGTAGTGACCCCGCCTTCCGATCCTAAGGTCGTGGGTTCGAACCCGGTCGTGTACCAATGGATTTTTCCGTTCGAAAAAATGTTCTTTCTTTCTTTCAAATCCCTTTTTTTTATCTCGTGCAGTCTTATCCATGCTACGAAGTTTTTAACAATAGAGAATGCAAAAGGCCGTCAGTGCCAGTAACAAATGAACTCGACTACGAAGAGGTAGGTCTATGTCGCAGGTAAACATAGACTCTTATAAGTAGGTATTTCTATACTAATTACACTTGCAGTAATCGTAATTTTTGACTTTTTCACATTTTTCCAAGGGGCTAATCTATGCCTACATAAAAAAACATTGTATTTAAATTATTATTATTTATTATATTCTGTATAAAATGATACTTTTGTTGTGTTAACTTAGGTAAATATAATATAAAAGTTAAATGATACTGGGATTTATTTAGAACACAGTTACAAAGACAAACATAATAACATTAAAATAATTAATTATTATTTATTACATTTAAACATTACTTTTCTAGCAGCCCGCTCCGGCTTCGCACGGGTATTTAACAAATTAGGATTTTCTAGGTCATTTTTTTACCTCGAGTTTTAGTTGAAGTTTTAGTAAGGCTTGCTAATTTTTTTTAAATAAATTAAGCTTATGTTATTCCGTAATAATGTAGCTGTCTACTGGTGAAAGAATTTTTTATATCGGTTCAGTAGTTTCGGAGCCTATGCGTTACAAACAAAAAAATCTTTCCTCCTTATAATATTAGTGTAAACTATAAATATATAACATAGACATGCTGCAGAGATATCTAAAAATATGATTACCGCGTTTTTCTCGAAACCGCCATTTTGCAAGTACTGCATTTGCTATTACGAAGGCAGATTTGTGGACATTTGACACAGCGCCATCTAGCGCCAAACTAAGCAAAGCTTGTACTATAGACACCAGATGGCTGATAAAATTCTACTAGGTAGGTATATTTTATTTCATTAAGTTAAAGTTTTTTAATTTATTTATGAAGCGCTCGTGGCGTAGCTTGCTTAGGCGTTCTTGATTGATCGTTAAAGTTAAGCAACGATATGCGCGGTCACAAATGGGGATGGGTGGCCGCAAGTGGCATTACGAGCTGAGCGCTTCCGTGCTTCGGAGGGCACGTTAACCAGTCGGTCCCGGCTTTTAAGTCGTTAAGCCATGACGGAGGCCTTTACGCGGCTTAAATCTCCGTCACTAGAGTTGGCCACTAGCTCATACGAACATACTTACATAAAGGTATGGATGTGTGTATCTTACATTATTTATTCTAATATTTCTAATAAAGGTTCTGCCAAATATTTAGATCATTGTTCCATAAACAATATGCAGATTAGGTATGTATTCATCAGACAATAGAAGCTTTGATGATGCCAAAAAAAACTCCAATAATATAATAGTTATGCATGTCACAAAGAGTTACCAAATTAGGTACCGCATTTAGACAGGTAATATGTATTGTTGAATATTATTTTCTACTAGCTGTCGCCTGCGGCTTCGCTCGCATGGTATCCGGACAAAAAGTAGCCTATATGTTATTCCAGCACACATACTATGTATGTTCCAAGTTTCATTCACATCCGTTCAGCCGTTACGGCGTAAATGAGGCACAAATATCGTCACATCCTCACAAACTTTCGCATTTATAATACTAGTAGGATTGGTCTTTAAGTAAGTATATAGGTACATACAGGTGTCCCAAGAAATAGTGTCAAGCGGAAGTCCAAAGATAGAGCACCCTTTGGGGTAACAAAAAAATGCGAGATCCAAAATAACCTTTTCACCCACTCAGGCGGCATTTTCCGAAATTCAACCCCTATAGAGGTGAAAATGGGTGAACAACGTTTGTATGGACCTTTTTAATGCGTCTTGCATATGCTTGAAACTCGGCAAAAGAAAAATAAACGAAGAAATGCGTCCAGCTGCTTCTCTCCCCGAGCAAATCGTAAAAATCGACTAAGGGATATTCTCTCCAACATGATCTTGAGTTTAAATAAGTTATGTGTGTAAAAATGATTGTCTTATTTAACGTTTAAAGATTCAATATAAACGTTCCGCTAAAAATAATCACAGCATCTCTGCGACATCTTATTTTCATATCTGCCATGCTCCTAATCTTCCTTATTGTCTATGCCCAACGGGGCGCCTTTGAAACGAGAACAAAACCTTTGACAGCTGAGTGAGCGCGCGTCAAGCATAATATTATTATCTGTGGAAATGACAGTTGGCGGGAAAACGACAGGTGTTTACAAAAAAAAGATAAATAAATTTGACACAGCGCCATCTAGCCCCAAACTAAGCAAAGCTTGTAGTATGGGAACCAGATGGCTGATAGAATTAAATGCTTATAATAGACTACTTTCGTCCGCGGTTTCGCAAGTATGTGTTATTCCAGCACACGTACTATGTATATTTCAAGTTTCAGCCCAATCCGTTCAGCCGTTACGGCGTGATTGAGGCACAAACATACTCACATCCTCACAAACTTTCACATTTATAATATTAGTAGGATAATATTACAACACCCAAACCCGGAAGAAATCTTAATCATACACATAAAATCATTTCTCCCGTACTGGGAATCGAACACGCGCCTCTTGCGCCTCAGTCGAGCACTAGCCCGCCACGCCACCAAGGTCGTCAATGATGTTTTATGTTTTTTTTTTAATACAAATTTTATTGTTTTTATGAAAAAATGGCGCTCTGACGCAAAATATAACTAGTAGAACGAAAATCAATTTACAAAAGACTAGGCAAAATGCAGATCCGTGATCTCTGCCCTACCCCTATGGGAAACAGGCGTGATATTATGTAAGTATGTAATAAGGTTTCAGAAGGTATGTAGACAAGAACATATTATCCACCTGCCAGTAGCAAGAAAAGCTCAGAGATTATAAGAAATTATTTGTTAGGGTTGCGCACCCGAAGGGTGACAACGGGATCCTATGTCCGTCCGTCCGTCTGTCAGCGGTCTGTATTTCATGAATCGTAATAGGGTACAGAGTAAAAATTTTCAGTGTGAGAATTTCTATTGCCGCTATAACAACGAATAAAAAAAATAAAGGAGATCACATACTTACAAGAATTTTTTTGTTGAACGTTCGTAATCGATCATCGAAGCGTCATGTCTATTTAAAGAGTATAACTACGATGGTACGGAACCCTTCGTGTACGATTCCGACTCGCACTTAACCAGGCTTTTTATTTACGAGAGACAACGCATGGCGTGAAAAATTATAAAAAAAAAACTTTCTCAAAGCTACGGTTCGAGACATAAACAAAGCCGAAACCACGTTTCTATTAATTAAAACATCAAAGTTAAGCCCATTTCCATTAGCGGGATACGTGTCAATTAATATCGATATCTAATCGATTATATCGATTAATCGATTATTCGTATCGAGCAATCATTCGAACAACACTTCTATCCACTCCCACACCTTTGATCTAAAAAAAGAAAAAAAAAAACGGAGAAAGCCATGACATGGCATTATGCCAGATACTCGTAGTTTAGAAAAAAAAGTGAATAGAATAGAATGTAGCGCATTGGACCATTTGCACACATTTTTATGCACAAAAAATGGCGCGAATCATCTTCTTAATTTAATGACTGGCAAGTTCTCGAAGCGTGAAACTTGAAACACGGTTTAGATACTCTAATTAAATGAACAATAAATGGACACTGGTTTTAGGGTCTTAAAATTGCCATCAAAACGGGTAAAATAGTGTGTCAGTCAACATTTAAATGCATTTAGTTCTACTATTTAATTCACTATGTCTAGACTGATGAAAGCTGCAGAGTATAAATTCGCGACCTCGATGGCGTGGCAGGCAAGTGCTCGGCTGAGACGCAAGAGGCGCGGGTTCGATTCCCGCTGCGGGGTTCTGTAAATATTTCTTTCGGGTCTGGGTGTCGTGATATAGTATGTATTTACAAAAAAGTAGATTATATCGTCACTGGAAAGGCAAATTTACGTAAGCGCCAAACGAGAAAAAGCCGTTTAAAGTTCATTTTTTTCGTTTTTTTTTACAATTTTTTTACCTAATTATCGAATTTTGATGACGTCAACGTAAGATTTCATTCTTTTTTCATTTTCTATGTCCAGCAATTCATATTATTGTATTTGGACTGCTATTTTAGGATAATAACTCAACATGCCTATTTTGGCGCCATTTGGCGCTTACGTAATTTTGCCTTTCCAGTGACGATATAAGTATTCTATCAGCCATCTGGTTCCCATAGTACAAGCTTTGCTTAGTTTGGGGCTAGATGGCGCTGTGTGAAAGGTCCACATATATTTATTTAATTGAATTTTTCCCTTTATGGGTTCCTATTAATTTAACAATTTATCAAAATCACAACCATGCATTTCTTAATTTGTAGAATTGATTGAACTGAGATTACCGTTACCATTGACAAGTAAAAGTAATCAGTTTGACACTGACGTCAAGCCATCGACGTCAAGCTCAATGAAAAAGCAAAGCCGGAAACGTCACTCCAAATATTCGTCAATTTGAAATTGACAGCGCCTTATTTCGTTCAATCGAGGTATCGATTGTTTGTGTAAAGTCGAATTTTACAGTCAAACCCCCGAATACTCAAACGCACCTCAGAGTTGAGCACGTCTCAAATGACGAGTTTTTGACAGATTTTCATCAAAAACTGTCAAAAAAAGCGTGACTTGAGACGTGCTCAACTCTGAGATTCGTTGAGTATTCGGGGGTAGTCAAATTTTTTAATTCCTTAAAATCACTGGGATCACTTGGACACGTCTTAAATCTACGTTGCATTTACACCTGTTCGTAACGCGACCAAGCGTGGAAGATACAGGCAAGAAACCACGCTTGGCTATTTTTTTTAAATGCTTTTACGATTTGTAGTAACTAAGGCTTTTTACCATCTATAGTAGATGATTTATACAGAGTCAGGAGGCAACTTTTACCTTCACAAACGGGACGCTGTAGTGCCCGGGACTAATTAAGATGGAGTAGGCTTGCCCAGCACCTATTCCATCCTCTCAGCTTAGTCGGCCTTGTCCACAAGAAAGACATGGTCAATACGTGCGGAGCTGACTACGCCGCGGGTTTCCTCATGATGTTTTCCTTCATCTTTTGAGAGTAAATATAGCGCACATAATTTTTTCGAACAGAAAAATCCATTGGTACACGACCGGGTTTGAGTCCACAGCCTTAGGATCGGAAGGCGGGGTCACCACCAACTAGACCATCACCATCATCATCTTCCTGCCCTTATCCCACTCTATGTGAGGTCGGCACATATTCCTTGGATCACGCTGTAAGAGTTTTGGCTAAGGTGTTTTATGACCGGCCGCCTGCCTGACGTCAACCCTCCTTGGGAATACTTGCTTATTGTATCTCATCATGTTGGAGGATACTATCCCTTAGTCGACTTTTACGACATGCTCGGGGAGAGAAGCAGCTGGACCACCAGTGCTGTTAGGCCAGAGCCAGAGGTCGCCGTTATAATAATCTTTCAAACGCAATGTGTGCAACTTCTCGAAAAGTTAATTGCGAGGATAGATAGCAATGTCGATAAGATTCAATTTCGCTTGTTTCCTCTTATATAATTCTCATAAATTGATCCTAATTAGCTCGCGCACGCGATCTGCTCGTCTGATCAATATGCTCGAAATGTTTCCAGGGACGGCGGGAGGTGTTTGACGCCTTGTTTATTTATTTATTACTAGCTGCCGCCCGCGGCTTCGCTCGCGTGGTACCCGGATAAAAAATAGCCTATATGTTAATCCAGTACATGTACTATGTATATTCCAAGTTTAGTTCAGATCCGTTCAGCCGTTTAAACGTGATTGAGGCACAAACATCCAAACATCGTCACAAACTTTCGTACTAGATGGCAGCACAGGTAAAGTTAGTACGCGCTATCGTTGCGTTTTGAGCTTTACGCCGGTAATTTCAAGCAAACTAAGACTTTTCAATTTTATAATATAAGTAAGAAAAGATAAGTAAGATTAGGCAACGCCAACAGAACACATAATACAAACTGTTATGGATGTTTCACAAAAAAAATAGTACTGTAGAATGTGCTCCAATTATAGGCTTGCACAGCATTTTCAACAAATTGACAGACAACAGTGAAAAGAAATATATAGGTACCTTACCTATATTATAATATAATATAACAAAAAAAACAATTTTATCAACAAATGTGACCGCCCCCTTTTTTTTTGTTCGTGAGCTAGTGGCCAACTCTTGTGACGAAGTTTTTAGGCCGCCTAAAGGCCTCCGTCATGGCTTAACGACTTAAAAGCCGGGACCGACAATCGGCCCCCTTGTTCATTATGACCAAAAAAAAAACGTAACGCGGGCAAACGCGGGCACTTTTGTGGAAACACCGTGTTATCGTATTCTCCTATAGTGCCCGAGATGAATTAAGATGGAGTAGACTTTCCCAGTACCTATTCCATCCTCTCAGCTTAGTCGGCCTTGTCCACAGGAAAGACATGGTCAATACGTGCGGAGCTGACTAAGCCGCGGGTTTCCTCACGATGTTTTCCTTCGCCGTTTGACAGTACTGGTACAGCGCACATAAATTTTTGGTTATTGGTACGCGACCGGATTTGAACCTTAGGATTAGAAGGCGAGGTCACTACCGTCTAGACCACCAAGTGCTCTCTTTCCAAAATAAATTCATTTAAATTGATTACATTTCTTTCCAAATGCTGTGTTCGCCTATAATAATTATCGGATTATGTATAAATGAACCTTATTTTTTGATTTTGATTTTCGTTGAAGATCCTTTTTGTATTTATTTATCCATTTTTTGTTGTTGTTTCTTTTGTATTTTGTAAATTATACTTGTATTAGTTGTAAGTTTCTTTCTGTTAATAAAGATAATTAGATCTTTAAAGATCCTTTTTTGAATAAATAAAAGTTACATAACCCCTAGAGTTCGTCCCTGTGTGCTCGCAAGTAAGTTTAAGTACAGTTACTTAGTGGACGTCACGCGTGTTTCAACTACGTGTGCGATGACCTTAACTAAATCATATTTAAACGTCCAAAATTTTGGTATAGCATGCAAAAATATCTGCTTCCGGGAATCAATTGTAGGCTATTATGACACTTCATTGAAATATAAACACAACTATTATACTAACATGTGGATTTATTCAACAAAATACATCAAAACAAATAAATTAACATTCATTACCTTTGTATTCTTCAAAATCTATGACAACATCTACCGCCTTTTTTAATCTGTTTTTCTCCACTTCCAAATCGGTATTCGACCAAGGAGTATTTTATCATTCTACCAAACAAAATGAGGTTTGTGATAATGTTTAGCGGCAAAACTGAGTAGTACTTAATCTGTGACAATGACAACTGACACAATTCTACATTTCTCGCGCCTTACTCGCAATTTTTTTTAACTAATCAATTTTAAGAAAATAATCATCTTGAACTTTTTCTACATTTTTTTATCTCTTTCAACTTTCAATTTAACATTGAGTATTCCCCTGATAAGACATTATTTCGATATAAAAAGATGGTGAATTCTTTAGTTCTCTGAGTACAACTGTACAATAGAATTTCTAGAAATTGCAGACTGTCAAATTAAGTTACCAAAGCTTTTTAAGTTAAGATTTTACGAAGCATAATTGAAACCATTTTAAAATAAAAGATAAATACAATGACTCTTTAATAGAGTGGTCTACAGCTTAGAAGGATTGCAAAAACAATGTTAAGAGACAAATCAGCTGCGATAATGTTAAATCGCCACCAGCCAGCTAGGGCTCAAAACTCAGCTAACAAGATTAAGCGACCACTCCATTTGCGGACGCCATTTTGGTACAAACGTCAAACTTTCAAAATGGATTCCCGCGGGACCAACCATTGTGGAATCGGACAGTCGACTCAAAAGTGAAATAAAATTACAAAAGTAAAATTACGCGGTAAACACCCGTTTTATTCACCCAAATTATGTGTTCTGTGGGGACTAAAAAGGCCACTTTGAGCTTTGATTTTATAGCAAATCCTAAGCGATTTCTGTAGATTTTGTAAACTTTCCTAATCGTTCATACTTCGAAACGCAATTCATATTTGTCCGTAATATGGTCGAAATTTTGATAAATCGCATGCAATTCAATTCTGCAGCAGATACGATAAAGTGGCCTTTTCAACGCCGTATTCCTAATGGGGTGGGCAGAGCCACAAGTAATGATAAGAAAACTTGCAGCCACTCCTGATTAAAAATCCCAAGATGGATATAGTGAACCATGGTGACAGGTGATCAGCCCATCGCCCATATAGAATGGTCCATCATGTTAGAGACATACTAGGTGTTTAAAATCACTAAATTATGCAGTGATTAAGGCACAAAAATCCTTTACTTTATTTTATGTATTGTAGGATATATTTTTTTCAAAATTGAAATTTTAATTTTCGCTTTAGTAAAGCGACCAAGCAGTTTCTGTCTCAAGTGTTGAAGGGTAATCTGAGGCACGTCCAGGCATTTTGGAACGTGGAATCGAGACACAGTAAATAAAAGTCACTGCATTGTATTAAGAGCGCATTTTTTGTATTGATGAATCACCAAACAGTCCACGGCAAAAAGTACAACGGGGTTCAGGAGCGCTAAAATGTGCTAACTTCTAATAAAATCTAGGTATTTTGAAGAATATTTTGCACTCATTTCGGCAACTGTACGAAGCTTGATTTTACGAGCATTATACTCAACACCCTTTATTGTTTTAATTTCTATTTAGGATAACAATCATAAAAAACTAAAATAGACCATTTGGCTTACAGAATATGACAACATTTCTTCCGCAGAGTGAATCGAACCCGCGTCTCTTGTGTCACAGCCGATCAATCGCCCGCCACGCCACTGAGGCCGTCAAATGATGACATAACTTACTTTCCCTACTAATATTATAAATGCGAAAGGTTGTGAGGATGTGGGGATGTGACGATGTACTTACTATGTTTGTGCCTCAATCAAGCTATAACATCAGAACGGATTTTAATAAAATTTGGAATATACCTACAAAGTATGTGTTCTTGAATAACATATAGGCTAATTTTTGTCCGGATACCACGCGAGCGAAGCCGCGGGTGAAAGCCAGTTTGTATACATAAAAAGGTTTTATGAAATCTCAGTAACAATAATACAACGACATCTTAGCGCTCCAAAGAGTTCATAGCACCAGTTTTTTGTTGTGCTTTTCGAACTTCGGACAATCTTTGAATGCTTGATCATAAACAAGATCCTAGAAATAAAGTAGTATTTTGAATATTAGAATCCTGAATCTTGTCTTTTTAACTAATAATCATCATTTTCCTGCCCTCCTCCCTGATCCTTGGATCATGGTGTAAGAGTTTTGGCTAAGGTGTTTTATGACCGGCCGCCTGCCTGACGTCAACCCTCCTTGGGAATACTTGCTTATTGTATCTCATCATGTTGGAGGATACTATCCCTTAGTCGACTTTTACGACATGCTCGGGGAGAGAAGCAGCTGGACGCATTCTATGTTATTTCTTTACTCCCAGTCCAGCAGAGAAGTCTTTTTATCTAATAATATAAAAATGAAAATTAAAAGTCATTAAATTGATGGTTTTTCTTAAAAAAACTAATTATAGTTGCGAAAAACTTCGCTGCATTCGCCTTGAGATCTATTCTTACAATCTCGCGATTCTTGTCACTTGTCTTATTTTAGATGACGGCCTCGGTGGCGTGGCGGGCGAATGCTCGACTGAGACGCAAGAGGCGCGGGTTTGATTCCCGTTACGGGAGAAATTACTACATACTCCTACTTGAGCTGAGTGGATTGCAATAGCTAGTAAAAAGTTCACAAAAAATGTGCCGGCAAAACGCTTCCTGATCAGAAAGTCTAATTTTTAAGTTGCCTAAGAAGTATTATGCCTAAATGTCATGTCTAAAAAGCAAAATGCCTAAGATTCACGATACCTAAAGCGGTAGGAAGCCTAAAATGCAAATTGTATGATGATTTGACGGCCTCGGTGGCGTGGCGGGCGATTGCTCGGCAGAGACGCAAGAGGCGCGGGTTCGATTCCCGCTGCGGAAGAAATGTTTGCATGATCTGTAAATATTTCTTCCGGGTCTGGGTGTTGTGGTACCATGGTACTCGTAGTTACTGATACCCACGACACAGGGAATCCTAGTGTGGGGTCAGGACTATGTATGTGACTGTTGGGTGTTATTTATTTATTTATGTTATTTATTTATTATATATTGAGCTATTTATACGTACCATCATCTATTTGTAACTTATGCTCGCCTGGTACCTTTGTATCAATCCTTGAAAATCACGAGTGCTTTAAAATCACCAATATGGCCAATTTCCATTGATTTTTTTCAATTTCGTAGACTTAAAAGTCATTTGGTGATTTCAAAATTTATTTATTTTAAATTTTGAAGTTACCAAATGACTTACAAACCAGGTTCCCGATTCTTTTTAAATTTTACATCTACCATTCTTTCCACTTTTGGGGTAAATTCAAAATCCAGTTCAAATGTAGTCCATTTATTACAGCATTTTCCTTAATACGTGATTCACTCATTAACTTTAATATTCTAAACATTATTCTAACATTTAACCAGTCATTTTTACGCTCATGTACAATTTACTGTTATTTTTCTATCTATCAAAATTATGACGGACAATAATAGCAAGGATATAAAAGCTCTATGATACTTTATGGTAAGTAAGTTCGTATGAGCTAGTGGCCAACTCTTGTGACGGAGTTTTTAGGCCGCCTAAAGGCCTCCGTCATGGCTTAACGACTTAAAAGCCCGGACCGACAACTTAACGTGCCCTCCGAAGCACGGAAGCGCTCACTTTATGGCTTACTTTATGTACCAAAAGGGAGCGATCATATTTCGTAAAATCTTACTAATATTATAAAAAGGAAAGATTTTTTGTTTATTTGTAACGAATAGGCTCCGAAACTGGACCGATTTCAAAAATTCTTTCACCAATAGAAAGCTACATTATCAGGGACCAGTATAAGCTATAATATATTTTCAAAAAATTAGGGATCCGTTAGAAAATAGCAATATTGTAACCCAAGGTAGAAAGAAAACCAAAAATAGTTTTTGGCGTGCGCTGCGAAAACTATTGATTTTAACAATAATAATAATAATAATAATAATAATAACACCCAACAGTCACATACATAGTCCTGACCCCACACTAGGATTCCCTGTGTCGTGGGTGTCAGAAACTACGAGTACCATGCTACCACAACACCCAGACCCGGAAGAAATATTTACAGAACATGCAAACATTTCTTCCGCAGCGGGAATCGAACCTGCGCCTATTGCGTGTCTGCCGAGCAATCGCCCGCCACGCCATCAAGGCCGTTATAGAACAAAATAATGTACTACACGCGTACGAAGTCGCGGGCAACAGCTAGTATGTAATATATGTAATTACATAATATATTTCTGCTTTCAATTTTAAATAAGATAAAACAGATTATGCACACAGGCTCACAGCTGCTAAATTCTGGAGCAAGACGATTTTATTTCTATTCTATCTTTGTTCTACATCAAAGACCTAGTTGTAATAATGTTCTATATCTCAAACAGTTTATTTTATAATCAAAAGAAATAATACAAAAGAGTATGTGTCCACAACTTTATATCTTTCTTACTTATATTATAAATGCAGAAGTTTGTATGTATTGATGTTTACTTTGTCACGGCAAAAACGATTGTACAGAATAGATTTGAATGGAACTTGAAATATAAATAGAACGTGTACTGGATTAACATATAGGCTATTTTTTATCCGGGTACTATGCGAGCGAAGCCGCGGCGGTAGCTAGTAATACATAAATTCACGCCTGTTTCCCATAGGGGTAGGCAGAGATCACGGATCGCCATTTGCTACGATCCTGACATACTTCTTTCGCTTCATTCACTCTCATTACATTCCTCACGCATGCTCGTCGGTTTAGGGTACTCTTGACCTGGTTTCTTTCCAAAACGTCCCTGGTTTGGTCCAGGTACAGGTCTTCCCCTTCCAACGGTACCATTCACAAGTTTACGCTCGTCTCATACATCTGTTTCGTTAATCTTCTTTCATTCATCTTCTCTATCATGACCAAACTGCTTGACGATATGTACTGAGATGCTTTAAAAATCTGCATGATGACTGATACTGGCATGTCGTAAAAGTCGACTAAGGGATAGTATCCTCCAACATGATGAGATACAATAAGCAAGTATTCCCAAGGAGGGTTGACGTCAGGCAGGCGGCCGGTCATAAAACACCTTAGCCAAAACTCTTACAGCATGATCCAAGGATCATGTGCCGACCCCACATAGAGTGGGATAAGGGCAGGAAGATGATGATGAAATAAATAACACCCAACAGTCACATACATAGTCCTGACTCCATACTAGGATTCCCTGTGTCGTGGGTATCAGAAACTACGAGTACCATGCTACCACAACACCCAGACCCGGAAGAAATATTTGCAGAACATGCAAACATTTCTTCCGCAGCGGGAATCGAACCCGCGCCTCTTGCGTCTCCGCCGAGCAATCGCCCGCCACGCCACCGAGGCCGTCAAAAATTTTTTAAAATAAATAAATTAAAATGCTTTTTTTTATTCAAATCTAATAATCATTAGCATTGATGCGCTCGTGGCGTAGCTGTGACGTTCTTGATTGATCGTTGAAGTTAAGCAACGTTGTGCGCGGTCACAATTGGGATGGGTGACCGCAAGTGGCATTACTAGCTGAGCGCTTCTGTGCTTCGGAGGGCACGTTAAACAGTCGGTCCCGGCTTTTAAGTCGTTAAGCCATGACGGAGGCCTTTAGGCGGCCTAAAAACTCCGTCACAAGAGTTGGCCACTAGCTCATACGAACTTACTTAATGTTAGCATCCTGAAGAAGTCTGAATCAAGTAAACCAGAACCTATAATACCTAAAGTCGATCAAATGTGTTCTATAAATAAACTATTTCATAAACAAGGTCATTCTCATAGAGTTATAATTCGAAAGCGAGCTGGATGTATGAACCTGAAGTATGAACATTACAATGGCTCGCTAAAGCTAATGACTCGAGTATGAACATGACTGTATAAGAAATGGTCGGTTGAGGATACGAGATGGATGTGTTATTAAAGGCCTTTTACCATTTATAGTACCTAGATGATTTATACAGCGTCAAGAGGCAACTTTTACCTTCACTAACGGGACGCTGTTGTGCCCGGGACGAATTAAGATGGAGTAGACTTGCCCAGCACCTATTCCATCCTCTCAGCTTAGTCGGCCTTGTCCACAGGAAAGACATGGTCAATACGTGTGGAGCTGACTAAGCCGCGGGTTTTCTCACGATGTTGTTCTTCACCGTTTGAGTAGCACACATAATTTTTTCAAACAAAAAAATACATAGGTGCGTGATCTGATTTGAACCTACGACCAAGCGTGGTAGATGCAGGTAAGAAACCACGCTTGGCTGTTTATTCTAAACGGCTTTAGACGCTTGACAGTCTCGGTGGCGTGGCGGGCGATTGTTCGGTAGAGACGCAAGAGGCGCGGGTTCGATTCCCGCTGCGGAAGAAATGTTTGCATTATCTGTAAATATTTCTTCCGGGTCTGGGTGTTGTGGTGCCAAGGTACTCGTAGTTTCTGATACCCACGACACAGGGAATCCTAGTGTGTGGTCAGGACTATGTATGTGACTGTTGGGTGTTATTATTATTATTATAAATGATCCCTTTACAATCATGTTTATAAAAGGAGTTGGATTATTATTCAGTCCCAAGCATTTTTGTCATCTCTTTAATCCGATATTTTATTACAAGTTAAATCGTTAGACATTGTTTATTCTTACTCTTTGCTTTGTACTCCCATAGTGCTCAATCAATAACGCATATTCTAGGAATGCAATGTTTGGCGTCGATTTCGGGAAACAAAAGTTGTTTTTGCAAATGTTCTGGAAGACTGTATCCTGTTTTGAAGGACTCACTTTGTAACTTTTGAGACGTCATCATCTCTTGCGTTAAACTGATACTCAAAGCTGAGTATCTCTCTGAAGCGCTCGTGGCAAGGCTTGCTTAGGCGTTCTTGATTGATCTTTGAAGTTAAGCAACCCTGTGCGCGGTCACAATCGGGATGGGTGACCGCAAGTGGCATTACGAGCTGAGTGCTTCCGTGCTTCGGAGGGCACGTTAAATTGTCGGTCCCGGCTTTTAAGTCGTTAAGCCATGACGGAGGCCTATTATAGGCAGCCTAAAAACTCCGTCACAAGAGCAGGCCATTAGCTCAGGCGAACTTACTTTTTACTGATACTAAAACGTACGCTTTATAACTAAGTCCAAAGCGAGATGACAAATCTGTCAGATAAGCTCTATAATAAGAAAATTGTTTAAAAAGCTTATTACAAAATATTAATTACGAATTTAGGTAGCATAAGTAGGTACATTTTATTATTATATTATTAGTAAGTATATTTTATATTTGACGACCCCGGTGGCGTGGCGGGCGAGTGTTCGGCTGAGATGCAAGAGGCGCGGGTTTGATTCCCGCTGCGGGAGAAATGTTTGTATGTTCTGTATATATTTCTTCCGGGTCTGGGTGTTGTAGTATTATGTATTATAATTATGTAAGTATTTACAAAAAAAAGTATTTAAGTATTCTATCAGCCATCTGGTTCACATAGTACAAGCTTTGCTTAGTTTGGGGCTAGATGGCGCTGTGTGAAATGTTCACAAATATTTATTTATTTATTGTACTACTTCTACTCATGGCACTAGTTCATTCGAACCAGTGTGGTGAAAGGTGAAACTATTGAGCACTAAGATACTTCCCTTGTATTAGACAAAATTGTAAATTGTTGAATATTTATCGTTGTTTTTCTAAATAAATTTGTATTTGTAACTCTCAACTGAACCTTAAACTAAGCTACGCGGAACCCTAAAACCAAATGTTTACGATAAACACGCGCGATAACAGACGCGTTCCGTGCGAGTGCCGCAATAAACACCGGGAATAGAACCCGCTACCTGCAATCAAGTTTATTAATATGTCTTTGAAGATGATCATGTTTTCTTTATTTGGAGAAATTATAATTAACATTCTATAATTAATATAACCAGTTTTGGTATTCCAGTGCTGTTTGGCAGTCACGGTGACTTGTCGTGAAGCTGCATTTCTGCTCAGTATCAATATTCTACTAACTTCTCTGCTGGACTGGGAGTAAAGAAAAAACATAGAATGCGTCCAGCTGCTCCTCTCCCCGAGCATGTCGTGAAAGTCGACTAAGGGATAGTATCCTCCAACATGATGAGATACAATAAGCAAGTATTCCCAAGGAGGGTTGACGTCAGGCAGGCGGCCGGTCATAAAACACCTTAGCCAAAACTCTTACTACATGATCCAATGTTCATGCTGTGCCGACCCCACGTAGAGTGGGATAAGGGCAAGAAGATGATGATATCAATATTCTACTAACGAAAGCATAGAGTATGATGATAACTAGTCAAGACACAGAGGAATCCATCGAGGACGCTGGAAAGTCAAGATGGCCGAACTAATAAGCGAATTTAAGAGGGAATGTGGGTATTTTCTCTATAAAAACGCTCTCGCCTGTTTTATTTCTGGATTATATACACACAATTATTAATTTTTTATTTAGGTATACTCGTATATAGATGTGCCAGACTTTTACAAATAAATACTTCATTCATTCTTTCATTCAGTGTGTTATAAAACATAGTATCTTACCCATTTTCCCCAACATAAGTCTCCTTAGCGGTGATCCCATTAAAATGCACTCTGTTTTCCACCTCCCCATCCAGCAAGAAGTCCGTCATCACGAAGTTCAGAACCTCATTGTTCAAATTCCTCCTCAAATATCGAATCTCACTCAGTTTCACACTCGCGTTTGGTAGAATGGAATGATTGTGCCTGTGCGCGTGGATTGGCGCGTTCGAAATGTCAGTGTCAATGTCAACTTCACTACTGTCACTGTCATTTTCACAGTTCGTGGTGCCGAGCAGAAGGAGAATGAGGAGAGGGGTTTTGAACATCTTTCCCCAGGAGATGAGCTTCGCTATGTTGGATTTTTTCTTCGCTTTTGGCGTTTTCAGCTCCATTTTTGATCTGCAAACAATAAGATTTATTAAGATTATTAGGCATAGACTAAAATCTTCAAAACAAAAGCCATTTTTACCCAACCTATATAGGTAAGCCTTAACACACGCTCAAATGAATATTTTTTCTAAGAAGATCTATTGTTTGTTCACTCTCAAATTTCAAGATCTTATGTAAAAGAATTTAAACGTAAGTGTAATGTGATCAGCTGTACAAAATATACAGCCACCATTTTCTAAGAAACTAATTACCTACTTACTAGTAGTTTTTTCGAACCAGTGTGGTGAAAGGATTTAAAGAGCGCCTCAAAGACTTCTATCGTGCACTGGTACACATTTTTTCGAACCTTTACCCCCTTATACTCAAACGCGACTCAACGTTGAGTACGAAGTCCCGGGCAACAGCTAGTAATAAATATTTGTGGACATTTCACACAAACTAAGCAAAGCTTGTACTATGGGCACCAGATAGCTGATAGAATTCTTAAATACTTTTTTTTTTGTAAATGCATACTTATAATACACTAGCTGCCGCCCACAGCTTCGCTCGAGTGCTATATGGATAAAAAAAATAGCTTATATGTTAATCCAGTACATGTACTATGTATATTCCAAGTTTCATTCAAATCCGTTCAGCCGTTTAGGCGTGACTGAGGCACAAACATCCAAACTCACAAACTTTCGCATTTATAATATAAGTAAGATAATAACCACAACACCCAGACCTGGAAGAAGTATTTGTAGAACGTACAAACATTTCTCCCGTAGCGGGAATCGAAACTGCGCCTCTTACGTCTCAGCCGAGCACTCGCCCGCCACGCTACCGAGGTCGTCAACATTTTTATTGGTTAACTAGCTGCCGCCCACGGCTTCGCTCGCGTAGTATCTGGATAAAAAATAGCCTATATGTTAATCCAGTACATGTACTATGTATATTCCAAGTTTCATTCAAATCCGTTCAGCCGTTTAGGCGTGATTGAGGCACAAACATCCAAACTCACAAACTTTCGCATTTATAATATAAAGTAAGATTATCATGACATTTGATTGACGATTTTATTGACGCATGAAAGTGAACTTGACACCTTGCTAATCGGCTTAAAATTAGAAGCTTGGCAGCGCTTCTAGGAAACTACCGTGTTCTTATGATGATATAATCACTATGCCAAGAGATTTCGATACTAGGTACTAAGGCCTGGCGCACACTATCGGCACGGCACGACATCGGCATGCCTAAGGACGCCTCACCATGCCTAAGGACACCTCGGCATGCCTAAGGACGCCTCACCATGCATAAGGACGCCTCGGCATGCCTAAGGACGCCTCACCATGCATAAGGACGCCTCGGCATGCCTAAGGACGCCTCACCATGCATAAGGACGCCTCGGCATGCTTAAGGACGCCTCACCATGCAAAAGGACGCCTCGGCATGCCTAAGGACGCCTCACCATGCATAAGGACGCCTCGGCATGCTTAAGGACGCCTCACCATGCAAAAGGACGCCTCGGCATGCCTAAAGACGCTTCGGCATGCCTAAAGACGCCAAAGGATCCCTTAGCATACCGTGCCGATAGTGTGCGCCGGGCCTAATCATGTCTCTAGTTCTTTCAAACCAGTGTGGTGAAAGAATTTAAGGCTCTTTTGGGGCACTCGTGGTCCATGTTGGAGGATACTATCTCTTAATCAACTTTTACGGCATGCTCGGGGAGAGAAGCAGCTGGACGCATTCTGTTTTATCTTTGCTCCCAGTCCAGCAGAGAAGTAAATTAATGGTTGGTACTCCACAACTATATGGTTCTCAAGACAATTTCTGCCTCTTACAACTGCCGTGTGGAACTGCTGTCGCCAACAGTATTTCAGGACCGATACGACTTAGGTACCTTTAGAGACCTTCAAGAAACGAGCCTACTCCTACCTCAAAGGCCGGTAAAGCACTTGCACCACCTCTGATGCTGCAGGTGTCCGCGGGCAGCGGTAATCACTTACCATCAGGTCTAAGTCGTGAGCTAGTGGCCAACTCTTGTGACGGAGTTTTTAGGTCGCCGAAAGGCCTCCGTCATGGCTTAACGACTTAAAAGCCGGGACCGACAATTTAACGTGCCCATGACCATCAGGTGAGCTGTGTACTCGTTTCTCTCTATTCCATAAAAAAACCGGCCATGTGCGAGTAGATTTCGCACACGAAGGGTTCCGTACCTAAACGCGAAAGTTTGTATATATGGATGTTTGTTACTCTTCTCTTCCACGCAAAAACTAATGAACGGATTGGAATGAAACTTGGAATATACATAGTACATGTACTGGATTAACATATAGGCTGTTTTTTATCCGGGTACCACGCGAGCGAAGCGGCGGGCGGCAGCTAGTCGTACATAAATAAATGTTTCATGATAGAAATACAAATTCTGTGTAAATTTCAACCCTCTACCTATTATGGTTCATGAGATATGGACTGACGGACAGACGGACGGACAGCAGTCTTAGTAATAGGGTCCCATTTTCACTCTTCGGGTGCGTAACCTTAAAAATAGAAGATTTGATTTATAAAGCGAATTTCAAAATTGTTGCCTTTGACAGTTTAGTTAATTAAATAAAATTAGTATTCTGTTTTAGGTTGGAAAGGGTTTATGTAGGTTAAAATGACAGAGGTCTCTAGGTTAAACTTGCCTGTTCAAATATACAGAATTTTGAATAAAAAACTACTAAGGCCTTTTACCATCTAGAGTAGATTATTTATACAGCGTCAGGAGGTAATTATTACCTTCACAAACGGGACGCTGTAGTGCCCGGGACGAATTAAGATGGAGTAGGCTTGCCCAGCACCTATTCCATCCTCTCAGCTTAGTCGGCCTTGTCCACAGGAAAGACATGGTCAATACGTGCGGAGCTGACTAAGCCGCGGGTTTCCTCACGATGTTTTCCTTCACCGTTTGAGAGTACTGGTATAGCGATCGTATATTTTTCGCACAAAAAAATCTATAGGTAGGTACACGACCGGGTTTGAACCCACGACCTTAGGATCGGAAGGCGGGGTCACTACCAACTAGACCACCAGTGCTCTCGAATTTCGATTAACTGTAATACTAAAAACAAAGACTGCGTCTGTGTCCGGTTTCAATATTCAACTGACGTAGTTTTCTGACAAAATGTATCAGTGTATTAATGCGCTTTTCGATAGATAAACTAATGCCTTTTACCATCTATAGTTGATGATTTATACAGCGTCAGGAGGTAATTATTACCTTCACAAACGGGACGCTGTAGTGCCCGGGACGAATTAAGATGGAGTAGGCTTGCCCAGCACCTATTCCATCCTCTCAGCTTAGTCAGCCTTGTCAATGGAAAGACATAGTCAATGCGTGCATATTTCAAAACTATGACAAACGTTTCTAGAAAAAGAAGTTAGTACCCCTCTTCTTTTGGCTAGTCTTGATCGATGTCAGACCCTATAGGGGTTCAGATTTGATATAAAACTCTAACCCCCGAACACTCAAACGCATCTCAAAGTTGAGCACGTCTCAAATGACGATTTTTTTTTTGACAGATTTGCATCAGAAACTGTCAAAAAAATTAAAGTTGAGACGTGCTCAACTCTGAGTCGCGTTTGAGTATTCGGGGGTTAAACTACCTGAAATTAACAGTCACAACGCAATTACCTTAATATATTCTAATTAATTGTCCATTTCGAAACTATTTTAATGAGAGTTCCAAAATGAACTTAACGCCCAGAGTAATAAGGTTCATTGTATTATATTGACAGCTCCAAATTGAATCTTATTCCTATTGGAATAGGGCACATCGTATGATGATGAGAACTAAAAATGGACCTTATGCCTACAGTACTACAAACTTACGTATGACAATGACTCGACCCGACCATGTTCCGTTGACACGATTCTAAAATGTAAGCGACTTGCAATGAATGGATCTATTTTTCAATTAAATCAGTTTTTTTTGTAATTCTGTTACTTTATTAAATAACTAGCTGTTGCCCGCGACTTCGTACGCGTGTAGTACATTATTTTGTTCTATAATAGTTTTCGCAGCGCACGCCAAAAACTATTTTGGGTTTTCTACCTTGGGTTACAATATTGCAATTTTCTTACGGATCCTTAATTTTTTTTGAAAATATATTATAGTCTATACTGGTCCCTGATAATGTAGCTTTCTATTGGTGAAAGAATTTTTAAAATCGGTCCAGTAGTTTCGGAGCCTATTCGTTACAAAAAACAAAAAAAAAACTTTCCTCTTTCCAATATTAGGATTTCAAAATGAAGTAACATACACATCACATCACATTATACAATACCATATAAGACGATTATATTGACGATCTCGGTGGCGTGGCGGGCGAGTGCTCGGCTGAGACGCAGGAGGCGCGGGTTCGATTCCCGTTACGGGTGAAATGTTTGTATGTTCTGCAAATATTTCTTCCTGGTTTGGGTGTAGTACTATGTATTATAAGTATGTATTTACGAAAAAAAGTATAAATGTATTATATCGGGAAGTATTTGGACAGTTTTATAATTTTGACAGCTTTATTGCGAACATTTTGATTCTACGCGAACCAACGAGAACGAAATTCAGCCATTTTACGTACTTGTCAAAGTCAACGCCCCGCCTTATTGTTTTATGTTTTGTGTTGCCCTCCATGAGAAAAGTATTAATAAATAATAAAAAATGACAATGTGACAAGGTTTAACTTAATTATATTTAGCTATTTATAAACAAGTGTATACCGATCAGGCCTAGGTTCCATACAATTGTGAAACATCTCCTTTAACGTACGAAGAAACAAAAATGTTGCCACCAAAAAACTAATGGGTTTGTTTCAGCTCGTATTTTCAAACGAGGGAATGAATCGAGGTACCATTTTATTGTTCCCGTTAAACAAATAGGTGATTAACAAAAACAATAAAACAATAGCTATTAAACTTTATCAGTTGCAGGTAAATTTAATATTTTTCGATCATCACTCTCTCAATGGGCTTATTTCTCTCAGTAAGCTGCTAAGTTCCACATTACCATTTAATTTTCGTCAGAAAATGGTAGACTGGCTGAGTATTTTTCCCGCCATGAAATCGGCGGCAACGATGACATTGACATTTCGAAAACCGTTGAAGAGCACTTGTGTTTAAATTGACGGCAATATTTTCGAACGCTAATTACCTGCAAATGTGTTTGACGTTCAATGAATGAAGTTTTTTGTTTGAAGTGTACGGTGTGTACGATAAAAAGTAGCGTAAATATTGTCGTAGGTATGTACTTAGTATCTAGATACTACATTGTAAAGACATAATTAGGTAGATACGTGCAGATTTTTTTCGAATCGGCTAAAATATCAGATTAGAATACCCACCTGTGGTAATTAATTATGATAATTAATAGATAAGAAAAATTCTTACCGTTATTCTTAAGGTTTGTTATAATATGAAGAAAATAAAATATTTAATTACATTAGGTATTTTGTTATTTATGTAAATACCTAAGTAGGTATGCATACAAATAAATAGACAACTTGCCGGAGAATTAGCTACAGAAGATGACTGTATTACACATTTTATTTTAACAAAATATCTGTGTTTTATTTTAACTTACCTGACTAAAAAAAACCTGTCAAAGTCAAAGTCCAAAAGATTCACTCAAATTTCATTTTCCACAGAACACAGAACTCTAGTTTGAAATAATTTAAATTAAAAAAACTTTGCCATAAAAGCATAAAATAAAGTATAAAACCCACCTGTCAATGTCACAGATTCAATCAAAATCCATTTTTCATAGAACACAGAACTCTAGTTCGAAATATAAAAAACATGCGCCGCTCTGATCCCGCGTAAAGTTTGGCGCGAAGAGCGACGCGGCCACACGCCCGGACGATAGTTCGGAACTGAAGTGGAATGGCCACTTTGCCAACTCCCTGTCGCGCACTTGGCTGAAAATTATTTTTGTTCTGTATTTTTGCTGATAGTGTGCAATATAGGTGTAGTTGAAATTCACAGCTACCTACATGTCGATTCATCAAATAAAAACTATGAGATATACTGAAAAGGAAAGAATGTATTAAATTGAGTGTAGTAAGTATTAAATATATGCAGTGAAGGATAAAATTCTATTTTTTATATGATTTTTCGCTTATACAAACTCATTTGCAGTTGACTGATGGCGGAGCACTTTTTTAACTGCGTTTAATTTTTAATTAAATCCTAAAAAGGTACAGTGGTACCACAGATATTATGCGCCTCGGAAATTTTCAGCTAGCTTCTGAAATACGAACTGACACGATGATGATTATGTAATATAAAGATGTTACAATAATTATGTAGAAACTTATTTTTTTTAAGGATTGGTTCAGTTATTGTTTTAATTCGGACAAATTCGGTTGTAGTACAAAGCAAGAAGTTTGCCGAGGTGCACAATATTTGTGGTACTACTGTAAGTCACCTATAGGATTCGGTTTCGCCAAATGCCAAAATTCGATGCTTATCATAATATCATGTCTACTTGCATCTATAGTTTGTATTGTGTACGGAACCCAGTTATCCAGTTCGTAAACGTTGGTCATAAAAAAAGACAAAAGCAAAAATTCAAAAGGCTATATTTTCACGGCGACCCGCCACATCTATCCAATCCAGCGCAGTTGGCAACACAATCAGGCGATGATCAGGTGATCAGGAAGTCTCGTGCAGATATGCAGGTGAAAGAAAAGAAAGGTGCTTAGTTTGTTTCTTTTACAGTTGAGTGTGGTCAAAATAATTATGAGAAAAACTAGTGTTCATCCGTGGCTCTGCTCAAGTGGTACATTACATACTTATAATCGCCTACAATTTGATCTAAGTACCTATACATCCATAGGTACGAAAAAGTATTATAAATGAGAAAGTAACCTTTTCACGCCTAATCTTCTGAAACGATTTAAATGATATTTGATAGACTCCATCCATATATAGGCTACATATTTTTTATTTCGCGATTTTTTTTTATTGTTAAAAATCTTCCGTCACTCAGAGCGCTATTATTTTCACCGCGCGATGTACAAAATAAGAGGTAGAAATAGAATTTTATTAAAACCGTCTACGCGTACAATTGTCTCCAATTTTAAAATCAATCGCGTTCTATTCTTAACGTTTTGAATTAAGAATGCAGCCAATAGCCGACGCGCGATTTTGAACACCACAGATTAGTTAAAGTATGTAGGTACTAATGTACTACAATGCATGCCACAGAATAAAATAAGTTACATTTCTACCGATATTTTGTATTGAATCGGGAACATTCTTCAAATGAAAAAGTTTTAGTTCTTTACGGCAAACTAGATGGCGCTAAAAAGTATCCTGATATCGCATAGTTAGTTACTTTTTCATTGCTAACCTACCAATAATAATAATACCTATTAATAATAATAATATTAGTATTCCAGGCTAGGGAAACGGGTGTGATAGTAAGTATGTACTATGTATACTATACACATACCGAGAAAAGAAGAAAAGAGAGACTACAGGAAAGATAGAAAGGCGAGATAGTCGAGACAGGGGAAGTTTTGGACGGAAAAGGAGACGGAAAGGACTTTTAAAGAAGGCCTTTACCCGCAAAGGGGTTCGCGCATGCTCCCAGCTTCAGATCATCTGGATCAGGTGAGCTATCTATAAACTGTTTGCAACGGTCTTTAGATAGCCTGACAGTTTTTTAAATTGTATTTTGCTAATTATATTTAGATTTATTTATTTAAATACACACACAATCATATACATTATAACATTTAAAAAACACAATTATGGAAAGTACATTTCCGATATATAGGACAATTGCGGCGTACATAACTTAGGTAGGTACATTTTATTTATAAAAACTTATTTTAGTTGTAAGTTTATATCTGCTTATAATTAATGCAAAAGTCACCTAGATATAATTGAAAGAGCACTAGATTTTACTATAAATAAATAAATTCAGCAAGTTTGTGTGACTTTCGTTGGTGAACCAAAAATAATTACTTTCCAGTTTGTAGCATACTGTATCAAGAAAATCACATTCCCCGTGACCCAGCTACAACAGGTTTCGTATTATTTCATGGACACCCCGAAACGGGTATGTCCCAATTGATCACCCAGTTGAGCACGTCTCAAGTGACGAGTTTTTGACAGATTTTCATCAAAAACTGTTTGTCGAGTAAATCAGATTTTATTGCACAATACATAATTTGATTGCACACATTATAAAACAAATGGAAGCCTTCTATTTTTATTGGCATCGCGGCTAGGGGCAGAAAATTGCTTTTTATATTTTGTTTTTTAAGAAAAATTTTCAATTTGACGTGTAGGTACGATTTTATGTAACAAGATAATGAGTAGTCAGCTGTTTATGGCAACATTGCCAATTGTATTTTCTTCTATAGTTTTCTATCCCGCGTATTTTTTTACGTAACGAACGCACTCGCGGCGTAACTTGTAGAACTTGTAGACGTTCTTGATTGATCGTTGAAGTTAATTATCGCTATATTTATTTTAACGATAAAGAATAAACAACCGTTCAAAATGTATTCCCGCTAATTCACCATAGCTAAATTACTTTTATCTATAACAATACATTTACAACATAAAAACAAACAATAAGACAATTGCAAAGGATTTTCAATCTATTCTACTTTTTATTTATGGCCTCTGTGATTCAATCTTTTCAAGCGAGCTTCAATGGAATTCCACTTGACTGCGCCGCCATTTTTTTTTGTGTTTTGGCGCGAACTGGTCGCTTTAGGGCTCCGTCAGGAAAAAAAGAATTTGTGGCGATACAAATCAACGTGGATCGATTTAGGATGTCTGTCGTCTGGATTCAAATCAATTTATTTGTGTTATTTATGTTACTTTAGGTAAAGTTTGCGCCCGTAAGAATAGCCGCGGAAAAAAGTTTGAACCTGGGTACCACCTATCTACTATTATTGCGCACAAAGAATTTTACTACTGTTTTTCTCAGGTGTATTGTTTATATTACGAAAAAAATACCTTAAATAATAGGCAAACACTTCTCTTAGAAAAAATATACATGCTCAAACGTTTTCTCGCGGTTTTTCATAGTGGGATGAAGTTTGGCTGCCTTTCTAAGTACCTTATGCTTTTTTGTTTATGGCATACGCATGCACAGAGTGTTTTTTTAACTGAGACAGTAGACAGTAGAATGTTATAAAGTAGTCAAGTTAAGACATAAGTAATTTTTATGGGCTTGACCAAAATATTTGCATGCCCAAATTGTTTTAACATAAAAAAAAACCTAATGATTCTTTAAAAAGTTTTCCTACATTTTCTTTGGCCTCGGATATCCCCAAAATCCCCATACTGTCATAGTACAAAACGACTTTAGAAAATTTGACCAACTTCTGCTGTCCCGATGATGAAACGATATTTTGACGGAACCCGGGGCATTATTTTCACTCACTGCTGGCACCCCAGCTACGGCACACATTATGAAATCGACTACATTCTTAAATTGTCACCTGACCACAGATTAAATTATCATACATACTTTGTGGGGTGGCGAAATGACAGCTGATTACGCAGGGTAGAATAAGGAAAGGAAAAAAAGATGGTGGCTTGGTAAGATCCCAGCTTGGTAAACGTAGGAAATTATGTTAATTAATTATGTAAAAAGTTTTTGTTTGAATTTTCGGAATGTTCTAAGGATGTTCCGAATTTGAATTGAAATATTTGGATGTTCTAAAACTAAAAAAATAGAATAGAAAAGACAAAAGACTATCGAAATTAACCGAATAAAAGGCGGCCCGAGCCGAGTAGCCGGCAGTTTGGTTTAGTCCAGCGATCTGGAACAAACTGGAAAAAGAAGAAAAGTGAAGTGAAAGTCAAGTGCAGTGAAGTGAGTGCCGTGAGAGGACTACGTCAGTTCTGTGACTACGTAGTCTCTACGTCCGTGGAGGAGGACTACGTGGTCTCTACGTCCGCTGATGAGGACTACATCGTCTCTACGTCCGTGGATGAGGACTACGTCGGAAACGAGCACCCTGTGAGCGCTACATCAGTGTGTGGTGTCTTTAATATACGTCATATCAGAAGACCAGTCGTTTCCTTACAATCCAGTACCCACCCCTTCATCTCTCAATCATCTACCATCTTTAAAAACAAAGTCATGAATCATTTACTGTCATGCTGTACGATGTGCTGCACTGATTCCAGTTGTACCAGATTTTTATCCTATAGTATATTCATTTAAATATTATATAAACATATTTATATATTACTAGCTGCCGCCTGCGGCTTCGCTCGCGTGGTATCCGGATATAAAATAGCCTATATGTTAATCCAGTACATGCACTACGTATATTCCAAATTTCATTCAAATCCGTTCAGCCGTTTAGGCGTGATTGAGGCACAAACATCCAAACATCCAAACTCACAAACTTTCGCATTTATAATATACTAGCTGCCGCCCGCGGCTTCGCTCGCGTGGTATCCGGATATAAAATAGCCTATATGTTAATCCAGTACATGCACTACGTATATTCCAAATTTCATTCAAATCCGTTCAGCCGTTTAGGCGTGATTGAGGCACAAACATCCAAACATCCAAACTCACAAACTTTCGCATTTATAATATAAGTAAGATGTTCTATATATGTATGTATTCTTATTTATTTATTCATTCTTATTTTATTTTTATATAAGTAATAAATGTAACCACACCGGTTTGCCCCTTCTATGTTTTTGTTCCATCCAATCCATCCTAGGTTGCCTGGAAGAGATCGCTTTTAGCGATAAGGCCGCCCTTTGTTTTTTACCATAATTTTTGTCTATTTTGTAAGTTTAAATGTTGTGTGGCACGCAATAAAGTGTTAAGTATCTATCTATCACTCCCGTAACGGTACAATTCACTTCAAAAAATTACCTCCTTTCACAGTCAAGTCTCAATACAAGGGGAACTTTAAAATCTTACGAGATCTCTATACAAACAGACAGACATACCCGCGGGGTATCCGTCTGTAGGGGCCGCCCAGGTAGTGTTTACCAGAGCGCCATAAAACCTGAACAAATACTTCAGGATCATTAGAAATTAGGATGACAGTTCACAAAAAGGTACCCACTAAAGAAAAAAAGGAGTACTTGAATATTTCACTCAGACCTAATAAAGCCTTTACCAACAAAGTCTTATATTTTTTTAAGTAAGTCGTATGAGCTAGTGGCCAACTCTTGTGACGGAGTTTTTAGGCCGCTTAAAGGCCTCCGTCGTGGCTTAACGACTTAAAAGCCGGGACCGACTGTTTAACGTGCCCTCCGAAGCACGGAAGCGCTCAGCTCGTAATGCCACTTGCGGTCACCCATCCCAACTGTGACGCACAACGAACGTGTAAGCAAGCTACGCCACGAACGTTTCTATTTTTATAATACTTATTATATGTACTAGTTTAGGCTGTCTTGGGCACGCATCCACCATTATTGTTATAATAATAATATCTAACAATAAACTCTTTATTTCAGGCAACATAGAACAAATTATAGAAAAGATAAAAAGTCTTGGCCCATATTAATAAATACCTTACAGACTAACATACATACAATAAATAAATAAATAAACATTTCAATAAATAAATAAAATATTTTTAACACTATACAAAACTGTTATCAATTCTTAAATGATAAAAACACACCAAAATGGTCCATGTCCATTGATTTTTTCAATTTCGTAGTCTTGAAAGTCATTTGGTGACTTTATTACTCAAATAAATAAATATTGAAATCACCAAATGACTGTTTGAAGCGCTCGTGGCGTAGCTTGCTTAGGCGTTCTTGATTGATCGTTGAAGTTAAGCAACGTTGTGCGCGGTCACAATCGGGATGGGTGACCGCAATTGGCATTACAAGCTGAGCGCTTCCGTGCTTCGGAGGGCACGTTAAACAGTCGGTCCCGGCTTTTAAGTCGTTAAGCCATGACGGAGGCATTTATGCGGCCTAAAAACTCCGTCACAAGAGTTGGCCACTAGCTCATACGAACTTACTTTTTACCTTGTAATTTTTTTTGACAGGACACTGACTATCTTGTTTTGGAACGATGTAGTGGGCTGAGAGCTTACATCCTCCCATTACCCGGGCTAAATATAAAGTTAACGATAATATTAATGAGTAAAGAATTTGCGATATCAACCATACAATAATGTCTTTGTGTTTATAAACTAACAGTTTGTATAAAGGTCATAATGTTAGGACATCCACATCATCCAACGTCAGCAATTAAATTATACAATGAAATACCAATCCTACTAAGTAATCCTAGTAAGTAAATAACTAAAACAGAATGGCTAATAAAAACTAAAAATGGCTACTGAATAATCCTAAGTAGGTATATTTAAATGCGAAAGTTTGTGAGGATGTGACGATGTTTGTGCCTCAATCGAATTTACGGCCTCAAAAATTTACGGCTTCGGTGGCGTGGCGGGCGATTGCTCGGCAGAGACGCAAGAGGCGCGGGTTCGATCCCCGCTACGGGAGAAATGTTTGGTATGTTCTGCAAATACTTCTTCCGGGTCTGGGTGTTGTAGTAATATGTATTTTAAGTATTTATAAAAAAGTATATAAGTATTCTATCAGCCATCTTGTTCCCATAGTACAAGCTTTGCTTAGTGTGGGCTAGATGGCGCTGTGTCAAATGTCTATAAATATTTATTATTATTATTAGTATTTCGTAATTTTTCGAAGTTTTTTTATATCGAATGGCTAGCATAATGGTTTGATGTGTTGCGATGCGAATTATTTCATCAGAAAAAAAACTACAATTTATTCTGTGACGAATCAATTGACAATCAATATCAATGAAAGTGTCCAGACTATCCGATCAGAGGCCGTTGATTCGGCTGATATTTTAAGTACCTACCTACCTATAAGGATGTCGCGGAACACAGAGCGAGATAATTCAAATTTCAAAGGATTGAAAAAAAAACTGTGGAAATAGACCATTTTAGTCTATCAATCAACCTAGTCGTGTCGCTATAAGTTCATAGGTTAGATAATAGTTTATAGTTCTTTAGAAACCAGTGTGATGAAAGTATTTAAAGTGCGCCTCAAATGCTACTTTCGTGCACTTGACACAAATTTTCAAACTTTTTAGGTTCTACGACCGGTTTCCTCACGATGTTTTCCTTCACCGTTTGAGAGTACCTACTGCTATAGAGCACGTAAATTTTTCCAACAGAAACATCCATTGGTGCACGACTAGATTAGAACCCACGACCGTAGGATCTGAAGGCGTTGTCACTACCACTACTGACTTTTTATCACTCTGTGATTTTCAAGAATTGATATCCCCAGTCCGAATCAAGCGGTCACGGGTCGTTTGTGAAATTACTCAATCGAGATTTATTTTAGCCAAGTGCGATCATTAGTCTAGGTATTTGGTATGTTTCTATGCTCACTCCTTGGGTTTTAGTCTACGTTATGTATTCGACAGAAAAAGAAAAAAAAAATCCGTCAAGTTCGAGTCGAATTCGCACTCGATTTTATTTTTATTATTTGTTGTTATAGCGGCAATTGAAATAGACACTGAAAATTTAACTCTAACTATTACGGTTCATGAGATACAGCCCGCTGACAGACGGACGGACGGACAGCAGAGGCTTAGTAATAGGGTCCCGTTGGCACCCTTCAGGTAGCATGGGGTAATGAATTCCAAAGATTGAATAAAAATCAACAAATGTAAATTCTAGAATTGAATTGAACTACCTGGTCGTAAAATGGCTTTCAAGACTACGAAATTGAAAAAAAAACAATGGGAATGGACCATTTTAGTGACTTTTATCTCTCTGTGATTTTCAAGAATTGATACTCTCACACACCATTAAAAATGTATACAGAGAAAGTATTTTATTGCTAAATTGTCAATAAGTTCTTGCACTCTTTCGAACGAAGCAATTGGTCAGTTATTTGGGTCATTCTGTCTCCCATTTCCCGAAAAACTGATGATTGACAGACGACCATCTATTTACAGAACATCTCCAACAATCTTTTATTTATTTACAGTAGGAACACTTACGTTCTTTAGCTAAAAAATCAACGAAGTGAGTGTGACAAAAGCGCCATCTATTATCGAGTAGCAACTAAAACAGGCATTTGTGATAAAAAAAACTGATTCAACTTTACCGTGACCAATAGCGCCATCTATCAATGAGTAGTTATAGCTACATAGTTATGTTTTTACTCAATAGATGGCAGTAAAGAGGCAAAATAAACCTTGTCAAGGTCTTTTTCCATCAAAAATTTGTGCTGTTTGCTTTGATGCATTTTTTTCTAATTCTTTAAAATTGAATATTAGGTTGTAACTGATATTATATTCAGCCAAACTTGAGATACAATTATGTAAACAAACCGTCACGTATTTTTCGTTTTTACGATGAAGTCACTTTAGTTTTAGGTAAATTGGTAAACCTCGCAACTTAGATTTTCACACCTTAATTTAACTATTAGCACTAGGTAGATACTTAAAAGTTCCATAAACATATACCTACCTAATGATTAAGTAAGTTTTAGGTTAAGTATGGGCGGTTTGTTTACATAAATTCCTCCAGTTTGGTTGTGGAGTATACTTAGTTATGGAGTATACCTAGGTATACTCGGAGGCGCCTTTACCTATGGTGCAGGGTGTGCGGCGCACACGGGTGCCGGCGCCGGGTCTAAGGGGGCGCCGAGCGCTCTGCGCCCTCTAATGCGACACCTCCAAAGATGCGTCGATGTCCTGTTTGTTATGTAACTATAATAGTTTTTCAATTAAATATTTTTGAAAGAACTAGTAAGTTGTGATTTTTTTATTATTATAACCCCTTCCTTCCTAAAAACACTTTTTGCTTCCCGACATCATTTAAAATTGCACTATTTGCATCCGAATTTCCGTTTGAAAATATAACTGTTATAATAAATAATTATTAAAATAATAATTAAAATATACTGTATTCCATTTTGACCCCGCTCCTACTAGACTAGAGGGCGCCAGGGTACTGGTTGCACTCGGGCGCCAAAAGGGCTAGAGACGCCTCTGGGTATACTTAGTTAAACCTCTCAAAATAAACGTCAATGGAACATGGCACTGAACTTTGCAAATCTTCATTAATGGAGTCGGTACTTATACCAGGTTGGTATACCAGGAATCATCATCTTCAACTTCATCGGCTTCGTTGGATACTGGAACACTGCTGCCAACATCCCAAAGTCCTTCTCTAATACTTCAAGGAGGCGAGGTCCGAAGGGGGGGAGGGGTCACAGGGAACCTGACCCCCCCCCCCCCCCCCCAAAATCGTACACGTCAAATTGAAAACTCTTCTAAAAATTTAAGTATAAAAAAGCAATTTTCTGCCCCTAGCCGCGATGCCAATAAAAGGCTTCCATTTGTTTTATAATGTGTGCAATAAAATTGTGTATTGTGCAATAAAATCTGATTTACTCGATTTACCCCCGAATACTCAAACGCATCTCAGAGTTGAGCACTTATCAAGTGACGAGTTTTTGACATATTTTCATCAAAAACTGTCAAAAACCCGTGACTTGAGACGTGCTCAACTGAGTCGCGTTTGAGTATTCGGGGGATATTCTAATAATAGTGACCCCCTCAAAAATTTCATGCTGCGACCGCGCCCGGCTGGGGGCGGGTTAGCAGGGGGATAATGCACAATACAACGCAAAATATAGACGTCAGTGCAGATCATTCTTCTCCTAACATTAATTAGAATAGCCTGAAAAAAACGGGATAATCTTGCAACACGCACAAACCAGCAAAGCACAAGAAACACAAGACATTATGGACGTGTACAAAACATCCCATACCCAATAGCTACTAAAAAATATCTCATAATCGTTGATGCGGTCATTCTAGTCAAGGACAATACAAAATAGTATACTAGCTGTAACCCGCGACGTTGTCTGCGCGTTGGAAGATTTTATTGGAATGATATTGGACTGATATTTGACGACTTCGGTGGCGTGGTGGGCGATTGCTCGGCTGAGACGGAAAGATGCGGGTTCGATTCCCACTACGGAAGAAATGTTTGTATGATCTGCAAATATTTTTTTCGGGTCTGGGTGTTGTAGTACTTATTATAAGTATGTATGTATTTAAACTGGTGGCCATAGTAGGTACAAGTTTTGCTTAGTTTGGGGCTAGATGGCGCTGTATCAAATGTCCACATTATATGTATTAATATTTATTATATATTTATTATTAAGGTTTTATGAATATTGATATTTTTAGAGATTGGGGATGGATATAAAAAAATCTAGAAGCGCAAAAAGTCAACATCACGTGGCATTCTCAGGCGGCCACCCATCCAACTTTTGGCAGTGCACAACATTGCTTAACCTCGGTAGTAATAGGTATACAAACTTTTTCATCCCTTATTATTTTCACCCCATACAGGATTATTTTACTTATCAAGGTAGCCTATGTCCTTTCCCGGGATGCAATATATTTCCTTGCCAAATTTCATCAAAATCGTTTCAGCAATTTAGGCGTGAAAAGGTAACGGACAGACGGACAGAATTACTTTCGCATTAGTATGGATTCGTTGCGACGAGCCAAACTCGTCAATCAAAACACACGCATAACATTCAGTCAGGATTCTACTCGGTTTAGATGAACTTGTGTCGTTAGTGCGTAATGTTTAAAATTGGATCTATTTGGTGAGTTTATCAAACTTGTTTTGAATTATTTTAATAGCTAAGCTTGCTTACGTCATAGTTCTATGTTTTATGGAGTTTTTTTACCAAAACAAAAAGCAATGATATACGAAGCCACAACAAAAAAGCTTTTCAAATGTAGGAAGGTACTACAGCGCTTTACTATGCCTACCTATACGGTAGGTAGGTAGATATTCTAGCCAAATTCAATGTGAACAAAACGTAAACATAATTAGTTGTTTATCATAGAATGAGTTAATACGAGTATAATAATATTTCGTGGTTTCATTTTCGATATAAAATTAACAAGTAGTCCTTTGACCTACAAGGCAACATTCGCACGTTTCAATAGTAATATTTAAGTAAAGTAAGGCATTAATCGATTTCAAAAAGTCGATTAAAAACAGACGTTGGTTTCCCCTCCCTACGATATCTAGCCATGGCGTCTCATTCTTTTAGAGCTGTGAAATGATTACACCAGGTTTGGCAAAACCTTTTCTCAACGTCATTCATGACAGTGAGCGAGACGAGACACTTTTCGGGGTTAGCTTACCAAATAAAATAAAGGCGTCAAAGACTATAGAGCAACAGGGACTGCAGATTAAGAAAACTGCTCCACCTGCAAAACCTAACTCAGCTACACAGAGCACAACGCCAGCTCGCCAGTTCCAGGGAAACTGGACCGGCCCTCCTCGGTACCCGACGAACAGGGGGGGGCGGGGTGGTCAGAGGAAGTACACTTCGTCATCGCGTCGAACAACAACGACCCCAACTACGTCTGCTCAGCCCAAAGCGAACCAGGGCCGGTCACGTGCCCCAACACGCTCGTAATACAGGTACATTCAGGCCGGATACAATTTTTTTATAATTGTTGGCTACATATTACAAATAATTCATGTATACTCGATTGGGTCTTAAATGGTGTCTCCGTTCCGTTTACGCACAAACCATTTCAATCGAATGTTCCTAGTATTAGATGGTCAACGAGTGAACAACACGATATGTCATCAGCTGTTGACAACTTGCTCAATTTGGGCGCTATAACACAAGTTGAACCATGTTATGACCAGTTTGTTTCTAGTACATTTCTAGCACCAAAGTCAAATGGCGGTAAACGGTTTATTTTAAACTTAAAATCTTTGAATCGTTTTATACCTAAAATGCATTTCAAGATGGAAGATTTTAGAACAGCCTGTAAGATAGTACAAAAAGACTGGTTTATGGCAACTTTAGACCTAAAGGAAGCTTATTTACTTATTCCTATGAATACCGAGTCTCGTAAATACCTTAGATTTCAATATCCAAGTACAAATAAATTAATTACTTATGAGTTTAGAGGTATGCCGTATGGACTTTCTATATCACCAAGATGCTTCACCAAGATAGTTAGAGAGGTGGTAGCTTATTTACGTGGTCGAGGATTGAAATCTGTCTGTTATTTGGACGACTTACTTTGCTTAGGTAGTACCTACGACGAATGTCTACGCAATGTAAAGGAAACCATTGCTTTATTAGAATGCCTCGGTTTCATTATAAATTACGAAAAAAGTAATCTGCTACCCCAAAAAACTTGCAAGTTTTTAGGATTTATTTATGACACATCGAATATGACTTTATCGTTACCCTTGGACAAGCGCAACAAAATTGCAGTTTTGGTAAAGAAGTTTTCAAAACTACCCTCCGTCACAATTCGGGAATTTTCACAGCTGATAGGAGTTCTAGTGTCAGCGTGCCCTGCGGTGCGTTACGGCTGGCTGTATACTAAAATTTTAGAACGCCAAAAATATTTATTTTTACAACATCATAATACATTCGACACAAAAATTAAGCTTCCTAACATAATTTTAGATGACCTCATGTGGTGGGATGAAAATATTTACAAAATGTATAATGTAATAAAAACCCCACATTATGTGATGGAAATTTACACTGATGCATCCCGTACTGGTTGGGGTGCATTTTGTGATGGTTCAAGGGTTAACGGGTCTTGGAAGGATTGTGAACTCAATTATCACATTAACTACCTAGAGTTACTTGCTGTGTTTTTGGCTCTCAAATGTTTTGCTCGGGAGAAATCTGAAGGTGCTATCTTACTCCGTGTAGACAACACTACGGCCATAAGTTACGTAAACCGAATGGGTGGAATTCAGTTTCCGCACCTTAACACACTTGCTCGTGACATCTGGCAATGGTGCGAGATGAAAAAATTGTGGATATTCGCTTCGTATATAAACACAAAAGATAATATCGAAGCCGATGAGGAATCACGCAAGGTTAACCTTGATGTAGAGTGGGAATTATCAGATGATGCTTTTAATTACCTAGTTAGGAAACTTGGTCAGCCGGAGATTGACTTATTTGCTTCCCGCATCAATGCTAAATGTCACGAGTATGTATCCTGGAAGCCAGACCCTGATGCAATAGGAGTCGATGCTTTCACAATAAGCTGAAGTTTAAAATTCTTCTACGCGTTCCCGCCGTTTTCGTTGTTGCTTAACTGTATTCAAAAGATTACCCAGGATGAAGCTACGGGTATTCTTGTTTTTCCTATGTGGACAGCGCAAGCGTGGTATCCACAACTATTGGATTTATTGGTTGCTGATATAGTGATTTTAAAACCACGTCCAAATTTAGTATTGTCGCATTCCAGACAACAACACCCGCTACACCGGACGCTTACCCTGGGAGCAGCGCTGCTCTCCGGTGCGCGTTCTCCCACCGCGGCGCGCCACCAACGGCCCTGCGCCTAATGCTCGCTTCACTCTCAAATAATACTTTACAACAGTATGGAGTTTGTTATAAACTGTGGTGGCAATATTGTCGGGACAATAATGTCAATGTTTTTGAGGGAACTGCCTACCATATCATAACTTTTCTAACGGAACAATTCGAAAATGGCGCTTCCTATGGTACACTTAACAGCCACCGCTCAGCCCTATCCTTGTTTCTTGGAAACAATTTAGGTTCCGATGACGGTGTTAAACGACTCCTTAAGGGAGTGTTCAAATTGAGACCATCTTTACCCAGATACTCAAATACGTGGGACCCCCAATTAGTATTAAGTTATATTTCTGAATGGTTCCCTAACAATCAATTAAGTCTAGAAAAGTTGACCAAAAAACTTGTAGTTTTACTTGCATTGTGTACCGCACATAGGGTGCAGACATTTTAAGTTATAAAACTTAACAATATCAAAATTAACACAAATGCCATTGAAATTGTTATAAAAGATTTAATTAAAACCTCGGGAGTTGGACGGGATCAGCCAGTTTTGTATTTGCCGTACTTTACGGAAAATCATTCCATTTGTCCAGCTACAACGCTTGTAGACTACATGTCCTTGACAAAGGATTTGAGACCTTCGGAAACAGATCACCTCTTAATAACTGTGAAGCGCCCTCATCGGGGCGCGACAGCACAGTCAATAAGTAGGTGGATCAAGCAAGTGATGTGTGCGAGTGGCGTCGACGTGGCAGTGTACGGCGCACATAGCGCGCGTCACGCCGCCACGTCGGCGGCACGCGCCTCAGGTCTCAACTTAGATCAGATTCGAAAGACTGCCGGCTGGACTCCGTCCTCCCAGACCTTTGCTAAATATTACCATAGGCCAATTGTAAAAGAGTTTAATTTCGCAAAATCGGTTTGTTTACCGATGCAAGCCAATGATTCAGATTGATTCAGATAACTAATCACGTACCTTGATTGTACTTACCTATTCTTAATTATTAAGATTATATTCGTTTAATTAGCAGTAAAATTACTCAGATTATGATTTAATTTAAGTACTGTTAATCTCGTGTTTCATTTGTAATTCATCTACATCATAAATAATAAATAATAGCAAAACTAAAATCTCTGAACATCTACTTGTTAATTTTATATCGAAAATGAAACCACGAAATATTATATATGATCAAACGAACTTCCTAAGTGAAGTTCGATCGATATAATATGAGTGGTTTCATTTGAAGATATAAATATCACCCACCACGCCCTAAACCCAGTTTTGCATAAACACGAGAGTTGATTTGAATTCACAGCTCTAAAAGAATGAGACGCCATGGCTAGATATCGTAGGGAGGGGAAACCAACGTCTGTTTTTAATCGACTTTTTGAAATCGATTAATGCCTTACTTTACTTAAATATTACTATTGAAACGTGCGAATGTTGCCTTGTAGGTCAAAGGACTACTTGTTAATTTTATATCTTCAAATGAAACCACTCATATTATATCGATCGAACTTCACTTAGGAAGTTCGTTTGATCATATATTATGTCAGTTTACATCATGTTTTACCTTTTACCTCCTAGCTATTGTCACAGATTAAAAACTATTCTGTCTAAACCTAAACATTAACACACACAAACCTTATTTGTTTGGTAGAATGATAAAATACTCCTTGGTTTAGTTCCGATTTGGATAAGTGGAGAAAAAAAGATTTAAAAAAGGCGGTAGGTAGATGTTGTAATAGATTTTGAAGAGTATAGTTAATTGTAGGTAATGAATGTTAATTTATTGGTTTTGATGTATTTTGTTGAATAAACCCACATGTGAGTACATTATAGTTGCGTTTATATTTCAATAAAGTAGGCATAATAGCCTACTTTGACAAACTACTATTCGAAGGTCAAAACAAAATGAATAAAAAATTGTTGGAAATAACATGTAAAATTCATTGATTATACGGTTCCTATTTAATCAAAGCCTCAAAGGTGTCATTATGCGGTACAGCATGTTGACAATTTTGAATCGTCAGCGTACCACCTGCTTGTTTGCAATTTATGAGCAATATTTTCAACAAAATAAGATAGTTACTTATAGATAAAACAATTTCAACTACTAAGTACCTACTGTCAACTGTTTCAACAATTTTTTACATTTCTAGTAACTATTGTAGGTACCTGCTTACCCTACCTATAATTTGGCTAGTTCAACATAGATAATTTAAACATAACAGTGTATTTTTGCCGAGTTCGTCTTCCGGTCAATTCAAACTCCAATCAAATCCAATAATTCCTTTTGAACACAAAACATAAAAAAGAGCGGCCTTCAATATCACCAGTGGGTATGAGCCGTAAACTAAACAAAAAAACCTGTTCTAGATGTTTTTTTAATCTGAGAATAGAATCTTAGTATAGGTACCGAAGTAAATAAAACTGTCAAAGAAACTGCCAAAATAGTAAAAAAACTATTTTTTAATATTTTGACAGTATTCTCTATCGTGAGTCGTTTTTATTGATAGCATAGATACATTCATACCTACATAATTGTCACGCCCGCTCCCTAATGATGGTATACAATAAGGGGTGGGCAGAGCCACAAGCAATCACGAAAAAACCTGCAGCCAATCCTGATTTTAAGTCACAAGATGGATATAGTGAACCATGGTGACAGGTCATCAGCCCATCGCCCATATAGATGGTCCATCATGTTGGAGAGTCGATCCCTTAGTCGACTTTTACGACATGCTCAGGGAGAGAATCAGCTGGGAATAAACAGATAGATAGAAAATTCTTTATTAAAAGCGAACTAATAGATCATTATGCTAATTAGCATTTTCTTTCAGCTAACCTTTGTGAAATTTGGAGAAAAAAATTTTTGGGTATCAATATTTGAAAATCGTATAGTAAGATAATCGTAAATCGTGAAGCGCTCGTGGCGTAGCTTGCTTAGGCGTTCTTGATTGATCGTTAAAGTTAAGCAACGATATGCGCGGTCATAAAAAGGGTTGGGTGACCGCAAGTGGCATTACGAGCCGAGCGCTTCCGTGCTTCGGAGGGCACGTTAAACAGTCGGTCCCGGCTTTAAAGTCGTTAAGCCATGACGGAGGCCTTTAGACGGCCTAAAAACTCCGTCACTAGAGTTGGCCACTAGCTCATACGAACATACAACGTATGCTTTTACCTTAAATCTCTTTTAAATATTTTGTTAGCTAAACCCGCGGCAACAGAGGAAAAACATAAAACTGGCCCTCAAAACAAGATTTTTCGCGATGATAGCTTTCTGTTTCTGTTTATTTACTAGACGCACGGGTTCTCATACATAAGATAACTATCAGTCTCGTGAAGATAAGTCATTTATTTCATACTAAAGCAAACTAAGTAGGCAAATAACTCAATTGTGTAAATAGTTTACCTGATTTAATTACCTACTAAATACCTACTGTAGGGGTGTTTCTTCAGGTGGTAAAGTATAAAACCCAGTCAGTGACTTTACTACTAATAATTTACCCCAAAACATCCTACTAATATTATAAATGCGAAAGTTTGTGTGGATGTGACGATGTATGTTTGTGCCTCAATCACGCCGTAACGGCTAAACGGATTTGAATGAAACTTGGAATACACATAGTACATGTGCTGGAATAACTTATAGGCTACTTCTCGTCCGGATAACACGCGAGCGAAGCCGCGAGCGGCAGCTAGTAGGTTATAAAGTATACAAGGGGCTAAAATGACCCATTTTAAACGAGGTAGATTTACTCCCGAGCTCTATTAACGAATCTAAGTACAAATACCTACATACAGCATTTCATATAGTACTTATATAGTAATAAAAAATTAATAAGTGTCATAGAAAATTGTATAATCAATATAAAATAACACAAAATGGACAACACGAATTTTTTAAAATTAGATTAAAATATGAATGTGACTGTTGGGTGTTATTATTATTATATTATTATTATTATGAAATGAAATTAGATTAGATAGAGCCCATCATTACGCACCCACCTGTTTTGAATGAGACAGTCATTCAATTCAGTACAATCATCTTCAAACATAATGTTTTTGATGACCAAGTAATGATGTTTTCTTACTTTGACGGCCTCGGTGGCGTGGCGGGCGATTGCTCGGCAGAGACGCAAGAGGCGCGGGTTCGATTCCCGCTGCGGAAGAAATGTTTGCATGATCTGTAAATATTTCTTCCGGGTCTGGTACCATAGTACTCGTAGTTTCTGATACCCACGACACAGGGAATCCTAGTGTGGGGTCAGGACTATGTATGTGACTGTTGGCTGTTATTATTATTATTACTTTTTTTTCCGCAGAACCTACACCATGAGTCTGAAGCTACTCCTGATGGTGTGTGGTCTGGCGGCGTCTGCGCAGTGCTACCACATCCTGTGCATCTTCGACATCCCATCTCGCAGTCACAACCACCTCGGCCAGGGCATCGTCAACGCGCTGCTCGAGGCAGGGCACGAGGTAACATTATTTCTTGAACACGTTAATCGAGGCAGGGCATAAGGTAACATTATTTCTTGAACACGTTCATCGAGGCAGGGCGTGAGGTAACATTATTTCTTGAACACGTTCATCGAGGCAGGGCGTGAGGTAACATTATTTGTTGAACACGTTCATCGAGGCAGGGCATTAGGTAACATTATTTCTTGAACACGTTCATCAAGGCAGGGCATAAGGTAACATTATTTCTTGAACACGTTCATCGAGGCAGGGCATAAAGTAACATTATTTCTTGAACACGTTAATCGAGGCAGGGCATGAGGTAATTTTATTTATTTTTTTAACTTACCTACTTATTGTCTTACCCATGAATACTCAAACGCGACTCAGAGTTGAGCACGTCTCACTCAACAGAGGTCTCAACTCACGGTTTTTTGACAGTTTCTAATGAAAATCTGTCAAAAAATCATCATTCGAGACGTGCTCAACTTTGAGATGCGTTTGAGAATTCGGGGGTTACTCAATTTTATTCGAAAGAGTGTCGGTCGATAGCCACTGACATCCTTTCATAATGTAAGTAAACGATAACTGCCTGTTAGTTTATATAAGATGGCATCAAGGAGTTTTTATTTATTTTTCATTTTAAGTCGGTTTTGTTTTTAGTTGTTTTTTTATGACATACCGAGCGAAAAAAATATTTTTGGGTTCCGTACCCGAATGGTGACCAATTACTTACTGTCCGTCCGTCTCACAAAGCGTCAATAAAAACAAAATGTAAACGAAAAATAGAACAAAATCGATCGACTCGACTAACTTATTTTCTCATCTACTCGACTAAAATACTAAGCGTAGTCTGAACTAGACTACCGTACTGCTGTAATATACGTATTGTTTACTTTGTGGTTATCATTATTTATTCTACCGGCGTTGTAATACTCGTAGGATGTAGATACGACAGATACCTACTTTGCCTTGAGGTTTGTTTGTACACAAGGTACCTACCTATTAGCGCCCTCGCAACTATTTCTAGAAATAAGCGTGAATACTATACTATATATTATTATACTGATTACCTTAAAGTTTTTAATGTTATTATAGTTTGTCTTTGTAACTGTGTTTTTAAAATAATAAAGTTTTTATAGCATGAATAAATCCTACATTATCCAAGCTCATGCTACGTTATTATGAACTAAATAAAAACCTGTCAAGTTCTAGTCGAATTCGCATAAAAGGCCTTTTACCATCTATAGTATAGTAGATGATTTATACAGCGTCAGGAGGCAACTTTTACCTTCACAAACGGGACGCTGTAGTGCCCTTGATAGAATACATAATTTTTTTTTTATGTAAATACATACTTATACTTATAATACATAATACTACAACACCCAGACCCGGAAGAAATATTTGCAGAGCATGCAAACATTTCTCCCGTAGCGGGAATCGAACCCGCGCCTCTTGCGTCTCTGCTGAGCAATCGCCCGCCATGCCACCGAGGCCGTCATACGGCAGCTTCAACTATTTATACATAGTGATTTTGCCCTAGGGATCAAAGTTTAAAAAATAATAGTACTTAATTAAGTATTTTGTTACTTCATGATGTGGTTTCCTTGTAACGCGTCATACTTAGGTAATTATGTTTTTCTGTCATTACCTTGTGATTGCTTATACATTCATATTATCACGCCTGTATTCCTAAAGGGGTGGGCAGAGCCACAAGTAAACATAAGAATACTTGCAGCCACTTCTGATTTAGTCCTAAGATGGATATGGTGAACCATGGTGACAGGTGATCAGCCCATCCCATGTACATCTGGATTGAGAGCCCAATTTTTAAATCCTTGCGAAACGAAGTAGGACTTACAGGGTAATTTGTTAAAAATAGTAAAAACCTAAAGCAAAGGGCCATGAATTTCTTAAACGTGAATTAAAACTGTTTTGATTAAATAACTTGGGCCCTCAGTCCAGACGCGTGCACAAAGTGCATGACCTAAATCTCAGAAAGTACTAGATCTGGATTAATCATTATTATTTAGGAATTTAGTTAAGATTTTCTTAAATATTTTAAGATAATTCCAAATCTGTAGAATATGATATTACAGATTTATAGCGGTATATCTAGGGCCCTCAGTTCAGTAATATCTTAACTAGAGGAATCTGCAAAACATGAATTTATTTGAGGAAATACATAAATACGACTTCAATTTATATTACTTAGACACCTCTGTGAATTAGTTAAAAAGAAATAATGACTAATAAGTTAATTGTTAACAAGTAAACGATAGTTGAATTTTACTAAAACGTCTGAACTGAGAGCCCAATATTTTCTGCTTTGTTGACTATGCTCGTGCTTATAGATTAACGCAAACTAGATGTGTTATTACTATTTTTTTACTAAAATGTATAATATCGTCTGTTCTTCTAAATACCATACATTAAGAGATAATTGGGTTTGAATTTTTTGGAAGGGAAAATTTTGTAGGGTGGATATGGTTTTTTTCTTTTTTGGACAGAAAGTCATATACTATTATTCTTATTTTATACTATACTAGACGACGACTCGAGAGCGATGAGCATGGTTTTAGTATAGGTGTGTGCGTGAGCGTGTATGTTACGAGCGTTACTTGCAGGAGCACGGTTTTGTGTGGATTCACTTTTGTTGTTCGCGGCGCGCCGTCTGACCTAACTGAAACCTAACCTAACCTAAACCTAACTGAAACCTAACCTAACCTAAACCAAACCAAAACCTAACCTAAACCGGTACACCGGTTAATCGCTATGATTTTAGAAAACGACTATTCTTCGAATTGTTCACTATTAAACATAAAATATTTAGTTAAGCCCTTTTGTCAATAATGTCTGGGTACCTTTTAATAGCTGAAGCTATTATAGACTTAGAAAATATGTAGATTTCTATATTCTAAGATTAGCTAGTTGTTATCTGAGACTTCGACCGCAAGGTGATAGGGCTTCCAATCTGGGTCCTGGAATTAACTTATTCGCTCAGACCAAATAAAAGAGAAGACGGCGCGCGCGAACAACAAAAGTGAATCCACACAAAACCGTGCTCCTGCAAGTAACGCTCGTAACATACACGCTCACGCACACACCTATACTAAAACCATGCTCATCGCTCTCGAGTCGTCGTCTAGTATAGTATAAAATAAGAATAATAGTATATGACTTTTTGTCCAAAAAAGAAAAAAATCATATCCACCCTACAAAATTTTCCCTTCCAAAAAATTCAAATCCAATTATCTCTTAATGTATGGTATTTAGAAGAACAGACGATATTATACATTTTAGTTAAAAAATAGTAAAAACACATCTAGTTTGCGTTAATCTATAAGCACGAGCATAGTCAACAAAGCAGAAAATATTGGGCTCTCAGTTCAGACGTTTTAGTAAAATTCAACTATCGTTTACTTGTTAACAATTAACTTATTAGTCATTATTTCTTTTTAACTAATTCACAGAGGTGTCTAAGTAATATAAATTGAAGTCGTATTTATGTATTTCCTCAAATAAATTCATATTTTGCAGATTCCTCTAGTTAAGATATTACTGAACTGAGGGCCCTAGATATACCGCTATAAATCTATAAATCGTACTCTACAGATTTGGAATTATCTTAAAATATTTAAGAAAATCTTAACTAAATTCCTAAATAATAATGATTAATCCAGATCTAGTAGGTACTTTCTGAGATTTAGGTCATGCACTTTGTGCACGCGTCTGGACTGAGGGCCCAAGTTATTTAATCATAACAGTTTTAATTCACGTTTAATAAATTCATGGCCCTTTGCTTTAGGTTTTTACTATTTTTAACGAATTACCCTGTAAGTCTTACTTCGTTTCGCAAGGATTTAAAAATTGGGCTCTCAATCCAGATGTACATGCCCATCGCCCATAATGTTGGAGGATAAAGTCCCTTAGTCGACTTTTACGACATGCTCGGGGAGAGAAGCAGCTGAACGCATTCTATGTTTTTACTTTACTACCAGTTCAGCAGAGAAGTAAAGTAATAAATAAATAAATATTTATGGACTTTACACGGCGCCATCTAGCCTAGAAAGAAATTGAACATTGCTTCTTACAGTATTAGAATAAGATAAGATAAGATAAAACTTTTTTTGACACAACAACATTACACAGATACCTATACTTACTTACCTAAATAAGGTAAAAGGCACTTTGTTGTCATCTTATTTTCCATAAGTAGGTTTGAGGATGTTTGTGGATAATCATTATTATAAGCAATCACTAATAATTCTCTGCTGGACTGTAAGTAAAGTAAAAACTTAAAATGCGTCCAGCTGCTTCTCTCCCCGAGCATGTCGTAAAAGTCGACTAAGGGATAGTATCCTCCAACATGATGAGATACAATAAGCAAGTATTCCCAAGGAGGGTTGACGTCAGGCAGGCGGCCAGTCATAAAACACCTTAGCCATGACTCAACCCCACATAGAGTAGGATAAGGGCAGGAAGATGAGGAAGAAATATTTGCAGAACATACAAACATTTCTCCCGTAACGGGACTCGAACACACTCCTCTTGCGTCTCAGCCGAGCACTCGCCCGCCACGCCACCGAGGTCATCAAATATTATACCTATATATTTATACTAGCTGCCGCCCGCGGCTTCGCTCGCGTGGTACCCGGATAAAAAATAGCCTATATGTTAATCCAGTACATCTACTATGTATATTTCAAGTTTCATTCAAATCCGTTTTGTCGTTTAGGCGTGATTGAGGCACAAACATCCTCACAAACTTTCGCATTTATAATATAAGTAAGAAGTAAGATTTACATTTGACATTTTATGTTTCAGGTAACTTGGGTGACCCCCTTCCCCCCGAAAGACTCCAAAAAGGGACTTCATGTTATAGATGGAAGCATTACCAGACCTATAGCCGAAAGTAAATATATTTCTCTATTTAGGGCTAAGCCTCCGCTGTCCGTCCGTCCGTCTGTCAGCGGGCTGTATCTCATGAACCGTAATAGGTAGTTGAAATTTTCACAGTGTGTGTATTTCTAGTGTCGACTAAGGAATAGTATCCTCTCCAACATGATGGACCATCTATATGGGCGATGGGCTGATCACCTGTCACCATGGTTATCCATATCCATTTTAAATCAGAAGTGGCTGCAAGTTATGTTTACTTGTCGCTCTGCCTACCCCATTAGGGATATGGGCGTGATAATATGTATGTTTGAGCACTGGTGGTCTATTTGGTTGAGACCCCGCTTTCCGATCTAAGGTCGTGGGTTCAAATCCGGTCGTGTACCAATGGATTTTTCTGTGCGAAAAATTTATGGGCGCTATACCAGTAATCTCAAACGGTGAAGGAAAACATCGTGAGGAAACCCGCGGCTTAGTCAGCTCCGCACGTATTGACCATGTCCTTCCTGTGGACAAGGTCGACTAAGCTGAGAGGATGGAATAGGTGCTGGGGAAGCCTGCTCCATCTTAATTCGTCCCGGGCACTACAGCGTCCCGTCTGTGAAGGTAAAAGTTGCCTCCTGACGCTGTATAAATCATCTACTATAGATGGTAAAAGGCCTTAGTTTTTTTTATGTATGTATGTAAGAATATTATTTTTCTAGATATCGACATGACCGACCAAAAGAATATGAACATGGGCCTGGCATTCGTGAAGCAGTTCGCGTCCAACATATCGGAGACCACGGCGTCCATCCCAGCCCTGCGGCAGGCGCTGCTGAGGGGCGGGTTCGATGCCGTTTGCACGGAGGCATTCTTCTCTGACGTTGACGCTGGGTAAGAGATCCCACCCCCACAATAACATCGTCCTGTTCCTGACATAAAATAAAAATGAAATTTGCAATGTTAAGATTGCAATTCATTATCATCATCTTCCTGCCCTTATCCCACTCTATGTGGGGTCGACACATGATCCTTTGATCATGCTGTAAGAGTTTTGGCTAAGGTGTTTTATGACCGGCCGCCTGCCTGACGTCAACCCTCCTTGGGAATACTTGCTTATTGTATCTTATCATGTTGGAGGATACTATCCCTTAGTCGACTTTTACATGCTCGGGGAGAGAAGCAGCTGGACGCATTCGAAGTTTTTTCTTTACTCCTAGTCCAGCAGAGAAGTTATTTTCACTGAAGTGCAAACCCTATTTTAGTAAAATTATAGAGTAAACTACGCAGAAGGTACGAAGGCAGGCGTTGCTGTTCAGTGGGGGGTCTACCATCGATAAATCGTTGACGATACAGTTCGCGAGCACGATTTAAATTGCTATCTTCATGGCCTAAGCATAACATCATATCGATATCGTAATATTCCGAGTTAGAAAGCATCGTTATTTTGCAAAAAATGTTGGGAAAAAAACTCGAAACAGTTATAGGATATCGATTAGAAGATTTGAAATTGACAACATATTTTTTTTCCAACTTGAGGTTTTTTGAAGCCAGCACTTGAGATTCCCTGACATAACAGCTTACTAGGGTTGATAAAAATTTTGGCTTTGATAATCAATTATATTTTTACGGAGTATTTTGTAGAAGAAAGGCCTTTTACCATCTAGTAGATGATTTAAACAGCGTCAGGATGCAACTTTTACCTTCACAAACGGGACTGTAGTGCCCGGGACGAATTAAGCTAGAGTAGGCTTGCCCAGCACCTACTCCATCCTCTCAGCTTAGTCGGCCTTTGCCCATGAAAGACATGGTCAATACGTGCGGAGCTGACTAAGCCGCGGGTTTCCTCACGATGATGCATGTCATCATCTTCCAGGTACGCAGCAATCCTGCAAGTGCCGTGGATACTGCTGAGCGGGGTGGTCATGCAGCCGAACCTGGAGGTGTTGGTGGACGAGGTCCGCTCCGTGCCCGTCATCCCGCTGCTCTTCAACGACTTCACAGTGCCGATGAACTTCCTCCAGAGAGTCGCCAATGTGGCCTTCTATAACTTCATGCTCTTGAATGATTGGTAAGTACCCGCACCAATGCACTTTTTTTTTATTAACCTACATCGTCCCACTGCTGGGCAAAGGTCTCCGCCAAACATCTCTGTCCTTCGAGGTCTCCCACCATTCTCTTTCGAAGGAGTCGAGATCGTTCCGCCAACGCTTTAAGCACTTTTTAAACCGTGTAAATTTGGGGATCGTGGATCACGCGAGGCTCTAAAGGGGGGGAGGAAGTTCGAAAAAAATCACGAAATATCACAAAAGGGGGGATGAACCCGCGTCCCACTCCTGTGATATATCGTAATTTTTTCCTCCCCCCCTTTCGAGCCTCACGTGATTTTATGCACAGTGACGGATTAACCCTTAATCAAATTAAGCAATTGCCTAGGGCATCACGTCTGAGGGGGCACCAGAAGCACAAAAAAATCCGTCCTTAGGGCATCACGTCTCACTCCCACGTTACATCTCATCATCTTATTTTACAAAAAACTAATGTTTTTAGGCGGTAAAGGTTTAAAGACCGATTCTAGTTGATATACGGATAGGGGGCCCACAGGCATGGGTTGCTTAGGGCATCAAGTAGTCTTAATCCGTCACTGTTTATGCACGATCGTTTGTGAGGAGGTTTGTGCTTCAATCACGCCACAACGGCTGAACTGGTTTGAATGAAACTTGGAATATACATAATACGTGTGCTATAAAAGGCTTTTTTTCATCCCGGTACCACGCGAGCGAAGCTGCGGTTGGCATCTAGTTTATTTATATACTAGCAGCCGCCCGCGGTTTCGCTCGCGTGGTATCTAAACAAAAAGTGGCCTATATGTTAATCCAGTATATCATCATCATCATCATTTCCCTGCCCTTGTCCCACTTTATGTGGGGTCGGCACAACATGTAGTGGCAGAGAAAGTAGACGTGTTCCACGTTTCACTGAATGAATTTGCAAAGGCTACATTATTTATTTTATGTTATTGTAAGTAATTTGACATTAGTTGTATTTAATTTGACATTATTTTTTATTTAATTTGACATATTTTTTATTTTATTTAATTATAGATGAATTTATTATAATTATTTTTGAAAGCTACACTATTGCATTAGGTTAACCTGTAAAGATAGACTGTAAGTTTTAATGAATAAATAAATAAATAAAAAATGTATTTTTCTTCCATTTCCCTCTGTCAGAAGTCATCTCAACGCTCACTCCTTTCTTACGCATGTCATCTTTCACACAGTCCATCCATCTTTTCTTTGGCCTACCCTTTTTTTCTTTTTTTTCCTTAGTATATGTACTATGTATATTCCAAGTTTCATTCAAATCCGTCCAGCCGTTTAGACGTGATTGAAGCACAAACATCCAAACATCCTCACAAACTTTCGCATTTATAATGTAAGATGTTGTAAAATTTGTATGACTTCCGGCCAGGTGGACCCGTTCAGAGACAGAGGAGCGCTACGAGCGAATGTTCGCCCCCCTCGCCGCCGCCCGCCACCTCCCCCTCCCGCCCCTGCAAACCGCACTCAAAAATATCTCCATACTCTTCCTGAACTCGCATCCTTCCTTCGCGCCCGCGCAGGGTTTGCCACCTAACGTCATTGAGATCGGGGGATACCACATCACAGGGACTGCGCCACCATTGCCAAAGGTAAGTCCAGTAATAATAATAAATAAATATTTGTGGACATTTCACACAGCGCCATCTAGCCCCAAATTAAGCAATGTACTATGGGAACCAGGTGGCTGATACAATACTTATATCCTTTTTTTTTGTAAAAACATTTTTATAATACATAGTATTGAAACACCCAGACCCGGAAGAAATATTTGCAGAACATGCAAACATTTCTCCCGCAGCGGGAATCGAACCCGCGCCTCTTGCGTATCAGTCGCGCACTCGCCCGCCAAGCCACCGAGGTTGTCGATAGAATAGAACAGCTAATAAATCCGGACACTAAGACCTTCTACCATCTATAGTAGATGATTTATACAGCGTCAGGAGGCAACTTTTACCTTCACAAACGGGACGCTGTAGTGCCCGGGACGGATTAAGATGGAGTAGGCTTGCCCAGCACCTATTCCATCCTCTCAGCTTAGTCGGCCTTGTCCACAGGAAAGACATGGTCAATACGTGCGGGGCTGACTAAGCCGCGGGTTTCCTCACGATGTTTTCCTTAACTGTTTGAGAGTACTGGTATAGCGCACATAAATTTTTCGCACAGAAAAATCCATTGGTACACGACCGGGTTAAAACCCACGACCAGTGCAAAGGATATTCCTCAAAAGACGTTAAGAATTTTCAAACAAAACTCCATTCCTCAAGACATAGGTTAAGCATTTTCAATTTCCCTCACCCCCAGGACCTCCAAGAACACATGGACTCCTCGCCAGGAGTGGTCTACTTCAGCCTGGGCTCGGTCCTCAAGTCCTCGGCATTGCCCGCGGCCACCAAGCAGGCGCTGTTGAAGACGCTGGGGGAACTGCCCTACACCGTACTATGGAAATTCGAAGAGGAGTTGAAGGACTTGCCGAAGAATGTCCATATCCGGCCGTGGATGCCTCAAGCTTCTATATTAGGTATTTGACGGCCTCGGTGGCATGGCGGGCGATTGCTCGGCGGAGACGCAAGAGGTGCGGGTTCGATTCCCGCTGCGGGAGAAATGTTTGCATGATCTGTGAACATTTCTTCCGGGTCTGGGTGTTGTGGCATGGTACTCGTAGTTTCTGATACCCACGACACAGGGGATCCTAGTGTGGGGTCAGGACTATGTATGTGACTTTTGGGTGTTATTTATTATATTATGTATTACTAGCTGCCGCCCGCGGCTTCGCTCCCGTAGTACCCGGATGTTTGTGCCTCAATCACGCCTAAACGGCTGAACGGATTTGAATGAAACTTGGAAAATACATAGTACATGTACTGGATTAACATACAGGCTAATTTTTATCCGGGTACCACGCGAGCGAAGCAGCAGGTGGCAGCTAGTATATTATATATATTTTTCTCAACCTATTTCGTCCCACTGCTGGGCAAAGGTCTCCCCCAAACACTTCCAGACATCCCTATCCTCAGCCTTCTTCCACCATCCTCTTTGGAAGGCATCGAGTTCGTCCCGCCAACGCTTCCTTGGCCGACCCCAACGCCTTATACTTATTTACGATTTTTTTTTCATTTTTAGCCCATAAAAACGTGAAGGCGTTCATCACCCACGGCGGCTTGCTCAGTAACCTGGAGACTCTTCGCTACGGAGTCCCGCTGGTCTCCATCCCCGTGTTCGGCGACCAGCCTGCGAACGCGGCGCGGGCCGCGCGCGCCGGCTACGCGCTCAGGGTCAACTACGACACGAGCACCATGGCGGATGACCTCAGAGACGCGCTGAAGGAACTCCTGGGGAATGACAAGTGAGTAGCTTTGTTTTAGGAGAGTATTTTTGACGAGTAGCTTTGTTTTAGGAGAGTATTATTGACGAGTAGCTTTGTTTTAGGAGAGTATTTTTGACGAGCAGCTTTGTTTTAGGAGAGTATTATTGACGAGCAGCTTTGTTTTAGGAGAGTATTTTTGACGAGTAGCTTTGTTTTAGGAGAGTATTATTGACGAGTAGCTTTGTTTTAGGAGAGTATTTTTGACGAGCAGCTTTGTTTTAGGAGAGTATTATTGACGAGCAGCTTTGTTTTAGGAGAGTATTTTTGACGAGTAGCTTTGTTTTACCGAGAGTATTTTTGACGAGTAGCTTTGTTTTAGGAGAGTATTTTTGACGAGTAGCTTTGTTTTAGGAGAGTATTTTTGACGAGTAGCTTTGTTTTACAAGAGTATTTTTGACGAGTCGCTTTGTTTTACCGAGAGTATTTTTGACGAGTAGCTTTGTTTTACAAGAGTATTTTTGACAAGTAGCTATGTTTTAGGAGGGTATTTTTGACGAGTAGCTTTGTTTTAGGAGAGTATTATTGACGAGTAGCTTTGTTTTAGGAGAGTATTTTTGACGAGTAGCTTTGTTTTAGGAGGGTATTTTTGACGAGTAGCTTTGTTTTAGGAGAGTATTTTTGACGAGTAGCTTTGTTTTAGGAGAGTAAAGAGGACTGTATTTCTGAATCTTGGTGTTAGAAAAACCGATGAAGGGCGGGCTTATTATCTCTAAAACAAAATTTTTCAAAGAATTTCTCATACAAATCTCATAGTTAGATGTTTAAAAATCATCATCATCTCTCTGCCCTTATCCCAGTTAAGTGGGGTCGGCACAACATGTTTTCTTTTCCATTCCCCTCTATCATTCGAGGTAGCGGGGCTAGCGGGGCTGGCGGGGGGCGAAGTAGCGGGGCTGGCGGGGGCGAGGTAGCGGGGCTGGCGTGGGGCGAAGTAGCGGGGCTAGCGGGGGACGAAGTAGCGGGGCTGGCGGGGGGCGAGGTAGCAATACCAGGGATGTCCTCTACACTAGGCCAATAGGTATAGTGATATATCAAGTGGCGGTATACGTGAGAACTAACCTAGACTCATACGTAAGGCACGCCGACCTGCACACGCACCGCACGCGAAGCAGACACAAACTCGCGTTGTTACCGCGGACGCTTACTAAGTCATCGAAGCTTACGCATGTCATGGGTCCGGCGGTTTATAATAGACTCCCAGATCATATAACAAGCATCCAAAACCCTAACACCTTTAGAAGGAAACTAAAGACCTGGCTTGTCGAGCGGACTTTTTACACGTATGATGAGTTCATTGGCAGTACACTACTGAAGCCGTTTAACTAACTATGTAAATTTATGTAATTGCTATGTTGTTGTTTTTATGCTATGTATTTTGATTTTTGTTTTACCTACCTATATCTTTTGACTTATAATCTTTATATTATCAATAAATGACTATTATGACTATTATGACTATTATGACTATTAGAGAAAGTGGAGCACATTAAAATGTTTTAATTCGGCAGGTACTACAAACAGGCTAAGTATCTGTCGTCGTTGTTCAACAAGCGGCCAGTGCCGCCCGCCGACCTCATCCCGCACTACGTGGAACTGGCCATCGAAAGCAAAGGTAACATTTACAAGAAACACAAAAAACTAACGCCTTTTAGTAGATAAGTTCGTATGAGCGCACTGGTGGTCTATTTGGTAGTGACCCCGCCTTCCGATCCTAAGGACGTGGGTTCAAATCCGGTCGTGTACCAATGGGTTTTTCTTTGTGAAAAATTTATGTACGCTATACCAGTACTCTCAAACGGTGAAGGAAAACATCGTGAGGAAACCCGCGGCTTAGTCAGCTCCGCACGTATTGACCATGTCTTTCCTGTGGACAAGGCCGACTAAGCTGAGAGGATGGAATAGGTGCTGGGCAAGCCTACTCCATCTTAATTCGTCCCGGGCACTACAGCGTTCTGTCTGTGAAGGTTAAAGTTGCCTCCTGACGCTGTATAAATCATCTACTATAGATGGTAAAAGGATCGTAGGTATGAGCTAGTGGCTAACTCTTGTGACGTTCGGAGGGCACGTTAAACAGTCGGTCCCGGCTTCTAAGTCGTTAAGCCATGACGGAGACCTTTAGGCGGCCTAAAAACTCCGTCACTAGAGTTGGCCACTAGCTCATACGAACATACATACTTATTTCAACGATCAATCAAGAACGTCTAAACGAGCTACGCCTCGTTAAGTCACAATGCAACGGCTAGTAATAATGTATTTTTATTTCTCAGGTGCCTATCATCTCCGTTCAAAGGCTACCCTCTACGAATGGTACCAACGTTGGATGCTGGACATCTTGGGAGCATTACTTCTTATCCTGTACATAGTCTATAGAGTTATAAAGAAGATTATTAAAACCATAGCGGGCAAAGTCACGGGGAATAGCGCTGGCAAGAATAAGAAAAATAAAATGAAGAAAAATTAGTTTTGTTTATTGTAACATAATTTAATTAATAGAATATAAATAGAATTTGTCATAATACTCGTGTGATAATCTGATGTGAATTATAACTGTATTTATAATTATAACTAGCTGACCCGACAGACTTCGTCCTGTCAAAAAGATTTGTAATGTGGCAGTTTTTGTGCCTACGTTGTAATCATTTGTATGGGAAAAAGAAAAGGGCTATTTTTAGGGTTTTTCCAGCAATAATTCTAATTTTTCTCGCCGTAAAAACCATCCTTGAACTTCAACGAACATTTAAAAAAAAGATTTGGCCAAATTGGTCCAGGCGTTGTTGAGTTATGCGCTTACAAACACATTTTGCGATTCATTTTTATATTATAGAAGATTGTAACCTGTACCTGAGAGCACTGGTGGTCTAGTTGGTAGTGACCCCGCCTTCCGATCCTAAGGTCGTGGGTTCAAATCCGGTCGTGTACCGATGGATTTTTCTGTGTGAAAAATGTATGTGCGCTATACCAGTACTCTCAAACGATGAAGGAAAACATCGTGAAACCCGCGGCTAAGTTAGCTCCGCACGTATTGACCATGTCTTTCCTGTGGACAAGGCCGACTAAGCTGAGAGGACGGAATAGGTGCTGGGCAAGCCTACTCCATCTTAATTCGTCCCGGGCACTAACAGCGTCCCGTGTGTGAAGGTAAAAGTTGCCTCCTGACGCTGTGTAAATCATCTATGATGGTAAAAGGCCTTAGTTTAGTGTACCTGTACCATTTCCGGCTATTTGAGAATCTGTCTTTTTGAGAACAAAGGAATGCGTCCAGCTGCTTCTCTCCCCGAGCATGTCGTAAAAGTCGACTAAGGAATAGTATCCTCTCCAACTTGATGGACCTATAAGCGATGGGCTGATCACCTGTCACCATGGTTCACCATATCCATCTTGCGAGTCTTGGATCAGAAGTGGCTGCAAGTTTTCTTATGATTACTTGTGGTTCTGCCCACCCCGTTAGGGATACGGGCGTGATAATTATGTATGTATGTAAATTAATGAAATAGGGACATAGTCTTAAGATATTTTAAGTAAAGTAGGTAGGTATGTTATGTATTTTCATAATAAAAAGATACTTACATAAAGTAGTTTTATTTTTATACAGGTAATCCCATTACATTCCCAAGGATTTGCGTGCTAAATAAAGTGTCGATATACGCCTAAAATCTTAACACATTTAGATGAAATTTGGCAAGCAGATAGATTGCATCCCTGAGACATAGGCTACCTTTTTTCAAAAATACTCAGAGGGGGATGATATAAGGGATGGAAGTTTATATGGAGCAACAGCTAGTCACTCTCTGAGGCTGATTTCTCAAGATAAAACAAAAATTCAAAGTTATAATAAAACTATTTTATTGCTTCTCTAGTGCTAATACATATTAACTTGAGTATATATATAACGTGCATATAAGTACATTACTTTATAAAATGGTAACAATACAGGTACAAGAAAACTATTTCTAATATAGTAACACCCGCGGCTTAACTTCGGCAAATTCATAATCAAATCCGAACAGCAGATGGTGATGTGACGCACAATGTGGGGATTTTAATCCGGCCGTTTTCTCGTGGTCCTACTATTTTGTCCTACTAGTAGGACCACGAGGGAGACCAGTTTCTGTTCGTCATACTATGACATATCACCCCCCTTCGTATTTACAGTCACACAAACTTTCTGATGAATATTAGTAGGATGTATTTTTTTTAGAAAATATTAAAAATATTGTAACGCGGGAATAGAACCCGCACTTGAATCTAGTCGCTACAACAGAGCTACGTATTTGTTGAATAAATGCAAATATTCTGCTTTTCTTTCTTCATTCGCCAGTCGGTGGATTTCGACGTTATCTTCAGATATTAGCGCCTGAAACAAAACATTTTTAAACACGTGTTCTGTCCTGTATCTTAGGCCCGGCGCACATTATCAGCTCGACACGGCATGCTTATGGATAGGGTTACCATATCTCAGGATAGGGTTACCATATCTCAGGATTGGGTTACCATATCTCAGGATTTGTCCTGAGATCTCAGGATTTTTAGGCTCTTCTCAGGATTGCGGCCGGATTTTGGAAATCTCAGGATTTTTGGAATTTTCAATTTCAGGCCCAACAATTGAATGTTCAACGTATCACTATCTCAAAACAATCACGATGATCATACAGTAAGAAACCACACTTGACTATTTTTTTTGAGAAATATTACGAACAGCTAGCATTGTGCTTGCATTCGGCGCTAGATGGCGTTGTACTAAAATCTATAATAACTTGCCCTGTGTTCCGCTAGATGGCGCTGTACTAAATCCCAACTTACCAACGTATGTTCGTTAACAGCGGCGTACGAGGCGGTATTTTCGTTGGCAGTTCTTGCTGTTATATCGCTATGCGTCAGATCAAACGTCAGTAACGTCTCGTTGCGGAGCAATACGAACAGGCAGCAGTGGTTCACGCGCGACCAATGGATGGACTGTATTTCCAACTGAGAAATAATAAAGAAACTTACAACTATTACAAATATAATTTACAAAATACAAAAGAAACAGTCGGGCTATCTAAAGGCCGTTGCAAACGGTCTATAGATAGCTCACCTGATCCAGCTCATCAGACGGTGGAAGCGTGCCCAAGACAAGAAATAATTAACCATCAAACTTATACATCATCACGCCCGTATCGATAATGGGGTGGGCAGAGCCATAAGAAAACTTGCAGCCACTCCTGATTCAAAGTCCCATGATATGAACCATGGTGACAGGTGATCAGCCCATCGCCCTTATAGATGGTCCATCATGTTGAGAGGATCGCATCACAAAACTTCTGCACTTTTATTAAATCGAAAATCGGTTCAGTAGTTATTGAGTTTCCAAGGTACAAAAAACTATGTTAGCTACTGCAGAGCCCCCTGGTGGGCTATGGCCGTGAAACATATCTAAGAACCTTCTAAAATGACACTAATAAAATGCAAAAAATCGCATCGAAATGGGTTACGTAGTTTTTGAGGAAAATGATAACAGACAAACACACAAACATACAGACTCTTAGGCCAAACGCATATACCTTCTTGGATACGTTCCGTTGTGGATAAAAATAGTCGACTACATAACCTAAGTAAGTACTAAAGACGCCATATTGGATTCTTTGACATTTTATAAACCAATGTTTCCGTCATTTGCCAAAATCTGTAAAAAATGCTGCGCGATCGGTTTTTTTAAGTTCTTCCCATTCTCCCATTCTTCTGCTCACCTTACTCGAATTTCCGTCATTGCTTGTCGATTTCGCAACGCTACTAACGAATCTGCCCTTGTTGTCCGAATGGCACTTGTCTACAGTATTTAGAGGTGATAGAATATTTCTGAAAAAATAAACGAATATTGTCACCGCTGGTCTAGTGGCACCGCTTGCAAGGTTGTGGATTCTAATCCGGCCGTACAATGGTATTTTCTGTTCGAAATTTTTATGTACTCTCACATGGTGAAGGAAAACATCGTGAGGATACCGATACGTCGGCGTCGTAGTAACTAAAAGGTTTTGAAAATGGTGACAAGTGCACGAAATGGGCCTCTTTTAGCCGCACATTAATCATTTCATCATATTGGTTCAATAGAAATAGTAGGACATGTGTTATGTAGGTTAGCCCCAGAATACTCAAACGCGACTCAGAGTTGAGCACGTTCAACTTACGGGGGTAAGTGTACCTATATGTATTTTCTTCTCTCTTTTTGTCCTATGCTGTCATTTAATTTTTCATTTCTGTATTTTTTATGTGTAGGTACCTACCTATGTATGTTGCCTATAAATTATTTTCTTTCTTTCTTCTATTAACTAGGTCCAGATTTAGTTGAACCCCCGTGTCTCTAACGTCCAGTGTAAGTAGACCTCTACTAATATACAATATTAAAATAACAATGTGTCTACTATTATTTGTCGATACAAACCTACAGTCCAGTCTAAGCAGAACTCTACTGTCAAGCAACGAACATAGACTGACGGTTCCACTGTCACTGGCCGCCAGGAAGTAAGGAATCCCTTCTGACGATACATCTAAACTTGTTATTGAAGATGTGTCAACTGAAAAGAAAATAAGAATACAGTACAAGTTCAATATTTGGACGTGGACACTGAAATAAATGATAAATATTACTTACTGGCAACACTAAACCTATCCATCCTCACAACGCCAAGGCATCTTCTACAGCATATAACTTCACCGCAGTTTTTAGCCACTAAAAAACTGTTTACATTATTTATACAAACAATTTTCAAGTCGTTACACAGAATTCCATTCTCCCAACTTTTCGGCAAATTCGTCTCCACTGGCAATACGTTTTTCCTCAAGCTGGCAGCACTGAACGGCCTGTCACTGTCAAACTCAAATTTCGAAGCTGTCTTTGGGCGGGAATCCCCTTTTTTGAACAGGTTTTTTTCTTGTTTTCGTTGCGAAATTCGTCGTTTTGCAGAGTTTAAATTGAAATTCGTGTTTTCTTTTATTACAGTGTCAATGTGCTCGGCTATACTGATACTTTGTTGTTTTTCGAGTTTAATTTTGGACCAGAATGCTTTTCCGATGTCTTTGCTCGCTTTTTTCTCATGAATTATGGCCCATATCGTCAAGATTCCTATTCTTTGTAAGGAGACAATCTGAAAAATAAATTGTTGATGATTTTCAAAATGATATAAACTTACAGACAGATGTTAAAACTTTCAAAATTAGCCTACTAACTTATTCCAGCACATTCACTATGTATAAGTATTCAGGGTTTCATTCGGAACCGTTCAACTTTTACTCCGTGAATAAGAAAAATTAGCCACATAATCATTGCATACTTTCTTAAGATCTTGTTTTATCGATGTGAGCCTTCAGCAAAACGAAGCTCAATGAAGCTCCCTACAAGTAACATTAGTAGGCCTAAATTAGGCTTAGTAATAAGTAGATAAATAGTTAAATACCAAGTAGAGAAGTAGACGTCCTTATGAACCTACTTTAGACCTAACATACCCCAATTTACATACTAGCAATGAATAAATCTATGAATGTGTACCTGGCTAGTCATCAACTCAAGTCCAACGATACAGTCTGAGGAGTCAGTCCCACTCATGTTGAACGCGCTGTTCGTGTAGGCGCAGGATTGTAACGCAAACGGAATGCAAGGCTGAGGGAACGAACACAGAAATAGGACTAAGGCTATGTACTCTAGTTACACCCGTGGTTTTACGAGTTTTCTATACTCATCAGCTTTTTATAAAGATTTAAGCGGATTAGTACTAGTTATTAAACATCTACATACATACATATTATCACGCCCGTATCCCTAATGGGGTGGGCAGAGCCACAAGTAAACATAAGAAAACTTGCAGCCACTTCTGATTTAAAGTACTAAGATGGATATGGTGAACCATGGTAACAGGTTATCAGCCCATCGCCCATATAGATGGTCCATCAAGTTGGAGAGAATACTAGGTACTCCTTAGTCGACTTTTACGACATGCTCGGAGACAGAAGCAGCTGGACGCATTCTATGTTTTTTTGTTTACTCCCAGTCCAGCAGAGAAATATCTAATACCCGAGGGTATTAGCAGGTAACACCCGACGGTATGGTAATAGAATTAAAAGAATATTAAAACTAACAATAACATTATCTCTGTCAGCGGTGCCATATCTCGATTTATTCATTATCTGATGCTTGTAACAGATCTTGGGTCCAGCAGAACTGTACACAATCGCTAACTGGGAATAAAATAATAGCCAACAGTCACACACATCGTCCTGAGACTACTACTAAGGCCTTTAACCATCTATAGTAGATGATTTATACAGCGTCAGAAATCAACTTTTTGCCTTCACAAACGGGACGCTGTAGTGCCCGGGACGAATTAAGATGGAGCAGGCTTACCCAGCACTTTTGCAGCATTTGCTACGATCCTGACATACTTCTTTCGCTTAATTCACTCTCATTACATTCTTGATACATGCTCGTCGGTTTAGGGTACTCTTGACCTGGCCCTTTTCCAAAACGTCGCCGATTTGGTCCAGGTACGTACGCCTAGGTCTTCTCCTTCCAACGGTCTTAAATCTACGTTGAATTTACGCTTGGCCCCTTATTCTCTATGTCCAAACGAAACGTACAGCGGTCATACGCGGTCAAGTTTGTGGAAACACCGACCATGTAATCTATGACAATTTTGTATTGCAAAAACGCGACACGGCACGTCGACAAACAAATTACGAGCTGTCAAGTTTCGTTTGATCATAGCGAATAAAGTTCCTGTTCGTAACGCGACCAAACACAATCAAACTCACAGCACCAAATTCAGAGTCAATTTATATAACACTAGCTGTCGCCCGCGGTTTTGTTCGCCTGGTATCCGGACAAAAAATAGCCTATAAGTTATTCCAGCACACATACTATGTATTTCCAAGTTTTATTCAAATCCGTTCAGCCGTTACGGCGTAATTGAGGCACAAGCATACATCGTCACATCCACACATCCTCACAAACTTTCGCATTTATAATATTAGTAAGATTATCGATTCAAAACGATTTCATAACTACAATCTACTAATACAACTTTACGGTTGCCAATTTGACTTATCGCCTTACGAAGTTGTAAAAATGTATGAGACTGACATAAGTGATCTCAATGTCAACTTGACATATGACAGCGTAAAAAAAATCAATGATACCAAATAAATTTATTATATAAGCATACCTGCTTAAAGCCAACTCGGCTATTCCTCAAATTCCATTCACGATCCTTCTCAATTTGCGTGAGCTTTTCTTCGACTTCCACCAAATCGGGAGAATTCCCCGGACTGGCAACACTGTCCCGCCACGAGGGCTCTTCAGTGAGGTCCCAAAGGTGTATCGACCTGGAAACCATTAGGTATCATCAATTCGAATAATAAACGATGTGTCAGTTTCCTAGCCATGTTATATTACAAAAATTACTTTATTTTATGAGAGTATTCAAAGACTTACCCATCATCCAAAGCCGCTACGAAAACTCCATCAGTGTTACCCATAAATCTCCCCAGCGAAATATCATCAATAGCAAGCAAAATTTTAATTGGCTCTCTGGCAACACTCAAGTCCCACAGACAAACCAAACTTTTCTTACCATCGACAACTTTAATTTTTTTATGTACAGTCATGATTAGATTACTTTTAGTTTCAGAGAAAATTACTTTGGATATTCTTGTGCTCTTCAAAAATGAGTATTTTGGGTTTTCTATTGATTTAGGAGAAATCGTCACGTAGCCTTTACTGAACGGTAGTTTTCCCGACTTTACCAGATTCAAATCTTTCCCGCCAGCGTTTTTACTCAATATACTGCTAACTTTGCTTTCAACCCTTTTTAAAAACTTGCTCAGACGCGTTGCGCTGTAATCGTTACTTTTTAATTTCGATTTGTACGTTTCGTATGGCAACATTTCGTCTCCGCCGACGCCATCTTTTTGTTCGAAGTAAATCCTCAGTGGATTCTCTTTATAACTTTCATCCGTTTTTATCATATTATCAGAAGAACCATCGTACTTTTCTTTTACCAAAAACGTGAATTTAGTTAGATAATCTTCAGTGTGTCTACTATATTTTCTCGCTAAACCATTTTTATTTTCATAAACGTCGCTTTTGGAAAACTCTACCGGACATTGCGTCCATTTTTGTGTGAATGACACTTCGTCTGTTTGGACTTCCTCAGTGATGCCATCATCAAAAGTTTGCGCCCCACTTTGGGTATAGTTTCTTCTGCCAAATGTTGCCATATACAAATCATAGGAAATCGGCTGCATTTCGTAAAGAGAGTACGTCATTTCGTGGAGAGATATCATACTGAGCAGATCATTAGCTCTCTGCTTTAGTCGTTCGTTGATTGTTCTTTTTATTTTGTTCTGTTTTGACTTATTGAAGTCTATAAACAAAGGCCTGTAATTGGAAAACAAAATGCTTTTAAGCTTATGCTTTATGCATTAAAAGAGTTAGAGACGACTTGTAATCCTGTCACTACAATTCAATCACCAAATATAACAATCACAAGAACATCACAGTAGTACCACAAATATTTTGCGCCTCGGCAAATTTCGTACTTTGTATGAAAACCTTACTTAATTTTCCGGACAATTAACATAATAACTAAAGAAAGCAAGTAATTTCGTATGAGCTAGTGGCCAGCTCTTGTGACGGAGTTTTAGGCCGCCTAAAGGCCACCGTCATGGCTTAACGACTTAAAAGCCGGGACCGACTATTTAACGTAATAACTGAACATGAAAATTACTGAGGCGCACAATATTTGTGGTACGTATCACCACACCGGTATCCCTGATGCGGTGGGCAAAGCCACAAGTAATCATAAGAAAACTTGCAGCCACTTCTGATTTAAAGTACTAAGATGGATATGGTGAACCATGGTGACAGGTGATCAGCCCATCGCCCTTATAAATACCTGTCCAAAATATCAATAGCACGCATAGAGTTGCTTGAGCTGGTCATATCCTGGAAACCCTCATCCAACGACTTCTTAGATTCTTCTACAGACTTCTTGTCTTCTAGAGGTGACTTCTCAGCGTCTTCTAGAATGAAGGCCATGACCTCGGGCTTGGTTTTAGCTGAGCGCTGCTCACGGAGGTCGAAATTACCTGAACAATCGAATATTGTACTGAAATATGTATTGAAGACCTCGGTGGCGCGGCGGGGGAGTGCTCGGCTACGACACAAGAGGTATGGGTTCGATTCCCGCTACGGGAGAAATGTTTGTATATTCTGCAAATATTTCTTTCGAGTCTGTTGTAGTATATAAGTAATCTATCAGCCAGCTGGTGCCCATAGTACAAGCATTGCTTAGTTTGGGGCTAGATAACGCTGTGTGAAATGCCCACAAATATTTATTTTATTTATTATTTATTTACTCCACCGGTCGTTACGTTAAACGTCTTTACCCAGTGTAGACGAAATACAGCTTAAGAAGCATTGTAATAAAAAAAAATTACAAACCCGAATCAAGCATCCTCTCTTCATCCTTTTCCTTCAAACTGCTCATAGTTGAAAGTTCATTTGACTCGCTTTCCTCAGCGCGTTCGCTCTTGCTCAGCTCACTTTCGTTTACGCTCACTTCACTTTCATTTACGCTCGCTTCGCTTTCTTTTATGCTCGCTTCGCTTTCACTATGATACGAATCAAAGTCAGATTCGTAACTTTCAAAGTCATCTTCGTAACTGACTTCTTCGTCGGATATTTCTTTTTTAGGCTGAAATAAGGAAAAAATTATTAACTAGCAACAGTCCAATTAGTAGGTGACACTCGAATTATATAACAACGAAAATGCTCCATAAAAGTCACTGAGTCGATAAAGTATCAAAAAATATTTTGGCAACCTCGCCCATATACATGACCAACTAAGCAAAAAAAATTCTATACCAAATTGAAAAATAAAAACCACACTTGATTTCACAATCGAAAAATAAAAACTTTCTTGGGAATGTACGAACAAAGCCCTCATTCGACACATTAGTAAAACTTTTTTTTCACCCTCTTACGAACTCAATCTATACTAATATTAATATTATAAAGCTGCAGAGTTTGTTTGTTTGTTTGTTTGTTTGTTTGAACGCGCTAATCTCTGGAACTACTGGTCCGATTTGAATGATTCTTTCAGTGTTGGGTAGTCCATTTATCGAGGAAGGCTATAAGCTATGTTTTATTTTTTTCAAAATTAGGGATCCGCAACAAAATTGCTATTTTGTAACACAAGGTGTAAAATCGAAAACCTATTTTTGCGTGCGCTGCAAAAACTATTGACAATAGAACAAAATGATGTACTACGGGTTTGTAGACCCCATTAAGACCTACAAAAAAATCCGCGAGAACATATATCTAGCTATCATGGTTTAATCACAATAATCGATTTTGTGTTCAAAATAATTATTAAATCGTCTGAAGAAAAAAAACTACGTTAAATATGTATCGTAATATTAATCTTTATCGAAATTAAGCATTATGTTATCAAGAGTATTTATGTAGAAGTAAAATACTTTTTGTTTCATCTCAATCGGATATTTCGTTTAAAAGTTATCACGTGTGTAAGATGTTAAGAGTTGGTACCTATTAATGAGTTATGGGCCATAGAGTTTTTTATCAACACAAAATCCTGTAATAATCTTTTTGAAATATATTTGTTGATGATTGTAAGTATAAGATCTTTGAAGAGTATAATAAATACATTTCTAAAATAACTCTGCTAAGGAAATCCACGCGCGCTTGATGCAAGCAAGACGAGACGCTGGCGGCGCGGCGGCGGGCGAGACGAGGAAGCCGCGCTTGCTGGCCGCCTGTGAGAAAAACGCGGGTGAAACCGCGGAGCACAGCTAGTATCTTTATAACCCCTTCACCGATTACTTAGAGCTCATAAAGAAATCTTCATAACACAATCTATAATTGACTTACCAAGTTTCATACAGATTGGATTAACGGTTCGAAAGTTATGTTCTGACAAACATATCCACAAAAATACATAAACTTACCAAGGACTTCGGTTTTTCTTCATCTAAATCTACGTAAAATGCTTTAGGCTTTGCCGCTAATTTCTTAGACAGATTGCGCATTTCGGCGTTTACATCAACGTTATCAGGAGTTAAAATCTTTACTTCAGCTTCGTCAAGAGTCCTTGTTTTAGTACGCGGTCTCTCTAATTTTTCTTTCTTTTCCATGTTAGCCGCCTCCTTGGACCTCGTTCCTCCATTGCCAACCTCTTTGACTTTCGCTTCTTTAGACCTCCTCGAATCTGCACCAACCTCTTTGGTTTTTGAATTTTTTTTATTCAGGATCGCATTCGAAACTCGTTCCGGTCCAACATCATTCAAATCCAACTTTCTTTTTACAACTGGGGAGTTCACAGTTACGTTTGTGAAGAGTTCCTTCTTTTTTGTTTCTTTTTTATTGGTGGTAGAATGTGTAGACTTTGTGTCGCTTCTGGCAGAATAGAGTATTTTAGGTTCTAGTTTTTGCGGTGTTCTTTCCGACGTTCTGCTTACTTGGCTAACAGACGACGCAGAGGACTTCAGCAAGCCTTTCATGGGAGATACATTGCTTGCGGCAGAAACACCTGGAACTTTTTTAGGTGCCTTCCCGCCAACGGTTTTCTTTTGCGCGTAAATATCACTAGCGCTTGGAGTCGAAATGGTGTAAACGCTTTTCTTAAGTTTTTCGTCTTGAGTTTTCGAATCGCCTTTTTTCTCTTTTCTAATTTTTGTCTCGCTGGATTTTCTCAGAGTCTGCATAGTAATAAATTGTCTGAAATAAATAACGTATTTTAATAAAGCTAGTGAGACACCGTAAGCACTTTTTCAGTAAAGAATTTCATGAATAATAAATGAAGCAAAGCAATTATTTATTACCTTGACACAGTTCCGCACTTTTTCTTTAGAACACTTTTCACTTGAAATAATATAAATACGAATGAGTCTTATACTCTCTTCAGTACAAATTGATCTCTTATGAACAAGATTTCTCTTAGATCCAGTCATAAACTTATATAAATCGAGCCGTAATCCTTGGCTCTTTCTTTTAGATATTTGTCACATTTTGCATGACATAAGTTGTACACAACTTACTCGTTTCCATGGTAATGGAAACTTCAAACATATAGCGTGCATTGAACTTTCGATTTTATCGTCATTGAAATAGAGCTGAAAATTACAGAAACAGTGGTTTGACCTATAAAAAACTACTTTGCCATAAAATAAAACCTCATTGGTCTGGTGTCTAATTCACTAGATGGCGTGAGTTAATGTCGACCACCAAATATCAAATTATAATAAAACAACTTTTTCTTTTAACAAACACAATAAGTGGAAAATGCGAAACTTTTTTATTATAAAATAATTTTCGTTTTTTTACCTACCTAAGTAGTTCTGAACTGTTTTCCATCTGTAGGCAATCTGAGATACCAAGATAATACGTAGTTCTATCTGTATGTAATATAAACAATATTTTTTCATAATCTACCTACCTACAGCCTTTTATGTTCTAGTCTAGCCTAAGACTCTTGAGAAAACTATTAATATTCTGATCAAGTCAATAATTAAAGACAGTATTGTAACTAAACTTTAATTATTTAAATAAATATGTACTAATAAGCTGAGGATTTGTTTAACAAAATAGTAATACAAAATAATAAAAATAAAACCACAATTGATGTCATCAGACAGAGGAAATGTACTTCTTGATGTTATCACTTAAACATGATAAATAATACAACAAATACACAATACGGGCGAACATTTTCAATAAATAAAGAGCATACACATGTCGTGCATAGCGATATCTAGTGCTCTAAAGTGCTTAATTTACATTCTTCAAAGCCCACTTCAGCCGGCCACATACATATCTTACTGGTAACTTTGACCGACAGAAATTGAACTCTATTTACAAACCAGCAATGATAGTAGCCGGGTCTTCCACACCTTCCTTGATCTTCTTCAGGAAGAGCACGGCTTCACGGCCATCAATGAGTCTGTGGTCGTAAGTCAGCGCTATGTACATCATAGGCCTGATCACGACCTGGCCGTTCAAAGCGATGGGCCGCTCGAAGATACCATGCATACCCAGAATAGCAGACTGAGGCGGGTTGATGATTGGTGTACCCATCAGAGATCCAAACACACCACCGTTGCTGATGGTGAAAGTTCCTCCGTCCATCTCTTCAATCGTCAGCTTTCCTTGCCTGGCCTTCTCAGCTAGGCCAGCTACCATCAGCTCGATGTCAGAGTAGGTCATAGTTTGGACATTTCTGATGACAGGAACGACCAGGCCTTTAGGAGTGGCTACAGCAACGGAGATGTCCACATAGTCTCGGTATAGAATATCGTTGCCGTCAATAACTGCGTTGCAGACAGGTTGGTCTACCAGCGCACTGGCCGCAGCCTTCACGAACGGAGACATCAGACCAAGCTTAACCCCATGTTTCTTGGTGAACTTCTCTAAATGCTTCTTCCGGAACGCCATGATATGCGACATGTCGACTTCGTTGAAGGTCGTCAGCATCGCGTTGGTGTCCTGAGCGTCCTTAAGTCGCTGGGCGATGCGGAGTCGCATTCTGTTCATCTTGACGCGTTGTTCGGTGCGGGTGCCAGCGATTTCCTTGCTGTAGTCCGCTGGGGGGACTTTCACGGTAGCAGTTTCGATCGCTTGCGCGTGGCGGATGGCCGCTACGGGGATGGAGGAGATGGGCGCGGCAGGGGGTGGGGAAGCAGGGGCCGCTCGGGGAGGCGGGGTAGGGGCTTGGGGAGGGGGCGGAGAAGGAGTGGCGGCCGCCGGCGGTGGCGGCGGAGGTGGCGGAGGCGCAGCCGCCTGAGGGGCTTCCGGCGCCGGCGCGGCCGCGGCAGCCTTCTTCGGCGCTTCCCCAGTCAGCTCCAACTTGAACAGCTTCTGTCCAGCTTTTACAGTATCTCCGTCGCTCACGTAGATCTCCTTTATGATTCCATGAGCTGGAGCCATGACGGGAATCGCTGTTTTGTCTGTCTCAATCTCGCAGATGACCTCATCGGCGGCCACGGCGTCGCCAACCTTTTTGTCGAGTTTCACGTCACCTTCAGAGACAGAGTCAGGGAAGTTGGGAGTCATCACATCTTGGACTTCGAGGAGAGGGCTGGTGAAGTGGATAGAAGCGATTTGGTTGTTAGCGGCGACGAGGACCCTGGTTTGTCTAGCTGCGGCTTGGCTCAGGGCTCCGTAGACCTTGGGCACCTCGGTAGACTTGAAACGGAGGGCCTGCCCCTGCCTCCGATATAATGTTTGTATGTGCTTTGAGCACCGTCGTAACATCTTGCTTTTTGGTGGAGATACAATTTACCCTGGAAAGAAAGAAATAATAATCTTAAGGTTTTAAAAAAATAAAAGTATTTTCTCAAATAAAACAAAGTAAATACAACATATGATTGTCACCCGCTCTTGTCCTACTTAAGTGGGGTCGGCACAACATGTTTTCTTCTTCCATTCCTCTATCAGCCACTCACACATTCCATTCATCACTTCCTTGGTCTAGCTCTACCTGCATATAAAATACAACTGCAAACTTATATACTTTAAACACATATATATTTTAAGCAAATACACTTTATCCTCGAAATTTGTTTCCTAGAGCAATATTAATATGACCTTGCTGATAGTGAGTCTCAGAGCGAATTTTATTCTGAATACTATATCTTCACAAGACAATAGAAATTATGAACAATGAACTGAATCAAAACATTAGTTGTTAGTAATTATACCTACTCATATATTAAAACAATTTGGTTCTCATAGTACAAGCTTTGCTTAGTTTGGGGCTAGATGGCGCTGTATGAAATGTAAAAAAAAGGTACAATAAAAATGTATTGAGAGCACTGATGGTCTAGTCAAGCGATCCAATTCCATCTTCCGATCCTAAGGTTGTGGGTTCAAATCCAGCAGCGCAACAATGGATTTTATTGTTTATAAATTGATGTTCACTCTCAAACAGTGAAAGAAAATAGTTAGGAAACCAGCATGACATAGAACCTAGGAAATTTGAAAACATGTGCAAGGTGGAAATTACCCGTTGAGGCACTTTAAATCCTTTCACCACACTGGTTCAAAAAACTAGTAACATGACTAGTGGTGGTAGTAAAAATATGGGTAAGCATAATATTGAATCTTGAGTTGCTAAGGACATTTATAGCTGTTGGATTTTTGTAATGAACAAATAAACTAAAAAGGTAAGCCAAAAACTTTAAACTATTGTAATATACTTATCACCCAGCTGAATAGGTATTTTATCAGGAGAGCAGTAGAGTAGTTAAACAACTCTGCATCATTCTTATCATATGGATAATATTTTAAATATAAATAAATCTTATCAGTTATCATTTTATGAATCAGATGAAACAATTTGCTTGCTGAAAAATCTGACTATCTGACTTACACCACTTTACATTTATGATGATGAGATGTGTAAGTAAACTCTTTTTTTAAATATTCAAACTATAATACAGTTAAATTATTAAAAATAGAATGTAAGTTTGGTGACATTTCTATCACACTGACAGAGAAGCAGAAGGGTCAATGGAAGCTGGATAGATTATATCAGTAGCAAAAAAATACAGGTAAAACAGTAAAAATTCGCAAATAAGAACAAGTGTTAGTGAAAATATGTTAGAAACAAATCCAATTAGGGCGTCAATTGGCCGGCTAGTGCAAGAAGTTGTGCAGAATGATTTCAAGGTTAGCTCCACGATAGCCACTCGGAAAACATAAATAATGATAAAATACCACACCCCTTACCTTTGGGAGGTAAACAGCCGCTATCAGCGAAGAGAGACCGATTCACAGACAAAAAATGTTACATAAGTGTGCAAGATCTCATGACATTCGAAGCACAGTGTTATTAACGAAGTTATTTATGAAGCGTTAAGATGCATAGCTCATGTATGCGGAGCCTTGGGTGATTAGAACTGATACTTCACTTATATTTGACGCCGCTTTATTGTGTTTTCCGATGGTGAGGTCGTGAGCCCTACATTTATTTCGATCGGTCCGCCTTTCGCCAAATTCGATTCGAGTTGGCTACGAAGAAAATCTGTCAAAAATCTTCACCTGACTGGATGTGGATTTCACGCTATTTATAGCATGAGAAGAATTTTGCAGCTTTTTAACCCGAGAGTGACAGAGACAACTAGTATTTTATCATGCTAAAAATATTTAGTACTAGTAGTTACACGGAACGTAAATACGTTTCATTTCACTCAAATGTTGAGTACAGAAGTTTTAAGTTGTAATGGATTATTGAAAGACCTTGGAGAACAATTTCTTTACTCAGATTTGATCTGAGCTAATTTAGATGCCACGGTCACCATTATGTTGCCGGCAAGGCGTTTATTTAAATACACCTTTAATACACTAATAATCCCACAAACAGCAAATCAAGTGGAAATCTCAACCAATCCAATAGTTTTTTGTAGGTAACAATAATAAAGTAATGATGAGGTGTGGGGGTAAACGGTAATGTTACAATGTTTATATTTTAAGAATTAAAAAAATCTATTTCTATTATGACTTGTTATTTATATTTCTCTTTCCTATAAATAAATTATAGCTTGATAAATGAAGTCGTAAATTCTTACAGTAACTAACGCTATCTATTGGTGAGTAGCTAGATCTCTTTTAAACATGTCTAAATTCCTAATTTGTACGTAGTGAAACCATTCAAACTAATTATTATAAAATGCGAAAGTAACCGTCTGTCTATTATCTTTTCACGCCTAAACTGCCAAACCAGATTTTAATGAAATTTGGCAAGGAGATAGATTAAATCCCGGGACAGGACATAGGCTACTTTTTATACTGCAAAACGATCCCAAAATGGAAAAAATGTAAAAGGAGGGTCGTGGGTAGGGCCTCTAGCTGGACCGACTTCATGATTTGTGATATAATAATAATAATAAGTCACATACATAGTCCTGACCCCACACTAGGATTCCCTGTGTCGTGAGTATCAGAAACTACGAGTACCATGCCACAACACCCAGACCCGGAAGAAATACTTACAGAACATGCAAACATTTCTTCCGCAGCGGGAATCGAACCCGCGTCTCAGCCGAGCAATCGCCCGCGTCTCAGCCGAGCAATCGCCCGCCACGCCACCGAGGCTGTCATATGTTGGATCGAATAGCAGAACAACTACCTAATAAAACCTTTGATGCATTAATAATTCTAAGGTGGTACCTACGAAGTACGCGGGGTCTAGTAGAGAAATAAATTCAATAGAGATAGGTATGTGGGCGTTTATAAACGGAATTGATTTTCTGTTCTGAGCTGGGGCTAATATAAAAACATACTTTTAAAACAAACAAACACACACATATTATCCCGTATCTCTCATGGGGTGGGCAGAGCCACAAGCAATCATAAGAAAACTTGCAGCCACTCCAGTCTCGAAGGCGACATGATGACAGGTGATTTTTTTGACAAAAGAAGAAATAAAACAACAATTTTAAAATAAATTATTTTATTAATTCCTCACTCGATTACATTCATACATACGAAATTATTACTCAGTAATTATTATTATTAGCAATTTCAAATCACAGAATTAAGACATTTATAGAGGATTAAATAAAATCATGCAAACGGCTAAACCAATTTGAATGATACTTGGGTAGGACAGATACAGATAGCTCGCGCACGTAAGATGTACAATACATACATATTGCCACGCCCATATGACTAATGGGGTAGGTAGAGTCACAAATAATCATAAGAAAACTCGCAGCCACTCCTGATTCAAAGTCCCAAGATGTGAACCATGGTGACAGGTGATCAGATTTACGCGTGCAACTTTTATAAGGTGACTGGTGGTCTAGTGGTAGTGACCTACCGATCCTAAGATGGTGGGTTTAAATCCGGTCGTGTACCAATGGATTTTTCTGTGCGAAAAATTTATGTGCGCTATACCAGTACACTCAAACGGTGAAGGGAAACATCGTGAGGAACCGCGGCTTAGTCAGCTGCGCGCGTATTGACCATGTGTTTCCTGTGGACAAGGCCGACTAAGCTGAGAGGATGGAATAGGTGCTGGGCAAGCCTACTCCATCTTAATTCGTCCCGGGCACTACATCGTCCCGTTTGTGAAGGTAAAATGTTGCCTCCTGGCGCTGTATAAATCATCTAAGTACTATAGATGGTAAAAGGCATTATTATTTGGCAGAAGCTGTAGTTTAAACGGCTGGACTGGTTGATAAATGAAATATCGTTAGGTTGGATTAGTTCTGGATAACGGGAGTGTCTTAAGGTCAGAGGCGCGGGTTCGATTCCCGCTGCGGGAGAAATGTTTGTACGTTCTGCAAATATTTATTCCGGGTCTGAGTTTTGTAGTATTATGTATTTATAAAAAAAAATGTATATAAGTATTGTATCAGCCATCTGGTTCCCATAGTACAAGCTTTGCTTAGTTTGGGGCTAGATGGCGCTGTGTGAAATGTCCACAATATATTTATATAGGTACAACCTATGACACTTTTTTGACGTTAAGTGTAAAAATACAATGGCGGATTTAAGAAGTCATTTTCAATAACTATGACTTACGACTAGAGTGGTACAAATTTCTCATCATTTGTCAAAAAATCTAATAAAGCTTTACCTCAATTCTTGTACTTGTAAATACATGTTTTCTACAAATACTTATGCATCTTCATCATTCCCGCTATCATTGGAAACCTCCCCGTCTCCATTGAAGACCTCTTCATTTTCATTATTCAGAAACCTTGCATTATTTACTTGCAACACTGACGCCATAGCTAACCCCGCGCCAAAACTATACTCTATGGGCCGTAGACTCTCGTCTACATTGTCTATGGGCTTAGAGCTCTCGTCTACATTGTCTCTGGGCCTCGCTCGACTCGGGTGGTTCTTTTTTCGAACCGCCCTATGTCGTCTAATATCATATAACAGCGCCCTCTGGTTTTTATAATACTCAACATCGCTCTCTGAAGATTCCGATATTTCCAAGTCTTTTTTAGTGAATTTTAATTTGATTTCTTTCGAGTTTACAGCTTGGTTCACGTTCTTATTCGATGCTTCAAAGTCGCTTATTGACATATCGCTGTCGAATTGTAGCTTAGATTTAGTTTTGCGCCATCTATTGATAAAAATATCCTTATTCAAACTGGTTAGAGTAAATAGTTTACTTTTAACGCTGCTCAGCTGAGCATTAGCTTCATATAAATCACCTTTTATATCACTTTCTTTATCATATTCTTTTGTTATCAATCCATATTTCATCGATTTACGCTTTTTAGATTCTATTTTGTGTCGTCTGACCTTTTTTTTCTTATCCTCTTTTTTTATTTTACTGATATACCCCTTCCTCACAATGTATTCATCAAAATTTATTTGTCGTGGAAATTCAGGGATGTTTTTCAGTTCCGGCATAGTTTTCACCAACGCCTGTCTTTCTCTTTCCCTCATTAGGTCTTCTCGCTTCCCCAATTTGCGCTTCAGCTCGGTGAGGACAATCTTAGAAGTCTCCTTCTCTTTCTTACCAGGAGCTGTGTTTAAATCCTGCGGGGGTACAAACAAATCATCATCTTCCGTCTTAACGAAATAGAAAACTTCATCCTTTGCCTCTGGTTCTTTATCTTCGATGACCGTGAAGGCTGAGTTTTCAACGACCTCATCATCTTCCTTCGTCACGTTTTCAGTGAGCTTCCCTTTCAGTTTCTTCAGCCTAAGTTGTGAATTTTGCACGGTCGTCAAACACTTAGTGATACTGTCTATTAAACCATCTACATCTCTACTTAGAACGTCCAGTTCGATCTCCTGACTGTTTGTAGCGTACGAATCTAGTAACATATCTAGGCCATTGCTTTTGTTCAATGCCAGTTTCAGTTCTAGGCATACTCTAGCTATGCCAGTATGTACTTCGGAGTAAACCCAGCTGCTTCTGACAGCAGCGCCTAGCCTCTTACTGTCACTATCGTCTTTATTTCCTGCGTTTTTGAGTAGCCTGTACATCCTTTCTAAGGATTCGAAGTTAGTTTTGAATTCCTCTAAGAGATGGCGTATCAGTGTTGTGTGCAACCAGTACAGCCTTTCGTTGTGGTTTCGATACAGCCTCTGGATGTTAGGGGTGGGGATGTAGTGGGCCATTGCGATGTGTTTCAACAGAGTTGACTGGACCACTAGGAAGGCGTGGTGGATTTTCTGTGGAAGAAAACATCGGTTTAGTTGTACAATTTGATTTTAAAGTCAACGGTAGTTTTAAGTTTTGTTCCACTCTACAGTTTGACGACCGAGTGCTCGGCTGAGACACAAGAGGCGCGGGTTCGATCCCCGCTACGGACGAAATGTTTGTATGTTCTGCAAATATTTCTCATACATAAGTATGTATGAGAGTTGCAAAGATTTACTATTTACAAAATATATAAATGCAATTTTCTGCCCCTAGCCGCGATGCCAATAAAAATAGAAGGCTTCCATTTGTTTTTATAATGTGTGCAATAAGGTATGTGTTTTTATAAGGTATGTGACCATAACATAATTAAATTTTTTTAAGGATATATTTTTAATATTCTATGTTTGCATGCTAAAAAGCTGATCAAGGTTGTACCTACATATTTATTTTCTACCAGCTATTGTTAAACCCTTGTTTCGCAAAATAAAATGATTTGATTTGATAAAATTGTGTACTGTGCAAAAAAATCTGATTCACTCGGCATATTCTATTAGTGACCCCCTCCAAAATTACAGGCCGACCGCGCCTGTTTCTCCCGCAGCGGGAATCGAACCCGCGCCTCGCGTCTCAGCCGAGCACACGCCTGCCACGCCACCGAGGTCGTCAAGAGGCCGTGGTTAAGTTACCATCAGATTGTCTGTGCCATCTCGCTCCACAGCATGCCAGGCGACATCGTCCCTCAGCCAGGGCGCATTCCCCAGCAGCGCGGACGACGCGCGCGACATCGTGATGGCCAGCTCGCTCTGCTGCCGGCACAGCATCGTACGACACGACTCTATGACGGACGACAATGAGCCTCTGCAATAAATATAATCACTACATAGTATAAAACAAAGTCGCTTCCCGCTGTCTGTCCCCATGTACGCTTACATTTTTAAAACTACGCAACGGATTTTGATACGGTTTCTTTTAGTAGATCGAGTGATTCAAGAGGAAGGTTTTTATGTATAATACATGCATAATATAATAGAGAAACACTGATAATTTTAGAGGTTTCTAATGTGATGTCGTAAATAAACACATTTTTTTTGCGCTTACATTGCAAACGCTGGCTGAACCCTACGAGATAGATCAAAATAATGTACTACAGTATTGTACACTTTAAAAAGGTCTACAAAAAAGTCCGCGATGGTGTATAATCTATCCCCGTGCGAAGGGTGGCTCGCTAATAAAAATATATGTAGGCAGAAATGGGATTGGTTGGGGGAAGTTAGCCGATGGCTCCGGGCAGGTGGGCGACCATCATACTCAAACACATCTCAGAGTTGAGCACGTCTCAAGTGACGAGATTTTGACAAATCATCAAAAACTGTCAAAAAATCGTGACTTGAGACATGCTCTGAGTCGCGTTTGAGTATTCGGGGGTTAGATACTCACAGTTGAGTGTGCAATGCCGCGAATTCCTTAAGGCAGGCGGCGGCGCGCCGGGCCAGAGCGAGATAGTCCTTCATGTACCGCAATAGAGGTGCAAGTGCCCCGCGGCAAATCGCTCTATGAGTGGTTCGAACGGCGAGGGGAACCCCCGCGTACAACGAAAGGTTTAATAGCGCAGAGCGGCTGAAACTAAAAGAAAATACATAAATACAGTAAAAAAACTGAGGCCTTTTACCATCTATAGTAGATGATTTATACAGTATCAGGAGGCAACTTTTACCTTCACAAACGGGACGCTGTAGTACCCGAGACGAGTTAAGATGGAGTAGGCTTGCCCAGCACCTATTCCATCCTCTCAGCTTAGTCTTCCTTGTCCACAGGAAAGACATGGTCAATATGTGCGGAGCTGACTAAGCCACAGGTTTCCTCATGATGTTTTCCTTCACTAACAGGCCCTTTAATAGATTGCACATACCTTCTGGGTGGAAATAGACCGACACACACAGCCAACAACCCAGCAGTCAAAGCCCCCTCCCCTCTTGTCAGCCAGCCCCCTCGCCCCCCGCCCGCCGCGCCCCACACGGCCTCTGGCGAGGGCGCCTCCTGCTCCACCTCGATGCTGTCCTCGCGGAACATCAGCCCACTCTCCAGGATCGAGATTATGTGCTGCCGACTGTGTAAAAGCTGGAAGAGAGCAATACTATAATGACGACCTCGGTGGCATGGCGGGCGAGTGCTCGGCTAAGACGGGGGTTCGATTCCCGCTGCGGGAGAAATGTTTGCATGCCCTGCAAATATTTCTTCCGGGTCTGGGTGTTGTATTTATTTGTAGTATAAGTATGTATTTACAAATAAAAAATATACAAGACAAGTATTCTATCAGCCATCTGGTGCCCATAGTACAAGCTTTTCTTAGTTTGGCTCTAGATGGCGCTGTGTCAAATGTCCACAAATATTTATTATTTAATTATATTACTAACTGAGCTATACTCACCATATTAGGTCTGAATTTGATGGCTATCCATCTTCTCGACAACACCGGCGGTGTGAAATCTTGCTTCATATATAGGGCCATCTAAAAATTGATATAATTTACAGATAATGGCAAGACGATTATCCATTTTGGGACTTTGAATTAGGAGTGGCTGCAAGTTTTGATATTACTGGTGGCTCTGGCCATTCGATAATCATAAGTTGACTAAGGGATAGTATCTTCTCCAACTTGATGGACCTATACGGGCGATGGGCTGATCACCTATCACCGTGGTTCACCATATCCATCTTGGAAGTCTTGGATCAGACATGGCTGCAAGTTTTCTTATGGCTATGCCCACCTCGTTGATAATATGTATGTGTGTAAAAAGGTCCATATTACATTTTACAAAAGCACATATTTTACAAATATAGAGACATGGCAGTGTTAAAGCTCTCAGTCTATTAAAGTAAGGCTTGCAGCTGTCTGTTTTTTGGAATCTGCATTCCATTAGGGATATGGGCATGATTAAAAATGTACTTATGTATGTATGTAGTAGTAAGAGATTATGGTAGTTTCGTTTTGGTTAGTCAGTTATGGTACCTAGGACGTAGGTACTTAGGTTAGGTTTAAAAATTTTTTGGTTTAAAATTCGTAATTCGTGCAATAAATTATGAATGGAATACAACAATGGAAATAACATGATTTTTATTCTAAATAATAATTGTACTTGTAGGAACTTTATAATAGCAAAACAATGAAATATAAACTAAAATAAACAGTCAGCTGATTCACGATATTTTATGTACCTAGGAAATAAATAACAAGATTGATTGAATGGAAGACTAGGTACTTACGAGTTTTTTTTTCGCAGTCCTCTTTATAATATCTATTTATTGTTTCACATTATATTCCGTAATCATCGGCTTTCAGTTTCCAGTCCAACTTTTTCCACAACAAGATTTCCTCTCATGTCATGACCGACAGATGGAAATAGAAATCAGTGCTGCCAGATCAAAATACCCATTCAGCGCTAATAACGATTCAAAAAGCGCTAGAGTTTATAAAATCAGCGCTATACCGCGTTAGATTTAAAGGTTAATTGTGATTTAATTTAATTTTAAGAAAAATTAAATTTTTCACAAATAACCTTTAAATCTATTTCATAATAAAATTACATACACAAGAACTAGTTTTTGTCCATTACTGAATAAAAGCTTCAAGTGGACTTGGCTCATTTTGAAACCATAGCATTCAAGTATGAAAAAACTCTTGTTTCATTTGTTTGTTAGTTTTACATTGAACTAACTACTATTATTCGATACGTATAGAACCCTCATAGCGCTGAATGTGAAGGAGTGTGAAATACATATTATACGCGCCAGTTTTAGGTACGTTCAATTTGGATGCGTTTGTAAACGGTTTGCAATAAACATCTTGTATTATCGCGAGGGGGTCAAAAGTTACGAAAAATGTAAAAAATGTAACCTTCTGGCCACACTGATTAAAAGGTAAATAAAGAAAAGGTTTATGATGAACTGCCAGTTTGATGTTGACGTTTGCTTACCAATGACATTCGTGACAGCAGCCCTAGCATGGCATAGTTTTTTTTAATCGAAATAGGTTTGCGTTTGACCACACTACCTGATGTTATTTATCAGTGTGGTCTAAGATGAAGCTCGCTTATCTAGAAGAAACCTAGTTCTAGCGGCTCTAACACAAATGTGACATGGCCCAAGAGTAAATAATTATTTATCAACAAAAGTGGTAATAGTGGCTGTGGCATTTTCTATAGGACAATATAGATACCATCTTCTTTTGAACACGCTTTCAGTAGGTTAGGTCCTTTTAGGTCAAACGTTTAAATCTTGGAAGAATAAATACATGTATTTATTGTTCCGAGGTTTCAATAAAACAAAATGAAAAAAAAAAAAATTTTTTTTTTGTTCGTAGGTAGGTCACAAACTCCAAATGTCACAAATTTTCGTAGACAAAATTGGCAATAGACAATGCTGTCTAAAATATTCTTAATACTTTGAATAGCAGTCGTGAATTCAACGAAATTAAAAAAACGGTCCACTTATATCCAAATTCTCAATCTGCCCTACATTCTTCGTGAAATCTATATAATCACAGCAGAAGCTATGCGTGCCGTCGTCTGGCCGCCATGACAGCCATGAGAACTCCCCCTCCGTGCACAAGTCGTCGCAAAACGTCAATTCTTTGACGCGACTGCTGTTGTAGAACGAAGAGTTTATTGAAATGAACGCTGTAGCCGTCTTTGTGGCTTTGTCGTAAACCAGCTGAAACGGGGAGGACTTTGATTACTTATATTAGACTAGCTGCCGCCCGCGGCTTCGCTCGCGTTGTACCAGGATAAAAAGTAGCCTATATGTTATTCCAGCACACGTATTATGTATATTCCAAGTTTTATTCAAATCCGTTCAGCCGTTTCGGCGTGATTGAGGCACAAACATACATCGCCACATCCACACAAACTTTTGCATTTATAATATTAGTAGGATAGGTAGGTATCTAATTATAACATAACAAAATAATATTAAGAGCTCTTTTAATCTAAATAACTGGTTTCCAGTCAGCTTCGTTTTTGTTGGGGTTTAGGACCAAATTACTTAGTAGGTATAAATTAAAAAAAATCGGCGCTAATAAGCCCGCGCTCTTTTGATACAAATCAATTATGGGTATATTTTTACATTATAAGTATACATACATACAAACATACATATTATCACAGAACAACAAGTAATCTTAGGAAAACTTGCAGCCACTCCTGGTTCAAAGTTCCAAGATGGATATGGTGAACCACTTCAGTGTTTGTAATATTATTTTTTAATAAGTTAAGCAAAGAGAGATGAAGCAAATGGGGTGGGCAGAGCCACAAGTAAACATAAGAAAACTTGCGGCCACTTCTGAGTTAAAGTCCTAAGATGGGGTGAACCATGGTGATAGGTGATCAGCCCATCGCCCTTATAGATGGTCCATCATGTTGGAGGGGTCTATCCCTTAGTCGACTCTTAAAACATGCTCGGGGAGAAAAGCAGCTGGACGCATTTTATGCTTTTTCTTTACCTACTTCCAGTCCAGCAGAGAAGTATCGAGAAGTATATAGAGATGAAAAAGTTAACCAAAATCATATCTATACTCTTCTACTTTATTTGTGAAACCTTTTAATTGGCCTTCCTTTATTATGCAACTTTTTTCAAGGTTACAATCTTACTTCTTATCTTACTTATATTATAAATGCGAAAGTTTGTGAGTTTGGATGTTTAGATGTTTGGATGTTTGGATGTTTGGATGTTTGGATGTTTGGATGTTTGTGCCTCAATCACGCCTAAACGGCTGAACGGATTTGAATGAAACTTGGAATATACATAGTTCATGTACTGGATTAACATATAGGCTATTTTTTATCCAGGTACCACGCGAGCGAAGCCGCGGGCGGCAGCTAGTAATACCTATTTCTATTACAATTTTGTAAGCTAGCTGTAAGTTTTCCATAGATAATAAAATAAAACAAAAAATCATTATCATCGATTACCTTATAGGTATACAGTGGCACAGGCACAAGATCGTTATTGTTCTCGTCAGAGTACAGAGATATGGGGCGCCAGACGCCGCGCGAGTCCGGCAGTGACAGCGTGTCGTGAGTACCCGTGAACAACGTCAGGGGTCGCCCTAAACGCTTCACGCGGCGACGCAGTGCCTGTTTCGCAGATAAAAATAAAAGATGGCGGCTTAGTGAACAAACATTGAACAAAGGACTAGCTGCGCTCAGACCAAATAAAATTATTTTTATTTGGTCTGAGTAACTGTGAAAGAAAATAAATTACGATTACTATCTAGGTTTAAAATAATTATAGTCATGATGACAAACGAACACTATTCTTAAAGATATTAGATTATTACTACATTGTCTTTTTGTATTTAATTTCAGACCAAATAAAAATAATTATTTGGTCTTTTTATTTGGTCTGAGTATTTAATTAACAATACTGCAATAAGTTTTGTCGTACCTACATAGTAATTTAGGTAGTCGCAATTCGTTTAGCCCACTGTTAAATCTAAGTGTTAATTTATGTTTTCTTATTATTATGTGAATATTGTTATCCTTATGGGAAATTAATATCTTAAACCCGCATAAACCAGAAAATATACTATCGCGCCGGCCCGAAAGGGTTAACTAATACAACCACTGCAGTGGTTGTATTAGTTAAGTATGTATCATAAAATACTTATACACAGTGCGGAAGTAATTAAGTCTTGTCTTCTTCCAATTGGGCAGCTTTCCGAAGAAGCCCAAGAGGCAAGAAATAAAGATTGCCGTAGATTCCGTGAACGACACACCAGGAAGCGGTCACGAATTGCCACGAATACAGATCTTTTGAGAATGCTTTTGATTACATCTGATCCTGTTATCAATACATTTAGAGAGTTACCGCGAAAAAAGATTACTGCATTACCAGCGGAGGTTTTGCAGCTGATTGTCCCACCTTCATTACCAACCCAATCATCGTCAGTTCGCGAACTCAACGAGGAGGATTATTTGTCAGACTCTACCGAATGGGAGAGCGATGACGAGGACTCATCTGATGAGGACCGTTAATTATTTTGTATTTATATTTTTAATTGTACTGTACTTATAGTTATAGCTGTTACGTTAGTGTATAAGTAATTTAATGTAAGTTATATTTTATTAGATATTGTAAATAATCGTAGTTGCTTTTGTTTCTTTTTATCGATTTTATGTTTAATAGTTTAGATAAATGTAAATATAGAAACGTAAAAACAATAAGTACCTACCCAAACATTTTTCTTTTATTTTTCCCTGTTCTAAATCTTCACAATCATGATCAAATCAGGAAATGCAGCTAACCACACGAGCAATTAGCCCCATTTCATCATGTGAATGATGCGAAGACTTCTCAAATGGTCAGACTATTTCCACCACATATTACAGGAGACATATTTTTCATTAATTTTATCCTAAAATAGCGTAATATTCGTGGTAAATACATTTACATTTAAAAAAGGTAAAAAAAAAATTTTGTCCCGCTAGCTTGTACTAGACGAAATACTGTGCACTGGTTTCGAACTGGTTTAAAATAAAAGTGATTCCCAGTCGCTTCCTAGATGGCGTTATTTTAAATAACGTTGTTTGAAAGAAATCATCGAGCATTAGTTAAATGCTCGATGAAAGAAATATATGAGGTAGTTTTAGTTCCATATGGCTGCCTAGATGGTGTTAGGATGTACATATCCTGATTTATCCTTTATGTACTGAGGGGATGATAGAAGTGCATAATTAATTATCCATCCTGCTATATAAATCTTCGATCTTCCGAGGAGCAGGTAAATTATATACGTCCGTGTTCCAAATATCTATGTACTGAATTTATATTTGCACTTTTAAGTACCTAAATGAACCAAGCGAGTAAAATGAATTAACACTTTTCGTATCAAGTTCGTATAAGGTAATGGCAGGGACTTAACAACCGTTAAATAAGGATATCCTAAAATTTCGGTTTGACGTCATACAGTTATATATCGGTTATTTTATTTCGCGTTTGCAGCGGTAGAAAAATTTCGGTAGCTGATACCAGTCGATATTACGATACCGAAATAAAATCATAACGGTACCGCAATTTGACCTTGGCCGCTTGTATTTTTCGAAGTTGTGTTCGCATCGGTCGGGCGTTTGACGCGTTTGAAGCGAGCGCGCCGTTCAAATAATCTAATGCGCGTTGCGTAGGTATAACAATATCTCGTCGTAGTCGTAAAACAATGACGGATCCAAAGATTTAAATCTTTGGACGGATCTGCAATTTAGCTACTTTACAGTAAATCACTTTATGGCATATTTTGAACAACAGACAGACAGACAGAAAACTCCGTCACAAGAGTTGGCCGTTACCGTAACGGCCAACTCTTGTGACGGAGTTTTTAGGCCGCCTGAAGGCCTCCATCATGGCTTATCGACTTAAAAGCCGTGACCGAAAATTTTACGTGCCCTTCGAAGCACGGAAGCGCTCAGCTCGTAATACCTCTTGTGGTCACCCATCCAAACTGTGACCGCGCACGTTACTTAACTACAAAGATCAAGCAAGCTACGCCACGATCGCTTCGTGTGGATACGAAGCGATCGTGGCGTATAACAAAGCTGATACAAGTAAAAGCAATTATATTACGTCTTCCAAAGCTGCCCAGTCGCCGGCGTTCCCTCGCTGGAACTGAGGCACTGCGTTGGCGTAGTGGAAGGTTGCGCGGATCTGCGCCATGAACGTGAAGTCTGCGCGCGCCGCGAGGTGGCCTCGACTCAGAAACTGGAACGCACAAACAACAAATATTATAGAACTAAATTTCTTAAAATTTCGCGATTTGTTAGCATATTAGGTATTTAAATTAAGTTTAAACGGGACGATAAAAAATTACGCAACTAAGTCCCGTTAAAAACTAGTAAAGAATACTGTCTATTATGTTATTGGTGGTAAGTACATTAAACATACCCACGAATACTCAAACGCGACTCAGAGTTGAGTACGTCTCAAGTCACGGTTTTTTGACAGTTTTTGATGAAAATCTGTCAAAAACTCGTCACTTGAGACGTGCTCAAATCTGAGATGCGTTTGAGTATTCGGGGAATAAACTTCTTTCGTGAAAGGACTTTAGATAGTGTAGTGGCACACTAAGAAGGGAATTCCCCAAATTCAATTCCTAAAGGACGCAGCGGGGAGGTGAAGTTTGCGGAATAAATAATAGTACTTACCTATGTTATGGTAGCTTATGGTAGGCACTCTCCGAGACGGGTTAGTTTTATTTACCTGCTTCTTTGTGATGTAGTTTTGGGACATGTTTAACCCGAGTATGGCATCAAAGCGATTCTTCTGATATTCAACTTTGTAAATCCTCGACATTTTGATCTTCTTGAACAATTCCCCTTCTGAAATGTTAATTATTTTTATGCGAGTATTTATTTTATATGTAGATCGGTATAAAAAACCGTCAGGTATGCTTACCAACAAAATTAGGTCTGCCTCCTTTTTGCATGTAAACGCTGGTTGGCAATAGCTCATGTTTCACGAATGACGTCGATAAAGTGTTTTGATTGAAGCACACTTCGTACGACGGGTAGAACTTACTCTTTATCTTGTAACCTATTCTGTAGGTAATAAAAAACAATTTAAATGTTGCAAAAAGCTAATGAAGCTCCAACTGTTTTTTTTACATAAAAATACTATTCAACACTAGATGTCGCTGTAATCAACTTTAGCAACGACTTGTCACCAAGAAGTTTTCACACCAAGGAATTCCCATGCTCAAAAACCAAAATTCAGCTTACGAAGCTTCGACTTTTCTTAATTTACTACCGCTACTCATCACTAGATGGCGTTGAAAAATAATTCTTGGTCAGTAATATCAATAGTACGAATGTTAAATCAGTAAGAATGTTTTGTTGTTTCGATAAAGATGGGTGTAAAGTGTAGGCAAGCTAATAAGCTTGTATTTTGTAATGCTTTTATTAGTATAATTCAGACCAAATAAAATGAATTCTTTTTATTTGGTCTGTCTGAGTGTAAAGAAAGGATTGAATACCTACAGAGATAACAACTGACAGAAGGGAATAGGTATAAGAAGACAACAAGCTGTACCTATCGAAAAGACCCCACATAGATTGGGATAAGGGCAGGAAGATGATCTTCTGATAGGTAGTAGGTATAAATTAGTACATGTTTGCCGTGTGCGCGTGCAGCGGACTTTTGATTATTTGCTTTGTTTTTTATGGGGATTGGACGCTTGTCCAAACCTGTACCTATGTTATTATTTAATTTCTTTTATAATGTCTAGTTTATTTTATTGTATACTAGCTGCCGCCCGCGGCTTCGCTCGCGTCGTACTCGGATAAAGAATAGCCTATATGTTAATCCAGTTTAAGTATACTATATATATTCCAAGTTTCATTCAAATCCGTTCAGCTGTTTATGCGTGATTGAGTCACAAACATTCAAACATCCTCACAAACATTCGCATTTAAAATATAAGTAAGATTAGGTTGTTGATTTTTATTCCAGTGTGTTACCTACCTAAGTATATAATTGTCCATAATTTTTATGCGCAATATTCTCAATTTTTGTACCTAATTCTAGATGCTGTGGTAATACTGCTGTAATATTACTTCTACTTCCTGAATAAATGACTAAATGACGCTTACGTCAACAGAACAGGAAAGGATCCATTTGAATACCTAATTACCTACTCATATATTTCTCCGTTCAAGCATGGTCTGGCCGTGCGCTGCGACTCGACGTACGGGTTCCCGCTGCAAGTGATGTTCTCAAAGGCGCCTATCCACCGGTCCACGCGAAATGTCTTGTTGTTTATGCAATGGGCTTCCTGGAAAACGTTTTAAAACAATATTTTAATCAATAATATCTGATATGTAGCCACCATTTTTGATTAAGGGCATTTCCTTCACTGAACACTTGATTTAATTTCCTTTCTTTCTTTTCGACGGCTTCGGTGGCGTGGCGGGCGATTGCTCGGTAGAGACGCAAGAAGCGCGGGTTCGATTCACGCTGCGGATGAAATGTTTGCATGATCTGTAAATATTTCTTCCGGTTCGTGTGATGTGGTACCATGGCACTCGTAGTTTCTGATACCCACGACACAGGGAATCCTAGTGTGGGCTCAGGACTATGTTTGTGACTGTTGGGTGTTATTTATTTATACTGTCAGCTATGCTTTTTTTCGGACAGATATAAATGCTGTGGGTCTCAGATGACCGCTGGCAGCCATCCCGGGCTTTGGTGAGCTCAGAGGGCGCGACACTGAGAAAAAAAAGGTTTTGTGGCAACTAGCGCAAGGGCATCACTCTATGTACGAAGGTCGTCAGCCATTCTTGGCATGGCGCCTATTTGATTAAGGTTGCCACCTAAAAAATACAGAGTTTCGATTTTTTACGGGAGACAAATAAAAAACTTTTACTTCTCTGCTGGACTGGGAGTAAAGAAAAAACGGTTTTGAACGCACAACTTTAGGATTGAAGTGCGGTACTACCCTGCCTTCCTGGTTAGCAATTCTTAAAAATCAGCGAATGATAAAATGTAATTGTTTTCAATTTCGTATTCCTAAAAGTCATTTGGTGATTTCATAATTTTTTTTTTAACTTTGAAGTCACTAAATGGCTCTCAAGACTATGAAATTAAAAAAATGAAATGGACCATTTTGATAATTCTAAATCATTCGGTGATTTTCAAGAACTAATTACCTTAAAAAGAACGGACGCCGGGTCCTAAAAAGCTTTTACATTAAATATTTATTTGGCACTTAGGTACTTAATAAGTCTTAAACAACAATACAACACAGCTTACCATAACATCATAGCTTGTCGTGCTATTCCCCAAAACGACTTTCTTGCGCGGGCAAGCAACAACGATGATTCCCGAACGGGAAACAGAGATGGCGCCACTCGCATCAGGAACCAAATAATTGTTGTTTCGGATAAATAGCGGCGCCGGTATCTTAAAGTCTTTTAGTGACAGGTGACATCCTAAAACACCGTAAAATGATTGAGTAATAAAAAACAATCTATACAGATAAAACAACTAGCGCGCGGCTTCACTCATCATCATCTTCCTGACATTATCTCACTCTGCATTATCTTATCACACTGCACTGACTAACTTGACATTTAAATTAATAGAATTGTAATTTTCTAAATGTTTGTACGGCCTACCGCCTGAATCTAGAGGTCTAATATCTCCCAAACACCTATTGTGCCTATAAGTATTAAGTACCTAGGTTCACAGACAAATGATTTATGATTTACTCTATATGGGGTCGGCACAGCATGTTCTGGGTGTCTAGCCAAGATCATTTCTATTCTCTTTCCATTGTAGTAAACGATTGGTGTTGCCACCTTGCATTTTTTTAAAGCGCTAGGTCAAAAATAAAATGTCATCAGATTTCAGAAATTTGGATTAAAAAAAAACACTAACACTAAACATTATACAATTTTACGTAGGTAAAATACCTATAAGATACTGAGTACTATTTTTTCTGCATCTCATACATACTTGTTCGTTCGTTTTTAATTTAAACTAGGGTTTCTTTAATCTGAAATAATTTAGCGGAATTTGGTGTTTTTTTTTAATCCAAAGTTCTGAAATCTGATGACATTTTATTTTTGACCTAGCGCTTTAAAAAAATGCAAGGTGGCAACACTGCTCGGCTACCAATCGTTTTCTACGATGGAAAGAGAATGGAAATGATCTTGGCTAGACCCCCTGTTCTCTTCTTCCATTCTCTTCTGTCAGCCGTCATCTTTTTACTCACTCCTTGCTTAACCATGTTCTCTTTCACACAATCCAACCACCTTTCCTTTATCCTATAGTTTTGCTATAAGTATTTAGGTAGGTAGGTACCTACCTACTGTATTTTAATTTGACCCATTTATTACCTTAAATTATATAGTTGTATTACCTCACTCAAATTAATATTATTTAAATCTAGTCACTTAAATGGACAAGCAATTAAGTTCCGTACCCATTGATATTACTTAAGCATGTTAATTAATGTTCAATGTTATTAGGTACTTGAAAATTAAATTGTGACAATTAGCAGTAAAATTAAATATAACAAAATAATTAAACTGAAAAATACAGATTTTGTTGTGATTTGCAGTCGTACGTAGAAAATAATTGAATGATCACTCTAAGTATTTACACAATCAATGAGTTTAAATATTCTTCCAAGGTTTAAATAATACCAAAAGGTTCCAATTGTCAAAGTTCTGAAATCTACTTGAATTATTCCATGCGACGCGTATGAGACGAATAATTTCGGTCGCGGGAAAGTTTGAACATTGATATTTTTAGGAAGAATTGTTTTAGGTATCTTACTTATATTATAAAATTGAAAAGTCTTAATTTGCTTGAAATTACCGGCGTAAAGCTCAAAACGCAACGATAGCGCGTACTAATTTTACCTGTGCTGCCATCTAGTACGACAATTTGTTACGATGTTTGGATGTTTGGATGTTTGTGCCTCAATCATGCCTAAACAGCTGAACGGATCTGAACGAAACTTGGAATATACATAGTACATGTACTGGATTAACATATAGGCTATTTTTTATCTGGGTAACACGCGAGCGAAGCCGCGGGCAGCAGCTAGTTTCTTATAAATAACAGGAAAATCCTCTGTGTGTAATGCTATCTAAAAAACTTCATCCTACGTGGCAGAAGCACGACCTATCAATTTATTTATTTCTTAAAAAAATACTCTATAATCGGTAATTAAGCCCATACGTCAGCAAGAGTGAGGGGTAGGTATCAATTCTTATAAAAAAAACAATGGAAATGGACCATTTTTGTGACTTTTTATCACTCGGTGATATTCAAACATTGATATCCAGTCGGTTGAGCGCCCAATGACAGGGTGGGAAGCGGGGAAGTGAAATGTTGTTTGCATTAAAAAAATAGTCGGTAAAATAAATTCTTAGAGGGATATACAATTTATTTTGTTTTAAAAGCATAATGGAAATATAATTATGTTACAACAAATATCCACAAAGGTAACAGGAAAATACGCAATATCTGTTGTAAAAAATTAAATCCTTTTAAGTATGTTACATTAATATTAAATTATAAATGCCTAAGTACCTAACTACTAATATTGTTCTTAATGCATAAATTCGTGACTTACCGCAGTCGACGTCTCCAATAGTTTGTAGATTATATAAAATAATAAATAACAAGGCATTTCTTATCGCGTACATTTTTCACTTTACGCAGTTCATTAAAATTGTTGTAATTCACTAAGAATACACATCGTTGAACTAATGAACGTGGTAGGACTTGCTATCGTGTCACAAGCTGAGCATTGAGTGCAGAACACTATTATGAGTGAGTGACTAACGGTGCTCTTTGGTGTTTGATCGCAGTTTAATTTGGTCTGACGTCACTCGGACTTACTTCTGCGTTCGTTATCAATTCTTGAAAATCACCGAGTGATATAAAGTCACCGAAATGGTTCATTTCCTTTTTTTTAAATTTCGCAATCTTGGAGTCAACAAAAATGACTTTTACCATTTTGGTGACTATCGCTCTGTTGTTTTTAAGAATTGATTGAACGCAGAGGTAAGTCCGAGTGACGTCGGACTTTAATTACTAAACGAAACTGCGGCCAAGGATTGATGTAAACAAGGTAATCTTTTGTTTACTGAATACTTAGGTAGGTACGTACCTACCACGTTGATGTTGGAGACGAACTGGAATTCTGTAAGAAAACTGGATCTCCTCAGCGCTAACCAGGCGCGTTCGATAAAAATAATCATCGAGCATTAGTATTGGTCTGTATTTCCTGAAAAGTATAATATGGGTGTCTTTAAATCGAGAGTCAATAGGTTTCTTCTAGGTAAGCGTGCTTCATCTTAGACCACACTGTTACTTAACATCAGGTAGAGTGTGCTCAAACGCAAACCTATTTCAGTTAGAAAAAAAAAAAGTTAAATGCTCGATGAAAATAATAGACTAATCGTGTCACTAGTTCTTTTGAACCAGTGTGGTGAAAGAGTTAATGGTGCACCTAAAACGCACTTGACACATATTTTCCAACTTATTAGCTTCTACGACATGCGGTTTCCTCACGATGTTTTCCTTTACCATTACTTTTTCACATTACTTCTCTGCTGGACTGGGAGTAAAGAAAAAACATAGAATGCGTCCAGCTGCTTCTCTTTGCGAGCATGTCGTAAAAGTCGACTAAGGGATAGTATCCTCTCCATCATGACGAAATACAATGAGCAAGTATTCCCAAGGAGGGTTGACGTCAGGCAGGCGGCCGGTCATAAAACACTTTAGCCAAAACTCTTACAGCACGAGCCAAGGATCATGCTGTGCCGACCCCACATAGAGTGGGATAAGAGCATGAAGTTAATGTTTTCCTTTACCATTTGAGAGTAATAAGAAAATTTGAAACCACTTCTGCGATTAATTTTATATCTGATTAACAACATACGTAGGTAGGTAGTAGGTACTTAGATTAATAATTTCATAATTAAAGCAAAGAAAATAAAAAATTAAAAATTGTACGTAGATAAATTCATTTAATAATTTAACAACTTAGAATTTACAGCTTTGATCAAAAATTTTGATTTATAAAATCCGCTTAATATTATATTATTTATTATATATTATTATGTATTATAATAACTAGAATCGGATATTATGAATCTTATGCCGCCCGTCCACTATCTTCACCTGGCTTCTCTTCCATCTGGCCAGCCACCTTCCTTCGTTATATATTTTTTCATGATGCTACAACTTAGAATATACCCTTTCCATCAAAAATTTAGCTTAAACTTATCATCTGCCATACATCCATTTAAGAACATCATACCTCCCTTCCCCGATCTTCACCTTGTACCTTCCATCTCGTTATATATTTTTAAATGATGCGATTACAACTTATAATTTACCCAGTCCAATAAAAAACTTAGCGATACCATCCGCTATACATCCAGGATCAGATATATAAATATTATGCCACCTTTCCCCGATCTTCACCCTGTAAAAATCGCGAAGCAAGGTGACTGGTCAAATACCTTCCATCTGGCCAGTCACCTTCCTTTGCGATTCATACATCCAGGATCAGATATATGAATATTATGCCACCTTTCTCCGATCTTCACCTTGTAAAAATAGCGAAGGAAGGTGACTGGCCAGGTGGAAGGCATCTGGCCAGTCACCTTACTTCGCTATTTTGTTAAATAATGTTACAACTTCGAATTTATCCCTTCCATCAAAAAATTTGCGATATCATCTGCCATACACCCAGGATCGGAAATATGGACATCATGCCATCCATCCACTATTTTCACCTTGTACCTTCCATCGGGCCAGTCGCCTTCGTTCGCAACGAAAGGCACATGTTTGTAAACCCCTAAGTCTAGTATGCGTTTGGATATAATACAAAGTGTGGGTGTTTGAGTCGTTGTGTAAATTTGACGAAGGCTTTCAGAGGAGAAGGGCAGAATTGTGACCTCTTTCATACGCTGATCAAATGTGAATCTGAAAGGAAAATAACAGTTTATTTGGTAACCAATCATTTAAACATCAATAAGAACTTCACTACGCTTTAATTCTGTATGAATGTACTTAGGTAACTAGCCGGACGGGACATAAATTTTTCGCACAGAAAAATCCATTGGTACACGACCGGATTTGAATCCACCACCCTAGGATCGGAAGGCGGGGTCACTACCAACTAGACCACCAGTGCTGCAGGTGGAAGCTAGTGGTAGGTATTTGTAAATATCTTACCTATAGAGGCCCTCTCCTGCGGGCTCCAGGCACCTCTCCAGCACGTGTTCTGCAGCTTCTTTTGGAAGGTTCCGCGAAGTCATCACCAGTTCTTGTGCCTGGAAATAGACAATAATCTCTAGCCCACGGCGTAATAGAATAGCCTTTATTTTTACTTTAACATTAGTTCGTTTTACTTAGTCTATCATAATCTATACAAGTGGAAGAGAAGTAAAAGTTAACGTTAGTGAAATGCTGGAAAAAAGTCGGAGTAGTATTATAGAGTATGTACCACATCTCGATTCTGAAGGGCCTTGACGATGTCTAAAGGGGCAGTTGAAGGCACGTAGGCACGCTCTAACTTTTTTGTCTAACAGTCATTGGTTATGCAGTTTTTATGAAAAAGCAGAATATTTAATTGTTTGCCTTGCCAATTATCTCAAAAGTCCTATATCTCTAATATTTACCTTCTCATAGGTGTATCTGGGGGCGGATTCCGCGCCTCCGTTGTGTTTTGCGTATATATCTTCTTCGTAATAATCGTAGTATTGGTGGTACCAGTCGTGTAGACCCTGTCAAAGACAATGACATACCTCCGAATACTTAAACGCGACTCAGAGTTGAGGACGTCTCAAATGCCGATATTTTTTTTGACAGATTTTCATCAGAAACTGTCAAAAAACCGTGAGTTGAGACGTGCTCAACTTTGAGAAGCGTTTGAGTATTCTGGGGTAAGTTATTTAAAATCAGCAGAATTCGTCTTCAGAAGAACACTCACGCCGTCCTGCTGGGACTTGGGGCAAAATGATCTGGGACAGCGTACCTACAGGTCGGTTAACTAAAGCTGGCACGTTCAACACATTCATAAGCATTTATACCTACGTTGCGCTTGTGTAGTATCTGTCAATAAGCACGCGTGTAACGTCGCACTACATGCGCATCAAGAAAAGTCTATCTGTCTCTTTCGCACGCGGTCAAGCTTGTGAGTATGAAGAAGATAGATACTGTTTTGCTTTTGCTACTGTTTATAAATACAGAGTGGTCTTTTTATGCATTCTTCTTTCTGTCATCCGGTAGAACATTGAAACCGGGTATAAAGTCAGCAGTGAAAGTCAAGCTTTATGAGTAAGTCTTACCTGTCTGGTGGACGGCCAAGTGTGGTGTGCCGGTACAGGATCCAACTCGACCGTCCGGGTGATGTATCCCGGGTATGCTATGTTGAAGATTTTACCTGAACAAATATATTCATTAAATAAAGAAAGTTAATTACTCTTTTCTGCATGCATTACGTTTTTTTATGCGGGGAACGAAAATTGAAACTAATACAAATATAATTTACAAAGTACAAAAGAAACAGTCGTACTGTCCGACAGTTTACAATATCGCAATATCATAGGTACTAATATTATAAAGAGGAAAGATTTTTTTGTTTGTTTGTAACGAATAGGCTCCGAAACTACTCGACCGATTTCAAAAATTCTTTCACCAATAGAAAGCTACATTATCAGGGACCAGTATAGGCTATAGTTTATTTTCAAAAAAATTAGAGATCCGTAAGAAAATGTCAATATTGTAACCCAAGGTAGAAAACCCAAAATAGTTTTTGGCGTGCGCTGCGAAAACTATTGATTAGAGAACAAAATAATGTACTACATGCGTACGAAGTCGCGGGCATCAGTTAGTTACCTATAATCTAACGGCATTTATAATTTTACGGTGACATATCCATCTACTTTCATATCTCTACTCGCACAATGACATTGATCCCTCTGCATGACATGCCTATAGCATGCTAATCTATTACTTCTCAACTATTTCTATCACAGGCTCTACTTTCAAACTTTCGAGTTGGCCAATAAACTCATACGATACTCAATACTTATGTTGCGAGTCTTGAGAACACGTGGAATTTATAGTTATTGATTTCATTAAACAGCTGTACCAATTTTAATTAAACTTGTGCAAATAAGGCCATAGCATGACAGAAATTAAATAATTCTAATTGATTAAATACCCAAGGCCGTCTTAATCGTCGACAGGGAGTAGATAGCTACATACCTAATCGCGCGATCATAACTCATAATTTGGGTTAGTAAAAAACGTTAGTTAATTAACAAAGCAAATTATGTAATAAACACCAGTTATTTCCTAATTTTATTAACCCAAATTAGTGGGTAGGTATAGGTATATCAAAAAATCTGTATTTTGCTCTAACTGTGTAAATGTACCTAAATATATTGGCAACATCGCTCATTTTCATGGCGTACCTACTCACGCTAAGCCAAAAAAAATACAGTGGAAAAATTGATTTCACAAAACCGTTTGCAACGGCCGGCGGCCTTTAGATAGATAGCCAGACCGTTTCTTTTGTATTTTGTAAATTATATTTGTAATAGTTGTAAGTTTATTTCTGTTAATAAAGATAAGATTTAACTTCAATCACCAGAGAGAGAGAACAGATAAAAAGTTAGAAAAAAAATATTGAGAACAGAACAAAAAAAAGTCAGGGTTACAAAAGACTAGCGGATCGCGGCGGATAAAACTAAACGAACGCCTATGCTCAGAAGGGGGTAGTCAGGCTGTGGTTGATGACAATGAAAGCGTTCCTTACCTACAGGCACGCCGAGCGAGTGCCCGATGAAAATAAATTTGCGCCAGTTGAAGTGTCGAACTGTGTACAGGAAACTCGAGACCAAATCAGCTGCCGTGTATCTGTTAAAACATTATTTAGTTTGACGACCTCTGTGGCGTGGTGGGCAGTGACGGATTAACCCTTAATCAAATTAAGCAATTGCCTAGGGCATCACGTCTGAGGGGGCACCAGAAGCACAAAAAAATCCGTCCTTAGGGCATCACGTCTCACTCTCACGTTACAGCTCATCATCTTATTTTACAAAAAACTAATGTTTTTGGGCGGTAAAGGTTTAAAGACCGATTCTAGTTGACATCCGGATAGAGGGCCCACAGGCATGGATTGCTTAGGGCATCAAGTAGTCTTAATCCGTCACTGGTGGTGGGCGAGTGCTCGGCTGAGACGCAAGAGGCGCGCGTTCGATTCCTGCTACGGGAGAAATGTTTGCATGCTCTGCAAATATTTCTTCCTGGTCTGGGTGTTGTAATAATATTGTATGTTAGGTATGTATTAACAAAAAAGTAATGCGTATTGTATTAGCTATCTGGTTCTCATAATACAAGCTTATTTATTACTTATTTATGTATAAGTATTCCAAGTTTCATTCAAATCCGTTCAGCCGTTTAGGCGTGAAAGAGTAACAAACATCCATACATACTTACAAACAAACTTTCGCGTTTATAATATTAGAGAAAAGATAGTAGAATAACATTTATTTAAGTAATTTTTCGCTCCTAAAAATTCTTCCTGAACGGGACTTGACTCCCAACCGACAAGCGTCTTCCAAGTCCCGTCCAAGGAGTTTGCATAAATCCTTTTGTTTTTCACCTGACTCCACCAGGTAGGTGGTCCGATCTTCCATTTCCCGGCAAATCTATGCTGACGTAGTAAAAGCAGGAGGGAAGCAGTCGAACCAAAGGGCGGAAGCCTGAGCATGCATCTAATTTACCGTGACATAGCAACACTGGGGAGTTTGACGGACTGCCCCAGGCTAACGCTGAAAGGTTTAGGACATTATCTTCCATTATCTTCCACCAAAAATATAGAACCGAAGCCATTGCTAGGTCACTTACCTGCTATTTTACCCCATGGCGCTTTTATACTTATTTCTTTCTCTATCATTCTCAACGCTTCCATCGGAACATAACCTGAAATCTATCCATATTATCTTATAATCTATTTAGTATTAAAAATAAGCATTTTTCCGTTATTAACGCACGGGTCAAACTATAAGTACTTAATATAAGTAGGTACCTACTGAAGCTAGAAAAATGTTTGGAAGATAGCTTCTTTCTAAAGCAAAACTACTCAATAAGGCGGAATTTTACAAAGGGGGCTCTCTCTCTCTCTCTCTGGCCAGAGAGAGAGAGAGAGAGCGAGAAAGACAGAGACGTTCAAGCCAATCGCGTTCACTACGCGCTTCCTAAAAATACGTAGAAAAAACCTACGTAATAATCTTTTAACATACAAATGTTTTCACCCCATTTACTAGTTAGATAAGATTCTACTCAAAAAATTTGATTAGGTTAGCGAGCTGTGAACTTCACTTCAACTACCACAAATACTAATACTAATCGCCGCTAGATGGCGCATAAACAAAACTATTACCTTGGCACAAATAAATTCACACTGTACTGTAGCTTCAGAAAAAAACGAAACGTCAGGGTAGGATATCAATAATTTAAAAATCACGGAGTAATTAAAGTTACTTAAAAAATTCAAAGATAAAACATTTTTCAAATCACCAAATTACTATTAAAAATACGGAATTGGAAAATAAACAATTCCATTGTTGGATTCCATTTTGGTGACTTTTTATCACTCGGTGATTTTCAAGACTAGACTGATAGGTAGGTATAACTAGGTACCTCTACCATGTCTTAAAACTGTCATATCTGTGATGCCAACTAACAGGGCATTAGTTACACTAGCCTACTTCTGAGGTGCTTTAAAGTAGGTTAAGTCTTGAATTTAATTATTTAATGGCTACACTACTTAACTGATACCAATAACCACACAATAAATAATATGTTTATGTGTACTTTTAAGATAAATACTGATTATTTATTTTGAGTATAACTTTTTATTTGGTTTCACCATTATTACTAAACTAGCGACATTTAGATTAGCCAGTTGGAAACACTAGTAGGTAAAAAGAATGGAAAATAAAGTTTTGTGTAGTGAAAGATAATATGTTGATTTAGATTTATAAATTGAACTTTGTACACAATCGTAATCCATAATAATCTTCGTTCATAGCTGTTATGAACATTCTTTCCGATTAATTAAATAGTTTTCTAGAGCACACTATTTCAATGATTATCATTCTTCGAACTGGTTGTTGATAGTAAAGTTGTAAATATTTCTAAATATTTACTTACCCAGACTAGTATTCCTTTCCCAGTCAGTAAAAGATGACGTTAAGAGAAAACGAGTGGTTTATCCAAGCACCTTGGGGCAGAATTTGCAGTAAGTTATTTAAAATATTTAATGAAACATTTGAATGAACTTTGCACTGCTAGAAACCCTGCTCAAATGATAAGTTATTTTTTATCGAATAAGATAAAAAAGGCAATGTATACATTGGTTACACAGCCACGAGATACTTAATTAATTAACTACCTTTCTATTAATATTTTTATGATGTTATTTTCATAGTAGCTTAGCAGAATACAGTCTTAAAGCATAATTAAATCATACTAATATTATAAAACGAATGTTTGTACGTTTATGCCTCAATCACGACGCCTGAACAGATTAGAATGAGACTTGGAATATTCATAGTTTATAACATAGAATTGAATAACTTGTTGTTGTTAGCCTGTATCATCCCACTGCTGGGCAAAGGCCTCCCCTCGAGTTTTCCAGATTTTTCGGTCTAAGGCTATTGTCTGCCACTGATAGTCGCTGAAGGTGCCAAGCTCTTCGCGCCATTGCTGGCGTGGTCTACCGCGACGCCGTCTCCCTGTCTTAGGGCTCCACTCAGTGGTAGTTTTGGCCCACAGTTCGTCCGGCATACAGCAGACATGCCCTGCCCAGTCCCATTTATTTGAATAACTTAATAGACTTTTTATCCAGGTACCATGCAAGCAAAGTTGGGGCGGGAGCTAGTGATAGCTAATTATTAGTTAGCTCTGTGTATAACTGTGTAAAAGATTTGCGTACATTTCACACAGCGCTATCTAGCCCCAAACTAAGCAAAGCTTGTGCTATGGGAACCAAATGATTGATAAAATACTTATCATCATCATCATCTTCCTGCCCAAATCCCACTCTATGTGGGGTCGGCACAGCATGATCTTTTTTGGATCATGGTGTAAGAGTTTTGGCTAAGGTGTTTTATGACCGGCCGCCTGCCTGACGTCAACCCTCCTTGGGAATACTTGCTTATTGTATCTCATCATGTTGGAGGATACTATCCCACATTCGACTTTTACGACATGCTCGGGGAGAGAAGCAGCTGGACGCATTCTATGTTATTTCTTTACTCCCAGTCCAGCAGAGAAGTAGTAAAAAGTGATAAAATACTTATATAAATAAGAAAACTTGCAGCCACTTCTGATTTATACTCCTAAGATGGATAGGTGGTCCATAATTTTGGGGAAGATACTATCCCTACAAAAATCCCTGTACAAAAGATATATTTAGATCTAGCAGGTAAAGGTAAAGATGGCAAAAGCCTTAGTTTCAGTTTATGTTGTATTTGCAGTAATAGCATGGGGCAATTGTTTGGACCCTCCCGTGTTGCTGTGCCATGGAGGCAGGGACTCCGCAGTTAGTTTCAGACCTCTTGTTAAGAAGCTCCCAAGCAAGTTTTACTATATCGGTGAGTTTTTTATATCCATAAAATTAATACATTAAAATCCCATACAAGAAAAAAATATGTTCTTAATCAATCATTGAAGTTAAGCAACACTATGCGCGGTCAGTAATTGGATGGGTCGAGTGACTTTTTGCACATTTTTTGTAGTATTTTTGTGTATATCTTTTTAAACAATTTCTAATTTAATGATTTGTTTAGAAATAATTATAACATTACAAATCAAGGGTGTCCTCATAGAACAGGCATATTTCATTTTGCATTTTTTGCTTAATTTTAATACAGAATGAGTTGTCGCTTATAATATCAAATAAATTATCTTTATGTTATCTTAATAAGTGGAAAACTAGAAACATTTATTTTGTTGTTGTTTTATCCTTTTGTTTTATCCTTGCATGCTGTGTTTATCTTTAACTGGTTGTGCATTTAGTTTAAGTATTTTGTATGTATTTCATTTAATGTAAAATTGTAATAAATATATAAATATTTGTAGACATTTCAAAGAGCGCCATCTAGCCTTAAACTAAGCAAAGCTTGTACTATGGGAGCCAGATGGCTGATACAATACTTATATACTTTTTTTTGTAAATACATACTTATAATACATAGTATAGTACTGGATGCGTCAAGCCAAAGATAGGGCGCGATGGCGCTCACTAGGGGAGGCCTATGTCCAGCAGTGGACTGCTATAGGCTGATGATGATGATGAATACATAGTATTGAAACACCCAGACATGGAAGAAATATTTGCAGAACATGCAAACATTTCTCCTGCAGCTGGAATCAACCCGCGCCTTTTGCGTCTCAGTCGAGCACTCGCCCGCCACGCCACCGAAGCCGTCATCTTACTTCTTACTTATATTATAAAATTGAAAAGTCGTAGTTTACTTGAAATTGCTAGCGTAAAGCTCAAAACGCAACGATAGCGCGTACTAACTTTACCTGTGCTGCCATCTAGTATGAAAGTTTGTAACGATGTTTGGATGTTTGGATGTTTGTGCCTCAATCACGGCTAAACAGCTGAACGGATCTGAACGAAACTTGGAATATACATAGTACATGTACTGGATTAACATATAGGCTATTTTTTATCCGGGTACCACGCGAGCGGAGCCGCGGGCGGCAGCTAGTAATAAATAAAACATTGATGTATATGTAAGTACGATGGTACGAAACCTTTCGTGTGTGAATTCGTCTTGCACTTGGCTGATTTTATTGTAAAACCTTTCTGTTATTCAGGTATGGAGTTCCCGGGGTGCGGTCGCTCGGACCGGCTGTCTCCAGGACTGATGCTCAGCGTGTACGACTTTGTGTACTCCATAGATGCGGTGGCGCGACACTTCCGATGGGGGACCTTTGCGCTCATCGGACACTCCATGGGGGCTTATATTGGTATGTAATTTTATGTACTAGTAGAACATTCTTGTTTAACCTCTCCAACATTATGAGATACAATAAGCAAGTATTCCCAAGGAGGGTTGACGTCAGGCAGGCGGCCGGTCATAAAACACCTTAGCCAAAACTCTTACAGCATCATCCAAGGATCATGCTGTGCCGAACCCGCATAGTGGGATAAGGGCAGGAAGATGATGATAGTAGAACTTTCTTGTTCTGGATGGGGTCTTGCTGTATACGCCTAAAACTTGTGTGCTTCAGGCTTATTTTGCAAATATACACAACTTAGCCCCGAATACTCAAACGTATCTCAAAATTGAGCACGTCTCAAATGACGATTTTTTGACAGATTTTCATCAGAAACTGTCAAAAAACCGTGAGTTGAGACGTGCTCAACTCTGACTCGCGCGCGTTTGAGTATTCGGGGGTTAGAGCTATTTTTAATAATAAAACCGGTCAAGTACATAAATGTTTCTTTGTATGGAGCATATGATTTCATTTTTTTTTTTTTAGATAAATAAATATTTGTGGACATTTCACACAGCGCCATCTAGCCCCAAACTAAGCAAAGCTTGTACTATGGGAACCCGATGGCTGATAGAATACTTAATACTTTTTTTATAAATACATACTACAACACCCAGACTGGGAAGAAATATTTGCAGAACATAAAAACATTTCTCCCGTAGCGAGAATCGAACCCTCGCCTCTTGCGTCTCAGCCGAGCACTCGCTCGCCACGCCACAGAACACGCCAGTCAGAATGTAAGACGAAATGTAAGAATCCCTAATTCTAATTCTAATTAACGTTAGGGGAACAAAGATCTGCACTGACGTCCCGCGGTGGGGTGTATTGTGCATTATCCCCCCCGCTAACCCTCCCCCAGCCAGCACAACTCCTTGAAGTACCGGAGAAGGACCTTGGGATGTTGGCTGCAGCGTTGAAATGAAATGAAATGAAATTTATTGCATAAAATGTGGTCCAATGTAGATGTCATAGTCTTAAAAGTACTTAAATAATAGTGTCCAACACATTTCGCTTATTTGTATTTGTATAGTCAGCATGCAATAATTATATAATGTTTGTCAAAATTTGTTCTACTTAATACATTAATAAATCAGTCAAATAAGCATTAAATAAATGTCATACACTAATACAATAATAATAATTTAAATTTAAAAAAAATCATTAAGATTGTAAAAATAACTGTCAACTAACCATTTATGAAGTTTGGCTTGAAATTGCCGTTCAGGGAGTTCTGTTCCGTTCCAGTATCCTCGATGATGTTGAGGCTGTAGGTGGTGTTGATGAGGTCGATGTAAGAAACCCTGTGCGAGATCCCCGTTGGAGGCTAACTAGGAGTATTTCTGAATGTTCCAGGCAAGATGTATAATATATCGTGTCCGGGCAAGCTGTCCAAACTCATTGAACTCGACCCCATCAATGTGGTGGGAGTCGAACCTGAACACTTCTCTATCTGGTAAGTAAGTTCATGAGCCAGTGGCCAACTCTTGTGACGGAGTTTTTAGGCCGCCAAAAGGCCTCCGTCATGGCTTAACGACTTAAAAGCCGGAACCGACAGTTTAGCGTGCCCTTCGAAGCACGGAACCGCTCAGCTCGTAATGCCACTTGCGGTCACCCATCCCAATTGTGAATGCGCACAACGTTGCTTAACTTCAACGGTCAATCAAGAACGTCTTAAGCAAGCTACGCCACGAGCGCTTCGTATCTGGTTTGCTCTGGCCTGATTTTAGAATTTATCACTTCATGGTGTGGTCGACCATTATTTATTTGTGTTTGTCTGTGTCCTCAAAAACTACTGATGCAATTACGATGCAGTTTTTTGCATTATGTTAGTACCATTTTAGATAAGGTCCTCTATTTGAATACCTGCTTTTGTTCTAGATAACTATTTTTTTATCATCGTGAGTTTAAAAAGAAATCTTTTATTTTCTTGTTGTACTGTTTATTTTCAGGTATCGAAAGTTTTTCACCGATTATTACGAGAACATAGATAAGTACAACGCGCCCAAGGAGCGCTCGCGGAAGGTCACCTGGAATCAGGTACGTTGATATGAACCACCACTGGGTGAAAACAATCGTACCTTTTAGTTTCTTATGTAATGCTGTTTCTTAATTTTCTTTTATTTTTTAGTAATTTTTATATTTTTATTTTGTATGTGTAATTTGTTATTGAATGTGTTTGTTTTTTATTGTCTGACTAAGTTATCTGAGAATAAAGATTTATATTATTAAATTAATTATTTATCAGCGTCATAGTTGCACACATTGCTGTGGTTCTACTTGAGATTTTCCAACCAATAATTTCCCCATGTTTGATAAATTTAAATTTTTATTAATTTTTTTTCTTTAAATATAATTTTAATAAATATAAATAAATATTTGTAGACATTTCACACAGCGCCATCTAGCCCCAAACTAAGCAAAGCTTTTACTATGGGAACCAGATGGCTGATAGAATACCTGTCTTATATTACTTACTTGAAATATTATAAATGAAAAACTGCGTTAGCTATGCGAGCTAAGCTAAAGCAACTTAACTTAGCTCTTGATGTAAAACCCGTATTGTCTGATTTATTGTTAGTTACTTTTTCTTTGCTGGACTGGGAGTAAAGAAAAAACATAGAATGCGTCCAGCTGCTTCTCTCCCCGAGCATGTCGTGAAAGTCTACTAAGGAGTACCTAGTATCCTCTCCAACTTGATGGACCGTCTATAAAGGCGATGGGCTGATCACCTGTCACCATGGTTCACCATATCCATCTTGGGAGTCTTGGATCAGAAGTGGCTGCAAGTTTTCTTATGATTACTTGTGGTTCTGCCGACCGGTGGGTACGAGCGTGATAATTATGTATGTATGTTATTGTGAGTGAATGATTTCAGGCTATAGAGAGTATGAGGAAAATCCGTGGGATATCAGAAACTGATGCCGCGGCCACGCTGAAGCGGTTCACGGAGCCAGCCGGCAACGGACTCATTCGGTAAATATTCATATCATCATCTTCCTGCCCTTATCCCACTCTATGTGGGTTCGGCACAGCATGATCCGGATCATGCTGTAAGAGTTTTGGCTAAGATGTTTTATGACCGGCCGCCTGCCTGACGTCAACCCTCCTTGGGAATACTTGCTTATTGTATCTCATCATGTTGGAGGATACTATCTCTTAGTCGACTTATACGACATGCTCGGGGAGAGAAGCAGCTGGACGCATTCTATGTTTTTTCTTCTCAGTCGAGCAGAGAAGTTGAAGCCGTCTATATGACTGTATGTATTATTTGTTTCAGATACACATTCGATCCGCGTTTAGAGCTGATGACTCTACCGGCCTTCTCCGTAGAACACATAAGAAAAATATTCACTTCAACAAGCAATCCTATATTAAACATTGTTTGTAATGAATCTTACGAGAAGGGTTTATATAGAAACACGACTTTCCTGCTGGATGAATCCATATATCCAAATAAAAACTACAGGTGTATAAGATTGGATGGAAAACATGATATTCATATATTACAACCAGATGTAGTAGCGGGGTATATTAGTCAGTTCTTACTGCATGGGTTGGAAGGGCTTGACTTGAAGGCTAAGCTATAGACCTTGATGGCATAGCGGGCGAGTGCTCGGTCGAAACGAAGGAGGCGCGGTTCGATTCCCGCTACGGGATATACCGACTAATGATAAGTTATACATACTTATAATACTTATAAGTTATAATTATAGCACCCAGACTTGAAAGAAATATTTGCAGAAGTTACAAACATAATATGTTATGTATTATAAGTATGTATAACTTATCATTAGTCGGACTAAAAACAATTTACATTTTGTGCATTTTAAACTCAGATCAGGTGCCCAATTTTCAGGAAATAGATTATACTAGCTGTTGCCCGCGACTTCGTACGCGTGTATTACATTATTTTGTTCGATAATCAATAGTTTTCGCAGCGCGTGCCAAAAACTATTTTGGGTTTTCTACCTTGGGTTACAATATTGCAATTTTCTTACGGATCCCTAATTTTTTGAAAATATATTATAGCCTATACTGGTACCTGATAATGTAGCTTTCTATTGGTGAAAGAATTTTTGAAATCGGTCCAGTAGTTTCGGAGCCTATTCGTTACAAACAAACAAAAAAAAATCTTTCCTCATTACAATATTAGTATGATTATAACATTCGATAAATATCGCTAAAGCTGTCAAAAATCAAAATATTGAATGAATTGAAACTTCCGTGTTTTCGATAAGTCACTGTCGATGAAATCAACGATAAATGGTTCGATATGTATAGAGTGGTCAGGAATACTAGATGCTAGATATAATGAAGCGAGAATTGGGCTCCAGGCTCTTATTTTAAACGTCACGTCTTAAAAATAATGCAAAATTTATTTATAAGTATAACGGGGGATCAATTTATTATATTAAGAATTCGCATTTGTTATATTTACATATAGAATTTGTTTTATGGTTATGTGTAGGTAGGTAGGACGACCACTGTGGCGAGGCGGGCGAATACTCGTCTGAGACGCAAGAGGCGCGGGTTCGATTCCCGCTGCGGGAGAAATGTTTGCATGCTCTGCAAATATTTCTTCCTGGTCTGGGTGTTGTAGTATTATGTATTATAAGTATGTATTTACAAAAAAAAGTATATTATGTATTCTATCAGCCATCTGGTTCCCATAATACAAGCTTTGCTTAGTTTGGAGCTAGATGGTGCTGTGTGATATGTCCTCAAATATTTTTTTTTATTTGCGCTTAGACATACTGTTGTTTCACTGGTTGCAGAATAGGGACTTTCCTAATGTTTTATTCTTGACTGACTAATGTTTATATTACGAAAATGATCACGTAAATACTTAAAATAATAGGCAAATAAATTAGTGCGCAACAGAATCTACGCCAAAACCTTTTATCAGACCGTTCATTTTATATGAAGCTAATTATATTCAGTTTTATACAAATTTATCTAGTCATAAGTTACCTGGCAGTTTACTAAAGACGGACTAAATAAGTATTATAGATACTTTTTATACGGAAAATATACTTAATGTAGGTTGTGTACCTTTGTTTGAATTACCTTAAACTATTATTAATGAGTTGTTAACTTATTGTTTTCATTATTAAATTGGTTTTTAATCATTTTGGTTTTGGGATAAAATAAACTATATAATTCAGTTTGGGTTTTATTTCTACTACTAATACCTACCCATCTAGCGAACTTCTCGTTTCTGCTTGGTCTAAGTTGGAAAGGATTGCATGTTCTGCAAATATTTCGGAACTATTTTGCATATTTTACTTCTCTGCTGGATTGGGAGTAAAGAAAATATCATAGAATGCGTCCAGCTGCTTCTCACCCCGAGCATGTCGTAAAACGACCAAGGGTAGGTATATTATAGGTGATAAAGTATCTTCTCGAAAATAAAGGACCACAATATAGGCGATGGGCTGATCACCTGGCACCATGGTTCACCATATCCATCCTAAGAGTTTAAATCAGAAGTGCCTGCAAGTTTTCTTATATTTACTTGTGGCTCTGCCCACCCCATTAGGAATACGGGCGTGATAATATGTATGTAAATATTTGGTATACTTTATCTGTGGTTTATGCTACGTTTGACAAGGTTTAACAGTAGGTAAGCTGTGCTGTGGTTGTTGTTATGAGTATAATTTCCCTATTTGGGGAGGCATAGGGTACCAAAAACCTTACTGCCTAGTCCTTCGTTAATTTAAATATATTAGTTACTGTTAAAAATATCTTCCCTTCACTCAGGGCGCCATTTTTTTCTCCCCGTGATTTACCTAAATTAAATAGTTAAAATAAAATAATAACAGTCACATATTAAAGTCCTGACCCCACACTAGGATTCCCGGCATCGAGAATTATCGAGTAACTACGAATTATAATTATTATGTACTACCTAAACTGTTCGTTACCGTTCGATAGTTCCCAAGTAGAAGCAATAGGTATTTTCTCTAATCGTATTGATAAGACTGAGTAGCATGGAAGTAATAGCTAAGTACCTATACTTACTACTTAGTACAACGTACTTGTGAATCCTAGGATGTAGGTACGTAGTACTCTTTACTTTCTTAAACTAGTAGACTAGACCTAGTAGTTTAAAGTTTAAATGAATAGTGACAGGATTTGATCCCTGAATAAAATTAATAAATATTTATGAACATTTCACACAAAATAGATCTCATAACCTCTCGCTTATTAAGAGCGCAACCGTGTCTGTGAGTCACTGCGTGTTCTTTTTCGAGATCATGATCAACCATGATCCCACTAGATCGGATAAGTGAATGAACTCGAGAGTGCTCTCCCAAGCTTACGCCACTGTACCACGGTCTTGATAATGATAAGATAACAGAATCGTCTCAAGTTTATACTTTTAGTTAATAAGGTAGGTAGGTAAATAATTCAAATAAAATAAATCAATGTAAATGGTTAGTTTCCGTAAGTAAGTTCGTATGAGCTACTCGTAGTTGCCAACTCTTGTGACGAAGTTTTTAGGCCGCCTGAAGGCCGTCATGGCTTAACGACTTAAAAGCCGGGACCGACAATTTAACGAGCCCTCCGAAGCACGGAAGCGCTCAGTTCGTAATGTCAATTGCGGTCACCCATCTAAATTTATTGTGACCGCGCACGGGGTTGCTTAACTTTATCAACGAACAATCAAGAACGGATAAGCAAGCTACGCCACGAGCGCTTCAAAAGAGTTTTCATAGGGATCTATCAGACAGAAGGCGTTTGCGCGTTCAAGCGGTCGATTTTGCGCTCGTGCTAATGACCACAAAATTAATAATTCGTCTTCTGATGAAGAATAATCGTCAAGAAACATGGACCAACAGCGGGGTTCGTGGGCTACTGCACGCTCACGCAGAACGATAACGCGGAACGCATGAACGCGTGACCGCCTTCTGTCTGATAGATCCCGTAGATACCATGTCAATGATAGTAACAAAAATAAATTCCTTATTTCAGACAACAGAGTTCCATTCCTTTGAAAAATTAAATATCATTGCCAAAACATCGATGGTTATACTGTTATACTAGGTAGATACATCTACCGTATCGAGCGAGTGTTTGTTCAATGCTACACTAGCGCCCACCGCTCCGCCGCTCAACACTAGCTTATCAAGCATGCACGCAGCCGCCATTTTGGGTGTTTTGCGCGAGTGATCGTATATTTGATTGGCGCTACACAATATTACAGACATTATTTCAATAAAATAAGAGTTCAGTGATGTTGACATAAGTTTATACAGTGGTTTAATAGGTAGTGCGCATAATTATGGAGGAAGATTACAAAATTGACATGCAAGACGCGTCGATGGTCGAGTCGGGCAGTGGCATCGAAGGAGCCGACAATTTAGGTGATCCAAAAGATTTTGGTGAATTAGGAGGTTACGACGAGGGCTATGAAGACGAAGACGGCTTCCGCAACAACCGTGGACGTGGAAATTACAGGTAATTTTCTTATAATCTCACTGTAAACTCTGTAAAATGTAAAAAGCACTTTGCTGTGTTTGTTGTGCTATTCTGATTCGGCATTTTGCAATCTTTCTTCAGTGTTTTGGTCTGTACTAATAAATCTCCTTTTACAATGCTATAAACTTACTGATTTAATTATATTGCTTAAAAGTCATGTGTAGTAGAGGCAGTTGTAATTATTAAGTATTTTGTTTATTCTCTGGCCTTGGTAGCTTGATTAATTGTTGGTTTTGTGAATGATAAATCGATAATGGGTAGTATGCGACTGTTTAACATTGTTGAAATATGACAAATGCTTTGTAACTTATCAAACTAAGTACAAATATAAACCATCTATAGTAGATGAGTTATGCCTACAGCGTCAGGAGGCAACTTTTACCTCTACAAACGGGACGCTGTAGTTCCCGGGACGAATTAAGATAGAGTAGGCTTGCCCAGCACCTATTCCATCCTCTCTGCTTAGTCGGCCTTGTCCACAGGATAGACATGGTCAATACGTGCGGAGCTGACTAAGCCGCGGTTTTCCTCACGATGTTTTCCTACACCGTTTGAGAGTGCTGGTATAGCGCACATAATTTTTTCGCACAGAAAAATCCATTGGTACACGACCGGATTTGAACTCACTACCTCAGGATCGGAAGGCGGGGTCACTACCAACTAGACCACCAGTGATATCACTTAATAACCTAAGTACATATTACTCCCGTATCCCTAATGGGGGAGGGTAAAGTCACAAGTAATCATAAGAGAACTTGCAGCCAAGTTCTAAGATGAATAAATATGGTTAACCATGGCGACAGGGTATCAGCCCAAAGCCCATATGGGTGAATTGCCCAAGCAGAAAAAATACACGGCAAACCTGAGAACGGTAGTGCAATGTGCTGATTTTTAATTTTATATATTTTTTCTCAACAGCGTAAGTACTTCTCTACCTTGACAAAAAAAAATCATTGATAATCATAAATCATTTATTAATATAGGTATAGGCGTAATATAGTTTTGTACAGATGTTTTGCCATACAGTATTAGAACAGCCATATTCAGCGTAGTACGCATGCAATATTCATTATATAATATTAATTTATTTAAATTTTACGAAGTCTAATAATCATACCTGTGGTTAAAGATATTTATTTCTCAAAGAACAAAGTTCACTTACAGAGAATATAGTTATTGTAAGTATGTACATAGTGTACTGGTTGCAGCCAGTAAAGTGACATAGAAAAATGGCAAGATATACTTTTCTTAAAGAATTGGAATATTTTTTAGGATAAAATCCTTTAGTAATAGTAATATATTTAATAAATGATAAATAAATAACACCCAACAGTCACATACATAGTCCTGACCCCACACTGGGATCCCCTGTGTCGTGGGGGTATCAGAAACTACGAGTACCATGGTACCACAACACCCAGACCCGGAACAAATATTTACAGATCATGCAAACATTTCTTCCGCAACGGGAATCGAACCCGCGCCTCTCTGCGTCTATGCCGAGCAATCGCCCGCCACGCCACCGAGGCTGTCATATTATACGCAAATTTTAGGTTGAGGCAAATGCCCCAACTTGCCCCATACTTATAACTACTGTAGAGGTGCGTAATGTTACAAAGAATTAGAATTCAGTAATAATATTTCCAGAAATACACGCGGCCGTCCCCCACACTCGTGGATGAACGGCCCCCCTCGCTTCCGAGGACGCGGCTACGGTCCCCAAGGCCCTCCAATGAGAGGGCGAGGGTTCTTTCGCGGCCGAGGCGGCCCACGCTTCTCAAATGCGCCGAGCTTCGACGGCAACTGGGGGCCGATGGGGCCGCCGCCCCCAGGTATGATGGGCGGTCCGCCCCCCTTCGGCCCACCACCGGGCATGATGCCTGGGGGGCCGATGGGGCCCCCGCCTAATATGATGGGACAGCCTCCGCCGTTTGGAGGACCCCCGCCGGGTGTTACGGGGATGCCTAACATGGTGAGGAGGAGGGTAATGTGTTTAGGGTGTTTTATGTGGATATGTGTATACCTTTAGCTGAAGCCGTAGTCCAAACAGCTGCACGAGTTTTATCAAATCGTAGTCTTTGGATGCCGAGTGTCATGCATGAAGCCGTAGTCCAAACAGCTGCACGAGTTTTATCAAATCATAGTCTTTGGATGCCGAGTGTCATGCATGAAGCCGTAGTCCAAACAGCTGCACGAGTTTTATCAAATCATAGTCTTTGGATGCCGAGTGTCATGCATGAAGCCGTAGTCCAAACAGCTGCACGAGTTTTATCAAATCGTAGTCTTTGGATGCCGAGTGTCATGCATGAAGCCGTAGTCCAAACAGCTGCACGAGTTTTATCAAATCATAGTCTTTGGATGCCGAGTGTCATGCATGAAGCCGTAGTCCAAACAGCTGCACGAGTTTTATCAAATCGTAGTCTTTGGATGACGAGTGTCATGCTCATGCATGAAGCCATAGTCCAAACAGCTGCACGAGTTTTATCAAATCATAGTCTTTAGCAGAGGCGTCTCTAGCCCTTGTGGCGCCCGAGTGCAACCAGTACCCTGGCGCCCTCTAGTCTAGTAGGAGCGGTGTCAAAATGGAATACAGTAGGCCGCGTGGGGGCGCGGGCTGCAAGCAGCCCGCGAGGGTATTGTTTCTTGGAGGTCGCGTGGGGGCGCGGGCTGCAAGCAGCCCGCGAGGGTATTGCTTCTTGGAGGTCGCGTAGGGGCGCGGGCTGCAAGCAGCCCGCGAGGATATCGTTTCTTAGAGGTCACGTGGGGGCACGGGCTGCAAGCAGCCCGCGAGGATATCGTTTCTTCGAGGTCGCGTGGGGGCGCGGGCTGCAAGCAGCCTGCGAGGGTATTGCTTCTTGGAGGTCGCGTGGGGGCGCGGGCTGCAAGCAGCCCGCGAGGGTATTGCTTCTTGGAGGTCGCGTGGGGGCGCGGGCTGCAAGCAGCCCGCGAGGATATCGTTTCTTAGAGGTCGCGTGGGGGCGCGGGCTGCAAGCAGCCCGCGAGGATATCGTTTCTTGGAGGTCGCGTGGGGGCGCGTTTTAATTTGAACTTTATAGCGTTCTAATACAGCCGAGTTAGCAATGATTGTCGGCGTACGGCGTGTTGTCAAACGAATCCAAACAAACAGGTGCCGAAGCCGGCACGCGCCTTTGGTAGCGATGCGACATTACGCCAATTTAATCTTTAATTATCTGTTTTAAGGCTGATTTCACGTTAGGTAGGTAGGTAGGAAAAGGAGTAGCCTTGCTTTGCTACCGCGCGCCCGGCGTCGACGGGGTGCGGCGGCGCACACGAGCGCAGGGTCTTTGAGAGCGCCGGCATCGACGCATCTTTGGAGGTGTCGCATTAGAGGGCGCAGAGCGCTCGGCGCCCCCTTAGACCCGGCGCCCGTGTGCGCCGCACACCCTGCACCGTAGGTAAAGACGCCTCTGGTCTTTAGATAGGTACCGAGTGTCATGCATGGGCTATATAATGTCTAAAAATCCAATATGGCGGCTCTAAGAAGCTATTTTCAGTTTATTCCTTTCGCTGCCTCTGTAGCCGAAACGGCTAGACGGATTTTGACAAATCAAGTGTTGTTGAATTCATCTAATTAAAGAAAGTGTACAGGTATAGCCTATGGCACTTACTAAAGTATAAATCCAATATATAAATATTGACATTAGAAATAGTAACAGTTGCATACAAAGTTCTGACCCCACTATGTTTATAGTATGAAGTTGAGTGTAAAATTATTGGTACGTCATTGACCACACTTATTGGAAAGAAATAGACTAGACCATTGATTTGGCTGTTGTTGTTTTAGCCCAACCCCGAGCTATGGGTGGAGACAAAGTCTGAAGACGGCAAGTCGTACTTCTACCACGCGAGGACGCGCGAGACGACCTGGACGAGGCCCCTGGAGGGACCTGGGACCAACAACAAGGTCGTCACCCAGGCAGAGATCGAGGCCATGGCTGCATCCGGTAAGAATTGAGCTTACAGATCACACCCACAGAGAAAAAGAAAATAATTGATGACAACACATAAGAAATAAAAAAGACAGAGCAAAGGACAAAAGAAAAAAACCGGCCAAGCGCGAGACGAATTCGCACACTGATTCCGTACATAAAAAAAAATGTTTCATGTATGGTGGCCTCTTATTTTATTACTAGCTGCCGCCCGCGGCTTCGCTCGCGCGGTATCTGGATAAAAATAGCTTATATGTTAATCCAGCACGTGTACTATGTATATTCCAAGTTTCATTCGAATCCGTTCAGCCGTTTAGGCGTGAATGAGTGACAAACATCCATACATACAAACTTTCGCGTTTATAATATTACTACTACTGCGGCCTTTTACCTACCTTCCTTTTACGGTCTATAGTAGATGATTTGATATTTGATGAATTTATACAGCGTCATGAGGCAACTTTTACCTTCACAGACGGGACGCTGTAGTGCCCGGGACGAATTAAGATGGAGTAGGCTTGCGCAGCACCTACTCCATCCTCTCAGCTTAGTCGGCCTTGTCCGACTTGTCCTTTATCCGGGTACCACGCGAGCAAAGCCGCAGGCGGCAGCTAGTATAATAATAAATAAATATTTGTGGACAATTCACACAGCGCCATCTAGCTTCCCAAAACTAAGCAAAGCTTGTACTATGGGAACCAGATGGTTGATAGAATATTTATATACTTTTTTTTTGTAAATACTTATAATCAGAGATCGGAATTGGGTGTGTGAAAATACCTAAAGTTTGCAGCGGGACATAATATGGAGCTGTTACAACCACTTAAGTTAAACCGGTTTTGGATTTTACCGGTTTAGTTTCGGGTTTTTTGTTTTACATGTTCCTTACCTTTGAAATACCGAACTGTAAACATTTACAAGCTGCTAATACAGTTGGGAACAATTGGGACTAAAAAACCGAATTTTAACTACAACATAATACTACAACACCCAAACCTGAAGAAATATTTGCAGAACATTCAAATATTTCTCCCGTAGCGGGGATCGAACCCGCGCCTCTTGCGTCACAACCGACCACTCACCTGCCACTCCACAGAGGTCGTCATATATCTGAACTTTTCACTCTATGCGACAAGTTCATTGAATCCCGATAATGTGACCCCAGTATTAAAAAGCTATGTGTCTGTTTGTAATCAGGTGCGATTGGTGTTATATCTCCAAGCGGGCAGCCTATACAGATGGGCATGAGCAGCGGGATGCCCAACGGCAGCATGATGCAGGGCCAGCCGCCCTTCATGAACCAGCCACCGCCCTGGCTCAAAGACGGTGAGTCAATGATAGGCTACATTGTTCTTGCATACTTCTCTGCTGGCCTGGGAGGAAAGGAAAAAGAGTGCGTCCAGCTGCTTCTCTCCCCGAGCATGTCGCAAAAGCCAAGGAATGGTATTCTCCCCAACACATCATTACACAGTTTTAAAGCCAACGTAAAAAAGTACATTTTAAATCTTCAACAATGTGACTCGACGTGATTATTACGGTCGATCTGTGCCTTGTTTTCTTTGAATTTTTGTTTTCATTTTGTTTTAGTTTTTGTTGGATTTCATCCATCACAGTGGATTTTTTTTTAAGTATCATTTGTCATGTAAACACATAATATTACGAGTTGTTTATTATATGAAGAGTGTGTGTTGGCCAGTGACGCGCTCTGAAAGGTGCCACGGAAGAACAGCGCTGTAGTTGCTTCCGGGCTCTGCAGCACACGCCGAGTGCTTGCCTTTTTGGCTCACAAATTATTGTAATTTTTTGTTTTGTTTTAGCTGTGTAATTTTAATTTTTTTATAATTATTCGAGAACCAAATAAATAGTCTCTTTCAACATGATGGACCATCTATATGGGCTATAGGCTGATCACCTGTCGCCATGGTTCACCATATCTAACTTGGGACTTTGGAGGAGTGACTGCAGATATTCTTATGATTATTTGGGCCTCTGCCCACCTCATTAGGGATATGGGCGTGATGTATGTATGTTCTAGCAAAAATTCTACCTGGATGACACTTGGGCCCGCATACGTTGTTTGTTGTTTCTAATAAATAAATTATTTCTTCTAGCTCAAAATCAACAGCAGAACCAACATGACGAGGTTACTCCGTCGGAGAACGATGACATGCCTCCCGGCGAGTCGGCCCCCATCCAACAGCCCCCTATGAACCAACAGCCCCCTATGAACCAACAGCCCCCAATGAACCAACAGCCCCAAATGAACCAACAGCCAATGAACCAGCAGCCCCCAATGAACCAACAGCCCCCAATGAACCAACAGCCCCAAATGAACCAACAGCTCCCTATGAACCAACACCCGCCTAACAGTGAGTACTAGATTTCGCGCCGCGTAAGAGAAAACCCAGGATTTTTTTTACGTATAGCTTTATAGCACACATACATTTTTTGAATAGATAAATCCACTATCCTACTCCGATCCCAAGATCGTCTTCAATCCCGGTCGTGCACCAATTTTTCTGTTCTAAAAATTTATGTGCGCTATAGCGGTATTCTCAAATGGTTAAGGAAAACATCGTGAGGAAACCGGCATGAGGTTCCTACTTTCCAAAATACAAGTTATTTTTACTTAGTTTAGCAATTAGGGCTACTCCAAACAAAGTGTATGTACTTTAGTGAATAAAGAATTTTTTGTAAATGATAAATGACATTTATTTGCACGAACACATGGTGTTTAAATAATAATGGTCTTAAAAATACATCAGTCCAGTCTATGTCCTACCAAAGTCTTTGGCATGCAAATATGTTAATGAAAATGTTAATAAATTAAATTCTATTATTAAGTCCTAATTAAATGTAATATTAATTTCATTTTAAGAATGTCAAAATGATTTTAACATTACATTTAATTTATTATTTTTTATTTATATCGTAGCACTTGAAAAGTTCTTGTGCCAAGTGCAGAAAAGCAACCATCATACATAGCATGTAATATATTTCCAGGCAACCAAATGGGCTTCCCCGGGATGACAGGCGCACCTAACTTTAATCAGGCGCCGCCAGGATTCAACCCGCCTGGGCCAGGGGGGTTCCCCGGTCCGGGGGGGCCACCTGGTGGGTTCCCCGGGGGGTGGGGAGGGTGGGGGGGCTGGCCGCCGCCGCTTGTAGCTCAGCCGCCGCCGAACTTAGCCGCAGCTGCGGTGCCTGATAGTGGTAAGTTGTCTTATTACTGACTGACTGACCAACCAACGAACCACCCGACCAACTGACGAACCGCCCGACCAACTAACGAACTGACGGACCGATCGATTAACAAGATGCTACCTAGCTAACCTACCTTCGGTGATAAGAGTTGTTACGAGCAATATTAATAAAGTTTATGAGTTTAATAGTCTTCAAGATTTGAAGACTATTAACTGACTCATTAATTCTCATCTTGAAGGGTTTGTATACCTGTTTTCTCTAACTTAAACTATATTTTGAACAATCTGGAGTCGCATGAGGCAAAATATAAAAGATTGCTTCAAAAATTAAAAACTGTAATGTGATTTCATAAAAAAATTGGCTTGATATCCATTGTTATAGAAAGTTTCTTTCACATAGTATATTTTTAGTTGTCGGCGAAAAATGGACCAGGAAACCATTTAAGCCAGACTTACTGCAATGTTAAAAACGTGCAGTATTTAATAACCACGCCTTTTTACGCGCGAAAATATGTTATGGTACTCAAACTAAATACCAAACTTATCTACCACAGGAGCGGCGATCCAACAGTCGCCCTCTCAAGTGGGCATGAAGCCGCCAGGAATGTCCGGACAGATGCCCGGCATGCCCGGACAGAGGCCCGGCATGCCCGGACAGAGGCCCGGCGTACCCGGACAGATGTCCGGCGTGCCCGGACAGATGCCCAGACTGCCCGGCGTGCCCGGACAGATGACCGGCCTGCCCGGAACGGGCAAGGTGCCAGACATTAAACGATCCAAATCGCCCCCACCACAGAATGCTCCTAAGAAAGAGGAAATTGTAAGTTTATCATGCTAATTTCAAATTAATTCTGCCCGCGACTTGGATAAGAGTAGCTTATATGGTAAAAATATAGGATAAAAAAAGCTGTTAGTGACCCCGCCTTTCGATCCTAAGGTCGTGGGTTCAAATTCGGTCGTGTACCAATGGAATTTTCTGTGCGAGAAATTGATGTGCGAACTTTCAAAGGGTGAAACGGTTAGTTAGCTCCGCACGTATTGACCATGTCTTTCCTGTCGACAAGGTCGACTAAGCTGAGAGGATGGAATAGATGCTGGGCAAGCCTACTCCATCTTAATTCGTCCCGGGCACTACAGCGTCCCGTTTGTGAAGGTAAAAGTTGCCTCGTAACGCTGTATAAATCATGTACTTTAGATGGTAAGAGGCCTTATTATATTATAATGACTAGCTGCCGCCGGCGGCTTCGCTTGCGTGGTACCCAGATAAAGAAATTAAATATTTATTTGTTTGTGAAACTAGATAGTACACAGATGGTGTTATGATCACAAAGTATCTCTAATTCCTACCAACCGAGAGAACTAATCATGAATAGCCTATATAATTGTTTAATAATAGTGTCTTCTGTATGGCACCAAGGATATATAATAAATTACCCCAATATATAATAGAAATAGATAAAATACATTATTTTAAATTGACATAAAAAAAATTACTTATCAAGAAAGTCTATTACAGTATTGACGAATATTTGAAAAGCAAATTCTAACGCCATGACATTTTAAAATAACTTTAATATTGTAATTTAATCATACCGACGTTTCATTTTAATAATTTAGTAATGTTAACTTGATAGATTTTTTATGTTTGTTATTTTATTTTATTTCTATATCTTTGACATTTGTAAAATTATATTGACTAATTTGACATTAAATTAATATTGTAAAATTGTAACTTTCTAAATGTTTGTACGGCTTACCGCCAGAACCTAGAGGTTTGATTGTTAAGCATAACACCTATTATGTACCTAGGTTCACAGACAAATAAATGATTTATGATTTATAATCCAGTACATGTACTATGTATTTTCCAAATTTTATTCAAATCCGTTCAGATTGAGGCATAAACATCCAAACATCCAAACATCCTCACAAACTTTCGCATTTATATATAGAAGATACCTCCGGAGCTGGCGGCCTTGGCGGCTGAGTGGACCACGCACCGATCTCCCGACGGCCGCGCCTACTACTACCACGCCGCCAATCAGGAGAGCGTCTGGATCAAGCCGAAGCCTCTAAGAGACTTGCACGGTAAATAAATAACACCCAACAGTCACATACATAGTCCTGACCCCACACTAGGATTCCCTGTGTCGTGGGTATCAGAAACTACGAGTACCATGCTACCACAACACCCGGACCCGGAAGAAATATTTGCAGAACATGCAAACATTTCTTCCGCAGCGGGAATCGAAACCGCGCCTCTTGCGTCTCTGCCGAGCAATCGCCCGCTACGCCACCGAGGCATACATACATACATATTATCACGCCCGTATCCCTAATGGGGTGGGCAGAGCCACAAGTAAACATAAGAAAACTTGCAGCCACTTCTGATTTGAAGTTCCAAGATGGATATGGTGAACCATAATGACAGGTGATCAGCCCATCGCCCATATAGGTTGTCCATCATTTTGGAGAGATCTATCCCTTAGTCGACTTTTACACGTGCTCGGGGAGAGAAGCAGCTGGACGCATTCTATGCTCTTTCTTTACTCCCAGTCCAGCAGAGAAGTATTACGTACGATAGTATATAGACTTTATTGCATATTAATAAGACCTATAAACCTGTAGCACATTATTTTGTTCTATAATCAATAGTTTTCGCAGCGCACGCCAAAAACTATTTTGGGTTTTGTACCTTGGGTTACAATATTGCAATTTTCTTACGGATCCCTAATTTTCTTGAAAATACATTATAGCCTATACTGGTCCCTGATAATGTAGCTTTCTATTGGTGAAATAATTTTTGAAATCGGTCCGTTAGTTTCGGAGCCTATTCGTTGCAAACAAACAAAAATATCTTTCCTCTTTATAATATTAGTATGATTAGTATGAAATGATTATTATATTATTAGTATATTGATAATAGCACCCCTATTTTTCGTGGGGGGTTAATGAAAGATTATATTAATAGTAATTCTCCCATTTGTTGCAGAACTTCAAGGCAAAATAAATTCAGAGAGGTTGAAAGGAAAGAGGAAGCTTGACGTGGACAGCAGTAACATTGTCGCAGGTTTGAATTTGAACATTATATGAAACCGCAGTAGAAATTTATACGTAGACAGACTTAAGTACCGTCCAAGCCGTAAATAAGATTTTTCTTTAAAAGGTCATGATGATAAAAAAAATGAAAATAAATACACTAATAGATACATTTGGTAAGGTCTTTAAAGTCTAATACTCACATTCTCGGGAATATACTTATATTTTTTATACAATAAGCAAGTATTCCCAGGAAGGTTGACGTCAGGCAGGCGGCCGGTCATAAAACACCTTAGCCAAAACTCTTACAGCATGATCCAAGGGTCATGCTGTGCCGGCCCCACATAGAGTGGGATGAGGGCAGGAAGATGATGATGATAAAAAAATTGTTATCTAAAATTGAACTTAATAATAATGCATAAAAACTTTTTGAGTTTATAAAAACAATGCTAGCTGCTGCAGCGCCCCCTGGTGGGCTATGGCCGTAAAACATATCTAAGAATCTACCCTGAAATTACATCTATAAAATGCAAAAAACCGCATCGATATCGGTTCAGTAGTTTAGGAAAATAGTAACAGACAAACACATAAACATATAACCTCTTAGGCCAAACTTCCGTTCCATCGTGGGTAATATAGCAATTTACGGCCGAGTAATAAACGAAGCTGATTCCTCGCAAATTAGAGAAATATACTATACAAGTCTCGGCCGAAATACCAATTAACGGTATCGTTCAGTTAAAAGTTCCTCGGCTATCACCTCGTCCTTCCAATATTACTCGGCCGTAAATAGCTTTATTAAAGCCTGGGCGGTAACGTACTATAATTTATTTTTATTTCATTAAGTTGTAAGTTTTTTTTCTTTTTCATTTTTTTAAATTCACATTGTTAGTCTTTTATCAGTTTTTTATTTAGTATTTTTGTCAAAATTGTGTTAAGTAAAATTTTCACCCTTAGTTATATCTTGGTACCTCTCGCCTGGTAATTCTTAATCCCCGAGTCCCAAGATACAGGCTTTCACACCTAGTTTGGGCCTCGCCGGCAATTTATAAGTTAAAATGTAATCTCGTATCTATCAATTAATACGGTTTGGTACTTGTAAAATGTGTTCTTGACAAAATAAATATTCTTATTCTTATTCTTAATTACTTCTTGTATTTCTATCCACCAAGACTGAGATGGCGGGATCACTTGGACTCATTCATGGAGGATTGGTCCTCCAAAGCACAAGACAGAGAAAGGTGGAAGGGGGATAGGGAGGCCTTTGCCCTGCAATGGGACGATATGTGCTAATAATAATAATAATAATAATTTCTATCCACAGTGATAGACGTGGAGGCCCACGCGGAAGCGCAAGCGGCAGCGGAAGCGGCGGCGATAGCGGCCAAGGAAGCGGAGAAAAAGTCCGCTGAGGACAAGGAGAGAGCAGAGAAGGAGAGGGTCGAGAGAGAGAAGGCGGAGAAAGAGAAGGCAGAGAAGGAGAGACAGGAGAAAGAGAAGGCGGAGAAAGAAAAGGCTAAAGCTGACAAAAGCAGGCCGGTTTCGAGCACGCCTATTTTGGGGACCCCCTGGTTAGTGATCTAAATGCTTAAAACTCTTACATTAGGGGTCATCCATTCACCACGTGATCTTTTTTAGCAACCTTTTAACCCCTCCCTCCGCCCTGGATATGTGGTAAGGTTTTTGACTAATCCAACAACACTCCTGATTCGAAGTCCCAAGATGGATATGGTGAACCATAGTGGCGGGTGATAAGCCCATCGCCCATATAGATGGTCCATCGTGTTTGAGATACTATCCCTTAGTCAATTTTACGACATGCTCGGGGAGAGAAGCAGCTGGACGCATTCTGATTTTTCTTTACTCCCAGTCCAGCGGAGAAGGATATCCCTAATAAATAAATAACATAAATAACAGTCACACACATAGTGTCATAGTCCTGACCCCACACTAGGATTCCCTGTGTCGTGGGTATCAGAAACTACGAGTACCATGGTACCACAACACCCAGACCCGGAAGAAATATTTGAAGAAAATGCAAACATTTCTTCGAATCGAACGCGCGCCTCTTGCGTCTCTGCCGAGCAATCGCCCGCCACGCCACCGAGGCCGTCGTTATATTAGTTTAATGTTCACCAGGTGCGTGGTTTGGACTGGCGATGGTAGAGTCTTCTTCTACAATCCAACGGCGCACACGTCAGTGTGGGAGCGACCGGCTCAGCTGGCGGGCCGCGCTGACGTCGACAAGGCAGTCTCGCAGCCGCCTAATTCGCTTATAGAGCAGCAGGTAACAGGCGTCCATACTCAGACCAAATAAAAAGAGAAGACGCCGCGCCGCGAACAACAAAAGTGAAGCCACACAAAACCGTGCTCCTGCAAGTAAACATACACGCTCACGCACACCTACACTAAAACCATGCTCATCGCTCTTAATACGTCACGAGTCTTAAAAATAGAATTATGCCTTCCTGTGTAGTAACAACTTGTAAAAACAGCAGCAAATCACATAAAAAGTCTCACGGAATCACTTTTCACTTGTAAGTACTTCAAATAGCATCTTTCTTAATTATTATATACTACTAGCTGCCGCCCGCGGCTTCGCTCGCGTGGTACCCGGATAAAAAATAGCCTATATGTTAATCCAGTACATGTACTATGTATATTCCAAGTTTCGTTCAGATCCGTTCAGCTGTTTAGGCGTGATTGAGGCACAAACATCCAAACATCGTCACAAACTTTCGCACTAGATGGCAGCACAGGTAAAATTAGTACGCGCTATCGTTGCGTTTTGAGCTTTACGCCGGTAATTTCAAGCAAACTAAGACTTTTCAATTTTATAATATAAGTAAGATGAATTTAGGTTACTTGGAACACACAACCTTAAAACCTTCGACACACACATAGATAAAAAGGTGGATTCACTTTTGTTGTTCGCGGTGCGGGGTCTTTTCTTTTTATTTGTTCCGAGCGTCCATGCCATACCATCGCGTCTAGACCGATCGCGAAAGAGCTTTAAGGATTCCGGGTGTATAAAAGAGAGACAGAGTAAGACCGGGCAAAATAAATATCGACAGCAAAAAGCGGAAATGTCGTATCACAAAAAATGGCCTAAATGACTTAAAACTTGATTACTTGATAAGCAAAAAAAGCCGCGTCGAATGGTCTATGTCTCTTCTTTCTACGATGAAAAATTTTATGATACGCCCTTGATTTTTTCCTAATTCTTTTACTGTTCACACAAGTAATTGCTGTAAATAAAGGTTTTTTTGGCTCTGGTGTAAAATTGAATATTTTGAGATACGACAAAATCGCTTTCTTTCGTCGTCACGCTCGTATCCCTAACGGGGTGTGCAGAGCCACAAGTAATTATAAGAACACTTGCAGCCACTCCTGATCCAAGAGTCCCAAGATGGGTATGGTGAACCATGGTGACAGGTGATCAGCCCATCGCCCATATAGATGGTCCAAAATATTGAAATCAAATTATTTATTTATTTATTTACTTTGGTTATTTACAAAAATATATTTTAACAATTGAGTAGTGACATTTAACTTAGGAGTTTGACTTGTCAGTAGTTCCTCTGTTATAACAAAAAAGCAAGTAATAGCAAACACTAACAAACACTTACACTTACTAATAACCCGTTAGTAAGTTCGTATGAGCTAGTGGCTAACTCTTGTGACGGAGTTTTAAGGAAGCCTAAAGGCCTCCGTCATGGCTTAACGACTTGAAAGCCGGGACTGACGTGCCCTCCGAAGCACGGAAGCGCTCGGCTCGTAATGCCACTTGCGCACAACGTCGCTTAACGATCAAACAAGAACGTCTAAGCAAGCTACGCCACGAGCGCTTCAAAAATAACCCGTCAAATCAAATATTTTTTTATTACAAGAAAAATACAAAATCAATCAAACTGGTTTCAACAACTAAAGAAATAGTTATTACCTACCTATCAAAGTAAAAATCATCTGTAAATATGGTAGGGTTTCAGAGATATATATCAAAACATACTCAAAACAAAAATTTTCAAGATTTCTTAATCATGTTTTTTTTTCAACTTTGAGGAACCAAAGAAAAAAATGTTAAAATTTAATTTGCTTTTGGAAGAAACTCATCATCATCATCATCATCAACTTCCTGCCCTTATCCCACTATGTGGGGTCGGCACAGCATATTCCTTAAAATATATTTCTTTGGTTTTTCTCTACATAATAAAATTACGAAATACGTTTTTTGAGAGACTTATGTTGTTGTGCTTGAGGATTTGTGAGAATGACGGATGAATGAATTTTGACATTATAATTATTATTTTTTGACTTAATCTTGAATATTTGAAACCTGATCTATTATGACATTTATTATGAATTTTGTTATTCTTACTGTGATTTTATTTTCTTATGTTTTTGTGATTTAGTTAGTGTAATTGGTTGTGCCGTACTAATTAATAAAAATTTTAAATTAAAGTATGTTTCACAGAAGAAAGAGGGCGGCACTAGCACTGCAACAGTAGCTGCTAAGTCCTCCAATGGAGAGACAAAACGTAACGCAACGGACAGTGACGACTCCGACTCGGAGCCGGGCCGGAAGAAAGTGAAGCAGGAGGAGAGTGAGTATACCCATCTCGCTCTAACACTGTCCACATAGTAACGGAGACAAACGTGAAGCGACGACTTCCAATTCGGAGCCGGGCGGGGAGGAGAGTGAGTATACCCGTCTCTCTCTAACACTGTCCACATAGTAACGGAGACAAACGTGAAGCGACGACTCGGGTTCGGAGCCGGGCCGGGAGAAGGCGAAGTAAGAGGAGAGTGAGTATACCCGTCTCACTCTAACACTGTCCACATAGTAACGGAGACAAACGTAAAGCGACGACTCCGACTCGGAGCCGGGCCGGGAGAAGGCGAAGTAAGAGGAGAGTGAGTATACCCGTCTCACTCTAACACTGTCCACATAGTAACGGAGACAAACGTAACGCGATAGACAGCGACGACTCTGGAGTCTCACTCTAAAACTCACACGACAAAAATAAGTTGTAGTGGAATAGGTAGGGAAACCATGAGTTACTAATTCAGTAAGTCATGGCTTCAAACTTTTATCCTCACTACCCCTATTTTAAAGTTATTTATTAGGCGAAAGCTTAAACCTAAGTCCCTCTATAATCGCCTTTCAAAATATACAAATACAATACAAATAGTTTATTTAGGAACAAAATATACATTGGTTTACAAAATAATATCAAAATCTTTTCAGGCATATTTCTTTAGTTTAGACGAAATTGTAATATAAATATTTGGATTACGGTTTTATTAGGTTTTTGTCAACGTTTTAGGTTAGATTTTTGTTTACCTTTATTATACCTCAAATTTGGCTGGAGTATAAGCATTCTTATGTTTTATTAGTATGCATTTACAAAAAAGTATAAAGTATACCTATAAAGTATTATATCAGCCATCTGGTTCCCATAGTACAAGCTTTGTTTAGCTTGTGGCTAGATGGCACTGTGTGAAATGTCCACAAATAATTTATTATTATTATTATTACCCACAGAGAAGCCGCTGAACCAGATCGACCTGGGCAAGGAAGCCGCGATAGAAGCTGAAGTGCGAGCAGCGAGGGAGAGGGGCGTGGTCCCACACGAGCAAAGATTGCGCTCATTCCTTCAGATGCTGCACGAGAAGCAGGTCTCCGCGTTCAGCACCTGGGAGAAGGAGCTGCACAAGATAGTCTTCGACCCCAGATACCTGATGCTCAACTCCAAGGAGAGACGGCAGGTAAGATAGTAGACATCCACTGGTAGTAGTTCCAGAGATATGTGATGTGGTAAAAGTAAGTTCGTATGAGCTAGTGGCCAACTCTAGTGGAGTTTTAAGGCCGACTAAAGGCCTCCGTCATGGCTTAACGACATAAACTACCGGGACCGACAATTTTCCCTCCGAAGCAGGGAAGTGTTCAGCTCGTAATGCCACTTGCGGTCACCTATCTCAATATTGACCGCGCACAACGTTGCTTAACTTCAACGATCAATCAAGAACGTCTAAGCATGCTACGCCACAAGTGCTTCATATGATTATTTGTTGTTATAGCGGCAATAGAAATACACACTTTGTGATAATTTCAACTCTCTACCTATTACCGTTAATGAGATGCAGCCCGCTGACAGACGGGCGGACAGCAGAGGCTTAATAGGGTCCTGTTGCCACCCTTTGGGTACAGAACCCTAAAAATTATCTTTATCTGCAGGTGTTTGATCAGTATGTGCGCGACCGGGCTGAGGAGGAGCGTAAAGAGAAGAAGAATAGGCTTCAACAGAAGAAGCAGGTGTTCAGGACGCTCATGGAAGAAGCCAAGCTGCATTCCAAGTGAGTAGATCAAATACCATATCTATTTAAGCAAAGCTTGTACTATGTGAACCAGATGGCTGATACACTTATATAATTTTTTTGTAAATACATACTTATGATACATATTAAAACGCCCAGACCCAGAAGAAATATTTGCAGCACATGCAAACATTTCTCACTCGGCGGGAACCCGCGCCTCTTGCGTCTCAGCCGAGCACTCGGCCGCCACGCCACCGAGGTCTTCATCAAAATGAATAATCTCCCAACAGATCTTCATTCACCGATTTCTCATCAAAGCACGGACGAGATGAGAGATTCAAATCGATAGAGAAGTCACGCGACAGGGAGCTCTACTTCAACGAATTCATCGGCGAGCTGCGCAAGAAAGAGAAGGACGATAAAGAGAAGAAGAGAGAGCAGGTGAGTTTGGCGCGCGTCAGAGCGAGACGGGAATACGACCGAGGTTCCGTCTAGAATTCATTAGAGCACCGTCTAGTGACATGCGTTAGAGCAGGGATTCCCAAAGTGGTCGTTATCGACCCCTTGGGGTCGATATCGGTTTCCTAGGGGTCGACATAAACGAAAACTGATTTTGGAGCTCGACGAGGTCTAAAAATCGACCCCTATTAAATTAACACAAGTTCTTATTTAAAACTTTCAAGATAGGTAGGTACTGTATTGTTTATGTTGTGTCACGTGTACTAAGAATAATTAAATTTTTGTAGGAAATAGCATTGTTGTAGTAATGTAAAGTCTCAAGTTCGTACAAGATGAAAAACTCGCAGCTGTTTTAAGTTAGCGGACCATTATGAATAAGGGGGTTGATCTTAAAAGTAGGTCTAGGCCATGGGGGTCTGAGGTAACAGTTTATTTTGGAAAAGGGGTCACTTGTCCAAAATAGTTTGGGGATCCCTGGTCTAGTTGGTAGTGACCCCGCCTTCCGATCCTAAGGCTTCAAACCCGGTCGAGTAACAATGGATTTTTCAGAGCGAAACATTAATGTGCGCTATAGCAGTACTCTCAAACGGTCAAGGAAATATCGTGATGAAACCCGCGGCTTAGTCAGATCCGCACGTATTGGCCATGTCTTTCCTGTGCTGGTAATAGGTGCTGGGCAAGCATACTCCATCTTAATTCGTCCCGGGCACTACAGCGTCCCGTTTGTGAAGGTAGAAGTTGCCTCCTGACGCTGTATAAATCATTTACTATAGATGGTATAAGGCTTTAGAATGGCATAGCGTTCAAATAGCGCAGATTTTTTCGCACAGTAAAACTATTTGTGTGGTCATATTCGATACCGTGACCTTACGATGGGAAGGCAAAGTCATTACCACTAGGCCGCCAGTGCTTTAGCTTTTTGGTTAATACTTAAAATTTCACCCGTGGTGCTCGTTTTGTCACAGTATCTGTTCCAAAGTTTCATCCTAATTGGTTCAGCCGTTACAATATCAGACCATACAAACTGCATTTTTTTCTTATATTATGATAAATTGTGATTGTGTAATAATTATTTTGTGATATAGAGTTGAATTTTGAGATATTTTTATTTCAGGGTTTATTTGCACACGGACAGGTTCGATTCCTGCCGCGCATTGTAATGGGTTCGATTCCCATTATAGACAATTATTTTGATGTTTTAAATGTTAAATTGAGAATTTTACTGATTTTGATTATTAGAAATAAGTTTTTTTTTATTTGAAGTTCTTTCTATAGAAATTTCAAATTAGATCATTGAAAAAAAAATGTCTTTTAATAAAGTCAATGTTGTTTAATTTTAATTTAAAATGTTAAAAGACGTTTTTGTTCATTTTGTTGACTATAAATGATTAATATACAATATATTGAACTCTTTTAGTTTGCAAATGTGTTGAATGTTTATGCCCTTTTTGTATTAAATTATGAAATTATGAGAACATATTATTGTTGATTGCGTTTGAAAAAACCTATTTAAACTACAGTATAAATTAATAATTATAAAAAACACAGACATGCATTTATCGCGCTAGTATCCCTATCCTATATCCTAGTATAGTAGTTATAGTAGTAGGAAAATGATGATATCCCTAATGGGGTGGGCAGAGCCACATGTAAACATGAGAAAACTGGCAGCCAATTCTGATTTAGTCCCAAGATTGATATGGTGAACCATGGTGACAGGTGATAAGCCCATCGCTCTTATATAATGGTCCATCATGTTGGAGGATACTATCCCTTAGTTGACTAAAAAATACTTTAATAAAATCCGCTTCTTTTGTATGGGAAAAGTTTACTGCCCAGCGGATCTCAATCTTTCATACATGAACCCCTAACAAAACGCCCATACAACCTTTTTATAAATATAATGAAAACATCATTCTTATTGCTTATATTAGGGTGATAAACGTAATCTGACAATAGTTTTAGCATTTGATAAACATTTGATGACATATTTTTGTACTATCGAGCTTGATGGTAGCATTTCAATACCTACTTCAACAAATTTATGTTTCCTTTTCAAATCAGAAGGGCACTTTCATGACGACACGCTCGCTGCTCTTGCTTTTAAATATGAAGTGTCCTGACGTCAATTTATTAAAAAATATTAAACTACTCACTTTTGTATGACTATTATTCATGATTTCATAAAATTTTATTGAAAAAATGTCGATTTTATCTGTCACGTCACTTCATATAAAGCAATGCAAATGTGAAATGGCTATCTGACCGGGCTATCTATCAAACAATAGTTTCAAAAAATATTTTCATTAGTAAATTGTGTTTTTTTGGTGAGTATAATACAGATATCCCAGCCAGACCCCCCCCCCCCCCCCTAAACGTTTACTTTATTATAAATTGTCCCGGCACTATTTAGCAAAGGGATCGTCTAGTTCGTCTGGTGTCGGCGATGGTGACCGGCGGCGCGTGCAGTGGATCCACCGTTGATGATCATTTGACGATGAGAGTCCAAAGTTTGAGGATCATTTGATACTGGGCGACGCCTAATGGTGAATACATTTTATGCAAACTTTCAGGACATTCTAACAGCTTTAGGATTTATTCTCTGAACAAAAGATTTAGCAATGAATCTGAAATGTATATTTTAAGTTATTTGGCTAGTTTATTCATAAACATACAATAAAAAGATGTGCCTTTATTTCAGAAGAATTGTGACCGACAATATTATGGAATATCTATTAAGATTATAAAAACATCGTCAAATGGTCACAACAGCTACATCACACTCTCTAAGGTTAGATATTATTTTAAGATGACCAATATAAAAAAAATAACCAGCGATCGTGAAAGACTCTTAACATTATCTGATCAAAAAAAATGGACAGTGAAAAAGTTCTCAGTAGACATACAATGATTTTCAGAGATGAATATACTCATCTTATAAATTTTGCTGTCGGAGCATAAAACAAGAAAATTTTAAAGTAATTTAAACATTCTATCAATATAATATATAAACAAATCTACAAGAGATAGATCAAAAGACTCTATCTAGTCCTGTCACTAGTTCTTTCGAACCAGGGTGATGAAAGGATTTAAAATGCCACAAAGGTTCCTTTCGTGTACAAAATACTCTTAACATTATGCGATTTGTATAAAATTTTTGAAGCATTCTAAAAATATATAAATTTTCTATCATTCTCTGAACACCATTGTCGTCCAAGCAAACTGTATGGCTACAAAAGTAACAGTATTATTTAAATCAGAGCATCCCCGTAGCTTCATTCAATAGACAGTTGCATGCCAACGTTACCGGCTTAAGGAAACTCCATGTAAAAGGAGTGGTGAAGGTTATCACGTATCACGAATTTGTATATACCAAGTCCCGACTGCGGTTGTTTTCTGTATCCATACAAGAGATACAAAATATAAACCCATTTTATTCCGCAGTCGTTGGTCGAATTAGCTTCCCGCATAGGCCTAACTCTTTTTTTTTCAGGAATTCTTGCATTTGTTCTAATGTCACTAGGCAACCGAAGTTTCATTGGATACTGTTTATAACAACATTATAATGTCATTTAATAATTTAAAGTGTTACAAACGGTATCGATGAACACTTCTTTGTCCTAATTTTTATAGGTAGAAAGACAATAATTAATTAAATGTATATTTCAAGTTACAAATGAATACAAAAACAAAGTGATGATAAATGAGTAATTTATATCAAAGCCCTTCGGGATAACAATGTAATCAATAATGAAGTAGCTTGATGTTTTATGAAACAAAAGATTAATGTTAAATCATTGTGCTGAAAACACATTTATGACAATTTCAATACAAAATTGTGATCAAATGCAGGCTTATTGTAGATGAAGCTTACTAAGTAATCAGATTCATTCGCTTTTGATAATGAACAAATTCAAAGCTGTTTCCCATTTGATAGTATTTTGTCATAAATGTATTTCAGATAGTAGAAAGGAATTAGACTTGAAATATGAGCTATTTTACGGACGGACAGTAGGTTTGTCTTATTTATTAGACATATAAAGTAGGAAATGTATTCACTGAATACATTGAATGACGCGGGTTCGAATCCAGCGTTTGATATTGAAAGAGCTTGATCAGACATCGGAACTCAGTCCATTGAAGTACATTGCTTTCTCACTCTCAATACAGAATAACCTCAGTAAACCTCGCAGACATCTGGATAAAAACTGAGATAGAGACAGCTGTCTCTAATGATTTAGTGCGATTATATATTTGCTATCAGTTTCAATCAAGTTCTATTTTAAACTGGTAGATTATGACAGTTAACTAATAAAAACTGATTGTAATAAATACATACTCGCCCTACTTATCAAATTAAAACACAGGTGGCAAGACTGATTGTCTCAGGGTGACGAAAACAATGCACCTCGACGTTGCTATGTCATTCTGATACTCGCGATACGAGTAATTGATAATAGGTCATACAGATAGCCAATTGATATTTTAGGGTGACGAACTATACATCTCTTAGCGAGCTTAAAAGTGATTCTATTATCGTTCTAGAGACTTAAGGAGATAGATGTCTAGTGGACTTCATATGTGAAATACTTACGACCGATGGATTGTGTCTTAGTGCTCTTACACAGATGGAATACTAGCTTCCGCACACGGCTCTGCTCGCATTGTACAAAGTAGCCTATGTTTTTCCTGGTCATGAGCTTTGTGTATTACATGTTTCTTTCGAATCCGTTCAGCCTTTACGCTGTGGTTGAGGCACGAACATCTTCACAAACTTTCGTATTTTAATTATAACATTATTTAAATCGATAGTGGAAGATGTACTAATGTTGAGCAGCTTTGAGTTATAATGCTCGTTTCCATCTGTTCAGCTTTCCGTCCGTAAGAATGGTCGTGTTTTGTAGAAAACTAAGTGTCAAAGAGTAGGATTAGGTCTTGATCAGTGGATGTCAAGGTTTATTATTTGTAGTGGCTGTCACAAGATAAACAAATATTAGATATGTCAGTGTGCATAAACAATTCTTGGCGTGTTTTAGACATCGTACTCTCACGAAAATTTGGAACTTTGTTTTGCATATTTGCTGGCAGAATTTGGTTACCACAAAAAAAGTAGATCAAGAGATTGGCTCGACATCTACTGATCTCGATAGATACTAATGATATTTTGTTTCAGGAACTAATGATTGTTTATTTCCACAGCTTTTAATAATTTCGGTGTTTTCAGCGTTTAATCGTATTCTTTCAGGAGCTGATTGCACTCGTGTGCTCGCTTTAGGCCCCCTGTGTGTTTAGGTTATTTGTGTACTGGTTTGTGGGGGAGTGGAGTTTTTAATTTTTTGATTCGTTTCTCTTGCCAAGCGAATATTATTCTTAGAATCCTTCCATTGATCCATCTTCCTTTTTTATTAATTGATACAATTATTCATAAAGTATTTTCTATAGTAAAATCAATCATAATCTCATTAGTTTGATATTTAATTTGGGGGTCGACAAAAAGTTTGAGAATTCGTGTCTCTTTTTATATTTGAATACGCGTTTTCCGTCTTTAGTTATTGATATACAAAAATAAACGATCAAAGTATGCTTTCAAATGAAAAATTAACAATAATTACTTCTTTTTTTTTGTCAAATTTCAATCTTCTGCAATATAAAAACCAGCTCATTTCGACACTCTTACTACCCAACATCCTACCCGATAGACTGCCACGAACAGAAATCTCCACTCCCTCTACGGAGCAGCACTACCCGCTACCCGCAAACAGTACCCGAGGCTAACCCCCTCCCCTCTCCTCGCAGGTGAAAGCAGACTTCTTGGCACTGCTAAAGGAGACGGGCGTTGACCGGCACGCGAGGTTCCAAGAGGTCAAGAAAAAGATTGACTCGGACGCGAGGTATAAGGCCGTCGAGGGAGGCGCCGCTAGAGAAGACTATTTTAGAGAGTATTGTAAGCAGCTGAAGGATGATCGGAGGAAGGATAAGGATCTGAAGGGTGAGTACATTGATTCAAGTAAAAATAAATATATTTTCATTTATTTATTTAAGCTAAAAAACTTAAAGCAATGGACACTAATGACCAGAAAGTGACAAGACCCAGCAATGCACAGTAGGCAGTGATTAACATACGGGACCCAAATATAATATACTAGTAGAATGCCTCGTATTAACAGAAAGAAACTTACAACTATTACAAATCTAATTTAAAAAATACAAAAGAAACAGTTGGGCTATCTAAAGGCCGTTGCGAACGGTCTATAGATAGATAGCTCACTTGATCCAGCTCATCAGACGGTGGAAGCGTGCCCAAGACGCTGGCCGCATTGCCACGCTGAATGGCAATACTGATCCGCTAAAGGTTATTTAAGGGTTTTGTCGCTTTGCAACCATATCTATACTAATATTATAAAGAGGAAAGATTTTTTGTTTACTCCGAAACTACTGGACGCGTACGAAGTCGCGGGTGGCAGCTAATAGTAATAAATATATAGACTAGTTAAAATCAAGGTTATGTGATATTATAAATAATAATAAATAACAGCCAACAGTCACGTACATAGTCCTGACCCCACACTAGGATTCCCTGTGTCGTGGGTATCAGAAACTACGAGTACCATGGTACCACAACACCCATATTCCTCTTATTTAACACTTAGACCGAGACCGCAGCGTGAAGAAGGACAAGAAAGACAAGGAACGTGACAAGGAGAAGGACGGCAAAGAGGGAAAGGAGAAGAAAAAGAAGGAGAAGGGGGAGGTGAGTCTTATCTCTGTCACTCAGTTCACTCGTTCCTTTGTTCTTAATTCAAAATAAAAAATATATTTATTTAGAACACAGTTACAAAGACAAACTACATTAACATTAAAAACTTTAGCGTAATCGGTATAATAATAAGAAATAAAAATGAGCTCAGTTTTCTATCTAAGTTCGCCTACAGATAGAAAACAGAGCTCAGATCACCGACCGCAGGTAAGCTCCCCAAAAGGCTGGCGACGTTACCTCGTTGGATAGCTATACTTATCCTTTGTCCGAGGTAAGAGCCAGCCCTTTGGTCATTGGTCACATCTATTAGCTTCTTGGATATCTCCTTGAAAAGAAGCCACGCCTCCTGACCCCAGGGTCCTAAAGTTTCCAAAATTGTATATGATTTTTGTCATACAATACGAAAAAAGTAAGAGATGTAAAGAGTGGACGTCCTACTTATGTATCGTTAGTGCAACAGATAGGGGTTCGTCCGGATTTCGGATACACAGGCTTAGGCCGGATGGCCGGATAATGGGAATTTCCTCAAAGGGGATTTGTGGAATAAAGATAAGAGTTGGCAGCGGGCGACATGAGGCAGCAGCGGACGACGTGTCGCAGCGACACTACTAGTTTCTATGTATTTCTATGAAACGCGTCGCTAGCTTCGTGTCGCTAACTACGGAGGGAATTTCATAGAAATACATAGAAACCAGTAGTGTCGCTGCGACACGTCGTCCGCTGCTACCTCATGTCGCCCGCTGCCAACTCTTACCTTAAGAAAAAATAATGAGGGGGTTTTCTGTACTTATTGAATTGAGGTTTCACAAATATCCCTTGAGGGGGGAAAGTGAAATAAGCCGATATCCGGATATCCAGTGCGAGCAACCTTTTAATTGCGCTGTTTAAATTCAGGTTAACATAGAAAGGCTTGGAATGCGTCCAGCTGCTTCGCTCTACGATGAGAGAACCAATCCTCCTTTTCAATTTTTTTTTTTCGTTTTGTCAGATGAGGCTGATTAAGCTATTTTGTAATCTTTCCCTGGTCGCCACGATACAGGCTTCTGCCTAGTGTGGGGGCAGAGAGATAAGTTTCACTATGCCAATTAATAATGTACCTATTTACCTACATATTTTAATTTGCATATTGTATCTTTTGTTTATTTTTTCTGTGTAAGTATATATTAATAAAACATTTTTTCATTTTTTTTTCTCTTTGTAAAAAAACTGGCAGACACTCCTGATTCAAAGTCCCAATATGAATGTGAACCATGGTGACAGGTGATCAGCCCATCGCCCATATAGATGGTCCATCATGTTGGAGGATACTATCCCTTAGTCAACTATTACGACATTCTCGGGGAGAGAAGCAGCTGGACGCATTATGTTTTTTTCTTTACTCCCAGTCTAGCAGAGAAGTATTGTCTTACTTCTTTGCATTTATTTCTCAATAGTTATTAATAATAAATAACACTTGAGTATATATGTTCCGTTTTTGCAAGTAAGTGAAAAAAAGTTAATTTGTGGGTCTTCAGCGTTGATGTATTTAGAACTATTTAAATGAAATGTAGGTACTTTACTCCAATGCAAGTCAAACGACTTACAGCTCATCTGATCCATATAATTGTGTGATAGGAAGTGTGCCCATTACTCTAGCCTGTTATAAATACTTCTATATCACTAATTCTTTCGAAATGTTTTATTGAAGTGCGCCATAATAAGTTAATTACGACCGCACATGCCCACACTCGCACTCGTTCACGACACTGCGCCGATGTGGCACTCGTAGAAAAACTAACTCTAACAGTGGTTATTAGATCGTGTTGTACAAACCTGCGGTGAAAATGTTGAATGTGAATATTGAGTACAAGGAATTTTCATATTGTTTTATTCATTTGTAAGATTTTCTCCACGTTCAATCTTTTCCCGCGGCTTATATACGTGGCCGTAGGTTTAGAGTGCCACTCGCACGTGGCCGATGCGAGTGCGGGCGTGCGCGTGCGTTGTAAGTTTAATTATATTCTTGCGATTGCGAGTAAACGTTGCTGGAAATTATACATTTTTGGAATTAATTTAACATAATACGTAACTGCTTCGGACACGATCGTTATTCGGCTAATGGACGTGAACTGTGTTTTTAACTGATGGTGTTATGTATGAAGTAAGTACATGAAGTTTTATATAATATACTTGAAATGAAGAAAATTGTACGCTTGGGACTTTACAAATTGACTCTGGGCAGGCGATATGTCACATGCTATTCATGGACCCTTTGAAGCTAGAATGAAAATAAACTACAATTTTTTTTTACCTTAGAAATAATGAGTTTCTTTTTGGTACAAATAAGAATGGAAAATATGATATTCCATCAAAGGCAGTTTATTAACATTTGATGATTTTAAATCTTTAATATATGGAAACGTGACCCTAGATCTAAATTTTCATAAATATTTGAACATTCTCCTTGATTCAAAACCTCTTTCAATGCAAAGTTACCATTTTTCTAAACAACAAGTTATAAAAGTTTTTTTTAAACTCAGTTGTATCAACTTTCGTTACTGACTTGTAGCGGGATTCTGTCTATCTAGTCGTGTCACTAATTCTTTCGAACCAGTGTGGTGAAAGGATTTTAAGTAATATAGATATCTCAATGTATCTTCCCCGCTTGGTTGCGTTACGAACAGGGTGTAAATGCAACGTAGATTTAAAACGTGTCCAAGTGATCCCCGTGATTTTATAGAATAATTTTTTTTTTGACTATGACTTTGACTTCAAAAGCGTACATTTTTCTCTGAACTTAGAACTGGAATGTGTTAAAAATATATGCCAAACGTCATAATCTGCGGGTGGCAGGAGCTACTTTCATATAGTAAAAAAACTAAACTTAGCGGTATGTTTGCAGTATTTGTGCTGCGTACGGAACATGAGGATTTGGCGCCTACATCGGACATGGTAGACAGTCATCGCACGGCCTACAGCCTAGTCTATGGGGTGGGTTGTAGTTTACGGCCTGGGCCATAAAACCGGGAGTGTAGTTTACGATCTAGGTCGTAGAATCGGGGGTGTAGTTTACGGTCTAGGCCATCAAACCGGGAGTGTTATTTACGGTCTAGGTCGAAAAACCTAGCGCGATTTTAAAAACCGTTAGATCATTTTAGTTTTTGACAGAACTTATCGTATCATTAGTTAGTTCAAGGGTCATAAATGGTTTACGGTCCATGCCGTTTGATTATAGCCTGGGCCGGAATCCAGGTTATGGACTAGGACGTAGCACAGGCTACGCAACCGTAGCCAGTGTTATAGCCGAGGTCGTAACCCAAATTCTGGGCTAGGTAAGAGCCCTGGTAACAGCCTAGGTCATAAACATGTAGTTGACGGCCTAGGTCGTTGGCTTTGTAGCCCATTGTAGCCCGCAGATATGACTATAAAGGCTTTGTAAAACTTCATTTAACTGCGGGCATCAGTCAAATATAAGCGAAATTATATCAAAAAAGGTAATTCCAACTTGAAAAACATTTTTTTCATATTCCTTGTTGTCTATTTTTTTCACTGAAACTGTTGAAAATATTATTTTGTAATCATTTATTTATGTATTTAATTCAATTATTACCATAAATATACACAGAGTTGCGTTTTATTCATAGTTTATTTACACCTAAGGCCGTGAGACTAACTATTGTGTCCGATGCAGGCTCTAAATGTGCTAATCCTCTAATTTTAAGTCCCGAAGTAATTACTATTGAAGCAAGCGTTCTTTGAAACATTTAAAACTTAATAAATGCAACCCATTGCGTTGCTGATGTCATATTCAACCCATTGCGCTGCTGATTTACCTCACATATTACCTCATAGGTTTAGATCACACTGGTTATTTCAGTATCCAATCCTTTTCTAAGGTCATTGATGCGTCTTACTGACAGAACTCTTGGCGCGACAACGAGTGTCAACTGAACCTATTTGTGTTGCGTCACTGATGTTGAGTTGATGATGTCATCTTCAACTCGTTGGTGATGCGTTGCTGATGTCATCTTCAACTCGTTTGTGACGCGTTGCTCATGTCATCTTCAACTCGTTGCTGATGTCATCTTCAACTCGTTGGTGATGCGTTGCTGATGTCATCTTCAACTCGTTGGTGACGCGTTGCTGATGTCATCTTCAATAACACATAGGTGATGCGTTGCTATATATTACAGACACTATTATACGATAATAGTAACAGATAGCGACTAGGCAGTGATAATATTATACGTTTCACTATTTCCTTAGAGGTACGGTATCCTTTATATGTTTCATTGACCACTTGGCATTCCGATGCACAGCAATCAAATACTTGCATACACCGAAGTTTAAAGCCACGACTTCACTGCGGTTGTGGGTGGAGGAGACATTTTCAAACAAAGCGAAGTATGATGAAGTATACAACTTTTTCATACAAAGCGAAGCTAGGTACTCCTGTGCGCCGCAGTGGAGTCGGGCCAAGTGTTAATAAAATGAACGACATGAATTATTAAACTATCAGGGTAAATGTGACTTTATAAACAGTAAATGTAATTTAATTGCTAATAAAACTGAACGAAAATATCATTTGCAGAGCACAGAAGAGGAGACGCGGAAACAGCCGACGCCTCCGCCCGATCAATGGGCGGAGATCCTCGGCATCCCTGGCGAGGAGGCCAGGGCCAGGGCAAGGAAGGCCAAGGAGAAGGAACTGGACTCAGACAAAACCGGTTCCACCAGCCCAGATGAAGTCTTATCCCCGAAACAGCTTCGCTCCTCAAAGAAGGACACCCCCACGAAAGCAGACACCATAAAATCCCCACCGAAAAAGAGAAAACTCGAAGAGTTAAAATCTCCAGAACCGGAGGAGACTAAGAAGAAGGAGAAAAAGAAGACGGAGAAGAAGAAGGTGCCTGAAAAGACTGAGAAGAAGAAAAGAAAGAAGTCGGAGAAGGAATAGTGTTTAATGTACGTTTTCGGTAAGAAATGACGCAGGGAGCAGTGAATGGACACGTGACGGGTTAATTCGGTTCCTTTTTTTTATTTTGGCGGGTAGTTTGATTTTTTGAAGATTGTAAGTTAATGCACGTCAGACTATCAACATTTCTTGTCAAGCGCGTTATTTATTTCTTGTAATACAGCGTACAGTCAGTGTCAAAGTTAATGATCAATCAAAGTTTATAAACCGTTGAACTCTTAAGGTAGAGAGTACGCTTAAGATTAGCATTGTATTCAACTAAATACATTCAGAAATAATTTCGGAAATCAGCAACATCAACTTCTGATGCTGCCTGTACCTGCATGCCTTCTTTGACATCTATCATCATCAACATTTTGTTTTGACGTTTTAATTGACGAGCAGTTTTGATCGTCTAGCGAGGCCTTTAGATGGCAGGGGTGTTTTGTGATAGAATTGGTCAAAACCTCTTCAAACTACTGATACAGCTTGACTGTTTATTCAGGGCATAACTAAAATTATTATATTGGTCAATAATATGATTTAAAACGTTCCATTAATTGTTCTCTAATGCACGAAAGGTGCCCCTAGTGCGTGAAATTTACCTCTAATGCATGACATTAGCCTTTAGTGCTTAAAAGGTGACACGAACTAATTCTATAGTGCACGAAAAGAACCTCTAGTGCACGAAAAGAGCCTTTAGAAAAGTAGAAAGAGTAAATATGTATAGCGGCTTTACAGTCCTGTCTCGGGAGTATTTTTTTTTTAATCGGAGGTTGTCTAGAGGTACTTGATTGATTCAATCACAACATCCTGTACTTACACAAGTGTTGAAATAGAATAATATATTTTATTATGTATTCGTTGGGGAACATTTGATTCTCTAGTAGCTGGCATTGTCTCATTTAGGCGAGTTACTTTCGTGCAAGTTATCTGTAATACTAACAATTTATAAATACAGACAAAAATATTGAAGAAATTAAAATGTTAAAGTAAACAAGATGTTATTTTAACATAATTTTTGTGCAAACAGATACATGGGTGCAATATCACACCTGTATTACATAGGGGTAGGCAGAGAGCACGGATCTCCAATGAATGATCATTTATTTGCTTTACTAGTCTAAGATGCACAGTAAAATATAAATTGTTAGAAATACCTAATTTGAAACTTTTTTGTGTTGTCCGCTCATAATGAAGAATAATTTTATATACGAGTTTAAGAGTGTGCAGTAGCGGATTTTTTCACCAAAATAAATGTAGAACTCTGTTGTTAGTTAATGTAATTTGTTTATTCGTAAAGAAAATTAAATTTTATCATATTTTCTTCAAAGTGAAAACACGATAGGAGAGAAAGAACACAACTGCAAAATAATCTCGAAAAATCCATGTTTTGAATATGTTTTAATCTAGATCTCTGGAACCATAACATTATTTTCAGAAAATTTTTACTTTGATACGTTGGTAATAACTATTTATTTAGTTGTTGAAACCAGTTTTTTGATTCATTTTGTAGTTTTCTTGTAATTAACAAATAATCTGATTTGGCGGGGTGTTTGATTTCAATATTTTGTGCGGTCCCACTCTCTGTCTTTCTTTTACACACGCAAAATCCTAACGCTATCTCTATCGAGATCGGTCTAGACGTACAATCGTATGAGTAGCCTCTTAATCAAAAAAGATCACCATCTGCAGCACATCTTATATTATAAATGCGGAAGTTTGTGAGGATGTTTGGATGTTTGTGCCTCAATCACGCCTAAACGGCTGAACGGATTTGAATGAAACTTGGAATATTACTCTTAATACATGTACTGGATTAACATATAGGCTATTTTTTATCCGGGTACCACGCGAGCGAAGCCGCGGGCGGCAGCTAGTTTACTATAAATAAAACTAAAATCACAACATAAGTACTATCTCTAAAACATACTCAACATTATTATAAACGAACACAGCACTGAATAAAATTAAACACCTAAAGATATTTTTATAGTGTTATCATATATTTAGGGGTATATATATTTTAAATTACCCCAGCGATAAAGCTGAACGTAATCCCCGAAATTCAGCCAAAACGACTGCTCGTTAGCTCAATGGGTCGTAGGTTCGAATCCCGTTCGAAAGTAACTAGCCTAGAGGGACTAAGGTTCTTATTCTCAAACTACTCGCAATTTGCAAAATTACAAAGCAGCGTCACAATAAGTGTTTATATATTTAATCAAATTATATCAAATATACTTGTGTATGTTTTTAATGTGTTATATTAATGTGTTATATTGGATATGCGTCACAGGAGACTGTTGTGATCTGAAAAAATAATGAAAACTTATTTATTTAAATTATATTATTTAAGAGCACTGGTGGTTGTTGGTAGTACCCCGCTTTCCGATCCTAAGGTGGCGGGTTCAAATCCGGTCGTGTACCAATGGATTTTTCTGTGCGAAAAAATTATGTGCGCTATACCAGTACTCTCAAACGGTGAAGGAAAACATCGTGAGGAAACCCGCGGCTTAGTCAGCTCCGCACGTATTGACCATGTCTTTCCTGTGGACAAGGCCGATTAAGCTGAAAGGATGGAATAGGTGCTGGGCAAGCCTGCTTCATCTTAATTCGTCCCGTGCACTACAGCGTCCCGTTCGTGAAGGTAAAAGTTGCCTGCTGACGCTGTATAAATCATCTACTATAGATGGTAAACGGCCTTATTATTTACAACAAATTAATAATAAAAAGAACTACAAAGTCCTTTCATATGGCATCTTACTCTGCACGTTTTTTTTTTTTTTTTTAAACTCTTTTTTGCCTTCTTCGGAACCCAACAACGCCTTCAATTTTAAGCTCATATGCCTCCCAGCAAATCTTAATAGCACTATTGACTTACCTAGTTTCATACAGATTGGATTAACTGTTCGAAATTTCTAACTGACATATTCATAGATATACAACGCCCATTACGAGCTGAGCGCTTCCGTGCTTCGGAGGGCACGTTAAATTGTCGGTACCGGGTTTTATGTCGGCGGCCTAATAACTCCGACACAAGTTTAGCTCATACGAACTTACTTAAGTAACTTCAGTCTCCTACGATGCATAACGTTTGATTATAATTAATTATACTTAACAACTATATCACGTTTTGACATTGTAAATATTGAACAAAATTGTATTATACTAAGTAAATATTAGATTAAGCTAAGTTTCCGATGTAGGAAAGAATGTAGGTGTTTTTTTTTACCCTACTGCAAAGGAGGGATAATAGGGTCCACGTAAAAAGCAAAGCAAAAATAATGCCAAGCGTTTGATGTGGTTTTTGCTTTGATTTTTGACTAATCTTGGAAAAGTTTGAGCCGAATCCTCAATTTTTTTCACTACCTGCGTACTGACTGACCTGTTATCCTCGAGTAGGCTGCCGCGCGAGGCAAGCGCTTGCTTAGTCACTCGGACCAAGTAAAAATAAAAGACGGCGCGCCGCGAACAACAAAAGTGAAGCCACACAAAACCGTGCTCCTGCAAGTAAACATACACGCTCACGCACACTAAAGCCATGCTCATCGCTCGCGAGTCGTCGCCTAGTAAACTTAGGTAGCTAGTAACTAAAAAATAGAACTACGCCTTCCTGTGCAGTGAAAACTTGTAAAAACAGCAGCAAATCACATAAAAAGTCTTACGGAATCACTTTTCACTTGTAAGTACTTCAAATAACATCGTTTCTTAATTATTATACTATGAATTTTAAGTTACTTGGAACACAAAACCTCAAAACTTGCGACACACACGAAAATGTGGCTTCACTTTTGTTGTTAGCGGCGCGCCGTCTTTTCTTTTTCTAAGCTTAGTCAGAATGTGACTGGAGTCAAACATGTTAAAAATGTTGCGTCCTAACTAGCGTACTTTTGGCTCGCGCAGTAGGTAACCTCGCTCTTCGGTTAGTCTGTAACGCAGCGTTTGACGAATATTAAACATATTCATAATTCACTCCAAAACAACATTTGAACATCAGCGGGTAATTCTTAATTATGTACGAAAAACTCGTCAACTAAAGTTAGTGACTGAAGTTGGTGTCATATTGATCGTCATTCTGATGATTTTTTTATTACTGAACAGAGACCTCACGAAAGTGAAACAATGATTGTAACTTTAAAACGGATATTAATTAATATTAATGCGAGAGTGTGTTTGACAGTCTGTACCATCGAGCATTTAACTGAATAGAGGGGTAATGTTATTCGTTTTGTTCGAAAAATAATTCCGCCAAAACAGATCAGAACAGTGGGCCCGCCCCTGCGCTCTGATTGGCCGACTCAATGTCAAGTATTGAACTAGAGCTGTGCAATAAAATATTCATATCGATATCTATTCTAATCGATTCTAAAAAAAAAATAAAAAAATATCGATAGCAATGTTTGTTTAGTGGAATACAAATAAGTTTAACTAGACCTTGATAAAGGGGCTTTCTATTGTTGAAAGAATTTTTGAAATCGGTCCAGTAACTTCGGAGCCACACGCCAAAAACTGTTTTGGATTTTCTACCTTGGGTTACAATATTGCAATTTTCTTACGGATCCCGGATTTCGTTACAAACAAAAAAAACAAAAAATCTTAATTCCTATTTATAATATTAGTATAGATATAAACTAGAGGACGCCCCGTTCTTCAAATGTACTTATTCAATTTATTATATCTGGGTACTTATTTGTTTGTAATTATAAATAACCTTTTCTGATAATAATCGATACTAATTTTGATTATGACAGTGCAGCATCACTAGTAACACGTGTAATGAATAAAAAGGATGGCATAATATAGGTTACACCTAGGTAAGAGCAAGACGCATAGACAAGCGTCTATTGTTTCGTTTTATTTGTCCAGTTTAACTTGAGCCGTGATAAATGGTTGTAAATTGAAATAAAATTATAGTTTATTGCTGTTTACCGATGAAACGTGATTCCGTCTGTTTTAAAATTCGATGTCTTGCTGTTTTTTCCACACCACCGAATAGAACAATACGGCATTATGGGTTATAAAACCAAACTTTGAATATTTTCGAGTATCGGGAGACGGACACACACACAGATCACTTGTTGGTTTGGTACTGATTCAGTGCGAGCGTGAATTGTTATTATACAGGCGCTTATCATCATATCAGTTGTGCAATTGGATGGCTCATTTTACTACTCTATTCAGTTAAATGCTCGATGGTCTGTACGCTTCTTTCGAGCAGGAAGCAATGAATTGACATGATTTTTATGAGGGGCTGGACTACTTTTATCACGCGAGCGAAGACTCGGGCGGAAGCTAATTATACGTGCAAAGTTTCAAACCTATACAACAATAGCTTAAAATTTCCTTTTTCTGTAAAGACAGCATGTTTCCTAAAATATAATGTACGAAGTTCGAGTTACGTAAAGGTGGTGACTGATCGGCGCATTTGATCGTGTCGTAACACATAGCTCCTCCAGACTCAAGTTTCGCCGAGACTTGTCGAAGAACAAATAATTTATCCGCACTCTCAATTTTCTCATTCGTGACCTGTTTCTTATACGGTATGGACGTCGATATTCGAACTGCAGCCGGTTTGGCTCTGTGTGCCATTGCATTGTAACTCTGTGAATTTTGTAACTAAAAATAAAGTAAAAAAGAAAATAGATAAGCCAGACGATGGTGGGTAACGCAAATTCATCGAAACAGAACAGGGTTAGTCACAAAACGCGTAGGAGTCTTCTCTCTTCTCGCCCGAGAAAACCTTTGTCGCGGGCAAAAAAACCAACACCGAACAGAGAACAGGGGAGCGCGAGAACGAGACGGCGAGAAACCTATTACATTCACGCTTCTCGGGTGTTCTCGGGTGTTCTCGCCGTGAGTCTGGAGGCGACCTTACGAGCATTCGTATAGTCAGCGAGCCGAGCTTCTCTTCGCGAGTTCCGCGTGCTCGGTTTTTTAACGAATTCGTGTCTTTCTTTACTATTATTAAATTCACACATACTTACGGCCACGAGCTACGCTTCAATAGCATTTAAAAAGAAGATTAACTAAACTAAACATCATCATCATCTTCCTGCCCTTATCCCACTCTATGTGGGGCCGGCACAGCATGATCCAAGGATCATGCTGTAAGAGTTTTGGCTAAGGTGTTTTATGACCGGCCGCCTGCCTGACGTCAACCCTCCTTGGGAATACTTGCTTATTATATCTCATCATGTTGGAGGATACTATCCCTTAGTCGACTTTTACGGCATGCTCGGGGAGAGAAGCAGCTGGACGCATTCTATGTTTTTTCTTTACTCCCAGTCCAGCAGAGAAGGAACTAACTAAAGTAAACATATCCTACTAATATTATAAACGCGAAAGTTTGTCTGGATGTGACGATGTCTGTTTGTGCCTCAATCACGCCGTAACGCCTGAACAGATCTTAATGGAACTTGGAATATACATAGTATGTGTGCTGGAGTACATATAGGCTACTTTTTGTCTGGATACCTCGCGAGCGAAGCAGCGGACGGCAGCTAGTAGGTATTATATAAATACTTCAATCTTATTTTCTTTCTTTTTTCGAATAATCTCTTGATAGTGCCGTAATCATGCTCGCCACGAATATTACGTCACGATGAGATGCTCTAGTCAGTCGCCACCTTAAGAAGAACACGCGGGAAAATCTTTAACTATTATATATTTATGCATACAGAAGTTTTTGTTGGTGGTTTTAGATAATATAGGTATTTATAATTTTTCGTTAAATAAACAGTATGCAGGTTTAAACTTTTTTCCACGGGTTCGTCTGACGCAACGCTAATTATAGGTACTAAGCTAATTATAATGTGAATGTTTAAAATAAATAATATCTATCTCTTATCAACAAATTGATACCGAATTTAATGTACTAATAAATTTCAGTTTCACTAAGATTTTGTACATTTAATTGGTGATTATGGAACATTTAAAATTTTGAAGTAGTTTTCAGTCGGCTCTTTACCGGAACATCCGAGAACATAGCAAAAGGTCATTTGATTGGTCCGATTGTACGATTTTTGATTTATAGTCTGTACCTATGGGAATCTTATGGGTTACATCATATCGCCATCTATGATGCGTTGAAAGAACTAAAACGTGTTTTAAGAAAATACTAGCTTTGGTCTCTTTCCGTCTTTTCTGATTAAAAAGGAAAGAAAGAGGAAAAACTCAAAACGAAGCTATGGATATTTTTGTAAAAACGAATCTTAAGTGCATGCAAATTTGTGTACAGAAAAACAATTCTGTTTTAATAATGTACGCATTTTTATAACTGTTCGTAAATAAGCCAAAAAAATAATACTAAGTTACTAGAACTTTGAAGTAAGAATCGCATCAAAATCCGTCTAGCAGCTCATGCTGTAAGCGATAAGAGTTATGTATTAATATTAATCTGTACTTGTTTATATGATATTCCGTTAAGCGTTTTTTGTTGGATAGTATGCAATATAGGATACACAAAGCTCGAAAATGCAAGTATTCATCGTACGTAGTCAGTTCTGAAATCGTTTTTACACTGGACGATACGATCGACACATGTATACGAAAGGTATGAAAAATACGCTTCTACGCCTCACAAGTTCAATCGAACCTGTGTGGTGAAAAGATACCGCACTGCCTCACGTTGGGCCCCACTTTAATTATTATGATAATAAAGGAAAGCTATTGAGTAATTTAACAGATTGTTCAAAGACTTCACGTTCCATGATTGGAAGAAAACTACATTTCATCAGCTTCAGATCTGACCTCAAAGTTATAACTATTAACACTTACCGAATGCTAGCCATGTAATTTGTTTACTTAAGTCGACCGAATACGTATTCGATCAAATTTGATCAGTCAAATATTAATTTCTAATGAATAAATAAATATTTGCGGACATTTGACACAGCGCCATCTAGCCCCAAACTAAGCAAAGCTCGTACTATGGGCACCAGATGGCTGATAGAATATTTATATACTTTTTTTTATATACATACTTGTAATAACTACATCACCCAGACCAGGAAGAAATATTTGCAGAACATACAAATATTTCTCCCGTAATGGGAATCGAACCCACACCTCTTGCGTCTCAGCCGAGCACTCGCCCGCCACGCCACCGAAGTCGCATACAAATAACTGTCACATTTAACGGTTTCAATCAGAATCTGAAATCTCAGACATCGACATGTTTTGTCGTGTCGTAAGTGTAAAAGCGTTTTGAGGACGATTTTCACCTAAAAAGGTTAAAATATTTTAATCAAATCAAAATCATGAAGACGTTTTGTGCAATTTTTATTTTACTTTTAATTAGACATAGTTTTGTATATCGAAAGATAAAGATATACAGATTAGTCGTATTTTAAGGCAAGTTTTTTTTATATATCTAGAACTGTTTGTTATTAATTGTACCTCTACGTTTGATTATGACTAACGCTCTTTTCCTATATACAACTAACGGAGGCTAAATTACCATATTTATTGTCTTCCAAAAAGCGCCTTACGTTTTCTTTACAAAAAGCTTTGTTATGGTAATCTTAAATCTGTTGTTCGTTAATTGAATATAGTAATCGAAGTGATAGCAGTGACAAATTATAGGTTTTTATTATACTTAATTAATAGAAAAAAAACTTATAACTAATACAAGTATTTACAAATATAATTTACAAAAGACAGACGGGCTATCTAAAGTCCGTCGTAAACGGTCTATAGATAGCTCACTTGATCTAGATTATCAGAAGGTGGAGGTTTATAGGTTTTGTACGCGCCTTAAAAACTTCTAATCTTTAATTGGATATCTCTGCACTAAATAGTTCGTGTATCATTTGATTTAAATCTTAGAAAAATAAAATAATTTGTGTTAAATAATAAATAAATAATTATTTGTGGACATTTGACACAGCGCCATCTAGCCCCAAAACTAAGCAATAATAATAATAAAATAGATTTTGAAAAATGCAGAGATTTATTTAGAACACAGTTACAAAGACAAACTATAATAACATTACAAACTTAAAGGTAATCGGTATAATAATAAGAAATAAAAATGAGCTCAGTTTTCTATCTAAGTTCGCCTACAGATAGAAAACAGAGCTCAGATCACCGACCGCAGGTAAGCTCCCCAAAAGGCTGGCGACGTTACCTCGTTGGATAGCTATACTTATCCTTTGTCCGAGGTAAGCGCCAGCCCTTTGGTCATTGAAAAATATATTCTATCATCCAATTCTGGTTCCAATAATACAAGCTTTGCTTAGTTTGCAGCCTGGAGTTAATATTCACATTTTTTTAAAGATTTTGTACTGTTATATTTTTTATTAATTTTTTTTTCCACATTCAATTTTGAGACACGATTTTTAGTGCAGATTCGAATTAATATAGGTATTATATTTAACCTAGAATTAGACTAATTTTAATACAAAAAGTACACTAAGGTACTATTAAGTTTCATATTAATTTTATGAATGTAAATAGTATTGACAATATGTTTATTTTTTATTCTAAGAATTGTGAATAAATTGATATTTGTGGATGTTTTATTTTATTCTACCCATCATCATCATAAGCCTATAGTATTCCACTGCTGGACATAAGCCTTCCTAATATACTTCCTCGAAGAAATATTGAAGTCATTGGCATTTTTTATTAATTAGAGAATTAGAAGTCTTCTAAACTTACTTAAGTTAATTAAGTATAAGAATAGTTATACAAAAATAATAATAGTCAAATATTATTTGATATATTATTAGTAAAAAAGTATATATTTCATTTAGCCGTGATTCTAACTTCCTACCAAACTCGGATTCATAAATATCAGAATATAGTTCAAAATATATGGGAGTAAAGAAAAAGCATAGAATGCGTTCAGCTGCTTCTCTCCCCGAGCATGTCGTAAAAGTCGACTAAGGGATAGTATCCTCTCCAACATGACCATTTATATGGGCGATGGGCTGATCACCTGTCACCATAGTTACCATATCCATCTTAGGATTTTAAATCGGAAGTGGCTGCAAGGTTTCTTATGTTTACTTGTGGCACTGCCCACCCCATTAGGGATTCAGGCGTGATAATATGTATGTAATTCAAAATATTATTTTTGCTTACATAGTTGAGCAAATATTTTTGCATGTTACCCTAAAATTATAAAATGTCTGCCTCAGACTATAATTTAGACAAAGCGCCTCGTTCACCACCTCCAAGTAAAGTGTTGTTTAGTTGATTCCTAAGTAACATTACTTGGCAAGTAAAGGTTACGAGCAAGTTCTGTCAATTTCACGGTTAATCCTATGATTAGCGCACGCGAAAGTCGTGAAATTGGCATTGTAAGTTACCGGTTACTTTAACTGGTGAAGCTTACTGGGCATCTTACTTGAAGTTTGTGAAACGGGCCCAAAATCTTATAAATAGCGTCGTGAATCATAACATTATCTATATGTGTAGAAAAAAAAACTACAAAGGTACCTGACGTAAATTCAATGTGAGTAGGTAGGTACTTATCGTTTTTGATAACTCTAACTTTTGATGACATCGTCGGAGTGGCGAATAAGTGTCCAGCAGCGATCCGACTCGAGATGAACGGGTTCGGGCAGCCTGGGTGGCGTGGCGGGCGAGTGATCGGCTGAGATGCAAGAGTCGTGGGTTCGATTCCCGCTACGGGAGAAATGTTTGTACCTATGTTCTGCAAATATTTCTTCCGGGTCTGGGTGTTGTATTATAAGTACTTGTATTTACAAAAAAAAAGTATGTAAGTATTGTATCAGCCATCTGGTGTCCATAGTACAAGCTTTGCTTAGTTTGGCGCTAGATGGCGCTGTGTGAAATGTCCGCAAATATTTATTTAATTCCCGCGAGACATTTCTATCATATAGACATTTAAATCTTGGAGTCTTGCGGAACCATGTGTTAGAAATTATATCATTAATTTATAACACTATACCTGTAGATTATCATTTCGATTACTTTAAATTATTTACAAACTGATTACTTAAAATAGATAAACTTTTATTATTAATTTAAATTATTTCTATTATATTTCAATGTGATTATTTCTGTAATATTTTATAAATATTTAAAATTAATTTGTACTAGCTGCCGCCCGCGGCTTCGCTCGCTTGGTATCCGGATAAAAAATAGCCTATATGTTAATCCAGTACATGAACTATGTATATTCCAAGTTTCATTCAAATCCGTTCAGCCGTTTAGGCGTGCTTGAGGCACAAACATCCAAACTCACAAACTTTCGCATTTATAATATAAGTAAGATACGTACACGAGCAACTTCGGTACGAACTTCCTAAAAAGGCACTAAGGTGACGTTGTTTGTTCCGGTCGTGAATAAGAACGCTATAGTTGCTCGTGCACGGATCATTCCGGATTGTAGAGCCAAGAAGTGTGCAAGGAATAAGGAAGTAAAAGCTAATTAAAGTTAAAATAACGAGAGACCATACTATTATTTTCTACAATCTGTATGTAATACCATGTTAGTCGTAGTTTTTGATACTTACGACACCTAGTGTGTACAATCCTAGTAGGTATGTGAACGTTAGATATTCGTTATAACGAAATCTTTTCCCACATTAATTTTTTTTTTAATACAAAACTAATAGCCGAAGAAGGAAGAGCCAGTGGTGACGGAGGAGATGGAGACTGAAGAGACAGAGGGGGAATCGGACTCGGCCGCGAAGGAGAAGGAGGCGCGGGCGCAGGCGTCCATCAAGGAGAGAGAGAGAGAAGTGCAGCGCGCGCTCGCCACCAGCCTGCGCGACCGTGACAAGGAGAGAGAACAGCACAAGAGGGACGAGGCCGTGCAGGTGAGTGTGAGAGACGAGGCTGTGTTTGCGGGAGTAAGAGAGAGACTAGACTGTGTTTGTGGGAGTAAGAGAGAGACGAGGCTGTGTTTGCGGGAGTAAGAGAGAGACGAGGCTGTGTTTGCGGGAGTAAGGGAGAGACGAGGCTGTGTTTGCGGGAGTAAGAGAGAGACGAGAACGTGCTTGGCAAGCCTACTCCATCTTAATTCGCCCTGGGTACTACAGCCTCCCGTTTGTGAAGGTAAAAGTTGCCTCCTGACGCTGCATAAATCATCTACTATAGACGGTAAAAGGCCTAACCCCCGAATACTCAAACGCGACTCAGAGTTGAGCACGTCTCAAGTCACGGGTTTTTTTGACAGTTTTTGATGAAAATCTGTCAAAAACTCGTCACTTGAGGCGTGCTCAACTCCGAGATGCGTTTGAGTATTCGGGGGTAAGTTTTTTTTTACATATCTACTTTGCAAAGCCGCGGGCGAAGGCTAGTATTGAAATATTTGACTTTGCTAATTGATTGCAGCATGTACATCAGAGGAAGTTTGAAAGTAGCGCCAGTCACACAGAGGATGAGGAGTAATAGGTTAGCGTGGGATGGGCATATGCGGAGGGAAGAAAGTCATGTTACAAGGAAAGTGCTGAATATGAATGTGGATGGATACACGGCCAGAGGAAGGCCTGAGAAAAGATGAATGGATTGTGTGAAAGAGGATATGCGTATGAAAGGAGTGAGTACTGAGATGACGAGTGATAGAAGATGGAAGAGAAAAACATGTTGTGCCGACCCCACCTAGTGGGATAAGGGCAGGAAAATGATGATGAATTGATTGCAGCATTTCAACGCTCTGCTGGCTGATCTGGTTCGTAATCCGGAGTTGGCGTGGCGCGAGGCGAAGAAGCAGCTGAAGAAAGACCACAGATACAACCTCGCGGAACTTCTCACTAAGGAAGACAAGGTACATTGAATGATAAATGACATTTATTTGCTTGAACACATGTGTTTAAATAATAATGGTCTTAAAAATAAATCAGTCCAATTTATGTCCTACCAAAGTCTATGGCATGCAAATATGATAATGTTAATAAATTAAATTCGATTGTTAAGTCCTAATTAATTGTAATGCTAAAATCAATTTAAGAATGTCTAAATATTAATTTCATTGACGACCTCGGTGGCGTGGCGGGCGAGTGCCCGGCTGAGACGCAAGAGGCGCGGGTTCGATCCCCGCTGCGGGAGAAATGTTTGTATGTTCTGCAAATTTCTTCCGGGTCTGGGTCTTGTTAAGTATACAAGTATTCTATCAGCCATCTGGTTCCCATAGTGCAAGCTTTGCTTAACTATCAAACCCGGTCGTGTACCAATGGACTTTTTTCTGCGAAAAATTTATGTTCGCTATACCAGTACTCTCAGACGGTGAAGGGAAACATCGTGAGGAAACCCGCGGCTTAGTCAGCTCCGCACGTATTGACCATGTCTTTCCTGTGGACAAGGCCGACTAAGCTGAGAGGATGGAATAGGTGCTGGGCAAGCCTATTCCATCTTAATTCGTCCCGGGCACTACAGCGTCCCGTTTGTGAAGGTAAAAGTTGCCTCCTGACGCTGTATGAATCATACACTAGTAGCTGCCGCCCGCGGCTTCGTTCGCGTGGTATTCGGATAAAAAATAGCCTATATGTTAATCCAGTACATATACTATGTATATTCCAAGTTTTATTCAAATCCGTTCAGCCGTTTAGGCGTGATTGAGGCACAAACATCCAAACTCACAAACTTTCGTATTTATAATATAAGTAAGAAGTAAGATAGATGGTAAAAGCTAGTTTTAAAAGCGAGCTTAATAGGCTTGAAAGAGGTGGAAGCTTGACTGAGGTCGTGTTCGTGTTTCCAGGAGCGGCTGTTCACTCAACACACTGGTTCTCTCGCGAGCAAGCGCCGCGACAAGCTGCGGGCCTTACTCACGGAGATGGGAGTCGGACTCACCTCGCACTGGCGGGAGGTGCGCGAGAGACTCAAGAACGAACCCGCCACGCCGGTCTACTCAAGCGCGACTCAGGTACACTCATACTCACGGTGATTAGTGATGGGACTCGAATCGAAAATGAATATTCGATTCAACTCGAATCAACCGGAAAAAATCGAATCATGACTCGAATTGATATAATGATTCGAACAATAGATATATAAATAATTAAACATAAATAAAAAAACACTTGGATGCATTTTTGAATCATCATCATCATCATCATCATCATCATCATCAGCCTATAACAGTCCACTGCATGACATGGATAGACATTCCAATTACAAACATCGCTAAGCGTACTACTCGCGTAACAGATAAAAGAAAGAAATTGATTCGAATCCGATCGTGGATTCGAATCGACATAAAATCTCATTCGAATTGAGTTTTAACTGTCATCATTCGAATCAAATGTGATTCGAGTCCCATCACTAACAGGGATGACTCACGTCGCACTAACTTTATCCCACTACTAGCTGTGCTCCGCGGTTTCACCCGCGTTTTTCTCGTTTCCGTGGAAATACCGAGATAAAATATTGCCTATATTATAGCCTCCCTCAATAAATGGACTATGGCCCATAACTCATTAATAGGTACCAACTCTTAACATCTTACACACGTGATAACTTTTAAACGAAATATCCGATTGAGATGAAACAAAAAGTATTTTACTTCTACATAAATACTCTTGATAATATAATGCTTAATTTCGATAAAGATTAATATTACGATACATATTTAACGTAGTTTTTTTTCTTCAGACGATTTAATAATTATTTTGAACACAAAATCGGTTATTGTGATTAAACCATGATAGCTAGATATATGTTCTCGCGGACTTTTTTGTAGGTCTTAATGGGATCTACAAACCCGTAGTACATCATTTTGTTCTATTGTCAATAGTTTTTGCAGCGCACGCAAAAATAGGTTTTCGATTTTACACCTTGTGTTATAAAATAGCAATTTTATTACGAATCCCTAATTTTGAAAAAAAAAACATAGCCTATAGCCTTCCTCGATAAATGGACTACCCAACACTGAAAGAATCATTCAAATCGGACCAGTAGTTCCAGAGATTAGCGCGTTCAAACAAACAAACAAACACTGCAGCTTTATAATATTAGTATAGATGTGGGATCGGCTCGGCACTCTCTTCAGTCCTTCTGTCAGCCGGCATCTCTGCACTCACTCGTTTCATAATCACGTCCACTTTCACACAATACATCCTTTTCATTGGCTTACCCCTACCTCTATAAGTATGCGTTTACCTTTAATAATAATAATAATAACTTTATTTCAGGCAACATTAGAAAAGTTACAGCTGTCATAAACTTATTCTACGGCCCATAGAAATATATACCTTAAAACTAACATACATAGAAAAACACAAATTATTAACAAACTAATTTACACGATTGAACTGCTCCGTGCTACGCAATGTCTCGGGGTCTTGTAGGTTTCTCTTATTTTTACTGAATTATGAAAAGAAAATGCGTATTTGATGTATGTAGAAAATGCTAATTAGCATTAAGTTCGCCTATGTACATTCTTGTGTGCAATAAAAAAAATTCTATCTATCTATATTTCGTTATCTATATTATCTGAGATGGCGGGATGACTTGGACTCCCAAGATACAGGCTTTCACACCTAGTTTGGGCCTCGCCGGCAATTTATAAGTTAAAATGTAATCTCGTATCTATCAATTAATACGGTTTGGTACTTGTAAAATGTGTTCTTGACAAAATAAATATTCTTATTCTTATTTACTTCTTGTATTTCTATCCACCAAGACTGAGATGGCGGGATGACTTGGACTCATTCATGAAGGATTGCTCCTCCAAAGCACAGGACAGAGAAAGGTGGAAGGGGGATAGGGAGGCCTTTGCCCTGCAGTGAAACGATATGGGCTAATAATAATAATATATTTCGTTGTATTTTCAGATGGAGCGTGAGTTCAGAGACTTCCAGCGCGACAAGCAGTCCCTCGCTAAGACACAACTTCGGCAGTTACTGCAGGAGACGCGATCTATAACACACCGCACATTGGCTTCCGTGAAGGAGCACGCCTCCGCCATGCCCGCATTGCATGAAGCACTCAAACTTGACGCCAGGTGAGCATCTTACAAGTACCTCTAGCACGGCAAGTCGACAAGTGAGCATCATTACAAGTACCTCTAGCACGACAAGTCGACAAGTGAGCATCATTACAAGTACCTCTAGCACGACAAGTCGACAAGTGAGCATCATTACAAGTACCTCTAGCACGACAAGTCGACAAGTGAGCATCATTACAAGTACCTCTAGCACGACAAGTCGACAAGTGAGCATCATTACAAGTACCTCTAGCACGGCAAGTCGACAAGTGAGCATCATTACAAGTACCTCTAGCACGACAAGTCGACAAGTGAGCATCATTACAAGTACCTCTAGCACGACAAGTCGACAAGTGAGCATCATTACAAGTACCTCTAGCACGACAAGTCGACAAGTGAGCATCATTACAAGTACCTCTAGCACGACAAGTCGACAAGTGAGCATCATTACAAGTACCTCTAGCACGACAAGTCGACAAGTGAGCATCATTACAAGTACCTCTAGCACGACAAGTCGACAAGTGAGCATCATTACAAGTACCTCTAGCACGACAAGTCGACAAGTGAGCATCATTACAAGTACCTCTAGCACGACAAGTCGACAAGTGAGCATCATTACAAGTACCTCTAGCACGACAAGTCGACAAGTGAGCATCATTACAAGTACCTCTAGCACGACAAGTCGACAAGTGAGCATCATTACAAGTACCTCTAGCACGACAAGTCGACAAGTGAGCATCATTACAAGTACCTCTAGCACGACAAGTCGACAAGTGAGCATCATTACAAGTACCTATAGCACGACAAGTCGACAAGTGAGCATCATTACAAGTACCTCTAGCACGACAAGTCGACAAGTGAGCATCATTACAAGTACCTCTAGCACGACAAGTGAGCATCATTACAAGTACCTCTAGCACGACAAGTGAGCATCATTACAAGTACCTCTATAGCACGACAAGTGAGCATCATTACAAGTACCTCTATAGCACGACAAGTGAGCATCATTACAAGTACCTCTAGCACGACAAGTGAGCATCATTACAAGTACCTCTATAGCACGACAAGTGAGCATCATTACAAGTACCTCTAGCACGACAAGTGAGCATCATTACAAGTACCTCTAGCACGACAAGTGAGCATCATTACAAGTACCTCTAGCACGACAAGTGAGCATCATTACAAGTACCTCTAGCACGACCAGTGAGCATCATTACAAGTACCTCTAGCACGACAAGTGAGCATCATTACAAGTACCTCTAGCACGACAAGTGAGCATCATTACAAGTACCTCTATAGCACGACAAGTGAGCATCATTACAAGTACCTCTATAGCACGACAAGTGAGCATCATTACAAGTACCTCTAGCACGACAAGTGAGCATGATGTGGATGGAAATTTTGACAGGGTTTTAGGATGCACAGTCCAAGAGTTGTTTGAGACGGTCAGATTATGAACGACTGCTTTAAACCGCCTCAACCGAGCCAATCTTTCACATCGGACGCGTCTAATTCGATATTTTGTCACTGTTTACAGGTATTTGGCGTTGGAGCACATCCCCGACGAGCGGCAGGGCATAATAAACACTTACCTAGAAGAGTTGGACAAGAAGGGCCCCCCGCCGCCGCCCACGGCCACCGAGCCCTCGCGCCGCCCCAAGCCGTGACGGTATGCTAGCGTTAATAATAAAAAACTAAGGCCTTTTACCATCTATAGTAGATGATATACAGCGTCAGGAGGCAACTTTTACCTTCACAAACGGGACGCTGTAGTGCCCGGGACGAATTAAGATGCGAGTAGACTTGCCCAGCACCTATTCCATCCTCTCAGCTTAGTCGGCCTTGTCTACAGGAAAGAGATGGTCAATACGTGCGGAGCTGACTAAGCCGCGGGTTTCCTCACGATGTTTTCCTTCACCGCTTGAGAGTACTGGTATAGTGAACATAAATTTTTCGCACAGAAAAATCCATTGGTACAGCGTTAATAATAATAATAATAAAGAGCGGGAATATTTTATCCTATTCCTCCGATTGAAATGACGGAGGCCTTTAGGCGGCCTGAAAACTCCGTCACAAGAGTTGATCACTAGCCCATACTAACTTACTTACTTTTACCTCAAGGTTCAGATTTTGTCAAATATCCAAACATTCTCACAAACATTCAGTTTCAAAGTAGATATTCAAATTATTATTATTTTCTTTTCCAGTTACCAAAAAAAGAGAAACACCAAAAAGGAGACAGCCTAGCAGTCTGGGAGCATTAAATTATGAAATACAAAATGTATATTCTGTCATTTTGTGAATAAATTCCTTTTAGTTGATATTTTATAATTAAATGAATTTTCCAATTTGTGGTTTTATTAAAAAAATAATATTGAATATAATATTCAAATTACTGAGTAATCTAAAAGGCTAGATCTGGTGTAAACTGCATCCGGCGGGAAGGCAGCTCCCACACTTTGACCCGGGCCTCGGAATCTCCGCACGCGATGCGACACGACCTGAAATACGATTTTATTCTCAATACGACATTACTTTCGCAACGATATGCGCGGTCGCAAATTATGATGGGTGATCGCAAGTGGCATTACGAGCTGAGCGCTTCCGTGCTTCGGAGGGCACGTTAAACAGTCGGTCCCGGCTAAGTCGTTAAGCCATGACGGAGGCCTTTAGGCGGCCTAAAAACTCCGTCACAAGAGCTGGCCACTAGCTCATACGAACATACATACATACATTACTTTCTTACCCCCGAATACTCAAACGCATTAGTACTGGTAGTAAACTAAGGCCTTTTACCATCTATAGGATGATTTATACAGCATCAGGAGGCAACTTTTATCTTCACAGACGGGACGCTGTAGTGCCTGGGACGAATTAAGATGGAGTAGGCTTGCCCAGCACCTATTCCATCCTCTCAGCTTAGTCGGCCTTGTCCACAGGAAAGACATGGTCAATACGTGCGGAGCTGACTAAGCCGCGGGTTTTCCTCACGATGTTTTCCTTGACCGTTTGAGAGTACTGGTATAGCGCACATAAATTTTTCACACAGAAAAAATCCATTGGTACACGACAGGATTTGAACCCACGACCTTAGGATCGGAAGGCGGGGTCACTGCCAACTAGACCACCAGTGCACTCAGTACTGGTAGTAGGAAGACCTATATTCTGTGGGATATAGGTTCTATAGTGAGTGGGTACCCGCTATGGTCCACGGCGACTGCAGTGACGGGTCCGCCAGCGAGGCCGTCGGCGGGCAGCGCGCGGCCAGCGCCCACGTCGAACAGCACCACTCCTCGCGCCCCGCCCAGCGCCGCCACGCCCGCGCCGCGCCACGCCCAGCACAAGCACGACACTGGGGACTCCAGCTGGTATACCTGCCAAATTGAACGGTGTCTTGTTAACCAGTACAACTAGATTTGTTAAATGATAGAATGTGTAGGGCAATAATTAGCTACATCTTACTTATATTATAAATGCGAAAGTTTGTGAGTTTGGATGTTTGGATGTTTGTGCCTCAATCACGCCTTAACGGCTGAACGGATTTGAATGAAACTTGGAATATACTTAGTACATGTAGGTACTGGATTAACATATAGGCTTTTTTTTATCCGGATACCACGCGAGCGAAGCTGCGGACGGCAGCTAGTACTACATATTACAAACGGTTGATGGATGAGCTGTTGATGATAATGATAGTTCTACCTGGATATGAAGAAGCCTATGTGTTATTCCAGCACACATATGAATATATTTATGTATATTAGAAGTTTCATTGAAATCCGTTCAGATGTTTGGGCGTGATTGAGGCACAGACATTATATCGTCACATCCTCACAAACTTTCGCAATTGTCTGTTCTCTTTGTGAATGCTTCTATCTGTGCGTGCGCTTATCTTTGATTAGTTTTTAAATTGGACTTTAAGTGTAATTTACTATACTTTTTGTTATAACGAGCGAGAACCTAGTGAAATAAAATGAAATGAAAAAGACAAACTTATTCTAAGTTTAAAATCACTAACCATTATATAAATAACGACATAATATTTTTGTAAGTAAATAAATTTAAAATATTAGTAGGATAACTCACCTTCAACGGACAAACTTGGTTGATATCATAAACGCGCAGCTCTGAATCAATCGACGCTGAAATGAAAATCCCTGGCTTCTGGTAGCTGAAGGCCACATTCAGAACGCACGTGCGGTGTCCTTCCAGCACCTCGGACACCGGGTCCGGGCGGCTCAGCTGCTGCGGCGGCTTCATCTTGCAGAGGAACAGAGTCCCGCTCTTGGTGCCCACCACGAAGACGTCGTCCGGCACGCGGTCCTCGCTCGGCCGGAGCGGACACGACTTGACGAAGTCAAAGCAAGATATATCAGGCGCTGCCAGCTTCCGCGATCCGTTTATTTGGTACGAAACTATGATCTCGAAGATCTTGAAGCTGGCGTTGACTTGCCAGACGTTAACGGTTCCATCGCTGCCCGAGGAGAAAAGAACCTGATCGGACGCGCCGCGTCTTTTGCCTGTATGGTTGATCTGCATAGTTAGGAAGGTGTTAGCGAGTGGCGCGTCGGCCCAGTTCAACGCGGAGACCCGCTTGGAGCCGTGGCAGCCGGCCGGTGACGTCAACTGCATCAGCTGAGAGTTTCCCTCTCTCAAATCACACATGACCACTTCCCCCGCGGTCGTTCCGTACGCCAGGATCGCCGCTACCGTCGGATGATACTTCACAACTGATACGCAATTCTTTTCAGTTACATCCATGACATGCGCTAGCTTATCCCCCTGGCTTCGCTTGGCCGTGTAGATCCTTATCAAGCCGTCATCAGTACACCAGTTCTCGTGCTGAGTTTTCCCAGTGGACACTGCTAGGGAGTGCCCGGCGCTGCTCCAGGAGAGGTCGAGGACTGTGGTGGTCTGATCCCCCGCTCCATCGCACTCTTTTACCCTCAACTCTTGGATTAACTTAGCGATGACGCTCTCCTCTTCCTCAGAGTCGGAGGACCCGTATATTTCTTTATCATTCTCGTCGAGTTGATCGATCATAGCTGGCACAACCCGGCGCAGGAACTCGTTCAGACCTGGTGGAGGGTATTCCTTCAAGATGTCGTCTTGGGCGTTCAGTTCTTCGGGAGTGGCCATAGTGCCGCAGTGTTTGGACAAATTAGTCTGCGAGGAAACTCCGCTTTCGTCGAATTCTGTGGTTTGCGTGGAACAACTGGTCTCAGATCGTTTCTTAGACGATACAGAGTCGAAACCCACCGCTTCGCTGTCGTATCCGCTTAAATTAGACATTTTGCCTTAGCAATTAATTAACTATTCGAATAATATAACTGTTTAGGAATTACAAATTGGTCTGTTTACAAACAACAATTCATTTTCTTTTGTTTGCCGGTCAGTTGCCATGGAAATCCATGGCAACGGCTGTTTTTTTTTTTTCAAGAGAGTGACTTCCTTGGATATAATTAAAAAACAGTTTGTTATATTTTTGACACTAAAGTAGGTAATAAGTAATAAAATAATTTTATTGAAACACCTAATAATAGTCATGAACTCTTCAAAATCGAGCGGCTCCATAGCGTGCGCGCACTAAAGACTGTCGGAAGCATGTTGTGCTGTTTTGAGGGCGTAGATACCTGCAGCTTTAAATAAACTTCGTAAAGAGATTCGTTAGAGCACTGGTGGTCTAGTTGGTAGTGACCCCGCCTTCCGATCCTAAGGACGTGGATTCAAATCCGGTCGTGTAGGTACCAATGGATTTTTCTGTTCGAAAAATTTACGTGCGCTATACCAGTTCTCTCAAACGGTGAAGGAAAACATTGTGGGGAAACCCGCGGCTTAGTCAGCTCCGCACGTATTGACCATATCTTTCCTGTGGACAAGGCCGACTAAGCTGAGAGGATGGAATAGGTGCTGGGCAAGCCTACTCCATCTTAATTCGTCCCGGGCATTACAGCGTCCCGTTTGTGAAGGTAAAAGTAGCCTCCTGACGCTGTATAAATCAACTACTTATAGATGGTAAAAGGCCTTTCCGTAAAGAGATAAAGAATGCAGAATCATTTGGAGTAAACAAACAAACTAAAAAAACACGTAATAAATGATTTATCTCTAAACAAATAAATAAACCTACTGATATAATCTTGCACTGTGGCACGCCGAACGATTCTGTATTCAAACTACAAGTGTGTGCCAATCAGAAATTACGCGTTTTTGAGGGTACTTGCATAAATTTTGTTTAACTTCTATTTGTCTAAAACTACTTTGTCCGAAGCGTTTAAACTTACATTATTAATATAAGTTTATCTGTAAGAAATTGTCACTAACCATAAATAATCTATACAAGGCTTTTCTATAGTAGATCTATAGTCAAATGTGCGCGATCTGCATAATAGATATCTAGTGTTTATGAAGTAGATAGACATAGTGTTAATTACTACTTATCTGACTGATGCTGCATTTGCAATAACATCAGACACTAACCACTAATGTAAATAAACATTAGGGGTCAGATAGATCATTATTGCCTAGTTCGTGATTGAATTGAAGCGAGATGGACGCCAACACAGTTATGTAAGTTATTATGATACCTTTATCCCCATTGTACAAAGTCGCTCGAGGTAGGTATAGATATTATCCGACCCTTCATGTAAAGAAGTTGAGTTTTTAGTTTTGTTACTTACAGGTTTATGTAAATAGGTACTTAGTTAAGTTTTATTATACATACTAGCTGCCGCCCGCGGCTTCGCTCGCGTGGTACCCGGATAAAAAATAGCCTATATGTTAATCCAGTACATGTACTATGTATATTCCAAGTTTCATTTAAATCCGATCAGCCGTTTAGGCGTGATTGAGGCACAAACATCCAAACATCCAAACTCACAACTTTCGCATTTATAAAATAAGTAAGATAGTTTAAGTTTTTCTTGGTTTTTTATAGTAAAGGTACCTACCTAACAGGCGCGGTCGCAGCCTGAAATTTTGGAGGGGGTCACTAAGAATAGAATATGTCGAGTAAATCAGATTTTATTGCACAATACAGTTTTATTGCACTCATTTTATAACAAATAGAAGCCTTCTATTTTTATTGGCATCGGGGCTAGGGGCAAAAAATTGCTTTTTTATATTTTGTAAATTTTTAGATTTTTCAATTTGACATGTACGATTTTGGGGGGTCATGTCCCCTGTGACCACCCCCCCCCCCCCCTTCGGACCGCGCCTGCTACCTAATGTACCTAAATAAAACTGTTATGGATCGTAATCGAATGAAACTTTCACAGTTGGAACTTAAAGTAGATAAATAGTTTTAAATAGGTATGTACAAATGATAAATGTAAAGCTATGTTTCAGTGTTGGTTTTTTGCTTCTGTGCGCGACCATTGCTGGCGTGTCTGCACAGGGCGACACTGCCAGGAATGATACGACGTCAGAAGAAAGTTCAGGTAAGTACCTACCTACATGTACAAATAACTTGAGATAAATAAGTATTCTTTTCATTTATTTATTAGTAGCAGGCCGCCTCGGCTTCGCACGGGCATTTTAACAAATTAGGATTTTTTTAAGTAAATTTTTACACCTCGGGTTACATTATTGGAGTTTTGGCAAGGATCCCTATTTTTTGGAAAATAAATTATAGCCTATGTTATTCCGTAATAAATAATGAATACTGGTGAAAGAATCGGTTTTAATCGGTTCAGTAGTTTCGGAGCCTATTCGTTGCAAACAAACAAAAAAATCTTTCCTTTATAATATTAGTGTAGATCAGGGATTCCCAAAGTGAGAATGAAGAGGTTTCCTAGGGGTCGACATAAACGAAAACTAATTTTGGGGGTCGACGAGGTCTAAAAATCGACCCCTATTAAATTAACACAAGTTCTTATTGAAAACTTTCAAGATAGGTAGGTACTGTATTGTTTATGTTGTGTCATGTGTACTAAGAAAAATTAATATTTTTGTAGGAAATAGCATTGTTGTAGTAATGTAAAGTCTCAAGTTCGTACAAGGTGAAAAACTCGCAGCTGTTTTAAGTTAGCGGACCATTATGAATAAGGGGGTTAATCTTAAAAGTAGGTCTAGGCCATGGGGGTCTGAGGTAACAGTTCATTTTGGAAAAGGGGTCACTTGTCCAAAATAGTTTGGGGGATCCCTGATGTAGATGAAAGCCACAGAGATTCGTGGACTAATGCCCGGATCCAATATTCTAACGGTGGACGGATCGTTCCCTCATTACCATAGGTACCTACTAAAAAACTAAGGCCTACCTACCATCTAGGTATAGTACCTACCTAGATGATTTATACAGCGTCAGGAGGCAACTTTTACCTTCACAAACGGGACGCTGTAGTGCCCGGGACGAATTAAGGTTGAGTAGGCTTGCCCTGCACCTATTCCATCTTCTCTACTAAGTCGGCCTTGTCCACAGGAAAGACATGGTCAATACGTGCGGAGCTGACTAAGCCGCGGGTTTCGAGATGTTTTCCTTCACCGTTTGAGAGTACTGGTATAGCGCACATAATTTTTCGCACAGAAAAATCCATTGGTACACGACTGGGTTTGAATCCACGATCTTAGGATTGGAAGGCGGGTCACTACCAACTAGACCACCACTGCCCCATTAGGTACCTTATCAACGTTGATATTCCGTCGAAAAGCGCCATACAGATTCATGCAACGGTTTTTTTTTCGGTCGGTCGAAGCTGCGGGCGGCAGCTAGTAATAAATAAATAAATCATCAACAGGTTTGGCGTGCAACACGGCCAAGGGCGTGCCTGGCAGCTGTGTAATCCGCCGATATTGTGAATACAGCACAGTGGCTATAGATCTCACATTGTACGCGCAGAAAGGATACAAGAAGTAAGTTTCAATCTCAGACCAAATAAAAAAAGACGCCGCGCCGCGAACAAAAAAGTGAAGCCACACAAAACCGTGCTCCTGCAAGGAAACATACACGCTCACGCACACACCTACACTAAAACCATGCTCATCGCTCTCGAGTCGTCGTCTAGTAGGTAAACTTAAAAATTGAATTATGCCTTCCTGTGTAGTGAAAACTTGTAAAATCAGCAGCAAATCACATAAAAAGTCTCAACGAATCACTTTCACTTGTAAGTAGGCACTTCAAATAACATTTTTTCTTGAATATTATACTTCGAATTTTAGGTTACTTGGAACACAAAACTTCAAAACTTGACACACACACACACACACGTAGATAAAAAGTGGCTTCACTTTTGTTGTTCTCAGCGCGGCGTCTTTTCGTTTTATTTGGTCTGAGGTTTCAATCTATTTTTCCTTTTTATTATATAAATGAAGCGCTCGTGGCGTAGCTTGCTTAGACGTTCTTGATTGATCGTTGAAGTTTAGCTTGCTTAGACGTTCTTGATTGATCGTTGAAGTTAAGCAGCGGCTGTGCGCGTTCACAATTAGGATGGGTGACCGCAAGTGGCATAACGAGCTGAGCGCTTCATTGCTTCGGAGGGCACGTTAAACAGTTGGTCCCGGCTTTAAGTCGTTAAGCCATGACGGAAGCCTTTAGGCGGCCTAAAAACACAAGAGCTGGCCACTAGCTAATACGAACTCACCTACTTACTTATTATATGTATGTCTACATACAAATTAGTTGGACAAAAAATATCAAATAAAATAGAAGTAGTCATCATATAAAAGTATATTTTTACACATACATGTTTCTTTCACTATCACAGATCTCTGTTCAATAAACACAATTTTGTAGAAAAGATTTTCTTTTTATAATTATCTATATAATAGTATGCATGAATTCTAGTCTGTTTGTTTGAATTTTTTTAATAACACGCAAGTGGATATAAATAAAGGTCTTTTACCATCTATAGTAGATAATTTATACAGTGTCAGGAGGCAACTTTTACCTTCACAAACGGGACGCTGTAGTGCCCGCGACGAATTAAGATGAAGTTGGCTTGAAGCACCTATTCCATCCTCTCAGCTTAGTCGGCCTTGTCCACAGGAAAGACTGACTAAGCCCCGGATTTCCTCACAATGTTTTCCTTCACCGTTTGAGAGTATTGGTATAGCACATAAATTTTTCGCTAGAAAAATCCATTAATACACAACCGGATTTGAACCCACCTTAGAATCGTAAGGCAAGGTTACTACCAACTAGACTACCAGTGCTCACTCAAGTGGATACCATAGACGAAACTAGTTTACAAGTACCTACCTAATGTACTTATGTATCTAATCACTGATTATAGGTATAATATGCTGATTAGTAATCAGCATATTATACCTATACCTATATATTATCTATGCCTCGGTGTCGTGGCGGGCGAGTGCTCGGCAGAGACGCAAGAGTCGCGGGTTCGATTCCCGCTGCGGAAGAAATGTTTGCATATTCTGCTAATATTTCTTCCGGGTCCGGGTGTTGTGGTACCATGGTACTCGTAGTTTCTGATACCCACGACACAGGGGATCCTAGTGTTGGCTCAGGACTATGTATGTGACTGTTGGGTGTTATTTATTTTATGATTTCTGATGAAATTATTAGCAGTCATGTTTCCACCCATGGTTCGTCAATTCAGCCATCTTAAAAGACTTCTTACAGTTTGTACACGTCCAATCTGGTTCATCGATATGATACACTTTAAAATGGTCCTGTAGTAATGTCAGAAACTCAGCTCCGTTGAACTTTTGCTTGCATTCTCCACATTCTAACTTCAACCATGATTGCAGCGGGGGTAGTTTCAGCAATTCCGTGTTTACAAACTTTCCAATCTGCCAGTCTTGGATAGGGGTTAATGTTTCTTCGATATACATGTTGTGATTCGATGGAGTTCCATCATCAACCTGTTGATATAACCTCCGCACATATGGATACCTGCTCGAATGCTGTCTATAAGATCCCGGAACCTCAACAGTATCGCTATTAAACTCCAAATCACTTTTGACAACAGCAATTATCTCTTTAACCATGTCATACTCAAGTCTTTGTTTATATCGTTTGATTATATCGTTCAGTCTGGTCTCTATAACTGCTATAACTACACTATTGGTGATAGATTTCGATGATTTCATATAAACATTAGTATCTAATTCTGTATTGAATTTTCTTGAGCCATTTGTCTCGTTAACAAGCACATGATTCAAATGATGTGCGGTAAATCTTGTATATTGAAGACTTGGAAGTTCGATTGTTAATCGAACTCCATACCAGTGTAGAATTGATGCAAGAGTGTATGATGGAGAGGCACCTAATTTATACGGCTCAAAATCAACCAAATGGAATAGAGTATTATTTTCTTTAGGATTTGGTTTGTTGTACACGAATGTATTAAGCATTTTTCTTGTGCAGTATATTTCTAATACAATGTTATTTGACTCAGTCTCCGTTGACACAATTGGTGATTCAGTTTTAAGCTTCTTTACTGAATTTTGGGCTAGAGGAATTGCTTCTTGGATTATTGTCTGTAAGTATTCTTTTAAATGTATATATTTATCCTCCAATATTATCTTTATTTCCGCCTGATCAGACTTGCTCTTCAGCTTATTAATGACTTTATCAAATAAATCCCATTGCGGCCAGTCTTTTAAGAACTTCTTAACAATATTTATATAAATGTCCATTTCAAGTTCGTGTAATGTTTTAATGTCTATATTTAACTCTTTGTTGAGGATTGAAAGGATCTGTGCGTTAGTCAGTACCGTGTTCGATTTGCTGTCGTTGGATATGAGACGCTCAAATAGAGACATGAGCGGGCGAGCTGAAACAAATTGCATGGTTTTAAGTTTAATAAAAAATGCCAAACGGCAAATACAAATTATGTTAAGAAACCGCCCATACGGCCCGACGGCCTCGGTGGCGTGGCGGGCGGTTGCTCGGCAGACACGCAAGAGGCGCGGGTTCAATTCCTGCTGCGGAAGAAATGTTTGCATGTTCTGTAAATATTTGTTCCAGGTCTGGGTGTTGTGGTAGCATGGTACTCGTAGTTTCTGATACCCACAACACAGGGAATCCTAGTGTGGGGTTAGGACTATGTATGTGACTGTTGGGTGTTATTTATTAATTTATTATTTATTTATACTGAACCTGACACTTGCTTTTTCATTACTTATATATGGAACTTTTAGGTAGTACTAAGTTAAGGGTGGCAGAAATATTTTTATTAATATTATTAGCCCACTGTATCCCACAGCCGGGCAAAGGCCTCCCCCATTCTTCATTCTTTGCGGTCTTGTGCTGTATTGGCCAGACAGAATAATTAAAAATAATGACAGAAATAATTGATACTTTTTCTAAACCTACTGAGTCCCACTGATGAGATACACGAGGCAAGTATTCCCAAGGAGGGTTGACGTCAGGCAGGCGGCCGGTCATAAAACACCTTAGCCAAAACTCTTACAGCATGATCCAAGGATCATGTGCCGACCCCACATAGAGTGTGATAAGGGCAGGAAGAAGAAGTGTCCCACTGGTGGGCAAAGCATTATTATTTACCTATATCCTTAGTAATAATTAAAAAAGCGAGTACTTATGTATGGAGCATCCATGTTACTCTTTCAAGCAAAAACTACTGAACGGATTTGAATGAAACTTGGAATATACATAGTACAAGTGCTGGATTAACACATAGGCTATTTTTTATCCGGGTACCTGCTAGTTGTAACATATAAACAAAACAACTTAATAGGAACTTACTGTCCGACGAATCGAACGGCATGGAGTATTCATTATTAGTGTTCTCAATCAATACCACGTCATTTGAGTCATCTTCCTCCATTCCCGTTATTTTGTTTCGGATATAATTAAATCGTTTGCCTTGCCTTTTCTTATATTTTACAAACAATTCAATCAAACAAACAAAGAGAATATAACCACTACTAAATACAGTAAAAACAAGATGAACGCAGTACACCTCAGTACACACATGCACACAGAGTAAGTAATACTTCTTAAGGGCCGAGTACACAGTGGCCCATGCCCGACCATTACAGGCCATTCGCCAATTGTGTACTAGGGTGATGGCAGGCAATAAAATTGGTAGCGAGCTGTAGCGAGCAATGTCGAGTTGTCCGTTTTGTTCGATACATTTATTGTTCTGAGGATACACTTCAAAGGGTCATTTCAAAAGTCATTTATTTATTCAAAAAAGTAACATTACAGCCGAAACCAAGGCGTTACATCTAAAATTAGGTACATGGAGAATATTTAATAATAAAAAAAAAAAAAAAATAACACCCAACAGTCACATAGAGTCCTGACCCCACACTAGGATTCCCTGTGTCGTGGGTATCAGAAACTACGAGTACCATGGTACCACAACACCCAGACCCGGAAGAAATATTTGCAGAACATGCAAACATTTCTTCCGCAGCGGGAATTGAACCCGCGCCTCTTGCGTCTCCGCCGAGCAATCGCCCGCCACGCCACCGAGGCCGTCAAATATTGCACAAATAATATTAATAAAATAAAAAACTAACTAGAAACTAAAATTAATATTAATAATTATAACATTAAACATGTTATTTTTTAATTATTTTGTTTAAATAATGGGACTGATTCTCCCACTGTTTCCCTTAGACATAGGTAGACACCTACTTGATTGATCGTGGACCTTGGAAGTTAAGTAACGCTATGCGCAGTCACAATAATCGGGATTGGTGATAGCAAGTGGCATTACCTACGAGCTGGGCGCTTCTGCGCTTCGGAGGGCACGTTAAATTGTCGGTCCCAGTTTTTAAGTCGTTAAGTCATGATGGAGGCCTTTAGGCGGCCTAAAAACTCCGTCACAAGAGTTTGCCACTAACTCATACGATCTTACTTTTTATTACAGGCCATGCAGAGAGAGAGAAACTTGCTGCCCCAACAACTTCCAAGTCAAGATAACAGAATCGAACGCGTTGGAAAATAACGATTTTACATTTGATGATGACGACAAATAAATACACATTTTCAGAAACCAATATTGTATATTTTATTTAAAAAAATCATAATTTCAATTAATTAGTTAGACATAATCAATAATTTTAGAAAAATCTTGTTTAAAAAACTGCCATGTGGATAGAAGCGAAGTTTGCATCATGTAAATTGAACCTGCAGGAAAAATTTAAGCTTTGATAGGTACTGTTGAGTACCCACAATCAATACTAAATACTTATGCGCAATAGTATATGGGAAACATTTTCCGGCGTGTTCATTTTCCATGACACGAAACTATCCATTAGTTGCATACTATCTGACCGAACAACCTCGCTAGGCAAAACCTCGCTTAGCACTGATTAAGCGAGCATTCGGGTATTTCCCATAATGTTCTATGGAACATGACATCATCGGACAGAATAAGATATTTTTGATTATTTCGTACTATGAAACATGTAATACTTTTATTTCTCAAATTGTTCTAAAGGACAAGGTAAATAGGACCTCTTTACGATTATCTTATCATTCTTGCTACGAATATCCATTCTTTCGATTTTTATGATACTTTTGTAGGACTATTTTACCCAGGCAGATGTTTGAGCAATGGTATGACAGAAGAATTGTCATTATAAGTGTCATTTAGCTTCTCATGGAAGTTTTTGGGAAAATCTGATTACCATTTTGTTCTACGGCATGAAACTCGGATGAAAAGCTAGTACGTAGTTCTATGGAAAAATTTGGAAAGAAAATGTGTAATTTCGTTCGATGACGTCATGTTCCATAGAACAAATGGGAACTACCCGAGCATTCGTTCCGCATGGCTTCCTAAAAAAGCTGCTCGGTCATTAATAATGATTTTTTTATGGTTCGAAATCGCAAAGGCTGCAATCAGGGCATCGCCGGTGACCCTTCCTTCCGCGCCGCTGCTTGGGGTCCGTTAGTTTGTAATAGTTCCCAGATCTCGAACGTGATCTTGATCTCGCGACTGACCTGTCAAGTAATTAATTACCATTCCACTCAACTTGTCGTATCTTGTTCTTCCGAACAAGTGCGGTGAAAGGATTTAAAGTGCGCCTTTCATGCACTTAAAACTTGTTTTCCAATTTTCTACGGGTAAATAAATATTCATGTCGTAAAAGTCTACTAAGGGATAGTATCCTCAAACACGATGAGATACAATAAGTACGTATTTCCAAGGAGGGTTGACGTCAGGCAGGTGGCCGGTCGTAAAACACCTTAGCCAAAACTCTTACAGCATGATCCAAGGATCATGCTGTGCCGACCCCACATAGAGTGGGATGAGGGCAGGAAGATGATGATGAGTCAAGTTATTTGACCTGGATCGTGAGCGGGACAGCCTCGCGTGCCTACACTCTGGCGCATCCACTGCCTTGGTGAGAACATCCCAGTACTGGTAGATAAGGTATATCCCTGTCAGGATAGCAGCTACCTGCAAGAAATATCAATGAGGATTAAGAAAAAAATGTTCCCAGCCCCGTTGGCGTTATCGGAACTCAGGATAGCCATAGAATGCAAACGGTTATTTCCCGATTTATAATCTGTGCTTGTGGGATACACCCAGTGATGCCATCTATGATGCACACAATACGATAGTCTTACCCCCGAATACTTAAACGCGACTCAGAGTTTAGCACGTCTCAACTCACGGTTTTTTGACAGTTTCTGATGAAAATCTGTCAAAAAATCGTCATTTGAGACGTGCTCAACTTTGAGATGCGTTATTTGAGTATTCGGGGGTTAGAATGCAAACGGTTATTTCCCGATTTATAATCTGTGCTTGTGGGATATATCCAAGCGCCATCTATGATGCATTAGGAAATTAAACACTTTTCTGATAAGTTTTTCCTCATGCATTTTGATTAAAAATTACAAAACTGAATTGAAACAAAATATAGAGGATGTTATGACGTTAGTTGGCCCAATCAATTTATATTTATGTAGGCATGGATACGAGCAGCTATAGTAAAGAGTGGGTAGTGTCACGGGAGAAAATTTTACCATGGCACTACTGGTTCAGCCTCAGGGGATAGACAGCTGAAAAGATTTGAATTTTGGAAGTTGGCGAGTTGAGTGAAATACATAGTTCAAGACTTGGAATCACATATAGGTAGGTTAGCAAGAAAAACGCGGCAAAGCCATTATCGTCAATTAAATCAAAGGAATCCATTAAAACTAATGGACCCGTCATTAGAGGTAACTCTTTATGATTGTTCAAATTAGGATACATTACGATCTTTTGTGTCATCCTAAATTGCTCGATCAGAATTTGAAATCAAAGTTTCAGAAACCGTTTCGTCCACTACCTATGTTATTTTTTGGTCCGTTTGTCCTTTAAGTTGTGTTGGTTACATTTTAATGCGTTTTTATCTTCAAAAATACCAAAAAATTAGCAATAGGTACCTACATATAATTTAACTATCTACCCGTGTTGGATTTGGGTTTAGTTTCGAAAACAGTTCTAAAATTGGGTAGTTTTTACCACTATTATTGTTGACCTTTGTTAACCTTTCACGATGGCTAAGCGCGGAAGGCGTAAGAATAAAAACCAGCATAAACCTACCGCAATATTGAGCTGTCTGACCCGGATAAAGTCGATTATACCATCGACAAGAGACTCCATATCACCCCTACGCGAGTTCTACACAGACTTCTGCACGGAGACCACGCTACACGGCTTGAAACATACTGTCGAGCCAAAGCTGCACTTCCTAGAAAGGTAAATAGCAGAAGTAATACATAAAAAAACACACGAGAATTTAAAAAACACAGCAATTTTGAAATGTCATATTGTAAAGATGATCGACGGATGATGGCTGAAGTTTTCCATTTTTGAAATTTCGCGGGCTCTGGAAAGAAGTTTTTATGATGGAGATTAAAAAGGAGGTGGGGTAGATCAAAGTTTAGTTTATGGTGGATAAAATGTCGTGTTTGTAATTAGATGGACTTACTACATACACTGACTAGAGCTAGCCGACCTAGCAGGCGAAAGCCCTGTCATGGATTCGAAGCCGTTCCGCTCCTTTTCGCTCAGTTCCGTTCCTTTCCTCTCCATTCCGTTCCGTTCTATTAAAAGGTTTGAGCTTGGACGAATAGTTTATTCGTCCAAGGGTTTGAGGCTTCCCCTAACCGTACTGTACTGCGCACTGAGCCAGCTGTAGCGCTACACGCAGAGATCGTGGTCTCCCTGCAAAGAGACTACCGACTACTTGATTTCACAGGCTGGACTGATCCGTTCCGTTCCTCTCCGCTCCGTTCTGTTCTTTCCGCTCCGTACCGTACCGTTCCACTCCTCTACGCTCCGTACCGTTCCTCTCCGTGAGTAACGGAACGGAACGGAGCCCATTCCGTTACGCACCGCTCTGTTCCACTCCGTTCCATTCTTCTAGGCTTCTCTGGCTGCTCCTAACGGCGAGTGCGTTCGCCGGCGCGGTGTACTGCGCACTGAGCCAGCTGTCTCGCTACACGCAAGAGCCGGTGGTGGTATCCCTGCAGAGGGACTACCGCGGCTGGCAGACCACCTTCCCGGCGGTCACCGCCTGCTTCCTAGATAGACTCGACCCGGAGAAGGCGAGGACTGCTATCTTAAGGTAAGATAATACCTGATAGTCGTTTATTCAGAAAAAACGAAGTAACATTACAACAGTATTACCAAGGCGTTACATCTAGAATTAGGTAGGTACAAAATTTGAGAATATTGCGCATAAAAATTATATAAACTATGTACCTACTTAGGTAAGTAAACACGGGAATAAGAATTAACAACATAATAGTACCTTTTATGTTACCGCAATAAATAAATTAGACATTATAAAACAAAATTATATTATCCAAATACTAAGTGGAAGCTAGTTAATAATATATTAAATTAACGAAAACCTAGGCAGTAAGGTCTTTGACATCATAAGCCTCCCCAAAAGGGGAAATAATTTAACAACAAAAAAACTATAGGTGTAACCTATAACAATAGGGGGGAAAATATACAGAGACTTATTTAGAACACAGTTACAAAGACAAACTACAATAACATTTAAAAACTTTAAAGTAATCGGTATAATAATAAGAAATAAAAATGAGCTCAGTTTTCTATCTAAGTTCGCCTACAGATAGAAAACAGAGCTCAGAAAGTAACAGATAAAATAACAGATTAGGATCTTTCAGGCACTGGAACGTCACGGAGGAGTCAGACCCTTTGCGCTACCAGTACTACACGGAGTTCCTGGAGCTGATCTCCGACGTGTCCTTCCGGGAGAACCTGCAGAACTTCTGGAAGTACCAGGACGACGACTCCGTGAGGGGCATAGACCTGCTGGCGCTGGCGTACAGCGTGCATCCCGACCACGACCTCAATGTCATGCTGTCTCATAAGGAGAAGAAGGTAGGAACTGACGTAGAGACGTAGTGACGTAGTGGTGTACTGACGTTGTGACGACGACTCCATGAAGGGCATAGACCTGCTGGCGCTGACGTATGGAGTGCGTTCCGACCTCAACCTCAATTCAGACGTAGTGTAGTGACGTAGACAGCGGCATAGTAACAATAAAAAAAAAACTTTATTGTTTTCAGGGTACATAACATTTATTTTCAGCTCTACATAATAAACTAAATTTGATAATTTTTATTTTAGTAGTTAGGTACTTCTCTGCTGGACTGGAAGTATCGAAAAAGTATAGAATGCGTCTAACTGCACAGAGGACATAACCCTCCTCCCCCCCCCCCCAAATCGTACATGTCAAATTGAATCTAAAAATTTACAAAATATAAAAAAGAAATTTTCGGCCCCTAGCCGCGATGCCAATAAAATAGAAGGCTTCCATTTGTTTTAAAATGTGTGCAATAAAATTGTGTATTGTGCAATAAAATCTGATTTACTCGACATAATCTATTATTAGTGACACCTCCAATATTACAGGCTGCGACCGCGCCTGCTATGTACTTAACCTACCTATGACATTTATAAATCAACGAAATTAAAACGTATTTTATACGTTCTGTTAATGACTTGACTAAAAGCTAGATATTATGTAGTTTAGTTAGTTCTCTGAGCATTCCAGGTGCAATGGTATCCAATAATGACGGAAGTGGGCATGTGCCTGACGTTCAACTCGCAGTACGCGGAGTTCCAGCACGTCATGCAGGATGTCGCGTGGACGCGGCAGAATCTACTCTTCTGTCACTATCACAGCGGACAGTGCTATGTCAGAATCGACTCTATGGATAACGCTATAAGAGTGAGTTGTTGTTTGTTTCCAATTCAAACAAAAAAAATTCAATTTAAAACAAAAAAAAATGGCGCGTGAATAGGGGCAATTCTTGAAAATCGTCGAGTGATAAAAAAAGACACCAAAATTGTCTATTTCCGGTGTTGTTTTTTTTTCAATTTCGTAGTCATACAATCGTTTAGTTAGACACTTAAAAAAAAAAGACTTATAAATACGACAATGGACAATGGAAATCGACTATTTTGTTGACTTTTTATTACTTGATGGTTTTCAAGAATTGATACAATTGCCCCGGATTGAATTCTATTCATACTGGAAATAAATTAATAATTTATATTCGTAACTAAGTAGATAGGTACATGTATTAGTTAAGTTTAATTCTTAGTTAAAATTGAAAAATAACTAAACTTTCTGTCAGTATTTCATCCACTCTGCGTACGAGATCTCCACGGCGATATCGAACCCGACGGGCGAGGTGTCTCCGGGGGAAGAACTCATCATAGACTTCAAGGTGATCATCATTCAACTCATTTAACTTTTATCATCAGTCTGTCAATGTCAGTTAATCAAGTGATAAGAGTGTAAAAATATTTTTTTCTATTCTATGGTAAAATATGGCCAGTAGGTTAGGTACTTGGATTGGAAGAATGGCCAGTATCTTGAGATATTCTGTTTTTTTATCTGTCTTCGAATTAGGAGTGCAGGTTTTCTTATGATTGCTTGTAGAGCTCTGCCTGTGATTAGGGAAATGGCGGTATTATTATTTATTTATGTACATATTACATGGGTAATATATTTTTTATGTAGGCCGTGGAGATCCAAGCGTCCCCCAGCGTCAGAGAGCTGACACCGGAGCAGAGACGATGTCGATACCCGGATGAATGGCTTAGCTCTTCTGTGAAGGTCACTCTAAAGCTCCTAAGTACCTACATACTCCTAACATTTTTTTCTATAGTAAAATGTACCAATTACAAAAGTTGTGCGCGCCATGTTGGAAAAACCGCGGGAAAAAATTTAACGTGAATAATAATTTGTTCACAAAGGTAAATCGTCCTTATCATCCTTATCGTCCTTATCGTCCTTATCGTCCTTATCGTCCTTATCGTCCTTATCATCCTTATCGTCCTTATCATCCTTATCGTCCTTATCACCCTTATCGTCCTTATCATCCTTATCGTCCTTATCATCCTTATCGTCCTTATCATCCTTATCGTCCTTATCATCCTTATCGTCCTTATCACCCTTATCGTCCTTATCATCCTTATCGTCCTTATCGTCCTTATCATCCTTATCGTCCTTATCGTCCTTATCGTCCTTATCATCCTTATCGTCCTTATCATCCTTATCGTCCTTATCATCCTTATCGTCCTTATCATCCTTATCATCCTTATCGTCCTTATCATCCTTATCGTCCTTATCGTCCTTATCGTCCTTATCATCCTTATCGTCCTTATCGTCCTTATCATCCTTATCGTACTTATCGTCCTTATCGTCCTTATCGTCCTTATCATCCTTATCGTCCTTATCATCCTTATCGTCCTTATCATCCTTATCATCCTTATCATCCTTATCATCCTTATCGTCCTTATCACCCTTATCGTCCTTATCATCCTTATCGTCCTTATCGTCCTTATCATCCTTATCATCCTTATCGTCCTTATCATCCTTATCGTCCTTATCATCCTTATCATCCTTATCGTCCTTATCATCCTTATCGTCCTTATCATCCTTATCGTCCTTATCATCCTTATCGTCCTTATCATCCTTATCGTCCTTATCGTCCTTATCGTCCTTATCGTCCTTATCGTCCTTATCATCCTTATCGTCCTTATCGTCCTTATCATCCTTATCGTCCTTATCATCCTTATCGTCCTTATCATCCTTATCGTCCTTATCATCCTTATCGTCCTTATCATCCTTATCGTCCTTATCGTCCTTATCGTCCTTATCGTCCTTATCGTCCTTATCATCCTTATCGTCCTTATCGTCCTTATCGTCCTTATCATCCTTATCGTCCTTATCGTCCTTATCATCCTTATCATCCTTATCGTCCTTATCATCCTTATCGTCCTTATCATCCTTATCATCCTTATCATCCTTATCGTCCTTATCATCCTTATCGTCCTTATCATCCTTATCGTCCTTATCATCCTTATCGTCCTTATCGTCCTTATCGTCCTTATCGTCCCTATCGTCCTTATCATCCTTATCGTCCTTATCATCCTTATCGTCCTTATCATCCTTATCATCCTTATCGTCCTTATCATCCTTATCGTCCTTATCGTCCTTATCGTCCTTATCGTCCTTATCATCCTTATCGTCCTTATCATCCTTATCGTCCTTATCATCCTTATCGTCCTTATCGTCCTTATCGTCCTTATCGTCCTTATCATCCTTATCGTCCTTATCATCCTTATCGTCCTTATCATCCTTATCGTCCTTATCGTCCTTATCGTCCTTATCATCCTTATCGTCCTTATCGTCCTTATCGTCCTTATAATCCTTATCGTCCTTATCGTCCTTATCGTCCTTATCGTCCTTATCATCCTTATCGTCCTTATCGTCCTTATCATCCTTATCGTCCTTATCGTCCTTATCGTCCTTATCGTCCTTATCATCCTTATCGTCCTTATCGTCCTTATCATCCTTATCATCCTTATCGTCCTTATCATCCTTATCGTCCTTATCATCCTTATCATCCTTATCGTCCTTATCATCCTTATCGTCCTTATCATCCTTATCGTCCTTATCATCCTTATCGTCCTTATCGTCCTTATCGTCCTTATCGTCCTTATCGTCCCTATCGTCCTTATCGTCCTTATCATCCTTATCGTCCTTATCATCCTTATCGTCCTTATCATCCTTATCGTCCTTATCATCCTTATCGTCCTTATCATCCTTATCGTCCTTATCATCCTTATCGTCCTTATCATCCTTATCGTCCTTATCGTCCTTATCGTCCTTATCGTCCTTATCGTCTTTATCATCCTTATCGTCCTTATCATCCTTATCGTCCTTATCGTCCTTATCGTCCTTATCATCCTTATCGTCCTTAAACATAATACTTGAATAAAACAATATGAAAATACCTTATGCGCAATAATATTCATGTTCAAACTTTTTCCGTGTCTTACGTGGCGTGACCTAATTAAATATCTAAGTTCTTTTTATAATTTCTACATCGTCAGTCCACCGCTGGACATAGGCCTCTCCCATGGCACGCCAATGAGCTCAACTATCAGCTCTCCTCTTCCAGTCCCTGCCCGGCCTTCGAATATCATCCCGTCTAACTACAGGACAGGACGACAGCAATTTTTACGTAATATTAGGTAATATTATTAATTTCTTTCAGGCATACAGCTTTGCACTTTGCCAAATGCATTGCCGGACACGGATGGCTATAATGTTTTGCGGTTGCAGACCCTTCTTCCACGTCAAAGGAGGTTTGTTTGTAATGTTATGCCTATAAGCTAGATGTGTTATAATTTAAAAAAGGCAGTTTTCGTTTTCAAAATCTGGTACCGGATGATATTTCACCTCCTTGCTTAGAACCTTCATAGTAAAATTAGTACTATGTCGGTTCTTGCTACTCACCAATAGATGGCGTTGTTTAGCTGGAGTAAATTGAAAATTATTCATTTACGAAAAGATTAGAAAATTTCTACTCGTCAATAAATGGCGCTGGTTCCGATAAAATGCACATAAAAAGTATCACACACACTTTTTGACATAAGACGAACCTCTTTCCTAAAATTCGAAAAATGCAATAAAACGTCACTTCACATTATCCAATAATCATTAGACATTATCGTCGAACTGTCAATCAAATTGCAATTTCTTATTTCTGTAAAATAATTTGTATATCCAATCGACTGTTACATAGTTTTAGAAAGTAATTATTTTGTTTTGTGAGTAAGATGGCGACGTGTGTGACTCGCACGGCATGGCGTGTATCGGGCGAAACGTTGAGATCCTCATCAACATTCCCAAGAACCTTGCTAAATGCTCCTGCCTGCCTCAGTGCGCCGAAATCAACTACTACTCTCATACAAAGAAGGTCGTTGTTAGGTAAGTTCGACGACAAGGTCTTTACTAGCAGCACAAGCTTACTATGGATTCTACCCTCAGTGTCATATTATAAGTACCTATCTAAAACTAATCACACAGGTTATACCTATTTACATAGACCCAAGTTCGCTCGACTCGATTGTAATTATATAAAAAGAAGATATTAAACAAAATGAAAGATGCCCATCATGCAAGAAACAAGACGCTCCTAAAAATGGAACAATATAATTCAAAAACATTCGGCATATTTTTCGCGCCATGCGAATGCGACACAGCTAAATGTTGCCACTTTTTTATTTCTGCTCGATATTGCGGTACTTTTTTGAACTAGTGTCTTAGAGAAAAAAGCACAAATAATATTTCGTTAAACTAAACTATATAATATTTTGATAAGTTAATTCTGTCCAACATGAACCTAACTTCATCCGAGGTGCCGAGCGTGGCCGCACTCCGAATCAACATGATGCCACCGAAACTGCGTCTGCATCGAGATGTGATCTTCACGCTTGAAGATCTTTTTGGTGCGATTTTTAAAGTTGGATTTTGCACTGCTTGTGCTTGTTGTCCTTATTTGTTGTTTGTTCATACTTTCCCCTTTTGGATAGGCGATGGTGACGAAGACCTTACTGCTTAGTCTTTTGTTATTTTAATTTATTTGTATTTGTGCCTTCAGTTCACAGAAAAAAAACTCGCTTATCATGTTTTTTTAGACACATATTTTAAAGCCACTTCGCAAAAGGAACGCATTCAATTCAAAGCGTTAGATTGTTCTTATTATTAACGCACTATTTTAAGTTATATTCTTCTGGAAGTTTTTTTAAAGGAATATTTTGATAGCTCGTATAACCAACTGCGGTAAGTAATTATTGATTATCTGTTTGCCAATTTTGCACATATTTTAATTTTGTTATTCAAGATGGTCTACATCTAACCTAGGTATTTATTTATTATTTTATTATAGCATCTCTGGGCGGCACCACGGCGCTGTTTGTGGGCGCCAGCGTGCTGACGGTCGTGGAGACTGCACTCTTCATCATCAGGAGACTGGCCAGCGCAGTAATGGCGAAGATCTACGAGCGATCGAACAGAATCCAATACAAGCCTTAGTTATGCAATACTTGGAAATAACTACATAGTATCGCTAAATAAAGTCTCTTCCCGCTGTCTGTCTGTCCCTATATATGCTTGGATCTTTAAAACTACTCAACGGATTTTGATAAGGTTTTTTTTAATAGATAAAGTAATTCAAGAGGAAGGTTTATATGTATAATACATGCACAATATAGTAGAGAAACACTTATAATTTTAGAGGTTTCTAATGTAATGTCGTAAATAAACACATTTTTTTGCTACAAGATAGATCAAAATAATACATGCAGAGTTACAGTATTGTACATCTTAAAAAAGGTCTACAAAAGTCCGCGATTGTATTATGTCTATCCCCGTGCGAAGCCGGGGCGGGTCGCTAGTGACGTATATTTATGTACCTACATAAACATACCTCGTAGGTAATACCTATTCGTTTGCATTTGTTCCTCTCACATCCACGGCAACGTGAAGGAGATTTGTCAATTTATACTGTTTTGGAATAAGCTAATAAGTACTTATATAAACTATAAGAATAAATGAAGAAAACCATTGCTTACTGGCAACATTAAAAAAAATTACTTTTATTTTCGTGTTTGATTTACTTTTTTTTCCACAATTCATAAAGATTGTAAATACTAAATAAAGACATTCTTCCTTGTCTTAACTAGCTAATAAGTCTGTACATACCAATATTAACAGCTAGGTACCTACTTAAAAAACCTTTCTGCCATGTTCCGATGTAAAATACCTGTTGTAATTTTGTATGTCATGTATTTAGCTACCTTAGTTTATTTGATCCGAGTTAGCTACTCATAGTTTACCTATCTATCTCGTATGATCATGTTTCAAGGCTACAGACAACACGTTGAGGATATTCATCACAGTCCTCATTAATGTAATGATACTAATTGAAGTTTAGATCATGAAGTAGCCAGCAGTTGCTGTTCTATCCAACTTCTAGGTCATAACGAAACGCACAGAAACAGCCGTCTGTCTGTCAAAAATGAAAAATTGTTAGGCCCCGCCCACAAGCTAAATCGATGTTTTCATCTGAGCAAATAACCTAATTTATAACTAAAAACAACAACGAACGAACGAGAAAAATGTTTCTAACGATACTAAAAATATTTCTAAACAGTGGCTATTACACATTCTCTTTTATTTACAACCTATTTTCTTTTTTACACACAGTTTTACCGTTCGGTCTCGATGTTGGTTTGGTCGGTGTTGCGGCGTATTATTTGACTAAATTGAAGAAACCTGACATCAATAATGTGGTCAGCATCTTTGGCCCAGAGCCTGGGAGTAAGGACAGTGAGCTACATCCAGAGAAAGTCGTTCGTTGCATAGCACATAGAGGTGCAGCGCTGGACGCTCCCGAAAACACGATTGCCGCCTTCAAGTATGTGAGTAAAACCTTTATTGTGCTTTTTTCCAATGCAGATTGAAAATATAGTTATTAATTTGTTAGTAAAACCTTTTTAAACAGCTTGAAATTATAGTTTTTATTTTTATTTCATGTGGCCAGTGTTTTAGTGAGATTTTAAAATTATCTATTGGATAGGAAGCGCTCGTGACGTAGCTTTCTTAGATGTTCTTGATTGATCGTTGAAGTTAAGCAATGTCGTGTGGGATCACAATTTGGATGGGTGTCCGCAAGTGGTCCGCAAATTACGAGCTGAGCGCTTCATGCTTCGGAGGGGACGTTAAATTGTCGGTCCTGGCATATAAGTCGATAAGCCACGACGGAGGCCTTTATGCGGCCTAAAACTCCGTCACAAGAGTTGGCCACTAGCTCATACGAGCTTACTTAATGATTAGTTTGTATCCAGTTATTTTAAAATGCATCAGGAGAGTATAATTTTTAACATTGTTATGTAAAGTAACAGTGAAACCATGTCCCAGTGTGCAGAACGGGATTGCAACTTTGTGGAGCTGGATGTGAGAACCTCGAGGGATGGAAAGTTGGTGCTCCTGCATGACCAGGGCCTGGAGAGGCTGACGGGCACGGCACTGAGGGATGTGCACGCTGTCGACTGGGATGCTATCAAGAACTTTGATATCGGCGCTACACATCCTAACAGGTTACATCTTCATTCTATACTTCAGGCTATCTGGAGATACAATTTTATTTATGTAAACAAACCGCCCATACTTAACTTTAAACATACTTTTTCATTACATGTTTATGGAACTTTTAAGTAGTACTTATAGTTGAATTAATGTGTGAAAGCTTATGCTGCGAGGTTTATTTACCTAAAACTAAAGAGATTCATTGTAATAACGAAAAATAAGTGACGGTTTGTTTACATAAATTGTATCTCCAGTTTGGTTGAAGTATGGACATTAGGCATTGATTTACGACTGGATTTGAAAATTCGACCTTAGGGTGGAAGGCGGCGCCACCACCCGCCTTTAAGGTCGTGGGTACAAATCCGGTCGTGCACCAATGAATTTTTCCATTCAGAAAAAAATATGTGCACTATATCAGTACTCTCAAGCGGTGAAGGAAGACATCGTGAGGAAACCCGCGGCTTAGTCAGCTCCGCACGTATTGACCATGTCTTTCTCGTTGACAAGACCACCAGTGCTTGAAACTAGTAGTAGTCTTAAAACTATGTTCAATGTTGTCGCAGAGAGCAGTTCAAAGAGGTCCGCCTGTGTTTGTTGGATGATGCATTGGATTTCCTACTTGCCAACAATATGAAGATGATTATTGACGTCAAAGGAGAAGATATCGAGGTATTCATCATCTATTTTTGTCCACTACTGGGCTCAGGCCAGCCTTTTCTTGTGCCATCCACGTTCCTGTATTATTAAGGCTAGCACAGGAGCGCCTGAGCTCCCTTCCCTAGGCTATATTCTCAAAAATATAGTGTTTTTTAACTGGGACAGTATGGGGAAACCCGACACCAGAATAGATAGAGTAAAAGTGTTTTTAATACACTCACCATACTCAATTACCAACTGCCATTACCACCCACCCACTCACTCTCCCGACCCACCCACCCACTCACTCTCCCGACCCACCCACTAACTCTCCCGACCCACCCAACCACTCACCAGACCCACCCACTCACTCTACCGACCCACCCAACCATTCTCCCGACCCACCCATTCACTCTCCCGATCCACCCACTAACTCTCCCGACCCACCCAACCACTCTCCCGACCCACCCATTCACTCTACCGTCCCACCCACCCACTCACTCACTCATACACAAATTTTCTCTATAATATTAGTATGTTTTAGGTGGTGAATGGTATTATAAAGACGTTTGCAGAGCGGCCGTCTTTGTATAAGTACGCTGCAGTCACCTGCTTCAATCCCTACAGACTCTATCAAGTGAGTAAATATATTATATATTTTTTTATCTCATCTCTTTTCTTGCTATTTGCCTTTCTGGGCATTGAGCTAGAGTTTTGAAGTTTACTCTTTATTGCAAAGCAATTGTTAGTTTGTGGTGGCGCCTTTTCGATTATAAAATCAAAGCGTCCTCAAGCCTTCGACGGCTCGACAGAGCCCTTGAGGAATTCTGGAAGGATAGGGAAAAACTAGGATCTGTGCGCACTGACCTGTTGATCACGAAGTTGCTTGTAAGACATCTCCTGGCGTGCACAAGTCCACGAACGCTTGTCCAAATCTCCAGAATAGCGGGGTTTTGGCGACACACACATTAGATTTCACGAGAACAATATCAACGTTCTTTTTCACAGCACAAATTTTAATTTCGTCATTTGCAATAAAGTTTTTTCATTACATTTCAACTTTCCCGTTTATTGTATTCAATAACTCTGTTGTAGATCCGCAAGAAGGATCCACAGATAGTGGGCGCCATCAGTTACCGCCCTTACTGCTTCAGTGCACAGAACTATGACGCAGAGAACGGCCCTAACAATCCTAGGTAAGTAAGTTTGTATGAGCTAGTGGCCAACTCTTGTGACGGAGTTTTTAGGCCGCCTAAATGCCTCCGTCATGGCTTGACGACATAAAAGCCGGGACCGACAATTTAACGTGCCCTCCGAAGCACGGAAGCGCTCAGCTCGTTATACCACTTGCGGTCACCCATCCTAATTGTGACCGTGCACAACGTTGCTTAACTTCAACGTTCAATCAAGAACGTCTAAGCAAGCTACGCCACGAGCGCTTTCTAGGTAACATGGTAACACAATATGGTAACAAAAAGACCACCAATATGGTCTGGTCTTCCGTATTACTAGTATATTAGTGGTATACGTGCTGAGAAAAAGGCTACTCTATCTAAATTCATCCCGGGCAATACAGCGTCCCTTTAGTGTAGGCACAAGTTGCACCCCGACGCTGTATAAATCATCTAGTACAGATGGCAAAGGCCTTGGTTTAGTAGTAGTCATATTTGTCTGTTTGTCACAGATACGGCGACAACATAGCGTTCCACGCGGCTTTGCGCGCTGCCGACGCGTTTCACACCTTAGTCTGGCGCTGGACGGCGCGATGGAGTAACGCTAGCGCTGTCTTACTCCACAAGGACATAGTGAGCCTGTGAGTACTGTATGCCACACTAGTTAGTGAGCCTGTGTGATTAATTATGCGAAGTGACTAGTAAGAAGTGCTGCTTCTTAAAAAAACCGGGATTACCGGTATTTTTTCCAAAGCAGCCGTGGAATCCCGGCATTATCGGTACTTTCAAGGCTCCACTTACTTTTTTATACACTACATCTCTCTGGCTCTCATATATTTTTTCTAAGATTTTCGAATCCGGGTATTCCTTGGAACATACTCTAAATATAACGTACATTACATATTATCACGCCATATCCCTAATGAGATGGGCAGAGCCACAAGTGGACGTAGTTATGCGAAAATGTTCCAATCCACAATGGTTCAAAATTGAAAATTAATATATAAAAAAATACATTAATAAAAAACACAAAATTGCATTTTTTGAACAATTGTGGATTGGAACATTTTTGCATAACTACATCCAAGTAATTTTAAGAAAACTTGCAGCCACTCCTGGTTCAAAGTACTAAGACGATTTGGTGAACTGTATGATGACAGGTGTTAGCCCATTGCCCATATGGATGGTCCATCATGTTGGATAGGATACTACCCCTTAGTCGACTTTTAAGACATGCTCGGAGAGAGAAGCAGCTGGACGCATTCAATGTTTTTTCTTTACTCCCAGTCCAGCGGATAAGTTAAACAATGATTAATAATACTAGGATTATTGCAGGAGTGAGGTGCACTACTGGAAGGCATTGGGAGTGCGCTGTATCGGCTGGTCTGTGAACCGGCCTTTGGAGAAACTGTACTGGCGTGGAGTACTGAGGGCGCCGTACCTCGCCAATACTCTACTAGGCGAACCAGATGTAAGTGTAACTAATTATTCCAGAATATGATTTTATATATATACATTATGTATTCTCATTACAAACTTCTCTGCTGGACTGGGAGTAAAGAAATAACATAGAATGCGTCCAGCTGCTTCTCTCCCCGAGCATGTCGTAAAAGTCGACTAAGGGATAGTATCCTCCAACATGATGAGATACAATAAGCAAGTATTCCCAAGGAGGGTTGATGTCAGGCAGGCGGCCGGTCATAAAACACCTTAGCGAAAACTCTTACGCCATGATCCAAAGATCATTCTGCGCCGACCCCACATAGAGTGGGATAAGGGAGGAAGATGATGATGATACAGACATTATGTATTCCTAATGGGGTGGGCCATTAATGGGCCACATAGTAAGCCACAACTAAACATAAAAAGACTTGCAGCCACTTCTGATTTATTCCTAACATAGATGATGGTGATCAGTCCATCGCCCATATATATATAAAAGATACTTATTAACAAATATGTACATTTCAGACGGAGAGGAAGTCTCTGGAGAAGGATGACAGGAACGGTATCGAAAAGGACGCGGTTCAGATCTGAACGCTCGCTTGTGAATACGGGGACTGGTCTGGAACAGTTTTAAACACGCTAAACGTATTACTAAATTTTGTTATTGCACCAGAAGGAAAAAATCTTGGGCCCATGTTCTTCACATAACTACACCCCCGGTAATCCCGGCTCCGGAATTTTAGGTATTCCGGATTTTTGCAATAGTTTCGGAAATAATAGCGATGCTGTTAAACCGTGTTAGGATCATAACTTTTGCAAGAAACTCAATGTCCGCAAATATATGTTTTGAGCCAGAGATGTCGATGTGCCATTATACTTTCTAAACAACATAAAAATAAAATCCTATAGTTATTTTTAATTGAATCCTCCAATTTTTAATAATAATATCTAACCAGTTTTTCTGTGAAACTGAAAAGTACCGAGAATTTCCAATTTTTTTTGGCAATAAAATACCGGAAATTCCGATTTTTTAGAACGCGTTCTGCATCCCCTTGAGAAACTTCAGTCTGGTCATTGGCCTGAACTGTGTGACCATGAAAGGAACAATATGAACCAAATATTATATAATAACATTTAAAAGATAATTTATTTGTTTTAATAAGTTATATTATATTGAATTGTTATGTTTATTTAGATTTTATTTTAACAAATGACATTTTAATTTCAAAAACAAAGGAGATGTTCCATAGCGGGCCTAGTCTATGTGCACCAGACAGAAAAATGGTGAAAAAAACAGTTGATTTCGAAAAAATACTACAACTAATTTGAAGCATAATAATTAGCAGAAAATGTTTAAAATGCGAAGATGTTTTACAACGGCTACATATTTTCCTGGGTGGATATGAGAGTGAAATGTTTTGTTACTGCCGCTGTCACTTAAGTTGCCCTTCGTGAGAAAGGTATTTTATGAACATGCATTAATTAAATCAAAATAATAAAAAATATGTATGTTTATTCAAGTGTACATTGACCAAGCCTAGGTTTCATACATTTGTGAAACATCTCCTTTATATTTTATGTTTGAAAAAAAAAATGTTGATATGAAATGTGTAAGTATTTATTATGTCGAACGAAAGTATTATTTTACCAAAAACCCTTAGTTTAAGATATTTATTTGCACAAATTTCTAGTGCCTAATATTACAATTTTATATAATAAGCACCTAATTCATTGTGAAACACGTGAAATTTTCAGTTTATGAATGTGTGTTGGTTTTTCCATACAAACTCCATTCCTTAATTTACTCAAATATTTTTATAACTTTAATGTTATATTAAAATCTGCAAAATGACATGTTTCTATACTCTAGCCAAACTGGAGCTATACAATTTATGTAAACAAACCGCCCGTCTTACTTATATTATAAAATTGAAAAGTCTTTGTTTGAACGCAACGATAGCGCGTACTAACTTTACCTGTGCTGCCATCTAGTACGAAAGTTTGTGAGGATGTTTGGATGTTTGTGCCTCAATCACGCCTAAACAGCTGAACGGATCTGAACGAAACTTGGAATATACATAGTACATGTACTGAATTAACATATAGGCTATTTTTTATCCGGGTACCACGCGAGCGAAGCCGCGGGCGGCAGCTAGTACTTAATATTATGAATTATATGAGTATGTTTCAAATTTTGTAAGTACAAGAGCATTTAAATTTATCCTACATGTTATTCCAGAACCACTATTTACATTATAAATTTCATCATAATCGGTTTAGTAGTTATGGAGATACGTGGTATTTATAATATTAGTGGGATTTGATCAGAGGTCCTAGTCTGAGTTGTGAGGACACAATGTCATTTTGCCCAGTTCATATATTCAAGTAATGACTGGTGCTAGATTACCATAGCTACATTGGTTGTTATCTGCTAAAAGCGCTATCATTTTGGCAAGAATACTTTGCTTTGGTAATCTTCCATTTGTCGCATATTAGAATCTTACTTATATTATAAATGCGAAAGTTTGTGAGTTTGGATGTTTGTGCCTCAATCACGCCTAAACAGCTGAACGGATCTAAACGAAACTTGGAATATACATAGTACATATACTGGATTAGCATATAGGCTATTTTTTATCCGGATACCACGCGAGCGAAGCCGCGGGCGGCAGCTAGTATAATGATATAGGAATGACCCAATAATTATTTACACACACACATTCGGCAGCATTTTGAGAGCACTGGTTGTTTAGTGGTTCCGCCTTCCGATCCTAAGGACGTGGGTTTAAATCCGATCGTGTACTAATGGATTTTTCTGTTCGAAAAATTTAAAGGTATGTCGTAAAACCATAAAAGTTTGAAAATATTTGTCAAGTGCACGAAAGGAGCTTTTTAACCGCACTGGTTGGAAAGAACTAGTGAACTAAAGAACGAGACTTTAAAGAGAGCAGCATTTTAGAGTTATTTTGTAAAAGAACTAACATCGAATCGAAGAATTCGTTTTGTTTATGTCCAAATGTTAGCAATTTCATGAAAAAATATTTAAATTGTAAAAAACTATTTTAAGATCTATATGAATTGGATTTTTAAATAAATTTTCCTACATATCGATTTATTTTATTTACCCTTATCGTACCTTTATAACTTCTTGTCATTTATAACAAAAAGGGAGCGTGTTTTGAATGAATATGACTTGTATGATTTGCCGGTGAGTAATGAGGGTAAGCTCAAAGCGTACTCGTCTTGTACGGATGCGCGCGCCTGGTCACACTTTTGATCGGACAAGAGCGAACACCTCGAGATCATCAAACGGAACAATGACAAGTGCAGGCCGAAGTATGTTCCGACTGAAGCCATCGTGGACACCCTGATGGTCGGCAAAAACCAGGAGATAGCGCGGCTGAAGCAGAAGATCGAGGAGTGTGAGCAGATGTTGGCCGCATACGACGATCTGGATCTCACTTGTGAACAGAAGTGCGAGATGGCTAAAGCTCATGCAGAAATAAAAGCTGCTAACAAGGAACTGGATGGCCTGTTTAATTTTTTGGATCTGGACTTGTCTGCGTTTACTGATGGCATTGATTGGGCTTTCGAGGTAATTTTTTTTCACAATAAATATAATAGAATTTGATGAGATACCTACAATAAACAAGTATTCCCAAGGAGGGTTGACGTCAGGCAGGCGGCCGGTCACAAAACACCTTGAAGCGCTCGTGGCGTAGCTTGCTTAGGCGTTCTTGATTGATCGTTAAAGTTAAGCAACGATATGCGCGGTCACAAATTGAGATGGGTGACCGCAAGTGGCATTACGAGCTGAGCGCTTCCGTGCTTCGGAGGGCACGTTAAATTGTCGGTCCCGGCTTTTAAGTCGTTAAGCCATGACGGAGGCCTTAGGCGGCCTAAAAACTTCGTCACAAGAGTTGGCCACTAGCTCATACGAACATACATACATACATACATAAAACACCTTAGCCAAAACTTTAACACCATGATCCAAGGAACATGCTGTGCCGACCCCACATAGAGTGGGATAAGGGCAGAAAAATGATGATGAATGATGACCCTTATCTTACCTCAAAACATAGAATGCGTCCAGCTGTTTCTCTTCCGAGCATGTCGTAAAAGTCGACTAAGGGATAGTATCCTCCAACATGATGGACCATACATCTATATCTATATACTAGAGTTGGCAACCCTGCCCTGCTAATTGCACTTGCAGTAATCGTCATTTTTGGGTTTTCACTTTTTTGCAGAAATGGTATTTCCAAGGGGCTAAATCTACACCTACATAAAAAAAATATCTTCATTATATTTTTACTATAAGTATATAACATGGACATGCTGCAGAGATATCAAAAAATTATGATTACCGCGTTTTTCTCGAAACCGCCATTTTGCAAGTACTGCATTTGCTATTACGAGGGCAGTACTAGCTCATACGAACATAAAGGGCGATGGGCTGATCACCTGTCACCATGGTTCACATCAATCTTGGGACTTTGAATTAGGAGTGGCTGAAGTTTTTTTATGTTGACTTGTGGCTCTGCCCACCCCGTTTGGGATAGGAGCTAATGATATTTATATATGTTATTAGTATCGATAATTCGTTCGCGCTCGTGGCGTAATAACTAAAAACTGGCTGTGCAGAATGGAACTCGATGAAGGGTTTTTTCATATCAATGGTGGGCAGAACCACTAGTAATCATAAGAAAACTTTCAGCCACTGATTCAAAGTCCCAAGATGGATATGGTGAACCATACCATACCACCGACCTCGGTGGCGTGGCAGGCGAGTGCTCGGCTGAGACGGGTTCGATTCCCGCTACGGGAGAAATGTTTGTATGTTCTGCAAATATTACTTCAGTCTGGGTGTTGTAGTATTATGTATTATAAGTATGTTTTACAAAAAAAATTATATTAGTATTCTATCATCCATCTGGTTCACATAGTGCAAGATTTGCTTAGTTTGGGGCTTAGTCCACAAATATTTATTTATTTATGGTGACAGATCAGCCCATCGCCCATATAGATGGTCCATCATGATGAGGAGGATACTATCCCTTAGTCGACTTTTAAGACATGCTCGGGGAGAGAAGCAGCTGGACGCATTCTGTTTTTTTTTTACTCCCAGTCCAGCAGAGAAGTAAATAGTTAAAAATAAAACGCGCAAATAGAAAACTAATCTTTAATAGAAAACTAATCTTTACTAAGCATTATGAAAAACACTCTTCGCCTTCTTCTCTTTTTTCTTCTTCTCCCGCTTCCGCTTCTGCTTCTCTGTGCTTCGCAGAAGCTGCATGATAGCTTCGCTGTCCGTAGGCTGGGTCAGTGTTCCTTCCACGCCTGTGCTGCCCTCTGTTGATGGCTTCACCTTCTTAGCAGACGGTATTTCTTCAGATAAGGGTAACTTCTTTTTAGGTCGTTCTCTGAAAGAGGATATAAGCTGGTTACATGGTGTCAGCACTGAAGAATTTATCATCTTTGTGCCCTTGTTCCACGTCCGACGGCCTCGGTGGCGTGGCGGGCGATTGCTCGGCAGAGACGCAAGAGGCGCGGGTTCGATTCCCGCTGCGGAAGAAATGTTTGTATGTTCTGCAAATATTTCTTCCGGGTCTGGGTGTTGTAGTATTATGTATTATAAGTATGTATTTACAAAAAAATGAGCATATAAGTATTGTATCAGCCATCTGGTGACCATAGTACAAGCTTTGCTTAGTTTGGGGCTAGATGGCGCTGTGGACATACAGCTTAAATCTTAACTTTAATGAATATGACAGTATTTACTTACTCAACACTCTCCATGTTGTCAAACAGCGCGTCCAAATCGTCAGGCACCTCCCCTTCCTCTTTAACAGCTTCCTCCTTGACTTCCTCAGGCGCATTCCGCAGCGGTGTGTTGCCTACGCTCTGAACCAGGAGGGAAGACAGCTTTGACGTTAGATATTGCTGGAAAATAAGTAACAAATATATGCTGCTTCTCTTCCCAAGCCGTAAAAGTCGAGTAAGGGATAGTATCCTCTCTAACATGATGGATCATCTATATGAGTGATGGGCTGATCACCTGTCACCATGGTTCATATCCATCTTGGGACTTTAAATCAGGACTGATTGCAAGTTTTCTTATGAGTACTTATGGCTCTGCCCACTCCGTTAGGGACACGGGCCTGATGAGCACTGGTGGTCTAGTTTTAGCAACCCCGCCCTCAGACCCAAGGTTGCAAGTTCAAACCCGATCGAAAAATTTATGTGCGGTCTCTCAAACGGTGAAGGAAAACATCGTGAGGAAGCCCGCGGCTTGGCCAGCTCCGCACGTATTGACCATGTCTTTCCTGTGAACAAGGTCGACTACGCTGAGAGGATGGAATAGGTATCGGGCAAGCCTACTCCATCTTAACTCGTCCCGGGCACTACAGCGTCCCGTTTGTGAAGGTAAAAGTTGCCTCCTGACGCTGTATAAATCATGTACTATAGATTGTAAAAGGCCTTAGTATTTTTTATATACCTTGTAGAGCAGTTCCTTGGTGGCATAGTGGTGTATGCGGAGATGTCGGTCGAGGCTGGTGCTCAGTACGAGTTGGTTTCTCCTGCAGATCGCGACAGAACTGACTCCGCCGCCGGCACCCTTGTACCCCTTGTCCTGTCTCCCGACCCTCAGGTCCACTTGGTGGAGGTGGCCGCGCCCGAAGCCCACCAACACTTGCCTGGAAATATTTGAAAAAAATCCTGAAACACGTGCCCATTTATTTTTCACTAGCTGTTGCCCGCGACTTTGTACTCGTGTAGTACATTATTTTGTTCTATAATCAATAGTTTTCGCAGCGCACGCCAAAAACTATTTTGAGTTTTCTACCTTGGGTTAAATTTATTGTAGCCTATACTGGACCCTGATAATGTAGCTTTCTATCGGTGAAAGAATTTTTGTAATCGGTCCAGTAGTTTCGGAGCCTATTCGTTACAAACAAAAAAACAAAAAATCTTTCCTCTTTATAATATTAGTATAGACTTATATTATAAATCCGAAAGTTTGTGAGTTTGGATGTTTGTGCCTCAATCACGCCTAAACGGCTGAACGGATTTGAATGAAACTTGGAATATACGTAGCACGGGTGCTGGATTACCATATAGGCTATTTTTCATACGTGTACCACGCGAGCGAAGCCGTTGGCGGCAGCTAGTAAATAAATAAATTTCACCAGTGCTCCGACTACAATGAACTCTCCATAGGTTTTATAGCACAGTTTAAAAGCTTTTGTTTTACCTTTCGTCAAAGCTGGGCACAATGCAAGTGGCGGGCATCCCCGCTGGAAACTCGACGTTCACCACCGGCCGTCTCTGTGCCCTCGTGTCGTACAACCTGAAGGCAAAAATATGGCCATTAAGAGAAAGAAAGAAAAATATTTATTTTGAAATAAGGCCTTTTACCGTCTATAGTAGATGATTTATACAGCGTCAGGAGGCAACTTTTACCTTCACAAACGGGACGCTGTAGTGCCCGGGACGAATTAAGATTCGAGTAGGCTTGCCCAGCACCTGTTCCATCCTCTCAGCTTAGTCGGCCTTGTCCACAGGAAGGACATGGTCAATACGTGCGGAGCTGACTAAGCCGCGGGTTTCCTCACGATGTTTTCCTTCACCGTTTGAGAGTACTGGTATAGCATAGCGCACATAAATTTTTCGCACAGAAAAATTCATTGGTACGCGACAGGGTTTGAACCCACGACCTTAGGATCGGAAGGCGGGGTCACTACCAACTAGACCACCAGTGCTCTCTGTATTTGTAATTGTATGTACCAAAACCTACATACAATTTTAAGGTACTAGTTGACAATACAATAAGCAAGTTTTCTCAAGGAGGGTTGACGTCAGGCAGGCGGCCGGTCATGAAACACCTTAGCCAAAACTCTTACAGCATGATCCAAGGATCCACCGCCGACTAGTGCCGACCCCACATAGTGGGATAAGGGCAGGAAGATGATGATGATGATACATAGATCTCAGAGGTAGTACCTGACATATCCGTGTCTCGAGCAGACGGCGGCTAGGGCTCCGCCGGCGCCGGGCAGGAGCGCCAGCCCCGACACCCACAGGGGGCGCCGCAGCTGCAGGTAATCATGAGGAAGGTTTTTGGCGGAGAAGGTGGCTTCGGGAGTGCCAACTCGCCAGATCTTAAGGTCGTTCTCCTCACCACCTGGAGAGCATTAACAGAGGATTTAGCCAAGTCAATATAAAATACCAGACCCTGATAATGTATCTTTCTATTAGTGAAAGAATTTTTTTAATCGGTCCAATAGTTTCGTAGCCACACGCCAAAAACTCTTTTGGGTTTTCTACCTTTGGTTACAATATTGCAATTTTCTTACGGATCTCTAATTTTTTTGAAATATATTATAGCCTATAACTGGACCAAGATAATTTAAAACGACTTGAAAATACAATGTAATGGGATAGTATTTAGAATAAGTAGTTCATATTGTGAAGTTGTCAAATAACTATTGTCAGAAATATCCAGCAAAGGGGCGGGGCCAAGCAGCGCATCATGATGACGCAACAGTTGTTATGGTGGGGCTGGGTCGACTGACACGCCGTGCCGCGCGCTCTTGTCACTTTTTCTTTAGCTCTCGTTCGTGGCGGACGTCTTATAAAATTCTTTATGCTCCATTCTTATATTTTGCTTCTATTTTTAAAACTCCAAATTATAATATTTGATAATAGCACTGGTCAACAAAATTTTGTAACAAGAAAGGTGCTTGCTAATTTTAAATTACCTACCTACCCTCATTTTATTACCATATTTATTTTGATTCCATCAGGTCTAGTTTTCGTGTTTCAGCTACTACTCACAAAATTAAAAATTAACCGTTTTTGTTTCACTTTCGCATTCAGAGAATTTGTTTATTTGAAGAGCGTAATGGTTTTTTCTGTTTTTAGAGTTAAGTGATTCTTAAATAAAGTCAAGAAAATGTAAAAATGATCCTGACAAGTTTTGTTACATTTGCAGTGACATTACTTTCAAAACTCAGCGAAGAAATTTGACACCATTAGTAACTAAGTTTTATGAACAGTATTTTGGCTTTGCCATCGGACAAAAAGACCAAGCGTGGGTTCCACACATCTGTTGTGTTACATATGTGGGTCTTCTCACTAGATGGGCGAAAAGATCTCGATCTATGCCTTTTGCAATACCTATGATTTGGACGGAACCAACGTACCACTCATCTGATTGTTATTTTTGTCTTACTGATACAAAAGGTATTACAATTATAACAAAAAAGTAAAAATAAGTATCCTGACCTGCCACCAGCTACAAGACCGATCCCTCATAGTGAAGATCTGCCGGTACCAGAACCTCAAACTAGCGATCTGGCTCTTACGCCAGAAATCGAAAAAGAGACATTGGATCCTGACTTTCTAGAAGCTTTCTCATCCTCATTTAATGAGCCACGTCTTCTATCACAAGGAGATCTCAATGATTTGGTACGTGACTTAAATTTGTCCAAACCAAGACAACCAAATTTGTCCAAAATTTTTGAAAAATTAGCTTGGGAATCTTTCATGAAAGTAACTTCCAATTTTCTAGGAAATCACCGATCAAATGACTATAAATGTATTATTGCGGAGCTTTTATCTACTTAAAAGGCTTTGGCCTGTAATATGTCATTGGAAATACATTTTCTTCATTCACATTTAGACTTCTTTCCTGAAAATTTGGGCGCCATCAGCGATGAACACGGTCAAAGATTAAATCGAGACATTTCTAGCATAGAAAAACGATATCAGGGCAAGTGGAGCCCACGTATGTTAGCGGATTACTGTTGGACATTAAAACGAGACATTCCTGAAGCAAAATACAGACGAAAATCATAAAAGTAAATTCATATTAATGTTGCAATAAATCGAAATAACTTCATTTTGTTGATAAAAATTCAAAATTTCTAAAATATTATAAAATTGTATTACTAAAAAACTATTCGTATTTTAAGCATTTTAATTTTATTTCTAGTATCATTATCCTTGTCCTAAACATAACTAGACAAAAGTTTTCATGTTACATGCAAAAGTTGTTTTTTTGTTGACTAGTGTAGTTAATGTTCTCAGTTTAGGTTTTTGATTTTTTTTTAAACCCACTTCTATCCTAATCCATAAAACTATCATACCTGTTGCAAAAATTGTTGGATCCTCATCATAAACCTTCATAACATCCAGCTTCCCCCCGGTCTGGATCTCATACTCCTGCTTCTTGCTCCAGACCCTCACTACTCCTGAGGAGGTGGCAGCCAGGAGTTTCCTCTTGCAGCGGCCGAGCCCTACCACATGTCCTGGGGCGAAGTCTGCAGTGTATGTGGCAGTTATACCATCTGTGGTTGAGTAAACTTGGATCTGAAATAAACAGTCTTATTTAGGGTGTAACACAATGTAATTTTGAAGACCTCGGTGGCGTGGCGGGCTTGTGCTGAGACGCAAGAGGCACAGGTTCGATTTTCTGGAAAACTGTTAAAGCAAATTTTAAAGATGGCCTAATGACCTATAATACAAACCTATAATGACCAAAAGCAGAAAAATGCTTATCCTAATATTATAAATGTGAAATTGTATGAGTATGTTTGGGCCATAACAGCTGAATGGATTTAAATGAAACTTGGAATATACAACGTGTAACATAATGTCCCTATAAGCCCGAAAGGGGTGTATTCAGACCGAGCACTTGAATACATTGACGTGTGCAAAAGTTCAATACATCATATTTGAAATTCCAATACAATTAAAAACAAATTATTTCATGAGAAATTTGTGACAACCCTATGTGTTTGTTTACCATTTGCGTAGGTAACAAACACACGCGCACCCTCCTATCGCGTCGGACCCACACATACGCAGACAATTGAACGCGCGGCAAGTTTCAAAAAGTACCTAGGTGTAATCACCAAAGTTTTCGTAAGAATTTGCAATTTTTTTAATTCTACGTAGAAATTAAAGTCGAAGATTAAAATCACGATATCTTTCACACATAAAAAAACAACTACCTACCTACATCTACCTAGGTAGTTACCTAAGGACCTAGGTACAGGAAAAGTTAAGTTATACCTTTTCTCCCTTCTTCTTGGTTGGCTCGGAACACGGCTAATTGACATGGTAGGTATTAGGTAGGTATGTAGGTACCTAGGTTGGTATTACTGGTACACATTCACATTCACAATCACAAAATTATTTTTGTCATTTTTTATTAGTAAGCTAGGTACTAATGGGGTACCTACTAGGTAGGGTGATAGGTTAGGTACCTATCATCATACCTACCTATCACTGAATTTTATCACTGTTGACACACACAGTAGGTACTCGGTATCCATCAAAGGGAAGTAGGTACAACACACCACCGAATTCCCGGTCTTCCCTCACTGGTGCGCCGGTGGAAAGATCCCGTCGAGAGAAGACGGTTTACCAATCCCAGAAAATAGCCCGTAAGATGGCAATGGCCGCCCTGGATAACGCTCTCTGTAGAGCTGACGCGCCGCTACTAAGCTATTAATTATTTGGTGCTGCTCCAACACACACACACAACACCATATCATAATACTCACCGTTTGAGTACAAAGCCGACATCGTATCGTTAATTAGTTACGCGAACCGAGAGATTGCTTGTTGCAGTTGTTGCAAGGAACGAATGCTAATTGCGACTGATAAAAACCGATCTGTTTTGCGACCAAAAGTAGGTACCTATTGCCGAAAGCCGAATTTTTAGGGTTCCTTGTCTGGGGTAACCCACTAAATACCGATTGGGAAAAAAAAGGAAAAAAACTTCACCATACATCTACTACTACTACTACTACTACTACTACTACTACTACTACTACTACTACTACTACTACTACTACTACTACTACTACTACTACTACTACTACTACTACTACTACTACTACTACTACTACTACTACTGTCGTCGTGTCCGTGTCGCTAGCTCTTTTGAACCAGTGTGGTGGAAGGATTAGAGTGCACCTTGAAGGTTCCTTTCGTACACTTTGACACACGTCTATGACATGCCTGGTTTCCTCACGAGGTTTTCCTTCACCGTTTGAGAGCATTGATATTGCACACATAAATTTCGAATCGAAAAATCCATAGATTCGAACTAACGACTTAAGTATGGGAAGGCGGGGTTCATACCAATATGCTACCATGTGCTCCATCCCCATTTGCTACTACCTACTTACATAATAACCTACCAACAATTACGTAGTTCAATCAAGAAAAGTAAAAAACAAATAAACCTACGGAACCAATTTGATTTTATTAAACAAACGCTTGCGGTGCGGTGTCGGTTGACGGTTGCGGATTTTGAATTTAGCAAAGGCACCGACAGCCAATTAGGGCGAGGTGCCATCCCACTAGTTGTTGTTATTGTTTCAATGCAACCAATGACAAATAGGCTGTTCACGATGAAAATGAAGATTAGTAAGACAGATAAGTCACAACCTTTGACTTTAGTGCCCAAGTAGGTAGGTACAAAATTGCATTGAAAAATGCTCCAATGAATATTGGAATAATACATCGTTGGAAAAACTAAAGTGGAATAGGGTCACGGCTTTATCCTCAGGCACGGTAGACCTCTTCTCATACTTCTTGTTACCTACTCAAGATGCTTTTAAGGCCCGAGTAGGTAGGTACAAAATTGAGTAGGTATCACGGCTTTATCCTCAGGCACGGTAGACATCCTCTCATACTCCTTGGCACCCACTGAGGATACCTTTAAGGCCCGAGTAGGTAGATACAAAATTGAGTAGGTAAGGTACCTATCTCCTATACTAGGTACTTAACAAAGAGATCTGAAAGGATGTTTACGGTGCCTAGGGATTTTAGTCGTGATGTGACCTTACATTTTAATTACCAATAAATACCAAGGTACCACTAGGCCTTCAAAAAAAATAGAAATTACTTATTAAGCCACCTCGTTTTTAGGTAAGTAGGTAGGCATTTTACTAATGGTGTCTGTTCTGTTACCTGTTTCATCTAGAGTTCACACTTAAAGGTCAAAAAACAGCTGTAAATAGGGATGCCTCATGTTGTGTCAAGTTACGTATTGGAGCAAAGTTTAAGAGACATTTCATGAATGAAAACCTTTGAAATTTTAAAAGTCGTTGAACAAACGTTGTTCGCAATGACGTATAGAACACCCCCGTTTCGGGCTTATAGGGACATTATGTTACACGTTGTATAATACATAGTACATGTGTTGGATTAACAATAGGTTATTTTAATCCAGGTACCATGCGGGCGGCAGCTAGCCAAGAAGCGCTTGTGACGTAGCTTGCTTAGGCATTCTCAATTGATCATTGAAGTTAAGCAACGTTGTGCACGATCACAATTGGGATGGGTACAAGTGGCATTACGAGCTTCTGTGCTTTGGAGGGCACGTTTAATTGTCAGTACCGGCTATTAAGTCATTAAGCCATGACAGAGGCCTTTAGGTAGCCTAAAAACTACATCAAAAGAGTTGGCCACTAGCTCATGCAAACTAACTTTTGTATATGATGTGACCAACCTGTTGATTTTTCCGTCCAATCAATATTTCAGTTTGTTCCTCGTTCCCCCACTCCATACAGGTGATGCAATCATCTTTTTGCAGAGATTTTATATCCACTAAATTCTCAATACATTTCTTGCTGTTTTTAGACGATTCTGTGTGGTATTTTACATCTGTAAGCAATTTCAATAATTATATAGATTTCTATACTTCTATCTTGGACTAGAAGTAAAGAAAAAACATGCATCTAGCGGTTTCTCTCCCCCAGCATGTCAGTATCCTCCCAAATACGAACTGTAAGTTCGTATGAGCTAGTGGCCAACTCTTGTGACGGAGTTTTTAGGCCGCCTAAAGTCCTCCGTCATGGCTTAACAACTTAAAATCCAGGACCGACAATTTAACGTGCCCTCCGTAGCACGGTAGCGCTCAGCTCGTAATGCCACTTGCGGTCGCCCATCCCAATTGTGACCGCGCACAACGTTGCTTAACTTCAATGATCAATCAAGAATGTCTAAGCAAGCCACGAGCGCTTCACCCAAACCTGATGGACCTTTTATATGGATGATGGGCAGAGGTGTTTGGTTGCAGTTACGGTAATTTGTTAAGAACTGTACCTATGCATAGAGCTCTAATAGTCTAGAGGTGGTGACCTCGACTTCCAATTCTAAGACAGCGGGTTCGAATTTGTTAACGCACCAATGTAATTTAACGCTTTTACCACACTGGTTCGGAATAACTACACTGACACGAGTAGTACTAGAAGCTTGGAGAACAGATATCAGGGAGTAGTTTTATGTTATGAAAAATCAGCAGACTAACAAAATATTAATTTGTTGAGATTATGAATTGTTTACTTACGTTTAAATGATCCAATCCGACTGGCGACAAATATATCCACCTCATTGTCTGCTGTTACAGTCATGTTTTCAATATAAATTTAGCTTTTCACCATTTAAAATATCAAAAATATACTTTTCACACAAACATACGATCCACCACGTGAGAAATCCAAAAATCTGCGGGTAAACAGTAACTGACTGATGATAAAATGACAGATGACAGTGACAGAAAGAACCACAGTAATGGAGCTCTCAGGGCCTATCCACACGGCACGTTACGTCGTCGCACCGGTCGCAACGTAATTTTGTCACATTGTCGGCCACACAGACGCTGCGTCATCCCAGTTGCTACGACGCACGACGCAGTCTTAACGCTTTGTCGACGCATTTCGTAAAAATATTGAACATCGCAGTCTATATGAAGCAAATGGATCAGAAAAGACACCTGGACAACACAACTGCTTTATCTGACTCCATGTTTATAACTGTCCCTGGGTCCCTCCCAAACACACAGCACGTAGGAGCGCACGTAAAACGCGACATCCCGCAATATAAATTGAAGCGCACGTGGGCATTCGTGCGTAAAACGCTCCATCTGGACAGGCTCTTAGAGGACACGCAACAACGCAGCGGAAAGGCGAAGTTTGTATTTAAAAAAAACTCAAAATACAAAGCCCAGGCCGTTTTAATATTTAAACATAATGTACGCAAATAGTTAAGAAGATAACCAGTTTAATTAATTTATTTATTATTAGATGCATTCTCCTTATCCGGCGAGTGTGGCCAGCCGGACGCTGCGGTCGCATGGACGAGGCTCCATAGGGCTTCACTGTCGGTCGCCGGCAACTCGAAGGGCTGCAGCAACTTGCGGGACTCCGATTTGATATCTGAATGTGGTGTTTAGGTTAATATTGTCGAAAAATTGCATTCATGATTTTGTGGTGGTTTGATATTTTTACCCGACTGGCGAATAAGAGTATATGCCTGCAGTTCTAACGGCTGGATTGAGTTTGAGAAATGAACTGTTGGATTTGTCTGGCTGACGAGCGTCATAGGGATAACGAGAATATTATTGACACCGTCTATGATAGTTTTTGACAACAAAACATACAAAAATCAATATGGGGCGACTTTAAATCATCAAGAAATAAATTAATGAAGCCATTTTCGATGAACTAAGACTACGACTAAAATGGTACAAATTCATCAACATCATCATTCGTCAAAAAATCTAATTTTGTCGTGTCTTAGATTTATTAAAAAGGATACATCCCTTGGCGATGTTTGGAGGTGCACTGAAGTCTAGTCGGATGCCGGTCAATTCCTTCTCTAGTTGATATATTTCCCTGAAAATTTGAAACTATATTTACAGAGTATTTTTTCTATATGAGGCCCGACGTCCATCCGGTGCAGTAAAGTACCTATTGGCTCTTGAACAAAAAAAAATAACGAACATGTATAAGGTGAGTGCTAAAGACAGGCGCGGTCCGAAGGGGGGGGTCACAGGGGGGTTACGTGGTGGGCGAGCGCTCCGCTGAGACGCAAGGGCGCGGGTTCGATTCCCGATGCGGAAAAAATGTTTGAATTCTCTGAAAATATATTTTCCGGGTCTGGGCGTTGTAATATGGATGTATTATAAGTATGTAAATTTACAAAAAAAGTATATAAGTATTATATCAGCCACCTGGTTCCCATAGTACAAGTTTTTCTTAGTTTAGGGCTAGATGGCGCTGTGGGAAATGTCCGCAATTATTTATTTATCTAAACTTACCTAGCAGTGTCAAGACGATTCCGATCACTATCTGTGATGGTCAGATGGGACTCAAAATTAGCACACACCCGCTCCAGCTCGGTACTCCGATCTGTTAGCTTCGATAGGCGCTCGTTTAGCTCGTTCTGGAAATTAGAAACTGGTTAAATTAAAGTCATTCTGCTACTAGTCAGATTAGATTCTGGGAAAAGCTGTTGGCAAAGACTGGTAGCGTCAAGACGAAGATAGGACCTCATTAGAGGAGGCCTATGTCCAGCAATAGCTGATGATATTAAATAAATAAATATTTGTAAACATTTCACACAGCACCATCTAGCCCCAAACTAAGTAAAGCTTGTGCTACGGGCACCAGATGGCTGATAGAATACATAAATACCTTTTTTTGTAAATACATAGTATAATAAATAATACTACAACACCCAGACCTGGAAGAAATGTTTGCAGAACATGCAAACATTTCTCCGGTAGCGGGAATCGAAACCGCGCCTCTTGCATCTCAGCCGAGCACTTGCCCGCCACACTGTTTTCACTCCACACATCTACTCATGGCCAAGCAGTTGATCGCAGATAAAAACAGAGAAGAAAAAAAAATTTGCTTAACTGGGAGTAAGGAAAAAACATGCGTTCAGCTGCTTATACCCTCTAGCTTGAGTGGATATTAAGGAGTATCCTCTCCAACATGATGGACCATTTATAAGCGATGGACTAATCACCTCTCACCATGGTTGCATTCTGTCTTCACTCATAATTGTAATTACATTCAGCTCTATTACCCTTATCTAGAACCTTTTTATATTGTATTAATGTATATTATGTTAGTGATCGAATATATAAATTATCTATAATATAAAAATGAATCGCAAAATGTGTTGGTAAGCGCATAACTCAACAACGCCTGGACCAATTTGGCCAAATCTTTTTTTAAAATGTTCGTTGAAGTTCAAGGATGGTTTTTACGGCGAGAAAAATTAGAATTATTGCTGGAAAAACCCTAAAAATAGATTATAGGCTATTTTTCAACCGGGTACCACGCGAGCGAAGCCGCGGGTGGCAGCAGCTAGTAAATAAATAAATGGTTCACCATATCCATTTTGGGGCATAAAATCAGAAGTGGCTGCAAGTTATCTTATTACTCGTGTAGGGATACTAGGGCGTGATAATATGTTATGTTATAAAGTGCATGAAAAATCGTCAAAAATCTTTATTTATTTAATTACGTGCAACTTCATTTCCTGGGCAAGCTTTAGTTCCAGTTCAGTGTTCTTCTTGCAGGCTTTGACTTGCTGTTGTTCCTTATCAATTTTTTCTGCAAATTAATGAAATAAAATGTTGAGCAATTATTTACCTACGATAAAAATGGGATTCCACATCCCACCAGTATTTACCATCTAATCGCTTGCAAAACTCTTCCAGCTGTTCAATAACTTCCAAGCACATATTTAGGTGTTCCTTATTGTCTCCCTTAACCATTTTCTTTGAAAATGCAGTAAAAACCTTTTTGAAATATAATTATTTTCGATAACAAAACGGCGACGAATTTCAAATTCAATACAAAAGTTTTGACATAGAGTAAAAATAAAGTCAGTGGCTCTAAACATTTGGATACCGATTAATCGAAAAAAATCGACTAAAATTGGCAAAAAGGGTGAAAAGACGAGTGTCCATGCAATAACAAATTAAAAAAAAAAAAAAAAAAAAAAAAACTATAGTGGCGCCTCGCGGCGTCGAGTAGCTGTAACTTTTAATCGCCATTTTTGTGATGGCGGCTGTTATTTATAGATTGTAGGGGTGTTGTTTTTCAATAAATAAATGCTCTAAAAATGGAGGAAACTAAAGTAATTTATTACATAGACGATGAGGAGACACCGTATTTAGTGAAAATCCCCATATCCCCTGAGAAAGTGACGTTATTAGACTTCAAAAATCAGCTGAACAGACCGAATTACAAATTCTTCTTCAAGTCGATGGACGATGATTTTGGAGTTGTGAAAGAAGAAATAGTTGATGATAACGCTCATCTGCCGTGTTTCAACGGTCGTGTGGTGTCGTGGTTGGTGTCCGCCGAGGGCTCTAACCCTTCCGATGGAGCTTCGCAATGCACTGACAGTAACCAAGGCAAGGGCAAAACAACGAACCAGGGCGCTCCGCCTGCGCCCCTCACTCGAGACACCTGTACCGACACAGACAGCACTATAAGCTCCCGGCCTGGCCACCGGGCTTCCTGTGACAAATACAAGTACCGAGGCCTGAGGATCAATGGCCACTCAAAATACGCTAACCATGGCTTAGAATATGAGACCGCATCAGTCTTAAGCTCGGATCTAGACTCCACCAGCCTGTTCGACAGCCAGTCAGAGATTACCACCACAACTGGAAGACATACAAATGCTTCTGTTGACAGAGCATTGACAGAATGTAGCAGCGTATCCCACCTTCAAGTCAGTTCTCGTAAAAGACCGCAGCGGAGACGGAAAAGACCTCAAGTCATGTCCAGAACTTCCTCCTATTCCTCAATCACTGACTCGACCATGTCTATGCATATTATAACAGTGACTTTGAACATGGATACAGTGAATTTCCTGGGTATCTCGATAGTCGGACAGTCGAACAAGGGTGGTGATGGTGGAATCTACGTAGGGAGTATAATGAAGGGTGGTGCAGTGGCCCTCGATGGTAGGATAGAGCCGGGAGACATGATTTTACAGGTATGTTTGCAGCACAACTTTTTGTCCATATTGTTTGTTATTCTTACACAAACTTTTTCTTTGCCCTGCCTTCTGTACTTCAGTGAAAAAAGGATATACAATTTATGTAAACAAACCGTTGCATATTTTTAGTTATTATGATAAAATCTAGTTTCATGTAAATAAACCTCATAACATTCGTTTTTACATCTTGATATAACTATTAGTGCTACTTCGTACATAAACATTTATTAAAAAAGTAGGTTTAAAATTAAGTACTGACGGTTTGTTTACATAAATTGTATCTTCAGTTTGGCTGAAGTGTTAGCAGTTTAATTTATGGAATTAATTTCTTAGTGGACCTCTGCACTGTAAGTGGAATATACCAAGTTTCAAGCTCCTAGGACATTGATGTAGGCTTTGCGTTGACTATCAGTCAGTCATTAAGGTGAGAGTTTTGTTTTGATTACTTTAAACATTGCATCTGCTGAGATTCCGTTCAGTATACATATATCAAATAGTCAAGCGTGGTTTGTTACCTGTATTTTACACGCTTGGTCACGTTACGAACAGGTGGAAATGCAACATAGATTTAAGACCTTTCCAAGTGATCCCTACGATTTTTTCGACTTTGACTTTGAGTACCTGATATTTGAAGATTCCTTGAGGTACCAACTATTTCAATAGAGTAATCAAATAGTATTGATGAATTGAGTACCTAATAAATATCCTTTACAAAAAAAAACTAGAGGTAATTGATTCTAAATGAATTCATGATTTCCTACTTTGAACTAAGTTTAATTACATACATATTATCACGCCTGTATCCCTAACGGGGTGGGCAGAGCCACAAGTAATCATAAGAAAGCTTGCAGCCACTCTGGAACCATGGTGACAGGTGATCATCAGCTCATTGCCCATATAGCCCAACTGAGTTTGCTAAACAAAGTATATTGTAGTACTTTTTAGTTCCTTTACATAAATAATAAATAAATATTCATGGACATTTCACACAACGCCATCTAGCCCCAAACTAAGCAAAGCTTGTACTATGGGGACCAGATGTATTTTTTTGTAAATACATACTTGTAATATATTAATCACAACATCCAGACCCGGAAGAAATATTTGCAGATCATGCAAACATTTCTCCCGCGGCGGGAATCGAACCCGTGCCTCTTGCGTCTCAGCCGAGCCACCCACCCGCTACGCCATCTTCTCAGCATGAAACCACTAAACTGTAAAGAGAGCATTTACACTAAAACAAAATCATTGTTCAAATTTTTTTTGTTCTGGGTAATTTAACTCCACAATCTTATACATTGATTGTATTTTGTGATTTATGATTGTATTGTATTCTGTGACAATAGTTTATTTACATTACTATACCATCCATTTCTATTTATCTCGGGTGACAATATTCATTGAGTCATTTCTCTGTATTCTTACAAAATGGTTACCCTGTTGTGCACTATTTCAATTATAAAGAAAATAATTCTTATTCAAATTAAACATTTGTGTTTTAAGCGGCCACCATACTATCGCTTCTAAACGATGTCGAATCGAATTTAGAGAGATTGCGCTACGGATTTTGGCTGAATTTTTTTAGGGCATTTAATGAAAAAAACATGGTTTTTCAGGTGAACGACGTGAATTTCGAAGACATGACCAACGACGAGGCAGTGAGAGTACTCCGCGAGGTGGTGCAGAAGCCTGGCCCCATCAAACTGGTGGTGGCAAAGTGCTGGGACCCCAACCCGAAAGGATACTTCACCATACCTCGGACGGAGCCCGTCAGGCCTATCGACCCTGGTGAGTGACCCTACTGATCCTTACGAAAGGTGCTCAAGCCCCATCAAGCTCATATTCAGCCTTTAGCAGCCCATTGCTGAACATTATAGTATCCTCTCCAAAATGATGGACCACCTATATGGGCAACTAGCTGTTGCCCGCGACTTCGTACGCGTGTAGTACATTATTTTGTTCTATATCAATAGTTTTCGCAGCGCACGCCAACCAAGCGTGGAAGATACAGGCAAGAATCCACACTTGGCTATTTTTTTGGAAAATGATCCCTTTACAATCATGTTTATACAAGGAGTTGGAGCATTGTTCAGTCACAAGCATTTTAGTCTTCTATATAATCAGATATTTTATAGTAAGCTTTGATATTTGTTGATATTGTAATGATATTTTTTTCTTTAACCTTCAGTAGAAATGCGTGCGTTGCGAAGTATGTGTGGGTTAACTTTGAGAGATAGAGCGAGAAATAGCGTGATAAGAGAGCGATGTGGAGTGAAAGAAGATATAGTGATGAGGATTGAGAAAGTTATGTTAAGATGGTTCGGTCATGTAGAGAGGATGTATGAAAGAAGATTAACGAGACAGGTGTATGAAGCGAGTGTGAATGGTACCGTTGGAAGGGGAAGACCTCGGCGCACGTACCTGGACCAAATCGGTGACGTTTCGGAAAAGGGCCAGGTCAAGAGTACCCTAAACCGACGAGCATGCATGAGGAATATAATGAGAGTGAATGAAGCGAAAGAAGTATGTCAGGATCGTAGCAAATGGCGATCCGTGATCTCTGCCTATCCTTATGGGAGACAGGAATGATTTTATGTACGTATTCAAACTTCAAAAATACTTTCTTAAAATCGGTAGGATCATTTGTTGCAAGTATTAAATTTATGTTTTATTTCCAGGTGCATGGGTGGCCCACACCGCAGCCCTACGCGAGGCGTACCCCCCTCCCCCGCCGTCTCTCTCCGCCCTCCCCTCCTCTGTGTCGGAGCGCGCCTCGGACGCCGCCCCCACCACTATGGAGCCCCAACTGTCAGTCAACATGGACATGGCACTGGTCGTCCGAGCTATGCTGAGACCAGATTCAGGTGAGCTCCAAACTTGTTCCTCAATCACGTCCAAACGAATAAACTGGTTAGATAATAAAATAAACACAGAGCAGAACAGGCAATGGTGGTGGCAAATACATATTATCATGCTAGATTCCTAGTTGAATGGGCGGAGCCACAACTAATCACAACAAAACTTGCAGCCACTCCCGATTCAAAGTCCAAAGATGGATATGGTGAACTATGGTGGCAGGTGATCAGTCCATCGCGTTTGAGGCTTTGAGGTCCATAATGTTGGAGAGGATACTATCCATTAGTAGACTTTTACGACATGCTCGGGGAGAGAAGCAGCTGGACGCATTCTATATTTTTGTTTTTTTTTCTCTCAGTCCAGCAAAGAAGTAGGGTATGCGACAACAAAGGCTAGGGAAGTTGTTATTAAATAAATTAAATGCATAATTATCTTTGTCTCAGGCTTAGAGATTCGGGATCGTATGTGGCTCAAGATAACCATACCGAACGCGTTCATCGGCGCCGACGTTGTCGAGTGGATCTTACACCACGTCGCTGGCATCGCCGACCGCCGCGACGCCAGGAAATACGCCTCGCACATGCTCAAGGTAAAGATAAGATATAGTCTAGATAAGATAATCATAGGGCCAGAACTTGAGTGAATATCCTATCCTCGTGTAGTCACTGTGACGTCAGATAGTTCGCCTCACACATGCTCAAGGTAAAGATAATACATAGTCTAGATAAGATAATCATAGGGCCAGATGTTGAGTGAATATCCTATCCTCCTGTAGTCACTGTGACGTCAGATAGTTCGCCTCACACATGCTCAAGGTAAAGATAATACATAGTCTAGATAAGATAATCATAGGGCCAGACGTTGAGTGAATATCCTATCCTCCTGTAGTCACTGTGACGTCGTCCGAGCACTCGCCCGCGACGCCACCGAGGTCAATTGCTGGCAATATGGCCGGCAACTGTACAAACTTACAGTCATATGTTGCAATAAAAATATTACCCTGTATTCTGTATGTATATCTTTTGTGTATCTATACTAATATTATAAAGATTTGTTTTTTGTTTGTTTGTAACGAATAGGCTCCGAAACTACTGGACCGATTTCAAAAATTCTTTCACCAATAGAAAGCTACATTATCAGGGTCCAGTATAGGCTATAATATATTTTCAAAAAAATAAGGGATCCGTAAGAAAATTGCAATATTGTAACCCAAGGTAGAAAACCCAAAATAGTTTTTGGCGTGCGCTGCGAAAACCATTGATTATAGAACAAAATAATGTACTACACGCGTCCGAAGTCGCGGGCAACAGCTAGTTTGCAATAAGGATGTATTGTATTGTGTGTTATTTTACTGTATATTCATGGCGTTAATTTCCAGGCTGGTTTCATCCGGCACACGGTGAACAAGATAACATTCTCAGAGCAATGCTACTACGTGGCAGGAGAACTGTGCGCTGAGCTGGCCTCACTGCGCCTTCGCAGCGGAGACGCGGACAGCCTGCTCAGCACCGCCTTGCCACTGCCTAACCCCAAGTAAGTACTATGAGCTATATTCCCCTTATAGTGTAGCAGGTCACTCAGATAACATTCCGAAATTCAACTACTAGAGAACGCAGCGGGAAGATGAGGTTTGAACTCAAATACTTAGTTAGTATGAAGTAAAACCGGTCAAGTGCGAGTGGAATTCGCACAAGAAGGGTTCTGTACCATCGTACATGTACTTTTTAATATGACTACTCTATGTACTTTTTAAATAGGTAGCTTCGTAGGTCGATTACGATCGCTAAAAACTTGTATGGGCCCCTTTTATATTATTTGTTGTTATAGTGGCAATAGAAATACGCACTCTGTAAAAATTTCAACTCTATCTATTAGGGATTATGAGATACAGCCCGCTGACAGACGGACGGACAGCGGAGGCTTAGTAATAGGGTCCCGTGGTATCCTTGGGTACGGAACCCGCCTAGCAAATCAGCCGAGCACTCGCCCGTAGTCATTTTTAAACTCTTGTAATCAGAACTCATAAATAAATGAATATTGTAAATATATGCGACGACCTCGGTGGCGTGGCGGGCGAGTGCTCGGCTGAGACGCTAGAGGCGCGGGTTCGATTCCCGCTACGGGAGAAATGTTTGTATGTTCTGTAAATATTTCTTCCAGGTCTGGGTGTTGTAATATAAGTATGTAGCAAGTGGATACGATACCTTCAGATCTTCTTCAGAGAAACACCACTTCTACAGTTTATAATGTTTATTCCGTTCACAGGTAGTTTTGTCACAGAGTAGAATAATCTTAAGTAGGTACGATACGAAAGTAGGTACGGGTAGGATACGCTCCAGGCGACGTTCGTTACGTAGGGTACGAGACGAAACGACCGCAAGGAATGTGAGGGGTAAGGGACGAGGGGAGCGCCTGAACTAGCGGGGACAACTTTCCAATACTGGATACGCTGCCGCGCCAGTGCAGACTGAATGTTCCGAGCTCGTGGCTCCGCTTATAAGGGCGCTCGCCGGTGGCGGGGATGCGTAGCGTACGTAGCCGCCGCGCGCGCACTCACACAGCCATGCGCGGTTTAATGTGCTACAAGTATGTATTTACAAACAAAAAAAAAGTATATAAGTATTCTATCAGCCATGTGGTTCCCATAGTACAAGCTTTGCTTAGTTTTGGGCTAGATGGCGCTGTATAATAAAAAATGTGATAATAATTGTTTTTTTTTTTCAGCATGATGGGTCCTAACTACATGCCATACGCTGGTTCGTACGGCTACCAGCCCATTCCTTTCAAATACGCCTCTTGCGTCAACAGCGAACACACTGTATATGGGTGAGTTACATGTATTTTATATATATATAAATAAATAAATAACACCCAACAGTCACATACATAGTCCTGACCCCACACTAGGATGCCCTGTGTCGTGGGTATCAGAAACTACGAGTACCATGCTACCACAACACCCAGACCCGGAAGAAATATTTACAGTAAAATGCAAACATTTCTTCCGCAGCGGGAATCGAACCCGCGCCTCTTGTATCTCTTCCGAGCAATCGCCCGCCACGCCACCGAGGCCGTCATATATTTAGTATATTGTATAACAGGTGTATGAGGCGAGCGTGAATAGTTGGAAGGGGAAGACCTGGGCTTTACATGCCTGGACCAAATCAGTGTCGTTTTGGGAAACCTACCTACCCCTATGGGAAACTGGCGTGTATGTTGATTTCAGTAAATAAAAAAATCTGAATCGATTATTCCTTTCTATTGTTTATTGGATGGGTTGTGTGAAACATAGGTTAAGAAAGGACTGAGTGCAGAGATGAAGGCTGACAGAAAGGAATGGAAGAAGAAAGAGAACATGCTGTGCCAACCCAACATAGTCAATGTCAATTTTACAAAATGTCAAAGCAAAGAAATCAACATGAAAAATTAATAACAAACAAAATTAAATTAAATTATATAACCCCGGGTACCAACTTACAAAATTATGTTTGAATCATTTAAGAAGTTGTTGGTATAATAATAAGCTCTTTTGAGTAGAATGTTATTCAATTGTATTTTAAAATCATGTGTAACATAGGAATAGATGTTGGGTAGAACTGAACAGTTAATTATTATTTTCTATTTTTTTCCTTCCCCAGCTACAATCGCGAGGAGAGCGTTGTGTCCGGCAGCGGAGGGTCCGGTTCCGGCTCGGAGCGAGATAAGGAGCCGCCGGCAGAGCACCGCAGCACTTCCTCCGGCTCGGGGACCTCGCTGCCGGCCGAGAGGGCGCCCACCATGCAGCGCCCCGTGCTGTTCCTATAGGTGACGTCTACTATTAGCCGCATGTACTATTAGCCACGTGTACTATTAGTCACGTGTGCTGTTAGCCACGTGTACTGTTAGTCACGTGTACTATTAGCCACGTGTACTGTTAGTCACGTGTACTGTTCTGCCCTCCTAGTGAAGAACGCAGTAACTAGCATTTTTGACAAAAAAAATTGTGAGATACGTATTCGGAAATACCTAACAAAATACAACATTCTGTTCTCATTTTTCTTCAAAACGCGTTTGACATAGTTACTGCATTCTTCACTAAGAGGACAGTGTTAGTCACGTGTACTGTTAGTCACTTGTACTTTTAGTCATGTGTACTGTTAGTTATGCATGATTCGCCTAGATAACGGGAGTGGCATAGGCTATATAAAGTGTCAAAAAATCCAATATGACGGCTGTAAGAAGCCATTTTCAATTTTATTCCTTTGGCTGCCTCTGTAGCCGAAACGGCTGGACGAATTTTGACAAATGAGGTGATTCTTCTAAACTAGACAGCAAGAGTGTTATAGGCACAGCTTATAATACTCTAGCCTATTTTTATGTACTTATATTTTATTTTGCGTCCATATAAAATGAATTAAATTATACATACATTAAAATGACATAATTTCCGAAAGTCATAATTTTGTTTTTATTTTCAGGATTAAGCTGTGATCACAACTGCCAAATACCGGACTCCATCATGTATGTAGTGTGTACATAACTTTAGCGTAGCCATTAGAATATGTCATAGAAATTATGACTGTAATACAACAGAGTCGAAAATTGTATAACATTCCTTCAAAACTGACAGACAGACATTATACACGTTTTTATATACCTTGGGCTGGTCACCTGTCACCACGGTTCACCATATCCATCTTGGGACTCTAAATAAGGAGTGGCTGCAAGCTTTATTATGATTATTTGTGGCTCTGCCCACCCCATTAGGGACACGGGTGTGATTATATGTATGATGATAGTCCAAGGGTATGGTGAACCATGGTGACAGGTGATCAACCCACTCTAATAATATGCAATTTAAATATCTGTCTGTCAGTTGGATAAGTTCTGATCTAGCTCGCCATCTGACTTGTTCGTACAAGTCGTTGAATGCGTAAAACATGTTCTAGTAAATCAGTCTCAAAACTGGAGTGTTACAGGTTTGTATATAAGTAGTGTTATATATACTCACGTATAGTCCGATCCAAAAAGATCTAGTCATGAAAGCTTCCAAAAATATCTAGCTCGCAACCATGTCAAAATGACCTGGTAAGATTTAATAAGTAGGCTTCCCAAATTATCTGATCAAAAATATCTAGTTCGCAATCTTGCCAAAATGACCTGGTAAGATCTAATAAGTAGGCTTCCCAAATTATATGATCAAAAATATCTAGTTCGCAATCTTGCCAAAATTACCTGGTAAGATCTAATAAGTAGGCTTCCCAAATTATCTGATCAAAAATATCTAGTTCGCAATTTTGTCAAAATGACCTGGTAAGATCTAATAAGTAGGCTTCCCAAATTACCTGATCAAAAATATCTAGCTCGCAATCTTGCCAAAATGACCTGGTAAGATCTAATAAGATCCAAAAATACCTGTATGAAACCTAATCAAAAATATCTAGAGATCTATAATGTCGAAATAACCTGGAAAAATATCTAGCTCGCAATCTTGCCAAAATGACCTGGTGAGATCTAATAAGATCCAAAAATACCTGTATGAAACCTAATCAAAAATATCTAGAGATCTATAATGTCGAAATAACCTGGAAAAATATCTAGCTCGCAATCTTGCCAAAATGACCTGGTGAGATCTAATAAGATCCAAAAATACCTGTATGAAACCTAATCAAAAATATCTAGAGATCTATAATGACGAAATAACCTGGTGGGGTAATTTCGTTAATTAATTGCGTTTCAAATTTGTTTTTTGTTTCTGTTTTTATTTACGATCAGGCCGCTTGGCAATGAATGAGCAGATGTGTTGATTGTTGCTTGGTGTGTCGGGCCCCACTCCATTGATTATGGCTCACTATTTTCGTCGACTAACCCCCGAATACTCGAACGCATCTCAGAGTTGAGCACGTCTCAAGTGACGAGTTTTTGACAGATTTTCATCAAAAACTGTCAAAAAACCGTGACTTGAGACGTTCTCAACTCTTGAGTCGTGTTTGAGTATTCAGGGGTTAGTTTTAGAATGCTGTGTCGCCTAAGACTTTTCTGAAGAGCCGGTTCTATTAGCTTCGTAGCTGGGATGTTTGGATGACTCAAAAGTCTGCTCTGTAGTCAATCTCCATGCACACAGCCTTTTTCTTAACTTAAATGTGAGAGGATATGTTATGACTAGATCTTTTTGGAATCGGCTGTATTGACATTTTAATACTTTAAAGAGATCATTGTATTGAATAACTTCCCCAAAAATATTGCTTGAAATGTGAAAATATTTATTATTTTGTTTTGGTTGCTATTTAAATATTCATATTTCACTGGTAAAATGGTACTATGGGGTCTAGTGAACGAAAAGAACCTCATTGGGGCGCACTTTAATTCTTTCACCACACTGGTTCGAAAGACCTATTGACACGATTGAGATATGAATAAATTTATATATTTTTAGCAATTTTTGTGCCATTTTGTTACAATGAATCATGATTATACAGTTTTAACTAATTATGTTAGAAGATTATTTCTTATAATTGTCTTACTTAATAAACCACTTAAAACCTGTCAAAAGTTAAGTTAATGCCTTCTTCTGCCCAGTTCCAAGATTCTACCAACAAACGGTCAATGGATTGTTAATTGACAACATTGTTATCTGTCTAAAAGAGATACATTTTTACAAAACAATGTCACTATGGTAATGAACGGATCGTCGCCCGTTAGTATAATATTGGAAACCGGCATTTGATAGACAAACAGTAACACAGACAATTTTACAGTGTTCAAGGACATGCTCGAGAACTTTTGCTCATAAGTCAAGAAACAAAATCAGTTATTGTTTTTAAAGTATACATACATACATAATATCACGCCTGTTTCCCATAGGGGTAGGCATAGATAAAGTATACCGTGTAAAACGGTCTTGAAAATTGTACGGCTGTCAGTAACAACAAAAAAACTATAAAATGAAGTGTTCTTTGGTACATTTGGTACGTTGGTTACTTATTTTGTACAGTCACAGAGATTCAAAAGGTAACATGTCTCGCGCCACGTAAAAAACTTATCATTCCGCCGCTGTACGTATAAATTATCACGCCCGTATCCCTGATGGGGTGGGCAGAGCCACGAGTAAACGTCAGAAACTTGCAGCCACTCCTGATTTAAAGTCCCAAGATGGATGTGAACCATGGTGACAGGTGATCAGCCCATCGCCCATATAGATGGTCCATCAGAATATGTGTTTTTATAGTTTTTTTAACGTACTGATAACCGTTAACAAACACAAAATAGTTAATTTGGAACAAAATATACACAGGCTCGTAAAATAACAAAATTAGTACACGATAGCTGCAGTAGTTAAAAACTGTGTCTCAACTTTATTGAGCAAAACGTTCAAGAGTTAACCCCCGAATACTCAAACGCGAATCAGAGTTGAGCACGTCTCAACTCACGGTTTTTTGACAGTATCTGATGAAAATCTGTCAAAAAATCGTCATTTGAGACAGTGCTCAACTTTGAGATGCGTTTGAGTGTTCGGGGGTAAGTTCAAAAGACTAGAGTATTCAAATAATAAGAGAATTTGTGATATTTTAAATTAATCAGCTGGTTTTGTTTCTGGCACACTTTTAAGTCAGCGTTTATTAGTAAGACCGTTAAAGGTAGCCATAAACGCTAGGATATGCTTGACAGGTTTGTCTATAAGTACTGTGTTTTTTTACTGGGACAGTAGGGAAATACGAGGCCAGAAGGGATTCAGGAAAAATTTCTTAAAAACCATTTGTTTCTTAGGGTTCGTCCGTCCGTCCGTCTGTCAGCGGGCTGTATCTCATGAATCGTAATAGGTCATCATCATCTTCCTGCTCTTATCACACTCTATGTGGGGTCGGCACAGTGTGATCCTTGGATCATGCTGTAAGAGTTTTGGCTAAGGTGTTTTATGACCGGCCGCCTGCCTGACGTCAACCCTCCTTGGGAATACTTGCTTATTGTATCTCATCATGTTGGAGGACACTATGCCTTAGTCGACTTTTACGACATGCTCGGGGAGAGAAGCAGCTGGACGCATTCTATGTTTTTTCTTTACTCCCAGTCCAGCAGAGAAGTAGAAGGACGAATTGATTGTATATAATTTTGTTGTGGAACTCTAGCATTTGTAGCTACCTCTATGTCCAATTATATTTTGTTATTTTCTTCCACTGTCAGTCAATATTACAAAACTAAGTAAATAATATTTTTTGTACAATTATACGCCAAGTAGATGTTTAGGGATGCCATAAGTAATAATTATTGTATATTTAATCGTTGTAAATAAATTTAATTTAAGTGTAATGTATATTTATTTGGAATTGCAATTTTTTACAATTAATCGAACATTAGTAATTAGTATGTCAGGATCGTATAGCAAGTAGAAACGTGATCTCTGCCTACCCCTATGGGAAACAGACGTTGTTTTATGTATGTGTGTAATCAAACATTACTTAACATGTACAGTAGTCGACAGAAGTTCATAGACATTTCTATTTTTTCAAATCACTTTTTCTTCTCCTTTTGGTTACAAATAGTAATGGTCAGAATGATTCTATGTATCAAACTCATTTTGGTCAAAAATTCTAGTTACTGCGTTCTTCATTAGAAGGGCAGAACTGCACCAAATATTTATAAGCACATATATACATTTTATCACGCCCGTATCCGTAACGGGGTGGGTAGATCCACAAGTAATCATTATGAAAACTTGAAGTCACTCCTGAATCAAATCCTAAGGTGGAAATAGTCAATGATAATATTTTTTTTACCTAATTAAGTGTGTTAACCTGTAATACTGGTTGGAAAACTCAATGTAATGGATAAATCAACCACAAATAATGATCGGGAAAACCTATAATAGTGGTATTTTCTCGGAAAAAATTGAAAAAAATTGCAATTTCAAAATTGTTTCGTCTAAATATCGCTAGGTAGGCAATGCTGGTTATTGTAATCGTATGTAATTTAACCCAGTTATAACTAAAATTAGGTTAGAATTGTCAAAAATAAGCTGTTTTTCTTTATAATTTATTTTCTGTGGGTAAATAGCGCGCACCTTCCGAGTTCACTGTATTCGGCGAAGCTAGCCTACTTATTACAACTGCAGTCTGAAGCGCTCGTGGCGTAGCTTCCTTAGGCGTTTATGATTGATCGTTAAAGTTAAGCAACGTTGTGCGCGGTCACAATTGGGATGGGTGACCGCGAGTGGCATTACGAGCTGAGCTGAGCTCTTCCGTGCTTCGAAATGTTTGGAAATCTTATACGAAACGACAACTTCATAAAGACGATTATAGAAGGAAAATGAGAAAGAGGAAGACCAAGAATTAGTTATATCAGCCAGATAAAGGAGAAAGTCGCTGGTCATGTCGTATGAAGAAGTTAAAGAGACCGCATTAGAGAGGGGAAAATTGAGTAAACTCTATTATTATACCGACAAGAAGCTAATAAATAATATAAAGAACTCATATACTTACTATACGGGTACAAGAGAAGCCGTGGGCGAAAACAGTGCGTTTCTGTTTTGGTGTGCGCTTTTTAACCTAAACTTGGACTTCGGAATCGTTAGTGACGTCGCCAGAGCTACTGGTGACTGAAAACCAGCGCTACTTCTGGTAGCTCTATGTTAGCTCAAATCTGAGTTTCCCTTCGACGGAGCAATCCGAGAACGACTTAGGTACTACCCTCTAAGGTTAAGACGTGTTTCCACCGCGAAGCGCTCGTGGGGTAGCTTGCTAAGGTCATAAGCACACTTACACGACTCTGCTACCACCATACTAATAAAATATAATAATAATAATATATTTATTTTTTCTCTCACAACAAAACAATATATAATTATAATTCAAATATGGGCTTTATGTCGTGGCCTTGCGATATAGTTTACTAGATGGCAGCACAGGTGTAGTTAGTACGCGCTATCGTTGCGTTTTGAGCTTTACGCCGGTAATTTCAAGCAAACTAAGACTTTTCAATTTTATAATATAAGTAAGATATTGATAAGATATAGAATGGATAAGATACGGAATGAATATATTAGAGGAAGTTTGAAAGTAGCGCTTGTGCCGGAAAAGTTGAGGAGCAATAGATTAGCTTGGTAGGAAGGATGAATATCATGTGACGAGAAGAATGTTAGATATGAAAGTGGATGGATACAAGGGTAGAGGTAGACCAAAGAAGAGATGGATGGATTGCGTGAATGGTGATATGAGTAAGAAAGGAGTGAATACTGAAATGACGGCTGATAGAGGGGAATGGAAGAGGAAAACATGTTGTGCCGACCCCACTTAGGTGGGATAAGGGCAGGGAGATGATGAATATAAGTAAGATATTGACAACATAAATTAGCAGACAGCTCGGTGTCAGCAAGTTTCCCGCCATTAGACTGCTCGGCAGTTGACGCCTCGCTGGCCACACGTAGACGGGCGGACATTGCTCAGTCGGTAGACGAGCAAGCGGGCGTCTGCTAGCTGTCGATGTGTGGACCGCCAGCAGTCGTTTAAGTTTAGAGCGGTGTTGGGTGGGAGCGGTATTGGAACAGAGTCGTGTGAGTGTGCTATGACCATTAGACGTTCTCGATTGATCGTTGAAGTCAAGCGACGTTGTGCGCGGTCACAGTTTGGATGGGTGATCGCATGTGGCATTACGAGCTGAGCGCTTCCGTGCTTCGGAGGGCACGTTAAATTGTCTGTCCCGGCTTTTTAGTCGTTGAGCCATGACGGAGGCCTTTAGGCGGCCTAAAAACTCCGTCACTAGAGTTGGCCGGCTTGAAATCCGACTTAAGCCTACCTTACCTTCTTATATCTACATGTATAGGTACTCTAGGTACCTATAGCTAAATGTTTTTTTTGTTTTTTTGTGCTCTGTCTTCAGTATGTTTGTGTGTTGTCAATAATTTTTTTTTCTTTACTACGAAAATGTATGGAAATAATTCGCCACGTCATTGACACTGCGTTCGATTGACGTCCCATACTTTAGCTTAGTAACTGTCGCGGCGTCACTAACTCTTCGAAAGTCTTAAAGAATAAGCTTTTGGTCTAAGCCATATTTAAAAACGGCGATTGTATTAGTTATAGGCCAAAACTTAGCGGCTATATAGGAATTAAAAAAAAAATGTATACGTAGAATTGTCTATTAAATATTTATAAATGAGGGTAAAAATAAAACGTAATTTATTCATTGGTAATAATTAAATGTATAAGAAATTGCGTAACCGAAATTATTTTTTGTGTTCAAAAATTTGAAATTTTGCGGCCGTATTTACGGGTTTCGATTCAATAATGCCTGGTTTCTTTATTTAACAAATAACGGATACCTAAAGGTAGATCACCTACTAGTTGATGAAAACTAACGTCGTTCACTAGTGAGTGAAGCACTGGTGGTCTAGTGGTTAGTGACCCGCCTTCAGCGGGTTCAGATCCGGTCGTGTACCAATGCATTTTTATGTTCGAAAAAATTATGTGCGCCATACCAGTACTCTCAAACGGTGAAGGAAAACATCGTGAGGAAACCGGCATGTCGTAGAACATAAAAAGTTCGAAAACATTGTCAAGTGCACTTTAATCCTTTCACCACACTAGAAATAGAAAAATCCATTGGTGCACGACCGGATTTGACCCCGCGATCTTAAGATCGGTCACCACCACTAGACCACCAAAGCTCTCATCTCATCTCTGCATCTTTATTGGGGTTTTGAATAAGGGCGTAACACTAGTTTTTGTTTATACTTTATGTAACTTATTAATGTCAAAATACTCAATTTTTTGTAATATGTTTTTACATAAAGCATTTATATTTTGTGTTGCGATGTAATGCTGTCGATTTTACGCACCTAAATACGCTTGGTACCACGACACCAAGAACCGGAAGAAATATTTTGTAATGAAGCTAATACGTGCTTCAGAGTGTTACTCGATTCCCATATTCAATTAACAGACGACAGATGCTAAATTACCAGCGACGTTCTCTGGTATTTTTCATCCGTCGACCGGTAGTTGAAAAGGAGACAGCCTGAAACATAATGTTTGTCTGTATGTCAATGTTATTGTATGTAGTTATTTTTTGATGATTATTGAAGCTATGCAATGTTTATAAGTGTAATTTTTAATAAAGAAATAGCATTTTGTAATTATTATTTGAAGTTTTATTTGTTTTTTATTTACACATTTATTCTCACTGAAAAATACAATGTACACTATTTGTTTTAATAAATAACTCGAGTCATTACCAATTCAAACACAGTCACAGTTCTATTATGTTAGCCCTGAAACTCATTCAGGCTCACTTTGTTTGCCCTCAAACGCACTCACAATCCCACTTTGCTTGTCCTCAAACTCTGTCACTTTCCCACTTTGTTTGCCCTCAAACGCACTCACAATCCCACTTTTCTTGCCCTCAAACTCGGTCACATTCCCACTTTGTTTGCCCTCAAACGCAGCTAAAACCCTCCGCTTGCCCTCAAACTCAACAACCCCACTTTGTTTTCCCTCAAACGCAGTCACATGTTTGACATCGTCGGGTCCACTACATCCGTGAACGCCCCGCAGGTGTTTCAGTGCGTAGTTACGACAGCTGTATCCGCGGCCGCAGAGCGTGCATTTGTATGTGGTGTTGCTGTGGCACGAAGCTTTGTGCATGTGGAGGCTGTTGTTGGCTTTAAAACTAGCGGGGCACAGGTCGCACTGAAACAAACAGAAATAACGTTATTATTTATATTGACGACCTCGGTGGCGTGGCGGGCGAGTGCTCGGCTGGAACGCAAAAGGCGTGGGCTCGATTCCCGCTGTGAGAGAAATGTTTTTATGTTCTGCAAATATTTCTTCAGATTCTGGGTATTGTAGTATTATAGGTATGTATTTACAAAACAAAACAGTAAATAAGTATTCTATCAGCCATCTGATGCCCATAGCACATATTGGTACCAGATGGCTAATAGAAGAATTGGTACCAGATAGAAATAGAACAGTATTTAATCTGTAACAACATTTAATGTTACACTTAGTAGTTACCTATTTATAAACTACTAGCTGTTGCCCGCGACTTCGTACGCGTGTAGTAGGTAGGTACATTATTTTGTTCTATAATCAATAGTTTTCGCAGCGCACGCCAAAAACTATTTTGGGTTTCTACCTTGGGTTACAATATTGCAATTTTCTTACGGATCCCTAATTTTTTTGATAATGTAGCTTTCTATTGGTGAAAGAATTTTTGAAATCGGTCCTGTAGTTTCGGAGCCTATTCGTTACCAACAAAAAATCTTTCCTCTGTATAATATTAGTATAGAAGATATTCTAGATTGCTACAAAGTGGACTCTAACTGAGCATTATGCAGTTTCTAAAACAAACCGCGCTGGTTTTCCGTTAGGGCCGATTCAACAGAGCGGACATGAAAACATGGAAAAAAAAACTAATTAGGCAAAAGTTACAAAGATTAAGATAAAAGAAAATAAAAATAATACAAAGGGACATCATTTCTATAAAGCATTTGTATCTAACAAAAGGCTTTCTGCGCTTTCTGCCAGTTAAGTAAATATTTAAGTTTTTAAAACCAAGCTACTTTGCATATACTGTTATCACACAGTACACAATAATGATAATCATAAATCATTCATTGCGTAATATATGTTTGTAGATACAGATGTTTTGCGACACTGTTTAAAACCAGCCATATTCAGCGCAGTGTCTCATGCAATATTATTATATAACATTAACAAGAGAGCTATATAAGCTAGGTATATTAATATTATTAAGTTTGAATGAAAACTTTTTAACGGGCGGTGGGAATGGCTTGAAACTCGGTTTGCAAAATCTGCCCTCGTAATAGCAATGCAGTACTTGCAAAATGGCAGTTTCGAGAAAAACGCGGTAATCATATTTTTAGATATCTCTGCAGCATGTCCATGTTATATACTTATAGTAAAATATATTATGAAAATTATTTTTTATGTAGGTATAGATTTAGCCCCTTGGAATTTCTGCAAAAAAGTGAAAAACCCAAAAATGACGATTACTGCATGTGCGATTATTAGGGCAGAAATATTTTTTTAATAATATATTTATTGCAATTTAGGATAGGTACATTAACATTTAAATTTTAGCTCTACCTACCAAACTAAGTTTAAAAAACTTGTATTTCGGTAGCTAGTGCCCTCCCTTAAACATTTCATTATGTACGATAAAAAGTGCGTACGAAGTCGCGGGCAACAATTATCATTCAGACATACCTTGAGCGGTTTGTCAGTGCGATGGCTCTGCCTGTGTTGGGCCAGGAGGTAGGCAGCGTGGAAGCGCGCGCCGCAACTTTCACAGACGTATGGCTTCTCGCCGCGATGACGCCTTTCGTGGTTCTGTAAAATACATCATCTTCCCGCCCTTATCCCACTCTATGTGGGGTCGACACAGTGTGATCCTTGGATCATGCTGTAAGAGTTTTGGCTAAGGTGTTCTATGACTAGTGTTGCCAGATGTCCGGTATTTAAGCGTACATTCCGGTATTTTCGAGGCCTGTCGGTAAAAAATAAATGGTTATACCGGACAGAACAATGTCCGGTATTTTGAGGAAAGTCGGTACTACTGGTCACAAGCTCCTACAAAAGTAGGCATATGAAACTCCTCAAACGCAAAACTCCTCGCTCGCTGTCTGTATCTGCGTCTGCGGGCTCTCACTTCACCACAGTTAAGTAAGTAGTAGATTATAATATTCATACCGTTGTTGGGGTTGTCCGGTATTTTTTCGCGACTCACCTGGCAACCCTATCAATGACCGGCCGCCTGCCTGACGTCAACCTTGGGTTGACGTCAGGACTGACTAAGGGATAGTATCCTTCAACATGATGAGATACAATAAGCAAGTATTCCCAAGGAGGGTTGACGTCAGGCAGGCGGCCGGTCATAAAACACCTTAGCCAAAACCCATACCCAACTGCTGACCCCACATAGAGTGGGATAAGGGCAGGAAGATAATGATATTATGTTAGTGATCGAATAAATAAATAAAATACATACAAATTATCACGCTCGGAAGAGCCACAAGTCATAATATGAACATTTGCAGACACTCCTGATTCAAAGTCCCAAGATGGATGAGAACCATGGTGACAGGTGATCAGCCCATCGCACATAAAGTTGGTCCATCATGTTGGAGAGGATACCATCCCCTAGTCGAATACGACATGCTCGGGGAGAGAAGCAGCTGGACGCATTCTATGTTTCTCATTACTTTAGTAGACAATCCATCTTGGGACTTTGTGGCTGCAAGTTTTCTTATGATAACTTGTGTCTCTGCCCACCCCATTAAGGGTCAAGGGCGTGATAATGTAATGGCAAAAAAACACAAATACACTATTGCATAGGTTAGCCTGTTAAGATAGAATGTAAGTTTAAATGAATAAATAATAAAATGTGTTGTTTCGGGAGTCGAACCCACTGACCTTCATGGCCAAGAGGCTGGCGCTCTGGAATTCGCATTCTGCGCACTTGTACTTCTCGTAGCCGTGCTTGGATCGAAGGTGCTCGTTCAGACGGAACTTGTTGCCAAACTTCCTACCGCAATGCTGGCAAAAATATAAAAAAAATGAAGACTCCTTGACTATAATTACGGCAGTGGCAAGGAACTCAATAATGACAGTAAAGTTATATATATAAATGAGTGTAGGTTTAGGTACCTACACTTATTTATATAGAATGTATATATTATCTTCTTCTACGCTGGACTGGGAGTAAAGAAAAAACATAGAATGCGTCCAGCTGCTTCTCTCCCCGAGCATGTCGTAAAAGTCGACTAAGGGATAGTATCCTCCAACATGATGAGATACAATAAGCAAGTATTCCCAAGGAGGGTTGACGTCAGGCAGGCGGCCGGTCATAAAACACCTTAGCCAAAACTTTTACAGCATGATCCAAGCTTCATGCTGTGCCGACCCCACATAGAGTGGGATAAGGGCAGGAAGATGATGATGATGATGGTAAGATCTTATATAATCAAAGGGTAAGATATAGTTTGATGTTCCTTTGAAACTTTGTGATATTATATTATATTGCTCATCGCTCTTAGTACGTCACAAGTCTTAAAAATAAAATTATGCCTTCCTGTGAAGTGAAAACTTGTTAAAACAGCAGCAAATCACATAAAAAGTCTCACGGAATCACTTTTCACTTGTAAGTACTTCAAATAATATCGTTTCTTAATTATTATATTACGAATTTTAAGTTACTTAGAACACAAAACCTCAAAACCTTCGACACACACAATAGATAAAAAGGTGGCTTCACTTTTGTTGCTCGCGGCGCGCCGTCTTTTCTTTTTATTTGGTCTGAGGTTGTAATAGACTATCGTTTCTTCAATCGGAGCAGTATTTCGATAAACGATTGTAAAACTAACCATTGCAATGTAAACATGACAAGATCTGTTATTTTATTCTCCTCACTCAATATACCAACGCCTACCATTGTCGTAAGAAGAATACAGAGCAGTATTCTGATAATAACAATATCGGCTCTGTGCCTTCGAATAAAATAAATAAATAAATATTTGCGGATATTTCACACAGCGCCATCTAGCCCCAAACTAAGCAAAGCTTGTACTATGGGAACCAGATGGCTGATAGAATACTTAATATACTCTTTTTTGTATTTTTATTTATTTAACTTCACTTAAAGTGAAGTTAAATAAAAAAAAACTGGTTACACATAATATTGTGCCTGGAAACCTTATTATGTTTGAGTAGGCACTCAGATTCGTCAAAAATATACAATGTTCTGACTATAAAAAACGATTAGATAAAAGTAAGCATACAAGTAATAGTAGGTAATTAAAAAGGTAAACAATATTACGTTAAAACTACCCATTGCGAAATCGGATGATCCACACTCACACTAAATTATTCACACCATAAATTCAAACACTAAAAAACTTACAGCACAGACGGGTCCCAAACCCGCATGTTTGATTTTCATATGCATTCTTAGACTTGCCTTCTGCATTTTTTTATTGCAAGTTTCACATTCGCTCATATCCTTACTCTGAAAATGAAATAAAGTTTCAAATTAATAACATACATATTTATCACCCCCTTATCCCTAACGGGGTGGGCAGAGTCACAAGTTATCATATGAAAACTTGCAGCCATTCCACTCCATTTTGTAATCTTACTTTTATTATAAATGCGAAAGTTTGTGCGGATGTTTGGATGTTTGTGCCTCAATCACGCCTAAACGGCTGAACGGATTTGAATGAAACTTGGAATAAATAAATGTCTTGGAATAAAAAAAATATAAATAAATATTTGAGGATATATCACTCAGCACCATCTAGCCCCAAACTAAGCAAAGCTTGTACCTACTATGGGAACCAGATGGCTGATGAGAGAATACTTATATATATTTTTTGTTAATACATACATAAACTTATAACACATAATATGACAACACCCAGACCCGGAAGAAATATTTGCAGAGCATGCAAACATTTCTCCCGCAGCGGGAATCGAAACCGCGCCTCTTGCGTCTCAGCCGAGCACACGCCCGCCACGCCACCGAGGTCGTCTGATCAATAGAGAGGCTTTAAGATAGGTAGATGAATATTACTGTATAGAGACAGAAGAGAAAAAAAAACGATTGTCTTCTAACAAGATACTATTGAACAATGGGCATAAGACGTACATAATTTTATGTAATTTAATTGTAATAAAGTAAGTATATTCGTATGAGCTAGTGGCCAACTCTTGTGACGGTGTTTTTAGGCCGCCTAAAGGCCTCCGTCATGGCTTAACGACTTAAAAGCCGGGACCGACAATTTAACGTGCCCTCCGAAGTACCGAAGCGCTCAGCTCGTAATGCCACTTGCGGTCACTCATACCAATTGTGACCGCGCACAACGTTGCTTAACTTCAACGATCAATCAAGAACGCCTAAGCGAGCTACGCCACGAGCGCTATTGTAATAAAAATGTGTGTTATTTGTGTGTGAACGTGTGTTAGCCCGGTCGTGTACCAATGGATTTTTCTGTGCGAAAAATTTATGTGCGCTATACCAGTACTCTCGAACGGTGAAGGAAAACATCGTGAGGAAACCCGCGGCTCAGTCAGCTCCGCACGTATTGACCATGTCTTTACTGTGGACAAGGCCGACTAAGCTGAGAGGATGGTATAGGTGCTGGGCAAGCCTACTCCATCTTAATTCGTCCCGGGCACTACAGCGTCCCGTTTGTGAAGGTAAAAGTTGCCTCCTGACGCTGTATAAATCATCTAGTATAGATTGTAAACGGCCTCTGTTATTGTAATGCTGCATGTCGGTCTGGGTATCACGGAGTGTGTGATTCAATTTTAATTTATACTTCAAGCAGAGATAAATGATTTTGATTTGATATTTTGATATAGCTTGTATAGCTTGTAGGTCGATAGGTAGCAGGTATGTACCTATACCAACTATCATTCATTCTGTGCACATGATTTACAAATACAAATAGTGTAGCGGCCACTATTAGTACTGCTCCTCGCCCCCCGCCAGCCCCGTTACCTCCTGAGGTCCGTTCGCCTGGCAGAGCGCCCGGCCCACGACGCCGGCGCCGGCACAAACAGTCGTAAACTCATTACCGAGCCGGTAGGCCGCGCGCTCCGTCACGGGATCGATCGCTCGCGTAGTTTTTAATCTTCGAATTGTATCTTGACTCTTGACCCTTTTTTTGTTATATTATCGTGTGTTTTTTTTATATAAATTATATTCTTCCCTAGTAAATACGTATTTTCATTGCCACACGGTATAATAGTTTATTTAGGAAAATATACATTGGTATAAAATTACATATACATACCGAGTCTTGTTTCCGTGTCTTCTTCTTAAGAGGACAGGAAGCTACATGAGCTTGCAAGGAGTCCTTGTTGAAGAACTCCAGCTTGCAGTACTGGAAAGACTATTCATCAGTACATAGTATAAAACAAAGTCGCTTCCCGCTGTCTGTCCCTATGTATGCTTAGATCTTTAAAACTACGCAACGGATTTTGATGCGGTTTTTTTTAATAGATAGAGTGATTCAAGAGGAAGGTTCATATGTATAATACATGCATAATATAGTAGAGAAACACTGATAATTTTAGAGGTTTCTAGTGTGATGTCGTCAATAGACACATTTTTTGCGCTTACATTGCAAACGCTGGCTGAACCCTACGAGATAGATCAAAAAAATGTACTACAGTATTCTTCTTCTTCCTGCCCTTATCCCACTCTATGTGGGGTCGGCACAGCATGATCCAGGATCATGCTGTAAGAGTTTTGGCTAAGGTGTTTTATGACCGGCCGCCTGCCTGACGTCAACCCTCCTTGGGAATACTTGCTTATTGTATCTCATCATGTTGGAGGATACTATCCCTTAGTCAACTTTTACGACATGCTCGGGGAGAGAAGCAGCTGGACGCATTCTGTTTTTTCTTTACTCCCAGTCCAGCGAAGAAGTAATGTACTACAGTATTGTACACCTTAAAAAGGTCTAGAAGCCGGGGCGGGTCGCTAGTCTCAATATAAAACTAACATTACTAACGTCAGAATCGTAGCAAATAGAGATCCGTGATCTCTGCCTACCCCTATGGGAAACAGGCGTGATATTATGTATGTATTTATTTAAAAGAACAAAAAAACCCGATTGCATGGAATTTAGGTACCTAGCATAGGTCTGACATATTTGATTTTGTGCCACATGATGATGATGATGATGATGATAAATTTGTACAATTTTAGTCTACTTTTTTAGTTACTCTATCGTTAGTTCGGACGAATCCAACGACATCTCATTTGTCAAAATCCGTCCAGCCGTTGGACTACAATTTAGGCCAAAAGAATGCACATACATACATTACAGGCATACATACCCAACCCGCGTACGGAAGGTGTAATTGCAGAGCTCGCCAACTGAGCTAGATGATTTATACAGCGTCAGGAGGCAACTTTTACCTTCACAAACGAGACGCTGTAGTGTCCGGGACGAATTAAGATGGAGTAGGCTTGCCCAGCACCTATTCCATCCTCTCAGCTTAGTCTGCCTTGTCCACAGGAAAGACATGGCCAATACGTGCGGAGCTGACTAAGCCGCGGGTTTCCTCACGATGTTTTCCTTCACCGTTTAAGAGTACTGGTATAGCGCACATAATTTTTTCGCACAGAAAAATCCATTGGTACACGACCGGATTTGAAACCTCGACCTTAGGATCGGAAGGCGTGGTCACTACCAACTAGACCACCAGTGCTCTATAATACATAGTCTACTAAACAAATAATTCTCCTTTTTATCAGCGTAGTCGGGTAAAAAGAAAAACTTACACTACATATCGAGCAATCCTTTCCATGCATCATGCTTAAATGTCGTTTCATTTTCATTTTCAACAGGTATGTATCACATATATCACATTTTTCTTTACTTCCATCTGCCCCAGGGTGTGCTTTGCCCATGTGCTTGTCTACACTACGAACAGACAAACTTTTCTTACATATTCTGCATATAACTCTTTTAGTTTTCTTCTTTAAGACCTTAGCATCATCAACTTTAACTTTATTCAAGCGATTAGCATCTTCTATTCCAACTTTTACAGTATTTCCCATAGTTATGAGAGAGTGGTCTATATTCTCTATTCTTATTCTTTTTTTTTCGACTTCACGCTTTAATTTATTTACGTCTATCAACTTATTTTCTACTATGGTAATGTTTAACTTGTCGTCTAGATTCTCCTCAATGTCAAATTGTTCAAACTCTTCCTTTTTTTCAACTTCGTTCTCAAATAAATCTATAAGAGGTTTCTCGTCATCAGAATTGTAATCTACCTCCTTTTTGACATTTAAATCTTCGGTTTCTATTTCCTTAGTATCTGTATTTTCAATTTCTTCTGTATCAGTAGATTCTACTTTATCCGTGTCACTCATTTGCAAGAGCGTGATCTCAGCATCCTTGCATTTGGCTCTGAATTTGAGAGATGAATTGATATGTGACATGCAGAGAATGCATATGTTTTGAGGTAATCCATCGTTTAATTGTATCTGGAAATAATAAATCAATATCAGCCAACAACAAAACATAGTTCTAACCCACACTAGGTTCTCTGTGTTGTGTGTGTATCGGAAAATAAGATTACTTTGATTATTATTACATCTTGTATCTTAGCCGGGCACTCTCTCTAACTGAATGACTGACAACCAACGCAAAGCCTAAACAAAATATTCTAGAAGCATAAATCTTGGAGGATATATTCCTCTTATGGTTGTGGGTTGCATGCACTAAGAAAAGAATTCCCCAAATTCAACTCCTAGCTAGAGGAACACATATATTAGGATCAGTGACGGATTAACCCTTAATCAAATTAAGCAATTGCCTAGGGCATCACGTCTGAGGGGGCACCAGAAGAAGCACAAAAAAAATCCGTCCTTAGGGCATCACGTCTCTCTCTCACGTCACCAAAAAAAGCATGGGTTGCTTAGGGCATCAAGTAGTGTTAATCCGTCACTGTTTAGGATAGTACTCGTAGTACAAACTTGTTAGGAACACATAAATGAATTTTATTTTCTTATATACTTAGGTATTTTTAATTTTCATACAAAATACTTTGATGTAAATCATCCGATATGCATGTCTCTTTGTCTGAAAAATCCATTGGTATACGACCGGATTTGAACCCACGACCTTAGGATCGGAAGGCGGGGTCACTACCAACTAGACCAGTGCACTAAGAAAGGAATTCCCCAAATTCAGCTCCTAGATGATGCAGCGGAAAAATAAAATTTGGATGAAAAAAAGCGTTCTAGTTGGTTTTATGTATACCTATAGTACCTACCTATCCGAGTTTTAGCTAAATTTTTGTTAAAAGTAATTACATACACACAAACAAACTTTCACATTCATAACATTAGTAGGATATCAATAATGTCTATAAAACTTATTAATACAAATACATCCAACTGTTTTTGCTGTTTGCATTGTCTGAACAACTTATGTAATATCATTGTGTAAACCTTTTACAGTATGTAGGTAAACATTTTGTTTGTCAGAAGTATTTTGGAACACGCCTGCAGTATTTAAGCTTCGTAAGTAAGTAAATTCGTATGAGCTAGTGGCCAACTCTAGTGACGGAGTTTTTAGGCCGCCTAAAGGCCTCCGTCATGGCTTAAAATCATGCTTCGTGATGATGCTAAAAGACCCGACGGTATGACTTTAGTTCCTTGGGAGAGGGGAAAGCTTTTGGTGTGGGACGCCACATGCGTGGGACCCTTGCGCGTTCTCATCATCTATTCCACGCTTGGTCGCGTTTCGAACAGGTGTAAATGGAACGTAGATTTAAGACGTGCCCAAGTGATCCCAGTGATTTTAAGGAATAAAATTTTTTGACTTTGACAAACCCACACCCACACCCTTACTCACAGCCCCACACCCAAGCTCAAGCTAATCATGCAATATGTTAGAAAAAGTTAATTTTACGGTTTACTGTAGTAATCCCCACCAAGCTGTCCCCACCAGTAGGGATTATGACAAATTGCAAAAAAAGTTTTGGCATTTTCCCCACCAACATTTTTTTATCCCGGTTGGTGGGGATTATGACAATAATCCAATTTTACCTACATACAATACTCCTTACTTTGATTTTGTAACTTTTTATTAGTTTGTTAATGTATATTTTACTAGCTGTCGCCCGGGGCTTCGCTCGCGTGGTACCCGGATAAAAAATAGCCTATAATATCGATCCAGCATATGTACTATATATAAAGGTACCTACATCAAAAGTAGGTAGGTACCTAGCCTAGACCAGTAAAATTAATTGCAATTTAAATTAAATTGACTAAGTAAATATATTTTTGGAACAATACACTGTCTCAAGGTGGAACCAGGAAGGAGATGTTTGAACAGTTGTTTTTTTAGTATATATAGGCAGATAAATGTTCTGTTCAGCACCAGTTCATCTGCACAAGTTGACACGTACCTAACCTCCAGATATGAAGATCGCAATCATTCTCGCCTTGGTGGCAGCGCTCTGCGCCTTCGTGGTAAGTTTTCTGTTTTTCCTTTGTACTTAACTCGGCTCTTCACCCAATACCCATTTTATGGGTAATAGAATGGGATATTTTCCATGATTATATGTCTTAAGTTTCCGATATTTCGGCACCATGAGCCATGATCACGGAATAACCAACATGAATCATGGTTAATATCCCGTTATAAGTGCTATTCATGTTTATATCAATGTTAGTTTTAGTTTTAATTTTGTTTCTGTACCAAATAAATATATTTGTATTTGTAAAAAAAAATGATAGTTTAAAGGTGATCGCACATTTGTCAGCATCGTACGCGTAGCACGCGCCGTATTTACAATTCGTCGTATGAAATCATATGAAACTCGCATATTCCAGCCGCACCGTACGCGCCATATAGAACGCATGCTGATGACGTCATATAATGCGGCGCGCTCGGAGCGTGCTGTCACTCAGTGCGTCAGTGCTGCCTCAAGCCATTCGGGCCCGTAGGCTTGAGTGATGCGCGTACCACAATTGTTGGCAATACTAAAGATTTGCGTACGGCGCATACGCCACGTACAGCGCCAATGTGCGAGGCTAGTAAATACAGCGTGTACCACGCGTACTGCGCGAATATGCGATCAACCTCGGACCAAAAAATGGATTCTTTTTTTTTGGTCTGAGCGATCAACCTAAATAAGAACACCTATTTGTTTGATAGTTTCCCCTTTTGGGTAGGCGATGGTGATGAAGAGCTTATTGCCTAGGCTTTGTCGACTTTGTAAACAGGCTTAAATTCAACGTAGATTTAAGGCGATTTAAAGTGATCCTTACCGATCCTATTGAATATTGAGTTTGAGCTTTCGCACTAAGCCTCCGTCGAGATCGCCTTATAGAGGCCGGCATGTTGAACTCAAAAGGTTCGAAAACATGTGTCTAATGCACGAGAGGAGCTTTTGGGGCGCACTTTAAATCCTTTCACCACACTAATTCGACTAGTAGTAGAGGTCGTTATGAAGGTATTTGTAATTTCAGGAAGCTGTTCCATTAGAGGCAACAGATACAACTAGCGATGGTAAGAATTTTCCTGATTACCTATAATTTACGCCTTAAGGAGTTTGAATCAGGAGTGGCTGCAAGTTTTCTTATGATTACCTTTGGCTCGGCGCACCCCATTATACCTAACCTTTATAACCCATTCCAAACTTCTCTCTACTCGACAGTTAATTATCTTACATCTTGTCTTAGCGCATCATAACAAAACTACTTTAATTCCTGATTTAGTCAACCAAATTAGATCAAACAAATGTGTTTGTCCCGTTCCGAAGTGCAACAATGCCTTTAATTTTACAGAAGCAACGACCACCACCACCGTCGCCGACGAAGAGACCCAAGATGTTTCATCTGCTGCAAACGAAGGTACCCACTTATTTATTGAACACCATCGTAGAAACCAAGAGCGTCGCCGGCCGACGGCCCAGGGGGGAAGTTAGCGCCTTTAGGACATCAGCAACGGTTACATTTGTTCCGTTGAGTATATGCTTGATGCCACAGTTCGATTTAATTTTTTTATGTTGGGCAAAAATCATAACATTGGGAAATGGTTTTGCAAGTTTCTGTTCGATTTTCATTTGCGTTTTGAAACATCAGGGGGGAGGGGCAAAAAGAAACATGAATCTCTTGATATTACATTTTCACTCTACTTCTACAGTAAGTTTACGCCACGTTATATGAACCCACGGGGAAGACATGGAGCGCGGATACCGTTGCGAAATTATTTCCATTTAAGACTTTTAGATATTACTTTTTATATCATTATTTTCATGTACTTACATATTTATGTAGGTAGTTCAACTTAATAAGTCCGAAAGAAGGTATAGGCATGCCATCATCATATACAGGCCATACCTAGTTTGGGTGCCCATGTTTTCCCTTATGCATTGTACGTACATAGTACTTATAAACTAGGAGTAATTAATTGAGTATAAGTGCTAGGTATGTAATGTTTGTTGTGAAATAAAATTCTATTCTATTAGGGATACGGGTGTGATAACAATGTATATATTTTCTGCTGGAGTGGAAGTAAAGAAAAAGCATAGAATGCGTCCAGCTGCTTCTCTTCCCGAGCATGTCGTAAAAGTCGACTAAGGGATAGACTTCTCCAAAATGATAGACCATCTATATGGGCGATGGGTTGATCACCTGTCACCATGTTTCACCATATCCATCTTGGGACTTTAAATCAGAAGTGGCTGCATGTTTTTTTATGTTCTCTTGTGGCTCTGCCCAGCTCATTAGGGATACGGGCGTGACAATATGTATGTATGTAACATGTATATGTATAATTTAGGTTATTTCATAATCAGGAAATACCTATAGTCTGATTATTTTACATTTACAATTTTGACATTCAGTAAATGATTGAAGCCATATTTAAATTCAAAACAAATGTAGCTGAATTAACAGAAAGAAGCTTACAACTAATAGTTCTATCTGCAGACGAATTTAGCTTCTTCTAGCAACTATGTGCGGTAAAACAAACTGGCAATGTAGCATCTTCTTCTAGCTTTATCTAGCTACTGACTGACTTAAGGTAGCAGTTGGCAACACTGCGCAAAAGGGGGGTAAAATTGTGTCAAAGTTTGTATGGAAACTTTTAACAGGTGGTGCGATTGGCTTTAAACTCGGTTAGGACACTTTAAATAATAAATAAATGGACACGTGTCTCAGGGGTTTTCAAATAAATGGGGTGTCAAAATTGAAACTACGCGACTGATGCCGCGCGTGTAACCTAGTGACTTATAATGATGTTTAATAAACATTTATAATAATTTTACAGAAGAACCGCCCGTCCTCGAGGTCGTAGATGGTTCATCTGCTACAAACGAAGGTACCCACTTATTTATTGAACACCAACGTAGAAACCAAGAGCGTCGCCGGCCGACGGCCCAGGGGGGAAGTTAGCGCCTTTAGGACATCAGCAACGGTTACATTTGTTCCGTTGAGTATATGCTTGATGCCACAGTTCGATTTAATTTTTTTATGTTGGGCAAAAATCATAACATTGGACGATGGTTTCGCAAGTTTCTGTTCGATTTTCATTTGCGTTTGGAAACATCAGGGGGGAGGGGCAAAAAGAAACATGAAACTCTTAATATTACATTTTCACTCTACTTCTACAGTAAGTTTACGCCACGTTATATGAGCCCACGGTAGAGACATGGAGCGCGGATACCGTTGCGAAATTATTTCCATTTAAGACTTTTAGATATTACTTTTTATATCATTATTTTCATGTACTTACATATTTATGTAGGTAGTTCAACTTAATAAGTCCGAAAGAAGGTATAGGCATGCCATCATCATATACAGGCCATACCTAGTTTGGGTGCCCATGTTTTCCCTTATGCATTGTACGTACATAGTACTTATAAACTAGGAGTAATTAATTGAGTATAAGTGCTAGGTATGTAATGTTTGCTGTGAAATAAAATTCTATTCTATTAGGGATATGGGTGTGATAATATGTATATATTTTCTGCTGGAGTGGAAGTAAAGAAAAAGCATAGAATGCGTCCAGCTGCTTCTCTTCCCGAGCATGTCGTAAAAGTCGACTAAGGGATAGACTTCTTCAAAATGATAGACCATCTATATGGGCGATGGGTTGATCACCTGTCACCATGTTTCACCATATCCATCTTGGGACTTTAAATCAGAAGTGGCTGCATGTTTTTTTATGTTCTCTTGTGGCTCAGCCCACCTCATTAGGGATACGGGCGTGACAATATGTATGTATGTAACATGTATATGTATAATTTAGGTTATTTCATAATCAGGAAATACCTATAGTCTGATTATTTTACATTTACAATTTTGACATTCAGTAAATGATTGAAGCCATATTTAAATTCAAAACAAATGTAGCTGAATTAACAGAAAGAAGCTTACAACTAATAGTTCTATCTGCAGACGAATTTAGCTTCTTCTAGCAACTATGTGCGGTAAAACAAACTGGCAATGTAGCATCTTCTTCTAGCTTTATCTAGCTACTGACTGACTTAAGGTAGCAGTTGGCAACACTGCGCAAAAGGGGGGTAAAATTGTGTCAAAGTTTGTATGGAAACTTTTAACAGGTGGTGCGATTGGCTTTAAACTCGGTTAGGACACTTTAAATAATAAATAAATGGACACGTGTCTCAGGGGTTTTCAAATAAATGGGGTGTCAAAATTGAAACTACGCGACTGATGCCGCGCGTGTAACCTAGTGACTTATAATGATGTTTAATAAACATTTATAATAATTTTACAGAAGAACCGCCCGTCCTCGAGGTCGTAGATGGTTCATCTGCTACAAACGAAGGTACCCACTTATTTATTGAACACCAACGTAGAAACCAAGAGCGTCGCCGGCCGACGGCCCAGGGGGGAAGTTAGCGCCTTTAGGACATCAGCAACGGTTACATTTGTTCCGTTGAGTATATGCTTGATGCCACAGTTCGATTTAATTTTTTTATGTTGGGCAAAAATCATAACATTGGACGATGGTTTCGCAAGTTTCTGTTCGATTTTCATTTGCGTTTGGAAACATCAGGGGGGAGGGGCAAAAAGAAACATGAAACTCTTAATATTACATTTTCACTCTACTTCTACAGTAAGTTTACGCCACGTTATATGAGCCCACGGTAGAGACATGGAGCGCGGATACCGTTGCGAAATTATTTCCATTTAAGACTTTTAGATATTACTTTTTATATCATTATTTTCATGTACTTACATATTTATGTAGGTAGTTCAACTTAATAAGTCCGAAAGAAGGTATAGGCATGCCATCATCATATACAGGCCATACCTAGTTTGGGTGCCCATGTTTTCCCTTATGCATTGTACGTACATAGTACTTATAAACTAGGAGTAATTAATTGAGTATAAGTGCTAGGTATGTAATGTTTGCTGTGAAATAAAATTCTATTCTATTAGGGATATGGGTGTGATAATATGTATATATTTTCTGCTGGAGTGGAAGTAAAGAAAAAGCATAGAATGCGTCCAGCTGCTTCTCTTCCCGAGCATGTCGTAAAAGTCGACTAAGGGATAGACTTCTTCAAAATGATAGACCATCTATATGGGCGATGGGTTGATCACCTGTCACCATGTTTCACCATATCCATCTTGGGACTTTAAATCAGAAGTGGCTGCATGTTTTTTTATGTTCTCTTGTGGCTCTGCCCAGCTCATTAGGGATACGGGCGTGACAATATGTATGTATGTAACATGTATATGTATAATTTAGGTTATTTCATAATCAGGAAATACCTATAGTCTGATTATTTTACATTTACAATTTTGACATTCAGTAAATGATTGAAGCCATATTTAAATTCAAAACAAATGTAGCTGAATTAACAGAAAGAAGCTTACAACTAATAGTTCTATCTGCAGACGAATTTAGCTTCTTCTAGCAACTATGTGCGGTAAAACAAACTGGCAATGTAGCATCTTCTTCTAGCTTTATCTAGCTACTGACTGACTTAAGGTAGCAGTTGGCAACACTGCGCAAAAGGGGGGTAAAATTGTGTCAAAGTTTGTATGGAAACTTTTAACAGGTGGTGCGATTGGCTTTAAACTCGGTTAGGACACTTTAAATAATAAATAAATGGACACGTGTCTCAGGGGTTTTCAAATAAATGGGGTGTCAAAATTGAAACTACGCGACTGATGCCGCGCGTGTAACCTAGTGACTTATAATGATGTTTAATAAACATTTATAATAATTTTACAGAAGAACCGCCCGTCCTCGAGGTCGTAGATGGTTCATCTGCTACAAACGAAGGTACCCACTTATTTATTGAACACCAACGTAGAAACCAAGAGCGTCGCCGGCCGACGGCCCAGGGGGGAAGTTAGCGCCTTTAGGACATCAGCAACGGTTACATTTGTTCCGTTGAGTATATGCTTGATGCCACAGTTCGATTTAATTTTTTTATGTTGGGCAAAAATCATAACATTGGACGATGGTTTCGCAAGTTTCTGTTCGATTTTCATTTGCGTTTGGAAACATCAGGGGGGAGGGGCAAAAAGAAACATGAAACTCTTAATATTACATTTTCACTCTACTTCTACAGTAAGTTTACGCCACGTTATATGAGCCCACGGTAGAGACATGGAGCGCGGATACCGTTGCGAAATTATTTCCATTTAAGACTTTTAGATATTACTTTTTATATCATTATTTTCATGTACTTACATATTTATGTAGGTAGTTCAACTTAATAAGTCCGAAAGAAGGTATAGGCATGCCATCATCATATACAGGCCATACCTAGTTTGGGTGCCCATGTTTTCCCTTATGCATTGTACGTACATAGTACTTATAAACTAGGAGTAATTAATTGAGTATAAGTGCTAGGTATGTAATGTTTGCTGTGAAATAAAATTCTATTCTATTAGGGATATGGGTGTGATAATATGTATATATTTTCTGCTGGAGTGGAAGTAAAGAAAAAGCATAGAATGCGTCCAGCTGCTTCTCTTCCCGAGCATGTCGTAAAAGTCGACTAAGGGATAGACTTCTTCAAAATGATAGACCATCTATATGGGCGATGGGTTGATCACCTGTCACCATGTTTCACCATATCCATCTTGGGACTTTAAATCAGAAGTGGCTGCATGTTTTTTTATGTTCTCTTGTGGCTCTGCCCAGCTCATTAGGGATACGGGCGTGACAATATGTATGTATGTAACATGTATATGTATAATTTAGGTTATTTCGTAATCAGGAAATACCTATAGTCTGATTATTTTACATTTACAATTTTGACATTCAGTAAATGATTGAAGCCATATTTAAATTCAAAACAAATGTAGCTGAATTAACAGAAATAAACTTACAACTAATAGTTCTATCTACAGACGAATTTAGCTTCTTCTAGCATCTATGTGCGGTAAAACAAACTGGCAATGTAGCATCTTCTTCTAGCTTCATCTAGCTACTGACTGACTTAAGGTAGCAGTTGGCAACACTGCGCAAAAGGGGGTAAAATAGTGTCAAAGTTTGTATGGAAACTTTTAACAGGTGGTGCGATTGGCTTTAAACTCGGTTAGGATACTTTAAATAATAAATAAATGGACACGTGTTTCAGGGGTTTTCAAATAAATGGGGTGTCAAAATTGAAACTACGCGACTGATGCCGCGCGTGTAACCTAGTGACTTATAATGATGTTTAATAAACATTTATAATAATTTTACAGAAGAACTGCTCGCCAAGGACGAAGATGATTCATCTGCTGCAAACGAAGGTACCCACTTATTTATTGACCACCAACGTAGAAACCAAGAGCGTCGCCGGCCGACGGCCCAGGGGGGAAGTTAGATTTATTTTTTTTATGTTGGGCAAAAATTGTAACATTGGGCGATGGTTTCGCAAGTTTCTGTTCGATTTTCATTTGCGTTTTGAAACATCAGGGGGGAGGGGCAAAAAGAAACATGAAACTCTTAATATTACATTTTCACTCTACTTTTACAGTAAGTTTACGCCACGTTATATGAACCCACGGGAAAGACATGGAGCGCGGATGCCGTTGCGAAATAATTTCCATTCGTGACTTTTGGATATTGTTTTTATTTAATACTTGTCATGGTTTTTTTTCAGCCGGAAAACTGAAAAAAGTAGAAGAGAAAGTAGAAGAGAAAGTAGAAGAGAAAGTAGAAGAGAAAGTAGAAGAGAAAGTAGAAGAGAAAGTAGAAGAGAAAGTAGAAGAGAAAGTAAAAGAATCCTTTGCTCCCATTAAAAATATTGTTGACAAAGTTGTTAAAGATACAACAGAACATGCTAAAGATGCAGTAGATGACGTAGGTAAGCATACTTTGCACTCCATAGCGAACGTAGAAGAAACATTTATGTAATGAATAAGGATTCCGTATCCAAAGGGTAAAAACGGAACCCTATTATTAAGACTCCCACTGTCCGTCTGTCACCAGGCTGTATCTCATCTCATGTGATAGCCGTGATAGCTAGATAGTTGAAATTTTCACAGATGATGTATTTCTATTGCCGCTATAACAGCAAATACTAAAAACAGAATAAAATCAACATTTAAGGGGGGCTCCCATACAACAAACGTGATTTTTTGCCGTTGTTTGCTCGATTTTAATAACGGCCACTGGTAGACGCTTGAAATAGTCACATAATATTTTAATATACGATGGTACGGAACCCTTAATGTGCGAATTGGACTCGCACTTGACCTGATTTTATGTTAGGCAAATCATAACATTGGACGATGGTTTCGCAAGTTCCTGTGAGATTTTCCTCTGCGTTTTGAATCATCAGGGGGAAGGGGCAGAAAGAAACACGAAACTCTTAATATATTTTTATTCTACTTTTACAGTAGGTAGGTTTACGCCACGTTATCTGCCCTCCTAGTGAAGAACGCAGTAACTAGCATTTTTATCAAAAAATAGTTAGATACATATTCGGAATCGCCTTACAAAACACACACAACATTCTGTTCTGTCTCACGTATCAATACATGTTTGACATAGTTACTGCGTTCTTCACTAGGAGGGCAGTTATATGAACCCGCGGGAAAGACATTGAGCGCGGATGCCGTTGCGAAATAATTTCCATTCGTGACTTTTGGATATTGTTTTTATTTAATACTTGTCATGGTTTTCTTTCAGCCGGAAAACTGAAAAAAGTAGAAGAGAAAGTAGAAGAGAAAGTAAAAGAATTCTTTGCTCCCATTAAAAATATTGCTGACAAAGTTGTTAAAGATACAACAGAACATGCTAAAGATGCAGCAGATGACGTAGGTAAGCATACTTTGCACTCCATAGCGAACGTAGAAGAAACATTTATGTAATGAATAAGGATTCCGTATCCAAAGGGTAAAAACGGAACCCTATTATTAAGACTCCCACTGGCCGTCTGTCACCAGGCTGTATCTCATGAACCGTGATAGCTAGATAGTTGAAATTTTCACAGATGATGTATTTCTGTTGCCGCTATAACAACAAATACTAAAAACAGAATAAAATAAATATTTAAGGGGGCACCCAGACACAAACGTGATTTTTTGGCCGCACCTTTAATGGTGCGATTGGCTTGAAACTCGGTTTGGATACTTTAAATCTACACTATATATTATATAATTATAATATTATATTACAATTGTAATAATATTATAAAGAGAAAAGTTTTTTGTTTTTTTTTTGTTTGTAACGAATAGGCTCCAAAACTACTGGACCGATTTCAAAAATTCTTTCACCAATAGAAAGTTACATTATCAGGGAATACATAGGCTACAATATATTTTCAAAAAACAAATAAGGATCCTTACTAGAAAGACTTTTTTTTCTAGTACCTAAGTTTTTTTGTTTTTTTGTTGTTATAAATAATAAAGAGTTTATCTATCTATCTTACTAAAACTCCAATAATGTAACTCGAGGTGTAAAAAAATTACCTAATTAGAAAACTATTGATGATAGAACAAAATAAGAGTTCTTTTATTTAAAAAAATTGAATGAAATACCGGCGCTAGAAAGGCTCTTTATTTTGCCCTCAGTATTCATTATTATTAAAATAAATTACTTCATATTCAAGACTGCTTCAATAACTTAATATAAATTTTAGAATTATTAAATTCGGACATTTTATTCGAAAGATATCACGAGTTTAAAAATGTAAGTATTAGAAAAAAGTCGCGTGATCGAGGCTCACCCCGCTCGGCTCAATAATATGCGATGTAGGCGTCACTGGGGTACGGGAGAAGAGTCGAGTGTGTGCGTGTTAAAATTTATAATTTTTGTTAAATACCCGTGCGAAGCCGGGGCGAGCCGCTAGTAATAAATAAATGAACACATATTTCAGGGGTTTTCAAATTAATCCTCTAAAAGTGGGAAAAATGGGGTGTCAAATTTTAAACAACGCAAGTGATGCCGCGCGTGTAAGCTAGTGAATTATAATAATGTTTAACATAACATTTATAATAATTTTACAGAAGAAAACAAAGCCCCCGCCCCCGCCCCTCCGAAAACAGAATCAACAAAAGGTACTACTTATTTATTGACCACCAACGTAGAAACCAAGAGCGTCGCCGGCCGACGGCCCAGGGGGGAAGTTAGCGCCTTTAGGACATCAGCAACGGTTACATTTGTTCCGTTGAGTATATGCTTGATGCCACAGTTCGATTTAATTTTATATTCGGCAATGTAGCATCTTCTTCTAGCGTCATCTAGCTACTGACTGACTAACCCCAGAATACTCAAACGCGACTCAGAGTTGAGCACGTCTCAAGTGACGGTTTTTTTAAAGGTTTTTGATGAAAATCTGTCAAATACTCGTCACTGAGACGTGCTCAACTGTGAGTTGCGTTTGAGTATTCCGGGGTTAAGGTAGCAGTTGGCAACACTACGTAAAAGGGGGGTAAAATGGGGTGTCAAAGCTTGTGTGGAAACTTTTAACGGATGGTGCGATTGGCTTGAAACTCTGTTTGGATTATTTAAATAATCAAACTTTAAACTTTAAATGAACGCATGTTTCAGGGGTTTTCAAAATAATCCTCTAAAAGTGGGATAAATGGGGTGTCAAATTTTAAACAACGCGAATGATGCCGCGCGTGTAAGATAGTGAATTATAATTATGTTTAACATAACATTTATAATAATTTTACAGAAGAAAACAAAGCCCCCGCCCCCGCCCCTCCGAAAACAGAATCAACCAAAGGTACCTACCTACTTATTTATTGACCACCAACGTAGAAACCAAGAGCGTCGCCGGCCGACGGCCCAGGGGGGAAGTTAGCGACTTTAGGACATCAGCAACGGTTACATTTGTTCCGTTGAGTATAATGCTTGATGCCACAGTTCGATTTAATTTTTTTAGTTTCTGTTCGATTTTCATTTGCGTTTTGAAACATCGGGTTGTCAAAAAGAAACATGAAACTCTTAATATATTTTCATTCTAGGTTTACAGTAGGTAGGTTTACGCCACGTTGGGAAAGACATTGAGCAGGGATACCGTTGCGAAATAATTTCCATTTGTGTGTGACTTTTGGATATTATTTTTATTTAATACTTGTCATGGTTTTCTTTCAGCTAAAGAACAGGAAAAAGAACAAAAGGAAAATATAGACCTCTTTGAGCCCATAGTAACAGTTGGCAAAGGTATTGCTAAAGGTGCAGAACAAGCTGTTGACAATGTAAAAAATATCGCAGGTAAGCATAATTCGCACTCCATAGCGAACGTAAAAGAAACATTTATGTAATGAATAGAAACTCTTTTGAAGTCGAATAAAAATATTATAATTATTTTTGCAGAAGATATATTTTCCGGAATCCAAAAGCCGCTTTTCCATTGGGGTTAAGCTAAAGAGTCTCCAAGCTACGTAAACTACGAATTCAACGATAGGTTTGTTAGTACAGCCACAAATTGCATCAAAGCCACACACCAGCTACTATGTAATCGGACTGCTCAGATTTAGTCCTTAGTTATAGGTACTTATTCAAAACATTCGTTGTCTTCAAAGAATTTTACTAATAAAGCGACTGCAAATCTTTACTCGCATTTTATTTATAAAGGCCCTTTACCATCAATAACTAGATGATTTATACAGCGTCAGGAGACAACTTTTGCTTTCACTAACGGGACGCTGTAGTGCCCGGGACGAATTAAGATGGAGTAGGCTTGCCCAGCACCTATAGCATCCTCTCAGCTTAGTCTGCCTTGTTCACAGGAAAGACATGGTCAATACGTACGTGCGGAATGACTAAGCCGCGGGTTTCCTCACGATGTTTTCCGTCGCCGTTTGAGAGTAGGTACTGGTATAGCACATACATTTTTCACGCAAAAACTCTATTGGCACACGACCGGATTTGAACCCACCACCTTAGGATCAGAAGGCGGGATCACTAACAACTAGACCACCAGTGCTATCTTGTATTTTATTCACTACCTACGAATATTACCCACTACTAATCATGTCCCTAGTTATTTTCAAACCAATGTGGTGAAAGAATTTTAAGTGCAATTCAAAGACTCCTTTAGTGCACTTGACACCTACTTTACCCGACTGCGAAGAAGTAGGATAATGTGTTTTGGGTGTTTGTATGTTTTACTGGCAACTTGAGAAGTTAACGCCCGAATCAAGTAGGCAATGGTAAGTAAGACTACATGCATCACTTTTCCCAGCCAGTATGTATAATGAACACCCTATCTTGGGCAAAATGATAAATAAATATCTAATAAATAAAATAAATACTTGTGGACATTTCACACAGCGCCATCTAAGCCCACTAAGCAAAGCATGTAGATGGCTGATAGAATACTCATATACTTTTTTTTTTGTAAATATTATACTTTAATACTACAACACCCAGACCCGGAAGAAATATTTACAGAACATACAAACATTTCTCCCGTAGCGAGACTCGAACCCACGCCTCATGCATCTCAGCCGAGCACTCGCCCGCCGGCGCGCCGGCGTGGCGGCGTGGCGGCCTGGCGGGTAAGTATTACTACAATATTTACTATCTTCAATACTCGTACTAACAGTATTTATATGAAACTAGCTGTGCCCCGCGGTTTCACCCGCGTTTTTCTCGATTCCGTGGAAATACCGAGATAAAATATTGCCTATATTATAGCCTCCCTCAATAAATGGACTATTGAATATTTAAACAGCACGCAAAAATAGGTTTTCGATTTTACACCTTGTGTTACAAAATAGCAATTTTATTACGGATCCCTAATTTTGAAAAAAAAAACATAGCCTATAGCCTTCCTCGATAAATGGACTACCCAACACTGAAAGAATCATTCAAATCGGACCAGTAGTTCCAGAGATTAGCGCGTTCAAACAAACAAACAAACACTGCAGCTTTATAATATTATTATATAATAAGTATAGATTAAACGTGCATAATTATTACATACAAATATAACAAAACAGCATAGCAGTTCAAAATAAGTTACCTTACTTTATTTTGATATAAATATTATTACTTATGAACAACAGTTTGAAAATTCATACTAATATTATAAATGCGAAAGTAATCCTGTCTGTCTGTCTGTTACCTTTTCACGCCTAAACTGCTGAACAGATTTTGATGAAATTCGGCAAGGCGATAGATTCCATCCCGGGGAAGTACATAGGCTACTTTTTATCCTTTATAACGATCCCAAAATGGAAAAAGGATGTAAAAGGATAACCAGGATAACGCATAAATCCATTAATTTATGACTAGACAGTTGAAACTGTCATCTATATAATTTTGACAATGTCATCAAATATTACAATGAAGGAAATAAACTACCAAAGTGTGAAAATTCATTCTATTTCTTAAAATAGGTAACAAATTGGTTTAGGTATACATATATAGCCGATGTGGTCATCCCGCAGATTAAAATGCAAATAACCTAAACTATAACGTAGGTAGTGTCTAATATAAAAAATACTTTTACATTCATTGCACCTGGATGTTTTTCACGAATTTTTATCATCATCTTCCTGCCCTTATGCCACTCTATGTGGGGTCGGCACATGATCCTTGGATCATACTGTAAGGGCTTTGGCTAAGGTGTTTTATGACCGGCCGCCTGCCTGACGTCAACCCTCCTTGGGAATACTTGCTTATTGTATCTCATCATGTTGAAGGATACTATCCCTTAGTCAACTTTTACGACATGCTCGGGGAGAGAAACAGCTGGACACGTTCCATGTTTTTACTTTACTCCCAGTCCAGCAAAAAAGTAATATAGTTTTCATGAATTTTTATACGGAAGCCAATGTATAGTGCAAGAAGTACCCACAGTGCTAAGGACTTCTACGTTGATCAGCTAGACAAATCTGTCTATGAAGGCGATTTAACGATTTATGGAAGACTAGCTGCCGCCCGCGGCTTCGCTCGCGTTGCACCCGGATAAAAAATAGCACATATGCTAATCCATTACATGTACTATGTATATTCCACAGAACATCCATCAACCACAAGCCACAATCAATACTCCTGGAGAGTAATAAAAATAAGATGAGAAGGTACCTAGGTATATGTACTTATTCGGAAAAGTATAGGATACAACTTCTTCCACGGATGCAACGCAACAAAAACAAATAAACACAAATAAACATTAACTGGCAGTGAAGTAAAACTGACAGTTGACAGTTAATCTGAGTTGACATTGACAGTAGACATACTTAGAAGTCTTGGAAGAATAATTTATTGTTCCGTAAAGACGGATTTTACATTGTTATATATATTGTTGACTTTGACTAGTTCTAAGTAAAGCAAAAGAATCCAATAAACATAAGTATCATATTTATAACCATGGTATTTCATTTTTGTTTATCATGAGTACGTTTTGTACACATCTGTACACGGATTTGAATTTAGACAATAGATTTTTTTGTTCATATTAGTAATGGGGCCAGTCGACTAAGAAAAGTAATAAATTAAATGCATTTAGGTCAACTTTTAATAAGGAATAAAAAAACTGGCCCCGTAGGGCCAGTTTTTTCCGGGGCCAGTCGACTAAAGAGCCACAGAATGATAGGCGAGCTTCTGGCTAGTATATACTTCCGGATTCCAAACTATCGCACGAGACATACTCCATTACTAAATGTTCCACAATGTATCTACTAACTAAGCCCAAAACTCAGTTTTGTATCGTGCCTCAAAAACATCCAACTACTCTTTCACGCCTAAACGGCTGAACGGATTTAAATTAAATATGGAATATAGGTAGGTAGGTACATAGCACCTATGCAGTTTGCTCTTGTGAGTTAAACTGAGTTCTAAATTGGCCGCTCCGCTCGCGTTGGAAACCACGCTTGAAGAATGTCGATTTCGCAAAGATGTTAAATCTATGAAAGAGTCTTCGAGGCCCCCGACGGAACCCTCCCATATTGAAGCGCTCGTGGCGTAGCTTGCTTAAACGTTCTTGATTGATCGTTGAAGTTAAGCGACGTTGTGCGCGGTCACAATTGGGATGGGTGACCGCAAGTGGCATTACGAGCTGAGCGCTTCCGTGTTTCGGAGGGCATGTCACGTTGTCGGTCCCGGCTTTTAAGTCGTTAAGCCATGACGGAGGCCTTTAGGCGGCCTAAAAACTCCGTCACAAGAGTTGGCCATTAGCTCGAAAACGAACTTACTTACTTACCCTCCTATATCTATAAATCGATTATAAACCCACCGTTAAGGCGGCCAACCGTCCGGTATTCTGCGGAACCGTCCGGTATTCTGCGGGACCGTCCGGTATTCTACGGGAACGTCCTGTATTCTGCGGGAACGTCCCGTATTCTGCGGAACCGACCCGTAATGCTAGATGTAATTAGTTTTTATGTAATTTTGGTAGGTATTGTACTGAACGTAGGTTTGTACTTCGCCCTAACTATTCACAAAAAGTCCCGCATTCATTTTTCAGAAAGTTGGCCGTCTTTCCCACCGTCCTGTCAATGGCGTGGCGTGGCGGGCGATTGCTCGGCGGAGACGCAAAAGGCTCGGTTTCGATTCCCGCTGCGGAAGAAATGTTTGCATGTTCTGCAAATATTTCTTCCGGGTCTGGGTGTTGTGGTACCATGGTACTCGTAGTTTCTGATACGACACAGGGAATCCTAGTGTGGGGTCAGGACTATGTATGTAACTGTTGGGTGTTATTTATTTATTTATTTAATGGACTCAAGATTTCACTTTATCGTTACATTCGCTGACTTAGACCAAAAAAAGGGAAATCTGTCGAGTGTCCAGTCCTCGTCACGCCAAGATTTCCCGTGACAAGAACCCCTTACGAATATGTCCGACGAATACCTATAGGTACATTAACTACCTAGACCAGTGCAGTTTTAATTAAATTGACTAAGTAAATATATTTTTGGAACAATGCGTTGACGCACGACGGAGCCAGAAAGGAGATGTTTGAACAGTTGGTTTTTTAGTATATATTGACAGATAAATGTTCTGTTCAGCACCAGTTCATCTGCACAAGTTGACACGTACCTAACCTCCAGACATGAAGATCGCAATTATTCTCGCCTTGGTGGCAGCGCTCTGCGCCTTCGTGGTAAGTTTTCTGTTTATCATTTGTACTTAACTCGGCTCTTCACCCAATACCCATTTTATGGGTAATAGAATGGGATATTTACCATGATTGAATGTTTTTTAAGTTTCCCGAATTTCGGCACAATTCATGTTTATATAAGATAGTTTAAAGTTGATCGCACATTTGTCAGTTGAATATTGAGTTTAAGCTTTCGCACTAAGCCTCCGTCGAGATCGCCTTATAGAGGCCGGCATGTTGAACTCAAAAGGTTCGAAAACATGTGTCTAATGCACGAGAGGAGCTTTTGGGGCGCACTTTAAATCCTTTCACCACACTAATTCGACTAGTAGTAGAGGTCGTTATGAAGGTATTTGTAATTTCAGGAAGCTGTTCCATTAGAGGCAACAGGTACAGCTATCGCTGGTAAGAATTTTCCTGATTACCTATAATTTACGCCTTAAGGAGTTTGAATCAGGAGTGGCTGCAAGTTTTCTTGTGATTACCTTTGGCTCGGCGCACCCCATTATACCTAACCTTTATAACCCATTCCAAACTTCTCTCTACTCGACAGTTAATTATCTTGCATCTTGTCTTAGCGCATCATAACAAAACTACTTTAATTCCTGATTTAGTCAACCAAATTAGATCAAACGAATGTGTTTGTCCCGTTCCGAAGTGCAACACTGCCTTTGCTAAAAGGAACTCTGCTTTTCTTGGTACTTACTTACATAACAAATGAACACTCAACTACAATACTACATAATGTCATTCAATCAATGTAAGATTAACTTGAAGAATTGGCTGCTCAAACTGAACTATCTTGAAACAAAAAATATTAATAATCCTATCTTGATTAAAATGAATAACTTCCCTATTTTTCATCCTAGTCATACCTAGTTTGGGTGCCCATGTTTTCCCTTATGCATTGTACGTACATAGTACTTATAAACTAGGAGTAATTAATTGAGTATAAGTGCTAGGTATGTAATGTTTGTTGTGAAATAAAATTCTATTCTATTAGGGATACGGGTGTGATAATATCATCGAGCATAGAACCTAATTCGGTTATATGCTCGATGGATAATATGTACAAGTATATGTATGTATGTATAATTTACCTTATTTCGTTATCAGGAAATACCTATAGTCTGATTATTTTACATTTATAATTTTGACCTTCAGTTAATGATCGAAACCATATTTAAATTCAAAAAAATGTAGCTGAATTAACAGAAAGAAACTTACAACTAATAGTTCTATCTGCAGACGAATTTAGCTTCTTCTAGCATCTATGTGCGGTAAAACAAACTGGCAATGTAGCATCTTCTTCTAGCGTCATCTAGCTACTGAGCGACTAAAGTTAGCAGTTGGCAGCACCACGTAAAAGGGGGGTAAAATGGGGTGTCAAAGTTTGTATGGAAACTTTTAACGGGTGGTGCGATTGGCTTGGAACTCGGTTTGGATACTTTAAATAATAAATAAATGGACACATGCTTCAAGGGTTTTCAAATTAATCTTCTAAAAGGAGTAAAATGGGGTGTCAAAATTTAAACTACGCGAGTGATGCCGCGCGTGTAACCAGAGGCGTCTTTACCTATGGTGCAGGGTGTGCGGCGCACACGGGCGCCGGTTCTAAGGGGGCGCCGAGCGCCCCCTTTTTTATTATTATAACCCCTTCCTTCCTAAAAACACTTTTTGCTTCCCGACATCATTTAAAATTGCACTATTTGCATCCGAATTTCCGTTTGAAAATATAACTGTTATAATAAATAATTATTAAAATAATAATTAAAATATACTGTATTCCATTTTGACCACGCTCCTACTAGACTAGAGGGCGCCAGGGTACTGGTTGCACTCGGGCGCCACAAGGGCTAGAGACGCCTCTGCGTGTAACCTAGTGACTTATAATGATGTTTAACATAACATTTATAATAATTTTACAGGAGAACAGTCCGCCCCCGTCGCCTCTCCGAAAACAGAATCAGCTGCTGCACCCAAAGGTACCTACTTATTTATTGAAAGTTAGCGACTTTAGGACATCAGCAACGGTTACATTTTTTGGGTTGAGTATTTATGTTTGATGAATGCCACCACAGAACAGTTCAATTTAATTTCTTATGTTGGGCAAATGATTGTTTTGCAAGTTTCTGTGAGATTTTCGTTTGCGTTTTTAAACATCAGGGGGAAGGGCAGAAAGAAACATGAAACTCTTAATATATTTTTCATTCTACTATTACAGTAGGTAAGTTTACGCCACGTTATATGAACCCGTGGGAAAGACAATGGGCGCGGATACCGTTGCGAAATTATTTCCATTTGTGACTTTTGGATATTATTTTTATTTAATACTTGTCGTGGTTTTCTTTCAGCTAAAGAACAGAATCAAGTTGAAAAATTATTTGAAAAAGTCGCTGCTCCAGCTGAAAAAGTTTTAGAAGTTGGAACAAATTTCGGAAGTAAGCATAATTGGCCGTTTTTGCACTCCATAGCGAACGTAGAAGAAACATTTGTTTAATGAATAGAAACTCTTTTGAAGTCGAATAAAAATATTATCTTTTTTTTTTTGCAGAAAGAGTTCTATTCGGAAGCAATAAGAGCCTCCTCCAATTGGGTCTCTAACCTAAGGAGTCTCCAAGCTACGTAAACTACGAATTCAACGATAGGTTTGTTAATACAGCTACAAATTGCATCAAAGCCACACACCAGCTACTATGTAATCGGACTGCTCAGATTTAGTCCTTAGTTGTACATTAAACATTTGTTGTCTTCAATGAACTTCACTAATAAAGCGACTGCAAATCTTTGCTTGTATTTTATTTATAAAAGCCCGTTACCATCTATAACTAGATGATTTATACAGCGACAGGAGGCAACTTTTACCTTCACTAACGGGACGCTGTAGTGCCCGGGACGAATTAAGACGGAGTAGGCTTGCCCAGCACCTATAGCATCCTCTCAGCTTAGTCAGCCTTGTTCACAGGAAAGACATGGTCAATACCTACGTGCGGAACTGACTAAGCCGCGGGTTTCCTCACGATGTTTTCCTTCCCTGTTTGATAGTAGGTACTGGCATAGCACATAAATTTTTCGCACAGAAAATCCATTGATACACGACCGGATTTCAACCCACCACCTCGGGATCGGAAGGCAGGGTCACTACCAACTAGACCACCAATGCTCTCTTGTATTTTATTTATACCTATGAATGCTAATACTAATCATGTCACTAGTGATTTTCGAACCAGTGTGGTGAAAGGATTTTAAGTTCAGTTCAAGGACTCCTATTGTGCACTTGATATGTACTTTTATCCAACTTCGAATAAGTAGAATAATGTGTTTTGGGTGTTTGTATGTTTTGCTAGCACTCTGCTGGACTGGGAATAAAGGAAAAAGTAATTCCTAAAGTATTATAAGGCTTTTTAGCTGATGTAGCTATAGATATACCTACCTAGATGATTACTTTTGATTCATTAACTTGCAGCCTCTTGCAGCAAATTCATTTTGGTCTCACCCATCAAACTCGATGGTCCCACCACCAGGTATATTTAAAGAAAGAACAAGATGTACCTAGACAAAAGTTTGTATTACGAAAATTAATTATTATTGAATTTTATGAAAACTGAGACTTTTTATTGTTTCTTTTGGGTAATAAATAACTATGAATGATTAGGTAATTTACATAATTTTATTTTACCACGCATTTTAAAGTTTAGATAGGTAGGTACTACTGAGCTAAAATTTAACTTACCGTGGGAACCGTGGGATGTAAATAAATTAATTCAGTTCGAGGTAGGTACTTACTTTAAGCCCTGTAGTATTTATCATTGCCACGGAAAACCATTCGTGCTGCTTCTTATTCTTAAATATGGGGTTCAAAGATTTAGTGCCCAAACACGTCCGGCAAACTGATTCGAAATCCATTTCTTGATGTAAACTAACTGGCAGAGGAAATAAAATTATTGAACCACAATCGATTACTCTCAATGATATAGAAATTAAATTACTTGTTTATAACAATAAAATCACAGAACATCAATCAACCGCGAATATTATATTACTCCGGGTAAGCACGAGAGAGTATTTATTTACGAAAATTATGACGCAAGCAAAACAAGTAAACACAAATAAACACTGACAGTGAAGTAAGTAAAATGAATGAGGTTGACAGTTTGTCCGAATTGACATTTATATTTATATTTTGGCAAAATTGTGGCAAACAAGCAGAGGCCAAAAAATAAAAGAAGAAAAAGTATATTTATATTTAATTTAATTAATTAGTACGGCACAACCAATTACACTTATTAAATAACATTTATTCATATCAAATTCATAATAAATGTCAGGTTTCAAATATTAAAGATTAAATAAAAAAATACATTGACAGTACACAATCGATTCCCCGTAAAACAAGATAAATTCTAGCTTTTCAGAAGAAATGCGAGGTTGATGAGAAGGACTAGCTTAGAGGAATAAGCATCACGAATTTTGTTCAACAAATGAGCAAAGTAATTTTTTGCTGCGAGTGTTAACCTCAGGTGCTAACTTTGAACACAGATAATTTAATAAATCACGAACTAGCGAAGCAGGTAGTCAAGAATGATTAAAAAAATAATGACAGCCGCCGGTGCACAGCTGGACATGATCCAAATCGGAAGGCGTCGGAAATACTGCATTGTACTAAATACCTATGTAATAACTCTACAACCGAACCATAATTTTATCATTCTATATTATACAACAATGTACTAATTGATAAATCGTTGTGTAAACGAGTAGGTAATGTAATGTGTAATTTCCTATTATAATCTTGTTAGAATATTTACCAACAAGAAGCCAACAAACATAATAATGTATGTAAATCACTTTTTGAAATCAGTCCTAAATTAACGAACTTTTTCAAGCCTTATCTAGAAGTTTTTAGTGTCGCGCAACATCTGGCACACAAGTCGATTTCTTTCGAAACCCCTCATTTTTCGCAAGACAAGAATAAAACTTCAAAATATAGTGTAAAATATATTTTATTTAGATTTAAAAATAGACACAGGAATACATCTAGGAAAATCTTGTTTGTAACTTTGAATGAATGAATGAACGAATGAAAATACTTTATTGTACACCTTACACTAGCATAAAAAATATTTAAATAAAACTAAATACGTTAAAAAAAAAGAGTACAATTGGCGGTCTTATCGCTTAAGAGAGTAACTTTGTGCGACCTTACGTAGGTAGGTAGGTACAGTTTGCGTCATGTAAAATGAACCCGCAGGTTGATTGCGCGTGGATACTATTGTTGTAAAGTGTTTGATTACCTATTGTTTTACCCCCGAATACTCAAACGCATCTCAGAGTTGAGCACGTCTCAAGTGACGAGTTTTTGACAGATTTTCATTAAAAACTCAAAAAAACTGTGACTTGAAAAGCGCTCAACTCGCAGTCGCATTTGAGTATTCGGGGATTAGTAATCTATTAATCTTTTTCGTAAACTAATTTACACTAGAATAAAACGATAGAGAAAACGTACGTGCGCAATTAATAACACACGCAATCATTTTCCAACGGATTCATTTTACACGACGCTACCTGTAGGTAGTAGGTACCTACTTACATAATTATTTAATTTAATTCACCATATAATTCAATGAACCATCAACATCATACACAACGAAGAGAAAGATACATTTTCATCTTTTGAAATTCTTTATTGAACACAGCCACAGCGTGCCCAAGACGCTGGCCGCATTGCCACGTTGAATGGCAATACTGATCCGTTGAGCCAAATAAGAACCAGCTCTTGGATCGCGCATCGTTTCGACCAGACGCCCTGAAAGAATTTTGAAAACGCGGTTGGCACCCGTGCCCCACGGACCTAGGGTCTCGACTCGACCCCAAAAGGCTCAAATATATAAGCCCCGTTGATCAATAAATAAGATTCAATAATTATAGTATCTTCGCCGTGTGTGACGCCCTTGCGTAACTTAGCTAATGTTTATCATTGCCTATATAATATTAACTAATTTATATAGGTAGGTCACGCCACGTGAGATGAACCTGCGGTAAAAGTTTAAACGAGGATACTGCAAAAAGGATACTTCTCTGCTGATCTGGAAGTAAAGAAAAAGCATAGAATGCGTCCAGCTACTTCTCTCCCCGAGCATGTCGTAAAAGTCGACTAAGGGATAGTATCCTCTCCGAAATGATGGACCATCTATATGGGCGATGGGCTGATCACCTGTCACCATCTTAGGACTTTAAATCAGAAGTACCTAAAACAGTAAACAAACGCCGCAGGTGATATCATTCCTAGCGTAAAGAATTTCTTTAGCCACATGCAACGCTAAAATGTAGCCAGTGCTCTTGGAACAATGCCAAATGATTTCTTGTTTAGTTGAATTTATTGTAGATAATGTAGGTATTTATTTTAAATAAATTCATTATTTAAATATTCTAAAAAATACACAACATGAAAGTAAATATCCACGTTCCAAATTTTCCTCAGGTTTATCTTACGTTGCCTATATACCTATAAGTTTACTGCAGTGCAAAATCTCAAATAAGTAGATATTATTTATTTTGTAAATTATATTGGTATTAACTTAATATAAAAGTATTATAAAAAATTAAGAGGAATATTCAATTGAAAGGATAATACTTGATTAAACTTAATCTAAATAGTAATTCGAAAAATAATACATTTTCGGTATAATTAAATGCTTATTTTTAAAATAGAGAATAAAATAAAATATTTCATTTAGAACTTAAAAATAGTAAATGACATAAAGATGTCGACCAGTTTTTAGCAATTATCGGGAGAAAATATCAATTTTTACAATACAGCTTTTGCCTTGTGAGGTCGGTATAAAAATATTTTTTTGTGACTACCATATAAAAGAATAATGCAAAAGCAAAGTAAATATTCCCACCACGTCGCTTTCCCAACACGTCGCTCCTCAACATTTGACGCTTCTTCAACTGTCTTTTCTATATTCTAAGCTTCAACTAAATGATCATTCTTAAAAAGTTCCAAGTCACTTTCTAGGTGTCGTTTTACTAGAACACTCGAGAGGCATACTGCAAAAGACCTGAATTAAGAATTAAGACCATAAGAAAGAAGTCTGATTGGTCCGATCATACTATTAATTTAATTACAACACATGCTTGTAAGTTTACATCCAAGCGCCATCTAGAAAGCCACAAGGAAGTACCACATAATAATATATTCATGAACAGTCATCATTCAATCTGATTACATACCTACTCAGTACCTAGATTTAGTTAACGTTCGAAAATTGCCAAAAACCGGTCAAGATATAACTTATATTAATACCGAATTAAAGTAGAATAAAAAACTATAGTTACCACATAATTATAATAGGTGTATAGAAAATAAAATTATTTTTATTGTTAAGAACATACATATTCGTCAAAAGAAAATAAGGGGCCACCTAGCAGCCATTATTTTATTGTTTTGTTCAGACACTTAATTGAAACAGTACTTGAATTACTGTAATTGATAAGACTTCTTATCAAACTTTACCATCAGAGAAATACCAAACCACCCCTTAAATCTGAACTAAGACTAATTACTTAACTTGACAAGTTTTCTTTACCTTTTCTGTCTGTAATGTAAAATTTATGGGCAAATTGTTGAAGATTCGTGCTAGATGAGAATAATTATTCCCACAACGCCGCTTTCCCAAAACGCCGCTCCTCATCTATCGATATTCTGTACGTCGCTCAACATCGCACCTTGCTCTAGACTAGTAGTCCCCAGCAGTGGGCATCCACCTTGTTTTCTTTTGATGAATATAATATAGATCAGGGATCCCCAAACTATTTTGGACAAGCGACCCCTTTTCCAAAATGAACTGTTACCTCAGACCCCCATGGCCTAGACCTACTTTTAAGATCAACCCCCTTATTCATAATGGTCCGCTAACTTAAAACAGCTGCGAGTTTTTCATCTTGTACGAACTTGAGACTTTACATTACTACAAAAATGCTATTTCCTACAAAAATATTAATTATTCTTAGTACACGTGACACAACATAAACAATACAGTACCTACCTATCTTGAAAGTTTTCAATAAGAACTTGTGTTAATTTAATAGGGGTCGATTTTTAGACCTCGTCGACCCCCAAAATCAGTTTTCGTTTATGTCGACCCCTAGGAAACCGATATCGACCACTTTGGGAATCCCTGATATTGATGATGTTTCGTCGATCTTTTACGTCGGCAGTTTTACGGAGTATCGAAAGATTTATAACAAAAAATGAGTATTTTCATACCAAACGAACCTCTGCAATTTGTTTAATTACAAATTTCAGTCAAATATTTTTAAACATCATAACATGAATAACAGGTTTTTTTATAGTCAGTAGTAACTCTGTAGCGACTGGAGTAAAAAATATGTATTCAAACCTTTTAAACCATCATGGTTATAGACAATATTAGCACTACAAAGGAATATTAAAAAGAAATTAATTAATTTACCACGATTCAAATTTCCATCCCGTTAGTGCCATAGAACAGCTATAATACCAATTACTTCGACAAATCTTTGAATTAATTAATCTGACATTATAAATAAATAATAAATAACACCCAACAGTCACATACATAGTCCTGACCCCACACTAGGATCCCCTGTGTCGTGGGTATCAGAAACTACGAGTACCATGCTACCACAACACCTAGATCCGGAAGAAATATTTACAGAACATGCAAACATTTCTTCCGCAGCGGGAATCGAACCCGCGCCTCTTGCGTCTCTGCCGAGCAATCGCCACGCCACCGAGGCCGTCAACATGTTATGTCAACAAAAAATGTAACCCAGTGTTAATTCAGGTTGAATTTTAAAAATTTTAGATTTTCAATTCTTGCAGTGTGCTGCTAAGTTTCAAAAAACAACGTGAATTTAACTAACTCCCTCCCAATCAATGCCGATCAATTTTACCTCACCCCGCCATTTTTGTTGTACGATTACGCAAGTTTTTTTAAGATATTTTTACTACCTGTCTGATCTGAATTACTAACGAGAAAAATAATTGAGCTGTCTCGTTTCACTCGTGCATTTTAAAATACGAGCTTAAACAACAATACTGGTATTTATTTCCAAAAAAAATAGCCAAGCGTGATTTCTTACCTGTATCTTCCACGCTTGTGTTCCACGCACGTTATTCGTGATAAGAACAGATGTAAATGCAACGTAGATTTAAGACGTGTCCAAATGATCACAGTGATTTTAAGGATTTTTTTTTAATTTGACTCTAGTCTATGTGGCAACATTATATTTTTGTCAAACGTAAGATTTATAAATATATCTAACTAATCAGATAACAAAATTACCCTTTCCCGCCGGCGCCGATCAGTCTTATCGTTGAACGAATAAACCTCACCCCGCCATTTTCAAAATACTTTCGTAGGTCAAGTTTTTTTATATTCTTTACTACAGTCGCTAGCGAAAATAATCTGGATAAATCTTATGTTAGTGTTGCGACACATCTGCTGAAAGTTCGGCTAAATAAGCTGGCAATGTTTTTGACCTCGTTGGCGTGGCGGGCGAGTGCTCGGCTGAGACGCAAGAGGTTTCGATTCCCGCTACGGGAGAAATATTTGCATGTTCTGCAAATATTTCTTCCGGGTCTGGGTGTTCTAATATCATGCATCATAATGTATGTATTAAAAAAAAAAGAAGTATATAAAGTATTCTATCAGCCATCTGGTTCCCATAGTATATTTGCTTAGTTTGGGCTAGATGGCGCTGTGTCAAATGTCCAAAAATATTTATTATTATTACTAGCTGCCGCCCGCAGCTTCGCTCGCGTGGTACGCGGATATAAAATAGCCTATATGTTAATCCAGTACATGTACTATGTATATTCCAAGTTTCATTAAAATCCGTTCAGCTGTTTAGGCGTGATTGAGGCACAAACATCCCAACATCCAAACATCGTCACAAACTTTCGCATTAGATGGCAGCACAAGTAAAATTAGTACGCGCTATCGTTGCGTTTTGAGCTTTACGCCGGTAATTTCAAGCAAACTAAGACTTTTCAGTTTTATAATATAAGTAAGATCACTTCATTTCGGCAGATGTGTCATGTCATAGCATTTAGCAGACTTCGTCCGTACTTTCAGCAGACGTGTCGGGACTCCACTGTCACTGGAGGTTTGAGACATGAGCGTGGGCAATGTCTAATTTAATTTTACGTAAAAAATCTAATTATGCTTATGACATTTTGATTGATCCTTTTCGTCGTAAGTACCTGTAAATAAAAAATAAAATTAATTACGCGAGGCAATGTTAAAATTCTTATAAAAATACATACATACACACACATTATCACGCCCGTATCCCTAAAGGGGTGGGCAGAGCCACAAGTAATCATAAGAAAACTTGCAGCCACTTCTGATCCAAGAGTTCCAAGATGGATTATGGTGAATCATGGTGACAGGTGATCAGCCCATCGCCCATATAGATGGTCCATCATGATGAGGATACTATCCTTTAGTCAACTTTTACATGCTCGGGGTGAGAAGCAGCTGGACGCATTCTATGTTCTTTCTTTACTCCCAGTCCAGCAGAAAAAAAGATACACTAATATAATAAATGCGAATGTGTGTGTATGAGACTCAAGAGTGTATTTTTGACTGCAGTGCCATAACGGGAGAGTGTCCAGCTGAGACACAAGAGGTGCGGGTACTATTCCTCCAAGCATGGGCCTGCCTCGCGAGACTGCCCGGTCAGTCAGTATGGGCCTTAAAAAGTTCAAAAACCATGACTCTGTCACAAAATGACAACAACCCAAAACCGGTTAAAATATTTACAGAACACGCCAAAATTCTTACAGCGGGAATTGAACCCTCTCTCGCGCCTTAGCCGACCACCACGCCACCGAGGTCATCGAATTAAACTTATCTAGCAGATAAGTACAAATTATTTACAGGAAGTATTTTATCTAAATATATTACTGATAACGCACACCTACTAATTATTTCCAATTTAATAATTAAATTAATGAACATATTTTTCCTGTTCTAGAAAAAATTACGCTATGATCCAACTCTTAAACGTAGGACATAACCCACGGCTTAGTCAGCTCCGCTAGTATTGACCATGTCATGACCACTACAGCGTCTCATTAATGTAGTAGGCAAAAGTTGCCTCCTGGTCTGATGCTGTATTAATCTAGTTAAATGGTAAAAGGCCATAGTATTTTTTTAAACCTTAGCCGAACAAGCCGACCAGTATCATACTAGCTGTTGCCTGCGACTTCGTACGCGTGTATTATTATTTTACATTATTTTGTTCTATAATAATCAATAGTTTACGCAGCGCACGCCAAAAACTATTTTGGGTTTTCTACCTTAAGTTTACAATATTGCAATTTTCTTACGGATCCCTAATTTTTTTGCAAATATATTATAGCCTATACTGGTCCCTGATAATGTAGCTTTCTATTGGTGAAAGAATTTTTGAAATCGGTCCAGTAGTTTCGGAGCCTATTCGTTACAAAAAAAAAACAAAAAAAATCTTTTCTCTTTACAATATTAGTATGAAGTATGATAGTATGAAGCAGGATTCTTTATGCAACCTCCAAATGTCAGGAACAATTAACACAGATGTTATAAGGTCGCGTGCACACAAACTATTGATCATTCGCCTCAAGGTAATCACGCCTCAGAAGAAGACCTCGGCAGATCTTATAAGTTTTTAAACTATGCACATCTGACAATAATTTTATAGCTTCTAAACGAGACTTCGCTCGAAAGGTTAGAATAACAAGTGTTTTTTTAAAAGAACAATAAACCCGACTGTGTAGAATTTAGAGAGCAATGGTGGTCTAGTGGGTAGTGACCCCGCCTTCCGATCCTAAGGTCGTAGGTTCTAATCCAGTCGTGTACCAATGAATTTTTCTGTGAGAAAAAATTATGTGCGCTATACCAGTACTCTCAAACGGTGAAGGAAAACATGGTTAGGAAACTCGCGGCTTAGTCAGCTCCGCACGTATTGGCCATGTCTTTCCTGTGGGCAAGGCCGACTATGCTGAGAGGATGGAATAGGTGCTGGGCAAGCCTACAGTCCAGCACATTTACTATGTATATTCCAAGTTTTATTCAAATCCGTTCAGCCGTGAAGGCGTGATTGAGGCACAAACATCCTCAAAAACTTTCACATTTATATTAAAGTAGGATAGGATTAAAAATACTATCTTGTGTTTCGTATAAATCTACTTTAATTCATTCCTAATTGATTGTATGCTTGTTATCAAACAATTTATGACATTTAAAAGTAGGTATTTACACTTTCGTATTTCAATTTTCATTTCCTGAATTAAATTTTACATTTCACAACCTACTCGTACCTTTTCTCAAACTACTCGTAATGAGTTTTTAGGTATTACAATAGGTAGAAATGTTTTTATTTTTAGGTTTTGTTAAAACTCGTCGTTATTTTGTTTAGTGTGTATATAAGTTTGTATTCAGTTTGTACGGGAGTGACGTAGTGACTGCGTGACTCTTCCTTAAATTAATAAAGATTAAAAATAAAAACAAAATGTTTCGGCTGAGACGCGAGATTTGCGGATTGATTCCCATAGAAATGTTTACATGAACTAGATACAAATATTCATTTCGACTTTGAGTGCTGTGGCGTTGTTAGTTTCTGATACCTACAATACTAGGAATCCTTATCTTAATCCTTATGAAGCGCACGTGGCGTAGCTTGCTTAGACGTTCTTGATTGATCGTTGAAGTTAAGCAACGTTGTGCGCGGTCACAATTGGGATGGGTGACCGCAAGCGGCATTACGAGCTCAGCGCTTCCGTGCTTCAGAGGGCACGTTAAATTGTCGGTCCCGGTTTTTAAGTCGTTAAGACATAACGGAGGCCTTTAGGCGGCCTAAAAACTGCGTCACAAGAGTTGGCTACTAGCTCATACGAACTTACTTAGTTACGGAACCCTTCGTGTGCGAATTCAATTCATACTTGACCTGCTTTATCATCCATTTATAGCCAAATCAAATTGTGAAAACAGTATGCGTTGAATAACTAAATATGTATTTATTCATGACGTCAGGCAGGCAGCCGGTCATAAAACACCTTAGCCAAAACTCTTACAGTATGATCCAAGGATCACGCTGTGCCGACCACATAGAGTGGGATAAGGGCAGGAAGATGATGATGATGTACATAATGCATTATGTAGGTAAATGCATTTTTACAGTTTTGCAAGTTGAAAATAAAATTTTATTATACCATTGTGCTCATGTGCTCATGTAATGAATGACGCAATTAAAGATTTATATACCTAAACATCTAACATCTTTATTGTATGCCTTTACAACATTGAGAGCACTGGTGGTCTAGTTGGTTACCTCGCCCTCCGATCCAAAGGTCGTGGGTTCAAATCCAGTCGTGTACCAATAAAATTCTTCTGTGCGAAAAATTTATGTGCGCTATACCAGTACCCTCAAACGGTGAAGGATAACATCGTGAGGAAACCCGCCACTTAGTCAGCTCCGCACGTATTGACCATGTCTTTCCTGTGGACAAGGCCGACTAAGCTGAGAGGATGGAATGAAACAGCGTCGCGTTTGTGGAAAAGGCCTTGCTTACAGCATTTACCATCTATATAGATCTATCCGATTTATACAGCGTCAGGAGGCAATTTCTGCGTACACAAACGGGATGCTGTATTTTTATTTTTCAACTAGCTGTTGCCCGCTACTTCGTATTGAATAGGATTTCCAGAATTTGAAATTTATATAAAAACACTACGGAGTGCAAAAAGTGCGGTCACCCATCCAAGTACTTTTTTTTATGAAGAATGAAGCATCGACACGAAAAGAAGAAGTTGATCAGTTAAAAATATACTTACAAAATTCTAAGGCATTGTCTGGCTACCCTGTGCCCGGATACTGCCAGTCCTGGCCAGCCTCTTCCCAATCGTCTGAACGTGGAACCCGATCCTCTGCAACGCCTCATGATCGAGGATCTTCCTCCCATCGAAGAGGTAAGCCGGTTTCATCATGACTTGGTAAATTTTCTTAAAATCCAATTCTTTAAATTCGTCCCATTCCGTGCAAAGTACAATAGCATGAGCTCCTGAGACGGCAGAGTATGCTGTATCGTGGATTTCAACACACTTCTTAATATCTTCATGTTCCGACTTCACATATGTACCAGTTAACTCATAGTATATTTGCTCTGGCTCTACTTTTGGGTCATAGATGTGCAACTTAGCTCCTTCATCAAGCAATGTTTTAGACACATGTATAGCGGGTGATTCCCTGGTGTCCCCCGTATTCTTCTTAAAAGAAAAGCCCAGTATAGCAATGTTCTTGTCTGTGACAGTATTGAATAAGGCCTCAATTACTTTACGGGTGAATCGGGTCTTTTGGAACTCATTTAAACTGAGCACCTGCTGCCAGTATGCAGCTACTTCTGGTAAATGAAGACACTCGCATAAATAGATGAGGTTTAAGATGTCTTTTTGGAAGCAGCTGCCGCCGAACCCGATTGATGCTTCGAGGAATTTTGGGCCGATACGGGTGTCTCTGCCGACTGCTCTGGCAACCTCGGCTACATCAGCACCTGTGGCCTCACAGACTGCGGACAAAGAGTTAATACTTGATATTCTCTGAGCGAGGAATGCATTTGCTGCAAGTTTTGAGAGTTCTGAGCTCCAAGTATTGGTAGTGAGAATATTTTTAGCAGGTATCCAATGCTCATACACCCAGCACAGCTCCTGGATCGCCCTCTGACCTTCCTGGGTCTCCTCCCCACCGATTAGTACCCTGTCAGCCTCGACCAGATCCACTATAGCAGTACCTTCAGCTAAGAACTCAGGGTTTGAAAGAATCTGGTACTCAACTCCAGGTTTTGTGTTTGCTCGGAGGATTTTCATGATGATCTCTGCCGCTTTGACTGGGACCGTGCTTTTTTCAACAACGATCTTGTTGCTGGTAGCTATGTCTGCTATCATTCTTGCAGCACTTTCTACATACTTCAGATCAGCAGCCCTTCCTTTGCCGTTTCCCACGATTTTAGTCGGTGTGTTCACGGATATAAAGATCAGATCCGCTTCCTGGATACCTTTAATGATGTCTGTGGAAAAGAATAGGTTCCTCCCCCGACATTGTTTCACAACATCGTCCAACCCTGGCTCGTAGATAGGAAGTTTTTCAGAGTTCCATTGTTTAATTCGGTCCTCGCTCTTATCACACACAGTGACGATGATATCCGGGCATTTTAGCGCTATTACGGAACACGTAGGCCCTCCGACATAACCAGCTCCCAAACAACAGATTTTTTCGATGACCATTTTTACTTCCTTTGCTTGCGTGTTCACTCGCGGAATGCGAAATACCTTGTACAGTTAACGCCGCGGCGAGATTTAAATACCGTTTAATTATCTATTATGTATTTTATCACTCTTGTCTTATTCTTTATGATAGTGATCGCTGTATTTTTAAAACTTTTTTTATGTCGCGGGCCGTTTGATGATAGAACCACAGAACAAAAGACGAGACGGGCACGCGGGCGGCGCGGTACCTGTATCAGTTGGCTGCAAGTTCTTCTAATTTGATTGCAATGTAAACGAACGCGAAAGGCAATACAATCACCTCGCGCGAATCTCGCTCGACCGGACGACGAGACGATGTCATTGACATCTAATGTTGCCAGCAGTCAACCTGGAAAAGTTCCGAACTCAACCATAATATTATAGTCCAACGGGATTTAAAAGTCCGTTTCGTAACTACATACATACATATTATCACGCCCGTATCCCTAACAGGGTGGGCAGAACCACAAGTAATCTTAAGAAAACTTGCAGTCACTTCTGATCCAAGACTCCCAAGATAGATATGGTGAACCATGGTGACAGGTGATCAGCCCATCGTAATTCGTAACTATTGTTTGTATCATAGGTAATAACTGGGATAAGACGGATAGCCTTTTTATAATAGGTAAATATTTATTAATACAAACACAAATATTTTAATTCCTACAAACCTATGACTAAAAAAATAGTCATACACTTCGTCCTGCGTTAGTTTTCAGTTTTCATTCACTATGTTATAGAAAGTAAGTTCTTCCTCAAATGTGTAACTTATAATCTACCTAAACAATTTTTTACACAATAGGTAGGTATAGGTAAAACTTATCAATACAGAATACTTCTTCTGATATTAATAAAGTAAAACTAAGTTACAACATTTATGAGACTTTATCAGTTTTCAGTTCTATACTATAACATGTTTTAACAGACTTCAAAAAAGTATAGTCTATATACCACTTTTGAGGATACTTTCGCTACCTACTCTATCGTATCCCGAGATAGTCAGAAATCATTTAACAAAATAGAAATAAATGTATTGCGGAGAGATAGCAAAATAAATAAACTTTTAAGTCGTATGTAATACGACGTCATAATCATCAATTTATCTTAAAAACTGGCAACTTTAAAACTCTGCCCACCTCATTTTATTCATTTCATCCGTTGATACGGGCGTGATAATAATATGGTAAGTAGGTAGGTACCTATGTATGACTATAAAAATAAAGATATTTAATTTATTTTTCCTTCTATGTATTAGGAGTGGATTTTATCTGATTTCAAATTGGCAAAGTAAGAATTTTATTCTATGAAGTTCTAGCAAAATGCAAATGCGTACACCGGAACTTGGAGTTCTTTTCCCAAACTTCCATTATTGCATTTATTCCGGCAACATTATTACGAGTAAAGAAAGACGAACTTGATTTGCTATGAGTAGTGTATTTGAAGTCGAAGTTTTGTTGTTTTTGACGTTGACATTGACATTTACTTTAGTATGAACTTTAGTTGTTATGATGCAACTTCCCTTCCATCCATCATGCAAGATAAGACTAGAAAAACATTGTTCTGAGAGAAAAACGCAGGCAGGTAGTGTTTACTTTACTTGCTTGCTCAGTGGAATAACTCTTATCAAGCGAAATGGTTTTCCTTCAAAACTTTAGATAAATAGTCGTAAAATGCAGATTTGTCGGACCTGCCTTGAAAGAAAGGATCTTATCCCTCTATTTGGTGAACGCAGCCCTGTAAAATTTGATTCTTTTGAGCTGTTTAAGGCCACTGGAACACAGGTACGACTGAGTTTACTTTCCACTTCGACTTTCCTGCTTTCTTTCTGCTTCGACCTTTTGTATTGTCTATGCGTGGACGTCCAATATACAATCCAGGACGACCAGCGCGTTGGGTCGACTAAGTTGAAAAAGTCGACAAATCCTGGATAAGAGACAAAACAGAGATATCAAATCAAATCGAATATTTTTTTATTAGGAATAAAGTTTACAAAGGTTTTATTAACTAATTGTAAACGATGATCCAAATTCGAATATTAACAAAAATTTGAAAAAAGTAGACTGGGAAAATCAGCCTCGGTATCACCCAGCGGGTGATACCAGGCTGAAATGATGATGACAAATATATGTTTTACATAAAAATCTGTTACATAAATTTGGTGAAGTACATAATTTTTAAATAGTGGCTATTTACTCACAAAATAAGTAATATTTTTATCGGCAATCTCAGAGGATCTCAATCTCTGAGAGGATGGAATAGGTGCTGGGTAAGCCTACTCCATCTTAATTCATCCCAGTCACTACAGCGTCCCGTTTGTGAAGGTGAAAGTTGCCTCCTGACGCTGTATAAATCATCTACTATAGATGGTAAAAGGCCTTAGTTTTAGTAAGCAATATTTATGTACTATGGGAACCAGTTAGCTGATAGAACACTTAATCATGTGCGGCTCGAAAGGGGGGGTTCAGAAAAAACACAAAATAACTCAAGGGGGGGAGGCTATGTTCCAGTATACCTCTACAATCACATTGGCGGCCTCGGTGGCGTGGCGGGCGATTGCTCGGCAGAGACGCAAGAGGCGCGGGTTCGATTTCGAAATGTTTGCATGTTCTGTTAATATTTCTTCCGGGTTTGGGTGTTGTGGTACTATGGTACTCTTAGTTTCTGATACCCCCGACACAGGGAATCCTAGTGTGGGGTCAGGACACTATGTATGTGACTGTTGGGTGTTATTTATTATTATTATTATCTATCCCCATTCAAAACATAATTAAATTACATTGTTTCAGATAAAAGAAAATGATGGTTTGCCACAAGTAGCATGCAAACAATGCATTAAGTTGATAAAAACGATTACACATTTTAAAGAAATATGTGACAAAACAAACAATATATTTCAAATGATGAAAAACAAAATAGAAAATTACACGGATCACAGAAGTAATTGCAATCAAATACAAGACCCATTTTATGATTTAAACTATTTGAATCAAAGCACAAATTCTGTAAATATCCAGAATTATTTAAATCCAAAATCTTATTCTTTAAATATCCAGAATTGTAACACTAAAATAGAAATTAAGAACGAACCTATTTTAAATGTGGAGCGGTTAATAGAAACATCTAGAAGTAATAAAAAAGGAACGAGATTCAAGAAAAAACCTCCGGCTGTTATGAAACTGGACACAGATAATCAAATTAGTGAAAATATAATAACTTTAGAAGATCTGGAAGCATCAGATTCAGAAAATGAAATTGACAAAATGTATTATGATTTGGACAAATTGTATGATAATGATATAACAAATGATAGTTTGAAAAGGTGAGTATTGTGTTCTCCACCTACTAATCTACCCAGCAGATATGGTGTGATTGTGGCCCAAACTGTTACATTTATAATATACTAGCTGTTGCCCGCGACTTCGTACGCGTGTAGTACATAATTTTGTTCTATGATCAATAGTTTTCGCAGCGCACGCCAAAAACTATTTTGGGTTTTCTACCTTGGGTTACAATATTGCAATTTTCTTACGGACCCCTAATTTTTTTAAAAATTTATTTTAGCCTATACTGGTCCCTGATAATGTAGCTTTCTATAATATTATTATATATAATATATATAATAGCTCTTTATAATATTAGTATAGACAATTATCAGGCTCGTATTGGCCAGAGCCACAAGTAATCATAAGGAAACTTGTCACTCCTGATTCAAGCTAGAAAGCCGTTTGGAAGCTACCTTCCAAACGGCTTTCTAGCTTCAGTAGCTTGGCCTAAGGGTTGATTGCAGAAAAATGCCAGTGTGGTGAAGGGATTTATAGTCCTCCTTTCGTGCGCTTGACACTTATTTGTAAATTTTTAGGTTCTACGACGTGCCAGTTTCCTCACGATGTTTTCCTTCACCATATGAGAGTTTTCAAACAGAAAAATCCATTGGTTCATGACCGGATTTAAACCAACAACCTTTGGTTCTGAAGGCACGACCAATAGATAACAAGTGCTCTCAAATATATAATTTCAGATACACTGGCATTGAAAATACATCCCAGAACACTACATTTGTGAAACTACTGCATGTTGATACCAGAAAGGTAAAGTATGTACATAAATAAATAAATGAATATTTGTGAACATTTCACACAGCGCCATCTAGCCCCAAACTAAGCAAGCTTGTACTATGGGAACCAAATGGCTGATAGAATATGTTCTGCAAATATTTCTTCCAGGTCTGGGTGTTGTAGTATTATATATATTTCAAAAAAAGTATATAAGTATTTTATCAGCCATCGGGTGCCATAGTACAAGCTTTGCTTAATTTGGGGCTAGATGGCGCTGTGTGAAATGTCCACAAATATTTTTTATTTACTAGCTTTCCCCCGCGGCTTTGCTCGCTTGATATCCACACAAAAAGTAGCCTATATGTTATTCCAGCACATGCTATGGATATTCCAAGTTTCATTCAAATCCGTTTAGTCGTTACGGCGTGATTGAGGCACAAACATACATCCTCACATCCTCACAAACTTTTACATTTATAATATTAGTAAGATACCAAAAATCATCATCATCATCTTCCTGCCCTTATCCCACCCTATGTGGGGTCGCTCTATGTGTAAAAGTTTTGGCTAAGGTGTTTTATGACCGGCCGCCTGCCTGACGTCAGCCCTCCTTGGGAATACTTGCTTATTGTATCTCATCATGTTGGAGGATACTATCCCTTAGTCGACTTTTACGACATGCTGAGAGAGAAGCAGCTGGACGCATTCTATGTTTATTCTTTACTCCCAGTCCAGCGGAGAAGTTAAGTAAGATACCAAAAATAATAAAACATTTGTATTTTATAGCCTAACCTACAGAACCAGGAAAGGAAACGCGCTCTCCTGTCGTTGGGGGTGCTGCAACCGACAGGGAAAGTGGAATGCAAACTGTGCCACTCAGAACTTGTCAAATCTTCATTCCTGGACCATGCTAAGAGGCATTTTCCACCTGAATTCTCTTGCGAGGTAATACATACGTATTGTCAATTTGTCACACCCATTGAAGCGCTCGTGGCGTAGCTTGCTTAGACGTTCTTGATTGATCGTTGAAGTTAAGCAACATGCGCGGTCATAATTGGGGTGGGTGACTGAAAGTGGCATTACGAGCTGAGCGCTTCCATGCTTCGGAGGGCACGTTAAATTATCGGTCCCGGCTTTTAAGTCGTTAAGCCTTTAGGCGGCCTAAAAACTTAGTCTCAAGAGTTGGCCACTAGCTCATACGAACTTATTTACTTACTTATCACAGTCACAGCCATATCCCTGGGGGTGGGCAGAGTCACAAGTAATCATAAGAAAATGTGCAGCCACTGTTGATTTCAAAGTCCCAAGATGGATATGGTGAATCATGGTGACAGGTGATCAGCCCATCGCCCATATAGGTGGTCCATCATGTTGGAGGATACTATCCCTTAGTCGACTTTTACGACATGCTCGGGGAGAGAAGCAGCTGGACGCATTCTATGTTTGTTCCTTACTCCCAGTCCAGCAGATAATTATTATAGTATTGATAGTTCTATTTGATGTTTCATTCAGTTCTGCGAAATGCGATTTCATGGGCGAGCGCATATGCGGTATCATCAGGAAAGAAGACACGGGCGGCGCAAGCGGCTGGCATGCCGCGAGTGCGGGTTCAGAGCCGCCGAGAGCGACACCATGCGGGTCAGTCACGATACACGCCTCAGAGGGGCAATTTGACACCACATTTTTAGGGTTCCGTACCAGAAGGATACCACGGGACCCTATATACTAAGCCTCCGCTGTCCGTCCGTCTGTCAGCGGGCTGTATCTCATGAACCGTAATAGGTAAAGTTGAAATTTTCAGTGTGTATTTTTATTGCCGCTGTAACAACAAATAATAAAAAGGGGCCCCATACAAAAATGTCATTTAATTAATTTAATAATGTAAGCGCAAAAAATGTCTTTATTTACGACATCACATTAGATAAAATTATCAGTGTTTCTCTACTATATTATGCAAGTATTATAAATATAAACCTTCTTGAATCACTCTATCTATTAAAAAAAAACCGCATCAAAATCCGTTTCGTAGTTTTAAAGATCTGAGCATACATAGGGACAGACAGCGGGAAGCGACTTTGTTTTATACTATGTAGTGATTTTATTTATTGCAGAGGCTCATTGTCGTCCGTCATAGAGTCGTGTGACGGCCTCGGTGGCGTGGCGGGCGATTGCTCGGCAGAGACGCAAGAGGCGCGGGTTCGATTCCCGCTGCAGAACATGCAAACATTTCTTCCGGGTCTGGGTGTTGTGGTAGCATGGTACTCGTAGTTTCTGATACCCGCGACACAGGGAATCCTAGTGTGGGGTCAGAACTATGTGACTGTTGGGTGTTATTTATTATTATTAAAGATCTAAGCATACATAGGGACAGACAGCGGGACGCGACTTTGTTTTATACCATGTAGTAAGAAGTATTGTTATGTAGAATCACATAAGGCTGGAGCACACCGGCGAGCGCCCTTACACGTGCGACGAGTGCGGCGCTGACTTCCGCATGCGGCGCGGCATCGTGCAGCACATGCGCAAGCACTTCGCCAGGAAAGACAAACAGGTACTCCATGAACGATCCGTACGAGAATGGTGCCCACGGGACTTCTGTCAGCGGGGGGTAGTTCCCACATGAATACCTTTTAGCATCTATAGTAGATGATTTATACAGCGTCAGGAGTCAATTTTTACCTTCACAAACGGGACGCTGTAGTGCCCGGGACGAATTAAGATGGAGTAGGCTTGCCCAGCGCCTATTCCATCCTCTCAGCTTAGTCGGCCTTGTCCATAGGTAAGACATGGTCAATACGTGCGGAGCTGACTAAGCCGCGGGTTTCCTCACGATGTTTTCCTTCACCGTTTGAGAGTACTAGTATAGTGCACATAAATTTTTCGCACAGAAAAATCCATTGGTACGCGTATTCGTACGCGTGTAGTACATTATTTTGTTCTATGATCAATAGTTTTCGCAGCGCACACCAAAAACTATTTTGGGTTTTCTACCTTGGGTTACAATATTGCAATTTCCTTACGGATCCCTAATTTTTGGAAAATATATTATAGCCTATACTGGTCCCTAGCCTATTCGTTACAAACAAACAAAAAAAATATTTCCTCTTTCAAATATAAGTATGATATTGGGTTTTAAATTTATAAACGCTGTAAAAAAAACTTAGACCTGAAGATAATAAAATGTCATTGTCATTGTTAAACATGTGTCATTTTGTTCGATGACGTCATGTTTCATGGAACAAATGGGAACTACCCTGTCCGTTTGTCAGCGGGTTGTATCTAATAAACCGTAATAGATAAGAGTTGAAATATTCAAAGTATGTATTTCTATTGCAGCTGTAATCACAAATAAAAATAAAAGTTATTGACCTATGGTCAGAACAGTTCGACGAATACTGTTCTATCTAGTCGTGTCACTAGTTATATCGAACCAGCGTGGTGAAAGGATTTCAAATGCGCCTCAAACTTCAAAGTTTTCTGACTTTAAGGTTTTAACCCCCGAATACTCAAACGCATCTCAGAGTTGAACACGTCTCAAGTGACGAGTTTTTGACAGATTTCCATCAAAAACTGTCAAAACAACCGTGACTTGAGACGTGCTCAACTCTGAGTCGCGTTTGAGTATTCGGGGGTAAGACATGCCGGTTTCTCACGATGTTTACCTCCGATGTGTACTGGGATAGCGCACAGAATTTTTTTCGCACAGAAAAATCCGTTTGTACAACGGGTTTGAACCCACCACCTTAGGATGGGAAGGCGGGGTCACTACCAACTAGACCACCAGTGCTTTCGTATTATAATTGTGTATTGTTTCAGTGTGATCGCTGTCCAAAGATGTTCAAGAGTCTACAACACCTGTGGCTTCATAAGAATAAAGTGCATTTGATGACGTACACTTATTCTTGCTACCTATGTTCAGAGGCGTAAGTATATTCAAAGGTATCGACTGAAAACCAGCGCTACTTTGCTAGTTTTATGCTAGCTTAGTAGCATTACGCTGAGTCGATACCTTCTTGGCCGGCCTACACCACACAGAGCGGGATCAATGGGCACCTAGGTTTTCGTAATAGGTAGTGCACCAGATTCATAGTTTTCCTCGTATTTCTCAGTATATATTTTTTCTCAGTAAACGTAGTGTAGGGCGTCCTGTAGCTAGGTGGGGCGATGATATCCGTAAGTCAGCGGGCAGGGATTGAAAGAAAGAAAGAAAGAAAGAAACTATTTATTGGAGGATTGGAGGAAGAGAGCTGAAGATCGAGCTCAGTGGCGTGCCATGGGAGAGGCCTATGTCCAGCAGTGGACTGATGTAGGCTGATGATGATGATCTCAGTATTTTTGTCAAATATTCCTTGTTTGTTTTCTTTTACTTTTAATTTATTACCTTTTACTCTCCTGTTCTGTGTTGTTTGTGTCTGTCAAATAAAATAATTTCTTTCTTTCTTTTTCTTTCTATATTTCTCGGTGGCGTGGCGGGCGAGTGCTCGGCTGAGACGCAAGAGGCGCGGGTTCGATTCCCGCTACTGGAGAAAAGTTTGAATGTTCTGCAAATATTTCTTCCGGGTCCGGGTATTGTATTATGTATGTTCGTATGAGCTAGTGGCCAACTCTAGTGACGGATTTTTTAGGCCGCCTAAAGGCCTCCGTCATGGCTTAACGACTTAAAAGCCGGGACCGACTGTTTAACGTGCCCTCCGAAGCACGGAAGCGCTCAGCTCGTAATGCCACTGAGGCCGTCATGATAATGTAACTTTAATATTTCAGGTACAGAGGAAGGTTAGCTGTTAAGAGACACATACAGAAAGCTCACGGGATCCCCTTCGACCAACAAATGAAAATTAAACCTGTCAAAATAAAAAAATGAAATGTACCATGCCTTTTTAATGTCCACTAGCTTCAACAATATATTACTTTACATTTATTAAAAAGCACTGGTGGTCTAGTTGGTAGTGACCCCGCCTTAGGGTCGTGGGTTCAAATCCGATCGGAATTGATTTCATCCAAATGGATTTTCCGTGCGAAAAATTTATGTGCGCTATACCAGTACTCTCAAACGGTGAAGGAAAACATCGTGAGGAAACCCGAAGCTTAGTCAGCTCCGCACGTATTGACCAAGTCTTTCCTGCGGTCAAGGCCGACTAAGCTGAGAGGATGGAATAGGTGCTGGGCAAGCCTACTCCATCTTAATTCGTCCCGGGCACTACAGCGTCCCGTTTGTGAAGGTAAAAGTTGCCTCCTGACGCTGTATAAATCATCTACTATAAATGGTAAAAGGTCTTAGTTTACATTTATTATCCAAAATGATGGGCCACCGTACAGGCGATGGGCTGATCCCCTATCACCATGGTTCACCATATTATCCATATTAGGATTTTAAATCAAGCAGGTCTTATGTTTATTTGTGGCTCTGCTCACTCCATTGGGGATACAGGCGTGATAATACGTATGTATATAAAAGATGAGTAAATCATCTAGATGATAGGGGAATGTTTGTAATAAATAAATACGTGGACATTTCACACAGCGCCATCTAGCCCCAAACTAAGCAAAATCATTCGTACCCATAAATGGGGTTATTCCCGTTGTGTCACACCCTTTCGGTCACACTGACTCAACGGTAAAAAAAAACTCTTGAGTAACACTAACTCAACCGGACTATTTTTTCCGGTTAATGTTTCTTGTTTGGGGCTGCAAAAATCGGCGGCACTAAGCTCCTAAATCGGGCCTTCTATTTTATATTCTAAAATAACAATTAAAATCTACCTATTACGGTTTATGAGATACAGCCCGCTGACAGACGGACGGTAAGCGGAAACTTAGTAATAGGGTCCCATTGGCACCCTCCGGGGACCTACGGAACCCTAATAATAACTACGCAATTATTAGAATATTTTATTTCATTCTATTTATCAAATACATTTCCCAATAACTTTACAAGGTAGGATTACTATTACTAATACGCATTAAGAAAAAAATTACAGTGCACCTCAAAATGACTCCTTTCGTACTAGTTCGTTTAGAATCCTTGATATTACTGCAATCAAATCTAAGGCCCGTACACAAGAACAGCAATGTAAATCATTACTAAGAAGAAAGTAAAGATTCTTTGATGAAATCTATCTATAATAATAAATATTAGTGGACATTTTACACAGCGCCATCTAGCCCCAAACTAAGCAAAGCTTGTACTATGGGAACCAGATGGCTGATAGAATACTTTATACATACTTATAATACTACAACAAAATATTTGTAGAATATACAAACATTTCTCCCGCAGCGGATTCCGCAACTTCACAGAATTATTTCTTTAATTCATTCCAAAGATCGGCAATTGGGTGCTATTAGACGTTGCCACTAACATGGATATGATATTAAGGAATTAAAAATTCCGTAATATCGTAAGAAAAGTTTTGAAAAACGTTTAGAATTTGTATTAGTTTTAGAAACATTATTATTGGGAGATGGGCTGATCACCTGTCACCATTGTTCACCATGATTTCCATCTTAGGATTTTAAATCAGAAGTGGCTGCAAGTTTTCTTATGTTTACTTGTGGCTCTGCCTACCCCATTAGGGATATGGGCGTGATAATATGTATGTATTATTATTAACAAATCTATTACTAAATACCACATTAAGCATTGAAGATTTTTTTTAGTCGTATCCATTCTTTATATAATACTCGTTATTCAGACATTCATCCATATTCGATATTCCAGTGATATTATGTAATTCCGAGACACGAAATTTTTTTGATCGTATCCATACTTTTGATGACATATTTTATAAATAGCACCCAAAAGTCCGATCTCTGCTTATTAGCGACACTATCGATAATAGGAGTTTATTTTCAAAAATCAACGGGTTCGATTCCTGGCTAGGAATATTTATTATTCAAAAATTCAATGATGCAGTTTTAGTTTTCATCAAAATTGGGCCAGAGACTCCTTTAGAGTACTTTTCGCTATTCCTCATACTTTCGGATTGGTCCATGCGCGCCCACTTGGAAAATTCGTTAAAAGATAAATAATTCCGTCTAAAATTCCAAATGAAGAAGTTTTTGGTATTACATCAAAACCCCCTGATATCGGAAATCGATCCTAAGGTGGGTTCGAATCCAGTCGTGCACCGGGTTTTTCTGTTAGAAAAATGTATGTGCGCCATACCAGTACTCTCAAACGGTGAAGGAAAATCATCGTGAGGAAACCTGCATGTCGTAGAACAGCAGAAAGTACATGTGCAAAGCCTTTGAGGCGCACTTCGGATCCTTTCACCACACTGGTCCGAAAGAACTAGTGACACGACTAGACAAGATCGTTAGATCTCTTGGATGTTTCAGTAAAACGCCATCTTTTTTAAAGATACATACAACTAGACTGAGCTAAAAAAGGACCATCAAAATTTTCTTAAAACTCCGTGATTCGAGAGGGAGGCAGGCCTAGGGCTCCGTCGAGCCGAGCACTGCGCCGCTGTACGCGAGGTCCCAGTAGTGTTCCACGTTGTGCTTTGAAAAATGTTCTCTGGCCATTTTCTCAGTCGGCATTACCTGTGAAGGAAACAATTCATCATCATCATCTTGCCCTTATCCTACTCTATGTGGGGTCGGCACAACATGACCCTTGGATCATGCTGTAAGGGTTTTGGCTAAGATGTTTTATGACCGGCCGCCTGCCTGACGTCAACCCTCTTTGGGAATACTTGCTTATTGTATCTCATCATGTTGGAGGATACTATCCCTTAGTCGACTTTTACGACATGCTCGGGGAGAGAAGCAGCTGGACGCATTCTATGTTTTTTCTTTACTACCAGTCCAGCAGAGAAGTAGAAGGAAACAATGTAAATTATGATAAAGTATGTAAGTTCGTATGAGCTAGTGGCCAACTCTTGTGACGGAGTTTTTAGGCCGCCTAAAGGCCTCCGTCATGGCTTAACGACTTAAAAGCCGGGACCGACTGTTTAACGTGCCCTCCGAAGCACGGAAGCGCTCAGCTCGTAATGCCACTCGCGACCCATCCCAATTGTGACCGCGCACAACGTTGCTTAACTTCGACGATCAATCAAGAACGTCTAAGCAAGCTACGCCACGAGCGCTAAAATTATGATAGTAAGAGTTCAGCTGCTTCTCTCCCCGAGCATGTCGTATTCGACTAAGGGATAGTCTCCTACATGATGGACCATCTATATGTGCGATGGGCTGATCACCTGTCACCATGGTTCACCTGGGACAATTGGATCAGGAGTGGCTGCAAGTTTCCTTGAGATTACTTGTGGCTCTACCCACCCCATTAGGGATAGAGGTGTGATAATATGTATGTGAGTACTGGTGGTCTAGTTGGTAGTGACCCCGCCTTCCGATCCTAAGGTCGTGGGTTCAAACCCGGTCGTGTACCAATGGATTTTTCTGTACGAAAAATTTATGTGCGCTTTCCCAGTACTCTCAAACGGTAAAGGAAAACATCGCGAGGAAACCCGCGGCCTAGTCAGCCCCGCACGTATTGACCATGTCTTTCCTGTGGACAAGGCCGACTAAGCTGAGAGGATGGAATAGGTGCTGGGCAAGCCTACTCCATCTTAATTCGTGCCGGGCACTAAAGCGTCCCGTTTGTGAAGGTAGAAGTTGCTTCCTGATGCTGTATAAACTCAGACCAAATAAAAAGAGAAGACGCCGCGGCGCGAACAACAAAAGTGAAGCCACACAAAACCGTGCTCCTGCAAGTAAACATACACGCTCACGCACACACCTACACTAAAACCATGCTTACGTCGCGAGTCTTAAAAATAGAATTATGCCTTCCTGTGTAGTGAAAACTTGTAAAAACAGCAGCAAATCACATAAAAAGCCTCACGGAATCACTTTTCACTTGTAAGTACTTCAAATAGCATCGTTTCTTAATTATTATACTATGAATTTAGGTAACTTGGAACACAAAACCTTAAAACCGACACACACAGATAAAAAGGTGGCTTCACTTTTGTTGTTCGCAGCGCGGGGTCTTTTCTTTTTATTTGGTCTGAGTGTATAAATTACCTACTATAGATGGTGGAAGGCCTTAGTATTATACCTTGAACTTGATGTCTCCGAAGGCTCTGTGAGGAACGACGCCCTCCCACACCAGCGTGCAACTGTTGGGCACGTCGTTGCCATCATTGTCTTTGACCGTGTCCTCCTCCCACTTGATCCGATGCAACATTAGCCTGTAGCAGAGACATATTTATTTATTTTCGGAAAACCAACAGCTATAATAAATGTCGTTAAAATCTATGATAGAAACAGAGAGCCAATTACAGGTTTTCACTGATAGTAATAGAATAGTTATTCAATGTGAACACTAATTTAACAAACTTTTCTATCATTATGCTAAACAGTAAGTAAGTTAAACTTAAGGGGTAAAAAAATTTTATGCTAAGCATCGTCATGCCTTGGGAATACTAAAAAAAATCTTTCCTCTTTATAATATAAGTAAGTAAGTAACACCCAACAGTCACATACATAGTCCTGAGCCCACACTAGGACTCCCTGTGTCGTGGGTATCAGAAACTACGAGTACCATGCTACCACAACACCCAGACCCGGAGGAAATATTTACAGAACATGCAAACATTTCTTCCGCAGCGGGAATCGAACCCGCGCCTCTTGCGTCTCTGCCAAGTAATCGCCCGCCACGCCACCGAGGTCGTTGTATATATTAGTAATAAGTATTGTATCAGCCATCTGGTGCCCATAGTACAAGCCTTGCTCAGCTTGGGGCTAGATGGTGTTGAGTGAAATGTCCGCAAATATTTATCTCTACTCATGACGCCTCCACATAACACCAATTTCTACACCGACTCCTTCACTATCAATGCAATTCGTCTGTGGAACTCTCTCCCTGTGGAAATACGCAAAGCCTCATCCATGGGAATTTTTAAGTCTAAATTAAATGAATATTATCTTGCTCTGCAAAGCAATCAACCAAATTGAGCACCTGTAGGTTTATGTAGTTTTTGTTATGTAGTATATATATAGGTAGGTATATTTATGTAGTTAGTTTTTTTTATATGTATATGTAATATTTTATTAGTTACTCTATTTTTAGTCTCTAAAGCACTACCTCTGTTTGTTCTCCAAATTTCACAAAGGTTAGCTGGTAGAAAATGCTAATTAGCATTAGGTTCGCCTATGTACATAATAATAATATTATTATGTACATAGGCGAACCTAATGCTGCGTCACTGGAAAGGCAAAATTACGTAAGCGCCAAAATGGCGCCAAATAGGCAAATTGAGTTATTATCCTAAAATAGCAGTCCAAATACAATAATATGAATTACTGGACATAGAAAATGAAAAAAGAATGAAATCTTACGTTGACGTCATCAAAATTCGATAATTAGGTAGAAAGTTATGATTAAAAAACGAAAAAAATGAACCTTAGACGGCTTTTTCTCAATTGGCGCTTACGTAATTTTGCCTTTCCAGTGACGATATGTATATGAAATATTTTATTATTTACTCTATTTTTAGTCTCTAAAGCACTACCTCTGTTTGTTCTCCAAATTTCACAAAGGTTAGCTGGAAGAAAATGCTAATTAGCAAGAAGTTCGCCTATGTACATATTATTTCTTGTGCAATAAAGAATTTTCTATCTATCTATCTATCTATCTATCTATTTATTCTCTAGGAGGGCAGTGTTGTTTACCGTTTGTACTTGGCGCTCTGCTTAGGGCCGCCCTCCACCACAAGCACGCAGCAGCCGCGGTGGAGCACCACACAGCCGGTCATGTGCAATTGTGAAGCATTCACTTCAACTTTGAACTTAGCCGAGGCGCATTCGAAGAGATCTCTTATTCTGCAAGGTGAAACATTATTTAACTAGCTGCCGCGCGCGGCTTCGCTCGCGTAGTACTCGAATAAAAAATAGCCTATAATCCAGTCATCATCATCTTCCTGCCCTTATCCCACTCTATGTGTCGGCACAGCATGATCCTTGGATCATGCTGTAAGAGTTTTGGCTAAGGTGTTTTATGACCGGCCGCCTGCCTGACGTCAACCCTCCTTGGGAATACTTGCTTATTGTATCTCATCATGTTGGAGGATACTATCCCTTAGTCGACTTTTACGACATGCTCGGGGAGAGAAGCAGCTGGACGCATTCTATGTTTTTTTTTTACTCCCAGTTTCTTTACTCCCGGATCAAATTGTTGTCTAAATTAATAATTTATTTATTTGCACGAAGGGAGATTTTGACGCGCAGTTCAAGCCTTTCACCACACTGGTTCGAATGAACTAGTGAAACGATCAGTAGAGTAACTTACCTATACACCGACACATGGACTCCGACTGACGTGTCTTCTCTTATCTTTCGATCAACCTGAAATAAATAAATTACATATTACTTTATCACGCCAGAGAGCACTGGTGGTCTAGTTGGTAGTGACCCCGCCTTCCAATCCTAAGGTAGTGGGTTCAAACCCGGTCGTGTACCAATGGATTTTTCTGTGCGAAAAATTTATGTGCGCCATACCAGTACTCTGAAACGGCGAAGGAAAACATCGTGAGGAAACCCGCGGCTTAATCAGCTCCGCACGTATTGACCATGTCTTTCCTGTGGACAAGGCCGACTAAGCTGAGAGGATGGAATATGTGCTGGGCAAGCCTACTCCATCTTAATTCGTCCCGGGCACTACAGCGTCCCGTTTGTGAAGGTAAAGTTGCCTCTTGACGCTGTATAAATCATCTACTATAGATGGTAAAAGGCCTTAGTTAGTACATCTGACGGCCTCGGTGGCGTGGCGGGCGAGTGCTCGGCTGAGACGCAAGAGGCGCGGGTTCGACTTCCGCTACGGGAGAAATGTTTGTATGTTCTGCAAATATTTTTTCCGGGTCTGGGTGTTGTACTATTATATACTTAAGTATGTATTTACAAAGAAAGTATTGTATCAGCCATCTGGTGTCCATAGTACAAGCTTTGCTTAGTTTGGGGCTAGATGGCGTTGTGTGAAATGTCCACAAATACTTATTATCTTATCTTACTTATATTATAAAATTGAAAAGTCTTAGTTTGCTTGAAATTACCGGCGTAAAGCTCAAAACGCAACGATAGCGCGTACTAACTTTACCTGTGCTGCCATCTAGTACGCAAGTTTGTGACGATGTTTGGATGTTTGGATGTTTGTGCCTCAATCACGCCTAAACAGCTGAACGGATCTGAACGAAACTTGGAATATACATAGTACATGTACTGGATTAACATATAGGCTATTTTTTATGCTATTATTTTTTACGCGAGCGAAGCCGCGGGCGGCAGCTAGTTATACATACATACAACCCAAACATCCAGTTCCCTTCTCCGCAGTTTGTGATCCTATGACTTACTTTCTCTCGCTTTTGGTCCTTAGTGAGCGCCCTTGCTTTGTTCGCTTCTTGATGAGTCTTCTGCCGCTTAGCGATTTGCTCGCGGACTTTCGCCTCTATAGCCGTGGGGTCTTGTACCGCTTCTGTGCCTAAAGCTCTCATTAAGTTGGATATCCTGTAAAATATTATCACATTTAAACTCTCCGCCCACTAATCATTCCTATAACCGGACAGTAAGGGCCCGCGTTTCCAGACGGGACGTCATGCTGTCCCGTCGGCATTACTTCTATAACCGGACAGTAAGGGCCCGCGTTTCCAGACAGGACGTCATGCTGTCCCGTCGGCATTGCAAGGATTTTATCGTGAACAAATTATTTTCGACAATCAATGAATCATAAATTCTGTGTAAAAAGTTCTGTCCAAAGCATAAAAAGCAATAAATAGCACCTTCAGACACGTTTGATAATGCACCTGGTCTGGTGGGAACTTATTTAGTTAAAGCTTATTTGGTCTCCTACCTTAGCTTGTCTCTTACATCAGCTTCTGTTCGTCTCTTGCCTAAATTACTTTCTTCTCTTAGTTTAATTACCTCTGCTCTTACCTAAACTTGTGGTATACTTCTTACCTAAACTTATTTCAGCCTCTTAGCTAAACATGTCTTACCTGAGCTTGGGTTCGTCCAGTCCAATCTCAGCCTGACTTACTTAAACTTGTTTCTGCTCTTTATAAGAGCTTATTTCTGTCTCTTACCTTAGCTTCTCTTTGCCTTTTACCTAAGCGTATCTCTTACCTCAGCTTGGGTTCCGGTGGAGCCTCCAAACCCAGTCTGACCTTCTCCTGCTCCTCCTTCCAAGTCTCCCGCCGGCTCTGACGACGCAGCTTCTTCCTCTCTTTCTTCGTAAGGAACACCGGCATATACGTCGGCTTAAGAGGCTCCGCTGGAAAGAGGATTATGCTTTAAATAATCCTTTACTTCTTAATCTAAATAATAAATATTTGTGGACATTTCAGACAGCGCCATCTAGCCCCAAACTAAGCAAAGCTTGTACTATGGGAACTAGATGGCCGATAGAATACTTCTATACTTTTTTTTGTAAATACATACTTACAATACATAACACTACAACACCCAGACCCGGAAGAGATATTTGCAGAACTTACAAACATTTCTCCCATAGCGGAATTGAACCAGCGCCTCTTGCGTCTCAGCCGAGCACTCGCCCGCCGCGCCATCGAGGTCGTCGTAAATATATACAACTGTTACGTTACTGATTGACAATCAACATGCAGCCTAAACCATAAGTCGTAGAGGCTTGAAACTTGGAGGGTATATTCCTCTTATGGTGTAGTGGTGCACTGAGAAAGGAATTCCCCAAATTCAGCTCCTAGAGGACGTAGCGGGAAGATGAAGAATGTATGAAAAAACTCAGTACGAACGTCACGGCGCATATATATTGCTTTAACTCGTTTCGTAAATATGATAGTGTCTACGCAGTGAAGTGGTTCTGAGAGCAGAGACACCCCTCTATGTTCGGTTAGCTTCTTACAATAGCCGCTGCTTCCATGTTCGGTTAATCCGTTGATTTAACGGATCTTGGACTAGTGAGTGCTGACCCGAGGCCGTTGGTTATATGAATCGTCTATTGTTGATTATGTGAGGTGACCTTGCGTTAATTTGAATGGCGTAAGCCTTAATCTTACTTATATTATAAAATTGAAAAGTCTTAGTTTGCTTGAAATTACCAGCGTAAAGCTCAAAACGCAACGATAGCGCGTACTAATTTTACCTGTACTGCCATCTAGTACGAAAGTTTGTGACGATGTTTGGATGTTTGTGCCTCAATCACGCCTAAACAGCTGAACGGATCTGAACGAAACTTAGAATATACATAGTACATGTACTGGATTAACATATAGGCTATTTTTTATCCGGGTACCACGCGAGCGAAGCCGCAGGCGGCAGCTAGTATACCATAATGGTCAGTGGATAGTAATGGGATCATTTCCTAAAATAGCCAAGCTTGGTCGTGTTACGAACAGGCGTAAATTCAACGTAGATTTAAGATGGCAATACTTGGCTGTTTTTACTTCTCTGCTGGACTGGGAGTAAAGAAAAAACATAGAATACGTCCAGCTGCTTCTCTCCCCGAGCATGTCGTAAAAGTTGACTAAGGGATAGTATCCTCCAACATGATGAGATACAATAAGCAAGTATTCCCAAGGAGGGTTGACGTCAGGCAGGCGGCCGGTCATAAAACACCTTAGACAAAACTCTTACAGTACTTGTGCCGAGCCCCCATAGAGTGCTATGAGGACAGGAAGATGATGATGAATACTTGGCTGTTTTTTATCCAGGTACCACTTTTGTAAAGAGGATGAATGAAAGAAGATTAACGAGACAGGTGTATGAGGCGAGTGTGAATGGTACCGTTGGAAGGGGAAGACCTCGGCGCACGTACCTAGACCAAATCGGCGACGTTTCGGAAAAGGGCCAGGTCAAGAGTGCCCTAAACCGACGAGCATGCATGAGGAATGTAATGAGAGTGAATGAAGCGAAAGAAGTATGTCAGGATCGTAGCAAATGGAGATCCGTGACTCTGCCTACGCAAGTAACCATATGGGAAACAAACGTGATTTTATGTATGTATGTTTGTTCGCGTTGTACTCGGATAAAATGTAGCCTTTAAGTTATTCCAGCACACGTATTATGTATATTCCAAGTTTCATTCAAATCCGTTCAGAAGTTTAGGCGTGATTGAGGCACAAACATACAAACGTCGTCACAAACTTTCACATTTATAATACAGTAGGACGTACCACTCGAGCAAAACCAAGGGCAGAAGCTTATTTTGTTCTCAGTATACGGTATCAGAATGTCTATTTTTAAAGGAAAATTCTAAGAATTATTACATTTTCCTCACTAATTGTTTACGTTATTATAAATATCGTAGAAGCATGAAACAAAATGAAGTTACTACAATTAGTCATGTGTCATTGACAGCCTCGGTGGCGTGGCGGGTGATTGCTCGGCAGACGCAGAGGCGCGGGTTCGATTCCAGCTGCGGAAGAAATGTTTGCATGATCTGTAAATATTTCTTCCGGGTCTGGGTGTTGTGGTACCATAGTACTCGTAGTTTCTAATACCCACGACACAGGGAATCCTAGTGTGGGGTCAGGACTATGTATGTGACTGTTGGGTGTTATTTATTTATTTATGTCATAGTTTAAATGCCCCTCATAGGCTTACAGTAGTACCACAAATATTGTGCGCATCGACAAACTTCGTGCTTCGTATGAAAACCGAATTTATTCGAATATGCAGCTAATAGTCAACTAATAATAACTGAACCAACCCTTTAAAAAATAAGTATCTACATAATTATTGTGACATCTCTATATTACCTAGGCCTATGCCCACTTCTGGGCAAAGCCTACCTCAGTGCCATCTATCACGATCTTGTGATGATCTCGACCATCCACGTCCCACAGTTTTGACTAAACAGTAAATCTATCACGATCTTGTGATGATCTCGACCATCTAACATAATATAAGAATTTTCCCTGTAATAACACCTATAAAATGCAAAAAAAACGGAATCGGTTCAGTAGTTTTTGAGGAAAACGGTAACAGAAAAACACACAAACATACAACTTCTTAGGCCAAACGCATATACCTTCTACGTTCCGTCGTGCGTGGGTAAAAATACAACGCAATAAAGCTCACATTGTAATGCTACATAATCTTTCAGTAACGTCTGTAATTGGACGCCATATATATATACAAGCTACTTTGATTATGATGTATTAGTCCTTGAGTTTCATTAGAGAAGCGCGTATTGGTTGTCTGATTATTTCTCAAAATTCATCTATATACTCGTAGTTCCTATAAAACAGTTTAAAAGTGGTTCTGAGACTTGATTGTCGTTTTAAAAGGTTTGTGCTAAAAGTTGCGTGGTTTCTTGTCCGTATCTTCCACGCTTGGCCGCGTTACGAACAGGTGTAAATGCAACGTAGATTTAAGACGTGTCCAAATGATCCCAGTGATTTTATGGAATCAATTTTTTTGACTTAGACGCTCTGCCCACCCCGTTAGGGATACGGGCGTGATAATATGTATGTATGCAGAGCGTGATTTTTCCGTTGAACTTACTTTTTTTTATTATTTGTTGTTATAGCGGCAATAGAAATACACACTCTGTAAAAATTTCAACTCTACCTATTACGGTTCATGAGATACAGCCAAACGGACGGACGAACGGATTGACAGCGGAAACTTAGGAATAGGGTCTTGTTGGCACCCTTCGAGTACGGAACCCTTAAAATCAGCGCTTATAATAAGTGTGTCATCATCTTCCCGCCCTTATCCCACTCTATGTAGGGTCTGCACAGCATGATTCTTGGATCATCCTTGGATCGTGCTGTAAGAGTTTTGGCTAAGGTGTTTTATGACCGGCCGCCTGCCTGACGTCAACCCTCCTTGGGAATACTTGCTTATTGTATCTCATCATGTTGGAGGATACTATCCCTTAGTCGACTTTTACGACATGCTCGGGGAGAGAAGCAGCTGGACGCATTCTGTTTTTTCTTTACTCTCAGTCCAGCAGCTTATAATTAAAGTGTGTTTTCACTAATTTCAGAAGTACTACAAGAACCAAGCTATGTTTGAGCCAGTAACGATTCTTACAGGATTTCTAACAGTATGGGCCCAGATGAATAACTACGGGATAGATAGCGAGAAGTACCCGCATCTGAAAGATATACGAGTGAGACGGGAGATACAAAACCAACTCTCCGACTTTGGCAATAGAGTTCACAATACTAAGAAAGATCCGACAGACTCCGTGATTATGAAGAAAATCATTGAGAGTTACTACAACGGTATCGAACGAAATAGGTTGAAAAGACATAGTAAAAACATCCAAAACAGTGATTATATTGAAGATGTAATACCGCTAGCGAATTATTCGCCCAACAGTCCATACTATTCGCAGAACACAGCCGGCGTGCCGTATTATTATAACGCTCACAACGGCAATACAGCTTATAATGGGAATAATGGCATTTATAACACAAATAATGGAAATCATTATGCAAACAATGGGCATAATAATGCAAACAATGGATTGAACGCAGCAAACGGTGGTTATGCAAGTGCTTATCAGAAAGTACTCAATGAAAATCATCAAACACAAGAAAGAAGTGGAAAATACATCCTGCCCAATAACAGTTTTAACCTACAAAGAACGGATTTAACGGCCAAAAACGGAAATAACCTGAGAGTGTATAATCCGTATGCTGTCAAAACAAATAACCAAACTGCATTCCCGTTAACATTTAACGGCAGTAATGGAACGAGTTATAACGGTTACAACGTCAATAATGGGTTAAATAACGGATTGTATAATGGAAACAATGGGTTGAATAGCATAAATAATGGTTTCAATGGAAATAATGGGTTGAATAATGGAAATAACGGGTTGAATAACATAAATAATGGTTTCAATGGATATAATGGGTTGAATAATGGAAATAGCGGGTTGAATAATGGAAATAACAGTACAACGACGGTAAACGTGGCTTATATCATGGGCAGCGTGGGATGCCCACAGTTTTTGAGAAGCGCGACAATATTTGGCACGAAGGTATGCATTGATGACGATTACGACTAGTTAATGTACCATTGTATGATAATAATTGTACGGACATGGCCATAGTTCGCGATAAAGTAACGCCAATAAAATAATTATTAGGTTCATCTTTCATTCGGAGCTACAAGTAAGTTTTACAATACAACACAATACATGTTTATTGTAAAAACACAAATCAATGAAATAAAAAAAAAGTTAAAGTAAATTAAAATAGGTATATGCTTCATACAATGGGCGCCCTTATCGCTAACAGCGATCTCTTCCAGGCAACCTTTAGATGGACAGGGCAAAACTTTAAAAAGACTAGGACGGCAGATACATATTGGAAAAATATCTAGAGAAATATAGTTTTGTTACTTGTAGATCCACCTACCCCATTAGTGATACTATGAATCTATAGATTTTAAGTTGCACGTTTTAAGCATTGTGTGTTAAAATAAATATTTTTTATACGGATTGTTTTTGTAGATTTCCCGGTATGGTTTCAATTTAATAACAGGAACAAAACATAATTGGAATCTAATTAACAACTAATTAGTTATTGAACCTTGGACGTAGGTAGATATAGGTAAATCCGCAAAAGATAAGCCTACGGGAAAAAGACATTAACGGGTATTAAATTTTCCCGTAAATAATTTTATTTTATATCTCTGCTGGACTGGAAGTAAAGAAAAAGTATAGAATGCGTCCAGCTGCTTCTCTCCCCGAGCATGTCATAAAAGTCAACTAAGGGATAGTATCCTCTCCATCTATACGGGCGATGGGCTGATCACCTGTCACCATGGTTCACCATATCCATCTTAGCACTAAATCAGGAGTGGCTGCAAGCATTGTGGCTCTGTCCACCCCATTAGGGATATGGGCGTGATAATAATGTATGCAATTTTATCATACTAATATTATAAAGAGGAAAGATTTTTTTGTCTGTTTGTAACGAATAGGCTCCGAAACTACTGGACCGATTTCAAAAATTCTTTCACCAATAGAAAGCTACATTATCAGGGACCAGTGTAGGCTATAATATATTTTCAAAAGAAATTAGGGATCCGTAAGAAAATTGCAATATTGTAACTCAATGTAGAAAACCCATAATAGTTTTTGGCGTGCGCTGCGAAAACTATTGATTATAGAACAAAATAATGTAATACACGCGTACGAAGTCGCGGGCAACAGCTAGTTTTTTTTTATAATTTACGTGTTGTTTTCGCAAAACTCTTACAGCATGATCCAAGGATCATGCTGTGCCGACCCCACATAGAGTGGGATAAGAGCAGGAAGATGATGATGACGTGTTGTTTTCGCATTGTGAAGTCACCATAAGGGTTATATCTGATAACCAGCGCTACTTTCAGTTTAATCTAGAAGTAGCACATGCTACTTCTAGAAGTATGCTTCTTCAAGTAGTGTGAATGGTACCGTAGGAAGGGGAAGACCTCGGCGCACGTACCTGGACCAAATCGGCGACGTTTCGGAAAAGGGCCAGGTCAAGAGTACCCTAAACCGACGAGCATGCATGAGGAATGTAATGAGAGTGAATGAAGTATGTCAGGATCGTAGCAAATGGCGATCCGTGATCTCTGCCTACCCCTATGGGAAACTGGCGTGATTTTATGTATGTATGATAATCCGAGGAACTCACTTGGTGGTCTCAATTGTTGCGGATGTTCAACCAGGTTAGTTATAGCGTCTTCATTCAAGTTGTCAACTGAAAACAAACAAGAATATTAGCATTTTTTTATAAAAATAATAATAATAAATATTTGAGGCATACATAATACTACAACACCCAGACCCGAAAGAAATTTTTGCCGAGCATGCAAACATTTCTCCCGCAGCGGGAATCGAACCCGCGCCTCTTGCTTATCAGCCGAGAACTCACCCGCCTCGCCACAGAGGTCGTCAAGTATTACTGCATACTATAGCTACAAGGCCAAAGCTACTTCTCCGCTGGACTAAGAGTAAGGAAATAACACAGAATGCGCATAAGTAGCAAGTGAAGTCAAAAGTGTAAGCTAAAAGTAAATAGAGGTGTATGTATGTTCGTATGAGCTAGTGGCCAACTCTAGTGACGGAGTTTTTAGGCCGCCTAAAGGCCTCCGTCATGGCTTAACGACTTAAAAGCCGGGACCGACTGTTTAACGTGCCCTCCGAAGCACGGAAGCGCTCAGCTCGTAATGCCACTTGCGGTCACCCATCCCGATTTATGACAGCGCATATCGTTGCTTAACTTATCAAGAACGCCTAAGCAAGCTACGCCACGAGCGCTTCAAATAGAGGTAACACTCACTGATGTTATCGGTGCCAATGTTGCAAGCGGCCACCTGCCTCGCTTCGCTTCTGTAGTCAGTGTTCCTCCTCGCTTCTCTCTCTTCAGGAGTCAACAGGATAACACTATCCCACCTGAGAACAAGAATAAAAATACATACGTACATAATATCACCACTTACTTTACTTCTCTCAATCTCATATACATTATCGGAATCAGTAAAAAAGACGCATCTACCAATATTTTTTCCTCCATTTCGGAATTTTATGTAGAAACGTCTTTTTTTCATGTGACGGCAGTATTGTATTAGGTTAGCCTGTTAGGATAGACATAAGTTGGAATAAATATATAAATAAAAGTTTTTCATGATTACTTGCGGGTCTGCCCACCCCGTTAGGGGTAAGGGCGTGTGTAGGTGACTCACCATTCTATGTCCGGTACTTTGTCGGAGTCTGGGGTGTCCGAGGAGAGCAGCGCTAGCTTGGTCGCCGAGGAGATGCCCGTCTTGCGCGCGATCTGGGATATCTCGTTCTGGAGCTTTTCTAGTTGCGCCTGAAAGTATATTACCGGTACTGAAACTTATCTTCTATTGGCTAGATTAACCCCCGAATACTCAAACGCGACTCAGAGTTGAGCACGTCTCAACTCACGGTTTTTTGACAGTTTCTGATGAAAATCAGTCATTTGAGATGTGCTCAACTTTGAGATGCGTTTGAGTATTCGGTGGTGAGTGTATAATTTAGAATAATATACTTTAGATTAGAAATAAAATAATTGTGCCCACCTTTAACCATAATTATGGCTATGGAAGAGCGGAACCTTCTAACACAAGTATTTTTTACTTAAAAGAAGGTCCCAACCTAGTCAAACAAAATTGTAAACAGTTACAGCAATAAACATTTTTCTATTTTCTATTTTTCTACTGGTCACAACCTCAAACAAAAAAAAACAAAAAACGGCGCGCCGCGAGCGACAAAAGTGAAGCCACCTTTTTATCTATGTGTGGTAAGGTTTTAAGGTTGTGTGTTCCAAGTAACCTAAATTCATAGTATAATAAGTAAGAAACGATGCAATTTGAAGTACTCACAAGTGAAAAGTGATTCCGTGAGACTTTTTATGTGATTTGCTGCTGTTTTTACAAGTTTTCACTACACAGGAAGGCATAATTCTATTTTTAAGACTCGCGACGTACTAAGAGCGATGAGCATGGTTTTGTGTGGCTTTACTTTTGTTGTTCACGGCGCGGCGTCTTTTCTTTTTATTTGGCCTGAGGTAGCCAATAAAAAAGAACTGAACTGAAGTCTAGAAACTTGAAAACAGCGCCATCTATCGCCACTTCCACCGCAACTCTCCAAATTTGAAGACAGCGCCATCTTTTTGCGTATTCTATGAACCTCTAGGTATATTCACCTTCATCCTGAGCCTCTCCGCCATCTGAGTGAACTTGCCGGGCTCGTGGAAGCGCAGCGGGCGGCGGGCGCGGGCGGCGGGGCGGGGCACGAGGCGGGGGTCCACCCACGCCTCGGAGCCCGAGGGAGCCTCCTCTGTCACCTGCCCTGAGAGCTGAGCCTTGAACTCTTCGCGGCGTTTCGCTCTGATATTCGCCTGAAAAAAGGAAACGTTTCTTTGTATGTGAGATTGAGAAATTTTTGTGTGTTCTGCAAATATTTCTTCCGGGTCTGGGTGGTTGTAGTATTATTTATTATAAGTATGTATTTCCAAAAAGAAGTATAAAGTATTCTATCAGCCATCTGGTGTCCATAGTACAAGCTTTGCTTAGTTTGAGGCTAGATGTAAAATGTCTACAGCTATTTATTATTACTATTTCCGAAGGGTGCCAACGGGACCCTATTACTAAGCCTCCGCTGTCCGTCCGTCCGTCTGTCAGCGGGCTGTATCTCATGAACCGTGAGCGTGTCTTTCTATTGAAGATATAACAACAAATGATAAAAATACGGAAATAACGAAAAGATGGTACGGAGAATTTCGCAGGCGTGGAGCAAGGTGGCTCAATTATTTTTCGCGTTAGATTTTTGTACATCATCATCATCTTCCTGCGCTTATCCCACTCTATGTGGCATCTTTCATACAAAAATGTTGTGAAATAAGCTACTGAATGCTTAATATTTCGTGAGGGACAGCACAAAATCAGGCACATTTTACTTTAATTTTGTTATTTTATTAAAATGTATTGTGATGATACATAATGATTATGTTATGGTTTGTGTTTAAATTACAAATAGAGTATATGTGTATTCATCGTAATCATTCAAAATTTGTGAAAATGCCCTAATAAAAAAAAGATGCCAGCTGTCTGAGAGTAGTACATAATGAGACCGCTAGATGGCGTTATTACCTTAAGCGTAGGCGCCACTTGTGTGAGCTGTACTCTCTTCCCAGTTGTGTCTATGGTGCGTCCCTCGCGGTCCAAGATCAGAGGCGCCGGGCCGGCCGTGCCTTGCAGGGCTCCGCCTGAGGATACAAAAAAAAAATTTGGAACAAAAACATTACAGGTCATCATCATCTTCCTGCCCTCATCCCACTCTAGGATCATGCTGTAAGAGTTTTGGCTAAGGTGTTTTATGACCGGCCGCCTGCCTGACGTCATCCCTTCTTGGGAATACTTGCTTATTGTATCTCATCGTGTTGGAGAATACTATCCCTTAGTCGACTTTTACGACCTGCTTGGGAAGAGAAGCAGCTGGACGCATTCTATGTTTTTTCTTTACTCCCAGTCCAGCAGAGAAGTAACATACTAATACATTACAGGTATCATACTAATGTTATAAAGAGGAAAGATTTTTTTGTTCTACTGGACAGATTCCAAAAATTCTTTCTTACTTTTATTATGGTTTTTTCTTACTAATCTAAGCAATTTTATAACATATTATTAAATCTGTTGACTATAAATTTATTAAGTTTTTTTATTGCTGTTTTAGTTCTGCTACAAAAAAATACTACCTAACGGATTACTCCACAAATACTCCCTAAAACACTCCTTAGGGGGGATGCATGGGCCAGTTCATTCATCATTCTTTGTTGTCATTCATCATTATGAAGACTTACCAGCTAACTTCCTCTGTATCCGCGCCTGCAGCTCAGCTATTTTCTGTTGCTTCTCCAACTCCTCAGGAGTCAGGGGAGCCGGTGCTAAGAAGAGAAGAGAAGAATAAGACATCATCTAAATGTATAAAAGACCTCCTCAGTAACAATCTACTTGTTTACAAGACCTTCATAAAGCCTATTTGGACTTATGGCATGGAACTGGTCAGATCTTTCAAAATCTTCAAAACCTTGATTTAAGAACCCTCTCTAAAGCACACTGGTTTATAAAAAAAACTAGGGCCTTTTACCATCCTTACTTTTACTGTATAGTAAATGATTTATACAGCGTCAGGAGGCAACTTTCACCTTCACAAACGGGACGCTGTACTGCCCGGTTGAGCTCTGTTTTATATCTGTAGGCGAATTTAGACAGAAAACTGAGCTCATTTTCATACATACATGCACATTATCACGCCCATATCCCTAATGGGGTAGGCAGTGCCACAAGTAATCATAAGAAAACTTGCAGCCACTTCTGATTTAAAATCCAAAGATGGAAAAGGTGAACAATGATCTCATTTTCATTTCTTATTATTACACCGATTACCTTAAAGTTTTTATACTTTGTCTCTATATAAGTAAATATGAAAAATACATAATTTCTCACTTGGTTTGGAGTATACAGCCGGTCTGCCATCAGCCTTTGTTCGCGACGGCCCCTTCAAGGCCGCCAGTGCTTTCTTTCGCTCTTCTATCTCTTTCTGAGCGTTTGCCATCATTAACTGAAAGGAATATTGTATTATTCACAGATGTTCTATTAGATATGGTCCTAGCGATTAACTGGGAAGGCTTTTTAGGCAAAAGACGGGTATTTTCACACGTCAATAGGGAATATGCCTGTTCAAATGAGGGTCAAATAGTTTGTTTAATAAACTTTACACCAGAATCGTACCTCCGTAAATATTTTTAATTATAATTTCTCTTTGAGCAAGAAATTAATTTTGCCAAACTGGAGATACAATTTATGTAAACAAACCGTCGCATATTTTTTTGGTATTACGATGAAATGCAATTTAGCTACTTTACAGTAAATCACTTTATGGCATATTTTGAACGGCTAGCTCTATCAGCTTAAAAGGACATGTTGCTATATTAAAGAAAAATTTTATTATTTAACAGTTTACGATATTATAAGTCTGTTAGATAATGCACATAATATTTCGTCACAGTAGCTAAATTGCAGATCCGTCATTGTTCTACGACTATGACGAAACAACTTTAGTTTTATGTAAACAAACCCCGCAACATAAGTTATCACACCTTAATTTAACTTTTAGTAATACTTAAAAGTTCCATATACTATAAATAATAAATGTACCTGTACCTTAATTCTATCAGCACTGAGCCCGGCTATCTTATTATCCACATTGGCTGTATCTGACAGGCTGGTTGGTTCTGCACCGTTCTTCTTCTCCTTGTCTTTGTCATCTCTCTCTCTCCTCTCCTCTCGGCGGTCCTCCCTGTCTTTCTCGTCATGTCGAGATCTGAAAACATTTTTTATATTACGTACTCAAAGAGATCAGTGACAAATTGAAATTGTTTGTCTTTGAAGTTTCCACAGCTTGCTCACTCGCTACCCATGCAAGAAGTAGTTGTTTTATCATAGGGGTAGGCAGAGATCTACTTAGAGAGCACTGGTGGTCTAGTTGGTAGTGACTCCGCCTTCCAATCCTAAGGACATGAGTTCAAATCCGGTCGTGTACCAATGAATTTTTCTATGCAAAAAATTTATGCGCGCTGTACTAAATAGTTCTCTCAAACGGTGAAGGAAGTCAGGATCGTAGCAAATGGAGATCCGTGATCTCTGCCTACCCCTATGAGAAACAGGCGCGATTTTATGCCGTACTAGCTGCCGCCCGTGGCTTCGCTCGCGTGGTACCCAGATAAAAAATTGCCTATATGATAATCCAGTACATTGTGCTATGTTTTTTCACCGTTTAAAACTTCTCTGGACTACAACAAACATTTCGAAACCAAAGTCAGCTAAATCGACCCCGCCATTCTCGAGTTTTAGCGAGACAAACAAACAGCAATTGATTTTTATATATATAGATAGATGTATGTACTTCAAGTCTTTCAGTTGCCTTACCTCTTGCTATCCTTGTCCTTATCACTAGATTCATGTTTCCGTTTAGACGTCTTCGATGAGGAGATCAGCTCTTGGGCGAGTGCTATTACCTTGTCTGTGAGCTTGCTAGCCTTCTTAGAGTCAATGTGTGATGAGAGACGGTCAATAATCTTGCGACGTTCATAGCTGGAAGGATGTATTAAGTTTGGGTTATAGTAGGGTCAATAGCTTATTTAACAGGCTTAAGAAGTCTTGCCTTAAGGACATCGCTTTAGTTTGAAATTGTTCATGGTTGTCTGAAAGTGTTCGCTCTTAAACAATAATACCGCAAATTATACTGTTGTTTTAACGTATCTAGGTTCTATTATTTTGTGTTATTCTAAAGTGTACAATAAAGAACTTTTATTCATTCATTGTTATCACTTAAATTAACAAGTGGCATTACGAGCTGAGCGCTTTCGTGCTTTGGAGGGCATGTTATAGTGTCGGTCCCGGCATTGAAGTCTTTAAGCCACGATGGAGGCCTTCAGGCGGCCTAAAAACCCTGTCACAAAAGTTGGCCATACAAACTTTTTTAACTAAATTAACATCTTGAAGTGCAATTTAAACATGAATATTTAATTTAAATGGGACATGATAATAATAATAAAAATCAGAGTTTATTAGTTCCACAACAACAAAACTTGCAAACATTTGTCCAGCTGCGAGAGTCAAACCCGCACCACTCTGGGCGTCCCCAAGGTCTTGATAAGGCGATAAAAACCAAGATTACGCTTACCCATTATTCAGGCAAGATGATACAGTGGACAAGACAGAGCTATCCGACTTCCCCAGAGTCCGGTAAATGGCACGATCCAGCGTCGGCCGGAGCTCCTCCACCTCCCGCCGCGATAACTGCAGCGCCATAATCTTCAACCACGAGATTACAAGCAAAATAACCCAAAATACAACGATTGGAACACTTTTTCAGGTTACGTTTTACCTTTTTGATGTCTCGCTTTTGTTACATTATATTGATGTTTGTATCATGAAATGTATAATTTCAGACACTTTTACACGATTGTTTTATGTAATTACGCTTGATTTGCCGACAAACTTCAGTGTTTTATCAATTTACATTACAACACAACTTGACGTAAACAACGACCATAGACTATATATATTTTTTCTTCAGTTAAGCAAATGTTACCATTGTTGACGTAAAGGTCTCCCTGAACTTTATTAAACTCCTTCAACTTCATTGACTATCATTCGTTAATTACAAATAATAAGAAAAATGTTTCTGCTTACGATATATATGCTCTTTGAGTTTTGAACTTACTAAAATCTACCTGAAAATGCAAATATTTAACTCATTGTTATTACCCGCTTAGTACAAAAGGGTTGATCAAATTTCCCTAATAAAGAGCAATATTTTTGTAAATGGCAAGCCAATATCCTTGTCTATGGACCATTGAATATACGTTCTGTTATACGCAATTTTTTTGTTCATTTAACCAAGCAAGGTCCAATCAATACAGTCAGCAGATTGTGATATTACAGTAAAATATATTTACAATGTACTAATCTTCTTAAAAATTGTAAATAGCTATTATAACAATAAATCTTAAAACAAAATTTTCTTTAAATTCAATTCTAACCCTTAATCATGTTCAAACATTCGGTACAACGAACCGGCGATGTTTGATTGACGTTCAGTTTGTTGGTATGAGTTACATTGTTTATTTTCAGATTTTACTATAAAAACACCTGAAAACCAATCAGAACTTCCACTAAAACTGCTTAATTTATCTCCTACTACAAACGTTCCTCATTCCACTCATTTTGGTCTACCAAAACCAAAACATAAACATAACCTCAAAATGTCCGACGACGATGATGTTATACTGGTGAAGAGGTCTAAGAACATCCACTATGGGTCTCTGGAGGAGCAGGAGAAGGCTCGGCTGGCGGCCCTCGCGGTGGCCGCGAAGGAGGGGGCAGGAGAAGATGAGGGTCAGGAGTTGGGAGATGTGCAGGTTTCCAACGGTAAGAATTCTATTTGGAGCTCATATATTTCGCTAAAAATATAGAAAGCGGACTACTTGACAATTTAAATCTAGTTTGGTTATTGTACGCAATATTTCACTATCCGGCTCGAATTTTGCCAAATGACCTTTGTCCAGTGGTTTGAGAGTAACTCATAATTTAAAATACAAACTTTAAGTGGCTTAGCTAACACTTAGCGTGGCTTCCTTACCCTAATAAAACAAAAAGTCACCATCCAAACTGTCTTTTGTGCCTACGATCTTCTATAAATAATAGGGCTCCAGGCCATGTGATAAGGGTGGGCAGATACCATGGATTTACATTTACTATCTCTGTTATTTTTAAATTAGATACTTGTTGTATGGTTTATTTTATCCTGATGCAGAATACATGGATCTGGAAGATGAGGTGTCTCGAGACAAGAAGGCATTACTCGAGGAGTTTGAACGGAGACGGAAGGCCCGCCAGCTGAATGTCTCCACTGATGATGATGAGGTATGCTTACATTCACTTTTATTCTACTTTTCACCCGCGCATGTCGTAAGAGTTGACTAAGGGATAGTATCTTCTCCAACATGATGGACCATCTATATGGGCGATGGGCTGATCACCTGTCAACATGGTTCACCATATCCATCTTAGGACTAAATCAGAAGTGGCTGCAAGTTTTCTTATATTTGCTTGTGACTCTTCCCCGACCTCATCAACACTACCATCAGCCTCAACATCATTGAGGATACTAGTTAGAATACTGCTGCCAACATCCTAAAGTCCTTCTCCGGTACTTCAAGGAGTTGGGCTGGCTAGGGGAGGATCATTAGAATTAGAATTAGAATTGTGGCTCTGCCTACCCCATTAGGGATACGGGCGTGATAATATGTATGTAAAAGGAAAGAAAGAAATACATTTATTTGGCACACACACAAAACAAACAATTTATACAAAAGACGTAGAAGGAACAGAAAAAAAAAATCATACATAAGAGAGGAAGAAGGCAAACAAATAGCAACAAACAAAAAAAGAAGTAGGTGACTACCACTAACTATAAGCCCTTCCCGCGAACCAATCGGCGATGTTGTGTGGCAAAAAAGGTTGGAGCTCAGCATGTGCTACTTCCAGATTTAGCTGAAAGTAGCGCAAGTAAAATTGTTTGATACCATTACCCATACCTCAAAACCAGACAGACATAGGCTTAGTAATAGACTCCCGTTGGCACACTTCGGATAAGAAATCATTAAAGTAAGCAAAATAAGGCTTTGTTTGAAGTAATTATGATTTCCAGGTGCGAAGAAGCTTAAGACAGCTGGGTGAGCCAGTTTGTCTGTTCGGAGAGGGGCCGGCTGAGAGAAGAGTGAGGCTGCGGGATCTGCTCAGCTAGTAAGTAATAAGGCCTTTTATCATCTATAGTAGATGACTTATACCGCGTCAGCTTTTACCTCCACACTGTAAAATTATCGTATTATCGTATAAATTGTATAAAGAAAGAAGATTAACGAGACAGGTGTATGAGGCGAGTGTGAATGTACCGTTGGAAGGGGAAGACCTCGGCGCACGTACCTGGACCAAATCGGCGACGTTTTGGAAAAGGGCCAGGTCAAGAGTACCCTAAACCGACGAGCATGTATGAAGAATGTTATGATAGTGAATGAAGCGAAAGAAATATGTCAGGATCGTAGCAAATGGAGATCCGTGATCTCTGCCTACCCCTATGGGAAACAGGCGTGATATCTCTATCAGTGAAAACCTGTAATTGGCTCTCTGTTTCTATCATAGATTTTAACGACATTTATCATAGCTGTTGGTTTTCCGAAAATAAATAAATAAATATTATGTATGTATGAACCCTAACTTCTCTGCTGGACTGGGAGTAAAGAAAAAACATAGAATGCGTCCAGCTGCTTCTCTCCCGAGCATGTCGTAAAAGTCGACTAGAGGATAGTATCTTCTAACATGATGAGATACAATAAGCAAGTATTCCCAAGGAGGGTTGACGTCAGGCAGGCGGCCGGTCATAAAACACCTTAGCCAAAACCCTTACAGCATGATCCAAGGGTAATGCTGTGCCGACCCCACATAGAGTGGGATAAGGGCAGGAAGATAAAAATGTATGAACCCTAACAAAGAAAACTTTTCTTCTTCCAGCCTCGGAGAAGATGCAATAAACAAGAAGTTGGAAGAGGAAGAAGCCAGGATGTCCCTCACCCGAGCACGGGAAGGTACTTGGTACCACGAGGGGCCTCCGGAGCTGAGGGTCGCCAGGCTGTACATCGCGGGATACTGCCTGCCCCGGGCTAAGGAACGGTCAGTTCTACAACTACTCTACGAACCAATGTGGTGAAAGGATTTTAAGTGCGCATCTAAGAGGCTCCTTTCGTGCAATTGACGAAGCTTGTGGACTAGATGGGGTTGTGTGATTTTTTTTGTCTGTTCTAAGACATGCCGGGTTCCTCACGATGTTTTCCGTTATAAATCATCTACTATAGATGGTAAAAGGCCTTAGTTTATCCTGACGTATAAAGCATCTACTATACCCCCGAATACTTAAACACGACTCAGAGTTGAGACACGTCTCAAGTCATGGTTTTTTGACAGTTTCTGATGAAAATCTGTCAAAAAAAAAATCGAGATGTAAGACCTGCTCAACTATGAGATGCGTTTGAGTATTCGGGGGTTAGATGGTAAAAGGTCTTTATATATGTTTTTCAGGTTAGCGAAAGCCCGCGAGGAGTTGAAGCTGCCGGGCAGCGTGAGGGCGGCTGCGAGGCAGGAGTCGCAGAGGAAGGCGTCCGCCATGTCCATATACTGCAGTCAGGTAACTTTGAGGAGCATGTTACCTTTCACCACACTGGTTCGAAAAAACGGATGACACGATTATACCTCAGCCAAACCGGAGATACAATTTGTATGTTTCGTTATTAAAATGAAATAACATTAGTTTTAGATATATAAATCTCGCAACATAAGTTTTCACACCTTAATTAACTATTACTGCTACCTAAAAGTTTACTCTCTTTTGCCCTATGCTCTGTCTTTTCAATTTTTCGTTTCTGTATTCATTATGATATGTTGTCAATAAATTATTTTATTTCTTCTTTTTTTCTTTATATAAGTAAGTAACAAAGGAGTGACCACTGAAATAACGGCTGATAGACGGCCTAAAAACTCCGTCACAAGAGCTGGCCACTAGCTCATACAAACATACTTACTTACGGCTGATAGAGGGAAATGGAAGAAGTAAACATATTGTGTCTACACTTAACTGGGATAAGGGCAGGGAGATGATGATGGCTCTTGTTTTATTTCAGATAGGAGATACGCGGCCGATAAGCTTCTGCAGATTTAGTAATGATAGCAAAATGCTGATAACAACCAGTTGGTAAGATCACATACATACATTATCACGCCCGTATCCCTAATGGGGTGGGCAGAACCACACGTAAACATAAGAAAACTTGCAGCCACTTCTGATTTAGTCCTAAGATGGATATGGTGAAACATGGTGACAGTTGATCAGCCCATCGCCCATATAGGTGGTCCATCATGTTGGAGAGGATTCTATGCTTTTTCTTTACTCTCAGTCCAACAGAGAAGTAAGACTCGCTTATTATTTAATAGCTGTAACCCGCTTCGTTGTCTGTGTTAGAAAGCGTGAAGCGCTCGTGGCGTAGCTTGCTTAGACGTTCTTGATTGATCATTGAAGTTAAGCAACGTTTTGCGCGGTCACAATTTGGATGGGTGACAGCAAGTGGCATTACGAGCTGAGCGCTTCCGTGCTTTAAAGGGCACGTTAAATTGTCGGTCCCGGCTTTTAAGTCGTTAAGCCATGACGGAAGTTTTTAAGCGGCCTAAAAACTCCGTCACAAGAGTTGGCCACTAGCTCATACGAATTTACTTAGAATAATAATTACATAGAACCTAAATAAATATTGTAATAAGCACTAAGCCTAGCACAAAGAATAAGACCGATAAAAAAAAGTAGAAAAGGCACTTCTTAATTTAAAAAAAGGACCTATATGAAATTATCATTTTTTGTACCATTTTAGGTCCGGTCTAAGCAAGGTGTGGTCAGTCCCGGGCTGCACTGAACTGCAGGCCCTCAAAGGACACACCTGCAATGTCAGTGGCGCTGCCTTTCACCCCTCAGCAGTCCTACCACCACACTTTCAACGACAGGTACATTATACATTTATACTAGGAGCTAGGAAACTTGCAGCCACTCCTGATTCAAAGTCCCAAGATGGATATGGGTATGGACGGTCATCGAGAATTGCACGGCATCACCATCGACCTCATCAACACCACCTACAGCCTCAACATCATCGAGGATACTGGAACGCTGTTGCCAACATCCCAAGGTCCTCCTCCGGTACTTGAAGGAGTTGTGCTGGCTGGGGGAGGGTTAGCGGGGGGATAATGCACAATACACCCCACCGCGGGACGTCAGTGCAGATCTTTGTTCCCCTAACCTTAATTAGAATTAGTATTAGATGGATATGGAACCATTAGTTGTGCGTAGACTTTTCAAGTGATTCCAGAATTTCACATACATAAATTTAACAAGCTCGTATCCCTAATGGGGTGGGCAGAGCCACAAGTAAACATGCAGCCACTTCTGATTTAGGCTCAAGATGGACGTGAACCATGGTGACAGGTGATCAGCCCGTCTCCCATATAGATGGTCTATCATGTTGGAGAGGATACTATCCCTTAGTCGACTTTGCGTGCTCGGGGAGAGAAGCAGCTGGACGCATTCTATGCTATTTCTTTACTCCCAGTCCAGCCAGTGACGGATTAAGACTACTTGATGCCCTAAGCAATCCATGCCTGTAGGCCCCCTATCCGTATGTCAACTAGAATCGGTCTTTTAACCTTTACCGCCTAAAAACATTAGTTTTTTGTAAAATAAGATGATGAGATGAGAGTGAGGCGTGATGCCCTAAGGACGGATTTTTTTTGTGCTTCTGGTGCCCCCTCAGACGTGATGTCCTAGGCAATTGCTTAATTTGATTAAGGGTTAATCCGTCACTGAGTCCAGCAGAGAAGTTATTAGAGACTTAAAATGATTCACAGTATTTATCCGAGGTACTATTTCAGATAGACTCAAAGGAGGATAGTGAAGATACAAAGGAAGTTACAGCCATGGACACTGAGGGTGGTTCTGAAACGTGTACTATGGCAACATGCGCGTACGACGGTACTGTGCACCTGTGGAACTTTGTCAGGTAACTACAGGTTGTTTGGGCAGGAACGGGGGAAATACAAATCTGCCGTCCGATTACTAAAATGCCGTTAAGTGACATTTGTTCTTTGACTTTTATGTACTGGGCGAAAGCGCTTTTGTTTCTCTATCGACCAGTATGCGTCATATTTTTCTATCATTTACAAGTACTGAGATTTGGAGCCGCACGTACACCTCTATCTACATCCGTTTTGGACTTTTTCAATTCTAAAATACGGTTAACTCATTTAACATTACTGAAACACAAAAAGTTAAATAAAAAATCACAAGATAAACTTATATTCTAATGCAATATATACACTTCAAGCTTATAAAATACAAAAAAATGATATTTCAATAAAAACTGTAAGTCTTCAAAAAGTCTAGAAAACAAAATTTCTCACGTTTTTACTCGTAGCCAAAATTTTGGGTTTGTCACTTAACGGCATTTTAGATATCGGACGGCAGAAATTGAAATTCTTCGACTACACCCATCAAAAACAACAATAGTGCGCAAAAGTGTTTATTGTATGGCTCCCATTATTTATAATGGGATCAATAATGTATTCCGAGGTGTAAAAAATTGACCTAAAAAAACCTAATTTGTTAAATACCCGTGCGAATACCCGGGCTGCTAGCTGCTACTACAACAACCAGACCCGGAAGAAATATTTGCAGAACATACAAACATTTCTCCCGTAGCGGGACTCGAACACGCGCCTCTTGCGTCTCAGCCGAGCTCTCGCCCGCCACGCCACCGAGGTCGTCAAATGAGCATGTTGTTTTTGTCCAGTGACTCCCCCATGGCGTCGTTGGACGGGCATTCTCCCGCTCGCGTGTCCCGCGTGGAGTTCCACCCTTCAGGCCGTTTCCTCGCGGCGACAGTTTTCGACCACTCCTGGAGGCTGTGGGACCTGGAGATAGGTGAGATCTTTGTAAACCATTACGTGAGGAAAGATTTCAATATATAGACTCTCGACTTCATTACTAACCCCCGAAAACTCAAACAAAAAACTCGACTCTGAGTCGCGTTTGCGTATTCGGGGGTTAATAGGTTTAAATATCAACACACAAACGCATTTCCACATACACTACCCCCCCCCCCCCCTTCTGATATACTCACTCCCCTCACACACACACACACACACATACTAGCCCAAACATTTTAGCATTTATACATATTAATTTCTTTGTGTTACTATATTTAATTTTGCATGTTTAACGCTTACCTAAATCATATTGTGATTGTCTTTGTATCATTAAGGAAGGAGGTCTCCAAAATACAGGTTACCCCCTAGTTTGGAGACCACTAATGTCTAGATAAAAAGCTGTGTTGTTGTATCAATAAACGTTATTATTATTAAAATATATAGGCTCTCGACTTCACTACATAGTATAAAACAAAATCGCTTCCCGCTGTTTGTCTGTGCCTATGTACTCTTAGATCTTTAAAACTACGCTACGGATTTTGATGCGGTTTTTTTTATAGATATAGTGATTCAAGAGGAAGGTTCATAATGTATAATACATGCATGATATAGTAGAGAAACACTGATAATTTTAGAGGTCTCTAATGTGATGTCGTAAATAAACACATTTTTTGCGCTTACATTATTCTGTAGTATATTTAGTATCAGTATTGCACCTGTGCGAAGCCGGGGCGGGTCGCTAGTTGAATGTAAAACGATCCCATAATGGAAAAATGATGTAAAAGGATATGTATGGATGTTTGTAACTCTTTCACGCCTTAACTGCTGAACGGATTTGAAAGAAACTTGGAATATATATAGTTACATGTGCTGGATTAACATATAGGTTATTTTTTATCAGGGTAACACGCGAGCGAAATAATAATTAACGTCTTAAAGCCTGGACCGACAATTTAATTTGCAATTTTTTATGCATTATCATTAAGAAAATGCTTTATTCCTCCAGGCAAAGAAGTATTACATCAGGAGGGGCATGCGAAACCAGTGTACTGCATAGCTTTCCAAGGAGATGGCTCGTTGGCCGTCACCGGGTGAGTGGGGCGGGGTTCGCAGCCGTTTATTTATCAACCATCATCATCTTCCTGCCCTTATCCCACTCTATGTGGGGTCGGCACATGATCCTTGGATGATGCTGTAAGAGTTTTGGCTAAGGTGTTTTATGACCGGCCGCCTGCCTGACGTCAACCCTCCTTGGGAATACTTGCTTACTGTATCTCATCATGTTGGAGGATACTATCCCTTAGTCGAATACGACATGCTCGGGGAGAGAAGCAGCTGGACACATTCTATGTTTTTAAATTATAAAACATCCATACATACTATCACGCATACATATTATCACGCCCTATCCCTATAAGCAAATATTCCCAAGGAGGGTTGACGTCAGGCAGGCGGCCGGTCATAAAACACCTTAGCCAAAACTCTTACAGCATGATCCAAGGATGCTGAGGTGCCGACCTCATATAGAGTGAGATAAGGGCAGGAAGATGATGATGTATGTTATATAATTTCTTTAATATAATTTCAGTGGCATGGATGCCTTCGGGCGCGTGTGGGACCTCAGAACAGGTCGGTGCGTGATGTTCCTGGAGGGGCACCTGGGCCCCGTGCTGTCCGCTGATTGGGAGCCCCAGACGCCGCGGCTGGCGACCGCCGCCGCTGACCACCAGGTAAGACCCTTCGAAAATGATTTAAAATAGACATGCGCGAAACAGTGCTTTAAAAAGTAGTGCATTATAACTTACAAGAGTTGGCCACTAACTAATACGAAATTACTTTTTTGCATTACATTTTGTACTGAGTAATATCACGTTGACGACCTCGGTGGCGTGGCGGGCGAGGGCTCGGCTGAGACGCAAGAGCCGCGGGTTCGATTCCCGCTACGGGAGAAATGTTTGTATGTTCTGCAAAATTTCCTCCGGGTCTGGGTGTTGTAGTATTATGTGTTGTAAGTTTCATTAAAATCCGTTCTGTGGTTTAGGCGTGAAAGAATAACAAACATACATACAAACAAACTTTCGCGTTTGTTAATCCGATTGCCGTTCGATTGCCAATCGATTGTTCATTCGATTTTTCATTCGATTGTTAACTGAAACTTAATTATGTTATTATTTGTATGTATAATATTTATTGTAGGTATTTCTCAAAATATTTTTCCAATATGTATCTGCCGTCCTTCTCTTTATAAAGTTTTGTCCTGTCCATCCAAAGGTTGCCTGGAAGAGATCGCTGTCAGCGATAAGGCCGCCCATTGTATGACGCATGTTCATACTTATTTTAATTTATTTTTTTGTTTATTTCTATAATTTGTGTTTTTTTACAATAAAGTTGTATTGTATTGTATTGTATGTTTGTTTCAGGCAAAAATCTGGGATATGCGAAAACGTTCCTGCCTGTACACTATCCCGGCGCACACGCATTTGATTAGCGGTAGGTCACTGCTTCGCTCGAGTACCCGGATAAATACATACTAATATTGAGAGCACTGCTGGTCTAGTTGGTAGTGACCCCGCCTTCCGATCCTAAGGTGGCGGGTTCACATCCGGTCGTGACTCGTGTACCAATGGATTTTTCTGTGCGAAAAATTTATGTACGCTATACCAGTACTCTCAAACGGTGAGGAAATTCATCGTGAGGTAACCTGCGGCTTAGTCAGCTCCATTTTGACCATGTCTTTCCTGTGGACAAGGCCGACTAAGCTGAGAGGATGGAGTAGGTGCTGGGCAAGCCTACTCATCTTAATTCGTCCCGGGCACTACAGCGTCCCGTTAGTGAAGGTCAAAGTTGCCTCCTGACGCTGTATAAGTCATCTACTAGATGGCAAACAAAATGCCTTTAATTATTAATATTATAAATGCGAAAGTAACTTTGTCTGTTACGTTTTCACGCATAAACTGCTGAACAGATTTTAATCGAAATTTGGCGAGAAGATAGATGGAATGGATAGATCCTACCCCCGAATACTCAAACGCAACTCAGAGTTGAGCATTTCTCAAATGACGATTTTTTGACAGATTTTCATCAGAAACTGTCAAAAAACCGTGAGACGTGCTCAACTCTGAGTTGCGTTTGAGTATTCTGTGGTAAGATGGATATAAACCATGGTGACAGGTGATCAGGCCATCGCACATATAGATGGTCCATCATGTTGGAGGATACTATCCCTTAGTTGAATACGACATGCTCGGGGAGAGAAGCAGCTGGACGCATTCTATGATTTTTCTTTACTCCCAGTCCAGCGGAGAAGTAAAAGTAAATGTATGTACAATTTCAGATGTTAGGTACCAACGGAGCAACGGCCATTTCCTCATCACGTCTTCTTACGACAAGACTGTGAAGCTGTGGTCCAATCCCTCTTGGCATCCACTGAGGACGTTGCTGGGACATGATAACAAGGTAATTTGCTCACCACCTACAGCCTCAACATCATCGAGGATACTGGAACGCTGCTGCCAACATCCCAAGGTCCTTCTCCGGTACTTGAAGGAGTTGTGCTGGCTGGGGGAGGGTTAGCAGGGGGATAATGCACAATACACCCCACCGCGGGACGTCAGTGCAGATCTATGTACCCCTAACCTTAATTAGAAGGTAATTTGCTGGAAACAAACTGGGCCCACGTACGGACAAGAAAGTCCACTAGTTTTGAACAATACTTCCTGCGTAACCAGAATAGCGCTAAGACATCAAAATGCCAAAGTATTATTGCAAGGGAAAATCAACCTCGTTATGACAAATAAAAATAAATATTTGTGGACATTTCACACAGCGCCATCTAGCCCCAAACTAAGCAAAGCTTGTACCATGGCAACCTAGTAGCTGATAGAATACTTATATACTTTTTTTTTTAAATACATAGGTACTTATAATACTACAACACTCAGACTCGGAAGAAATATTTGCAGAACATACAAAAATTTCTCCCGTAGCGGGAATCGAACCCGCGCTTCTTGCGTCTCAGCCGAGCACTCGTCCGCTGCTGAACAAATAGACCGATTTTGATGCTGTTTTTTTCTGTTTGAAAGCTGATGTGATTAGTTTTTAGCGTGAGTTTTTAGCTATAGTTTATGAAGATCTTTAGCTCATTTCTACTTGACAAAATAATCTAACCAACTTTCAGAGTTCAGATTGATTTGTAAATTAGTGTAGTTACTGTTTGGGTGTTATTTTAATTTTGAATTTAATATTGTTACAGGTGATGAGCACAGACATATCTTTCGACAACAAGTATATAGCGACCAGTTCCTATGATCGAACATTTAAACTTTGGGCGCCAGACTTATCGTAAGATACCTTGTACTTCGGATTAGGGATACCTTGGAACATTAATGTAAATAAATTTTGTATGGAATTTGAATTGATTTTTATTGAATGCACCCAGCTGCTTCTCTCCCCGAGCATGTCGTAAAAGTCGACTAAGGGATAGTATCCTCCAACATGATGAGATACAATAAGCAAGTATTCCCAAGGAGGGTTGACGTCAGGCAGGCGGCCGCTCATAAAACACCTTAGCCAAAACTCTTACAGCATGATCCAAGGGTAATGCCGTGCCGACCCCACATAGAGTGGGATAAGGGCAGGAAGATGATGATGACTCAAACGCATCTCAAAGTTGAGCACGTCTCAAATGGCGATATTTTTTTGACAGATTTTCATCAGAAACTGTCAAAAAACCGTGAGTTGAGACGTGCTCAACTCGTGAGTCGCGTTTGAGTATTCGGGGGTAAGTGTAGCAACACATTTGCTGAAAGAAAGTACCTACGGGGCCGAAAATTCGGCTAAATACGTTCGCAATGTTAGTACAGTGCGCACAACGGAACTTAGCGTTACTGAAGTTAACCGTTTAATTTAGGTAGGAAAATACTGGGGATGTAAATAAAGACCATAATTTCTCACATTTACATTTAATTTCTCATTTAGCACAATAAATACCTTTATACATAAATTATGTACTAATTTGCTGTTTCATAGAATATTTTGGTGTTCATCGTATAGTCCCGACGAATGTTTTTTACATAGCTATAAGCATAACGCTTAGTGTTTTTTTTAACTTAACGCTTAGTGCTTCGACATGGGTTATTTATTCCTTCCACAACACATTGGCCCAACCACTTACGTCAACCTGTTTGATAGCGTCAAATTAATGTAGAGATGTGGTTAAAACAAAATGTTTGAAAAAGTTGTATTTGAATTAACCGTTGATTATTCAAGTTAAAAAACATTAGGTTGTTTTATTTTCTGATTCTGAATAATCTAACTGAGCATTTACAATTGTTATTTTTACTTATAATTTAACAGCTATTTAATACCAAGAAAAAAGACTGGCTTCGCGCTTAGCCAATGTGTGGAGGACTTATAATATGGGGTTTACCCAACTGCTCATAATTTTCTTATAACTATGACGACAATCCTTTCATGACACTGGTTCACTGACATCAACATCATACCGAAAAACTTCAAAAAAAATCTAGTTGAAAAAATTTACAACACGACATTTTTGATACGAAAGGGTTTTAAAGAAAATATTTTGACACGTATTTTAGACGAGATTTTCTTTATTCCTCGCAGACTAGATATTTTTGAAGTTGACAGTACCTAGTTACCCAAGGAACCAGTGGGTTCCATCCATCACAATATTAATAGTTCGTTTTAACCTACGGATCAAACGAAAAGTAGACAAAGTTAAAACATTCTTCAAATAAATTGTTCCAATTAGCTTCCTAGATGGCATTTGCTGGAATAACCAAGAGTAATATAGAGCGAATCATCGTCTGATCAGTGAGATATTACGATATTACTAATCAAGTCACTAGTTCTTTCCAGTGTGGTGAAAGGATTTGAAGTGAGTCTTGAAGATCCCTTTCATGTACAGATTGTACGATTGATTTCCAGTTTAGTCTGTGCCATGAGATACTCCAGAATAGCGCCATCTAGATTGCCATGAGGAACTAAAACTTCTTTCCAAGAATGCTTCCCCTTCGTTTGTTTTCGTGCGATTACGTACTCGGCTTATCAATAACCCTGTGTACATTATCACGATACTCTGAAGCTTCACTTGTCACTACGCGACAGCTTCACCGAAATAATGTAGCCGCAGGATATATATATATACACGATCACTATGTTTAATGCACGTCTGTCAAATAGGTCCAAAACTATCACCTAGAATCGGACAAATGACATTGAAACACATTTTTTTTTACATTTTCAATTTCTACAAAAATCTTTACCAATTTAACATTTAACGTGTTTATATTAAGTTGATTCTAGTGCCCTTGGCAGCATTGACATGTGTTATAAAGGGTGAACTTTAGCGTCAGAGATATCTTCTGAAAGTAAGGCAAGGAAAGTTCGACTAAGCTCTTAAGTACGTTTTTAGTAGCCTTATGTATGACACATCAGCCTAATTACGTGACACGTAAAAAACATTGCGAGCGTATTTAGCCGAACTTTCCTTGTAATAATTATGTTTCTATTGTAAACAGTATTGATTTAGATCAAAACTCGGACCAAATAAAAAGAAAAGACCCCGCGGCGCGAACAACAAAAGTGAAGCCACCTTTTTATCTATGTGTGTGTCGAAGGTTTTAAGGTTGTGTGTTCCAAGTAACCTAAATTCATAGTATAATAATTAAGAAACGATGCTATTTGAAGTACTTACAAGTGAAAAGTGATTCCGTGAGACTTTTTATGTGATTTGCTGCTGTTTTTACAAGTTTTCACTACACAGGAAGGCATAATTCTATTTTTAAGACTCGCGACGTACTAAGAGCGATGAGCATGGTTTTAGTGTAGGTGTGTGCCTGAGCGTGTATGTTTACTTGCAGGAGCACGGTTTTGTGTGGCTTCACTTTTGTTGTTCGCGGCGCGGCGTCTTTTATTTTTATTTGGTCTGAGCGTGGCACGTAAAAACATTGCGAGCGTATTTAGCCGAACTTTTCGTACTTTTCTTGTAATAATTATGTTTTACTGCAAACAGTATTGATTTAGATCATAACCGTTGGGAGCGGGCGCTGGAAACTGCGATACAGTTTTAAAGTTAACTGAGGCAGTTTTCAATGTGTTCCAATTGTTTCTTTGCAATGTTATATTATTTTTATCAAATAAATAGTGTTTTATGTTATGTTTTTAAGTTTACTTTCAGCTGATGTGCCACGACATGACACTTAGAGGAGTTATATTAAACTTTGTATCAACACTAAACTGCTTTTGATAAACGGGTTAAGGCATTAGCGTTAAGAGTTGAAAAAGCAGTTAATTTATAAGTTATTTTTTAACAATCACTGAATAAAACGAAACATAATTGATTTCAATAATGCATGTACAATAATGTCTGTGATATTCTAATATTTATTCAAAATCAAAACGAATTTACAAATTATTATTCGAATTCAAACTCATTAAAATCATACCAACTACGTAATCGTATCAGAAACTACGATCACAAACTCTACAATAAAAACAATTAAACTTAGGGTTTTTTTACAGACCGTTTACGAATAGTTTTCTTAGGCTCTCCGCTCACTACTACGTTCCATAATCGGACCATACTGGTAAAGTTAGCATCAAACGTTGATGATTTTTTAATAATTCTAACATGATTAATAAAATTACTTCTCTGCTGGACTGGAAGTAGAGAAAAAGCATAGAATGCGTCCAGCTGCTTCTCTCTCCGAGCATGTCGTAAAAGTCGACTAAGGGATAGTATCCTCCAACATGATGGACCATCTATATGGGCGATGGGCTGATCACCTGTCACCATGGTTCACCATATCCATCTTAGAACTTTAAATCAGAAGTGGCTACAAGATGTCTTATGTTTACTTGTGGCTCTGCCCACCCCATTAGGGATACGGGCGTGATAATATGTATGTATGTAATGTATGATTAATAAAATATACTGAATGCAACATTGAGCTATAAGTCTAATGAGCTATGACCGTTATTGAGCGTGGTACTGGGCGGAAGGTTTTATTCTAATTTGAGAAAGCATGAGATCAATTTTATTTTCATAGATATCACATATGTTTTTATCTATTGTCATAATACAATATATTTCTTACCATCTGCCGCTCGGGTTGTACCCACATAAAAAGCCTATATGTTATTCCAGCACGTGTACTATGTATATTCAAAGTTTCATTGAAATCCGTTCAGCTCTAACTAAGGTACAAACATGCTCAAAACTTGCGCATTTATAATATAAGTTATTCTAAAAACATTCCAACTATTTCCATCCCCATATTCTTCCCTAAGGCAGAAGATGTAAGCCATGACGAATCTTAGTAAAGATTCAGTTTTTAGAATATCATTGTGATATTATATTCTAGATTCATACATGCCCTCTGGCAAAAGTTGACCAAATAATTATGTCATATTTCTGCCACTTCTCCACTGGACTGGGAGTTAATTAAAAACATAGAATGCGTCCAGCTGCTTCTCTCCCCGAGCATGTCGTTTTCGACTAAGGGATAGTATCCTCTTCAACATGATGGACCATCTATATGGGCGATGGGCTGATCACCTGTCACCATGGTTCTCATCCATCTTGGGACTTTGAATCAGGAGTGGCTGCAAGTTTTCTTATAATTACTTGTGGCTCTGCCCACTAAATCAGGGATACAGGCGTGATAATGAAGAAAGCGATTTTGTCGTATCTCAAAACATTCAATTTTACACCAGAGCCAAAAAACCTTTATTTACAGCAATTATTGTGAACAGTAAAAGAACTAGGAAAAAATCAAGGGCGTATCATAAAATTTTTCATAGTAGAAAGACGAGACATAGACCATTCGACGCGGCTTTTTTTGCTTATCAACAATCAAGTTTTAAGTCATTTTTTGAGATACGACATTTCCGCTTTCTGCCGTCGTATGTACTATTTCTACCAGTGTGTTAGAAAGAGAGATGCAAACTAGGCTAGTCAGAGGCACGTCCGACTAGCCTAGTTTGATGCTTCCAGGATGTTCAACCAGTTGAATATCCTTCTGTTTCTCTTGTGTGAATTAAGGCAGAATACGATAGGTATTATGTATGTTTGTATGAGCTAGTGGCCAACTCTAGTGACGGAGTTTTTAGGCCGCCTAAAGGCCTCCGTCGTGGCTTAACGACTTAAAATCCGGGACCGATTGTTTAACGTGCCCTCCGAAGCACGGAAGCGCTCAGCTCGTAATGCCACTTGCGATCATCCCAATTTGAAACCACGCATATCGTCGCTTAACTTTAACGATCAATCAAGAACGCCTAAGCAAGCTACGCCACGAGCGCTTCAAAATACGATAAGTATTGAGGGTAGTCAGGAGGCACGTCTAACCAGCTTAAAATGATTATAGAATGTAATTTTAATTGACTTATGACTGTAAGTCGCAGTGATAAGATGACCAAAGTGTCCAAGAAATGCCTATACCCGGAGGCTAGTCAGAGGCACGTCCCACACCCAGCTGCGCGTGAAACCAGGCTGTAATGAGAGCAGATTACAGTAACAGTGTGATCTAGGAAAGCGAAGCTTCTGAGGGTAGTCATATCCACGTCCTCAATCCAGCATTGCGTGAATTCAGATGATGCAAGTTACAGTGACAAGAAGATGACCGGTATATAAAGACAAAGGCTTCCAGGCTAGTCAGAGCCACGTCATGCATCAGCATTGAGACTGTAGTCTAGAAGGGCGCGTCTTCTGAAGGCAGTAGTCCGAGGCACGTCCATCCATAATTAAAAGCAGACGGCTGATAAAATTACAGCGACAAGATGACCAGCGTGTTCTAAAAAAACCGCAGGCTTCTGGGCTAGTCAGAGGCACGTCCATCCATAATTAAAAGCAGACGGCTGATAAAATTACAGCGACCAGATGACCAGCGTGTTCTAAAAAAACCGCAGGCTTCTGGGCTAGTCAGAGGCACGTCCATCTATAACTGAAAGCAGCTGGTTGATAAAATTACAGCGACAAGATGACCAGCGTGTTATCCAAGGATGCAGGCTCCTGGGCTAGTCAGAGGCAAGTCCATTCATAACTGAAAGCAGCTGGTTGATAAAATTACAGCGACAAGATGACCAGCGTGTTATCCAAGGATGCAGGCTTCTGGGCTAGTCAGAGGCAAGTCCATTCATAACTGAAAGCAGCTGGTTGATAAAATTACAGCGACAAGATGACCAGCGTGTTATCCAAGGATGCAGGCTTCTGGGCTAGTCAGAGGCAAGTCCATTCATAACTGAAAGCAGCTGGTTGATAAAATTACAGCGACAAGATGACCAGCGTGTTATCCAAGGATGCAGGCTTCTGGGCTAGTCAGAGGCAAGTCCATTCATAACTGAAAGCAGCTGGTTGATAAAATTACAGCGACAAGATGACCAGCGTGTTATCCAAGGATGCAGGCTTCTGGGCTAGTCAGAGGCAAGTCCATTCATAACTGAAAGCAGCTGGTTGATAAAATTACAGCGACAAGATGACCAGCGTGTTATCCAAGGATGCAGGCTTCTGGGCTAGTTAGAGGCACGTCCGCTGGGTGTCTAGAAGGGCGCTGCTTCGTCGAGGGTGTGGAGCCAGTTGAATATCATCATGTTCCTCTCGTACTTGGACAGAGGACGGCCTCGTTCGCGCTCCAGGTCATCCGCTGTTAGAGCCAGGTGCGCCGCTTCTGGAAATATATAATATTGTTAGCAACTTCCCCACCAGGAGGCAAACGACGAGGCGACCGCCTATAAATAGCGGGCCGAACCGAGGCTTGCGGTCATCTGTCCCTCCGTAGGCCAAGACACGTTCTTGGAGACCCCGATGACGAGATCACCTCCGCTAACGCGGAGGGGAGCCCGCCATCACGCCGACGTAGGTTCAACTAGACACCATCACACCACACCGACTCCGCCGGCGGAGTCGACGTTTCTCTTCTCGCTCGCCCCCTCCGGGCGCAGCCGTTAGATTCTGCATCCAGGCAACAGCCCAAGCCGAGGTTCGTACCTAAGTGGTGCCCTTGCGCTAGTTGCCACAAAAACCTATTTTTTCTCGGTGTCGCGCCCTCTGCGCTCACCAAAGCCCGGTAACGCTGCCAGCGGTCATCTGAGACCCACAGCATTACATTCCGTCCGAAAGAAAAAGCTTGCGGTCACTTCGCTCGTGGTGCTCGACAGTGCTACATCTCATGGACAGTAGTTTTATTATTTTTGTGTAATTTCGGTTTGAAGGACGCGTGAGTCATATTGTGTTTTGGTTTTGTCATTTTCATGTGTAATTTAGATCATTTTCAATGTGTGTGGTCCAATCTGATTGTAGTAGTTTTGTTTAATTTTGATTAAATTGATTGTTAATGTTTAGATAAGCCTGTGGTTTATTTTTTTAATGAATCAGATCCTTTTTACCTAAAAATATAATAATAACACACCCAACAGTCACATACATAGTCCTGATCCCACACTAGGACTCCCTGTGTCGTGGGTATCAGAAACTACGAGTACCATGCTACCACAACACCCAGACCCGGAGGAAATATTCACAGATCATGCAAACATTTCTTTCGCAGCGGGAATCGAACCCGCGCCTCTTGTTAAATTATAATTTTTTTATCGCATCTATCACACATAAATCACACATGGACCAATGATAATGATAGCCTTTTTTAACATAACATACATATCATCTTAATTCTACATAGTACTACAAATTTCCTACTGATATAATAAACGGGAAAGTTTGTATGTATGGATGTTTGTTACTCTTTCACGCCTAAACGGCTGAACGGATTTGAATGAAACTTGGAATATACATAATACATGTGCTGGATTAATATAAAGGCTATTTTTCTTCTGAGTACCATACGAGCGAAGCGGCGGGAGGTAGCTAGTCTTAGAAAAAGTCAAATTCTCTTACTGTAGTCAAACATGTTGTTTCTGATATATTGTTTCTTACATTTTTGTAAACATGTCTTTTGCAAATAAATATCTTTATCTTTATCTAGAGTGAGATTAAGCTATTTTATCCTCGCTCTGATGCGCCACAATGACTTTTAGAGCAATATGGTTTGACGACCTCGATGGCGTGGCGGACGAGTGCTCGGCTGAGACGCAAGAGGCGCGGCTTCAATTCCCGCTACGGTAGAAGTGTTTGTATGTTCTGCAAATATTTCTTCCGGGTCTGGGTGTTGTATTATGTACTTATTATAAATATAATTTAAAAAAAAAGTATCAAAGTAATATATCAGCCATCTGGTGTCCATAGTACAAGCTTTGCTTAGTTTGGGGCTAGATGGCGCTGTGTGAAATGTCCACAAATATTTATTTATTTATGTATGGTACAAAACCCTAAAAACTTACCTGGATGTACGAATCGCGTGTGCATTTGTTTGGGCGTGGGCGTGGGCGTGGGCACGGCCAGCACTGTGGGCCCCGGGCCCGCCACCGCCGACACAGCAGCCGCCTGAGGACAAAACATATTACACAACATACATACATAAATAAATAATAAATAATAATAACACCCAACAGTCACATACATAGTCCTAACTCCACACTAGGATTCCCTGTGTCGTGGGTATCAGAAACTACGAGTACCATGCTACCACAACACCCAGACCCGGAACAAATATTTACAGATCATGCAAACATTTCTTCCGCAGCGGGAATCGAACCCGCGCCAATGTGTCTCTGCCGAGCAATCGCCCACCACGCCACCGAGGCCGTCAAGCCATATTGCTCTAAAAGTCATTGTAGCGCAGTACATACACATCCCTTATGGGGTGGGCAGAGCCACAAGCAATCATAAGAAAACTTGCATCCACTCCTGATTCAAAGTCCCAAGATGGATATGGTGAACCATGGTGACAGGTGATCAGCCCAACGCCTATATAGGTCCGTCATGTTGGAGGATACTATCCCTTAGTCGAATACGACATGCTCGGGGAGAGAAGCAGCTGGACGCATTCTATGTTTTTAATTAACTCTCAGTCCAGCGAAGTATGATTGATAACTAGATCAAAATTAGCCTTTGGCTGCTAAATATCTAGAAATTAAGGCCTTATACCATCATGATTTATACAGCGTCAGGAGGCAACTTTTACCTTCACAAACGGGACGCTGGCTTGCTTGCAAAGTAGGCTTGCCCAGCAACTACTCCATCCTCTCAGCTTAGTCGACCTTGTCCACAGGAAAGACATGGTCAATACGTGCGGAGCTGACTAGGCCGCGGGTTTCCTCACGATGTTTCCCTTCACCGTTTGAGAGTACCGGGATAGCGCACATAAATTTTGCGCATAGAAAAATCCATTGGTACACAAGCGGATTTGAACCCTCCACCTTAGGATGGGAAGGCGGGGTCACTACCAACTAGACCACCAGTGCTTACCTCCAGACGATCTAAATTGAATTCTGATTGAGACATTCTTTCCAACGCTCGGTACGTGGTCAGCAGACGGCGTTTGATGTAATTCTGACGAACCTGGAACATTCAAACATAACATTCTTATTATCAGACCCGGTCACAAGATGGGTGACCGCAAGTGGCATTACGAGCTGAGCGCTTCCGTGCTTCGGAGGGGCGTTAAATTGTCGGTCCCGGCTTTTAAGTCCTTAAGCCATGACGGAGGCTTTTAGGCAGCTTAAAAACTCCCGTCACAAAAGTTGACCACTAGCTCATACGAACTTACGTAGCACGGAAGCGCTCAGCTCGTAATGCCACTTGCGGTCACCCATCTTGCTTGAAACTCGGTCTGGATATTATAAATGCAAAATAAATGGACAAGTGTTTCAGGGTTTTTCAAAACAATCCTCAAAAAGGGGTAAATTGGGGTGTCAAAGTTTGTATGGGAACTTTTTATCGGGCGATTGGCTTGAAATTCGGTTTCAATATTTAACATAAAAAAACTTGGGTTTTGAATAGTTACTAACAAAGGCCTTTTACCATCTATAGTAGATGATTTATACAGCGACAGAAGGCAACTTTTATCTTCACAAACGGGACGCTGTAGTGCCCGGGACGAATTATGATGAAGTAGACTTGAATAGTTACTAGTTTTTTTTACTATTATATGTAAAAATACATGCATATTAAAATACCTTCTTGTTATCACTGGGCAGTTGTCTGGAAGGCTGCGAGGGTTGTGACCTCTGGGGAGAGGGCAGCTGGGAACCCCCCACTGAAACAATACAATCATACATCAAATGGTGGTGGAAAACACTGAGGTTACTTTGCTATGTGCTTTCTTTATGCTGCAAGGTTATGGTATTCTCGAATCTAGCTGGCTGATGTCAAAATGTTTTTATTTAAAAGAACAAAAAACAAGAAGTAGATAAGAAGCCACGATTTTTTTTTCAAATCATATAGAAATGAGGTATCATCTGCAAACAGTAGGTATTGTACCTACTGTTTGCAGATGATACCTCATTTCTCATGATCGTTCCTAACAAGTTTAAGTGTTAATCATTAATATAAACTAAAAATAGAAATGGTCCTAACATTGATCCCTGTGGTACACCCATTATTACTACTGACTCTGGAGAACTTTTCCGCGTCGACTCTATGTATTATGTTACTTAAATAAGAACTGAGAAGGACAAGAGCAAAATCCCTAACCCCATAGTGCTGGAGTTAAGTGATTAATGTTTCATGATGAACGGAAGTTTGAAAGTAGCGCCTGTGACGAATAAGTTGATGAATGTCATGTGACGAGAAGAATGTTAGATATGAAAATGGATGGATACAAGGGTAGAGGTAGACCAAAGAAGAGATGGATGGATTGCGTGAATGGTGATATGAATAAGAAAGGAGTGAATACTGAAATGACGGCTGATAGAGGGGAATGGAAGAGGAAAACATGTTGTGCCGCACTTAGGTGGGATAAGGGCAGGGAGATGATGATGGACATGGCAGGTGGGAAGCAGATCGACGCGATTGTTACCTGCGACCCAAGTACTACAGGAGCGGGACGTGGCGCTCAGAGTCAGGGCTTCTAACGCTGCGCAGAGCCCTACCTCAGATGTAGCACTGAAACAAACATAATATTACATGCATACAAAGCCACGAGCAATCATAAGAAAGCTTACAGCCACTCCTGATTCAAAGTCCCAAGATGGATATGGTGAACCATGGTGACAGGTGATCAGCCCATCGCCCATATAAGATGGTCCATCATATTGGGGAGGATAGATGACTTTTAAGACACGCTCGGTGAGAGAAGCAGCTGGACGCATTCTATATTTTTCCTTACCAGTCCAGGAGAGAAGTATTAATGGTACATAACATAAAATAACAAATTAATTTAAACAAAAACAAGACAAGACTGCGTAGAATTTGCGTATCACACTGTAGCAGTGATGATGGGTTTTTGGGAATTGAATTAGTAGGTCGTCTTGATAATTATCAAGACGACCTACTGAGACAGAGGAATCAAACAATAGCTTTTTTTGACGTTATAGAACAATCATTAATGAAATTGAAAATGCATTGGCGTTGACATAATTAGCGACAGAGCCTTATAACTAGAACTTGAACATCATAACCCTCTTCAAACTTATCCCACCTATTGCCTATTAGTCAAAAGATATACACTTACCCTAACCAAGTTGACAGGGTTACAGTCGTTCCAGGTAAAGGGAATAAATGGACACTTACCCACGTGGCTTGAAAATCTATCGTGTAAATGGAGAATAGACACTTGAAGAGACGAGACGAGAAGAGTGTTAGACATGAATGTGGAAGGATATGTGGGTAGAGGTAGGCCAAAGAAAGGATGGATGGACTGTGTGAAAGATGACATGAGTAAGAAAGGAGTGAGCGTTGAGATGACTTATCACAGAGGGAAATGGAAGAGGAATACATGTTGTGCCGACCCCACATAAAGTGGGACAAGGGCAGGAAAATGATGATGATGAAATGGAGAATAGACACTTACCCTCGCAAGTTGACGGGGCTAGAGGCACAGGCCAGGGTGACGTCTCCTGCGCTGAACGAGCGCCGGAGCCCTAGCTGAGCGCACAGGGCTGCGCAGCCGGCCAGGAGACTCACGCAGTTGTCGGGCTGTAGGGGGAGGGTTGAGGAGGGCCGTCTGGAATGGCGTATCGTAATCATTATGACAGATTTTAGTGAGATTGAATATATTTTCTTGTTTATTCTTTTACATCATTTTTACATTTTGGGATTGTTTTACAGGATAAAAAGTAGCCTATGTCCTTCCCAGGAATGGAATATATCTCCTTGCCAAATTTAATCAAAATCTGTTCAGCAGTTTAGGTGTGAAAAGGTAACAGACAGACAGAGTTACTTTCAAATTTATAATATTAGTATGGATGTTAGATTATTCCAAAAAAACTTTCCTAATAGTATAACACTTGTACCCTTGAATCTTTCATACTAGTGAGTTGCTGTCAAATTGGTTTGTTGAATGATACTCACTTCATCGGTTTTCCATCTGGGTTAGGGCTGGCCACGCGGAGCGTGGGATCAGGACCCTGGCCAGCCTAGAAATTAAAAATAAAAATTTCCAAGTGAGATAAAAGTGTAGCTCAAAAAGAGAAATTAAATGAAAATTTTATTTTTCCAGAAGCATGGTCATAGAGTACTTAGGTTAATACATAAATGGGTTCACACACTTCACCGTTAAATACAGCATACATTATTTACCCGCGGCTTAGTCAGCTCCGTATATTGACTATGTCTTTCCTGTGGACACGGCCAACTAAGCTGAGAGGATGGAATAGGTACTGGGCAAGCTTACTCCATCTTAATTCGTCCTGGGCACTACAGCATCCCGTTGCCTCCTGATGCTGTATAAATCATCTACTATAGATGGTAAAAGGCCTACGTATTTTTTAGGAGTACTGTTGTTTAGTGATGAGATAAGCAAGTATTCCCAAGGAGGGTTGACGTCAGGCAGGCGGCCGGTCATAAAACACCTTAGCCAAAACTCTTACAGCATGATCCAAGGATCATGCTGTGCCGACTCCACACAGAGTGGGATAAGGGCAGGAAGAAGAAGTTGGTTAGTGGAGAGTCAAAGGGTGTTACCTTGCAAGCCAGCAGTCTCAACACCCGTGCGTCAGAGGCGGCTGACGACACGCTGAACAGAGAGAGGTCGGTGGTGACTGACTCGTGGGAAGGAGACCGCGCGACTCCGCCCCGCCAGCTCTCTCCCCCGCACATGTCGACTGGAAGAGAGAGAAGTTCAGTATGAGGAGTCCGTGTCTCAAAATCAAAGAAAAAAAATATTCAATTAAATCACAGGGATCACTTGGACACATCTTAATTCTACGTTAAATATCCTGTTCGTAACGCGACCAAGCGTGGAAAATACAGGCAAGAAACTACACTTGGCTATTTTTTTGGAAATTGATCCCTTTACAATCATGTTTATACAAGGAGTTGGAGCATTGTTCAGTCACAAGCATTTTTGTCTTCTATATAATCGGATATTTTATAGCCTACGAAGTGAAACGGTTCAGAAGGGTGAACCATTCTATGAACACCCCTCTATGTTCGGTCAGCGGCTTCTTACTATAGCCGCTGAGTCCATGTTCAGTTAACCAGTTGATTCCACAAATCTTGGACTATCTATCTATCTACTATAGATGGTTAAAGGCCTTAGTGAAATATTGTCTGCCGCCTGAAGGCCTCCGTCGTGGCTTAACGATTTAAAAGCCGCAATTTAACGTGTCCTCCAAAGCACGGAAGCGCTCAGCTCGTAATGTAATTGGGATGGGTGACCGCAAGTGGTTGCGGTCACCCATCCCAATTGTGCGCAACGTTGCTTAACTTCAACGATCAATCAAGAACGTCTAAGCAAGCTACGCCACGAGCACTTCGGCTACGCAACGAGCGCTTCAGCTACGCAACGTGCGCTTCTGCTACGCCACGGGCGCTTCAGCTACGCCTTCACTTCAGTACCTATATTGTAAGTTATTGACGCTAACTTCCCAAATACTAGGTATCTCAATTTAGGTCAAATGCAAAAAGACTTTTTATTACAGGTAAGTCTATGAAGCAAGAACTCTACTTACGACTCCCAGTTATGTCATACAAATGTAGGCTTTATGAAACCTAATGGATACTTAAAATATATTGCATTGCGTGTTCGACTAGGAATGAAAAACCACTTATAACTCAGATACATATCAAATTTACATACCAATTTCACAAACATTACTTCCTAATTATTTATAATAATCACACGCCAAAGAATCCTTAATATTTTTGTCATTTTTGATTAGCTTTTTACTTTATCACCAGCTAAAATGTCCAATGATTCTACCATCATCCGATTACCATTTTTTTTCGCAAAACCAAAACAAGTAATCGTAATGCCGGAAAATCAAGTAAATAAACAAATTATAAGCACTTACAGCCTGTGTTAGGCTCCACGATGAACGTTTTATCAATCCCACACAAAGAAATAATGCGATTAGTTCCAAATTCGCACCAATAACACTGAAAATTATAGCAAATTGTAAAGAAAATCCATTCTGAATTGAAAAAATACAAACGCGAAATTGCGACCGGCCCTGTTAATATAATCCTACCAATAAAAGTAGGAGTAGGACAAGCAAAATGCGTTTGGATACTACTCTTGATCCCTCAACATTATATGTTGACGTTTCACGTCTTTTCACACCTGTATTTCAAACATTACTAATTTATGAAGCAATACGTACAAAACTTTTGAGTTTTTTCAATACAAATAATTATAATCTGATTCATACAAGATTTACAATAAAATGTGGTACTTGAAGTAAAAAAAAATGTGAAATGAAAAGATCGTGGTTGTTGAACGCTCGTGCCACCATGACACGTCTGCCATTTTGCAAAATTATATGCTAAAAGCTCTTCCTTTTTTGTAGGATAATAATTTATTTGTACAGAATATTGTGTAATAAAATCATTAATTCATATTTTTTCTGGTATATTACGTAAATATTTTTTTGTACTAAGCAACATTATTGCTAAATTTAAGCAAAAGCAGCTTCAAATTATTTTTAGATCAGACAAATCTGTAACTTAAAAAGCTAAACGGCTGATTTAAAAAGCTTCATAACATTTGTTTGGATTGTATTTAACTCGGCAGATTTATATTGTTTACCTTCGAGTGCGACATCTAGTTTTCCATATAGTGTACTATCTTGAAAACGGTTTTTATCTAAATAAATAGATGTCACTATTTGATAAATTAAAAGCTACACTGTAGTTCTGCCAAAGAGTAATCTACTATTTAAACCAATTCTACTATATTTTACTGTAAAGAAACCTAACTAAAGACACTAAGTGGTAGACATTGGTAGACAGTACGGTGTAGGTACAAGTTATCCACCTAATAGACTATTTTTAAAACCTGACTATTAGTTATTCTGTGAATATAGCAAAGAATAACTAATAGTACTATGATAGGTATTTATTACTATGTATTAGTCATTTGACTCATTTGTAACGAACTATTTCATACCTACCTATTTTATTTATCTTCTAAAAATAATAATGAGGCTACCATATATTTTTTATGTTAAAGGACAGTAACTATACATATTAAAAAAATGTGATCTTGCAACTGTATTTTGTAGTTTACTGTAAATAGGTAGGTACTTATCCGAGTATATAATTTTAATTCTCAATCAATTTTATTATACATTACTATAATATAGGTACTTAAGCTGGAGCCAAGTAGATTTTTGAAAACAAATACCCACAGATTATAAAAATTATAACATTGACCAAATAGGTATGTAGGTACCAGCTACTTACTGTTTGGTACCAATTTTAAAATTAAAAACGCTAAGTATGTGTGAGTCCTGCGCTAGTGTGAGTAATCTTACATAATGTATATCTGTATACTTGTGTGCGTTATCGGTATGGCTGTGTGAATGAGAAATTGTAGTGTAGATAAGACCTGCAGTAATGCAGATTCTTATTTCTGTCGTTTGTAGATCTCTATCTAGTCGTGTCACTAGTTCTTTCTAGGATTAAAGTGCAGAAGTTCACCTCAAATACTCATTTCGTGCACTGGTCACATATTCTCGAACTCGAAATTTTCGATATGCCCGTGTCCTCACGATGTTTTTCTTCACCATTTGAGAGTAGGTAGGTACTGGTATAGCGCACATAATTTTGAAAATTGGTGTAGGTACATTTTTTTAATTTTAATCTAAGATTTATAATTTAAATGAACAATATAAATACGATCAGATAATAATAATTATATTAAGAATACAATAGAAATGTCATTTTGGATTATCAATTAATTAGCTTAAAGAATAAAATAAACTTGATATTCTAGAATAGCACTTACTAAATCTCAAAAGCCCAAAGTTATGTCTATTTCTATGTAATAAATAAATAATAATAATATATAAACCATATTGGGGTTTGTATTGTTTTTTTTCTTAATGTTTTATCTACGTATGTTATTATTAGTTTCAATTTCGTTATCGGTGTCTGATAATTGCTATGCTTTATATTGTTGAGTTATATAGGTTTTTCATTCAAAGATGAAGATCTGACCCTCATAATACTCAAATGCATTTGTTTTATGAAGTTTTGGAGGTGCAATCATATTTCTCTATATAAGACCTATGCTGAAAGGCACTTCTTGTAGAAAAATGTTATTACAGTGTTACCGACTTCTTGAACGATGACCATAGCAATTATTTGTAGATCACCCACTTGACCATTTTGTATTTAATGCGTAGTATTTCATTTTGACATATAATAATAATTTCAGCAAGTACCTATTCTAATATTAAGACAAAATATTTGCATGCCTATATAAAGTAAGACAGTACTCGAGCATTATTTATTAACTAATTTAAACTTGTATAACCTACATTCTGACAAAAAAATAAATTGAATTGAATTGAATTGAAAAGCAAGACAACAGAAAAACCGGTGTTTATTAGATAAAAATAAAGTTAGTTTAAAGTTTATGCATATAAATTTATAGTGCTGAATAGAATTAAGATGAAATGTACCAATATAATGTTAAACGATTGTTAATAAAGGCTATCATTATCATTAGATAAATAAATTTGTTATTTTGAGTGGTCGTATCCACTGTGCTCGAGCACCGCTAGGGTATTGTACTTGATTGTGGCGCGCGCGTGTTGGCGAGCGGAATGCAAACTAAACCGTACAGGGTTGTCGCAAACATGATTATTATTATTACTTTGATTTTTATATTCTTTTAATATATATTTTTAATGGAAGAGGGGGTAAACTAGCATATATTTTGGTTTATGTTTACTAAAATAAGTAATTCATAAATTGTATACAATATGACATTATATCGTATGTCAAATACCTAATTATAAATGTTTTTCATTTGTCACTTCATTACGTATGGCAAACCTACTATTCCAATAAAAGTTTTTTGAAGTAAAAATATGTACCTAACCTAACCTAGACACTTAAAACAGTTATAATAAAATAAGTTAGCTACCTAAATGGTTTGAAGAAAGTGACACAATGATAAAATATAGCAGCAAGTAGTATAAACGATTAAGTAGATGCATTTTAAATAACTATCTTTGTTTTTTTTTTGTTAAAAATCTCTTTTCTACAGCTCTTGCACTTTAAATATATGCCTATACTTCAGTGATAAAATCACTTTAGTTTTAGGTTAATAAACCTAACCTAACATAAGTTTTCACACCTTAATTTAACTATTAGTACCTACTACTTAAAAGTTTCATAAACATGTACCTAATTAAAAAAGCTATTGTATCTCCAGCTTGGCTGAAGTATCCTATCCTACAAAATTACTAATATTATCAATGTTTGTACCTCAATCACGCCGTAACGGCTGAACGGATTTGAATGAAACCTGGAATATACATAGTATGTCTGCTGGAATAGCATTTAGGCTACTTTTTGTCCTGATACCAAGCGAGCAAAGCCGCGGGCGAAAGAAAAAAAAGAAAGATATAACATTTTATTTAGCACACACACAAAACAAGCAATTTAAATACAAAAATGGGAAGGAACTAAAAATTGGGAACTACCAAATATAGTATAGGTAACTAGCTGTTGCCCGCGACTTTTTGAAAGAATTTTTGAAATCGGTCCAGTAGTTTCGGAGCCTATTCGTTCCAAAAAAACAAAAAATATTTCCTCTTTATAATATTAGTATAGATTACGAAAGCTAGTTGTTTATATTATTGTCAATTTCAAAAATAGGAAATTAATCCATCTTGCTAGCCCTACAGTTTTATCATTGCACACATAGACAATACATCTGTGTGATACACACACACACATGCACAAGGCTAACGAATTAGGGTAGACTAGTCACAGCTCCCAAGTAAAGTAGTGTAAGTAAAGAATTGCCAATTTTTGGTTACGTATTTATGATAAAAATTTTGTTAAATGATATCCTCTTCAACTTGATGGACCTATAATGGGTGATGGGCTGATCACCTGTCACTATAGTTCACCATATCCATCTTGGGAGTCTTGGATCAGAAGTGGCTGCAAGTTTTGTTATGATTATTTGTGGTTCTGCCCACCCTGTTTGGTATACGGACGTGATAATATGTATGTATGTAAATAATATAATTATAATTCTGTTTAGTACCGTTTAAAGATATTTTTTTCTTTTTGGATGCATAGAAATGTTTTATTTAATAAAATAATGGTTTCATGATTAAAATTAACATTGACTGCAAGTCAATTGACGACATGGTAACAGGCCCAGATTTATACTATTAACAGGAATTCAACATATAAATAATAACACCCAACAGTCACATACATAGTCCTGACCCCACACTAGGATTCCCTGTGTCGTATCAGAAACTACGAGTACCATGCTACCACAACACCCAGACCCGGAAGAAATATTTTCAGATCATGCAAACATTTCTTCCGTAGCGGGAATCGAACTCGCGCCTCTTGCGTCTTTGCCGAGCAATCGCCCGCCGCGCCACCAAGGCCGTCAAAAGGTCTGTCGGAAAAAACACATTGTAGGGAGGTATGTAACTTACAATAATTTTGTAATTCTACATCACATTTAGACACCAATTTATTAAATTTTACTCTTTTCCGTGCTTATTTTCATTATCATCATTTCAGCCCGTCACCGCTCACTACTGGGCAAAGACATCCTCTTTATTACGCCATTATTATGTATTGTATGTATGTATTTACAAAAAAAAGTATATAAGTATTATATCAGCCATCTGGTTCCCATAGTACAAGCTTTGCTTAGTTTCGGGCTAGATGGCGCTGTGTGAAATGTCCACAAATTATATTTTATATATTTTTTATATATTCTCTCGTATCCATCGCGAATCTTATTCACTGATCTATTCACGATGTCATTCGAACATCAGGCAGATGATCTGTCACTTCGGCTTCTGTCACTTGGCCGCTACGATCATTTCAGTAAAAATATATTTATGAATTAGTTTTTATTTTATTTGAATAAACATAAGTTGTATTAAAAATAAAATATTCCATCCTCTCAGCTTAGTCGGCCTTGTCCACAGGAAAGACATGGTCAATACGTGCGGAGCTGACTAAGCCGCGGGTTTCCTCACGATGTTTTCCTTCACCGTTTGAGAGTACTGGTATAGCGCACATACATTTTTCGTACAGAAAAAAGTATGTGTAGAAAAACGTTACAAATAATAAAAATCGTACTTGCACCCTTCCTTTGCATAGGATCCAAGTTTTTATGATGCTTAGTTCGTAGGTGTCCTTATGTCGTATCGTTACATATTGTTTAGTCAAAATTTTGTATAAATTTACAAAATACATACATACATACATAATATCACACCTATATCCATAACTAGCTGTTGCCCGCGACTTCGTACGCGTGTAGTACACTATTTTGTTCTATAATCAATAGTTTTCGCAGCGCTCGCCAAAAACTATTTTGGCTTTTCTACCTTGGGTATTGCAATTTTCTTACGGATCCCTATTTTTTTTGAAAATTTGTTATAGCCTATACTGGACCCTGATTATGTAGCTTTCTATTGGTGAAAGAATTTTTGAAATCGGTCCAGTAGTTTCGGAGCCTATTCGTTACAAAAAAAAACAAAAAAATCTTTCCTCTTTATAATATTAGTATAAGTATAGATAAGAAAACAGTAAACGAATACTTGCAGCCACTTCTGATTCAAAATCATAAGATGGGTGTGAACCATGGTGACAGGTGATCAGCCCATCGCTCATAAAGATGGTCCATCATGTTGAAGATGATGCTATCCCTTAATCGACTTTTGCGTGCTCGGGGAGAGAAGCAGCTGGACGTATTCTATGCTTTTTCTTTATGTACCTACCTACTCCCAGTCCAGCGGAGAAGTAATTTACAAAGCCTAGCTAAATAAATAAAAATTTACCATAGAACTTGACAAGCACACAGCCAAAACCATAAGCCCTAGAAGGACGAAACTTGGAGAACATTATAAAGGGATGTTAAGAAAGGAATTCGTGAAATTCAACTCCTAAAGGACACAGCGGGAAGATAAAGTTTGTATGAAAAAGGCAACGCGAACACAGTTTATTCATCTAACAAAAAATAAAAGGTAGTATTTATAAAAACATCATGAAAAAACAATAAAAAACTTTGAACTTGTAAATCTTTGTAGATATCCAGCTATTTTAAATTGTTTTTACATTGTAGCTGACACAGCTACTTACCTATTTACCTCACAACCTTACCATACCATACCAGTACCAAGAAATACCTTTAAGAATACCAGGATTACAGGGAAGAAAGAAAACGCAATCAAGAAACTTTAATCCACCAACGTTTGACCTTTTTGTATCGTGAAACAAGAACTGCACATCACTGCACTGCGAGCTCCATCACCACCAACTCTTCGTGACGACGTTCACCGGGCTCACATCTTCACTACAGCTCCCACTTTCACCATCGCGACGAGCACCGAGCGAGATCACGCAGCACTTTACACAGACGTCCGTTCTCCACCGCAGTCGCAGCCGAATGAGGGCGGAGCCGGGGCCGAACAAATATTTATAGCCTCGGGACTCGCCCCGCGTCTCTCACACCCCGCTCGCGCGCGGCACCGTCTTAGCAAGCGCGCGAGTTAGAATCTGGTTCTCATTGGTTGATTTGTGTTAGGTGTTTATATAAATATTTGTGTTTTTTGTAAATAAAATTCATTCCTATTTCTACACTCCAACTGAGTCTACTTATCTCCGAACCTCCGCAGTAGAATCCCGAATATAGTAGGTACTACTACATTGGTGACCCCGACGTGATCCAATGTAGTAGTACCTACTATATTCGGGATCTCGCTCGGTGCTCGTCGCGATGGTGAAAGTGGGAGCTGTAGTGAAGATGTGAGCCCGGTGAACGTCGTCACGAAGAGTTGGTGGTGATGGAGCTCGCAGTGCAGTGATGTGCAGTTCTTGTTTCACGATACAAAAAGGTCAAACGTTGGTGGATTAAAGTTTCTTGATTGCGTTTTCTTTCTTCCCTGTAATCCTGGTATTCTTAAAGGTATTTCTTGGTACTGGTATGGTATGGTAAGGTTGTGAGGTAAATAGGTAAGTAGCTGTGTCAGCTACAACATATTGATGAAGCTAAATGTACGTACTACGTACCGAAGATATACAAAACATGGGTCAAAAGCATAAACAGAGCCTTTCACCACTCTGGTTCAAAAGAATGACACGATAAGATGTGAATCTGGTAAATCTGTTGCCATCTTATTTAATCTCGTAAAACTTACAAAATGGCCGACTTTGTTTTCACGACATCATCGCGAAGTTAGATACAGACTACTTCGTATTCGTGACATTGGTTGCTTATTTTACCTTTACTACAGTGTCACCAGTTCTTTCAAACCAGTGTGGTGAAAGAATTTCGTTTAATTTTTTAAACTCAATTAATAAGAAGATGCTTTTGTTCCAATATTTTAGTGAACAAGAAGATTTCCTGTGTCGTGGGTACCCGGAAGAAACATTTGCAGAACATGCAAACATTTCTTCCGCAGCGGGAATCGAACACGCGCCTCTTGCGTCTCAGCCGAGCCACCGAGGCAGTCGATTAGAAAACGTAAAACCCATTGAAAATATGAAAAACCAAAAATAATTTACTTTAAAAGTAGATCTTTGTTTTTGTGTACAAAAACGTTAATAAACAAATTTTATTTATAGCATATTATACATTCAATTCAGTAGGTAGGTAGGTACATAAAATTCGACCTTTGAACTTTTGAAGCTCTTATTCTTAACGAGCTGTGTCCGTCAAATGACGAAACGTCAAATAACGGTCGGTCATTATGTACATAATAAAAATCTGCTTGTCAGTGATTTTTAATTTGTATTCGGTGATCATTTATGAGCTAGGTTCTACAATTACTTGAAATCTTACATCTTACTTATATTATAAAATTGAAAAGTCTTAGTTTGCTTGCAATTACCGGCGTAAAGCTCAAAACGCAACGATAGCGCGTACTAACTTTACCTGTGCTGCCATCTAGTAAATTATAAATAAGTACGAAAGTTTGTGAGTTTGGATGTTTGTGCCTCAATCACGCCTAAACGGCTGAAAGGATTTGAATGAAACTTGGAATATACATAATAAATGTGCTGAATTAACATATAGGCTAATTTTTATCCGGGTACCACGCGAGCGAAGCCGCGGGCGGCAGCTAGTATAATAGGTCTACTTCTCTGCTGGAATGGGAGTAAATAAAAAACATAGAATGCGTCCAGCTGCTTCTCTCTCCGTTAGGAGTACCTAGTATCCTTTCCAACATAGTTAATACATCCTAAAATACTGATTCTAAATTTTCATAACAACTAACACCATCTAGGAGTAAGTTACTGAACTAGGATATTACGGTCGTTATTTTATTTAACGGGGTCCGGTTCTACGGAACCTCGTAGGAAGTGGTAGGGGTTATCGATTACCAGCTGGCAGAGTTTGGGCTCATCCGCTGTCACGTGGCCTTACCCGACTGCGCACCAGGGTTATGTTGTTCATTAAATAAATCTTATATTATAAGAATCTTTGTCCTGACTGACTGACTGACAGACTGACAGACAACGCACAGCCTAAACCGCTGGACGTAGAGACTTGAAATTTTCAGTATAGGTAAACCTTGGTACGTAGGGGTGTACTAAGAAGGGATTTTTCAAAATTCAACCTCTAAAGGGGTGAAAAGGGATGAAAACCTGGAATCAATTTTTGCTCGGCTTTGAATCGAAGCCGCGGTTGGAAGCTAGTTTATAATATAGTAGGATGAATTTAATAATATTAATATAGTATTTGTGGACTTTTCACACAGCACCATCTAGCCCCAAACTAAGCAAAGCTTGTACTATGGGCACTAGATGGCTTTTTTGTTTTGTAATTATACTTAATAATACATAATACAACACCTAGACCAGGAAGAAATATTTGCGGAACATACAAACATTTCTCCCGTAGCGGGGAATCGAAGCCGCGCCTCTTGCGTCTCAGCCGAGCACTCGCTCGCCACGCCACAGAGGTCGTCATTATTTACCAGCTTAGCCCGCGGTGACAACATTTAAATGAGAAAAAGCATTATTTGTTTTTTTTCAGGTCACGAAGGTTATTATGATACCAATATAATTAATAAATATTTGTGGACATTTCACACAGCGCCATCTAGTCCCAAACTAAACAAAGCTTGTACTATGGACACCAGATGGCTGATAGAATACTTAAATACTTTTTTTTTGTAAATACATATTTATTACGACAATACTCAGACCTTGAAGAAGTATTAGCAGAACATACAAACATTTCTCCCGTAGCTGGAATCGAACCCGCGCCTTTTGCGACTCCCGAGCATTCGCTCGCCACGCCATCTGATTTTTAAATTTTATAACTAGATATATTTTTGCTTTTCATTTGACAGGTATTTACCAGTTCTTTAGCAACTGATGATGATAATAATGTTGTGTTTTATTTAACTCTAAACTAAGGCCTTTTACCATATATTATAAGGAGGAAAGATTTTTTTTGTTTTTTTGTTTGTAACGAATAGGCTCCGAAACTACTGGACCGATTTCAAAAATTCTATCACCAAGAGGAAGCTACTTTATCAGGGTCCAGTATAGGCTATAATATATTTTCAAAAATTTAGGGATCCGTAAGAAAATTACAATAGTGTAACCCAAGGTAGAAAACCCAAAATAGTTTTTGGCGTGCGCTGCGAAAACTATTGATTATAGAACAAAATAATGTACTACACGCGTACGAAGTCGCAGGCAACAGCTAGTTAGTAATTAAAAAGCGTACCACTTGAATTTTTGCTCTGCATTATTTACGCAGGTCGATTGCTAGTAGGTAACCACGGTATACTTATTGATCTTACCGTCGGTAGTACTAGTAAGAATGAACAAAGGAAGTAGACTCAATCTAATAACAACAATTAAGTACCTACATAGTAGGTAGTACTTAACCCAGAAACGATGATTTTCTATTTATTTATTAAAAAACTGGCTGAGTAGAGTGTTTTATTACTACTTACTTCGTGTAGGTAGGTATATTGTTTTGTATTTTGACAAAACTAGCTTATAACCGCTTCTTTCGCATGGTTTCGTGTTTTTCCAGGTTACGGACCATGTTTCAATAAAAATTCGTTCAGCCGTTTCGGTGAGATCGAATTGAAGTTAGTTAAATCATGCTGCTTCGCTTGCAAGGTACATGGACAAGAGATAGTATAATATTTTTCCAGTTCAATATCCAAGTTTCATAGAAATACATTCAGCTATCACGCTTTGAAGCACCACTCAAATTTTCGCATTTATAATTGGATTAAACATCTGTATAAAACACTAATTAGGTACATACTTCTAGAACTAAGTAGGTAGTCGATATTGATTTTAAAATATTTTTCTTTTCTTATTGAAAATGTTCCGTAGCCGTAAAAATTATCATGGTCTGTGCTTGTGTGCGTTTGTCTGTGTGCGGCACACACACATACAGCGTTGGAATAGTTAGGGTTGAGCTAAACAAAGTCTCACAAAGTTATTTTGGAATCTTACTTATCTTACTTATATTATAAAATTGAAAAGTCTTAGTTTGCTTGAAATTACCGGCGTAAAACTCAAAACGCAACGATAGCGCGTACTAATTTTACCGGTGCTGCCATCTAGTACGAAAGTTTGTAACGATGTTTGGATGTTTGGATGTTTGTGCCTCAATCACGCCTAAACAGCTGAACGGATCTGAACGAAACTTGGAATATACATAGTACATGTACTGGATTAACATATAGGCTATTTTTTATCCGGGTACCACGCGAGCGAAGCCGCGGGCGGCGGCTAGTATTTAATAAAAACCTATTTTAATTTTATAAGTAGTTTCACAATCTTTGTTTATTTGTAATTTGTTAAGAATAAACGATTTCTATCCTTCCTATGTTATTGTAAGTCTGTTATGTATTTTCTGAAACGAAATATATTTTATATATCCACTAGCTAGCGGACAAAAAGTAGCCTTTATGTTATTTCAGCTTACCTACTATGTATATTCCAAGTTTTATTCAAATCCGTTCAGCGGTTATGGCGTGATTGAGGCACAAACATACATCGCCGCATCGACATATCCTCACATCCTCACAAACTGTCGCATTTATAATATTAGTAGGATTTTCTTGCCCAAATTCCACTAACTAGATGGGGTAGGCACAACATGTGTCTTTCGTCCATCTTCTATCACTCTCACAGTACTTACTTGTTTCACACGCATGTCCTGTTTCACACAATATATAATTTTTATCTTTCATCATCTTCCTGCCCTTATCCCACTCTATGTGGGGTCGGCACAGCACGATCCTTGGATCATGCTGTAAGAGTTTTGGCTAGGTGTTTTATGACCGGTCGCCTGCCTGACGTCAACCCTCCTTGGGAATACGTCTTACTTATTGTATCTCATCATGTTGGAGAGGATACTATCCCTTAGTCGACTTTTACGACATGCTCGGGGAGAGAAGCAGCTGGACGCATTCTATGTTTTTCCTTTACTCCCAGTCCAGCGAAGAAGTATATAATTTTTATCTTTATTCGTTCTTAATTGGTCGTTAGAGTTAAGCAACTATATGCGCGGTCACAAATTGGGATTCCGTGCTTCGGAGGGCACGTTAAATTGTCGGTTTCGGCTTTTAAGTCGTTAAGCCATGACGGAGGCCTTTAGGCGGCCTAAAAACTCCGTCACTAGAGTTGGCCACTAGCTCATACGAACATACATACCTACATCTTTATTCATCACTTGCCCTTGTATTATAAGTATACCACGCTAACCTGTTAAATAAATATTTGTGAACATTTAACACAGCGCCATCTAGCACAAAACTAAGCAAAGCTTGTACTATGGGAACCAGATGGCTGATACAATACTTATATATATTTTTTTGTAAATACATAGGTACTTATAATACATAATACTACAACAACCAGACCCGGAAGAAATATTTTCGGAACATACAAACATTTCTCCCGTAGCGGGACTCGAACCCGCGCCTTTACTCCTCAACTTCTTTGTCACAAACTAAAATAATTATACCTAGTCTTAAAAATATTTTAATAGTTCGGATTTTTCTGTCCATCCATGAAGTTTGTCTGTAAGAAATCGCTATAAATATATTACAGTGCCTAATTTGTGTTTTGTTTGGTTTTTCAATAAATTAACATTGTATTGTATTGTTGAAGGTAATTAAAGCTACCTATTGTTTTAGTTTAGAACTCATTATTAGTTAACGATTATGACAGAATCAAAACCAAACCGTCTAAAGCTATTTCGGTACTTTAAAAGTTGTAATGATAAACTTACCAAACAATTATTTTGCATTTCTGCTTTGAAAAAAAAGGTTTGTTTTTTTTACATTTTTGTGGATGGGAATATTCGAAATAATATAATCATATTTTTAGATATCTCGTAGCATGTCCATGTTATACATAAAATAGTAAAAAAACATAATGAAAATGATTATTTTTTTATGTAGATGTAGATTTAGCCCCTTTTAACACCATTTCTGCAAAAAAGTGAAAACCCCAATAATGAGGATTACCTACTGCAAGTGCAATTAGTAGGGCAGAATTACGAATGATATTAAATTCACAAATCACATTCATCTTGATTAGTAATAATAACTACTTTCAAAAAAACTTATTCTTACCTGTCTTAAGTACTCAATTTTATTACCCTTACATCCTTAGCGGCAACCCTGACCTACACACACACATACACACTCACACACACAGACGCACACACACACGGGCGCTGAAACCGAACGCTTGTCAAACTAAATGGATATGGTGGGTAGTGATGCGAATCAGTTTCGTTTATCGATTGTTTTAAGAATTTAAATATGGAACTGGATTGACATTTTTTTTAATGACACATGTTTTTGATGTATTTTTTTAATACCTATCTTTCTTAAAAGCTGTTTAATTTTATTTGTTGTTTGGTTGAAGTATAGGTCTCTCAGGAGGAACTTTAGGTGTATATTTATCTATTAAATAAATAAATAACACCCAACAGTCACATACATAGTCCTGACCCCACACTAGGATTCCCTGTGTCGTGGGTATCAGAAACTACGAGTACCATGCTACCACAACACCCAGACCCGGAAGAAATATGCAGAACATTCAAACATTTCTTCCACAGCGGGAATCGAACCCGCGCCTCTTGCGTCTCTGCCGAGCAATCGCCCACCACGCCACCGAGGCCGTATTTAATGAATTATATCATTATCCCCCGAATACTCAAACGCATCTCATAGTTGAGTTGAGCACGTCTCAAGTGACGAGTTTTTGACAGATTTTCATTCAAAACTGTTAAACCGTGACTTGAGACGTGCTCAACTCTGAGTCGCGTTTGAGTATTCGGGGGATAATGATGACTGTGATTAATTAAATAGATAGATATACACCTGTAGTTCTCTGTGGCAAGGCGGGCGAGTGCTCGGCTGAGACGCAAGAGGCGCGGGTTTGATTCCCGCTGCGGGAGAAATTATTGCGTGCTCAGCAAATATTTCTTCGGGGTCCCAGACAGGTATGTCACAATACACTTTTAATTTCATCGATAAGTTCATCGATATCGATGCGACATAGGCTCAGGACTCGGTACACGTTCGGTATTATTATTAGCTCAGATAAGGGCGCGATCAGACTGGGGTTGGCATTATTTTAATTTATTTTATTTGACATGGGAAAATGTTTGTTTGATTTTATAATTTACGATAATAGGTAGTTTTTCAGGTATATAATAAACCTACTATAATTATAAATGTAGGTACTACTTCTCTGCTGGACTGAGAGTAAAGAAAACATAGAATGCGTCCAGCTGCTTCTCTCCCCGAGCATGTCGTAGAAGTCGACTAAGGGATAGTATCCTCCAACATGATGAGATACAATAAGCAAGTATTCCCAAGGAGGGTTGACGTCAGGCAGGCGGCCGGTCATAAAACACCTTAGACAAAACTCTTACAGCATGATCCAAGGATCATGTGCCGACCCCACATAGAGTGGGATAAGGGCAGGAAGATGATTATGATGTATAATTCTCTCAGTAGCCCCTGTGGACACTGCGTTAGATGCTTCATACGACCACAAGATTCAAGGACTGAACAATGAAAATCATACATTTGATTTATTTTACTATTTAACTCATTTAATACCTGGAGGGAGTTTAAAAAGCCTAGTACAACAACGCCAACATTTCCCCGTAGAAGCGCTCGTGGCGTAGCTTGCTTAGGCGTTCTTGATCGTTATAGTTAAGCAGCGGTATGCGCGGTCACAAATTGGGATGGGTGACCGCAAGTGGCGTTACGAGCTGAGCGCTTCCGTGCTTCGGAGGGCACGTTAAACAGTCGGTCCCGGCTTTTAAGTCGTTAAGCCATGACGGAGGCCTTTAGGCGGCCTAAAAACTCCGTCACAAGAGTTGGCCACTAGCTCATACGAACATACATAATAATTTCGCCGTAACCGAAGAGTGCCAACGGGACCCTAATACTAAGCGAACTGTCCGTCCGTCCGTCTGTCAGCGGTCTGTATCTCATGAACTGTAGAGATTTGTAATTTTCACGTATTTTTATTGCCGCTATAACAACAAATAATAAAAATATTAGAAGTCGCCATACCAGACGCATTTATACACCATTTATTATTTGTTTATTTAATTAATTAGTACGGCACAACCAATTACACTAATTAAATCATAAAATTAAAAATAAAATAAACTAAAGCAAAAAATAAAATGATAACAAAATTCATAATAAATGTCAGGTTTCAAATATTCAAGATTAAGTCAAAAAATAATTATTATAATGTCAAAATTCATTCATCCGTCATTCTCACAAATCCTCAAGCACAACAACATAAGTCTCTTCCATGTACTTACGATGGGCGATGGGCTGATCACCTGTCACCATGGTTCACCATATCCATCTTGGAACTTTAAATCAGAAGTGGCTGCAAGTTTTCTTATGTTTACGTGTGGTTCTGCCCACCCCATTAGGGATACAGGCGTGATAATATGTATGTATGTACTTACGATGGTACGGAACCCTCCGTGAGCGAATTCGACTCGCACTTGACAGGTTTTTTTCCACTGTGAAGTCGAAACATTTGAAAAAAAAAACTCTCCTTTCAATTCTCTCTGTGGGAAGTGTTGAGATGACAATTTGTAACCAGAACCGTATGAAAAAGGGAAAAAGGAATGCTTTTGCCCAAAAAATAATAATAATTTGTTTTATAAAACTATTTATTTATTTAAGTACACACATTTACAAAGACAAACTACAATAACATTAAAAACTTTAAGGTAATCGGTATAATAATCTTACTTATATTATAAATGCGAAAGTTTGTGAGTTTGGATGTTTGTGCCTCAATCACGCCTAAACGGCTGAACGGATTTGAATGAAACTTGGAATATACATAGTACATGTACTGGATTAACATATAGGCTATTTTTTAACCGGATACCACGCGAGCGAAGCCGCGGGCGGCAGCTAGTAAGAAATAAAAATAAGCTCAGTTTTCTATCTAAGTTCGCCTACAGATAGAAAACAGAACTCAATTCACCGACCGCAGGTAAGCAAAATTATTAAAATTATAAAATTATTTTCAAGTTATTACCTACCTAATTAGTACGTGCTATCCCACAGATGGGCAAAAGCATTCCTTTTTACCACTCGGTTCCTAAATAGCAGAGTTCACTCAAAAATCTATAATATTGAATCTAATTTTCATTAAAAATCTTTACCGTAATGCAAAAACAAGTGGGAGAGAGAGGGTTGTGCGAGCGAGACGGGAACATGGCAACGCAAACAGTGTGTGAAAGAGACGGAGATATAATTAAAAGTTTTGTCGCAACAGCCTTTCCGAGATACGGATGGGCGGGCTAGAAGAAGCTGTGGAGACTTCCTGGTGTTTTATTTGGATATTTTTTATTGTTCGTTGTTTTGGGTATAAATATTTTTTTTTGTACTAAAACTATTAATTGATTTTCAGTTTATTATAAACATCAATATAACATTACAGAGTTATTCTAAATAGTCATTCTTACGGACACGGAAGCGCTCGTGGCGTAGCTTGCTTAGACGTTCTTAATTGATCGTTGAAGTTAAGCAACTTTGTGCGCGGTCACAATTGGGATGGGTGACCACAAGTGGCATCGTCACATCCTCACAAACTTTGGCAATTATAATATTAGTAGGATGGGGCCGCAGGTTTAAGTTTTTAAGTAAGATTTTATTACTTTATATAATGTAGCCTGAAATAAATGTACTCGTAGTTTCTGATACTCACGACACAGGGAATCCTAGTGTGGGGTCAGGACTATGTATATGTATATGACTGTTGGGTGTATTTTATTTATTTATATTTGTAGGTACTTGCTGCTGCCCGCGGGTTCGCTCGCGTGGTACTAAGTAGCCTATATGTTAATCCAGTACATGTACTATGTATATTCCAAGTTTCATTCAAATCCGTTCAGCCGTTTAGGCATGAAAGAGTAACAAACATCTATACATATAAACTTTCGCGTTTATAATATTCGTAGGATAGTAGGATACGTTTGGTTTAATTAAATAAATTAAATGGACGACTCTACATATTTCATAGTTCTGTTTTTGCTTGAATATATTTTTCATTGAATTCCGTTTAACTCTGCTTTAGCTCACCTACAAGAAAACGATGCGTTAAATCTTTGAATCTTAACCTACGGATTCATTTTATTATTTATTTTTATTGTTCATCTGTTCCTAATTAAGATTACTTATCACAATTTAATATTTTCATAATTTTCACAAACATTAATTAAAAACGGTGAAGGAAAACATCGTGAGGAAACCCGCGACTGAGTCAGCTCCGCACGTATTGACTATGTCATTCCTGTGGACAAGGCCGACTAAGCTGAGAGGATGGAATAGGTGCTGGGCAAGCCTACTCCATTTTAATTCGTCCCGGGCACTACAACGTCCCGTTTGTGAAGGTAAAAGTTGCCTCCTGCCGCTGTATAAATCTACTATAGATGGTAAAATGCCTTAGTTTTAATAAAATCTATTAAATGGTAATATTAAAATGGAGATTTTAAAATATGACCACCCCATTAGGGATACGGGCGTGATAATTAAGTATGTTGTTTATAATTTTCGCAAACATTTATTATTGACTCTAAAACTTAAATCATAATCATCTTCCTGCCCTTATCCCACTCTATGTGGGGTCGGCACATGATCCTTGGATCATGCTGTAAGAGTTTTGGCTAAGGTGTTTTATGACCGGCCGCCTGCCTGACGTCAACCCTCCTTGGGAATACTTGCTTATTGTATCTCATCATGTTGGAGGATACTATCCCTTAGTCGACTTTTACGACATGCTCGGGGAGAGAAGCAGCTGGACGCATTCTGTTTTTTCTTTACTCCCAGTCCAGCGAAGAAGTAATAATAAATAATGTACTTATGTACTTTAAATAATAATAATTAAAATGGGGATTTCTGAATATCCCCCCGTGTGCGCCCGCTTGGTATACATTCATTTGGACGGAGGGAATAGCGCTCGGGTCAGCGGCGCACACGGGGGGATTCTTTATTTGCGTGTTCTTATTTAGAGTCTAAAGTTTAGACTCTAAATCTGCCCTCCTATATCTAAAACATCGCTAAGCCACAGGGGGTCGATTTTGAGTTTTTGATGCCATTCTACTTATCATTCTTCTAGCGTTTTTAGTTCAGGAAATAGCTCTAGCAAAAACAGCGCTATCTACGATAAAATATATATTTATACTACCGCGTTTTTCGCTCATATCTCAAAACTTGGTTTTGTGGCTTAGCGATGTTTTAGATATAGGAGGGCAGAAATAAGAACATAACATAACTTGAGATCTAAACTTTAGACCTTGAGTTATGTGGATTTTTAGATATTTTGTAAAAGAGTAGATGATTGACGGCCTCGGTGGCGTGGCGGGTTGCTCGGCAGAGACGCAAGAGGCGCGGGTTCGATTCCCGCTGCGGAAGAAATGTTTGCATGATCTGTAAATATTTGTTCCGGGTCTGGGTGTTGTGGTAGCATGGTACTCGTAGTTTCTGATACCCACGACACAGGGAATCCTAGTGTGGGGTCAGGACTATGTATGTGACTGTTGGGTGTTATTTATTTATTTATTTGTTAACTGAGGCCTTTTACCAATAATAGATGATTTATACAGCTTCAGGAGGCAACTTTTACCTTCACAAACGGGACGCTGTAGTGCCCGGGACGAATTAAGATGGAGTAGGCTTGCCCAGCACCTATTCCATCCTCTCAGCTTAGTCGGCCTTGTCCACAGGAAACATGGTCAATACGTGCGGAGCTGACTAAGCCACAATTCCTCACGATGTTTTCCGACACCGTTGTGAGAGTACTGGTAAAGTCACATACATTTTTCGCACAGAAAAATCCATTGGTGCACGACCGGATTTGAACCCACGACGTTAGGATCGGAAGGCGGGGTCACTACCAACTAGACCACCGGTGCTCAAGAAGACAGTAGGTATATAAAATATCGTCCAGTGTGAGCGCGCCGCGTGTCGTATCCATTTGGTTAAAATTGCTCTTTAGGCAGCGTCCACACTGCAGCTTTATTATTGTTATTAACTTACTTTATTTATTTGTAACTAGCTGCCGCCCGCGGCTTCGCTCGCGTGGTACCCGGATAAAAAATAGCCTATATGTTAATCCAGTACATGTACTATGTATATTCCAAGTTTCATTCAAATCCGTTCAGCCGTTTAGGCGTGATTGAGGCACAAACATCCAAACATCTAAACATCCAAACTCACAAACTTTCGCATTTATAATATAAGTAAGAAGTAAGATTGTGTTTTTGATATATTTTTGATAATTTACTTCTCTGCTGGACAGTAAGAAAAAACATAGAATGCGTCCAGCTGCTTCTCTCCCCGAGCATGTCGTAAAAGTCGACTAAGGCATAGTAGTTATCCTCCAACATGATGAGATACAATAAGCAAGTATTCCCAAGGAGGGTTGACGTCAGGCAGGCGGCCGGTCATAAAACACCTTAGCCAAAACTCTTACAGCATGATTCAAGGATCATGTGCCGACCACACATAGAGTGGGATAAGGGCAGGAAGATGATGATGATGTTGGTAAATATATTTCCTAACAAAAGAAAATATTTGAAACTAATTTTCGCTCGCAGCTTCGCTTGCGTGGTATTCGGAAGAAAATTAGCCTGTGTTATTCCAGCACACATACTATGTACATTTCAAGTTTTATTCAAATCTGTTCGGCCGTTACGGCGTGATTGAGGCACAAACATACATCCTCACATTCACACATCCTCAAACTTTCGCATTTATAATATTAGTAGGATAGGATAACAGAACTGTCCATAGTTAAAATAATATAATTTGTCGTGTATATATCTGTTTTTTTTTTGTTCGCTGACCTATAGTGAAATAACTATTGTGTAGCGCTTCGCAAAAAAACAATTTTTACTAAAATCGAAGATACCCCATTTTCACGTATCTACTATGAATTAGTGTTTACTTGTGATAACAAATCTACTACAATTTACAAATGTAAACTTTATTACAAGTCAATAAAGTTGAAAATTGTGTGAAGAAAGAACTTTTGTTTGTGATAAAGCTCGTTTTGCATTTAGAGCATTTTAAACTTTATACCTACGTAATAAAGTGTGGTTTCGTTTGAATATTAGTTTAAGGATTATTTGAAAAACGAATGCCGTTTGGTGGTGTGTGTTTAGTTCGAATACACGAGGTGATTTTGTAAATCCATTTTCGATTAATATTTAATTGTCCTGTATTTAATACTAAATAGCTTACGTAGTTCATTATTTATAATTATGTAATAAATGATAATGTTGAATTTGTTAACTCGCAACGTATGGGTACGAAGTTTAAAAATAAAGAACTTCAAAAAACAAGGTATTTCCGGAATTGATAGTACCATCTATTTTAAACTGAAATAATTCAAAATTCGAATGCATTACTAAGCTACCTAATGTGTGGAATCACGAATGTAGCGTGTTCTGTGCTGCCATCTCTTACGTTTGTGAATTTGTGACGAAGGAATAAAAATAATAGAGAAGTTGAATTGCTCCTCTGAGATAAAAATTGATTGATAATTTTGGTATAGGGTTGCCTAAAATTATGAAACAATTGTTTTTTAATAATGTTGATTGTTGATGTTGTTGATAAATAATTGTAAGAATAAAATCTAAATTGATGCCATTGTTTTGTTCGTTTAATGTATGTTATGTTTTAGGTATATAAGTCTCCATCTGTAAATGATCTACAAGAAAAAAAAAATTACGAATGTAGGTACCTATTTATTTATTTCTTGGCAAAACATACAGCTACATTACAAAGATTAATACTAAGGAGTTACCTCAATGCTTACTTATTAGTAGGTAATGTAGCCGACTACATTTGGCTCAGAATAATAACAGAGTTGATAGATTGCTAGAAGAATGCTGACCTTGAATGTGAGTAAGTAAGGTACCTAGAGATTTACATAAAACAAAAATATAAAATACAAAAGTACTTACATAAAATATAAACACTTACATAAGACAAAAAGGTTTAACATCCTATCCTACTATATTATAAATGTTAAAGTTTGTGAGGATATTTGTATGTTTGTGCCTCAATCACGCCCAATCGAACGTATTAGAATTAAACTTGGAATATACATATTACATGTGCTGGATTAACATTATAGGCTATTTTTTATCCGGGTACCACGCGAGCGAAGCCGCGGGCGGCAGTTAGTATTTACATATGGAAAGTTAGAAGCTAGATAAAGGACTTGGAAGAGAACATTATCTAGAACTTCAGACTTGAAGCGCACTGCTAGGAAATATGTCAATGTCAATAAAGTTATACTTAATCACATGTCTAATATTTTGATTTGTTTTTTGTGTCACGGTTCTTTTGTTCGTTCTAGATAAGTTTTTGAGGTGCACTTTTGTCCTTTCACACATTCCAGTCAATACATTTTTGTCGTAGAGTAGTCGTAGGTAAGTAGGTAGGTAGATAATAAAATATTATAAATTCTTAAGATAAGTAGAATTATTACTTCATGTAAAGTATTAAATAGGTACATAAGTAAATGACATTGCTTAATAGTTATGTCAAGGGTACTTAATGTCAAATATAGCTGTCTCTTTCAGACATCGTCATGGAATATGTCAAATATCATACCTATTTTGTGGAACAACAGTACATACTTATATATCCTACTAATATTATAAATGCGGAAGTTTGTGAGGCTGTAAGGATGTGTGGATGTGACGATGTATGTTTGTGTCTCAATCACGCCGTAACTGCTGACCGGAATTGAATGAAACTTGGAATGCACATAGTAGGTGTGCTGGAATAACGTATAGACAAATTTTTATTCGGGTACCACGCGAGCGAAGCCGCGGGCGGTAGCTAGTACTATGAAAAAACATAAAATTTGTTAGGTTTAATGTTTCACATTTTGACTAGTCATCAAAATAAGTCAATACTAACATAAAAATTATGTTTAAGTATAAAAACTCGTAGATTCTGATTCTCGCAACATAAATCATCATCATCATCATCATCATCATATCAGCCCATGAACCCACTGCTGGATATACTCCTACCTAATACATACATTTAAAATTCTTCAGAGATGACGGTTCCACTAGAACCCATCCGGCCGGACGGACACCAATGGGTTTTCCGTTTGTAAAAAATCCATACCAGTATTCTCAAACGATGAAGAAAAACATCGTGAGGAAACCAGTATGTCGTAAAAAATAAAAAATTAGGGCACAAAAGAAGCCTTTAAATCCTTTCACCACACTGGTTCGAAAGAGAGACGATAATTTGACGGCTGTTTGTTCAACTGTCAAGTCGTCATCTGGTAATCAATTGAGATACTTTTTGGAATGTCCTCATTGAATTAGAAATCGATTCTAATACCTAATTCAATCACTTTTTCTGTAAATGCTAAACTAAAAATAAATTAACTAAAACACCGGACACACTGTATGAGTCGCGAAGTATAAGTCAAATGTTCAGATAAATCTATTTTGTGTTTAAAAACTTAATTTTAACAATGGGTAGTTTCTCTTTCACATCACAATTTATGTACAGAAGTTATTTTTTAATAAGTTTAAGTTAACATTTCGCAGATAACTTAAATATAGGGCTAGTTTAAGTTATAAATAATTAAAACATACTGAATCACATACCTATAAGTGCTTTAACTTATTGCCTTATTAACAAGAAACATGTTTTTTTTTGTTAAAAAACGATGTAGGTCAATTACTATAATGTTTGAATATAAAACAAAGAAAAGAGATGATTGAATTAATTCATGAGATAATCAATAATGAAATGACACAAATAAACTGGTTGGTAATTCTCACTTACAATGATGTACTATACAAATCATTATTTACGTAAAAAATGTATAGATACGTTGGTTTGTATGTGTGCGTGCTGTGTTTGTACTGATTCAGGGCCGTCAGGTTTTACAAACAGTTGTATTATTTTCATAATTATTTGTTCATCCATTTATAATAGACTTAAGTACTTTCTTAGTACTTACTTTGAGTAAACAATTGTTAAAAATTAAATATTTTTTCACTTTTCGTGTATTTTTTAAAACGAAAATATTGTTTAGTTAGTTACCAATAGGTACTATCTCAATATAGTAAGATTTATTATTAAAAAATACCTAATAACCTATGTACGTCAATATATAATTCATTGTAATAAGGTGTATTTAAAATTAATATAATAAGTAGGGAACACGCAAAACCTATTTGAATGTTATGAATAGGAAACGACTTAAAAAAAAGGAGTTAGTAATTTTTTATTAATATTTTTTTATATTTATCTTCAAAAAAAGAACACACGAACTGCAATCATATCATTTACTATTGTTACATAAAACATCACGTACTCTCAGCAATAATCACAATCTTATCAAAAAACAATAGCACCATCAGGGTCAACCCTACGCCCAGCGAGCTTGGAAGAGCAAGATGGCAACACAACGGCACACAGCGACCGGCCGCGGCCCGAAATGGTTGCTTCCTGCCGCCATGGGCTGAAACCGCGCGAATTTTGACTTTCAAAAACCGAACTATAGCCTAGTCCGTGAAAAAAAAAACAAACGAGTGTGGTTGTTTTCTCGTGAAGATTATTTTTTGTGTAAATTGAATAATATTTTCAACAATTTGTGATTTTAAAGTGTAAGAAACGGTTGTTAGGTATTGCAATGTCTAAGAAAGTTAAATTAAGAATGCATTTGCCATTGTTTTATAAATAGATTGTGTAAAAATGTACAGTGTTGTGTTGTCATAATTTGGATTATTGAACTCTTTGGATTCCAACATGGAGAAGCCTACTTACAAGGTAAGTGATTACAATTATAATTAATTAGATACCTACCTAGGTTCTTACCTACATACAATATAAACAGTAGGTAATAATTTAGATATATCTGTGAAGAAATGAATACCTAAAATCCATCGATCAATAACCGATCCACATTTTATATACAAACAGACGTCATCTATTGTTCCGATAACAACTGAAATGACCGGATAAAAAGAAAATGGCATATATTTTCTCACTAATTCCAGAGTTACATACATATTCTAAATGTTTTATTATAAAATATCAATTTGAATTGGTATTTTTGATATTTTTATGTACAAAAATATTATTATTATGTACTTGCTTCGTTCGTTCGCCATTTGCCATGTCAGCATAAGTTAGTGTTGGGGTAAATACAATAGGTATTTTTATTTTATCGACAATCGATATAAGCTATGACGGAGGTCTTTAGGCGGCCTAAAAACTCCGTCACAAGAGTTGGTCACTAGCTCATTCGAACTTACTTACTTTAATAGTATCTCTAAGTACCTAGTAGAGTAGCAAAAGTACATAACAAGGTAAATTATAATGAAGTTAGCTATAAAATGCTTCCTGCAAATAATAACTAACTTCAGCTAAGTCACCATATGGGTTGATTTTGCTTCTAAACTTTGTTTGTTTTTACATAATCCCCTTAAAATTATCTAGGTGGGTGAACAGTTACTTCTGCTACTGCTACTAATTTTCGATATGATCATAGTGATTTCGTGACTCATTACTTTTGACTCGTGTCACTGGATCTCGAACTAGTGTGACGAAGGGACTAAAATGTGCAGAGTACCTACTTTGCACACATACCTAGGTATTTATATAATTAGATCGACATCTGATAACACGTCGTGAATTAGAATTGAATGTAGTAACAATGTCTGTTCGTGCCTAATTAGCTGATCTCAATGCAATTACGTAATCTAATAGCTTTGTGATTTATTAATGTCATATTATTTACATAACATCGTCCATAGATAATTCTTCTTTCCTGGTCACTCGCTATTATAAATAGGTAAGTAGGTAGATATTTTTTAGTTCTCTGCTGGACTGGAAGTAAAGAAAAAGCATAGAATGCGCTCAGCTGCTTCTCTCCCCGAGCATGTCATAAAAGTCGACTAAGGGATAGTATCCTCCAACATGATGGACCATCTATATGGGCGATAGGCTGATCACCTGTCTGTCACCATGGTTCACCATATCCATCTTGGGATATTGAAATCAGAAGTGGCTGCTAGTTTCTGGCTTGTTGCCCTGTCCACCCCATCAGGGATATGGGCGTGATAATATGTATTTTTTAGTTTTTCATATTACCTATGTGATTTTAGTATGAGATAATTCGAATTTCTAGTGTATCATCATCATTTGTTCATCATTTTCCTGTCCTTATCTCGCTAGGTTGAGTCGGCAAAACATGTTTCCCTCTTCCACCATATCTAATATATGACAACTGATAATCCAAAAAGAATAATTTTCTGCTAATTAGGTGAAAAAATACGTCGAAAATACTTACTAAACAGGTTATCTTATGTTCGGTTATTATACTCTACTAATGGACAATCATTCATTAAATCATTACATAGCACCATTATTATCTGTTGAAAAGGGCCATACATTTTTTGACAAGAAAAACGTTGCTATGTTAATAGTAAGTAGAATATGAGAACCGGGCATTATGTACCTACGAAAACTTCGAAATAAGTAAAACATGTTTGTTAAAAACATCGATAAGTCACCGACCTTCACCCCATCCCTAGTACAACGCATCGTCATTCGTTGGCATTATGACTCGAGCCATTTTAGGGTTCAGAAGGCAACTGGCGAAATCCTTTAATTTTCATTACTTTTGTTTTTATTTACTTGAGGTAAGTAGTTGCAATGAGCATAAAAAGTGACTTGATTATAGAAAAATAAAATTGTGTTTTTTTTTTATAAATGCGATAGTAACTCGTTTGTCTGTTACTTATTCACGCCTAAACCGCTAAATAGATATTCATAAAATTTAGCAGGGAGATAATACCTTTGACCTCGGTGGCGTAGCGGGTTAGTGCTCCGCTGAGACGCAACAGGCGCGGTTTCGATTCCCGCTACGGGAGTAGGTAATATTTGTATGTTCTGCAAATAATTCTTTCGGGTCTGGGGTAGTATTATGTATTATAAGAACTTATAAGTATTATATCAGCCATCTGGTGTCCATAGTACAAGCTTTGCTTAGTTTGGGGCTAGATGGCGCTGTGTGAAATGTCCACAAATATTTATATTTATTTATATCACCTTAGGGAAGGACATAGGCACTAAAATCAATGCAGGTGAAGTCGCGGGGAACAGCTAGTTGTGATATAAATTAGGTAGTACCTATGTTATTAAATATAATAGGTACATACTTACCTATATAATGTATAATATATTGTACATATTTTTTATGTTCAATATTCTCAAATTTTTGCCTTGGTAGATACTGCTGTAATGTTACTTCTTTTTTTTCTGAATAAATGACTTTAAATTAGACGTTTTATTTAAATGTTTTTAAAAATAGAAATGCGTAGTAGGCAGGGTACCTGTCTTATATTTTTGTACATTTTTCACCACACTCATTTGAAATGTTCGAATGGACTAAGTCGCACGAATACTTCAGCCAAACTGGGAGATACAATTTATGCAAATAAACCGTTATAACTTAACTTAAAACTTACTCTTTCATTACATGTTTATGGAACTGTTAAGTAGTACTAATAGTTAAGTAAAGGTGTTGAAACATTATGTTGCGTATTTACCTAAAACTAAATTGATTTCAATCAAATACGCGACTATTATGTATGTATGTTCGTATGAGCTAGTGGCCAACTCTAGTGACGGAGTTTTTAGGCCGCCTAAAGGCCTCCGTCATGGCTTAACGACTTAAAAGCCGGGACCGACTGTTTAACGTGCCCTCCGAAGCACGGAAGCGCTCAGCTCGTAATGCCACTTGTGGTCACCCATCCCAATTTGTGACCGCGCATATCGTTGCTTAACTTTCACGATCGATTAAGAACGCCTAAACAAGCTTCGCCACGAGCGCTTCATCTTACTTAGGTATATTATAAATGCGAAAGTTTGTGAGTTTGGATGTTTGTGCCTCAATCACGCCTAAACGGCTGAACGGATTTTAATGAAACTTGGAATATACATAGTACATGTACTGGATTAACATATAGACTATTTTTCATCCGGGTACCACGCGAGCGAAGCTCCAGGCGGCAGCTAGTAATAAATAAATAATAAATAATACGACAGTTTGTTTACATAAATTGTATTTCCGGTTTGGCTGAAGTATAAATAAAATAAGTATCAGGTATTCTTATGCTCTTTGTGTTGTTACGTTTTAACGATAATGTTTGGACGTGGCTCTGATTACCCAGTGAGACATCTTCAAAGGACCACCTAGGTATGCTCAGGGATCTCTGTATAGGTATAAGAAGAGTCTACTGTGTTTGGCGACCAGCCAAATTGGTCCTTAATTTCTAACGAACTTTCAAATTTAAATAATACTAGCTGCTGACGGGGCTTCGCTCGCGTGGTACCTGGATAATAAATAGCCTATATGTTAATCCAGTACATGTACTATGTATATTCCAAGTTTCATTCAAATCCGTTTAGCCGTTTAGGCGTGATTGAGGCACAAACATCTAAACATCCTCACAAACTTTCGCATTTATAATATAAGTAGGATACGTATCTACCGAAGTGAATACCTAACCTTAGCTAGGTAGTTTAGTGAACCAAAGGAGCTCTAAAGGCGCACTATAAATCCTTTCAGCACACTGGTCGAAAGAACTAACTTGTAACACGAACAGTTCTGCGTATTGTTTTCGCATAGCGAAGTCACTATAGGGTAAGGGCTACAATCCGTTCCGATGTACGAATAGTTTATTCGTCCAAGGTCCAGATTTACTTCTCTGCTGGACTGGGAGTAAAGAAAAAACAGAATGCGTCCAGCTGCTTCTCTCCCCGAGCATGTCGTAAAAGTCGACTAAGGGATAGTATCCTCTCCAACATGACGGTCCATTTATATGTGCGATGGGCTGATCACCTGTCACCATGGTTCACCATATCCATCTTAGGACTTTAAATCAGAAGTGGCTGCAAGTTTTCTTATCTTGTTGCTCTGCCCACCCCATTAGGGATACGGGCGTGATGATTAATGTATTTATATGTGTAATCGTATACCCTCTACCTAAATATTTACGAAAGAAGAAAAACAAGATGGACGTCCCTCCGCGCCCGCCCTGATCTACTCAAAGAACAAAGTATTTCGGTTATTTAAAAGAACAAAAAACCATACTGCGTAGAATCTTCAATATAAGATTTTTAGACGCGTGATAGAAAATGTTAACTTGACCCGGCATAAGTGGAAGCATTTGGGGGAGGCCTTTGCCCAGCAGTGGGACAGTATAGGCTAACTAAAAAAAAAGTATTGTATAAGCCATCTGGTTCCCATAGTACAAGCTTTGCTTAGTTTGGGGCTAGATGGTGCTGTGTGATATGTCCTCAAATATTTATTTATTTATTATTTGTCAAATAATAAATAAATAATTCCGTGATCTCTGCCTACCCCTATGAGAAACAGGCGTGATTTTATGGATGTATTTGTCAAAATCTGTCCAGCCGTTATGAAATGCAAATTGCACATCTTACTTATCTTACTTATATTATAAATTTGAAAAGTCTTAGTTTGCTTGAAATTACCGGCGTAAAGCTCAAAACGCAACGATAGCGCGTACTAACTTTACCTGTGCTGCAATCTAGTACGAAAGTTTGTAACGATGTTTGGATGTTTGGGCCTCAATCACGCCTAAACAGCTGAACGGATCTGAACGAAACTCGGAATATACATAGTACATGTACTGGATTAACATATAGGCTATTTTTTATCCGGTTACCACGCGAGCGAAGCCGTGGGCGGCAGCTAGTTTCGTCATATCTTAAGAAAAAAATTGAAACAGAGGATGTTATTCAAATTTAATAAAATGTTTTTTATACTAACACAGTACGGGGATATTCTAGGTCAAAGGAAACGTAGGAAAATTTTCTAAGGAACCATTACGTCTTTTTATGTGAACACAATTCAATCATCGTAATATTTTTCGTCCAGCGTGAGCGTCTATTGTTGTAACAAGAGTTGTAATAACGGTTAAAAAGTTTTTAAAAACACGTTCGCCTTATTTTCTTCTCGCTTTGTAATTAAATACGAACATCATCATCATCATCTTCCTGCCCTTATCCCACTCTATGTGGGGTCGGCACAGCATGATCCTTGGATGTAAGAGTTTTGGCTAAGGTATTATGACCGGCCGCCTGCCTGACGTCAACCCTCCTTTGGAATACTTGCTTATTGTATCTCATCATGTTGGAGGATACTATCCCTTAGTCGACTTTTACGACATGCTCGGGGAGAGAAGCAGCTGGACGCATTCTATGTTTTTTCTTTACTCCCAGTCCAGCAGAGAAGAATTAAATACAAACATACGTTATGTAATTGTAAATAAATAACACCCAACAGTCACATGCATAGTCCTGAGCCCACACTAGGACTCCCTGTGTCGTGGGTATCAGAAACTACGAGTACCATGCTACCACAACACCCAGACCCGGAAGAAATATTTGCAGAACATGCGAACATTAGAGCAGAACCCGCGCCTCTTGCGTCTCTGCCGAGCAATCGCCCGCCACGCCACCGAGGCCGTCAAAAAATAATTATCATATTTTTTAATCATAACTTCTTATCTAATTATCGAATTTTGATGACGTCAACGTAAGTTTTCATTTTCTATTTCCAGCAATTCATATTATTGTATTCGGACTGCTATTTTAGGATAATAACTCAATATGCCTATTTTGGCGCTTACGTAATTTTGCCTTTCCAGTGACGATATAATGTAGGTATCATGTACAGGTGATCAGCCCATCGCCCATACAGATGGTCCATCATGTTGGAGAGGATACTATCCTTTAGTCGACTTTTACGACATGCTCGGGGAGATAAGCAGCTGGACGCATTCTATTTGTTCTTTACACCTCAGATAAGTTATTTGTCAATATTTAAAACTTAAAACTAGCATTTTCGCACCGGATGGTCGCGTGATATCTGTCTCGCTCAATCGCGCCGTCTCTTTCTAGGGCTGTTTAAATTTTATACTTATTGATTTAGAGGTCTTGTTGGTAGCGTCGGCAAAACTGGATGGATTTAAAAGTTTTTGGCTTTGTGCGATTTGACAAATAGCGTGGGATATAATTATGGTATTCGAAAAAAACATTTGCTTAGTTATTTTTCCATACTTTTCCATTATTTCCCAGTCGATTTTTCTCAGACCTTATTGTCTTTATTTTGAGGATTTTTCCTACGCGAATTAAAAAATATCCTGAGAGTACCATACAGCTAATTTGTGATAATTAAGACAGATTTAAATAAAGCTAAAGTCTCACTTATCTACATTTTCTAGTTTATTTTATTTGAAAAAAAAGTTTGCATTTGACTCATTTCTTATTTATAAAATTTTCTCCGCATTTTATTTTAGGTAATGCTCACTATTTCGTAAACAAACAGTCCGCCTGATAATTTATTTTAAAATATATTTTGTACCGTTAATCTACCCTCAATTTTAATATTAAATACAAAAAAGAGCGTCAGTTGTTTCTGCTGACGGTATTAGAAATCGGCCACATCCGGATCTGATTGTTGCTAACTCGTGCATTCGGCCACACTGACGAAACCATTCCGTTTTTAATTTAAACTTATTCTTAATTTGAAATTATGAATTCTATCACAAGAAATGCGTTCGATTTTCAAATATTTTATTTAGTTCGTACTTTTTTATGTTCGTATGGGTTCCGTATACCAGTATTTGGATTGAATTTGAACCCACGACCAGGATCAGGACCCGTAGACCAATTCTTTATCTTCCTGCCCTTATCCCACTCAATATAGGGTCGTCCCACTCTATACATCGTCAAATATACGAAAGTAGCCTTTGAGGCGCATTTTAAATCCTTTCACCACACTGGTTCAAAAGAATTGAAGAAAGAAAGAAATTGAGAGCACTGGTGGTCTAGTTGGTAGTGACCCCGCCTTCCGATCCTAAGGTCGTGGGTTAAAATCCGGTCGTGTACCAATGGATTTTTCTGTGCGAAAAAATTATGTGCGCTATACCAGTACTCTCAAACGGTGAAGGAAAACATCGTGAGGAAACCCGCGGCTTAGTCAGCTCTGCACGTGTAGACCATGCCTTTCCTGTGGACAAGGCCGACTAAACTGAGAGGATGGAATAGGTGCTGGGCAAGCCTACTCCATCCCGGGCACTACAGCGTCCCGTTTGTGAAGGTAAAAAAAAGTTGCCTCCTGCCGCTGTATAAATCATCTACTATAGATGGTTTATATTTTATTTTTAGCCTTTGTGTATTAAAAGAATTAGTGACACGACTAGATAGATAGAGTTAGGGAAAGCCTTGCATAATACCACCTTCTGTTTCAGCTGGTGGGTCAGCCATGTGGCCATCACGGCCAGTACACCTTCTACAAAGCCCTGAGGCTAACTGGCGCCAAAGAGCGCATCATAGCCATTGGAGACTTCTTCTTCGTCAGGATCTGGCAGGACTCCGAGCTGGTCTCCATCGGTAAGTTCTAAGATGGTTTGGTTGTGCGGAGAGGATGAACGAAATGAGGTGTATGAGGCAAATGTGAATTTTACCATTAGAAAAGCGGTGGCGTAACTTGCTTAGACGTTCTTAATTGACCGTTGAAGTTAAGCAACGTTGTGCGCGGTCAAGATAGGGATGGGTGACCGCAAGTGGCATTACGAGCTGAGCGCTTCCGTGCTTCAGATGGTACATTAAATTGTCGGTCACGGCTTTTAAGTCGTTAAGCCATGACGGAGGCCTATCATCATCATCTTCCTGGCCTAATCCCACTCTATGTGGGGTCGGCACAGCATGATCCTTGGATCATGCTGTAAGAGTTTTGGCTAAGGTGTTTTATGACGCCTGCCTGACGTCAACCCTCCTTGGGAATACTTGCTTATTGTATCTCATCATGTTGGAGGATACTATCCCTTAGTCGACGGAGGCCTATAAGCGGTCTAAAAACTCCGTCACAAGAGTTGGCCACTAGCTCATACGAACTTACTTACTTATCAGTCTATAGCGGTCCACAGCTGGAGATAGGCCTCCCCTAATGAGCGAGTCCTATCTTCGGCTTGACGCATTCAGTCTTTGCCAGCAGTCAAGTAATTAACGAACAGTCGCGCATCATCCGTTAGTAGAATATTACAAGCGATGCAATAGATGATGATATATTTAAAAAATAAATAACACCCAACAGTCACATACATAGTCCTGACCCCACACTAGGATTCCCTGTGTCGTGGGTATCAGAAACTACGAGTACCATGGTACAACAACACCCAGACCCGGAAGAAATATTTACAGATCATGCAAACATTTCTTCCGCAGCGGGAATCGAACCCGGGATTAGAACTGTAAACATACCTCTCTCTACATACATATTATCTCGCCCGTATCCCTAATAGCGTGGGCAGAGCCACAAGTAATCATAAGAAAAAAGGCGACCAGCTGCTTCTCTCCCCGAGCATGTCGTAAAATCAAGAACGTCTAAGCAAGCTGATGATGATAAGTCTCTGGGGAAGGATTAAAAATTTTTTTTGAAAGCTCTACATTTCATTACTCTACGAGTTTATCCAAACATGAACGTTGTCTGACCGTAGGAAATACGTTTGACGTTTGCTTCCATAGCGGAATGGCAACGTCGCATCGTAGATCAGCCAGCAATCAGAGTTATCCTCCTAATATTATAATGGCGAAAGTTTTTGAGGATGTATGTTAGTTACTCAAGTCCAAAAGGCTGAACGGTTTTGAATAAAAATGAAAAAAATGGGGAAGACCTAGGCTACGTACTTGGACCAAATTGGCGACATTGTATTACATGGTCGAGTATTTCAGCAGCGGGAATCGAACTCGCGCCTCTTGCGTCTCTGCCGAGCAATCGCCCGCCACGCCACCGAGGCCCACGACACAGGGAATCCTACTGTCAGGACTATGTATGAGTTATAAAAAGAAAAAAAAAATGTCCAAGTGATCCCAGTGATTTTAAGGAATTAAAATTTTGACTTTCATTTTGCTTCATAGTTAGCTAGAGCTACTGATACCACGAAACTAGTTCATAGTCAACTCCTTCCAGGTGAGCTCCAGCTGCTGTGGAAGGACAGGATCTCGGAGCAGACCCTCGTCAGTTTGAGACTCTACTTCCTCCCGGAGAACACTCCTGACGGGCGAAATCTTCATGGAGAGGTCAGTAACATATTCCCTACAGCCACACTTGACGAGTTGAGTCAAGTGTGGCCAGCTGGTGTGTACTGGTCTAGGTGACCTCAGCATCAGATCCTCAGATCGTCCTTGCCAACGGGACCCTATTACTAAGCCTCCGTTGTCCGTCCGTCTGTCAGCGCTCTGTATCTAGACTAAATAAAAAGAAAAGACGTGAAACTTACAAGTGAAAAGTGATTCCGTGAGACTTTTTATGTGATTTGCTGCTGTTTTTACAAGTTTTCACTACACAGGATGGCATAATTCTATTTATATATTTTAATTTTACTCTTTTTTTTAACCGAAATAGGTTTGCGTTTGAGCACACTCTACCTGATGTTAAGTAACAGTGTGGTCTAAGATGGAGCACGCTTACCTAGAAGAAACCTATTGATTCTCGATTTAAAGACACCCATATTATACTCTTTAGGAAATACAGACCCCGGCAGGGAGTTCCACATTTTTGCAGTGCGTATAAAAAATGTGGACTCAAAGCGCTTAGTACGAACATTTGGAATGTCAACAATGTACAGATGGCGCCTTTCCGGGTATCTGGAAGTCCGATGGAAGGAGGGAGTTGAGTCAAATATGGCCAGCTGGTGTGTACTAGGTGACCTCAGCATCAGATCCTCATGTCGTTAGGGTTGCCAACTGGACCCTACTACTAAGCCTCAGCTGTCCGTCCGTCTGTCAGCGCTCTGTATCTCATGAACCCTCAGAACGAATAAAAAGAATAGACGGCGCGCCGCGAACAACAAAAGTGAAGCCACCTTTTTATCTGTGTGTCGGTTTTGAGGTTTTGTGTTCCAAGTAACCTAAACTTCATAGTATAATAATTAAGAAACGATGTTATTTGAAGTACTTAGAAGTAAAAAGTGATTCTGTGAGACTTTTTATATGATTTGCTGCTGTATTTACAAGTTTTCACTACACAGGAAGGCATAATTCTATTTTTTATTTTACTAGACGACGACTCGAGAGCGGTGAGCATGGTTTTAGTGTAGGTGTGTGCGTGAGCGTGTATGTTTACTTGCAGGAGCACGGTTTTGAGTGGCTTCACTTTTGTTGTTCGTGGTGCGGCGTCTTTTCTTTTATTTGGTCTGAGCATGAACCGTAATAGCTAGAGAGTTGACATTTACACAGTGTGTATTTTTATTGTCGTTATGACAAATAACAAAAATTAAAGTGAGCCATTATACAAGAAACATATTTTTCATTGTACGATGGTGACCTTCGTGTAAGAATTCGCACTTTATCGGTTTTATTTCAAATGATTTTTTTACTTTGGCGGCTTAGCGGGCGAGTGCCCGACTGAGACTCAAGACGCGCGGGTTCGATTCGCGCTGCGGAAGAAATGTTTGCATGTTCTGCAAATATTTCTTTCGGGCCTGGGTGTTTCAATATAGAGAGTGACGAAAGCTAGTTTTAAACTGGGCACCACGCGAGCGAAGCCGCGTGCGGTAACTTTAGTTTTACGGAGTATACTAGTTCTTTCGAACCAGTGTGGTGAAAAGGTTTAAAGTGCGCCTCAAAGGCTCCTTTCGTGCACTTGACATGACACATGTATTCGAGCTTTTTAGATGTTACGACATGACGGTCTCCTCACGATTTTGAGAGTACTGATATAGCGCACAAAATTTTTTTGAACAGAAAAAATGGGAAGGTGTGGTCTATACCACACCACTAGACCACCAGTGCTCGGCTGGATGAATTTTGATATATAATAGTCACCATCTTGATGATAAGATGAGATACAATAAGCAAGTATTCCCAAGGAGGGTTGACGTCAGGCAGGCGGCCGGTCATAAAACACCTTAGCCAAAACTCTTACAGCATGATCCAAGGATCATGCTGTGCCGACCCCACATAGAGTGGGATGAGAGCAGGAAGATGATGATGATGATGATGATGATGAATAGTCATCATCATCATCATCATCATCGTAGGATGAAGGGTAAGTGTAATATTCCCACAAATACGCGCAATGTCGTCAACTTGAATAAATAATATTAACATTAAAAACTACATCTTGATGTTATCTTATCGGAACAGTTTTAGGGACAAACAAGAGAGACACGAGTAAGCAAACTTGCCTAGGGTTCCGTATAGTATTTGACACAACAACAACAACACAATAAGATAAGTACAATAACAAAGAAACATAATGAAAAAATCTTATAAATAACAATAAGAAAAAGCTAACAAAATAAACAAACAAAACACCTGTTACAGGAAAACAAACACATAAAAGTAACTAAAGCCTTTTACCATTTATAGTCTTTCTATAGTAGATGATTTATACAGCGTCAGGAGGCAACTTTTACCTTTACTATCAGGACGCTGTAGTGCTAGGGACGAATTAAGATGGAGTAGGCTTGCCCAGTTCTACCAGCCATCTGATGCCCATAGTACAAGCTTTGCTTATTTTGGGGCTAGATGGCGCTGTGTCAAATGTCCACAAATATTTATTTATTTATTGGTTTTAGTTTATAATAACCCACGGAGCCCTAAAACCATATCTAAGGAAACCTCAAAAATTGAGAGCGTGGTTCTACGAACCGATTCTCCGTCTCACTCGCACCCGTTGTGTGACTCGTGCTGTCTCCCTCTAATCCCTATTTGGTAGCGCCAACTATTTCATGGATGAAATTACTGTTGGACGTCGTTTAAGGCATAAGATGAAGCGGGAGCGGATATTAGAAATATTATCTATTTTAGATTGTTTTTTTTTTGCGATAACAAACCTGTACTACTACTAAAAGTGTCACTAATTCCTTCGAACCAGTGTGATGAGGATTAAAGTATGCCTCAAAGAGGCTTTTTATGTACACTAAAAATATCAGTGGGTTACTAGGTTAAGAAAAAAACAAAATCAAATATCCAGGGTGGAATTTTATGATGCCACCTAGAGGGAAAGTCTAAGTACTGATGATAGCAAATTTTACTCAAAGGAAACATTAATTCTTTATTTTTAAAAGGAAGCAAAACTGCTTTCAAAGATTTTTTTTAAAACGTTCACTACACCCGGGAATCGAACTGACTGAAACGCAAAAACAATTGGAAAAGGGCCAGGTCAAGAGTACCCTAAACCGACGAGCATGCATGAGGAATGTTATGAAAGTGAATGAAGCGAAAGAAGTATGTCAGAATCGTAGCAAATGGCGATACTCGATCTCTGCCTACCCCTATGGAAAACAGGCGTGATTTTACGTATGTATGTAAATAATGACAAATTGAAAGAGCTGGAGGAGGCCTTTACCCGAGAGGGGTCCTAATTTAGTAGGGAAAATATATAGTGTAAACAATAATTCTTAGGTTACCTAGATACTAAATTATGGAATATATAAACAGGCTTTTTTTTATTTATTTATGTAAATAATGATAAGTGATATTTACTAATATTATAAATGCATGAAAGGAACCTTTGAGGCGCACATTAAATCCTTTCACCACACTGGTTCGAAAGAACTAGTGACACGACTAGATAGATAGATGATAGAATGTCAAAAATCTAAAAAATCCTTTGTTCCAAAACAATTCAAAAAGTTTAATATTTAGCTTACACTTGCGCCATACACCAATACCTATTGCTTTTCCACTCGCAGGCCAAATTGACTCTTATTCCGTGTACATAACCGTGAGAGTCGCTTGCGTTACTTGAAGAGTAATTTTGTAGACTCTATGGGATTTTTACAGTCCGCCCGAGTAGTCTTGGTATTTGATAAAAAGTTTATGATGGTTAATTAGGGGTGAATGGACGGTGACGACGTGTTAATTTTATTTTGTGTTTAAAATGTCATTACGTTTTTCAGTATTAACCCGCTGTCATAATTAACGCTCAATAAGTATGTTTTGAATTAAAAGAGTGGGTGTAATAAGGGAAAAATATGTCAGCCATTTTTTTATTATCCTCCCTATAATATTTACAAATTGTGTGTATATTTGGAATTTTGTGTTTGAACTTAGAACTTGGTGTCATGTATTTTGGTATAGATATAGTATGTGACGTGGAATTTGGTTAACGTATTCTTAGTTTCTGATACCCACGACACGGAGTCTCTTTATCCAGTCGTTCTAGTCACTAGTTCTTTCGGAAAGGATTTAAAGTGCGGCTTCAAAGCTCCTTTCGTGCGCAGGGAGTGATGTGGGGGTCAGATTAGAACTATTTAATAAGTACATACTATACTATACCTGCTATATACATATGTGTTGGATGTACATACATAATATTACGCCTGTTTCCCATAGGGGTAGGCAGAGATCACGCATCTCCATTTGCTACGATCCTGACATACTTCTTTCGCTTCATTCACTCTCGTAACATTCTTCATAGGCTTAGGGTACTCTTGACCTGGCCCTTTTCCAATTTGATTCAGGTGCGTACGCCTAGGTCTTCCCCATCCAACGGTACCATTCACACATGTTATTTATTTATAACGCAAAAACACACAGCATACAATACGCATTGTAAAATGTAAATATTTGAGTATAAACGTTTGAGTATTCGGGGGTTTGAGGTTCGTGTTAGTTTTCAGAGACTAAGATCAAAACAATAAAATATCAATGTATAAGTAATAATAATACTAGCAAGTATCAAGACAGTTTGTATTCTTCGCACAATACACTCGGCCTGCGTCGCCATGTGACGACTTTTAAACATAGAGAGCCGTGGAGAAGATTTGATACTAAAGATTTTTATTTTATTTTAAGATATTTTACACTAAGAAATATTTTTTGCAAATTTGTTTGCCATAAACACTCAATACTTCTCTGCTGGACTGGGAGTAAAGGAAAAACATAGAATGCGTCCAGCTGCTTCTATTCCCGAGCATGTCGTAAAAGTCGACTAAGGGATAGTATCCTCCAACACGATGAGATACAATAAGCAAGTATTCCCAAGGAGGGTTGACGTCAGGCAGGCGGCCGGTCATAAAACACCTTAGCCAAAATTCTTACAGCATGATCCAAGGTTCAAGCTGTGCCGACCCCACATAGAGTGGGATAAGGGCAGGAAGATGATGATGTTTGCCATAAACACACAATATTAAAAGAGGAACAAATACTGTAAAGGGGCTTAGTCAGACTATCCGTAGCTTGCCAGAAAACATTTTTTTTTGTTATGATGCTTGTTTTTTTTATAGTAAACTATATAATTTTCAAACCCTAAGGAACCCTCTGAAATCAACCTCCGGTATCGTTCGATGCCGTTGCTTATCTAATCTAGAGTTCATACTACACAAATAAACTGATAGTGCTGACTGTACCTGCGAGTAGAGAAGTGCTTATTAATTATAAAAAACATTGGATTTATTTCATAATCTAAACTAAGGCCTTTTTACTATAGTAGATGATTTATACAACGTCAGGAGGCAACTTTGACCCTCACAAACGGGACGGTGTAGTTTCCGGGACGAATTAAGATGGAGTAGGCTTGCCCAGCACCTATTCCATCCTCCCAGCTTAGTTGTCCACACCACAGGAAAGACATGGTCAATACGTGCAGAGCTGACTAAGCCGCGGGTTTCCTCTCGATCTTTTCCTTCATCGTTTGAGAGTACTGGTATAGTGCACATACATTTTTATCACAGAAAAATCCTTTGTTACACGACCAGATTTTAGCTCACGACCTTGGATCGGAAGGCGAGGTCACTAGCAACTAGGCTAGCAGTGCTCTCTTTCATCATCACATCGGTGAATATGTCAGGATCTCAGACCAAATAAAAACAATCAGGTCAGGATATTATGAAGATCCGTTGTATTTGTCTTTCATAAAACAGACGTACTTATGTACATCGGATTTAAAATTATAAATAAAAAATATCGGGTTTAAAATAATCTAGGCAGTTCCTAAATTCGGTTAAGTTTTCCTTGATTAATACATGGATATTAAAATTTGTTTTCATATTGTACGCGTCTGTACTCAGTAATAATAATATAATAAGTCCCCGATTCGACTTTTCAAACTATTCACAGATAAGCCACACTATCTCAGATGTGTTGAGTATCTGTAAGTACCTTCTTAGTACCCACGATACGGATATACTCGATTTTGGATTTGATTGGAGATAGGTATGAATGTATTTGCAAAAACTGATAATAGGAAGCTATAAATACCGATTAATATCTGACAGCGGTTTACGATATCCTGTTGAATAAAAAAACCGGTTAAGTTCGAGTCGAGTTCGCATACGAAGTGTTCCGTACCATCGTACATGTACATAAATGAGGAATTTTTGATTATTTGTTGTTATAGCGGCAATAGAAATACACACTGTGAAAATTTTACCTCTCTACCTGTTACGGTTCATGATATACAGATAACAGACTGACGGAAAAAAAATAGTGAACTAGAGAATGAAAATGACCCCAATTACAAACACGACTGAATTTAAACCCACGCCCATAGGATCGCAAGGCGAGGCCGCTTCCTCTACTAGATTCCCAATGCTCCCCATCATCATCATCATCATCATCATCATCATCATCATCATCTTCTTGCCCTCATCCCACTCTATGTGGGGTCGTATAGTAATAGTAAGTGTAGTGTAAGAGTTTTGGTTAAGGTGTTTTATGACCGGCCGCCTGCCTGACGTCAACCCTCCTTGGGAATACTTGCTTATTGTATCTCATCATGTTGGAGGATACTATCCCTTAGTCGACTTTTACGACATGCTCGGGGAGAGAAGCAGCTGGACGTATTCTATGTTTTTCCTTTACTCCCAGTCCAGCAATGCTCCCCATGATAAGTAAAAAATATTCAGAGATTACCTGAATTGAAATTATCTCCACAGTTTTTCAGTTCAGCAATTATTTACCAGTGACGCGCTCCACAGCCCAGGGCTGCCAACCTGCTCGATTATATTTTTTAATGATGCCAACATCGGAATAAAATAAAATACTCCTCTACAAAAGCTAGTCCTTGTCTATGGTATCGTGGACTAATCCTACTAATGTACAAACGGCAACAAAACCCATTCAAGACCTAACAGAGAAAATCTTGGTGCGAGAATGGGGCAAAAAATTTCTCTCGTGACATCAAGATTCATATGTCAAAATGTTATTGTTTTTGTCTCTTGGTTTGTTCATGCGAAAGTTAGTGTAGGCAGAAGTTGCCTCCTGACGCTGAGCCTCAAACTCAGCAAAGCTTGCACTATGGGAGCCAGATGGCTGAATACTTATAAACTATATTTCTTAAATACCTACATAATATTAAATACCCAGACTCCGAAGAAATATTTTCAGAACAGGCGAACATTACTCCCGCAGCGGGAATGAACCCGCGCCTTTAGCGTCTCAGCCGAGCATTCGCCCGCCACGCCACAATAACTTGTACGCCGGCATCGAAAGCTACATAGTATAGTGTAATTTGAAAGTTTGTGTTTTTGCCGATTCGGCTGGAACTTCGAACAGACGTAAAAATGCGATGTGATTTGGATTATAATACTAAATAGAATATTTTTAACCCAGCGCTTTTCGAAAAATATATTTTACCAAAGTAATTAATAAAAAATAGTGTATTGAAGTTCTGACTACAAATAGACAAACAATTTTTTGCTTATTCTGTGACTTTCTCTTCTGGTTTTATTATTGTTATAAAATAGCCGTTTAAATATATAAAACCTGGCTGACTGAATCCCCCCTAATGAATTCTCTGGGGGATTTCTGGACATTGATTTCTTCAATTCCACTTTTCCCCCTTTAAGGGGATTTCGAGACTATTTTCTCGATTTCACAAATCTCCCACTAGGGGGATTTTAGGGGAGATTTGTGGAGTAAGCCCTGTCAACACAACGTAAACCATAAGTCCTAGAATCATGAAACTTGGAGAATTTTCCTCTTAGGGTGTAAGGATGTAAGGTCTAAGAAAGGAATTCCCGAAATCGAATTCCTAGACTCTGCGGTAAGATAATAATAATAAATAATAAATAACAACCAACAGTCACATACATAGTCCTGATCCCACACTAGGATTCCTTGTGTCGTGGGTATTAGAAACTACGAGTACCATGGTACCACAACACCCAGACCCGGAAGAAATATTTACAGATCATGCAAACATTTCTTCCGCAGCGGGAATCGAACCCGCGCCTCTTGTGTCTCTGCCGAGCAATCGCCCGCCACGCCACCGAGGCCGTCATTGTAATAACAGATGAAGTTTGTAATAAAAAAGCAGACAAAGTCGCGGGACGTTAACTAGTTCTTGTAATAAAATAACCGGCTAAGCTAGAATATTAAAAGTTATGACGGGTTCAGTACAGTACAAACGCTAGTTTTAAGTTTTGCAAGCGCAATAGTAGTGCCTGTAAAATTATCTCGTGCAGTGTGAGCAAAAGTTGCCTCCTGGCGATAATGCCCGGTTCGTATATGTATACAACTAACCGATGGATGCTAAATGAGCTTCATAACAACATTGTTATCTGCTGGAAAGATCTCTACATTTTTTTGCCAAACATTACCGCAGTGATCTTCCATCTGACGCCCGTTAGTTGAGTATAGAACGCACTTAAATCCTTTCACCACACTGGTTCGAAAGAACTGGTGACACGTCTAGATAGAAAGGTTCCTTTCGTGCACTTAACACCATGTCTTCGAACTCTCTGAGGTTCTACGACATGCCGATTTCATCACGATGTTTTTCTTCACTGTTTTAGTACTGTGGTTTTACTTCTTCACTGGACTGGGAGTAGAGAAAAAACATAGAATGCGTCCAGCTGCTTCTATCCCCGAGCATGTCGTAAAAGTCGACTAAGGAGTACCTAATAGTATCCTCTCCAACTTGATGGACCTATATGGGCGATGGGCTGATCACCTGTCACCATGGTTCACCATACCAATCTGGGAGTGTTGGATCAGAAGTGGCTGCAAGTTTTCTTATGATTACTTGTGGTCCTGCCCAACCCGTTAGGGATACGGGCGTGATAATTATGTATGTATGTATGTAGTAATGTGGGTAAAAGTAGTCGTTTTTATTTTACTAAACCAAGATAGTACCCTAAATCTAAATAAAAAAACAAAACGACAGATTGTAAATACTTTCACATAATTGGTAAAATCTTGATATATAAAAATCCTACGTTACTGACTGACAACGCTCAGCCTAAACCATAAGTCGTAGAGGCTTGAAACTTGGAGGGTATATTCCTCTTATGGTGTAGTGGTGCACTAAGAAAGGAATTCCCCAAATTCAACTCCTAGAGGACGCAGCTTCATCATACAATGAAGCTTTTAGGTTTATTCCAGATTCGTCCCATGGAAGTTCGGCCCACATAAAAAAAATCTGCTTTCGTCCCACATTATATTCCGCATTCGGCCCACAATTTATTTTATATTAAGAAATCCTGTTTCGTCCTACTTTTCAGCTCCACATTCGGCCCAATATTTTTTATGTAGGTAAATTTTAATTATTTTGGTATTTTAATAAAACCTCATGGACAGAGTCTGGTCGCTTTCTTCTAGTGCAATCATAAAATAATTACTTTATTGGATTCCGTTTTGACAAATAGCTTTTACTATTGGTCAATCAGAGAAATAAAAATGATAATAGAGCTGGTAATTAAAAAAACCTGTCAAGTGCGAGTCGAACTGGCTCGATTCCCGCTACGGGAGAAATGTTTGCATGTTCTGCAAATAATTCTTTCAGGTCTGGGTGTTGTAATATTTTGTACCATAAGGTGTGGATTTAAAGAAGTATATAAGTATGCTATCAGCCATCTGGTTCCCATAGTACTAGCTTTGCTTAGTTTGGGGCTAGATGGCGCTGTGTGAAATGTCCACAAATATTTATAATAACTATAATAAAGTAATTTATAACTCGCACACGAAAGGTTTCGTACCATCGTACATGTACTGTACATACATGTTTTCTTGTACGGGGCCCCTTATTTCGTTATTTGTTGTTATAGCGGCAATAGAAATACACACTCTGTGAAAAATTCAACTCTCTACCTATAACGGTTCATGAGATACAGTCCGTTGACAAACGGACGTTCAGTTTTTGTCTATCATTCCAGGTGAGATTCTATATCATACGTAGCATCACGCCTGTTTCCCATAGGCAGAGGCGTCTCTAGCCCTTGTGGCGCCCGAGTGCAACCAGTACCCTGGCGCCCTCTAGTCTAGTAGGAGCGGGGTCAAAATGGAATACAGTATATTTTAATTATTATTTATTATAACAGTTATATTTTCAAACGGAAATTCGGATGCAAATAGTGCAATTTTAAATGATGTCGGGAAGCAAAAAGTGTTTTTAGGAAGGAAGGGGTTATAATAATAAAAAAATCACAACTTACTAGTTCTTTCAAAAATATTTAATTGAAAAACTATTATAGTTACATAACAAACAGGACATCGACGCATCTTTGGAGGTGTCGCATTAGAGGGCGCAGAGCGCTCGGCGCCCCCTTAGACCGGGCGCCGGCGCCCGTGTGCGCCGCACGCCCTGCACCATAGGTAAAGACGCCTCTGCCCATAGGAGTAGGCAGAGAGCACGGACCTCCATTTGCTGAGGTCCTGACATACTACTCGCTTCATTCACTCTCATAACATTCTTCACCTGGTCTTTCTCCAAAACGTGTACGCCTGGGTCTTCTCCTTCGTCGCCTATGTATAATTTACTCATACAAGTCTGGAGGAGACGTGCCTCTGCCATTCGCCACGTATGTATAAACCTCAAATAGCTTACCTCTAATTATCATTTCAAAATTTTCTGAAACAATACAAAAAGCTCAATTTTCGTATTCTGAAAGACCGTTGGGTTGGAAGGTACTTTTTTATTATTTTGCTCCGTGAGCCATCTGAAATCGAAGTCAGCCGTTGTCGTACCGTTCGCAGAAATGATCGGACTGAAATCTGGTTAATCTTAAAAAAACTACATTAACAGAAAGAAAATTATCCTACTAATATTATAAATGCGAAAGTTTGTGTGTGTGAATGTTTGTTACCACGTATCTTCGTAACTACTAAACCGATTTAATGAAACTTAGAATGTAGATAGTTTAGGTTCTGGAATAAACAATTTTCAAACAAAAGCTAATCAAATTTTCGACTTTTATGACACACTCTGGGAGAGAAGCAGCTGGATGCATTTTTCCTTACTCCCAGTCCAGTATAGAAGCAATTTTTTGTTCACCTGGGTTTATTTCGATTTATTATTAAGTTGTTGTAAATAAATCTATGTTTCTTTTGCTAAAATTCAAGATTTTATAGTGTTATAGATACTGCCAATTATAAGTTAACTAAAGAAAAAACATGAATGCGTCCAGCTGCTTCTTTCCGAGCACGCAGTAAAAGAGTACTTAATATCCTCTCTAACATGACGGACCTATATGGGCGATGGGCTGATCACCTGTCACCATGGTTCACCATTACCACCTTGGGAGTTTTGGAGCAGGAGTGGCTGGAAGTTTTCTTATGATAACTTGTGTTATCACAAGGTTAGGGATACGGGCGTGATAAGTAAGTTCGTATGAGCTAGTGGCCAACTTTTGTGACGGAGTTTTTAGGCCGCCTAAAGGCCTCCGTCATCTCGTAAAAGTCGACTAAGGGATAGTATCCTCCAACATGATGAGATACAATAAGCAAGTATTCCCAAGGAGGGTTGACGTCAGGCAGGCGGCCGGTCATAAAACACCTTAGCCAAAACTCTTACAGCATGATCCAAGGAACATGCTGTGCCGACCTCACATAGAGTGGGATAAGGCAGGAAGATGATGAAAGGCCTCCGTCATGGTTTAACGACTTTAAAGCCGGGACCGACAATTTAACGATAATATGTATGTATGTAAAAGAAAGCATAATTTTGTCTCTCTCTGTCTAAACTACACTTGTGTTGCGAACAGTACCACCGCCCTCCCACGCCACTCGGAATATTGGCATTACTTTAAAGAGGACGAAGCGTACTGTCGTGAACAAAACTCTTATCTTGTACTTTAATTCGAATATTATGACTTATGTGGAAACTTCACGTAATATACATGTCTTTTGATTACAAAAATACGGTAATAGTTTAACATTCTATGTATGTTTGTTTGTAATTATAATTAGAATTACTTTTTACATACACACATACATAATTGATGGACATTGACGACCTAGGTGGCGATGGCGTGGCGGGCGAGTGCTCGGCTGAGACGCAAGAGGCGCGGGTTCGATTCCCGCTACGGGAGAAATGTTTTTATGTTCTGCAAATATTTCAGAGGGCTGTACCTCATGAACTGTAGATAGAGAGTTGAAATTTTTACAGAGTGTGTACTTCTATTGCCGCTAGAACAACAAATAATAAAAATAAAACGAAATACAATACAAAAGGGGGTCCTATACAAGAACACAAGTACATATACGAAGGTACGGAACCCTTCATGTGGGAATTGGACTCGGATTTGACCGATTTTTTAGCTAACTGTTCATCTATATTATAAACTAGCTGTGACCCACAACGTTGTATACGCAAAAATAAATTATATAGCAACAGCCAGAGGCCCTTACCCACAGCCCTGCAGGAAAAAGAGAGCTGCTGACGAGGACGACCCGATAGATAAATGACATTGTCAATTGTCAAAATTTTGTAAATGTCAAATTAACTGTTTTGTCATAAATTAAAGTCTAAGAAGGATTTATGCGTGATCTTGTTTATCCTTTTTCCATTTTGTTATCGTTTTACAGGATAAAAAGTAGCCTATGTCATTCCCCGGGATGGAATCTATCTCCTTGCCAAATATCATCAAAATTTGTTCAGCAGTTTAGACGTGGAAAGGTAACAGGCAAACAGACAGACAGAGTTACTTTAGCATTTATAATATTAGTATGGATATCTTGGGTTAAGACTAATCAAAATAATTTTTTCGTTCGTCGTCGTGACTCTTATGTAATCACCCTTGGCCTCGATACTTTGATGTTTAACGTGCAGTGGAACTTCCAAGAGTTACCAAAACTATACTCGCTACGACGACCTCGGTGGCGTGGCGGGCGAGTGCTCGGCTGAGACGCAAGAGGTGCGGGTTCGATTCGCGCTACGGGAGAAATGTTTGTGTTCTGCAAATATTTCTTCCGGGTCTAGGTGTTGTGGTACCATGGTACTCGTAGTTTCTGATACGACACAGGGAATCCTAGTGTGGGTTCAGAACGAGTACAGATTGATATGTATTTATACGAATATGCAACTAATATTTAAAAAAAAATAAGTACCTATCTACATAATTATTGTAACATCTCTATAATAAATATCATCATCGCGTTAGTACGTATTTCAGAAACTAGATGGAAATTACCGAAGCGCACAATATTCGTGGCATAAATCGAAGAGCCACGACCTAAGGATCAGAAGGCGGGGTCATTACCACTGGACCACCAGTGCTCTTACTTTCAACCTTTACAACACAAGTTATGTCAATAACGCTAAGTACGAGTGCGCTGACGCAATGAGTGTTCCGTATGTAAATTGGTAAAACTTTATGTTCTTAGTCTTTATATTCATATAGACTGCAATGCGTCCAGCATGCATTTAGCGGGAATCGAACGCGCGTCTCTTGCGTCCCAGCCTAGCAATCGCCTGCCTTGCCACAGAGGCCGTCAAATTAACGCATAGCCTAAACTCTAAGTCCTAGATCCTGAATCTTGGAGGGTATATTATGGTTGTGGGGTGCACTAACAAAGGAATTCTCGAAGCTCAACTCCTAGAGGGCGGGAAGATGAAGATTGTATGAAAACTCAATGGGACAAAGTCCTTAGTACATCTTTTGACAGAGAATCTAACGATTTCAAATCGAACTACAAATAAAAACTATTAATTGGATGCGTTACGTCACTTCCTATGTCAGCTTTAGTTGTCCACTCGAAATTGAACCTTATTACTGGGCAGTAAAGACCACCGTAAAAACAACTGCTATTCGATTTTCAATCTTATCTTGCAGTGATAAGGTAGCAAAACGCGTAGCGAACAGTTTAGCGCTAGACATACGCCATTCGCTTGCAGCGATAGTATTTCTACAAACATGAAATGTCCCCAAATATTTGTAAAAAAAAGGTTTGATCTGTCAGTTACGCTAATTTAGACTTTGCTGTGAATGGAATAAGTATGGTTCAGTTTACGGAATTCTACAAATGGACTTGAGAGTTTAAGTCTTATTCTTGAGAGTTTGAAGGATCTTCTAAAATGACACTTTAAATTCAGTGCTACGAACTTGCTTATTTTATGAAGTTAATTTCGTACTGACTGACTTTCTAGATAGTACTTGCCTAGAGTAACAGATATTTAGTACGATCTACAAAACTAACACCTCGTTACATCCGTTCGTCTTACCTCAACCCGACTTTGTAGTACATGCATTTTTAATTCAGTCGCTAACGAGTATACTAGTCTGGGATACTCATTGTAGAACTACCAGAACTGATATTCCTTCTACAGTTCTACAAATACAATATGAAAAATACATTAGCTGAGTAGCTACCCTAAACTTAATTTTGTAAGAACGACTAAGTTTGTATACTATAATTTATTGTTCTCATTTTGAGTGACGTTTTTGAGAATAACCCCTGAATACTCAAACGCAACTCAGAGTTGAGCACGTCTCAACTCACGGTTTTTTTGACAGTTTCTAATGAAAATCTGTCAAAAAATCGTCATTTAATTTTGAGACGTGCTCAACTTTGAGATGCGTTTGAGTATTCGGGGGTAAATCTATTAAACATAGATCTTTTTGTCATTCATTTAAAAGCTCCGCAATAAACAAAAATAAATACATTTTGGAACGTACCTTTCGCTAGCCAATGTCAATGTCATTTGGACTTTTCTACAAGCGATATCGCTGTTCGCATACTACATGTCTACACCCTCAGTTTAGTTCCCATCGTTACAGCATTAAACTTTACTTCGGAAGAAAAGGACGCATCTCCACTGCGTTCAAACATCAACCCTATGTGGTTGGTGTAAAGTCGAGATTTCAGTAACTTGTTATTGTAGTGTGCGTGACTATAAAATTAGATACGACTGTGTGTGTATATTAAAGGTTGACTTGTACTGATTGGTGTAGTATTGCAACTCGGAAATGTGTGATGGTTTTTGAAAATAATCGTTAAGGTACGAGTTGGCAGCGGACGACATGAGGCAGCAGCGGACGACGTGTCGCAGCGACACTACTGGTTTCTATGTATTTCTATGAAATTCCCTCCGTAGTTAGCGACACGAAGCTAGCGACGCGTTTCATAGAAATACATAGAAACCAGTAGTGTCGCTGCGACACGTCGTCCGCTGCTGCCTCATGTCGTCCGCTGCCAACTCGTACCTTATACTGCGTCCTTCTGACGTCCTTGACGACCTCGGTGGCATAGCGGATGAGTGCTCGGCTGAAACGACTGAAAAATAAATGAACACGTGTTTCAGAGTTTTTCTAAATAACTCTCCTGTAGACATATATTCGCTGTTTGACACACTTTACAAGACACCAATAAAAAAGTATTGTTATTGTGCATCACATCAGGAAAAAGGGTAGACGCAGCATAAAAAAAAATTAAAACGGTTTTATTTCTGTATCCAGCATGATCCAAGGATCATGCTGTGCCGACACCACATAAGGGATAAGGGCAGAAAAACTATGTACTATGTTTTTTCACCGTTTAAACCTTCCCTGGACTACAACAAACATTTCAAAACCAAAATCAGCTAAATCGGCCCACTCGTTATCGAGTTTTAGCGAGACAAACGAACATCGCAATGGGGTAAAATGAGGTGTCACAATATACATCGCGAGCAAAGACGTGCGAGTAAGCTAGTAAATTAAATAATTTATTCCGCCACTCGTCATCTGTATATAAGCCATGACGGAGGCCTTTAGGTGGCCTAAAAACTCCGTCACAAGAGCTGGCCACTAGCTCATACAAACATACAATACATACATACATCTGTAGGTATATCTAGTAAAACTGGAAGTACCTTCCGAGTTGCAACGCTCGAGCACTCAGTGGCATAAATATCAATGTTCAGAGGTAATTTCTCTACCTATATGAGAATACAGGGTTCACTCGTGTTTGTATTTTAATTTTAATTTGTGAAAAATTACAAATAATAATTATGTTCTTTACTTATATCTCTTGAAGTTCCAAAACATGTCTCAAGTGTGCGAAAGGAGGAGACTTTCAACACACTTGTGACACGACTAGATAATGTCATAAATTCCTATTACTTCTCTGCTGGACTGGGAGTAAAGAAAAACCAGAATGCGTCCAGCTGCTTCTCTCCCCGAGCATGTCGTAAAAGTCGACTAAGGGATAGTATCCTCTTCGACATGATGGACCTACATGGGCGATGGGCTGATCACCTGTCACCATGGTTCACCATATCCATCTTGGGACTTTGAATCAGGCGTGACTGCAAATTTTCTTGATTTACCTGTGGCTCTGTTCACCCCATAAGGGATACGGGCGTGATCACATGTATGTATAATAAATTCCAAAGATTGCAAGGATGTAATGATCGAATCGCGGCGTAATAGCTGAACAGATTTCAATGAAACTGTGAAAACTTTCATGAAATTATGAGGATTCTTTAATTTTGCTTACCGTGAACTAAGCGAGGTGACGTTCTCAGGTTATATTTAATGTTTGTGAGGGTGTATATTTGTATGTTTGACTCAAGCCTACTCCATCTTAATTCGTCCCGGGTACTACAGCGTCCCGTTTGTGAAGGTAATAGTTGCCTCCTGACGCTGTATAAATCTACTACAGATGGTAAAAGGCCTTAGTTTTTTGACTCAATGACAGCTGAATCAAATCAGATATTTGGAACATTGCTTAAGGCCTAGATGGTATTGATTTATCCGGGTAGCACGCGAGCGAAGCCGCGGGTGCATGCTGGTATCTAAATCATCATCATCATCATCATCATCATCTTCCTGCCCTTATCCCACTCTATGTGGGGTCGGCACAGCATGATCTTTTTTGGATCATGGTGTAAGAGTTTTAGCTAAGGTGTTTTATGACCGGCCGCCTGCCTGACGTCAACCCTCCTTGGGAATACTTGCTTATTGTATCTCATCATGCTGGTATCTAAATATGTATATAAAACTAACGTTACTGACTGACTCAACGCACAGCCTAAACCATAAGTCGTAGAGGCTTGAAACTTGGAGGGTATATTCCTCTTATGGGGTAGTGGTGCACTGAGAAAGGAATTCCCCAAATTCAACTTCTAGAGGACGCAGTGGGGAGATGAAGTTCGTGTAAAAACTTAATACGACGAAGTCGTTTGTCGCACGAGTCATGTGGAGAAAACTGCTATTTTAACTATGCTCTACATATTTGCCTTGTTGGCCGCTAACCCGCTAGCCTCATTTTGATAAGGTTTTATGTATGTTGATAACGTTACCTCACACAGCTACTGCATCTTTCAAAATTATTGAATAATTTTTATTATTAGTATTTCTGTTTTGAACAAAAAAAAAATAAGTTCAAAATGTTCCTAACATACGACATGTTGGGTGGGTTTCAACGGATTTGGAATTAAAAAAGGAAATTATTTACAAAATCATACAATCTATGTATAATAAATAACATTCAAAACTTTGAGGTAATTGGTATAATAATATGAAATGAAAATGAGCTCAGTTTTCTATCTAAGTTCGCCTACAGATAGAAAACAGAGCTCAGATCACAGACCGCAGGTAAGCTCCCCAAAAGGCTGGCTACGTTACCTCGTTGGATAGCTATACTTATCCTTTGTCCGAGGTAAGCGCCAGCCCAGCGGTCATTGATCACATCCATCAGCTTCTTGGATAACTCCTTGAAAAATAGTCAAGTAAATTAAAATACTATTGTTGTTCTAAGTTTTATGAATCGTTTTTATATAATTCTTAAAATTACTTAAAAGTTAATAATAAGACTATGACATCATAAAACCACCGATAAGACCGCCAAAATTTACCCTTACTTGTTTTAACTTATTTAGGTTCTATTTTATGTTATTTTAAGTACAATAAAGTATTTTCAGGCGTTCTTGATTGATCGTTAAAGTTGAGCAAGGATATGCGCGGTCACAATTGGGATGGGTGACCGCAAGTGGCATTACGAGCGGAGCGGTGAATAGGTGCTGGGCAAGCCTGCTCCATCTTAATTCGTCCCGGGCACTACAGCGTCCCGTTTGTAAAGATAAAAAGTTGCCTCCTGACGCTGTATAAATCATCTACTATAGAATGGTAAACGGCCTTAGTTTATTCCAGGAATTTTGGTATTTCTACTTAACGTAGTACCACAATGACGTATGTAATCAATCCTTAGTAATATAATAACTATTCCCCTATTCAATTATCTACTAGGTATACTAGGTAGACAGTTACCTTGTCTACTAATACTTGGTTTTACCCCTGACTTCGCACGCATAATAAATAAGCCGGGGTTTTATTTATACCATAACATAGTCGCTAGATGCCCAAATGGACTAAAATAATGATAGTACGAATATCATTCATACACCTAGGGTTCCGTACCCGAAAGCTGCCAACGGGACTCCTCTCCTCATACACTATTTCGTTAATCTTCTTTCATTATTATTTAAAATAAAATAAATAACACCCAATAGTCACATACATAGTCCTGACCCCACACTAGGATCCCCTGTGTCGTGGGTATCAGAAACTACGAGCACCATGGTACCACAACACCCAGACCCGGAAGAAATATTTACAGATCATGCAAACATTTCTTCCGCAGCGGGAGTCGAACCCGCGCCTCTTGCGTCTCTGCCGAGCAATCGCCCGCCACGCCACCGAGGCCGTCAAAATGGGGGCCCCATACAAGAAACATTTATGTGAATGTACAATGGTACGGAACCCTTCGTGTGCGAATTTGACTCGCACTTGACCGGATTTTTTTCGCTTATTTTATTTGTGTGAAATACGACATGGTTAAAAAATGAGTGAATGAAAGATGACAGCTGACAGGAGGGAGTAAAAGAAGAGAACATGGTGTGCCGTGTGCCGACCCCACATAGAGTGGGATAAGGGCAGGAAGATGATGTTCACCAATACATGATTTTGTTAATTCATGACAATAAAACGTTAAACATTTTAATTAATAAAATCCACACAGAGATACGTGATCAATACAAATTACCACTATCAGCTACATACACAAACGCGTGAACCCTTCGAACTGCAGAGGAGGGGGGGGGGGGGTGCGAGCGAGATGGAAGATAAGGAATACAGAGGCATGGAGACGCTGTTCTTTTTTAACGGGTTTACGAAATATGGCAAAGAATCAACCTTTTTATTATGTATATGTCACCGTAAAATTGTAAATACTGTTACAATATAATCTCGCGAGATTGTAAATTTTCGAACTTCTGCTTAGATCGAAATTAGTATTTACAATTTTACGGTGATATACATTATTTTATTTTGTATTTTACACCCGAAAATCCATTAGTAAGTAAATTAGTATAACTTTTCTGCTGGACTGGGAGTAAAGAAAAAACATAGAATGCATCCAGCTGCTTTTCTCCCCGAGCATGTCGTAGAAGTCGACTAAGGGATAGTATCTTCCAAGATGATGAGATACAATAAGCAAGTATTCCCAAGGAGGGTTGACGTCAGGCAGGCGGCCGGTCATAAAACACCTTAGCCAAAACTCTTACAGCATGATCCAAAGATCATGTGCCGACTCCACATAGAGTGGGATAAGGGCAGGATGATGAACTAGTAAGTAAATTTTCATGAAGGACTGCCTCTTAATGTTGTAAACAATTGAAAATATACTATTTTTTTATTCGAAAACGGGTGTTTTGGATAATTACCAATTTAATAATTTTAAATGCATTTTTTCTTCATAAACATTTATTTAGAGAAAGAAACATAGATCTTATGTATTTACAAATATGATGTAATTTAATACAATGTGAACCCTTGGAACTGCAGGAGGGTGGGGGAGGGGTGCGAGGGAGATAGACGATAGTGACTACGCAGGCATGGAGTCGTTATTTTTATTATAGTTATGTGGTAAGCGATTGATCTAGGAACTAGTTTTTTTTTTATAAAAACGTAAGTCAAAAGTTTTTCAATTTAATGTAGGTATATTTATTGATAGAAAAAAATGCATAAAATAAAACATTTATTACTATTTTGTAAATAATTTTATTTTGTCAACTAATTTAATTTGCACAAAAATATGTTGTACAAATAAATGCACTGTACCTAGCTTATTTTAAAAATATGTCTCTTTAAAAGAAGTAAGTTTACATTCTTCATTAAATACTTTTTTAGGAAATGAACGTTTGCACAGCAGTCGGACGAAATAGATTATTAAAAAAAAACTTAATCATTTTGTTTGTAAATGAGTATGTAGTACGAGTATTATAATTAAATCAAATTATACAGGAAAATGGATACAAACAACATTAACAATTTTATTATCTCTACCTACAAAGTTATGACTAATGTAGGTACTTGACTGATTGCAGTAATTGTTAGCTGTTAGCTTCTGCCCGCGGTTTCGCTCTCGTGGTAGTCTTTTTCAAGTTTCACTAAAATCTGTTCAGTGCCGATGTTGTTGTCACAAACAATGTTCACAAATTCTGATGCCAATCTCTGGAACCCTAGTATATTTTCAGATAATTTTTACCTTGATAGGTAGGTAATAACTATTTCTTTAGTAGTAGACGGCCTCGGTGGCGTGGCGGGCGATTGCTCGGCAGAGACGCAAGAGGCGCGGTTTCGATTCCCGCTGCGGAAGTAATGTTTGCATGTTCTGTTAATATTTCTTCCAGGTCCGGGTGTTGTGGTAGCATGGTACTCGTAGTTTCTGATACCCACGACACAGGGAATCCTAGTGTAGGGTCAGGACTATGTATATGACTGTTAGGTTAGGTTATTAAAAAAAAATTAGTTGTTGGAACCAGTTTTTTTGATTAATTTTGTAGTTTTCTTGTATCTAACAATTATTTGTTTTAGCGTGGTATTTGATTTAAATATATAGCGCGGTCGCACTCTTTGTCTTTCTTTTGTACACCCGAAATTCGTAACGCTATCTCTTTCTAAATTGATCTATTGGTATGGCAGCCTCTTAAGTGAAGTCTGAGCTATACTTCACCCAAAATTGGAGATACAATTTATCTAAACAAACCGTCGCGTCATCATCTTTCTGCCCTTATCCCACACTATGTTGGGTCGGCACAGCATGATCCTTGGATGATGCTGTAAGAGTTTTGGCTAAGGTGTTTTATGACCGGCCGCCTGCCTGACGTCAACCCTCTTTGGGAATACTTGCTTATTGTATCTCATCATGTTGGAGAGGATAGGATATGTACTGACTTACATAAATTGTGATTCCAATTTAAGTATAAGTACGCTCTATAGATCTTGCCTTAGTGTTTTATTTATGTAGATGTTAATAATGCATTATTTCAATAAATAATGACAGCGGAGCAGCGAATTAAACAAAACTAAAATAATTGCCGAATTATTATAAAAAAGTTCATTGTGTTGCGTCTCCATGGTTTTTGTCGGCTTCGGTGAAAAAATATCGGACGCATACTCGCGCAGGGCTGTCGCTATATTATTATTATTATTACTTTACAATTTTAATTATCTTACTTATATTATAAATTTGAAAAGTCTTATTTGCTTGAAATTACGGGCGTAAAGCTCAAAACGCAACGATAGCGCGTACTAATTTTACCGGTGCTGCCATCTAGTACGAAAGTTTGTAACGATGTTTGGATGTTTGGATGTTTGGATGTTTGGATGTTTGTGCCTCAATCACGCCTAAACAGCTGAACGGATCTGAACGAAACTCGGAATATACATAGTACATGTACTGGATTAACATATAGGCTATTTTTTATCGGGGTACCACGCGAGCGAAGCCGCGGGCGCCAGCTAGTATTATTATAATTTTCATTTTATATTTGTCAGAAGAAACATAGAATGCGTCCAGCTGCTTCCCTCTCCGAGCATGTAAAAGTCAACTAAGGGATAGTATCCTCCCAACATGATAGACCGTCATGTCACCATGGTTCATCATATCCATCTCAGGACTTTAAATCAAAAGTTGCTCTTGTGGCTCTGCCCATCCCATTAGGGATATGGGCTGACTTTCAATTAGTCGCGTAAGTAGTCTTTGTCTTGGCCACACGTCTCCCTTTCATCATGTTGGAGAGAATACTATCCCTTAGTCGATTTTTACGGAATGTTCGGGAAAAGAAGCAGCTGGACGCATTCTATGTTTTTTCTTTTTTCTTTACTCCCAGTCCAGCAGTGAAGTAAAAATACAGATAACAAATATAAATAAAATAAATTTAAGTAGGGGACAGCCCTGTGCCCTCGGGTTTGCTTCGTTTGCTTGCTTTACTTAGCATAGCTCAGCCGCAGAAGGTGGTAGAAGCTAAATGTCACAGAATTTCCGATTTAAATCGACTGAACTGAATTTTATGTTAGTTAAAACTTTGAAAAAGTTAAAGTTTTGATTATTATTATTTTTATTATTCAACAAAAACTAACATTTATTAGCAGAAATAAACTGACAACTATTAACTAATACAAATATGTATAATTTACATGATACAAAAGAAAGTCGGGCTATCCAAAGGCCGTTGCGTTTGCAATGGATCAGGTGAGTTAACTATAGACCGTTTGGTCTATAGTTAACTCACCTGATCCAGCTCATCAGACGGTGGAAGCGTGCACAAGACGCTGGCCGCATTGCCACGCTGAATGGCAATACTGATCCGTTGAGTCAAATAAGAACCAGCTCTTGGATCGCGTTTCATTTCGACCAAACGCCTAGCAAGAATTTTGAAATATATTGAATTTTGAAATAAGTATTTGAAAAACAAGAAAAATATCTGATAATTCTTAGCAAACTTCTATTAAAAAGGTTTCTCTGTGTAATATTATTTAAACTAACCTCAGATGTAATATAAATTACAAATTATAAATAGAATTAGAGTGTAATATTTCTCCAGTAAATAAAGTTCCGAAATTTTCCTTAGTTCTATTATTTCCTTAGTCCGCCATTTTGCAAGTACTGCATTTGCTATTACGAGAGCAGAACTACCTAAAATATTACTCAGTAATATTTTTTGTTATTTATCTCTGTTTGCGCTTACAGCGTTATGCCTCTAGAGTCCGCTAACATTTCGTAAGCGACGCGCGACTTCGGATTCCGTCCGTTGTAGATCGACCGAAACCACTTGATACTTTCTATCGATCCTAAAGTATCAAAACCACTTCTAGTCATGTCACTACTTCCTTGCAACCAGTGTGGTGAAAGGCTTTTAAGTGCGCCTCAAATTCTTCTATCGTGCACTTGAGGCATGTTTTTGTTTTTAGGGTTCCGTATCCGAAGTGTCAACGGGACTATTACTATCCTCCTAGTGAAGAACGCAGTAACTATGTCAAACATGTTTTGAAGAAAAATGAGAACAGAATTTTTTATTTTGTTAGGCGATTCCGAATATGTATCTAACTAATTTTTGACAAAAATGCTATTTGCTGCGTTAATCACTAGGAGGGCTGATTACTAAGTCTCAGCTGTTCGTCTGTCTGTCAGAGGGCTGTATCTCATAAACCGTAGTAGGTAGAGTTGAAATTTTCACAAAATGTTTATTGCTATAACAACAAATCCATACTAATATTATAAAGAGGAAAGATTTTTAGTTTTTTTTTTGTAACGAATATTCTCCGAAACTACTGGACCGATTTCAAAAATTTTTTCACCAATAGAAAGCTACATTATCAGGGACCAGTATAGGCTATAATATATTTTCAAATAAATTAGGGATCCGTAAGAAAATTGCAATATTGTTACCCAAGGTAGAAAACTCAAAATAGTTTTTGGCTTGCGCTGCGAAAACTATTGATTATAGAACAAAATAATGTACTACACGCGTACGAAGTTGCGGGCAACAGCTAGTAATAAAAATAAAAGAAAGGCCCATACAATAATCATTAATGGTACAGTAACGGAATGAAAAGGTTCGTCACCTAGAAGTCGGTTTTCGTTTGCCCTAGTGTAAGAACCAATTACGGTTTTAATTCAGTAAAACACTATCCTGTATGACACGATAAATTGTCAAACAACTTTGATGCGCGTCAATTTGAACTTTGTTGTCGAGCAGTTAAACGTAATTTTGTGTGCAACAGTTTGTTCTGTGCGTTAGATTCAAAAGGTAACATGTCCCGCGACACGTCAAACGAATCAATTTAAAAACAGACGAACTTTTTCATTCCGCCGCTGTACATAATGTACGATGGTACTAACTTCTCTGCTGGACTGGGAGTATAGAAAAAACATAGAATGCGTCCAGCTGCTTCTCTCCCCGAGCATGTCGTAGAAGTCGACTAAGGGATAGTATCCTCCAACATGATGAGATACAATAAGCAAGTATTCCCAAGGAGGGTTGACGTCAGGCAGGCGGCCGGTCATAAAACACCTTAGCCAAAACTCTTACAGTATGATCCAAGGATCATGCTGCGCCGACCCCACATAGAGTGGGATAAGGGCTGGAAGATGATGATGATGATGACATAACGTACGATGGTACGGAACTCGTCGTATGCGAATTCGACTCTCAATTGTCCGGTTTTATATTAGTTTTAACCTACAAAACTTCAAAGGAAAATATGTTTTAATTGTTTCATTCTCATTGCGATGACATTGTTTGTACCTCTATAGTTTTATACCTACCTAAAACAAGGTCGAAATAAAAGTCGACACATACCTACTAATGTACCTACCATTTATTAACAGAAAGAAACTTGCAACTAATATAAATATAATTTACAAAATACAAAAGAATCAGTCTGGCTATCTAAAGGTCGTTGCAAACGGTCTATAGATAGCCATGATGTACCATCTATAATGGGTGATGGGCTGATCACCTGTCACCATGGTTCATATCCATCTTGGGACTTATACTTATAATACATAAATAAATACTACAACACCCGGAAGAAATATCTGCAGAACATAGAAACATTTCTCCCGTAGCGCGAATCGAACCTGCGCCTCTTGTGTCTCAGCCGATCATTCGCCTACCACGCCACCGAGGTCGTCGGTAATTATGTGTCAAGTGCACAAAAGCAGCCGTTTGATCCATTATGCTTTCACCACACTGGTTTGAAACTAGTGACGGGCCACCCGTGCGAGCCGCAAGCTTCTACCGGTTGATGATGATGATACAGCATTATGGATTTCTGCATGGTCTGGATAAATCCATGTCTAGATATAGGTCACCCACCTCCCCCACAAATATGCCAGTTAGTTAAACGAAGGTTTCTGGAAATCATTCAACGCTTCGTTTAAAATACAAGAACTGAAGCGCTCGTGGGGTAGCTTGCTTAGACGTTCTTGATTGATCGTTGAAATTAAGCAACATTGTGCGCGGCCACAATTTGGATGGGTGACAGCAAGTGGCATTACGAGTTGAGCGCTTCCGTTCTTGGGAGGGCACGTTAAATTGTCAGTCCCGGCTCACGGAGGCTATTAGGCGGCCTTAAACCTCCGTCACAAGGGTTGGCTACTAGCTCATACAAACTTACTTACCGTTCTATCATGCAGGTAACAAGCGAAGCATCTCAGTTCAGGGCGAACTACTAGTTTACTTACGTTGGTAAAACAACGAAAAAAAAACAGAATGCGTCCAGCTGCTTCTCTCCCCGAGCATCTCGTAAAAGTCGACTAAGGGATAGTATCCTCCAACATGATGAGATACAATAAGCAAGTATTCCCAAGGAGGGTTGACGTCAGGCAGGCGGCCGGTCATAAAACGCCTTAGCTAAAACTCTTACAGCATGATCCAAGGAACATGCTGTGCCGACCCCACATAGAGTGGGATTAGGGCAGGAAGATGATGATGACGTTGGTAAAACAAGGGTATGAGCTTTGTAGAAACTGCGCCTTAAAATCTACTCCCGGTCAGTAATCCAGCTCATACTGGTTTGTAGATCTGTGCATGTTATAACCGATAGCGATTTAATCCTACTAATATTATAAACGCGAAAGTTTGTATGTATGGATGTTTGTTACTCTTTCACGCCTAAATGGCTGAACGAATTTGAATGAAACTTGGAATACATAGTACATGTGCTGGATTAACATAGAGGCTATTTTTATCTGGGTACCACGCGATCGAAGCCGTGGGCGGCAGCTAGTCAATTATATTAAGTTGTAAGTTTATTTCTTTTAAATTAAGAGAGGTATTTTATATTATTTCAATGTCATTTAACTTACCACGTCCAATGCTCAACAATAAAAATGACCATATCTTAAAAAATACACTACATGTTACTTTTTAATATGAGTTTTGCTCTATGTTCTTTTTAGGGTTCCGTACCCGAAGGGTGTCAATGGGACCCTGTTACTAAGCCTCCTCTGTTTGTCCGTCCGTCCGTCAGCGGGCTGTATCTCATGAACCGTAATAGGTAGAAAGTTGAAATTTTTACAGAGTGTGTATTGCTATTGCCATTATAACAACAAATAATAAAAAATAGAATAAAGGGGGCCCTAAACAAGAAAAAATATATCTTAATTTTGTAATCAATCTTTGAAGTTATAATTGGATGGATCAAGTGAGTTTTTGCACATTTCCTTGTCGTATTTTTGTGTAATTCTTTTTCAAACGATGTAAAATTTACTGATTTGTACAAAAATAATAATAAAATTAAAAACTATGGGGGTCCTCATAGAAGATACGTGTTTCATTTGTCATTTTTTGCTTGATTTAAATATGGAACGTGCTAGGTGGCATACAGGATGGTACGGAACCCATCGTGTGCGAATTCGACTCGCACTTAACCGATTTTATTTTATTAAATAGGTATCTTCGATGATCGTTTATGAAATACGTTTCCTGTATGAGCCTCTAACCCAAGTATACTCAAACGCGACTCAGAGTTGAGCACGTTTCAACTCACGGTTTTCTGACAGTTTCTGATGAAAATCTGTCAAAAAATCGTCATTTGAGACGTGCTCAACTTTGAGATGCATTTGAGTATTCGAGGGTAAGTTAGTAAGTTAATCACTTGGAAGACGATCGGGCTATTTTTCAACGATTTGATTTTCGTCTCTAGATTTTCGTTTAGCTATGTTTTGGCAGATGTCAATCAAAACTGAAATGTTCCTCGACGCGAAGTTTTTAAACGTTTACGAACCTGTTCAAAAATAGCGCGAGTGGATATTGTAAATGACTACTTTGAACTAACTGAGGCCTTTACCATCTATAGTAGATGATTTATATGGCGTCAGGAGGCAACTTTTACCTTCACAAACGGGACGCTGTAGTGCCCGGGACGAATTAGATGGAGTAGGCTGGGCAACAGCACCTATTCCATCCTCTCAGCTTAGTCGGCCACAGGAAAGACATGGTCAATACGTGAGGAGCTGACTAAGTCGCGGGTTTCTTCGTGATGTTTTCCTTCACCGTTTGAGAGTACTGGTATAGCGCACATAAATTTTTCGCACAGAAAAATCCATTGGTACACGACCTACGACCTTAAATGACTACGAACCAGTGTGTTGAGAGGGTCTCTGCTGGGTGGGAGTCTATTTTAAGCTTATTATAAGCTTCAAATACCTACCTCCTACCTTCGCACACATAATAAGTACCTATACCAGGGACAAAATAATCCTATTTTCCTACTTATATTATAAATGCGAAAGTTTGTGAGAATGTTTGGATGTTGTGCCTCAATCACGCCTAAACGACTGAACGGATTTGAATGAGACTTGGAACATATATAGAACATGTGCCGGATTAACATATAGGCTATTTTTCTTCTGGGTACCACGCGAGCGAAGCCGCGAGCGGCAGCTAGTTCAAATAACTTATTTTATAAAACCGCCAACCGCTTCGCTCATGAACTAACCCACGGCCCCCCATTCTATTATTAGTGCTAATCGATAACGTGGCTTATTGTGACAGTATGTACTGTTTGCGACTTTTCACCACACTGGGCTTTTCATGGCCACTATTACTAAAAATGTCACTTACTCGAACCCCCGAACTTAGGATCGAGTGGGGTCACCTGCACTGAAGCGCTCGTGGCGTAGCTCGCTTAGACGTTCTAGATTGATAGTTGAAGTTAAGCAACGTTGTGCGCGGTCACAATTGGGATGGGTGACCGCAAGTGGCATTACGAGCTGAGCGCTCCCGTGCTTCGGAGGGCACGTTAAACAGTCGGTCCCGGCTTTTGGCGGTCTAAAAACTCCGTCACAAGAGTTGGCCACTAGCTCATACGAACTTAACTTACTTACCTGTACTATGATGACATTGGTGGTCTAGTGGTTAAGGCGACCCCACCTTCGGATTGTTCCGAATTTACAGCTGGGTTAAAGAGCACTGGTGGTCTAGTTGGTTGGTGACCCCGCCTTCCGATCTAAGGTCGTGGGCTCAAATCCGGTCGTGTACCAATGGATTTTTCTGTGCGAAAAATTTATGTGCACTATATCAGTACTGTCTAACGGTGAAGGAAAACATCGTGAGGAAACCCGCGGCTTAGTCAGCTCCGCACGTATTGACCATTTCTTTCCTGTGGGCAAGGCCGACTAAGCTGAGAGGATGGTATAGCTGCTGGGCAAGCCTACTCCATCTTAATTCGTCTCGGGCATTACAGCGGCAGCGTCCCGTTTGTGAAGGTAAAAAGTTGCCTCCTGACTAAATCATCTATTTATAGATGGTAAAAAGCCTTAGTATACTAGCTAAGTTAAAAAGGACACGATCAGCTGTGGAATTTACGGCCAATATGAATCTGCTGCATTCGGACCATTTTACGAAAGTTACAGGAATCACTTAGGATTTGCTGTAAACTCGAAAACTTAATTGCTCAAAGTGGCCTTCTTAGCCCCACTGTACTCTCAAATGGTGAAGAAACCAAAGAAAACCCTAAAGAAAAAAGCCTCTGAGGAGCACTTATCCTTTCACCACACTGGTTCGAAACAACTAGTGACACGTCTGGTTCTGGTTATTGACCTCAGGTGCTTCAGAAGGAACCAGTGGGTGGATAGAATACCTCGTTTTGCGATTCGAGGTCCCTTTGTGTGGTGCTATGACAACCATCGATTGAAATACTCAGAGATGTAATTTTACACAAAGAGTAATTACAATGCGTCCAGCTGCTTCTCTCCCCGAGCATGTCGTATTCGACTAAGGGATAGTATCCTCCAACATGATGGACCATCTATATGGGCGATGGGCTGATCACCTGTCACCATGGTTCACCATATCTATCTCGGGATTTAAAATCTTGACGACTTCGGTGGTGGTTCGCGAGTGCTCGGCTGAGACGCAAGAGGCGCGTGTTCGATTCCCGCTACGGGAGAAATGTTTGTATGTTCTGCAGATATTTCTTCTGGGTCTGGGTGTTGTAGTATTATGTATAAGTCTGTGTTTAAAAAAAAAGTATATAAGTGTTCTATCAGCTATCTGGTGTCCATAGTACAAGCTTTGCTTAGTTTGGGGTTAGATAGCGCTGTGTGAAATGTCTACAAATCATCATCTTCCTGCCCTTATCCCACTCTGTGTGGGGTCGGCACAGCATGATCCTTGGATCCTTGGATCATGCTGTAAGAGTTTTGGCAAAGGTGTTTTATGACCGGCCGCCTGCCTGACGTCAACCCTCCTTGGGAATACTTGCTTATTGTATCTCATCATGTTGGAGGATACTATCCCTTAGTCGAATAGGACATGCTCGGGGAGAGAAGCAGCTGGACGCATTCTATGTATTTTCTTTACTCCCAGTCCAGCAGAGGAGTTAAATGTGAAATGTCTACAAATATAAAAAAATATTGCTATTAGAGAATCAGGAGTCAGCAATGTTTCTTTTTACTTGTGTCTCGGCCCACTGCGCTGTAGTCCTCTTATTACTCTCAGTTCTTAACCCAGTTAGATTAAAAGCACTCTGAAAGAAATAGCATAACCACTCTTTTTTGAAAAGCGGGTAACGCCAAATTAAGTTCAGGTCAGACCGACGGTACACCGCCTGGTTCTAGTATCCTACTAACGAACGACGAATAGTTCATTATCATAGCAAAGTCGAAAATCGCTATTGTCGAAAAACAACGTTTTCTGTGATGTATAACGACATTTGTCTGTCAAAATCTGACGAGGAGTTTTGAAGCTACAAAGGACAATAGTAAAATTCTATCTATCTAGTCGTGTCTTCTTTCGAACCAGTGTAATGAAAGGATTTAAAGTGCTCCTCAAAGGCTTCTTTGGTACACCTGACTTTTTTTAGGTTTTCGTCATGCAGGTTTCTCCAAAATGTTTTCCTTCGCAGTTTAAAGAGTACTGGTAGCTCTCATAAACTTGAATAGAAAAATCCATAGGTGCACGACCGAATTCGAACCCACGAATACCACTAGACCACCAGTGCTCTCGAATGTATCTGATTCTATATCTTATTATTTTATAATTTCTTACGTCAGTTGGTATTGATTTTTTGTGGCTTTTACCATGGCCATTTTTGAATTTTTAACAATTACCGTGTTTTCGTGACATCGCAAAAGCGATCTAACTAAAAAAAAAACATTTTTTAAATTTCATTGTAGGCACTAAGTGGTTTATAACGTCCAAAACTAATGTATTCCACCTTATTCTAAAAATACTAGTATAATGATTATGATTTAAATATGAATATGGTCGTTCGTCGATTGGAAATAATCTGAATCGACTGATGAAGCACTTGTTTGCCATTTAAATGACACTTTAGTTTAATAACATAATTTTTTTTAATTATTATCTCAAATTATATAATACCAATAATAAAAAACTAGAAAAAAAACCGGTCAGGTGCGAACCGGTATGAGATTTATTTTATTCTTATTATTTGGTGTTATAGCGGCAATAGCACAATAACACAATGAAAATTTCAACTTTCTACCTATTACGGTTCATGAGATACAGCCCGCTGACGGACGGACGGACGGACAGCAGTAGCTTTGTAATAGGGTTCCGTTGGCACCTTTCGGGTGCGCAACCCTTGAATTACTTTCTTAAATATAAACTAAACTGATTCTAGCAGAACTTTGAATATCATCTCAAATAAGCGACATCGCTGTCAAATGTATAATTCCAAAAAATAGTCATCATCTCCCTGCCCTTATCCCACTTAAGTGGGGTGGGCACAACATGTTTTCCTCTTCCATTCCCCTCTATCAGCCGTCATTTCAGTATTCACTCCTTTCTTACTCATATCATCATTCACGCAATCCATCCATCTCTTCTTTGGTCTCCCTCTACCCTTGTATCCATGCACTTTCATATCTAACATTCTTCTCGTCACATGACATGACATGATAATGACATGACATTTCCAAAAAATAGTAAAAGTATTATAATAAGACACATTTTTAACCGATTTCGTCAGACGTGCAATTCGGGAGAACGGTCACTAGAGTGAATAGGTAAGTATTATTAATAATTGAAGTCAATTTTGTATTCTCTCGGCATTTGCCGATACGACCGGAACAAGCCAGAAATTAATAATAAATTGTCTGACCTTAGGATACCTACGACTTAAAAGTGATGTCCAACGGTATTTCCTTTTTTAGGTGTCCGTACCTGAAGGGTACCAACGGGACTCTATTGCTAAGCCTCCACTGTCCGTCCGTCTGTCAGCGGGCTCGATCTCATGAACCGTAATAGGTAGAGAATTGAAATTCTCACAGAGTGTATTTCTATTGCCGCTATCTATAATAACAAATAAAAAAAAATTAAAAAAGTACTTAGAGTGAAGGTTTTATTAAAAGGTAATATGTACGATGGTATGGAACCCTTCGTGTGCGAATTTGACTCGCACTTAACAGGTTATATTTTTAATTGTCAGTATTTCAGGCGCTGCGCGCTGTTCTTGTGTTATAAAGAAATACACTTATCGTGTTTCGCAATATGAATAACAATGTCTTATAAAGCACACTACATATGGCACTTAAAAATAACTAGCCCAATTCAATGCTATGTAGGAGGGGGTATAGTGAGGGGCGTACGGTAATGCCGAAACGAGGCCGAATTATTATTGAGGGTATTCGGCTTCGGGAAGTTTGACTTGTTTTTCTTTGTATACTTAATATGGGTAGGGTGTTGGCGATAGGAACGGTTGAAGAAATCCATATTTGTTTTAATTCGGAACAAATTTTACGAACCTTTTTCAGTTAATAGAAAAGGGAAGGAATTTGTTCCTTATAGTATCAGAACTATTAAGTTGTACTGATATTTTATTTCTTTCCCTTTACAATTAACTGAAATCTGTAGGTATTTTATTAAAAAAAAAAACAATAAAGTTCTGAATATTTGTTCCTTTTCTATTACCTGGACCGAAATATAAAGAAATATCAGTGAATAAATAAATCTAAAGTGCTGTCTCCGAGAAACTTAAACGATATTAACGATAAACTCAATCAATCATTCAAAATTCGGCCTATTTTAGCCGAAGGCCGAACCCGAAAGGAGTTCGAGCTCTTTATTACGTCATGAATAATCAAGATGGCGTGGACTAATCAGTAAATTACTTTTGCTGTTGTGTAGTGAAACGCCTCGCGACTTTGCCCGGATTGAGTTTTATAAAAACTTGAGGAGTAAAATTAATAAAAAAACCCTGTAGGAGTTGAATTTCGGGAATTCCTTTTCGAGAGCACTGGTGGTCTAGTTGGCAGTGACCCCGCCATCCAAAGGACTTTTCTGTGCGAAAAAAATATATGCGCTATACCCAGTACTCTCAAACGGTGAAGGAAAACATAGGAAACCCGCGGCTTAGTCAGCTCCGCACGTATTGACCATGTCTTTCCTGTGGACAAGGCCGACTAAGCTGAGAGGATGGAATAGGTGCTGGGCAAGCCTACTCCATCTTAATTCGTCCCGGGCAGTAAGGCGTTACGTTTGTGAAGGTAAAAGTTGCCTCCTGACGCTGTATAAATCATCTACAAGGCCTAACCTCCGAGGTTTATGCTTCTAGGACGTATAGTTCTGCGAGTTGGTCGTTAGTCAGTCGGTATTGTAATTTTATATTGTTGATGTGATATGCGTTGGTCTAGTATGGATATTGTCACTATCTAATGCCATAGTTTTTATAGCATTTGTTTGAAACTACTATTACTAATGAGAGCTGTGGTGATCTAGTGGTTCGGTCCCGCCTTCCGTTTGGTCGTGGGTTCGAATCGAGCGATGATGATCCTAAGTACATACATCACACTATCACGCCCGTATCCCTAATGGGATGGGCAGAGCCACAAGTTAATCGTCCATCGCTAATATAGGTGTGGTGTTGGTAAGAAAAAACATAGAATGCGTCCAGCTGCTTCTCTGCCCGAGCATGTCGTTAAAGTCGACTAAGGGATAGTATCCTCCAACATGATGAGATACAATAAGCAAGTATTCCTAAGGAGGGTTGACGTCAGGCAGGCGGCCGGTCATAAAACACCTTAGCCAAAACTCTTACAGCATGATCCAAGGATCATGTGTCGACCCCACATAGAGTGGGATAAGAGCAGGAAGATGATGATGAGTTAGATTACTATATGTATAGATTTTTCCTCATGATGTTTTCTTTTACCGTTTGAGATAACTGGTACAGACAAATTCTCTCGAACGGTAACATCATATTGTTAAGTACGATAGCGTGTGTCAAGGATAAACGTCTCTGAGGGCTATCCTTTCACCACACTGGTTCGGAAGAGCTAGCGGCACGACAAGTAGAAACAAAAACGTTAAAAGATAACTAAAAGTACAATATCGACCCTCGGAATAGTACCTACTCCATTCAAGGCGAAGGTTGAATCACTCGTTTCCGCCATTGACTTCTCTCGTTATTACTAGCTGTGAAGCGCTCGTGGCGTAGCTTGTTTAGCCGTTCTTGATTGATCGTTAAAGTTAAGCAACGGTATGCGCGGTCACAAATCGGGATGGGTGACCGCAAGTGGCATTACGAGCTGAGCGCTTCCGTGCTTCGGAGGGCTCGTTAAACCGTCGGTCCAGGCTTTTAAGTCGTTAAGCCATGACGGAGGCCTTTAGGCGGCCTAAAAACTCCGTCACTAGAGTTGGCCACTAGCTCATACGAACATACAATACTAGCTGCGCGGTTTTGTTCTCGTATTAGTAAAATATTACCTAACAGTAAGTAGGTATAGTTAGAAAGACTTCTCTTAGTGAATATACTTTGTTAATAAATTGCAATAAGTATGGGAAAATTTCACGCGAAACATTGATTGATTCAAAAATTTTTTAATCATGTTTTTTTTTCTCTTATGCTAGGTAGATGATAGATAAATAAAAACTTTATTTGACACAACAATATAACACAGACACAAAAAAAGTAGGAAAACAAACAAACAAAATGAAAAACTAATACCTAACAAAAAGAAAAATCAAATAAAAGAAAAACTAACAAACAAAACACTTATTACAGAAAACAATCATATTATCGTGTTTTCAGTTCGAGGAATCAAAGAAAAAAAAAATAAAATTTCATATTCTTATATTGATATTTAATAAATTAACAACAGAGTAGGTACTACATCGATTTTGGTGAGAAAAATCTGCTATTAGGTACACACGAGAAACTGGATTTCTATATTGTATTAAATAGTTTTTAGGGTTCCGTACCCGAATGGTGGCAACAGAAGCCTATTATTGAGCCTCGGCTGTCCGTCCGTTTGTCAGCGGGCTGCATCTCATGAACCGTGATAGGCAGAGTTGAAATTTTCACTGAGTGTGTATTTATATTGCCGCTATAACAACAAATAATAAAAATAAAAGGGCACCTTATGCAAGACACATTTATGTACAGGTACGGAACCCTTCGTGTGCGAATTCGACTCGCACTTGCGGAGTTATTCCTCTAGCTCAGGTATATATTTTTTTGTAAAAGGTAATGTTGCCTTGTGTTTTCTTTTAGCTTAATAAAACCATATCCTTGACCTAAAAAAACAACAGAAAACGTTATTTAGTAATATATTATACATCACTGATGACATCAGAACTGATGAGAGCACTACTGGTCTAGTGGTAGCGGCCTCGCCTTTCGATCCTAAGGTCGTGGATTCAAAATCTCTTAATGTCGTGTAAACATCGGTCATGCTCAATTTTGAAATGTCTTTGTAATTAGTCTAGTGTTATTGTTACTGGAAGGACGAAAGAAGTCTCTTGAGGCGCACTTTAACCATTTCACTACAAGTAATAGTTATTACACCACTGGTGGTCTAGTGGTAGTAAGCCTTTCGATCCCTAGTTCGTAGGTTCAAAATCGTGCACCAATGGATTTTTGTGTTGGAGAATATGAAAACATGCTTCAAATGTAGGAAAGGACATTGAGGCGCACTGTAATCTTTTCACTATACTAGTTTGAAAGAACTGCTGGCATTACTATAATGCGATTTGCTTGTATGTTCGTGCCAGTAACGGCTGAACAGATATAGTTGAAACTTGACACCCACATAGTTTATGATTATGACCTGGAAAATATCATAAAGAGTAATTTTAGACGAAGCCGCGGGCAGATGTTAGTTATCCATACTAATATTATACATGCGAAAGTCTGTCTTTCTTACCTTTTCCTAAACTGCTATACAGATTTTGATGAAATTTGGCGAGCAGATAGACTGCATCCTGGAGAAGGTCATGGGCTACTTTTTTCAAAAATACTCATGTAGGGGGGACTCATAAGAGATGAAAGTTTATATGGGGAACCTAGATAACTAAATGTTAAGCATTGCCGAGCGAGGTCAGTACTTAGATGGGTGATCGCACTTTTTGCACTCCATAGTTTTTTTTATCCCATAGTCTTAATGCGAACGGAGTCGCGAGCAACGGCTAGTATAGTAACACGAGAGGCGGTGATTCAATCGATAATGTTTACATCTGACATTCAACAAACAATTAAAAGAATGTACAACACTAGCTTGCAATAAACTCAAATAAAAACGTACGCAAAAAAAAAGAAAAAAAAAACATTGTTTCCTAATCTCCCAAATTCTGTATAAACTAGGTATATTAATAAGTTAAACAAACAGTCGATTTGAACTCTACCTCTGGGGAGTAAAGTCGAAATTGGTTTGTATCGGAAATGTACAATTTTGTACTTATACCCTTTTGTGTTCATTATGCCTTGAAACTTCGTGAGCAGTTGTGTACCTCGCCTGTGTAGTCTTGGTACTTGATTTCGTTTTTATATCATTTTTATTTAAAATAAATTAGCTAGTACATCAAAGAATTAGTATAAACATTAATAAGATATTTTTTTAACTTTTATACACATATAAATGTAAATACTTGTAAGTTAGTAGGATAAGTCATTTGAAAAAAAAAATCTAATGAAGAAATACGAATCAACTTAGTTTGCTCTAATAACGTGAGTTAAAAGTTTTTAGTTAATTCTAACCAATTTGGTGAATAGTCAAAGGCGCGCCTCTAAGAGGCTTCTTCCGTGCACTTGACCTATGTCTTCAAACTTTTTAGTTACTACGACATGCCGTTTTCCTCACGATGTCCTTCTTTACCGTTTGAGAATACTAGTTATAGTGCACATAGATTTTTCGAACGGAAAAATCTATTGGTGCAAGCGATTGAACCCACGATCCTTGGGATCGGAAGGCGGGACGCTACTAGACCACCAGGGCTCCCACTAATGAAGCCAAAACAAAGAAATATCGAAGTTCTTTGTCACCAAGTTACGTAACTAAGGAGTTGGAAGTATCAAGACTGGTGTATCGTTGTATTCGACCCAACTCTCATCTTTCACTGCTTTACGCCAGGGCAGGACTCCGCCTGACTTTAGTTTTATTGACATTTCTGCAAATTAACAAAATACTATAGTAATTATAATAGAATATGTAGAAATGTACAATAGTACCACAAATATAACTAAATACGAACTCGCGCGATGATAAAGAGTGACGGAATTTTTAGGCCGCCTAAAGGCCTCCGTCATGACTTAACGACATAAAAGCCGGGACCGACAATTACGAACGTGCCCTCCGAAGCACGGAATCGCTCAGCTCTCAATGCCACTTGAGGCCGCCCATCCCAATTGTGATCGCGCATAACGTTGCTTTACTTCAACGATCAATCAAGATCGTCTACGCAAGCTACGCCACGAGCGCTTCAATTTATTGATGAAACTACGTCATAATATAGGTAGGTACCTATAGTAACATTATCGGTTTGTTGAAAAACTTATTTGCTTAAAAATAAATTGCATTTGCACTCAAATAACTTATTTGCGCTCAACATTAAACTCTGAAGATAAAAATGTTTAGAAGTAATAATAATAATAACAATAAACCCGATCCGGCCCTGCGCCCCCCCCGCGCCCCTCGCCGCCATTTCGTGTTATTGAGAATTTATGTCGGTAAGGGCGCGAGCACACTGCAGGCTTCGCTATTCGATATTTGCTATTTTAAAGATTTCAATTAATTTGCTTCAAATGATGAATCTATTTGAAATAAATATTTATTAACAAAAATAAACTTACAAAATCGTAGTGTCGGCTGACAGAAGGGAATAGAAGAAGAGAACATGATGTGCCGAACCCAGATAGAGTGAGATAAGGACAGGAAGATGATATTGAATTTATAAATTACAAAAGTAACAGTCGGGTTATCTGACGACGTTTGTGGCGTGGCGGGCGAGTGCTTGGCTGAGACGCTAGAGGCACGGGTTCGAATCCCGCTGCGGGAGAAATGTTTGCATGTTCTGCAAATATTTCTTTCGGGTCTGGGTGTTGTAGTACTATGTATTATAAGTATGTATTTACAAAAAAAGTATATAAGCATACTAACAGCCATCTGGTGCCCATAGTACAAGCTTAGGTTAGTTTAGGACTAGATGGCGCTGTGTGAAATGTCCACAATTATTTATTTATTTATCTAATGACCGTTTTAAACAGTCTAGATAGCTCACCTGATCCAGATCATAAGGTGGAAGCGTGCCCAAAAGTCTGGCATTGCCACGCGGAATGGTAATGATCGGATAATAATATATTTTGTAAATTCAAGTAAACTTTTTGCTGTGATTTATTTTATTTTACATCATAGACAGACATTATCACGCAGAATATAAAAAAATAGTAATATGTAACAACATCATCTATTTAGGTATGTAATATTATAAAGAGGAAAGATTTGTTTTTTGTTTGCATTGAATAGGCTCCGAAACTACTGGTTTACCTATATTTTTATTCGTGTATTTAGGGAATTGACAGTATTCTTCTGTTTTATTCAGTTTTCGTTTAAAGTCCCGAAACAGTCTTTAGACAAAACTAATAAAGAAGGCACTAAAAATATAACCGCCTTCATCTGAGCGATAGTCTAAACTGAAACTTCAAATTTTACGACATTTTAACACCCAGCTTAGCAGTATTCAGTTTTCACGTTAAGATGTCTGAGGGTATTATAGAAAACTCTTAAAAATACGTAACATTTAAAACGTACAAGAAAATTTGTATGTTATGACTAGGAATCTGCAAAGGTTTGTAATTTGCTATCTATTACTACGATTTTTAGATAGCCCGACTTTTTATCTTGTATTTTGTTGATCATCATCACCAACGCAGCTAGATCACCCACTACTTATTTTGTTAAATATCTAAATATGAATAATAGAATATGAATGATTTCCAAAGTTTTCTCCTTAACTCCAGGACTCGTAATAAGTACCCGTGTTTTTATAAAAAAAAACGGTTTTTACTATTTAATCTAAACAAAAAAGCCACTTTGAGCCATTCATTTTTCGATTTTATAGCAAATCCTAAGTGATTCCAGTAATTTTCGTGAAATAGTCCGAATTGTAGGTGAATTGTGCGCATTTCAATTCAGCAGCAGATCTGATAAAGTGGCCTTTTTAACCCACCAGGAGTGACCAGTGCGCGCCCGCCCTAAGTCCCGGGCGTTGCACCGAATAGATCCGAGCCTTGCGTCTGTGTGTGTGTCACATGTCGACTACAGGCTGATGCTTTGTAAGGATTAGCGTTTTAAACGATTATTGGATTATTAGTTAAATATAATATTAATTTAATAATAATAATAAACACTTTATTGTACACAAAAGAAAGACACACAAAGTAAACAAAAAAAAACAACCAAAAACAGTACAATGGGCGGCCTTATCGCTAAGAGCGATCTCTTCCAGGCAACCTTTGGATGGAGAGGATTAACAAACAGAGCAGAAATACGGCGGTGTACAAAAAATTAAAAAATAAAATACATAAATAAACATTAAATACTCACTTATAATACCTTTAAACTAGTACATAGAATTAATATAAATAATACAATTTAAACAAATACATGAGAATAACTGCTAATGAGTGCAGTGACCAGATAGTGATAAATAATGATTATGGACTTTGACTTTAAATATACTAATGGATTTGGAAGATTTACACTGATTTTGTTAATACAACAGGAACGACCCGTGACATTCTCCGGGTCAAAGGTAAAATTTGGATACTTTGTATCTTACTTATATTATAAATGCGAAAGTTTGTGAGGATGTTTGAATGTTTGGGCCTCAATCACGCCTAAACGGCTGAACGAATTTGAATGAAACTTGGAATATACATAGTACATGTACTGGATTAAAATATAGGCTATTTTTTATTCGGGTACAACGCGAGCGAAGCCGCGGGCGACAGCTAGTAAAACAATAAATGGTCACGTGTTTTCAAAATGATTCTCAATAATATTAAGTAACCCCCAAAGAGTACACCAAGTCTTAAATCAATCGAACTTATGAAAATTGGTAAGATCTTTTTGTCTATTAAGAAATTGGCAGATGATCTTCAAAAGCTTCAACAGATCTTCATAAATTATAGCTAGGAACTGTCTTGATCACATCAGCTCTCAAATAGAAAAAAACTACAGCTATAATGCCACAGACAAACACACAAATACACACTACAAACTTATAACACCCCTCTTTTTCGTCAGGGGTAAAATGAGTTTGCCAAAATTAACACCATTCGAGTACGATATTCCGGGTATAAAAGGAGTCAAGCCGTGAAGAAGCTAGTTGGCGATCTCGGTGGCCTGGCGGGCGAGTGCTCGGCTGAGACGGGTTCGATTCCCGCCACGGGAGAAACTTTTGTATGTTCTGAAAATATTTTTTCCGGGTCTGTGTGTTTTAGTATTATCTATACTAATATTATAAAGAGGAAAGATTTTTTTGTTTTTTTGTTTGTAACGAATAGGCTCCGAAACTACTGGACCGATTTCAAAAATTCTTTCACCAAAGAAGGAAGGAAGGAAGGATATCCGTATGTAGGACTATCATTCTATAGATCAAGTCCACGATGGTATATGTCTATCCCCGTGCGAAGCCGGGGCGGGTCGCTAGTCTACACTAATATTATAAAGAGGAAAACTTTGTTTGTATGTTTGTTTGTTTGTACTGAATAGGCTCAAAAACTACTGGACCGATTTTAAAAATTCTTTCACCATTCGAAAGCTACATTATCCACGAGTAACATAGGCTATATTTTATTTTGGAAAAAAATAGGGTTCCGTAAGATATTTGGGTTTTTCGGACACAAGGTGTAAAAAATCAACCAGAAAAGTTACTTATTTTGCGTACGCTGCCTAAACTATAAAAGATAGAACCATAAAATGTTCTAATTAATTGTAGATCTTATAAATATCTACAAAAAAGTCCGCGACACACTATACCCATCTATGTCGAGTGAGGCACAGCAACCATTTTTTTATTTAAAATTCTTCAATTTTTTTTGGACTACATTTAAACATGTTTATTTTACTCATGCTATTAATCCTTATCAAAAACACTAATATTATAAAGAGGAAAACTTTGTTTGTATGTTTGTTTGTTTGTACTGAATAGGCTCAAAAACTACTGGACCGATTTTAAAAATTCTTTCACCATTCGAAAGCTACATTATCCACGAGTAACATAGGCTATATTTTATTTTGGAAAAAAATAGGGTTCCGTAAGATATTTGGGTTTTTCGGACACAAGGTGTAAAAAATCAACCAGAAAAGTTACTTATTTTGCGTACGCTGCCTAAACTATAAAAGATAGAACCATAAAATGTTCTAATTAATTGTAGATCTTATAAATATCTACAAAAAAGTCCGCGACACACTATACCCATCTATGTCGAGTGAGGCACAGCAACCATTTTTTTATTTAAAATTCTTCAATTTTTTTTGGACTACATTTAAACATGTTTATTTTACTCATGCTATTAATCCTTATCAAAATAAATGATTTCATCACTAAGAACAGTTTATGGAGATAATATTTGGTCTTTGAATGATTAAAATTGGACGTTTGGTTTTGAAGTTATGGCGAAATTAAAATATTACGATTTCTGCTGCACGGCCCGTTGCGAAGTGGGCGTCACCAAGGCGGGGGTGCGCGTGCGGGAGGGGAGTTTAGATCTATGAGTAAGGTACCCGCGCGGCTCAGTCGCGAGGTCGGCTCCCTACGCAGCGGTCGTGCGCGAAGTCTATATAGTATAAAAATGAATCGCAAAATGTGTTGGTAAGCGCATAACTCAACAACGCCTGGACCAATTTGGCCAAATCTTTTTTTAAAATGTTCGTTGAAGTTCAAGGATGGTTTTTACGGCGAGAAAAATTAGAATTATTGCTGGAAAAACCCTAAAAATAGCCCTTTTCTTTTTCCCATACAAATGATTTGTAACTAAAACGTAGTCAATTTGAGCTTTATTGCTATGGTATAAAGTTCATATTAAATTACAAGCACTTGAATTATTAATTTTAAGGCGATACGAAGTTCGCGGGGTCAGCTAGTGTATTTATAAAAAAAGTATATAAGTATTGTATCGGCCATCTGGTTCCCATAGTACAAGCTTTGCTTAGTTTGGGGCTAGAGGGCGCTGTGTGAAATGTCCATATTAAAAAAAGTAAATATAAAAACCACCCTTTATAGTATCACCTTGTTGAAGCAAACAACTCACACATATTGTTTATACAAATATATGTTTCAGATGTGTGCGTGCGTATGTGTGTGTATATTATGTTAAATTTAATTGTATACGTAAACCGCGTTTTTGGTTTTCGATGATTTTTTTTTATTTTACCGATGACTAGCTTCCTGCATGCGGCTACGGTCGCCAATAAAATATTTTACACGGCCTTTTACCATCTATACAAATTGGGATGGGTGACCGCAAGTGGCATTAAGCTGAGCGCTTCTGTGCTTCGGAGGGCACGTTAAACAGTCGGTCCCGGCTTTTATGTCGTTAAGCTATGACGGTGGCCTTTAGGCGGCTTAAAAACTCCGTCAGTAGAGTTAGCCACTAGCTTATACGAAGATACATCTATAGTAGATTTATACAGCGTCAGGAGGCAACTTTTACCTTCACAAACGGGACGCTGCAGTGCCCGGGATGAATTAAGATGGAGTAGGCTTGCCCAGCACCTATTCCATCCTCTCAGCTTAGTCGGCCTTGTCCACAGGAAAGGCATGGTCAATACGTGCAGAGCTGACTAAGCCGCGGGTTTCCTCACGATGTTTTCCTTGACCGTTTGAGAGTACTGGTAGCTAACATAATTTTTTTGTATAGAATAATCCATTGATACACGACCTTGAACCCACGACCTTTGGATCGGAAGGCAGGGTCACTACCAACTAGACCACCAGTGCTCTCTGAATAAAATATAGCTTAGGTACTATTATTTGCGTGGTACCCGGATAAAGAATTACCTTATGTGTTATTCCTTAACATAACTACGTATATACCTAGGTTCGTATGAGCTAGTGGCCAACTCTTGTGACTGAGTTTTTAAGCCGCCTAAAGGCCTCCGTCATGGCTTAACGACTTAAAAGCCGGGACCGACAATTCAACGTGCCCTCCGAAGCACGGAAGCGCTCAGCTCGTAATGCCACTTGCGGTCACCCATCCTAATTGTGAACGCGCACGACGTTGCTTAACTTCAACGATCAATCAAGAACGTCGAAGTAAGCTACGCCACGAATGCGCCTATTCGGCCGTTACTGAGATGAACAGAGCTAAAGGCACAAACTTTCATATTTATTATATCAGTGTTCTAGCTTATAGATGATATGTTTTTAATAGTATGAGTGCTTAATGACTTAATTATATAAAAAAAACTGGGCTGGGAGTAAAGAAAAAACATAGAATGCGTCCAGCTGCTTCTCTCCCCGAGCATGTCGTAAAAGTCGACTATAATTTGATAGAGCTATATCGATGGGCTGATCTCCTGTCACCATGGTTCACCAATACACCTTGGGGGTCTTGGATTAGAAGTGGCTGCAAGTTTTCTTATGATTATTTGTGGCTCTGCCCACCCCGTTAGGGATACGGGCGTGATAATATGTATGTATATAAAAAATCTGATTACAAACAAACGGACACGCGACGTTTACGTAAGTAAAGGATTACTTTCGAACATTCTCGCAAAATGCCAGACTAAATTGAGATGCGTATTCTGGATATCGCTTTTGGATCGCATTTCCATAGTTTAAGTTCCACTGTTAGAACTACACAGAGATTCTGCACTAGCTGTTTCGAACTAGTGTCGACAAAGCATTTTTTAGGGTTCCGTACACGAAGGGTGCCACGGGACGTTTAATAGTTCGGATTCCAGAATAACATATAGGCTAATACACCCCTGAGGGGGTTAAACAGGGTGGTAAAGTTTCTATGGAAAATTTTATTCCTTGGTTTGATTTGCTCAAAACTCGGTACTAATAAACCGTAAACATATATTTGATTACTAGCTTTTGCCCGCGGCTTCGCTCGCGTGGTATCCAGACAAAAAGTAGCCTATATGTTATTCCAGCAGATATCCTATGTATGTTCCAAGTTTCATTCAAATCTGTTCAGCAGTTACGACGTGATTGAGGCACAAACATACATCCTCACATCCTCACAAACTTTCGCATTTATAATATTAGTAGGAATTCAAAATTACCCCTAGGGTTTATTGGAGTTCTAATGTTTGTACGGGAACTTTTAAACGGCGGTGCGATTTAATGAGAATACGCCTGAAAATTTAAAATACAAAACAATTGAACACGTGTTCAGGGCGATAGGTTTGAAACTCTGTTAGGATGCTCAAAATAAAAAGTAAATAGACAAATGTTTTAGGGTTTTCCAAAAAACCTCTCAAAAAAGGGGTAAAATGTGGTGTCAAAAATAGTAAGGGGTAACCTACAATAAAATGTTAGCAACACCTACGATGAATCCAAAATTTGGATTATAAAACGGGGTTTCATGGCAAGAAAAAATCTTATAAATTAATTTAACACCTACGATATAGTTTCGATACAGAAGCGAGATAGCTGAGCTACCGTAATACTACCGCCGGCTGGTTACTTATTCGAAAGCAATTTTAGTTCAGCCCCCCCTCCCCCCCACCCCTCATTTAGAATGGCGCAGGGAGGGATCTAGGGGTTAGCTATTTTAATTATTTATACAATGTTACAATAATTTTATCAATTCTGTCTTACAATAATATTTTTGGTATTTAATTAGTCTGTAACCTTAAACTAAAGGGTCTCGGGTTCCGTGCCCGAGGTGTGCTAACGGGACCCAATTACTAAGCCTCCGCTGTCCGTCCGTCTGTCAGCGGGCTGTATCTAAGGCCTTTAACCATCAGTAGATGATTTATACAGCGTCAGGAGGCAACTTTTTACCTTCACAAACGGGACGCTGTAGTGCCCGGGAAGAATTAAGATGGAGTAGGCTTGAGGGGGCTGTATCTCATGAACGTTTTAGGTAGAGAGTTGAAATTTTCACAGAGTGTGTATTTCTATTGTCGCTATAACAAATAATGCAAATAAAATAAAACGCGGCCACATACAAGCAATATTTTTTTAACGTTCGTAATCGACCACCGAAGTTAAAGTAACTATTTCAAAAGTACAGTCAGTCATGCTCAAATATATTTCAAATATTTGTGGACATTTCACATAGCGCCATCTAGCCCCAAACTAAGCAAAGCTTGTACTTGATACCAGATGGCTGATAGATATACTTATATACTTTTTTTTGTAAATACATACTTATAATACATAATACTACAACAACATTGCAAACTTAAAGTTAGTTTGATATGTATGTTCGTATGAGCTAGTGGCCAACTCTAGTGACGGAGTTTTTAGGCCGCCTAAAGGCCTCCGTCATGGCTTAACGACTTAAAAGCCGGGACCGACTGTTAACGTGTCTTCCGGAGCACGGAAGCGCTCAGCTCTTAATGCCACTTGCGGTCACCCATCCACATTGTGACCGCGCGCATCGTTGCTTAACTTTAACGATCAATCAAGAACGCCCGAGCAAGCTACGTCACGAGCGCTTCGTAATTAATTAATTTGCTTAGTATCTTAAAGTAAAAAATATTACTGAGTCCGTTCTCATTATTTTAAAAATAAAACAAGGTCGGAGTTCGGCCCTGCCTCCCCCCGCCCACCGCCCGTATCTCAGGGCTGCCGCGTCGATTTATACGAAAAATATTTAATTATTTACCAAATTATTTCATAAAAACAAATTCTTTCACAACTTATTTAGGTCGGCAGGCAATAAGTACAACAACTTGATATTTTCTTAGAAAATAATACATCGCTCTATATTTCTGAAACAACAATTAGTGAGCTATATTTAAATTGGGTTAGGTACTTAAAGCCAATTTCACCAATCAAACTGAACTTCGTTTTGCTTTTAAACCTATTTCAAGAGTTGTCACTGCTGTCAGTTTTGATGAGTCACTAGTGCGAGTGCTTTGCTGCGACGCAAGAGGAGCTGGTTCGATTCCCGGTGCGGAAGATATGTTTGTATGTTCTGCAAATATTTCTTCTGATAGATCCAAAAGCTGGTTCTTATTTAGCTCAACGGATCATTGCTATTCAGCCATTGGCGATGCGGCCAGCGTCTTGGGCAAGCTTCCACCGCCTGATGAGCTGGATCAGGTGAGCTATCTATAGACCGTTTGCAACGGCCCTTAGATAGCCTAAAAATAGCCTATAATGTTAATCTAACACATGTACTATGTATATTCCAAGTTTCATTCAAATCCGTTCAGCCGTTTAGGCGTGAAAGAGTAACAAACATATTTTTTTATCCGGGTACTATGCGAGCGAAGCCGCGGGCGGCAGCTAGTTACAACATGAACGAAGCCACAGGCGGTAGCTGGTTTTTAATGAATTAAAAATGTTTTTCATTGATTGGCCCAGTCATGTTGTTATCAGTGCCATCATCACTCTCTGACAACTGATAAGCTACGAGTATCTATTCTATTATTAATATTAATGTTTGTAAGGATGTTTAGGTGTTTTTAGGGTTCCGTGCAACGTAAAAAACTGAACCATTTTAGAATCACCGATTTTTAACGTTCCTTACCCGAAGGGTGCCAACGGGACCCTGTTACTAAATGCAGTAACTTGCATTTTTGACAAAAAATAGTTATATAGATACGTAGATAATCATACTAATATTATAAAGAGGAAAGATTTTTTTGTTTGTTTGTAACGAATAGGCTCCGAAACTGCTGGACCGATCTCAAAAATTCTTTCACCAATAGAAAGCTACATTATCAGGGACCAGTATAGGCTATCATATATTTTTTAAAAAATTAGGGATCCGTAAGAAAATTGCAATATTGTAACCCAAGGTAGAAAACATAAAATAGTATTTGGCGTGCGATGCGAAGACTATTGATTATAGAACAAAATAATGTACTACACGCGTACGAAGTCGCGGGCAACAGCTAGAGTTTTATATATACGTATTCGGAATCGCCTAACAAATACAACATTCTGTGATCACTCACGTATCAAAACATGTTTGACATAATGTAGTTACTGCGTTCTTCAATACGAGGGCAGAGTAATTACTAAGCCTCCGCTGTCCGTCCGTCAGCGGGCTGTATCTCATGAACCGTGATAGGTAGAGAGTTGAAATTTTCACAGAGTGTGTATTTCTATTGCCGCTATTACAATAAATAATAAAAATAATAGAGGTCCCCAACGGCCTAGTACAAGAAACTTTTTTAATATTCATACAAACTTCATCTTGTGCTTCTTTTGGCACAAAGCTATCAGCGGAAGTAATAAAAAAAAAATCATTTTTTAACATACAAACATAAAACAAATGGCACGTTGACAACTGCAAAAGTAAAAACTGTGTAGCAGTAAGTTATTAATGTTTATTATTTAAATCAATAAGCAGGTATTCCCAAGGAGGGTTGACGTCAGGCAGGCGGCCGGTCATAAAACACCTTAGCCAAAACTCTTACAGCATGATCCAAGGATCATGTGCCGACCCCACATAGAGTGGGATAAGGGCAGGAAGCTGATGAGCCCGAGTTCGACCCTGCTCTACCGCCGCCCACTCAAATCCCAGGGTTGTGTTAGAGTTTTTTATAGCAAAATTATTTGATTATTCAAGTGAATCTTTCTAACTTGTTTACATTTTTACGAAAAATCTAGAGCCACTAAACCATTTAAAGGCCTTTTATCATCTATAGTAGATGATTTATACAGCGTCAGGAGGCAACTATTACCTTCACAAACGGGACGCTGTAGTGCCCGGGACGAATTAAGATGGAGTAGGCTTGCCCAGCACCTATTCCATCCTCTCAGCTTAGTCGGCCTTGTCCACAGGCAAGACATGGTCAATAGGTGCGGAGCTGACTAACCCGCGGGTTTCCTCACGATGTTTTCCTTCACCGTTTGAGAGTACTGGTATAGCGCACATACATTTTTCGCACAGAAAAATCCATTGATACACGAGTCACGACCGGATGTGAACCCGCCACCTTAGGATTGGAAGGCGGGGTCACTACCAACTAGACCACCAGTGCTCTCATTCTAAACAATTTTAGTCAGATGAATCCCGCGATGTGTATAAACGCGCAGATTGGAGGGGGAGAGATTTGTATTACTACTCTCAAACGGTGATGGAAAACATCGTGAGGAAACCGGTGTATCAACAAGTAACAATTTTGTTTTAAACCCACGACTTTAAAAGTTTAGCTATCTACAACATATCTAAAAACCTTATCTAAAATGAAACTAAAATAATGCAAAGAAACTGCATCGAAATAGAATAGGTTCAGTAGTTAATGAGTTTCCGAGGTGCAAAAAAACTATGCTAGCTATTGCAGCTATGGGCGGGCTATGGCCGTGAAACATACCTGAAATACCATGAAATAACACCAATGAAATGCAAAAACCGCATTTATATCGGTTCAATAGTTTTTGAAGATTATGGTAACAGGCAAACGCATAAATAAATAAATTTGGGGAGCTTACCTGCGGTCGGTGATCTGAGCTCTGTTTTCTATCTGTAGGCGAACTTAGATAGAAAACTGAGCTCATTTTCATTTCTTATTATTACACCGATTACCTTAAAGTTTTTAATGTTATTGCAGTTTGTATTTGTAAATAAGTCTGATTAAATGTATTAAATAAACATACATACAAACTTTCAGGCCAAACGGATTATACCTTTTCCGTTCCGTCCTGGGTAAAAAGTTGGATAACATGTGTCAAATGATTGAAAGGAGCCCTTGAGGCGCACTTTAAATCCTTTCACCACACTGAAAGAACTAGTGACAACTTACAACACTAGTAGTTTAAATTCTTACGCCCTGTTCTTTGCTCACTTCATCCCCCAACTGTCAAAAAACCGTGACTTGGGACGTGCTCAACTCTGAGTCGCGTTTGAGTATTCGGGGGTGAGGCTCATAGAATTGACATAAGCTTTCTTTCTCCCCAGCACGAAGTCCTGGCCATCAATGATAAGGTGGTCCTGAAGGCTGAAGACCTGCTGAGCTGGATCTGCGCCGGGGACTCCTGGACGTGGGGCATGCGGGCGGTGTGGCGCGGCGCCTGCGCCCCTCCAGCCGAGGACAAGGAGACGGCGCCACTCCATCATACCAAGCTGGACTTCAGTGACGTTGACAAGGAGAAGAGTTCTATAGGTGAGTCGGGAACACTAACATGGGGTTCCGTAAAACACCTGGCATGGCGAGCTGATGGCAGGATGAGTATCTAATGGAATACCATATAGGTAAAACAATTTCTACTTAAATACCTCTGTGGCGACGCAAGAGGCGCGGGTTCTTTTCCCGAGAAATGTTTGTATGTTCTGCAAATATTTCTTCCGGGTCTGGGTGTTGTGATATTATGTATTCTATGTATGTTTTTACAAAAAACAAAGTAAATAAAAGTATTATATCAGCCATCTGGTTCCCATAGTACAAGCTTTGCTTTGTTTGGGTCTAGATGGCGCTGTGTGAAATGTCCACAAATATTTATTTACTAGCTGTTGCCCGCGACTTCGTACGCGTGTAGTACATTATTTTGTTCTATAATCAATAGTTTTCGCAGCGCACGCCAAAAACTATTTTGGGTTTTCTACCTTGGGTAACAATATTGCGATTTTCTTACGGATCCCTAATTTTTTTGAAAATATATTATAGCCTATACTGGTCCCTGATAAATTGATAATGTAGCTTTCTATTGGTGAAAGAATTTTTGAAATCGGTCCAGTAGTTTCGTAGCCTACTCGTTACAAACAAACAAAAAAAATCCTCTTTATTATATTAGTATGATTTATTTGTTTCTCATTCCAGTGGTGGAGCCAGATGATGCAGGTGTGGTGGTCTTCTCGTACCCTCGGTACTGCCGGTACAGGGCGGTCGCGGCGAGACTCGAGGGCCTGCAGGCTGATTGGCTGAGGGACTCCCTTGTGGCAGCCCTGGGGGGGTACGCTGCTCCTACGAAGAACACCAGGATCCTGTACTGCAAGGTGAGTGAGAACTGGAGACTGTTGAAGGGTCCACTGCAATAATGATCCTATTAGCGCCAGTGACAGAGAAGATGAGTAATAGGCTAGCGTGGTATGGGCATGTTATGCGGAGAGAAGTAAGTCATGTTACAAGGCGAGTGATGAATATGAATGTGGATGGATATACTGCTGGAGGAAGGCCAAGGAAAAGATGGATGGATTGCGTGAAAGAGGATATGCGTGTGAAAGGAGTGAGTGCGGAGATCACGAGTGATAGGAGAAGATGGAAGAGGAAAACATGCTGTGCCGAACCCACATAGAGAAGAAGATAATAATGAAGTCTGTTTTCACAACATTCCAGGACACATTCGAGTACCCGGAGCTAGAAGGTCATGAGTTCGTATGCAATCACCTCGCTCCGAAGCTGAAGGGGCGCGGGAGGGGGAGGCGGCGGCGGCAGCCGCGCTCGAGGACCCAGTCCCCTGAGTCACGCTCCAGCGATGATGAGAAGCCTGAGGAGTTCACCATCGTAAGTCAATGGCGCTTGAGACGGCTGGTGTGGCCACCAGAGCTCATGCTGTTCCTTTCAGCAGGGAACAGCGGTGGTAAATGCAGTTCCAGGAGTAACGCTCCAGCTATGATGAGAAACCTCAGGATCTAGCCTCAAACTAAGCAAAGCTTGTACTATGGGCACCAGATGGCTGATAGAATACTTTTATACTTTTTTTAAGTACATACTTGTAATTCATAATAATACAACACCCAGATCCGGAAGAAATATTTGCATAACATACAAACATTTCTCCCGTAGCGGGAATCGAACCCGCGCCTCTTGCGTATCAGCCGAGCGCTCGCCCGCCACGCCACCGAGGTCGTCAAATAAAATATGTTTTTATTAATTTATGCCAGGTTCCAATATTTATTATAACTTTGCAGTGAATCTCTCATATCGCTCTTTTTCTCTCCAGACTCCCCCCTCCGGCCCCCGCCGCCTCTCCCTCCGCAACATCCCGGAGAAGAGTCCGGGAGAAGAGGGCGAGCACAAATACTACGCGGAAGAGGAGAAGGACTTCATGAAGAGACTCAAACACTTCTACAAGGGACGAAATGAATCGCTGTCGAAAGCCATCACTCTTAAGCATAGTAAGTTTGAACTTCGCACGATTGGGTAGTGTCGGACGGCCCCCTATCCGATGGAACGATGATATTAAGGTCTGAAAACGAGAATACCTCGAAATAAAAAAAATTAAGGCCTTTTACCGTTACCATAGTAAATGATTTGAACAGGACTATTATTCTAATATTCTATCCTCTCAGCTTAGTCGGCCTTGTCCACAGGAAAGACATGGTCAATACGTGCGGAGCTGACTAAGCCGCGGGTTTCCTCATGATGTTTTCCTTCGCCGTTTGAGAGCACTGGGATAGTGCACATAAATTTTCGCTCAGAAAAATCCGTTGGTGCACGACAGGGTTTGAACCTATGACCTTTGGATCGGAAGGCGGGGTCACTACCAACTAGACAATCGGTGCTCTCACATCGGAATAGAAAGAAAGAAAACTATAAATATATATTTAGAACACACAAAAACAAACAAATTTAAGGAGGAAAGGGTATTAAAATTTAGGTATAAAAAGGAAAATCTTAAATACAATGTTCCGTCATGGAACAAAAGTTACCAAGAGGTCAGAAATGCGTAGCTGCCAGTTTTCGCGCAATTCTTTGAACTTCGAGCTGGCAACGTCGCATGACCCCAGATTTGACCTTTTGAAGTTCCTGAAATCCAGAAAAACAACATGGCGAAACCAATCAGTAGGTATGTAGTCATTTCACTGATTTAAGAGTTGAATTTTTTTTTTAATAACGAAATATTGTTTTATGTTTTATTAATTTAACAATTCAATAATTAATAACAATAAAACAATAACTCTTGTTAAAAAAAATAAGTAGAAAAGTTATTCGTCTGCAACAAACACTCTTATGATATCCGGTTTGTATTGTCATGTTACTCAAAAAATAAAATTGAGCTATTTGTGCTCCATTTTGTTTTGTGTTTTCGCTCCATTTTTTTCTTTCGTCTTATAATAAATTCAAGTTTTTTAAAAACTCACACGTGAGTTTCCTTTTCAAAGAACTTGATGTTTTGTTTCAAATCATTTTACACGAGTTTACTATAAAATCTATGTTATAATGATAGGTTTTAGTATAAAGTTGCGCTAACGTAACATAATGTACCTATGTATAAATTATCACATCCTAACGGTCAAGGAAAACATCGTGAGGAAACCCGCGGCTTAGTCAGCGCGCGTATTGACCATGTCTTTCCTGTGGACAAGGCCGACTAAGCTGAGAGTATGGAATAGGTGCTGGGCAAGCCTACTCCATCTTAATTCGTCCCGGGCGCTACAGCGTCCCGTCTGTGAAGGTAAAAGTTGCCTCCTGACGCTGTATAAATCATCTACTTAGATGGTAAAAGGCCTAAAGCAATAGATTAGCATGGTATGGGCATGTCATGCGGAGGGATGAATGTCATGTAACGAGAAGAATGTTAGATATGAAAGTGGATGGATACAAGGGTAGAGGTAGACCAAAGAAGAGATGGATGGATTGCGTGAATGGTGATATGAGTAAGAAAGGAGTGAATACTGAAATGACGGTTGATAGAGGGGAACGGAAGAGGAAAACATGTTCTGCCGACCCCACTTAAGTGGGATAAGGGCAGGGAGATGATGATGAGATGGTAAAAGGCCTCAGTTCTTTTATTTACATACATTTCCTTTTCAGTTTCCCTGAACGCTGTATACGCTATAGTGACCTCCCGGGGAGGCTACGATGCAGTTTGCAGACACAAATTATGGAGAGTCCTTTTCACTGACCAACCTGTTTACACCAGGAGACATTACGAAAGGTACCATTAACTTTACTTTTTACCCTCGGCTTTTAAACACTGGTGATCTGCTAGCGATTTAATTTCAATTCATCATCATAATCATCTTCCTGCCCTTATCCCACTCTATGTGGGGTCGGCACATGATCCTTGGATCATGCTGTAAGAGTTTTGGCTAAGGTGTTTTATGACCGGCCGCCTGCCTGACGTCAACCCTCCTTGGGAATACTTGCTTATTGTATCTCATCATGTTGGAGGATACTATCCCTTACTTAATTTCAATTTATTTATTTAATTTGAACGGTAACAACCACTTACACTAATTAATTTAAAAGTCACAATAAAAACAGAAAACCAATACAAAACAAACAATAATAATAAAAATTGAAATTTAAGTATGTATGTAAATAAAATAATAAAAAATTATACATTATAAATTTATAAAATAATTATAATCATACAACATTTAGCCATCAGTCTCACTAAACCCAGTCGCGCAATATTTGTGGACATTTCACACAGCGCCATCTAGCCCCAAACTAAGCAAAGCTTGTACTATGGACACCAGATGGCGCTGTGTTAAATGTCTAAAAATATTTATTTATTTATGTTGTAGAGCCTAAAAAGTTCGAAAACATTGTGTCCTGATGAAAAGTCCCAAGATGGTCAACGCCCATATAGATAGTCCATCATGTTGGAGAGGTCTATCCCTTAGTCGACTTTTACGACATGCTCGGGGAGAGGACGCATTCTATGCTTTTTCTTTACTCCCAGTCCAGCGAAGAAGTAAACTAAAGAGAGTAATGAATATTAATAATAAGAATAATTATAATGAATATTATTCTCTTCTTTCTCTTATTATTCTATTCATTATTATGGAGGTCCCCACTACAGGTTCACATCTGTATTGGGACTGCCGCGAATGGTCGTGTGTTGTAAACTTTTGGTCGTTAATATAATGACCGAAAATTGATATAACGAACTGGGACAAACATTTCTCCCGTAGCGGGAATCGAACCCGCGCCTCTTGTATCTCAGCCCGCCACGCCATCGAGGTCGTCAAACATTGATGACTGATCGATGTCTGTACATTGAATTTGAGAAAAACTATATTCAGGGGCATCTATTAAAGCAATAGAACCCATATCAATGATTATCTGTACGTCTGTTTGTCTGTGCGTTTGTGCACGCTAATCTCAGAAACAGCTTAACTTATTTGAATGCGGTTTTCACTGATGTCTTGTGATAAACCTGGGGTAACATTTAGAGTTTGTTTTATCAAAATCCATTCACAAATAAAAAAGATATGTCCTTTTAAAGAATCCCGTCCGTTTGTACATTACGTTGCTATGTGTGAAACTTTTTCAACAAGTACAATTTACTTATAAAATACATAAATTATTTAAAAAATAAGTAAACATGCACACTTTGGCCAGATATTTACCTGTATTGATTATACAGTTGTTCCATACATGGATGCAGAAGGACATAATATTTCACATATATGTAAAACTCTTATGTTACTGAATGACTGATTGAAAATCAACGCGCAGTGTAAACAAAGCCTTAGAAGAATGTAAGCACGTCTCAAATCACGGTTTTTTGACAGTTTTTGGTGAAAATCTGTCAAAAACTCGTCACTTGAGACGTGCTCAACTCTGAGATCCGTTTGAGTATTCGAGGGTATGTCCTTTTATGTTTGTGGGTTGCACTAAGAAAGGAATTCCCGAAATTCAACTCCAATATGGTGGGCAGAGCCACAAGTTATAAGAAAACTTGCAGCCACTCCTGATTCAAAGTCCCAAGATGTGAACCATGGTGACAGGTGATCAGCCCATCGCACATATAGATGGTCCATCATGTTGGAGGATACTATCCCTTAGTCGAATACGACATGCTCGGGGAGAGAAGCAGCTGGACACATTCTGTGTTTTCTTTACTCCCAGTCCAGAGAATATTCATATATATAAAATTACGCTAGTTCCACATAGGAGTAGGCAGGGAATACAGATTTCCATTCACTCTTATTACCTTCCTCATTATGGGTGACCGCAAAAAGGTAAAAAAAAAGTCGACCACGGGATAGTATCCTCCAACATGATGAGATGCAATAAGCAAGTATTCCCAAGGAGGGTTGACGTCAGGCAGGCGGCCGGTCATAAAACACCTTAGCCAAAACTCTTACAGCATGATCCAAGGATCATGTGCCGACTCCACATAGAGTGGGATACGGGCAGGAAGATGATGATAATGGGTGACCGCAAGTGGCTTTCGTGCTTCGGAGTTGACGTTAAATTGTCGGTCACGGCTTTTAAGCCGTTAAGCCATGACGGAGGCCTAGCTAAAACGAACTTACCTTCCTTGATTTTCCGAAATTCAACTCGGATAAAGTCGAGGGGAGTTCCACATTATATTTGTTTCATTCTGTAAGTAAAGAATACCTTTTTATATGTTTCTCAGATATCTTCTTGCGTTCGAGCATCACGAGCGCCGCAATGGCTGCAAGCCCAACGGCTTAATGGACGGATCGCCTCTCTCGCCGCTTCAGGACAAACTTCGCTCACCTCACGTCGACAACGAAACTGGTCAGTTCATACCATCATTAGAGGACTATGAAACTAATTATCTCAGACCAAGTAAAAAGAAAAGACGGCGCGCTGCGAACAAAAGTGAAGCCTACTTTTTATTTATGTGTGTTGTTTGAGGTTTTGTGTTCCAAGTAACCTAAAATTCATAGTATAATAAGAAACTATGTTATTTGAAGTACTTACAAGTGAAAAGTGATTCCGTGAGACTTTTTATGTGATTTGCTGCTGTTTTTACAAGTTTTCACTGCACAGGAAAGCAAATTCTATTTTTAAGACTCGTGACGTACTAAGAGCGATGAGCATGGTTTTAGTGTAGGTGTGTGCGTGAGCGTGTATGTTTACTTGCAGGAGCACGGTTTTGTGTGGCTTCACTTTTGTTGATTGCAGCGCGCCACCTTTTTTTTATTTGGTCTGAGCTAATAATATAATAAACTAGCTTTCGCCCGCGACTTCGTACGCGTTAGATTTCACACCGAGTTTCAAGCCAATCGCACCGCCCGTTAAAAAGTTCCCATACAAACTTTGACACCCCATTACACCCCTTTTTAAGGGTTGTTTTGAAAAATCCTGAAACACGTGTCCATTTATTTTACATTTACAGTATCCGAACCGAGTTTCAAGCAAATCGCACTATGCGCTAAAAGGTTTCGTACAAACGTTTTTACCCCTTATCACCCCTTTAGGGGTTGAATTTCTAAAAATCCCGCCTTAGTGGGTGCTTATGCTGTAAAAGGAAGCTACCTTCCAAGTTTCAGCTTTCTAGCTTCAGCGGTTTCGGTTTGGCGATGATGGTATATACCTAGGTTCGATTCTGGCTAGGAATATTCATTACTAGCTGTTGCCCGCGACTTCGTACGCGTGTAGTACATTATTTTGCTCTATAATCAACAGCTTTCGCAGCGCACGCCAAAAACTATTTTGGGTTTTCTACCTTGGATTACAATATTGCAATTTTCTTGCGGATCCCTAATTTTTTTGAATATTTTGTCATAGCCTTAAAATTATTGAAATCGGTCCAGTAGCTTCGTAGCCTATTCGTTACAAACAAAAAAACAAAAAGATCTTTCCTCTTTATAATATTAATTAATATAGGATAGATTCAAAAATCCAATGATGCAGTTTTAGTTTTCATCAAAATCGCGAACGAGACTTTTTTGAGTACAATTCGCTATTCCTCATAGTTTCGGACTTGGCCATGCACGCCCACTTGGAAACTCACCTAGTTTATTATAAACTAGTTGATTCACCTGTTTAAATAAACTAGCTGTAACCCGCGACAATGTCTGCGTATAAATGGAGATTGTATATAAGGTTTAATATCATTTATTCACAAAACAGGCAATACAATGGCACTTACTAGCGAAAAAGATATAGATAAACTCTTTATTATGTACTAGCTGCCGCCCGCGGCTTCGCTCGCGCGGTACCTGGATGAAAAATAGCCTATATGTTAATCCAGCACAAAGACTATCTATATTCCAAGTTTCATTCAAATCCGTTCAAAGCCGTTACGGCGTGACTGAGGCACAAACATCGTCACATCCTCACAAACTTTCGCATTTATAATATTAGTCGAATGATCCGGTCTTTAGTAATAACTAAGAGATAATAAATACCATCTCCATCATGATGGACCATCTATATGGGCGATGGGTTGATCAACTGTCATATTTTAACTTGACTTAATTTAGAACAAGATGGCTCTGTGAAATCATCATCATCTTCCTGCCCTTATCCCACTCTATGTGGGGTCGGCACATGATCCTTGGATGATGCTGTAAGAGTTTTGGCTAAGGTGTTTTATGACCGGCCGCCTGCCTGACGTCAACCCTCCTTGGGAATACTTGCTTATTGTATCTCATCATGTTGGAGGATACTATCCCTTAGTCGACTTTTACGACATGCTCGGGGAGAGAAGCAGCTGGACGCATTCTATGTTATTTCTTATTCCCAGTCCAGCAGAGAAGAATATCCACCAATTGTAATGTACCCTTCCAGGAGAGATAAAAGAGGAGAACATGAACATAATCTCCAAGCCGGCGTCGGAGTTGAACCTGGAGTTCCTGGCGTCCCTTCCTCAGCAACTGCCGAAGCTGGCTGTGAGGTCCACCGACGCTCTCATGGACCCTCGGGAGAGGGAGATCTCGCTCTGGATGACCCATGACAAAGGTAACCACCCATTCTTCGGACGACTTCAAGAGAGACTCACCCCCGAATACTCAAACGTGACTCAGAGTTGAGCACGTCTCAAGTGACGAGTTTTTGACAGATTTTCATCAAAAACTGTCAAAAAACCGTTACTTGAGACGTGCTCAACTCTGAGTCGCGTTTAAGTATTCCGGGGGATACAAAATTGAATATCCTCTCCAACATGATGGACCATCTATATGGGCGATGGGCTGATCACCTGTCACCATGGTCCACCATATCCATCTTGGGACTTTGAATCAGGAGTGGCTGCAAGTTTTCTTATGACTACTTGTGGCTCTGCCCACCCCATTAGGGATACGAGCGTGATAATATACATAGTTACATACATACAAAATTAAATAAAAATTAAAGTCAACTATGATAAACTAGCTGCCGCCCGCGGCTTCTAGTTAAAAATAGCCTATTATGTTAATCCAGCACATGAACTATGTATATTCAAAGTTTCTTCAAATCAGTTCAGCCGTTTAGGAGTGATTGAGGCACAAACATACAAACAAATATCCTCACAAACTTTCGCATTTATAATATAAGTAAGATTATTTACAATAAAATGTATGTATGTCCGTATGGCGGCGTCTGTGGCGTGGCGAGCTATTGCTCGGTAGAGACGCAAGAGGCGCGGGTTCGATTCCCGCTACGGGAGAAATGTTTGTATGTTCAGCAAATATTTCTTCCTTTGGCATACATACATCATACATTTTAATATTTTGTTACTTGTTTGTCCAGGTCCTGAGTACAAGAGTGACGTGAGTTTAATGCAGGCCCTCCCCGCACCGCTGCCCCCCTCCGGCTTGAACGGACACGCGCACAACGGAACTAACCCCGACCAGGTATTTACTTAGAACAACTAAAAACTAGACCGCGTATAATTAAGGTAGCATATAGATATATTTGACAAGAAATATCTATACTTATATTATAAAGAGGAAATATTTTTTTGTTTGTTTGTTACGAATAGGCTCCGAAACTACTGGACCGATTTCAAAAATCCTTTCACCAATAGAAAGCTACATTATCAGGGTCTAGTATAGGCTATAATATATTTAAAAAAAATTAGGGATCCGTAAGAAAATTGCAATATTGTAACCCAAGGTAGAAAACCCAAAATAGTTTTTTGCGTGCGCTGCGAAAACTATTGATTATAGAACAAAATAATGTACTACACGCGTACGAAGTCACGGGCAACAGCTAGTAATAAATAAATAACACCCAACAGTCACATACATAGTCCTGACCCCACACTAGGATCCCCTGTGTCGTGGGTATCAGAAACTACGAGTACCATGCTACCACAACACCCAGACCCGGAACAAATATTTACAGAACATGCAAACATTTCTTCTGCGGGAATCGAACCCGCGCCTCTTGCGTCTCAGCCGAGCACTCGCCCGCCACGCCACCGAGGTTATCTCGGAAGCTTGTTTGTTAGTCTATTTGCGTCATTTGTTTGTTTCCCCTTACCTCCGTAATGGCTGGACGAATTTGACTGTTTCAAATCGGCCTCGGTGGCGTGGCGGGCGATTGCTCGGCAGAGACGCAAGAGGCGCGGGTTCGATTCCCGCTGCGGAAGAAATGTTTGCATGCTCTGTAAATATTTGTTCCGGGTCTGGGTGTTGTGGTATCATGGTACTCGTAGTTTCTGATACCCACGACACAGGGAATCCTAGTGTGGGGTCAGGACTATGTATGTGACTGTTGGGTGTTATTTATTATTATTTATTAAATACAAGATCCTTTTTTTCTAATATTTTCATTTTTTCCAACAGAAACTGAACCGTCCGGTCGGCCGCAGTTCGCTCCGCGCTGTGAGAGTCAAACCCACACGCCAGAACGCCCTGCCCGCCACCGCACCAAACACCCGTAAGCATTACCAATCGAATACTTTGTCCTTATATTCAATTAGAGTAACCAATGGTCAATTATCCTATCCCATTTGGTTTGTGAAATAGAATGAAATGGAATCATTTCGCTAAATTACTAATAATACATACGTAATATCACGCTCGTATCCCTAATGGGATGGGCAGAGCCACAAGTAATCATAAGAAAACTTGTAGCCACTCCTGATTTAAAGTCCCAAGATGGATGAGAACCATGGTGACAGGTGATCAGCCCATCGCACATATAGATGGTCCATCATGTTGGAGGATACTATCCCTTAGTCGACTTTTACAACATGCTCGGGGAGAGAAGCAGCTGGACGCATGGCGTATGTAGCTGTAGGCATCTACTTTGCGTTTATAATTTTAACAATTTAACATTTCCTCCCCCCAGCGCCCACAAGCTACCCCCTCCTAGCGGAGTCTCTGTCTGCATCCTCCTCGCCGCCCGCGCCGCCGCCCGCCAGCTCCGCGCCGCCCATCACCAACTTCGGAATCCACCACCCGCCGCCGCCGCCCGTCACCAACAACAACAGCAACAGCGACGACGAGATCGTGGAGGTGACTATCTAAATATGTAATCCACTTCGGTATCCATCATTCGGCATCGTTGTCCATCGTTTTACACAGCTATATCCATCATTCGACATCATTATCCATCGTTCTGTATATCCATCGGTATTCATCATTCCACATCGGTATCCATCATTCTACCCCGGTATATCTATCATTCTACATAGGTATCCATCATCTCCTCCGGCATATCCATTAGTCTTTACCAATAGCCACCTATCACCACCAGCTAACAGCAACAGCGACGACGAGATCGTAGAAGTAAGTGTCTAAATATATATCGTTCTACATTTTTATCCATCATTCTGCTTGGTTGTCCATCACTATACACTCATATATCCATTCGGTCTACCACTATCCATCATCCTTCATTGACATATCCATCAGTCTCTGCAGCGGTGTCCATCACTCTTCTCCAATAAGCAAAAGTCTGTCGCTGTATAATGTAAAAATGATAAAGCCAGTTTTAACGGAATTCCTTTAGAAAATTTAAATTTTGAACATATATTTTTCCTTCCCCAGGTACCCTACAAGCCAAAAACGCCAGAAATCATAGATCTCGACGAATACCCCGAAACGGAAAGCCCAGAGTCCAGCTCTAAGAAGAAACGCCTTGACATTCTAAAAGAACGGGGGTTAGAAGTGACCCCATTACCCCCTTGGCCAACCCCTGTAGCCCCTGTCCTAGCCCCCAACCCCTTAATCCTCAACCCCGTTCAACAGCAAATAATGGCCTCCCAAATGTACCGATTCTACAACCCCGCGGTCGTCGTAGCCCCGACATTTCTAAACGGGGTGTTACCGCCTAAAGTTATCCAAGCCACATCCATCTACGGATCCTCTAGCCCCGAGAAAACTGTCTACGGGAACCCCAAGGACCCATTCATGCCTCCCCCACACACATTACATGGGGTCCCGATCAAACCCCATCGGGTACAAGTAACCCAAAACCCCAGCAACCCACAAGATATTCTGGACCTAACTTGCAAGATGTCCAAACCTGCAGTAGAGATAGTCAGGGTTCCAACCGCGCCCTCTCCTTCTAAGCCAAGCCAAATAGCCAAAAATTACTCTATCGTAGACGGTAAAGCTGTAGTAGGATCCAACCTGGAGATAACACTGGTAAACAAGTCACAGACACCCCCTAAAAAGGATAACACCCCAACACGGCCCCAAAAGAGATCATCCAACGGGAAGTTCGTAGCCAAAACTCCAACCCCGCCTAAGGACGCAAAAGTGCAAAAAAAGACCCCAATCAACGTCCCCACTTACCAAATCCGGGATGATCCATCCCCCACGGGCTCTGTGCACTCCACAAGCTCGAGAGAGGGGCAGAAGGACCCCCAGAAACCCCCCATGTCGTCGTTCCTCGATCCCTACATGGCTCTATACAGTCTTGCCGGTCAAATGGACCCCAGGCAGTTGATGGGGGGACAGGTAGACCCCAGACATCTCACTGCTTACAGGGAGGCCATGGTCAGGGGGTATTCGCATCTGCTGAACATGGGGGTAGCCAATCCTACCAGTAAAAACTGAATTCTAGTCCATTCTGGCCAGTTTAAAATAAGTCGGATATCATATATAACGATTTAGAACAGCTGCTTATCCGGATGCCGTGCGAGCAAATCCGGGCGAAGCTAGAAAATTAAATACCATTCATTAAATACCTTTAAAAATGAAAATCGTAAAAAAATTACAGATAATTTTGAAGAATTTTTGATGATAAAAAATCTTAATGTAGGTACGCTAATTATTGCTTTCTTATCAACAATGTCAGTTTTTATTATGATTTTCTTTTATAGAAAAATATCCGTAAAAGGTAAAATACTCTCAGATCTCTATAAACACTATTATAATGTCATAGGGATAGTCAGAGGCATGTCCAAGCATACGGCGCAATGGTCGTAATTTTGAAAAGATATTTAGTATAATTATAGTAACGAATAAAATCGTATTCGATTTAAAATCGATGCTACTAAATCGATAAAAAAAATTGATGTTGTTAGTGTTGTCAAAGTCTGAATAAAAGACTTTCAAAATAATAGTTAATTAATTGTCAATTTGTAAATAATGTAGTTGAGATTTCAGCTCCCGGTTCCCTTATTCAACTAACGGACGACGCTTGCCGAAGTAACATAGCGACAATGTTATCTGCCAAAAAGCGCTATACATTTTATGACAAAAAGAATTCGTCGCCATGATAATGTCTCATCCCTCGTCGGTTATTTGAATATAGGAATCTGGCATTACTGAACGAATTTCGAACATTGTTTTTTTGTAAATAGCACGAAGTTTTTTCACACTTTTCTTTGTTAATATGAGTCAATGACTTGTGTAAAACTGTTTGCAAACAATTTAACACTGTTTCTATTTGAAATCGTTGTATAATGGCTATACCTACATAATACCACGCCTGTTTCCCATAGGGGTGGGCAGGGACTACGGATCTCCATTTGCTACGGTCCTATTACTTAATTCACTCTTATGAACCTCTGAATCTCAGACCAAATAAAAAGAGAAGACGCCGCGCCGCGAACAACAAAAGTGAAGCCACACAAAACCGTGCTCCTTCAAGTAAACATACACGCTCACGCACACCTACACTAAAACCATGCTCATCGCTCCTAGTACGTCACGAGTCTTAAAAATGGAATTATGCCTTCCTGTGTAGTGAAAACTTGTAAAAACAGCACCAAATCACATAAAAAGTCTCACGGAATCACTTTTCACTTGTAATTACTTCAAATAGCATCGTTTCTTAATTATTATACTATGAATTTAGGTTACTTGGAACACACAACCTTAAAACCTTCGACACACACATAGATAAAAAGGTGGCTTCACTTTTGTTATTTGCGGCGCGGGGTCTTTTCTTTTTATTTGGTCTGAGCTCTGAATTGATATCTTGTCAAAAACGAGCATCAAATCAAGTCCTTGATATTAAGTCTTCGTTGAATTTACTGTTCGTAACGCGACCAAATTAAGATAGATACAGGATAGATTGGCTATTTTATTAATGATCCCTTTCCAATTTATAATCTAATTATTAAAACGAGTTAAGTAGCAGTGTGATGAGTAGGGATCGGCGTAGGTAGTGCTATTTTGGGTCAATGACATACATAATTATCACGCCCGTATCCCTAATGCGGCAGGCAGAGCCACAAGTAATCATAAGAAAACTTGCAGCCACTCCTGATTGAAATCTCAAGATGGATGTGAACCATGGTGACAGGTGATCAGCCCATCGCACATATCAATCATGTCAATGAACCTGAATGATAATGTTAGTATGGATATGCCCCGGGATTCCCGGGAATATTTTTCTGAATCATCATCATTTTCCTGCCCTCATCCCACTCTATGTGGGGTCGGCACATGATCCTTGGATCATGCTGTAAAAGTTTTGGCTAAAGTGTTTTATGACCGGTCGCCTGCCTGACGTCAACCCTCCTTGGGAATACTTGCTTATTGTATCTCATCATGTTGGAGGATACTATCCCTTAGTCGAATACGACATGCTCGGGGAGAGAAGCATATTTTACTGAATGTCAATGAACCTCTTCTTTCTCACTCCCGCGTGTGTTCTGTCCTTGTCACATACATAGCGTCATGTATTCTGTATGTACTCGCAAATGTGTGCGTAAAGTCAAACCAAGTCTTCACCTCACCCGCGATCGTACTTATATTATAAAATTGAAGAGCTTTAGTTTGCTTGAAATTACCGGCGTAAAGTTCAAAACGCAACGATATCGCGTGCTAACTTTACCTGTGCTGCCATCTAGTAAGCTATAAAAGCGTGAGGGAAAAGGACTTTAGTGACCAATACAATATGTATTTGCATAAAGCTGAATAGTGACGGCCTCGGTGGCGTGGCGGGCGATTGCTCGGCAGAGACGCAAGAGGCGCGGTTTCGATTCCCGCTGCGGAAGAAATGTTTGCACGCTCTGCAAATATTTCTTCCGGGTCTGGGTGTTGTGGTACTATGCTGCCGTCATAAGAAAAAAGGACGTTTCTACATAAATTCCGAAATGGAGAAAAAAAAACTGGTAGATGCGTCTTTTTATACTGATTCCGATGATGTATATAACTCAATTATGAAAAAAATGTCAGATGCGTCTTTTTTCCTTATGACGACAGTATGGTACTCGTAGTTTCTGATACCCACGACACAGGGAATCCTAGTGTGGGGTCAGGACTATGTATGTGACTGTTGGGTGTTATTTATACGTTTATGTAAAATACGAATTCCTAAAAAACATGTTTAATAAAATAAATAATATATTTCCCGGGATTTAGAAGGCATATCCATGTTAAGTTAACGGTCACTAATTCCTGTGCATCTACGCCGATCACTGTGATAAGAGTGGCCTCATGGCCTTATAAATAAATATGTCAAAGAAAATAGTGTGCCGAAAGTCATTTACGTTCAATGTACGGTCAGTGTAGTTAAAATTGTAGATAGGGTTATTCCTTTCCAAAAAGTAATTTTTAGTTTAGTATTGAATAATAAATTCAGTTTTTATGTAGTCTTGAGTTGAATACTTATCGTATTCTTGGGTTCTTGGGTGAAGCATACACTCGTTTTTCCACCGAAATCTTTCAAAAATAATGTTTGAGTGATTCATTGGGCATTGTTTTTAAAAATCCTAGTATACGAGCTAAGGCTTGTTTAAATTACTCACTCTGGCTCCTATTTAAGGTCTCCTTAATGTTTAATTCACGGATAATCATCTCCACAACAAATCAAGACCGGACAAACCTTGCTTGTCAAAGATTTTGCTGGAGCAAAGTACCTAGTGGGTAAAAACCAGGTTCAAACTACGACTCTGTACTCTGCCCTCCTAATGAAGAACGCAGTAACTAGCGTTTTTGACAAAAAATAGATACATATTCTGAATCGCCTAATAAAATACAACATTCTGTTCTCACTCACGTATAAAACATGTTTGACATATTTACTGCGTTCTTCACTAGGAGGGCAGTACTGACGACCTCGGTGGCGTGGCGGGCAAGTGCTCGGCTGTCGCAAGAGGCGCGGGTTCGAGTCCCGCTAAGGGAGAAATGTTTGTATGTTCTGCAAATATTTCTTCCGTATCTGGGTGTTGTAATGTATTAAAAGTGTTGTATTAGCTATTTGGTTCCCATAGTACAAGCTTTGCTTAGTTTTGGACTATGCGCTGTGTGAAATTTCCACAAATATTTGTTTGATGTATTTATTACGCGTACAGCACTTTGGCAAGGAACTAAAACTAATGCCTTTACCATCTATACTAGATGAGTTATACAGCGTCAGGAGGTAACTTTTGCCTACACTAACGCTGCAGTGCCCGGGACGAATTATGATGGTGTTGGCTTGCCCAGCACCTATACCATCCTCTCAGCTTAGTTTGGCAAAACATAGCAGTAATATGAAATTCTGATTCCGTCAGTTTTTTTATAAAAACTTTGGTTTTTCTGTAAATAGAAGTTTTTTTATGTAAATTATGACTACAAATATGACCAAAATAACCAAAATCGATTAATTAATAATCGATAAAATGTAAATATAGTAATCGTAACTATTCGATAAGGTCATTCGAATAGTTCAACGATCGATTAAGGAATAAACGTAAGTTAATGTTTGATCTCTAAAACTGTAAAGAAATAAAACGAAAATATTGGGAACAATTTTATGTATGTTTCTCAATAATTGTAAATAATATTGTTAATTATTTAATTCTATCAAAAATCGACATACGAAACAATATTTCAGATACCTACCTATTTTGGTCAATGACTGCCTTATTATATAACATTGTTGCTGTCGTTCGTTTTCAACTAACTCACAGAATGAACACTTTATTTTCACATCGTTATTACAAACATTCTCAGACAAATTTTCTTTACCTAGGCACTTCTCCGAATGTCTATCCTTTTGCTTCCCTCTCCCTTCAAAAGTCAATCATTGATAGACTTATAAGGAGAGTCAAATATCGTACCGTCAAATTCAATAGACATGATTAAATATTCATAAAATGATTTAAAAAACACAAAAATGCTTCCGGTGAAGTTAATAATCAGACATATTTTAAAGTCGTGCGAAGCGCTCGTGGCGTAGCTCCCTTAGACGTTCTTGATTGATCGTTGAAGTTAAGCAACGTGCGCGGTCACAATTGGAATGGGTGACCGCAAGTGGCATTACGAGCTGAGTGCTTCCGTGCTTTGGAGAGCACGTTAAATTGTCGGTCCCGGCTTTTAAGTCGTTAAGCCACGACGGAGGCCTTTAGGCGGCCTAAAAACTTCGTCACAAGAGTTGGCCACTAGCTCATACGAACTTACTTCAGGTCATGAAATCGTTACAATACAACTGTTCGTTTTTCATTCTTTTCCAGTTCTGTTTTTTATTTTTCTTGGTAAATCAGGTTTCGATATGTTTTTGTAGTTGATTACAGACTCCGTTCATCGTGTAACCGATATTTCCATTAAACCTTTAGTATCGATATACGGAGGTTGTGAAAGGTACTCGGACGACAGCGACAGGCTTACAGAATAAGGTAGCCGGTTGACTTAAAGAGAGTAGAGCCTAGGAAAAAAATGTTTCGAATGATCGTTACAGGGTTATTCAGAATATCAATATTTGAGAATCCATTTTTTGATTTGAAATATGTCAAATTGATTATTAGGTTCATTTTGTTTGGAAATTGACAAATACAGTCAGATTAAAGTTTTTTGGGGTAGATTTATATATTTTTTTATATTTTGAATAACCCTATATACAGGGTGTAAAAACATAGCTTGCGAATATTGAAAAGGTTACCTACCTGTTAGACAATTTATATGTTAGGAAGAAGAAGAATTGAGTTTAGTCAAATAATTCAATTTTCGCGAGATTTTTTACATCTGTAGCTGAATTCGTAGTTTCAATACATTATAATAATTCTTGGTGTACGTGTGACGAACGTTGGATATAAAAAAAATGTATATTATGGTTTTAAGTTTGTGTTTATGAGTGAGACCTTTGTGAGATATTTATAATTAAATGTTCAAATTCGTGATTTTATTCTAATTCCATTGTAGATGTATTTTATTTTTACTATTGCGGATTGAATGTATATAACATGTGAAGTTATTATGTACTAATTATGTAAGTATCTTATGTGGAAACTTCACAAAAATGTTTTTTCTTATGATTGCTCGGTTTACCCCAAATTCCTTTTTTTCTTTCTTCCTCCGACGGCAACGATCTTATTTAACTTTATGTTAACTGTTTTTATATTTACGAGTTTATTCACAAGGATATTCAGATATTTTTGTTTCCGTATGAATAGAATTCTGAAATCTCATCTCAATTTAGATATCTATTTTACTTCTCTGCTGGACTGGGAGTAAGGAAATAACATAGAATGCGTCGACTTTTACGACATGCTCGGGGAGAGAAGCAGCTGGACGCATTCTATGTTTTTTCTTTACTCCCAGTCCAGCGAAGAAGAAAGGACTAATCTTATTACACCCAGTATTCATTGAACGCCCCTTTGTCCGCTTCGAGATTTTCACAAACTTCATCTTCGAAATGCGTCCTCTAGGAGTTGAATTTCGGGACTTCTTATCTTAGTAGGTAGTCCCCTACACCATATAAAGCGCTCGTGGCGTAGCTTGCTTAGACACTCTTGATTGATCGTTGAAGTTAAGCAACGTTGTGCGCGGTCACTATGTGATGGGTGATCGCAAGTGGCATTACGAGCTGAGCGCTTCCGTGATTCGGAGGGCACGTTAAACTGTCGGTCCCGGCTTTTAAGTCGTCAAGCCATGACGGAGGCCTTCAGGCGGCCTAAAAACTCCGTCACAAGAGTTGGCCACTAGCTCTTTGGACAGCCTCGGTGGCGTGGCGGGCGATTGCTCGGCAGAGACGCAGGAGGCGCGGGTTCGATTCCCGCTGTGGAAGAAATGTTTGCATGCTCTGCAAACATTTCTTCCGGGTCTGGGTGTTGTTGTATTATGTATTATAAGTATGTATTTACAAAAAAAAAGTATATTATGTATTCTATCAGCCATCTGGTTCCCATAGTACAAGCTTTGCTTAGTTTGGGGCTAGATGGTGCTGTGTGATATGTCCTCAAAATATTTATTATTTATTTATTTATCTTACTTATTTTACATAGCCTCTAAGCTTCATGTTTGCATTGATTATCAATAAGTAACGTAAGGTTTATTATATGTTAGATCTACTGAGCAATCATAAAAATTCAATTAATAGTTTTAATAATTCTAATGTTCGTTGCACCAAATGTTTCCTACGCTAAGTAATTTTTTATTCGCAAATTGTAAATATTGATTGCATCGTGTTATGTGCTGAGGCACTTGGTGTAAATTGCCGTACGAATAAATGGTGAAAATTATTTCAATCTTTTAATTTTTTCCCAAGATGAGTAAGAAAAGAGTGAGTAGGTACTGAGAGACTGCTGATAGAAGGGACTGATGAAAAACACTGACCCTACAAGTGGGATAAGGGTGGTGGTGATAATTTTTTCCTTTTGCATATCAGGTGGGTTAAAAAAGGATATTATCTGTAGACTCATTCTGTAAAAATTCGACTCACTTCGCTCCTTTGTAGCTTTTGATTTGACGAGTGAGTTCGAGTTTCAAGTATCGAGATGATTTGGGAATTCCCTTACGGAATACCTATTGTACGTCATTCTTTAGCGAAACTATCAAAATCTCACTCAACTTAGTCCATTTCATTACCACGCTCGTCACTGAGGCGTTAGAAGCATTATCGAGTTTTACAGAATACCAGAATACAAAACTAAACTCACTGCGGATTCAGCGTCATGAGGTCCGTAATGAGTTTATAGAATAAGCCTAGCCGCTGAATTGAATTGCGTACGATTTACCTAAGTTCCAACCATTTACAGCCAAATATGAATGTGCTGCTCAAAGTATCTGAGCATGTCGTAAAAGTCGACTGACAGACCTCTCCAAAATGGTCACCATGGTTCACCATGTCCATCTTAGGACTCTAAATCAGAAGTGGCTGCAAGTTTTCTTATGTTTACTTGTAGCTCTGAAATGTTAAAGAATCCAACATGGCGGCTGTAAAAAGCCATTTTTAATTTATTATTTTGGTTGCCTCTGTAGCCGAAACGGTTGGACATGGATTTTGATAAATGAGGTGTTATTGGTTTCGTTTAAATAACGAGTCTCTTAAATACAGCCAGGGCCGGATTAACCCTATCAGGGCCCCTAGGTAATGCAATTCACGGGGAAAAAGGAATTCGAAAAAAGGAATAGTATTGAGGAAGTATACAAATTTTCAAAAAAAAATCGTTCGATGAGGTGTTTTTTTTCTTGGTGCGTTTACGGGCCTCCTAGTCGACCCCTAGGCAGTTGCCTAATCCGCCTTATGGATAATCCGGCCCTGGATACAGCCTATAGAAGTTGAACATAAAACATCTCAAATAAACCATATCCAAACAATTTAATCACACTCACTTCTTATAAACCACCAAAAACTTCATGATAACCCTCAGAGCACTAAAGCAATTATGACAGAGAGATCCCGTGATTTCATACAACTGTTTTAGCAATTCTGCTATTCTCGGCTTCCCCTTACTATCTGGTCCGTTGAAAATTAACTTCAACACCTCTTGGAAGTAGTCACTCAGCACGCAGCAGCAACAACAGCAATTCTGACGAGCAGTTCTAGCGATGGTCGTCAGAGACGCGGTCTTAGGCGTCTTACTGCTTTTCTTCTTAGTTTTGCTAGATTTAGTCATGCATGAGAGGAGGCCGGTAGACTTGCATTTGCCGCAGGAAGCTTTTTTTGAACTTGATTTGGTGACCTGTGGCAGAAGATTGCGTGCAACAGAAGTAAGAATGTTGAGATTAATGTGTGAAGCGACGAGAATGGACAAGATACGGAATGAGTATACCAGAGGAAGTTTGAAAGTAGCGCTTGTGACAGAGAAGTTGAGGAGTAATAATAGGGTAGCATGGTATGGGCGTGTCATGAGGAGAGATAAATATCATGTGACGAGAAGAGTTAGATATGAATGTGGATGGATACAAGGGTAGAGGTAAACCGAAAAAGAATAGAATAGAATAAATCTTTAGGTATTGTAAACTGTTGAAAGTAGGTACCTTTAAGTTGTTAGGTATAATAAATATGGTACAGTTTGTCTTTTCGGATATACAATCATTCAGAAAGAACATAAAAACACAACAAAGGTACTTAGTTGAGGAATTGGCACCTCAAATCTTAAACTACGGTGATTCATTGGGTGATCAGAAATGGATGGATTGCGTGAAGATGACATGAGTAAGAAATGAGTGAATACTGAGATGACGGCTGAGAGGGGAGTGGAACAAAAACGCGTAAATTCAACGTAGGTTTAAAACGTTTTGTAACTTTGATACTTATATCTTTTTAGCCGTTTTGCGACTTTACATATCAAATAATAAAGCCACATACCTACCTAATTTCAGAGGCTAGAAGACTGGAAGTTTTGGAATCTTAGGTATACCTACTCAGGAGCTTTGCAGCTATCATGGTATAAAAACAGTTTCTGGGAATCAACGAAGTTTCACCTAAAGTTTGAAAGCTCAGAATTAACAGAATGTGTAGCTAAATAATTATGTGGACTGAATACTGTACGCCTGTACCTACCTTTATTTCTCTGGTTCTATAAGCTTCAATGGCAATTTCCATATTAACTACCTAATATAGATTTTCGTAAGCTATTGCTTACGAAAATAGATATTAGATATATATTTATTATTTTTCGTTCATTTTGAACGGAGTTATTACAATTTTTTCACAAAAAAACGAGAATTTTGTAATTGAAAATGTCAAAGAACAAAATCATACAAAGATGAGTCAGTAATGTCAAAATATGACAGATACAAGTAGAATTTTTACAGATTTTCACTGTTGATTTGCTGTTGAGTTTTTACTGAACTTCAACAAAATTCATAGACTAATATTAGCCCGGGTATTACCTACCTACTTAATTTCGTATGAGCTAGTGGCCAACTCTTGTGACGGAGTTTTTAGGCCGCCTAAAGGCCTCCGTCATGGCTTAATGACTTAAAAGCCGGGACCGACAATTTAAAGTGCCCTCCGAAGCACGGAAGAGCTCAGCTTGCAATGCCATTTGCGGTCACCCAACCCAATTATGACCGCGCACAACGTTGCTTAACTAAGATATGGGATGATAATCAATAAAACAGCAAAAATAATAATCTTCGAAATAGCATATATTTAAAAAAAACCACGTTACATACAAAATTCATAACATAACGTTTCTTAAGCTTTATCTTACGCTAAACATCGCCTCTTCAAATCTGTTTTGTGACCGGATTTTATATGAAACTGTTCAGCATTTTACGAACTTTGAAACCTTTAGAATATGTTTTGTTCTATTTAATGTATTTTGTAAAACTTTTCTATATTATTCTTTATCTTATTTACTTTGAATATTTTGGAATATAGATTACCTTATTGTTATAATATTTAAAGGATTATAGTATAGTTTCGTAAAACATTGAACAGCATTCGTAAATTTGAAGGAAAACAAAGAAAAAATGTTTACAACTAAGTAATAATTTTAATAATAAAATACATTTTCAATAGATTGTCAAATTACATATTAATATGGGATAATAACTTTAAAAAAATCCCTTTCAACAATGCTCAGAATAAAAATAAATATGACACAATAACAATTAATACATAATCATTACGTATAATATTAAAAATGAAAAAAAATAATAATTGATAAGTTTTTCATATTTATTTCCATCAATGTTCCACAATGATTATGATATTTGTTGGATTTAGGTATATATTTTATCCTGAGCATGATTTAAATCTCAATTTGTCATTTTATAAACACTAGATAGATCTAGGTAATGTCAAATTGGCGCGGGCCCTATAGAAAAGAATTCATAAACTTTTCATCATTATAATTATTTCATAAGTCAGGCCCCGTAAATAAAATAAAAATGTTTTTTTTGACAGTTTGTTTCGACTTGATAATTACGTCATTTGATCTGTCATCTTTTTTATAAAAATCTGTCAATTTCATCTGTCAATAAGAAAATGAAATATTATTTAATAATTTAAAATATTTTTGTTGATCAAGTCGAAATTGAAGAGTTACGTTACGTCCCAAATATTAAAAATAAAAGTTAAATTAAAAAGTTTCTACGTACGTAGCTAGCCGAATCTTAATTTAAATAAAGTGCTAACATATATTATATTTTGTTTTATACTTTAAATAATAGCTGGATATCGGTCGCACAAAACTATCCCAAACTCCAGTTTGGAAAAAAATATTTCTTCCGAGTCTGGGTCTGTGATAGCAGGGAGCCTGGTGTGGGGTCAAAACTAGTTAGGATATTACGTCAATGTCACGCAATTAACCTTCAAAAATGACATTTGAACGTCAACGCGATCAGAACAACGGACATTGGCAGAATTGTGACGAAATGTCGTAGCCAGAAAAAAAAGTGAAGAGAACTTTTGCCATAAAAAGTTCGTATATGTCAACGTCAACGTCAACACGTTAATGTCACAATGCTGAGCCCACACTAGTCTACAACACAAACACAGACCTAGAAATATATATTCAGGACATGCAAACACTCCCGCAGCGGGAATCGAACGCTTCTTGCGCCTCAGCCGAGCACCCACCACGCCACCGAGGCCGCCAATCACATTATAGGAATAGTTTTGTGCCACCAAACAGCTATTTTTAATATAATTATAAAAGCACAAATGGCTAGGGCCCCTAAGCATTACATGCCTAATAAGTTGAATGCACCAAAATTTCGGTGCGACTTTTGGTCGATAAATAATTATTGTACTTTCATCGGCCTATAGATTCGGTTATTTATTCTCGGCCGAAGTATGATGGGGCGTCATCGGCTGAACTCGGCCGATTGAATCAAACGTATGCTAAAAGATAAAGGATACAATCAGCCGTCATCGTTCTGTCCACGTTTGATCGGACGAGTTCGGTCGACGACGTCCGATCGTACTTCGGCCGATGATGAGTCCGGAACCACGCACCGTGCATTAGTAATTTTGATAAATATCACGGTAGTTAGAGGCACATACAAATAATTTGCATTTCTTGTTCAAAATATTTTACATTTCTTGTTAAGTTCTCAAAAAAGTAATATTTTTAGTCACAAATGTTTAAATGTACTTCTTTGTACTGTTAAAATGTACACTTCTAGTGAGATTTTAGTTCACAAGAGCTGCCAAATTATCTTCGACCATATCGCACCGAACAAAAAAACCTACATAAAGTTATACAAAATAAAATTCCATCATAAGAAAGTTGGCAAGTTTTATTAAAAAAAAAAAAACAAAAATAAATATCTTGAAACTACTCTCTCAACTCTTGAAAGCTTAGATTATGGAGCATTTCCAGCGCCATCTATTAGCCAACAAACGCCAACATCGAGATGGAATATATATTTATAAGTTGGAAGGGTTTAACCTACAGTGCACCAAACAAAAACGCCTTTAGGTGGGTATAAATAAAAAATGAGTCTCGAAAAATACTTTAAGACACTCATTCTTATTGCCAAATTAAATAGCAGAGCTATTTTGAGCGGCGCGCATCCGCCATTTTGTTTTCGGCAGTTATTATTAAATACGTTACGTTGAGTTTCACTATGATTTCACTAGATGGCGCTGTTTTAATATTCTGTAAGTAAGAAAACGTACTAAGAAGTTCACACATACGTATAGTTTATAATACAAATATATTTTTTTACCAAGTTTTAAATATATATAAATAGTTTTTTATTGATATTGGTGAAATGAAGATTCGGTAAATTGTCACAATCTAGTGAAACCAAAGTAGCGGAAAACAAAATTTGACAGAACAGAATGTCATTCGTTGTCACTGTCAAAGCCGAGTGACAGTTGTAATGCCAATGTCAAAATGACGGACGCCTAGCGTTCTTTATCCACATTATATACACCACGGCGTGATTTTCAAGCAGAATTACGCAAATCTTATCGTTTAGATTTAAAGTTACGGGTTTCAAGCGATGGCAGTGTGTTCTTGTGGATATTACCTGGAAAAATAATACCTTGAATCATTTATAAACTGGATTTTTTCTACTAATCTTTTTTTTTAATTTATAGATAATTTAATTTCATAAATTCACATAGGGCAGCCGTAGCTCAAATCCCAAACGTTCAGAATAAGGAAAATAAAAAAATCTTAAAGCGGCCATATTGGATTTTGGATATTTTCGTTTCAAAAGTGTCAGAGACTGACTATCTATGACAGTCTCGTAATCCAGATGAATCCAACGACACCTCATTTATCAAAATCCGTCCAGCCGTATGGGCTCCTTAGCAGGTGGGTAAAAAATAAGTTACCTACATCTAGGCGGGTTGGGGCGTGCTGGACTTTTCCTTCTTCTTCTCTTTCTTCTTCTTGAGGAAAGAAGGCGTCCTGAGGCCCTTCTTCTTCTTCTTATCCTTCTTCGGAGAGTCCTCGGTGGACACCTCCTTGGATGGCGAACCCTGGATGAAATAGTTACTATTTATAAAGAGAGTAATTGATCATGATCGTTTTCATTTCTCCCGTTGCGTCTTCTAGGAGTTCAATTTCGGGAATTCCTTGGAATATTAAGTTTCTCTCTTGACAAAGCTACTCATTATAATCAGCTAGGGATATGTGAGTTAGGCGTTTAGTCCTTACAAAACATAAAACGTCATAATAAAATAACAGTATTTTTTCCCATCACTAAAAGCTTCTTTCTGTCACGATTTTTTCTTAGACCTCACAATCATAAGAGGAATATACTCGTCATATCTAGTTAATTTCGTAATGTTATGAGTATGATATAAACAAAATTTTCATTTTTTAATGAAGTTAAAAACTAACCTAACAAGTCTTACCTCTTTACTGCTGTGTGAGAATGTGCTTTGATGAGCATCCGAATGGTCACCATTGACAGTGTGCTCGCCTGAGGATTAAATATAATTAAATAATACAACAATAATAGCTAACAGTCACGTAAAACATACATTGCCTACACAAGTATTCTAAAGTCATTTCTGTAGTGTTTGAAAGTCATGACATAAGGTCGTGTACCAATGTATTTTTCTGTGCGAAAAATTTATGTGCGCTATACCAGTACTCAAACGGTGAAGGGAAAAATCGTGAGGAAACCCGCGGGTTAGCTCTGTGCGTATTGACCATGTCTTTCCTGACAAGGCCGACTAAGCTGAGGATGGAATAGGTGCTGGGCAAGTCTACTTCATCTTAATTCGTCCCGGGCTACAGCGTCCCGTTTGTGAAGGTAAAAGTTGCCTCCTGACGCTGTATAAACCATCTGACTATAGATGGTGAAAGGCCTTAGTAATACTTACAGATTTTGATGTATAAAAGTCGGGCTACGTATCATAAATCACGGGAAAAGCTTGAACGCAAAAAAGCATATATATCTACGTAGGCTCCTTTTCCCGCGATTTATCTTATGCGGCGCGAACTGTCAGTTTTGGTATGTCAATGTCAATGTTATGCCGGGGGAAGCCAGTAATAGTAGAAATTAGTACTTACTTCGCATTACTATGAAGCGATTCTGTCTAAACCATCCAGCGGCTGACATGCAAAGCAGTTTGAAAGCAAAACGATACCACACTTTACTTAGAAACCTTTTATGAAGTCTTCCAAAGCATCCTAGATGGCGCTAGGGTGTATTCGATCGAGCCACGTAATGGATACCATACCTAGACCTACCATACTGCCTATCGTCCAATCGATATGACACTGACGTAAAACTACCGGATGAAGAAGAAATAAGTAGGTACTATCGGATGACGATGTAATATTACAAATTAGATTATTGTAATCTATTATTATCTTTATTTATATTCTGATCCGTTTTAATTTTGTATGTTTTTTTTAATATGTGATATGGGTCGATGTATATTTTACTTGTGACTGAATTAAACGACTTTATTTATTTATTTTATTAATACTGACCGCATGTGGTCGTGAATTGGTATGACAGATTTGACAACACAATCCTTAAATTTTATTCTTTCGACTTGATCACGCTCATTGGATCGTGATTGGATCGGCGATCATAATTTCAATTGAATCGAGATTTTCGTCGGTATTTGTATGAGAAAACGCGCCATTTTTTTTCAATGCCAATAAGTTATGGCAAATAGGAATAAAACAATTTTGACATAAGCTAAGCGTTCTATGTCGGCGACGATCTGAATGTACAAAGAAATGGCAGCGACGTTTAGATTTTTTTTGTATAAAATGTGGTTTCGTTTTGTATTGCTGAAATAATATGTTAAAATCCACCAAAAATAAAATGCAAAAAGTTGTAAACTTATTTTAATAACACAAAAAACATTCACAAACATAAAGCATGCAGACAAGAAAATTATAAAGGAGAAGGGTGATTATTGTTACATTTTGTGGCCCTAGTAACAGAAATGTGAAGTGAGTTCTTACTGGTAGTTATTCTGATTAGTATTAATAATGTTAATAAATGTTAATTTGACAGTCCTAATATAGTTTGATAGCCGCCAAATTAAAATTTGATTTAGCATTAATGGCTATAAATTTATTTTACATCATTGAGAAAATTACTTGTTCTACTTCATTGAGTAGGCTCCTAGGGTACCACCGGTAGGGTAGGGGTGCAGAGGGGGGGTGTTTCCGTCACGTGAATTGACGCGAGACTTCAGTCAAACGTCAGAAGCGCTGTCAAGAGCACGTGTTATGGAAGTTGTCATGCATGACATGGATATGACATTCCGTATTCCCGATATTTCTTTTTGAATGTTATAAGAGTTTTGTAAAAGTTTAGAAATTGTATTCCTTTTAGAAACATATTATTAACAAATCTATTACTAAATACCACATTAAGCATTCAAGAATTTTTTGAGTCGTATCCATTCTTTACATAATAGTCTTACTCGTAATTCCGACATTCATCCATAATCGATATCCCAGTGATATATGTAATTCCGAGACACGGAATTTTTCCCGGAATTTTTTTGGTCGTATATTTGATGACATATTTTTTCAATAGCACCCAAAAGTCCTATTTCTGGTTATATCACATGACATTGCATCCCCGCACCCCTCTACTACCGCAGGAGCTATGACTATAACCCCCGAATACTCAAACGCGACTCAGAGTTGAGCACATCTCAAGTTACGGTTTTTTGACAGTTTTTGATGAAAATCTGTCAAAAACTCGTCACTTGAGACGGGCTCAACTCTGAGATGCGTTTGAGTATTCGGGGGTAACATTACTAACGTTTATCGTTTCAATCAGAATAATGTAATACAATGGTGACTTATACAAAGTAATAAATACTTTATTCACAAGTGGGACGACAAATTCAATTGAATTTAGTGTCGATTGTGTATTATTCCAGCGACGACAAACTACGGTTAGATTGAAACCATTTATTTCCTGCTCCAATAGTCTACTAACGGACGACGGACAGTTCATTAACATAGCAAGCAACGTTGTTATCATTCAAAAAGCGCCATACACGTCCGATAGTAGAAAATTGGAAACGGGCATTATTGAATCGAATTAAAATAATGACAAGTTTAAGTTACAGGACTAGCCAAGGAAAATAATACGTTAGGAATCAAAATTGGCCTAAATTAAAAACATAAACAAGAAAATAAACCAAAAAACAAAACGCATGCACACATTTATCCAAATAAATTATCATAAAATGATGTCAATCCTACCCGTTTCCTTAACTCCTATTCTTGTTTTCACAAGCTATCTATCCTAGCGTGCTCTAGCTCACTGGGATCAAAACTCTCCGACATCCTAAACTTGGAAATAATACGGTAAAATAACGTGTCTTCAAAAGGGGGCCAGGTTGTGTACAATTTGTCCCTACCCCTTTGAACTTCGTATAGCAACTTTTTTTGCGGTGTGTTCAAATTATACGTGTCAATGTCATTTTGCGTGCTGTCAATGTCATGTTTTTTTGTGCTGTCATCTAGTAAAGTTGATTCGCACGTGTCGTAGAAATACGAGCTTCCCGGGGATGTAAAAACTGGTATTTCTCTCAAATTGTCTTCGTCTCTTTCTTGTGTGTCATCAATTTTATTGATCAATACAGAACGTTTTCTTGTACTATTGTTATTGTTCTTTTCGTCAAAGTTGATTCCGTAAAAGCTTGGAATGGTATCATCATTGTTTTTCAAACTTCTTCTTATATTAGATGTGGTATCTTCTTTCAGACTGTCGTCAAATGATAGCCAATACTTGATCCCTCCGGTGTTTTCTGTTTGCGACATGGATAAAACAGTTTTTTGTTTCACGAATGGAGAGCCGAGTAAAGTATCGTTTCTTTCGTAAAGAACAGACAGGTCTTGGCCAACAAAACTAGTTTTCGGCCTTCGGATAGGAGATTCGTCACATGCATCAAAAACTCTAGAGCCCTTTTGAGGAGATGATGCATGGCTTTCGAAGTTTACGAACGCTGTATTCATTTTGTCATGTTCTACGGCCATTTCTTCTGTAATGGCTTCATTGAATACGTCCGTTTTCTCAGCTACACCATCATCATCAAACTCATTGACTTTAGTATATGTATCTCCAAATCCCTCAGATATATCAGCTCGAGATGCATGATTGAAAATTTGAAAAACAATGTCTTCAGCTAATTCTATACTGTTTTCAGACAGTTCCTTGCGTTCCTCGTCGTCTGTTGTGGAATAATTGTCTTTATTGTATTCTGAATTAGGATTAAAATCGGTTGCAACGATTGGGTTGAGTACCATTTCTAGTTCGTTAACGTTTTCTGCTTGTTCGTCCATAACTTCATTATTTACATCTTCGCAAAGTTCTATTTTAGTTTCTTCTTCATACTTCTCGTGCTTGAAGTAATTCTCATGGTATTTGAATATTTTTTCACTATCGTAATTTTGAGCTATTTCAGAGTAATAAAATGCAGCGTCATATTCCTCATCAATTGTTATGTCTTTGTCATTGTTTTCATTAACGTGTTTGTCAATGTTAGTTGTGGAATAATCATTTTCATCGAATTCGTGAGAGAAATACTCTGCCAAAACACTTGTATCATAGTCTTCCACGACATCACGATCGCCTTCATCATTGTTTAGCTCCTCTTTGACATCAAAATCCTCAACCAAAACCCTTATTTCTTTATCGGGATCAATTTGATCGACTTTACAATCGGTCGCTTGAGTAGTTAAATAGTTTTGTTTAAAATTAACATCTATTTTTCTACTAGCGATTTGTTCTTCAGCTAAATTGTTTTGCTCAATCATTAAGTCTAGCCGAGCTTCAGAATCAAATTGTTCGCCTTCGAACTGGTTTTGCGCAGCATCAATATCGTGCGACACGGTCTCAAGACGTTCTTGTCCTTCTAAATTAACAACAATTTCAAAATTCTCGTTTTCATCAAGCTCCGGCCACAACGTGACAGCTGTATATATTATATCTTCTGAATCAACCACAGTAACAACTCTCTTGTTACTTCTTTTCCTCTTTTTGTCATTTCTGACAACAAACACTCGATCGAAAACATAGTAGAGCAGACTTTCAGCAACTTTGAAAGGCTCGTTGATGGTACTTTCATCTGTTAAAATAGTTTCGTTAAGATTGCCATTCTGTTCTTCAAACTCTTGAATCATCTTTGTGATTGAAAAATGCTCTACATTCTCAGTGACATCATTATTTTCAGTGTCTTTCTCAGTTTCAACCATTTTTTCAATAAGGACTACTTCTGTATGTGCATTTTTGTTGCATTCTTCTTCGAACAAATCGATGGCGTTGTGTTTCTTTTCGTTCAAGTTGAAAAAGTCTCTGCTGATTCCTTCGTAATCGATTTTGTTTAACAGATTAACTAGTAAATCAGTGATCGCTTCGTATTTTTCGAATTCTACCGTAGAATTGAAACTTACAGTTCCGAGAGAGCTTACACTGTAATCTACTGAACTTTTCCTTTGATCCTTATTTTCATCGCATTTCGTTTTTTCATCTTCGTTTGACGCTTCTATAAATGAGTTTTTATCACTCAAATCTTTCTTGAATTGAGTTTCAGTGCCAGCTTCTATTTTATCATGGATCTCAGCAATTTCGGTTCTACAACTATACGTAATGCTATTATCCACTAGTCTATCTTTTCGTTCCGTATTTTGCAGTTCACCTGTCTTTTCATTGACCTCATCATTATAATCCGTGATTTCTTTTTCATTCTCTTTAACATTTCCACGATCATTTGATTTTACAGCATCAACAGCTGCATTGAATACCTCATCAATAGTCTTCTCTGCGACAGATTGTACATCAGAATCTCGTTTTTCCTGCGATAAATTCCCGGAATCATCACCGTACGAGCTTTTAGACTCTTCCAGTATCGGTTCAAGCACGTTTTTCGGTACTTCGCGAGTTTTGAACGGAGATTTCTTCGGGCTATCATTCTTCCGACTATAATCATCACAGTAGAAGTCTATAGGCACAGAATAGTCCCTTATATCTTTCTCAACTAGATCTTTCACTGGACTTTCGTAAGCCTCTTCGAAGTCATCAGTAAAACTGTGATATTCTCCTTCTGTTGTTTCAAGAGTGTTATCATTTCCATCATTCTCTATTTGCGCGTACTCTGCTCTATAAGTCTCGCTCACCTCTCTCTCTTCGTTCTCTTTTACGTCAGTCTTCTCTATCACAGTCTGATTGGTAGACGAAAAGCTGTTCAAATCGCCTAAATAGTTATCCTCGTTGAACTCCTGACTTTCAACAAACTCGGGTACTTTCGGAACTACGAAAACTGGCAACACCACCTCTCTAACTTTAACCTTTTCAGACTCATCTACACATTTCTGATGGATGTTATCTACAGACAGATATACCGATGTTGGGATCTTATTTTTGTACACATCTGCATCTTCCTTAAACGAACGCGAGCTACCTACTGTCCCACATGACTTACATCTCGGCAGATGATAGTGTAATGGTTCCGGGTCTTTGATATATGAATTTACGAAACCAGAGTGAGATCTAGTTCTATACAACTTGATTTTTCTGGGCAAAGATTTGCATCTTCCGTCCCATTCTATAGAGGGGATGGATGATAGACTAGAACGACTGCTATGTGCTGCGTCGAGTCGATCACTGAGACTGGTTTTGCACTTTGGGCTGGTTTTATTTGGGCTATTGTATAGATTCACAATGCTGTCAAAGTTGGAGGTCCTAGGATAGCTGTGGAGGGAGCGCTTGCTAGAGTTAAGTGCTTCGTTAGTACCTGCAAGCAATAGATGATGCGTGCAATCAAGCAAGGGCGTCGCCAAGGGTAGCAGAGGGGCAGTTACTCCCCCTTGACATTCAAAATACAAAGAAAAGACGGCGCGCCTCGAACAACAGTGGTTTTGAGTTCCAAATAACCTAAAATTCATAGTGTAATAATTAAGAAACGATGTTATTTGAAGTGAAAAGTGATTCCGTGAGTCTTTTTATGTGATTTGCTGCTGTTTTTACAAGTTTTCACTACACAGGAAGGCATAATTCTATTTTTAAGACTCAAGTGCGATGAGCTTGGTTTTAGTGTAGGTGTGTGCGTGTATGTTTACTTGCAGGAGCATGTGTTTGTGTGGCTTCACTTTCGTTGTTCGCGGCGCAACGTCTTTTCTTTTTATTTGGTCTGAGATACAATATTAATAGAAAATCTCACAGTATGTCCTAAAAGAGGCATATTTATTTACCCCCCTGGATCATCGCCTGGCGGCGTTCTTGCAAAGAGGGGTTAGGTTAAGAGCATGGTATAAAAAATTATCTTAAGATGCTGGAGTCCGCGAGTCGTTGATACGACAAAATAACAAAATCTCTTCATCTTCAAAGATTTGATTAAACAACGTACGGGTAATAAATATACAAAATGTATATCCCGTCAAGTGCGAGTCGAATCTGCACACTAACGGTTCCGTACCATCGTACATGTACTTAAATGTCTCATGTTTTTTATAGCGGCAACAGAAATACACACAGAAAATTTCAACTCTACCTATTGCCGCTGACAGACGAACGGACAGCGTAGGTTTAGTAAAGGATTGGTACCCTTCAGTCAGGTACGTTACCCTAAACGCATATTGACGATCCGGTGTAATAACGAAGTAGTGAGTGGAATACTTGCATATGTTAACAAAATTTTTATATCATGCGTTAGGATGAATACATAACAGACTGATAACAAGCCTCCAAGACGCCATGATAGTTTCTAGGAAAATGTTTGGAACATCATAAGAGCGTGTCAATGAGAGCACTGGCTGCCTAGTGGTAGTGAGCTAAGGTCGGTTCAAATCCAGTCGCGAGTTTTTCTGTTCGAAAAATTTATGTACACCATCTCAAACGGCGATGAAAAACATCGTGACAGACATGTCGTAGAACCGTAGGAGTGTAAAAAAAAAAAAGGAAAAAGCCTTTGAGGCGCACATTAAGTCCTTTCACCACACTGGTTCGAAATGACCAGTGACACGACTCAAAACTAGTGTCAATGACGCGTCGATTGACGATCTATACATTTTCTTAGCAGCTCTGTCATGTTAATAGCGCTTGCTTCAAATGTTTACCTTCACATTGACAAAAGCGAAAGTCAGTTTGAAGCTAGCCTCTTAAGTTTAAATTTTTTCCAAAAGCATTAGTGAGTAATAAAATCTGTATCTTGCAGATAAAAAAACCTAAAGCGGATCAAAAATACATGTCAACATGGTAGGATAGGTGTTTTTGATCCTAGGTTTATTAAAGTTTATTCGGAAAGAGGAAAACCAAAAATATATACATTAAAATGAAGTAATAAACAATAAAAAGACACCACGATCCGATGGCGCGAGCCTAAAACGATTAACTATTAAACAACAAAATCGCACATAAAATTTCCAAACTAATAACAGAGATCTAATCTAGTCGGAATCCAAACTCAAGCATAGACTTGCTTTTCCCATCGAAATCTAACAAAAATGCATACTTGAGTGTAAATTCGCACTTGTTTAATGATGATAATGATTGACAATACAAATCCAGGCAACAATACAATAACAGACGATTAAATCCGATGAGTTGACAAGTTAGTCATAAATTCATGAATAAAATAGAACGAAGCAACCGAAAAAGTAAATTAAGTTCGTATGAGCTAGTGGCCAACTCTTGTAACGGAGTTTTAAGCCGACTAAAGGCCTCCGTCATGGCTTAACGACTTAAAAGCCGGGACCGACAATTAACGTGCCCTCCGAAGCACGGAAGAGCTCAGCTCGTAATGCCACTTGCGTTCACCCATCTCAATTGTGACCGCACACAACGTTGCTTAACTTCAACGATCAATCAAGAACGTCTAAGCAAGCTACGCCACGAGAGCTTCGACTCACGATAGACATGGACTTACGATGAGGATGAGACATACATACAAACAGTAAAGCTCGAAATAACAGCACGGAAAAGCCAATTTGTGCGACAAGACCATTCAACAGTCACATACATTCTGTTCTGATTCCAACACCAGGATACCCTCTGTCAGAAACCACAAGTCCCAACACCAAAACACTTAGAACTTGAACAAATATTTGAGGAACACACACCTTCACCCTTGACACCCCGATTGCAACCCCAGGGGTGTCATCAATCGCTGCATCATGGCACCGCCTGGGGTGCCCTGGGGCATACTGGGGGTGTCAATGAGACCAGAAATAATGCAGAACATACAAAAACACTAACAGCCACTGCCCTGGTAAATACCTCTAACACTGCTGGCGACGATGGTCTGCGAGCGTACTATAACAGCCCTTGGTGGCGCCGGAGACACCACCGTGCTGGACGACGCTGATGCAGCAGAGTCCAGGAACACCTCCTCATCGGAGAGCAGGTTCGGATCTTCAGATATGATAATTCAACGAAAGACGTGAATACATGACATTGCTCAGTTGAATGTTCATGATAATCCACTACCCCTCTTAAACATCCCTCTGTTTACCGAGACACGAATCATCATCATCTTCCTGCCCTTATCCCACTCTATGTGGGGTCGGCACAGCGTGATCCAAGGAATTTAATAAGAGATAAGAGTTTTGGCTAAGGTGTTTTATGACCGGCCGCCTGCCTGACGTCAACCCTCCTTGGGAATACTTGCTTATTGTATCTCATCATGTTGAAGGATACTATCCCTTAGTCTACTTTTACGACATGCTCGGGGAGAGAAGCAGCTGGACGCATTCTATGTTTTTTCTCTTTCCGAGACACGTATATTAGATATTTTTTCACTACCCAATTGAATGTTCTTAGTAATTCACTACCCGGACGGATGTTTTCATGACATTTCACTACCCGGATATGACTCTACATGACAATTTGACAGCATGAAGCTATCTAAATGTTTGTGTTCTGTCAACACGTTGGACCAACAATGTTGAAAAACAATGTTTTAAAGAGCAAATGGGACCTCCTCCCTGCAGCTTAGATACAACGCTAACTGAGAGCGTTGACTGACAAAACAACATTACACAGACACATAAGAGGAGTACAAAAACTAACACATAAAATGATAAAACTAATAGCTAACAATACGAATTATTCACTAAAAGAAGGAAAACAAATCTAAAGTTTAAAATTTAGGCGGGTGCATATAACAGCTTTCGGCACCGCCAGAGTGCTGGAAGACGCTGACGCATCAGAGTCCAGGAACACCTCGTCGGATAGCAGGTTCGGATCTCGGGATAGTGCAGTTCTTATGACATTTGATTACCGAGATGTAAAATTAGACGATTTTACACTACCTCATCGACTGTTATCCAGTTACCCAGTAGGTATTCATGACATAACACAACCTAGACGAATAGTCTACTTCAGCCAAACTGGAGATACAATTAATGTAAACAAATCGTCGTGTATTTATCGCTATTACGATGAAATCACTTTAGTTTTAGGTAAAAAAACCTCGCTACATAAGTTTTTACATCTTAATTTAACTATGTAATGAAAAAGTAAGTTTTAGGTTGAGTATGGGCGGTTTGTTTACATAAATTGTATCTCCTTGGCTGGAGTATAGATGTATTTACTATCAAACGAAATCATTTCATGACAGCACAGTATCTGTAAAATCCGAATAGATTATTCACGCAAATCTGAACCCTATTGAAACAATGTACCCAGCTGAATCTTTTCACGACACTACCCAGGACAATCGTTTACACTACCCAGTCGAATCTTTTCATGAAAAAACACTACCCGATGGAATCAACGCATGACACACTACCTAATGAAGTCTCACCTTTGTGATGCGCCCGTGACACGATAGGCGCACGCGCTGACGGCAGAAACACATCGTCATCTGACAACACGGTCGGATCACGGGTGTCTTAGGGAGAGAAGTGTAGGTTAGTAGGAGACAGGGGAGAGAAGTGCAGGTGTTAGTAAGAGACGGGAGATAGCTGATGGTATTTAGTGATACTAGAGAACGGGCAGAACAAGGCCGACTAAGCTGAGAGGATGGAATAGGTGCTGGGCAAGCCTACTCCATCGTAATTCGTCCCGGGCACTACAGCGTCCCGTTGAAGGTAAAAGTTGCCTCCTGACGCTGTATAAATCATCTTCTATAGATGGTAAAAGGTCTTAGAGAACAGCGATTTTGTCCTCCTAAGTTTGTTCACACAAACTTTATCATCTGAGTTGAATTTGGGGAATTCTTTTCTTAGTGCACCACTACACCATAAGAGGAATATATCCTCCTTTCATGCATCTAAGACTTATTCTTTTGGCTGTGCATTGATTGTCAGTAAATCAGTAACATAAAGAGTTACGAATAAATAGAGTACCGGTGAGATAAAATACCATAAATTATCTCCACAAGTAAATAGTTAGCATATATATAGAAAAGGCTCGCAAAATATTTTCCTAGACAATAAAAAGATTGGTGTACTTTTTACACAATTAGCAAATCAAATTCCCAATATTTACATGACAAAGATTAAGAAAAGTTTAACAAAATAGCAAAAGTAACATAAAAGTAAATGAGGAATTCAAAGTGCTTTTCCGAACACTCCTGTGCCATGCCCAGTTAGTAACCGCCTTACTTAAAACGGTTAGTAACGGAGAAGTTGGTAACCATCTTACTTAAAACTGTTAATAATGGAAAAATTAGTAACCATCTCACTTAAAAACAGTTAATAGTACTAAATGTAAAAAACTTACCTTTAGTTCTGTCAGCATGCGAGCGCTCAGCATTCAAGAAATCGGTTGTGTCAACTACAAAAGAGGTATATGCTTAAAAAACCATGCAGAAATCTAAAAAAAAACAGTTTCAAATGGGTAGTTCCCATTTCTAATATGGACCATGACGTCATCGAACAAAATGACACATTTTCTTCCCTATTTTTTCCATAGAATTACATTTTAGAACAACTACACTGGCTTTTCATCCGAGTTTCGTGCCATAGAACGAAATGGGAATCAGATTTTCCCAAAATCTTCCATGAGAAGCTAAATGACACTAATAATGACAATTGTTCTGTCATACCATTGATCAAATATCTGCCTGGGTAAAATAATAAATTATTATCATTTTCTAGAGGCCAGTATGATAAGATAATCGTAAATAGGTCTTATTTACCTTGTCCTATAGAACAATTTGGGAAATAAAAGTACTAGATGTTCAATAGTACAAAATAAGAAAAAATATCTTATTCGTATAAATGTCATGTTCCGTAGAACATATGGGAACTACCCTTTTCAAATTGGTTTTGAAAAAACATTCTTAAAACCAAAACTTTCAAAAAATACCATGCGATACAAACCAACACGAAAACGACTCCTCTTGAAAGAATTAAAGTCACTTGAGACCTTTCAAGGTACTTTAGATTTTTTTAGGTTATATGTATCATCATTCCAACCGAAAATTCTAATGGTGCACGGATTCGAACCCACGATTTTATTTATCATCCCGTTCGGAAGTTGGGATTACTACCACTAGAAAGTGAAACGCATCCTTAGTGGCGTGGCGGGCGAGTGGTCGGCGGAGACGCAAGAGGCACCGGTTCGATTCCCGCTACGGGAGAAATGTTTGTATATTCTGCAAATATTTTTTCCGGGTCTTGGTGTATTTACAAAAGTATATAAGTATTCTATCAACCATCTGGTGTCCATAGTACAAGCTTTTCTTAGTTTGGGGCTAGATGGCGCTGTGTGAAATGTCCACAAATATTTATTTATTTAATCTAGAAAGCGAAAGGATTTTTTTTATACATCTTTATGGCCGTTTTCGTGTTAGCTTTTATATCATAATGCAATAATTTACATGCCAAAATACACTGACCTCCAATATACTGCATTATTTATCTAAAAAGGCGAATTTGACATTCTGTCGTTGAAAGCAGCTTCTATTAACCCGATTTCTATATTAAACGGTTACTAAACCACAGCAAAGTGGTTACTAGCTAAAAAGCGCCTTATTTTTTCAAATTGTATGTATATATGTATAAAACGAGGGTGATCTTCTATCAGCCAGTTAAATATAGAAATCGGGCATAAGTATGCTGGTACCGTGGCATTGTATACCCGTGTTCTCTGCCTACCCCTATGAGAACCAGGCGTGATTCTATGCATGTACAGTGGGCAAAATTAAGTGGTCTATCAGTTTTGACAAAACTTCCTGTGTAATGAGACGATGGAATAGGTGCCGGGCAAGCCTACTCCATCTTAATTCGTCCCGGGCACTGCAGCGTCCCGTTTGTGAAGGTAAAAAGTTGCCTCCTGACGCTGTATAAATCATCTACTATTGTAAAAGACCTTGGTTCTCAGTGCCCCCACAACCATTAACTTACCATCGCTCAGGACAACCTCGGGTTGACTCCTTATTGGCGCTTGAGTCGTCTCGATTCTCAACACACGGTGTTCTGGAATAAACAAAATTGAGGTCATGAGAACTGGAGTTACCTAATTGCAGTTTTAATATTCATTTTATTTGACGACCTCTAAGGGGAGGGTTGGCAGGGGGCTAATGATTAATACACCCCACCACGGGACGTCAGTGCAGATCTTTGTTTCCCTAACATTAATTAGAATTAGAATTAGAATTACTTCAGCTGCTTTTCACCCCGAGCATGTTTTTTTTTAACATAAACATAATTTATTAGATAAAAATAATACGAAGAAACAATTGGAACACGTTGAAAACTGTTACTGCCTTAGTTAACTTAGAAACTGTATTGCAGTTTCCAGCGCCCCCTCCCAACAGCTGTTATGATCTTAATCAATACCTACTCTTTACAATAAAAACATAATTATTACAAGGAATAAAAATAAAATAGATATAGTTAGAGTCGACTAAGGGATAGTATCCTCTCCAATATTATGGACCATCTATATGGGCGATGGGCTGATCACCTGTCACCATGGTTCACCATACCCATCTTGGGACTCTTGGATCAGGAGTGGCTGCAAGTTTTCTTATGATTACTCGTAGCTCTGCCCACCCCGCTAGGGATACGGACGTGATAATATCGTCACTGGAAAGGCAAATTTACGTAAGCGCCAATCGAGAAAAAGCCGTTTAAAAGTTCATTTTTTTTTCGTTTTTTAATCATAACTTTCTACCTAATTATCAAATTTTGATGACGTCAACGTAAGATTTCATTCTTTTTCCATTTTCTATGTCCAGCAATTCATATTATTGTATTTGGACTGCTATTTTAGGATAATAACTTAATAAGATTATTTTGGCGCCATTTTGGCGCTTACATAATTTTGCCTTTCCAGTAACGAATGTATATAGGCTAGCGTGGTATGGGCAATGGGCATGTTATGCGGAGAGAAGTAAGCCATGTTACAAGGCGAGTGATGAATATGAATGTGGATGGATATACTGCTGGAGGAAGGCCAAGGAAAAGATGGATGGATTGTGTGAAAGAGGATATGCGTGTGAAAGGAGTGAGTGCAGAGATGACGAGTGATAGGAGAAGATGGAAGAGGGAGACATGGTGTGCCGACTACAACCTAGTGGGATAAGGGCAGGAAAATGATGATGATGATGAGTGACGAATGTTTATGTAGAATTAGGATGTGTTTACCGTCGCGGGATTCCTCCTCAGTCTCGGAGGGAGCGCTGGCGGGGGAGGTGATCTGCGCGCCGCTGATCGCCTCGGATTCCGACAAGTCGGTGTCATCTGGAATATCTTACTTATATTATAAATGCGAAAGTTTGTAAGTTTGGATGTTTGGATGTTTGTGCCTCAATCACGCCTAAACGGCTGAACGGATTTGAATGAAACTTGGAATATACATAGTACATGTACTGGATTAACATATAGGCTATTTTTTATCCGGATACCACACGAGCGAAGCCGCGAGCGACAGCTAGTACAATAATAAACATAAGTCAAATTAAATCAAATCATCAAGGGTTCTGTACCCGAAGGGTGTCAACGGGACCCTATTACTAAGCCTCCGCTGTCCGTCCGTCTGTCAGCGGGCTGTATCTCATGAACCGTAATAGGTAGAGTTGTATTTTCACAGAGTATGTATTTCTATTGCCGCTGTAAAATCTAATTTAATCAACACTAGGCGCGGTCAGTAAATGGATGGGACTTTTAGCAAATTTTATTGTATTTATTTTTCAAATAATCTAAAATTTACTAATTTGTACAAAAACAATAATAAAATTGAAAATTAAGGCGGTCCTCATAGAAGAGACGGATTTAATTTTGCATTGCTTTATTTTAATGGGGAACGTGTTGCCACCTATAAGATAGTGGCATACAAGAATTACATATCATTACATTATATTGATCTATCTCGTAAGGTTCAGCTAGTGTTTGCAACATAAGAGCAAAAAAATGTGTTTATTTACACATTAGAAACCTCTAAAATTATCAGTGTTTCTCTACTATATTATGCATGTATTATACATATAAACCTTCCTCTTGAATCACTCTATCTATTGACAAAAACCGCATCACAATCCGTTGCGCAGTTTTAAAGATCTAAGCATACATAGAGACAGACAGCGGGAAGCAACTTTGATTACTTTGTAGTGAAGTAAGATTAGTGTAGACGTAGATTTATTTACTGCGGGTGCGCGGCGTAAAGAGGCTAGTGGATACATACAGTCATTGCCGCGTCTCTTCCTTTCAACAGCTCGCTTGTAATCCTCAATCTCGTTGTCGGTGACGTGGTCGAAGGGGTTGCGCGCGTACGGTGCGCTGTACATCGTTGCGTTGTGCTGGTACCCGCGCTGGATGATGCCCTTCGAAGCTGCACCCATCAGCACCTGACAATCAAAGATACAATTAACATATCAATCAATCAACCATGTGAATTGTCGCACTTTAGCTGAGCTTAAACTCATTCCTCAGCATAATGGACACAAAGTTCCAAAGAGGCTAGCTTACAACACAGGTTTTCCTAGGGTGGGAGCTAGCGCACTTGCAAATTGTACCCACATATACAATCTTTTTATAGCGTATTTTATATTACTTTATTTTTATATTTTGTTGTGTCTTGTATTATAATATTGTGCCAAATAAAGCTTTTTATCTTATATTTGCATGCCAAAGATTTTGGTAGGACATGGATTGGAAATGATGTATTTTTAAGACCATTATTCAACGTCCAGCTGCTTCTTCCGAGCATGTCGTTAAGTTCCATGCAATAAAATAGTGTAGGTAATTAGATAATTTTAATTATTAGTACATACATATAATCCGCCTGTATCCCTAATGGGGTGGGCAGAGCCACAAGTAATTATAACAAAACTTGCAGCCGCTCTTGATCCAAGACTCCCAAGATGGATATGGTGAACCATGGTGACAGGTGATCAGCCCATCGCCCATATAGATGGTCCTACCCCATTAGGGATATAGGCATGAAAATATGCATGTATTCTATTGTAAAAATATTGTGTTCTTGGTTACAGAATGATTTTCTATTCTATGAAGATGGATTTAGACTTGAAATACTCTGTAATCCCTTCCAGGTTAAGTACTTGCTTAGTCAATAGTAACTTGGTCACTCACCACATGGTCCCCGGTCTGAGTGTTGACAGCATCCTCACCGACCATCTTGCTGGCCTCGTCCCAAGTCACCCCCTCCAGGATATGGGACTGTGGTCCGGCGCTGATCTTGTCAGCGCGGCGATTCTCCTTTATCTGTTCAGTTGCAAATAGTTTGTTAGTTTGTAAAGAGATGGCGTTAGTGGTAGAATTTCAGTTTTGAATTAGTCACTTCGTTTGTAACTTACTAGATGGCGCTAGTAGTACATTAGGTAGAAAGGATTTTTTTTAATGAAACTTTGATATTATTAAGTTCTTGATCTGGAATGTGGATAAACAAAGGATCATTTTTACGGTAATTCTTTACAGTTTCAAAGGCCCTTTACCATCTATAGTAGATGATTTATACAGCGTCAGGAGGCAACTTTTACCTTCACAAACGGGACGCTGTAGTGCCCGGGACGAATTACGATGGAGTAGGCTTGCCCAGCACCTATTCCATCCTCTCATCTTACTCGGCCTTGTCCGTATAATCCGAAACTTTTCAAATCCCGTGGATAGATTGCTTCTGGGCGATCTTGTTACATCGTAGACCTCATTTGAGCTCATTCGGCTCAGATTGAGGTCAAGAGAGAGCCCATATAATATTAAAAAAAACGAGAGGCCCTCCTCGAAGCCTCTTCATATTTTGCTAAATTGATCTAGTTATTATATTAATCTGAGAGTTTGAGCTCATTGACACGATGAATAAAATGTTATTAATATTAAATAGAAACTTTACATACCTGCTGTTGAAGCTTTTTGAACTCCTTAGGGTTCGTCTTCATTGGTACAAATTGTAGAGTGTCAATTTTGACAGGAGTACTCGAGTGTGCCGGCGAGCCGTCTTGAACCCACTACCGTTGGCATAAGGTCCGATTTCCAACGACAACCGTGGCGAGTTTGAGGAGGAAAAAAGAGAAATTAGTAAAAATGTTGCCAGTGATAAACTGTATAATATGAATTTATTAAATTATATTACGCTGTAATATAAATTTATTAAATTATATAATACAGTTTTAGTGGGAGTAGGATAGTGCAGTGCAGATAAAGAAGGAAATAGGTTTAGAAATGTTATATTTTCGCTTCAACCTGGTCTTCGAGCATGTACAGTTCAAATGTTCAGTGGCCATTCCCCATGCAAGCTTTTTTTAATTTAAATTAGTTTAATTAAAGAGGCTCGATGATTTTTTTTTATATTAAAGGAATAACGTCTGGAAAAATAAACAATAGATCTAATATTTATTACTAAAACAAAAACATTTATATTGAAATTAACTTGACAAATCAAGTATTTGCTGATCATTACTACTTCATATCATATTATAACTGTAAAATAACTTTTTTTCTATTACTTAATAGAAATATCTCACTCCACACATTTATTGAAAGGTTTATTTATGAATTTACAAGAATATATAAAATCATGCATCAGCATAAATTGACTCCAAAATAGGATCCAAGGAGAAACAAAAAAGGTTGTGCGGGATAGGTGACCATGGCAACATTTATACTAAGTCTTTTATTTCACTGTACAAACTCGAACGCGAATAAAATTATATATTATTTAATTTAATATATTTTTCCAAAAAAAAATAACTTTATTCTAACCAGGGAATATCAATGAAATGCTGTTGAAACGGTATTAATAAGCTCATTTAAATTAATACAAAATGTTAAATTAACCTGAAAATGCAATAATGGACACCACAACATAACCAAGACCGAAATGTTAAGCGTTAGACCCAAAATAATAAATTAACTTAAGAAACCAAAATTATTAATTAACAAAATAAACATTTGATATAAACTTGTGTCATTAATGAATGAAACTTTTTGTCAAGAATCATTAAAAACTTAGTAATTATTTTAAATAGGGAAAAAAAAACAACAACAACAACTAAAGCCCTTGGCCGATTCTAATATTCTAGTAACGGACGATTGATCGTTCGTTAGTAGAATATTGGAATCGGCCATTAAGTCTTCATCCACTACCCATTCCATAAAAGGGCCGTCACTGACCGACGAAATTGAATGACACGTCGTTTGCTTTGATCGTTACGGAATGAAATATCGCCAGCTTTGACGGCATTTCGTCATTTGACTTTTGATTATTTTTTCTTGCCGGGAAGGTGACGATTATGGAACAGGATGAAAGGAATCATAAAGCTTGAAATTGTTGTTTTATTTTCAAGTTTCAAAATCTGTTAGGCTTTGGGCGTCATAGTATTTTTTACTAATTTAAAATTATGTATTTTATACCCATTATAGTGTGTTACTAAGTTTTAGTTATTACCCAAAATATATTCCAACTAAACCTCTAAAAAAATCCAGAAAGAAGATATGAGTAAAATAAAGAAATAGAAGAATCATCAATTATTATATTATTTACCTCATCGTTGTTAGCGTCCACCCACTGCAAAATATTACATAATTAGTCACACAAAAACACAATATGTTACTTAAAAACATAACAATTGTTTAGTAAAAATATTATCAAAGTTTAGTTAAACCGTCAATAGCATTTCATTGTGAGTGAAGCGTCACAGAAAGAGTTATATAGTTTTTAATATATTTTTATTGAATAAAACATCTCTATAAGCACAATAATAGGAAAAGCTATTTTTATGATCAGTCTTGAAGAAGCAAAAACTTTTTATCACATATTAAACACATTTGAAACATAGAAACAAATATTCATTTCATATTTCAGTTTAGCATATTTTTTTTAACGAATTGTTGACGTTGGTCAAGTATTCCTAAGGGTTGACGTCAGGCAGGCGGCCGGTCATAAAACACCTTAGCCAAAACTCTTAAAACCCCAGATAGAGTGGGATAAGGGCAGGAAGATGATGAGATGATGATGTTGACATTGGTCAAAAAGCCGCCAGTTTGGAGTGGAACTGGCCGGACACGTCTGCCGCATGTCGAGCGACTTGCGAGCGAGGAAGACCACAGAGTGGACCCCACACAATGCGACGAGACGACGTGGAAGACCTAGGATGAGAAGGCGGTACCAGCTGGACACACACCTTGGCTCATGGCCTGTTACAGCGTTAAATCGCGAAGAGTGGAAAAGGGTAAGGGAGGCCTTTGCCCAGCAGTAGGACGAAAACTATTGTGGAATAAACACATTAAAAAGTTTTTGCTCCAAATCAAATCTGAGTCAGTCCTAATAAAACCTTTGAAATACACTCTCAAGCGAAAAGCGTTAACTTTAAATTAATATTTTGCATATAAATATCTCAGCATAATATCTAATTACTAAATCTAAACAAGATTTCGATGATTTTTAATGGAAATATTACATAAAACTGATATAATACGTAGAATTGAGTTTTTGAGCCGTTTTGAGCGCTGAACACAATTGCTTGACTATTTTTGACAAAACTCTTAATAATTAACAGTGATAGATGAAGGTATGCTAATAGACTTTTAATAATAATGGTTAACATTTAAAACTATGTACCTATTTTATAATCGGTAATAACTTTTGTTTAGTTAAAATAGCATGTGTTAAAAGTAATAAATGTTTAGTAAAAAAATATTATAATAAATATAACATAATTAAATGTCAAAAACCAATACCCCAAAATATAAAAAATAAATAAATGGAATGTAAAGAGAATACAAAAATTGATCTTAAATATAAAAGAAAAATTGTAATTCAATAAAAAAAATTCACAGTCTAAATGATTTTGTGATGATAAATATAATCAGTGATTTTTGGCTCTAAGATAATTTATAGATTTCTCAAGCCATATAGTACTCTACTCTAGCTATCTAGATCAATGGGCTAACATTTTGGACAACATTCTGATTAAATGGCGAAATTATGGTCACCCTACCATTTTTTAGGCAAGTGGTAAATTGTAACGATTATTTTGAGACAATTTGATAAGAAATTTAGTAAATTTCCCGCATATTTTGCAAAATTTTATGTTTCTTTCAAATTATTAAGGAAATTTTTCACTTGAGTTCGAAGTTTACGAAACATTCTGTTTTCACTGACAACATTACAAACCACTAAGAAATTCTGCAAAATTTTGCAAATTTACGAAAATTTTTGGCGAGAATCGTAAATTTTTTGAAAAATTTGGACTGGAGGCACCAGTTAAAGGCACTACTCAGCCTCGACCCTCAGATATTCTACCTTGGTGATCTTCTTAGGGTCGTGAGTGCCCGTCTCCAAGACCTCCACCTTCTGGTAGACGTTGGGGGAGTTCAACCAGCGAGTCCGCTCTCCCGCCTTCCCCTGACCTTTCTTCCACAACCTGAAACAAAAAAATAAAATAATAATATATAAATAATAATAATTATTATTATTATTAAGAGCCTGTAGTGTCCCACTGCAGGGCAAAGGCCTCCCTTCCTTCTCTCCAGTCATCCCTGTTTTCGCCACTGTGGGCCAGTCCTTTAAGTAGGCATCAATTTCATAAAATAATAATAAATAAATATTTGCGGACTTTTCACACAGCGCCATCTAGCCCCAAACTAAGCAAAGCTTGTACTATGCGCACCAGATGGCTGATAGAATACTTATATACTTTTTTTTGTAAATACATAAATCTCTCTGCCGAGCAACCGCCCGCCACGCCACCGAGGCCGCCGATTCGCGAGGGATCGGAGAGAATGGCGTAATAAAGAAGAGCCTATGCCCAGCAGTGGGCGGAGACGGGCTGAAACGATGATGATGAGATTAGTTTAACCGACGCCACTGGGGACGTGTCTTTCACAATCATGCTTACATTATAAATGTGAAAGTTTGTGAGGATGTTTAAATGTTTGGATGTTTGTGCCTCAATCACACCTAAACGGCTGAACTGATTTGAATGAAACTTGGAATATACGTAGTACATGTACTGGATTAACATATAGGCTATTTTCATCCGTGTACAACGCGAGCGAGGCCGCGGGCGACAGCTAGTATTTATATATTTCTTCCGGGTCTGTGTTCTGGTGTCAGAGCTATGTATATTATTGTTGGCTGTCATTTCTACTAACCCTTGCTTGTAGAGTTCTTCCTCCTCCAGAAGATATCCAAGAGAAGAGACAGCTGGTGGAACTTCCACGTCGTTCTTCGGCTTAGGCACGTCGTTCTAGAGAAAAAACATTTAATTAATTTTTTAAACTGTCGGTGCCGGCTTTTAAGTTGTTAAGCCATGACGGAGGCCTTTAGGCGGCCTAAAAACTAAGTCACAAGAGTTGGCCACTAGCTCATACGAACTTACTTTACCAGAAAATTAAAATAATGTTTTTTCAGACTCATTGTCTGGAAACATCTTTCGTTTTGGAAAAGGGCCAGGTCAAGAGTACTCTAAACCGACGAGCATCTATGAAGAATGTTATGAGAGTGAATGAAGCGAAAGAAGTATGTCAGGATCGTAGGATTATGAGTGATAACGCAGGTTTTGATCAGGATTGAACAGTTTATTTAAGTAAATATGTAACAAAGAATTACGGAAGCTCGCGACGATGCGGGGCATTGCTTGCGACTAACTATAGCTACCCACTTATTACAGTAATGTTAGGTAGACACAACTCACGATACTTCGATATATCTAACACAGGATCGTAGTAAATGGAGATCCGTGATCTATGCCTACCCCTATGGGAAACAGGCGTGATATTATGTATGTATTTATTGTAACTTCTCTGCTGGACTGGGAGTAAAGTTAAAACATAGAATGCGTCCAGCTGCTTCTCTCCCCGAGCATGTCGTAAAAGTCGACTAAGGGATAGTATCCTCTAACATGATGAGATACAATAAGCAAGTATTCCCAAGGAGGGTTGACGTCAGGCAGGCGGCCGGTCATAAAACACCTTAGCCAAAACTCTTACAGCATGATCCGAGAAACATGCTGTGCCGACCCCACATAGAACTTTATTAACAGAAACAGACTTAAAACAAATACAAATGTAATTTACAAAATAGACTGTCGGGCTATCTAAAGGCTGTTGCAAACGATCTATAGATAGCTCATCTGATCCAGCTCTAATTAGAGTGGGATAAGGGCAGGAAGATGATGATGAATATTATGTATTGTCTGGAATGCTTCAGTCTAATTCGTCTGAGTACAAATGGGGGAGATCAAAAGCCTCTCACGACCCTGGTGGAACAATACCTTGATGAGCGGGTGACGGTAGATGTACCCGGTGCGGAAACCAGCGTTGTCCAGCATCCTCATCAGACCCTCAAACTCCTCGCCACCGACGCGCCATTTCGCCTGGTCGTTAGGCGCCTTGTGGGCCGCTTCGAAGATCTTCAAATAGACATTTAATAATAAATAATAATAATAGAAGCGCTCATGGCGTAGCTTGCTTAGGCGTTCTTAATTGATCGTTGAAGTTAAGCAACGATATGCGCGATCACAAATCGGGATTGGTGACCGCAAGTGGCATTACGAGCTGAGCGCTTCCGTGCTTCGGAGGGCACGTTAAACAGTCGGTCCCGGCTTTTAAGTCGTCAAGCCATGACGGAGGCCTTTAGGAGGCCTAAAAACTCCGTCACTAGAGTTGGCCACATACGAACATACAATAATAAATAACACCCAACAGTCACATATACAGTCCTGACCCCACACTAGGATGCCCTGTGTCGTGGGTATCAGAAACTACGAGTACCATGGTACCACAACACCCAGACCCGGAAGAAATATTTGCAGAACATGCAAATATTTTAGTCCCGAGCACTACATACAGAGTCCCGTTTGTGAAGGTAAAAGTTTCCTCCTGACGCTGTATAAATCATCTACTATAGGATGGTGAAAGGCTTTATTTAGTTTTAGTCCCAATCAGCAGCCATCATCAAAACCAATTTCCAAGCTTCCTGTATAATTCAGCAATTATCTCCTAAAGCAATCACCTGTCGCCTGGTCTCCTCATCGATCAGAGCCAGTCTCTCAATCGGAATGGAAGCCAGCCTCAGCTGGACGTCAGCGGCGGCGGTCAGCAGACGAGCGTGGTGGAACGCCTCCTCAAGAGTAGCGCCGCAGCAAAGGGCGCCAGAGTTGGACAGGATCAGGATCTTGGAGGAAGGTCCTAAAGCGCGGACCAGCTTATCCTTCTCCTCATTATCCAGGATGCCTGAAAGATCATTAAATGTCAACAGGTTCACCATATCTATCTTAAAACTAAATCAAAAGTGGCTGCAAGTTTTCTTATGATTACTTGTGCTTCTGCCCACCCCATTAAGGATACGGGCGTGATAATATGTATGTATGTGTAAATTATTTGTTAGGTTAGGTTAGCCTTAAGAGTGCCAACGGGACCTTAGCCGTCTAAAAACCCTAGTGCGAGGTCAGAACTATGTATGTGACTTTTTGGAGTTATCATAACTCACCCAGCGGTACACGATGAATGACGCACTCTCCCAGCGCAGCGGCCTCGTGGCACAGCGGCAGAAGTCCCCCCTGCATGCTGGACACGGCGAGAGCGGCCGCAGAGCGGACGTGCAGCACACAGCGGATGTCGGGCCGAGCGGCGTGCACGGCGGCGTGGAGGGAGAAACCTGGGGGAAGAGACAATTTTTTTGAGATGCTATTAAGTAGATAGATAATTAACATACTTCCCTGCTGGACTGGGAGTAAGGAAAAAACGTCCAGCTGCCTCTCTCCCCGAGCATGTCGTAAAAGTCGACTTAGGGATAGTATCCTCTCCGACATGATGGACCATCTATATGGGCGATGATGGGCTGATCAGCTGTCACCATGGTTCATCATCTTGGGACTTTGAATTAGGAGAGGTAAGTTAATGGATAAGTAAGTTATGGAGGTAAGTTAATTCTGCATGCCCATTTTCACCAGAGAGAATGCTATCACCTCATGAGGCAAATCTATCATAAGTGATGTTGAGATGGTCTCAGAAAGATCGTCTTCAAGGTCCTTCAACGTTGACTGGGAAGTTGGTCTCCTGGTCTTGCGCGGCACCCTGCACGTCGACTTTCACTAGCGAGAACGCTGTTATCTCGTCAGGAAGCTTCAGCGTCAATTATGTCGAGTTGTTCCTGAAAAGACAGGTTCCAGGGTCCTACCTTCGACGTTGACAGGGAAGTTGGTAGTTCCCTGGTCCTGCACAGCGCCCTGCATATCGACCTTCACCAGCGAGGATGCCGTCACCTCATGAGGGAGCAATCCACGAGGCGTCGTTAGAACAGACTCGACAGCAGTGTTCAGACGGGCTGTTATCTGGCCGTTCACTCCGGCTGGAAAAATGAGAAATTTATTAGAATTCTGAACAGGATTTTAAAAAGATGCACATAAAAACGTTTGTAACTTAAAATAAAGAAGTTTTGGTAATCAGGTTGGTAGCGTTAGGCCTAGACGTTTCTAATGATAACTAATAGATCAAAATCTATCACAATGCACAAAACACCCCACTCTCTGGACTGCTGGACTGGGAGTAAAGAAAAAACATTGAATGCGTCCAGCTGCTTTTCTCCCCGACCATGTCGTAAAAGTCGACTAAGGGATAGTATCCTCCAACATGATGAGATACAATAGGCAAGTATTCCCAAGGAGGGTTGACGTCAGGCAGGCACAGGCACAGCATGATCCAAGGATCATGCTGTGCCGACCCCACATAGAGTGGGATTAGGCAGGAAGATTATGATGCACAATACACCCCACCGCGGGATGTCAGTGCAGATCTTTGTTCCACTAACATTAATTGGGTGATACGAGAGATGTAAAGATAACCCGCGAAGCACAAAGCCGGGTCAAATAAAACCGATATATCTACGGTTTGCACAAATATGGTGAGTGGTAGAGACCTGGCGAGGGCATCTTCACATCTTCAATGCTCCATAGTTGAGCATGAAGCTGAGCATGACTTGATTATATCCTGCAGTGTCTTCGTTCATGGTTTATTAAATTAGGTATATCACTTACTCTGAGTCCATCCGAACAGGTCTACCAGACGGTAGACAGCAGCGAGCTTGCATCTCAGAATCTTCTCGCCTTTCTCGTAGCCGATGCCTTCGATGCCGCGGATGTCGTTGATGGGAAGAACGCAGGTTGGACCCTGGAGGCAAGAATGTAATTCATTAAACATTGCAGGACATTTTACACTGCGCAATCAACTTCCAATCTTCCAAGGAACCAGTTAGCTGTTAAAACATTAGACACAGACAGAATAAAATGTTAATCACACATATGTTTGCCCTGGGTGGGAATCGAACCCACAAACTACAGCGCAGATGGCAGATCTACTAGCTGAGGTATCTGGTGAATTGAGGCTAAAGTTAAGACAGATCAGATAGTAATGAGCTGTTCAAATAGTTTTAAGCCATAATACTTGGAACCACTTACCCTCAAGGAGACACCACTTCATCATCTCTGTCCAAGTCTACTGCTGAACATATGCTTTCCTAAAATACTTCCGGGACGAACGGTTCTGTGCAGCTCCATCCACCGACCATACGAGAACTTCAGTGTCCTGCGCTTACGATCTCGCGGACACGGAGGAAGGTGGCATGCTCTTCTGACTTACCTTCAAGGAATCGCTGTGCAGCTGTCCACCCACCATCTCCCAGATACGCTCCCGAATACGCTTCGAGGACATGATTTCCTCAACACACTTACTATGTTCACTCTCGCGGACATCCTGTAGGATGGTGGACTACGCTTACCCTCAAAGACCCGCTGTGCAGCCGCCCGCCCACCATCTCCCTGATGCGCTGCAGCAGGGGCGCGTCTCCGCCCTCGTGCATCTGCTGGTCCAGCACTCGCTCCAGCTCCTCGCGGAACAGCTTCGAGGACATGAGCGCCTCAACGCGCTTCCGGCGTTCCATCTCGCGGACATCCTGGAAAGAGGAAAGGGGATTTTACTAATCCTATATTGATTTACAGCCTCGGTGGCGTGGCGGGTGATTGCTCGGCAGAGACGCAAGAGGCGCGGGTTCGATTCCCGCTGCGGAAGAAATGTTTGCATTCTGCAAATATTTCTTCCGGGTCTGGGTGTTGTGGTACCATGGTACTCGTAGTTTCTGATACCCACGACACAGGGCATCCTAGTGTGGGGTCAGGACTATATATGTGACTGTTGGGTGTTATTTATTTATTTATATTTGAAGCCGAAAATTTTCGTTTGTTCTCGACTGCTAAGGAGGGTAATGTGTGTGGGATGTATGCATGTGCATTCCTTTGGCTGGAGCTATAGTCCAAACGGCTGGACGGATTTTGACAAATGAGATGTCGTTGGATTCGTCTGGACGACGAGAGTGTCATAGGCTATAATTATGAAGTGTCATAAAAACTGGCTTACGCGCGCGGCTTCACTCGAGTAGTGTAAATTTGCAACCCTAAATAAAGGGATCTTTTGAAAAACCCTGAAACACGTGTTCATTTATTTTTTAATTAAAGTTTCAAGCCAATCGCACCGCGCGTTAATAAGTTCCCATACAAACTTTGACGCCCCAATTTATTATGCATTTTTAAGTAAAAAGTTCCATACAAACGTTTTCCTCTTTAAGAGTTGAATTTCGAAATATCCTGCCTTAGTAGTGGGTGTTTTTGCTACAAAAGGAATCTTCCAAATTTTAGCTTTCCAGCTTTAATAGATCTAACCTTTGCTTTGATTAGAAAAAAAATGCGTATCTTACTTATATTATAAATGCGAAAGTTTGTGAGGATGTTTGAATGCTTGGAACATACATAGCATGCCTGCTGGAATAACATATAGGCTACTTTTCATCCAGGTACCACGCGAGCAAAGCCGCGAGCGAAAGCCAGTTGTTTTATACATATAGATAGAATCTTTAGTGGTTTTTAGTTGCTAAGTACCTAATTATTGTTAATTTTTTCCATTGTAAATCGTTAATAAATCATCATCATCATCATTTCAGCCCTTCTCCGCCCACTGCTGGGCATAGACCTAAATAATATATAAAAAAAATTTATAATAGAGTAAAAGACTTACAGCGTCGATATCAGCTGGTCGCTGCTTCAACCTTTCCTCCTCTTCCAGCGACAGGGTCGCAGTGCCGTTCTGAAGCGTCTCTACATCAGCGTCCGCCATTTCTGTCGCTTCCTCTCTGAAAACAAGAGAGAAAGAACTGTGCAACTTGTAACAATATCAGGTGTTTTGACGGATTTCGGTGTTTTATTTCGTGAAAAGAGTTTTTATGTTTGTTAAAGTGTTTAAAATCAAAAGATATACTCAGTAAGCAACTGTTTACTATATAATTTTGTGTTGAGAGTGATTTATTTCGTCAAATTGAACACTGTCCGTTTTGTTTTGGTAAGCCTTGGGTGAACGAAGGACACAAGATTTGTATGTTGAACTAGCGATGTACTACGATCGTGATTATGCACCGTGTTGCTGCCGACTTGTTCAAGGAATGCTTTGCAAGCGTTTGCACCCAATTCTGTCTCGAACAAATGGCATTTTTGACTATGACTAACTCTTGCATTGTTATGATGATAACGAAACTATTGTTGGATAAGACGGAGCCACAATACTAGTTTGAAACAGACGTATCTTGTACTAATTATTTTTAACCCCCGACGAAATAGTGGCCGATTTTCATGAGGCTTTTTCTATTTGAATTCTAATAATCAAGTAATACATGAATAACATTAAATAATCGCCTGTGTGAACAGAGAATCGAACCAGACAAATGTGAAAAAATAACACCTCTAATTTTACTATACCGATCGAAAGGCTCAACAACAAGGATTTTTTTTCTTCTAAATAACATAACTTCTTAAATAAAAAGAAGACCATGAAAAACATTAAATTTTATGATTTATTCATTTATTTAAGGTACTGTCCCTCAGGCATAGCCCAGGGACATTCTGTATTTCTACTTCCAATCTTGTTTATGAGTCACAAAAAGTAGTTATTCAGACACTATTTCAATTTTGCGATAGAATTTGAGGTCAGAAGGTCGTACAATCTTTTCTGATTCACCGACGATCGAGACAGCATCAATTTTCGCAACATCTCGCTGCCAAAACTTGCGTCACTCCGTGAGACTGAGAAACCATAAAGATTATAATTGTATGTTTCGCAAAATGTGTTGAAAATTACTTCAAAACTAAAATCTTATTTTGTACCTACATAGATAACTTCTCTGCTGGACTGGGAGTAAAAACATAGAATACGTCCAGCTGCGTATATTTGTGGACATTTCACACAGCGCCATCTAGCCCCAAACTAGGCAAAGCTAGTACTATGGGAACTAGTTGGCTGATAGAATACTTATATACTGTTTTGTGTAAATACATACTTATAAAACATAATACTACAACACCCAGACCCGGAAGTAATATTTGCAGAACAAACATTTGAGAACCAAACTAACGCAGCTCGCCGCACGCACCGGCTATCGGTCAGTTGTCACTGTCGTCCCCTCTCTTGTTATACTTGGTATCTCAGTAGCTGGTAACCGTTGTTATCAGTATCGATACGGTAGTTATTGGCTTGGCAACCGTTTTCAGTTACGTTTTGCTATAGCGGACACATCTTTAGTCCCGAGTTATGTCTTATTTAGTTTGTTGTGACAGGCAGTAGTTGTTGTAGAGAGCACTGGTGGTCTAGTTGGTAGTGACCCCGCCTTCCGATCCTAAGGTCGTGGGTTCAAATCCGGTCGTGTACCAATGGATTTTTCTGTGTGAAAAATTTATGTACGCTATACCAGTACTCTCAAACGGTGAAGGAAAACATCGTGAGGAAACCCGCGGCTTAGTCAGCTCCACACGTATTGACCATGTCTTTCCTGTGGACAAAGCCGACTAAGCTGAGAGGATGGAATAGGTGCTGGGCAAGCCTACTCCATCTTAATTCGTCTCGGGCACTACAGCGTCACGTCTGTGAAGGTAAAAGTTGCCTCCTGACGCTGTATAAATCATCTACTATAGATCGTAAAAGGCCTTAGTAGTTTGTTGTGTAGTGTTACATGTTCCACAGTCTCTTCTGGAAGAACTCCGTTCTAATGTAAAACCAAAGTGAACTAACCAATACGTAATGCGATTACGCGAGTCCATTGACCCGGCACACAAAGGTGCGTTGGCGATAACCTGACGTAAGTACGTAATTATAGCCATGGTTTATCGATGGGAAAAAATGTACATGTAATATGTACCGCCTATTAATAGGTAAGTACCTACTATCGTTTTACTCAGTTAACTTGATGAAAAAATGAATAAAACCGGTCGAGTGGGAGTCCAAATCGCACACGAAGGGTTCCGTACTATTTGTACATGTACATAAATGGGTTTTTTATCGGGCTCCTGTATTTTTTATTTTATTTATTTATTAGGGCTACTTCTCTGCTGGACTGGGAGAAAAGAAAAAGCATTGAATGCGTCCAGCTGCTTCTCTCCCCGAGCATGTCGTAAATGTCGACTAAGGGATAGTATCCTCTCCAACATGATGGACCACCTATATGGGCGATGGGCTGATCACCTGTCACCATTGTTCACCATTTCCATCTTAGGATTTTAAATCAGAAGTGGCTGCAAGTTTTCTTATGTTAACTTGTGGCTTTGCCCACCCCATTAGGGATATGGGCGTTATAGTATATATGTATATTTATTAGGATTCCGTACCTGAAGGGTGCCAACGGGACCCTATTACTAAGACTCCGCTGTCCGTCCGTCTGTCAGCGGGCTGTATCTCATGAACCGTAATAAGTAGAGGTGAAATTTTCAGAGCGTGTATTTCTATTGCCGCTATAACAACAAAGGATAAATATAAAATAAGAAAATAAAAACGGGCCCCATACAAGAAATATATATTTTAACGTTCTTATTCGATCATCGAAGCTACCTTTTTAAGAAGTACATAAGAGTAAAAAACATAATGATGGTACGGAACCCTTTGTGTGCAAATTCAACTCGCACTTAACCGGTTTTTTCATAGCACCCATCCATTTCTTTGGCTGTCTGTCCCTGACAATGAATTTCGATAAAGCAGTCAAAATATTGAAATTACTTGTAATCATATGACCATCGGAACAATTGAACAATAAAATGCCCAAGATGGCGGCCGGGGTCAACAACCTGGCGATGGCGACCATGAACGAATACTGACTTAGGGAGCCGATTCCTGGAAGATGACCTATATGCTTGCTTATGTCTTAGTAACTCCCGTCCGTGGCTTTGCTCGCTTCCTAGAAAAATGCAACTTGGAGGGTATTCCTCTTATGTTTTAGGGATACACTAAGAAAGAAATTTTCGCAATTCAACTCCTAAAAGCGCTCGTGGCGTAGCTTGATTATTCGTTCTTGTTAGATCGTTGAAGCTAAGCAACGTTGTGCGCGGTCACAATCGGGATGGGTGACCGCAAGTGGCATTACGAGCTGAGCTCTTCCGTGCTTCGGAGGGCACGTTAAATTGTCGGTCCCGGTTTTTAAGTCGTTAAGCCATAACGGAGGCCTTTAGGCGGCCTAAAAACTCCGTCTAGAGTTGGCCACTAGCTCATACGAACATACATACATAACTCCTAGAAGTTTGTGTAAAGAACTCAACTCAATGTAGCAAAGCGTTTCACTCTTCACGTTCATCTTCCTGCCTTGAAATTATTATTCATTTTTATTAATTTTATAGTACGCTTTTTTAAGCAACTTAGAATCGGAATGAGTCACTACCAACTAGACCACCATTGCTCTGTTTATAATATTAGTATGGACAATTCTGGCAAAATATTATCTTATATTCATTGAAGTCTGTATTCCTTTGCTTTTGAAATCAGTTATAAATAACTAGCTGCCGGCCGTGGCTTCGCTCGCGTTGTACCCGTACAAAAAGTATCCGTATACGCTTTGCAGTAGCAGTCTGCCTAGAAAGCGGAGTTCTTTTTCTATTGTGATTAAACCATGATAGCTAGATATATGTTCTCGCGGACTTTTTTGTAGGTCTTAATGGGATCTACAAACCCGTAGTACATCATTTTGTTCTATTGTCAAAAGTTTTTGCAGCGCACGCAAAAATTGGTTTTCGATTTTACACCTTGTGTTACAAAATAGCAATTTTATTACGGATCCCTAATTTTGAAAAAAAAAACATAGCCTATAGCCTTCCTCGATAAATGGACTACCCAACACTGAAAGAATCATTCAAATCGGACCAGTAGTTCCAGAGATTAGCGCGTTTAAACAAACAAACAAACACTGCAGCTTTATAATATTAGTATAGATAGTATAGATTGGCCTTTCCTCACCACCGCTTTAGGCCGTGACCCCACTGAGATTATGAAGCCTTATTATGACCTACATTTAACTCTTCACCGTCACATTGGAGGGGATTTTTCTTACTGTATAGGTAGATTAAAATAAATAAATACTTCTGGACATTTCACACAGCGCCATCTAACCACAAACTAACTAACCCGATTTCTGCTAGACTGGGAGTACAGAATAAGCAATGCGTCCAGCTGCTTCTCTCCCCGAGCACGCAAAAGTCGACTAACACCCTAATACTCAAACGCGACTCAGATTTGAGCACGTCTCATGTCACGGTTTTTTGACAGTTTTTGATGAAAATCTGTCAAAAACTCGTCACTTGACACGTGCTCAACTCTGAGATGCGTTTGTGTATTCGGGGGTAAGAGATAGTATCCTCTACATAGATACAATAAGCAAGTATTCCCAAGGAGGGTTGACGTCAGGCAGGCGGCCGGTCATAAAACACCTTAGCCAAATTATTTAAATTACAATTTCGTGAACAAATCGACAGACAAGAGCTATCTGTTCCCGAAATTGTAATATAAATAATTGGATTACGGTTTTATTAGGTTTTTGACAACGTTTTAGGTTAGGAAAACATCGTGAGGAAACCCGCGGCTTAGTCAGCTCCGCACGTATTGACCGTGTCTTTCCTGTGGACAAGTCCGACTAAGCTGAGAGGATGGAATAGGTGCTGGGCAAGCCTACTCCATCTTAATTCGTCCCGGGCACTACAGCGTCCCGTTTGTGAAGGTAAAAGTTGCCTCCTGACGCTGTATAAATCATCTACTATAGATGGTAAAAGGCCTTAGTAGTTTTTAGGTGAGATTATTGTTTACCTTTATTCTACATCGAATTTGGCTATACTTCAATCACGCCGTAACGGCTACATTTTATCTCTAAACTAATCGCGATTTTCTAGTGCAGTTATGTTTATGTGACGCGTTTATTTGTAAAACGTCATAGGTCTCTATTTATAGACCAACAACAGAGTCCAAGAATAGTAGCCCTGTCATAGCACTGTGACAAACGACCAACACCATGTCACGGTATGACAGGAAACTAACCGACCTACCTCAACATGCCTATCGCGCTATTGGCACTTTCTTAGGCACTACACTACTAATTGTGTCTACTGTCTACTAAAGTAAAGTAATAAAAAAAAGTTCGTATGAGCTAGTGGCCAACTCTTGTGATTTTTTAGGAGTTTTTAGGCCGCATTACGGCCTCCGTCATGGCTTAACAACCTAAAAGCCGGGACCGACAATTTAACGTGCCCTCCGAAGCACGGAAGCGCTCAGCTCGTAATGCCACTTGCGGTCACCCATCCAAATTGTGACCGCGCACAAAGTTGCTTAACTTCAACGATCAACCAAGAACGTCTAAGCAAGCTACGCCACGAGCGCTTCAACATAAATAAAATGTCTTTTCTTTACTCCCAATTCAGCGGAGGTATAAATTTATACACATACCAAAGTAATCCATAGCTATCATCTTATGTGAATACTTCTCAAGATTGTTGGGGGCCATAACACTAAGTGGCATCGTAAATACCACTCCACCTGCCAACGGCACAACGGCATCTCAATATTTGGCCATTCGGAAATCCATCAGCGTGCTTACTGGATTTGTGTCTTGTCAAAATAAGTCCCACTTCATTTATTGCTACGACTACGCGGAGCTTTCTGCTGGACTGGGAGTAAAGAAAAATATAAAATGCGTCCAGCTGCTTCTCTCCCCGAGCATGTCGTAAAAGTCGACTAAGGGATAGTATCCTCTCCAACATGATGGACCATCTATAAGAGCGATGGGCTGATGGCCTGTCGCCATATCCATGTTGGGAGTTTGAATCAAGAGTGGCTCCAAGTTTTCTTACGATTGCTTGTGGCTCTGCCCACCCCGTTAAGGAAACTGGCGTGATAATATATTTGTGTATGTTCGCGGAGCGAAGATGCATTTATGATAAGAGAAAGCAAGGTAATTGCCCGTATTTTACTTACTCGGACCCATCGACGCAATAAGAAATAATTTTATTTTATTTTCATTTGAAATTTCGCAATTTTAATGCAATAATGTGAGTATGACGCATCAATTTGATACACCACAGCTTAGAGCAAAATAATTTAATTTTTATTCTTGACATGAATGAACCGCAGCGGTATTTTTGACTTACTTTCAAAACTATAATAAAACATTTTATAGAGCGAGCCGAACACTTCCGAAATAGACGACGTGCAGCAAAGGAATGCGCTTCCGTCGTTCCAAATTTAAAATTTTCACCAACTTTGCTTTATTTTTTATTTCGTTTGTATACGGCCAGCGCGCCCGCTTTGTTTTTTTTTTCTCGATATTTGACAAGTTCGGTCTCAGCCTCTCAGCGTTCGGTTTTCGGAATCGTAAACCAGTTTTAGTGTAATTTTCTGATACGCAGCATTACGAGGAAAGAAATATGATACTGATGATTTTGAGTTCACATTGTTTTGTCAATAATTTGTAATGTTTACTTCTTCGCTGGACTGGGAGTAAAGAAAAAACATAGAATGCGTCCAGCTGCTTCTGTCCCCGAGAGTGTGGTAAAAGTCGACTAAGGGATAGTATCCTCTCCAACCACCATAAATGGCGATGGTCTGATCACCTGTCACCATTGTTCATCATTTCCATCTTGATGATGAGTCGGGCAGAGCCACATAAAACGAAAGATAGTAGAGCCACAAGCATAAGAAAACTTGCAGCCACTGTTTCAAAGTCCCAAGATGGATATGGTGAGCCATAGTGCTCATCGCCCATATAGATGTTACCTACATGATGTTGGAAAGTATACTATCCCTAAGTCGACTTTTACGACATTCTCGTGGAGGGAACCAGCTGGACGCATTCCTTACTTACCAGTCCAGCAGAGAAGTAATGATATTCATAATATTTGTAAAATTATCAGTAGAATCTTCGGAACACGTAAGATCCGCGGACACCCACTGCTAAAGCGAAGGGCGGTGAGTCAGCGAGTCAATGACCTCACGTGGGCGCCTAGAACCGCTGGTTTTAGGCCTTATTGTGAACTTGATAGTATGATGTACTTTACTACATGGCCTAGACTACCCGGGCTACCCGGACTATAAAGTTGTACTTGAATGAAAAAGTAGTTAACCCCCGAATACTCAAACACATCTCAGAGTTGAACACGTCTCAAGTGAAGAGTTTTTGACAGATTTTCATCAAAAACTGTCAAAAAACCGTTACTTGAGACGTGCTCAACTCTGAATCGCGTTTGAGTATTCGGGGGTAAGTGTCCCAAACCATGGTGTATTCTAAGTTAATTTAAATCCGTTCAGGTGGTTATGCCATGACTGAGGCATGATCATTCAAACTTGTCACATCCTCATATACAAAAGTTTGTAACAATCTGTGAAAAAAAATTGCCATTTTCTTGTCTGTATGTTCTAAATGATCCTGGTGATGTCAAAGGATAAAATACTTTCTACTTTTGTGGTTCAATCACGGCCAATCAGCTAAACGCTTTTGAAAGAAACTTAGAATAGATACACACATACATACATAATTATCACGCCCGCACCCCAAATGGAATGGGATCCACAAGCAATCATAAGAAAACTTGCAGCCACTCCTGAATGAAATCCCAGGATGGATATGGTGAACCATGGTGACAGGTGATCAGCCCATCGCCCATATCCGGTCCATCATATTGGGGAGGATACTATCCCTTAGTCGATTTTTACGACATGCTCGGGGAGAGAAGCAGCTGGACGCATTCTATGTTTTTTCTTTACTTCCAGTCCAGCAGAAAGTAGCAGGTTCCAGCAGGAATAGATACATCTCCTGGAAAAGCATATATAGACGCACAATGCGCTTGGTTTTACCCAAAGAAGGAAGGTAATGTTTTTGTTGCTCGTGTCGTTATCGCTCTTCGCATTCCATTCTCAATAATCTTCCTAAATATCTTAGTATTATGTGAGTCAGCCAACAATCAAAGCTCAGTATTAGACGTGTAGTGTAGGCCTGAGTCATGGGCGGCGAGCCAAATGCCAGGTTGATTATGGCAATTAGCGCCCATAGACGTCCATTGTGAGGGTCACGGACCTGGTTTGGGAGGTTAAATCTAAGAAAGTTTCAAAATTTACTAGTGGAACGCCCGGCTTACTTTGTCAGAGTAAGTTCTTTCATACCGGGCGGGCGAGTGCTCGGCTGAGACGCAAGAGACGCGGGTTCGATCCCCGCTACGGGAGAAATGTTTGTATGTTCTGCAAATATTTCTTCCGGGTGTTGAAAGGTGTGTTTTTGGGTGTTGTAGTATTATGTATTATAAGTATGTATTTACAAAAAAACAGCATAAAAGTATTATATCAGTCATCTGGTTCTCATAGTACAAGCTTTGCTTAGTTTGGGGCTAGATGGCTATGTGTGAAATGTCCGCAAATATTTATTTATACTGCCGCATTTGACCGGTTTTTTATGGGACTTTCTCAGGATCTTTCTATACATATCAGTGACAGAATCACAAGAATAATCAAAATATGTTAACTCATTAGCATGGAAATGTTGAAAACACTAAAAAAGAAAATAAGATACAGCCGAATCAAGAAGACAGCAACAGATAATTTCAGCTATCAAAGTCTACTTAGATTTAAGAGTCAATTATGAATAACAGTTCTTTATTCAGCATGATGTCATGATTAAAGCTGTGGTTTCGTGGAATCCAGGTCGATGAGAGGTCGACGCACTGCCCCTCCCCCGAGGGGTTGTACGACCTCTAAGCTTTTGAACTTTTAGTGATAGACATACATAATGTCGATAGATCAGTTTCGCAGTTTATTACCGAGACGTTCTCAACCTCCCGACGACAATGAGAGGTTTTATAAGTTCGTAGTCTGCGTATCCGTCTGCGGCATCGTATCTCCCAAACGAATGGACCTATTTGAATGAGGTCTTTTTCTGTTTGAAAGCTGATGTGATCGAGATGGTTCTTAGCTAAAGTTTATAAAAATCTGTTCAGGCGTTTGAATATCATCATTACCAACTTTCACAGGTCCTATTGATCTGAAATGGGGGGGGGGGGGGCTATTAAAATTTTAATTTAATGTTATTCACTTAACGGCTGTACTTGGGTAAGAGAATTCCTTAATTCATTTTTCCTTTGAATTACTCTCCTCGGCGCCGGCGTCCCTTAATTCAACTGTCCATATAGTAAAATTTCACCTAAAAATACTTTTGTTTATATTCCAACCAGCTAAATCTGATTTTGACTGATGTTCTACTGGTTAAAATTAAAAGTAGCTTTGACTAAAACCGTCAGACAAAACTACTTTAGACTGTAACACACACAAATTCACGCCTTCTTCCCATAGGGGTCGGCACACTCTATATGCTTTGCTTACGGTCCTAGAAAGGGTCCTGACATGGACAAAGGTCCTGAATGAAGCGAAAGTCGCTTCATTCACTCTCATCACATTTTTCATGCATTCTAGTTTTAGGGTACACAAGTACTACCACAAGCCCCCTTATTTGTGCCATGGGGATTAACCATCACATCACAACATGAAAAGAGACTGGAAAGGTTTTAAACATAACCTGAATCCATGCATGTTTTAAAACAAACTTTATAAGACAAGCATAAGGCTCAAATTACAATATCCGACCAGACAACACGGTCGTACCACGTACCACGTTGGGCGCCACTTTTATCGTACACTTTGATAACTTTATCAACTCAAAATAGACTCAATTTTGTAGAATGTAAGGTCTGAATTGTATTACCTTTCTGTAAGGAAAATAAAATCAGGTTGCGAATACTGGAAGACATGTTTTTGTATTACTATCATATAACATCGTTTCTTAATTATTATACTACTAGCTGCCGCCCGCAGTTTCGCTCGCGTAGTACCCGGATAAAAAATAGCCTATATGTTTGTTAATCCAGCACATGTACTATTTATGTTCCAAGTTTTATTAAAATCCGTTCAACCGTTTAGGCGTGATTGAGGCACAAACATACAAACATCCTCACAAACTTTATCACATTTATAATATAGTAGGATGAATTTTAGGTTACTTGGAACACAAAGCCTCAAAACCGACACACACATAGATAAAAGGTAGCTTCACTTTTGATGTTCGCGGCGCGCCGTTTTTTCTTTTTATTTGGTCTGAGACTTCACTGCATAGTAACAGTACCACGTTGGGTGCCACAAGTCTACAGACTGTCGATCAATAGCGGTTGCACGCACCTCAACTTGATTTTAGCCGCGCCCTCTATAATTGAACTGTGGTGTGGCATGTTTAGTTAGAAATTGGAACTTGCTATTTGTTAATTAGCATTTATTGTTTTAAATCCTAATATTATAAATGCGATAGTAACTCTGTCTGTCTGTATGTCTGTTACCTTTTCACGCTTAAACTGCTGAACAGATTTTAATACACAGACATACTGCACTGCTGTCACTTCTCTGGTGGCGCGCGTTCAGGATGCAAAAAAGAGCCGTACGAGCGATAGTGCAAATCCGTCATGACGTGTCTGCGAGACCTTACTTTAAAGAGCTAGGTATTCTCACGTTGCCCGGTATAGTGATATATCAAGTGGCGGTATACGTGAGAACTAACCTAGACTCATACGTAAGGCACGCCGACCTGCACACGCACCGCACGCGAAGCAGACACAAACTCGCGTTGTTACCGCGGACACTTACTAAGTCATCGAAGCTTACGCATGTCATGGGTCCGGCGGTTTATAATAGACTCCCAGATCATGTAACAAGCATCCAAAACCCTAACACCTTTAGAAGGAAACTAAAGACCTGGCTTGTCGAGCGGACTTTTTACACGTATGATGAGTTCATTGGCAGTACACTATTGAAGCCGTTTAACTAACTATGTATGCTATGTATTTTGATTTTTGTTTTACCTATATCTTTTGACTTATAATCTTTATATTATCAATAAATGACTATTATGACTATTATGACTATTATGGCCTGGGAGTAAAGAAAAAGCATAGAATGCGTCCAGCTGCTTCACTCCCCGAGCATGTCGTAAAAGTCGACTAAGGGATAGTATCCTCCAATATGATGAGACACAATAAGCAAGTATTCCCAAGGAGGGTTGACGTCAGGCAGGCGGCCGGTCATAAAACACCTTAGCCAAAACTCTTACAGCATGATGAGTGGGATGAGAGCAAGAAGATGATGATGACATACATAGGCTACTTTTTACCCTGTAAAACGATCCCACAATGGAAAAGAAAAAGGATATAAAAGGATAACCAGGATAACGCATAAATACTTCTTAGACATTAATTAATTTTTGCAGGGGCTCTAGCTGGACCAATTTCATGATTTTTATTTGTTGGATTTATCTCCGCCCCGAGTAGCGAAATAACTACCTAATGAAACATTTGAAAATTAGCATTATGTATTGTTTCAAATTATGGAATCAAAATGAAAATATTCCAAACTAAATCTGGTGGCAAAGTGGTAGTGACCCCGCCTTCTGATTATTTAGTTCTGGGATTCCATCACATAACTAATGAACGACCCCTCAGATTTTTCATTTCGTTCAAGTGGCCACTTTTGCCTACCGAACAGAACGCAAACGGAAAGCAGAACACAACAAGTTAATTCCACTATCGGTGAACACGATAACTCCGTGTAAAGCATGATAACAAAAGCAAGCCCAGGCGGATCTAATCAAAGCAATTGACTTCGACAAAGACAATCAAGCACTCAATTAGAGGGTTGAACGCAGCAGGGTTGTATTCTATCAACAATTGACTTCGTAACATATGTACTTCTGATAAAACCACATTGCATATTAGCAAAACGTCCTATTTGCAACATGACCTAGCAGCAAATGGGCCTAATATCAAAACGACATGTACAGTCTTGTACATGAGAAAATGAACATTTACACGACCGGATTTGAACCCACGACCTTAGGATCGGAAGGCGGGTTCACTACCAACTAGACCAGCAGTGCTCTCTTAGATAGAACCTTAATAAAACGGCAAGGGGGTGGTATTACTGCGCATAAGGTTGACCCAGTTCCTTGACCCGGATATTCTACAGTCCGTGTTCTTATTTTTGCAAGCTTCTTTCTCGGACCTTTGTTTGCGTGGTAACTGAACTCGATAACCGATTTCGACAGAGTATTTGTTGTAGTATGGAAAACATGCGTGATATTATGTATGAACGCACTAGCTGCCGCCCGCGGCTTCGCTCGCGTGGTACCCGGATAAAAAAATTGCCTATATGTTAATCCAGCACATGTACTATGTATATTCCAAGTTTCATTCAAATCCGCTCAGCCGTTTAGGCGTGAAAGAGTAACAAACATCCATTATTACAAACTTTCGCGTTTATAATATTAGTAGGATTTATTTATTGATACGTGTAACATGGGTTTTTCAAGATTTTTCATTTATAGTATTTTCACTTTGAGGATCCAACAGTATGCAAAAATAATTGGAGAGACGACATGCAACATTGAAAAACTATCTACAATTTATCATTAAAAAATTCGTCTACGCTATAGTAACACTTTGAAATTAAAATAGGACTAAACTAAGGCCTTTTACCATCTATAGTTGATGATTTATACAGCATCAGGAGGCAACTTTTACCTTCACAGACGGGACGCTGTAGTGCCTGGGACGAATTAAGATGGAGTAGGCTTGCCCAGCACCTATTCCATCCTCTCAGCTTAGTCGGCCTTGTCCACAGGAAAGACATGGTCATTACGTGCGGAGCTGACTAAGCCGCGTTTTCCTTCGCCGTTTGAGAGTACTGGTATAGCGCACATAAATTTTTCACACAGAAAAATCCATTGGTACATGACCGGATTTGAGCCCACGACCTTAGGATCGGAAGGCGGGGTCACTACCAACTAGACAACCAGTGCTCTCAAAAATAGGAACATAGGTATACATCTACCTAGATATGCAGCCAAACATCCACACAAGTCCCTACCTACCTGTTATTAGTTTGAAATTCTTTACTAACGCTAAAAATATCCAACACTCCGTAAACGATGATTTCCATTGACGCGACACATAGCTAAGCTATGTACCTATAGATACTTATTTACCAGCCATGTCCATAAACCTACTTCCGATGTCCACGCAAAAACAGCTTTTAACGCCATGAGGTTGTGGACGAGAATCGATCGCGGTGAGTTACAATGGTACATTAGCAGGCATTGGTTGCGCATCCAATGTAAATACATCTATGTATAGATAGAATACACGACTCCATCGATATTGCATAAAGTTTACTAGTGTTGATGAGATAGTTTTTAGAACAGAAATCCGAAAGTTTGTGAGAATGTTATGGCGTTTTATATTATATAAAGCCTCGGCGGCCTCGGTGGCGTGGTGGGCGATTGCTCGGTAGAGACGCAAGAGGCGCGGGTTCGATTCCCGCTGCGGAAGAAATGTTTGCATGATCTGTAAATATTTCTTCCGGGTCTGGGTGTTGTGGTAGCATGGTACTCGTAGTTTCTGATACCCACGACACAGGGAATCCTAGTGTGGGGTCAGGACTATGTATGTGACTGTTGCGTGTTATTTATTATTATTATTAAGTATTATAAAGGAAAAAAATTGTTGGCTAAACAAACTGTATGTTACACGTTTGGGGAAGGACTTACTTCTTGTAATACAGTGTGAAAACTAACACAGGAAGAAGTATACCACCAAATTTGTAGGCATAGGTTTTTGTGAAATAAAATATTTGTATTGTATGTTGAACCAATTTGAATGGTTCTTTTTTATTTAATAAATAAAATAGTGCCAACCGACACGACAGATGTTGGTGACGATACGTATTTATTTAATCTGTATCAAGTTGATCTGCATTCGCAGAATGTACCTATAAGGAACTTAAGCCATATAATTTAGCTGTTAATTGTTCCGTAATAAATAAATGAATAAATGAATAAATGACTTGGGGCCGCGAATATCGTTAATCCAAAAATCGCTCGATGAAGATGAAGTCCTCGTGGCGCAGTTTGCTTAGACGTTCTAGATTAATCATTCAAGTTAAGCAACGTTGTGCGCGGTCACACTTTGGATGGGTGACCGCAAGTGGCGTTACGAGCTAAGCGCTTCCGTGCTTCGGAGGCACGTTAAATTGTCGGTCCCGGCTTTTAAGTCGTTAGGCCATGACGGCCTAAAAACTCCGTCACAAGAGCTGGCCACCAGCTCATACGAACTTACTCATCCCAAAATAACAATTTTTCGAATTCTATACCCGAAAGGTGCCAACGGGACTCTATTACTAAGCCTCCGCTGTCCGTCCGTCTGTCAGCGGGCTGTATCTCATGAACCGTAATAGGTAAAGTTGAAATTTTCACACAGTGTGCATTTCTATTGCCGCTATAACAACCAATAAAAATATAATAATAAAAAGTCACAATTAACCGTTTTTATTAGTTCAATAATGTTTAATGACGCGTCTATTTATTAAACGCCTTAGAATAGTAATAAAATTATCAAGTAAATAACAGTCAAAACTCACGTACACAGTTCTGAACCCACACCAGATTACCCTGTGTCGTGGGAATCTTAAACTACAAATACCGAATATTTGCAAAACATTTCTCCCTCGGCGGGAATCGAACGCGCGTCTCACCCGCCACGCCAGCGCCACCGATGCCGTCGAATGTAAGAGAGGTTAAGAGAAGCCGCGGAATCAGTTAGTACCTATTCGTTTGTATGTGTGCAAACACATTTTGCCTTAATAATTCACAAATGGGAGTGGAGTATGTTTACTTAGCACGCACACACACACACACACATAAATCATTACTATTACGTAAGCTGAGGCAAACAACATACATACATATTATCACGCCCGTATCCCTAACGGGGTGGGCAGAGCCACAAGTAATCTTATGAAAACTTGCAGCCACTTCTGATCCAAGACTCCCAAGACGGATATGGCGAACCATGGTGACAGGTGATCAGCCCATCGCACTTATAGATGGTCCATCATGTTGAAGACGATACTATCCCTTTGTAGATTTTTACGACATGCTCGGGGAGAGAAGCAGCTGGACACATTTTCTTTACTCCCAGTCCAAAGTGAGTGAGTGTACGTATGAGAGTGTGTATGTATATATAATACTAGCTGTTGCTTGCGACTTCGTACGCGTGTAGTACATTATTTTGTTCTATAATCAATAGTTTTCGCAGCGCACGCCAGAAACTATTTCGGGTTTCCTACCTTGGGTTACAAGATTGCAATTTTCTTACGGATCCCTAATTTTTTTGAAAATATATTATAGCCTATACTGGTCCCTGATAATGTAGCTTTCTATTGGTGAAAGAATTTTTGAAATCGGTCCAGTAGTTTCGGAGCCTATTCGTTACAAACAAACAAAAAAACAAATAAATCTTTCCTCTTTATAATATTAGTATGATATATGTATAGACATATGTATGCGAGTACATTTTATTGGAGTACAGCCAAAGGAATGCACATACACCCCGAAAACATTAGCCTCTTTCTTCGTAGTCGAGTAAAAGATCTATGCGCAAGAAGTCGCGGGTAAAACACAGCTAGCCCTCAATAATAATCTCAATCTTCTTTTGCAACATCAGAATTGCAATTCACGTTCGTACATTTAGCATTCAACGCGACTCAACTCCAAATAAACCTTGTAAAACTAGCTAATAATGAGTCACGAGCTTCAATCTGTATTGCGACATACAAATCGACTGTATTTTATGATTCAATTTGATTCGAAGTATTCGTTTCCAGATAATAAATTAAATCCTAAATATGACAACATACATATTATCACGCTCGTATCCCTAATGGATTGGGCAGAGCCACAAGCAAACATATTAAAACTTGCAGCCATTTCTGATTTAAAGTCCAAGATGGATATGGTGAACCATGGTGACAGGTGATCAGCCCATCGCCCATATAGATGGTCCATTATTTTGGAGAGGTTTATCCCTTGGTCGACTTTTACTACATGCTCGGGAAGAGAAGCAGCTGGACGCATTCTATGCTTTTTCTTTACTTCCAGTCCAGCAAAGAAGTAATTCAATTCTAAATATTATTCATACTAATATTATAAATGAGAAAAATTGAGTCAAAGTTTGTATTTGGAAGTTTTTTAACGGGCGGTGCGATTGGCTTGAAACACGGTTTGGATCCTAAAAATGAAAAATAAATGGACTCGTGTTTAAGGATTTTTCGAAACAAAACTTAAAAGGGTGTCAACGTTTGCATGTTCTGCAAATATTTCTCCCTGGTTTGAGTTTTGTGGTACTCGTAGTTTCTGATACCCACGGCACAGGGGATCCTAGTGTGGGGTCAGAACTATGTATGTGACTGTTGGGTGTTATTTATTTATACTCATTCCTCACCGTATCAATTCTTGTTACCCCACATACATCACAATACTCAATGACGAGACTAAAAGATAAATAGCAACACATTAGACATAGACAAGCGCCATTGGATGTGACGGTAACCTTACCTCACGTACTGTTATCTATTATTCTTTTATACAGCACTAGCATTCTGCACTGGCTTTACTCGGTACCTACCCAGAAGAAAGGCACTACTAGTAGTGTCACTAGTTATTTCGAACCAGGGTGGTGAAAGGCTCCTTTCTTGAGATGCTTTAAGAATATGAATACGCAAGAGCGAAAAAATGGAACACCCAAATTGGGACGGAAAATATCACTACTGCTTATTGTTTTCTATTGCAATTCATTTTTCGATTTTATATCAAATCCTAAGCGAATCACGTAATTTACGTAAAATGGTCCGATTTGCAGGTGAATTGGACGCAATTCGATTCATCAGCAGATTCATATTTGGCCGTAAAATGATCGGAATTTGAGTAAATCGTTAGCAATTCATTTACTTTTTTTAATTCAATTCAGCAGCAATCTGATAAAGTGGCCTTCTTAACCCCCCAAGAGCACTGGTGGAATGTTGTGGAAAGTCACCACGACTTCGGACTCTTAGGGGTTTGAATCTTGAGAGTAGTAGGATTTCCGTATGGATCCAAAATCTAGATCTAGGTCGTGAATATAAATGATGAATACTTTAACCATCATTTGAAACCATCTACATACAGTATGACGACCTTGGTGGCGTGGCGGGCGAGTGCTCGGCTAAGACGCAAGAGGCGCGCGTACGATTCCCGCTACGAGAGAAATGTTTATATGTTCGACATATATTTCTTCCGGGTCTGGATGTTATGTTGTAGTATTATAAGTATCTATTAAAAAAAACAGTATATAAGTATTCTATCAGCCATCTGGTTCCCATCGTACAAGCTTTGCTTAGTTTGGGACTAGATGGCGCTGTGTGAAATGTCCAGAAATATTTATTTATTTATTTACAGTAGCTAAGTACCACCTTCGCTTCCCAAAGTGTAATTGTCGCGAATGAGCCGAGTAGCTCGGTTGACTTCCGGCGCTCGTTCCGCAGGACGAGTCCAATTGAGCGCGCGCACCGGAAGCGGGCTGTCTCACCGCAGCTTACCTGACGTCTAATTAAACTTTACAAATTAATTTACTATTTAAATTAAATTTTGTTATGTCTAAAGCCTATAATCATCACAGTCCAAGACTTCGTCGTAAAGGTCGCGGGTGGATGGTTCATTGAGGCAAAAATATACATCATACATACATAAATCGCGCCTGTGATGTAGGGGTAGGCAGAGATCACAGACCTCACGGATTTGCTACGATCCTAACATACATAATTATTACGCTTCATTCACTCAAATCACGTTTCTTCTCATATCAACTTCATTCTTCAACAGTGATTGAAGTATAGCGGAATCGTAGCAAATCTGCCCTCCTAGTGAAGAACACAGTAACTATGTCAAACATGTTTTGATACGTGAGTAAGATAAGAACAGAATGTTGTATATTGTTAGGCGATTCCGATGTATCTAACTATTTTTTGTCAAAAATGCTAGTTACTGCGTTCTTCGCTAGGAGGGCAGAAATGGAGATCCGTGATCCCTGCCTACCCCTATGGGAAGCAGGCGTAACCTTATGTATGTACGATTCTGTAAAAGGTTTTATCAAAAAAAAACATGTCTGGCTAACAAAACTAAGCAATTCCAGCTATCCATTAATAAACCAACCCCTACAAGGAGTAAAAGCTAACCCTTAGAACTACGCAATGAAAACAAATTGAGTCCCGTCTCGAGGATGTCGTTAGGGGTTGAATAGGGGATGGTTTAATGTATACAACATTCATTATTTATAGACGTGCCGGCATTTTTATGAATAGGCAAAGGGAATGAGTATTTTGGTTTTAAATTCTTGTTATTTTGTAGACAAAACTGGGGGGGCACTGAACGCTAACAAAAAGACTACGTTTGCTGAACTTCATATTTAAAAACGAATAAGTTTATCGCTCAGCTAGTAATGCCACTTGCGGTCACCTATCCCAATTGTGACCGCGCACAAAGTTGCTTAACATCAATGATCAATCAAGAACGTCTAAGCAAGCCACGAAACGAGCCCTTCAGACATAATACACAGATGCGCACTAGAAATTTATAACACGCCTCTTTTTTGTCGGGGGCTAAAATTGAGATTTATATATAAAAGCTGGCCTTCAATAGGCCTGCCTACCGAGCAAATTTAATATCCCAATGATACGTCATTGATTCCCAAGGAGGGCTGAAGTCAGGCAGGCGGCCGGTCATAAAACACCTTAGCCAAAACTCTTACAGCATGAGCCAAGGATCATGTGCCGACCCCACATAGAGTGGGATAAGGGCAGGAAGACGATGACGTCATTGATAGAGTCTAAACGGCAGCCAAACTCTGCGAAACGACAGGGTTTCTCTGTAGACTTGAGAACCCTACAAACATTTTTATTCTCAACAAACAGAAGAAACTAACTTTTCCTTCATTGTTTACAGCGAATATTTACCCCGCTAGACGAAAAGCAATAAAAAAATCGATCGCGACATGGTGGCGCCCGGGTAATATGATTACTGACTGCCTCGACATTCCCCTGTGAAAATGGTCTAATGCAGAGGAAAGAAAGTCATGTTAAAAGACTAGTATCCCTACATATAATAATTATCACGCCCTGTATCCCTAATGAGAGCACTGGTGGTCTAGTTGGTAGTGACCCCGCCTTCCGAACGTGGTCGTGGGTTCAAACTCGGTCGTGTACTATTGAATTTTTCTGTGTGAAAAATTTATGTGCGCTGTACCAGTACTCTCAAACAGTGAAGGAAAACATCGTGAGGAAACCCGCTGCTTAGTCAGCTCCACACATATTGACCATATCTTTCCTGTGGACAAGGCCGACTAAGCTGAGAGGATGGAATAGGTGCTGGGCAAGCCTACTCCATCTTAATTCGTCCCGGGTACTACAGCGTCCCGTTTGTGAAGGTAAAAAAGTTGCCTCTTGACGCTGTATAAATCATCTACTATAGATGGTAAAAGGCCTTTTTTTCATTAATGCCACCATGAAGTTGTTTTTGTCCTACTCTACTATATCCCTAATCTACGGTATCCCTAATGGGGTGGGCAGAGCCACAAGAAAACTTGCAGCCACTTCCGATTTAAAGTCCTAAGATGGATATGGTGAACCATGGGGACAGGTGATCAGCCCATCGCCCATATAAGATGGTCCATCATTTAAGGGAAATGTTGAACGCGTGTAAGGGCAGGGAAATTATGAAAAAGTCTAACACAACATTTTTACTCGATTACGGAATGTAAAAAGGGGGTTACGTTTTTAACAACCTATGTATGAATTATTATTACGACGGTAAAAAGATTGCTATCTACAACATATCTAAGAACCTCATCTGAAATGAAACTAACATAATGCAAAAAACCACATTGAAATCGGTTCAATAGTTTTTCAGGAAAGTAGTAACAGACAACGCACAGAAATAAAAATACAACTACTTAAGCCAAACACATAGCTAATGCGGTTCTGGAAGACAATGCTTTTTTCGGACGGCCAAAATGGCTAGACTGATGACGTCATCACCCGAATTACGTTTTGACCTCAATGGTGCGTGACGGGCGAGTGCTCTGAGATGCGAGAGGTGTTACTTCTATTCCTATTGCATGAAAAATGTCTGCATGTTCTACAAATATTTTTTCCATTACTCTTATTTCCAGAACGGCCTCGGTGGCGTGGCGGGCGATTGCTCGGCAGAAACGCAAGAGGCGCGGGTTCGATTCCCGCTGCGGAATAAATGTTTGCATGATCTGTAAATATTTCTTCCGGGTCTGGGTGTTGTGGTACCATGGTACTCGTAATTTCTGATACCAACGACACGGAATCCTAGTATGGGGTCAGGACTATGTATGTGACTGTTGGGTGTTATTTATTATTATTTATTTATTTATTTCTGGGTGTTGTGTTGTGGTTCGTGCAATATCGGAAAACTCAAAAACCGCACCACTAATGAATGGAATCCGCTACCTGCGTCTGTGTTTCCAAAGCAATATAACCCGAAACTTTTCAAATCCCGAGTGAGAATTGCTTCTGGACGATCTTGTCACATCGTAGACCTCCTCTGAACTCATTGAGGTCAAGAGAGAGCACATTTATTTAAAAAAAACCGTCGAATCATGGTAAATATCCCGTTTCAAATGCCAATTCAGTAGCCTTTACACAGACACTCTATAACGCGTTCTCAGCGTACAGGATTGCGCGCCGGAAAGCCTGCACACACAGTCGTGCGTGATTATGTTCTTGAAGCTGCTTAAGCTGCGCGTTCATTCGCGCGCGATTACTCGTCAGTTTTTGTCAAAACGGAAAGAACGACCGTATGTATGTATGTTCGTATGAGCTAGTGGCCAACTCTAGTGAAGGAGTTTTTAGGCCGCCTAAAGGCCTCCGTCATGACTTAACGACTCAAAAACCGGGACCAACTGTTTAACGTGCCCTCCGAAGCACGGAAGCGCTCAGCTCGTAATGCCACTTGCGATCACCCATCCCAATTTGTGACCGCGCATATCGTTGCTTAACTTTAACGATCAATCAAGACCATGAATCGCGCGGGATATATCGTCCAGATCTGGCGCGTGTACAATTAGCACAGTTTTACTGAAGTTTTATGTCCGCCATCTTGTACTTAGTGAGCGTGTGAGCAATAATCTATACTAATATTATAAAGCTGCAGAGTTTGTTTGTTTGTTTGAACGCGCTAATCTCTGGAACTACTGGTCCGATTTGAATGATTCTTTCAGTGTTGGGTAGTCCATTTATCGAGGAAGGCTATAGGCTATGTTTTTTTTTCTTTCAAAATTAGGGATCCGTAATAAAATTGCTATTTTGTAACACAAGGTGTAAAATCGAAAACCTATTTTTGCGTGCGCTGCAAAAACTATTGACAATAGAACAAAATAATGTACTACGGGTTTGTAGATCCCATCAAGACCTACAAAAAAGTCCGCGAGAACATATATCTAGCTATCATGGTTTAATCACAATAACCGATTTTGTGTTCCAAATAATTATGAAATCGTCTGAAGAAAAAAAAACTACGTTAAATATGTATCGTAATATTAATCTTTATCGAAATTAAGCATTATGTTATCAAGAGTATTTATGTAGAATTAAAATACTTTTTGTTTCATCTCAATCGGATATTTCGTTTAAAAGTTATCACGTGTGTAAGATGTTAAGAGTTGGTACCTATTAATGAGTTATGGGCCATAGTCCATTTATTGAGGGAGGCTATAATATAGGCAATATTTTATCTCGGTATTTCCACAGAAACGAGAAAAACGCGGGTGAAACCGCGGAGCACAGCTAGTTTACGTATAAAGTAACTTTGGAACAGGCGATTGCGCGTACGACTGATGAGCGCACGCGTAATGGTACCCTTCCCCTTCCAACGTCTTTACACGGTAGCTCTTTCGCGCACTATTGTTATTTCACTCGCGATAGAGTGTCTGTGTAAAGGCCGCTTATGTTGCATGCAATGATCTTACAAAAAAAGCTATTTATAACTTACTTGTTAGTGTGTGATTAGGAGAAATGCTTGTATCCCTAGCTTCATGCACAACCCTGGAACAAGGAAATAATAATTCTTTACTTCAGAAAACATGAAATTAGTATAAAAATACACATTTCTAATCCATCATTCCAAACTTTCGCATTTATAATATTTAAGTAAGAAGAGTAACATAACATGACATAACAATATTATTTATTTAAATTTACAGTAGTCTTTGTTTACGCACTGCCTCTCTATATTGCTACACGATTCCCGTTGGCCAAAAATCAGGATCCAGCAGAACATCTTTATGCTTTGCCCAAATCTGGAATGCGTAAGACTTAAAATTTGTCCTACTGGACTCCAGCCGGTCCCCAGAACGACCTTCGGAAGGTTGGACCGCAACAACTAGACCACCAGTGGCCTCATTCCTCATCATAACTTCCTTCACCACGATAAACAGATCCATTCAGCCCTCAGACCCCCAATTGATCCAGGGCCGGAGTACTCATCTTGGCAACTAGAGCGGAAACATCACAAAACCACATTGTGTGCGTTGAGTTGACTCATTCAAAACGAGCGCTGGCAAATTGGATGTACATTTATACATACATACTATCACGCCCGTATCCCTAATACGATGGGCAAAGCCACAAGTTAACATAAGAAAACTTGCAGCCACTTCTGATTTAAAGTCCCAAAATGGATATGGTGAACCATGGTGACGGGTGTTTAGCCCATCGCCCATATAGATGGTCCATCATTTCAGAGGTCTATCCCTTAGTCAACTTTTACGACATGCTCGGGAAGAGAAGCAGCTGGAAGTATTCTATGCTTTTTCTTTACTCCCAGTCCAACAGAAAAGTACATTATACAAGATTTAAATTCTCAATTTGGCTTGTAGTAAACCGATTACGCATCAAAAGTATATTTTTAAACTGAGGCAGTCATCAACTGCTTCTACTTCTCTGCTGGACTGGGAGGAAATAAAAAACATAGAATGCGTCCAGCTGCTTCTCTCCCCGAGCATGTCGTAAAAGTCGACTAAGAGATAGTATCCTCTCCAACATGATGGACCATCTATATCAGCGATGGATCACCTGTCGCCATGGTTCACTATATCTATCTTGGGACTTTGAATCAGGGTTGACTGCAAGTTTTCTTATGATTACTTGTGGTTCTGCCCACCCCGTTAGGGATACGGGCGTGATAGTATGTATTTATGTCAAACGATGAAAGAAAAACCGTTAAGAAACCAGCAGCTTATTCAGCTCCGCACTTATTGGCCATGTCTTTTCTGTGGTCGATTAAGCTGAGAGGTAAAAATGCTGGGCAAGTCTACTCCATCTACAATCGTCCCGGGCGCTACAGCGTCCCATGCAGACATAAGTTGCCTCCTGACGCTGTATAATTCATCTAGTATAGATGGCAAAGACCTTAGTAATGTATTAGGCCAATCATGTGGTAGAGTGTAATGGTATATCGTCAGTTCAGACTCGCCCACCCGTCGACCTTGCTACTATTTCATTTATAGCAATAGTTAATGCCCGTGCTTTGAGCTCGTTCATGTCTGATTGTGCTATTTACTGATCGGTATCATTGAGTTGTATGTTTGTGGGTAACATTCGAACTTTCTTTAGAAGAATTAAATTCAACATAAATTTCGACAAATAATTTTTATTTACAAAGACAAACTATAATAACATTGAAAACTTTAATGTAATCGGTATAAAAATAAGAAATGAAAATGAGCTCAGTTTTCTAAGTTCGCTTACAGATAGAACAGAGCTCAGATTACCGACCGCAGGTAAGCTCCCCAAAGGGCTGGCGACGTTACCTCGTTGGATAGCTTCTACTTATCCTTTGTCCGAGGTAAGCGCCAGCCCTGTGTCGTGGGTATCAGAAACTACGAGTACCATGGTACTACAACACCCAGACTCGGAAGAAATATTTACAGATCATGCAAACATTTCTTCCGCAGCGGGAATCGAACCCGCGCCTCTTGCGTCTCTGCCAAGCAATCGCCCGCCACGCCACCGAGGCTGTCAATTGTAATAAAATTGTATCTCCAGATTGGCTGAAGTATAAAAATATAAACCACATAAGTTTAACATTGACTTAAAAAGTTCCAAAGCATGTGTCTAAAGCCAAAAGAAGCCTTTGCGAAGTTTAAATCCTTTCACCACACTGGTCGTAGCACTGCTGTAATACGTTCCTCAGAAATCTTTCTTCGCATTGCCGTCAAGCGTATAATAACAGACAAAAAACACATCTCTCAGAACTATCACCACCAATCAAAGCATCAATTGGTTCATTTGTATTGTTATCGTCGAGGTCATCCTAGGTCAACCATCTTCAGTTCAATATACCCTCTTTTGGGGTGATAAAGCTCTGTCAAAGGTCAAATGGTTCGTCGACTATTTCACAGACGATTGGTACTGAATGTTTCTTATCGGGTTTTAGAAAGAGATGCAAAACATATCTACCTTTCTATATCATCATTCCGACCGAGTGTTCGCCTATACTCCATTCCAGATCACCAACTGTGTATTCCAATTTTTGTTTATTTATCCAAATCCGTTCAGCCGTAACACCGTGATAATCACCCTAATTAGTAGAAGTACAGTAGGACAAAAACAATTTCATGGTGGTATTAATAAAATAAAGCCTTTTACCATCTTCAACCAAAGGTCTTGCCAGAAAACCAGCGTTGCATCAACTTCTCGTTGAGCAACACAATGCTGATGCAGGACCTTTTGGTTCATTGTCATAATATCGAAATAGTTAGGTAATGGTTTATTTTACGATATGTTAGTAATAGTTACTTTTAGCTTATTAGTTATTATAATTTGGTTGTTAGTAGTTGACATTGAAACAATAAATGTATTTTCTTTCTTTCTTTCTTTCATCTATAGTAGATGATTTATACAGCGTCAGGAGGCAACTTTTAACTTTACAAACGGGACGCTGTAGTGCCCGGGACGAATTTAGATGGTATTAGACTATGATGGACCATCTATATGTGCGATGGGCTGATCACCTGTCACCATGGTTCCCATCCATCTTGAGACTTTGAATCAGGAGTGTCTGCAAGTTTTCTTAAGAATTGTGGCTCTGCCCATCTCATTAGGTATACGGGCGTGATATTATGTATTAAACTGAGAGCACTGGTGATCTAGTTGGTAGGGACCCCACCTTCCGATCCTAAGGTCGTGGGTTCAAATCCGGTCGTGTACCAATGAATTTTTCTGTGCGAAAAATTTATGCGCTATACCAGTACTCTCAAACGGTGAATCAAAAACATCGTGAGGAAACCCGCGGCTTAGTCAGCTCCGCACGTATTGACCATGTCTTTCCTGTGGACAAGACCGACTAAGCTGAGAGGATGGAATAGGTGCTGGGCAAGCCTGCTCCATCTTAATTCGTCCCGAGCACTACAGCGTCCCGTCTGTGAAGGTAAAGTTGCCTCCTGACGTTGTATAAATCATCTACTATACATAGATGGTAAAAGGCCTTAGTTTTATTAAAATAGAACGAAAATATCTCTAGTTAGTATTCCCGTGCTCATCCAGACACCCTAAACCGATGTACATGAGGATGTCACCGATAGAAAACAATGGGGTTCAACGACCAGCCATCGAATCGTTCGAAAGTAGCACCCATTGTTCAAGCGGGCATTTTTGAATGCCCACCCCGAGTAATTCTGCATCGATCCAGTCTAGAGCTAGACTCATTTATCTTTGTCTTTCAAGGGTACCATACCCGAAGGGTGCCAACGGGAGCCTATTACATAATCATAATCATTTATTTCGTAAGGGTATACGTCACAAGTTAATAGATATAAATATAAAAGTCACAAAAATAATAATAGGTACAAATGTCAAATTAAGATAGTCATATTAATACAATTGTATTCTACAACATTACCAAATAAAAATCTTACTTATATTATGAAATTGAAAAGCTTTAGTTTACTTGAAATTACTGGCGTAAAGTGCAAAACGCAACGATAACGCGTGCTAACTTTACCTGTGCTGCCATCTAGTAATAAATATATTGACTAGATAGTAATCTATTGCGTTTTGTCAATAAACTCATCGAAACTGTAGAAGCTGTTGCTTATGTGCAAGTGTTTACACCGCTGTCCGATCGTCCGTCTAATGAACAGTTTGAGTTGAAACTTTCACAGAGTCTGTATTTCTATTGCCACTACGACAACAAATAAGAAATATAAAATAAAAGGGAACCCCATACAAGAAACATTTTTAATGTAGGATAGTACGGAACCACTCGTGTGCGAATTCGACTCGCACTTGACCGGTTTTATTTGAGAACTAGAGCACTGGTGGTCTAGTTGGTAGTGACCCCGCCTTCCGATCCTAAGACCGTGGGTTAAAATCCGGCCGTGTACCAATAGATTTTTCTGTGCGATAACTGTGAAGGAGGAAACGCGCGGCTTAGTCAGCTCCGCACGTATTAACCATGTCTTTCCTGTGGACAAGGCCGACTAAGCTGTGAGGATGGAATAGGTGCTGGGCAAGCCTACTCCATCTTAATTCGTCCCGGGCACTACAGCGTCCCGTTTGTGAAGGTAAAAGTTGCCTCGTGACGCTGTATAAATCACCTACTATAGATGGTAAAAGGCCTTAGCCTAATCAAGAGCTTAGATAATCCGAGTATATACACAGCTGTCTTCAGTCCTGATATAGATATTACGTTCTGGACAGCAACCTTGCCTCCACTTGTCCAGTCATGATGTCATGGAAGGCCGCGGCAATTTGCGATAGGAACTGTTTAAATGGCTTCGTGATTACATCATTCTGAAGTCTTGTCTGAGTCTCAATCATATTGCACCGAAATTTCGCTGTTGAAGTATTTGTCCACGAAGTGTGTACGCATTCTTTCGACTGAAGCTGTAGGCCACAGCTGGACAGATTTTGACAAATCTGACTGACATTAAATAAATAAATAGATAAAAAATAAATATTTGAGGACATATCACACAGCACCACACAATACAAGCTTTGCTTAGTTTGGGGCTAGATGGCGCTGTGTAAAATGTCTACAACAGAAATATTTATTTATTTAAATAATTATAGCGCCATTAAAGAGCAAAAACAAACCAAACCACAAAATAGTTCAATACTTTCAGCTATCACTTTTTGTGTTTATCTAGAATTGATATCTTATCGCTATCACTTGAGGACTTGGGAGTCGCGGCGATAGTAAACGAATGTGGCTACAATTCTTACACAGTCATATATTCTTGAAACTACTCGTAATGAAACAGTGTGGCAATTCCACGAAAAGCGCCTTCGAAGGGTACTTTAAATCCTATCACCACACTGGCTAAAACAACTAGTGACATTACTAATAGTTAGTGACAGAGATATGGTCAAAAATAATCCTAGTAATATTAAAAATGCGAAAGTTTGTGAGGATGTAAGGATGTGACAATGTATGTTTGTGCCTCAATCACGCCATAACGACGGAACGGATTTGAATGAAACTTGGAACATGCATAGTATGTGTGCTGGAATAACATATAGGCTATTTTTAGTCCAGGTACCACGCGAGCGAAGCCGCGGGCGGCAGCTCATAAATATAAAATAAGAAATATTTGTGAACATTTCACACAGCGCCATCTAGCCTCAAACTAAGCAAAGCTTGTACTATGGGCACCAGATGGCTGATACATGACTAATATACCTTTTTTGACCCGGAGAAAATATTCGCAGAACATACAAACATTTCTCCCAGGAATCGAACCCTCGCCTCTTGCGTCTCAGCCGAGCACTCGCCCGCCACGCCACCGAGGTCATCACCACCAAAGATGGTGAAACAAGGCGACAGAAGGCTTATTGCAGTCCCTGGAAGTAGACGCCAGGGCGATGGTCAATATAGCAAAGGCCCTCACCTACAGTTCTTAAAGAGCGAGCTGTAGATGAACCGGCTTGATTGGTAAAACAAACGTTGAATGCATAGGTTCCACCCAAATGTCACGACAAGCCAGAGACCCAGGGAGATGGCGCAAAAAACATTTGGTCGTTACTCAAAATGACGGGTCATTATTATCTGTAGGAGATAAGTGCTGACAAGTGGGAGGACGGTTCGAATACTAAATGGTTCCGTATACGAGAACTAGGACGACATACTAGTGACGTCAAGTTGATGTCACTTGTAGATGGGAAGACAGACTATGACAAAATAAAGAAAGTTCGTATGAGTTTGTGGCTAACTCTTGTGACGGAGTTTTTAGGCCGCCTAAATGCCTCCGTCGTGGCTTAACGAATTAAAAGCCGGGACCGATATTTAACGTGCCCTCCTAAGCACGGAAGCGCTCAGCTCATAATGCCACTTGCGGTCACCCATCCTAATCATGACTCCGCACAACGTTGCTTAACTTCAACGATCAATCAAGAACGTTTCCTAATGAGGAAACAAACTCACCGCCTCAAAGATATACGTTTTAAAATAGAATATCGACTTCAAGGAATCTAAATCTATCTGACTAATGAATATATAAAACTCTTACGTCACTTATTGTCTGACATTCAACGCACAGCCGAAACCATAAGTCACAGAAGCATGAGGGTGTAAGGTGTTAGCATTTTATGGTGTAAGGGGCCAAGAAAGGAATTCTCGAAATTAGACTTTGATACTTCAGCCAATCTGACGATACAATTTATGTAAACAAACCGCCCATACTTAACCTAAAACTTACTCTTTCATTACATGCTTTTGGAACTTTTAAATAGCACTAATAGTTAAATTAAGGTGTGAAAACCTGTGTTGCGAGGTCTTTTTGCTTAAAACTAGAGTGATTTCATCGTAATAACGAAAAATACACGATAGTTTGTTTACATTAAAATTGTATCTCCATTTTGGCCGATGTATTGATTTTTTTATTTTTTAATTATTTGTTTATTTGGAGCAAATACATTATGCGCATGATGCAAATACAACACTGGAAAATGCTATAGTAAAGATTACACAACGAGAAGATTCTAATTCTAATTCTACTTCTAATTCAATGAGAAGATAAAGTTTGTATGAAAATAAAGCTCAAAGCGGACAAAGTTGTGAGACGTTTCATTAGTTCGAACATACTTAGAACCACAAGACGGAAAATATATCCTGTACTCTGTGCTTAAGACATAGTTACTCAAGTTTTAACCCCTTTTTGGGCAGAACCCTAAAAACAAGCACTCAACGCACCCATCTCCCTCTAACACTTCTCCCGTCTCTTTCTAAAGGATTTCGGCAGACCGGTTAGTCGGGTTTACTTTGTAATACATCTTTGAACCAGCATATCATGTGCAGAGGAAAATAGAACATATTCCAAATGCTTTAGCTTCATTATGTTAAAATTGCAATCTGGAGTCATTTAAAACAAAAAAACTTATGTTTATACCTACATGAGTTAAAGCTGTTTAGGTGCTGTGGTTACAGAATCAGAATCAGAATCATTTATTTGCAACAAACTAAAACTAAACTAACTTATGTAATATAATTATGGAACAGTTGCAAATTGGTCCCAACTCAGCATGTGCAGGTTGAAACAACCCACGCTGGTCTTCCGTTGGGACCTTTGAGAACCGGATAAGTAACAAATATTACAGAGGACGTGATCACATAAAAATATAGAAATAATAAAAGAAAAAAGAAACAAATCGTAAATAAACCCTAAAGAAAAAGCAGATTCTATTTTTTACACTTAATTTTAAAATTAATTAATATATATGTCATGTCTAAGTTTGTTTAAATGGGTTAAATCCCGTTGGTAAAATGAGTTTGTCACAATCGCCTTCAAAAGAAAAGAAAATAAACTGAACAGAGCAAGTAACTGTCACTGACAGTTGCTGATGTTAATCAAAATATTCTACCGGCCAGTGGTTGTCTTTGGTTGGAATCGAATGATAAAAGAAATTATTATTATCTGTGGTATAAGAAAAATATGGCGGCAGAAAGATTTTGGGAACATCCCGCGTCGTAGTGTTCAAAAAGTTTGCAAATCCAAATAAATGAAGAAATCAGTTAAAAATTACGTTTTGAGTTTACATCAGAAGTGGGATCAAGAACTTATCACCGCCCACAAGTGTTGCATTTAGTTGAAATGCGTGTATTTGGCAAATACTTGGTGATTGATATTGTAAAAGAAGAATGGTCCTCTTGTATCCTTTTTTTATCTACGTATCTGGTTTGTAAGCAAGCAGAACTCATCTCATACATGAAGAGATTGTAAAGAGATGTTCAGAAGGACGAGAGTGCGGATGTTACCTAAAATTTCGATGGGACGTGACGAGATATTGCGCTGCACTGAACGTATTAGACTTTGACGCCGGCTTGGGTGATGTATTGAGTTTCCATTATGTTTGCATTGTTGCATTATGTAATTAGCTGAAGCTAAATCCATCCCGTTAAGTGATGGCTTTCAGCCATATCAAGTAGGTACTGGACCAGAGCTTAGTAGGATGAGCTTTATCAGTACCTAGGTAGGTATGTTCTTGCAGACAGTGTGCCTACCTACAAGGTGTTGAAAAGGATTTTGTATTCCATAAAATTAACCATGGTCTTTGAATGAATAAGTTTGCCATTTTAGCTGGTCATCTTTGTGTAAAGCACTTATCGAGTAGGTGTACTTATCAACTCTAGGAAATATCATTGCTTACCTGCTTTGAGGGGCTGGATGCATGTTTGTAATGAGCGGTTTACTCTGTGAATTTTTGTTTTTCAGATAAAGGATAACAATGTTTGTAGAGGTCAAATGCTGAACTCCAATATTTGAATGAATTTTTTGGAACCTGAGAACTTTTTGAAGCATCAAAAAAGAACCTCGGTTGGTCTATTTCATTTTGTTGCTAGCCTTTAATTTTGTTTAACTGTGTGCATAATTCAAGTTTCTGAGTTCAATGTATGGGACGGTACAAAAACAATAATTTTCCTTTTGTAAGAAAGTTAGAGATACTCATGTATTTGGTTTGTTATCATAACCACATGATAATATGAGGAATGATAGATCATACCTTGATGAAATCCATGAGATTAAATAGCAAACATTAAAATGATTTCATTTTCAAGTTGCCGTTGAAATGTTGGTTCTGTTTGAAATTAAGCACTCATAAAGCTAACAAATTTTTGTTTGATGCAGTTTTATATGCTAAGATTTATTCCAGTTAACAAGATAGATTCTAAATGTAATATTTGGACTTGCCTCTGACTACACTTCTGGACAACAATAATGAGAGCCTGAAGGTTTTAAATGAGGTCAACTGCGCTTGGGGTACCTATAATAATTGTAAACCTGTTTATGCTCAGTGTTTTCTTGTCATATCACTGGTTCTTCTGGGTACATTGGGTTTAGTCAAAAACTGGGTTGTGGTTTAAAATAAAGATACCTAACACTAAAGGTGTATGATGTATGATGATGTGGTACTGTTTTCTTTTTATTTTGTTTTTAGGGGGCTGAATCTTATTAAATCACAAACATGATTGCTAAACTAGTAAAATTACTAGTGGGAACTTGGTCAAGTAGCTGATCAAGCGGTAATATGAGTTCATGCGGTAAGGTGCTTTATTGAAGTTTTGACCTGGGAGATTTGGTGAGTGACTTGTTGTTGATTTTAAATGATTGAAAATGAAAGGTCTCTTCATTTGTTTGGCGGGATCCAATAGCGATTCAATTGCGTCTGAGAAAACTTGATTTGTCATTAAGTTTTGTGTTCTGTACAGTATCAACGCACAACTGTGTATGATGTTTGAGTGGAATCGGATAACTAAGCAATATTTGTCAGACATTACAATATTGATACGATACGTTAAGAGAATGTCAACGGTTTTTAGGTATGTTTGGGTATAATGCAGACTCATGTCTAATATGCGGTTCGGTTTAAACAGTAAAAATAATAATTAATGATCTTTTGTGAGAGAGTATTATTGCCTGTTTGTTGAAATTGATAGTGTGAGTATCCATATTCAAATAACCAAAGTTTAAGATTTTCTTATGAAGTTGAGAGTAACTCTTAGGTTTCCATTTCTTACTGATAGAATATCTTAATGGGTTGATTTGAAATTTACCTATTGCACTTGGCATACGGGTGTTTGAAATAACTTAATGTTCATGCTGTATATAACGTTTAATAAATGTAACGAGATGCAACACCTTAAAGGCGTATAATTAACGTGCATTTTGAGTAGTATGTTGAAGCGTTATTTATTGGGGACCAACGTCTATAATCGGGAGATACCAGAAGGAAGTACCAACGTTATTTGTTTTGATTTTTCGGAGTCTAAGTGATAGACTGTAATGAGTAAGTCGTCAATCGACATTTATTTTTGAACCTTAGCAGTTATTCACAGTAACCCTAATCGAGTCCTTGATTTTAGTAAAGTCGTTAATTTAAATTATTTTTAATTCATTACATTCTAAAATAACGCGTTCCGTGATCATTAAAATCTATCTGGGAGAGCGGGGTACTATGGTGAATATTGGCAAGTTTCATGCAGAGTCAGTCTCGGGAGCCGTGCTGGGAAGCCAGATGACAATGTCGTGCGTGATCTGACCTGTGGTTGGATACGCTGCGGTTGCTGCGAGATTGGACTGACCACGTGACTTGCTGTTGCGGTGGTGTGAGGAGAAAGTCTGAACGGATGTTGGACTGACCACGCGTGGATTCGCGGTGGTGTTAGAGTGTGTGTCTGGCCTGTGGCTGGAGCATGCTGGGTTTCTGGGGTTGATGGATATACTTACTCAATTAGAAATGTTTCGATGGCTTTGTTGAAAGCTCTGGCCGTAATAACGTTTGGTTTGGTACTGTCCTTAATGGTAGTTTGGGTGTTTGAAGTATTAAAAGGTTTGTATTGCGCGTGCCTTAATAACTAAAGAATTAATTGATCCTGTTTGATATTGAGTGATGTTAAATTATGATGAATTTGGGTTATTTGAAGTTGGTAAATACTCAGATAAAACAGAAGGCAATTAATTAATTAATTAAGAAAAAAATCTTCATGTAAATTCTAAAAATAAGATTTATTCTTGATGGAGAGTGCAGAGTCGCCCGGTGTAACTCTAGTTGAAAACTGAAACCCTAACTTTCAAGACTTTCCTTGAATTCTTTAATTTGTTCTGAAAACTGTTTTTGTGGAAAAGTATTTTCTGTTTAAAAAAATCGTATCGTACCTGAAATGAATCGTGTAATGTAAATGTTTTGCGTTTGACGTTGTGAACGCCATCTATCGTAACCGTAATGAAAAGTAAAAATTGCTACTCCATGATTAGATACTGCTGAGTAAATTAAAATGTTTTGCTAGCTAGTGTGAACTAAAGCTTTGATCGCGATGAACTAAAATTGTGACTATTTGCGTTTGAAAGTATTAATTTTGTGACTGTATAACAATGTTTAGGTCAGAATTGGCCGAGCGGTGAATTGAGCCTTAGATTAAAGCGAATGTGATCCCGTAATGTAAGCTACACGAGGACGTGTGCTTGTAGGATGGCCGTGTCATGTCTAAGTTTGTTTAAATGGGTTAAATCCCGTTGGTAAAATGAGTTTGTCACAATCGCCTTCAAAAGAAAAGAAAATAAACTGAACAGAGCAAGTAACTGTCACTGACAGTTGCTGATGTTAATCAAAATATTCTACCGGCCAGTGGTTGTCTTTGGTTGGAATCGAATGATAAAAGAAATTATTATTATCTGTGGTATAAGAAAAATATGGCGGCAGAAAGATTTTGGGAACATCCCGCGTCGTAGTGTTCAAAAAGTTTGCAAATCCAAATAAATGAAGAAATCAGTTAAAAATTACGTTTTGAGTTTACATATATATATACATATAAGAACTTTGTTAGTTATAATAATATAAATATGTAAGTACCTAGGTAAGTATAAAATAAATACATTTTGTTAGATTGCACTAGTATCAAGTCTGAGATGTCCCTGCTCTTTTTGCCAATTCAACAAATAGTCATTTAGTTTTATTTTAAAATTTTGAGTACTTTGTAGGTTCCTTAGTGGCGGTGGAATATTGTTCCAACATTTACAATTTTATTTACAATGCAAACATCACAGATCTCGAAATCTCAACCTAGAGTTAAAGAGCTGGTGATCTAGTAGTTGAGAGAACCCGCCTTAAGATAAGGTCATGGATTCGAATCCGGTCGTGATACAATAGATTTTCCTTGTCGAAAAATGTGCACCATGCCAGTACTCTCAAACGGTCAAGGATCGGTAAAGTTAGTTCGAATGAGCTAGTGGCCAACTCTTGTGATGCAGTTTTGAGGCCGCCTAAAGGCCTCCGTCGAGGCTTAACGACTTAAAAGCCGGGACCGACAATTTAACATGCCCTCCGAAGAACGGAAGCGCTCAGTAATGCCACTTGCGATCACCCATCCAAATTGTGACCGCGCACAACGTTGCTTAACTTCAACGATCAATCAAGAACGTCCAAGCAAGCTACGCCACGAGCGCTTCGAAGGATCGGTGGAGGATAGTTTTAAAGGCCGGCAGCGCACTTCCAGCTCCTCCGATTCTAATTCTAATTAATGTTAGGGGAACAAAGATCTGCACTGACGTCCCGCGGTGGGGTGTACGTCCCGCGGTGGGGTGTACTCCCCGCGGTGGGGTGTACGTCCCACGGTGGGGTGTACGTCCCGCGGTGGGGTGTACGTCCCGCGGTGGGGTGTACGTCCCGCGGTGGTGTGTCCTCCTGAGCTCCTCCGATGTTGTAGGTTCCCGTGGGCGGCGGTAATCACTTACCATAAGGCAAGCCGCCTGCTCGTTTGCCCCCTCCTCGATAAAAACTAAAAACATCGTGAATCCGGCATGTCGTACAACTTAAAAGATCGAAAAAATGTATCTAGTGCACGAAAAGAGTCTCTTTGAAGCGCACTTTCAATGCTTTCACGCTGGTTCGAAAGAACTAGTGGCACGATGATAATAGCGTTCTAAGCTTACTTTTATTTACATAAACGCTTTCTTCGAAACCTCTTATGTACGAAATCTCTCAAGTTTCTATTTGGTTAAGGAATTTGATCTTAACACTGGTGTTTGGGGCTTGGGGCTAGATGGCGCTGAGTGAATTGTCCACTAATATTTATTATCTACATCCTCAGAAACATTCGACCTAATAATAACAGTACAATTGTATATGTTCGTCACAAACAAACACACATTCCTTACTAAAACCAACGCACATGTTATAGTACTAATAGTAATTTTCCGGTATAAAAATAGATGTAATGGTATTACGAATGGACGAACTCCTAACCTACTGAAGCAATGAGTTCATATCACTATCATTAGTTAATGGCTTCGCTTACAGGCACCTAATCTACTCTCTTGTTGAATGAAGTGACATGTTACTGACAAAACGTCACGCTTGAGTGAAAAACATAATAAACAGACCTACATAAATTTTGTTCTCGTCTGTTTCTTATATCATTTTGAGCACTGATGGTCTAGTTGGTAGTAACCCCGCCTTCCGATCCTAATATCGTGAGTTCAAACCTAGTCGCGTACAAATAGATTTTTCTGTGCGAAAAATTTATGTGCGCTACACCAGTACTCAAACGGTGAAACGGTGGTCAGCTCCGCACGTATTGACCATGTCTTTTCCGTGGGCAAGGCCGACTAAGCTGAGAGGATGGAATAGGTGCTGGGCAAGCCTAATCCATCTTAATTCGTCCCGGGCTAACTGCGTCCCGTTTGTGAAGGTAAAAGTTACCTCCTGAAGCTGTATAAATCATCTACTATAGATGGTAAAAGGCCTTAGTTAAGTATTTTCTCTCATATAGGTAGGCAGAGATCACGGATCTCCATTTGCCACGAGCATGCAAGCGTTGATAGTGAATGAAGTGAAAGAAGTATGTCAGGATCGTAGCAAATGGAGATCCGCGAGTGAAAAACACGATCTGAAAACCAAAACTTGTGGATTATCTCCTTCTAAAGTTCGATGTAAAATATTAACCGCCAACTTACGTAGTTAGATAGACCTCTTACATGAGGTTGCCAGCGAATTGCCGCTTAAGAAGCTGGTTTCCTCACAAAGGGGTGTATTATAAATGCGAAAGTAACTTTGTCTGTCTGTTACCTTTTCACGCCTTAACTGCAAAACAGATTTTGATGAAATTTGGCAAGGAAATTGCATGCCGGAGAAGGACGTAGCCTGCTTTTTTTTCATAAATATCCATAGAGAGGGTGATACAAGGCAGGGATGCCCAACAAGTCGATCGCCGGACTCATGGTGGTCGATCGCGAAAGCAGGCCGGGCGCAGTCCGCATTTTAGGTACCTACGATGCGAACATCGGTGGCCCTAGTCGACTGGTCGTTACCTACCTATACCTATACCTTCATACACTCATTCCGCGCCATACGAGACAGAGTTACGCGATAGAAAGAGAGGAATAGCGTCTCGTTCTTTTCACAATAAATAATAATATCATTCAATGCACAAATTAAAAGTCACTCACAAACAGTCCCATTAGATGACAATAAAAATATTTAATAATCTACGAGAGGACATAAAGAATCTATCAGGAAACTTATTTAATATTACAATTGAAAAAATAAGCTTCTAAATAAATGTTATTATTCTTTGAATCAATATTTCAATTATAGGGACATAAATAACTTCGTATATTTTCATTAAAATTGTATTAGGTAGGTACTATCTTGAAATTAGTATCTGTAATTTTGACATCCATTAAAAATTTGTTTTAAAAATTGAATATAAATGGACATTCCTTAATTTTAAGACATAAATTTTAACATATCCTTGCAAATAAACACATGTCATTTCATTTCGTTCTATGTTTTTTTTTTATACAACTAGAACCACAATAAAATTAAGTCGATCCTATAAGGCATTTTTTTTAGAGTAGATCGCAGCTATAATCAATTTGAGCCCCTGTTATAAGGGATGAAAGTTTATATGGGGAACCGCGATAACAAAAGTTAAGCATCCCCGGGGTGCGGTCAGTACTTGGATGGGTGACCGCACTTTTTGCACTCCATAGTTTTTTTTTAAAGTTCAAATTCTGATAAATAATATTCAATGCGAACGAAGTTGTGGCCAACAGCCAGTAGTGCATAAAGCGATCAGGTAGGAGATAGCATTCATAAAGAAATTAATGGATTAGGTAGTAACTTCACCGTTACTTTGCGATGGAGTGATACTCAATTCGACCGGTTTTGGAAGGTCTGTGTTAGTATTGGAGAGGTCGTATAGCGTAGTATAGCACAGCCTCAAATAAAGGTAATTCATTATCATCATCTGCAACCCGACTTCACCCACAGCTGGGTATTATAGGCCTCCCTTTGTGTGCGTCACTCTCCACCGTCTATTGTAAGTCTCATCCAAGTCCGACCAGCGACGAATACTATATCATCAGCCCATCACGCTGGTAATTAAAGTAAATTAAATTAATTCAGTTACCCCCGAATACTCAAGCGCAACTCAGAGTTGAGCACGTCTCAAGTCACGATTTTTGACAGTTTTTGATGAAAATCTGTCAAAAACTCGTCACTTGAGACGTCTCAACTCTTGAGTCGCGTTTGAGTATTCGGGGGTTAGACTTTATTAGATAGTTGAGTTTATTCAGTAAGTAGTAAGTTCGTATAAGTCATTGGCCAACTCTAGTAACGGAGTTTATAGGCCGCTTAAAAGGCCTTCGTCATGGCTCAACGCAAAAGCCGGGACCGACAATTTAACGTGCCCTCCGAAGCACGGAAGCGCTCAGCTCGTAATGCCACTTGCGGTCACCCATGCAAATTGTGACCGCGCACAACGTTGCTTAACTTTTCTTATTTGTTTGCTCAGACCGAATAAAAAGAAAAGACGCCGCGCCGCGAACAACAAAAGTCCAAGGGGCTAAATCTATACCTACATAAAAAAAATTCATTATATTTTTTACTATAAGTATATAACACTGACTTGCTTCAGAGATATCAAAAAAATATGATTACCGCGTTTTTCTCGAAACCGCCATTTTGCAAGTACTGCATTTGCTATTACGTGGGCAGGGCTATGGCATCGTTTGAATCTCCCACTGGCGCACAGCCCCGAAACTTGTGGATCCAGTAGAGTGCAAACTTTGGCGCTCGCGCATAAGTTTCAATCCGACTAAGGCCGTGTCCCCATTAAGCCGAAACCGCGGCGCCAATTTTCTAACAAAACATGTTATCCAAAACTAGGGCCTTTTACCATCTATAGTCGGCCTCGGTGGCGTGGCGGGCGATTGCTCAACAGGGACGCAAGAGGCGCAGGTCCGATTCCCGCTGCGGAAGAATTGTTTGCATTATCTGTAAATATTTCTTCCGGGTCTGGGTGTTGTGGTACCATGGTACTCGTAGTTTCTGATACTCACGACACAGGGAATCCTAGTGTGGGGTCAGGACTATGTATGTGACTGCTGGGTGTTATTTATTTATTTATAGTAGATGATTTATACAGCGTCAGGAGGCATCTTATACCTTCACAAACGGGACGCTGTAGTGCCTGGGACGAATTAAGATGCAGTAGGCTTGCCCAGCACCTATTCCAACACCTAACAAACATCCATACATCCAAACTTTCGCGTTTATTATATTAGCAGGATACTAACCGTTTACCTTCCCTCCCAAGAGTTTGCAAGCGCTTCGCGGCTGATACGCTACAGTTCGCTGCTAACTCGACATTGAGTTGGCGACCGATACGCCGCTCACTGTTCGCCTAGTGGGGACACGGCCTTACATAAAGCTGATCCAACATTACTGTGGACATTTCCTACTTATATATTTTTAGTATCCAACTTTCGTGTCACCGGCCTCTTTACCAGACTGTAGGATAATTGCGACAGAGAATTAGAATTAGAATGTGAACTCCTTATGAGATCTTCTTGCCGTGTCTCTAGTTATTTCAAAGAAGTGTGATATTCAATTCGTGCTCACAACGGATGTTTTCCTTCACCGTTAGAGAGTACTAGTAATTTTTCGAACAGAAAAATCCATTGGTGCAAGACCGGATTTGAACCCACTACCTTAGGATCGGAAGGCAGGGCCGCTACCACCAGACCACCAGTGCTTTCCACCATCCTATGTAATGACTTGATGAGTGTAAATGAAGTAAGTAGTATGTCAGCACTGTAGCTAATAGTGATCCGTCTCAGTCTCTGCCTACCCCTATGGAAAACGGACATCTGTAGGAACTCATCTCTTGGCTGTTGCTGTAGTCCAAATAGCTGGACGAATTTTGGCAAATAAGCTGTGGATCTATCTGAATCACGCAAATGATAATCATCACGTAATCATAGGCTATATAAAATGACAAAAAAATTATAACAGCCATAATGTTATGTTACTTTAATCATAAATCATTTATTTGTCCGTGAACCTAGGTACATAATAGGTGTTAGATTTAACAAATTAGACCTCTAGATTCTGGCGGTAGGCCGTACAAACATTTAGAAAGTTACAATATTAATTTAATGTCAAATTAGTCAATGTAAATTTTACAAAATGTCAAAGTTAAAAGAAATTAAATAAAATAACAAACATAAAATAAAATAGGTTCAACAATAGAGGTTCATTCAAGCATTCAAGATTCAATAAAGGAGAGAAAACTAGTTAGCAGAGTTTCGTTTTAGTTACTTTAATGTCAATGACCGACCAAGTGTGAAGTTTCAAAGAACAAATAACTACCAGACTTTTAGAGCACTAGAGAATGACCTCGCCTTTGAAGATGCTAGGGATTTTTATTTTTATTTTTTTCATTTTAAATATGTAATCCTACTAATATCCTTCAGCTGGACGCATAAAAAGCTTTTTCTTTACTTCCAGTGCAGCAGAGAAGTAATCGCTTCCATCATTGACGCCTAAATATACATTTTCTAATACTGATGGTACTACATTATTTACCAAACAACACTCGCTGGATATATAACACTAGATTCTGCGCATGGATTCACTGGCATGATACCCAAGTCTTTACACTAATTCTAATTACTGGTAGGAGAACTGAGTTAAAAAAAAACACCTTAGCCAAAACTCTTACCCCATATAGAGTGGGATAAGGGCAGGAAGATGATGATGATGGTAGGGGAACTGAGTTCTGCACTGACGTCCCTTCTGTGGGTTGTATTGTGCATAATCCCTCTGCTAACCCTTGCCCCCCAGCCCAGCTTCTACAAGTACCAAAGGACTTTGGGATGTTGGCAGCAGTGTTCCAGTATCCTCGGTGGTGTTGAGACTGTTGATGATGAAGGTGACCATGGTGACATGTGATCAGCCCATCACCCATATAGATGGTCCATCAAGCTCCATGTGTTGCTGTGATTCACCCAAATCCATTTAACCATTCGAGGTTTAGGCACAAACATCCAAACACACTCAAAAATATTCTGACTAACAATGTTAGGAGTTTTTGGCACACAGCCATCATGAATGTGATGTCAGAGTATATAGGTTAGGTACCAGTTGCTACTAGGTATGAGGTCATCAGCCTACTAGTCTTGAGAGAAGTCGAGGATTTTTACCCGACTACGTAGAGCAAAAGGTAGCTTATGAATTAAACAGACCGCATGTATAAACATTAAGCTGTGACTAGCTTTCTTTGTAATTGAAATATAAATAGAAAGTTGAACTAATAGGATCGACATTGGCCAGAAAGTTCAACTTTTACAAAAAAATATCAAAATTGGAATAACTGGATTTTTTTAGTGCAATTAGTTCAACTGGTTGAACTTATAGTTGAACTTAGTGGTACAGGTGTATCGTGTTTGCTATTAAATGAAAGGATTCGAAACCAACCTCGGACAAAGAGAACGAGTACTACTGATCATGTCACTAGTTCTTTCAAACAAGTGTGGTGAAAAGACTCAAGCAGCGCCTCGAAAGCTTTCGTGAGAAGAGAACAAGTGTGGTGATAGGGTCCAAGTGCGTATCGATAATACCGATCGGGTTTGTCGCTATGTACTAGGAAGCTTTTATTAAGATAAGGTCAGGTAATCTGAGGTCTCGGTCCACACAAAAATGATGCTCATTTTGTATATGTGGACACCATAGACACGTCATTAATGGTAATACCTTTATCTCTCCACAATCTACCTAACTCTCATATTTTACGAACTTCTTGTAGGTTTGGTAATCATACTAATATTATAAAGAGGAATGATTTTTTGTTTGTTTGTAACGAATAGGCTCCGAAACTAATGGACCGATTTCAAAAATTCTTTCACCAATAGAAAGCTACATTATCAGATTAGAGTATAATTTATTTTCAAAAAAATTAGGGATCCGTAAGAAAATTGCAATATTGTAACCCAAGGTAGAAAACCCAAAATAGTTTTTGGCGTGCGCTGCGAAAACTATTGATTAAAGAACAAAATAATGTACTACACGCGTACGAAGTCGCGGACAACAACTAGTGAAGACATAATTTCATCAAGCAGGCGAAATCAGATGGTCTTTTTTTCACGATTTGGTAACGGCTTCGCAAGAAACGGTGTAAAATTGAGAGAATAGAAAAATCGCCAGACTTGACTTATACTATGTTTGGATCAGATATGCGTCTTGGACTAAAGAACTGATGATGATGATGACCCGAAGGGTGCCTACGGGACCCTATTACTAAGTCTCCGCTGTCCGTCTGTCAGCGGGCTACATCTCATGAACAGTAATAGGTAGAGTTGAATTTTTTTATGTGTTGTTTTTCTATTGCCGCAATAACAATAAATAATAAAAATGAAATACAAGAAACATTTTTTAATGTACGATGGTACGGATCCCTACATTTGCGAATTCGACTCGCACTTGACCAATTCTATTCTGAAAAAGCAGATTAATATTAATCTGACTATTTTATAAATCTAGGTCGTTTGATTATGTATTATAATAAGTCTAGATTTAAATCTTACTAATATTATAAATGCGAAAGTTTGTGAGGATGTGACAATGTTTGAATGAAACTTGGAATATACATAGTATATTGTGCTGAAATAAAATATAGGCTATTTTATATGTACCACACGAGCGAAGCCGCGGGCGTCAGCTAGTGTTTTTAAACTTCATTCTACGACTTGCCGGTCTCCTCACAATGTTATTCTTCACCGTTCAAGATTACTTTAATAGTCTGACTAATACTAGATAGGTACCTATAAACTTATACCCAATATCTATGCAGAGGAAGGTACTAATTATATATGTATCTTTACATATATCACGGTTCTGGAATAATACAAAGTATCTAAACCACAGAACATGCCAAACTGCCGTTTCCCGAGACTTCGCACGCATTGCAAATAATATTTTTAATTGGAATATGATAAAAATAAAAATATGGAGTACAAAATGTGTGGTCACCCATCCGGTGTACTGACCAGACCCTGTGATGCTTAACATTTTTATCTCGGTTCCAAATACAAACTTACAATCCTTATTTCACCCCATATAATGTGTATTTAAAAAAAAGCCTATAGAGGTAATAAAGATAAAAATATTTTATTTCGGATAACAACAAGATCCATAATTTTTAATAAATATACACAAGCACTTATAATTAGGGTTAGTTATTTGACATAATACTAAACATTTTAGTAGATCAGCCTCCTCATGAAACAATGCCAAACGGGAGAGGTCATTCCACCAGCAAAAGTTTGAAGGATGGTGTTGGGGCTGTCATGAGCTCTGCGCATCAGGGACATGGTCTTTTTACAAAGAATGGCAGCAAATCCATCCATCTCGTTATCTGCTGTCTTTCACCACGCAAATCTCTATCACAAATTTTATAGAAATCTGTTCAGCGCGGTTTAATCATGAAAATATAACAGACAGGCAGTTCCTCTCACATATATAGTATAAGTATTGAGTATGGATAAGCAATTAACCTACTTGACATACAATTAGTTAAATACTCAATGCTTATCACACAAAACCATTTTTAGCGTTTACGATGTGGATGTGATATGGGTTAACTAGCTTCTGGCCATGGCTTTGTTTGTGAAGAAGTCTTAGCTGCCCAGGGGGAGTATACAGGTTTGAAAATTAGGTACCTACAAGTTTAATAATAAAGTCGCTTTTAAAACCTACTCTCGACGACCTCGTGAGCGATTGGTGAGCTGAGACGCAAGAGGTGCGGGTTCGATTCTGCTGCGGAAGAATTGTTTGCATGTTATGCATATATTTCTTCCGAGTGTTGTGGTACCATGTTACTCGTAGTTTCTGATGTGTTTCCACGACAGGGTATCTTAGTGTGGGGTCAGGACTATGTGACTGGTTGGGTTTGATTTATTTAGCACTGTTAGTGTTTACTATTTTTCCTGATTGATACTGATTTTAAAACAAATATTGTTGCAGTAAATTGATTCTGATCTGAACTATCCGAACTTATCTGACTATGGTCATGGTCATGGCCATGGTCATAATCAGTCCCTTTTTATTGCATAAGTGACAGGAGTAATCTCTCATTTTCCATTTAACTATTAATTGTTGGAAATGTAAACTTATTTCATTAAAAGGTCCGTTTCGCTAGCAATTTCCAGCTAATTACTTCACGGTGGAAACCCGGCTTAAGGAAAATTCTATTCCATTTTCAATTGGACGACCAAGAAGTAATTTAAATTCTCATTCTCCAATGATACAGACATTGTTAGTATGTAGGTCTAGGTTTAAATAACAAATTGACGGCGTCCGGCCGAATCCGTGGGCGTCAACTAGTACTCAATAAAACTCCTAGGTACATTGAAATCAGTTCACCCATCAAATCTCATCAATACACTATTATCCTACTAAATTGCCTAACGGATGAAGCGGTTAGTTCGTAAAGGAAGCATTGGCGAATCGCATTTTGTCGGGTTATTTCCTACGCCCGCCCGGCCCAGGTGATGTCATAGCTCGTTCAGTTGATAAAAGGTGAAAATTGATTACTGGCACGCCCTATATGTGGAAAAAACATCAAAAAGAGGCCTGTTTTTCGAGTGATGAAAAATTCTGATAACGAAATCTTTGATTTTCATTGTTTTGGGAATAAAGTTTAAATTCGATGTCATTTTATTACTAGGATGAGTAGAGTAGCAGTAAGAAAACGTGACTAAGCTCGTATTTAAATAAGAGCCGTCCAAAAAAATCGTAAACCAATAACGGCGACCTAAATGTTGAGGCCGGGTCGACACACCCAAAAGACATTAGACAAAAAACGGCGTTTCCTGATAAACGAACGCGATCCTATTGGAAATATAAGCGTATTCATATCAAAAGAAAGCTGAATGCACGCAATACATACCGGCAGTCGACTCCGAGACACTGCAAAGTGGAATTTCTAATCACTTCCACAAACACCGTAGCTCACTGCACTAATCAAGCTATTTTCACTAAGCACTCAGGCGAAGTAACATGTTTTAAAATAACATGCACTGAACGTTTTTCGCTTATTTTCGAAACACCAGCACCACATACATTACGTTTGTACGCGAAAACCACTTTTATTTCGTTCGTGGGAAAAAATAATCCTTAACACGCCACCGGGCGGGCTAGATCGAATCGATGTCGGTGTGAGTTTTGCTTTTTCGCCGCAATCGTCGCGACGTCGCTAGCGTCGCACAGTTCCGAAAGTGAACATAGGTGGCGCTGACGTCAAACAGTATTACCATTAGATATCTTTATTTACCCTTGTTGAAGTAAAGGAAAAACAGAATGCTTACAGTTGCTTCTCTCCCCGAGCATGTTGTAAAAGTCGACTAGGGATAGTATCCTCTCCAACATGATGAGATACACTAAGCAAGTATTCCCAAAGAGGGTTGACGTCAGGCAGGCTGGTTATAAAACACCTTAGCTAAAAATCTGATGACAATCGTGATCCTTGGATCACGCTGTGCCGATCCCACACAGATTTACCAACCTATATTCAACTAAATTTGACAGGGTAGTTTGATAATGTCATTATTACTCTGTCATGTTTGTAGGTATGTGTAGCACGGCGTATAGTGCAATGGTCTTGTGATTTTATGTAATAGGTATTTATACAGTAAATAAACCAGAAACTAGTGATAACGAGGCGCGGTCGCAGCCTGAAATTTTGGAGGGGGTCACTAATAATAGAATATGTCGAGTAAATCAGATTTTATTGCACAATACACAATTTTATTGCACGCATTGTAAAACATTATGAAAGCCTTCTATTTTTATTGGCATCTATCTGATCATCATTTTTATTCTAGGGGTAGAAAATTATTTTTCTATATTGTATATTTTTAGAAGATTTTTCAATTTGACGTACGATTTCGGGGGGGGGGAGGGTCATGTCCTCGGTGACCCCCCGGACCTTCGGACTGCGCCTAGAAGAACTTTATTTACATTGTATTTTAGCTTTGAACTTTGCCGGGCTTTGGCTTAAAGGGAGCAGCATTTGGAAAATGGTTTTACTGTTATTATTTGTCACTAGCACAAATGCATCCTTACCTCAGGCCTCGGTTTGAGCTATTGCCTGCTTGTAATATAAATAAACTAAAAACTACCAGATTGGACGAGCAAGAGTAAATTCGCACCATTAGCGAATTTGATTTAGTTTGGAGTTCCCGTTTGCATAACTCGTAATTTTAAAAACTTCAAATAAAATTATTAGGTCTTATATTTAAGTCCCTTTGTAGTTAAAAGTTCAACATGTTTTAGACTCCTCGTTCTTGAACCAATAGATAATACAAAAAATTAATTCTTCAACAAAAAGAAGTTTTCATAGTTGACCGATTTCTTTTCATAAACACATTATGTTTGTAGCTTATTTAAAATAAGTACTATATAATAAAGTATGTAAGAGATCCCTACAAGCTATGCAAAATAATTTTATATAGTAACCCAAAAAAAAACGTTTCAATATACGCACATAATGTTTATAAAGTAAAGAGTTGACAGTATAATAAGTAGAAGTATACAATAAAGTATGATAAATATTACTACCAACTCATATTATAAATGCGAAACCAAGATAAATAAATAAATAAAAGATGCAAAAGTTTGTGAGGATGTAAAGATGTGTGGATGTAGCGATGTATGTTTGTGCCTCAATCACGCCCAAACGGCTGAACGGATTTAAATTAAACTTGGAATATACATAATTCGTGTGCTGGACTGGAATAACTTATGAACTACTTTTTATTCTTCAACGCGAGCGAAGCCGCGGGCGGCAGCTAGTGTAACAATAAATAAAGATAGCAATATAGGTAATATGATCTATTGCTTTATGTAATGTTGTATTAGCATTTTAATAGTTTGAAATTAAGTTTAGTTATGTACATCAGAATTGATATCATTGTAACGGTTAGGTAATAAATTCTGCTTTTGAAATATGAATATTTAAGTTGATAACGTTGAATGAAACGTTGCTCACGTTTGGTTACTGCTTTAAGACAAATTACAATCGGTACATCTAATTTTGCTCAGAACATGTAAATACATAGATAAATTTAATATTATAATGGAAAAACTACATAAAAAACTTATTACTTAGTATATTAAAAATATAGTGATGTGGAGTATTTTGCATGCTTAGAACCATATAAGTCTTTGCCATGTGTATCATTAAGTTAATGTACAGCATAAGGTAAAACGAAACTCAATTTTCAAACTGAATAAAAAAAATCATATCAAGCGTTGCCGGCGCAGACTTTTTAGTTCGTTTTTGAACTTTTTGGACCTCTGTGGACTTATTGCGGACCATGACGTCTGGCGAACTTTTTTAAGATGTTGGCATTTTGGATGATTTTTGATTATCTACCTAATCAGTAAAAAATAAAGATAAATTAATGATTAGATTTGGCGTAAATACTTACAATATTTCAAGGAATACATTAACTTGGATTTTGATTAATAATATCTGATTACCACCTCGGGATCATCCACAATAGAGTAGCAAAAGTATCCTCAAATTGGTATATAGAATTCATACTCATTTTGAGGTCTGTGAAAATATGGACAGATGTTAAATAAAATCTTTAGGATTGTAAATAGAAAGATAGGTACTTCATTTTTTGTTTAGTGAACAGTTAAATTGCACTTTGATAAAAGACCTAAAAAAAGGTCATTCTTCTAATCCCAGGTACCCAAAAGCTATAATACAAAACGGACTTTCTTATCTTATTTCGGACTTATTTTTGATTTGGTTTGGAAGTTTTCCAGGTTGACTGCCGGCAACACTCAACACAAAAAAAACATCCATCCATCTCCCTCCATCAGTCCATCCATCACTCACTTTCAAAATGGCGTTCGCGTAGGTCGCGCGTGTTGTTACTTCTTTTTATTTTTAAAATATTAAAACTGTTGACTTAAAATTAAGGTAAAATCCATCGTCATATTTGTACACATCCTTTGTTTTTATTAAATTCACTGTTCGCTTATATTCAGATTTAAAATTACAATCTGTTTATTGTGTTTACAGTTGAGACATGGGCCGGTCGCCGAGCCCGCGTCGGCGCGACGACAGAAGGCACGACCGAAGGGATAGAGACCGAGACAGGGACCGCGAAAGGCGAAGGCCTAGGACCCGTTCCCGATCCCGGTCTTTGGAGCGCCGCCGCCGCTCGCCGGACAGGCGACGCTCTCCGTCACCACGCCGACGCCGCTCGCGCTCCATCTCCCCAGGACCCAGCACCTCCTTCGTGAAGCCAAAGAAAACCTTCGGAGAACGCCCCATAGTCACTCCAGCAGACTTGGAGGGAAAATCAGCGGAGGAACAGGAAATGCTCAAAGTCATGGGCTTCTGCGGCTTCGACACTACCAAAGGTAAGAAAGTTGAGGATAACGTTGAAGGGGAGGTGCATGTTGTCTTAAAACGGAAGTACAGGCAGTACATGAATCGGAAAGGAGGTTTCAACAGACCGTTGGATTTTGTTGCGTAGCGAGATAGCGACCAGACCTACAGGGTCACGAACGCCATGTTCAACCTAAAGGGTTATTATTAGACTAGTAAATAATGTGATATATTTAACTTGTTCTATGTGAATACATTAGAAATTCAAGACTATTCTAGAAAGTCTGAAACTGGAGCAGTTTGTGACAACTTGAATTTCCTACTTTTCTGTTTAAAGATGACTCTATAGACAAAAACATCAAATTCTGAATTTGCAACAGACTATCTTAAACTGTCTATTAGTGAAAAAAACAAACATTAGTCCGTTTCTCATTGTCTGCTCTGAACTCTATATTTTTGTCATTCAGTTACACCATATTTTAACTTTACTTCAGAACTCAACATCAAAGCGACATAACATCTGCATTGCAGTATTTACTTACTATAGAAGCTCTCAAAACACTTTATCTCTAAAGAAAACAATTATTTAAAGTTCCATTCCCATTAATAAAGCAATGGTTACACCATACATTTTGAAACCCAATTTAAATTAACTTAATACAAAATACAAGCTAAATAACATATACAATGCATCCTTTTCTTGTTGAAAGTTGTGTATGATGTATGTTTCATTGCTGCAATCAATTTCTATCATTCAATGTCAAATATGGCAGTGTTTCTTTACAATAACTGTCATATTTTGATCGTTTCAAATAGATACTGTTTGCAACAGATTATATAACCACCACCATGAAACAATATATGAAAGAAATAGACATTATGAATTCAATGTATCCACATAGCACAAGTTGAAACGTAACTTTTTTACTTAGATATAAGTGTTACTGCAATTATTTTTACTATTGCAACTTACTGTATGGCTGTGATTCAGTTATTAAGAATTAAAGCCTTAACCTTCTATACTAGATGATTTATACAGCGTCAGGAGGCTACTTTTGCCTACACTATTATTATTTAGAGCAGAATTATCACAGGGTAAAAGAGAAATTAAAAAAAAATCAATCTAAAAAGATGTTTTGCTCTGAATATATTAACTACTGTTTTAAACCAGAGTAAAGACTGAATTCAAGAAAAAAGCATAATAATGGTGTCTTAAAACGAAATCTAAAAACTGGTCATATTTTAGTGAGACAGATATTTTTTTAACTTTAACAATATTAATACTTAAAACTGGATACCGTCTAATCATGGTAAATATCCCGTTTTAAGTGCTAATATTCTTTCGGAAACACTGATTATCATCATCATATCAGACCACATCTACCCACTGGTGGGCATACGCCATTCTTCTTACTAAGTCTGGTGGATTCCCATCTTCAATATATCATCTGACCGCCTGATAGTCTGCCTGGTGATCTATGACCCTCATCCACCACTTACTTTAAGAATCATATATGATATCACACCTGTTTTCCATAGGGGTAGGCAGAGATTAATGATATCCTTTTGCTATATCAAAAAATCAATATAAAATTCTAATATTTTCAATTCTATGAATAAAGTTTCTCGGACGTTGATTATATAGTATTACGACCTTTAAATAATTGAATCACACCCATACAGTTCAAACCCTGAAACTTTGCCACCAATCCCAATATGTAATACTAACTTGTCTTTAGAACAATAAACCATTAAAATCCATCTATAATTCTCAATATTTACATTGCAAAATATCAAATCATAAATTTATTTGTTCTGGAGACGAGTTAAAGGCATTTTTTATTTCATCACTTGATTTGACTGGACATTAGACACTTGATTAAGACAGCTGTCACAAAATATGCTCATCATTGAAACTGCTAAAGGTCATCAACCACCATCCTTACCACTGGACCGTCAATATTCCGACACAAAAAGCAAATGATATCCGTCGTGGCGGAGTGGGATATGACCTGATTTTCCACAATTGGATGTCCAATCTTTTAAAAATGATTAAACTTTTTTAAATGTCAAATAAGAAACTTTTTGAAATAAATACTTCAAAAAACTGTCTTATTCTCCGCGTCCACTGCCCAAGTCTCAATCAAGAAAAGGCAAAGTATAGTTTAAGGAAGCTGAAGTGGTCTAAATCACATAAATACTTAAAAAGCTCTCAAATCTATTGATATATTTTACTTCTGAATAGCACTTGAACATAGTTTTAACTAAAAGGATCGAATCCAGACACGAATTGGATCAAACTATACCATTTAGTTCGTCTAAGTCTATATTTCGACCAGCTAAAACTAGGATCTATGGCAAGCTTTATTTTCAGCATCATTTGAACTTCAGTCCTTCATTACTCAAAACTGACAATGTGTGGATATGATCCTTTTCGTTAAACTATGTCCATTTGGACGTGGATAAACCATTATCTTGTCATACAAAGAAACATGTGATTTAGACCACTCAAGTTCGATTCTTGTTAGATTTAAGTCCGTTATACAGTCCCCGCGTGCGCTTTTGCCCACGCGGGCCCGGATACGCGCCTAGCGCACCAAGAAGCTTTAGGAGTCGTTGTGATCTGTACTCTGGTACTGGTGTCTTGAAAGTATCCAAAACAATCCAGGTCTTGCTGGGTTATATCGTGTTATTATCGTAATCAATCAAAGTTATGAGTTCTGTGAGTTGTTCGCGAGTGTTTAATCCAATCGTGGACTTCTAAGGAAAAAGTAGTGATCATCATTATATACACCATTATTCTAAGACGTTGAAGGAAACCCAGGACATCCAAGTAACTAGCCTCAACATCCACAGAACGACTTTACTCTGCCATCTATCACGTTTGTGATAGTCCCATGTCACGGTTTTGAATATATCATCTGACCATCGTCCACACCGCGATTATACCAGTCTCTCAAAGGCGACTCAGAGTTGAGCACGTCTCAACTCACGGTTTTTTGACAGTTTCTGATGAAAATCTGTAAAAAAAAACGTCATTTGAGACGTGCTAAACTTTGAGATGCGTTTGAGTATTCTGGATCTGTCAGATTGATACTCAATGCCCGGTACCTATATTTAATTAACGGGTGACCGATGCTAAATTACCGTAACGTTATCATCTACCAAGTTCAAATGCATGGCAACGATGTATGGGAATCTTTCATCTGTCGCTAGTTGATTATGGGACAAGACTTGGATATAGTAAAATATATCGTTATTATTTTCATTTTCTCAAAATGCTATATCAAGATAAATCTTATTGGACTTTGTGGCATAGTGTGTTTCTCATGTGGTTTGGACCGGTGGCTTAGCCACAGCGCTGCTACGCAGAATCGGGGGTTTGAATCCGCGTGTGAACACTACACTTCCCACAAATTGGCCGACGCCTGTCTTTAAATACCAGACCTTGAGAACTATCTTCTCTGAGAAAGTTTACCAGCTGTCTTTTATAACTTTTACTTATGGGAAAGTGAACCGGTCTAACAAAAGATTCAAAATCCATTTAAATTGACCCTCGTGGTCTCATTGACCGTAAACTACAACCCGTCTTATTGAACTTGAAAGGGTTTTAAGATTTTTGCATACAACTGAATGGAACTCGTTGTCGGGCAACTTTATCATCACTTTCCATCCAGACTTCACCCACAGCTTGAAATAGGGCTTCGGTTTGTGCCATCCATCATGGCCTTGTGTTAGTATCGTCCATATCTTGCTGTATCGACCCACATTTTTAGTTCAGGCCACCATTCAGTTAACGTTTTACTCCACCGTTCATCCTCAGTATAGGCTAGGCACATATTTCACTGTTTTTCCATTTCTTTTTCCACTAGCATAATCACCATTTTCACATTATATACTTCAAGACACTGTGTGTACCTGTTTAAAAAGACTGAATATGAATAAGGCCGTCCGCGTTTCGTGCACATACTTAGCCATAGTATGAATAAAGATATATTTATTATACACTTATACACAATTCCCTACCCCCCTGTCCTCCACAACTTACAATAGTCATAGATTTTTCTATCAGAATGTTATGTTTTCACACTATAAAGCCACTTGCAAATATTTCCGTGTTCACAAAGTATTCTTTTGGAAATTCAATGATTTCTTTTTATATTTCGCCGTTGAAACATCCGGCTCGAAGGACCGGATAATATTATGCCGTCTATCTAAAATCCGGCTCGAAGGACCAGAAATTTCGCAAGTCGTAGAGTGAAAACATAGAATTCTGCTAGATTAGTCTCCATAGCCTTATACACAAGTTAAATGTGATATTTTTAATTAGTTTTATGCACACACGATTCGCGGGCACGGCTGACGTATGTATCGATCACAACGATTCGTATAGTTTGTCACAACACCAGCACTTTATGAATCTGAAAAGTCTGAATTTTGTATGAAAACTCTCTCCGAAACTTGAGCTCAACATTTTGTACACTTGAAATGCTGATTTTTGAAACTAATTTAAATTGTTTAAACCACTATAGTTTAAAAGTTCTTGTTTAACTTTTTGAGCTCAAGACTGTTAAGAATCTCAGTTCTACCGGTAAAACAGTTTTTTTAATGAGATTCCTTTTGATTTATCACTTTAATTTAACTCAAGTCTATTTTTTGTTGCCATTTTTGATGTAAGGCGAAAATTTTGTTTATGAATATTCAAATTATGTATTGTTTTTTTTTCAATTCCGTTAAATTTTATGAAAAATAAAGCCGTTCTTATATATCTTTAGGTACATCGATTTATAATGTTGTTTTTTTGTTATAAATACAAATCTTACGGCACTATTTAGATGCACTTTTAAATATCCTAAAAATGGAATTTAACTCCTAAATCCATTTGATCACGTTACAGACGTGAATAAAAGATTCATACCAATGTATATACCACCAATTGTTTTTTTATTATTATATAAAAATTTATAAATTAATGTGTTTGGCGATATAAGATAATTATAGTCCTTGGATGTCTGTTTTGTTATGAAAATACTGAATTGCGGTACCAACATGAACCGGCTACATTTCGTCGTAGTTGTAGAACAATGACAGATCTGCAATTTAGCTACTTTACAGTAAATCACTTATACTATGGCATATTTTGAACGGCTAGCTCTATCAGCTTAAAAGGACATGTTGCTATATTAAAGAAAATGTTATTATTTAACGTTTACGATATTATAAGTAGGTTAGGTAATGCACATAATATTTCGTCACAGTAGCTAAATTGCAGATTCGTCATTGTTCTACGACTACGACGATTTTTGTGCTTCGGGGAAGTTTGCGTAGTGAGAGGTGTTAGCTATATTTCTCAGTTTATAGCTTCGTACTGAGTGAGATGCCTCGCGAGGCTGCTGGCAAGTGTCCTCTTAATCACTTGCCTCGCCCTACGCGTCCTTATCAAGCGAGCGCGGCCTCGCGCGGCGTTTCGTTCAGTCAGAACGTAGCTCATGACTTGTCTATCTTGTGATCATATGGCTACACGTTTTACTGCGACAAATTCGTCGAAGTTCGATAGTGTAGACGCAGGAGTAGAATACATCGAGTTACTCAAGTCGTTGGTTATCTGCGCAATCTATGGCTCATATTTAAGACCAGCTCAAGCGTGACTCAAGCATGCATTGATAAACAAATTGCCAGTAATTCTACTTGAGCATTTTGAATACGGGCCTAAGAATCAGTTTTTTCAATGAAATGGATGAAAATATGTTGAAAGTCGTTGTACATTTTGTGTATTATTTCTGTATAAATTATTGTAAGGTTTAGTTTACCAAGGATATCAAAAATGTATGATTTTCTAAAATAAATGTTTGGAAGTCAGTTATTGCTTTTTATTCAGTAATTATTTTTATACCTACCCAAGGCCGTTTTTAACCTATTGGAGGCCCTGGGCATATTAGGATAATGGGACCCCTACGACTGACAGAACACTACTTTGCTAGAATAAACAAAGAAAGTAGATAAGCAAGTTTCAACATTTATTTTTATTGACAGTCACATTACCTGAATGAATAGATAATGTAATAGAATTCACAAAAGTAACTCTTTTAGCATGCACAGGTTAGTACTTAAGAATCTATTGAAAAGGAACCCTTCTAGATTTGAGATGGGCAAAATCGTTAATCACTCCTTCAAAAATCGATGTTTTTGAGCACTACACATTCTATGGACATAGTGATCTGGCAGGAACTAGGGGTCCCCTATCGATCGCGGGGCTCTGGGCACTTGCCCAGAGGGAAAGAGGGGTCTACCTACCCTAACCTACCTATGTTATTCCAGGTATATCTGAATTTGGTTTCATTGCTCCTATTGTGGTCTTAATCGAGGAAATTTATCCAATATGCCCAAATAGTTGAACATATTGGAGTAGGTAAACGTTTTTAAATCTATTCAGAGAGCGAAACATTCTTCTAAGCTCATTTAAATCAATTGAGCTAGGTAGGGCGTGATTGAGAGGTAGGTACTTCCTTCAGCGTGTTCCCTACGGTTCTTGTCCAAAACGTCGCCAATTTGGTCCAGGTACGTACCTACTAGGGCATGTAAACCGATTAACCGGTTAACCGAAAACCCGGTTAACCGGCTGATTTTAGGGCGGTTTTTAACCGGTTTTTTGGCCCAAAATAACCGGTTTTTCGGTTTTTTTTCAAATGAGTAATAAATGACAAATTCATTTAAAATGACGCCTTGCAGACTTTATTTAGAACGACCATAACAATCTACCTAATTAAATTAGAATAATGCGTTAAAATTGCAAAAATACAAACAAAAACTTCTCAGAAAACTTTATCTTTGGACCGCATAAAATGTCGTTAGTGAATATCGTAGTGAAAATAAGCTATTATTATTAGCTAAGCAGAGCAAGATAGCAAAGGAAGCGGGGCGTTGCATGAGCGCACTGGGCGCCTCCATCGCTGCGGTCAGCGGTCGAACTGGCAAATTGTTTGTTAGACGCGATAGTACTGTTTTGTGATCAGTTCAGAATTACACTCATGGACTTATTTAGAGAAACACTTCATTAATTGAAAAAAAAAGACTGAAATAATGTACAAAAAGTTCTTCGTACAAACTGGCCATAATATCTTAATATTTAATTTGAAAAAATAATTACTTCAATAGTCTTTTGTTTCAGAGTTTCATTTATTGTTCTAGTTTATTTGTTATTTTCACTAGTCTATTGGAATAATTTTGTTGCCGTATGCGTATTAATTTCGTAAAATTCTGTCTTTTTTCCATATTTTTCCACAAAAATGTATCGCAATAGTAGTGCTTCTTACACATCAATGAATACCTGAAGTGATAATGCCAGATTTTAGCGTAGCTCAGGTTTCCAAAGCTGTTTCTTTAATTAAAATGATCACAGTTAGAAAGGAGTGGCTCAGATATTGCGTGTTTCCAAATCCGTCTTCTTTCGAATTGTTAGACATTATCGGCAGACTGGAGAGTATACTAGACGTGCAGGGCAAGGTCGCAAAAGTCACTTCAGCAAGAGACGATCGGTGTATGGTGAACAGTGTTCTGAAAAATCGCACTTTGACTTCTTCTGAGGTCAGATCTACGCTCCAGGACGTTCGACAGGAGTTAAAGAAGCTGGAATAAAGACGTACTTGCCAGCTAAAGGACCCTTACTTACCATAGATCATCGAGTAGCTCGGGCTAACTTTGCTCGCTCATACTAAAACTGGAATGATGATGACTGGGGGAAAATATTGTTTACTGATGAGTCTTGATTTTGTCCTAAGCCAGATGATAGAAAGGTTAAAGTTTGGAGACGACCCGGAGAAAGATACGCTCAGTGTAACATTGTCGGAAGAGAGTTATGGTGGAGGGTCAGTCATGTTATGGGGCGGCATTTGCATAGGGGCACGTACGAATTTGCACATGGTAGACAATGGATCCCTGACTGCGACTCGGTCGGTACGACGGTAAATGACATCTTAGAACCGATTATCATGCCCTTTGCCCCATTAATCGGAGAGAATTTTCAATTAATGCAGGACAATGCGCGGCCCCACACTGCAGCGATAGTTTGGGGGTATCTTCGAGAGGTCGAAATTAACGTTTTGCCGTGGCCAGCACGATCGCCAGACTTAAACCCCATCGAACATGTTTAGGATAAGCTCAGAAAACAAATAAAACAGCGGGATCCAGCACCAACTAATATAGGAAATCTCAAAAGGATTCGGAAGAAGAGTGGAATCGAATACAACAAGATTTTATTGATAACTTAATCAAAAGCATGCCGAGAAGATTGCAGGCAGTTTTAACAGCTAGAGGGGGTAACACCAAATACTGAATGTGCCCAAACACTCGACAAAAATCCCCGTAATGTCATAACACAATCACATTTTCAATGTGATGATTGAAGAGTTAATTCTTCAAAACATAATTTTTGAGATTTCTGTTGATTAGTCCTGTGTTTTTTGCTGATATCAGTTTTATTTTCATTCGAAATGCTAAAATTATTTAAGCACTTAATATAATTTTACTACTAAAAAAAAGTTTAATTTCCGATTTATCTCTTTTTTGTTCCGTTCCTCTAATTATGTCCATGAATGTATTAGGATTGATTCATCATGTAGTTGAATTTTATTACTTATAAACTTTAACAAGTTAATAAGTTCAAAGACACCTATATTAAAAAATATTAAAAATAACCGGTTAACCGGTTTTTAACCGGTTATTGAAAAATAAAAACCGAAAAACCGGTTTTTTTAAACAACCCGGTTTTTACACGCCCTAGTACCTACTCCAAAAGTAGGTATGTTCGTATGAGCTAGTGGCCAACTCTAGTAACGGAGTTTTTAGGCCGCCTAAAGGTCTCCGTCATGGCTTAACAACTTAAAAGCCGGGACAGAATGTTTAACGTGCCCTCCGAAGCACGGAAGCGCTCAGCTCGTAATGCCACTTGCGATCACCCATCCCAATTTGTGACCGCGCATATCGTTGCTTAACTTTAACGATCAATCAAGAACGCTTAAGCAAGCTATGCCACGAGCGAACATACCTACTTAATTCAAAAAACTGCATCGGAATCGGTTATCGAGTTTCCGTGGTGCATTTGCTAGCTGCTGCAGCGCCCCCTGGTGGGCTATGGCCGTAAGAACCTTCCCTGAAATCATCATCTTCCTGCCTTCCCACTCTATGTAGGGTCGGCACATGACCCTTGGATCATGCTGTAAGAGTTTCGGCTAAGGTGTTTTATGACCGGCCGCCTGCCTGACGTCAACCCTCCTTGGGAATACTTGCTTATTGTATCTCATCATGTTGGAGAGGATACTATCCCTTAGTCGACTTCTACGACATGCTCGGGGAGAGAAGCAGCTGGACGCATTCTATGTTTTTTCCTTACTCCTAGTCCAGCGAAGAAGTATGAAAATGACACCAATAAAACCGCATTGATATCTGTTCAGTAGTTTTTGAGGAAAATGGTAACAGACGCACTAAATTACCATACAACCTCTTAAGCCAAACGCATATACCTTCTCCGTTCCATCTCGGTAAAAATAAAACAGCAAAACTAAAATGACATTTTATATAATCAAAAAGACATTTTACATTTTGACAAAATCAACACCAACTAACCTAGAAATTGGAAAAATATTGCTTATTTTAAAACCTTAATTTAACTTTCAACCATTTATACACTAAATAGTATATTACAGATATTAAATTAAGTTTACCACTTATGTACAAATATATTTAAAAGTAACAATTATTATAAAACGAATTGGTATGGTACGGATCAAGCGAACGTAAACAAATTAAGCCTAGCTCTTAATCTGTGGAAGCGTAGCTTGCTTAGACGTTCTTGATTGATCGTAGAAGTTAAGCAACGTTGCGCCCGGTCACAATTGGGATGGGTGACCGCGAGTGGCATTCATTACGAGCTGAGTGTTTACTTATTCGTTTATATTCGCCTTAGCAGCATACCCAACTTAATAAAAATACCCTTATTACAACAAAGTAAAATTATTTCTAATTACACAATAATTCATAAATAATTAGAACTTCAAACTCGTCTAGCTTTGGAGTTTTAAGTTCTAATGTTGTTAATAAAAATTATAGTTTGAAAAATCGTACTTTCTTAAAGAAATTTAGTTAATTTCAGCTTACTAGATGGCTGTACTATATAGTCTCTTTCACAGACACAATTTCACAGGCAAATCACGCCTCTCCCATAGGGGTAGGCAGAGGTCACGGATCTCCATTTGCTACGATCCTGACAATTATTTCGCTTCAAAAACCATTGGTACACGACCGGATTTGAACCCACATTAGGATCGAAGACACTACCAACTAGACCACCAGTACTCACAGAGGCTATTTTTATACTGGAAACATACATTCCCTTTTCACAGACGACAGTTACAAAATAAATGCTCCAACGCCATCTAGTATGCGTTTAAATACTTTTTAGGGTTCCGTACCCGAATGGTGCAAAAAGGACCCTATTACTAAGCCTCCGTCTGTCTCAAGAATCGTAATAGATAAGAGTTGAAATTTTCACAGAGTATGTATTTCTAGCTTGCTTAGGCGTTCTTGATTGATCGTTAAAGTTAAGCAACGATATGCGCGGTCACAAATCGGGATGGGTGACTACAAGTGGCATTACGAGCTGAGCGCTTCCGTGCTTCGGAGGGCACGTTAAATTGTCGGTCCCGGCTTTTAAGTCGTTAAGCCATGACGGAGGCCTTTAGGCGGCCTAAAAACTCCGTCACTAGAATTGGCCACTAGCTCATACGAACACACACACCGCTATAACAACAAATAAAAGGGAGGCCCATACAAGAAACATTTTTTTTATCGTTCGTAATCGAGCATCGAAGCTGTACTTCAGCCAAACTGGAGAAAATTTACTTTTTCATTACATGTTTTCATTATATGTATTAAATAGCCTTGGAAATAAGTCTGTAATGGTGTTATCACTATTTCTGTATATAAATAAATGTTTATGGAACTTCTAAGTAGTACTTATAGTCAAATTACGGTGTGAAAACTTATGTTGCGAGGTTTATTTACCCAAAACTAAAGTGATTTAATCGTAATGACGAAAAATACCTACGCAAAGGTTTGTTTACATAAATTGTATCTCCAGTTTGATTTAAGTATACCTATATAAACAGTACGTAGAGTAAGCAATTTTAAAGTAAATTTACGATAGTACGGAACCCTTCATGTTTGAATTCGACTCGCACTTAACTGGATTTTTAAGAATCCATGAGAACTTTGGGTAAAAACTACCCTCAACTTAAAATATATTTTTCTAACGACTTATGTCCGGTTCCAATCTACTAACAGATGACCGTTCGTAACCAAGCGTTATGGTGATGAACGATCCGTTAGTGAAAGCTAAACTTAGTGTAAAATAACTTTAAACCCTGTGCTTATAATTATATTAAATGTCACAATTCGGCCTTAACATCTCATATTGTCCGATTCAACTGAAAAGTAACGCCTCGAAAGATACACATGTACAGTAGTACCACGAATACTGGGCGCCCCGGCAAACTTCTTACTTTGTATGAAAACAAAATATGCAACTAATAACACACACAAAGGCCTTTTACCATCTATAGTAGATGAATTACACAGCGTCAGGAGGCAACTTTTACCTTCACAAACGGGACGCTGTAGTGCCCGGGACGAATTAAGATGGAGTAGGCTTGCCCAGCACCTATTCCATCCTCTCAGCTTAGTCGGCCTTGTCCACAGGAAAGACATGGTCAATACGTGCGGAGCTGACTAAGCCGCGGGTTTCTTCACGATGTTTTACTTCACCGTTTGAGAGTACTGGTATAGCGCACAGAAAAAATCATTGGTACACGACCGGATTTGAACCCACGACCTTAGGATCGGAAGGCGGGGTCACTACCAACTAGACCACCAGTGCTCACGTTGCAACTAATAGCAAACTAATAATAACTGAACTAACCCTTTTAAAAAGTATCTACATAATTATTGCAACATCTATTTATTACTTAATCATCATTGCGTTAGTTCATATTTCGGAAGCTGGACGGAAATTGCCGAGGCACACAATATTTGTGGTACAACTGTATGTGCACCCTTATGGGGTGGGCAGAGCCACAAGTGATCATAAGAAAACTTGCAGCCACTCCTGATTCAAAGTCCCAAGATGTGAACCATGGTGACAGGTGATCAGCCCATCGCACATATAGATGGTCCATCAAATCACCACCTTGATCAGTTAAATTAAACAATAAGGTTCAAGAAACCAGTGACAAACTTCTAACTACCTTACAAAAAGGAGGTATGAATTCTCACTATTATATTCTCGACTTATAAAAAAGTTATAAAATTATCTAAAGAAATAATCCCTATTCGTATTATAAGAAACAACAATGTCTAATGCCAAAGTCGGACTTGCCTCTGACAACCCCCTAGATCCTAAGTACCGGGTGTCACGATTGGGGAACATTTACTTTGCAAACAAATGTTTAATGAATTAAACTTTGTCAAATGTCAAAAGGTAATCTAACGAACACACCCCTTTACATTATCGACACCCCAAAAACTCAAAAAAGGCACCCCAAACTCCCAAAACTGACACACCTATCCCGTTAAAATTTATTTTATACACTCATGTTCATACTCTTACTTACCTCCAAACTGAATAACGACACCCTCTTTAACACCAAAACAACATATCATTACAAGGAAACCTCAAATACTCCCCGAAAACGACACCCCATAACCCTAAATGACACCCCATGCCCCTAAACTACATACTATTACCATTATCCCGAAAAAACAACACCTTTTCCGCAAACACTCCCAAACTGACACCCCTCCGCCCCAAAAAGACACCCTCTTTACCCAAATGACACCACCTACATACTATTATCCGTAATCTGCCCCAAAGGAACCCCACCTAACCCCAACGGCACCCCAACCCCATAATCCCTGAAGTTATAATCCTGGGTTCCATGTATCGTCCTTACATGTATCCTTAGATAGCTCGGCCTTGTGAAAAATTTACAACAAATATGACATTGATACTTTTTCAACCCCTGGTGAGTTTCCAGATGTCGTTTCAACTTGCCCTTAGTTATAAAGCCTTTTCCACACTGCTGGCATATAAAAGGCTTCTCTTTGGTGTGCGTGAAACTATGCAGTTTAAGGTAGTAGTGGAGTTTGAACGATTTTGAACATATCTGGAACAAAAACATATAAATATTGTTATGTACTCTTACTTCATCATCACAACATAGTATAAAACAAAGTAGCTTCCCGCTGTCTGTCCATTTATTTTGCATTTGAAGGGTCCACTGCAATAATGATGAATGTCCTTTGTTTTATGATAGGTAATTGGGTTTTAGGTACTGTTCGAGACACTGTACAATTATTAAGTCACTAATTATTTTAACAAAACGTGAGGACAGTTCCGAGAGGTCTTCACTCGTTGGCGATCGGGCTAAGACTGACTGTCTATCCGATGAGCGATGACACCTCGACCCTGTCAGAGGGCGCTTTTTCGTTTTCGAGTGATATTCATGACCGGATGCGACATGTTATTCATTATTTAGTAGTAATATGTCTAGAACCAGCAGACGTCACAATTATTATTAGCTTAACCCCCGAATACTCAAACGCGACTCAGAGTTGAGCACGTCTCAACTCACGGTTTTTTGACAGTTTCTGATGCATATCTGTCAATAAAAAAAATCGTCATTTGAGACGTGCTCAACTTTGAGATGCGTTTGAGTATTCGGGGGGTTAGTTAATTAAAAGTTAATGTATTATTCTTTTTCAATGAATATTATTCTATTCTATTTACCTGACAAGTATATTTCTTCTCTTCCTCTTTGTCCAAATCTTCGACTGCTATTTTATTTCCGTGCGTTTTCAAATGCTCCTCCAAATAGTAGAAATGTTGGAACACCTGAAAATAAATAAATATTTACATAAATATAAATAAATAATAAATAACACCCAACAGTCACATACATAGTCCTGACCCCACACTAGGACTCCCTGTGTCGTGGGTATCAGAAACTACGAGTACCAAGCTACCACAACACCCAGACCCGGAACAAATATTTACAGATCATGCAAACATTTCTTCCGCAGCGGGAATCGAACCCGCGCCTCTTGCGCCTCTGCCGAGCAATCGCCCGCCACGTCACCGAGGCCGTCGAAAAGGGGGGTAGTAACCGTTTCTTTTGGCTTGTCTTGACACAGAACACACCTGTCCACATATATTGCATATCCGAGATCTCTCGTCCTGCGGGGGCAAAGGCAGCGGGGGCAGGGCGGCGGGGGGCGCGGGCGCGGGCGCGGGGGCAGGGGCGGAGGGGTTCTTAGGGATCTTGCGAGCGTTCTGAAGTACCATCGCAAGAACTGCATTCCGATTCTCTTCCAGGATTCTGTGGAAATACAAAATGTACGGATTTCTAACTTAGGAAGTATGACTTTGAGAAATACGAGTGAGATAATGTAGTTGAAAAATATTTGTGGACATTTAACACAGCGCCATCTAGCCCCAAACTAAGCAAAGCTTGTACTATGAGAACCAGATGGCTGATAGAATACATAATATACTTTTTTTTTGTAAATACATACTTATAATACATAGTACTACACCCAGACCCGGAAGAAATATTTGCAGAGCATGCAAACATTTCTCCCGCAGCGGGAATCGAACCCGCGCCTCTTGCGTCTCAGCCGAGCACTCGCCCGCCACGCCACCGAGGTCAAAATGAAGCTACTTTCCAAATTTCACGTCAAATTATACTCACAAGCCCTCCTTCTGGTGGGATTTAAGATGCATTTGAACATGCCAGCGGGTGTGAAACATGTTGGCACACACAGGGCACTCGTACCGCAGCAAGAACCTGACAAACAACTATGATTAACTAGACCCTGATAATGTAGCTTTCTATTGGTGAAAGAATTTTTGAAATCGGTCCAGTAGTTTAGGAGCCGCACGCCAAAAACTATTTTGGATTTTCTACCTTGGGTTACAATATTGCAATTTTCTTACGGATCCCTAATTTAAAAAATATATATATTATAGCCTATACTGGTCCCCGATAATGTAGCTTTCTATTGGTGAAAGAATTTTTTAAATCGGTCCAGTAGTTTCGTAGCCTATTCGTTACAAACAAACAAAAAAAACTTTCCTCTTTATAATATTATATAATATATAATTAACTAGCTGCCACCCGCGGCTTCGCTCGCGTGGTACCCGGATAAAAAATAGCCTATATGTCAATTCAGCACATCTACTATGTATATTCCAAGTTTCATTAAAATCCGTTCAGACATTTAGGCGTGATTGAGGCACAAACATCCAAACATCCTCACAAACTTTCGCGTTTATAATATAAGTAAGATAATAAATACTACAACACCTAGACCCGGAAGAAATATTTCCAGATGCAAACATTTCTCCCGGGAATCGAATCCGCGCTGCATTCAGCCGGGCACCAACCCGCTACGCCGCCGAGGTCGTCAATAACTTACTTCTCGCTAGAATGCGTAAGTATATGCCTCGCGAGCTTCGTCTGTGAGTTGAATCTCTTAGAACATATATCACAGATGAACCGCTTCTCATCACTTGGCTTATGGTTTTTTCTATGGTACACCTGTAAGTATCAAATCACATTAATATCAAGCCCCGCGTACTTCTCTGCTGGACTGGGAGTAAAGAAAAAACAGAATGCGTCCAGCTGCTTCTCTCCCCGAGCATGTCGTATTCGACTAAGGGATAGTATCCTCCAACATGATGAGATACAATAAGCAAGTATTCCCAAGGAGGGTTGACGTCAGGCAGGCGGCCGGTCATAAAACACCTTAGCCAAAACTCTTACAGCATGATTCAAGGATCATGTGCCGACCCCACATAGAGTGGGATAAGGGCTGGAAGATGATGATGACGCCCGTATCCCAGATGGGGTGGGCAATGATAGTTTAATTCAGTCATTGAGCAATGTCAGGCACCATCATCATCAACCTCGTCGGCACTAGTGATGGGACTCGAAACACATTTGATTCGAATGATAACAGTTGTTGTTGTTGTTGTTGCTAGCCCGTATCATCCCACTGCTGGGCAAAGGCCTCCCCTCGAGTTTTCCAGGTTTTTCGGTCTAAGGCTATTGTCTGCCACTGTAACAGTTAATAAATAAATATTTGCGGACTTTTCACACAGCGCCATCTAGCCCCAAACTAAGCAAAGCTTGTACTATGGGAACCAGATGGATGATAGAATACTTATTAACTTTTTATTTGTAAATACATTATTATAATAAATAGTATTGAAACACCCAGACCCGGAAGAAATATTTGCAGAATATACAAACATTTCTCCCGCAGCGGGAATCGAACCCGCGCCTCTTGCATCTCTGCCGAGCACTTGCCCGCCACGCCACCGAGGTTGTCATAATATTAGTAGGATAGGATTTTTGTAGTTACCATAGCGCCTTTATCTTTGTAATGACGTCCGCACAAAGTACAGTAATAGGGCTTTGGTCCCGTATGCGTTGCCTCGTGCTCCGCCCTGGCTTCCTGTAAAACAAACAAGTATTTACTCAAAACTTTTATATAAAATTTATTCTTATTACTTACTAGCTGTTACCCGCGACTTCGTCCGCGTGTAGTACATTATTTTGTTCTATTATCAATAGTTTTCGCAGCGCACGCCAAAAACTATTTTGGGTTTTCTACCTTGGGTTACAATATTGCAATTTTCTTACGGATCCCTAATTTTTTTGAAAATTTATTATAGCCTATACTGGACCCTGATAATGGAGCTTTCTATTGGTGAAAGAATTTTTGAAATCGGTCCAGTAGTTTCGGAGCCTATTCGTTACAAACAAAAAAATCTTTCCTCTTTATAATAGTATCATTAAAATCTGTTCAGCAGTTTAGCAGTGAAAAGGTAACAGATAGTCAGACAGACAGAGTTACTTTCGTATTTATAATATTAGTATGAATAAATACCAGACCCATCTGTCACATTTGTCGATGAATAAAACAAGTTGGTCTCAATTAGACTTAGACTTTTACGACATGCTCGGGGAGAGAAACAGCTGGACTCATTCTATGTTATTTCTTTACATTCTCCAATAAATTAATTCCAAATTAAAGTTTTTTTGTTATTTTTGTGGCAATAATTTACCTGATTCAGCTGTGGCTCCAGACAGAAGTTGCATTTGATGATGAGTTCCTCTCCATCATGAGACTTCTGGTGGACCTGCAGGGTTTCAATGTGGAGGAACCTGAAATATATCAAAATTATATAATAAATATGTACAGTAAAACTAAGGCATTTCACCATCTACAGTAGATGATTTATACAGCGTCAGGAGGCAACTTTTACCTTCACAAACGGGACGTTGTAGTGCCCGGGACGAATTATGATGGAGTAGGCTTGCCCAGCACCTATTCCATCCTCTCAGCTTAGTCGGCCTTGTCCACAGGAAGGACATGGTCAATACGTGAGGAGCTGACTAAGTTACAGGTCTCCTCACGATGTTTTCCTTCACCGTTTGACAGTACTGGTATAGTGCACATAAATCATACTAATATTTATAAAGAGCAAAGATTTTTTTGTATGTTTGTAACGAATAGGCTCCGAAACTACTGGACCGATTTCAAAAATTCTTTCACCAATAGAAAGCTACATTAGCAGGGTCTAGTATATGCTATAATATATTTTCAAAAAAATTAGGGATCCGTAAGAAAATTGCAATATTGCAACCCAAGGTAGAAAACCCAAAATAGTTTTTGGCGTGCGCTGCGAAAACTATTGATTATAGAACAAAATAATGTACTACACGCGTACGAAGTCGCGGGCAACAGCTAGTATACACTAAGCGAGTGGTGCCGAGCGTGTGAGGGAGTGAATATTGAGTTCTGATTACACACTGACGGCCTCGGTGGCGTGGCGGGCGGTTGCTCGGCAGAGACGCGGGTTCGATTCCCGCTGCGGAAGAAATGTTTGCATGTTCTGCAAATATTAGTTCCGGGTCTGGGTGTTGTGGTACCATGGTACTCGTAGTTTCTGATACCCACGACACAGGGGATCCTAGTGTGGGGTCAGGACTATGTATGTGACTGTTGGGTGTTATTTATTTACTTTTTCCCGCAGTATTCACAGCAGTGTGGACGGCCCCTTCCCTTCTTCAGCTCAGGATCCATCCTCTTGTTTGGTTTCTTAAGAAGCTTCACTTTCGCCTTCTCGATCTTGGATGTAGTCTTTGACCTGTAGAGAACAAACTACTTTAGTGTTGCTTATCGATAGTCGACTATCGATATATACTTTAGTGTTGCTTATCGATAGTCGACTATCGATATATACTTTAGTGTTGCTTATCGATAGCCGACTATCGATATATACTTTATTGTTGCTTAGCGATAGTCGACTATCGATATATACTTTAGTGTTGCTTATCGATAGTCGACTATCGATGTATACTTTATTGTTGCTTAGCGATAGTCGACTATCGATATATACTTTAGTGTTGCTTATCGATAGTCGACTATCGATAGACTATCAATAGTTGAGGCAAAACCAATAAAGTCGATAGTTTATCGACGAAAACGTTTCAGTCCACACCATATACAGTCCTTATCGTCTCACATTTCAGTTCGTCGAACCACGCTCTGCTACCATTTTAGCGAATCAAAAACTGTTTCAGAAGTTTGTCATAACCCCGAATACTCAAACGCATCTCACAGTTGAGCACGTCTCAAGTGACGAGTTTTTGACAGATTTTCATCAAAAACTGTCAAAAAACCATGAGTTGAGCCGTGCTCAACTCTGAGTATCGTTTGAGTATTCGGGGGTAACAGTACCAAAAGTACCACAAAGAAGACAATACACTGCTTACCTAGCCACTTCTTCACAGTATTATCGATTACTTCGACACAGTATTATTATGTGTTACTATTATCGATAAATTTATTTATAACGACGTAAAAGCCGGGGCCGGCTTAACGGGCCCTCCGAAGCACGGAAGCGCTCAGCTCGTAATGCCACTTGCGGTCACCCATCCCAATTGTGAACGCGCACAACGTTGCTTAACTTCAACGATCAATCAAGAACGTCTAAGCAAGCTACGTCACGAGCGCTTTAGCGAGAAACATACATACATATTACGGACGTGGTTATATGTATGTATGTTCTTAAGAACTATCAAATATACTTACTTAATAGGTTCTTTAGTGTCCATATCCTCATCTTCTGCTTCCGATTTGATGTCAGCGCCCTCTGGCTTGATTCTATCTTCACCTGGAATCAATCAAAATTAGTTATAGTTTATGCGGTAAAAGTCTGTTAAGATCACTTTGAAAGTTCTTAAGAGGTCACCGTGAGTCCATCGTATAAATAAATAAAATGAATATTTGAGGACATATCACACAGCGTCATCTAGCCCCAAACTAAGCAAGGCCTGTACTATGGGAACCAGATGGCTGATAGAATACATATATACTTTTTTTTGTAATAATATAATAGTAAAAACTACAACACCCAGACCCGGAAGAAATATTTACAGATCATGCAAACATTTCTTCCGCAGCGGGATCAAACCCGCGCCTCTTGCGTCTCAGCCGAGCAATCGCCCGCCACGCCACCGAGGCCGAGGATTTGAGTTTAATTATTGCGATTGTAATTTTAAAATAGTGGTTTTGTGTAAGTGCTTTAGTTTCGTTCGATATTTTATTGTATCCATGCATCTCGGCCCACAATGTCAGACAATAGAGAAGATAGGCCATCTATAATTCACAAAGGTTAGCTGGAAGAAAATGCTAATTAGCATTAAGTTCGCCTATGTACATATTATTTCTTGTGCAATAAAGAATTTTCTATCTATCTATCTATAATAGTATTTTTAATTAGACGAAGCCAACTGACAGTAGCTAATGTCACTTTGTAAAATAATATTGCCATATTTAAAGTAATACTGATGCGTTCAGTTCTCGTTCAATCGGATGAATGAACAAATGAGTGTGAATAGTTAATCATTTCAAACTATAAAAGAATATTATTTCTATTTTACAATAATCTATAATATAAAAATGAATCGCAAAATGTGTTGGTAAGCGCATAACTCAACAACGCCTGGACCAATTTGGCCAAATCTTTTTTTAAAATGTTCGTTGAAGTTCAAGGATGGTTTTTACGGCGAGAAAAATTAGAATTATATTTTTCATCCGGGTACCACGTGAGCGAAGCCGCGGGCGGCAGCTAGTATTGTATAAAAGTTTTCCTTAATGTTTAAAACACTCGGTATTCAGTATAGATAGGAACATAGTCGTCGAAGACTCGTTGGTATGTACAAAGCACGACTAAAATTCGAACCCCGTACCCGATATCGGCAGTTCGGCACACTAACTATTCACTAGACAATCGAGGCAATTTCATTCAGTCAGGAGTTTTTTCAATCATTCACTTTGTCACAACACTATTTTTATTTCATCAAAAACTGACAACACAGTAAACGTCAGTTAACTTCGTCTAATTAAAATTATGATTATACTAGCTGCCGCCCGCGGCTTCGCTCGCGTGGTACCCGGATAAAAAATAGCCTATATGTTAATCCAGTACATGTACTATGTATATTCCAAGTTTCATTCAAATCCGTTCAGCCGTTTAGGCGTGATTGAGGCACAAACATCCAAACATCGTTGCAAACTTTCGTACTAGATGGCAGCACAGGTAAAGTTAGTACGCGCTATCGTTGCGTTTTGAGCTTTACGCCGGTAATTTCAAGCAAACTAAGACTTTTCAAATTTATAATATAAGTAAGAAGTAAGATTTATAATATAAGTAAGAAAGTAAGATATAAGTAAGAAGTAAGATAACCGACATTATGCATTCTGTGCACATACCGAGCCAGGTCTCATCATGCGTTAAAACGTGCCGATGCATTTTGCTGGCGGTTATGAACCCACGACCACACACGTAGCACGAAAACGGTTTTTCCCCTGAAACAAATAATTAAAATAACACCCAACAGTCACATACATAGTCCTGACCCCACACTAGGATTCCCTGTGTCGTGGGTATCAGAAACTACGAGTACCATGCTACCACAACACCCAGACCCGGATGAAATATTTGCAGAACATGCAAACATTTCTTCCGCAGCGGGAATCGAACCCGCGGCTCTTGAGTCTCCGCCGAGCAATCGCCCGCCACGCCACCAAGGAAGTCAAATATGTTGCTTACTTAAATCAGCGCCATCTAGCCGTGAACCAAGCGAAGCTTATTGTACTACGGGGACTTATGTGTGTCAAATTGTAAATACATACATACATATTATCACGCCTGTATCCCTAATGGGGTGGGCAGAGGCACAAGTAAACATAAGAAAACTTGCAGCCACTCCTGATTTAAAGTCCTAAGATGGATATGGTGAACCATGGTGACAGGTGATCAGCCCATCGCCCATATAGATGGTCCATCATGTTTGGAGAGGATGCTATCCCTTAGTCGACTTTTAATTCTATTACATGCGTCTGTGACCTTTAATTATAATAACATTTGTCAAGTTTGTACGTTGAACCAGGTTATATTAGTGATTCAAATTAATGTTTATTATGTTGGTTACTCAAATAAATAAAAAAAATTCAAAATCCAACACTTTCCTTAAATTTGCCGTATGTCATTACTTCCCAGAATTTGTTCCTTATTAGCGACACTATCGAATGTTGTAATAGTGTTTTTTTAAATCAACGGGTTCGATTCCTGGCTACGAATATTAATTTTACAAAAATCCAATGATGCAGTTTTAGTTTACATCAAAATCGAGCCCGAGACATCTCTGAGTACTTTTCGCTATTCCTCAAATTTTCAAATTTGGCCATGCACGCCGACGCCAACAAAAAAAATCACCCTGTATACCTGTATGTGTTCTCATATGGACTTTCAAATAGGATTTGCTACTGAAGCTTCTGTTGCATAGATCGCAGGCGCCCACTCCCCCCCTAGTCTTAGGGGGGGTAGGCGGCGGAGGGGGGGAGTCAGGGGGGGGAGACCTGGCCCACCCGCCGGGGGGGAAGTATTCCTCTTCGTCGTCTGTGGAGAGAAGTCTGGAACAACCATTACAATGGAATTTATTAAACTTGCGGGATTTGTTAACATATTTAAAGTTAATAACGGGACTTAATCGCGTAAACGTCGGGAAATTAAAAAAAGGTATTCGATTAAGTGCCGTTATAACTAACTAACTAAGGCCTTTTACCATCTATAGTAGATGATTTATACAGCGTCAGGAGGCAACTTTTACCTTCACAGACAGGTCGCTGTAGTGCCCGGGACGAATTAAGATGGAGTAGGCTTGCCCAGCACCTATTCCATCCTCTCAGCTTAGTCGGCCTTGTCCACAGGAAAGACATGGTCAATACGTGCGGAGTTGACTAAGCTGCGGGTTTCCTCACGATGTTTTCCTTCACCGTTTGAGAGTTGCACTCTGAAGTAGTCAAGGTAAAAAGTTGCCTCCTGACGCTGTATAAATCATCTACTATAGATGGTTAAAGGTCTTAGTTAATTGGAATATAGAAAACTACCTTTCTTCCTTCAGATCAACATCATCCAGATCAGAGTCCTGCTCGAAGACGTCGTTGATGACCTCCACCTCCGGATAAGGATCGACAGTCTCCGTATCCTCATCCTCCGGCTCGTTCTTGACTTCCACTTCCACCTTCTCTTCAGCAAACTCGAATTTTACGGGGACCATCTGGGGAAAATAGACCTTTGAAATTCTGTGGGGTTCGGTGTCAATCAAACCCATGATTAAATATATAAATTAAATGTTTGTGGACATTTCACACAGCGCCATCTAGCCCCAAACTAAGCAAAGCTTGTACTATGGGAACCAAATGGCTGATAGAATACTTATATATACTTTTTTGTAAATACATACATCTAATACGTATTACTACAACACCCAGACCCGGAAGAAATTTTTGCAGAGCATACAAACATTTCTCCCGTAGCGGGAATCGAAGCCGCGCCTCTTGCGTCTCAGCTGAGCAATCGCCCGCCACACCACCGAGGTCTTCGATTCTCGCCGTGGAAGAAATGTTTGCATATTCCGCAAATCTTACTTATATTATAAATCTTGCTTATATTGTATAATCTTACTTATACCACTTCTCTGCTGGACTGGGAGTAAAGAAAAAACATAGAATGCGTCCAGGTGCTTCTCTCCCCGAGCATGTCGTAAAAGTCGACTAAGGGATAGTATCTTCCGACATGATGAGATACAATAAGCAAGTATTCCCAAGGAAGGTTGACGTCAGGCAGGCGGCCGGTCATAAAACACCTTAGCCAAAACTCTTACACCATGATCCAAGGATCATGCTGTGCCGACCCCACATAGAGTGGAATAAGGGCAGGAAGATGATATACTTTTTTGTTTTAAAATTTGTAACTAATATTTAAAAAAATCTTAAAAACTAGGTTGCCGTCAGTGAGGCAGGACTTACCTTTGAATCTTCCATGTCCTCCATCTTTGTCCCTTCGACCTTGGTCTCTGGTTTCTCCGGGGCCCACTCCCAGGGCTCCTCGGTCTTTGGCTTCTTGGCTTCAACTTCTAGCTTTAACTGTTCCTCTAGCTCCGTTAGATATGGCAGAATGGCGTTGTAATCTGGAATGACATCATCATAATTATAGGGTGGGACCAGCTAGCGGCTTACCCCCGAATACTCAAACGCGACTCAGAGTTGAGCACGTCTCGAGTCACGGTTTTTTGACAGTTTCTGATGAAAATCTGTCAAAAACTCGTCACTTGAGACGTGTTCAACTCTGAGATGCGTTTGAGTATTCGGGGCTTAGTCAGCTCCGCAGGTATTGACCATGTCTTTCCTGTGGACAAGGTAGACTAAGCTGAGAGGATGGAATAGGTGCTGGGCAAGCCTACTCAATGACGGCCTCGGTGGGGCGTGGCGGGCGAGTGCTCGGCTGAGACGTAAGAGGCGCGGGTTCGAGTCCCGCTACGGGAGAAATGTTTGTATGTTCTGCAAATATTTCTTCTAGATCTGGGTGTCGTAGTATTATGCATTATAAGTATGTAGTATTTAAAAAAATTAAGTATTCTATCAGACATCTGTTTCCCATATTACAAGCTTTGCTTAGTTTTGGGGCTAGATGGCGCTGTGTGAAATGTCCACAAAATATTTATTTATTATAATTTATTTAAATAAATATCATATTCCTCTTAAGGTTGTGGGGTCCACTAAGAAAGGTGACCTGACACTTGAAACAAAACTCACCATAGGGCTCTCCATCCAACTTTTGTTCAGCGTGTTTCTTGTCAAAATGTTTCGTTAGTAGCTCAAATCTAAAACAATTTTAAAACAAATATAGCTTCCGCCCGCGGCTTCACTCGCTTCAAGTCTCACTCATTCTATAACCGGATCATCACATAAAGAGCTAGCAAATTTCTCCTTCAGAGTGATCAATGTCGCGTACTGCGTTATTTCGATCTTCCGAGTGATCAATATGACGTACTACCTTCCGAGTGATCAATAATGACGTGGCTACGTTGTTTGGACATTCCGATTGATCAATATGTCGTACTACGTTGTTTCGAACTTCCGAGTGATCAATAATGACGTGGCTACGTTGTTTGGACATTCCGAGTGATCAATATGACGTACTACGTTGTTTCGATCTTCCGAGTGATCAATAATGACGTGGCTACGTTGTTTCGAGCTTCGGAGTGATCAATAATGACGTGGCTACGTTGTTTGGACATTCCGAGTGATCAATATGTCGTACTACGTTGTTTCGATCTTCCGAGTGATCAATAATGACGTGGCTACGTTGTTTGGACATTCCGAGTGATCAATATGACGTACTACGTTGTTTCGAACTTCCGAGTGATCAATAATGACGTGGCTACGTTGTTTCGAGCTTCGGAGTGATCAATAATGACGTGGCTACGTTGTTTGGACATTCCGATTGATCAATATGTCGTACTACGTTGTTTCGAACTTCCGAGTAATCAATAATGACGTGGCTACGTTGTTTCAAGCTTCCGAGTGATCAATATGTCGTACTACGTTGTTTCGAACTTCCGAGTGATCAATAATGACGTGGCTACGTTGTTTCAAGCTTCCGAGTGATCAATATGTCGTACTACGTTGTTTCGAACTTCCGAGTGATCAATAATGACGTGGCTACGTTGTTTGGACATTCCGAGTGATCAATATGACGTACTATGTTGTTTCGATCTTCCGAGTGATCAATAATGACGTGGCTACGTTGTTTCAAGCTTCCGAGTGATCAATATGACGTACTACGTTAGTTCGACCTTCCGAGTAATCGTACTACGTTCCTAAAATATCTTTCTCATGGAGGGCAACATAAAACAATATAGGGTTAAAATGTTTTGACAGCTGTTGACTTAGCAGGTAAAATGGCTGCATTTCGTTCTCGTTGAATCAAAATATTCGTAATAAAGCTGTCAAAATAAGTGGCAGCTACGAATGTTACCATTGTAAAAAGTTTTCGCATTTTTAAATGGTGTAAATAAACCAGGCCTGTTGTGAAATCTCTTTTGAATGTACCAATTACGATATTTAAAAAGAAATAGCTCTAAGAAACTTCTTTGGCCGTGATCCAAAATGTCCCTTTATAATATTGAGTCATTCTATAGAATGCCTAATATTTTCTATTATTACATACTTATGTTTTGCTATGATTAAGCCCTGGTGGAATAAAATTATTCATGTTGTGTCAAAGGCAACTATGGGATAGTATCCTCTCCAACATGATGAGATACAATAAGCAAGTATTCCCAAAGAGGGTTGACGTCAGGCAGGCGGCCGGTCATAAAACACCTTAACAAAACTCTTACAGCAGGGAAGATGAGGGCAGGAAGATGATAATGATGATGATTATTAATATTATTAGTCCTAAAAATTTGTAGTTTTTAGTTAGTTTACTCCATTTTAATCCCATTTTTAGTTTTGAAGATGGCATTCAAACAAGACTGAAATTATTAATGAATAAATTAAATGAAATACTTACCGATGAGTGAAGAATGTGATGAGTAAATGCAATGAGAGTATGTCAGGACTGTAGCAAATGGAGATCAGTGCTCTCTGCCTACCCCTATGAGACAAAGGCAATATGCATGTATTTACCTGCTGAAGAATTGGAAACATATCCTGCACTGATGTCGGACAGCTAGGTGAATTCTCTTGTTGTGCCTCCCGAGCTTACTCGCTGTTATGAATGTCTGGCCACAGTAATTACAGATATATGGCTTTTCATCTGAAACAAACATAAATTTCGTCTCAAACATACACAAAAATACATTCTCCGCTGGACTGGGAGTAAAGAAAAAACATATAATGCGTCCAGCTGCTTCTCTCCCTGATCATGTCGTATTCGACTAAGGGATAATGTCCTCTCCAACATTTATTTATTTATTTATGACGGCCTCGGTGGCGTGGCGGGTGATTGTTCGGCGGAGACACAAGAGGCGCGGGTTCGATTCCCGCTGCGGAAGAAATGTTTGCACGATCTGCAAATACTTCTTCCAGGTCTAGGTGTTGTGGTACCATGGTACTTGTAGTTTCTGATACCCACGACACAGGGAATCCTAGTGTGGGGTCTGGAATATGTTTGTGACTGTTGGGTGTTATATGGGCGACGGGCTGATCACCTGTCACCATGGTCCACCATATCCATCTTGGAATGTGGCAGAACATCCAAGCATGTCTCTCACTGTGGGAATGGAAATTGCACCTTACCCACACCACCCAGGTCGTCAAACATGACGTTCTTGACGGATTGTAAGATTTTTGTGACTCAAATCACGGCGTGAGAGCATTGATGGTCTAGTGGTAGTGACGTGTAGGTCGTGGATTCGAGTCCGGTCGTGTACCAATGTATTTTTCTGTTTGAGAAATGTATATGCGTTGAAGAAAAATCCTCAAACGTTGAAGAAAAATCTCGTGAGGAAACCAGCATGTTGTAGAAACTAAAAAGTTCTAAAAAACTAGATCAGCACTGACGTCCCGCGGTGGGGTGTATTGTGCATTATCCCCCTGCTAACCCTCCCCCAGCCAGCACAACTCCTTGAAGTATTGGAGCCGGATGGGATGTTGGCAGCAGTGTTTCAGTATCCTCCATTGTATTAAGGCTGTTGGTGAGGACTTTAAATCCTTTCACCACACTGGTTCGAAAGAACTAGTGACATGACTAGTACTAGTAGTAATAGGAAGTAGGATTACCTGTATGCGATCGGACATGTATTTTTAAGTAATAGCTCAAAGCAAACTGTTTGCTACAAGCAAAACACTTATACACCTCATTTTTACCCTTCTCCTTTGCTTCAGAGATCTTCTTCCCAATCTCTATCTTATTCTCAAAATCCTCAGCTTTCTCAGTCCCTATGTAGCCGTCTTCTGGTTTGATTTCAATATCTGCTTCCTTCTTTATTTTAGCATCTTTCTTCTTCTTCTTCTTCTCTTTCCTGAGGCGTTTCCTCTTCTTCAAGTTCTGCACTCGGATATCATAGCTAGTTATCCGATTGCTATGTATTGTTACATGTGCATCAAGTTCTGTGAGATCTTGAAACGCGATGTTGCAAACGGAACAGCCATAAAACTTAAAATCTTTATCCAATATCTTCTTATTCCAGTAACTGCTTGTCTTTCCTTTGGGTTTCCGGGCTCTCTTAAGTTTAATCTTCGATATATCAGGTTTTATATCTTCTTCGTTAACATTAGGTTGGGTATTATTTTCTTCGGTAACATTAGAAGTATCCATTTGCCCGTTAAGAACTTCATTTTCACCATTTGGTGCATCTTGACTTAAGGGCTTGTTATTGCTTGGTAAGGTTTGGTTATATGGTAGTTGTGGGTAGAAATCTTTATAGGGATAGGGGATGTTGGGTTGTGGATGGGATATGTTGGGCTGTGAATGGGGAATGTTAGGTTCCGTATGGGGGATGTCAGGTTGTGTATGGGGGATGTTAGGTTGTGGTTGGGGGTTATTGGGTTGTGTATGGGGAATGTTAGGTTGTGTATGTGCTATGTCGGGCTGTGAGTGAGTTATGTTGGGCTGAGTGTGAGGTATGTTGGGCTCTGGATGGGGTATGTTGGGCTGTGTTTGGGGATGAAACGGTGGTTGGTATGTGCTGTATTGCCCATATGAGCTCAGCGGATCCATCTCCATCATATTTGTATTCATTTTTCTGAAAAGAAACAAATATTAATAAATAATACAAAACATTGGCTTTTTCATGAATAGTAAAGTAGTATATAAATAGTAAAGGGAAATTCCATGTTCTATTCTACTAATTAACTTTATTTAAATAGTGGAGTTCCCATGCCATCCTTTTTCTATCTATCTATCTATCTATCTTTCCATGAATAATAAATGATGTATGTACACAGGTTTTTTACCTGAGACCCTATTTATAGTAAAGAATATTAGGTAGGTAAATGTTAAAACATTTGACATAGACAGTTCAGGCATTTTATTAAGTGATAAATAGGGTAGATAAATATGACTAGGCAATTTATTAATTATATTAACCACACATTTTAAAATTTACTTTTACAAATAAAGCTCTTCGCTTGTAAAAGTAAAATAAAGAATTTGACAAAGTACATACAATAAATAATTAGTAGGTAGGTACATAGATTATTACATTTTATATTATACCTAGGTACTTTAAGTTCAGTTCAAGGTTGAGTTATGTACTCTAACAAAATGCTCAATTATGAATGGTTGTACACATAAAGAAGGTACTTTTATCAGAAAATACTGAACTTTACTAAATAAGGTTCAAAATACGGCGAAATTCGTAGCGACATTACGAAAATATACCATGTTAGGAAGGATTACACTCAAGTTTGAATGTAAACAAACGAATTTTAAAGTTTTAAAGCGAATTTACTTGATTAACCAACATTTTTCAACTCAATGCCACACCGAAGCCAGCCAATCGATACCGTGGGAGCAAAAAAAACATACCTCAACCAAGTTCTTTCAACAAAAAAAGCACTTTTAGGTTTCGATGATTTTATACACTAACGAAAATCGTGTATCTTTCCCTCCAAATCGCATCAAAACACACATTGTACACTCCAGAACGTTGCCAGTGAAATTCGCAACATTCTAGCGTCATTCGACTTGAATTTAAGTAGTTTTATAACAAAGAAATTATAAAGAAAAATCACATTATTTTTTCATTTGCGTGACGGAGAGTATCAATGGCAGATTAATGCAATGTTGCCATTCAATAAAAAAATCTTTGTTTACCCCATTTTTTAACCATTTTAATAATTTTCAGGGATCCTTGAGAGTGAGGGAAAACCTTTTTCTGAAGACTGCAGTTTAACTTCTGAAAATATTAAAATGATAACCCATTGAGCAAGCTGAACATTATTAGTTACAAACAAGGAGTGTTAACCACCCGGTTGTTAAAATATTTAGCAATCCATTCAGTTTCATACAGAACCTCGACACATAATCGGTGTATTTCGTTTTACATAAAGTTTTAATTAATATTATATTAGTAGGTACCCCCACAATCTGATTGTAACTGGACCTAATTGAAGGAGAAAAACTGGTTCTCCTAAACATTAGTTATAAACGATTTGAAGTCTTTATAATATCTGTTTAATGTTGAATGTGCTATCTACTATATAAAGTATTTATTGATACCTACTTAAAAGGTTAGTCCAACGTGTAACAGGACAGGGATGATTGGAGAGAAAGAAGGGAGACCTTTGCCCTGCTTTGAGACACTACAGGCTCCTTTATATAGCAGTACCTCTGTATCATTATAATAATAATTTATTGTGCTAGGTAGTAATTTATATAGATTGGTACCAATTAACTTAGTTTCGAAATATAATTATTAGCATCTATTCTCGCCAGTAAAATTACGGTTTCATTATAAATCGGAACTTGAAGATTTACTTTGCAATTTAAAATAACTGTGATGCAGAACTCGGTACTAAAATAAAAAGATGCTGGCAACATTATTTAAATGGCGTTGTCACTGTCATAGGATAAATCGCTGTCATAAACTAGAACACGATCCATTCCACTCAGTAAAAAAAAAACGGGTGTTTAATAGCAAGTGATTTTTTGCTCAGTGAGCACAAACTTTTCACACATTAATCTTTCATCTTGAGTTGTAATTATCTCATTAATATTTAAATAAGATTATAGAATATATATTTAATTATAAAATATTCACCACGAACTACAACACCTTAGAAAAACAAAGAAAATATTTGAAGCATTATGTTGATTATGGAATGGAGCGTAATGGTATACAGAGCGCGACTTTTTAAAATATTTTCTTGATACTTTTGCGATTTGCATTGCTAACACCCCCGCCTCCTATTTCCATTGACGTCAATACATTTTTTTAATTAATTGACTTATTCAGCTTAAAGCTGTAGATTGATTTTTTACCTACTAGTTTTTAAGAGAATATGTATAGCAATAATTGAATCACTTTACTGAGAATTAGTTCAATTATTTGTGGAAGTGGAAGAAAAACACATGATGGGCCGACCATGATAAGTAGGATAAGGGCAGGGAGATGATGCTGATGATGAACTCAGGAGTAGTATACCTACTATATTATGTAATTACCTACCTAATTACATAAAAATCTCTGTTTTTTATCAATGCGTAATAAAGGATCTTAGGTACGAAATCTAAGTTATTTTATGAATATTTACCTCAGTCACCAATGACATGATGACTGGCTAGGAATGGTAGACCGGTTCTGAGCAATATCTCCATAGATTACAAAAATAATTGCCTCGCTCAGGTTAGTAATTAGTTGAATATTTTCAAGCATGCCAAGAACTCGCACAAGACACGAGGTACAATTATTTTATCTTATAACTAAGTACATTATCAGTTATTCAAGTATTCACCCACATGTGGATCACAAACTTATATTTGCAGTTGTAAAATTAAATAATACACAAGATTACAAAGGTAGTTATGAATTTGACAACCGCATTACAAAGTTTGTGGTGACATGATAACAAGGCAAAGTTACGATGTATCGTATGGTTTTGATTTTGGCCGTTATTTTACAAATATATAAGGTTCATTTTGGTTGCTTTTAAACGTAAATGTAATTTTGGTTGCATGATAAATTACAAAACATCGTAGTGATGTGATGTGACTAATGTATACCTATAATAGTTATGAAGATGTTCAATATAATATGTTGGCAAGTATCTATATGCCTGCAAGTAAGTAATATTAAGTAACGAATGTAGCTACGTAAATAAGTAAGGTATGTACCTACGACGACAACGATACGAGACGTGACTTATTTCGATTTAAAAATGTAGGTTACGCAGTATGATATGAAATATGTATTTGTAAGATTATACCTATAGAGAGTACTGGTGGTCTAGTTGGTAGTGAGTGACCTCGCCTTCCGATCCTAAGGTCGTGGGTTCAAATCCGATCGTATACCAATGGATTTTCCTGTGCGAAAAATTTATGTGCGATATACCAGTACTCTCAAACGGTGAAGAAAAACATCATAAGGAAACCCGTGGCTTAGTCAGCTCTGCACGTATTGACCATGTCTTTATGTCTTTCCTGTGGACAGGCCGACTAAGAGAGGATGGAATATTTAGGTGCTGGGTGCTACTCCATCTTAATTCGTCCCGAGCGCTACGCAACGTCCCGTTTGTGAAGCTAAAAGTTGCCTCCTAACGCTGTATAAATAATCTACCATAGATGGTAAGAGGCCTTTTCTTCTATACCTACAGATAGCAATTGATGTACCTAAATATATAAGCAGGTAGGGAAATGGGTAGGCAACTAACCTATTAATACCTACCTACTTGTTGATTCACTCAAGCTTAGTGTAATATATTCAAAATAACGTCACAGTGAAATAAAATACATTGTATTTTCTATTGATCAAAGTTTATTCATACTAAATGAATCAACACAACATACCTACTCAGTCAGTACATCACTATCAGTCGCGCGGGAAACACGAATGAGATCGGTCGCGTTCGTTTAAATTAAAAAAAAACTACTTTCAAACTTAGTGCAAAACAATCCACATTGTATTTAAATTATTTTAAATCAGTCTTTTGTGTTGTGATTTAAGTAAATAGTTCGATTGTGTTTTGTAAATGTGCCATTTTTTAAGGCTATATCACAGAAACGGTTTTGTCAGTGGATGAATGGTTTCCTTTACAAGGTAAGATTCGATAGTTACTATAGGTACTGTACCTATTATAACAATAGTTTGGTGAAATGACACACTATTAGATACAATATACTATGCTTTTGTTATATCTAACCCCATAATTTACTGAAATTAGTTTTTATCTTAAGTTTAGAATTAGGTAGTAGAATTAAAAATATAATAAAATTATACTGAGTTAAGTTGAAATAAATAAATATAGTTACCTGGATATGAGACACACATGGTATCAATTCTTGAAAATCACCGAGTGATAAATAGTCACCAAAATAGTCCATTTCCTTTTTTTTCAAGGTGATTTCAATTTTTTTTATTTTAAATTTTGAAGTCTATGAACAATGAATAATGGAAATTGACAGTTTTTTTTGATCACTCGGTCATAAAACACTCTGCCCAAAAGATGCCGTACTTGCGTCTTATTACAGTTACAAGCGATAAGCAAAGCCGGCACGAAATACTGTCTAGCCCTGTGTTGAGCACCCCATGTTTTTGGGAGGCCAATTTAGCTTTTCCTTCCAAATAACCGCTGAAACTGAACATCACTCGATATGTCAATTTGACTCAGGCAATGAAAAGGAAAAGGATCACTTGTAGCAATAAACGTGCAAACCTGTGTCTTCCTATGTTCGAACTCAACTAAGTTTAGTCGACCCCAGGCCGCGACCTTGCTTAGAAAGGAATTGAAAGAAAGCCAAATCCAGCAGTGGGTGCTGCCAGGTTAAAATGATGATGATGATGAAATTGAAATTACTAGCATACGCCCGCATTTTACCCGGATAAAAATAGATAAGGGATTCCGGCACACATGCATATCCCATGTCTGATTGATTATAATCCATTCAACCGTTACGGCATGATAGAGGTAAAAACATACAAACTTCTATCAAGGTAGGTATGTATACATACATACATCTGTGTTGTCCGTAGGTATAAGAAACGACGAGTATCTCATTACCATGGAACTAACCACAACAAACGTAGAAAAATATTTGCAGAATATACAAACATTTATCCCGCAGCGAGAATCGAACTCGCTCCTCTCGCACAGGGCACTTGCCCGCTACTCCTACCGAGGTCGTCAAACATGCGCTAAGCTTATTTTGTTTGTCAGAAACTTTTATAATTACATTTTAAGTGATCAAGATATATTGATCCTTCTACTTTTTCAATTTTATTTTATTAAATTGGAACACCCTATTATGGCCTCAGAGTATTTTATACATTTGCGCGGCAAACCAAACCACCATGTTCTAAAATCAAAAGTTATACTTATACAACCGTTATAGAACGAAGCCATTCCACCTTCTTTCTTCAAACTACTCTAGTTTTTGATTGTATTTATTGTTCTGAGGTAAAACCTGGTAAAACAAGCAATATTTTTTTAAAAGATAATTTATTGATTTATTGCCAACGTCCTGTCAAATAGCTACCTACTGCGCAGAAATTAAAATACCTGCTATGGACTCTGCCTTATCTTAGGGCATTATTCTGAAAACATCTAAAAACAAACTAGGTACCTAGGTACATTATTATTTTAAAATTATTTTCTTCGTCTTATCTTTCACGCTTAGTCGTGTTACGAACACGTAATTTCAACGTAGATTCTGTAATTATCCTAGAGAAAGGCATATAAATCCTTTTGAATTTCGAACTAAATAACAAAAAAGTATATTTACCTGTCCTAGGTAGGTACTTCAAAGTCAAACAAAACTTTATAACAAAAAGTACTGTTGAAACTTCGTAAGTCCGATTGCCGCGAAGGAGTGAAGCTTGAAGACGACCTCAGTGGCGTGGTGGGCGAGTGCTCGGCTGAGACGGAAGAGGCGAGGGTTCGATTCCCGCTACGGTAGAAATGTTTGTATGTTCTACAAATATTTCTTCCGGGTCTGGGTGTTGTAGCATTATATAAGTATGTATTTAAAAAAAAAGTACTTATATAAGTATTCTATTAGCCATCTGGTGTCCATAGTGTGTAATTTATCCTTAAACGTTATTAAATAAATGATTATTACTATTATATATAGTACAAGCTTTGCTTAGTTTGGGGCTAGATGGCGCTGTGTGTATTGTCCACAAATATTTATTTATTTTGAAAGCTCTTTCCAACGACACAAAGCAACTGTTACATCAGTATTTTGACATTATGTAACAAACTGTAGACCTACATTGACCAAAAAATAACCAAGGTGACGTCTGGCGCAATTTGACGATGACCTACCATTGACCTAGTGTTACCTAGGGATGGGCGAAGTTTATCGATATCGATGAATAATGAAGCGCTCGTGGCGTAGCTTGCTTAGACATTCTTGATTGATCGTTGAAGTTAAGCAACGTTGTGCGCGGTCACAATTGGCATGGGTGACCGCAAGTGGCATTACGAGCCGAGGGCTTCCGTGCTTCTGAGGGCACTTTAAATTGTCGGTCCCGGCTTTTACCTGAAAAGTTCGCAAATAATTGTGTCTAGTGCACGAAATCTATGAAGCGCATTTTAAATCCTTTCGCCACACTGGTTCAAAGGAACTAGTGACACGACTAGATAGATAGAGTGAAAAGGTAACAGACAAACAGTTTCTTTCGCATTTATTAGAACCTAAACTACGCATAGTAAGGATAACAATTTCACTTAAATTAATTCGTTACGTGCTCTCATTATAGGCAAATAAGACCTTTTACCATCTATAGTAAATGATTTATACAGCGTCAGGAGGAAACTTTTACTTTCACAAAGGGGACGCTGTAGTGCCCGGGACGAATTAAGATGGAGTATGCTTGTCCAGCACCTATTCCATCCTCTCAGCTTAGTCGGCCTTGTCCACAGGAAAGACATGATCATTATAGGTAGTTGTACAATTGGTGATCTGAGCTCTGTTTTCTATCTGTAGGCGAACTCAGATAAAAAACTGAGCTCATTTTTATTTCTTACTAGCTGCTGCCCGCGGCTTCGCTCGCGTGGTACCCGGTACATGTACTATAACGGTGAAAAAGAAAAGGGCTATTTTTTAGAGTTTTTCCAGCAATAATTCTAATTTTTCTCGCCGTAAAAACCATCCTTGAACTTCAACGAACATTTAAAAAAAAGATTTGGCCAAATTGGTCCAGGCGTTGTTGAGTTATGCGCTTACCAACACATTTTGCGATTCATTTTTATATTATAGATTATTATTATTATTATACTGATTACCTTAAAGTTTTTAATGTTATTATAGTTTGTCTTTGTAACTGTGGTAATAAATAAATAAATAATTAGGGTTGTTGTACAATTATGTGCTTTGATATGAAAATAATGTTACAATATTAGAATGCTTTTAACATCGATATAGAGTTAATTCTACTAATAACGCTCATCCCTAAAACATTACCTTCCTACGTAACGTTCGTTTGTCACCTTTAATGCTACGTGATATGAAATATAATAATAATAAATAAATATTTATTTTGTGGACATTTCACACAGCGCCATCTAGCTCCAAACTAAGCAAAGCTTGTAGGTACCATGGGAACCAGATGGCTGATAGAATACTTATATACTTTTTTTTTGTAAATACATACTTATAATACATACTTAGTATTGAAACACCTAGACCCGGAGGAAATATTTGCAGAACAATCAAACATTTCTCCCGCAGCGGGAAGTAAACCCGCGCCTCTTGCGTCTCAGTCGAACACTCGACCGCCAAGCCACCGAGGTTCTCCGTATAGATAACTAGCTCCCGCCTGCGGCTTCGCTCGCGTGGTATCCGGTTATAAAGTAGCCTATATGTTATTCCAGCGCATATACTAGGCACGTTCCAAGTTTCATTCAAATCTGTTCAGCCGTTACGGCGTGATTGATGCACAAACTTTGTCACATCCTCACAAACTTTCTCATCTTTTTCGAAATATATTTGTTGATGATTGTAAGTATAAGATCTTTGAAGAGTATAATAAATACATTTCTAAAATAACTCTGCTAAGGAAATCCACGCGCGCTTGATGCAAGCAAGACGAGACGCTGGCGGCGCGGCGGCGGGCGAGACGAGGAGGCCGCGCTTGCTGGCCGCCTGTGAGAAAACGCGGGTGAAACCGCGGGGCACAGCTAGTCTATACTAATATTATAAAGCTGCAGAGTTTGTTTGTTTGTTTGAACGCGCTAATCTCTGGAACTACTGGTCCGATTTGAATGATTCTTTCAGTGTTGGTTAGTCCATTTATCGAGGAAGGCTATAGGCTATGTTTTATTTTTTTCAAAATTAGGGATCCGTAATAAAATTGCTATTTTGTAACACAAGGTGTAAAATCGAAAACCTATTTTTGCGTGCGCTGCAAAAACTATTGACAATAGAACAAAATGATGTACTACGGGTTTGTAGATCCCATTAAGACCTACAAAAAAGTCCGCGAGAACATATATCTAGCTATCATGGTTTAATCACAATAACCGATTTTGTGTTCAAAATAATTATTAAATCGTCTGAAGAAAAAAACTACGTTAAATATGTATCGTAATATTAATCTTTATCGAAATTAAGCATTATGTTATCAAGAGTATTTATGTAGAAGTAAAATACTTTTTGTTTCATCTCAATCGGATATTTCGTTTAAAAGTTATCACGTGTGTAAGATGTTAAGAGTTGGTACCTATTAATGAGTTATGGGCCATAGAGTTTTTTATCAACATAAAATCCTGTAATAATCTTTTTGAAATATATTTGTTGATGATTGTAAGTATAAGATCTTTGAAGAGTATAATAAATACATTTCTAAAATAACTCTGCTAAGGAAATCCACGCGCGCTTGATGCAAGCAAGACGAGACGCTGGCGGCGCGGCGGCGGGCGAGACGAGGAAGCCGCGCTTGCTGGCCGCCTGTGAGAAAAACGCGGTTGAAACCGCGGAGCACAGCTAGTTTATAATAAATAAATAAATAAAAATAAATATTTGCGGACTTTTCACACAGCGCCATCTAGCCCCAAACTAAGCAAAGCTTGTACTATGGGCACCAGATGGCTGATAGAATACTTATAATGCTTTTTTTTTGTAAATACCTACATATGTACCTAGAAGTTATAATACATAATACAACACCCAGACCCGGAAGAAATATTTGCAGAACATACAAACATTTCTCGAACCCGCGCCTCTTACGTCTCAGCCGAGTACTCGCCGGCTACGCCACCGAGGTCGTCAAATGTTAGTAGGATGACATTGAATAGGGCATTTTCGTCTTTATAATGACGTTTCAGGGAATTCGATTTTGTCATACAAAACAAACCTACGTCAGGAAATCAGAACCATGCATAACATGGTCACAAAAGGATTTGATTGGGGTAAAGTTTTCCTGAAAATCTCAGTAATAATTATGTGTTGTGCTTTTAGAAACTAAAAACAAAATTTTAACTAATTTTGGGGACCTTACCTGCGGTCGGTGATCTGAGCTATGTTTTCTATCTGTAGGCGAACTCAGATAAAAAACGGAGCTCATTTTTATTTCTTAATATTATACTTATTACCTTAAAGTTTTTAATGTTATTATAGTTTGTCTTTGTAACTGTGTTCTTAATAAAGGTATTTCTGTTAAAACAAAACAGACTTCAATGAAAAATACGCTCGTGGCGTAGACGGAGGCCTTTGGGCGGCCTAAAAACTCCGTCACAAGAGTTGGCCACTACGAATTTTCTTAGGACGGCCTCGGTGGCGTGGCGGGCGATTGCTCAGCAGAAACGCAAGAGGCGCGGGTGCGATTCCCGCTGCGGGAGAAATGTTTGCATGTTCTGCAACTATTTCCTCCGGGTCTGGGTGTTGTGGTAGCATGGTACTCGTAGTTTCTGATACCCACGACACAGGGAATCCTAGTGTGGAGTCAGGACGATGTATGTGACTGTTGGGTGTTATTTATTATTATTGTAACTAAATAAACATAGTAAATATTACGATCCACATTAATCAATTTGATTACTTAACCTGTTTTTATAAACTTGTTCATTCTTACTACTCATTGGTTTCGTATTTGTTCTACCATAGACAAAGGTCTCATTCAAGTACAACTAGGTACAGTCAGCTATACAAGTTTATTAGCTAGACAAAGTATGTGTAATTATTAATAAATAAATAAATATTTGTGAACATTTCACGCAGCGCCATCTAGCCCCAAACTAAGCAAAGCTTGTACTATGGACACCAGATGGCTTATAGAATACTTATATACTTTTTTTTGTAAATACATACTTATAATACATAATACTACAACACCCAGACCCGGAAGAAATATTTGCAGAACATGCAATCATTTATCTCGCAGCGGGGATCGAACCCGCGCCTCTTGCGTCTTAGCCGAGCACTCGCCCGCCACCGAGGTTGTCAGAAATGATTTAAAGTGTTGAAATTGTTTTCATAGTAGGTAATATTGTACATTTTTCCAAATTAATTAATAAAAAAAGAAAGAACATAGAATGCGTCCAGCTGCTTCTCTCCCCGAGCATGTCGTAAAAGTCGACTAAGGGATAGTATCCTCCAACATGATGAGATACAATAAGCAAGTATTCCCAAGGAGGGTTGACGTCAGGCAGGCGGCCGGTCATAAAACACCTTAGCCAAAACTCTTACAGCATGATCCAAGGATCATGTGCCGACCCCACATAGAGAGGGATAAGGGCAGGAAGATGATGATGTTGTGTTTTTTAACACGTCACACGAGTAAATTCTAGCTGATTGTACAAAGGCACAATATTATACTGGTTTAGAGGTAGTTAAGTATATGTCAGTATTATGTATCAAACCTTGACAAGTGCTCCAAGGTTGCCGACTGTTCAACTGTTTCACGGAGCGACGTGATCTATATAGCTATTTATATTTGTTTGTTTTAGTGATCAAATCTAGTTCTGTTATTGGTAAACTTCCTTTACCTCCATACTTGAAATAATTATTAAAGAAAGAAACTATTTATTTGGCCCACAAATACATACAAAAAAAATCAATAAAATTACACAGTTAAAACAAAAAAAATAATAACAAATTGTGAGCCAAAAAGGCAACAGCAACTACAGCGCTTATTACAAACCTCCTTTTTAAAGACTACTAGCTGTTGCCCGCGACTTCGTACGCGTGTAGTACATTATTTTGTTCTATAATCAATAGTTTTCGCAGCGCACGCCAAAAACTATTTTGGGTTTTCTACCTTGGGTTACAATATAGCAATTTTCTTACGGATCCCTATTTTTTTTGAAAATATATTATAGCCTATACTGGTCCCTGATAATGCAGCTTTCTATTGGTGAAAGAATTTTTGAAATCGCTCCAGTAGTTTCGGAGCCTATTCGTAACAAACCAACAAAAAAACAAAATAGTCTTTCCTCTTTATAATATTAGTATGATGTACTCGTATCTACAAAGGGATACATTTTCAACCCTACCCTACAAAGAGTTTTATTTGAGACTGTTGATCACATACATAGTCCTGACCCCACACTAGGATTCCCTGTGTCGTAGGTATCAGAAACTACGAGTACCAAACTATTTACCATCATGATCGTCACATAAAATTAATTCAAATTCCATAAATTTAACATAATAATATTCTAATTTTATTATGTACAAGGAAGGAAATTTTGAATCAATAATATCACTAAAATGTTTCGCTTGGGGAAAAGAAGATGTAGTGATGAGGCTCAGACCAAATAAAAAGGAAAGACGCCGCGTCGTGAACAACAAAAGTGAAGCCACCTTTTTATCTATGGGTGTGTCGAAGGTTTTGAGGTTTTTTGTTCCAATTACCCTAAAATTGATAGTATAATGAAGAAACGATGTTATTTGAAAAGTGATTCCGTGAGACTTTTTATGTGATTTGCTGCTGTTTTTACAAGTATTCACTACACAGGAAGGCATAATTCTATTTTTAAGACTCGTGACGTACTAAGAGCGATGAGCATGGTTTTAGTGTAGGTGTGTTAAGACGTGTCCAAGTGATCCCCGTGATTTTATGGAATAAAAATTTTTGACTTTGACTTTGTGCGTGAGCGTCTATCTATGTTTACTTGCAGGTGCACGGTTCTGTGTGGCTTCTCTTTTGTTGTTCGAGGCGCGGCGTCTTTTCTTATTATTTGGTCTGAGTGATGAGGATACAGAGAGAACCATGGATGTGAGGATGTATGTTTGTGCCTCAATCACGCCGTAACGGCTGAACGGATTTGAATGAAACTTGGAACATACATAATATGTGTGCTGGAATAACATATAGACTACTTTTTGTTTGGATACCACGCGAGCGAAGCCGCGGGCGATAGCTAGTACATTATATGTCCAGGGGGGACCCCAGTAGGACAACACAGGTTATAAATAAAAATAAACTAGTATCTACATATATGGAAGTTGATACTTTTAATTATTTTGAAGTTAATTTTAAGCATAATGTATTTACGTGAATGATTAAAATACAATTAGCCTGATTCCAAAGTAAACTGTGTTTTTAAGTTCAATGTTCTCAATAAATATAAACGGCATTTACTTACAAACCATTCTTAAAATCGTACTATAAATTATAAGTGTGAAAGTTTGTGAGGATGTTTGTATGTTTGTGCCTCAATCACGCCTAAGCGGCTGAACGCTTTTTTCCTCACGATGTTTTCCTTCACCGTTTGAGAGAACCGGTATAGTACACATACATTTCTCGCAAAGAAAAATCCATTGGTGCACGACCGGATTTGAACCCACGTCCTTAGGATCGGAAGGCGGGGTCACTACCAACTAGACCACCAGTGCTCTAATACTTAAATATATTTTTTTAATTTATTTAAGGGCTTTGTCGCTTTGCGAAATCACCCTTATAAAAAAATGTATAAAAAAACCAAGAAAAACTTAATCTATACTCATAATAAAACTTAACTACCTAATTAGGTACATAAACCTAAATTAAATAAATAACACCCAACAGTCACATACATAGTCCTGAGCCCACACTAGGACTCCCTGTGTCGTGGGTATCAGAAACTACGAGTACCATGCTACCACAACACCCAGACCCGGAACAAATATTTGCAGATCATGCAAACATTTCTTCCTCAGCGGGAATCGAACCCGCGCCTCTTGCGTCTCTGCCGAGCAATCGCCCGCCACGCCACCGAAGCCGTCATAATAACTATATAATTTTATGCTTAAATAATAAATACGAATAAATCTTTGTATTTTTTCAGATCCAACCATCAAAGAACAATAATTATGTCGGTCACCGGTGATACCAACTACGCACAAGACGGACAGGGCAATGTCAAACTCCACCCATACCTAGTAACACTGGTGTAAGTATTGTCACTAATGGGGTGGGCAGAGCCACAAGTAATCATAAGAAAACTTGCAGCCACTGATTTAAAGTCCAAGATGGATGAACCATGGTGACAGGTGATCAGCCCATCGCCCATATAGATGGTCCATCATGTTGGAGGATACTATCCCTTAGTCGACTTTTAAAACATGCTCGGGGAGAGAAGCAGCTGGACGCATTCTGTTTTTCTTTACCTTCTCCCAGTACAGCAGATAAGTATTTATACTAGTGTAGTATACTAAAAATGGGCTTAAAATACGAATTAATCTCTTTAAAACGTCTGGACACAATTATATAGACAATAAACAACAAAAAAAGAAATATAAACTAGTTATTATGTAGAAATATTTAAATTAGTAGCTTATGCCCGCGGCTTCGCTCGTGTGATATCCGGACAAAAAAATATAGCCTGTATATAGGTTAGGTATGTTGTTCGGTTTATTGTGGCGTAGCGGCCGTGTGCTCGGCTGAGACGCAAGAGGCCCGGGTTTGATTCCCGCTGCGGGAGAAATGTTTGTATGTTCTGCAAATATTTCTTCCGGGCCTGTTGTAGTGTTATTCCAGCACACATACTACCTATGTATAATCCAAGTTTCGTTCAAATCCGTACAGCCGTAACGGCGTGATTGAGGCACAAACATAATCGTCACATCCTCACAAACTTTCGCATTTATAATATTGAAATAATAATAAAAATATCTTGTAGGTACCTGCATTGTTTATAATAAATTACTAAAAGATAAGGAAGAAGGATAATTATCCACTTATATAGTAGGTACCTAGCTAAATATTTGTTTGGAAAATATAAGTTTTTTAGTTATTAATTTAAACATATTGACCTAGTATGTGAGTCTGTTCGTATGAGCCAGTGGCCAACTCTAGTGACGGAGTTTTTAGGCCGCCTAAAGGCCTCCGTATTGATCTAGTACAACCATGTTATCGATTTATTTATTTTATTTAGGCACTCACAACACAAACAAAGAAAAATAGAATAAACATTATAACTAAAACACAGTTTCAATCTAGTTTGTAACGTAACACTTATGAGCGCACAGCTAAACAATGTAAATGGTGTTTGAGCGAACAAAAAGCCAAAATTAAATCTATTCTAACGAGAGTTTGCATTATGTACCCAAAAGTCAGACAAATGTCACATTAAAATTGGCGCCCAAACTATTCTACGAAATCTGCACGATTTCTTTTTTTTTTTCATTTCAACATTTTGGCAAGGACACCCACTTTTTATTCTACCACGTGCTGTGGATATTATGGGATTCGTAGGTATATAGTCAACTGTTTATTTTTGTACAGCAAAATCGTTTCCCACGTCTTACAATGTTTGGCTAATAGATTGGTATTATTTTTTTATAGATTTCTCTATTATAAAATAATGTATAATTTCTTACGTAACTGAATGACAATCAAAGCATAGCATAGATAAAAGCAATAAATGTAATATTGGAGGGAGGGTGTATTCCTCAGTAACGACCTCGGTCACCTCGGTGGCGTGGCGGGCGAGTGTTCGGCTGAGACGCGAGATGCGCGGGTTCCTAATAGTTTTCTTACTAAATTTGCTTCTAAAAACTTAAAGTTTATTTATTATCCATACTTTATTAAACATCAATTTCACATTATAAATACTTAATAGTTTTTACAGTATAATAACATTAAAAACTTTAAGGTAATCAGTGTAATAATAATAATAATAATAAGAAATAAAAATGAGCTCAGTTTTTTATCTGAGTTCGCCTACAGATAGAAAACAGAGCTCAGATCACCGACCGCAGTGGTCCCCAAAAGGCTTATTTATTATCCTATTTTAAAAGATTTCCTACTTCCTACTATTATAAATAATAAGAATTAATATATATACATATTATTATAATAATTGTAATGAAGCGCTCGTGGAGCTTGCTTGGCGTTCTTGATTGATCGTTAAAGTTAAGCAACGATATGCGGGATGGGTGACCGCAAATGGCATTACGAGCTGAGCGCTTCTGTGCTTCGGAGGGCACGTTAAACAGTCGGTCCCGGCTTTTAAGTCGTCAAGCCATGACGGAGGCCTTTAGGCGACCTAAAAACTCCGTCACTAGAGTTGGCCACTAGCTCATACGAATATACATACTTACATTATAAATGTGAAAGTTTGTGAGGATATTTGTACGTTTGTGCCTCAATCACGCCCAAACGGCTGAACAGATTTGAATGAATCTTGAATTATACATACCTACCTATTATGGGCTATTTTTCATCCGTGTACCACGCGAACGAAGTCGCTGGTGAAAGCTAGTAGCCCATACAATACAAAGCGAAAAGTTTGGCACTCTTGGCATCATCGTGGTACATTAAAAATGTTCCGAACTCATAAATTTGTCTGTTAACCGAGCTGTTGGCGAAATGTTCCAATGCCGAAAGGTCATTGAACCGGCACGTGTGAACTGTAAGATAAGGTTGCACGTGACGTGAGCGACTCTGTGAAGCTGTTGATGTAAGAATTAGATAACTAGAAATTCATTCGTGTATTGAAATCATGTTTTGAAATCATTCAAGGTTTATTTACATGAACACAGTTTACAAAGACAAACTATAATAACATTAAAAACTTTAAGGTAATCGGTATAATAATCTTACTTATATTATAAATGCGAAAGTTTGTGAGTATGGATGTTTGGATGTTTGTGGCTCAATCACGCCTAAACGGCTGAACGGATTTGAATGAAACTTGGAATATACATAGTACATGTACTGGATTAACTTATAGGCTATTTTTTATCCCGGTACAACGCGAGCGAAGCCGCGGACAGCAGCTAGTAAGAAATAAAAATGAGCTCAGTTTTCTATTTAAGTTCGCCTACAGAGTTCAGATCACCGACCGCAGGTAAGCTACCCAAAAGGCTGGCGACGCGACGTTACCTCGTTAAGGTTACTTATGTGATTGGTACCTGTACTGCCCTCATAGTGAAGAACGCAGTAACTAGCATTTTTGTCAAAAAATAGTTAGGTACATATTCGAAATCGCCTAACAAAATACAAAATTCTGTTCTCACTCACGTATCGAAACATGTTTGACACAGTTACTGCGTTCTTCACTAGGAGGGCAGTGTATTGGTGCCTCTCAATCTTCGAGAGGCTTGTAGGTAAAAATCCTGCTAATATTATAAACGCGAAAGTTTGTATGTATGAATGTATGGATGTTTGTTACTCTTTCACGCCTAAACGGCGGAACGGATTCGAATGAAACTTGGAATATACATAGTACATGTGCTGGATTAACATATAGGCTATTTTTCATCCGGGTACCACGAGCGAAGCCGCGTGCGGCAGCTAGTAAATAAATAAAAATATACTTTACCTCACAAGAACGTTTTCACACCTCACTTGACGACCTCGGTGGCGTGGCGGGCGAGTGCTCGGCTTAGACGCAAGAGGCGCGCGGGTACGATTCCTGCTGCAGGAGAAATGTTTGTATGCTCTGCAAATATTTCTTCCGGGTCTGGGTGTTAGTATTATGTATTGTAAGTATTTATTTACTAAAGTATTTAAGTAAGTATTCTATCAGCCATCTGGTTCCCATAGTGCAAGCTTTGCTTAGTTTGGGGCTAGATGGCGCTGTATGAAATGTGCACAAATATTTATTTATTTACCTTAATTTAACTATTAGTATTAGGTACTTAAAAGCTCCATAAACATGTAATTAAAAAGCATTTGTTTAGGTAAGTACATAAAGTATCTCCAGTTTGGCTGGAATGCGGGTTCGATTGTCGTAACAGTTTCTTGTTTTATTAGAACGTTGTATAACAAATTGGCGTGGGCGTATTGTTTACAGGTAATTCTAATGGCCAAGGGCATTGTGAAACCCTAGAGTTCTTGCTACCTGCCGGTCGTAGCTGTAATAAAAAAGTAAATAGAATAAGTGCAAATTGTCTTCTAATCAGAAATTCAACAGTTTATTATCTCTCGCGATATTATAATCACTACATTGTATAAAACAAAGTCGCTGCCCGCTGTCTGTCCCTATGTATGCTTAGATCTTTAAAACTACGCAACGGATTGTGATGCGGTTTTTTTTAATAGATAGAGTGATTCAAGAGGAAGGTTTATATGTATATGATGGAAATGATGAACCATGGTGACAAGTGATCAGCCCATCACCCATATATGTGGTCCATCATTTTGGAGATTTCTCTTAATCGACTTTTACGACATGCTGGGGAAGAGAAACAGCTGGACGCATTCTATGCTTTTTCTTTCCAGTCCAGCAGGGAAGTAATATTTACAATTTTACTGTGACAATACAAGACAATACAATATAAGACAATACAATACAATACAAGACAATAAAATATCAATACGGAGGCGGTCTCTCCATCTTACCGTACAGATAACACAGCATTCCACAGGATCAACAGAGCGTGAATAGAGGAATTCTTATTGTATCCTCATCAGGGATAGTTCCCTTTGTGCCTTGTCTCAGGTACATGGATGCAGTTTGCTTCGTCTGACCACACTGAAAGTCAGGAACAAAATAAAGTCTTGGTCCTTTTCATCATCTTCATTCACAGTCCATTGTATCCCACTGGCCTTGTAAAATTTAAGCATTCTTTAGACAGGACTCTGGTTTACTCGTTTTATACATACATACCATTATTAGCACGCCCGTATCCCTAATGGGGTGGGCAGAGTCACAAGTAAACAAGAAAACTTGCAGCCACTTCTGATTTAAAGTCCTAAGATGGATATGGTGAACCATGGTGACAGGTGATCAGCCCAACGCCTATACAGATGGTCCATCATTTTGGAGAGGTTTATCCCTAAGTCTAATTTTACGACATGCTCAGGAGAGAAGCAGCTGGACGCATTCTTTTTATGCTCTGGACGGTAAAGTAAGTAAGTTCGCATGAGCTAGTGGCCAGCTCTTGTGACGGAGTTTTTATAAATATTAAATAATAATTAAAAGCCGGGACTGACAATTTAACGTGCCCTCCGAAGCACGGAAGCGCTCGTAATGCCACTTGCAGTCACCCATCCAAATTGTGACCGCACACAACGTTGCTTAACTTCGACGATCAAGAACGTCTAAGCAAGCCACGCGACGAGCTCTTTTCCGCTTCTTCTTCTATTAGGTACTCGATATTTTTTGCCGTTTTGCTTGCTTTTGCCGTGCCGTGTCGCTGACTGCCATGTACCAGTACAAAGGCCAGGTTCAAACCTACACTACCACCCACCGCATACGTAAGCTGTTTATTCTTAGATCGAGCTCATTAGACAATGAACTATGGATACGTACTGCAGGAAATTGGTTTGTAAGTAGGATGTCTATAGGTTATACACATAAGTCACGAGAACCAAACCAAAGACCCTAATTATAAATTCTTGAGTATATTTAGATACTAAAAAATTATGGATCTTGTAGTCCGAAATAAAATATATTTATTTTTATTTATCTGTACTAATATTATAATGAGGAAAGATTTTTTGTTTGTTTGTAATGAATAGGCTCCGAAACTACTGGACCGATTTCAAAAATTCTTTCACCAATAGAAAGCTACATTATCAGATTATAGAAAAAAATAATGTACTACACGCGTACGAAGTCGCGGGCAACAGCTAGTTTTATTTAAAGAGAACCCAAGTCGCCGATATAGCCCAGGGGGTGAGCAAACTGAAAAATGTCCTCTAACTTGAGATTGGCAGTAATGGTTTTTCGCTACTATACGACCGAATGCCTATGTTATATTCATGGTTATGGTTAAAATGGAATGATAAAATTGACATTATCGGTGTCATTTAGCTTCTCATGGAAGATTTTGGGGAAATCTGATTGCCATTTTGCTCTATGGCATGATACTCGGGTGAAAAGCTAGTATGAAGTTGCCTCCTGACGCTGTAAAAATCATCTACTATAGATGGTAAAAGGCCTTTTAGTCTATGGAAAAAATTGGAAAGAAAATATGTCATTTTGTTCGATGACGTCATTTCTATAGAACAAATAACTACCCGTAGACCTTACCGCCAGTTTTATAAGTAGCGCTTTTCCACATAGCGTGTGTATAAAGGCCAGACGTTGAAAATAGCAGCACAATTGAAAGAATTACATCAATTGAACGATGATTTCAACGAACGTCTGACCTGACAACGCACGCAACAATTGAGAGCACCTTTATTGGTATAAGACATCGCCCGAACTGAAGGTAAAGGTACCTACCTACCTACCTAAGACAGCAGTACATCATCATCTTCCTGCCCTTACCCACTCTTTGTGGGGTCGGCACAGCATGATCCTTGGATCACGGTGTAAGAGTTTTGGCTAAACTGTTTTATGACCGGCCGCCTGCCTGACGTCAACCCTCCTTGGGAATACTTGCTTATTGTATTTCATCATGTTGGAGGATACTATCCCTTAGTCGACTTTTACGACATGCTCGGGGAGAGAAGCAGCTGGACGCATTCTATGTTATTTCTTTACTCTCAGTCCAGCAGAGAAGTCAAGCAGTACATTTACTTATCATTATACCTACTTATTTCCAGATAAGCTAACTACTAAGGCCTTTTACTACCTTTTTTTGTAGATGATTTATACAGCGTCAGGAGGCAACTTTTACCTTTAACGGGACGCTACAGTGCCCGGGACGAATTAAGATGGAGTAGGCTTGCCCAGCATCTATTCCATCCTCTCAGCTTAGTCAGCCTTGTCCAAAGGAAAGACATGGTCAATACGTGCGGAGCTGACTATACCGCGGGTTTCGTCACGATGTTTTTTCTTCACCGTTTGGGAGTACTGGTATAGCGCACATACATTATCGCACAGAAAAATCCATTGGTACACTACCGGATTTGAACCCACGACCTTAGGATCGGAAAGGTCATTATTAACTAGACCACCAGTGTTTTCAAGATAAGCTAAAACTACACAAAAAAATAATACATAATTTCACGTTTTAAATTAACGTATTAAACGATTAATGATTAGAATTAAAGACCATCTAGCACCTAACAGGCTTTCAAGTCGTTAAGCCATGACGGAGGCCTTTAGGCGGCCTAATACCTACTACAACGCCCAGACCCGGAAAAAGTATTTGCAGACACATACCAGGCGCGGTCGTCGCCTGAAATTTTGGAGGGGGTCACTAGTAAATCAGATTTTATTGCACAATACATAATTTTATTGCACACATTATAAAACAAATGGAAGCCTTCTATTTTTATTGGCATCGCGGCTAGGGGCAGAAAATTGCTTTTTTATATTTTTTAAATTTGACGTGAAGATTTTGGTCGGGTCATGTCCCCTGTGACCCCGCTCCTGACACATACAAACACAGATTGTGATTGTATGTTTGTTTCATTACGATAATGTGTTTGTTTCAAAAGTTTCAGTTTTTGTTAACTTCTCTGCTGGACTGGGAGTAAAGAAAAAACATAGAATGGGTCCAGCTGCTTCTCTCCCCGAGCATGTCGTGAAAGTCGACTAAGGGATAGTATCCTCCAACATGATGAGATACAATAAGCAAGTATTCCCAAGGAGGGTTGACGACAGGCAGGCGGCCGATCATAAAACACCTTAGCCAAAACTCTTACAACATGATCCAAGGATCATGCTGTGCCGACCCCACATAGAGTGGAATAAGGGTAGAAAGATGATGATCATGATGAATGTGTTTGTTTCAGACGTTGGTGTGTGTCCTGCTTTTGGAGCACGGCGACTGTGCTTCTTCACAGACTGATGGCAGCGCCTCTGCAGCCCATCACAGGTACTAATTAGTTCTCTATTACGTGGCGCAGCTTGCTTAGGCGTTCTTAATAGATCGTTAAAGTTAAGCAGCGATATGCGCGGTCATAAATTGAGATGGGAGACCGCAAGTGGCATTACGAGCTGAGCGCTTCCGTGCTTCGGAGGGCACGTTAATCAGACGGGCCCGGCTTTTAAGTCGTTAAGCCATGACGGAGACCTTTAGGCGGCCTAAAACATGCTCGGTGAGAGAAGCAGCTGGACGCATTCTGTTTTTTCTTTACTCCCAATCCAGCAGTGAAGTGCCGAGCTAAAATATTTCTAAGGAATACCTATTCTTCATACAGGTCCCAGACCCCCCGCCTCCAAGCCTAAGGTCCTCAAACGCGCAGCCGGCACGGAGCACCTGCATCCGGAGCCAAGGGTGGACTGCCAGCTTCTGCATCAGCCAGCCCACCACGACCTGGATGTCATCTTCGTCCACGGCCTTTACGGTAAGACAGACCTTCACCATGGTTCCACCATAGGTCCCCTCTGCATCCAAGCCGAGGACCTGCTGCATCAGCCTGCCTATGATATTTATGACCTAGATGATCTAGCGGTAGTGACTCTGTCTTTCAATCTGTTCAGGGGTCGAATCCAGTCGTGCACCAAAGGATTTTTCTGTTCGAAAAATTTATATCAGCTAGCTATACCAGTACTCTCAAACGGTGAAGGAAAGCATCGTGAGAAAACCGGCATGTCCTAGTACAACAAAAAAGTTCGAAAACATTGAGTCAAGTGCACGAAAGAAGCCTTTGAGGCGCACTTAAAATCACAACACGGACGTTGTCCAAGGGCTCTACGGTAAGATTTACCTCCTCACTATAGTTCCATTTCTATAGGTCCTCTGCATCCAAGACCAGGGTCTTCAAGCGCGCAGCCAATCTCCATCATGACTTAATATGCCCAGTTCCAATATTGTACTTACTAAAGACGAAGGATCGTTAATTCCCATAGCATCGTTGTTTTCGATAAGCGCGATTTAATCGCCGTTATAATAGATCTCCAACATGATGGACCATCTGTATGGGCGATGGGCTGATCACCTGTCACCATGGTTCGTTCACCATATCCATCTTAGGACTTTAAATCAGAAGTGGCTGTAAGTTTTCTTATGATTACTTGTGGCTCTGCTCACTCCATTAGGAATATCATCATCATCTTCCTGCCCTTATCCCACTCCATGTGGGGTCGGCACAGTTTTGGCTAAGGTGTTTTATGACCGACCGCCTGCCTGACGTCAACCCTCCTTGGGAATACTTGCTCATTGTATCTCATCATGTTGGAGAGGATACTATCCCTTAGTCGACTTTTACGACATGCTCGGGGAGAGAAGCAGCTGGACGCATTCTATGTTTTTTTTACTCCCAGTCCAGCAGAGAAGGTTCACTCCATTAGGAATATGGGCGTGAAAATATGTATGTATGTATATTTTACCTACTTAAGTATAAATAAAAAATAATGATTGCAACAAGATGGAGTTTATCAAACCTATTGAGTCATAACTTCATTAAGTTTTATGTAGGCATAACAAACAGCAATTAATACAATAATGTTGATAACACTCCATACAACTGTTAATTGTCTATTAATTGTCCTCATTAAGATAGATAAGTACGTACAATACCTAGGTACCTTACGTACGACTAAGCTGAGAGGATGGAATAGGTGCTGGGCAAGCCTACTCCGTCTTAATTCGTCCCGGGCACTACAGCGTCCCGTTTCGAAGCCACCTTTTTATATTGTATTGTTTTGTGTTCTTTTTGTGTTCCAAGTACCTAACCTAACATTTAAGAAACGTTAGGTACTTATAACTTCTCACTGATTCCGTGAGACTTTTTATGTGATTTGCTGCTGTTTTTACAAGTTTTCACTACACAGGAAGGCATAATTCTATTTTTCAATTTTAAGTTTACTAGACTCGAGAGCGATGAGCACGGTTTTAGTAAATAAATATATGGTGACATTTCACACAGCTACAAAGACTTTACTTATACTGTTATAAGCTGTTTGTTGTTCTGTAATAAATAAATAAATGACACAATAATCGCATAGTTCTGTACCAACACTAAGATTCCCTGTTTTGTGGGTATCAGAATTTACAAGTAAAAACACAACAACCAGACCTTAAACAAACATTTGCAGAACATGAAAATATTTTGCCCGCAACCGTAATCAAATCCGGACCTCTAGCGTCTCACCCAGGCACTCGTCCACTACGCTACCAAGGTCATCATATGGCATATAAGTAGGTACCTACATAATGGTGGATAATTATAGTGAAAAATATACTATTTTACTGTTTCAGGATCCCTAGGAAACACATGGAGGCAAGGAGACTGGCGGCCAAAATACCAAGAAGACCCCAAAAAAGTGACCTTACGAAATCATTCCGAAAAAATATGCGATTACCATACAACCTACAGAAGTCAGCCAAATAAGCACATAGATAACGAAAATAAATTTAACTCCAGCGAAGACATTTATACTATAACCGCTCTAAATGATTCCGAGATGACATTTAAAAAAATAAATGAAAAGCTGTTCAAGAAAATCATACCTAAAGAAAATGATCTAATAACTGAACAGTTTTATAACAACACATTACTAGATCAAGTACAAGTTATAGATAACTATGAAAGCCAAGCAAAATTCGTCCGTGATTTGTTCCGAAGAGAAAACTGTGATATTAAATGTGATGCGAAAGATAACCAAAATAAATGTAATATAACTGAAGTAAATGAAGTTAACGAGTGTAAATGTAGTGAGAAGAAGTGTGAGGTGGGCTGTGGGTGTATCTGCGATGACTGTTATTCTTCTTGTTGGCCGAGGGATTGGATTAAGAAGGATTTTCCCGGCGCTAGAGTTATTTCTATAAATTATACCAGTGACCCGTATTTGTGGAGGCCTCTTTGGATAAAGGAGAACAAGAGGTAAGGGTCCTAATTTTAAAATTGACGTAGTTTGACGCCACTAGTAATGAAGGATTAAAGTTTAAACAATGCCGGCAATAAATGTCTTTAATGTGAGAATGTAACAAGATCTTGTTATAAGCTGGGTTGTTTTCGCTGCTTAAAAGTATATAAATGACCCCTCTGGTACTTAACTAATTTTCATGTGTGTGGTGGATTACTTAAACTAAATAAATCCAAAATTTGCGGGATGAAGGTCTTTTTAACGGGAATAATGCTCTTACAAAATTATGCGCCTTAGCTATTATACTTTATGGAATTCTTCGAAAATCCATATCTTAGTATTCTTCCATACTTCTAAGTAATTTAGTTCGCAGTGAGCGAAATGAATGATGTTTATTTCATTGCTTGAATCATTTTTCCTTTTCAGTTTCATAAGAAATTGATTGCTTTTGACTCTTTACCTACTTGCCCGAGTTGTTGTAGGCTTTACTTCCAGTCCAGCGGAGAAGTTATAACGTAATTTGAATGTGTTGCCTTCAGATTGAGCCTCCAAGTGAGGGCAGAGCAGATGATGCAGCAGCTGATAGAGATGAGCGTGGGGGAGAAACCCATCGTGTGGGTCGGACATTCTAAAGGAGGGCTGTTTATCAAGGAGATATACTGCAAAGGTATACTATTTACTTTTGAAACTATACAAATACAAATATTTTTATTACCAAAGAACACAAGTTTCAGAGGAATTTGCTGGTGGTCCCTGCACGAGGCAAGACCGTTACCAAGGTTTACAATAAAATGACGGCCTCGGTGGCGTGGCGGGCGATTGCTCGGCAGAGACGCAAGAGGCGCGGGTTCGATTCCCGCTGCGGAGGAAATGTTTGCATGATCTGTAAATATTTCTTCCGGGTCTGGGTGTTGTGGTACCATGGTACTCGTAGTTTCTGATACCCACGACACAGGGAATCCTAGTGTGGGGTCAGGACTATGTATGTGACTGTTGGTGTTATTTATTTATTTATTATTTATAATAAATAAATATTTGTGGACATTTCTTTTACATTTTTTTAGACGACCTCTGTGGTGTGGCGGGCGAGTGCTCGGCTGAGACGCAAGAGGCGCGGGTTCGATTCCCGCAGCGGGAGAAATGTTTGCATGCGCTGCAAATATTTCTTCCGGGTCTGGGTTAATAATAAATAATAATTTATTTATTATTTATTTCACACAGCGCCATCTAGCCCCAAACTAAGCAAAGCTTGTGCTATGGGATCCAGATGGCTGATAGAATACTTATATACTTTTGTTTCGTAAATACATACTTATAATAAATACTACAACACCCATATCCGGAAGAAATATTTGCAGAACATACAAACATTTCTCCTCTAGCGGGGATCGAACCCGCACTTCTTGCATCTCAGCCGAGTACTCGCCCGCCACGCCACCAAGGTCAAATCATAATAATCATAATTTATTCGCAGGAATGTAGGTAGGTACAATAGATGTTAATGTTCAGAATGCATCTTGCCACAAGGGACTTGTGAAAACATCGTGAGGAAATTGGAATGTCGCATGTCGTAGAGCTCAATAATACGAATACATTGCCAAATGCACGAAATTAGCAAATTAAATGGAAATCAGTTCACCATGAACGACTGACTCATAGCTTCGATTGAAATTAATATTTTACTGACATTACTTAATACATTTTTTTCCATATTTCAGCATACGAAGCGTATAAAAAACTGAACAAAAATGTAGAATCCCCGAATCCTGAACCAAAGAATGGTATTAACAACATCCAGAGATCAAACTCGACCAATAACGATGCGATTATAGCCGAAACGATAGATAACATCGTCGGGAATATGTTTGACAACAAAACGAATTATACTGAGCATGACAATATGACATTTAATGATTATAAAGAGAAAAATAACGCATCCATGATTAAAGAATCGAATATAACCGAATTATATGAAAAACGTGCCAAGGAATTAAGTAAAAATGTACAAATAAATGTAAATTTAAGCGAAGAGACAAATGAAAATGTGACTTTAAATGATAACGAAAATAAATGTAATATAACTGATTCAAATGGAAATGAAAGATGTAGAAATGGCGACGAGGAAATATCTTCAACTATTGAAGGTAAGTTTATATAATTTTACGAATAACCCTTTTACCCTCCTAGCTACTGCCGGCGACTTTGCTCGCGTGGCGCGACGTTTATTTACTAGCATTTGTATAAAAATACTAGCTGCCGCCTGCGGCTTCGCTCGCGTGGTACCCGGATAAAAAATAGCCTAATGTTAATCCAGTACATGTAAGTACTATGTAGGTATATTACAAGTTTCATTCAAATCCGTTCAGCCATTTAGGCGTGATTGAGGCACAAACATCCAAACATCCTCGCAAACTTTCGCATTTATAATATAAGTAAGATGATTATAATTAGTTTTGAATAGAAATAACAGCTTCCGTGCTTCGGAGGGCACGTTAAATTGTCGGTCCCGGCTTTTAAGTCGTTAAGCCATGACGGAGGCCTATAAACTCCGTCACAAGAGTTGGCCACTAGCTCATACGAACTTACTTATTTCAGAAGCTAGGCTAACCTCCCGTGCGTCCATCTACGTCCGCAGTGCTGGCTTCATGTTTTACTCGGTACCACATCGAGGATCTCCTCTCGCAGACATCAAGACTCCTGTCACAGCACGCAGCCTGGAACTGCTCGAGATCACCAAAGGTATAACACATCATCATTATCTTCCTGCCCTTATCCCGCTCTATGTGTCGGCACAGCATGTTCCTTGGATCATGCTGTAAGAGTTTTGGCTAAGGTGTTTTATGACCGGCCGCCTGCCTGACGTCAAAAAAAAAAAACAAAAAAAAGGTATAACACACAAACGGAAGAAATAAGAAACATTATTTAAAGGAAGCTTGTTTTATTTCCTACATAATCTGTGATTTCCCTAAGGAATTAAAGCCCTTTACTGGAAGTGAAGAAAAAGCATAGAATGCGTCCAGCTGTTTCTCTCACCGAGCATGTCGTAAAAGTCGACTAAGGGATAGTATCCTCCAACATGGACCATCTATATGTGCGATGGGCTGATCACCTGTCACCATGGTTCACATCCATCTTGGGAATTTAAATCAGAAGTGGCTGCAAGTTTTCTTATGATCATTTGTGGAGATTTTAGATTCTCAACTGTTCCAGATTGCCCCCTAGTCTTAAGCCTACACGACCGCTGGCTGGTAGCGAGCGGGGGCCGGGGGCGAAGCCCCGCCGTGCGCGGCTTCGTGGAGACGTGCCGCACGCTCATGTCGGTGCTGTGGCTAAGGATAGTCAGCGTTGACTCCGCTGGTAAGATTGAATTACTGATGATTGAAGCATGTTGACTGATGACTCCGTGTCTGACTGTGACCTCAGACCAAATAAAAAGAAAAGACCCCGCGCCGCGAACAACGAAAGTGAAGCCACCTTTTTATCTATGTGTGTGTCGAAGGTTTTAAGGCTGTGTGTTCCAAGTAGGTAACCTATTTAGGTTATGAATTTTCATAGTATAATAATTAAGAAACGATGCTATTTGAAGTACTTACAAGTGAAAAGTGATTCCGTGAGACTTTTTATGTGATTTGCTGCTGTTTTTACAAGTTTTCACTACACAGGAAGGCATAATTCTATTTTTAAGACTCGTGACGTACTAAGAGCGATGAGCATGGTTTTAGTGTAGGTGTGTGCGTGAGCGTGTTTGTTTACTTGCAGGAGCACGGTTTTGTGTTCGCGGCGCGGAGTCTTCTCTTTTTATTTTGTCTGAGGACTGTGACTGATGACTGATGACTGATGACATTTGGTGTGTAAATTCAAAAGATGATCCTAGAGAGTTTACGGAATAAAGATATTTTGAGTTTGAGTGATAAGCTTGATAAAGTATGATTGATAGGTTTGATGGCTTGATGAGGGATGGCTGATGGCTGTCAATTTCCGCGACTTCCTTCGTGAAAAGGACAGCGATGATAGTGATAGCTGATGACTGATGATTGAGGAGTTATGACTGATGAAGTTTAGTCATCAGATTGAACGTAAGACTGACGGATGGCTTGCACATTCCATCAGAAAACCATTGTCAGAAAACCAGCGTTGCATCAACTTCTCGTTGAGCAACACAATAATAATAATAATAATAATAACAAAAGTTCTTTATTCAGGCATCCAGGGCCCACAAAGTGTTAGTAAGACTTAAGTTTATGGGTTAGTACTTAATAACTAAAACAGATTTCGTCCTCTGGGAAAGCTTCCACACCAGAGGACACGCATAATTGCTTGCAATTACTTTTAGGATGCTGTTGGTGCTCGCGCGCACTCTGCTCAGTAGAGAGGCTGTCTTTTTCCGCCAGATGGCGTCAACGTCAACGTCAACAATGCTGAGGCAGGGCCTTTTGGTTCATTGTCATAATAATATATGGTTTATTTTACGTTATATTAGTAATAGTTAGTTTTAGTTTATTAGTTATTATAATTTGGTTGTTGGATTTAGTTGACATTGAACCAATAAATGTATTTTCTTTCTTTCTTTCTATTCCCGCCATCTTTTTTTTGGTTTCCGTAATCCGTTGCGTGGTTTTAAAGATCTAAGCATACATAAGGACAGACAGCGGGAAGCGACTTTGTTTTGTACTATGTAGTGAAGTAAGATATAATATTGACAGCCTCGGTGGCGTAGCGGGCGATTTCTCGGCATAGACGCAGAGAGGCGCGGTTTCGATTCCCGCTGCGGAAGAAATGTTTGCATGATCTGTAAATATTTGTTCCGGGTCTGGGTGTTGTGGTAGCATGGTACTCGTAGTTTCTGATACCCACGACACAGGGAATCCTAGTGTGGGGTCAGGACTGTGTATGTGACTGTTGGGTGTTATTTATTATTATTATTTATTGTCTTTTTCCACAGACGCGGGAATTGGTTCGCTACTGGGCGTATCAGTTGACCACAGGGAGATTTGCAAACCATCCAGCCGCCATTGCTTGCTCTACACCGAACTGACAGGCCTCATTCGCGAGGCATTGAACAGATGCGAATGCTAGGTTTGCCACCCGTCATGTGGGCAGAGCCACAAGTGATCATGACTTGCAGCTACTCCTGATTCAAATTCCTAAGATGGCAGTGGTGGACACAGAAAAACCTGAAGGAGGGGGGCGCTAAAGATATCTAGAACTACTTATACTTCTAGCGTATCAGGCGCGGTTCGAAGGGGGGGGTCACAGGGGACATGACCCCCCCAAAAATCGCACACGTCAAATTGAAAAATCTTCTAAAGATTTACAAAATATAAAAAAGCAATTCTGCCCCTAGCCGCGATGCCAATAGAAATAGAAGGCTTCCATTTGTTTATAATGTGTGCAATAAAATTGTGTATTTGTGCAATAGTCTGATTTACTCGACATATTCTATTATTACATTGTCAAAAGGACATTCGATGTCAGGGTGGGTGTTCAACCTTGGAAGAATGAGGTGTTCAACAGAATTCAAGGGGGTGGGGGGGGGGGGGGGGTGCCCCCCATTATATATCCGCCACTGCAAGATGGATGTGAGTGAACCATAGTGTATTTTATGTTAAAGAGACATTCTATCATTAGAATTATCTACTACGTTATAATATATTGACTAGGTACTTTAATTGTCCGAAAGACGTGATATACCAAAATCCTACAAATATTTTTAAGAAAACTCAGTTTATGATCATATTTGACTGTTCCGTATAGATTTTATTGTAACTATGATTAGATATAGTTTGTTACGCATCATGATTTTTAATGGATAGTATTTAAAGGAGCGAAAATAAATTCAAATTAAATATTTAAGTGGGCTACAAACAGCGGGCGAATACAAATATAAACGGCAACTTAAAAGTACAATGTTATTGGATAGTATTTAAACAAAGGAAAATACATTCAAATTAAAGTTGTCAAAAATATTGAACATGTCTTACAGAAATACTAACCCCCGAATACTCAAACGCATCTCACAGTTGAGCACGTCTCAAAGACGATTTTTTGACAGATTTTCATCAGAAACTTACAAAAAAAAAACATCATTTGAACCGTGCTCAACTTTGAGATGCGTTTGAGTATTCGGGGGTAAGTGGGCGACAAAATTACATTTCAGACACAAACCAAAACTAACCTACTGATTTCGATCTAATAGATAAGCGACGTCTGCTTGGATCGAAATTAGTAGGTTAGGTTAGTCGCTCGGTTTAGTATTAAAGTATCTACTAATAGTCGCCAATAAAATAAATATTCACCTGATTAATATTTACCCCTTTTATTCTACCACGCGAGCAAAGCCGCTGGCGGACGCTAGTATTTTAATAAACTGTGCCTTTCTATGCTTCAGTCAAACTGGAGATACAATTTATGTAAACAAACCGCCCATACTTGACCTAAATCTTACTTTTTCATTACATAGTTAGGGAACATTTAAGTAGTATCTTTAGTATTAGTAGTTAAATTAAGGTGTGAAAACTTATGTTGCGAGGTTTACCCCCGAATACTCAAACGCATCTCAGAGTTGAAGCACGTCTCACATGACGATTTTTAGACAGATTTTCACCAAAAACTGTCAAAAAACCGTGACTTGAGACATGCTCAACTCTGAGTCGCGTTTGAGTATTCGGGGGTTATTTACATAAAACTAAAGTGATTTCATCGAAATAACGAAAATTACGCGACGGTTTGTTTATAAATTGTATCTCCGGCTAGGCTGAAGGTAGGTATAGTGATCTATGGTCCTAACTAGGTACTGAAAGAAATAAGATTTTTTTTCTACTAGTTTTTAGGCATCGAATCAAATTATTTGTGTACTCTGTAAATACATTTACACCAGAATACTCAAACGCATCGCAGAGTTGAGCACGTCTCAACTGACGAGTTTTTGACAGATTTTCATCAAAAACTGACAACAAACCGTGACTTGAGACGTGCTCAACTCTGAGTGGGGGTTAGTCGATCAAATTTATAAATACCTAACATCTCTAGTATTTTCGTATGCGCCATTTTGAACTGTAAAGTAGTACCACAAATATTGTGCACCTCTGCAAACTTCTAGCTTTGCATTAAAACCTAATTTGTCCAAATATGCTAAAATAAGAAACCAACCCTTAAAAATATAAGTATCTAAGTACATAATATATTGTAACATCTATACAGTCATATCATCATCGCGTTAGTTCTGATTATCAGAAGCTAGACGAAATAATTGCCAAGGCGCACAATATTTGAGGTACTACTAAGTAATCGTAAGAGAAAAGTATTTTAAAAATGCATTTTTGTAAGCATTTAGGTATACTAACCTAAATACAATAATACCTGTTAGGTAAACCACTAATACCCGTTTCCAATATTCTAATGGACGATAACATTGCTGTGGGTAATGTGCTGTGGTGGCCTTTATTCTTTATGACCAAACGAAACTTGACAGCTCTTAATTTGTTTATGACGCGCCGCTTCGCGTTTTGCAATGCAAAATTTTCATATTATTATCACGCCCGTATCCCTAACGGGGTGGGCAGAACCCACAAGTAATCATAAGAAAACTTGCAGCCACTTTCGATCCAAGACTCCTAAGATGGATATGGTGGACCATGGTGACAGGTGATCAGCCCAGCGCCCATATAGGTTCATCATGTTAGAGGGGATACTAGGTACTCCTCAGTCGACTCTTACGACATGCTCGGGGAGAGAAGCAGCTGACGCATTTTGCTTTTTCTTTACTCCCAGTCCAGCAGATAAATTTTCATATAGGATACGATAACACGGTGGTTCCATAAACGTGCCTGCGTTACGTTTTGTTTGGTCATCGTAAGGGGGCAAACACAGTGCTATAATAATCCCGATGGGTAACCGCATACCATCATCATCTTCCTGCCCTTATCTCACTCTATGTGGGGTCGGCACATGATCCTTGGATGATGCTGTAAGAGTTTTGGCTAAGGTGTTTTATGACCGGCCGCCTGCCTGACGTCAACCCTCCTTGGGAATACTTGCTTATTGTATCTCATCATGTTGGAGGATACTATCCCTTAGTAACCGCATACCATTTCGTACATATTCTACTGCAGCATACAATCTTACAAATTGCGACAATCCCGCTGCGATTTAACCGGCCGGAATTGTCGCAACAGTGAGCTTTAAGAGCACTTGATGTTTTGACTTCGTAGCGGTCACCCATCCCAAAGTATTCACTTACGTTAAGTATGTACATCTATATGAATAAATAATATTTTGGTACCTAATTTATAGTTTAAGAAACCTTACTTCAAATAAAATTAGTGACAAAATGGCAGAGCCAAATGTTGAATATAGTTTGTTACCAGTTAGTATGTTTTAAATCATGTTATAGTTAAGATATTATTGGATTTATTGCATCAATAAATAATAATATTTGTTTATATTTTGTGTCTCTTTACCATGGTTTTAAATAACATCCAAGTTTCTGGAAGCCTACAGCGCCCTGCAAGTGTAGGCAATGGTTGCCTCCCGACTTATCTCTACCGTGGGTTTCCCAAGACTCTTCTATACCTACTAATATTATAAAGAGGAAAGATTTTTTTCTTTGTTTGTAACGAATAGGTTCAGAAACTACTGGACCGATTTCAAAAATTCTTTCACCAATAGAAAGCTACATTATCAGGATCCAGTATAGGCTATAATAAATTTTCAAAAAAATTAGGGATCCGTAAGATTAAAAATTGTAAAAATTGTCAAAAAGATGAAATATTGTAACCCAAGGTAGAAAACCCAAAATAGTTTTTGGCGTGCGGCTCTGAAACTACTGGACCGATTTCAAAATTCTTTCACCAATAGAAAGCTACATTATCAGGGTCCAGTATAGTTACGGACGTATTATGAGGAAGGAGTGGTTCTTAAGAAGGTCTACAAAAAAGTCCACGATGGTATATGTCTATCCCCGTGCGAAACCGGGGCGGTTCGCTAGTATGTAGATAAAATACTAGCTCTTGCCCGCGACTTCGCCCGCATTGATTTTCGAGACAAAAGGCAGCCTATGTCCTACCCTAAGATGTTATCTATCTCCCTGCCAAATATAAAAATCTGTTCAGCAGTTTAGGCGTGAAAAGGTAACAGACAAAAATACAGAAATATACATAGATGCGCGACTGGATTCAAACCCACGACATCGAAAGGCCGAGTCAAAACTGACTACGAGGACATAAAGAATAAAACACATATATAACAACTTTGTGCGTATATTAATTAAAATTGTAATACTAGAGAATCACAAGTAATTTTCATAATACTATGTTCCTAATGCCCGGTTCCCATACTCAAATAACGGACGACAGATGCTATATTACTTTATTTCGCCAATAAATAAATAAATAAGCAAATAAGTATTACCATAGCAACGATATCTCCAAAGTGCCAGATTCAAAGGTAAACTTCCATCAGTAGCCCGTCAGTTAAATATAGGAAACGGGCATATAACGATAAAAGAATAACAAGCAAAATAAGTTAAATTGGACGTACATTTAAATGCGAGGATAAGAGAAATAAGATTAAGTGATTTCGGTCAGTTCCTTCTTACCCATTTGTCACGTAAGGTGTGACACAACGGGAAAAAATGTCCCGTTGAGTCAGTTACTCAAGAGGATTTTTTTACCGTTGAGTCACAGTGCGACAGAAAGGGTGACCCAACGGGAATAACCCTTTTCCCAGGTGAGCGACGATCACACTCTTTGAACTTACATGAAATAACTGATTTCAAATAACCCTACTAATATTAAAAATGCGAAAGTTTGTCAGGATTGTGTGGATATGACGATGTACGATGCCTCAATGAAGATCAGACGTTTTTTTGTTAAGCATGCAATTTGTAACTGTATGTCTAACTACGTCCTGTAGTATGCCAGAGCCTTAACTGTGCCTAGAGATGCAAAAATAAGTAATGAGGAGAAAATCATCAAGTCCCAAATCTATTTACCTCACATTTTGACGGTTTTATATTAAAAAAACACACTAACAACATTATGCAACAATTAAAAAAGAAAAAGATTTTTTTTTCTACTTACAGACTAATGATAGTATTCTGATATTTCGTTTACAATCTAAATATAATTTACTTATAGATATATTTGGTAACACAATCTTATAAATAAGCAAAACTCAATGCTGGGCCCCCAACGGTGGAACGGTGAGTTCTATAACAGCGAATAGACTAGCAATAATACTTGAAGAGGACTGTATGTAGTGTAGATGAAATAGCAAAAATACACTTAAAATACTTCACTTCATTTTGAACAGACGAGAAGTGTCAAATGATAGACTTATTAAAAATTATTAATCTATATAAATAAAACAGTTTTGAAATGTGAAAAAACAGCAGACAATTCCTCTAGATTGGGGAAGTGGGGTCCCAGCAGTGGGCTTCTACCGGCTGATGATAACTAGTCTGTCGTCAAGGATGGAGACGTTCCGTTCGCGTATAAGACAATGCAGTTTTCATATTGGTCTATAGTTTTCTTTTGTAGACTCCCCGCTTTAACTTGGTTATGGTATGAGATAAGAATCCTATGTTAAAAGCAGTATGGTTTAAGTACTATCGCCAGACCGAAAGGGAACATAAAAAAAGCAATATTAGTGTTCGGAATTTAAAAGATTGTGAGACCATAGACAATGGAATTTTGTCGGCCATATTGGATTGACTGATCTTCAAAATATTATTTTCTATTTTACTTATTCCATGTTATAGCAATGAGTTAAAATCCCATATTGAACTTATTTTGGTTTCAAAAAGTGAAGCCTGTTTTTAGACCACAAACAAATCTTTGGTCTTTATTCCCTTCACATTGGCATAGACAATCCAATATGGCCGGTCTTTCGATATTCAAATATATGTTCTTTTTTTAACTTCAGTTCAAAATTGATCGAAATAACGAGTTAAACTATTTCTACTGAAGTCTAAAGAACTTGATTTCTTTCAATCCTTTCACCACACTGGTTCGAATGAACCAGTGACACTGGAAGTAGTAATTTAACCTTTCTAGACCAAAACCAAGATTATTTTCAAAGTTGGGTTTAAAAAATTGTCTACTACAGACTACCAACAACCAATTATACCTTATTTTTTAGTTTTATGGTCAGAGAACTAAGAGTTCAAATTACACATCATTACAAAACAATGAAAAGCGCCCCCTTGTGATGAAAAATTGTTCTAGTTTCAACTCATACATCGTTTTGAACCCACGCTATGGTTCTGTGTGGTTATCAGAAGCTATGAATGAGTACCTACGATCACTCATACAAGTATTTTATTAACTAACAAAAAACCCGACTGCGTAGAATTCGATTTTCTGATCTGACACATAATGATATTATGAATTTGAACCATTTTAGTCTTTTTTTTACCATTTTAATGGAATACTGTTGTGCCCGGGACGAATTAAGATGGGAGTATGCTTGCCCAGCACCTATTCCATCCTATCCCTTGTCCACAGAAAAGACATGGATAAAACGTGCGGAGCTAAGCCGCGGGTTTCCTCACGTTTCTCAGTAAAATTAATTGGTACACCGATTTGAACCCATGACCTTAGGATCAGAAGGCGGGGTCACTACCGACCAGTGCTCTTAATTCTAGTTCATTGGAAATGGCTTCGTAAAGCCGCCATATTGTATTTTTGATACTTTAAAAATCAATTGTCAAAATTTGTGAAAAAAAATTTTGTCAAAATCCATCCATCCGTTTGGGCTATAGCTTCAGCCAAAAGAATTCACATACAAACATACAATACATACACCTCAAAACATTACTTTTCTTCTTCGCAGTCGGGTAAAAATATATGTTGAAATGAGACTAAGATAATTGACCTATGTTTTAATGTAGTGTACTCTGTAGGCAGATTTAATGTCAGGAATTTGTTGATTTCAGAAGTTCGTAAGACATATTTTTTTTATATTCTCGTCAAAACCCAGACTTCTAACAGCATAGAAATTGATCAAACTATTTTAAAGACACTAAAAACTGTCTAAGCTAAAGTTTTTTGAGAAGGAAAAATTACCTTAATTTTCTTCCTTCTTCGCAATCGGGTAGAAGCAGTGTCACGACAAATTTTTAAAAGTGTTTAAGAAAAGTGAAGTTTGTTAATTAATGCCGGAAAAATCCAAATCTTTGTGATTTTAAAGAATCGTGAATACAAGTTTTAATTTGTGAAAATATGATCAGAATCATTTTTTTTTTTATCAAAAATTCGGCCTGGAAGGGACTTGAATCCATGGGTTTTCCGTAGCCATGCTTTAATCTACAGCCTGGAAGGGATTTGAACCCGCAACCATGGGTTTTCCGTAGCCCTGCTCTAACTTATAGAGCAAACAGGCAGTCACGGCCGAATATCTTGAGAAAACCTGCTTTTTCGTCGCAATCAAAATTGAAACTTATCCAAAGTATTTGGAGAAAAATCCGTGTCAAAAATTGATACTCGTGCTATCCAGTGCGTAACTCTAAAACGTGCATTTAATATTCAACTACAGAGTTATTTAAAACCTTAGCCTTTCAAGTATTTTTAGATATTTCTAGCTTCCTTAATAACACAGTACTTCGTATACGAGACCCGTCGTCAATTTTAACGACTTTGTTTAAATTTCGCTTTAAATCTGTATTTCTTACGTTAATTGTGATATTTTCCTTGTCACTGAAGTTTTTTGTTATTTCTTTATCTATTTGTTTATTGCTGTTGCAAGTTGGATGACATTTGAAGTTTTTTTCGACAAATTTTTCATGATCAGAATAAAAATTAACAAATTTTTCTGTATTTTCAGTACGAAAATTGATTTTCTTTTCAGAATCCGTGTTATGTTTGTTAGTTTTCCCGTCATTGTTTCTTGAACTGCAAGGAATGTTCAAATCGATTACTTTTTGTTTTTCTTTAGTGACATCTTCAGATACTTTTCTATCTATATTAGTTTTACCTAAGGATTCTGTTGTTGGATTAGAAGCATCAGTATTCGATTCTCTTGTATCTATTTGATTTTTCTGATGCTTTCCAGAGCTATCAAAAGCGGTATTAACTGATTCTTCTATACCCAGAAAATTTCTCACCTTAATTCTTTTAAGTAGTGGACTTTGTGGTGGTTTATCCATATTTTCTGTGATTTTCAAACTGGTATCTCTATTCAGTTTGTCTTTCACGGAATGTTCAAGGTATTCGTTCGTTTTAGCATTCTGTATGTTACAGTCTTTGAGATTGTCAGCCAGATTATTGACTTCACTTCCTATAACTTTGAATTTAGTGTCATCGTAATCTTTTTTGATGTCACTATTGTTGTCTGTGTCATCAATTGCTGTCAAAGTGTCAATATTATGTTTTTTAATATCGGATCTGTATGTGGATCTGTTCCAGAAATTCTCAGCCTCTTGGAAGTATAGGAATTTCAACTGCTCCATATTTGGGTTGAGACTGCAATGTATGTTTTTATTTACCTTCTTTTCTGTAACATTTTGTTTGTCAGCTAAAATTTTTTTTTCTGTGTCTGTAACATCAAGTTTAGGGTCAATTCTTGTGTTACTTTTCTCATTAATACAGTCTACAGCTACTGTGGGATTAAAATCACTAGATTTTTCAAAATTATTTTGATTATAACTTCCCCGTTTCATCATTTCCAAATACTTATATTTTCTCTCTAATTTGACTACTTTTTCATCTAAATTTTCTATTTTAACCTCTGATATTTTTTCTCTAACTTCGCCTAACTGATTAATTTCATAACTATTTCCTAGATCAATATTTTCAAATCCTATTAAATTATGTCTCAATTGACTAACCTCTACCAATTTTTGATTTTTGACTCTATCGCCTACATTAACACTATGATATCCTTTTCCTACAACTCTCTCAATTCCTACTTCAATATCATCAATTAGTTCCTCACTACCATTAAAACCTAAATCCCTAAAACTTTGATCAATTCCTTTATTGCCTATAGAACAACTATTTTTATCCCCTCCACTAATATCTGCCTCATTCTGACTTTTCACTTCACTAACGCTATTTAGACCATCTTTACAATGAAATTTTGCTTCGCTTCTGAACTCTTTTTGATCCTCAATCACAAAATCATCCCCCATCTGACTATACTCAATCCTTTCCTGACTCCCCTTCTCCCTAAAATCCCTATTTCTACCCTCGTTTTCAATACCATATTCATTTTCACCCTCGTTCTCCCCCTTACTATCATCTTTACCCTCTCCCTGACCCATATCATGATTACCATCCACATTCCCACCCCTATCATTACCCCTAACTTCATCCCCACCGATATCTTCCCCGTTTTTTTCACATTCCTCACCTATATCCCCACCTACGTCACCCTTGCCCCCTAGCCCCCTGACCATAGCATCAAGTACGCTCTGCATAGAGTTATACCCGCGCAGACCATCCCCCGCCTAGGCGAACAGAAACCTTGGGTGCGCATCGAGAAGCTCGCAAGAGAACTGGTCTTGTTCCTGGGGTTTCTTTATCCAGCGGCCGAGCTTCGCGCGCTCGAACGCGTCGAACAGGCGGGTCTTTGCCTCCTGCGGGGGAAGAATAAAGTTAAAGAATAACACCCAACAGTGACATACATAGTCCTGACCCCACACTAGGATTCCGTGTCGTGGGTATCAGAAACTACGAGTACCACACCACCCAGACCCATAATGGATTTATTATAGTAAGGATTAATGTTGAAGTAATGTTACTTCTTTACTGGACTGGGAGTAAAGAAAAAACATTGAATGCGTCCAGCTGCTTCTCTCCCCGAGCATGTCGTAAGAGTTGACTAAGGGATAGTATCCTCGAACATGATGAATCTATATAGGCGATGGGCTGATCACCTGTCACCATGGTTCACCATAATCTATCTTGGAACTCTTGGATCAGGAGTGGCTGCAAGTTTTCTTATGATTACCTATGGCTCTGACCACCCCGTTAGGGATACGGGCGTGATAATGTGTATGTATGATTAATGTTGTGCCAATCCCAAAAAGTGGGAAAAAGGGCAGGAGAATGAAAGGTAGGTTCACCTGGTAAGAGGGACACAGTTGCTTCGCTTCGTTGTACAGGAGGTTTTCATCCACCATCGCGAGTCTCTGCTGCGTCGTCAGATCATCCTGAAAAGTACAATTTCATGTCAGTTTCTAAAACTTTCATATGTAATAAGCGGTTTCATTCGCGTTGGAATAAAAAAACCGGTCGAGTGCGATTTGAATCCGCACTCAAGGGTTCCGTACCATCGTAGGCACATGTACTTTTTATAAGATCGATATGAACTTACTTAATTTAATGCTTCTCTGCTGGACTGGGAGTAAAGAAAAAACATAGAATGCGTCCAGCTGCTTCTCTCCCCGAGCATGTCGTAAAAGTCGACTAAGGGATAGTATCCTCTCCAACATGATGAGATACAATAAGCAAGTATTCCCAAGGAGGGTTGACGTCAGGCAGGCGGCCGGTCATAAAACACCTTAGCCAAAACTCTTACAGCATGATCCGAGGATCATGATGACATCATGACACGGCAATAGATCTCTTCACTAGGTACTATTGACGCTCTGTTTGCAGAGGAGACTGCTTTGTAAAGATGTTCAGTTGTACAGTTGTATAGGACACACCTTGACTGGTTGCAATCTCTTCACTAGGTACTATTGACGCTCTGTTTGCAGAGGAGACTGCTTTGTAAAGATGTTCAGTTGTACAGTTGTATAGGACACACCTTGACTGGTTGCAATCTCTTCACTAGGTACTATTGACGCTCTGTTTGCAGAGGAGACTGCTTTGTAAAGATGCTCAGTTGTACAGTTGTATAGGACACACCTTGACTGGTTGCAATCTCTTCACTAGGTACTATTGACGCTCTGTTTGCAGAGGAGACTGCTTTGTAAAGATGCTCAGTTGTACAGTTGTATAGGACACACCTTGACTGGTTGCAATCTCTTCACTAGGTACTATTGACGCTCTGTTTGCAGAGGAGACTGCTTTGTAAAGATGCTCAGTTGTACAGTTGTATAGGACACACCTTGACTGGTTGCAATCTCTTCACTAGGTACTGCCAGCGCGCGAACATGCTCTGCTTGCAGAGAAGTGAGGGCTGCCCGCTCTCCAGCTTGCCGGTCATTGCGTTTATTACTTCTGGTATCTGCAAACACAAGGTTAATTCTATAAATATTGATGGATTACTTCTACATGCCGGATACCCCTTAATTTAGCTTTTGGGGTATAAGTCAATACCTACATCCATTAACCAATAAATGTATTTTCTTTCTTTCATTATTATAGGGGTAGTTTTTATACTCACAGGAGCAGGAATGCTCCAGCAGACGCTGAATCCTTTAAGTTTTTATTTTAGTAAAGTTTAAGTTTCAGTACTTTTAGCAAAGCACTGCAGCAGGCGCCTAAATTGCGGAAAATTCTTGGTTTACCCCCTTTCAGAGGTAGTTATTGTACTCACGGAGGCAACGCTCCAACAGACGCTAAATGGAGGCCTAATACTTTACGTTTCACTTAGTGAAGGGGCAGTTTTAGTACTCTCTGGGGCAAAAATACTGCAGCAGGCGCCTACATTGAGGAGAATTCTTGGTTTACCCTCCTTTAGGGGATTGTTTCATTGATTCAAGAAACAATACCCCTTAAAGGGGGTAGTAAAGAAAGAAAGAAAAAAAATCATTTATTGGCAACATAAGAATACAGGAGTAAAAAATTAAATGACAGAGAGAAGGACAAAAAGAGAGAAGAAAATACATATTAATACAGGCCTAACCTACCTATCACATGTCCTGGTCGCTCTGTCATTCAAGAAAAGTTGCCAAAAGGTCCTAACTCAGCTTTGAGCTACTTCACTTGGGTACCAAGTGAAGTAGCGCTGGTTTTCAGTCAGTCAGTAGCTGCACTCACAGGGGCTGTAATGCTCCAACAGACGCTGAATGAGGGGGCGCGGGCCGGCGTCCTAGCTTCTGTACTGGCGGCGCGCGCCAGCACTGGCTTGTGCAACTTGAAGGGCGGTGGGAGAGATGAGATGTAGCCTTCGATTCGCCCGCAAAGGGCTCTGTAACAAAGCCGAAATGTTATAAGGTTCATGCAGAACAAGAAAAGAAACCATATTTTTTTAAACCTACTACGATAAAAAATGAGTTATTTACAGTAGTGATGCAACGAATACGAATACGAATATTCGTATTCGCCGAATAGTAGACATTTACCGAATATTCGTATTCGGCGAATACTAATACGAATATTTAAAAACTAATATTTTTGTACGCAACTCTATTTACTGCAGATTTGAAAAACGCTCGTAAAAATATGACGTGTGCACGTGTGCAGAGGGCCTTAACCGTAACGACGACGCGACGCGACGGGGGACTCCCCAGTTATAGTTTATACAGTTCCCGCGTCTCCGGGAGTTTCCTTATAATTACGATTACGAACCATGGATTGATTGAATTGATTCATTCATTCCTTTCTTTTCATTAATTTAATTTGTCAGTCGTGAGCACAAGTCAAGCAAGAGAGTATTGTTTTATTTATTTTCTGTCTGAGGTTGCTGCGAATTTAAATAAGTTTAAGTTGAATTGAAAATGTCTTCTCGTAAACGAGAACAAAGTGGCATATGGAAACACTTCGATAAATTACCTAGTAAGTATATTTTGTATCAACAAAAAGTACGATAGTAAGTGAGTAACTTAGACGAACGTTAGTAATGGCTGCGTCTATGTAGTACTAGACTTTGCCCGCGACTTCGTCCGCGCAGACTTCGGTTTTACTTTTGCATGGAATATTGTAGTGGGATGGGATTTTAAGTTGTATTGTTTTTATTTTAGACAATGAAAGCAAAGCCAGATGCAGATATTGTGCTTGTGAATTGTCTCGGGGAGGGAAAAATGCATCTATTAAAGGATTTACTACGACCGCACTTTGGACTCATGTGAAGAGATTTCACGAGAAGGAGCTTCCTGCCTGTATAAATACTGTGGATGAAACAAGCACTGAAGCTGAAGTAACACCAGCGAAGAAACAAGCGTCCATAAAGGAAATATGGGAAAAACGTACTACGTATGAAACTGGTGATCCTCGGGCTGTCAAAATCATATATTTGATTGCTGAACAAGTTTGTCTAGACATGGAGCCCCTGGATTTGGTGAATAAAAAGGGATACCGTCGTCTGCTCAGTGAACTAGCTCCAAGGTTTGTTTTTGTTTGCTTTTAATTAAAATTCTAAACTTTTGTTCATACATATTAGTAGGATTTTCTTTCAACTTTCACAAAACCCTTTTTAATTCCTGACTGTTGTTTTTTTACAGATATAACATTATATCTAGAACCCACCTTACAGAAAAAATTCTGCCGGATATTAATGAACGTGTTAAAATAAAATTAAAGGAGCAGTTAACAAAGACCCCATCTCTCTGTCACAACAGACATGTGGACCAGTGACGCTTCCTCACAAGTCAATGATTTTATAAGTCTTACTGGACATGGAGTCAATGAAGATTTCCAGCTCAAATCTTATTGTCTGGAAGTGTTTCCTTTTGAAGGCGACTCACATTCAGGAGAAAATATTGCCAACAATATGCATATGATGTTTCTGGAATGGCAGCTAGTGGGTAAAGTTGCAGCAGTTGTAACGGACAACGCACGGAATATGGTTAAAGCAAATGATGAGCTCGATCTTAGCCTTAAACATATTTCTTGTTTGGTACACAGCATCCAATTAGAGCTGAAAAAAAGTTTGTTTGATCAAGAACGCATAACCGAAATGTTAACCACATGCAGGGGAGTTATTACTCATTTTAATCACTCAACCTCCGCACTCAAACAACTGAAAGATTCTCAACAAGCTAACAATATACCGAAACATGTTTTGTTTCAAGATGTTGAAACTAGATGGGACTCAACATATCAGATGTTGAAGAGATTACATGAACAACGCATAGCGATTCAAGATGTTTTACCATCTCTACCAAATTGTCGTCATGAAATCACAGCAAGGCAATGGGCTCTTATGAGCCAAATCATTGATATTCTAGGCAATTTTGAAGAAGCTACTAAAGAGCTGAGCAAAGAATCAACGACGTTATCTCAAGCAATCCCAATAGTACGAAGTCTTAAATCTTGCCTCAATAAAATATCAAATGATCCTTCTTCTCATCCTGATGTGAAAAACCTGGCAAACTCCCTATTCAGTGGACTTTCGAATAGATTTGCGTTTATGGAATTTGATGAAACCTATCTATTAGCAACGATCCTTGACCCACGATTCAAAACAAGGATTTTCAGCTCAACAGTGGTCGCTGAAACCGCTTGATCAGTTCTTAATGCTGCTGTTGATAACAGAGAGGCCGTAAGACCGACAAGTCCTCCAGAAGAACCTCAACCGTCGACAAGTAGAGGAATTTGGCAAGTATGCCAAGAAATAATTGAAGAGGCCGAAATGGAAGAGCCAATTTCAATATTTTCTGGTGAGTATGAAAAAAGTTAGAAAAGTTATTAATAGGTAATAGAATAGGTACTCTTTGTCATCTATAGTATGGTAAAAGTAAAATTAAATTTCAAAATGTTTTTTTTACAGGGGATTCGCAAATTAAAAACGAGATAGATGCTTATCTAAAACTCCCAAATTTATCGCCGACTGCTGATCCACTGGCCTTTTGGCGAGAAGATGTCCATTTTCCGAGTCTGAAAAAACTCGCTCAAAAATATTTTTCACTGAAGCCATGTACAGTCGCCTCGGAAAGACTTTTTTCAACGGCTGGAAACATCCAGACTGAAAAAAGAAATCGCCTGAAACCAGAAAATCTACGAATTTTATGTTTTTTAAATAAAAATTTGCCCGTTGTAAATTTTAGTTATTAGAAGAGTAAACATTCATCAAATAAATAAGTCTTTTATTACCATGGTGAGATATTCGTATTCGTATTCGTATTCGCCGAATAGTAGGTTTGATATTCGTATTCGTATTCGTAAAAGTAGTATTCGTTGCATCACTAATTTACAGCAAAGTCAAAGTCAACATTTTTTATTCCTTAAAATCACTGGGATCACTTGGACACGTCTTAAATCTACGTTGCATTTACACCTGTCCGTAACGCGGCCAAGTGTGGAAGATACAGGCAAGAAACCACGCTTGGCTATTATTTTTGGATCCCTTTATTTGGTGATCCCTTTACAGTCATGTTTATAAAAGTATTGAAGCATTATTCAATCCCCTATGGTGGGCTATGGCCGTAAAGCATATCTAAGAACCATCCCTGATATGACACCAACAAAATGCCAAAAACAGCAACAAAATCGGTTCAGTAGTTATTGAGAAAATTGGTAACAGACAAACATACAAATAAATAAATCAATAAACACAATAAGCCTCTCCTCAGTTTCGTCGTGGGTAAAAATTGTGAGATAAGGGCAGGAGAATGATTAGATTTTCCGGTGGTACATAACTTAAAGAAGGTCGTTGACCTAGCTGGAAGGACCAGTGACAGGACATAACGAGTGCCAACCCGACCAGTTGCAAAACATACGCAACTTGTTTTAATAACTCGTACAACTGATTACGTAGTGTTGTAATCACTACATAGTATAAAACAAAGTCGCTTCCCGCTGTCTGTCCCTATGTATGCTTAGATCCTTAAAACTACGCAACGGATTTTGATGCGGTTTTTTTTAATAGATAGAGTGATTACAGAGAAAGGTTTATATGTATAATACATGCATAATATAGTAGAGAAACACTGATAATTTTAGAGGTTTCTAATGTGTTGTAAATAAACACTTTTTTGCGCTTACATTGCAAACGCTGGCTGAACCCTACGAGATAGATCAAAATAATTTACTACAGTATTGTACACCTTAAAAAGGTCTACGAAAAAGTCCGCGGTGGTATTTGTCTATCCTCGTGCGAAGCTGGGGCGGGTCGCTAGTATGCAATATACTTATATTACCCCAACTGAGGAGGGCACTGGTGGTCTAGTTCGTAGTGACCCCGCCTACCGATCCTAAGGTGGTGAGTTAAAATCCTGTGGTATACCAATGGATTATTATATGCGAAAAAAATTATGTACGCTACGAGTGAATGAAAACATCGTGAGGAAACCCGGAAAAAGTGAATGAAAACGTCTCAAGTGACGAATTTTTGACAGATTTTCATCAAAAACTGAAAAAACCGTGAGTTAAAACGTGCTCAACTCTGAGTCACGTTTGAGTATTGGGGGTTAGTCAGCTCCGCACGTATTGACCATGTCTTTCCTGTGGACAAGGCCGACTAAGCTGAGAGCATGGAATAGGTTCTGGGCAAGCCTACTCCATCTTAATTCGTCCCGGGCACTACAGCGTCCCGTTTGTGAAGGTTAAAGTACCGACTGAGAGCATTGCTGGCCTAGCAGTAGCGGCCCCGCCTTCGAACTTAAGATCGTCGGTTCAAAACCGGTCGTTACAAATGGATTTTTCCATTACTCAAAAGAACCATACTCTAACCAGCAGTGGGAGATACGAGGCTCGAATGATGATGATAAAGATACCAGTACTCTCAAGTGGCTTAACGACTTGAAAGCCGGGACCGATAGTATAACGTGCCCTCCGAAGCACGGAAGCGCTCAGCTCGTAATGCCACTTGCGGTCACCCATCCCAATTGTGTCCGCGCGGAAGGTTGCTTAACTTCAACGATCAATCAAGAACGTCTAAGTAAGATGCGAGCGCTTCATGAACAACATAAGAGTCGTAACTAGTTTTTCAATCAATCAACAAAAAACTAGCATTGTATTATCTATTATTTATCCAATAGACCATATCAGGTGGGCAAGCCCATCCTACAAAGTTAATTCATACCTCAAACCAAATAAAAAGAAAAGACGGCGCGCCTCGGACAACAAAAGTGAAGCCACAAAACCGTGCTCCTGCAAGTAAACATACACACTCACGCACCCACCACACTAAAACCATGCTCATCGCTCTTGGTACGTCACGAGTCTTAAAAATAGAATTATGCCTTCCTGTGTAGTGATAACTTGTAAAAACAGCAGCAAATCACATAAAAAGACTCACGGAATCGGAATCACTTTTCACTTGTAAGTACTTCAAATAACATTGTTTCTTAATTTTTATACTATGAATTTTAGGTTATTTGAAACACAAAATCTCAAAACCTTCGACACATACATAGATAAAAAGGTGGCTTCACTTTTGTTGTTCGCGGTGCGCCGTCTTTTCTTTTTATTTGGTCTGAGATCCATACTAATAATATAAATGAGTAAGTAACTCTGACCTTTTTACGCCTAAACCACTGAACAGATTTCGATAAAATTTTGCTAAGATAGAGATTAAGCTAGTAGATTGCATTCTGTTTGACTCAAGTATAGTTATCTTATCGACGAAGTTTTTCGAGGCTACTTTCATGCTAGAGGTTGTCGATAAAGTTTGTAGACAAAATCTGTTTATCGATCGATATATTGAGATCGACAAATTCATGCTAGCAGGTAATTCAATTATGTTTTTTTTTTCTTTATAACATTTCTTGGTAGTAATTTTATGCCCATAGTTGGGCAATTCTAAAATAACTTTGCTATTTTTGTGTCTATTCACCCCGCGATCCCTATTTTACGGTTAAGACAGCAGTAGTATTAACGGTGGTATTAACACTGGTGGTCTAGTTGGTAGTGACCCCGCCTTCCGATCATAGATGGCGGGTTCAAATCCGGTCGTGTACCAATGGATTTTTCTGTGAGAAAAAATTGTGTACGCTATACCAGCACTCTCAAACGGCAAAGGAAAACGTCTTGAGGAAACCCGCGGCTTAGTCAGCTCCGCATCTATTGACCATGTATTTCCTGTGGACAAGGCCGACTAAGCTGAGGATGGAATAGGTGCTGGGCAAGCCTGCTCCATCTTAATCGTCCCGGGCACTGCAGAGTCCCATTAGTGAAGGTAAAAAAAGTTGCCTCTTGACGCTGTATAAATCATCTACTAGATGGTAAAAGGCCGTGAGAAAAAAAGTATTAACGGATGGATAAGAACTGTTGGTGCACTTCAGCCGAGATACTGGTTAAGTTATACCCCACTTAACCACGGTTTTGTGGGAAGGCACCGCGACGGCCAATGCGTTAAGAATCGTCGCACGCGCATGTTCCAATTCCAAACATTCAAATTCATATTTCGAACTTATTCTTTTATTCGTTATTTTTACGTAATAAACCTTTTTGCATGTTGAAAATTTATAATTATGTAAATAGGTAAAGTTTTTATTTGAGTTAGTTTCTTTTTTTAATTTTGAAAGATCTTGTGTCAAAATGCAGACCGCAGTGCCCCTGGCGTGTTTTCTCTCAGTTATAAGTAAGTACTTAATCCTACTAATATTATAAGGAGGAAAGATTTTTGTTTTTTTGTTTGTTTGTAACGAATAGGCTCCGAAACTACTGGACCGATTTCAAAAATTCTTTCACCAATAGAAAGCTACATTATCAGGGACCAGTATAGGCTATGATATATTTTCAAAAAAATTAGGGAGCCGTACGAAAATTGCAATATTGTAACCCAAGGTAGAAAACCCAAAATAGTTTTTGGTGTGCGCTGCGAAAACTATTGATTATAGAACAAAATAATGTACTACACGCGTACGAAGTCGCGGGCAACAGTATATAAATAAGTAGTATCCTCTCCAACATGATGGACTATATTTATATATGGGCGATGAGCTGATCACCTGTCACCATATCCATTAGAGACTTTGAATCAGGAGTGGTTGCAAATTTTTTTATGATTACTTGTAGCTCTGCCCACCTCATAGTGTTAGAATTCAAAAACACAAATTTCATAAGAACTTTACTCCGTAAAATCTGTGGGATCATTTATCTTAAATCTATAAAAAAAGTAAGTTTGTATGAGCTAATGGCCAGCCTTTGTGACGGAGTTTTTAGCCCGCCTCCGTCATGGCTTAACGACTTAAAAGCCGGGACCAACAACTAATGTACTCTCCGAATCACGGTCACCCATCGCGTTACGAACAAGTGTAAATTCAACGTAGATATAAAGTAAGAAATGAAAATGCCCGATGGTCGAATGACATCGTGAACATAGCCTGAAATCATTTGATGAGAATGGCGTAAAAAAGAGGAGGGCTATGCCCAGCAGTGGGCGGAGACGGGCTGAAATGATGATGATGATGATAAAGAAAGAAAGACAGAAAATACATTTATTGGTTCATTATTACATCACATGTAACCAACTTATCCTACTATTATTAATGCGAAAGTTCGTGGGGATGTGTGAATGTGAGGATGTATGTTTGTGCCTCAATCACGCCGTAACGGCTGAACAGATTAGAACGAAACTTGGAATATACACAGTATGTGTGCTGGAATAACATATAGGCTACTTTTTGTCCGGATATCACGCAAGCGAAGCCGCGGGCGAAAGCTAGTAATTGATATAAATATCTGAACCTAAAGGTAGTCACTTTGGATTCAGTAATTTATGATTATCGTTTAGCAAGATGTGAGGTTCCGTCCTAATACCCAAGTATTCAGCGCTTCGCATTTCATAAGTGTTGCCCGATATTTTATGTAACAAATCGAACATAATGTGGCAACATTGTAATTAATAATTCCAGGCAATTGGGGACCAGTCGCCATGGCCAATTGAGCATATTATTTATACAAATTAGGATTGCAAAAAGGTACACGCGATGTTATGATCAGTCTTTTAAACTAAGGCATTTTACCATCTATAGTAGATCATTTATACAGCTTCAGGAGGCGACGTTTACTTTCACGGGACGGGACATATGTGCGCTATACCAGTACTCTCAAACGGTGAAGGAAAACATCGTGAGGAAACCCGCGGCTTAGTCAGCTCCGCACGTATTGACCTTATATTCCTGTGGACAAGGCCGACTAAGCTGAGAGGATGGAATAGGTGCTGGGCAAGCCTACTCCATCTTAATTCGTTCCGGGCAATACAGTATATTACAGTAAAAGTTGCCTCCTGACGCTGGCTGTATAACCCCCGAATACTCAAACGCATCTCAAAGTTGAGCACGTTTCAAGTGACGATTTTTTGACAAATTTTCATCAGAAACTGTCAAAAAACCGTGAGTTGAAACATGCTCAACTCTGAGTCGCGTTTGAGTATTCGGGGGTATGTCATCTACTATAGATGGTAAAAAGCCTCAGAAATAGGTGTAAAGTGACGTCCAGCTCGACTCCAACATCGACGTGACGTCCAAACTTTGTCTGGACTCCGCTATTTTCGGGCTGGGAGGTGACATCGTGAAATGGAATGTATGAGAAGTCAAAGTTTTAATTACTGTGATGTAATTGATATATCTTACTTAATATCCTAGACTTTCCATGTTTCTAGGTAAGCAACCTTTCCTCGTTTTTCTCGTTTAGATAACCGACCGGTCATTGCGTAAACTGTACTTTGTATGGTATTATTAACTCTTTAAAACATGTATTTTAAATTCAAACTCGACTACATAAGCTAAGCTAAAAACTTGAAGACCTCGGTGGCGTGGCGGGCGTGTGCTCGGCTGAGACACGAGAGGCGCGCGTTCGATTCCCGCTACGGGAGATATGTTTGTATGTTCTGCAAATATTTCTTCTGGGACTAGGTGTTGTTGTATTATGTATTATAATTATGTATTTAAACAGATATACTACAACTATAAGTATTGTATCAGTCATCTGGTTTCCATAGCTTTGCTTAGTTTGGGGTTAGATGGCGCTGTGTGTTTGGGGAACAGTCTTCTTCAAGCCTATTTATATTTAGTTTACAAAACTTTTGGGAATTGTTTTGTTTAGTTAATTTGCAGATGATGATGATGAATTATGTTCATACGCAGTTGACACACATAAACCGTAGGGATTCCTTATAACTTGTGGTTGTAGCCAATTTATTGCTAATAGGAAGTATTGTGAGTGCTTGCGTAACTACGTGAGAAAATATAAAGGAAGTATATGTGGTATGAAGATGTTATAGTGAGATGGCAGATGCGGGCTCAATAATGGAAAAAAATGTTTTCATGATTTGAAAAAACTTGTGCCTGGTTTGTCAGAAGTTGATGACTTTTGAGAATTTGGTTATCTATACAAATAAAGAAAGAAATGATTTTATTTGACAGACACAAACAACACAGAACAGGAGAGTAAAAGGTAACAAAAGTAAAAGAAAACGAACAAGAAATATTTAACAAAAATACAGAAAAATACGAGTAAAACCATGAATGAAATGTATGCGAAAACTATTATTTATTATTGAAGAGGATGGTTTTCAAAGTTGATTATTCTTTCTAGGACCACCGGGAGTGCAGTATGAGAACTCCCTGCTCCAGATAGCGCCGGTGGACAAGTCCAAATGCCCCTACGTGAAGGATGGAAACGATGTGGCCTTCCAACTCTTCACCAGGTAAGACCAGTTCACGACCGTACCGGAAGACATCGTCAAAGATGCAGAGGCGTTTTTTTTTTTCACAGTCTCATACACAGTCCTGTATTTATGTATGTTCGTATGAGCTAGTGGCCAACTCTAGTGACGGAGTTTTTAGGCCGCCTAAAGGTCTCCGTCATGGCTTAGCGACTTAAAAGCCGGGAACTGTTTAACGTGCCCTCCGAAGCACGGAAGCCCACAAAACAGGTGTATGAGGAGAGTGTGAATGGTACCGTTGGAAGGGGAAGACCTCGGCGCACGTACCTGGACCAAATTGGAGACGTTTTGGAAAAGGGCCAGGTCAAGAGTACCCTAAACAGACGAGCATGTATGAAGAATGTTATGAGAGTGAATGAAGCGAAAGAAGTATGTCAGGATCGTAGCAAATGGAGATCCATGATCTCTGAATACCCCTATAGGAAACAGGCGTGATATTATGTATGTATGTACCACACTTAGTTATTTTGTGCCAGGGTTCCAGAACAATGTAATGGAGGAATTTTTATCTTCATCTTCCAGACACAACCCAACGGTCTTCCAAGAGCTGAAACTGGGCGATGATGAGAAGCTCTTCGCGTCAAACATGGACTTCAACGATAAGACTGTGGTATACTTCCACGCGTGGATGGAGACACCAGAGGATGGCAGCGGGGTGATGGTCAGAGAAGGTAGTTTCAACAAGAAATCAGAAAAAACTAAGGCCTTATACCATCTATAGTAGATGATTTATAAGGCGTCAAGAGGCAACTTTTACTTCCACAAACGGGACACTGTAGTGCCCGGGACGAATCTAAATGGAGTAGGCTTGCCCAGCACCTATTCCATTCTCTCAGCTTAGTCGGCCTTGTCCACAGGAAACATATGGTCAATACGTGCGGAGCTGACTAAGTCGCGGGTTTCCTCATGATGTTTCCCTTCACCGTTTGAGAGTACTAGTATAGTGAACATAAATTTTTCACACAAAAAAAATGCATTGATACACGACCTTAGGATCGAAAGACAGGGTCACTACCAACTAGACCACCAGTGCTCTTCTACAAGTTCTACAAGAAATCAGAAATCAGACAATTTATTTGCAACAAAGACGAAACTAAAAACGAACTCATTAAGAAGAATATTTTTGCGCCGGCGCCGTTTCGCTGGTACCCGGGCAAAAAGTAATCTATTATGTTACTCCAGACTAACTTCCATCTATATGGACGATGGGCTGATCACCTGTCTCCATGGTTCACCATATCCATCCTGAGACTGAATCAGGAGTTAGCAAGTTATCTTATGATTACTTGTGGCTCTGCCTATCCCGATAGGGATACGGGCGTGATAATGTTATCACACACTTTCACGCACACCAAAACACACACACAGACACTTCGAATGCGCAGCTGATAGGCAATAGGTAGGCTTATAACATTTTTATCAATCTACCCTCTATGATTTATTTTTTATTTACTTTTTTGTATCTAGGCAGATACTAGCTTCCACAACACAGGGAATCCTACTGTGGGGCTAGTGAATTAAATTTTATTGTGATCATAGTACCTAAGTAACATAAATAAACGATTATTAACATGTATTTATGACTTAGTAGATAATGATAGGTGATTATTACAGCGTACATGCAACGAGGGGACACAAATGTGATCATGGTGGACGCCAGAAGTCTTCAAGCTGGACCGTGGTACTTCACAGCTGCTCAAAACACGTGGTACATTGGCAGGTTTGCTGGCCAGTTCATCGAATACTTGGTCACCAGGTCAGTACCATGAACAGCTTTTATATTCTGAACCAGCTCCCAAATCCAAAATTCAAAATAAGGATTTCGAAATGTATTTTACTCTGATTCGTGACCAAGCAGTGCGGCGATCAGTCAATCTGGGGAAGTTTCGAACCCAGCCCAAAATAAAGTCGACTAAGGGATATTCTCCAACATGATGGACCCTCTATATGGGCGATGGGCTGATCACCTGTCACCATGGTTTACCATATCCATCTTGGAAGTTTTAATCAGAAGGGACTGCAAGTTTTCTTATGATTACTTGTGGTTCTGCCCACCCCGTTAGGGATACGGGCGTGATAATATGTATGTATGTAATGATTTACTTCTCTTCTGGACTGGAAGTAAAGAAAAATAAAGAATGCGTACTCTATTTCTCAGTTTCTCTCCCCGAGCATGTCAATGACCATATGAGCGATGTATTTGCTTTGTGGGGTCTAACCCCCGAATACTCAAACGCATCTCAGAGTTGAACACGTCTCAAGTGACGAGCTTTTGACAGATTTTCATCAAAAACTGACAAAAAACCGTGACTTGAGACGTGCTCAACTCTGAGTCGCTATTGAGTATTCGGGGGTAAATCTGATATATCTATATTACAGGGGTCTAAATCTGAACAACACACATTTAGTGGGACACAGTCTGGGAGCGCATGTGGCCGGCGTAGCAGGCAGTGCCCTTAATTCTGGTAAATAATATACTAGCTGTAACCTGCGTTGTGAAGCGCTCCTAGCGTAACTCGCTTAGACGTTCTTGATTGATCGTTGGATTTAAGCAACGCTGTGCGCGGTCACAATTAGGATGGGTGCAAGCGGAATTACGAGCTGAGCGCGTCCGTGCTTCGGAGAGCACGTTAAAACGTGGGTCCCGGATTTAAGCCATGACGGAAGCCTTTAGGCGGCTTAAAAACTCGGTCACTCGGTACATGAAGTATAGATTCCTTAAAAAATGTGAGCGCCCAAAAAGTCAACATCACGCGGCATTCTCAGGCGGTCACCCATCCAAGTTTTGGCTGCGCACAACATTGCTTAACCTCTGTATAATGATGGGTTTCCCGTACAAACTTTCATCCCCTTCTAAAATTTTTTAGGCGTGATTGAGGCACGAACATCCAAAAATCCTCACAAACTTTCGCATTGATAATATAAGTAAGATTCTATCAGCCATCTGGTTCCCATAGCTTTGCTTAGTTTGGGGTTAGATGGCGCTGTGTGAAATGTCCACAAATATTTATTTTATTTATCTATTAAACTATATTTTCAGGTAAGGTGGCAAGAATAACAGGCTTAGATGCAGCGTTACCCCTGTTCGACGGCCTACCACTACAGCAAAGGCTAGACCCCACTGATGCATCCTTTGTAGATACCATTCACACCGATTCTGGGATATTTGGTATGTTTACATGATTTCAATTCTTAAAAGAGTTAACGGTACCATTCACACTCGCCTCATACACCTGTCTCGTTAATCGACCGAATAGAAAAACCCATTATTAAGTTCTTTGTCACTTTATCCAGGATACAAGATACCGATTGGCCATGTAGATTTCTATCCCAATGCTGGGATAAGCCCACAGCCGGGATGTGAACTGGAGGTGGTCCTACAAAAGCAGATGCTGCTAAACAAATGTAAGCATACTTTTTACCCATAAGAAAGTTCGTATGAGCTAGTGGCCAACTCTTAAGACGGAGTTTTTAGGCCGCCTAAAGGCCTCCGTCATGGCTTAACGACAAAAGCCGAGACCGACAATTTAACGTGCCCTCCGAAGCACGGAAGCGCTCAGCTCGTAAATCCACTTGCGGTCACCCATTTCAATTGTGACCGCGCACAACGTTGCTTAACTTCAACGATCAACCAAGAACGTCTAAGCAAGCTTCGCCACGAGCGTTTTTATCCAAAAGTCATAGGTTCACATGACTTAAGCCATGATGGTTTGAAATGGCTTAAGAAAATCAAGCTATGACGGTTAAGACCATCAAACTTCGATGAACATTTTGCAATATCTCGATAGGTCCATGGATATCTCTAAGCCATGACCACCTGGCATAGCTTAAGCCATGACTAACCCTCCCCCAGTTTTCTGCAGCCACTGGCGCTCGTACCGGTTCTACGCGGAGTCGGTAATACGGCCCATCGGGTTCAAAGCGACGGAGTGTCGCTCGTGGCGTGAATACACGAGCGGGGCGTGCGCGTATGGAAGGTCTATACATATGGGATACGGAGCGGATACTAAGTGAGACTTTGAAATTGGCACAAACAAGCACTGTGGATATAATAAGCATTGAATTCAAAATTATCTTGCTTTAAAGGGATTCTTTTGACACTAAATTCAAAGAGGTTGGAATTTGCACGCACTAAAACCAAGCACTGTGGATTCATTGGCACGAAATTCAAAATTCTCATATTGCAAAAGGGTAAGGTTGTTCGGACAAGCACATAAGCGAGCGCTATGGATTGTACTGCATGAAATTCAATTTATTTAGGCCCATATTAAAGTATCACGCTCAAGCTTGGATATTACTCACTCAAGCAAACATTTATGACACTTATTCATAGTTTTAAAGCGAATCTATTGCTTGGGTAACGATTTACGCTTGAGAAAAATAGTTTTTGAAAGGTATGAAGTCTTTGTGTTGTCGTTTACGGGTGAAGAAGATTATATCTTAGTGTTATTTATACGTTCCGCACTGTATTTTCTGGCACATGCACTTTCTGCTTTTCCAGGTGATCCACACAAACAGACAAACGGGTTCTACACGTATTACTTGAAGAGCAATCAAAAAGCCACCCTAAGCCGTAACACTTTAGAGTACAAACTCGGGAAGCTGTTCGCTTTTATACAAGCTGTCAGAACTAGAGAAAGTAGGAATGACAGTGAAGTGACTTTAGATAAGGTTAAGGCTAATATAGATAGTCTGAATAACTTTAAAGACGGTATCATTGATTATTTAAACTATTATGATGAAGTGGACAATGAAGAATCAGAAATCCATGAAGTTGATAATATAGATACTCTAGATTTTGTAGACAATGACTATGATGATGATAAGATAATGACAAATAATAAATACAACGATAAAATAGGAATAGAAGGCGTTGACGACAGAGTTGAACATATAAATGAAACTTTAGACAATAATGAAAAATTCGATCAAATAGCCCAAGAATCAGATGTTGAACTTGATAAAGCAAACAGAAACATTGAAGAAGTGAAGAACAAAGATATCAAAACACGAAGGAAACGAGATGTGAATACGACAAGCACGAGTAACGATAATTTAGAATTGACTGTTGTAAGTGGGAATCTAACACTGACAAAAGATGAAATAAATGATTCTGTATTAAAAAATAACAAAACAAAGACATTTACAGCAGAAACAAATGTAGAGAAGATCGGTAAAGAATATGCCATAGTTACTAAGGCGCCAGAACAAGATGTTAAATCTACAGAAAGCAGTTTTGAAAATGATTTTGAAATAAGTTTAGATGATGTAACTAAAAATACCGCGAAAACCGCAAAGAAACAGACAAATCCATTAAGATTCAATATTTTTAGACCTATACTTCGACAAATAATACGAATCATACCGCGAATCATTAAGAAAGATACATCTAAAAACAATCAATTTCCTTCACTGAACAATAGATTAGAGAAAACTAAAATAGGGTCAAAATTCAACCTATTTAATTCAAAATCAAAGAATTTCAACCCATTTAAGCCCAAAATAAAGAATTTCAACCCACTAAAGAGAAACATACTGAAACGCCAGAAGAGATTCCTTCCATTCTTCCAAAGATCTGAAGATAGTAACAATATACTATTCAAAATGCTAGATTTTCTTATAAAAAATCGCAAAAATGTGCTGCCAGTATTTACAGTTATGAGGGAAATTAATACCTTAGTGAAAAGCGGGAATGGGGAGTTAAATCACTTTAGTAAGGAAAGCAACAACTACATAGGGGCAACACCGCCCACTTTTTCCCCTATAACGTACAGCTTGGAGTTGGGGAATGAAAATAGAGCTATGGCGTTTGTTAAGAAGCTATTTGGGATTATACCGAAGGGCGATAGGTTGACTATTTCTGGTAGAAAATAGATTAGTTTATTGAGTAAAATACTTTACTTTAGGTCGATTCTGCTCTGTATTTTTTTAAACTCAACTCAATTTGACAGCTTTAAAATGCTATCTCAATGTATAAGAAAGGGACATCAATATTTTTACATACATATTATCACGCCCGTATTCCTAATGGGATAAGCAGAGCCACAAGTAAACATAAGAAAACTTGCAGCCACTTCTGATTTAAAGGCCTAAGATGGATATGGCGCACCATGGTGACAGGTGATCAGTCCATCGCCCATATAGGTCCATCACGTCGGAGAGGATAATATCCCTTAGTAGACTTTTACGACTGAATATTTTTTAAATATATATAGGACTGTCAAATTAAATTATGTTTAAGAAAATGCACAACAGAATGAATTCCATTGTAATATATTTCCTACAAAAATGTAAAATAAGTAAAAACAGTAACCGATGGTCTCTAAAAAACTATTCGGACTCATATAGTTCTTAATATCAGTTGGTTAACTATTCATTAATTTCCTAGCTTTCATTTAATGAAACAAAAGTGATGAACCGTTTCATACAAAAATTAATTTGTCATTCGAGTGATCAGTCTCCCGAGTGAAACCTGACATTTTTATCTCTCTACATGACCGAACCATCTTAAAATACCTTTCTCAATCTTCATCACTACACCTTTTTTCGCTCTCTTATCACGCTATTTGTAAATACACTTGTGTATATAAGATCTATCCATCTCTTAATCTTGTACTATATCGTGGATTTACCATAAATGCAAATTCGAATTTGTGAAAATATGTAATTTCTTCCTGCGTTTTTGTTTAATTTCTAGTTTTATGATGAATTTTGTTTAATTTATAGGGCCCGAGGAGTTTACTATTTAATGACAAGAAGATCGTCTCCATACTCTTTAGAATAGATAAGTTATAGGTCGAATAAATATTATTGTAATTTTTTTGTTATTTCATTACTCATCATCTTCCTGCCCTTATCCCACTCTATGTGGGGTCGGCACATGGTCGATCCAAGGATCATGCTGTAAGAGTTTTAGCTAAGGTGTTGCAAAAAGTCGGACACAGAAAATGTCACAATGGGAAATAGAAGCACAGTACAATCTTGAAATATTGTTATTGTTATTGGGCATTTTTTGACCAGGAAAAATAACGTAAGTTTGACGGCCTCGGTGGCGTGGTGGGCGATTGCTCGGAAGATACGCAAGAGGCGCGGGTTCGATTCTCGCTGCGGAAGAAATGTTTGCATGTTCTGCAAATATTTCTTCCGGGTCTGGGTGGTGCCATGGTACTCGTAGTTTCTGATACCCACGACTCAGTGGATCCTAGTGTGGGCTCAGGACTATGTATGTGTCTGTTGGGTGTTATTTATTAATTTAAGTACCTGTTATTTTAGTTATTTTTTAAGCAAGCAAGTATTCCCAAGGAGGGTTGACGTCAGGCAGGCGGCCGGTCATAAAACACCTTAGCCAAAACTCTCACAGCATGATCCAAGGATCATGCTGTGCCGACCTCACATAGAGTGGGATTAGGGCAGGAAGATGATGATATTTTAGGTATTTTTTAATATGACTACATACCTGTACATATGATGAGGGTGTAGCAACGATCCTAGCACCAGAGAGTGGAGGTACACGGGTCGTATGAGACGAGAGAGCAAAGCTCCTTGCAACCCCACCACGCACCAACGGGCCACCTTGTCCGAACACGACATCGTTAGTAGCCTCTCCCCCTGTAGAAAAATATATAAATAAACATTTGAGGACATATCACACAGCGCCATCTAGCCCCAAACTAAGCAAAGCTTGTATATCGGCTAAGACGCAAGAGGCGCGGGTTCGATTCCCGCTGCGGGAGAAATGTTTGCATGCTCTGCAAATATTTCTTCCGGGTCTGGGTATTGTAGTATGTATTATCTATACTAATATTATAAAGCTGCAGAGTTTGTTTGTTTGTTTGTTTGTTTGTTTGTTTGAACGCGCTAATCTCTGGAACTACTGGTCCGATTTGAATGATTCTTTCAGTGTTGGGTAGTCCATTTATCGAGGAAGGCTATAGGCTATGTTTTTTTTTTCAAAATTAGGGATCCGTAATAAAATTGCTATTTTGTAACACAAGGTGTAAAATCGAAAACCTATTTTTGCGTGCGCTGCAAAAACTATTGACAATAGAACAAAATGATGTACTACGGGTTTGTAGATCCCATTAAGACCTACAAAAAAGTCCGCGAGAACATATATCTAGCTATCATGGTTTAATCACAATAACCGATTTTGTGTTCAAAATAATTATTAAATCGTCTGAAGAAAAAAAAACTACGTTAAATATGTATCGTAATATTAATCTTTATCGAAATTAAGCATTATGTTATCAAGAGTATTTATGTAGAAGTAAAATACTTTTTGTTTCATCTCAATCGGATATTTCGTTTAAAAGTTATCACGTGTGTAAGATGTTAAGAGTTGGTACCTATGAATGAGTTATGGGCCATAGTCCATTTATTGAGGGAGGCTATAATATAGGCAATATTTTATCTCGGTATTCCACGAAAACGAGAAAAACGCGGGTGAAACCGCGGAGCACAGCTAGTAAGTATATATTTATAAAAAAAAGTATATATGTATTCTATCAGCCATCTGGTTCCCATAGTACAAGCTTTGCTTAGTTGGGGCTAGATGGAGCTGTGTGATATGTCCTCAAATATTTACTTTATTTTATTATTAGTTTGGCTGGAGTATATAGTTACCTGCATAACGCCGTCCCACGTCTGAACAACATTGGTGCAATTCTTTACCGGAATAGTTCCTTCACCAGATTCTATCTTAGTCCTAAGCTGGCCTCTAGCTTGTCTGAAACAAGAATAGCTGTCAGAATCTACTGCCTTCGAGATGATAGATAGCACTGGTGGTCTAGTTCGTAGTGACCCCGCCTTCCGATCCTAAGGTTGTGGGTTCAAACCATGTAACAATGGATTTTTCTGTTGGAACTAAACTTTCTCTGGAACTCTCAAACCGTGAAGGAAAACATCACGAGGAAACCCGCGGCTTAGTCAGCTCCATGTATTTCCTGTGGACAAGGCCGACTAAGCTGAGAGGATGGAATAGGTGCTGGGCAAGCCTACTCCATCTTAATTCGTCCCGGGCACTACAGCGTCCCGTTTGTGAAGGTAAAAGTTGCCTCCTGACGCTGTATAAATCATCTAGCTCAGTTGGCGAGCTCTGCATTACACACAACAGGCAAAATAATACATAATACATAGATCTCCGCTACGGGAGAAATGTTTGCATGTTCTGCAAATATTTCTTCCGGGTCTTGGTGTTGTCGTATTATATAAGTATGTATTTACAAAAAAAAGTATATAAGTATTGTATCAGTCATCTTGTGTCCATAGTACAAGCTTTGCTCAGTTTGGGGTTAGATAGCGCTGTGTGAAATGTCCACAAATATTATTTATTTACTTATTCTTGATTTTATTTATTCTCGTACCTGTTAGGGTGTCTATCGGGTGCGGGTTCATTTGGCTCGTGCGGAGAGAATATGCGTCCGTCCCCACAGGGCGCCGTGCTGACATAGAGGTGTAGTTGCCGATTGCATTTGAGCTGGTAGCCCCCGCCGGGCACAGGTTCGAGGTCCGACTCGGGTATTGTTACTTGAGGATCTGGAATAAATTTTTCTATAGAACCACTTCTCTAGGAAAGGTAGAAGGGAGGAGGAAGACCAAGAATTAGTTATATCAGCCAGATAAAGGAGAAAGTCGCTGTCATGTCGTAGAAAGAAGTAAAAGAGACCGCATTGGAGGGAGAAATGGAGGAAACTTCATCATTACACCGACTAGAGCTAGCTTCTCAATAATATATACTTCTCTGATGGACTTACCCCCGAATACTCAAACGTATCTCAGAGTTGAGCACGTCTCAAGTGACGAGTTTTTGACAGATTTTTCATCAAAAACTGTCAAAAAAGTGACTTGAGGCGTGCTCAACTCTGAGTCGCGTTTGAGTATTCGGGGTTGAGAGTAAAGAAATAACATAGAATGCGTCCAGGTGCTTCTCTCCAAGAGCACGCAAAAGTCGACTAAGGTTTAGTATCCTCTCCAACATGATGGACAATCTATATGGGCGATGGACTGAACACTATCCAATAGTTTCGGAGCCTATTCGTTACAAACAAACAAAAAAACTTTCCTCTCTATAATATTAGTACAGATATCCCAAAACGCAACTTTATCGCGTTCTGAAGTGCTTGAGGGGAATTCGTTTGCCCAGAAGTGGGACGAAATGGATTGACAAAAATGAAATACTCACTGGCTTGGGACGCATATTTCAGCAGCTGTGCATAGAGATACCGTTGGAGACATCTCCTCGCAGCCACCTGCAAGAACAGCCAACTGTAACATACATAGTACTGAGTACAAGAGCACTGGTGGTATAGGTCTAGTTGGTGATGATTCTGATGCATAATGAACAATAATTCAGAATTCTTGTATTGACCGAACACGAAATGCGCGAAATGTCCAATTCTCAGAATGACCAAAGCACATATGACATATTAAAACTAAGGCCTTTAACCATAATATTAAATTATTTATACAGCGTCAGGAGGCAACTTCGTGCCTTCCGAAGCACGGAAGCGCTCAGCTCGTTATGCCACTTGCAGTCACTTTTACTTTCCTGTGGACAAGGCCGACTAAGCTGAGAGGATAAAGCAGCTGGGCAAGCCTACTCCATCCTAATTCGTCCCGGGCACTACAGCGTCCGTTTGTAGAGGTAAAAGTATCCTGACGCTGCATAACTAACTAAGACCTTCTACCATCTAGCCGCGGGTTTCCTCACGATGTTTTCCTTCACCGTTTGAGAGTACTGGTATAGCGTACATAAATTTTTCACACAGAAAAATCCATTGGTACACGACCGGATTTGAACCCACGACCTTAAGATCGGAAGGCGTGGTCACTATCAACTAGACCACCAGTGCTCTAAGTGACTAGTGACGCTGTATAAATCATCTACTATGATGGTGCAAGGACAGAATGGCTGGAGCATCACCTCTGCATGGCTGTCGTTGACGGCGCGACCTCTCACCGACATGTGTTCGCCAGACACGCACTTGGTCCCCGTCGTCACAGCTATCACCTGACACAACACAAACATTTACTTAAGGAAAAATGGCGGAAACTTCAACATTATAAATAAACTAGCTGCCGCCCGCGGCTTCGCTCACGCGGTACCCAGATAAAAAGTACCCTATGTCCCATTCCAGCACACGTAGGTACCTACTATCCTCATTATTCATTATAATATAGTCTCATGTACGCTAAACGATGACTAAAGTATTGCCATCTTTTACCATTTCATAATGACAAACAGTGACAGGGCTAACTTTAAGCAATGGCTAACTTTAGCGAACGAATATGAATACGGTATGTAAATATATTCCGTAGTTTTTGCGTGAAAGAGTAACAAACATACCTAAATCTAAAAATTAAGAAATTTCGGTGAATTTAGTAAAAATTTTGAGAGTTAAGGTCATGGGCGCTGGCAGAAATAATTTCCAGGTGGTGCAGATTTTAGTTTTCTTACAATCTTTGCCGTATATGATTGTTAATAAAAAGATGAAATTTTAGTCTGAATGTCTGAGACATTTACAAATTTCTGACTATTCATTATGAATTTATTATATAGGTACCCAGTGGTCACGGCTCACACCTATTTGTTCACGACGATCGAAATTTAAAAATTCTAAATTGGTGGGCCAGGAGTACCGGGATCGATATTAATCGATTTCCATTACTTCTCTGAACGCACCCTTTAAAGTACCGCTACTCTACACCAGATGGCACCAGCATAAATGGGATGAACTTAACAGAGAAAGCGCAATACAGTTTCAATAATTCCTGTTGATCCCGAGATTCCCAAGGGGTGCAAGTGCACCCTCTGGCACCCCCTTGCCGGCGCCCATGGTTAAGGTAAACTTTACAAAACGCAACGACAGCGCGTCAAAATTTGATCAGAATTAGCAGCGACATCTAGTTTTCAGACGTAGAATTACGTCAGAACTCCATGAATAATCAAGATTAGAAACTTATTAGACCAGTAATAATTTATGCTTCCTTTCACAGGTAATTTGACATTGACAGTTCCTTTTCCATATGTTTTGTATCATCTATTACTAATCTTTGGTATCATCGCTGTCATAATGTCAAAATAAAAGTATTCTATTTTTCATGAAAAACATGCCAAAAATAAAGAATTTACAGGTAATTATGACATCAACTAAATGAGAAAAATCGGCTCTTTAATTTGATATAGGTTATGTGCAGTTTTAGACCAAAAATTGATTCCAGGTTTTCATCCCTTTTCACCCCTTTAGAGGTTGAGTTTTGAAAAATCCCTTCTTAGTACACCCCTACGTACCAAGGTTTACCTACACTGAAAATTTCAAGTCTCTACGTCCAGCGGTTTAGGCTGTGCGTTGTCTGTCAGTCAGTCAGTCAGTCAGTCAGTCAGGACAAAGATTCTTATAATATAAGATATTAATATTATAAATGCGAAAGTTTGAGAGTTTGGATGTTTGGATGTTTGTGCCTCAATCACGCCTAAACGGCTAAACGGATTTGAATGAAACTTGGAACAGGTATAAATAAACTAGCTGCCGCCCGCGGCTTCGCTCGCTTGGTACCCGGATAAAAAGTAGCCTATATGTTATTCCAGCACACATACTATATATGTTCCAAGTTTCATTCAAATCCGTTTAGCCGTTTAGGCGTGATTGAGGAACAAACAACCGAATATTCAAACATCCAAACATCTTTACAAACTTTCGCATTTATAATATTACTAGATGGCAGCACAGGTAAAGTTAGCACGCGCTATCGTTGCATTTTGAACTTTACGCCGCTAATTTCAAGAAAATTAAAGCTTTTCAATTTTATAATATAAGTAGTAAGAAGTAAGATAACACCCAACAATCACATACATAGTCCTGACCCTGATTTCAGATGAAAATCTGTCAAACATCGTCATTTGATACGTGCTCAACTTTGAGATGCGTTTGAGTATTCGGGGGTAAGTCTATTAAGTGGGTGATAAATTCTTCTAGTCGGTGCACAGAAAATACACCCTTAAGGTGGTGAGGTGGATTTTTTTATGATAGTACCTTAGCGCCCTCGGTCTTGTAATCTACAGTGAGCACGATGCCAGCTAGGACTTTCCGCTTTGAATGAGTGAGGTCATCCTTCATCAGCTCGTTGAACTTCTCATTCACCAATCTGAAACAAATCATTACAAATGAAAGTTGATGCATGAAATAACGTATCTTATTATTTGAAAACTATCCTTTTTTTGAGAGCACTGGTGGTCTAGTTGGTAGTGACCCCGCCTTCCGATCCTAAGGCCGTGTACCTATGGATTTTTCTGTGCGAAGAGTCTATGTGCGCTATACCAGTACTCTCAAACGGTGAAGGAAAACATCGTGAGGAAACCCGCGGCTTAGTCAGCTCCGCACGTATTGACCATGTCTTTCCTATGGACAAGGCCGACTAAGCTGAGAGGATGGAATAGGTGCTGGGCAAGCCTACTCCATCTTAATTCGTCCCGGGCACTACAGCGTCCCGTTTGTGAAGGTAAAGTTGCCTCCTGACGCTGTATAAATCATCTACTATAGATGGTAAGAGGCCTTAGATCCTTTGTTTTATCAATCTTACTTATATTATAAATGTGAAAGTTTGTGAGTTTGGATGTTTGTGCCTCAATCATGCCTAAACGGCTGAACGCATTTGAATGAAACTTGGAATATACATAGTACATATACTGGATTAACATATAGGCTATTTTTTGTTCGGGTACCACGAGAGCGAAGCCGCGGGCGGCAGCTAGTAATCAATAATTTATTTCGATTTATATCGTTTTCTTCTGTTTACTTGTGGCTATGACCTAAAAATGTATTGGAAGCAGTACATCATCAGTTCTACTCACTTGGAGACATGGTCGGCCAGGGTCTGCGGCAGGGCTCCATCGCGGGTCTCGGAGCTCTCCACCCTACCGTCAGACAGCACCGCTAGCGCAGCCCTCGCGGCTGCTAACTTGGCGAGCTTCTTACTGGAGCCTGGAAAGACATAGATCATAATAAACAGTCCTGATCAAAACATAAAACCGATCAGGTGCGATGCGAGACGAATAAAGAGGCGCGGGTTCGATTCCCGCTACGGGAGATATGTTTGTATGTTCTGCAAATATTTCTTCCGGGTGTTCGTAGTAAAAGTAAGTATTTACAAAAAATATGTCATCTAGTGGCCATAGTACAAGCTTTGTTTAGTTTGGGGCTAGATGGCGCTGTGTGAAATGTAGTAGGATAGTACAACACTCAGACCCGGAAGAAATATTTGCAGAAAATACAAACATTTATCCCGTAGCGGGGATTGAACCCGTGCCTCTTGCGTCTCAGCCGCACACTCGCCCGCCACGCCAGAGGTCGTCAAAGCTTAAGAACCAAATGGGTGATGGAATATTTATATACTTATTTTTTTGTATATACATACTTATAATACATAATACTACAGCATCCAGACCCGGAAGAAATATTTGCAAAACATACAAACTTTTCTCCCGTAGCGGGGATCGAACCCGCGCCTCTTGCGTCTCAGCCGGGCACTCGCCCACCACGCCACAGAGGTCGTCAAATGACCTTACCGTAACCCTCAAAGATCTGCTCCTTGATTTGACAGACCACCTTGAACCTCATGCTGTGACTGAGTTGGAGAGGGGCTGGAAACAAATGAAACAAAGATTTAATAAGATCTTAAAAGTTTTAAATTCCTGACGAAAAACAGGGGTGTTATAAGTTTGTAGTCTCAGACCAAATAAAAAGAAAAGACGGCGCGACGCGAACAACAAAAGTGAAGCCACCCTTTTTATCTATGTGTGTGTCGAAGGTTTGGAGTAACCTAAAATTGATAGTATAATAATTAAGAAACGATGTTATTTGAAGTACTAAAAAGTAAAAAGTGATTCCGTGAGACATTTTATGTGATTTGCTGATGTTTTTACAAGTTTTCACTACACAGGAAGGCATAATTCTATTTATAAATTTTAAGTTTAGTAAACGACGACTCGATAGCGATGAGCATGGTTTTAGTGTAGGTGTGTGCGTGTGCGTGTATGTTTACTTGCAGGAGCACAGTTTTGTGTGGCTTCACTTTTGTTGTTCGCGGCACGGCGTCTTTTCTTTTTATTTGGTCTAAGTTTGTAGTTTGTATCTGTGTATGTTTGTGACACCGTAGCTCCCAAACGAATGGACCGATTTTGATAAACAAAAATATATTTAAGTATTTTATCAGCCATGTTTCCCATAGTACAAGCTTTGCTTAGTTTAGGGCTAGATGCCGCTGTGTGAAATGTCCACAAATATTTATATTATATTTAATGTTATTAATATATTTTAATTTAATAGTGCAGCTTCATCATCATCATCATCAGCCTATAGCAGTCCACTGCTGGACATAGGCTTCCCCTAATGAGCGCCATCGCGCCCTATCTTCGGCTTGACGCATCCAGTTTCTGCCAGCAGCCAGCAGCAGATCGTCACTCCAGCTAGCCGGAGGGCGTCCTACACTACGTTTGCCGAGTCGCGCACTCCACTCAACAACTCGTTTACCCCAACGGTTGTCGGTTCTTCGGCAGATATGACCAGCCCACTGCCACTTCAGCTTGCCAAACATGATTTCTTACCTTGAGGTCCATTCAGCGGGGAGCCATCTCCAAATGTACAAAGGAAGGATAACCCCGGATAGTTCTCATACAGCAAGTTGATAGGGCTCTTCGAGAAAGATGGCGTTGAGGGTAGACCGCCAAACAAGGCCGTTGATGGTGACACACTGGTCGGAGAATCTGAAAAATGAAGTCCGTATGAGCTAGTGGCAAACTCTTGTGACGGAGTTTATAGGCCTCCGTCGTGGCTTAACGACTTATAAGCCGGGACCGACTGTTTAACGTGCCCTCCGAAGCACGGAAGCGCTCAGCTCGTAATGCCACTTGCGGTCACCCATCAGAATTTGTGACCGCGCATATCGTTGCTTAACTCGCAAGAACGCCTAAGCAAGCTACGCCACGAGCGCTTCATTTCTGTCCAGATATCCAATGCTTGTAAATTGGATTGGGTAGAAAATCAAACACAGCCCTCAGGATAGAATTATTGGAGCGCCCTAGACGAAATAATCGCACCTGGTAGTGATATGGTCTCCTCCGGAACAGCGGTTGGTGTGTTAGTTGTAGGTGTGGTGTTCAGGTTCGGTTCTAGGCAATGAAATTCTGAAACTAGAAAAAAAAATGTTGTTATATCCTCCTAAGACCGTAAGGCTATTAGAAAGTACAAAATCAGCGATGGCTGTCAGTCCTGACATCTGGCAGTGTCAGTTCAAATATAGACCGGAAGGACTATACATAGTCTTTATTATTTTTACGTTTGCTATTAAAACTCTAGTCCTCCAATTGTGTCAAACTATGTTTAGAAAGGTAGCATTAATATCAATCTCATTCACACAATCGCGGCATAAAAATTGAAAAAAAATTGGCACCAGTATGATTCAATTTGTCCTTCAAGATGTCACGTCCTGGGAGAAGGGGTTAGTAAATCTGTAATTTTCCGAGAAATCTGCTGGTGTTTAGACAGTAGCTTTATAAAATTAGTTTGTTTTCAATGTTTGCGTTACGATAGCAATGTTATTGTTGCATGTCGATTGTATTTAGGATGCAAAATAAGCTCCTGAATATTATGTTCTACAAGAAGTAACTTCTGTTTCAATTGTATAAATGTGTTTCCATAATTTGTTCTATATAGAGGATTTTCGGCCTTTATTACAGTTATTTAATTTGTTTATTTTGTTCTTTTTATAGTGACTGGTCTCAGTTATCATAACAAAATTGATAGATAATCCGTAATGATGTGATTTTGTTCACTATTCATAATCGATAAATAAATCTATAATTTGTAGAATATAATTAAATTAATGTTTGGGGTTAAAGGTTTATTTCACGACTTGATATTTTATATTAATCGATACTAAATATACCTACTTACATCGAAATTTCAGTCAAATTCAAGTCAGTACTTTCAAATCAGAGTACCTACTGACTCGGATCGAACTGATATTGGAGAAGACAGTAACACCTTTAAGAATTCTTCGGGTGTTATAACCTAATTTTTAAACCAAATATTTTGTTTTTGATTACTTATCTACTTTTAACTTTTTTTAATTTATTAGATTTATAAGTTTTTTCTTGTTGAGCTAAGATATCTGCTTTGTATGAGCATATTTTAATTTAAAAAAATCCTAGCCAGATAAAGAATTTGTTTATCGTTTAAAACTATTGCGTTTCTTAATTGCGATTGCAATTATGTACGTTTTTATAGTAATTCTTACCAATTTTAATTTTAATTTATTACATATAGTCCAAAAGTACTTTTTAAATAAAAAACTACATAAAATATAACCTGATTTCGTATTTACTGAACACCATAATAAAATTACTTAGGTCAAAATGATTCCAACTGAGACCGGATTACCTTTAGAAAGAACAAATCATAGTTTGAAACTAATCTCTATGGATTCAATAATAAGTCTTAAACCATCTTTGTTCTAGCGAAAATCCATAAAATAAGTTTTAGTCCTTATAACAAGCGCGCGAAGGGTCAGGACTGAGCGGTACAAACGGATTTGTTCTTTCTATAGTACATCCGGTCTAAACAGTATGTGCCTTTTTCAAATGTCAGGTGTTAGGAGGATTTGTTGAACAGAACATGTATTAATGATGAATCCTATCGACCTCGGTGGCGTGGCGGGCGAGTGCTCGGTTGAGCCGCAAGAGGCGCGGGTTTGATTCCCGCTACGGGAGAAATGTGTTCTGCAAATATTTCTTCCAGGTCTTGGTGTTGTAGTATGGTATTACAAGTGTATTATAAGTATGTATTTACAAAAAAAAGTATATAAGTATTCTATTAGACATCTGGTGCCCATAGTACAAGCTTTGCTTAGTTTGGGGCTAGATGGCGCTGTGTGCCGCCCGCGGTTTCGCTCGCGTGGTACCCGGATAAAAATTAGCCTATATGTTAATCCAGCACATGTAACTATGTATATTCAGTAGTTTTTGCGTGAAAGAGTAACAAACATCCATACATACATACAAACTTTCGCGTTTATAATATTAGTAGGACAATGTACAATGTTTCTCCAAAATCAGAAAACTTTTCAAGACCTATGCAAGAGCGAAATCACCTATGACAAGTATTTTTTACTTAAAAGGAGATTTCATCCATGGTCGATGATAATGTAACTTTGGAAGCGCAATAAAACATTTACTATTATTATAACAAGTAGCCTATATGTTATTCTGGTGTATGATTTACCTCTGTAGCAAATTTCATTAGAATCCGTTCAGCCGTTTAGGCGTGATTGAGGCACAAACATCCAAACATCCAAACTCACAAACTTTCGCATTTATAATATAAGTATGATATAAGTAAGAAGTAAGATTATAATAGCTAATTGTTGTGGAATGTTGGGGTTGCCGACGGGTGAGACCACACGGCCCGGCGCCGGCACGCGCCATCAGCAGCTGCAGGATAACACTCACCGCTGTACTTATCTCCGAGGTCGCTAGTAAAGTCTTGAGGCTGTTGGCGCGCGGGTGAGATCACCCGGCCGGCGCGCACCAGCAGGGCGGACAGGCAAGAACGAGCGGCGGCGGCGCGTGCGTCGCGCTTACTATGACCCCAGCCCTCAAATGTCATATCTGCTACCTGTACGAAACATAAATATAAGTATTTGGGGACATTTCACACAGCGCCATCTAGCCCCAAACTAAGCCAAGCTTGTACTATGGGCACCAGATGGCTGATAGAATACTTATAATACTACAACAATACATAGGATTTAAGAACTAACATTTAATTTAACACGTTAAACAGTCGGTCCCGGCTTTTAAGTCGTCAAGCCATGACGGAGGCCTTTAGGCGACCTAAAAACTACTACGGCCAGTTCATACGAACATACATACATAAGAACTTCCTACAACTAGACCACCAGTGCTCTCTGTGACTTAAATTAATGATATGGTTTAAGTAGTTTCTCAAAAAAACAGAATACAATTCACTTATACAACCCGGTCAAAGTATCTGTGGACCTCGCCGGAATGTGATACCCCTCCTACTTCATCGCTGGAATCCCCCCGCTCACCCTGTTGCCTCAGTACGTAGGGTTGCCAACCATACTGTTAAAAACAGTATTATACTTTTTTCCGCTCATTTATGCTTTTTACTGTTCAATGACAAAACAAATTATACAAAATACTGTTTTAAATTTTTCATAAACACTTTTATTCTAAGTATAGTAAGCTATAATAAAACCTAAACAACAAACGCACAAACAATATTTCAGTTTCAGATCGAAATTCAAGCGACTGAGTGGCATGTCCACGCATGCGCAGCGAATTTAAATTGCGAAGAGACTTAGGAATATTTTAAATCTAACAATAAATTGTTAAACTGTGCAAAAACTTCAAACAAATATGTGTTGAAACGTAAAAAAACTTAAATACTATTTCTTTTTCTAACATACTGTTCATTTTATTTTTCTGACCAGAATATACTGTATTTCTTATTCTATTAAAAAGTTGGCAACCCTATCAGTACGGTTTGCATATTTGTTGGCGATACGCGTTTCAAATATTCGGTCATATAAATATATTCATTGCGATACTTGTTTTTCACTGTACCAGGGCGGTGACAAGACGTCATCGATGCCAGGTCCACAGATATTTTGACAGGTTGTAATGAGAAACACTAGGTTCCTAATTTATAAATTTGACAAGAGAGTATAATATTAGTAGGATACCACATAGGGTACTTCTCATCCATGCAAACGAGCCCCGGTAGAATGAAGTAAGAACATAAAATTAATATTTCTTAGGAATATTACAAAGGCCATAATATACTGTAAATATACAAACCTGAACAGCCACACAGAAGATAGGCCTATGATCCTCACCCAGCTTCAAGATATCCATAAAGGCATAGTCCAAGCCGAGCTCGTTCAGGATCATTACAGGGTGCTTTGTTTTCAAGAACGGTAATATTTTACATTTTATGTCAGCCATTTTCTTTGACTTCTTCTTTTTCTAGAATGGTATGTTTGGATTGGTGTTAGTGAAGGATAGGAATGGTTGGTTATATAGGTAGGTAGGTACTGCTACTAAGGCCTTCTACCATCTATAGTAGATGATTTATACAGCGTCAGGAGGCAACTTTTACCTCTACAAACGGGACGCTGTAGTGCCTGGGACGAATTAAAATAGAGTAGGCTTGCCCAGCACCTATTCCATCCTCTCGGCTTAGTCGGCTTTGTCCACAGGATAGACATGGTCAATAGGTGCGGAGCAGACTAAGCTGTGGGTTTCCTCACGATGTTTTCCTTCATCGTTTGAGAGTACTGGTATAGCGCACAGAAAAAACCATTGGTAAACGACTGGATTTGAACCAACGTCCTTAGGATCGGAAGGCGGGGTCACTACCAACTAGACCACCAGGGCTGGGTACCTACCTAGGTATCTTGTATGAAATTTTACATAGGAGTAGCACTGAGAAATGGTTTTTGAAGATACATACCTACATAATATAAAGTCTGTACCTATGTCCCATGAGGATAGGCAGATACGTAGAAGATAGTTTTATATTAGTAGAAAGATAGCAAGAAGTCAGACAGGCGGCCGGTCATAAAACACCTTAGCCAAAACTCTTACAGCATGATCCAAGGGACACGCTGTGCCGACCCCAGATAGAGCGGGATAAGGGCAGGAAGATGATGATGATGAAGGGAAGGAAGAAGGTAGAATGTGACAGTAAAGTAAATAGTAGAATATACGAAGCAACGTCAATCGGCGTTCAAGTCTCTACGAGGTTTTCTTTCAACAAACGAAGTAATACTTCACTTTATCTCAACGACTTCTTTGTACCTTATTTTATGTTCACTGTTCTTAAGCTCTAAATATGTTTTACACGAATCACGAAATTAAAAAAGTTTTAAAAAATGGTTTGCATTTGCCGCCTATCAAAGAAAACTGAACAAGTAACAAGCAGCAAGCGATCAGCCATCAAGCAAAAATTACGTTCCGTTTGACTGTCTCAGAGCTTGACCGTAACCAAAGATTCATTTTCGACCTCGGATTCTAAGGATTCGATTAGGAAATTCCCGCGAAAGGTAAAACCACAAAAATTAATAAAAAATACATACCCGTTGTTACAGAAACGATAACTAAATTAAAATATTCGTAGGCACTAAAAAATTAAAACTTATCTTTTCTTCTATCACACCGAATGTACAGATTTTTATATTTTGTTAACTTCTTTGTTGGACTGGGAGCAAAGAAATAACATAAAATGCGTCCAGCTGCTTCTCTCTCCGAGCATGTCGTAAAAGTCGACTAAGGGACAGTATCCTCTCCAACATGATGGACCATCTTTAAGGTACCTACACACAGTTATAGCGTCCAAAGTAGTGTTGCGAAAGCATCGATAGTTTCACTATCGATAGTTTACCTCGAAAAATATTCAGGATATCGACGGTGCTATTGATAGTATAGTCACGTATCGATATTATAGATAGTATAGGTAGCGCTTTGTGACCAATATCATTCATAATGGCAATACTATCGATAGTTTTACATCCAATAGTATCGATAGTACCGATATTATTGTTATTTCTAACAGTTTTAACCAAAAACATCGGTGATAATACCGGTAGTATCGATAGTATCGATTGTTTTTGGTCTAAACTCTTAAAAATCACAATAGTATCGATACTATTGGACGTAAAATTATCGATAGCATTGCCATTAATAATTGTATTGCTCATCTATTGATACTATCGATAATAGTAACATGTGGCGATACTGTCGATAAATTATCGATTCTATTAGTTTTACCTAAACTATCGATAGTCGACTATCGACAAGCAATATTAGTCCAAAGCTTGACACATAGATGACTATAATGAGTTTTTGTAATAGCACAATAATGATAAAGTTCTGAACGACTTCTTGTTGTTATAAGTCTCAGATCAGGGTAAGTACCTACCTATCAATTCTCGAAAGTCGCCGAGTGATAAAGTCACCAAAATGGTCCATACACATTATTTTCAATTTTGTAGTTTTGAAAGTCATTTGGCGACTTCAAAATTTTATTTTATTTCATTTTATTTCACTTATAATTATTCTTATTCTTTTATGGACTATCATTAATTGTCTGAATTAAACAATTTTTATTTTATTTTATTATTTTTATTTAAAACCCAAACATAGAAGTATATAATGGTTACCTGTCTGAGCACGAAACCAGTACCTAAGTACACCTACCAGCTCAAAAACAGCATAAGAGTTGTAGCTACCTACCTAGTACCTACCTACCTAGGTAATGATGAGTATTTACCTAAGATACCTACATTATGTATTTATGTTATTCTTTATTCTGTGACTACAGGAATAAGAATCATCATAGTTCATACTAATATTATAAAGAGGTAAGTTTTCTTTTGTTTGTTTGTAACGAATAGGCTCAGAAACTACTGGACCGATTTCAAAAATTCTTTCACTAATACAAAGCTACATTATCAGGGACCAGTATAGGCTATTATATATTCTCGATAGGGAAAAAAATAAGGATCCGTAAGAAAATTGCAATATTGTAACCCAAGGTAGAACACCCATAATAGTTTTTTGGCGTGCGCTGCGAAAACTATTGATTATAGAACAAAATAATGTATTACACGCGTACGAAGTCGCGGGCAACAGCTAGTTGATATAGATAGTTGGACCGATGGAATTAGACGATGGGGTATGTAGGTATGTACCTAATATAACACACTAAATCACCAAGATAATGAGCTGAACTGACCCTCAACCCGAGCTCATGCAGGGCGGAGGAATATCAGCACTTACCCTGAGAGCCACGATGAAGATAGGACAGTGGGCGGGGCCGCCCTGCCTCGTCTGTAGACCCTCACTCTGAGCTCATGCAGGGCGGAGGAATGTCAGCACTCACCTTGAGAGCTACGGTGAAGATAGGACAGTGGGCGGGGCCGCCCTGCCTCAGCAGGCTGTAGCTAACCCTCACTCCGAGCTCGTTCAGGGCGGAGACTGGGGACTTCCCGCCCGACTCCACGGCGTCTGCCGCCGTCGCCAACGCCTGGGGAAGTCATGAAGTTATAAGCCAAGGATGATTTCTTAAAAATATAGGTACGTGACGTAATAGTCTACAATATAAGCTCTGACCAATGGCGTCGCGTTTCAAATGTATGAATTTCAAACTTTAGGATAGGTTGTTTTAGCACCTTTTTAAAAAATATTTTCAAAAAGAAAACACAATCAAAAGTATTGATGGAGGTATAATTCTGCATTCATACTATCACGCCTATATCCCTAATGGGGTGGGCAGAGCCACAAGTTAACATAAGAAAACTTGCAGCGACTTCTGATTTTGAACCATGGTGACAGGTGATCAGCCCATCGCCCAAGGTATAATTCTAATGTTATAAAATTTGTTTAAACAATATTATATAAGTATTTGACCCTCATTTGAATCAAACACGTGCATATTCCCTATATTTTATTACTAAATAGGTACTTATCCCCCGAATACTCAAACGCATCTCAGAGTTGCGCACGTCTCAAGTGACGAGTTTTTGACAGATTTTCATCAGAAACTGTCAAAAAGCCGTGACTTGAGACGTGCTCAACTCTGAGTCTCGTTTGAGTATTCGGGGGTATATTCTTCTATAAAGGAAATAAACTTGACACTGACATTTGACACAAAACCAGACATAATGGATGGCGGACACTGGCCATATATTTACACAAAATTGTCTTGTAGCAAAAAAAACAAAACCGGTTAAGTGCGAGTCGAATTCACTCATGAAGGTAACATCGTAGGTACATGTACTATACGTAAATGTTTCTTGTAGCACGTTCACTATTAAAAACAAGCAAAAAAAAAATTAAAATGAAACACGTCTCTCACGACGGCCTCGGTGGCGTGGCGGGCGATTGCTCGGCAGAGACGCAAGAGGCGCGCGTTCGATTCCCGCTGCGGAAGAAATGTTTGCATGATCTGCAAATATTTGTTCCGGGTCTGGGTGTTGTGGTAGCATGGTACTCGTAGTTTCTGATACCCACGACACAGGGAATCCTAGTGCGAGGTCAGGACAATGTATGTGACTGTTTGGTGTTATTTATTATCTTTTTTAGGAGGGCCCCTTTAATTTTATTGTTATTTTTGTACAAATTAGTAAATTTTAGATTGTTTGAAAAAAATTATACACAAAAAGAATGTGCAAAAAGACAATCGACCCATCCAATTACTGACCGCGCCAAGTGTTGCTTAACTTCAATGATCGATTACGAACATTCAATATTGTTTCCATGGGAGCCCCTTTCAACTCTACCATTACGGTTCATGAGATACAGCCCGCTGACAGACAGACACACGAACGGACGGACGGACGAACAGCGGAGGCTTAGTAATAGGATCCAATAGCACTTCGAGTACGGAACCCTTAAAACGTCACGAGGCTTCGCACTCTACAATATGACTGTTGGAATCCACCTTTAAAAGCAAACCTCCAAGCTTACCCACTTTAAATATTTGTAGACAATATAATACCGTGTTTACTGACATCGGCAACTTATTAAATGCATTGTTGATAGCAACCAAATCAGATAGAAATCAATTACGACAGCAATAAAATTATAACGTTACGAGGGACTCTGAACATTTTTCATAACGGAACTAAAATGGAGTTGGGCAGGTAAATAGATAGATAGATAAACTCTTTATTATGTACATACATACATACATAAAATCACGCCTGTTTCCCATAGGGGTAGGCAGAGATCATGGATCGCCATTTGCTACGATCCTGACATACTTCTTTTGCTTCCTTCACTCTCATAACATTCCTCATGCATGCTCGTCGGTTTAGGGTACTCTCGACCTGGCCCTTTTCCAAAACGTCGCTGATTTGGTCCAGGTGCGTGCGCCGAGGTCTTCCCCTTCCAACGGTACCATTCACACTCGCCTCATACACCTGTTTCGTTAATCTCCTTAATATTATGTATAACAACAAAAACGAAAACAAGAAAAAACAAAAAACTTAGGTACAAAAAAAAACCAGATATACATAAACGGCGGTCTTATTGCTAAAAGCAATTCCTTCCAGACAACCTAGGGATGGAGAGGATAGAAAAGAAGAATGGGCAGGTCACCTGGCAAGGCGTGGTGATGACAGGTGGAGTAACTAACAGGTAACTGAATGGCGTCCAAGAACCAAGTCAAAAACCAAACGTCCAAAGGTTACATAACTAATAGTTATAAAGAAGAGCTAATAGTTAAATAACAAAATAAATAACACCCAACAGTCACATACATAGTCCTGACCCCACACTAGGATTCCCTGTGTCGTGGGTATCAGAAACTACGAGTACCATGCTACCACAACACCCAGACCCGGAAGAAACATTTGCAGAACATGCAAACATTTCTTCCGCAGCGGGAATCGAACCCGCGCCTCTTGCGTCTCTGCCGAGCAATCGCCCGCCACGCCACTGAGGCCGTCAAACTGTTAACATTAAAATCATTTTAATTTCTTATTATTATTACTTTCCTATTTGTATTGATTAGATTTATTTTCCTTTTTATTATTCTTTTTTTAACTATACATTTTTGTATTAGTGTTGCACAGAACTGTTTTTTAGCTTTTTTTAATCATGCTGTGTGCACATGTTTTGGGATTCAATCTAGTTTTAAATTGTGTTATTTGTACTTTGCTTATTATTTTGTGTGCCTTAATAATAAAATAAAATAAATAAAAATAGCCGTTGCATCCGTGTTCGGTTAATCCGTTAAAGTAAGTTCGTATGAGCTACTTGAGCTAGTGGCCAACTCTTGTGACGGTATTTTTATGCCGCCTAAAGGTCTCCGTCATGGCTTAACATCTTAAAGGCCGGGACTGACAATTTAACATGCCCTCCGAAGCACGGAAGCGCTGAGCTCATAATGCTACTTGCGGTCACCCATCACAATTGTGACCGCGCACAACGTTGCTTAACTTTTACATTCAATCACGAATCTTTAAGCGCTTCTTTTAGGGTGTCCACGGGACTCTATTACTAAGCCTACACTGTCCGTCCGTCTGTCCGTCCGCCCACCCGTCAGAGGGCTGTACCTCATGAACCGTAATAGGTGTATATTTCCTCACCATGTTTTCCTTCATCGTTTGAGTTGCACATTTCCCCCTGCCGAGGTAATCGAATCCGCATCATCGGACCTCCGTCGGACACTCTTCTGCCAAACCACTGAGTTCGTCAAAATCCTACCAATATTATAAATGCGAAAGTTTGTGAGGATGTGGGTATGTTTGTACCTAAATCACGGCGTAACGACTGATCGGATTTGAATGAAACTTGAAATATACTGTCCTCGTAGTGAAGAACGCAGTAACTAGCATTTTCGACAATAATTAGATACATATTCGGAATCGCCAAACAAAATACAACATTCTGTTCTCACTCACGTATCAAAACAAGTTTGACATAGTTACTGCGCTATTGGGATAGATACAGGGCAGAATAGTGTGCTGGAATAACTTATAGGCTACTTTTGAACCTGGTACCACGTGAGCGAAGTTGTGGGTAGAAGCTAGTAAAGAAATAAATAAAAGGGGTGGAAAAATCTGAGGTACCGTACGAAGAGTTGAATTACCTGTAGGTTCCACTTGAAGGTACCCCCCACCCGGATGGAGGCAGCTGGCTTCTTGGCTGGTGGCTCTCCATCTATGGAGTAAACATACTTATTCATATAAAACTTTATAGTTATCATACTAATATAAAGAGGAAATATTTTTTTGTTTGTTTGTAACGAATAAGCTCCGATACTACTGGACCGATTTCAAAAATTCTTTCACCAATAGAAAGCTACATTATCAGGGACTAGTATAGACTAGTATATATTTAAAAAAAATAGGGATCCGTAAGAAAATCGCAATATTGTAACCCAAGGTAGAAAACTCAAAATAGTTTTTGGAACAAAAAATTGTACTACACGCGTACGAAGTCGCGGGCAACAGCTAGTAAGTAGTAAGTTCGTATGAGCTAGTGGCCAACTCTTCTGACGGAGTTTTTAAGCCGCCAAGGGCCTCCGTCATGGCTTAACGAATTAAAAGCCGGGACCGACAATTTCACGTGCCCTCCGAAGCACGGAAGCGCTCAGCTCTTGATGCCACTTGCGGTCACCCATCCAAATTGTGTTACATAGTTACTTATACCTAAACTAGATTAACTAAAGTCTATAACAAATAAACTATAATAGATGACCTATTTAATCTACTTCTCTGCTGAACTGGGAGTAAAGAAAAAACAGAATGCGTCCAGCTGCTTTTCTCCCCGAGCATGTCGTAAAAGTCGACTAAGTAGTAGTAGTATCCTCTCCAACATGATGGACCGTCTATATGGGCGATGGACAGTAAGTAGGTAATTTCAAACGGTGAAGAAAAACATCGTGAGAAAACCCGCGGATTAATCTAGCTCTGCACGTATTGACCATGTTATTCCTGTGGACAAGGCCGACTAAGCTGAGAGGATGGAATAGGTGCTGGGCAAGCCTACTTCATTTTAATTCGTACCGGGCACTACAGCGTCCCATTCGTGAAGGTAAAAGTTGCCTCCTGACGCTGTATAAATCATCTACTATAGATGGTAAAAGACCTTTTTTTATGCGCCCCCATTTTGAAAACGTTTTTGTACATTTTACTTCTTCCAATACAAATATTCTCCAAAATGGCAACCTTTACCAATTATTACCACATTGATATCGTATTAAATTATATAAAAACACTACTAAAACTTATAAGTGTCATTCGTTATTTCGAACCAGTGTACCAGAAGGATTCAAAGTGCGCTTCAAAGGGCACCATCTTATAGGCACTCGTGAACAAATTCATTTAAAAACATATATTTTACTGTTATACATGAACAAACTAGCTGCCGCTTGCGGCTTAGCTCGCGTGGTACCCGGATAATAATAGCCTATATGTTAATCCAGCACATGCACTATGTATATTCCAAGTTTCATTCAAATCCGTTCAGCCGTTTAGGCGTGATTGAGGCACAAACATCCAAACATTCAAACATCCAAACATCCTCACAAACTTTCGCATTTATAATATACTAGCTGCCGCCCGCGGCATCGCTCGCGTGGTACCCTGACAAAAAGTAGCCTATATGTTATTCCAGCACACATACTATGTATATTCCAAGTTTCATTCAAATCCGTTGAGCCGTTATTTACGGCGTGATTGAGGCACAAACATACATCGTCACATCCACACATCCTCACATCTTTACAAACTTTCGCATTTATAATATTAGTAGGATATTTTAATTTTATTACTAATAAATATGAACAAATTACCTTCTTCGATGCAAGCGGTTATTTTCACTTCGCACATTTCACCAAATTCGACAAAGAAACAAAATATATCAACCAAAAATAACTCAAAACTAAACTTAGAACGTGAATATTGAATTTCTTTTAAATCGACGAAATATTCAAGAGAAAAACACCAGTACTCTGCACAAAAGGGGAACGAATAAAAGCTAAAAAATGCCAAGACAATCTACCCTCATTTCCAATGATTTTTATGACGTTCGATTTTTAAACGGTTGTCAAAGAGAAACAAATGAAGTCTATGTTTATAATGACACTGCTGGAATCAATAGGGGTCCTCAAACTAATATAAAAACGGTGTATGGATATATAACGGTGTATATTAAAACTCTATTCTCTTTCTCTTCTCTATTAAAAAAAAACCGCGTCAAAATTCGTTGCGTAGTATTAAAGATCTAAGCATACATAGGGACAGACAGACAGCGGGAAGCGACTTTGTTTTATACTATGTAGTGATGTTGTCAATATTTTCTTTCTCCTTTCTTTAGGATCGGAAGGAGAGTTCAGTATAACAGCGCTCAGTGAAGTGTACGGATAAAATAACAACCCACTCAATAAAGTTCTTAAGACTAATTGACAAAGCACAGGCCGTAACGTTTCACGGATGACTGTTTCCAAGCACGATAAACATAACTTTGAATGTTTAGGCTAGGAAATAATGTACGGAACTAGAGCCACCACGGCAGACTCGCTCTTAGCCATTGTTACCCTACTGCGAAGAATGAGAGCAATGGTTTTTTACAAAAGCTGATACTGCCTACAATCTTACTCCTACTAATATTATAAACGCGAAAGTTTGTAGGTATGGATGTATGGATGTTTGTTACTCTTTCACGCCTAAACGGCTGAACGGATTTGAATGCAACTTGGTATATACATAGTATGTGCGCTGGAATAACATTTAGGCTACTTTTTATCCTAGTACTACGCGATCGAAACCGCGGACGGAAGCTAGTTTATTATAAATTTCAAATGCATATAAGTTCGTATGAGCTAGTGGCCAACTCCTGTGATGGAGTTTTTAGGCCGCCTAAAGGCCTCCGTCGTGGCTTGACGACAACGTGCCCTCCGGAGCACGGAAGCGCTCAACTTGTAATGCCACCTGCGCACATACATACATAAAATCACGCCTGTTTCTGTTTCCCATAGGGGTAGGCAGAGATCACTGATCGCCATTTGCTACGATCCTGACATACTTCTTTCGCTTCGTTCACTCTCATTACATTCCTCATGCATGCTCGTCGGTTTAGGGTACTCTTGACCTGGCCCTTTTCCAAAACGTCGCTGATTTGGTCCAGGTACGTGCGCCGAGGTCTTCCCCTTCCAACGGTACCATTCACACTCGCCTCATACACCTGTTTCGTTAATCTTCTTGCGCACAAGTTCGTGAAAATAGCATATTAGCTAACAACAAAGCCGCGGGTACCGAAGGTTATTTATACAAAGCTCTTTTGTTTATCATATTAGATTATTCCATAGAAACTCGACTTCCTCATAAAACAGTTAAATTCATTTTGCTGACGACAGACCCCCCCTACTTTTGTTTACTGTATCAGTGCCACAGTTTAATGCATATTTAGTTCCAAAGGAATCACGCCCATATCCCTGGTGGGGTGGGCAGAGCCACATGTTACCATAAGAAAACTTGTAGCCACTTCTGGTATAAAATCCTCAGGATATGGTGAACAGGATATGGTGACAGGTGATTAGCCCATCGCCCATATAGGTGGTCCGTCATTTTGGAGAGGATACAGCCCTTAGTCGACTTTTACGACATGCTCGGGGAGAGAAGCAGCTGGACACATTCTATGCTTCTCCTCTACTTCATCTTGATTCGTTCCGGGCACTGCAGCGTCCCGTTTGTGAAGGTAAAAGTTGCCTCCTGACGCACGCTGTATAAATCATCTACTATAGATGGTAAAAGGCCTTAGTTTTTTGTATGTGCTTAATAAAATGTTATTTCTTTCTTTCTTTAACGGAAGCGCTCGTGGCGTAGCTTGTTTAGGCGTTCTTGATTGATCGTTAAACTTAGCAACGATATGCGCGGTCACAAATTGGGATGGGTTACTGCAAGTGGTATTACGAGCTGAGCGCTTCCGTGCTTCGGAGGGCACGTTAAACAGTCGTTCCCGGCTTTGAAGTCGTTAAGCCACGACGGAGGCCTTTGGGCGGCCTAAAAACTCCGTCACAAGAGTTGGCCACTAGCTCATACGAACATACATACATTTCTTTCTTTACACAGCTACACAAATGTATGGAACGTCCCGGGTAATTAACAGTGCCGTCAAGTAATGTTGCATACAATTACTAAGGATCCTTGTCTCACCACTGAACCACTGACGTTTGTCTGGAAACTCCTGGAAAGTATACCTTGAAGTACATGGTAGGTACTTACAATTTCTACCGTTGTAAGGTCTCTTTTGCACCAGAGGCTCCTCTGGCATGATGAAGTCTGACGTGGAACTGATGACTCGGCTTGATGTCTGAAAACATCAACATTTATATAAACATAAATATTTGTGGACATTTCACACAGCGCCATCTAGCCCCAAACTAAGCAAAGCTTGTACTATGGACACCAGATGGCTGATAGAATACTTATAATACTTTTTTTTGTAAATACATACTTATACTTATAATACTACAACACCCAGACCCAGAAGAAATATTTGCAGAATATACAAACATTTCTCCCGAAGCGGGAATCGAATCCGCGCCTATTGCGTCTCAGCCAAGCACTGAGCGAGGTCGTCGCCTGGTACCTTAAAACTGATTCACAGAAACATCAAGCTGGATTATTCCGTATGGCTGAGGTAATCGACATAATACCAGCTATCTTAATGGCAAAGCAAATCCTAAGTCGACCTTTTTACCCACGACAGAACGGAGAAGGTATATGCGTTTGGCCTCAGACCAAAAAAAAGAACGACGACTCGAGAGCGATGAGCATGGTTTTAGTGTAGGTGTGTGCGTGAGCGTGTATGTTTACTTGCAGGAGCACGGTTTTGTGTGGTTTCACTTTTTTTGGTCGCGGCGCGGCGTCTTTTCTTTTTATTTGGTCTGAGGCGTTTGACCTAAGAGGTTGTATGTTTGTGTTTGTTAGTTACCGTTTTTCTTAAGAACTACTGAACTGATTTCGATGCAGTTTGCATTTTATTGGTGTAATATATTATATAATATATTCAGGGAAGGTTCTTAGATATGTTTCACGGCCATAGCCCACCAGGGGGCGCTGCAGGAGCTAGCATAGTATTATGCACCTCGGAAACACAGTAACTACTGAACCGATTTCGACGCAGTTTCTTGCATTATGTTAGTTTCATTTTCGATAAGGTTTTTAGATATGTTGTAGATAATTAATTTCTTAATGTCGGCTTTAAAAAATAATTGTTATTGATAAATTATCACACTTCCTTTTTTGCGCTCTTTATAATTTATTTTGCTAGTGTTATCGCTATGAACCTGCTATGCAGGCTTTTGAGTCCTAGTGTGGGGAACAGAGGTTGGTTGACCTAGGTATAAACTTAACACGTAATATTCACCATCATCATCATCTTCCTGCCCTTATCCCACTCTATGTGGGGTCGAAAGGTCTGTAAGAGTTTTGGCTAAGGTGTTTTATGATCGACTCAACACGTAATATTATGTAAGTACGTAAGTAATTTCTAGTCATACTATTATTTGTACCGCCACACCTGTTTTTTGTTGCAATTAATCTTTATATCATACTAGCTGCTAACGTAGCCTATATGATATTCCAGCTCTCGTTCTATGTATATTCCAAATTTCATTCAAATTCGTTCAGCGGTTACGGCGTGATTGAGGCACAAACATACAAAAATCCTCACAAACTTTCGCATTTATTATATTAGTATAATGGTGAGTTCCTATGAGCTAGTGGCAAACTCTTGTGACGGAGTTTTTAGGCCGCCCAAAGGCCTCCGTCATGGCGCTAAGCCGGGACCGACTGTTTAACGTGCCCTCCGAAGCACGGAAGCGCTCACGGAAGTGTCAAAGTTTGCATTTTAATGGGAGGTGCGATTGGCTTAAAACTTAAATCATAATCATAAATCATTTATTTGTCTGTGTGTAGGTACCTACATAATATAGGTGTTATGTTTAACAAACACTTGGTTCGAATACTTTAAATTAAACCCTGAAATAAATGGACAAATATTTCAGGGTTTTTTTTAATTAACCCTCAAAAGGGGGATGAAATTGGGTGTCAAAATTTACACCATGCAAGCGAAGTTGAACCAATAAGATGATAATTTGTTCTTTGGCTCTTCAGGTTTCTTGCTAAACATATAACCCTCCTTTTGCTTTATGTAGTTGGGTATAAGACCTATGCTGCCGACATCCCAAAGTCCTTCTCCGGTACTTCAAGGAGTTGTTCTGGCTGGGGGAGGGTTCCAAAGTCAAAGTCAAAATTTTTTATTCCTTAAAATCACAGGTATCACTTCATCGAGGATGTAACTCAGTTAAATGCTCGATGGATCACTTGAACATGTCCTAAATCTACATTGCAGGGGGACAATGCAGAATACACCCCAATGGAACATCAGTGAAACGTCAGGCTGTACCAGACTACATATTGGCTGATTGAGGAATAGTTATCATAGGGATCCTTAGGACCGACATGGTCACAGTGCGAGAAAGATCCCCAAAATAAATAAGAAAAAAACATCAGTGCAAATCTCCGTTAGGATTAGAAGATCTCCGTTGTGAATAATGGCTGTGAGATACTTCATGATAATTATTACTTAGATCCACTTACCAAAGTCTCAAAGGCTGGGGCAGTTATGTAAAAAAGTAATTATTTTATTACCATAATTATAATTATTTAAATTAAAAATTCTCAACAAGCCTACAAAATATACCCATGCTTAAGTGCAAATTAATTTATGAAATATTTTATCTACTTGCATCTGGTTTTAGGAACCAGTGTGGTGAAAAGGTTATGTGCATCTCCAAGTCCCTTTTTGGATACTCAAGACTTTTTTAAAGTTTTGTCTATGACATGCTGTCCTTAACCAAAGAACTGAAGATATGCCTTCTAAATCATCCAGCGCAGACAGAAAAAAGAACATTCACCAAACGACACATTCATAAAATTTAAATAATAATAATAATAAATAACACCAAACAGTCACATACATAGTCCTGACCCCACACTAGGATCCCCTGTGTCGTGGGTATCAGAAACTACGAGTACCATGATACCACAAAACCCAGACCCGGAAGAAATATTTACAGAACATGCAAACATTTCTTACGCAGCGGGAATCGAACCCGCGCCTCTTGCGTATCTGCCGAGCAATCGCCCACCACACCCACCACCGAGGCTGTCAAGTTCATCTGTTATTAACTTTATGTTTAATCTACAAAATATAAAATGTACTTAAACATTTTTATTTTCAGAAACTGAATTTTGTTTTAATAAATAAAAAAACAACTGCCTTGATAGACAGACTTAAATATAAAAAAAGATTAAATGAAAAAGTGCATACATCCTTCAATTTTTTTTAATAATGAAAATTTATTTGTTCCTTGAACGCTATGTATTAGTTTTTGATTTTATATAATAAATAAGCAAAGTAGGTACAAAAATACAAATGATTCCCGCCAACTCGCAATAAAAACCTAGCATGCAATTCTACGTTTTCGCTACACTTCTAATCTAATTACAGTAATTACAAATATAACTTACCATTTATAGGGAATTTTGAATTTTTTGCCTGAAAATCCTGGTAAAAATGCATGAGAAATTACGAAGAATTTATGGTATTTATAGCTACCGATTTATATTGATTTTTTCGAGCTCCTAGCTTCTTTGAAATATAACGCTTAGCTAACACTAGACTGGCTTATAATAGGGATTTCTTACCATTTAGATTATTCACTAACAAAATAATTTATTCGCTTCACAACAAAACAAAATAATAATCAATTGATGTTGCCTGTCCCTTCGATTGACTGACTTATTTTCGTTTTGAGTCGTTCTCGGTCGATCGAGCATGGAGAGAGATAGATGGAGGGAGGGGAATCATGAGTGCTGCCAACTCGACGAAGTTGATTATGGTCTGTTTCTGTCTGTAATTTTCTAATAGCTTCCACCTGCGGCTTCACTAATGACATAATTACCCGGATAAAAGTACCTAGCTTATTAGGTTCCAGCATACTGATATATATTCCAAGTTCACTCACCTTTAGCGTAAATGCGCCACAAACTTCCTTATTTAGAATAATAAGGAATTAATCTGTGAATGCGGACATAAGTGGGATTATATTTTTACCCATAGAGGTGTTCACTATTATTTATATTAAGGAATCAGACTACAAAACCAAAATCTTTAATTATCATGAACAAAATACTAATTTCAACTAATAGGTAATACTAATAAGTTAAACTAATAGGCTGAGGCAAAGTAATGCTACAATTAGCAATAAAAGTAGGCAGCTGGAAACACTTTGACATTGGCGTTTAAGATTTCGTTCAGAAACTTTAGGTACTATGTACCTATCATTTTTGTTTTTTGACATGCAATAAAGTTTTCATTTTAAATCCCGAAGGGTACCAACGGGACCTTAATACTAAGTCTCCGCTGTCCGTCTGTCAGCGGATTGTATCTCATGAACCGTATTAGGTAGAGATGAAATTTTCACAGAGTAGGTATGTATTTCTATTCTACTAATATGGCCTTTTACCATCTATAGTAGATTCCCTTCACAGTTTGAGAGTACTGGTATAGCGCACATAATTATAGATAGAAAAGTCCATTGATAAACGACGGAATTTGAACCCATGAGAACACCAGACCACCAATGCATTAGGGTATGGACGCGTAAATAGAGTTCTAAGGAGTTACCTAAGTAAATTAAATAAAATAAAAAATGTTGAATTTCATAAATCTTATTTCTTTATTTGAATAATTGTACCTACTTTGGTAGGTACTGATTTCTTTGGTATTTTTGCTTATATTATGGCACAAAATTACAACAACATTTCTTAAATAGTCTAGATCAAGTGTAGATCAGGTCCTGACCTTAATGACACCTTTCCCCCTTCCTTGGTACAAATCGACACGTCCTACGTAGACCAGTGTATGTGCCTGATACACCAAAGTGTTTTTATTTCATTTTTGAGCGCTACGTACCCAGATCTACAATACCAATTTTTTTTATATTTTTTTTTTCCTATCACAACACACTTTTTTCTCAAACTTATAAGTATTTATCTGCATTGACGGTTCAAAACGCACCGAAAACGAAAGGGTTTAGAAGAAAAAAAATCACATTAATATAAACTGCTATCAAAACAAAAGCCTTTTGCCAATTTTCAAAGCTATAGGTCTGCGCAAGACTGACGTAGGTAATAACGAAATAAAGTAATTGAAATCTTAAAACCGCTCTCCTGTGAAATTTGCTTTTTGTAGATACTTAGTTTAACGTAGGACGTGTCGAAATATTCAGCTAACCAAGTCTGTAATTCTTATAAGTCCATAATATCCAAGTCTTTTTGTCACTTAACGAAAACAGATTTTATCTTATCGCTCAGTTTACGATAGTCCACTTTGATGGTGCCTCACAATTCCCCTTATCAGGGCAGAATCGGTTAAAGGTAGTCTTGCCATCGAAGCCTAGTATCTCTCTCTCCTCCTGAATCCTGAATGAAAAGGTGCTTTCATGAGTTCCTATGAAGTATGCACTACGAGAGCATATGATTTGCTCGATTATGGCTATTTCACCATCATAGAACTCGTCCTCCTCGTTTTGAACGTAGAAATATGCTTTAAGACCAAATTTTTTCAACTCCTTTTCCAACTTTTGTAATTCGGTATCAGACGCATCGGATGCTATGAAAACTTTTTTCGTTGTCAGTAAATTTTTTCTTATTGCTCGTTCTACTTGTTTAGCTGTTCCGGAGATAGAAGGAACATCTTTGGGACGGGCTCGTGCAAAATCCTGTCGCCTCCAATGAATGGATATGTAGTTTGGACATTTCCTTGTGTTACACTTTAAGTGTTCCGATATGTAGCTTTCAGCAGATTTTATAAGTTCAGTATTAAACTTCATGCTTTTCCGGCAGTCCCAGTAAGCTTTAGTGCCGTATGTGTCATGTAAGGGGATTTCAGCATGAGCGAACATGACATTTTTGTCTGAAAAATGTGTTGCCATCAAGTCCCATAGCTGGGAAACCTTCCCTTGGAATCTGACGCAGATGACCTCAGAGGCTGTGATGTTATGGTATCCCCAGAAATGCCCGGTATACTCGCAAGGCCCAACGATCTCCCATTTCTCTTCAAAGACACCATTCTCAAATGCGTTTTCGAAATTCTGTAACACATACAATGTATCAATAACTAGAACTCTTGATGTTTCGGCAAAGGTTTCGTATATTTCGAGTACAGGCGCGTAGGATTTGAGTGAATTTATGTCGAAGAAAATGTTCCAGGGCTTTGGTTTGTCATTGTATAACTCAGATCCCCAATGATAAATATTGTACCAAGGAGGTAAAACTAAATGCCAGTTCTGCTTAGTTCCACTTTTTCTAGCTTCAGCAAGCATCATAGCGAATCTCATATAAACATCACGCCTTAGATTAAAGCCTTCTGGAGGATTTACATCGTAAAACATAAGTTTCTTTTGGTTTTTCTGACTATCCTCTGCAGTGCACATTTTTGCTTCACTATCACAATATCCGTCGATGGGGACTTCAGCTGAAACCAGCAGTAAGTTGGCGAAAAGCAAGCTCGTTAGAATCATTTTCGGAGTACGCTTCTTTGAGTAAGTAAAATAAAATAAAAAAGTAGGTAGACAGCCGGCACGGCACAGAATCTCAGTGGTGTTTGAATTAATGAAGTGAATGACAATGACAGCTGTTGGTTGTTTGTTGACAGAACCGAAACGTCCACTGTCAAAGCATTAAACAATCCTTTTTTTTACGTAGAATGGAACGGTTTGAGAAGATAGAAGGGATCATTGGCCTCCGGCCAAAGATCTCTTTTTTGCTGATATCGTCGCCAGTGAACGAAAGTTTCAAAATTAAATATATTCACGAATGACTCGGAATGGTCTCAAACTCAGTAGCAGTCTCAGATTATCCGTCTTCCCGAACGGAAATTATTAAAATTGTTTGTGGCTGTCAATGTCACTTACATTGCTACAATACATTATTGTGCTGCATTGCATTAGAGTGTGATAACTAATAAAAAATTGACAAGAGCGAAAGAGAAGCACAATATCCCTAATGCATCCGCCCGAACACTAAAAGTTCTGAAACAAATTCACAAAAGTGGAAGAAATACCGAATGTGGATTTTATTGTATTAGAACGGAAAATCTTAGCTGAAATCAGTAAAATTTCAATCAAATAGTGCACCATGGAGTTAAACGACGTGATAGTCAACCAGCCAGTCGTTATTGATAATGTAATTACTAAAAACATTCATGCTTTGTCAAACCTTACTGCCGCTCGATATTTACGCTAATGCTGTTCAATATATTCACAAAGTCACTAAATATGTAGGATAACATCTTTGTAATATTTTCCCACGTAACTTGACCGGTTATTGTGTATATTTTCATGTAATTTATGCACGCAATGAGTCATGAAATGACGTCGACACAACCAAATGTGTTTTATTTTTTTAGGGCTCCGGTGTCATCAAAGCGGGCTTTGCTGGTGATCAAATACCGAAATGCAGATTTCCAAACTAGTAAGCATTCATTGTTTCTGTAATGTTCAATGTATGTTCGTATGAGCTAGTGGCCAACTCTTGTGACGGAGTTTTTAGGCCACCTGAAAGCCTCCGTCATGGCTTAACGACTTAAAAGCCGGGATCGACTACTTAACGTGCCCTCCGAAGCACGGAAGCGCTCAGCTCGTAATGCCACTTGCGGTCACCCATCCAAATTGTGACCGCGTACAACGTTGCAAGCTACGCCACGAGCGCTTCATGGTGAAGTTGTCAAAATCATATAACTGCCAATATACATAGTGACAGTGGCAGCTACGGCTTAAGAAAATATGTTACCTCTTAAAAACATTTTTCTGTTATGTATTTATTTATTGATTTGTGGGTACTTAAATAAAGTTTAGTTTTGTGAATAACTCGAAATGGCGTGTATCTTTTAGCATCGGCCAAGAGGCAGACCACCCGCCCAATGGTCGAATGACATCATGAACATAGCCAGGAATCAGTGGATGAGCTTCGCAAGGAGAATAGCGCAATAAAGAGGAGGTCTGTGTCCAGCAGTGGGTGGAGACGGGCTGAAATGATGATGATGATGAATGCATCAAATTAGACATGGTGTATTATTTTGTATTTCACTGATTTTTCACATTTTATTCTGTACAAGGTTCAGTGCTCTCTTATAACATTAACATTTGTATATTTTTCTCTAGTATCGGTCGTCCAAAACACATTCGGGTGATGGCGGGTGCTCTGGAAGGGGAACTGTTTGTGGGTCCCCGGGCTGAAGAGCACCGGGGTCTGCTGACCATCAAGTATCCCATGGAACACGGCATCGTCACTGATTGGAATGACATGGAGCGAGTTTGGAACTATATTTATAGCAAGGTATGTTTATTTAAGTCTCAAAACCACGACGGAGGCCTTTATGTGGCCTAAAAATTCCTCTACTCCTCGACGAATTAAGATGGAAAAGGCTCGCCCAGCAACTTCCATCCTCTCAGCTTAGTCGGCCTTGTCCACAGGAGAGACATGGTCAATACGTGCGGAGCTGACTAAGCCGCGGGTTTCCTCACGATGTTTTCCTTCACCGTATAGCGCACTTAAAAGTTTCGGACAGAAAAATCCATAAGTGCATGACCGGTTTTGAACCCACGTCCTTGGGATCGGAAGGCGGGGTCACTAAGAGTATACTTCAGCCAAATTGCAGATACAATTTATGTAAACAAACCTTCGCGAGAGTATACTTCAGCCAAATTGCAGATACAATTTATGTAAACAAACCTTCGCGTATTTTTCGTATAACGATGAAATCACTTTAGTTTTGGGTAAATAAACCTCGCAACATAAGTTCTTACACCTTAATTTAACTATTAGTACTACTTAAAAGTTCAAGAAACATGTAATGAAAAACATAGCTCGTGCTCCGTGGCTTATAAGAAACTCTGAATTGCATGACATCCTTAAGATCAACACAGTAGCTCAAGAGATCAAAACTTTTGCTCACGCTTATCAAAATAAGCTACAACACCATCCAAATCAACTGGCACAGCGACTGACAACACCCTCATACACAAGGAGACTCAAGAGAAAAGATGTTATGCAACTCAAGGATGGCTTCAAATGAAGAGTGCTGGCCGTGGGGATGGCAGGAGAGCGCTCTACCCGACACCAAACCCACAAAACATTTGCTCATAGTTGTGAAACTGATTGCAAATAAAACCCACACAAAAAAAAAATTGTAATGAAAAAGTAAGTTTTAGATTGATTATGAGCGGTTTGTTTACATAAATTGTATCTCTAGTTTGGCTGTCATACATAAGATGTCTATAATAAAAAAATGTTTATTTCGATGGTCTGATGAACAGCTTTTCGAAGTTAATAGATATCCTCGGGAACACGGTGACGACCTCGAAGGCGTGGCGGGCGAGTGCTCGGCTGAGATGCAAGAGGCGCGGGGTCGATTCCCGCTACGGAAGAAATGTTTGTATGTTCTGCAAAAATTTCTTTCGGGTCTGGTTGTTGTAGTATGTATTTACAAAAAAAAAAGTATTCTATCAGCCATCTGGTGCCCATAGTACAAGCTTTGCTTAGTTTGGGGCTAGATGGCGCTGTGTGAAATGTCCACAAGTATTTATTTATTTATTTTCTCTCAGGATCAACTATCAACATTCTCAGAGGAGCACCCGGTGCTTCTGACAGAGGCACCTCTCAACCCTCGGCGGAACAGGGAGAAGGCGGCCGAGGTCTTCTTCGAGACCTTCAATGTACCAGCCTTGTTCTTATCCATGCAGGCAGTGCTTAGTTTGTGAGTACAAAACCCGATTTATCATCCCCCGGTCCTTAAAATAACCAAGCGTGGTTTCTCACCTGGAACTTCAAACTTCTCCGTTGGACTGGGAGTGAAGAATAGAATGCGTCCAGCTGCTTCTCTCCCCGAGCATAACCGGCCGCCTGCCTGACGTCAACCCTCCTTGGGAATACTTGCTTATTGTATCTCATGTTGGAGGATACTATCCCTTAGTCGACTTTTACGACATGCTCGGGGAGAGAAGCAGCTGGACGCATTCTATGTTTTTTCTTTACTCCCAGTCCAGCAGAGAAGTAAGTAAGCTTCCATTCGTTTTATAATGTTAGCAATAAAATTGTGTATTGTGCAATAAAATCTGATTTACTCGACATACCCCCGAATACTCAAACGCATCTCAAAGTTGAGCACGTCAAATGACGATTTTTTGACAGATTTTCATAAGAAACTGTCAAAACACCTTGCGCATATTGGACCTCTTTTTAAACCATTATATACTCACTTTTGTAATGCCACTTGCGCTTGCGATCACCCATCCAAATTGTGACCGTGCACAAAGTTGCTTAATTTCAACGATCAAATTCAAAGTCAAAAATGTTAAAAAAAAATAGTCAGGTGTGGTTTCTTGTCTGTATCTTCCCCACTTGGTCGCGTTACGAGCAGGTGTAAATGCAAGTGCAACGTAGATTTAAGTGAGTTGAGACGTGCTCAACTCTGAGATGCGTTTGAGTATTCGAGGGGTATGCTATTATTAGTGACCCCCTCCAAAATTTCCTGGGTATCTGGATGCTAGTTCTGTTTGTTTGTGTCAGATACGCGACAGGTCGCACGACGGGCGTCGTGCTGGACTCTGGCGACGGCGTGACGCACGCGGTACCCATATACGAGGGCTTCGCGATGCCGCACAGCATAATGAGAGTGGACGTCGCCGGCAGGGATGTCACGCGGTACCTCAGGTGAGGGCGGCTTCGAACCTCACGAGGTTACAGCGTGTTCTGTCAGCAACATGTTTTCCTCTTCCATCTTCTATCACTCGTCATCTCAGTACTCACTCCTTTCACACGCATGTCCTCTTTCACACAATCCATCCACAAATACAAAAAAAGAATAATAAAAAGGAAAATAGATCTAATCAATACAAATAGGTATGTAATAATAATAAGGAATTAAAATGATTTTAATGTAACAGTTTGACGGCCTCGGTGGCGTGGCGGGCGATTGCTCGGCAGAGACGCAAGAGGCGCGGGTTCGACTCCCGCTACTGGAGAACTTGTTGCATGTTCTATAAATATTTCTTCCGGGTCTGGGTGTTGTAGTATTATGTGTTATTAGCTTTCGCCCGCGACTTCGCTCGCGTGGTATCCGGACGAAGAGTAGCCTACGAGTATATGTTATTCCAGCTCACATATGTTCATTCCAAGTTTCATTCAAATCCGTTGAGCAAAAAAAACAGGTAAAGTGAGTAGAATAGAGAAGTATCTTTACTCCCAGTCCAGCAGAGAAGTAAGAATAAGAGAGACGCTGTGTGAAATGTCCACATAAAGAATTATAATGATTTCAGACTTCTTCTCCGCAAGGAGGGAGTAAATCTCCGTACCTCAGCGGAGTTGGAGATAGTGAAGGCTATCAAGGAGCGCGCCTGCTACCTCTCCCCCAACCCTCTGAAGGAGGAGACCTTGGACACTGAGAGGGCGCAGTACCAACTACCAGACGGCACTCAACTTGAGGTAAATAATTCTAATCCTAATTATGGTTAGAAAGAAAGAAAGAAATACATTTATTTGGCACACACCACACACAAAACAAACATTTATACAAAAGACGGGGAAGGAACAGAAAAAAAAACAATCATACACATAAGATAGGAAGAAGGCAAAAAAATAGCAACAGACAAACAAAAGAAGTAAGTGCCTACCACTAACTATGAGCACTAACGAGGTTAGGTGAACAAAGATCTGCACTGATGTCCCGCGGTGGGGTGTATTGTGCATTATCCCCCCTGCTAACCCTCCCCCAGCCAGCCCAACTTGAAGTACCGGAGAAGGACCTTGGGATGTTGGCAGCAGCGTTCCAGTATCCTCGATGATGTTGAGGCTGTAGGTGGCGTTGATGAGGTCGATGAGGTAAATAAAAAAACATTCTTAATTAACAGAAATAAACTTACAACTAATATAATTTATAAAATACAAAAGAAACAGTCGGGATATCTAAAGGCCGTTGCAAACGGTCTATATTTTTCTTTATATTTGTTCACTCAACACTATTTACATTGTTTAGCTATGCGTTCATAAGTGTTATGTTACAAACTAGAAAGAAACTGTGTTTTAGTTTTATGTTTATTCTTTTTTTCTTTGTAGTGAGTGCCTAAATAAAATAAATAAATAAATACGGCTCGAACTTGACCGGTTTTTATTTTATTTCGATCTAAATTTAAATACATGAGGAATGTTATGAGAGTGAATGAAGCAAAAGAATTATGTCATCGTAGCAAATGGAGATCCGTGATCTCTGCCTACCCCCATGGGAAACAAGCGTGATATTGTGTACTAGCTGTTGCTCGCGACTTCGTACGCGTGTAGTACATTATTTTGTTCTATAATCGTTTTCGCAGCGCACGCCAAAAACTATTTTGGGTTTTCTACCTTGGGTTACAATATTGCAATTTTCTTACGGATCCCTAATTTTTATGAAAATTTATTATAGCCTATACTGGACCCCGATAATGTAGCTTTATATTGGTGAAAGAATTTTTGAAATCGGTCCAGTAGTTTCGGAGCCTATTCGTTACAAACAAACAAAAAAATCTTTCCTCTTTATAATATTAGTATGATGTAAGTTGAACTTTTGTTTCAGATTGGTCAAGCTCGATTCCGTGCGCCAGAAGTACTGTTCAGACCAGACTTGATTGGCGAGGAGTGTGAAGGTAAATACTGAGGCTAAAGTGAGGCCATATTAATATACTAGCTGTGCTCCGCGGTTTCACCCGCGTTTTTCTCGTTTCCTTGGAAATACCGAGATAAAATATTGCCTATATTATAGCCTCCCTCAATAAATGGACTATGGCCCATAACTCATTATTAGGTACCAACTCTTAACATCTTACACACGTGATAACTTTTAAACGAAATATCCGATTGAGATGAAACAAAAAGTATTTTACTTCTACATAAATACTCTTGATAACATAATGCTTAATTTCGATAAAGATTAATATTACGATACATATTTAACGTAGTTTTTTTTTCTTCAGACGATTTAATAATTATTTTGAACACAAAATCGGTTATTGTGATTAAACCATGATAGCTAGATATATATTCTCGCGGACTTTTTTGTAGGTCTTAATGAGATCTACAAACCCGTAGTACATCATTTTGTTCTATTGTCAATAGTTTTTGCAGCGCACGCAAAAATAGGTTTTCGATTTTACACCTTGTGTTACAAAATAGCAATTTTATTACGGATCCCTGAAAAAAATAAAACATAGCCTATAGCCTTCCTCGATAAATGGACTACCCAACACTGAAAGAATCATTCAAATCGAACCAGTAGTTCCAGAGATTAGCGCGTTCAAACAAACAAACAAACAAACTCTGCAGCTTTATAATATTAGTATAGATTTGTTTCTTATTTGAACACTGGTGGTCTAGTTGGTAGTGACCCCGCCTTCCGATCCTAAGGACGTGGGTTCAAATCCGGTCGTGTACCAATGGATTTTTCTGTGAGAAAAACTTATGTGCTGATCACCTGTCACCATGGTTCACCAATTCCATCTTAGGATTTTAAATCGGAAGTGGCTGCAAGTTTTCGCATGTTTACTTTTGGCTCTGCCTACCACATTAGGGATATAGGCGTGATAATATAGACGGCCTCGGTGGCGTGGCGGGCGATTGCTGGGCAGAGACGCAAGAGGCGCGGGTTCGATTCCCGCTGCGGAAGAAATGTTTGCATGTTCTGCAAATATTTGTTCCGGGTCTGGGTGTTGTGGTAGCATGGTACTCGTAGTTTCTGATACCCACGACACAGGGAATCCTAGTGTGGGGTCAGGACTATGTATGTGACTGTTGGGTGTTATTTATTTATTATTTATTATAATATGTATGTATAATCATTCTATCAGCCATCTAGTTCCCATAGTACAAGCTTTGCTTAGTTTGGGGCTAGATGGCGCTGTGTGAAATGTCCACAAATATATATTTTAATTCAGGTCTGCACGAAGTGTTGATGTTCTGCATCCAGAAGTCTGACATGGACCTACGGAAAGTGCTTTACCAGAACATAGTGCTGAGCGGCGGGTCAACGCTCTTCAGGGGCTTCGGGGACCGCCTGCTGCAGGAAATCAGGCGGTTGGCACCTAAGGACATGAAGATCAGGGTAAATGACATAATTGAAAGAAAGAAATGATTTTATTTGACAGATGCAAACGGCCTCGGCTTTCGACGGCCTCGGTGGCGTGGCGGGAGATAGAGGCGCGGGTTCGATTCCCGCTGCGGAAGAAATGTTTGCATGTTCTGTAAATATTTCCTCCGGGTGTGGGTGTTGTGGTAGCATGGTACTCGTAGTTTCTGATACCCACGACACAGGGAGTCCTAGTGTGGGGTCAGGACTATGTATGTGACTGTTGGCTGTTATTTATTTATTTATAAACAACACAGAACAGGAGAGTAAAAGGTAAAAAATTAAAAGTAAAATAAAACGAATAAGAAATATTTAACAAAAATACAGAAAAATAAGAGTAAAACCATGAATCTGGTACACTAATAGCCGGGACCGACTGTTTAACGTGCTCTCCGAAGCACGGAAGCGCTCAGCTCGTAATGCCACTTGCGGTCACCCATCTCAATTGTGACCGCGCACAACGTTGCTTAACTTCAACGATCAAGAACGTCTAAGCAAGCTACGTCACGAGCGCTTCACTTACCTATGGCGTGATAAAGAGGGGCCTAGTTTTAAAGTTAACAATTTCTTTTGCAGATCTCAGCACCCCAGGAGCGGCTGTACTCCACGTGGATAGGGGGTTCAATTCTCGCGTCTCTGGACACTTTCCGCAAGATGTGGGTCTCCAAGCGAGAATACGATGAAGAGGGACACAGAGCTGTTCTTAGGAAAACATTCTAGATTTAGGATAACCACGCTTAAACATATTCACTTTTATTCATAAAGACCTATTATCCTGCTATATTATAAATGTTTGTGGGGATGTTTGTATGTTTGTGCCTCAATCACGCCTAAACGGCTGAACGGATTTGAATAAAACTTTGAACATACATAGTACATGTACTGGATTAACATATAGGCTATTTTTCATCCGGGTACCACGTGAGCGAAGCCGCGGGCGGCAGCTAGTTTCTATATACAATACAACTAACGGGCGACAGATGGAAAATTAGCATAACAACTGTTTTTTGGCAAAAAAATGTGTTTTTTTGGCAGAAAATGTTGCTATAGTTAATATTAGAACTGAGAATGTGATTTTAGATGTGAATCTTAAACAAGCCATCAAGTCTTAAAGTTTTTATGAATAAGGGGATAGGTACTTATTAAATGTTGCTTAAAGGTCACCCTAATTCATAAATGGACTGTCACGTCATAAGAATAAGGCAAATGGTAATGGTGGGCGGCAGCGACAAATGAAAATATCTTGTCGGGCTTCAGAAAGTACTATAGAGGTTTTGATTTATCAGTCATTCAATAAATCCACGTATTTCAGATATCAATAAATCTGAAACCATAAATATACGAATAATCAAATATTTGTGGACATTTCACACAGCGCCATCTAGCCCCAAACTAAGCAAAGCTTGTACTATGGGCACCAGATGGCTGATAGAATACTAATATACTTTTCTAATACTTATAATACATAATACCACAACAGCCAGACCCGGAAGAAATATTTGCAGAACATACAAACATTTCTCCCGTAGCGGGGATCGAACCCGCGCCTCTTGCGTCTCAGCCGAACATTCGTCCGCCACACTGCCGAGAACCATGAAAGCTAGATAATAGATAATACTTGATGTATTTGATAAGTCTGCCGATCTGTCATCTTATCCTGAGAATTTCTGCTTCCTAGCATGATCTGAACGGGTAGTTCCCATATGTTCTATGGAACATGACATCATCGGACAGAATAAGATATTTTTTCTTATTTTGCACTATGGAACATGTAAAACTTTTATTTCTCAAATTTTTCTATAGGACAAGGTAAATAAGATCTCTATACGATTATCTTATCAAACTGGTTCTAGAAAATAATAATAATTTATTGTGGCACTTGTCAAAGTGACTAATTTGATTGACTTGATTGTTTATGATAAATGTCCTCTAACTTGAGATTGGCAGTAATGGTTGTTCGCTACTATACGACCGATTGCCTATGTTATATTCATGGTTATGGTTAAAATATAATAATTGACATTATCAGTGTCATTTAGTTTCTCATGGAAGATTTTGGGAAAATCTGATTACCATTTTGTTCTATGGCATGAAACTCGGATGAAAATATTTTTTTGAGGATGTATAGGTAATATTCCATGTTTGCATGCTAAAAAGCTGATCAAGGTTGTACCTACATAATTATTTTTGTCATCTGTTGTTAAACCCCTGTTTCGCAAAATAAATGATTTGATTTGAAAAGCTAGTATGTAGTTCTATGGAAAAAATTGGGAAGATGTGTCATTTTGTTCGATGGAGTCATGTTCCATAGAACAAATGGGAACTACCCGAACTAACTATTCTACCAACGGACGACGGTTCGTTCATTACCATAGCGAGGTAGTAATCTGTCGATAACTCCATAGTTTTTTTCCAAGAAAACCATTTTGCCTTGGTAATCTTCCACCCGTTGTTAGTAGAGTATGAGAATCGGGCAGCAGTGCTTTTGTCAGTTTTGGGCACTAAATTATGTTCTTTATGATGTTGTAAGTAAAATGCTATTTATTGTAAAATAAAAGAATCAAGAACATAATATTGTTTATCTTTTTACCTTTTCCATCTAAGCTTTTCGCTTTTGTTAAGTAACGCTGTCTCATTAATCTTGTCGCCTTGTCCCTGATTCCTGTGTTCAATTAACGGGATCGAAAGTTATCGTAGCAACGTTTAGTCAAAAGCCCGGTTAAGTGCAAGTCGAATTCGCACACGAAGGGTTCCCTTTCCTTTCAATTTTTTATGACATACATACATAAAACTACGCCTGTTTCTCAGGTGTAGGCAGAGATCACGTCATTTGCTACGATCCTGACATACTTCTTTCGCTTCATTCACTCTCATCACATTCCTCATGCATGCTCGTCGGTTTAGGGTACTCTTGACCTGGCCCTTTTCCAAAACGTCGCTGATTTGGTCCAGGTACGTGCGCCGAGGTCTTCTCCTTCCAACGATACCATTCACACTCTCCTCATACATCATTTTAGCGGCAATAGAAATACACACTGAGAATTTCAACTCTACCTATTACGGTTCATGAGATCCCCCTGACAGACAGACGGACAGCGAGGCTTAGTAATAGGGTCCCGTTGGCACCCTTCAGGTACGGAACCCTAAAAATGTACCTCTCTTTTCGGCAGATAACGTTGCTATGGTAATTTAGCATCGATTGTTAGTTAAATATAGGATCCAGGCGTTAGTAAGTTTGATGGCCGTTTGAAAGTACACTGCGAGTTTTGTATGCAATATTTTTCATACTGATCAAATAACTATTAGCTAGTCATCAAAGTTGCTAAATAGAGGAGCTGGGTCAGTTTAAGCTCTCAACCCATTATCACGTTCCCTAACTAAACCGTTACCGGGGCTCGGCTCAAAATAAGCAAAATCTGACGGGATTTTGCTTTTTGCGACGGTCCGGGATACTGGGTGGAGAGCATTATTTAGAACTACCCTCCTATGTAGGGCTAGTGGTGCGTTGGGTAGCTAAATATCTTAAGAGAGTCACACACGGCGATAGCAAGCTTTATTCAAAATCTAATCGATTTACTTTGATTACTCATGTAGCTTTAGATTTTGTTAAGCATAAAAGTATTAAAGACATTCTTTTTTTTAATAAATTATTTTTTATCTATGTTTTGTTTCATTGAACCACCTATGGGTATCATTAGGTATCCCTTTCTGTTATTGTCGAAACTTGTTCGTCGAAGTTTTTACTTTCTTTCTACAGGGACGGTGATCATGGGCGTACTTAGGTAGCTTTTGGCCTAGCGGGGCAAATTTGTTTATTATGCCGGGTTTAGGTATACTTTTTCCCTGCTGGACTGGGAGTAAAGAAAAAACATAGAATGCGTCCAGCTGCTTCTCTCTCCGAGCATGTCGTAAAAGTCGACTAAGGAGTACCTAGTATCCTCTCCAACCTGATGGACCTATTATGGGCGATGGGCTGATCACCTGTCACCATGGTTCACCATATCCATCTTGGGAGTTTTGGATCAGAAGTGGCTGCGAGTTTTCTTGATTACTTGTGGTTCTGCCCACCCCGTTAGGGATACGGGCGTGATAATATGTATGTATATACATATGCATTAGGTATATTTATCTGCAAATATTAATACCCACGACATCATATAATCATAGTGCGGGCTCAGAATGGGGTAAGAAATCAGCGATTGTACGAACATTATGTATTTAATTTCCAATCTAGCTAATAATTCAATATATTTATTTGTATTGTACATTACTTCTTGGGCAAGGCATTGTTTAACCAGGACGCAGATGCGTTATTTCTTAATAAGACAAAAAAAAGCTACACAACACCGAGGAATATTATAGATAGGTACTATTTCTAAAGGCAAAAAGAAAGAAAAACAAAAAAACAACGGTAAAAGGACCTATAAAATCTACTATCGCATCTATATCCCGCAGGTTTATTTCGTAACCCAGTCGCTGTCGTGACAACCCTCATACAGGGTATAACAAAGAAAAATTATGTCAAAAATGTTTTCACAAAAATGAGCTAATGGTTCCTAGTACAGTTTTCCTGTAACAACTGTTTCGGATTCACCCATAAATATAAACAGGGACATTGAAACTGTATTGTCCATCAATTTGGAAGTTCCAATGGAATTTGGTGGTGCTAGCTTATAGAAGCTCATCCGCGATATTTTGGAGGCCAGGTCAAAAGTAGGTACTCTTAACCCACGAGCATGCATGAATGTGATGACAGTAAACGTCTGGACTGTATAGAGATCTATGGTCCCTGCCTACCCCTATAGGAAACAGGCAATACTTTATGTAATAGCTCAAATAATGCCACATAATCATATTGAATATTCTTACTAGTATTGTAAATGCGAAGTTGAGGATGCGAAGATGGCGTAAAGGATGTTAAAAGGAAAAATAAACCAGAAAATAAAATAAAAAAGGATTTTATAAAAAGCACATATATATTACACAAAGCTTAAAACGCATCTGATCCGTACAAAACTAACATTTTAATTTACATTTATTTATAAACTAAACTGCTTTATACAATTGAACGTTCGTAACACGCACACATAAACATTTCAATTTAAATCTAGCATTTAATAAATTACATTCTTAAAAAATATAGTTCCCAATCGTCAACTAGATGGCGTAACATGTCTTAGTGTCGCGACACATCTGCTGAAGTATGGCGCCAAAAGTCCGACTAAATACACTCGCAATGTTTTTGAGTATCCTATGACAGATCAGCCGAAATGACGCCGTGCGTAAAAAAAATGCGAGCGTATTTAGCCGAACTTTCAGCAGATGTGTCGCGAAACTTTAAGGTAGACTTTCGGAGCAAGAGACAGACTTAGCAAATGTCTGCAACGTAATTCGCCCCATTCGTCACTGCCCTCGAATGCCGCTCCATACATTTTCTCTCTGTGAATGATCGATTAGCCAGCATGCGACTGGCTTAAAAAATAAGGCATCTTAAACACATTTCCTACAAAGCCAGTTCATCTGGTTCTGCGACCGACTTACAAAATAAGGCGGCGAAAACAACTGAACTAGCTTTGCAGGTAAGTTTCCGTAAGAGACCTTATCTTTTAAGAATGTTATTTATTCTAAAAATTATAATAATCCTATCATTCTATACCATTTATAACAATTTCTATATTACAAGTCTAGATACAAATTCCATAAGGATTTAAGGTACACGCCCATTACCTAACCAGACCATCACTAACCACAAAAAGGCATAGAAAACAATAGAGAACGTAATGTTTTACAAAAAGGAGCTTTACCCTTATTAATTCTAACAGTTTAGTTTTTTTTAGTATTTAAATAAATATTGTGAGCGAACTACATAATACAAATAAGAGAAAACTTCTGTTTCGTGGTCTCTGAGTCTAGACTATTAGAATTAATAAGAGTGTGCACATTTTAGAAAAAATACTATCCTATTTTACAAGACTATTTTTATGTAATGGAACAATTTCGGTCTGGTTAAGGAAAAGGAGACCCTTACACAAATATTCGCCCACGGAAAATTACATTTCGGTAAACCTGTACCGAATGTAATTTCTTCTACTTCCATAGATATGCTACCTTATTTTGTAAGTCAGCCGCTGTCGTATTGGGACGGCCTAATGCGACAGCTTTACAAAATAAAGCAGCCGGTCTCATCTCATGATTACAAGAGACATTCTTTAAATGAAGTTCCCATTCGCTCACTAGATGGGGTTTGAAAACCGGAATTGGGTATCAAATCACTTAAGGCGTTTCCCTACTTCAAAACTGCTCCACCTCTCGCGTTTGATCCTGGATATCAATAAAAATATTGAATCAATAATACTGAAAATATATATATTATATGTATAGTAAAGATGAGGATATACACTGAGCCCTATATGATGTGAAAACACGATAACACGTTAGTAAAAATTTAGGTTCGAGCTGGGGTACAGAGGGCTCTTAAGATGAACCCACCCAAAGTTTGTAGGTGTTTATATTTTTAACCGGCGAAAAAGAGGGGTGTTATAATTTTGTAGTGTGTAACTGTGCGTCTGTCTGTATCGTAGTTCCCAAACGAATGGACCGATTATAATTTATCAAGATCTGTTGAGGCATTTATACCAGCTCAATTCCTACTTTACAAAAGGATATTTCCAACTTTCACAGCTGATTGATTTGTGTTGTTCTGTTTGGGGAATTATTTGAATTTACGATATAATATCTTGTGTTTATTTATTCGTTTTCATAAACAATAAATCGGAAGACCCTTTGAGCGCAACAGAATTCACGTTCTAATTTTTTCATTTATATTCACTCTTAGTTTTGGAAGCTTTGGTCCTGTGCATATCTGACGAAACGCAACGTAAACCATTTCATTGCAAAACGATTATCAGCTTTACGCGCGTTCAATTAAGATCGAAAATAACTTTAGTTTCAAGAATGTCCCTTATCCATACACACAATATAGTTGTCTTACCAGCTTTAAGCGACACATCTACTGAAAGTTTGACACATCTGCCGAAATGAAGTCGCACATAATAAACATTGCGAGCGTATTCAAGTACTTTCAGCAGATGCGTCGCGAAATTTAGGCGACCCAAAAGGCATTTTCACATTATCTACTCATCTCACCTTTCAATACTAAAGTTAAAGAGTTACTTTTGACAGTAATATTGTACCTACATTATTTTCAGAGTTAATCAAATTTATTTTGGTAAAATCCTATTTTTTTTAATTAATTTTATTTTTAGTAATCATTCTTAAAGCCAGAACTCTTTGCTAATTTTAATTCTTTCACCACACTGGTTCGAAAGAACTGTACTGTCAAAAATTACCCTTCATATGTTTAGATCCAAAATTAAGTCTCTGAAATCAATCCGCGCGATCAACGCAAATTATATATAAAATTGTTACAGAAATAATAATAATTTAATCTATAATTTACACTTTAATATATCTATCGAGCGCCTATATTCAACAGGATGTGAATAAGGGTGTCAATCTTGATCTGTCTTCCCGGTTCCAACATTCTAGTAACGGACGAAGGATCGTTGTTTTGGTTAATAGGATATTGGAACCGGGCATTTCTCTCGGACAGAACAGACTAACGGTTATATTTTTGACAAGCTGGTTTACTCATCAACGGTAAGAATTCTGCAGTCAAGAAAGTTCGTATGAGCTAGTGGCCAACTCTTGTGACGGAGTTTTTAGGCCGCCTAAAGGCCTCCGTCATGGCTTAACGACTTAAAAGCCGGGACCGACAATTAACTTGCCCTCCGAAGCACAGAAGCGCTCAGCTCGTAATGCCACTTGCGGTCACTCATTCCAATTGTGACCGAGCGCAACGTTGCTTAACTTCAACGATCAATCAAGAACGTCTAAGCAAGCTAACTACGCCAAGAGCGCTTCCAAATTCTACAGTTAATTTTAAGGAACACAGTATGGTCCCAAAACTATCGCCTGCACGAAGGGGATTCTTTTTTACCGTTGATGACATAACCAGTAATGAAAAACATTATGAAAACAAACAAACGAATCCACGTTTTTTAAAGTAGCTCGATAAAATCCAAACAAAGATGCTTGGCTGGTATATTCCCACGGGTAGTTCCCATTTGTTCTATGGAACATGACGTCATCGAACAAAATGGCACATTCTCTTTCCTGTTTTTTCCATAGAACTACATACTAGCCTTTCACCCGAGTTTCATTCCATAGAACAAAATGGGAATCAGATTTTCCCAAAATCTTCCATGAGAAGCTAAATGACACTGATAATGACCATTATTCTGTCATACCATTGATCAAAATAATCCTACAAAAGAATCCATCCAAGAAATCCATTCTTTCATTATTCGTAGCAAGAATAAGATAATCGTAAAGAGGTCTTATTTACCTTGTCCTATAGAACAATTCGAGAAATAAACCTATTCCATAGTAAGTACAAAATAAGAAAAAAATATCTTTTTCTATCCGATAATGTCATAAGTGATGGAAGAGGAAAACATGTTGTGCCGACCCCACCTAGTGGCATAAGGGCAGGAAAATGATGAATGATGATGATGATATCATGTTCCATAGAACATATGGGAACTACCCTATTCCCACCATAAAGGGAAGCCTAGTGCGGGCTCAGAATTATGTATACCGTTGGATGTTTTTTTTTTAATAATTATCCAGGGTTCAAATATAATCATACTGATTTAAATGGTCGTCTCAAAGCATCTTTATTTAGCACTATTACATATAGGCAGTGTACACACCTAAATACTAAATTCAAAATATCTAAACGTCCATATCACTTCACTGTCTGAAATCGACTTAACATCTTGTAGGCTCAAGACAAACATTAAATACTCAAGCACAGTTTTACTGTATCCTCTCCAGCATGATGGACCATCTATATGGAGATGGGCTGATCACCTGTCACCATGGTCCACATCCATCTTGGGACTTTGAATCAGGAGTGGCTGCAAGTTTTCTTACAATACGAGGGTGAAAACTCGCAGTTCTGATTCAAAGTCCCAAGATATGAACCATGGTGACAGGTGATATCATCGCCCATATATATGGTCAATCATGTTTGAGGATACTATCCCTTAGTCGAATTTTACGACATGCTCGGGGAGAGAAGCAGCTGGACATTATTCTGTCAATAAACTGATTTGTATTTTGTGTCTATTTGACACAACGAGCCTCTTCGAAGCGCATTTTAATCCTACTTCAGAATTACTAGTGACACGAGCAGTACTGTTATTTATATTTTGATAATTGTCAATAAATATTTGCTTGAGTATTTACGTTTTAAGGTTTCCCGTTCACTACAATATTTTATTACCGGACTGTATTAGCAAAAAACATTACAAGCAATCATTTTGACAGGAGAATTAGCTTGAGATAATACTGAATAGATGTTAAATATCTAGTACTAATCCGATGTATGTATGTTCGTATGAGCTAGTGTCCAACTCTAGTGACGGAGTTTTTAGACCGCCTAAAGGCCTCCGTCATGGCTTAACGACTTAAAAGCCGGGACCGACTGTTGAACGTGCCCTCCGAAGCACGGAAGCGCTCAGCTCGTAATGCCACTTGCGGTCACCCATACCGATTTGTGACCGCGCATATCGTTGCTTAACTTTAACGATCAATCAATCAAGCTACGCCACGAGCGCTTCATCTAATCCGATTAAATGTTTATAAAAAGCTTACAATGTAGACAAGTGCAACGTCCACCCGACAGCAATAAGAAAAAACATGCAAGGCTAGTGCGGGCCAGCACACAGTCTTTGAAATGTTTTTCGCCTCTTTACGAGGCAAAGTATTGAGATAATAACGAGTGTCGAAGATATAAGTCGAAGGATTTTTCTATTGCGGGCGAGCGGGCGGTTAACTTGTCTGCATTTTAGTAAGATCTATTCTTTTTATAAAGATTTATATTGAGGGTTGACGTCAGGCAGGCGGCCGGTCATAAAACACCTTAGCCAAAACTCTTACAGCATGATCCAAGGATCATATGCCGACCCCACGTAGAGTGGGATAAGGGCAGGAAGATAAAGATTTAAGCGGATTAGTACAAGATATTTAACATTTAATTAGTATTATCTTAAAATGAACTGCTACAGTCACGGCTGAATCATGACCATGACATGAGCTTTGCTTTTAATGTGCCATAGTTCGATTATGAAACGTAGTAGTGGGTACAGACCTTAAATCCGACTTAAGACCTACCTGGCGCACTTTCACGGAGCCTCTTGACATTTTAAACCTCTCATCACACTCGTTAAGGACTTGAGATCGGGTCATTCACCAAAGTGACCGCTCATTCGTTGATTCACTAATGAACCAACGAATGAGCGTGAAATCATTCCAGTTAACTTAACCATTTTCCCGTCAAGTGTACCCCTATTTGGGGGTATACGCATTATTAGTCTAGAAATATCGAGGCTTAACAGCCGTATGTACCTTAAGACAAGGGTAATAGTCTCAATGACCCATATGAGGAGTCGAATATACCCTTCTAAGGGGGTAAGTTGTCATATCATGATCTATATTGTTGACGTCGCGGGAAAAAGTTGTGTATGTTTAAAGTGTCATGTACACATTCCACAATCATTATTTTTAAGTATTTTAAATCTTTACTTAAAGATAGACATACCTTTAAGGCCACAATACCCCTTTAGAAGCAAAAGTACTTAAGGGGATGAATGTCATGTGATCAATACTACGTCTAGTTTACCCCTATAGGGTACCCTAGGTATGTGAGTGATTCCCACTGTGGTTGAAATTGCCGCTTAATGGATGTACCACAGGTGAAGTCATAGCCATAAAGCGTTATATGTATCCCTAGTATAAGGATACGATAGGGGTATAGGGTCTTTGGCAAAGTCACGGTTACACCCAAATAGGAGTAAAGTGTCGCAAATAACACCCCGAAAGAAGTTAGCTAGTGTCATAAACATTCCCGTAGGGGTGTAGAGTCCTCCGCAAAGTCACAATCTAGAAAAGTCACGTTTACCCCCACACAGGGGCTAGATGTCACAAACAACACCCGTACAGATGTCACAAATATCCCTGTAGGAGTATGAGTCTACCGCAAAGTAAAAAGTTATGTTCACCCCCATATAGGGGTATTCTCGCAGACAAGTCGCAGGTCTTAAAGGCCTTTCTTCAATAGTTCGCTATAAATGAGTGCGCTCCATCCGATCGATTTCGACGTGGTCGCGTAATAGTATTTTCCACGGAATTTCAATATTACCTGAGGAATAAAAATCAATTAATATATTAAAATAAGGATATATAAATATAATTACAATAAACAACAACTCTAGCACACTATAATGGTATTGAATGCCTCTGATCATACTAAACTTATCTAGTCATACAGTAGCCCCAAACCTAGTCATGAAACAGCCCCTAAAGTCACAAAATAGTCCCTCGTCCAGTCATACAACAGCTCCTCATCCAGTCATACAAACAATATTATACATATCTATCTACGCCTAACCTAGACACTAGTCATAAAACATTCCCTCAGCCAGCCATATGATCCATCTACCTCCCCCAGTTCAGTAACACCTCACCTAGTCACACAATTGTCCCTCCCCCGGTCACATTGTTCCTCATCTAGTCATATTGTAGTTCCTCCCCCGGTCACATTGTTCCTCATCTAGTCATATAATAGTTCCTCCCCCGGTCACATTGTTCCTCATCTAGTCATATAATAGTTCCTCCCCCAGTCACATTGTTCCTCATCTAGTCACACAATTGTCCCTCCCCCAGTAACACAGTTGCTCCTCCCCTGGTCTCATTATTCCTCACCTAGTCACACAGTTATACCTCCCCCGGTCTCATTATTCCTAGTCACACAGTTATACCTCCCCCAGTCAGATTGTTCCTCACCTAGTCATATAGTTCGTCCCGGTCGGCGGGCGGCGGGCGCGGCGCTGGCGCGGGCGCGGCGCCGACGCCATAGTTCAGGAAGTCCCACACTAGGATGGTGTCGTCGTGAGATGACGACACTATCTGGAACTCGTCGAACTGCAGTCGGAATACTCGGCCCGTGTGCTCCTGATGAGGAATAGTAAATAAATAAACACCCAACAGTCACATACACAGTCCTGACCTTATAATATAAGTAAGATTGATGCAAGGTACTGACCACTAGAGTCCTAAGGCAGAGGTCTGAGTGCGGCGTGCGAACGTCTAAGGCGGCGGGTAGATCCCAAACTTTAATCTTGCCGTCGTACGCGCCGCTCACTATCCGTTTGTTGTCAAACCTGAAATGAAATAATTTATTTATACAAAGATCATGTGCCGACCCCACATAGAGTGGGAGAAGGGCAGGAAGATGATGATAATCTTATGTGAATAAATAAATAATTAAATAACACCCAACAGTCACATACATAGTCCTGACCCCACACTAGGATTCCCTGTGTCGTGGGTATCAGAAACTACGAGTACCATGCTACCACAACACCCAGACCCGGAAGAAATATTTACAGATCATGCAAACATTTCTTCCGCAGAAGGAATCGAACCCGCGTTTCTGCCGAGAAATCGCCCGGCACGCCACCGAGGCCGAATAAATATACTGAACGTACCTGATACACCGGACCAACTCCTCGTGTCCCTCGAGTACTCGGATGCACTGCCCGCACTCAATGTCCCACAGCCTGATGGTGTTGTCCGACGAGCCCGATACGACCAGTCTGTCGCGGTATTGTAAGCAGGCGATACCGCGCTTGTGCCCGTTCAATGTCCGCACAAACTCGCAAGATGATGTGTTCCACACCTGTAACAAACAGAAAAAAATACAAAATAAATTAATTTCATCATACGTACATTCATATAACTTCTCTGCTGGACTGGGAGTAAAGAAAAAACACAGAATGCGTCCAGCTGCTTCTCTCCCCGAGCATGTCGTATTCGACTAAGGGATAGTATCCTCCGACATGATGAGATACAATAAGCAAGTATTCCCAAGGAGGGTTGACGTCAGGCAGGCGGCCGGTCATAAAACACCTTAGCCAAAACTCTTACAGCATGATCCAAGGATCATGCTGTGCCGAACCCACATAGAGTGGGATGAGGGCAGGAAGATGATGATGCAATAACGTTTTTTCATTTAATTAATTTCATTTTTGAGTACCTTGATGGTGCGGTCGCCGCTGGCGGACACGATGTACTTCTCGTCGAAGTCGACCACGTTGACGGCGGCTCGGTGGCCGACCAGTACGCGCCGCAGCATGATCTCCGACGTCGACGTCATGTCCCACACCGCAATAGAACGGTCCTGGAACAACACACATTCTAGAAGACAGCACTCATCCTGAGGGTCGAGAAGATGAATTGGGCGTGTTATGCGGAGGGGAGAATGCCATGTTACAAGGAAAGTGTTGAATCATTGTGTGTCCTTATCTTCTTTATCTATGAATATGAATCCCTTTTTTTACACACAAAACACAGGTATACCCACACAACCCCCCTCCCCCACCCCCCCCCCCCCACACACACACACACACCCACATACACACATACATACATACATACATAAAGAAAATCACGCCTGTTTCCAATAGGGGTAGGCAGAGATCACGGATCGCCATTTGCTACGATCCTGACATACTTCTTTTGCTTCCTTCACTCTCATTACATTCCTCATGCATGCTCATCGGTTTAGGGTACTCTTGACATCATTGTTCTCCCAGAAAGAGTCGAAACCGGTGATGATGATGTATGGGGGAAATGTTCGGGGAGTCCCGGTGAGTGGGGGAAAAATCCGAAAACCCCCATTTTCCTCCCCCCTCGCCCCCCCCACATTCGGTGTCCCGATTCTTCCCGACGAGGGCATGTTTTTTTTATGGATTCGGATAGAGGGTGCTCGAAGGAATACAACTTTTTTTAGATCCCCCCTTTCGACCCCCCTTTGACCCCCCCTTTTGGATAAACTTATTACAGGCACCAGACTCTCACAAAGCAGGTTAAAACAAATCATGTTAACTTCTACATCACTTAGATGTACGCAGAACTGTATTGTATTTGTATTAGGCTGGTGTACCTTGCTGCAAGTGACCATCATGCCGCTGCAGAAGCGCAGGTGCAGGACAGCCTCGCAGTGGTGGATGAGGGTGTTCAGCATGGCGCCCGTGTTCACGTCCCAGACCCTGACTGTGCTGTCCGAGGAACCTGATATGATGGCCCGCTCGTCGTACTGCAGGCAGAGGACTGAACCCGTGTGGCCTTGTAGCTCCTGAAACAATATGTGACTTGACGACATCGGTGGCGTGGCGGGCGCGTGCTCGGCTACGGAAGAAATGTTTGTATTCTTCTTTCTTTCTTTCTTCTATAAGTTTCATTCAAATCCGTTCGGCCGTTTAGGCGTGATTGAGGCACAAACATTCAAACATCCAAACATCCTCACAAACTTTCGCATTTATAATATTATGTATTATAAGCATGTATTTACAAAAAAAAAGTATATTAAGTTTTCTTTCAACCATCTGGTGCTCGTAGTACAAGCTTTGCTTAGTTTGGAGCTAGATGGCGCTGTGTGAAATGTTCACAATATTTATTATCATTATTATTTTTCAGGAAATATTCACACGCGGGATACCCGGATAAAAAATAGCCTATATGTTAATCCAGCACATGTGCTATGTATACTCCAAGTTTCATTCAAATCCGTTCAGCCGTTTAGGCGTGAAAGAGTAACAATCATCCATACATCCATACTTACAAACTTTCGCGTTTATAATATTAGTAGGATCTATTTAGAAAATCAAAATGGTTCCTTACTCTGACACATTGCAAAGTTTTTCTGTCCCATATCTTGATTGTGTTGTCTCTGAGACCGGATACGATTTTGTTATCGTCGTATTGTAAGCAGTACACGCCTTTTGAGTTTTCCGATCTGCAGTTTATCCTCTGGAATATATAAAAACATATTATCACACCCGTATACCTACACCACCTACATCCTCAACATCATCGAGGATACTGGAACACTGCTGCCAACATCCCAAGGTCCTTTTCCGGTACTTGAAGGAGTTGTGCTGGCTGGGGGAGGGTTAGCAGGGGGATAATGCACAATACACCCCACCGCGTGACGTCAGTGCAGATCTATGTTCCCCTAACATTAATTAGAATTAGACCTGTATACCTAATGAGGTGGGATGAGTCACTAGTAAACATAAGAAAACTTGCAGCCACTTCTGATTTAATCCTAAGATGGATATGGTGAACCATGGTGACAGGTGATCAGCCCATCGCCCATATAGATGGTCCATCATGTTGGAGAGGATACTATCCCTTAGTCGAATTTTACGACATGCTCGGGGAGAGAAGCAGCTGGACGCATTATGTTTTTTCTTTACTATCAGTCCAGCGGAGAAGTAATAGCATTTTTACCTGTAGATTATGTTTGCCCATTCGCCAGTTGTCCTCAATTGATTGTATGTCCTTTATGATCTTGGGGTATAGCTGTCTGTAGAACGAGTGTGAGGGGTGCTGGCAGCCCGGCTTCGGCTTGAACAGGTACTGGATCCTGAGGGTCGGGAGACATTGGATAATTTGTAAAAAAAATAATGTGTTTTTACCCGGCTGATAGATGGGTCTACAAGTTCGAATCTTTCCATATGTAGTAACAATAATACTTTTTAAAAACGATAACAAAACAGACTTCAATGAAATGGCACCAAGGAATTGTTATTTGAAAGAAAGAAAGAAAGAAAAACATTTTATTTGTAACAACACACAGGAACAAAAAAAAACAATAGAGAAACACAAATACAAAGAAAAACAGAAATGTTAAAAAAAAACCTACTTTAGAAATGGAGTGTCTCCCTACGATTACTATTTATTAATAAAAACTCCTTGGTGCCATCCTATAGAAAGTAAGCGGTAGTTGGAGTTTACATTATGTCAGGATGTCAGTGGCTATCGACACTCTTCCTGATAAAATTGAGTAAGAAAATAAGTAGGTAGGTAAGTTGTTATTTCAAAATTTCATTTTACGCCTTTTTATCCTTCAGAAGTAAAATATAAATGGTACCACTTCGGGACCATTCTCTAAACATCAGTGAAAGAATCATCAAAATCAATTCACAATTGGCGGAATAATCGGGTAGTTCCCATATGTTCTATGGAACATGACGTCATCGGACAGATTAAGATATTTTATTCTTATTTTGTACTATGGAACATGTAATACTTATATTTCTCAAATTGTTCTATAGGACAGGGTAAACAAGACCTCTTTACGATTATCTTATCATTCTTGCTACGAATATCTTTAGATTTTTTGGATTCTTTTGTAGGATTATTTTACCCAGGCAGATGTTTGATCAATGGTTTGACAGAATAATTGTCATTATCAGTGTTATTTAGCTTCTCATGGAAGTTTTAGGAAAATCCCATTCCCATTTTGTTCCATGGTATGCTCGGCTGAAAAGCTAGTATGTAGTTCTATGGAAAAAATAGGCAAGAAAATGTGTCATTTTGTTCGATGAAGTCATGTTCCATAGAAGAAATGGGAACTACCCGAATAATCGCGAATAAGCATACAGTCGAATTGAGAACCACCTCCTTTTTGCTCCAAGAACCTAGTTTGACAAGATGCTCACCATCCTCTCCTCTCAGCTAGGCCGCGCCAGAGCGAGTCTGTCCTGACCTTCCGCTCAACCAGCTTCTTCCACAGCATCCCCTCGGAGATGACCCTCTGCCACTCTCGGCAGACCAGCTCGGCGGCGCACAGCGACCGGGCGTCCAGGTACGAGAGGATGTTTTCCGCTACATGGTCTAGGCCTTTTTCTGGAAATAATATTTAATAATCAATATTTGTGAACATTTCACACAGCGCCATCTAGCCCCAAACTAAGCAAGGCTTGTATTATGGGCACCAGATGGCTGATAGAATACTTATATACTTTTTTTTTAATACACACTAAAGGCTCCAGCTTCTATACTTCTCTGCTGGAGTGGGAGTAAAAAAAAACATTGAATGCGTCTAGCTGCTTCTCTCCCCGAGCATGTCGTAAAAGTCGACTAAGGGATAGTATCCTCCAACATGATGAGATACAATAAGCAAGTATTCCCAAGGAGGGTTGACGTCAGGCAGGCGGCCGGTCATAAAATACCTTAGCCAAAACTCTTACAGCATGATCCAAGGATCATGCTGTGCCGACCCCACATAGAGTGGGATAAGGGCAGGAAGATGATGATGATACTAGAGGCTCCAGCTTAAGTTTATTGTGGTCATGACTCACTGGGAAGCATGCTGATGAAGTCTCTCTGAAGCATGGGCTTGAGGTATGCGTTGATGTGTCCATGCTGATAATGGCACATGCGCGCCAGAAGCTGCTCCACAAACTCCACCTGCAAAGAGAACAAGCGGTAAACAAACTGTACAAAAAAACTAAGGCCTTTTACCATCTATGGTAGATGATTTATACAGCGTCAGGAGGCAACTTTTACCTTCACAGAGGGACGCTGTAGTGCCCGGGACGAATTAAGATGGAGTAGGCTTAGTCGGCCTTGTCCACAGGAAAGACATGGTCAATACGTGCGGAGCTGACTAAGCCGCGGGTTTCCTCACGATGTTTTCCTTCACCGTTTGAGAGTACTGGTATAGCGCACATAAACTTTTCACACAAAAACAGAAACACAGTTTGTACAGCACTGGTGGTCTAGTTGGTAGTGACCCCGCCTTACGATCCTAAGGTCGTGGGTTCAAATCCGATCATGTACCAATGGATTTTTTTGTGTGAAAAGTTTATGTACGCTATACCAGTACTCTCAAACGGTGAAGGAAAACATCGTGAGGAAACCCGCGGCTTAGTCAGCTCCGCACGTATTGACCATGTCTTTCCTGTGGACAAGGCCGACTAAGCCTACTCCATCTTAATTCGTCCCGGGCACAACAGCGTCCCGTTTGTTAAGGTAAAAGTTGCCTCCCGACGCTGTATAAATCATCTACTATAAATGGTAAAAGGCCTTAGAAAGAAGAAAGAAAGAAATTAATTTATTGGCAACATAACAATACAGGAGTAAAAAATTAAAAGACAGAAGGTCAAAAAGAAAGAAGAAAATACATATTAATACAGGCCTAACCTACCTATCACATGTCCTGGTTGCTCTGTCATTCAAGAAAAGTTGCCTAAGTAGTATGACTGTTGGATGAAGAGGTCCTGGAATGAGTACCTGGTCTGTCTCGTTCCATCGTCCGAAGTAGTTGAGGCAGGTGTCTCTCTCTGCGGTGTACGCAGGGCTGCTCGGAGTTGGCCGCACTCCGCTGTCTATGCATGTAATTGAAGTCACCTGTGCACAAAGTTTGCCTGTTTATTGACGACCTCGGTGGCGTGGAGGGCGAGTGCTCGGCTGAGACGCAAGAGGCGCGGTATCGATTCCCGCTACGGGAGAAATGTTTGTGACATACAAATATTTCTTCTGGATCTGGGTGTTGTAGTATTATTTATTACTAGCTGCCGCCCGCGGCTTCGCTCGCGTGGTACCCGGATAAAAAATAGCCTATATGTTAATCCAGCACATGTACTATGTGTATTCCAAGTTTCATTCAAATCCGTTCGGCAGTTTAGGCGTGAAAGAGTAACAAACATCCATACATACAAACTTTCGCGTTTATAATATTAGTAGGATAAGTATGCATTTACAAAAAAAAAGTGTGTAGGTATAATAAGTATTCTATCTGCCATCTGGTGCCCATAGTATCTTACTTATATTATAAATGCGAAAGTTTGTGAGTTTGGATGTTTGTGCCATGCCATGCCATGCCATCTGTACATGGTTGACATTCCAAATGTTCGTACTAAGCGCTTTGAGTCCACATTCTTTATACGAACTGCAAAAATGTGGAACTCCCTGCCGGGGTCTGTATTTCCTGAAAAGTATAATATGGGTGTCTTTAAATCGAGAGTCAATAGGTTTCTTCTAGGTAAGCGTGCTCCATCTTAGACCACACTGTTACTTAACATCAGGTAGAGTGTGGTCAAACGCAAACCTATTTCGGGTAAAAAAAGAAAAAAAAAAAATAGCTTTGCTTAGTTTGGGGCTAGATGGCGCTGTGTGAAATGTTCACAAATATGTTTGATGTTCGTTTGAGATAAATAACCGTGCTTTATGTTTTAAAAAGTTACAGCATGATACTAACATTCTGGATTAACAAAGACTACTTTTTATTCTGTGATCATTTGAAGAAACCTGTTGATGTAAGCCAGTGATATATACAACATGTTGCAAAATCGCTTGACTTGAAATGATGCAACTAATCATGTCACATTTGTAAGTGTTACATGAAATAAAAAACTAAGTAGGACCAAACTACTAGTTATATCACAAACAGGACTACTAGTTCTTTCGAACCAGTGTGGTGAAAGTACTTAAATTGCAACTCAAAGGCTACTTTCTTACATTTGACACATGTTTTCGAACTTTTTAGTTTTTGTATACATACATACTATCACGCCCATATCCCTAATGGGTTGGGCAGAGCCACAAGTTAACATAAGAAAGCTTGCAGCCACTTCTGATTTAAAGTCCTAAGATTGATATGGTGAACCATGGTGACAGGAGATCAGCCCATCGCCCATCATATAGATAATAAATAAATAAATAACACCCAACAGTCACATACATAGTCCTGAGCCCACACTAGGATTCCCTGTGTCGTGGGTATCAGAAACTACGAGTACCATGCTACCACAACACCCAGACCCGGAAGAAATATTTACAGATCATGCAAACATTTCTTCCGCAGCGGGAATCGAACCCGCGCCTCTTGCGTCTCTGCCGAGCAATCGCCCGCCACGCCACCGAGGCTGTCAATATATAAAACTAAGGTCCTCCATTAACGGGCTAAAAAAACTTTTACAGCATGATCCAAGTATCATGCTGTGCCAACTCCACATAGAGTGGGATGAGGGCAGGAAGATGATGATGATTAACAGCTAATCAAGCATGCAATATTAAATTAAATGACATTTATTTATTTTCGGAAAACTAACAGCTACAATAAATGTCGTTAAAATCTATGATAGAAACAGAGAGCCAATTACAGGTTTTCACTGATAGTAATAGAATAATTATTCAATGTGAACACTAATTCAACAAACTTTTCTATCACAATGCTAAACAGTAAATAAGTTAAGACTTGTCAAAATAGAGAAAAGAATAATTAATAAATACACAATTCATTTAAAACTTATTTCTTCTATTATAGCTTACATCATTCATATTAACACAACGCGTCATACATCTACAAGAGACAATTCATAACCAACAGCATCGGGTGACCAGTCCAAGAGCCGTGGAATCACGGGATAGACAGAACACAGATGCAACATCTATTGATGCAACAGAAGCACTCTGACCGAACATGTGGTACTGAGATGAAAGTGACCTTTGTCACTTTCCGGCCCAAAAAATGTGTCTGTGCAAATCACATATCATCATCATCATCATCTTCCTGCCCTTATCCCACTCTATGTGGGGTCAGCAGTTTTGGCTAAGGTGTTTTATGACCGGCCGCCTGCCTGACGTCAACCCACCTTGGAAATACTTGCTTATTGTATCTCATCATGTTGTGCAAATCACATATACTTTCCGATAAAGCTGCATAGAAAATATAAACCTACAAATGTACATACATACATACATTCTATCACGCCCGTATCCCTAATGGGGTGGGCAGAGCCACAAGTAAACATAAGGAAACTCGTAGCCACTTCCGATTTAGTCCTAAGATGGATATGGTGAACCATGGTGACAGGTGATCAGCCCATCGCACATTTAAGTGGTCCATCATGTTGGAGGATACTATCCCTTAGTCGACTTTTACGACATGCTCGGGGAGAGAAGCAGCTGAACCCATTTTATGCTTTTACCTACAAATGTAAAATTTTTTAATAGTTGTAGGATTCTGTCAATATTATCATCAAGAACCATAGGCAAGCCTACAAGACACTGTTAAATGTGTAGCATGGCACACTCAAATCATGTATATTACTTTGTTTTGTTTTATTCTTGTTTGTTAGTATGTATCTTAATTTTAAGGTGTATATTTCTATGCTCCATAGAATAAATTTATAGCATCTGTAGCTTTTCTAATATTGTCTGAAACGAAGTTATTTTATTTTATTTATTGAACAGATTGTTGAGGGTTTTATTATACAAGGAACAGGTGAAGAATATTTTTTTTTTGATAAATTGTAAATTCATTCTGTTTTCGTATTCGTGGGTGAAGGTGGCGTTATGAAATTCATGATTCCTTATGATTTATTCAGATAGTAAATACAGTTTACGAGAAATTGTTAACTTCGTTGCTGTTCTTCATAACAGTTTCAGAGGCGTTCGGGGGCATAATATTCCTGATCTATGTATTTTTTTGACTATGGGACTTAATATACAGTAGTAATTACTGAATAATATGAAAAAGAAAGGTCAAATAGTGGAGTTATAGAGCAAAATCCGCATTGCAGCACCAAAAAATTTCCGTCATTGATTACCCACCATTAATATTATCATAACAAGATTTTAATTATTAGTATAGATAAATTTAATGATATTGTCGAAATAATGGGTGGTTAGACTCTGAATATACAATAAAAACACAAAATAACTAAACCAAATTCAGAGAAAGATGGCGGAGCGCCATGACATTACGGGTCTTGTCCTAATTACAGATTACAGCCGTACCTGGGGTTGTATGGTATCTTCTATCATCCTCTCAGTCTCCATTTTAGCTGATTCACAAGTAACATCAATAATTGTTCACTTTATCACCACGAAATTCAAAAATAATCACAATCACTGAAAACTACTCATAGCTCGTGTGACGTCAAGAACAAGAAACTACAACTTTTTAAAAATCTTGCTTGACGTCTTGGAAATAGGGCAGTGGCAAGTACCGTTATTCCACCGAAATACAGATTTTTGTCGTTTGTTTGATATTACGAGTATTATTGTGTGGACACATTTTGAAGAGATGCAGACTTTATGGCATTTATTTTATTTACGTGGACGTAGGTATGGGCATAGAGTAGAAACTACTGGCTTCCACTCGCGGCTTTGCTCGTCTCGTCTACAATTTATCTATCTAGATAATGTGTCCTATACCTATAGGTAGTATTAATAGCTATCTAGAAAGTAATTGAGACATAAACATACAAACACATCTTTACTAACTTTCGGATTTGTGATATTAATGGGATACTATAAAATTGAATTTTATTACAAATTATTTTACTCAATCTAGATTATGTATTTTATTTTGTTTTATGTTCCACGTGGACATCTTTTTGGGTCCATCACTAGTTTTAACAAAATGTCAGTGTCAGTCTCTACAACATTTTTATTCTATACTCCTCATTCACTTTTATTCACTCAGTAATTTCATGTACAGTCGACTTACAAAAATGTTAAATTACACTTCATTTACTTTTAATTCTACACTTAATTTTATTGTATTGAATTAAATTTTTATGACGAATGTAACATGGTATGTACCAATACTTCTTCGCTGGACTGGGAGTAAAGATAAAACATAGAATGCGTCCAGCTACTTTTCTCCCCGAGCAAGTCGTAAAAGTCGATTATGGGTTAGTGTCTTTTCCAACATGATGAGATACAATAAGCAAGTATTCCCAAGGAAGGTTGACGTCAGGCAGGCGGCCGATCATAAAACACCTTAGCCATAATTCTTATACCATGATCCAAGGATCACACTGTGCCGACCCCACATAGAGTGAGATAAGGGCAGGAAGATGATGATGACTGTCGCTGTCATGCGACACAGTAGGTAGGTTTGTACTACGTGATTCCATTGTCGTTATGTCAAGTTACTGCAATTTAAAATAAAATTAATCATTACTTTCCAGTTTTGGGATTGCATCAAGACCACATCTTGTCCTACTGCAGGGCAAAGGTCTAGTAACTTATTTTCCAGTTATCTGTCTTTACTGCTTTGGGTCGGTCTGGAAGGTACATATCTAATTCATAAAACTACTACCAGTTTGTTTATCTAAATTAACTAAACATGGGAAAGATTTGGGAAATCATTTTCAAGGTATCACACATTAAATGATTTTAGACTTATAACCTAATCTTCTGACTGTACATGATTGCAGCTAAGCTAACCTTCATTCATTCATTCAACATTCATTTAATCATTCGTTCTTCTATGAATAGTGATAAAATAGTAGGTAGGTGAAAACATCGGAAAAATATTGAGAAAAAATTCAATAAAGTTCACGAATGTGTTTCCCATCAACTCAATGCAATGAGATAACAATGAATACATGTTATTCCGTCATAATGTAAAGATGTAAATATCAAATAGTGCGACTGAAGCCTCCATGAAAAGTTGTGAAGTGAAGTAGGTACGTAATTTTTTGTACCTCAGCTTATTTACTTCATTATGTATTACATAAAGCCTATTTACTCATCTACTATTTACTAACTGTTTATTTTATCCGGGTCTGTGCGTTGTGATTATGGCAGGAAGGTACATTCTTCGTAGTTTCTGATACCTACCGAAGAATCCTAGTCTTCTTCATTACCTATAGGTATCCATCCTTAAACCAGCTTGCAACCTGACATAACATATTATAGACTAAATTTTAAGGTAGGTGAAAATGAAAAAATGAAAATGTTTATTGCTTTAGCTTAGTATAAAAACATAACAAGGTTTTGGAGACTACTTTTAAGCAACAAATATGCTTGTGTTAGGAGTAACCACTCTTAAATAACAGGGTTTATATTTGTTCCAAAGTGTCCTTCTATTAAGTATATAAACATTTATGAAATTCTTAATGCGCCAGTCTCATAAGAGTCTGGGCAACAGGAAATACAAGAAACTATGTTAAATGGTATAATGCTAGTAAAGGCATAGGCAGCAAAATAATAGATGACTATAAATGTATTAATTGCAGGTAACAATGATATCCGATGACAGCATAGAAAGCAGGCATGGGCCTCCCGGAGTCAACTCCAGGTCACTCAATGCAGCCCACTCTGCTGCAGATCTTGAGGTAACACTAATTTTGTTATTTTATTCAATTAAACACTTTTGAATCCTAGCCTTTTTGATTTTAAGTTTTTCACCAAACTATAACAACGACTATGGACTTAGCAAGATTGATTTGAACAGATTTGAACCCTCGAGTAAGTCAAGTTGCATTTTACCTGTCACATATAGTCTGGAGAGATATAACTCGGGACTGCAGACGGTCATTGAGAATTGTACGGCATCACCATCAACCTCATCTACACCACCTATATCATCTACATCATCATCATCGAGGATACTGGAACACTGCTGCCAACATCCCAAGGTCCTTCTCCGGTACTTGAAGGAGTTGTGCTGGCTGGGGGAGGACTAGCAGGGGGATAATGCACAATACACCCCACCGCGGGACATCAGTGCAGATCCTTGTTCCCCTAACTTTAATTAGAATTATAGTCTGCAGAAACTAACGGTTCCAACCTCTCTTCCAGGTACTCCGAGAGATAGAGAACGTGTACTTCTCCCCGCCTAGCGAGTTTGACGCGGCTCGCTACGTTCTAGACGTGCCCGAGCCGCTGTCCTGTGATGACATCGAACAGCTGTTCACCAGGCTGAAGCGCCAACAGCAGGTACCTAGTGTCCCAATGTAATAGAGAAAGAAAAAGAAAGAAAGAAGACCTCGTTAAATTTGTACCGTTGGAAGGGCAAGACCTCGGCGCACGTACCAGGACCAAATCGGTGACGTTTTGGAAAAGGGCCAGGTCAAGAGTACCCTAAACCGGCAAGCATACATAGGAACGTGATGCGATTTATATGCTAGTTTTCGCCCGCGGGTTCGCTCGCGTGGTCTCCAAACAAAAAGTAAGCTATATGTTATTCCAGCACACATGCTATGTGTATTCCAAGTTTCATTCAAATCCTTTCAGTTGTTATGGCGTGATTAAGGCACAAACATACATCGTCACATCCACACATACTTTCGCATTTTGTTTGTATGTTCGTATAGCTAGTGGCCAATTCTAGTGACGGAGTTTTTAGGCCGCCTAAAGGCCTCCGTCATGGCTTAACGACTTAAAAGCCGGGACCGGCAATTTAACGTGCCCTCCGAAGCACGGAAGCGCTCAGCTCGTAATGCCATTTGCGGTCATCCATCACAATTGTGACCGCGCACAACGTCGCTTAACTTTAACGATCAAACAAGAACGTCTAAGCAAGCTACACCATGAGCGCTTCGTTTTATAACATTAGTAAGATGTATGTAGGTACCTTACCTATGTATCTACTACAAGGGAATCCGCCGGCGAAAACATAATAATATATAATTTTACAGGTAGTATCCGGCAAAGCACTCCACCTAATATCCCAACAGCGGGACTCCTGCGATAGAGAATTCGCAGAGATCCAGAGTATCAGGGAAGAACTCTCCAAGACTCTGGAGACATGCCAGCAGGCCAGAGACCAGCTGAGAACAGCCTCCAATCACCTCACGATATCCACCTTCGTGATCCTCGCCAATTTCCGGAAGAGACAGATCATTCGGTCAGTCCTCAAGTCCTTGGAACTGCTGAGAAGCCTGCGAAGCGTGGAGAATGATGTGGCTCAGCTGATGAATAGAAAAGAGTATTATGATGCGATAGAACTTATTCTTAAAAGCAGGAAGGCGGCCGCAAACCATAAAGAATTCACTTGTATAGCAGATTTGACATCAAGACTTCAAGACACGTTAGATATGACCGAGGAGAAACTTGATTCTGTTCTCGCAAACATATGTTATAACTTCGATGAGAAGATTTTTAGCAAGTTAAGGAAGGCGTACTCATTGCTAGGGAAGACTCAAGCCGCTATGGAGCAATTGCACATGCATTACTCTTCAGCTGTCAACGAGTCAGCCATTTTTGCTGTCAAAAATTACATCACAGATGCCAGTGTAGACGTTAAGTTCCAAGATCTGTGTCAGTTGGTTCAACCAAATAAAACTCCCGCCTGTTTGTTGAACTTGTGTGAAAACCTCTTTCGAGTCATGAGAAGTTACTATATGTTAGTCAATTGGCATATTAAGAATGATGAAGAAGAGACACCGAGCATCAGTAATGTTCTAGAAATTGAGAAGAATGTCAGCAAAGAGTATATAAGGCAGAAGCTTAAAGCCGGTCTGGTGCGGATATGGCATGATGTGCAAGCTAAAGTTTCAACTTTCCTTAAAAGCTCCGGCTTAGAAGATTACCCGTTTGAAAAGTTCATTCAAATGCTGGGAATACTGAGGAAGTTAACGCAAGTTGCGGAAGTATTCTGTGGTGACAAGTCTGATCTTCTCCAAGACTTTATTAAGACACAAAGTGTGATATACATCAAGAATTACCACCGAGGACGTATGGAAGAACTTAAGTTGTTCTTAGAGAACGAAGGCTGGGAGCAATGTCCTGTTAAATCTACATTTACTTTACTAAATTTGCAAGAATTTAGGCAGTTTAAAAGATTTATTACTTTAAGATCTGATACGGTTTTGAATACAAAGACACTGTCAGATGGAACCTCATCGGTTCATTCTCAAGATGACACTGTGTATATACTAAAATATTTCAAAGAAAATACTAATCATACTCCGTTTGAAATGTTCAGGAACGAGAATTTAACTAATGATGATATATTTGGGATAGAAAAAGAAGATTCGGATGTTGAGGAGAGCGATGATGAGTTAGATGAGTTGAAAAGAGATTTCATTGATGATAATGATAGATACACGAGCATAGATGTGAAAGTAACTGATAGCCCGGCACGGGTCAAAGAAAGTGTTATAGTTACTAACACAACACTGTCTGTTTTAAGACACTGCGGCCAATACTTACAGATCTGTAGGTATCTACCCCTAATATCGCTGGAAGTAATCATGCTTATGAACCAACTATTTGACTATTATTTCTACACAGTACACCTATTCTTCACATCAGATTTAGAAGTGGCGTCCACGACTTTGTACAGCGCTAAGTTGAACGCAGTTTTAAAACGAATTTCAAACAGCATTGACACAGCGAACGACGGTGAAAAGAATTTCCTCTGCCCAGATCTGCCGCACTTAGATTTGTCATCGGAGGAGAATCTAAATGGACTTTCGGAGAGAATTGTCGGTGTTGAAAGCGTTATATTTTTAGCAAAGCAGTATGAGCTTTTACAGCCTTACTTGGAGTCTATTGTCGCTCAGCATCAACGGATGATAATCGAGCATTTTAAAGATAACACCCTAGCTGTTGTGACGGACCTCAGAATCCCTGTGTACATGTGCTCAGCTTCAAAATCTGTCGACCCTAGAGAAACCCTCATAGCCATGTCCCAAGTCAAATGGGATGTTAAGAATGTCGCAGTGGAACATAGCCCTTACGTAGATATGATAACAAGGAAAATACAAGTTTTCGCGTTGAGATTGGAAATAGTATATTCAAAGGTTACTTTAAACATTGAGGTTTTAAATTCTGTGTGGACTGTAGTGTTCAAATTCATTGTACATTTGTTGGTAGAAGGATTTTCTAATGCAACAAGGTGTACAAACGGTGGTAGAGGTTTGATGCAATTGGATTACAGGCAGTTATTCACAAAACTTGAGAAAATATCTAATCTCAAGCCGATACCCTACCAGGATTATGTTGATAGGTATGTCAAAGCATATTATCTTCCCAGGAAGGAGTTGGAGGAGTTCCTAGTAGAGAAGAATGATTATTCTAGTAAGCATTTATTGGCCCTAGTTATGTGCGCGTGTGAGAATAAGAAAGATAGGCAAGCGCTGACAACTCTGATAGAAACCAGAGATGCATCTTAGTTCGTCATCACTTGAGCTTCGGAAGGAGAGGGAGGGGGTGCAGGGGTTCATATCACAAGGGAAGGGGTGGGGGGTGTAGTAAAATCATCTTCCTGCCCTTATCCCACACTATGTGGGGTCGGCACAGCATGACCCTTGGATCATGCTGTAAGAGTTTTGGCTAAGGTGTTTTATGACCGGCCGCCTGCCTGACGTCAACCCTCCTTGGGAATACTTGCTTATTGTATCGATGAGATACAATAAGCAAGTATTTCCAAGGAGGGTACTATAATGTTGGAGGATACTATCCCTTAGTCGACTTTTACGACGTGCTCGGGGAGAGAAGCAGCTGGACGCATTCTATGTTATTTCTATGTAATGTGGATAGATTTAATATGTTGTACTTAATTATGTAATCTCATTTAATATGTTTTATACTTTGTTAAAGGAATATTTACACAAAAATGAACACTTGTGTCATAAATTGACTGTCGGATATACTATGACAAAATTCTACGCATTCAGGGTCTTTTGTTCATTTAAATAAATACTTGTTAATCTTTATTATTGATTTTATTAAAGCTACTATGTATCTACCTATCTGTAAAAGATCTGTGTAAAACTAAGTATATGTTTTAAAGCCTTTTGTGGTTGAGACCCTAGGTCAGTGGGGCACGGGTGCCCACCGCGTTTTCAAAATTCTTTCAGGGCGTCTGGTCGAAACGATGCGCGATCCAAGAGCTGGTTCTTGGCTCAACGGATCAGTATTGCCATTCAGCGTGGCAATGCGGCCAGCGTCTTGGGCAGGCTTCCATCGTCTGATGAGCTGGATCAGGTGAGCTATCTATAGACCGTTTGCAACGGCCTTTAGATAGCCCGACTGTTTCTTTTGTATTTTGTAAATTATATTTGTATTAGTTGTAAGTTTTTTTCTGTTTTACTTTTAAGAGTAGTTATCTATGTTGAAATGATATGATGTTATTTATGTACAAAATTAAATTGAATAAATATTATATGTAGTAAACAATGATTTTTTTATATGTTACTAGCTTACGCCCGCGGCTCCGCTCGCGTGGTACCAGAATAAAAAGTAGCCTATATGTTATTCCAGCACACGTACTATGTATATTCCAAGTTTCATCTAAATCCGTTCAGCAGTTTCGGCGTGATTGAGGCACAAACATCGTCACACCCTCACAAACTATCACATTTATAATACTAGCTGCCGCCGGCGGATTCGCTCGCGTGGTAGCCCGATAAAAAGTAGCCTAGGTATATGTTAGTCCAGCATATGTACCTACATCTATTCCAAGTTTCATCTAAATCCGTTCAGCCGTTTCGGCGTGATTGAGGCACATCGTTGAGGCACAAACATCGTTACATCTTTACAAACTTTCGCATTAGTACCTAGGATTGCGAGTAATCATCTCAGAATGTAAGATATCCGGACCGTAGCAGAAGGAGATCCTTGGTTTCTGCCCACTCGCTAAACAAGCGTGTTATATTCATATAGATGGATGTTGTGCCTTGGGTCCGGAAGGGATAGTCATCCATCCATTGCCACACAGGCTTGTTTAGGTATAAGCCTGTCGCTATTATTGCCTCGGGCCATTACATTTGTCGCTGCAGGTGCAACAAGTTATTAAATAAAAAAAATATAACCCCCGTACAGAACACCCCAAATTAATTAGACCTGTGAAAGTTGGAAAGACCCTTTTGTCACTTTTACCACTGGCACACCGTTGTATGGATTTGAGGACTGGGGGTGCCACGGGTCTAAATCTTAGCTCCCATAGCACCCCCAGGGGTATCTTTCAGGGGTGCCATGGGTCCGGAATGGAGCTTCGCACGCTGTCCTCCGGTGAATAAATAAGCCGTTTTCTCGTGGTCCTACTATTTTGTCCTAATAGGAGGACCACGAGGGAGACCAGTTTCTGTACGTCTTACTGACATATTAGAGCTGTAATAATTTATTTATACCACCTGTATATTGATCGACAAACGTGTGGGCACGCGCACGCAACTATGTAACTATTCCCTGAGCCTGTCCAGATGCGAGCGTCTCTCCTCGCTTGTCAATTTTTTTCAATTCTTAACACTAGGTAGGTAGGTACCTACTATAGTGGTATGGTTTCGTCCCATCCTACCCCCAGGGGGGGTTCGGCCACCAGGATCCCCTAAACTGATCCCCCAGGGGATCCCAGTGAACTCATCGGTTCACCAGAATCCCCTTGAAGTAAAATTTATAGTGTAGGGTAGACTGGGTACGATTGTGCCAGGGTACGGTTGTGACAGTCGTATTGGCGAAACTATAAGGAATACGGGGGCGGGTGCAAGGGACGAGATGAGCGGCGTGCCTGTCCGCACGTGTTTCACACTATTGTGTCAGCCACCGCACGACGTAGCGGCTTGCAGAGTACCACATTATGATTTTTCGATGAAAAGTAAGTTTTTTTTAACGATTTCTTTGTGTGATTGTTGTTTTATGTATACAGATAGAGTGATAAGTGTTTTTTCTCGTAAAAACATAAACATTAGTGGATAAATAGCAGTGATTACTTTGAACGTAATTTATCCGGCATAGTCATGGCAATTGTTTTTTTACGAATGTATGCAATGGGTACGGTTGTGCCATAGTTTCTGGGCACAGTTGTGATATAAGTAAACAATTTTTTTTTGCTTTTAGATGCCCCGACAACGTGTAAGGGCGACGGAAAGAGGTCAGTGTCATTTGCAACAGTATCAAAACGCATATCAAGCAGTGAAAAGCGGGACGTCTATACGGTCAGCTGCGGAAACACACAACGTTATTCGGATGTCTTGGCTTCGACACATTCGTAAACGTGATGCAGCCATTTTTTGTATTTTGTATGACATTTATTGTATGACATAATATAATACGTGCAATAAAGCTGATTAAAGACCATTTTATGTGTATTTTTGAACCTGTCACTTTCGACCCCAGGCACTGTCACAACCGTCCTTGGGGTGGGGACGATTGTGACATTTTATATTTTTTTTTCAAATGGCTCCTATAAGAGAGGCTCCGCAGAGAAATGTCCATTCCACTATAGAACACACCTTGCTTCCAGCTAACTGCAATAATTATGAAATTATGGGCGATCAAATGAAAATTGGCACAACCGTACCCAGTCTACCCTAGGTACATCTGGCTGGATTGAGAGCCCAATTTTTAAATCCTTGCGAAACGAAGTACTAAGACTTATAGGGAAATTAGTTAAAAATAGTAAAAACCTAAAGCAAAGGGCCATGAATTTCTTAAACGTGAATTAAAACTGTTATGATTAAATAACTTGGGCCCTCAGTCCAGACGCGTGCTCAAAGTGCATGACCTAAATCTCAGAAAGTACTATATCTGGATTAATCATTATTATTTAAGGGATTTAGTTAAGATTTTCTTAGATATTTTAAGAAAATTTCAAATCTGTAGAATATGATATTACAGATTTATAGCGGTATAAGAAATTTATGGCCCTTTGCTTTAGGTTTTTACTATTTTTAACTAATTTCCCTAAAAGTCTTACTTCGTTTCGCAAGGATTTAAAAATTGGGCTCTCAATCCAGATGTACACTAGGTATATCTAGGGCCCTCAGTTTAGTAATATCTTTACTAGAGGAATCTGCAAAACATGAATTTATTTGAAGAAATACATACATACGACTTCAATTTATAATACTTAGATACCTCTGTGAATTAGTTAAAAAGAAATAGTGACTAATAAGGTAATTGTTAACAAGTAAACGATAGTTGAATTTTACTAAAACGTCTGAACTGAGAGCCCAATATTTTCGGCTTTGTTGACTATGCTCGTGCTCATAGATTAACGCAAATTAGAATAACTAAGTGTTTTTACTAATTTTTAACTAAAATGTATAATATCGTCTGTTCTTCTGTCGTTTAAGAAATTCATGGCCCTTTGCTTTAGGTTTTTACTATTTTTAACTAATTTCTCTATAAGTCTTACTTCGTTTCGCAAGGATTTAAAAATTGGGCTCTCAATCCAGATGTACACGAAAACGGCCGCCTGGACTACCTAGCTTAGCTACAGAAAAAGAAACCCCATTCATTAATTTTCCTTGTATTTTATTTTTTCTAAGTACCTACATCTATATAGCATGGCCCAAAATAAAGTCTAGCAATAGTGGAATCTTTTTCTGTCGGGCCTCGCAAACAAGGTCCTCCTAAAGGGCCCGGAGTGCCTTCAGGGCAGGGCACAGGCGCGATTGGGGGCCCGACAGCTGGTGGAGAAGTAGGTAGCGAGGACTGTGCCGACTAGTGGAGACATCTTCTTATGCAGGACTGGTTTGGGCTTGAAGGGGAACGTCTTTACTAGTTTGGGGCTAATGTCGGGACTGGCAGTGCCAGACTTGGGGGTGAGGTTCATGGGGCTCCCCGAAGCATTTGTGAGGCTCTCCGAAGTGTTTGTGGGACTCTCTGAATTGTCGATGGTGGGAATCGTGTTGGATGCCTCCGTCATGTTTGGGTCGATGGCAGAGCAACAGTTGAAAATGCCACAAGGACCGCAGCCGTATCCGCAGGGACCGCAGCCGAATCCGCAGGGACCGCAGCTGAATCCGCAAGGACCGCAGCCGAATCCGCAGGGACCGCAGCCGAATCCGCAGGGACCGCAGCCGAATCCGCAGGGACCGCAGCCGAATCCGCAACCACACCACCCGTATGGTCCACAGGCACAGGCGCGCGGACCGCAAGGGCCCATCAGACCACAACCCACAAAACCACAGCCGTAAGGACCGCAGGGCCCATAGCCAAATCGGCCGCAGCCACAGGATCCAAACGGACCATAGCCACAGCACGGGCCGCACGTCCCACACGGGCCGCACTGGTTGCACCCCCAACGACCCCAAGGTAGGCAAGGACCGCATAGACTGCATGTACCGCACGGACCGCACGGGCCGCAAGCTCTGAACGGTCCGCGACAGCGAACTCCGCAGGGGCCGAGGCAGGCACAAGCACTCGCCATAGCCACACAGGGCCCCCCTGAACAGAGAGTGCTTGCGTCGCAGATTCCTCCAGCAGTCACAGGCCCCGAGCCTAAACAAGGTCCAGTGTTAACGTTATAAGGACCGCTAAACCAGGATCCGTGGGGGTTTTGTAAGTAGCAGTTAAAGGATTGGAGGCACTGGGCAGGCTGGTCACAGAAGGGGTAGCTCCTACAGTTGCAAGGCACTTCGCACCCGCACATCGTGCAAATTTGTCTCATTATTTGGTACGTGTTCAGATCTTGGCCCATTTGGAGGGATTGCTCGAAACAGACCGGGGGCGGGGAGTCCACGTGGGCAGTGCATGGGTAGAAATATGTGCGGAAAAAGGAAGGTACGGTGACATACGACTGCATCGTCTGGAAGTTTTGCGTAGGGTGATCGGTGGTCGACATATGTGGTAGGGAGTTCATGGTGACGTTAGGATGCATCGTCTGGAAGTGTTGCGAAGGGTAGTCTGAGAAGAAGACTGCTGATTGGGATCTTGGCATGTTCTGGCACGACCATTCAGGTTGGCTGCCCGTGCCCATGAAACAAGGGCAGGATGAACTTTTGGGCAACGAGCATTCTGTCCGCTGCGGCTCGTTCTTTTTCGGCGGCGGCAAATTCTTCATTGTCCTGATAGGAAGGTCGCGAATCGTTCTAAGTTGCTCTTTCAATGCTTTCTTCGACCCGATAATTGCTGAAAAGATGATTTCGTATTGTTATCGCAATCCTGGCTGCCTACCACAGCTTGCCTTCAAAGCCTGCCTACTTCAATGTTTTACACAACTTGCCTACCTAGCTTACACTCCTATCTTGCCTACCTAGCCTGCCTGTCTGTATAGAAAATAAACCCCATATTGATTTTTCAATTTTTTTTTGTATTTTCTTTTTCTATAAAACATGGTCGCATAATAACATCTAGCAATGTCCTGGGTTTCTGTCAGCCCTCGTGTACAGGGTTCTCTTAGGGGGCCAGGGGCGCCTCCCGTAGACCCCAGTGGCAAGTCCATGTTCAGGACATGGGCAAGGGAACGGCTTTTTATAGTCCGGGGTCTCCAGATAAGAGAAGCCGTTTGGAGCGATATAGGGGCTGTCTCGCTGCTCCTTAGTGGGGAGGAACTTGGGTCTGCAGAGATCTGGGCTGGTGTCGTCGTAGACTGGCATCGCGTTAGGGTACGGGTTGCAGAGCAAGCACCAGTTGTATCCAGGTTTATTGTAGAAGCCGCTGCATGGAGGCTTGTTGCAGGGGGGCAGGGCACAGTCGTGATTGGGGACCCGACAGCTGGTAGAAAAGTACGCAGCGAGGACTGTGCTCACTAGGGGGGACAACTTCTTGTGCAGGACAGGTTTGGGCTTGTTGAAAGGGAACGTCCTCACTAGTTTGGGGCTGATGTCTGGAGTAGCAGAGCCAGAGTTGGGAGTTAGATTCGTAGGGCACTCTGAAGGATCCATGGGGGTAGGAATAGCCTCAGCGGACCCCTCGGCCGCGTTTGGGGCGATAGCCGTGCAAGAGTTAAAGATGCCGCATGGTCCGCGACTGCAGGGGCCACAGGGACCACCAGGGGATATGGGGCCAATGGGAAGGGGGCCACAGTAGCCACAGCCGCATGGGCCACAACCACAGCCACAAGGACCGCAACCACAACCGAATCCACACGGTCCGCAGCCGCAAGGACCACAAGGGCCACAGGGACCGCAGCCAAAGCCGCAAGGACCGCACGGGCCGCAACCACATGGACCACAGCCGCAGCGACCTAATGGACCACAGCCACAGCCGAATGGACCGCACGCGCCACAGCCACAAGGGCCACAGCCGCATGGTCCGCATGGTCCACAAGGGCCGCACGGTCCGCACGGTCCACAAGGGCCGCACGGTCCGCAGGGTCCGCATGGACCACAGCCGCAAGGGCCGCATGGACCACAGCCGCAAGGGCCGCATGGACCACAGCCGCATGGGCCGCAAGGACCACAGCCGCATGGGCCGCAAGGACCACAGCCGCATAGGCCGCAAGGACCACAGCCGCAAGGACCACATGGACCACAACCGCATGGTCCACAGCCACAGGGGCCGCAACCCCAAGGCAGGCAAGGACCACATCGACCGCACGGACCGCAAGGACCGCACGGGCCCCATGGACCCATAGGACCACAAGGCCCCCAAGGCCTAAACGGTCCGCAGCAACCACTACAAGGACCACAAGTGCGGCATAACCTGCAGAGGGGACTGGGACAATTCCTGAAGTACTTGCTGCAGGAACAAGGCCCACAGCCGCGACACAGTCCACAAGGGCCTAGGCAGGCGCAGGCACCAGCCATGGGACCGCAGGGTCCCCCTGGATTGGGGGGGTTCGGACCGCAAGGGCCACCAGGAGTCACAGGCCCCCAGCCATAACAAGGTCCAGTGTTCACATTGTAAGGACCGCAGAACCAGGACCCGTGGGGGTAGTGATAGTAGCCGTTCATGGCTTGGAGGCACTTGGCGGGCTGGTTGCAGGGGGGAGGGAGGTAGTACCCGCAGCCACATGGCACCTGACAGCCACACACGGTGCAAAGCTGCTTCATAATTTGGGACGCGCTGAGGTCTTGGTTGATTTGAAGGGATTGCTCGAAACAGACAGGGGGAGAGTCTGAGTGAGCCGTGTATGGGAAGTAGTATGAGCGGAAGTAGGAAGGTAAGGTGACAGTGGGCTGCGTCGTCTGAAAGTAATGCGAAGGGTATTCGGGGTTGAAGATGGCCGATTGGGATCTTGGGATGTATTGGCACGAGTAGAAGGACCAATCGGGTTGGCTGCCTGTGCCGATGAAACTAGGGCAGGATTCACTCTTGGGCAACGAGCTCTCTGTCCTCTGCGGCACGTCTTCTTTCACCGGCTGCAACTGCTTCATTCTCCTGATAGGAATGTCTCGAATCGTTCTAAGTTGCTCTCTGAATCCTCTCTTCGATCCGAGATTTGCTGAAAGGATGATTTCGTATTGTAATCGCAATCCTGGCTGCCTACCACTAACCTAGAGCTACCTAATCCTATGGAAAATGGAACGAACGAAGGCTAAACAACAAATTAAACGAGGTCAAAAGATTCAACAGTGTTTATTAGTGTATGGATTATACAGAGTTTCAATATTGATTGGCAGTGGATTACTGTATGTTAAGTGAGTTGAGACAGGCTTGGGTCACATTGTCTTTTCAGGGGTCAAAGGCTTTGAAACCAAAGGTGTTGAAGGAATGTGCGTATGGGTTCTTGTAGTTGGGAACGTTCTTGTACTCAAAGAAGTCGGGTTTAACATTTGGCTTGTCTCTTTCCGCCTGGGTCAGAATGACCCTGGGCTTCTCAAGTGGGGGGCAAGCTTCGTAGAGGAACCTGCTGGCCGACCTCTTGTGATGGATGGGGCTCCTACTTTTGTCGTAATCGGAGAAGTACCTTCCGATGTAGGGCATTGTTTGACCAGATTTGTTAGGCGTGAAGCAAGACTTGGGGGCGTATTGGTTGGACATGGGCTTCTGATCAACTTTACCCGGTTGATAAGATTCAGAGCAAAAAGACTCACTCCGTTTGGGGGCAGCCTGGGTACTGTACGGAGTAATCAGAGAAGACATTGTTGGGGGCATCCTATACTGCACTTTTGGTTCTTTCGGGGCCATTGCCATGGGAGGAGCAGCTACGGTGTTGAAGGGAAAGAACTTTGAGATACCAGTACGGGTATGGCTGTGGCTTTCTCTGGGTAAAGGTGTTGAGGAAAGCTGGTTTCCAGGAATTATTCCAGACTTAGGTTGGGCTTTGGGACTGGTCGGCACTTCGCTGAGCATTGCAGGGCACACGCAAACTGGACAGGGGCATTTCGGGCCGCAGGGACCACACGGCCCACAAGGACCGCAGGGCCCACAAGGACCGCAAGGACCGCACGGGCCGCATGGGCCGCACGGACCACAACCACATGGGCCGCACGGACCGCAGCCGCAGGGGCCACACGGTCCGCAACCGCAGGGGCCACAACCGCATCCACCTACTGGACTGCAAGTACCAGTGACGTGGTACGGGCCACAGAACCAATAGCCATAGGGGTAGTAGTAATAGCCAGTCATGTATTGGATACAGCGCGGGGGGGTGTTGCAGGGCGGGGGCAGGCAGCCGCAGCCCCCGGCGCAGCCACAAGGCCCGCAGGGGAACGGACACGGACATCCACAGTTGCAGGGCCTGCAAGCGTAGCTCCTCCTAGACGTAACTTGAGAAGCAGCCGGCTGGAGCAGATTAGGGGTGCGGGGACCGAGGGAGAAGGCGGTCAGGGCTCTAGCGAAGGGGTGGATGGCGTCGTAGGACACGGGCCTAGTTCTCGGAGGGCTGAAGTGTCGCAGCGGTACGCGCGGCTTGGTGCGCGACTCCGGCACGAGCGCGGGGCACGACATGCAGAGCCGCAGCGGCAAGGTCCTAGCCGGCGCGCGGCGCCCCCGCCCGGTGGCCAGCTGCCTCGTTTGCTCTATCTTGACGCACCCGAAGGGCCGCGCCATGCTCTCCTTCAAACTTCGGCAAGGCACCGCCGTGGCTGCAAAGGTATTTTACGCTGTTCACCTCGATTAAGCTCCGCTTATAACTCCCTAGTCTCCTTATCGAACCCTGCCTAGATTCCAATTGAAACTACCGAATAGTTTGTAATATTTATTAAATAAAAATTAAAAGTATCTCAAAACATTTCAATGTGCTTAAATAACTGATAGTAAACTGTTCTAATCTAGCTTTTCATGGAGTCAGTTTGACAGCGCCGGCTGCGCTTATTCGCGAGGGAATTTTTTTATCCTCTTTCTTGCAGTCATCTTTGTACGACATCCCCGTGGGGGCCGAGCACGTGGGGCATGAGCCACACTCGCATTTCTTCGGTGGGCATTTCGGACAAGGGCATGGGCACGGGCAAGGGCCGGGGCAGCAGGGACCGCAAGGGCCGCAGGGTCCGCAGGGTCCACAGGGTCCACAGGGGCCGCACGGACCGCAGGGGCCGCAGGGACCGCAAGGGCCACAGGGACAAGGGCAGCGACAGGGGCCACAAGGCCCGCAGGGACCGCAAGGGCCACATGGACCGCAGGGGCCGCAGGGTCCACATGGTCCGCAAGGTCCACAAGGGCCGCAAGGACAAGGGCAGCGGCACGGTCCGCAGGGGCCGCAGGGTCCACAGGGTCCGCACGGACCGCAAGGTCCACACGGGCCACAGGGTCCGCAGGGTCCGCAGGGGCACGGGCCGCAGGGACAGCCGCACGCAGGGCATCCCTCCTTTTTCTCCTCATCCTTCTTCTCGGAGAAGTGGCGCCATGAGCCTCGCTGATCGCCGCAGCACAGCAGCTTAGTGTGACCGATGTCCATAGTTTCGAATGCAGACGCACCGTTGCGAGCCACTGCAAACACATCCAAGTTATAATACTGGGCGAGGAAGCCGCCGGTCGGCTCGTGCTATTCGAAGAACGTAGGCTGCGCGCTCTCGCCGAGTATTATAGCATGGAGGTCTTGCGGTCGCGACCACCGTTCTCCGAAATAACAGAGCTACAACAGCGAAACCTACTCTATTCAGGGGCAGGCCGCGCCACAAACACACCGCAAAACCGAATGACAGCAACACTTGTCAAAATGACCGTACGTCAGTTACGTCATTAAAATCGATCGTCAATTTAAAGGTTTTTTGTTTTTACTGCTAGTAGAAAAATAGGGATGTCAATCTAATCTGTACAGCTAGAAACTATGGAAATGACGATAGTAAAGTCTAGAATAAAAATTAAGGTGGTTTTCTGTTCTAAAGAGTCCAAAGGACGCTAGAGATACCTACATACTAGACTATGCGACGGAAAGGTGCTTAAATAGGTAGGTACATAAACTAAAAACTATTCATGCCAAAGTTAGCTAGTATTTTTTCGTAAAGATGTCGCTATGCTAGGGATGATTATGGACTAGACCTTACAATCAGGTAGGTGCCCTCAATGCAATAAGTACAAAATGCAAAGATACTACGAAGCGAATACTTAGATGCAAATACAGTAGGGCAACTTACATAGAGATGCAGGGGTTTTTTTATTTGCCGTAGAGGCAAGAGATCGTCCCTTGATGCATTTCAGCAGGGAAACGTTTTTCGGTAGAACAGCCTTCCTCAATACTAGAGCCATGTTTGGTTTTTATTGAAATTTTGTAGGTACTATTTGAGCCGGTTTGGTACTTGGATAATTTTGGTATTGTGGTTATTTCACTTGAAAATTTGGGCCATGATAGGAGAGCGACCAAGCCTGTGGGCCGGAACAAAAGATGTGAGCTCTTCTTCCGAGTTTGAAATTCACTATTCTTCTTTTTCAATTTCTTCGCGTTCTATATCTTTATAAGCGGCAAAAAGGTTTTATTTCCTAAAATGAGGTGGCATATTTTTAATTCGCCCTGTGAAAATGTTGTAAAAGTTCAACATATTTGTATTTTTCCAGTTCAAACGATAGTTTTTTTTACTTAAACGCAAATAAAACGCATATTAACAGTTATTTATCCATTATAAAACGCAACATTAAAAAGAAAAATCAATTTTAAAAAATCAAGAAACTTTCTAATTAGACCTTTTCTTTGTTTCTGAAAAAAACGCCATCTGGTTGATTTTTTAACAATTGCTTAAACATAATTTCATGAAAACTTTACTAGATGGCACTAATAAAATGTTTTCTGTAAAAAGTTCCTTCAATGTTCTAACGTTAGTTTACCCGCGCGGCTTCGCTTGCGTGCTCTCGCGTGGTATAAATTTTGACACCCCATATATCCCATATATTTTCAGGGTTATAAAATTATATTGAATAAATAAAAACATATTTTTTATTTGTAACAGCACAGGTAAGAAATAATTAATAATTTAAAAAGAAGATACTTATATAAGATTAATTGCTAGCAGGTCTACACCATGTCGCTCCACTGAGGCTATAAACTTCTCATGGTTATTACCAAGGGCATCTGGGTTGGATAAACCAATTTTCAGCAGTTTATTAATCGTTAATGTAACTAAAGACACAGAACAAACAGTTTTTCTAAATAACTTTTTATTTTAAAATGCTGATGTTATGCACTTTCTGGACGATTTAATTCGGATGAATTTACATAATACCGTATAAGTTCTAAGCCCGTATGATCACTCTTTGCACACCTAGGTATAGATTATTATTTTGTTTGAGACAAAGGAAATAACACGTCCGCTCTAAGTGTTAACTTGGTCGGTCTCAACTGCTTACTTAGAAAACTCTGAAACCGTGTCTATTGATTTGTATTTAAAGTATCCTAACCAAGTTTCGAGCCAATCGCACCACCCATTAAAATTTAAAAGTTCAAAATAAATTAGCCTATGTGTTATACCAGAGCATAAACTATATATATTCTAAGTTTCAAGGTGATACCCGGTAACAAACATTGACACACACAAACTTTCGCATTTATAATAGGTATTAGTAGTTTTATACATCCTTTTTTCATAAAATTGATTTTAGAGCCATCTAGTGGATACTTAGCAGAACGCGGCTTGGTAAGTCAACAGATGGCGCGCTTATGCTTACTGATGGATAATGAAAGGAATACTTAGTGTTTACTTACATAATACTTCTCTATAAATTAAATAAAACACAAAACTATACCCTGTGCTATAATAGATTGGTTTAAAAGCACTAACAAAACAATACCAACACATATTTGTAAAAATCTTGACAAGGAGAATCACATAGAACAAAAATCACATTTTAATTTTTCACACATAACCTTGAGTTTTGCACGTATCTTGTAGGTACATTGTTATTTCAGGGTTTTGCACCACTTCGTTTTTAACTTCTCATATTTATATTTAATGTTGAAGAGAATCGGTGATTAGTCATTATCATCCTGACCAGAGTCGTCATTCACGTTTGTATTAGACTGGTTATCATCATCGTGGTTTACTCCACCATGTCCGCCAGCACAAAGGCTTTGACAGATCGAGCAGAATAAGCAGCTGAGACAGGCCACGCAAGCTCCGAGTCCTAACGACTGGGCTAAACTTGGTCCTTGAGGCTGGCCAGGACTTGGTTGACCTGTGGACAATAGTTAGCAGAATTAATTTATTATTGTTCTCATCATCGGGCACAGCCACAAGTAATCAAGGGGATGGGAGGTGGGGGGTGTCACAGGAGCCATGACTCCTCCAAAATCGTACACGTCAAATTGAAAAATCTTCTAATTTACAAAATATAAAAAGCAATTTTCTGCCCATAGCCGCGATGCCAATAAAAATAGAAGGCTTCCATTTGTTTTATAATGTGTGCAATAAAATTGTGTATTGTGCAATAAAATCTGATTTACTCGACATATTCTATTATTAGTGACCCCCTCCAAAATTTCAGGCTGTGACCACGCCTGAACCATGGTGACAGATGACCAGCCCATCGCAAAATATAGATGGTCCATCATGTTGGAGGATACTATCCCTTAGTCGACTTTTAAGATATGCTCGGGGAGAGAAGCAGCTGGACGCATTCTATACTTTTTCTTTACTCCCAGTCCAGCAGAGAAATTTATATTATACTAGCTGCCGCCCGTGGCTTCGCTCGCTTGGTACCCGGACAAAAAATAGCCTATATGTTAATCCAGTACATGTACTATGTATATTCCAAGTTTCATTCAAATCCGTTCAGCCGTTTAGGCGTGATTGAGGCACAAACATCCAAACTCACAAACTTTCGCGTTTATAATATAAGTAAGATTATAATTATCCTTACTAATATTATAAACGCGAAAGTTTATATGTATGTTTGTTACTCTTTCACGACTAAACGGTTGAACGGATTTGAATGAATCTTCGAATATACATAGTATATGTACTAGATTAACATATAGGCAACTTATTGTCCGGATACCACGCGAGCGAAGCCGCGGGTGGAAGCTAGTATTCATATGGCATGAAAGTTTGATATGCAAGCTCTGTGGTCTTGCCGGGTACCTTGTTGCGGTGGGGGGTAGCCTTGCTGCGGTGGGGGGTAGCCTTGCTGCGGTGGGGGGTAGCCCTGCTGCGCCGGGGGATAGCCAGGGTAGCCGCCTTGGCCTTGCTAGAGAAAAAACGTATTCGAATTTAATAAAATAGAATAGAAAAATAATAATTCTTTACCATAACACGAAGGCACTAGATATTTCTTACAAAAAGTAAGTTCGTATGAGCTAGTGGCCAACTCTTGTGACGGAGTTTTTAGGCCGCCTAGGTCATGGCTTAACGACTTAAAAACCCTAATGGGGTGGGCAGAGCCACAAGTAAACATAAGAAAACTTGCAGCCACTTCTGATTTGAAGTTCCAAGATAGATTATGGTGAACCATGGTGACAGGTGATCAGCCCATCGCCCATATAGATGGTCCATCATTTTGGAGAGGTCTATCCCTTAGTCGACTTTTACGACATGTTCGGGGAGAGAAGCTGCTGGACGCATTCTATGCTATTTCTTTACTTCCAGCCTAGCAGAGAAGTAATGATAAAGAAATCAACATTTTAATGATTTTACCGGAGGGGGATATGCGAAAGGCTGGCCAGGAGGAGGGTAGCCTCCCTGTGGGGGGTAACCCCCCTGTGGGGGGTAACTACCTTGGGGGGGGTAGCCTTGGAAGTTCTGGTTACCGGGCTGAAAGAAGACAGCTATTAAAAAAAAGGCAAATCAAATGCTAGATGTAGTGTTCGTATTCCATTCGTAATATTTGTGGACATTTAACACAGCGCCATCTAGCCCCAAAATAAGCAACGCTTGTACTATGGGCACCAGATGGCTGATAGAATATCTACTTATAAACTTTTTTTGTAAATACATACCTACTTAAAAGTAATTTACAATACTACAACACCCAGACCTCGAAGAAATATTTGCAGAACATACAAACATTTCTCCCGTAGCGGGAATCGAAGCCGCGCCTCTTGCGTCTCAGCCGAGCACTCGCCCGCTACGCCACCGAGGTCGTCATAGCCTATAATATTATTCCATCACATGCACTATGTACATACAAGTTTCATTCAAACCCATACAGTCGTTTAGGCGTGATTGAGGCACAAACATACAAACATCCTCATAAACTTTCACATTTATAATAATAGGGATTCTTTATTTTATAGTAATAATGTAAATACAAAAAAACTCACACTAGGTACCCTGATCTAGCAAAAACTACTTGCAATCTGTTTTCCATGTCATGTTACGTTACCTACGCCAGTAGCTCGCTCTTGCGAGTTCCTAGCACGCTTTTGGCATCAGAGACAGGTAAACATTCTTGTCGGAATCTGTGGCATCACCCACATACATATTATCACGCCCGTATCTCTAACGCGGTGGGCAGAGCCACAAGTAATCATAAGAAAACTTGCAGCCAAGATGGATATGGTGAACTATGGTGACAGGTGATCAGCCCATCGCCCATACAGATGTCCAGCTGGAAAGGATACTATCTCTTAGTCAACTTTTACGACATGCTCGGGGAGAGAAGCAGCTGGACGTATTCTGTTTTTCTTTACTCCCAGTCCAGTCTCGAGAAGCAGTTACTAGTAGTAGTAATAGCGTCTTTCATAGGCTCTTATAATGATGGTTATAATACCAATGTGGTGAAAGGACTTAGTACTCTTTCTTTATACGCTTAAAGTTATGGAATTGAGAACTTACGTCCATACTTTAGAATTTTATCATTGTAATAAACACAGAGATCAACACTGGCAGATGTTGACGTGATTTTGACGATGACTGTTACGCCATGACGATCCGTCAGTTCCTAAATATTTTGTGCTTTATTTTAACCTTCCATTAAAACCGTAGAAGATCATAGATAGTAGAAATAAAAAATAAATAGTGCGCCCTATGGTTTTGCCTTTTTGCCCATGTTTTATTTTATTATACTAGAAATGCGAAAGTTTGTGAGTTTGGATGTTTGTGCCTCAATCACGTCTGAACGGCTGAACGGATTCGAATGAAACATGGAATATACATAGTGCATGTGCTGGATTATCATATAGGCTGTTCAAACTGTTCAAACTCACACACTTTCGCATTTATAATATAAGTAAGATAGGATGGTATGATTGTATGTTGTCAATAAAATATTTTATTTTGATTCATTGTAAAAAAGTCTTCGTATGTATTTTATTTAAACATTTTTCTGTCTGCTATGAAATAAAACATCTCTTGAAATCTAAATGAATATAGTCGTTAACTTAGTATGGAGAAAATATTTATACTTAGTGCGCCTCAAATGCATCTTTAGTTCTTACACAGGTATTGGAACTTAGGTTTTACGGCATGCCGGTTTCCTCACGACGTTTTCCTTCACCGTTTGAGAGTACGGAACTCTAAAATCGTGTGAACATAATAGGCTCGCCGATATTCAAGGCCGACAATTTTCCATACCTTTTTTCCTATAGGTACACAGTGAGTGACTCAGTAGGTACCAAACAGTGATTCAAGACTAGTTAAAAGGTGCCATGTTAGTAGCGCGACTTTGATTTTTCACGATTCGTTCGTTATAATACCTACTAACAAACGAAATGTCAAATGTTTTGTTAATTTAGCTAGCGCGAGTATAGTAAAACTTGCGTAACTCATGCTTTAGTATAAGTCTACTACTTAGTCATATCATCATCTTCCTGCCCTTATCCCACTCTATGTGGGGTCGGCACAGCATGATCCTTGGATCACGCTGTAAGAGTTTTGGCTAAGGTGTTTTATGACCGGCCGCCTGCCTGACGTCAACCCTCCTTGGGAATACTTGCTTATTGTATCTCATCATGTTGGAGGATACTATCCCTTAGTCGACTTTTACGACATGCTCGGGGAGAAAAGCAGCTGGACGCATTCTATGTTTTTTCTTTACTCCCAGTCATAATTTGTAGAAAATAAGGACCGAGGATTTAGGAGGGGCAGAAATACGACCTAGCTAGTAGGTTAGGTTAGTAGGTACTTTCGTCCTCCTAGTAAGTAAGTTCGTATGAGCTAGTGGCCAACTCTTGTGACGGAGTTTTTAGGCCGCCTAAAGGCCTCCGTCATAAAGCCGGGAGCGACAATTTAATGTGCCCTCCGAAGCACTGAAGCGCTCAGCTCGTATGCCACTTGCGGTCACCTATCCAAATTGTGACCGCGCACAACGTTGTTTAACTTCAACGATCAATCAAGAACGTCTGAGAAAGCTACAACACGAACATGAGATTCGTTGACTTAGGTCGCTATAGATAGGTGCTTTGACTTTAAGAGTTAAGCTCGCCTTTGTACATGTACTTTTTAATGTTTTGTGTGTATTTGTTTCGTTTCGTACAATAAAGAATTTCAGAAATTTGACTAAAAACTAATGTTGAACTCCTTCTAAGTACAGTCACGGAATGAAAAGGTTCGTCACCTTGAGGTCGGTTTTCGCTTGTGTGTAAGAATCAATTATGGTTTTAATTCAGTAAAACATACTATCCTGTATGACACGATAAATTATGGTCAAGCAACTTTGATGCGCGTCAATTTGAACTTTGTTGTCGAGCAGTTAAACATAATTTTGTATGCAACAGTTTGTTCTGTGCGTTAGATTCAAAAGGTAACATGTCCCGCGACATGTCAAACGAATCAATTTAAAAACTGACAAACCTTTTCATTCCGCCGTTGTACATTCAAAAAAGTATACAGAATAGGTAGGTACACTCGTTCTTAAAAAGATATCGTAGTCGTAGGTATAAGTTTCTCAAATTTCCAGCCCTTTTAGAATTCACTGTTTATAAATTAACCTACTCCATCTTGTTTTGACATTTAAATATTTATACACCTATTGCATTTTCTAGAAAAATGGATTAAAATAAAAAAAAGACAGCACAACTGAAATAATACTTTTTACTTAATTAAATGTACAACTAATTAACACTAACTCATTATTATTAAGACCTCCAATTGACTTGCTTGCATCTGTTGAAACAAACACATTGTTTTTATTATATTTAGCCTATTGTGTCCCAGTGCAAATGCAAATACATAAAAATATACCTAGGTAACCTTCAGGGCAATTAAAAAAGTACAAAGAAGAAAATAATACTAATAGAAAGCTGTACAAATAAGTTTGAAATGTTTGCACACAACAATATTTATTTATATATAATAATAAATATTTGTGGACATTTCACACAGCGTCATCTAGCCCCAAACTAAGCAAAGCTTGTACTATGGGAACCAGATGACTGATAAAATACTTATATACCTTTTTTTGTAAATATATAATACAACACCCAGACCCGGAAGAAATATTTGCAGAACATACAAACATTGCTCCCGTAAATCGAACGGGAATCGAACCCGCGCCTCTTGCGTCTCAGCCGAGCACTCGCCCGCCACAGAGGTCGTCGGCGTTCGCGCGACTGTCATTTTTCAACTCCATCGTGTCATCGCGTTATCGCCAGTTCGCGCGAACTAGCGATGATAGCGTTAATTAGGACAACGCCTTAATAATTCACCTACATACTTTAGTACCAAGTACATAATTTAAGGTCTTGCTTTCACATTTACTTTTATTGATCGAGCGAGCGTCTCAGTGGTAGCTTTGGCGATTTGACGTTGTATGTTTGTGGATATGTTTGTTATAGAAATACGTTCGAACCGTCATTGATAGGCCAACAGATTGTACTATGTATCTAACCTAAGAATTGTGATATGCAATTAGGCTTGAAGCGTTAGGCGTTCTTGATTGATCGTTAAAGTTAAGCAACGATATGCACAGTCATAAATTGGGTTGGGGACCGCAAGTGGCATTACGAGCTGAGCGCTTCCGTGCTTCGGAGGGCACGTTAAACAGTGGGTCCCGGCTTTTAAGTCGTTAAGCCATGACGGAGGCCTTTAGGCGGCCTAAGAACTCCGTCAGTAGAGTTGGCCACTAGCTCATACGAACATACACACATATATGCATGTATTGGCTCGCCTGTACCCACGACCAGCCATATCTAAACCGCCACACCGCCAGTGATTATCGCGACTTGTTATAACAAGCGATCAATACCAAAAGTCGCTACACCAGAACTGCTCCCTAACTCGGCATATCAATAGAACGGCCTATAGAAATAGCCCGACCGGCTCTCCCCGCTCAGTCGAGTCTAACATCTCGGTCAGGCGACACGTTTTACAAATAAAATATTAAAAATTACTATGGCTGCCGCTGCACCTATAATTTTCAACAACGGACACACCTGCCCTGTCATTGGGCTCGGGACTTGGAAAGTAAGTTGAAAATTTAGTGGCTTTAATATATTTATAAAGACGTACCTACTACAATAAAATTAAAAACTTTAAGGTAATCGGTATAATAATAAGAAATGAAAATGAGCTCAGTTTTCTATTGTTCGCCTACAGATAGAAAACAGAGCTCAGATCACAGACCGCAGGTAAGCTCCCCAAAAGGCTGGCGATAATATTAGATGCTGAAAATTTCAACAAAGCACATAATTAAGTACAGTAGTACCACAAATATTGTGTGGCTCTGAAAACTTCGTGCTTTGTATGAAAAGTGAATTTGTCAGAATATGATATTTAAAAAAAAAATATGTACCTAATAAATATAGTCAACTAATAATAACTGAACCAATCCTTTAAAAAAATAAGTACCTATCATCATCATCATTATTGTAACATCTATTTATTGCATATGATTGTGGCGAAGCTTGCTTAGACGATCTTGATTGATCGTTGAAGTTAAGCAACCATGTGCGCGGTCACTATTTGGATGGGTGACCGCAAGTGGCATACGAACTGAGCGCTTCTGTGCTTCGGAGGGCACGTTAAATTGTCGGTCCCGGCTTTTAAGTCGTTAAGCCATGACGGAGGCATTTAGGCGGCCTAAAAACTCCGTCACAAGAGTTGGCCACTAGCTCATACGAACATACTTCCTGTATCATGGCGTTAGTTCGTAGTTCAGAAGTAGTAATATTTGTAGTGCTACTGTACGTAATAGTTGTTATTTAATCAATACTTAATTGCTACTTTGACGGCCTTGGTGGCGTGGCGGGCGGTTGCTCAGCAGAGACGCAAGAGGCGCGGGTTCGATTCCCGCTCCGGAAGAAATGTTAGCATGATCTGCAAATATTTCCTCCGGGTCTGGGTGTTGTGGTAGCATGGTACTCGTAGTTTCTGATACCCACGACACAGGGGATCCTAGTGTGGGGTCAGGACTATGTATGTGACTGTTGGGTGTTATTTATTTATTGAATTAAAAATACCTCTGCATGTTTATGAATGGATTTTTTTACCTTAGTAGATACATAAAGATAGTGACCCCGCCTTCCGATCCTAAGGTCGTGGGTTCGAGTCCGGTCGTGTACCAATGGATTTTTCTGTGCGAATTTATGTGCGCTATACCAGTACTCTCAAACGGTGAAGGAAAACATCGTGAGGAAACCCGCGGCTTCGCAGCTCCGCACATATTGACCATGTCTTTCCTGTGGACAAGGCCGACTAAGCTGAGAGGATGGAATAGGTGCTGGGCAAGCCTACTCCATCTTAATTCGTCCCGGGCACTACAGCGTCCCGTTTGTGAAGGTAAAAGTTACCTCCTGACGCTGTATAAATCATCTACTATAGATGGTAAAAAGCTTTAGTTATCTTATCTAATACTACAGTCCTATCTACTCTATTGAGCACTGGTGGTCTGGTGTTAACGCCTTTCGATCCTAAAAGAAATGTATGTGCGATAAATGGGTAGCAGGTGTTAGAACCTAAAAAGTTCGAAAACATGTACCTATCAAGTGCACGAAAGGAGCCTTTGATGCGCACTTTAAATCCTTTCACCACACTATCGTACTCTATCTAGTTGAGCAACATAATGCTGAGGCAGGGCCTTTTGGTTCATTGTCATATATCACAATGCTTACTGTAGTTATTTTAAGGTATTTTAGTAATACATAGTTAGTATTAGTTTATTAGTTATTATAAGTTAGTTGTAGGTCACAGAACACTATTACTCCTAGCGGAGTTGTAGGTGATGGTAGAAGACTATGAACCATTAAATAAATAACAGCCAACAGTCACATACATAGTCCTGACCCCACACTAGGATTCCCTGTGTCGTGGGTATCAGAAACTACGAGTACCATGCTACCACAACATCCAGACACGGAAGAAATATTTGCAGAACATGCAAACATTTCTTCTGCAGCGGGAATCGAACCCGCGCCTCTTGCGTCTTAGCCGAGCAATTGCCCGCCACGCCACCGAGGCCGTAAATGCATTTTCTTTCTTTCCTTCTTTCTATCTATCGGCCAGTAAAAATCAATGAAATGATATTTGGTTTTCCACGGCCTTGCGTTCTTATAAACAATGTATCGTAAATTGATTCGACCTCGTGCGATTCCATGACTTTTCAATAATCTTTTATCGCATCGATTTTTAGGACGTGTCGGTAGATATTATGGCAATGAAACCACTATGGTTTTGTTCCAGTAGGTAGATTATTGTCGGAGGACAGATTGTCCAGAACAGCAAATTTGTTTTTCTTTCAAAAAGTCTCAAAAACTTGATGGACCTTTATCTGTCACCATGGTTCACCATATCCATCTTGGGAGTCTTGGATCAGAAGTGGCTGCAAGTTTTCTTATGATTATTTGTATCTCTGCCCACCCTGAGTGCTCGGCTGGGATGCAAGAGGCGCGGGTTCGATCCCTGCTACGGGAGAAATGTTTGTATGTTCTACAAATATTTCTTCCGGGTCTGAGTGTTGTAGTATTATGTATTATGAGTGTGTTTACAAAAAAAAAGTATGTAAGTATTCTATCAGCTATCTGGTGCCCATAGTAAAAGCTTTGCTTAGTTTGGGGCTAGATGGCGCTGTGTGAAATGTCCACAAATATTTATTAATGAACAAAGTTTTATTGTTTGAACTAGAAAGGTAAGTAGGTGCAACAATTTACGTGTTATTAAATCAAATTATTAATTATCAGCCGTTTAGACGTGATTGAGGCACAAACATCCAAATATCCAAACTCACAAACTTTCGCATTTATAATATAAGTAAGATTTATTTATTCAGTGATCATGTCCCCTGTGATCCCCCCCCCCGCCCCCTTTCAGACCGCGCCTGTTTACTTATGTGTCTGTTAGTTGTTTATTTATGAGACTGTTTTGTGTTTTCAGTCAAAACCGGGAGAGGTAACACAGGCTGTTAAAGATGCCATTGACATCGGCTACAGACACATCGACTGCGCACATATTTACCTAAACGAGCCCGAAGTCGGGGCGGCGCTCACTGAAAAGTTCTCCCAGGGTGTTGTCAAGAGGTAAGCTCTTATACTCAGACCAAACAAAAAAAAGACGGCGCGCCGCGAACAACCAAAAGTGAAGCCACACAAAACCGTGCTCCTGTAAGTAAACATACACGCTCACGCACACACCTACGCTACAACCATGCTCATCGCTCTCGAGTCGTCGTATAGTAAACTTAAAATTAAAAAATAGAATTATGCCTTCCTGTGTAGTGAAAACTTGTAAAAACAGCAGCAAATCACATTAAGTCTCACGAAATCACTTTTCACTTGTAAGTAATTCAAATAACATCGTTTCTTAATTATTATACTGTGAATTTTAGGTTACTTGGAACACAAAACCTCAAACGATACACACACATAGATAAAAAGGTCGCTTCACTTTTGTTGTTCGCGGCGCGCCGTCTTTTCTTTTTCTTTGGTCCGAGGTTCTTATAGTCACCATTCTATTTTATTATTTTGATGCCATCTGGCGCCAAGCAGCCTCTGCTGAGCAGATTTCGCGCCAGCAACAACAGCATCCTAAAAGCGATTGCATCTTTCTAACTGTCCTCTGGTATGGAAGCTCATCCTGAGGACAAAATCACTTACATATTAATATAGCATAATAATCCCTACTTTTTAAGTATTACTAATCATAATGGACTAACCCCAGAATACTCAAACGCATCTCAAGGTTGAGCACGTCGCAAATGACGATTTTTTGACAGGTTTTCATCAGAAACTGTCAAAAAACCGTGAGTTGAGACGTGCTCAACTCTGAGTCGCGTTTGAGTATTCGGGGGTATGTTGTACAAATAAATGAATGAAAATTAAGTAGGTATTATATATCCAGGTTTATTACTTCTCTGCTGAACTGGAAGTAAAGAAAAAGCATAGAATGCGTCCAGCTGCTTCTCTCCCCGAGCATGTCGTAAAAGTCGACTAAGGGATAGACTCTCCAAATGATGGACCATCTATTATGGGCGATGGGCTGATCACCTGTCACCATGGTTCACATCCATCTTAGGAGTTTAAATCGGAAGTGGCTGCAAGTTTTCTTATGTTTACTTATGGCTCTGCCCACCCCATTAGGGATACAGGCGTGATAATATATATGTACCTATATCGTCTGTAGGTAGGTTACTAAGCTTTAGTTAGCGATGTAGCATCTTGATACCTACTTACGTGTTTTAATCAACAAAATGATAGACTAGAACGGCCTTGAAAAGTTATCTTGATCATGGATATACTGTTTACTTTCTTATCATCTAATTATGCATGATCTTGTGTAACAGCCGTGGACACGTTGGCATAGTGGAAAGCAGGAAGCTAAAAACAAATCCGAAGGTCATCGTCAGTATTAAAATAGACAATCGATCTAAATTAATAATGTAGGTTTACCAACACATTTTTTTAGGTTTCCGTATTCGGAAGGGTGCCAACGGGAGCCTATTACTAAGCCCCCGCTGTTTCTCATGAACCGTAACATCGAAGCTATCTATTTAAAAAGTACATAGAGTAAAAGTCATATCGAAAAGTACATGTACGATGGCACGGAACCCTTCGTTTGCGAATTCGACTCGCACTTGACTGTTGTTTATGTCTATAACTCAGTTGGGTTACAAAGTAGTAGGTACCACAAATATTGAGCGCCTAAGCAAACTTCGTGCTTTATATGAAAACCGAATTTGTCCGAATATAAATGGTTCAGTTATTATTTTGTTTATATTATAACTAGCTGTTGCCCGCGACTTCGTATGCGTGTAGTAAGTAGATTATTTTGTTCTTTATTCAATAGTTTTCGCAGCGCACGCCTAAAACTATTTTGGGTTTTCTACCTTGGGTTACAATATTGCAATTTTCTTACGAATACCTATTAATTAAAAAAAAAAATTATAGCCTAATCTGGTCCCTGATAATATAGCTTTCTATTGGTGAAAGAATTTTTGAAATCGGTCCAATAGTTTCGGAGCCTATTCGTAACAAACAAACAAAACAACAAAAAAATATTTCCTCTTCATAATATTAGTATTGATTAAAATAATAACTAAACCCTTCATTAAAAAAAAACAATTGTACAATTGTTACATCTCTATAACACATTATCATCATTCGTGTTTCAGAAGCGAAAATTGCAGAGGCGCATAGTATTTGTAGTGCTACTGTACCTTGGTAATAGCTGCGGGTTATGCGCGTCAGCCCAATAACTTGAAGGACTACCTAGTCGCTCAGTTGTCTGAAAGAGATCGCTTTTAGCGATAAGGCCACCAATTGTTATACGCATTTATTTGCGCCAATTTGGTGCTTTTTCTATGAAGCTAATTGTATTGATTGTTTCTAGGGAAGACATGTTCATTACCTCGAAGCTATGGTGCACCTTCCATCGTCCAGACCTGGTGGAAGGAGCCTGTAAAACCACCCTGGACAACCTGAGGCTACATTATCTGGATCTGTATCTTATCCACTGGCCGCAGGCTTACAAGGTACTTGTATTCAACACCTTTTCACAGTAGAGGATCCAGGATTTGGGTATGAGAAGGTAGGTTTCCCCAAGGTAAACTTGTAGAAGCCTTTGGGGGATCTTGAGCACCTTAGTCCCCCTGTTGTATTCAATACCTTTTCACAGTAGAGGATCCAGGATTTGGGTATGAGAAGGTAGGTTTCCCCAAGGTAAACTTGTAGAAGCCTTTGGGGGATCTTGAGCACCTTAGTCCCCCTGTTGTATTCAACACCTTTTTACAGTAGAGGATCCAGTATTTGGGTTTGGGAAGGTAGGTTTCCTCAAGGTAAACTTGTAGAAGCCAGAACACACCTTGCTTCCAGCTAACTGCAATACTTATGATATTATGGGCGATCAAACGAAAATTGGCACAACCGTACCCAGTCTACCCTACCTACCACCATTTAGATTAAAATGTCAAATTTTGCAGGAATCAGAGGCAGGAGGTAAAGAAGAAGCAGACCTCTTTCCCAAAGACGAGAACGACAAGGTCATCCCATCACCAGTGGACATCGTGGAGACCTGGAGGGCCATGGAGGCTCTGGTGGCCAAGGGTCTGGTGCGGAGCATCGGCCTGTCCAACTTCAACAAGAGACAGATTGACAGGATCCTGGAGGTGGCTGCTGTGAAACCTGCTGTGCTACAGGTACGTCTTTGGATTTGATAAATAAAAAAAAAATAAGTAACACCCAACAGTCACATACATAGTCCTGACCCCACACTAGGATTTCCTGTGTCGTGGGTATCAGAAACTACGAGTACCATGGTACCACAACACCCAGACCCGGAAGAAATATTTACAGGTCATGCAGCAGCTTCCGCAGCGGGAATCGAACCCGCGCCTCTTGCGTCTCCGCCGAGCAATCGCCCGCAACGCTTATAATAGGGACAGATCATGGATCTACATTTGCTACAGTCCAGACCTTTCGCTTCATTCACTCTGAAGTTGATTTGCTGTTTTGAGCTTAGTCTCTCTCAGCTTAGTCGGCATTGTCCACAGGAAAGACATGGTCAATACAGGCGGAGCTGACTAAGCCGCGGGTTACCTTGTGGGGTACCTCTAAGTGGCACCCTGAAACTTGTAAAATAACAAAAATGTTCAGATATAACCCCCTTCACAGTTTTAATACCAACGTTAAAAAGTACATTTTAAGTCTTCAATGTGATTCGCCGTGAATCGTGATAATAGTCGATCTTTGTCTTGTTTTCTTTGAATTTTCTTGTTTTCTTTTAGTTTTAGTTTTTGTTAGATTTCATCCATCACAGTGAATTTTTTACAGAGTAGAATTTTTGTTTTGTTTGTTGAGTATTATTTTATTATGTGAACATAATATTACGAGTTGTAAAAGATATGAAGAGTGTGTTTTGGCCAGTGACGCGCTCTGAAAGGTGCCACGGAAGAACAGCGCTGTAGTTGCTCCCGGGCTCTGCAGCACACGCTGACTGGTTGCCTTTTTGGCTCACGATTTATTATTATGTTTTTGTTTTAACTGTGTAATTTTAAATTTTTTTTATAAGTATTTGTGAACCAAATAAATAGTTTCTTTCTTTCTTTCCAGATCGAAGTCCACCCATACCTAAACCAGCAGAAACTGTTCGATTACTGCAAGTTGAACGACATAGCCGTGACAGCTTACTCCCCGCTGGGCTCCCCCGACCGCCCGTGGGCGAAGCCGGGAGACCCTCAGCTCATGGACGACCCCAGACTGAAGGAGATCGCTGATCGATACGGGAAGAGTGTCCCTCAAGTACTTATAAGGTACAGTCAGCTATGGAAGATGATACAACAGGTGTAAACTTGGCGTAGATTTAAGACTTCTTGACGGCCTCGGTGGCGTGGCGGGCGATTGCTCGGCAGAGACGCAAGAGGCGCGGGTTCGATTCCCGCTGCGGAAGAAATGTTTGCATGTTCTGTAAATATTTCTTCCGGGTCTGGCTGTTGTATAATTACAAGTATGTATTTACAAAAAAAAGTATCGAGGTCGTCAAATGAGGTCAAATTCTGTTTATTTATGTCATTTCTGTGGTGGTTGAATAAATGTTTTCTATTCTATTCTGTTCTTTCTAGATACGCGATCGATCGCGGTATGATAGTGATCCCCAAGTCTGTGAACAAGGCGCGCATCGCACAGAACTACGACGTGTTCAATTTCCAACTGTGTCTTGACGATGTCAATCAGATAGCCGGCCTGGAATGCAATGGGCGCATCTGTAGTATGGGAGAGTGAGTTATTTCTTCTTATATTAAGTCTGAGACCAAGTAAAGAGTAAAGACGGCGCCGATAACAACAAAAGTGAAGCCACACAAAACCGTGCTCCTGCAAGTAGACATACACGTTCACGCACACACCTACACTAAAACCATGCTCATCGCTCTGAGTACGTCACGCACGAGTCTTAAAAATAGAATTATGCCTTCCTGTGTAGTGAAAACTTGTAAACAGCAAATCACATAAAAAGACTCACGGAATCACTTTTTACTTGTAAGTAGTAGATACTTCAAATAACATCGTTTCTTAATTATTATACCTACTATGAATTTTAGGTTACTTGGAACACAAAATCTCAAAACCTTCGACACACTCATAGATAAAAAGGTGGCTTCACTTTTGTTGTTCGCGGCGCGTCGTCTTTTCTTTTTATTTGGTCCGAGTATTAAGTATCAGGTATCAGGATAAAAAATTGTCTATTATGTCATTTCAGCACACGTACTTACTATGTAAGTAGGTACCTATATTCCAAGTTTCATTCAAATCCGATAAGCCGTTACGTCGTGATTGAGGCACAAACATAGGTACCTACATCCACACATTCTCAAAAACTTTCTACACTCTTTTTAAGCTCAAAATATTTTGCAGATCATGCAAACATTTTTCCCTCAGCGATGATGATGATGATGAACCCGCGCTTCTTGCGTCTCAGCCAAGCACTCACCCGCTACGCCATCGAAGTCGTTGATAATGTGATAATATTATCTACATGTCATGCAAAGTCGTCGCGGAAGATAATTCTAGAATCCCTTGTTGCGTCGGGATTCAATATGGCGTCCGTGACCTAAGACTAAATTACTTGGACTAATTAGATTAGGTACTTCTCTGCTGGACTGGGAGTAAAGAAAAAACATAGAATGCGTCCAGCTGCTTCTCTCCCCGAGCATGTCGTAAAAGTCGACTAAGGGATAGTATCCTCCAACATGATGAGATACAATAAGCAAGTATTCCCAAGGAGGGTTGACGTCAGGCAGGCGGCAGGTCGTAAAACACCTTAGCCAAAACTCTTACAGCATGATCCAAGGAACATGCTGTGCTGACCCCACATAGAGTGGGATAAGGCAGGAAGATGATGATGACTTGGATTAATTAAATTATTTCCTTTCTTTCAGCACACACCATCCTGACTATCCATTCCACGATGAATATTAAGTTTCCCTTCATTAATAAGTTCAGTCTTCATCAGTGTGTTCGCCTTTAATTGGCTTGTGTATTTAATAGTTAACCTTATGTTATGTTTTTAGTTTTAAGTTAGGATACATAACTCTGTTGGCGATCCTTTTTTGAATAGTTCACCCCACTTGTGTTGATAACAAAAATATTTAGTAAGGAACATTGTAAAGAGAATTGAACCCGCTACAAGAGGCTTTTCTGCACACGCCTACCACTCCACCTAACAAGTAGCAACCTATATCTACTTTGATTTAAGCAGGATGTTCAGTTATGCGCAAAATTGCATTCAATTTCTGATTACAACAATAAGATAATATCATACCTAAGTACTAATATTATAAAGAGGAAAGATTTTTTTTGTTTGTAACGAATAGGCTCCGAAACTACTAGACCGATTTCAAAAATTTATTCACCAATAGAAAGCTACATTATCAGGGAACAGTATGGGCTATAATTATATTTTAAAAAAAATTAGGGATCGGTAAGAAAATTGCAATATTGTAACCCAAGGTAGAAAACTAAAAATAGTTTTTGGCGTGCGCTGCGAAAACTATTGATTATAGAACAAAATAATGTACTACAAACGTACGAAGTCGCGGGCAACAGCTAGTAATAGATAAAGTTCGTATGAGCTAGTGGCCAACTATTGTGACGGAGTTTTTAGGCGGCCTAAAGGCCTCCGTCATGGCTTAACGACTTAAAAGCCGGGACCGACAATTTAACGTGCCCTCTGAAGCATGGAAGCGCTCAAGCTTGTAATGCCACTTGCGGTCACCCATCCCAATTGTGATTGATTAACAGCTATTTTTAGTTGAATACAACTGTACGTTTCAAAGTAAATATTATAAGCTGTAATGTACTATTGATAAGCGCTGATTGATGTTTTAAATAAATTATTTATGTATTCAAAAAGGGTTTCATTCTACGAAATTAAAGTAAAAAAATGTAAGTATGAAATTATTTATTTTATAGTTATGTACAAACATACATAAGTACTTAATTATACTGTCCTAATTATATGCATCCAGAACTTGGGTACTTCTCTGCTGGACTGGGTGTAAAGAAAAAACAGAATGCGTCCAGCTGCTTCTCTCCCCGAGCATGTCGTTAAAGTCGGGATAGTATCCTCTCCAACATGATGGACCATCTATATGTGCGATGGGCTGATCACCTGTCACCATGGTTCACATCCATCTTGGGACTTTGAATCAGGAGTGGCTGCAAAATTTCTTACGATTACTTGTGGCTCTGCCCACTCCGTTAAGGATACGGGCGTGATGACAGAACAGGAGCCACTTCTGATACTCTTAAGATGGATATGGCGCACCATGGTGACAGGTGATCAGCCCATCGCCCATATAGATAGTCCATCATGTTGGAGGATACTTATATCCCTTAGTCGAATACGACATGCTCGGGGAGAGAAGCAGCTGAAAGCATTCTATGCTTTTCCTTAACTTCCAGTCCAGCGGAGAAGTAATGAAGTAATTTTCATGACATTATTTGACATCATTATTTATTTTTACCATAATATGATTGCTTAGGTATACTACGCTTCAACATATCTGATGTAATGAACTATAAGAAGTGTTCGTCAGATAAGACCGTGATGCGCAGTCCCCGGCAGGTGAGGGAGAGGGGGGTGCGCAGTATGGGGGGTGCCTCCCTCGTTCCTTCCCCCTCAGAGTCTGTCTCGGAGTCGGGGAGCCCGAGCGAGCCGAATGCTGACACCTGGGAGGACAACTCCTTAGCCTGGCTGTCTGATATCATCACCTGGGAAGAAAATAACGAATTAAAATGAGGAACAAACAAAAGAAAAAGAAAACTTCCTCGCTGGACTGGGAGTAAAGAAATAACATAGAATGCGTCCAGCTGCTTCTCTCCCCGAGCATGTCGTAAAAGTCGACTAAGGGATAGTATCCTCCAACATGATGAGATACAATAAGCAAGTATTCCCAAGGAGGGTTGACGTCAGGCAGGCGGCCGGTCATAAAACACCTTAGCCAAAACTCTTACACCATGATCCAAGGATCATGCTGTGCCGACCCCACATAGAGTGGAATAAGGTCAGGAAGATGATAATAATCTCTATATTACATATCATCATCGTGTTAGTTCGTATTTCAGAAGCTGGACAGAAATTGCCGAGGTACATAATATTCGTGGTGCCACTGTACCTGTAGCCAGGAGTCCCGGGCGGCAATGGGCTCCGCCTCGGTAGCTAAGGCGGCCTTCACACGAGGCGCCAGGAACGTCACCGCCACGCAGCCGCAACGCCACGTGAAATGAGCGCCCTTACTCACTCTACCACTGAAACACACAATATACTAAGGCATTTCACATAGTAGATGATTTATACAGCGTCAAGAGGCAACTTTTACCTTCACAGACGGGACGCTGTAGTGCCCGGGACGAATTAAGATGGAGTAGGCTTGCCCAGCACCTATTCCATCCTCTCAGCTTAGTCGGTCTTGTCAGGAAAGACCATGGTCTATACGTGCGGAGCTGACTAAGCCGCGGGTTTCCTCACGTTTTCCTTCACCGTTTGAGAGTACTGGTATAGCGCACATCAATTTTTCGCACAGAAAAATGCATTGGTACACGACTGGTTTGAACCCACGACCTTAGGATCGGAAGGCGGGGTCACTATCAACTAGACCACCAGTGATAATATTATAAATGCGAAAGTTTGTGAGGATGTGACGATGTTTGTGCCTCAATCACGCCGTAACGGCTGAACGGATTTGAATGAAACTTGGAACATACACAGTATGTGTGCTGGAATAACATATAGGTTACTTTATATACTGGTACAACGCGAGCGAAGTCGCGGGTGGAAGCTATTATTACATACTCAATAGCGAGCGGCAGTAAGCTCGCCCCTTCAGGATTCATGACTATATGAGCGCCTTCGAAATACTGCACATCGCCGCCCCAAGAGCTCTGAAACAATAATAATAAATCATCATCAACATCATCTTGATGTGGATGGGTGACCGTAATTGGAATTACGAGCTGAGTGCTTCTGTGCTCTCGTGCTCGTTGAACTGTCGGTCCCGGCTTTTAAGTCGTTAAGCCATGACGGAGGCCTTCAGGCGGCCTACAAACTCCGTCACAAGAGTTGGCCACTAGCTCATACGAACTTACATACAGGGTAGGTAAATAATCATAGTCATTTATGCGTAGTTTCAGGTACATAATGATCTTAAAAACTACTTTGTTCATAAAACATTATAAGGTCACTAAGTATTAAAATAATTTAATTAATTCAAATTGTAAGTCAAAACTTTAGAGCATCATAATGTAGTCAAATAAAAAATGTCATAATATTGTCAGTTAAGTAATAAAAAATAAAATTAATAATAATAGGGTAGACAAACATGTAGGTATATAAATTCTGTCTTGAATTAAATAAATAAATAACACCCAACAGTCACATACATAGTCCTGACCCCACACTAGGACTCCCTGTGTCGTGGGTATCAGAAACTACGAGTACCATGCTACCACAACACCCAGACCCGGAACAAATATTTACAGATCATGCAAACATTTCTTCCGCAGCGGGAATCGAACCCGCGCCTCTTGCGTCTCTGCCGAGCAATCGCCCGCCACGCCACCGAGTCCGTCGCCTTAAATAATACTTATAACTAAATTTTATAGTAAAAATAATCATTTAATCACTCACATTCAGCGTCCCAGGTATCTGTGGTAATGCGCGCTCCATACTCGACATTTCAAAACTATCCGTAGACATCTTGCCGGGGTCTGAAAGACGAAATAACTTCATCACTCCTCTACTTCTCCGCTGGACTGGGAGTAAAGAAAAACATAGAATGCGTCCAGCTGCTTCTCTCCCCGAGCATGTCGTAAGTCGACTAAGCTGCCGTTCGATCACTAAAATGCCGTTAAGTGACATTTGTTAAAATTTGACTTATGTACTGGGCGAAAGCCCTTTTTTTTCTCTATCGACCAGTATGCGTCATATATTTCTATCATTTATAAGTATTGAGATTTGGAGCCGCACGTACACCTCTATCTACGTCCGTTTTGGACTTTTTTTATCGGACTATCCCTTAAAGGGATAGTATCCTCCAACATGATGGACCATCTATATGGGCGATGGGCTGATCACCTGTCACCATGGTTCACATCCATCTTGGGACTTTGAATCAGGAGCGGCTGCAAGTTTTTTTATGATGACTTGTGGCTCTGCCCACCCCGTTAGGGATACGGGCGTTATGTTACCGTCTAAGCTGGTGGAATCTTCGCTCATGGCGCTGAGCCCTCGCTGCAGAGTGTCTTTGATCTGCTGTTCCACCCCGGCTGTGATGGCGGACGCCTTCTCATCAGCACCCTGGAACAAGACATCAATTCTTGGAAAAACTAAATAAATCTTAAAGATAAGTTTTATTACTCACACTAGTAGTAGTAATTCTATTAGTAACTCAGACCAAATAAAAAGAAAAGACGGCGCGCCGCGAACAATAAAAGTGAAGACACCTTTTGATCTACGTGTGTGTTTTGAGATTTTGTGTTCCAAGTAACCTAAAATTCATAGTATAATAATTAAGAAACGATGTTATTTGAAGTACTTACAAGTGAAAAGTGATTCTGTGAGACTTTTTACGTGATTTGCTGCTATTTTTACAAGTTTTCACTACACAGGAAGGCATAATTCTATTTAAGACTCGTAACGTACTTAAAGCGTTGAGCATGGTTTTAGTGTAGGTGTGTGCGTGAGTGTGTATGTTTACTTGCAGGAGTACGGTTTTGTGTGGCGTCACTTTTGTTGTTATCGGCGCGCTATCTTCTTTTTATTTGGTCTGAGTTACTTACTACTACTAGTGTGAGTGATAAATCTTATCTTTACTAACTATTACTAGTAGTGGTGATAGCGAGTCTTACCTGTAGTGGTGCCCAGCTAAGTTTAGCAGTGACGCCGGCTAAAGGCGACCGCGCCGTCCACGTCCTAGCTACCCGCAGGTTGGCGGCAGACTTGCGACGTCGTATCCGCGTCACTAGCCAGGGTCCACCACAGCTGACGAACAAAACACTTTACATAACTTTCGATCGAGAGAGCGAAGCGAGTGATGAGCGAAGCGAGGGAGATCTCAGCGGCAACTTGTCTGATTTGGCGTTATAAAACTAATCCCTGAATACTCAAACGCGACTCAGAGTTGAGCACGTCTCAAGTCACGGCTTTTTGACAGTTTTTGATGAAAAGCTGTCAAAAATTCTGAGATGCGTTTGAGTATTCGGGGGTAAGGCCTTTTACCATCTATAGTAGATGATTTATACAGTGTCAGGAGGAAACTTTTACCTTTACAAACGGGACGCTGTAGTGCCCGGGACGAATAAAGGTGGAGTAGGCTTGCCCGGCACCTATTCCATCCTCTCAGCTTAGTCGGCCTTGTCCACAGGAAAGTCATGGTCAATAAGGAGCTGACTAAGCCGCGGGTTTCCTAAAGATGTTTTCCTTCACCGTCAACAAAATGAAAGTTACACAATAAAAGTTGCCTCCTGACGCTGTATAAATCATCTACTATAGATGGTAAAAGGCCTTAGTTTTTTGTCTTACTTAGGATCACTTCCGATGAGCTTCAGGACTTCGAACCCGGACCCTCTCTGAGCCGCCTTCAGCTCTCGACTCGTGCACCCAACAATCTGAAAGATTACTTATTCATCATCATCCTGCCCTCATCCCACTCTATGTGGGGTCGGCACAGCATGTTCCTTGGATCATTATCCCACATAAAGTGGGATAAGGGCAGGAAGATGATGATGATAATAATAATAAATATTTGTAGACCTTTCACACAGCGCCATCTAGCCCCAAACTAAGCAAAGCTTGCACTATGGGAACTAGATGGCTGATAGAATACTTATATACTTTTTTTTTCAGTAAATATATACTTACAATACATAATACTACAACACCCAGTCCCGGAAGAAAAATTTGCAGAACATACAAACTTATCTCCCGTAGCGAGAATCGAAACCGCGCCTCTTGCGTCTCAGCCGAGCACTCGCCCGCCACGCCACCGAGGTCGACAATGATGTATGGAATCCTTCGAGTCGCACTCGACCGGTTGCTTTTTCTGTTTGTTACCTGTAGGAACTCGACCCGGCCATGCGGTGTGTGCAAGGGGTCGATGACCGCGTCCCTCGCCACCAGTAAATGCCGCAGTCGACCTCGTGCCGAGCCCTCCAACGGACGGTGCCACGATATGTGATCGCCGGCGCACAGCTTGTTACCTACAGAATAATAATATTTGTGGGCATTTCACACAGCGCCATCTAGCCCCAAACTAAGTGAAGCTTGTACTATGGGAGGGAACCAGATGGCTGATAGAATAATGTATATTCCAAGTTTCATTCAAAACTAGCGTTGCCCGCGACTTCGTACGCGTGTAGCACTATTTTGTTCTATAATCAATAGTTTTCGCAGCGCACGCCAAAAACTATTTTGGGTTTTCTACCTTATTGCAATTTTCTTACGGATCCCGAATTTTTTTGAAAATTTATTATAGCCTATACTGGACCCTGATAATGTAGCTTTCTATTGGTGAAAGAATTTTTGAAATCGGTCCAGTAGTTTCGGAGCCTATTCGTTACAAACAAAAAAAACAAAAAAATCTTTCCTCTTTATTAGTATAGATATCTACAGAGGCAGTGATCACCTGTTGTGAAGACGTATCGGGCTAGTGCCTGGCAGAGCTGGGCTGGCCAAAGCGGCGGTTGAGGTTCCTGGCTCTGAAGCCGGAAGGTCAGCTCGAAGCCGTAGCCGGAGTCCGGGCCTCCGGGGGGGTGCACGCGACCGTCTCCGTGCAGATCTGATAGGCCGAAGCTGCGTACATAGACATTTTTCATGGTAGTTATACATACAAACGGAAGAAAGCGATTTTGTCGTAACTCAAAACATTCAATTTTACACCAGAGCCAAAAAACTTTTACAGCAATTAGTGTGAACTGTAAAAAACTAGAAAAAAATCAAGGGCGTATCATAAAATTTTTCATAGTAGAAAGACGAGACATAGACCATTCGACGCGGCTTTTTTTGCTTATCAACAATCAAGTTTTAAGTCATTTAGGCCATTTTTTGAGATACGACATTTCCGCTTTCTGCCGTCGCATGACAACCTCGGTGGGGACGTGGGCGAGTGCTCGGCTGAGACGCAAGAGGCTCGGGTTCAATTCCCGCTACGGGAGAAATGTTTGTATGTTCTGCAAATATTTATTCCGGGTCTGGGTGTTGTAGTATTATGTATCATAAGTATGTATTTACAAAAAAAAGTATATAAGTATTCTATCAGCCATCTGGTGCCCATAGTACAAGCTTTGCTTAGTTTGGGGCTAGATGGGTACGGTATGAAAAAGTCCGCAAATATTTATTTATTTATTATTATTTATACTATCCCGTATCCCTAATGAGATGGGCAAAGCCACAAGTATTCATAAGAAAACTTGCAGCCACTCCGGATTCAAAGTCCCAAGATGGATCAGCCCATCGCCCATATAGATGGTCCATCATATTGGAGAGGATCCCTTAGTCGACTTTTACGACATGCTCGGGGAGAGAAGCAGCTGGACGCATTCTATGCTTTTTTTTACTCCCAGTCCAGCGGAGAAGCAAATGTTTGACGCCCTTGCATACCTGATGTAATGCCAGTGTGGTGGCACATGCTCCTCAGGCCGTCCCGGGCTCCAATACATGCTGATGTAGTCCAATGGATCCTCCCCGCCCAACCTGAAACATAAAACTCATGATAGAGCTACAGGAACTAAGAAATGGCTGCGCGTGGCGGGCGATTGCTCGGCGGAGACGCAAGAGGCGCGGGTTCGATTCCCGCTGCAGAAGAAATGTTTGCATGATCTGTAAATATTTCTTCCCGGTCTAGGTGTTGTGGTACCATGGTACTCGTAATTTCTGATACCCATGACACAGGGAATTCTAGTGTGGGTCAGGACTATGTATGTGACTGTTGGGTGCCATTTGTTATTGTTGTTGTTATCTATCTAGTCAAGTCATTAGATCTGTCCATCGAGCATATAACTGAATAGAGTAGTAATATGAGCTATCCAATTCCGAAACTGATCAGTGTTTTGCCACTGATAATAAAAATTCACGCTCGCGCTAAAACAGTACCAAACCAACAAGTGATCTGTGTGTTACGTACAAAAATATTCAAAGTTTGGTATTATAACCCATAATGTTTAACCCATTATATTATAACAGCAAGACATGGAATTATAAAACAGACGGAATCACGTTTCATCGGTATGTATCAATAAACTATGATTTTATTTCAATTTACATCCATTTATCACGGCTCAAGTTAAACTGGTCAAGTACAACTTTTTTTTGAATGAAACTCGGAATATACATAATATGTGATCTGGAATAACATATAGGCTACTTTTTATCTGTATACAACGCGAGTGAAGCAGCTAGTAAAATCGAATTTTTCTTACCAATATTTCAGTCGGGTAGTGACCTGAAGAGGGTTAGGCTGATCAGGATATGTCTTGCAGCAGGCAGCGCACAGCGCCTTCAAGCCCGGAGGTACGAGCCGGTCTGAAATTGAAGAAGCAGCATTGAATTTCGGGTTTCTATTTATTGGCTTTTTCAGCCCTTACTGACCACTTATCTAAATGTATATAACTAAATCTTTGATTCGGACTATAAAGATTCATAGTTTACACACAAACACATCCTTGCCTTGATCATTGAATTGAGTACCTTACGAGTATTATGCGCTGTTTTGAATAGGTTTGCCTACAAACATTTCCGAACTGGGAAGCAGAATGACAAAGTAGGTACCTAGGTATAGGTAGGCACAACCTAACATAAATAATTAAAGTACCTAGGATGTTTGACTCTTGATCTCGGAACAATAAATACATTGTTTTTATTCCTCGCTCTTGATCAACACGGACACTGGCAGAATTGTAAAGTAATGTACAAACAAAACTTTACAAACAATGTGAAGTTGTTGCCCAAAACAAAAGAAGTTAAGTAGTACCTAGGAGTATTGAAATAACTCACCTCCTTGGTCGGTCTCTGTACTGGTTTCCTGTAAGTTTCCAGATGCTGTATCATTGGGAGTTTGCATCACTTGCGCAGACGCAACAAACGATAGGGCACTGTTTTGGACAACCCCTGAGGCCGGCGGGACCCCGGAACCACTCGCGCCCGACATTTCAGGCGAAATTATTTAAAAAATAGGCAGAATATAGGTTTAAATGAAACAAAACAGGTCGCTTTAATCAGCTGGCTCTTGCTCGGCTTGGTTTGAGTTTGCTGATTGCTCGTTGACAACTTGTTTGACAAACAAATCGCCATATTTTAATTTAATTTAGTTGTCACTTGTCTGTCAGTGTCACTTCCTTTGTGAGTTGACCTAGCATGACTTAATGAAAATTAATATACACCTTGATATACACATTGTAGGTAACAGAAAGGAACTTAGGTACTATACATATTTACGAAATACAAAATAAACAGTCAGGCTATCGTTGCAAACGGTCTTACAAAATTCTTTCAGAGCGTCTGGTCCTTGGAAGAATAAATTGTTCTGAGGTCTGGTCGAAGCGATGTGAGATCCAAGGGCTAGTTCTTATTTAGCCCAACGGATCAGTATTTCCATTCAGTGTGGTAATGCGGCCAGCGTCTTGGGCACGTTTTCACTGTCTGATGAGGTAAATATTTCGTAGGTATATTATCCTTATTAGATTTTTCTCTAAATTACCTACAACTGCTAGGTACCTACTACTGTCACTAGTTTTTTCAGCATCTTTCTACACTATCTAGTGATTTTCCAGATTTGCAAATCTATCACTACAAAGCGTTTAGCCCAGTACCTTTAGCACCTATTATATAATAGAGGAAAGAGGGACAAATCGATCCAAAACATTAAAAATGTGTTTGTTTTCAACTGATTTTATTACGTTTTACTAAATATTATTGTAGACAAACACAATGTTATATCATTAATCCACTCATTAAAATAACTAAACAATACAATAAATAGGTCATAATAATCTAAAGTAAAGTAAAGTTTACTTTTATTGATCAATAAAATTGATATTTTTACGATTTTGAGTACATAAGTAAAAGTCATAATAAATGTAAAAACACCTAATTACCTACATTTAAAATCATAAATCTACATTATAGCAGGTAGAATTTCCTACACGTCATTGAATACATTAATATCTAGAATGGTGCATTGAACGGGTAGTTCCTGTGTGTGTCACCCATTCTGTAAAAAAAAACGAACTGTTATCTGGGTTGTTAATGGATACTCACCGTAAAATTGTAAATATAATCTAACGGGATTATAATCTCGCGAGATTGCAAACTGTCAAGTAGTAACATAAGTTTTCACACCTTAATTTAATTATTAGTACCTTCGATCAAAGATTACCTACTAGGTATTTAAAAGTTCCATAAACATGTAGAAAAGGTACTTAGTGAAAAGTAAGTTTTAGTTTAAGTATGGGCGGTTCGTTTACATGAATTGTATCTCCAGTGTGGCTGAAGTATTGACTAATAGATTTGGATAGAAGTAGTGTAGGTATAACGTGAATAAGTTTACTCAAGCTCGAAATTGTTCAGTGGTTTATTATGGACAAACATCAATGGAAATGGATCATTTTGGTGTTTTTCAAGAGTTGATACCTACTCAGTTTACACGTCGGCGCTAGCAAGTTCTCCTACAAATGGTAAAAGTAAGTAGGTAAGTTCGTATGAGCTAGTGGCTAACACTTGTGACGAAGTTTTTAGGTCGCTTGAAGGCCTCCGTCATGGCTTAACGACTTAAGAGCCGGGACCGACAATTAACCGGTAAATCGTGATGTACGAATCACTCACTTTAGTATGATAGTGTATTGAGATGATCTGTGTTCAGGAGTAGAATTCTCCAGACCAAAGATGGTTTGAAAATCTGTTACCCTTTAAATGTAAAATTCCGCTTGTTTCTGTTCAGTGCGTGGAGCGCGTCAATTTGCGCGGTCGTCAGGTTGAACGTCAATGCTTGTAGATTCTCCCACAGGTGCGTGGCAGAAGATGCCTTCACGACGACTTGATGACTACATTCTAACTGGTACCTGGATGAAATGAAGAAAAAAAAAGGTTTTAATTATAGATAGATACCTAAGTCATAGATGATTGGCCACCTTATAAGATACGACAGTTTTATTAACACCATCATAGAAGGAAAAGTAGAAGGAAGGAGAGGAAGAGGAAGGCCACGAATTAGCTACATGAGCCAAGTAAAGGAGAAGATAACTGTCGGGTCTTATAAGGAGGTCAAGGAGGCTGTGCTGGACAGAAACAAGCGGAAAGAGCTGCATCACCGACAAGAGCACAGCACTTAAATTAGAAGAAGAAGAAGTCATATCATACATTGTCGCCAAATTATGACTGCATTTTGATTTGTTTTTTTTTTGTGTTTTTTACGGTTAGTTGTCATCACCATCATCTTCCTATCCTTATTATGGAGTCAGCACAGTTTTGGCTAAGGTGTTTTATGACCGGCTGCCTGCCTGACGTCAACCCTCCTTTGGAATACTTGCATATTGCATCTCATCATGTTGGAGAATACTATCCCTTAGTCGAATACGACATGCTCGGGGAGAGAAGCAGCTGGACGCAGTCTATGTTTTTTCTTTACTCCCAGTCCAGCGAAGAAGTATTATTATAATAACTACCGCTATACTTAGCGTTAGCGACCCCCGCCTTTTGATCCTATAGTCATGGGTTCAAATCCGGTCGTGCACCAAGGGATTTTTAAGTTCAATATATTGATGCGATTGAAGTGTGAAGGAAAACATCGCGAGGGAGCCGGTATGTCGTAGAACATAAAAAGCTCGGAAACATGACTGTGTTAAGTGTACGAAAGGAACCTTTGAGCACCACACATTATATGTATAATAGGTTCCAAAAAAACAGTGACACGACTTGTATTATAAAAACCATATAAATAAATAACGCCCAGCAGTCACATACATAGTCCTGAGCCCACACTAGGATGCCCTGTGTCGTGGGTATCAGAAACTACGAGTGCCATGGTACCACAACATCAAGAAACATTTACAGATCATGCAAACATTTCTTCCGCAGCGGGAATCGAACCCGCGCCTCTGCGTCTCGGCCGAGCAATCGCCCGCCACGCCACCGAGGCCGTCAATATGTTTAATGTACCTGATGAGCAGCTGAGCTGGTGTTACATTCAGCCCTGACGCCATAACTTGCACCAGGGGATCATCTATTACGGCTGGCTGGCCGCTCTTTAACTCTGAAGGTGTGCCCTGAAAGAATAACAAATAACTATTGTGTCAATGAATATCTCTTGAACAAATTCTTGTAATTTTTATATCAAATTGACGTTTAATAATTTGACATATGTATATAATCTTATTTAATGTAATAGAGGAGAATAGAGGTATGTGACCATAACATATTTTTTTTTTCTTGAGGATGTAATTATTAATATTCTATGTTTGCATACAAAAAGCTGATCAAGGTTGTACCTTCATAATTGTTTTTATCATCTATTGTTTAACCCTTGTTTTCGCAAAATAAATGATTTGATTTGAACTATAATTTTATTAATTACCTACATAATTCGTACCTAACCGTTATGTAAAAATAAGACTCATTTTATTTAGCACTAGCTGCCGCCCGCGGCTTCGCTCGCGCGGTAACCGGATAAAAAATAGCCTAACTTGGAATATACATAGTACATGTGCTGAATTAACATATAGGCTATTTTTTATCCGGGTAACACGCGAGCGAAGCCGCGGGTGGCAGCTAGTAATAAATAAATAAAAAACCCAAAATGATTACCAATGTCCCATAAGTTGTGTAGGTATTATTTATTTACCTTAGAGCCCAGAACGCCATAGCAGCTCAACGCGACATTCCGTACGCTGCAGAAGTCATCGAGCCTCTGTTGCGTGAGGTAGGGGTGGCATTCAACCTGAAATAAATGTTTTAGAGTTCATAGCTATTAAGCAAAATAATTCTGAACTAGCGCTTCCATGCTGAATGATTTACAGGGATCGACTTTCCCCAACTTCCCCTAGAAAAAAAACTATATAGTCTTTGAAGGTGCACAAATCTATTACAAACTACCCTCAAATTTTAAAAGTGTAAGTTCATATACTTAACATATTTAAATACAAACTAAGAAATCGTATTATCAACAATAACACCTAAAAACTATAAATTCTATCTACCGTTATATTAGATACTCTAACTAGGTAACACAGGAACGACTGCCTTTCAGATTAATTTTATACTTTGAAGTTATTGTTCTCATATAAGTGACATTTTAAAATCATGTTTCAATACAAAATAAACCAAAATGAATATTTCATCGAACTGAAATCGTCTTAATACTAACACTATGTTCTCTTTGGCAATAAATGTATTTGTATTTTTGTATCTCTACTGCTCAGAACATACTGACCTGGTTGACAGTGGGTTTGATGCGGGCTTTGTCCAAGACGCGCTGTAACTGGGCCGCATTGAAGTTACTGACGCCGAGGGCGCGCGCCCGCCCTCCCAGCGCCTCCATGCCGAACCACGCGTCCAGATAGTCACTCTCAGAGTATTGGAGGACTGTGGCTAGCTTCGGGATAGGTCCACCTCCCTCCTAAAATGAACAACATAAAAAGACAGTTTTATTTCCATAAGGAATATATGTATAAAGGATAGTATCCTCCAACATGATGAGATACAATAAGCAAGTATTCCCAAGGAGGGTTGACGTCAGGCAGGCGGCCGGTCATAAAACACCTTAGCCAAAACTCTTACAGCATGATGCAAAAAAGATCATGCTGTGCCGACCCCACATAAGAGTGGGATAAGGGCAGGAAGATGATGAAGGAACATTATTTCTCTGCTGGACTGGGAGTAAAGAAAAAGCATAGTCCAGCTGCTTCTCTCTCTGAGCATGTCGTAAAAGTCGACTAAGGGATAGTATCCTCTCCAAAATGATGGATCACCTATAGGGGCGATGGGCTGATCACCTGTCACCATATCCATCTAATATAATGAAATTATATCAGACTAGCTGTTGCCCGCGACTTCGTACGCGTGTAGTACATTATTTTGTTCTATAATCAATAGTTTTCACAGCGCACACCAAAAACTATTTTGGGTTTTCTTGGGTTACAATATTGCAATTTTCTTACGAATCCCTAATTTTTTTGAAAATATATTCTAGCCTATACTGGACCCAGATAATGTAGCTTTCTATTGGTAAAAGAATTTTTTAAATCGGTCCAGTAGTTTCGGAGCCTATTCGTTACAAACAAACAAAAAAAACAAAAACCTTTCCTCTTTATAATATTAGTAAGAAATGAACGGGAAAATGAACTTACCTTAAACGATATAGGGTTGTGTATGATATAAAGGTCGAAGTACTCCAGCCCCATGGTCCTGAGCGAGGCTTCGCACGCTTCCCTCACCAGGTCCGTCCGGTGGAACGTGCTCCATAACTTGGAGATTATAAACAACTCATCTCTAGAAGAAATAGGTCTGTTAGCTTACAAGCCGTGTTCATATAAAATTTTCCTTACAAATAAATATTCACTAAGAACATACATAGATTTGAACATTTGACGGCCTCGGTGGCGTGCCGGGCGATTGCTCGGCAGAGACGCAGAGAGGCGCGGGTTCGATTCCCGCTACGGAAGAAATGTTTGCATGATCTGTAAATATTTCTTCCGGGTCTGGGTGTTGTGGTACCATGGTACTCGTAGTTTCTGATACCCACGACACAGGGAATCCTAGTGTGGGCTCAGGACTATGTATGTGACTGTTGGGTGTTATAGATGATAAATGATGGTGGGGTAAGAGTTTTGGCTAAGGTGTTTTATGACCGGCCGCCTGCCTGACGTCAACCCTCCTTGGGAATACTTGCTTATTGTATCTCATCATGTTGGAGGATACTATCCCTTAGTCGACTTTTGCGACATGCTCGGGGAGAGAAGCAGCTGGACGCATTCTTTGTTGTTTCTGTACCTACTCCCAGTCCAGCAGAGAAGTTCTTTAACATCACTTGGCAATCTGTTGTAAATGATAGCCATGGTATAATAGTTGCGACTATATACATAATTTAACCTCACCGTTTGACAGTCCCATCAGCGATTTTAGCTCTGATAGCCTCTCCCACTTCCTTCTCGTTGCCATAGATGTAGGCAGAGTCGATGGCGCGGTAGCCGAGGTCGATGGCCGCGGACACTATGTGGAAGGTCAGGCGAGGGTCCAGCTGCAAGAAGTGGAGATAGATGCTGCAGATAGGATCGAAATCTTGCAGTCGGTACAAATCGCCTTTTACAGAAGAACCGTCCGGAGCCTTACTATTAAGGGAGTCCTAAGCTGCAAGGGAAACCGGTCGTGGCGGGGGCCGGTCCAAGCCCCCGTTATCTGATAATGTCGCCTGTATGTCATGAATGGATATTATAAAATGAAATGAAACATAAAACTGTAAAACTGCAGAATGAATTGTTGATACATGGAGAATGGGAAAAGCATTAATTATAGGTACAACAAAACAAAGGCCTTTTACCATCTATAGAGTAGACGATTTACAGCGTCAGGAGGCAACTTTTACCTTAACTAACGGGACACTGTAGCGCCCGGGCTAGAAATGGAGTAGGCTTGCCCAGCACTTATTCCATCCTCTCAGCTTAGTCGGCCTTGTCCACAGGAAAGACATGTGGTCAATACGTGCGGAGCTGACTAAGCCGCGGGCTTCCTCACGATATTTCCCTTCACGTTGACCGATGTCGTCGATTGACGATTGATCGATTGATTTGGTAGAGTTTAATATATTTTGAAGATAATAATGGTACAACTTTTTGGAGTTGCGACAAAGTTTGTGGTGGAATGAATGGATATGTCTTTCGTCTCCTTACCAGCGCAGTCCCCACAGCTATAACTGGCATCATAACTCCATTCGCCAGCAATATTCTTGGCATATACTCCATCCGTCCATACTTGATCCCAGCGGTCGTGAGCTCGGCTATCTTCGCCTGGATCTCAGAAGTCAGCTCCTGGGGCTTCGGTTCTGAGGGCTTCTGGCGCAGCGAGGGGGTCTGCTGGGCGGGGGTTATCTTGCGCTGGAAGTGAAAAAGATCAATTCAAAATTCTGATTCTTATTCGGCTCAACGGATCAGTATTTGCCATTCAGCGTGGCAATGCGGCCAGCGTCTTGGGACGCTTCCACCGTTTGATGAGCTGGATCAGGTGAGCTATCTATGGACCATTTGCAACGGCCTTTAGATAGCCCGACTGTTTCTTTTGTATTTTCTAAATTGTATTTGTATTAGTTGTAAGTTTTTTTCTGTTAATAAAGATTTATTCAAAATTTCACTAGGTAATTATAAGGTTCCATCTATCATGGATTCGTGAGGTCAGCTGGCGAACTCTCTGGTTCCACGGTTGCAATATCATCATTGAAAATTTCATTACTGTATTCCTTACATTATAAGTGATCATTTGGACAACGTTGGATTTTAGGGACTGTTCTCCACCGGATCCCGTGATCAGATTGAATTAGTAACAGATCACGGCGATCAAGTGTGGAAGCTTGCTTAGGCGTTCTTGATTGATTGTTGTTATTGGATGGGTGACTGCAAGTGGCATTACGAGATGAGCGCTACCGTGCTTCGGAGGGCACATTTAATTGTCGGTCCCGGCTTTTAAGTCGTTAAGCCATGAGCCTTTAGGCGGCCTAAAAACTCCGTCACAAGAGATGGCTACTAGCTCATACGAACTTCTTATCTACTTAAGTGCATTTCTACACCATTAGAGAAAGATTCCCTTTTATGTTTCTTGTTTCTAGACTTATATAGTTTGGGCTGTGCATGTCAGTCATCAATTCTACATGAATAAAATATACCGTAGGACCCGATCATCCTACTAATCCTACTTATGCGTTTGCCAGGATGTCTGGACGTATGTTTGTGCCTCAATCACGTCGTAACGACTGAACGGATTTGGCTGAAACTTGAATCATACATAGTATGTGTGCTGGAATAAAATATAAACTACATTTTATGCGGGTGGAAGCTAGTACTTAATCTATATTTTGTACTAGCCAAAGAATGACCAATATCGTTCCTACAATAGAAAATGAAAACTCTTTTGAAATAATCTTTTGTGTCTGTGATATTCTTTTAAATGCAGTTATTTTGACAAAATAATTAACGATAGATAAATAATGGTAACTTACAATCAGAATAATAAACAGAAATACGCAAAAAACCTTCATAATCACTTATTTTTAAACACTTATGTTCAACACAGCACCATTTTTGTTCTGGACTAAGGAATCCGTCAAACTATTTTTTACAAGGTTTTATTTAAATACCCTCCGATTAGCAAATTAGCTTGTTGTTCCTAGTTTCCTCTTTCAAGTAGGCGATGAGGACCATAACATTGCCTACCTTATCATTAGTTAATTTAATTTCTTATGAAGATTTTTTTATATTTTGTTTACAAGGCCGCCATCTTTAATTTAGCAAATTAGATAATATGTATATGGGTAGGTACTTAGTTATATTGGTCATAGAAATAAAAACCTATCAAGTGCGAGTCAAATTCGTACACGAAGGGTTCCGTACCATCATAGATGTACTTTTTAATGAATACCCTATGTAAAACAAAATATATGGGCGATGGGCTGATCACCTAAAACTTACTTTTTCATTACATGGTGGAACTTTTAAGTAGTTCTAATAGTTAAATTAAGGTGTGAAAACTTATGTTGCGTGGGTTATTTACCTAAAACTAAAGTGATTTTATCGTAATAACAAAAATACGCAACGGTTTGTTTACATAAATTATTATATCTCCAGTTTGGCTGAAGTAAAGATAAATGATATGTAGAAAAAGTTGAGGCCTTTTACCATCTGTAGTAGATGATTTATACAGCGTCAAGAGGCAACTTTTACCTTCACTAACGAAACGCTGTAGTGCCCGGGACAAATTAAGATGGAGTAGGCTTGCCCAGCACCTACTCCATCCTCTCAGCTTAGTCGGTCTTGTCCATAGGAAAGACATGGTCAATACGTTCGGAGCTGACTGAGCCACGGGTTTCCTCACGATGTTTTCCTTCACCGTTTGAGAGTACTGGTATAGCGTTCATAAATTTTTCGCACAGAAAAATCCATTGGTAACGACCGGATTCGAACCGCCACCGAACAGGATCGGAAGGCGGGGTATATAGATAATGTAGACTAACCTCGAATAAGGCTATTTTCTCTGAGACGGACATCTTCCTTGGCATCTCGTTCAAATTGATAGGAACTTCTTTCGTCTCCTTCTCAAGGATGTCCATTGAATTCATCCGAACCACGAGCTTGCTGACTTTCCCTTTGACCGCGTCCCCTAAATCCAGCTCCGCTAGTGATTTGGCTTTCTTAATATTATTCTTAGACTCGTGATAATCTTTTATGAACTGTAGCGTTTTGAAGTTTTCATCTGTAGATTTTAAAGTTTTGTATTGTACTCTTGATTTGAAAGGTTGGAATTCATTTTTCGGTCCGTGTTTCTCAAATACTTCGTCATTTGAATCTGATGTATCGTTAATGCTTTGTACTGAACGGTATTTCTTATTTTCATGGTTTAAATCTTTGAGTATTAAACTGACGGGTGTTTTCTGATGAGTAAACATAGCATCTAATGGTTTGGGACTGGATTCAGGTTTTAAATTTTTAATGATTTCGGATATTTTTGTTTTTGGTATGTCAATGGTTTTATTAATTTTGTCCCTGTTATTTATAGATTCGTATCTTTTTAGAACTTCTCTTACTGGGATGTATTTAGGTGTTACAATGGGAGCATCTTCATTTTCTATTTCTTTATTTGTTTTCTTTTTATTGTCAATCTTTACATCTATATGTTCTTGCTTTACTGGTATTGGAACTTCTTCTGCTATAGATTCCTTGATAGATGAAGTGTTCGATGTAATTTGAAAGTTATCTTCATTATAATACTGCACAGATTCCGGTGTTTCTATAATAACCCTTTCAGCCCTTACGATCTGCGTAGTATCATTTTGAACGCTATTTGCTTTATTCTTAGGATCTGTGTTTGCTCCAAACGGTTTGAATACTTCGTCGATTATCAAAGGGGTGTCTATGTGGACTTTTTTAGGTGTTTCTGTAGTCACAACAAGTTTTGTTAGTTTCTTAGGTATTTTTGATTTTACAGATGGTTTTTGTGTCTGAAAAGAACAATGCATAATTTAATTATAAACTAAAAAACTATATCAATTCATAACTATTAGATTTATCTCTCAAATTTTATGTGTAGTAGATAATGTACACGACAAACAGGACATAGGAAAACATAATAATAAGTATGTACCTATTTATTAATGAATCAATATTCATTGAATACCTAAACTACCAAGTACACATTTTTACTTCAATTTGCTATGTACTTTTTGTAAGAAATTAGAGTAATTTAAACTACTTCTAAATCAGTATTGTTAAACAATCTTACCTCAAATAAAGCAATTTTAGATAAAACAGATTTCTTCTTCGGTAACTCATTCCCAAAACTCATTATACGATCTTCAGTGGCTTCCTGTAAATCAATCTTATTCAACGATCTGCCTTCTTTGCCTCCTAGTTTTGTGAAAGCCCCTATACTATCCTTTTTACTTATTACTTCTATTGTATCTTCTACCTTTTTCTCAGCTGAAACTGATTTTTCACTATCAAGTGTCTCTCTTGTATAAATCGTTTTGATATTTTGTTCAGCGTGATAGATTTCTTTAGATATTGTAGGTTTGCCATTGTTCTCAATAAATTCAACTTTGGCTTTCTCTTCATCGTCATTTTGAGGAATCTGAATTTTAATTGTTTTTACCATTTCTCTTTCTTCAGTCTGTTTGCGTAAATATGAATCAAACTCTGGTGCTCCTTTTTTTGTGGAGTTTTTAGCAAGGTATTCTTCTAGGAGATATCTTTTAATTTGTTCTGTATTATCAAAGCTTTCAGTTGTTTCAACTTCTGTTATAGTTGTAGAATCAACTACGTTTACCGATTCAACTTCTGGTACGATTGTTATATCAACCACTTCAGGATCAATCTTTATATAGGTTGTAGTATCAACCACTTTTACAGGTTCTACTTCTGATACATTTCTAGTATCAATCACTTTTACAGATTCAACTTCTGTTACGGTTGTAATATCAACCACATTCTCTGGTTTAACTTCTAGTACGGTTGTACTATCAAAAACTTCTACCAACTCCTTTGCAGTTGTGTTTGTACTATCTACCACGTTTACTGGCTCAACTTCTGGTATGGTTGTAACATCAACCACTATTACTGGATCAACCTTTATATCAGTTGTAGTATCAAACACTTTTGCAGGTTCAACTTCTGGTACAGCTGTACTATCAACAACTTTTATAGTCTCTACTCCTGGTATGGTTTCAGTATCAATAACTATGACTGATTCGACTTTTGGTACATTTGTAGTATCAATCACTGTTACAGGTTCAACTTCTGGTACGGTTGTAATATCAACCACACTTACTGGTTCAACTTCTAGTGCGGTTGTACTATCAACAACTTCTACCAACTCCTTTTCAGTCGTGTTTGTACTATTAACCACGTTTACAGGTTCAACTTCGGATACGGTTGTAATATCAACCACATTCTCTGGTTTAACTTCTAGTACGGTTGTATTATCAAAAACTTCTACCAACTCCTTTGCAGTTGTGTTTGTACTATCTACCACGTTTACTGGCTCAACTCCTGGTATGGTTGTAATATCAACCACTATTACTGGATCAACATTTATATCAGTTGTAGTATCAAACACTTTTGCAGGTTCAACTTCTGGTACAGCTGTACTATCAACAACTTTTATAGTCTCTACTCCTGGTATGGTTTCAGTATCAATAACTATGACTGATTCGACTTTTGGTACATTTGTAGTATCAATTACTGTTACAGGTTCAACTTCTGGTACGGTTGTAATATCAACCACACTTACTGGTTCAACTTCTAGTGCGGTTGTACTATCAAAAACTTCTATCAACTCCTTTTCAGTCGTGCTTGTACTATTAGCCACGTTTATAGGTTCAACTTCGGATACGGTTGTAATATCAACCACTACCACTGAACCAATCTTCATGTCAGTTGTAGTATTAACCACTTTTAGAGTTTCTTCTCCTGGTATGGTTTCAGTATCAATAAATTTGACTGATTCAACTTCTGGTACGTTTATAGTATCAACCACTATTGCAGGTTCTACTTCTGGTTCGGTTGTACTATCAAAAACTTCTACCAACTCCTTCGCAGTTGTGTTTGTACTATCTACCACGTTTACTGGCTCAACTTCTGGTATGGTTGTAATATCAACCACTATTACTGGATCAACATTTATATCAGTTGTAGTATCAAACACTTTTGCAGGTTCAACTTCTGGTACAGCTGTACTATCAACAACTTTTATAGTCTCTACTCCTGGTATGGTTTCAGTATCAATAACTATGACTGATTCGACTTTTAAAACATTTGTAGTATCAATCACTGTTACAGGTTCAACTTCTGGTACGGTTGTAATATCAACCACACTTACTGGTTCAACTTCTAGTGTGGTTGTACTATCAAAAACTTCTACCAACTCCTTTGCAGTTGTGTTTGTACTATCTACCACGTTTACTGGCTCAACTTCTGGTATGGTTGTAATATCAACCACTATTACTGGATCAACCTTTATATCAGTTGTAGTATCAAACACTTTTACAGGTTCAACTTCTGGTACAGCTGTACTATCAATAACTTTTATAGTCTCTACTCCTGGTATGGTTTCAGTATCAATAACTATGACTGATTCGACTTTTGGTACATTTGTAGTATCAATCACTGTTACAGGTTCAACTTCTGGTACGGTTGTAATATCAACCACACTTACTGGTTCAACTTCTAGTGTGGTTGTACTATCAACAACTTCTACCAACTCCTTTTCAGTCGTGTTTGTACTATTAACCACGTTTACAGGTTCAACTTCGGATACGGTTGTAATATCAACCACTACCACTGAACCAATCTTCATGTCAGTTGTAGTATCAACCACTTTTAGAGTTTCTTCTCCTGGTATGGTTTCAGTATTAATAAATTTGACTGATTCAACTTCTGGAACTTTTATAGTATCAACCACTTTTACAGGTTCTACTTCTGGTTCGGTTGTACTGTCAACAACTTCTACCAACTCCTTTGTAGTCGTGTTTGTACTATTAACCACATTTACCGGTGCAACTTCTGGTACTGTTGTAATCTCAACCACTATTACTGGATCAACGTTCGTTACAGTGATGGTATCAGTCACTTGGATCGGTTCAACTTCTGTTACGATTGTGCTATCAAATCCTACTGCTAATTCCACTGTGGTTGTACTTTCAACTACGTTTAACGGTTCAATTTCTATTACAGTTGTACCATCAACAACATTAACAACAGATTCATCTACTGATGCTGTTGTACTTTCAGCAGCTTTTATCTCCTTATTTTCTGACAGAGTAATATCATCCACTTGTAATAAATCTTCTTCCGTTGTTGTTGCACTATCAACAACTTTAAAATATTCTTCTTCTGTTGTGGTCGCTGTATGAATCACTGTTACCAAATCCTCTTCTGTTGCGGCTGCACTATTCAGAAGCCTTACTGATTCCTCTGCTGCGGCAATTTCCCTATCAACTACTAGTTCATCTTCTTTAATATCTATTGACGAAATTACACCTATTTCTATGTTAGGCCCACTAGAATTTTCTGTTTTTGTGGTGTTGGTAGTTACTTCAGTATTATCAAAAAATTGTTCAGATTCCTGGATGACTATAGATCTTTCAGGCCTTAAAAATTTTTCGTCATGTTTCAAAACAACATCCAGAGTTTCGTTATCTGCAATTTCTGTATCAGTAAGTTTTTCAGTCGATTGTAAATTATTTTGGACATTCGTTTTCAAATCATTTATAACAGTTGTGAATTCTTCAACTGACTTTACACCATTTTGATCATATGATTTCAAATTATTATACACAATTTCTTTGGTAATGACGGTTTCATATATTTTAATATTATTTTGAAGGTAAAACTTTAATGTATTATTGACTGTGAACTCATCATTGACAATTTCTGGTTGTACACTATTTTGGTTATCATCATCTTCTACAACTTCTTCAAAATCAACTATTTCTTCAGTTTTTGCAAAACTTATATCTTCAGTTTTAAACGTATTACTTATAGATGCCACTTCATATGTTTCTATATACTCATCCGTTGGTTGTTTAAGTTTTGACTTGTCCTTTACAGAGTATTTGGCGTTGATAGCATCGTCTTCTACAATGGAACCAGATTTGGGTTTATCTACTACATTTGTGTCATCAGATTTAGTTTTAAAACTTATATTTTTCATAACTATTTCAGCTTTTCCACCAATCACATCATCAGACTTCCCCGAACTTCTTCTCATCCTCAGCTTATCTCTTGCAGTGATGATCTTACTACCTTGCACATCTATATCATGCTGACTTCTTCTTTTCAAAAAGGGTAATTTACTCTTCCTTATTTTCTCAACATCGATTGGCTGTACTTTATTCTCAACGTAGTCGTGTATGATCTCTTCGAATTTACTTTCTAGTTTTTCGGGGTCATCAACCTTAGGATTCAGAAGGGATACATTTATATTAATAGGAGTAGGACTGTGTACTACTTCTTCATATAGCTTGTCGAATTCATCTTCAGTTGAAATTAAGTCATTGAACTCCATCTTTGTAATAGGTTTATTTAAATTTGTTTGTATGCTTTTTCTTACAGGTTTCGCCGGTGCTTTACTGCTTAGTTTTGGGATCGTCGACCTCCGGATAGGTATTTGCGACTGAAATATTAAATCTTCGGTTAATTTAATCGAAATGTATATAAAACTCTTACTGACTGACAGTTCACTCACAGCTTAAACCATAATTCTTTGAAGCATGAAACTTGGGGACTACATTCCCTTTATGGTCGTGGCGTGTAGTAAGAAAGTTAATTCCTGAAATTCAATACCTAGAGCACAAAGCGAGAAAAAGAAGTCTATGATGATTACCTCTGGTTCTTTGTTATCCAATGACCCCCTCCTCTCCGCTTTGACTCTCTCCACAGTTTGCTTGAACCTGGACACAGGTATTTTGGAACTTGCTTTCTTTTCCTCGTTTTTATCTAAAACATCAATCGCAAGTTACCTAACAACAAAATAATATGATTGATCTTCTACTTCCTGACCTTATCTCACTCTATGTGTGGACGGCACAGCATGTTCTCTTCATCCACTCCCCTCTGCCAACCGTCATCTCTGCATTCACTCCTTTCTTAATCATGTCCTCTTTCACACAATCGATCCACCTTTTCTTCGGCCTACCTCTACTTAGTGACTTACTTTACTTTATTTTTATTAAATTCGTCCCGGGCACTACAGCGTCTCTTTAGTTTTGGCAAAAGTTACCTCCTGACGCTGTATAAATCATCTACTATTATGTTAAAAGGCCTTCGTTTTTTTTAGATCAGATTATAGGTCTAGATCATACCTTCACCATTGTTCGTGTTAGTGTTACTATGTCTTCTATAAGACTTGCTGGGGTCAATGATTGGGTCTTGAGGTCCAGCGTAGGGATTGATCCGGTGCGAGCGATTTTGCTGCAACACCTAAAAATCATTAATCTCGTTTCAATCATCATCTCATTATCTTCCTGCCCTTATTCCACTCTACGTGGGGTCGGCACAGCATGTTCCTTGGATGCTGTAAGAGTTTTGGCTAAGTGTTTTATGACCGGCCGCCTGCCTGACGTCAACCCTTCTTGGGAATACTTGCTTATTGCATCTCATCATGTTGGAGAGGATACTATCCTTTAGTCGACTTTTACGATATGCTCGGGAAGAGAAGCAGCTGGACGCATTCTATGTTATTTCTTTACTCAGTCCAGCGAAGAAGTATTAAATAAGATTTAAATATTTAATAGTTAAATATTTAAGGTGAATCATGGTGACAGGTGATCAGCCCATCGCCCATATAGATGGTCCATCATGTTAGAAAGGATACTATCTCTTAGTCGACTTTTACGACATACCTGGGAATAAAAAAATATATCGATTCATATTTTTATTTGTACCAAAAGTTTTTGTTATTCTTTAACCTGTATTTTATATAACTTTTATGTAATCTTACACCCGGTATTGTATATGTAGGTACATATAGGAACCAGACATAAAATGGTAATCCTGTCTACATCCTGTACCATTTTATACCCGGTTTCTATGTATATCTACTAACGAACTAGGGTTCGTTCAATACCATAACAAAATTGTTATCTGTCAAAAAGAGACATTTCTTTCACAGAAAAACGTTGATACCTTGGAAGAATAAACTGAGGTTGATACCAAGGTTGATATAAAATTAAAATGGCGTGTTTCTAAAGATAACGTGCGTCGCTATGTTATTGAACGATCTATCATCTGTCAGTAGAATAAAACCATAAATATGTAGCATTAAGAAGTATCAATATTTATAATCAAACTTTTGTATCTGAGTGACGACCGTTTTCCCTGGCGTCGTCTGCTTTTTGAACAGATGTTGAAACGTCATTGAAATGTCTTCTGTCACTGTCACTTTCTGCAACTTCAGGTCTCCCTTCGTGAACGTTGCTTCGTGCTTGGTCACCACTATCACTGGTTCCTCGTGGAAGGTGTCTTGGCCAGTACTTACATCATTGTTATCTTCTCTTAGTTTCTGAGCACCTGGTACTTCAGACTGTACTGTAGGGTTTTCGTTTTTTGTTTCGACAGGGTCGGCCATCTTGGTTTTAACGCTGGAAAAAAATAATCATACTATCGCATCATACCAATATTATAAAGAGGAAAGATTTTTTTGTTTTTTTTTGTAACGAATAGGCTCCGAAACTACTGGACCGATTTCTAAAATTCTTTCACCAATAAAAAGCTACATTATCATGGACCAGTATAAGCTATAATATATTTTCAAAAAAAATGGGATCCGTAAGAAAATTTCAATATTGTAACCCAAGGTAGAAAACCCAAAATAGTTTTTTGGCGTGCGCTGCAAAAACTATTGATTATAGAACAAAATAATGTACTACGCGCGTACGAAGTCGTGAGCAACAGCTACCTATATTTGCAGAGCATGCTAACATTTCTTCCACAGATGGCGTCAATCATTGAAACAAGGTCAAAAATAAAAAACGGCGTGATTGAGCCACGAATATCCTCATCTATAATAATAATATTAGGTAATTAACTCACCTGTATCCTTCAGGTAGAATGTACTTCAGCAATCTACTGTGCTCCATCAAAAATAATTATGCTATCAGCGTGATATCATTATACTTATCGACGAATTCCAATTGGCTATAAAGAAATGATCGGACGACCGAGGCAATGAAATGTCTTGCCCCAAGGTCTCTGTTAATTAGATTTACTTATAATCACTTTAGGAATCGCACGGTCACTATTTGTCTCTATTTATATAATATGTTAAGTAAACTCTATCCGATCCTAAAAGGGCGTGTATATCCCAACTACTTTTCCAAATAAAATTATAAACATAAAACATGAATGAAAGTGAACAAGTTGATGAATTTTAAACTACTCTATTATTGTACCCAATTTAATAAACTAATTTACAAAATACAAGGGAAACAGTCGGGCTATCTAAAGGCCGTTGCAAACGGTCTATAGATAGCTCACCTGATCCAGCTCATCAGACGGTGGAAGCGTGCCCAAGACGCTGGCCGCATTGCCACGCTGAATGGCAATACTGATCCGTTGAGCCAAATAAGAACCAGCTCTTGGATCGCGCATCGTTTCGACCAGACGCCCTGAAAGGATTTTGAAAACGCGGTGGGCATCCGTGCCCCACGGACCTAGAGTCTCGACCCCAAAAGGCTCAAATACATAAGCCCCATCATTATCTTCCTGCCCCTATCCCAAATCCCACTCTATGTGGGGTCGGCACAGCATGTTCCTTGGATCATGCTCTAAGAGTTTTGGCTAAGGTGTTTTATGACCGGCCGTCTGCCTGACGTCAACCCTCCTTGGGAATACTTGCTTATTGTATCTCATCATGTTGGAGGATACTATCCCTTAGTCGACTTTTACGACATGCTCGGGGAGAGAAGCAGCTGGACGCATTCTATGTTATTTCTTTACTCAGTCTAACAGAGAAGTTAGTCCAGCAGAGAAGTTAATATAAGCAAATAGGTACATAAGCCCCGTTCAGCCCAATTTCCCTATATTATCTATAAAATTTTATTTTTTCCTTCATGGATCGGACGGGACGGTTTTCTTAACATATTGTAGGTATCTATAGTCCGGTTTTAGGACGTGCCGGTTTCCTCACTGCATTTTACATAACCGTTTGAGTATGTGCTACTAGGTATAGCGCACATAAATTTTTTGTATAGGTACTTGTGCCTCTGCCCACCCAATTATGCATACGATGATAATATGTATGTATGTAGAATAAATCACAGTGACATTTGAGGGTATACTTCTTATTTGAAATTTTCAACGTGTTGTGTCAAGTGCCTTTAAGTTTTCAATCGAAATTCATTGAGTTTGTTCTAAAATCACAATAGTTCTACACATACCTGTAAAATTATTTCACGTTACGTACACAAAGCACTTTCAACCATTACACAAACAGAAAATATTGTATTTTTATCAGAATGCAACAGTGTACCTAGGTACCTATATTTAGGTAAGTATTGATAAGATATAATATTGATTAGCAATTGATATGGAATAGATATGAATGAATTTAGATAGGAAGCAGTTATGTGTTATAATATTGGAGATACCTAAAAAAACAAAGGATTAAAATAATATAAAAGCATTTTATTTACATAGAAAAATGTATTATTTGCAAGCGAAGTGGCATCTTGACGTTGTATGTTTGTGGACTCAGACCACATAAAAAGAAAAGACAACGCGCCGCAAACAACAAAAAGGGTACAGGGATATGGGCGAAATACCTAATATGTAGGAATAGCTCTAAAATTATAGCGATGCCTGTTTTCTCAATGTATAAGAATTTTTAGACTTGTCAAATTAAATTAAATTTAAGAAAATGTCCAGTAAAATTAATACCATTAAAACAATATATTTAGTTCATACACCCACATTTTATTAAAACAAAATTTCATAACATACCTTAATCAATAAATAAGTATTAATAACACAGTTACATTTATTAACATTGTATAAATGAATATTTAAATAACTATTTTGGATTTTTAGCAGGACAGGATTAGATGTTAAAACTTAAAATATAAAATGCTTAATTTAATAATGGTAACATTAGCGCTAGTGACAACAATTAATAACGATTGATTATTATATTATACTAAAATACATAAAGTTTAAAAATATTTGTTTTTTCCAGACCTACGTAATCTCAAAAAAATAAAAACGAAATCGATAGGAATTCAAAAGTAAAATTGTTTGCAAGTATAAGACCTTTACCTAATTATTCTAAACATTGATTAAAATAGATTGGTATAATTATATTAAATGGGAAATATATATTAAATTTAAAAAATTGTGTAACCTCTTTATGGATAATCTTTTGCAGAAAACAATATTTTTATAATTTTTTATTCATTAAAATTGGTATGTATTTTTAATGATTTAAATTTCAAAGCACATTATTATTTTGCTGCGATAATTCTACAATCCTACAAGCATCAAAATATCACTAAACATCTATCACATTTAATATAACTTCGTATTATTAGCATATTCAGCGATAAAACCCACTACTTAATATTAAAATATATGAATATATTCGAAGAAGTATATAATATAAGTTGTATATTACAAAGATTCCATTTTATTACTAGGATACACTTTCAGCTCTTTTTCTTGATATCACTACATTTGATATTACTAATGGTTACAATTATATTAAGTATATTAATATTATTTTAAATTAAATAAAACTAAATTTGATAGATCTAAATAATTATAGCAAGAAGACTAAAGATACATTTTGAGGACCCAATCCAGCTATTGTTAATACTTTCTATTTTAATATTGATATGTATATAATAAAAAAATATTCATCAATTATGACTGATTAATAATCCTTTAATATTATGAATATTATTATAACTACGAGTTTAAAATATTTAACTTGAATATGCATACTTATATAAATTCCTAACACTGGAAGAATATGTGATAATATATTTATCAATGTTGAAATATGATTATTTTTTTAAAATATGATTAAACTCAAATGACAATGCTGCTATTTTTGAGGGACTAGGTTTATTTAAATTAAATATTATTTGTTTATTAACTTTGTTTTGTTTTGAAGAATTACGAGGACAATTTTCAACAAACTTCAACGGGCGTCAATCATGCAGCCATACAAGATTGGACCTCTCTGTGTCTATGATAAAATTGAACTAATAAATAAATATATAAGAAATGTTTCTAAATTAATTTCTTATAAAATTGTTGAAGACATTATGTCAATTTCATAATTAAAAGGTTTATTGTGTATTCAAGAACTTCTAAGCTATATGTTTTTAGTAAAGTTTTGGTAGTTTCAAAAGAATTTTTCACACAAAAATCAATTCAAAGGTGAAACTATTATTAGAATTTATAAAAAACATAAGAAAATCATTAAAACATTTAAAAGACACAGTTTGGCGAAACTTTGTCCATCGTGATTCCTATTGATGTTAATGCTCATGAAAACTTACTATACTACTAAATAGACATTTAAAATTTCTACTTGAAACATCTTAATATACGTTTAGCTACGAAATACTTTTTTAAGAGTAAAAATTCAGCGGTTATTTATTATTATTTTTAATAAGATATGGATAGAAACTAATATTTTTTTATTACTCTTAACGAGATCAAATCTGTGTCAGATGATGTTATGATAAAACGATATAAAATAAGATGAAAATTATGAAAATCCTCTATTTACTACCATATATTTACCTACATACGTTATTATATCTAATATGCATTGTAAACAGTCATAATTGATGATTTTCAAACTAAAAAGTTCAAATTATTTCCACAATTTATATCAGATAAAAATATAAATATTATTTCCAGGCAATCAAAAGTAATTACATCAGAGAAACGTTAATAATTTAGAAATGTTAAGTAATGAATCATCTATATTTACGCAAATATATATGCATACATAATTATTATGTATAGTAAGTAGATTCATATGCAGGAATATACACCTATTATTGCATATTTATTTACATAATGAGTATAAGCCTTCAAAAATTAAATTCTACTTTTGGTCCTATACTCAAACCAAGGTTTTATTTAAAATCGTCCAAAAGGTGCATTAAAACATGTGATTTTATTATTATTGTAAATTATATTATTGTCATATTATATTAAAAGGTGGGAAATATAAAATTATTGTCCTAAAAATTTTGATTAATATACAATAAAATATATTGTCAAAGTCACATATGCAAAATTATATGGTTAAAATAAATTGCTAAAGCCACTTTTATATAATTTAGAAACAATGTATATTTTTCAAATATAAACCCGATTAGGTTTAATAATTATTATACTATAAAATATAAATACAGTAAATATATTATGTAACTAACACACACCCTGGCTAAACGGCAACTTTATATATAGGTTTAACGTTATATATATAAAGCTTAATATAGATCATAAAGATTAAGATTTTTAGATATTTTTAGTTAATCTTGAAAATTGGTCAGGAAATAGTATACATAGAAGGTCAGAAATGTTGAAGATATGCGGCGAAAATATACTTTGTCTACAGTATAAGGTATATTTTAGATTATTATATTATTTTGGTCATAAATTAAGTTGGATAAATATATTTTAGTCTAAATTCGGCACGATACACTGGCACTCATTACTAAGCTAACCTCTTACCACTCCCAAGTTCAAATGAAAAACAAAATGGCGGTTCTAAGATGGCGTCGTCGTATTGGCTTTATTCTTCTTCCTCGTTTTGGTAGCTCACGTAGCGTACCGATGACTTGTCACTTATGATCAGGCTCTGAAATATAAGTTTTTATAATAATAAATAAAATAAAAAAGCCTTTTATTTCTTGGAAAACCTTAGTATACACACTTAAACTTAACGCTTTTAATCTTACTTTTTTTTACTAGGTACATAGGTTCTTTTTTTTTATATATCGTCACTGGAAAGGCAAATTTACGTAAGCGCCAATCGAGAAAAAGCCGTTTGAAGTTCATTTTTTTCGTTTTTTTAATCATAACTTTCTACCTAATTATCGAATTTTGATGACGTCAACGTAAGATTTCATTCTTTTTTCATTTTCTATGTCCAGCAATTCATATTATTGTATTTGGACTGCTATTTTAGGATAATAACTCAATATGCCTATTTGGCGCCATTTTGGCGCTTACGTAATTTTGCCTTTCCAGTGACGATATATTTTTCTTTATTGTTCCTCAAGAACTCCTTTATACGTGAAGGCCTTTAATAATAATATGTGATCCTAAACAATTAGCACTATTTTAAACTGTTCTAAAAAAACACTTAATCCGGGAATATAAACAAAATAAAATGGTACCATTTAAACCATCTTTTATAGGTAAATGAGACGTCGGTATTATTGGCAAAAAACCAAGAGAAAAACAAAGTTGGTAACTCCACCATTTTGATGGAAACTTTTTCGTCAGTCGTTACTTTTTGTTAAGTATGTTTTCAGACATAGTATACAGACATTTATTGTATCATACATACATATTATCACGCCCGTATCCCTAACGGGCTGGGCAGAATCACAAGTAATCATAAGAAAACTTGCAGCCACTTCTTATCCAAGACTCCCAAGATGGATATGGTGAACCATGGTGACTGGTGATCACCCCATCGCCCATATAGGTCCATCAAGTTGGAGAGGATACTAGGTACTCCTTAGTAGACTTTTACGACATGCTCGGGGAGAGAAGCAGCTGGACTCATTCTATGTTTTTTTTAGTCCCAGTCCAGCAGAGAAAAAACATTTATCTTGCTTATATTATAAATGCGAAAGTTTGTGAGTTTGGATGTTTGTGCCGCAATCACGCCTAAACGGCTGAACGGATTTGAATGAAACTTGGAATATACATAGTACATGTACTGGATTAACATATAGGCTATTTTTTATCCGCATACCACGCGAGCGAAGCCGCGGGCGGCAGCTAGTTGTGTCATACATGTAAAAACAGATTATAGGAACAGTCATGTATTCTACCATACCTGCTTTTCATTAGTGGCTGGTGGTGATCTGAGCAGCAGCAGCAGAGGAGCATACGCGAAGTTGAGGATCGCAATGATGACCAGCATCCACTCGAAGCCGATGCTGTTCATCAGGGCTCCGGAGAACGCGGGTCCTGGGGGTCGGAAGACATCAAAATGTTTACCAGACTAAACAACACCCAACAGTCACATACATAGTCCTGACCCCACACTAGGACTCCCTGTGTCGTGGGTATCAGAAACTACGAGTACCATGCTACCACAACACCCAGACCAGGAAGAAATATTCGCAGGACATGCGAACATTTCTTCCGCAACTGTTATAGGGTGGGTCGAAGAAGACTTTTTAAAAAAAAAGAAGTTTTTAGCTAGGAATAGAATTTATGGAAAATTCCAACATGATGAGATACAATAAGCAAGTATTCCCAAGGAGGGTTGACGTCAGGCAGGCGGCTGGTCATAAAACACCTTAGCCAAAACTCTTACAGCATAATCCAAGGAACATGCTGTGCCGACCCCACATAGAGTGGGATGAGGGCAGGAAGATGATTAAAATTAGACGGCCTCAGTGGCGTGGCGGGCGATTGCACGGCGGAGACGCAAGAGGCGCGGGTTCGATTCCCGCTGCGGAAGAAATGTTTGCATGTTCTGCAAATATTTCTTCCGGGTCTGGGTGTTGTGGTAGCATGGTACTCGTAGTTTCTGATACCCACGACACAGGGGATCCTAGTGTGGGGTCAGGACTATGTATGTGACTGTTGGGTGTTATTTATTATTATTTATAAGAAACCGGAATCCGATAACTTCCCACAGAATATCAAGTGCTAACTAGTAACAAGAATGCTTGCGAAGCACGTTTATTATTTTGCATTTTGTAGGCAATAATATTGTAACAGAACCCTCGATCTTACGGGAGTCGAATCTAGATGTTCAAATGATAAATGATAAATGACATTTATTTGCTTGAACACATGTGTTTAAATAATAATGGTCTTAAAAATAAATCAGTCCAATTTATGTCCTACCAAAGTCTATGGCATGCAAATATGTTCCATCATAACTTACCCACAGCATATCCAAGGCAGAAAGCAGTGTCTCCAATAGCATAGACACTGCCGTAGACTGCTGCGTGGCGGATGTCTACGAGGAAGCCCAGTTCCGGCATCATGGAAGAGTCTACCATGCCGATAGCGAAGCCCAGACCAGCGTTGGGGATAATCAGGTGTTCCAGCTTACGCGCCATTGGGATCTGGTGGGGAAACATCGAAGTCAAAATCATTAATACTTACATTGTTATCATAAGGAAATAGGTATATAGAAAATTCTTTATTGCACAAGAAATAACAAGTACATAGGCGAACTTAATGCTAATTAGCATTTTCTTCCAGCTAACCTTTGTGAAATTTGGAGAACAAACAGGGGTAGTGCTTTAGAGACTAAAAACATAGTAATAAAATATTACAAATACATATAAAACTACATAAATATACCTTGCACTCCTGATTTCAAAGTCCCAAGATTATTTCATTTTATCAACGCTTGTTTGTAATGCGACATATATTTTTTTGACAGATCGATTTTATCGCTTTACCCGCTTTAGTCTGCATAAAAAGAACTCAAGACGATGTTTCGGCAAAACATTATGCCAATGATAACAATTACAAATCCAGCATGGATATTAAGTGCCCGACTACTCTTACAATAAAGAGGTATATAGTATGATTTTTTATTTTTATTAATTATTATTGTACGGGCCAACCCGCACATTCAGCACAAAATGCATTGTGCTTTAGCAAGTAATTTACTTATTACACAATAAACCCAGTTCAAAACTCGCAACGGCAACGTGCGGTCGTATTTATTATTATCATTTCCCGATCTGATCAAATCATATCAATTTTATCATAGTTATGTTTAGGGTCAGCAACAGACCCTACTATCATAATAAAGTTACATTTAGAAATATATTGAAAAAACACATCTTACAAGCCATATTTGGCTTATCTAAGATGACGTAAAGTTATTACTCTGTAGGTTAGTAAAAACTTAACTAAGTCATGATACATAAACACAATAATAAGTAAGTTCGTATGAGCTAGTGGCCAACTCTTGTGACGGAGTTTCATAACAATAATAACTACAAAACAATAACAATAATATAGGTTATATGTAACCTTAACAGAATTTTGTAGTGTTTATTTTAGATACAACTGAAAACTGAACCGATTCTGAAAAATCTTTCGTTTATTTAATTGAAAATTACTGACACTATCCCTGAGCTACTCCTTGTCTATGATGATTATGTGAAAGAGTGAATAAGCTCACCAGAATCAGACACACGCCGATGATGAGAAGTCCAGAGCAAGCGGCCAGCCAACGCCCCATCTTGTGGCCCAGGGGTCCGAATAGATTGGTTCCTGCATAGCAAACAAATCTTGTGAGCAAAGCGAGTTACAAATTTCAGTGCGCTAGAAGGTGAAAAAATCGAAGCGAGCATTGCTAAAATAGCAAAGTATTCTTTTTAAATAATGTTTATTTTGTTTTTTTTTATCGCCTCCTCTACCTATCACCTTATATTATACGACCAAGGGTATATTATATTATAGTAAAATAACTTTATTAACAGAAATATACTTACTACTATTACAAATATAATTAACTAAAGAAACAGTCGGGCTATCTAAAGGCCGTTGCAAACGGTCTATAGATAGCTCACCTGATCCAGCTCATCAGACGATGGAAGCGTGCCCAAGACGCTGGCCGCATTGCCACGCTGAATGGCAATACTGATCCGTTGAGCCAAATAAGCACCAGCTATTAGATCGCGCATCGTTTCATTATAGTATCTTCTCCAAAATGATGGACCACAATATGGGCGATGGGCTGATCACCTGTCACGACAGTTCACCATATCCATCTTAGGAGTTTAAATCAGAAGTGGCTGCAAGTTTTCTTATGTTTACTTGTGACTCTGCCCACCCCATTAGGGATACGGGCGTGATAATATGTATGTATGTGCTTATCACCTTTCCAGGGATTCCAAATCCTTTCACTGGTTGAAAGAAAGGTGTGGTGAAAGTCTAATTTACCTTTAAACAGGGTACTGGGCGTGAACCTACCGATCAAGTAGCAGATGCTGGCGGGCAAGAAGGCTACTCCTTGCTGCCAACGGCGTGCTTCCATGGTGTCCGCCATCCAAATCGGCAGACTTGGCTCCAGCATGGCTATGCCCACGTTTGCGAACGTTATTGCTCCTGGAGACAAGATAAGAAGTAGGGTACTATTAACAACAACCTATTAACGACAACCTCGGTGGCTTGGCGGGCGAGTGCTCAACTGAGACGCAAGAGGCGCGGGTTCGATTCTCGCTGCGGGAGAAATACTTGCATGTTCTGCAAATATTTCTTCCGGGTCTGGGTGTATCAATACTATGTATTATAAGTATGTATTTATAAAAAAAAAGTATATAAGTATTGTATCTGGTTCACATAGTACATAGGCTAGATGGCGCTGTGTGAAAAGTCCTCAAATATATAAAAAAAACCATGCGTTATTTTTGAGAACACAAACCAACAAGGGATTGTGTATGATGTTAGTTTGTAAGGTATTAATTAATATCGGCCAAGACTTTTTATCTTTTGTATAATTTGTTCTATGTTGCCTGAAATAAAGAGTTTATTATTATTATTATTGAGTGGTGAATGTCTTACCAGCAGCCACGAGGATGTAGGGGTCTGTGACCAACGCCTTCAGGGACGGAGGCTCAGATTCCTGTCTTACCACGCCGGGTTGGAGGATCATCAGCTGCAGCACTGCAGAATAAATACAGATAAATTGTAATGCACTTTATTCCTTCCTTCTTGATTCTAGTGATATTCCATTATCACTAGGATCATTTGGACAGTGATATTCAATTATCTCTAGGATCTTTTGGACAATGATATTCCATTATCACTAGGATCATTTGGACAGTGATATTCAATTATCTCTAGGATTTTTTGGACAATGATATTCCATTATCACTAGGATCATTTGGACAGTGATATTCAATTATCTCTAGGATCTTTTGGACAATGATATTCCATTATCACTAGGATCATTTGGACAGTGATATTCAATTATCTCTAGGATCATTTGGACAGTGATATTCCATTATCACTAGGATTATTTGGATAAGTCTTAAATCTACGTTGAATTTACGCCTGTTCGTAACGCGACCAATTATAAATGTATACATCTGGGTGTTGAATTATTATGTACTAGCTACCGCCTGCGGCTTCGCTCGCGTGGTACCCTGATAAAAAATAGCCTGTATGTTAATCCAGTACATGTACTATGTATATTCCAAGTTTCACTCAAATCCGTTCAGCCGTTTAGGCGTGAAAGAGTAACGAACATCCATACATACAAACTTTCGCGTGATCTGTAGTAAAACAATAAGAAAGCAAGAACAAAGTGTCTTCCCCTTAATAGAGACAGTAAGAAAAGTGCTATTGGACACATTCGTTAGATATAATTTACTTTATAAAACTAGGTCAAAATTAAATTACTAATTGGCCTACTTGGTTAGATTGTAATAGTATTAGAATACAATTAATAAATATTTTTATTAGGTACACTAATTATAAAAAAAATCTGTAATAAAACGCTGTAGGTACATTTTTTGATAGAAAAACAATATGGCTACCATCGATTGTACGATTGTAGAATAAGGCATTAAATGAAACTACGTACATCCATCCCCGAGAGCCAGCGCGGACAGCATGAGGAAGGGCGCCGTCTTGCCCACAAACTCGTACATCAGGCCCCCGAACGGTGGACCGATGAGCACGCCCAGCGCCAACCCGCCTAATGCTATACCCATCGCGTTGCCGCGTTCCTGTCGAGAAAATCAATTATGGAATACCACAGAACACGCAAAAAGTATTTATTAAAATGAACAATAAACCCATTGGTTTTGGTAGCAAAAGTACGCGTTCCTGTCGAGAAAATCAATTATGAAATACCACAGAACACGCAAAAAGTATTTATTAAAATGAACAATAAACCCATTGGTTTTGGTAGCAAAAGTACATCTGCCGCATATTCGATTTTTTTCCACACAATGATTCTTGTTATTTGAACGAATCTAAATACAGCTCATCATCATTTTCCTGCCCTTATCCCACTCTATGTGGGGTTGGCACAGCATGATCCTTGGATCATGCTGTAAGAGTTTTGGCTAAGGTGTTTTATGACCGGCCGCCTGCCTGACGTCAACCCTCCTTGGGAATACTTGCTTATTGTATCTCATCATGTTGGAGGATACTATCCCTTAGTCGACTTTTAAGACATGCTCGGGGAGAGAAGCAGCTGGACGCATTCTATGTTTTTTCTTTACACCAAATAAATTCAATCTAAATACACCTCATTTGTCAAAATCTTTCCTATCGTTTCGGCTAGAGAAGGAGCCAAAGGAATAAATTTGAAATGGCTTCTTACAGTCGCCATATTAGATTTTTGACATTTCATTTAGCCTATGGTGTTCTTGTCATCTAGACGAATCCAACGACACCTCATTTGTAAAAATTTGTCCAGCCGTTTGGACTTCAGCTTCAGCCAAATGAAATCACATACGTATGTACATAATGTGCATTCATTTGTGCATTTCACACCATTTCAATATTCCAGAAGCCAACAATTTATTTAAATAACCAAGAACAATCTACTGCCGGCGTGCCAGCCACAATCCGCCATCTTGATTTCATTATTTTAAAACTGACTAAGTTACAGTATTCATTTCCGTTCATGATTACGAGTGAAAATAAATAAAATTTTAAATTGACATTAAAAAAATTACTTAACGAGAAAGCCTATTACAGTATTGACGAATATTTGTCAAGCAAATTGTAATGCCATGATATTTTAAAATATCTTTATTGTAATTTTATAATTTTATGTTTTCTATCTGTAGGCGAACTTAGATAGAAAACTGAGCTCATTTTTATTCCTTATTAGTCCTTATTATTATACCGATTACCTTAAAGTTTTTAATGTTATTGTAGTTTGTCTTTGTAACCGTGTGTATAAATATATTTTGTTTTTTTATTTCATTTAATTTCTTGACATTTTGTTAAATTGAATTGACTGATTTGACATTAAATTAACAGTAACTTTCTAAATGTTTGTACGGCCTACCGCCAGAATCTAGAGGTCTAATTTATTAAACTTAACACCAATTTATTATTGTACTTAGGTTCACAGACAAATAAATGATTTATGATTTATGAGTACCTTATCGTCAGGATATCGTTCTGCCAGCATGCCCATACCGGACACAGATGAGCAGGATGATCCAATGCCTTGTAGCGCGCGCGCTATGAACAGCACGCTGTACGAACGTCCGAACGCGAATACTGCAAATTAAATAAGATTAATTACTAAATCTAATAGGTACCTATAGAGGTAGAATGACAAAAGCTTCAGGACAATTTATGCTATTTCTTTTCAAAGTTTTGAACGTAATCATAGACGTTTGTTTGACGAACGTCCGAACGCGAATACTGCAAATGAAAGAAGATTTTTCACTAAATCTAATAGGTACCTATAGAGGTAGAATGACAAAAACTGCAGGGCAATTTATGCTATTTCTTTTCAAAGTTTTGAACGTAATCATAGACGTTTGTTTGACAGCGTATACCTACAATACCTACTGTATCGTGCAGTCATAATATCTACACTTACTCAAAGTCGATAGGAACATCAAGATGAATCCGGTGAACATAGGTATGCTGTATCCAATTCTGTAAAAAATAAACACATAATTACATATTATCACGCCCGTATCCCTAATGGGGTGGGCAGAGCCACAAGTAAACAAGAAAACTTGCAGCCACTTCCCATTTAAAGTCCTCAGATGGATGGAAAAATAAACACAATCAAAAGAAAATCCAAAAAAGATATAGACCTTGATTTCGAGTGATTGTAAGTGAACCTATGTGGTGAAAAGATTTACATAGGTACTTATGATAGCGGTCCAAAGGTTTGAGGTACGAGAAGGACATGTACGCTGTTTCAACGTTATTTTTATAGGGACTCGCTTCTCTCACTCAAACTTGATTATGATGCTCGCTTCGCTCACTGATACTTATGCGTGAGAGGTGCAATTGCAACGTACCTATGTGTGAGAGGTCCGACGAAGGGGTTGGCCAGGAGTTGAACCAGCGCCTTGCTGGCGAACATCACCCCTACGGCCACCGTCTCATGGATCAGCTCCTGATGGCGTTCCTCCTTCTTTGCCGTGATGTTTACTGTCAACAATATGTTTTGGTGTTTGACAAACATCAAACAGGCTCTCAAATGTATAACAGAGCATTTTATTTGACAGGTAGCCCATGATCTTTGTCTTCTTCAGAGCTAGGCGTGGTCAGAAGGGGGGGGGGGGGGGGGGGTCGCAGGCGACATAACCTCCCCAAAATCGTATACGTCAAATTGAAAAATCTTATAAAAATTTACAAAATATAAAAAAAGCTATTTTCTGCCCCTATCCTTGATGAAGATAAAAAGGCTTCCATTTGTATTATAATGTGTGCAATAAAACTGTGTATTGTGCAAAAAAATCTGATTTACTCGACATAATTCTATTATTAGTGACCCCCTCCAAAATTTCAGGCTGGGACCGCGCCTGTAATCAGAGCCATGATGGAAAGGCCCCCCTAGGAGTCTATTTATTGATTTTGTGGAGGGGGGAATAAGATAAAGATACCGTTATAGGTACCCCTCCTATGGGTGTATTAGGGGGCTAAGCAGCATCCAATTACACCACACAGGGTGTGTAGTCAGGATCGGTAGCCCAGGAGCGGTAGCCCAGGAGCGCTATCCCAGGAGCGGTAGCCCAGGAGCGGTAGCCCAGTAGCGGTAGCCCAGGAGCGGTAGCCCAAGAGTAAGACATGAAGTCATACCCTAGCTACCATATGTAGTAGATTTAGTTACCGTGAGTGGTGTTGTCCGGTACGAGGGTGGTGTTCCTCTCGAGGCAGGGGCAGTACGGCGTGGGGGGTGGCGGGGGGGTGGTCACCTCGTCCAGCGACATGGACAGTGGCTCGTCCGGGTGACGGATGTCGTACAGGAACTCCGGGATTATCGGCACTGAGGACAAACAATGGTATTAAAAAAAACCTACTCAGTTTTTCACACGCAAAAAATGGTGAAAATTTAAATCTGTCAAAGAATGGCCTGCAACGTCAGTCTTTTCGGTTATGATCTTCTTTTTTTACTTGTTTTTTGTTGCTATAACATATGACAAGTACATACATACATAATTATCACGCCCGTATCCCTAACGGGGTGGGCAGAACCACAAGTAATCATAAGAAAACTTGCAGCCACTTCTGTTCAAAGGAATTTGAGGTGTTTATGACGAGGTTATTCGATTTTATTATTTATTAGAAATTTATGATAAGGTATAAAACATAATAATACTTCTCTGCTGGACTGGGAGTAAAGAAAAAACAGAATGCGTCCAGCTGCTTCTCTCCCCGAGCATGTCGTAAAAGTCGACTAAGGGATATTTTCCATACAAGAGACATTTTTGAAGCTACCTTAAGAAGTACATGTACAATTAGTACGGAACCCTTCGTGTGCAAATTCAACTCTCACTTGACCGGCTTTTTTTTACTTTTATTCGTTGCTTTCTTTATGTACATACATATTATCACGCCTGTATTCCTAATGGGGTGGGCAGAGCCACAAGTAAACTTATGAAAACTTGCAGCCACTTTTGATTTAGTCCTAAGATGGATATGGTGAACCATGGTGACAGGTGATCAGCCCATCGCCCATATAGGTCCATCAAGAGGATACTAGGTACTCCTTAGTCGACTCTTGCGACATGCTTGGGGAGACAAGCAGCTGGACGCATTCTATGTTTTTTTTAACTCCCAGTCCAGCAGTGAAATAACATAACAAGTTTTATACAATAATAAAAAACTGAGCTCATTTTTATTTCTTATTATTTCTATACTGATTACCTTAAAGTTTTTAATGTTATTATAGTTTGTCTTTGTAAATATGAAATTAAAAGAAGGCTAATAAGAATAAAAAAAAAATAATAAAGTAAAGAAGAACTCAGTAGCAAACTGCGCGTTGCAGTTTTGTAAGAGCATAACATTCGAACCGTTGCGGGAATCGAACCCGCGTCTCTTGCGTCTCAGGTACTTATCTGTGCATCACGCAGGTAACAAAGTGATCGAGACCTTAGTTCAGGGCAAACTACTATATGAATGTTAAATCGAAAATGTCCGTTGAGGGTTTAAGATTACTCTCGTAGCAGTGCTACGCCGTAGCGATGCTGCTACGCCGTAGCAGATCGATGTAATTCTACTTGAAATAGACTTTAGTAAGTACATTATGTACAGTAGTACCTACCACAGATATTGTGCGCCTCGACAAAGATCTACTACTAGAAGTAATATTCACCTACTCACCTATTAACCAAGGCCGTCTTTTATCTATTTTAGGCCCTGGGCATATCGACGGGAGAAAGCGGAAATGTCGTATCTCAAAAAATGGCCTAAATAGCTTAAAACTTGATTGTCGATAAGCAAAAAAGGCCACGTCGAATGGTCTATGTCTCGTCTTTCTACGATGAAAAATTTTATGATACGTCCTTGATTTTTTCTAGTTTTTTAAAGTTACACGACTAAATGCTGTAAATAAAGATTTTTTGGCTCTGGGGTAAAATTGAATATTTTGAGATACGACAAAATCGCTTTCTTCCGTCGATATTAGAATAATGGGGACTATGACTTTGACAGAACACTATTTTGTTAAAATAAACAAAGAAAGTAGATAAGCAAGCTTCTACATTTATTTTTATTGACAGTCACATTAAATGAATAGACAATGTAATAGAATTCACATAAGTAACTCTTTTAGCATTCACAGGTTAGTACTTAAGAATCTATTGAAGAGGAGATTCTAGATTTGAGATGGGCAAATTTGTTAATGACTCCTTCAAAATTGATGTTTTTGAGCACATCACATTGTATGGACATAGTGATCTGGCAGGAACTAGGGGGCCCCTATCGATCACGGGGCCCTGGCCACTTGCTCAGACTGCCCAGTGGGAATGAGTCTGCTAGTAATATGTGGTGAAACATAATGTGGTGAAACGATTGCAGTACGCCTCAAAGGCGCTTTTCATGCTCTATCAAAAGGATATTACGTGGAAATGCACGTTGCGTTTTTTTGTTTTCGTTTTAACTAATGCTAAAAAAAGCATATGATGCGTATCAGAAAATCAGCACAAACTTACATTATATACACAAAAACTTTAATTTTCATGGTTCCGTACGCGAAGGGTGTCAACACGACCCTATTACTAAACTTCCGCAGTCCGTCCGTCCGTCTGTCCGTCTGTCAGCGGGCTGTTTCCCATGAACCAAGAAAACCCTAAACCAACGAGCGTGCATGAATGTAATGAGAGTGAACGAAGCGAAAAAAGCATGTCAGGATCATAGCTAACAGAGATCTGTGATCTCTGCCTACCCCTATGGGAAACAGGCGTGATTTTATGTTGTTTTTTATTTTTATTTAATAACGATTTACAAGGAAAAAATTAACAATATTTAGGTACCTACGTAACCTAAGCTTAATGTTAAATAGTATAATATATTGTATGTATAAAATATAGTCTAGCAGGATTAGGAGAGGATGAAATTTGATCAAAAACATTTCAGAGTGTGAGGTTAGAATTCCTAATGCTCCATTACTCAGTACTTTGACATTGTTGGTACAGTCAGCATTAAAAGTAACTGATGATTAAACAAAGTTACAAACTGGTAATCCGTAAGAAGGTATTACGACGTCCATAGCGTGGCGGGCGAGTGATCTGCTGAGACACAAGACGCGTGGATTCGATTTCGAAAGTATCATTTGGGCCGAATTGGACGAAATTTTTTCGGTCTAGATGTTTTTTGTCATGGAAAACATGAGATACATAGTAAAATTGGTTTAAATTTGTGCTAATTAGTCCCCTTTGTGTCGTGTGGGCCAAACAGGTCCGGTCTCAGCAAATCTATGTTTAATGATGCTGTCTGTACCCAGTAGATGTCTGTCCAGTATATAATGACCCATATGAAGGCAACGGACCATGCTCAGATAACGTACTCGTATATCTTATATCTCCTGTACCTACGTATGACTAGCCAATGCCCGCGGTTTCACTCGCGTTATACGATTCTTGAGCGAATTTAAAAGAGGAAATTCTAAAAACTATATTTTTTTTTGTAAACTTAGATTCTTTTTATATTTTTAGGGTACTAGCTGCTGCCCGCGGCTTCGCTCGCGTGGTACCCGGATAAAAAATAGCCTATATGTTGATCCAGTACATGTACTATGTATATTCCAAGTTTCGTTCAGATCCGTTCAGCTGTTTAGGCGTGATTGAGGCACAAACATCCAAACATCGAAACATCGTCACAAACTTTCGTACTAGATGGCAGCACAGGTAAAATTAGTACGCGCTATCGTTGCGTTTTGAGCTTTACGCCGGCAACTTCAAGCAAAGACTTTTCAATTTTATAATATAAGTAAGATTGGACATTTTTGTTGTTAAGACGTGAATTACTTGTAATGGTATTTTAGGTGAATTACTGTAATGGTGGTCTAGTTGGTAGTGACCCCGCCTTCCGATCCTAAGGACGTGATGCGGGAAATCAATGCAGATCTTTGTTCCCCTAACATTAATTAGAACTAGAAAATTAGATAGTTCTTACTATATTAGTAGTTAGCTTACCGCTGAGAGCACTGGTGGTCTAGTTGGTAGTGACCACGCCTTCCGATCTAAGGTGGGTTCAAATCCGGTCGTGTACCAATGGATTTTTCTGTGCGAAAAATTTATGTGCGCTATACCAGTACTCTCAAACGGTGAAGGAAAACATCGTGAGGAAACCCGCGGCTTAGTCAGCTCCGCACGTATTGACCATGTCTTTCCTGTGGACAAGGCCGACTAAGCTGAGAGGATGGAATAGGTGCTGGGCAAGTCTGCTCCATCTTAATTCGTCCCGGGCACTACAGCGTCCCGTTTGTGAAGGCAATAGTTGGCTCCTGATGCTGTATAAATCATCTACTATATCTGTAGTGGCATTACGAGTTGAGCGCTTCCGTGCTTCGGAGGGCACGTTAAACAGTCGGTCCCGGCTTTTAAGTCGTTAAGCCATGACGGAGGCCTTTAGGCGGCCTAAAAACTCCGTCACTAGAGTTGGCCACTAGCTCATACGAACATACATACATACATCTAATATAGATGATAAAAGGCCTTTCACTGTAATGGTTTCGTACCCGAATTGGAACCAGTGCCTCTTGCGTAGACGCAAATTAATGCGAGCACACACCCGCTACGCCACCGAGGCCGTCGTATTTGAAGAAATAATTAAATTCGATCTTGACATCAAGTTCATAATAACCTATACACGAATGAAATAGCATTATTTAGTCGTGACATCAAAACACGGTTATTCAACTCTAAACTGGACTAAATCAAATTTTCAGGGACTTTAAGTTGAGATAGGGTTGGGACATAGTCGATGAAAATAATATGTCGATAGACACGAACAAAATAAAATCTTTTTTCTAAATTTTTGTTTTTTTTTGTCTGTGCTGTGTTATGTGCTAAATAAAACCCTTGGTCGCGTTACGAACAGGTGTAAATGCAACGTAGATTTAAGACGTGTCCAAGTAAACCCTGTGATTTTATGGAATAAAAAATGTTGACTTTGACATTGAAATAATACATATTTATTGACATTTCACACAGCGCCATCTTTAGCCCTAAACTAAACAAAGGCTGTATGGGAACAAGATGGCTGATATAATACTTATATTTTTTGTGAAAAAGACATAATATTACAAAACTCAAACCCGATAGACATTTGCAGAACATACAATTATTTCTTCTGCAGCGGGAAACAAACCCGCGCCTTGCGTCTCTGCCGAGCACTCGACCGCCACGCCACCAAGATGGTTTAGTCCGTCTTTATCTTATCTATAATGTATCTTTGTGTGTAATTACGAGCAGAATGAACTGGCTTAAGAAAGTTATGGCTAACTAGCTACCGCCCGCGGCTTCGCTCGCGTGGTATCCGGATAAAAAATAGCCTATATGTTAATCCAGTACATGTACTATGTATATTCCAAGTTTCATTCAAATCCGTTCAGCCGTTTAGGCGTGATTGAGGCACAAACATCCAAACATCCAAACTCACAAACTTTCGCATTTATAATATAAGTTTTTTATTTATTATTATTTATTTATTTATTTATTTTACAAATACATATATTTAAACAATTAATTAGTGACATTAAACTTAGGAGTTTGACTTATCACTAGGTTCTCTGTTATAACAAAAAAAGCAAGTAAGAAGTAAGATGTGAAGCTATTCAACCATAGGTACTATTTTTTCTATATTCATCCAAATCTGACGAGCCTGAGGTCTTGTTTTGTACGTAAAAGCATGCAGTGGTCATCTATAATTAAGAGAGCACTATATATAAGTCCTTTAGAAATAAATTCAGCATGTTTGGGTTCTTCTTGTTTGTGATACAGTAAAATAAAATAAATAAAAGCGATTTCAGCGGTAAGCAAACGACTAATATAGTAAGAAATATGTAATTCTAAGTATTGTTAGGGGAACAAAGATCTGCACTGACGTCCCGCAGTGCGGTGTATTGTGCATTATCCCCCCGCTAACCCTCCCCCAGCCAGCATAACTCCTTCAAGTACCGGAGAAGGACCTTGGGATGTTGGCAGCAGTGTTCCAGTATCCTAAAATCCTACTAAATTAATCCAAAGTCTTAATGAAAGTCCAGCAATTAGGTACCTTCCAAAAACGAGCGCTGACAACGCATCTATATAAATTACTAGCTGCCTCCCACGGCTTCGTTCGCGTGATACCCAGGTAAAAAATAGCCTATATGTTAATCCAGGACATGTACTATGTATATTCCAAGTTTCAATCAAATCCGTTCAGCCGTTTAGGCATGATTGAGGCACGAACGACCAAACATCCTCACAAACTTTCGTATTTATAATAAGTAAGAAGTAAGATAATATCTAAGGATTTAAATATCAAAATAAAAAAGATAGTAACATCGATAATTTGATCACATCACTAGCGGCGCCTTTGATGAGGCGGCTAAGTGAATTTCACTTTGATCTCGTCGGGAAATTGCTCTGGCTTCCGTTCCGAACTAAAAGCAAGGTTCTGCCACTTCGGAACTGCCGTCGGTGTATAATGAGCTTTAGAATGGCACAGTAAGGTTAAAATGCTTAGGGAAAGTACCTACTCCAAATAATTTATGTACTGCTAGCTTTCTCTTGCGGCTTCACTCGCGTGGTATCCAAACAAAAGTAGCGTAAATGGTATTCCAGCACACATAGTTATGTGTATTCCAAGTTTCATTCAAATCCGTCCAGTCGTTGCGGCGTGATTGAGGCACAAACATACATCGTCACATCCACACATCATTACATCCTCACAAACTTTCACATTTATAATATTAGTAGGATAGTATTGAAAAATTTTTGAAATGCGACAAAAGAAATTATACTCTGTCATTTTCTGTCATTTTGACACTTTCCAGCCAACATTCAAGGTTATACAATTCGAGTTACCTCAATTTTATTGACTACATGGTATATATTCTGACGACCTCGGTGGCGTGGCGAGCGATTGCTCGGCTGAGACGCAAGAGTGCGGATTCGATTCCCTCTACAGGAGATCTATTATTTATTTATTCATTATTATTTAATAATAATAATAAATATTATTATATTCGCACGTACCTGGACCAAATCAGCGACGTTTTGGAAAAGGGCCAGGTCAAGAGTACCCTAAACCCACGAGCATGCATGAGGAATGTAATGAGAGTGAAGAAAGCAAAAGAAGTATGTCAGAATCGTAGCAAATGGCGATCCGTGATCTCTGCTACCCCTATGGGAAACAGGCGTGATTTTATCTATGTATGTATGATTATTTTATTTTTAATTCTTTTACCATCTACTATAGATGGTAAAAGACCTACCGAATGATTTAGTTCCATTTAGTTTTTGAGCTCATTCGGCTCAGATTGAGGTTAAGAGAGAGCCAATTTATTATAAAAAAAAACATGCATTAAACATGTCTAAGTTTGTTTAAATGGGTTAAATCCTGTTGGTGGAATGAAATTGTCACAATCGCCTTCAAAAAAAAAGAATAGAAAATAAACTGAACAGAGCAAGTAACTGTCACTGACAGTTGCTGATGTTAATCAAAATATTCTACCGGCCAGTGTGTTGTCTTTGGTTGGAATCGATTTATAAAAGAAATCATTATGATCTGTGGTATCAGAAAAATATGGCGGCAGAAAGATTTTGGGAACATCCCGCGTCGTAGTGTTCAAAAAGTTTCCAAATTGAAATAAATGAAGAAATCAGTTAAAAATTACGTTTTTGAGTTTACATGCAAGTATTTTTTATGTATAAATTGAATTCCGATGCATTTTCCGCCGTATTTTTATAATTTCATCGACAATAGAGAATCGATTACGATGAGCACTACACAGAATGAGCTGTCAGCGACACGCAGCACTCCACTCGGAATGGAGTCATGCACGACCGACACCAATAGACTCCAATTTTCATTTACAATCTAGCTTTAGCCCGCGGCTTTGCTCGCGTGGTATCAAAAAAGTAGCCTATATGTTATTCCAGCACACACAAATACAAACGTTTTACTTCACAAAAATCTATGAATATAAACTTAATGATACATTTCTTTCTGTGTTAGTTTCCCCATTTAGAATTAATATGAATAATAATTATATTTGAGCCTTTTGGGGTTGAGACCCTAGGTCCGTGGGGCACGGGTGCCCACCGCGTTTTCAAAATTCTTTCAGGGCGTCTGGTCGAAACAATGCGCGGTCCAAGAGCTGGTTCCTATTTGGCTCAACGGATCAGTATTGCCATCCAGCGTGGCAATGCGGCCAGCGTCTTGGGCACGCTTCCACCGTCTAATGAGCTGGATCAGGTGAGCTATCTATAGATCGTTTGCAACGGCCTTTAGATAGCCCGACTGTTTCTTTTGTATTTTGTAAATTATATTTGTAATAGTTGTAAGTTTCTTTCTGTTAATAAAGATTGTTCTTGAAGTAAATATGAATAATTAATAAGAACATTACTGATTCGTTGAACCAAATAAGAACCAGTTTGATTCGCGCATCACTTCTACCAGACTCCCTGAAAGAATTTTCAACGCCAAAACAGTAATAATTAATGTATTTAAAAAACAAGTTTAAAATAACCAAGCTACACGAGCATAAAAAAATAATTATATTAAAGTTGAATTTCTTATTACTTGCTTCTACGTTAACCGCCTGCTAATGATGATAGTTTATCTCCGCAAGTCTTAATTAAACTTCTGTAAACACAACAAAGCGTTTAAATAGTATTTGCGACAAACAAACCACAAGAAAGCAGTTCAGCGAAATAAACACACAAGATCAGCAAACAAAGAGATAAGTATTTTTTTATAAGAACATAAAACCTGACGTTGTAGATTTTTTGTTATTGTAGAATTTTGACGACATCGGTGGCGTGGCGAGTGCTCGGCTGAGACGCAAGAGGCGCGGGCTTGATTCCCGCTACAGGAGATATGTTTGTATGTTCTGCAAATATTTCCTCCGGATCTGGGTGTTTTTGCGTGAAAGAGTAACAAACATCCATACATACAAACTTTCGCGTTTATAATATTAGTAAGGATTATTTTGTTACTTTGTGAATATAAGATATTTAGTCTGTTTTATGTTTGTTTGTTTACAGTTTCGCGGAATAAAGTACACGACCTTAGGATGGAAAGACTGACCCGCTAGGCCACCGGCGTCCTTAGTACTCCATGAATCAAGATGACCAGGTAAAGCCACTCGATAGAATAAAACTGTTCTATCAGCAAATAGACTTGAGAACTCATGAATTGCAAATGAGGTCTTCCATCACCCCTTAGCACCAGTTTACACGCTATCAGACCGATAGCGAGAACACTAGGTAGTCTATCTATTCGTGTCACTAGTTCTTTCGAACAAGTGTACTAAGCCTTTTACCATCTATAGTAGATGTTTTATACAGCGTCAGGAGGCAACTTTTACCTTCACAAACGGGACGCTGTAGTGCCCGGGACGAATTAAGATGGAGTAGGCTTGCCCGGCACCTATTCCATCCTCTCAGCTTTGTCGGCCTTGTCCACAGAAAAGACATGGTCAATACGTGTGGAGCTGACTAAGCCGCGGGTTTCCTCACGATGTTTTCCTTCACCGTTTAAGAGTACGGGAATAAGTTCGTATGAGCTAGTGGCCAACTCTTGTGACGGAGTTTTTAGACCGCCTAAAGGCCTCCGTCATGGCTTAACGACTTAAAAGCCGTTATGGGAATAGCGCCTATAAATTCGAATAGAAAAACGCATTGAAGCGCTGAGTTTCAACCCACGACCTTAGGATCGGAAGGCGAGGCTGCCCACTAGACCACCAGTGCTCTCCTGGTAGTCATCATCATCATTTCAGCCTGTATCACCCATTGTTTTAGCCTCCTTTCGATTTCACCAGCCTCCTCGATCCTGTGCATCTTATTTAGGTTCTGCTCGTGATTTTTTCGACGTCACAGACAACGCGCTGTCGGACGTCCAGGATTTCCTCGACCTGTCCTCGGTTACAATACCATCAAGGCTTAACCCGGAAAACTTAACCAGGAAAATTAGCTGCCCACCAAATAAGACTGCAATGTTGAACAATAGTGTGTTTTGTATGGCGCTGCGTATTTATAATCATTTGCCTTCTGACATTGTCGAAATAAATTCAATTGACATTTTCAAATTTAAATTAAAGACATTGTTATTGCAAAAGGTTTATTATAGTGTCAATGAATATCTCTCTGACAAATTTTAGTAATTTTATATCAACTTGACATTTTAATCATTTGACATTTAATAATCAGACATATTTTTGACATTATATAATTTTATTTATTGGAAGGTATGTGACCATAACATAATTTAATCTTTTTAAGGATGTAGTTTTAATATTCTATGTTTGCATGCTAAAAAGCTGATCAAGGTTGTACCTACATATTTATTTTCTACCAGCTATTGTTAAACCCTTGTTTCGCAAAATAAATTGATTTGATTTGATTTGGCTTTACCCCAGCGGTCATCACCACGTCTAGCTAGGTGTCCTGCCCAACTCTATTTTAGATCTATTTACCTTTGATAGTGTTAATGAAACTTGTTTAATCATTTAGCCGTGGCGACCAGGTAGCCAAAAGTGATCAGGTTGACGCGTAAAGTTTCTTTTGTTTTTTGTAAATTATATTGATATTAGTTTATTTCTATGACACTCTCGTTATCTCTTCGAAAGCTTAGAATCCAGCGACTCATTTGTTGAAATCCGCCCAGCCGTTTCAAGGTACAGAGGCAGCCAAAGGAATAAATGGAAAATGGTTTTTTACTGCCGCCATATTGAATTTTTTACAACATTAAAAATGGCCTATGACACTCGTCATTCAGAGGAACCACAGGACACACATTACCCTTCCTAATGGACGTAATGAACGATCCAACTTCCGTCAGTAAAATATTGGAACCAGTCAGGGCAAAGTCTGTGGACTGTGAGCCAGTCAAATATTTTCAGAGGAAAACTACTATTATAAATGCGAAAGTTTGTGAGGATGTGACGATGTATGTTTGTGCCTCAATCACACCGTAACGGCTGAACAGATTTGAATGAAACTTGGAATGTACATTATTACGTGTGCTGGAATAATATAATAGGCTACTTTTTGTCCGGATATCACGCGAAGCCGCGCGCTAAAGCTAGTCTAGACATAAAATGGTTGGTGGCAAGCCAATGAATTGCAAATGAACCACTCCAGTGATTGCTCTTATCGCGAAGCGCTTTCCTTCGCACAAAGAAATCTATTGTTGTTACCGGGCTAACCTGTATTGAGTTGGCAATACGTAGTTTATTTATACCAACTTAGAAAAAAAAGTTAAAGTAGATATCAGTGTGAAATCTGAAAATTACACATTTGACAACACAATTCCCTAGTCAGGCCGAAAAACCCGATTAATCTTACTTCCTACTAATATTATAAATGCGAAAGTCTGCGAGGATGTGAGGATGAAACGAATAAACGGATTTGAATGAAACTTGGAATATACATAATACGTGTGCTGGAATAACATAATAGGCTACTTTTTATCTGAGTACAACGCGAGCGAAGCCGCGGGCGACAGCTAATATAAAAAATGTCAGTATCGTCGGTGGTGACATTACTTCTCTGCTGGACTGGGAGTAAAGAAAAAACATAGAATGCGTCCAGCTGCTTCTCTCCCCGAGCATGTCTTAAAAGTCGACTAAGGGATAGTATCCTCCAACATGATGAGATACAATAAGCAAGTATTCCCAAGGAGGGTTGACGTCAGGCAGGCGGCCAGTCATAAAACATCTTAGCCAAAACTTACAGCATGATCCAAGGATCATGTGCCGACCCCACAGAATGGGATAAGGGTAGGAAGATGATCGTCGGTGGTGACATGTTCAGCGCCAGCTTGCAGGTCTTCACAGCGACTTACCCACGGTGGTGAGCAGCATGTTGTCCAGAAGCAACGCGATGGCGACGATCACCAAGACCAGCTTCCTGCTCTCGCGGCAGGCGGCGATCTTGGCGCGCCAGCCGTAGCCGTTACTGAAGCCGTCGGACGCTGCGCCCATGGTGCTGCTCTGCAAGAAGAGTAACTTGAGGAAGACAGAAAATCTTCGATCTTTGTATAGGATTATCTACCTCGGTGACGACCTCTGTGACCACATCTTACAAATTAGATAACTAGAATTAACAAAATGAAGATAATGTATAATGGGCGGTCTTATCGCTAATAAGCGATCTCTTCCAGTCAAGCTTTGGATGGAGAGGAATTTAAAGAAGTTGAAGATTGACCGAGGTGCACTTTTAATAGATAACGTGATAATAATTTCCGTGATAATTATTTAACGATTCCCGCTGCGGGAGAAATGTTTGCATGTTCTGCAAATTTTTCTTCCGGGTCTGGGTGTTTTAATATTTTGAGGAAGACAGAAAATCTTCAATCTTTGTTTATCTACGTCGTGGCGGGCGAGTGCTCGGCTGAGACGCAAGAGGCGCGGGTTCGATTCCCGCTGCGGGAGAAATGTTTGCATGTTCTGCAAATATTTCTTCCGGGTCTGGGTGTTTTTATATTATGTATTCTAAGTATTATTTACAAAAAAACAAACTATATAAAGTATTCTAACAGCCATCTGGTTCCCATAGTACAAGCATTGCTTAGTTTGGGGCTAGATGGTCCTGTGTTAAATGTTCACAAATATTTATGTTTATTTATAAATGAAGTTCTCCATATGGCTTATGGTTTAAGCTGTGAGTGAAGCGCTCGTAGCGTAGCTTGCTTAGACGTTCTTGATTGATCGTTGAAGTTAAGCAACGCTGTGCTCGGTGACAATTGGGATGGTTGGCCGCAAGTGGCATTACGACTGAACGCTTCCGTTTTTCGGAGGGTACGTTAAATTGTCAGTCCCGGCTTTTAAGTCGTTAAGCCATGACGGAGGCCTTTAGGCGGCCTAAAAACTCCGTCACAAGAGTTGGCCACTAGCTCATACGAACTTACGGCTAACTAAAAATAATAAATAGACGCGATCGTTTGGTGGCCTCCTTGTAAAATACTTTAGTTTTTGCTGTGCCATTGAATTCTCAAGTTTCATTCCGTATCTCTGTAACTCAAAACCTTCCTAAGTACGATTAGATCAGTCTATGTAAATTGTATGTGGGTGTAATTTGAATCATATAACATCAACTAATCATAATTCGTCCCGTTTCTCCCGTTTGTGTAAATCATCTACTATAGATAATAGAAGGCCAGTTCCAATATTTTACCAACAATGTTGTTCTTCTGTCAATAAATGTATGGCGTTTTCGACAAATAACAAAACTGCTATGAAAATGAACGTTAGTAAAACATTCAAACAGGGCATAAGTAAAAAGAGTATTTTTGACTACAGAATAAGCATTATACACCAATTAAAAGCGACAATGGCACCACAGACAATTCAAGATGGCAGCCGGAAATGAGGCCGCTAACGACTCACTCCCACGCAATATGGCGGTGTTTCCTGTTTGCAGTTTTGTTGAGATCTTTTTATTTGAGCTGTTTTAAATGTCATTCGTATTTTTTTAATCATTTTTTTCTATTTAGTGTCATTTTATTTCACAGTATTACAGCTTCAAGTTTGATGGATTTTTTCGTTTTCTACTTAAACAGTGTTATTTTTTTAAATCCGAAATCAGAAGAGATACAGGAAGTGTCTTGGTGAAAACTAAGTGTGAAAACAATAAAGGCATAGTAATTTTTTTGTCAAGAAATTTACTTCCTTATACTTACTAGTAATTAGAAATGTTGTTTCAGTGGAATCAAAAATGTAATCTGAATCCTAAATTACCTGAGACGTAAAACACGTAATGGCGTGATAAAATCGAAACGACATGTGACTTTACTACCCAAAGATACTCTGTGGGTATATTACTTACCTATGTCATTTCTTGCTCTCATGTCATTTCTGTCATTTCGATAGAATAACATTTGAAGCTTAAAATCATAGACAAAATAAGATAGAAAGAAAGAAAAATAGTTATTTATTTTGATCTGGTACCCACTGGACCTACAACATTCGACCCAAAAGCAAAAAGTGTCTATTGGACCTCATTTACATGGCCCATTCGACCTTCTTAAAAAATATATATTCAATGCGCCTATTGGACCTCTTTTTTGTTTTGTTACCAAAATTGTTCTGAGCTAAATACTCAGGCTAAATACAAAAAAAGCCACCACTCAGCAGTGCAATGGCAGAGTGAGTCTTGCCAGAGCGCTTATCTTTCATTTTGTGTCTTTTTTATTCAATATTTTATTTTGCCATTATTTTTTATTAAGTCTCGACCATATTTTAATTTAATATGACTGTTGCATGCTGTCTGTGACATATAATAACCTTTGTCAAGTTTTTATATTGAATCAGTTTATATTTGTGATGAAATTAATGTAGGTATATATTATGGTGGTTACTCAACTTAATAAATAAATGGTCGCACAAACAAGACAAGGCTTTTTACCATCTATACCTACTAGATGATTTATACAGCGTCAGGAGGCAACTTTTAGCTCTAACGGGACGCTGTAGTGCCTATAATAAGATTTTCAAAACGTTTTGTTTTTGTTTTACCTTTATTGTTATTATTTCTTTTATGTCATTTTATGAGTGTAATATAATGATATAATCATAATGCGAAACTCTGTCTGACTGTTACCTTTTCACGTCTAAATCACTGAACAGATTTTCATAAAAGTTTTGGTAATTTTGTATAAAATCTTAGGGAAGGAAATAGGCTAACTTTTGTCTCGAAAATCATTGCAGACGAAATTGAGGGCAACATAAATAAGTTCGATATCTAAGGAGCTTTTAAAAAGATAAGCACTTCCTCCAGCCCTCAATCGAATGTTCCCGCGAGAAATCTTTAGTTGTCATAACGACTAGGGATCCGCATGAGATAAGGGAAACCTTGATAAATTGAAAATATAAATTGATAGCTTCCACAGATAAAAAAACGAAAAAATAAATCGTTTACTTAATAGGATCATTTATGGATCGAATAAAGTTGAATTTACGCCTATTTGAAACGCGATACAGCGTGAAATATAGAACCTAATATATTATTATTATATATTATAAATGCGAAAGTTTGTGAGGATGTGACGACGTTTGTCACGCCGTAACGGCTGAACGGATTTGAATGAAACTTGGGACAAACATAGTATATGTGTGCTGAAATAACATTTATAGGCTACTTTTTATTTTGGTACCACGCAAGCGAAGCCGTTGGTGGAAGCTAGCATATCATATTCTTTTTATTTTACTTAAAGTATTAAAGGCCCCAACTTTTTAAAAGGTAAGAAGAATTATTACATTTGAAAGCAACTCCAATAATTAATAAAATTACCGTCGCCTTTTTTCTAGGAAAACTTTATTAAGAGCAGCGGGTCAATATTTTATGATTTTTTTATTCAGATTCTTCTAGAGGACAAAAATATGAGCAAAATACACGCAATAATGAAAGAGTACAAAGAGGTATTGAAGATTTTGACGCAAAAGTCGGCCGCCATTTTAATGACCAGAGCTGGCTTCATTTTAATTTAAAATGTACCTAAGTAATATTGTGATCAGGGGATTTTAATATACACCGAATTTTTACTGAGACTCGAACACGCGCTATAAGATAAAAACACCTGTTACATGATATTAGCTATAGTCATAATATAAAAATAATTTATGGATGTTTTGTAGAAAATTTTACACAGCGCCATCTACCCAAAACTAAGCAAAGCTTGTACTATGGGAACCAGATGGCTGATAGAATACTTAAATATTCTGTAATTCAAAATCTATAATAAAAAATCCTTAACAACAAAACTAAATAAATTGTACGGAACCCCAATAGATACTAGTCAGCTTAGCTTGACTTTTCGTGCTATCCACACCCACCTATAGCTATTACTAAGTCTATAACTATCCCCGAAACATGATGCAGGGGTTGTTAAAGATTGTATTGGAAAAATTTAACGGGTAGTTTTTGCTTCAAACTTGATCACAAACAATTGAGGTTTACCAAAGGGGCGTCAAAGCTGTTCAAATACGAGTTGCACCCAAAAAATCTACTTTACGAGTAAAACCGCGGGCGTTGCATCTATACCTATTATATTCAATCTATATAACACATTTTCGAAGACTATCTGAATTAAAAAAATGTTTAATTATGCCTTTTTTTCTTTTCAAACTGAATTTTCATTTGATATAAATTCTATATCATCTATAAAATTTGTTTTATCTTCCACGCTTAGTTGAAATTCAAAAAAATCTGATTCTCTTTTTGATTCTTAGTATCTAAATACTCACTTTAAATGATCTTCAAGCTATTCTTCATTTCGGGCGCACTGAGCGAGCGCCGCGGCTCGACTGAAATCTTCCACCCAAATCAGAAGCCACGGCAAACCCACCAGTCTAAACTGAACTGTGACTTCTACTCCAAATCCCCTTATATTGAACGGTTTACTTACAACTGCGCGGGGGAGGGAGGGTCTATATAAAATTGTAATCTGTTATCATCCTACACGTTTGATTTCAACATCAAATGACTCTTAAATTCATTGTGTTAAGGTTCATTTTCGCAGTAAGGTTTAGTTTTTATGAGGCTGTGTGGAAGGTAACGGAATATAGACTGTAGTTTAAGGGAATAGAGTTGGTTTTCGTTTGTTTGTGGATAAAAGCTACAGGTCTTCGATAAGTTCGTGCTGAAAGTGCTCGTTGTCTTTCAGGATATAGGCGTAAGTGCATTTTGTGAAATTTTATTGTTCTTTGTTACTTTGTACTATTTTTTTGTCTTTACACTTCACTGCTGGACTGGGAGTAAAGAAAAACATGGTATGCGTCCAGCTGCTTCTCCCGAGCATGTTGTAAAAGTCGACTAAGGGATAGTATCCTCTCCAACATGATGGACCATCTATATGTGCGATGGGCTGATCACCTGTCACCATGGTTCACATCCATCATAGGACTAAATCAAAAGTTGCTGCAAGTTTTCTTATGTTTACTTGTGGCTCTGCCCACCCCATTAGGGATACAGGCGTGATAATATGTATGTACATAAAGAAAGCAACGAATAAAAGTAAAAAAAGCCGGTCAAGTGAGAGTTGAATTTGCACACGAAGGGTTCCGTACTAATTGTACATGTACTTTTTAAGGTAGCTTCAAAAATGTCTCCTGTATGGAAAATATCCCTTAGTCGACTTTTACGACATGCTCGGGGAGAGAAGCGGCTGGACGCATTCTATGTTTTTTCTTTACTCCCAGTCCAGCAGAGAAGTATTATTATGTTTTATACCTTATCATAAATTTCTAATAAATAATAAAATCGTATAACCTCGTCATAAACACCTTAAATAATAAAAAAGTCTTAAATATCAAATTACGTTATTTACGCCCTTTTACCCCGAAAGCGTCCCAAGGGTCCTTAATTTGTCTTGCTGTCTCGCTCTAACGTAGGGGGTAGTTAGCGCTGTCTCGCTCTGTTCTTGTAAGTCCGATTCCTATACTTCTCGTATTGAACTAGTGGTGTTTTCAGGCTTTCCTGTTAACTTTAATATGAGTTTCGGTTAAACGAAGTTGATTTGATTTTTTGTTTTTAAATAATTCTGTCAATCGCTAGTAAAAAACGTGCTAAAACCAAAGTGATCTGGTCACTTTTTTATGGCTTAATATTTTTTTAAATATTTCGGAAACTATTCAAAAACATTATTTTCTCAATAGGCTAATTTTACACTTACTAGGTTTGCTTAATTGAACTTTATTTAGTACTCTACTGAAGTTCTACGTCAATGCTACACTAACTACTCTGCTGCTACGCGACTGCTACGCGGCTACTACGCGACTGCTACGTGATGATACGCGACTGCTACGCTGCTGCGACAGTGATACTATGCATCTGCTACGATGCTTCTACGGACTGCTACGCTGCCACTAAGCGACTGCTTCGCGGCTACTACGCGACTGCTACGCGACTGCTACGCGGCTATTACGCGACTGCTACGACGCTCCTACGCTACTGCTACGCTGCTACTACACTATTGCTACGTGATTGCTACGCTGACGCTACACAACTCCTACTCTTCGCTGATCCACAAACCATCGCATTTATAATATTAGTTATAATATTAGCTATTGTACTTCATTACATTTCCTACAAAGCATTTATTTTTCATCAAATTTCACAAAGGTTAAATGGAAGAAAATGCTAATTAGCATTAAGCTCGCCTATGTGCATGTTTTTTTCGTATGTACAATAAGAAATTTTCATAAAATACCTTAACCAAAACTCTTACAGCATGATCTAAGGAACATGCTGTGCCGACCCCACATAGTGGGATGGAAGATGATGATGATGATGATGTACAATAAGAAATTTTCTATATATCTATATATTACACACTCTTAAAGGCTCTTGTACATTTGCGGCTTGACCCCAAAGGTCAAAATCAGATATCTAAAGCACTTACACTCAAGTCGTAATGACTTTTTACAGGTACCCTTAACACAACTTAGTAAACGCCTTCGGCGCCGTGGCGGGCGAGTTCTCTTCTGAGACGTATAGCGCGGGTTCTTGTCGTGTCACTGGTTCTTTCGGCCCAGTGTGATTATGTATGTATGTTCGTATGAGCTAGTGGCCAACTCTAGTGACGGAGTTTTTAGGCCGCCTAAAGGCCTCCGTCATGGCGTAACAACTTAAATCCGGGACCGACTGTTTAACGTGCCCTCCGAAGCACGGAAGCGCTCAGCTCGTAATGCCACTTGCGATCACCCATCCCAATTTGTGACCGCGCATATCGTTACTTAACTTTAACGATCAAGAACGCCTAAGTAAGTTACGCCACGAGCGCTTATAATACATGATACATACATAAATGTGTGCTAAAAAAACTTAGTAGCAGATGTATCGGTAATAAAATATTTTATTAAGCATTTTATTTACGAGGCAGCCTTAAAGGCCGTCACAGACGTAGCTGTAATATATATTATAGATAATAGGGATAGTATCCTCTCCAACATGATGACCATGAGGTATAATAGGCTTATCACCTGTCACCATGGTTCACCATACCCATCTTGGGACTTCGAATCAGGAGTGGTTGCATGTTATTATGAAATTAAATGAAATGAAATAATTTATTTGCGTGAAGTGTACACAAAGAACTTAAATAACTAAATTAGATTCACACACTTCGCTAGGAAACCCGGCATACAAAAACGACTTTATGATTACCTGTGGCTCTGCCCACCCCATTAGGGATACAGTCGTGATATCAGGCGCGGTCGCAGCCTGAAATTTTGGAGGGGGTCACTAATAATAGAATATGTCGAGTAAATCTGATTTTATTGCACAATACACAATTTTATTGCACACATTGTAAAACAAATGGAAGCCTTCTATTTTCATTGGCATCGCGGCTAGGGGCAGAAACTTACTTTTTTATGTTTTGTAAATTTTTTGATTTTTTCAATTTGACGTGTATGATTTTGGGGGGTGGGGTGGGGGGGGGGTCATGTGTAACACACATCCATACATCCATACTTGCAAACTTTCGCGTTTATTGTATTTTTCATATGTATGTTAGTTTTAAGATATATATTTCTATGGGCCGTAGAATAAGTTTATAGCATCTGTAACTTTTCTAATGTTGCCTGTAATAAAGTTAGTATTATTTTTATTAAAATATTAGTAGGATTTGTTAAGTAAATAATAATAATAATAATAAATAACACCCAACAGTCACATACATAGTCCTGACCCCACACTAGGATTCCCTGTGTCGTGGGTATCAGAAACTACTGACTAGAAGTTGTTTGTTAAGTTACGTAGTTCGTTGAAATTACTTGAAATCACGCCCTAAACTCTTATACACAGATGGCACAGACTACAGTATCATGCAAAAGACAATATGGAGAGAATATAAAGGCTGGAAGGCAGGGCCGTGACGGTCGCTAGGCAACCCGTGCCTATATTCTATTAAACCAATTTGCGACTTGTCACTTTCAAACTAAAAACGAGGTTTCCATTATGCAAGTTACGACCTACTTCTACAGCGTTGAGGACAAATCAACAGACTAATTGACTTACAAACTGTTAGACTGTACGAAATAAATAACACCCAACAGTCACATAGTCCTGAGCCCACACTAGGACTCCCTGTGTCGTGGGTATCAGAAACTACGAGTACCATGCTACCACAACACCCAGACCCGGGAGAAATATTTACAGATCATGCAAACATTTCTTCCGCAGCGGGAATCGAACCCGCGCCTCTTGCGCCTCTGCTGAGCAATCGCCCGCCACGCCACCGAGGCTGTCGTGGGATATTGAATTATAAACATTTTTATTTTTATTTAACAATGAAAGCGTCCACCAGTCTTTCATACAGGAAGAGGAAAAATTGGCACAATATCAAAACAAACTTAGTTTTAAGAGGACATAGTGGAAATTATATTAATTAGGTACACTTTTTACGAAACATTTGTTTATTTATTCATTAATTAGCACGATTAAAAAAACAATTATACTTATTAACATTAATAACACAAAAAGTTGAATCATATACTTAAAAATTATCATCATAAACAACATGAAATAATAATAATAATAGCTAACCTTATTAACAGAAAGAAACTTACAACTATTACAAATATAATTTACAAAATACAAAAGAAACAGTTGGGCTATCTAAAGGCCGGTGCAAACGTCTATAGATAGCTCACCTGATCCAGTTCATCAGACGGTAATAATAATTAACAAGGTACAAATTGGATTAAAATAAAATGAATATAAAAATACGTAAAAATTTTAACTTATTCATTCATCAATCTCGCAAAATCTCAGGCACTCTAACATTGTCTTCTTCAAAAGTCAAAAAAAATTATTCCATAAAATCACGGGGATCACTTGGACACGTCTTAAATCTACGTTGCATTTACAATAGTTAACCATGGTGACTGGTGATCAGCCCATCGCCCATAATAGATGGTCCATGTTGGAGGATACTATCCCTTAGTCGCCTTTTACGACATGCTCGGGGAGAGAAGCAGCTGGACGCATTTTTTCTTTACTCCCAGTCTAAGGAGTAAGGGGAAAATCGTTTGAAATAAATGGCGATAGAAAGTACTCGTACCATATCTAGTCCATAGAAATTTGTTATCTCTCTCGCACGTTTTCCGTCTCGCTCTAACACTTAGCATGACCTTAGGGACAGTTCCCAGGATTCAAAATGAATGGAGATACAATTCACTCAAAGTTTGATTTAAAAAAACTATTGCCAAATTTTAACATTCTACTAACAAAAGACTGATCGTTCAGTACAATATAATAATAATAAAACTTTATTTCAGACACAGGTCCATAGAAAAATACAACACTAAGTTGGGTGATTGCTCGGCAGAGACGCAAGAGGTGCGGGTTCGATTCCCGCTACGACAGATATGTTTGTATGTTCTGTGAATATTTCTTCCGGGTCTGGGTGTTGTAGTAAATATAAGTATGTATTTCCAAAAATAAAGTATATAAGTATTCTATCAGCCATCTGGTGCCCATAGTACAAATTTGCTAAGTTTGGGGCTAGATGGCGCTGTTTCAAATGTCCACAAATATTTATTTATTTTGATCATGTAATTGGCCACAATTAATTTAACCTTTACAGTGGAATGCCCCAAAACTTCGTCCGCGTTCAGTTGTTTTTAAATTCTTTCTTAGTCCATCCCTACATCATCTTTTCCCTGCACTAATCCCACTTTTTGTGGGGTCAACATGTATTATTCTGTGTTCTGTGGATAGAACGTCTATTTCATCACATAATAATTTGTCCAAGCTAGGAATCGAACTATGTGCGAAGCGTGTGAAAGATATGTTTTTTTTAATCAGAGGTTATCATCGCATAATAATATGTCCAAGGTAGGAATCGAACCAAAATAAAGAAGAAATCGAAGAAAAATAAATGTTTTTTTTTTTTATCAAAGGTTATTTATTAAGTAAGGCGACTCCTCAGCTTTCTGTTCAGACCATTACACAGCTCCGCACTCTGGTATAACTACTCAAGAGAAGGCGCGCCCCCACTGGACGATATTAAATATATTAAAACATAGCTTCATAGTTAATTGTTCTGTAAGGTCATTCTGTGATAATTTATAATAATTTCTTTCTGAGTAAAACAATCTTTATTAACAGAAATAAACTTACAACTACAAATATAAATTATATTTTCTTTCTTGGAAAGAATCTTTCCACTTTTTATGAATGGTCATTTTTATGAATGGATATTTTTATGAATGGTCATTTTTATGAATGGACCTTTTTATGATTGGTAATTTTTATGAATGGACATTTTTAGACTATTTTTCATTTTTCATAATTGGACATTAGTCGTGCAAATGAAATATATAACTACCAGTATCTACTACCAACTCTTACTTACTAAATTCGTCCCGGGCACTATAGCGTCCCGTTAGTGAAGGTAAAAGTTGCCTCCGGACGCTGTATAAATCATTTACTATAGATGGTAAAAGGCCTACCACCAACTATAGCAGTACTCTCAAACGGTAGAGGAAAACATCGTGAGGAAATGCATGTCGTAGAACCGTAGAACGTTCGAAAACATTAAAGATAGGTATCTCACTTCGCTCTAGAATGGACGGCGACCCTAAAAGTCCACTAGACTATCAAGGCGGCAATTAATCAATCAATCCTGACTTCTTTCTCTTGCAGTAAGAGCCTCTCGTTACACTGGTACTTTTAACGTCAATATACTTTACTGTGGAAATACTTCTGGTACATAATCATACTAATATTACATATTAAAAGGTTAACTTTGAATACTTTCAGTTCTGGTAACTTTAGTAGAGAAAGTTTAAAAAAAGTGCATAGTGTATGCCTACTTTATCATACTAATATTAAAGAGGAAAGATTTTTTTGTTTGTTTGTAACGAATAGGCTCCGAAACTACTGCACCGATTTCAAAAATTCTTTCACCAATAGAAAGCTACATTATCAGGGACCAGTATAGGCGATAATATATTTTCAAAAAATTAGGGATCCGTAAGAAAATTGCAATATTGTAACCCGAGGTAGAAAACCCTAAATATATTTTGGCGTGCGCTGCGAAAACTATTGATTAAAGAACAAAATAATTGGACACGCGTACGAAGTCGCGGGCAACAGCTAGTTGAATTATAAACTCAATTATACTAACATGTGGGTTTATTAGTCACTAGCAGCCGCCCGCGGCTTCGCTCACGCGGTACCCAGATAAAAAGTACCCTATGTCCCATTCCAGCACACGTAGGTACCTACTATCCTCATTATTCATTATAATATTTTAATTTCGCCATAACTTCAAAACCAAACGTCCAATTTTAATCATTCAAAGACCAAATATTATCTCCATAAACTGTTCTTAGTGATGAAATCATTTATTTTGATAAGGATTAATAGCATGAGTAAAATAAACGCGTTTAAATGTAGTCCAAAAAAAATTCAAGATTTTTAAATAAAAAAATGGTTGCTGTGCCTCACTCGACATAGATGGGTATAGTGTGTCGCGGACTTTTTTGTAGATATTTATAAGATCTACAATTAATTAGAACATTTTATGGTTCTATCTTTTATAGTTTAGGCAGCGTACGCAAAATAAGTAACTTTTCTGGTTGATTTTTTACACCTTGTGTCCGAAAAACCCAAATATCTTACGGAACCCTATTTTTTTCCAAAATAAAATATAGCCTATGTTACTCGTGGATAATGTAGCTTTCGAATGGTGAAAGAATTTTTAAAATCGGTCCAGTAGTTTTTGAGCCTATTCAGTACAAACAAACAAACAAAGTTTTCCTCTTTATAATATTAGTGTAGAAGATACAAATAAATTAACATTCATTACCTACATATTGATAACTTCAAAATATTTTACATTTGCCGCCTTTTTTATCTTTTTCTCTAACTCCAAATCGGTATTAGACCAAGGAGTATTTTATCATTCTACCAAACTAATGAGGTTTGTAATAATATTTAGCGGCAATACTGAGTAGTACTTAATCTGTGACAATAGCAAGGAAGTAAAACGTAATATAAGCTGACAAAGTTTCATTATTTTAATAGTTTACACTCTAGAGACCACAAAACAGAAGTTTTCTCTTTTTATATTGTGTAGTTCGTTCAAAATGGTGACATTTAGTACATCCTTACTACTAGCTCCAACTACTTTGAACTTTCATGAATTAAAAGTAAACAGTGTGACATGACACTTGATCAGGGTATCAACTCTTAAAAATTTTGAAGATAAAAAGTCACCAAAATGGTCCACTTCAATTCCATTGATTTTTTTCAATTTCGTTGTCTTGAAAGTCATTTGGTGACTTCGAAATTAAAAATAAATAAATTTTGAAATCACCAAATGACTTTTAAGAATATCGAAATTGAAAAAAGTCAATGGAAATGGGCCGTTTTAGTGATTTTAAATCACGCGGTGATTTTCAAGAGTTGATTAAGTATGAATGAATGAATGAATGAAAATACTTTATTGTACACCATAGACATAGACTAAAATAGAGAAAAAATATATATAAAACTCAATACGCTAAAAAAAAAAGAGTACAATTTGGCGGTCTTATCGCTTAAGAGCGATCTCTTCCAGATAACCATACATGGAAAAAGAGAGCAGAACGTAAGGGGTGTACAAATACGAGCTACACAATATGAATAGAATAACAAATATATATTTAGATAAATAAATATACATAGAATACACACATACCTACTATTGGAAGCAATCTTATATTATAAGAATCTTTGTCCTGACTGACTGACTGACTGACTGACTGACAGACAACGCACAGCCTAAACCGCTGGACGTAGAGACTTGAAATTTTCAGTGTAGGTAAACCTTGGTACGTAGGGGTGTACTAAGAAGGGATTTTTCAAAATTCAACCTCTAAAGGGGTGAAAAGGGATGAAAACCTGGAATCAATTTTTGGTCTAAAACTGCGCATAACCTATATCAAATTAAAGAGCCGATTTTTCTCATTTAGTTGATGTCATAATTACCTGTAAATTCTTTATATTTGGTATGTTTTTCATGAAAAATAGAATACTTTTATTTTGACATATGACAGCGATGATACACACAGATTAGTAATAGATGATACAAAACATAAATATGAAAAAGGAACTGTCAATGTCTAATTACCTGTGAAAGGAAGCATAAATTATTACTGGTCTAATAAGTTTCCAATCTTGATTATTCATGGAGTTCTGACGTCTGATAACTAGATGTCGCTGCTAATTCTGATCAAATACTAGAACGCGCTGTCGTTGCGTTTTGAAAAGTTTACCTTAACTCTCAAAATTTTTACTAAATTCACCGAAATTTCTTAATTTTTAGATTTAGGTACGTTTGTTACTCTTTCACGCAAAAACTACGGAATATACTTACATACCCTATTATTCATATTCGTTCGCTAAAGTTAGCCATTGCTTAAAGTTAGCCCTGTCACTGTTTGTCATTATGAAATGGTAAGAGATGGCAATACTTTAGTCATCGTTTAGCGTACACTATATTATAATGAATAATGAGGATAGTAGGTACCTACGTGTGCTGGAATGGGACATAGGGTACTTTTTATCTGGGTACCGCGTGAGCGAAGCCGCGGGCGGCTGCTAGTAAGTAATACCCCGACCAACCAATCGAGCACAAAAAAGGGTGCTTCTTTTTATCTAAGAAACTGATGGATGTGAACAATGATCAAAGGGCTGGCGCTTCCCTCGGACAAAGGATAAGAATTTCTATCCAACGATGTAACGTCGCCAGCCTTTTGGGGACTTGGGGGGGGGTAAAACGGCCATTAACTGATTTGCTGCGGAATGCGATTCACCAAAATTCCGAGAATTTTACGGCCAAATATGAATCTGCTACTGAATCGAATTGCGTACAAATCACCTACAATTCGGACCATTATACGAAAATTACAGGGATCACTTAGGATTTGCTATAAAGTCTAAAAATGAATTGCTCAAAGTGGCCTTTTGAGTTCAACTTAACTGTGGTCGGTGAACTGAGCTCTGTTTTCTATCTGTAGGCGAACTTAGAAAACCTGAGCTCATTTTCATTTCTTATCATTATACCTACCTTAAAGTTTTTAATTTAAGTTTGTCTTTGTAAATAAATTAACTATAACTGTACCTACAGATAAAATAAAAATAATGAAAGCTGGGAGCATTTTTTTTTAAAGCGAACTGTTTTCTGAAAATATATTGATTTGATGACTCGCAACTACGTTATGTAATAATTTGTCATGTGATATGACTGTCTTGTTGAAAAAATAATGGTTTAGGAGCCTGTTGATTCCCACAGCTGGGCAAAGACCTCCCTTCTCATTCATTCCTGTTCTGGGCCACAATAAAAAATAAGAAAGACAAAAAAGTTTTACATATAAAAATATATATTTTAACTTAATACCTCTTCAACTCTAACCTATTTAAATAAGAATTTATACGTATTTGAGACCCCATTAGGCCGCGTCCTATTGTTAGGAATTTGCCCTGTTTATAGGAAAACCATTTACAAGCTGAAAATAACCCTATAACCTCCTTAATAAAGCATAAAATCAATTGCACACTCCGCAGGCGGTATACAAATTATGTTTCATGCTAAAAATAACTTTATTTAAACCAGTTAAGGAGGAAAATTGAATGAAACGTTCTAATGGAAATATGATAAAGTTAATACAAGCAAATTTAAGCTCTAATATTGGGGGGTAGAGATGAATTTGTTTGAGCAAAGTTTGTTTTACTTCTGAAGTTGAGTTGTCAGTAGGGTGACAAGTTTTCAGGAATTTTTATCTCTTTAAAAGATGGCGTGACGATTTGATTCATTGGTTTTGGAAAGCAGAAGGTTCGTTTTGATGTATGACTAGGAATATTCTGGAAAAACTCACACCGTCGTATTTCTCATCGTCGTATTTCAAGTGCTAGTCAAATTCGCACACGAATTTTTACGTACCATCGTACATTTATAGCGGAATAAAAAGGAAAACGAGCTGAGCTCTTCCGTGCTTAGGAGGGCACGTTAAATTGTCTGTCACTTTAACTTCTCTGCTGGGCTGGGAGTAGAAAAAAGCGTAGAATGCGTCCAGCTGCTTCAATCCCCGAGCATGTCGTAAAAGTCGACTAAGGGATAGTATCCTCCAACATGATGAGATACAATAAGCAAGTATTCCCAAGGAGGGTTGACGTCAGGCAGGCGGTCGGTCATAAAACACCTTAGCCAAAACTTTTACAGCATGATCCAAGGATCATGTTGTGCCGACCCCACATAGCAGGAAGATGATGATGGCTTTTAAGTCGTTAAGCCTTGACGGAGGCCTTCAGTCGGCATAAAAACTCCGTCACAAGAGTTGGCCACTAGCTAAACTTACTCTTGACACACATGTTTGACAGTGTGTTCTACACTAGAAGGGCAGAATAGGACTCAACAGGTTACCTAATAAAAAGGTCCTACATTCAACAAGAGCTGCTCACCCGAGCTGGTATTGGGAATGCCGCGCGCGTCGGTCATTCAATAAAGTATGACGTGCTCACATTCCTCTCCACGCTGCGTGCCTGCCCAGTTATGGACACGAATATGCACTGCTCATCATTATCAGCTGGTAGATGAAGACCTCGACCATTATCACTGAAATTTAAGCGCACGCAGCTTACTTAGACGTTCTTGATTGATCGCTGAAGTTAAGCAACGTTGTGCGTCACAATTAGCGGTGACCGCTTCAGCTGAGCGCTTCCGTGCTTCGGAGGGCACGTTAAATTGTCGGTCCCGGCTTTTAAGTCGTTAAGCCATGACGGAGGCCTTTAGGGAGCCTAAAAACTCCGTCACAAGGTCTGGCCACTAGCTCGTACGAACTTACTTCAATTTCAAAAGCCTTTATTTATTTAGGTATTTGGAAGACCAACAGCTTACATTTATAGGTCCTCACGGATAATATCCTCAAATCATACTGACATTTAAAACAATCTGGTATCAAAGCTATAAACTAAGGTTTTACTAAACTTTTACTGCTCCGCACGTATTGACCATGTCTTTCTTGTGGACAAGGCCGACTAAGCTAAGAGGATGGAATAGGTGCTGGGCAAGCCTACTCCATCTTAATTCGTCCCAGGTAAAAGTTGCCTCCTGAAGCTGTATAAATCATCTACTATAGATGGTAAAAGGCCTTCGTTTTAGTTAGGGTTGATGGGTAAACATTTTGAATCGTAATAGGTCGACGCCATTTTGTTCCCTATTTACTCCTAGATGAATTCATTCAAATAAAATTGGACGTCTGCACCAGTGCCGGATAAAAGAGGATAATCATTGAGAGCGTGAACAACACAGAGTAGGGGATAGATAAGTTAACTGAGGTACCAGTTGAACATTTTTCTTTAGAACATTTTTAGAACGGCCTTTAGATAACCCGACCGTGTTTTTTGTATGGTTGTAAGTTTCTTCTGTTAATAAATATGGAAGTTTTTCATATAAAAGAAAGAACGAAAACCCGACTGTGTAGAATTAAACTTAACTATACCTATGCATGGACTTCATGGCATGATTTTAAAAGTTTTTGGCGTCCAGGGGTCCTACAATACTGTATATTTCTAGTATCTGGCCTCATACCAAAGCGAGATCTGTCAGATAAACACAAAACGCCGCTCATCTTCAGTCCAATTTCTGCCCAAATTTTCTGCCAAAAGCCTATTATAAACGGGTATCGTTGACCGAAATTCAAAACCCCTTTTCAAATGAAGTATGTATAAGTAATATCCATAGGTAGGTACACAAAATATAACTTACTGCCGCCCGCGACTTCGCTCGCGTAGTACCCAAATCAAAAATAGCCTATTATGTTAATCTAGCACACGTACTATGTATATTCGTGAAAGAATAACAAACATCCATACATACAAACCTTTGCGTTTATAATTTACTAGCAGCCCACCCCGGCTTCGCACGGGTATTTAACAAGTTAGAATTTTTAGGTAATTTTTTTACACCTCGGGATACATTATTGGAGTTTTAGTAAGGATCCCTAATTTTTTGAAAATAAATTATAGCCTATGTTATTCCGTAATAATGTAGCTATCTACTGGTGAAAGAATTTTTGAAATCGGTTCAGTAGTTTCGGAGCCTATTCGTTACAAACAAAAAAATCTTTCCTCTTTATAATATTAGTGTAGATTATAGTAAGGATTATAATTCTGTACGGTTCACACACCGTACAGTATTGCAAGCACTGCATTTCCGTGCAATAGCGTGGAAACCGGACGGCGCGGGCAGTCCACTTTTAACTCGCGGCTCATAAACATCTCCCAATTAAGTCAGTGATCAATAAAATCGTGTTTTAAATCTTTTTCTTTTCGTTTTGTTTTAAATCTTTGATGTCCCGTACATCAATGGTCCTTCGAGCCTCCGAAGGCGGGACGAAAATCGTGAAGTGCTTTTTGTGATTTTTGTGCCCAAACTGGATTGCCTCAGGATAAAGCATTAAACTGTAGGTGAGACAGCAGTCTTCGGTGAGTCAGTATTTCACTTCGCTCTACAAAGCTATCTTCTACCACCATCGCTTCACCATGGATGATATCTTAGCGAATCAACAGCAGATCATGGCAGCGATGGAACAGCTCCTTACCAACTTTAAAAAGGACGGTCCAGAGCGCAGAACCTCAGTAAACATCAAAAGACGGCTGAGCTCTTTAGAAACATATTGGCAAGAATTTCAGTGCAATCACATCAAATTGTGCGAATTTGACGATAAATCTGGAGAGTACTTCGTAACTAACGCATATAAACGAACTTCAGATTTTTACATTGAAACACGTGCTTATTTACAAAAATATCTATCCTCTGACGCAAGGCCAGAGGAAAAACACCTTCTACGTCCGGCTACGCCCCTAGCATCCGGGGGGACGCCACGCGCCGAGACACCAGAGGTAGGGCAGCAGCCAACACCGTCCGGTTCTCAAGCTCCACGCAGCAGCAGCGGGCAAGGAACTAGCAGCAAGCTTGATGAAATGTTAAGAAAGCAGCAAAGTAATTTCAAAGCATTCATCAGGACGGTAAACTCAATTAACTTTGAAAACCTTACCAGCAGGTGGGAATTCGAAGACACATTGAAGTCGGTGCAGAACCGTTGGTCGGTCATTGACACCTTACATTGGGAAATTGACAGCGAGCTCTACGAAGAAAATCTCGAGTACGAGCAAAGCTATAGTAGGTATGAACAGCAGTTCAATAATATTAAAAAGTCGATAAATGAAAAAATGTGGTCTCAACATCATCGGGAAAAATCGACGCCGCAAATGGATATACCTACTTTCAGCGGGAACTATCAGCAGTGGGTGTCCTTCAAGGATTTATTTGTAGAGGCGGTGCACAGTAATACGTCTCTATCCAACGCCCAAAAGATGCAGTTCCTCAAAAGCAAACTCAAGGGCGAAGCGGAAAAATTGGTACAGCATTTACCAATTAGCTCTGAGAATTACGAGGTGAGTTGGAACATTCTTCTTCAACGCTACAACAACTTGAAGTTGATATTCAACAGCCATATGAATACTCTGACCAACTTACCTACATTGCAACAGCAATCGGCAGCAGCCATCAAAAAAGTTTATGATACCACCAACGAATGCCTTAACGCAATCAAGGCCCTAGGAGTCGACATAAGTACCTGGGACCCAATCGTCGTATACATTATTTCGAACAAGCTGGACGCGGACACGCACATTGACTACATCGATTCATTAAAAAACCCAAAGGAGCTACCTACTCTAAAAGATATATTAGATTTTCTCGAGCGTAAATTCTCTTCTCTAGAATCATCTAAGCGAAAGACTGAGGTCAAAACTCAGCAACAGGACCCATCGACCAACAAAAAGACTCATTTTTTCAAATCTTTTACCAGTCATAAATTCAATCAAAATCAAAGTTCCCATAACTCGAACGATAAATTCCATAACAAGGTTGTAAAATGTGCAGTTTGTAACATGAATACTCACTACAAGCTTTTCCAGTGCGAAGCATTTCTCGAAATGTCGCCTCATATGAGACAGAAAACCGTCGAAAAATTATCTTTGTGCAAAAACTGCCTTAGGTCACATAGCAATAAGAAGTGTTTTTCGAACAAAAGGTGCCAAGAGTGCGAGGGAGACCACAACACTTTATTGCACAACGCTCCGACAGGCAGAGTTCGGATTTCTTCACAAACACAATCATGTGAACCGAACGATTCTCAGCAGAGTCAGCAAAAGGGTAATGCACATGTTTTACAGGGGGAGACGGGGGAAATTCTTCTTGCAACCGCGTTGGTGAACGTGACCAAGGCCGATGGTACCTATCTAACTTTACGAGCGTTGATCGATCAAGGTTCACAAACATCCTTGATTTCGGAAAATGCGGCACAAATGTTAGGCATCAAACGCAAAAGATGCCAAGGAATAATATTTGGCGTAGGAGCCAAGGAAATGGTCTGCAAAGGGATCATTGGGATTTCTCTATCATCGCTTTACATTGATTACGAACTCAACATTGAAGTATTCGTCATGAAACATGTAGTCAATAACTTACCAAACCGAACGTTCGCAAAACCGACATGGCCTCATTTGGAGAATATTCAGTTATCAGATCCTGAATTCTTTAGAAGTCGATCCGTAGACCTTCTATTAGGGGCAGACGTCTATGCCGAAATAATTTTAGGTGGCGTCATTAGACAAAATCCATCCATGCCAGTAGCTCAACAGACGCGTTTTGGCTGGATCCTTTGCGGCAGTGCTAACGTCACAAAATCGTATCACTGCAACGTAGTTTTGACCGAGGAGAACGACCTGAACAAATTTTGGTCTATAGAAGATATTGTCGATCAAAACAACATGTCCACGGAGGACTTGGAATGCTTACAGCTTTACAAAGAGACTACGGAGCGCCAGGCTGATGGTAGATACATCGTGCGCCTACCATTGCATTCCGACGCAGACACAAGATTAGGAAAATCAAGGCCAAAAGCATTGGCTCAGTTCTATCAATTGGAACGTAAATTTAAAAAATATGAAAATGTCGCAAATGCTTATAAATCGTTCATGCATGAATACCAAGAATTAGGTCACATGCGCACATCAACAGGTGACGGTAACAAGAAACCCGGGTATTACATGCCGCATCATTGTGTGCACCGCACTGACTCGACTACCACAGCGTTGAGGGTCGTATTCAATGCATCAGGAATGACGACACGCGGATACAGTTTAAATGATGTTATGTACCGGGGCCCGAATTTGCAAAAGGACCTACTTTCTTTGGTACTCAAATGGAGGCAATATAAATATGCATTGATAGCGGACATAGAAAAGATGTTTCGACAAATTCTGGTTCACGAGGACCACCAACGCTACCAGAAGGTGGTTTGGCGTGATTGTGAAAGCAAAGCAGTCCAAGAATTTTGTCTTTTAACCGTCACATATGGTACCAAAGCAGCAGCATTTCTAGCAATGATGACTCTTCAGCAGCTAGCGAGCGATGAGGGCCATAAATTCCCTGCAGCAGCAAGGGTACTAGAGGATCAGTTCTACATGGACGACCTATTAAGTGGAAGCCACAGTATTGAATCAGCGAAGGACTTGAAATCAGACCTTACGGCACTCCTAAAACTAGGTGGATTCAATCTGCGCAAATGGTGTTCCAACGAATCATCTTTACTTAGCAATGATAGCGCAGTCTCAAAACCTCAGGACAGCTTCGACTTTCGTCATCAAGAGTCAACCAAAACATTGGGGCTCATCTGGAAAGCAAAAGAAGACGTTTTCTCATACGAATGCAAAATGTCACCGAAATCACCTTTAATACCATCAAAAAGAATTCTTCTATCAGAAATATCAAAAATTTTTGACCCTCTCGGGTGGTTATCTCCGGTGGTGATCCAACTGAAACTTTTATTTCAAGATGTGTGGAAATCCAATCTTCAGTGGGACGACAAGGTACCCGATGATATCCATAAAAAGTGGATCAAGCTGAGAGAAGACATCGATAACATCAATGTAACCAAACTACCGAGGTGGATAGGAAGTGGAGAGGATGACGTGATAGAACTCCACGGATTCTGTGACGCATCATCAAAGGCATTCGCAGCAGTAATCTATACAAGAGTCAAAAAGCAAGATTCAGTAAAAATAACACTTCTAGCCGCCAAGACGAAGGTGAATCCAATCAGCACTATGGATAGTGAGATATCATTGCCTAAGTTAGAGCTTAGTGGTGCACACTTATTAGCAAAGCTCATGACCAAAGTCAAAGAAAGCTTAAATGGTCAAAAAATCAAATTATACGGATGGTGCGACTCAACCGCAGTACTTGGATGGCTGCATGGTGAACCAAGTAGGTGGAAACCATTCGTCGCTAATAGGGTCAAAAAGACAACAGAGGTCATGCCCGCAGAGTGCTGGCGCTATGTTAAATCAAAGGACAACCCAGCTGATTGCGCCAGCAGAGGTCTGACAGCAGGTCAGCTTCGAGATCATTCACTCTGGTGGAACGGACCCACCTGGTTAAAGTCATTGACAAAGGAGACTGAAACTGTAAAATTCGAAACTGACCTAGAAACAAAAACAACAAAACAAGCAGTCAACACAGCACAAGTTGAAAGTACACACACAAGTACAAGTAGTATAGTCGAACAATTACTGTGCAAGCACAGCAGCTTTGCACGAGTGACGCGCGTCCTTGCATGGGTCAGGCGAGCGATAACACATCCAAGCCGTCGCGGTCAAGGTTATTTGACTACGGACGAGATACGCGTCGCAAAACTCAAACTTATAAAATACATTCAGCAATTGGAATTCTCAGTCGATATCAAAGACCTACAGAAAAACAAGATTGTTAATAACAAAAGCAAATTGTTAAACATGAATCCGTATCTCGACAAAGATGGCATGTTGAGAGTGGGAGGTCGTCTGAGAAATTCAAACATTAGTGAGGAAATGAAACATCCGTTTATAATCCCACATTCAAGCCATTTCACCGAAATGCTCATCGACCACGCCCACAAACAAACATTTCACGGTGGAGCTCGCCTGACGCTTTCCTGGTTGAGACAGGAATATTGGATCGTAGGGGGAAACAGAGCTGTCAAAAAACGCCTACAACAATGCGTCATCTGTAAAAGACACAACCCAGTCATGCCACATCAACTGATGGGTGACCTACCAGCTGCAAGAACAAATCCTACAAGGCCCTTTTACCACACAGGAGTTGACTTTACTGGCTTTATGGATGTAAAGTCAAGTAAAGGACGAGGTATCAAAACGACCAAGGGATATGTGTCAGATTTTGTATGCATGGTGACAAAGGCCATTCATCTTGAGCTTGTGTCAGATTTATCATCGTCGACTTTCTTGGCAGCTCTGAGAAGATTCTCAGCAAGAAGAGGCACCCCGCGGCACATTTATTGCGACAACGGAACAAACTTTGTCGGCGCAAGCAAGATCCTAGGCAAAGAGTTTGTAGAATTAAAATCTCTACTGTCATATGAGTTCCTCAGCGAAACAAATGAAATGAAAATAGAATTTCATTTCTTAGCACCTTCATGGCCCTCCGCTGGTGGTCTGTGGGAATCAGGAGTCAAAAGTTTGAAGTACCACTTACGCAGAGTAGTCGGAGAACAGAAGCTTACATTCGAAGAATTTACAACTCTTCTTTCACAGCTAGAAGCATGCTTGAACACTCGACCTTTGTGCGCAATAAGTGAAGACACCAACGATGTTGACTATCTTACTCCGTCTCATTTTCTAGCGAGTGGTCCAGTTTTAACAATCTACGAAACTGAAAAAGACGAGCGAACAAGGTGGCAATTAACGCAAAAAATATTTCAAGACATATGGAAGAGGTGGCGCACAGAATATCTCACACAGCTGCTAGCCAGGAGCAAGTGGAAAGAAACCCGCCCGAATATAAAAATAGATGACATCGTCATCATACACGATGCCAATCTGCCAGCAGGCAAATGGATTTTAGGTAGAGTGATCGAACTTCACCCCGGCAAGGACAATCATGTACGGGTAGTCAGCGTCAAGACGAAGAATGGAGTTCTAAGAAGGCCAATTGTCAAGGTCTCAATTCTACCTGTCAACGAACAAGTCAGCAAGACTTCATCAGATTCAGAACAACCAAATAGCTCAGCAGAGCCAAAACGAAAGAAAAATGTTCGCGGATCGTCATGCATCAATTTAATGACGATGATCTTTATGTTGATAATGTTATGCTCTACGACTGCAGTCCACAGCACATATAACATCTCGGCAATGCAAAGTAATAACAGCATTTACTTTGACAAAGTTTCAGACATGCGACTAATTCAGGACAAGTGGAAACTCATTGTCTATTTCAACATGAAACCATACTGGAAAGGTACGAACTTACTAGCCGCATACAATAAACATTTAGAAGAATTGTGCTCAAAGTTCGAAGAAAGGAAATCCCACTGTGACATCATCCTACTGCAGCTACGTCACGGATTCTCGGAATTAGAGTACTACAACGGCATACTACAACAAAGCGATAAGCACGCGCGTAAGAGACGAGGCCTTATAGACGGCGTGGGGAACATTGCAAACAGTCTATTCGGCGTTTTAGACAGCCGCTTTGCACAGCAGTACGAGAATGATATTTCTAAAGTCAGGCGCGACCAAAAACATTTGGAACTTCTGTGGAAAAATCAAACCTCAGTTATTGAAGCAGAAAACAATTTACTTAAAAGAGTTGAAGCATCAATGGAAGAACAACATAAGGCATTCAAAAGGCACATGAACGAATTAGAAGAGACAGCAGTAAAGCTCAATGATGCTATGGTCAAAATAGATACCATCAACGAGTTCATTATGTCTAGTATGATCGCCAATAACATACTAAATAGCCTCAAAAAGGTTCAAGATACCTTGTTAGACACCATATCTAACTATAAGGAATTTAATGTCCATCTAATCACACCAGTGCAGCTTCGTGAAGAACTCAACATCATATCTGGGCAGTTAAATAAGGACTTATCGCTGCCTATAAACAATATACAGACTGATCTAGCAAAAATCTACAAAATATTAAAAGTTAGGGCCAGAATGTCTTTGCAATACTTTATATTCGAAATACAAATTCCGCTAGTTAATAGGGATAGCTACGAATTATACAAGACATATCCAGTTCCTCAGCAAGTAGAAGGTGTCATCGTTAGTATATCACCTATAGCAGCCTTTTTAGCAATCAACATCGAAAAGGACACCTACATACCTATTTCAGAGATCGAGCTATCTCAAAGATGCATGAAGAGTGAAAAAACTCTAAACTTATGCGAGTTACAGAAGCCGGTGTACCAGAAAGCATCTGGTAATAATCTTTGCGTCAAAGACAACAAGAACGCGCAATGTAAAACTATAATAAGCACGTGTCAACCTACTTGGACGGAGCTTATCAATGTAAACAATTTCATGATCACCTGTTGCGGTCAATGCACTGCAAGATTTATCTGTGGGTATCAAGTTACACAGGAACAATTAACAGGTGTCAACATTATCGCACTTGGAAACGACTGCGTCATCAAGGGCGAGTCCTTCACTATAACGTCACATAAACAACACTCTAGCACATTGAATACAGATCCAGACTTACTTACAATAGATATCGCACCCGTCAATAACATAATAAATCTTACGATACCGATCAGCCAATTCAATGAGAGCAACAGCGAATTTAGAGGTTCAATCGAGCGCATCAACCAACGCATCGCAGAGATACAGGAAGCAGCGGACCATTTCGAACAAACTGACGAGATGTCCTCTCACGACGTTCACCAATACGTCGCTATCTACGCAGTGGCAGCAGCAGCTTTGGGGTGCGCCGCGCTTGTCTGGTGGCGAGCGCGGCGCGCCTCCGCCACACTCCGCAGCACGGTGCAGGCCACGTCCCATGAGGGCGTGCCGCCCGTGCCGCCGGCGCCGGTGGGCACGCAGCCCGCTCCCTCGGTTCGCACGACGGTCTCATCTGGTATCAGTGACATTAAGTGTGGTGTTCTTAGTGGTAGTGTTCTGTGTGACGAAAGTGGAAGTGCGCGTGATAAACAATCATATAGTGTGAAGTGTGAAAAGTCGAGCAAGGATTCGGCTACATCGCCTACATTCAGCAAAATTAGATTCATAAGCGAGAGTGATTAATGTCGGTATCATACTGCGTCACTAACAAAACATTGTTTTACCATCATACATCACTGTACCATAATCACGATCGCTAACAAATTCATCTCATTTCACACTCTTTCTCTCGCGCCCCGGAACATGTACGGTTCACACACCGTACAGTATTGCAAGCACTGCATTTCCGTGCAATAGCGTGGAAACCGGACGGCGCGGGCAGTCCACTTTTAACTCGCGGCTCATAAACATCTCCCAATTAAGTCAGTGATCAATAAAATCGTGTTTTAAATCTTTTTCTTTTCGTTTTGTTTTAAATCTTTGATGTCCCGTACAAATTCAATAACCTGTTTTTTGTGCAAATGTGTGTATAAGTGGTGAAAGCCGCAGGTTTTTTGCGTTTTTAAACAATTATAACCTAAGATTTCTTCAACACTTGCCTATTCTACGTCTATTACTCTTTGCCTCTACGGCTTGAACGCTGAATGCCTGCGCGTGGGGTTCACATGACGATGTTATTAAATTCCTTTCTCCACTCATTACGGCATTGAGAGTCGGCGAAGGCGTTCCGAAGACCGTGAAGTTTTTATGCTAGGAAAACAATTTCCGACATTGCGCACATGAAAATTTCTGAAAATTATTATTTTTCGAATAGAAAAATCTTAGAATCGACGTTATTAATTCATAATGTCAATTGTTTGTAGGTACTTTATTATTTTAATTTTGTAGTTTTCTTTGATTGTTAGGTTAGAATTGTTTTATGTTTTATAGTATACTAGTTAGCTGTTTCCCGTGACTTCGTACGCGTGTAGTACATTATTTTGTTCTATAATCAATCGTTTTCGCAGCGCAACGCCAAAAACTATAAACGAGTTTTCTACCTTGGGTTACAATATTGCAATTTTCTTACGGATTTCTATTTTTTTTTTAAATTTATTATAGCCCGTACTGGTCCCTGATAATGTAGCTTTCTATTGGTGAAAGAATTTTTGAAATCGGTCCAGTAGTTTCGGAGCCTATTCTTTACAAACAAACAAAAAATCTTTCCTCTTCATATATTAGTATGATTGGTTTTTTGCTATTGGTTTAAAGTTAAAATGACACGTTTTTGAGTTCGAACCAAAAATGGTAAAATGGAGCCCTTGTTGTAGGTAATGATGAGAATGTCGTAAGCTGACATGTCACTCCCTCTGTCTGTCTGTCTGTCTGTCCGTCTGTCCGTCTGTCAGCGGGCTGTATCTTATGAACTGTAATAGTTAGAGAGTTGAAATTTTCAGAGTGAAAGTTACCGCTATAACAACAAATAATAAAAATAAAAGGCTTCATACAAGAAACATGTCTCTCACTTGACCTTTTTTTTTTAAATAATTTATTTAAATTACTAGCTGCTGCCCGCGGCTTCGCTCGCTTGGTACCCGGATAAAAAATAGCCTATATGTTAATCCAGTATAAGTACTATGTATATTCCAAGTTTCATTCAAATCCGTTCAGCCGTTTAGGCGTGATTGAGGCACAAACATCCAAACTCACAAACTTTCGCATTTATAATATACTAGATGGCAGCACAGGTAAAGTTAGTACGCGCTATCGTTGCGTTTTGAGCTTTACGCCGGCAATTTCAAGTAAACTAAGACTTTTCAATTTTATAATATAAGTAAGAAGTAAGATTACTTTGACAGTCCGTCATGTAAACCTCCTTTATCGTTTAACAGGCTCTCCAGGATAAATTGGAATTCATCCCCGAGGAATTAAGGTTATTTTTAAGGCATTACCAGCGGACTGACTATAATTTCACGAAGCGTTTAGTTTAGTTTAGTTTAGAGAGAGCACTGGTGGCATTGGTAGTGACCCCGCCTTCCGATTCTAAGGACGTGGGTTCATATCCGTGCACCAATGGTTTTTTCTGTGCGAAAAATTTGTGTGCGCTACCAGTACTCTCAAACGGTGAAGGAAAACATCGTGAGGAAAGTCGCGGCTTAGTCAGCTCCGCACGTATTGACCATGTCTTTCCTGTGGACAAGGCCGACTAAGCTGGATGGAGTAGGTGCTGGACAAGCCTACTCTATCTTAATTCATCCCGGGCACTATAGCGTCCCGTTTGTGATGGTAAAAGTTGCCTCACGATGTTTTCCTTCACCGTTTGAGAGTACTGGTATAGCGCACATAACTTTTTCTCACAGAAAAATCTATTGGCACACGACCGGAATTGAACCTACGACCTTAGGATCGGAAGGCGGGGTCACTACCAACTAGACCACCAATGCTCTTTTACTAAATTATTTCTAAATCAAATGAGGAACATTTAAATAAAATGGTAAAAGGCCTTGGTTTTAGTAAAAAGAAATATTTTTGCTCTTTATTATTTAATATCACAAACATAAAAAATATATTTTTACAATACGATCTGAGTATCCAATTCTGTTTCTAAATAAAAAAAATATAAAATTTGTTTTAGATAAATATGATACTTTGTTAATAGTTAAAAATATCATAAGAATCTATAACGAATTTTCGTAAGTATATATAAATAAATATATATAAATTCGATAAATAGGATTAAGTATTTAAACTTAACTTACGATTATTACTAAACATTCACTAAATAATTCTACTACTGTTCTACATAAATACAAAACAAAAAAAGTATATTTAATAAGTATTCTATCAGCCATTGGTTTCCATAGTACAAGCTTTGCTTAGTTTGGGGCTAGATGGCGCTGTGTGAAATGTCCAACTAGCCAACCCAAAATATTACCTAAACTTGTGTCTTTGAGCTACGCGTGAGTGGTTTGACTTAAATTATTTATCTATTATTTAGTAGTGTAATGTATGTTTAGGGTAGTTTTAGTCGTTACTTATTATTTTACTATTGTGGGTAGGCATTCGTCAAGATGGCCATTCCGCAAAAAAACGTGTCAACTTGTGCTTCATGTCGAGTCTATTTTATTATCATCCCCTACCTAAATCTAAATCAAGTATATTTCAAGTAGTTCTTAGGTGAGTTGTCTATCCTTGGAATGAGAAGGCGTATCCACCTCCGAAGTTGTGTGGTCCTTTGTCTTGGGCATCGCTCTCACGGTACTGGGAAAATAAAAAATTAATAAAAATAGTTAAAAGTCACTAAAGTTGGCCACTGTCTTCCACGCTTGGTCGCGTTACGAACAGGTGTAAATGCAACGTAGATTTAAGACGTGTCCAAGTGATCCCCGTGATTATAATGGAATAATTTTTTTTGACTTCGACTTTGACTAATTCATAGGAACATTCATACATAAAAAAAAAATAACAAAAACTTAGAGAAGACGAAATTATCACGGTTTTTAATCAAGACATTGGTCTATTTCACTGACTTTGACGTTGACTTTGACTTTGTAGTGAGCCGCTAAAGGTGAGCCATCACGGATGGTGGCAGGTTACCTGTCCGTCGTCCTCGGGGCCGCCCTGGCTCCAGTTCTGGTGGAAGTACTGCCCGCCAGCGCCGGTACTGGCCTTCTGACCACCTTCAGAACCCTGGAATATTGATAAAAAATAATAACACCCAACAGTCACTATACATCTCGTACAGTAGAATCTCAGTACCTACGGATTGGAAACGTCAAGTATTTTAGTTTAGCGCCATCTATTGACTGTAGGTAGAATCAGTACGGATTGGAAACGTCAAGTATCTTAGTTTAGCGCCATCTATTGACTGTAGGTAGAATCAGTACGGATTGGAAACGTAAAGTATTTTAGTTTAGCGCCATCTATTGGCTGTAGGTAGAATCAGTACGGATTGGAAACGTCAAGTATTTTAGTTTAGCGCCATCTATTGGCTGTAGGTAGAATCAGTACAGATTGGAAACGGCTGGCTTTGGAGCTAAGCGGTCGTAAAGTCCACTGGGTGATGAAACCGTTGCGTTCGTACATGGTTTAATCTTGTATTATCGGCGTAATCTATATATAAAAGAGCTTAAGCTGACTGACTGACTGACTGATTCATCATCACTGAAACCGCTGAAGCTAGAAAGCTGAAACTTGGAAGGTACATAGCTTCCATTTACCTATAGCAAAAGAACTCACTAAGGCGGGATTTTTCGAAATGCAAAATTTTTCAATTTGACGTGTACGATTTTGGAGGAGGGTCATGTCCCCTGTGACCCCCCCCCCTTCGGACCGCGCGTTTTGTTATGTATGTAAGAGATTCGAACCTGCACCTGCGTCCATCGTTGTTCTGGTTGCCGCGGCTGTTGGTTGTATTGCTGTTGGAGGTCGTACTGCTGCTTCTGTTGTGCGTACGCTTGCTGGTAGTGATTTTCTGGACAACAAACGAACACTATTTTTTTAGTACTTTTCTAAAACCAAACACATTCGACCTCTGTGGCGATGTGGTTTCGATTTTTTCACTATTGTTAAAGTATAGGAAGGATTATTAGGTTAGCCAGGTACTGTAAAGTGTATTAGCTGGTGGCCTTCCCGGCATTTGTTGTGTTTTAGGTTATTTTAATTAAAAGGTTATTGTGTATTTCGTTCTATTTATGTGCCCTCACTAATGGGGGTTTTAATTGTTACTATGCATGTGTTATACATATAAACCTTCCTCTTGAATCTATCTAATAAATATCTAAAAAACCGCATCAAAAACCGTTGCGTAGTTTTAAAGATCTAAGCATACATAGGGACAGACAGCGGGAAGCGACTTTGTTTTATACTATGTAGTGACTATAAGTATTTTAACATGGACATGCTGCAGAGATATCTAAAAATATGATTACAGCGTTTTCTCAAAAGCGCCATTTTGCAAGTACCTACTGCATTTGCTATTACGAGGGCTAGTAGTACTGAGTAGATATAATTTTGTAGATCTTACCCGGACTTTGAGGAGCAACTGGTTCAGGACTTTTCGGCAAGTGACTGCCTTCGAGGATCTGTAACAAGCAAGAAATATAGAACAAAAAAATATAATATTTAATAAAAAAAAATCGCACAGCAGTAAGGCAATAGATAGGCCTATAACATTGTATTTTTTTTGTAAAAGTAAGTTAGAATAATAAAAATAATAATAGTAATAAAAGTAAGAATGCTGTGATGACGAGTGATAGGAGAAGATGGAAGAGGAAAACATGTTGTGCCGACCTCACCTAGTGGGTAAGGGCAGGAAAATGAATGATGATGAAGTAAGTAAGTAAAAGAGACAACACAGGGAATCCTACTGTGGGGCTAGTACCTAAACTAAAATGTCATCATCATTTTCCTGCCCTTATCCCACTCTACGTGGGGTTGGCACATAATCCTTGGATCATGCTGTAAGAGTTTTGGCTAAGGTGTTTTATGACCGGCCGCCTGCCTGACGTCAACCCTCCTTGGGAATACTTGCTTATTGTTTCTCATCATGTTGGAGGATACTTATATCCCTTAGTCGACTTTTACGACATGCTCGGGGAGAGAAGCAGCTGGACGCATTCTATGTTTTTTCTCTACTCCCATTCGCATGTTTTAATTATGAATGAGTAAATAAATTAATAATTAATAATTCGGTGATCTGAGCTCTGTTTTCTATCTGTAGGCGATTTAGATAGAAAACTGAGCTCATTTTTATTTCTTATTATTATACCGATTACCTTAAAGTTTTTAATGTTATTGTAGTTTGTCTTTGTAACTGTGTGTAATTAAATAAATAAATTTGAAATAAAAAATTACAGCAAAACTCTAAAAGATTTTGTCCTGCAGAAAACTATCAACGGAGTAATAGTACCTACGCTATTTTTAAAACGAATATTACCGCCAAATTTTGACAGTTAAAAGCGGCCATCTTGTTTTTATCTGTAAAATCAAAATGGCCGTCTAACCTGGAAGCCGTCCTTTCCTGCGCGGTATTTGAGCTTCACGAGCTGCCCCGATGGATCCTTGTACTGATAGGCGCCGACCCGGGACCCGTCCGGCTCGATCTGCTCGCCGGCTGCGAGGCCGTTGTCTGATGCATACTCAAAGCGGAATGCACCGTCTGAAAGTCAGTCAAAAAATTCGTTATTCCTTGAAATAATGGAGATTAATCATCATCATCTTCCTGCCCTTATCCCACTCTATGTGGGGTCGGCACAGCATGATCCAAGGATTTTAAGATGTAAGAGTTTTGACTAAGGTGTTTTATGACCGGCCGCCTGCCTGACGTCAACCCTCCTTGGGAATACTTGCTTATTGTATCTCATCATGTTGGTGGATACTATCCCTTAGTCGACTTTTACGACTTTGCGACTTTTACTTTTACTTAGTCACCTGAGGACAACGCCTGTTTGTGATGTAAGATGGCCGCCTGCTGTTCTTTGGAAACGGAGAACGGAAGCCTCCAGGGTTCCTGCTTCGGGAACACCGCTGGTCCGGTTGAGGATTGACCTGGAAGAATGAGGAAACAAATGGTGAAGGAAAACTGGCATGTCGTACAACCTAGAACAGTTTTTGTAAATTAAGTTCGTATGAGCTAGTGGCCAACTCTTGTGACGTAGGCTCTTAAGGCCGCATAAAGGCCTCCATCATGGCTTAACGATTTAAAAGCCGGGACAGACGATTTAACGTGCCCTCCGAATCACAAAAGCGCTCAGCTCGTAATGCCACCCATCCATATTGTGACCGCGCACAGGGTTGCTTATCTTCAACGATCAATCAAGAACGTCAACCTAACATCCCGCTCCGTCGTGGTACCCGCCTGACTTAACACTCATCTCCAAAAGCCTCCCTGGCAGGAGTCCACCTAACCTCCCACTTCATCGTGGTATCCGCCAGACTTACCTCCAAAAGCCTTCTTGGCAAGGGACCCCTAACGTCCCGCCCAGCTGTGGTACCCGCCTGACTTAAGACTCACCTCCAAAAGCCTCTCTGGGAGGGGTCCACGCCTGCGCTGAGCTCTGAGACATCACGTCCCGCCCCGCCGGCGAGAACAGCCCACCTTGGTATCCATCCGACTGTGAACGAATAATAACTTTTAAATTTTACTTCTCTGCTGGACTGGGAGTAAAGAAAAAACATAGAATGCGTCCAGCTGCTTCTCTCCCCGAGCATGTCGTAAAAGTCGACTAAGGGATGATATCCTTTCCATGATGGACCACCTGTTTGGGCGATGGGCTGGTCGCCTGTCGCCATGGTCCACCATATTCATCTTGGAACGGAATCGGCGGTGGTAGGCTTCGCAAGGGGCCGCCTGGCTCGCGACCACCCTCCTGCCGGAGTTCGACGCCAAGCAGTCTACTGTGTTTCGTCGATGCGCGGGAGTTCCAGTGACAACCATAGGGGTTTGAGAGGCAGACTGTTGTACAGTCTAGGACCGGCTCTGGTCTTAAGGCCGCACTGTACTGAAAAGCTGATTTGGAGGGTAGCGGGATCCGTAGCACGGTCTTAGCCGTTGGCCGACCGCAGATAGTAGGGAGCCCAAGTAACGCGTTAGCTGCGCGCGAAAGGCTGCTCCACACAGCTGTGAAAAATCCCCGAATGCTCCACCGTGCCAGTTGGCGACTGGATGGGAGGACCCGGTGGCCATTTCGGGGGGGGTACGGGCGTCCCCGCAGTCTCCAATTGAGTTTCCCTATCATACACTGCAGCTGTATAGTTCCAGTTGGTTTACTGGATAGTGCCTCCTCTGCTTCCTTTCCCCTTCTCATCACTCACCATGAAGAAAAGCACTAAAGGAAAAAAGATTTTACAACGGCAGCACTTCCTCCCTCTTAAAGTACACTTCACGAATATCCGTGGAGTGCACTCAAATCTCGATGCAGTCCACCACCATCTCGAGACTGAAAAGCCGCACCTATTCCTTTTAACGGAGACGCAGATAACAACACCAGCAGACGTAGCGTACCTCAACTACCCGGGATACACTCTTGAACATAAGTTCAAGAGACGTGCTGGAGTCTGTGTGTACGTCCGCGATGATATCTGCAGTAGGCGTCTCCGCTGCTTTGAAAGTTCCGGGTTCTCCACTATTTGGCTTTTGGTAGACACTGGCATGGTCAAAACTGTCTATGTTGGTGTCTATAGACCGCACAGCGGTGACCAGGAGACGACTAGGCTTATGGACCATATGTCTGTGTCGGCAGATTTGGCACAGCAGAAGTACCCTACTGCTGAACTTGTTTTTATGGGGGACTTCAATGCCCATCACAGTGAGTGGCTGTTCCCATACCTAAAAACCGACCATGCTGGGAGAGAGGCGCGCAAGTTTGCGTTATCGTTAGATCTCACCCAGCTGGTTAACATCGCGACCAGGGTGCCTGATGTTGAAGGACATACATCTAATTGCCTGGACCTTCTGTTGACCACAGATCCTAGCAAGTACTCGGTCTCAACCGCTGCTCCGTTAGGATCATCCGATCACTGCGTGGTCAAATCCGTGTCCATATACTCACCGCCTGATATCAGCCCGAAGGGCACAAGGCGAGTGTGGCGATACGAGGCTGCAGACTGGGATGAGATGCGACACTTCTTTGCTTCCTATCCTTGGCGGCAGGTATGCTTCTCTTCCGCTGAACCATCTTGCTCGGCTGAAGCGGTCGCTGACGTGATCCGGCTGGGAATGGAATACTATATTCCATTCTCCGATATACCGCTCGGATACAAATCCCATCCTTGGTATAATGCGGACTGTGCTCGTGCTGTAGCAAGCAAAGAGTCGGCTTACCAAGCATGGGTTCATGTTCGCGACCGCGGCTGCCGAGCTCGGAGGATTCGCGTGAGGAAGAGAGCCTTTAACCATGCCTCCAAGGTTTGCAAACAGGTGATCCGCAAAGCGCGATTCGACCACGTGAGTCGCATGAGTGTCCGTCTAGCTTCTTATCCTGCTGGAAGCAAACAGTTTTGGTCCCTATCTAAGTCTGCTGAATCAAATTTCTGCCGTCCCTCACTACCTCCCATGCTGCGAGCTGATGGATCGCTAGCTCATTCTGCGACAGACAAAGCAAATTTGTTCGCCTCACTGTTCGCTAATAACTCACGTCTAGTCACAGGCTCTAAACAACCGCCAACCTTACCACGTTGTGACTCTTCAATGCCGAAGATTTCAATTCACGCTAAAGAGGTCCTAAAAACATTGTCTAGTTTGGACGTGAATAAAGCTAGCGGCCCTGACGGCATTCCAGCAAGAGTTTTAAAGCATTGTGCTCCGGAGCTGTCTCCTGTACTTACACGCCTGTATCGCCTCTCACTTCGAAGTGGAACCGTACCGAAATCTTGGAAGCTTGCCAATGTACAGCCTGTGCCCAAGAAGGGCGACCGTGCCGATCCTGCCAACTACCGCCCTATAGCGATCACCTCTTTACTTTGTAAAGTTATGGAAAGAGTGCTGAACACCAAACTGCTGGCATACCTAGAAAGTAACGACCTGCTCAGTGATCATCAATTTGGTTTTCGCCGAGCACGATCTACTGGTGATCTTCTAGTATATGTCACGCATTGCTGGGGTGAGGCCATAGAAAAACACGGCGAGGCTTTAGCTGTGTCACTCGATATCTCGAAAGCATTTGACAGGGTTTGGCACGCTAGTCTTTTAAACAAGCTTTCAGCGTACGGCATCCCCGCTGACTTCTGCAACTGGGTATCGAACTTCCTGAGTGAACGATCGATCAGAGTGGTCATTGATGGATGCTCATCCGATCTTATGGCAATCAATGCTGGAGTTCCTCAGGGGTCAGTTCTCTCTGCGACTCTTTTCCTGCTCCACATAAATGATCTGCTTACGCCGGGTATTGTAGGGTATGCGGATGATAGCACGGTCATGGAGAGGTACTTATCCAGCGCGGGAACCAGTGGGGAAGAAGTGCGTTTACTGAGAGAAGCCATGGTGGAGCGAACAAATCTGACGCTAAGCAAAGTATCCCGATGGGGTGACGATAACTTAGTCAGCTTTAACGCAACCAAAACACAGGCCTGTTTGTTTTCCGCCAAAAAGAGTCTTTTTACCTTGACTCCTACTTTCCGAGGTACATCTGTTCCTATCACCCAAACCTTAGAGCTTCTTGGAGTGAAGTTAACTAACAACCTTAACTTCGGCGCTTCCATCGAGTCTAAAGCTCAAACAGCGGCAAAAAAGCTGGGAATTTTAAATAAGGTGAAGCGGTACTTTACATCTGGACAGCTTTTAACTCTGTACAAAGCACAAGTCCGATCATGCATGGAGTACTGCTCTCACCTATGGGATGGTTCAGCTAAATACCAACTCGCCACACTAGATTCGGTGGAACGCAGAGCCAAGAGACTTATCGGTGATGAGAAGCTAATAGGTTCTAAGCTCCAAAGTTTAACTCACCGCCGAAGGGTTGCTTGCCTAGCGGTGTTTTACAGATTGTACTTCGGAGAGTGTGCTCTTGAGCTGCACGAACTCATTCCACCATCTCCTTTCTACCACCGGACCTCCAGACGCACTGCTAATTATCACCCCTACTTAGTGGATATTCCACCCATTCGCTCGAAGCGCTATTCATCATCTTTTATAATGCGCACCGCTAAGGAGTGGAATTCGCTGCCTGCGTCTGTGTTTCCGGAACAATATAACCCCAAACTTTTTAAATCTAGAGTGAATAGGTTGCTTCTGGGCGATCTTGCTACATCTTAGACCTCATCTGAGCTTGTTCAGCTCAGATTGAGGTCAAGAGAGAGCCCATTTAATATAAAAAAAAAAAAAAAAAAAAAAAAACTTACTGTAGACTACTGTAGAAGAAAAGCGAAAGCGAGGTAAATGAAGATCAGGAATTAGATAATAAATAAAAAAAATTGACGACCTCTGTGACGAGGCGGGCGAGTGCTCGGCTGAGACGCAAGAGGCGCGGGTTCGATTCCCGCTGCGGGAGGAATGTTTCCATTCTCTGCAAATATTTCTTCCGGGTCTGGGTGTTGTAGTATTATTTATCTATTCTAAGTATGTATTTACAAAAAAAAGTATATAATGTATTCTATCAGCCATCTGGTTCCCATAGCACAAGCTTTGCTTAGTTTGGGGCTAGATGGTGCTGTGTGATATGTCCTCAAATATTTATTTATTCCCTTCTGTCGGCCGCCATCTCTGTACACACTCCTTTTAAAAAAAAATCATAAAGGGCCAGGTCAAGAGTACCCTAAACCGACGAGCATGCACGAATAATGTGATGAGAGTGAATGAAGCGAAAGAAGTATGTCAGGATCGTAGCAAATGGAGATCCGTGATCTGCCTACCCTTATTGGGGAACAGATAAAGAAGTAAGAGACCGCATTGGAGAGGAAAATTCCTACCAAATCATCGTGTGTAACCCAAATTAATAATTAATAAATAACGCTCTATATATTATCTAGTCATGTCACCTATAGTTCTTTCGAACCAGTGTGATGAAAATTGAAATAATTTAAAGTGCGCCTCAAAGGCCCCTTTCGTTCACTTGACACATATTTTCAAACTTTTAAGGTTCTGCCGGTTTCCTCACCATTTTTTCAATCACCGTTTGAAAGTACTGGCATAGCGCACGTAAATTTTTTACACAGAAAAATCCATCCGTGCACAACCGGATTTGAACCCAGGATCTTAGGATCGCAAGGGGTCAGTACCACTAGACCACCAATGCTCTCTAGCTAGTAACTACAGTTACTATTACCCCACAGGCTTTGCTTAGTTTGGGGTTAGATGGTGCTATGTTAAATGTCGACAAACTGTGAGACAAGTTTATATGACGTGCATATAAACTTCAATCTTAGGATGGTAGACTATATGGGCGACCTCGGTGGCGTAGCGAGTGCTCGGCTGAAATGCAAGAGTTGGTGTACCTAAAGTTTTGTGTATGCGTACTACCTATAGTACTACCCTCGTAATAGCAAATGCAGTAGGTACTTTCAAAATGGCGGTTTGGCAAAATGGAGAAAAACGTATTCATAAACGTAAATCATAATTTTTAGATATCTCTGCATTTAGCATGTCCATGTTTTATACTTATAGTAAAAATATAATGAAATTTATTTTTTTATGTACTTAATTAGCCCCTTGGAATACCATTTCTGCAAAAAAGTAAAAAACCCAAAAATGACGATTACTGCAAGTGCAATTAGAAGGGCAGAGTTTAGTATGTATGTTAAGCAATATGCGCGGTCACAAATTGGGATGGGTGACCGCAAGTGGCATTACGAGCTGAGCGCTTCCGTGCTTCGGAGGGCACGTTAAACAGTCGGTCCCGGCTTTAAGGTCGTTAAGCCATGACGGAGGCCTAAAAACTCCGTCACTAGAGTTGGCCACTAGCTCATACGAACATACATAGGTACATATATTTTAAGTGTCCCTATTGTTATAACTATTATTATAACTAATAAACTTCTTATATAAATATCTGTCTTATAAATGTGTGTATCATCTTCCTGCCCTTATCCCAATCTACGTGGGGTCGGCACATGATCCTTGGATCATACTGTAAGAGTTTTGGCTAAGGTGTTTTATGACCGGCCGCCTGCCTGACGTCAACCCTCCTTGGGAATACTTGCTTATTGTATCTCATCATGTTGGAGGATACTATCCCTAAGTCGACTTTTACGACATGCTTTTTGCTGTTCTGATGTGCCAGATTAAATTGCCACATTGCCCGAATAGCTTACTACAAAGCCTTTTTCCACTACAATGCCTGGATTTCTGACTACAATGCCCGAATTGCCCACAACATTGCCATTAAGCAATTGCCTAGGGCATCACGTCTCACTCTCACGTCACCAAAAACCACACCAAATAAAGCATGGATTGCTTAGGGCATCAAGTAGTCTTAATCCGTCACTACCTATTCCCCATGTCAATGCAACGTACTTTGTCAGTGACGATGTTCCACGAGCGGTGCTCCGGTTGGAATAGAGCTGAGCTGCCGATCCTCCCCACCCCCACCTGGGACACAGAACACAAATCTAAGGGTCTGTAGTTCAAAGGGGTAGTCAGGCGCGGATCTCCCAAAAAATGTTGTCACGTTCACCCGAAAATAGGCCAAATGCGATTCGGACTACAGAATCGCTCACGATCGATACATTTTTATGGCATTGGACTGGTGCTGAGAGCACTGGTGGTCTAGTTGGTAGTGACCCCGCCTTCCGATCCTAAGGTCGTGGGTTCAAATTTGTGTACCAATGGATTTTTCTGTGCGAAAAGTTTTATGTGCGCTATACCAGTACTCTCAAACGGTAAAGGAAAACCTCGTGAGGAAACCCGCGACTTAGTCAGCTCCGCACGTATTGACCATGTCTTTCCTGTGGACAAGGCCGACTAAGCTGAGAGGATGGAATAGGTGCTGGGCAAGCCTACTCCATCTTAATTCGTCCCGGGCACTACAGCGTCCCGTTTGTGAAAGTAAAAAAGGCCTTAGTTTTTCTTTCACCGTTTAAGATTACCTACTGGTATAGCGCATGTAAATTTTTCAAACAGAGAAAGCTATTTGTGCGCGCCTGGAATTGAACCTACGGCCTTAGGATACGGCCTACGGCCGAACGATTCTGTATTCTCCTATTCTACTACTTCTGTACTATCTATTTCTATTTACGTTTTTAATTTTTTTTTGTTACCTTACTTTTAGTCTTAGTTTGGTTGCCTGGGAGAAATCGCATTAAGCGATAAGGCCACCATTTGCCACGACCAGTAGTTACTAGTATTATGATAAATAAATAATAATAATAAATATTTGTGGACATTTCACACCGCGTCATCTAGCCTCAAACTAAGCAAAGCTTGTACTATGGACACCAGATGGTTGATAGAATACTTATAAACTTCTTTTTTGTAAATATAATACATACATACTTATAATACATACTACAACAACCAGACCCGGAAGAAATATTTGCAGAGCGTACAAACATTTCTCCCGTAGCGGGAATCGAAGCCGCGCCTCTTGCGTTTCAGCAGAGCATTCGCCCGTCAAGCGACCGAGGTCGTCAATGACGAAAGGAACTAAATTGTCCATTTTTAACCCAATTAGTTTGACCAATTGGACTAATAATGCAGTCAAGTGTAGCCAGGTATGCAGGCGTATTGTGTAGCCATGTGGATAACTAAGGTAATTGTTTGGTATGTGTCTACTTGATTAGGCAATATGCTTATGACCAAGTCTTGTAAGTCTGATAAATAAATATTTGTGGACATTTCACACAGCGCCATCTAGCCCCGAAACTAAGCAAAGCTTGTACTATGGGAACCAGATGGCTGATACAATTACTTATAATACCTACCATATAATATATCTTATATAATAATATATACATAATATAGAATTATAATAGTAGATAGGTACCACAAATATTGTGCGCCTTGGTAGACTTTGTACACAATATTTGTGGTACTACTGTAGTTTTTTTTTTAAATGCTTAATTATAATTAATGGTCTGAGGCCTTTTACCATCTATAATAGATGATTTATACAGCGTCAGGAAGCAACTTTACCTTCACAAACGAGACGCTGTAGTGCCCGGGACGAATTAAGATGGAGTAGGCTTGCCCAGTACCTATTCCATCCTCTTAGCTTAGTCGGCCTTGTCCACAGGAAAGACATGGTCAATACGTGCGGAGCTGACTAAGCCGCGGGTTTCCTCACGATGTTTTCCTTCGCCGTTTGAGAGTACTGGTATAGCGCACATAAAGGGTCACTACCAACTAGACCACAAGTGCTCTCAATTAAATTAAAGACCGGATTATAAATTCACGAAAATTCATTAAAAGATCCAAAATATGCAACATGAAATAATCAAAAATGACGTATTTTTAAATGTTCTTTTACTTTAAATTACAACGATAATAATCGTGTTTGCGAAAATATCAATTACACAATGAAATTTATAATTTAGGTACCTTTAAAATGTACCTAACTATACGACTGAGTACTGGTTCGATTCCCGCTGCGGAAGAAATGTTTGCATGATCTGTAAATATTTCTTCTGGGTCTGGGTGTTGTGGTAGCATGGTAGGTACTCGTAGTTTCTGATACCCACGACACAGGGAATCCTAGTGTGGGGTCAGGACTATGTATGTGACTGTTGGGTGTTATTTATTATTTAGGTACCTATTTATTTATTTCAAAACTTTTGCTAACATATGCAACTACCTCTGAAAAGGGGCTAAATATGTCAATGCATAGCAAGATAGGTAAGTACTTACGTTTTGTCTGAAGGTTTGAGGGGCATAATAGTCACTCTGGGCTCGCACCACACACAAAAGAAAACACCAGAAACAAATCAACTGAAAAGAAGAAATACACACTGATAATTTCAACTCTCTACCTATTACGGTTCATGAGATACAGCCCGCTGACAGACGGACGGACAGGCGGACAACGGAGTCTTAGTAATAGATACTTGTCTGTGGTAATAGGGTCCCGTTGGCACCCTTCGGGTATGTTACGTTAATAATTATTTGACGCAAAACTTGAAAACCTTTAATACCGTTTTGCATCTGTCAAAACTGGATAGATTCTTTTATCAAGTATGAAATGAGCTGATGACCTTCGAACGCCTCAACAGATCATTCATAAACTAAGTACCTATAGCTTATCTTGATCACATTAGCTTTCAAACAGAAAAAACAGCGTCAAAATCGGTCCATTCGTTTGTGACTCTGAACAATATCTTCCAAGGTTTGTGAGCTCTTTTTGTGTCAAACATCGATCAAATTCGAAAGTTTTTTTTGAATATCGGCGGTCACTTACCCTCATATTGAAAAAACACACACGACACTGGACAGACAGACCGACAATGCGGTCTAGATACCATGTTGTACACCTTTATAGACGTTAGCCAATCGTGCATTGGAGCGCAAAGTTACCGGTCCAGGCGATATGGATCAAGGAATTAAATATCAATTTAAAAGCCACGATCGGGGACACTGATGGGTGACTGAAATAGCTACGAAAAACCGTTAATGAAGATAGGTATCTAATCTAGTAATAAATCATCATCTTCCTGCCCTTATCCCACTCTATGTGGGGTCGGCACAGCATGAACCTTGGATCATGCTGTAAGAGTTATGGCTAAGGTGTTTTATGACCGGCCGCCTGCCTGACGTCAACCCTCCTTGGGAATACTTGCTTATTGTATCTCAACGTGTTGGAGGATAACTACTATGCCTTAGTCGACTTTTACGACATGCTCGGGGAGAGAAGCAGCTGGACGCATGTGGACAACGGGGTGGGCAGAGCCACAAGTAGGGTAGACTGGGTACGATTGTGCCAGGGTACGGTTGTGACAGTCGTCGTATTGGCGAAACTATAAGGAATACGGGGGCGGGTGCAAGGGACGAGATGAGCGGCGTGCCTGTCCGCACGTGTTTCACACTATTGTGTCAGCCGGCGCGCGACGTAGCTACTTGCAGAGTACCACATTATGATTTTTCGATGAAAAGTAAGTTTTTTTGATCGATTTCTTTGTGTGATTGTTGTTTTATGTATACAGATAGAGTGATAAGTGTTTTTTCTCGTAAAAACATACACATTAGAGGTTAAATAGCAGTGATTACTTTGAACGTAATTTATCCGGTATAGTCATGGCAATTGTTTTTTTACGAATGTATGCAATGGGTACGGTTGTGCCATATTTTCTGGGCACAGTTGTGATATAAGTAAAACATTTTTTTTTCTTTTAGATGCCCCGGCAAGGTGTAAGGGCGACGGAAAGAGGTCAGTGTCACTTGCAACAGTATCAAAACGCATATCAAGCAGTGAAAAGCGGGACGTCTATACGGTCAGCTGCGGAAACACACAACGTTATTCGGATGTCTTGGCTTCGATACATTCGTAAACGTGATGCAGCCGTATTTTGTATTTTGTATGACATTTATTGTATGACATAATATAATACGTGCAATAAAGCTGATTAAAGACCATTTTATGTGTATTTTTGAACCTGTCACTTTCGACCCCAGGCACTGTCACAACCGTCCTTGGGGTGGGGACGATTGTGACATTTTTTATTTTTTTTTCAAATGGCTCCTATAAGTTACCCTTTGCACTTATAGCCAAAATTGAAGTATTTATGCATAGAGAAATGTCCATTCCACTATAGAACACACCTTGCTTCCAGCTAACTGCAATATTTACGAAATTATGGGCGATCAAATGAAAATTGGCACAACCGTACCCAGTCTACCCTAATCATAAGAAAACTTGCAGCTACTCCTAATCCAAGAGTTCCAAAATGGATATGGTGAACCATGGTGACAGATGATCAGCCCATCGCCCTTAGAGATTCATCAAGTTGTAGAGGATAGGTACTATCCCTTAGTAGACTCTTACGACATGCTCGGGGTGAGAAGCGGCTGGATGCATTCTATGTTTTTTCTTTACTCCCAGTCCAGCAGAGAAGTAAGGGCTGTACCTATGACAATCTTTATCTAGACAAATCCAACGACTCCACATTTATCAAAATCTGTCCAGACGTTTCGGCTCATTTTTGGCTACAGAGACAGACAGCCAAAGGAATAAATTGAAGGTGGCTTCTTACAGCTACCATATTGAATTTTTGTCACTTTTCGTAGCCTATGACACTCGTCATCCAGCCCATCCAGGCCAATCCAACGACACCTCATTTGTCAAACAAAACCCGTTAGCATCAAGAAGTGTGTAAGTAGGTACCTACCCTCGTGATAATATTACGTGCCAATGAAACAGCAGTTTACTCACTTTGGACTATAATACTATGGTCTTAAGTTCGGAACTTCTCCAGGTTGACTGCCGGAAGAATTTAATGTTACTGGCTAAGTAAATAGTGACTAAAACATGCAAGGAATGCTATCGACTTGATCAGCTCAGCTCAATTATACGCATTAGCGCACTACAGGCTGATAAAAACACATCCTCAGAACTTTTCCACTAGAAATTAATAATCTAGGCTAGGTAGGTAGCTAATTGGAGTATACGCCTACGTACCGGCACTGAAATACCTACACAGCTAGTTACCAACAGCTATGTATTTTTCTCCTAATAAATTCGACATGCTTCAGATTTAAATGAAATTTGGAATATTACAATACATAGAGCAGAATATACATGGAATTGGCAGAGCCGTAAGTAATCTTAGGAAAACTTGCAGCTACTCATAATTCAGTCCCAACATGGATATGGTGAACCATGGTGACAGATCAGCCCATCGCCCATATAGATGGTCCATCATGTTGGAGGATACTATCCCTTAGTCGACTTTTACATGCTCGAGAGATGCAGCTGGACATAGTCCATTATCTGGAACTAGCTGTTGCCCGCGACTTCGTACGCGTGTAGTACATTATTTTGTTCTATAATCAATAGTTTTCGCAGCGAACGCCAAAAACTATTTTGGGTTTTCTACCTTGGGTTACAATATTGCAATTTTCTTACGGATCCCTAATTTTTTTGAAAGTTTATTATAGCCTATACTGGACCCTGATAATGTAGCTTTCTATTGGTGAAAGAATTTTTGAAATCGGTCCAGTAGTTTCAGATCCTATTCGTTACAAACAAAAATAGTATAGATAGATAGCTATATAGTATAGATAACTGAAAGTAGATAATAAAACATGGTAAAATCATAGTTTATTCATTTTTTTCACCATTTTAAATCTATTCTGCATTTTCTTCAACCTCTCCTCATTAGAAATTGGTTTCCGCTTCTTCCCGTCTCCCATTTCCCTAAACTTGACTTTCCTCTTCACAATGCTAACTTCAAAGTGCATTGAGTGACATCTATCACACTCCTGCCTTTTACCTATCTCACTATGCTCCCTCAACACTTCATAATGCACATTTGTCTTGTTCTTGCAAAAACTTAAGCACATTTCACACATTTTCATAACTGTCTCGGTGACAGAATCTCCAGAGTTGTAACATATATGAGAGAGTATATGTTTCCTATCAAATCTTCTATTGCACACTTTACAAATGGCCTGGTGATATCGTTTCCAATGTTTATCGTAATTGTGGTACTTGAAATTGCAAATGTGGCATATGTGGACTTCCAATTTCCGTTCCTGGTTTGGATGGAAGATTTCCAGATGCTTTCTAAGAGACCTCCTATTTCCAGATAGATATTTCTCGCAAACATAGCATAGTACTGGCTGCGTTGGTTTCACTCTCATATGTGATGTTTCATGCTGTATAAGACGGAAGCTGAAAAAAACAATAAGAATATATATATTATCACACCCGTATCCCTAATGGGGTGGGCAGAGCCTCAAGTAAACATGAAAACTTGCAGCCACTTCTGATTTAAATTGATGAATATGGTGAACCATGATGACAGGTGATCAGCCCATCGTTAATATAGATGGTCAATTATGTTGGAGGATACTATCCTTTCGTCGACTTTTACGACATGCTCAGGGAGAGAAGCAGCTGGACGCATTCTATGTTTTTTCTTTACTCCCAGTCCAGCAGAGAAGTAATATAATAAACAAGTAATATACCTAATGAAATAAACAATATTTATTTGACGGCCACGGTGGTGTGGCGGGCGAGTGCTCGGCTGAGAGTCACTAGGCGCGGGTTCGATTCTCGCTGCGGAAGAAATGTTTGCATGTATAGTTCCATTAGGATTTGAATGCGAAAGCAAACGAGAGAAAGGTATTCGATTTAAGGTCTCCGTCTGGCACTTTTAGGATTCCTTACCCGAAGGGTGTCAACGGGACCCTCTTACTAAGCCTCCGCTGTCCGTCCGTCTGTCAGCGGGCTGTATCTCATGAACCGTAATAGGAAGAGTTGAAATTTTCACCGAAGTGTGTATTTCTATAGCAGCTATAAAAACAAATAATAAAAATAAAATAAAATTAAGAAATAAAAGGGGTCCCATGCAAGAAGCATTTTTAATGTACGGTACCTACGGAACTCTTCATGTGCAAATACGACTCGCGCTTGATCGCTTTTATTTTGTGTTAAAACAGTCATAACAACACAGTTATGAAACCTGCTAGTAGCCGGAGACCTTAAACTCGCTATCAAAGCACAAAAGTGCTCTGCTGAGACGCAAGAGGCGCGGCTTCGATTCCCGCTACGGGAGAAATGTATGTTCTGCAAATATTTCTTCCGGGTCTGGGTGTTGTAGTCCCTATTATAAGTATTTGTTTACAAAAAAAGTATATTGTATAATTCTATCAGTCATCTGGTGTCCATAGTACAAGCTTTGCTTAGTTTGGGGCTAGATGGCGCTGTGTGAAATGTCTACAAATTTATTTATATTTATTGAAGACTATATGATTATAATAATAAATATTTGAGGACATATCACACAGCACCATCTAGCCCCAAACTAAGCAAAGCTTGTATTATGGCAACCAGATGGTTGATAGAATACATAATATACTTTCTTTTTGTTACATTATGTACTTATATATAATACATAATACTACAACTTCTCTGCCGGACTGGGAGTAAAGAAAAAACATAGAATGCGTCCAGCTGCTTCTCTCCCCGAGCATGTCGTAAAAGTCGACTAAGGGATAGTATCCTCCGACATGATGAGATACAATAAGCAAGTATTCCCAAGGAGGGTTGACGTCAGGCAGGCGGCCGGTCATAAAACACCTTAGCCAAAACTCTTACAGCATCATCCAAGGATCATGTGCCGACCCCACGTAAAGTGGGATAAGGGCAGGAAGATGATGACTACAACACCCAGGACCCGAAAGAAATATTTGCAGCGCATGCAAATATTTCTCCCGTAGCGGGAATCGAAGCCGCGCCTCTTGCTTCTCAGCCGAGCACTCGCCCGCCACGCCACAGACGCTATGAATCTTGCTAATTGGTGGAAACTGTTCTTTACTTACCGATTGCCAAAGCATAAACCACAGTACCGGCAATGACACAAGTCTGCAATGATCAAGTCCTTGTAATGGATGGATTTGTAAATTCTCTTCTTAATTAATATGTTACTATTTAAATCATTCAAGGGCTTTTTAAGATCCTTGGTACTTAGATCTTTATGAGTTTTGTTGCTCGGGATCAGACTATTTGAAGGATGAATGCTTGTTTTGGAGTTTGAGATGTTACTTGGATTTATATGAGTTTTATTAGAGTTTGCAGTTTTATTACTTGGTTTTATATGAGTTTTATTAGAGTTTGCCGTTTTATTACTCGGTTTTATATGAGTTTTATTAGAGTTTGCAGTTATATTACTCGGTTTTATATGAGTTTTATTATAATTTGCAATTATATTGCTTGTGTTTAAATTAGAGAAGATATTATTAGTTTTATTCAATTCTGATTTGGTATGAGTTGGAATTGTATGAGATTTATATGAGTTTGTAATTATATTACTTGTGTTTATATGACTTTTGTTCATATTTTCATTTGTATTACTTGTTTTTATATCACTTGAGTTTGTCATGATGTTTGAATTAAAATAAGGTGTCTTAGAGTTTACAATGATATTATTTGAATTCGTGAAATTAGGATTTGGGATGCTACCTATGATGTAGGTATTTCTGGGAGGTTGATAAGGCTTATCAGGTAAAATCTCCTCGATCTCAAACAAATCATCATCAAAGTCATCTTCAAATATTATTGAAGATCTACTGTGCAATGGTTCTACTGGATTATTGAGTTCTCTATGACTAAGACTTCTTTCTCTTTCTTTCTCTTCTTTGTCCGATTCATCCTCTATATTCACGTCTGAATCAGAATCACTTATTTCGTATATTTCAAATATTGGTATGTTTTTTAGTTGCTCATCTTTCGTGCTTTCTTTAACAGGGCTACTAGTCATGTCGGTAGTTAGTTTCTTAGGGCTTAAGACTATCGGCTCTTCCGGGCTCGCTTTGACAGTTGGTCTCAGAACCTCATTTAACACGTTATGACATTTCACAACCTGTTTCTTTACAATATCCTGTAGTATTTCCACGTATTCTATAGAATTTTTTGGTGATGGTTTGAACTGTGATGTTTTGTGATCTTTTTTTGTGACGTGGGTTTCTAAATCCTTAAGGGAAGTGAAATGGAACAGGCATTCATCGCATTGGTGAAGGGTCAGTTTTAAGAGAGGAATTATTATGTGGGTAGCGTTATGTTTGATGTTCTCGAATCTGAAACAAAATAATTATAGTTAAGACTTGAAAAAGTGATGGTGATATAAATAAATAAATATTTGAGGACATATCACACAGCACCATCTAGCCCCAAACTAAGCAAGGCCTGTACTATGGCAACCAGATGGCTGATAGAATACTTATATAATTTTTTTTTGTAAATCTTACTTATATTATAAATGCGAAAGTTTGTGAGTTTGGATGTTTGGATGTTTGTGCCTCAAACACGCCTAAACGGCTGAACGGATTTGAATGAAACTTGGAATATACATAATACATGTACTGGATTAACATATAGGCTATTTTTTATCCGGATACCACGCGAGCGAAGCCGCGGGCGGCAGCTAGTACATACATATGATAAACATTACAACACCCAGACCCGGAAGAAATATTTGCAGAGCATGCAAACATTCCTTCGCAGCGGGAATCGAAACCGCGCCTCTTGCGTCTCAGTCGAGCATTCGCCTGCAACGCCACAGAGGCCGTCAAAACATACAAACAACAAACCTTGTGTTGAATATCGTGTCACAGAATTCACAGCGCCCCGAGGATATCTGTTGCAGGCTTTTGTAAGAGTACTCATTATCTGACTTAGGGGCAGTCTGAGGCAAGTCATTCTTAGTAGAGGTTTCAGATCCCACATCGTGTTTGAGGGTGATCAGGGGCAGATCATCGCTGCTTGGGTCTTCCACATCGTTTTTGAGGGTGTCCAGTTGAGTTGAGTCTTTCCGCTTCATCTTGGGTGGGTACTGGAATCACCAATTTAGAAGTTAGGCAAAAAAATTAGTAGTTGGTTGGATAGGATTTAAAGAGACTGCTAGTACAGTCAGCGTCAAATTGATATGAACGTCTAGAGTGGTCAAAATGATCTGAAAAACATAAAAGCAATTTGATATACGCAGTCATATTGTTGTAAGATAATGATGATTCGAACTGCGTATATCAAATTGCTTTTATGTTTTTCAGATCATTTTGACCACTCTACCCCCGAATATTCAAACGCATCTCAGAGTTGAACACGTCTCAAGTGACGAGTTTTTGACAGACTTTCATCAAAAACTGTCAAAAAACCGTGACTTGAGACTGCTCAACTTTAAGTCGCGTTTGAGTATTCGGGGGCTAGATGATCATATCAATTTGATGCTGACTGTACCTACAAAATGTTAAACCAACGAAAATGGTTTGCTTACTACGCATGTTACCTGTAAATGGTTTCGCATGTAGCCTAAGACAATATTGCTTGTGATATATACATATTTTATTCATGTGTAAACTGTTGATGAACCTAATAAATAAATAAAATGAACTTTTTAGAACTATTTCAGCCAAGCTATGTGGATTCAATATGCCTAATATTAACCCAGATGTTACTGAAACTATTTTATTCCTTCGATTATTGTGAATTTTGGATATGTCTTCATATCGCTCAAACTACCCAAAAAAAAATACTTTTTAGAACACACAGAAAATGATGGCCTAATTCTAATTAATGTTAGGGAAACAGAGATCTGCACTGATGTCCCGCGGTGGGGTGTATTGTGCATTATCCCCCTGCTAACCCTCCCCCAGCCAGCACAACTCCTTCAAGTACCGGAGAAGGACTTTGTAATGTTGGCAGCAAAATGATGGCCTGTCATTATCTAAGCCAATAAGAAATAGCCGGAAGTAGGAACAATAAATAAAACAAAGCAACTAAACACATATTTTTATTAATTTATCTTTTAATCATAATCATAAATCATTTATTGCGTAATATAGGTTTGTACAGATGTTTTGCCATACTGTATTAGAGCAGCCATATTCAGCGTAGTACGCATGCAATATTCATTATATAACCTTCATTTAACTATTAGTAATACTTAAAAGTTCCTTGAACATGTATTAAAAATAAGTTTTAATTTGAGTATGAGCGGTTTGTTTAAATTGTATCTCCAGTTTGGCTGAAGTACCTATAGAATTCTAGTCTGGTTGCCTTTTTAATTATTATTCAGAAACAGATGCACCATCATTATAATTCCAATAATGAAGAGGAAAATACATCTGTATTAGCGTTTCATATATATCCACATCAATTGGCAAAAATGTGCAGAATATAATCCTTTCTAGGTATATCATCATTTGTTTCTAAAACTAATTTTTCTACAATATTAATTTATTTAAATTTTACGAAGTCTAATAATCGTACCTAATAATGACATTTTTTTATTTAATTACAAGTCAATATTCTTATCATTTAAATAATCATGGGTAGAATAATAAGCCTTTTCCAGCAATAATTTCTTCAGTCTCACTTTGAATACTGTAACATTTGAAGTATCTAGTAAAGGTGTTGGTAAATGGTTGTACACACTGATAGCCTTGCATAATACACTCTTGTTAAATAGCGCAGTTTTATTTGGGGGTAGTCTGAGTTTGTTACTATTTCGTCCGCTTTTAAAGTTTACAAAAAGGTCCATATTACATTTAACAAAAGCACACATTTCATAAATATAGAGACATGGCAGTGTTGAAATTCTCAGTCTAGTAAAGTAAGGCTTGCAGCTGTCTGTTTTTTGGAGTCTGCCTTTGGGTGTAAATGCCTTTTACATTTCTTGCAAATGTAAAATGCTTAAATGCTTTTTATCTCGCAAGCCTTGCATCTTAATTTGGGACACCGACTTCCACAATTTTTTTTTTGTGTGTATTTTATTTGCAATCATTTGCAACAATGTCGGTCCCGTAGAGATCCCTACGATAACTATTCCCCAATCAGTTTATACATAGTCCGATACAGCTGCATCAGATGTCTGCAGCTAACACGCTCTGTACCAGACCCACATCCAGCCAGTTCATTCCAAATGAAACACAAAACCTCTCTCTTAGACCTACTCCGAACACATTCCACCAGAAAATGATGCACATCTTCCTAAATATGACAAACCCCACAGTTAGGTGTATCGACCTTCTTCATTAAATATTTGAAACGATTAAGTGGAATATGTAGAGCAAAGTCTATGAGCCATTACAACAACTTTCCACTAAATCTAATATTGGCGAACAAAGGAACATTTTCAGCATTTGATGCAACATTTTAGTACAACGCTGTTGTCATTGAATGGAATTGAAGGTTCCATTTCTTCGCTATCTTCGACCTCTATGTCCACCATGTATTAGCCAAGCTCGCCAAAGGTGAATCATCTTCTTCGTAGAAACTATCATCAGACAGAACTGCTGCCACTTTTAGCTGAGAACCTGAAGTAAAACAAAGTAATGTTTATACCGTTGAAATTATCAAATGAACCGGACTAAATCTACACATAAACAAAAAGATTTTACCTGGAAAATTCTGCAGAAAAACACACTCTTCATCGCCGGAGTCTTCATCTGTAACTTGTAATTTCAGTTGGCAATGGAGTTTCTTCATCACCTCGCTCCAGATCATCAAGTATTTCATTGAGATTGAGCTGTTTATTACTCTCGCGATCTACTATTATATATGAATATCATAGATGTACAGATACACTTATGTACTTAAAAGGCCATCGCGTTTCAACATCTGAAAATTATTAAATATTTCATATTTAAACCAAATAATAGATAGATAATAATAATAGGCCTTTAGATAGCCCGACTATTTATTTTGTAATTTGTAAATCATATTTGTAATATTGTAAGTTTCTTTCTGTTAATAAAGATTATTAAAAAAATAATAATAATGATGATACTGTGTAGGCAACAAAACATTGAGAATTAAATAATACAAATGAAATATATTTGATATGTGAATACAGTTGTGATATTAGCTTACCTTCTTGCAACAATCGTAAGAAAAAACATTCACGTTGTACATAAACACCTCAGACCGAATAAAAAGATGTTTGGTCTTTGATAAACACCAATATGAGATTAAAACGATAATATAACAAAAAAACCGTTGTAAATCAACGTTGCAATGTACTGAGTCGCACTGCAGTATAAATATTCGCATCAGTTCATTAAAAAACACAAAAATTGCAGGTATATCATAATAAATAATTTTTTGGGCCTTATAAAAGTTGTCGTTTTATCTGGGTGGTCTTGTAGGTCGCATTAGCTATAAGCTCAGGCTTTACGTGTACCTATAGAAAGTAAAAACTCATATTTCAATACTTACTATGTAGGTAGGTAGGTAAGCTATAATAATAACAAATTGAATATTTACTTAATTGAATTGACGTGCATAATAATGATTGAATTATGATTATTCTCATTAAAATTCATATTTTTATAACGTTTACTTCACTTTATCAAGACTTTATCTAACTTCATTTCTTTCTTTTTTAATTGATTTGGCTATTATGACTTATCCTACGTCGCAATTCTGCCAGTGTCCGTTTTGATATAGCTAACGTTCACAAACATTATTCATTATTTTAATTATTATAAAAAATATTTTAATTAAAAATATGTATTTCAATTTATTTTTTCGTAAATTAGCCATCATATTTTAATTTATATAGCGTCCATTTTTGTTATTAATTTTTTTTATTTCCTAGTGCTTGCAATGCTAGCTTTCACTCGGTTGGTGTTTGATTATAACTAATCGATCATTTATCGATTTTGATATCTATAAACATTTACGGATAATTTGCAAAAAGTACAAACAACTTACCTACTTAAAATTTTGGTTTATTGCGCGGGATTTTAGCCAGCAGCGATAGACGACTCTGTCTGGGTCTGGGTCTTTCTTTTCATTGCTTCCTTGAGTGCGCGCGCATAAAGTTAGTTTATTTTCTCATTTTTACTGTCTTCTTCTTCTTTTATTTTTTGGCCTCTGTAGCTGCGTTTGTCATACATAATGTCACCAGTGCTTAAATGCCAAACATTAGTAAGTGTCAATATCTCAGAACAATCAATACATATAAACGTCAACTGTCAGTTTATCAAATTTAAAAAATTTAGATGGCGATTAGTTTACTGAGCCGCTGAGAATAATATATGTTTTAGATTTTTGAAGTACATACGTATAAAAATATGAATAATATTGGAAATAAGCGGAAAGGTACAATGGGAGGTAACATAACATACAGAATACCTTACAGTATGCTTTTAAACTTACTCCCTCAGACTTGTGATCGTTTTCCTATACACATGTGTGTATTTCAGGTGATATTAAGCCGAAAAGGGCTAAAAAAGAGTGTGATTATGGAGAAAGGTGTTATAGAAGAAACCCAGCGCACTTCAGGGAGTTCAGTCATAAGCATTGTAAGTAAATATTCCAATAAAATTTAATATTCTATATAAAGAAATTGTCACTCAAAATTACATTTCTATGATTTATTTGGCCAAATATAACGATATTTATTTTATGACCTTGTTGGCGTAGCGGGCAAGTGCTCGGCTGAGACGCAAGATATGCAGTTTCGATTCTCACTGAGAGAGAAATGTTCGCATGTTCTGCAAATATTTCTTGGGTGTTGTGGTACCATGGTACTTACTCGTAGTTTCTGATACCCACGAAACAGGGAATCCCAGTGTGGGGTGAGGACTATGTATGTGACTGTTGGGTGTTATTTATTATTAATTTATTCCAGTGGAGGCCATCCTAGACAATTATTCTGGCAGTGGTGACTATCCAATCCCGGAGAAATATGTGCTGGAACGACTCGCTATCATGGAGCAGTTGGACGTAATCATTGAAAAGGAACTATACACTCCTTGGAAGGACGAAGATGGGTTGTAAGTTTTACATTACTAGCTGCCGCCCGCGGCTTCACTCGCACGGTACCAGGATAAAAAGTAGCCTATATGTTATTCCAGCACATGTACCATGTATATTCCAAGTTTCATTCGAATCCGCTTAATAGTTTTGCGTGAAAGAGTAAAACATCCATACATACAAACTTTCACATCTATAATATTAGTAAGGATTATTATTGTTTACATAGTGGAATATGTTGCTTCTGAATCAGATAGGTCCCACATAAGTGAAGCCATGGCCAGATCTAGGTTTATTCATAAATATGACCAAATCGCTTAATAATTTCAGCTCATTGCAAACACATCAAGCTACTTTAAATCCAGTTATTGCTCAAACCATACAAAACATTAGAGGTAGCAGTAACAATGCTGGCTCGAGCAGTTCGGGCTCAATCAGAGATTCTAAAGCGAGCAGGAATACTGGCGCAAGCAATAATTTCAGCTCGAGCAGAGATGCAAGCAAAGGCAATATTGCTGGTATGAGCAGAGATTCTAATGCAAGCAGAAATACTGACGTGAACAGAAATAGTACCAATAGCAGAGTCTCCGATGCCAATAGTAATGCTGGTTCAAGCAGAGATGTTGACATGAGCGGCAATTCTGGGATGAGCGGTAGTAATTCTATAATGAGCAACATTAGCTCTGGAACAAGCAATAGAAATACAGGAGCAAGTACTGGAAGCAGTAGTAATAGTAATACTAATTTGGACTACAAAAAAGGTATGTTCTTAAATGCAGGCTTGGTCGCAGACTGAAATTTTGGGGGGGGTCACTAATAATAGAATATATCGAGTAAATCAGATTTTATTGCACAATACACAATTTTATTGCACACATTATAAAACAAATGGAAGCCTTCTATTTTTATTGGCATCGCGGCTAGGGGCAGAAAATTTTGGCGATTTTAGGGGCATGTCCTTGTGACCCCCCATCCCCCCTCTTCGGACCGCGCCTGCTTGAATAGGGAAAATGGGGTGTCAAAATTTAAACTTGTTTGTCACCATGGTTCACATCCATCTTAGGAGTTTAAATCAGAAGTGGCTGCAAGTTTTCTTATGTTTACCAGTGGCTCTGCCCACCCCATTAGGGATACGGGCGTGATAATATAATGTAATTTATATATTTCAGCTCCTGACTATCGTCCGTTAGTAACACCTACTCGTCGAGTTGAGGATTTCCTGAACGTGGTCCGTCCTAAAGGCATGATGGCTGAGAAGCACGAGGCCACGGCGCCCTACCATATATTTTACACAACAATCACTGGGGCTCGAGAGACCCATACACAACCCAACTCTATAACATTCCTCGGTAAATAAAACTAAGGCCTTTAACCATATATAACGGGACGCTGTAGTGCCCGGGATGAATTAAGATGGAGTAGGCTAGCTCAGCACCTATTCCATCCTCTCAGCTTAGTCGGCCTTGTCCACAGGAAAGACTTGGTCAATATGTGCGGAGCTGAATAAGCTGCGGGTTTCCTCACTATGTTTTCCTTAATCGTTTCAGAGTACTGGGATATCGCACATAAATTTTTCGCACAGAAAAATCCATTAGTACAAGACCGGATTTGATCCCATGATCTTAGGATCGAAAGGCGGGGTCACTACCAACTACACAACCAGTGCTCTTGTTCTGATACAAAGGTCACAGGGAATCTTAGTCAGCCTAGTCTAGCCCCTGCTTAGCTCCGCACGTATTGACCATGCCCTTCCTGTGGACAAGGCCGACTAAGTTGAGGGAATGGAATAGGTGCTGGGCAAGTCTACTCCATCTTAATTCGTCCCGGGCACTACAGCGTCCCGTTTGTGAAGGTAAAAGTTGCCTCTTGATGCTGTATAAATCATCTTCTATAGATGGTAAAAGGTTCTAATACTATTTAGTCGTGTCAGAACCAGTGTGGTGAAAGGATTTAAAGCGCACCTCAATGGCTCCTGTATGTTTGCGAATGTTGGGTGTTATATATTTGAGTGTCATATGTATTTCCAGAGCTCCTAGACCCGAGTCTGGGTGAATTGAAATGCTCGCTGCAGATCAATTTCATGGTGGAGTTGGGATGGCTGCTGGCTCAGTATTATTTCGCGGGATACAGGTAGAGCAATCCTTTTAATATTATAATTAGTTAATTAGCTTATGTCATCATCTTCCTGCCCTTATCCCACTCTATGTGGGGTCGGCACAGCATGATCCTTGGATCATGCTGTAAGAGTTTTGGCTAAGGTGTTTTATGACCGGCCGCCTGCCTGACGTCAACCCTCCTTGGGAATACTTGCTTATAGATACTATCCCTTAGTCGACTTTTACGACATGCTCGGAGAGAAGCAGCTGGACGCATTCTTTGCTTTTTCTTTACTCCCAGTCCAGCAGAGAATTAATAAGTAAGCTATTTTGAATTTTGCTTTCTAGTGAGAAAAAGCTCACGATCCTGTATGGCGAAGATATGCCAGAATTGAGGAGCATATCACAGAAGAAGCCGCATATAGACGCTCATAGGGTCGTCATGAGGACACCTTTCGGCTCCCATCATACGTAAGTCTTCTATTCTCTTTAGGTCCTGACTGAAAACCAGGGCTACTTCACTTGGTATCCGAGTGAAGTAGCTCAAACCTGAGTTATAGACCCTTTGGCAACTTTTCTAAATGACACTTAACGGCCTTTTAGTAATCGGACGGCAGAATAATAATAATAAATATTTGACGACCTCTGTGGCGAGGCGGGCGAGTGCTCAGCTGAGACGTAAGAGGTGCGGGTTAGATTCCCGCTGCTGGAGAAATATTTGCATGCTCTGCAAACGTTTCTTCCGGGTCTGGGTGTTGTAGTACATAATTATAAAGTATGTACTCACAAAAAAAAGTATATAAGTATTATATCAGCCATATGGTATCCATAGTACAACCATCGCCAACATCATCAATTCTCACCAATCTTCGTAAACCATCATCAATTCTCACCAATCTTCATAAACCATCATCAATTCTCACCAATCCTCATAAACCATCATCAATTCTCACCAATCCTCATAAACCATCATCAATTCTCACCAATCTTCATAAACCATCATCAATTCTCACCAATCCTCATAAACCATCATCAATTCTCACCAATCCTCATAAACCATCATCAATTCTCACCAATCTTCATAAACCATCATCAATTCTCACCAATTCTCATAATCTCTTGTTCCAGTAAGATGATGGTGTTGTGTTACGAGGATGGCTCAATGCGGGTCGTCATATCAACAGCCAACCTGTACTTGGACGATTGGGAAAATCGCGCGCAAGGGTAAATTACAATCATGCCCGTATCCCTAAGGGGGTGGGCATAGCCACAAGTGATCATAAGAAAACTTGCAGCTACTCCTGATTCAAAGTCCTAAGATGGATGTGAACCATGGTGACAGGTGATCAGCCCATCGCCCATATAGATGGTCCATCATGTTGGAGAATGACGACCTCGGTGGCGTGGCGGGCGAGTGCTCGGCTGAGACGCAGGAGGCGCGGGTTCGATTCCCGCTACGGGAGAAATGTTTGTATTCTGCAAATATTTCTTCCGGGTCTGGGTGTTTTAGTATTATGTATCATAAGTATGTATTAAGTATTCAAGTACCTATAGCCATCTGGTGTCCATAGTACAAGCTTTGCTTAGTTTGGGGCTAGATGGCGCTGTGTGAAATGTCTACAAATATTTATTTTATTTTATTTATTTATACTACCCCTTAGTCTAATTAGTGTTCACTTGTGGCTCTGCCCACCCCATAAGAGATACGGGCGTGATAACATTTGTATGTATGTCTTAATAGAACTTGTGTATTTTTTTATAATAATTATTGTGCTTTCCAGTTTATTTCATTAAACTATTTCTTCCCCAGGCTATGGTTCAGCCCGCGCTGTCCCCCCCTGCCGTCCTCCGCCCCCCCTCTGTCGGGGGAATCCCCGACGATGTTCAAGCGATGCCTACTGCGGTACCTACAGCACTATAACATTAGCGAACTCGCAACTTACATCGAGCGCGTCAGACGGACCGACTTCTCACATATAAAGTGAGTACAACACACCCATCAATCCCTACGCCCTTCCCCACAGAGCACTGGTGGTCTAGTTGGTAGTGACCCCGCCTTCCGATCCTAAGGACGTGGGTTCAAATCCGGTCGTGTACCAATGGATTTTTTTGTGCGAAAAATTTATGTGCGCTATACCAGTACTCTCACAACGGTAAAGGAAAACATCGCGGTTTAGTCAGCTCCGCACGTATTGACCATGTCTTTGTGGACAAGGCCGACTAAGCTGAGATAGAATAGGTGCTGGGCAAGCCTACTCCATCTTAATTCATCCCGGACACTACAGCGTCCCATTTTTAAAAAGTTGCCTCCTGACGCTGTATAAATAGTCTACTATAGATGGTAAAAGGCCTTACGCATCTCAAAGTTGAGCACGTCTCAAATGACGATTTTTTGACAGATTTTCATCAGAAACTGTCAAAAAACCGTGAGTTGAGACGTGCTCAATGAGTCGCGTTTGAGTATTCGGGGGTTAGTTTGATAAAAATCTGTCAAAAACTAGTCACATGAGACATGCTCAATTCTGAGATGAATATTTATTTATATGTATGTATAATATGTATATATTTTTGTAGATATATATTATTTGTATATATTTATATTGTGTGTAGTATATCTTATTAGTTTATTATATTTGTAAGCTTATCTTTATGTTTTTCTTTTTCCCGTCTCTTTACACATAACTTTCACTTATGTTAAAGCCTCTCCCTTACCTCAAAGGTTTGCTGGCAGAAAACTCTTTAAGAGTTAAGCTCACCTTTTTACATGTACTTTTTAATGTTTTGTGTGTATTTGTTTCGTTACGTGCGTGTACAATAAAGAATTTCAGAATTTCAGATGCGTTTGAGTATTCGGAGGTTAATCCTTTTTTTCAGTGTGTTTCTAGTAGCATCAGTGCCGGGCTCTCACTCTGACAGTGAATGGGGCATGCTAAGAGTTGGTGCTCTCCTCAGACAGCACTGCATGCTCAGCAGAGACCAGCGCTGGCCGCTCACCGCGCAGGCTTCCAGCCTCGGCAGCTTCGGAGCCAAGCCCCAGGTAATAATCACGCTCCTGGCTTAGCTTAAGACGTTCTTGATCGTTGAAGTTGTGCAACGTTGTGCGCGGCAGGCGCGGTCCTGTGACCCCCCGCGCGTTCCGAAGGGGGGGTCACAGGGGACATGACCCCCCCAAAATCGTACACGTCAAATTGAAAAATATAAAAAAAAATTACAAAATATAAAAATGCAATTTTCTGCCCCTAGCCGCGATGCCAATAGAAATAGAAAGCTTCCATTTGTTTTATAATGTGTGCATTAAAATTGTGTATTGTGCAATAATAATAACCAGTGGACATTTCACACAGCGCCATCTAGCCCCAATAAATATTATAAGATAGAATACTTATATATATATTTAAATAAGTATTCTATCAGCCATCTGGTTCCCATAGTACAAGCTTTGCTTAGTTTGGGGCTAGATGGCGCTGTGTGAAATGTCCACAAATATTTAAAAAAAAAAAAAATATTTATTAGTGATTCCCTCCAATTTTGGTGCGTGAGCTATGTTTTTATATTAAGTTAATGCAATGAACATTATTATTTTCAGTTATGGCTGACTGGAGATTTCCTCCACAACTTCACAAAGACAAAGGACCAGCCGAAAGTCTTGATGGCGGCGCCGGAACTAAAACTGATATACCCGTCCTTAGGTCAGTATTACTACGACCTCGGTGGCGTGGCGGATGAGTGCCCGGCAGAGACGCAAGAGGCTTCGATTCCCGCGAAGATCTCGGTAGAAACGTAAATATTTCTCCCGGGTATTTAAGTTCGTATGAGCTAGTGGCCAGCTCTGGTGACGGGAGTTTTTGTGGTTAAAGATATTTATTTCTCAAAGAACAAAGTTCACTTACAGATAATATAGATATTGTAGGTATGTACATAGTGGTTGGAGCCAGTAAAGTGACATAGAAAAATGACAAGATATACTTTTCTCAAAGAAATGGAATATTTTTTAGGATAATATCCTTTAGCCTTTTCTTAAATAACGTTACACTAGATTGTTAGGTAAATTGTTTAGTTTTTAGGCCGCCTAAAGGCCTCCGTCATGGCTTAACGACTTGAAAGCCGGGAACGACTGTTTAAAGTGCCCTCCGAAGCACGGAAGCGCTCAGCTCGTCATGCCACTTGTCATCTATAACATAACACAAATTTCTACACCGACTCTTTTACTGTTACTGCGGTTCGTCTGTGGAACTCTCTTCCAATGCAAATACGCCAAGCCTCATCCATGGGAATCTTCAAGTCTAAACTATATCACCATTATCTTGCTCTACAGAACAGTCATCAAAATTGAGCACCTGTAGGTATTTTTGTATATATGTTATAAATTAGTTAGATATTATTTGTATTTATTTATGTATAATAATAATAATAATTATTATTATTTTTCTTATAGCATTTTTTCTACAATGCACTGCCTCCACTTTTTCTCCAAACAACACAAAGGTTAGCTGGAAGAAAATGCTAATTAGCATTAAGTTCGCCTATGTACATTCTTGTGTGCAATAAAGAATTTTCTATCTATCTATCTATCCCAATTTGTGACTCAATCAAGAATGCCTCGGCAAGCTACGCCACGCTTCTTCTGATGATGATGAATGTGTTATTTCAGAGAACGTCCGTCAGTCCCACGACGGGTTGCTCGGCGGGGGGTGCCTGCCTTACGGCGCGGCTGTGCACACAAAGCAGACTTGGCTCATGGACTATTTGCAGTAAGTATTGTATGTTAGACTAGCTGTAGCTGTTGCCCGCGATTTCGTACGCGTGTAGTACATTATTCTGTTCTATAATCAATTAGTTTTCGTAGCGCACGCCAAAAACTATTTTGGGTTTTCTACCTTGGGTTACAATATTGCAATTTTCTTACGGATTCCTAATTTTTTTGAAAGTTTATTATAGCCTATACTGGACCCTGATAATGTAGCTTTCTATTAGTGAAAGAATTTTTGAAATCGGTCCAGTAGTTTCGGAGCCTATTCGTTACAAACAAACAAAAAATCTTTCCTATTTATAATATTAGTATTAAATTATTTTCTTGTGGCCAGAGTACCATGGGGTAAGTCATTAAAAAGTAGATTACAATAGTACCACAAATTTTGTGCGCCTCGGCAAACTTCATGCAACGCTGCGGGAATCGAATCCGCACCTCTTGCGTCTCAGCCAAGAACTCACCCAAGCCACCGAGGTCGTCTTTAAACAATATTTCTTACATGGTGCCCTAATTTTTAACGTTGTTGTGGGCAGTGACCTTAACAGCCTATGTTTTGTCCCCAGCCAATGGCGAGCAACATCAACCCATAGAGACAAATCGATGCCACATATTAAGTCTTACACCCGGGTCTCCAGCGATGGCAAGATGGCCGCTTACTATTTACTCACCTCGGCTAACGTGAGCAAGGTAAAACACATTCATTATCACATCCCGTATGGGGTGGGCAGAGCCACAAGTAATCATAAGACTCGCAGCCACTCCTGATTCAAAGTCCCAAGATGGATATGGTGAACCATGGTGACAGGTGATCAGCCCATCGCCCATGTAGATGGTCCATCATGTTGGAGAGGATACTATCCCTTGGGGCTCATCCAACTTTGTAGTTGTTTGTTTTTTTGTACCAGGCTGCCTGGGGATCTGTGAACAAGGGAGACGGTAACCTGAGGATCATGAGCTACGAGGCTGGCGTGCTGTTTCTGCCGACTTTCGTGGTAAGACTACTAGTTAAGCTCTTTGCCCACTACTCCCTGCCATAACCAAACCGACAAAGGAGACGTTTCACCAGGCCTGCTATGAAACATCTCCTTTGTCCTGGCTTCGGTTCCATTTGCCTCGTGCTTTAAAGAAATAAATAACACCCAACAGTCACATACATTGTCCTGACCCCACACTAGGACTCCCTGTGTCGTGGGTATCAGAAACTACGAGTACCATGCTACCACAACACCCACACCCGGAACAAATATTTACAGACCATGCAAATATTTCTTCCGCAGCGGGAATCGAACCCGCGCCTCTTGCGTATCTGCCGAGCAATCGCCACGCCACCGAGGCCGTCATAAAATATTATTAAATAAATATTAATTATTATTTTATTTAATAAAAAATATTATTTACTTTTCAGATAAACCAAGACCTCTTCCCTCTGACGGGAGATGACAGGCTTCCCTTGGCTTACGATGTGCCAGCTATTAAATATACGGAGGGAATGAGTCCCTGGGTCATGGATTACCTGCAAACATAGATCTATAATAGATAACTAGGTTTTCTAATGTACATCATTATCTTCCTACCCTTATCCCGATCTATGTGGGGTCGGCATGATCCTTGGATCATGCTGTAAGAGTTTTGGCTAAGGTGTTTTATGACCGGCCGCCTGCCTGACGTCAACCCTCCTTGGGAATACTTGCTTATTGTATCTCATCATGTCGGAGGATACTATCCCTTAGTCGAATACGACATGCTCGGGGAGAGAAGCAGCTGGACGCATTCTATGTTAGGTCTTTTAGTGTACATAATGTAAAAATAAAATAATAATAAACTTTGTAGGGATACTTCAATTCATATTCAACTCGATTATTTCCTATGTAATTTCCTTTTGTTTTCAATTTGTGTAATGTCCAAACTTCGAGACATTCTATACCAAACAAGAGATACAATTGATGTAAACAAACCGCCCATACTTAACTTAAAACTAAATACATACATATTATCACGCCCGTATCCCCAACGGGGTGGGCAGAGCCACAAGTCAGAAGAAAACTTGCAGCCACTTCTGATTTAAAGTCCTAAGATTGATATGGTGAACCATGGTGACAGGTGATCAGCCCATCGCCCATATAAGTGGTTCATCATTTTGGAGTGGATACAGCCCTTAGTAAACTTGGGGCTAGTAAACTAAAATGTCATCATCATTTTCCTGCCCTTATCCCACTCTACGTGGAGTCGGCACATGATCCTTGGATCATGCTGTAAGAGTTTTGGCTGAGGTGTTTTATGACCGGCCGCCTGCCTGACGTCAACCCTCCTTGGGAATACTTGCTTATTGTATCTCATCATGTTGGAGGATACTATCCCTTAGTCGACTTTTACGACGTGCTCGGGGAGAGAAGCAGCTGGACGCATTCTATGCTCTTTCTTTACTCCCAGTCCAGCAGAGAAGTAAAACTTAAAACTTACATTGTCATTACATGTTTATGGAACTTTTAAGTAGTACTAATTGTTATATTAAGGTGTGAAATTATGTTGCGAGGTTTATTTACCTGAAACTGAATTGATTTCATCGTAATAACGCATAATGCGCGACAATTTGTTTACATATCGACGGCAGAAAGCGGAAATGTCGTATCTCAAAAAATGGCTTAACCCCCGAATACTCAAACGCATCTCAAAGTTGAGCACGTCTCAAATGACGATTTTTCGCCAGATTTTCATCAGAAACTGTCAAAAAAACCGTGAGTTGAGACGTGCTCAACTCTTGAGTCGCGTTTGAGTAGTCTGGGGTAAATGACTTAAAACTTGATTGTTTATAAGCAAAGAAAGCCGCGTCGAATGATCTATGTCTCGTCTTTCTACTATGAAAAATTTTATGATACGCCCTTGATTTTTTCCTAGTTATTTTAAACAAAGGTTTTTTGGTTCTGGTGTAAAGTTGAATATTTTGAGATACGACAAAATCGCTTTATTCCGAGTATAAATTGTATCTCCGTTTGGTTGAAATATAATTCCTAGGACAAGGTCCACTAATTTAGATCTTATGTATCGTAATAAATCTTAATAATATCGTATACTTCAACCCAACGAATGACCTTCAATTCAACCTATGTACTTTATCCCGCATATCGCACGCTTAAAAATAAACAGAATTAACTCAAAAAACATGATTTTTGGCAATTCGCATTTGAAGTTTTTCGGATTCGTGACCTCTTATAATTTATGTATTATACAAAACAACACAAATATTTTATGTAATGTAATGAATTTATACCATAGCTAATAGATTTATCTTTAACATAACATAGTAAAAATATTGATATTATACACAGTAATTTTTATACATGACCTCAAAACAAAAAATCCTAACTTATTTCGTTTTATTATTAAAAATTATTTTCCCTTGCCAATTTACATCTGACACAAAATGAAATAATGCACTTTACTTTAAATAAATATTTTAACAATTAGGTTTAAAATTAAATACATCTTTTTTTATGAAAAATAAATGCAACTTAACCCCAGTATATTTTAATGTTACGCTTTTTTTATAAAACTCATTTGAGATTGAAGGATTTATTTGTTAATGAAACGAAACAGGTAATCAGCAATCAGTACAATTTATTATAAAAAATGTGGAATACAATAAACTAAACTAAAAAAAATAACTGTTTTATAGACAGATTCATTTCAAAAAGTTTAAATAAGTAGAAATTAATGTACTTAATGCTTATTTCAGTCTAATTGTGTTTATTTATAAGTAATAGGTACATTTCTTTTAAAGATATTGTGATCACAGTTAAACATTATTAAAGTTAACTAGGTCATTCTTAATCATAATTAACAAAATAATCTATATCAGCATGATACTTGGATCATGCTGTAAGAGTTTTGGCTAAGGTGTTTTATGACCGGCCGCCTGCCTGACGTCAACCCTCCTTGGAAATACTTGCTTATTGTATCTCATCATGTTGGAGAGGATACTATCCCTTAGTCGACTTTTACGACATGCTCGGGGAGAGAAGCAGCTGGACGCATTCTATGTTTTTTCTTTACTCCCAATCCAGCGATGAAATAATATAATTATATAAGAGCTAATATAATTTTTCATACAGCTTTCGTAAAGTGAGATCAATAATAATATAACTTAAATGTCCAAACTCAGTACAGTAAAACTCAGTACCAAAACAAGCAGAAACCTCAAAACAATAATATTCAACAATAAATGAGAAACCACTTAGTTATAGTTAAATTATAGAATTGTAAAAATTAGCGTAATACGAAGGAATCAATCCCTTCCTGATGAGGTCTTTCAGGTCTTTTTTCTTGTTACATAGTTGTAAGTGTTGGTTTTTTCAACATCTATATTATTGTCTACAACTAGTAGCTCTCACGTAGATTCGATTCCTAGAATCGAATCTATAAAATATGCTTTCTTAAATCCTTAAGTAATTGTGGACTAAGTTTTTTATGTTTTCCATGTTTTCCTCGCATGTCTTCAACCAAATTCATTTCTTTTCGTCTGTATCGTATCATAAATCATTTTATCAGATATATCCAGAGTTTTTTTAAATACATTTTGCACACTCTTATTTTCTGATCGTCCACAGTGAAGTAATAGGCTTTGTTAGGACGCCGGGGGTTTTCTGCATTCGTGTATCTATATTTTAGTTGCACGTCGACTATACATGAATCGATAAAAGCTCTTTGTTTATCTAAATCTCCTAATTGCCAAAATTCATAAAACAATTTTTATCAATCGTTGTTATTGATCTTTTCTGAGCATTTCAGTCGACATTGTTTAGTACACGGTATTTGAAGGCAGCAGGCTGCCATATCTTTGCGAATCTTCGACATGGATACATACGATTTCCCTAAATTTCTCAATCGTCTAACCTTGATTTGTTTCCAGTTTTTGGGATCACGAACTCTCTTGCGGCCTCTTTATTGCATCTCAATATCAGAGTCAGAGCTTGAAGTCTCTGTGCTTGACAAAGTTAGTTCTTTTATGGCTACCAGCGTTAGCAAACTTGTCTTCGAAGTTAAATGTTGGATCTTCAACATCGTCATCAATATCGCTTTCATCGGTGTATAAAGAAGAGGTAACTATTTAAGGATTGACAACAGCACGTCTTCGGGCTTTTGCCATACTTTGATGGTCTGACTCTGGGGTGTTCTCTATAATATCTTAATTTTTTGATACAACTATCGGAGTGTTACCGCTGTAGGCTTGCACCGGGGATCGGCTTTGAGCCCTTATTTGTTCCTCCTGGTAATGGATGCATTGACATCAGACATACAGGAGGAGGCACCCTGGTGCATGCTATTCGCCGACGACATTGTTCTTATCGGAGATAATGCGCTTGAGGTCCAGGGTAGACTGGAAAAATGGCAAGAGAAACTGGAGAGTGTCGGACTGACACGGACAGAACAGGTGCTCGGTTTTTGTTCTGCTGATCAGCAGAACAAAAACCGAGCACCTGTTCTGCGACTTCGGTGGTCCATCCAGTTTCTCACCCATTGCCTTAGATGGTGTATCCCTTCCAGTCTGCTCCGACTTTCGGTACCTCGGCTCATTGATCCAGAACGACGGCAATATAGACCGGGATGTGAAAAATAGAATAAAATGCGGGATGGATGAAATGGCGGCAGGTCACTGGGACAACTTGCGATCCAAGAATGCCCCTTAAAATTAAGGGGAAAATTTACAAATCAATCGTAAGACCTGTCGTAATGTATAGATCAGAATGTTGGGCAACCAAAGGGACGGATGAAAGAAGACTACATGCAACGGAGATGAGAATGTTAAGATGGATGTGTGGAGTGACGAGAATGGATAAGATAATCTTCTAAATCTTTTAAATTAGTCTCATTTTTTTGTGAGCTAGTCTCACATGGAGATAATGTTTTCAACATCTTCATGATCGTAGAAGTTTTTTGATAACTGGAAGTAGAAAAATTAATAATTCATCAACACTCAATAATAATATGAAAACCAATAATATTACTATTGCCACATATATCAAAAGCATCACAAAGGAGCCTTTGAGGTGCACTTTAAATCCTTTCATCACACTGGTTTGAAAGAAGGTGACATGACTAGATAGATAGATAGTATCGTAACCATAATAATATTATTTTGTTTTCAAAAATGAACTAATATTTACCTCCAAGTTAGTATTAATTCGGAAAGATTCATTTTCACGTGAATCCACTTCCATGTTCTGGTTGTGTGACGTAGAATCTTCACTGACCAGCCCCAGAATTCTTCGACTCCTCCAAGACATTTTTGAAAACGATTGTCTAAATAATTTTAAATAGAAGCAACTTTTAAAATTTAAGTTCGATCAACTGCCACTTCAGTACTAAAGAGCAACAAAAAACAATTATAACCAAGATATTCTTTTGAATTCAACGATAAATAGATTTATATTAGAATGCACCAAAAATGCGTATGATTATTTAAAAGAACATCGAAATAAGTCAATTTATTACTGGGGAGCTGTTACAGTTTTTAACAATAAAACGAAATAAAACCTAATAGTGATCATGTTATTTAGTCAATTTTTAATTTAAAGTGAAGTAAGTCGAAAATATGTCTCTTTACTAATGAAAGTCAGTCATAAAATACACTTACCTTGTCTAATAAAGGAAAGCATTTGATTTTCGTTCAAACTTAAACTTGTCATCGCCCGGCACATCACTGATTGATGTCACTTTACCAGAATCAACTTGTCCCCGCCGTTAATAGAAAAGAGACGGGTAGTCTTCTGTTTCGCATCACGGGTTCATATTGAAGCCGCTGTCGAAAGCAACCTATTCTTTCCGCGTAGTTAGTGCGTTTTAATCTTGTAACTCGAAATTCACGATTTTTGAGTTAATTCTCTTTAATTTTAAACGAGCGATATTTTCTATGTAGTTTCAACCTGTAGTAGTGACAGATTTGTCAGTTAATAAATTTAAAACTAAAACGAAATTTGTTTAGAAAAGATTACTATAAAACATCCTAATAGAAGACAAAAATGCTTGTGACTGAATAATGCGCCAATTCCTTTTATAAACATAATTGTAAATGGATCATTTTCCTTAAAAATAGCCAAGCGTGGTTTCTTGCCTGTGTCTTTGACAGATTTTCATCAAAAACTGTCAAAAAACCGCGACTTGAGACGTGCTCAACATTGAGTCGCATTTGAGTTTTCGGGGGTTAGTGTAGTAAAAAATATTTTAGGATGTGTACAACCAATCTATGTAATATTGATATTGTGAACTTCAACGCATATTCAACTTGTATAATTTTCTCTGTAGTTTCCATAATACCTAAGACAAAGATGTAGTTGATTTTAAAAGCAAAATGTAGAAGTGCTACGAATATAGCCAAATTTTGTACTTTAATTCTTGACGACCTCGGTGGCGTGGCGGGCGAGTGCTCGGCTGAGGCGCAAGAGGCGCGGGTTCGATTCCCGCTGCGGAAGAAAAGTTTGCATGTTCTGCAAATATTTCTCCCGGGTCTGGGTGTTTTAGTATTATGTATTGTATGTATTAAAATAAATATTATAAGTATTGTATCCAAAGCATGGAACAGAGTAAGGTGGAAGGAGGATAGGGAGGCCTTTGCCCTGCAGTGGGACGATATGGGCTAATAATAATAATAATAAGTATTGTATCAGCCATCTGGTGTCCATAGTACAAGCTTTGCTTAGTTTGGGACTAGATGGCGCTGTGTGAAATGTCCACAAATATTTCGTCGTAGAACAATGACGGATCTGCAATTTAGCTATTTTACAGTAAATCACTTTATGGCATATTTTGAACGGCTAGCTCTATCGGCTTAAAAGGACATGTTGCTATATTAAAAAAATGTTATTATTTAACGTTTACGATATTATAAGTAGGTTAGGTAATGCACATAATATTTCGTCACAGTAGCTAAATTGCAGATCCGTCATTGTTCTACGACTACGACGATTTATTTATTTCACCCCCTTCAGAATATTTTTGCAACAAAAAGTAGCCTATATCCTTCCCCGGGATGGAATCTTATCTCCTTGTTATCATCGAAATCTGTTAGGCAGTTTAGGCGTGAAAAGGTAACAGATAGTTATTTTTTGCATTTATAATATTAGTATGAATATCTTGTGGTTTTCATCTAATTAATAATTAATTTGATTACATAGTTATATTCATATTCACCATACCCATCGTGGGACTTTATATATATGTCACCGCAAAATTTTAAATACCGTTAGATCATAAACTATCTCGCGAGATTGTGAACCGTAACATTTTTTGGCGCTTCCTTCACCCCGGAACACTCAAACGCGACTCAGAGTTGAGCACGTCTCAACTCACGGTTTTTTGACAGATTCTGATGAAAATCTGTCAAAAAATCGCCATTTGAGACGTGCTCAACTTTAAGATGCGTTTGAGTATTCTGGGGTTAGCTTACTAACCTAACCAACTGAATTCGAACTGCGTGGATAAGTCATCATCATCAGCTTCCTGTCCTTATCCCACTCTATGTGATCCTTGGATCACCCTGTAAGAGTTTTGGCTAAGGTGTTTTATGACCGGCCGCCTGCCTGACGTCAACCCTCCTTGGGAATACTTGCTTATTGTATCTCATCATGTTGGAGGATACTATCCCTTAGTCGACTTTTACGACATGCTCGGGGCAGAGGCGTCTTTACCTATGGTGCAAGGTGTGCGGCGCACACGGGCGCCGGGTCTAAGGGGGCGCCGAGCGCTCTGCGCCCTCTAATGCGACACCTCCAAAGATGCGTCGATGCCGGCGCTCTTAAAGACCCTGCGCTCGTGTGCGCCGCACCCCGCCGACGCCGGGCGCGCGGTAGCAAAGCAAGGCTAATCCTTTTCCTACCTACCTACCTACCTAACGTGAAATCAGCCTTAAAACAGATAATATTAAAATAATAATTAAAATATACTGTATTCCATTTTGACCCCGCTCCTACTAGACTAGAGGGCGCCAGGGTACTGGTTGCACTCGGGCGCCACAAGGGCTAGAGACGCCTCTGGCTCGGGGAGAGAAGCAGCTGGATTCTATGTTTTTTCTTTACTCAGTCCAGCGAAGTATTATGTTATATGTAATGCGTCATATTGTAAGCTAAGTATGTGGTTCACAATATTACGATAGTTTACAATCTCGCGAGATAGATTATAATCTAACGGTATTACAGTTTTACGGTGACATACAGCTAAACTATTTATTTTTTGTATCTAATTGACGGCCTCGGTGGCGTGGCGATTGCTCGGCGGAGACGCAAGAGGCGCGGGTTCGATTCCCGCTGCGGAAGAAATGTTTGCATGTTCTGTAAATATTTCTTCCGGGTCTGGGTGTTGTGGTAGCATGGTACTCGTAGTTTCTGATACCCACGACACAGGGAGTCCTAGTGTGGGGTCAGGACTATGTATGTGACTGTTGGGTGTTATTTATTTCATTGTATTCGATATAAAGATCTCCACCCAAAATCTAGTTTTTTTTTAATCTTTTTGGCTTTATTACTGTCGGGATGGCGACATTTATATAGGGATTAGGGAATAAATGTGTGGAGACAGTAAATTAATAAACAGTAAGTAAATGTTAGCTGGTCTAAATTTGTCTCTTCTTATTTATTGTTATTTTGGTAAGATTATATTTGTGTAAGTATTAGAGCACTGGTGGTCTAGTCGTGGTGACTCCGCCATCTGATCCTAAGGTCGTGGGTTCCCGGCGGTGAACCAATGGATTTTTCTGTTCGAAAAATTATACCAGTACTCTCAAACGGTGATGGAAAAAATCGTGAGGAAATCGGCATGTCGTAGAACCTAAGAGTTCGGAAATATGTGCACGAAAGGATTGAGGCGCACTTTAAATCCTTTCACCACACTGGTTCGAAAGAACTAGAAAGACGACTAGATAGATAGATCTAAGCAGTATTGGTTTTTTATGTAATGTAAATGAATATTAGAGATATAAAATAATCAATTTCAAAACTTTGTTTTCTTTCTAATAGTCGAAGTGCTCGTGGCGTAGCTTGCTTAGACGTTCTTGATCGTTGAAGTTGAGCAACGTTGTGCGCGGTCACAATTGGGATGGGTGACCGCAAGTGGCATTACGAGCTGAGCGCTTCCGTACTTCGGAGGGCACGTTAAATTGTCAGCCCCGGCTTTTAAGTCGTTAAGCCATGACGGAGGCCTTTAGGCGGCCTAACTCCGTCACAAGAGCTGGCCACTAGCTCATACAAACTGGTGTATGCAGGTTTGATTTCCGGTGAGGAATGGGTGGGTGCTGTTATAATTAAAAGAGTAATGTAACTTAGTATCATATTAACATCTAATATCTACAACTTATACTATTTTAACAAATTGATGCAATTTTAGAAAAGCTAATGATGACTAGCTCACTCTCCTGACTTTTCGTGCCCTTCCAGCTTTTGCTGCTCGAACATCAACCTGAGCTGCTCCGTAGCCGACAGTGGCAATCTGTTGTTTGCTCCAAACTTAGCATCGGGGAGCACTGCAGTATTCAACTCGGGGTCTTTGAAGGTGAACGGGCTCCATGGACCCTGGATTGAGGGGTAATCGGTGTACTGGTACTTCCTGAGCCGGATGTCGGAGACATCACCCTGCTGGGTGCGGAGTGTTTCGATCCATTTAGTTATTTCTGAGTGGGTTTTGTTGTGCATATTCATCCATACTCGTTCACCGTTTACTGAAATATAAAATTGATCATAAAATAAGTATGACGACCTCGGTGGCGGGTGAGTGCTTCGCCGCATGCGCGGGTTCGATTCCCGCTACGAGGGAAATGTTATGTTCTGCAAATGTTTCTTCCGGGTTTGGGTGTTGTAGTATTAACTTAGGGATTCTTTTTTTAATATTTGTGGAGATTTCACACAGCGCCATCTAGCCCCAAACTAAGCAAAGCTTGTACTATGGGAACCAGATGGCTGATAGAATACTTGACTTTTTTTTGTAAATACATACATAAAATACATAATACTACAACACCTAGACCCGGAAGAAATATTAAAGAGAAGAATATTGCAGAGCATACAAAAATTTCTCCCGTAGCAGGAATCAAACCCGCGCCTCTTGCGTCACAGCCGAGCACTCGCCCACCACGTAGTGTAGGGCGCCCTGTAGCTAAGTGGGACGATGATATTCCTAAGCCAGCGAGCAATGATTGGAGAAGTGAAAATTGAGCTCAGTAGCACACTATGAGAGAGGCCTATGGACTGATGATGAAGTTCTGATAACTTACAGTATTCTCCGATTATCACTGGACCTCGATGCCGCCTCGGCTTCAAGTATACCACCACGCTAGGGTTTGTCTTGGCGAACTCCACCAGGTCTTGCTCAATAAAGTCTCTGGAATAGATATCAACATGTTAATAAATAAATGTTTAGGACAGACAAACGACTAGTCTTATTCATTTGAGTGGTGTATTTTCATACTTTTAGAACAGTGGTTCCTAACCTATTCAGAACTGTTACTCCTATGGCCTGTTAGAGAAACCGATTTTGCACATTTAAGACACACTAAGACTTTTTGTTAGCTGCTAGAAATAAAAAACTTACCGTAGTCCCCGACTGGCACCATGGCTTTTACAGAATTTCAGAACAATTCTTTGCAATTGACACACGTAACGTCCTACACCGTTCTGCAATGGCGCCCGGACGAACCCAGGCTTCATAAACAAGTTTCTTGCAGACATTTTTAATAACAAAACCTATTCATTCGACTGTTTCAAATTGTTTTATTTATTTACAAAAATATTTTGAGGTTAGGAAAATGTAGGTAAATTAGGGATGGGACTCTATTAGACGGTTTTTGCTTGTTGATCGATAATCGAATCGATACGAAATTCATTCGATGTTTGCAAACAAGTTTTCCATAATAATAATACAATCAAGTGTAAAGAATGAAAATGTGTCTAGGTATGTATAAGTTTGAAAAATGAGTCTCTTTCTTATTAGAAAAACCATTTATATCTTGACAGATTCTCTCTTCTAATTCCCGCCATATTCTTTTTTTATTATCCACCCTCAGAACAATTATCCACTAAAGTTTGACTCTTGAGCAACACGGACACTGGTTGAATTGTGACGTAAGTCACAGTAGCCAATAAATGATCAGCAGAAATGAAGTTTGTGGATTATTCCATTTTATTCCATTACTCGGATGCTGAGTTGGTGTAAACAGGCTAATACCAGCCAACTGGAATATACATAGTTTTGAGCCTAGGATTCCCCGTTGCGGGTATCAGAAACTACGAGTACCTACCATGGTACCACAACACCCCAGACCCGGGTATCAATTCTTGAAAATCATCTTACTTATATTATAAATGCGAAAGTTTGTGAGTTTGGATGTTTGGATGTTTGTGCCTCAATCACGCCTAAACGGCTGAACGGATCTGAACGAAACTTGGAATATACATAGTACATGTACTGGATTAACATATAGGCTATTTTTTATCCGGGTACCACGCGAGCGAAGCCGCGGGCGGCAGCTAGTAGAGTTATAAAACGTACCTAACCAAATTGGTTCATTTCTATCGATTTTTTTTAATTTCGCCAATTTTGTAGTTTTTAAAGTCATTTGGTGACTTAATTTTTTTTTTAATATTGTTGTCACCATTCGCTACACGACTTTCAAGCGAATTTGAAAAAAATCTTTGAAAATGGACCTTTTTGGTGACGTTTTATCACTCGATTTGGAAAGAATATAATACTGAACATGCAAACTTTTCTCCCGCTTCGGGAATCGAGACCGCGCCTCTTGCGCCTCAGCTTAACACTCGCCCACCACGCCACCGAGGCCGACAAAGACATACTAAAAGGATACAGGATATACTGAGGTCATGTCCTTTCATCTTCAGCCTCATTCCGAAAATAAATCGTCTACTTTTACACCGGAAGCGGCCCTCCCTTCCGATCATAATTGGTCATAGTTTGAAATCCAGTCGTGTAGGTACCAATGAATTTATCTGTTCGTGAAAAAATGTACAGTAGGTACTCTTAAACGCTGAAAAACATCGTGAGGAAACCAACATGTCGGAAAAGCTAGAGTTTAAAAACATATATCAAGTACTGAAGAGCCTTTTAAAACAAAAATTATTTGTCTTGTCTTGTTTTGTACATTTACCCGCTATTTAAATTCCACTTCTCTCTAGCCTCAAAGGTTTGCTGGAAGAGAACTCTTTGTAGGGTTAAGCTCGTCTTTGTACATGTCCTTACTTTATGTCTGTGTTATAAGTGATTTTATATGTTCAATAAAGAATTAAGAATAAAATGGCGCCCTAAAACGGAAAACTTTTTGAACAACAAAACATATTAAATCAAAGAAAGATCAGGCAGTCTTTGATACCATAAGCCTGCCTTAAAAGGGAAATTATTTAACAACAAAGCACTTGTAAACCCTTTCACCACACTGGTACATGAATTAGTGATACGGCTAGTTAAAACCTGCGTAGTTAGCAATTCTCTTGCCCTAAATAAGAATGAGTTATTGTAAACGCTGTCCTGCTGGTAAGAATAGACGCAGTCGAGCACATTTGGCCGACGGCAGGACAAAAGATCCATGGACACGTCCGTCTCTTATTTTAGGTTTTCGTACCCCATGGGTGTCAACAGAACCCTATTACTAACTCCCGAATACTCAAACGCATCTCGCAATAGAAATACATACTCAAACGCATCTCAGAGTTGAGTACGTCCAACTCACGGTTTTTTGACAGTTTTTGATGAAAATTTGTCAAAAACTCGTCACTTGAGACGTATTCGGGGGTATGTAGGTAGGTACCTATATCAACCATTGAGAGTAGGTATACAGGCTCGGTATCTTAAACGATAATTATGTTATCGCAACATTACGATAGTTGTCGTTAAAAATCATCATTTTCCTGCCCTTATCCCTCTCTATGTGGGGTCGGCCTTGTATTCTTGCCTGTGTATCCTTGGATGATGCTGTGAGAGTTTTGGCTAAGGTGTTTTATGACCGGCCGCCTGCCTGTCGTCAACCCTCCTTAGGAATACTTGCTTATTGTATCTCATCATGTTGGAATTTACCTGTTCTTAGTTCTCCTACCATTAATTAGAATTAGAATTAGATCTCACATGATAGGTAGGTACCAGGTCGGATAAAGATAAAGATAAAGACATTTTATTTGCTTGAACACAATGTAGGTTATACAGATGTTATAACTATTTTGGTCTCAATCATGTTCTACTAAGATTAGTATGCAAATGTTACAGTACCTAACCTATAATATAACCTATTATTGTAGTTTTATACAATGCCAAAAAAAAAGTAATGATAGTAATAGGCGCAATAGTAAAATAAGGTGATGTCAATGTTTATCTGTCATAAAATCATTAATATTATAATAGCATTTGTTAATTAATAATTGTTTCAATTAACGGATTAACGGATAATAATGTATCAGCCACTCAACAGCTTTCTGTCCATGCAATGCAAGAACAAAATGCACTCAGTGTATAGCCGGCAAACAAATCGAGAACGCGGCGCGACGGACAGTACAAAAAGTTTAAAAAATCGCGTGTAGTGATACTGTGACTATTTTTCATACTTATTCTGTAAACTCACATAGGTAGGTACTCACACCTTGCAATACGACTTGTGTCCAACACGAAAGGAGTCTTTTTAGGCCTTTAAATTCTAGATACTGGTTCGAACTAGTGATTCCGCTATTAAGTAATTAAGTAAGTTCGTATGAGCTAGTGGCAAACTCTTGTGACGGAGTTTTTGGTCCGCCTAAAGGCCTGTCATGGCTTAACGACTTAAAAGCCGGGACCGACAATTTAACGTGCCCTCCGAAGCACGGAAGCGATCAGCTAGTAATGCCACTTGCGGTCACCCATCCAGATTGTAGCCGCGCACCACGTTGCTTAACTTCAACGATCAAAAATGAATACCAACTGAGAAATAGTTTTCGAAAACAGAAGGTGGTCTTTTGAAAGACACAAAAACTACGAAAGAAACTTAAATTCACTAAAGATTAGTCTGTAAGGTTCGAGACTCTACGTCTGTCCGAAAGGGCAATAAAATAACTAGTGTGATGAAAGGACAGCGGCAAGCCAGCTGGCAGAATGTGAACCCGTGACATTTACCTAACAGCATTGACAGCGCAGAAATAAATAGTGGCCTACATTGCAGGTTTTCCTGGTTGAATGATCATTTAGATATTTATTTAAATAAACTTACTATGATCAAAAATACCTATATATTAATTACCTAGGTAGGAGAGCACTGGTGGTCTAGTTGGTAGTGACCCTGCCTTCCGATCTTAAGGGGTTCAAATCCGGTCGTGTGCCAATGGATTTTTCTGTGCGAAAAATTTATGTGCGCTATACCAGTACTATCAAACGGTGAAGGAAAAAATCGTGAGGAAACCCGACCCGCGGCTTAGTCAGCTCCGCACGTATTGACCATGTCTTTCCTGACAAGGCCGACTAAGCTGAGAGGATGGAATAGGTGCTGGGCAAGCCTACTCCATCTTAATTCGTCCCGGGCACTACAGCGTCCCGTTTGTGAAAGTAAAAGTTGTCTCCTGACGCTGTATAAATCATCTACTATAGATGGTAAAAAGCCTTAGTAGGTAGGTAGGTATTTTCTATAAAAGTAATTAACCCTAAAACTGCAGAAGGATCCCCAAAATTATGTAGGTGCCTATGGATGTATTAATGTTTGTTACTTTTTTACGCCTAAACGGCCGAACGGATTTGAATAAAACTTGGAATATACATAGTACATGTGCTAGATTAACATATAGGCTATTTTTTATCCGGGTACCACGCGAGCGAAGCCGCGGGCGGCAGCTAGTTTACTACATACCGACCTACGAGGTTTTCACTAAGACTAAACTGATGATATGTTAAACATTGACGTACCTATGTCATTTACCTGCTCCTCAGAAGATGGAAGGTCTATAGTAAGGATAAATAAATTATCTCCTATCATCCCTACAGGTGCTATTGAAACAATACCTAAACATTATGCAATGCAATAATTATAATTTGGACGTCAGCTTCGCATTGGCAGTCACGCATTCATTCGTTCTAATTTAGTCCACAATACTTAGATGAAGCTATTCTAATTAATCTGCATTAAATCTAATATTAGTCGTTATTATTACAAGCTGATCACTGTAATCCTTTCACCACACTGGTTTGAAAGAACCTGTAACTCGTAGAGTACTTTGTTAAGAGAGCTTTGTTTCGTGATTTCGGGTATTAACAAATTAGGATTTTTAGGTAATTTTTTTACACCTTGGGTTACATTATTGGAGTTTTAGTAAGGATCCCTAATTTTTTTGATAATAAATTATAGCCTATGTTGTTCCGTAATAATGTAGCTATCTACTGGTGAAAGAATTTTTTAAATCGGTTCAGTAGTTTCGGAGCCTATTTGTTACAAACAAAAAAATCTTTCCTCTATATAATATTAGTGTAAACTTACATACAGAACATGCAAGCACTTTTCCCTTTGGGAATCGAATCTACTCTCGTGCCTCAGCTGGACTTTTTTCCACGCCATCAAGATCACAGATAAACCACAATCATTACCTACAACAATCATACAAACTTTCATACCTACAACCTACTAGCTTAGTTCGCGAGTTACCAATATTTTCAATCACATCTCTAACAACTGCATGGTGAAATCGGTTTACCAAGTGATATTTTGAACTCCATGAGTGATGAGTTCTGTGGAGGACTCTGCTTCCTCAGAGGAAGACGTGGACTCTGGCATCGCGGAAGAGCATCCTCGGCAGGATCTCAACATCTTACATTACTGGTGAGTATCTAATATGGCTTTCTTTAACCCCCAAGTCCCCAACGCAAAAGAAGGGTTATAAGTTTGACGTTTCTGTGTATGTCTGTGGCTTCGTAGCTCTCAAACGAATAGACCAATTTTGATTTGGTTTTCTTTGTTTGATAGCTGATGTAATCGAGATGGTTATTAGCTATAATATATGAAGAACAGTCCAGGAGTTTGGAGACCAGCTCATTTCCTAGTTCCTACTTGACAAAGAATCTTTTCAACTTTCACAGGTCCGATTGATTTATGATGTTCTGTTCGGGGATCGGAGAATATTATTTATTTTATTTAGTATGCTTGTTTTGCTATATAATTCGTCGTTATAATACCTACGCGGGTCCCTAGTTAAATAATAAAGGCCTTTTATAGGCCACGCCACCGACGGCCTCGGTGGCGTGGCGGGCGATTGCTCGGCAGAGACGCAAGAGGCGCGGGTTCGATTCCCGCTGCGGAAGAAATGTTTGCATGATCTGTAAATATTTCTTCCGGGTCTGGGTGTTGTGGTACCATGGTACTCGTAGTTTCTGATACCCACGACACAGGGAATCCTAGTGTGGGGTCAGGACTATGTATGTGACTGTTGGGTGTTATTTATTTATTTATTTATTTTATTTTACCATTTATAGGAGATGTTTTATACAGCGTCAGGAGGCAACTTTTACTTTCACAAACGGGACGCTGTAGTGCCCGGGACGAATTAAGGTGGAGTAGGCTTGCCCAGCACCTATTCCATCCTCTCAGCTTTGTCGGTCTTTTAAGTATTACGGTTTATTAAATACAGTAAACTGTATTTAATATCTATCTAATAATTTAATATCTATCTGATCAATTTGTAAAAAATATAAATGGTATGAAGTTTTTATTAAGTTTCCCTCCCTGACTTTGGGTACTCCCCTGGCCTAAGTCTTAGGTCAAAATGATCATGATCAACAATTCGATCAATAATTGAACCATTCCAGTTAGTATTGAGAAAAATATTTATATTATTATCAAATACATCTAATAGATACATCTAAATTATTAAAAATATTAACTATCTAAATACATTACTTAACTACCGTGGCCACTGTTGTCAGCGAATGACACCCCTCCATCTGACACATTGACACCTCCATAACCCCCGTCTGACACATTGACACCCCCGTCACCCCCGTCTGACACATTGACACCCCCGTCACCCCCGCCTGACACATTGACACCCCCGTAGCCCCCGTCTGATACATTGACACCCCCGTAGCCCCCGTCTGATACATTGACACCCCCGTCACCCCCGTCTGACACATTGACACCCCCATAGCCCCCATCTGACACATTGACACCCCCATAGCCCCCGTCAGACACTAAAACACCCCCTGATCCTCCATCAGAAACCGATACCCCACCTGAAATCAAAATCATTGTATTAATTTAACAAAGATAGAGTTGAGGGAAAAGATTAACATAACAACATGCAAACATACATAGACTATTATACTACGACGGTTACATCCTCAAGATCAATTTGAGACACTATGTAGTTTCACTTCTCTATGTACTAGGGCATCACATAATTTTAAGAGCTGTAAAATTAAAATATTAGTAATAAAAGAAATCAAACTGACTCTGACATCGCCTATGTTCACCTCACTCATTCGGCTCGCGCCATCTTCATTCCTTTTTTATGTGCGGGCATCGCAACATCGAAATAATTCTACATTTGTTGTTTTTCCGCAAAAAAGTTATAATTTATAGTTTATAATGGGTAACAAACGTAAACGAAGTGATGATTATAGAATAAGAAAGAAGATCAGACGCCTGGAAAGGCGTTTAAGAGAATCATCGTCTACGGAAGATGAAGGTTAGTACCTACTAAAGTTTTTTTGTTTACCAATACTCAAAAATAATATTTCTTGTTAATAAACAAACTTATTTTTATGAATATATTATGCTACATATAATATCGTGAAAAGTCAACGACAGTTTATTTTTAGATGTCGAACAGTCACAATTAAAAAATATGTGACTACCCTCATTTTATTTTTTATTTCATTTCGTGTTCTTTGTTGTTTCGTTATGTTTATTCCTACGATAAAATTACGTCGTTGTTGTATGTATTGCTATTTTGAAGCGTCAACAACTCCAGTTGATTTTTATTTTGCAATGTACGCATACAAGTCAAGGGTAATAAATACCTACCTAAGTTATACTTCGTGACGTGATCACGTTTGATAACGATCAGTCTCGTGTCGTCACGTGATGACGACCAACGACTTTAAAACAATAACAACTGCAAACTGCAGATTGTTTATGTACCTGCTGTTATAGCTTGGATGAAAACGTAGTATTTCTTCTACCACTTTCAGAGCACCACTGTTACAATACGCGGTCTCCATCGCCGGAAGATCAACTTTTTTCGTCACAGTCAGACGTGTCAGATCATGACAATCGGTTACAATCATGCATTGTGGTACCTCCTATTGACGATCCAAAGGGTACAGAAAACGCTGCGACTTCTGCAAGCGTACATGAAACCCAAGATTTCGATCCTAGTACGAGCGCAGTGCCATCGGCACAGGAGCCACTACCAGCAGAGATATTGGAAGCGCTCGGAGATGCAGTAGGCAAAGAGGAAGTCTTAGGTCCGGCTATCAAAGAGGAAATCGCCAAACGTTGGGGGAGGGTTTTGGTGGAAGGTATGACCAAGGAAACTAAAGAGACCTTGGTAAAAAATACCTTTATACCGGAAAATTTCTGCCTGGCAAAAGCACCGAACCTCAATCTAGAAATCTCGGCGGTCCTTTCAGAAACTGTCAGAAATCGTGACAAACTCATGGAGAAGTCTCAAAACCAACTCGGGTTGGGTATTGCTGGCCTTGCCAACCTAGCTTCTTCTCTGATCGACCAAGACTTTGGGAAGATCGAAATGTTGAAGAAACTGTCTGACGTGACCCAGATCTTTTTAGATCTTCATTATGAAAACACTAAAACTAGAAGAAAACTAGTTACATCTTCTCTGGACAAAAAGTTCAACGCTGCGGTTGCTGATGTAAAAAGGGATGCATACCTTTTCGGAACCAACTTGGGAGAGAAAATCAAGGCCACAAAAACCGCTGAAAAATCAGGTCTTCAGATTAAAAGACGTGACCTCAGCTTACCCTCTGCATCGAAGCAGCAGCAGGGAAACTGGAAGGGCCCATCCAGAACTCAACCATCCAGACCATTCAGGCCGGGTGGGCCGAAAAACAGATACCAGTCTCAACAGGGCTACTCGTATCAACAAGGGTACCCATCCCAGGGGCGGAAACTACCACCTGCGATAAGCCGAGCTCCTCCTGCACCCAAGACAGATTTTAGGACCCGCAAAACGCATTAGAGGTAATACTTCATGCTGGTAGATTGCGCTACTTTATTCATAATTGGCAGACAATTACTACTGATCCAGTTGTACTTAGCTATGTGAACGGATTTCAAATCCCGTTTAATAGACCTCCTGTACAGATATTTGAACCAGCTAACCCAAAGTTTAGTAATACAGAGTTAGAACAGTTAAGTTCAGCTATCCATAAGTTACAGTCATCAGGATCAGTCATAGAATGTAAGAGAGTGCCAGGTCAATTTATATCTAGAATTTTTCTTACTCCTAAGAGTGACGGCACTTTTAGATTTATTCTAAACTTAAAGATGTTGAATAAATTCATAGATAGTCAACATTTTAAAATGGAGGATATTCGCACGGCTACTAAACTACTTAGTAAAAACTGCTTCATGGCTTCTATAGACTTGCAGGAAGCATATTTTTTAGTACCCGTTCATGAGAATAGCAAGAAGTTTTTGCGCTTTAAGTTTAAAGGAAAAATGTACGAATTCCAGTGTCTTCCATTCGGTTTATCACTGGCCCCTTTCGTTTTTACAAAACTTCTCAAACCAGTTGTTTCTTATCAAAGAAATAAAGGACTGCTTCTAGTCATTTATTTAGATGATATTCTGTGCATAAATGATAGTTATAATAGCTGTAACGACAGCGTCACTGAAACCGTAGGCCTACTTTCAAAGTTGGGTTTTATCATTAATCATAAGAAAAGTAATCTTATCCCTGCACAAAAGCAAACTTTTTTAGGGTTCGAATTAGACTTCTGTAACATGTGCTTGAACTTGCCAGATAAAAAACGATTAAGAATTCTAACACAAATAGAACATTTTTCTAGAATTCGTTCACTAACCATAAGGGATTTCGCAAAATTTCTCGGTTTACTTTGCTCAGCTTGTCCTGCAGTTTCCTATGGATGGCTATACACGAAGCGACTTGAAAGAGAGAAATTTCTAGCATTACGAAATTCTAATGATGATTATGATTGTGATATGGATATATCACCTAGCTTAGATTCAGATTTGTTTTGGTGGCGCGATAATATTTTAATTTCAAATAATCCCATTCATAGCGGAAGGTACGCATTGGAGATTTTTTCGGATGCGTCTTTAACGGGTTGGGGTATTTTTTGCAAAGGAGAACGTGCAAACGGTTTCTGGGACTCTACCGAGGCAGAAGCACATATCAACCTTTTAGAACTTAAAGCCGCTTTTACAGGATTAAAATGTTTTGCTGGGAAACTGTCAAACAAAGAAATTTTGCTCCGTATTGATAATACGACGGCTATATCCTACATAAATAGATACGAAGGTGTTCAGTATACGCATTTAAATGATATAAGTAGAAAGATCTGGCAGTGGTGCGAGAAAAGAAAGCTACATATTTTTGCTTCGTATATAAAATCCAAAAATAATACGGAAGCTGACCAGGAATCTAGACGGTTAAATATCGATACAGAATGGAGTTTGTCTCAAACAAGTTTTGATAAAATTGTTAGATGTTTCGGAACCCCAAAAATAGATTTATTTGCCACTAGACTAAATTCAAAATGTTATAAATACGTCTCATGGAAACGAGACCCGTCTGCATTCGATATTGATGCGTTTACTTTAGACTGGAGTGCTTATCTTTTCTACGCATTCCCTCCATTTTCACTAATTTTAAAATGTTTACGTAAAATAATCAATGATCGTGCTACCGGAATAATGGTTGTCCCGTATTGGCCGAGTCAGCCATGGTATCCGTTGTTCATATCATTATCTCAAGGCAAACTAGTTTACTTAGAACCAGATCCTGCATTACTCTTATCACCTTTCAGAACTCCGCACCCCCTCTGGCAGCGACTTACCCTGGTGTCGTCGCTGTTATCGAGCAAGCCTACTCAAGACAAGCACTATCAGCTGGTGCGATCAAATTGATAATATCATCTTTATCTAAAAATTCTTTAAAACAGTATAACTGTGCCTATAAAAAATGGTGGCTATTTTGCACCAAACATCGTATTGATTTTTTTATAAGTGATATTCCACGTGTAATCGATTTTCTAGTTAGCGAATATGAATCTGGGTCGAATTACTCGACCTTAAATACTTGTCGTTCGGCGCTTGCACTGATACTAGGTAAACGGATGAGTCAAGATGATAGACTGTCGAGATTCATGAAAGGGGTATATAGGACCAAACCTTGTTTTCCCAAGTATGAAAAAACATGGAATCCGAATCTGGTACTCGATCATCTTTCGAACTTCTACCCGAATGAAGATCAGTCTCTCGACATTCTAACCAAGAAGATGGTAGCTCTCCTCGCATTGTCGACTGCACAACGAACGCAGACGCTATCACTAATTCGTTTATCTAATATCGAAGTAAGCGAATCCAGGGTAGAAATATCAATTAATGATTTGATTAAAACTTCGGCCCCTAATCGGCCGACACCTAAATTAATTATACCGTTCTTTCCTCATAAAGAACAAATATGCCCTGCAAAGACATTGTCCTCATACATAGAGTTGACAAAATCATTTAGAATTCTTCCCCAAACGGATAAACTTATTCTTACTACTAAGAAACCGATTCATAATGCTAGTGCTTCGACAATAAGCCGATGGATTAAGCAGATTTTGTCAGATAGTGGCGTTGATACGAATGTTTTTTCCGCACACAGCACACGACATGCATCCACATCGGCGGCTCAACGTAACGGAGTCCCGATTGATGTTATAAAACGAACCGCCGGTTGGTCAGGAAATTCGTTAACATTCGCCAAGTTTTATAATCGACCTATAACAAATGATGATGGTAATGTGTTTGCAGAGTCAATTTATAATAGTTCGTAGATAGCTAACTTAATTGGTCCTTATATGATTATTTGTTAATGAAACTTACCTATGCTTATATGGTTTATTTTCTTTGTTAAAATAATAATAATCTTATTTGATTAAAACAGATTTTTATTAATACACTTTCACTTTAACCGCTTATGTCGTTAATGTCGCTGAACATCTACATAGTGTCTCAAATTGATCTTGAGGATGTAACCGTCGTAGTATAATTGATGGTTAAACAAACTTACCAAGTGACGTTTGTCCATAATTATACGAGACGGTTACATCCGAGAGATCACGGTCCCACCCGAACCCATAAAGACCCCTACATACATTAACGAATAAGCGTCTCTGAAGAAATGAAGATGGCGCGAGCCGAATGAGTGAGGTGAACATAGGCGATGTCAGAGTCAGTTTGATTTCTTTTATTACTAATATTTTAATTTTACAGCTCTTAAAATTATGTGATGCCCTAGTACATAGAGAAGTGAAACTACATAGTGTCTCAAATTGATCTCTCGGATGTAACCGTCTCGTATAATTATGGACAAACGTCACTTGGTAAGTTTGTTTAACCATCAATTATAGCCTATAAGGCTTTTTACCATCTACACCTTATACCTAGCAGATGATTTATACAGCATCAGGAGGTAACTTTTACCTTCACGAACGGGACGCTGTAGTGCCCGGGACGAATTAGGATGGAGTAGGCTTGCCCACCACCTATTCCATCCTCTCAGCTTAGTCGGCCTTGTTCGACTTGTCCTTAGCCAAAACTTACACTGTGCCGACCCCACATAGGGTGGGATAAGGGCAGGATAATGATGATGATGATTGTTATGTTTACCCATTTTCGCTATAAATTGAAATTGAAATTGAAAAATGGTGGGTGTCAAATACGCACCCCCGTATTGTTCCGAATTATCAGTCGCGTACACCCCACCCCCCTGGTGACACCCCTCTGACACATGTACTCCTCCATCAGATACCTGAAACAGAAACATTCTGTGACAGAGGTTACACAGTTTTAGGTTGAGATAATGTACTTTATCCTACTAATATTATAAATGCGAAAGTTTGTGAGGATGTTTGTGACTCAATCACGCCGTAACGGCTGAACGGATTTGAATGAAACTTGGAATATACATAGTATGTATGCTAGAATAACACGGATTGACGATCTCGGTGGCGTGGCGGGCGAGTGGTCGGCTGAGACGCAAGAGGCGCGGGTTTAATTCCCGCTACGGGAGAAATGTTTGTATGTTTTACAAATATTTCTTCCGGGTCTGGGTGTTGTAGTATTATAAATTATTATTATAATATTAGTAAGATAACTATTTATTTATTTATTGAATCAACTTATTGACAAAGACAAACTACAATAACATTAAAAACTTTAATCGGTTTATTATTTTGAAATGAAAATGAGCTCAGTTTTCTATCTAAGTTCGCCTACAGATAGAAAACAGAGCTCAGATCACCGACCGCAGGTAAGCTCCCCAAAAGGCTGGCGACGTTACCTCGTTGGATAGCTATACTTATCCTAAGATAACTTACCTGGACCTCTTGACCGTCCACAAAGTTTACATCACCCATGTTTTTATATTTATTTAAATAAATAAAGTTGTCGTTTAAATAACGTTTCAAACAAAGTCTTGAAAATTACTTATTCAGTGAAGAATTATAATTCTCAGAACTGCACGAAGTGGACAAGGAAATGAGTGATTGAGTACTAATCTTTGATAATACTTACTGATTATGATAACCGACTGATAAGCGAAAACCTCAATTATACTTCATAAATCGCTCGCGTGGTACCCGGATGAAAAATAGCCTATATGTTAATCCAGCACATGTGCTATGTATATTCCAAGTTTCATTCAAATCCACTCAGTAGTTTTTGCGTGAAAGGGTAACAAACATCCATACATACAAACTTTAGCGTTTAAAATGTTTTTCAATTATGAATACATGCATACATATTATCACGCCCGTATCCCGAATGGGGTGGGCAGAGCCACAAGTAAACATAAGAAAACTTGCAGCCACTCCTGATTTAAACTCCTAAGAAGGATATGGTGGACCATGGTGACAGGTGATCAGCTAAGGGATAGTATCCTCCAACATGATGAGATACAATAAGCAAGTATTCCCAAGGAGGGTTGACGTCAGGCAGGCGGCCGGTCATAAAACACCTTAGCCAAAACTCTTACAGCATGATCCAAGGATCATGCTGTGCCGACCCCACATAGAGTGGGATAAGGGCAGGAAGATGATGATGGTGACAGGTGATCAGCCCATCGCCCATATTGTGGTCCATCGTTTTGGAGAAGATTACTTTCATGACTTTTACGACATGCTCGGGGGGAGAAGCAGCTGGACGCATTCTATGCTTTTTCTTTACTCCCAGTCCAGCAGAGAATTAAAATTACAAATAACGGGTCGTTTTTAACCGGTTTTCAAACCACGCGTCTGTAACATAGATTATAGTTAACTATTACCCGCTCTGTGGTTAATATCGGGGATTTATAAGAAACCAAGTCTTGTATAGCTTTTTAAATGAGTTACCCCCGAATACTCAAACGCGACTCAGAGTTGAGCACGTCTCAACTCACGGTTTTTTGACAGTTTTAATGAAAATCTGTCAAAAAAAATCGTCATTTGAGACGTGCTCAACTTTGAGATTCGTTTGAGTATTCGGGGGTTAGAGGGAGAAATTACAAACGCACACTTACGGATTTGAACGTAAATCCTTTTTAACGAAAGTCAATATTAAAACTAGGTACAGATCGCGCGACGAGAGTTTGGCTTTGACCGTTATTGCGCAGAAATCAGAAATTGGGTATCAACGGGCAACGCGGTGCTCTGATTGGCGCTCCAGTCGTTCCCTGCCTCTCACCCATGCGCAGTAATCCCCTCCACCCGAAGGTCAAAGCCAAACTCTCGCCGCGCGATCTGTACTAGCCCCCGAATACTCAAACGCGACTCAGAGTTGAGCACGTCTCAAGTCACGGTATTTTGACAGTTTTAGATGAAAATCTGTCAAAAACTCGTCACTTGAAACGTGCTCAAGTCTGAGATGCGTTTGAGTATTCGGGGGAAAGTCCCGCGGAAATTGGCTGTACTAAAACCAATTCTACAGCAATTTACGTAGCGATGACCTCGGTGGCGGACGAGTGCTCGGGTTCGATTCCCGCTACGTTTGGGTCTGGGTGTTGCAGTAATATTTTGACGGCCTCGGTGGCGTGGCGGGCGATTGCTCGGCAGTGACGCAAGAGGCGCGGATTCTGCTCTAATGTTTGCATGTTCTGCAAATATTTGTTCCGGGTCTGGGTGTTGTGGTACCATGGTACTCGTAGTTTCTGATACCCACGACACAGGGGATCCTAGTGTGGGGTCAGGACTATGTATGTGACTGTTGGGTGTTATTTATTTATTTACAAATAATGTCTATATAATATTACAAATATATATAGGCCGTTACAAACGGTCTTAGCCCGACTGTTTCTTTTGTATTTTGTAAATTATATTTGTATTACTTAGTTGTAAGTTTCTTTCTGTTAATAAAGAAAAACATTTATTTACAAAACCAGTGATTAATAAAACCGTTCAAGTGAGTGTCAAATTCGCATACATAGGGTTCAGTACCATCATACATGTACATAATAATATATATTTTTTGTATGGAGTCCCCTTTTATTTTTATTTGTTGTTATAGCGGCAATAGAAATACACTCCGTGAAAATTTCAACTCTACCTATTACAGTACATTCTGGACGAACAGCGGAGGCTTAGTAATAGGGTTCCGTTGGCACCCTTCGGGTACGGAACTCTAAAAATCGAAAATGGAAAAATGTCTGAACTGGAAGGGATATGTCTAAGAGAAAAGAGTAAAGTCAAGAAAAGTCAAGCTTGAATGCGTTTACCGACTGCCCCCAATAACACAGAAAGTGCAGCTAAGAACCACGCTGATTTACAAATAAAATCTATTTACGAAGTTGTAACTGGACTCAGTCGGACACATCTCGCGCGGAACACCGGCCGCTTTCGATAGAAAAGAAAACTTTCCCGCCAGAATACACGCAAATGTCAAAGTGACAGTTTTCTTTGAAATGTCAGTGGCAGTTTGGCATGTTTTCGGCCAGTGACAACGGAAAGTGCGTTCGGAAAGTGATGCCGTAAATTGTTGTTTTTTTTACCTTGTGATGTTGTAAGTGAAAATTATTTTGGAAAATTAATGTTTTGCATCGCCTGTATTAATAATGTTATCTGCTATTGGTGGAGCTTAAATTGATAAGATTTATGTCATTTTATTGAGATGTTTTGTTGGCTAACATAAATATTGAAGTTAAAATAGTACACACCGGAAATAAGATCTGAAAAATTAGGAAAAAACAGCGCTACCAATTAAAAAAATATACAGTAATCTTGACTAAATCTCTCCTATGTATTTAAATATGTACTTGCCAATTTTCAAGCTCAATTTTAAATCATTTTGAGTAGGTAAGTAATTTTATGTAAAAAAATGTTTCTGTAGGTACTTAAGTACCTTTCGTATAGAAAGGATTTTCCTTTTTCCTGCAGATACATCAAAAATGGCGCGAACCAAATTATTAAAATTTTAGTTTTCTTTTTCTTAATTTTGCTAGCGGTTGACTATAGTTTTAGATCATAATTCGTCAATTTGTCCGAAACTCTTTCCTAACCTTTCTTTTCATCATTTATGTAAGATTTATAAGCCTTTAAAATAAAATTACCAAATGCGTGTCAATCTTGACAGGATGTCGTCAACTTCAAACGACTGACAAAGGAAGCCATAATAAAAAAAACCCCGAGATCTTAAAATGAACTTTATACCACTAGAAATACAGATCGATTTAGAATGCGTTCTAAACTTTCTTTATAAGGAGGAAATGGAATGAAACTTCTAGAAGCAACTTTTCGAAGAAAATTCTAACTTCCGTTTTCTACGGTTGTTTGAATAATTCTTTGAATATAGCTTGACGATAGCAATCCTAAATTAATATATTATCATGTCCGTTTCTCTAATGGGGTGGGCAGAGCCAACAAGTAAGCAAAAGAAAACTTGAAGCCACTCCTGATTCAAAGTCCAAGTTTAAAGATGGATATGGTGAACCATGATGACAGGTGATCAGCTCATCGCCCATTATAGATGGTCCATCATGTTGGAGGATACTAATGCATGGAATACCTAGTAATTTCACCATAATTTCAAGAGGTATCTACATCTGTTTTCTTTAGCTGGCAGTACGCCATATTAAAAGCTCATCACATAATACTGATAGCCTCGCACTACGCTCCGAACTTTGCAGGAATTTCAATTAGCTATAATATCTCGATTTTGTTAAATTTTTACAGCCCTAGAGCACTGGTGGTCTAGTCGGTAGTGACCCCGCCTTCCGAACCTAAGGTCGTAGTTTCAAACCCGGTCGTGTACCAATGGACTTTTCTGTGCGAAAAATTTATGAGCGCTATCCCAGTACCTACTCTCAAACGGTGGAGGAAAACATCGTGAGGAAACCCGCGGCTTAGTTATCTCCGAGATTTAGGTGAAATATTATAAATGCCAATAACTCTAAAATAAATCTGAAATCCAATCAAAAGTAATAATTTAAATTATTATAATCGTGGTAAATAGGTATTGGTGAATGATAAGCCGTCAAAAAAACGTAAAGCTTTTAAATCCTAGGTACCTAGTACCTACTAATATAATAAACGCGAAAGTTTGTATGTATGGATGTTTATTACTCTTTCACGCAAAAACGGCTGAACGGATTTGAGTGAAACTTGGAATATACATAGTGCGTGTGCTGAATTAACATGTAGGCTATTTTTCATCTGGGTACCACGCGAGTGAAGCCGCGGGCGGCAGCTAGTTTAAAAATAAAATTTTACCCACACTTTCAAAATCTAAGCGCTTGCATTTAGAAGTAAAAGGTAAATAGCTTAGATCAAATATAAGAAAGAGAAATTATTTTATTTGATCTGAGGTAATATCATATTTTTACCTGAAAAACAAAGGAACGACATTTAAAGAACATAAAATATTAGCTTAGTTTCAGTTCTCAAAGTCCTTTCAACAAGACGCAAAGTCCACGGCGAAATTCAAAATTAGAACAAGTGCTTTCTAAAGAAGGAAAGGTCACTGGCATGACTAAAATTAAAATAAGGCGCCAAACAGCAGGCGGGGAAAGATTTAGTGATGGGATAATATAAATCGATTTTATTTTATCGACTAAGGGTATCAAGAATTGAAATGTGTACCTATTGTATGTATTTATTTATGCTTTGATTATCCAAATTGAAGACTATGATTGTAAAATACTAGTGAAAGCTATACATATAAATAAAGCTAAACAGAAATAATATATTTTGCAGTACATGGATTAAACAAAAAAAAAATAACAATACCAACAATCTCCGTGCAAATGTTTTAAAATAATGACTACTTTTACAATTTTTTTTAAATTTAAAATTATTGTTTATGACACTCATTTTTTTTACAATGAACATAATTCTGAAGCTTTTAAAGTGATTTGAAAGTGAGAGGTTTTTGATAAAATCTGCAAAGAATTAATTTGCGTAGGTAAGTAAATCATGCAATAAAAAATAATTAAATTAGGTAAATCAGTGATATGTCTGACCTAAAAAAATATTAAGTACTAGCTTTCGTCCGCGGCTTCTTTTTGTACTCAGTACTATATCAAATAATGGCTACTGACATTATGAAAGAAAGCCTAACAGATTGTGTTATATTTTTATATGGACCTGCGTCTGAAATAGTACTATATTGTTACTACATAATAAATAAATAAATAAATATTTGTGGACATTTCGCACAGTATTTTTTCGCAAAGCTCATACGGAAACTATTTACATCATCAATGTGCTGAGAGAGAATCATTATCAGAAAAGTGCATGTTAATTTTAGCCGCGGTATTCATATCCATCATCAGTCACTGCCCTGACACGCATGCGATGACACACGAGCATCTGAGAGAGGATAAATATCGTACAATGCGTAGGATGGCCGTGGCAAGAAACTGAAGACACCGTCTAGATAAACAAGTACCATGTTATTCATTAATTTCCTGTCATTAAAGGCTAATTTCTCTGCTGGACTGGGAGTAAAGAAAAAACGTAGAACTCTTCCAGCTGTTTCTCTCCTCGAGCATGTCGTAAAAGTCGACTATGGGATAGTATTCTCTCCAACATAATGGACCATCTATATGAGCGATAGGCTGATCACCTGTCACCATGGTTCACCATATCCATCCTGGGACTTTGAACCAGGAGCGGGTGCAAGTTTTCTTATGATTATTTGTGGCTCTTCCCACCCCATTGCGTATACAGGCGTGATAATTATGTATGTATGTATGTGTAAGAGTATCTATTAGTAAAGCTCACACAATTTTTTCGAACAGAAAAACTACTCTATTTGAGCCCACGACCTTAGAATTGGAAAGCAGGGCTACCAGTGCTCTCAGAAGAGTCTCAAAGTGACATCTATAATATCTTTCCTCTGAGATCGAATCAACACGTCACAGAATCACCTGCCAATTTGATCGGCTCAATAGTCACATGCGTACTGTAGTAAATACTTACACGTAGTATTAGCACGTGGTGACCTACTAATAGCAATAATTTATCGATTAAAATTCTTTGTAAAATAATGCGTAAAAAGACACCCCAAGTTCCCCTTTTGTCTTAGACTTTGACTGAGAAGAACAAAGATACATTCCATACATACATATTATTACGCCTGTATCCCTAATGTGATGGGCGGAGCCATAAGTAATCATAAAAAAACTTGCAGCCACTACTAATTTAAAGTCCAAAGATGGAAATGATTGTGTATGTATGATGATGTATTTCTTTCTTTCTTTCTTTCTATATGAATGAATCATGGTGACAGGTGATCAGCCCATCGTCCATATAAGATGGTCTATACATTTACCTTAGTATACAAAAGTTAAATAGCTAAGGCCTTTTACCATCTATAGTAGACGATTTATTCAGCGTCAGGAGGCAACTTTTACCTTCACAAACGGAACGCTGTAATGCACAATGTTATATACAAAAACACTAATGCTGAAGCGAGAGCACTGGTGGTCTAGTGGTAGCGGTCCTGTCTTAAGATTTTAACGTCGTGGGTTCAAATCCGGTCTTGCACAAATGGATTTTTGTATACGAAAAGTTTATGTGCGCTATATCAATACTCTCAAACGGTGAAGGAAAATATCGTAAGGAAATCGGCATATTGTAGTGTAGAAAATGAAAAGTTTGAAAACTTCAAATCCTTTCACCATACTAGTTCGAAAGAACTAGTGATATGACAAGGTACTACAACAAAATGCTGAAGGCTAATTAAAAATTGAAAACAGTTTACATAGGTAGGTAGGTACTATTCAGTTTCAGGGCAATGTCATGACATATTTCGTAAACAAACGAGGCAATTTGTGCCCAGAAGAAATAATTATGTTTCTACGCAACTTGAAAGGAAAACTGAGCGTCATAATATATTTTTTTTGCTTTATAAAACAGTAACAGACATTTATTTATGACAGATGATACATAAAAAGTTGTTATTTTCGAGTTCACGAACAACCTGTTTCAGCTTGTGGCTTCTCTTGCGTTATTTTCGGAAAAAGTTGCCTTGGTATATGTTATTCCAGGATGACCTGGAATTTGATAGTTGATTTGAAAGTTTATATTGTTAACTGTTTGTCTTTTTTATCAATTCGAGATCAACTAATTTTTTTTCAAATACTTACTAAAGACCAAGGAATAGGTAATACAGTGATTGAACAATGTTTATTATAAAGTCAACCGTAACGTCGTGATTGAAACACAAAAAAACAGAAACATCCTTACAAATTCCCAGTTCTATGATATTAGTAGGGCAGAATAACCTTGAACAATATTTTACAAATTCATTTTATCGACTGTTTACGCAAACAACGGAAGCGGGCGCGTCACTAGTCGGGACGAGATGCGTTCGGAAATTCTAGATTTAAATTTAAATTTATCGGAGCGCGGGGAATCCTTTTCTTTGTTAAGTTTTCAAGTTCAAAGAATTACTAAATAAATAATAAATAACACCCAACAGTCACATACATAGTCCTGACCCCACACTAGGACTCCCTGTGTCGTGGGTATCAGAAACTACGAGTACCATGCTACCACAACACCCAGACCCGGAACAAATATTTACAGATCATGCAAACATTTCTTCCGCAGCGGGAATCGAACCCGCGCCTCTTGCGTCTCTGCCGAGCAATCGCCCGCCACGCCACCGAGGCCGTCAAATTAAATGTCTAGAAATCCTCTGAAATCTTAGTATGTACGGCGCTCGGTTAATACGCTCGCAATGTTTTTGTTTGTGTCATAATAGATAAGGTACTTAATAGTAGGTACATAGATTGTTATACAAGGGGCTAGAATGACCCATTAAGGTGAATATAGGCCAGAGCACTGGTGGTCTAGTCGGTACCCCGCCTTCCGATCCTAAGGTGGTGGGTTCAAATCCAGTCGTGTACCTATGGATTTTTCAGTGCGAAAAATTTATGTGCGCTATACCAGTACTCTCATCGGTGAAGGAAAACATCGTGAGGGAACCCGCGGCTTAGTCAGCTCCGCACGTATTGACCATGTCTTTCCTGACAAGGCCGACTAAGCTGAGAGGATGGAATAGGTGCTGGGCAAGCCTACTCCATCTTAATTCGTCCCGGGCACTACAGCGTCCCGTTTGTGAAGGTAAAAGTTGCTTCCTGACGCTGTATAAATCGTTAAAGTCGACTAAGGGATAGTGTCCTCTCCAAAATGATGGACCATCTATATGGGCGATGGGCTGATCTGTCACCATGGTTCACCATATCCATCTTAGGCCTATCAGAAGTGGCTGCAAGTTTTCTTATGATTACTTTGTGGTTCTGCCCACCCCGTTAGGGATACGAGCGTAGTAGTAATGTATGTAATAATAAGTATTGTATTAGCCATCTGGTTCTCATAGTACAAGCTTTGCTTAGTTTGGGGCTAGATGGCGCTGTGTGAAATGTCTACAATATTATTTATTTATTTAAACCTATGAGCTATTTACGATCTCTCTTTCAATGCTACAAGAAAGTCTGTGTCTATGCATCAACTTGTAGGTAAATAATATACGCGTGTGAAAATATGCTGTTATTTATAAACCTGTCAATGAGTGGACTTTTCAAAGCTCTTACTTTCATTCTAATGAGGTTTAATTTCGTAACCTGAGTAATAGCTAGAAAATACTATGTTTTATAGAGAAATAATTGTTTGTTTTATGCAAAAAGTAAATGAAAAATACATATAAGCATAAGATTTTGGACAAATAATTTTTTGTTAGATTCTGTTTTTGGAATAATGTGTCTTTGTGTTTGTGTGTTTTTAGTAAGTAACAGAATATTTTTTTTCTACTATCTACTTAGACTTATTTAATATTTGAATAGAAACTTAACTTTAGCATTGCACACATTCAAGTAGGTACCTACTTATTTACCTAGGTACATAGTAAAAGTAGGTACCAATTCGGACAAATTTAAAGATGATACTACTAGATACAGAGATGATTTGAAACTGTAGAGTATGAAATTGCGAGTTTTCCGTAGCTTTTCTAGTAGGCAGTTTTCCAACATTATTTTCACTAGATATATTATACTCATTTCACATTTTATCCAGATAAATAAAATTTGAAAATCGAAATAAATCAACAATACATCTCAACGCAAACATAAATAATTTCCGTTCCAAAACCGAACAGTCAGTGAGACGGCGTCTTCGCGCGCGGACATGATTTCCGAACGAAATTGACAGCCATGTTTCAGTTTTTCAAACGAAAAGGCGGGAAGGCCACACGCACACAGGCAACCAGCGCGCCTCCCGCCTCAGTCGAGCGCGCGCCCAACGAGAAAACGAACGAGAAACGTCAACTCCCCAAAGATGTAGTTAACCTACTCATCCCCGAGACCAACTACACGCAGAAGACCGCCTCAATATTCAGCATAATGGCCGGGAAGAAGAGAAAGGGCAGGAAGAAAAGGCCGGAGCCCCACAGAGCGAGCCCGACGAGAGAGACGCACATAGAACGCGAAACAATCCACGCGCCAGACGTCACCCCGGACCGAAATAGCGACAGTGCGCACCCCGAGACCGATCCAGCCGAGTTTGTCAAAGCACTAGTGCTGCAGAAATACGCAAAAACACCAGCGGAAAATAAGCAACACGTGTCCACTGTGTATGTGTCGAACGAGCCGGATTTAAATGAGAAGCGGCACGCGGAAGCACTGCTCAGAGAGATCGCGCGCAGCATAGACTGCACAGTAGACCGGATCAATGATAAACAAATGGGAGGCGCTGATAGCAAGGCCGTGCGGGAGCCAGTCTACCACACTATAGAGGAAAACGGAAGCAACAGCACCATAGACTCATACAAAAACGATTTGAAGGAAGAACTGGACAGATTAACCGTAGCTCCAGTCACTGAAGTCGAATCCCCCAATAGCATAAAGAAATCAAGCTTAAAGCCTCCGAAGTCAGACACAGAAGGCTGTTCTGATGATGATAGATCCGATAATGGAAAGAAGAAGGTGACGTTTCGAAAACACATCATCTTCGATGATGGAGAGCAACAAACGGACGAGGAAAACGACTCTTTCGAATCATTATCCTCCGAGGAAGAAGAATTCTTAGAGGATATACCTTTAGATGAGAACAAAACAGTGATAAAAGTAAATGATGATGTAGTTAAGATAGACGAAGTCGTAGATAAAAGGTTTTTATGTGATAACAGTGATAGTGGATTCTTAGAGTGTGATAGAAATGGTTCTGGTGATGAACTAACGACTGTGAAGAGTGGATCGGAGAGTGAGAGTGATAGTGAGACTGAAGAAGAGATAATTGAGGAGATTATCGAAGAGGAGATTAGTGGAGAGTTCGAAGAGGAAGTCGAGGAGGCGGAAGAGGAAGAGATCGAAGACAAAGAAAGCGCGTAAGTTTATGACTAATGTATTTGTATACAAATTACTCATTCAAAGCCGTTACTGTGTTTTAGTGCCAAATAGTACTGATCCTTTCAAAAAGTTGTTACCGTTGTTTTTGCTCGACTGCGAAGGAGGGTACTGGGGTTTTGGGATAGGTATATGTATGTATGTATGTATGTGGGTATGTGTGTGTGTAGGTATGTGTCGAAACGGCTTAACGTATTTTGACAAATGAGGTGTTGGATTTGTCTGAATAACGAGAGTCATAGGTGATATGAAATGTCAAAAAATCTGTCTGTTACCTTTTCATGATTAAACTGCCGAACAGACTTCGATGAAATTCGGCAAGGAGATAGATTCCATCCCGAGGAAGGACAAAGGCTACTTTCTGTTGCAAGAATAATCCTGAAATTAATGATCTAAATGTATGTTCGTATGAGCTAGTGGCCAACTCTAGTGACGGAGTTTTTAGGCCGCCTAAAGGTCTCCGTTATGGCTTGACGACTTAAAAGCCGGGACCGACTGTTTAACGTGCCCTCCGAAGCACGGAAGCGCTCAGCTCGTAATGCGACTTGCGGTCACCCATCCCAATTTGTGACCGCGCTTATCGTTGCGATCAATCAAGAACGCCTAAGCAAGCTACGCCACGAGCGCTTCAAACCTGAATGAAATAAGGGATGAAAGTTTGTACGGGAAACCTTTAAGTATATTAATAAAAGCATGTTACGTCTGTAAAATAACGGTTTAATCATATTGGAAACCCTCCATTAATTAATGGCGTAGAAATCCTTGATTTGGCGTCATGTCTAAATAAGTTTTCAGTATCAAAACAAGCGGGTACATGTTGCAATCAATCAATCAATCCCTTTTAATGTACACGAGATATATAAATAGCAAATCTATATAAGCATTTAAAACGGTATAATTTACCATGATCAGTGATCGACTCCTATATTTTACTAACGACGGATCGTTCTTTACTGTTAGATATAGCGAAGTACCGTGAGATGTACCTACCTAGATGTAAATCTATACTTCTATACTAATATTATAAAGAGGAAAGATTTTTTGTTTGTAACGAATAGGCTCCGAAACTACTGGACCGATTTCAAAAATTCTTTCACCAATAGAAAGCTACATTATCAGGGACCAGTATAGGCTATAATATATTTTCAAAAAAATTAGGGATCCGTAAGAAAATTGCAATATTGTAACCCAAGGTAGAAAACCCAAAATAGTTTTTGACGTGCGGCTCCGAAACTATCGAAAAAAAAAAGTAAGTAGCCCTACTTATTACAAGATACGACTCCTTACCAGAAACATTTTTAATTTAGATAGAAAAAGTAATTCGTATGAGCTAGTGGCCAACTCTTGTAACGGAGTTTTTAGGCCGCCTAAAGGCCTCCGTCATGGCTTAACGACTTAAAAGCCGGGACCGACAATTCAACGTGCCCTCCGAAGCACGGAAGCGCACAGCTCGTAATGCCACTTACGGCCACCCATCCAAATTGTGACCGCGCACAACGTTGTTTAACTTCAACGATCAATCAAGAACATCTAAGCAAGCTATGCCACGAGCGTTTCAAAGCTGTAGTAAAATTACACGCTTAGGATCAGTTTGAATGGCTATTAATCTTCCTAATGTGTGTTTTAACAAGGTGACTGTATTGAATGAACACTGAAATAGATCAGAAGGTCGTTTTAAATTTCCAGAAATCTGTGAAATCGTTTTGTGAAAATAATCGGGAAAAATAAGTACCGTGAGTGCTTCCGTGCTTCGGAGGGCACGTTAAATTGTCGGTCCCGGCTTTTAAGTCGTTAAGCCATGACAGAGGCCTTTAGGCGGCCTAAAAACTCCGTCATAAGAGTTGGCCACTAGCTCATACGAACTTACTTACTAACTTTCTTATTCTCTACTAGCTTTCTTGGTTATCAAGTTTATGATCACATTACGCCTAGATCGATAAATATCCGCGTCTGAATTCGATTGAGAGAGTTGCTTCCAAATTACAGTAAGAAACAGACATTTTAAAATTTGAAAATTTGTAATACCTAATTTACTCAACAGGAAAGTCCCGGGACTAAGAAACCAATAAATAAATAAATATTGTGGACATTTCACACAGCGCCATCTAGCCCCAAACTAAGCAAAGCTTGTACTATGGACACCAGATGGCTGATAGAATACTTATAGGTATACTCTTTTTTTATAAATACATAATATTACAATACCCAGACCCGGAAGAAATATTTGCAGAACGTACAAACATTTCTCCCGTAGCGGGAATCGAACCCGCGCCTCTTGCATCTCAGCCGAGCACTCGCCCTCCACGCCACAGAGATCGTCAAAGGACGTCAATTAATGAAAGTCTCTTTGTACTTACGTGTCACTGACTTTTGTATTTTGCACAAAGGCCTTTGTTTGAAGCTCTCCCGCGCTTTTTGACAGCTCAAGGCCGCCATCTTGGTTTGACGCACGAATGACGTCTGGAGGATGATGGTAGGTACTAAAACATTATTTTGATAATCTTCTAAATTTAACTTACGTTACTGACTGACCTGACTGACTGACTGACTGACCAGGACTGACCTGACTGTCTGTCTGACAATCTCTGACAATCAACACACAGCCTAAATAAGTTCTAGACTTAAAAAAAAAGGAATTCCCAAAATTCATACTCATCGGACGATCGAGATGATGAAGTTTATACGAAAAAATAACTCAAATAGGACAAAGTCGGGCGTTTCAGTACAGTAAGATAATATTAATTCAGTAATTTATAGCTTTAGGACATCCTGCAAATGTTATAAATGAGAAAGTTTGTTAGGATGTGTGGATGTGACGATGTATGTTTGTGCCTCAATCACGCCCAAACGGCTGAACGGATTTGAATGAAACATGGAATATACAAAATACGTGTGTTGGAATAACATATAGGCTACTTTTTATCCAGGTACAACTCTAGCGAAGCCGCGGGCAGCAGCTAGTATCTGAATAAATTCTACAGAAAATGACTTCCTGTCCTAGGCAGTCGTTCACAAGGCCTTAAGATAGATAATTTCATATTTATTTCATACTTGAATGAAAATAGCCCGAATGAATTTCAGCAATAACGTCTCAAATTAGTAAATTTATAATATTACTAGCTGTTGCCCGTGACTTCGTAGGTACGCGTTAGATTTCTAACCGAGTTTCAAATTATTCGCACCGCCCGCGCCCGTTAAAAAGGTCCCATACAAACTTTGACACCCCATTACACCCCTTTTTAAGGGTTGTTTTGAAAAATACTGAAACACGTGTGCATTTATTTTGTAACGCCTCCCATTCTACAGAGTCAAACTAATTTATTTATCTACACTAATATTATAAAGAGGAAAACTTTGTTTGTATGTTTGTTTGTTTGTACTGAATAGGCTCAAAAACTACTGGACCGATTTTAAAAATTCTTTCACCATTCGAAAGCTACATTATCCACGAGTAACATAGGCTATATTTTATTTTGGAAAAAAATAGGGTTCCGTAAGATATTTGGGTTTTTCGGACATAAGGTGTAAAAAATCAACCAGAAAAGTTACTTATTTTGCGTACGCTGCCTAAACTATAAAAGATAGAACCATAAAATGTTCTAATTAATTGTAGATCTTATAAATATCTACAAAAAAGTCCGCGACACACTATACCCATCTATGTCGAGTGAGGCACAGCAACCATTTTTTTATTTAAAAATCTTGAATTTTTTTTGGACTACATTTAAACGCGTTTATTTTACTCATGCTATTAATCCTTATCAAAATAAATGATTTCATCACTAAGAACAGTTTATGGAGATAATATTTGGTCTTTGAATGATTAAAATTGGACGTTTGGTTTTGAAGTTATGGCGAAATTAAAATATTACGATTTCTGCTGCACGGCCCGTTGCGAAGTGGGCGTCACCAAGGCGGGGGTGCGCGTGCGGGAGGGGAGTTTAGATCTATGAGTAAGGTACCCGCGCGGCTCGGTCGCGAGGTCGGCTCCCTACGCAGCGGTCGTGCGCGAAGTCTATCTACACTAATATTATAAAGAGGAAAACTTTGTTTGTATGTTTGTTTGTTTGTACTGAATAGGCTCAAAAACTACTGGACCGATTTTAAAAATTCTTTCACCATTCGAAAGCTACATTATCCACGAGTAACATAGGCTATATTTTATTTTGGAAAAAAATAGGGTTCCGTAAGATATTTGGGTTTTTCGGACATAAGGTGTAAAAAATCAACCAGAAAAGTTACTTATTTTGCGTACGCTGCCTAAACTATAAAAGATAGAACCATAAAATGTTCTAATTAATTGTAGATCTTATAAATATCTACAAAAAAGTCCGCGACACACTATACCCATCTATGTCGAGTGAGGCACAGCAACCATTTTTTTATTTAAAAATCTTGAATTTTTTTTGGACTACATTTAAACGCGTTTATTTTACTCATGCTATTAATCCTTATCAAAATAAATGATTTCATCACTAAGAACAGTTTATGGAGATAATATTTGGTCTTTGAATGATTAAAATTGGACGTTTGGTTTTGAAGTTATGGCGAAATTAAAATATTACGATTTCTGCTGCACGGCCCGTTGCGAAGTGGGCGTCACCAAGGCGGGGGTGCGCGTGCGGGAGGGGAGTTTAGATCTATGAGTAAGGTACCCGCGCGGCTCGGTCGCGAGGTCGGCTCCCTACGCAGCGGTCGTGCGCGAAGTCTATATAGTATAAAAATGAATCGCAAAATGTGTTGGTAAGCGCATAACTCAACAACGCCTGGACCAATTTGGCCAAATCTTTTTTTAAAATGTTCGTTGAAGTTCAAGGATGGTTTTTACGGCGAGAAAAATTAGAATTATTGCTGGAAAAACCCTAAAAATAGCCCTTTTCTTTTTCCCATACAAATGATTTGTAACTAAAACGTAGTCAATTTGAGCTTTATTGCTATGGTATAAAGTTCATATTAAATTACAAGCACTTGAATTATTAATTTTAAGGCGATACGAAGTTCGCGGGGTCAGCTAGTTTATTATAAACATAATACAACATTACAAATATCTAGGTACTAAGAAGTCATATTTACGGACACATCAATCAATATTTTAAAAATAAAATAAAAATTTACAAAAATATCTATAAATAAACAATATGTAGGTACAAGAAACAAAAACAACTTAAAACAATATACTTACTTAGTAAAAAAAATATTAATATACAACATTATTATCTACTAAATTACCAGCTAACTATTATCTATTCTGTGGCCTGGGCAGTATTTCTCAAAAACTTACCAATAATGGCTTCAAAAATCTGTTATCTTACTTCTTACTTATATTATAAATGCGAAAGTTTGTGAGTTTGGATGTTTGGATGTTTGGATGTTTGGATGTTTGTGCCTCAATCACGCCTAAACGGCTGAACGGATCTGAACGAAACTTGGAATATACATAGTACATGTACTGGATTAACATATAGGCTAATTTTTATCCGGGTACCACGCGAGCGAAGCCGCGCGCGGCAGCTAGTTACTTATATAATATTATGTTTAGGTGTTTGTATGTTATAAAACTGACGGCTGAGCCAGATTTGAATGACAGAAACAGATCATGCTTCTTGTTCTACTTATATTTGTTTACTAAACAAGCATTTTATATTTTGACGACCTCGGTGTCGGGCGGGTTCTCTGCAACGCAAGAGGTGCGGGTTCGATTCCCGCTACGGAAGAAATGTTTGTATGTTCTGCAAATATTTCTTCCGGGTCTGGGTGTTGTAGTGTTATTAGTATGTATTAAAAAAAGTAAGTATATAAGTATTCTATAAGCAATCTGGTGTCCATAGTACAAGCTTTGCTTAGTTTGGGGCTAGATGGCGCTGTGTGAAATGTCCTCAAATGTTTATTTTAAATATTTATTATTATACAGACATAAAACATGTGTGGAGTCGCGGACTGTAGATCGACTTTCAATCATATTTCTTTTTAATGAGGTGGCGTGTTCAATAAATCATGATAAATTTGGATATCCGTTACAGTTAATAGCCGTCAAAGTTATTACTTATACTATCAAGGAGATATCCAAGAAGCTAATAGATATGACCAATGACCAAAGGGCTGGCGCTTACCTCGGACAAAGGATAAGTATAGCTATCCAACGAGGTAACGTCGCCAGCCTTTTGGGGACCTTACCTGCGGTCGATGATCTGAGCTCTGTTTTCTATCTGTAGGCGAACTCAGATAAAAAACTGAGCTCGTTTTTATTTCTTATTATTATACTGATTAAGTACCTTAAAGTTTTTAATGTTATTATAGTTTGTCTTTGTAAAAAATAAATGAATTTCTATTTCATACATTCATAATTATTCAAAGTCCTAAGATGAATATGGTGAACCATGGTGACAGGTGATCAGCCCATCGCCTGATAGACTGTTAGACCTTAGGATCCAAAGGCAGGGTCACTACCAACTAGACCACCAGTAGGTACTCTAGACGCCTTAACAGATCTTCATAAACTATAGCTAAGAACCATCTAGATCACATTAACTTTCAAACAGAAAAAACCGCATCAAAACACGTACATAAGTATCTGAACAAAACAATATGAATATTCTTTGTGAACTCAAACAAACTATCATATTAACATTTATAAGTATAACTAATAAAAATTATTTATTTAAGTACTCACAGTTTGTGAACTTATACACGCTCAAACTATTCCCGTGATTTTAGGTAGGTACTACTTATACTTAAGTAGCGTCACCAAAATTTTTAAAAAGATTTTCCACCAAATATAAACGAAAAGTATTCAAACATCTCAAAGAACAATGTTGAGTTTGTATTAAAATTAAACACCTACGTGTATTTATTTTATTTGTTTCCGAAACGTGACCTATTTGTGTAATATTTGCGCAATTTCCGGGTAAACTTATGTATTTGATGAAAAGTTACATTGTATTTAACACCTACCTAGGTACCTACATCAAAACTTCTACTCAGTGACGGATTAAGACTACTTACTTGATGCCCTGAGCAATCCATGCCTGTGGGCCCTCCTATCCGTATGTCAACTACAATCGGTCTTTAAACCTTTACCGCCTAAAAACATTAGTTTTTTGTAAAATAAGATGATGAGATGTAACGTGGGAGTGAGACGTGATGCCCTAAGGACGGTTTTTTTTGTGCTTCTGGTGCCCCCTCAGACGTGATGCCCTAGGCAATTGCTTAATTTGATTAAGGGTTAATCCGTCACTGCTTCTACTTACTTTGTTTTTCCTTCAACACCTTCATAACCTAACCTAACTGTTAATCTATCTATCTTACTTTATTTGTACCTACTGTAAATCCAATATTATAAATGTGAAAGTCATATTTGTGCCTCAATCACGCCTAAACGGCTAAACGGATTTGAATGAAACTTGGAATATACATAGTACATGTGCTGGATTAACATATAGGCTTTTTATCTGGGTACCACGCGAGCGAAGCCGCGGGCGGCAGCTAGTAGGTACCTAATATATTTTTGCTCAAAAAGTCAGTTATTGTGAGCGAATAAAATACCATAATTGCCTCTACGGGGAAAACATTTTTTTATTAATTTTTGTCTGTTACCAACATACATACATATTATCACGCCTTTATCCCTAATGGGGTGGGCAGAGCCATAAGTAAATATAAGTAAACTTGCGGCCACTTCTGATTCAGTCCTAAGTTGGATATGGTGAACCATGGTGACAGGTGATCAGCCCATCGCATCTGTAACCAACGAAAACGAAAAATCTTTATTCAAAGTATTAAGTTTTCCAAAAAGCACATAGGTACATACATACATATAGTCACGCCTGTTTCCCATAGGGGTAGGCAGAGATCACGGATCGCCATTTGCTTCGATCCCGACATACTTCTTTCGCTTCATTCCCTCTCATTAGATTCCAAAAAGTTGTACAGCAAAATAACCCAACCAGAACATTCTAAAATAGAATCCAATTGAAACTAAAATATCTGACTCAAGTGCTTTGTAGATCCAATGTTTATGCCTGGTATATCTACAAACTACATCCAGATTAGTTTAAAAGCTATATGGAAGGTAAAATTCCAAATGCCTTGGCCTAATGGCGCGGTAAAAACTAAACAAACTCTATTTCAATGCTTTTGTTTAGTTTTTGCTTTGAAAAAAACATGGCGGCTGGTGAAAGAAAGAGTTTAAAAACTACGAAAGGAAACGATAATTACATTTAAAACTTTTAGCTAGGTACTCGGTACAATAATAAGAAATGAAAATGAGCTCAAATTTTTAAGTTCGCAGATAGAAAACAGAGCTCTGATTACCGACCGCAGGTAAGCTCCCCAAAAGGCTGGCGACGTTACCTCGTTGGATAGCTATACTTATCCTTTGTCCGAGGTAAGCGCCAGCGGTCATTGGTCACATCCATCAGGTTCTTGGATAACTCCTTAAAAGAAGCCACTCTTCAGGACCCAGGGTCCTAAAGGCAGAAATATGTATCTGCCTAAAACTAATAAAATATATGCTACTCTAAAATATATAACTAAAACTCCAATGATGTGACCCGAGGTGTAAAAAATTTACCTACAAAAATCCTAACTTGTTAAATACCCGTGCGAAGCCGGGTTGGGCTTTTAGTACATAATAAAGAGTTTATCTATCTATCTACCCTCCAAGTTTCATTTTCCTAGGACTTATGGATTACTGTGCGATTGTCTGTCAGTTATCATCTTTTCATCAATTCATTTTCCTAATATATTTTTTTTTATTTGGGAAACAAACAGTACTATTTACAATAAAAAAACACAGTTAAACAATAAATAACCCAATAAAGTTTCCACAGTTAAATTTTACATTAAAGACAGAGTAAATAAAAAAAATAATAAAACTAAACATAAAAACAAATCAAATCAAATACAATCATAATTTGGCGGCAATGCTTAACATTGCCAATTATTTTAAAAAGTTTTAATTAGTTGCCTATTTAGAACACAGTTACAAAGACAAACTAAATTAAACTTAAAAACTTTATGGTAATCCATATAATAATAAAAATGAGCTCAGTTTTCTATCTAAGTTCGCCTACAGATAGAAAACAGAGCTCAGAAATTAATTATTTATTTGTTAAATTATCATTATAATAATTGCATATTCTATTCAGAAAAATTATCATGTTCTGTTGTGCCTATTTTGTATTATTTTAATTTTATCCGATGTGTTTTACAATAAAGTTGTATTGTATTACTAGCTGCCTCCCGCAGCTTCGCTCGCGTGGTATCCGGATAAAAAATAGTCTATATGTTAATCCAGTACATGTACTATGTATATTCCAAGTTTCATTCAAATCCGTTCAGCCGTTTAGGCGTGATTGAGGCACAAACATCCAAACATCCAAACTCACAAACTTTCGCATTTATAATATAAGTAAGATCATTTCTATAGTTAGTGTTAGAAAGTGTTTGAAATGTTTGTCTTCTTTTCTTCCAGGAAGTCGCTGGTGGACCATGATGAGCAGTTCCAGAGCCAGGTGGCCATCAGAGCGGAGGAGGCGGAACGAGCGAGGGACCTTATCGCGGCCTGCAGGAAGGAAATAGAAGCCAAGGACCAGGAGATCGAACGTAAGTCTCTTTTGACGCTTTTCCTATAATTCGTCGATTTGTACCAGGTACAGTCAGCGTCAAATTGATATACCTAAGCGTCTAGAGTAGTCAAAATGATCTGAAAAACATAAAAGCAATTTGATATACGCAGTTCGAATCACATATTGTTGTAAGCGCCCAAGATGTCCAAAATATCTTACTACTCATTGTTTCATTTACTAAGTAGATATTGCCAAGACCCCACTCTCCCCCACGTGAGATTGATTGGATGAGGTTCGGCTTGACCCCCTCCCACCCCTAACCTAACCTAATTAATAACGGCTCCATTTACTACGTTCAAACTTTGAGTCCACCTTACGTGGCTTGTCTTATAACTATCTAATTAGTAAGTTTATTTTTATGTTTACCTTAGAGTAGGTAGGTATGAGTCACAATGTCGAGATGTCTAGTACAAAGTGGTGGGCAGTATGCCAAGGAGGGACGTGGACGCGTTTCATTTTAAGAGTTACGATGCATTTGTAAACTTTCTTTCTGCGGCTTTTGTTCTTTTGTCGTTGATTCTTGGAATTTATCGGCGTAATAAAATACCTAAAACTATAAATTTTATCTCTCTTCGCGGATCTCTATTTTACCTAGGTACATCGAACTAAATGTAGGTACTTAATAGTATAAATTCCGTTACTAGTCAGTACCCTAGTAAGATTTTAATGCCGTTTACCATCTATAGTAGATGATTTATACAGCGTCAGGAGGAAACTTTTACCTTCACAAACGGAACGCTGTAGTGCCCGGGACGAATTAAGATTTATAAATCATTATAATTCATTTATTTGTCAGTGAATCTAGGTACTTAATATACATAATAGGTGTTAGGTTCAATTAGACCTGTTGATTCTGGCGGTAGGCTTAGGTAAGATGGAGTAGGCTTGCCCAGCACCTATTCCATCCTCTCAGCTTAGTCGGCCTTGTCCACAGGAAAGACATTTTTTTTTTAACCGATATAGGTTTGCGTTTGACCACACTCTACCTGATGTTAATACATGGATTATAATTCCGATAATTTAGAAAACAAGTTTTAACCTGATTGTTGAATATCCAAAAGAACCTAGGGAGGGTAGTATTGAAAAAAATCTTTGCTTTTTAAGTTGGCCACTAGCTCATACAAACTTACTTTTACTCTTGCTCGGGCATGTACGTATATTTTATCATTCTACAATTATTATCAACGACTGACTTCATTACGAAGTTTATTGCTTTAATAAATTCGTAGTGTCAGTGACATTTCAATACACGTGAATGAACGCAAAAATATGAAAAAGTTTTTTAGAATGCGTCCAGCTGCTTATCTTCTCGAGCATGTCGTAAAAGTCGACTCAGTATCTCCGAAAATAAAGGCCTTTGACCATCTACCTATAATACTTAGATGATTTATACAGCGTCAGGAGGCAACTTTTACCTTCACAAACGGGACGCTGTAGTGCCCGGGACGAATTAAGATGGAGTAGGCTTGCCCAGCACCTATTCCATTCTCTCAGCTTAGTCGGCCTTGTCCACAGGAAAGACATGGTCAATACGTGCGGAGCTGACTAATCTTACGATGTTTTCCTTCACCGTTCGAGAGTACTGGTATAGCGCACATAAATTTTTCGCACAGAAAAATAAATTGGTTTGAATCTACGACCTTAGGATCGGAAGGCGTGGTCACTACCCACTAGACCACCAGTGCTCTGCTACCATGATTCACCATATCCATCTTGGGGGACAATCAGGAGTGGCTGCAAGTTTTCTTATGATTACTTGGCTCTGTCCACTATATTATTGATACGGGCATGATATAATCTATGTATTCTGTCATTTCTGTTCACTATCTGTAATTTAGTTTTCTTGATTTTTTTTTATTAAGTTTTGACATTGCTTTTTTTCTTTATATATAGGTATATATATATTTTTTTTATTTAATTTTAGTTCCCTATATCTTACTTATATTATAAATGCGAAAGTTTGTGAGTTTGGATGTTTGGATGTTTGTGCCTCAATCACGCCTAAACGGCTGAACGGATTTGAATGAAACTTGGAATATACATAGTACATGTACTGGATTAACATATAGGCTATTTTTTATCCGGATACCACGCGAGCGAAGCCGCGGGCGGCAGCTAGTAATAATTATTTGTATGTCATATTATTATGACTGAATATGCTGGACTCCATTGACATTATAAATAACAAAAATGTAAAATTATGACCATATCTATTCAAAACAAATAAATGATCTTTATCTTTATGTATTTTACGAAAATATCCGTTAAAATTCGAGGTTTACCTTACATGTAGGTACAATCATACTTGCTTATCCACAGAATCAATTTGTTTCATGTCCTACTCCAAATTCACACTTAGGTATTATAAATGCGAAAGTAACTTTGTCTGTCTGTCTGTTACCTTTTCACGCCTAAACCGCTGAACGGATTTCTATAAAATTTGGCATGGAGATAAGATGCATCTAGGGGAAGAACATAGGCTGCTTTAGGGGGTGAAATGAGGGATGATAGTTTGTATGGGGAACCCGAATGTTAAGTTATACTTGGATGGGTGACTGCCTGGAAACACAGCGTGATGTTGGCTTTTTTCACTCAATTTTTATATCAATAATTCCACGCTGAAGAAGTCACGGGCAACAGCTAGTCATACTAATATTATAAAGAGGAAATATTTTTTTGTTTGTTTGTAACGAATAGGCTCCGAAACTACTGGACCGATTTCAAAAATTCTTTCACCAATAGAAAGCTACATTATCAGGGACCAGTACAGGCTATAATATATTTTCAAAAAAATTAGGGATCCGTAATAAAATTGCAATATTGTAACCCAAGGTAGAAAACCTAAAATAGTTTTTGGCCTGCGCTGCGAAAACTATTGATTATAGAACAAAATAATGTACTACATGCGTACGAAGTCGCGGGCAACAGCTTGTAACAAATAAAACCATTCCACGGAACACATGGCCAGTACAGTACAGACTCACACATGACCTTATTTCTTGAAGAGAATGTTCAGCTGTTTTGAGTTTGTTTTATATGTACGGTACTCACTTTTGATGTATTTATGCTTGTCAAGTTATTTTGAGTTTGTTTGGCTTTGGCAACGAGGCTTAGAGGTTATTGTCACTATCCTACTATATTATAAACTAGCTGTAGCCCGCGACTTCGTACGCGTGTAGTAGAATACATTATTTTGTTAAAAGCTATTTAAAGTGTCAAAAAACCAATATGGCGACCGTACTGTACCTCGATTCTACGCAGTCTTATTTATTGTTTTAAGAAATAATAGTACATTACTTTCCGGGACGGAAATAAATTGTCGGCCTCAATGTAGTGGCGGGCGATTGCTCGGCAGAGATGCAAGAGGCGCGGGTTCGATTCCCGCTGCGGAACAAATGTTTGCATGTTCTGCAAATATTTCTTCTGGGTCTGGGTGTTGTGGTAGCATGGTACTCATAGTTTCTGATACCCACGACACAGGGGATCCTAGTGTGGGGTCAGGACTATGTATGCGACTGTTGGGTGTTATGTACAAAAAAAATATATGGCCGAGTAATATTGGAAGTGATTATAAAAGGACGAGGCGATAGCCTTTTTAAAGTCCTTTTTTTATTTCGACCGAGATTTTTAAACTTAGTATCTAGATACTTTTCCATACTTTTACTTCTCTGCTGGACTGGGAGTAAAGAAAAAACATAGAATGCGTCCAACTGCTGCTCTCCCCGAGCATGTCGTAAGAGTCGACTGAGGGATAGTATCCTCTCCAACATGATGAATCTATACGGGCGATGGGCTGATCACCTGTCACCATGATTCACCATATTCCATCTTGGAACTCTTGGATCAGAAGTGGCTGCAAGTTTTCTTATGATTACTTGTGGCTCTGCCCACCCCGTTAGGGATACGGGCGTGATAATATGTACTTTACCATTATTTGTGAGGAAGCAGAAAATAAATTAATTGAAGAAACAGAAGTTGAATTCCCACTAATTTGACTGTTTTTTTAAGATAAAGATAATAAAGATAAATCATTTATTTGGAAAACCATGTGTTGTGCCATCTAGTCAGTGACGGATTAAGACTACTTGATGCCCTAAACAATCCATGCCTGTGGGCCCCCCTATCCGTATGTCAACTAGAATCGGTCTTTAAACCTTTACCGCCTAAAAACATTAGTTTTTTGTAAAATAAGATGATGAGATATAACGTGAGAATGAGACGTGATGCCCTAAGGACGGATTTTTTTGTGCTTCTTCTGGTGCCCCCTCAGACGTGATGCCCTAGGCAATTGCTTAATTTGATTAAGGGTTAATCCGTCACTGCATCTAGTAGGCTATAAGTAACTAGAACTTATTTTACTTCCAATGTCCTCATTGCAAATATCTCATTTCAGAGTTGAAATGCGAGCTCGCATCAGCCTACAAGGAGTCGGAGCTGATCCGGCAGAGGAGCCGCTCGCTGGAGGAAGACCTGAACGCAGCCAGGAGCTGTTCCGCAGCGCTGGCTGACCAGCTCCAGAGGAGGAATGGTAACCAACAGTCATTCACTTCTCACCCTAAACCAGGATTCTCTGGTGATCAGAAACTAGGAGTTCCAACACAACAAGCGGTCACAATTGGGATGGGTGACTGCTAGTGGCATTACGAGCTGAGCGCTTCCGCGCTTCGGAGGGCACGTTAATTTGTCGGTCCCGGCTTTTAAGTCGTTAAGCCATGACGGAGGCCTTTAGGCGGCCTAAAAACTCCGTCACAAGAGTTGGCCACTAGCTCATACGAACTTGCTTGCTTTAACACCACAAGAGTTTTCTCCTGCCACGGGAATCACCAATGAAGTCGTGGGTGTCTTATTGCGCCTGATCGGTGCGTGCAAAGCGCGGACTTTCTTTCCGGCACACGAATATGACTGCAGCCACTCCTGATTCAAAGTCCCAAGTCGGATGTGAACCATGGTGATCAACCCATCGCCCATATAGATGGTCCATCATGTCGGAGAGGATACTATCCCTTAATTAGCTTTTACGACATGCTCGGGGAGAGAAGCAGCTGGACGCATTCTGTTTTTCAATGGTCTTTTAGCAATGAAACCTGTTCCAGATGAATGTCTAAGAGAGCTACGTGGAGAGTTGGAAGATGCCCTCACAAGGAGAGCAGAGCTGGAGTCAAGAGTCCTGGCGTTAGAGCGGGATAGAGATAGACTAGAACAGGATAAGAAGACGTGCGAACAGAAAGCACTTGAGGTAAGAACTAGTTAGGCATAGATGATCCGTCTGATTCTGATATCAGAACTTTCATGATTCGCCTTTTATATATTTTAGACAATTCTGTTTTTCTCTAAGTCCTTTTGTTTTCATTAACCTGTATCATCCCACGGGTTAAGGTCTCCCTCAAACTCCGTCTTTTCGGTCCTTCGAGAACACCCTCAGGATGGGGGGTCGAAGATAAAGATAAAGATAGTTTATTTGCTTGAACACAATGTAGGTTACACGCCCGCCTCGCCACAGAGGTCGCCAAATATTATATTTGGCGACCTCTGTGGCGAGGCGGGCGAGTGCTCGACTGAGATGCAAGAGACGCGGGTTCGATTCCCGCTGCGGGAGAAATGTTTGCATGATCTGTAAATATTTCTTCCGGGTCTGGGTGTTGTGGTAGGTACTCGTAGTTTCTGATACCCACGACACAGGGAATCCTAGTGTGGGGTCAGGACTATGTATGTGACTGTTGGATGTTATTTATTTATTATTATATAACCTGTTCCCAGGCGCTGTCAGCAGCGGAAGCGACGACGGCGAAATGGCGGTCAGCGCACGAGGCGGCGCGCTCGCAGGCCGCTGCGCGCGCCGAGCGGATGCTGGCCGACTGCGAGTGGAAGATGAGGGAACTCGAGAAACGGGCGAGAGACGCCGAAGGAAGGAACAAACAGGTCAGAAAAACAATTCACAGGACAGAAGACACACACAAGACAGTTTATTATATAGTTCTGTAACCTGTAGATAACATTGTTGGGGATTTTGCTAAACCAAAGGGTATAACATTAAACTGATATATGCCTGGGATAAAATTTTAAAGGTCAGGTGGATGCAGGATAACTGCGAGTTTAAGATGAGGGTACTTGAGAAACTGACGAGGTGTGGATGTAGACTGGGTGAAAGTGTCTTCGCGCTCGAAAAGACTGCTTCTGATTGAGAATAATATTGATTTCCAGTTGACGGAGACGGTAGAGAAGTTGGAGTCACGTGTGCCGACGCCAGCGCAAATGGCGGAGTTGCAACAACTGCGCGGACTGGCTACGGAGCAACAAAGATCTGTTCAGGTCAGTGACGGCGTGACGGGCGATTGCTCGGCAGAGACACAAGAGGCGCGGATTCGATTCCCGCTGCGGAAGAAATGTTTGCATGCTCTGCAAATATTTGTTCCGGGTCTGGGTGTTGTGGTAGCATGGTACTCGTAGTTTCTGATACCCACGACACAGGGAGTCCTAGTGTGGGCTCAGGACTATGTATGTGACTGTTGGGTGTCTAATAATAAAGTAACTTGAACGGTTTCAGGCACTAACTCTGCAGCTACAGCGGTTAGAAACACGTGAAGAAGCGCTGAAGTTAGAAGTTCACAGACTGAAGGAACTGTTGGAAAGAGAAGAGACGAGAGGGAGGGAGAGAGAACAAATCCATGCACAGGTACTACTAAGGCCTTTTACCATCTATAGTAGATGATTTATGCAGCGTCAGGAGGCAACTTTTACCTTCACAGACGGGACGCTGTAGTGCCCGGGACGAATTAAGATGGAGTAGGCTTGCCCAGCACCTATTCCAATTCCATCCTTTCAGCTTAGTCGGCCTTGTCCACAGGAAAGAAATGGTCAATACGTGCGGAGCTGACTTAGCCGCGGGTTTCCTCACGAAGTTTTCCTTCACCGTTTGAGAGTACTGGTATAGCGCACATAAATTTTTCATACAGGAAAATCCATTGGTACACGACCGGATTTGAACCCACGAACTTAGGATCGGATTTGATCTTATGCACAGGTATGTAGACCAATATTAACTGAGTAGACGTATGTGAGTTATGCGTTTAGATGATCATCTATTTTATTTCAGAAAATCCAATCCCTAGAAGAATCCCACACCAAAACGCTGGAATCATTAAAATCCGAGCACACGTCCACTCTCGCGGCGACCCGCGCTGCGCTCGCTCGCCTGCGCAGCGAGAGTGAACAGGCGGCGAAGACTGTCGAGAGGAAACTACGGGACGTGTCTATAAAGGTTAGTTATTATTATTTTTTTATAACACGAGAGAAGCTGCGGGCAGCAGGTAGTATTAAATAAAATATCGTTAAAGAATATGTTCTATCAACCATTGAGAGTATACTGGCTCGATATATAATAATAATAAATATTTGTGGACATTTCACACAGCGCCATCTAGTTTCAAACTAAGCAAAGCTTGTATTATGGACACCAGATGGCTAATACAATACTTATATACTTTTTTTTGTAAATACATACTTAAGCTACACCCAGAAGCATGAGGGGTCATGGAGGCATGAGGGTGGGCATGAAAGCAGATAACGGTCATAGTAGCAAAAGTTGACAGTTGGTCTAAGATTTTCCTCTAAAAAAACTGAGCTCATTTTTATTTCTTATTATTTAACTGATTACCTTAAAGTTTTTAATGTTATTATAGTTTGTCTTTGTAACTGTGTTCTAAATAAATTTTGTTTGCTCTAATATACATTGTATTGTGTTTTATTTTGTATTAATTTGTTACAGTATGAGAATCTGAAAGATGAGCTAGCGACCAAAGAATCGCAGTTTGAAATAGCGATAACTGAAGCGCGCGGTAAGGTAAGAATAAAATTCTCGAATCCAGAACAAAATTACAAACAAATTTTCAAAATTACAAACTGATCATACTAGTAGACATACCCCCGAATACTCCAACGCATCTCAGAGTTGAGCACGTCTCAAGTGACGAGTTTTTGACAGATTTTCATCAAAAACTGTCAAAAAACCGTGAATTGAGACGTGCTCAACTCTGAGTCGCGTTTGAGTATTCGGGGGATAAAGTGATCCGAATTAAATGTTTTATTCCATCTCATCTACATAATATAATGGATAGTAATTGTTGTGAGGACTAGTAGTCTAGCGGTTGTGACCCCACCTTCCGATCCTAAGGTCGTGGGTGCACGAGTTTTTCTATTCGAAAATTTACATGCGCTAGTACTCTCAAGCTGTTAAGGAAAACATCGTGAGGAAACCGGCAAAAAAAGTTGGATATGGTGAACCATGGTGACAGATCAACCCATCGCACATATAGATGGTCCATCATGTTGGAGGATACTATCCCTTAATCGACTTTTACGACATGCTCGGGGAGAGAAGCAGCTGGACGCATTCTGTTTTTTCATTACTCCCAGTCCAGCAGAGAAGTAAGTAATGTACGCTCGTGGCGTAGCTAGCTTAGACGTTCTTGATTGATCGTTGAAGTTAAGCAACGTTGTGCGCGGTCACAATTGGGATAGGTGACCGCAAGTCGCATTACGAGCTGAGCGCTTCCGTGCTTCACAGGGCACCTTAAATTGTCGGTCCCGGCTTTTAATTTGTTAAGATAGGTAGATAGTTAAAAAAACTTTATTGCACACAAACAAAAAAAACACAAAAAAGTAAAAAAAAACGAACAAAAACTGTACAATGGGCGGCCTTATCGCTAAGAGCGATCTATTCCAGGCAACCTTTGGATGGAGAGGATAAAAACAGAGCAGAAAGACGGCGGTGTACAAAAAGTTAAAAAATAAATAAATAAACACTATCTACTTAAAATATACCTTACCTTAAGCCATGACGGAGGCCTTTAGGCGGCCTAAAAACTCCGTCACAAGAGTTGGCCACTAGCTCATACGAACTTACTTAATATATTCATTATTTTAGGCTGATTGGGAGACGATGCAGTTACGACATCTCTTGGACAAAGCAGACATTGACTACGCAAATAAAGTTGACCGACTCACTAGTACCTACGAAACTGAGAAAGGTACCTCTTAACTAAACTATTTCTAATTATATGTATTTATTGTTTACTAGCTGCCACCCGCGGCTTCGCTCGCGTGCTACCCGGATAAGAAGTAGTCTATATGTTATTCCAGCACATTTACTATGTATATTCCAAGTTTCATTCAAGTCCGTTCAGCCGTTAAGGCGTGATTGAGGCACAAACATCCAAACATCCAAACTCACAAACTTTCGCATTTATAATATAAATAAGATTTATTGAGAGCACTGGTGGTCTAGTTGGTAGTGACCCCGCCTTCCAATCCTAAGGTCGTGGCTTCAAATCCGGCCTCCGGATTTTTCTGTGCGGAAAAATTTATGTCTGCTATACCAGTACTCTCAAACGGTGAAGGAAAACATCGTGAGGAAACCCGCGGCTTAGTCAGCTCCGCACGTATTGACCATGTCTTTCCTGTGCACAAGGCCGACTAAGCTGAAAGGATGAAATAGGTACTGGGCAAGCCTACTCCATCTTAATTCGTCCCGGGCACTACAGCGTCCCGTTGTGAAGGTAAAAGTTGCCTCCTGACGCTGTATAAATCATCTACTATAGATGGTAAAAGGCCTTAGTTTATTGTTTAAACAGCTTTTACCATAAAACTGGACAATTATTTGAATATTGCATGCTTATAGGAATTATAAACTTTTGTCAAACAAAAGAAAGTATAATAAATAAAACAAATTTTTGTGGACATTTCACACAGCGCCATCTAGCCACAAACTAAGCAAAGCTTGTACTATGGACACCAGATGGCTGATACAATACTTATTATACTTTTTTGCAAATACATACTTATAATACATAATTACAACACCCAGACCCGGAAGAAATATTTGCAGAATATACAAACATTTCTCCCGTAGCGGGAATTGAAACCGCACCTCTCGCGTCGCCACCGAGGTCGTCAAGTATAATATTTATATTGCGCTTTCAGAAAGTCTAATAGATGAATGGACGGAGAAGTTAAGAGAAGTAGAGGAGCAAGCGGCGGCAGACGCCACCAACGCCAAGAAGCTTCTAGAATCATCTAGACTGAAGATGTTGGCCGAGAAGATGGAACAGATCAACAAGCTGAAGGAGCAACATAGAAAGGAAATGGGTGAGAAAGTCAAGTCATACGTACTAGCTGCCTCCCGCGGCCTCGCTTGCGTGGTACCCAGATGAAAAGTAGCCTATATGCTAATCCAGCACATGTACTATGTATATTCCAAGTTCATTTATTAATTAATTCGTCCATTAATTCAGTCGTTCGTTCATTCGTTTGTTCATTCATTTGTACATTTATTAATTAATTCGTCCATTAATTCAGTCGTTTGTTCATTCGTTCGTTCATTCATTCATTGTTTCATTTATTAATTAATTCGTCCATTAATTCAGTCGTTTGTTCATTCGTCCGTTCATTCATTCATTCGTTCATTTATTAGGTAATTTTTTCGTCCATTAATTCAGTCGTTTGTTCATTCGTTCGTTCATCCATTAATTCGTTCATTTTTTTTTCGTGCATTAATTCAGTCGTTCGTTCATTCGTTAATTCATTTATTCCATAATAAGTTTAATTTCTCTTCCAGACGAGCAATGGGAGCAGTTCATGACAGACAAAGAAATCTGTCTCGAGAGAATGAAGACAGAGTGCAGGCAGGAAGGAGACGAGGAGAGGATAAAGAGGGAGAAGGAACTACTCGAAGAAATCGCAGGTATAGTTTCAAATTATTTTTTACAAGCTGTTGCCCGCGACTTCGTACGCGTGTAGTACATTATTTTGTTCTATAATCAATAGTTTTCGCAGCGCACGCCAAAAACTATTTTGGGTTTTCTACCTTGGGTTACAATATTGCAATTTTGTTACGGACCCCTAATTTTTTTGAAAATATATTATTATAGCCTATACTGGTCCCTGATAATGTAGCTTTCTATTGGTGAAAGAATTTTTTAAATCTGTCCAGTAGTTTCGGAGCCTATTCGTTACAAACAAACAAAAAAATCTTTCTTCTTTATAATATTAGTATAGATTTATTTACTGCTTTACCTATTTTTGATAGTAATACTTCTCTGCTGAACTGGGAGTAAAGAAATATAGAATGCGTCCAGCTGCTTCTCTCCCCGAGCATGTCGTAAAAGTCGACTAAGGGATAGTATCCTCCAACATGATGAGATACAATAAGCAAGTATTCCCAAGGAGGGTTGACGTCAGGCAGGCGGCCGGTCATAAAACACCTTAGCCAAAACTCCTACAGCATGATCCAAGGATCATGTGCCGACCCCACATAGAGTGGGATAAGGGCAGGAAGATGATGATGATATGACGGCCTTTTCAATCACCTTTTCCAGAACTGAAGTCAGAAATACACTCGAAGTCAAATGACATTGACAGTTTAGCTGTCAAAGCCGCCGCCTGCGGACGCACCTTAGCTGTCACGGAGCAAGAACTCAGGTCAGTTACATTCATACCCTGAGGGTCTTCATGCTAGCGCAGAGTCTAAATGCATCGAGCCGTCAATTTAAAAGTTTCAAGTCAAAATCAAAGTATATTTATTTCCAGAAATACATGTGGAAAAGATTTCTATTTGTAGGCGAATTTAGATAGAAAACTGAGCTCATTTTCATTTCTTATTATTAAACCGATTGCAAAAAAAAGACAAATAAATAACACCCAACAGTCACATACATAGTCCTGAACCCACACTAGGATTCCCTGTGTCGTGGGTATCAGAAACTACGAGTACCATGCTACCACAACACCCAGACCCGGAACAAATATTTACAGAACATGCGAACATTTCTTCCGCAGCGGGAATCGAACCCGCGCCTCTTGCATCTCTGCCGAGCAATCGCCCGCCACGCCATCTACGAGTGAACTTCGAACAAACTCGCTTTAATGTCAAAAATTTTACGATTCGATCCGCTTTGATTCTGCGCTAGCATGAATTGACCGTTTCAATTTCACCGCTGGTTGTAACCAAACTGAGTTTAGCTATATACTGAGTTCTAAAGCTGTCCGAACTCAGTTTAGTTCAGAAGCTGCCCTATTGCATGAAAACTGTTAAGGTAGACTTTCGAGCGAGCGACGGGCGATGGGCTGATCACTTGTCACCATGATTCACCATATCCATCTTGGGACTTAATTCAGGAGTGGCTGCAAGTTTTCTTATAATTACTTATGACTCTGCCCACCCCGTTAGAGATACGATAATATATACATCACTCATGTTTGCTTTAAGTCTACCTCTAGCAGTAACAGCTATTAAACTCAGTTTCATTATTAAACTCAACTAAATAGTTCAGTTTGAATTGTGAAATCGTCTTTACTTGTCAATGTCATCCATGTTCCTTTTATAGATGATGCCATAACATTGAATGCATGTGAATTTTAAACGCAGTCAATTTTTTTATTGAAAGTTATATTTATTTAATCTACAAAACATAAACCCTGTTATTTAAGAGCGATTTCTCATAACACAAGCATATTTATTGCTTAAAAGGTTTCCAAACCTTATTATGTTTTTATACTGAGTTAATTAAAGCAATAAATATTTTCATTTTCACTTTTTTTCTAACTTCTTATTTATGCTAAAGTATCGTATGAGTTAGTGGCCAACTCTTGTGACGGAGTTTAAGCCGCCTAAAGGCCTCCGTCATGGCTTAACGACGGATGACAGATACTAAATTGCAATAGCAAAGTTATCTCCCAAAAGCGACGTACATTTTGTCAAATTACAATGTTGCTGAGTTGCTGAGTCTTGAGAAGGATTTGACTCATGTTTATACATAGGTACTTGATTTATAGGCCTTTAGATAAGGAAGATTTTTAAAGAATACCTTGGCATATAGGCCTTTAAAATAGGGTTTTTTTAAGAAATGAAATGTTAAAGTCATCTTGATAAAGAAATTGACTGCGTCTAACCATATTTTCACCTAAATGAAATTGGTAGCGAAATTTTGTCTTGAAAGTTTACCTAACCCCCGAATACTCAAACGCGATTCAGAGTTGAGCACGTCTCAAGTCACGGTTTTTTTCGTGCTCAACTCTGAGATGCGTTTGAGTATTCGGAGGTAAGTATCTGAATTTTTGAGTATGCTCCACGCCAGAAGCCCCAAAACTTGTTAATCTAAATTTGTCAAAACTAAAATCCTATTATTTTTTTTTGTAATATTTCTCTATTGGCATTTCTCTATGGTATAAAATGTAATTCGCCAAAGTCGCTTTGAAATTAGTTAAGAATTCCCAAATAAAAACATGATACTTAATACTAATATTCTATTAGTATAATTTACCTACCTTTCTAACTATGTATAATCTTTTCTAGAAACAATAAGTTTTGATTTAAAAAAAATTCTTACAAAATTTTACTATATCTTTTTTTCTTCTGGCGAAGAGTACATATATCAATTTAATTTTTGTACTAATACCGTCTTTTGGACCAAATTTGGCTACCGGCGCATGCTCTCATGTATCTAATATCATAAACATACTAACAAACACTTCATACAACCATTCATCACCAACAAAAATTTAGAAAAAAGTCCAAAAGGCAGTATTTTTGATAAGTGTTCCTGTTTGTACGGAACTCTAGAAATCTCAGCTGACTGAGAATTTAGAAAGGTTTTGCAAATAAAATCAACTAAATAATTAAAAACACAAACAAAATATTTTTTTAGGGTTGATTTTGACATTTTTATGACTCAAATTAGATTTATTCCCTGTGGCTACGCTGTCACGATAGCGCGAGGCTTCGCGTTTTGAGTCTATCTTGTGACAAATCAAATGACACCTGTCATTACGCGACAAGTTTCCGTTGCCCGGTCTTGTACTCACTTGGGAACAAAATCCCGTGGCACGACACCTATTTTTGCTTAAAAAAAATAATTTAAAACAAAAAGAAAAAATAAAGTCCCTGTGGATTTTGGCCGTCAAACGTCAAAATAGTCGTCTAGAGTGATGAGCAGATTCGAAATCATCAATATATATTGGCAGATCCTCTTTCAAATTACTGGCCATATTCTTTTTTTATTATCTACCAAAGTTTGACTCTTGATCAACACGGACACTGGCAGAATTGTGACGTAATGTCAAATTTAGCCAAAAAAAAAGAAGTTAAATGTGACTTGTCTCATATTGACAGGTGTCATTTTGACATTTGTCCCCTATTAATACTACAGTACGTTCAACATAACTTGGCATGCGTGAAGTTAGCTGTAGGACAGGGTAGCTTTTTAATACTAAATTGTCTACTGCGCATCGAAACGGCAAACTTCACGAATGTCAAGTTACGCTGAACGTACTGTAGTACAGAATCGAAAGTATTGTCTTTGACAGTTGCAGTATTCTCGGCGCAGTCATGACCATCTTATCCTGCGTCGTGACCGGCTCTCTGCGTCTCGCTCTAGCTGCGTTCTTGCTCTCCCTCGCACTATATATTTACCTCCAAACGGTTGACAGAAAAGCTAAAATTAATAAAAACTAAAAACCCCCTTGAATTCACCATTCAAACGGCGTTTAGTTACTAAACTGAGTTCGATCTGACAAAACGGCGTTAAACTTCGAAGCTGAGTTCAAAATCTGACACTGCTTTAATACAATTTGACAGGTCTAGAATTCAGTTTAGAGCTAAAAGACGTCCAGTTTTAAATAGTAAATCCTCTATCCGTGATATCCAAAACGCAGTTTAGTTACCGTGACATCTCAAATTGACTTGCACAAATATGGATAACCAAACTTAACCTGACTTATAGTTTGTCCAACGAAACGAAGTAATAGGGAAATATTTGTAAAATATATTATGTAAAATGTTACGTTTACTTTGTAATTCCCAAGCTGTCACGGTACCAAACTTTAAAATAACTTATTTGGCAGCCCTAGCTATCCTCAGAAAATCAACTTTATTTCATTTATCTATGTTGTTATTTGATGAAGGATAAAGAAAGAGATAAAAAAGTTCGTATGAGCTAGTGGCTAACTCTTGTGACGGAGTTTTTAGGCCGCCTAAAGGCAATTTAACGTGCCCTTCTAAGCACGGAAGCGCTCTAATGCCACTTGCGGTCACCCATGCCAATGTGATCGCGCACAACGTTGTTTAACTTAAACGATCAATCAAGAACTTCTAAGCAAGCTACGCCAGAGCGTTTCGTAAGAAAGAAAATGACAACATAATTATGTTTAGAGTGAAATTTTATTATACCTTTGTAAGAAGAAGAGGGCAAAGGGCTGTCAAAGAGTTTACCTATTAAGTATTAGGTACCTTATCTCAGGAACCCTAATTAACAAATTATTGGTGGAAAAATAGCTAACTACCCGCTTAGCTAACTTGGTATAGTCGCCTGCAACGCTGCTTGATCAATAGAAAGTCTATTTTTCGCTTTTATCTCACTTAACAATTACAAATATTAAAACAAACTTATAAAATATTTGTAGGTATACAAAATCCATTGAAAATATCTCACGATGCGGCTACATTATTGATATTTGCCGAATGCTTCTATTTTGCGTGATGTATCTTCAAGGTCGCGCTACGTAAGAAAAAACACGGGGAACAGTTATACAAGTTTCAAAAGCACGTTTAAACTTTTTCCCGCGTTTTTTCTGTAGCGCGAATGCCAACGTAATAAATCCAATGACGTACCTACTCAAAAGAACAAATAGAAGTTTATTATCTATGGTTATCTTCTAAAGGAGATTTCAACGCATTTTTACGTATTATCAAAATACTGCCTATTATTGGACTGAGTCATTATTAAGTTAGGTACACATTAATTGTTCATTTTTATGTCAAATCATCTGTATTAGAAGTCTAAAGCGTATGTCTAAAAATATCTTTATCATTTTCATATTTGAATGAAATATCTACAATTTATTATCAGCCATCTTGTTCCCGTATAGTACGATTTTTGTTTAGTAGATGGCGCTGTGTAAAATGTTCAGTTATATTTTACTTATTATCTGTGTTCTTTATAAATAATCATTGCTTTTGAGCCATAAAACCGTTTTATATATTTTATACTTTTGTACAAAAAGGATTGTTTTTTAAATAAAGTTCTGCTTTGCTATATATTTTTTATTCCCGCCAAAAAAAGTGCAAATTCCAATAAAATGTAGATAATAAAATGTATTTCGCGCCACATAAGATAAAACACGGGAAAAGGTTTTGTACGTGATTATTATTTGCTTACAAAGGTGTTGGTCTACCGTTTTAGGTATTAAAGTACCTAAGTAAGTTCGTATGAGCTAGTGGCCAACTCCTTGACGGAGTTTTTAGACCGCCTAAAGGCGTCCGACATGGCTTAACGACTTAAAAGCCGGGACTATAACGTGCCCTCCGAAGCACGGAAGCGCTCAGCTCGTAATGCCGCTTGCGGTCACCCATCCACATTGTGACCGCGCACAACGTTGCTTAACTTCAACGATCAATCAAGAACGTCTAAGCAAGCTACGCCACGAGTGCTTCAAACTACAAAAGTTTTAGTTATCCATACTACCGTGAACGTACCGGTAATGGACAAGGACCCAATCATGGACGCATGAAATTTCTATGGCATAAAATAATGGTAAAAATAGTTTTACGAAAATGGAAACCTCCACAGTTGAAAGCAGCAACTTCGATTTGACATATTGACAAGTGACATCCGGTATAGGTCTTTTCAATTAAAAATGGCGAAGTAAAAAAACTTGTGCGGCGTTATTTTTCAAATTCATCGTGATTTCTTGTGCTAAACCTTAAGGAGGTAAGTGTACATTTATGTTTGTGAAAAGTATTTTATGAGAGTTATAATGTTTTACTATGATTTTACGGAAAACATTTGAAATTGAACAGATAATTTTAAAGAAACATAAAAGCTAGAATTTGTTGGAACCATTTGAGAAGGGGTGTACATCACTGGTACGTATGTTTTGCTGTAAAACCAATGATGGACATATGTCCAAACTAAAGTTCTTGAGTCAATGTTGAGTTTTTTAATTAAATTGTCTTCAAATCATTTACGGATATCGGGTGTTTATATAAATCTAAAAAAAAATGAAAACTACCAGTAATGTACACTATGTCCATAGTTGGGTGTCCATAACTGGTTTTCTTATTTTGTTTAGATGGCGCCCAAAAAAGATTATACTTCTAAACAAATGGGAGATGCCATTGAGGCGGTTCTAGGTGGTGAACCTGTAGCGGCTGTAGCAAAGTGCTTTGGAGTTCCGCGGATCACTTTACATAGCAAAATATCACGTATTTTCAATCCTTGGCTGGTAAAAGAACAGATTCAAAAACCAATTCTGTTTTTCGTAGATGGTCACAAGTCCCATCTAACACTTCGACTGTCGCAGTTATGTTCTGAAAACGGTATTGAAGTTTGGTCAATTAACGAGATTCAGAACGGAATTGGTCTGAAGTGATTGCTTTATATCCAAACCCGACCCACGTATTTCAGCCTATGGACATTTCCGTATTTAGCTGTATGTAACTGTAGTATAACGGCCTCGGTAGCGTGGCGGGCGATTGCTCGGCAGAGACGCAAGGGACGCGGGGACGCGGGTTCGATTCCCGCTGCGGAAGAAATGTTTTCATGTTCTGCAAATATTTCTTCCGGGTCTAGGTGTTGTGGTACCATGGCAATCGTAGTTTCTGATACCCAAAACACAGGGAATCCTAGTGTGGGGTCAGGATTATGTATGTGACTGTTGGGTGTTATTTATTTAGGCCGTTAAAAGTATTCTTCCGCAAAGAAGTTGTTGCGTAGAAAATGAAAAACATGGGGGAAAATATGAAAAAATATTTTGCTCCAGAATAAGTTATAATAAATGACTTTATAATAGTAAAAATATCTACCCACCTATGTCGATTTTATTTTATATTTATATATTTTATATACCCTACTTAAGTTCCTATCTTAGAACGGAAATAATCTTATCTATCATGTCAGAAAAACGTTGCATTCATAGGTAATTAGGTACCCACACGATGTCCATCATTGGGTGTCCATTACTGGAGATGTGTCCATCATTGGTGGTCGATTACTGGTGTTTAGGTGTCCATCACCGGTGTTTTTGTAGGTATTTTAGAAAAACTTAATTTAAAATGACACCTTAAATGGTAATTTATCTATTACGTATGTATTAAGTAGAGAAAATATCCCGCTATTGTTTACTGTTTACCTCAACATTGTCACTCAAATAATAAAAAAGTTATAATAAAAAAATTACCACTAAATCCTTAAAGTGTCCATGATTGGGGCCTTCACGGTATATAACTACTATAATTTTATAATATTAGTTATAATAAATCAGAAAGTAACTATGTCTGTCTGTCTGTCTGTTATCTTTTCACGCCTAAACAGGTAAACAGATTTCGATAAAATTTGGCAAGCAGATAGACTGCATCCCGGAGAAAAACATAAGCTACTTTTTTTTCAAAAGAACTCTTGTGAGGATTATAATAAGGGGTGAAAATATGGGGAACCGAAATATCAAATGTTAAGTATAGCTGGGAACGGTCAGTACTTGGATGGGTGACCGCACTTTTTGCACTCAATAGATTTTTATCACCTGAATAAAATAGTAAGAAAGTCCTTTGTATGCCAAAATAACCACATACAAACTTTTTCACGCGCATCTTACTTCTCTGCTGGACTGGGAGTAAAGAAAAAACATAGAATGCGTCCAGCTGCTTCCCTCCCCGAGCATGTCGTAAAAGTCGACTAAGGGATAGTATCCTCCAACATGATGGACCATCTATATGTGCGGCTGATCTGTCACCATGGTTCATCCATCTTGGGACTTTGAATCAGAAGTAACTGCAGGTTTTCTCATTAATTGGAACTCTACCAACCCCATTAGGGATACGGGCGAGATAATTATGTAATATTACCTTACCTATACTTGGTTATGTATGAGTAAACCATATAAGTCAGACCAATCTTACAATACTTACAAAAGCGCCGGAAGTAGTTTTGGACAGAATTTGAGATTTGAGGTATTCCCCGCACGTCCCCCCTTACCCCGCGCTCTTGTAAGCTCGCAGGGAGGGGTTTGATTGGTTTATCCAAACCACAGACTAAATAATATTTTTTTTGTTAAATCTGCTATTTAAAGGGCGTATTCTGCCGTCATAAGAAAAAAGGACGTTTCTACATAAATTCCGAAATGGAGAAAAAAAATACTTGTAGATGCGTCTTTTTTTACTGATTATGATAATGTAATAACTCAATTATGAAAAAAAAATTCAGATACGTCTTTTTTCCTTATGACGGCAGTATTGTATGTCCCAGGTATTTACCAAAAAACAGCAAAACCGGTAAAAAACAGTTTAAGTAAGATTAAACAGTTTGGCAAAAACAGTTAAAAAACTATTAAAGCAACACACAAAACATGATATTTTGGCCCCAAATTAAGCAACACGTGATTATTAATTTTAAAATCCTTAACAAATAACTAAGTTCAATGTCTCACTCGTCTAGCTACTATGGTTAGGAGAGTTTTAAGTTAGGCAAGAACTGTTATTTTTAACCATTTTTTTTATCTTTGGCTTTGATTTGATCCTACTACCTTCACATTGAAAGTCGAGAGAACTTCCCACTGGCCAACACGGTTCCTGCCGTAATTTTAAATTTAAAAACCCTGCAAAAACCTGTTATAAGTTAATTTCAATGTTCCTCTGAAGAAAAACCTGTTAAAAAAACTGTTAAAATTAATAATCACGGTGAACTAATTGTTGAATTGCATTAACTACCCTCTCCTACTAATCAGAGACACGCTAGCGAGAGAGAAGGAGTTGAGAGACAAGAGATCTGAGGATGTCACGAGGATAAAGCAGCTGGAGAGGAGTTCTAAGGACCAAGTCGAGCATCTCACTAGGAAGTGTGCTTGTTTGAGAAAACTGTAAGTACCTACTTTAGTACCACTAGCAAGTCTATCAACAAATATAATAACGGTTAACAAACCGTTATTTTTATATCAGTTGCGTTATTTGTTACTAGGGATGTTGGTGAGTTTCAACGGTTTTTTTTAACTGTTATGCTTACGTTAGCGAACCCGTTCTTTTTTTGTTTTATATCCTACTAATATTATAAATGCGAAAGTTTGTAAGGATGTGTGGATGTGACGATTTATGTTTGTGCCTCAATCACACATAAACGGATGAAAGGATTTGAATGAAACTTGGAATATGCATAGTAAATGTGCTGGATTAACATTATAGGGAGCACTGGTGGTCTAGTTGGTAGTGACCCCGCCTTCCGATCCTAAGGTCGTGGGTTCAAATCCGGTCGTGTACCAATGGATTTTTCTGTGGGGAAAATTTATATGCGCTACGTACTCTCAAACGGTGAAGGAAAACATCGTGAGGAAACCTGCAGCTTAGTCAGCTCCGCACGTATTGACCATGTCTTTCCTGTGGACAAGGCCGACTAAGCTGAGAGGATGGAATAGGTGCTGGGCAAGCCTACTCCATCTTAATTCGTCCCGGGCACTACAGCGTTCCGTTTGTGAAGGTAAAAGTTGCCTCACGCTGTACAAATCTACTATAGATGGTAAAAGGCCTTATTAGTAGAACACTAGTTAGAAAGAACTAGTGACGTTACTAGATTAGATGTTCTAACTCGAGTTTTGTTATATTTTAATAGTTTTGATGACATCCGCGCTCGTTTGGCTGCAAAAGAACGCGCCGCGGAACAAGACGCTCGCACCAAGGATAAGGAGCTCCATCACCTGAGAGGCGAAGTGGCGAGACTCACCAAGCTGCTGGTAGAACAGAGGTGAGTAGAACCCGCGGGGTTCTGGGCTGGAACCCAAAGGTTCTGACATAGAAATGGATGGTAAGGCTCACCAAGCAGTTATTTTCAGTAGAAACTGATGGTTCTACGGCGGAACCCGAGGGTTCTGGTCCAGAATTAGGTGAAAAGAGTCAGTACTAGTTAGTGGAACTAAGGTGGGTAAAGAATTTGTAGGGATTTGACGCAGAAGTAGGCTCACGAAGGAACTGAGCAAGAAGCTCGTAAGGATACGCTACATCACTCACTAAGCTGCTAGTAGAACAAAGGCATGTAGAACCCGCGAGCTCTGGGGTAGAACTCGAGGGTTCTGTCTGATATACAAATTGGCGACGTGACTTGCCAAGATGCTAGTGGAACGGAGGTGAGTAGAACCCGTGGGTTCTGAGGCAGAACTGGTGGGGTTCTGTTAGAACGGTAAACATCCGGCTAACGGCAGAACCTACGGGTTCTTTGATGGAATCCGATATTATGATACAAAATGAAGTAGCGCGGCGAAACAAGTTTATTAAGTTTTTTTAACAAGTTAAAAGTTATAAGATTAATAAATTCTTTATTTCGGACAACATGGATCCAAAGGTTCAAATTATGAGAAATAACAAAGACAATAAATAAAACATAAATAAATAAAACAGAAAGAAACAGAATTAGGGTTATAGGTATTTGGCCTTAGGTTGCCTGGAAGAGATCGCTCTTAGCGATAAGACCACCCATTGTACAGTTTTTGTTTGTTTTTTATTTACTTTTTGTGTTTTTTTGTGCAATAAAGTGTTTATCTATTTATCTTATTTTATTAAACTACTACTAAACAATTGCTTCTTTTCATATTTCCCAGCTCTCCCAATCTTGGGGCGCGCACACGTGCCGACGGCTGTGAAACGCTGCAAGTTGACGAGAAGGCTTCTCGTAAGGGTATGTGAGGTTATGGTGAGTGTTGTGTATCGCTTTACTTAACACTAGCTGTAAGCCGCAATTTTACTAGCGTTGGCATAAAATATAGCTTGTAACGCTCAGTTTCACTCAAGTTTTTTTTGTGATTTTCAAAAAGTTCAAAAACTTTTGATTTTTTTAAGTTTTCTTCGAATTCACGCAATCTAGTAAGAAAAATGTGACTTATTTAAGTTTTTTATACATTAGACTAGTCTCATTTTGGTCAAAGATCGACCACATTTAAGTTTTTTGATTATTGATCTAAATATTTATTTCTTTTCTATGATAAAACTTCGGACAAAGCAGACTCAGGTATTAATAATCGTAATTTCAGATTATTCATTAAAAACATAATGCATGTAGCACATAGTTTTATTAGCTTATTTTTGTATGATTTTTGTTTACAATTTTCTTCTCTTTTATAAATAAAATAATTTTCTATTCTACTCTTAATTCTTTTATAGTTTAGTCTGTTTTATTGATAGTTATATATAACATAAAACACACCACTGATAACTAGATTTTAAATACATAAAATTAATTAAATATTCTCTCTTCGTTTACCAAGGCATCAGTGAGTTCTACTCGCTTTGCTCGCTCTGTACCTACGTAAATGGTGGTATAAAAACTCGCTTCGCTCTTTATCGGATTGATGTTAGAAGCCCTCTGGCTTACTAATACGTCAAAAATACGCTATAGTTTTAATAAGAGATGCCCATAAAAACGATGTGATAGAAATGATTTTAAAAATGCCTTTATAATGTTTCTAAAATCGCTACTATGTAAATTCTCATTTCTATAGGTACAGGCAACAACGGAGTTCATGAAGAATTGATAATTTTTAATCTTAAAATTTTGACTAATATTAAGAGATTAGCCACAGCTCATAAAATTTTCAAACCACAGTTTTCGTCTTGTCTACACAACAAAAAGAAAGAGTTTAAAAAACAGAAACTGTCAATTGACTTTCGTTTCTGGATGTACACATAATACCTACCAAAGTAAAAGCACTTAAATTGTCAAAAAAATACGCACAATACTTAAAATACCTTACTATAAATTGTATGTTTCTTTCTGTAAATAAAAGAACGACAAAATAAAATAACTCTTTTCGGTGGCGGGTGGGCGAGTGCTCGGCTGAGACGCAAGAAGCGCGGGTTCGATTTCCGCTATGGGAGGAATATTTATGTTTCGCAAATACTTCTTCCGGGTCTAGGTATTCTAGTATTATGTATTATAAGCATGAAAAAGTATATAAATATTCTATCAGCCATCTGGTTCCCATAGTACAAGGTTTGCTTAGTTTGGGGCTATATGGCGCTGTGTGAAATGTCCACAAATATTTATTTATTTATTTATTCTACTCTAGGTTCACCCCGCAAGCCGGTACTGCGCAAGCGCACTTGTCCACTTCCAGAGCTGACGCGTGACGTGCAGTGTGGCCGCCCGCGCGCCCACAGCGTCGATCTACCCGCCGTGCAAGTACCTGTTAGAATCAGGCAGTTGGAGGGAAAAAATATATAGAATAACACAGTTGGAAATAACAAAATGGCAGTTGAAATGAATTAAAAATGTTTATTTTGCAGTATTAGTAGTTGGAGGGAATGGAGTCAATAGAACAACATTTAAAAAATATGTAACAAAAATGGCGGTAAAGTTGGCGTTGGAGGGAATTGTTTTAAAAATGACAGATAGAGTTAGTTAAAACAAGTAGGTACCTATTTACTAAAAAAATATTGGAGGGGAAGAAAAGGCATTATTATAACAAGTAATTATTTAAAAAACAAAGACCCGATTGCATAGAATTTATACTATACTATGTATGTAACAGCCATATTAGATTTTCAGACAATTGGAGGGAAAGAAGATAGAATAGAATAAATATTTATTTGCAGCATCAGTTGGTAGGTACCTATTTGATTGTAAAGTCTAGGTTGCTTCAAAACCGACTCTAAGCCAGAATTACGCTATAGTCTTCCGTTAGGACAGATTCTGTTGAGCGGAAATGATACACAATTATAAAACAGACAAGTTTTTATGCAAGAGATAAAAAAAATGATTACTTTGAATTTACCGCCATTTTTAAAACCTCCATCGCAGTTGGGTAGAAAGAAAAACAGATCGTAGGTAACAAAATATATTTAAAAAGTTTTCATGCGCCATCTAGTTAAGCAACTGAGAACTATTTACAAGAACGGTCAATTTAAACATTTTTATCGCTTAAAAATGTTTAAATTGTTTGACTGCACAAAGTAATATTACGAATTACTTGTATTCAATAAAGATTATCGCATTTTTATAATCCTGTGTTAGTTAATGTGGTATTCTTTTAGCTAGGCATCTACGTCGGACCGGAAAGTCGTCGCCGGCAAAAAGTCAAAGTCAAATACCTACTTTATTTAGTAGAATCACAGACTATATAACAGAACTAGTGGTAGAATCCAAAAAAAGTAAAATGGTTTTATTGACATAATTAAAGTTATCACGGACTAATTTTGAATCCATAATGCTCCCGAAGTAGTATTGAACTGTGTTTTAAGAGCCAAATCTGTAAAGGAACACTTTGAATTGTCCTAAATCTTCGATCAAATAAACAGAGGATATCGCACGCCGTACTATGAGTATTCGTGGGTTAATGTCCTAGGACGTAGTACCTAATGAGCGGGACCGACGGGGGTAGTATCCCCAACATGATGGGCGATGGGCTGATCACCTGTCATCATGGTTCACCTGTCATCTTGGGGCTTTGAATCGGGAGTGGCTGAAAGTTTTCTTTTGTGACTCTGCCCACCTCAATAGGGAATACAGGCGTGATATGTGTGTGATGGTGGAGACTCTAAATGTTTTGTTATTGTCTGTATTGATGTAAATAATCATAGTCATTAGAGAGCATTTTGAAAATACCTTTGTAAACGTCAAAATGACGGGACCATCTGTCAGAACTAAGAATTGCCTCGGAACAATAAATACATTATAAAATATAATAACAATAAAATAATGTAGGTACCTAATACCTATTTATTGTTCCAAGATCATTTTGATCAATTTGCCATATGATACGTCTGTCAGCCCGTTCCGGCTTATTATAAAAGAAAATATCTATGATTGTTATAAAGGCGACATTTTGAAATAAACCCGTCATTTTTAAAGTAAAAATGTGACGAAAATATATAAAAAAACTTATTTATAATTTTAGGAATAGGATACCTACCTAGTTACTTTGTATTCTTTTAAATAATTTGTTGCATATATTTTAACAAAGTAAAAGAATTATTTAAGTAATCTACCTAATCTATTAGGTACAATGTCAACTTTGAAAAAAGTTTAAATTCGATGTTTAAAACTTTTTTCTGAGGTGACATTACGAAGTCTCGTCTTGTAAGATAAGCGCGGGAAAGTTTTGAACGTTGATATTTTTGCTCACAGAAGTTTTTGCTTATTAATTTTCTTTTTAGATTTTCGACATTTCACACCAGCCGTCTAGCCCCAAACTAAGCAAAGCTTGTACTATGGGCGCCAGATGGCTGATAGAATACTTATATACTTTCTTATGTAAATACATACCTACTTATATAATACTACAACACTCAGACCCGGGAGAAATATTTGCAGAACATAAACATTTCTCCCGTAGCGGGAATCGAACCCGCGCCTCTTGCGTCTCAGCCGAGCACTCGCCCGCCACGCCACCGAGGTCATAATCGTGAATAAAACAATATAAATATCCTTTGTGTGCAACAGTTTACTTTCAAACTTTTTCCCGCGTAATATCTTACGTGGCGTAAACTTTATCAAATCACTCACATAATAACATTGAATATAAGTTAAAATATCTCGTATATGTTAAAGTTGTATGTATTCGTTATACCCTGTAAATATTTTACTTATTTTTTTAATAAAATGTTTGAAACAAAGTATTTTTGTTTTATTTACTTATCAGCATCATGGCGTATTCAGTAGGTATATTTATTCACAGAAGATAATATGGTATAGATACATTAGATGGAAATAATGATAATAATAATTTGATCTGCACATTTCGCCCGAGCACAGACATGAGTCTTGTTATTATACTTAATACAATTATCAAATTATACGCTTAGACGTTCTTGATTTGTCGTTGAAGTTGCAACGTTGTCGGTCTCAATTGGGATGGATGACCACAAATGGCTTTACGAGCTGAGCGCTTCCGTGCTTCGGGCACGTTAAATTGTCAGTCCCGGCTTTTAAGTCGTTAAGCCATGACGGAGGCCTTTAGGCGGCCTAACTCCGTCACAAGAGTTGGCCACTAGCTCATCACTTATCGGATTTTTGCTACGTTGTTTCGTTTGAGATTCAGGTACCTGCAAATACGTGGTTTCAACTGAGCCACACATCACTAGGTACATAGTATAAAACAAAGTCGCTTGCCACTGTCTGTCTGTCTCTATGTATGCTTAGATCTTTAAAACTACGCAACGGATTTTGATGCGGTTTTTTTTAATAGATAGAGTGATTCAAGAGGAATGTTTATATGTATAACACATGCATAATATAGTAGAGAAACACTGATAATTTCATAGGTTACTAATGTGATGTCGTAAATAAACACATTTTTTTGCGCTTACATTGCAAACGCTGGCTGAACCCTACGAGATAGATCAAAATAATGTACTACAGTATTGTACACCTTAAAAAGGTCTACAAAAAAGTCCGCGAATGCCTATCCCCGTGCGAAGCCGGGGCGGGTCGCTAGTATCTCCTAAACGAGAGACCGAGAAACTATGAAACTTGAAAAAACAGCGGAATACTCAAACAATCTGTTTCCAGTTTGGTGTAGCTTAGCTGAGATCAAGCTCACATAATAAAACCACCATTGTATTTACATATTTTATTTACACAATATACACACAACGAAAACATATACACAACAAAAAATAAATGTATTTTTGATCTACTTAAAACGACAAATTGGAAATGCTTACTTTCCTAAAACTACGCAACAATCTACAGGCTATCACAACAATACTAGCCAGACTATATTTTGAGCTATAGATGAGTCATTTAAATGTCACTGAATAAATAGATTTACCCACAAATACTCAAACGCGACTCAAAGTTGAGCACGTCTCAACTCACGGTTTTTTGTCAGTTTCTGATGAAAACCTGCCAAAAAAAATCGTCATTTGAGACGTGTTTAACTTTGAAATGCGTTTGAGTATTCGGGGGTTATACAAGGGGCTATGACCCATTATATCCGAGGGAGTAAATAGAAACCAAATTATAACGGGTTTTTAGCGGCGTATATTTTCACTTATTTTTTTCGAGGGATCGGAGAGAATGGCGTAATAAAGAGGAGGCCTATGCCCAGCAGTGGGCGGAGACGGGCTGAAATGATGATGATGATGATATTTTCACTACGATTGCGAGAAAATAAAATAATCCAATACAATATTAAATACGGTCACCAATTCCCAATGATGTATATTCAAAGTTACATTCAAATCAATGGTTCACCATATCTTGGAACTTTGAATCAGGTGTCTGCAAGCTTTCTTATCATTACCTTATGGCTCTGCCTACCCCATTATAGATACGGGCGTGTTATATGTACATCAAAATCCGTCCAGCCGTTATTGACGTCTAAACATTCTCACAAACTTTCACATATTTAATATTAGTAAATAATGGAATTTTCTTATGACTACCCCTTACCAAAAGCCACAGTCTAAGGCCATATTGGGCAGTGACCAAGAGATAACAAATGAAGGCATTAACCCACAAATTCGTTAGAAAATTGAACCGTTAACAAAGCCAAATATCTTAAAGTAGATTGATAAACGATGGGCTATAATTACTCGTTATATACGGGCTTTAGCGAGGCAGTAAATAGAAACAGAATTATAATGGGTTTTTAGAGGCGTGTGTTACATCTACCTTTCACAACGATTGCGAGAAAATAAAATAATCCAATAAAATATTAAATACGGTCACCAATTTCTATTTGTAGTTAGAGAAAAAAATTCTAAAGATTTCGCGCCAATTACTTTTTTTTAATTTCTTCTGTAGCCGCAACGCAACGCAATGCATTCTACCGAAGAGATCGCCGCATTTAGTTCCATTTTCAAAAATGAAATATTTTTTTTTATGAAACCGTAATTATGATTCTTTATTAATGACTATTCTACCTAGGAATAAATGCTTTTTCGTTTTTATAGGCTCTTTGGTAACAGACAAAAATAAAAAATAGAAATACTTTTTCCCCTAGAGGCAAAATTTATTCCCGCACTGATTTCTATTATTTCGGAATATTATCAAATAAGAACTGTAACTTACTTTCTTTGTAATAGAAAAATAAATAGAAATTTGAACTAATATGATCAATGTTGTACAGAAAGTTCAACTTTTACAAAAAAAATATCAAAGTTGAAATAAATAAATAACACCCAACAGTCACATACACAGTCTTGAGCCCACACTAGGATCCCCTGTGTCGTGGGTATCAGAAACTACGAGTACCATGCTACCACAACACCCAGACCCGGAACAAATATTTGCAGACCATGCAAACATTTCTTCCGCAGCGGGAATCGAACCCGCGCCTCTTGCGTCCGCCGAGCAATCGCCCGCCACGCCACCGAGAACCTAGTGGAACGGGTGATATTTTATTGTTAAAACCAGATTTTGTAACATTGCTGTGTAAATTCTACCTATGTACTTAGCTCAACAATTGACCTAGATCTTATTTCTAACTAGCTTCCACCCGCGACTTGACTCGCGTGGTACCAAGATAAACAGTAGCCTATATGTTATCCCAACACACATACTACCAGGCGGGGTGCGAAGGGGGTGTCACGGGGGATATGACACCCCCCCCCCCCCCCCCACCACCCCCAAAATCATAAACGTCAAGTTGAAAAATCTTCTAAAAATTTACAAAATATAAAAAAGCAATTTTCTGCCCCTAGCCGCGATGCCAATAAAAATAGAAGGCCTTCCATTTATTTTATAATGTGTGCAATAAAAATAAAATTGTGTTGAGATTTTTTTTAGATTTGTAAAAGATAATATCAATAGTCTTCAGCCATGATAAAGTACAAAGCCGACCGTCCTACACTCAGACCCCTTCCCAAAACTGAAGCACAACCAACAACCGTACAAAGATACTTTATTTATATAATACTACAAGCTTTTTGGTTCATCACATTCACTTCTTTACCTTCTGTTACCCCCGAATACTCAAACGCTACTCAGAGTTGAGCACGTCTCAAGTCACGGTTTTTTGACTTAAGCTTAATTTATGAATGTTTATATGGGAAACAATAAGTGTTATCTATCTATCTACTTAGCGAGACGGGATTGATTACTGGCGTATCGGTCTACCCTCTTTCGAAGTATTCCATTGTTATTAACACCCTCAGACCTAATAAAAGGAAAAGACGGCGCGCCGCGAAGGTTTGGAGGTTTTGTGTTCCAAGTAACCTAAAATTCATAGTATAATAATTAAGAAACGATGTCATTTGAAGTACTTACAAGTGAAAAGTGATTCCGTGAGACTTTGTGCGTGATTGACGTGATTTGCTGCTGTTTTTACAAGTTTTCACTACACAGGAAGGCATAATTCTATAAGACTCGTGACGTACTATGAGCGATGAGCATGGTTTTAGTGTAGGTGTGTGCGTGAACGTGTATGTTTACTTGCAGGAGCACGGTTTTGTGTGGCTTCACTTTTGCTGTTCGCGGCGCGCCGTCTTTTCTTTTTATTTGGTCTCGATCTCGACAAACTATTACATTAATAATCTTCGGCCATGATCAGAACTACTAAAGCCGTCCACCCCGTGAACGGTCTACAGCCAGACCCCTTCCCATCTGAATCAGAATACTGCTCCCATAGGTAGCCAGTGCGCTTGTATTCCGATAGGACTGTACCTGGAACAAATTAAAATGTTATTTAAATCAATGGTTGCTGCGAACTGCTTCTCTGCTGGACTGGAAGTAAAGAGAGAACTGCGTCCAGCTGCTTCTCTCCCCGAGCATGTCGTAAAAGTCGACTAAGGGATAGTATCCTCCCCAACATGATGGACCATCTATATGGGCGATGGGCTGATCACCTGTCACCATGGTTCACATCCATCTTGGGACTTTTGAATCAGGAGTACAACATTCAAATCCCACTTACAGACTATTTAACAGACTATATTAACACTCAATCATACTTAGACTATATTAACACTCAATCACACTTACAGACTATTTAACAGACTATATTAACCCTCAAATCACACTTACAGACTATATAAACACTCAAATCACACTTACGGACTATATGAACAGTCAAATCATCAAATCACACTTACAGACCATATTAACACTCATATCACACTAACAGACCATATTAACACTCAAATCACACTTACAGACCATATTAACACTCAAATCACACTTACGGACTATATGAACAGTCAAATCACACTTACGGATTATATTAACAGTCAAATCACACTTACAGACCATATTAACACTCAAATCACACTTACAGACTATGTTAACAGTCAAATCACACTTACAGACTATATGAACAGTCAAATGACACTTACGGACTACATTAGCGCGCAGGGCGTCGTGGATGTCGGCGGCGCGGGCGGCGAAGGGCGAGTCGGCGCGCGCGTAGTGCCGCAGCGCACTCAGCGCCAGGTAGTTGATGTTGAGCCACACCTGCCCGCGCCAGTACGGCGGGTCGTGCTCCGTGTTCCGCCTCATGTAGAACGGAGACGACTTTGATAGTGACCTGTGAATATTTTATAAATAGTAATTATTATAGTTACTTTACCGAAAAAGTAACAAATGAAGAATGAACCCTGTTAAGAACAATTGAAAAAAGAAGATGATTTGCCACCTTATAAGAAACGACAGTTTTATCGACATCATCATAGAAGGAAAGAGAGGAAGAGGAAGGCCACGAATTAGCTACATGAGCCAAATAAAGGAGAAGGTAGCTGTCGGGTCTTATAAGGAGGTCAAGGAGGTTGCGCTGGACAGGAACAAGTAGAAAGAGCTGCATCAGCGACAAGAGCACGGCTCTTAAATTAGAAAGATTTTTAGTAGTATTCAGAAGTGGCTGCAAGTTTTCTTATGTTCACTTGTGGCTCTGCCCTCCCCATTCCCTAATGGGGAGGGCAGAGCCACAACGATACGCCTGTATCCCTATACAGGCGTATACCAGTAGACCATTTTCTTCTTCAACCATATACAAATGTACATCATAGGTACTTGTCGTCAAGTACAAAAAAAAACTTGTTATGACGAATATACTGTGTTGATGTACTTATGCAAATCTATGTTAGCGGGTTATGCGTTTACTTGGTGGCTGTTCCACCTGGCTTGATGGCTGTTCCATCAGGATCTTACTTGAGGTGATGGCTGTTCCATCAGGATTTTACTCAAGGTGATGGCTGTTCCATCAGGATCTTACTTGAGGTGATGGCTGTTCCATCAGGATTTTACTCAAGGTGATGGCTGTTCCATCAGGATCTTAAGGTGATGGCTGTTCCATCAGCATCTTAAAGGTGATGGCTGTTCCATCAGCATTACTTGACTTAACGTAAGTATTATGGGGCTTATCCCCGTGTGGCCTCCAACCTCCCCTATAGCCACCCCGAGCCTCGCTCTCTGATTACTGATCTATCTGTTCGCAACAGACCGACGCATCGGTTAACACTTCTGGTAATTAGGTACACTAGCTCATACATGGGTACATAACATCGGTGACAACTTATCTGGAATTGCATGCACTGTGTAAGTCAAAATCACTCACCGATGTGCCTCGCTTGTCGTCTCGTAACAGAATGTTAGATCGGCCGGCGCGGCGAGCCGCCTGTGCGCGCTCGCCTACTGATAACGACCCGATCTAACCCGAGTGAACCCGACAACCTTTGTGAAACTCTTCGCTTTCGCGACAGTACTAGTGTTGGTTATCGATAGACTATAGAATGCGTCCAGCTGCTTCTCTCCCCGAGCATGTCGTAAAAGTCGACTAAGGGATAGTATCCTCCAACATGATGAGATACAATAAGCAAGTATTCCCAAGAAGGGTTGACGTCAGGCAGGCGGCCGGTCATAAAACACCTTAGCCAAAACTCTTACAGCATCATCCAGGGATCCTGTGCCGACCCCACATAGAGTGGGATAAGGGCAGGAAGATGATGATGATGATTCTAAATAAAACTCAAAATGCTGAATGGAATTGAATATAGAAGAGTGAGGTGCTGACCTGAGGCCGTAGGGAGACCACAAAAGGTCAGGGTTGTCCAGGGTTTCCAGCATCTTGCCCAGATTCTCACTAGTGGGCTCTAAAACCTTTAGCAGTAGTGGGAACAGTGACACGTAGCCTGCGAAATGATCCAAACTAAAATTATGACGGCCTCGGTGGCGTGGCGGGCGATTGCTCGGCAGAGACGCAAGAGGCGCGGGTGCGATTCCCGCTGCGGAAGAAATGTTTGCATGTTCTGTAAATATTTGTTCCGGGTCTGGGTGTTGTGGTAGCATGGTACTCGTAGTTTCTGATACCCACGACACAGGGAGTCCTAGTGTGGGGTCAGGACTATGTATGTGTCTGTTGGGTGTTATTTATATATTTATTTATTATAAATGCGAAAGTTTGTGTGGATGTGACGATGTTTGTGCCTCAATCACGCCTAAACGGCTGAACGGATTTGAACGAAACTTGGAATGTACATAGTACATAAGCAGGATAAACATATAGGCTATTTTTTATCCGGGTACCGCGCGAACAGAGCCGCGGGCAGCAGCTAGTATTAAATAAAATAAAATATCGTTAAAGAATATGTTCTATCAACCATTGAGAGTATACTGGTTCGGTACCTTCATAAACGAACAACAAAAGTGAAGCCACCTTTTTATCTATGTGTGCGTCGGTTTTGAGGTTTTGTGTTGCAAGTAACCTAAAATGTATAGTATAATAATTAAGAAACGATGTTATTTGAAGTACTTACAAGTGAGAAGTGATTTTTATATGATTTGCTGCTGTTTTTACAAGTTTTCACTACACAGGAAGGCATAATTCTATTTTCAAGACTCGTGACGTACTAAGAGCGATGAGCATGGTTTCAGTGTAGGTGTGTGCGTGAGCGTGTATCTTTACTTGCAGGAGCACGGTTTTGTGTGACTTCACTTTGGTTGTTCGCGACGCGCCGTCTTCTCTTTTTATTCGATCTGAGTTTGTCAACGACACCCCATGGGTGTTGTTTTGAGGGTGTCATTAGCAAAAGACGTAGTAGGATACTGACCAAAGGCGGAGGTGACGAATCTTGGCTGCGGGGGGACTGTGACGCTGCGGACCACCTTGGAGCCCTCCGCGGGAGACTTCCCATGTCTCCTCACCAACTTCACACCCTCAGAGTGAACACCTGCATAATTCACAAACAGATTGACGACCTCTTTATTTATAGAATAGAATAGAATAGAAATTTTAAATGGAATCTTTCTGCCTCCATGTTTTTTTATACCATAGATAATTTTCTTTCCTTTTTTTCTTTATTCGATTCCTTCCAAACCAACCAAACCACTGGCCGGTCAGAGTATTTTTTTTATTAACGTCAGTAATTGTCAGTGCTGTAACTGTCACTCCTCTGCTGGACTGGGAGTAAAGAAAAAGCATAGAATGCGTCCAGCTGTTTCTCTCCCCGAGCATGTCGTAAAAGTCGACTAAGGGATAGTATCCTCCAACATGATGAGATACAATAAGAAAGTATTCCCAAGGAGGGTTGACGTCAGGCAGGCGGCCGGTCATAAAACACCTTAGCCAAAACTCTTACAGCATGATCCAAGGTTCATGCTGTGCCGACCCCACATAGAGTGGGATAAGGGCAGGAAGATGATGGCAGTAATTGTCAGTGAAAGTTACTTGATCCGTTAATAGTTTACTGTTTTATTAAAGATATAGTATCAAACCAAGAGCACCGGTGGTCTAGTTGGTAGTGACCCCGCCTTCCGATCCTAAGGTCGTGGGTTCGAACCCGGTCGTGTACCAATGCATTTTTCAGTGAGAAAAATGTATGTGCGCTGTACCAGTACTCTCATACGGTGAAGGAAAACATCGTGAGGAAACCCGCGGCTTAGTCAGCTCCGCACGTATTGACCATGTCTTTCCTGTGGACAAGGCCGACTAAGCTGAGAGGATGGAATAGGTGCTGTAAGCCTGCTCCATCCTAATTCGTCCCGGGCACTACAGCGTCCCGTCTGTGAAGGTAAAAGTTGCCTCCTGACGCTGTATAAATCTACTATAGATGGTTAAAGGCTTTAGTTTAGACATGACATATATATTTTTGACATACCATAGTCGGCGTAAGTTTGTGTGTGTGAAGACCAGTGCAGCTCGTTCAAGATCTTCTCATCAGACAACTGGGCGCGAATCGATTCATACCTGGAATCAAAACATCATACAAAATTTACTAACCTGATTTAAAGTTCCAAGATGAATGTAAACCATGGTGATAGGTGATCATCCCATCGCACATATAGACGGTCCATTTGCCTATGAGTTTTTTACATAAATAAATAACACCCAACAGTCACATACATAGTCCTGACCCCACACTAGGACTCCCTGTGTCGTGGGTATCAGAAACTACGAGTACCATGATACCACAACACCCAGACCCGGAACAAATATTTACAGATCATGCAAACATTTCTTCCGCAGCGGGAATCGAACCCGCGCCTCTTGCGTCTCTGCCGAGCAATCGCCACGCCACCGAGGCCGCCGACCTTCAACATTTCATCAGAATCGATTCAGTAGTTACGGTTATACGTGGTAACAAAAATTCAGACAAAAAATGTACTTACAATATATACTTACTAACAAATCATGGATCCTAAGTATAGTCCGAAATAAAAAGTTTTATTTTTTTATTTATTAAAATTCAATTCAGAATTTCTTCATTCCACAAAATCTCTAGAATCCTTTGGACATGTCTTATAATAAATAAATATATATTTGTGGACATTTCACACAGCGCCATCTAGCCCCAAACTAACAAAGCTTGTACTATGGACACCAGATGGCTGATACAATACTTATATATTGTTACTATTATTATAATTTCAATTTTGTAGAATATAATAAATCATTGCACGCCCATAAAGGGCAAATTACATTGAATCTCTATTATCTGTGACATCTTTTTGGCATGTAATTATGCAATAAATATACTTTGACTTTATACTTTTTTTTTGTAAACACATACTTATAATACTACAACACCCAGACCCGGAAGAAATATTTGCAGAGCATACAAACATTCCTCCCGCAGCGGGGATCGAACCCGCGCCTCTTGCGTCTCAGCCGAGCACTCGCCCGCCACGCCACCAAGGTCGTCATATTACTCACTTGCTGGAATCGACTTGTAGTAGGTTGGTTATAGTGGCGAGGGCGTCGGCCGCTGCGTACATCCAGCAACGCAAGTCCACATGCCTCTCTACATCCGACGGGTGCGACGCACTGAGAAACACACGTTCAACACTGTACTATTAAGCGATTAAGTTCGTATGAGCTAGTAACTAGCAGCCAGTGACTCAACGGTCAGCAAAAGGTCACTTCGGACTGCCAAATGTTTTGTACACCTTTTACCATCTATAGTAGATGATTTATACAGCGTCAGGAGGCAATATTTGCTTACACAAACGGGACGCTGTAGTGCCCGGGACGAATTAAGATGGAGTAGGCTTGCCCAGCACCTATTCCATCCTCTCGGCTTAGTCGGCCTTGTCCACAGGAATGACATTGTATACAAAGTATAAATTAATACGTAGATAAGGTATACTATACCTTTATTTATTGAAATTATATTTTCAAGCCACATAGAACCTAACTTAGTGCTTATACTATTCTAAGTTGCCTAGTTAAGCTGTTGCAGTTTCTCACATTAATTTTAGCTTTTATTCAGAATTTTATTTGAAACCATACAATAATACATAATACATACATAACAGCTAACAGTCACATACATAGTCCTGACCCCACACTAGGACTCCCTGTGTCGTGGGTATCAGAAACTACGAGTACCATGATACCACAACACCCAGACCCGGAACAAATATTTGCAGAACATGCAAACATTTCTTCCGCAGCGGGAATCGAATCCGCGCCTCTTGCGTCTTCGCCGAGCAATCGCCCGCCACGCCACCGAGGCCGTCCAATAAGTAGGTGGCATTTAATTATTATCAGTTGTTTTATTCCTAACCTTATTTAAGTTTTCCTACAGTATCCGGACCCCACCTAAAACTACTTGCCAACCCCACATAGAGTGGGATAAGGGCAGGAAGATGATGATGAGACACAGCCCGCTGACATACGGAAAGGCGCACAGCAGAGACTTAGGATTAGGGTTCCTTCGGGTACGGAACCCGTGGTTACCGTGGATAGTCATCGAGCCCCGAGCTAAGACTCTTAGGGTTGAGTTGTATCCCGTCGTCCTCGCGGCCGCGCCAGCGGTAGGACGTGGGTTCTTTTCCCTTCTGCGTCGTTTGGAACCAGTTATACCACGCCTGGGAAAAAAAATACAATACATCAAATCATCTAATCATACTAAAATTATAAAGAGGAAAGATTTTTTGTTTGTTTGTAACGAATAGGCTTCGAAACTACTGGACCGATTTCAAAAATTCTTTCACCAATAGAAAGCTACATTATCAGGGACCAGTATAGGCTATAATATATTTTCAAAAAGATTAGGGATCCGTAAGAAAATTGCAATATTGTAACCCAAGGTAAACCCAAAATAGTTTTTCGCGTGCGCTGCGAAAACTATTCATTATAGAACAAAATAATGTACTACACGCGTACGAAGTCGCGGGCAACAGCTACTGTTGTATATTAGTGGGGTCATGTTGTATATTTAGTGAGGTCATGTTGTACATTAGTGAGGTCATGTTGTATACTAGTGAGGTTATATTGTATATCAGTGAGGTCATGTTGTATATTAGTGGGGTCATGTTGTATATTAGTGAGGTCATGATGTACATTAGTGAGGTTATGTTGTATATTACCTGCAGACGAGGCAGCATGGCTGTTAGAGTGGCTTTATGCTGAGAGAGGAGAGCGGGCCGCGCTCGCAGTGTGCCGGCGAGAGTGATGAGTAGCATGGGTGGATTGGCATGGAGGTTGCTTTGGACCACGTACTCTTTTGGAACCCTAGCTAGGGCTTCGGCACCTGCACACAACATTACAACAATTTACAGTGCTGCAAAAGTAATTCTTCAAAAAGACTGTCAAGTGCGAGTCGAATTCGCACCCGAGGGGTTCCGTACCATCGTACACGTAGGAACATAAATGTGTCAAAGTCAATGTCATTACATTCCCCACGCATGCTCGTCGGTTTACGGTGCTTTTGACTCTTAATACAAATCATCATCATCTTCCTGCCCTTATCCCACTCTATGTGGGGTCGGCGCAGCATGATCCTTGGATGATGCTGTAAGAGTTTTGGCTAAGGTGTTTTATGACCGGCCGCCTGCCTGACGTCAACCCTCCTTGGGAATACTTGCTTATTGTATCTCATCATGTTGGAGGATACTATCCCTTAGTCGACTTTTACGACATGCTCGGGGAGAGAAGCAAACTCTCATAGTACAAATATATTACGACTAGCTGCCTTCCGCGGCTTCGCTCGCGTAGCACCCGGATAAAAAATTGCCTATATGTTAATCCAGCACATGTACTATGTATATTCCAAGTCTCATTCAAATCCGTTCAGGCGTGAAAGAGTAACAAACATCCATACAACCATACATACAACCATACATACAAACTTTCGTGTTTATAATATTAGTAGGATTCCAATTTATTAATGATCCAAGGATCGTGCTGTGCCGACCCCACATAGAGTGGGATAAGGGCAGGAAGATGATGATGAATATTAATAGGATTCCAAAGTCTTCCACTTACCCAGGATCTGTTCCCTTGGGATCCATCCCTCCACGTTGGTGAGGTCGAGCCAGTGGGCAGCTATGTCCATCATGATGGATGGATTCCACTTCCCTATCAGCAATCCGTGAAAACCCTCGTCCCAGAGAAAGCCTCGCGGAAAGAACGATCTATGGGAAATACAAATATGGTAAAAGTAACTACTGAATCGATTATCATGTAATTTAGAATGTGGATAGTTCAGATTCTTGAATAACACAGGCTAATTTTACTTTCGAAAATCATCCCTTATGGAGTTTCAACAGGAAAAGTTTCTATGTACACAGTATAGCGTAGTCCTATATCCACTATGAAGTCCTATAGTCACTATGAAGTCCTATAGTCACTATGAAATCCTATAGCCACTACGAAGTCCTAAAGCTACTATGAGGTCTTATAGCCACTACGAAGTCCTAAAGCTACTATGAAGTCCTATAGCAACTACGAAACCATATAGCCACTATGAAGTCCTATAGCTACTATGAAGTCCTATAGCCACTAGAAGTTCTATAGCTAGCATCAAGTCCTCACCTGCTGGGCACGGCGGTATATAGCGGCGCGCGCCAGTACGGCACCGGCTCGCTCGTGTGCGCAGACTTCACGCGCCCCGCGCCATAGAAGTACCCAATACCACCGACCATGTTAGACATAGCCGCCTTGGCGATGTCTATGTCTTCCTCGGAATAGCTAAAACAAATAAATGATAAATGATAATTATCTAATCAATAATTATAAATTGTATTGATTTGATTTATTTTCCTTTTTTTTTAACTATATATTTTTGTATTTATGTTGCATAGAACTGTTTTGTGTTTTTTTTTAATTGTCATGCTGTGTACACATGTTTTGGAATTCAATCTAGTTTTAAATTGTGTTATTTGTACTTTGCTTATTATGTGATTGTTTTCTGTTCTGTGTGCCTTAATAATAATAAATAATAATCTTTTCTATTTATATTAGCCTTAGGGTAAATTAACTTTCATGCATGCAACACTATAATTGTCATATTAAAAAAAAGTATTTATGTATTGTATCAGCCATCTGGTGTCCATAGTATAAGCTTTGCTTAGTTTGAGACTAGATGGCGCTGTGTGAAATGTCCACAAATATTTATTTATCTTTATTTACATGTTTGGACCACAATCTAGATGAAAATTAAATTGTTTAGATAAGTTTACGCTAATAGGATTATGATCTGTTTAGTATTTTTTTTTAATAAACAAATAAATAGCCAAATTATAGACCGACCAGTGTAACTAAAAACTTGATCTGGGAAGTAAATTTGAAAATTTGCAATGGACTAAAGTAAACTACTTCTCTGCATGGCTCATCATCATTGGCCTTTACACATCTATTACAGACTAGCTGCCGCCCGCGGCTTCGCTCGCGTGGTATTCGGATAAAAAATAGCCTATATGTTAATCCAGTACATATACTATGTATATTCCAAGTTTCATTCAAATCCGTTCAGCCGTTCAGGCGTGATTGAGGCACAAACATCCAAACATCCAAACTCACAAACTTTCGCATTTATAATATAAGATGATTTAGGTGGCATCAGGTTACAGAACAATGAGAGTTAGAGCACTTTTTTTCGTGACTAAAGAGGCCTATGCGGGAGTGGCAGGAGTTGAGAAAAAGCATAGAATACGCCCAGCGACTTGCGTCCAGCTGCTTCTCTCCCCAAGCATGTCGTAAATAAATAATAAATAAATATTTGAGGACATATCACACAGCACCATCTAGCCCCAAACTAAGCAAAGCTTGTATTATGGGAACCAGATGGCTGATAGAATACATAATATACTTTTTTTTGTAAATACATACTTAGAATAGATAAATAATACTACAACACCCAGACCCGGAAGAAATATATGCAGAGCATGCAAACATTTCTCCCGCAGCGGGAATCGAACCAGCGCCTCATGCGTCTCAGCCGAGCATTCGCCCGCCTCGCCAGAGGTCGTCAAAAGTCGACTAAGGGATAGTATCCTCCAACATGATGAACCATCTATATGGGCGATGGGCTGATCGGGTAGTTCCCACCGGGGCTGTTCTATGGAACATGACGTCATCGGACAGAATAAGATATTTTTTTTCTTATTTTGTACCATGGAACATGTAATACTTTTATTTCTCAAATTGTTTTATATACGATTTTCTTATCAAACTGGCCTCTAGAAAATAATAATAATTTATTGGAGCACTTGTCAAAGTGACTAATTTGATTGACTTGATTGTCGCATTATGAGAAATGTCCTCTAACTTGAGATTGGCAGTAATGGTTGTTCGCTACTATACGACCGATTTCCTATGTTATAAATTTTAATATATGTATATTCATGGTCATGGTTAAAATATAATAACTGGCATTATTAGTGTCATTTAGCTTCTCATGGAAGATTTTGGGAAAGCCTTGGGAAATTCCCATTTTGTTCTATGGCATGAAACTCGGGTGAAGAGCTAGTATTGTTCTATGGAAAAAATTGGGAAGAAAATGTGTCATTTTGTTCAATGACGTCATGTTCCATAGAACAAATGGGAACTACCCGGCTGATCCCCTGTCACCATAGTTCACCATGCCCATCTTAGGACTAAATCGAGTGAGATCTTAGAACAGACTCACTTAACGCCTACAAGACCCCGAGACATTGCGTAGCACGGCGCAGTTCAATCGTGTAAATTAGTTAGTTTTTAATTTGTGTTTTTCTTATGTATGTTAGTTTTAAGGTATATATTTCTATGGGCCGTAGAATAAGTTTATAACATCTGGAACTTTTCTAATGTTGCCTGAAATAAAGTTATTATTATTATTATTAAAAAATATAAAAATGAATAGTTAACCACTTACCCCTTAGAAGTGAGATTGAAAGTCCCCTCGAACCTCGCATCAAACGCCTCCCTCTCCTGCTGCAGGGCGGCGCTGTAATCGTCCAGCTGGAGGGCGGGGGGCGCGCCCTCGCAAGTATAAACTATGTCCAATACAAACGGAGCCTCGACTAGCATTTGTACTGGGACGAAGTTCACATCTTTCCCCTAGAACAACGAGAGTTTACTTCAAAACACCCGAATAAATAAACATAAATAAATAAACGGGTGCCCACCGCGTCTAGCTGAAACGATGCGCGATCCAAGAGCTGGTTCTTATTTGGCTCAACGGATCAGTATTGCTATTCAGCGTGGCAATGCGGCCAGCGTCTTGGGCACGCTTCCACCGTCTGATGAGCTGGATCAGGTGAGCTATCTATAGACCGTTTGCAACGGCCTTTAGATAGCCCGACTATTTCTTTTGTATTTTGTAAATTATATGTATTTGTAAGTTTCTTTCTGTTAATAAAGTAAATAAGATATCTAAATAAATAAATATTTGCGGACTTTTCACACAGCGCCATCTAGTCCCAAACTAAGCAAAGCTTGTACTATGGACACCAGATGGCTGATAGAATACTTTTTCATTTTCAATTAACACGAACGTGACTTCGACTTCTTCGCTGGACTGGAAGTAAAGAAAACATAGAATGCGTCCAGCTGCTTCTCTCCCCGAGCATGTCGTAAAAGTCGACTAAGGGATAGTATCCTCCAACATGATGAGATACAATAAGCAAGTATTCCCAAGGAGGGTTGACGTCAGGCAGGCGGCCGGTCATAAAACACCTTAGCCAAAACTCTTACAGCATGATCCAAGGATCGTGTGCCGACCCCACATAGAGTGGGATAAGGGCAGGGAGATGATGATGACTTAACAGCGTGTTCACTCTTACCTTCTCATTGAGGACAGGGTCTGGTGCCAGAACTGCTATCCTACCCAAGCCAGGATGAGGTTCGGCTTGCAGCAGAGAATATACCTTATCGTTAAGGTTATTTAAGCCATCAACATGGGCCTCCGTTTGAGATGTGTGGAGCACTTTACCTAGAACAATTAATAAATAATTAAAAACACCCAACAGTCACATACATAGTCCTGACCCCACACTAGGATCCCCTGTGTCGTGAGTATCAGAAACTACGAGTACCATGCTACCACAACACCCAGACCCGGAACAAATATTTACAGATCATGCAAACATTTCTTCCGCAGCGGGAATCGAACCCGCGCCTCTTGCGTCTCCACCGAGCAATCGCCCGCCACGCCACCGAGGCCGTCAATTACATAGTACGATTTGAACAAGTTTGATTTTCTATTGAAATTGTATTTTGGAAGTTAGTATTGTCTTAGCTCTATTTTTCACAGAAGGTTTAGTCAAAACTGGTACCCACGACACAGGGCATCCTAGTGTGGGGTCAGGACTATGTAATATGTATGAAAATTAGTGTATTTGTTTTTGTAAAATTTTGCTATTATTTCTTTATAATGTAACCAATTTAATTTGATTTTAATTGTAAATGTTTGTGTCTTTTTTCTTTATTCAATATTTTATTTTCTCATTATGATTTTGTACTCGCTCGACCATATTTTAATTCATGCATGCTGTCTGTGACCTCTAATTGTAATAACATTTGTCAGGTTTTTTGTTGTGCCGGATTATATTGGTGGTTGAGTTGATGTTTATTATGTTGGTTGCTCAAATAAATAAATAAATGTTGAGTGTTTTCTTTAAAAAAAAAAGATGCATTCAGAACCCACCTTGTATAGTATGCAGGGTGATCCTGAAGTCTCGATGTATACTGGTATGTCCCAAGATGGCCCCACGTTCGGCCCACAGCTGCCCCCCGCCTTCGTCCAAAGCCGCATACCATACTAGAGTTATCGGCTTCTTTATGTTGTTCTGAAAATCTTACTTATATTATAAATGCGAAAGTTTGTGAGTTTGGATGTTTGTGCCTCAATCACGCCTAAACGGCTGAACGGATTTTAATGAAACTTGGAATATACATAGTACATGTACTGGATTAACATATAGGCTATTTTTTATCCGAATACCACGCGAGCGAAGCCGCGAGCGACAGCTAGTAATAAATACATACATTAAAACTAAGGTCATTAACACTTTAGCCAAAACTCTTACAGCATGATCCAAAGGTCATGCTGTGTCGACCTCACATCTGCCATCCAATTACTAAAATGTCGTTAAGTGACATTTTTTCAAACTTGACTTATGTACTGGGCGAAAGCGCTTTTTTTTCTCAATCAACCAGTATGCGTCATATTTTTCTATCATTTACAAGTACTGAGATTTGGAGCCGCACGTACACCTCTATCTACATCCGTTTTGGACTTTTTCAATTCTAAAATACGGTTAACTCATTTTACATTACTGAAACACAAAAAGTTAAATAAAAAATCACAAGATAAACTTGTATTCTAATTCAAGTGGCATTACTAGCTAAGCGCTTCCGTGCTAGGGCGCGTTGAACTGTCGGTCCCGGCTTTTAAGTCGTTAAGCCATGACGGAGGCCTTTATGTGGCTCATACTCAGACCAAATAAAAGAACAACAAAAGTGAAGCCACCTTTTTATCTATGTGTGTGTCGTGTGTGTCGAAGGTTTTGAGGTTGTGTGTTGCAAGTAACCTAAAATTCATAGTATAATGATTAAAAAACGATGTTATTTGAAGTACTTACAAGTAAAAAGTGATTCCGTGAGACTTTTTATGTTATTTGCTGCTGTTTTTACATGTTTTCACTACACAGGAAGGCAAACTCTATTTTTAAGACTCGTGAAGTACTATGAGCGATGAGCATGGTTTTAGTGTGAGTGCGTGAGCGTGTATGTTCACTTGCAGGAGCACGGTTTTGTGTGGCTTCACTTTTGTTGTTCGCGGCGCGGCGTCTTTTTATTTGGTCTGAGGGCTCATACGAACTCTTACCTCGGCGGTGACATTGATGCGAACAGTCCACTGCGTCGCGCCGCTCGCCGCCGCATTTTTGATAAATGATGTGTCGAGGGAGTACGGAGGATCTGATATGTGCTGCTCTCCGAATGTGTCTCCATTGTGACGAATCCAGCCGTACTTAGGCAGGTTGTCTTCTTGCTTGCACCAATGTCTATAAAAGTAAGTTCGTATGAGATAGTGGCCAACTATTGTCATGGAGTTTTTAGCCGGGACCGACAATTTAACGTGCCCGAAGCACGGAAGCGCTCAGTTTGTAATGCCACTTGTGGTCACCCATCCACATTGTGACCGCGCACGTTGCTTAACTTCAACGATCAATCAAGAATGTCTAAGCAAGCTACGCCACGAGCGCTTCCAACCAATGTCTATGAGAAATATAATAAAAATCTAAATATATAAAACTACTATATTTGAGGACATATCACACAGCACCATCTAGCCCCAAACTAAGCAAAGCTTGTACTATGGACACCAGATCGCTGATAGAATACTTATATACTTTTTTTTTAGTAAACACATACTTATAATACATAATACTACAATACTCAGACCCGGAAGATATATTTGCAACACATACAAACATTTCTCGGTTAAAAAAAAAGACATTTTCCTCATGTTGCCTTAAATAAAGTTTTTTTACCTTATCCCTTTATGTGCCGAGCTCATCTCGTACCACATGAGGCCAAAGACCGGAGACTTGGGCTCCCGACTCTTCAGACCGAGGTAGAGTCCTGGCCGGTATGTACCCCAGAACCTCTCCGGAACCGCTGGGCCGGACATACGATCATTGACTATCTGAAAATGATTTTATTTATTTATTCGATCACTAACATAATATACATTAATACAATATTAAAAGGTTCTAGATAAAGGTAATAGACCTGAATGTTATTACAATTATAAGTGAAGACAGGATGCAAGGAAATTTTGAGCGAGTAACAAAAATAAAAATGGAATTAGAATTAAATAAATTACATTGCTAAAAGATAAAAATAAAATTTTTAAAATTGCATTAAAGAAATAAAAGTCACGTCTGTTCAAAGCTAGTTGATTCTACGTAAACAGGGACCACAATATCTCTATAATGCTAGGGAGTAAAAGTGAATTAAATTTAGTATGTGGATATCGTTCGTTCCAATCACCAAAGAGATTGATCAGAAACATTGCATAAACAAGTAACTAGCTGTATGGAAAAAATAAAACCAGTCAAATCTGCGCTCCTAGTGAAGAACGCAATAACTATGTCAAACATGTTTTGATATGTGAGTGAGAACAGAATGTTGTATCTTGTTAGGCGATTCTGAATATGTACTAACTCTGAATTTTTTGTCAAAAATGCCAGTCACTGAGTTCTCAACTAGAAGGGCAGAAATAAGAGTCAATTTCATACACAAAGGGCTGTGAGTTGAATCACCATCTACTCAAAATAGAATAGAATAGAATAGAATAGAAATTGTTTATTTGACACGGAAAATAGGAGTAACGGAGTAGTAGTCTCAGTCTCAGTAGTCTCTGTCGCGGATGCTTCCAGGAGGAAGAGACTGTGGAACATGTGACGCTACATTGTTCCGCAACAAATGAAATAAGACATAAATCAGGACTGCAGACGGTCATCGAGAATTGCACCACATCACCATCGACCTCATCAACACCACCTACAGCCTCAACATCATCGAGGATACTGGAACGCTGCTGCCAACATCCCAAGGTCCTCCGGTACTTCAAGGAGTTGGACTGGCTGGGGGAGGGTTAGCAGGGGGGATAATGCACAAAACACCCCACCGCGGGACGTCAGTGCAGATCTTTGTTCCCCTAACCATAATTAGAATTAGAATTACACAAAGGGTTCAGTACCATCCTACTAATTTTATATTGTATTGGGATCACTTTTATTTTTATATTTTTATTTTATTATTTGTTGCTAATAGCGGCAATAGAAGTAGACATTCTGTGAAAATTCAGCTATCTACCTTTACGGTTCATGAGATACAGCCCGCTGACAGACGGACGGACAGCGGAGACTTAGTAATACGTTACAGACGTGCGAATTTAAAAACAAACAAACATGCTTCTTATCCATACGCACTTACTTATATTCTCAAAGAGGGTGATATAAAGTAGTGTCCATCACGGGAGCGACACTATTTCAAACTCGGGCGACTTATTATTTATTGATTTTCAAAAATCACAAGCAAAAACTTGGTAAAGTTGAACCAAATTAATCCATACCTTTTTATGATCAAAGGGCGTGTTGACTCTGGTTTCCAGGTACCCTATCACGCCGATAAGCACCGCAACGGAGAAGAGGACTACTCCAATGCCCGTCTTCCAAATTGAGAAGATCTGAAAGGTTTTTTGTCCCCCCGTGGAACCTTCGCTGCCGGAACTGCTACTAGTCTCAACATTCTGGCTTATTTTCACACTCTTCCTCGGTCTAACCATGTTGAATCTACGCTATAGACATTTGGCAAGATATTCCAGTAGTTATTTGATGTGGTTTATGTTTATTTATTAAATTACGGGAGATTTTAGTAAAATAAGAATCCTGCCGGAATAAGTCCCAATATTTGCATGCTATTTTTTTGTGACATATCGTTTTGGATTATGTCAACGTCAGTTCCTTCCTTCAATGCTACCAGCTTGATAACTGAATTTTGCCTGAATTCAATATTTTTTCAACTTATTAATATGAGTACAGATTATAATTTATGTTCTTCACTTCTTAATTCCTCATCTTTAAAAACAAACAGTGAAAGTATTACCATTGTATTATAAATTGTTATTTAACGTACGTAAAAAGTGATACCAAATCTGGTTTTATTTTGCTTACGTTTAGGTAAATAAGGCCAGTTCCAGCAAGCAAAGTACTTTGTTAGTAACGCGCACATTTTGACAATAAATTGACAGCTGATGTGATGTCCTAAATTACGTTGGGTATTTAGTTGATAATCGACTAAACTAAATGCCAATATTACTACTAGTATGAAGAACTCAGTCATCCCACACAAATATAAAATAAACGAATTAAATGAATACCTTACCAATGAATTTGAATAAGTAAGTCGTTTTTTTAGTATTGATAGATACTATATTATTATGAAGAATGTAATGAGAGTGAATGAAGTATATCAGGATCTTAGCAAATAGAGATCCGTGATCTCTGCCTACCCCTATGGGAAACAGGCGTGATTTATTTTTTGTAATTATATTAGTGGAGCGCTTACGGTTGTGTAATTCTAAGTGCAGGATTCGTTAAAAATGTATTCATGTGGTCCACTTTGCACAATAAACACTATGAATAATGAATAATTAGTCGATTAAAAATTATCGACTAAAAGTATGACATCGACAGTCTGATCAACAATCCTACCTGTGACACACCCACGCCACGCAGCTACTTTTTTTTGTTCCATTTTACGACTTATCTTCTTTGGGTTCTTTCCAGTTCAGTTCTAGGGTTCTGCCCTTCGAAGGTTTTCTGATTCAGCTGCACTGCACTTATAACCTCCAGCTATAAGTACCAACCTAACCTAGGATCTAGTTAAAGTTTCGTTTCATTCAGAAGTTCGACTACCTTCAGCCGAACTGGGGATACAATTTAAGTAAACCATCGCGTACTTGTCGTTATTATGATGAAATCACTTTAGATTTTGGTAAATAAACCTCGCAACATAAGTTTTCACACCTTAATTTAACTATTAGTAGGTACCTACTTAAAAGTTCCATGTAATGAAAATTAGTTTTAGGTCAGGTAAGGCTGGTTTGTTTACCTAAATTGTATCTCAAGTTTGGCTGAAGTATAGATAGATATTTATCACAATTATAAAATAATATCAAATTTGAGAAATGTTGTATCTAGTAAGTCTGATTATAGACTACAGTCGCTTACTTTTCTGATTTTCTCTATTACAGCTTTCAAATAATACGATATGGGATTTCATTTTCATTCCTGGAGCCTGCCGTGTTATGTAGTGTACCTAACTACCTACCTATTTGTAATTACAAGGTCGGCACGTAAAAAAATCGTAGGTATTTAATGAATATCACGTAGGTAGACAGCAAAGTTCATCAAAAAATTATTTATCCATTATTTTCCAAAAATAATATTTAAAATTAGATTTTTTTGATCAACTTTCATGACTTCCTATTATATGGACTTCCGGTTTCCGACATCAACCTATTTCGACGGCCCAAAGAAACATCATGCAAAGTGCAAAAAGTATTTTTTTGAGTTATGTCACTATTGTTTCATTTTATTGATTCTTTTGGCATAAAGTTGAAATATTTCTGGTCTAAATAAGTTAACTTTCGGTGAATTTGTTATATAACATGGTTTCAGAGAAAATATTGAACTTTGAGCTACGTAAGTTTCGTTTTGTTTTGATGATGAGGTGCCAGGTAACCGAACGTAGGATTCCTCAAAGCGCATCTTCATCAAAAATAACACCCGCCACCTGTCTATAAACTACGTCGATAAAGCAGAGTTAGATCGCGCTCGTCTTGGCCGCTGTGTCGGCGAAACAGCAGCGCCCCCCGCCCCGCCGCGACGACTCCCGACCCCCTCCGACTCGACCCGAACGAACCCAGTGCGATCGAGCGATACACGCCGCGCGTACCTGCTCCCAACACAAATATAATGCGCCACGCTCCGCGGCTATTATGAGTCGAACGCTAACATTTTCCTCAAATTATCAGTGAAATAATGTAATATACGGACCAAAGTTAGAAGTGAACGCACCGAAGTGCCTCGGCCCCTGCGGACGCGTTGTTCCTACCCGCCGGCCGGCAGACGCTATACGACAACGCTTCCAAAAAAAAAACTAAAATCTCGATGTCAGTGAGCGGGAGGATTCCAGTGTCAGTGTAGTGTAGTTTTAAAATAGTTAAATGGGTAAACGACGAGCAATGTTCGTATGAGGAAGAAAAGCAACCGGAACATTGTAAGTGTACAGCGACCGCTCAGTGTTATTTCTGTTGTGTCAGAAGAAATGTGGGGTAGCTCGCCCCTGTACGGAAGGCATAGCCGACTGGGGCGGCCGCTGAGCGACTGAGGTACGGAGGTCTATCCCTCGTATACTCACTGTTTTTTTAACCATCCCGAACAGGTCCTTTTCGTAACCCCTTTTTTGTACGACGCATTTTTTTTTTTGGAGGGAATGTTTACGAATCGATATCTTGTAGGTTATGAGTGCCTGGTACCCGCGTACGAGTCTCCTCTTGCATTTCTGATAAAAAACTGGTTTTGGATCTTTCTGAGCTATAAATAATCACTGATTCATGCGGAGTTACTCTTATTAAGGCAAAACTGAGAAGTTTTAATTCGTATAATAATAACATTGGGTACTGAAAATAAACAAGAAATCAATAATTCGCTTGGCGAGTAAAAAAACTGGATCGCAGAGTTGTCTGTTTAGGTAACCTCAAAACAAGTTTTATTAAGTATCTGCCGCGGGCAGTGACGAAATAATTATTTGCCGCACTGACCATGTATGACGTCTAATTGAAGCGAGAACAAGAAAATGTATGAATGTTATTGTAATAAAGTCGTTAAGGTATCTGGCGAGCATCAATCAACACCTGTCTAATAGAATCTCATTTAAATTGATAAAAGGTTTATTGTATTCCTTATATCAATACTACATCTCTATGTTTGTAAATAAATTCAGAGGCAATTAGTCCGTCCTTGAAGGCGAACGTGTCTTAATACAATGTCTGATACCTACCTATTTAAATAAAGTATATAAGTAAGTTCGTATGAGCTAGTGGCCAGCTCTTGAGACGGAGTTTTTAGGCCGCCTAAAGGCCTCCTTCATGACTTAAATCGTTAAGCTATGACGGAGGCCTTTAGGTGACCTAAAACTTCGTCACAAGAGCTGGCCACTAAGTAGCTTATACGAACTTACTTTTAGTGACCAAAAATTCGATCTGAAAACAGCAATCTAACCCCCGAACACTCAAACGCATCTCAGAGTTGAGCATGTCTCAAATGACGAGTTTTTGACAGATTTTCATCAAAAACTGTCAAAAAAACCGTGACTTGAGATGTGCTCAACTCTGAGTCGCGTTTGAGTATGCGGGGGTAAGCTATTTTATAAATAAGCAGTACCTACTTAAGAGATAAATCTAATAGTCAATAGCTTACTATCACCAAATCACAAGGATAGGCCCTAATTACTCAGAAAATGACAAGGTCAACCCAAAACGTTTTAACTAGAAGAATTTACGTTCGTAGAAAACATAGAATGCGTCCAGCTAATTCTCTCCCCGAGCATGTTGTAAAAGTCGACTAAGGGATAGTATCCTCTCCAACATGATGGACCATCTACATGGGCGATGGGCTGATCACCTGCCGCCATGATTCACCATCCATCTTGGGATTTTGAATCAGGAGTGACTGCAAGTTTTCTTATGATTACTTGTGGCTCTGCCCACCCCGTTAGGGATACTGTCTGTTCGCGACTAAGCTATGTAACATCAGGCAACAAACATGCGTTGAGAACACCTCATGCTTTTAATAAACGATTGTCTTTATAAAACAACAGGCTTCGCTCGCGTGGTACCTGGATAAAAAATAGCCTATATGTTAATCTAGCACGTGCACTATGTATATTCCAAGTTTCATTCAAATCCGTTCATCCGATTAGGCGTGATTGAGGCACAAACATACGAACATCCTTAAAAACTTTCACAATAATATGGTACGATAGGATGATGGAAAGATTCACCGATTGGTGGACAAAGTAGGTGGATAACAACCAATGCCCGTAGATAACCTAGTCCAAGAGTAAGATGGGTCCAATAAGCTACCTCCCATGGAGTAATATCACAAGGCTTCAGGTGATAAAGGAGTAAAAGATGCGATGCAAAAACTGCCAGACTCAGCCTGGCAGGCTTGCCCTGATCAAGGAAAAAGAGAGCAAAAAATGGAGGGTAAATACTTTATTAAGTAAGGTGATTTCCGGCAAATATACAGCGATAACATAGCTACTCGTAATATACGAAAAACTACCAGAGCAGTACATCTCTTGCAAGTTTTTGTTGGATGTATCCACCTAACGTCAAAATATCTAATCAAAAGAGTGAAGAGCCATCACCAAGATCTTCACCAGGTGAATACAGTTTAGCTACTCCAAGCATACGTGTAAAGGTGTCTCAAAAATAATATAAGAAGTAGAGGCTTCGCATCTTCCACGCTTGGTCGCGCACGATGTACGAAAGATTTAATTTAGCCATGTATTCACTAGGGGACGTTAGTCCCGCGACCTTGTCGCCCGACACGAATTCGACGTGTTGGGTGACGTCGCGGGAGACATCGACCGACATCGCAGGCACATCTACGTGTCGCGGGATTATGTCGCGTGAGAGTGTCTATTTGCTGCGACTTCGTGTCCCTTGACGACCCGACGGCATTTGAGTAGTGAGGACGTGTGTCGCTTTGTTCCCCTAATTATGTAAGCCGCACTTAGCAACACTACCTACTCTGGCAACATCTCAACCACAACTGTGGTGTGTGGACGAGCAAAATGTCACTCGACTTTGTCTTCGGACAGTTGCACGTAAATGTCCCGCGACTGCTCTCGATATGTCAAGCAACTTTGTCCCCTAGTGAATACGCGGCTTTATTCCATAAAGATTCAAAAAGAAATGGACGCACGGGCTAATTAAGCCGTGGGTTTCGTTACTGTTTATCTTCGCCGTTTGAGAGTGCTTGCTGGTATAACGCACATAAATTTTTCGAACTGTAAAATCCATTGGTGCACGACCGGATTCGAACCTACGATCTTTGGATGGGAAAGCTAGAAAGATGATTGACGTAAAAGTGACATAACACGACGTAGTCTATCGATTATTATTTGACAATAATAATAATGCTGTTGCAGTCGTGCGTATGAATGGACATCTGTGGAGGGTGGGTATGAATGCATTTCAGAGCTATTTGCACATTTTGAAGTGAGTCGGTTAGATATTATATTTAAATAAATATTTCGTTTATTATGAATATGAGCACTGGTGGTCTAGTTGGTAGTGATCCCGCCTTCTGATCCTAAGGTGGTGGGTTAAAATCCGGTCGTGTACCAATAGATTCTTCAGTACGAAAAACTTATGTGCGCTATACCAGTACCTACTCTCAAACGGCGAAGGAAAACATCGTGAAGAAACCCGCGGCTTAGTCAGCTCCACACTTACTGATCATGTCCTGTGGACAAGGCCGACTAAGCTGAGAGGATGAAATTGGTGCTGGGCAAGCCTACTCCATCTTAATTCATCCCGCCCGGGCACTACAGCGTCCAGTTAGTGAAGATAAAAGTTGCCTCTTGACACTGTATAAATTATCTACTGTAGATGATACAAGACCTTTATTCTTCTTCCATGAATAGAATATATAAGAGATTTCGAAATAAAATAAACCCATGATACTCTTGGACTTTTTCATTTTCCTTGACTTTGATTTAGTAGGCTACATGTTACTCTGGTACCACGTGTAAAGTCGCTGGTAGAAGCCAAGGCATGTTATGGTAGTAAGAGTTCAATAGTATGGCTGTTTAAATTGCCTCAAGCTGTTATGAAACCATGCAAAATTACCTGGAAAAGATAATAAACTACGTAAGTAACAGATATGATTTCGAAAACTAACGTGCCGTTTCGAAATTGCACTCACAGTTACATACCGAGGTTTTTAAGCGACGGTTCCAAATTGCCGAGGTGGAATGGAAGCTATGTCTTCGACCTTGTTTGGAGATGTTCAGAATCGAGATTTAACCTTGTTCAGTTTGAATTGTTAGAGATGCCTTTTGGCTTAAGCAAAGCTCCAAAAAGGATGCGGAGATAAAAAAAATGATATTTATTTTTAAGATCCAAGTGAAGTAGCTCAAAGCTGAGTTAGGACCTCTTGGCAACTCTTTCTGATTGACAGAGCAACCAGGACATGTGCTATGTAGGTTAGATCTGTTTATGTATTTTCTTCTCTTTTTGCCTCTTTTTGCCCTATTACTCTGTCTTACTTATTGCTCTGTCTTTTAATTTTTCGGTTTTAGGTTTTAGGTTGCCAATAAATTATTTTCTTTCTTTCTTTATCACCGGGATCGCTTTGAAACCCCTAGCCTGGGTAACTAATACGTTTGTTACTCGTGAACAAATCGTGAAGAATACCATAAACATAGCCAATACCCCTAGTATTGTTTTCAATTACTATACTTCTAATGTACATAAATAAATCTCTCGTGGCGTAGCTTGCTTAGACGTTCTTGATTGATCGTTGAAGTTAAAAAACGTTGAGCGCGTTCACAATTTGTATGGGTGACCGCAAGTGGTATTACGAGCTGAGCGCTTCCGTGCTTCGGAGGGCACGTTAAATTGGCGATGGTACGTCGTTACCTTACTGCCTACTCTTTCGTTAATCCTTTTCAAATTAGTTCTCTGCACCATTCAAATAGTTTTGCATTTAAAAGCTATTCAATGTGATAGTTTAAAAAGTGAGCTAACATTTTGAGAGATATGAATTATTACAAGATATTTGCAGTGACTTGTATTACACAATCAAGATAGCTGGCAGGCTGATAGAACGCAGACCCAGTGAGCGAGAAGCCTTGACACGAACCTATCACTTCAGACACCCGCCTTATGATTGACAGCCTTCTAAAAAACCTTGCGTAGTTTTTGACATTAGTTACTTACCGATTTTCTCCAATATCACAAAAATAAGCTAAAAGAAGACATTCCTAATTTAACATTGATACGTTATAATACATTAGTACCTACAAGTTTTTATTATGGTGTAGTAGGGTGTAGTGAAGAATTTCCTGTCTATATGACATTTGAGGACGTAATATTGCATTGTATTGAAAGCCAAAGTCAAAATTTCTTTATTACTTGTAATCATGGGGGAAATTTGGACACGTTTAAAATCTACGTTGCATTTACACAAGGATCTTAATTTCCATAGGTAGTATATATATTTAATTAAAATAAGTACCTGGGCGACCGAGTTTCGCTCGGTATTTCCTATCTAAATACAAAATTTATCCAAATCGTTAGAGCTGTTTCCGAGATAGGAAAAATATTATAATACAAGAATTATTGAACCGCCCGCCTTTGGACATTAAATTTATAAATCCCAAATCCCCTTTTTTCATTAAATTTATAAACTAATCTATCAAATTGATAACGAATGGTATTATTTTAATAACTTAATGAAATAATATGTAACAACTGTACCTACTTACTAGTGACAAAATAACAAAAACAAGTCGCAATCTGGGGACGTTAATCGATTAATTTCTTAGTACGAAGCTATTATTTTGAAAAGGAAGTTTTTATTCATATCATGAATGAACTACGTTTTTTGTTTTTAATGTATTTGAGGGTTTTGTCGCTTTGCGACCACATCACCCATATAAAAACAAAAATGAATAAAAAACCAAAGAAAAACTAATAATAAAAGTTAACTGCATACTTTAATTTTGTAACTTAATCCCCGAATACTCAAACGCGACGAGTTGAGCACGTCTCAAATCACGTTGTTTTTTTTTGACAGTTTTTGATGAAAATCTGTCAAAAACTCGTCACTTGAGACGTGCTCAACTTTGAGATGCGTTTGAGTATTCGGGGGTTACTTTACTAATTTAGACATACACTATAGGCACTATAGGCATACACTATAAATAGACAGTTTATTCACAGCATATAGAAGATCAAACAACCAAAATAATTTAGGTATCTTTCTAGTCTAGTATAACTACTTTTTTCGAACCAGTGTGGTGAAAGGATTGAAATGCGCCTTTTAATGGCTCCTTTGAACCTATGTTTTCGAACTTTTTACGTTCTACGACTTGACGGTTTCCTCACGATGTTTTCCTTCACTGTTTGAGAGTACTGGTATAGCGCATATCAATTTTTCAAACAGAAAAATCCATTGGTACCCGACCGGAACTTACGACCTTAGGGTCGGAAGGCGGGGTCGCTACCAAAAGACCAGCAGAGCTCTCAAAAAAAATTACTTACATACATATATATTATCACGCCTGTATCCCTAACGGGGTGGGCAGAGCCACAAGTAAACATATAAAAACTTGCAGCCACTTCAGATGGATATAATAAACCATGGTGACAGGTGATCAGCCCATCGCCCATATAAATGGTCCATCATCTTGGAGAGGATACTATCCCTTAGTCGACTTTTACGACATGCTCGGGGAGAGAAGCAGCTTAAGAAGAAAATAACATTAAAACAAGAAAATTAATATTTTTCTAAATGTCAAAACTCTCTTTTGAAAACACAGGAAGTTACGAAACTACTTACAAGTGTTTCTACACGAGCGATTAAAGTTACTCCTGAATCATGAAGCCACTTTATGACATCACAAATTGTCAAAAATACAAAGTATGTGTGTAACTTTGAGAGATAGAGTGAGAAATAGCGTGACAAGAGAGCGATGTGGAGTGAAAGAAGATGTAGTGATGAGGATTGAGAAAGGTATGGTAAAGGTATCATCATCATCTTCCTGCCCTTATCCCACTCTATGTGGGGTCGGCACACGATCCTTGGATCATGCTGTAAGAGTTTTGGCTAAGGTGTTTTATGACCGGCCGCCTGCCTGACGTCAACCCTCCTTGGGAATACTTGCTTATTGTATCTCATCATGTTGGAGGATACTATCCCTTAGTCGACTTTTAGGTATGGTAAGGTATTAAGATGGAAATATATTTATTTAGAACACAGTTACAAAGACACACTACAATAACATTAAAAACTTTAAGGTAATCGGTATAATAATAAGAAATAAAAATGAGCTCAGTTTTCTATCTAAGTTCGCCTACAGATAGAAAACAGAAACAGGTATTAAGATGGTTTGGTCATGTAGAGATGATGAATGAAAGATTAACGAGACAGGTGTATGAGGAGAGTGTGAATGGTACCGTTGGAAGGGGAAGACCTCGGCGCACGTACCTGGACCAAATCAGCGACGTTTTGGAAAAGGGCCAGGTCAAGAGTACCCTAAACCGACGAGCATGTTGAGGAATGTTATGTGAGTGAATGAAGCGATTGAAGTATGTCAGGATCGTAGCAAATGAAGATCCGTGATCTCTGCCTACCCTTATGGGAAACAGGTGTGATTTTATGTATGTATGATGAGACGCAAGAGGCGCGGGTTCGATTCCCGCTGCGGAAGAAATGTTTGCATGTTCTGTAAATATTTGTTCCGGGTCTGGGTGTTGTGGTAGCATGGTACTGATAGTTTCTGATACCCACGACACGGAGTCCTAGTGTGGGGTCAGGACTATGTATGCGACTGTTGGGTGTTATTTATTTATTTATGTATATACAAATTGCAATACTTTGATCTGAATACACGTCAAATGGCCCGTATCAGGGAGTGTGTTAGACTTTGTAATCTAGATTTGCAGTCGTGTTGGCTTAGTAGGAGGAAGACGACTTTCGATCGAGGTTTCGGGTTCTAATTCCAGGCTAAAAGAAGCGAAATCGACCAATGGTTTAGGCTCTAGAGACCGCGAAACTGAAGTATTCACTTTTTATATTGTTTTACAATCTATAGTAGATCATTTATATAGCGTCAGGAGGCAACTTTTACCTTCACAAACGGGACGCTGTAATGCCCGGGACGAATTAAGATGGAGTAGGCTTGCCCAGCACCTATTCCATCCTCTCAGCTTAGTCGCCCTTGTCAGGAAAGACATGGTCAATACGTGCGGAGCTGACTAAGCCGCGGGTTTCCTCACGAAGTTTTCCTTCACCGTTTGAGAGTACTGGTATAGCGCACATAAATTTTTCGCACAGAAAAATCCATTGGTACACGACCGGGTTTAAACCCACGACCTTAGGATCGGAAGGCGGGGTCCCTACCAACTAGACTACCAGTGCTTTCGTATTGTGTAGTTCGTTTACAGAATTTTTTTAACTGATGGTAACGTTCAGTCTTGGACGAACGAAGTGTTTTTCATCCAAGCCTGTTTATTTGATCAAAGGTCCAAGCATTCAGTTCATCCCTACGGTTTGCAATTATTGAACTAAAAATTATGAGGTAACTAGCTGCCGCCCGCGGCTTCGCCTGGTACGCAGATGAAAAATAGCCTATATGTTAATCCAGCACACGTACTATGTATATCCCAAGTTTTATTCAAATCCGTTTAGCCGTGATAGAGGCACGAAAATACACACATCCTCATAAACTTTCACATTTATATTATAGTAGGGATTTAGATTGTCAGCGATAGGATCTTTATGTGCGCTTAAACGGTGAAGGAAAACGTCGTGAGGAAACCCACGACTTAAATCCCGCATTCTTCCTTTCATATTATCTTTCTAAAGCGCCACACATTTCTTGACAGAAAAACAATATGTTATTTTCAAAGTTATGTCCTCTCCATCTAAAGGTTGCTTGGAAGAGATCGCTTTTAGCAATGAGGCCGCTCATTGTATCACGCAAATGAGTGCCTATTTTGTTTTATTATGTTTCTCTTGTGCTTTTACAATAAAGTCATATTGTATTGCTGCTATGACGACCTCGGTGGCGTGGCGGGCGAGTATACCGCTGAGACGCAAGAGGCGCGGGTTCGATTCTCGCTACGGGAGAAATGTTTATAATATCCTTCAAATCTTCCATCTGGGTCTGGGTTTTGTAGCATTATGTAGTAATACATATATTTACAAAAAAGTATATAAGTACTAGCTGCTGCCCGCGGCTTCGCTCGCGTTGTACCTGGATAAAAAATAGCCTATATGTTAATCCAGTACATGTACTATGTATATTCCAAGTTTCATTCAAATCCGTCCAGCCGTTTAGGCGTGATTGAGGCACAAACATCCAAACATCCAAACTCACAAACTTTCGCATTTATAATATAAAGTAAGATTATATCAGCCATCTGGTGTCCATAGTACAAGCTTTGCTTAGTTTGGGGCTAGATGGCGCTGTGTGAAATGTCCTCAAATATTTATTTATTTAGCATTGGAACCGGACATATTTTTTTATCACATCTCAAGGTCTAAACCGGACTACAACAACGGGCTGAGTCACTTACCTGTAAAAGAAAAAAACTGCAGAAATGAGACGTCCAAGCGTTTTATGCATGAGACATTTTTTGGACATTTTTAGAACGAAATAGAGCTGTCTTTCAGTCAATCGTAATGTAGAATAGAATACTTAACTATTTCAGAAGCGCTCGTGGCGTAGCTGGCTTAGACGTTCTTGCTTAGACGTTGTGTTCGGTCACAATCGGGATGGGTGACCGCAAGTGGCATTACGAGCTGAGCGCTTCTGTGCTTTGGAGGGCACGTTAAATTGTCGTTCCCGAACGGAGGCCTTTAGGCGCCCTAAAAACTCCGTCACCAAAGTTGACCACTAGCTCATACGAACGTACCTACTTACTTTTCTTTTCAAAAATAGCAATCCTGAGTATGTAATATGAATACGTAATATAATATTTTTATTTTACCTAATAATATTAAAAGAAGTATGTTTTTTAACTACTAACCGTAAAAGTGAGTGCTTCGGAGGGACGTTAAATTGTCGGTCCTAGCTTTTTAGTCGTTAAGCCATGAAGGAGGCCTTTAGGCGGCCTAAAAACTCCGTCACTAGAGTTGGCCACCAGCTCATGGGCCATATGGGCGATGGGCTGATCACCTGTCACCATGGTTCACATCCATCTTAAGACTTTGAATCAGGAGTGGCTGCAAGTTTTCTTATGACTACTTATGGCTCTGCCCACCCCATGATACGGGCGTGATAATTATAAATACTATAATGATGTGACCAATGATCAAAAAGCTGGCGCTTACCTCGGACAAAGGATAAGTATAGCTATCCAACGAGGTAACGTCGTCAGCTTTTTGGGGAGTATACCTGCGGTCGGTGATCTGAGCTCTGTTTCTATCTGTAGGCGAACTTAGATAGAAAACTGAGCTCATTTTCATTTCTTATTATTACCTATACCGATTATCTTAAAGTTTTTAATGTTATTGTAGTTTGTCTTTGTAAATACATACCTACATAGAAAACAATTTGGAAGTAGGTTGGCAGAGCCAATTTTGATAATCAATAGTTTGAATCAACATCGCCCACGATACTCAGGTACCAGGCGGTCATAAGCGCGCAGCAGTTCTAAAATAAACCAATGCGCCGATGCACCTGCAAGCGACACGGCGTTCTCGCTGGGCGCCACTGTCTTTGAATTATTCTGTAGAATATTATAAAGATTACTAGCTGCCGCCCGCGGCTTCGCTCACGTGGTATCCGGATAAAAAATAACCTATATGTTAATCCAGTACATGTACTATGTATATTCCAAGTTTCATTCAAATCCGTTCAGCCATTTAGGCGTGATTGAGGCACAAACATCCAAACATCCAAACTCACAAACTTTCGCATTTATAATATAAGTAAGATAAATTCCGTCACAATATCGTATGGGTGACCTTCTTGACTGAAATTCTTGACTGATCGTCGAAGTTAAGCGACGTTGTGCGAGGTCGCAATGTGGATGGGTGACCGCAAGTGGCATTACGAGCTGAGCGCTTCCGTGCTTCGGAGGGCACGTTAAACAGTCGGTCCCGGCTTTTAAGTTGTTAAGCCATGACGGAGGCTTTCAGGCCTAAAAACTCCGTCGCTAGAGTTGGCCACTAGCTCATACGAACATACATACATAATAAAGATTATGAAATCGCACTATGAGAGCACTGGTGGTCTAGTTGGTAGTGACCCTGCCTTCCGATCCTAAGGACGGGAGTTCAATTCCGGTCGTGTACCAATGGATTTTTCTGTGCGAAAAATTTATGTGCGCTTTATCAATACTCTAAAACGGTGAAGGAAACCCGCGGCTTAGTCAGCTCCGCATGTATTGACCATGTCTTTCCTGTGGACAAGGCCGACTAAGCTGAGAGGATGGAATAGGTGCTGGGCAAGCCTGCTCCATCTTAATTGGGCACTACAGCGTCCCGTTTGTGAAGGTAAAAAGTTGCCTTCTGACGCTGTATAAATCATCTACTATAGATGGTAATGGGTCTTAGTAAGGCTAAAAGGCTTGGTTAGTGGCTAGAGGGGTAAAAGGCGAGATCGGTCGAGTTACGTGTCCTCTGTGTTTATTCGTCCAAGATTCCGTACCATCGTAGAGAAACCACAAATATTGGGCGCTTCGGCAATTTCCATCTAGCTTCTGAAATACGAACTAACGCAATGATGATAAATATAGAGATGTTATCATGTTACAATAATTATGTACTTACTAGCTGCCGCCCGTGGCTTCGATCGCGTGGTATCCAAACAAAAAGTAGCCTATATGTTATTCCAGCATACACACGATGTGTATTCCAAGTTTCATTCAAATCCGTTCAGTCGTTACGGCGTGATTGAGGCACAAACATACATCCTCACAAACTTTCGCATTTATAATATTAGTAAGATAACTCTAGCCAAATTCGATGTAGAATAAAGGTACCTAAACAAAAACTAACCTAAAACGTTGTCAAAAACCTAATAAAAGAGTAATCTAATTATTTTAATTACAATTTCATGAACAGATAGCTGTCCCCTGCTTCTCTCCCCGAGCATGTCGTAAAAGTCGACTAAGGGATACACCTCTCCAAAATGATGAACTTCAAATCAGAAGTGGCTGCAAGTTTTCTTATGTTTACTTGTGGCTCTGCCCACCCGTGTCACGCCCGTGTCTGTAATAGGGTGAGCAGAACCACAAGTTAACATAAGAAAACTTGCAGCCACTTCTGATTGAGTCCTAAGATGGATATGGTGAACCATGGTGACAGGTGATCAGCCCATCGCCCATACAGACGGTCCATCATGTTGGAGAGGATATAAAAAAACGAAGGAAAAAATTTTTACATCTGATTTTTATTGATCAAGTAAAATTCTTTAATGTATAAATAAATAAATATGAATACTTGTGGACATTTCACACAGCGCCATCTAGCCCCAAACTAAGCAAAGCTTGTACTATGGACACCAGATGGCTAATAGAATACTTATATACTTTTTTTGTAAATACATAACTGTCTTATCCTACTAATATTATAAAGGCGAAAGTTTGTGTGGATGTGACGATGTATGTTTGTGCCTCAATCACGCCGTAACGGATTTGAATGAAACTTGGAATATACATAGTATGTGTGCTGGTATAACATATAGGCTTCTTTATGTCTAGATATCACGCGAGCAAAGCCGCGGGCGAAAGCTAGTAACACATAATACTACAATAACCAGACCCGGAAGAAATATTTGTAGAACAAACAAACATTTCTCCCGTAGCGGGAATCGAACCCGCGCCTCTTGCGTCTCAGCCGAGCACTCGCCCGCCACGCCACCGAGGTCGTCAATAAGAAAAAAAGGATACTCATTTGATTCGTAACAAAATAAATTATTTGCATTCGTTTCGACCAGACGCCCTGAAAGAATTTTGAAAACGCGGTGGGCAACTTAAACTAACTAACTAACTTAACTAATATTTTCAACAAAAATACCCATTGGTTCGCGACTGGATACAAACCCACGACCTTGTGATACCACTAAACCACTAGACCACCAGCGCTCTAATCTAGTAGGTACCTACCTAAATACGTCGTAAAACTATAGGTACCTACTAGATGATTCAAATTCTTATCTTTATCGTGAATCAACTCGATTATCAGATTTGGGCTCTGGAATGCGAACGCCATGTGATGTTTGGACGTGCCTCTGAATACCCTAAACAGTCTGGAAACAAATTGATGGCACACACACTGGATAAAATGTTTGCAAAACCAAAAATTACGGGATTAATTGTAGCGGGTCAAAAGTCTTAGCAAATAGAGAAATACGTGGTCTTTAACTAACAAAAAACCGCCTCGAATATCAAACTCCAACCTCACGTGTCCAGAAACTAAAAATACACTTTTTTGTAAATACATTCTTATAATACACTAGATGGCAGCACAGGTAATGTTAGCACGCGCTATCGTTGCGTTTTGAGCTTTACGTCGGTAATTTCAAGCAAACTAACCCCCGAATACTCAAACGCATCTCAAAAATCTGTCGATTTTCATCAAAATCTGTCAAAAAACCGTGAGTTGAGCACATCTCAAGTAGACTTCCAATGTATATTCTGTTTTATTTTGTCTTTCTGTAGTAAATATCTCTGTGTCTGCAATAAAGAATTTATTATTATTAATTAGAATAAGACTTGTCCAAGTGATCCCCGTGATTTCATGGAATAATTTTTTTTTACTTTGACTTTGTCTTTGAATGCCGTAAAAGTCGACTAAGGGATAGTATCCTCCAACATGATGAGATACAATAAGCAAATATTCCCAAGGAGGGTTGACGTCAGGCAGGCGGCCGGTCATAAAACACCTTAGCCAAAACTCTTACAGCATGATCCAAGGATCATGTGCCGACCCCACATAGAGTGGGATAAGGGCAGGAAGATGATGATGAAGGTTCCATGTTCCAGATGTCGGTGGGTCTGCAGAGGCGCGTGCCCGCGCTGGACGAGGCCGCCGGCGTGCCCCCCTCGTGGAAGACCGTCAGCGAGCCGCCGTTCCCGTCCTTCGCGCCGCCCGCCGGCTCGCCCGCGGGCCCGGCCTTCGCGGCCTCCCCCGCGCCCTCCACGCCCGGGGGCTTCTCGGGGCCCCCGTACGCGGCGCCGGGGCCCTTCGGCAGCCCCTCGGCGCGGCCGGGCTCGGGGGGCGGCTTCCCCCCCGGCCCGCCGCCCCAGCAGCACTTCCCCGGCCCCGGCTTCGCGCCCCCCGGCTCGCCCTTCCACCCGCACCCTCCACATCCGCCTATGCCGCCACATCCACATATGATGGCGCCGCTACCGCCGCCTGTTGACAGGTTTGTCACAGTTTTATGATACTAAGAGAGCACTTGTGGTCTAGTTGGTAGTGACCCCGCCTTCCGATCCTAAGGTCGTGGGTTCAAACCATGTCTTTCCTGGGGACAAGGCCGACTAAGCTGAGAGGATGGAATAGGTGCTGGGCAAGCCTACTCCATCTTAATTCGTCCCGGGCACTACAGCGTCCCGTTTGTGAAGGTAAAAGTTGCCTCCTGACGCTGTATAAATCATCTTCACACAGATCATCACCATCAGATCACACCATTCATCAGATCACACAGCACCATCTAGCCCCAAACAAAGAAAATCTTGTACTATGGGAACCAGACGGCTGATAGAATACTTTATATTATACTTTATTTGTAAATAAAGTAATATACTTATATTGCATAATATTACAATACCCAGACCCGGAAAAAATATTTGCAGAGCATGCAAACATTTCTCCCGCAGCGGGAATCGAACCCGCGCCTCTCAGCCGAGCACTCGCCCGCCACGCCACAGAAGCCGTTAATAAACAATAACGAGTGACAAGATCACTATGTATGTACAATCCAACTTTAGACAACATGCAAGTAGAAAATTATTGTTATTGATTGAAATTCCTTCGTATTATCAATGTCAAAGTTTATTATAATCTTCAAATTATTCTTAAAATAACTAATTACTCATCGCATTTAACTCGTCCGCTATGTACTACAAAAAATATACGATAGTACCCTACCATATATGATAAACAAAACAACGTAGAAAAGGAAAATGTCACTTAGACAAACAATACCCACATACTTAATTAAAATTAATTACTTACTTTTTTTAATAAAAACCATATACATACTTATCTAGTATACAAAATAAATTTAGACAGACAGACATTATTTTACTGTTTGAAGCGCTCGTGGCGTAGCTAGCTTAGACGTTATTGATTGATCGTTGAAGTTAAGCAACATTGTGCGCGGTCACAATTGGGATGGGTGATCGCAAGTGGCATTACGAGCTGAGCGCTTCCGTGCTTCGGAAGGCGCGTTAAATTGTCGGTCCCGGCTTTTAAGTCGTTAAGCCATGACGGAGGCCTTTAGGCGGCCTAACTCCGTCACAAGAGTTGGCCACTAGCTCATACGAACTTACTTATGTTGCTGTTTGACACAATACAAATTACAAATGAAAGAAAACAAAGAATAATGTTATTTTGAAATTAATTATTGTAACCCACATATTCTTTGATCCGAAACAGGTTTTCTGAAATCAAACAAAACTTTGGACAAGGCCGAACTGAACTGCTAATTTTTATTTTTCTAATTCGACTTATATTTATTTTTCTGTCATATTATTATATTTATTTATTTGACGACCTCGGTAGCGTGGCGGGCGATTGCTCGGCTAAAACACAAGAGGTTTCGATTCCCGCTACGGGAGAAATGTTTGTATGTTCTGCAAATATTTCTTCCGGGTGTTGTAGTATTTTATGTACCTAGAGTATTTACCAAAAAATGTGTCCTTAGTACAAGGTTTGCTTAGTTTGGGGCTAGATGGCGCTGTGTCAAATGTCCACAATTTTTATTTCTTATTTTTTCACTAGATGGCGCTGTGTCAAATGTCCACAACATTTTTTTTTCAAGTTTACGAAAATCTCTCAAATAGACAAATGGAAATATAGCATTGAAGTAATTTTAATACTTTTTGAAAAAAAATCACCTGAAGATCGAGTAATGAGTTTTCTGCTTTGCCCATTGGGGCATTAATTTTTATTCGAAGTATTTTAAGGTCATAATGGATTTATTTATTTATTTGTTTAAGTACACACACATCATATACATTATAACATTAAAAAAAACACAATCATAGAAGGTACATTTCCGATGTATAGGACAATTTACGGTGTACATAACTTGCACCAATTATTATGTTCGTGAAAGTTACATGAAAAATAAGGCTAATAAAAAGTAAAATAACTAAAATTAAAGGATTATACTTAAGTAAAGCAACAATAGGTAATTTAAAGAAAACGATAATGACAATTCTGCTTCTGTATCTCAGAGAGCACTGGTGGTCTAGTTGGTAATGACCCCGCCTTCCGATCCTAAGGTCGTGGGTTCCCGGTCGTGTACCAATGGATTTTTCTGTGCGAAAAATATATGGGCGATGGGCTGACCACCTGTTACCAAGGTTCACCATATTCATCTTAGGACTAAATCAGAAGTGGCTGCAAGTTTTACTTGGTTTAATTGTGGCTCTGCCCACCCCATTAGGGATACAGTATTAATCCTACTAATATTATAAACGCGAAAGTTTGTATGTATGGATGTTTGTTACTCTTTCACGCCTAAACGGCTGAACGGATTTGAATGAAACTTGGAATATACATAGTACATGAGCTGGATTAACATATAGGCTATTTTTATCCGGGTACGATGCGAGCGAAGCCGCGGGCGGCAGCTAGTAAACCAATAAGTTCATCACATCAGTTTTTCTTCACTTAAAAATAAACAATAAATGTCTAAACGCCCATTTAAAAATCTAATTAAAAAAAATGGTTATAATAACTAAATAAACTTTAAAAGCACAAAAAGGTAATTGTACATACATACCTAGACTATAATATTATTATATAAAATACACCACAGTTGTAAAATCGCAAAATTATACTACAGAGCCACAGTGAGCTGCGCGCTATAAAACTGTGTGTGTGTGAGTGTACAAATAAATGTAGGTGATCTCTACGTAGGTATTGTCAGTAGAGTCAGCATGAGGAATTAATTTTTGACAGGAGATATTATTCATCTTACTTATATTATAAAATTGAAAAGTCTTAGTTTGCTTGAAATTACCAGCGTAAAGTACAAAACGCAACGATAGCGCGTGCTAACTTTACCTGTGCTGCCATCTAGTATTATTATAAATGCGAAAGTTTATAAAAATGTTTGGATGTTTGAATGTTTGGATGTTTGTGCCTCAATCACGCCTAAACGGTTGAACGGGTTTGAATGAAACTATTATTATGATTAACATAAATAGGCTAATTCTTATCCGGGTACCTAGCGAGCGAAGCCGCGGGCGGCAGCTAGTTATAAATAAATTAAATCTCGCTAGCGCCTATAGTAAAATTAAAAATGGTTAAGTGGCCAACTCTTGTGACCGCAGTGTTTATTTACGACATCACATTAGAAACCTTTAAAATTATCAGTGTTTCTCTACTATATTATGCATGTGTTATACATATAAACCTTCCTCTTGAGTCACTCTATCTATTAAAAAAAACGCATCAAAATCCGTTGCGTAGTCTTAAATTTCTAAGCATACATAAAGACAGACAGCGGGGAGCGACTTTGTTTTATACTATGTAGCGATAAATCCTTGCGTAAACTCAGAAAGATACATAACTAACCTCAGAATACTCAAACGCACCTCAAAGCACGTTTCAAATGACGATTTTTGACAGATTTTCATCAGAAATTGTCAAAAAACCGTGAGTTGAGACGTGCTCAACTCTGAGATGCGTTTGAGTATTCGGGGGTCATCATCATCTTCCTGCCCTTATCCCACTCTATGTGGGGTCGGCACAGCATGACCCTTGGATGATGCTGTAAGAGTTTTGGCTAAGGTGTTTTATGACCGGCCGCCTGCCTGACGTCAACCCTCCTTGGGGGTAATACACCAGATATATACCTCAGTTATTTTCGTATATTAAAATATCTAATTTATCTAATAGATATGACCAATGACCAAAGGGCTGGCGCTTACCTCGGACAAAGGATAAGTATAGCTATCCAACGAGGTAACGTCGCCAACCTTTTGGGGACCTTACCTGCGGTCGGTGATCTGAGCTCTGTTTTCTATCTGTAGGCGAACTCAGATAAAAAACTGAGCTCATTTTTATTTCTTATTATTATTATTACCTTAAAGTTTTTAATGTTTTTATACTAGTTAGTTTGTCTTTGTAACTGTAAATAAATTTATTGAACATTTATCTATAAAAAACATAATTACTAATTCATTTCTCTGCTATCCGTACGCATTCACCCCGGTACTATCTATCTATACCTATTATATATTTGTGAGTAGCGCTCCGACCGCCGTTACCTGACCCACGGCGCCCCGCGCGCCTCGAACATCAGCCGGCAATAAAAGGGCAGAGGGGTGACATTACAAGGGTCTGCTGTGACCGGTCGCTGATACATAAGTAAAGATTGTATGGTAGACTGCTCGGGCCGAGCTGAGTGTCGTCTGCCAAGCTCCCCGATCAAAATCGGAATTCAAAATGAAATTTTGACGTTTTTTTTGTTTTAGCTTGAGTTTTTTTACGAGCACAGCCCCCTTATTCACGGTGACCAAGCAAAACGTAACGCGGGCACGTTTGTGGAATCTCCGTGTTATCGTATTCTATACTAGCTGCCGCCCGCGGCTTCGCTCGCGTGGTACTCGGATAAAAAATAGCCTATATGTTAATCCAGTACTGTACTATGTATATTCCAATTTTCGTTCAGATCCGTTCAGCTGTTTAGGCGTGATTGAGGCACAAACATCCAAACATCGTCACAAACTTTCGTACTAGATGGCAGCACAGGTAAAATTAGTACGCGCTATCGTTGTGTTTTGAGCTTTACGCCGGTAATTTCAAGCAAACTAAGATTTTTCAATTTCATAATTTAAGTAAGAAGTAAGATGACAATTTTGTACTTCAAAAACGTGACATGGCGCGTCACAAACAAGTTACGAGCTGTCAAGTCTATTTTGGTCGTAGAGAATAAAAGCCCAAGTGTTTTTTGTTTCGTATATACTTCTCTGCTGGAATGGGAGTAAAGAGAAAACAGAATGCGTCCAGCTGCTTCTCTCCCCGAGCATGTCGTAAGTCGACTAAGGGATAGTATCTTCCAACATGATGAATCTATATAGGCGATGGGCTGATCACCTGTCACCATGGTTCATCATCTCCATCTTGGAACTCTTGGATCAAATGTGGCTGCAAGTTTTCTTATGTTTACTTGCGGCTCTGCCCACCCCATTAGGGACACGGGCGTGATAATTATGTATGTATGTACTTATGTATGTTTAGTTTTAGCTTGCGTTTTTTTACGAGCACCGGTGGTCTAGTTGGTAGTGACCCCGCCTTCTGATCCTAAGGTCGTTGGTACAAATCCTGTCGTGTAACGTGTTAATAGTTTTTGCGTGAAAGAGTAACAAACATCCATACATACAAACTTTCGCGTTCATAATAATTAGTAAGGACTAGCTGCCGCCCGCGGCTTCGCTCGCGTGGTACCCGGATAAAAAATAGCCTATATGTTAATCCAGTACATGTTTTATGTATATTCCGAGTTTCGTTCAGATCCGTTCAGCTGTTTAGGCGTGATTGAGGCACAAACATCCAAACATCGTTACAAACTTTCGTACTAGATGGCAGCACCGGTAAAATTAGTACGCGCTATCGTTGCGTTTTGAGCTTTACGCCGGTAATTTCAAGCAATCTAAGACTTTTCAAATTTATAATATAAGTAAGATTATTAGTTAGTGGTTGATTTTTGACGATATTGTTGCATTTTTGTACAACACAATTCTTGGTACTTACAATTAAATTTAATTAATTTATATCAATTTCACTGACTCACTTCCAAAGTGACATTACAGGCTAATGTCACATTCAAATGACACACCCGACGTTTGTCTGCAGATTCACTCCCGCCAAATGCATTTTTAATTTAACAAAATTCTTATAGTTTTAACTTTGAACAATAGCAATATTCGGTATTTTATGTTTTCTTACAAACATACTATATAAATACATATTATCACGCCCGCATCCCCAATAGGGTGGGCAGAGCCACAAGTAAACATAAAAAAATTGCAGCCACTTCTAATCCATACTTCTAAGATGGATATGGCGAACCATTTCATTCATTCAATGATTGCTTTATTATTATGATTTATTCAGCATATTAGAGCACTGGTGGTCTAGTTGGTAGTGACCCCGCCTTCCGATCCTAAGATGGTTGGTTCAAATCCGGTCGTGCACCAATGAATTTTTCTGTGCAAAAAATTTGTATGCGCTATATCAGAACTCTCAAACGGTGAAGAAAAACATCGTGAGGAAACGCGCGGCTTATTCAGCTCCGCATGTATTGACCATGTCTTTCCTGACCAAGGCCGACTAAGCTGTGAGGATGGAATAGGTGCTTGGCAAGTCCACTCCATTTTGATTCGTCCCGGGCACTACAGCGTACGTTTGTGAAGGGAAAAGTTGCCTCCTTACGCTGTATATAATATACATCTACTATAGATGGTAAAAGGCCTTTATTCAGCATTCAACAGTATATTCTATTGAATAGAAATTATCAAGATATTCTCTCAACTATAGAATATATTCTATTGGTTTCTATCTCAGCTATTGGTGATGTCGAAAGAAATTGTCCAATATAACATTCTGTTTATCTTTAGTAGGTTAGGTACAATACTTTTTTTTAATAAAGCTCCCACATTCTTATGTTTTTGCATTATGTATACTAAATTCTATTTTTATACGAACTTCGGCCTCGGTGGCGTGGCGGGCGATTGCTCGGCAGAGACGCAAGAGGCGCGGGTTCGATTCCTGCTGCGGAAAAAATGTTCGCATGTTCTGTAAATATTTGTTCCGGGTCTGGGTGTTGTGGTAGCATGGTCCTCGTAGTTTCTGATACCCACGACACAGGGATCCTAGTGTGGGATCAGGACTATGTATGTGACTGTTGGGTGTTATTTATTTATAATGTAATCTTGTGTTTCCTTTTGATTCCTTTTTTTTAATGGCAATCCAATATTACGTTTTTTTTTTAAAGTTGCGTAATTTCTTGACATTACAACATCTTCGTGACGATTTCATCATCTCCCTGCACGGTTTGCGATATAAAAAAGAGGAAAGATATTTTGTTTGTAACGAATAGGCTCCGAAACTACTAAACCGATTTAAAAAATTCTTTCACCTCTAGATAGCTACATTATTACGGAATAACATAGGCTATAATTTATTTTCAAAAAAATTAGGGATCCTTACTAAGACTCCAACAACGTAACCCGAGGTGTAAAAAAATTACCTAAAAAATCCTAATTTGTTAAATACCCGTGCGCAGCCGGGGCGGGTTTGTTAAATAGCCGAAGCCGGGGCGGGCTGCTAGTAAAAAATAATCCAAATGTGAATTTGAGAATTGAATGCGGTTCTCGAAACAAACGTAGAGACGGTGACTAACTAGTTAACCTATATTCCAGTAGGTATATATACCGCGGTTATAGCTATGGGGTGGGAGCACGTGGAGGGTGGAGGCGGTGTGGGATGACGACTTCTTGGTCCTTGTTACCCTCATCATCATCATCATGACCGCGGGTGACTGATAGATGGATAAGATAGATAAATTATTTATTTGGCACACAAGACACAGCACAGACAGAATGACAGAAACAATAAAAGGAAAGAAAAAGAAATAAGCACAATAATAGTAAAAGTAAAAGTAGGAACGTAGGTAGATATTTGAAATGAAATGAAATGAAATGAAATTTATTGCATAAAATGTATTAAATTTCATTTCATTTGGCTGCATATCTACCTAGATATGCAGCCAAACATCCGCACAAGTCCCTACCTACCTGTGTAATGGGTAAAGGTGCTGCTGGCCGAAGCTGCGGTCAGCTCTGAGCTGTGTCCGTGTGGGCCAAACAGGTCCCATCACAGCTTCATGCCGACTGCAAGTGGCTTTACGAGCTGAGCGCTTCAGTTCCGTTAAATTGTCGCTCCTGACTTTTAAGTCGTTAAGCCATGACGGAGGCCTTTAGGCGGCCAAAAACTCTATCACAAGAGTTGACCGCTAGCTCATACGAACTTACTTATCATCATCACTTTGTCTATAGAAGCCAATTTTACAAATTAAGCCTCTAATACTCTTCCAGGGCAAAAGCAAATTATCCGCCCTTTAGATATATTTCCCTGCATCAGGTCAATTTAATAACCAAAAACATTGTTCTCGCAGTCGGGTAAAGATTGAAGTTTGAAGAAGTCTTTTGGATCTCAAATTATACGTCAATCGGTCTAAATATTAATGATATTAAAATGGGCCTTTTACCATCTATAGTAGATGATTTATACAGCGTCAGGAGGCAACTTTTACCTTCACAAACGGGACGCGACGAATTAAGATGGAGTAGGCGTGCTCTCAATAATGTAGTAATAATGCTAAAAAAGTAAATATTTTATCATTCATCATGACATGTGTAAGTTTGTACAGGATTACTTACCAATTCTGATTACCTAAAACTATAGCCAGAAGTACTAGCAGGTCGATAACTTTATCTAATTACCCAAGTATCAAGACATTGCGATCCGGCTACACGGCGCCCCCGACCCGGGGTACGGTCCGCAAAAAAGCTGAGTCCAACAAAAAGTAAAAATTTTATCATCAAGTTTTAGGGAGAAGTCACCAGGTACTTGTCACTGGTCCTTTTGATAACACTGCGTACTGAGAGCACTGGAGCCTTCCAATTCCAGGGACGTGGCATTTTAGTTGCACAAATGGATTTTATCGACTTTTTCTATCACCTACTAGCTGATGCCCGCGACTTCGTACGCGTGTAGTACATTATTTTGTTCTATAATCAATAGTTTTCGCAGCGCACGCCAAAAACTATTTTGGGTTTTCTACCTTGGGTTACAATAATGCAATTTTCTTACGGATCCCTAATTTTTTAGAAAATGTATTATAGCCTATACTGGTCCCTCATAATGTAGCTTTCTATTGGTGAAAAAATTTTTGAAATCGGTTCAGTAGTTTCGGAGCCTATTCGTTACAAACAAACAAAAAAACTGAAAATCTTTCCTCTTTATAATATTAGTATGATACCTACTTGACTCTTTCTGTGTGTTACTGCTTTTAGGCGTGTAACTAGTTCTTTCTAACCAGTGTGGTGAAAGAAAAAACATAAAATGCGTCCAGCTGCTTCTCTCCCCGAGCATGTAAAAGTCGACTAAGGGATAGTATCCTCCAACATGATGGACCATCTATATGTGCGATGGGCTGATCACCTGTCACCATAGTTCATCATATCCATCCATAGGCCTTAAGGCGGCCTAAAAACTCCGTCACAAGAGTTACATAGATAGATAATTTACATATTAAACGTGATGTAAGGACGTCCCTGACTACCCTAAGATAATAAATAGATCATCAAAACGATAAAGAGAAGTGCATTCATTGATTTTTCATTTGCATGAGTGAGACGGGTATATGTACCTCATTAGTGAGAAAGAGACAGAAAGATCCGCTTCGCGCGAATCGTGGTTTGTCAGTTTCGACAGTCGTCGATCAAATTTGAATTTGGAATGTTCTTGTCAACAAGAATTGTAAAAAATATGGCGGGAAATTGATGGAAATTGATAAGTTTATAAATTAATGTAATGGACAGGTCTCGATATTATCACGCCCGTATCCCTAATGGGGTGGGCAGAGCCACAAATAACATAAGAAAACTTGCAGCCACTTCTGATTTAAACTCCTTGGGATTAGTGGAAATGGAATTTGTGGGTCTTTGAATTCAGAAAAAAAAACTAATAAGTAAGTTCGTATGAGCTAGTGGCCAACTCTTGTAACCGAGTTTTTAAGCCGCCTAAAGGACTCCGTCATGGCTTAACGACTTAAAAGCCGGGACCGACAATTTAATGTGCCAAGCGCTCAGCTCGCAATGCCATTTGCGGTCACCCATCTAAATTGTGACCGCGCACAACGTTGCATAACTTCAACGATCAATCAAGAACGTCTTATTCATGTCAATTATTAACTAACTAGCTGCCGCCCGCGGCTTCGCTCGCGTGACAAAAAGTAGCCTAGGTATATGTTATTTCAGCATATACTGTGTATATTCCAAGTTTCATTCAAATCCGTTCAGCCGTTACGGCGTAATTGAGGCACAAACATACATCATCACATCCTCACAAAACTGTCGTATTTAATAATATTAGTAGGATTACTTAGGTATGTTAGTTATCTGATAAAAAAAATTCCAATTATGTATCTACCGTCCTTCTGTTTTTAAAGTTTTGTCCTGTCCATCGAAAGGTTGCCTGGAAGAGATAGCTGTTAGCGATAAGCCCGCCCATTGTATGAAGCATATTTATACTTAGGTATTTTAATTTACTTTAAGTTTTTATTTTTTATGATTTATGTTTTTACAATAAAGTTATATTGTATCTTTTAATGTGGCCCAAAAACAGTATGATGTTTTGCATTATTGTTTTGTAGAATCTTACTTATATTATAAATACGAAAGTTTGTGAGTTTGGATGTTTGGATGTTTGTGCCTCAATCACGCCTAAACGGCAGAACGGATTTGAATGAAACTTGGAATATACATAGTACATGTACTGGATTAACATATAGGCTATTTTTTATCCGGATACCACGCGAGAGAAGACGCGGACGGCAGCTAGTTTATTATAATTACTTATAGATAGCTAGGTAGAAATAGTTCTCACAGAATACGCAATACTGATATTATAGTAAGTACTTCAAAACTCACACATAAACACATTTGACTGTACACGACGTTTGTATGTGTGAGGATGAGCTCCGTCATGCATCAGGTTGTAATCTCATTTTTTAATGTTTTTAGTTCTGTTTTTTTTATACTCCTCTGCTGGACTGGGAGTAAAGAAAAAGCATACAATGCGTCCAGCTGCTTCTCTCCCCGAGCATGTCATAAAAGTCGACTAAGGGATAGTATCCTCTCCATCTATATGTGCGATGGGCTGATCACCTGTCACCCACGGTTCACCATATCCATCTTGGGAGTCTTGGATCAGGAGTGGCTGCAAGTTTTCTTATGATTACTTGTGATTCTGCCCACTCCATTAGGGATACGGGCGTGATAATTAGTATGTATGTATGTTTTTTTTCGATAAAAAAATAAGTTCGTATGAGCTAGTGGCCAACTCTTGTGACGAAGTTTTTAGGCCGTCATGGCTTGACGACTTAAGGGACCGACAATATAACGTGCCCGGAGCACGGAAGCGCTCAGCTCGTAATGCCACTTGCAGTCACCCATCTAAATTGTGACCGCGCGCAACGTTGCTTAACTTCAATGATCGTTTAACCTAAGTTTATTTCATTATGTATTTTTGCTTACTTCTGTTATTCTACTTATATTATAAATGCGAAAGTTTGTGAGGATGTTTGAACGTTTGGATGTTTGTGTCGCAATCACGGCTGAACGGATTTGAATGAAACTTGGAATATACATAATACGTGTGCTGGAATAACATAGGCTACTTTTTATGCGGGTAAACACAATAAAGAGTTTATCTATTTATTTATCTACAGGACCATTACTGATGGTTGAAGCAAAAGGAGACCCATGCTTATTAACAGTAGGTTAACCCCCGAATACTCAAACGCTACTCAGAGTTGAACACGTCTCATGTCACGGTTTTTTAACAGTTTTTGATGAAAATCTGTCAAAAACTCGTCATTTGAGACGTGCTCAACTCTGAAATGCGTTTGAGTATTCGGGGGTAAGTTGACTTGATTAAATATTAGAAATACATAGAAGAAACTGAAGTACCTATGTATTTATTAACAAAATACTTGTCCATGAAACGTGTTTTAAATATAACCAAATATTTTTTTTAAACGAAAATTATCTAAAATTCGGTTACTACGCTCTTTGTTTATGCGGTAATAAGCTATGCATGTGTGGGTGTGTACCTGTGATTGCGTTAGTGTGCGTGATGCCTCGTTCACACGTCACTCACGGACCGCAGATGGGTGAGTGACTGGCATGACATTTGAATGGGTATCGATTTTTTTTATTACTTCTACATTATACATACATATTATGACACCCGTATCCCTAATGACTGAAAACCAGCGCTACTTCACCTGGTACCAAGTGAAGTAGCTCAAAGCTTAGTTAGGACCTCTTGGAAACTCTTTCTGATTGACAGAGCAACCAGGACATGTGCTATGTAGGTGAGGTCTGTTTATGTATTTTCTTCTCTTTTTGCCTCTTTTTGCCCTATTACTCTGTCTTACTTATTGCTCTGTCTTGTAAATTTTCATTTCTATATTTTCATGTGTTTTTAATATTTGCCAATAAATTATTTTCTTTCTTTAATGAGGTGGGCATAAGTAAACAAGAAACTTGCAGCGATTTATGATTTAGTCCTAAGATGGATATGGTGAACCATGGTGATAGGTGATCAGCCCATCGCCCAATAGATGGTCCATCATGTTGGAAAATATACTATCCCATAATAGACTTTTACGACATGCTCGGGGAGAGAAGCAGCTGGACGCATTCTATGCTTTTTCTTTACTTCCAGTCCAGCAGAGAAGTAACTGTAATTAGTGTTCAATGGGTATAAATGGCGGTGCATGTCTACTGGAACGACAGAAATCTAAAAAATTGTGCTATTTCAGTTAGTACAGTTTTTTTATTGCACTTATAAATAACTAAATATTGAATTTATAAAAAAAATCATGAGGATAAAATACATCAAAAAATTGATAACGATCTTACTTAGAAGAAAGAACTTATTTTAATGTTCCTTTTGAAAAAAATGTAGTAACGTATAATATAATATAAACCTAGATGGTTTATAAATTACAACAGGAAATAAGATCGTTAATTTTAAGAGTACTTACTGCTTCTGCTTCTTTACCTACGCACTTACTCTCAGATAAAAAAACGAAACACCTGAAATAATAGGTTATCATTTCTATTCAGAAGAGCATTTTACGCAGATGCACTTGTAACCTGCAAAAAACGTAAACATTCCAGTAAAAAACACAGTGCAAACGCGTCAATTGATAGCCCCTTTTATCTCATCTACAACTACGTCAACAGATATCTCTCTCTGTCTTACACGCTAATTACACATCTGCCCGTCTCTTTCACACGCCGGTAAGCCCGTTTCATTCACGCAACCGGTTTGTCTATCTCCCATCTCGCTCGGACGTTCCGTCCCTTTCGCTCTAATGAATTGAATCAACGATGTTCTCTCTCTACGTTTCGTTGGGAAAGAATTTGATTTTTGTAATTTCTACGTCTGCATGGAGATTTGAGAAAATTGCGATTTTGGTTCATAATTCCAAATTGTTTTTATATCGCATTTTGCTGATTGAAAAATTAGAAAAAAACAAAAATGTTTTGTTAAAAAGTTTCAAAACGTTCCTTTTTTTTAATTACGCACTTCCGGTTTTTAGTACTGACGGTGCATAGGGATGTGATATCATGCGATTAAATGTAATTCGATTATCTTACAATCGCAGAATAAGACTTTGTAAAGCGATTATTGCAGGTATTTTTTCTGTTGTTTTTTTAAGGCCTAAACAATACGATTATTGCAACTACATTAAATTAAATATTATATGAAATAAAAACGCAAATATTAGGTTTTCAGTAAGTTAACAATAGTTTGACCAGGTTCAGTGTCCAATCATCGGATGCCATTGAAGCGTCAAACCGGCAGACTGCGGAGCCAGCGCTTTCACAAACTTTCTCTATGCAATTGTCTAAGCTACCATTATTGAAAATTTCGAGATACATTTTTATATTAAGGCTGATTTTACATTGAAGCGCTCGTGGCTTAGCTTATTTAGGCGTTCTTGTTTGATCGTTAAAGTTAAGCAACGATGTGCGCGGTCACAATTGGGATGGGTGACCGCAAATGGCATTACGAGCTGAGCGCTACCGTGCTTCAGATGCATACGAACATACATACATACATGTATATAATATTCAGGCTATTTATATAGTGGCGATGGACTTGTAACGATAACACGGAATGCTTTGCAAATCTGACCATACATAAATAATAAATAAATAACACCCAACAGTCACATACATAGTTCTGACCGCACACTAGGACTCCCTGTGTCGTGGGTATCAGAAACTACGAGTACCATGCTACCACAACACCCAGACCCGGAACAAATATTTACAGATCATGCAAACATTTCTTCCGCAGCGGGAATCGAACCTGCGCCTCTTGCGTCTCTGCCAAGCAATCGCCCGCTACGCCACCGAGGCCGTCACACAAATCGAAGAAATAAAACGCACATTATCAATGATCTTCTCCGTTACTAATTTAGATAATCTATTGCAAGTTTTATTCAAATCAATTCACCCGTTACGCCGTGTTCCACTCACGTTGAACTTTTGGCTTTCTGATATTAGTTAACAATATAGACTAGGTATAGATAGAAAACAGAGCTCAGATCACCGACCGCAGGTAAGGTCCCTAAAAGGCTGGTGACTTTACCTCGTTAGATAGCTATACTTATCCTTTGTCCGAGGTAAGCGCCAGCCCTTTGGTCATGGTCACATCCTTGGATACCTCCTTGAAATTCTTTTCAAGGAGGTATCCAATGAGGTGTGGCTTTTGCCACACCTCCAGATCCCAGGGTCCTAAAGTTTCCACGGCAAAAAGCACAGTAATTATATATCCATCGCCTAAAATGCGGAAATATGCATTTGCCATTGCCTTTTGATTATTTAGGCTATTGCATCTTGAGTTGCTGTATTTCAAATTAATCTTGCCGGGACTTATGAGAAGTCTTTGATTCAGAAGTGGAAACCAATGACGCGACAAATAGTTGTGTGTGTAATTATAATGTTATCTTTGCTTGTATCTTTGAAAGATACAACCCTAGATAACATAATAAAATATCGTCGTGATTCTGTTATTACACCCGGGTAACTATATTTCGTAGAAAATTAACATTATTATTTTGTTTACAACAAAAATTAAATTAGAAAAAACTGTTTGCTGGTACTTTGTATATTTTGTCATTGGTTTTGTCGCCATTTGCGTGGGGTCTGGCAATTTCTTATTTCGTGAGTAAAATTTTATCGGATTTGAACCCACATCTTTAGGATCGGAAGGCGGGGTCACTACCAACTAGACCACCAGTGCTCTCAGTAGATATTAAGACGTAGAATAGACGAGATCGCAAACGAAACGCTAAGCTTCAAATTATCGTGATAGTGTATCTGTAGAATCAGGATGTGTTTACCTACTCTCCTGTTGATTCTATGGCATTCTACTTGGGCACGTGGTTGAGTCACGAATTGCGCAGTTTTACAACGCAACTTAAAGCGAGCAACGTGTATCTGTTCACGGCACTTTGCGTCTAAGGTAGAACATCGCCACGAATACAGATCCTGAAATAAACTTTGCGTGAGGCTCAAAATAAGCCAAAAACAACCTTGTTATTTATTGATTGATGTCAGTGTCAAGGAATTCGAACGAATATAAAACTGTACAAGTGTATTTGTGTCACATCTACAGCTAAATAAAATATGGTATCGCTTAGAAATGCAACATGTGTCGACCTTGGTGATAGCTAGGACACCGATAAAAGACCGCGATCTCTTAATACGTGTGTTATTCATCTGTCAAGTTATCGTAAGCGACAGACGGCCGCCACTTGACCGCTGCCAAACGAGATTTTGGTCTATTGTGGCCGATGTGATTGACCTAAGACAGGAACCGGTTTTTACTATTAATCACTCTGACATAATGTTATCGTGTAATATATCCGATGTGGCGAGCTGGCGACGCCGGCCGAAGTTGCCCGAGAGGCTGACAGTTCGTCACTCGCCCGTCACATCGCAACACACTCTTATGTATTGGTTTACATAGGTGCAGTACGCGCCGTCGGTCGCGCCGGCAAACTATCGTCCTCCTTTCATTTACTCTGCAGTTTCGAAAACCTATCGGCGAAGCGTATGCTCGTGAAATAATTTCACGTGTCCTATCGATTTGTGGGCTGCGTTGTCGATAGGCGATATTTTTACGCGCAATTGCTTGTTGTGCGGTGGTCGTGCATTGCAGCGGACGCTACGACAGTTTCAGGGCAGGTGCCGCTCAGTTTTCTCTGGGTTCAGAGTTTTCCCCGCACGTGTCCGCTGCTGTTTACGGAGCTCGGTACTGCGATGCTAAGTACGGAGTCATTGACACGCCGGCGTGACACACATTCCGCTTTGACTGACGGAACGCTAACACGTCCGCGGTTTTCTTGCTCGTTTTTTGTGGCGAGTAATTGTAGCGTCTGAATTTATTGTTTCTGTGAATGTTATCGTGTTTGTTCAAAGTTTTGTTTCGGAGTGTGCGCGGCGCGGGCATTGTTTGCGGTGTTATCAGAGTGTCTGCTTTGATAGCGATGTAACTCAAGGTAGTCTCCTTGGGATCCCGCGAGTTGTGGAATTTCCGCGTCTTATTGTCACCGTGTGATACTCGGTTTTTATGCCATTTTTTGTGTTATCGGCAGTCTGTTGTGCCAAATCATTGGCAATCGTGGATTTTTTTTCTTAATAGAAATGTGCCTCTGATTGGCACTTTAACCTATCAGGCGTTATCACCTGTGGGATGTAGGCTTACGTACTTATCTATTTAAAAATATCGTGGAAAATCTCGATCTATTAATCATTCATCCGAAAAGAAAATAAAAAAAGTTTTATTCGATGTTTGAAGTTTCGTAGGAGCGTATTTTAAAACTATAACTTTACCAAACGTTTCATGGACACCTCTCGTTTATTTATAGATGTACAGTTTGATTTGTGTATGGAGAAACGTAGTTTACCTACATATCTACTCATCGTCGCCAGTGGAATGTACATAATGTACATCTTGCACTATGTAGAATGCTATGTACAACGGATATAACAATATAGCGTAGTTGCCAGTGTGTGCGTGCGAGGCGTGAGCGTAATGAGCGTTCTATGTGCTAAGAAACAGTAAAAAGTATGGCGCGAAGGCACAGAGCGGCAACGCCGCGTGCGTTCGGAGGCAAGGCCTCGCAGTGAAAACAATAGTCTTTTTGAGTATTCATATTTTTCGAATACATTTGAGGAACGCCATTTTTATGAATTATATTCTGTCACGGACATTTTAGATCGTTGATAGTGTTCATTATTATTAAGTGCAGTACGAGGTTTGGTACGAATCTGAACAAACTTATAATCGTTTTTAGATTCCACAACGCCTCAGCAAAATTTTCAGACAAAAATATGAACAATCCAAATAGACTAAAAGCTGTACCTAACCGGAAAAAACCTTTATTCCACCCATGTCCCAAACAGAATCAATTGACTTGATAAAAAAACAAACAAAGCCATCGAAAATAGCTAGTGGTATAAAAAAAATAGTAACCGATGTTGACCTTTCTGAACGCGGCTCGTTACTAGCGCGGCCAGCTGACGCGGCGTTGCCAGCTCGCCGGCTTTAGAACGGTATCTAGCAGCTTATCGCCTCTAACTCGACGGCATTAGAACCATAATCGTGTATCAATGTTTGGTATATAAAGGAGTTAGGTCGTTCTATAATGGAGAGTTTGCGCTTCCCGCGCGAAAAATTCGAAATGCTTTTTATCAGTCGTGCTCGTGACGCGGTCGCTTTTACTAAAGACACGGGCAGTGAGCATCCTTTTCATATTCTTAATAAATTAGCTTTCAATTCGAATGACGCGTAGTGATGTGACATCGATCAACTCGATTAATTTTTACAGAAACCAAAGTGACCAAAGTTTAGTGTTAGAAAAAGTCCAATTCGAAAATAATTTTACAAAATTACTATTTACAAAAAATAAATACTTATTTACAAACTGTTTTGGCTTAAAGCCTATGTTTAGAAATTTTGTGATCTAGTGAATAGGGCAAGAGTCCATTCAAAGTTTAATAATTTTAAATTATACAGTGTTACTAATCGTATATCAGGATCGCATACAGATCTGTTAAAAAGCACCAAAACCGCACAGTCCGGAGCAAATAAGTCACAAATTCGCTGTCTCAAACCACCAGGAGCGCATAAAAAAGCACCAGGATCGAATAAACAATCAAAATTATACCACAAACTACCAGGAGAGCATAGAGTTGAGAAGCCCGACTCTCGAATACACAACTAATATCAGAACCCAAGCTACCAGGCGAGCATAAAGTTGAGAAGCCCGACCACAAGCTACCAGGCGAGCATAAAGTTGAGAAGTGAGATTCTCGAATACACAAGCAACCAAGCTACCAGGCGAGCATAAAGTTTAGAAGTGCGATTCTCGAATACACAAGCAATATCAGAACCCAAGCTACCAGGCGAGCATAAAGTTGAGAAGTGCGATTCTCGAATACACAAGCAACCAAGCTACCAGGCGAGCATAAAGTTAAGAAGTGCGATTCTCGAATACACAAGCAACCAAGCTACCAGGCGAGCATAAAGTTAAGAAGTGCGATTCTCGAATAGACAAGCAACCAAGCTACCAGGCGAGCATAAAGTTGAGAAGTGCGATGGAGCGGTGACAAGGTGGCCTACATGCCTGTGGCGCTGGGCTCGTTCGGCGGCGAGGGCGAGTACCAATACACTCCGCACTTGTACCATGAGTACGCACCGCCGCCGCCGCACTACCATGTACCAGAGCCCTATATTAGGTAAAAATTGGTTTCAGGACCATCAAAAACTTAGGCCTTTTACCATCTATAATAGATGATTTATACAGCGTCAGGAGGCAACTTTATACCTTCACAAACGGGACGCTGTAATGCCCGGGACGAATTAAGATGGAGTAGGCTTGCCCAGCACCTATTCCATCCTCTCAGCTTAGTCGGCCTTGACCACAGGAAAGACATGGTCGATACGTGCGGAGCTGACTAAGCTGCGGGTTTCCTCACGATGTTTTCCTTCACCGTTTGAGAGTACTGGTTTAGCGCACATAAATTTTTCGCTCAGAAAATCCATTGGTGCACGACCGGATTTGAACTTGACTTGACTAAGCTGAGAGGGTGGAATGGGTGCTGGGCAAGCCTACTCCATCTTAATTCGTCCCGGGCACCGCTTCGTTGCATTAGTAAAGGTAATTTTGCCTCCTGACACTGTATAAATCATCTACTATATATGGTAAAAGGCCTTAATACGGTAGACATTATTGCGGAGTTGTCTAAGGGGTAGTCAGATACTAGCATTTCTTGAGTGACAGGTTTCATTATACTGTAAGATCGTAACAATTCAGCTAAACTATCTTGCTACGTTGGATTTGTCTCTTAGAGTGACAGGTAAACTATATGATCTGTCATCTGTCACAGGATAGACAAGAACGCAAAACGCCATCTTCGGCGAATTCTGACAGATTAGACAACTTCACCCCAAGTTCTTCTGAAAATAGTGAAACTGAAAACAAGTTCTATTAATTCGTGATAATGTAAATATTAATTTTGGTTGGAAGAAGGAACAGGTTTCAAGTCCCATTTCGGGAATTAATTACATACATATTATCACGCCTGTGTCCCTAATGGGGTGGGCAGAGCCACAAGTAAACATAAGAAAATTTGCAGCCACTTCCGATTTAGTCCTAAGATGGATATGGTAAACCATAATGACAGGTGATCAGCTCATCACCCACTAATTAACACTCTGCTATGACTTTTCCTAGACTACTGGACTGAAGTAAAAAAATTAAGGCACAAAAAATCAAGGCATCCTACTTATACTATAAATGTGAAAGTTTTTGAGGATGTTTGTGCCTTAATCACAGCTTTTTCCTCGTGGCCTAACTATTAAAAATTCAAAAAAATGTGGAATGTGGTTGACTGTGTAGTGTGGGTGTTTGTGAGAGAGAGAGAGAGAGAGTGTGTGTGTGTATTCAAAGATATTTAGAAGTACCTAAGCCAGCCTTCTATTTCGCCTAACTGATTTGGCTATGAGGACTAACATATCCTCATGGCCGAACTCGTGTCAAAATAGGCTAAACAAGTACAGTTATCTACTAGTTGGTTAAATGAAAATACCTCTGCAATACTTATTATGTCCTGGTACTTGAAACATTAGTTTTTATCCATTGGTCATGTCACGCCTAAACGGATTTGAATGAAACTTGGAATATACATAATACATGTGCTGGATTAACATATAGGGCTATTTTTTACAGAGCGACAGTTTTTGATAATTTTCCTAATTAAGTTTTTTTTCTAATTTCCAGGCGGCACGCGCCGTACTTCGCACAACCAGACTACAGAGTATATGAGCTCAATAAACGGTTACAACAGAGGACAGAGGTAACGAAAGTTCTTATTTTTATTAGCATCGCATTTCGAGGCCATTGATAGGACCGCTATCATCATCTTCCTGCCCTTATCCCACTCTATGTGGGATCGGCACAGCATAAATCTTGGATGATGCTGTAAGAGTTTTGGCTAAGGTGTTTTATGACCGGCCGCCTGCCTGACGTCTACCCTCCTTGGGAATACTTGCTTATTGTATCTCATCAGTAGTAGTAGTATATTGATAGGACCGCTATATCTAAATCAATCAGTTCCCCACGTTATTTTTCTGTTAACCTATTTCGTCATTGAGCTAAAGAGCACTGGTGATCTAGTTGGTAGTGACCCCGCCTTCCGATCCTAAGGTCGTGGCTTCAAATCCGGTTGTGTACCAATGGATTATTCTGTGCGAAAAATTCATGTGCGCTATACCAGTACTCTCAAACGGTGAAGGAAAACGTCGTGAGGAAACCCGCGGCCTAGTCAGCTCCGCACGTATCTACCATGTCTTTCCTGTGGACAAGGCCGACTAAGCTGAGAGGATGGAATAGGTGCTGGGCAAGCCTACTCCATCTTAAGTAGCTCTTCCAGGCGTTATCGACGAATATTCCAGACGGATAACTTTTTTCCATGAAATTGAAATCAGCGCCACCTGTTGACGAAGCGTTGTATGAATTCCAGGACTCTGACAATCTATGGTGGGACGCGTTCGCGACGGAATTCTTCGAAGATGATGCGACCCTCACCCTCACATTTTGTTTAGAAGATGGACCTAAAAGATATAGTAAGTACCTTACCTACTGATTATCTGATTTACCGATAAATACACACATCCCTCCTCATCATCATCTTGCCCTTATCCTACTCTATGTGGGGTCGGCACAGCATGTTCCTTGGATGATGCTGTAAGAGTTTTGGCTAAGGTGTTTTATGTCCGGCCGCCTGCCTGACGTCAACCCTCCTTGGGAATACTTGCTTATTGTATCTCATCATGTTGGAGGATACTATCCCTTAGTCGACTTTTACGACATGCTCGGGGAGAGAAGCAGCTGGACGTATTCTATGTTTTTTCTTTACTACCAGTCCAGCAGAGAAGTATATAAATTCACACATCCCTACTGCCATCCGATTTTGAAAAAGCCGCTAAGTGACAAACCCAAAGACATTTTGTTTTCTAGACTTTTGAAGACTAACCCCAAAATACTCAAACGCATCTCAAAGTTGAGCACGTCTCAAATGACGATCTTTTGACAGATTATTACCAGAGACTGTCTAAAACCGTGACTTGAATCGTGCTCAATTAGGAGTCACGTTTAAGTATTCGGGGGTTTGTCTCTAACATGACAGTTTTAAACATAATGACAGAAAGTTGCCATATTCATTAAAACTTTTCCTGTCAGAAAACCAGCGTTGCATGAACTTCTTGTTGATCAACATAATGCTAAGGCTGTCCTTTTGGTTCATTGCTATCGCAATGAATACTGTAGGCATTTTAGTAATAGATAATTTAAGTTATTATAAGTAGGTCGTAGGTATAATAACACCCAACAGTCACATACATAGTCCTGACCCCACACTAGGACTCCCTGTGTCGTGGGTATCAGAAACTACGAGTACCATGCTACCACAACACCCAGACCCGGAACAAATATTTGCAGAACATGCAAACATTTCTTCCGCCGAGCAATCGCCTGCCACGCCACCGAGGCCGTCAAAGCCGTATTTTCTTTCATTCTTTCTTAAAATATTATTTTCTCTCTTTTTAAAATATTTTCCCTACCCTACCTAGGTTACAGCCGAAAATCAGCGTTGGTTGTAAGTTCTACTTACTTCCAACACATGCTGAACTGGACGCCTTTTTGGCACCCACACTTTTAGTTAAGTAGTATAGAATAGAATAGAATAAAATAGAATAGAATATCTTTATTATCATAGAATGAGACACATTAACAAAATAACTAAATAAGTAGGTACTTATATTAAGTGCACAAGCTATGACTCGTCATAGAACACAGGAGAAAAGAAACAGGAATTAGTAGTTAGCTTAAGTTTTTTTTTCTGGTGTGCCAAATAAATGTTTCATTCATTCATTCTTTTCTTATTCCAGCGATAGGAAGGACGCTAATACCACGATACTTCCGAAGCATATACGAGGGCGGAGTCTCAGAGCTGTACTATACAATGCGGCAGCCCAAGGAGTCCTTCCACAACACCAGCATAACCCTGGACTGCGACCATTGCACCATGGTCACGCACCACGGGAAACCCATGTTCACTAAGGTAAACCAAAAGAACCCTTAATTACCATAACCAGTACCCATATTTACCATTCTAACCCACAAATACTCAAACGCGACTCAGTAAATGGACTGAGATTTATAAGAACTGGACATTTGGAAAATTAAATCCTGACAGACAAAATCTGCCATATAGGTTATCTATGTTAATTTTTCCCTAAGTTACTCGTATCAGATTATATTCAGCTCTGGCAAATTACATTGATCAAAGTTAAATTAAAAAATTAAAATTAGTTAAGCACGTCTCAAGTGACGAGTTTTTGACAGATCTTCATCAAAAACTGTCCAAAAACCGTGACTTGAGACGTGCTCAACTCTGAGTCGCGTTTGAGTATTCGGGGGTAAGGCTTTTACCATCTATAGTAGATGATTTATACAGCGTCAGCGTCTGGAGGCAACTTTTACCTTCACAAACGGGACGCTGTAGTGCCCGGGACGAATTAAGATGGAGTAGGCTTGCCCAGCACCTATTCCATGCTCTCAGCTTAGTCGCCCTTGTCAGGAAAGACATGGTCAATACGTGCGGAGCTGACTAAGCCGTCGGTTTCCTCACGATGTTTTCCTTCACCGTTTGAGAGTACTGATATATCGTAAACCATAAAAACTTACAAAAGTCAGCGTGGTTAGATTAAATATTTTCGATTTTAACTTCACGTGTGTTCTCATTCGAATAATCGATAGTTTTAGTCGATTTTGAATACAACAATATAACGCACTTCACTATTGAAAATTCAAATCATTATTTCCGGCCAATGTTTGAACTAGTTACAACTTTATTGTTTTTGGATACAAACAATTTCTTTTCTTTACAAGATGTTTAAACGTTTACTAAATTAATTTAGGTTGTATTTATGTACTACTTGTGTAATTATGCGTAATTTACATCAATAAAATCATCTTCAACAAACGTTCCGGTTGGACGGTTGGCGGGAAAATAAAAAATGTCCACGGAATTGACGAAAACGGTGTAAAATAAAAAATACCGAGACCGGAGGACATGAAACTGAAAACAGTGTTTCTAAAAACTGAAATTGTGAAATATTGGTTTCTGTCGCGATGAGCAGCACAGCAAAATAGCTAGGTATATAGTTAATTTCCGAAACCGAGGCATAGAAGCTAAAGGAACTTTGTAATATCATTGAAATGATAGCTCGGTCGGATCTAACAAGTTGTTGTTTATGGTAACTGTGTGGTGTGAGTGTTATAAAGTAAGTTCGTATGAGCTAGTGGCCAACTCTTGTGACGGAGTTTTTATGCCGCCTAAAGGCCTCCGTCATGGCTTAACGACTTAAAAGCCGGGACCGACAACTTAACGTGCCCTCGGAAGCGCTCAACTTTCGGTCACCCATCCACGTGACCGCGCACAACGTTGCTTGACTTCAACGAACAATCAAGAACGTCTAAGCAAGCTACGCCACGAACGCTGAGTTTTATTTAACTAATAATGCTGCAGCATAATGCTGAGGCAGGGCCTTTTGGTCCATCACATTTACTTTTTTACCTTCCTATAGTTTTTGTTTAGTTATTGTAAGTTATTGTGTGATGTACCATTAAATGTATTTTCTTTCTTTGTGTTTTCTTTAATAAGCCTGGTGAGAAGGTAGAAATTGGGGTCATCCTATGGCCAGTTGGGATTGTAAAGGAATTGTTTCGTATTCCAGGTTTGCACAGAAGGGCGGTTAATTCTGGAGTTCACGTTTGACGACCTCATGCGTATCAAGTCATGGCACCTCGCTGTCAGAGCTCATCGGGAACTCATACCCAGACAGGTAAGTTATAATCCACCATACAATATCTACATACATAACTTCCCTGCTGGACTGGGAGTAAAGAAATAACAGAGTGCGTCCAGCTGCTTCTCTCCCCGAGCATGTAAAAGTCGACTAAGGAATTATCCTCTCCAAAATGATGAACCACCTATGTGGCCGATGGGCTGATCACCTGTCACCATGGTTCACCATAATTTAGGATTTTAAATCAGAAGTGGCTGCAAGTTTTCTTATGTTTACACTAGCTGTGCCCCGCGGTTTCACCCGCGTTTTTCTCGTTTCCGTGGAAATACCGAGATAAAATATTGCCTATATTATAGCCTCCCTCAATAAATGGACTATGGCCCATAACTCATTAATAGGTGCCAACTCTTAACATCTTACACATGTGATAACTTTTAAACGAAATATCCGATTGAGATGAAACAAAAAGTATTTTACTTCTACATAAATACTCTTGATAACATAATGTTTAATTTCGATAAAGATTAATATTACGATACATATTTAACGTAGTTTTTTTTTCTTCAGACGATTTAATAATTATTTTGAACACAAAATCGGTTATTGTGATTAAACCATTATAGCTAGATATATGTTCTCGCGGACTTTTTTGTAGGTCTTAATGGGATCTACAAACCCGTAGTACATCATTTTGTTCTATTGTCAATAGTTTTTGCAGCGCACGCAAAAATAGGTTTTCGATTTTACACCTTGTGTTACAAAATAGCAATTTTATTACGGATCCCTAATTTTGAAAAAAAAAACATAGCCTATAGCCTTCCTCGATAAATGGACTACCCAACACTGAAAGAATCATTCAAATCGGACCAGTAGTTCCAGAGATTAGCGCGTTCAAACAAACAAACAAACTCTGCAGCTTTATAGTATTAGTATAGATGTGGCTCTGTCCACCCCGTTAGGGATACGGGCGTGATAATATGTATGTATGTTACCTACTACGGTTCATATAGCTGTAGTCAGAGGCACGTCTTCATGAATATAATAAAAATAAAATGCTATATACAACGTGTAACATAATGTCCCTATAAGCCCGAAAGGGGTGTATTCAGACCGAGCACTTGAATACATTGACGTGTGCAAAAGTTCAATACATCATATTTGAAATTCCAATACAATTAAAAACAAATTATTTCATGAGAAATTTGTGACAACCCTGTGTTTGTTTACCATTTGCGTAGGTAACAAACACACGCGCACCCTCCTATCGCGTCGGACCCACACATACGCAGACAATTGAACGCGCGGCAAGTTTCAAAAAGTACCTAGGTGTAATCACCAAAGTTTTCGTAAGAATTTGCAATTTTTTTAATTCTACGTAGAAATTAAAGTCGAAGATTAAAATCACGATATCTTTCACACATAAAAAAACAACTACCTACCTACATCTACCTAGGTAGTTACCTAAGGACCTAGGTACAGGAAAAGTTAAGTTATACCTTTTCTCCCTTCTTCTTGGTTGGCTCGGAACACGGCTAATTGACATGGTAGGTATTAGGTAGGTATGTAGGTACCTAGGTTGGTATTACTGGTACACATTCACATTCACAATCACAAAATTATTTTTGTCATTTTTTATTAGTAAGCTAGGTACTAATGGGGTACCTACTAGGTAGGGTGATAGGTTAGGTACCTATCATCATACCTACCTATCACTGAATTTTATCACTGTTGACACACACAGTAGGTACTCGGTATCCATCAAAGGGAAGTAGGTACAACACACCACCGAATTCCCGGTCTTCCCTCACTGGTGCGCCGGTGGAAAGATCCCGTCGAGAGAAGACGGTTCACCAATCCCAGAAAATAGCCCGTAAGATGGCAATGGCCGCCCTGGATAACGCTCTCTGTAGAGCTGACGCGCCGCTACTAAGCTATTAATTATTTGGTGCTGCTCCAACACACATACACAACACCATATCATAATACTCGCCGTTTGAGTACAAAGCCGACATCGTATCGTTAATTAGTTACGCGAACCGAGAGATTGCTTGTTGCAGTTGTTGCAAGGAACGAATGCTAATTGCGACTGATAAAAACCGATCTGTTTTGCGACCAAAAGTAGGTACCTATTGCCGAAAGCCGAATTTTTAGGGTTCCTTGTCTGGGGTAACCCACTAAATACCGATTGGGAAAAAACTTCACCATACATCTACTACTACTACTGTCGTCGTGTCCGTGTCGCTAGCTCTTTTGAACCAGTGTGGTGGAAGGATTAGAGTGCACCTTGAAGGTTCCTTTCGTACACTTTGACACACGCCTATGACATGCCTGGTTTCCTCACGAGGTTTTTCTTCACCGTTTGAGAGCATTGATATTGCACACATAAATTTCGAATCGAAAAATCCATAGATTCGAACTCACGACTTAAGGATGGGAAGGCGGGGTTCATACCAATATGCTACCATGTGCTCCATCCCCATTTGCTACTAGGTACCTACCTACTTACATAATAACCTACCAACAATTACGTAGTTAAATCAAGAAAAGTAAAAAACAAATAATCTACGGAACCAATTTGATTTTATTAAACAAACGCTTGCGGTGCGGTGTCGGTTGACGGTTGCGGATTTTGAATTTAGCAAAGGCACCGACAGCCAATTAGGGCGAGGTGCCATCCCACTAGTTGTTGTTGTTGTTTCAATGCAACCAATGACAAATAGGCTGTTCACGATGAAAATGAAGATTAGTAAGACAGATAAGTCACAACCTTTGACTTTAGTGCCCAAGTAGGTAGGTACAAAATTGCATTGAAAAATGCTCCAATGAATATTGGAATAATACATCGTTGGAAAAACTAAAGTGGAATAGGGTCACGGCTTTATCCTCAGGCACGGTAGACCTCTTCTCATACTTCTTGTTACCTACTCAAGATGCTTTTAAGGCCCGAGTAGGTAGGTACAAAATTGAGTAGGTATCACGGCTTTATCCTCAGGCACGGTAGACATCCTCTCATACTCCTTGGCACCCACTGAGGATACCTTTAAGGCCCGAGTAGGTAGGTACAAAATTGAGTAGGTAAGGTACCTATCTCCTATACTAGGTACTTAACAAAGAGATCTGAAAGGATGTTTACGGTGCCTAGGGATTTTAGTCGTGATGTGACCTTACATTTTAATTACCAATAAATACCAAGGTACCACTAGGCCTTCAAAAAAAATAGAAATTACTTATTAAGCCACCTCGTTTTTAGGTAAGTAGGTAGGCATTTTACTAATGGTGTCTGTTCTGTTACCTGTTTCATCTAGAGTTCACACTTAAAGGTCAAAAAACAGCTGTAAATAGGGATGCCTCATGTTGTGTCAAGTTACGTATTGGAGCAAAGTTTAAGAGACATTTCATGAATGAAAACCTTTGAAATTTTAAAAGTCGTTGAACAAACGTTGTTCGCAATGACGTATAGAACACCCCCGTTTCGGGCTTATAGGGACATTATGTTACACGTTGTATATATATAATACCTAAATAATTATGCTGTTTTTTTTTGTTTATCTGTTTTACCTACTATGTGTTGTTTTTATCTTTTCTTTAAATTACCTATTGTTGCTTTACTTAAGTATAATCCTTTAATTTTAGTTATTTTACTTTTTATTAGCCTTATTTTTCATGTAACTTTTACGAGCATAATAATTAGTGCAAGTTATGTACACCGTATATACTATACTATACTATACATCGGAAATGTACCTTCTATGATTGTGTTTTTTTTAATGTTATAATGTATATGATGTGTGTGTACTTAAATAAATAAATAAATATAATTGGTTTCCAGGCGGTGCATCCACCGGACCATGCGGCATTGGACCAACTCGCTAAGAATATCACCCGACAAGGCATCACTAACTCAACATTAAACTATCTCAGGGTATGCCACTTTAAACTCCTTGACAACCTCTGTGGCGAAGCGGGCGAGTGCTCGGCTGAGACGCAAGAGGCGCGGGTTCGATCCCCTCTACGGGAGAAATATTTGAACGTTCTGCAAATATTTCTTCCCGTTAGTGTTGTATTATATAGTATGTGTGCTGGAATGACATTATAGGCTACTTTTTATCATGGTACCACGCGAGCGAAGCCGCGGTTGGAAGCTAGTTTATAATATAGTAGGATGAGTTTAATAATATTAATATAGTATTTGTGGACATTTCACATAGCGCCATCTAGCCCCAAACTAAGCAAAGCTTGTACTATGGGAACCAGATGGCTGATACAATACTGATATACATTTTTTTTGTAAACACATTCTTATAATACTACAACACCCAGACCCGGAAGAAATATTTGCAGAACATACAAACATTTCTCCCGTAGCGGGAATCGACCCCGCGCCTCTTGCGTCTCGCCCGCCACGCCACCGAGGTCGCCGATTATAGCTTGTGTTTGTTCATAATCATTTTTTATTGTAATTTAACTAATTTTAATTCTGTTTTAACTTTTCATTATTTTGTTACTCGCTCAAAAATTTCTTGCATGTCTGCGCTTATAATTGTAACGACATTCAACTCTATAACCCTTAACAAGATCCTGTTTAAATAGTATCAGTGGACATTATGTTAGTGCTCAAATTAATAAATAAATAAAACATGTTTTATCGCCTGCAGCTATGCGTGATCCTGGAACCGATGCAGGAGCTGATGTCCCGGCACAAAGCGTACGCGCTGTCTCCGCGGGACTGCCTTAAGACTACCCTCTTCCAGAAGTGGCAGAGAATGGTCGCGCCACCTGGTCAGTTAAAGAAAAAACAGGCCTTTTACCATCTATAGTAGATTTCTACAGCATCAGGAGGCAACTTTTACCTACACAACGGACGCTGTCGTGCCCGGGACGAATTAAAATGGAGTAGGCTTGCCCAGCACCTATTCCATCCTCTCAGCTTAGTCGCCCTTGTCAGGAAAGACATGGTCAATACGTGCAGAGCTGACTAAGCCGCGGGTTTCCTCACGATGTTTTCATTCACCGTTTGAGAGTACTGGGATAGCGCACATAAATTTTTCGCTCAGAAGAATCTATTGGTGCACGACCGGATTTAAACTTTTTAAACCCACATCCTTAGGAAAAAATCTCATCTCAGCGTTATGCTTATAAATCATCTACTATAGATAGTAAAAGGCGCTGATAGCGAATAACTACAATAATTATGCCTTCTCTTTCTTTCTAAGCAAGTTGCTAAGTGCAAAAAAGAGATGGGGCGAATATTTCAAATAGCTAAATTGGTTAGATAGCATCGATACAGTAGGTAACTAGCTAGTCCAAAAGATACTTGAGTTATAGCTAGAACACCATGACACTAATACCGATATTCGACAACGTTTATTAATACCTATATTGAAACCAAATATCGGTTAGATAGCCGTTACCAGAAATAACCAATAACTCCCATCACTATTATGTACAGAGTCGCAGCGTCCAGCCAGCAAGCGTCGCAAGCGCAAAGGCAGCGCAGGCGCCAACGCAGCGCCACCCGCGCCTGCCAAGAAACGGTCCCCCGGACCCAACTACAGCCTCGCCAGCCAGGTACATACTACATTATACACTGTACTACTAGAAACGGTCCCCCGGACCCAACTACAGCCTCGCCAGCCAGGTACATACTACATTATACACTGTACTACAAGAAACGGTCCCCCGGACCCAACTACAGCCTCGCCAGCCAGGTACATACTACATTATACACTGTACTACAAGAAACGGTCCCCCGGACCCAACTACAGCCTCGCCAGTCAGGTACATACTACACTACATTATACACTGTACTACAAGAAACGGTCCCCCGGACCCAACTACGGCTTCGCCAGTCAGGCACATACTGCATACTACACTATACATATACACTGCACTACTAGAAATGGTCCCCCGGACCCAACTACAGCCTCGCTAGCCAGCACATTTAAGAGGCCACCATACGGTCGCGTCTTCTATTTTCTATCATCATCGCTAAATATGTTCTTATCTTATCTTATCTTTGTCCGCAGGACGTGATGGTGGTAGGCGAGCCGTCACTAATGGGTGGTGAGTTTGGCGATGAAGATGAACGTCTTATCACGCGGCTTGAAAACACGCAGTACGAGGGCGAGCCCGGCGACTGGAGCGCCCCGCCCCCCGCCTCCCCCGCCAAGACGCCCCCCGGCCCACACTGACCCCCCCTCAATAACTAGTGCCCTGACTACTAGGACCGAGTCATTCTGCCTGGTTTGGACTGAACATGGTCATTCTATGCCTGATTTGGACTAAGCTGTTTGGACTGAGTTTGATGGCTTGGACTGTCATTCTGCTTTCTTTGGACTGAACTTGGTCATTCTATGCCTGATTTGGACTGAACTTGGTAATTCTATGTCTGATTTGGACTGGTATAGGGCTCACTTGGACTGATCTATTCATCTCCTGATCAACTGGAGCCCTTTGGATCCCTAGGACTGAGTCACTCTAACCACCTGGAGCCCTGGGGTTTCTAGGACTAAGTAATTCTGACTGGTTTGGTCTGAACTTAGTCATTCTACGCCTGTTACGTCTTGTTTGGACTGAGCTGAGCTTTATCTATGCTTGGTTTGGACTGAGCTGTGGATCTCTTGAACTGAATTATTCTGCTGACTGAGTTGTTCTGTACTGGGTCACTCGTGGACTGAGCTTGGTTTGATCCCTGATCGTCTGTAGCTCTGCTGCCTTACTAGACCCCGTCTAAATTGGTCTGGGATATCCTATGCCTGGTTCGGCCTAAGCAGCTTAGTCACTTATTCAGGCTTATTTCATTCTACTTCGGGCTTAGACTGAGCTTAGCTTGGTTTGAGTTTTTCTGGATTTGGATTAGTCTGAGATGTTCATTTGGTCTGCACTGGTTTGGACTAAGTCACCGTGGCTTGGACTAAGCTGTGCCCGTTTCGGACTAAGTCACCGTGGCTTGGACTAACCTATGCCCGTGTTGGACTAAGTCACCGTGGCTTGGACTAAGCTATGCCCGTTTAGGACTAAGTCACCATAGCTTGGACTAAACTGTGCCCGTTTTGGACTAAGTCACCGTGACTTGGACTATGCTATGCCCGTTTTGGGCTGAGTTTCTTTGACTTTGAGCCCAAATCAGTCCAATACAGTTCATCTCCGCTCATAAAATCCTAGAAAAATCAGGGCTAGATAAAATGACTGTTGGGGTATCAGTACCCCCGATTTAGCACTTCGATTCGGCGGTACCGAAATAAATCGTAATGAAACAACTACCTGGGTATATAGTGTAAGAAAGTTGAATGTAAGTCAGCCGAATCTTAGTGCAGGATCGGGGTTAGACGGTCGAGTGTAATTTTATTGTATAGAATTGGTTTCATAAAATGCGTTTACCGTCATATAAGTTTTATTAGAATAATCTTTAAGCCTTAATACTGACAGTTATGTTTATATATACACTCTCTCTGAAATACTTCGACGAATAATTAGATTCATATTCGGATTTTCAAAATGGGAGTAACGAGATTTATATGAAATGACAGCTTCGGTGGCGTGGCGGGCGATTGCTCGGCAGAGGCGCGGGTTCGATTCCCGCTGCGGAAGAAATATTTGCATAATCTGTAAATATTTGTTCCGGGTGTGGGTGTTGTGGTAGCATGGTACTCGTAGTTTCTGATACCCACGACACAGGGAATCCTAGTGTGGGGTCAGAACTATGTATGTGACTGTTGGGTGTTATTTATAATGCACAAGTTGTTAGACGAAAATATATTGAACTTTTTCAGTTATATTCATTTTGTATTCAATAAATTCTCGATCATCACTCTTTCAGTGAGCTTCTGAATTCTCACTAAGCTGCTAAGTTTAATTACTTTAATTTGTCAAAAAATTGCAGCCCACCAAACGTCAAAATCGTGAATTTAATTATTTGTCAGAATACAGACCTAATTTGAGTTAAATAAATCATGGCGCTTATAAGTTAAAATAATTACCACGTTAACAGCAAAAACTCAAGAAAAATGTGAAAACATTTTGATGTGTCCGAAATAATTTGTTATTTCATGTTTCTTGAATTTATGCTGTGTAAATCCTTTGACGCCATTTTGAAACTTAAGTTACTAGCCACCATGCGCGGCTTTGCTCGCGTGGTATCTGGATGAAAAATAGCCTATATGTTATTCCAGCACATGTACTATGTATATTACAAGTTTCGTTCAAATCCGTTCAGTCGTTTAGGCGTGATTGAGGCACAAACACATTTATAATATAGTACGATGTGTAGATCACGCCACATAAGATAAATCGCTGTAAAAAAATTGAATTTTGATTTCAATTAACGACTAAAACTACCCTAAAGACATAAATTACAAATTCCCATAATTGTTTTATTCAGGTGTCGTGTTAATCTTGCGACAAGCAATAAATGAACACTATTCGATTCGTTTACTTATTTATCAACAGCAGAATATAACAAATGGTAAAAGGCCATATTGAATATATATGTTATAGCTGTCTGTGATGGCCATTATCATTACGTGGTGTGAGATATACTTCGTGCGAAGTCGCGGTTGGAAGCTAGTTTTGTTATTATATGATATATATATATGACGGTATCGAGATTTTTTGAAACAAAAAATTGTTGAGTTTTTCAACCAGGAAACTAAAGTGTATTTTATAGTGTAAATTTATATGAAGGAAATCGTTTTATCTCAAATTCTAGAGTAACTGAGATTCCAAGAGGCCCGTAGTACAAGCGAAGTTTTTGATTTATTAAATATAAAATCTGATTGAATGTCCTATTTCAGTATGATTTTATATTGTAGCGAAAATTCCATAATTAGAACCTATTTTTAATTATTTTTTGTTATTGTATGTAGGTTATCTATTCGTTCAATTTTGGATTTATATTAAACAAATCAAAAACTACGTTTGTATGTTAATACGGACTACTTTTAAGTTATTAAAATATGACGCGAACAGAATGTATAAATAAACAAATTATGTGAAAAATCAAAATGCGACCATTTAGGTTGCAACCCTAGATCGCTAGTTGAATTGGTAACTGGCAACCACTAGGCAACTTTTGGTTGTGGGCAACCATTGGTTGTTTGCAACCATGGGTTGATGGCAACCATTGGTTGATTTCAACTGTTTGGGGCAACCAATGGTTGCTGGCAGCCAAGATGTGTGTGGACAAAGCCCAGGTACTTTCGAGCGTACGTCAAATATTATTGTAATTTTTGACTTTGTTTTGAGAGGATGTATTGGGCACACGGATTATGTCATATAAATAAATAAATATAGGCCTTTACGGATAAATTATTATTTGTTGTTTTATTTGCCTTTTCTTACCTATAACTAGCTGTGACCCGCAACGTTGACTGAAATAATATTTATAACCAGCTAGAGGCCCTTACCCACAGCCCTGCAAGAAAATGAGAGCTGCTGACGACCCGATCAATTGTCAAAATTGTATACATACATATTAACACGCCCCGTATCCCTAAATGGGTGGGCAGAGCCACAAGTAATCATAAGAAAACTTGCAGCCACTTCTGATCTAAGAGTTCCAAGATGGATATGGTGACAGATCAGCCCATCGTCCATATTATAGGTTCATCATGTTGGAGGATACTATCCCATAGTCGACTTACGACATGCTCGGGGAGAGAAGCAGCTGGACGCATTCTATGTTTTTTTCTTTACTCCCAGTCCAGCAGAGAAGTAATACGATCTATCCCCTTGCCAAATATCAAAATTTGTTTAGCAGTATGTGTGAAAAAGTTACTTTCGCATTTATAACATTAGTATGGATTTACCTTTGATTTGATATACCTGGGATTTACATACTATTCTGATATACTTTTAAAGATTTGTACTTAAGATCCTCATAGCATAAATAAATAACAGTCACATACATAGTCCTGAGCCCACACTAGGATTCCGTGTCGTGGGAATCAGAAACTACGAGTACCATGCTACCACAACACCCAGACCCGGAACAAATATTTACAGATCATGCAAACATTTCTTCCGCAGCGGGAATCGAACCCGCGCCTCTTGCGTCTCTGCCGAGCAATCGCCCGCCACGCTACCGAGGCCGTCGTTATATAGTTATATCTTCCGGGTTTGGGTGTTGTAATTTATGTATTTACCATGCCCTTAGTTTGGGGCTGCATGGTTTGAAATGTCCACAAATATTTATTTTTTTATCTTTATTGTATGTACCAAGCTTTATACAAAATATTTCTCAGTTTTGATAAATAAAAAACGCAACTATAAATTAACCATTTATTTCTAGTAAAAAAATAATTTAAAACAGTTAAGCTAGGATTTTGCTCTTGTTGCGGAGCGCAGTATACGCGACCAGGATAGAAAGGAGAGTAGCTAGTACTTCGGAGTTCACCCAGGGTCCGGAGTAACCTGGAAAAAAATGAACATGAAAAACTAAATAAATGTATAGAATGGAGTCTTAAACAGTTGACAAATCGATATGGATAGTTCAGTTACATATGTCACCGAAGCACTCGTGGCATAGCTTGCTTAAACATTCTTGATTGATCGTTGTGCGCAGTCACAATTGGGATAGGTGACCGCAAGTGGCATGAGCTGAGCGCTTCCGTGCTTCGGAGGGCATATTAAATTGTCAGTCCCGGCCTTTAAGTCGTTAAGCCATGACGGAGGCCTTTAGGCGGCCTTAAAGCTCCGTCACATGATTTGGCCACTAGCTAACATTAACTAACATATTTATTTTATATAAGGGCCCCTTTGAGCAGTAATATCCATCTCTCATCACCAGTAATCTCAAACGGTGAAGGAAAACGTGAGGAAATCGGCATGTCGCAGAACCTAATAAGTTCACAGTGTGTCAAGGGCATGAAAAGAGCGATTAAGAAGCACCTTAGGGTGTTACCAGACCAAACGATCAATCAGCGACGGCATCTGTCAACGTCGATCAACTGTTTTGGAAGCTTTAATTGATCGACAGATACCGTTTGACTAACCTATTGATTGATTGTATTGGTCAACATCGATAGATTAACCCCTGCTATATTCCATCAGTTTCTTTCATCTTTTTTCCGATCCATCGATCGATTGGTCTGGTAAGATCTAGGTAGTAGGGGGCAATCTATTAATCACGTGATGTTTTTTTTCAGCATTTTTGAACCCCCCCTCCTCTCCCTTGGTGATAGGTGGTGAGGTTCATGACTACAAAAATCATGTGTATTTTGCCAAACCCCCTCCCCACTTTCGAGCCTCACGTGATTAATGGACGGCCCCTAGTAGTAAGATCTCGTTCCACCTCTACTTATTTATAGTGTTTAAAACCAGCTTAAGACAATACTCACTGCCGGGATGGTTTAGCTGGATGGCCAGTAGGGGAGCGACTGTGGCAGAGGGGTCGGCGCGGCGCGCTCGTCGGAGCGCTGCCCAGCCCTCCTCGTCTAGGATGTGGATCTCGTGGACACCGGAACGGGCCTTCGCTGGCTCCTCAGTCCAGGATACCTGCAGGAGTTGTAATTTAAGTAAAATGATTCTAATAATAATAAGCTGTTGCAAGTGGGTTTGTGTGTTTCTAAGCGGTTCAGGTAGCATACCCCAATAAGTTCGTATATGCTAGTGGCCAACTCTTGTGACGGAACTTTTAGACTTAAAAGCCGGGACCGACAATGTAACGTGCCCTCCGAAGCACAGAAGCGCTCAGCTCGTAATGCCCCTGAGTTAATTTTCACTGTATTACAGGAAGTACTTGTTCCATTAACCCTAATTCAAGATTCTTATTGGTTACAGTAGGTATCAGATAATAAAAGTAGGTAAAGAATATTATGGTTATGTGAGAAAAGTACCTGGTATTTATTTTCACCGATTCTGGCAGCGGTTACGGGTTTTCCAGCCACTTCTGCGTATAGCGCGTAGTTCTCAGGTAGCGGATTATCACATTTCAGCGTGAATTCAGTTATATACGCGATGTGTGTTACTATGGTTGAATCCAAACTTGTGAAAAAAGATGCCTCAGCTTTGGGGTTCTGGCAGGTCTCAGCAAAGCAACCGCTGACTAAAGCCAGCGCGAAAACCGAGAGGACAATCTTCGCGACCATTTTGTTGAGTTTTGTGACCAACAAATAGGATTCTAATTTACAACTTCGATTCTATTTTGAAAGTCTTGAGAAAGTCACTTCTTTCCATTCCACGTATCGCTAGTGTCGTTCGGAAACTAGATTTTCTTTTATCTATGCGTCAAGTCAGAAAATTAAATATAATTTTTAAACCGTATATAAAAGGTAATTTTTCAAGTATTTGTTAATAAATTCTAATTAACGTACGATTTTATTCTTTGAATTTTATTTTTCCTTTTAAACTACGATATTTCTTTGTGATTTCAATAAATTGTAAATGAATAACTTGATTACTAAACCAAGTACTCTGAACGCACTTTTTAACGTCAGCGGTGACGTGTGGACAAAATGCCAAATAGTTACGGACGCGTTCATAGTTTTCGCCGCGTTCACTTTTCTTTATTATGCAATTATCGAAGCAGTACTTACGTCAAGGATTCCGTACATAAAATCAATCACGCCTGTTTCCCATAGGGGTAGGCAGAGATCACGGATCTCCATTTGCTGACATACTTCTTTCACTTCATTCACTCTCATTACCTACATTCCTCATGCTTGCTCGTCGGTTTAAGGTACTCTTGACCTGGCCCTTTTGGTGGATTTGTTCCAGGTATTATTAGGTACACTAGCTAGTTATTTGATAAATGGAGAAATATTATTTAACCTGAGTATTTAACCTTCGCCAACGAACAGATGTCGGCACGTCTAACCAAATTCTAAATATTTAGGATGTCATGTCATGTCAAAGTCACCTAATGATAACGTTATCAGTCAGCTGATTTTATTTGTTTATATTTTATTTGGATTTCAGGCAAATAGCTATTATCTACGTATGTAAACGAAAAATTATTAAAATGACAGTGAAACCGCGTGCAAAATCCGAAGACTCCGATGAAGATCCCGTTGAAAATATGTTGAAGAAAACTGGGTGCATTGAATTACATTATAAAGTGCAGGTAAGGTTATATTTAGGTACCTACTAAAGTCTTATCCTCAGACTTGTTATCTTATATTTTAAATGCGAGAGTTGTAAGGATGTTTGTATATTTGTGCCTCAATGAAACTTGGAACATGTGTTGTTTGCGAGCTGGAATAAATAATAAGTTCGTATGAGCTGGTGGCCAACTCTTGTGACGGAGTTTTTAGGCCGCCTAAAGGCCTCTGTCATGGCTTAACGACTTAAAAGCCGGGACCGACAGAAGCACGGAAGCGCTCAGCTCGTAATGCCACTTACGGTCACCCATCCGAATTGTGACCGCGCACAGCGTTGCTTAACTTCAATGATCAATCAAGAACGTTTAAGCAAGCTACTCAACGAGCGCTTCTAAAATAACATATGGCTAGGTACTTTTTATCCGGGTAGGTAAGGTAGGTACTACGCGACAGAAGCCGCGGGCGGAAACTAGTTATAAGCTAGTCTATAAAAGTACTTACTAGCTGTGCTTTATGGTGGTAGGTATTTAAAGAGTTTTTTTTTATTTATTTCAGGAATGTATTGCAACAACCAAAGATTGGAGAAAATGCCAGACGGAAGTTAATGACTTCAAGGTTTGCCTAAATAAGCACAAACAAGAAGAGACCGCCAGATTAAATCGATAAATACCATGAAATGCTACTTTAATTTACATATTTTGATTCTATGTATGTACCTAATTGTTATTATAGTGTATGGTAACTTGTAGGTAATGTTGTTTGTCCATAGGTAGGTAACTACCAACCCTACTTTATACAATATTCCTTGTAGTAGGTATTTTATTTAGGTACTTATATTTCATTAATTAAAAAAGTACCTAGGTAGGTACTCCCAAATGTCGTGAAGTTAGCCGTTTGTCGTACGCAGTGGCTTTTTCATACTAAATTGTTTACTGCGCATCGCATCGAAACGGCTAAAACCGTAAAACGGAACGAACTTTTATTTTATTTGCCCTCAATATGATTGAACTTTATAGGTCACGGTTCTGATATATTCAAAAACAGTCGGCAACGTAGCAAAATAAAAGGTTAGTTATTAGAGGTTTATCAAAATGACAATACGAACTGATGTTTGGGAAGAAAGCCAAACTATAATTTCGTACCAATACACGCAGTATTATGGTAGTATGATCTTCGAACTAACGCCTGCCCAACTGACAAGTGAAAATAAAAAAAAGTTATTTGTATTTGAGGATTTTATTGAGGTTATAAAAATGTTTAGAAAACTGAAAATAACTTATTTCTCGTCAATTTACTCGAACTATTCTACCAGGGCTGCGATCGACGCCAGCCTGAAAGAACAATTTGAGTCAAAACAGTATAAACCACGAAACCATCCCGGAACAAATCGTATCAAGGTAGCCAGTATACCTCCCGACATTCAGAAGGCTATTAAAATAATTTTAGAAGATACTGGAGCTAAATCTCTTCACCAGGAGAGTGTAAAACTCAACAACTACCTCCGCTCAAGACTCCTACCACCAGAGGAACACGAAATCGACTTAAAAGCAATGAAGTTCCACAATAAGATTTCAAAGAAAGTGCTGTCAAAAGTATCGAATTTGACCGAAAAAGAGATTGAAGAATACGATATTAATATCAAGAATAAAGTATTTACTGCGTTGAAGAATACTGTCTACCGTTGGGGCAGTATAGACTATGATAAGGCGACATGTCTTCAGTACTTAACAGCGAGGGCTGCTCCCGAGTACGCAGTTCTAGTAAGAATATTTGATGAGATAAATAAGTTTCTCCCAGACTATAAGCCTAGGAGCTTCTTTGACTTTGGCTCTGGTGTCGGTACAGGCACTTGGGCAGTCAACACATATTGGAAAAAAGATATTTTTGAATACTTTTCCGTGGACACATCGGAACACATGCATGATCTTGCCAGATTGATACTCTGCGGTGGCAGAGACAATGTAGAAATGCCTTTAAAATGTTACTACCAAAGACAATTCCTGCCTGCCTCGACAGACTTAAAATACAGTATTGTTCTATCAGCTTTTTCACTATTCGAACTCCCCGATATGAAATCTCGGTTAGAAACTATTCAGAAATTATGGAATAAAACTGAAGAGTTTCTCATAATTGTTGAAAATGGATCAAACGCCGGATTTCAAATCGTCAATGAAGCTAGGGAATTCGTTCTTAACCTACCGGAAGCCAGTAAGGGTTATGCATTCGCTCCGTGTCCAAACGACAATGTGTGTCCTCGATATCTAGAAAAGAAAACTCCCTGTAACTTTTTGATGAAGTTTGAAACATTACCATTCCCGTTGAAAGCAGAAGTGTCAGCTGAACTCTTTTCATACATAGTTTTAAGGAAAGGTGAACGATCAAGAGACGATCCTCAGTGGCCTCGAATAGTCAGAGCTCCTATTGTTCGATCGGGACACACTATTTGCAGATTATGTACAGCTAAGGGAGAATTGGAAGAAGTTATATTTGCAAAATCAAAATATGATCAAACCACATACCGATGTGCTCGGTCTTCTAACTGGGGAGACTTATTACCTATAAAATAAATCAATTTTACCTATATATGCTGCATTTTGTTTCTAGAAAACATAGTTTATGGCTTAAGCTCACTGCCCACTACTCTGAAAAATTATGTTCTGGCCTGTAAATTTGTGTCTAGTATTAGTCAAGTAGAACAAAAAAGATAGTCCATGACTTACCCCCGAATACTCAAACGCATCTCAGAGTTGAGCAAGTCTCAAGTGACGAGTTTTTGACAGATTTTCATCAAAAACTGTCAAAAAACCGTGACTTGAGACAGCCCACTACTCCGTACTAAAACAGAACTGTCACTCTCAAGACACAAATGTAAAAAATACTGTTCAAGATTATACCTATAACAATTTTTTTTGTGCCTGGTGTCTATTTGTGGAACTAGATAATTGATGGGGACCCTAAGCAGGTAACTATTTATAATAAGTACATAGGGCTGGGCAGATCCACAAGTAATCATAAAAAACTTGCAGCCACTCCTGATTCAAATTCCCAAGATGGATAATGGTAAACCATGGTGACAGGTGATCAGCCCATCGCCCATATAGATGGTCCATCATGTTGGAGGATACTATCCCTTAGTCGACTTTTACGACATGCTCGGGGAGAGAAGCAGCTGGACGCATTATTTTTTCACTACTCCCAGTCCAGCAGAGGTTTTATTTCATCATCATCTTCCTGCCCTCATCCCACTCTATGTGGGGTCGGCACAGCATGATCCAAGATCATGCTGTAAGAGTTTTGGCTAAGGTGTTTTATTTAGGTATAGGTAAATAAAACAAATAAATTTTTTATAGATTTTTATTGAAGACAAGTGGAACTTACGATGGTAACTATACATTTAATAAATAATTTGAGTATAAATAGTATTTTACTAAATAACATTCACATAAAATGCAAGATTTAATAACATACAGGGACGAACCAAATGCAAGCTTGCTCCAGCTTACTATAACGTGCTTTGTATGGAATATCATCAGTGATAACAGCCAACACAGGACACAGTGGGCTCCCTGTCGTGGGTATCAGAAACTACGAGTACCATGCTACCACAACACCCAGACCCGGAACAAATATTTACAGATCATGCAAACATTTCTTCCGCAGCGGAAATCGAACCCGCGCCTTTTGCGTCTCTGCCGAGCAACCGCCCGCCACGCCACCGAGGCCGTCGAATAAGAGAGAATAATGTTTATGTAAGTGAGATGTACTTAAGTATATTGTTTTTGACATGTATCATGTATGTAGGTTTAGAAATTATTATAACATTATTTATTAAAAGTGCATCTCGGCCAATCTTCAACTTCTTTAAATTCCTCTCCATCCAAAGGTCTGTCTGTCATGTCTGGAAGAGATCGCTAGTTAGCGATAAGACCGCCCGTTGTACATTACCTTATTTTTGTTAATTCTAGTTGTACTAATTTGCAAGATGTGCAATAAAATGTTTTCATTCATTCATTCATAAGAGACAGTTAAATAAGTGACTCGTTCTTTACAATCTCTTTGGTGATCAGAAAATTTATTTTAGTTTAAAGAGCTACTTTGGTCCCTGACGAAGAACAGATTAGCTCTTTTTGAATATAATGTGATAGATTTCCTTAATTCAATAAATTGTTGCCGGTAAAATCTGACCGAACAGATTTCGATAACCTTTGGCAAAGAGCTAGGTAGGTTATCTATTTTGATTTGCAATTTGCCCATACTATCCCAGTTAAGAAAAACGCTATAATCTTGGTCACATTCCATACAGAGCACGCTGACATATCTACTGAAGCATTCAATGATATATTTAACAACCTTAACACCCAGTATACCCTACTCCAATGATTATCATAATAATGCTCGGTTCTTATAATTCTACACGTAACAACGTTCTTTATTAAAAATCGTTCTTCCGCTAGCAGAATATTGGAACCGGGTATAAATTGATAAATAATTGTAATCACATAACTAGCTCGATATTCTAAACAAGTACTCAATCGCGTACTAGATGGCGTTAGGCCATCGGTACAACAGCGTCACGAATATTTTGCATCTGACAGCTGCTTGAGAACGTAACTGACTCCTTGACTCGTAAAAGTAAACTTTAAAATGCAATAAAAACTGCGATAATTCATCCAATCCTTCCTTACTTTTGACATCCAACAGCTGAGAGATTGAGAACGTAACTGTTCCTTGATGAATAAAATTTTCAAAATGCTTGCAAAAAAAAATATTTAAACTAATCATAATGTATTTTCCCTATTTGTTATACTTACAATAAAAACATACTAAAATTCTTAATGTGTTATGTGTGTAACCCGACTCTTGAGTATTTGTGTAAATACTCAAACGCGACTCAGAGTTGAGCACGTCTCAAGTCACGGTTTTCTGACAGTTTTTGATAAAAATCTGTCAAAAACTTGTCACTTGAGACGTGCTCAACTCTGAGATGCGTTTGAGTATTCGGGGGTTAGTAAAACAAACGAAGTACAAGTTCATGGTTCATTTTAAAATTGATTTCCATATCACTCTTTTGATAGGAGAGCGTGACTCGGCAAACGTAATGTATGACGCTATCCAGCTAGTACATAGATTGGACTGATGTATTTTTAAGACCATTATTATTTAAACACATGTGTTCGTGAAAATAAATGTCATTTATCATTTAATAAGTCTTTAATACTACACGTATTTATAATGACAACTTATAGCGTTACGATTTCGTTTTGTTCTCAGATCAAAGAATAAAAAGAAAAGACTGCGCGCCGCTAACAACAAAAGTGAAGCCATCTTTTTATCTATGTATGTGTGTGTGTGTGTGTCTCTCTGTCGGTTTTGAGGTTTTGTGTTCCAAGTAACCTAAAATTCACAGTAACAAACATCCATACTTACAAACTTTTGCGTTTATAATATTAGTAGGATTAATACTTAATATCTACCAATAATAATACCAGAAAGGTTTCATTCTTTCCGGATCCTAACGCCATCTAAGTAGCCTTATAGGAATCAAACAATTTTTAAAAAAGTTGGTGCATTCAAAATACAAATATTGTGAATCGTGTATTAAGAGATAAATCCAGTTGGTGCTCGACAGGAATCGTATTCACATTCCTAAGAATGACCCTAAAGTCACTACCGCTAGGCCACAAGGGTTTTATGCCAGACCATACGCGCTAGAAACTTGTAAAATATATAAATTTAACACAGCGCCATCTAGCCCCAAACTAAGCAAAGCTTGTACTATGGGCGCCAGATGGCTGATAGAATACTTATATAGGTAGGTTCATACATATAAATTATCACGCCCGTATCCCTAATAGGGTTGGCAGTGCCACAAGTAATCATAAGACAAGTATTTATTTGAACAAAAAACTCAACCGCATTGAATCTAGGTAGTATTGTATCTATAGTAGATGATTTATACAGCGTCAGGAGGCAACTTTTACCTTCACAAACGGGACGCTGTAGTGCCCGGGACGAATTAGGAAGGAGCAGGCTTGCCCAGCACCTGTTCCATCCTCTCAGCTTAGTCGGGCTTGTCAGGAAAGACATGGTCAATACGTGCGGAGCTGCCTAAGCCGCGGGTTTCCTCACGATGTGTTCCTTCACCGTTCGAGAGTACTGTGATAGCGCACATCAATTTTATTCGCCGTAGCGTCGCTAGTTTATTGGTCTTTTATATGATTAATTTCCTAGTGTTTCAGGAACTGAACAATTTAGTTCCGCCGTCACCTTCTGTTAATGATGTCTAAGAAGTTAGTCAGAGGCACGTCCACATACTGCATAAATTGTTTTTCTCGCTATTCTGCGAACCGGCGAATTTTTCCCACTCATAAACTCCTTTGTTCTAATTTAAAATTTAATTCACAATATCCGAGCAAACTTTCGCATTAAAATTATACATTATTGCTTTTAGGAAGGGACTAGATACCTACTAGTATTGCACTAGGCTTCGTGGATCGCTGTGAATCTGAAACAAAAATGTCACTTAATAAATAAAATATCTATCTATATCTATCATATTACTTAGTCAAAAAATTTTTATTCCTTAAAGTCAAAGCCAAAATTTTTTATTCTATAAATCACGGAGATCACTTGGCCACGTCTTAAATCTATGTTGCATTTTATTATCTTTATCTTTACCAAGCGTGGAAGATACAGGCAAGAAACCACGCTTGGCTATTTGGAAAATGATCCCTTTATTTATCTTTTTTGACATGTAATTAAGCAATAAATATACTTTGACTTTGATTTTACAATCTTACTTATATTATAAATGCGAAAGTTTGTGAGTTTGGATGTTTGTGCCTCAAGCACGCCTAAACGGCTGAACGGATTTGAATGAAACTTGGAATATACATAGTACATGTACTGGATTAACATACAGGCTATTTTTTATCCGGATACCACGCGAGCGAAGCTGCAGGCGGCCTAAAAAGAGCCCATCAAAAGAGGCGGCCTAAAACTCCTACTTGGGACTGGGCTGGACTGGGAGTAAAGAAAAAAAAACATAGAATGCGTCCAGCTGCTTCTCTCCCCGAGCATGTCGTAAAAGTCGACTAAGGGATAGTATCCTCCAACATGATGAGATACAATAAGCAAGTATTCCCAAGGAGGGTTGACGTCAGGCAGGCGGCCGGTCATAAAACACCTTAGCCAAAACTCTCACAGCATCATGCTATGCCGACCCCACATATGAGTGGGATGAGGGCAGGAAGATGATGGAGGCCTAAAAACTCCGTCACAAGAGCTGGCCACTGGCTCATCCGGACTCACCTCCAGCGTCTACCTCTGCAGGTTGTTGAGCTTCTCGCAGGAGGGCGTCCGCAGCTTCTGTGCGTCGGCGTACTGCTTGCTGTCTCCGAAGTTGCGGGCCTTCCAAGCCATGCTGTCACGGTAGTTGCGCTCCCGTTGGCACGCGTGCCGCAGACCCACTGCAATATTCATATATTAATTAAAAATTACTTCTCCGCTGGACTGGGAGTAAAGCGAAAAGCAATGAGCATGAGATTTTGCGAGATTGATGAATGAATGAGTCAAAATTTTTATGTGTTTTTAATATTTTTATTAGAATCCAATTTGTAATTATGTATTGTTTATTTTTGTTTAGATGATAATTTTTAATTAGGAACATAACTTGTATTTAATTTTGTTTTTCTGTCTTTTTTGTGTAAAATGTTAATGTTAATTAGTGTAATTGGTTCTGTAATCGTACTAATAAATGAATAAATGAATAGAACGCGTCCAGCTGCTTCTCTCCCCGAGCATGTCGTAAAAGTTGACCAAGGGATAGTATCCTCTCGGGAGCCCGATTCTCGCTTTAAATTAAATGGGCATTTCACACAGCGCCACCTAGCCCCAAACTATGTAAAGCTTGTACTATGGACACCAGATGAGATGGCTGATAGAATCCTACTATATTATAAATATAAAAGTTTGTGAGGTTGTTTGTATGTTTGTGCCTCAATCACGCTGTAACGTCTGAACGGATTTGAATGAAACTTGGAACATACATAGTATGTATGCTGGATTAACATAAAGGCTACTTTTTATCCAGGTTCAACGCTTAAGCTAGTTTACCTATATATTCTTCTTCAATCGCCATCTCCAATCGCCGCAGGGAACCCTGGTAGTCCGTGTGGAAGTTCTCCTTCACGTAATATGGAACCTGCAATATAACGATCATCATTATCATCATCTTGCGTGTTGTAGCTTGCTTAGGCGTTCTTGATTGATCGTTAAAGTTAAGCAACGTTGTGCGCGGTCACAATTGGGATGGATGACCGCAAGTGGCATTACGAGCTGAGCGCTGCCGTGCGTAAATTGTCGGTCCCGGCTTTTAAGTCGATAAGCCACGACGGAGGACTTTAGGCGGCCTAACATCGCCAACTATCAACGATCGGCAAAACATCGTACCTTCATGTTGACAGTCTCCCGTGGCACGGCGTACTTGGCGGTGGGCTGCAGGCTGAAGACGGGCTCGTTGATGAAGAAGCCGGACATCATGGAGAGCAATACGAGGATGGCCACCGGCAGCAGCTGCACCAGCCCCCCGTGCGCCTCCCGCGCCTCGGGCTCGCGCGCGCGCCGCCGGGCGTACACCCCGGGCCCGCCCCCGCCAGGGAACGCTGAAACAAAACAAATACAAATACAAATTTTATTTAAGTAAAGATTTAAATGGGGTGAAATAACGGTCTGTATGTGTTGTGTAACAAAAACATCATTCCAGACTTACTCCCATAATATTTAGTAGAACGGTCGCTTTATATGCCGTATCTATTGAATGTAAATCCTGTATTGGCTGTATGGGTTGTTGATAAGTTTAAGCATAATATTTTTAAGAGCTGTGCAGGGAGTTGTGCTCACCACCCTCCCAGTTTGGGGTTAAAAAGTTGCTAAAAACAGTGATTAATTAACTGGCTATGTCATCAGGGATTAAATGGCTCACCAGCATAGTCCCTGCTGCTCAGGGTCCGTCAGCGGCTACTGTCGAAGACCTGGCCATGACATCGGGGTTATAAGACTCACCAGCACAGAGCCTGCTCCTCAGGGTCTGTCATGATAGCGGCTATTGCTACTGAAGACTCACCAGCACAGAGTCTACTCCTCAGGGTCCGTCAGCGGCTACTGCCGAAGACCTGGCCATGGCATCGGGGTTAGGGGACTCACCAGCAGCCCCGAAGAACATGTTGAACAGCTCCTCCGCCGTGAGGTCGGACTCGAAGCCGCGGGCGTAGTACTGCTGGTGGTGATGAGTTGGAGCTGGTTCCGCGCCGCGGATGTCGTACTGCTTTCGCTTCTCGGGGTCCGTGAGGATGGCGGCTGCGTTGCCGATGGCCTGGTAATACAAGGGAAAAATATTTACTTCGCTTCGTTACCAACACAATTATACAGTAGATAGATAGATAGATAGATAAAAGCTTTATTTGACATAACAACAATGTGCTGGATTAACATATAGGCTAATTTTTGTTCGGGTACCACGCGAGCGAAGCCGCGAGCGGCAGCTAGTCACTTATAAAGACTCACGGAATCACTTTTCACTTGTAATTACTTCAAATAACATTGTATCTTAATTATTATACTATGAATTTTAGGTTACTTGGAACACAAAACCTCAAAACCTTTCTTTGTTTTTTGGTCTGAGCCTTTTTGTATGTTTGTCTTCTCTTCCTCTTGTACCTAATTTTTAGTTCCTTCCCTGTTTTTTTTTAGATTGTTTGTTTTGTGTGTGCTAAATAAATGTTATTTCTTTCTTTCTTCTCTAGACTCACCTTAAAAGCCTCGGAAGCTCCCGGAGCATGGTTCTTGTCTGGATGGAGTTGCAACGCCAACTTCTTGTATGCCTTCTTGATATCAGAGTCAGTTGCTTCTTTGGTAACACCTGAAGCGATAAGTTTATTTGGAAACTAGCTGACCCCGCGAACTTCGTATCGCCTTAAAATTAATAATGCAAGTGCTTGTAATTTAATATGAACTTTATACCATAGCAATAAAGCTCAAATTGACTACGTTTTAGTTACAAATCATTTGTATGGGAAAAAGAAAAGGGCTATTTTTAGGGTTTTTCCAGCAATAATTCTAATTTTTCTCGCCGTAAAAACCATCCTTGAACTTCAACGAACTATTTAAAAAAAGATTTGGCCAAATTGGTCCAGGCGTTGTTGAGTTATGCGCTTACCAACACATTTTGCGATTCATTTTTATATTATAGATTAACAGTAGCTTGTATAAAATATAAAAACAAACAGGAAAAAAAGACAAACAAAAGGGTAACAGGCGTGATTTTATGTATGCATTTGCTTATTTTTTTTTGCAGTTAGATATCCATACAAATATTACAAATTTCGAGAATAAGTTTTCGTAAAGTTTAGCAGGGAGATATTATAATATCTTAGGGAAGGACATAGGCTACATTTTGTCACGAAAACCAATACATACGAAGTCGTGAGCTAATAGACAAATCAAAAATCATAAATTTGGTCCAGCTAGAGGCCCTTACCCACAGCCCTGCAAGAAAAAGAGAGCTGCTGACGACCCGATTGATATGAATGACATTTTCAATTGTCAACATTTTATAAATGACAATGACAATTAACTGTCTTGTCATAAATAAAAGTATTTATGCATTATTCTAGTTATCCTTTTACATCCTTTATCCATTTTGGGATTGTTTTACAGAACATAAAGTAGCCTATGCCCTTCCCCGAGATGGAATCTATTTTTTTGCCAAATTTCATTAAAATCTGTTCAGCAGTTAAGTCGCGAAACGGTAACAGACAGACAGAGTTACTTTCACATTTATAATACTAGTAAGGATATAATGTTTGTATAATTGTTTGTAGATAAAATATCCAATCCACATAAATAGCTGAGAATGCCAATGACTACAAACAAAAAAGTAATGACGAAATGTCCTTGAACGCTTAATTAAATATTAACTAGACTTACTGAGTATTTCGTAATAATCCTTGCATTTTGTCTTGATGCGGCGAACAGCCTCCAACTGATCCTGGGTGTATTCCCGCTGGGGGGCCGTGTGGGTCGGAGTCTTGCGCCTTCGAACTTCCTCAGTAACAGGGCTCTCTGTAGCCCGTTTAGGCGTCGATACAGAAGGACCAGTAGCCCTAACTCGCGTCAAGAGCTCCTTAGCCCTCGCGGACGGGTACAACCTCTCAGCTTTCAGCAGGAACTTCTCAGCCTTCTCAGGGTTACCAGAGGAAAGAGCACTTTGAGCTATCTCGATACACTTGTCAGCTTCGTCCTTGTTACCTTCGAGCGTCATTTTGAGGGAATTGCTGGAGAATCCAGCTGATAAACTTCTAGTAATGTATCACAGAATTGTAGGTGGAGATATTCTGCGTAATTTAATTAGTGTAAATTGATTTTTATTGCGTATTCCACTACATAACAGGTATCTGAAAATGTCACAAACGAAAAGAAAAATGTCTATTCTATTGTGTCATCTGCCCGATTAAACTGAAGTTCGTCTTGTCTTGCGTCAAACAAAATAGCAGTCTAACCAACATTCTAAATAAAAACAACCAAAATGGCAAAAGTCCTCAAAAGTCTAAGCAACTGTGCAAAAAATATATTTTTGTGCTAAAGAAAATGATTTAAAGCATTGTGGTTTTTTCTTTCAGTCGCTTTTACTGAAAGCAAACTCAACTGAAAACATTGACCCGCATTATTTGGATTGAAAGTCTAAGCATCCGTGCCAAAAAAACAATATTTTTGTTCCAAAAATTTAGTGCTAAAGGAAATGATTTAAAGCATTGTGGTCTTTTGTCTCAGTCGCTCTTACTGAAAGCAATGCTAAGGGACTTTTTGTTTCTTTCTCACATCATCCATAATGTCGACGTCACGAGCATGGCGCCACTCATATCACAAGTTTGTCAATGCCACATTGACGTATGACGCCATTCTTGAATTTCTTGATTCTTCGGTTCGGGAAATCTCCAATTTTAGGCGCCAGACGTTCATTATCCTAGTTTTGAAGCGTAAATCCTTCTGAACTACTGAAAATACTTGTGCAAATCCATCGCCGCTATCGAAATACATAATGGCAGCTCCACCGATTTACAATCCAGTAAGTATCCCTAAAATATTCATTTCAGTAAGTCATTTTCGGTCTTTCCATCATTTCAAGGGCATTTAGAACAATATGGATTAATTAGTTACGTTATTTGCCGAGCAAATACTATATACTGAGTAAAATGTTATCTAGAGCCACAAACGGATGGAGTTAAACAGGTCTTATCATATATCGATAAATATCTCAAGGCAGCAAGGACACTGTTTTTGTGCAAACTTTCATCTGTTTTTCCTTCTTATCGATATACATACTCACGACTTACTACTTTGTAAGGCTACTAGAGCTAGATAATCAGCAATAAACAAGAAAAACCCTTTACCTTAATGATCCAAACCAAATCAAATGTAGACTGGGAGTAAAGAAACATAGAATGCGTCCAGCTACTTCTCTCCCCGAGCATGTCGTAAGAGTCGACTAAGGGATAGTATCCTCTCCAACATGATGACCATCTATATGGGCAATGGGCTGACGTGTCACCATGGTTCATATCTATCTTGGGACTTTGAATCAGGAGTGGCTGCAAGTTTTCTTATGATTACTTGTGGAGCTGCCCATCCCATTAGGGATATGGGCGTGATAATATGTATGTATGCATTTAGTCATAAATGACTCATCATTGCTCAACATTTCACAACATTTAGGATGTAATATTTGAATAAATGCTTAAATAACGAATTTAGTGTGACTCAAATTCGCACACGAAGGGTTAGATCGTACATGTTACAGCTATGAAAAGGTTCGTCAGTTTTCAAATTGATTCGTTTGACGAGTCGCAAGACATTTACCTTTTGAATCTAAGGGCTAAGGCATAGATAAAACTGTTGCATATAAAATTATGTTTAACCGCTCGACAACAAAGTTCAAATTGACCCGCATCAAAGTTGTTTGACAATTTATAGTGTCATACAGGATAGTATGTTTTACTGAATTAAAACCAATATTGATTCTTACACTTCATGATGTTGATGAACTTGTACTATTTAAGTCCCAAGTTTTTTGTTTTGAACCATCTTAGTTCATTGATAATAGCTCCTTAACCCCCGAATACTCAAACGCGTCTCAAAGTTGAGCACGTCTCAAATGACGATATTTTTGACAGATTTTCATCAGAAATTGTCAAAAAAACCGTGAGTTGAGACGTGCTCAACTCTGAGTCGCGTTTGAGTATTTGGGAGTAAGAGTGCAATTAGTGGATTTACTCACCAAAATCGATGTAGAGCTCTTTTGTTAGATAATGAAATGTGTTTATACAAAAAGAAAAATGTTATTTTAACATAAATGTTCCTTGGTTCCTCAAATTAAAACATGATTCCAGTGATTTCAATGTATTAAATAGTTTTGAATTTATACCGATTACCTTAAGTTTTTATGTTATTATAGTTTGTCTTTGTAAATAAAAATGAATCAAATATTTCTTTTAAATTTGTATCCTGTTTTTGTTCCAGTAAATAATGATAAACCTATTTATTTAATACTAGCTCTTGCCCGCGACTTCGTTCGCATTGAATTTGAACTTGATAAAAAATATATGGAGTGCAAAAAGTGCGGTCACCCATCCAAGTATTGACCGCACCCTGTGATGCTTATTATTTGTTATCACGGTTCCCCATACAAACTTTAATCCCTTATATCACCACCTACATGAGTATTTTTGAAAATGTATGTATGTTCGTATGAGCTAGTGGCCAACTCTAGTGACGGAGTTTTTAGGCCGCCTAAAGGCCTCCGTCATGGCTTAACGACTTAAAAGCCGGGACCGACTGTTTAATGTGCCCTCCGAAGCACGGAAGCGCTCAGCTCGTAATGCCACTTGCGGTCACCCATCCCAATTTGTGACCGTGCATATCGTTGCTTAACTTTAACGATTAATCAAGAGCGCCTAAGCAAGCTACGCCACGAGCGCTTCCGAAATTATTATTTGAAAATAAAAAGTAGCCTTGTAGCTTTGTATGTCCTTACATGCCAAATTTCATCGAAATCTGTTTAGTAGTTTAGGCGTCAAACAGTAACATACAGATCGAGTTAATTTCGCACTTTTTAATATTAGTATGGATATTGAATGGAAAATACATACAATTACGTCACTGACCGATCACAATAACAGGTAAAACCAAAAACAATTGCATATATTTGATAAAAACACAGAGTAAATCACAAGCGTTTCTTGTAAAAAATTGTGCATTTTAATACACAGTGATACGAATTTAATAGAAAGCGTAAAATTCAGTGCTACCCGGGAAGCGAACCCGCGACTCCCGCGCGAAAGTCTACCTCTAGTAACTTGGTACCTACCTTAGTCAAGTGTATTTCAAAATGATTGATAAAGATTTATTAAAAGAGTGTTACTCTTCTGATTTATGTCAATTATCCACTGACGAGGTAAGGGATTCCGAGGCAGCTCATGTTCAAGTATGTTATTAATTGGCTATGATTGGCCAAGTGTGGGCCCATTACTATAGATAGATAGATCGATAACACTTTATTGCTTACCGCACATTGAACTTGCAAAATAGACAAAAAAATTATGGTAATAACAAAGGGCGGCCTTATCGCTAAAAGCGATCTCTTCCAGTTAGCCTAGGATGGATTGGATGGAACAAAAACATAGAAGGGGCAAACCAGTGTGGTTACATATATTACTTATATAAAAATAAAATAAGAATGAAAAAAAAATACAGAATACATACATATAAAATATAGGATATATATAAATGTTTATATAATAAATTTAAATGAATATACTATAGGATAAAAATAACTTCTCTGCTGGACTGGGAGTAAAGAAAAAACATAGAATGCGTCCAGCTGCTTCTCTCCCCGAGCATGTCGTAAAAGTCGACTAAGGGATAGTATCCTCCAACATGATGAGACACAATAAGCAAGTATTCCCAAGGAGGGTTGACGTCAGGCAGGCGGCCGGTCATAAAACACCTTAGCCAAAACTCTCACATCATGATCCAAGGATCATGCTGTACCGACCCCACATAGAGTGGGATAAGGGCAGGAAGATGATGATGATGATGACTATAGGATAAAAATCACATACAACTGGAATCAGTGCAGCAAAACAGTAAATGATTCATGACATTGTTTTTAAAGACCACTATGTATGTGACTTGGCTTTTATTGGCCTGGTGCAATGTGAATGTTGGCTGATTTAATTCTCTTTATTTCCAGGTAATACCATGCGTGCAACCTGTTCCAGGGGGTCTTTTCCCTGGTCGCATGATCAGGGTCCAGGGTATGACTCCACCCGGGGCGCAGAGGTGAGTGTTGAATCGTAGTAGGTTCGACTCTCGGCTGAAACATTTAAAATGTGTTTGCACTATATAATGTGACTGTTGGTGGTTATTGGTTTGGTGAAGGCTAAGGACTATGTGTGTGAATCTAGATGAATGAATGACGTATTAATGAGATGAATTAATGATGATTAATAATAAATGAATGAGACATTGCGTAGCACGGCGCAGTTCAATCGTGTAAATTAATTTTTAATTTGTGTTTTTCATATGTATGTTAGTTTTAAGATATATATTTCTATGGGCCGTAGAATAAGTTTATAACATCTGGAACTTTTCTAATGTTGCCTGAAATAAAGTTATTATTATTATTATTAAGAATTACTAGCTACCGGCGGCGACTTTGGCCGCCGAAGCCTATATTTTATACCAGGTCTATGTGTATTCAGACAAATCCGTTCAGCCGTTACAGAGATTAGTGGTAACAAACATACAGTCATACTCGGAAACTTTTGCATTTATTTATAACTGTAATTTGTTATGTGCTATAATAAAAAAAAATGTATTTTCCCAGTACATTTTTCTTCAATACATCCTTCTGTATTTCGGCTAGAGTTCTTCCTTGCAAATTCTGGAAAGTAAATTATTAGAATTTAATTTTTAGTGTGAAAAATACTTGCATTCTGTATCTGTAACTTGAACTCAGGACTATGTATGTGAGTGTTGGCTGTTATTGGCCTAGTGTGGCCTCTGTATTATGTGACTGTAGGCTAGCACTGGTGGTCTAGTTGGTAGTGTAGTGACCCCGCCTTCCGATCCTAAGGTCGCGGGTTCAAACCCGGTCGTGTACCATTAGATTTTTCTGTGCGAAAAATTTATTTGCGCTATACCAGTACTCTCAAACGGTGAAGGAAAACATCGTGAGGAAACCCGCGGCTTAGTTGGCTCCGCGCGTATTGACCATGTCTTTACCGACAAGGCCGACTAAGCTGAGAGGATGGAATAGGTGCTGGGCAAGCCTACTCCATCTTAATTCGTCCCGGGCACTACAGCGTCCCGTTTGTGAAGGTAAAAGTTGCCTCCTGACGCTGTGTGAACCATCTTCGTGGGTTCGATTCCCGCTGTGGATGAAATGTTTGCATGTTCTGCAAATATTTCTTCCGGGTCTGGATGTTGTGGTAGCATGGTACTCGTAGTTTCTGATACCCACGACACAGGGAGTCCTAGTGTGGGGTCAGGACTATGTATGTGACTGTTGGGTGTTATTTATTTATCTACTAGCTGCCGCCCGCGGCTTCGCTCGCGTGGTACCCGGATAAAAAATAGCCTATATGTTAATCCAGTACATGTTTTATGTATATTCCGAGTTTCGTTTAGATCCGTTCAGCTGTTTAGGCGTGATTGAGGCACAAACATCCAAACATCCAAACATCGTTACAAACTTTCGTACTAGATGGCAGCACCGGTAAAATTAGTACGCGCTATCGTTGCGTTTTGAGCTTTACGCCGGTAATTTCAAGCAAACTAAGACTTTTCAAATTTATAAGTAAGATTGTAGGTGGGTAAAAGGCTGATTTCGGGCTGGGCATATATATGACAATATTTTTGTTTCAGGTTCGCTATCAACTTGCAATGCGGTCCCAACACAGATCCGCGAGACGACATTGCCCTACATCTTAACTTCCGCTTCATAGGTTAGTTGCAATAATTAACAATTACTATGTATGTTCGTATGAGCTAGTGGCCAACTCTAGTGACGGAGTTTTTAGGCCGCCTAAAGGCCTCCGTCATGGCTTGACGACTTAAAAGCCGGGACCGACTGTTTAATAATTACTTAACTGCTGGGCTGGGGGATAGGATAAAATGCTGGAAGCATAGAATGGGTCTAGCTGCTTCTCTCCCCGAGCATGTCGTAAAAGTCGACTTAGAGATAGTATCCTCCAACATGATGGACCATCTATATGGGCGATGGGCTGATCTGTCACCATGGTTCACCATATCCATCTTGGGATTTTGAATCAGGAGTGGCTGCAAGTTTTGTTACATATACAGGCGTGATATTATTTATGTATATTTTTGCTATCAATAATAAATATTTGTGAACATTTCACACAGCGCCATCTAGCCCCAAACTAAGCAAAGCTTGTACTATGGGAAACAGATGGCTGATAGAATACTTTCATACATTATGTTTAAATACATACTTATAATACACTAACTGCCTCCCGCGGCTTCGCTCGCGTGGTACCCGGATAAAAAATAGCCTATATGTTAATCCAGCACATCATCATCATCATCTTCCTACCCTTATCCCACTCTATGTGGGGTCGGCACAGCATAATCCAAGGATCATGCTGTAAGAGTTTTGGCTAAGGTGTTTTATGACCGGCCGCCCGCCTGACGTCAACCCTCCTTGGGAATACTTGCTTATTGTATCTCATCATGTTGGAGGATACTATCCCGGATGTTAATCCAACACATGTACTATGTATATTCCAAGATTCATTCAAATCCGTTCAGCCGTTTAGGCGTGATTGAGGCACAAACATCCAAATATCCTCACAAACTTGCATTTATAATATAAGTAAGAAGTAAGATACCCAGACCCGGAAGAAAAAACATTTCTTACTTAGCTTCTTACTTAGCTTGACAAATGATTTAGTTTTAGTTTATAGGACATTTTTATTTTTTATTTTTATTCATGTATTTTAATTTTTATGACCTTCATTGCTATGTATAATTTGTAAAATCTTTTAATTAATCTATTTGTTAAATTGAATCTTTAATTTTTATATATATATTTTTGTAATTAATTAGTGTAATTGGTAAACCGTTCTAATGATTAAATGATTAAATTGAATTAGAGAGAAATGAATCCGCGCGTCTTGCGTCTCAGCGGAATTGTTGTAAATATCCTGATTTATGTTTCAGAACAATGCGTTGTCCGGAACCACCTGACGGCCATGAATTGGGGCATGGAGGAGACCAGCGGCGGGATGCCGCTCAACCCTGGCGACTCCTTCGAAGCTCTCATCCTCTGCGAAATGAACTCCATCAAGGTTGGTCACCACACTGGTCGAGCATTGGTGTTCTATGTCTAGTGGAAATCAGCCAATCATGGATTTTTCAGCCTGAAGAATTTTTTTTTTTGAAAGAAAGAAATAACATTTATTTGGCACACACAAAGACATATTACAAACGGAAAAGGGACAAAAAATTAGGTACAAAAAGAGCAAGAGAAGATATACACAAACGACAAAAGTAACTATTATAATAAAACTAGAACTAATACATAGTCTGATTTCACCCTTCCGGCGGACCAATCGGCGTTTTATTGTGGCCAAAAGAGATAACTCTCAGCATGTGCTACTTCCAGCTTTAACTAGAAGTAGCAATTTAAAGCACTAGTGGTCTAATTGTAGTAACCCGACAGTCTATTTTGTATTTTGGAAATTACATTTGTATTAAAAAAAAACTAAGGCCTTTTACCATCTATAGTAGATGATTTATACAGCGTCAGGAGGCAACTTTTACCTTCACAAACGGGACGCTGTAGTGCCCGGGACGAATTAAGATGGAGTAGGCTTGCCCAGCACCTATTCCATCCTCTCAGCTTAGTCAGCCTTGTCCACAGGAAAGAGACATGGTCAATACGTGCGGAGCTGACTAAGCCGCGGGTTTCCTCACGATGTTTTCCTTCACCGTTTGTTGTATTAGTTGTAAGTCTATTTCTAATGAAATTCTAATAAATTTATTATTGCTGTACTAGCTGCCGCCCGCGGCTTCGCTCGCGTTGTACCCTGACTGATAAAAAATAGCCTATATGTTAATCCAGTACATGTACTATGTATATTCCAAGTTTCGTTCAGATCCGTTCAGCTGTTTAGGCGTGATTGAGGCACAAACATCGTCACAAACTTTCGTACTAGATGGCAGCACAGGTAAAGTTAGTACGCGCTATCGTTGCGTTTTGAGCTTTACGCCGGTAATTTCAAGCAAACTAAAACTTTTTAATTTTGTAATCTATATATATATATATATATATATATATATATATATATATATATATAAAAGAAAGTCGTGTTAGTTACACCACTTATAACTCAAGAACGGCAGAACAGATTTGGGTGAAAATTGGTAGGGAGGTAGCTTAGAGCCAGGAGACGGACATAAGATACTTTTTATACCGAAAAAAAAATCAGTAAAAAAGAATCAGACTTGGAATAACAAAACGCAAATAATGACAGCTATGTAATGACGTATAGATGACAACATATAGATGACACAGATGATAACATTCTGTATTATATTTAGTATCAGCATTGCACCCGTGCGGAGCCGGGGCGCGTCGCTAGTATCTTACTTATATTATAAATGCGAAAGTTTGTGAGTTTGGATGTTTGTGCCTCAATCACGCCTAAACGGCTGAATGGATTTGAATGAAACTTGGAATATACATAGTACATGTACTGGATTAACATATAGGCTATTTTTTATCCGGATACCACGCGAGCGAAGCCGCGGTTGGCAGCTAGTATAATATAAGTAAGATTATTATTATTGCAGATAGCCCTGAACGGCGCTCATTTCTGTGAGTTCCCTCATCGCGTGCCCTTCCAGCGCATCAGTCACCTGACGGTGGACGGTGACGTCATGATTCAGTTCATAGGCTGGGAGGGCGCTCAGGCCCCCCCCCAGCAGATGTATATGGTAAGAAATAACTTGTAAGAAATAACTAAAGTGCGATTCTATATCGTCACAGGAAAGGCGAATTTACGTTAGCGCCAAAAGGCCATTTCGAGAAAAAGCTATTTAATGGTTTTTTTTTCGTTTTCTAATCATAACTTTTTACCTAACTATCGAATTTTGATGACGTCAACGTAAGATTTCATTCTTTTTTCATTTTCTATGTCCAGCAATTCATATTATTGTATTTGGACTGCTATAGGATTTTAGGATAATAACTCAATATGCCTATTTTGGCGCTTACGTAATTTTGCCTTTCCAGTGACGATAAAAAAAGTACATCTTTTTAATATGACTTTGAGCGCTTCCGTGCTGCGGAGATCACGTTAAATTGTCAGACTTTTAATGACTGAGCGCTTCCGTGCTTATGAGGGCACGTTAAACTGTCAGACTTTTAATGACTGAGTCTTCCGTGCTTCTGAGGGCACGTCAACCCGCCCCTCTTGCGTCTCAGCCGAGCACTCGCCGGCCACGCCACCGAGGTCGACAAAAAATGTCCACAAATATCGTCACTGGAAAGGCAAAATTACGTAAGCGCCAAAATCACGTAAGCGCCAAAATAGGCATATTGAGTTATTATCCTAAAATAGCAGTCCAAATACAATAATATGAATTGCTGGACATAGAAAATGAAAAAAGAATGAAATCTTACGTTGACGTCATCAAAATTCGATAATTAGGTAAAAAGTTATGATTAAAAAACGAAAAAAATGAACTCTAAACGGCTTTTTCTCGATTGGCGCTTACGTAAATTTGCCTTTCCAGTGACGATATGTACTTTTTAATACGACTTTGATAGCTTCCGTGCTTCTGAGGGCACGTTAAATTGTCAGACTTTGAATGACTGAGCGTTTCCGTGCTTCGGAGGGCACGTCAACCCGCCCCTCTTGCGTCTCAGCCGAGCATTCGCCCGCCACGCCACCGAGGTCGACAAAAAATGTCCACAAATATCGTCACTGGAAAGGCAAAATTACGTAAGCGCCAAAATCACGTAAGCGCCAAAATAGGCATATTGAGTTATTATCCTAAAATAGCAGTCCAAATACAATAATATGAATTGCTGGACATAGAAAATGAAAAAAGAATGAAATCTTACGTTGACGTCATCAAAATTCGATAATTAGGTAGAAATTTATGATTAAAAAACGAAAATAATGAACCTTAAACGGCTTTTTCTCGATTGGCACTTACGTAAATTTGCCTTTCCAGTGACGATATGTACTTTTTAATACGACTTTGATAGCTTCCGTGCTTCTGAGGGCACGTTAAATTGTCAGACTTTGAATGACTGAGCGTTTCCGTGCTTCGGAGGGCACGTCAACCCGCCCCTCTTGCGTCTCAGCCGAGCATTCGCCCGCCACGCCACCGAGGTCGTCAAAAAATGTCCACAAATTATTTATTTATTTATTCAATGATGAATTTCCTTGCGCACTGTATAATACCTTGATGATTACCCCTCCTACCTGCGCGCCGATCGCCGCGGTGTTCTGAGAAACTGAATTATATAAAATTGTTGTAAATGGTTGTTATTTGTTGTAATGTTGTTGTTGTATTGTTACAGCAACAAGCCCAGCCGGCGTACGGGGCGCCGCCCCCGGCCTATGGAGCCCCGGGCTACGGCGCACCTCAAGGTAAATTATAAACTGTTAATTTATTCAGAACACCGGTGGTCTAGTTGGTAGTGACCCCGCCTTCCGATCCTAAGGTCGTAGGTTCAAATCCGGTCGTAACTTACTTTTTCTACGAGCCGATTTCCTCACAAGTTTTTCTTCACTGTATATATGATTATGATTTTTTAATTGAGTTACAATACATGATTGAGAAACCCTATACATATATTTAGAAACAGCGTAAGGAGGCAACTTTTGCCTACACGGGACGCTTTGATGCCCGGGACGGTGTTTAGATGGAGAAGGCTTAACTTAAACTAATACAGTAATATCCTGCTTTGTAAATTGGCAATAGTTTAAGCATTTGGCTTTTTATTCTAAATTATTGTATAGTATTTATATTAATACAGCTTTGAAATAGTACGTAAGATAAATCTAGATAAGTTCAAACATGTATACTGTTACAAAGAATCTTCAACAATAAAATCATCGCCTGTTTCCCATAGGGGTAGGCAGAGATCACGGATATCTCCATTTGCTGCGATCCTTATATGCTTCTTTCGCTTCATTCACTCACATAACATTCCTCATGCATGCTCGTCGGTTTAGGGTACTCTTGACCTGGCCCGTTTCCAAAACGTCGCTGATTTGGTCCAGGTACGTGCGCCGAGGTCTTCCCCTTCCAACGGTACCATTCACACTCTCCTTATACACCTGTCTCGTTAATCTTCTTTCATTCATCATCTCTACTCGACCGAACCATCTTAACATACCTCTCTCAATCATCATCACTACGAAGCGCTCGTCATAATTGGACCGTCTAAAAAAAACAACAACTTTTTGACACTACTAGTGTGTCATTTTCATTATAACCAGTGCGGTGAAAGGCTTCAAACTGCGTCTCAAAGGCTCCTTATAGTGCACTTGAGACTTTTCGATCTTTTCAAGTTCTGCGACACGCCGCTTGATGTTTTAATGTTTGAAGCTCTCGTGGCGTAGCTTGCTTAGGCGTTCTTGATTGATCGTTAAAGTTAAGCAACGATATGCGCGGTCACAAATCGGGATGGGTGACCGCAAGTGGCATTACGAGCTGAGCGCTTCCGTGCTTCGGAGGGCACGTTAAACTGTCGGTCCCGGTTTTTAAGTCGTCAAGCCATGACGGAGGCCTTTAGGCGGCCTAAAAACTCCGTCACTAGAGTTGGCCACTAGCTCATACAAACATACATACATCATCACTACATCTTCTTTCACTTCACATCGCTCTCTTATCACGCTATTTCTCACTCTTATCTCTCAAAGTCACCCTCATACTTCGCAACACACGCATTTCCTTTGCATTCACTCTGAAGAACAATTTTTTGTCCATTAGAATTATAATGGTATGAGTCGGGATGGATAAGGGACGGAGAAGATTTTAATATTACTTATTTTTGGGTGGAATGTTCGATACTAACATTTGCTCGCGACTTTGTTTACTAACGCACGGTTTCTTTTGTACTAAAAAATCTTCAAGAAATCTTCCTTCATTACATAAAACTATAGTATCACAGTGGAGTTAAAATGACTGTTTTTTTGGAAGAAACTTTAAATGAAATTATTATTTTTTGTCTTTAAGATATAAAAAAGGCGTGTAAAATAAATACTATAAATAATATTAACAAATAATACATAACCGACTGTGAAGAAGGAGGGTACACCCATTGGGGTGTATGTATGTATGTGGGTATTTATTTTGGCATTCCTTTGACTGAATCTGTAGCCCAAACGGCTGGACAGATTTTGAAAAAATGAGGTGTCGTTGGATTCATCTGGATGACTAGTGTCATAGGTATAAATTGTCAAAAAATTCAATATGGCGACTATAAGTAGCCATTTTCAATTTATTGATATGGTTGACTCTGTAGCCGAAATGGCCGGACGGATTTTAACAAATAAGATGTCGTTGGATTCTTCGAAAGAGTCACAGATCTTTTTCATTAAGTTTAAATTTCATTAAGTGCATCACATTCAGTAATTTGTCACGACGTGCAAATAATAATTATTATGAATAAATTGTGAATTACGAATAAAGAGTGCTTCAATATCAATTATTATATTTAATTTTTAAGATGAATTGATTTAAGCTAATACAAAAAAGTCAAAAAATAAAATAAAAATAAATAACAATCATAATATTTTGACACTGTCATGTAAAAAATCCAATATGGCGGCTTTTAGAACTGGTGCAAATTCTTCTATGCCACCTCAATTCTTCGTAGTCGGTTTTTTTTTTAAATAAATACTTGTTCAATTTTAACATTGTGTACATTAATTCAAATTATATTTTGAACTGGCAATTACAACATGACAGAATGCCAAATGTTCAATTGGAATATGTTCAAAATACTTATAAATAAAATGTTAAATATATAAAAAAACTACTGTGTGAGTGCTTTTCATAAAAAACTTGCATGGCCTCTTTAAGGTAAGTTATATATATGTACTTAATATATTTAAGCTATCTAGGTACCTATATAATAAAATATAATGTTTGTTCCCAGCTCAAGCCAAATATATATATTAAGATGTAAGAATTCTTATAATTATACGCGATTATATGCCTGATATATTCTAGTTATGATTTTATATAAAACATATTCAAATATTAGAAAAATTTAGTATTAAATAACATTACTAACAAATGGTGTGGATAATAATATAAGTTATAATTTGTATTTACATTTTAATTTAAAAATGGTGTCTGAAAAATAGTATTTATTGCTCAAATTGAAGCGCTCGTGGCGTAGCTTACTTAGACGTTCTTGATTGATCGTTGAAGTTAAGCAACGTTGTGCGCGGTCACAATTTGGATGGTTGACCGCAAGTGGCATCACGAGCTGAGCGCTTCCGTGCTTCGGAGGGCACGTTAAACTGTCGGTTCCGGCTTCTAAGTCGTTAAGCCATGACGGAGGCCTTCAGGCGGCCTAAAAACTCCGTCACAAGAGTTGGCCACTAGCTCATACGAACTTGCTTTATGGTCAAATTGTGTTGACAGAATTTTAAAATGTTGGTGCTATACATACCTTGATTTTAAAACTCATAGAAATAATTGCATTAGGTTATCATTTGTTAAAGGGGTGCGATTCATTGTCAAAGATGTTGAAAGGGGTAAAATATATTGTCATATTGTCGAGAGCAGTTTGATGGAATGTCGAAAAGGGTGCAATGGAGTGTTAAAGTTTGTAAAAAGAGTTCTATTTTGTCAAAAAGAGATTCATGGGGTGTCATAGTTCGTTGAAAAGAAATTCATGGAGTGTCATAGTTTGTTGAAAAGAGTATCATGGGGTGTCATAGTTTGTCGAAATGGGTGCAATTACTTTTGTATAGTAGATTTATATATTTTTTCTTTAAGTGGCTTTATTTATGTTAGTTTCTTTTGCTTCAGGCTTCTACTAAGAGCTTCAGTAGGCGATGTTGTCAAAGGTATTTATTTTTATTTAATAAATAAAAGTAATACACGTAATTGGCCTGAAATAAATACGTAAATAATTTTTTTTTTTATATTATGAACATTTCACACAGCGCCATCTAGCCCCAAACTAAGCAAAGCTTGTACTATGGACACCAGATAGCTAATAAAATACTTATAAACTTTTTTGTAAATACATACTTAATCGTGGCGGGCGTGAGAGCGTTGCTCGGCTGAGACGCAAAAGGCGCGGGTTCGATTCCCGCTACGGGAGAAATGTTTGCATGCTCTGCAAATATTTCTTCCAAATCTGGGTGTTGTATAACTATATATTTACAAAAAGAAAAGTATATAAGTATTGTATCAGCCATCTGGTTCCCATAGTACAAGCTTTGCTTAGTTTGGTGCTAGATGGCGCTGTGTGAAATTTCCACAAGTATTTATTTATATTTGTATTTAGTTTTATGGAACGTTTTCGTCTAAACATTTTTTAATGAAATGTTTTTGATTATTATAATTTTTCAAGTGTTTATAGTAAATATAATGATTTCTTTTTTTTTCTTTTGCAGGTGCCTTGTAGCTGCGCTCATCATCATCATCACAGATGAAGTGAAATGAAGTTGTTAATCGCATATTGAAAATTTTAATCGTTTTTAGAATGTTTAAGAGTACTCTTTTGTTAACTTATTTAATGAGTACATTAGTACCGCAAATATAGTGCGCCTCGGCAAACTTCGCGCTTTGTATGAAAACCGAATTTGTCCGGATATTAAAACAAATAATAACTGAACGAACCCTTTTAAAAAAATAAGTATATACATAGTTATTCTAACATCACTAACCCACGAATACTCAAACGCGACTCGGGAGTTGAGAACGTCTCAACTCACGCTTTTTTGACGGTTTTTGATGAAAATCTGTCAAAAACTCGTCACTTGAGACGTGCTCAACTCTGAGATGCGTTTGAGTATTCGGGGGTATGTTGTATGTTATCATTATCGCGTTAGTTCGCATTTCTGAAGCTGGACGGAAATTGCCGAAGCACACAATGTATGTGGCACTACTGTGCAATCAAATGAATACTGTTGTGAAAGCAATCTGTTTGAGTAGCAATTTTAAGGTAGACGCCCATCACCCCTTTCCGTAACCGGGTTGTTACTGGACTTGGCATCAAATCAAAAACAGTTTATTCAATACTACCACTGATAACCAGTGTGGTGAAAGGATTTAAAGTGCGCTTCAAAGAGGCTCCTTTCGTGCACTTGACACGATGTTTTCCTTCATTTGAGAGTACTGGTATAGCGCTAGTAAATTATTCCAATAGTGAAATGTGTACGACCGAATTTGAATCGACGACCTTAAGATCGGAAGGCGGGGCCATTACCACTAGGCCGCCAGTGCTCTCTGTTCATTAAAATCACGATAAGAATCATTTTGGAGAATCTTAAAGCAAGTTCCATCAATATTTTGCTTTGGATTTCTTTTTTGTTTTGATTATTTAATGATCCGGTTATTGAAAGAAAAAGCGGGCGCTGAATTTAAAAAAAAATCATGATTTTAATATTCTGTTTTAGAGTCTGTTTATTTTAATATTTAAGCCAAAAGTGTTTGCGTTTAAATTATTGGACGTGCCCCTAACTATCCCTAGACGTCGGCAAAAGAATCTTGTGTTAGGCAAGCTACGTAATTCAAAATAGTTTTTTTAGTTAAATATTTTTGCGTATTGATTGCAATTTTTTATTGGGGAAGGGAAATACATACATATTATCACGTCCGTATCCCCAATGGGGTGGGCAGAGCCACAAGCAATGATAAGAAAACGGTCAGCCACTCCTGATCATGTCGTAAAAGTCGACTAAGGGATAGTATCCTCCAACATGATGGACCATCTATATTGGCGATGAGCTGATCTGTCACCATGGTTCACCATATCCATCTTGGGACTTTGAATCAGGAGTGGCTGCAATTTTTCTTATGAGTACTTGTCCCTCTGCCCACCCTATTAGAGATACGGACGTGATAATATGTACATAGTATGTAACAAGATTGAATTTTTTGTATCTTCACGTATTTTCACTTTTAATTTGATAAATAAATTAACTTCTTTTTTTAAATTTTATTTGTAAAACAAAAGAAAAATGATTCCTTCAAAAATTTGTATCGCGATGCCAAAAATTATGATTTACAATATATTTTGCGCTTTTTGAACTTAGGATAAAGATTATTGCAATACAAAAATATGTACTTTCATTTTTGTATTAACATTTCATATTGCACTAGTAAAATTCTTTGGAAATATTTAAAAACGCTTGCTCATAATCTGACCAATAATTAGATTCTGGGGCTGCTTCCTGCCCTTATCCCACTCTATGTGGGGTCGGCACATGTTCCTCGGATGATGCTGTAAGAGTTTAGGCTAAGGTGTTTTATGACCGGCCGCCTGCCTGACGTCAACCCTCCTTGGGAATACTTGCTTATTGTATCTCATCATGTTGGAGGATACTATCCCATAGTCGACTTTTACGACATTCTCGGGGAGAGAAACAGCTAAGTAAGCTTACTCTCCATTTAATAATAAATCATTTAATTTCAAATCATATTTTGTACAGGCCGCGTAATAAAACACAAAGACTTTCTCTGATAAACGGTCTCCGCTCATCACATTTGCCAGAAGCGCTCGTGGCGTAGCTTGCTTAGGACGTTCTTGATTGATCGTTGAAGTTAAGCAACGTTGTGCGCGGTCATAATTTGGATGGGTGACCGAAAGTGGCATTACGGGCTGAGCGCTTCCGAGCTTCGGAGGACACGTTAAATTGTCGGTCCCGGCTTTTAAGTCGTTAAGCCACGACGGAGGCCTTTAGGCGGCCTAAAAACTCCGCCACAAGAGTTGGCCACTAGCTCATACAAACTTACTTATTATCTTTGCCATAAATTGAATTTCATATTTAAATTGAACCCACCCAAGGCCCGGACCATCACTTCTCTATCATTGTCACTGCGCTAGAACGACGTTTAATACATTTTCGTATTACCTCTGACGGCTCACTGACTCCCCCTTCGAAAGACTACCTTAAACGTAATGAAGCCAAAATAATTTAATTGCGAAATTCCAAAATGGCGCCTTAGCTTAGATTCTTTGCATTTATAAAAATGTACTTGTATGTTGTGGATAATCAAACTATATTTTAATCGTTAATAAAATATACATTACTGTGGATAGCTGTTTTATTTCGTGCCCAGTTATATTCCTAATGATAATCGATCGTTCCCATTGCCTCCCCCCTCCTTAACTCTCCCCCAATGGTTAACGAGGTTTTCACCCGAGTTTCATGCCATAGAACAAAATGAGAATCAAATTTTCCCAAATCTTCCATGAGAATGAACCTAAATGACACTGATAATGACAATTATTCTGAAACATCTGCCTGGGTAAGATAATCCTACTCAAGAATCCTAAAATCGAAAGAATGGATATTCGTAGGATGGTAAGATAATAGTAAAAAGGTCTTATTTACTTTGTCCTAAGGTCCAATAGAACAATTTGAGAAATATATTAATAAAAATGAAAAATAGTACCTACTGCTCTGCCCTCCTAGTGAAGAACGCGGTAACTAGATTTTTTGTCAAAAATTAGATACATAATCGGAATCGCCTAGCATAATGCAAAATTCTGTTCTCACTCACGTATCAAGACACGTTTTACTGCGTTCCTCACTAGGAGGGAAGTTCTGTGGGGGGTGAAGTGGACTGAGCGATGATACTTCCTCTGATAGACGGTCTCAGCACATCACCTTTGCCATAAATTGAATTTGATATTGGATGGATGTGAACGATGGTGACAGGTGATCAGCCCATCGCCCATATAGATCATGTTGGGAGAGGGTACTAGGTATCCCTTAGTCGACTTACGACATGCTCGGGGAGAGAAGCAGCTGGACGCATTCTGTTTTTTCTTTACTCCCAGTCCAGCAAAGGAGTGTTTTTAAGAATTTTCCTTTGAATAATTAAAACTTTGTTTTGTTTCAGGATTTGGCGGTGGAGAAGTAGTGAGTTATATTTTATCCACTTAAGAGGCTAGCATACCATCGCGTCTAGATCGATTTCGAAAGATATAGCGCTACAGATTTCGGAGTATAAGAAAGACAGAGAGTGAGACTGCTCAAAATATTGATATCAAATAACCCGCCAAATCAGATAATTTTTAATTTTATGATAACTACAATATGAACTCAGACCAAATAAAAATAAGATGAAGATAAGAAACGATGTTATTTATAGTACTTACAAGTGAAAAGTGATTCCGTGAGACTTTTTATGTGATTTTGCTGCTGTTTTTACAAGTTTTCACTACACAGGAAGGCATAATTCTATTTTTAAGACGTAGGTGTGTGCGTGAGCGTGTATGTTTACCTGCAGGAGCACGGTTTTGTGTGGCCTCACTTTTGTTGGTCGCGGCGCGCCGTCTTTTCTTTTTATTTGGTCTGAAACATCTCGTTAAACTCTGTATTAAATGTGACTTATGATTTCGAAATATGTAGTTAAGTTTCTTGTGAACTCCTCAGATGCAGGGCTACGGTACTGGGTACGCTCAGCCGGAGCGGCGCGGGCTTGGCACCGGTGCGGCCGTGGGGCTCGGCGTGGGGGCGCTGGCCGCGGGGGGGCTGGCAGGGTACGCGCTGGGGGGCGGCTTCAGCAGCGACAGTCCTGACAGAGAGGAAGTGAGTTCATATCATATTATCACGCTCGTATACCTAACTAGCGACCCGCCCCGGCTTCGCAATAAACATAATATCATCGCGGACTTTTTTGTAGACCTTTTTAAGGTGTACAATACTGTAGTACCTTATTTTGATCTATCTCGTAGGGTTCAGCCAGCGTTTGCAATGTAAGAGCGAGAAAATGTGTTTATTCACGACATTACATTAGAAACCTCTGAAATTATCAGTGTTTGATTCTACGGTATTTTCTTGTAACAAGAAGGCCACAACGCCCCTCTATAGGTACTTCTTTCGTGAAATTTACGCCAGGGGCTTTATTCTCTACGACGAAACGAAACTTGACAGATCGTAACATGTTCGCGCCTCTTCGCGTTTTTGCAATACAAAATTGTCGAAACACGACGATTCTACAAACGTGCCCGCGTTACGTTTTGTTTGGTCATTATAAGGGCCGTGTTATTTCGCCCATTAATTTGAATAAACTTCTATTTCAGATACAAGTAACGTCGATGCAGGATAGCGTAGACTTTGGAGGGGATGACTGGGCTGAATAAAATTATATCAAACTTTTATTACTTAAAAAATCCAATCAATTTATACATTATACTCCAGCCTAATTCGATATAGAAAAATCTAACTTAAAATGTTGGCAAAATCTGATAAAAACGTGATCGATTTGTTCACAAAATTGTTTCAAAGTCAAAGTCTTTATTCGTTCAAATCACGGGGATCACTTGGGCACGTCTTAAATCTACGTTGCATTTACACCTGTTCGTAACGCGACCAAGCGTGAAAGATACAGGTAACAAACGGGTAGTTCCCATATGTTCTATGGAACATGACATCATCGGACAGAATAAAATATTTTTTTCTTATTTTGCACTATGGAACATGTAATACTTTTATTTCTCCAATTGTTCTATAAGACAAGGTAAATGAGACCTCTTTACGATTATCTTATCATACTGACCTCTAGAAAATTGTAATAATTTATTGTGGCACTTGCAAAGTGACTAATTTCATTGACTTGATTGTCGCATTATGAGAAGTGTCCTCTAACTTGAGATTGGCAGTAATGGTCGTTTGCTACTATACGACCGATTGCCTATGTTATATTCATGGGTATGGTTAAAATAGAATAATTGACATTATCAATGTCATTTAGATTTAGCTTCTCATGGAAGATTTTGGGAAAATCTGATTCCCATTTTGTTCTATGGCAGGAAACTCTTGTGAAAAGCTAGTATGTAGTTCTATGGAAAACATTGGGAAGAAAATGTGTCATGTTCCATAGAACAAATGGGAATTACCCGTAAATAACCACGCTTGGCTATTTTTTTGGAAAATGATCCCTTTACAATCATGTTTATAAAAGGAGTAGGAGCATTATTCAGTCCCAAGCATTTTTGTCTTCTATATAATGGGATATTTTATAGTAAGTATTAATTTAAATAATCAGGATTAATTTTTATTAGGTTTTTGTTTACCTTTGTTCTTTAAGATGCTAACATTTATTTACCAATATCTTTAGAGCTGATAGTACTAAGATCTTGAAATACACTTAAGTGTGTTAGTTACATAGCTATATATTATCACGCCCGTATCCCTAACGGGGTGGGCAGAGCAATAAGTAATCATAAGAAAACTTGCAGCTACTCCTGATCTAAGAGTTCCAAGATGTGAACCATGGTGACAGATCAGCCCATCGCCCATATAGATGGTCCATCATGTTGGAGGATACTATCCCTTAGTCGACTTTTACGACATGCTCGGGGAGAGAAGCAGCTGGACGCATTCTATGTTTTTTCTTAACTCCCAGTCCAGCGGACAAGTAAGTACAAGTTTGAATCAATAAAGAGTTAAATGTTTGTTTTTGGAGAGAATCTGGGAACAAAACACCATGTTAATGAAATAAACAATACCTATACCTCTTTGATTATCATATGAAATCATTTGACTGTTAGAGTCTGAAGCGCTCGTGGCGTAGCTCGCTTAGACGTTCTTGATTGATCGTTGAAGTTAAGCAACGTTGTGCGCGCTCGCAATGTTAGTCAGCTCCGCACGTATTGACCATGTCTTTCCTGTGGACAAGGCCGACTAAGCTGAGAGGATGGAATAGGTGCTGGGCAAGCCTACTCCATCTTAATTCGTCCCGGGCACTACAGCGTCCCGTTTGTGAAGGTAAAAGTTGCCTCCTGACGCTGTATAAATCATCTACTATAGATGGTGAAAGTTTAATTGTTTTGATGTAAGGTAACATCTCTTAAAGTATTGGTATCTAAAAGCACTATGTATCGAATTTGGCTAGAGTAGGTATAAATACCGTTCATGGCTTCTCTTGCTTTGTATCAGGATAAAGAGTGTAACTTGTGTACCATATATGTTCCATGTCCATTTGACGACCTCGGCGTGGCGCGTGCTCGGCTGAGACGCAAGAGGCGCGGGTTCGATCCCCGCTGCGGGAGAAAAGTTTGTATATTCAGCAAATTTTTCTTGCGGGTCTGGGTGTTTTTATGTATGTATTTACAAGAAAAAAAGTATATAAGTATTCTATCAGCCATCTGGTGTCCATAGTACAAGCTTTGCTTAGTTTGGGGCTAGATGGCGCTTTGTGAAATGTCCACAAATATTTTTTTTATTCTGGTACCACTCAAGCGGAGTCGCGGACGATAGCTAGTAAGAATATATATTTTGTGTGAACGGCTTGTAGATATTTTAGCTTTACATTCTCTTTTGCTCTCCCACGATCCCGTTTCAAAATCTATAATCGCGTTAAAAAAATAGTCAATATATATTATCTCGCCCATTATCCTGTATCCAATATGTACAATATATATCAGATATGTATAATATATATTGTAGGTTTATTTCTCTAGATTTTTTTTCTTAAATGTAACTGCCGTCCTTTTCTTTTAAAAGTATTGTCCTGTCCATCTGTTGCCTGGAAGAGGTCACTTTTAGCGATAAGGTCGCCCATTGTATGGCGCATATTATATCATACCTATTTTATTTATTTTTTTTATGGTTTTCTTGTGTTTTTACAATAAAGATGTATTGTATTGTATCCTTAATAGGGTAGGCAGAGCCACTCCTGATTCAAAGTCCCAAGGTGGATGTGAACCATGGTGACAGATCAGCTCATCCCCCATATAGATGGTCCATCATATTGGAGAGGATACTATCCCTTAGTCGACCTACCTTGAGACTTTGAATCGGGAGTGGCTGCAGGTTTTCTTATGATTACTTGTGGCTCTGCCCACCCCGTCAGGGATAAGGGCGTGATAATATGTATGTATATTATATACAATTTACGTGGCGTGAAATATATCTTGTTTTCATCAGCTCTTATAATTATTACGAATTTTCAGCCATTTCAATTCGTTCACACAAACAAAAGTACATAATTAATTAAATATTTTATGTTTTATATTTTTAATCACTACGATTGTTATTATTAGTTTTAAGCATTTAAATGTATAAAATTATATAATAAATGTATATGTAATTGTACCTGTAAGAGAAATCGGCAAATTCTATTAAATTCATATTTGTATCATAAAACGGAGACACCATTATTCCTTTGTTTCTAAAACTGTGGCTACACTAACGGGCTTCGGCGAAGCGTGGAGCTTGCGGCTACACTTCTAGCTTCGGCGGAGCTTCCTTCCCTATCCTGTGGAAAATCATTTATTTATTCATTGAGGACACCCAAAGAAGAAATAACATAAAAATTATGAATAAAGTTAATAAGATCTTAGAACTATGTGTCCCTCCAATTATAGGACGCGTTTGAATTAAAAAGCTTACAATTAACAAATAATAATCATTAATAATAAAAAATTATATTAATCATATTGCCACACCTGTACTACATATCGTGTTATTAGTTAATTTGAAACTGAGCGTGGTGAAAAACGCTTCTTTCGTGTATTTGACACGTGTTTTCGCCGAAGGCCGATAATGTGGCCGTAGAATAATATTTAAAAGTATCCTAAAATTTGTTCTTGAGTAAAATATCCTGTTTCTATATTTGTGTAACACAAAAAATTACTTTTTTCACTTTCTCCCCTAGAGGCAAATACGCTATTTATATCCCCGCTCTGTAACGCTAAAATGACTAACTTTTTGAGCAAGAGGAGTGAATAATATTACGATCGTATTTAGCCGAACTTTCAGTAGACATGTCCTGACATACTGTGTAGTTCCCATTTGTTCCATGGAACATGACGTCATCGAACAAAATGATACATTTTCTTCCCTATTTTTTCCATAGACCTACATACTTTTCACCCGAGTTTCATGCCATAGAACAAAATGGTAATCCGATTTTCCCAAAATCTTCCATGAGAACCTAATTGACACTGATAATGTCAATTATTCTGTCATACCATTGATCAAACATCTGCCTTGGTAAAATAACCCTACAAAAGAATCTTAAAAATCGAAAGAATAGATATTCGTAGCAAGAATGATAAGATAATCGTAAAGAGGTGTTATTTACCTTGTCCCGTAGAACAATTTGAGAAATAAAAGTATTACATGTTCCATAGTACAAAATAAGAAAAAAATATCTTATTCTGTCCGATGATGTCATGTTCCATAGAACATATGGGAACTACCCGACATACTTACGCTACAACTTACGCTGGCAATCAACCGCTAACGGTTCTCACCCACTTCCACAATTGGACCGTCTCAAAAAAAAACAACAACTTTTTGACACTACTCATGTCATTTTCATTATAACCAGTGCGGTGAAAGGCTTCAAACTGCGTCTCAAAGGCTCCTTACACTTGAGACTTTTCGATCTTTTCAAGTTCTGCGACACGCCGCTTGATGTTTTAATGTTTGAAGCTCTCGTGGCGTAGCTCGCAGACGTTCTTGATTGACCGTTGAAGTTAAGCAACGTTATGCGCGGTCACAATTCGGATGGGTGACTGCAAGTGGCATTACGAGCTGAGCGTTTCCGTGCTTCGGAGGGCACGTTAAACAGTCGGTTTCAATTTTCAATTTTCTTCCGAAGCTTAAGAATCATTCCGTATAAGGGGCCCTTTTAAAATAACCTTTTAATTTTACTATTACTTCATATTATAGCAAGTGTTAATATCTCGAATCATTTTAAATATTATGTAAAAATGATATTAATGTATCGTGTGCCTAAAGGAACACCGGTGTGGCTTGAACACAAAAAATAAATGAATATTATTTTAGCTATATTTGTTTTATTTAATCCTGATATTTTTATCGATTCTGTTGAGCATTTTCTTACAGTTAATTTAATTGACAGACCTATAATTATTGGTATCATCCCTCATCATACCTTTCTTATACATTAAGACTAGCTGTAACCCGCGACGTTGTCTGCGTGTTAGAAGATTTTCGAAATAATATTATTTGGGAGCGCAAAAATCAACATCAGGCGGCCACCCATCCAAGTTGTGGCCGCGTACAACATTGCCTCACTTCGCTGGTATAGGTAATTGTGTTTATCCTACTAATATTATAAATGCGAAAGTTTGTGAGGATGTGACGATGTTTGTGCCTCAATCACGCCGTAACGGCTGAACGGATTTGAATGAAACTTGGAACATACATAGTATGTGTGCTGGAATAACATAATAGGCTACTTTTATCCTGGTAATACGCGAGCGAAGCCGCGGGTGGAAGCTAGTATTTCAATAAAGTAAGCATTATACCCTACACTTCTAATAATAGTTTAGGTGCCTAGGTACTACCTTTTTCAGCGTAAAATTACCAAAACCAGTGTCATTGAACTGAAGCACCAAGAAAGGACAAGGCATCTGCATCCCGTGGGCCATGTTTACAGAACATCTGCCTGAACCTGTTTTAAAAATAAAAACAGCTGATGTCTTCCTTCTCTTTCTAGCACACGCGTGCGAGGGAGAGGCCAGAGGGATTGTGTGTGGGTGGGAAAGGTACCCGAAATTCTTTTTGTCCCGAATGCTACATCGATTAGTGTTGCGGAAAAATATTTAGGATAACGATGATGCTATCGATAGTATAATCAGTGTTAATAGTATCGATTTTTTTTTTGTTTAAACTGTTAGAAATCACAATAGTATCGATACTATTGGACGTAAAACTATCGATAGTATTGCCATTATCAATAGTATTGCTCATTATACTGCCCCCCTAGTGAAGAACGTTGTAACTATGTCAAACATGTTTTAATACATGAGTAAGAACAGAATGCTGTTTTTTTAGGCGATTCCGAATTATGTATCTAATTATTTTTTGACGGCAATTTTTTTTTATTATTGAAGGCTTCGGTGTCGTGGCGGGTGATTGCTCGGCAGAGACACAAGAGGCGCGGGTTCGATTCCCGCTGTGGAAGAAATGTTTGCATGATCTGTAAATATTTCTTCCGGGTCTGGGTGTTGTGGTACTATGGTACTCGTAGTTTCTGATACCCACGACACAGGGAATCTTAGTGTGGGGTCAGGACTATGTATGTGACTGTTGGGTGTTATTTATTTATTTATTTTTTGTCAAAAATGCTAGGGCGTTCTTCACTAGGAGGGCAATATATCAATAATAGTTACTATTATTGATATATTGCGATACTGTCGCTCAACTTTCGATTCTATTGGTTTTGCCTAAACTATCGATAGTCTATCGATAGTCGACTATCGTTTAGCATCACTCAGCAATCGGCCTACGTGGGAATTTTATACCTAGCTGTAATACTTACTGCGTCTTTCCTGCGTTAGCGTAAAGGTCAACTAAGTAATTGTAAATTAGGTAATTTACCATTAAAATAAATCTATAACTGAGGTACTGCGCCTTCAAAAACTATTTGCTGAGATAACACCTAACAACATTTGAGGAAATTTCACACAGCTCCATCTAGCCCCAAACTAAGGAAAGCTTGTACTATGGACACCAGATGGCTGATAGAATACTTAGGTAGGTACCTACATAAATACTTTTTTTTTGTAAATACATACCTACATACAATTTGTCGTAGTCGTAGAACAATGACGGATCTGCAATTTAGCTACTGTGACGAAATATTATGTGCATTACCTAACAGACTTATAATATCGTAAACTGTTAAATAATAACATTTTTTTAATATAGCAACATGCCCTTTTAAGTTGATAGAGCTAGCCGTTCAAAATCTTACTTATATTATAAATGCGAAAGTTTGTGAGTTTGGATGTTTGGATGTTTGTGCCTCAATCACGCCTAAACGGCTGGACAGATTTGAATGAAACTTGGAATATACATAGTACATGTACTGGATTAACATATAGGCTATTTTTTATCCAGGTACAACGCGAACGAAGCCGCGGGCAGCAGCTAGTATGCCATAAAGTGATTTGCTGTATAGTAGCTAAATTGCAGATCCGTCATTATTCTACGACTACGACGAATTATTCGTCACGGGCACTACAGCGTCCGTTTGCGAAGGTAAAAGTTGCCTCCTGACGCTCTATAAATCATCAACTATAGGTGGTAAAAGGCCTCGGTTTAATGCGTAATAGACAAAAGAAAATATCATAGAAGATGGTGGATGATTCAAATGATTCTTAGACAAGAATGAGCGAAGACCGCTTAGCTAATATTTCCAAGCTTTGATGTGTCGATAAAAGCAACACCCTAATCTATCGCATGATTTCCAATGCCGTTAGTTAGCCTTGGCCGCATCTATGTAACGCCATGCTAAGCATAAGAATAATAATATTACGAAATCATGATTTTTCTTTGTGTTTTACTATGCTGCCTGTACTGTACCTAGTTAGCTCATAATGCCTTTTGCGGATCCAAATTGTGAACGCGCACAGCGTTGCTTAACTTCAACGATCAATCAAGAACGTCTTGGCTGAAAACCGATATTTTTTTGCCGTCTTCAAATCAAAAAGATATATCGTCACTGGAAAGGCAAATTTACGTAAGCGCCAATCGAGAAAAAGCTGTTTAAAGTTCATTTTTTTTCGTTTTTTAATCATAACTTTCTACCTAATTATAGAATTTTTATGACGTCAACGTAAGATTTCATTCTTTATTCATTTTCTATGTCCAGCAATTCATATTATTTATTTGGACTGCTATTTTAGGATAATAACTCAACATACCTATTTTGGCGCCATTTTGGCGCTTACGTAATTTTGCCTTTCTAGTGACGATATGTAAGACGGTTTTTTGATGTGATCTCTCTAGAAGTCCACAAGACATCTTTCTGATGACTTTTACCTCTTCCCGTTCATTATGTATTCAACGGTGCCGCAAACTTCTATATTCTATAAAAGATTCTATGGTAAAACATTCAGTTCACGGCCCCAACCAGAAATCGACCATTGCCCACACTTTCTATGAGTGAGATGAGAGCGAAATTGCGGATTTGAAGCGAATTGTTGGATTGTAAAAGATAATCTAGGAACTGACAATTTAAAACAATTGTAGAGGTAGGTAAGGGCGGCAAAATTTCAATAGTCTTACCCTAGAATACTCAAACGCGACTCAGAGTTGAGCACGTCTCAAGCACGGTTTTTTGACAGTTTTTGATGAAAATCTGTCAAAAACTTGTCACTTGAGACGTGCTCAACTCTGAGATGCGTTTGAGTATTCGGGGGTTATACTTGGGAAATGTGTAAATCCTCCACTGTTTTATGGGGTAGTTGGGGATCCCAAACAATGCATTGTAGGCTTCTGGATGACGTCATTGTTATCAAAAGAACTTATCACAGAGCCATTCATTGGACAAACACTTGACTGATAAGAATACGACACTCATTTCCTTTTGTTTTTAAATATCTACCAATGTAATGTGTTAGCTTAGCAATAAATGCAAACTCGTAAAAATAATAATAGTTCGCCAAACTGGGCTCTTTGTTTCATGGGTATCAGAAAGTACCTACATGGTACGCAGATACGGAAGGAATATTTACAGATTATACATTTACTGACGAATCTTTTAATTCCGATGCTGTACAATCGGAATACGGAACACTTCGTATACGAATTAGACTTGATTAGACCGGTTTTTATTTGATTCCTAAAACTGTAATAGACATAGTATTCGTTGTTGGGTAAATCCTCACATTATTCATTTTTATTCAAATATATTTTTGGTAGGTACAGAACGAAAAATTGCTTAGACGTTCTTGATTGATAGTCAAAGTTAAGCAACGTTATGCGCGGTCACAATTGGGATGAGCGAACGCAAGTGGCATTACGAGCTGAGTGCTTCCGTGCTTCGGAGGGCACGTTAAATTGTCGGTCCCGGCTTTTATGTCGTTAAACCATGGAGGCCTTTTCGTTGCTTAAAAACTCCGTCACAAGAGTTGGTCACTAGCTCATACGAACTTAGGTACTCAGATTACCCACGAATACTCAAACGCGACTCAGAGTTGAGCACGTCTCAACTCACGGTTTTTTGACAGTTTCTGATGAAAATCTGTCAAAAAAATCGTCATTTGAGACGTGCGACGTGCTCAACTTTGAAATGCGTTTGAGTATTCTGGGGTTAGACTAATAAAAAACATGCTAGGAAAAGTTTGTCGAAGTAGGTTTACCTAGACCTACCTATTAGAAGAAAGCATTTTACGCTAGAAACCTAGTACTTAGGTACTTAGGTTCGCTTGAGAAAAAGCTAAAATTATATGAAATTCTATAGGTATTCTAAGATAAGAATAAGATAAATTTATTTAAACAAAAACAGATGTAGCTGTACATAATACTATAAAATAACTAAAGTAACTAAGTAGTAACATACTATTGCATAAGAATGAATTTGTACCCAGGTTAATCCCCACACTAGGACTAAAAAGCCTGTATAGCAGGGTCACAGCGATTCGCCGCATACTTTCCTCGTTATTAATAGGATGAATGATAGATGAATTAATAGGATTCCTATCCTATCTTACTTATATTATAATTAATGCGAAAGTTTATGAGGATGTTTGGATGTTTGTGCCTCAATCACGCCTAAACGGCTGAACGGATTTGAATGAAACTTGGAATATACATAGTACATGCGCTGGATTAACATATTATAGGCTATTTTTATTCGGATACCAGGCGAGCGAAGCCGCGGGCGGCAGCTAGTTTATTCATATAATTTTAGCTGTCATGATGCTGTTGTATGGTTGAAAGGAGTCGTGAAGTACATACATACATATTATCACGCTCGTATCCCTAATGGGGTGGGCAGAGCCACAAGTAAACATAAGAAAACTTGCAGCTACTTCTGATTTAGTCCTAAGATGGATATGGTGAACCATGGTGACAGGTGATCAGCCCATCGCCCATTTAGATGGTCCATCATGTTGGAGGATACTAGGTATCCCTTAGTCGACTTTTATGATATGCTCGGGGAGAGAAGCAGCTGGACGCATTCTATGTTTTTTCTTTACTTCCAATCCAGCAGAGAAGTCGTAAAGTGAATAAATAAAATCATGCAATAAACCTACCCAGTACTGTACGTGCTTTTTGGCACGTTACCTAACAGACAACACATACGATTTGTAAATACTTTTCCGCCCTATAATACCTTATTGAGTATGTACCCACTCTGATAATTGGTTATTTTTGAGTACTAGTACATTGTATTAATTATATTATTGTATTTCATGAAAAGGTATACGTGTTTGTACCTAATAATCATTATATTTATAAAATTCGTATAAAAAATACAATTTTTGAACGAATTTTGCAAATTATTGAAATGTTGGCCCCACTCCATTTCTGTCAAAATTTATACAAATTTATGCAGTGCTGCCCCCTTTATTTTTGTAAATCTTTTAATTATGATGAATAACGCAACGTTGCGATAATGTTATCTGCAATAAATATCGCCATACGTACAACGTACGACATCATTGGTAGGTACGATAAAATGATTGAAACGGCAAAACAAACAATTTGTTATCGCTCGATACGAACGAAAATAGAGCTCGGAGCTCAGCAGTCGGCCATTTTGTTACACTACAAAGTTGCGTAACCGTAGCAACGTGACCACTCTCTTTGTTTCCACGGCCTACTGTTTTTAGTCGGGTTATAGCGTCAACCTCCTTGTTTTGTTCGGTGTTTTTATTTCAACGTGCCACCCGTTTAGTACCTATTTGTATAAAGCTTCCCATTCGTGACTGTTATGATCCCGTTATATAAAAAGGTTTTTTTTTTTAATTTATTTGAGGGCTTGCGAAAACATACCCCATATAAAAACAAAACTAAAAACTAAACTTCTTTACATGAAGGGTCGCATAATACAGATTACAAGTAAGTAAGTGGTTGTGACCGTTCTAATTAAATAAATAAAATTGAAATTGAAATTAAAGTACCTAGGTACGGATGTTGAGCGCTTAAAGAAGGAATAGGGGTGGGGTAGTTACCGTTATCAGGATTGACATTTGTATTTTTTCAAGAGAATACATAATTATTTTAGCTTTGTTTTATATATCCAATTTATTACCCAATAATGTACACATTTTTTTAAGTAGTTACCCAACTCCCACGCACGCTAAACATCCTAATCATGAGTATATTATTATACGAGTTGTCACAGGCACGTTCAAACTTAAATTAACACGTGCCTATAATAAACTTTTCGCATTCATTTGATAAACTAACGACATTTTAATAGCTAGATCTCTATCTACCTGCGATATTGAGTTTTTTTGCTCATTAGTGAAACAATACAATTAAAAACTAGTAAGTACCTGATTAGAATTACTACATTATCCATGGGCCCACATAGATAAGTGATTAATAAATGTACCTATCCACCTTCTAGTAATAAAATCTTATTTGAATGCGAATAAGTAGTTTTTATCTCAAGTTATTTTGCCAGTGCTATTCGAACCTTGCCAAATAATCAAGTTTTTGTTTACTCGATTTTATTTCTTTTTATTATTAATTTTTAATTTATTATAGGATGATGTAAACTATCGAATTAAAATCCCTAAATATCCTACTAATATTATAAACGCGAAAGTTTGTATGTATTGATGTTTATTACCTACTCTTTCACGTCTAAATGGCTGAATGGATTTGAATGAAACTTGGAATATATATATACATGTAGTGGATTAACATTTATAGGCTATTTTTTATCCGGGTACCACGCTAGCGAAGCCGCGGACGGCAGCTAGTAAAGGTACATATAAAATTAGCTTAAGATTTATTCTGAATTGAAAAAATATTGATTTAGGCCATTGAGTACCTATACTTCAGCCTAACTTAAGATACAATTTATGTAAACCGCCGCGTATTTTTCATTATTATGATGAAATCACTTTAGTTTTAGTATTCTTTAGTATAATACTCTTTGGTATAAGTTTGTACAGTGTAGGTAGGTATGTACATATTATAAAACCTCTAAGAGTAGGTCATATAATAATATGTTCCTTTTCCTTTAATATTGGTCACCAAATCCTCATCATAAAATCATCATAGCATAATGCAAGAAATAGAAATGAGGTTCCACGAATAGGCAGCTTTAATCCCACCGCGCAGCCCGCGTCACGCAGCCGCCATTACAGTATAAATACCACGAGCGCCGCCGACGTCACGTAGTCGAAATCGAGAGGTGAAGGTGCGAATAATGGAGAGGTGGCGTCAATTCCGTGTGCTAATAAAAATCGATCACCTCCATCGGAGCTAGCAGCGACCGCAGGCGTAGTCGTGAAAGTGCAGCAGTTAAGTGTTCTGACGCGTCATCCGAGAGCGGACAGCTGCGGCTCGAGGCCGACACACCGCGCTACGGCCACCATTTTGTGAACGCAACGCAACGCGCTCCAACACGCGGACGGCGAGCCCGTCGAACAAACTCCATCCGCGGCGAAGCGAACCGAGGAACTTCGAAGTAAGATCAATTGCATCGCGAGCTCGCACGTCATCGCGAGGTCGGTCGGAGGCTGAATTTGACGATGAACTGCGGCCAGCAAGCGGCGGCCGCGGCCGCGCTCGGGGCCCGCGCGCGGCGCCGCTCGGCGCGCACCCCGCTGCCGGCGCTGGCGCTAGCGCGGCGCGCCACGGCCGCGAGGGAGGAGCGCTACGCGGCCAGCAAGTGGGGCGCAGCGCCCGCCGCCGCCGCGCTGCCGCCGCCGCCCACGCACTGGCGCCGCGACGGCCGCTGCCGCCCGGAGCCCGACCGCGCGCTGCCGCTCAAGCTCCTCCTCAACGTGGCGTAGCCCTAGAGACTCTATCCCTCGAGCTCGATCGCGAGCCGCCAGATCAAATTCAGGCGTTAGGTATTATTTTGTGAAAATTTTAGTAGTTAAGCGAACAGCTCCTCGCGTCCCGGCGCCGCCGCCGCGCTCCCGACGCTAAACTTGAAGAAAAACCACAAAAAAATGGGAGCCGCGGCGGCGCCGGGCGCGCGGGGCGGCCCGGGCGCGCGCCGCGATATGTTGCTCCGGGCGCGCGCCCCGCGGCCCGTCTGTTGCATTTGTCTGAGGGCGTTAAGTTATAGTTTGTACCGAGGACCGTTTCCGGCGGTCGTGTCGTTTTATTTATCTCGAGACCAATGTATTTTTATTTGTGAAGCGTCCGCCAGCTCCGGCGAGAGCCTCCCGCCCCCGCGCAGACCACGCGCCCCCCGCGCAGACCACGCGCCCCCACCTCGCCGCCCCAGAGCTTTAAACAAACCGATCGAGCCAGGCGGACGCTCGTAATTCTAGTTATAGATTTTAAAAATGTAACGATACGGTCCTGAACCGATGTTAACGATTGGAAAGATATATGTTTGTACAGATAGTATATTGATCTCAGCTGCGACCGTCTCGGTCAGTAGGAGCTTCTGTGATGTACAAAAAAAAACGAGTATATTTGGAATTTACAAGATTTTTATAATTAGTTTGTAAAGTATACTTTTAAGTGAAGATGGTTGCGGTGCCCTGGCACCAGAGACTGTCGCAGCGTCCCCCTTCCCACCTGTTCCCTTCCCACCTGTCCCCCTATCCCAACCTTGTTCCTTTCTTCTCCCAGGACTCCCCGGAGTCCGCCAAATGTTTCTGTGTTTCAAACAACAAAGGTCAAACGAGCTCGTCACTCTTCATGAGTGGAGCACTTTTTATTTTAGCACTTTCAAGAATGAAGAGCATGAAGCAAGAAGACGAAAGGAAGAAGATATACAAGAGTTTTCAAGATCCGAAAAGAAGTTGGGCGATCAAGATTTTCAAGATAACTTCAGAATTCATGAACCCCGGTGAGTTTGACTATTTATCACTACATACACATATTATCATGCCTGTATCCCTAACAGGGTGGGCAGAGCCACAAGTAATCATCGGAAAAATTGCAACTAACTTCTGTTTCTTAGTACCAAGATGGATATAGTGAACCATGGTGACAGGTGATCAGCCCATCGCCCATATAGATGGTCCATCATATTGGAGAGCATACTATCCCTTAGTCGACTTTTACGATATGCTTGTATAGCGCACAAATATTTCGCAAAGATAAATCCATTGGTACACGACTGGATTTGAACCCACAATCTTAGGATGATTGCATCTACTCCCATTACATTATTGTATGTATGTTAGTATGAGCTAGTGGCCAACTCTTGTGACGGAGTTTTTAGGCCGCCTGAAGGCCTCCGTCTTGGCTTAACGACTTTAGCCATTATTACATTCAAACCTAATACATACTTACCTAATACCAACTATCATCCCTTGATCATAACATTCCTAGCCTTCACATTTTAGGGTTTTTGGGAGTCTTGGATCAGAAGTGGATACAAGTTTTCTTATGATTACTTGTGTCTGCCCACCCTATTAGGGATACGGGCGTGATAAATAATATATGTATGTACCAACTGTACAAATGACTACATACTTCAAAGTAGAGTGAATGCAGTAGAAATGCGTGCGTTGCAAAGTATGTGGTGTGACTTTGAGAGATAGTGACAAGAGAGCGATGTGGAGTGAAAGATGTAGTGATGAGGATTTAGAGAGGTATATTAAGATGGTTCGGTCATGTAGAGAGGATGAATGAAAGAAGATTAACGAGACAGGTGTATGAGGAGAGTGAATGTACCGTTGGAAGGGGAAGACCTCGGCGCACGTACCTGGACCAAATCAGCGACGTTTTGGAAAAGCACCAGGTCAAGAGTACCCTAAACCGACGAGCATTTATGAAGAATGTTATGAGAGTATGTTTGTATGTTCGTATGAGCTAGTGGCCAACTCTAGTGACGGAGTTTTTAGGCCGCCTAAAGGCCTCCGTCATGGCTTAACGACTTAAAAGCCGGGACCGACTGTTTAACGTGCCCTCCGAAGCACGGAAGCGCTCAGCTCGAAGTGAGAGTGTTATTCATGACATGAGAGTGAATGAAGCTAAAGAAGTATGTCAGGATCGAAGCAAATGGAGATCCGTGATCTCTGCCTACCCCACAGGCGTGATGTTATGTATTCGGTGATAAACCTGATATTTCTTTACTTCTCTGCTGGACTGGAAGTAAAGAAAAAGCATAGAATGCGTCCAGCTGCTTCTCTCCCATGTCGCAAAAGGCGACCAAAGTGTATCTTCTCCAAAATGATGGACCACCTATACGGGCGATGGGCTCATGGGTCACCATGGTTCACCATATCTATCTTTGGAGTTTAAATCAGAAGTGGCTGCAAGTTTTCTTGTTTGCTTGTAGCTCTGTCCACCCCATTGGGGATACGGGCGTGATATTATGTATGTATGTCATCATTGCCTGGAGTCAGAACTCAGATGAGTTTCGACTAAGGTGTTTTATGACCGGCCGCCTGCCTGACGTCAACCCTCCTTGGGAATACTTGCTTATTGTATCTCATCATGTTGGAGGATACTATCCCTTAGTCGACTTTTACGACATGCTCGGGGATAGAAGCGGCTGGACGCATTCTATGTTTTTTCTTTACTCCCAGTCCAGCAGAGAAGTCCTATTATGTATGTATTTTTATTCATGATGATCTTCCAGATCCATATAGGAACTAATAAAATTATAAATTCATACAATTATTACTCATTAATTTATTCGCGAGGGGTTTTGCATACATAATAAGCTGGGTCTCGTATATATTAACTTTAAAACTACAAATTAATTTTTAAAATAAATGAGGTACCATTAGTGTTGCCTCTTTTTAAAACCACATTAAGGGTTTCTATCTATTTTTTTATATGTACAGTATGCACGGGCGTAGCCAGGTTTTAGTATGGGGGGGGTTCATGAAAATTAAACGACTAAAAGTACATAAAATAACCCCTATTACGAAAATATTAAAAGACTAGCTGTTGCCGGCGACATCAATGAGATATCCGGCACGCCTGTTCTTACTTTAATTCTATGAATGATAATATCTGAACTTTTCGGGGGGGGGGGGGGGGGGGAGTTTGAACCCCCAAAACCCTCCCCCTGGCTACGTATGAGCTAGTGGCCAACTCTAGTGACAGGAGTTTTCCGCCGGCCGACGGCCGCCTGGCCTCCGTCATGGTTTAACGACTTACCTACGAATACTCAAACGCATCTCAGAGTTGAGCACGTCTCAAGTCACGGTTTTTTGACAGTTCTTGATGAAAATCTGTCAAAAACTCATCATTTGAGATCTGCTCAACTCTGAGATGCGTTTGAGTATTCTGGGTTTAAACGCCGCGACCGACATTTTGCCCATAGTAACAGTATTTGCCATATGCATATGATATAGAATCACTATTTCTGGCGCTAGGTATATAAATTATATTCAATGCACCGAATACTGAAAGGTCTACTCAACGTTTGAGTCATTTTAGTTTTTCAGCTATGTTGTGACAAAAAAAAACATTACGGAACCCAAGGAACCTTTATAAAACGAGACCCGAAATACACTTGACCGGTTATATCCATTTTAACACAAATAAATAAATATTTGTGGACATTTCACACAGCGCCATCTAGCCCCAAACTAAGCAAAGCTTGTACTATGAGAATCCTGGATGACTGATACAATACTTCTTACTTATCTTACTTCTTACTTATCTTACTTATATTATAAAATTGAAAAGTCTTAGATTGCTTGAAATTACCGGCGTAAAACTCAAAACGCAACGATAGCGCGTATTAATTTTACCTGTGCTGCCATCTAGTATCTTACTTCTTACTTATATTATAAATGCGAAAGTTTGTGAGTTTGGATGTTTGTGCCTCAATCACGCCTAAACGGCTGAACGGATTTGAATGAAACTTGGAATATACATAGTACATGTACTGGATTAACATATAGGCTATTTTTTGTTCGGGTACCACGCGAGCGAAGCCGCGGCAGCGGTATATATATATTTTTAAATACATACTTATAATACTACAACATCCAGACTCGCAAGAAATATTTGCAGATTATACAAACATTTATCCCGTAGCGGGAATCGAACCCGCACCTCTTGCGTCTCAGCCGAGCACATATCCGTCACGCCATCGAGGTCGTCAAAAATAAAATAACTTTAATTCACATTAGACAAAGTTGAAATATCTTATTTTAACTTTTAAATTTACGGCTCATATGAATACGATCTGGTTTAGTTAGAGGCAGTAGGTATAAACTTGGGATATTTCAATGACTCAGTAGGTAGGTATCTGCTCGTTTACGAAATACAAGTCATGCATAACATTATTTGGCAATTTTTTGTTCGTCCGTTTGTAGTCTGCGAAGAATCTAGAATATTCTTTTGCGTTTCGAATGAATAATGTTCCATGGAAGTTTTAATCAGGCTAATATTAGTAATTTGAAAGTTTGTGTGGAGTCTGGCGTAGTAATAAAATACAGCTAGAAGGATACTTTAAACTTTCTATCAGACGACCTCGGTGGCGTGGCGGGTGAGTGCTCGGCTGAGACGCAAGAGGCGCGGGTTCGAGTCCCGCTACGGGAGAAAATTGTGTACATCTGGATTGAGAGCCCAATTTTTAAATCCTTGCGAAACGAAGTAAAACTTATAGGGAAATTAGTTAAAAATAGTAAAAACCTAAAGCAAAGGGCCATAAATTTCTTAAACGTGAATTAAAACTGTTATGATTAAATAACTTGGGCCCTCAGTCCAGACGCTTGCAGAAAGTGCATGACCTAAATCTCAGAAAGTACTATATCTGGATTAATCATTCTTATTTAGGAATTTAGTTAAGATTTTCTTAAATATTCTAAGAAAATTCCAAATCTGTAGAATATGATATTACAGATTTATAGCGGTATATCTAGGGCCCTCAGTTCAGTAATATCTTTAGTAGTGGAATCTGCAAAACATGAATTTATTTGAGGAAATACATAAATACGACTCCAATTTATATTACTTAAATACCTCTGTGAATTAGTTAAAAAGAAATAATGACTAATAAGTTAATTGTTAACAAGTAAACGATAGTTGAATTTTACTAAAACGTCTGAACTGAGAGCCCAATATTTTCTGCTTTGTTGACTATGCTCGTGCTCATAGATTAATGCAAGTTACAATAAGTGTTTTTACTATTTTTTAACTAAAATATATAATATCGTCTGTTCTTCTAAATACCATACTTTAAGAGATAATTGGTTTTGATTTTTTCATAGAAGACAATTTTGTAGGGTAGATATGATTTTGTTACTTTTTTGGACTGATCAGTATATTAATTGTTACGGGAGTGGCTACGGGATTGGAAGAAACGACTGCTCTTCCAAAATGATTATTGAAGACACCACACACTGATGTAGCGTTCACAGGGTGCTCGTCTCCGACGTAGTCCTCTTCATGTAGAGTCCACGTAGAGTCCTCACAGAACTGACATAGTCCTCTTACGGCACTCACTTGACTCGCACTTCACTTTAATTTTACTTCACTAGTAGTTTCTAGTTGGTAGTGACCTCGCCTTCCGATCCTAAGGTCGTGGGTTCAAATCCGGTCGTGCGGACCAATACTCTCAAACGGTGAAGGAAAACATCGTGAGGAAATCCGCGGCTTAGTCAGCTCCGCACGTTTGCCTTTCCTGTGGAAAAGTACGACTAAGCTGAGAGATAAGGAAGTTTAAGTTTTTACTGAGAGGTAAGTAAGTTTAAGTTTTTACTAAGTTTCTTATGTAAGTATAGGTTTTTTATTTTCTCTAAGTTCAAAGAAATACAAATTATATTGATTTTATTTTTGCAGTTTTTCTTCGTTTCAAGTCCTTGTCTTGATCTTGCTAAATTGCTAATAATAATAAATAATAATTATTAATCTTGCTAATCTAACTTGTAGGTCGCGTGGGGGCGCGAGTTGCAAGCAGCTCGCGTGGTTTTCTGGCGAAGCTACTCGAAATAGGCCCTCCCATACGAATCCGAAATAAAAATTCCACACCCCTCAACCGTTTCGGACATTCAAGCAAGAGAGGGTGAAAATAGGGGCGGGAGGGGGGGAAATTGTTGTGAAATTTTACTTGCCATACTATTCCTTATACGAATCGACCAAACGCCCCACTCGCAGTTCATTTCGGAGATGCGTAAAAGAGGGGGTGAAAATTGAGGAGGAAGGGGGTCAAATTTTTATTTAAAATTACTCGCCATCTTATTCCCTATATGAATCCACCAAAAAAATATCCATCCCACTTGACATTCAGACAACCATTCGGCGGGGGGGGCGAGGAGCGTCGAATTTGGGGGTTTTCGGATTTTTCCTCCACTCCCAGTGACTCACCAAACATACATCATCATCACCCATCTCGACTCCTTCTGGGAGAACAACCATGTCAATGAGTGAGTGAGTGAGTCAGTGGTAATCGAGCTGTATATAGTATAAAAAATAAGATAATAATAGTATGACTTTCCGTCCAAAAAAGTAACAAAATCATATCCACCCTACAAAATTTTCCCTTCCAAAAAATTCAAAACCAATTATCTCTTAAAGTATGGTATTTAGAATAACAGACGATATTATACATTTTAGTTAAAAAATAGTAAAAACACTTATTCTAACTTGCGTTAATCTATGAGCACGAGCATAGTCAACAAAGCAGAAAATATTGGGCTCTCAGTTCAGACGTTTTAGTAAAATTCAACTATCGTTTACTTGTTAACAATTAACTTATTAGTCATTATTTCTTTTTAACTAATTCACAGAGGTATCTAAGTAATATAAATTGAAGTCGTATTTATGTATTTCCTCAAATAAATTCATGTTTTGCAGATTCCTCTACTAAAGATATTACTGAACTGAGGGCCCTAGATATACCGCTATAAATCTGTAATATCATATTCTACAGATTTGGAATTTTCTTAGAATATTTAAGAAAATCTTAACTAAATTCCTAAATAAGAATGATTAATCCAGATATAGTACTTTCTGAGATTTAGGTCATGCACTTTCTGCAAGCGTCTGGACTGAGGGCCCAAGTTATTTAATCATAACAGTTTTAATTCACGTTTAAGAAATTTATGGCCCTTTGCTTTAGGTTTTTACTATTTTTAACTAATTTCCCTATAAGTTTTACTTCGTTTCGCAAGGATTTAAAAATTGGGCTCTCAATCCAGATGTACACGAGAAAATTGTATGTTCTGCAAATATTTCTACCGGGTCTGTATGTTGTAGTGTTATGTATTAAAAGTATGTTTTTACAAAAAAAAAGTGTCAAGTATTGTATCGGCCATTTGGTTCCCATAGTACAAGCTTTGCTTAGTTTGGGGCTAGATGGCGCTGTGTGAAATGTCCACAAATATTAATTTATCTTGTCTAAATGATTATTGTTTTAATTAGCAAAGGCAGACTAGACAATTTGTACGAGTAATGTTGTCGTTTACAATATGAAATGTTAATTGTAGAGTGATACGAAGATAACGGTGAAGGAAAACATCGTGAGGAAACCCGCGGCTTAGTCAGCTCCGCACGTATTGACCAAGTCTTTCCTGTGGACAAGGCCGACTAAGCTGAGAGGATGGAATAGGTGCTGGGCAAGCCTACTCCATCTTAATTCGTCCCGGGCACTACAGCGTCCCGTTTGTGAAGGTAAAAGTTGCCTCATGACGCTGTATAAATCATCTATAGATGGTAAAAGGCCTTAGTTACGAAGATACGATACGTTAACGATAAGTAGGTATCTATTTATTTTATACTTTTATAGTTGATGTTTTTTCTGTAAACAAAGAAAAATTTTCAGACAGCTTTTAGATTTTCACCAAATCTGATTCTAACTTTCATTTTTCGATAACTCCTGTGCACATTTTGAAAAGTTTTCAACAAAGCGTCACTCATTGACCAACTTATTTTAGACTAGCTGTTGCCCGCGACTTCGTACGCGTGAAGTACATTATTTTGTTCGTTAATCAATAGTTTTCGCAGCGCACGAGAAAAACTATTTTGGGTTTGGGTACCTTGGGTTACAATATTGCAATTTTCTTACGGATCCCTAACTTTTTTTAAAAATTCGTTGTAGCCTATACTAGACTCTGATAATGTAGCTTTCTATTGGTAAAAGAATTTTTGAAATCGGTCCAGTAGTTTCGGAGCCTATTCGTTACAAACAAACAAAAAAATCTTTCCTCTTTATAATATTAGTATGACTACTAAATAGACAGGGGTTCTTCAGGCGTTCTACAGGGATAAATAGGATAAAGTTAATAACAAAACAGCCAAGCTTAGTGAATCGGCCGTAATTCTGTAGGTATAATAGGACTTAGGTACTTCTTGATAAGGTACGAGTACCTATATTTATATAACCTACCGATAAGTGGGTCATAGCTGTTGAGTCGTTAACGAATTGCGTAACGTCTACAAAAACGTCTAAATGTTTCTCGACTCTTCTCAATATGGACTTGTAAATGCACTTACATACATTATTATCACGCCCGTATCCCTGTTGGGGTGGGCAGAGCAACAAGTAAACATAAGAAAACTTGCAGCGACTTTTGAAAGTCCTAAGGATGTGAACCATGGTGACAGGTGATCAGCCCATCGCCCATTATAGGTCATACATACTATCCGGTATGTTGATTGAATTAAAACTATAATGGATTCTTACACTAGTTCAAGCGAAAACCAACCTCAATGTGACGAACGTTTTCATTCCGTGACTGTACATTAATGTTTCTTGTTTGGGGCTTCCTTTTATTTGTTGTTATAGCGGCAATAGAAATACACACTCTGAAAATTTCAACTCAGAGTTGGGGTAGGTATTTCATTTGTATATATAAATCTGCAGTAAAGAAAAAGCATAGAATGCGTCCAGCTGCTTCTCTCCCCGAGCATGTCGTAAAAGTCGAATAAAGGATAGTATCCTCCAACATGATGGACCATCTATATGGGCGATGGGCTGATCTGTCACCATAATAATAATAATAATAATATATTTTTATTTTCTCTCACAACAAAATTAAAATTAACACAATATTATTAAAAAATATATATAAACAGTAAAATATGGGGGGAAAAAAAACAGAACAGTAAAAATAATCACATAAATTTTAGGTAATTAGTTAACCTGTTTTGTGAGAGACTGGTGCCTGAAATAGGTATTTAAAAAAACCTGTGCTACAGGTCACCAGAGCCCTACTCCGCTGATGGTTGATGATCCTATCATGGTTCACCATATCCATCTTGGGACTTTGAATGCAGGAGTGGCTACAAGTTTTCTTATAACTGCTTGTAGCTCTGCCCACCCATTAAGGATGCGGGTGTGATAATATACATACATATATGAATAACAAAAACGATAATGTAATAAGATGTCCGGTACAAAAATGTCGTCACTTGATTTCCTTGTCTTCTTTCAATTTGCCTCGCTAATTCTAATTGGTGACAATGGTGAATTAATCAATTTCTTATCGAGGTTAGGTTTGTGTTAGAATTTTACAATTCTCATTTTCTGTCATGCTTGAATATATGAAAGCTGAGCACTGGTGGTCCAGTTGGTAGTGACCCCGGCCTTCGATCCTTAGGTCGTGGGTTCAAATCTGGTCGTGTACCAATGTATTTTTCTGTGCGAAAAATGTATGTGCTCTATACCCAGTACTCTCAAACGGTGAAGGAAAACATCGTGAGGAAACCCGCGGCTTAGTCAGCTCCGCACGTATTGACCATGTCTTTCCTATGGACAAGGCCGACTAAGCTGAGAGGATGGGATAGGTGCTGGGCATGCCTACTCCATCTTAATTCGTCCTGGGCACTACAGCGTCCCGTTTGTGAAGGTAAAAGTTGCCTCCTGACGCTGTATAAGTCATCTACTATAGACACTGAGTGTCCACGGCTCCATATGTCGTGACAGGACGCATTTATTGAACACTTTAGTTTTTAGGCATTGTAGGGTAGATATTAAAATCATTAATATAAATGTAACCAAGTCACCAACTACCTCGGTGGCGTGGCGGGCGAGTGCTCGGCTGAGACGCAAGAGGCGCGGGTTCGATTCCCGCTACGGGAGGAATGTTTGTATATTCTGCAAATATTTCTTCCCGTCGGTGTTGTAGTATTATAAGTATGTATTTACAAAAATAAAGTATATAAGTATTGTATCAGCCATCTGGTGTCCATATTACAAGCTTTGCTTAGTTTGAAGCTAGGTAGATAGCGCTGTGTGAAATGTCCACAAACTTATTGGTCAGATAAGGATTAAAAAAAACACATTCTTATCAAAATATTAACTTTGTAGGTATATTTTTTTTACAGCATACTTATAGTAAGCCTTATCTTCTAATTACCTAATTATCTTTTAATGAAGTTCTTACAAAATTAGTACAACGAAAAAAATAAACGAGTAATTATAATAACGAACAAAATACGCGTAGTGTTTCATAGTACATTTGCCATAGCTACCAAATGTCAAAACAACACTTGGTCAAATGACAAAACAACATTTGGTCAAATGACAAAACAACACTTGGTCAAATTACAAAACAACATTTGGTCAAATGACAAAACAACGCTTGGTCAAATGTCAAAATAACACTTGGTCAAATGACAAAACAACGCTTGGTCAAATGTCAAAACAACACTTGGTCAAATGACATAACTACACTTGGTCAAATGACTTAACAACAATTGGTCAAATGTCAAAACAACACTTGGTCAAATGACAAAACAACACTTGGTCAAATGACAAAACAACACTTACCCCCCAATACTCAAACGCATCTCAGAGTTGAGCACGTCTCAAGTGACGAGTTTTTGACAAATTTTCATCAAAAACTGACAAAAAACCGTGCTCAACTCTGAGTCGCGTTTGAGTATTCGGGGGTAGATCTTACTGAGAAAGATTTATAACAAAACTAGCAGCCCACCCCGGCTTCGCACGGGTATTTAACAAATTAGGATTTATTAGGTCAATTTTTTACACCTCTGGTTACATTATTGGAGTTTTAGTAGGGATCCCTAATTTTTTTGAAAATAAATTCTAGCCTATGTTACTCCGTAATAATGTAGCTATCTACTGGTGAAAGAATTTTTTAAATCAGTTCAGTAGTTTCGGAGCCTGTTCGTTACAAACAAATAAAAACAAAAAATCCTTCCTCTATAATATTCTAGTAAATTAGGTATGTTTATTTTAGAAAATTGTACTACAAAATATTCACGTAATCTTTTCGACACTAGAATTCTCAACGGTTTGGCGACCTGTCTTGTTTTCTTTCGTCTCAACTTTGCTGTTCGCTGCCATTTGGGCTTTCAACACCAGACTTATCACCTCCAATTGCAGCCTGGGCATGGCCTCCTTCTCAACATTCCTCAACAACACGCCTACGTAGTTCAGGAACGAGTCTATATCCGGCCGGGGCTCCGGCATACTATCCGACCTGGTTTCGGGTATCCGGAATTGGACTTTGACGTCTGGAGGGGGTTTTTTCCGCTTCGGTGGTTTGCGTTTGTCTTCCTCCTCGAGGTATACGACTTCTGTAAATGTGTCCTCTCCTTGAGATTTCTCGTCGTCCTGTTAAAATGATTTAATTAAAATACATACATACATACATAAAATCACGCCTGTTTCCCATAGGGGTAGGCAGAGATCACGGATCGCCATTTGCTTCCTTCACTCTCATTACATTCCTCATGCATGCTCGTCGGTTTAGGGTACTCTTGACCTGGCCCTTTTCCAAAACGTCGCTGATTTGGTCCAGGTGCGTGCGCCGAGGTCTTCCCCTTCCAACGGTACCATTCACACTCGCCTCATACACCTGTCTCGTTAATCTTCTTAATTAAAATAGTTAGAAATATTCTGAGAGTGATTCATGGGTTGTCATTTCAAAATTTAAAATCACGATTTTTAAATGTAACTTGAAAAGTAAAAATCCTTCAGATATCAAATTAATATGGAACTTTCAGGACCAATCTCTATACGAAAGTATGTAACCCACGAATACTCAAACGCGACTCAGAGTTGAGCACGTCTCAAGTCATGGTTTTTTGACAGTTTTTGATGAAAATCTGTCAAAAACTCGTCACTTTAGACGTGCTCAACTCTGAGATGCGTTTGAGTATTCGGGGGTAAAGCTACTACTATCAGTGAAAGAATCATAAAAATCGGTTAACTATTGGTGGAGATACTGGTGAGGTGAACATATATTACTAAAGAAAAACATACAAACAAACGAACATAGTACCTCCTTTTTTGAAGGATAATGAAATATTAGTAAGATACTAGCTTGAGGCGTATCTCGCTTAGACGTTTTTGATTGATCGTTGAAGTTAAGCAACCTTGTGCGCGGTCACAATGTGGATGGGTGACCGCAAGTGGCATTACGAGCTGAGCGCTTCCGTGCTTTCGTGCACGTTAAATGGTCGGTCCCGGCTTTTAAGTCGTTAAGCCATGACGGAGGCCTTTAGGCGGCCTAAAACTCCGTCACAAGAGTTGGCCACTAGCTCATACGAAGGCACTTACAGGTGGGTTCAGGATGCTGATCATGATTCCAGGATGCTCCTCCTCCAGGTGACTCTTCATATCCTCGACGGTGTTCTCGGTGGTCTTCTGGCAGAGGGTACAGCGTGCCTGCGCACCTTCCTGCTCGAACTGGCCCCATACCTCTGATGAGAGCTTCAGCGAGGAGTTGGAGTCTTCATCATGATCCTCTCGGTCTGCTGGAAAGACAGCATAAGATTTTAATTCAACTTCATGGATGAAAACATGAGTCAAGGAAACTGGTCTCGTGCGAATCGGATTGCACATGAAGGGTTCCGTACGTAACATCGTAGGTGATGAAGGTGAAGCCACACAAAACCGTGCTCCTGCAAGAGAACACACGCTCACGCACACACCTACACTAAAACCATGCTCATCGCTCTTAGTACGTCACGAGTCTTAAAAAGAGAATGATGCCTTCCTGTGTAGTAAAAACAGTAGCAAATCACATAAAAGTCTCACGGAATTACTTTTCACTTGTAAGTACTTCAAATAACATCGTTTCTTAATTATTATACAATGAATTTTAGGTTACTTGGAACACACAACCTTACACATAGATAAAAAGGTGGCTTCACTTTTGTTGTTCGCGGCGCGGCGTCTTTTCTTTTTATTTGGTCTGAGGTAGGTACATGTAATTTTTTAAATAGGTAGCTTACCCCCGAATACTCAAACGCGACTCAGAGTTGAGCACGTCTCAACTCACGGTTTTTTGACAGTTTCTGATGAAAATCTGTCAAAAACTTGTCATTTGAGACGTGCTCAACTTTGAGATGCTTTTGAGTATTCGGGGGTTAGATAATCAATTACGAACGTTAATAAAATGTTTCTTGTAACCTTTTAATTTTTATTTCAATTACTAGCTGCGGCCCGCGGCTTCGCTTGCGTGGTACCCGGATATAATAACTAAGGCCTTTTACCATCTATAGTAGATGATTTATACAGCGTCAGGAGGCAACTTTTACCTTCACAAACGGGACGCTGTAGTGCCCGGGACGAATTAAGATGGAGTAGGCTTGCCCAGCACCTATTCCATCCTCTCAGCTTAGTCGACCTTGTCCACAGGAAAGACATGGTCAATACGTGCGGAGCTGACTAAGCCGCGGGTTTCCTCACGATGTTTTCCTTCACTGTTTTAGAGTACTGGTATAGCGCACATAAATTTTTCGCACAGAAAAATCCATTGGTACAAGACCGGATTTGAACCCACGACCTTAGGATCGGAAGGCGAAAGTTACTACCAACTAGACCACCAGTGCTCTCCCGGATAAAATAGCTTATATGTTAATCCAGCACATGTACTATGTACATTCCAAGTTTTATTCAAATCCGTTCAGCCGTTTAGGTGTGATTGAGGCACAAACATCCTCACAAACTTTCACATTTATAGCTAGCTGCCGCCCGCGGTTTCGCTCGCGTGGTATCTGGATAAAAAATAGCCTATATGTTAATCCAGTACATGTACTATGTATATTCCAAGTTTCATTCAAATCCGTTCAGCCGTTTAGGCGTGATTGAGGCACAAACATCCAAACTCACAAACTTTCGCATTTACAATATAAGTAAGATAGTAGGATAGGATTTGTTATAGCGACAATAGAAATACACACTCTGTGAAAATTTCAACTCTTTACCTATTATGGTTCCTGAGATACAGCCCGCTGACAGACGGACGGACGGACGGACAGCGGTGGCTTAGTAATAGGGTCCCGTAACCCTAAAAACAGGAAATCCCTAGTTCTCTCAATAAACTGCTTTTCAAATTACTATTTAATTTTCATCAAAAGATGGCCGCCCACCTAATGTAAGTATCTTGATTTCTCTCGCATTTTCGACACAAACAGTCGCCCACGCTTCGTTAAATATAAATTGAAAACAGAAAATTTGGAATCGTAGGCGGGAAGCAGGCATTCCACAACAATAAAATGATTAGAATAGCTATAGTTCTAAACCTCACATTAAATTTATCATCATCATCTTCCTGCCCTTATCCCACTCTATGTGGGGTCGGTTAAAAATAAAAGTTTTGACTAAGGTGTTTTATGCCCGGCCGCCTGCCTGACGTCAACCCTCCTTGAGAATACTTGCTTATTGTATCTCATCATGTTGGAGGATACTATCCCTTAGTCGACTTTTACGACATTCCTCACATTAAATTTATGTTTATAATAAACTGAAGTAGTGATGGAGATTGAGAAAGGTATGTTAAGATGGTTCGGTCATGAAGAAGATGAATAAAAGAACTTTAAAAAACCTAATCTGCTTACACTGACTTCCCTTTATATATACGAAATTATACTCTTCATAAGACGCAACTTAACAAGAGAGCACTGGTGGTCTAGTTAACCCACCTTCCGATCCTAAGGTCGTGGCTTCAAATCCGGTCGTGTACCAATGGATTTTTCTGTGTGACAAATTTATGTGCGCTATACCAGTGAAACGGTGAAGGAAAACATCGTGAGGATACCCGCGGCTTAGTCAGCTCCGCACGTATTGACCATGTCTTTCCTGTGGACAAGGCCGACTAAGCTGAGAGGATGGAATAGGTGCTGGGCAAGCCTAGTCCATCTTAATTCGTCCCGGGCACTACAGCGTCCCGTCTGTGAAGGTAAAAGTTGCCTCCTGACGCTGTATAAATCACCTACTATAGATTGTAAAAGGCTTTAGACTCGCAACTCTTTCCTTAAGCGCACGGCGTCGTGATTACTTGCTACTCAGGACTAACGTAACAACAGCCCTCTTTGATAACAGTGTTTTTGTAATGTCACTCAAAATCCTACTAATATTATAAATGCGAAAGTTTGTGAGGATGTGAGGATGTATGGATGTGTGGATGTGACGATGTATGTATAAACTTGCTTTATGCTTTACTTAAGTATAATCTTTTAATTTCAGTTATTTTACTTTTTATTAGCCTTATTTTTCATGTAACTTTTACGAGCATAATAATTGGTGCAAGTTATGTACACCGTAATTGTCCTATACATCGGAAATGTACCTTATATGATTGTGTTTTTTTTTAATGTTATAATGTATATGATGTGTGTGTACTTATAAATAAACTAAAACAAAATTGCCCCTAGTACACAATGGCGAACGGCCGCCGGGCGCGGCGCGTGTAGTGGTTGGGGCCAGAGGCGTCTTTACCTATGGTGCAGGGTGTGCGGCGCACACGGGCGCCGGGTCTAAGGGGGCGCCGAGCGCCTAAGTATTGAACATGAAATCAAAATTGAAGTTAGTGACATTGTTAAAGATTTCGCTAATGCAAAAGCTCGCAAAGTAACTTTTTTGTAAATACATTTGTCTGTATATAGGTATACAACGTGTAACATAATGTCCCTATAAGCCCGAAAGGGGTGTATTCAGACCGAGCACTTGAATACATTGACGTGTGCAAAAGTTCAATACATCATATTTGAAATTCCTATACAATTAAAAACAAATTATTTCATGAGAAATTTGTGACAACCCTATGTGTTTGTTTACCATTTGCGTAGGTAACAAACACACGCGCACCCTCCTATCGCGTCGGACCCACACATACGCAGACAATTGAACGCGCGGCAAGTTTCAAAAAGTACCTAGGTGTAATCACCAAAGTTTTCGTAAGAATTTGCAATTTTTTTAATTCTACGTAGAAATTAAAGTCGAAGATTAAAATCACGATATCTTTCACACATAAAAAAACAACTACCTACCTACATCTACCTAGGTAGTTACCTAAGGACCTAGGTACAGGAAAAGTTAAGTTATACCTTTTCTCCCTTCTTCTTGGTTGGCTCGGAACACGGCTAATTGACATGGTAGGTATTAGGTAGCTATGTAGGTACCTAGGTTGGTATTACTGGTACACATTCACATTCACAATCACAAAATTATTTTTGTCATTTTTTATTAGTAAGCTAGGTACTAATGGGGTACCTACTAGGTAGGGTGATAGGTTAGGTACCTATCATCATACCTACCTATCACTGAATTTTATCACTGTTGACACACACAGTAGGTACTCGGTATCCATCAAAGGGAAGTAGGTACAACACACCACCGAATTCCCGGTCTTCCCTCACTGGTGCGCCCCGGTGGAAAGATCCCGTCGAGAGAAGACGGTTCACCAATCCCAGAAAAGAGCCCGTAAGATGGCAATGGCCGCCCTGGATAACGCTCTCTGTAGAGCTGACGCGCCGCTACTAAGCTATTAATTATTTGGTGCTGCTCCAACACACACACACAACACCATAAATCATAATACTCACCGTTTGAGTACAAAGCCGACATCGTATCGTACGTTAATTAGTTACGCGAACCGAGAGATTGCTTGTTGCAGTTGTTGCAAGGAACGAATGCTAATTGCGACTGATAAAAACCGATCTGTTTTGCGACCAAAAGTAGGTACCTATTGCCGAAAGCCGAATTTTTAGGGTTCCTTGTCTGGGGTAACCCACTAAATACCGATTGGGAAAAAAAGGCAAAAAACTTCATCATACATCTACTACTACTACTACTACTACTACTGTCGTCGTGTCCGTGTCGCTAGCACTTTTGAACCAGTGTGGTGGAAGGATTAGAGTGCACCTTGAAGGCTCCTTTCGTACACTTTGACACACGTCTATGACATGCCTGGTTTCCTCACGATGTTTTCCTTCACCGTTTGAGAGCATTGATATTGCACACATAAATTTCGAATCGAAAAATCCATAGATTCGAACTCACGACTTAAGGATGGGAAGGCGGGGTTCATAGCAATATGCTACCATGTGCTCTATCCCCATTTGCTACTAGGTACCTACCTACTTACATAATAACCTACCAACAATTACGTAGTTCAATCAAGAAAAGTAAAAAACAAATAAGCCTACGGAACCAATTTGATTTTATTAAACAAACGCTTGCGGTGCGGTGTCGGTTGACGGTTGCGGATTTTGAATTTAGCAAAGGCACCGACAGCCAATTAGGGCGAGGTGCCATCCCACTTATTGTTGTTGTTGTTTCAATGCAACCAATGACAAATAGGCTGTTCACGATGAAAATGAAGATTAGTAAGACAGATAAGTCACAACCTTTGACTTTAGTGCCCAAGTAGGTAGGTACAAAATTGCATTGAAAAATGCTCCAATGAATATTGGAATAATACATCGTTGGAAAAACTAAAGTGGAATAGGGTCACGGCTTATCCTCAGGCACGGTAGACCTCTTCTCATACTTCTTGTTACCTACTCAAGATGCTTTTAAGGCCCGAGTAGGTAGGTACAAAATTGAGTAGGTATCACGGCTTTATCCTCAGGCACGGTAGACATCCTCTCATACTCCTTGGCACCCACTGAGGATACCTTTAAGGCCCGAGTAGGTAGGTACAAAATTGAGTAGGTAAGGTACCTATCTCCTATACTAGGTACTTAACAAAGAGATCTGAAAGGATGTTTACGGTGCCTAGGGATTTTAGTCGTGATGTGTGTGACCTTACATTTTAATTACCAATAAATACCAAGGTACCAACTAGGCCTTCAAAAAAAAATAGAAATTACTTATTAAGCCACCTCGTTATTAGGTAAGTAGGTAGGCATTTTACTAATGGTGTCTGTTCTGTTACCTGTTTCATCTAGAGTTCACACTTAAAGGTCAAAAAACAGCTGTAAATAGGGATGCCTCATGTTGTGTCAAGTTACGTATTGGAGCAAAGTTTAAGAGACATTTCATGAATGAAAACCTTTGAAATTTTAAAAGTCGTTGAACAAACGTTGTTCGCAATGACGTATAGAATACCCCCGTTTCGGGCTTATAGGGACATTATGTTACACGTTGTATATATTTGTGTGTACGAGCGTTCTGTTTGTTATGTAACTATAATAGTTTTTCAATTAAATATTTTTGAAAGAACTAGTAAGTTGTGATTTTTTTATTATTATAACCCCTTCCTTCCTAAAAACACTTTTTGCTTCCCGACATCATTTAAAATTGCACTATTTGCATCCGAATTTCCGTTTGAAAATATAACTGTTATAATAAACTAGCAGCCGCCCGCGGCTTCGCTCACGCGGTACCCAGATAAAAAGTAGCCTATGTCCCATTCCAGCACACGTAGGTACCTACTATCCTCATTATTCATTATAATATAGTGTACGCTAAACGATGACTAAAGTATTGCCATCTCTTACCATTTCATAATGACAAACAGTGACAGGGCTAACTTTAAGCAATGGCTAACTTTAGCGAACGAATATGAATAATGGTATGTAAGTATATTCCGTAGTTTTTGCGTGAAAGAGTAACAAACATACCTAAATCTAAAAATTAAGAAATTTCGGTGAATTTAGTAAAAATTTTGAGAGTTAAGGTCATGGGCGCCGGCAGAAATAATTTCCAGGTGGTGCAGATTTTAGTTTTCTTACAATCTTTGCCGTATATTATGATTGTTAATAAAAAGATGAAATTTTAGTTTGAATGTTCGAGACATTTACAAATTTCTGACTATTCATTATGAATTTATTATATAGGTACCCAGTCGTCACGGCTCACACCTATTTGTTCACGACGATCGAAATTTAAAAATTCTAAATTGGTGGGCCAGGAGTACCGGGATCGATATTAATCGATTTCCATTACTTCTCTGAACGCACCCTTTAAAGTACCGCTACTCTACACCAGATGGCACCAGCATAAATGGGATGAACTTAACAGAGAAAGCGCAATACAGTTTCAATAATTCCTGTTGATCCCGAGATTCCCAAGGGGTGCAAGTGCACCCTCTGGCACCCCCTTGCCGGCGCCCATGGTTAAGGTAAAGTTTTCAAAACGCAACGATAGCGCGTCAAAATTTGATCAGTATTAGCAGCGACATCTAGTTTTCAGACGTAGAATTACGTCAGAACTCCATGAATAATCAAGATTAGAAACTTATTAGACCAGTAATAATTTATGCTTCCTTTCACAGGTAATTTGACATTGACAGTTCCTTTTCCATATGTTTTGTATCATCTATTACTAATCTTTGGTATCATCGCTGTCATATGTCAAAATAAAAGTATTCTATTTTTCATGAAAAACATGCCAAAAATAAAGAATTTGCAGGTAATTATGACATCAACTAAATGAGAAAAATCGGCTCTTTAATTTGATATAGGTTATGTGCAGTTTTAGACCAAAAATTGATTCCAGGTTTTCATCCCTTTTCACCCCTTTAGAGGTTGAATTTTGAAAAATCCCTTCTTAGTACACCCCTACGTACCAAGGTTTACCTACACTGAAAATTTCAAGTCTCTACGTCCAGCGGTTTGGGCTGTGCGTTGTCTGTCAGTCAGTCAGTCAGTCAGTCAGTCAGTCAGGACAAAGATTCTTATAATATAAGATAATTATTAAAATATACTGTATTCCATTTTGACCCCGCTCCTACTAGACTAGAGGGCGCCAGGGTACTGGTTGCACTCGGGCGCCACAAGGGCTAGAGACGCCTCTGGTTGGGGCTATTGTGTACTAGGGCCTAGGTAGGTACGTTCCGCCGGGCCCGCTTCTCCTCCCGGGGCGGCATATCTCCGCGGGTTGCCGTCCGACTCACACGCTAGCTGCGTTTCGCGTAATTAACAATATTTTCTTTTATATTTGCAAGAAAATATGAGTTCTAAACGATCGTATTATAGTCAGTATAAAAGATACTGTTGTGTTTACGGATGTCTAAATAAAAAGAAGAGCAATGATGATACATTATCGTTTTTTAAAGTTCCGGCAGATGTTGAAAGGTAAGCCATTTTGTTGTATTCAAAACATCACATAAATACTCTGTAACTGCAGTCAACTAAACTAAGGCCTTTTACCATCTATTATTTACTTGGTTAACTTAGGTTACTTGGAACACACAACCTTAAAACCTTCGACACACACATAGATAAAAAGGTGGCTTCACTTTTGTTGTTCGCGGCGCGGGGTCTATTCTTTTTATTTGGTCTGAGAATGAAACCAAAAATTTATTGAAAGACTCCGCCCGCCATTGGCCGCAAGATTAGGTATCGCGTGATTTACATATCCATACTAATATTATAAATGCGAAAATAACACTGTCTGTTACCTTTTCACACCTAAACTGCCGAATAGATTTTAATGAAATTTGGCAAGGAGATAGGTTCCATCCCGGGGAAAGACATAGGCCACTTTTTATCCTGTAAAACGATCCCAAAATTGAAAAAGGGTGAGGATAACCAGGATAACGCATAAATATACTTCTAAGACATTAATTTATGACAAAACAGTTAATTTGACATTTGAAGCATGTATGAGGAATGTAATGAGAGTGATTGAAGCGAAAGAAGTATGTCAGGATAGTAGCACATGGAGATCTGTGATCTATGCCTCCCCTATGGGAGACAGGCGTGATTTTATTTATGTACTAGACCCTGATAATGTAGCTTTCTATTGGTGAAAGATTTTTTGAAATCGGTCCAGTAGTTTCGGAGCCGCACGCCAAAAACTATTTAGGGTTTTCTACCTTGGGTTACAATATTGCAATTTTCTTACGGATCCCTAATTTTTTTGAAAATTTATTATAGCCTATACTGGACCCTGATAATGTAGCTTTCTATTGGTGAAAGAATTTTTGAAATCGGTTCAGTAGTTTCGGAGCCTATTCGTTACAAACAAAAAAATCTTTCCTCTTTATAATATTAAGTATAGATTATACATATGAGGATACATAATATTGAATTACCTTGATTGTAAACATGCACTATGTTTTATTTGCAGACGACAAGAATGGATGACAGTAATCGACCGAAAAGATTTACTCGATGATAAGAAACCGAAGGCAAAAACAAACTTCGTTTGTTCGGAACATTTTGAAGAATCTGCAATAATTACTTCTGTTATCAAGCGGCTCAAAAGTGACGCTGTACCCACGAAATTATTATCACATAATTCCTTCAAAAATATTCAACCAGATGATACAATTAAAAACACATCTACCAAAACTGTTCCACAGACATCAAAGGACATTTCGTACCACTTATCAAAGAAAGATAATATATTTATTACATACAGTCACGCCCAATCACAAACAGATACTCAAGTACAAAAGCACACATGTGAGATTGCCAAACCAAATACAAAGGTAGATCTATCATTAAATGAGTTGAAACAAGAACCAACAATTACCATAAAATCTGAAACAGACATACTTACTGATGTTATTTGTACTTCAACTCAAACAGATTCCATTGAAACTTCCAATAAAACGACACAAACAATATCTGATGAATCTCCACGTAAAAAGAAATTGAAAAAATAACTCGAAAATGTAAAGTAAAATGTATATTAGACTAGCTGCCGCCCGCGGCTTCGCTCGTGCGGTACCCGGACAAAAAATAGCCTATATGTTAATCCAGTACATGTACTATGTATATTCCAAGTTTCTTTCAAATCCGTTGAGCCGTTTAGGCGTGATTGAGGCACAAACATCCAAACATCCAAACTCACAAACTTTCGCATTTATAATATAAGTAAGATTACATAGAATGCGTCCAGCTGCTTCTCTCCTCGAGCATTGTTAAAGTCGAGAGAGAGAGACCTCTCTAAAATGATGGACCATCTATATGAGCGATGGGCTGATCACCTGTCACCATGGTTCACCATATCCATCTTAGGACTTTAAATCAGAAGTGGCTGCAAGTTTTCTTACGTTAACTTGTGGCTCTGCCCACCCCATTAGGGATACGGCCGTGATAATATGTTTGTATGTAAAATGTAAACGAAGGCGGAAGGAGCAAGAAATTTAAAAAAAAATATTTAGGAGATAGTCTTCTGCTCGTGGCGTAGCTTGCTTAGACGTTCTTGATTGATCGTTGAAGTTAAGCAACCCTGTCACAATTTGGATGGGTGACCGCAAGTGGCATTACGAGCTGAGCGCTTCCGTGCTTCGGAGGGCACGTTAAATTGTCAATCCCGGCTTTTAAGTTGTTAAGCCACGACGGAGACCTTCAGGCGGCCTAAAAACTCCGTCACAAGAGTTGGCCACTAGCTCATTACGAACTTAATTTATGACCAAGACGAAGTATGTCAAAGGTTTATGAAATTGGTTGAGTGGCAAAACAAATTCAAAGGTCGCTACAAATGCCTACATAATATCTGTTAGCTTACTAGAAAATAGAAGATAAAAATGCTTGAGACTGAATAATGCTCAAACTCCTTTTATAAACATTATTGTAAAGGGATCATTTTCCAAAAAAATTGCTAAGCGTGGTTTCTTACCTGTATCTTTTTTTTCTTCTTATTTATTTTGGCGACTACCTGTATCTTTCACGCAAGTGATTTCGTATTTATTAAACGAAATTTTAAATCGGAATAAAATCAAACTTACTTCTATGTAAATTTCTTTCTGTTAATAAATATTGTTTTTCAGCTTAAAAGTAAAACAATTGTAAGATTATATCTTTTTCTATAATATAAAAATGAATCGCAAAATGTGTTGGTAAGCGCATAACTCAACAACGCCTGGACCAATTTGGCCAAATCTTTTTTTAAAATGTTCGTTGAAGTTCAAGGATGGTTTTTACGGCGAGAAAAATTAGAATTATTGCTGGAAAAACCCTAAAAATAGCCCTTTTCTTTTTCCCATACAAATGATTTGTAACTAAAACGTAGTCAATTTGAGCTTTATTGCTATGGTATAAAGTTCATATTAAATTACAAGCACTCACTGTTGTCTAAGCTTGACAGGACGAAGTCTGTCGGGTCAGCTAGTTGTAATAAAAAATACATTACAACGGCCTTTAGATAACCCGACTGTTTCTTTTGTATTTTGTAAATTATATTTGTAATAGTTGTAAGTTTCTTTCTGTTGATAAAGTTTTAAAAATACATACATTCCATTTCTTTACTTATCCGTTTTCTTATTTCCTCAGAATCTTATTTCATTCGAAATACCTAGTTACCCTTCTGTACAATAAGTAAGCTGCTAGTTTTTAGAGAACAAATTCAAACCAACGTTAGTATTTTGTCACTGCTTATAATAAAAAAGGACTTTTACTATCTACTTACTTATAGTAGATGATTTATACAGCGTCAGGAGCTACTTTTACCTTCACAGACGGACGCTGTAGTGCCCGGGACGAATTAAGATGGAGTAGGCTTGTCCAGCACCTATTCCATCCTCTCAGCTTAGTCGGCCTTGCCCACAGGAAAGACATGGTCAATACGTGCGGAATTGACTAAGCCGCGAGTTTCCTCACGATGTTTTCCTTCACCGTTTGAGAATCCATCCATCCATTGAGAAAAATCCATTGGTACACGGCCGGATTTGAACCCACAAATCACCTTAGGATCGGAAGGCGGGGTCACTAACAACTAGACCACCAGTGCTCACAACATTATATATACTTATGTGGGGTCGGCACAGCATGATCCTTGGATCCTTGGATCATGCTGTAAGAGTTTTGACTAAGGTGTTTTATGACCGGCCGCCGCGCCGGCCTGACGTCAACCCTCCTTGGGAATACTTGCTTATTGTATCTCATCATGTTGGAGGATACTATCCCTTAGTCGACTTTTACGACATGCTCGGGGAGAGAAGCAGCTGGACGCATTCTATGTTTTTTTTTCTTTACTCCCAGTTCAGCAGAGAAGTATCATACACGCAGGTTATACAAGCTATTAGGTAAATTAAAATAACCCCCGACCCCCAAACAGAACAGGCTAGGTAGATAGAGAGATAAAAACTTTTACTTCATGGTGGACTACCAAAATGGAAGCGAATTGTTTCGTATTTTGTTCCAAAGTAAAAAAAAAGATTGTTTGAGTACAATTTTGAGCTTTAAAACCGCATTACTAAGGTTCATATTGATTGGAAGTATGTTTACTCTTACGTGTTACTCGAAAGTCGACTTTATGTCCTGGGAATAGAGAGAGATAGATACCGAGCGAGCGAGACAGCTGTAACTCATCTCGTTCCTCGCCGAGCGGGCAGTCAATATCGTTTTCCCGCTCAAACAAGTTCGCGCGCTCAACTATTGCTCATCTGTGACAGCACGCCGCGAAATAGGAAATAACCGAAACAGAAAAGATACGATTTCCGTACCCGAAACGAACACAAAGTGGCAAAGAACAGTGAAATAGTGCACGAGAGGGTCTTTGAGTAAATCCTTTCACCACACTGTTTCGAAAGAACTGGTGACTGGACTAGAACTGGACTGGCAAACATCAACTGGCAAGGTCTCAAAATGTCCGTTGTATGAATCTAAATTATTTGTCAAGCTAAAAGATTTATCAGGAAAGCCAGGTCTGCCAACGGTCATCTGCGACGTCAGAAAAAAAAAATTCAGTTGGGTATTACAAGCCGAGCAAGATGCGCGCATCACGTCGCGTTCCGAAGTATTGTGCTGTTTATGAATGCAAGAACAATAGTGAAGATAAAATGGTATCGTTTTATACTTTGCCAAAGAAGAAAGGGAGGTAATTACCTACTTTCTTTAATTATTATCCTCCGCGTTTGCGTTGTTCGTTGTATACCTAACTTGGCGACCTGAGACGCAAGAGGCACGGGTTCGATTCTCGCTGCGGAAGAAATGTTTGCATGCTTTACAAATATTTCTTCCGGGTCTAGGTGTTTATAATATTTTAAGTATGGTATTTACAAAAAAAATAGTATGTAAGTATTGTATCAGCCATCTGGTGTCCATAGTACAAGCTTTGCTTAATTTGGGGCTAGATGGTGCTGTGTGAAATGTCCACAAATACTTATTTATTTATCGTTAGTAAAGTAAGAACCTAGGCTTATCCTATCTAACTTAACTCTTTACAGTACTGTCTCGTCTTGTACTAATCGCATAGCCTGAGTTATTTTGTTCAACTAAATCACCTATACCTAACTTATTTTTCAGTAAACAATGGCTGGAGGTGATCCGCAAAGATGACATACCGAAGCGGGACTTGAAGCTTAGATCTTACAGCGTTTGTTCCACACACTTTGACGAGTCCAGCTCTGTAGCCAAGCTTCATTTCACACCCGAAGATTACGCCACGAGAAGACATGAGAAGCAGTCGGTGAAAAACCAAAGATTGAGAAGTGAATCTCCAGGTTACAGCGAAACTGTGGTAAAGCAGGAAGGGGAACCTGAAGAAAGAAATACTTTAACAGACCTTAACGTTTGGCGTAAAAGAATATTGAAAATGAAAGAGGAAGAACGCAAAGATTTCGCCCTGAATCTATACTTTGCGAACCCACATACCTATAAACTACTCCAAACGCTCTTTGAACTGCCGAAGGTTAAAACTTTGTACAAATCATACTCCAGGGTACCCCTTAAGCTTGACAATAGAGTGATAACCAGCTTATTTCTCAGAATGCAGTCTCTGCCTGATCAAGCCAAGTACTGCACGATGTGTCTCGGACAGATGAAGATGAAACCGCATTTGTATTACGACACAAAAGAGGATGATCTTATAGGCTTCCATTTCATAAATGGGCGCGTGACGAACAAGATCGCCACGCGTGCTTATGTTATAATGCTCCAAGGGATTTTCTACAACTGGAGTCAGCCTGTGTCCTACGCTTTTATGCCCGATTTAGACTCATACAGTGATCTCGGTCCCTGGGTGGATAATATAATAAAAACGCTGCAAGAATTCGGCATAGAAGTCAAAGCTGTGGTCACGGACCAGGATTCCAACTTCGATAAGTTCGCGAAGGAAGTTAAAGAAGTTACGATTGAAAAGCCTTATTTCTTTATCGGTGAACGTAAGGTATTCTACATTTTCAACGTACCAAGGCTGCTTTGTAGTGTCCGGGACGGATTGGTCGCTAGCGATTTTGAGTATGGCGAAAGTAATATATCTTGGAAGTATATCAAAATGTTATACGACGAAGAGAAGGCAAGGGGATTGAAATTGATACCGAAAATAACTGCAGTGCATGTGGATCCCGAAACGTTTTCATTTCAAACACCTAGAGTGGAATTAGCAGCTCAAGTTTTCAGTCGATCAGTTGCAACAGCAATGGAAATATACATAGCTATCGGTGTATTGCCGGAAGAGGCTAGAACCACCGCGGCCTTCCTTCAGTCCATGGACAACATATTTGACGTACTAAACTCTAGTACGACCAGATCTGACAAACCTCTGCAATACCCTTTCAAAGATCTGGAAGAACAGCGCCAAGTTTTGACCCAAGCGCTTACAATGTTCAGCGAAATCAGACCTTTAAAACTTGAGCAAAGTGTCACAATAACAGAAACATTGGAGAACTTTCGAGTTGCCATCAAAGCTATATGGCAGATGTATCAGGATCTGACCGACCTGTTGTTTGAGAAACTTTACACCAGGCGACTGAATAAGGATAATCTGGAGGTGTTCTTTGGGTCTGTAATTTGGAAGGAATCAGCAGGAACAGACCCAACACCAGTGAAGTTCAGTAGAGCTTTCTCAAAGCTCTTCCTTTCCAGTATGCAGAGGAAAACCAGGTGCAACTGCCCAGATCTTCTATCGAACGCGTGTAATGTGCTGTCTTTGGCTCTGGACGAGACGAAACGAGAGCCTCCAACAAGGTCCTTAGTTATTCTGCATCCAAGCATGAATGACTACCAAATGGACCTGCCCGATAATCACGCTGTAACTTACGTCTCAGCATACCTCCTCCACAAATGCTTCAAGATACACAAATGCGAGCATCTTAAACAAGTGATGGAATCCATGTGTTACCTATCAGGCCGATTTAAATACAAGGATCTAAATAGCAAGAAGGCATTTCACGCAGAGTTGAAAATTCCCCCGATCACGTTTCAGGAGTATGTCAGAAGACTGGAAACGGCTTTTGTGACTAACTGCGCTTTATTGATCAGTGAGCAGCCTGGGAGTACAATATATAACGTTATACTAGACGTTCCGAAGACGCTGTTATGCGGTTGCTTTCCTGTAGAATACTGTGTCAAATTGTTTGTAAGACTGCGTATTTATACAACCCTGAAATTCAATCAGAGAGAAATTAAAAATGGCAGCCTTGTTATTGGGGTAGAGGATCTTTGATATTTGGTTTTTAGGTAAGTAGGTTTAAAGAAATAAAGTTGTCTATTTATGTTATCTAACCTTTTTTTCTGTTTTCCCGTTCAGCTGCTATTGGCATGGCGTAGTTGATTATCATTACGTAATTTACGACGACCTCGGTAGCGTGGCGCTGGCGAGCGAGTGCTCGGCTGAGACGCAAGAGGCGCGGGTTCGATTCCCGCCGCAGAAGAAATGTTTGTATGCCCTACAAATATTTCTTCCGGGCTGGGTGTTGTAATATTAGGTATTACTCGTATAAGTATGTATTTATAAAAAAAAACAAATATAAGCATTATATCGGCCATCTAGTGCCCCTATTTGGCACTGTGTGAAATGTCCACAATCTTACTTATATTATAAATAAGTTTGTGAGTTTGGATGTTTGTGCCTCAATCACGCCTAAACGGCTGAACGGATTTGAATGAAACTTGGAATATACATAGTATATGTACTGGATTAACATATAGGCTATTTTTTATCCGGATACCACGCGAGCGAAGCCGCGGGCGGCAGCTAGTATATATATATTTTTTATTTATTTACTTTAGGGTTTTGTCGCTTTGCGACCACATCACCCAATTTATTTATTGAAAATTAGCTTGACTACAGACAGACTTAAATTGATCTTGACCTAAAAAATGTTTATCTGCAGTTTTAAGATAGTAAGCGTTAGCGGTATTTAGAAGTTATATGATAAACAGTGATGCTTGATGCCACCTTGATGCAAAACCTTGACTATTTACTGCGGAGCAAGCAGAGGCTACGCACGTTTTATATGAAAATGCCCGCAACTTCCACATCGGTCGACGAGCTCTTACACTTCGTTGACATAATTCTAAATCTAATTAAGGTTAGGGGAACAAAGATCTTCACTGACGTCCCGCGGTGGGGTGTATTGTGCATTATCCCCCTGCTAACCCTCCCCCAGCCAGCACAACTTCTTCAAGTACCGGAGAAGGACCTTGGGATGTTGGCAGCAGCGTTCCAGTATCCTCGATGATGTTGTGGCTGTAGGTGGCGTTGATGAGGTCGATGGTGATACTTCGTTGACATAAAAACAACGTAAAATATTGGAACCAGGCATAAATGCACTACTCATTTATCACTACTTATTTAGATAAATAGTAAATAAATATTTGTGGACATTTCACACAGCGCCATCTAGCCCCAAACTAAACAAAGCTTGTACTATGGACACCAGATGGCTGATACAATACTTAGATACGTTTTTTTTGTAAACACATACTTTTAATTGGACGCTTAACTTGGACTCCATTCTATTACCGCCGACCGCCTCCAACGTTGGGAATACGGTCTATAAAGCTTGATAACGAAAACGTATTTCGATAAAAAAACTACAAACGCGAACAACAAAAGTGAAGCCACCTTTTTATCTGTGTGTGTGTGTGTGTCGGTTTAGAGGTTTTGTGTTCCAAGTAACCTAAAATTCATAGTATAATAATTAAGAAACGATGTTATTTGAAGTACTTGCAAGTGAAAAGTGATTCGGTGAGACTTTATGTGATTCGCTGCTGTTTTTACAAGTTTTCACTACACAGGAAGGCATAATTCTATTTTTAAGACTCGTGACGTACTATGAGCGATGAGCATGGTTTTAGTGTAGGTGTGTTCGTGAGCGTGTGTGTTTACTTGCAGGAGCACGGTTTTGTGTGGCTTCGCTTTTGTTGTTCGCGGCGCGCCGTCTTTTCATTTGGTCTGAGTTCGGGACAAACAAAAAGAATGTAGTAGGTACTGTATCGATGTAACAAACAAGAGAGATATCCACTGATAACGTGATCCCTGATAAAATGATAAGGCCGTCAAAATAAGCCTTCCTAGTACGAAACGGCAAGGCTGAAAAGCTTTGAATGAAAGTTAGAATATACAAATACATAGGAAGTGCTGGAATAAGATGAAGGCTATCCAGTAGGAATTCCATGTTTTTTTGTACATACATACACCAAAGGGACGGATGAAAGAAGACTACATGCAACGGAGATGAGAATGTTAAGATGGATATATGGAGTGACGAGAATGGATAAGATACGGAATGAATATATTAGAGGAAGTTTGAAAGTAGCGCCTGTGACGGAAAAGTTGAGGAGCAATAGATAAGCATGGTATGGGCATGTGATGCGGAGGGATGAATGTCATGCGATGAGAAGAATGTTAGATAGAAAGTGGATGGATACAAGGGCAGAGGTAGACCAAAGAAGAGATGGATGGATTGCGTGAATGTTGATATGAGTAAGAAAGGAGTGAATACTGAAATGACGGCTGATAGAGGGGATGGAAGAGGAAAACATGTTGTGCCGACCCCACTTAAGTAGGATAAGGGCAGGGAGATGATGACATACATATTTTATCACTCCCGTATCCCTAACGGGGTGGGCAGAACCACAAGTAATCATAAGAAAACTTGCAGCCACTTCTGATCCAAGACTTTCAAGATGGATATGGTGAACCATGGCGACAGGTGATCAGCCCATCGCCCATATAGGTCCGTCAAGTTGGAGAGGATACTAGGTACTCCTTAGTCGACTCTTGCGACATGCTCGGGGAGAGAAGCAGCTGGACGCATTCTATGTTTTTTCTTTACTCCCAGTCCAGCGGAGAAGTATGCTTTACCAAAAAATAATAAAAATAAAAAAGTAGCCCCATACAAAAAACATATAATCGAGGTGGCGTGGCGGGCGAGTGCTCGGCTGAGACGCAAGAGGTGCGGGTTCGATTCCCGCTACAGGAGAAATGTTTGTATGTTCTTCAAATATTTCTTCCTGGTATGGGTGTTGTAGTATTATGTATGAAAGGTATGTATTTACAGAAAAGTATTCTATCAGCCATCTGGTTCCCATTCAAATAGTACAAGCTTTGCTTAGTTTGGGGCTAAATAGAGGTGCGTAAAAGACATAGACATAGACATAACATTTATTTGCTAACATAGCACACATAACACATGACATAGAATTTTAAAAATATAAAATAAAAAATACATATGCAATTGAGAAAAATACCTGCGGTCGGTGATCTGAGCTTACCTGCGGTCGGTGATCTGAGCTCTGTTTTCTATCTGTAGGCGAACTCAGATAAAAAACTGAGCTCATTTTTATTTCTTATTATTTCTATACTGATTACCTTAAAGTTTTTAATGTTATTATAGTTTGTCTTTGTAAATATGAAATTAAAAGAGTTATTAATAATAAATAAAATAAATTGAGAGAAAAAAAGACATTTTAAACATTAAACACTTATCACTAAAATTATAATTGAACAAATTATGATGTGTTCTACAGCAGCAAATTGGTTCCGACTCAGCATTGTGTCTGCTGTTTGAGCAGCAGACGCTGTTATTCTGTCGGAATCACTTCCTCTATCTATATCGATAAATATTTATTTTACCTAATTAAGTAATATTTATTTATTTATTATAATTTCTGTGATACTGATTTGTCAGGGCTACACAATCTACAAATCAATACTTTCTTTACAGTTTGATCGAAGCTGCATTTGTAGGGCTGTGAGGGCCCGCTCTCACAACACGACCGGTTAGAAGAGCAGGGATGTTCAACAAATGTTTTATTAGGGCCGCATTGTTTCGACATTATCTATCAAGTGGTGTCACTAGTCCTTTAAACCAGTGTGGTCAAAGGATTTTAAGTGCATTTGATAATATAGGTATTCGAACATTTTTAGGATGTAAGACATGACGTGACGGTTTCATCACGACGTTTTCTTTAACCGTTTGAAAGCACTGGTATAGCGCACGTACGTAACACAAACACACAAACTTCCTTTTCTGGAAACTCATTTGAAAAGGATTAACGAAAGACTAGGCAGTAAGGTCGATGTTAACATGGCCTTCCCAAAAGAGATAACTATAGAGCAACGATTATTTGGAAAGTCAATGTATTTTTGACAGATAGAAAAACATCAATAATTGAGCGAGAGCAAAGAAATGAGTGGGTGTGTGTATTTTGATAATAAAAAATTATGTGAAAATATAATGACTCATCTAAAACTTAAGAGAAATACCGGAATAAATTAAGTAAAATCATCTGAACTGGATTTGATACTCTGTTGAATTAGTATTTTAAAAAAATTATGCACTTCGTGTACTTGACACACTGTTTACGAACTTTTTAGGTTCTACGACAGTTGCCGCAGGTACCATTTACATACATACATTCATAATTATCACTCCCCTATCCCTAATGGGGTGAGCAGAGCCACAAGTACCTAATTATAACAAAGCCTACAGCCACTCCTGTATGAAAGTCCCTAGATGAATATGGTGAACCATGGTGACAGGTGATCAGCCCATCACCCATAGATGGTCCATCATGTTGGAGAGGATACCATTCTGACGACTTTTACGTTACGACAAACTCGGGGAGAGAAGCAGCTGGACACATTCTATGTTTTTCTTTACTTTCAGTCCAGTCCAGCAAAGTAGGTAAAACGAATTAGGTAAACTTTGTCTTTTATAAACTCAAAGTATTTTTTTTTTATTCCTTAAAATCACGGGAATCATTTGGACATATCTTAAATCTATTTAGGCAATTTTTTTGGAAAATGATCCCTTTAACACCACTTTCTTAAGTGTTTCTTTCACCTAGCGGGCCACACAATAAGTTTTGTTACAATGCAGGCCGAGCTAAGCCCCGCTGGCTGGTGGGTAGAGAAAACGCGACGTTGCCGCTCTTCACAGCGAATGCAACTTTTATTTAATCTGTGGGCGCGCTGCGGGGTGACGGCTGGTCAACTGGGACATTGAATATTATTACTATTCTGACGCAGTTGTTTTCCGAATGGTAACTGGAATCATATTTAGGTATTTATTTTGTAACAAGCTTGGTATGGTAGTAAACATTGATTTCCAAATACATTTTGGTTTAGTATGTTTTTTTTTATATCTGGCAGGTAGTAAAAATAGGCGCATTGTAGGTACTGTATATAATAGATGATAAAAGGCCTAAGTTTTTAGGTAAGGTATGTAAGGTATATAGCTAGGTACAGCGTCAAGAGGCAACTTTTACCTTCACAAACGGGACGCTGTAGTGCCCGGGACGAATTAAGATGGAGTAGGCTTGCCCAGCACCTATTCCATCCTCTCAGCTTAGTCGGCCTTGACCACATGAAGGACATGGTCAATACGTGCGAGGCTGACTAAGCCGCAGGTTTCCTCAAAAAGTTCAAAAACATGTGTCAAGCGCACGAAAGGAGCCTTTGAGGCGCACTGCAAATCCTTTCACCACACTGCTTCAAAAGAACTAGAGACGCGACTATTAGTAGTAGTGTATTGATACAATTTTATAATTTTACTAGCTGCCGTCCGCGGCTTCACTCACGTGGTGCCCGGATAAAAAATAGCCTATATGTTAATCCAGCACATGTACTATATATATTCCAAGTTTCATTTAAATCCGTTCAGCCGTTTAGGCGTAATTGAGGCACAAACATACAAACATCCTCGCAAACTTTCACATTTATGAAATAGTAGAATTGAATAAGGACTTTGCTTGAAGATACCCAGTATGTTAGATATGTTTGTGGCTCAACGCTATAATGGCTCGATCAATTTGCATAAAACTTTGTATGTTATAGTACCTAGTACAAGAAAAAATAGGAGTGGGATTGGACGATGAGGAATTCCACGAAACACTCTAAAATGTACCTAAGTTGTCTTGTCTATATTCCTTTTTAAAGTCTCCTTTCGTATAATTAACAGTCATATTTTCCAATTTACGTACTTTGTATGTAGCTTAGGCAATCATTTTTGTTCAAATAATAAACGTATTCGACTCTCAATGGCATTTTCCTTACAATCGATTCGTTCATGAGTTGGAATAGCCTATTATTTCAATGACCTTTCCTTTAACCTTAGTAGGTAAGTATCTTAATATAATAAAACTATTACTTACTATTAAAGTAGTAAATATAAATATATAAAACTATTAGGTAAGTATTATAGTAGTAAAACAAATAGAATTTTGTTTTATTTTCATTTAACTACTTGTTTATTTAAATCATTTCATGTAAACAGTAGGTTAGTTAGTTACTAGGTTAGTTCTGCCCTCCTATATCTAAAACATCGCTAAGCCACAGGGGGTCGATTTTGAGTTTTTGATGCCATTCTACTTAGAAAAAAATTCTCTATCGATCTGTTTTAGAATCATTCTTCTAGCGTTTTTAGTTCAGGAAATAGCTCTAGCAAAAACAGCGCTATCTACGATAAAATATATATTTATACTACCGCGTTTTTCGCTCATATCTCAAAACTTGGTTTTGTGGCTTAGCGATGTTTTAGATATAGGAGGGCAGAGTTGCTAACGCGAATAATAAATAAGGTACCTAACCTACCTACCTGGGTAGATGATGGTATGAGCTGAAGTAACACTAGTTTTTAGGTAACTTTTTACTTCAGATTTAAGTATAAACTAGGGCTAACTAGGGAAGTGTAATTAAAAGTCGGAGAAAATTGTTTTTAATTTAAAACAAAGGTGACTCCTTAATCCTGGGTATTTTCTTGAAAAACACCGAGTGATTGAATATCACCAAAATGGCCCATTCAGATTTCTTTCAATTTCGTATCCATAATATCATTTTGGTAATTTATATTTTTGTTTATTTTTAATTTTAAAGTCACCAAAAACTTTCAAGACTATAATAATAAGGCCTTTTTACCATCTATAGTAGATGATTTATACAGGCGTCAGGAGGCAACTTTTTACCTTCACAGACGGGACGCTGTAGTGCCTGGGACGAATTAAGTGGAGTAGGCTTGCCCAGCACCTATTCCATCCTCTTGGCTTAGTCGGCCTTGTCCACAGGAAAGACATGGTCAATACGTGCGGAGCTGACTAAGCCGCGGGTTTCCTCACGATGTTTTCCTTCACCGTTTGAGAGTACTGGTATAGCGTACATAAATTTTTCACACAGAAAAATCCATTGGTACACGACCGAAAAAATCGGCCATTTTCAAGAATTCGTGTCCTGCCTGACGTTGTTGCTATGTTACCTACTCCATATAATCTCCCGTTTCCAGGCATTCATAGTCTCCTATTTTAGAATTCTCTTGATCGATCGTGCGGCGTTGCCAGCTCGACGTTCAAAACATGGCGGCCATTTTGTCTCTCCACAAAACTCCACACATTCGAATATAAGCCTTAAACCAAGACCATAAAGTCGAGATTTAATTGATCGTGTTGTACTTACAACGTTACGGAGTTCAAAAGTTGATGTAAACAAGTTAACGAGTCAAGGGAATATGGACCTTACACAGTAAGCATTACGATTATTTTTTATTTGTGTGCGTAAAATTATGAAGTTTATTAGTGTGCGTTCACTGCAGTGAGGTAATGACATTTCAGCCTATAGTTTTTACTAGCTGCAGACTGCGGCTTCGCTCGCGTGGTACCTGGATACTGGGCACGTAAACCGATTAATCGATTAACCGATAAACCGATTAACAGACTGATTTTACGTCGCTTTTTCATCGGTATTTTTTGCACCCGTTTTTTAACGCTTACTGGATATTACAAGATGAGGCATTTCTTTCAAACCAGTGTGGTAAGTAAGTTAGTATGAGCTAGTGGCCAATTCTTGAGACGGAGTTTTTATTTTAGGCCGCCTAAAGGCCTCCGTCATGGCTTAACGACTTAACAGCCGGGACAGACAATTTAACGTGCCCTCCGAAGCACGGAAGCGCTCAGCTCGCAATGCCACTTGCGGTCACCCATCTCAATTGTGACAAAATTTCACCGATCAATCAAGAATGTCTAAGCAAACGTTACGAGCGCTTCTCCACCAGTGTGGTGAAAGGATGTAAAATGCGTTCACTTGTTTTCGAACTTTTAGTTACCGATATAAAATCGGCTGACGTATGTTTTTCCAGCTCACGAACCTACTAATATTCCAAGTTTAATTTGAATCCGTTCAGACGTTATGACTTGAGGCATAAACATCAAAACAACCAACATCCTAACAAACTTTCGCATTTAGTTATACATAAGTACCAAATACTTCTTAGTAGAATTATCTAGAAAAATCACGAAGAGTGGGCAGGCAATTAATCTATACTTCAACCAAACTGGAGATACAATTATTATTATGAACAAACCGCGCGTATTTTTCGTTATATTACGATGAAATCACTTTAGTTTTAGGTAAATAAACCTCGCAACATTAGTTTTTACACCTTAATTTACCTTTTAATTAGTCATCAGCATCTTCCTGCCCTTATCCCACTCTGTGGTCCCACATGATCCTTGGATGATGCTGTAAGAGTTTTGGCTAAGGTGTTTTATGACCGGCCGCCTGCCTGACGTCAACCCTCCTTGGGAATACTTGCTTATTGTATCTCATCATGTTGGAGGATACTATCCCTTAGTCGACTTTTACGACATGCTCGGGGAGAGAAGCAGCTGGACGCATTCTATGTTTTTTCTTTACTCCCAGTCCAACGGAGAAGTAACTAATAACTTAATTAGTACTTACTTAAAAACATTCCAAAGTAAAAGTTGCCTCCTGACGCTGTATAAATCATCTACTATAGATGGTAAAAGGCCTTAGTTCATACATTGTACTGAGCACCTCATACCAATAAACACGCATCTAATCATGAAGACTATCTTTCACTATATCCATCGAGCATTTAACTGAATGCTCGATGACTATATCCGTCGGGCACGTTAAACAGTCGGTCCCGGCTTTTAAGTCGTTAAGCCATGACGGAGGCCTTTAGGCGGCCTAAAAACTCCGTCACTAGAGTTGGCCACTAGCTCATACGAACATACAAACCACCCTACATTACACGATGACCCTAGGCATACATTACAAAAGGATATTATTATGTTTGAACAGTGAGTGATTCATACTTGGCACATTTCGTTGTAAAAATGTTTGTGACAGTCATGTGACATCGAAGTACCTACATACCTACCTATTACAAGTATGCTGAGTAAATCCTACTAATATTATAAATGCGAAAGTTTGTGAGGATGTGTGGATATGATGATGTATATTTGTGCCTCAATTGCGCCGTAACGGCTGAACGGATTTGAATGTAACTTGGAATGTACATAGTATGTGTGCTGGAATAACATATAGGCTACTTTTTGTCCGGAAACCACGCGAGCGAAGCCGTGGGCGAAAGCTAGTCATACTTAATATTATAAAGAGGAAAGATTTTTTTGTTTGTAACGAATAGGCTCCGAAACTACTGGACCGATTTGAAAAATTCTTTCACCAATAGAAAACTACATTATCAGGGACCAGTATAAGCTATAATATATTTTCAAAAATTAGGGATCCGTAAGAAAATTGCAATTTTGTAACCCAAGGTAGAAAACCCAAAATAGTTTTTGGCGTGCGCTGCGAAAACTATTGATTATAGAACAAAATAATGTACTACACGCGTACGAAGTTGCGGGCAACAGCTAATTTAATAATAAGTTACCAACTGACCAGAAAGATTTAAAATGTTATTTGTTTAACAAAAAAAAAATGAAATATTGTCTTATAGATAAATGTTTTTACTCCATCGTAAAAATGGATGCGTGTGTTCGTGCAAATAGATGTAATTTATCATTTAATAATGATCATAATAAAATTATTAATTCATGTTTGAGTCTTACTAGGCTAGCGAAGAGGATGTCCACTCAAACGACCGCTAACAGTTTTTTCAGTTGCTTTCTTTCTTTGCATCTATCTAAATAGGGTGACTAGGTCAACTCACGACCTAGTGAACTTGTAATCTTCAAAGTAACAAAATTCATCAAAATGATGAAAACATTAAATAATCGCAAGTTTTATAATATTAAGATCTCAGACCAAATAAAAAGAAAAGACGCCGCGCCGCGAACTACGAAAGTGAAGCCACACAAAACCGTGCTCCTGCAAGTAAACATACACGCTCACGCACACTCCTACACTAAAACCATGCTCATCGCTCTCGAGTCGTCAGTTCCTCAGTTCCGGCTCACTTGCCAGTTGGCCAGTTATTTACGTTCGACATTTTTGTCAGTTGACGTCCACTCAAACGTCATTGAAAAAAGATCGTTAACGACCTTGAGGTCTAAAATAATAACAGTAATTAAAAGTTCAAATAATCACGTATCAACCACATTTACTAGAATTTTTAATTACAATCATTTAGTAATTTTAATCACATTCATTTAGTCTTTTTATCTCATTAGTATGTACCCAAGGGCTATTTTTGGTGACTAGTTTCTATTGGTCGTTAGATAGGCAATTCACGTTCATAAAAATCCATACAACCTGGATGATATTATGAATGAGAAATGGTTAATCAGCAAAACTTTTGCAACTTTCAATATTATTGTAGTTTATCTTTGTAACTGTGTGTACTTAAATAAATAAAATTAAATATAAACTCTGACATCACTAAACTATAATAAGCTCATGTTCGTAAACTACCTAGTCTGTTTACGACCACGAAATACAGGACTTTTTCAAGATTTTTGTATGGCATACATAAGATAAATGGTCGCCAATTGACCGATTGCCGTCACCCTAAATAATGCTTATTAAAAAGTGTTTATGTATAAATTGTATCAACGCATTTTGCTTCTTTTTATTTGGTCAGAGCATTCTGTGTACATAAACCATGCCTTAAAACATTACAAATAACTGGTATGCTAGGGAGAAGGGATAGACTGATGTTTTAATCAAAATGTATATAGGTTTTGGTAACAAAATAAATATTCTTCTTTCTTTCGACCAGTGACGGATTAACCCTTAATCAAATTAAGCAATTGCCTAGGGCATCACGTCTGAGGGGGCACCAGAAGAAGCACAAAAAAATCCGTCCTTAGGGCATCACGTCTCACTCTCACGTCACCAAAAACCACACCAAAAAAAGCATGGATAGCTTAGGGCATCAAGTAGTCTTAATCCGTCACTGCTTTCGACGACCTCGGTGGCGAGGCGGGCGAGTGCTCGGCTGAGACGCAAGAGGCGCGGGTTCGATTCCCGCTACGGGAGAAATGTTTGCATGCTCTGCAAATGTTTCTTCAGGGTCTGGGTGTTGTATTATGTATTATAAGTATGTATTTACAAAAAAAAGTATATAAGTACTCTATCAACCATCTGGTTCCCATAATACAAGCTTTGCTTAGTTTGGGGCTAGATGGCGCTGTGTGAAAAGTCCGCAAATATTTATTTTCAAAATAAAACGAACTTTGGCGCTCTAGTTTGACTTTTTTCATTAGTTTTACAAAAAAGTGTTTGTGCGGTGATGTCTAGTGAATAGTCCCGGGAAATCCCGGAACCGAAAGTACCGGGAAATCCCGGAAATTTGCGTCGTTTTAGGAACCGGGATTTTCAAAACCAATAAAGGCCTACTTAAAGTATCGAAAGTACCGGGAATCCCGGTTCTTTAGCCTGAAGGTCCCAAAAATCCCGGTTCTTTAAAACAGAACCGGTTCTGCATTCCCTAATGTCCATTTACTGACCATTTCAACTTATGTACAACTAGCTGCCGCCCGCGGCTTCACTCGCGTGGTATCCGAATAAAAAATAGCCTATATGTTAATCCAATACATGTCCTATATATATTCCAAGTTTCATTCAAATCCGTTCAGCCGTTTAGGCGTGATTGAGGCACAAACATCCAAACATCGTTACAAACTTTTGAACTAGATGGCAGCACAGGTAAAATTAGTACGCGCTATCGTTGCGTTTTGAGCTTTACGCCGGTAATTTCAAGCAAACTAAAAGCTTTTCAATTTTATAATATAAGTAAGACTCAGTTATTAATTAACGTTACTGGATGATTATCAATGAACAGCTTAATAAGCATAACTTGGAGGGTATATTCCTCTTATGGTTGTGGGATGAAGAAAGGAATACCCTTAGAGCCTGTCCAGAAAGCGCGATTTACGCGCGTGTCCATTCGCGCGTAGGCACTCGCGCGTTCTCGAGTTACTAGAGCTACATACATTCCGTCCAGATGCTCTCGCGCGTTACCTTACACGCGCGTAAAACGCTTGCAATGAGCGGGACTCTCGACTCGCTCGTTTTACGCGCGTACGCCGCGCGAGTCGAGATACTCCGGCACCATTGTAGCGTCCAGTACTACGCGCGTGTCCGTGGCGAGTGGACGTATTTGGTTAAAAATGGAGCGTGAAAACTTTGACAAGGAACTTTTTATTGACGAAATTGAGAAAAGGGTAGCTATATGGGATATGGAATCATCAGATTATTCTAATAGAACCATTAGGCGTAGGAACTGGGAAGAAATAGTAGATATTTTTTGTGAAGCTGGTGATTCCAAGGAGAAAAAATATCCGATATATAAGTATTATAGTAATATAAGTATCCGAGTTCATGTTTATAACTGACCAAATCCGTCTCATCACATGCGCGCGTGAAAACGCCGCATCTGGACGCAATTCAAATCAAAACGCGCGAGTGGACTCGCGCGTAAATCGCGCTTTCTGGACAGGCTCTTAGTTCAACTCCTAGAGAAAGCAGCGGGTGAATTCGTTTTTATGAAAAAAAACTCAACGATAAACTATAGGTCTACCAGGATCTGATGGCAAAAAGGGAAAAAAGAAATTGACGCTAGCAATTCTTCTTCGACATTTTCAAACCAAAAATAATTCCTCGTTTCAGTTGACAGATGACATTTTTTTGTTGCCATATGAAAATAGCTATTTTTTAAACTTTTTTTTGCCATCAGATCCTGGTAGACCTATAGTTGTTGTAATTTTAATTACTTACAACAACTGGTTTATCGCTGAGTTTTTTTTTAAACTAGTTGTAATTAAAATTTCAACAACTAGTTTATCGTTGAGTTTTTTTTTAATATTAGATGTAAATATTTCATAAAATAGATAATTCATAAATATTTCAGTATTTTTTTTTATTTACTTACCAATTACACCTCTGCCTCCATTGACGTATTCAATATACGCTATGTAGTGACGTCTCTTCAGATGGGATTTCAAGTTAAACGTCGTAGATTTAAAGCTAATGTTGTTTTGGCATAGCGAACAAATAGCCTTGGCATCGTTCAACCTAGTGAAGTATGTCCACAAACGACTTTTATTCACTCGGCCTCGTCTAATCATTTCTAATTTTTACTATTTAACGGGATACGGCACTATTTTATTGCACAGAAACCGTTTTTAATCTCAGTTGACGTTTGATGCGGAAAAAAGAAAACGTCACTAGTTTTTAGGTTATGTATGTTTTAGTCAAATTATTTCGACGTATTCAAGTAGGTAGTAGACGTCTCGTTTCATTTTAGTTTCTAGAACTTCACATTTTTTTTATACCAAAGAGTTTTTTCAGTAAAAATCTTTCTGTTGGCATACGTTTGTATTTACCTATTAGTATTACAAAGGCAAAAAAATCAGAGCTACTTCTGGTATTTTGTGAACTACACTTATCAACACTTTCCAAACGTTAATTAACAGGTTATTCCAATTTATTCACTTTAGTTAACGTGTACCGTTTCGTTTCTTTCACTGTGAAAAACGACTGCTTCTTGCTTGCTTCACGTTTCACGTCATCTCTAGCTAGCGCCATCTCTCGGTGTAAGTAGTTATTACATTCTAACAATTTAGTTCCGAATGCTAACTAGATGGCGTCACCTACGCCACAAGCCATGAGGCTCCCAACAATTTCTTGAAAATGTGAAGGACACGTTTCGATTTTCTTGTATTGTGTGTGTATTATGACTAGTACTACCTGCCTTACTTTACCTTTTTATAAATTACAAGCTTTCGCCTGCGGCTTCGCTCGCTTGGTATCCGGACAAAAAGTAGCCTATATGTTATTCCAGCACACCTAATATGGATATTCCAAGTTTCATTCAAGTCCTTTCAGTCGTTACGGCGTGATTGAGGCACAAACATACATCCTCACATCGACACATCTTCACATCCTCACAAACTTTCGCATTTATAATATTAGTAGGATCACAATTATGTAAATGTTTCAAAACGTTAGATACGTAGACAGAAACATTAGATTGTGTCGTAAAATGTTTTTACACCTGAAAACCTGTAAGTACTTAATTGACTTTCTGTTTTTTTTTTACTAAAAAAAACTAAGGCCTGTAACCATCTATAGTAGATGATTTATACAGCGTCAGGAGGCAACTTTTTACCTTCACAAACGAGACGCTGTAGTGCCCGGGACGAATTAAGATGCAGTAGGCTTGCCCAGTAACTATTCCATCCTCTCAGCTTAGTCGGCCTTGTCCACAGGTAAGACATGGTCAATACATGCGGAGCTGACTAAGCCGCGGGTTTCCTCACGATGTTTTCCTTCACCGTTTGAGAGTACTGGTATAGCGCACATAAATTTTTCACACAGAAAAAATCCATTGGTACACGACCGGATTTGAACCCACGTCCTTAGTATCGGAAGGCGGGGTCACTACCAACTAGACCTTTTTTTTATGTCTTTGTTAATATAGCTGTTGGTTTTCTTATAAATAAATAAATAGGTAACTAGGTATCCGCTTGGACATAAACCAATGATAAGATACTTAAAGGTACCTACTATTCCATAGTATTTACATTCAAATTGGGTATTATAATATTGGGTATATTTTTATTGTTTATTTTATGCAAATATCTTACTAGCCTAGCCTAGTACATAAGAAAGAGTACAAATCAATTAATTATATTTGGCAGGGTTACCTACTTACCTTTTTCGTGCTTCCCGCCATTATTAAGTTCGCAAAATTTGTCGTAGTGTCGTCGCTGCAAATGCTTTTTCAAATTGGATGAAGTTGACCTATAACTGAATCTGTCGTCGCATATCGAACAAATTGCTTTAAAATCGTCGATTTTAGTGAAATATCTCCACATTGGGTTTTTTGGACGACGTTGTCTGATCATTATAACTCGAGTACAACACTACCTTGTCACTTTTATATTTCGTTTTACAAACACAGTTATTTCACTCGTTGAATCGCGATCTCACAGTTTTATAGGTTAGGTATGTCAATACAAATGTGTTGTGAAACGTCTTAAATTGTAGTACACTGCTAAAATATTATTCGGTTAATCTACAAAAACACATTTATATAAATTTCACACAGTTATGTTCCGTTTAGTTTAACAGTTACTGAAAATAACGATTTGGAGCTTTGCTTTTTCACGTTTCGTGTCACTGTTATTATCAACTAGCGTCATCAAAAGTGCCACGGAAGAACAGCGCTGTAGTTGCTTCCGGGCTCCGCAGCACACGCTGAGTGACTTTTTAGCTCACAATTTATTATTATTTGTTTGTTTTAACTGTGTAATTTTATAATTTTTTTTATAAGTATTTGTGAACGAAATAAATAGTTTCATTCTTTCTTTCCATCTATCAGCACGAGTTGGTACTTTAAGCTAACGCCATCTAGCAGCGAGTATCGTAAAGTCGTATCACCCAAGCGAAGCCTTTGTGCTATTTCATGGTACTTATGGTAGGCGAATGAATAAAGAAACAGTTTTCTTATATATTTTCAACGATTTGAATAACTATTAAACGAATTTACTATTGGTTTTGTTTCTAAAACCCGCCGCACATGCCCTCACTCGCATTGGTCACGCACGAGTCACGCACGCACGTAAGTGCGAGTGGCACCGTAATGGCGTAGACCAGCACATTGGCTTTCACGTGTTACAAGTTACAAGTAGGTAACCATCAAGTAACAATCAATCGTGTTGTAGTGTAAACGTGTGTCGTGCGAGCGACGTTTTTTTGTTCATTTTATAGTATTCCCTCTGTCCACCTTGCCTGCTCTTTCGTGAATTATTCTTTTATTGTTAAAAAGTTTTTCGCCTCAGGGCGCCATTTTATTTTTTCGGGAGCGGCACGTTCAAGTTGCAGTGGCCATAGAATAAAAAGCAAACATGGAGCAAAAATTGATTGAAGCAGTTCGAAGCGAAAAATGTCTATACGACATAAAACATCCGGAATATAATCAAACTAAACGGAAAAATGCGATTTGGAAACGAATTGCAAAGGCGATGAATCTCAAGGATGGTAAGCACATACTTAATTATTTTTTACATAAATAACCATGGCAATACCTATGTTTTTGGGGCTGTCCTTGGCGTCGACGAACAGCTGATTGTCAGCTATACCAACTGTTAAAAAATCCAATATGGCGGCTTTATTAAGGTAAAAAGGTTGGGTAATTAAATAGTCCAGTCAATATCGACCAGGGTATTCAATCTTGAATTATTGAAACGTTCTCGCTAGTAATTATAATGTAACAAAATTTAAAGAGTACCAGGTTCCCATATAGGTCTCGTATAGTGATTAATTTTTAATTTGGTCGTATTATAATCATGTACTTTGTCCGAGACTATCAGATGGCGCTACTGTTTCATTAGATTTGTTAGAGTTTGTTAGCCTTTTGGAATTGTCTGTACTGTCATTGGAATTGGACTGTCAGTGTCATATTGTTGCAAAATAGCTACAGTAAAAATTTTTCGTTGGCCGTTGCTGTTTTGCTTTGAATACTTTTTGATCACTTTATTTCGGTTTTCGTAGTTTGTATCGGATAGTTTGTTTTAATTTGAGTTTGAGCTCAGTACAGTAATTGTGTGTTTCCTCCGATAATTTGTTGAGTTTAGCCCTCGCTCCTCGAATTAGGTAGGTACGTCGAGCGTACTTATTGTGTTGTTTTTCGTGAACCTATAATTGAGTTGAGACAGTGACTCTGAGACAGGACTCCTATTTTAGTTTTGAGAGCTTTCCACCATGTCGAGTAAAAAGAATGTTTTAAAAGGCAAAATAAATGATTGATTAATTTTGGTGTTTTATAATCTTTAAAAATAGCTCTAATCTATTCATTTATTTATCGTTAGCATTCCATTTCTCATTCTGTGTATAGTATACACTTATTTGAGAGATAAATATAACAATCTATGAATATAGGTATAGCTTGTAGGTAGGTAGGTGGCAGGTATGTACCTATACCAACTATTAATTATTCTGTGCACAGGATTTGGTAGGTAGTAGTCCCATCTGTTACTTTCAGGTGGCAGCACTTTACTTGTTGCTCACTTTGGGCGCCGAGAGAGACCTCTATTTCCAGTATAGAAAGTACTCTGTGATATCGATACAAGAGTTGGCCACTAGCTTATACGAACTAACTTTATCAGAACAAAAAAAGGCAAACATCGCAAAAGTTTGTGAGCTATGTTTTCTATCTGTAGGCGAACTTAGATAGAAAACTGAGCTCATTTTTATTTCTTATTAATAATAATAAGAAATAAAAATGAGCTCAGTTTTCTAATTACCTTAAAGTTTTTAATGTTATTATAGTTTGTCTTTGTAACTGTGTTCTGAATAAATATTGTTGTTTTTTAAAGTTTGTTACTACAATTTTCATATGTTGTTAGGTCCTTTGCAAGTCTGGAAACACTGTGCTGCTCGAGAAATTGCGAAAACTTTGGCAATTTTTCAGTTTTTTCTATAATTATAAGCCTATTAATTATGTTACAATAATCATGCCGATACTTATTTTTTTTAAGAGTTGGTTCAGTTATTATTAATAAATAAATAAATAACACCCAACAGTCACATACATAGTCCTGATCCCACACTAGGACTCCCTGTGTCGTGGGTATCAGAAACTACGAGTACCATGCTACCACAACACCCAGACCCGGAACAAATATTTACAGATCATGAAAACATTTCTTCCGCAGCGGGAATCGTACCCACGCCTCTTGCGTCTCTGCCGAGCAATCGCTCGCCACGCCACGGAGGCCAAGTTTCCCTAGGCGCATAATATTTGCGGTACTACTGTACTGTTTTTATTTCAGGAAACGAAGCCAAGAGAATTTGGGAGAAACTAAGAAACAATCATAGAGATGCGCTTCGCCGCCAGAAGAATACAAAACCAAAAACTGCACCAGACCACAGAACCTCAAAACCATGGCGATACCAGGAAAGCATGGCGTTCCTCATCCCGCACATGGCAAGCAGAGTAACAAGCAAAGAAATTAAAAATGAAGACACATCTCAAACACATTCCGATGCTGTAGAAATATTCATTCAAGAGAACTCAATGGACAGTCAATCTTCTGAAGAAACAAACTCTCCCGGACCATCTACAGAAGTGTTGAGTGATCCAACAGGACATAAAAACAGCGTTTTAAACGACTTAAGATCCAATGAGAATAATATAGCTACGAGGCAAGAGAGCAACAATCATTTCGTTTGTAATAACGTCAAGAACGATCCCCTGTTCCATTTCTTTATAAGCATGTACGAAACAACAAAACGTTTGCCGCCTTTATCTCAACACACGATTAAAACCAGCGTATTTTCTTTAGTTTCTCTGGAAGAGTCAAAGAACTTACAGTATTCGCTCCGTCATCATTCCAGCTGTACAGAAATTAATCAGGAGTTGAATTTGGATGAAGATATTAAGTATTTCTCGACAGAGCCCTTCAAATAATATTCAAAATATGTTATACTTTGATATCCTACTGCCTTTGCATTTGATTAAAAAATAAACTTGACTCATACGAACTTACCAATTCATTTTTCGATTTTATAGCAAATTCTAAGCGATTCCTGTAATTTTCGTTAAGCGGTCCGAATTGTAGGTGAATTGTACGCAATTCGATTCAGCAGCAGATTCATATTGGCCGTAAAAGTGTAGGAGTTTTAGTAAATCGTAACGCAATTCAATTCTGCAGCAGATCAGACAAAATGGCCTTTTCAACCCTCCTGTACTCTCAAACACTGAAGGAAAACATCGTGAGGAAACCGACATGTCGAACCAAAAAAACTCGAAAACATGTCAAGTCCACGAAAGAAGCCTATGAGGCGCACTTTAAATCCTTTCACCAGACTGGTCCGAAAGAATTAGTGACAAGACTGTACCTAGTAGTTTTTAAATACTTACCGCTTAAATTATGAAGTTATGTAGTACAAAGGTATTAATTGTTTTCATTAACATTGCTCTGTTATTACGGATGGACCTTTCGAGGTAGATGGAAAACCAGTGTTGCCACATAGCCCTTTACATAACTAAGGCCTTTTACCATTTATAGTAGATGATTTATACAGCGTCAGGGGGCAACTTTTACCTTCACAAACGGAACGCTGTACCTAGTGCTCGGGACGAATTAAGATGGAGTAGGCTTGCCCAGCACCTATTCCATTCTCTTAGCTTAGTCGTCCTTGTCCACATGAAAGACATGGTCAATACGTGTGGAGCTGACTAAGCTGCGGGTTTCCTCACGATGTTTACTTTCACCGTTTGAGAGTACTGGTACAGCGCATATAATTTTTTCGCATAGAAAAATCCATCGGTACACGACCGGGTTTGAACCCACGACCTTAGGATCGGAAGGCGGGGTTACTACCAACTAGACCACCAGTGCTCTCATCCGAAAATTTATACATACAGAAATTTTCAATCGGACAGGAGGTCTTCTCTCTCTCTCCTTTTATTATTCCTCTCATTTTCCTTTCAAAAGATTATTTGGGCATGTTAATCTGACATTTTTAAATCAAGGAGCTGGGAACATTGAATCTTGCTCAATAGCGACCTTGAGTTAGCGCGGGAAACGAATAATTACATAAAAAGCATAAGTAGCATCCTTTTGTGCGTTTCCCAAGCGCAGTTCTTTATTACATTCGATTACCTACGCATGTTTACAACAATAAATTGATAAAACCAATTATTTTGTTGGTTTGGTAGAATTATCGACGTGGACTGGTTGCAAAAATGTTTTTTTCGTTCGGGAGTTTGATCTTCGCGCTTTTTCTAACGGAAGTGTTGCCATGGACCATAGACTTGCCGGAAGCTAGGAAGTTTCTTTTTGAAAAGAATGACAGATTGGAAAAAAGGCGGCATGATGGAAATCATCCTGAATCTGAGATTTCGAAGCAAGTTTTCTTAAGCAATAGATATGATAGCAACAGCAAACACCATGAGCATGGGAAACATGATCACGATTATGATCATGACCCATATGCCAAGGATTATGGATACCAATCATACATGGAGAAAAAGGCAAGTACCTTTTAATAAAACCTCGGTGACGAGTGCTCGGCTGAGACCAAGAGGTGCGGGTTCGATTCCCGCTACGGGAGAAATGTTTGTATATTCTGCAAATATTTAGTTAGAAGTAGGTATGTGTTTACAAAAAAAAGTATATAGGTAAGTATTTATCAACCATCTGGTGCTCTACAAGCTTTGCTTAGTTTGGGGCTAGATGGCGCTGTGTGAAATGTTCACAAATATTTATTTATTTATTATTAAATAGTGTATTCTTTTACTTTTAAGCAAGTATTCCCAAGGAGAGTTGACGTCAGGCAGGCGGCCGGTCATAAAACACCTTAGCCAAAACTCTTACAGCATCATCCAAGGATCATGCTGTGCCGACCCCACATAGAGTGGGATAAGGGCAGGAAGATGATGAGTGTATTCTTTTATTAGGACAGTATCTATAGGGAAATCTGAAATCAAATAAGATACAATACAGGAAAAACGAGAAGCTATTTGCTCTTCCTGAAAAAATATTTTGGCAAAGTAATTTTTATTTAACAAAATGACCTCATAGCTTTATTATTTATCTCGTGAATTTTTGTACATTTTGCGAAGGTCCGGGGCATGGTGTACGACGGCAGCGAATACCTGGAGGGACTACAGCGCTCCATACAGAACTTCACGGAACTCCTCGAGAACTGCACCAGAATGAACCAGACGGTATGAAAACGCAAAAAACATGTGAAAAATTTATGTGCGCTATCCCAGTACTCTCAAACGGTGAAGGAAAACATCGTGAGGAAACCCGCGGCTTAGTCAGCTCCGCACGTATTGACCATGTCTTTCCTGTCGACAAGGCCGACTAAGCTGAGAGGATGGAATAGGTGCTGGGCAAGCCTACTCCATCTTAATTCGTCCCGGGCACTACAGCGTCCCGTTTTAGTGAAGGTAAAAGTTGCCTCCTGACGCTGTATAAATCATCTATTATAAATGGTAAAAGGCCTTAGTTATTGTACAATATATTATAATTGCAGAACAGATACCGTTTCAATGCGACCGCTTTCAACGCGACATCCTTCAACTCCACATCATACAGTTTCAATTCCTCGTCAACAACCCCGGAGCCCTGGAGGCCTATCAACGAAACTAATGCGCCGTTCGAAACGAATGTAGATAAGAATAGTACGGAATGTAGGCGGGCTGGGAGGGCTAGCGAGCATGTTAGGCGACTAGCTGAACTTGCCATTAAAGCTACGAAAGACTTGCAGGATATCGCGTACTCCAGGAAATATATGAAGGTAAACACAAATATTTTATTTCACATTAACTTACGACTACTGTTTCTCTGCTGGACTGGGAGTAAAGATGTATGTACTAGCTTTCGCCCGCGGCTTCGCTCGCGTGGTACTCGGATAAAAAATAGCCTATATGTTAATCCAGTACATGTACTATGTATATTCCAAGTTTCATTCAAATCCGTTCAGCCGTTTAGGCGTGATTGATGCACAAACATCCAAACATCCAAACTCACAAACTTTACTAATAAGATAAAAGTAAGATTTTTTGACGGCCTCGGTGGCGTGGCGGGCGGTTGCTCGGCGGAGACGCAAGAGGCGCGGGTTCGATTCTCGCTGCGGGAGAAATGTTTACATATTCTGTAAATATTTGTTCCGGGTCTGGGTGTTGTGGTACCATGGTACTCGTAGTTTCTGATACCCACGACACAGGGAGTCCTAGTGTGGGCTCAGGACTATGTATGTTGTTATTATTATTTATTAAAGCCGCCATTTTGTCACAGGACGATCCACACGAGTTGTCGAAGGAGGAGAACGAGCTGATCCTCAAGCTGGCTTGGTTCCTCGACCGACTGGCGTACTACACCGGTTTCCACCCTCAGCCGAGATGGTACTCCAAGGATGAGTACAGTAAGCCTCGGACCAAATAAAAAGAAAAGACACCGCGCCACGAACAAAAGTGAAGCCACACAAAACCGTGCTCCTGCAAGTAAACACACGCTCACGCACACACCTACACTAAAACCATGCTCATCGCTCTTAGTACGTCACGAGTCTTAAAAATAGAATTATTTATTTATTTATTAGTAGGCAACGCCAACAGAACACATACTACACTGTTGTGTATGTTTCAAAAAAAAAAAAATAGTACTATGGAATGTGCACCAATTATAGGCATACACAGCATTTGCAACAATCATGCCTTCCTGTGTAGTGAAAACTTGTGAAAACAGCAGCAAATCACATAAAAAGTCGCACGGAATTACTTTTCACTTGATAGTATTCCAAATAACATCGCTTCTTAATTATTATACTATGGATTTTAGGTTACTTGGAACACAAAACCTCAAAACCCACACACACATAGATAAAAATGTCGCTTCACTTTTGTTGTTCGCGGCGCGGCGTCTTTTCTTTTTATTTGGTCTGAGATGTGTTTATTGACCTGGTCCTTTTCCAAAACGTCGCTGATTTGGTGGTCCGTGGGTTTCCAGCAACAAGTACAGTCAGGCCGCCAGCGGTGAACCTGCTGAACGCCTCAGACGACACTAAGGCGCAGATGATGAACTGCCTCAAGCAGAAGTCCGAAGTGCCAGCTACCATCCGCTGTGCCTACCCTCAGGAGATCCCAGGCGTCTTCCAAGCTGTGATCAATAACTCTAGTAAGTCTTCATATATAAAGTTTATACCTTTTTGGCGACCTCGGTGGCGTGAAATGTTTGTATTTTCTGCAAATATTTCTTCCGGATCTGGATGTTGTAGTATAAAAGTATTCTATCAGCCATTTGTTGCCCATAGTACAAGCTTTGCTTAGTTTGAGGCTAGATGGCGCTGTGTGGAAAGATCTATTGGTATACGACGGGATTTGAACCCACGGCCTTAGGATCGGAAGGCGCTGTCACTACCGACTAGACCACCAGTGCTCAGCGCTCAGAACAGTAAACAAACGAAGAATGGACATTATCACTTTCTCATGAATCGCTCGTGGCGTAGCTTGCTTAGACGTTCTTGATTGATCGTTGAAGTTTAGCAACGTTGTGCGCGGTCACAATTGGGATGGGTGACTGCAAGTGACGAGCTGAGCGCTTCCGTGCTTAAATTGTCGGTCCCCGCTTTTCGGAAGCTTGAAAACTCCGTTACAAGAGTTTGCTTAACTTATACGAACTTAATTATCACTTTCTGATACAAGCTACTTCTGTTTTAGATCCTGTACCAGGGGGGATTCCATCATCCTCCAATCGCAACGAACGTGTGGTTTCTCCATATCCAGCAACTAGCGAACAAGAACTCCTCATAGCGACGGACAATAATCCCATATTCTTTTTACCCTACCACTATTTATCAACTGTCAGACACATCCGCTCCGCGCCAAGCGAAATGTCAACTGCACCAGAAGTCGAACCAGAAACGTCAAACGAAATGTCACTGTCAACCGCACCGGAAGTCAAATCAAGAGAAGATCCCGCGATAACGTTTTTGAAATATTTCATGAAACATAAAATATGGGAGAGTGATAATAAACAAAATAATATTAAAGACTTCGATCAGTTTGAGGTAATTAATGAGTTACCTCATCGAATTCAAAAGCGAGCTATAGATAAGAAACTAAAAGTAAACGAAGATCCTTTTCAGGATCTGAGCAAATACGTGAAGAACAAAAAAGGCGTTAATTACGTGAAAGACGAAGAACAAGCGCGGAAAATTCGCGCTTGGATCGAGAAAATAAATAATTCCACGCCAAAAACAGCTAAGGAACATTTGCGAAGAGTTTCGAAACTTTTTCGTTCAAAAAAGTCCATACCTGCAAAGTTTCGTTTAAAAAGGTCGTATACTTATGAAAATGATGTGGATAAACCGCGAAATCCTGACGACCTCTTCAAAGACATAAGTTATTATGTGAAAAATAGGCCTGGTACGAATTTAAACAGAGATATCGTCCAGGCGGGTCAAGTCAGGGCGGGTTTGGTACTGATTTTCTCGAATCCAAACATTGAGACTGTGAGGCGATATGCTTCAAACTTTAATCCACTTATTCCTGATCCTTTGCTGTTCGCCTCTATAAGAAGCGCTTCTGACAACTAAATATTTATTTCAATTTAGAAGAAAATCTAAAACCGTCTGTTTTATATTAAAAATTACTTAAACTAACGTTACCTACTAATCAACGCACATCCTAGACAATCATCATCATCTTCCTGCCCTAATCCCACTCTATGTGGGGTAAGAGTTTTGGCTAAGGTGTTTTATGACCGGCCGCCTGCCTGACGTCAACCCTCCTTGGGAATACTTGCTTATTGTATCTCATCATGTTGGAGGATACTATCCCTTAGTCTGCTTATTTAGCAAATCCTAGACAATAAGTACTAAAAACATTCAACTTTGAGGGTATTCTACTCATAAGGTTGTGGAGTGCACTAAAAAAGGAACTCCCGAAAAACTCAAAGAGGATGCAAGTCCAAGTTAGTGATCCCCGAGATTTTATGGAATAAAATTTTTTTACTTTGACTTTGCAGCGGGAAGATGAAGTTCGTGTGAAGAAAAGAAACTAAGGCCTTTTACTATTTATAGATGATTTATACAGCGTCAGGAGGCAACTTTTACCTTCTCAAACGGGACGCTGTAGTGCCCGAGACAAATTGAGATGGAGTAGGCTTTCACAAATATTTTTCATATAAGATGGCGTATAATCCGCGTAAAAAGTTTGTACGTGGAAATATTTGAGCGCAAAAGGTGATCACCTACTTATTGTTTAGGTATTTTTAATTATATATAAAGGAAAATCCTTTGGTTTTCACATGTTCAAACTTTTCCTGCGGATTTTCTTACGAAGTGCAATATTTTTTTAAAGTTTTTGTCTATTTTTTATCGTCATTTTGCAAACTGAAATAATAAACAATTTTATTTATTTATAGGCCTCTTTTATTTCGAAACTATTACTCATACAATACATTTTCATAAATATATCAGTTAAAAATCTTAAACATTAACTTACACTATCTGTGGTAAGTAAGCATGATAAAAAAAAAACAATTCAAATATTTACAAAATACCTAAATTCGACGAAATGGAGCAAATATTCTGTTAAAAAAACTAAACAGATATTACATAGATTAGGATAAGGCGATACTTTATCAGAAATTGAATCAATCACCAAAAATCGACAACAAAACTTTTTTTGATAGACCACCAAACATCGCAGTAAAAAAAATCCTCCATTATGTCGTAATTTTCTAAAAATGCACGAATTCCCTAAATAAATACAATAAATAAATTACAACAAGGTTACATGGTACTTATCTAAAATTCCTTTACATTCGGCTTATAGTATGCGGCTCACAGTGAGCCAAAGAGACTTTCAGTGATAATAATACAGATTTCACTTATATAATGTCACCGTAAAAAATTTAAAATACCGTTGGATTATAATCTATCTCGCGAGATTGTAAACTGTCGAAAGATTGTGAACCGTAACATACTGCTTACAATTTAACTGCTTTTTTGTGGCGCTTTGGCGACACGCTTGCTCGGCTCGCTCGCCTAAAGCGCAGTTCTTCACTAACCTAACCTACTAATTTTGATCTAAGCAGATGTTCGACAGCTTACAATCTCGCGAGATTAAATTATAAAGGTATTTACAATTTTACAGTGACGTATATTTATTTCTAAATTCAACTAACGACGGATGCTAAGTTACAAGTTTTGACAAAAAAACAACATTGGATAATCTTTCGTTGGTCGCCCTTTAGTTGAATATGGAGCATTGTTCAGAGTGCCCAGAGCCATTTTTTTATATTTCTTCGATCACATAAGCGTTATGCAATAGATGACGCTGTTTTTTGTCCATGAAAATTTGTTGTAGTCAATATTAGCGCGAATGAACACGTGAAAAACTCGCAGTATTTGGCTGAGCCGCTAACTATGAGCCTAATGTAAATGTAGCTTTACCAGTCGAATTGTATGTTCAAATACTAAACCAGCTAAAATAAAAAACGAGTTGAGTACCATTTTTACATATTGTACAATTTATTCCAGGGCGCCGAGCTACATAATACATACCCTTGCCTGCTCCCAAAAAAAGCGAACCATAGACAATTCGTACTGTATATTCCAAACTCCAAAATAAATAAACGTAATACAGACTATTAGCCCGACCGAAGAGAAAGAAATATTTTTAGCTGTCAAATTGAAAAACCGCGGGAATAAGTTACAAGATGGATACCGTTGCTCACAAAGGATTCCCCTATTGTTCTATTCAGGTGTACCTAATGTTTATTTTACGGAAAATAATAAATATATTACCTATAGCAATAAGCAAACACTTTTGTGAGAAAAATTACCCACGTTCAATTTTTCCCGTGAAGGAAAGTTTGACAGTACAATTCGACCGAGGAAACCACTAAAATGCTTCATATCAATATCAAAATTACCCAAATCATTAACACCATGTTCCATTATGGCTGTTGATCAGTGATTCTATCACAGAGTATATTTTACACATTAATTAGTTCTTCAGTTATTATTTCAATCAGTTTTTAGTGTCGCGAGAATTCTTTCTTAAATCCAAGCATAAAACTGAATCGGCGCCAATGCGATCTTATACACAGTAGTTACCGTAGATCTACGGTAACTACGGTAATTTTGGCTAAGGCGTTGACCTAGTTTGCGCGAACTAGCGATGACGCGATGGAGTTGAAAAATTACAGTATCGCGCGAACGCCAATAAACTAAGGCCTTTTACCATCTATTATAGTAGATGATTTATACAGCGTCAGGAGGCAACTTTTACCTTCACAAACGGGACGCTGTAGTGCCCGGGACGAATTAAGATGGAGTAGGCTTGCCCAGCACCTATTCCATCCTCTCAGCTTAGTCGGCCTTGTCCACAGGAAAGACATGGTCAATACGTGCGGAGCTGACTAAGCCGCGGGTTTCCTCACGATATTTTCCTTCACCGTTTGAGAGTACTGGTATAGCGCATATAAATTTTTCGCACAGAAAAATCCATTAGTACACGACCGGATTTGAACCCGCCACCTTAGGATCGGAAGGCGGGGTCACTACCAACTAGACCACCAGTGCTCTCTGCAACTCTAAAAGCAAAGGAGATGTTTCACAAATGTATGGAACCTAGGCTTGCTCAGTGTAGATATATGTAAAACCTTTTGACATTGTCAGTTATTTATTATTTTGCTTGATTTAGTGTATGTTCCTAAAAATCTTTGAAGGCAATTCAAAACTTAAAACAATATGGCGCGGCGGTATTGATTAAAATGTTTTGACAGCTGTTGACTTTGACAAGTAGGTAAAATGGCTGAATTTCGTTCGCGTAGAGTCAAAATGTTCGTTTTGAAGCTGTCAAAACACATAATGACAGCTACGAATGTTACCATTGTAAAAAATCTTCGCATTTTAAACATTTTTCTGCAAATAACTATGCTTCAAATTTGAGTTATTACTTCTAAATTCACTGCTTTTTTCACAATTTTTCTGTCAGGTGACAGAGCAGGCGTGCTATGAAACATCTCCTTTGACAAGCAAACTTTTGACAGACTCCGGTTTGTTGCCCGGGAACATCGAACCGATGTAGTGGGCTAAGACCGTAAGCATTAAATCTCAGCATTTGTAAGTCTCTAATACTACAATTTGGTGTTATAGAAGTTACCTTTGTGGATTCTTCTTTCTTGTATTTCAGTTTTTGTGCACAAAGTTAAAACAAACATTCTTACATTCGCTAATCTTTTGTTTTATCAATTCTTTTCATTCGAAAACTGAATATTTATCATTATTACTGAAGATGACAAAAAAATATGAAGATAATTTTATGAATAAAATTTTTAGTCACAATTTTTTACCCAACTGCGTAGAAGGCTAGTTATTATTAAACTTATGATCTTTATATTTATCCATTGGATAAGTCTCCTTTGTATACGGTTAACTTAAACGTAAATATTCAGTTTCCAAAGAATTTATGAAATTTTAAATCTCAAATATTAACATTTAATATAACTACAAGAATATACAACGTGTAACATAATGTCCCTATAAGCCCGAAAGGGGTGTATTCAGACCGAGCACTTGAATACATTGACGTGTGCAAAAGTTCAATACATCATATTTGAAATTCCAATACAATTAAAAACAAATTATTTCATGAGAAATTTGTGACAACCCTATGTGTTTGTTTACCATTTGCGTAGGTAACAAACACACGCGCACCCTCCTATCGCGTCGGACCCACACATACGCAGACAATTGAACGCGCGGCAAGTTTCAAAAAGTACCTAGGTGTAATCACCAAAGTTTTCGTAAGAATTTGCAATTTTTTTAATTCTACGTAGAAATTAAAGTCGAAGATTAAAATCACGATATCTTTCACACATAAAAAAACAACTACCTACCTACATCTACCTAGGTAGTTACCTAAGGACCTAGGTACAGGAAAAGTTAAGTTATACCTTTTCTCCCTTCTTCTTGGTTGGCTCGGAACACGGCTAATTGACATGGTAGGTATTAGGTAGGTATGTAGGTACCTAGGTTGGTATTACTGGTACACATTCACATTCACAATCACAAAATTATTTTTGTCATTTTTTATTAGTAAGCTAGGTACTAATGGGGTACCTACTAGGTAGGGTGATAGGTTAGGTACCTATCATCATACCTACCTATCACTGAATTTTATCACTGTTGACACACACAGTAGGTACTCGGTATCCACATCGTATCGTTAATTAGTTACGCGAACCGAGAGATTGCTTGTTGCAGTTGTTGCAAGGAACGAATGCTAATTGCGACTGATAAAAACCGATCTGTTTTGCGACCAAAAGTAGGTACCTATTGCCGAAAGCCGAATTTTTAGGGTTCCTTGTCTGGGGTAACCCACTAAATACCGATTGGGAAAAAAAAGGAAAAAAACTTCACCATACATCTACTACTACTACTACTACTACTACTGTCGTCGTGTCCGTGTCGCTAGCTCTTTTGAACCAGTGTGGTGGAAGGATTAGAGTGCACCTTGAAGGTTCCTTTCGTACACTTTGACACACGTCTATGACATGCCTGGTTTCCTCACGAGGTTTTCCTTCACCGTTTGAGAGCATTGATATTGCACACATAAATTTCGAATCGAAAAATCCATAGATTCGAACTCACGACTTAAGGATGGGAAGGCGGGGTTCATACCAATATGCTACCATGTGCTCCATCCCCATTTGCTACTAGGTACCTACCTACTTACATAATAACCTACCAACAATTACGTAGTTCAATCAAGAAAAGTAAAAAACAAATAAACCTACGGAACCAATTTGATTTTATTAAACAAACGCTTGCGGTGCGGTGTCGGTTGACGGTTGCGGATTTTGAATTTAGCAAAGGCACCGACAGCCAATTAGGGCGAGGTGTCATCCCACTAGTTGTTGTTGTTGTTTCAATGCAACCAATGACAAATAGGCTGTTCACGATGAAAATGAAGATTAGTAAGACAGATAAGTCACAACCTTTGACTTTAGTGCCCAAGTAGGTAGGTACAAAATTGCATTGAAAAATGCTCCAATGAATATTGGAATAATACATCGTTGGAAAAACTAAAGTGGAATAGGGTCACGGCTTTATCCTCAGGCACGGTAGACCTCTTCTCATACTTCTTGTTACCTACTCAAGATGCTTTTAAGGCCCGAGTAGGTAGGTACAAAATTGAGTAGGTATCACGGCTTTATCCTCAGGCACGGTAGACATCCTCTCATACTCCTTGGCACCCACTGAGGATACCTTTAAGGCCCGAGTAGGTAGATACAAAATTGAGTAGGTAAGGTACCTATCTCCTATACTAGGTACTTAACAAAGAGATCTGAAAGGATGTTTACGGTGCCTAGGGATTTTAGTCGTGATGTGACCTTACATTTTAATTACCAATAAATACCAAGGTACCACTAGGCCTTCAAAAAAAATAGAAATTACTTATTAAGCCACCTCGTTATTAGGTAAGTAGGTAGGCATTTTACTAATGGTGTCTGTTCTGTTACCTGTTTCATCTAGAGTTCACACTTAAAGGTCAAAAAACAGCTGTAAATAGGGATGCCTCATGTTGTGTCAAGTTACGTATTGGAGCAAAGTTTAAGAGACATTTCATGAATGAAAACCTTTGAAATTTTAAAAGTCGTTGAACAAACGTTGTTCGCAATGACGTATAGAACACCCCCGTTTCGGGCTTATAGGGACATTATGTTACACGTTGTATATTCAAGGGGCGCCAGTCTAGCTCGCTGGTGTCAAATATATATACAAAACTGTTACGTTACTGACTGACAAAACCGTAAGTCCTAGAAGCATGAAATTCGGAGGGAATATGCCTCTTATGGCGTAGTGGTGCACTAACCCCCGAATACTCAAACGCATCTCAGAGTTGAGCACGTCTCAAATCACGGTTTTTTTGACAGTTTTCGATGAAAATCTGCCAAAAACTCGTCACTTAAGACGTGCTCAACTCTGAGATGCGTTTGAGTATTCCGGGGTCAGTGCACCACTACGCCATAAGAGGAATATACCCTCCGAGTTCCACGCTTCTAGGACATGGTTTAGGCTGTGAACTGACTGTCAGTAACATAAGATATTTATATATACAACGTGTAACATAATGTCCCTATAAGCCCGAAACGGGGGTGTTCTATACGTCATTGCGAACAACGTTTGTTCAACGACTTTTAAAATTTCAAAGGTTTTCATTCATGAAATGTCTCTTAAACTTTGCTCCAATACGTAACTTGACACAACATGAGGCATCCCTATTTACAGCTGTTTTTTGACCTTTAAGTGTGAACTCTAGATGAAACAGGTAACAGAACAGACACCATTAGTAAAATGCCTACCTACTTACCTAATAACGAGGTGACCTTGGTATTTATTGGTAATTAAAATGTAAGGTCACATCACGACTAAAATCCCTAGGCACCGTAAACATCCTTTCAGATCTCTTTGTTAAGTACCTAGTATAGGAGATAGGTACCTTACCTACTCAATTTTGTACCTACCTACTCGGGCCTTAAAGGTATCCTCAGTGGGTGCCAAGGAGTATGAGAGGATGTCTACCGTGCCTGAGGATAAAGCCGTGATACCTACTCAATTTTGTACCTACCTACTCGGGCCTTAAAAGCATCTTGAGTAGGTAACAAGAAGTATGAGAAGAGGTCTACCGTGCCTGAGGATAAAGCCGTGACCCTATTCCACTTTAGTTTTTCCAACGATGTATTATTCCAATATTCATTGGAGCATTTTTCAATGCAATTTTGTACCTACCTACTTGGGCACTAAAGTCAAAGGTTGTGACTTATCTGTCTTACTAATCTTCATTTTCATCGTGAACAGCCTATTTGTCATTGGTTGCATTGAAACAACAACAACAATAAGTGGGATGGCACCTCGCCCTAATTGGCTGTCGGTGCCTTTGCTAAATTCAAAATCCGCAACCGTCAACCGACACCGCACCGCAAGCGTTTGTTTAATAAAATCAAATTGGTTCCGTAGGTTTATTTGTTTTTTACTTTTCTTGATTGAACTACGTAATTGTTGGTAGGTTATTATGTAAGTAGGTAGGTACCTAGTAGCAAATGGGGATGGAGCACATGGTAGCATATTGGTATGAACCCCGCCTTCCCATCCTTAAGTCGTGAGTTCGAATCTATGGATTTTTCGATTCGAAATTTATGTGTGCAATATCAATGCTCTCAAGAGGTGAAGGAAAACCTCGTGAGGAAACCAGGCATGTCATAGACGTGTGTCAAAGTGTACGAAAGGAACCTTCAAGGTGCACTCTAATCCTTCCACCACACTGGTTCAAAAGAGCTAGCGACACGGACACGACGACAGTAGTAGTAGTAGTAGTAGATGTATGGTGAAGTTTTTTTTCCTTTTTTTTCCCAATCGGTATTTAGTGGGTTACCCCAGACAAGGAACCCTAAAAATTCGGCTTTCGGCAATAGGTACCTACTTTTGGTCGCAAAACAGATCGGTTTTTATCAGTCGCAATTAGCATTCGTTCCTTGCAACAACTGCAACAAGCAATCTCTCGGTTCGCGTAACTAATTAACGATACGATGTCGGCTTTGTACTCAAACGGTGAGTATTATGATATGGTGTTGTGTGTGTGTGTTAGTAGCTACTTAGTAGCGGCGCGTCAGCTCTACAGAGAGCGTTATCCAGGGCGGCCATTGCCATCTTACGGGCTATTTTCTGGGATTGGTGAACCGTCTTCTCTCGACGGGATCTTTCCACCGGCGCACCAGTGAGGGAAGACCGGGAATTCGGTGGTGTGTTGTACCTACTTCCCTTTGATGGATACCGAGTGCCTACTGTGTGTGTCAACAGTGATAAAATTCAGTGATAGGTAGGTATGATGATAGGTACCTAACCTATCACCCTACCTAGTAGGTACCCCATTAGTACCTAGCTTACTAATAAAAAATGACAAAAATAATTTTGTGATTGTGAATGTGAATGTGTACCAGTAATACCAACCTAGGTACCTACATACCTACCATGTCAATTAGCCGTGTTCCGAGCCAACCAAGAAGAAGAGAGAAAAGGTATAACTTAACTTTTCCTGTACCTAGGTCCTTAGGTAACTACCTAGGTAGATGTAGGTAGGTAGTTGTTTTTTTATGTGTGAAAGATATCGTGATTTTAATCTTCGACTTTAATTTCTACGTAGAATTAAAAAAATTGCAAATTCTTACGAAAACTTTGGTGATTACACCTAGGTACTTTTTGAAACTTGCCGCGCGTTCAATTGTCTGCGTATGTGTGGGTCCGACGCGATAGGAGGGTGCGCGTGTGTTTGTTACCTACGCAAATGGTAAACAAACACATAGGGTTGTCACAAATTTCTCATGAAATAATTTGTTTTTAATTGTATTGGAATTTCAAATATGATGTATTGAACTTTTGCACACGTCAATGTATTCAAGTGCTCGGTCTGAATACACCCCTTTCGGGCTTATAGGGACATTATGTTACACGTTGTATAGATTTTGACAACAGCAAGATTGACCGAGCGTCATTTATTTAAATACATTTAAACTTCTTTCCATTTACCATCTCTTTGAGCATTACAAAAATATATTGCTTTCAACATTCCTATATGAAATTTTGAAATGTTTAATTCGTTCAAAATGAAAGTAACATAGTTTATTAGGGTTCCGTACCCGAAGGGTGCCAACGGGACCCTATTACTAAGCCACCGCTGTCCGTCCGTCCGTCCGTCTGTCAGCGGACTGTATCTCATGAACTTTAATAGGCAGAGCAGGGGTTCCCAAACTTATTTTGTTTACTGCCCACTTTGAGAATAAATTATTTATTAGCGTCCCCATTTTTTCACCTAGGTACTTAAAAACCATTATAACTTCTTTAGTTGATGTTCATCATGTTGGAGGATACTATCCCTTAGTCGACTTTTACGACATGCTCGGGGAGAGAAGCAGCTGGACGCATTCTGTTTCTTTACTCCCAGTCCAGCGGATAAGTATTTACAGAACATCCAAATGACTCCCGCAGCGGGAACCGAACCCGCGCCTATTACATCTCATCCGTCACGCCACCCACCGAGGTTTTACAAATTAAACTTAAACATTTCAAAATCTCATTTCAAATCACAACACCATAACATATATACCTGGTAACATATCGACATCATTCTGTAACTAAATTCTATTAGTATATACTAAGTAAAATATAGAATACCAAGGGACGAAACTATATGTTTCACAAACTATACTAGACGTGACGCTAGTTGTGACCAGTGTGGTGAAAGGTGCGCCTCAAAGGCTCCTTTTGTTCGCATTCTTTCCAAATTTTTAGATTCTGCATGCTGGTTTTGTCAGCTTTTTAAATAATTTCAAATATATCTACAACCACTAACAAGTATACATAGTATATCAAGCCCGTATGGGGTGGGCAGAGCCACAAGTCATAAGAAAACTTGCAGACACTCCCAAGATGGACATCTTAGGAGTTTAAATCACAAGTGGCTGCGAGTTTTCTTATGTTTGCTTGTGGCTCTGCCCACCCCGTTACATAAACTGTATCTCCAGTTTGGCTAAAGTATAGTAACAGTATAGTTTAAGTAAACAAATTCTTATACAATTCTTTCCTACAGTCGGTTTGCTTGAAACTAAAAAATATAGAGCCATTGTACGCAGCCATATTCCATATCTCACTGAGTATATAGTAACGCTACAAGCTACGCGATGCTATATAGCTTAGTATAGTATAGTATAGCTTTCTCCTATTAGCTATTCTCCTTTTAATCTCTTGCTGAACTCCTCCTGTTGTAGTTCTCGCCATTCCTTTTTGGCCTTCATTCGCTTAAGTTGGCCGTCCCTGAAAAATGAGACAAATTAATTAAAGAATCTGAAAACCGGAGAGCTCTGGTGGTCTAGTGACTAGTGGAAGCTGCCTAGATTTCCGATCCAAAGGTCGCGGCTTCAAATCCGGTCGTTCACCGATGTATGTTTGAAAAAATTGTGTGCTATACTAGTACTCTCAAATGATGAAGGAAAACATGTTGTAGAACAGTTCGAAAACATGTCTCAAGAGTTCTAAAGGAGCCTTTGATGCGCACTATTATTACTTTCACTACTATTTAGAAAGAACTAGACGACACGACTAGTAGTAGTATTAAAAAAATCTATATTTTTTTAAGTTTTACTCCACGTTAAAGGACATTACGACACTTCTAGCCGACACTTTGCGACACTTCTAGCCGACACTTTGCGACACTTCTAGCCGACACTTTGCGACACTTCTAGCCGACACTTTGCGACACTACCAGCAGACATTGCGACACTTCTAGCGTACTCAACGACACTTCTAGCTGACTTAACACCACATCTAGCTGACTTTCCGACACTTCTAGCTGACATTGCGACACTCAAGCAGACTTTACACTTCTAGCAGACTTTCCGATACTTCTAGCTGACTTAACACCACTTCTAGCTGACTTTCCGACACTTCTAGCTGACATTGCGACACTCAAGCAGACTTTATACTTCTAGCAGACTTTCCGACACTTCTAGCAGACTTTCCAACACTTCTAGCAGACTTTCCGACACTTCTAGCAGACTTTCCAACACTTCTAGCCGACTTTCCGACACTTCTAGCCGATTTTGCAACACTTCTAGCGTACTCAATGACATCTCAAGCCGACTTTGCGACACTTCTAATTGACTTTCCGACACTTCTTGCTGGTATTACGACATTCAAGCAGACTTTCCAATACTTCTAATTGACTTCCCGACACTCAAGCCGACTCTACACTTGTAGCAGACCTCCCGACGCCTCCAGCCTACTCACCACTGCAGGTCGACGAGGCCGCCGCGCCGCGCGATGGCCGCCTTCACCCGGTTGGCGAACTCCACGGAGGGCTCGCCGGCGCGCCGCGTCATGGCGGGCAGGTACCACACCTCGCACACGATCGCCCACGAGCTCATCATGTGCAGCAGGTACTGCAGCATGCCGTACCGGGAGCTGTTCCAGAACGCGTCGCCGAACCTCGCGTCGTACCTGGAATACAAGGGCAAATATAAATGGTTATGATTATGAAATGTATCCATACTAATATGCATGCGCGTGTGTGTGTGTGTGTGTGTGTGTGTGTGTGTGTGTGTGTGTGTGTGTGTGTGTGTGTGAGCGAATATAAAGATAAAGATAATTTATTTGCTTCTCCGCTGGACTGGGAGTAAAGAAAAAGCATAGAATGCGTCCAGCTGCTTCTCTCGAGTATGTCGCAAGTCGACTAAGGGATAGTATCCTCCAACACGATGGACCATCTATACGGGCGATGGGATGATCTGTCACCATGGTTCACCATATCCATCTTAGGACTAAATCAGAAGTGGCTGCAAGTTTTCTTATGTTTACTTGTGGCTCTGCCTGCATTAGAGATACAAGCGTAATAATAATGTATGATGTATAAAAATATATCCAGTCTCCATTGAAGACTTACTTGATGGCAACAGGGTAGATGGTGCCCCCCACTTCGAAGCTTCCCTTCTTGAACTGCATCACGGAGGTGTTGTTGATGCAGGTGCCCTCAGGGAAGATGAGGATCGGCGGGTTGTCCGGCACGGAGATATGCTCCTTCAACCTGGAAAGAACACTCTTTTATTTGGATCAACCTTATCGGCTACGTTTTGGTTCAATCTCCCCTCTTCAAAGCATGAAGCGCAATAAGCATGTCAGGATCACAGCAAACGGAGATCCGCGATCTCTGCCTACACCTACGGGAAAAGCTTGATATTATGCATGTAAAAAGCTTATTATAAAATTTACAACCACCTATCACATACTTCTCCGCTGGACTGGAAGTAAAGAAAAACATAGAACGCGTCCAGCTGCTTCTCTCCCCGAGCATGTCGTAAAAGTCGACTAAGGGATAGTATCCTCCAACATGATGAGATACAATAAGCAAGTATTCCCAAGGAGGGTTGACGTCAGGCAGGCGGCCGGTCATAAAACACCTTAGCCAAAACTCTTACAGCATGATCCAAGGATCATGTGCCGACCCCACATAGAGTGGGATAAGAGCGGAGAAATGATGAGTACCTTCTAGCGACAGCATTCCTATCTTTAGCCTCGGACCTCTCGAACCAAATGTGGGGCGAAGCCCTAGCCAGGGCTCGCTGTAGGAGCCCTAGGAACCCGCCGTGACGCTGACCAATCTGAAAATGAGTACTGTATTAGATACAACACAAGGTTGTTTAATTCTTCGATTCATGCTTCCCACTGATCATCATATCGTCACTGGAAAGGCAAATTTACGTAAGCGCCAATCGAGAAAAAGCCGTTTAAAGTTCATTTTTTTCGTTTTTTAATCATAACTTTTTACCTAATTATCGAATTTTGACGACGTCAACGTAAGATTTCATTCTTTTTTCATTTTCTATGTCCAGCAATTCATATTATTGTATTTGGACTTCTATTTTAAGATAATAACTCAATATGCCTATTTTGGCGCTTACGTAATTTTGCCTTTCCAGTGACGATATATACAGAGGTCAGGGTATCAATTTCTTAAAATCACAGAGTGATAAAAAGTCACTAAAATGGTCTATTTCAATTGTTTTTTTTTTTCAGTAGCTAGTGACCAACTCTTGTGACGGAGTTTTTAAGCCGCCTAAAGGCCTCCGTCATGGCTTAACGACTTAAAAGCCGGGACCGACAATTTAACGTGCACGAAAGCACGGAAGCGCTCATCTCACAATGTCACTGGCGGTCACCCATCCCAATTGTGACCGCGCACAACGTTGCTTAACTTCAACGATCAATCAAGAACGTCTAAGTGAGCTACGCCACGAGCGATTCGTATGTTGGTATAATGAAAATATATTCTAACATTGCTGCTACACTGCCAAGCTTCGGCGAATATATTCTACGTCTTTATCTATATCGACGGAAGAAAGCGATTTTGTCGTATCTCAAAATATTCAATTTTACATCAGAGCCAAAAAACCTTTATTTACAGCAATTAGTGTGAACAGTAAAATAACTAGGAAAAAAATCAAGGGCGTATCATAAAATTTTTCACCGTCGAAAGACGAGACAGACCATTCGACGCGGCTTTTTTTGCTTATCAACAATCAAGTTTTAAGTCATTTAGGCCATTTTTTGAGATACGACATTTCCGCTTTCTGCCGTCGCTATGTACAAATCATATATAATCCCCGCGATAATTTCGCCGAATCTAGATAATGTAGCCGCACACTTAAAACTAGTTTAAAAATACTAAATTATATAAACAAACAAAATGCATTAACATATAACCCCAACATGCCCACATACAGACGGTCAGGCAAACATATATCACCCATAAATATATAAATTACACCCATAGTTTCATATTCCCATGATATTTAAAAAAACTTACGTGGGTACTGAGCTGGATTCCTTTGAAAGAAGTGATTTGAGTAAGGTACCTAATAAATATTTAGTATTTAATTGAATTAGGAAGAATAATGTGCTGCCTTGCCACTGCCTACCCCGTAATAACGTCACGCAGCTGGTATTCGTCACAAGATTATTAACCGCCGAATACTCAAACGCGACTCAGAGTTGAGCACGTCTCTACTCGCGGTTTTTTGACAGTTTCTAATGAAAATCTGCCAAAAAAAAAAGTCTTTTGAGACGTGCTCAACTTTGAGATGCGTTTGAGTATGCGGAGGTAAGATACCGGGATATTTTTATAATACTTGGAGAACATTCAAGTGATCCCGGGATTCCCATATTTTGTGAAAAGGCAAGTAATCCCGGGATTTCTATAATATTTCATGACAGTCACGCGATAATTTATTTTTACTTATATATTTTGTATAAATACAAGTTATTCTGGGATTATTTTAATATCTTGTGTAAATTCAAGATCCCGTTCTTTGGAAATGAGTATTTTAGAAAAAATCTACTTTTTTTCATAGAAATGATTATTTTTGTCACATCTTACAGTCACAGATAAGCACCAAGATATCGATGGGGCTAGTGTGTTTCGCGACACATACCCCGCTATTCGCCGGCTTATCGTAAGGGTGGTGGGACGTGATGAGGGCAGATATACACAGGAATAGGACGTTGAAGTACGCATTATTACATTTCATCATCAGCCTATAACAGTCCACTGCTGGACATAGGCCTCCCCTGAGCGGCATCGCGCCCAATCTACGGCTTGACGCATCCAGTCTCTGCCAGCAGCCAGTAGCAGATCCTCACTCCAGCTAGCCGGAGGCAGTCCTACATTACGTTTGCCGAGTCGAGATCTCAAGAATTTATCCCAGAGGTAGACGGTTTTTTAACTACTTCAAAATGTTATTGTCACTTCTAAATAAATACATACCAGTGAGTAGCAGTTGTCACACATGAGCACCAGCACGTCGATGGGGCTAGTGTGGTTCGCGACACATATCCCGCTATTCGCCGGCTTATTGTGAGGGTCGTGGTACGTGATGAGGGCAGATATACACCGGGATAGAAGATTGAAGCACGCATGAGCTGTGGCGGAGTTGACCCGCTGCTTCCACGGCCCGTCGGGAAGCGTGCCCACGCACCATGTCGAAACCACCAGCCACCATACCTAGCGATCCAGGGAATTTGAATTGACATACACAATGCACAGTGAGTCCGGGATTGTTTGGTACATATCAATCCCGGCGTTTAGATGAGATATACTAGTATAGATGATCCCGGGAATTTGATTGATGGGATATGCACTATATAAACAGATGATATTTAAAAAAACATATACAAGATGACAGATACATATTTTGACAACATTATATATAATCAAATGTATAATCTGTCATACAAATGCAAACAGTATAGTATCTCTAATAAATACACCATTTCTATGCTTTATTCTTAGGGTTATCAGATGCCCCGTATTTTATGGGTTACTCCGTTTTACAGGCTATAAAAATCGAAGAACCTGTAATTATCAAAGCAAAATACGGGGTAAATGAAACTCCCGTATTTATTATAATTACGGCCGGGCTTTGAATTTGGCACGGTGTCGGTATGCCATTTGTGGACATGTACCAAATATTATGTTTGGACGTGCTTTTACTACCCTCCTAGACTCCATCAATGATATTTCAGAAGTTGTCTACCGTGCCTGAGATACACAGTCGTAAAGCTTTTTTTTAAGTCTCTCGTAAAAAAATCGAAAATATTTTTCATGCTGATAACCCTTAAATCAAGAAGTGGCAGGTGGCAAGCCTAATTATTCTAAAAACTTAATTTGTTAGTTCTTAGAGTCCAAGAGAGAGACACAATTGTAAAAAATCTATTCTTGCGTCGATTCACTGTCAAATCAAGTTTTGATGTTCAAGAAAACAGACGACCATAGCTGTGTTCTGCCTTACCCAGCAGGCTCGCGAGGCAGCCGCGCGATGCAAGTGCTCGCTTAGTTAGAACGCGACTCGCCAGAGATTTCGTGCGTTTTCCTCGGGCGAGGCACGTTTTGACTAAGCTATTAAGCACTTGCCTCACGCAAAAGCCTCGCGAGGCGGTTCGGTCAGTCAGTACACAGCTAAAGGGTCATATTATAATTAAATATACCAACGGACAATCACATTAGGCGTTCCAACGAGTACAAACTTCACCAGACAGCTATCCCAAGATGCGTCAAAATGCTGGGTTTAAACGTTGGTAGCTTGCCATCTACCAACGCAGAGATAGTACGGCAAAACACACGTTAAAGCTGGCCATCGTATGCCAATGCGTTGGCGATGGTTGGCAGTGATCGGTCCAACGTTAATCAACAACTCTCTTCATTGCGCTGCGACAAAGTCACACTTACCCCGTTTTATAACCGAAGAGAGAACAAGCAGAAAAAAATTACAAGCAAACTTTTACTTTACTTTTTGTGAAGAGTTCAGAGCACTGGTGGTCTAGTTAGTAGTGACCCCGCCTTCCGATCCTAAGGTCGTGGGTTCAAATCCGGTCGTGTACCAATGGATTATGTGCGCTTTACCACCCTCAAACGGTGAAGGAAAACATCGTGAGGAAACCCGCGGCTTAGTCAGCTCCGCACATATTGACCATGCCTTTCCTGTGAGCAAGGCCGACTAAGCTGAGAGGATGGAATAGGTGCTGGGCAAGCCTACTCCATCTTAATTCGTCCCGGGCACTACACCGTCTCGTTAATAGACGGAGAAAGGCCTTAATTCAGGTTATGAAACGGAGTAGTGGGCGATTACAGTATAACGTTGGCGCAGTTAATGCCTGGAAAGAGGGGGGTTGGCATATAGGCCTGCTTTAATGCGAACATTTGTCCCATCTTCTGTCCCTGTCAGCGTTGGTAGTGGCCCGAAGCCGCTGGTGGTGGTTGGCAATGATTGGGCCAACGTCAAAACCCTTTAAACTACCCTCAAATTGAAGTAACTTAAATAAAAATTATAAATACTCCCAAAGACACAATACAATACAAATCAATTTATTGACATAACAGTATGTTACAAGATAAATGAATCCTTACCCCCGAATACGCAAACGCATCTCAAAGTTGAGCACGTCTCAAATGACGATTTTTTTTTTGACAGATTTTCATCAGAAACTGTCAAAAAACCGTGAGTTGAGACGTGCTCAACTCTGAGTCGCGTTTGAGTATTCGGGGGTTAAGCTCCTGAACTAGCAAAAAATATGTGAACATAGACCACGCTCAAACTGAAAGGATACAACCCAACGGAAGCAGATAACCCTGAAAAATGAAAAGTACTACCAGGGAGAAGCAAGTGTTCACGCTGAGGGTGCCAACGTCGATCGGGCTGGTGTGGTTCGCGACACAGAAGCCGTTATTCCTCGGCATGTGCTCCAAGTCGTGGTAGTAGATCGTGCACGAGAGGCCTCGCATCAGAGTGCGAATGGATATCTTGTAGGACAGCGCGCCGAGGTAGCGCCTGACTTTACCGGCGGGGAGGAGGCTGACAAGTGTCGTTGTAACTAGCATCGTGAGGACCTTTTGATAGATGAGTGAATTTACAAGATAAATTGAGAGAAGAGGAAGGTAGATTTGAATTAAGAGATATGTTCAGGATAGATGGGTGAATTTACAAGATAAATTGAGAGAAGAGGAAGGTAGATTTGAATTAAGAGATATGTTCATGATAGATGGGTGAATTTACAAGATAAATTGAGAGAAAAGGGAGGTAGATTTGAATTTAGAGATATATTCAGGATAGATGGGTGAATTTACAAGATTGAAGGGAAGGGAATGGAGAGAGAAGGAAGGTAGATTTGAATTTAGAGATATATTCAGGATATATGGGTGAATTTACAAGATTGAAGGGAAGGGAATTGAGAGAGAAGGAAGGTAGATTTGAATTTAGAGATATATTGAGAAGGGGGGGGTTGGATTGATTTGAATTCAGACAAAAATTGAGTAAAAGGAGGGTAATATTCAGAATTTAGAGATAAATTCAGGAGAAGATACCATCAGTTCGAAAAATTTAGAATGTTTAAAATTTTTATTGATACATTGAGTATCGGGGTCGTGTTGCCATGTCGTGCCCAATCGTACATCAGGTAGAGTGTTGCCATAAGAAGTAGAAAGAAAAAAAACATAAATTAGTGACAAAGACGAAACCTATATCAAACGTAACTAGCAAAAAGTCTTAAATAAAGAGAGATAAAATATCATAATTTAAACATCCAATCTCTCAAGTTATACTTTCGAAGCAAGCGACAGTGACGTCACCTCAGAGACGACACGTCAGTAAAGTCACGTCAGCGAAATCGCGTCAGTGACATCGCATCAATGAGGTCGCGTCAGTGACGTCACGCCAGTGCCGTCGCGTCAGTGACGCCGCGACAGAGTTACTACGAAAATGCATGAAACGTGTCACTTGCGCTTGCTTCGAGAGTATAAATTTTAAAGAAAACTATAAAAATGTGAAATACTATCATATAGGCCCCATTTTATCCGGGTGCAATGAGAGAGAGGCCGCGGACGGCAGCTAGTAGACTGTGGCGTGGCGGGCGAGTGCTCGGCTGAGACGCAAGGGGCGCGGGTTCGATCCCCGCTACGGAAGAAACGTTTGTATGTTCTGCATAATTCCGGGTCTGGGTGTTGTCTGCCAACAGGCTTTCGGAAAAGCGATGTAGTAGATAACTCACCCCAATGAAGAACACCATGATCCTAAGCGGTAGTAGCACCATGTATCTCACTATGAACCCCATGGCCCATATTATGGTGAGACGCCATGTTAGGAACTCGTATTGCCTGGGAACAAAGAGTGAGAGTTTATTAGGACACCCACATACACACACACACCACACACCCACACACACACACACACACACACACACACACACACACACACACACACACACACACACACACACACACACACCCACACACACACACACACACAGTTTGCCCAGACTCTTAAAAGACTGGAGTCCTCAGGAGACCCAATCCTCACACACAAACTATAAACACATACCCCAAACACACATCCTAGTAATACAAACAAAGCTCTCAAAGGTATTTCAAGTATTCACTCAAAAGAGTTTGCATTACTTCTCTGCTGGACTGGGAGTAAAGAAAAAAAAACATAGAATGCGTCCAGCTGCTTCTCTCCCCGAGCATGTCGTAAAAGTCGACTAAGGGATAGTATCTTCCAACATGATGAGATACAATAAGCAAGTATTCCCAAGGAGGGTTGACGTCAGGCAGGCGGCCGGTCATAAAACACCTTAGCCAAAACTCTTATAGCATGATCCAGGGATCATGCTGTGCCGACCCCACATAGAGTGGGATAAGGGCAGGGAGATGATGACTCAAAAGAGTTTGCATATTACCTTTGAGAGCTTTGTTTGCTAAGATAATTTTGAACACCTTGGGCGCTTACAACAATATGATGATTCGAACTGCGTAAATCAAATTGCTTTTATGTTTTTGAGATCATTTGGACTACTCCAGACGGTCATACAATTTGACGCTGACTGTACCTGGACCAAATCGGCTGCGTTTTGGAAAAGGGTTTTATCAAGGAAAGTAAGTTTTTAATCAGAAACTTACATATTAGTCCTAGTGAGGAGGTTCCAGCTCCTCAACTCCTCCGCCTCGAAGACGGAGGTGACCTGGTCCTCGATGATGGACTCCATGCCAGCTTTAACCAGGTCCAGGCAGTGGGACAGGTGGAAGTCCAGGGATTTCTGAAATATATCCATCCATATTCATATAATAACGCGAGAGTATCTATATATGATTTTGAAATACTTTGTACAGACAGACATAGTTTGCAACCTTATTACCCTTCAATCGCCTTAATTCCCTTGAAATTTCCTAGAAAACTTCTTCCCTTGAAATCTAATCAATTCGCTTAAAACCTTCCCTTCCCTTGAAATCCCCTAGATTCCCCCGAAATACATTAATTTCCCCTCTCAACATCCCTGAAACCTTCCTGATTCTTGATAGGAACACAATTAATTGCCTAACCCCTTTAAACATGCCGTATTCCCTTTCAAATACAAATATTTTTGTATATTTATTTGGCTTATACAGACGTATCAGGCCTATAATACAAGAATCAATTGCCTAATCCCTTTAAACATACCTTATTCCCTTTCAAATCTAAAAATGAAAGAGGACATGCGATATTTATGCGTGTGAAAAGAGTGAGTTGAGTACTGAGATGACGAGTGATAGGAGAAGATGGAAGAGGAAAACATGTTGTACCGACCCCACCTAGTGGGATAAAAAGTAAGTAAGTTCGTATGCGCTAGTGGCCAACTCCTGTGACGGAGTTTCAGGCCGCCTAAAGGCCTCCGTCATGGCTTAACGACTTAAAAGCCGGGACCGACAATTTAACGTGCCCTCCGAAGCACGGAAGCGCTCAGCTCGTAATGCCACTTGCGGTCACCCATCCTTATTGTGGCCGCGCACAACGTTGCTTAACTTCAACGATCAATCTAGAACGTCTAAGCAAGCTACATCTCGATCGCTACCTAGTGGGATAAGGGCAGGAAAATGATGATTCTGTTTCAAATCCCCCCTATTCACTTGGTACCTCACCTCCCCCTTCCCTTGCTCCAGCTTGTGCCCGTTGACCCTCTCCTGGCTGGAGCTCCGCTTGTAGTTCAGCTCCGGAGACGGGCCCAGGATCTCCTCCCGTTGTATCACCGTGTTTAGGGTGCCTGCAAGTCGCAAGTATTGATACCACTGTACTTACTTTCTCTCGTAAAACTTTGGTTGCGTACGATACGAACAGGCTTTGGATTTTAATTGACGGCGGCCTCGGTGGCGTGGCGGGCGATTGACGCAAGAGGCGCGGGTTCGATTCCCGCTGCGGAAGAAATGTTTGCATGTTCTGTAAATATTTGTTCCGGGTCTGGGTGTTGTGGTAGCATGGTACTCGTAGTTTCTGATACCCACGACACAGGGAATCCTAGTGTGGGGTCAGGACTATGTATGTGACTGTTGTTGTAACTTTATATCCTATTATGATTTATACAGCGCCGGAAGGCAACTTTTAACTCCACAAATGGGACGCTCTAGTGTCCGGGACGAATTAAGATGGAGTAAGCTTGCCCAGCACCTGTTCCATCCTCTCAGCTTAGTCGGCCTTGTCCACAGGAAAGACATGGTCAGTACGTGCGGAGCTGACTAAGCTGCGGGTTTCCTCACGATGTTTTCCTTCGCCGTTTGAGAGTACTCATATAGCGCACATAAATTTTTACATAGAATAATCCATTCGTTTCGCACTTGACCAGTTTAATTAACGTTGTTGTTGTTGTTGCTAGCCCGTATCATCCCACTGCTGGGCAAAGGCCTCCCCTCGAGTTTTCCAGGTTTTTCGGTCTAAGGCTATTGTCTGCCACTGATAGTCGCTGAAGGTGTCGAGCTCGTCGCGCCATCGCTTGCGTGGTCTACCGCGACAATTTAATTAATATAATAATTTATTTATTTATAGACTAGCAGCCGCCCGCGGCTTCGCTCACGCGGTACCCAGATAAAAAGTACACTATGTCCCATTCCAGCACACGTAGGTATCTACTATCCTCATTACTCATTATAATATAGTGTACGCTAAACGATGACTAAAGTATTGCCATCTCTTACCATTTCATAATGACAAACAGTGACAGGGCTAACTTTAAGCAATGGCTAACTTTAGCAAACGATTATAAATAATAGGGTATGTAAGTATATTCCGTAGTTTTTGCGTGAAAGAGAAACAAACATACCTAAATCTAAAAATTAATAAATTTCGGTGAATTTAGTAAAAATGAGAGTTAAGGTAAACTTTTCAAAACGCAACGATAGCGCGTCAAAATTTGATCAGAATTAGCAGCGACATCTAGTTCTCAGACGTAGAATTACGTCAGAACTCCATGAATAATCAAGATTGGAAACTTATTAGACCAGTAATAATTTATGCTTCCTTTCACAGGTAATTTGACATTGACAGTTCCTTTTCCATATGTTTTGTATCATCTATTACCTGAGTCTATTACTAATCTTTGGTATCATCGCTGTCATTATGTCAAAATAAAAGTATTCTATTTTTCATGAAAAACATGCCAAAAATAAAGAATTTGCAGGTAATTATGACATCAACTAAATGAGAAAAATCGGCTCTTTAATTTGAGGTTATGTGCAGTTTTAGATCAAAAATTGATTCCAGGTTTTCATCCCTTTTCACCCCTTTAGAGGTTGAATTTTGAAAAATCCCTTCTTAGTACACCCCTACGTACCAAGGTTTACCTACACTGAAAATTTCAAGTCTCTACGTCAAGCGGTTTAGGCTGTGCGTTGTCTGTCAGTCAGTCAGTCAGTCAGTCAGTCAGTCAGTCAGGACAAAGATTCTTATAATATAAGAAGATAACAGGGATACTACGGGCATTGGATGATGATGAGATAACAAATAGCCCGATTTTGTTAACCAAAAGCAGATTACCATTTCCCACTCCGTTCTCCTTGACAATGGCTGAAGGTGGTTTATCATCAGGAACCGGCGGATCCTCCTCCTCATCAGAACTGTCGTTCCTCTGGATCTTTTTCGCAACCTCGATGTGCTGTCTACCATACTGGAAAGAAATACATACAAAAATAAATAAAAATTTGACCAAATCTTTGAGTTTCCATCTTGGGACTTTGAATCAGGCGTGGCTGCAAGTTTCTTATGATTACTTGTGGCTCCGCCTACCCCATTAGGGATACGGGCGTTGTAATATATGTGTCATGTATAAATTTGTGTAAAGTGGTTATATACAACGTGTAACATAATGTCCCTATAAGCCCGAAAGGGGTGTATTCAGACCGAGCACTTGAATACATTGACGTGTGCAAAAGTTCAATACATCATATTTGAAATTCCAATACAATTAAAAACAAATTATTTCATGAGAAATTTGTGACAACCCTATGTGTTTGTTTACCATTTGCGTAGGTAACAAACACACGCGCACCCTCCTATCGCGTCGGACCCACACATACGCAGACAATTGAACGCGCGGCAAGTTTCAAAAAGTACCTAGGTGTAATCAAATCACCAAAGTTTTCGTAAGAATTTGCAATTTTTTTAATTCTACGTAGAAATTAAAGTCGAAGATTAAAATCACGATATCTTTCACACATAAAAAAACAACTACCTACCTACATCTACCTAGGTAGTTACCTAAGGACCTAGGTATAGGAAAAGTTAAGTTATACCTTTTCTCCCTTCTTCTTGGTTGGCTCGGAACACGGCTAATTGACATGGTAGGTATTAGGTAGGTATGTAGGTACCTAGGTTGGTATTACTGGTACACATTCACATTCACAATCACAAAATTATTTTTGTCATTTTTTATTAGTAAGCTAGGTACTAATGGGGTACCTACTAGGTAGGGTGATAGGTTAGGTACCTATCATCATACCTACCTATCACTGAATTTTATCACTGTTGACACACACAGTAGGCACTCGGTATCCATCAAAGGGAAGTAGGTACAACACACCACCGAATTCCCGGTCTTCCCTCACTGGTGCGCCGGTGGAAAGATCCCGTCGAGAGAAGACGGTTCACCAATCCCAGAAAATAGCCCGTAAGATGGCAATGGCCGCCCTGGATAACGCTCTCTGTAGAGCTGACGCGCCGCTACTAAGCTATTAATTATTTGGTGCTGCTCCAACACACACACACAACACCATATCATAATACTCACCGTTTGAGTACAAAGCCGACATCGTATCGTTAATTAGTTACGCGAACCGAGAGATTGCTTGTTGCAGTTGTTGCAAGGAACGAATGCTAATTGCGACTGATAAAAACCGATCTGTTTTGCGACCAAAAGTAGGTACCTATTGCCGAAAGCCGAATTTTTAGGGTTCCTTGTCTGGGGTAACCCACTAAATACCGATTGGGAAAAAAAAGGAAAAAAAACTTCACCATACATCTACTACTACTACTACTACTACTGTCGTCGTGTCCGTGTCGCTAGCTCTTTTGAACCAGTGTGGTGGAAGGATTAGAGTGCACCTTGAAGGTTCCTTTCGTACACTTTGACACACGTCTATGACATGCCTGGTTTCCTCACGAGGTTTTCCTTCACCGTTTGAGAGCATTGATATTGCACACATAAATTTCGAATCGAAAAATCCATAGATTCGAACTCACGACTTAAGGATGGGAAGGCGGGGTTCATACCAATATGCTACCATGTGCTCCATCCCCATTTGCTACTAGGTACCTACCTACTTACATAATAACCTACCAACAATTACGTAGTTCAATCAAGAAAAGTAAAAAACAAATAAACCTACGGAACCAATTTGATTTTATTAAACAAACGCTTGCGGTGCGGTGTCGGTTGACGGTTGCGGATTTTGAATTTAGCAAAGGCACCGACAGCCAATTAGGGCAAGGTGCCATCCCACTTATTGTTGTTGTTGTTTCAATGCAACCAATGACAAATAGGCTGTTCACAATGAAAATGAAGATTAGTAAGACAGATAAGTCACAACCTTTGACTTTAGTGCCCAAGTAGGTAGGTACAAAATTGCATTGAAAAATGCTCCAATGAATATTGGAATAATACATCGTTGGAAAAACTAAAGTGGAATAGGGTCACGGCTTTATCCTCAGGCACGGTAGACCTCTTCTCATACTTCTTGTTACCTACTCAAGATGCTTTTAAGGCCCGAGTAGGTAGGTACAAAATTGAGTAGGTATCACGGCTTTATCCTCAGGCACGGTAGACATCCTCTCATACTCCTCGGCACCCACTGAGGATACCTTTAAGGCCCGAGTAGGTAGGTACAAAATTGAGTAGATAAGGTACCTATCTCCTATACTAGGTACTTAACAAAGAGATCTGAAAGGATGTTTACGGTGCCTAGGGATTTTAGTCGTGATGTGACCTTACATTTTAATTACCAATAAATACCAAGGTACCACTAGGCCTTCAAAAAAAAAATAGAAATTACTCATTAAGCCACCTCGTTATTAGGTAAGTAGGTAGGCATTTTACTAATGGTGTCTGTTCTGTTACCTGTTTCATCTAGAGTTCACACTTAAAGGTCAAAAAACAGCTGTAAATAGGGATGCCTCATGTTGTGTCAAGTTACGTATTGGAGCAAAGTTTAAGAGACATTTCATGAATGAAAACCTTTGAAATTTTAAAAGTCGTTGAACAAACGTTGTTCGCAATGACGTATAGAACACCCCCGTTTCGGGCTTATAGGGACATTATGTTACACGTTGTATATATCCTATTGGTAGAATGAGAAAACATTCGTTTTCCACTATATCGCCTTGATAAAACAGTAAACTATGAACTGAGCAAGTAACTGTCACTGACAATTACTGACGTTAAACAAAAATATTCTAACCGGCCACTGTGTAAAGTTCGTTTGTTTGGAATCGAATTAAATAAGAAAAAGATTATGATCTACTAGCTGCCGCTCGCGGCTTCGCTCGCGTGGTAGCCGGATAAAAAATAGCCTATATGTTAATCCAGTACATGTACTATGTATATTCCAAGTTTCATTCAAATCCGTTCAGCCGTTTAGGCGTGATTGAGGCACAAACATCCAAACTCACAAACTTTCGCATTTATAATATAAGTAAGATGGTATAAAAAAACATGGCGGCAGAAAGATTCTGGGAGCGTCAAATTGGTAATCTTCAAAGTGTTTGCAAATTGAAATACTTAAATTAAGAAATTAGTTAAAAATTACGGTTTGAGATTGCATTATGTATGTTAAATAAATAACAGCTTATCATCATATGATAGAACTCGGGTTACATTATTGGAGTTTTAGTCAGGATCTCTAATTTTTTTGAAAATAAATTATAGCCTATGTTATTCCCTAATAATGTAGCTATCTACTGGTGAAAATTTTTTTTAAATCGGTTCAGTAGTTTCGGAGCCTATTCGTTACATACAAAAAAATCTTTCCTCTTTATAATATTAATGTAGATATTACAGCACCCAGACTCGGAAGAAATATTTGCAGAGCTTGATTTCTTCCGCAGCGGGAATCGAACCCTTGCCTCTTGCGTCTCAGTCGACCACTCGCCCGCCACGCCACAGAAGCCGCCAAATAGATCTTAAGTTATACATACATACATAAAAATCACGCCTGTTTCCCATAGGGGTAGGCAGAGATCACGGATCGCCATTTGCTACGATCCTGACATACTTCTTTTGCTTCCTTCACTCTCATCACATTCCTCATGCATGCTCGTCGGTTTAGGGTACTCTTGACCTGGCCCTTTTCCAAAACGTCGCTGATTTGGTCCAGGTACGTACGCCGAGGTCTTCCCCTTCCAACGGTACCATTCACACTCGCCTCATACACCTGTTTCGTTAATCTTCTTTCATTCATCCTCTCTACATGACCGAACCAGATCTTAAGTTGTCCGAAATAAACAATTTCATTTCAATTATATAATGCGATAGAATGCGGCTCGATAGTCGTTAGGTATACATTAGTTTAACCTCTTTCTTGACTTCACTATCTCAAGCAAATACATTTGAAAACACTTTATCAATGCAATCTGCAGGCTGACCTCAGCCTTTGCATCCACTACAAAGATTAGCCATCTATAAGCATAATATGATGTATTATAAGTACCACATAATGTGAGCTGCCTTTTCCACACGCATAGATTCTATGACATCTGTCATCCAATCATCAAAATCAATTACGAATCACTGCATAGTATAAAACAAAGTCGCTTCCCGCTGTCTGTCCCTATGTATGCTTAGATCTTTAAAACTACGCAACGGATTTTGATGCGGTTTTTTTTAATAGATAGAGTGATTCAAGAGGAAGGTTTATATGTATAATACATGCATGATATAGTAGAGAAACACTGATAATTTTAGAGGTTTCTAATGTGATGTCGTAAATAAACACATTTCTTTGCGCTTACATTGCAAACGCTGGCTGAACCCTACGAGATAGATCAAAATAATGTACTACAGTATTGTACACCTTAAAAAGGTCTACAAAAAAGTCCACTATGGTATATGCCTATCCCGTGCGAAGCCGGGGCGGGTCGCTAGTTATAAATAAACTAGATGCCGCCCGCGGCTTCGCTCGCGTTGTACCCGGATAAAAAGTAGCCCATATGTTATTCCAGCACACGTATTATGTGTATTCCAAGTTTCATTCGAATCCGTTCAGCCGTTTGGGCGTGATTGAGGCACAAACATATCGTCACATCCTCACAAACTTTCGCATTTATAATATTAGTAGGATAAATATTTGTGGACATTTCACACAGCGCTTCCCACACAAGCTACCAAGCCAAGGCCGCCTTTATCCTTTTGTAGGCCCTGGGCACATTAGGATAATGGGACCCCTATGACTGACAGAAAACTATTTTGTTAGAATAAACAAAAAAGTAGATAAGCAAGCTTCTACATTTATTTTTATCGACAGCCACATAAAATGAATAGACAATGTAATAGAATTCACAATACTCTTTTAGCATTCACTTAAGAATCTATTGAAGAGGAACCCTTCTAGATTTGAGATGGGCAAAATCGTTAATCACTCCTTCAAAATCGATGTTTTTGAGCACATCACATTCTATGGACATAGTGATCTGGCAGGAACTAGGGGGCCCCTATCGATCACGGGGCCCTGGCCACTTGCCCCGTGTGCCCAGTGGGAAAGAGGGGTCTGGCTACGCCGCGAACGCTTCATACAAGTGATACAAGCTATTTTATTCTTACGAGAGCGAAACCGCGACACAGTTTGTGCAATAAAAATGTCTTGATGTTTCGTCACAACTTCACAAGCATAGATTACCCCACAGTAAGTAGCAACTCGATAGCCACCTAGACCTATTCAGTTAGGAATTCAGAATGAGATTAGACGAACGCGAAAAGTTTAGAAAAGTGTAAAACAAAGGCCCTACAATTTTACTATACAACTAGCTGTTGCCCGCGACTTCGTACGCGTGTAGTACATTATTTTGTTCTATAATCAATAATTTTCGCAGCGCACGCCAAAAACTATTTTGGGTTTTCTACCTTGGGTTACAATATTGCAATTTTCTTACGGATCCCTAATTTTTTGAAAATATATTATAGCCTATACTGGTCCCTGATAATGTAGCTTTCTATTGGTGAAAGAATTTTTTAAATCGGTCCAGTAGTTTCAGAGACTATTCGGTATAAACAAACAAAAAATCATTCCTCTTTATAATATTAGTATGATAATACAATACAGGATGTAACATTTAGATCGGTCAGTATGGGTAAGTCTGTAACTATAAGACATACAAAGATCTGTTCTTAAGAACCATGTCATCGATTTTAGTGACACGAAAAACTGCTTAAAAACACTTCTCCTCAGTTCGGGAATCGAACCCGGTCGTATTGAAAAATTAAACTTAAGTACATTATTTCTGTTTGGATATCGATTGTGTACGTCATAAGCAGTAAATGTTGCTATGAAACATGATATCTAAAATGAATAAAATGCATTGTATTTCATATCATCTTACTTCTTATCTTACTTATATTATAAATGCGAAAGTTTGTGAGTTTGGATGTTTGGATGTTTGTGCCTCAATCACGCCTAAACGGCTGGACGGATTTGAATGAAACTTGGAATATACATAGTACATGTACTGGATTAACATATAGGCTAATTTTTATCCGGGTACCACGCGAGCGAAGCCGCGGGCGGCAGCTAGTATCTTATAAATGCGAAAGTTTGTGAGTTTGGATGTTTGGATGTTTGTGCCTCAATCACGCTTAAACGGCTGAACGGATTTGAATGAAACTTGGAATATACATAGTACATGTACTGGATTAACATATAGGCTAATTTTTATCCGGGTACCACGCGAGCGAAGCCGCGGGCGGCAGCTAGTATCTTATAAATGCGAAAGTTTGTGAGTTTGGATGTTTGGATGTTTGTGCCTCAATCACGCCTAAACGGCTGGACGGATTTGAATGAAACTTGGAATATACATAGTACATGTACTGGATTAACATATAGGCTATTTTTTATGCAGGTACAACGCGAGCGAAGACGCGGGCAGCAGCTAGTTTAATTAGGTAGATGTTCGAAATGACAACCATTGTTTTTCAAATGTATAAGCAACATAAAAGTCGTAAGTCGACTAAGGGATAGACTCTCCAAATGATGGACCATCTATATGGGCGATGGGCTGATCACCTGTCGCCATGTTTCACCATATCCATCTTAGGACTTAATCAGAAGTGGCTGCAAGTTTTCTTATGTTTGTGGCTCTGCCCACCCCATTAGGGATACTTGCGTGATAATATGAATGTATGTTTAAGCAACTTTGTATCAGGCTACAATACAAGCGAAGCCCCGAATAAAGCTAATGTTTCACAATATAGTCATGTTTGGGATTCATTGTCAATATCAATCAAAATTATATATGTGTTTAGGGTTCCGTACCCGAATGCCAATAGGACCCTATTACTAAGCCTCCGCTGTCCATCCGTCTGCCAGAGGGCTGTATCTAAACCGTAATGGGTAGAGAATTGAATTTTTCACAGAGTATGTAATTTCTATTGCACTTTGTGAAAATTTCAATTCCCAAGGAGGGTCGACGTCAGGCAGGCGGCTGGTCATAAAACACCTTAGCCAAAACTCTGACAGCATGATCCAAGGATCATGCTGTGCCGACCCCACATAGAGTGGGATAAGGGCAGGAAGATGATGTAATTTCTATTGCAACCATAACATGAACCATTTATACATGTACGATGGTACGGAACCCATCGTGTGCTAACTCGACTCGCACTTGACCAGTCTAAGGTCCACCAAAACAGGTAGATATCGTCATTAGCTTAAGAGTTACGTCACAACATACAGTATTTCTTGCATAGATTATACTCGTACTATCTACCTACGTTGTTGGTTAAGTCAGTCTCATTTCGTCATAATATTAAGAGGCCGCCAGTCGCGTCTAGACTGATTTCGAATCGAATTGAAACAGACCGCGCTACGGATTTCGGGTGTATGAAAGAGAGACCACGCAAAATATTGATATCAAATAATATACCAAATCAAATAATTGCTAATTACAAGAAAACTACAAAATGAATCAAAAAAACTGGTTTCAACAAATATAGAAATACTTATTACCTATTAAAGTAAGAAAACATCTGAAATTATTGTAGGTTTCCTAATATGGTTAATAGGTTTCCTATAGATTTTTTTTAACACTGGAGTACAAGTACCCCTATTTTATTTTGGGCACGCACGAGTGATCGCGCGGGGGTACGTGTACCTAAAATTGACGTCATTTTAATTTAAAATGTAATAATAATGATAATACAATGACATACTATCACGCCCATATCCCTAATGGGGTGGGCAGAGCCACAAGTTAACATAAAAAAACTTGTAGCCACTCCTGATTCAGTCCCAAGATGGATATGGTGAACCATGGTGACAGGTGACCAGCCAATCGCCCATATAGATGGTCCATCTTGTTGGAGGATACTATCCCTTAGTCGAATTTTACGACATGCTCGGGGAGAGAAGCAGCTGGACGCATTCTATGCTTTTTCTTTACTTCCAGTCCAGCAGAGGAGTAAATGATAAAACAATACCAGTAATTACAAAAGAATACCTTTATTTATGATCACATTTGATGATTTTTGATTTGAACAACTATCTAATAATACATTTGAAACGCATTATTAGTTGTTACGAAGGCGGTACGAAGTTCGGCGGGGTCAGATACTTGTTTATAACTTCACTGAGTCACACGCTTCTACAAATTCGTTTGGTGCTAACGCCATATTATTAGTCAACAAACAAAAGAAAACACAATTGAGAATGTTATACCAACAAAAACATAAAGATAAAGCGTAAAAAAATAAAACTCACTACAATTTTATGTCTCACTTACTTCTTAAAAGCTTCCGTAATTAATCGCAGGCGCGGGGTCATTTCACCCCAAAACCAATTTAAGATATCACTGTACATGCAACCAGCCCGTTCAAATGATAGTAAGCTACAAATTGCACAGATTATCCTCGGTGGCGTAGCGGGCGAGTGCCGGCTGAAATTCAAGAGGCGCGGGTGCGATTCTCGCTACGGGAGAAATGTTGAAATATTTTTTCCGGGTCTGGGTTTTGTAGTATTATGTATTAACAAAAAAAAGTATATAAGTATTCTATCAGCCATCTGGTTCCCATAGTACAAGCTTTGCTTAGTTTGGGGCTAGATGGCGCTGTGTGAAATGTTCACAATATTTAATTAATATTAAAATACAAACTCTGGGGTACAAATCGTATTACTCTTATTGTATTTTTAATTTGAAGAATCAAAGAAAAAATGTTATTTTTTTTTTAATAAACAATTTATTAACATTCTAATGACTACTTGTGGCTCTGCCCGCCCCATTAGGGATATGGGCGTCATAAGATAATATACGCACAAACCACATATCATTCCTCTCAGGCAGCCGCTAGTGGTTTAGTGGTGCAATGGAGAGCACTCAACTGGTGGTCTAGTTCGTAGTGACCCCGCCTTCCGATCCTAAGATCGTGGATTAAAATCTAGACGTGCACCAATGAATTTTTCTGTTCGTTTTATGTGCGCTATACCAGTAGGTACCCTCAAACGGTGAAGGAAAACATCGTGAGGAAACCGGGTATCCATCAAAGTCTTATGGTTTTTTTAAGTAGATTGTGCACTTTTAAAAATGTAAAAAACATATAATAAAAATATGTTTTGATAACCTTATCATAAATGATAATCTTATGATCTTTTAATAGCAGCTAAAATATCCACTAATACATACATTTATTATCACGCCCTTATCCCTAACGGGGTAGGTGGATCCACAAGTAATCATAGGAAAACTAGCAGCCACTCCTGATTTAAAGTAAGGTGGATGTGAACCATGGTGACAGATCAGCCCATCGCCCATATAGACGGTCCATCATGTTGGAGAGGATACTATCCCTTAGTCGACTTTTACGACATGCTCGGGGTGAGAAGCAGCTGGACGCATTCTATGCTTTTAGAGTTCCGTACCCGAAGAGTGAAAATGGGACCCTATCACTAAGCCTTCGCTGTCCGTCCGTCTGTCAGCGGGCTGTATCTCATGAAACGTAATAGGTAGAGAGTTGAAATTTTCAAAATGTGTACTTCTATTGCCGCTATAACAACAAATAATATATAAAAATAAATGGGGCCTCATACAAGAAACATTTTTTAATGTACGATAGTACGGAACCCTTCGTGTGCGTGTGGACTCGCACTTGACCGGTTTATTTCCTTACTCCCAGTCTTATCTGCTGATAAATAATATCTACTAATCAAGTAAATAATTCCGTTTTTTGAACCCAAATGCTCTTCACTTGACCAAGTACGAACTTCACACGCTATATTGAAAGATATAGGTATTAATTTAATGAACAAAAAACACGCCTAGTACATCTGCCATATTTGATTTTTTTAAGTAAATAAGTTCGTATGAGCTAGTGGCCAACTCTTGTGACGGAGTTTTTAGGCCGCCTAAAGGCCTCCGTCATGGCTTAACGACTTAAAATCCGGGACCGACAATTTAACGTGCCTTTCGAAGCACGGAAGCGCTCAGCTCGTAATGCCACTTACGGTCACCCATCCCAATTGTGACCGCGCACACCGTTGCTTAACTAATATGTATGATTTATGTACCTACGTCAAAAACATGAAGTATGAAAAAAATTGCAAATCATTGCAATTATTGAAGGACATAATTCAGTTTTTCGCAATGATACGTAGTTATTTTGCCATTAGGTAAAATATTAGGTATATTCATTGCAATAAGATTGCTCATGTCGAAATATGGTGTCAAAAATCATCTATGAAGTTTTTAATCTATGTAAATACATATGTTATCACGCCCGTATCCCTAACGGGGTGGGCAGAGCCCCAAGTAATCATAAGAAAACTTGGAGCCACTCCTGAGTCAACGTCCCAAGATGGATATGGTGAACTATGGTAACAGGAACAGGTAATCAGCCCATCGCCCATATAGATGGTCCATCATGTTGGAGGATACTATCCCTTAATCGACTTTTACGACATGCTCGGGGAGAGAAGCAGCTGGACGCAGTCTGTTTTTTCTTTACTCCCGATACAACAGAGAAGTAGCAATATAAAATGTACATACATACATACATATTATCACGCCTGTATCCCTAACGAGGTGGGCAGAATAATGAAAGTTTATTGCCAAAACAAAAACAGAAGATTACAATTTAGAAGTGATACAATGCACTAGTTAACTTAGGTATCCTTAAATATTTTTTCCAGCGAGGCTCAAACTAGAACCAGAAGTGATCATAGGAAAACTTGCAGCCACTTCTGATCCAAGACACCCAAGATGGATATGGTGAACCATGGCGACAGGTGATCAGCCCATCTATGCCAATATTAAATAAATAAATAACACCCAACAGTCACATACATAATCCTGACCCCACACTAGGATTCCCTGTGTCGTGGGTATCAGAAACTACGAGTACCATGCTACCACAACACCCAGGCCCGGAACAAATATTTACAGATCATGCAAACATTTCTTCCGCAGCGGGAATCGAACCCGCGCCTCTTGCGTCTCTGCCGAGCAACCCGCCACGCCACCGAGGCCGTCAAATGTAAAATGTAATTAATGTGGGTATCAAAAACCACTCTGTTTTGATTGCTTTTACATTTCCTTGTGCGAAACAAATCAATGCATGCAGAGTCAAGGAAGGTGCGTTATCAGGGACCTGACCTTTGTATACCACGCGTGATTGTCTAAGACATGCCCCACACGCTCATGACGTGATGTTTACACCTAGCTTTCCGCTAGGGCTCAGCCGACAACAGTCATTAAGTTTTTCCGGGTTTATTTTTGGTTTTTATATGGGTGATTCGCAAAGCGACAAAACCCTCAAAAAAATTGAAAAAAAAGGTCGCGCGTTCAAATCCAATGTGCTTCTCTGTTGGACTGGGAGTAAAAAAAACATAGAATGCGTCCAGCTGCTTCTCTCCCCGAGCATGTCGTAAAAGTCGACTAAGGGATAGTATCCTCCAACATGATGAGATACAATAAGCAAGTATTCCCAAGGAGGGTTGACGTCAGGCAGGCGGCCGGTCATAAAACACCTTAGCCAAAACTCTTACAGCATCATCCAAGGATCATGTGCCGACCCCACATAGAGTGGGATGAGGGCGGGAAGAATATGATTTTTTATTTATTTTTGTTTATATGGGTTTTGTAGTTTGTATGTAATAAATTGAAAAAAAAAAGGTCGCGCTTTCACCAGTGCTCTTATATTAGTAAATTAACGTCTATTAAATAAATATAATATAAAATGAATATTTGTGGACATTTATATTATATTTATTTAATAGACACACAGCGCCATCTAGCCCCAAACTAAGCAAAGCTTGTACTATGGGCACCAGATGGCTGATAGAATACTTAAATACTTTTTTTTTGTAAATACATAATAGTTAAATTAAGGTGTGAAAACTTATGTTGCGAGGTTTATTTAACTAAAACTAAAGCTATTTTATCGTAATAACGAAAAATACGCGAAGGTTTGTTTATATAAATTGTATCTCCAAATTGGCTGAATTTAAAGTCAATGTACTTTGTAAGTAATTACTTATCTTGATGTAATTACCTCTACCGCAGGATATTTAAATACCTATCCTACTATATTATAAATGTGAAAGTTTGTAAGGATGTTTGTATGTTTGTGCCTCAATCACGCCTAAATGATTGAACGGATTTGAATGAAATTTGGAATATACATGGTACATGTGCTAGATTAACATAATTGACTATTTTTCATCGGGTACCACGCGAGCGAAGCCGCGGGCGGCAGCAGTAGTCTATAAAACAAAAACAACTTCAAAGGTATAGTACAAGATAAGGACTGTATTAGCAATAATAAATTATTAGTTTGTTATCACAGTATAAAACAAAGTCGCTTCCCGCTGTCTGTCCATATGTATGCTTAGATCTTTAAAACTACGCAACGGATTTTGATGCGGTTTTTTTTAATAGATAGAGTGATTCAAGAGGAAGGTTTATATGTATAACACATGCATAATATAGTAGAGAAACACTGATAATTTTAGAGGTTTCTAATGTGATGTCGTAAATAAACACATTTTTTTGCGCTTACATTGCAAACGCTGGCTGAACCCTACGAGATAGATCAAAATAATGTACTACAGTATTGCACACCTTAAAAAGGTCTACCAAAAAGTCCGCGACAGTATATCCAAGGATCATGCTGTGCCGACCCCACATAAAGTGGGATAAGGGCAGGAAGACGATGTTTCAGATTAAACAAAAACAATTACTTGTTATCTTGGTACCATACTCTGCAAATATTTCTTCCGGGTCTGGGTGTTGTAGTATTATGTATTATAAGTATGTATTTACAAAAAAAGTATATAATTATTCTATCAGCCTTCTAGTTCCCATAGTACAAGCTTTGCTTAGTTTGGGGCTAGATGGCGCTGTGTGATATGTCCTCAAATATTTATTTATTTATTTATTATTTATTCGAGCAAAGCCGTAAACGAAAGCTAGCAAATAGCACAATACGAGGAATCGATATATATAGAATCTTACGTCATTACCAAATGTTAGCATTACAAGTGTCTGATCTAATCAGTCAGTATACCTCTGACATAACTAGCATGAAGTACTAATACTATACTAATGCCTTTTACCATCTATAGTAGATGATTTATACAGCGTCAGGAGGCAACTTTTACCTTCACAGACGGGACGCTGTAGTGCCCGGGACGAATTAAGATGGAGTAGGCTTGCCCAGCACCTATTCCATCCTCTCAGCTTAGTCGGCCTTATCCACAGGAAAGACATGGTCAATACGTGCGGAGCTGACTAAGCCGCGGGTTTCCTCACGATGTTTTCCTTCACCGTTTGAGAGTACTGGTATAGCGTACATAAATTTTTCACACAGAAAAATCCATTGGTACCCGACCGGATTTGAACCCACGACCTTATGATCGGAAGGCGGGGTCACTACCAACTAGACCACCAGTGCTCTGCATGAAGTACACAAGACGATAATAAGACCTGTCGAACTGTATGGGTCTGAGTGTTGGCCGACCAAAGGGACCTATAAAATAATTCACGCATATGAGATGCGAATATTTCGATAAAATAAACAGAGAATAAACGACGACCTCTGTGACGTGGCGGGCGAATGCTCGGCTGAGACGCAAGAGGCGCGGGTTCGATCCCCGCTACGGAGAAATGTTTGTATGTTCTGCAAATATTTCTTCCGGGTCTGGGTGTTGTAGTATTATGAAGTATAAGTTATCTATCAGCCATCTGGTTCTCATAGTACAAGCTTTGCTTAGTTTGGGGCTAGATGGCGCTGTGTGAAATGTCCACAAATATTTATTTATTTAAAGGATATCGCGCGCCGTACTATGCACTGCGAAAATAGTGGCATACTTTGTCTATACATTTGTTTAACCCCCCGCGAATCTTAAAAGGATAGCTACATAGTAATTACTACTTGTACAATTAAATATTCATACAAATAACGCCTCTTTGCTAACACAATAAGACAAAATTGTGAGTAAGCGACTGTTCGTCTAGACCCGAACAAAAGCCGAACCACCATTGAACCTCGATATTTTACACTAATCCATTGCTGCTTTACACGCATTGATTGTAACTACGCGCTACGTTCGAAGAGCAATGGATGATACACAAAAATCCACTGTTTATTTGATCGAAGTGCGAATGTAAGATGTCTGGGGTCTAACCCCCGAATACTCAAACGCATCTCAGACTTGAGCACGTCTCAAGTGGCGAGTTTTTGGCAGATTTTCATCAAAAACTGTCAAAAAAACGTGACTTGAGACGTGCTCAACTCTGAGTCGCGTTTGAGTAATCAGGGGTTAGTTATTTAGTTTCACTTGATGTTATTTGCAACAATGAAGTAGGTAGGTACTTTTCTTGGCACCAACATTTGATATTATCCTTTGAGATAACAAAAAAATACCTAAAGTTAACGTTCATCCCTTTTAAACGGAAATTTTGAACAAAGGAGATTATTTTTGAATGTTTTGAGACTCATTGTTTAGACTTTCATGATTATAAATTTTATATCTTTCAAGACTTCGCTCGCATTGTACTTGAATAAAAAGTAGCTTATAGTAGGGTGAGAGCACTGGTGGTCTAGTTGGTAGTGACCCCACCCTCCGATCATAAGGTCGTGGGTACAAATCCGATCGTGTACCAATGGATTTTCCTGTGCGAATAATTTATGTGCGCTATCCTAGTACTCTCAAACGGTGAAGGAAAACATCGTGAGGAAATCCGCGGCTTAGTCAGCTCCGCACGTATTGACCATGTCTTTCCTGTGGACAAGGCCGACTAAGCTGAGAGGATGGAATAGGTGCTGGGCAAGCCTCTCCATCTTAATTCGTCCCGGGCACTACAGCGTCCCGTTTGTGAAGGTAAAAGTTGCCTCCTGACGCTGTATAAATCATCTACTATAGATGGTAAAAGGCCTTTGTTTTTTGCACACACAACCATAAAAGTAAGTTCGTATGAGCTAGTGGCCAACTCTTGTGACAGAGTTTTAGGCCGCCTAAAGGCCTCCGTCGAAGCTTAACGACTTAAAAGCCGGGAGCGACAATTTAACGTGCCCTCTGAAGCACGGAAGCGCTCAGCTCGTAATGCCACTTGCGGTCACCCATCCACATTGTGACCGCGCAAGCGCTTAAATTCAATGATCAATCAAGAACATCTAAGTGAGCTACTCCACGAGCGCTTCACAACTATATGAGAAATATACCTTCAGAGTTCCATTTTTCCAGGACTAATGATTTAGGCTGTGAGCTGATTATCAATCAGTCAATAAAAGTAAGTGTTATAGATTTAGATAAGCAATTTTTTGTAGATATTTTTATCTTATTGATTATTTTTATGGTTAAGGTTTTCTTTCATATTTATTTGACCTATCCTACTATATTAAAAATGTGAAAGTTTGTGAGGCTGTTTGTATGCCTCAATCACACTTAAACAGCTGAACGGATTTGAATGGTACTTGGAATATACATAGTATACATGCTGGATTAACATATAGGCTATTTTTTATCCGGGTACCACGCGAGCGAAACCACTGGCGGCAGCTAGTAATCAATAAATTTTGTTTGCTATCAATTAGGTGTGGTTTAGTAAAATTTTGCTAATCCTAACTAATACCACAAATCCAGGCTATCTATCGAACATTTTTCTACCAGCAAACCTTTGTACGCTTGTGCCTTAAACATGGAATAATGGCTGAACAGATTTGAGTGAAACTTGGAGTATAAATAGTTCATGGAATATCTAACTTATATGCTCGTTTTTATCCCGGCACAAAGAAAGCAAAGCAGTGAGCAGAAGCTAGTTTTTTATACTTGCAAGTTTCCTAACATTGTGACTATTTGGCAACTTTTTGTCAGTAGAATATTCTGCCGCATTCGGCAAATACCGCTACACCAAGCCGAATGATTCGGCTAAATATTTGATTCGATGTTTTACTGAACATTCGTCCGGCCGAATACTACGACGTCAAAGTTCAAATTCTCTAATACTGACTGCCTATATCCTATAAGGCAAAACTGATATTTCTTGCCTACCTCGATAGATAAACGCATGTAATACAAGGTAAATGAACACACCTGCATGATGTTCTAACCTTCACACATTGTTTTGATACACAATCATATCGTACAAAACGTTATAGTAAGAACAAAAATAGATACTCTGCATAGCTTTTTGTATCTAGGCAGTTTCTTTGTTGTACTATATCACAAACAAGATACGAAATTCATATTTAGAAGCACAAAACATTTTTTTTTTATTTACGCACTAATATCTGGCTATGGCTTACCTCGAAAAGTTTGAGCAATATGTTGACATACAGCTTCCGAACACCTAGAGATTTGCCGATAGATGCAAGGAATATCACACACAGAATTAACAGGAGGAACGGCGTGTACAATATTGATATCGCGACCGACACAAACGACATCATCAACGCCATTTTAAACACTGATGATGATTTTGACGGATTTGTCAATGAATCAGCCGGGCGGCCATTCATTCGTGGATCAGCTGTCAAGTCAAAGTTTTCATGGAGAAAAAATGATAAGTGCGAGTCGGGCTTATGCAGGGCGGGTTCCGACTAAGTTGTAATCAAATATACTCATACATATAATCAATATGTATGTAGTTAAGCATTTGGCACAAGATAAGTTACTTATAATTGGTAAGTAAGTAAGTCCGTATGAGCTAAAAAAAAAAAAAGTTTGTATGAGCTGGTGGCCAGCTCTCGTGACAGAGTTTTTAGGCCGCCTAAAGACCTCCGTCATGGCCTAATGACTTAAAAGCCGGGACCGACAACTTAACGTGCCCTCCGAAGCACGGAAGCGCTCAGCTCGTAATGCCACTTGCGGTCACCCATCCCAATTGTGACTGCGCACAACGTTGCTTAACTACAATGGTCAGTCAAGAACGTCTAAGCAAGTAAGTCATAACCATTTTATTACTTATTTACTTAGGTATAATTAACAAGCAACTGCGTGGATGGACAGACAGAATAGGAAAATGCGTAAGGACAATTGGGTTTTCTATCGGACAGTGGATCACTAAAAACACTTTTTATTCCACTCCGTTACACGCAGAAAATAGACGCTTTTTTGCTGGCAGCACAATTTATTGAAAGCTGTTCCCCTAGCACAACTCTAAGTCTAAAACTCGACTTAAAATATAACCTGTTTTATTATTTATGCGCCTGATTATTATCATAATTAGCCACACAGATGTATTTTGAGTTTTTTACTTATTTACTTTTATTCTGGCATATTTTTCTTGTTTTTCAGTTATAATCTTGCAATATGCTTTATAAACTGAAGGAAAAAATATTTTGCACTGGTAGGAACAATCTAATTCGTGCTAGCAAAACTGTCAGTTTATTAACATTTTCATTCATCCTCAGAACATTCATTTCTTGACCAACCAACCTCAACTCGAAAAAGGGAAGGAATCCACTTAGGATTTCCAATAATCCTATCTGGTTTTTAGTTCCAGGTTCCATATAATTCAATAATATAATGTCTGACCTACCTTACGGACCGCCAGTGCGAGTTTCGCCCCTCATCAGGGTAAGAAAATCGTGAATTTACTAATTAAACTAACCCATTATGTAACAAGGTGTTTTGGTTGATATTTTGCTATCCGAGCCTTTTTTATTATTTATCTCTATTTTTTCTAGAGTCATTAAATTTTTATAACCACTTGTCCCGTAATTTTTGTACATTTTCAGCCAGTATTATCTTGAAATTTTTGTTATTGGAACTCTTTGGTGTATATAACCTCTGAAGAAGATTTAATTCTAAAATTGAAATGTTGGTGGTATTAATTTTTTAAAAATATCTACAATCAAAATCAAATGAAAATCAGCAAACTCTTTAGAAGCTTTTTTTACCTAACTACTAGCTGCCGCCCGCGGCTTCGCTCGCGTTATACCCGGATAAAAATTAGCCTATTAAATGTTATTCCAGCACACATACCAAGTATATTCCAAGTTTCATTCAAATCCGTTCAGCCATTACGGCGTGATTGAGGCACAAACATCGTTACATCCTCACAAACTTTCGCATTTATAATGTAGTAAGATATGTCTACAGCGATAGGGCAAATGACGCCAGTAGAAAAGAAAAATATAGGAATATACAGCATTAGTGATATACATCATTATGAGGAAAAAACCTTGCCTATAATATTAGGCCATCCAACCTTAAATAGGTCCAAACTTACATGCAAAAGTATGTTTGAATGAGTGTTTGTTCATAATTTATGACCTGAAATAATTAATTACTACTAATCACTAGTTCTTTCGAACCAATGTGGTGAAAGGATAAAAGTGCTCAGGAACAGGCTAGATGCTAGCATAGTAATAAATATGATGTGTTCGCGCGTAGCTTTCTTACACATTCTTGATTGATTGATGAAGTTAGCACATTGTGCACGGTCACAGTTGGGATGGGTGACCGCAAGTGGCATTACGAGCTGAGCGCTTCCGTGCTTCAGGGGGCACGTTAAATTGATGGTTCCATCTTTTAAGTCATGACGGAGGACTTCAGGTGGTCTTAAAACTCCGTCACAAGAGTTGGCCTCTAACTCATACATAATTACTTATTAATAATTTTATAATATTTTTCAGTTCGGCCGCTGGTCTCTCCTGACAGTGGGCGTGGCGTACGGAGCCTTCCATCAGAGCAGGCTCTCGAAGAAGGAGGCCAAGGTCCGGGAGATCGAGGCTAAGGAGAAGGTGATCAGAGATGCCAAGCTCAAGCAGGAGAAGGCAATTGCTGCTGCTGGTGAGTTCCTGGTTTCCATGAGCTGGTTGTTTTTTAATGTAGAGAGGATGAGCAGTGGATTGATTAGAGCAGGGTTGCCAAGGTAATGTCCCGCTGGTCAGTTTCTTTACTCTTCAATTTCACTAATTCACCAGTTTACTCATTTAGTATAATACCGATTACCTTGAAGTTTTTCATGTTATTGTAGTTTGTCTTCATACTAATATTATAAAGAGGAAAGATTTTTTTGTTTGTTTGTAATGAGTAGGCTCCGAAACTACTGGACCGATTTCAAAAATTCTTTCACCAATAGAAAGCTACATTATCAAGGACCAGTATAGGCTATAAATTATTTTCAAAAAATTAGGGATCTGTAAGAAAATTGCAATATTGTAACCCAAGGTAGAAAATCCAAAATAGTTTTAGGCGTGTGCTGCGAAAACTATTGATTTAAGAACAAAATAATGTACTACACGCGTACGAAGTCGCGGGCAACAGCTAGTTGTAAATAAGTTGATTCAATAAATAAATACCACTGTTGTGTGTTAGAATTATTCTAATTTGTAATTTTTCTTTTTCAGCTGAACTGAAGGCTCTTGAAGAACTGTCTGTGCCGAAGAAGTGAAAATGTAGTGAAACCTTAGTTAATAAGTAAATAGTGAACACAGTACCATGTTGGGTTATCGATTTCCATCTTAACGTAATTATTTATGAAATAAAGGAGATTTATGTGACTTGTGATGATTTAATAATTAGCTTTATACCGAGGCTTCGCTCGCCTAGTACCAGGATAAAAAGTAGCCTATATGTTATTCTAGCACACATACCTACTATTAAACAGTGTCTAACAAAAATACCTAAGGCCTTTTACCATCTATAGTAGATGATTTATACAGTGTCAGGAGGCAACTTTTACTTTCACAAACGGGACGCTCTGTAGTGCCCGGGATTTAAGATGGAGTAGGCTTGCCCAGCACCTATTCCATCCTCTCAGCTTAGTCGGCCTTGTCCACAGGAAAGACATGATCATTGATCAATACGTGCGGAGCTGACTAAGCCGCGGGTTTCCTCACGTTTTCCTTCACCGTTTGAGAGTACTGGTATAACGCGCATAAATCTTTCGCATAGAAAAATCAAGTGCACGACAGGATTTGAACCCGCCACCTTAGGATCTTATGGGGGTACACCATCGAGCATTTAACTAATAAATGCTCGATGGGGTACACAAAGGAATTTCGGAAATTCAATTCGCAGCGGGAAGATGAAGAGTTCACTAGATGAATAAAAAATACAGTTTTGTTTTTAACCTTTTATTAGATCATGCTTGCAAAATTTGATATTTACAGTTTTACTTGGTACCTCCAATTAACTTATCTTACTGCGTGTAAATTTACCTTTACCTATGTAAGTAGGTATTTATTCAGTTTTCTTATCTTAGTACAAAAACTTGACCAGATTTATGTGAAAAATGCAATTATGTAACAGAGTAGGGAACAAAGTAACATAAATATGTTTTGGACTAAGATAAAAATCTGATTACATTTATTTAGTTGCACCAACAAAGTGAACACCATTACATGCAATATGGCCAAAATTACACTACGCGCCTAGTCCTCTAGATTAGTGTTTTATTTTTACCTATTATAATATATATATGTTTAACTACTTGTAGTATCGCGTAGGTACCACCACTCATATATATTATAATAGGTAAAAATAAAACACTAATCTATTCGGACTAGGCGCTTGTGTAATTAGGATAGAACTTCACTAGTTCGTTTAATCATTAATTAAGTGCCACCTCAATTATAGGCGAAAACCACAGTCAAATAAGTGAATACAAGAATACAATTAATTAAAAATAGACAAAAGAAATTGATTTACAAGATAGTTTATAGGTGGAATATATTTTTGGGACAAAATTATTTAGAGGAAAAGGTAGGTACATAGTTATCTATCTAAACATTTCAATTCAATGTTTTTAGGTAAAGAATGACCCATGGACCCATTGTTTTCATTCAATATGTTTTGCCTTGCATGTTAAGCATTATTTTATTCACATTACAACCAAGCATCATAAAAATGTGGTAAAATTAAACAAACATGACACCGGAATAAAACAATCCTAAGATCTTTGTGCGCAACAGTATTCTTCACATTCAAATCTTTTTCCGCGGTTATTCTCACGTGCGGCCAATAGTGTGCAAAGCCAAATATTCTTTAAGCTTCGTCATAAAGTAGTTATATTGTACGACGTAGGTACCTACAGCAAATAAATTAAAACATTACCCACAAATTACTACTTTTAGGCGCCTTTACCATTACCACTAATCTATTCCTATGATTATGTATATTATTTGCGACTAGATTATGATTTGTTCTATAATTGCACGAAAATCGATATAATTTTCAACCTCTTTTGTAAAAAATCTTAAAAAAAAAGTAAATAATTTTCCAAAAAGTTCTTGTCATTCTTACTAGATGGCGCCTCTGCCTTTGATGTAGGTGAAAATCTTGTGAAAATAGTGAAAATGTGACCTCCCGCGGAGGTCTGTGAAAGGGACGGACTAATGGTGTGTTGCTAGAAGATATAATTTGTGCCTAAATATAATAGTGCTATAATAAATAACTATAATACTATTCGGTAAGAAATAGGTTCAAAAATATCTTTAAAGGAAGAAGGTAAGTAGTATCTGTCTGAAATGAAATATTTTGATAATTTGGTACTTCAAGAGCGCGGAAGCGGATCCACTCAACTTTAATTTCTTCATGTCGATGGGCTGATTATGTTAAATGCATTGCAATGAATTCTAAAATGGCTGTTCTTCCGTAAAAAAGTTTGTAGCAAAACGTTATTCATAATGGCGCCAAAGCTGTTGCTGTTAGCTTTTAAACAACAAAATGGCGTATGTCAGTAATGTGAGGATCGAAAGAGACTCGATTCTGTTCGATGGGTTGCAGGCGTCCGCATCGCTACAGCTTTGGAGGCAGCCGTGGACGTATCTGTGGGAATAAAGACGAAGAACTTAAATAAAATAAATGTCTCTGTAAAATGCTAGATAGCAGTTGAGCAGAGAGATTTTTGTAGGTAATGCTTTTTGAATTAGAAGCTTGCTTTTCTCTTTTTTTTTGTACATTTAAACCATCTAAACATCTTTCCCCCGAATACTCAAACGCATCTCAGAGTAGAGCACGTCTCAAGTGACGCATTTTTGACAGATTTTCACCAAAAAAACCGTGAGTTGAGACGTGCTCAACTCTGAGTCGCGTTTGAGTATTCGGGGGTTTTAGTATTGTTTTTCTTTAGCGTAATTTGTTCATGACAGTGTAAGTTTTAGACGTGAAAACCTATTATTGGCTTTCTGATTTTTTATAAAAGTGTATTTAATTTGTTACTGAAGCTGTTGTTTTCTATAAATAAATAAATGAAATTGTAAATAGCAAAAGTATATAAATAAATAAATATTTGAAGACATATCACACAGCACTATCTAGCCCCAAACTAAGCAAAGTTTTTATTAAGGGAACCAGATGGCTGATAGAATACTTATATACTTTTTTTGTAAATACATACTTATAATATTACAACACCCAGACCCGGAAGAAATATTTGCAGAGCATGCAAACATTTCTCCCGCAGCGGGAATCGAACCCGCGCCTCTTGCGTCTCAGCCGAGCACTCTCCCGCCACGCCACCGAGGTCGTCAACGTCAATAAAGTAATCTATAGAATACTTTATTGACGTTGACGACCTCGAGAAATATTTGGATGCTCTGCAAATATTTCTTCCGGGACTGGGAGTTGTAATATTATAAGTATGTATGTATTTATATAATTTCTATCAGCCATCTGGTGCCTATAGTACAAGCTTTGCTTAGCTTGGGACTAGATGGCGCTGTGTGAAATGTCCGCAATAATACTGCCGTCATAAGAAAAAAGGACGTTTCTACATAAAATTCCGAAATGGAGAAAAAAATACTGGTAGACGCGTCTTTTTTTACTGATTCCGATGATGTATTTAACTCAATTATGAAAAATATGTCAGATACGTCTTTTTTCCAAGACGGCAGAATATTAGAGCGGGTTGGCGAGTGCGAGACTGCGAGTGCAGTGACCTGTCGTTGTAGTAGAACCGGCCGCAGTGCGACATGCGGATGATCTCCGTGTCGGTGGTGGCGGTGCCCGAGTCCAGGCCGCAGCCGCGCACCGTGATCGACTCGCCCGTGTCGTCTGCAACAAGTCAGACAGTTCATTTTTTATTTTATTAATATGATATGTGCAATATTCTCCATGTACCTACCTAATTCTAGATGTAACGCCTTGGTTACGGCTGTAATGTTACTTTTTTGAATAAATAAATGACTTAAGACATGACAGGACATGACACACAGTGCGACAATCAGTGACAATGCACAATGGATGTTTTCTTTTGGCACATTAATGGCGCGGGTTGCATTTCGCGCCACAGATGATGAGCGCGCGGGTTTGAACGTGATTATCTTACTTATATCATAAAATTAGTACCTACGTACTAGTACGATAGTTTGTAACGATGTTTGGATGTTTGTGCCTCAATCACGCCTAAACAGCTGAACGGATCTGAACGAAACTTGGAATATACATAGTACATGTACTGGATTAACATATAGGCTATTTTTTATCCGGATACCACGCGAGCGAAGCCGCGGGCGGCAGCTAGTAAGTCATAAAAGTATTTTTGGTGTCAATGTATTTATTCTTTTACGTAAAATTAACTGAATAAAACAACTTTTAAACTTATCCGCGGGTTCCAGGGTTCTGCAAGTTCTGTTCAGTTATATACGCTAGTTTAGATCACGGCTATTAGTTCTGGCCACGCGACAAAAGGTTCTTGTCTCACCGTATATCTGACACCCCCCCAAGCTCCCTGTGTCGTGTATCTTAATTACTACCGTACAAACAATACCAAAGACCCTTACTATCTTGATGCAAGATGAAGCGGGAAACAATTCATAGCGACAAGTGTGTAAAACAATTATGTAGGTATCTACTAAAGACCCCTAGCAATCTTGATACAAGAGGTAGAGGACACAAACCAACCCTCCCCTTTCACCCCCCCATGCAAGGAGTCTCCAGCATGCCGTGAGGTTTGTAGTACCTATGTAGTAAGTTTAGTACCTAGTCACACTAATAATTACTAGAGGAACGACTTTTTTTTGTCTGTTTGTAAAGAAAATACTCCGAAACTACTGGACCGATTTCAAAAATTCTTTACCAATAGAAAGCTACATTATCAGGGACCAGTAAAAGCTAAAATATATTTTCAAAAAAATTAGGGATCCGTAAGAAAATTGCAATATTGTAATCCAAGGTAGAAAAACCAAAATAGTTTTTGGCGTGTGCTGCGAAAACTATTGATTATAGAACAAAATAATGTACTACACGCGTACGAAGTCGCGGGCAACAGCTAGTAAGAGATAAATTACATACCAAAGACGCCAGCTATCTTGATACAAGAGGTAGAGGTAGAGATGGGCGGGTGGGTAAAAATTCGGGTGGGTAAAATAGGAAGGAAAGGGTAAAATAGGTAAAAATTAAAAAATACCCATTTATACCGGGTATTTTTTATTAATACCGGGTAAAAATTCGACCTGTATTTTAAAATTTTTTTTAACCGATTGCCTAGATCCACCTACCCGTCCGTAACCGTACCGTAACGAAAACGATTTTTCACTCACCTTTTGTTTTGTTTATACAGAAATTCACAATTCAAAGACTATTATAAAGCTGCAGTGTTTGTTCGTTTGTTTGTTTGAACGCGCTAATCTCTGGAACTACTGGTCCGATTTGAATGATTCTTTCAGTGTTGGGTAGTCCATTTATCGAGGAAGGCTATAGGTTATGTTTTTTTTTTCAAAATTAGGGATCCGTAATAAAACTGCTATTTTGTAACACAAGGTGCAAAATCGAAAACCTATTTTTGCGTGCGCTGCAAAAACTATTGACGATAGAAAAAAATGATGTACTACGGGTTTGTAGATCCCATTAAGACCTACAAAAAAGTCCGCGAGAACATATATCTAGCTATCATGGTTTAATCACAATAACCGATTTTGTGTTCAAAATAATTATTAAATCGTCTGAAGAAAAAAAACTACGTTAAATATGTATCGTAATATTGATCTTTATCGAAATTAAGCATTATGTTATCAAGAGTATTTATGAAGAAGTAAAAAACTTTTTGTTTCATCTCAATCGGATATTTCGTTTAAAAGTTATCACGTGTGTAAGATGTTAAGAGTTGGTACCTATTAATGAGTTATGGGCCATAGTCTATTTATTGAGGGAGGCTATAATATAGGCAATATTTTATCTCGGTATTTCCACGGAAACGAGAAAAACGCGGGTGAAACCGCGGGGCACAGCTAGTAAACAAATAAAATAATAAATAAATAGTGGCGGACATTCTAACACAGCAACATCTAGCCCCAAACTAAGAAAAACTTGTAATATGGGAACCAGATGACTTCTTCTTCTTCTCGTGTCGATGCTTCGTTAAATGTTTTTAGAGTAAAAGGTGGCCACCTCAATCGCGCTATCTGTAGCGGCATTGAGGTCATCCCTTGTGCAGGTAGTTGGACACAGGGGGCACACCAGCAGGTGCGGCATGGTTTGCGCCGGAGCACCGCAGTCGCATTGTGCCAAACTAGGCTCCCTAAATCCCCATTCGCACATGTTGAATCTGCAACGACCAACTTGGGTGCGGAGCCGATTTAACGACTTCCAGACTAGCCATGGCAGAGCGTGTCCTGGTGGTAATTTTTCCTGCGGGGTGATAAAATTAGGAGGTGGGGGTTTTTTCTCCTTCCAAAGCTTATACTTTGCGGAAGCCGGATGGTCATTTGAAGCCTGTGTGAAACGCTGAAAGCTTTTGCGGCTTTTGAGGCGAGCTTCAGGTATTTCGTAACCATACAAAGGATGTCGGTTATCACTCTCTTGCTTGGATTTCTCCATTGAACTAGCTACATCCCGTCGCACGCATGGTGGTGTGATACCTGCTAAAGAATATAGCATGTTGAGAGGAGTTGGCTTGAGACACCCAGTAATTATGCGACACGTTTCGTCGAGCGCTACTTCAACGAGTTTGGCATGTGCAGACATGTGCCACACTGGGCACCAGCGGAGAAGCACAGCGCCATACCAGTAGAACGTAAAACGTCTGGCGCTGCTCCCCACTTGGTAGATGTTAGATGCCGTAGTAGACTGTTGCGAGAGCCGACTTTCATCTTTGTCTTTTGACAGTGTGGTTTGTAACACAATTATTTGTCCAGTGTTACGCCAAGATACTTTGGATAGCGCTCACATTGGATGGTAACTCCTTGCCACGTGATGTTGAGAGACCGATCAGCCTGGTGGCTGCGCAAGTGGAAAGCGCAGGCTTGAGTTTTTGATGGATTGGGTTTTAGACCATTTGCATCGTAGTAGGCTCCTAGTTCTTCAAGGGCGACGGTCAGGTTCTCTTCCGCCTCTTCAAAGGTTTTTGTCTGGGTGGTCAAAGCTAGGTCGTCCGCGTATAAGAAACGGGTTGTATTTGGGCTGCTAGGTTGATCGTTCGTATACAAATTGAACAGGGTTGGTGCAAGGACACTCCCTTGGGGAAGTCCGTTTTTGACGCTGCGCCATCTACTTTTTTACGTAAGAAGGTGAACTTGAAAGCGGTGGTTACGAAGCAGTTCACCAAGTATTTGAACAAACACAAGATCGTTGGTCAAATCTTCAACTTTTCCTAGGAGTTTTCGGATGTTTACGGTATCATAAGCAGCAGTTAGGTCAACTAAAACCATGCCTGTTATATTATTCGTCTCAAAGCCGTCCTCGATATGTTGGGTGAGTCTAAGAGTCTGCCCACAACAGACTTTTCCGGGTCTAAATCCTGCTTGTTCGTGGATCAGTTTTGAATCCACAAGTGGTGTGAGACGGTTGAGGAGGAGTCTCTCAAACAGTTGGTACAGGTGACACAACAATGAAATGTGCCTGTAGCTTTTAAGGTCATCGTGAAACTTCTCAGGCTTTAAAAGTGCCACATCCTTTGCTCTTCTCCACATTTTTTCCACCAGATGACTGATAAAATACTTATATACTTTTTGTTTGTAAATACGTTAGAACACCCAGACACAGAACAAACATCTATTATTCATCACACAAATATTTTTTCTGGGTGGGGATCGCAGCCACAACCTTCAGCGCAAAGGAAGAGCTACTACCAAGTGAGCTGTGAGGCCAGTCAAATCATTATAGCTAATTAGGAATAAAAACTAACAAATAAAAGCATATATAATTAGTTGTACCTCAAAAAAAGATGTATTGAATTTTTACCCGGTATTAATTCGAAATGGGAAGGTAAAAATGGGTATAAATGGGTAAAAACCCAAAGGTCGGGTTTTTACCGGGTAAGCGCCCATCTCTGGGTAGAGGAAACAAACCAACCCTCCCCTTCCACCCCCCCATGCAAGGAGTCTCCAGCATGTCGAGAGGTTGTAATTATGTAGTAAGAGATAAATTACATACCAAAGACGCCAGCTATCTTGATACAGGAGGTAGCGGGGAACAAGCCATCTCTCCCCTTCCGCCCCCCCATGCAGGGGGTCTCCAGCATGCCCAGCGAGTGATTATTGTGGAAGGGATCGTCGCACGGCGAGAATTTGCCGTTCATTGACACGCATTTGAAGCAGTCGATGGCAGACGCTGAAAATATAAATGCCTGTTGGCTTTTTGGCATTTTCATCTATTGCTGATGATATTTTATATGGCATGGGCCTCATTGGCCATGAGTAAAAATGCTCAAACTATAAGCTGATGCCACCCAAATCATCATCACCTGCGATAAACATATTTTTCGAGTTTCGAGCAACCTAAGGATAAACCTAGGTAATGTATGACTCCAAACAACCGAAAACTGATTGAACGGTCATCAAATACCAAATTGTACCTAACAGGCGCGGTCCGAAGTGGGGGGTCACAGGGGACATGACCCCCCCCCCAAAATTGTACACGTCAAATTGAAAAATCTTCTAAAAATTAACAAAATATAAAGAGAACCATTTTCTGCCCCTAGCCGCGATGCCAATAAAAATAGAAGGCTTCTATTTGTTTTATAATGTGTGCAATAAAATTGTGTATTGCGACATATTCTATATTTAGTGACCCCCCCAAAATTTCAGGCTGCGTCCGCGCCTGGTACCTAACCTACTTATTATGTTACGCTAGCTACGTTGTAACTATCTACTGATAATGAGTGTTGAATGGAATACATAAAATATAATAATATTATACCTGTATCTGCCCAGAGTATCAGCACAAGGATTGCCACTAAAGCTGTCTGTGTTCGTTTTTGTAAGATCACATCCATCGTTTATTGCTTACCTGAAAATAAAATGATGGCTCTTACAATTTTATTGTACATTTTTTAATGTTGTGTTTTGGCACATGTAACGCTATCTATTGGCGAGTAAAAAAAACTTATTCTTCTTCGGGCATTTTTCAAAATGTCTGAGTCCCCACTTTTCTACGACAAATAATGCCATCTGTTGGCGAATAGCTAGAACCTTGTTCAGAAAGCGGAAGTTTGTGTAGGAATGTTGCCAAGTTATTTATAAAACTGCACAATAGTAGACAAATTGATAAAATATCATTGACGTCCGGTTCCTAGTTTCTCTGAGGTTTTATTAAAAATAATCCATTGAAAAAGGTATTTATGGCTCAATATTTTTAGTTCATTGCTGTCTTACGATGTAGAAGGTACATCAAATAATATTATCTAACATTATTCTAAAGTGCACTAACTCATTCATAAAATAAACAAGAAATTCACAGACAAGAAATAATGGACGCGAAATGAAATATTTCAAATTCATCATGTTTCGAGTTATCCATAACGTAAACTATTTTTGATCTTGATTGATACATTCCGCGGTAAATGCTGCAAAAATAAACATGGCGGGAAAATGGCGATCTACCATTAAAATATCTGATGGTTGATTAATAGTTTATTTAACACGTTTTTATTGAAGGCAAGTTAACTATTACACGCATTTATTAATTAGTTACATAGGAACCCACATATTACCCTACTTCTTCGTAGTTGGTTAAAAATTTTAGCTATATACATACATATCATCACGCCTGTATCCCTAATGGGGTGGGCAGAGCCACAAGTTAAATAAGAAAACTTGCGGCCACTTCTGATTTAATCCTAAGATGGATATGGTGAACCATGGTGACAGGTGATCAGCCCATCGCCCATATAGATGGTCCATCATGTTGGAGGATACTATCCCTTAGTCGAATTTTACGACATGCTCGGGGAGAGAAGTAGCTGGACGCATTCTATGCTTTTTAAAGACTTCTAAGTACTTTTAGCTACTCGGTTTGATATAAGAAATCAAAATGAGCTCCCGTAATGATAAAACAGATTAACATAAAATACAGAGATACATAATATCTCGCCTGTTTTCCATTGGTGTAGGCTAGCTTGGATCTCCATGCTGACGTACTATATACCTACTCTCGCTTCAATCACTCTCATCATATTATTCATCATGCTCGTCTGTTTGAACTCTTGGCTGGCCTTTCTCCAAAACGATATCGATTTGCTACTTTTGGAACTAAGAAGTAGTAAATTTAAAAACAAGAAAATATTCTCATCTGAAATTGTTATCTACAAACTATTCAATATTCATTGTCTATTAAATAAACAACTTACTTTACAATAAATAATAAGTAAGTTCGTATGAGCTAGTGGCAAAATCTAGTGACGGAGTTTTTAGGCCGCATAAAGGCCTTCGTCATGGCTTAACGACTTAAAGTCGGGACCGACAATTTAACGTGCCCTCCGAAACACGGAAGCGCTCAGCTCGTGATGTCACTTGCGGTCACCCATCCCAATTGTGACCGCGCACAATGTTGCTTAACTTCGATGATCAATCAAGAACGTCTAAGCAATCTACGCCACGAGCGCTAGTAAGCAGATACATAGGACGCAGGGTACAAGTAAGTAGGACAACTTCAAAAATAAGGAAAAGGACAATATTCGATGTTTTACAAAAAACTAAAAATAAACGAACGTGCAAGGAAAAATGGACGAAAAACATAATAGAATGGTATCGAAGAAATGGAACGAGACAAAAGGGACGTCAAATAAAAAGATGGGAAGATGATCTACCAAAAGGATGGAGTGGAGGAGATTAGGTCGCGATAATGAAGAGTGGAAAAAATTAGGGAGGCCTATGTTGATAGACAACCTGACCAATAAACTGGTTGCTGAAGAAAGTGTATTTTTCTTTTATTAAATTACTAAACAAGATTCGATAAAAAAAATTAAGTACCTAAGTTATAAATGTAACTAAACCAGTCAGTGGATAAAGGCTTTTATTATTATTAATAAAGGTACCTAGGCTACAATTTTAAAGTATGTGCCGACCCTAAAGTTACATTTAGAGTTTGGATCAACTATCTAGGTAACCTGCCTACCTACATGCAACGAAAATCCACAATCATGTGTTATTATTAGATACTTTTACATATACAAGCATTAAACCAAAGCTTACGACTTACCAATTTACAGGTAATACCAAAATCGATAACACTTCTGCATCTCAACTAGAACGAACACAGATTCAAATATCGATTTGTAACACATAAACGATGCAATATGAACGTTTTGGTATTACACCTCCTTTTTTACTAAAAAGGTTTTATAGACGAAAGACGTGAGCTTTTGTTTCTGTGGAATTATCGACTGAGCTCGAAAGCTGAAAGATTGAGACATCTGAAACGGTGTTGCCAGCTTTTGCTAAAGCTCCGCGCTATCAATTTAGAAAAATTACGTTTATGAAGACATATTTTTACCCTTAACGCAAAATACGTGTGTTAAACTTAATACACAGCCACGGGCAAATGAATGGACCGATCTTTATGTGGTTTTTTTCTGTTTTAAAGCTAATGTAATTTATGAAGATATGTGCGTTTGAAGATCATCAGCATACTTCCTTCCTTGACAACAGCATCTTAGCGACTTTCACAGGTCCGATTGACTTGAGGTGTAGCAGCTACTGTTCGGTAGCGCCATTTTATTCACCTACACGAAATAATGAGGATAGGTAGGTGTAAAATTATATACTTAGGTAGGTTTTCAGTGAAAAATAAAATACTTAGGTAGGTACTAAAAATATTTATTGCAATCACATCACACTGGTAACTTTAGTGCTTGTTTTATTCTACTTCTTTTGTTATAAGTTACATTTTCATAAGTTCTCCTAAGCTAAGTATTGACTACATTCAAACCTACTAACATTTATTATCAGCTTAGTATCTATATTATACTGCACTATTCTAAATGGTTCATAAACTTTAATAATAGTATCACTTATTATATTATCAGTTACATAAAAACTATTTATTAAAACTAAATATCTATCTTCATGTAAATCAACAGCTTCTAACAAATAGCAGCCATATTTGAAATGAACTTTTTGAATTCGGAACACAGTGTATTCTCCTTTGGGTATTACGAAGTTTGAATTTGCCGCCAAAAATCTTTCGTGTTGCCAGAGAGAAAGACAGGCATTTTGTTTTCTAAGGAGGTTGTTTAGTCGGAATGCTAGTCCATCCTTTTTGTAGCGGTTTTTCTTTTTTCCTTTATTAAATGTGTAGTAGTCTGGGCTGTGGTCAGATGGAGTTTCATCTCTGGTTGTTTTTATGCTAGTTATTGAAGCCATTTGTGTTTTGCAACTCAGTATTTCTACATCGTCATTGTTATTGGTCCTTGGAGTTTGTATATCACTTATCGATTCACTATTTTGAGATGGACTTTCCGAGCTAAAATGATTATCAAAAAATGATTTAATTTTGCTTATTAGTTCTGATTTGGCTTTAGATGTATTTTCTTTTGAACCTGATTCAGATATTGAACTTTTGCATGTAAGATTATCATCATCTAAAATACAATCAGATTCCAATTCCTTTTTCACTTCATTTACATCTTGTGTTAATCCATCATGTTTGTCAAACAATTTCTTTTTTATTTTTCCCGCTGGTTTTGGAGAGTTGATTTTCGAGGCTAGTATAGGACTCTGTAGGCATACACTTTTTGAAGACAGAACGGGAGAGGTGTAAAATCTACCAGCTTGAGTTGAAGGAAGAATTGGTGATAGCTGAAAACTTTTTTGTTTTTTACACATTAAAATTGGTGATGTGTCTCCACGCTTTACCTCTTTACTGCTTTTCGATGTATCTAGGACTGTAATACTTAAATTTGATAGTTTATTTGAAGCCTTCTTGCGTTTTCTTTTCAAAATACGAGTCCTATTGCTTATGTTGTTAAGTTTCTCACTTATAGATGGTTCTTCGTATTCACTAGAATCACTTAGCGACCAAATTATTTCTTCGGTGTGTTCTTGTGAATTAAGCAAGCTAAATTTATCCAGGAATTGATTTTCTTTCTGTTTTTGCATTTTTAGATGGTAAAATGTGTGTAAACAAAACAATTTTGCTTGATAGATTGACACTGACAGTGACAGCATTTAAACGTAGACGTAGTGGTAAGTGACAGCTCGATAATTCTTTCAGTAGACTGCTCGTCTGTAGTCACCCATAAACGTGTTTAGTTTTGCATTATGTTGGTACAAACAAAGACACCGATTTCCTGGATAATGTTGGCACAACTGTTGCAGTCGCCATGTTATTTTGCTAACTTCATGCCGGTGCGCTCTCAAAACAAATACGTGCGTCTTAGCGTACGTTGTTTATCAGTTTATCTCTCAAAATTCAAGAAATCTAGCTAATCCACTTCCCTATTTCACTTGAAACGATTGCTAAACAACACGAGTAGTTGTATCGAGTCGAATTTCCGTATTGTTTGGTTAGCCGGCTGATCCATCGTTGCCGCAATGGAAGTCGAGCGCATTGCTTCCGATTCGGAAAACGTGGTCGTGGATGCCGATATTATCGACGTTGAGAAACCTGCGGGCGAGGAGGGCGCCGGGGACGCGGCGGCGTCGTCGGCCCATCTACGCCGCAAAAATAAGAAATACGCTCGCGCCAACAGCAAAGATGGCGTGAACTCGGCGGTAACCCCGCTACCCAAGTATAGAAGCTGGAAAAACAGCCGAAGACCGCGCAATGGACACGGCAGGGGCCTCCCTAAGAAAGGTAATTTCTTATCAGAACCGAACCGCCTCGCCGGGGAAAGTTCTAGAAGCGTTTTAGTGTGAATAGAGCTGCATTTACGTAACCTTTGTTTACTACGCATCCAAATAGTCAATATTTTCATCCTGAGCACGTAGCACCCTGTAATCAATACGCTCGGACTGCTACGAAGGCGATTAGAAGACGTTTAGCTTGTATCCGTGATGACGCAAAAAGCCTATTAGGACTTATGACAATTTTAGGTCAATATTAGCCACATAGTTGAATGACTTGTTATACAATATTGAAAACAACTTTCACCTACCAAGGCTATTTTAGTCGCGTTTGGCGCGTATGTATTCTAAAGGCGGGAAAATCAATAAGGAGTTTGTTATATTTGATTGTGGACCTCTTTTGTTATGTTTCGCGGAGTTGTAGGTCAAGGTCATGCAGGGTAACCTTTACCTGGATTGGGGTTGCCAGCTGGGGAAAGAACAATTGGCCCAAAATATAAAATTATGAATTTTTAAATGATTTGCTGTTGAACACAGTTAAGTTGACTTTAATAACTCATATATTTTTTTATTCCTTTTTTTATAATTTTGTTGCATATGTTTAGCATATCTTTGCATATTTAAACCATTTTAAGATGCATTATAAACCTCTCTAGACTCATAAGTTACAATATAAAATCACAAATGTATGCAATAATAAAGATATCAGTTTACAACCTAAAAACAATTGATAACACTCCTAAATGTATTTTTAAACACCAATGATCTTGTTATTTATTATTGCAGATAAAAAAGATTACTTCTTATCTATAAAAAATATTATTATCACCTGGTTTTGCATGAATAGTTATAGATAAATGACATGTTGCCATGTTGGAGGCTTTAGATTATCTACTTAAACTGTTTAAAAATATCACCTAGGGTCTTCTTAAGAAGCATGTCTTATCATCAATGATAACTAGAGATCGGACTTTTGGGTGCTATTGATAAAATATGTCATCAAAAGTATGGATACAACCAAAAAAATTCCATGTCTCGGAATTACATATAGCATTGGGATTTCGAATATGGATGAATGTCGGAATCATGAGTACTGCTATTATGTAAAGAATGAATATGACTAAAAAAAATGTTCAATGTTTAATGTGGTAATAGATTTATTGAAAATATGTTTCATTTTGTATTACAATTAATACTGAATACAACTTCTATACGTTTTTCAAAACTCTGATAAGGTTTAAAAAGAAATATCAGGACGGACTATGTTGTGACGTCTAAAATAGCACCCAATCGCCGATCTTTGATGATAACAAGGTATTGTTGAATAAAACTTATCTATGTACTCAGCTATAGGTATGTTTACATAACAAGAGATTGGATATTGGGATGCATGTTCACCTAATATAATAAACCTATAACTAAGCCTTCACTGTCCGTCCGTCCGTCTGTCAACGGGCTGTATTTCGTGAACCGTAATAGGTAGAGAGTTGAAATTTTCAGAATGTGTATTTCTATTGCCGCTGTAACTACAAATAATGAAAATATAAAAGGGGGGCCTCATACAAAAAACATTTTTGTGGCCAAAATATCATATTAAAATCTAATTGTGCGATGATACGGAATCTAACTATCATGGTTATTACCACTTATAACGGAATATTTATCATGATTCGATGTTTTACGGTTAACGAGTTTCCCGATATTTCGGCAGTTGCATGCGCCATGATCACGGAAAAACTGAAGTACATGGCGAGGCCTTCCTATCATAACTTAGTGGGTAGTCTTTACGAAAAATTTATGTGCGCCTTACTAGTACTCTCAAACGGTAAGATAAATCATCGTGAGGATACCGGCATGTCGTAGAAACTGAATAGTTCGAAAATATGTGTCAATTGCACAAAATAATGTATTAATTGTCTTAATGTAAATCTATGTGTTAGTCCTGATTTGTTTAATTTTGTATTTTTATTTTGTTTTTATGATTGTTATTTATTTTTATTTTATTTTTTGACTTTTTTGTATTAATTTAAATCAATTTGACCTTTAAAATTAAATATAATAATTGACATTGAAGCACTCTGTATTCATAATAATTATTATTTGCATGTCGTGACAAATGACTGAATGTGATGCACTTCATGGAAAAAAAAAAAAAGAGCCTGTGCTTTGAACTTTAAATCCTTTCACCACACTGGTTCAAGTGACATGAATAGAAGTAGTGCGGTCAGGCGCGGTCGCAGCCTGAAATTTTGGAGGGGGTCACTAATAATAGAATATGTCGAGTAATTCAGATTTTATTGCACACATTATAAAACAAATGGAAGCTCTATTTTCATTGGCATCGAGGCTAGGGGCAGAAAATTGCTTTTTTATATTGTAAATTTTTAGAAGATTTTTCTAATGTGACGTGTACGATTGTGGGGGGGTCATGTCACCTGTGACCCCCCCCTTCGCGTCTTGAGTGCAGTGTCACATGTTGCACTGTCTTATGTCACTGGTTTGGCTTTTAACTTGAGTGTGTGTCACCAGGTGGTGCAGGAGGTAAGGGTGTCTGGGGCCTCCCCGGTTCTGAGATGCTGGAGGAGTATGAAGAGGATGCCAATGACCCCAACTACGACTCTGAGGCCATCATCAACGGGGACGTAGAGTTCAAGCAGGTCATTGTGGAGGCCGAGCCTAATGAAATTGTGGTGAGTGACCTAGATTTGTATCTTGGAGGTCGTCGCTAATGGGGATGTGGGGTTCAAGGTCATATCTATATCTACCTTTATTATTATAGTGAGAACCCTTCCTTTATTACGAACAGGTGCTAATTCAACGAGGTTTTTTTTTTATTTAATTTAAGGTTTTGTCGCTTTGCGACTACCCATATAAAAACAAAAATAAACCAAGACAAACTTAATCTATACTTATAATAAAACGTAGATTTAAGTAAGGAACGCCTCAGCCGATCACTTACTCGCTTCATTGAGGTTCTCATTTCATCTGAAAATACAAAAAAGGTTGGTAAATTCGCGACTATTTAAATGGCAACACTGTAAATGTCCTTCGATTCGAAAGCGAAACGAATTATGTCATAAAATAGTGAATAATATTTACACAATTGTTTTAGTTCTACATTCGTTATGAAAGTGTTGAATTTCTCTGATAAACTACTCGTAGAGTGTAAAGAAAAAACAAAATTTGTTCAGCTGCTTCTCTCTCCCGAGGGATGTAGGAAGGGAGGGTATCCACCTCAACATGATGAACCATCTATATTGGCGATGAGCTGATCACCTGTCACCATGGTTCACCATATCCATCTTGGGACTTTAAATCAGTGGCTGCAAGTTTTCTTATGATTAATAATAAATATTTGTGGACATTTCACACAGCGCCATCTAGCCCCAAACTAAGCAAAGCTTGTACTATGGACACCAAATGGCTGATAGGATACTTATTACTTTTTTATGGTTCCGTACCCGATTATGCCGACGGGACCCTATTTCTAAGCCTTCGCTGTCCGTCCATGCGTCCGTCCGTCAGCAGGCTGTATCTCATGAACTATAATGAGTAGAGAGTTGAAATTATCACAGTGTGTATTTCTATTGCCTCTATAATAACAAATAATAAAAATAAAAGGGGGGGATCATATAAGAAACATTTTTTTTATGTTCGTAAACCCTAAAAAGGGGTCAACCTCGGAATGAGAGAGTATTAACTATACCCGTTTATTTATATCCACAACGGAATGGAGAAGATAATGTTCATTTTTTTATTCATTATATTGGTGTCTTATCAAGGAAGCTTTGATTATTATAAGCAAGGAAAGTTCTTTGATAGTTTTTTGCACCCCTGAAAATCAATAACTACGATTAGATGCAGTTTTTTGCACCCCTGAAACTCAATAACCAGGATTCGATGCAGTTTTTTTGCACCCCTGAAACTCAATACCTACGATTCGATGCAGTTTTTTGCACTCCTGAAACTCAATAACCAGGATTCGATGCAGTTTTTTTGCACCCCTGAAACTCAATACCTACGATTAGATGCAGTTTTTTGCACCCCTGAAACTCAATAACCAGGATTCGATGCAGTTTTTTTGCACCCCTGAAACTCAATAACTACGATTCGATGCAGTTTTTTGCACTCCTGAAACTCAATAAGCACGATTCGATGCAGTTTTTTGCATTATGTTAGTAGGTATAAATATTTTAAATACCTACTTTTGTTGTAGACAAAAAGAACCTAAGGCCTTCTACCATCTATGTTTAAAAAACTCCGCACGTATTGACCATGTCTTTCCTGTGGACAAGGCCGACACAGCTGAGAGGATGGAATAGGTGCTGGGCAAGTCTACTCCATATTAATTCGCCCCGGGCACTACAGCGTCCCGTTAGTGAAGGTAAAAAGTTGTCTCCTGACGCTGTATTAATCGTCTACTAAAGATAAGAGGCCTATATTAGGTTTAAAAAAATAGATGTTTTTATTTTCAAAAGTCTCATAAAATACGGCCTCGGTGGCGTGGCGGGCGATTGCACGGCTGAGACGCAAGAGGCGCGATTTCGATTCCCGCTGCGGGAATGTTTGCATGTTCTGCAAATATTTCTTCCGGGTCTGGGTATTGTAGTATGTATTATAAGTATATATTTACAAAAAAAGTATATATTTATTCTATCAGCCATCTGGTTCCCATAATACAAGCTTTGCTTAGGTTGGGGCTAGATGGTGCTGTGTGATATGTCCTCAAATATTTATTTAATTTATTATTTATTTAAAATCGTAACTGCGTCATAAATTATTGAAGGTCATCACGGAAAATATTTTTCCGGGTCAAATGCTCTCTTTTCCTCGGGGTCGCTTTGCAATGTAACATTTAGGCAAGCTTATATACCTAGTTTAAAACAATGAGTTGTCTGAGGCGCAGTTAATGCGTAGATAACGTAAAAACAGTATTTTTAAAGCGTAAATGTGTCCAAGGTCAGATGTTTGGGAACACGAGTGAAGTTGGCTACGCTTGGCCATGATTGTGCTGTGCCGAGAATTTGGTAGTTATTATGGACTTTTAACTTTAATAAAAAAAAAAATACCATTCAACAGTCACATACATAGTCCTGACCCCACGCTAGGATTCCCTGTGTTATGGGTATCAGAAACTACGAGTACCATGCTACCACAACACCCAGACCCGGAACAAATATTTGCAGAACATGCATACATTTCTTCTGCAGCGGGAATCGAACCCGCGCCTCTTGCGTCTCAGCCGTGCAATCGCCCGCCACGCCACCGAGGCCGTCAAAAATACATACATACATTATTATTACGCCCGTATCCCTAACGGGGTGGGCAGAACCACAAGCTATCATAAGAAAACTTGCAGTCCATATCTATGTGTATGCTATACAGACTTTTATAGTTTTTCTTGATAATAAACTTCACCAATGAGTTGACTCGCGTACAACTAAAATTTAGGCCATAAGCCAACGCCTGTGGCTTCGTTCGCGTGGTCTCAGATTCTATCTGTCTAGTCGTGTCACTAGTTCTTTCCAACCAGTGTGGTGAAAGGATTTAAAGAGCGCCTCAAAGGCTCCTTTAGCAGTGAACACATTCGCACCTTGCCGTTTGAGAGTACTGGTATAGTGCACATATTTTTTTCGAACAGAAAAATCCTTTGGTGTACGATCGGATTTGAACTCACGACCTTAGGATCGGAAGTCGAAGTCACTACCGCTAGACAATGCTCTCTTGTGATATCAAAACGTGTGGACACCGCTTGTTATCGTAAACATTATCGTAATCTTGACTCGTGGGTTTTGTACAAATCTAGGCTAGGCTAAATGTTCAGTCGCCCTCAATAATATCATCACCGGAGCGCTCGTGGCGTAGCTCGCTTAGACGTTCTTGATCGATCGTTGAAGTTAAGCAACGTTGTGCGCGGTCACCATGTGGATGGGTGACCGCAAGTGGCATTACGAGCTGAGCGAACAGTCCCGGCTTTTAAGTCGTTAAGCCATGACGGAGGTCTTTACGCGGCCTAAAAACTCAGTCACAAGAGTTGGCCACTAGCTCATACGAACTTACTTTTTTATATCATCATCATTTCCCTGCTCTTGTCCCACTTTATGTGGGGTCGGCACCATTTATTCTTCTTCCATTTCCTTCCGTCAGAAGTCATCTCAACATTCACTCCTTTCTTACGCCATATTTCACACAGCCCATGAAGAATCAAAGACCATGAAAAGCTGCGGAAGAAATGTTTGCATGATCTGTAAATATTTGTTCCGGGTCTGGGTGTTGTGGTAGCATGGTACTCGTAGTTTCTGATACCCACGACACAGGGAGTCCTAGTGTGGGGTCAGGACTGTGTATGTGACTGTTGGGTGTTATTATTATTATTATTATTCTAACTTCTAAACTAAATGTCGGATTCGAATGAATTAAAATGGAATTTGCTTAGAAATAAATAGTCCTGGTGATGAAATAATTTGGATAAGGGTTCATACCATGACGTGAATGGAACCAACCTTTGTTCCTGCCTGCATTGTAATTAAATTTTAGAACACAAAAGCTGTTAACTTAACTATAATAGATGGATATGTTGCCTGTCTCTCTATAATATATTTCAAAAAAATTAGGGATCCGTAAGAAAAATGCAATATTGTAACCCAAGGTAGAAAACCTAAAATAGTTTTTGGCGTACGCTGCGAAAACTATTGATTATAGAACAAAATAATGTACTACACGCGTACTGTTATTCGCCTGTAGCGAATAGTCTTTTTAAAAAAAGAATTTGTTTATTTGAATCTATTTATTAAAAGATAGAATTTATAATATGTGATTTTAAATACCATGGACACGACCGGTCGGGAGAGTGATCAAACCGAGACTGGTCTGCGGTGGGTCTCGGCTATCTCGGTTATGAGAAGAGTGCTGATGTCAGCACTCTGTCAGCCTTTTCATAAACATAGTGGGTGTATAACATCTCCCCCTTAAGAGGATACTTTGGGGTTATTTTCTTGCCAAAGTTCCAAGGCTAAATTTGGGTTCTAATTGGAGCAACTTCACTCAATTCTAGCTGTCCTGGATGTTGTGCGTCTGTAGAGTCCGTCTTGTTAGAGGTCGATTGGAAAGGTAAGTTTGGTTTAAGATTGAATTTAAAGATCCGGTTGTCGCTAGGTTTACAAAAACACACAAAAACTCGATAAAAGAAATACAAAGAAATTAAACATAAAATTATAATAATCAAAATAGAATAATGTGTTCCGTATCTCACGATATGAGGGTTACTATCTAATTTCTGCAAGTTATCTAGTAGTGAATTTAATGCAATGCTGTTTGATTTTAGTTCATCTAAATCTATATTATGTAAGTGGACAGGGGACACATCATTGATTAGATTATTAAACTTTCCAATATTACAACAAGAATCGTTAATTAAATTGAAATTGGGTACATTATTAACAGGTGACGTGATATTTAAAACATATTTAGGTATTAGTGTAGTGCTTCTACAACGACCTATACATTTATCAGATAAGGTAAGTATTCCAGTGGCTAGAACAGTAGTTTCATACAATTTAGAATTCAGACAATCTATAGAAATTTTGTTAGGTTCCGATTGTATATAGATCCATTTGTTATTTACTAAAGGTTTCCAAATGTCAACATTTCCGTATATAAATTTGACGTCGCACTGTTTAGGAATTTCTCTAATCACTTTAAACAGGAATTCACTTTCACATGTAGGTATAGCGTCAGCTGTATAAACATTCGTAATATCGCAAATAAAAGTTCCTGGACTTGCGATCTTGCAGTCACTCAAATCATCGAATTTACAATAACTTGATTTGTCTTTGGTCATTGCAATATACTTACTGCTAGGTATAATTAAGCTGAATTTATTGGGTTCTTTATAACTATAGGGTGTAGGCAGAGCAATATTGTGGAACAACATATATTCTTCTATACTAACTAATGGAATTTGTAAAACAAACATTAACTTATAATCTACATAATAACAAATTAAGTTAGAGATACCTAAAATGTAGTGGATGTTATTCATATCTAGTGGGACAGGTAGTTGTAGGTCTCTGGATAGATGTCTGTAATTATTGGCAAGCTCTCGATACAATTGTAATGATGTCATAATCGCCGGGTGCAGGATGTTTTGACTACTGAATAGGATGGCATTGGTTACATCCTCTAATTGGAAGGACAAGGTAAGTATTGATGTTTCCAATCTATCAAAAATTTGGATTGTTTTGAAAAGTACATGTAGTCCGTTTGTCTGTTCAGAGATATTTTTCAAGTTGAACGAGAGTTTGTCAATAGCTTCATTCAGATTAGCTTCATTATCCTTAATTTTGCTCAAAGTTCTGTTATAAGTGTCCATAATTGAAGTAGCTATCAAAATGTTTTCTTTCATCAATGTGGCTAACTGTTTTTCATTGTTTTGTAAAGATACTATGGCGTCGTTATATTTCAGGGCGTCGTCTTCATCTAAGGTACCAAAAATCTGTTTTAATATTGATCCTATACCTCCGATCCAGGAACGTTTGGAACGGCTATCTATTAGGTGTGAAATCGAATCGAATTCGTTGCTTAGGTCTTGGTATCGTGCTGTTAAGGGTTGTAGCCTGTTATGACACATCGAATCGATGTCTACTATTCGGGTTTGATTACACAAGTACCTGGTGGTTTCAAGTGTAGCTTTGATGTTTTGTATATGTGGTCCAAAATGTGAGATATCTAATGGTATCAGAATTTTAAGATAACCGTTACTAGCTCTTAAGGTACCTAGGTAGTCAAAATACAGGCCTGGACTTGATGTTATTGGTTGTAGGTATTCCGTACCGAATTGGCCCCGTACTGAAGCTCTGCAATTATAAAATTGAATAAAGGTGTCAATAACCAGAGTAAGTACCTAACCTAAATAGTATTTAATAATACGTATAAAAGTAAAAATGAATATAATGAATAACTATTTCTACTAACTAACTATCTAAAAGTATTTTTGTTACAGGTTCCTGACATCGGCAGGTTTCACCTGGTCATAATGGTGAATCGCGTGTCGTCGGTTAATCAACAAGGTAAGTGTGTTATTTCCGTTAATTTTCACCACCTTGTAAGGGCCTTTCCAGAGAGGAGAGAGGGCCTTTCGCAACCTCAGATGATTTTTAAGGTATACGTAGTCACCAACTTTGTACGCGACTGGACGAGTGTGGGTGTCATAGTAAGTTTTAGAGGATTCTTTAGATTTCCTGATGAATTCGATTGCTTTTTCCCGAGAATATTTCAATCGGTTCTGAAGCATCTGGACATAGTCGGGATATGTGGTTCCGAGAGAGTCGTCATAGATGGAATTAGGTATGTATGGTTTATTACCAAACATTAACTCATAAGGTGTATAATGAGTTGTCGTATGGACTGACGTATTATAGGCAAGCATAGCTGTGTACACATAACGAGGCCAGTTAGTCTGTTCTGCGTTTGTGTAGGGCTTGAGATACTCCTTCAGAGTGGAGTGACTTCTCTCCAGAGCTCCTTGGGTTTGTGGATGATAAGGAGAAGACCACAGATTCTTAATTTTAAGAAAAGCGCAAGTTTTCTTGAATAGGTCTGATGTAAAGTTAGTACCTTGATCAGTGAGAATAATTTTAGGAATTCCGAATATAGATATATAATGGAGGAGACACTCGCTTGTTTCTTCTGCCGTTGTGCTACGCATAGGATATGCTGAAGAGAATTTAGTGAGGTCATCTTGGAAAGTTAGAATGAATTTAAGTTTTGCAGGGCCTGCTTCGGGAAGCGGACCAACGACATCAATAGAGATACGTTGACCTGGTTCAGAAGAAGTGCTGGTAATTTGCATAGGTGCTCGATTGATTTTCCTAAGTGCTTTATTCTCTTGGCAAGCTTTGCATTGCTTTACGTAAGACTCTATATCGCTTCGCATTCCTTTCCAGTAGTATGTTTGCTTGATTCTATTATACATACGGGCTGAACCTAGATGACCCGCTATAGGGATATCATGGTTGTCATATAATATCTTTTTGATTTCAGATGGAGCAGGATATAGGATGTTGTTATGATAAACATTGACTTTAATCCGAGTGTCATGGAAAAGGTAAGTCAGGATATTATAGATCTTTATAAAAGAATGCTTTTCAAAAGGATTTTTCAAGTCAGGTATGCCGATTTCATTTATGTCTCCAATGGATACTAACTCATTTCTTATTATTTTCAGGGTTTCGAAGATTTCCGGATACTTTGCTTGATCAAAATGATGGACTTTAAGGTACAATAGGTAATATGTTTTGTTATTTAGATCAAGTTTCTCAAAGAAAAATAATTCTTTTTCAGAGTCGCATACATTTGCATGTACTTCGGGATCACTCAGGATATCCGGGATGTACGGGTTGGATTCATCTAAATCGATAGAGGTAGGGACTAGGATAATCTTTGCCGGACATTTCATAAGACTTTCATTATGTTCTATGATTTCCGTATTGAATGTTTTAACCTTTTCTGACATTACTTTTAGGAAAGTAGGATAATCGTCGACGGGTGCACCTGGATTTGCACTTGTGGATGGTATCGGATCAACCTGAGTCTGAGGAGCAGGTAAGGATGGTAGTTCCTGCATAGGATCAGGTAAGGATGTTAGTTCTTGAGTAGGATCAGGTAAGTTGATCTCGTTCTCAATTTGTTCTCTGAGAGGATCAGGGATATTATCAGGTAAGTCAATATCCGGTAAGGGAAGGATATCTTCATAAAGATCGTCAAACTCTGGATTTTGAAGGTGAGTTTCGTCAGGATTAAATGAAGGAGGGGATATGAGAAGATCCATCAGGTCTCCGTCTAATTCTCGATTAGATTCGCCTTCATTGTTGGGATTGGATGTTATAGGTTCTTCAGGTTGGACAGGATTAACTGGGAACCGGGATAGGGCATCTGCATTGGTGTTGATTTTGCCCTTTTTATGTTGGATGTTATATTCGAATTCTTCGAGTTTTAGGCGCCACCTAATAAGTCTCGAACCTGGGTCTTTGCAATTGAATAACCATTGCAATGGTCTGTGATCTGAAAGTATCACGATTTTATGGCCATAAAGGTAGGGCCTGAACACTTTGGTTCCAAAGACAATAGCAAGGCATTCTTTTTCAGTTACACTATAATTGCACTCAGCTTTATTAAGTGTGCGGGACGCATAGGCAATTGGACGATCTTGACCTACTGGCCCTTGGGATAATATAGCAGATATGGCGTAATTTGACGCGTCACAAGTCAAGTTAAACGGTTGTGAAAAGTCAGGATAGGCTAGGACAGGAGCGGATACTAGTTTTTCTTTCAGGGCTTCGAAAGCCAGTTGCTGTTCGTTCTGCCATATAAAAGGGACATCTTTCTTTAGAAGAGACGTTAATGGTTTCGCAAGTTTTGCGAAATCGGATATGAAACGTCTATAATAGGACACCAAGCCTAGAAATGACTTTATGTCTTTTGGAGATTGAGGAACAGGATATTCAGTCACTGCCCTTGTCTTATCAGGATTCGTTTTGACACCTTCTTCACTGATGATGTGTCCTAAATAGGCAACTTCCTTCCGGAGAAATTCACACTTCTCAGGCTGTAATTTAAGATGGAAATTACGAAGTCTGTCAAAGACAGCCTTAAGGTTAGAGATGTGCGAAGTGAGATCAAACGAATAGATGACTATATCGTCGAGGTATACGAAACACCTAGTGCCTTGGAGACCTGTAAGACAGGTGTTCATGAGCCTTTGAAAGGTAGAAGGAGCGTTCTTCAAACCGAACGGCATCCTTGTGAATTGGAAATGACCTTGAGGGACGGAAAATGCTGTCTTGGGTGCATCTTCGGGCGAGATAAGGATTTGATGGAAGCCCGACGCGAGATCCAAAGTGGTAAAGTATTTACTTTTACCCAATTGATCCAGAATTTCAGATATCTGCGGGATAGGATATGTTTCCCCTATAGTGATATCATTTAATTTCCGATAGTCGATGACTATCCGCCATTTTCGATGACCCTGTGCATCAAGTTTCTTGGGAACTATCCATATCGGGGAGCTCCATGGAGAGGATGATGGTTTGATGATCTCATCATCAAGCATCTTATTGATTTGAGTTTCGACTTCCCTTTTATGGAATTCTGGGAAACGATAGGATTTAGTATGGATAGGGATATCACTACTTGTTTTGATTTCGTGTTTCAGGACATTAGTAAACGATAATTGATCGTTGGATAAATGGAAAATGTCGGAATATTGAGAACAAAGTTCTAAGAGGGCGTCAGATTCCTCTCGGTTGAGATGATCGATTCTCAGTGACTTAATGACCTCGGAAGTACGGTCGGATGCATTACGTAAATCAGTATTAAGTCGGATGGCACATGAATTTAAAGGTTCAATCTTAAGATTCAAGTTCGAATTAAAGTTTACGGGTGATTCGGATGTATTGACAATTGTCAAGTTTACCCGCTTATTCTTCTTCACCTTCACGATGCAGTTGGATACTAATAAACTGTCAGATAGATGTTGATTCAGAATGACACCTTCGTTAATCTCAGGATTCTGTACTGAACATTCAACAACGGTTTCCGTGCGAGGTGGAATCTCGTAAAAAGGATTGAAGAAGTGTAGCTTAATACTGAGTTTACCTATTCTCAGGACGTCAGTCGTGTAGTCAATTTGGCAACCGAAAGCTGTAAGGAAGTCTGATCCCAGGATACCGTCATAAGGTAGGCTAATGTCCTTAATGACATGGAATTTATAGGATACTACTTTGTTCTCAGCCAACTTAAGCTTGAGTTGGAAATGACCCTCAGTTGGGGTTGGTTCATCACCAGGGTCTATGCCCTTGAGTTTGATGGATTCTCTAATCAATTTTTGATTATTTCGGATACAGGATTCTTTTATTAGACATATGGCAGAGCCAGAGTCTACCAGGAGTGTCAGAGGGATATTGGATATTTGTGACCCCAGAAGTGTGTGTGGTAACAACCTCTTAGTTGTATCTAGTTTCACTTCGTAAACTTTAACAGGGGATTCACTAGGATTAGGACTGTCAGTTCGGGGCTGGATACCCTGTCGGTTAGTCCGGATGTTAGAGTGTCGACTGTCAGTTTGGGGCTGGCTACCCTGTCGGTTAGTCGAACTGTGGGATAGACCGTCAGTTTGGGGCTGGCTACCCTGTCGGTTGGTCTTGGACGATTTGTCTCGACTGTCAGTTTGGGGCTGGCTACCCTGTCGGTTAGTCGAACTGTGGGATAGACCGTCAGTTTGGGGCTGGTTACCCTGTCGGTTGGTCTTAGATGAATTGTGTCGACTGTCAGTTTGGGGCTGGCTACCCTGTCGGTTAGTCGCACTATTGGATAGACCGTCAGTTTGGGGCTGGTTACCCTGTCGGTTGGTCTTGGATGAGTAATGTCGACTGTCAGTTTGGGGCTGGTTACCCTGTCGGTTAGTCGCATTACTGGATAGACCGTCAGTTTGGGGCTGGTTACCCTGTCGGTTGGTCTTGGATGAGTAGTGTCGGCTGTCAGTTTGGGGCTGGTTACCCTGTCGGTTAGTCGCACTACTGGATAGACCGTCAGTTTGGGGCTGGTTACCCTGTCGGTTGGTCTTGGATGAGTAGTGTCGGCTGTCAGTTTGGGGCTGGTTACCCTGTCGGTTAGTCGCACTACTGGATAGGCCGTCAGTTTGGGGCTGGTTACCCTGTCGGTTGGCCTTGGATGTGTTGTGGGTGCCATTACCTACTGATCGTCTCGAGCGGCACCATCTCGGGACAACACTTCGTTTAAATCATCTTCGTCCTCGAATGATTCGGCGAATTCCTCATCGGATGTATCCCGGATATGATTCACCTTATTGCCACGGAAACCATTGTTGTTTGTTTGATTCGGCCTATCGTATTTGCTGTTATAAAACTCCCGTTTTTTACAGTATTTCATGTCATGACCGGCAGTCTTGCAATAGCGACAGAAAAGGGTGTCGCTCTCGGTCTTTGACCGGCTCGCATTGGGGGAACCTGACGATACGGTTGCCTTTGAAGGACCTAACTTAGGCTTTGCAACGAATTTGGTTTCCGTTGATGGGCGTTTATAAAGGCTTTGTTGAATACGCTCTTCTGAAATCGCCATGTTTATAGCTTCATTCAAGGTTTTGGGGGACCTACATCTCACAATGTTGGAAATCCGAGGATGAAGCCCCATAAGGAAATGATGAAGGGCGAGATCCTCCATTGCCGCACAACGACCCGGCAATTCCTTTGACTTAGTGTTGGATAGGGTGATTTCCGTGAGCAATTGCGAGAGGTGGGTCTCCACACGAAGTGAGAATTGGCTCACATTATCTTGCGGGCCTTGCTTGCTCTCCTGCAAGTCGGTGAGGAGGTGGGCGTAGTGTTTACGCTCACTGAACTGAGTTTTAAGAAACTCTTTGAGCTGATCCCAGGATATGAACTCCTTAATGGAACAAGCAAGCTCCGCTTTACCAGATAATTGGCTAAGGATATACTTGAAGAGGATGGGTTTCTGTGCTTCTGAAGCCAATTCGCATGCATTATTGCAATTGATTATAAATGAATTGACAGTTTCTCGACTGCCATCATAGGGTTTTATGAACTTGAAAAGAGTACTGAGATTGAGTTCAGCCATTGCAGTAGCCGCGACTACGGATCTGGTGAGTCGTGGAGAACTAATAGGTGACTTAATGTCACTCGGATGGACTTCTTGGATATCTAAAGTCAATTTACTATCTTCTCCTTTAGGCACTTTTGGCATATTAGGATAATGAAGTTAATCTCAAAAGATTATTGTATACACTTACTAGGAAAAGGATTTCGATTTCCTACTTACTGAACCCTAAATTATAAGCAATGACCAAAGACTTACAGTACGGATAACGCGTAGGCGAAGGCGACCGATTCTGCGAACTGCATTCCGGAGCGATAAGAGCCCGGCGAGACGACGGCGATTCTTGACTCGACGATCAAGGTCAATCAATTAAATTATTGACCATGAAACTCGATGCAGGATACCACAACGTAGCTCAGGATATTGAAGGATGCCGGATATGGATGATGATCACGACGTAAGTATTTTCAGGTGTCGTCTCTCGCAGTTGCAGCAGCAGTTCGATGCGCCAACAGCCGAAGGTAGTAGCTTCAGTTCAGGATAATATAAGCTTCGCTTTCAGGGTTCACGAGTCCGTGCGGGGTACTCAGGATAATTAGGTACACTTCCACTAGGACACACACAGGATAGATTCACGAGTCCGTGCGGGGTACTCAGGATAATTAGGTACACTTCCACTAGGACACACACAGGATAGATTCACGAGTCCGTGTTGGGTACTCAGGATAATTAGGTACACTTTCACTAGGACACGTACAGGATGGAATTGAGTCCGGTTTTATCTCTCCTATAAATTCACAGGAACACTGGGGATTTTCGGATCCCACCGCTGCCACCAAATGTTATTCGCCTGTAGCGAATAGTCTTTTTAAAAAAAGAATTTGTTTATTTGAATCTATTTATTAAAAGATAGAATTTATAATATGTGATTTTAAATACCATGGACACGACCGGTCGGGAGAGTGATCAAACCGAGACTGGTCTGCGGTGGGTCTCGGCTATCTCGGTTATGAGAAGAGTGCTGATGTCAGCACTCTGTCAGCCTTTTCATAAACATAGTGGGTGTATAACAGTACGAAGTCGCGGGCAACAGCAAGTATATTATATACACAAAAAATACATAACTACACTAATAAATCAGGTGTAAGATTGAAGGCTTTGTTGACACGACTTAAAGCAATGCACTGAAGGAGTAATGTTATGTTTGTCCACAGCGCAAGTCTGAGCCTGTTATCCTGGAGTACTTCGAGCATGGAGACACCAGCGCGGCGGCTGAAGACTTCATGGAGTTCGTCACGTCGAAGAGAAGTCATCTGGTAAACCATTATGCCTTTTAAATCGATTAAAAGTGATCCCTACCGATTCTATTGATTAAAGTATGCTGAGTTGTAAACTAATGACCGATTCCTGTCGACCTGAGACGGCCTCGGTGGAGTGGCGGGCGATTACTCGGCAGATACGCAAGAGGTGCAGGTTCGATTCCCGCTACAGGAGAAATGTTTATATATTGAGGTCGTCAAATCAAAGATAAATTTATTATGACCATATTAATACACAAATAAATGATCTTATCTTATCAAGAAACATTTATGTACCATGTATGATGGTACGGAACACTTCGTGTGCGAATTGAACTCGCACTTGACAGGTTTTTGTTTCCGTCAGGTGTGTGAGACGATAGTGGAGACTGCGCTGGACCACAGGCCCTCTCACTGCGAGATGGCGTCAGTCCTCATCTCCGACCTCTACGGGCGCGTGTTCTCAGCCAAGGACATTGGTTATGGTGAGTTCGTTGCTATATCTCTCTCTTTCTTCATTTCCTTCTCTGCTGGACAGGATGGATATGGTGAACCATGGTGACAGATCAGCCCATCGCCCATATAGATGCTCCATCATGTTGGATAGGATACTATCCCTTAATCGACTTTTACATTCTCTGGAGAAGCAGCTGGACAAGAGAGAGAGACTGGAACACGTGACACTCCACTGTTCCGCAACAAACGAAATAAGACAAAGCTCGGTAAGCAAGTATTCCCAAGGAGGGTTGACGTCAGGCAGGCGGCCGGTCATAAAACACCTTAGCCAAAACTCTTACAGCATCATCTAAGGATCATGTGATGTTTATGAAATACTGGATTGTTTGTTTGTTTCAGCTTTCGAGCGGCTGCTGGAGAAGCTGCCGGACTTGGTGCTGGACACGCCGGACGCGGCCACGCTGCTCGCCAACTTCATAGCGCGCTGCGTGGCCGACGACTGCCTGCCGCCCAAGTTCGTCCAGATCCAGGCGGACCGGGACCTGAACCCCCAAGCCAAGTATGTGATGCCCTAGTGGTGCCCACTCCTGCGTCACGCTTGCCTGTGTGCTCATCATGACCCAAGGTCTTTTACCAGTGACGGTACCACAATGAGTAGTAGTCTAATTGTACTTTGGTTAATATGCTACATCGTCAAAATGTACAATGGTTAAAAAGCTCATTAATGAGTCATCATTATTCATCATTTTCCTGCCCCTATCCCACTATGTGGGGTCGGCACAGCATGATCTTTGGATCAAGCTGTAAGTGTTTTATGACCGGCCGCCTGCCTGACGTCAACCCTCCTTGGGAATACTTGCTTATTGTATCTCATCATGTTGGAGGATACTATCCCTTAGTTATTAATTTATTAATTTACTAGCTGCCGCCCGCGGCTTCTAATATAGGCTATAAAAAATAGCCTAATTGTCATCCAGTACATGTACTATGTATATTCTAAGTTTCATTCAAATCCGTTCAGCCGTTTAGGCGTGATTAGGGCACAAACATCCAAACATCCAAACTCACAAACTTTCGCATTTATAATATAAGTAAGATTTATCTCATTAATGAGTGATTATTATAAGTGCCGACCCCACCTTGTGGGATGAGGGCAGGAAAATGATGAATGAGTGATTATTATAAATAAGAAATGACAAGTTTTGAACATGTTAAAGTTCGCAAAGTGCAAAAAGTGTCTGTAATAACGTGCCTGCGATAAAATGTACAATAACTGAAATCAAAAGTTTGTATGTAAGGAGATTTTGTTATAAGAACTCTTTTCTTCATCTTTAGTAGATGGTAAAATGTCTCATTAGGGATACGGGCGTAATAATAATATAAATAAATAACACCCAACAGTCACATACATAGTCCTGACCCCACACTAGGATTCCCTGTGTCGTGGGTATCAGAAACTACGAGTACCATGGTACCACAAAACCCAGACCCGGAAGAAATATTTACAGAACATGCAAACATTTCTTCCGCAGCGGGAATCGAATCCGCGCCTCTTGCGTCTCTACCGAGCAACCGCCCGCCACGCCACCGAGGCCGTCCAAAAATAAATAATAAATATTTATGGACATTTCACACAGCGCCATCTAGCCCCAAACTAAGCTAAGCTTGTACTATGGGAACCAGATGGCTGATAGAATATTTATATACTTTTTTTCGTAAATACATACTTATAGTTATAATCTATAATACTACAACACCCAGACCCGGAAGAAATATTTGTAGAACATACAAACATTTATCCCGTAGCGGGATTCGAACCCGCGCCTCTTGCGTCCCAGCCGAGCATTCGCTCGCCACGCCACCGAGGTCGTCTCTATAGTGTGTATGTATAGTTATAATTTTGTTTCAGAATATCAATCCACAGAGCGGAGACACTGTTGTCCATGAAACAAGGCCTAGTCCGTCTCGACAACATATGGGGCGTCGGAGGAGGCATTAGGTAATTAAATATGTATTACTAACGTACTATGTATCCCACTCTATGTGGGGTCGGCACAGCATGTTCCTCAGATCATGCTGTAAGAGTTTTGGCTAAGGTGTTTTATGACCGGCCGCCTGCCTGACGTCAACCCTCCTTGGGAATACTTGCTTATTGTATCTCATCATATATATGATATGATATATATACATTATATAAATTGTATGGTTCACTATATCCATCTAGGACTAAATCAGAAGTGGCTGCAAGTTTTCTTATGTTTGCTTTTGGCTCTGCCCACCCCTTTAGGAATATAGGCGTGATAATTATGTATGTATGTAATAAAAAAGACGTCCCCGTACAAGAAACATTGTAACGTACGATGTTACAAAACCCATCGTGTGTAAAATGTACTCGCAGTTAACTGGTTTTATTTTGTCTTCAGGCCTGTGAAGTCCCTCATCCGGCAGATCCAGCTCCTCCTGAAGGAATATCTGACGTCTGGTGACCTGGCGGAGGCCATGCGCTGCGTCCGAGACCTGGAAGTGCCGCATTTCCACCATGAACTGGTTTACGAGGTATATTAAGATAGCTATAAAAAGTCCTTCTCCAATACTTCAAGCAGTTGTGCTGGCTGGGGGAGGGGGAGGGTTAGCAGGGGGATAATGCACAATGCACCCCACTGCGGGACATCAGTGGAGATCTTTGTTCCTCTACCATTAATTAGAATTTAAAGATACTTCTCTGCTGGAATGGGAGTAAAGAAAAACACAATGCGTCCAGCTGCTTCTCTCCCCGAGCATGTCGTAAAAATCGACTAAGGGATAGTATTCTCTCCAACATGATGGACCATTTATATGGGCGACTAGCTGCCGCCCGCGGCTTCGCTCGCGTGGTACCCGGATAAAAAAAGCCTATAATGTTAATCCATCACCATGTTCTATGTATATTCCAAGTTTCATTAAAATCCATTCAATAGTTTTTGCGTGAAAGAGTAACAAACATCCATACATACAAATGATAAATGATTGAATTAAATTACTTGTGGCTCTGCCCACCCCGTTAGGGATATGGGCGTGATAATGTGTATATGTAGGTGATGGTAAGTAAGTTCGTATGAGGTAGTGGCCAACTCTTGTGACGGAGTTTTTAGGTCGCCTAAGGCCTCCGTCATGGCTTAACGACTTCAAAGCTGGGACCGACAATTTAACGTGCCCTCCGTAGCACGGAAGCGCTCAGCTCGTAATGCCACTTGCGGTCACCCATCCCGATTGTGACCGCGCACAGGGTTGCTTAACTTCAACAATCAATCAAGATCGTCTAACAAGCTTCGCCACGAGCGCTTCATGTAGGTGATGAATGCTTTTGTTTAACTATCGGTAAATAATTGAGTATTTTCGGCAGACCATACTCCTGTCTCTGGAAGCGGTGAACTCCTCGGTGGAGGAGCAGCTCTGTACCTTCCTGGCGGAGCTGAGACGGTGTGTCATCGTCACACCAGATCAGATGGACCGGGTAAGAAACAATAATAAAAATATTTGTGGACATTTCACACAGCGCCATCTAGCCTCAAACTAAGCTAAGCTTTTACTATGGGAACTAAATACATAAATACTTTTTTTTAATACTATGATATGTAGAAATATTAAGAAATATTTGCAGAAAATACAAACATTTCCATAGTGGGAATATGCTTCGGGAATGCTGGGGGCTACAATATTTCTTCCTGCATATTTTGAATATAAAAAAATAAAATAAAATAACACCCAACAGTCACATAGTCCTGAGCCCACACTAGGATGCCCTGTGTCGTGGGTATCAGAAACTACGAGTACCATGCTACCACAACACCCAGACCCGGAAGAAATATTTGCGGAACATGCAAACATTTCTTCCGCAGCGGGAATCGAACCCGCGCCTCTTGCGTCTCCGCCGAGCAATCGCCCGCCACGCCACCGAGGCCGTCAAACATATGTTGACATTAAATTAGTTAAGTAGGTGTTTGTTGTCCCAAATAAATTTAATAAAATAGGTTGTATAAGACGATAGTAGATTCAATTATTTTTGTTTGTCCCCAGGGCTTCATCCGCGTGTTAGAGGACATGTCCGACATAGTATTGGACGTGCCTTTGGCCTACATAATGCTGGACCGCTTCCTAGAGCGCTGCCAAGCCAAGTTCCGTTTGGGAGACGCGGTGCTCAATCGCATCCCCACCAGGTTAGTTGCATTCTATACCAGGTCACTGCATTCCATTCCAGAGTCAGTCGCATTCTGTACCTAGTCACTGCATTCCATGCCAGAGTCAGTCGCATTCTATACCAGGTCACTGCATTCCATGCCAGAGTCAGTCGCATTCTATACCAGGTCACTGCATTCCATGCCAGAGTCAGTCGCATTCTGTACCAGGTCACTGCATTCCATGCCAGAGTCAGTCGCATTCTATACCAGGTCACTGCATTCCATGCCAGAGTCAGTCGCATTCTCTACCAGGTCACAGCATTCCATGCCAGAGTCAGTCGCATTCTCTACCAGGTCACAGCATTCTATGCCAGAGTCAGTCGCATTCTATACCAGGTCACTGCATTCCATGCCAGAGTCAGTCGCATTCTCTACCAGGTCACTGCATTCCATGCCAGAGTCAGTATCATTCTATACCAGGTCACTGCATTCCATGCCAGAGTCAGTCGCATTCTATACCAGGTCACAGCATTCCATGCCAGAGCCAGTCTTATACCTAACTATCTTGAATTTTTTTTATTTTATTTATTTTTTTTATTTTTATTTATTTATTTACAGAAATAGGTAACACCATTACAGAATTCTTTCTAATGCGATGTTATACTTACATAATCAATACATATATCTAAAAAAAATGAACCAACTTAAAAATATAAATGAAAACTTAAAATTTAGTTTCTAAAACTATCTGAGCCATTTCCATGACTTTCGGCAGGCTATGGCAAAAAACATCAACATTATTGTCAGAGAGGACATTAAGCAGATTTATAGCGAGTGACATTGGAGCGAATTTTAGGAGGTTAGTCCTATAAATTGGCCGGCTGAGCAAGGGTGGCCGGCGACGCAAACCCGCGGCGGCCGGCGGCGCGCACAGCTGCAGCTCTGCCAGCACCTCGGAAATGAATGCTTCCTTTTTATTTATAACAATGTATTATGTTTCCTTTCTAAGTGCAATGTGGAGAAGAAGTACACACGAGCGCAAACTTTGCGAAGAGTGTAGGGGAGGTCTATGCTGTAAAGCAAAATAATCTACTACTATGATACCGATGTCTAAATCATTATCATCATCATCCTGCCCTTATCCTACTCTGTGAGGTCGGCACAGCATGATCCTTGGATTAACTAAAAGTTTTGGCTAAGGTGTTTTATGACCTGCCGCCTGCCTGACGTCAACCCTCCTTGGGAATACTTGCTTATTGTATCTCATCATGTTGGAGGATACTATCCCTTAGTCGACTTTTACGACATGCTCAGGGAGAGAAGCAGCTGGACGCATTCTATGCTTTTTACCGATGTCTAAATGAAACTGTATATTTGAAACTAGTTATAAGATTTTTAAATAAAGGCTTTTGAAACTGTGTAATGTTTCCTCAGAGGCCGCAAACGGTTCGTGTCGGAAGGCGATGGTGGCGCCATCAAGGATCACGCGCTCAAACTGCGGGAGTAAACGCCGAACGCGCCGGACACACTCATAACCAAGTAACAGACGCATTCAGAAGAAACTCAAGTAACCCTTCGGCCTTAAATCACAAGGAATCCCTTTGAATCGTTTGTAATTTGACCGTAGAGTTTTTGAGAGACTGTCCCCCGAATACTCAAACGCATCTCAAAGTTGAGCACGTCTCAAATGACGATATTTTGACAGATTTTCATCAGAAACTGTCAAAAAACCGTGAGTTGAGACGTGCTCAACTCTGAGTCGCGTTTGAGTATTCTGGGGTGTGTCCTTATTTAGAATCACAAGGATTAGTTTGGATCGTTTGAAACCATGACATCATAGCGTCTTCGTCCACCGCCCAAAGATCTTTCATAAATGTTTCTTGTATGTACCCTCCTTTTATATATATCTGCAAACCCACTCACTCACCGACTGACTGACAGAACTGTTCTCCCAGGAGTGGTGATGGGTGAAAATGATGTATGGGTTTGTTCGGAGAGTTAAGACGAGGATGGGAAAAATCCTAAATCTTCGAAAACTGCTCCTCATCAGCTGACCTACTGCCAGCCGAAACTGCAAGACTAACCCCCGAATACTCAAACGCGACTCAGAGTTGAGCACGTCTCAACTCACGGCTTTTTGACAGTTTCTGATGAAAATCTGTCAAAAAAAAAATCGTCATTTGAGACGTGCTCAACTTTGAGATGCGTTTGAGTATTCGGGGGCTAGACCGCTTCTGTTTCGTGGATTACAATGCACCCTGGTCAAATTCAATCGCCGACGAAAAAATTCAAAATGGCGGAAAATAAGATGGCCGCCATACAAACTTTGATGGACGATATCTCGATAACTATTAGCGATAGGTAGGGGGTGGGGGGTGCTCGAACAAATGTCATAGAGGTTATTGATCCATTATTATTAATTTGACATTTATTGATTTAGGAAAATTATATTGCGTTGGTATTTTTAGCTGACATACTAAGATAATTTTATTTTCCAATTTTTTTAATTTTTTTGCGTGCTGTATTTAACGGTGAAGTGTGTGAATCAATTTACTTGTTTTAAGTACATACTTTATGACCATGCTTCTGGCAAAGTAATATTTTCATTTCATTTCATTTTCATTTTCAATGCAACTGCCAGAAGTGAAAATATTTAAGATGGCGGCTAAAAAATTAGTTTGTGTAATTGAGCTGAAATTTTGGTTCCGAGGGTTTTTGAGGTCGCTGATGCTGAATGTATTTTTTTTGCACCCTTCAGGTACAGAAATTCTAAAAATGATGATTCAAAGTGATTCTTGTGATATCAATTAGTATTTGGATATTTGTCTACTGAATATAAAAATCTACTTTGCAATAATATACTTTAGTTTAGCCGTTCAGAATAACTTGTCAAATAGATATTTTTGCACACATAAAGTACAATAAATAATATAATAGTTTAGAGTTATATAATCAGTTAAACTGATGTTCCCTGCCCTTGTGAAGATTACAGTTAAAGGTCACCGCCCATAACACCGTGTCACCATCCCGGCACAAAAATTTAACATGTAATACTGTTATTCCTCAAATTGTTCTATAGGACAAGGTAAATAAGACCTCTTTACGATTATCTTATCATACTTTTATTATGGAATATTTTACACAGGCAGATGTTTGATCAATGGTATGACAGGATATTTGACATTATCAGTGTCATTTAGCTTCTCATGGAAGATTTTGGGAAAATCTGATTCCCTTTTTGTTCTATGGCACGAAACTCGGGCGAAAAGCTAGTATGTAGTTCTATGGAAAAAATAGGAAGATATTGTGTCATTTTGTACGATGATTCATGTTCCATAGAACAAATGGGAACTACCCAGCCGGGGCGGGCAGCTAGTTCCCTGATGTTTAGAGCCGGGATGGCGTAGTGGGCGGTGAAACGAACCTGTAAAATTCGACTCAATATAAAAAGTATATTTGTTAGAAATCCTTGTATAATTGCAATACAGAAACCTGACAAGAATGGTGTGTTACGGCGCTTTTAACATAGTTATAAATCGATGGTTTAATGATTTGTACTCGTTTAAGAGAGATTTTGTGTTGGTGTTAATTTATTCCTTAATTCTTTTCTACTTCCAGTCCGCTAGGTTTTCATTTGAGCACACTACCTGTTAAGTACAGTGTGATCTAAGAGCGCTCTTACCTAGAAGAAACCTATTGATTCTCGATTTGAAGACACCCATATTATTTTGGCTTTGTATAAATACTTACCTATTACTCTGTAAATACTTTTTCCTTATGAGATTCCTACGAAGGAGATGGCGCTACGGATTTCGTGTGTATAAAAAAGACCGAGAATGAGACCGCGCAAAATATTGAAAACAAATAACTCGCCAACCAAATCAAATCCTACTTCCTAATATCATACATTGTACATGGTTGACATTCCAAATGTTCGTACTAAGCTCTTTGAGTCCACATTCTTTATACGAACTGCAAAAATGTGTTTCCTGAAAAGTATAATATGGGTATCTTTAAATCGAGAGTCAATAGGTTTCTTCTAGGTAAGCGTGCTCCATCTTAGACCACACTGTTACTTAACATCAGGTAGAGTGTGGTCAAACGCAAACCTATCAGTTGTGGATGTGACGATGATTCAGGAAATACAAACCTCGACAGGGCGTTCCACATTTTTGCAGTGCGTATGGTATTGCAGTGGACGTCATGTGGATGAAATTATAGTGATGATGATCTTGTTATCAGCAGTGTTAAGCTCGCTGCTCGTCACGTTTTCATTTTAGATAGATTTAGACTTGGAGAAAATTTACTCTCGTTTATTAACTGCTTATTCACTGACCGAGCAGCTTCGCGAGGCAGCCGCTTGAGGCAAATGCTGCTAAGTCAGGACGTGCCTCGCCCGCAGCAAGCCTTATCCGGCGAGGCACGCTCTGAAGCTAGCATTTGCCTCGCGCGCCAGCCGCCTGAGGCAAATGAAAGAAAAAAGAATGAATGAAAACACTTTATTGCACATCTTACAAATTAAACAACTAGAATTAACAAAATGAAGATATTGTACAACGGGCGGTCTTATCGCTAACAAGCGATCTCTTCCAGACAACCTTTGGATGGAGAGGAATTTAAAGAAGTTGAAGATTGGCCGAGATGCACTTTTAATAAATAATTTGATAATAATTTCTAAACCTACATACAATGTCAAAAACAATATGCTTACATAAACATACACAAATAGATACCTACATAGAGAATAAATACAAACATATCTATATATATATATATATCGTCACTGGAAAGGCAAAATTACGTAAGCGCCAAAATAGGCATATTGAGTTATTATCCTAAAATAGCAGTCCAAATACAATAATATGAATTGCTGGACATAGAAAATGAAAAAAGAATGAAATCTTACGTTGACGTCATCAAAATTCGATAATTAGGTAGAAAGTTATGATTAAAAAACGAAAAAAAATGAACTTTAAACGGCTTTTTCTCGATTGGCCTTTCCAGTGACGATATATATATATATATATATATATATATACAAAGAAAGAAAGAAAGAAAATACATTTAATGGTTCATCAAATCATCTCACAAATAACTTACAATAACTAAACGAAAACTAAGAGTAGGTAAACAAATGAATGTGATGAACCAAAAGCCCCTGCCTCAGCATTATGTTGCTCAGCGAGAAGCTGATGCAACGCTGGTTTTCTACAGGACGTGCCTCGCCCGCAGCAAGTCTTCCTCGGGCTAGCATTTGCCTCGCGAAGTTTCTCGATCAGTCCTCAGCTGTAGAAAATAACGTAAATTAAGGAACAGCAATAATACAATAACATACGTACCCCCGAATACTCAAACGCATCTCAAAGTTGAGCACGCCTCAAATGACGATTTTTTTTTTGACAGATTTTCATCAGAAACTGTCAAAAACACATACCTCCTTTTGCTTCTCGTATTAGGGTAAAAATGAAACCAACTCGAAATCGAACTTAGAATGAGGAGAATTGTTGAAACTATCGATTTTAAATGAGCATAACATAAACAAAGCCAGAAACTTACAAATAAGTCATTTAATCTAATCTTATAAAGGTGTGCGTTCATTAGATCGGTACGGAAGCGTGCGCAACGTCATTTTATCAATAACTATAGAAATAATCTTGCTAAGGTACATTGACACTTCGACACGAAAGCGTTACAAACATTTTTTTAATTAATTTCATTTTTATTGCTAGATTATTTAATATATATGAAGAAAAAGCTACTCATTAAAGTTACTTTTAATTAAATTACTTACTGCAAGAAATACTTTTGCTTTTAAACATAATAATGATTCATTTATTAGCTGCTAATTTGTGATTGGTTAAGATTCCCAATTGTATTTTTGTTTTCACGTTAAAAGTTTTGCACGGTAATTCATTTTAAAATTGCCGTTGAAAATGACGCGGTGGACCGTAGATCGTGTTTTAGCCAAAATAACAATGGATCTACGGTAATTACTGAGTATACGGACACTGCTGTCAGCGTTCGATGTGGCTTCAATCCGGCGCTCATTCTTCTAATAGCGAGCGGACGGAGCGGTCGTATCGCGGATTATAAACAATAATAATAATGATTGTTGTTCTTGAGTCCTACTTATAAAATGACTGAATCTCACACTGCATTTTTGTGTCGTAGCGTTTATGTTCCGGACCGGTGTGATGGACGGAGACCTTGCTAAATAAATAGAAGGGCAAATCAACATACTTATTACTTATACATTCGTATTATTAGAATGTTGCGTTAGGTCTGTACTGATCCAATGGACGCGACAATGTTCTATCAAGCGTTGATATTTCTTTTATTTACGCGAGGAGATATCTTTAGCGTAGTTCAGTTTTTAACAATTTCTGCGTAAGTTTCCGTGAGAAAGTGAGAGACAGATATATGTTTTTGTTTCGTGCGGAATTGTTTTGAGTCTGACTCACTGTTGTGACAAAAATAACAGAAAATCACGTTTTTTAAACTATACGTTATTTTGAAAATCTGTATTGAATGTATTGCTCTAAAACGTACGGTTATCGGTAGCCGTCAGTACAAATAGAAATGTCAAAATCCACCTAAGTAAATTCCATTTCCATCGGCGGAGGTCAAGGGGGCCCAAAAAGCCACCCCTCTATACGAATCTATAAAAAAATACACCATCATATCGAATCTTGAGGTTATGGGATTTCCCCCCACTCACACCGAACAACCCCCCCCCCCTACATAATTTTCACCCATCTCTTGACGACCTCGGTGGCGAGGTGGGTGAGTGCTCGGCTGAGACGTAAGAGAGATGCGAGTTCGATCCCCGCTACGGAAGAAATGTTTGTATGTTCTGCAAATATTTCTTCCTGATACTGCAACACCCAGGTTTTAGTATTATGCATAAGTATGTATTACAAAAAGTATATAAGTATTCTGTCAGCCATCTGGTGTCCATAGTACAAGCTTTGCTTAGTTTGGGGCTAGATGGCGCTGTGTGAAATGTCAACAAATATTTCTATTTATTTATTTATATCTCGAGAAAAACCATGACAATGAGTCAGTGAGTCAGTCAGTGGCAGTTTAACTTTAATATTATATAAAGTATATTCATTTTGTACATTCATCGGCGCTTATTTAAAAAACACCTTTGATGTACCAAATTTCAATATTTTTTATAGATTTCTGATGGTAGGTACAGATAGCTGAGTTTCCGAGCAAAGCGTTCAAGACATTTCAAAATAACATAGTTTTCAAACAATAAGTGATTTTGTGTCATTTTTGAGATGACATCGAGCTGGACTCGCGCCAAACCAAGCTAATATACTGTGCGAAAAGGCAAAGAAAAAAGGTGTAAAAGACGAATGAGGTAATGAAGAAATGATTCGCAGCCGCTTCCTAGATGGCGTTTTACAGGAAAACCTTAAAGCAAACGATCATCTGATTGGTTCGATTGAATCGACGCAGATAATATATTTTATGTCGCTGAACCTCTGTCAATATAATGTATGGGTTACCCATACAAACTTTCATCTGTTATTTCCAATAAAAAGTAGCCTATGTCCTTTCCCGGGATGCAATATTGTCAAATTTCATCAAAATCTGTTTAACAGTTTAGGCGTGAAAAGATACTTAAAAACTTACAACTAATACAAGTGACTGACGGCCTCGGTTGCGTGGCGGGTGATTGCTCGGCTGAGACGCAAGAGGCGTGGGTTCCATTCCCGCTGCGGAAGAAACGTTTGCATGTTCTGCAAATATTTGTTCCGGGTCTGGTTGTTGTGGTCCTATGGTACTCGTAGTTTCTGATACCCACAACACAGGGCATCCTATTACGGGGTCAGGTGACTGTTAGGTGGTAAATATATAAAAGCATTAGACAAAAACAGTCCAGCTGTCCAAAAACAAACTGCTAACTGAAGTGATCCGGTTTTTATTCTTGTCTATGGGATACATCCTGGCGTCATCTATGTGTGCCTAATGGAATTAAAACTATTCGAAATTTTCAAAAGAATTTTCAGCTAAACTGGCTTTGCTGATTCGACAAATTACTCTTTTTCGATAAGTCGTCTTTTACACCGTGTTTCACTTTCCAAAGTCTATAAAGTATATCTATAAATGTATTTTTCTCTTATTATTTCTTATGCGCGTGTGTGCCTGTTGACAAAAAGCAATTTTTACTAATCATTTTATAAGACTGTGTTTGTTCTTTGAAAGTTTTCTTTATATAACTAATAACTAAATAACTATTTGCACTTTTTCAAAATTTATTCATTAATTTAACAATTTATTGATCAACGTTGCGGTCTTTCGATCAAACTATGAAGTATTTTGTGATTAATTTTGGAAAAAGCTAGTATTTTGTACGACTGAAGGCATGATAAATTAAAAATGTTTGTTGTGAAAATTGTGTAAAACTTGAAAAACGAAACGGATACAAAAATATTGTTTTTATGCAATCTTCACAGTGATTAATAATGAAACTGTGTGTTTGAATGTCAGTGTTGCCATTATAAATTGGAAGTGCATTTTAAGTTTTTTTTATTATTTTAGGGGTGGAAAATGTTCAACGATAAACATACTTTGATATTTCGACATAGCTTTTTAGTTTGAGACTCAATTATTTCCAACAATATCTACCTATCAAGGTCCATTTAGGGATTATCTTAAGCATTTACACTAGCATTTCAACAGTTTTATCCATAAAATTAACCTTCCTAACCCCCGAATACTCAAACGCATCTCAGAGTTGAGCACGTCTCAAGTGACGAGTTTTTGACAGATTATCATCAAAAACTGTCAAAAAACCGTGACTTGAGACGTGCTCAACTATGAGTCGCGTTTGAGTATTCGGGGGTAGGGCCGATCAAATTGAGCGGCGTTTGACAGCTCTTGAACTCGGGAGTTAAACGCCGTTCAGTAATGAAATCGGCTCTCAGTCTGATGAGTAATGTCAAAGTATTGTTGTTCTAAATTCACCTCGTACAGTACGCCCAACGTAACTTGGCATGCGTGAAGTTAGCCGTTTCGATGCGCAGTAAACAATTTAGTATGAAAAAGCTACACTGCGCATGTCCAACAGCTAACTTCACGCATGCCAAGTTACGTTGGACGCACTGTATGTATTTAGCAATAAGATGTATTTTTATTTGCCTAGGTATTAGTACTGCGATTGCGCTAACCAGAATGTAAATACGGAAATTATGTTAGAAACATGTTTCAATTTAATTTTGTTGTTTTATTTCTAACTGGTAGAACCTTATTTTCTTTGTTAGATGACCTCGGTGGCGTGGTGGGCGAGTGCTCGGCAGTGACGCTAGAGGCGCGGGTTCGATTCTCGCTGGGGGAGAAAAAGTACAAACATTTCTGGGTCTGGCTGTTGTAGTATTATTTATTATGAGTATGTATTTACAAAAAGTATACAAGTATTCTATCAGCCATCTGGTGTCCATAGTACAAGTCTTGTTTAGTTTGGGGCTAGATAGCGCTGTGTGAAATGTCCACAAATATTTATTTATACAAACTTCATCTTCCCGCTTTGAGGAGTTGAATTTGGGGAATTCCTTTCTTAGTGCACCACTACGCCATAAGAGGAATATGCTCAGAGTTTCATATGTATGTATGTTTGTATGAGCTAGTGGCCAACTCTAGTGACGGAGTTTTTAGGCCACCTAAAGGCCTCCGTCATGGCTTAACGACTTAAAAGCCGGGACCGACTGTTTGACGTGCCCTCCGAAGCACGGAAGCGCTCAGCTCGGAGTGCCACTTGCGGTCACCCATCCCAATTTGTGACCGCGTTTCATGCTTCTAGGACTTATGATTTAGTTAGACTGTGAGCTGATTGTCAGATTTTACAAGAAGAATGTGAGTGTATCAAATGCAGATTCGCGGTTTCTGCCTATCTGTATGGGAAACAGGCGTGATATTGTGTTTTGGAGGCATCAAAATGATAGAAATGTTTTAAAAAATATATTTTATTTCATTCAATTACATACAAATATAAATACACTAACTACATGTGCCCGCGGCTTCGCTTGCGTGGTATCTAATTGGATAAAAAGTAGCCTATGTATTCCAAGTTTCATAGTCGCTACGGTAGTGACAAACATACGCCCAAACTATTGTTTTTATAATTATAGAGTTAAGAAACTTATATCTAATATCACATTACTTACGAACTAATTACTAAAGCTACATAACTTGAATGAGATTCATGATTCTAATAAATCGAGCCTCGCTTTGCTCTCTGGTTTAGGCAATATGACGACCTCGGTGGCGTGGCGGGCGAGTGCTCGGCTGAGACGCAAGAGGCGCGGGTTCGATTCCCGCTACGGGAGAAATGTTTGTTCTGCAAATATTTCCTCCAGGTCTGGGTGTTTTAGTAATACCTATGTATTCATGTGTTTACAAAAAAAACGTATATAAGTATTGTATCAGCCATCTGGTGTCCATAGTACAAGCTTTGCTTAGTTTGGGGCTAGATGGCGCTGTGTCAAATAAATATTTGTGGACATTTCACACAGCGCCATCTAGCCCCAAACTAAGCAAAGCTTGTACTATGGACACCAGATGGCTGATACAATACTAATATACTTTTTTGTAAATACATAATACTACAAATGTCCACAAATATTTATTTATTTATTATTTATATACCTATTCCCAGGGAGGGTTGACGTCAGGCAGGCGGCCGGTCATAAAACACCTTAGCCAAAACTCTTACAGCATAATCCAAAGATCATGCTGTGCCGACCACACAGAGTGGGATAAGGGCAGGAAGATGATGACAGTTGAATTGGCGAGCTAAGCGAGCCGCAAATTACTGGCGAGAGCAGCGAGCAGAGTTTTTCCTTCGACTAGGTGCACTTAGTTCGTCGGATGTGCTCGGGCGCGGGCTGCACGGCGTGGATCCTGAGCAGATGCCTCGCGACGTTGCGCCGTCGCGCGAAGGTGTGCGCGCAGACGGCGCACGTGTAGGTGTACTGCGCTCCGCGGTGCCTGTTCGCGTGGATGCGCATCAGGGTGCTGGACTTGAAGCGGGACGGGCATTGCGGGCACTGCGGACGAAAGTGAGCCAGTGGGTAGATACCGTGGTAAGATAATACAAATACAATTTATTTCAGAAAGATAAATATTTAACAATATGGGACTTTACAAAAAATATAGAAGGTACAGAAGTAAATTAGTAGTTGCAGCGAAAGCCAAACTAAGCGAGGAGCTTGTATCTTGGCCTTCCAGAGTGCTTACAAGAGTGAGTACCTAACATAAATGAGGGAGATACGTAAGACCTGTTGACCAAAGCAATAGTAATAATAAAACAAAAATAATGATTAAAACTAGGTGGGGCTAAATAAAAAGAAGTTAAATGGGGTGAAATAAGGGTCTGTATGTGTTGTGTATATATGTGTGTGTGCGTGCGTGTGTATGGGTTTTGTGTGGGTCTGAGTGTATGCATGTATAATCACTGCATAGTATAAAACAAAGTCGCTTCCCGCTGTCTGTCCCTATGTATGCTTAGATCTTTAAAACTACGCAACGGATTTTGATGCGGTTTTTTTTTAATAGATACTACATGCATAATATAGTAGAGGAACGCTGATAATTTTAGAGGTTTCTAATGTGATGTCGTAAATAAACACATTTCTTTGCGCTTACATTGCAAACGCTGGCTGAACCCTACGAGATAGATCAAAATAATGTACTACAGTATTGTACACCTTAAAAAGGTCCACAAAAAAGTCCGCGATGTTATTTATATGTAGGTATATTTAGTATCAGCATTGCACCCGTGCGAAGCCGGGGCGGGTCGCTAGTCCTATTATAAATGCGAAAGTTTGTATGGATGTGACGATGTTTGTGCCTCAATCACGCCGTAACCATCTATATGGGCGATGGGCTGATCTGCAGGAATACATAAAAGTAGACAAACATTGTATGAATTGTACAGTATAAAACAATATAATTTCAGTGAAGAGTTTAAAGAAAAAGTTAAGAATTATTCTAAAATATTTAAGAAAGTATGTAAAATAGCCAAATCATTATATTTGAGTTCAAAAATTAAAAACAGTCAAGATAAAATTAAAGCTACTTGGAATGTTATTAAAGAAGAGACTGGAAAAAATATAATTCATAATAACAGTTTTAAATTAAAAATAGATAATATAATTATTAACAAAGATGAAGATGTAGCTAAAGCGCTCGAATTGTTTTTTACTGATATTCCAGTCTCTACTACAAAATCTTTAAACTCTTCCCACATAATCGCAGAGTCAATGTTGAAACAAAACGTACCTGAATGTAAAACAAATTTTTCATTCGATTATGTCAGTTCTAATGACATTGTCAAGGCTTATAAATTAATCAATGTAAAAAAGACCACGGACCTCTGGGGAATTTCTGTTAGCGTCGTAAAACCATTGATAGACATAATTGCACCTGACCTAGCTATGATCTTCAATCAATGTATTGATTGTGGTGTGTTCCCTGATTTAATGAAACATAGTAAAATAACACCTCTCTTCAAATCTGGTAGTCATTCAGACCCTAGTAACTATCGTCCTATATCAGTACTACCGACCTTTAGCAAAATATTTGAAAAACTGATTCTAAAGCAACTTCAAGACCATTTTAACATAAATAACCTACTCGACAACAAACAATTCGGATTTATGAAGGGCCGTTCAACAACAGAGGCTGGTGTCGAGTTAATATCGCATATTTTCCATGCATGGGAAGAGTCTCGTGATGCTTTAGGGATTTTTTGTGATCTGTCAAAAGCATTCGATTGTGTCCATCATGAAACATTAATCAGGAAACTCCGACACTATGGGGTTAGGGGTTTTGCTCTTGACCTTCTCAGTTCCTATTTAAGTAACAGAATACAAAGAGTCGACGTTAATGGAAAACGTTCTCCAGGGTCAATAGTAACAATGGGTGTACCACAGGGATCAATATTAGGACCATTTCTATTTTTAGTTTATATTAATGATTTACCTAAACTTGTTAGGGATGATCATGAAATTGTATTGTTTGCAGATGACACCTCATTTTTATTTAAAATGAAACGACGCCAGGTTAATTTTGGCGAAGTAAACAATGCAATCTCCAAAGTCGTAGAATGGTTCGATGTAAATAACCTATTGCTAAATGAAAAGAAAACCAAATGTATAAGATTTATACTACCAAATGTTACACAAGTAAATTCTCATATAAAAATAAAAAATGAACATATAGATCTCGTGGACACTACTACTTTTTTGGGCATAACCTTAGATAAAAAGATTCAATGGGACCCACATATAGATAAATTGTCGAAGAGACTTAGTTCTGCGGCATATGCAGTCAAAAAAATACGTCTACTTACAGACGTAGATACAGCTAGACTAGTTTACTTCAGCTACTTCCATAGCATCATGGCATATGGCATTTTGTTGTGGGGGAGTGCTGCAGATATAAACACCGTATTTGTGTTGCAGCGGAGGGCTGTTCGAGCAGTTTATAACCTGGGTCCTAGGGAGTCATTACGTAATAAATTTAAAGAAATAAACATTATGACTGTTCCTTGTCAATATATTTACGAAAACTTGATGTACGTACATAAAAATGTTAGTAAGTTTAAGAAAAATAGTGATAATCATAGTGTTAATACTAGAAATAAGGATAAACTTGCTGTACCCACGATTAGGCTAGGTAAAGTTAATAAATCATTTAAAGGGCAATGTGTACGCTTCTATAACAAAGTCCCAAGCGAGATGACAAATTTGTCAGTTAATAAATTCAAAACACTAATAAAACAAAAGTTGTATAAAAAAGCTTACTATAAAATATCCGATTATATAGAAGATAAAAATGCTTGGGACTGAATGCTCCAACTCCTTTTATAACATGATTGTAAGGGGATCATTTTCCAAAAAAATAGCCAAGCGTGGTTTCTTGCCTGTATCTTCCACGCCTGGTCGCGTTACGAACAGGTGTAAATGCAACGTAGATTTAAGACGTGTCCAAGTGATCCCAGTGATTTTATGGAATAAAAATTTTTGACTTTGACTTTGACTTTGACTTTGTCACCATGGTTCACCATATCCACTGGGACTTTGAATCAGGAGTGGCTGCAAGTTTTCTTATGATTACTTGTGATTCTGCCCACCCCATTAGGGATACGGGCGTGATAATAATGTATGTAGAGCACTGGTGGTCTAGTTGGTAGTGACCCCGCCTTCCGATCCTAAGGTGGTGGGTTCAAATCCGGATTTTTCTGTGCGAAAAATTTATACGCACTATACCAGTACTCTCAAACGGTGAAGGAAAACATCGTGAGGAAACCCGCGGCTTAGTCAGCTCCGCGCGTATTGACCACGTCTTTCCTGACAAGGCTGACTAAGCTGAGAGCATGGAATAGGTGCTGGGCAAGCCTACTCCATCTTAATTCGTCCCGGGCACTACAGCGTCCCGTCTGTGAAGGTAAAAGTTCCTGACGCTGTATAAATCATCTACTAAGGTAAAAGGCTTTAGTAGTATGTATGAAAAGAAACCGCTGTAAAGTATACCTGCACGGTTTTGTCGGGCAGGTGGCTGGCGACGTGCTGCAGGTGGCTGCTGCGGCGGTGGAAGCTCGCGCCGCACGTCGCACAAACGTACGGTTTCTCGCCGGTGTGCAGCCGCTCGTGGATCTACACAATACGGGCGTAGCCAGGCTTTAGTATCGGGGGGCGGGGAGGGGGGTGGGTTCAAGAAAATAAAACGACTAAAAGTAGGTACATAAAAGAAACCTTACCTATAACATAATTTTTCTTACATCTACGTAGGTCATATCATAAAAATATCAAGTTGAAGGAGACAAGTGCGCCGCGCGTGGGATACGAAACGGCACGAAAATATACGAAGATTACCTACTGAATGCGATCCGCTAGTCGACGGTGGCGGAGGAATCCAAACCATCGTACATTAATGTAGGTAATAGTTAGTAATCAATAAGATATAGAAGAAGAAAGAAAGAAAGAAATAACATTTATTTGGCACACACAAAGACATATAACAAACGGAAAAGGGACAAAAAGAGCAAGAGAAGACAGACACAAACGACAAAAGTAACTATTATAATAAAACTAGAACTAATACATAATCTGATTTTCACCCTTGCGGCGGACTAATCGGCGTTTTATTGTGGCCAAAAGGGATAACTCTCAGCATGTGCTACTTCCAGCTTTAACTAGAAGTAGGTAGCGCTGGTTTTCAGAGTAAACCCTCAGGGTGAAATCGCTATGCGAAAAAGAAAGAAAGAAGATATGCCGCACGCCTGTTCTTATTTTAATTCTATGAATGTTAATATTTGAACTTTTCGGGGGGGGGGGGGGGGGGGGGGTTTAAACCCCCAAAACCCTCCCCCTGGCTACGACCGTGATTGTTATTACTTGTGGCTCTGCCCGCCCTGTTAGGGATAGGAGCGTGATAATAATATCGACGGCAGAAAGCGGAAATATCGTATTTTAAAAAAATGTCCTAAATGACTTAAAACTTGATTGTTGATAAGCAAAAAAAGCCGCGTCGAATGGTCTGTCGCGTCTTTCTACGATGAAAATTTTTATGATACGCCCTTGATTTTTTCTTAGTTTTTTTACTGTTCACACTAATTGCTGTAAATAAAGGTTTTTTGGCTCTGGTGTAAAATTGAATATTTTGAGATACGACAAAATCGTTTTCTTCCGTCGATATGTATATGATTACCTTAACCTGCTCCGCATTTGAGGCCTTGTAGTCACAAAACGAGCATTTGTCAGTCTTCTCGTAGCCATGCTTCGCTTTACAATGCATCAGCAGCAATCGACGAGTGATGAACTTCTTACCACAATGCTGGAAAAGTAAACTAAGGCATTTTACCATCTATAGTAGATGATTTATACAGCATCAGGAGGCAACTTTTACCTTCACAAACGGGACGCTGTAGTGCCCGGGACGAATTAAGATGGAGAGGCTTGCCCAGCACCTATTCCATCCTCTCAGCTTAGTCGGCCTTGTCCACAGGAAAGACATAGTCAATAGATGCGGAGCTGACTGAGCCGCGGGTTTCCTCGCGATGTTTTCCTTCACCGTTTGAGAGTACTAGTATAGCCCACATTAATTAATTAAATAAAGGTTAATAGGATTAGAAAAATATCTTACCTCACAAACTACATCAAAGCCTGTGTGTATTTTATAATGATTTCGTAACGACAATTTCGATGTTAAGATCTTATGACAATATTCACACTCAATCTCTTCTTTTGAACCTTTCTCTTTCTCCTTTTCACTCTTTCTCACTCTTAAAGCTCTTTTAACAGGCTTCTTCTCTTTGCTCTTTGTTTTCTTGTGATTTTTCCCTGCTTTTTCCAAAACTTCCTGCATCGGGCTAACAGGGCTTAGATCTAAATTGTATTCACTCAAAGTGACATCGACAAAATCGTTGACATCATTCAACTGGCTTATATCTATAGAATGTAATACTCGCGAACCGATCGGTTCAATCTTGATGTTGCAAGTTTTCTGTATTCGGTCCGTCAGTAATTTCTGTGAATCCTGGCATTTCTTCCGGAACTTATATGTTTCATTTACAGTGTCTATGCATGTATTGCACATTTGTTGGGGTAGAGAATCGTCCATACTGATCTGAAAAAAAAAGTATCTTGTAATTATGGATTTGCTTTCGCCCGCGTTTGTATGTATGTATGTTTGTTACTCTTTAACGCAAAAACTACTGAACGGACTTTAATGAAACTCGGAATAGAACATGTGCTGGATTTTATCCGCTATATTTTATCCGGGTACCACGCGAGCGAAGCCGCGGGCTTCCAACATTTTCGCTGGTTCCAAAAACTGGTAAGTAAGTAGATATAATAAATACCTGGACTCCTGTAGCTTCTAATATCACTTGGGAATATTTCTCATGATGCTCTTGCATTTGAAATATCGGATTTAAGTTGAGAACTGCAAGGCAAGTTCGACAACACTGCCAAAGTTCTATTTGATCCATTATAATTATTTATGTGTTCACAGTGCGAAAAGTATAACTAACAATTTGAAAATAAGGCTTGTAAATGTAGTTAAATTTAAAAGAACTATATTTCGAATATCCTCTAAATAGGCTGATTTAAAATAACACCAAAAATGTTCTCATGTTTTGTAAACAAAACAATTCAGCAAAGCTGGGGGTGGGGTGGGGGGCTGGCATTTCATACCACAGATAAGCAAAAAAGCGAGCAGGGTTGACTTTGACGTTGACATTGAAATTACAAGATTTCGTCAGTACTTCCAACGGGATGCGACCTAGTTCGCTAAAATTAGAGGATAATATTGTGTTCATTAAGTCGAACTATGTCATTTTATATTAAATATACATATCTAATATAATAAGTACTAGCTGGTTTCGCTCGCATGGTACCCGGATAAAAAATAGCTTACATTATGTTTATCAGTTTATCAGTTTATTGCACACCCACAGATATAACATGACAGACGTATCTAAACGTTATACCTATGTTAATCCAGCACATGTACTATGTAGGTATATTCCAAGTTTCATTCACATCCTGTTCAGCCGCATCAGCGCTGATTGAGACACAAACATATATCCTCACAAACTTTCACATTTCTAATACTTAAAGTAGGACTATATCGGCCATCTGGTGCCCATAGTACAAGTTTTGCTCAGTTTGGGGCTGTGTGATATTATTATGTTGACAAGTATTTATTTATATTTAATAGAACTAGTGACACAACTAGATGGATAGATTTAATATTACTGTTAAAATAGCCTAGCTTTTAAAATTAGCTTAGCTAGTCAAAATTAGCTTGTTTGCGCAAAATAAAACTAATATACATTCAGCATTGTTAACTGATAAATCCGACGCGACGACCTGTAATACCTTAATCTAGCTTTCAAGAAAGTTGGCAATACTTTTATTATCACTGCTGCCATCTAGTGTCTATCTGCTAGTTAGATCACAATATTAATACATTTATTTTAGGTAGATGGCGCTATTACAAACAAAAAATAATATTTTTTAGGGTTCCGCACCAATATAGTGAAAAATAACAAAGAGCAGAGGAGGTGACGTATAAATACGTCACTTCCTCTGCTCCTCCGTAATCTTCTCCGGCGTCGTCCGCTCTGTCCGTCAACGTCCATCTCGTCTGTCTGATTATTTCAGCATATGCTAAAAATTTTAACTTGTTTGCGCACTCCATATGCAAGTGACACAAAATCTAAATTTTGGACTGAATGATACTGATTTTTTCTTTCACATTTTGTAATTATTTTTATGTTGCAAAAAATATTAGTAGCATAGCACTCGCTGTCTGGTGTGAAGAATGGTTATCTATTCTGATTAATTGGAACCCTTAAGTGCGAATTGACTAACCACGCTTGACCAATCTAACTTTGTTTGGCTTTTGCGTTTTGAGGTTATTTTCAACCAATAAACTTGGTATAAACTTTTATTTTACAAATCCAATAAATTAAAAGTTTTGTTCTGTATTAATAGCATAAAACAAAGTGTTGAACGTAGAAAACTTCAGTGAATTCTTATATAAATCAATAATCGAAACAAACATGTCCGAAACTGAGGAACCTCCAGCTAAACTGGCCAAAATCGATGTAAGTTAAAATTACTTGCGCTCCTGATTTTAGAAGCTTACTGCTAGGTACTAGCTGTGTCACTAGTTCTTTCATAGGCTCCTAGTGTTATTGACACATGTTTTTGGACTTTTTAGAATCTAGGTACTTACGAAAAGCCGGTTCCTTCACGATGTTTTACTTCACCGTTTGAGAGTACCTACTGTTAATATGTGTAGGTAGTGTACATAATTTTTTCGAAATAAAAACCTTTGGTGTACGTCTGGATTTGAACCCATGACCTTAGGATCGCAGTTAAGCAACGTTGTACGCGGTCACAATTGGGATGGGTGACCGCAAGTGGCCAATGGCATTACGAGCTGAGCGCTTCCTTGCTTTGGAGGGCACGTTAAATTGTCGGTCCCGGCTTTTAAGCCGTAAAGCTATGACGGAGGCCTTTTGGCGGGCTAAAAACTTTGTCACAAGAGTTGGCCACTAGCTCATACGTACTTACCTGGTGGTCTAGTTGGTAGTGACCCCGCCTTCCGATCCTAAGGTCGTGGGTTCAAACTTATTCAATAATTTTAATTCACGTCAGGGGAAAAAAGATCTGCACTGATGTCCCGCGGTGGGGTGCATTGTGTATTATCCCCCTGCTAACCCTCCCCCTCCCCCAGCCAGCACAACTCCTTGAAGTATTGGAGAACGACTTTGGGATGTTGGCAGTAGTGTTCCCGTATCTTCGATATTGTTGTTGAAGCCTTTGTTGGTGCAGTTACTAGTTTTTTTTTATTTTAATGGTAGGTACCTATCCAGTAGGTATTTAAATTTTATGAGCTTTAGAGGCCTAGTGGTAGAAACCCCGCCTTTCGATCCAAAGGTTGTAGGTTCGAATCCGGTTAAAAAATCTTCCTCGGGAAAAATTGCCTTTTGACCTTCTCACTGTAGGTATAAATGCCTTTTAAGTATTTAAGGACTCCATTGTAAAACATACTTGCAGGATGAAGAAGATACAATGTTGAGTGACACCACTGCCTCCAACCTGATGGAAGGATCCATTATCCCTGAAGTCTTGGATTTGCCGGAGACAACTTTGCCGGAAGCTACAGAATTGCCGGAACATACAGAATTGCCGGAACATACAGAATTGCCGGAACATACAGAATTGCCGGAAGATACAGAATTACCGGAAGCTACAAAACTGCCAGAAACAGACTTGCCAGGGGCAGCAGATCTGCCAGAACCTATAGACCTGCCGGAAACTACAGATATGCCAGAGGTTGCAGATTTGCCAGCTGCTCAGGAATCTCCTGAAATGGCAGAAGGAGATGGAATATCAATGGAAGGTATAACATTATTATATAGAGAGCACTGGTGGCCTAGTGGTAGTGACCCCGCCTTCCGATTCTAAGGTCGTGGGTTCAAATCCGGTCGTGTACCAATAGATTTTTCTGTACGAAAAAATTATAAGCGCTATCCCAGTACTCTCAAACAGTGAAGGAAAACTTCGTGAGGAAACCCGCGGCTTAGGCTCCGCACGTATTGAATTGACCATGCCTTTCCTGTAGACAAGGCCGACTAAGCTGAGAGGATGGAATAGGTGCTGGGCAAGCCTACTCCATCTTAATTTGTCCCGGGCACTACAGCGTCCCGTTTGTGAAGGTAAAAGTTGCCTCCTGACGCTGTATAAATCATCTACTATAGATGGTAAAAGGCCTTTGTTTTTGTTGCGAGCCTATGAACTCCTCAGGTGCGGAGATGGTGGAGGAGCGCCTGCAGGACTCCATGGAGAGCCAGGGGCCCGGCGCCGGCCAGGACAGCCAGGAGGAGTGGCTCAGCGAAGGTGGCCTCACCGACGATGACTTCATCCCTGCTGTGAGTATCTCTCTACCTATGAAGTTGCCAGAATTCTAAAGCCTAAGTGAGGGTAGTTTTACTTTTATTCCTGCTATTGGCCAATTCTTCGAATTATAAAGACTAAGTGAGGGTAGTTTTACTTTAATTCCTGCTATTGGCCAATTCTTCGAATTATAAAGACTAAGTGAGGGTAGTTTTACTTTTATTCCTGCTATTGGCCAATTCTTCGAATTATAAAGACTAAGTGAGGGTAGTTTTACTTTAATTCCTGCTATTGGCCAATTCTTCGAATTATAAAGACTAAGTGAGGGTAGTTTTACTTTAATTCCTGCTATTGGCCAATTCTTCGAATTATAAAGACTAAGTGAGGGTAGTTTTACTTTAATTCCTGCTATTGGCCAATTCTTCGAATTATAAAGACCAAGTGAGGGTAGTTTTACTTTAATTCCTGCTATTGGCCAATTCTTCGAATTATAAAGACTAAGTGAGGGTAGTTTTACTTTAATTCCTGCTATTGGCCAATTCTTCGAATTATAAAGACCAAGTGAGGGTAGTTTTACTTTAATTCTCGCCATTGGCCGCAGGATTGCCGCGAGATTTACCAATTTTTATAAACAACTCGCTGCCGCCCGCGGCTTCGCTCGCGTGGTATCCGGATAAAAAGTAGCCTGTATGTTAATCCAGTACATGTACTATGTATATTCCAAGTTTCATTCAAATCTGTTCAGTCGTTTACATAGTCCTGAGCCCACACTAGGATTCCCTGTGTCGTGGGTATCAGAAACTACGAGTACCATGCTACCACAACACCCAGACCCGGAAGAAATATTTACTGATCATGCAAACATTTCTTCCGCAGCGGGAATCGAACCCGCACCTCTTGCGTCTCTATCGAGCAATCGCCCGCCACGCCACCAAGGCCGTCAAATTTTTGCGTTTCTAATCTTATCTTACTTATATTATAACTTTGAAAAGCTTTAGTTTGCTTGAAATTACCGGCGTAAAGCTCAAAACGCAACGATAGCGCGTGCTAACTTTACCTGTGCTGCCATCTAGTGCGAAAGTTTGTGAGGATGTTTGGATGTTTGTGCCTCAATCACGCCTAAACGGCTGAACAGATCTGAACGAAACTTGGAATATACATAGTACATGTACTGGATTAACATATAGGCTATTTTCTATGGGGTACTACGCGAGCGAAGCCGCGGGCGGCAGCTATAATATATAATATTGGTATAGGAGCGCTCAGCTCGTAATGCCACTTGCGGTCACCCATCCACATTGTGACCGCGCACAACGTTGCTTAACTTCAACCTTCAATCAAGAACGTCCAAGCAAGCCACGAGCGCTTCGAAGTCTACCATTTTAGTAGAACTTGTGTTCTTCTCCAGGTGGAATCGGCACAAGACTCCCAGACCTCCCAACCGGAAGCCCCACAGACCCCAGAACCCTCGCTCCAGCAGACAAATAACCACCACGCGATGGAGGCCAGAGCTCCCGAGCAGAACATAGAGGATGCTCTCAACACGCTAGAAGGAGGGTCGGAGAAAAACTTGGAGTTGTCGGATTTAGATGCGTTTCTGATTAAGTAAGCTTTGGGCCTCGGCTAAGTTTTTTGAAAATACAATACAATACAATACAATATCACTTTATTGTGAAAACACATAGAATAAAAACAAAATGGGCACTTAACATAATAATGAGTTTTACGATGGGCGGCCTTATCGCTAATAGCGATCTCTTCCAGGCAACCTTTGGATGGACAGGACATAACTGAAAGATTATGGAAAAGGGGGCGTTATAATATTATTATAACGTCCGTTTGCCTAATGGGCCCATGAGTACGGAACCCTAAAATATAAAAAATATAATGTTGATATCAAAGTCAAAATAAAAAAAACAAATTCTATAAAATCGCTGGGATCACTTGGACACGTCTTAAATCTACGTTGCATTTACACCTGTTTATGTATGTATAAATTGATTTGTATTTTGGTATTTTTTGTCCAGGAAAAATGATGTAAACTCTGAATTGTCTAAGGATAAGAATGGGAATAAGAAACAGGAAGCAGATGATGGCAACGATACGGATGACCTATTGGTGAGTGATCTCACAGCATACTTTTAAATCAGATAAACTAAAGCCTTTCACCATCTATAGTAGATGATTTATACAGCGTCAGTAACGCTGTAGTGCCCGGGACGAATAAAGATGGAGTAGGCTTGCCCAGCACCTATTCCATCCTCTCAGCTTAGTTGCACAAACTAAGGCCTTTCACCATCTATAGTAGATGATTTTTACAGCATCAGGAACTTTGACCTTCACAAACGGGACGCTGTAGTGCCCGGGACGAATTAAGATGGAGTAGGCTTGCCCAGCACCTATTCCATCCTCTCAGCTTAGTCAAATATGGTTCACCCATCTTAGGACTTTGAATCAAGAGTTGCTGCAAGTTTTCTTAAGATTACTTGTGGCCAGTTTTAGCCCATCAGCCATATAGATGGTCCATCATGTTGGAGAGGATACTATCCCTTAGTCGACTATAACTGATGTTTCAGAGAATGCTGGGGGATGACAGCAGAACTAAGAAGCTCACCAAAACAGTTAAAGATGTGAGGAACGCGCTCAAAGAACGCGCATCCAGTGATGATGATGATGACCATCTAGTGTTTAAGGTAAATAACGTTTTTATTTACTAAAAAAACTATCCCGCTGCGTTCTCTTGGTGTTCAATTTGAGGAATTCCTTTGTTCTTAGTCTTGGCGACCTCGGTGGCGTGGCGGGCGAGTGCTCGGCTGAGACGCAAGAGGCGCGGGTTCGATTCCCGCTAAGGGAGAAATGTTTATATGTTCTGCAAATATTTGTTCCGGGTCTGGGTGTTGTATTATGTATTATAAGTATGTATTACTAAAAAGTATGTAAGTATATCAGCCGTAGTGTCCATAGTACAAGCTTCGCTTAGTTTGGGGCTAGATGGCGCTGTGTGAAAAGTCTGCAATTATTTATTTTATTTATTTTAATACATGTACGATGGTACGGAACCCTTCGTGTACGAATCCGACTCGCACTTGACCGTTTTTCTTTGTTATAGGGAGCATCGGCTAAGAAGCTTAAACTATCCAAGTCTGTGATTAAGAAGGAAGGGGACACGGAGGACAGTGACCCCGTGAGTACATTACCTTTCACAACACTTGTTCATATTGACTCAATTGACTGGCCTCATGCCTCTGTTGGTAGTAGCTCTGCCGTTTACGTGGATTGTGGGTTCGATTCCCACCAAGGAGCATGCTGTGCCGACCCCACATAGAATGGGATGAGGGCAGGAAGATGATATTTGACTCTAGGTCCTAACTCCATCTGCTTTCCAGACGTCTGACGACGAGGACGCCATGAGGAGGATGTTCAACTCGAAACCGAAGCCTTCCAAGCCGGAGAAGAAGAGCCTGTTCAGCACTCAGCCCAAGAGCATCGTCAACGTCATTGAGAGACCCAGAAAAGGTAGATCAGGCACGAGGTCAGGCCTTCCACCAGCTATAGTGAAGCGCACGTGGCGTAACTTGCTTAGGCGTTCTTGATTGATCGCTAAAGTTAAGCAACGATATGCGCGGTCACAAATTGGGATGGGCGACCGCAAGTGGTATTACGAGCTGAGCGCTTCCGTGCTTCGGAGGGCACGTTAAACAGTCGGTCCCGGCTTTTAAGTCGTTAAGCCATGACGGAGGCCTTTAGGCGGCCTAAAAACTCCGTCACAAGAGTTGGCCACTAGCTCATACGAACATACACACATTCAAATCCGTTCAGCCGTTACGGCGTAATTGAGACACAAACATACATCCTCACATCCTCACAAGCTTTCGCATTTAGGTACCCAGGTAGTAGGATAAGTAAAATGTGGTCACAAATAAATGACCAATTGGACCCCGCACTATTTATTTATTTATTTATTTAATCATTAGAACGGTTTACCAATTACACTAATTAATTACAAAAATATATATATAAAAATTAAAGATTCAATTTAACAAATAGATTAATTAAAAGATTTTACAAATTATACATAGCAATAAAGATCATAAAAATAAAAATACAAGAATAAAAATAAAAAATATAAATAAAAATGTCCTATAAACTAAAACTAAATAAATAAATAAATAACACCCAACAGTCACATACATAGTCCTGACCCCACACTAGGATTCCCTGTGTCGTGGGCATCAGAAACTACGAGTACCATGCTACCACAACACCCAGACCCGGAACAAATATTTACAGATCATGCAAACATTTCTTCCGCAGCGGGAATCGAACCCGCACCTCTTGCGCCTCTGCCGAACAATCGCCCGCCCGCCACGCCACCGAGGTCGTCATTGATCATCACATCACATGAGACCCTTCCATTCATCAGCAAATATATCGCAGTCAGGGCAGCTAATAGTCTGTTACTATGACTATGTGTCACCTATGTATCGCAGAAGACCGGAATGCAAAAAAACGTATGGCTTTGAACCTGTTACAATGTTCCCAGACAGGTTGGCCACGTCCACTCCGCTGACGGCCCGCTCGTTACTGAAGGCACGCGACGTCGTGCAAGTCAAGCGGGAGCCCGGGCACTATACATACAGCAGGTGAGGCCTCATAGCTTACCCGTCATGGCTTAGCGCCTGTTTCAGGTGGTACTGGTGAGTGGGGACTCTTGATCAAGCTACAAGCCAAGAAAAACACATAAAGCAGGTGATCATGGCTTGACCGTCATGGTTTAGCGTCTGTTTTAGCTGGAACTGATGGGTCTTGCGGGGAGAGAAGAAGCTGAACGCATTCTATGCTATTTCCTTACTGCCACTCCAGAGAGACTAACCCCCGAATACTCAAACGCATCTCAGAGTTGAGCACGTCTCAAGTGACGAGTTTTTGACAGATTTTCATCAGAAACTGTCAAATAACCGTGAGTTAAGACGTGCTCAACTCTGAGTCGCGTTTGAGTATTTTGGGGTATGTTATAAAGTAAGATTTCTTTGTTTTGTTCCAGGAAGCCCCAAAACGCGAAGGCTCCTCTCAAGCCCACCATCCTGAAGACTGTAAGGGAAACCCCTAAGGTCGAGCCTGAGGACGTCCTCGAGGAGTTCCTGGACGAAGACTTCCCGCAGGCTGAGGAGGTGAGGACTTGCCGCTGACTAACCGAGAACTTAGTCATAGTAATACGAGTCGTAGTGCGACGCGGACGACCTCGGTGGCGTGGCGGGCGAGTGCTCGGCTGAGGCGCTAGACGCGCGGGTTCATAGGAAAGGTATCGTCAATACGTGCGGAGCTGACTAAGCCGCGGGTTTCCTCACGATGTTTTCCTTCGCCGTTTGAGGGTACTGGGATGGCGCACGTAAATTTTTCGCACAGAAAAATCCATCGGTACACGCTCGGATTTGAACCCACGACCTTAGGATCGGAAGGCGGGGTCACTACCAACTAGACCACCAGTGCTCTCTGTCTTTATCAATCTATAAATTATCCATCTGTTATTATCATGATAAATTATCATTTCGAACCCTGTTTGTGATAATACTGTATTATATATCTTTATCTTATTTTTGTGTACTAGCTGTTGCTCGCGACTTCGTACATTATTTTGTTCCAAAAACTATTTTGGGTTTTCTTTGGTTACAATATTGCAATTTCCTTACGGATCCCTAATTTTTTTGAAAATAAATTATAGCCTATACTAGACCCTGATAATGTAGCTTTCTATAAGTGAAAGAATTTTTGAAATCGGTCCAGTAGTTTCGGAGCTTATTCGTTACAAAGAAACAAAAAAATCTTTCCTCTTTATAATGTTAGTATGATATTTTGTCAGGAATTAGAGTCTGAGTATGAAGAGGAGATGGTCAAGGCTGGTCGCGTGAAGAGGGAGATGGAGGAGGATGCGCCCAGCGATGCGGGGAGTCACAGCGAAGATGGCAGCCTCTACGACGTAAGTACCAGCCTCTGAACTCCAGCCGAACTGGAGACAGATAGATAGAAAATTCCTTATTGCACAAGAGAAAAAACATGTACATAGGCGAACTAAATGCTAATTAAGACTTGAGGACCTCTGGCGTGGCGGGCGTGTGCTCGGCTGAGACGCAAGAGGTGCGGGTTCGATTCCCGCTACGGGAGAAATGTTTGTATTTTCTGCATATATTTCTTCCGGGTCTGGGTGTTGTAGTATAATAAGTATGTTTCAAAAAAAACGTATATATTCTATCAGCCATCTGGTTCCCATAGTACAAGCTTTGCTTAGTTTGGGACTAGATGGCGCTGTGTCAAATATCCACAAATTTTATTTTTTATTTAATTAGCATTTTCTTCCAGCTAACCTTTGTGAAATTTGGAGAACAAGCAGAGGTAGTACTTTATAGGAGAGACTAACCCCCGAATACTCAAACGCGACTCAGAGTTGAGCACGTCTCAAGTCACGGTTTTTTTGTCAATTTTTTGATGAAAATTTGTCAAAAACTCGTCACTTGGGACGTGCTCAACTCTGAGTCGCGTTTGAGTATTCGGGGGTTAATCGAGTAATAAATATTACATATATTACTGGTTGCTAGTGTATTCTGTATAGTGTATTCTTTTTATTTGGTCTGAGATAAGATAAGATAACACTTTATTGTATACCCTCAGACCAAATAAAAAGAGAAAACGCCGCGCCGCGAGTAACAAAAGTAAAGCCACCTTTTTATCTGTGTGTGTGTGTCGAAGGTTTTAAGGTTGTGTGTTCCAAGTAACCTAAATTCATAGTATAATAATTAAGAAGCGATGCTATTTGAAGTACTTACAAGTGAAAGGTGATTCCGTGAGACTTTTTATGTGATTTGCTGCTGTTTTTACAAGTTTTCACTACACAGGAAGGCATAATTCTATTTTTAAGACTAGTGACGTACTAAGAGCGATGAGCATGGTTTTAGTGTAGGTGTGTGCGTGAGCGTGTATGTTTACTTGCAGGAGCACGGTTTTGTGTGGCTTCACTTTTGTTACTCGCGGCGCGGCGTTTTCTCTTTTTATTTGGTCTGAGGGTATACTAAAAAACATCGAAGCTACAAAAAGAATGATATAAACAATTGGCGGCCTTATCGCTAGAAGTGATCTCTGCCAGGTAACCTAGGATGGATTGATGAGATAAACATGTAATGAAAATATAAGTTTTAGGTTAAGTATTGGCGGTTTGTTTACATGAATTGTATCTACAGTTTGGGCTGAAGTGTACCGCTAAAGAGCACTGGTGGTCTAGTGGTAGCGGCCCTGCCTTTTGGTCCTAAGGTCGTGGGTACAAATCCGGCCGTGCATCGAACTACCCGTAATGTTTGGTTCTGTCTCCAGGAGCTGCCGTCATCAGACTCTGAGGACGCAGACGACTGGTTCAAGCTGGACATCCGCGCTGAGAAGGCTGGCGACTACCTGCCATTACTGGGTGAATATTACTTATCACTGATCGGGTACTTGAAGGAAAACGTGAGGAAACCCGCGGCTTAGTCAGCTCCGCACGTATTGACCATGTCTTTCCTGTGGACAAGGCCGACTAAGCTGAGAGGATGGAATAGGTGCTGGGCAAGCCTGCTCTATCTTAATTCGTCCCGGGCACTACAGCGTCCCGTTTGTGACGTTATATAAACATCTACTCATCATCATCTTCCTGCCCTTATCCCACTCTATGTGGGGTCGGCACAGCATGATCCTTGGATGATGCTGTAAGAGTTTTGGCTAAGGTGTTTTATGACCGGCCGCCTGCCTGACGTCAACCCTCCTTGGGAATACTTGCTTATTGTATCTCATCATGTTGGTGATACTATCCCTTAGTCGACTTACGACATGCTCGGGGAGAGAAGCAGCTGGACGCATTCTGTGCTTTTCCTCTACTCCCAGTCCAGCGGAGAAGTAAGATATCTATTAATGAATGTTGCAGGCGAGTGACACAGAGGATGAGGAGTAATAGGTTAGCGTGGGATGGGCACGTTATGCGGAGGGAAGAAAGTCATGTTACAAGGAAAGTGCTGGATATGAATGTGGATGGATACACGGACAGAGGAAGGCCTGAGAAAAGATGGATGGATTCTGTGAAAGAGGACATGCGTATGAAAGGAGTGAGTACTGAGATGACGAGTGATATAAGATGGAAGAGGAAAACATGTTGTGCCGACCCCACCTAGTGGGATAAGGGCAGGAAAATGATGATGATGATTTATTTATTTATTTATTTATTCAACAATTACAACACCATAACAGATAATGCGATCCAAAGCGATGTTGTAACACAAAAAAACAAAAAAAGAAAGTAAACTTAAAATTAATAGGTTATGTAATCTAAGCTATTTAACTACTTAAACTTAACTAACATAAATAAAACTATTTCTCTAATACTGCCCGCGCTATCTCCATGAGTTTCGGCAGGTTGTGAAAAAAAAATATCTATATTGTTCTCCGAAAGAAAATTAATCGAACGGATGGCTCGTGGCATTGGGGCAAACTTTAAGTTAGTTCGATGATGAATGTTGCAGGCGCTCGGGCTAAGGAGATGCTGATGGAGGAGAAGAAGCGGGTGTCCGTCAGACTGGCCACCCTCAAGCACAGCCTCGCCGCGCTCACGGACAGCGGGAAGAAGCAAGCAGAACAGGTAGCTCCCCACCCACCGCTGATGCATCTAAAATGGAAATGGGAACTTTTTAAACAGTCACATACAAAGTCCTGAGCCCACACTAGGACTCCCTGTGTCGTGGGTATCAGAAACTACGAGTACCATGCAAATTTTAAGGGGGTCACTAATAGAATGTCGCAATACACAATTTTATTGCACACATAAAACAAATGGAAGCCTTTTATATTTATTGGCATCGCGGCTAGGGGCAGAAAATAGCTTTTTTTATATTTTGTAAATTTTTAGAAGATTTTTCAATGTGACGTGTACGATTTTGGGGGGGGGGGGGGTGTCATGTCCCCTGTGACCCCCTTCGGACCGCGCCTGGTACCATGGTACCACGACGCAAGAGGCGCAGGTTCGATTCCCGCTGCGGGAGAAATGTTTGTATGTTCTGCGAATATTTCTTCCGGGTCTGGGTGTTGTAGTATTATGCATAAGTATGTATTACAACAAAAGTATATAAGTATTGTATCAACCATCTGGTGTCCATAGTACAAGCTTTGCTTAGTTTGGGGCTAGATGGCGCTGTGTGAAATGTCCAAAAATATTTGTTTATTTATTTCCTTGGTTACAGGTCAGGACCGCTACCATGGCACTCGCTGAATTGGACGACATGTTGAAGGCATCGTGAACTAACTACATTTAAATTTTGTATATCGTATATAGCACTGCCAATTATGATCATGTTTAAGGTTCCGTACCCGAAGGGTGCAAACGAGACCCTATTATTAACCCTCCGCTGTCCGTTTGTCTGTCAGCGGGCTGTCTTATGAACCGTAATAGGTAGAGTTGAAATTTTCACAGAGTGTGTATTTCTATTGCCTCTATAACAAATAATAAAAAGGGTTCCCATACAAGAAACATATGTATAGCGGCGGAATGAAAAGGTTTGTCAGTTTTCAAATTGATTCGTTTGACGTATCGCGAGACATGTTACCTTTTGAATCTAAGCGAGATTAATAATGAGCAATTCTAGCCGGCTAGACATAAAATACTTGAAAGAACTTGAAATATCTTGGCAACATCGCCGGGCTATACAGCAAGTATTGCAATGTATTGAGCGATATAATCAGCAACTAGGCGGCTGTACAATGGCAGCAAGGAATTGCCAAAAATATAGCCCGTTTACAGGCACAGAACTAACTGTTGCATACAAAAGTATGTTTAACTGCTCGACAACAAAGTTCAAATTGACGCGCATCAAAGTTGTTTGACAATTTATCGTGTCGCACAGGATAGTGTGTTTTACTGAATCTTACTATTATAAATGCGAAAGTTTGTGAGGATGTTTGGATGTTTGTGCCTCAATCACGCTTAAACGGCTGAAAGGATTTGGATGAAACTTGGAATATACATAGTTCATGTGCTGGATTAACATATAGGCTATTTTTCATCCGGGTACCACGCGAGCGAAGCCGCGGGCGGCAGCTAGTTAAAAATAAATTGATTCTTAACACTAGCGCAAGCGAATAACGACCTCAAGGTGACGAACCTTTTCATTCCGTGACTGTTGTACGATGGTACGGAACCCTTCGCGTGCGAATTCAACTCGCACTTGACTGGCTTTATTTAAGTTACATAGTAATCTTTTAAATTTAAATAGTTATAAGAATAGATATTTGATGAATTGTGTTCGATTAAATATATGATTATAAAATAACGAACCAGATTGTTTTATTTATCTTCAAGCATGGTACTATATCAGGCGACCTCTGTGGCGTCGTGGCAGGTGTGTGCTCGGCTGAGACGCAAAAGGTGCGGGTTCGATTCCCGCTACGGGAGATATGTTTGTATGTTTTGCAAATATTTCTTCCGGGTCTGAGTCTGACCCCCGAATACTCAAACGAGTTGAGCTGAGCACGTCTCAAGTCACGGTTTTTTGACAGTTTTTGATGAAAATGTGTCAAAAACTTGTTACTTGAGACGTGCTCAACTTTGAGATGCGTTTGAGTATTCGGGGGTGAGTGTTGTAGCATTACCCTACTAATATTAATAAATGCGAAAGTTAGTGAGGATGTGACGATGTATGTTTTTGCCTCAATCACGCCGTAACGGCTGAACGGATTTGAATGAAACTTGGAATATACCTAAGTAATACTTGTGCTGGAATAACATTATAGGCTACCTACCTACTTTTTATCTTATAATTAAAGCTTAATAAAACATAAAACTTCAGCAAACAAAGAGCATTTCTACGTTATCAGCAAAGGTTTCTATCGAAGCTTATTTACTTAGCAACAAAACTATTTAATCAATATCTATGAAACTATACCTACTGTCAGTGAAAACACAAATCAAAACAGATACAACTTTGTTGAAGAAATATCGCAATAAAATAGTATATTTGTAAATTAGAGACACATTTATGTGCAGTAGTTTTACTATTTTTGGATAAAATAGGAGTGAAGTGACAATGAGCGGTGAGACATTGTATGAAAGGCCTAAGAAGCACCATGTCAAGAAGATGCGGGTTCACGACTATTTATATGGCAAGTATATATCCTACTAATATTATAAATGCAAAAATTTGTGAGGATGTGAGTATGATTGTGCCTCAATCACGCCGTAACGGACCGGATTTGAATGAATCATCTATACTAATATTATAAAGCTGCAGAGTTTGTTTGTTTGTTTGTTTGAACGCGCTAATTTCTGGAACTACTGGTCCGATTTGAATGATTCTTTCAGTGTTGGGTAGTCCATTTATCGAGGAAGGCTATAGGCTATGTTTTATTTTTTTCAAAATTAGGGATCCGTAATAAAACTGCTATTTTGTATCACAAGGTGTAAAATCGAAAACCTATTTTTGCGTGTGCTGCAAAAACTATTGACAATAGAACAAAATGATGTACTACGGGTTTGTAGATCCCATTAAGACCTACAAAAAAGTCCGCGAGAACATATATCTAGCTGTCATGGTTTAATCACAATAACCGATTTTGTGTTCAAAATAATTATTAAATCGTCTGAAGAAGAAAAAAACTACGTTAAATATGTATCGTAATATTAATCTTTATCGAAATTAAGCATTATGTTATCAAGAGTATTTATGTAGAAGTAAAATACTTTTTGTTTCATCTCAATCGGATATTTCGTTTAAAAGTTATCACGTGTGTAAGATGTTATAATATTAGCATAACCAAAATGGTAAGTATTAGTACCTATTGTAGTTACTGCAGTATAATTGAATATTATCTTGGTATTCGACCCGACCAGAGCACAGATTGCATACTAAGTGGGATTTATTACACCTGAGTAATTTTTCTTAGAACCTAGATTCTAAACATCATCATCTTCCTGCCCTTATCCCACTCTATGTGGGGTCGGCAGTGTTTTGGCTAAGGTGTTTTATGACCGGCCGCCTGCCTGACGTCAACCCTCCTTGGGAATACTTACTTATTGTATCTCATCATGTTGAGGAGGATACTATCCCTTAGTCGACTTTTACGACATGCTCGGGGAGAGAAGCAGCTGGACGCATTCTATGTTATTTCTTTACTCCCAGTCCAGCAGCGAAGAACCTAGATTATAAACGACCTCATGCTAATTTGTAACTGAATGAATGAAATTAGTCAGGCGATGTCGCAGTCTCTAATGTGGGGGGGGGGGGTCACTAATAAATAAAATAGTGGCAGGGCAGGGCAGGGCAGGGCAGGGCAGGGCAGGGCAGGGCAGGGCAGGGCAGGGCAGGGCAGGGCAGGGCAGGGCAGGGCAGGGCAGGGCAGGGCAGGGCAGGGCAGGGCAGGGCAGGGCAGGGCAGGGCAGGGCAGGGCAGGGCAGGGCAGGGCAGGGCAGGGCAGGGCAGGGCAGGGCAGGGCAGGGCAGGGCAGGGCAGGGCAGGGCAGGGCAGGGCAGGGCAGGGCAGGGCAGGGCAGGGCAGGGCAGGGCAGGGCAGGGCAGGGCAGGGCAGGGCAGGGCAGGGCAGGGCAGGGCAGGGCAGGGCAGGGCAGGGCAGGGCAGGGCAGGGCAGGGCAGGGCAGGGCAGGGCAGGGCAGGGCAGGGCAGGGCAGGGCAGGGCAGGGCAGGGCAGGGCAGGGCAGGGCAGGGCAGGGCAGGGCAGGGCAGGGCAGGGCAGGGCAGGGCAGGGCAGGGCAGGGCAGGGCAGGGCAGGGCAGGGCAGGGCAGGGCAGGGCAGGGCAGGGCAGGGCAGGGCAGGGCAGGGCAGGGCAGGGCAGGGCAGGGCAGGGCAGGGCAGGGCAGGGCAGGGCAGGGCAGGGCAGGGCAGGGCAGGGCAGGGCAGGGCAGGGCAGGGCAGGGCAGGGCAGGGCAGGGCAGGGCAGGGCAGGGCAGGGCAGGGCAGGGCAGGGCAGGGCAGGGCAGGGCAGGGCAGGGCAGGGCAGGGCAGGGCAGGGCAGGGCAGGGCAGGGCAGGGCAGGGCAGGGCAGGGCAGGGCAGGGCAGGGCAGGGCAGGGCAGGGCAGGGCAGGGCAGGGCAGGGCAGGGCAGGGCAGGGCAGGGCAGGGCAGGGCAGGGCAGGGCAGGGCAGGGCAGGGCAGGGCAGGGCAGGGCAGGGCAGGGCAGGGCAGGGCAGGGCAGGGCAGGGCAGGGCAGGGCAGGGCAGGGCAGGGCAGGGCAGGGCAGGGCAGGGCAGGGCAGGGCAGGGCAGGGCAGGGCAGGGCAGGGCAGGGCAGGGCAGGGCAGGGCAGGGCAGGGCAGGGCAGGGCAGGGCAGGGCAGGGCAGGGCAGGGCAGGGCAGGGCAGGGCAGGGCAGGGCAGGGCAGGGCAGGGCAGGGCAGGGCAGGGCAGGGCAGGGCAGGGCAGGGCAGGGCAGGGCAGGGCAGGGCAGGGCAGGGCAGGGCAGGGCAGGGCAGGGCAGGGCAGGGCAGGGCAGGGCAGGGCAGGGCAGGGCAGGGCAGGGCAGGGCAGGGCAGGGCAGGGCAGGGCAGGGCAGGGCAGGGCAGGGCAGGGCAGGGCAGGGCAGGGCAGGGCAGGGCAGGGCAGGGCAGGGCAGGGCAGGGCAGGGCAGGGCAGGGCAGGGCAGGGCAGGGCAGGGCAGGGCAGGGCAGGGCAGGGCAGGGCAGGGCAGGGCAGGGCAGGGCAGGGCAGGGCAGGGCAGGGCAGGGCAGGGCAGGGCAGGGCAGGGCAGGGCAGGGCAGGGCAGGGCAGGGCAGGGCAGGGCAGGGCAGGGCAGGGCAGGGCAGGGCAGGGCAGGGCAGGGCAGGGCAGGGCAGGGCAGGGCAGGGCAGGGCAGGGCAGGGCAGGGCAGGGCAGGGCAGGGCAGGGCAGGGCAGGGCAGGGCAGGGCAGGGCAGGGCAGGGCAGGGCAGGGCAGGGCAGGGCAGGGCAGGGCAGGGCAGGGCAGGGCAGGGCAGGGCAGGGCAGGGCAGGGCAGGGCAGGGCAGGGCAGGGCAGGGCAGGGCAGGGCAGGGCAGGGCAGGGCAGGGCAGGGCAGGGCAGGGCAGGGCAGGGCAGGGCAGGGCAGGGCAGGGCAGGGCAGGGCAGGGCAGGGCAGGGCAGGGCAGGGCAGGGCAGGGCAGGGCAGGGCAGGGCAGGACAGGACAGGACAGGACAGGACAGGACAGGACAGGACAGGACAGGACGTAAAGGAACGTAATACACCCCACCGTTGGACAATACATCCCACCGCGGGACAATACACCCCACCGCGGGACGTAATACACCCCACCGCGGAACGTAATACACCCCACCGTGGGACATAATACACCGCACCGCGGGACGTAATACACCCCACCGCGGGACGTAATACACCCCACCGCGGGACGTAATACACCCCACCGTTGGACAATACACCCCACCGCGGGACAATACACCCCACCGCGGGACGTAATACACCCCACCGCGGGACAATACACCCCACCGCGGGACGTAGTACACCCCACCGTGGGACGTAATACACCCCACCGCGGAACGTAATACACCCCACCGTTGGACAATACATCCCACCGCGGGACAATACACCTCACCGCGGGACTTAATACACCCCACCGTGGGACATAATACACCGCACCGCGGGACGTAGTACACCCCACCGTGGGACGTAATACACCCCACCGCGGAACGTAATACACCCCACCGTTGGACAATACATCCCACCGCGGGACAATACACCCCACCGCGGGACTTAATACACCCCACCGTGGGACATAATACACCGCACCGCGGGACGTAATACACCCTACAGTGGGACGTAATACACCCCACCGCGGGACAATACACCCAACCGCGGGACTTATACACCCCACCGCGGGACTTAATACATCCCACCGTGGGACGTAATACACCCCACCGCGGGACGTAATACACCCCACCGTGGGACGTAATACACCGCACCGCGGGACGTAATACACCCCACCGCGGGACAATACTTCGCAACGCGGGACGTAATACACCCCACCGCGGGACGTAATACACCCCACCGTTGGACAATACACCCCACCGCGGGACGTAGTACACCCCACCGTGGGACGTAATACACCCCACCGCGGGACAATACACCCTACCGCGGGACGTAATACACCCCACCGTGGGACGTAATACACCCCATCGCGGGACAATACACCGCAACGCGGGACGTAATACACCCCACCGCGGGACAATACACCCCACTGCGGGACGTAATACACCCCACCGCGGGACAATACACCCCACCGCGGGACGTAATACACCCCACCGCGGAACGTAATACACCCTACAGTGGGACGTAATACACCCCACCGCGGGACCTAATACACCCCAAAGTGGGACGTAATACATCCCACCGCGGGACTTAATACACCCCACCGCGGAACGTAATACACCCTACAGTGGGACGTAATACACCCCACCGCGGGACCTAATACACCCCAAAGTGGGACGTAATACACCCCACCGCGGGACAATACACCGCAACGCGGGACAATACACCGCAACGCGGGATGTAATACACCCCACCGCGGGACAATACACCCCACCACGGGACTTAATACACCGCACCGCGGGACGTAATACACCCCACCGCGGGACGTAATACACCCCACCGCGGAACGTAATACACCCCACCGCGGGACAATACTTCGCAACGCGGGACGTAATACACCCCACCGCGGGACGTAATACACCCCACCGTGGGACGTAATACACCCCACCGTGGGACGTAATACACCCCACCGTTGGACAATACACCCCACCGCGGGACAATACACCCCACCGCGGGACAATACACCCCACCGCGGGACGTAATACACCCCACCGCGGGACGTAGTACACCCCACCGCGGGACAATACACCCCACCGCGGGACAATACACCCCACCGCGGGACAATACACCGCAACGCGGGACAATACACCGCAACGCGGGACGTAATACACCCCACCGCGGGACAATACACCCCACCGCGGAACGTAATACACCCTACAGTGGGACGTAATACAGCCCACCGCGGGACCTAATACACCCCAAAGTGGGACGTAATACACCCCACCGCGGGACAATACACCCCACCGCGGAACGTAATACACCCCACCGCGGGACGTAATACACCCCACCGCGGAACGTAATACACCCCACCGTTGGACAATACACCCCACCGCGGGACAATCCACCCCACCGCGGGACTTAATACACCGCACCGCGGGACGTAATACACCCCACCGCGGGACGTAATACACCCCACCGCGGGACAATACACCCCACCGCGGAACGTAATACACCCCACCGCGGGACGTAATACACCGCACCGCGGGACGTAATACACCCCACCGCGGAACGTAAAACATCCCACCGCGGGACAATACACCCCACCGCGGGACAATACTTCGCAACGCGGGACGTAATACACCCCACCGCAGGACGTAATACACCCCACCGTGGGACGTAATACACCCCACCGTTGGACAATACACCCCACCGCGGGACAATACACCCCACCGCGGGACGTAATACACCCCACCGCGGAACGTAATACACCCTACAGTGGGACGTAATACACCCCACCGCGGGACCTAATACACCCCAAAGTGGGACGTAATACACCCCACCGCGGGACAATACACCGCAACGCGGGACAATACACCGCAACGCGGGACGTAATACACCCCACCGCGGGACGTAATACACCCCACCGTTGGACAATATACCCCACCGCGGGACAATACACCCCACCGCGGGACTTAATACACCGCACCGCGGGACGTAATACACCCCACCGTGGGACGTAATACACCCCACCGTGGGACGTAATACACCCCACCGCGGGACAATACACCGCAACGCGGGACGTAATATACCCTACAGTGGGAAGTAATACACCCCACCGCGGGACAATACACCGCAACGCGGGACGTAATACACCCCACCGTGGGACGTAATACACCCCACCGTGGGACAATACACCCCACCGCGGGACTTAATATACCCTACAGTGGGACGTAATACACCCCACCGCGGGACAATACACCCCACCGCGGAACGTAATACACCCCACCGTGGGACGTAATACACCCCACCGTGGGACAATACACCGCAACGCGGTACTTAATACACCCCACCGCGGGACGTAATACACCCCACCGCAGAACGTAATACACCCCACCGTGGGACGTAATACACCCCACCGTGGGACAATACACCCCACCGCGGGACGTAATACACCCCACCGCGGAACGTAATACACCCCACCGTGGGACGTAATACACCCCACCGTGGGACAATAAACCCCACCGCGGGACTTAATACACCCCACCGTGGGACGTAATACACCCCACCGCGGGACAATACACCGCAACGCGGGACGTAATACACCCCACCGTGGGACGTAATACACCCCACCGTTGGACAATATACCCCACCGCGGGACAATACACCCCACCGCGGAACGTAATACACCCCAACGTTGGACAATACACCCCACCGCGGGACAATCCACCCCACCGCGGGACTTAATACACCGCACCGCGGGACGTAATACACCCCACCGCGGGACGTAATACACCCCACCGCGGGACAATACACCCCACCGCGGGACGTAATACACCCCACCGCGGGAAGTAATACACCCCACCGTGGGACGTAATACACCCCACCGCGGGACGTAATACACCCCACCGCGGGACAATACACCCCACCGCGGGACGTAATACACCCCACCGCGGGACAATACACCCCACCGCGGGACTTAATACACCGCCACGCGGGACGTAATACACCCCACCGCGGGACAATACACCGCAACGCGGGACTTAATACACCCCACCGCGGGACAATACACCCCACCGCGGGACTTAATACACCGCACCGCGGGACGTAATACACCCCACCGTGGGACGTAATACACCCCACCGTGGGACGTAATACACCCCACCGCGGGACAATACACCGCAACGCGGGACGTAATATACCCTACAGTGGGACGTAATACACCCCACCGCGGGACAATACACCGCAACGCGGGACGTAATACACCCCACCGCGGGACAATACACCGCAACGCGGGACTTAATACACCCCACCGCGGGACGTAATACACCCCACCGCGGAACGTAATACACCCCACCGTGGGACGTAATACACCCCACCGTGGGACAATACACCCCACCGCGGGACTTAATACACCCCACCGTGGGACGTAATACACCCCACCGCGGGACAATACACCGCAACGCGGGACGTAATACACCCCACCGTGGGACGTAATACACCCCACCGTTGGACAATATACCCCACCGCGGGACAATACACCCCACCGCGGGACTTAATACACCGCACCGCGGGACGTAATACACCCCACCGTGGGACGTAATACACCCCACCGCGGGACAATACACCGCAACGCGGAACGTAATACACCCTACAGTGGGACGTAATACACCCCACCGTGGGACAATACACCGCAACGCGGGACGTAATACACCCCACCGTGGGACGTAATACACCCCACCGTTGGACAATACACCCCACCGCGGGACAATACACCCCACCGCGGGACTTAATACACCGCACCGCGGGACGTAATACACCCCACCGCGGGACAATACACCCCACCGCGGGACTTAATACACCCCACCGCGGGACGTAATACACCCCACCGCGGGACAATACTTCGCAACGCGGGACGTAATACACCCCACCGCGGGACGTAATACACCCCACCGTGGGACGTAATACACCCCACCGTGGGACGTAATACACCCCACCGTTGGACAATACACCCCACCGCGGGACAATACACCGCACCGCGGGACGTATACACCCCACCGCGGAACGTAATACACACCACCGTTGGACAATACACCCCACCGCGGGACAATACACCCCACCGCGGGACTTAATACACCCCACCGCGGGACAATACACCGCAACGCGGGACGTAATACACCCCACCGTGGGACGTAATACACCCCACCGTTGGACAATACACCCCACCGCGGGACAATACACCCCACCGCGGGACTTAATACACTGCACCGCGGGACGTAATACACCCCACCGTGGGACGTAATACACCCCACCGTGGGACAATACACCCCACCGCGGGACAATACACCGCAACGCGGGACGTAATACACCCCACCGCGGGACAATACACCCCACCGCGGGACTTAATACACCGCACCGCGGGACGTAATACACCCCACCGTGGGACGTAATACACCCCACCGTGGGACAATACACCCCACCGCGGGACAATACACCGCAACGCGGGACGTAATACACCCCACCGCGGGACAATACACCCCACCGCGGGACTTAATACACCGCACCGCGGGACTTAATACACCGCACCGCGGGACGTATACACCCCACCGCGGAACGTAATACACACCACCGTTGGACAATACACCCCACCGCGGGACAATACACCCCACCGCGGGACTTAATACACCGCTCCGCGGGACGTAATACACCGCACCGCGGGACGTAATACACCCCACCGTGGGACGTAATACACCCCACCGCGGGACAATACACCGTAACGCGGGACGTAATACACCCCACCGCGGGACGTAATACACCCCACCGTGGGACGTAATACACCCCACCGTTGGACAATACACCCCACCGCGGGACAATACACCCCACCGCGGGACGTAATACACCCCACCGCGGGACGTGATACACCCCACAGTGGGACGTAATACACCCCACCGCGGGACAATACACCGCAACGCGGGACGTAATACACCCCACCGCGGGACGTAATACACCCCACCGCGGGACGTAATACTGTATTGTATTTAACGTATAAAACTGTGTGGGTATCCCCAGTAATAAACCAGCTGTTGAGTAAGACGGGCGTTTTTATTGCTAACCAACATACTATTTGGCATCGAGGCGGGATCTACCTGCATTTTTTCGGAAATGGCGAACTTTCTCGGAAATTTAACGATTTTCGACTATAAAATCCACGAGTGGGAAGTTTTTTACGGAAAATTGACACAGTTTATAAAACTAAATAACATTTCAACCGCTAATCAAAGTGCAGTGCTATTAACGCATTTGTCGGATGAGTCCTACCGTCTGCTTCGGAATCTCGTGCATCCGAAGAAACTCGAAGATACAGTCTACAGTGAGCTAGTGAGCGTACTCAACAACCATTTCACACCAAAAAGGTCTACTTTCGCCGACAGGGCGAAGTTCTACGAAGCAATGAGATCCGACGGTGAAAGCATCGAGGAATGGGCTGCGCGGCTGCGAGGGTTGGCCGTGTACTGCGAATTCGGCACGGAGCTGGATACGTTACTGCGTGACCGCTTCGTGCTAGGCTTCAGAACGGGACACGAGCGTGATAAACTATTCGAATGCGATTCCAAGACCCTGACGCTGGGGCAGGCTCTGGAGGTCGCACAAAAGGCAATGTGTGCGCGTCAGGCGCGCAATGGCGGCGCGGGCGCCGTCGTCGTGAAGGAGGAGCCGGTGTTCCACGTGCGGGCTGGCGATGGCGGCGCTGGCGCGGCCGCCGCGCGCAGCGGGCCCTCGCGACAGGCGGCCGCCGGCGCCGGCGCGTCCAACCGGACCAGCAACGACGACGCAGAGCGCTGTACAGTGTGTGGTTTAAAGAATCACAATGCGGCCAGGTGTAGGTTTAAGTACTACAAGTGTTTAGTTTGCGGCCAGAAGGGTCATCTAAAAAAGTTATGTCCGGCTAAAAAGTCTAGTTTACATAATATTGGTGTGGAGGAAACAAAAACGGCCCAGGACGGGAACTGCAGTGAGTGTGAACTTTTCAATTTGAGGTATGTTGACTATAATCCTATTAAAGTAACTGTTAGAGTGAACGAAATTGATGTTTGCATGGAGTTAGATACTGGTTCTGGAAGTACCGTTATATCTGATAGATTGTATTTACAAAATTTCGCTGGTGAAATGTTACATAAAAGTGATCTGAAAATGTGTCTTTACAACGGTCATAAAATTACGCCTTTAGGATATTTTGTAGCTAGAATCTCGTATTATAATTTATGTAAGAATATTAACATATATGTCTTAGAAAATGGAGGACCACCTCTCCTAGGCCGTGATTTCATGAAAAAGTTTAATATTTATTTTTCAATTTCAAATAACAACTTATCTTGTACGAATAATAGCAGTGATGAAGTGCAACGGTTATTGAAACAGTACCCAGACGTTTGGAAAGATGAGTTAGGATGTTTTAATAAGTTTGAAGTCGAATTAAAGCTAAAAGAAAATGTTTCTCCAAGGTTTTTCAAGCCACGCACGGTTCACCCCACCGCGGGACTTAATACACCGCCACGCGGGACGTAATACACCCCACCGCGGGACAATACACCGCAACGCGGGACTTAATACACCCCACCGCGGGACGTAATACACCCCACCGCGGAACGTAATACACCCCACCGTGGGACGTAATACACCCCACCGTGGGACAATACACCCCACCGCGGGACTTAATACACCGCACCGCGGGACGTAATACACCCCACAGTAGGACGTAATACACCCCACCGCGGGACAATACACCGCAACGCGGGACGTAATACACCCCACCGCGGGACGTAATACACCCCACCGCGGAACGTAATACACCCCACCGTTGGACAATACACCCCACCGCGGGACAATACACCCCACCGCGGGACTTAAAACACCGCACCGCGGGACGTAATACACCCCACCGCGGGATGTAATACACCCCACCGCGGGACAATACACCGCAACGCGGGACGTAATACACCCCACCGCGGGACTTAATACACCCCACCGCGGGACAATACACCGCAACGCGGGACGTAATACACCCCACCGTGGGACGTAATACACCCCACCGCGGAACGTAATACACCCCACCGTTGGACAATACACCCCACCGCGGGACTTAATACACCCCACCGCGGGACTTAATACACCGCACCGCGGGACTTAATACACCGCACCGCGGGACGTAATACACCCCACCGCGGGACGTAATACACCCCACCGCGGGGCGTAATACACCCCACCGCGGGACTTAATGACAATACACCCCACCGCGGGACGTAATACACCCCACCGCGGGACTTAATACACCCCACCGCGGGACTTAATACACCGCACCGCGGGACTTAATACACCGCACCGCGGGACGTATACACCCCACCGCGGAACGTAATACACACCACCGTTGGACAATACACCGCAACGCGGGACTTAATACACCCCACCGCGGGACGTAATACACCCCACCGCGGAACGTAATACACCCCACCGTGGGACGTAATACACCCCACCGTGGGACAATACACCCCACCGCGGGACTTACTACACCGCACCGCGGGACGTAATACACCCCACAGTAGGACGTAATACACCCCACCGCGGGACAATACACCGCAACGCGGGACGTAATACACCCCACCGCGGGACGTAATACACCCCACCGCGGAACGTAATACACCCCACCGTTGGACAATACACCCCACCGCGGGACAATACACCCCACCGCGGGACTTAAAACACCGCACCGCGGGACGTAATACACCCCACCGCGGGATGTAATACACCCCACCGCGGGACAATACACCGCAACGCGGGACGTAATACACCCCACCGCGGGACTTAATACACCCCACCGCGGGACAATACACCGCAACGCGAGACGTAATACACCCCACCGTGGGACGTAATACACCCCACCGCGGAACGTAATACACCCCACCGTTGGACAATACACCCCACCGCGGGACTTAATACACCCCACCGCGGGACTTAATACACCGCACCGCGGGACTTAATACACCGCACCGCGGGACGTAATACACCCCACCGCGGGACGTAATACACCCCACCGCGGGGCGTAATACACCCCACCGCGGGACTTAATGACAATACACCCCACCGCGGGACGTAATACACCCCACCGCGGGACTTAATACACCCCACCGCGGGACTTAATACACCGCACCGCGGGACTTAATACACCGCACCGCGGGACGTATACACCCCACCGCGGAACGTAATACACACCACCGTTGGACAATACACCCCACCGCGGGACAATACACCCCACCGCGGGACTTAATACACCGCTCCGCGGGACGTAATACACCGCACCGCGGGACGTAATACACCCCACCGTGGGACGTAATACACCCCACCGCGGGACGTAATACACCCCACCGCGGAACGTAATACACACCACCGTTGGACAATACACCCCACCGCGGGACAATACACCCCACCGCGGGACAATACACCCCACCGTGGGACGTAATACACCCCACCGCGGAACGTAATACACCCCACCGTTGGACAATACACCCCACCGCGGGACGTAATACACCCCACCGTGGGACGTAATACACCCCACCGCGGGACAATACACCGCAACGCGGGATGTAATACACCCCACCGCGGGACGTAATACACCCCACCGTGGGACGTAATACACCCCACCGTGGGACAATACACCCCACCGTGGGACGTAATACACCCCACCGCGGAACGTAATACACCCCACCGTTGGACAATACACCCCACCGCGGGACGTAATACACCCCACCGTGGGACGTAATACACCCCACCGCGGGACAATACACCGCAACGCGGGATGTAATACACCCCACCGCGGGACGTAATACACCCCACCGTGGGACGTAATACACCCCACCGCGGGACAATACACCGCAACGCGGGACGTAATACACCCCACCGCGGGACAATACACCCCACCGCGGGACAATACACCCCACCGCGGAACGTAATACACCCCACCGTTGGACAATACACCCCACCGCGGGACAATACACCCCACCGCGGGACTTAATACACCGCACCGCGGGACGTAATACACCCCACCGCGGGACAATACACCGCAACGCGGGACGTAATACACCCCACCGTGGGACGTAATACACCCCACCGCCGAACGTAATACACCCCACCGTGGGACAAAATACACCCCACCGTGGGACGTAATACACCCCACCGCGGGACAATACACCGCAACGCGGGACGTAATACACCCCACCGCGGGACAATACACCCCACCGCGGGACTTAATACACCGCACCGCGGGACGTATACACCCCACCGCGGAACGTAATACACCTCACCGCGGGACGTAATACACCCCACCGCGGGACAATACACCCCACCGCGGGACTTAATACACCGCCACGCGGGACGTAATACACCCCACCGCGGGACGTAATACACCCCACCGTGGGACGTAATACACCCCACCGCGGGACAATACACCCCACCGCGGGACTTAATACACCCCACCGTGGGACGTAATACACCCCACCGCGGGACAATACACCGCAACGCGGGACGTAATACACCCCACCGTGGGACGTAATACACCCCACCGCGGGACGTATACACCGCACCGCGGGACGTATACACCCCACCGTGGGACGTAATACACCCCACCGCGGGACGTAATACACCGCACCGCGGGACGTATACACCTCACCGCGGGACGTAATACACCCCACCGTGGGACGTAATACACCCCACCGCGGGACAATACACCGCAACGCGGGACGTAATACACCCCACCGCGGGACAATACACCCCACCGCGGGACGTAATACACCCCACCGTGGGACGTAATACAAAATACAAAAACGTATAAACCTCGAAATCTATTTCATACTCCGATCAAATAATTTGATCTGAGATTTCATCAAAAAATATTCTGTATTGCGCGGTATTTGGTATGTTAAAATGAAACGCATCGCGGCTAGAGACAGCGTTTGTTTATAAGCCTCATTATTGAAACGTACTAAAATGAAAGAAAAACCAGTTTTTCCGGGTTTTATTTGGAATTGAAAGAACAATTCTTTACATTTATTTATTTACTAGCAGCCGCCCGCGGCTTCGCTCACGCGGTACCCAGATAAAAAGTACCCTATGTCCCATTCCAGCACACGTAGGTACCTACTATCCTCAATAATCATTATAATATAGTGTACGCTAAACGATGACTAAAGTATTGCCATCTCTTACCATTTCATAATGACAAACAGTGACAGGGCTAACTTTAAGCAATGGCTAACTTTAGCGAACGAATATGAATGTAAGTAGTTATATTCCGTAGTTTTTGCGTGAAAGAGTAACAAACATACCTAAATCTAAAAATTAAGAAATTTCGGTGAATTTAGTAAAAATTTTGAGAGTTAAGTTCATGGGCGCCGGCAGAAATAATTTCCAGGTGGTGCAGATTTTAGTTTTCTTACAATCTTTGCCGTATAATGATTGTTAATAAAATGATGAAATTTTAGTCTGAATGTTCGAGACATTTACAAATTTCTGACTATTCATTATGAATTTATTATATAGGTACCCAGTCGTCACGGCTCACACCTATTTGTTCACGACGATCGAAATTTAAAAATTCTAAATTGGTGGGCCAGGAGTACCGGGATCGATATTAATCGATTTCCATTACTTCTCTGAACGCACCCTTTAAAGTACCGCTACTCTACACCAGATGGCGCTAGCATAAATGGGATGAACTTAACAGAGAAAGCGCAATACAGTTTCAATAATTCCTGTTGATTCCGAGATTCCCAAGGGGTGCAAGTGCACCCTCTGGCACCCCCTTGCTAGCGCCCATGGTTAGGTAAACTTTTCAAAACGCAACGATAGCGCGTCAAAATTTGATCAGAATTAGCAGCGACATCTAGTTTTCAGACGTAGAATTACGTCAGAACTCCATGAATAATCAAGATTGGAAACTTATTAGACCAGTAATAATTTATGCTTCCTTTCACAGGTAATTTGACATTGACAGTTCCTTTTCCATATGTTTTGTATCATCTATTACTAATCTTTGGTATCATCGCTGTCATAATGTCAAAATAAAAGTATTCTATTTTTCATGAAAAGCATGCCAAAAATAAAGAATTTGCAGGTAATTATGACATCAACTAAATGAGAAAAATCGGCTCTTTAATTTGATATAGGTTATGTGCAGTTTTAGACCAAAAATTGATTCCAGGTTTTCATCCCTTTTCACCCCTTTAGAGGTTGAATTTTGAAAAATCCCTTCTTAGTACACCCCTACGTACCAAGGTTTACCTACACTGAAAATTTCAAGTCTCTACGTCCAGCGGTTTAGGCTGTGCGTTGTCTGTCAGTCAGTCAGTCAGTCAGTCAGTCAGTCAGGACAAAGATTCTTATAATATAAGATTTGAGTAATCAACATAATATACATTAATCCAATCACATAACACAAACTGCTTGAATTCAAAAACTTGTCAAATGGGTTGTCAATGGGTAATTATATTATGTAACAGACAGCATGCGAAAAACACATCGTCACTGGAAAGGCAAATTTACGTAAGCGCCAATCGAGAAAAAGCCGTTTGAAGTTCATTTTTTTTTCGTTTTTTTAATCATAACTTTCTATCTATTATCGAATTTTGATGACGTCAATGTAAGATTTCATTCTTTTTTCATTTTCTATGTCCAGCAATTCATATTATTGTATTTGGACTGCTATTTTAGGATAATAACTCAATATGCCTATTTGGCGCCATTTTGGCGCTTACGTAATTTTGCCTTTCCAGTGACGACATAGTTTATTTTACTTAAGATAATTTGTTTAAAATGTTAAATCATCGGTTGATAAGGTTGATAAGGATGATAAGGATGATTAGGATGATAAGGATGATTAGGATGATAAGAATGATTAGGATGATAAGGATGATAAGGATGATTAGGATGATTAGGATGATTAGGATGATAAGGATGATAAGGATGATTGGGATGATAAGGATGATTAGGATGACAAGGACGATAAGGATGATAAGGACGATAAGGACGATAAGGATGATAAGGACGATAAGGATGATAAGGACGATAAGGATGATAAGGACGATAAGGATGATAAGGACGATAAGGACGATAAGGACGATAAGGACGATAAGGATGATAAGGTTGATAAGGACGACAAGGATGATAAGGTTGACAAGGATGATAAGGTTGATAAGGATGATAAGGATGATAAGGTTGATAAGGATGATAAGGTTGATAAGTATGATAAGGATGATAAGGTTGATAAGGATGATAAGGTTGATAAGGATGATAAGGTTGATAAGGTTGATAAGGATGTAAGGTTGATAAGGATGATAAGGATGATTAGTATGATAAGGATGATAAGGTTGATAAGAATGATAAGGTTGATAAGGATGATTAGGATGATAAGGATGATAAGGTTGATAAGGATGATAAGGTTGATAAGGATGATAAGGTTGATAAATATGATAAGGTTGATAAGGATGATAAGGATGATAAGGTTGATAAGGATGATAAGGTTGATAAGGATGATAAGGTTGATAAGGATGATAAGGTTGATAAGGATGATTAGGATGATAAGGATGATCAGGATGATTAGGATGATTAAGATGATTAGGATGATTAGGATGATTAGGATGATTAGGATGATTAGGATGATTAGGATGATTAGGATGATTAGGATGATAAGGATTATAAGGTTGATAAGGATGATAAGGTTGATAAGGTTGATAAGGTTGATAAGGTTGATAAGGTTGATAAGGTTGATAAGGTTGATAAGGATGTAAGGTTGATAAGGATGATTAGGATGATAAGGTTGATAAGGTTGATAAGGTTGATAAGGATGTAAGGTTGATAAGGATGATAAGGATGATTAGGATGATAAGGATGATAAGGTTGATAAGGATGATAAGGTTGATAAGGATGATTAGGATGATAAGGATGATAAGGTTGATAAGGATGATAAGGTTGATAAGGATGATAAGGTTGATAAGGATGATAAGGTTGATAAGGATGATTAGGATGATAAGGATGATAAGGATGATAAGGATGATAAGGATGATTAGGATGATAAGGATGATTAGGATGATTAGGGTGATTAGGATGATTAGGATGATTAGGATGATTAGGATGATTAGGATGATAAGGATGATTAGGATGATTAGGATGATAAGGATGATAAGGATGATTAGGATGATTAGGATGATAAGGATGATAAGGATGATAAGGATGATAAGGATGATAAGGATGATAAGGACGATAAGGACGATAAGGATGATAAGGACGATAAGGATGATAAGGACGATAAGGACGATAAGGATGATAAGGACGATAAGGATGATAAGGACAATAAGGATGATAAGGACGATAAGGATGATGAGGACGATAAGGACGATAAGGATGATAAGGACGATAAGGATGATAAGGACGATAAGGACGATAAGGATGATAAGGATAATAAGGATGATAAGGATGATAAGGTTGATAAGGATGATAAGGTTGATAAGGATGATAAGGTTGATAAGGATGATAAGGATGATAAGGATGATAAGGTTGATAAGGATGATAAGGTTGATAAGGATGATAAGGATGATAAGGATGATAAGGATGATAAGGATGATAAGGATGATTAGGATGATAAGGATGATTAGGATGATTAGGATGATTAGGATGATAAGGATGATAAGGATGATTAGGATGATAAGGATGATTAGGATGATAAGGATGATTAGGATGATAAGGATGATAAGGATGATAAGGATGATAAGGACGATAAGGACGATAAGGATGATAAGGACGATAAGGATGATAAGGACGATAAGGACGATAAGGACGATAAGGATGATAAGGACGATAAGGATGATAAGGACGATAAGGATGATAAGGACGATAAGGATGATAAGGACGATAAGGATGATGAGGACGATAAGGACGATAAGGATGATAAGGACGATAAGGATGATAAGGACGATAAGGACGATAAGGATGATAAGGACGATAAGGATGATAAGGACGATAAGGATGATAAGGACGATAAGGATGATAAGGATAATAAGGATGATAAGGATAATAAGGATGATAAGGATAATAAAATAAAAATAAAAAAGGCATTTATTGTCTCCTTAACTTAAGAACTTATACAATTGAAAGTATATATGACCAAAATAGTTGCACAAGGGACAATGGGAGTAGATTCAGCATTTGCTGCATGGCACCAAGCCATGCAGCGCTGATTTTCAATCTACCCCTCTCGGGTAGGTCTTCGCCGAGGGTAAAAAATTAGGCCTATGCGGGATATCTATACTAATATTATAAAGCTGCAGAGTTTGTTTGTTTGTTTGTTTGTTTGAACGCGCTAATCTCTGGAACTACTGGTCCGATTTGAATAATTCTTTCAGTGTTGGGTAGTCCATTTATCGAGGAAGGCTATAGGCTATGTTTTATTTTTTTTCAAAATTAGGGATCCGTAATAAAATTGCTATTTTGTAACACAAGGTGTAAAATCGAAAACCTATTTTTGCGTGCGCTGCAAAAACTATTGACAATAGAGCAAAATGATGTACTACGGGTTTGTAGATCCCATTAAGACCTACAAAAAAGTCCGCGAGAACATATATCTAGCTATCATGGTTTAATCACAATAACCGATTTTGTGTTCAAAATAATTATTAAATCGTCTGAAGAAAAAAAAAACTACGTTAAATATGTATCGTAATATTAATATTTATCGAAATTAAGCATTATGTTATCAAGAGTATTTATGTAGAAGTAAAATACTTTTTGTTTCATCTCAATCGGATATTTCGTTTAAAAGTTATCACGTGTGTAAGATGTTAAGAGTTGGTACATATTAATGAGTTATGGGCCATAGAGTTTTTTATCAACATAAAATCCTGTAATAATCTTTTTCGAAATATATTTGTTGATGATTGTAAGTATAAGATCTTTGAAGTCAAAGTCAAAGTCAAAGTCAAAAATTTTTATTCCATAAAATCACTGGGATCACTTGGACACGTCTTAAATCTACGTTGCATTTACACCTGTTCGTAACGCGACCAGGCGTGGAAGATACAGGCAAGAAACCACGCTTGGCTATTTTTTTGGAAAATGATCCCTTTACAATCATGTTATAAAAGGAGTTGGAGCATTCAGTCCCAAGCATTTTTATCTTCTATATAATCGGATATTTTATAGTAAGCTTTTTTATACAACTTTTGTTTTATTAGTGTTTTGAATTTATTAACTGACAAATTTGTCATCTCGCTTGGGACTTTGTTATAGAAGCGTACACATTGCCCTTTAAATGATTTATTAACTTTACCTAGCCTAATCGTGGGTACAGCAAGTTTATCCTTATTTCTAGTATTAACACTATGATTATCACTATTTTTCTTAAGCTTACTAACATTTTTATGTACGTACATCAAGTTTTCGTAAATATATTGACAAGGAACAGTCATAATGTTTATTTCTTTAAATTTATTACGTAATGACTCCCTAGGACCCAGGTTATAAACTGCTCGAACAGCCCTCCTCTGCAACACAAATACGGTGTTTATATCTGCAGCACTCCCCCACAACAAAATGCCATATGCCATGATGCTATGGAAGTAGCTGAAGTAAACTAGTCTAGCTGTATCTACGTCTGTAAGTAGACGTATTTTTTTGACTGCATATGCCGCAGAACTAAGTCTCTTCGACAATTTATCTATATGTGGGTCCCATTGAATCTTTTTATCTAAGGTTATGCCCAAAAAAGTAGTAGTGTCCACGAGATCTATATGTTCATTTTTTATTTTTATATGAGAATTTACTTGTGTAACATTTGGTAGTATAAATCTTATACATTTGGTTTTCTTTTCATTTAGCAATAAGTTATTTACATCGAACCATTCTACGACTTTGGAGATTGCATTGTTTACTTCGCCAAAATTAACCTGGCGTCGTTTCATTTTAAATAAAAATGAGGTGTCATCTGCAAACAATACAATTTCATGATCATCCCTAACAAGTTTAGGTAAATCATTAATATAAACTAAAAATAGAAATGGTCCTAATATTGATCCCTGTGGTACACCCATTGTTACTATTGACCCTGGAGAACGTTTTCCATTAACGTCGACTCTTTGTATTCTGTTACTTAAATAGGAACTGAGAAGGTCAAGAGCAAAACCCCTAACCCCGTAGTGTCGGAGTTTCCTGATTAATGTTTCATGATGGACACAATCGAATGCTTTTGACAGATCACAAAAAATCCCTAAAGCATCACGAGACTAGAGTATAATAAATGTAATATAAAGTATAATAAATACATTTCTAAAATAACTCTGCTAAGGAAATCCACGCGCGCTTGATGCAAGCAAGACGAGACGCTGGCGGCGCGGCGGCGGGCGAGACGAGGAGGCCGCGCTTGCTGGCCGCCTGTGAGAAAACGCGGGTGAAACCGCGGGGCACAGCTAGTAAATAAATAAATCATAAATCATTTATATGTCTGTCGACTAAGGGATAGTATCCTCCAACATGATGAGATACAATAAGCAAGTATTCCCAAGGAGGGTTGACGTCAGGCAGGCGGCCGGGCATAAAACACCTTAGCCAAAACTCTTACAGCATGATCCAAGGATCATGCTGTGCCGACCCCACATAGAGTGGGATAAGGGCAGGGAGATGATGATTTATTTGTCTGTTAACTCATTTTCTATATTCTAAGCTGTTAACCTAGGTTGCAATATGCGGGTTTTATTGATTTGATGCGGAAGAAATGTGCATGTTCTGCAAATATTAGGTCTGGGTGTTGTGGTAGCATGGTACTCGTAGTTTCTGATACCCACGACACAGGGAATCCTAGTGTGGGGTCAGGACATGGTTAGGACTATGTATGTTGGCTGTTATTTTTAACCACCGACGCAAATAGAGGGATGTTATAAGTTGGTGTCTGCTTGTGGCCTCGTACCAAACGAATGGACCAATTTTGATAGTTATTGTTTGAAAACTGATGTAATCGAAATTATTCTTAGCTATAATTTATGAAAATTTATCAGGCCTTTGAAGATCATAGTTCATTTCATAATTGACAAAAATATATTAGCAACTTTCACACTATTCACAGGTCAATACACCCCACCGCGGAACGTAATACACACCACCGTTGGACAATACACCCCACCGCGGGACAATACACCCCACCGCGGGACTTAATACACCGCTCCGCGGGACGTAATACACCGCACCGCGGGACGTAATACACCCCACCGTGGGACGTAATACACCCCACCGCGGGACGTAATACACCCCACCGCGGAACGTAATACACACCACCGTTGGACAATACACCCCACCGCGGGACAATACACCCCACCGCGGGACAATACACCCCACCGTGGGACGTAATACACCCCACCGCGGAACGTAATACACCCCACCGTTGGACAATACACCCCACCGCGGGACGTAATACACCCCACCGCGGGACGTAATACACCCCACCGTGGGACGTAATACACCCCACCGCGGGACAATACACCGCAACGCGGGATGTAATACACCCCACCGCGGGACGTAATACACCCCACCGTGGGACGTAATACACCCCACCGCGGGACGTAGTACACCCCACCGTGGGACGTAATACACCCCACCGCGGGACAATACACCCTACCGCGGGACGTAATACACCCCACCGTGGGACGTAATACACCCCATCGCGGGACAATACACCGCAACGCGGGACGTAATACACCCCACCGCGGGACAATACACCCCACCGCGGGACGTAATACACCCCACCGCGGGACAATACACCCCACCGCGGGACGTAATACACCCCACCGCGGAACGTAATACACCCTACAGTGGGACGTAATACACCCCACCGCGGGACCTAATACACCCCAAAGTGGGACGTAATACACCCCACCGCGGGACGTAATACACCCCACCGCGGAACGTAATACACCCTACAGTGGGACGTAATACACCCCACCGCGGGACCTAATACACCCCAAAGTGGGACGTAATACACCCCACCGCGGGACAATACACCGCAACGCGGGACAATACACCGCAACGCGGGATGTAATACACCCCACCGCGGGACAATACACCCCACCGCGGGACTTAATACACCGCACCGCGGGACGTAATACACCCCACCGCGGGACGTAATACACCCCACCGCGGAACGTAATACACCCCACAGCGGGACGTAATACACCCCACCGCGGGACAATACTTCGCAACGCGGGACGTAATACACCCCACCGCGGGACAATACACCCCACCGCGGGACTTAATACACCGCACCGCGGGACGTAATACACCCCACCGCGGGACGTAATACACCCCACCGCGGAACGTAATACACCCCACCGCGGGACGTAATACACCCCACCGCGGGACAATACTTCGCAACGCGGGACGTAATACACCCCACCGCGGGACAATACACCCCACCGCGGGACGTAATACACCCCACCGCGGGACGTAGTACACCCCACCGCGGGACAATACACCCCACCGCGGGACAATACACCCCACCGCGGGACAATACACCGCAACGCGGGACAATACACCGCAACGCGGGACGTAATACACCCCACCGCGGGACAATACACCCCACCGCGGAACGTAATACACCCTACAGTGGGACGTAATACACCCCACCGCGGGACGTAATACACCCCACCGCGGAACGTAATACACCCCACCGTTGGACAATACACCCCACCGCGGGACAATCCACCCCACCGCGGGACTTAATACACCGCACCGCGGGACGTAATACACCCCACCGCGGGACGTAATACACCCCACCGCAGGACAATACACCCCACCGCGGAACGTAATACACCCCACCGCGGGACGTAATACACCGCACCGCGGGACGTAATACACCCCACCGCGGAACGTAAAACATCCCACCGCGGGACAATACACCCCACCGCGGGACAATACTTCGCAACGCGGGACGTAATACACCCCACCGCAGGACGTAATACACCCCACCGTGGAACGTAATACACCCCACCGTTGGACAATACACCCCACCGCGGGACAATACACCCCACCGCGGGACAATACACCCCACCGCGGGACGTAATACACCCCACCGCGGGACGTAGTACACCCCACCGTGGGACGTAATACACCCCACCGCGGGACAATACACCCTACCGCGGGACGTAATACACCCCACCGTGGGACGTAATACACCCCCTCGCGGGACAATACACCGCAACGCGGGACGTAATACACCCCACCGCGGGACGTAATACACCCCACCGCGGGACAATACTTCGCAACGCGGGACGTAATACACCCCACCGCGGGACGTAATACACCCCACCGTGGGACGTAATACACCCCACCGTTGGACAATACACCCCACCGCGGGACATTACACCCCACCGCGGGACGTAATACACCCCACCGCGGGACAATACACCCCACCGCGGGACGTAATACACCCCACCGCGGAACGTAATACACCCTACAGTGGGACGTAATACACCCCACCGCGGGACCTAATACACCCCAAAGTGGGACGTAATACACCCCACCGCGGGACAATACACCCCACCGCGGGACAATACACCCCACCGCGGGACAATACACCCCACCGCGGGACAATACACCCCGCCGCGGGACGTAATACACCCCACCGCGGGACGTAGTACACCCCACCGTGGGACGTAATACACCCCACCGCGGGACAATACACCGCAACGCGGGACGTAATACACCCCACCGCGGGACGTAATACACCCCACCGCGGGACAATACTTCGCAACGCGGGACTTAATACACCGCACCGCGGGACGTAATACACCCCACCGTGGGACGTAATACACCCCACCGTTGGACAATACACCCCACCGCGGGACAATACACCCCACGGCGGGACGTAATACACCCCACCGCGGGACAATACACCCCACCGCGGGACGTAATACACCCCACCGCGGAACGTAATACACCCTACAGTGGGACGTAATACACCCCACCGCGGGACCTAATACACCCCAAAGTGGGACGTAATACACCCCACCGCGGGACAATACACCGCAACGCGGGACAATACACCGCAACGCGGGACAATACACCGCAACGCGGGACGTAATACACCCCACCGCGGGACAATACACCCCACCGCGGAACGTAATACACCCCAACGTTGGACAATACACCCCACCGCGGGACAATCCACCCCACCGCGGGACTTAATACACCGCACCGCGGGACGTAATACACCCCACCGCGGGACGTAATACACCCCACCGCGGGACAATACACCCCACCGCGGGACGTAATACACCCCACCGCGGGACGTAATACACCCCACCGCGGGACGTAATACACCCCACCGCGGGACAATACACCCCACCGCGGGACTTAATACACCGCCACGCGGGACGTAATACACCCCACCGCGGGACAATACACCGCAACGCGGGACTTAATACACCCCACCGCGGGACGTAATACACCCCACCGCGGAACGTAATACACCCCACCGTGGGACGTAATACACCCCACCGTGGGACAATACACCCCACCGCGGGACTTAATACACCGCACCGCGGGACGTAATACACCCCACCGTGGGACGTAATACACCCCACCGCGGGACGTAATACACCCCACCGCGGGACTCAATACACCCCACCGTGGGACGTAATACACCCCACCGCGGGACAATACACCGCAACGCGGGACGTAATACACCCCACCGTGGGACGTAATACACCCCACCGTTGGACAATACACCCCACCGCGGGACAATACACCCCACCGCGGGACTTAATACACCGCACCGCGGGACGTAATACACCCCACCGTGGGACGTAATACACCCCACCGTTGGACAATACACCCCACCGCGGGACAATACACCCCACGGCGGGACGTAATACACCCCACCGCGGGACAATACACCCCACCGCGGGACGTAATACACCCCACCGCGGAACGTAATACACCCTACAGTGGGACGTAATACACCCCACCGCGGGACCTAATACACCCCAAAGTGGGACGTAATACACCCCACCGCGGGACAATACACCGCAACGCGGGACAATACACCGCAACGCGGGTGTTAAACAATCGTTTTAGTTCTTAAGATTCAAACTAGATGGCGCTATTAACTAAAAAAAGATGACAAGTCCTAGAACGCGCTGACGAAAACGCACGGGCCCACATGACCTCAGACGCCTAGTTTAAGCTTTTTAATTCGCAAATATACATCATCTGGCCATATCATCTGAGTTGTGATTTCAAGAAGAAGCTTCCTCCAGGGTTGCCAACCTTAGAATTTTTTTCCTCGTACATAAGCAGCTAAAAATCTCGTATTTTTGCTTTCAAACCTCGTACATTCATTAAAAGGTGATAAAACCGAAATTACGGCATGATTTAAATTAAGAACATTTTAAATGATGAAATAAAAGAAAATAAAACAAAAATGAAAATTATTACTTACGCGTGAAAAGATACTTTGTTTCCATCCACAAATCTTCGATCATCACTATAGCTTTTACATTCAACAATGCAACACTTCATTTTGCACCGCGAAACACATAAAAATGAAATTATTTCACGAGACTAGGCGTGCACTCGGGACAGAACTTGTCGCGCACTGATGTCAGCGCCCCCGCGCGTGGAGTTACTGAACTATAGACCGTGTGACGTCAGGACTCGATTGATTGTTGCAAGCCTTCATTGCTTACAACAGCTCTACTTTATATCTGCTTTATGACATTTGCGCTATGTGCGATGGAGACAACTATACGAAAAACGGAAGAGTCGGAAGAATGAAATGTTTAATTTTTCGGGAAATTCCCAGTTGACGGGATAGTTACCTAACCATAGACAATCATAGCGCAAACGTGGCAAATTGTTGGTGTGTTCCTACATGTTTTGATAGATGGCACTATTAAGAATAATGGTTATGTAAAAGTTTTGTAAAATCGTTTCCTAATGTCAAAATCTCGTACAAAATTGTACGAGGCTGATAGTGTCCTCGTACCTCGTACGGAAGACCACAAATCTCGTATTTGTACGAGGAACCTCGTACGGTTGGCAACCTTGGCTTCCTCTCGCCCTCGTCTGCGACCTAGATGTACGTGGAACATCTTATGGTCCTTCGAGAACCGGATCGGCTGCGGTCGGAGTTTGGTGAGCTATCAGCGAAGTCGTGGATACGGGCAGTGACGCACTCGGAATACGGCGGCCAACAGTGGGAACTGACTCAGGAGGGAGTCTGTTCACGATCGAAGCAGCAGCAAGCCGCCCGAGGAGCGTGCGAGACCAGCTCAGGAGGGAGCTCGGTACGCAAACCTGAAGAGGAGGAGCAGCAGCAGCAGCAGCAGCAGCGCGCGAGACCAGCTCAGGAGGGAGCTCGGTACGCACGCCTGAGGAGCAGCAGCGCGCGAGACCAGCTCAGGAGGGAGCTCGGTACGCACGCCGAAGGAGGAGCTGCGATCAGCACAAAGGGGCCAGGTGGAGCCTTGGTTCAGGAGGGGACCAGGCCAGCATCGGCGAATTCGACGCAGACAGGAAGGATCCAGGAACACACAGCAAGCAATTTGGTGATATAAACATTTTTAGTACATTTTTTAGTGAACTTTGCCTTGGAAAACTAACCTTAAAATTAACTTAGTAGATTTTGTAGTAACTAACATAGACTTAGAATAGTTTTAAGAAAAGTGTTCAGACGGGGAACCTATGCCCGATTTTTGATTTTTTGTTTAAACTCTAAAAGACTTAGAAAAATTTTAGTGAAATTTTCGTGGACTTTAAAAAATATTGCATTTAGTGAAAAATTCGTGGACTTTAACAAATATTGGATTTAGTGAAAATTTTGGACTCTAAAATAATTATTGGATTTTGCGAACTTTAAAAACAAATATTGGAACAAACTTTTTAAATTATTAGCTTCATTTTAAGTACTTAAGGATGGAGTCTCTGATGTTTATTCAGGAAGATGTTAGTAACCGAATAAACAAAGCAAAAATTAACTTAAAAAAAACACCTAGGGAACGTCTTAATAAAGAATATGTAGAAACAAAGTTACAGTCATTAGAAAAGTTATGGGCTCAATTCTTAGATAATCATAGGGAACTTTTGAAAACATGTGAACCTAAAGTATTGAAATCTTCTGTATACATGGAGAGAGATATTTACAGTGAGACTGAGGAAGCGTATGTCGAGTGTAGGTGTATTATAAAGGCGGTATTAGCAAAATATGTCGACGAACCGGAACAGTTCTCAGAATGTAACTCGGGTAGCAAAAACAATAACAAAATTAGTAACGCGAAGCTTCCTAAAATCATCATACCTAAATTTTCTGGAAAGTATAGCGAATGGAGTGCATTCCGGGATCTGTATGTATCTTTAGTTCATAATACAGAAATGGAATCGATACAAAAAATGCAATACCTTAAGGGCTTGTTGAGTGGAGAGGCCGAACAACTAGTTAGACATATAAACTTAGCAGCAGAAAATTATACGCGATGTTGGGATATGTTAGAAACAAGGTATAATAATAAACGCTATCTTTGTAACACAATTCTAAAGAGATTACTTGAACAACCAAATGCAAAAACTGAATCTGCTAATTTTATAAGGGAGTTGCTGGACACTACCTCAGAATGTTTAGGTGCTTTGTCAAGTCTAGGAGTAAATGTGTCTACTTGGGACATTATAGTTGTGTATATAACATCTTTAAGGTTGGACCATGAGTCTCGGAAACAGTGGGAGCTACAAAGCGCAAGCGCAACTGAACTTCCAACTTGGAAAACTTTTGAAGAATTCTTAACTAATCGTTTTCGCGCTTTGGAGTTCGTTAACTCAGGTTCAAACCAGAACAAGTCTAAGCCATACCAACCAGCTAGGTCATTCCACGTAGCAGATGATTCAAAACAGACTGTAACTTGTAAATTCTGTAAGGAGTCTCATAAGTTAGCTCACTGCAAGAACTTTGTAAACGAAGGGGTACAGGCCCGTCGGAACTTTGTCGAGAAGCACAAGATTTGCTTTAATTGTTTGGGTGACAACCACAGGGCCCATCAGTGTCGTAGCATAACGAACTGCCGCGTGTGCCAGCGTAGGCATCATACGTACCTGCATATTACAAGTGCAGATTCAGGGGCAAAGCAACTGGAAAGTGGAGGTTCACAAACGGGGAAAGTGTCAGGGGAAGCAGCTACTCCGGTAGTTTGTTTCGCATCGGGAGGAATGGCACCTAACAGCCAGGTCCTATTAGCAACGGCTCTCGTAAGAGCACAATCTAGCAACGGAGATGCTCGTATCATAAGAGCTTTGCTTGACCAAGGGTCGCAAGCATCCTTTGTCACCGAGGCAACTGCTCAATACTTGGGCCTGAAAAGGATACCAGTACGGGGAGCGATCTCTGGGGTAGGAGGAAGTACACATGTGTCTTCCAATTCAATGGTCAATCTAACAATCAAATCAATCTACGATCACAATGTCAGTCTATATCTCAACGTCTATGTTTTGAAATCTATAACTAAACTCCTTCCGAGCAAGGAGATAGTTGCGACGGATTGGGTTTTAGACAACATTCCATTGGCAGATCCTAAGTACAACATACCCAATAAAATTGACATTTTACTGGGTGCTGCCGTGTATGGACAAGTAGTGAGGGATGGAGTGAAGAAAAATGCAGAAGGGACACTTTTAGCTCAGAACACCACACTGGGGTGGATTTTATCAGGAATAGTGTCAAATCAAGGGAATCAAGAAGCTAACTTGATATCAATGCATACTTGCATGGAAGATACGCAACTGAAACGATTTTGGGAACTGGAAGCAGATCCTGTACCTAACAAAAAAGCCATGCTTACCGAGGAAGAAACTCGCTGCGAGAAGTTTTTCGCAGAAAGCACTAGAAGAGATCAAGATGGGAGGTACATTGTAAGGTTACCATTCAAAACATTGAGTCCTGATCTCAAATTGGAAAACATAAAAAGAATTGCAGAGCGAAGGTTAAATCAATCACTAGTGAAGCTTAACAAATCAAACGACATGAAAACCAAATATACAGATGTTTTAGAGGAATATTTACAGCTGGGACATATGGAGAAGATACCCGAGGATGAATTGAAGAAGTCGTATGGCTCTTACTTATCTCATTTCGCTGTCATCAGGGAAGACAAAGACACAACAAAAGTTCGGATTGTTTTCGATGCGTCCTGTAAAGGAGAAAATGGGATTTCATTAAACGATCTACTGATGGTAGGACCTTCTTTACAACCCGAACTGAGACATCTTTTGATGAACTGGAGGAGTCATCGTATCTGCTTGTCGGCTGATATTGTCAAAATGTATAGACAGGTGAAAGTGGCAGCGGAAGATGTTGACTATCAAAGAATCCTGTGGAAAGGAGATCAATTAGGAAGTAAGACAGAAGAATGGCGTTCCTTGAGGGTAACATTCGGCACTGCATCAGCTCCATATCTGGCTGTCAAGGCACTCCAGCAGCTAGCACACGATGAAGGAGGTAACTATCCAGCAGCATCTGAAAAAGTATTAAGTGATTTTTACATGGATGATCTGTTAACGGGTTGTGAAGATGTAGAAACAGCAATGAAAATATACAAGGAAATGAATGATTTACTGCTTAAAGGAGGGTTTGAACTACAAAAATGGTCCAGCAACAGTGAAGAGCTGTTAGAAAACATGAAATCTGGAAAATGTGTTGATGAAGAACAAGGCTTGAAGATAAAAGAAGATGAAGTAATGAAGTTGTTAGGACTCACCTGGAACCGGTTGAACGACGCTTTTCAATACACGGTGAAGTTGCCGCAGCTACAAGAACCTGTAACAAAAAGAGAAATAATATCAGATATTGCTCGTTTGTTTGATCCACTAGGATGGGTAGCACCTAGTGTAATAGTGGCAAAAGCAATTATTCAAAAGCTCTGGATATCTAGAATAGATTGGGATGAGACAGCACCAAGCAAGATATTAGAAGAGTGGCTTTCTTACCGGAATGATCTGCCAAACTTATCTTCACTGAAAATACCTCGGTGGATCCAAACATCGCAGAAGAACTTGAGTATTGAACTCCATGGGTTTTCCGATGCATCCAAGATAGCGTATGCTGCAGTGGTATATCTGAGAGTAGTCGATGAAAAAGGTGACGTCCACGTGAACTTGGTAACAGCTAAAACTAAAGTTGCTCCTATCAAACAAGTGTCAATCCCGAGGTTGGAGCTGTGTGGAGCTGTTCTGGTGGCACGGTTATTACTGGAAGTATCAGAGGTCCTGAAAATCAAACGAGAACAAATCCATGCTTGGACGGATTCAACGATAGTATTAGCTTGGCTCAACAGTCATCCGAGTCGTTGGCAAACATTTGTGGCAAATAGGGTTTCTGAGATTTTAACAACAATTGATTCGCAGCAGTGGTCGCACATTCAATCCAAACAGAATCCTGCAGATTGCGCATCACGAGGTTTGATGCCGTCTGAACTGGCTCAGAATACTTTGTGGTTCAATGGTCCGGAAGTTCTGTATGGGAAAGAAGTAAATTACAACAGAATGAAAGATGAAGAAACTAACTTAGAAGAGGTAAAGGCTCATCTAGTAATAGCTACAGACGATTTTTGGGATAGGTTTTCAAACTTGGGAAGGTTAGTGAGAGTAGTAGCATATATTAGGCGATTTTTAACATGGAAAAAGCGAAAGGAAAGCAGAGATTTAGAGTTTCTAACTACAAAAGAACTGAAAGAAGCATTAGAAGTGTGCATTAAGAAGTGTCAAAGGGAAAACTTTAAAGATGAAATAGCAAGCATAGAAAAAAGCGGGAATGGTAATACAGCAAAACTTAAGGGTCCATTAAAAGCATTGAATCCATTCATAGACGAAAAGCAAATTCTAAGGGTAGGAGGACGGCTAGAAAGTTCGTCTTTATCAGAAGACAGGAAACATCCGATTTTGATCCCAAGAAAATCTGTGTTGACTACTTTACTTGTGGCTGACGCGCACGCGAGAACCCTCCACGGTGGTGTTCAACTCATGCTAACTTATCTGCGATCAAAATTCTGGATTCTTGGCGCTAAATCTTCGGTAAAAGGGCATGTTCGGAAGTGTGTGAAGTGCATTCGGTACTCGGCGGTTACATCAACTCAACTGATGGGACAGTTACCGGCTGCCAGAGTTACACCAACAAGACCTTTCAAATGCAGCGGGGTGGATTACGCAGGACCAATCAACGTAAGAACATCTAAAGGACGTGGGCATCATGCTTACAAAGGTTACATCTGTCTTTTTGTCTGTATGGTCACAAAGGCTGTACATCTCGAAGTGGTTAGTGATCTTACCACTCAAGGGTTTCTTGCTGCTTTTAAGAGATTTGTTTCCCGTAGGGGGCACTGCAGCGATATCTGGAGTGACAATGGAACAAATTTTGTGGGAGCTGCCAGAGAATTAACTAGTGTATTGTCAGCTGAAAAATCAGTAATATCAAAGGAAATCGCACAGAGTCTAGCAGATAAGGGCACAACGTGGCATTTCATACCTCCTCTTTCACCAAACTTCGGCGGACTGTGGGAAGCCGGGGTGAAATCGGTTAAATTTCATCTAAAACGGGTAATAGGGGAAACAACTTTGACATATGAGGAAGTTTCAACAGTCCTCGCACAGATTGAGGCGTGTCTAAATTCTAGACCCCTATCGCGGGCAGACACCGAATCTGAAGGCTTCGAAGCGTTAACTCCTGGGCACTTCCTCGTGGGTGAACCTCTACTAACTGTACCTGATTATAACTTTGAATCGGAAAATATGGGGAGTTTGCGTAGGTGGCAGCTTACGCAACGTATGATGCAAACGTTTTGGCGACGTTGGTCGCAGGAATACCTATCGAATATGGTACAGCGTTACAAATGGACCGACCAAAAACCCGAAACAAACATAGGGGATCTGGTCCTAATCAAGGAGGACGGTTTACCTCCAGCTCATTGGCTGCTCGGCCGTGTTGTTGCAAAACACCCAGGAGCCGATAACTTAACACGGGTGGTATCTCTTCGTACAAAGAACAATTTAATAAAAAGACCTGTATCAAAGCTCTGTATTCTACCAATAAACTAGTTAACTGTAACATAGCATAATTATCTAATTTTGTATAGCTTCACTGTGGTCATGGTGGGCGGCTCAACTGTAAAAGAAGGACAAATTGCACTTTGTCCTTGGTGGGCGGTATGTTAAACAATCGTTTTAGTTCTTAAGATTCAAACTAGATGGCGCTATTAACTAAAAAAAGATGACAAGTCCTAGAACGCGCTGACGAAAACGCACGGGCCCACATGACCTCAGACGCCTAGTTTAAGCTTTTTAATTCGCAAATATACATCATCTGGCCATATCATCTGAGTTGTGATTTCAAGAAGAAGCTTCCTCTCGCCCTCGTCTGCGACCTAGATGTACGTGGAACAGCGGGACAATACACCGCAACGCGGGACGTAATACACCCCACCGCGGGACAATACACCCCACCGCGGAACGTAATACACCCCAACGTTGGACAATACACCCCACCGCGGGACAATCCACCCCACCGCGGGACTTAATACACCGCACCGCGGGACGTAATACACCCCACCGCGGGACGTAATACACCCCACCGCGGGACAATACACCCCACCGCGGGACGTAATACACCCCACCGCGGGACGTAATACACCCCACCGCGGGACAATACACCGCAACGCGGGACTTAATACACCCCACCGCGGGACGTAATACACCCCACCGCGGAACGTAATACACCCCACCGTGGGACGTAATACACCCCACCGTGGGACAATACACCCCACCGCGGGACTTAATACACCGCACCGCGGGACGTAATACACCCCACCGTGGGACGTAATACACCCCACCGCGGGACGTAATACACCCCACCGCGGGACTCAATACACCCCACCGTGGGACGTAATACACCCCACCGCGGGACAATACACCGCAACGCGGGACGTAATACACCCCACCGTGGGACGTAATACACCCCACCGTTGGACAATACACCCCACCGCGGGACAATACACCCCACCGCGGGACTTAATACACCGCACCGCGGGACGTAATACACCCCACCGTGGGACGTAATACACCCCACCGTGGGACGTAATACACCCCACCGCGGGACAATACACCGCAACGCGGGACGTAATATACCCTACAGTGGGACGTAATACACCCCACCGCGGGACAATACACCGCAACGCGGGACGTAATACACCCCACCGCGGGACAATACACCGCAACGCGGGACTTAATACACCCCACCGCGGGACGTAATACACCCCACCGCGGAAAGTAATACACCCCACCGTGGGACGTAATACACCCCACCGTGGGACAATACACCCCACCGCAGGACTTAATACACCCCACCGTGGGACGTAATACACCCCACCGCGGGACAATACACCGCAACGCGGGACGTAATACACCCCACCGTGGGACGTAATACACCCCACCGTGGGACGTAATACACCCCACCGTTGGACAATACACCCCACCGCGGGACAATACACCCCACCGCGGGACTTAATACACCCCACTGCGGGACAATACACCGCAACGCGGGACGTAATACACCCCACCGTGGGACGTAATACACCCCACCGTTGGACAATACACCCCACCGCGGGACAATACACCCCACCGCGGGACTTAATACACCGCACCGTGGGACAATACACCGCACCGCGGGACGTATACACCACACCGCGGGACAATACACCCCACCGCGGGACGTAATTTACCCCACCGTTGGACAATACACCCCACCGCGGGACAATCCACCCCACCGCGGGACTTAATACACCCCACCGCGGGACTTAATACACCCCACTGCGGGACAATACACCGCAACGCGGGACGTAATACACCCCACCGCGGGACCTAATACACCCCAAAGTGGGACGTAATACACCCCACCGCGGGACAATACACCGCAACGCGGGACAATACACCGCAACGCGGGACGTAATACACCCCACCGCGGGACAATACACCCCACCGCGGAACGTAATACACCCCACCGTTGGACAATACACCCCACCGCGGGACAATCCACCCCACCGCGGGACTTAATACACCGCACCGCGGGACGTAATACACCCCACCGCGGGACGTAATACACCCCACCGCGGGACGTAATACACCCCACCGCGGGACAATACACCCCACCGCGGGACTTAATACACCGCCACGCGGGACGTAATACACCCCACCGCGGGACAATACACCGCAACGCGGGACGTAATACACCCCACCGCGGGACGTAATACACCGCACCGCGGGACTTAATACACCGCCACGCGGGACGTAATACACCCCACCGCGGGACAATACACCGCAACGCGGGACGTAATACACCCCACCGCGGGACGTAATACACCGCACCGCGGGACGTAATACACCCCACCGCGGAACGTAAAACATCCCACCGCGGGACAATACACCCCACCGCGGGACAATACTTCGCAACGCGGGACGTAATACACCCCACCGCAGGACGTAATACACCCCACCGTGGGACGTAATACACCCCACCGTTGGACAATACACCCCACCGCGGGACAATACACCCCACCGCGGGACAATACACCCCACCGCGGGACAATACTTCGCAACGCGGGACGTAATACACCCCACCGCGGGACGTAATACACCCCACCGTGGGACGTAATACACCCCACCGTTGGACAATACACCCCACCGCGGGACAATACACCCCACCGCGGGACGTAATACACCCCACCGCGGGACAATACACCCCACCGCGGGACGTAATACACCCCACCGCGGAACGTAATACACCCTACAGTGGGACGTAATACACCCCACCGCGGGACCTAATACACCCCAAAGTGGGACGTAATACACCCCACCGCGGGACAATACACCGCAACGCGGGACAATACACCGCAACGCGGGACGTAATACACCCCACCGCGGGACAATACACCCCACCGCGGAACGTAATACACCCCACCGTTGGACAATACACCCCACCGCGGGACAATCCACCCCACCGCGGGACTTAATACACCGCACCGCGGGACGTAATACACCCCACCGCGGGACGTAATACACCCCACCGCGGAACAATACACCCCACCGCGGGACGTAATTTACCCCACCGCGGGACGTAATACACCCCACCGCGGGACGTAATACACCCCACCGCGGGAAGTAATACACCCCACCGCGGGACGTAATACACCCCACCGCGGGACAATACACCCCACCGCGGGACGTAATACACCCCACCGCGGGACAATACACCCCACCGCGGGACTTAATACACCGCCACGCGGGACGTAATACACCCCACCGCGGGACAATACACCGCAACGCGGGACTTAATACACCCCACCGCGGGACGTAATACACCCCACCGCGGAACGTAATACACCCCACCGTGGGACGTAATACACCCCACCGTGGGACAATACACCCCACCGCGGGACTTAATACACCGCACCGCAGGACGTAATACACCCCACCGTGGGACGTAATACACCCCACCGCGGGACGTAATACACCCCACCGCGGGACTTAATACCCCACCGCGGGACAATACTTCGCAACGCGGGACGTAATACACCCCACCGCAGGACGTAATACACCCCACCGTGGGACGTAATACACCCCACCGTTGGACAATACACCCCACCGCGGGACAATACACCCCACCGCGGGACAATACACCCCACCGCGGGACAATACTTCGCAACGCGGGACGTAATACACCCCACCGCGGGACGTAATACACCCCACCGTGGGACGTAATACACCCCACCGTTGGACAATACACCCCACCGCGGGACAATACACCCTACCGCGGGACGTAATACACCCCAACGCGGGACAATACACCCCACCGCGGGACGTAATACACCCCACCGCGGAACGTAATACACCCTACAGTGGGACGTAATACACCCCACCGCTTGACCTAATACACCCCAAAGTGGGACGTAATACACCCCACCGCGGGACAATACACCGCAACGCGGGACAATACACCGCAACGCGGGACGTAATACACCCCACCGCGGGACAATACACCCCACCGCGGGACTTAATACACCGCCACGCGGGACGTAATACACCCCACCGCGGGACAATACACCGCAACGCGGGACTTAATACACCCCACCGCGGGACGTAATACACCCCACCGCGGAACGTAATACACCCCACCGTGGGACGTAATACACCCCACCGTGGGACAATACACCCCACCGCGGGACTTAATACACCGCACCGCGGGACGTAATACACCCCACCGTGGGACGTAATACACCCCACCGCGGGACAATACACCGCAACGCGGGACGTAATACACCCCACCGTGGGACGTAATACACCCCACCGTTGGACAATACACCCCACCGCGGGACAATACACCCCACCGCGGGACTTAATACACCGCACCGCGGGACGTAATACACCCCACCGTGGGACGTAATACACCCCACCGTGGGACGTAATACACCCCACCGCGGGACAATACACCGCAACGCGGGACGTAATATACCCTACAGTGGGACGTAATACACCCCACCGCGGGACAATACACCGCAACGCGGGACGTAATACACCCCACCGCGGGACAATACACCGCAACGCGGGACTTAATACACCCCACCGCGGGACGTAATACACCTCACCGCGGAACGTAATACACCCCACCGTGGGACGTAATACACCCCACCGTGGGACAATACACCCCACCGCGGGACTTAATACACCCCACCGTGGGACGTAATACACCCCACCGCGGGACAATACACCGCAACGCGGGACGTAATACACCCCACCGTGGGACGTAATACACCCCACCGCGGGACAATACACCCCACCGCGGGACTTAATACACCCCACCGTGGGACGTAATACACCCCACCGCGGGACAATACACCGCAACGCGGGACGTAATACACCCCACCGTGGGACGTAATACACCCCACCGCGGGACGTAATACACCGCACCGCGGGACGTATACACCCCACCGTGGGACGTAATACACCCCACCGCGGGACGTAATACACCGCACCGCGGGACGTATACACCTCACCGCGGGACGTAATACACCCCACCGCGGGACAATACACCGCAACGCGGGACGTAATACACCCCACCGCGGGACAATACACCCCACCGCGGGACGTAATACACCCCACCGTGGGACGTAATACAAAATACAAAAACGTATAAACCTCGAAATCTATTTCATACTCCGATCAAATAATTTGATCTGAGATTTCATCAAAAAATATTCTGTATTGCGCGGTATTTGGTATGTTAAAATGAAACGCATCGCGGCTAGAGACAGCGTTTGTTTATAAGCCTCATTATTGAAACGTACTAAAATGAAAGAAAAACCAGTTTTTCCGGGTTTTATTTGGAATTGAAAGAACAATTCTTTACATTTATTTATTTATTTGAGTAATCAACATAATATACATTAATCCAATCACATAACACAAACTGCTTGAATTCAAAAACTTGTCAAATGGGTTGTCAATGGGTAATTATATTATGTAACAGACAGCATGCGAAAAACACATCGTCACTGGAAAGGCAAATTTACGTAAGCGCCAATCGAGAAAAAGCCGTTTGAAGATCATTTTTTTTTCGTTTTTTTAATCATAACTTTCTACCTATTATCGAATTTTGATGACGTCAATGTAAGATTTCATTCTTTTTTCATTTTCTATGTCCAGCAATTCATATTATTGTATTTGGACTGCTATTTTAGGATAATAACTCAATATGCCTATTTGGCGCCATTTTGGCGCTTACGTAATTTTGCCTTTCCAGTGACGACATAGTTTATTTTACTTAAGATAATTTGTTTAAAATGTTAAATCATCGGTTGATAAGGTTGATAAGGATGATAAGGACGATAAGGATGATAAGGACGATAAGGATGATAAGGACGATAAGGATGATAAGGACGATAAGGATGATAAGGATAATAAGGATGATAAGGATAATAAGGATGATAAGGATAATAAGGTTGATAAGGATGATAAGGATGATAAGGATGATAAGGATGATAAGGATGATAAGGTTGATAAGGATGATAAGGTTGATAAGGATGATAAGGTTGATAAGGTTGATAAGGATGATAAGGTTGATAAGGATGATAAGGATGATAAGGATGATAAGGATGATAAGGATGATAAGGATGATAAGGTTGATAAGGATGATAAGGTTGATAAGGATGATAAGGTTGATAAGGATGATAAGGTTGATAAGGTAGATAAGGTAGATTAGGTTGATAAGGTAGATAAGGTTGATAAGGTTGATAGGGTTGATAAGGATGATTAGGACGATTAGGATAATAAGGATGATAAGGATGATTAGGATGATAAGGATGATTAGGATGATAAGGATGATTAGGATGATTAGGATGATAAGGATGATTAGGATGATAAGGATGATTAGGATGATAAGGATGATAAGGTTGATAAGGATGATAAGGTTGATAAGGATGATAAGGTTGATAAGGATGATAAGGTTGATAAGGTTGATAAGGATGATAAGGTTGATAAGGATGATAAGGATGATAAGGATGATAAGGATGATAAGGATGATAAGGATGATAAGGATGATTAGGATGATAAGGATGATAAGGATGATTAGGATGATTAGGATGATAAGGATGATAAGGATGATTAGGATGATAAGGATGATGAGGATGATAAGGATGATTAGGATGATAAGGATGATAAGGATGATAAGGATGATAAGGATGATAAGGATGATAAGGATGATTAGGATGATTAGGATGATTAGGATGATAAGGATGATTAGGATGATTAGGATGATAAGGATGATAAGGATGATTAGGATGATTAGGATGATTAGGATGATTAGGATGATAAGGATGATAAGGATGATAAGGATGATAAGGATGATAAGGATGATAAGGTTGATAAGGATGATAAGGTTGATAAGGATGATAAGGATGATAAGGATGATAAGGATGATAAGGATGATAAGGATGATAAGGATGATTAGGATGATTAGGATGATTAGGATGATAAGGATGATTAGGATGATAAGGATGATTAGGATGATTAGGATGATAAGGATGATTAGGATGATTAGGATGATAAGGATGATAAGGATGATTAGGATGATTAGGATGATTAGGATGATAAGGATGATTAGGATGATTAGGATGATTAGGATGATAAGGATGATAAGGATGATAAGGATGATAAGGTTGATAAGGATGATAAGGATGATAAGGATGATAAGGTTGATAAGGATGATAAGGTTGATAAGGATGATAAGGTTGATAAGGATGATAAGGTTGATAAGGATGATAAGGGTGATAAGGATGATAAGGTTGATAAGGATGATAAGGATGATAAGGATGATAAGGATGATAAGGATGATAAGGATGATAAGGATGATTAGGATGATAAGGATGATTAGGATGATTAGGATGATAAGGATGATTAGGATGATTAGGATGATAAGGATGATAAGGATGATTAGGATGATTAGGATGATTAGGATGATTAGGATGATAAGGATGATAAGGATGATAAGGATGATAAGGATGATAAGGATGATAAGGATGATAAGGATGATAAGGATGATAAGGTTGATAAGGATGATAAGGTTGATAAGGATGATAAGGTTGATAAGGATGATAAGGATGATAAGGATGATAAGGTTGATAAGGATGATAAGGATGATAAGGTTGATAAGGATGATAAGGATGATAAGGATGATAAGGATGATAAGGATGATAAGGATGATAAGGATGATTAGGATGATAAGGATGATTAGGATGATTAGGATGATTAGGATGATAAGGATGATAAGGATGATTAGGATGATAAGGATGATTAGGATGATAAGGATGATTAGGATGATAAGGATGATAAGGATGATAAGGATGATAAGGATGATAAGGACGATAAGGACGATAAGGACGATAAGGATGATAAGGACGATAAGGACGATAAGGATGATAAGGACGATAAGGATGATGAGGACGATAAGGACGATAAGGATGATAAGGACGATAAGGATGATAAGGACCATAAGGACGATAAGGATGATAAGGACGATAAGGATGATAAGGACGATAAGGATGATAAGGATAATAAGGATGATAAGGATAATAAGGATGATAAGGATAATAAGGATAAGGATAATAAAATAAAAATAAAAAAGGCATTTATTGTCTCCTTAACTTAAGAACTTATACAATTGAAAGTATATATGACCAAAATAGTTGCACAAGGGACAATGGGAGTAGATTCAGCATTTGGCTTGGTGCCATGCAGCGCTGATTTTCAATCTACCCCTCTCGGGTAGGTCTTCGCCGAGGGTAAAAAATTAGGCCTATGCGGGATATCTATACTACTAATATTATAAAGCTGCAGAGTTTGTTTGTTTGTTTGTTTGTTTGTTTGAACGCGCTAATCTCTGGAACTACTGGTCCGATTTGAATAATTCTTTCAGTGTTGGGTAGTCCATTTATCGAGGAAGGCTATAGGCTATGTTTTATTTTTTTTTCAAAATTAGGGATCCGTAATAAAATTGCTATTTTGTAACACAAGGTGTAAAATCGAAAACCTATTTTTGCGTGCGCTGCAAAAACTATTGACAATAGAGCAAAATGATGTACTACGGGTTTGTAGATCCCATTAAGACCTACAAAAAAGTCCGCGAGAACATATATCTAGCTATCATGGTTTAATCACAATAACCGATTTTGTGTTCAAAATAATTATTAAATCGTCTGAAGAAAAAAAAAACTACGTTAAATATGTATCGTAATATTAATATTTATCGAAATTAAGCATTATGTTATCAAGAGTATTTATGTAGAAGTAAAATACTTTTTGTTTCATCTCAATCGGATATTTCGTTTAAAAGTTATCACGTGTGTAAGATGTTAAGAGTTGGTACATATTAATGAGTTATGGGCCATAGAGTTTTTTATCAACATAAAATCCTGTAATAATCTTTTTCGAAATATATTTGTTGATGATTGTAAGTATAAGATCTTTGAAGAGTATAATAAATACATTTCTAAAATAACTCTGCTAAGGAAATCCACGCGCGCTTGATGCAAGCAAGACGAGACGCTGGCGGCGCGGCGGCGGGCGAGACGAGGAGGCCGCGCTTGCTGGCCGCCTGTGAGAAAACGCGGGTGAAACCGCGGGGCACAGCTAGTAAATATATAAATCATAAATCATTTATATGTCTGTCGACTAAGGGATAGTATCCTCCAACATGATGAGATACAATAAGCAAGTATTCCCAAGGAGGGTTGACGTCAGGCAGGCGGCCGGTCATAAAACACCTTAGCCAAAACTCTTACAGCATGATCCAAGGATCATGCTGTGCCGACCCCACATAGAGTGGGATAAGGGCAGGGAGATGATGATTTATTTGTCTGTTAACTCATTTTCTATATTCTAAGCTGTTAACCTAGGTTGCAATATGCGGGTTTTATTGATTTGATGCGGAAGAAATGTGCATGTTCTGCAAATATTAGGTCTGGGTGTTGTGGTAGCATGGTACTCGTAGTTTCTGATACCCACGACACAGGGAATCCTAGCGTGGGGTCAGGACATGGTTAGGACTATGTATGTTGGCTGTTATTTTTAACCACCGACGCAAATAGAGGGATGTTATAATTTGGTGTCTGCTTGTGGCCTCGTACCAAACGAATGGACCAATTTTGATAGTTATTGTTTGAAAACTGATGTAATCGAAATTATTCTTAGCTATAATTTATGAAAATTTATCAGGCCTTTGAAGATCATAGTTCATTTCATAATTGACAAAAATATATTAGCAACTTTCAGTTTATATTAATGATTTACCTAAACTTGTTAGGGATGATCATGAAATTGTATTGTTTGCAGATGACACCTCATTTTTATTTAAAATGAAACGACGCCAGGTTAATTTTGGCGAAGTAAACAATGCAATCTCCAAAGTCGTAGAATGGTTCGATGTAAATAACTTATTGCTAAATGAAAAGAAAACCAAATGTATAAGATTTATACTACCAAATGTTACACAAGTAAATTCTCATATAAAAATAAAAAATGAACATATAGATCTCGTGGACTTTACTACTTTTTTGGGCATAACCTTAGATAAAAAGATTCAATGGGACCCACATATACATAAATTGTCGAAGAGACTTAGTTCTGCGGCATATGCAGTCAAAAAAATACGTCTACTTACAGACGTAGATACAGCTAGACTAGTTTACTTCAGCTACTTCCATAGCATCATGGCATATGGCATTTTGTTGTGGGGGAGTGCTGCAGATATAAACACCGTATTTGTGTTGCAGAGGAGGGCTGTTCGAGCAGTTTATAACCTGGGTCCTAGGGAGTCATTACGTAATAAATTTAAAGAAATAAACATTATGACTGTTCCTTGTCAATATATTTACGAAAACTTGATGTACGTACATAAAAATGTTAGTAAGTTTAAGAAAAATAGTGATCATCATAGTGTTAATACTAGAAATAAGGATAAACTTGCTGTACCCACGATTAGGCTAGGTAAAGTTAATAAATCATTTAAAGGGCAATGTGTACGCTTCTATAACAAAGTCCCAAGCGAGATGACAAATTTGTCAGTTAATAAATTCAAAACACTAATAAAACAAAAGTTGTATAAAAAAGCTTACTATAAAATATCCGATTATATAGAAGATAAAAATGCTTGGGACTGAATGCTCCAACTCCTTTTATAACATGATTGTAAAGGGATCATTTTCCAAAAAAATAGCCAAGCGTGGTTTCTTGCCTGTATCTTCCACGCCTGGTCGCGTTACGAACAGGTGTAAATGCAACGTAGATTTAAGACGTGTCCAAGTGATCCCAGTGATTTTATGGAATAAAAATTTTTGACTTTGACTTTGACTTTGACTTTCACACTATTCACAGGTCAATACACCCCACCGCGGAACGTAATACACACCACCGTTGGACAATACACCCCACCGCGGGACAATACACCCCACCGCGGGACTTAATACACCGCTCCGCGGGACGTAATACACCGCACCGCGGGACGTAATACACCCCCACCGTGGGACGTAATACACCCCACCGCGGGACGTAATACACCCCACCGCGGAACGTAATACACACCACCGTTGGACAATACACCCCACCGCGGGACAATACACCCCACCGCGGGACAATACACCCCACCGTGGGACGTAATACACCCCACCGCGGAACGTAATACACCCCACCGTTGGACAATACACCCCACCGCGGGACGTAATACACCCCACCGCGGGACGTAATACACCCCCACCGTGGGACGTAATACACCCCACCGCGGGACAATACACCGCAACGCGGGATGTAATACACCCCACCGTGGGACAATACACCCCACCGCGGGACTTAATACACCGCACCGCGGGACGTAATACACCCCACCGCGGGACTTAATACACCCCACCGTGGGACGTAATACACCCCACCGCGGGAAAATACACCGCAACGCGGGACGTAATACACCCCACCGTGGGACGTAATACACCCCACCGTTGAGCAATACACCCCACCGCGGGACAGTACACCCCACCGCGGGACTTAATACACCGCACCGCGGGACGTAAAACACCCCACCGTGGGACGTAATACACCCCACCGCGGGACAATACACCGCAACGCGGGACGTAATATACCCTACAGTGGGACGTAATACACCCCACCGCGGGACAATACTCCCCACCGCGGGACGTAATACACCCCACAGTGGGACGTAATACACCCCACCGCGGGACAATACACCGCAACGCGGGACGTAATACACCCCCACAGTGGGACGTAATACACCCCACCGCGGGACAATACACCCCACCGCGGGACTTAATACACCGCCACGCGGGACGTAATACACCCCACCGCGGGACAATACACCGCAACGCGGGACTTAATACACCCCACCGCGGGACGTAATACACCCCACCGCGGAACGTAATACACCCCACCGTGGGACGTAATACACCCCACCGTGGGACAATACACCCCACCGCGGGACTTAATACACCGCACCGCGGGACGTAATACACCCCACCGTTGGACAATACACCCCACCGCGGGACAATACACCCCACCGCGGGACTTAATACACCCCACCGTGGGACGTAATACACCCCACCGTGGGGCGTAATACACCCCACCGCGGGACAATACACCGCAACGCGGGACGTAATACACCCCACCGTGGGACGTAATACACCCCACCGCGGGACGTAATACACCGCACCGCGGGACGTATACACCCCACCGTGGGACGTAATACACCCCACCGCGGGACAATACACCCCACCGCGGGACTTAATACACCGCCACGCGGGACGTAATACACCCCACCGCGGGACAATACACCGCAACGCGGGACTTAATACACCCCACCGCGGAACGTAATACACCCCACCGTGGGACGTAATACACCCCACCGTGGGACAATACACCCCACCGCGGGACTTAATACACCCCACCGTGGGACGTAATACACCCCACCGCGGGACAATACACCGCAACGCGGGACGTAATACACCCCACCGTTGGACAATACACCCCACCGCGGGACTTAATACACCGCACCGCGGGACGTAATACACCCCACCGTGGGACGTAATACACCCCACCGTGGGACGTAATACACCCCACCGTGGGACGTAATACACCCCACCGTGGGACGTAATACACCCCACCGCGGGACAATACACCGCAACGCGGGACGTAATATACCCTACAGTGGGACGTAATACACCCTACCGCGGGACAATACTCCCCAACGCGGGACTTAATACACCGCACCGCGGGACGTAATACACCCCACCGTGGGACGTAATACACCCCACCGCGGGACGTAATACACCCCACCGCGGGACTTAATACACCCCACCGTGGGACGTAATACACCCCACCGCGGGACAATACACCGCAACGCGGGACGTAATACACCCCACCGTTGGACAATACACCCCACCGCGGGACAATACACCCCACCGCGGGACTTAATACACCGCACCGCGGGACGTAATACACCCCACCGTGGGACGTAATACACCCCACCGTGGGACGTAATACACCCCACCGCGGGACAATACACCGCAACGCGGGACGTAATATACCCTACAGTGGGACGTAATACACCCCACCGCGGGACAATACTCCCCACCGCGGGACGTAATACACCCCACAGTGGGACGTAATACACCCCACCGCGGGACAATACACCGCAACGCGGGACGTAATACACCCCCACAGTGGGACGTAATACACCCCACCGCGGGACAATACACCCCACCGCGGGACTTAATACACCGCCACGCGGGACGTAATACACCCCACCGCGGGACAATACACCGCAACGCGGGACTTAATACACCGCACCGCGGGACGTAATACACCCCACCGTTGGACAATACACCCCACCGCGGGACAATACACCCCACCGCGGGACTTAATACACCCCACCGTGGGACGTAATACACCCCACCGTGAAGCGTAATACACCCCACCGCGGGACTACACCGCAACGCGGGACGTAATACACCCCACCGTGGGACGTAATACACCCCACCGCGGGACGTAATACACCCCACCGTTGGACAATACACCCCACCGCGGGACAATACACCCCACCGCGGGACTTAATACACCCCACCGCGGGACGTAATACACACCACCGTTGGACAATACACCCCACCGCGGGACAATACACCCCACCGCGGGACAATACACCCCACCGTGGGACGTAATACACCCCACCGCGGAACGTAATACACCCCACCGTTGGACAATACACCCCACCGCGGGACGTAATACACCCCACCGCGGGACGTAATACACCCCACCGCGGGACGTAATACACCCCACCGTGGGACGTAATACACCCCACCGCGGGACAATACACCGCAACGCGGGATGTAATACACCCCACCGCGGGACAATACACCCCACCGCGGGACAATACACCCCACCGTGGAACGTAATACACCCCACCGTTGGACAATACACCCCACCGCGGGACTTAATACACCGCACCGCGGGACGTAATACACCCCACCGCGGGACAATACACCGCAACGCGGGACTTAATACACCTTACCGCGGGACGTAATACACCCCACCGTTGGACAATACACCCCACCGCGGGACAATACACCCCACCGCGGGACTTAATACACCGCACCGCGGGACGTAATACACCCCACCGTGGGACGTAATACACCCCACCGTGGGACGTAATACACCCCACCGCGGGACGTGTTACACCGCACCGCGGGACGTAATACACCCCACCGTGGGACGTAATACACCCCACCGCGGGACAATACACCCCACCGCGGGACGTAATACACCCCACCGTGGGACAATACACCCCACCGCGGGACTTAATACACCGCACCGCGGGACGTAATACACCCCACCGCGGGACGTAATACACCCCACCGCGGGACTTAATACACCCCACCGTGGGACGTAATACACCCCACCGCGGGACAATACACCGCAACGCGGGATTTAATACACCCCACCGTGGGACGTAATACACCCCACCGCGGGACAATACACCGCAACGCGGGACGTAATACACCCCACCGTGGGACGTAATACACCCCACCGAAGGACGTAATACACCGCACCGCGGGACGTATACACCCCACCGTGGGACGTAATACACCCCACCGCGGGACAATACACCCCACCGCGGGACGTAATACACCCCACCGCGGGACAATACACCCCACCGCGGGACTTAATACACCGCCACGCGGGACGTAATACACCCCACCGTGGGACGTAATACACCCCACCGCGGGACAATACACCGCAACGCGGGACGTAATACACCCCACCGCGGGACAATACACCCCACCGCGGGACAATACACCCCACCGCGGAACGTAATACACCCCACCGTTGGACAATACACCCCACCGCAGGACTTAATACACCGCACCGCGGGACGTAATACACCCCACAGCGGGACAATACACCGCAACGCGGGACTTAATACACCTTACCGCGGGACGTAATACACCCCACCGCGGAACGTAATACACCCCACCGCGGGACGTAATACACCCCACCGTTGGACAATACACCCCACCGCGGGACAATACACCCCACCGCGGGACTTAATACACCCCACCGTGGGACGTAATACACCCCACCGTGGGACGTAATATACCCCACCGCGGGACGTAATACACCGCACCGCGGGACGTAATACACCCCACCGTGGGACGTAATACACCCCACCGCGGGACAATACACCCCACCGCGGGACGTAATACACCCCACCGTGGGACAATACACCCCACCGCGGGACTTAATACACCGCACCGCGGGACGTAATACACCCCACCGTGGGACGTAATACACCCCACCGCGGGACGTAATACACCCCACCGCGGGACTTAATACACCCCACCGCGGGACAATACACCGCAACGCGGGACGTAATACACCCCACCGTGGGACGTAATACACCCCACCGTTGGACAATACACCCCACCGCGGGACAATACACCCCACCGCGGGACTTAATACACCGCACCGCGGGACTTAATACACCCCACCGTGGGACGTAATACACCCCACCGCGGGACAATACACCGCATCGCGGGACGTAATACACCCCACCGCGGGACTTAATACACCCCACCGTGGGACGTAATACACCCCACCGCGGGACAATACACCCCACTGCGGGACAATACACCCCACCGCGGGACAATACACCCCACCGTGGAACGTAATACACCCCACCGTTGGACAATACACCCCACCGCGGGACGTAATACACCCCACCGCGGGACGTAATACACCCCACCGCGGGACAATACACCCCACCGTGGAACGTAATACACCCCACCGTTGGACAATACACCCCACCGCGGGACTTAATACACCGCACCGCGGGACGTAATACACCCCACCGTGGGACGTAATACACCCCACCGTGGGACGTAATACACCCCACCGCGGGACGTGTTACACCGCACCGCGGGACGTAATACACCCCACCGCGGGACAATACACCCCACCGCGGGACGTAATACACCCCACCGTGGGACAATACACCCCACCGCGGGACTTAATACACCGCACCGCGGGACGTAATACACCCCACCGCGGGACGTAATACACCCCACCGTGGGACGTAATACACCCCACCGAAGGACGTAATACACCGCACCGCGGGACGTATACACCCCACCGTGGGACGTAATACACCCCACCGCGGGACAATACACCCCACCGCGGGACGTAATACACCCCACCGCGGGACAATACACCCCACCGCGGGACTTAATACACCGCCACGCGGGACGTAATACACCCCACCGCGGGACAATACACCGCAACGTGGGATGTAATACACCCCACCGCGGGACAATACACCGCAACGCGGCACGTAATACACCCCACCGTGGGACGTAATACACCCCACCGAAGGACGTAATACACCGCACCGCGGGACGTATACACCCCACCGTGGGACGTAATACACCCCACCGCGGGACAATACACCGCAACGTGGGATGTAATACACCCCACCGCGGGACGTAATACACCCCACCGTGGGACGTAATACACCCCACCGCGGGACTTAATACACCGCACCGCGGGACGTAATACACCCCACCGTGGGACGTAATACACCCCACCGTGGGACGTAATACACCCCACCGCGGGACGTGTTACACCGCACCGCGGGACGTAATACACCCCACCGCGGGACAATACACCGCAACGCGGGACTTAATACACCCCACCGTGGGACGTAATACACCCCACCGTGGGGCGTAATACACCCCACCGCGGGACAACACACCGCAACGCGGGACGTAATACACCCCACCGTGGGACGTAATACACCCCACCGAAGGACGTAATACACCGCACCGCGGGACGTATACACCCCACCGTGGGACGTAATACACCCCACCGCGGGACAATACACCCCACCGCGGGACGTAATACACCCCACCGCGGGACAATACACCCCACCGCGGGACTTAATACACCCCACCGCGGGACGTAATACACCCCACCGCGGGACAATACACCCCACCGCGGGACTTAATACACCGCCACGCGGGACGTAATACACCCCACCGCGGGACAATACACCGCAACGTGGGATGTAATACACCCCACCGCGGGACGTAATACACCCCACCGTGGGACGTAATACACCCCACCGCGGGACAATACACCGCAACGCGGGACGTAATACACCCCACCGCGGGACAATACACCCCACCGCGGGACAATACACCCCACCGCGGAACGTAATACACCCCACCGTTGGACAATACACCCCACCGCGGGACTTAATACACCGCACCGCGGGACGTAATACACCCCACAGCGGGACAATACACCGCAACGCGGGACTTAATACACCTTACCGCGGGACGTAATACACCCCACCGCGGAACGTAATACACCCCACCGCGGGACGTAATACACCCCACCGTTGGACAATACACCCCACCGCGGGACAATACACCCCACCGCGGGACTTAATACACCCCACCGTGGGACGTAATACACCCCACCACGGGGCGTAATACACCCCACCGCGGGACAATACACCGCAACGCGGGACGTAATACACCCCACCGTGGGACGTAATATACCCCACCGCGGGACGTAATACACCGCACCGCGGGACGTAATACACCCCACCGTGGGACGTAATACACTCCACCGCGGGACAATACACCCCACCGCGGGACGTAATACACCCCACCGTGGGACAATACACCCCACCGCGGGACTTAATACACCGCACCGCGGGACTTAATACACCCCACCGTGGGACGTAATACACCCCACCGCGGGACAATACACCGCAACGCGGGACGTAATACACCCCACCGTGGGACGTAATACACCCCACCGTTGGACAATACACCCCACCGCAGGACAATACACCCCACCGCGGGACTTAATACACCGCACCGCAGGACATAATACACCCCACCGTGGGACGTAATACACCCCACCGTGGGACGTAATACACCCCACCGCGGGACAATACACCGCAACGCGGGACGTAATATACCCTACAGTGGGACGTAATACACCCCACCGCGGGACAATACTCCCCACCGCGGGACGTAATATACCCTACAGTGGGACGTAATACACCCCACCGCGGGACAATACTCCCCACCGCGGGACGTAATACACCCCACAGTGGGACGTAATACACCCCACCGTTGGACAATACACCCCACCGCGGGACGTAATACACCCCACCGCGGGACGTAATACACCCCCACCGTGGGACAATACACCCCACCGCGGGACTTAATACACCGCACCGCGGGACGTAATACACCCCACCGTGGGACGTAATACACCCCACCGCGGGACAATACACCGCAACGCGGGACGTAATACACCCCACCGCGGGACTTAATACACCCCACCGTGGGACGTAATACACCCCACCGCGGGACAATACACCGCATCGCGGGACGTAATACACCCCACCGCGGGACTTAATACACCCCACCGTGGGACGTAATACACCCCACCGCGGGACAATACACCGCAACGCGGGACGTAATACACCCCACCGTGGGACGTAATACACCCCACCGTTGGACAATACACCCCACCGCGGGACAATACACCCCACCGCGGGACTTAATACACCGCACCGCGGGACATAATACACCCCACCGCGGGACTTAATACACCGCACCGCGGGACATAATACACCGCATCGCGGGACGTAATACACCCCACCGCGGGACTTAATACACCCCACCGTGGGACGTAATACACCCCACCGCGGGACAATACACCCCACTGCGGGACAATACACCCCACCGCGGGACAATACACCCCACCGTGGAACGTAATACACCCCACCGTTGGACAATACACCCCACCGCGGGACGTAATACACCCCACCGCGGGACAATACACCCCACCGTGGAACGTAATACACCCCACCGTTGGACAATACACCCCACCGCGGGACTTAATACACCGCACCGCGGGACGTAATACACCCCACCGTGGGACGTAATACACCCCACCGCGGGACGTAATACACCCCACCGCGGGACGTAATACACCCCACCGTGGGACGTAATACACCCCACCGAAGGACGTAATACACCGCACCGCGGGACGTATACACCCCACCGTGGGACGTAATACACCCCACCGCGGGACAATACACCCCACCGCGGGACGTAATACACCCCACCGCGGGACAATACACCCCACCGCGGGACTTAATACACCGCCACGCGGGACGTAATACACCCCACCGCGGGACAATACACCGCAACGTGGGATGTAATACACCCCACCGCGGGACAATACACCGCAACGCGGGACGTAATACACCCCACCGTGGGACGTAATACACCCCACCGAAGGACGTAATACACCGCACCGCGGGACGTATACACCCCACCGTGGGACGTAATACACCCCACCGCGGGACAATACACCGCAACGTGGGATGTAATACACCCCACCGCGGGACGTAATACACCCCACCGTGGGACGTAATACACCCCACCGCGGGACTTAATACACCGCACCGCGGGACGTAATACACCCCACCGTGGGACGTAATACACCCCACCGTGGGACGTAATACACCCCACCGCGGGACGTGTTACACCGCACCGCGGGACGTAATACACCCCACCGCGGGACAATACACCGCAACGCGGGACTTAATACACCCCACCGTGGGACGTAATACACCCCACCGTGGGGCGTAATACACCCCACCGCGGGACAATACACCGCAACGCGGGACGTAATACACCCCACCGTGGGACGTAATACACCCCACCGAAGGACGTAATACACCGCACCGCGGGACGTATACACCCCACCGTGGGACGTAATACACCCCACCGCGGGACAATACACCCCACCGCGGGACGTAATACACCCCACCGCGGGACAATACACCCCACCGCGGGACTTAATACACCCCACCGCGGGACGTAATACACCCCACCGCGGGACAATACACCCCACCGCGGGACTTAATACACCGCCACGCGGGACGTAATACACCCCACCGCGGGACAATACACCGCAACGTGGGATGTAATACACCCCACCGCGGGACGTAATACACCCCACCGTGGGACGTAATACACCCCACCGCGGGACAATACACCGCAACGCGGGACGTAATACACCCCACCGCGGGACAATACACCCCACCGCGGGACAATACACCCCACCGCGGAACGTAATACACCCCACCGTTGGACAATACACCCCACCGCGGGACTTAATACACCGCACCGCGGGACGTAATACACCCCACAGCGGGACAATACACCGCAACGCGGGACTTAATACACCTTACCGCGGGACGTAATACACCCCACCGCGGAACGTAATACACCCCACCGCGGGACGTAATACACCCCACCGTTGGACAATACACCCCACCGCGGGACAATACACCGCAACGCGGGACGTAATACACCCCACCGTGGGACGTAATATACCCCACCGCGGGACGTAATACACCGCACCGCGGGACGTAATACACCCCACCGTGGGACGTAATACACTCCACCGCGGGACAATACACCCCACCGCGGGACGTAATACACCCCACCGTGGGACAATACACCCCACCGCGGGACTTAATACACCGCACCGCGGGACTTAATACACCCCACCGTGGGACGTAATACACCCCACCGCGGGACAATACACCGCAACGCGGGACGTAATACACCCCATCGTGGGACGTAATACACCCCACCGTTGGACAATACACCCCACCGCAGGACAATACACCCCACCGCGGGACTTAATACACCGCACCGCAGGACATAATACACCCCACCGTGGGACGTAATACACCCCACCGTGGGACGTAATACACCCCACCGCGGGACAATACACCGCAACGCGGGACGTAATATACCCTACAGTGGGACGTAATACACCCCACCGCGGGACAATACTCCCCACCGCGGGACGTAATATACCCTACAGTGGGACGTAATACACCCCACCGCGGGACAATACTCCCCACCGCGGGACGTAATACACCCCACAGTGGGACGTAATACACCCCACCGTTGGACAATACACCCCACCGCGGGACGTAATACACCCCACCGCGGGACGTAATACACCCCCACCGTGGGACAATACACCCCACCGCGGGACTTAATACACCGCACCGCGGGACGTAATACACCCCACCGTGGGACGTAATACACCCCACCGCGGGACAATACACCGCAACGCGGGACGTAATACACCCCACCGCGGGACTTAATACACCCCACCGTGGGACGTAATACACCCCACCGCGGGACAATACACCGCATCGCGGGACGTAATACACCCCACCGCGGGACTTAATACACCCCACCGTGGGACGTAATACACCCCACCGTTGGACAATACACCCCACCGCGGGACGTAATACACCCCACCGTGGGACAATACACCCCACCGCGGGACTTAATACACCGCAACGCGGGACGTAATACACCCCACCGTGGGACGTAATACACCCCACCGAAGGACGTAATACACCGCACCGCGGGACGTATACACCCCACCGTGGGACGTAATACACCCCACCGCGGGACAATACACCGCAACGTGGGATGTAATACACCCCACCGCGGGACGTAATACACCCCACCGTGGGACGTAATACACCCCACCGCGGGACTTAATACACCGCACCGCGGGACGTAATACACCCCACCGTGGGACGTAATACACCCCACCGTGGGACGTAATACACCCCACCGCGGGACGTGTTACACCGCACCGCGGGACGTAATACACCCCACCGCGGGACAATACACCGCAACGCGGGACTTAATACACCCCACCGTGGGACGTAATACACCCCACCGTGGGGCGTAATACACCCCACCGCGGGACAATACACCGCAACGCGGGACGTAATACACCCCACCGTGGGACGTAATACACCCCACCGAAGGACGTAATACACCGCACCGCGGGACGTATACACCCCACCGTGGGACGTAATACACCCCACCGCGGGACAATACACCCCACCGCGGGACGTAATACACCCCACCGCGGGACAATACACCCCACCGCGGGACTTAATACACCCCACCGCGGGACGTAATACACCCCACCGCGGGACAATACACCCCACCGCGGGACTTAATACACCGCCACGCGGGACGTAATACACCCCACCGCGGGACAATACACCGCAACGTGGGATGTAATACACCCCACCGCGGGACGTAATACACCCCACCGTGGGACGTAATACACCCCACCGCGGGACAATACACCGCAACGCGGGACGTAATACACCCCACCGCGGGACAATACACCCCACCGCGGGACAATACACCCCACCGCGGAACGTAATACACCCCACCGTTGGACAATACACCCCACCGCGGGACTTAATACACCGCACCGCGGGACGTAATACACCCCACAGCGGGACAATACACCGCAACGCGGGACTTAATACACCTTACCGCGGGACGTAATACACCCCACCGCGGAACGTAATACACCCCACCGCGGGACGTAATACACCCCACCGTTGGACAATACACCCCACCGCGGGACAATACACCGCAACGCGGGACGTAATACACCCCACCGTGGGACGTAATATACCCCACCGCGGGACGTAATACACCGCACCGCGGGACGTAATACACCCCACCGTGGGACGTAATACACTCCACCGCGGGACAATACACCCCACCGCGGGACGTAATACACCCCACCGTGGGACAATACACCCCACCGCGGGACTTAATACACCGCACCGCGGGACTTAATACACCCCACCGTGGGACGTAATACACCCCACCGCGGGACAATACACCGCAACGCGGGACGTAATACACCCCACCGTGGGACGTAATACACCCCACCGTTGGACAATACACCCCACCGCAGGACAATACACCCCACCGCGGGACTTAATACACCGCACCGCAGGACATAATACACCCCACCGTGGGACGTAATACACCCCACCGTGGGACGTAATACACCCCACCGCGGGACAATACACCGCAACGCGGGACGTAATATACCCTACAGTGGGACGTAATACACCCCACCGCGGGACAATACTCCCCACCGCGGGACGTAATATACCCTACAGTGGGACGTAATACACCCCACCGCGGGACAATACTCCCCACCGCGGGACGTAATACACCCCACAGTGGGACGTAATACACCCCACCGTTGGACAATACACCCCACCGCGGGACGTAATACACCCCACCGCGGGACGTAATACACCCCCACCGTGGGACAATACACCCCACCGCGGGACTTAATACACCGCACCGCGGGACGTAATACACCCCACCGTGGGACGTAATACACCCCACCGCGGGACAATACACCGCAACGCGGGACGTAATACACCCCACCGCGGGACTTAATACACCCCACCGTGGGACGTAATACACCCCACCGCGGGACAATACACCGCATCGCGGGACGTAATACACCCCACCGCGGGACTTAATACACCCCACCGTGGGACGTAATACACCCCACCGCGGGACAATACACCGCAACGCGGGACGTAATACACCCCACCGTGGGACGTAATACACCCCACCGCGGGACAATACACCGCATCGCGGGACGTAATACACCCCACCGCGGGACTTAATACACCCCACCGTGGGACGTAATACACCCCACCGCGGGACAATACACCGCAACGCGGGACGTAATACACCCCACCGTGGGACGTAATACACCCCACCGTTGGACAATACACCCCACCGCGGGACAATACACCCCACCGCGGGACTTAATACACCGCACCGCGGGACATAATACACCCCACCGTGGGACGTAATACACCCCACCGTGGGACGTAATACACCCCACCGCGGGACAATACACCGCAACGCGGGACGTAATATACCCTACAGTGGGACGTAATACACCCCACCGCGGGACAATACTCCCCACCGCGGGACGTAATACACCCCACCGTGGGACGTAATACACCCCACCGCGGGACAATACACCGCAACGCGGGACGTAATACACCCCACCGTGGGATGTAATACACCCCACCGTTGGACAATACACCCCACCGCGGGACAATACACCCCACCGCGGGACAATACACCCCACCGCGGGACTTAATACACCGCACCGCGGGACTTAATACACCCCACCGTGGGACGTAATACACCCCACCGCGGGACAATACACCGCATCGCGGGACGTAATACACCCCACCGCGGGACTTAATACACCCCACCGTGGGACGTAATACACCCCACCGCGGGACAATACACCGCAACGCGGGACGTAATACACCCCACCGTGGGACGTAATACACCCCACCGTTGGACATAATACACCCCACCGTGGGACGTAATACACCCCACCGTGGGACGTAATACACCCCACCGCGGGACAATACACCGCAACGCGGGACGTAATATACCCTACAGTGGGACGTAATACACCCCACCGCGGGACAATACTCCCCACCGCGGGACGTAATATACCCTACAGTGGGACGTAATACACCCCACCGCGGGACAATACTCCCCACCGCGGGACGTAATACACCCCACAGTGGGACGTAATACACCCCACCGTTGGACAATACACCCCACCGCGGGACGTAATACACCCCACCGCGGGACGTAATACACCCCCACCGTGGGACAATACACCCCACCGCGGGACTTAATACACCGCACCGCGGGACGTAATACACCCCACCGTGGGACGTAATACACCCCACCGCGGGACGTAATACACCCCACCGCGGGACTTAATACACCCCACCGCGGGACAATACACCGCAACGCGGGACGTAATACACCCCACCGTGGGACGTAATTCACCCCACCGTTGGACAATACACCCCACCGCGGGACAATACACCCCACCGCGGGACTTAATACACCGCACCGCGGGACTTAATACACCCCACCGTGGGACGTAATACACCGCACCGCGGGACAATACACCGCATCGCGGGACGTAATACACCCCACCGTGGGACGTAATTCACCCCACCGTTGGACAATACACCCCACCGCGGGACAATACACCCCACCGCGGGACTTAATACACCGCACCGCGGGACTTAATACACCGCACCGCGGGACGTAATACACCCCACCGCGGGACGTAATACACCCCACCGCGGAACGTAATACACCCCACCGCGGGACGTAATACACCCCACCGCGGGACAATACTTCGCAACGCGGGACGTAATACACCCCACCGCGGGACAATACACCCCACCGCGGGACGTAATACACCCCACCGCGGGACGTAGTACACCCCACCGCGGGACAATACACCCCACCGCGGGACAATACACCCCACCGCGGGACAATACACCGCAACGCGGGACAATACACCGCAACGCGGGACGTAATACACCCCACCGCGGGACAATACACCCCACCGCGGAACGTAATACACCCTACAGTGGGACGTAATACACCCCACCGCGGGACCTAATATACCCCAAAGTGGGACGTAATACACCCCACCGCGGGACAATACACCGCAACGCGGGACAATACACCGCAACGCGGGACAATACACCGCAACGCGGGACGTAATACACCCCACCGCGGGACAATACACCCCACCGCGGAACGTAATACACCCCACCGCGGGACGTAATACACCCCACCGCGGAACGTAATACACCCCACCGTTGGACAATACACCCCACCGCGGGACAATCCACCCCACCGCGGGACTTAATACACCGCACCGCGGGACGTAATACACCCCACCGCGGGACGTAATACACCCCACCGCAGGACAATACACCCCACCGCGGAACGTAATACACCCCACCGCGGGACGTAATACACCGCACCGCGGGACGTAATACACCCCACCGCGGAACGTAAAACATCCCACCGCGGGACAATACACCCCACCGCGGGACAATACTTCGCAACGCGGGACGTAATACACCCCACCGCAGGACGTAATACACCCCACCGTGGAACGTAATACACCCCACCGTTGGACAATACACCCCACCGCGGGACAATACACCCCACCGCGGGACAATACACCCCACCGCGGGACGTAATACACCCCACCGCGGGACGTAGTACACCCCACCGTGGGACGTAATACACCCCACCGCGGGACAATACACCCTACCGCGGGACGTAATACACCCCACCGTGGGACGTAATACACCCCCTCGCGGGACAATACACCGCAACGCGGGACGTAATACACCCCACCGCGGGACGTAATACACCCCACCGCGGGACAATACTTCGCAACGCGGGACGTAATACACCCCACCGCGGGACGTAATACACCCCACCGTGGGACGTAATACACCCCACCGTTGGACAATACACCCCACCGCGGGACATTACACCCCACCGCGGGACGTAATACACCCCACCGCGGGACAATACACCCCACCGCGGGACGTAATACACCCCACCGCGGAACGTAATACACCCTACAGTGGGACGTAATACACCCCACCGCGGGACCTAATACACCCCAAAGTGGGACGTAATACACCCCACCGCGGGACAATACACCCCACCGCGGGACAATACACCCCACCGCGGGACAATACACCCCACCGCGGGACAATACACCCCGCCGCGGGACGTAATACACCCCACCGCGGGACGTAGTACACCCCACCGTGGGACGTAATACACCCCACCGCGGGACAATACACCGCAACGCGGGACGTAATACACCCCACCGCGGGACGTAATACACCCCACCGCGGGACAATACTTCGCAACGCGGGACTTAATACACCGCACCGCGGGACGTAATACACCCCACCGTGGGACGTAATACACCCCACCGTTGGACAATACACCCCACCGCGGGACAATACACCCCACGGCGGGACGTAATACACCCCACCGCGGGACAATACACCCCACCGCGGGACGTAATACACCCCACCGCGGAACGTAATACACCCTACAGTGGGACGTAATACACCCCACCGCGGGACCTAATACACCCCAAAGTGGGACGTAATACACCCCACCGCGGGACAATACACCGCAACGCGGGACAATACACCGCAACGCGGGACAATACACCGCAACGCGGGACGTAATACACCCCACCGCGGGACGTAATACACCCCCACCGTGGGACAATACACCCCACCGCGGGACTTAATACACCGCACCGCGGGACGTAATACACCCCACCGTGGGACGTAATTCACCCCACCGCGGGACAATACACCGCAACGCGGGACGTAATACACCCCACCGCGGGACTTAATACACCCCACCGTGGGACGTAATACACCCCACCGCGGGACAATACACCGCATCGCGGGACGTAATACACCCCACCGCGGGACTTAATACACCCCACCGTGGGACGTAATACACCCCACCGCGGGACAATACACCGCAACGCGGGACGTAATACACCCCACCGTGGGACGTAATACACCCCACCGTTGGACAATACACCCCACCGCGGGACAATACACCCCACCGCGGGACTTAATACACCGCACCGCGGGACATAATACACCCCACCGCGGGACTTAATACACCGCACCGCGGGACATAATACACCGCATCGCGGGACGTAATACACCCCACCGCGGGACTTAATACACCCCACCGTGGGACGTAATACACCCCACCGCGGGACAATACACCCCACTGCGGGACAATACACCCCACCGCGGGACAATACACCCCACCGTGGAACGTAATACACCCCACCGTTGGACAATACACCCCACCGCGGGACGTAATACACCCCACCGCGGGACAATACACCCCACCGTGGAACGTAATACACCCCACCGTTGGACAATACACCCCACCGCGGGACTTAATACACCGCACCGCGGGACGTAATACACCCCACCGTGGGACGTAATACACCCCACCGTGGGACGTAATACACCCCACCGCGGGACGTGTTACACCGCACCGCGGGACGTAATACACCCCACCGCGGGACAATACACCCCACCGCGGGACGTAATACACCCCACCGTGGGACAATACACCCCACCGCGGGACTTAATACACCGCACCGCGGGACGTAATACACCCCACCGCGGGACGTAATACACCCCACCGCGGGACGTAATACACCCCACCGTGGGACGTAATACACCCCACCGAAGGACGTAATACACCGCACCGCGGGACGTATACACCCCACCGTGGGACGTAATACACCCCACCGCGGGACAATACACCCCACCGCGGGACGTAATACACCCCACCGCGGGACAATACACCCCACCGCGGGACTTAATACACCGCCACGCGGGACGTAATACACCCCACCGCGGGACAATACACCGCAACGTGGGATGTAATACACCCCACCGCGGGACAATACACCGCAACGCGGGACGTAATACACCCCACCGTGGGACGTAATACACCCCACCGAAGGACGTAATACACCGCACCGCGGGACGTATACACCCCACCGTGGGACGTAATACACCCCACCGCGGGACAATACACCGCAACGTGGGATGTAATACACCCCACCGTGGGACGTAATACACCCCACCGTGGGGCGTAATACACCCCACCGCGGGACAATACACCGCAACGCGGGACGTAATACACCCCACCGTGGGACGTAATACACCCCACCGAAGGACGTAATACACCGCACCGCGGGACGTATACACCCCACCGTGGGACGTAATACACCCCACCGCGGGACAATACACCCCACCGCGGGACGTAATACACCCCACCGCGGGACAATACACCCCACCGCGGGACTTAATACACCCCACCGCGGGACGTAATACACCCCACCGCGGGACAATACACCCCACCGCGGGACTTAATACACCGCCACGCGGGACGTAATACACCCCACCGCGGGACAATACACCGCAACGTGGGATGTAATACACCCCACCGCGGGACGTAATACACCCCACCGTGGGACGTAATACACCCCACCGCGGGACAATACACCGCAACGCGGGACGTAATACACCCCACCGCGGGACAATACACCCCACCGCGGGACAATACACCCCACCGCGGAACGTAATACACCCCACCGTTGGACAATACACCCCACCGCGGGACTTAATACACCGCACCGCGGGACGTAATACACCCCACAGCGGGACAATACACCGCAACGCGGGACTTAATACACCTTACCGCGGGACGTAATACACCCCACCGCGGAACGTAATACACCCCACCGCGGGACGTAATACACCCCACCGTTGGACAATACACCCCACCGCGGGACAATACACCCCACCGCGGGACTTAATACACCGCACCGCGGGACTTAATACACCCCACCGTGGGACGTAATACACCCCACCGCGGGACAATACACCGCAACGCGGGACGTAATACACCCCACCGTGGGACGTAATACACCCCACCGTTGGACAATACACCCCACCGCAGGACAATACACCCCACCGCGGGACTTAATACACCGCACCGCAGGACATAATACACCCCACCGTGGGACGTAATACACCCCACCGTGGGACGTAATACACCCCACCGCGGGACAATACACCGCAACGCGGGACGTAATATACCCTACAGTGGGACGTAATACACCCCACCGCGGGACAATACTCCCCACCGCGGGACGTAATATACCCTACAGTGGGACGTAATACACCCCACCGCGGGACAATACTCCCCACCGCGGGACGTAATACACCCCACAGTGGGACGTAATACACCCCACCGTTGGACAATACACCCCACCGCGGGACGTAATACACCCCACCGCGGGACGTAATACACCCCCACCGTGGGACAATACACCCCACCGCGGGACTTAATACACCGCACCGCGGGACGTAATACACCCCACCGTGGGACGTAATACACCCCACCGCGGGACAATACACCGCAACGCGGGACGTAATACACCCCACCGCGGGACTTAATACACCCCACCGTGGGACGTAATACACCCCACCGCGGGACAATACACCGCATCGCGGGACGTAATACACCCCACCGCGGGACTTAATACACCCCACCGTGGGACGTAATACACCCCACCGCGGGACAATACACCGCAACGCGGGACGTAATACACCCCACCGTGGGACGTAATACACCCCACCGCGGGACAATACACCGCATCGCGGGACGTAATACACCCCACCACGGGACTTAATACACCCCACCGTGGGACGTAATACACCCCACCGCGGGACAATACACCGCAACGCGGGACGTAATACACCCCACCGTGGGACGTAATACACCCCACCGTTGGACAATACACCCCACCGCGGGACAATACACCCCACCGCGGGACTTAATACACCGCACCGCGGGACATAATACACCCCACCGTGGGACGTAATACACCCCACCGTGGGACGTAATACACCCCACCGCGGGACAATACACCGCAACGCGGGACGTAATATACCCTACAGTGGGACGTAATACACCCCACCGCGGGACAATACTCCCCACCGCGGGACGTAATACACCCCACCGTGGGACGTAATACACCCCACCGCGGGACAATACACCGCAACGCGGGACGTAATACACCCCACCGTGGGATGTAATACACCCCACCGTTGGACAATACACCCCACCGCGGGACAATACACCCCACCGCGGGACTTAATACACCGCACCGCGGGACGTAATACACCCCACCGTGGGACGTAATACACCCCACCGTGGGACGTAATACACCCCACCGTGGGACGTAATACACCCCACCGCGGGACAATACACCGCAACGCGGGACGTAATATACCCTACAGTGGGACGTAATACACCCCACCGCGGGACAATACTCCCCACCGCGGGACTTAATACACCGCACCGCGGGACGTAATACACCCCACCGTGGGACGTAATACACCCCACCGCGGGACGTAATACACCCCACCGCGGGACTTAATACACCCCACCGTGGGACGTAATACACCCCACCGCGGGACAATACACCGCAACGCGGGACGTAATACACCCCACCGTGGGACGTAATACACCCCACCGTTGGACAATACACCCCACCGCGGGACAATACACCCCACCGCGGGACGTAATACACCCCACCGTGGGACGTAATACACCCCACCGCGGGACAATACACCGCAACGCGGGACGTAATATACCCTACAGTGGGACGTAATACACCCCACCGCGGGACAATACTCCCCACCGCGGGACGTAATACACCCCACCGCGGGACAATACACCGCAACGCGGGACGTAATACACCCCCACAGTGGGACGTAATACACCCCACCGCGGGACAATACACCCCACCGCGGGACTTAATACACCGCCACGTGGGGCGTAATACACCCCACCGCGGGACAATACACCGCATTGCGGGACGTAATACACCCCACCGTGGGACGTAATACACCCCACCGCGGGACGTAATACACCCCACCGTTGGACAATACACCCCACCGCGGGACAATACACCCCACCACGGGACTTAATACACCCCACCGTGGGACGTAATACACCCCACCGTGGGGCGTAATACACCCCACCGCGGGACAATACACCGCAACGCGGAACGTAATACACCCCACCGTGGGACGTAATACACCCCACCGCGGGACGTAATACACCGCACCGCGGGACGTATACACCCCACCGCGGGACGTAATACACCCCACCGTGGGACGTAATACACCCCACCGTGGGACAATACACCCTACCGCGGGACTTAATACACCGCACCGCGGGACGTAATACACCCCACCGTGGGACGTAATACACCCCACCGCGGGACGTAATACACCGCACCGCGGGACGTATACACCTCACCGCGGGACGTAATACACCCCACCGCGGGACGTAATACACCCCACCGTGGGACGTAATACACCCCACCGCGGGACAATACACCGCAACGCGGGACGTAATACACCCCACCGCGGGACAATACACCCCACCGCGGGACGTAATACACCCCACCGTGGGACGTAATACAAAATACAAAAACGTATAAACCTCGAAATCTATTTCATACTCCGATCAAATAATTTGATCTGAGATTTCATCAAAAAATATTCTGTATTGCGCGGTATTTGGTATGTTAAAATGAAACGCATCGCGGCTAGAGACAGCGTTTGTTTATAAGCCTCATTATTGAAACGTACTAAAATGAAAGAAAAACCAGTTTTTCCGGGTTTTATTTGGAATTGAAAGAACAATTCTTTACATTTATTTATTTATTTGAGTAATCAACATAATATACATTAATCCAATCACATAACACAAACTGCTTGAATTCAAAAACTTGTCAAATGGGTTGTCAATGGGTAATTATATTATGTAACAGACAGCATGCGAAAAACACATCGTCACTGGAAAGGCAAATTTACGTAAGCGCCAATCGAGAAAAAGCCGTTTGAAGTTCATTTTTTCTTCGTTTTTTTAATCATAACTTTCTACCTATTATCGAATTTTGATGACGTCAATGTAAGATTTCATTCTTTTTTCATTTTCTATGTCCAGCAATTCATATTATTGTATTTGGACTGCTATTTTAGGATAATAACTCAATATGCCTATTTGGCGCCATTTTGGCGCTTACGTAATTTTGCCTTTCCAGTGACGACATAGTTTATTTTACTTAAGATAATTTGTTTAAAATGTTAAATCATCGGTTGATAAGGTTGATAAGGATGATAAGGATGATTAGGATGATAAGGATGATTAGGATGATAAGGATGATTAGGATGATAAGGATGATAAGGATGATTAGGATGATAAGGATGATTAGGATGATAAGGATGATAAGGATGATTGGGATGATAAGGATGATTAGGATGACAAGGACGATAAGGATGATAAGGACGATAAGGACGATAAGGATGATAAGGACGATAAGGATGATAAGGACGATAAGGATGATAAGGACGATAAGGATGATAAGGATGATAAGGACGATAAGGACGATAAGGACGATAAGGATGATAAGGTTGATAAGGACGACAAGGATGATAAGGTTGATAAGGATGATAAGGTTGATAAGGATGATAAGGATGATAAGGTTGATAAGGATGATAAGGTTGATAAGTATGATAAGGATGATAAGGTTGATAAGGATGATAAGGTTGATAAGGATGATAAGGTTGATAAGGTTGATAAGGTTGATAAGGTTGATAAGGTTGATAAGGATGTAAGGTTGATAAGGATTATAAGGATGATAAGGATGATAAGGATGATAAGGTTGATAAGGATGATAAGGTTGATAAGGATGATTAGGATGATAAGGATGATAAGGTTGATAAGGATGATAAGGTTGATAAGGATGATAAGGTTTGTAAGGATGATAAGGATGATAAGGATGATAAGGATGATAAGGTTGATAAGGATGATAAGGTTGATAAGGATGATAAGGTTGATAAGGATGATAAGGTGGATAAGGATGATTAGGATGATAAGGATGATCAGGATGATTAGGATGATTAAGATGATTAGGATGATTAGGATGATTAGGATGATTAGGATGATTAGGATGATTAGGATGATTAGGATGATAAGGATGATAAGGTTGATAAGGATGATAAGGTTGATAAGGTTGATAAGGTTGATAAGGTTGATAAGGTTGATAAGGTTGATAAGGATGTAAGGTTGATAAGGATGATTAGGATGATAAGGTTGATAAGGTTGATAAGGATGATAAGGTTGATAAGGATGATTAGGATGATAAGGATGATAAGGTTGATAAGGATGATAAGGTTGATAAGGATGATAAGGATGATAAGGTTGATAAGGATGATAAGGTTTGTAAGGATGATAAGGATGATATGGATGATAAGGATGATAAGGATGATAAGGTTGATAAGGATGATAAGGTTGATAAGGATGATAAGGATGATTAGGATGATAAGGATGATAAGGTTGATAAGGATGATAAGGTTGATAAGGATGATTAGGATGATAAGGATGATAAGGTTGATAAGGATGATAAGGTTGATAAGGATGATAAGGATGATAAGGTTGATAAGGATGATAAGGTTTGTAAGGATGATAAGGATGATATGGATGATAAGGATGATAAGGATGATAAGGTTGATAAGGATGATAAGGTTGATAAGGATGATAAGGTTGATAAGGATGATAAGGTTGATAAGCATGATTAGGATGATAAGGATGATCAGGATGATTAGGATGATAAGGATGATAAGGATGATAAGGTTGATAAGGATGATAAGGTTGATAAGGATGATAAGGTTGATAAGGTAGATAAGGTTGATAAGGTAGATAAGGTAGATTAGGTTGATAAGGTAGATAAGGTTGATAAGGTTGATAGGGTTGATAAGGATGATTAGGATGATAAGGATGATAAGGATGATAAGGTTGATAAGGATGATAAGGTTGATAAGGATGATAAGGTTGATAAGGATGATAAGGTTGATAAGGATGATAAGGATGATAAGGTTGATAAGGATGATAAGGTTGATAAGGATGATAAGGATGATAAGGATGATAAGGATGATAAGGATGATAAGGATGATAAGGATGATTAGGATGATAAGGATGATTAGGATGATTAGGATGATTAGGATGATTAGGATGATAAGGATGATTAGGATGATAAGGATGATTAGGATGATAAGGATGATTAGGATGATAAGGATGATTAGGATGATAAGGATGATTAGGATGATAAGGATGATAAGGATGATTAGGATGATTAGGATGATTAGGATGATAAGGATGATTAGGATGATTAGGATGATAAGGATGATAAGGATGATTAGGATGATTAGGATGATTAGGATGATTAGGATGATAAGGATGATAAGGATGATAAGGATGATAAGGATGATAAGGATGATAAGGATGATAAGGTTGATAAGGATGATAAGGATGATAAGGATGATAAGGATGATAAGGTTGATAAGGATGATAAGGTTGATAAGGATGATAAGGTTGATAAGGATGATAAGGTTGATAAGGATGATAAGGATGATAAGGATGATAAGGTTGATAAGGATGATAAGGATGATAAGGATGATAAGGATGATAAGGATGATAAGGATGATAAGGATGATTAGGATGATTAGGATGATTAGGATGATAAGGATGATAAGGATGATTAGGATGATAAGGATGATTAGGATGATAAGGATGATTAGGATGATAAGGATGATAAGGATGATAAGGATGATAAGGATGATTAGGATGATTAGGATGATTAGGATGATTAGGATGATAAGGATGATAAGGATGATTAGGATGATTAGGATGATTAGGATGATTAGGATGATTAGGATGATTAGGATGATTAGGATGATAAGGATGATAAGGATGATAAGGATGATAAGGATGATAAGGATGATAAGGTTGATAAGGATGATAAGGATGATAAGGATGATAAGGATGATAAGGATGATAAGGATGATAAGGATGATAAGGATGATTAGGATGATTAGGATGATAAGGATGATTAGGATGATAAGGATGATTAGGATGATTAGGATGATAAGGATGATTAGGATGATTAGGATGATAAGGATGATAAGGATGATTAGGATGATTAGGATGATTAGGATGATAAGGATAAAAAAGGCATTTATTGTCTCCTTAACTTAAGAACTTATACAATTGAAAGTATACATGACCAAAATAGTTGCACAAGGGACAATGGGAGTAGATTCAGCATTTGCTGCATGGCACCAAGCCATGCAGCGCTGATTTTCAATCTACCCCTCTCGGGTAGGTCTTCGCCGAGGGTAAAAAATTAGGCCTATGCGGGATATCTATACTACTAATATTATAAAGCTGCAGAGTTTGTTTGTTTGTTTGTTTGTTTGAACGCGCTAATCTCTGGAACTACTGGTCCGATTTGAATAATTCTTTCAGTGTTGGGTAGTCCATTTATCGAGGAAGGCTATAGGCTATGTTTTATTTTTTTCAAAATTAGGGATCCGTAATAAAATTGCTATTTTGTAACACAAGGTGTAAAATCGAAAACCTATTTTTGCGTGCGCTGCAAAAACTATTGACAATAGAGCAAAATGATTTACTACGGGTTTGTAGATCCCATTAAGACCTACAAAAAAGTCCGCGAGAACATATATCTAGCTATCATGGTTTAATCACAATAACCGATTTTGTGTTCAAAATAATTATTAAATCGTCTGAAGAAAAAAAAACTACGTTAAATATGTATCGTAATATTAATATTTATCGAAATTAAGCATTATGTTATCAAGAGTATTTATGTAGAAGTAAAATACTTTTTGTTTCATCTCAATCGGATATTTCGTTTAAAAGTTATCACGTGTGTAAGATGTTAAGAGTTGGTACATATTAATGAGTTATGGGCCATAGAGTTTTTTATCAACATAAAATCCTGTAATAATCTTTTTCGAAATATATTTGTTGATGATTGTAAGTATAAGATCTTTGAAGAGTATAATAAATACATTTCTAAAATAACTCTGCTAAGGAAATCCACGCGCGCTTGATGCAAGCAAGACGAGACGCTGGCGGCGCGGCGGCGGGCGAGACGAGGAGGCCGCGCTTGCTGGCCGCCTGTGAGAAAACGCGGGTGAAACCGCGGGGCACAGCTAGTAAATAAATAAATCATAAATCATTTATATGTCTGTCGACTAAGGGATAGTATCCTCCAACATGATGAGATACAATAAGCAAGTATTCCCAAGGAGGGTTGACGTCAGGCAGGCGGCCGGTCATAAAACACCTTAGCCAAAACTCTTACAGCATGATCCAAGGATCATGCTGTGCCGACCCCACATAGAGTGGGATAAGGGCAGGGAGATGATGATTTATTTGTCTGTTAACTCATTTTCTATATTCTAAGCTGTTAACCTAGGTTGCAATATGCGGGTTTTATTGATTTGATGCGGAAGAAATGTGCATGTTCTGCAAATATTAGGTCTGGGTGTTGTGGTAGCATGGTACTCGTAGTTTCTGATACCCACGACACAGGGAATCCTAGTGTGGGGTCAGGACATGGTTAGGACTATGTATGTTGGCTGTTATTTTTAACCACCGACGCAAATAGAGGGATGTTATAAGTTGGTGTCTGCTTGTGGCCTCGTACCAAACGAATGGACCAATTTTGATAGTTATTGTTTGAAAACTGATGTAATCGAAATTATTCTTAGCTATAATTTATGAAAATTTATCAGGCCTTTGAAGATCATAGTTCATTTCATAATTGACAAAAATATATTAGCAACTTTCACACTATTCACAGGTCAATACACCCCACCGCGGAACGTAATACACACCACCGTTGGACAATACACCCCACCGCGGGACTTAATACACCGCTCCGCGGGACGTAATACACCGCAACGCGGGACGTAATATACCCTACAGTGGGACGTAATACACCCTACCGCGGGACAATACTCCCCAACGCGGGACTTAATACACCGCACCGCGGGACGTAATACACCCCACCGTGGGACGTAATACACCCCACCGCGGGACGTAATACACCCCACCGCGGGACTTAATACACCCCACCGTGGGACGTAATACACCCCACCGCGGGACAATACACCGCAACGCGGGACGTAATACACCCCACCGTTGGACAATACACCCCACCGCGGGACAATACACCCCACCGCGGGACTTAATACACCGCACCGCGGGACGTAATACACCCCACCGTGGGACGTAATACACCCCACCGTGGGACGTAATACACCCCACCGCGGGACAATACACCGCAACGCGGGACGTAATATACCCTACAGTGGGACGTAATACACCCCACCGCGGGACAATACTCCCCACCGCGGGACGTAATACACCCCACAGTGGGACGTAATACACCCCACCGCGGGACAATACACCGCAACGCGGGACGTAATACACCCCCACAGTGGGACGTAATACACCCCACCGCGGGACAATACACCCCACCGCGGGACTTAATACACCGCCACGCGGGACGTAATACACCCCACCGCGGGACAATACACCGCAACGCGGGACTTAATACACCGCACCGCGGGACGTAATACACCCCACCGTTGGACAATACACCCCACCGCGGGACAATACACCCCACCGCGGGACTTAATACACCCCACCGTGGGACGTAATACACCCCACCGTGAAGCGTAATACACCCCACCGCGGGACTACACCGCAACGCGGGACGTAATACACCCCACCGTGGGACGTAATACACCCCACCGCGGGACGTAATACACCCCACCGTTGGACAATACACCCCACCGCGGGACAATACACCCCACCGCGGGACTTAATACACCCCACCGCGGGACGTAATACACACCACCGTTGGACAATACACCCCACCGCGGGACAATACACCCCACCGCGGGACGTAATACACCCCACCGCGGGACGTGTTACACCGCACCGCGGGACGTAATACACCCCACCGTGGGACGTAATACACCCCACCGCGGGACAATACACCCCACCGCGGGACGTAATACACCCCACCGTGGGACAATACACCCCACCGCGGGACTTAATACACCGCACCGCGGGACGTAATACACCCCACCGCGGGACAATACACCCCACCGTGGGACGTAATACACCCCACCGCGGAACGTAATACACCCCACCGTTGGACAATACACCCCACCGTGGGACGTAATACACCCCACCGCGGGACGTAATACACCCCACCGTGGGACGTAATACACCCCACCGCGGGACAATACACCGCAACGCGGGATGTAATACACCCCACCGCGGGACGTAATACACCCCACCGTGGGACGTAATACACCCCACCGCGGGACAATACACCGCAACGCGGGACGTAATACACCCCACTGCGGGACAATACACCCCACCGCGGGACAATACACCCCACCGTGGAACGTAATACACCCCACCGTTGGACAATACACCCCACCGCGGGACTTAATACACCGCACCGCGGGACGTAATACACCCCACCGCGGGACAATACACCGCAACGCGGGACTTAATACACCTTACCGCGGGACGTAATACACCCCACCGTTGGACAATACACCCCACCGCGGGACAATACACCCCACCGCGGGACTTAATACACCGCACCGCGGGACGTAATACACCCCACCGTGAGACGTAATACACCCCACCGCGGGAAAATACACCGCAACGCGGGACGTAATACACCCCACCGTGGGACGTAATACACCCCACCGTTGAGCAATACACCCCACCGCGGGACAATACACCCCACCGCGGGACTTAATACACCGCACCGCGGGACATAATACACCCCACCGTGGGACGTAATACACCCCACCGTGGGACGTAATACACCCCACCGCGGGACAATACACCGCAACGCGGGACGTAATATACCCTACAGTGGGACAATACACCCCACCGCGGGACTTAATACACCGCACCGCGGGACGTAATACACCCCACCGCGGGACTTAATACACCCCACCGTGGGACGTAATACACCCCACCGCGGGAAAATACACCGCAACGCGGGACGTAATACACCCCACCGTGGGACGTAATACACCCCACCGTTGAGCAATACACCCCACCGCGGGACAGTACACCCCACCGCGGGACTTAATACACCGCACCGCGGGACGTAATACACCCCACCGTGGGACGTAATACACCCCACCGCGGGACAATACACCGCAACGCGGGACGTAATATACCCTACAGTGGGACGTAATACACCCCACCGCGGGACAATACTCCCCACCGCGGGACGTAATACACCCCACAGTGGGACGTAATACACCCCACCGCGGGACAATACACCGCAACGCGGGACGTAATACACCCCCACAGTGGGACGTAATACACCCCACCGCGGGACAATACACCCCACCGCGGGACTTAATACACCGCCACGCGGGACGTAATACACCCCACCGCGGGACAATACACCGCAACGCGGGACTTAATACACCCCACCGCGGGACGTAATACACCCCACCGCGGAACGTAATACACCCCACCGTGGGACGTAATACACCCCACCGTGGGACAATACACCCCACCGCGGGACTTAATACACCGCACCGCGGGACGTAATACACCCCACCGTTGGACAATACACCCCACCGCGGGACAATACACCCCACCGCGGGACGTAATACACCCCACCGTGGGACGTAATACACCCCACCGTGGGGCGTAATACACCCCACCGCGGGACAATACACCGCAACGCGGGACGTAATACACCCCACCGTGGGACGTAATACACCCCACCGCGGGACGTAATACACCGCACCGTGGGGCGTAATACACCCCACCGCGGGACAATACACCGCAACGCGGGACGTAATACACCCCACCGTGGGACGTAATACACCCCACCGCGGGACGTAATACACCGCACCGCGGGACGTATACACCCCACCGTGGGACGTAATACACCCCACCGCGGGACAATACACCCCACCGCGGGACTTAATACACCGCCACGCGGGACGTAATACACCCCACCGCGGGACAATACACCGCAACGCGGGACTTAATACACCCCACCGCGGAACGTAATACACCCCACCGTGGGACGTAATACACCCCACCGTGGGACAATACACCCCACCGCGGGACTTAATACACCCCACCGTGGGACGTAATACACCCCACCGCGGGACAATACACCGCAACGCGGTACGTAATACACCCCACCGTTGGACAATACACCCCACCGCGGGACAATACACCCCACCGCGGGACTTAATACACCGCACCGCGGGACGTAATACACCCCACCGTGGGACGTAATACACCCCACCGCGGGACAATACACCGCAACGCGGGACGTAATATACCCTACAGTGGGACGTAATACACCCCACCGCGGGACAATACTCCCCACCGCGGGACGTAATACACCCCACAGTGGGACGTAATACACCCCACCGCGGGACAATACACCGCAACGCGGGACGTAATACACCCCCACAGTGGGACGTAATACACCCCACCGCGGGACAATACACCCCACCGCGGGACTTAATACACCGCCACGCGGGACGTAATACACCCCACCGCGGGACAATACACCGCAACGCGGGACTTAATACACCCCACCGCGGGACGTAATACACCCCACCGCGGAACGTAATACACCCCACCGTGGGACGTAATACACCCCACCGTGGGACAATACACCCCACCGCGGGACTTAATACACCGCACCGCGGGACGTAATACACCCCACCGTTGGACAATACACCCCACCGCGGGACAATACACCCCACCGCGGGACGTAATACACCCCACCGTGGGACGTAATACACCCCACCGTGGGGCGTAATACACCCCACCGCGGGACAATACACCGCAACGCGGGACGTAATACACCCCACCGTGGGACGTAATACACCCCACCGCGGGACGTAATACACCGCACCGTGGGGCGTAATACACCCCACCGCGGGACAATACACCGCAACGCGGGACGTAATACACCCCACCGTGGGACGTAATACACCCCACCGCGGGACGTAATACACCGCACCGCGGGACGTATACACCCCACCGTGGGACGTAATACACCCCACCGCGGGACAATACACCCCACCGCGGGACTTAATACACCGCCACGCGGGACGTAATACACCCCACCGCGGGACAATACACCGCAACGCGGGACTTAATACACCCCACCGCGGAACGTAATACACCCCACCGTGGGACGTAATACACCCCACCGTGGGACAATACACCCCACCGCGGGACTTAATACACCCCACCGTGGGACGTAATACACCCCACCGCGGGACAATACACCGCAACGCGGTACGTAATACACCCCACCGTTGGACAATACACCCCACCGCGGGACAATACACCCCACCGCGGGACTTAATACACCGCACCGCGGGACGTAATACACCCCACCGTGGGACGTAATACACCCCACCGTGGGACGTAATACACCCCACCGTGGGACGTAATACACCCCACCGCGGGACAATACACCGCAACGCGGGACGTAATATACCCTACAGTGGGACGTAATACACCCCACCGCGGGACAATACTCCCCAACGCGGGACTTAATACACCGCACCGCGGGACGTAATACACCCCACCGTGGGACGTAATACACCCCACCGCGGGACGTAATACACCCCACCGCGGGACTTAATACACCCCACCGTGGGACGTAATACACCCCACCGCGGGACAATACACCGCAACGCGGGACGTAATACACCCCACCGTTGGACAATACACCCCACCGCGGGACAATACACCCCACCGCGGGACTTAATACACCGCACCGCGGGACGTAATACACCCCACCGTGGGACGTAATACACCCTACCGTGGGACGTAATACACCCCACCGCGGGACAATACACCGCAACGCGGGACGTAATATACCCTACAGTGGGACGTAATACACCCCACCGCGGGACAATACTCCCCACCGCGGGACGTAATACACCGCAACGCGGGACTTAATACACCGCACCGCGGGACGTAATACACCCCACCGTTGGACAATACACCCCACCGCGGGACAATACACCCCACCGCGGGACGTAATACACCCCACCGTGGGACGTAATACACCCCACCGCGGGACAATACACCGCAACGCGGGACGTAATACACCCCACTGCGGGACAATACACCCCACCGCGGGACAATACACCCCACCGTGGAACGTAATACACCCCACCGTTGGACAATACACCCCACCGCGGGACTTAATACACCGCACCGCGGGACGTAATACACCCCACCGCGGGACAATACACCGCAACGCGGGACTTAATACACCTTACCGCGGGACGTAATACACCCCACCGTTGGACAATACACCCCACCGCGGGACAATACACCCCACCGCGGGACTTAATACACCGCACCGCGGGACGTAATACACCCCACCGTGAGACGTAATACACCCCACCGTGGGACGTAATACACCCCACCGCGGGACGTGTTACACCGCACCGCGGGACGTAATACACCCCACCGTGGGACGTAATACACCCCACCGCGGGACAATACACCCCACCGCGGGACGTAATACACCCCACCGTGGGACAATACACCCCACCGCGGGACTTAATACACCGCACCGCGGGACGTAATACACCCCACCGCGGGACGTAATACACCCCACCGCGGGACTTAATACACCCCACCGTGGGACGTAATACACCCCACCGTGAAGCGTAATACACCCCACCGCGGGACTACACCGCAACGCGGGACGTAATACACCCCACCGTGGGACGTAATACACCCCACCGCGGGACGTAATACACCCCACCGCGGGACAATACACCGCAACGCGGGACGTAATATACCCTACAGTGGGACGTAATACACCCCACCGCGGGACAATACTCCCCACCGCGGGACGTAATACACCCCACAGTGGGACGTAATACACCCCACCGCGGGACAATACACCGCAACGCGGGACGTAATACACCCCCACAGTGGGACGTAATACACCCCACCGCGGGACAATACACCCCACCGCGGGACTTAATACACCGCCACGCGGGACGTAATACACCCCACCGCGGGACAATACACCGCAACGCGGGACTTAATACACCCCACCGCGGGACGTAATACACCCCACCGTGGGACGTAATACACCCCACCGCGGGACGTGTTACACCGCACCGCGGGACGTAATACACCCCACCGTGGGACGTAATACACCCCACCGCGGGACAATACACCTCACCGCGGGACGTAATACACCCCACCGTGGGACAATACACCCCACCGCGGGACTTAATACACCGCACCGCGGGACGTAATACACCCCACCGCGGGACGTAATACACCCCACCGCGGGACTTAATACACCCCACCGTGGGACGTAATACACCCCACCGCGGGACAATACACCGCAACGCGGGACTTAATACACCCCACCGTGGGACGTAATACACCCCACCGTGGGGCGTAATACACCCCACCGCGGGACAATACACCGCAACGCGGGACGTAATACACCCCACCGTGGGACGTAATACACCCCACCGAAGGACGTAATACACCGCACCGCGGGACGTATACACCCCACCGTGGGACGTAATACACCCCACCGCGGGACAATACACCGCAACGTGGGATGTAATACACCCCACCGCGGGACGTAATACACCCCACCGTGGGACGTAATACACCCCACCGCGGGACTTAATACACCGCACCGCGGGACGTAATACACCCCACCGTGGGACGTAATACACCCCACCGTGGGACGTAATACACCCCACCGCGGGACGTGTTACACCGCACCGCGGGACGTAATACACCCCACCGCGGGACAATACACCGCAACGCGGGACTTAATACACCCCACCGTGGGACGTAATACACCCCACCGTGGGGCGTAATACACCCCACCGCGGGACAATACACCGCAACGCGGGACGTAATACACCCCACCGCGGGACAATACACCCCACCGCGGGACAATACACCCCACCGCGGGACAATACACCCCACCGCGGAACGTAATACACCCCACCGTTGGACAATACACCCCACCGCGGGACTTAATACACCGCACCGCGGGACGTAATACACCCCACAGCGGGACAATACACCGCAACGCGGGACTTAATACACCTTACCGCGGGACGTAATACACCCCACCGCGGAACGTAATACACCCCACCGCGGGACGTAATACACCCCACCGTTGGACAATACACCCCACCGCGGGACAATACACCCCACCGCGGGACTTAATACACCCCACCGTGGGACGTAATACACCCCACCACGGGGCGTAATACACCCCACCGCGGGACAATACACCGCAACGCGGGACGTAATACACCCCACCGTGGGACGTAATATACCCCACCGCGGGACGTAATACACCGCACCGCGGGACGTAATACACCCCACCGTGGGACGTAATACACCCCACCGCGGGACAATACACCCCACCGCGGGACGTAATACACCCCACCGTGGGACTATACACCCCACCGCGGGACTTAATACACCGCACCGCGGGACGTAATACACCCCACCGTGGGACGTAATACACCCCACCGCGGGACGTAATACACCCCACCGCGGGACTTAATACACCCCACCGCGGGACAATACACCGCAACGCGGGACGTAATACACCCCACCGTGGGACGTAATACACCCCACCGTTGGACAATACACCCCACCGCGGGACAATACACCCCACCGCGGGACTTAATACACCGCACCGCGGGACTTAATACACCCCACCGTGGGACGTAATACACCCCACCGCGGGACAATACACCGCATCGCGGGACGTAATACACCCCACCGCGGGACTTAATACACCCCACCGTGGGACGTAATACACCCCACCGCGGGACAATACACCGCAACGCGGGACGTAATACACCCCACCGTGGGACGTAATACACCCCACCGTTGGACAATACACCCCACCGCAGGACAATACACCCCACCGCGGGACTTAATACACCGCACCGCGGGACATAATACACCCCACCGTGGGACGTAATACACCCCACCGTGGGACGTAATACACCCCACCGCGGGACAATACACCGCAACGCGGGACGTAATATACCCTACAGTGGGACGTAATACACCCCACCGCGGGACAATACTCCCCACCGCGGGACGTAATATACCCTACAGTGGGACGTAATACACCCCACCGCGGGACAATACTCCCCACCGCGGGACGTAATACACCCCACAGTGGGACGTAATACACCCCACCGTTGGACAATACACCCCACCGCGGGACGTAATACACCCCACCGCGGGACGTAATACACCCCCACCGTGGGACAATACACCCCACCGCGGGACTTAATACACCGCACCGCGGGACGTAATACACCCCACCGTGGGACGTAATACACCCCACCGCGGGACGTAATACACCCCACCGCGGGACTTAATACACCCCACCGCGGGACAATACACCGCAACGCGGGACGTAATACACCCCACCGTGGGACGTAATTCACCCCACCGTTGGACAATACACCCCACCGCGGGACAATACACCCCACCGCGGGACTTAATACACCGCACCGCGGGACTTAATACACCCCACCGTGGGACGTAATACACCCCACCGCGGGACAATACACCGCATCGCGGGACGTAATACACCCCACCGCGGGACTTAATACACCCCACCGTGGGACGTAATACACCCCACCGCGGGACAATACACCGCATCGCGGGACGTAATACACCCCACCGCGGGACTTAATACACCCCACCGTGGGACGTAATACACCCCACCGCGGGACAATACACCGCAACGCGGGACGTAATACACCCCACCGTGGGACGTAATACACCCCACCGTTGGACAATACACCCCACCGCGGGACAATACACCCCACCGCGGGACTTAATACACCGCACCGCGGGACATAATACACCCCACCGTGGGACGTAATACACCCCACCGTGGGACGTAATACACCCCACCGCGGGACAATACACCGCAACGCGGGACGTAATATACCCTACAGTGGGACGTAATACACCCCACCGCGGGACAATACTCCCCACCGCGGGACGTAATACACCCCACCGTGGGACGTAATACACCCCACCGCGGGACAATACACCGCAACGCGGGACGTAATACACCCCACCGTGGGATGTAATACACCCCACCGTTGGACAATACACCCCACCGCGGGACAATACACCCCACCGCGGGACTTAATACACCGCACCGCGGGACGTAATACACCCCACCGTGGGACGTAATACACCCCACCGTGGGACGTAATACACCCCACCGTGGGACGTAATACACCCCACCGCGGGACAATACACCGCAACGCGGGACGTAATATACCCTACAGTGGGACGTAATACACCCCACCGCGGGACAATACTCCCCACCGCGGGACTTAATACACCGCACCGCGGGACGTAATACACCCCACCGTGGGACGTAATACACCCCACCGCGGGACGTAATACACCCCACCGCGGGACTTAATACACCCCACCGCGGGACGTAATACACCCCACCGTGGGACGTAATACACCCCACCGCGGGACGTAATACACCCCACCGCGGGACTTAATACACCCCACCGCGGGACAATACACCGCAACGCGGGACGTAATACACCCCACCGTGGGACGTAATACACCCCACCGTTGGACAATACACCCCACCGCGGGACAATACACCCCACCGCGGGACTTAATACACCGCACCGCGGGACTTAATACACCCCACCGTGGGACGTAATACACCCCACCGCGGGACAATACACCGCATCGCGGGACGTAATACACCCCACCGCGGGACTTAATACACCCCACCGTGGGACGTAATACACCCCACCGCGGGACAATACACCGCAACGCGGGACGTAATACACCCCACCGTGGGACGTAATACACCCCACCGTTGGACAATACACCCCACCGCAGGACAATACACCCCACCGCGGGACTTAATACACCGCACCGCGGGACATAATACACCCCACCGTGGGACGTAATACACCCCACCGTGGGACGTAATACACCCCACCGCGGGACAATACACCGCAACGCGGGACGTAATATACCCTACAGTGGGACGTAATACACCCCACCGCGGGACAATACTCCCCACCGCGGGACGTAATATACCCTACAGTGGGACGTAATACACCCCACCGCGGGACAATACTCCCCACCGCGGGACGTAATACACCCCACAGTGGGACGTAATACACCCCACCGTTGGACAATACACCCCACCGCGGGACGTAATACACCCCACCGCGGGACGTAATACACCCCCACCGTGGGACAATACACCCCACCGCGGGACTTAATACACCGCACCGCGGGACGTAATACACCCCACCGTGGGACGTAATACACCCCACCGCGGGACGTAATACACCCCACCGCGGGACTTAATACACCCCACCGCGGGACAATACACCGCAACGCGGGACGTAATACACCCCACCGTGGGACGTAATTCACCCCACCGTTGGACAATACACCCCACCGCGGGACAATACACCCCACCGCGGGACTTAATACACCGCACCGCGGGACTTAATACACCCCACCGTGGGACGTAATACACCCCACCGCGGGACAATACACCGCATCGCGGGACGTAATACACCCCACCGCGGGACTTAATACACCCCACCGTGGGACGTAATACACCCCACCGCGGGACAATACACCGCATCGCGGGACGTAATACACCCCACCGCGGGACTTAATACACCCCACCGTGGGACGTAATACACCCCACCGCGGGACAATACACCGCAACGCGGGACGTAATACACCCCACCGTGGGACGTAATACACCCCACCGTTGGACAATACACCCCACCGCGGGACAATACACCCCACCGCGGGACTTAATACACCGCACCGCGGGACATAATACACCCCACCGTGGGACGTAATACACCCCACCGTGGGACGTAATACACCCCACCGCGGGACAATACACCGCAACGCGGGACGTAATATACCCTACAGTGGGACGTAATACACCCCACCGCGGGACAATACTCCCCACCGCGGGACGTAATACACCCCACCGTGGGACGTAATACACCCCACCGCGGGACAATACACCGCAACGCGGGACGTAATACACCCCACCGTGGGATGTAATACACCCCACCGTTGGACAATACACCCCACCGCGGGACAATACACCCCACCGCGGGACTTAATACACCGCACCGCGGGACGTAATACACCCCACCGTGGGACGTAATACACCCCACCGTGGGACGTAATACACCCCACCGTGGGACGTAATACACCCCACCGCGGGACAATACACCGCAACGCGGGACGTAATATACCCTACAGTGGGACGTAATACACCCCACCGCGGGACAATACTCCCCACCGCGGGACTTAATACACCGCACCGCGGGACGTAATACACCCCACCGTGGGACGTAATACACCCCACCGCGGGACGTAATACACCCCACCGCGGGACTTAATACACCCCACCGTGGGACGTAATACACCCCACCGCGGGACAATACACCGCAACGCGGGACGTAATACACCCCACCGTGGGACGAAATACACCCCACCGTTGGACAATACACCCCACCGCGGGACAATACACCCCACCGCGGGACTTAATACACCGCACCGCGGGACGTAATACACCCCACCGTGGGACGTAATACACCCCACCGTGGGACGTAATACACCCCACCGCGGGACAATACACCGCAACGCGGGACGTAATATACCCTACAGTGGGACGTAATACACCCCACCGCGGGACAATACTCCCCACCGCGGGACGTAATACACCCCACAGTGGGACGTAATACACCCCACCGCGGGACAATACACCCCACCGCGGGACTTAATACACCGCCACGTGGGGCGTAATACACCCCACCGCGGGACAATACACCGCATTGCGGGACTTAATACACCCCACCGTGGGACGTAATACACCCCACCGCGGGACGTAATACACCCCACCGTTGGACAATACACCCCACCGCGGGACAATACACCCCACCACGGGACTTAATACACCCCACCGTGGGACGTAATACACCCCACCGTGGGGCGTAATACACCCCACCGCGGGACAATACACCGCAACGCGGGACGTAATACACCCCACCGTGGGACGTAATACACCCCACCGCGGGACGTAATACACCGCACCGCGGGACGTATACACCCCACCGCGGGACGTAATACACCCCACCGTGGGACGTAATACACCCCACCGTGGGACAATACACCCTACCGCGGGACTTAATACACCGCACCGCGGGACGTAATACACCCCACCGTGGGACGTAATACACCCCACCGCGGGACGTAATACACCGCACCGCGGGACAATACACCGCATCGCGGGACGTAATACACCCCACCGTGGGACGTAATTCACCCCACCGTTGGACAATACACCCCACCGCGGGACAATACACCCCACCGCGGGACTTAATACACCGCACCGCGGGACTTAATACACCCCACCGTGGGACGTAATACACCCCACCGCGGGACAATACACCGCATCGCGGGACGTAATACACCCCACCGCGGGACTTAATACACCCCACCGTGGGACGTAATACACCCCACCGCGGGACAATACACCGCATCGCGGGACGTAATACACCCCACCGCGGGACTTAATACACCCCACCGTGGGACGTAATACACCCCACCGCGGGACAATACACCGCAACGCGGGACGTAATACACCCCACCGTGGGACGTAATACACCCCACCGTTGGACAATACACCCCACCGCGGGACAATACACCCCACCGCGGGACTTAATACACCGCACCGCGGGACATAATACACCCCACCGTGGGACGTAATACACCCCACCGTGGGACGTAATACACCCCACCGCGGGACAATACACCGCAACGCGGGACGTAATATACCCTACAGTGGGACGTAATACACCCCACCGCGGGACAATACTCCCCACCGCGGGACTTAATACACCGCACCGCGGGACGTAATACACCCCACCGTGGGACGTAATACACCCCACCGCGGGACGTAATACACCCCACCGCGGGACTTAATACACCCCACCGTGGGACGTAATACACCCCACCGCGGGACAATACACCGCAACGCGGGACGTAATACACCCCACCGTGGGACGTAATACACCCCACCGTGGGACGTAATACACCCCACCGTGGGACGTAATACACCGCACCGCGGGACGTATACACCCCACCGCGGGACGTAATACACCCCACCGTGGGACGTAATACACCCCACCGTGGGACAATACACCCTACCGCGGGACTTAATACACCGCACCGCGGGACGTAATACACCCCACCGTGGGACGTAATACACCCCACCGCGGGACGTAATACACCGCACCGCGGGACAATACACCGCATCGCGGGACGTAATACACCCCACCGCGGGACTTAATACACCCCACCGTGGGACGTAATACACCCCACCGCGGGACTTAATACACCGCACCGCGGGACGTAATACACCCCACCGTGGGACGTAATACACCCCACCGTGGGACGTAATACACCCCACCGCGGGACAATACACCGCAACGCGGGACGTAATATACCCTACAGTGGGACGTAATACACCCCACCGCGGGACAATACTCCCCACCGCGGGACGTAATACACCCCACAGTGGGACGTAATACACCCCACCGCGGGACAATACACCGCAACGCGGGACGTAATACACCCCCACAGTGGGACGTAATACACCCCACCGCGGGACAATACACCCCACCGCGGGACTTAATACACCTTACCGCGGGACGTAATACACCCCACCGCGGAACGTAATACACCCCACCGTGGGACGTAATACACCCCACCGTGGGACGTAATACACCCCACCGCGGGACAATACACCGCAACGCGGGACGTAATACACCCCACCGCGGGACAATACACCCCACCGCGGGACGTATACACCCCACCGCGGAACGTAATACACCCCACCGCGGGACGTAATACACCCCACCGCGGGACAATACACCCCACCGCGGGACTTAATACACCGCCACGCGGGACGTAATACACCCCACCGCGGGACAATACACCGCAACGCGGGACTCAATACACCCCACCGCGGGACGTAATACACCGCAACGCGGGACTTAATACACCGCACCGTGGGACGTAATACACCCCACCGTGGGACAATACACCCCACCGCGGGACTTAATACACCGCACCGCGGGACGTAATACACCCCACCGTTGGACAATACACCCCACCGCGGGACAATACACCCCACCGCGGGACTTAATACACCCCACCGTGGGACGTAATACACCCCACCGTGGGGGCGTAATACACCCCACCGCGGGACAATACACTGCAACGCGGGACGTAATACACCCCACCGTGGGACGTAATACACCCCACCGCGGGACGTATACACCCCACCGCGGGACGTAATACACCCCACCGTGGGACGTAATACACCCCACCGCGGGACAATACACCCCACCGCGGGACGTAATACACCCCACCGCGGGACAATACACCCCACCGCGGGACTTAATACACCCCACCGTGGGACGTAATACACCCCACCGTGGGACAATACACCCCACCGCGGGACTTAATACACCGCACCGCGGGACGTAATACACCCCACCGTGGGACGTAATACACCCCACCGCGGGACGTAATACACCGCACCGCGGGACGTATACACCTCACCGCGGGACGTAATACACCCCACCGTGGGACGTAATACACCCCACCGCGGGACAATACACCGCAACGCGGGACGTAATACACCCCACCGCGGGACAATACACCCCACCGCGGGACGTAATACACCCCACCGTGGGACGTAATACAAAATACAAAAACGTATAAACCTCGAAATCTATTTCATACTCCGATCAAATAATTTGATCTGAGATTTCATCAAAAAATATTCTGTATTGCGCGGTATTTGGTATGTTAAAATGAAACGCATCGCGGCTAGAGACAGCGTTTGTTTATAAGCCTCATTATTGAAACGTACTAAAATGAAAGAAAAACCAGTTTTTCCGGGTTTTATTTGGAATTGAAAGAACAATTCTTTACATTTATTTATTTATTTGAGTAATCAACATAATATACATTAATCCAATTATATTATGTAACAGACAGCATGCGAAAAACACATCGTCACTGGAAAGGCAAATTTACGTAAGCGCCAATCGAGAAAAAGCCGTTTGAAGTTCATTTTTTTTTCGTTTTTTTAATCATAACTTTCTACCTATTATCGAATTTTGATGACGTCAATGTAAGATTTCATTCTTTTTTCATTTTCTATGTCCAGCAATTCATATTATTGTATTTGGACTGCTATTTTAGGATAATAACTCAATATGCCTATTTGGCGCCATTTTGGCGCTTACGTAATTTTGCCTTTCCAGTGACGACATAGTTTATTTTACTTAAGATAATTTGTTTAAAATGTTAAATCATCGGTTGATAAGGTTGATAAGGATGATAAGGATGATTAGGATGATAAGGATGATTAGGATGATAAGGATGATAAGGATGATAAGGATGATAAGGATGATTAGGATGATTAGGATGATTAGGATGATAAGGATGATAAGGATGATTGGGATGATAAGGATGATTAGGATGACAAGGACGATAAGGATGATAAGGACGATAAGGACGATAAGGATGATAAGGACGATAAGGATGATAAGGACGATAAGGATGATAAGGACGATAAGGATGATAAGGATGATAAGGACGATAAGGACGATAAGGACGATAAGGACGATAAGGATGATAAGGTTGATAAGGACGACAAGGATGATAAGGTTGATAAGGATGATAAGGTTGATAAGGATGATAAGGATGATAAGGTTGATAAGGATGATAAGGTTGATAAGGATGATAAGGTTGATAAGTATGATAAGGATGATAAGGTTGATAAGGATGATAAGGTTGATAAGGATGATAAGGTTGATAAGGTTGATAAGGTTGATAAGGTTGATAAGGATGTAAGGTTGATAAGAATGATAAGGATGATTAGGATGATAAGGATGATAAGGTTGATAAGGATGATAAGGTTGATAAGGATGATTAGGATGATAAGGATGATAAGGTTGATAAGGATGATAAGGTTGATAAGGATGATAAGGTTGATAAGGATGATAAGGTTGATAAGGATGATAAGGTTTGTAAGGATGATAAGGATGATAAGGTTGATAAGGATGATAAGGTTGATAAGGATGATAAGGTTGATAAGGATGATAAGGTTGATAAGGATGATAAGGATGATAAGGATGATCAGGATGATTAGGATGATTAAGATGATTAGGATGATTAGGATGATTAGGATGATTAGGATGATAAGGATGATAAGGTTGATAAGGTTGATAAGGTTGATAAGGTTGATAAGGTTGATAAGGTTGATAAGGTTGATAAGGATGTAAGGTTGATAAGGATGATTAGGATGATAAGGTTGATAAGGTTGATAAGGTTGATAAGGATGTAAGGTTGATAAGGATGATAAGGATGATTAGGATGATAAGGATGATAAGGTTGATAAGGATGATAAGGTTGATAAGGATGATTAGGATGATAAGGATGATAAGGTTGATAAGGATGATAAGGTTGATAAGGATGATAAGGTTGATAAGGATGATAAGGTTGATAAGGATGATAAGGTTTGTAAAGATGATAAGGATGATATGGATGATAAGGATGATAAGGATGATAAGGTTGATAAGGATGATAAGGTTGATAAGGATGATAAGGTTGATAAGGATGATAAGGTTGATAAGGATGATTAGGATGATAAGGATGATCAGGATGATTAGGATGATTAAGATGATTAGGACATTAGGACAATGTTGACTGCCCCGAATTACTTAACAAAATTAATTTAAATGTTCCCCTTATACGTCGAAGATATAACCCCCTCATTTATATCCCTTTTGTTAATACAAATTATAAACAGAATTCATTCATGTATAGAGCGAGTAATAAATTCAATAACACGTGCAAAGATAAGAAGACAATGGATTTGTTTTGCACGAGTGTGAGCTCGGCACGGCGACTGCTGAGCGCTGACTTTTTTAATTAGCTAGATGGTAGGTAAGTACGTATGTGTTATATGTAGGTACGTGTATATGGTTTTTTTTTTCTTTTTGTTTAATCTTTTGTAAACACTTTATTGTATTTTGTTAAGAGTAGGTACATTGTCAATTTGTTGATGGGCATCACATCAGGTAGCAACTAGCCTACCTACTACTTACTACCTTTCTTTGTAATTGCGCGTGTTGCTTACGCATTGTTATTTTTTATTTTATTTCTATCCGTGAGGACCTTTAATTGGCTTCTCTTTTTCTCAGTCTAGTTTACCATACCATTACTAATGTAAGCTGTTGGTCTTCCAAATAAATAAATAAATAAATAAATAAATAGGATAATTAGGATGATTAGGATGATTAGGATGATTAGGATGATTAGGATGATTAGGATGATAAGGATGATAAGGTTGATAAGGATGATAAGGATGATAAGGTTGATAAGGATGATAAGGTTGATAAGGATGATAAGGATGATAAGGATGATAAGGTTGATAAGGATGATAAGGTTGATAAGGATGATAAGGATGATAAGGATGATAAGGATGATAAGGATGATAAGGATGATAAGGATGATAAGGATGATAAGGATGATTAGGATGATAAGGATGATTAGGATGATTAGGATGATTAGGATGATAAGGATGATTAGGATGATAAGGATGATTAGGATGATAAGGATGATAAGGATGATAAGGATGATAAGGACGATAAGGACGATAAGGATGATAAGGACGATAAGGATGATAAGGACGATAAGGACGATAAGGATGATAAGGACGATAAGGATGATAAGGACGATAAGGATGATAAGGACGATAAGGATGATGAGGACGATAAGGACGATAAGGATGATAAGGACGATAAGGATGATAAGGACGATAAGGATGATAAGGACGATAAGGATGATAAGGATAATAAGGATGATAAGGATAATAAGGATGATAAGGATAATAAGGTTGATAAGGTTGATAAGGTTGATAAGGTTGATAAGGTTGATAAGGATGTAAGGTTGATAAGGATGATTAGGATGATAAGGATGATAAGGATGATAAGGATGATAAGGATGATAAGGTTGATAAGGTTGATAAGGTTGATAAGGATGATTAGGATGATAAGGATGATAAGGTTGATAAGGATGATAAGGTTGATAAGGATGATAAGGTTGATAAGGATGATAAGGATGATAAGGTTGATAAGGATGATAAGATTGATAAGGATGATAAGGTTGATAAGGATGATAAGGTTGATAAGGATGATAAGGTTGATAAGGATGATAAGGTTGATAAGGATGATAAGGTTGATAAGGATGATAAGGATGATAAGGATGATAAGGATGATAAGGATGATAAGGTTGATAAGGATGATAAGGTTGATAAGGATGATAAGGTTGATAAGGATGATAAGGTTGATAAGGATGATAAGGTTGATAAGGATGATAAGGATGATAAGGATGATGAGGATGATAAGGATGATAAGGTTGATAAGGATGATAAGGTTGATAAGGATGATAAGGTTGATAAGGATGATAAGGTTGATAAGGTAGATAAGGTAGATTAGGTTGATAAGGTAGATAAGGTTGATAAGGTTGATAGGGTTGATAAGGATGATTAGGACGATTAGGATAATAAGGATGATAAGGATGATTAGGATGATAAGGATGATTAGGATGATAAGGATGATTAGGATGATTAGGATGATAAGGATGATTAGGATGATAAGGATGATTAGGATGATAAGGATGATAAGGTTGATAAGGTTGATAAGGATGATAAGGTTGATAAGGATGATAAGGATGATAAGGATGATAAGGATGATAAGGATGATAAGGATGATAAGGATGATAAGGATGATTAGGATGATAAGGATGATTAGGATGATTAGGATGATTAGGATGATAAGGATGATAAGGATGATTAGGATGATAAGGTAGATAAGGTAGATTAGGTTGATAAGGTAGATAAGGTTGATAAGGTTGATAGGGTTGATAAGGATGATTAGGACGATTAGGATAATAAGGATGATAAGGATGATTAGGATGATAAGGATGATTAGGATGATAAGGATGATTAGGATGATTAGGATGATAAGGATGATTAGGATGATAAGGATGATTAGGATGATAAGGACGATTAGGATAATAAGGATGATAAGGATGATTAGGATGATAAGGATGATTAGGATGATAAGGATGATTAAAGATAAAGATAAGATAAGATAAAGAAAGTTTATTGCCAAAAACATAAACACAAGGTTACAATTTAAAGTGATACAATGCACAAGTAAACTTGGTATCCTAAAATAATTTTCCAGCGAGGCCCAAACTAGACTCGAGAGTCTGTATCTTGGGTCTCAAGAGCACGAATTACCAGAAATAATCTTAACTACTACTAGACGGTTTATGGAGCATGGCAAGTGTTTGGCACATTTATATACCTAACTATTTTAAATACTTAAAAAAAACAAAATAATATAAATCAAAATACAGTACAATTGGCCGTGTGTGTGTGTGTGTGTGTGTATGTGTGTGTGTGTGTGTGTGTTGTGTGTGCGTGCGTGTGTATGTGTGTGTGTGCGTGCGCGTGTTTGTGTGTGTGTATGTGCGAGTCTTTTTGTGGGGGGAGAAAGTTTTATTATTATTGTATTAGGATGCACGGAAAACCTACTTAAATTAAATCTTCTACCTCACTGTATGAGAGAGTAAGGAGCCATTTCTTTACTATCTTCTTACATACAAAAGCGGTACAGTTTTTGATGTCGCAGTTTTTACAGACTTTGTTATAGGTGTTCGGAAGTGAAAAGTTAGGACTACGTCTGGCCATTTCAGATTGGGTTCTGAGAATAGGGATCCTGTAAGTGCGTCTATCTACTATGTCTTGGTAATCCGTACGACGTCTAATATTTTTATGGGTTTTGATCGTTGCACTAAGGACAAATAGATGGCGGACCCGTAAAACTTTAAATTCCTCATACAGGGTGTCGGTTGGAAAACGGAAAGGTTTGTTAAGCATTACTTTAATTAGCGCTCTCTGAGCTCTCTCCACCTGTATTAGGAAACTTTTCCCTGCACTGCCCCAGACGGAGATACAATACTGGATTATCGATTGACAGAGAGCGGTGTAGATCATTTTTAGGATATCAGATGGTGTGCAGTTTCTAAGTTTTTTCATTATAAATATGAGTCTCCTAACACGTCCAGCCAGATCCGAAAGGTGTTTTTTGTAATTTAGGTTTTCATCTAATGTAATACCAAGATATTTAAGAGTAGGTCTACGTTCAATTGAGTTACAGGTGTTTTTGTTTGAGCAGGTAGGATCACGTGAGCAAGTATGAATTCTTATTATAAAGTCCCGGGGAGCACTTGAGACTGTAGTTTTGGAAAATGCTATGAACTTTGTCTTTTTGACATTTAATGTAAGAAGGTTACTGTCAAGGAACCTCCCCACTTCAGAGAGCCCAGCTTCTGCAAAGCATTTTACTTGCTCCCACGTAGGGCCATGGAACAATATAGCCGTGTCATCAGCATATGCTATTACTTCAGCGTTTTTTAAAGGTAACTGGAGAAGGTCGTTTATATACAGCGTGAAAAGAGTAGGCCCAAGTATGCTTCCTTGCGGTACACCGAAATCAATAGGGAGCTGTGAACTTACAGTATTGCCGATCTTTACGCACTGACTTCGGTTTAATAGGTAGCTTTTAAACCAAGACAGTGAGACTCCCCTGATTCCGGAGTATTCCAGCCTCTTCAGGAGTAGATTGATCGAAATGGTGTCAAAAGCTTTCGCTAAATCGAGAAATACTCCGACACAACGCACACCATTTTCAACATAGGAAGAGACTAAATCCGCTAAGAGCGTGACAGCGTCTTCGGTCGATCTACCCACTCTGAAGCCAAACTGACGATCTGACAGAATTCGGTGTTTTTCTAAAAATGGTGTAAGCCTATTATTAACAATTTTCTCTAGTGCTTTAGAGAGTACGCTTAGTAACGCTATGGGTCTGTAGTTATCGGGCATATCCTTAGGACCAGATTTATAAATGGGCGATACAGCAGCAATTTTCCAGCAATCTGGGAAAGTCCCTGTTGATAGACTCAAGTTGAAAATATAATTTAAAGGAATTATTAATGAGGGAAGTGATTTCTTTATAAGGGCAGCTGTTATCCTATCAAGACCTGGCGAACTGTCACTTTTAAAATTAAGTATTACCTTTGAGATTTCGTTTGGGTCCGTAGGATAGAGAAAGAGGGACTGTGCAACTGACCTTATGGGTCTATAAGATTTCGTCAATGATTCTTGGGTCTCTGAGAGCCTAGTGAGAATATTGTCCGAGAGTGATTTTCCTACTGACGTAAAATAAGTATTGCAGAGATTAAGTGAGTCGGATGCAGTCAATAATTCTGTGGGGGAGCTGTTATGGCGAGAGGATTCGCAAACATTTTTAATTGTTTTCCAAAGTCTTTTTGGGTCATTCCTACTTTGTTCAAGTTGCTGTCTGTTATACTCAGATTTAACTTTGCGGAGAAGTTTGTTGCAAAAATTCCTGTATCTGGTATAAATCTTATGTTTATCCAAATCACCAGGAAAGGCTTTGGCCTCCTTATGGAGCTTGTCTCGCTGCCTCATACATCTTATCAATCCAGGAGTTATCCATGGTTTAATATTTACGAATTTACGGCCTATTTTAATTATATTTGTATGTTTTTTAATAATATTATTGACTATTTCGTAAAGTAGTGTAATGGAGCCATCTACGGTTGTTTCCTTCATCAAATTTGTCCAGTCAACGTCATTTATTTCGGCTGCTACAGCGTCAAAATCTATTTTAGATCGCCACCGAGGACTATCTTTGAGGCCTCTCTTAGACCCAAGAGATTCCTAATGATTAGGATGATTAGGATGATAAGGATGATTAGGATGATAAGGATGATTAGGATGATAAGGATGATAAGGTTGATAAGGATGATAAGGTTGATAAGGATGATAAGGTTGATAAGGATGATAAGGTTGATAAGGATGATTAGGATGATAAGGATGATTAGGATGATTAGGATGATTAGGATGATAAGGATGATAAGGATGATTAGGATGATAAGGATGATTAGGATGATAAGGATGATAAGGATGATAAGGATGATTAGGATGATTAGGATGATTAGGATGATAAGGATGATTAGGATGATTAGGATGATAAGGATGATAAGGATGATTAGGATGATTAGGATGATTAGGATGATTAGGATGATAAGGATGATAAGGATGATAAGGATGATAAGGATGATAAGGATGATAAGGATGATAAGGTTGATAAGGATGATAAGGTTGATAAGGATGATAAGGATGATAAGGATGATAAGGATGATAAGGATGATAAGGATGATAAGGATGATAAGGATGATTAGGATGATTAGGATGATTAGGATGATAAGGATGATTAGGATGATAAGGATGATTAGGATGATAAGGTTGATAAGGATGATAAGGTTGATAAGGATGATAAGGATGATAAGGTTGATAAGGATGATAAGGATGATAAGGATGATAAGGATGATAAGGATGATAAGGTTGATAAGGATGATAAGGTTGATAAGGATGATAAGGATGATAAGGATGATAAGGATGATAAGGATGATAAGGATGATAAGGATGATAAGGATGATTAGGATGATTAGGATGATTAGGATGATAAGGATGATTAGGATGATAAGGATGATTAGGATGATAAGGATGATAAGGATGATAAGGATGATAAGGATGATAAGGATGATAAGGATGATAAGGATGATTAGGATGATAAGGATGATTAGGATGATAAGGATGATTAGGATGATTAGGATGATAAGGATGATTAGGATGATTAGGATGATAAGGATGATAAGGATGATTAGGATGATTAGGATGATTAGGATGATAAGGATGATAAGGATGATTAGGATGATTAGGATGATTAGGATGATTAGGATGATAAGGATGATAAGGATGATAAGGATGATAAAGATGATAAGGATGATAAGGATGATAAGGATGATAAGGTTGATAAGGATGATAAGGTTGATAAGGATGATAAGGATGATAAGGTTGATAAGGATGATAAGGATGATAAGGATGATAAGGTTGATAAGGATGATAAGGTTGATAAGGATGATAAGGATGATTAGGATGATTAGGATGATTAGGATGATAAGGATGATAAGGATGATTAGGATGATAAGGATGATTAGGATGATAAGGATGATTAGGATGATAAGGATGATAAGGATGATAAGGATGATAAGGACGATAAGGACGATAAGGATGATAAGGACGATAAGGATGATAAGGACGATAAGGACGATAAGGATGATAAGGACGATAAGGATGATAAGGACGATAAGGATGATAAGGACGATAAGGATGATAAGGACGATAAGGATGATAAGGACGATAAGGATGATAAGGACGATAAGGACGATAAGGATGATAAGGACGATAAGGATGATAAGGATAATAAGGATGATAAGGATAATAAGGATGATAAGGATAATAAGGATAAGGATAATAAAATAAAAATAAAAAAGGCATTTATTGTCTCCTTAACTTAAGAACTTATACAATTGAAAGTATATATGACCAAAATAGTTGCACAAGGGACAATGGGAGTAGATTCAGCATTTGCTGCATGGCACCAAGCCATGCAGCGCTGATTTTCAATCTACCCCTCTCGGGTAGGTCTTCGCCGAGGGTAAAAAATTAGGCCTATGCGGGATATCTATACTACTAATATTATAAAGCTGCAGAGTTTGTTTGTTTGTTTGTTTGTTTGAACGCGCTAATCTCTGGAACTACTGGTCCGATTTGAATAATTCTTTCAGTGTTGGGTAGTCCATTTATCGAGGAAGGCTATAGGCTATGTTTTATTTTTTTCAAAATTAGGGATCCGTAATAAAATTGCTATTTTGTAACACAAAGTGTAAAATCGAAAACCTATTTTTGCGTGCGCTGCAAAAACTATTGACAATAGAGCAAAATGATGTACTACGGGTTTGTAGATCCCATTAAGACCTACAAAAAAGTCCGCGAGAACATATATCTAGCTATCATGGTTTAATCACAATAACCGATTTTGTGTTCAAAATAATTATTAAATCGTCTGAAGAAAAAAAAACTACGTTAAATATGTATCGTAATATTAATATTTATCGAAATTAAGCATTATGTTATCAAGAGTATTTATGTAGAAGTAAAATACTTTTTGTTTCATCTCAATCGGATATTTCGTTTAAAAGTTATCACGTGTGTAAGATGTTAAGAGTTGGTACATATTAATGAGTTATGGGCCATAGAGTTTTTTATCAACATAAAATCCTGTAATAATCTTTTTCGAAATATATTTGTTGATGATTGTAAGTATAAGATCTTTGAAGAGTATAATAAATACATTTCTAAAATAACTCTGCTAAGGAAATCCACGCGCGCTTGATGCAAGCAAGACGAGACGCTGGCGGCGCGGCGGCGGGCGAGACGAGGAGGCCGCGCTTGCTGGCCGCCTGTGAGAAAACGCGGGTGAAACCGCGGGGCACAGCTAGTAAATAAATAAATCATAAATCATTTATATGTCTGTCGACTAAGGGATAGTATCCTCCAACATGATGAGATACAATAAGCAAGTATTCCCAAGGAGGGTTGACGTCAGGCAGGCGGCCGGTCATAAAACACCTTAGCCAAAACTCTTACAGCATGATCCTTGGATCATGCTGTAAGAGTTTTGGCTAAGGTGCGCCGACCCCACATAGAGTGGGATAAGGGCAGGGAGATGATGATTTATTTGTCTGTTAACTCATTTTCTATATTCTAAGCTGTTAACCTAGGTTGCAATATGCGGGCTTTATTGATTTGATGCGGAAGAAATGTGCATGTTCTGCAAATATTAGGTCTGGGTGTTGTGGTAGCATGGTACTCGTAGTTTCTGATACCCACGACACAGGGAACCCTAGTGTGGGGTCAGGACATGGTTAGGACTATGTATGTTGGCTGTTATTTTTAACCACCGACGCAAATAGAGGGATGTTATAAGTTGGTGTCTGCTTGTGGCCTCGTACCAAACGAATGGACCAATTTTGATAGTTATTGTTTGAAAACTGATGTAATCGAAATTATTCTTAGCTATAATTTATGAAAATTTATCAGGCCTTTGAAGATCATAGTTCATTTCATAATTGACAAAAATATATTAGCAACTTTCACACTATTCACAGGTCCGATTGTTTTGAAATCGGTAAATGCTTGGAGGTAGAGGGTTATTTAAATTTTTATTTATGGTTATAATATATTCTTCCAGACTCTGCGTACATAGTGTCCGGAGCCCGGGACTACGCCAGGACTGCCTTCAAAGCCGCCATGGGGTCCGCACAGCTTGTAAGTCAATCCTTTTAATATCCCGCGCATATCGTTGCTTAACTTTAACGATCAATCAAGAACGCCGAAGCAAGCTACGCCACGAGCGCTTCTACGGATTAGAATGAAACTTGGAATGTACATAGTATGTGTGTTGGAATAACATATAGGCTACTTATTTTCGTCCGGACACCACACGAGCGAAGGCTAGTTGTTCCTACATTCTTTTATTTGGTCTCCAGGTACTCCAGCCGGTCTACCACGCCATGTTTTCTGATTCGAGGAAATGTCCACGCGTGCAAGCTGGTAAGTGCACGAAAGAAGCCTTTTAGGCGCACACTCCTTTCACCGCACTGGTTCGAAAGAACTAGTCAAAGTCAAAGTCGTGTTCCCTCCTGTGTTTTTATTATTTGTTGTTATAGCGGCAATGTATAGTACTTATTTTAGGTACCCTGTGAAAATTTCAATTCTACCTATTACGGTTCATGAGAAACAGCCCGCTGACAGACGGACGGGCGGACAGCGGAGGCTCGGAACTCTTAAAACTGCGATTTCAACTCGCACTTAACCAGACCCCAGTCCCACGGGGCAAGTGCCCAAGGCCCCGTCGCTAGGGGCCCCCTAGTTCCTGCCAGATCACTATGTCCATAGAATGTGATGTGCTCAAAAACATCGATTTTGAAGGAGTGATTAACGATTTTGCCCATCTCAAATCTAAAAGGATTCCTCTTAAATAGATTCCTAAGTACTAAACCTGTGAATGCTAAAAGAGTTCGGTACTTTTTGTGACTGTCAATAAAAATAAATGTAGAAGCTTGCTTATCTACTTTCTTTGTTTATTCTTATTCTAACAAAATAGTGTTCTGTCAAAGTGAAATGTATGCAGGTATGGAGCAGTAAAGAAACGACCGGCTTAGACAGAAGTTAGTTTATTACTGGTTGGTTACAGTGGCGCCGCGTACGGCTAGCTTGAATACACATCACAAAGTCATAGGGGTCCCATTAACCTAATGTGCCCAGGGTATACAAAAGGTTAAAGACGGCCTTGCACTTAACCGGTTGTAATGATTACCACCAGTGTACCACCCCAATTGCCGTCTGCCGGAGCACATGGACCGGTCCTACGGCGCGTATCTTCAGAAGGTGCAGAGCATCCGGAACTTGCCCACGCCTCAGTTCACCGGCCGGGACAGATTCAAGTTCATCGCTGTGTAAGTATCTATGTACATAAACTAAGGCCTTAAGCGCGGTCGCAGCCTGAAATTTAGGAGGGGGTCACTAATAAATAATAATAGAATATGTCGAGTAAATCAAATTTTATTGCACAATACACAATTTTATTGCACACATTATAAAACAAATGGAAGCCTTCTATTTTTATTGGCATCGCGGCTAGGGGCAGAATGTTGTTTTTTTTTATATTTTGTAAATTTTTAGAAGATTTTTCAATTTGACGTGTACGATTTGGGGGGGGGGTGGTCATGAGTCCTGTGACCCCCCCCTTCGGACCGCGCCTGATAAGGAATAATACAATCTTGATTTGCAGCCCTAAGAAAGTGCTCGCCGTGAAGAGTGCGAGCCCTGACTTCCACCCCCCCACACCGGTGCTGGTGCCCGGACCCACCCGCCCCAGGAACAGAGCCACGCAGAGCATCTTCAGGTGAGACCACCAGCCGAAAGCAAACAAGATTCATCAGTGGCTCTGCTTTGTCTACCATCATCATCTTCCTGCCCTTATCCCATTCTATGTCAACACCCAGACCCGGAAGAAATTGCAAACATTTCTCCCGTAGCGGGAATCGAACCCGCGGCGGCCGGTCATAAAACACCTTAGCCAAAACTCTTACAGCATGATCCAAGGATCATGTGCCGACCCCACATAGAGTGGGATAAGGGCAGGGAGATGATGATGATGCCTCTTACGTCTCGGCCGAGCTGTGTTATTATTGTTTGAATAAGTTTGAAAAAATAATACCTATAATTTAAGGAATACTGTAAAAGTCGCCTCTCGGACGAAGGTTTTCATAACTAAGTGACATATATAACATTTAATACTTTACTTAAAAAAATACTTTATAAAATTGTTTCAAATTAATATACCTACCTAGATAAATGCATGATATACAACGTGTAACATAATGTCCCTATAAGCCCGAAACGGGGGTGTTCTATACGTCATTGCGAACAACGTTTGTTCAACGACTTTTAAAATTTCAAAGGTTTTCATTCATGAAATGTCTCTTAAACTTTGCTCCAATACGTAACTTGACACAACGTGAGGCATCCCTATTTACAGCTGTTTTTTGACCTTTAAGTGTGAACTCTAGATGAAACAGGTAACAGAACAGACACCATTAGTAAAATGCCTACCTACTTACCTAATAACGAGGTGGCTTAATAAGTAATTTCTATTTTTTTTTTGAAGGCCTAGTGGTACCTTGGTATTTATTGGTAATTAAAATGTAAGGTCACATCACGACTAAAATCCCTAGGCACCGTAAACATCCTTTCAGATCTCTTTGTTAAGTACTTACCTAGTATAGGAGATAGGTACCTTACCTACTCAATTTTGTACCTACCTACTCGGATCTTAAAAGTATCCTCAGTGGGTGCCAAGGAGTATGAGAGGATGTCTACCGTGCCTGAGGATAAAGCCGTGATACCTACTCAATTTTGTACCTACCTACTCGGGCCTTAAAAGCATCTTGAGTAGGTAACAAGAAGTATGAGAAGAGGTCTACCGTGCCTGAGGATAAAGCCGTGACCCTATTCCACTTTAGTTTTTCCAACGATGTATTATTCCAATATTCATTGGAGCATTTTTCAATGCAATTTTGTACCTACCTACTTGGGCACTAAAGTCAAAGGTTGTGACTTATCTGTCTTACTAATCTTCATTTTCATCGTGAACAGCCTATTTGTCATTGGTTGCATTGAAACAACAACAACAACTAGTGGGATGGCACCTCGCCCTAATTGGCTGTCGGTGCCTTTGCTAAATTCAAAATCCGCAACCGTCAACCGACACCGCACCGCAAGCGTTTGTTTAATAAAATCAAATTGGTTCCGTAGGTTTATTTGTTTTTTACTTTTCTTGATTGAACTACGTAATTGTTGGTAGGTTATTATGTAAGTAGGTAGGTACCTAGTAGCAAATGGGGATGGAGCACATGGTAGCATATTGGTATGAACCCCGCCTTCCCATCCTTAAGTCGTGAGTTCGAATCTATGGATTTTTCGATTCGAAATTTATGTGTGCAATATCAATGCTCTCAAACGGTGAAGGAAAACCTCGTGAGGAAACCAGGCATGTCATAGACGTGTGTCAAAGTGTACGAAAGGAACCTTCAAGGTGCACTCTAATCCTTCCACCACACTGGTTCAAAAGAGCTAGCGACACGGACACGACGACAGTAGTAGTAGTAGATGTATGGTGAAGTTTTTTTCCTTTTTTTTCCCAATCGGTATTTAGTGGGTTACCCCAGACAAGGAACCCTAAAAATTCGGCTTTCGGCAATAGGTACCTACTTTTGGTCGCAAAACAGATCGGTTTTTATCAGTCGCAATTAGCATTCGTTCCTTGCAACAACTGCAACAAGCAATCTCTCGGTTCGCGTAACTAATTAACGATATGATGTCGGCTTTGTACTCAAACAGTGAGTATTATGATATGGTGTTGTGTGTGTGTGTTGGAGCAGCACCAAATAATTAATAGCTTAGTAGCGGCGCGTCAGCTCTACAGAGAGCGTTATCCAGGGCGGCCATTGCCATCTTACGGGCTATTTTCTGGGATTGGTGAACCGTCTTCTCTCGACGGGATCTTTCCACCGGCGCACCAGTGAGGGAAGACCGGGAATTCGGTGGTGTGTTGTACCTACTTCCCTTTGATGGATACCGAGTACCTACTGTGTGTGTCAACAGTGATAAAATTCAGTGATAGGTACCTAACCTATCACCCTACCTAGTAGGTACCCCATTAGTACCTAGCTTACTAATAAAAAATGACAAAAATAATTTTGTGATTGTGAATGTGAATGTGTACCAGTAATACCAACCTAGGTACCTACATACCTACCTAATACCTACCATGTCAATTAGCCGTGTTCCGAGCCAACCAAGAAGAAGGGAGAAAAGGTATAACTTAACTTTTCCTGTACCTAGGTCCTTAGGTAACTACCTAGGTAGATGTAGGTAGGTAGTTGTTTTTTTATGTGTGAAAGATATCGTGATTTTAATCTTCGACTTTAATTTCTACGTAGAATTAAAAAAATTGCAAATTCTTACGAAAACTTTGGTGATTACACCTAGGTACTTTTTGAAACTTGCCGCGCGTTCAATTGTCTGCGTATGTGTGGGTCCGACGCGATAGGAGGGTGGGCGTGTGTTTGTTACCTACGCAAATGGTAAACAAACACATAGGGTTGTCACAAATTTCTCATGAAATAATTTGTTTTTAATTGTATTGGAATTTCAAATATGATGTATTGAACTTTTGCACACGTCAATGTATTCAAGTGCTCGGTCTGAATACACCCCTTTCGGGCTTATAGGGACATTATGTTACACGTTGTATAATTTAATACTATGAATTCTCAATTAAAAAATGTACTAGAATAAAGGCTATTTTATTTTATAATATACTGAACCATCTATATCAATTTGTCGACTGTTTACGATGTCACCTGTATAACAGTATGTAATGGAGGTGTAGCCCTCGCCTTTGGTTTCCAGGGAATCCTCGGCGCAGACCATCCCCTGGCAGCCGGACGGGCAGGCGGGCGACGGCTGCGAGAACACCCCCGAGGTCCTCTACCTCGACAAGCTGGAGTGGGGTGAGAATGCATGAAGCATCGAGCATAACTGAATACCGCTCTTATTGTTATTTGTTTTGTTCGAAAACGAATTACGCCAAAACTGTGGGCCGGTCGCTGCGCTCTGATTGGCCGACTCAAGGTCAAGTATCGAACTAGAGCTGTGAAATAAAATATTCGTATTGATATCGATAGCAATGTTTGTTTAGTGGAATACAAATAGTTTATTACGTATTGTTTATGTGTGTGTTCGTGCGCGTGTGTATGAAATAATAACTATAAACTTTATAAAATGGAACTTCCATGTAGGTAAGTAGGTAAGTACCTAATACTAAAAAAAATTATACAGTTACATCTAGAATTAGGTACATTGAGGCGAGAATATTGCACATAACATAATATAAAATAAAACAAAAAATTAACTAGACATAAAACAAAATTAAAACTCATAAAAATCAAAACACAAAAAACACATAGGTGCACTCATACCTGAGTGTCAAGCTAAATAATCACTAAAGGAACATCAGGGAACATCCAGAATAGGTAGTTATTAACTACCTACTGCCCTAGGCATGACAAAGCAACAAAATAAAAATAACTTTAGTTATGTAGATACCACACTGGTTCAAAGGAGTTTCTGTACCCCTATAACTATCTGATTCACTTTGATACAGGTCCTGGCTGTCCGTACAGAACAGGTGATCTTCCTGCAGACTTCCATACGACGGAAATCATCAACAAGTAAGCCCTTTTTAGGGTTCCGTAACCGAAGGGTACCGAACAGGTTTTGAGGCCACTTTATCTGATCTGCTGCTGAATTGAATTGCGTAAGATTTATCATAATAGTCTTGTCTTCTGTCTCTGACCGGTCACTCATCATTGAAGTCAAAATGGCCTCAAAAACATTGAAATGTGTCAATTGAGAATACGAATCTGCTGCTGAATCGAATTGCGTAAAATTCACCTACGATTCGGATCATTTTACGAAAATTACAGGAATCGCTTAGGTTTTGCTAGAAAACCGAAAAATGAATTACTCAAAGTTGCCTTTTTAGCTCCCCAGGACAATGTATGTCACACACACACACACACACACACCCAACAGTCACATACACAGTCCTGAGCCCACACTAGGACTCCCTGTGTCGTGGGTATCAGAAACTACGAGTACCATGCTACCACAACACCCAGACCCGGAACAAATATTTACAGAACATGTAAACATTTCTTCCGCAGCGGGAATCGAACCCGCGCCTCTTGCGTCTCCGCCGAGCAATCGCCCGCCACGCCACCGAGGCCGTCAATGACTATTGGGTTTCGTTATAATTGCATATCATCGAGCATATAACTGAGCATATAAATGCCATATTTTAAAAATATCATTAAGTCACACTTTGAATTAAGAACAAACTTAAATTTATACATCTTTTTTTATCGATATGACGTTACCCCTTCCTTGCTTTCGTACTATAGAATCTTTTATATTTATACGTTGGCGTACAGCGTGACATCGCGCATATGTTTAGGGTTGCCAGATGTCCGGTATTTTAAGCGTACAGTCCGGTATTTTCGAAGCCTGTCCGGTAAAAAATGAATGGTCATACCGGACAGAATAATGTCCGGTATTTTGAGGAAAGTCGGTACTACTAGTCACAAGCGCCTACACTAGTAGGCATATGAAATCCCTCAAACGCAAAACTATTCATACCATTGTTTAATAAAGACTTTGTGAAAGTTAGCATAGTCTTGGCGATCCCGTATTTTTTTTGCGATCTATGCATACACCCCCCCCCCCCTGTTTGGGGTTGTCCGGTATTTTTTCGTGACTCACCGTGCAACTCTACATAGGTTAGATGGGCTGAGAAAAGGTTAATTCGGTTATATCCTCGATGTTGTATATGCTGAGCTGATGTCTCCAGGATGCGGCACGCGCGCACTTGGACCGAGCTGGTGGAACGCGGCCAGTTCCCGAGCTGGATGAAGAAGACGGACGGCATCATCGGAGACGTCGAGACCAAGGACTGGATCTTCAGGGAGGCTGTACGTATACCTTTACCTAACTTGTTCCTATTGTTATATTTTAATCTAGGTAACTAATAGGTGGTGTAATAATAAGTGTGAAACTTCACACTCCTTCCTCCTGGTATGGATTCCCAGGAGATAGACGAGCTGCAGGAGATCAGGCTGGAACTGCTCCACCGGCTGCAGAGCCAGCAGCGCGCCAAGCAGTGCTCGCGCACCGCGCGCAAGCTGCAGACCATGTGGAACCACAAGAAGGAGGAGATGGAGAGGAAGATCGACCATATCCGCCGGACCAGGGATAGAGGTAAAGAAAGAAATAGTGACACGACTTAAATAAAAGCTAGTTTTTAACGTTGAGACTGCGTCACAGTCCAGTAGATTCGGAGCCTATTCGTTACAAACAAATAAAAAAAAACAAACAATCTTTCCTCTTTATAATATTAGTATAATGAAGAACTGTCACAAAATCCAATATGGCGAAGCAGTTATTATTCTCGAAACTAACTACTCGTGTCGCTAGTTCTTATGAACCAGTGTATTCAGAGGATTAAATCTTACTTCTTACTTATATTATAAAATTGAAAAGTCTTAGTTTGCTTGAAATTACCGGCGTAAAACTCAAAACGCAACGATAGCGCCTACTAACTTTACCTGTGCTGCCATCTAGTACGAAAGTTTGTAACGATGTTTGGATGTTTGTGCCTCAATCACGCCTAAACGGCTGAACGGATCTGAACGAAACTTGGAATATACATAGTACATGTACTGGATTAACATATAGACTATTTTTTATCCGGGTACCACGCGAGCGAAGCCGCGGGCGGCAGCAAGTTTAAAAATAATTCAGAACGTTGAAATGTGTTTGGCTTGTCAGAGCTACGCAAGCTGTCGGCTTTGCACTCGGGCGGCGGGCGCACCGGGCAGGTGGCGAGGATGCGCGCGGCGCGGGGCGCGGGGAGCGTGGCGGCAGCCGCGCGCGACCCCGCCTCGGAGCTGCACGCGCCACTCGCGCGCCACGGCTACCAGGCGCGCAGGAGACACGCCGCTATATACTACGACCCGGGACTGCTGTGTGAGATCCCATTCTAATCAGTCTGACCATCTCTCCAGACAATGAATAAAGGATAGTATTGAGAATAGGTATCTTACCGTTTTCCAGCCATAGAAGACCACAGGCAGGTGGCGGAGCCTCCGGCGTGGCTGGAGACCTGCGGCCAGGACCTGCGGCGCTCCTGCTCCGGACACCACCTGCCGCGGGACCCCATGGCGCTGTGCGAGAGGGAGACCAAGTGGAGCGAGCAGTTCCTGGAGAACCTTCACAACGATCTCAAGAGTAAGTGACATTGATGAGACAAAAGTGTGACGTTAAATACCGACAAGAGTGTCATTTATAAGACAGTAGTGTCGTTGTGCGACAAAAGTGACATTTATAAGATATAATTTGACATTGGTGCGACAAAAGTGACATTTATGCGACATAATTTGTCATTGATGCGACAAAATTGACATTTGTGCGACATAATTTGTCATTGATGCGACAAAAGTGACATCAATTGTGACAAAAGCGTCATTGACGGTGACTGAAGTGTGATTATACAAATACACAACTTTCGTCACATACATACGTATCATGTAGCGTTAAAAATGACTAATAAGGGTGATATTACGACGATCTCGGTGGCGTGGCGCACCATACGCGTAATCCCTATTCTGCACTACTAATTGCACTTGCAGTAATCGTCATTTCTGGGTTTTTCATTTTTTTGCAGAAATTGTATTTCAAGCGGCTAAATCTACACCTACATAAAAATATAATTTTATATTTTTTGCTATAAGGACATTTTAAGTTTTACATGGACATGCTGCAGAGATATCTAAAAATATGATTACCGCGTTTTTCTTAACTTCGAAACCGCCATTTTGCAAGTACTACATTTGCTATTACGAGGGCAGTGTTGTGATACTAGTGATTTGTTGGACAGAGGCGCGTCTGGGCGCGGCAAAGTCGTGCGCGGCGGGTCCGCTTCACGTGCTGAAGCCGCGCCGGCTGGCCGCCACGCCGCGCCCCGCCACGCCGGAGGTGGACGCCGTCGAAGACACAGACGAGAACTTCCATCAAGTAATTATTATAAAACTCCGCGCTGAGAACCTCAAAATTCAAGATGGCGGATACAAAATGGCAGGTAGTTCCTATTTGTTCTATGGAACATGACGTCATCGAACAAAATGACACATTTTCTTCCCTATTTTTTTCCATAGAACTACGTACCTACTAGCTTTTTATCCGCAAGTGCTATAGAGCAATTTGAGAAATAAAAGTATTACATGTTCCATAGTACAAAATAAAAAAATATCTTATTCTGTCCGATGACGTAATGTTCCATAGAACATAATATGGGAACTACCCAAAATGGCGCCAACAAAATTACTCTACATATTCTATTAATATTACAAGTCGACTAAGGGATAGTATCCTCCAACATGATGAGATACAATAAGCAAGTATTCCCAAGGAGGGTTGACGTCAGGCAGGCGGCCGGTCATAAAACACCTTAGCCAAAACTCTTACAGCATCATCCAAGGATCATGCTGTGCCGGCCGACCCCACATAGAGTGGGATAAGGGCAGGAAGATGATGATAATGATGATTCTATTATTAGTGACCCCTCCAAAATTACAGGCTGCGACCGCGCCTGGTAGGTACCTATAGATTCTTACTTCTTACTTATATTATAATTGAAAAGTCTTAGTTTGCTTGAAATTACCGGCGTAAAGCTCAAAACGCAACGATAGCGCGTGCTAACTTTACCTGTGCTGCCATCTCGGTTGACGGTTGACGGCCTCGGTGGCGTGGCGGGCGATTGCTCGGCAGAGACGCAAGAGGCGCGGGTTCGATTCCCGCTGCGGAAGAAATGTTTGCATGTTCTGTAAATATTTCTTCCGGGTCTGGGTGTTGTGGTACCACGGTACTCGTAGTTTCTGATACCCACGACACAGGGAATCCTAGTGTGGGGTCAGGACTGTGTATGTGACTGTTGGGTGTTATTTATTATTATTATTATTTATTATCTAGTAGATTTCTAAATGCCTTATTTTATTCCAGGCGGCATTGCTTCTCCAAAGAGTTTTGCGTGGCAGGGCCGTACAGAACTTGGTTAGTAGCAAAATAAATGAAGTTCTATTGCATACTAGCTTCCACCCGCGGCTTTACTCGCGTGGTACCAAGATATAAAGTAGCCTATGTGTTATTCCAGCGCACATGTGTATGTTCCAAGTCTCATTCAAATCCGTTCAGCCGTTATGGCCGTGAGATTTTTTATGTGATTTGCTGCTGTTTTTTACAAGTTTTCACTACACAGGAAGGCATAATTATATTTTTAAACTTTATCCCCCGAATACTCAAACGCGACCGTCTCAACTCACGATTTTTTGACAGTTTCTGATGAAAATCTGTCAAAAAATCGTCATTTGAGACGAGCTCAACTTTGAGATGCGTTTGAGTATACGGGGGTAAGTTTACTAGACGACGACTCGAGGGCGATGAGCATGGTTTTAGTGACATTAGCACGGCGCTGTTAAATCGTGTAAATTAATTTGTTTTTAATTTGTATTTTTCATAATTTAGGTTAGTTTTAAGGTATATAATTTCTATGGGCCGTAGAATAAGTTTGTAACATCTGTAACTTTTCTAATGTTGCCTGAAATAAAGTTATTTTATTTTTATTTATTAGTGTAGGTGTGTAATGTAGCATGTCGTAAAAGTCGACTAAGGGATAGTATCCTCCAACATGATGAGATACAATAAGCAAGTATTCCCAAGGAGGGTTGACGTCAGGCAGGCGGCCGGTCATAAAACACCTTAGCCAAAACTCTTACAGCATCATCCGAGGATCATGCTGTGCCGACCCCACATAGAGTGGGATAAGGGCAGGAAGATGATGAGTGCAGGTGTGTGCGTGAGCGTGTGTTTACTTGCAGGAGCACGCTTTTGTGTGGCTTCACTTTTGTTGTTCGCGGCGCGCTGTCTTTTCTTTTTGTTTGGTCTGAGGTATGAGCTGAATGCGTGCGTTAGCTGGTACACCATGTGTGTTGACTGCAGATGTACGAAGGCCGAACCCGCGCTGCCGAGCTGACCGAGGAGTTGAAGACCACTCACGGCCTGCAGAAGGAGGACAAAGCGCGCATAGCTCGTGAAGAGGCTAAGGCGAGGGAGTACACAGCTCAGAAGACTGAAGCTGATCAGAAGGTACCCTTCCATGCTGACCTGTGTCATCATCATTTTCCTGCTCTTATCCCACTAGGTGGGGTCGGCACAACATGTTTTCCTCTTCCATCTTCTCCTATCACTCGTCATCTCAGTACTCACTCCTTTCATACGCATGTCCTCTTTCACACAATCCATCCATCTTTTCTCAGGCCTTCCTCTGCCCGTGTATCCATCCACATTCATATCCAGCACTTTCCTTGTAACATGACTTTCTTCCCTCCGCATAACGTGCCCATCCCACGCTAGCCTATTACTCCTCATCCTCTCTGTCACTGGCGCTACTTACAAACTTCCTCTGATGTACTCATTCCGTATCTTATCCATTCTGGTCTCCACACATCCATCTCAACATTCGCATCACTGTAGCATGCACTCTTCTTTCATCCACCACTTTTGTTGCCCAACACTCAGATCCATGCTGACCTGTGTATTTAATTCTAATTCTAATTAATGTCAGGGGAACAAAGATCTACACTGACGTCCCGCGGTGGGGTGTATTGTGCATTATCCCCCTGCTAACCCTCCCCCAGCCAGCACAACTCCTTCAAGTACCGGAGAAAGACTTTGGGAATAGTTTTACGTCCAATAGTATCGATAGTGCCGACCTTCATACTTACAAACTTTCGCGTTTATAATAGTAGTACCTAGTACATAGGATTTGTATTTGTAAAGAAAAAACATAGTATGCGTCCAGCTGCTTCTCTCCCCGAGCATGTCGTAAAAGTCGACTAAGGGATAGTATCCTCTAACATGATGAGATACAATAAGCAAGTATTCCCAAGGAGGGTTGACGTCAGACAGGCGGCCGGTCATAAAACATCTTAGCCAAAACTCTTACAGCATGATCCAAGGTTCATGCTGTGCCGACCCCACATAGAGTGGGATAAGGTCAGGAAAATGATGATAGGATTTGTATTTATTTGTATTGTTATCTTCAGGAAGACGCTGTGGTGGCGCTGGTGGACGAACTGTGCGGCGCGGCGGTGTCTGCTGCGCTGGACTTCCTCGAGAAGGAGCTGAGGAGGCTAAAGGAGGAGAGGCGGCAACATGCCTTCATCCTCATCGCGCGTGAGTCGATGTTTTCATTCACCATTCGTAGACATGTGTTGGAAAACCCTGATGATTTCAGCGAACTGAATCTCGTGAACCGTAATAGGTAGAATTGAAATTTTCACAGAGTGTGTATTTCTATTGCTGCTATAACTATAATAAATTAAAACATTTGTTCACAAAATTGTGATTTATATAATCAGGATAAGTTTTTATTAAGGTTTTGTCAACGAAAAGAAATATTCATTGGTGTATAGGATTTGAACCCACGCCTTAGGAAGACGGGGCTGCTACCACTAGATCACCAGTGCTCAGTTATAGAGTGAAACTCACCAATTGATACTAAATTATTGTTATTTTAAATAATTACCAAGAAAAATATTCACAATTTATGCTTTGCGAAATTAAAATGTTTTAATGAATTTTCCTCAATATTCCTTAATATTCTCCAGTTACTTAGCATAGCTACCACACGTGACAAATCTGAAAGAAATTCTATCCAGCATAATAAATTAAAAATGTTTAGCGAATATTCCTCATTATTCCTCAGTGCGAGAGAAGGCGATGCGCGAGGCGGCTGAGGCAGGCAGGCGGCAGAAGGAGGAACATAGACGCCGCGAACACGATGAGATGTTCAAACAGGTATCTACCTATTTTACCATGAAATCAAATTATGACTAATAATTACCTTTACGTCTCACTCAAACTTCGGTTCAAACGTCAGCGAGGTCTTCCTCGAACAAATTTGTTTTGGCCAAATTTCGACCATCGCTGTACCGAGGAATGTTTATTAAATGTTCTTCATTAGGTGAGTCACACATACAAACACAACTGCGATAAAACAGCGCGAAAAAGCAGTTCTTGCCTCTATCGTAGATTTAAGACGTGTCCAAAGGATCTCGTGATTTTAAGAAATAAAAAATATTTGAATTTATCTTCCACGCTTGGTCGCAATACAAACAGGCGTAAATTCAACGAATGTTTCAAATTAGATAAGATAAGATAAGAAAATACAGAGGCGTGTCAAAATTAAAATTTGTATTGTAAAAAGTTCGTTTAGGACGATTTGATGATCCAAGCGTTTTAGTCTTCTAATTCTAATTATTTTTAGGGGAACAAAGATCTGCACTGACGTCCCGCGGCGGGGTGTATTGTACATTATCCCCCCTGCTAACACTCCCCCAGCCAGCACAACTCCTTCAAGTACCGGAGAAGGACTTTGTGATGCTTAGGCCTAGTCATAATAAAAGTTATTTGTGTACATAGGTGCTAGGAGTAGCGCAGGAGACGGTGGACGTGTATCTGCGGCAGATAGTCGAGGAAGGCGTCGAGCTAGCGGCGGAGGAAGACGCAGTGAAGGAGGCGAAAGCGCACGCAGACAGGATACAACTCTCGCTACACGAGAACCAGTCTATGTGAGTTATTTTTGGACTTTACGTTATATCCATAGCATTATAAATTAGATTTTTTTTTTGCCAACATCGCCCATTTTCATGGCCAACTGGGATGGGTGACCGCAAGTGGCATTACGATTACGCGCTTCCGTGGTTCGGAAGGCACGTTAAACACCCGATCCCGGATCGTTAAGTCATGACGGAGGTCTTCAGGCGGCCTAAAAACTCCGCCACAAGAGTTTGACTAGCTCATACGAACTTACTTACTTATGGCTAACTCACTCTTGGATTTCAAATTGCAATGTCAAAATTGATTTCACAAAAAAAGAGGAAATGGGGAAGTAAGTCACTTTTCCTGTACTCTTATGTTATGCTCTAACAAACATATCCACAAACATACATACAACGCCAAATCGCTCAATTTTCCACTGAGATATAAGTCAGTGTTATCTCCTGCACCAGGTCGACGGCGGAACAGAACGAGTCTGTGGCAGAGCTGGTCCACCAGTTCCTGCTGCCGGCGGCTCAGCGCTCCGCGTCGCGCCTGCGCCTCGCCGCCGTGCAGCGCGCCAGGCAACACGCCGCCACTGCGCAGATCTTCAACCTGATCGACGAGGCTGAGCTCAAGGACAGTGAGTGTTGCTTCCAGATCCCTTAGCCAAGTCGGTATTCCTCTAAAGTCTTCAGCCTGCTGGACGACGACCTCAAAGGCCGGCAACGCACTTGAGGCTGAGCTCAAGGACAGTGAGTGTTGCTTCCAGATCCCTTAGCCAAGTCGGTACTCCTCTGATTAGAATCTAGAAAGTTTCAAAATAATATAACTAAGTCCAGCCTAAGACATCTGCTGGAACAAGATTTCTAACTCGCCGCCACCAGACAGATCTTCAACCTGAAGAAGGGGGGTAAAGTATCTTCTTTCAACTTTTGGCCGCCATTCGAGAATCTTTAGGTGAAGCTAACTAGTTTTCCATGTAAACTATACTTGCAGAGTTCTGCCACCGCTGCGGCTGTCCGCTGGACGAGCTGTGCCGCTGCCGCTCATGTCCGCTCGACCCTCTACCCGAGGAGAGCGAGTCCAGGGATGACCCGCGCTGGAAGTACGCTAGAGGTAGCTATAATACATACCAACCACAAATCCACAACACCCAAAAGTCTACACTAACATACAGTCTTTATCACACATTAGGAACTCCCGTGTAATTGACGACTTCAGTGGCGTGGCGGGCGAGTGCTCGGCCGAGGTGCAAGAAGAGCGTGTTCAATTCGGGAGAACTGTTTGCATGTTCTGCAAATATTTCTTCCGGTTTATTAGTATGTATTTACAAAAAATAAGAATATAATCAGCCATCTGGTTCCCATAGTACAAGCTTTGCTTAGTTTGGAGGTGGCGCTGAGTGAAAATTTCCAACAATTATTTATTTATTTATTGGTACCTATTAGACATTTTCGTAGTTATTTAATAGTTTAGCCGTTCTCTGCGGTTAAAATACGAAAAGATCCACCACAATACCTATTATCTAATTAATATAACACCGCCTCCTTGCTCGCTACGTCACTGAATGGTCAGTATAACCTACGTACTTGTACACTATCCCCCGAATACTCAAACGCATCTCAAAGTTGAGCACGTCTCAAATGACGATTTATTGACAGATTTTATACATCTCTATTAACAACACTGTAGGACAGTTTACTAGAAGCATTTGGGACGTTCGCTTCATGATGTAGCTCGCCGGATCTTATCGGCAAAGCAGTGCTCAACAAATTTTCATCAGAAACTGTCAAAAAACCGTGAGTTGAGACGTGCTCAACTCTGAGCCGCGTTTGATTATTCGTGGGTAAGACAGCGACTTCTATGATATGTATCGTACCTACTGAGTAAATGTGAGGTAATGTTTTTTGACCCAGCTCGTCCCACTGCACCGCCCAAGTCCCTGGAGGAGAGGTACCCACCAAAGCACGAAATACGGTGTATGCTTAACGCTCTTGTCGACGAAGGTACGTTGTAAATTTATTTATTTATTTTTTTGAGCAACCAACATAATAAACATTAATTTAATCACTAATATAAACAGGTACAACAAAAAACTTGACAAATGTTATTAAGTATAATTAAAGGTCACAGACAGCATGCATGAATTAAAATATGGTCGAGCGAGTAAAAAATCATAATGTATAAATAAAATATTGAATAAAAAAGACACAAAAATTTACAATTAAAATCAAATTAAATTGGTTACATTTTAAAGAAATAATAGTAAAATTTAACAAAAACGAATACAAAATTCAAAACAATTATAAAAAAATGCGTTAAATTTAGGTAAAATAGATACCTACTACAGCCGCCATATTGTATTTTTTTACACATTATTTATATGTCAATCTAATGATCCAGACGAAAAAACACAATCTCTAGTCGAAATCCTTATGCCATACTTGGTTCCTCATGCAAGAAACGATTGCTAGAAGACCTTCAAATTTTCTGTTTCTAACTTTATGCCATCTAGAGTTAGCTAGCAGTACTATTTTTAATGAAACTTCTTCAAGTCAAATCACAACTCATTCGAACGCAAGCAGCGTGCGAGTTGGTCGTGTGGTTTTGTTTATTTTGGTATATCAAAGGAAACCTGTACAAGTGGCGACCCTGCCAGGATAACTACATTGAAATACCAAATAAACTAAAAAGGAAAAAGAGGTAAATTAATGAGTTGTGTGGGTATATTTAATGTTTATTTCCTGACGGAAAACCAGCGCTTCTTCACTTGTTACCCAAGTGAAGAAGCTCAAAGCTGATTTAGGACCTTTTGGCAACTTTTTTCTGATTGACAGAGCAACCGGGACATGTGTTATGTAGGTTAGGTCTGTATTATGTATTTTCTTCTCTCTTTTTGCCCTATGCTCTGTCATTTAATTTTTGCTAATAAATTATTTTCTTTCTTACTTTCGTTTATACATTACATCATAACTATTTTTATTTATTAAACTTTATTACCAGAAACATACTTATAACTAATACAAATGTAATTAACAAAAACAGACTTACAACTGATACAGATGTAATTTACTAAAATCTAAAGGCCGTTCCAAACAATCTATAGATAGCTAAATTTTAACGAACATTCTTCACGCGATATTTAAAATATATTCCTCACTACAGCGGTATCGGAAGCCAAAAAGCAGAGCTACGCCACGGAGCGGGTGTCGCGAGACTGTGCGAACGCGATCAAGGAGAAACTAGAAGTGGCCATAGATGCAAAGGAAATGGTGGACTTTAGTAAGTACCAGCTGCCGCCCGCGGCTTCGTTCGCTTGGTACCCGGATAAAAAATATCTATATGTTAATCCAGTACATGTACTATGTATATTCCAAGTTTCATTCAAATCCGTTCATCCAAACATCCAAACATCCAAACTCACAAACTTTCGCATTTATAATATAAGTAAGATTATTATATGTAGATGGTAAAAGTAACAGTTCTAAAGCCAAAACAAAGATGTCTATATGTCACTCCGTAAATGCCTACAGTTAGATTATAATCTCGCGAGATTGTAATCTTTCGAATATCTGCTTAGATCGAAATTAGTAGGTTTACCCCCGAATACTCAAACGCATCTCAGAGTTGAGCACGTTTCAAATGAAGATTTCTTGACAGATTTTCATCAGAAACTGTCAAAAAACCATGAGTTGAAACGTGCTCAACTCTGAGTCGCGTTTGAGTATTCGGGGGTAAGTTAGTGAAAAACTACGCTTTAGTCGAGCGTGCCGCGGCAGCGCCCGACGAAGCACCACTAGTGGCATTACGAGCTGAGCGCTTCCGTGCTTCGGAGGGCACGTTGAACTGTCGGTCCCGGATTTTAAGTCGTTAAGCCATGACGGAGACCTTTAGGCGGCCTAAAAACTCCGTCACAAGAGTTGGCCACTAGCTCATACGAACTTCCTTGTTGTTTGCAGTGTTGGAGCGCGCGACGGGCGCCACGTCTCCGCCCGTTCGGGACTCCAGCTACCACCACTTCATGCTGCGGGTCGTCGGGGACGCCCTGGAGCGCTCGCAGGCCAGGGAGACATGCCCCTGTACGACACCATGATCATTTGCAACTTAGACATAGACATAACTGTAGGGTCTGTACCCTAGTATCTTATATATCGTTGAGTAAAATAGTCAGTTAAAGGTTCACCGTTTATTCGTTCAGTTTGATGAGTTACGTTAGCGATAGTACGCTACGACGTGTCGTTGTTAGTGGTTGATTGCAACTGCCCTGCATTGGCAAGAAAACCACGCCGTGGCGTGAAACGCTGACCCGCGAGAATATGTTGGAATTTGTGCAGTTTGCACAAACCGCACAATAACGTTTATTTACTTAAATAGCAAACATAACATAAAATTTAAGAATAACCCTATGTGGGGTCGGCACAGCATGATCCTTGAATCATGCTGTAAGAGTTTTGGCTAAGGTGTTTTATGACCGGCCGCCTGCCTGACGTCAACCCTCCTTGGGAATACTTGCTTATTGTATCTCATCATGTTGGAGGATACTATCCCTTAGTCGACTTAGAATTTAAGAATATAAATACCTAAAAATAGTTGGCCGCACGTATTGACCATGTCTTTCCTGACCAAGGCCGACTAAGCTGAGAGGATGGAATAGGTGCTGGACAAGCCTACTCCATCTTAATTTGTCCCGGGCACTACAGCGTCCCGTTTGTGAAGATATTTCCTCCTGACGCTGTATAAATCATCTACTATAGATGGTAAAATTGGCCTTTATTTGTGCTGTAGGAGATAGAAATGACAGAGTCAAGAGTTGCAGGTCCACCAATCCTGCCGTCGGAGATCAGACGCCGCGCTGAGGAGCAGGCGGCGTTGGAGGACCCCACGTGCCGCTGCGAGGAGCACCCGGAGGCCAAAAGCAGGGTTCAATTCACGCTCGGTGAGTATCTTTCCTTCGTTAGAATTGAAGAGAAAAAGCCCCACGCAGTGACGGATTAACCCTTAATCAAATTAAGCAATTGCCTAGGGCATCACGTCTGAGGGAGCAGTAGAAGCACCAAAAAAAATCCGTCCTTAGGACATCACGTCTCACTCTCACGTTACATCTCATCATCTTGTTTTACAAAAAACTAATGTTTTAAGGCGGTAAAGGTACAAAGACCGATTGTAGTTGACATACGGATAGGGGGGCCCACAGGCATGGATTGCTTCGGGCAGTAATACGGATAGGGGGGCCCACAGGCATGGATTGCTTCGGGCAGTAATACGGATAGGGGGGCCCATAGGCATGGATTGCTTCGGGCATCAAGTAGTCTTAATCCGTCACTGGCCCCATGGCTAAAGCCACTTTGACCAATTCATGTCTAGAGGTCACTGCCCCGCTCTCCGATCCTAAGGTCAGACGTGCTCAACTCTGAGATGCGTTTGAGTATTCGGGGGTTAGGTACTAAGTTCGAAAGCGTGTGTCACTATTTTAGACTTGACTTTTTTGACTGATACGTATTCCTCCAGCCGCGATGTCTCCAGAGGAGAAGGCGCAACTGCTGCCTTCGGAACTGAGGATCCTGGAGGAGATGCGTCGCTGCAAATGCGACACCAACCCCACGCCCAGTCCTGAACTCGGTAACTATTTCTTTATTTATTATTATGCAACGCCAACAGAACACAATAATCTGCCGCCCGATTACTAAAATGCCGTTATGTGACATTTGTTCAAATTTGACTTATGTACTGGGCGAAAGCGCTTTTTTTTTCTCTATCGAGCAGTATGCGTCATATGTTTCTATAATTTACAAGTACTGAGATTTGGAGCCGCACGTACACCGCTATCTACATCTGTTTTGGACTTTTTCAATTCTGAAATACGGTTAACTCATTTTACATTACTGAAACACAAAAACTTAAATAAAAAATCACAAGATAAACTTGTATCCTAATGCAATATATACGCTTCAAACTTATAAAATACAAAACATTTTGGTATTTCAATAAAAACTGTAAGTCTTCAAAAAGTCTAGAAAACAAAATTTCTCACGTTTTTGCTCGTAGCCAAAATTTTGGGTTTGTCACTTAACGGCATTTTAGAAATCGGAAATCAGATATCAGATATCAGATCGATATCAGAAATATACATTGTTATGGATGTTTCACAAAAAAAAATAGTACTATAGAATTTGCACCAATTATTACACAGCATTTGGTCGGTCACCACTCGGTCACCATTCAATACTGTTTATTAAAATACTAGCTGCCCGCGGCTTCGCTCGCGTGGTGTCCAGACAAAAAGTAGCCTATATGTTATTCCAGCACTCATACTCTGTGTATTCCAAGTTTCATTCAAATCCGTTCAGCCGTTACGGCGTGATTGGGGCACAAACATACATCGTCACAAACTTTCGCATTTATAAAATACCAGCTGCCGCCCGCGGCTTCGCTCGCGTGGTATCCGGATAAAAAATAGCCTATATGTTAATCCAGTACATGTACTATGTATATTCCAAGTTTCATTCAAATCCGTTCAGCCGTTTAGGCGTGAATGAGGCACAAACATCCAAACTTTCGCATTTATAATATAGGTAAGATTATATTTGTGGACATTTCACACAGCGCCATCTAGCCCCAAACTAAGCAAAGCTTGTACTATGGACACCAGATGGCTGTTTATTAGTTCCATTGAACAATCCTAGAAATAACTTAGATTAAATAGTTCCCTTATGTTCTATGGAACAACGTCTTCGGACAAATTAAGATATATTTTTCTTATTGTATACCTACTATGGAACATGTAATACTTTTTTCTCAAATTGTTCTATAGTCGACTAAGGAGTAGGTACCTAGTATCCTCTCCAACTTGATGGACCTATATGGGCGATGGGCTGATCACCTGTCACCATGGTTCACCATATCCATCTTGGGAGTCTTGGATCAGGAGTGGCTGCAAGTTTTCTTATGATTATTTGTGGCTCTGCCTACCCCATTAGGGATACGGACGTGATGGCTTTGTTGACTAATGTGATTTAGTATGTAGGTACCTACCTACCTACCTAAGTTTTTTTTTTTTCATTTTCATTTCAAGTTGACAAAATTAAGTATGCCTTGAGCAACTACGGTAAATAAACGAGTAGGTACCTATTGTCAAGAGCGAGTCGATTTCGCACACGATATTTTTTTATGTTGGAAGAGTTTCCTAATTTCTCCTGTTTTCAGATACTGAGAAGGCCACGGCGACAGAGGACTCTGAGGCTACTGAGTGGGTCCCAGGGGAGGACCCGGAGGCCTAGAACTTCGTACTAATATAATGCGAAAATTAACGCAATCTATTCTAAATCCATCGTTGATTTGCAGCTGATCAAGCAGCTGATTGAGATTTTGCAGCTGATCAAGCGAAGCCGCTGGCGGTTGTTAGACGTACGTTGTACTAATTTGATTTTGTAATTATCCTTTGCTGATTTTTTTATGAATAAAACTATGTTATTTGGACTTTTGTATTTATTATACACACAGCGCCATCTAGCCGCCAAGCAAAGCTAACCACAGCACGTTATTCCTTGGTCTTTGCTACAGCAAAGAGTTTAGATCAGGGGTTTAAATGGTTTAAACCATTTCATTAAAACCCTCAGTTGTTCTGAGTTAAAACCACAGTTTATTACATCGAGACGATGATTTATTTTGTGCCACAGGTAATAATAAATAATATTTGTGGACATTTCACACAGCGCCATCTAGCCCCAAACTAAGCAAAGCTTGTACTATGGGAACCCAGATGGCTGATAGAACACTGATAGTGGTATACTTTTTTTTTAGTCAGATTATATTTTTATTATATAACTATGTTATTTGGTAATAGAATATTTAGATTCGTAAATGAAAATATAAAATGAAAAAATATTTATTTACAGTAAAGCAAACAAAAAAACACATTTACAATAAGTACCTATGTAGTTACATGAGGTGGTTCTTACTTTATTGTTAGAGTACTTTCTAGTCAAGTTGCCGGTGATACCCACACTAAATAAATAACTGTAGCCCTTGGTCGTCTGACTATCGCGCAGGAGGTCGATGCCGAAAATATCTTGGCCACCATTCGGTAATGCTTTCCTCCATCGGTTGTCGTACAGTAGATAGTACTCACAAATAGGGAAGGAAGACATCGTACCAGCATGTCGTAGAACAGTAGAAAGTGTTAAACCATCTGTCAAGTGAACGAAAAGAGCCTTTGAGGCGCATAATTAATAGATAATAGAAACATTGCATACAATACGAAACGGACTTTCATAACCCGTTTGGGCTGGGTTCGGAACTTTTTCAGTTTGACTGCCAGCAACGGCAACACTGACTGAAGGACTGAAGCTGACTGAAGTCTGAACACAGGCAAAAAACTGATTCTGTCTGCCGCTGCTAACATAAACGCTCCTTCCTTACGTTTTTTTTCATTTTTGGATCCCATTTCTAGTTTGTTTGTGAAGTATGTATGTAAGTACATTATTAATATGCCAACTTGGCATTTTTAAATGAACTTGGAAATGCCAAGCTCAGTCCAGGAGTACATAGAGTGTTCTGTGGTGTGGCTCAGTCAGATAAACGTAGTGTTTTTATACTCTTTGATTGAGTCAGATTTTAAAGTTACTCTGTGGTCTGATTTTATTGAATGTTTTGTTTTGTTTGTGGAATAGATAGAATTTTCTGTCTGTGGCCGCGGTCGTGTCGGTCGACTAAACTGATGATCTCGTCCTTATTTATTTTTATATTTTCTCTATTTATAAACACACTCATTCACTGTATAATATCTTGCAGCGGCATCGTCTGCACCATTTCATTTATTTATATACATTACTTAGATAGTTTGTAATAGTGTCAAAATGCTGTACATATTTTTGTTTACGATTTTTAGTGTTGTGTTTGCTTATGAAAAAGATATGACTTTCACGGTACAGGCTGGAAGAACTGACTGTTTCTATCACGAAGTAGCTGTGAATGAAGTTATTGATATAGAGTACCAGGTAAGAGTAATCAGAAAAATAACCTATAAATCGGCTTTTAGCAACACCCAAATGCCCAAAAGTAACTATTCATAGATCTGAGCCACACTTGGAAGTTGGATTCCCAGTGTTGTGACCCTTTTGGTCGTTGGTACTCAGAATACAGAATAAGTATTCCGAGTACCAACCATTATCATCCAGAGCGGGAGTGAAATATAGATGGTCCATCATTTTAGAGAGGTCTATCACTTAATCGACTTTTACGACATGCTCGGTAAGACAAGCAGCTGGATGCATTCTATGCTTTTTCTTTACAGTCCAGCAAAGAAGGAATTATTAAATAATCAAAAACAATTTATCTTATCATAAACTATTATCAATATAACATATTAATAAACAATTTCAGGTTATAGACGCTTCCCACGGCGAGTTGGACATATCTTTCCAGCTCGCCGACCCTGTCGGACGGGTCATAGTAGCCGATTACAAGAAGCCCGAAAATGCTCACCGTCACACTTCTGACCTGATGGGGGACTATCGCTTCTGCTTCGACAACAGCTTCAGCACCTTTAGTACAAAGACGGTATGACTTTGGAGGAGTAGTTCCCATATATCTTGAAGACCTCTGTGGCGTTGCTGACGAGCGCTCGGCTGAGACGCAAGAGGCGCGGGTTCGATCCCCGCTGCGGAATGAAATGTTTGCATGCTCTGCAAATATTTCTAGGCTTTAGAAAATGATCATAATTTATTGTAGCACAGCGGAGGCCTAGTAATAGGGTCCCGTAGACACCCTTCCCTCCTTCGAGAGGAGCACAATATACCCCAAGTGGAACTTCAGTGTAGTTTACTTCCCACCAGGTATTCTTCGACATGTTGATACAATCCGATGAGGAAGTGAATAAAGATTATGATGAAGATGAGAAGGAAATGGAACTAGGTGAGTCAAAAGTTTTTGTAGTGTATATTTCTGCCGTCCGATTTCTAAAATGCCGTTAAGTGACAAACCCAAAATTTTGGGCTACGAGCAAAACCGTGAGACATTTAGTTTTCTAGACTTTTTGAAGACTTACTTTATTGAAATACCAAAAATGTTTTGTATTTTATAAGCTTGAAGTGTATATATTGCATTAAAATACAAGTTTATCTTCTGATTTTTTATTTAAATTTTTGTGTTTCAGTAATGTAAAATGAGTTAACCGTATTTTAGAATTGAAAAAGTCCAAATCGGATGTAGATAGAGGTGCACGTGCGGCTCCAAATCTAAGTACTTATAAATTATAGAAAAATATGACGCATACTGGTCGATAGAGAAAAAAAGCGCTTTCGCCCAGTACATAAAAGTCAAATTTAAACAAATGTCACTTAACGGCATTTTAGTAATCGGACGGCAGAATAGATAGCCGGGAAGCAGGCGTTATTTGTGGACATTTGACACAGCGCCATCTAGCCCTAAACTAAGCAAAGCCTGTACTATGGACACCAGATGGCTGATACAATACTTATATACTTTTTTAGGGTTCCGTATCCGAAGGGTGCCAACGGGACCCTATTACTAAGCCTCCGCTGTCCATCCGTCCGTCCGCCCGTCATTCCTTCCGGCTGTATCCTTGTATCTCATGAAACGTAATTAGTAGAGTTCAAATTTTCACAGAATGTGTAATTCTATTGCCGCTGTAACAACAATTTATTTATTTTCGGAAAACCAACAGCTATAATAAATGTCCTTAATAACTATAAATAAATATTTGAGGACATAATTATCATATAGCGCCATCTAGCCCCAAACTAAGCAAAGCTTGTAGCCTTGTACTATGGGAACCAGATGGCTGATAGAATACTTATATATACTTTTTTTTTGTAAATACATACTTATAATACATAATACTACAACACGCAGACCCGGAAGAAATATTTGCAGAACATACAAACATTTCTCCCGCTGCGGGATGTGACTTTTAGGTGTTATTTATTTATTATGTTTCAGGCGACCCAGCCGAGACTTATATGATGAAGGTCCGCGACATATCCGACTCGGTCGCGAAAGTCAAAGACAACGTGGCAGCCGCCAAGAGACTTCAGGAGTTGCACTCAGCACACGAGGCACGGGACAGGAACCTGGCCGAGGGACTGTGCGCCAGGTAACCACGAAGCCAAAAGAGACAGACCTCATCAGCCTATTGTACTGAAGCTCCTGGGTTCACCCGGTCGTGTAACAATTGAGTTTTTCTAACGTGAGGGTTTCCAGATAAGTCAATAGCTCGCTCTGATAATGATGATGATGATTAAAGTCAAAGTATTATATTTTATTCCTTAAAATCACTGGGATCACTTGGACATATCTTGAATCTACGTTATTTATTATTATAAGTACATATATGTGTATTAAATAAATATATCCTACTAATATTATAAATGTGAAAGTTTGTTAGGATCACACAAATTTATAATATTAGCAGGATAGATTATTATGTAATAATAATAACACCCAACAGTAACATACATAGTCCTGAGCCCACACTAGGATTCCCTGTGTCGTGGGTATCAGAAACTACGAGTACCATGCTACCACAACACCCAGACCCGGAACAAATATTTACAGAACATGCAGACATTTCTTCTGCTGCGGGAATCGAACCCGCGTCTCTTGCGTCTCAGCCGAGCAGTCGCCCGCCACGCCACCGAGGCCGTCATGTAGATATAGATATTACAATTATGTTTTTCTTTTGCAGTGTGCTGACTTGGTCAATATGGCAGATTATCTTGATGTTAATTGTTGGAATAACACAGGTATAAAACTTAAATTATAAATTAAAAATTCCTTTGGAAACAAATAAAATCAAACAGATCGAAATATAATAAAACACTTATGTTACTGACTGACGATCAGCTCACAGTCTAAACCAGGGATTCCCAAAGTGGTCGATATCGACCCCTTGGGGTCGGTATCGGTTTCCTAGGGGTCGACATAAACGAAAACTGATTTTGTGGGTCGACGAGGTCTAAAAATCGACCCCTATTAAATTAACACAAGTTCTTATTTAAAACTTTCAAGATAGGTAGGTACTGTATTGTTTATGTTGTGTCACGTGTACTAAGAATAATTAATATTTTTGTAGGAAATAGCATTGTTGTAGTAATGTAAAGTCTCAAGCTCGTACAAGATGAAAAACTCGCAGCTGTTTTAAGTTAGCGGACCATTATGAATAAGGGGGTTGATCTTAAAAGTAGGTCTAGGCCATGGGGGTCTGAGGTAACAGTTCATTTTGGAAAAGGGGTCACTTGTCCAAAATAGTTTGGGGATCCCTGATCTAGACCATAAGTCCTAGAAGCATGGAACTCGGAGGGTATATTCCTCTTATGGTGTAGTGGTGCACTGAGAAAGGAATATCCCCGAATTCGACTCCTAGAAAACGCAGCGGGAAGATTAAAAAAACTACTTATTATTTATTTTCTCAGACCAAAAGAAAAGAAAGACGCTGCGCCGCTAACAACAAAAGTGAAGCCACATAAAACCGTGCTCCTGCAAGTAAACACACACGCTCACGCACACACCTACACTAAAACCATGCTCATCGCTCTTAGTACCTCACGAGCTTTTAAAATAGAATGTTGCCTTCCTGTGTAGTGAAAACTTGTAAAAACAGCAGCAAATCACATAAAAAGTTTCACGGAATCACTTTTCACTTGTAAGTACTTCGAATAACATCGTTTCTTAATTATTATCTACGAATTTTAGGTTACTCGGAACACAAAACCTCAAAACCTTCGACACACACACTTAGATAAAAAGGTGGCTTCACTTTTGGTGTTCGCGGAGCGGCGTATTTTCTTTTTTTTTTGTCTAAGGATTTTTGCTGCTATTTCTATTTACCTCTGTACCTCCCATGTTTTTGTCAAAATTGTATATTGTTAAATATTTATCCTTTTATGACATTTTCTATTTGTATTTCAGGTTTTCTTCGTCAAGAGTCTGTTTGAAGATACACGAACGAGCAAACTCAACATATTGGTGACCAAACTGTCCCGATGATGTCAAATACATACTAGATATTAACACACCTCCCGATTACTTAAAGTACCTATCAACCTGAATCACAAAATAGGACTTTTTGGACCTGTGCGGTCATTTGGTGCCTACCTACCTGATCGGTATACCTATTGTAATTAGATATTTAATTATATTCCAATTGTCGAGCAGAAGGAATATCGAAACCTGCTGTCCTCATTGGTTAAAAAATGGTCCTAATTGGCCTTTTGTCATCTATAGTATGATTTATACAGCTTCAGGAGGTAACTTTTATCTCCACAAACGGGACGCTGTAGTGCCCGGGACAAATTAAGATGGTGTCAGAGCAGTGTGGTGAAAGGATTGGAGCCTTGGAGAGGCTCTAGCACAAGTAATGTAATTTTGGTGATATTTAATTTTAAATAAATTGTGTATGGTGTCGATTTCGTTGTGAATTATCTCATAAAATATATAAAATAGATAATTTGAAATTAAAATACGCTTATTTTCACAAAGTAGGTATACCGTGTTAGTCTTACCTCCGAATACTCAAACGCGACTCAGAGTTGAGCACGTCTCAACTCACGGTTTTTTGACAGTTTCTGATGAAAATCTGTCAAAAAATTGTCATTTGAGACGTACTCAACTTTGAGATGCGTTTGAGTATTCGGGGGTTATCCCATTAATATCGGCAGCGCTCGTGGCGTAGCCGTTCTTGATTGATCGTTGAAGTTAGCAACGTTGTGCGCGGTCACGATGTGGATGGGCGACCGCAAGTGGCATTACGAGCTGAGCGCTTCCGTGCTTCGGAGTTAAGTTGTCGGTCCCGGCTTTTAAGTCGTTAAGCCATGACGGAGGCCTTTAGGCGGCCTAAAAACTCCGTCACAAGAGTTTGCCACTAGCTCATACGAACTTACTTGCCTATTGTATTTTCTGATACTGTGTATTTGAGTAAATATTGTAAATATTAATTAATAAATTATAATGTGTCCAGCTGCTTCTCTCCCCGAGCATGTCATAAAAGTCGACTAAGGGATAGTATCCTCTCCAACATGATGGACCATCTATATGTGCGATGGCCTGATCTGTCACCATGGTTCACCATAACCATCTTAGGATTTTTAATCAGAAGTGGCTGCAAGTTTTCTTATGTTTACTTGTGGCTTTGCCCACCCCATTAGGGATATGGACGTGATAATATATATGTGTGTAATAGTTAAAATCATTGATACCCAAAGTTATCTATAGCCTATGACCCCTGGGGGTCGACGATGAGATGTAAATGGGGGTCTACTATAGTATATCTCGTTTAAGAAAGTTGTTACTTGAATTTTGGCTTCCCATGAAAAAAATAATCCACATTAGAAAGATTTAATTGCCCTTTTTTGAGGTTTTTCATGATACTCAATCTCTTCTAATTTAAGAGCCGTGCTCTTGTCGTTGATACAGCTCTCTCCACTTGTTCCTGTCCAGCGCAGCCTCCTTGACCTTAGAAGACCCGACAGTTACCTTCTCCTTTACTTGGCTCATGTAGCTGATTCGTGGCCTTCCTCTTCCTCTCCTTCCTTCTACTTTTCCTTCTATGATGGTGTTAATAAAACTGTCGTGTCTTATAAGGTGGCCAATCATCTTTCCTCTTCTCTTTTCAATCGTTCTTAACAGGGTTCTTTCTGTGAATGGTACTCAATAAAGTCACAAAAAGCTTTAAAGTGAGTAGCACAAGTGAGCTAAGCAAAGGAGTAGTCCAACCCAAGTGGTTTAGAGATAGGGGGACCTGTCGTTTTAATTAAGTTTTGGATAATGTTTCAACAGAATCGACACCGCGTCAAAACCAAAAAATGTAGATTTATTTCAGTAGGTAACGGGTTTGTTATAAATAAATTTGTTGATAAAAATGAATGGGTTTTATTTTTAAGTTAAAACTTATTACCGTGTTTGATGTTTGCTCATCCTAGATTGATAGAAAATTCTTTATTGCACACAAGAAAACATGTACATAGGCGAACTTAATGCTAGTTAGCATTTTCTTCCAGCTAACCTTTGTGCATTGTAGAAAAAGTTCTACAGTTCTACAAAATTCATCCTACTAAAATTATAAACGCGAAAGTATGGAAGTATGGATGTACTTATGTTATTCTTTCGAACGGATTTGAATGAAACTTGGAATATTATTTTGTTATTTTTATTTTAGAACACAATATATACACATTATTACAGTTTTTTTTAACCCTAAGGCGATGGTATTTGTAGTAAGTACATATAATACAAAAAGAATAAATATTAACATAGACATTTGGTTTCTATGACTACCTGTCTGCCCTCCTAGTGAAGAACGCAGTAACTAGCATTTTTGACAAAAATTAGTTTGATACATATTCGGAATCGCTTAACAAAATACAACATTCTGTTCTCGCTCACGTATCAAAGCATGTTAGACATAGTTACTGCGTTCTTCACTAGGAGGGCAGCTGTGCAATCTGTAGGAGTTTCGGCAGGTGAAGCGCTCATGGCATAGCTAGCTTAGGCGTTCTTGATTGATCGCTAAAGTTAAGCAACGATATGCGCGGTCACAAATTGGGATGGGTGACCGCAAGCGGCATTACAAGCTGAGCGCTTCCGTGCTTCGGAGGGCACGTTAAATTGTCGGTCCCGGCTTTTAAGTCGTTAAGCCATGACAGAGGCCTTTAGGCGGCCTAAAAACTCCGTCACTAGAGTTGGCCACTAGCTCATACGAACATACATACATACAATATATTATAGGCTATTTTTTATCCGGGTACCACGCAAGCGAAGCCGCGGGCGGCAGCTAGTATAAAATAATGGGTCCCCCATCCCCTGTGGTAAAAGAGCCAGGTAGGAGTGGCGTACACAAATTTATTTGTTACTTCAGAAGGCGTATTTATTTAGCAACATAAATATGATCTGTTATATGTACCTATAGGTACAAAAGGTAGTTTTTTTATTGAGCTTTTCATCATCATCATCATCTTCCTGCCCTTATCCCACTCTATGTGGGGTAAGCACAGCATGATCCTTGGATCATTATTTATCTTTATTGAACTTTTGTAGGTTCTTAAATATTTTAGTGGTAGTTTTGGTCCATATTATTACAAAAAAATTGTAGTCAATACACGGTCAATAAATCGTACCAATCCTTGCATTTATTTCCTTCATCTTTATCCAAAGAAATAAACATACTTAGATAAATAAAATTGGTTACCTATTTATAACCTTATTATGATACTTTAAAACAAAATCTCAAAGGCATGCTTGTACAAAATGACGGTAGGTACTTTCATTGTAGTCAAACTATTTAGTCCGACTGGTTTGACCACGAGGAAATATAATTCCTCGTAGTCAAACTAGTCAAATTACCCTCCCTGTATCAATGTCAAATTAAAAATGTGTACAGTCTATGTTAAATGATAAATGACATTTATTTACACGAACACATGTGATATAGTCTTAAAAATACATCAGTCCAATCTATGTCCTACCAAAATCTTTGGCATGCAAATATGTTAACAAACTATATTCTATTGTTAAATCCTAATTAAATGTAAGGTTAAAATTATTTTAAGAACCAATGTCAAGTTTTAGAACGTCAAAATATCGTCAATTATACATAATTTAGTGTCAAGAACTATTTAAATATTCGTCAATGGAGTAAAAACATTTATCAAGAAGCCAATTTTTCAATTTTTTGCCAAACAAATGAAATTTTAAATCTTTAGTCAGTTGGCAACTTATAAACTTTAAGTCAATGTAATAGGCTTGACGTTGTGTAAGTTTAAGATTGTTTAGAAATGCACAGTTTGAATTGGACGTGTTACTTAGCACTCTTGCTCGGAAATCTTGATGCGTACTGAAAAAAGACGCCTGTTGTGTACCTAGCCCCAAACTAAGCAAAGCTTGTGCTATGGGCACCAGATGGCTGATAGAATACTGCCGTCATAAAAAAAGGAAGGAAGACAAGGAAAAAAGACATATCTGACATTTTTTTCATATTTGAGTTATATATACATCATCGGAATCAGTAAAAAAAGACTCATCTACCAGTATTTTTTTTCTCTGTTTCGGAATTTTATGTAGAAACGTTCTTTTTTCTTATGACGGCAGAATACTTATATACTCTTGCGTCTCAGCCGAACACTCGCCCGCCACGCCACCGAGGTCGTCAAATTGTAACGCCTAAACATATTTTTTTTTATAGTAGATGTTACCATTGATCATTGGGACCTTCCAGCAGTATATTTTTTATATTTACAGAGAAATAACTTTACAAAGGTGCTGTTCTAAATATCGCCATTTTGGGGGTAGGTACATATTAACATATATTTGACTTCCGTTTTTCCTACTTTTTCGGAGCTGCATTTATTTAGAGTGGGCTGGTGATATTCAGAATGGTAAACGAGAATGTATTATTTCATTTCAAAATAACGTTTCTCTTATATTTAAATACCGAACGAAATGTTTATGACATATGTCACAGGCAAATGGTTTTTCTCCGGTGTGTGCGCATATGTTCAGTCAAATTCGCTTTCCAAGAGAACTGTTTATGACATAATTATGTGACAGGCAAATGGTTTTTCTTAGGTGTGTGCGCAATGCGCATATGTTCAGTCAAATTCGCTTTCCAAGAGTACCGTTTATGACATATGTCACAGGCATATGGTTTTATGCCAGTGTGTGTGTGCATAATATGTTTCATTATATTATCTTTCCGAGAGAAATGTTTATGACATATGTCACAGGCAAATGGTTTTTCCCCAGTGTGTGTGCGCATGTGTCGTTGCAAATGAGATTTGAGAACAAATTGTTTATGACATATGTCACATGCGTATGGTCTTTCACCAGTGTGAGTGCGCAAGTGAAATTTCAAGTATTTTTTAAAAGATAACTGTTTATCACATATGTCACAAGAATATAGATTTTCTCCATTGTGTGTGCGTATATGTTCAATCATATTCGCTCTCCAAGAGAATTGTTTATGACATATGTCACAGGCATATGGTTTTTCTCCAGTATGTGTGCGCATGTGTATTGTCCAATCACTTTTCACTGAGAACTGCTTATGGCATTTGTCACAGGTGTGTGACTTTTTCCCAGCAATAGCTTGAGTGTTCATTGTTGAGGCAGACATCACAGAGTTAGGTACTTGTATCACAATAACTATCTAAATGAATGTCTTTGGATGTCGTAGTCGGGGGGCTCTCGGATAATGGGGGCTAAGTCTCAGGGCTGTCATCAATTCATCGGTGGTCTCCTCAGCCTCCCAACAAGAGGACTTGCACTGTTTTTGAAATAATTTAGAAACATGAACTGTGCAGGAGTTCTGGATAAACAACACTCCTATCCAGGATTAAACTATACCTACAAAAAAATCCTTCAAGATGTTTGCAGTCACAGACTCATAGAAAATACATTCAGAGAGTTATGAAGTAGAAAAAACGAGAAGTTTGCAGAAGTTTCGCGACGCAGGCCGAGGGCACAGAACACTATTACTCCTTCCTCTTTCTAGGAAAGGGCTGCTCTCGGAACAATTTTTATTCTTCCAAGAGGCTGCTCCAAGCACGATCGATACAATTACAATCAGTGTGACCAGATTTAAATTGAACATACATTCTGCTAGATGCTCGCCTAAATTCTGCTAACTTTATTTTTAATAGGTAATTAAGCCAAAATTCTATTGTGTCTTTGTCTAAAATTGTGTTAGACGAATGTCATGTATAAAAAACAAAAATATTATTTAATAATATTTATTATTGAATAACACGACTACGCAGAACATGTACCAACACTAAAGAAAATATACATTTATTGAGAATTCCCCTAGATTGTACTTAAGGCTGACGGAACATTAAGAGAAATGGTACATTATACATGAATGGTAGAATTTTTCAAACATTTCTAGCAACCCTACACAGAAACACGGTTAATTTACCAGTTCTTCTTTATCTTGCTAAATTTCTGCGGATATTTTATAAAATTCTGCCAAAATCAGCAATTTTTTCAAATCTGCTATACAATCTACTAGACCTTTGGTGATCTAATTTATGCTAAAATCACAGAATTCTGCTAAATCTGGTCACACTGAATATAATACAATATTTGACACTGACACCTAAAACGAAATGATACATTCAGAAATGAGACATCAGTTCATTGGTAAAATCATCGAGCATTTAACTGAATGCTCGATGGGTAAAATAAATACGAATTGACTTTGTCAGTTAATAAACTATTTCTTAAATATTAAGAAATCTTATGAAATCAACTATTAAATTGAAATAAATTCTTCTATTAGTGTATGAATATGAATGTTATGTCGGACAGTCGATTTGATGTTTTGAAATGACTATTTTTCTGGTGTTGCTATAAGTTTCATTTGAGATTTCCTGCTTTTTGCTTTCCTGAGGTTGGCAACACTGTCTGAGCGTTTGGCTTTCATCCGCTCGCTTTGCGGCGTAAATTCTTCTCGTTTTTTCTACTTCTTCTGTCTAAATGTATTTCTGTGAGTCTGTGACTGCAAACATCCTGAAGGATTTTTTGTAGGCATAGTTTAATCCTAAATAAAAAGAGAAGTAATAATAGGTATGTCTGCAACGGTGTGTAGAGCATAGCGGCTCGGCAATGTTAAAAGGTATACTTAACAAATAAAAAGAATTAGAATTCTTTTTAATTGATCTGAGCATCGAAAACAACGAAGTCCGAGAAATTTACGAAAATCTCCTGAATACCAAGGTATGTACCATGGATCGCATCTCGTGAGAACGACCGCGGGAAATAGTACGTGGATACTGCTGCTTTTCAAATGGCAAACCATTTTGTGAGCTAAAATTACCATGTTCTAACTTTTTCCTGCTGTTCAATAGTCAGTGCTGGTTGACCTTGGAAGGAACCGATAGAGAAGCAGCAAGATAAGTTCACAGCTTGGTGTTGATTTGTTTCAGCTGAACGCAGCCCCATGGCCCCAAGTCATAGGCTACATAATGCTACTCATGCTACTCTCTGCTGCAGAGTTGCCGCAGGTTCTCCGAGCTGGTTCACAAGTCGGAGAACATACTCGAAGACCTCTTTAACAAAAGCATCGAGGTAAAGGTTCCCTCAGCAGTGAAATGATGTGCTTTCTGGGAATGCACCCAGTAGACAACAACAGAAACTGTAGTTATCACATTGCAGTAAGAAGTAACCCGTGAAGTAGGGCAACAAAGATCTGTGGGGTGTTTTGTGCATTATCCCCCTGCTTACCCTACCCCAGCCAGCACAACTCCTTGAAGTACCCGAGAAGGACTGTGGGATGTCGGCAGTATAGGCTGTTGGTGGTGTTGATGAGGTTGAAGATGATGATGCTGGGCAATTCTCAATGGCTGTCTGCAGTCCTGAGGATTTACATTCTTGAGGATTTTTGATGCCACCCACGGCTCCCCGGGCCGCTTACTAAGCAGCTCGGACCCTCCCGGTGAGTTGTGTCTTATTTAATTTGTTGCAGGGCAGTAAGTGTTACGTTTTCCACAGTTTCTTCCTCTTGGAAGTTTCCATGACAGAGGCTCCTGTCCGTTACTCCAATTTAGAGTAGATGGTGATTCAGTGTAGTCCTGTGATGATGCCCACCGTTGTCACAATAGGACTGAGCTCCTCTGCCGCTTCGCATTCCTGCTTTGTAGGTCATTGGAGGAGCCTGCGGTGGCGGTCGGATTAGTATCCTGCCCGTGGCCTTTGCGCCAGCTTTATCTAGAACCCACTCTGTCCTCTAGACTGGGGTATGTTCGTTCCATTCCAGCCGCCACCGCAGACTCCTCCTTTTGTATAAAAGTAAGTAAGTAATGCTGCTCCGACCCATTGATAGTCCCCTCATACTAGTGTTTGTTTTCAGGTGACACACCAATATTCGGAAGCTACAACCTTGCAGTGTAGTTTATAAATCATGAATAAACAAATAAATAAATAAATCATTTGTTTGTCTGTGAACCTAGGTACAATATACATAATAGGTGTTAGGTTAAAAAAAAATGATCTCTAGATTCTGGCGGTATGCCAAGCATTTAGAAAGTTACAATATTAATTTAATATGAAGTTAGTCAATGTCAATTTAGGAAAAGTCGAAGCTACAAAAATTAAGTTAAATAATATGATGATGATAATTAATATATTTGTGAACATTTCACACAACTAATAAATAATGAAACAAGTTTAATACATACCTATAAATTTATTTTTACAAGCTTTTGTACATGAAATGACTAATTAGGTGCTAAAGTACCTAGTATCTACCTACCTAATTCTAATATTGCTGTGCAAACAACCTATCTACAACTTTGCTGGACTGGGAGTAAAAAAAACATAGAATTCGTCCAGCTGCTTCTCTCCCCGAGCATGTCGTAAAAGCCGACTAAGGGATAGTATCCTCCAACATGATGAGATAGGTACAATAAGCAAGTATGAGGCAAGCAAGAGGGTTGACGTCAGGCAGGCGGCCGGTCGTAAAACACCTTAGCCAAAACTCTTACAGCATGATCCAAGGAACATGCTGTGCCGACCCCACATAGAGTGGGATAAGAGCAGGAAGATGATGATGTGCTATAAAGTCAGATTTACTCGACATATTCTATTATTATAGAATAGAATTATATTTTAATTGGAACAACATTTAGTAGGTAGTTATCTATTTATGAACTACATAATACTACTATTTTACTATAGCATTTTCCAGTGTTGTATTTGTATCATGCGCATAATGTATTTGCTCCAAATAAATAAATAAAAATAATATTCTAAGCTGCTGCAAAACGGACCCTAACTCAGCATTATGCAGTTTGTAGAAACAAACCGCGCTGGTCTTCCGTTATTAGTGACCCCCTCCAAAACTACAGGCTGCGACCCCGCCTGATTTCAGTATTCACTCCTTTCACACGCACGCCCCGTTGTGTTTGTGGATTGTGTGAAAACACAATCCAACCAATATGCTGATTAATGAAACAAAAACAGCTATTGGTTATTTCTTCTCTGGCCGTAGGTGGAGTACGGTTGAGGGACTTGTCTGTACTGCCACCACTCGAGCGCCACGGTGACAGCGGCCACCACTACGGCGGCGCCGATCACAATGCCTTTTACTAAAGTCTCCATCTGTAATGAGAAAGATAGATAATAATAAATTAACACCCAACAGTCACACACATAGTCCTGACCCCACACTAGGATTCCCTGTGTCGTGGGTATCAGAAACTACGAGTACCATGGTACCACAACATCCAGACCCGGAATAAATATTTACAGATCATGCAAACATTCGGCATCTCTGCCGAGCAATCGCCCGCCTCGCCACTGAGGCCGTCGTACAGTCAGATAGATAGTTAACACTTTATTCCACACAAAAAAACTTTAATTTGTCTTCATTTTGTTCTTTATTTTTAGTTCATAAGCAATACTAAAACTTACTACTTACTTCTTCGCTGGACTGGGAGTAAAGAAAAAACATAGAATGCGTCCAGCTGCTTCTCTCCCCGAGCATGTCGTAAAAGTCGACTAAGGGATAGTATCCTCCAACATGATGAGATACAATAAGCAAGTATTCCCAAGGAGGGTTGACGTCAGGCAGGCGGCCGGTCATAAAACACCTTAACCAAAACTTACAGCATGATCCAAGGATCATGCTGTGCCGACCCCACATAGAGTGGGATAAGGGCAGGAAGATGATGAAGCAATATCTTGTAATTTTATTTTAAAAAGTACTGTATGGATTCAATTTGTCTGAAATTAAGTTAATTATTACTATTATAGCCATGCAAGTCGACTTTTGGTCAACCGGGATCGTCTATCGTCGCTATAGGGAGGCGCAACCGACAATGAAAATCCCTTAATTTAAGTTATTATTTTTCCCTTTCTCTCCCCATTAATAGTTTTTTTTTTCATCTTTATTCAAAATTTCACAGTTTCAAGGTACTTTATGTAAATCAGCGGAGTAGGGCTCTGGTGACCTGTAGCACAGGTTTTTTTTTAATACCTATTTCAGGCACCAGTCTCTTACAAAACAGATTAACTAATTACCTAAAATTTATGTTATTATTTTTACTCTTCTGTTTTTTTTCCCCCATATTTTACTGTTTATAATTATATTTTTTAAATAATATTACCTATGTTAATCTTAATTTTGTTGTGAGAGAAAATAAATATATATTATTATTATTATTAAGTGAGATGTGCTACTCGCTGGATTGTACTGCTTAGCTGTGCTTTAAATATAAATTCCAACACTACTATAGTGGTATGGTTTCGTCCCATCCTACCCCCAGGGGTATGGTCAGGGGTATGGTGGGTCCGAAGTGTGCGAACACACCATCAGTACACATACTTAGCACTTATATTGGTATGGAAGAAGATTAGCTTCGTTGAAACCTATTTAACTAGAGCTGTGATAAGATAAGCTTTGAATTATAAAGCAATGTTATTTTATTTTTGTTGATAAAAAAATTGGTTGAAATAGGTACCTTCCTAAATATCTCAATCTGAAGATTTGATAATGACATGGAAAACAAACTCTTAAACTCAGACCAAATAAAAAGAGGTCTTCTTTTTATTTGGTCTGAGTTCTTAAATTATAATGTCTTTGACTGTACATACCTAGACCTACTATGCAAAAGTGTAACACTAGGAGCTAACTACGTAATATTATAATATAGGCTTAATACTATCTTTAGGTACCTTCTAGTTTCACCAGACCCTACGTTTTTATTATTTTACTGAAGTATTTATTACGAATACATAAAATGTTTAACTACAAATACTACAATTAATGTTTTGTCGATATTCCTAAGTCGAGACTTCGACTGTATGTCGAGTCAACTGCGCTATTTCTACTCACCGTGTTGACATTGACAGTTCCTTAGTTGGCTTTTTTTTTTTACAAAGACAAACTATAATAACATTAAAAACTTTAAGGTAATCGGTATAATAATAAGAAATAACAATGGGCTCAGTTTTCTAAGTTCGCCTACAGATAGAAAACAGAGCTTAGATCACCGATCGCAGGTAAGGGCCCCAAAAGGCTGGCGACGTTACCTCGTTGGATAGCTATACTTAGTTGGCTTATTTCACGTTCCATTACAATAAGTTCATGAGGAGGAACGAATGTCGTGTTGTAAGGAAAGCTATGACTAAGAATGTGGATGGATTCAGAGGTAGAGGTAGGCCAAAGAAAAGGCGAATGGATCGTGTGAAAGAGGACATGGGTAAGAAAGGAATGAATACAGAGATGATGGCTGACAGAGGGGAATGGAACTAACTATGGAAGAAGAGAACATACTGTGCCGACCTCGTAGAGTGGACTATGAATAGAGAGAGAGATGACGATGACGTTCCATTACACGTGCTTGCACACGCAGTTTGATGTCTTGTCTTGTATCGGGTGTCATTAAGCCACTAAGTCGCTTGAAATAAAGTTTTTTTATGTATTTATTTTTTTATTAAGTTTAGTAGCAAGCACTAGTAAATGTTCCATGTCCAAAATTTGTATGTTTAGCAATATATCACTATTTCGTTTTTCCAGCAACATTAAACAAAGACAGCGCATAATGTTAAAAATATATGCTGTTGTCGATGGTCTGGAAATAACAGTTTCATCGTTTCGTTACACAAACAAAACAGACAGTCGTTATAATATCGTAATCAATCAAATTCAGTCAAAATATAAAACAGAAATACAGCGTACGACGTATATCTAAAATACAGTTATTGCTAAAATGAGCGTCAGGGAAGAAGAAGGGAACAAAAACTGCCCAAGCCGCGGCCTTGGGATCGCGGCCGCCGCCATAGGCGTCGGCGTTGGGGCTGCTCTGTACTACTTTTTCAGCACACGGTCAGAAAATCCAGCCAACAATGGAGCTACCTCCTCCAGCTGGAGATGCGAGATACCTCAAACCTTGTGAGTATTGCAATAAGACTCATTTTCGCACGGCCTCGCTTTGATTTCGAATGCAGTTGCCCTTGCCAAATCTGTAATTGCGCATTTTTTGTACAAATCTACATGTAAATACATTTATACTATGTAAATATGTCATTTTCGTGACGAAACCATGTTAATTACTCTAAATTGATCTAGTTTTGTAATATTCTTTTGGGGTAATTTGCATCTACCCTTATTTCTAAAATAATGTAGGTATTATCTAGGTAGGGTATATATTTTTTAAATGTCGTATGTGTAATATAATAATACATGAGATATTGGCAACGATACGATGTACGTTTCCTTAACTAAACTTAATTTGAAATTTTTAATAAATATTAATGAATATTAATAAATCAATATTTGTAGACATTTGACACAGCACCATGATTGATCGTTGAAGTTAAGCAACGCGTTGCGCGGTCACAAATTGGGATGGGTGACCGCAAGTGGCATTACGAGCTGAGCACTTCTGTGCTTCGGAGGGCATGTTAAATTTTCGGTCCCGGCTTTTAAGTCGGTAAGCCATGAAGGAGGCCTAAAAACTCCGTCACAAGAGTTGGCCACTGGCTCATACGAACTTACTTTACAGCACCATCTCATCCCAAACTAAGCAAAGCTTGTACTATGGGCACCAGATGGATGATAGAATATTTACCCACTTCAAACACATAATATTACCATGGCCAGACCTGGAATAATTATTTGCAGAGCATGCAAACATTTCTTCCGCAGCGGTAATCAAACCCGCGCCTCTTGCGTCTCTTCCGAGCACTCTCTCGCCACGCTGCAGAGGTTGTCAATGTAAAAATATTATTTTTCTTGTTATAGTAGTAACAAGAACAGCTTATTTTAGAAATGTCAAATTAAGTTCAGTTAAGGAAAACGTATATCAGAATTGAGAGCATTGTAAATTTAATTTAGTTTATTACATAGATACATATTATCACGCCCATATCCCTAATGGGGTGGGCAGAGCTACAAGTAAACATAAACAACTTGCAGCCATTTTTGATTTAGTCCTAAGATGGATATGGTGAACCATGGTGTTGGTGGCAGGTGATTAGCCCTTCGCCCAAATAGGTGGTCTATCATGTTGGAAATGATACTATCACAGAAGGAAGTTATTTTTCAGTCTACATAATCCATACATATGCTTAAGCCCTGCATGTTGCTTATCTATCACCCATGCTTTCACATCACCAGGCGTGACACCCATGACTCCTCATATACCACCATCTCAGAACACAGCACCACAGATACAAGCATCCATTCCGATGATGAGACCATCATGCAGTCCATTGCTCGACGACTCTGGAACAATACCAACTCAACTAATTCCGAATCGGACTGTTCTGATTTCGGAGAATCTACAGATTCCGATGAGTCCAGTGATTTAGATGACGATAGGGATATGGATGAGTTTGGAGATTTCGAAGAGGACGTAGATTCTGATACAAATGCTGAGTGGGATGTCACTAACTCCTCGGTAGATGTGCCGGAGACACCCATGGTACCATTTTCAATGCAGTCCGGGGAGATGACTGTACGTCCTGAGGATAGGGACTCCTACGAGTAAGTTTACTTCATCATGTTTTTAGGGTTCCGTATCTGAAGGTGACAAGGGAACCCTATTTCTAAGCCACCATGGTCCGTCCGTCTGTCAGTAGACTGTATGTCATCTAATAGGTAGAGTTGAAATTTTGACAGTGTGTATTTCTATTTCCGCTATAACAGCAATAAAAGTGTCCATTTCGTAATCGATTATCGAAGCTGCCTATTTAAAAAGTACATGTAATATTCTGCACTCCTAGTGAAGAAAGTCTAATGAAAAGAAACTATGTCAAACATGTTTTGATACGTGAGTTTGATATTTTGTTAGGCGATTCCGAATAAGTATCTAATTATTTTTTGTCAAAAATTCTAGTTACTGCGTTCTTCACTAGGAGGGCAGTTATTAAGCACTTACCATTATCCTCTCTTGATCAAGGTGCATGCACCGAAATAAATGGATACTCAAAAAACATACATACACATACATACATACATACATTCATTCATACATACATACATTATCACGTTTGTATCCCTATTGGTTTGAGCAGAGCCACAAGTAAACATAAGAAAACTTGCAGCCACTTCTGATTTAGTCCCAAGATGGGTGTGATGGATATCATGGCGACAGGTGATCAGCCCATCGCCCATATAGGATGGTCCATCATGTTGGAGAGTATACTAGGATACTCAAAAAATATAATCATTTTGATAATCCTGTTAAAAGTGCTAATAAGGGTTATAGCCATGACGAGTTCCAATATTATACTAACGGTGGACTGTTCGTTGGTCGCCATATATGTAAACAAATATTTTTTGCTACTTTATACCTACAGAAATACAACCTTGCCAGTGCAGTCTTCCATCTATTGCCGGTCAATAATCTATCTATCAGCCATCTGGTTCCCACAGTACAAGCTTTGCTTAGTTTGGGGCTAGATGGCGCTGAAATGTCCACAAATGTTTATTATTTAATTGTTCTTGTAATTGTATTTACATAAATCCTTTTTACCAGATCTCCTTGGAGTGTGTTTTTTGAATATATGAGATCGGGTGACAATCCACAAGGGAATGCGTTGAGAGAACAAACATTGTAAGCATTATTACATCCTAACCCCACTTGTCTCTTAGCACTACACTCGAAATAGTTACTTCAATTTTGACCATAATAACTTAACATCTCCGCTGGACTGGGAGTAAAGAAATAACATAGAATGCGTCCAGCTGCTTCTCTCCCCGAGCATGTCGTAAAAGTCGACTAAGGGATAGTATCCTCCAACATGATGAGATACAATAAACAAGTATTCCCAAGGAGGGTTGACGTCAGGCAGGCGGCCGGTCATAAAACACCTTAGCCAAAACTCTTACAGCATGATCCAAGGAACTTGCTGTGCCGACCCCACATAGAGTGGGATAAGGGCAGGAAGATAATGTTGATGAATTTTGACCATAATAAAGTCGTTTATACATACACATATTATAGCGATCGTATCCCTAATGGGGTTGGCAGAGCCACAGGTAATCGTAAGAAAACTAGCAGCCATAAAATCAAAGTCTCAAGATGGATATGGTGAACCATGGTGACAAATCAACCCATCGCCCGTATGGATGGTCCATGGTGTTGGAGATACTATCCCTTAGTCGACTTTTACGACATGCTCGGGGAGAGAAGCAGCTGGACGCATTCTATGTTATTAGTTACTTAATATTACTATTATTATTATTTAATATTAATTCGTCCTGGGCACAGCGTCCCGTTTGTGAAGGCAAAAGTTGCCTCCTGACGCTGTATAAATCATCCACTATAAATCTGTCCTAGTGAAGAACGCAGTAACTATGTCAAAAATGTTTTGAAGAAAAATGAAAACAGAATGTTGTATTTTGTTAGGCGATTCCGAATATGTATTTAACTAATTTTAGTCAAAAATGCTAGTTACTGCGTTCTTCACTAGGAGGGCAGAGATGGTAAAAGGCCTTAGTTTAGTTTATTAACAAAAAAAGAACAAGTTTTTTTAACTCTATTTTATTGTAAAATAGGTTTTAAAAATACGTACTGTTAATGTTAATGGTGTGGATTCTATTGTACTAATTTCTAAACTAAATGACTCGACGACCTCTGTGACGTGACGGGTGAGTGTTTGGCTGAGATGTAAGAGGCGCGGTTTTGATTCCCGCTGCGGGAGAAATATTTGCATGCTCTACAAATGTTTCTTCCGGGTCTGGGTGTTGTAGTATTATGTACTGCATGAATAACTATTTTTTTTTTATTATAAGTAGTTTTATGGTTTGTTGTACTAATCTTAAGAAAGTATAGTTATATATTTATGTTTCGCATTCATGCAAAATTACAGAATTTTATATTATATCCGACGGCCTCGGTGGCGTGGCGGGCGATTGCTCGGCATAGACGCAAGAGGCGCGGGTTCGATTCCCGCTGCGGAAGAAATGTTTGCATGTTCTGCAAATATTCCTTCCGGGTCTGGGTGTTGTGGTAGCATGGTACTCGTAGTTTCTGATACCCACGACACAGGGAGTCCTAGTGTGGGCTCAGGACTATGTATGTGACTGTTGGGTGTTATTATTAATCTGTAGGTGTATATTTTTTTTTGTATTTGTATTTGTTAATAATAGTTTTATCTAATTTAATGAATCCAAATATCGTGGGTTAGGCACTAATATAAACTTGTGATCTTGTTAGAAACTAATACTGCCCTTCTAGTGAAGAACGCAGTAGCTAGCATTTTTGTCCAAAAATAGATCACCTATATGGAATCGCCTAAAAAATACAAAATTCTATTTTCACTCTCGTATCAAAACATGTTTGACGTAATTACTGCGTTCTTCAATAGAAGGGGAGAATATTAACGAAGCGGTTACGAAGAACGCTTGCTTTGCTCGCTCGATCAAAAAGTAGCTCTCGCTTATCTCGTTGGTCGCCTGATCGGCGTGAAGATCGACTTGCACGCCCCCGACCACTCTTATGCTGGGGTCACATCGGGATTCGGCAAAGCTTCGCGTTTTGTGTCCTTGTCTCTATGCGACGAGTTCGTTAATCCCGGTAATGTGTCCCAGCATTACTTTACTTATCTCTATCTTATTATGTTTGTTTCATTATTGTTCATGAGAGATCCATTGAACACGCTTGTTTCAAAGTTCTTAGGGATCATTATTGTTATAAAAAAAGTAAGTTCGTATGAGCTGGTGGTCAACTCTTGTGACGGAGTTTTTATGCCTCCGTCATGGCTCAACGACTTAAGAGCCGGGATCGACAATTTAACGTGCCCTCCGAAGCAATCGTAATGCAACTTGCGGTCACCCATTCTAATTGTGACCGCGCACAACGTTGCTTAACTTCAACGATCAATCAAGAATGTCTATGCAAGCTACGAAACGGGCGTTACGATATTACGTTACGTCTATATTATTTTAATTATAATCAAGATAACTTTGAAACAAGCATTCAAGAGGCGCGGGTTCGATTCCCGCTACGGAAATGCTTGCATGTTCTACATTCTTCCGACTCTAGGTGTAGGGCTCAGAATTCTGCCGTCCGATTTCTAAAATGCCGCTAAGTGACAAACCCAAAATTTTGGCTACGAGCAAAACCGTGAGATATTTTGTTTATTAGACTTTTTGAAGACTTACAGTTTTTATTGAAATACCAAAATGTTTTGTATTTTATAAGCTTGAAATGTATATATTGCATTAGGATACAAGTTTATCTTGTGATTTTTTATTTAAGTTTTTGTGTTTCAGTAATGTAAAATGAGTTAACCGTATTTTAGAATTGAAAAAGTCCAAAACGGATGTAGATAGAGGTGTACGTGCGGCTCCAAATCTCAGTACTTATAAATTATAGAAAAATATGACGCATACTGGTCGATAGAGAAAAAAAAGCGCTTTCGCCCAGTACATAAAAGTCAAAGAACAAATGTCACTTAACGGCCTTTTAGTAATCGGACGGCGGAATTATGTATATGACTGTTGGTTGTTATTTATTTATAAAATCCCCGAGATGTCTGTTCGCGACAAAGACAATTAAGCGAGACTTGACGAACGAGCAAAGCGAACAGCGACCTCTAGAGCTGATTTGTGTTAATTTGCAGCCGCGAACGAGCCTGGACTCTTGAGGAATGCTCCATCTGCTTCGAAGGCATGCTGCGAGACCAGGAGGTTCTCTCCTTGGCGTGCACGCATCGCTTCCACCAGGCCTGCATCATGCCGTGGCTCCAGGAGCAGCAGACATGCCCCATGTGCCGGAAGGCTTCCTAACGTGAGTACATTCAAAATTCAATTTAATCCTTGCATAGTAATGAAATGACTGGGAGTAAAGAAATAACATAGGATGCGTCCAGCTGCTTCTCTCTTAATTCTTTATTGCACATATAAAATCACATAAAACACAGACATAAAGTAAGGACATGTACAAAGGCGAGCTTAACCCTACAAAGAGTTCTCTTCCAGCAAACCTTTGAGGCTAGAGAGAAGTGGAATTTAGAAGTGGAATAGCGGGTACATGTACAAAACAAGATAAGACAAAAATTTAAGTATAGATAAACCTATTCATTTTTCTCCCCGAGCATGTCGTAAAAGTCGACTAAGGGATAGTATCCTCCAACATGATGAGATACAATAGCAAGTATTCCCAAGGAGGGTTGACGTCAGGCAGGCGGCCGGTCATAAAACACCTTAGCCAAAACTCTTACAGCATCATCCAAGGAACATGCTGTGCCGACCCCACATAGAGTGGGATGAGGGCAGGAAGATAATGATGATCAATTACCTACCATAATTTTGGTAATCGATCAATTTATCACTATGTTCATTCAACATTTTGTCATAATTATTTTCTACTTTTGGGAGGGCGTTGGTAACAAAGACCTTACTGTCTTTTGTTCATTTATTTTCATTGTTTTAAGTCTTCCATTCACTTCGTTATATTTGTTCTTGCTTTAGCAGAGGTTCTAGCATGTTCTTGCATCTTGCATGTGTTTAATTAAATTTATTAAAAATATATTATTCAATTTCAGGTAATTCTGACACCAAGAGGTCGAAATACACCAACGGGCAGGGCCCGAGTTGAGTTAAGACCTCTTACTAAACGTTTGGTAAGCTTCTGAAGATAACACTACTGGTAAATAATATTGGCTATTGGAAATACGACCGCCTTATGTGTGTGTTTCAACGCAAGTTACAAAAGCAGTTGTTAATGCTTGTTAGATTTAACTATACTCCAGCCAAATTCGATGTATAATAAAGGTAAACCAAAAATCGAATACAAAACGTTGTCAAAAACCTAATAAAACAGTAATCCAATTATTTATATTACAATTTCGTGAACAGATAGATCCTCTGCCGATTTGTTCACAAAATTGTAATTTTAATAATCAGGATACGTTTTTATTAGGTTTTTGTCAACATTTTAGCTTAGATTTTTATTATACATCGAATCGTGCTGGATTACCTATAGATCTTTGATTATATTAGATGTAATTTGTTCCAAATATGTTTTTTATAATGTTTAGACAAATCTAAAAGCACTACTAACTAATTATCATAACATCTGTGTTTTTTTATAAATTAAGCACTTTTGAAGTGCTCGTGGCGTAGCTCGCTTAGACGTTCTTGATTGATCGTTGAGGTTAAGCAACGTTGTGCGCGGTCATGATGTGGATGGGTGACCGCAAGTGGCATTACGAGCTGAGCGCTTCCGTGCTTCGGAGGGCACGTTAAACAGTCGGTCCCGGCTTTTAAGTCGTTAAGCCATGACGGAGGCCTAAAAACTCCGTCACAAGAGTTGGCCACTAGCTCATACGAACTTAAACACTCGCGTTGACACGAGCCACGTGCGAGTGACACGTATTGACAGATATAGCAATTTTTTCTCATTCTAAATTGAAAATATCTTCAGATGTTTGTCAACAAATGCTTATACTCTTCTTTATTGACATTAGAAGTGACTCATGTGTATTTTAGTAAACTTTTAGAATAGATAAAGGAAATTAGACATACATATAACATAATACATATTCTTACAAAGAAGGTAACAGAAAATCCATGCCACAGCTGGTCTTGGCTATTAATATTGCAATCAAAATTATCCTTTATAACCAGAATCCTACTATATTGTAAACTAGCTGCCAGCCGCAACTTCGCTCGCGTGGTACCCGGATAAAAAATAGCCTATATGTTAATCCAGCACATGTACTATGTATATTCTAAGTTTTATTCAAATCCGTTCAGCCGGTACAGCGTCATTGAGGCACAAACATCGTCACATCCTCACAAACTTTCACATTTATAATATTAGTAGGATGTGAAAGGTTGTGAGGATGTGACGATGTTTGTGTCTCAATCACGCCTAAACGGCTGAACGGATTTGGATGAAACTTGAAATATACATAATACGTGAACTGGAATAACATTTCTGCTACTTTTTGTCCGGGTACGCGAGCGAGGCCGCGGGCGACAGCTAGTACAAGGATATTTAAAACTAAAAAATATGGTTTAGTTTAGGAAAATGGACAACAGAGACGACATCATTAACTAAGATTATTTAACTAATTTGTGTGTTTCACTGATTTTAGAAAACTACCAAAAAAATATCAAATTGACAACAATAATGTGAAAAATTAAATTCGTAACTTTGATCCGCCTTGTAATGTAATAATAAGTGATCCGAATCAGTTGGAAAAAAATGAATTTTATTTCACAATTTACTCTGAATATTCCAAGCTTTTTTAATGATACGAAACTTTTTCTCGAATGAAATTAATTATTTTCAATATAGACTCAAATTATTCATTTCTTTATCCTTCTTACAAATACCTAAATCAACTTCCAACGACTTTTCACAATTTTTTTATGAATAATTTGAGTTTAATTGTTTCCGCCCACTAGTGCAAAGGAAAAGAAAATATTTTTTTGACATAAAGCTTTAAAATTTGATGCCGGAGCGGAAACGATCCGGGTAAGGAACATAGCGGTAGTAGATCTTAAAACTTGTTTTTTACCCGACTGCGAAGGAGGGTATGTGTGTGTGTCCAAACGGCTGGACGGATTTTGACAAAATGAGGTGTCGTTGGATTTGTCTGGATGTCCAGTGTCATAAGTACATATCATCATCATCATACATTTTATAAGGAATATGCACTATGTGACCTAGATTGTACGCCGTCGGGGTTTTTTCATTCAAATAATTTGTTGATCTCTAGTGAAACGGCTAGTCTAGGAATTGAATTACACTTCATTGATATAATTATATTTATTGGTGATAAATGGCCAAAATAACAAAAGGGCTATGGATTTTACCATAGATATATTCATCTTTATCATTATTTGCATAAAGTAGTCAACCGCTGGACATAGGCCTCCAAAATCCTTAATCTTGTGACTAAAACTTTTCGATGTTAAAATTATAAAACATAATTGAATTCAGTATACTTACACCATTTTTTTTTATTAGATATTATTTGGTGTGATACAAATGTTATTGTAATTTAAATTATACTTAGTATTCTAAATTATAAGTTAGCTACACTCAGGCTTAAAGCTTGTATATACAGTGGAAACTTATAAATTGTCTGGCCGTACTCTTCTGTGTGTGTTTTAAAGGTGTATTGTACATAGTTTTTAAAAAAATATTAAAATTACATCAATGAAATAAAAATAATTAAACTTATAGTCTAGAAAAATGTGTTGTCATAATGTTTGTTTTGTGTTTTTGTATTAATTATTTATACTTTCTAATCTCTGTAAATCATTATCTTTATGTATAGTTCGCTCTGCGCATAAAGGTGATCGCACATTTGTCAGCATCGTATGCACAGGATGCGCTTCATTTAGAATTCATACGTACGAAGACCTCGGTGGCGAGGCGGGCGAGTGCTCGACTGAGACGCAAGAGGCGCGGGTTCGATTCCCGCTGAGGAAGAAATGTTTGCATGCTCTGCAAATATTTGTTCCGAGTCCGGGCGTAATATTAAGTATTATTATAAATATTTGTGGACATTTCACACAGCGCCATCTAGCCCTAAACTAAGCAAAGCTTGTACTATGGACACCAGATGGCTGATACAATACTTATATACTTTTTTTTGTAAATACACACCTAATACTACAACACCTAGACCCGGAAGAAATAATATTTGCAGAACATACAAACATTTCTCCCGGGTATCGAACCCGCGCCTCTTGCCTCTCAGCCGAGCACTCGCCCGCCACGCCACCGAGGTCGTCAAAATGTGCGATTACCTTAAGATGAACACACGGGAATAGTTTGAAAGTAGATATTTTTGCTCACAGAAGAGTTCGTCTGTTTCGTTACTTATTATCTTAACCACTTTCAGATTTTTCTGGCGGGTTCTTAAGTTCTTACGTGGAGTGATCTATACAAATTTTTGTAACAAAATCAACTTCAAATTAAAGTAATACCTATTTCCGTTTATTTTCAATCAGAATCCATCTTTCTTTTCTATAACTTTATTACAAAAATATTGAGTTTTAAGTAGGTATTTCTTTGGAGACGATGTGAAGTGTATTTGTACGATGTTATTTCATTATTTTGACCATGTAAACAAGCTATCAATACTTAATGCTATGTGATATGATAAAATTGTACTGCAATGAAAAATATTGATTCTGTGACAACAAAATTACAGCTTTCTGGATAAATCCTGATAGGACAAAAGCTATAAATTTTTTGTATATACGTTTAGATTAGTGCCTTTTTGTCGACTTTATTAATCAACTTGTACCTAATTATCTTACCTACTATAAGAATATGCACTCTTAAAACTGTTGATTTCATAATAAATTATATTATTTAAAATTTTGTCTTTTTTTTTGTGTCCTAATTTTGTTGGAAAGGGAAACTATAGTGGTCCATTGATTTTTTTTTTCAATTTCGTAGTCTTGAAAGTCATTTGGTGATATCAAAATTAAAAATAAATCATCATTTCCCTGCCCTTGTCCCACTTTATGTGGGGTCGGCACAACATGTCTTTCTCTTCCATTTCCCTCTGTGATAAGTCATCTCAACGTTCACTCCTTTCATACTCATGTCATCTTTCACACAGTCCATCCATCTTTTCTTTGGCCTACCTCTACCCACAATATCCTTCCACATTCATATCTAACACTCTTCTCGTCACATGACATTCTTCCCTTCTCATGACATGTCCATACCACGCTAACCTATTGCTCCTCAACTTATCCGTCACCGGCCGGCGCTACTTTCAGACTTCCTCTTATATACTTATCGGATTCTTCGAATGGCCTATCTTCTTGATTCTTAGACATTGTGGGCCGAGATGCATGGATACAGGCAATAAAATAACGAACGAAACTAAAGCTCACACAATCACTTTATTTTAAAATTACGATCTCAATAATTAAATTCGAATACAGCTACTTTAAATTACAAAATGGAACACGGGATGGTTCCTAGAGGAGCCGTGTTGACCCGACCAAGAGCTGAAGACAACTGAGACGAGCCTCGAGTCGAACAAGAGCCACCTAGACTCCATCAAACGACGCCATCTTGTTGTTTACATTGTTACTGTTGACATTGCAGGAGGACCTGGGACTCAGTTGAGAGGTGGAGTCGGTCTAACAGACTCTTTCAATCTCACGAAGTGTAAGGTTATTACCTTTTCTAGATTGAGAGTTCCAACGCTGGTGGCATACTCTTTGGCCGGATCAGCATTGATAAGAGTAAATCAGATTCGTGATCTTGGGCTTATTGAAGACACGCAGCTAAACTTCCGTGAGCATATTACGTCTATGTGTAAAAAAGCAAACAGAACACTGGGATTCATTATGCGAACGGCTTCTCAATTTAGTGATGTTGGAGTGGGAATTATGCTCTACAATGCATTCGTTCGTAGCAAACTTGAGTTTGGCTCTATATGTTGGGATCCGCGTGAAGCCAAGTATACAGCCATGATTGAAAAGCTTCAACGTAAATTTGCCAGATACGTCTATAAGCGATTTATTTATTTATTTATTTAATTTAGTGTCACCAACATTATGTACACCGATTCATTAATTAAAAATATACAATATAAAAGCTTAGATCTAAACATGTCAAGTGTCATAATAATTATAGGAGACAGACAGCGTGCTATTAAGGTTAGAGCGAGTTACAGAATAGAAAAGAAAAGTAAACAATAAAAACATATAAAAATTAACAAAGTCGGATAAATTATAAAATGTCACAAACTTAAAATCTAAAAATAATTACAGAAAACTAAAAGATACAAATGAATAAATAACGAATTTGACTAATATTAAATTAAAATAAATGAATTAATTGATTATTGAAATATTGTATTAAACTAAAAAGCGTTTAAGACGTTTTTCCTAAATTTATTTAAGGAGCCGTGAAATAGGTCCACGTCACCATTGCCCCTTGACACAGAATTGTACTGGCGTACCATACGATTCACAGGAGCATTACGCCCGAGATTTGTGCTGCAATAATCTGCTTGAAAAAGGTTAAACCCAGAAACTCTAGGTAGCCTTGAGGGAGCTGAAAACCGAAGGGACGCCAGCAACTCCGGAGCATCCAAAAAACCGTTTGTAAGTTTAAACAGAAATATATTATCAAGCAAGTAACGTCTATCTTCTAACGATCTCATTTTAAAATACTCGAGGCGGTTTTTGTAGCTCAGAAGGATTTTACCTTTAAAGCATGAGTAAGTGAGGTGCCAAAGGAATCGTTTTTGGACGCTTTCAAGTTTCTTTTTGTAGACATCGTAAAACGGGTTCCAAACGACGCTACAGTACTCCAAACTACTTCTCACTAAGGAGTCGAACAACATTATTTTAGTTTTTGGAGACTTGAAATCCTTACAGTTTCTCAAAACAAAACCAAGACATTTAAATGCTTTAGAAGTAATTGTATCTATGTGAATATTAAAACGCAATCTGGAGTCCAAGAATATACCCAGATCTCTAATGCTATCGACGCGAAGCAAGGCATTGCCATTAATGGCATAATTAGTAGAAAGGTCATTCAAACGTCTAGAAAATCGGATAAAAAAACACTTAGCAACATTAAGACTCATGCCGTTGACGTTACACCAGTAGTACAAGCGCTCTAAATCCCTCTGTAGTAAGTCGGAGTCACTCATATTGTTCACCTCCTTGAAAAGCTTTAAATCGTCAGCATATAAATAAAACTTTGAGTGATGAAAGCAGCTATCGATGTCATTTATGAATACATTAAAGAAAAGAGGCCCCAAGTGCGAACCCTGTGGTACACCCGATTTGCACTGGAAGAGCCCAGACATATAACCGTTTGCCACCACCTTAGAGTTTCTGCAAGTAAGATACGACTCGCACCAAGACAGCAAAGAACCAGCTATGCCGCAAGCAGACAATTTTTCGACCAGGATCTGGTTTTATGGATATGGATATTATCCGTACTTATACCCTTCCTTATTTGTTACTGGCATGGATACGCTTGAATTGAGGCGTAAACTATGTCTGGCCTTACACTACTGTTTAATTCTGCGTAGCGAAATAAACAATCCGGCCATACTGGGAAGCATACAACTATATGTACCTAATAATTATGTGCGTTGTGGCCAACGGCGTCGACACCAGTTCTTTGCCTGTGACGTCACACTCACTCTTCACGCCAAGAATGCGCCAACATTAAGAGCGCTTAATTTATTAAATGCATTTATACGCGAGTTCCAACATATTGATCTGTTTAATGATAGCCTTTGTATTGTTTTTAAATATCTAAGAGTATTTTTAAGTTTTAATTAACACAGTTAGCGTTTTGGTGTAGACTGTAAGCTTTCTGTTGTCTGAAAATAAATAATTCTAATTCTAATTTACGTCGCTTGGTGAACCGTTGACAACGTCACGTCCGCGATCATGGCCTGTCCGGATCCGACATACTCATTCCTCACCTTATCCATTCTTGTTACCCCACACATCCATCTCAACATTCGCATCTCTGCTGCATGTACTCGCCTTTCATCCGACCCTTTGGTTGCCCAACACTCAGATCCATACAGTACGACAGGTCTTATGATTGTTTTGTAAATCTTCCCCTTAAGTTTAAGGGGCATTCGGGGATCACACGTTGTTCCTGAGACCTGTCGCCATTTCATCCGTCTTGCATTTATTCTATTTGGAAAATAATGGAAATGGACTATTTTTGTGACTTTATCACTTTATTTATTTTTTTATAACTTTTCTGCTGGATTGGGCGTAAAGAAAAAACAGAATGCGTCCAGCTGCTTCTCTCCCCGAGCATGTCGTAAAAGTCGACTAAGGGATAGTATCACCAACATGATGAGATACAATAAGCAAGTATTCCCAAGGAGGGTTGACGTCAGGCAGGCGGCCGGTCATAAAACACCTTAGCCAAAACTCTTACAGCATCATCCAAGGAGCATAGAGTGGGATAAGGGCAGGAAGATGATGATCACTTTATGATTTTCAAGAATCGATACTCTAGGTATCCAGGTACCCTGATCCCAAATCTGCTGAGCATAAAATGATAAAATCGTTACTAAACTTCACAAACGGAACGCTGTAGTGCCCGGGAATTAAGATGGAGTAGGCTTGTCCAGCACCTATTCCATCCTCTCAGCTTAGTCTGCTTTGTCCACAGGAAAGACATGGTCAATACGTGCGGAGCTGACTAAGCCGCGGGTTTCCTCACGATGTTTTCCTTCCAACGTTTGAGAGTACTGGGATAGCGCACATAAATTTTTCGCACAGAAAAATCTATTGGTACCTACACGACCGGATTTGAACCCACAACCTTAGGATCGGAAGGCGGGGTCACTACCAACTAGGCCACCACTGCTTATAAATAAAAGTCAAGGTATGTACTGTAAATAAAATCTCATCAAAAAGTCTTTATTATAAACATCAACAATTAATATTTAATCAATAAAATTGGCCTCAAAATCAGTACGATATATAAAGCTGAAAGCTTCAAAACTTAAATTACCTATATAATATGTAATTCTGTATATAATTATTTCATTTATTAACAAAAATATATCATTATGTAAGTATAATGTAATTAGACATTTAGACCGTCCAAATTATATGGCACAGGGTATTTAACATAACTAGTAAATTCATTCTTAAAGTGTGACTTAGATTATTACACCATAAACCAGGGCCTTATTCACTATGACCAAACAAAACGTAACGCGGGCACGTTTGTGGAATCAACGAGTTATAGTATTATGTGACAATTTTGTATTGCGAAAACGATTTATGACGCGTTATAAACAATTTTCAATTTCAATTTATTGCGAAAATGGGTAAAAACAACAATGTAGATATAAAATGAAGGTCCTCCATTATACAAAATTAAATAAGACATTCCAAAACACATTTACCTGATACTGAAGTGATTTCTTCGTAATAACGAAATTATACGAGGTTTTTTTACATAAATTGTATCTCCAGCTTGGTTGTAGTACAGAGGGGTCCGGCAATATAAACTTTTACGGTAACAGTTGGAGTATTTGATGAAATTCTCATCAGCTATCTTCTTTCAGAGGTTCCACGGTCTCTCGATAGACGACGTGAGGGTCTGTCAACATCTTCTCTCCTTCTGGTGTCACTTCTTTCTTACCTGAAATACAGATATATTTAAATAAATATTTGTGGACATTTCACACAGCGCCATCTAGCCCCAAACTAAGCAAAGCTTGTACTATGGGAACCAGATGGCTGATAGAATACTTATATACTTTTTTTTGTAAATACATACTTATAATACATAATACTACAACACCCAGACCCGGGAGAAGTATTTGCAGAACATACAGACATTTCTCCTGTAGCGGGGATCGAACCCGCACCTCTTACGTCTCAGCCGAAAACTTGCCCGCCACGCCACCGAGGTCGCGTTCGGGACTCTAAAATAGTGCCCTATGATCATCATCCCCCCGCCCTCATCCCACTCCATGTGGGGTCGGCACAGCATGTTCCTTGGATCATGGTGTAAGAGTTTTGGCTAAGGTGTTTTATGACCGGCCGCCTGCCTGACGTCAACCCTCCTTGGGAATACTTGCTTATTGTATCTCATCATGTTGGAGGATACTATCCCTTAGTCGACTTTTACGACATGCTCGGGGAGAGAAGCAGCTGGACGCATTCTATGTTTTTTCTTTACTCCCAGTCCAGCAGAGAATAAAATAGTGCCCTATATGTGTTTCATTTTATTTCCAGCCACGGGTTAATGCTAGCAATTTATACTAATATTATAAAGAAGATTTTCTTTTTTTGTTTTTTTGTTTGTAACGAATAGGCTCCGAAACTACTGGACCGATTTCAAAAATTCTTTCACCAATAGAAAGCTACATTATCAGGGACCAGTATAGGCTATAATATATTTTCAAAAAAATTAGGGATCCGTAAGAAAATTGCAATATTGTAACCCAAGGTAGAAAATCCAAAATAGCTTTTGGCGTGCGCTGCGAAAACTATTGATTATAGAACAAAATAATGTACTACACGCGTACGAAGTCGCGGGCAACAGCTAGTATAGTATAAGTTACCGTCGTTCCTGGTGGTGAGCGCGAACAGAGCCGCGTGCAGGAGCGAGGCGGCGGCGGCCGCCGCGCCGAACACTCGGAAGGAGCTTCGCCCTCCGAGGGCTGCGTATAGCTGACCCCCCGCAAGGGACCCTATCGCGAAACCTGCAAGAGTAAATTAACATCAGGGTCAAAGGTCAGGGCCAAGATCAAGGTCAAGGTCAGGGTCAGTAACACTAGCAGTAACTCGCGACGGTTGTCTGCGTGTAAAGAATATGGAGTACTAGCTGCCGCCCGCAGCTTCGCTCGCGTGGTACTCGGATGAAAAATAGGCTATATGTTAATCCGAGACATGTACTATGTATATTCCAAGTTTCAATCAAATCCGTTCAGCCGTTTAGGCGTGAAAGAGTAACAAACATCCATGCATACAAACTTTCGCGTTTAATATTATTAGGTTAGGATAGATTCGTTAATTCGTAAGTTACTACTAACACAATATGGATCAATGGTCTGCAATAAACACATTTTATTTATTTGTTTTTTATTATTAATGTCCCTATTAAAATCTGGAAGCTTAAAAAGTCAACATCACTCGGCCATCAACAATCCGTTGAGCCGTTAAGGCGTGATTTAGGCACAACATCCTCACAGACTTTTGCATTTCAGACTTCTCCGCTGTAAAGAAAAAACATAGAATGCGTCTAGCTGCTTCTCTCCCCGAGCATGTCGTAAAAGTCGACTAAGGGATAGTATCCTCCAACATGATGAGATACAATATGCAAGTATTCCCAAGGAGGGTTGACGTCAGGCAGGCGGCCGGTCATAAAACACCTTAGCCAAAACTCTTACAGCATCATCCAAGGATCATGCTGTGCCGACCCCACATAGAGTGTTCGTCTGTGGAACTCTCTTCCAATGCAAATACGCCAAGCCTCATCCATGGGAATCTTCAAGTCTAAACTATATCACCATTATCTTGCTCTGCAGAACAGTCATCAAAATTGAGCATCTGTAGGTATTTTTGTATATATATGTTATAAAATAGGTAGAATTATTTTTTCTACAATGCACTACCTCCACTTTTTCTCCAAACAACACAAAGGTTAGCTGGAAGAAAATGCTAATTAGCACTAAGTTCGCCTATGTACATGTTTTCTTGTGTGCAATAAAGAATTTTCTATCTATCTATCTAGAGTGGAATAAGGGCAGGAAGATGATGATGGATAGTTACCAAGTCCATCGTCCATGCCGGCCACGATGCCCTGCACGGTGGCGGAGTACCCCGGGGGCGCGACGTGCGCCGCGTACCCCACTATCGTGGAGTAGCACAACGCGTACGTGGGGCCCTGCATCACCGCCTGCAACAATAAATAAATAAATAAATCATCATTCATCATTTCATCATTTCAGCCCGTCTCCGCCCACTGCTGGGCATAGGCCTCCTCTTTATTACGCCATTCTCTCCGATAAATAAATAATAATAATAATAAATATTTGAGGACATATCACACAGCACCATCTAGCCCCAAACTAAGCAAAGCTTGTACTATGGGAACCAGATGGCTGCTAGAATACTTATATACTTTTTTTTGTAAATACATAATACTACAACACCCAGACCCGGAAGAAATATTTGCAGAACATACAAACATTTCTCCCGCAGCGGGAATCGAACCCGCAACATCGAACAATACCAGAAGACTAACTAAGCTCATGTTTTACTTGTCAAACGCATCTCAAAGTTGAGCACGTCTCAAATGATCTCAGACTTTCATCGGAAACCCCTTTTGTATTTTGTAGATTTATTAATTTTATTAGTTACAAACAGTTTTATTTTATTTTTCGCAGTCAGGTCAAAATATTTTAGTTAACACGTTGATTGCACAAATATAATGGCTGAGGTGAAGGGTAACACTGACCTCTATGAACACGAGGTGCCACGGGTTGCGCACTAATGATATAAGTGCCATGCGCACTCCGTAACAGAGCAGGGACAGTGTTAGAGTCGTGCCGTACCCACAACGTTTTATTATTCTACCTGAAACATAATAAATATTTGTGGACATTTCACACAGCGCCATCTAGTCCCAAACTAAGCAAAGCTTGTACTATGGACACAAGGTGGCTGTAAATAAAAGTTAAATTATAAATGTGAAAGCTTATGAGGATGTTTGTATGTTTGTATAACGAAACTTGGAATATACATAGTACGTGTGCTGGATCGACATTATAGGCTATTTTTCATCCGGGTATCACGCGAGCGTAGCAGCGGGCGGCAGCTAGTACGTTCATATAAAAATAATAAATTTATAACAAAACTGTTTTAACAAACTTCTTATTCTTTATGTATATCTTTAACACTACACAACGGATTTTGATGCGGTTTTTTTTTAATAGATAGAATGATTCAAGAGAAAGGTTTATATGTATAATACATGCATGATATAGTAGAGAAACACTGATAATTTTAAGAGGTTTCTAATGTGATGTCGTAAAAACACATTTTCTTGCGCTTACATTGCAAACGCTGGCTGAACCCTACGAGATAGATCAAAATAATGTACTACAGTATTGCACACCTTAAAAAGGTCTACAAAAAAGTCCGCGATGGTATACGTCTATCTCTTATTGCACCTGTACGAAGCCGGGGCGGGTCACTAGTAAATTAATAAATATAATGACTTTCACAAGAATTCACTGAACGCCACAGGCCAGACCTCTCCTCAGGACTATAGACTATACTATAGATATATATATACTGGCTCCTGAAACACAGTTTTTACTAGTTCAGGAGCCTAAGGATTCATTTAAATTGTAACCATTTTATTATGTCAATAAATTGATTTGTTTGTTTGTTTGTTTGTTTGTATAGTCCATTCGTCCGGCAACAGATCAAAAGCTGTGTTGGCTGTCGTTATGATTTAGAACTTACCAGAGAAGAAGAAAAACAGCAGTTCTCCAACAAAGCTTTGAGCTGCGACCACAACGCCTTCTATCAGCTTGATCTTAGCAGTGTGGCCTGTTTGCTCGGCTAACTCTTCAAGAAACCTGGCAAATAACATGTAATACCATAAAAGATAAGTTCATATGAGCTATACTGCCGTCATAAGAAAAAAGGACGTTTCTACATAAAATTCCGAAATGGAGAAAAAAATACTGGTAGATGCGTCTTGTTTTACTGATTCCGATGATGTATATAACTCAATTATGAAAAAAAATGTCAGATACGTCTTTTTTCCTTATGACGGCAGTATAGTGGCCAGCTCTTGTGATTGTGACGGAGTTTTTAGGCCGCCTAAAGGCCTCCGTCGTGGCTTAACGACTTAAAAGCCGGGACCGACAACTTAACATGTCCTCCGAAGCACGGAAGCGCTCAGCTCGTAATGCCACTTGCGGTCACCCATCCACTTTGTGACCGCGAACAATGTTGCTTAACTTCAACCTTCAATCAAGAACGTCTTAGCGAGCTACGCCACGAGTGCTTCAATGTAATGAAAAATTTATTGCGAACAATGTTGGAATACATTTTTGTTGGCTAAAGGCGGCCTTATCGCTTATTGCGATGTCTTCTAGGCAACAAGGACTGAAACTGAATTAAACTTTGAATTTTTTGCTCTTGTATTTTAGAAATTTATTTATTGTAGAGAGGATGAATGAAAGAAGATCAACGAGACAGGTGTATGAGGAGAGTGTGAATGGTACCGTTGGAAGGGGAAGACCTCGGCGCACGCACCTGGACCAAATCAGCGACGTTTTGGAAAAGGGCCAGGTCAAGAGTACCCTAAACCGACGAGCATGCATGAGGAATGTGATGAGAGTGAAGGAAGCAAAAGAAGTATGTCAGGATCGTAGCAAATGGCGATCCGTGATCTCTGCCTACCCCTATGGGAAACAGGCGTGATTTTATGTATGTATGTATTTTAGAAACTCACCAAAACATATAGTATATGATAAAACTGTCGAACGTTCCAGCCACGACAGCGAACGTGATGAAGACCAGAACTCTTGGGATCTTGAGCACTTCGCGTAAAGCCTTCCCAGAGTCTTCAGGGCTGGAGAGAGAAGGCAGCTGGAAGTCAAAATAAATATTTGTGGACATTTCACACAGCGCCATCTAGCCCCAAACTAAGCAAAGCTTGTACTATGGGAACCACATGGCTGATACAATACATTTTTTGTTGTAAATACATTATATTACAACACCCAGACCCGAAAAAAATATTTGCAGAGAAATGTTTGCAGCATTTATCTCACAGCGGGAATCGAACCTGCGGCTGTTGCATCTCAGCCGAGCACCCACCCGCCACGATACCGAGGTCGTTAAATCGCAACAGATTAATTTAGGAGTTCAAAAATTTGAGTAGGTATTAAAGAAAATTTAGCCAATTCTGGGGGTACCCACAGTACTTATTCGGTCGTATACTAATGGATTTTTCTGTGTGAATAATTTATTATGTGCGCTATCCCAGTACTCTCAAACGGTGAAGGAAAACATCGTGAGGAAACCCGCGGCTTAGTCAGCTCCGCACGTATTGACCATGTCTTTCCTGTGGACAAGGCCGACTAAGCTGAGAGGATGGAATAGGTGCTGGACAAGATTCGTCCCGGGCACTACAGCGTCCCGTTTATGAAGGTAAAAGTTGCCTCCTGACGCTGTATAAATCATCACTGCATAGTATAAAACAAAGTCGCTTCCCGCTACCTGTCCCTATGTATGCTTAGATCTTTAAAACTACGCAACGGATTTTGATGCGGTTTTTTTAATAGATAGAGTAATTCAAGAGGAAGGTTTATATGTATAATACATGCATGATATAGTAGAGAAACACTGATCATTTTAGAGGTTTCTAATGTGATGTCGTAAATAAACATTTCTTTGCGCTTACATTGCAAACGCTGGCTGAACCCCACGAGATAGATCAAAATAATGTACTACAGTATTGCACACCTTGAAAAGGTCTACAAAAAAGTCCACAATGGTATACGTCTATCCCCGTGCGAAGCCGGGGCGGGTCGCTAGTCTACTATAGATGGTAAAAGGCAATCAACTCACAGTGAGTTTCCGACAGCTGTACAGATCTACGGCAGTAGACACAATAGCTATGATAAATGCTGGTGTGAAATCCTTGTATCCCTCTGAAACTAGATCCACGAGCCATCCGCCGATCAGAGCGGTGAACCCATAGCCAACTGTGCCCCACGCTCGCTGTAATCCATACTTAGACCCCCGATCTGGACCTGAAGTAAACACACAACACTTGAGAGCACTGGTGGTGTGAAATGAAATGAAATTTATTGCATAAAATGTGGTCCAATGTAGATGTCATAGTCTTAAAAGTACTGTCCAACACATTTCGCTTATGTAGTCAGCATGCAATAATTATATGTTTGTCAAAATTTGTTCTACTTAATCTTACTTATATTATAAATGCGAAAGTTTGTGAGTTTGGATGTTTGGATGTTTGTGCCTCAATCACGCCTAAACGGCTGAACGGATTTGAATGAAACTTGGAATATACATAGTACATGTACTGGATTAACATATAGGCTATTTTTTATCCGGGTACCAAGCGAGCGAAGCCGCGGGCGGCAGCTAGTACATTAATAAATCAGTCAAATAAGGATTAAATAAATGTCATACACTAATACAATAATAATAATAATAGTGTGGCAGCGGCCCCGCCTTCCGATCCTAAGTGGATTCAAATCTGGTCGTGCATTAATGGATTTTTCAGGAGTACAACGTTTTATGATTGTCAATTGACAATGAAAAGAGAAAGAGGACAATGAAACAGTTATAGAACATAAATAAAATCTGTCAAGTGCGAGTCGGATTCGCACAGAAAGGGTTTCGTACCATCATACTAGTATAAAAATGTTTCTGGCATGGGGCATTATTTTGTTTAATACACATTCTGTGTAAATTTCCACTCTCTACCTTACGGTTCATGAGATACAGCCCGCTGACAGACGGACGGACGGACGGACAGCGGGATTAGTAATAGGATCTTACCTAAAACATCAAAGCAGACCGCGTCTCCAATACAGTTAGCGACATTGAACGCGACAGTACCAATGCACATCAAAACGACGAACGCCCAAAACGTCACTGTCATATAGAAACCACTTGTCGACTCCACTGTAATTTTATCCAAAGAATCATTCGTCCGGTCAGTTCGATTCCATACATCATCTTCAAAGCAAAGCAAGTTGCAGTCGGATTTCGGCAAACATATCACCTCTCCCTCTCTAACGTCATCGAACTCCATATGTAAGAGCGAGCAAGATATATTCCTCACGGCCCCGTCCACGTACACCGTGTTGACGTATGTCTCGTTTGGCAGGTAAACGTCAAACGGGTCGAGCGAGCAGTTCCAATGGCAATTGTACTTCTCTAAGGAGGTTCTGTTGTCTATGGTGCGGAGGTAGATCGTGTCGTTGAGGTGGTATACGTACTCTATGATGGAGTCGTGCTCAGGCATCGGTAGGAACCAGAGACAACAATAGGACCCCGACATTGCCGCTATGAGGAGCATAAAAACCAGTTTCCTTTGGGTCTGTAAGAAATAATAATACAATGTACAAACCTCTTTCACCATCTATGTATGTAGTCTTACCATTGTTTTATACCTTAGTAATTTAGATTTTTAATTTTTCTTTTCAAAAAACTTTTTTTTTATCTATTCTAATTTTTTTTTTGTTATTTAACTTCCGTCGCCTATGAGTTTTACTTAAATAGCTATTTTATTGTACCTACTATAAGTGAAAACTTTTAATTGGCTTTCCGTGTGAAATATGTGCGCTCTGCACATATTAAATTTCCTTATTATTACTGTACTAGCTGTAAGTTTTCCTGAAATGTTTAAAATAAAAATAAAATAAAATCGCTGAGTAAAGTTTTCGTGGAGTGTGTGTGAAATATTCGCAGAGCATGCAAATATTTCTACCGCAGCAGGAATCGAACCCGCGCCTCTTGTCAGCCGAGCACTCGACCGCCACGCCACCGAAGTCGTCAATATAAGAATTTAAGAGAATCCTAGTGTGTAAATTATGTCACTGTTGAGTGGTTCTGTGGTTATGAAATGAAATGTTTTTTTGCAAGAATATGTCAAAATATAGGTCTTAAAATTAAGGAATGTCCAATTATATTCTACCACCTAGGGGCATGCAAATTTATGATGAATGTCAAAATTACAAATAATATTAATTTAATTTATTATTAGTTACAATATACCTATAAAAAATATTTTACCTACCTAATACAAATTTAACGGAAATATGCGAAGTCATTTATGTCCCTATAATTAAAATATTAATTCAATGAATAATAACATTTATTTAGAAGCCATTTTTTCAATTGTATATTAAATAGAGGTAAAGAAACTCCTTTTAAGCAAATCCCTATACAGTGTCAAAGAATTTTTATGCTCAGATTATAGCCATCTATCTAGTTCTGCACATGCCAATTAATCCATCATTTACCTTAGTACTTAGTACCTTTTTATATATTTAAAATATTTATTCAATTTAAAGTCCTACCTATTTCTAATAATTCCTGTTTCTTTTCTCCTGTGTTCTATGACGAGTCATAGCTTGTGCATTTAATATAAGTACCAACATATTTAGTTATTTTGTTAATGTGTCTCATCCTATGACAATAAAGATACATACATACATACATATTATCACGCCCGTGTCCCTAATGGGGTGGGCAGAGCCGCAAGTAATCATAAGAAAACATGCAGCCACATCTGATCCAATGACAATAAAGATATTCTATTCTATTCTAATAAATTTCCTGATATATTTTTTAAGTCCTCTTGTAGATTTTGGTTTTGATTATGGTTCGACTTACCGGCCAGAAATCGACCACGTACCCGAACAGGGGCTTCGCCAAAGCCCACAGCAACGGGAGCACGGCGGTGACCACGCCCATCGCCGCCGGAGACACGCCCAGCTGCCTCCCGAACACATTCAGCTGGGGCAGGATAGGCCCCAGGGCTAATCATAATCATAAAAAAATCGGGTTACATAAATTGGTTTTAAAGATTACATTGCCTTACAGATTACAAGATAAGATTTAATTAATCTATACTATTTATCTATACTATAATATAATAATATTATAAAGCTGCAGAGTTTGTTTGTTTGTTTGTTTGAACGCGCTAATCTCTGGAACTACTGGTCAGATTTGAATGATTCTTTCAGTGTTGGGTAGTCCATTTATCGAGGAAGGCTATAGGCTATGTTTTTTTTTTCAAAATTAGGGATCGGTAATAAAATTGCTATTTTGTAACACAAGGTGTAAAATCGAAAACCTATTTTTGCGTGCGCTGCAAAAACTATTGACAATAGAACAAAATGATGTACTACGGGTTTGTAGATCCCATTAAGACCTACAAAAAAGTCCGCGAGAACATATATCTAGCTATCATGATTTAATCACAATAACCGATTTTGTGTTCAAAATAATTATTAAATCGTCTGAAGAAAAAAAAACTACGTTAAATATGTATCGTAATATTAATCTTTATCGAAATTAAGCATTATGCTATCAAGAGTATTTATGTAGAAGTAAAATACTTTTTGTTTCATCTCAATCGGATATTTCGTTTAAAAGTTATCACGTGTGTAAGATGTTAAGAGTTGGTACCTATTAATGAGTTATGGGCCATAGTCCATTTATTGAGGGAGGCTATAGTATAGGCAATATTTTATCTCGGTATTTCCACGGAAACGAGAAAAACGTGGGTGAAACCGCGGAGCACAGCTAGATACACGCTGAGACCTTTTCATTTCACTTCATGATCCCTCGTTATGTCATGTCTTTATAATATTTACCTACACAAAGATTAAAAGCGAGTTTTACGAGCCTTGTTTAGCTTTGTTATTTCACTTGATAAGCACAATAAAATGTGTTACGGCATTGTATATACATAATTATCACGCCCGTATCGTAGCTGCTCCTCTCCCCGAGCATGTCGTAAAAGTCGACTAAGGGATAGTATCCTCCAACATGATGAGATACAATAAGCAAGTATTCCCAAGGAGGGTTGACGTCAGGCAGGCGGCCGGTCATAAAACACCTTAGCCAAAACTCTTACAGCATGATCCAAGGAACATGCTGTGCCGACCCCACATGGAGTGGGATGAGGGCAGGAAGATGATGATGATGTATCGCTTGATTCAGGTTCTGATCCAAGAGTAATTTCGAGTTTCATCAAAATCGGTACAGCAGAGATATACGGGGTAATAAACATTCACACAGACAAACTTTCGCATTTATAATATAAGTAGGATAATCTAGTTCTAAAACGAAAGATAATTCAATTTTATTATGAGTTTATATAGTCTACGAAAGATAAGTTAAATTCCCTGATAAGCAAGACGACTATTTACTATATTATATTGTTAATAACGACCTCGGTAGGCGGGCGAGCGCTTGGCTGGGACGCAAGAGGCGCGGGTTTGATTCCCGCTACGGGAGAAATGTTTGTATGTTCTGCAAGTATTTCTTCCGGGTCTGGGTGTTGTAGTATTATGTATTATAAGTATGTATTTACAAAAAAAAAAGTATTTTATCAGCCACCAGGTTTCCATAGTACAAAAGCTCGTGTATTTATCACCGAGTGATAAAAAGTCACCAAAATGTTCCATTTCCATTGATTTTTCATTACGTAATATACAACGTGTAACATAATGTCCCTATAAGCCCGAAACGGGGGTGTTCTATACGTCATTGCGAACAACGTTTGTTCAACGACTTTTAAAATTTCAAAGGTTTTCATTCATGAAATGTCTCTTAAACTTTGCTCCAATACGTAACTTGACACAACATGAGGCATCCCTATTTACAGCTGTTTTTTGACCTTTAAGTGTGAACTCTAGATGAAACAGGTAACAGAACAGACACCATTAGTAAAATGCCTACCTACTTACCTAATAACGAGGTGGCTTAATAAGTAATTTCTATTTTTTTTTGAAGGCCTAGTGGTACCTTGGTATTTATTGGTAATTAAAATGTAAGGTCACATCACGACTAAAATCCCTAGGCACCGTAAACATCCTTTCAGATCTCTTTGTTAAGTACCTAGTATAGGAGATAGGTACCTTACCTACTCAATTTTGTATCTACCTACTCGGGCCTTAAAGGTATCCTCAGTGGGTGCCAAGGAGATGAGAGGATGTCTACCGTGCCTGAGGATAAAGCCGTGATACCTACTCAATTTTGTACCTACCTACCTACTCGGGCCTTAAAAGCATCTTGAGTAGGTAATAAGAAGTATGAGAAGAGGTCTACCGTGCCTGAGGATAAAGCCGTGACCCTATTCCACTTTAGTTTTTCCAACGATGTATTATTCCAATATTCATTGGAGCATTTTTCAATGCAATTTTGTACCTACCTACTTGGGCACTAAAGTCAAAGGTTGTGACTTATCTGTCTTACTAATCTTCATTTTCATCGTGAACAGCCTATTTGTCATTGGTTGCATTGAAACAACAACAACAACTAGTGGGATGGCACCTCGCCCTAATTGGCTGTCGGTGCCTTTGCTAAATTCAAAATCCGCAACCGTCAACCGACACCGCACCGCAAGCGTTTGTTTAATAAAATCAAATTGGTTCCGTAGGTTTATTTGTTTTTTACTTTTCTTGATTGAACTACGTAATTGTTGGTAGGTTATTATGTAAGTAGGTAGGTACCTAGTAGCAAATGGGGATGGAGCACATGGTAGCATATTGGTATGAACCCCGCCTTCCCATCCTTAAGTCGTGAGTTCGAATCTATGGATTTTTCGATTCGAAATTTATGTGTGCAATATCAATGCTCTCAAACGGTGAAGGAAAACCTCGTGAGGAAACCAGGCATGTCATAGACGTGTGTCAAAGTGTACGAAAGGAACCTTCAAGGTGCACTCTAATCCTTCCACCACACTGGTTCAAAAGAGCTAGCGACACGGACACGACGACAGTAGTAGTAGTAGATGTATGGTGAAGTTTTTTTCCTTTTTTTTCCCAATCGGTATTTAGTGGGTTACCCCAGACAAGGAACCCTAAAAATTCGGCTTTCGGCAATAGGTACCTACTTTTGGTCGCAAAACAGATCGGTTTTTATCAGTCGCAATTAGCATTCGTTCCTTGCAACAACTGCAACAAGCAATCTCTCGGTTCGCGTAACTAATTAACGATACGATGTCGGCTTTGTACTCAAACGGTGAGTATTATGATATGGTGTTGTGTGTGTGTGTTGAAGCAGCACCAAATAATTAATAGCTTAGTAGCGGCGCGTCAGCTCTACAGAGAGCGTTATCCAGGGCGGCCATTGCCATCTTACGGGCTATTTTCTGGGATTGGTGAACCGTCTTCTCTCGACGGGATCTTTCCACCGGCGCACCAGTGAGGGAAGACCGGGAATTCGGTGGTGTGTTGTACCTACTTCCCTTTGATGGATACCGAGTACCTACTGTGTGTGTCAACAGTGATAAAATTCAGTGATAGGTAGGTATGATGATAGGTACCTAACCTATCACCCTACCTAGTAGGTACCCCATTAGTACCTAGCTTATTAATAAAAAATGACAAAAATAATTTTGTGATTGTGAATGTGAATGTGTACCAGTAATACCAACCTAGGTACCTACATACCTACCTAATACCTACCATGTCAATTAGCCGTGTTCCGAGCCAACCAAGAAGAAGGGAGAAAAGGTATAACTTAACTTTTCCTGTACCTAGGTCCTTAGGTAACTACCTAGGTAGATGTAGGTAGGTAGTTCTTTTTTTATGTGTGAAAGATATCGTGATTTTAATCTTCGACTTTAATTTCTACGTAGAATTAAAAAAATTGCAAATTCTTACGAAAACTTTGGTGATTACACCTAGGTACTTTTTGAAACTTGCCGCGCGTTCAATTGTCTGCGTATGTGTGGGTCCGACGCGATAGGAGGGTGCGCGTGTGTTTGTTACCTACGCAAATGGTAAACAAACACATAGGGTTGTCACAAATTTCTCATGAAATAATTTGTTTTTAATTGTATTGGAATTTCAAATATGATGTATTGAACTTTTGCACACGTCAATGTATTCAAGTGCTCGGTCTGAATACACCCCTTTCGGGCTTATAGGGACATTATGTTACACGTTGTATAGTCATTGAATAACTACAAAATACTCTCGCATCTTAATAAGTACAGTGGATTAGGGCGTGTAAAAACCGGGTTGTTTCAAAAAACCGGTTTTTCGGTTTTTATTTTTCAATAACCGGTTAAAACCGGTTAACCGGTTATTTTTCAATTTTTTTAATATAGATGTCTTAGGACAAAATAAAACCATAAATTTTAATAAATATGAACTTATTAACTTGTTAAAAGTTTATAAGTAATAAAATTCAACTACATGATGAATCAATCCTAATACATTCATGAACATAATTAGAGGAACGGAACAAAAAAGAGATAAATCGGAAATTAAACATTTTTTTGTACATGTTTTTTTTAGTAGTAAAATTATGTTAAGTGCTTAAATAATTTAAGCATTTCGAATAAAAATAAAACTGATATCAGCAAAAAACACAAGACTAATCAACAGAAATCTCAAAAATTATGTTTTGAAGAATTAACTCTTCAACCATCACATTGAAAATGTGATTGTGTTATGACATTACGGGGATTTTTGTCGAGTGTTTGGGCACATTCAGTATTTGGTGTTACCCCCTCTAGCTGTTAAAACTGCCTGCAATCTTCTCGGCATGCTTTTGCTTAAGTTATCAATAAAATCTTGTTGTATTCGATTCCACTCTTCTTCCAAATCCTTTTGAGATTTCCTATATTAGTTGGTGCTGGATCCCGCTGTTTTATTTGTTTTCTGAGCTTATCCTTAACATGTTCGATGGGGTTTAAGTCTGGCGATCGTGCTGGCCACGGCAAAACGTTAATTTCAACCTTTCGAAGATACCCCCAAACTATCGCTGCAGTGTGGGACCGCGCATTGTCCTGCATTAATTGAAAATTATCTCCGATGAATGGGGCAAAGGGCATGATAATCGGTTCTAAGATGTCATTTACGTACCGACCGAGTCGCAGTCAGAGATCCATTGTCTACGATGTGCAACTCCGTACGTGCCCCTATGCAAATGCCGCCCCATAACATGGCTGACCCTCCACCATAACTCTCTTCCGACAATGTTACACTGAGCGTATCTTTCTCCGGGTCGTCTCCAAACTTTAACCCTTCTATCATCTGGCTTAGGACAAAATCTAGACTCATCAGTAAACAATATTTTCCCCCAGTCATCATCATTCCAGTTTTAGTATGAGCGAGCAAAGTAAGCCCGAGCTACTTGATGGTCTATGGTAAGTAAGGGTCCTTTAGCTGGCAAGTACGTCTTTATTCCAGCTTTATTCTTTAACTCCTGACGAACGTCCTGGAGCGTAGATCTGACCTCAGAAGAAGTCAAAGTGCGATTTCTCAGAACACTGTTCACCATAAACCGATCGTCTCTTGCTGAAGTGACTTTTGCGACCTTGCCCTGCACGTCTAGTATACTCTCCAGTCTGCCGATAACGTCTAACAATTCGAAAAAAGACGGATTTGGAAACACGCAATATCTGAGCCACTCCTTTCTAACTGTGATCATTTTAATTAAAGAAACAGCTTTGGAAACCTGAGCTACGCTAAGATCTGGCATTATCACTTCAGGTATTCATTGATGTGTAAGAAACACTACTATTGCGATACATTTTTGTGGAAAAATATGGAAAAAAGACAGAATTTTATGAAATTAATACGCATACGGCAACAAAATTATTCCAATAGACTAGTGAAAATAATAAATAAACTAGAACAACAATTGAAACTCTGAAACAAAAGACTATTCAAGTAATTCTTTTTTCAAATTAAATATTAAGATATTATGGCCAGTTTGTACGAAGAACTTTTTGTACATTATTTCAGTCTTTTTTTTTCGATTAATGAAGCGTTTCTCTAAATAAGTCCATGAGTGTAATTCTGAACTGATCACAGAACAGTGCTATCGCGTCTGACAAACAATTTGCCAGTTCGACCGCAGACCGCAGCAATGGAGGCGCCCAGTGCACTCATGCAACGCCCCGCTTCCTTTGCTATCTTACTCTGCTTAGCTAATAATAATAGCGTATTTTCACTACGATATTCACTAACGACATTTTATGCGGTCCAAAAATAAAGTTTTCTGAGAAGTTTTTGTTTGTATTTTTGCAATTTTAACGCATTATGTTGTAATTTAATTAGGTAGATTGTTATGGTCGTTCAAAATAAAGTCTGCAAGGCGTCGTTTTAAACGAATTTGTCATTTATTACTCATTTGAAAAAAACCGAAAAACCGGTTATTTTGGCCCAAAAAACCGGTTAAAAACCGCCCTAAAATCGGCCGGTTAACCGGTTTTTCGGTTAATCGGTTAATCGGTTTACATGCCCTACAGTGGATAACTAATTGCCAATGTACTTTCTGACTGTGGTTAATGTTGTGTTTTTTTTTTATTTTATTTTAGTTTTAAATGTATATACCTACCTAATAAGCACTTGTGGTCTAGTTGGTAGTGACCCCGCCTTCCGATCCTAAGGTCGTGGGTTGAAATCCAATCGTGTACCAATGGATTTTTCTGAGCGAAAAATTTATGTCCGCTATCCCAGTACTCTCAAACGGTGAAGAAAAACATCGTGAGGAAACCCGCGGCTCAGTCAGCTCCGCACGTATTGACCATGTCTTTCCTGTGGACAAGGCCGACTAAGCTGAGACGATGGAATAGGTGCTGGGCAAGCCTACTCCATCCCGGGCACTACAGCCAGCGTCCCGTTGTGAAGGTAAAATTTGCCTCCTGACGCTGTATAAATCATCTACTATAGATGGTAAAAGGCCTTACTACTACTGCTAAATAAAGAATATCCTAATAATATATATATTAGGTAGGTCTACCTAGTTTCAATGATAATAAAATTCCCAAGTGAATCTATAAGTGAGTTTGCGCGTAGATTCGCGACAGGATATTATTACTCAGGTCACGGTTGACAGGGACGCGGGGACCCTGGGAACCCGAGCAGACTCACTAGCCCAGACCTCGCCGTCTCCTGTCCCTGTCCTTACCAGCTCTGCGATGGACGTCCACCAACCAATCATCATCATCTTCCTGCCCTCATCCCACTCTATGTGGGTTACACCATGATCCAAGGATCATGGTGTAAGAGTTTTGGCTAAGGTGTTTTATGACCGGCCGCCTGCCTGACGTCAACCCTCCTTGGAAATACTTGCTTATTGTATCTCATCATGTTGGAGGATACTATCCCTTAGTCGACTTTTACGACATGCTCGGGGAGAGAAACAGCTGGACGCATACTATGTTTTTTCTTTACCCAGTCCAGTTGTGGTGTGAGCGCTTAGCTCAGCATATTTGTTACTTAACACAGTTTATAATATAGTTGCCATATACATTGAAAAAGACAACTCATTGCACCTCAGACCAGTAAACTAAACACGCATCCAAACATGAAGACTGCCTATCTTTATACAGGTCCACCAAATACCTACCAAATATACCAAAGGATACAAACATACATATCATTACACAGTGAAGAAGTAATCCTACTAATATCCTACTATATGAAGCGCTCGAGGCGTTACTGAGACGTTCTTGATCGTTGAAGTTAAGCAACATTGTGCGCAGTCACAATGTGAATGGGTGACCGCAAGTGGCATTACGAGCTGAGCGCTTCCGTGCTTCGGAGGGCACGTTAAGTTGTCGGTCCCGGCTTTTAAGTCGTTAAGTCACGACGGAGGCCTTTAGCTATTTTTTATTCAGGTACCACGCGAGCGAAGCCGCGGGCAGCAGCTAGTGCTACCTAAATTCTATGCAGTGGGGTTTTTTGTTCTTTTAAATATTATGTAAATATAAATAACACCCAACAGTCACATACACAGTCCTGACCCCACACTAGGATTCCGTGTCATGAATATCAGAAACTACGAGTACCATGGTACCACAACACCCAGACCCGGAACAAATATTTGCAGAACATGCAAACATTTCTTCGCAGCGGGAATCGAACCCGCGCCTCTTGCGTCTCTGCCGAGCAATCGCCCGCCACGCCACCGAGGACGTCATAATTCATAAATACATGTTTACCTTATCTACAGCACTTTAAGTGTATGATAAGATATAAATTATGTGTTATAATAAGTTAATTACTGTAGTTACCTAGGTATACACTAGTCAAACTGGAGATACAATGTATGTAAACAAACTGTCGTGTATTTTTCGTTATTACGATGAAATAATAAATAAATAACACCCAACAGTCACATACATAGTCCTGAGCCCACACTAGGACTCCCTGTGTCGTGGGTATCAGAAACTACGAGTACCATGCTACCACAACACCCAGACCTGGAAGAAATATTTACAGATCATGAAAACATTTCTTCCGCAGCGGGAATCGAACCCGCGCCTCTTGCGTCCCTGCCGAGCATTCGCCCGTCACGCCACCGAGGCCGTCAATCGCTTTAGTTTTGGGTAAATAAACCTCGAAACATAAGTTTTCACATAATTCAACTATTAGTACTACTTAAAAGTTCCATAAACATGTAATGAAAAAGTAAGTTTTAGTTAAGTATGGGCGGTTTGTTTACATAAATTGTATCTCCAGTTTAGCTGAAGTATAATTATAGTCTTCTGAAGTAACTAGCTGTTGCCCGCGATTTCGTACGCGTGTATTACATTATTTTGTTCTATAATCAATACTTAGTTTTCGCAGCGCACGCCAAAAACTATTTTGGGTTTTCTACCTTGGGTTACAATATTGCAATTTTCTTACGGATCCCTAATATTTTTGAAAATATATTATATCCTATACTGGTCCCTGATAATGTGGCTTTCCATTGGTGAAAGAATTTTTTAAATCGGTCCAGTAGTTTCGGAGCCTATTTGTTACAAACAAACAAAAAATCTTTCCTCTTTATAATATTAGTCTAGTATGTATAATATTTTTTTTTGTACATTTGTACATCTTATAATATCTTCTTTAGCGTTATTTGTTCATGACAGTTTTTGTGTCGTAGAATGTTTTTAGACGTGAAAACCTATTATTGGCTTTCTGTTTTTTAGAAGTGTATTTAATTTGGTACTGTATCTGTTGGTTTTCCTATAAATAAATAATAAAAAGTAAAATATATATTTTTTTTTGCCCCTGTAAAATGGCGTGTCATTGTTGCCATTTAATTAAGAAATTAATTAATTCTGTCTAGTTAAGTAAGAGGTAGCTAAGCTTTCTAATTGTCATTTACAGTTTTGAAGTTGGTGTAGTCATTGTGTCATAGTTAGTAATTGGGTCCCGCCCCGTCGTAGGCGCCCTTCGAGTATAGAACCCTAAAAAGTACCTATGGCTACGTAATACGTACCTAAGTAATTTCAAAGAACCTCATTATGATAGTTTATTTTATTTTACAGTAAATAGCCAGCTATTAAGGTAATCAGGTTACTGTGTATCTAAAGCAGCCTTTATCGTACGGTAATAAGATAATACAAGGCACTTACCAGCGAAGAAAAAGAAATAGTGGGCTTTGATGGGCAAAAGCCCTCGGTCAATTTTCAACTTCATATTATTATTTTTACAGCACTAACAACATTGTGAGCGAACGACAAATGAGCGCAACGTACGGTCTCCGAACGCGTAATAAACAAAACCGCCAGGGGCAATGAATTATTATGCTAATTTTTATTACTTTCTCGGAGAGACAGAACCAAAACAATGTTTTCCTTGATCAAAGCATCATACATAACAATAATTTGTTTTTTTTATTTATGACAGTGACAAGGAACTCAACAATGACTGTTGACGTTTCGTCGTCAGGAGCTGGTGATGAAAGGTTTTAAGCTCGGAACAATAAATTCTTCCAAGCTCCAAAGCTCCAAAGTTTAACTCAGCGCCGAAGAGTCGCTTGACTAGTAGCGGTGTTTTATAGATTGTTCTTCGGGGAGTGTGCTCTTGAGTTGCACAAGCTCATTCCACCATCTCCTTTCTACCATCGGACTTCCATTCTACCATCTTAGATGATTTACCAATACAGCGTCAGGAGGCAAGTTTTTCCTTCACAAACGGGATGCTGTAGTGCCCGGGATGAATTAAGATGGCTTGCCCAGCACCTATTCCATATTTCCATCCTCTCAGCTTAGTCAGCCTTGTCCACAGAAAATACATGGTCAACACGTGTGGAGCTGACTAAGCCACGGGCATCCTCACGATGTTTTCCTTCACCGTTTGAGAGTACTGATAAAGCGCACATTCTGAAATCTGGCGACATTTTACTTTTGATCGACCTAGCGCTTTAAAAAAATCCAAGATGGCAACACAGGACTTGAGTGAGTTTAGTTTACTAGCATCTGTCTTCGAATTTTCGAAAGGCTCTATTCCTCTCCATTCAAGAGTACTTTTTGGCTATATTTCTGATAAATATAATTGTAGAATTAGAAACAAAATCATAAAGAGAAGTTAAGTACAGGATGTGTGCATCGCTGTGCAGAGTATGCCTGCTGGTCGGCAATGTAAAAATGTACGACATGGAAAGCGACCAAGTCCTAGAAATATTCGAAAAACTCGCAAATACAAAGGTATGTAAGGGATGAAAATGCAACCGCGTGCGTGTAGACGAGGGCGGGCTCCGTGATCAAACAAATACATCATCATCTTCCTGCCCTTACCCCACTCTATGTGGGGTCGGCACAGCATGATCCTTATATCATGCTGTAAACGTTTTGGCTAAGGTGTTTTATGACCGGCCGCCTGCCTGACGTGAACCCTCCTTGGGAATACTTGCTTATTGTATCTCATCATGTTGGAAGATACTATCCCTTGACTTTTATGACATGCTCGGGGAGAGAAGCAGCTGAACGCATTCTATGTTTTTTTCTTTACTCCCAGTCCAGCAGAGAAGTTTGACCGTGATCAAACAAATACAAATATATTTATTGCCAAAAAACACAAGTTACAGTGGAATTTGCTGGTCCCTGCACGAGGCAAGCCTAAAATAAATCATTGCTATTACAATGAGATTCTTGTTGAGTTCACAGCTTGGTGTTGATTTGTTTCAGCTGGACGCAGTCCCGGGGCCCAGAGTCTTGTGTTATATATGCCATTCTCTGCTGCAGAGATGCCGCAGGTTCTCCGAGCTGGTACACAAGTCGGAGAACATACTCAAAGACCTCTTTAACAAAGGCATAGAGGTAAACAACATCATAGCCCAATGAATATTATAACTCAAAATAATTAAGACAGACATACACACAGACATAACATTCAAATGAAAAAATCAAATACAAGAAGGTCAAAATACAACGTACTACCGCTACTTAAAACAAACTATGGAATCAAAAACATAACCTATGAAGAAGCACAACTATACAACAATTTACCTAACAATCTTAAAGACGCCCCTAGTGTAACATTATTTAAGAAAAAGCTAAAGGATTTTATCAGTTAACTGTTTTGGGTTTTCTACCTTGGGTTACAATATTGCAATATCCTTACGGACCCCTAATTTTTTTTAAATAAATTATAGCATGTTCCGTAATAATGTAGCTATTTACTGGTGAAAGAATTTTTAAATTGGTTCTGTAGTTTCGGAACCTGTTCGTTACAAACAAAAAAATCTTCTTTCCTCTTTATAATATTAGTGTTAGATAACAAGAATATATTCCTGAGTATATCGCCTCTATGCGACAAGAACGGGTTATCTCGAAAACACCGACTTTTCAGGAGACGCTTATAAAGTTTTAAATTTGTTTAATTTTTGTAACTATAAGGTGTTTCGTAAAAAATTTACAGAATATAGGTTCTCTAACTATTATTCTTTCGAAATAAATTATTTGCAAACCTCTGACATTTTTAGTTTAAACGTTATTATACATGTCGACGATAACACGTTCTTGTCGCAATGAGGCGATATATACCTTCTAATGTTTGTTCTCAGGTGACACAAGCCAGTATACAGAAGCTGCACCCTGAATTAGAGCATAGTTTATCCACAACCTCCACACAGATCATCTTTCTAAATGATTCCAAAAACAGTGCAAGTCCAACAAGTCCCCTTGTTACTGTCAAGGAGGAACCAGTAGCTAACGCCGCGGAGACCACCAATGAAGACTATCCATCCATTGATGACAGCCCTCAGACTGAGCCCTCATCCGAGAGCCCCCCAACTACGACATCCAACGACATTTACGACATTCAATTGGATAGTAATTGTGATCCAAGTTCCTCTCCGAAGAGTGACTTTGAAACCAGCAATGTAATATATCAAAAACCCAATTTAACAATACTCATGCAAATGTACACTAGAGAGAGACAAAATAGAATCAACAAAAAGCACCCCTGCAATATATGTCACAGGCAATTTGCACAAAAAAGTTCCGTAACTAATCATATGAAAACTCACACTGAAGAAAAGTCATACTCCTGCAAAATATGTAACAAACAATTTTCTAGAAATAAATATTTAACAAGCCATAAAAAAAGACACACAGAGGACAAATCATATTCCTGCGATATATGTCACAAACAATTCTTTCAAGAAAGTCGTCTGACAACACATATAAGAAAACACACAGGGGAAAAAGCATATGCCTGCAAAATATGTGACCGTCGATTTACACTAAAAAATAGTTTGAAGTCACATATGAATACGCACACAGGGATCAAACCATATGCCTGCAATATATGTCACAAAAAATTCAATCAAAAATTTTCTTTGACAACACATATGAGAACACACACTGGAGAAAAACCATACACCTGCAATACATGTAACGAACAATTCGCTATTCGCTCTTATTTGATAAAACATATAAGAAAACACACTGGAGAAAAACCTTACGCCTGCAAAATATGTCCCAAACAATTTACAGAAAAAGGTTCTGTGAAAATGCATATGAGAATACACACTGGAGAAAAACCATACTCCTGCAATATATGTCACAGACAATTTACTCAAAAATCTTTTTTGATATCACATATAAGAGTACACACTGGAGAAAAACCTTACGCCTGCAAAATATGTTCCAAACAATTTGCAGCAAAAAGTAATTTTAACCAACATATGAGAACACACAATGGAGAAAAATCATAGTCCTGCAATATTATGTCACAAACAATTCTCTCGTAAAAATAATTTAACAACACATATGAAAATACACAGGGGACAAACCATATGCCTGTGACCTATGTCATAAACATTTCCTTCTGGAATGTCATTTGAAAAAACACTTGGTCGCACACTGCCGGCAAACACGCCCGACAAACCTGTGATCAGATCACGCCATTCCTCATAGGTGCAGACCAGAATCTCCTTATTGTTATAATTTTTTGCTACTGTCCTGACTTCTTTCATCTAAATCTATTCTATTAATAAATATTTCAAAGAGACATTTGTTTATTTAGCTGAGTAACTGCTCTCAAACATGCCCCGAAATAAGGATGTGATGTTTATTTTCCTCTTCATTTTCTTAGTACGAATGGAAAATATTAAAACAAAAATAATAAGTTTATGACACAGCTACAAAGATAAACTATAATAACATTAAAAACTTTACTTTTTAATATTTCAAATAAATAAATACCGCTGAAGCTAGAAAGCTTTAATTCAGGTAACTCCCAATAAATGTATAAGTATTTTCTTTCGTGTTGTAGGTATGTGTAGAGTACATTTTCTGCGTAGTCGTCGTCAACTCGTCAGTCAGTTTAGTCATTCACGATAAGATTAGTAACAATGGAATGAAAATATGACTATAGGTTCTAACTTCTGCCATTCGGAACGATGGTAGGTACCATCGTTCCGAATGGCAGAAGGTTCCAATGTTTCCATTTTGGTTATCAAGATGCAAAACAGAAAATGTTAGAGGAAGCTCGACGGTTCTGTACTTATAATACTATGGATACCACAGTAAATTGGAAGTATATACGTACCAATTATAATTGATTCATGTTATTCTATAATCAATATTTCATGTTATTTAATAATAATTTTGTTTTTAAACATATCATTCGTTTAATTTTATTGTGTCTTCATTCAATATTAGAATATTGGCATTTATTAAAATAACGTTAACAGACTTTAGCAGAATTTAAGCGAGCATCTGGTATAACGTTCAATTTAAATCTGGTCACACTGTTGTAAAGAGAAGTTGGTTTGGTTTGAGGTTTGGTTTGGTTTGGTTATTCTATAATGTGTGCGTCGGTGTGTAGGGTGTGCTCGGTCGGAAATATGAAAATGTATTCCATCGACAGAGAGCAAATGATATCAATATTGATATATTTGTATGCTAAGGCTTCGCATTGATAATTTGTGGTAAGATTTTAGTTGAACGAAGCGTACGTACGTACTTTGGTACTCGTGAGTTTTTCGTGAATATTTCAAAGCAAGCAAACGATATCATTATTGATATCATTTGATCTCTTTCGATGGAATACATTTTTATATTTCCGACTAAGCAAACTGCACACCGACGTACACATTATAGAATAACTAACTTCAAACAATCTTGAAATATTCACGAAAAACTCACGAGTACCAAAGTACGTACGTACGCTTCATTCAACTAAAATCTTACCACAAATTATCAATGCGAAGCCTTAGCATACAAATACAAATATATTTATTGCCAAAAACCACAATTACAGTGGAGTTTGCTGGTGGTCTCGGCACACAGAACATTATTACTCGTAGCGTCCCTGCACGAGGCTAACCTGCATCACGCGAGGCCGATAGCATGACATAGAACTTGTTTCTGAGCCGAGGGGCTTCTGCTCCTTAGTCAGCCCCTTAGTTTATTTTATTTTGTTTTTTGTAATTTTTGTTAAATACTCACAATATGTTAGTATCCAGGTTATTTAGTTTAAATTCTAATCATTACTTTTATCTATTTTTTTGTGTGACGTGTTGGCAATGTGTTTGCACTTTAATAATTTGTAAGTTGTTTTTATTCGTGAAAACCTATAATTTTGGCTTTCTGCTTTCACTATGTTATCTTTAAGTTATCTTCTGTTGTTGGTTTTCCTATAAATAAATAAGCTTCACTCCAGCCATTGTTCTGAGCTCCAGGCGCTAAGAAGTAATCGTGACGCTGGGAGTCGTTGCTTCCAAAGGGGTTAGCGAATATTTTAGAGCTCTTTAGCTGGCGCTATTTTCCCTAGCCGCTCATATATTTATTCAGAAAACGTTATGAAAATATTTTAGGGCAGAGGCCCTTACCCGCAGCTCCGTGAGGTATGAATAAAAAAGCTACTGAAGACTGCGATTGAATGCAGAGAGTACTACGCATACCAACTTTAACGCATTGAATGAAGCGTAGACAGAATTCTCTGTCTACGGAATTAAGCCTCCTCCAGTATATATTTATTTAATTAGAACGGCACAGCCAAATTACTTTAGCTATGCTAGATCACAAGAAAATTATAGAGGTTATGTACTCTATGGCAGTTGGCAATAATCGCATCTCATCTCTCCTCAGAACAATCATCTCTCTGCAGTTTAAAAAGAGAAAAAGTTACTCTATGATATTCTCTTTGGATTGGTTTTATGATGTTATTAGTACATAGGTATTCTGTGGTTTGGTTGGATAGAATGTGGAAGGCGGAAGGATAGTGTTCTGTGGCTCAGCTATTTTCGTGTTAATAATTTTTAAGAATAATTACATAGAAACATGTCTTTCAAAGCAGACTTGCGGCAATTAACAAAGCCCTATTACTGGGTCAATATCCTAATGAGTTTAAGCTACATTACATGCAAGAGAACTGGTGTAATTTGCACATTTTTGTTCCCGGAGTCTGATTGCGAACTGGATAGCCGTGAAACGGAAATCTTATTTTTCCTAATTATAGTTGTGATGCTGAGGACAAAGAAGGCGGGAAGTGTAACGATGGTCAATTACCTGTCTTCCTCCTTCGTTTATACGAAGCTGGCGAACCTGGTATTGTGGTTATATGCAGATATAAGGTGATTTGATTTCGTACTAAAAATAATTCAAATCTTTGGTTGATAATTTATTTCTCTTAAGATTTAGAGAATTAACATTTATTTAGAGAGTAATGTTGTTTAATAATAAAATTAATATTAATGTTTGTGTTTTGTTGGGCTAATCGTATTTACAACAATATAAGAAAAAAGTAACAAAAATGACGATTGAATTAGATTTAATGGTTGCATTCAAGGTTTGAGGGGACCGTGGGTAATAAATTAGTATAATAATGCTGCGGCACCCGGCGAGTTAAGAGCTAGGTAGGTCATAACCTACCTGCATGTTATCAAATGTTTGTGAATATTGTTATCACTATGTTATGAACACACAATCTATATAAACACAGAGGTACCTACTTACCTACATAGATCGGCGACCTCGGTGGCGGACGAGGGCTCTGCTGAGACTCAAGAGGCCCGTTGTATGTTCTGCAAATATTTCTTCCGGGTCTGGGTGCTAGAGTATTATGTATTGTATCAGCCATCTGGTGTCCATAGTACAAGCCCTGCTTAGTTTGGGGCTAGATGGCGCTGTGTGAAATGTCCACAAATAAAATAAAAATAAATAACACCCAACAGTCACATACATAGTCCTGACCCCACACTAGGATTCCCTGTGTCGTGGGTATCAGAAACTACGAGTACCATGGTACCACAACACCCAGACCCAGAAGAAATATTTACAGATCATGCAAACATTTCTTCCGCAGCGGGAATCGAACCCGCGCCTCTTGCGTCTCTGCCGAGCAATTGCCCGCCACGCCACCGAGGCCGTCATATTTATTTATTATTTATAATTCCAGATACGGCCTGCCTTACGGAGCCCTGATAATCCTAGTGAGCCTGATCCTCCCGGAACCTACATACTCTGGTCCAGAGCATGTGACCTACTTCCGCGGCCCGGCGTCTCTCGACGAGGAGTTGAAGAGGCAGAAGGGGACGACCTGGCTGGTCTGTCTGTACGCAGCCTGGCATCCCGCCTGCGTGACCTTCGCGCCGGTGTTCGCTGAGCTGTCCTCCGGCTACGCGCTGGATAACCTGAAGTTTGGGAAGCTCGATGTGGGCAGGTGAGGGTCTCTTTAGTAATCCTTTTTTTATATTAAACTAGCTGTTGCCCGCGACTTCGTACGCGTGTAGTGCATTATTTTGTTCTATAATCAATAGTTTTCACGCCAAAAACTATTTTGGGTTTTCTACCTTGGGTTTATTGCAATTTTCTTACGGATCTCTAATTTTTTTGAACATTATTATAGCCTGTACTGGTCCCTTATAAGGTAGCTTTCTATTGGTGAAAATTTTTTTCAAATCGGTCCAGTAGTTTTGGAGCCGCGCGCCAAAAAACTCATGCACGTCACCCAACATAGCATAGACATTAACAGTACATGTTTTTTTTGTGCAATAAAGAATTTACTATGTATTTAGGTACCCGGAGGCGGCGGCTCGCTTCAGGGTGCAGGACGGGCCGACAAGCCGGCAGTTGCCCACTGTCCTGCTGCTGCAAGACGGGGCGGAGGCCGCGCGCCGCCCGCAGCCCGACTCCACCGGGAAACTCCAGAAGTAAGCCAATCTAACATCTAAGTACAGTCATCATCTTCCCGCCCTAATCCCACTCTATGTGGGGTCGGCACAGCATGATCCTTGGATCACGCTGTAAGAGTTTTGGCTAAGGTGTTTTATGACCGGCCGCCTGCCTGACGTCAACCCTCCTTGGGAATACTTGCTTATTGTATCTCATCATGTCTGTCTCGTCTTTCCACGATGAAAAATTTTATGATACGCCCTTGGTTTTTTCCTAGTTTTTTTACTGTTCACACTAATTGCTGTAAGTAAAGGTTTTTGGCTCTGGTGTAAAATTGAATATTTTGAGATACGACAAAATCGCTTGTTACATGTTAATGAACACCTCAAATTTTGGCTGTAATAAATAATTTTTCATTTCAAGGGATCAAGTGTTTCTAAAATTTGAACCTTAATTATTTTTATTTACAGGTTTCTCTTCTCTAAAGACAACATAAAGGCCGCTTTCAACTTGGACGACCTCTACCAACAGTGCAAGGAGAAGGCAGCTGCTAAGAATGATAATAAGAAAACTAATTAACACTGAATCTAGCGCACAACAGCCTGTAGAATAGATTATGTCCATCGCACTTAGCTAATTTTATTAAATTATTTAGCGTGCCCTCCGAAGCACGGAAGCGCTCAGCTCGTAATGCCACTTGCGGTCACCCATCCGCATTGTGACCGCACACAACGTTGCTTAACTTCAATGATCAAGAACGTTTAAGCAAGCTACGTCACGAGCGCTTATTCTGTGAAAGATTCAGGTGACGAGATAATTCTATTTTATTCGAAATTTTCTATGTTATGTATACTATTTAAGCACGACACAAAACCTTGAAGCTAATATGTGATACAAATATATTGATGATGGTTAGCTTAGAACAAAATATATTTGATATTGAATAATGTTATTAGGCCTTAAGGCAGACCGCTACCGCACAACTAAGGTTCTCTTAAACTGAGCTCAATAGGCGCGGCTTCGATTCCCACTGCAGAAGAAATGTTAGCATGTTCTGCAATTATTTCTTCCGGGTCTGGGAGTTTTAATCTACACTAATATTATAAAGAAGAAAGATTTTAATTTGTAACGAATAGGCTCCGAAACTACTGAACCGATTTATAAAATTCTTTCACCAGTAGATAGCTACATTATTACGGAATAACATAGGCGATAATTTATTTTCGAAAAAATTAGGGATCCTTACTAAAACTCCAATAATGTAACCCGAGGTGTAAAAGTTTACCTAAAAAATCCTAATTTGTTAAATACCCGTGCGAAGCTGGGGCGGGCTGCTAGTATTATGTATTAAAAGTATGTATTTGCAAAAAAAAGTATATACCTGTGTATTGTATCAGCCATCTGGTGTCCATAGTACAAGCTTTGCTTAGTTTGGGGCTAGATGGCGCTGTGTGAAATGTCCGCATATATTTATTTATTAATTCGACAGCTCTTGAATTCAGTTTTGAGCAAAATGTTCAGTTGAACGGTGAAATCTGCCTTTATGGCCTTGTTATTCGTCAAAAATAAGTTCAAATGAATCTCTTTTATACTAAATTTAGTGGATAAGTACAATGTTTTAATATGTGCATATTTATTGTTTGTTATAATAAAAACATTTGATTTATTATTTCTTGTTTTACTTCACTGCAAACATAAAGTATTTTTGTAGAGAGCACAGGTGGTCTATTGGATGCGGCCCTACCTTTCGATCCTAAGGTTGTGGGTTTAAATCCAAGAGGTTTTTCTGGTTTTAAAACGTATGTGAGCTATACTAGTACTCACAAACGGTGAAGGAAAACATCGTGAGGAAACCGCCATATATACAGGAAGTAGATAAAATAGTATGGGACTACGAGAAACAGTTCTCCCTCGTGGTCCCAATAATGGAACGACGAAAAAACGGGGGGATTTTTGACATCACCAATTTCCAGGCCCAACTCGCGCTTGGCAAAAAAATATACTAGTTCCTTAGTTGTACTTTCTGAGATTTAGGTCATGCACTTTGTGAACGCGTCCGGACTGAGGGCCCAAGTTATTTAATCGTAACAGTTTTAATTCACGTTTCAGAAATTCATGGCAATTTGCTTTAGGTTTTTACTATTTTTTAAGTAATTTCATTTCGTTTCGCAAGGATTTAAAAATTGGGCTCTCAATCCAGATGTACATCCTAAGACACTATCTCTTTTAGTTCTTCTAGACACAAGTCCTAGATTTTTGGTATCGGATTTTCCCATACTCTCACAGTTAAAAACACTATAGGTACCACAAAATAACTAGAGGTAAGTAAAATAAAACAAAAAAAGTAGTGTTTAGTAATTAATTTATTATAATACCTATAATAACTTATTCTAGCGTTTGTGAAAGCGTTTTAATACCATAAATTAAATGAATTAGGTGCGATCGTCTTATACTGAAACCAAACTTTGAAACTCCAAAACAGTTTCGAGTTCACATTACACTATCAGTTTTAGACTCTCCGTTAAATAGTATTGCAGTTATTGATGGCTCATAGTGAGCCGCAAACTGAGCTCACTAAAGGGTCGGATGACACAATGAGCCCGAAAGTGTAGGCGTAAAATAGACATGCTCATATTCATGGCTCACGATGAGCCGCAACTACAAACCCTTATGCTAGGGGAACAAAGATCTGCACTGACGTCCCGCGGCGGGGTGTATTGTGCATTACCCAGGGGGGTAATGCACAATGTGCTGGCTGGGGGAGGGTTAGCAGGGGCTAACCCTCCCCCAGCCAGCACAACTCCATCAAGTACCGGTGGACTTTGGGATACTGACAGCAACTACAAGCACTAATTTTCGACTCACGCAAACGCCATACAATGAGCCGAAAACTGTGAGCCTAATGTGAACGCGTTTTATATACTCAAATAAATGCGAAAATATATTCCTACATATTTTTGGTAATCTTCCTAAACAAAAATCAGTGAAAGCAATCGCACCAAAGATGATATACAATTACATTTAGCAAATCTAGCGAAGACAAAAAATCGAACCCGCACTGACATTACTCTCTTCAAGTGTCGAAATTGGTTGGAAATGTTTATTAATTACGTTTTAGAGAAAGGCCCATAAATTCTTGAAAATTACCGAGTGATAAAATGTCATCAAAATTGTCAATTTCGTAGTCTTGGAACTCAAACTCATGTGGTGACATTAAAACTGAAGAAATAAATGAAATCACCAAATGACTTAACAAACCGGACCGGACCGGATTTGAACCCACATCCTTAGGATCGGAAGGCGGGGTCACTACCAGCTAGACCACCAGTGCTCTCAGATTAGCTACGTAAAAAACATGAAAGATTTTTTCATAGTGAACAGAAAGTTGACTATAAAATAATAACAACAATTAACTTCTACTTCTCTGCTGGACTGGGAGTAAAGAAAAAGCATAGAATGCGTCCAGCTGCTTCTCTCCCCGAGCATGTCGTAAAAGTCGACTAAGGGATAGTATCCTCCAACATGATGGACCATCTATATGTGCGATGGGCTGATCACCTGTCACCATGGTTCACCATATCACCTTAAATCAGAAGTGTCTGCAAGTTTTCTTATGTTTACTTGTGGCTCTGCCCACCCCATTAGAGATACGGGCGTGATAATATGTATGTATGAACAGAAAGTCATGTCTTAGGCTGGTGGACGAGTTTGTCTGAACGGAGTGATATCAGTGGGTGGTAGATCAGTAGTTGAGCTGGCAGGGCGGTCTACCCGCGCATGGGACGCCCCATGCCCCTCCCCGGCATCCCCCCCGCCATGGGCATGTCCTGAGCCTTCGCGTTCTTTATCGTCTCGTCCACAGACAGGATCTGAAACAACATTACTTCATTAATAATAATACCTAAAATTGACTGACAATATTGATTCATACAAGTCAAAACTTCATATCTGTCATAATATGACGGCCTCGGTGGCGTGACGGGCGATTGCTCGGCAGAGACGCAAGAGGCGCGGGTTCGATTCACGCTGCGGAAGAAACTGCAAATATTTATTCCGGGTCTGGGTGTTGTGGTACCATGGTACTCCATATACCCGGTCACATACATAGTCCTGAGCCCACACTAGGACTCCCTGTGTCGTGGGTATCAGAAACTACGAGTACCATGCTACCACAACACCCAGACCCGGAACAAATATTTACAGAACATGCAAACATTTCTTTCGCAGCGGGCATCGAACCCGCGCCTCTTGCGTCTCAGCCGAGCACTCGCCCGCCACGCCACCGAGGTCGTCAATGCTACAGTACTCGGTCGCGTAATATTACGCGTGATGCATCAACCACATTACTTAAGCATGTCCAGTTTAGTGTTACCTGCGCGGCCGCCTCGCATGCCGCCGTGATGGCGTTGATCTTGACCACGGCCGGTTCCCACACGCAGCTCGCGAAGTTGTCCCCAATGTCCTCCTTCTGAATGTCCACTCCGAACCACACCTCCCCTGGAAAACACACAATCACATTACATTGACAGCCTCGGTGGCGTGGCGGGCGATTGCTCGGCAGAGGCGAAAGAGGCGCGGGTTCGATTCCCGCTGCGGAAATGTTTGCATGTTCTGCAAATATTTCTTCCGGGTCTGGGTGTTTAGTATTATGTATTATAAGTATGTATTTACAAAAAAAACGTATTATAACTATTCTATCAGCCATCAGGTTCCCATAGTACAAGCTTTGCTTAGTTTTGGGGCTAGATGGTGCTGTGTGAAATGCCCACAAATATTTATTTATTTACTAGCGATCCGCCCCGGATTCGCACGGGGATAGACATATACCATCGTGGCCTTGATCTATAGAAAGATATTCCTACATATGGATATCCTTCCTTCCTTACTTTGGTGAAAGAATTTTTGAAATCGGTCCAGTAGTTTCGGAGCCGCACGCCCAAATCTATTTTGGGTTTTCTACCTTGGGTTACAATATTGCAATTTTCTTACGGATCACTAATTTTTTTGAAAATTTATTATTGCCTATACTGGACCCTGATAATGTATCTTTCTATTGGTGAAAGAGTTTTTGAAATCGGTCCAGTAGTTTCGGAGCCTATTCGTTACAAACAAAAAATCTTTCCTCTTTATAATATTAGTATAGATTTAATGATGGCTCACCCTGATGGTGCTTCTGCCTGAGCTTGTTGAGCAGGCTGGTGGCGTCCAGGCCGGCGTTGTCGGCGAGCTGGCGAGGGATGGCCTCGAAGGCGCGCGCCGCGGCCGCCAGCAGCAGCTGCTCCTTCCCGGCCACGCCCTTGGAGTACTCCCGGAGGTGCCTCGAGATCTCCATGTCTATCGCGCCACCACCTGGAACGTTTTAAAACTAGCAGTTAACCCCGAGCTGAAATCTCGAGCGATGTTAGTGAATCCAAATATCATCATCTTCCTGCCCTTATCCCACTCTATGTGGGGTCGGCACATGATCCTTGGATCATGTTGTAAAAGTTTTGGCTAAGGTGTTTTATGACCTGCCTGACGGCCTCGGTGGCGTGGCGGGCGATTGCTCGGCAGACGCAAGAGGCGCGGGTTCGATTCCCGCTGCGGAAGAAATGTTTGCATGTTCTGCAAATATTCCTTCCGGGTCTGGGTGTTGTGGTAGCATGGTACTCGTAGTTTCTGATACCCACGACACAGGGGATCCTAGTGTGGGGTCAGGACTATGTATGTGACTGTTGGGTTGTTATTATTATTAACCCTCCTTAGGAATCCAAATATACAGGGCGTAACATTTAGATCGGTCAGTATGGGAAAGTCTGAAACTATAAGACATACAAAGATGTCATGTCATCGATTTTAGTAACAAGGAAAACTGCATTCATACATTAAAAAAACTTCTACTCAGCTCGGGAATCGAACCCGGTCGTATTGAAAAATAAAACTTACATTATTTCTATTTGGATATCGATTGTGTAGGTCATAAGCACTAAATTTTAATATGAAACATGATATCTAAAATGAATAAAATGTATTGGATTTCATATCCTTTAATTTAATTAAGTCGATATTCAAAATGACAACAATTTTCTTTAACTCCTAGAGGATGCAGCGGGAAGTTCATTTAAAAAACTTAACGCAGAGCATTTCTATTATATTCTATCGTGTTGGTTAGTTCCGTCTGACGATCATCACAGCATCATGGAAATATCTTTATGGACAACCTGGAGACATCTTTGGACAAACTAGAGACAGTGGGGTGAAGGGTAATTTACCAGCGACAACGGCGTGGTTCTTGATAGTACGTCGTACAATCATCACAGCATCATGGAGAGATCTCTCAGTTTCCTCCAGGAACTGTTCCGCGCCGCCGCGAAGGACCATCGTGCAGGTCTTGGCTGCTGGGCAACCTGGAGACAAAGAAATATGGGTAAGTTGGAGGCATGATGGTAAACTTGGAGATAATATCATGAATAAATGGGTAACTTGGAGACGAGAGTAATATGGGTGGCTTGCGACCGTGGTGCATGTCTTAGCTGCTAGGCTTCAGACAATGTTGTGATTGATGGATAACTTAGAGACGAGAGTGTTTTGAATAATGGGTAATGTGGAGACAAGTATAACAACGGGTAATTTGAAGAAGTGTGTTGATAGAAATGATAGACAACCTGGAGACGAGAGTTATATCGGTAAATTGGAGGGGAGAGTAATATGGGTAACTTAGAGACGAGTATTGTGGATGATGGGTAGTTTAGTAGTTTAGAGACGAATGTGTGCATTATGGACAACTTGAAGATAGTATCATTAATAAATGGATAGCTTAATGAAGTGGAAAACCTGAACACAAACATAGGGTTTATCAGGAGGCAAATTTTGCCTTCACTAACAGGACGCTAATAATAACACTACAGCTACTATGGCATATCTAGCTAGTAGAAGTAGGTCATACCATCAGGAGCAGTTTCTTTGTCGTATCCTACGGAGGAAACAATGGGGATTAGGAGAGGAATGTAATGCAGGAGATGTAAAGCATTGGACGATGGAAATTTGTGTAAGCAGCAAACTAATAAATGATCTGTGTAGGGATGATAGGAGAGCATATTCATCCCTACTATAAATTTTCTATCTTCCGAGGAGCAGGTAAATTATATACATAAGTATTCCACATACTGAATATACATTAGCACTTTGAAGTATTACCTACATGGGGGGGGTGTCATGTCCCCTGTGACCCCCCCCCCCCGTCGGACCGCACCTGCATGAGTGAACCTAGCAAGGGGGGAGTAACATACACAATCTGGATCAAGTGAGCTATTTATAGATAGCCAGACTGTTTGTTTGGTATTTTTTAAATTATATTCGCATTAGTTGTAAGTTTTTTTTCCATTAATAAAGACTAGTTCTTGCAAAATAATTATTTAGGAGATAATTAACCTATTAAGAGTGATTTTCTCACCAAATTCGATGTAGAACTATGTTGTTAGTTAAACCTTCTAACCAAGAAAAGGTAGTCAATGATGTAAAATTTTACCCAACCCTGCTGATGGTCCATCATGCTGGAGGATACTATCCCTTAGTGGGGCTCCCTGCTCGGGGAGAGAAGCAGCCGGAGGGATTGCTCACCGGTGAAGAAGTTGTATCTCTCCCCGCCAACCTGTCTCTCGGTGAAGTGAGCGCAGTGGCCCAAGGCTTCCTTGGCGAGGTCCCTCACGGAGGAGAGCACGGCGCCCCCGCAGGCACGCTGGGTCCTGCGCATGTCCTCGTCGGGCACGCGACCAGCACAGAACATGTCACTGGAACACGAGTGTATTCTTCAATAAATATACTTGTAGACATTTCACACAGCGCCATCTAGCCCCAAACTAAGCAAAGCTTGTACTATGGGAACCAGATGGCTGATATAATACTTATTTTTTTGTAAATTAATTATTTTTTTTAAAACTACAGCACCCAGACCCGGAAGAAATATTTGCAGAACATACAAACATTCTTCCCCTAGCGGGAATAGAACCTGCACCGCTTGCGTTAAGCTTTGCTTAGTTTGGGGCTAGATGGCGCTGTGTGATATGTCCACAAATATTTATTTATTTATTTAAGACATGTCCAAGTGATCCCCGTGATTTTATGGAATAAAAAATATTGACTTTGACACATTCAAATATCCCCGCGGTCCTAAGCTTGTTGTTATGTGCACTGACCGGTCCGCGAAGTACTGCGTAGCGACGTCTCCTATCGGCAGCTTGGAGAGCACGACGTTGGCTCCGCTGGCGTGCAGAGCAGCGAGCTTCTCGTACAAGATCTGCCACTCAGCATCCACCACCTTCTGGTACTCCTTCACGTTGTCCACTCTGACCTGTAAACAAAAACAAATAATATAAATGAACAGAAAAAATAGACTGCGTAGAATTAAGGTAGTGGGCCGCAGCTAGTAGCCCATATAATATAACTTTTGCACAACTAATGTCCATCGTCTTCCAGCACCTATCCCACTCTATGTGGGGTCGGCACAGCATGTTCCTTGGATCATGCTGTAAGAGTTTTGGCTAAGGTGTTTTATGACCAAAATACAAAATGTCCAACTAGGATTAATGTCCAACACGACCCGCGGCTTCGCTCGCGTGGTACCCGGATAAAAAATAGCCTATATGTTAATCCAGTACATGCACTATGTATATTCCAAGTTTAATTCAAATCCGTTGAGCCATTTAGGCGTGAAAGAGTAACAAACATCCATACATACAAACTTTCGCGTTTATAATATTAGTTGGATATTGCTTTTGAATCAACACACAAGAAGTATCAACACAGACAGACAGACTGTTACTTTCGCATTTATAATATTAGTATGGACCAGATCCGAAGCCTCAAGTTTTTTTTATTATTATTATTTTTTATTTTTTTATTTTAAGAGTAAGATTGGAAGATCACTAGTGATTTCACCCCGCTCAAGATTTACTAGGTTTATTTTTGAGTTCTTTGAAGATAGATGGAGCCCTAGCGCTCCGCTACTGACCTCGGCGTTGTCCCTCTCTGCCTTCAACTCCAACTCGATGTTGAGGAGTGCTATCTTACAGTCGCTGTAGCTCTTAGGCTGCATTTCGAAGCCAGCGTAGGAGAATGTCTTCTTAAAAGCCACTCCGGATACAAGGAAGGAATCTTCTAGCGCCCCACCTGACACCTTCTTGATGCCTGCAAGGAGAAGTTAAGTTTAGTTTCTGCCACAAGCTATTTTTTTTATCTGCGATCAGCTGCTTGGCCATGAGCAGATGTGTTGTTCTGTTTGCGAGTGTCGGGCCCCACTCCATTAATAATAAATGAATATTTGTGGACATTTCACACAGCGCCATCTAGCCCCAAACTAAGCAAAGCTTGTACTATGGACACCAGATGGCTGATAGAATACTTATATACCTTTTTTTTTGTAAATCTATACTAATAGCTTGTAGATTCAAACATCAACATCATCCAGAGAGTTCAAAAGCTGCTTCTCTCCCCGAGCATGTCGTAAAAGTCGACTAAGGGATAGTATCCTCCAACATGATGGACCATCTATATGGGCGCTGGGCTGATCTGTCACCAGTCACGCAGAGAGAAAAGTTTAATATATTTAAATAAAATAATTTATTTCAGGTGATATTTGACCTCATAGTAATACTGCTCGTGATTTCATCCACACATAGTTTCAGAAATTGGATCCAAATTATAATCATCGGTCAATCACCATTTTTTTTATTTTTGCATTTTATGAGATTCGAACCCACGACCTGTAGTTAGCAGGGAACGTTTCATACCGACTACGCCATTCTGCCGGTCACGTCATGAATGAAAATTGTACTAATATTAGATAAAAACTTTGTAATGTTTACATAACTAACATACATATTATCACGCCGAAACTACTGGACCGATTTCAAAAATTCTTTAACCAATAGAAAGCTACATTATCAGGGTCCAGTATAGGCTAAAATAATTTTTCAAAAATTAGGGATCCGGGATCCGTAAGAAAATTGCAATATTATAACCCAAGGTAGAAAACCCAAAAGTTTTTAGCGTGCGCTGCGAAAACTATTGATTATAGAACAAAATATTACAAAGGGACATTATTTCTATATAGAACTTGGGGTCTCTAACGGGGTAGTCAGAGGGTGCACAACTCACCAATCATGTCCAAAGGCAGGAGTGGGGCATCCAGAGACAGTACAGCGTCCACCACCATCTTGGAGAAGTGTCCCTTCTGCTGGTGGATGAGTTTCGAGGACATCGCCGTAGCTGCGCACTTTGTTAACAGCTCCCTGGAAGGATAAATCACTACATAGTATAAAACAAAGTCTCTTCCCGCTGTCTGTCCCTATGTATGCTTAGATCTTTAAAACTACGCAACGGATTTTGATGTCTTTTTTTAATAGATAGAGTGATTCAAGAGGAAGGTTTATATGTATAATACATGCATAATATATGAGAAACACTGATTATTTTAGAGGTTTCTGAGTGATATAATGTGATGTCGTAAATTAACACATTTTTCTGCGCTTACATTGCAAACGCTGGCTGAACCCCACGAGATAGACCAAAATAATGTACTAGAGTATTGTAAACCTTAAAAAGGTCTACAGAAAAGTCTGCGATAGTATATGTCTATCTCTTAGGGATAAATCTTAATTTTGTTGTGAGAGAAAATAAAAATATATTATTATTATTATTTAGTATCAGCATTGCACCCGTACGAAGGCGGGGAGGGTCGCTAGTAAATAAATTTTTGTGGACATTTCACACAGCGCCATCTAGCCCCAAACTAAGCAAAGCTTGTACTATGGGAACCAGATAGCTGATATAATACTTTGGATGTTTGTGCCTCAGTCACGCCTAAACGGCTGAACGGATTTGAATGAAACTTGGAATATACATAGTACATGTACTGGATTAACATATAGGCTATTTTTGATCCGGGTACCACGCGAGCGAGGCCGCGGGCGGCAGCTAGTTATGAATAAATGATTATGAACGTAAAAGAACGCAGCGTCACCTCTGTTCCTCAGGAGTCTTATTGTCGATCTTGACAGCCAGCTCCTTGACCCTCTCGATGGCCAGCCGGGCGGTCGTCCGCACCGCGCGGACTATGATCCGCGGGTGTACGCCTGCAAGGTTATTTAGTTAGCTGGTGGTAGGCTAGTTAAATAAATAAACATTTGTGGACATTTGACACAGCGCCATCTAGCCCCAAACTAAGCAAAGCTTGTACTATGGGAACCAGATGGCTGATACAAAAGTTATATAATTTTTTTTGTAAATACATACTTCTAATACATATTACTACAACACCCAGACCCGGAAGAAATATTTGCAGAACATACAAACATTTCTCCCGTAGCGGGAATCGAACCCGCACCTCTTGCGTCTCAGCCGAGCACTCCACCACGCCACCGAGGTCGTCAAAGTTGTCCATCACGTTTTTACCCGACTGCGAAAAAGGGTGTGTTTCTCTTTTATATAAATACTTGCTGCAATACAAAATTGTAATATAATGTAGAATAGGATAAAATGGTGATTCTGCGTTGATATCGTAACGAGCCCGCTTAACGTTTTGTTCATTGTGAAAGCCCCTGTCTTTGCCCACAGCTGGGAATAAGGCTTCCCTTTACTTGTGTCATCCAACATCATCATCATCCTATCTTTGTCCACAGCTGGGCCTCAACAGGCACAATGCTACGTTAATGAAAGATTATTATCTATAGTAGAATATTGAAACAGGGCATAACTAACATACCTTCTTCAATAAAAGGCTTCAATCTCTTCAGAAGCTCTCCAGCAAGTATCACCACAGATGTGGTTCCATCACCAACCTGGAGCATAAACCTAGATTAACACTTTGAAAAGTATCATCAAAAACTGTTCAGGATCATACAAACTCATAAAATATGATGTCCTCAAGTAGATTAGGAAATTGGATCCGTGTTTATAATCATTGTTTTTATGAATTAACTGGTGGACCAGCCCACGGCTATGTCTGTGTTGAGATAACACAAGCTTCATCTTCTAGAAGTTGAACTTGGGGAATTCCTTTCTTAGTGCACCCCACAACCATAAGGAGAATATAGAATACGGGTAGACATAGACATAACATTTATTTGCTAAGATAGCACACATAACATAGAATTTTAAGAATATAAAATAAAAAATACCTAGGCAATTGAGAAAAAAAATGAAATTTTAAATATTAAACACTTATTACTAAAAATATAATATTAAACATAGTAGGTAATTCCCATTTGTCCTATGGAACATGACGTCATTGAACAAAATGACACATTTTCTTCCCAATTTTTTCCATAGAACAACATACTAACTTTTCACCAGAGTTTCATGCCATAGAACAAAATGGTAATCAAAATCTTCCATGAGAAGCTAAGTAACATTGATAATGACAATTATTCTGTCATACCATTGATCAAACATCTGCCTGGGTAAAATAATCCTATAAATCGAAAGAATGGATATTCGTAGCAAGAATGATAAGATAATCGTAAAGAGATCTTATTTACCTTGTCTTATAGAACAATTTGAGAAATAAAAGTATTACATGTTCCATGAAGTTTCATTGTACAAAATAAGAAAAAAAAATCTTATTCTGTCCGATGCTGTCATGTTCCATAGAACATATGGGAACTACCCATTAAATCCAATTCAATGCACCTAACGCCATCTATGTTTTGTTTGTCAGTCAGTCAGTAACATATGAGTTTAATATATTCAGACACTGACCTCTGCATCTTGTGACTTCGCTATGTCCACCAATGTTTTGGCTGCTGGATGGACGATGTCTAGCAGCTGAAATCAAATACTGTATTTATAGATTATAGTACAACAAATATTGTGCAAATTGGTTTGGGACATGGGAATTTGCCTCATAAACTTTATTATCCACAAATACTGTTCAGTAATTGGATCCGTGTTTTTAATCATAGGCTGTGTGAAAGGTTTTTGGTGTACCTCAAATAGTAAGTATTTAAGTAATTCTATCAGCCATCTGGTTCCCATAGTACAAGCTTTGCTTAGTTCGGGGCTAGATGGCGCTGTGTGAAATGTCCACAATAAAAAAAAATTATGCCTGTTCATAAAGCGAAAGAGACTTACTTTCATGATGGTGGCTCCATCGTTAGAGATCACAGCCTTGCCCTGGGTGTCCACGATCAGCTTGTCCATGCCACGAGGGCCCAGAGTGGTGCGAACCTGGAACATAATTTGAGCCCCGAGTTGATGTATGGGTAATGACTATAGGTGAAGGGCTCATGGTTTAGTTTGCTCTGACGTTCTTGATTTGTCGTTGAAATTAAGCAACGTTGTGCGCGGTCACAATTTGGATGGGTGACCGCAAGTGGCATTACTTCGGAGGGCGCGCTAAGTTTTCGGTCCCGGCTATTAAGTCGTTAAGCCATGACGGAGGCCAATAGGCGGCCTAAAAACTCCGTCACAAGATGGCCACTAGCTCATACGAACTTACTTACTTACTATAGGATAGGATAGAAGATTTGATGGAACAGAATTAGTCATTAATCAACGAAAAGTATCTTCAAAAACAGAGTAAAAAGCATATTTTGATATCACTGGCACTAATTATAGTCAATTATGACGACGCCATAAGACCATTTGGTTCCCATAGTACAAGCTTTGCTTAGTTTGGGGCTAGATGGCGCTGTGTGAAATGACCACAATTATATTTTTACACTTGATATCCGGACAAAAGTAGCCTATATTCATATCTGTTGAGCCGTAACGGCGTGATTGAGGCACAAACATACATCCTCACATCCACACAAACTTTCGCATTTACAATATTTGTAGGATTATTAATTACTCACAGCATCTACGACGAGCTGGCATGCATTGATGTTGGAGATGAGCTGAGGTTTGCCTTGAGATTGGTCCGTCCCCTCCTTCAGTACTAGAATCTGTGGTTGCTGAAAGAAGAATACATTTTATGTTATAATTTGAAAGAACTTAACATGGACGGACATCTCAACAAGATACTCAAAACTAGCAATAGACAACAAGCTACTCATTTATAACTGAAGACCTAGGTGGCTTGGCGGGCGAGTGCTCAGCTGAGACGCAAGAGGCGCGGGTTCGATTCCCGCTGCGGAAGAAATGTTTGCAGGTTCTGCAAATATTTGTTCCGGGTCTGGGTGTTGTGGTACCATGGTACTCGTAGTTTCTGATACGACACAGGACACACGACACAGGGGATCCTAGTGTGGGGTCAGGACTATGTATGTGACTGTTGGCTGTTATTTATTATTATTATTATATCTGGGTAGTGGGGTTGTTGTGTAGACTTTTCTAAAACCTAACTATAATAATGTATTAACAGCTAGAAAAAAAAAAGAGGTACAAGGATAGTTTGTTTTATTTGTAAGTAATTTTGTGCTGTACTTATCAAATAATATATAATTTCGTAAAAATTTTGAGTGTTCTAGAACGATTGTTTTTTTTTCTAAGGTATGGGAGAGGTGATTCATTTACAGCTATTCATAGGACTGGTTTTCGAACCAAATCAGTGTTTATGCTCATTATTTACATGCAATAGAACGCGAAATTAATGAAATTTTGGAAAATCCTCTCAGTTTTATCTCAAAAACTCGAAGTCACATGAGCAGTTGGCCGGGATCATCTGCTATGATCACTTGCCGAATATCTTGCACAAAAGGTTAATTTACAGATATATTAGCGAAAGTATACGCTTACTGGACCAAAATATAAACGCAAATGATGTAGAACAGTCTTAGCTATGAAATCTCATACCCATTTCAGCTAACCACTTTTTATTTATTTCGAAATTAGCAAAATTCAAAACTTCAGTGATTTCTGCCCGCGACTAATAAAATATTTTTTTCTTAAATAAATACACTAGATTCACACTAAATATACACTTATTCAAGTAATTTATGAATAGCACTTTGTATTGGCATTGATTTTATAACGATTAGAAGTAAGATTACAAAGAAAAATCTAAATTTATTTACCATTTTGATATTTTAGGATTCCACAAACAAAAGAACAAAAATGAAGTGAGCGATTGACAGAACCTGATCTGATGTGACAGCTGACACTGGCATTGACATTAACGATAAAGTCACGATAAGGTTGTCAGTAGAATAGTTTAGTTCTTTCATCGACAGTTCGATTCAGTTTGGAGTGTTGGAAATCGCTGTAAATAAGTAGTTAATCTCAAAATTTGCAGGGTGCTCACCGCGTTTTCTAAATTATTTCAGCGTCTAGCTTTCGGTCGAAGCGATGAGCGATCCAAAAGCTGGTTTTTATTTGGCTCAAGTCAGCTCAATGGATCTGTTGCCATGTCAGCCAGCCAGCGTAGCAATGCGGCCAGCGTCTTTGGGCACGCTTCCACCATCTGCTGAGCTAGATAAAGTGAGCTATCTGTAGACCGTTTACAACGGCCTTAGGTAGTCCGACAGTTTTTTTTTCTGAATTTTGTAAATAATATTTACTTTTCTGCTGGACTGGAAGTAAAGAAAAAGCATAGAATGCGTCCAGCTGCTTCTCTTCCCGAGCATGTCGTAAAAGTCAACTAAAGGATAGACCTCTCCAAAATGATGGACCATATTATGGGCGATGGGCATCTGTCACCATGGTTCACCATATCCATTTTGGGATTTTAAATCAGAAGTGGCAGCAAGTTTTCTTATGTTGACTTGTGGCTCTGCCCACCCCATTATGGATACAGAGATGATAATAAGTATATAATATTTATTATTTTGGTTGTACTCGTAGTAGGTAAGTACCTATGTATTAATTCTAAGTATCTCTAAATAGGTATCTAAAGGATTTAGGAACAATATAGTTTTTCCAGGCCACAGTAGATTTTCCTCGCCTGGAGGCAGATAAATAAAGATTTATTATGCGCCGCAGTTGTGATACCAAAAATATATTAATTTTTAGCAGTTAGCGCACCATTTTTAGGTAGATACCATTTTATGTCTCATCTCAGGAAAAATTATCGGGAATAATTTAGAATTGTAATATATTTAACGGAGGGTCGACTCGTTGACGGAGGCTCTATTCCTAGTCTTGTTTTTAAGAAGTGTGACGTCAGCATTGCTGCCGTCACTATTATCATGAACTAGGAACTATGAAAATAGTAAAATCACTGTTCAATTAGTTAATCATTAAATTAACAATGCAATGACTTCAATATAATTCTAAAACGCATTTCACGTGGTCTGTCTGACGAATCTCGTAGATACAAATAATGCCTTCGCGCCGACATATTAAATATGTATATTCCAAACTTGTTTGGAATTAGAGATGGGCGGGTGGGTAAAAATTCGGGAGGGTAAAATAGGAAGGAAAGGGTAAAATAGGTAAAAATTAAAAAATACCCATTTATACCGGGTATTTTTTATTAATGCCGGGTAAAAATTCGACCTGTATTTTACAATTTTTTTTAACCGATTGCCTAGATTCACCTACCGGTCCGTAACCGTACCGTAACGCAAACGATTTTTTTGTCACCTTTTGTTTTGTTTATACAGAAATTCACAATTCAAAGACAAAACAAAATGGCGGCAAAGCCATGCGATGGACCCCCCAAGCGCTCCCGTATTTGTACCCAGTATAAAATGTTTTATTCGGGTTTATTTTACTTAATACTAAATAAACAAATAAAATAATAAATAAATAGTGACGGACATTCTAACACAGCACCATCTAGCCCCAAACTAAGAATAACTTGTAATATGGGAACCAGATGACTTCTTTTTCTTCTCGTGTCGATGCTTCGTTAAATGTTTTTAGAGTAAAAGGTGGCCACCTCAATCGCGCTATCTGTTGCGGCGTTGAGGTCATCCCTAGTGCAGGTGGTTGGACACAGGGGGCACACCAGCAGGTGCGGCATGGTTTGCGCCGGAGCACCGCAGTCGCATTGTGCCAAACTAGGCTCCCTAAATCGCCATTCGCACATGTTGAATCTGCAACGACCAACTTGGGTGCGGAGCCGATTTAACGACTTCCAGACTGGCCATGGCAGGGCGTGTCTTGGTGGTAATTTTTCCTGCGGGGTGATAAAATTAGGAGGTGGGGGTTTTTTCTCCTTCCAAAGCTTATACTTTGCGGAAGCCGGATGGTCATTTGAAGCCTGTGTGAAACGCTGAAAGCTTTTGCGGCTTTTGAGGCGAGCTTCAGGTATTTCGTAACCATACATTACGTCGATTTCTTCATTGAGCTAGCTACATCCCGTCGCACGCACGGTGGTGTGATTCCTGCTAAAGGATATAGCATGTTGAGAGGAGTTGGCTTGAGACACCCAGTAATTATGCGACACGTTTCGTTGAGCGCTACTTCAACGAGTTTGGCATGTGCAGACCTGTGCCACACTGGGCACCGGCGGAGAAGCACAGCGCCATACCAGTAGAACGTAAAACGTCTGGCGCTGCTCCCCACTTGGTAGATGTTAGACGCCGTAGTAGACTGTTGCGAGAGCCGACTTTCATCTTTGTCTTTTGACAGTGCGGTTTGTAACACAATGATCTGTCCAGTGTTACGCCAAGATACTTTGGGTAGCGCTCACATTGGATGGTAACTCCTTGCCACGTGATGTTAAGAAACCGATCAGCCTGGTGGTTGCGTAAGTGGAAAGCGCAGGCTTGAGTTTTTGATGGATTGGGTTTTAGACCATTTGCATCGTAGTAGGCTCCTAGTTCTTCAAGGGCGACGATCAGGTTCTCTTCCGCCTCTTCAAAGGTTTTTGTCTGGGTGGTCAAAGCTAGGTCGTCCGCGTATAAGAAACGGGTTGTATTTGGGCTGCTAGGTTGATCGTTCGTATACAAGGGTTGGTGCAAGGACACTCCCTTGGGGAAGTCCGTTTTTGACGCTGCGCCATCTACTTTTTTCCGTAAGAAGGTGAATTTGAAAGCGGCGGTTACGAAGCAGTTCACCAAGTATTTGAACAAACCCAAGATCGTTGGTCAAATCTTCAACTTTTCCTGGGAGTTTTCGGATGTTTATGGTATCATAAGCAGCAGTTAGGCCAACTAAAACCATGCCTGTTATATTATTCGTCTCAAAGCCGTCCTCGATATGTTGGGTGAGTCTAAGAGTCTGCCCACAACAGACTTTTCCGGGCCTAAATCGTGCTTGTTCGTGGATCAGTTTTGAATCCACAAGTGGCGTGAGACGGTTGAGGAGGAGTATCTCAAACAGTTGGTATAGGTGACACAACAATGAAATGGGCCTGTAGCTTTTAGGGTCATCGTGGAACTTCCCAGGCTTTAAAAGTGCCACAACCTTTGCTCTTCTCCACATTTTTTCCACCAGATGACTGATAAAATACTTATATACTTTTTGTTTGTAAATACGTTAGAACACCTAGACACAGAACAAACATCTATATTCATCACACAAATATTTTTTCTGGGTGGGGATCGCAGCCACAACCTTCAGCGCAAAGGAAGAGCTACTACCAAGTGAGCTGTGAGGCGAGTCAAATCATCTATAGGTACTATATATATATTATATTATATATAATATTATAAAGCTGCAGTGTTTGTTTGTTTGTTTGTTTGAATGCGCTAATCTCTGGAACTACTGGTCCGATTTGAATGATTCTTTCAGTGTTGGGTAGTCCATTTATCGAGGAAGGCTATAGGCTATGTTTTATTTTTTTCAAAATTAGGGATCCGTAATAAAATTGCTATTTTGTAACACAAGGTGTAAAATCGAAAACCTATTTTTGCGTGCGCTGCAAAAACTATTGACAATAGAACAAAATGATGTACTACGGGTTTGTAGATCCCATTAAGACCTACAAAAAAGTCCGCGAGAACATATATCTAGCTATCATCGTTTAATCACAATAACCGATTTTGTGTTCAAAATAATTATTAAATCGTCTGAAAAAAAAACTACGTTAAATATGTATCGTAATATTAATCTTTATCGAAATTAAGCATTATGTTATGAAGAGTATTTATGTAGAAGTAAAATACTTTTTGTTTCATCTCAATCGGATATTTCGTTTAAAAGTTATCACGTGTGTAAGATGTTAAGAGTTGGTAGGGAGGCTATAATATAGGCAATATTTTATCTCGGTATTTCCACGGAAACGAGAAAAGAGCGGGTGAAACCGCGGGGCACAGCTAGTTATAGCTAATTTAGGGGACTGAGTCACCTCCGTCCGTGGGAGTATACCCCTATTCCGTAACCCCACACGTGGTCCCTGGGTGGTGCAAAGCAGGTGACATCATACTGGTGGTAGGCATAGCCGAGGTTAGTGACCACCCACCAGACAAAACCACGACGCCAAACAGCCTGGCTGTGTTCCGTCGTGATATCTGGTGACACCATCGAGAAGTCGGGTCAGATCAGGGGCATCATTGTAGAGGACGAGTTATATGCTGGTTCGTTGCATCGGGAGGCTAGTTATGGAGACCAGCGGGATCCGAGGCACGGTGCCGCCGCTGGCCGACCGGAGTCAGTAGGGGGCCCAATTGTGGGTTAGCCACCCATGAGAGGCTGCCCCGCCAACTGCCGAAAAATCCCAGGGATGAGTCATCGTGCCGGTTGGCTACCGGACGAGAGGGCACGATGAACATTCCAGGGGGGGCTCGGGCGTCCCCGCGGTTTCCATCTCTGGTCCCCCTTTGATGTATACGATCCCGGTATGTTCCTCTAAATCTACAAGCGTGACGTCCTCGTTCTACTGCCGGCTTCCAACCTATTATTATCAAACTAAAATGAAGAGAATCAAAAGGTTGAATAAAATTCCACAGCGGCTGCACTCCCTCTCGCTTAAAGTGCACCTCACTAACATCAGAGGCTTGCACTCAAATATCATTCCTGTCCATCACCATCTTGAGACAGAGAAGCCGCACCTCTTGTTTCTCTCGGAGACGCAGATCAGATGTCCATCCGATACCTCCTACCTCTCTTACCCAGGCTACAGCCTAGAACATAAATTTAAACAAAGAGCGGGCGTATGTGTATATGCCCGGGATGACATCTGCATTCGGCGTCTCCGTAAGTTTGAAGACCCCATTTTCTCAGTACTGTGGGCTTTGGTGGACACTGGAATAGAGAAGATTCTCTATGCTTTTGTCTACCGATCGCACAGCGGAGACCTGGAGACGACCAGGCTTATTGAATATCTCAGTGAGTCAGCGGATGCGGCCCAACTTGAGTACCCGTCAGCCCAACTGGTGTTTCTGGGGGATTTTAATGCTCATCACCAAAATTGGCTATTCCCATACCGGGACACCGATCATGCTGGATATGAGACGCGAAGGCTTGCCTTGATGTTAAATCTAACCCAGCTGGTCCAAGGTGCTACACGGGTACCTGACGTTGGTACGCATACCGCTTATTGCTTGGACCTTCTGCTGACAACCGATCCAGACCGTTACTCGGTGTCGGTATCTTCACCGCTTGGTACTTCCGACCACTGTCTGGTGAAATCTGTATCCGTCTACTCCCCGCCCGACCCCAGCCCTAAGGGCACCCGTCGGATGTGGCGGTACAAGTCAGCTGATTGGGATGAGATGCGGTCATTTTTTGCATCTTTTCCCTGGCAGCCTGTATGCTTCTCTTCTAGTGACCCCTCTGTCTGCGCCGACGCCGTGACGGATGTGTTACGTTTGGCAATGGAATATTATATTCCATTCTCTGACGTCCCATCATCCGGCAAAGCTCGCCCATGGTTCGGGCCTGAATGTGGACGCGCAGAAGCGCTTAAACAACAGGCATACCTGGCCTGGGCTGATGCTCGTAAGCGTAAGACAGAGAATATTCACGAAAAGAAGAGAGCCTTTAACAAGGCCGCCAAGTCCTGCAAAAAAGCGCTTCGGAAGGCTCGCTTTGAACACATTAGCCGAATTGGGAACAAACTGGCTTCCTACCCAGCAGGTAGTAAAGCGTTTTGGTCCCTGGCTAAGTCGGTCGAGGCGAATTTCTGCCACTCCTCATTGCCTCCACTTCAGAAGCCTGATGGGACACTAGCTCACACCGCTGAAGAAAAGGCAAACTTATTTGCATCTCTTTTCGCGGAATCTTCACGTCTTGATGCTGGTAGCGCGGCTCCGCCCACACTTCCTAGAAGCGAGTTTGTCATGAATGACATCCACATCCGACAAAAGGAAGTTCTGAAAACGCTACGCAATCTTGACGTGAATAAAGCCAGTGGCCCTGACGGTATTCCTGCTGTTGTCTTGAGGACATGCGCGCCTGAGTTGTCTCCAGTGCTAACACGCCTTTTTCGGCTCTCTCTTGAGGCTGGTCAAGTGCCGAGTTCGTGGAAGCTTGCCAACGTGCAACCTGTGCCTAAAAAAGGAAGTCGTGCTGACCCTGCTAACTACAGGCCCATTTCTGTCACTTCCGTACTCTGTAAGAGCATGGAGCGTGTACTGAATCGCAGGCTTTTGACATACCTGGAAGCTAATGATCTCCTCAGTGACCGGCAATATGGTTTTCGCCGGAATCGGTCTACTGGGGATCTTCTTGCGTATGTCACCTACATCTGGAGTGAAGCCATCGAGAGATACGGAGAAGCACTAGCTGTTTCTTTAGATATCTCTAAGGCTTTTGACAGGGTCTGGCACGATGGCCTTATTAGTAAGCTTCCATCTTACGGCTTGCCTACTGGTCTCTGTGCGTGGATATCTGACTTCCTGCGGGATCGATCGCTGCGAGTGGTAGTTGATGGCCGCTCGTCCGATCAAATGGCAATTAATGCCGGTGTTCCCCAGGGGTCAGTGCTTTCTGCAACACTCTTCTTGCTTCACATCAACGATCTGCTGATTCCCGGTATCTTTGGGTATGCAGACGACAGCACGGTTGTAGAAAGCTACACCTCTAGCGCACGTGCCAGTGGGCCTGACATCATGTGTCTCAGGGACACTATGGTCGAGCGGCTGAACAAGTCCCTTAAGGTTGTCTCTGATTGGGGAGATGCCAACCTGGTCAAGTTCAATGCCAGTAAGACACAGGCGTGTTTATTCTCCGCAAAAAGGAGACCTTTCCAACTATCTCCTTCTTTCCGAGATGTATCTGTACCGATAACTGACTGCCTCGACCTTCTTGGTGTCACTTTAACGTCGACTCTAAATTTTGGCTCGTATATTGAGTCAAAGGCTCAGTTAGCCTCGAAAAAGCTGGGTATCCTCTCGAAGGTGAGACGTTATTTCACTCCTATGCAGTTGCTCACTTTGTACAAAGCGCAAGTTAGAGCCTGCATGGAGTACTGTTCCCACCTTTGGGATGGATCTGCCAAGTACCAGCTACAGGCATTAGAGTCGATTGAGAGGCGCGCCAAGAAGCTAATAGGTGACGACTCTTTGGTTGAGTCTCGGCTACAAAGCCTTGAGCATCGCCGCAGAGTCGCAAGTTTATCGGTCTTTTATCGGATACATTTCGGAGAGTGTGCGCAGGAACTGTACAATCTAGTTCCACCGTCCCCCTTCTTCCATCGGACTTCCAGATACCCGGAAAGGCGCCATCTGTACATGGTTGACATTCCAAATGTTCGTACTAAGCGCTTTGAGTCCACATTCTTTATACGAACTGCAAAAATGTGGAACTCTCTGCCGGGGTCTGTATTTCCTGAAAAGTATAATATGGGTGTCTTTAAATCGAGAGTCAATAGGTTTCTTCTAGGTAAGCGTGCTTCATCTTAGACCACACTGTTACTTAACATCAGGTAGAGTGTGGTCAAACGCAAACCTATTTCGGGTAAAAAAAAAAAAAAAAAAAAATTAGGAATAAAAACTAACAAGTAAAAGCATATATAATTAGCTGTACCTCAAAAAAAGATGCATTGAATTTTTACCCGGTATTAATTCGAAATGGGAAGGTAAAAATGGGTATAAATGGGTAAAAACCCAAAGGTCGGGTTTTTACCGGGTAAGCGCCCATCTCTGTTTGGAATGCATTAAACACTCTTTAGAAAGTGCTGTAGTACCAATTTCTTTAGCCTTCTCATGTTACTGTGTCGTACTCATTTGTTTCAATCAATTAATCGATGGCTACCTATTAGTAGGTAGTCGATTTTCAACAAACATCCCTAGCTCTCCCTAGCTCTAAAATGTCAAATGAAGCCACACAAACGTCAAGTGGTTTTTCTTTCTTTTCTTGTCATTTTATTCGTTTCTTTAGCGGAGGCCGTATTATATTCGATTTTTCAGTTATTTTAATGAATTTGCTGTGAAAATTCAGTTAAGAAGAAAGAAAATGAGCCGACAAGTTGATATAAAGTCTCTCGTATCACATATCGTGAGAGGAGATGGATTAGACAAATGCAGAATATGTATGGGGGATACTTCACAAGGACAGGTCCACCTCACTGATACCGTTATGATGGATGGAGACAAAGCTGTGACCCTATCGGAGCTTCTGGAAGTCATCACAGGAGTGGAGGTATGTATTTATTTTGGTGGCCAAGTTGCAACCTCAAGGGATTTGTTTATTTTCTGGGAAAAACGGAACGGCGTCGTCTCCTTCCCTTCGTCCATTCCCGCGCGAATACTCAAAATGGCGGCTCGATATTGTAGAAAATGATATTTTTGTAATTTTGGAATGATCGCTTGATGTTGCAGCTTTTTATTGTCTACCCATCGTCTGTACTATTATAATTTTGCTGTTAATCCTGTTATCTACATTAAAAACTGACCCAAATTAACCTGTTTACGAAGAGCGATGCGATGACGAACTTGAGGGCTAAAATGTAATGCATTTTCTAACCTTGTAGGAACAATAAAAACAAACTATACACCTATGTTGTAGCATTGCTATTTTACTACGCAATAAATGATTTATGATTATGATTACTTATTCAAGGACGACATTGACGGTATACTTACTTAATATTCGGAGCTATCTCTGTAAACATGGAATCTTTGAGAACCAAGCCTCTCTTAAAACTGAAAAAGGAGAATATTTCTGTGGCCGTTTGATTCAATGGTGGTTGCAGGTGGAGTATGAAGAATCTCTACCCTCGTCCCTGTGCCTAACCTGCTCCAACTCTGCTTATGAGGCAGCTGCTTTCCGGAGCCTGGTACAGAGAACGGAGCACCAATGGACCAGCACAGTCCAATTGCTCGAGCATGTCCCTGACCATGAATACAGTCTATACAGCGATAGAATCATAGTCATTGTTTCCCACGATGTCATCAACATTACCGATGAATGTACCAGCCCTGTTGCATACCCCAAACCCATTGAATCAGTCATAAAGAGATTTGGGAAGGTAAAGGAATGCCGATGTCCAAACTGCGATAAAAAGTTTCCGTATGCGTCTCTCTTACACAAACATTTAAAAGAATCAGCTGATCTGGTCAGGGCATGCCATATTTGCGCTGCTGTTATGAGCAGAGAGAAATTGGTGAAGCACTTAAGAGAATCCCATGCTATACGGCCTTATGACTGTAAGAAATGTCCAGCAATGTTTCTTAACGTGAAGCCATATTTGGAGCATTTGTTGACAGCTCATGCCCCCGGTGCTATGACTTGTGGAGACTGCAGTCGGTCTTTTAAGAACATGCCTGCATTTCGTGCTCACCAGGCGGTCCATTCGAGAAGATCCTGCCCGAATTGCGACAAGAAATTCCAAAACCAGATGTGCTACACCTACCATGTTAAGAAATGCTGCAAACTAGATTCCAAAAAGGATAAAAGACAGAAAACAGTAATTCAAAACAAGGAAAACAAAATGGTTAAGATGGGTAAACGAGGCAGTGTTAACAATAAATGCATCTGCGATTACTGTGACAAAACATTCTCCGCTAAGAAATATGTAGCGGCACATATCGAGATAGTACACACTAAGACCACTCACCGACCCTGTACCTACTGTGGCAAGATATTTGCAGCTGCTCACATGTCAACACATTTAAGAACACACACAGATCATAAGTATGAATGTGATCAGTGCGGGGCAATACTTAAATCCAAGCTTGGCTTCAACCAGCATCTTCGATTACACTCTGGAGAACGGCCGTATCCATGCCAGCATTGTGGCCAAACTTTCTCAGCATCTTCAAGAAGGTCCTACCATATCCAAACTAAACATTTCAAATCTCAAATAGTCCTTAAACATAAGTGTACACTTTGCCCGGCTAAGTTTGGACTGCCTTCTAAGCTAAGGCTTCATGTCGGGAAGGTTCATAAATCGAAAGGCAAGGTGTATGGATGTGAGGAATGTCGAGAAGAATTTGTTAGCTACAGGAGTCTTCAGAGTCATGTGTTGAAACACAAAGCATAAATAGGTCTGTATGAGGCCTACAAAAGTCCTTAGGATCATAAATAGGTCTGTATGAGGCCTACGAAAGTTCTTTAGAATCATAAATAGGTCTGTATGAGGCCTACGAAAGTTCTTTAGGATCATAAATAGGTCTGTATGAGGCCTACAAAAGTTCTTTAGGTTAATGAAGCACGGATTTTTTTATATTATTTAACGAGCCTCCCGTGAAGTTGATCTATCATCTTTTTGTGATCCTAGATTGTGTAATAATAAAAATAATGTACCTAAGCCTTAATTTGGATTGAAGATTACACTAACACTAATTCTTACGACAGCAATCGACTTTAAATAACTTTAGATAGGGTGGTTATGTTACATAATCTATCTTACTTCTTACTTATATTATAAATTTGAAAAGTCTTAGTTTGCTTGAAATTACCGGCGTAAAGCTCAAAACGCAACGATAGCGCGTACTAATTTTACCGGTGCTGCCATCTAGTACGAAAGTTTGTAACGATGTTTGGATGTTTGGATGTTTGGATGTTTGTGGCTCAATCACACCTAAACGGCTGAACGGATCTGAACGAAACTTGGAATATACATGGTACATGTACTGGATTAACATATAGGCTATTTTTTATCCGGGTACCACGCGAGCGAAGCCGCGGGCGGCAGCTAGTATACTATATTTTACCCATTTCCATGAGACGTTTGAAACTTTTTGTTTACTATCTATGAATAGGTACCTATGAAGTACTTACCCACGTGTAGAATATAAACTAATAAAATGAAAAAACCGTTTAAAATTGTAATAATCAAAATTCATATAGAATCACGACCCAGTCCTATGATTGTTCTAGATGGATCTCTCCTCTAACGTCCCGGAGCAACTCTGCCGCGACTGTGTGTCGCAAGTCACCGCCTTCCTGCCTTTCATAAAACTTTGCCAAGAATCAGCCGTGCACTGGACTTATATATCAGAACATCTACTAGATATGTCGATGGAAAAATCTAACACAGCCTTCATTTTTGTAACAGACGTGGGAATTAAAACTGTGGTAGAGCAAAGGGATAGACGGAAAAATCTAGATATTAAGAAAGTAGCTTTTCGAATAAATCGCCTTGGTAAGGATATTGAAAAGCGACAGAATGGGATGCCAGGGTCTACAGAACAGATAGAGAAAGGTACATCGAAGCCTTATACTTGTGGGGAGTGTGGATCGAAGTATGGAAAGTTGAAGAAATTTAATCTTCATTTAGCCAACCAAAACAAGCAGATCTGCGGTCAATGTCACAAAGTAATCGAGCTCAAGATGTTTGGGGATCACTTACAAACTCACAGTATACCTTTCTTTGAATGCGAGATATGCCTACTACCTTTCGAGTTAGAGGAGCAGTTAGATAAGCACAAAAATGTGCATAGGGGAAGGAATATGTGCGGGGAATGCCATAAGACTTTCTCTACCCAAGATATGCTGACTCTGCACGTACACAGACGACACCAGGCAGACATCTGCTACACTTGCAGCAAGAAGTTTTCAAATCGTATTTGTTTGTACAAGCATAGAAGCAAATGTAGGTCGAAGATACTGAGAAAATTTGTTTGTGATTATTGCTCAAAAGTATTCAACGATAGGACCGTGATCAAATCTCATATAACACTTATTCATGCTAAGAAATTGATGCATCAATGCGAGAAGTGTGGAAAAAAATTTAACAGCGCATGCCACTTGGAAGAACATTATGAGACCCACGATGTTATTCTAGACAGATACGTCTGCCAATACTGTGGGAAGACGTACAGCACTTCCGGAGGCTATCGGCGGCACATGAGACTTAAACATTACAGAATGAACCCTGAACTGAAGAGGAGGTACTCGTGTGAAGTTTGTAAAAGAAGTTTTATCAGCGAAAAGAACTTGCACAACCATTTAAAAGGGAATAAACATAAGCATAAAGATTTGAAAAGAGAATTATCTATTAAAAATGACCAAGATGTTGAATGGATGGAGAAAATTTTTGAGATTTAAATCTTTAAAACCAACAGAACTAAGTGTTCTACCTAGTGTGATCTGACGACTAATATTAATTGGGAGATCTTTACAGCTTAAAGATCTTTTTAAAAGGTCTATATATTGTCTTTCCAGCGATTGAAGTTGGTTTAATGTGCTTTTACATAACATACCTGCCTCTCACAGTTCCAACATGTTTGGTTTACTTTTGCATCGAATAAATCATTATTGTTTACAACTGGATTTTATTTTGTTTAATTATAAAACAATTAGTGCACTAAATAGAGCTGCGCTATCTACTAAACAATAACTATACGCATATAAGCACTCAGTGACAGGAAAATCTGGAAAATACTTGACTTAATTAAAATCTCAGAGCACTATGTTTCAATGTCATCAAAACTTGAATACTAATAACCACTGAACAACCCGCTTAGGGGAGATGCCATAAAGTGTCATTTGAAACCCTGAAGACAGAAACAGAAGAACGGAAGGATTGACGGTCCACGTGGTTTCAGGTCGACGAAGACGCCATACTCCCGCCGGGGCTCTGCCGCGGTTGCTACGAAGACGTTGTTATCGCCGCCAACTTCAAACACCTCTGCGACAAGTCGACCCAGCGCTGGAACGAGGCAGCCACCTACCTCTCCAAAATCAACTTCCAAACGGAAGACAAAACGCTGTTCTACTTGTGCGAGGATAACGACATGATTCTATGCGAGAAGAAGATAGATACAGTCCAATCCGCGGTTAGAACTCTAGCATGCTACAAAAGAACTGGAAAGAAGAAGATACGAAGAAAGGAGATGGTCTGCTCTTGTCCGTACTGCAACAAATCGTTCCAAGCGTTGGCGCTCCTCAACGACCATTTGGAGCACGGCCCTAAAAGAGTCTGCTGTGAATGCGGCATGTTTCTCAGCAAGTCTGAGATCTCGAAACACCTGAACTACGCTCATCAGATCGAGACTGTGCCCTGCACGATTTGCCACGACCTGTTCAATAGTTTCCACGATGCAAAGTGGCATATGATGCAATACCACGGACCCAATAGCTTCACCTGTGAGACCTGCGGACGCGGGTATAAGACAGAGAGAGGGCTGAAAGCACATTGGTACACCCACACGCTCTTCTGCTGCAATAAATGCGGGACAAGCTTCGAAAATAACCGTTGTCTCCGATTCCATGCTACCACCTGCACGGCTAACGCGAAATCCGAGTTCAGCACTTACGAATGTCACGACTGTGGCCTGATATACGATAAAAAACCATCCCTGAAGATACACATAGTTCAAAAGCACTTGAATGTGCTACCGTTCGTCTGCCAGGCTTGTGGTAAGCGAACGTCGACTTTGGCGCATCTGAGATCTCATTCCAAAGTCCACGACAAGGATAGGAAGACATTGCAATGCCACTGCGGGGCGAAGTTTCGGACAGAGCTGGGTTATCGTCTCCACATGCGTATGCACAGCGGTCTGAAGCCATACAAATGCAGCCAGTGTGATGAGAGCTTCATATCAGCGTCTCGACGCTTAGACCATACCAAAAGAAGGCATAAGAGTACGAAGGACTTGGCTCATGGGTGCGATCAGTGCTCCGCGAGGTTCATACGGCCCTGGCAGCTGAGGAAGCATTATTTGCACTGTCATCTGTGATACAGTAACATAAAAACATTTATTACTTTGTTAGGTAGGTAACTAACTACATAATGTATAGGCAGTTTACCACCGAATACTCAAACGCATCTCAGAGTTGAGCACGTCTCAGGTGACGAGTTTTTGACAGATTTTCATCAAAAACTGTCAAAAAACTGACTTGAGACGTCAACTCAACTCTCAACTTGCTCAACACTGCTCAACTCTGAGTCGCATTTAAGTATTCGGGGGTAAGCTAACTTTTCAAATCAGTCAGGAGTATCTGTGACTGTGGGTGTTTACAGTATTGTGTTTTTGGTTCCAGATAAAAGAAGAAAGCTTATGTCCCGCGGGAGTCTGCGTGACTTGCGCAAGCGCCGCACTCGCCGCTGAAGAGTTCAGATTGCTCGTTCAAAGCGCACGTCGCTTGTGGTTACGAGCAATCGCTAACTTACACACCTTGCCTCTAGAGTATTCCGACAATGCAAAGTCCATCTGTGGTTTCATCTCTGAAACCGATGGCGCGATCCAGATCTACAAAGACTTCACCGGCGCTGAACCAAGCGTCGTCGTCAACAGAAATAAAAAGGTCCCGAAACGTGAGAAGAGGGTACCTCGCTCTGGACCAATGGTCTCTTGTCCAGATTGTCCTAAGCAATTTGCCAACCCTCATCTTCTAAGGGTGCATTTGCAGAACAGCGAGCAGAAAGATGCTTGCGGTATCTGTGGGGTGGTTAAAGCTAGGGGAGCAGAAATGAAGGATCATTTGGAGACTGATCATCAACATACTGCGTTGCTTTGCAAGGACTGTCCGACGCTGTTCGGGACTGAAGCAGAGCTAAATTTGCATGAAAGGAAAGCGCATAAAATAGGGGGGTTGACGTGCAACGCGTGCGGGAGGGGTTTCAAATGGCCCAGTGCGTTTGATCAACACGCGCAAATGCACGTGGTCTTAACATGTAGACGTTGTGGAACTCAATTTACAAACAGAAGTTGCTACAGAGCTCATCGCGCCGTTTGCGAGCCTGACGCTAAACCTAAACCTAGTAGCGTACCACGTCTCCAACGCTCCAATCTCCGCGATCCGGGGACTTTCGAATGTGATTACTGCAACAAGGTGTACCACACACGTCCGCAATTGAAGAACCACATCCTCTGGATACATTTAGACCACCGCCCTCACCAATGTTCTTGGTGCGGTAAGCGGTTTTACACAGCTGCTCGTCTCACGGAGCATTCTGTGGTCCATACGCGTGTGAGGAAATTCGAATGTGACATTTGCGGTGCCAAATTGGTCTCTAAAAGTGCTGCGATCTATCACAGACGAAGGCACACTGGGGAGAAACCCTACGTGTGCGATGATTGTGGCGCCAGCTTCATCTCCTCGTCGAGGCGATCGGAACACGCTAAGAGGAAACATAATAAAGGAGTAAAGTTTCAGTGCTTGAATTGTCCAGCTAGTTTTGTCAGAAGACGTGAGTTGGAGAAGCATGAAGAGAAGAATCACAAGAAGATGGCCACGCTGTTGTTAGCTGTACCGATAAATTAGTGTACAACTGTTACTGGGCCAGTTGAATAAGATGATTGAACTTTAAATTAAATCCAAGAACATACGGCTACTATACTCGTAGAGTCACTAGTCAAATTGTCAGTCCCGGATTTTAAGTCGTTAAGCCATGACGGAGGCCTTTAGGCGGCCTAAAACTCCGTCACAAGAGTTGGCCGCTAGCTCATACGAACTTACTTTTTTACTAGTTATTTCGAACCAGTGTGGTGAAAGAATTCAAAGTAAAGTGGCCTCCTTTCGGGCACATCTAGACAACCATGTTTTCGAACTTTTTTGTCATCATCATTATCTTCCAGCTCTTATCCCACTCTATGTGGGGTCGGCTCAGCATGATGCGGCCACTTGTGGCTCTGCCTACCCCATTATTGATACGGGCGAAGGGTTGGTTCAGTTAGGTATTATTTGTTGCATATTCGGACAAACCCGATTTTCATAGAAAACACGAAGTTTACCGAGGCGCATTATATTTGTGATAGTACTGTAGGGTCTACCTACGTAGCTAATACCTACCAGCTAGCGAATACTAATGACGAAAGGAGCCTTTTTCACTTTAAATCCTTTCACCACACTGGTTCGAGAGAACTAGTGACATGACTTGAGAGATATATACTCTCTTAATTAGTATTTATTCTATAATTTAGTACCTATAGTTTGTTTATTCCGATAATAAAATATTTAAATTATTCTTTCTTGTTTATGATTCAGTACCTATTGGTCAAGTCGAATTCGTACAAGGGTTCCGTAGTATTACACTACCTAAATTCTACGCAGTCTGGTTTTTTTAAATATGTAACATAACTTACTATTATTTCCATAACTTGCTATTGTTTGTAATAGCAATAGAAAATATATACTGAAAATTTCAACTACCTATTATGGAAAATCCTTTGTTCGCTACAGTATTTAAACTTTTTCTAGCACGACCTATATAATAGTTATTTATAAAAGAGTAAGGTGTCCTTAAATTAAATATGAAATCAGTTTGCTTTATTTTAATACCTTTAATTATTTATAAAAAATACCTATATTTAATGACTAGAACAGAGAGTTTACAATCCTCTGGAATTTCAATACAAATAACACATTTCATAGCCAGGATGGTCATTGGACAATTTGGACATGCCACACGCTTGTAAAGATCTAGGAATATAGCTTGCCTATTACATAACAGCCTTAAGGTCAACGTCCAGTGCTCCCTTACCATCACATGCGTCACTGGCCTGGCACAAAATACAAAGCGAACAAGTGTTTATTTAAAATAACAAAAAACACGAACTTCCCTGCTGACTGGGAGTAATGAAAAAACAGAATGCGTCCAGCTGCTTCTCGCCGAGCATGTAAAAGTCGACTAGGTACAAAACAAAAAAATGTACACTAAAATGGTATAAATTCATTATCATCATTGTGTCACAAAATCATGTCAGACCTACTATGCTACCTAAATTCCACGCAGTCGGCGTTTTTTGTTATTTTAATTAAATACTTGTTGTAAATAAACAAACAAATATGTTCATCGCTGATTGTCCTGGGTAGGAATCGAACCTATACCTCAGAAGGCAGAGCTATGAGGCCCATCAGATGACTAGGCAAGCTACGTCATGAGCTATATCAATTTATTACAGTACAAACATATCTAGAACTGTGTCGATAACGTTGAGAAATTTTACTACAACTGGTTTTTTCTTTTCCCGCTTTGGGATAACTTCACTGTCGAACTTCTTTTGATCTGAAAATATACAAACAGCATTTCTAAGAGTGATCGAGAAGAGTGTTAAATATGAATTTGGATGGATACAAGGGAGAGGTAGACCGAAGAGATGGATGGCTTGTGTGAAAGATGGCATGAGTAAGAAAAGATTATAATTTAGTTATTATTATCAAATACTTTATTTGCGACATCGGTGGCGTGGTGGGCGAGTGCTCGGCTGAGACGCAAGAGGCGCGGTTTCTATTCCCGCTACGGGAGAAATGTTTGTATGTTCTGCAAATATTTCTTCCAGGTCTGGGTATTGTTGTAATATGTATTTATAAAAGAGTACATAAGTATTCTATTAGTTATCTGGTGCCCATAGTACAAGCTTTGCTTAGTTTGGGGCTAGATGGCGCTGTATGAAATGTAAAAGTAAGTTTAAAAGTTAAGTATGGGTGGTTTGTTTTCAAAAATTGTATCATTAATTTGGCTGAAGTATAAGATACCTATTGTAGTCATAGAATATATTCAAGACCATGCTCACCATATTTGTCGGGAATTTGGTACTGCTGAGTCATTTGCCCCGAAAATGCTGCACTGGTGTCCAGGAACACCTGGATACTGTACTCCGAGAGATGATGAGACCAGTATCCAAACACACCGATACCTGGAACATAACATATACACATATTGTCACGCCTATATCCCTAATGAAGTAGGCAGAGCCACTCGACACAGCATGATCCTTGGATAATGCTGTAAGAGTTTTGGCTAAGGTGTTTTATGACCGGCCGCCTGCCTGACGTCAACCCTCCTTGGGAATATTTGCTTATTGTATCTCATCATGTTGGAGGATACTAAATATAAATGTTAAATGTAAATATATGATGGCACCCAGGTCAGGTTATTTCTTGACATAGGCCTTCTCCAGCTTCTGCCATTGCGCACGGTCCAGGAGAGGCTCTGGCTGGGGGGATACTTAGTATTAGGTGAGACTAAATACCTATAGGTCTTGGAAAGGAAGCTGGAATATGCACTTGATCCTGTCCGCAAGTCACTGAGCTGTAGTTATTTCGTTCCGTCTCATAACTTGGGCTGAAAAATTGTTATAGGTAAGTCTATTTTATTTATCAGACAATGCTAATCTTACTCATATTATAAATGTGAAAGTTTGTGAGGATGTGTAGATGTATGTTTGTGCCTCAATCATGCCTGAACAGCTCAACAGATTTACATGAAACTTGGAATATAATATAGTAGGTATGTGTGCCGGAATAAATTATAGGCTACTTTTTATCCAGGTACCACACAGGTAGCTAGTAGCACAAAATAAATACCTATGTTTTCTGAGGTTATTTTTAATCAATACACAAGAAGTGCCTACTGCATTCTTGACAGGTGAATTTCAGTAAAGTGAGGCCTTCACCCACAGGCTCTGATGATGATGAAATTACTAAAATGATAGCGGTGAAGTTATCACCTGTTTTCACTGAGAACTTTAAATTTGAACACAATGCATAGTTATTATGTTGATGGTGATTGGTCCTTAGGAGCTTAGATAATAAGTAGGATAAAATAGAGCCACTAAGAACTATCTAAAAACGTCCCGAGTACTACAGCATCCCGTTAAATACATAGCCAGTATCTATAAATACCTTGATACTGGATAGGTAAGACATGGGATTAGGTACCTATCATCTTGGTGAGATTTAACAATAGAAGTAAATAGTTAAGGACCAAACCTGATGTTATCAGCCACATACAAGTCTGCATCACCAGTTATGCTGTTCAGTTCCACCAGCAAAGGCCCAGCATGTCCCAATTGCCAGTAGGAGAAGTTTCCAGCACCAACTGCCCCTGCTACAGTGTCTAAAAGAACTTTTTCAGGGTCCACTTGTGTGTAACCGGCCAGTAGTGATGATAGCGTGGATACAAAGATTATTCCTAGTAAAATAAATATGAATTCTCGTCGCATTTTAGTAAAATTTCACAAATGAAAGGGAATTTGTTTGCAAAATAAAAACAAATGTTCGACATTTTTGTTTTAGCGCCATCTTGTGAGGTTTTTGAAACTAACGCTTTTCTAATCCGTCGCTAGAGAGCGTGTTGAATTATTTTCTCAGAACAATTTATTTTGTAGCAGCCGCTATCACTGTCTAACGTCAAACTAATGTCAACATCAGACGTCAGATTTAAATTTAGAGGTTATGTCTTCGATCGATTTTCAGAAATAATTTGAAAATACATTGTTTTCTATGGAATAAGATACTTTTAACAATCCATATAATGAGTTTGCTATCACAGAAGTATAATAACCCGCAGGTTATCAAACCTGTGTCAGAATTGTTAGCGAAAATCAAAGTTGGGTGAGTCGTGGCAAAATCCATGGTTTTCTTCTTGTTTATGAAGGTTTTAGCCCTAAAATTTCACTGAAATCAACTCTTGATGACATATTACTGTAGCATTTCAACTATTCATCCAGCCAACACAATGTTTTAAACACTTTTATCATCACTAAATGGTGCAACATATTGTTGATGTTGCGATTTTTTATTCAAACATCATGTGCTCTCCTGACCACCTAGTGTAACAGACAGCCCCTTAATCTTCACATACCTACTTAAAATACTTTTCTGGTCTGAATGGGGGTAATTGGGAGGAACTTATATGCACTAATTGTGTTTTTGTTTGTAAATGATGTAATTTATGTTGCAGAAAGATAAAAGGATCCCTCCATGTGGCGCTAGCAACATTGGCAGTGCTAGAAGAGATCATCAGCCAGGCTGAGAATGCTAATGCTTAGTAAGTACCTACTTAAATCTCTTAAAATGCTAATTACCTATCTATGAAGATACTTGTAATCGTGCATTTACCATCATCATTTTGCTGCCCACATCCCACTCTATTCAAGCCATTTTGGAGATACAATGTTTAGAAACATTGGAAATCATTCATTAGACTTTTAAGGTTATCATTACAAAATAGAGCACTGGTGGTCTAGTTGGTAGTGACCTGCCTTCCGATCCTAAGGTCGTGGGCTTAAACCTGGTCGTGTACCAATGGATTTTCCTGTGAGAAAAATTTATGTGCACTATCAGAGTACTCTCAAATAGTGAAGGAAAACTTCGTAAGGAAACCTGCCGCTTAGTCAGCTCCGCACATATTGACCGTGACTTTCCTGTGGACAAGGCCGACTAAGCTGAGAGGATGGAATAGGTGCTGGGCAAGCCTACTCCATCTTAATTTGTCTCGGGCACTACAGTATTCCGTTAGTGAAGGTAAAAGTTGCCTCCTGGCGCTGTATAAATCATCTACTATAGACGGTAAAAGGCGTTAGTCTTGATCTTGACTATAATCTTCTCATCAATTTTATATTTCTGTAGCTGTATATTACTTTGAGGTAACTCACCCTCATACTTGTTGGGTGTCCACAGTGAGCTGGTCACAATTTTGCAAGCGGCTGGTGGAATGCTACGTCGCTCTTTGCCGCACCAGCCCACCGCTGCCAATGTAGCACGGCGAGTTCTAAGAGCTGTGCGGCTGGAGACCAGGGCCAATGCTGACCAGGTATTAGACAATCTTATAGCTAGTAAAAAAGTAAGTTCGTATGAGCTAGTGGCCAACTCTAGTGACGGAGTTTTTAGGCCTAAATGCCTCCGTGATGGCTTAACGACTCAAAAGCTGGGATCAACTGTTTAACGTGCCCTCCGAAGCACGGAAGCGCTCAGCTCGTAATGCCACTTGCGATCACCCATCCCAATTTGTGACCGCGCATATCGTTGCTTAACTTTAACGATCAATCAAGAACGCCTAATTATAATACTGTTTGATATGGACATAATCAGTGACAGCTGCTCTTACTTATTTGACGACCTCTGTGGCGAAGCGGGAGAGTGCTTGGCTGAGACGCAAGAGGTGCGGGTTCGATTCCCGCTGCGGGAGAAATGTTTGCATGCTCTGCAAATATTTCTTCCGGGTCTGGGTTTTGTAGTATTATGTACTAAAAGTATGTATTTACAAAAAAAAGTATAAAAGTGTTCTATCAGCCATCTGGTTTCCATAGTACAAGCTTTGCTTAGGTTGGGGCTAGATGGCGCTGTGTGATATGTCCTCAAATATTTATTATTTACTTTACTTTAAGAGTGGCGAGGTGGCGTCAGGGGAGTCCCTGCAGAAGCTGGTTCTGGCGCGTCCGGCGCGTCGCGGCACGCTCGGCTGCGTGAGGGACTTGCGGGAGCCCATCCGAGACCACATTGCTGAGGTAACCTTAATCCATACTCCATAAAAAAGAACTAAGGCCTTTTACCATCTATAGACGGCCTCGGTGGCGTGGCGGGCGATTGCTCGGCAGAGAAGCAAGAGGCGCGGGTTCTAAAAATGAAATGTTTGCATGATCTGTAAATATTTCTCCGGGTCTGGATGTTGTAGTATTATGTGTACAAAAAAAAAACAATAATATATAAGTATTGTATCAGCCATCTGGTTCCCATAGTACAAGCTATGCTTAGTTTGGGGCTAGATGGCGCTGTGTGATATGTCCTCAAATATTTATTTTTATTTATTATATACAATGGTATGGAACCCCTCGTGTGTGAATTCGACTCTAACTTGACCGGATTTTTGTTCTCAGCTTCGTCTGGAGCTTGAGTCGACCGTGGCCTCCATAGCCTCCCAGGCCGTGGAGCACATCGACTCGGACTCCGTGGTGATGTGCGGGATGGACACTCCCCTCATAGAGCACTTCCTGAAGAAGGCAGCCAGGGAGCACACCTTCAGGCTGGTGCTTCCAGAGGGACCTAGTAAGCAACAGGTAACAATGGAGACATGATAATAAATATTATATATAAAGGCCTTTTACCATCTCATCATCTTCCTCCCCTTATCCTACAGCGTCCCGTTTGTGAAGTAAAAGATGCCTCCTGACGCTGTATAAATCATCTACTATAGATGGTGAAAGGCCTTCTTCTTCGCTGGACTGGGAGTAAAGAAAAAACATAGAATGCGTCCAGCTGCTTCTCTCCCCGAGCATGTCCTAAAAGTCGACTAAGTGATAGTATCCTCCAACATGATGAAAAGTTGTTTAAAATAGCTTACTATAAATTATCCGATTATATAGAAGACAAAAATGCTTTGAACTGAACAGTGCTTCAACTCCTTTTATAAACATGATTGTAAAGGGATCATTTTCCAAAAAAATAGACAAGCGTTGTTTCTTGCCTGTATCTTCCACGCTTGGTCGCGTTACGAACAGGTGTAAATGCAACGTAGATTTAAGACGTGCCCAAGTGATCCCCGTGATTTTATGGAATATAAATTTTTGACTTTGAGTTTGACTTTGATGGAGCATCTATATGGGCGATGAGCTGATCTGTCACCATGGTCCAACATCCATCTTGGGAGTTTGAATCAGGAGTGGCTGCAAGCTGTGTTATGATTACTTGTGGCTCTGCCTACCCCGTTGTATATGTGTGTGTGATGTTTGCAGACTCACGGGCTGGCGGCCAGGATGAGCGAGGCCGGGGTGCCGGTGACGGTCATCACCAACGCGGCGGTGTTTGCTGTCATGTCGCGCATCACTAAGGTAAGTACTTAATAACAGCTGATGAATAAATAAGTATTAAAAACAACTAAGGCCTTTTACCATTATACACTAGCTGTACATTATTATACATTAGTAGACTAGCTGCCGCCCGCGGCTTCGCTCGCGTGGTACCCGGATAAAAAATGGATTAACATATAGGCTATATGTTAATCCAGTAAATGTACTATGTACATTTCAAGTTTCATTCAAATCCGTTCGGCAGTTTAGACGTGATTGAGGCACAAACATCCAAACATTGAAACATGCAAACATCCTCACAAACTTTCGCATTTATAATATAAGTAAGAAGTAAGATTAGTGCCATTATGTTTTGTTATAGGTAAAAGTAAGTGAGTTCGTATGAGCTAGTGGCCAACTCTTGTGACGGAGTTTTTAGGCCTCCGTCATGGCTTAACGACTTAAAAGCCGGGACCGACAGTTCAACGTGCCCGCTGAAGCGCGGGAGCGCTCAGCTCGTAATGCCACTTGCGGTCACCCATCCGCGTTGTGACAGTGCACAACGTTGCTTAACTTCAAGAACGTGGTTCTTGTTCCAGGTGGTGTTGGGGGTGTCCTGCGCGTACAGCGGGGGCTCCGTGCTGGCGGCGGCCGGCGCACAAAACATCACCTCCTCAGCACAGTACTACAACGTGCCCGTAAGTGTAGTTCAAACATTTTGACAAACATTATATAAATAAATATTTGTGGACATTTCACACAGCGCCATCTAGCGCCAAACTAAGCAAAGCTTGTACTATGGACACCAGATGGCTGATAGAATACTAATCTTTTTTTTTGTAAATACATGACATAATACTACAACACCCAGACCCGGAAGAAATATTTGCAGAATGTACAAACATTTCTCCCGTAGTAGGAATCGAACCCGCGCCTCTTGCATCTCAGCTAAGCACTCGCCTGCTACGCCACCGAGGTTGGGAGGTTTAATGAGGGTACTAGCTAAGTTACACAGTATAAGTAGCAACGGAAATGTTTATAGCCTCGATTACAAATCAAATTATACATAAAGATTTTTTTTCTCCGCTGGACTGGGAGTAAATAATAAACATAGAATGCGTCCAGCTGCTTCTCTCCCCGAGCATGTTGTAAAAGTCGACTAAAGGATAGTATCCTCCAACATAATGGACCTATATGGACGATGGGCTGATCACCTGTCACCATGGTTCACCGATATGGTGAACCATGGTGACAGGTGATCATCTTGACAATCTTGGATCAGAAGTGGCTGCAAGTTTTCTTATGATTACTTGTGGTTCTGCCCACCCCGTTAGGGATAAGGGCGTGATAATTATGTATGTATTCCACAATGATGTTGACAGGTATTGGTGCTATGTCCTCTGTACAAGCTGACTCCGCTGCACGCTGCCGACCCTCAAGAGATAGCCCTTGGGAATCCACAGTTACTGCACAGCTATTCGTGAGTTACTTACTAACAAGAGATCTAAAAATGACAAACACACACACCGATGGACCATCGATGTGTGTATGTCATATTTAGGAGATTAACCCCCGAATACTCAAACGCTCAAAGTTGAGCACGTCTAAAATGACGATTTTTTGACAGATTTTCATCAGAAACTTTCAAGAAGTCGTGAATTGAGACGTGCTCAACTCTGAGTCGCGCTTGAGTATTCCGGGGTATGTCGTTAGCCATGACGGAGGCCTTTAGGCGGCCTAAACACTCCGTCACAAGAGTTGGCCGCTAGCTCATACGAACTTACTTATTAACAATGTCGGATATTCATTTTCACCAATATTCACTTTTTTACATAAATAGAATCTGAAAAGTTCTATGGTATACATTATTTTGTTTTATTGAATACTAGCTGTCGCCCGCGACTTCGTGCGCGTGTAGTACATTATTTTGTTCTATAATCAATAGTTTTCGCAGCGCACGCCAATAACTATTTAGGGTTTTCTACCTTGGGTTGCAATATTGCAATTTTCTTACGGAGCCCTAATTTTTTTGAAGATATATTTTAGCCTATACTGGTCCCTGATAGTGTAGCTTTCTATTGGTGAAAGAATTTTTGAAATCGGTCCAGTAGTTTCGGAGTCTATTAGTTACAAACAAACAAAAAATCTTTCCTCTTTATAATATTAGTATGATGATGATTATTTTTCAGTTTTTTGTTAATATTGTCGGTAGTTATAACCTTTTCCTCGCAAGGTACTGAGGGTACGCAAAAGGCGCGGGTTCGATTCCTGTTGCTGAAGAAATGTTTGCATGTTCTGCAAATATTCCTTCCGGGTCTGGGTGTTGTGGTAGCATGGTACTCGTAGTTTCTGATACCCACGACACAGGGAGTCCTAGTGTGGGCTCAGGACTATGTATGTGACTGTTGGCTGTTATTTATTTATCTTTGGTTTGTTTCAGAGATCACGCTTGCGAGTCGTCGCACGTTTACACACCGGCGAAGGACTTCATCACGCAGGACCAGCTCACGCTGTTCATCACCAACACGTGAGTTATTAAATTTTTCTTTTTTTATTCATTTACTAGCTGCCGTCCGCGGCTTCGCTCGCGTAGTATTCGGATAAAAAATAGCCTATATGTCAATCCAGTACATGTACTATGTATATTCCAAGTTTCATTCAAATCCGTTCAACCGTTTAGGCGTGATTGAGGCACAAACATCCAAACTCACAAACTTTCGCATTTATAATATAAGTAAGATTTTCGGAAAACCAACAGCTTTAATAAATGTCCTTAATAACTATGATAGAAACAGAGAGCCAATTAGAGGTCTTCACTGACATTTGTCGACCTCGGTGGCGTGGCGGGCGAGTGCTCGGCTTAGACGTAAGAGGCGCGGGTTCGATGAAATTTGTGTTGGAGAAATGTATGTTCTGTAAATATTTCTTCCGGATCTGCGTGTTGTAATATTATCTGATATAAGTATTTATTTGACTAAAAATATTCTCCGCTGGACTGGGAGTAAAGAAAAAACATAGAATGCGTCCAGCTGCTTCTCTCCCCGAGCATGTCGTAAAAGTCGACTAAGGGATAGTATCCTCCAACATGATGAGATACAATAAGCAAGTATTCCCAAGGAGGGTTGACGTCAGGCAGGCGGCCGGTCATAAAACACCTTAGCCAAAACTCTTACAGCATCATCCAAGGAACATGCTGTGCCGACCCCACATAGAGTGGGATAAGGGCAGGAAGATGATGATGATGTGACTAAAAAAAACACTACTATTGCGTGTTATTTACACACATACAATTATCATGCCTGTATCCCTAATGGGGTGGGCATAGCCACAAGTAAACATAAGAAAACTTGCAGCCACTTCTGATGTAGTCATAAGATATGGAACGTTTGATTTATTTAATAATAGTTTGTTTTTTATTGTTTCAGAGGCGGGAGCTCGCCATCTTACATATACAGAACAATGTCGGAACTTTACGACCCGGCGGATAATGAGCTCTGAACTTAGCGGGCCGCGAGACAATCTATAACTACCCTAAAAAAAACAAAGGCCTTCTACCATCTACAGTAGATGATTTATACAGCGTCAGGAGGCGACTTTTTCCTTCACAAACGGGACGCTGTAGTGCCCGGGACGAATTAAGATGGAGTAGGCTTGCCCAGCACCTATTCCTCTCAGCTTAGTCGGCCTTGTCCACAGGAAAGACATGGTCAATACGTGCGGAGCTGACTAAGCCGCGGGTTTCCTCACGATGTTCTCCTTCAGCGTTTGAGAGTACTGGTATAGCGCATATAATTTTTTCGCACAGAAAAATCTATTGGTACACGACCGGATTTGAACCCACGATCTTAGGATCGGAAGGCAGGGTCACTACCAACTAGACCACCAGTGCTAATAGTCAGAAATTCATTATATTGTACGAAATTCATTCATAAATTGGCCGTTTTAACCCTCCCGGTACAGCGTATTATTTACGGACATACATTTTCATTGGTGTATGAACAGATTTGAACCCATGACTGGAAATCGGAAGGCGGAATTACAGTCACTAGAATTTGAGGATATTATAAACGTGAAAGTTTGTGAGGATGTTTGCATGTTTGTGCCTCAATCACGCCTAAACGGCTGAACGGATTTGTATGAAACTTGGAATATGCATTTTACATGTGCCGGATTAACATATAGGCTATTTTTCATCCGGGTACCGCGCGAGCGAAGCCGCGGGCGGCAGCTAGTTATAAAATGTACCTATCTAAGAAAGGAATTATGAATAGTTTCTAAGAAATAAATTTGATACATATATATATTTCATGGTGAAAAAAATTATATTAAAATAAAAACATTTAAAATGTGTTTTGTTTTATTTTGGTCATACCTTTATGAAGTCCGAAATGAAATAGGCTGGTGTGCTCTTACTAATGCATGCGAAGCCAGAAGAAACTTAGGATTTATATTATGCTACCGTAAAAAATAAATAAATATTTGTGGACATATCACACAGCGCCATCTAGCGCCAAACTAAGCAAAGCTTGTACTACGGACACCAGATGGCTGTTAGAAATAGAATACTTGTACCTACCTATACCTCCTTTTTTTCATGTAAATACATAATTACAAATCCCAAACCTGGAAGAAATATTTGCAGAACATACAAACATTTCTCCCGCAGCGGGAATCGAACCCGCGCCTCTTGCGTCTCAGTCGAGCACTAGTGAATATTATTTTATCTGCCTTCTACAATGCTCCAGTATTTTCATCAATGAACAAATTGCGGACGTTCGAATAAACCCAGTTACAGATTTCAGATTCTGAAGGCGATGTTGATAAAGGTGAATATAAAAAAAGATGCCAAGAATTTTATTCTTAGCGTCACCAGGTGTATTAAAACTTTGTTCCTCTGACAAACGTTTTAACTAAGCATAATTATGTTGCGTAATACCTATTTTTAATTTGTCTTGTAATCTAACCTTTTTTAAATAAAGAACACGAAAAATACATTTGTTTTTCATTGATAACCTGCTAATTTTAATGATGTAGGTAAATAAAAGTAAGTACCTACTTACCTAAGTTTGCATGGTCCATCTCTTGTGACGATTTTTTAAGCCGCCCCTAAAGGCCTCCGTCATGGCTTAACGACTTAAAAGCCGGGACCGACTGTTTAACGTGCCCTCCGAAGCACGGAAGCGCTCAGCTCGTAATGCCACTTGTTTGCGATCCATTGATGTAAATAAACCGATGTCATGTTTTGAGGAAAACAAATCGGTATAGCGCAAATAATTTTTCCACACTAAGTGATGTTAATTCAATGAAAAAATAAATTAGTTTGAGTAGGTATATCTGAATGTTTACCTAGGTACGCTAAAATATGGTATATATGGTACGCTAATATATCGTAGGTAGGTACGAAACTAGTTCAAACTAGTACGAAAGTAAAGTCTAGTTTTGGTAAGAAGATTAAAAACCTAGGTGCGTAGGTATTATGAATGAATTTAGACGTACCCCAAACTTCACCGTTTATTACGAAAGGAATTCATAGTAGGTACCTACTGATGCCTTAAAGTAAATGACCAAGACGCCATTTTAAAACAATATTTCGTAGGTTATAAAGTCCAAAGAGCGCTATATTGATCATTATCATTTTAATTAAAACAGTTTTCGACAAAGCGTGCATATTTCAACTTTATTTTATTTATATTCGCAAAGAAAACAAACACGGGCGGGCAATCAACGCAAAATAAACTCGTGTTACCTATCTCTGTCTATCACATTGGAGGGAAGGAGAAGAAACACCGATTTACCACTCGTAGCTAACTTCATAATGCACTTTCGTGCGTCATGTTGGCTGCATTTTAATAACAATGGGCGGGGCTTATTACTGATCTTGATCTAGCTTTAAAGCGCTTGATGAGCGTAGTATGGTTAGACGTCATTTCACGTGAGTTTTTGTGCAGCGCATGATTGAAGCGCTGTTTGTCACCAGAGGGCAAAGTTGTGTAAACTTTTTTTAGTGAAGACGACGGCTTACGTAGTGTGTCGTGCGGGCGGACGGGGCGCATAGTGTTAAATTGTTTTCTTAGCATATTTTCACTATTTCATGGTATTTTTTGCTTCCAAACTAGTGTTTTCTTTGTGTATAGACTGCGTTATCTTTGGTTTATTAGTTTGGGCTGTGAGCTGTGCCATACGGTGCGTGACGACCGCAGGTTACCCACTCTGATTCACATTAATTATGTGAACGGTGACGAACCATTTTAAGTGCGCGATAACACGCCCTCACTACGCTCCCGTATCCCCTGACTTTATTATTAGCTATCGCAAATAAAATAAGATCTCGCGTGTGCTGCTAATTTAAAATCAATACTTTCGTTTTACTCGTTGCTCTGACTGCGGGTGGTTGTCAAGGTGGGGATTGCATAATCGCACCGCCCATTTTATTCTGCACTTATTCATCCAAACAAATACAATTGATAAAGTAATTGGTAGAATGAAATAAATAGTTCGCGGTCGATTTTGAAACTGGTTCGGGACACGGCCGCCAGGTGTCGCTTCTCCTTGACGTCTTGACGTTGTCGCGCTTGCTCCAGTTCGCGCGAGCTTCGCGTCGGTGCTGCAGGTCTCAAAACAGAGCTTAGGGCTCCGTGTGGTTTTGGAAAATAACAAAAGTGGTTGCGAAAGTGTCGCAGTGCAGTGCGTCGCCGTCGGAGTGCAAAGGATTAAGATTTGTCGGGGTTTGCCCGGCGGTCGGCGCAGATCAATACGAGGAAGGTAGAATGGCGCATCGGGAATGAGCCAGGGAGGCTCAAGGAGGCCTTATTCACGAGGGGGCCAGCGGTGGCACCCTCGCTACAAGGAGTACTGGGACTACGAGCATTACAGGTAAGAAATAATTTGCTAAACTTGGAGACGAGATTTTTTTCCATCTGTCACGCAATGGGTAGGGTGAGTATGCTGACTGAATAATCCGGACTAGTTTTAAAAGTTATATAACTGTTTTAAGTTCAAAAAAGTTTAAATTCATCAAAATCGTTTTTATATTTTGGTAGAACATTACCAGCTTAATATTATGAGATGGTGGATTTAAAGAAAAGGAAATCGTTAATACATTTAAATTGCGTCGACAACGGAAAAATCGTTACAAAATTCAACTTTATTAAAAAAAACGCTTTAACCATAAAACAGTTTTTTTTCACTATAAATAAATCCTGCTATACACTTGCATTATACAGCATTTGTATAGTATTTAGTAATTAGCAGTAAATTAAATAATTATGTTAACAATATTTAATTAGAATTAACTGCATGACTAATTTTGACTGTAAATTATCATTAATGGCTGCCCTTCAAGCTGCAATGAACAATATTTACTTGGAATTACTTAACTGACTAACATGAGTTGAATACAAATTAAATGTAGTTACGGAGTTAAGTACAACAAAGTAGCATATTAAGTATCCATTACGTAAATATGACTACAAACATAATTATTACGTCCATATCCCTAATAGCGTGGGCAGAGCCACAAGTAATCAAAAGAAAACTTGCAGCCACCTGATTCAAAGTGCTGACAGATCAGCTCATCACCCATATAGATGGTCCATCATGTTGGAGAGGATACTTAAATTTAAATATGATTAAAAGTAATGATATTCCAGTCATAACTATTAATTATTAAAATTGGTGACAGATGAATGACGACCTCTGTAGCGTGGCGGGCGATTGCTCGACTGAGACACATGGGGCGCGGGTTCGATCAGCCATTAATCAATAGTCCCCCAAAACTGTGTGAACATGGTCGCTCTACTGTAATACTATGGCATCAGGCTTATGTCATGCCTAAATACAAATTCCTCAATTATTAGGAAAATCATCATAACTACCCAGTAATGCCTAAATACATAAACATTATCACGCCTGTCTCCCTAATATTATGGTGGACAGTCACAGGTTTTCATTAGAAAATTTGCAGCCACTCCTGATTCAAAGTCCCTTTGGATATGGTGAATACCTATTCCACTAATGGGTTTTTCTGTGTGCTATATCAGTACTCTCACAACGGTGAAGGAAAACATCGTGAGACCCAAACGGATGGACCGATTTAGATGCGATTTCGACTGTTTGAAAAGTAATTTGATCGAGATTGTTTTTATCTATAGTTTATGAAGATCTGTTCAGGCGTTTGAAGACTATCAGCTAATTTCCTACTTGACAAAAGGATCTCTCCAATTTTCATAGGTCCGATTGATTTGCGGTGTTCTGTCCGGGGTTATTTAAATTTTTAATTCAATAATTGTTATGTTATGTTATACAAACTAAAATCATACTATTTGAAACAACTTAAGTACCAACCTACCTAGTTCCTAATAGGTAACTTCTCGTTTTTGTTTTAATTATTTAATATTTATGCCTAGATATACTTGATTGCTTGACCAATAACATACCTATCTTTACAATTGTTAGTTGTAAACTGAACTAGCAATAACACAAACCTTAATGGTTTTTAATTGCTAAGTACCTAATTATTGTTAATTCTTTTTCTTTTTAAATCGTTATTAATAAAAAAGAAAAAAAAATGAAAGTAACATGCGAGGAACTGTAGGTGGAAACTAGGTCCAGACACGGGAATCGAACCGCTACGCCTCCCAGACAATTTACACGCGTCACAGAAGAATTTTGCTTTGAAACCCATTGGTATATCACATAGTGCACACATATACGCGGAATAAACTTTTAGGGCGGCGGTCGTTGACCCCGAAGGTCGGTACCTGCGCCCACGCTGCTGGGGGCTTTTTTCTTCCCCTTTTGTGACGTCACCTCCGCCTTGAGAAGTCTTCATGTGGGGCCTGTCTGAGCACTGGTGGTCTGGTGGTAGCTCCATCCGATTTTAAATTTGTAGCTTCGAATCTTGACGAGCAGATTTTTTTCTGTTCGAAAAATGTATGTGCGCTATACCAGTACTCTCAAACGGCGAAGGAAAACATCGTGAGGAAACCCGCGGCTTAGTCAGCTCATGTCTTTCCTGTGGACAAGGCCGACTAAGCTGAGAGGATGGAATAGGTGCTGGGCAAGCCTACTCCATCTTGATTCGTCCCGGGCACTACAACGTCCCGTTTGTGAGGAAAAAGTTTCCTCCTGACGCTGTATAAATCATCTACAGGTGGTAAAAGGCCTTAGTTAGTTAATCCTTTGGGATAATATCCTTTACAACATGATGGACCGTCTATATGGGAGATGGGCTGATCACCTGTCACCATATTTTTATGGAAGAGGAGATGGCACGAGCTGCTCTGCTGGACTGGGAGTAACGAAAAAACATAGAATGCGTCCAGCTGCTTCCTCCCCGAGCATGTCGTAAAAGTCGACTAAGGGATAGTATCCTCCAACATGATGAGATGCAATAAGCAAGTATTCCCAAGGAGGGTTGACGTCAGGCAGGCGGCCGGTCATAAAACACCTTAGTCAAAACTCTTACAGCATGATCCAAGGATCATGCTGTGCCGACCATATAGAGTGGGATAAGGGCAGGAAGTTGATGAGATGGCACGAGGAAGCTCACCTGGTGGTAAGTGATTACCGCCGGCCAGGGACACCTGCAGCATCAGAGGAGTTGCAAGTGTGTTGCCGGCCTTGGGACTTTGATCAGGAGTGGCAGCAAGTGTTCTTATGATAACTTGTAGTTCTGCAAGCCCTATCAGGGATACGGGTGTGATAATAATGTATGTGTTACTAACCCAAATAGATATCGTATCTAACTGTGTAGCTTATACATCTCTTAAAGATGTATTTATCGTCCACACTGGTTTTGGGAACTATATTTCAGCCAAACTGTATCTCCAACCGTCCATACTTAACCTAAAACTTACTTTTTCATTCCATGTTTATGGAACTTTTAAGTAAGTAGTTGTTAAATTAAGACCTCGCTGGAAACGTTCGTGGCGTAGTTCGCTTAGACGTTCTTGATTGATCGTTGAAGTTAAGCAACGTTATTCGCGGTCACAATGTGGATGGGTGACCGCAAGTGGCATTACGAGCTGAGCGCTTCCGTGCTTCGGAGAGCACGTTAAATTGTCGGTCCCGGCTTTTAAGTAGATGAATTCTGTAGGTATGTAAATAAACTCAACGCGGGAGAAATCGCTGGAATTTCCATTTATTGAAAAATACATACATACATACATAATATCACGCCCGTATCCCTAACGGAGCGGGCAGAACCACAAGTAATCATAAGAAAACTTGCAGCCACTTCTGATCCAAGACTCCCAAGATGGATATGGTGAACCATGGTGACAGGTGATCAGCCCATCGCCCATGCAGGTCCACCAAGTTAGAGAGGATACTAAGTACTCCTTAGTCGACTTTTACCACATGCTCGGAGAGAGAAGCAGCTGGAAGCATTCTATGCTTTTTATATTGAAAAATAATTATTTCGTTAAAGGAAATTTCCTTAAAGAAATATTTAAAATTAGCCCTGGACCCTACAACTGCATAGAAATTAGTTTTTGTCCAAAATCAAAACGTCTATTCATAAAGACGCGACCGTGAAGGTTTTTGATCCCAACCTCTATTCATGCTACCCTTGTCAACAAAAAATAGGCTCTACCCTATCTTCTGTCCCCCTCGAACCAACCACCAGATCCCAGGTAAGAGCGAGGTGGAAGACGGCATACAACACGAAATATTTGTTCACAGGTATAAGTAGATTTGAAGAAACGAATCTCAACCTTGTGGTTGAAGAAGTAGGTTTTATATTTGAAGGTTAGATTTTTTGTCCCAAAAGCAGGTGACCTTGTGTGCGCTTAGAACTATAGCTTTTATAGCTTTGGGTATAGAAGCTATTGTTGTTTGAAAGTCGCGGAAGATCTGAAATCTCTGATTGAAAGGATCGCCTCAGTTGGTTCAAAGAAAATGTTTAGATGACGTCCGGAATTATTACAAGTAAACTAAGGCCTTTTACCATCTGTAGTAGATGGTTTATACAGCGTCAGGAGGCAACTTTTACCTTCAAAAACGAGACGCTGTAGTGCCCGGGACGAATTAAGATGGAGTAGGCTTGCCCAGCACCTATTTCATCCTTTCAGCTTAGTCGGCCTTGTCCACAGGAAAGACGTGGTCAATACGTGCGTAGCTGACTAAGCCGCGGGTTTCCTCACGATGTTTTCCTTCACGGACGGCAGGACGGCGTAAATAGTACATACCTACTTCAATTATCACGTTTGTATCTTCTAATGTTGGTTGGCAGAGCCACAAGTAATCATAAATTTGTATGTAGCCACCCCTGATTCAATATCCCAAGATGGATATGGTGAAACATGGTGACAGATCAGCCGATCGCCCATATAGATGGTCCATCATGTTGGAGGATACTATCCCTTAGTCGACTTTTACGACGTGCTCGGGGAGAGAAGCAGCTGGACGCATTCTATGTTTAATCTTTATTCTCACAAGGTTCTCATAAAGAAGTAAATTGATTTTAATAATTGTGAGAGAGAGTATAGTAAGGAAATTGATAGTAGACTTCAAACTACCAGTCGGTAAACTGTTGGTTAATCTGTACGTCATACGGAAACCACGACAAGGTCGACGGTACACTGTACTCGCTCACAATGGCGGACTGAGTAAATAAATATAATATTATACCGGTTCTGCTATAAGTGTGATTTACATACGTGTAAGATTCCATTTCGTTAACACGAAGCATTGATTATAATTATAAATATTTTTGGACATTTCACACAGCGCCATCTAGCCCCAAACTAAGCAAAACTTGTACTATGGGAGCCAGATGGCTGATAGAATACTTATATACTTTTTTTGTAAATTCATACTTATTTTACTAATATTATAAATGCGAAAGTTTGTGAGGATGGGTGGATGTGACGATGTATGTTTGTACCTCGATCACGCCATAACGAGTGAACGAGTTTGACTGAAACTTGAAATACACATAGTATGTCTGCTGGAATAACATATAGGCTACTTTTTGTTTGGATACCACGCGAGCGAAGCCGCGGGCGAAAGCTGTAATACATAATACAACACCCAGACCCGGAAAAAAATATTTGCAGAACATACTCGTACAAACATTTCTACCGTAGCGGGTATCGAACCCGCGCCTCTTGCCTCTCAGCCGAGTACTCGCCCGCCGCGCCACCGAGGTCGTCAACTGTGACTTTACGTACTAGGGTTTCAGTATTTATATACTTGTAGGTCTCCTAGGCGTAAAGGAAGCCATTTTGTGATGTCTGTTGAAGCATGACGTGACACGGCTGTTTATCAGCTCCCCATTAGAATTACTCGTACTACTAGTAACTAAGGCATTTTCTATCTATACTAGACTAGCTGTTGTTGCCCGCGACTTCGTACGCGTCTAGTACATTATTTTGTTCTACAATCAATAGTGTTCGCAGCGCACGCCAAAAACTATTTTGGGTTTTCTACCTTGGGTTACAATATTGCAATTTTCTTACGGATCTCTAATTTTTTTGAAAACATATTATAGCCTATACTGGTCCCTGATAATGTAGCTTTCTATTGGTGAAAGAATTTTTTAAATCGGTCCAGTAGTTTCGGTGCCTATTCGTTACAAACAAACAAAAAAATCCTCTTTATAATATTATTAGTATGATGATAACAAACTAGAGTAGTGAATGTATCCTTAATGCTGTGGACAGATCTACAAGTAACCATAAGAAAGCTTGCAGTCACTCCTGATTCAAATTCCAAGATGGATATGATGAATCATGGTGACAGGTGATCAGCCCATCGCCCGCATAGATGGTCCATCATGTCGGAAGAAGAAAGAAGAAGCGCTCGTGGCGTAGCTTACTTAGACGTTCTTGATCGTTGAAGTTATGCAACGTTGTGTGCGGTCACAATTGGGATGGGTGGCCGCAAGTGGCATTACGAGCTGAGCTCTTCCATGCTTCGGAGGGCACGTTCAATTGTTGAAAAGTCGTTAAGGCATGACGGAGGCCTTTAGGCGGCCTAAAAACTCCGTCACAAGAGTTGGCCACTAGATCATACGAACTTACTTATCATGACGGAGAGGATACTATACCATGGTCAATATTTACATGCTCGGGTAGAGAAGCAGCTGGGCTTAATCTATGTTTTTTCTTTACTCCTAGTCGTGATATAAAATACTAGTAAAAATATTCTGTACTAGCTGCCATCCGCGGCTTCGCTCGCGTGGTATCCGGATGAAAAATAGCCGATATGTTAATCCAGTACATGTACTATGTATATTGCAAGTTTCATTCAAATCCGTTCAGCCGTTTAGGCGTGAAAGATTAACAAACATCCATACATACAAACTTTCGCGTTTATAATATTAGTAGGACAAATGCACTTAGGAAACGCCTTCCTGGCAATCGGATCCAGGAAGTGACGCGAGGACATCCACGCGATTTTAATCATAATTGCCCATTTAATCTACAAGGCCCTCGAATACGTGTATTTTAATTCAACATCATCATTTGTAACCCACTGCTGGTAGCCCGGATTTGAAGCCATGACCTTAGGATCGGAAAGCGGGACCGAAAGAAAGAAATGAAAGAAAGAGAAAACATTTATTTGGCACACACAAAGGAAACAAATTACAAACGGAAAAAGGATTAAAAAAGAAGAAAAGTGCCTAAACTACTAAATCTAGTCTAAACTAATCTAAAACTACAACTCATAATATTTAACTATTTACGCCTCTAAATCCTACCCGCGAACGAATCGGTGTTATAGTGTGGCCAAAAGGGTTACTTCTCAGCATGTGCTACTTCCAGGTTTAACTGGAAGTAACGCTACCACTAGTCCACCAGTGCTCGACCACGTGGTATATTCCTATCGTATAATAGGCTGTATCGGTGCCACGCAACTGTTACAAGGTCGGCACTTACAAAGCACAATGCTTTTGCGCGTAGGTACCTGAGGATAAGTTAGTTGTTGCGTAGGATCTGGTAACTTGGTTGTCTTTCACGAAAGCGCCTCGACTAGGAAGTAATCCTGTCGCCACATTGGTTCTGTCTCCAGTAGGCACTTTTCGTGACCATATTTTAGCCAAATTCGTGACAGTATCGCGGTCAAAGACTAGCTAAACTCATGAAATTATAAAGATTGTAAATTGAAAATGGTGGTTTGTAATTTGTATCTAATTCAAATTCAAATTGCAATTAGAAATAACATTAAAGACACATTCCAATGCGTTATTCCTTTATCAAAGAGGTATTATTTACGAAAATAAAAATTAATTAAAAATTTGTTACTAATATGGCACAGTTGAAACATAAAAATTCTTTAATAAACATCTATATCTTTCTCTGCTGGACTGGGAGTAAAGAAAAAACATAAAAAGCGTCCAGCTGCTTCTTTTTCCGAGCATGTCGTAAAAGTCGACTAAGGGATAGTATCTTCCAACGTGATGGGATACAATAAGCAAGTATTCCCAAGGAAGGTTGAAGTCAGGCAGGCGGCCGGTCATAAAACACCTTAGCCAAAACTCTTACAGCATGATCCAAGGATCATGCTGTGCCGACCCCACATAGAGTGGGATAAGGGCAGGAAGATGATGATGATGAAACATCTTTATACTAAATACAAAACTAAATAAACATCTGAAACACAAAACATAAGAAGTAGAAATAAACAGATCGACACCATTACACCCACCATGGCAATAATGAGTTAGGCTCCTCACTATAGCTCATACAGTGTCTCATTAACACCGGTAACCTCCGCAAAGACATCATAGTCAGTGTTTGCAACGAATCTATCTGTTTTTCAAAGGATTTTCTTCAATAAATGTAGTGATAGGTACAAATTTTAACTCACGATGCGGGTACTTAAATACATCCGTATTCCTAACTGGTCTTAGGGCGAGGGACACCCGCATCAGCTGTTACAACATAAAAACGTCGACAATACCATCATACATTGCACAGTACCATCATACACACATCATACATACACGGCTTACCTTATAGCCCCTCCAGACTCACGGCGAGAAGCTGACATAGAAACCAGTAGTGTCGCTGCGACACGTCGTCTGCTGCTGCCTTATGTCGCCCGCTGCCAACTCATACCTTTATCGTATTCTACGACAATATTGTATTGCAAAACGCGACAAGGCGCGTTTAAAACAAGTTGCGAGTTCTCAAGTTCCTTTTGGTTTTAGAAAACTAGCAGCCCGCCCCGACTTCGCACGGGTATTTAACGAATTAGGATTTTTTAATTAATTTTTTTACACCTCGTGTGTTTATTGGTTTGGTTTTAGTAAGGATCCCTAATTTTTTTGAAAATCAATTATAGCCTATGTTTTTCCGTAATAATGGAGCTATCTACTGGTGAAAGAATTTTTTAAATCGGTTCGGTAGTTTCGGAGCATATTCGTTACAAACAAAAAAAATCTTTCCTCTTTATAATATTAGTGTAGATAAGGTACTGGTGAAACTTAATTTGGCAAGGGGATTGGTGTTTTCGGCTCGTTCGATAAATAAGCGGTAAAAATTTGAAAGCTACCAGCCTTTAGGTACCAACGCAATACAGTATTACATTGTAGGTATATACACAGTGAAGGGAAATCACACTGAAATTATAAATACTAATATTTGTGTGTGTGTGTGTGTGTGTGTGGGTTGCCAATGTTCTCTCACTCATCTCCGTAAATAAAAAACTGGCCAAGTGGAAGTCGAATCGCACACAAAGGGTTCCGTACCATCACGCATGTACTTTTTATATGACTTTTACACGATGTACTTTTTAATAGGTAGCTTCGGTGATCGATTACGTATTGATACTAAGGTCTTTTACCATGTATAGTAGATGATTTATACAGCGTCAGGAGGCAACTTTTACCTTCACGAACGCTTTAGTGCCCGGGACGAATTAAGATGGAGTAGGCTTGCCCAGCACCTATTCCATCCTCTCAGCTTAGTCGACCTTGTCCACAAGAAAGACATGGTCAATACATGCGGAGCTGACTAAGCCGCGGGTTACCTCACGATGTTATCCTTCACCGTTTGATAATACCGGTATAGCGCGCATAAATTTTTCGCACAGAAAAATCCATTGATACACGACCGGATTTGAACCCACGACGTTAGGATCGGGAGGCGGGATACCAACTAGACCACCAGTGCTCTCGTATTGATCTTACTTATATTATAAATGCGAAAGTTTGTGAGTTTGGATGTTTGGATGTTTGTGCCTCAATCACGCCTAAACGGCTGAACGGATTTGAATGAAACTTGGAATATACATAGTACATGTACTGGATTAACATATAGGCTACTTTTTATCCGGATATCACGCGAGCGAAGCCGCGGGCGGCAGCTAGTAGTTACATATGAAATGGAATGGCGTATCAAAAGCCCTCGACCAAGGGCCAGGTGACCTTGGGACAATACACCTGACATTCGAAATTGCACTCTATGCCGGAGCGCCAAGGTCGTGGTTGCGACAGCATGACGCAATGATGGAGTGCCTCTGAGGACACGCAATCGGCATTGTGAGTAATGCTCGCTGGAAAAGGAAGTTTACGTTGTTGGATAACAAAATGGCTGTTGCTTTCCAAGCTGACTTGTCACTAGTTTTATAAGCAGTGTGGTGAAAGGGTTTAAAATACGCCTAAAGGGCCGCTTTCTTGTATTTGACGACTTCGGTTGCGTGGCGGGCGAGTGCTCGGCTGAGAGGCAAGAGGCGCGGTTTCGATTCCCGCTACGGGAGAAATGTTTGTATGTTCTGCAATTTCTTCCGGGTCTGGGTGTAGGAGTATTATGTATTATATAAGCATGTATTTAAAAAAAAGGTGTATAATGTATTCTATCAGCCATTTGGTTCCCATAGTACAAGCTTTGCTTAGTTTGGGGCTAGATGGCGCTGTGTGAAACGTCCACAAATATTTATTTACATACATACTATCACGCCCATATCCCTAATAGGGTGGGCAGAGCCACAAATTAACATAAGAAAACTTGTGATACATAATACTACAAAACTCAGACCCGGAAGAAATATTTGCAGAAAGTACAAACGTTTCTCCCGTGGCGGGACTCGAACCCGCGCCTCTTGCGTCTCAGCGACCCCACTGATGCGATGTCGTGAATTTGAACCCAACCACGCCGCGATTGAGTGGTGTTGATATCAATAATAATAATAATAAATAACACCCAACTGTCACATACATAGTCCTGAGCCCACACTAGGACTCCCTGTGTCGTGGGTATCAGAAACTACGAGTACCATGCTACCACAACACCCAGACCCGGAACAAATATTTGCAGAAGATGCGAACATTTCTTCCGCAGCGGGAATCGAACCCGCGCCTCATGCGTCTCCGCCGAGCAATCGCCGTATGAGGCCGTCAAGATCAAGTATCAAGAGCTGTAAAAATCAAGAATACGTAACATACGAACGTTAGTTAGTAACGAAGTTTAAAAAAGCTACAAAACGAAAAAAACGGTTAAAAGCAAGCTAATTGGTAAACAGGCACCACAGTTCTTTGATAAGACGTTGTTTCAATACTGAACGTAACAACAGTGCCCTTAGCACAAATAACTAACGCTTTAAAATTTTTTTCGGACGTATTTAAAGGCTGGATGAATTGTGTGAAAGAGGACATGGTTTAAGAAGGTAATGAGTGCGGAGATAACGACTGACAGAAGGGAATAAAATAAGTTCGTATGAGCTAGTGGCCAACTGTTGTGACGGAGTTTTTAGGCCACCTAAAGGCCTCCGTCATGGCTTAAAAGTCGAGACCGACAATTTAACGTGCCCTTCGAAGCACTGAAGCGCTCAGCTCGTAATGCCACTTGCGATCACCCATCCAAATTGTGACCGCGCACAACGTTGCTTAACTTCAACGATCAATCAAGAATGTCTAAGCAAGCTACGCCACGAGCGCTTCTGAAAGGGAATGGAACAAGAGAACATGCTGTGCCGACTCCGCATAGAGTGGGATAAGGGACCTCATATAGATGATGATGGATTTAAATGCTTCTGGATCGCAGATGATCGATGCCAGCTTTACCGGGCTTTGGTGAGCACAGAGGGCGCGACGAAAAACATAGGCTACTTTTTATCCAAGCAACATGCGAACGAAATCGCCGGCAGAAGGTACTATTGAATCAATCTGTATCTATTTTGACTTGAATATCTGTGTGCCTTAGAATGACATTCCGATAACGTCATAAACTGGTGCTCTAAACAGAGTTGTTAATGAGGTGGATACTTAACGCGTTCGTATCGTTACAACATTTCACAACACATTTCACCACTTTGGATAATCAAGAGAAGCGGTCCCAGGATGCATCCTTGAGTGACACTTTACTTGTAATGCTATGAGCAAAGTCGATATTTTATGTTTAGCTTTGAAATCTTTACAGTATATGTAATTTATACAGATACTTGAGATATAAACACACGGTTAAGTACTTATACATTCGTATTGACCATGTTGCGCGGATTTTAACTGAGCGACTTGATCAATAGCCTTGCCAATGTCAACATACGAACTAAAAAATGACCCGAATCTCTAGATTTCCCAACTAGTACAACAATTCATGTTCAAGGTCCACAAATGAGTTAGAAACTGGGTCGGTGTAATGAGATGTGGTTTTCAATTACCGATTGAACCGCACTGAACCAAACCGCGAACTTTTAATTCAGTTGCGCACGATAATCATTTTTAGATATATAGAAAATAATTTATTGCGCAATATAAAAACATGTACGTAGTCGAACTTAATGCTGATTAGCATTTTCCTCCAGCTAACCTTTGTGAAATTTGGAGAAAATAGAGGTTTTTACCGAACTTAGTAGTTAGAAAACATTGTTAAATGCACGAAATTACCCTTTGAGGTGCATTTTAAATCCTTTCACCACACTGGTTTGAAAGAACTTCAGGCTTCAGCGAGCTTGTGGCGTTGAGTGACAGGTGTAGCCATATGATTTGTTATAAGGAAAAACTCGAACTTCGCCGTCAGCCGATAGTGTAGCCGCAGAGCTAAAAATACAGAAACGGATAATGTATGTTACTATGTCATTTCCTATACAAGTCGTGTTACTAGTTCATTCGAATTTGTGTTGTAATAATTTATAGTGCGCCTCAAAGGCTCCTTTCGTGCACTCAACACGTGTTATCGAGTTTATTTAGGTCCTACGGTTTCCTTCACCGTTCGGGTGAAACTTTTTGAACAGTTAGTGCCCGACCGGATTTGATCCCACGACCTTAGGCGACCAGTGCTCTCAGTGGTTGACAGCGGGATGATGTATCCTGGTCGATGACCTCGAAAACGACCAGTAACAAGAAGGGAAAATGCGAAATTGCCTATCCTGCTGTACTCGACCCTCATGGGCTTATGGGATGAAGGGAGTGTAGGGCATCGACCTCTTCAATTTTAGGGCGCCAGCGCATCGGCTCATTCCATTTCCAACTCTATCACCCAAGCTTTAACGACCAGAATCCAACAACGGCAATAACGATGACAATCAGCGACATCCCTGCATTCAATTTTAGACTTTATTATTGGGTCACTTCAGTTTGTTTTACAGCGAAAGAGATTTCAACTGATTTTAGCATCATAGATTATCGCTGTCTCTTTCTCACCTGGTATTGTTTGTGTGGTGCGAGAGAGATGCACTTATGAATCTCGCGAGGCTATTTTGCTTGCGTGAATATCGCAGGATTTCTTAGCTTTTTTTTCTCTCGTATTCACATAAATACCTACTCGGAATTTACAAACATGGCATTGAAATCCGGAATCTTTCTCTCTCTAAACCTTTACGAGAGAGAGAGACGGAAGAACTGTTGTTGAATATCTTAAGAATGTTTTGAGTTTCACCCTGCTTCCTTTTCCACTGCTAAATAAAAATCAAGAATAAAAAAAAACAGAGGCTTTTTACCATCTATATTTTTACATTCACTAACGGGACGCTTAGTGCCCGGGACGAATTAAGATGGAGTAGGCTTGCCCAGCACCTATTCCATCCTCTCAGCTTAGTCGGCCTTGTCCACAGGAAAGACATGGTCAATACGTGCGGAGCTGACTAAGCCGCGGATTTCCTCACGATGCTTTCCTTCACCGTTTGAGAGTACTGGGATAGCGCACATAAATTTTTCGCACAGAAAAATCCATTGGTACACGACCGGATTTGAACCCACCTTAGGATCGGAAGGCGGGGGCACTACCAACTAGACTACCAGTGATCCCTTCGCCTGCGAAATGCGCACTTAACCGGTTTTATTGAGGGCTATTTTGAAAAGCCAAGAAACACGTGATCAACTACTTTGTACTTTGAATTTTCAGACGAAGTTTCAAGTCAATCGTATTTCACGTTAAAAAGTAAGTTCGTATGAGCTAGTGGCCAACTGACGGAGTTTTTAGGCCGCCTAAAGGCCTCCGTGATGGCTTGACGACTTAAAAGCCGGGGCCGACTGTTTAACGTGCCCTCCGAAGCACGGAAGCGCTCAGCTCGTAATGCCACTTGCGGTCACCCATCCCAATTTGTGACCGCGCATACAGTTGCTTAACTCCAACGATCAATCAAAAAGCCTGGTAGTATTTCACGGTAAAAAGTTGCATAAAAACTTCACCCCTTTATGAGTTTGAAATCTTAGAAAATCCCAAACTTTTAAAAATGGTTCTGTTATAAGAAAGTCACTTTCCAAATTTTAGCTTCAGCGGTAATTAGAAGCGCTTGTGAAGTAGCTTGCTTAGACGTACTTGATTGATGATTGGTGTAAATGCAACGTAGATTTAAGACGTGTCCAAGTGATCCCCGTGATTTTATGGAATAAAGTCAAATTTTATTCCATAAAAAGACGGGGATCACTTGGACACGTCTTAAATCTACGTTGCATTTACACCTGTTCGTAACGCGACCAAGCGTGGAAGATACAGGTAGGAAACCACGCTTGGCTATTTTTTTGTAACATTTTTGACTTTGACTTTGATCGTTGAAATTAAGCAACGTTGTGCGCGGTCACAGTTTGAATGGGTGACCGCAGGTGGCATTACAAAAGTGAGTATATAATGGTTTTATTGTATAGAAATAAACAAATAATCGCCAATCAAAAAAATTAATCTAACCCCCGAATACTTAAACGCGACTCAGTGTTGAGCACGTCTCAACTCACGGTTTTTTGAGGGGTTCTGATGAAAATCTGTCAAAAAAAATAATCGTCATTTCAGACGTTCTCAACTTTGAGATGCGTTTGAGTATTCGGGGGTAAGTTATCAATATTGTGTTTGTATTTTTTATAGCAAAATAAATGTTTTCCAACGTACAAACTTTCTCATTCATATTAGTGTAAACCGTTTTGTTCTGTAGCGGGAATCGAACGCCGAGAGAACTCGCTACGCCGCGGCAGTCAGATCTTCAACTCGAGTGCGTTTCAAACCGGTCCTACTAACGAAATAACCTATAGTAGAGTCAGCTGTATAGTGAGTTTACAAACAAAATGACGTCACGCGCGTGCGCGGACGCGGCCCACGTGACTTGACTCATTGTTTCCTTTCGATACGGACAAACTACCTTACCCTACCGCCCGGTTATCGCAATAATTATACATAAATACATATATTATATACATATTATACATACATAGAGCACTGGTGGTTTAGTTGGTAGTGACCCCGCCTTCCGATCCTAAGGTCGTGGGTTCAAATCCGGTCGTGTACCAATGGATTTTTCTGTGCGAAAAATTTATGTGCGCTATACCAGTACTCTCAAATGGTGAAGGAAAAACATCGTGAGGAAACCCGCGGCTTAGTCAGCTCCGCACGTATCGACCATGTCTTTCCTGTGGACAAGGCCGACTAAGCTGAGAGGATGGAATAGGTGCTGGGCAAGCCTACTCAATCTTAATTCGTCCCGGGCACTACAGCGTCCCGTCTGTGAAGGTAAAAGTTGCCTTCTGACGCTGTATAAATCATCTACTATAGATGATAAAAGGCCTTAGTAGTAGTATACAAACATACATTATTATCACGCCCGTGTCCCTAATGGGGTGGGCAGAGCCACAGGTGAAGCGCTCGTGGCGTAGCTTAGGCGTTCTTGAGTGATCGTTGGAGTTAAGCAACGGTATGCGCGGTCACAAATTGGGATGGGTGATCGCAAGTGGCATTACGAGCTGAGCGCTTCCGTGCTTCGGAAAGCACGTTAAACAGTCGGTCCCGGCTTTTAAGTCGTTTAGCCATGATGAAAGCCTTTAGGCGGCCTAAAAACTCCGTCACAAGAGTTTCATACGAACATACATACATATATAGAGCCACAGGTAATCATAAGAAAACTTGCAGCCACTCTAAGTCCCAAGATGGATATGGTGAACCATAGATAGATTAGATAGATAGAAAATTCTTTATTGCACAAAAGCAATAACATGTAAATAGGCGAACTTAATGCTAACTAGCATTTTCTTCCAGCTAACCTTTGTGAAATTTGGAGAACAAACAGAGGTAGTGCTTTATAGGACTAAACCATGGTGACAGATCAGCCCATCGCCCATATAGATGGTCCATCATGTTGGAGGATACTATCCCTTAGTCGACTTTTACGCCATGCTCGGGGAGAGAAGCAGCCTCACGCATTCTATGATTTTTTTACTCCCAGTCCAGCAGAGAAGTTAAAAATTAAAATGCTACTTAATATTATAAACGCGAAAGTTTGTATGTAAGGGAGTTTGTTATTTTCTTGTGGACAAGGCCGACTAAGCTGAGAGGATGGAATAGGTGCTGAGCAAGCCTACTCCACCTTAATTCGTCCCGGGCACTACAGCGTCCCGTTTGTGAAGGTAAAAGTTGCCTCCTGACGCTGTATAAATCATCTATGGTCGATTGTAAAAGGCCTTAGTTTAATCTTTGTGGAATATTTTGTTCTTTCGAGCCGGAAACATGGAAAATTTAATGTTTCGCTTTTTCATTTACAAATTGCCTATGGAAATTGCCCTTTGAAAAGCCAGTAACGGTCGTCGTATATTTTAGCATTTTTGGGCAGTAAATATGAACATGGCCCGAGGCGTTTTGGGCTACATGCAATCGGGTTTCTTAACTGGTCCAAGCGTACTGCCTGTAGGTAGGTAGTGAAATGTAGGCCGTTTGGAACTTTCGGATGTGCGTGGTGATATGGCTGTTCCATTCTTATCCAACTGCGAAGAATTGTAATGTTCTTGGGTCGTTCGTGGCTATAGCAAAGTGGACTTAAATAAAATAAATAAATAAAATTCGTTTATTGCAGACCATGATCCATAATGTGTTAGTAGTAACTTACAAACTAAATTAGTAAACCTAAAACTACTTAAAAATAAAACGAACATGCGTCCAGCTGCTTCTCCCGAGCATGTCGTAAAAGTTGACTAAGGGATAGTATCCTCCAACGTGATGGGATACAATAAGCAAGTATTCCCAAGGAGGGTTGACGTCAGGCAGGCGGCCGGTCATAAAACACCTTAGCCAAAACTCTTACAGCATGATCCAAGGATCATGCTGTGCCGACCCCGCATAGAGTGGGATAAGGGCAGAAAGATGATGATGATGAAATTACGAAACTACCTATTGAGACACTAGGCGTGTGATAGGCCGAAGTACTGCCAGCCAGGGTCTCATGCAGGCCGAGCACAGATCCTAAACAACAACGGTTAGAAGGCTGTTGGTACCACCACGCCACCGGCGCATCAACATTAGTAACTTAAGACGTGTCCAAGTATCCACATGATTTTAATGAATATAGTTAAAGTTATAATGCCTGAAAACTCCGTCACTAGAGTTGGCCTACCTCATACGAACATACATACAATGAATAAAGAAATTTCTTTTTACATTTGCCTCAGTTGTTTGCTTTCTTACTCATATCATCATTCACGAAATATGTCTATCTAGCTATAGCCTATATAATTAATGTAAAATATTCAATACTTTCGCCCGCGGCTTCGGTCGCGTGGTATCCGGACAAAAAATGGTCTATATGTTATTCCAGCACACATGCTATGTATATTCCAAGTTTTATTCAAATCAGTTCAGCCGTTACGGCGTGATTGAGGCACAAACATACATCCTTAAGTACATTCTCACAAACTTTCGCATCCTTACTAATATTATAAACGCGGAAGTTTGTATGTATGGATGTTTGTAACTCTTTCACACAAAAACGGCTGAACGGATTTGAATGACACTTGTAATATATATAGTACTAGCGAACCGCCCCGGCTTCGGACGGGGATGGACATATACCATCGCGGACTTTTTTGTAGACCTTTTTAAGGTGTACAATAATATGTAGTACAATATTTTGATCTATCTCGTAGGGTTCAGCCAGCGTTTGCAATGTAAGCGCAAAAAAATGTGTTTATTTACGACATCACATTAGAAACCTCTAAAATAATAAGTGTTTCTCTACTATATTATGCATGTATTACACATATAAACCTTCCTCTTGAATCACTCTATCTATTAAAAAAAAAACCCGCATCAAAATCCGTTGCGTAGTTTTAAAGATCTAAGCATACATAGGGACAGATAGCGGGAAGAGACTTTGTTTTATACTATACTAGCTGCCGCCCGCGGCTTCGCTCGCGTGGTATCCGGATAAAAAATAGCCTATATGTTAATCCAGTACATGTACTATGTATATTCCAAGTTTCATTCAAATCCGTTTTGCCGTTTAGGCAAGATTGAGGCACAAACATCCAAACTCACAAACTTTCGCATTTATAATATAAGTAAGATAGTGACGTGTGCTGGATTAACATTATAGGCTATTTTTTATCTGGGTACCACGCGAGCGAAGCCGCGGGCGGCAGCTAGTTTATAATATCAGTAGGATAGTACGATGAGAATTTAAAAAGTTAGGTGTTTCGTTATAAAAAGGTTCGGGAAGTCCCGCTATGTGAACAAAGCCCTGGACAGCCTCTAGTATCGGATACAACTACCTGGGTAGTGAATTACGTTTCGTCGACCTCTGCTCGTTCCGCCACGGCCGTCGAAAATTCGCTGGCTGCCGAGTTGATTTGCAAATGGCAGCGTAATGGCTATTTAAAAAGGTTGATGTACAATTTTAATGGAATGTTTGATTTTGATGAGACATACTATGAGACTACTTCTCCACTGGACTGGGAGTAAAGGAAAAACATAAAATGCGTCCAGCGGCTTCTCTCCCCGAGCATGTCGTAAAGTCGACTAAGGGATAGTATCCTCCAACATGATGAGATACAATAAGCAAGTATTCCCAAGGAGGGTTGATGTCAGGCAGGCGGCCGGTCATAAAACACCTTAGCCAAAACTCTTACAGCATCATCCGAGGAACATGCTGTACCGACCCCACATGGAGTGGGATGAGGGCAGGAAGACGATAGAAGCTGCGTAGACTAAAGCTGGATTCAGTAAAGTATTTATCAAACCGGAAGTTTGCGAGAGTGGGTTTTGAATGTTTAGTTTTTAAACTTGATTATTATATCATGTTATAGTTTCACGTGGGGTCACTACTTTGGTAGTGACCCCGCTTTCCGATCCTAAGGTCGTGGGTTCAAATCCGGTCGTGTACCAATGGATTTTTCTGTCCGAATATGTAATGCGCTGCCGAATATGAGATGGAAAATATCTTAAGCAAACCACCATCAATGTATTGTTAAACCTAAAAACTTGGAACAAAGGATTCATGTGTGCTGCTATGATGCTCATTTCGTGCATTTGATACTTGTCCTAGGTTTTACGACATGACGATTTCCTCACACATTTCTTAACCGTTTGAGAATACTGGAATAAGAAAATATAAAGTGATCGATTTTTGTTACATGATGATAAATTTATACCATTTTAGTCCAAGTTTTACTTGATTCAAAGGGGCTTTTTAAAGCTGCCTTATGGATTTTTGTACACTAAGTATAATGTTAAAAATATCTCATAAGCTGTACCTATGATACTTGCATCATCATCTTCCTGCCCTTATCCCACTATGTGGGGTCGGCACAGCATGATCCTTGGATCATGTAAGAGTTTTGGCTAAGGTGTTTTATGACCGGCCGCCTGCCTGACGTCAACCCTCCTTGGGAATACTTGCTTATTGTATCTCATCATGTTGGAGGATACTATCTCTTTGTCGACTTTTACGACATGCTCGGGGAGAGAAGCAGCTGGACGCATTCTATGTGTTTTCGTTACTCCCAGTCCAGCGAAGAAGTGTACCTATGTCACTTTCATCATCTAGAATTCACCGATATCTTATTTATTGTCAAAATCCGTCCAGCCGTTTGGCTTTAGCTAAAGGAATGCATATACCTATGTACATACATACAAAGTGATCGAACAGAAAAATCCTTTGCTACACGAGCACGACCGGATCGGAAACAACGAAGTTGGGATTGAAAGTCGGAATACACCACTAGGCCAACACCGTGCTCTCAACTTTGCAAGTGAAATTAAGATGAAATAAACTTTTCCTTTTTACCATTGTCGTTTACAGTTGCGTGGATTTAAACGTGAGGCTTTTTAAATAAAAGTTGCAAAAGTCAAGGAAAACTTAACTCGTGGAAGCCAACGTGACATTCTGCTGGGTCTGGGTTGCCATGATTCGAAATTTCTGATACCCATGACCTTTTTTCTATCAAAAATGTTGTTTTTGACGTAAGCTGAATAAATATAGAAGATCGAGAAAAAACATTAAGATACCATTATTCTTGGGTAAAAAGTGAACTATCTACTAGTAACTGTCAATGTCAACTTGACATTTGACATAGCAAATTAATTTTTAGCGTTTTTCTTTACGCCTTAAAACTAAACATATTTTTCGAATATAATATACTTCTTACTTATATTATAAATGCGAAAGTTTGTGAGTTTGGATGTTTGGATGTTTGGATGTTTGTGCCTCAATCACGCCTAAACGGCTGAACGGATTTGAATGAAACTTGGAATATACATAGTATATGTACTGGATTAACATATAGGCTATTTTTTATCCGAATACCACGCGAGCGAAGCCGCGGGCGGCAGCTAGTATATTATAAATGCGAAAGTTTGTGAGTTTGGATGTTTGGATGTTTGTGCCTCAATCACGCCAAAACGGCTGAACGGATTCGAATGAAACTTGGAATATACATAGTACATGTACTGGATTAACATATAGGCTATTTTTTATCCGGGTACCACGCGAGCGAAGCCGCAGGCGGCAGTTACTATAATATAGGGCTGTGTTGTCTACTATGTTTTTTTACCGTATGTTTCATCCAACTACTTCTCTACTGAACCGGGAGTAAAGAAAAAATAAAATACGTCTAGCTGCTTCTCTCCCCGAGCATGTTGTAAAAGTCGACTAAGGGATAGTATCTTATCTGTTCCGTACCGGAATTCATTTCTTTCACATTTAGTTTTCATTTGCTGATAATGAGTGCATTCTTAAATTCTTTATTGTGTGTTATCGATATTATTGTTATTTCTAACAGTTTTAATCAAAAATAATCGATAATATCTATAGTATCGAAATAGTAACACGTGCAAATACTGTCGTTAAACTATCGATTATATTGGTTTTGCCTAAACTATCGATAATCTATCGATCGTCGACTATCGATAAGCAACACTAGCCCCTATTGGTTTTGCCTGAACTATCGATAGTCTATCGATAGTCGATTATCGATAAGCAACACTAGTCCCCAAGAACTCACAAGGCCAATGGGAATGGGAGGCTTAAAAAGCCGATGGAAAATAGCACACTTCATAGGAACTTCATCCGGTCGGTTCCATCCGAGGGAAGCCGTAGACGGTGTTCTAGTACGTAGGGCGATGCGATTGTATGAAACCCCTCGGAAGCCACTGAAGACCACTGAGAAGCCGGCGATGCTACCTAAAAGATAGGGAGGTTTCACCTCTGTTATTTGTTTACTAGCTGCCGGCTTATTTCTCAAATTGTTGTATAGGAGAAGCTCAGACCAAATGAAAAGAAAGACGCCGCGTTGCGAACAACAGTGAAGCCACCTTTAAAATAGAATAATTGACATTATCAGTGTCATTTAGCTTCTCGTTGAAGATTTTGGGAAAATCTGATTGCCATTTTGTTCGATGGCATGAAACTCGGGTGAAAATCTAGTAGTATGGTATGTATATGGAAAAAATTATAAAGAATACATACATACATACATATTGTCACGCCCGTATCTCTAATGGGGTGGGCAGAGCCACAAGTAAACATAAGAAAATTTGCAGCCACTTCTGATTTAAGGTCCTAAGATGGATATGGAATAAATTGGGAAGAAAATGTGCCATTTTGTTCGATGACGTCATGCTCCATAGACCAAATGAGAACTACCCGTCCCATGACCTCAGGATCGGAAGGTGGAGTCGCTACCACTAGACCAGAGTGTTCTCTGCTTTCGGATTTATCATCATCATCTTCCTGCCATTATCCCACTCTATGTGGGGTCGGCACAGCATGTTCCTTGGATGATGCTGTAAGAGTTTTGGCTAAGGTGTTTTATGACCGGCCGCCTGCCTGACGTCAACCCTCCTTGGGAATACTTGCTTATTGTATCTCATCATGTTGGAGGATACTATCCCTTAGTCGACTTTTACGACATGCTCGGGGAGAGAAGCAGCTGGACGCATTCTATGTTTTTTCTTTACTCCCAGTCCAGCAGAGATAATAATAATGCTTTCGGATTTATAATATTAGACTTAAAAAACCCGTACGAAGCCGCGTGCGTGACACTACGCATACATTGTTTTGTCCGCGGCATTCCGCGGTATCCGGAGCGTGACCACAGATTATCCGACAGTGAGTTGGAACTGCTGTATAGTCTGTGGTCGTGTCGTAACTATCGAAAGTGCATCGGAAACGGTATGGCGGACTCGCGAGGCAAGCTACTGGTATAAAAGTACTACCCCCCTCATATTGGAGAGGATACTGATCCTCCCCAACATGATGGCAGGCGCGGTCTGAAGGGGGGGGGGGGGCACAGGGGACATGACCCCCCCCAAAATCGTACACGTCAAATTGATTTTTTTTTCTAAAAATTTACAAAATATAAAAAAGCAATTTTCTGCCCCTAGCCGCGATGCCAATAAAATAGAAGGCTTCCATTTGTTTTATAATCATCATCATCATCATCCGCAACCCGACTTTACCCACTGGCATAGGCATAGGGTATAGGCCTTATAATATAATTATGTCAATAAAATTGCGTATTGTGCAATAAAATTTGATTTGCTCGTAATGCTACATGCCACACCTATCCCAATTGTTATACTAGTGTTATCTTACTTATATCTTACTTATATTATAAGTTGAAAAGTCTTAGTCTGCTTGAAATTACCGGCGTAAAGCTCAAAGCGCAACGATAGCGCGTACTAATTTTACCTGTGCTGCCATCTAGTTCGAAAGTTTGTAACGATGTTTGGATGTTTGGATGTTTGTGCCTCAATCACGCCTAAACGGCTGAACAGGTCTGAACGAAATTTGGAATATACATAGTACATGTACTGGATTAACATATAGGCAATTTTTTATCCGGGTACCACGCGAGCGAAGCCGCGGGCGGCAGCTAGTACGTTATAAATGCTAAAGTTTGTGAGGATGTGACGATGTATGTTTGTGCCTCAATCACGCCTAAACGGCTGAACGGATTTGAATGAAACTTGGAATATACATAGCACGTGTACTGGATTAACATATAGGCTACTTTTTGTCCGGGTACCACGCGTGCGAAGCCGCGGGCGACAGCTAGTAGACCATAATGGTCAGTGACGGGTCAGTACTGGAGTTTCCAGTTACTGGGCTTTGCAACTAAACTCGTCTGTTCCGGCCTTAGCAGTGAAAGCCGCGACAGAAACCGAAACAGAGCTGTGGCCGTACTGCTTTCTCGTAGGTACTACTGGTCTTTTCTCGGTCCTCCAGGCTCGGCGGGCCAGGAGTTCTCCTAGATTCTCTTTAGCGTGGTTTGGGAATAAGAGCACTGGTGGTCTAGTTGGTAGTGACCTCGCCTTCCGATCATAAGGACGTGGGTTCAAATCCAGTCGTGTACCAATGTATTTTTTCTGTGCGAAAAAATTATGTGCGCTATACCAGCACTCTCAAACGGTAAAGGAAAATATCGTGAGGAAACCCGCGGCTTGGTCAGCTCCGCATGTATTGACCATGTCTTTCCTGTGGACAAGGCCGACTAAGCTGAGAGGATGGAATAGGTGCTGGGCAAGCCTGCTCTATCTTAATTCGTCCCGGGCACTACAGCGTCCCGTTTGTGAAGGTAAAAAGTTGCCTCCTGACGCTGTATAAATCATCTACTATAGAAGGTTAAAGGCCTTAGTTTAGATTTGGGAATATTGTGCTCGAGTCGGAGGAGATTGCTTATAATCTCGTAAGGTGCTTATTATAATTCATCATCATCTTCCTGCCCTTATCCCACTCTATGTGGGGTCGGCACAGCATGTTCCTTGGATCATGCTGCAAGAGTTTTGGCTAAGGTGTTTTATGACCGGCCGCCTGCCTGACGTCAACCCTCCTTGGGAATACTTGCTTATTGTATCTCATCATGTTGGAGGATACTATCCCTTAGTCGACTTTTACGACATGCTCGGGGAGAGAAGCAGCTGGACGCATTCTATGTTATTTCTTTACTCCCAGTCCAGCAGAGAAGAATGTTATGCTTATTATAATTAAAAGGTAGAATCTAATATTGTAACTAAATCAAAATTATCTAGTTTATTGTATTATGGTCTACTAGTTTTCGTCTGCGGCTTCGCTCGCGTGGCATCCGTACAAAGAGTACTAATACTATTATGCTAATTCCTGCCTCCACTTTTTCTCCAAACAACACAAAGGTTAGCTGGAAGAAAATGCTAATTAGCATTAAGTTCGCCTATGTACATTCTTGAGTGCAATAAAGAATTTTCTATATATCTATCTATCTAATTCCCAAGGAGGGTTGACGTCAGGCAGGCGGCCGATCATAAAACACCTTAGCCAAAACTCTTGCACACATTATAAAACAAATGGAAGCCTTCTATTTTATTGGCATCGCCGCCAAGAGCAGAAAATTGCTTTTTATATTTTGTAAATTTTCTTTGATTTGAATTTAGATTTTTGACAGAAAAATACAAGGGCACTTCATTTATCAAAACCCGTCCAGCCGTTTGGGCTAGACTGGCAGAATATTAGGCACCCCGCTTCGCAGTCAGAAACCAGGAACTGCATAGAAAGTATAGTTTCACCAGCGGTGCTGTCCTGTCACCAAACCGGAATTGAACTCGCGAACGACAGAAATAGCCTTCGCAGCGGCCATACGCCTAACCATCTAAATATAAGGCCACCTCCTTTATTTGCAGTCGGATAACTAACGTTATTTTTGTCGACTGATCTCAAACATTCAAATTGTTCAATCTTAACTTGAAACAGACATACCCCCGAATACTCAAACGCATCTCAGAGGCACGTCTCAAGTCACGGTTTTTTGACAGTTTTTGATGAAAATCTGTCAAAAACTCGTCACTTGAGACGTGTTCAACTCTGAGATGCGTTTGAGTATTCGGGGGATAGTTTATTACTTTAAATCTATTTGACCTTTGTGGTTTGGCGGGCGAGTGCTCGGCTGAGACGCAAGAGGCGTGGGTTCGATTCCCGCTACGGGAGAAATGTTTGCATGCTCTGCAAATATTTCTTCCGGGTCTGGGTGTTGTAATATTATGTATTACTAGCAGCCGCCCGCGGCTTCGCTCACGCGGTACCCAGATAAAAAGTACCCTATGTCCCATTCCAGCACACGTAGGTACCTACTATCCTCATTATTCATTATAATATAGTGTACGCTAAACGATGATTAAAGTATTGCCATCTCTTACCATTTCATAATAACAAACAGTGACAGGGCTAACTTTAAGCAATGGCTAACTTTAGCGAACGAATATGAATAATAGGGTATGTAAGTACCTATATTCCGTAGTTTTTGCGTGAAAGAGTAACAAACATATCTAAATGTAAAAATTAAGAAATTTCGGTGAATAAAATTTAGTAAAAAATTTGAGAGTTAAGGTAAACTTTTCAAAACGCAACGACAGCGCGTTCTAGGATTTGATCAGAATTAGCAGCGACATCTAGTTATCAGACGTACAATTACGTCAGAACTCCATGAATAATCAAGATTGGAAACTTATTAGTTGTTAAATAGAGTCAGAGGCAGTCACAACAGCATTCTAAAAGTTATAGCCAACAAGTATGAGTGTCCCATACTTCACCACTGGGTGAAAACAATCATACCTTTTAGTTTCTTCTGTAATGCTGTTTCTTAATTTTCTTTTTCTTTTTAGTACTTTTTATATTTTTATTTTGTATGTGTAATTTGTTTTTGAATGTGTTTGTTTTTTGTTATTGTGCTATGGACTAAGTTGTCTGAGAATAAAGATTTATTATTATTATTATTATTAGACCAGTAATAATTTATGCTTCCTTTCACAGGTAATTTGACATTGACAGTTCCTTATCCATATGTTTTGTATCATCTATTACTAATCGGTGTGTATCATCGCTGTCATAATGTCAAAATAAAAGTATTCTATTTTTCATGAAAAACATGCCAAAAATAAAGAATTTGCAGGTAATTATGACATCAACTAAATGAGAAAAATCGGCTCTTTAATTTGATATAGGTTATGTGCAGTTTTAGACCAAAAATTGATTCCAGGTTTTCATCCCTTTTCACCCCTTTAGAGGTTGAATTTTGAAAAATCCCTTCTTAGTACACCCCTACGTACCAAGGTTTACCTACACTGAAAATTTCAAGTCTCTACGTCCAGCGGTTTAGGCTGTGCGTTGTCTGTCAGTCAGTCAGTCAGTCAGGACAAAGATTCTTATAATATAAGATAAAAAAAAAATAGTAAGGATTATTGTGTTACACTTCCGAGTCCTTATGCTGTGGTGGACAAAGAAGCAGGTACTGCGCAGTAATGCAGGCGAACCCCGAGGTGTGATGACGCAACGATGACGTCACTCCTTTGTCTCGTCTCGCAGCGAAATAGCAGATTGCCACATCGTAATCAACCGTACAAGTTCCGCGGTGATGAAGCAGACTCGGCTTAGGGTCTCCGTCCACCGCGCCGGACCGTTGCGGCAAAGAAAACGTTCAAAATAAAAAATAAATAACAGCCAACAGTCACATACATAGTCCTGAGCCCACACTAGGATTCCCTGTGTCGTGGGTATCAGAAACTACGAGTACCATGCTACCACAACAGTCCAGTTCGTCCCGCGCACTACAGCGTCCCGTTTGTGAAGGTAAAAGTTGCCTCCTGACGCTGTATAAATCATCCACTATAGATGGTAAAAAGCCTTAGTTTATGATAACCGTCATAAGGTTGAAAATGCTACGAGGTTCCTTAAGTAAACGGAGTTTGAAGGCACGTTCGTTCTAAGCCATGCGAAATTGCGTCTAATCCCTTTGCACTAAGGTGTGAAATTGAATGTGACAGCGTCCGCCTTATTCGAGCACGTACGAAAACGCGGTAGGTAGTGATTTTTGTTTTCAATATGTAATCCTACTAATATTAAAATGAGAAAGTTGTGAGGATTTAAGGATGTGTGGATGTGACGATGTATATTAGTACCTCAATCACACCCAAACGACTGGACGGATTTGAATGAAACTTGGAATATAATAACAATATTTGTGGACATATCACACAGCGCCATCTTGCCCCAAACTAAGCAAAGCTTGTACTATGGGAACCAGGTGGCTGATACAATACTTATATACTTTTTTATTGTAAATACATACTTATTATAAATATAGTAAGTATTGAAACACCCAGACCTGGAAGAAATATTTGCAGAACATGCAAATATTAATTCTTCCGTAATCATACAATCATATCAATATATATAGTATGTGTGCTGGAATAACATATAGGCTACTTTTTATCCGGGTACAACGCGAGCGAAGCCTCGGGCGGCAGCTAGTAATAACATAGTTCTGAACCCACACTAGGCTTCTTGTTTCGTGTAACTTCTACCGCAGCGGAAATCGAACCTGCGCCTCTTGCGTCTCAGCCGAGCACTCGCCGAGACCACTGGTGGACTAGTCGTAGTAGCGCCTTCCGATCCTGAGGTCGTGGGTTCACGATGGAAAACGTGACGAACTGGACTGGTCTGTTGCCTGACTTAAATCTTTTCACCACACTGGTTTAAAAGATCTGGTGGTACTTGCAGCCACCGAGGCCGTCAATGAAAATTCAACTTTATCACCTCGAGTTAAGGTCGAGAATGCGATGTGGGTTGTCTTAAGGCAGTTATGTATCGATTTCGATCTCGGCCATCGTTTTAGTTATCGATTCTCTCAGGGTTAATTAAAACTTGTGAATGGTCTTCCGAATTGGGGAAATTACGCGCGCGCTATTCAATTTAAATACATTATTATCAATTGTTTATTGTCTTTAATTACCTATACTTCTGGCGGACCGCCATCAGTTCATGATTTGCCCGAGTGGCCCCTAGTCTTAATAAGTCTGTGCATCCCTGATGTATATTATGTATCACAGGCGAATAAATGATTTATGGCTCCCCTTGTCCACAGCGATGGCAGCAGTGCCGGCAGCCCGAAGGAAGCCTGCGTGGCGCAGTCCCCGCCGCCCGCGCCCGCGCAAGTCCCCCCGCCCGCCAAGCGCGACGTGAGGGACATGAGGGACATGAGGGACATGAGAGACATGAGAGACATGAGGCCTATGCATCATCATGACCAGAGGCGGATGAGTATAGGTAAGATTATATAACTTTCTCATTCTCATTTTCTAAATAGTCCAAGGGTTTCATGTGTTGTGGGTAACTGTCACATAGCGTAACTACAGTCACATAGTCCTGACGCCAAGCTGGGATCTTCTGTGTCGTGGGTATTAAGAACAGACGTTAGGGATATGAGGCCTTTGCATCATCATAACTAGAGGAGGATGAGTATAGGTAAGAGTATAACACTTAACAGTCACGTAGTCCAAGGGTTTTATGTGTCGTGGCGTGGGTAATTGCCACATAGCGTAACTACGGTCACATAGTACAAGGATTTCATTTGTCGTGGGTAACTATCACATAGCGTGACTACAGTCACATAGTCCAAGGATTTCATTTGTCGTGGGTAACTGTCACATAGCGTGACTACAGTCATATAGTCCTGACGCCACGTTGGGATCCCCTGTGTCGTGGGTATCAAGAACACAGACGTCAGGGACATGAGGCCCATGCATCATCATGACCAAGGGCGGATGAGCATAGGTAAGCTGCCCTCCTAGTGAAGAACACAGTAACTACGTCAAAATTTTTTTGATACGTGAGTGAGAACAGAATGTTGTATTTTGTTAGGCGATTCCGAATATGTATCTAAATCATTTTTGACAAAAATGCTAGTTACTGTGTTCTTCACTAGGAAGGCAGTAAGAATGTCCTACTAATATAATAATGCGAAACTTTGTGTGTGTGAAACTTTGTTGCCATGTGAACCGATTTTGGTGAAATTTGGAAAGTAATTAGTTTAGGTCCCAGAATAACACATTGGCTAATCAAATTTTTGAAAATGAACCCATTTCTCTCACTGTTTATTTTCGGTTTAACCAAACGAGGTGGTAAAATTTCTATGGAAAAACAAATACGGGATTTAGGATCGGCACAACATGTTTTCTTCTTCCATTCCCCCTCTTATCAGCCGTCATGTCAGTATTCACTCCTTTCTTACTCATATCATCCTTCACGCAATCAATCCATCTCTTCTTCGGTCTACCTCTTGTATCCACTCGTATCTAACTTTGCTTCTTTTCCCAGCGGGCGGCGGTGCCGGGGGGTCGAGACGAGCAGAGCGCCGCGCCGCCGGACCCTCGGAAAGAAGGAGACCAGGTCAGTACGATACGGACCTCACCAGAAACATACTTCAAGTTATACTCACAATTCTTGAAAGTTCCACGCACGAGCGTCATCTCAGACGTTGCGCAATGTGAAACCGTTGATAACACGGTTGGCTTCGCTCTCGGGGGCCGCATTGTTTGACGCCTTCCGAGGAACCTACAATGCCTACATACGGCTAATTGTTTGAAACTCACCAAATTGACGACCTTACGGAACCTGGGGGCTCGCGAGGACATTCTGTGACCATGGGTTTACTTCTCCGCTGGACTGGAAGTAAAGAAAATAGAATGCGTCCAGCTGCTTCTCTCCCCGGGCATGTCGTAAAAGTCGATTAAGGGATAGACCTCTCCAAAATAATGGACTATCTATATGGGCGATGGGCTGATCACCTGTCGCCATGGTTTCACCATATCCATCTGAGGACTTTAAATTGGAAGTGGCTGCAAGTTTTCTTATGTTTACTTGTGGCTCTGCCCACCCTATTAGGGATACTGACGTGATAATTATGCATGTATGAGTTTATTATCCAAAGTACCTACGTGTCTTCAAGCCGGTCGTGCGCCGTAGGATTTAAAATAGAATAAGAAAAATATCCAATGAAAAAAATAGTCAAAATAGGTATTTAAATACGCGTCATACAATAGGCGGCTTTATCGCTAAAAGCGATCTCGTCCAGGCAACCTTTGGATGGACAGGATAATACTTTAAAAATACAAGGACGGCAGTTACATTATTGGAAAAATATCTAGGGATATATCTACAATATATATTATACATACCTGTACTAAAAATATAATGTAAATATCCTATCCTACTAATAAGTAAGGTTTGTAAGTATGTATGGATGTATGGATGTATGGATGATTGCTACTCTTTCACGCCTAAACGGCTGAACGGATTTGAATGAAACTTGGAATATACATAGTACATGTACTGGATTAACATATAGGCTATTTTTTATTCGGATACCACGCGAGCGAAGCCGTGGGCGGCAGCTAGTACTTAGATATAATACTACAACACCCAGACCCGGAAGAAATATTTGCAGGACGTAAAAACATTTCCCCCTTAGCGGGAATCGAACCCGCGCACATGCCCGCCACGCCACCGAGGTCGTCAAAAGTAATAAATAAATAATAAATAAATAACACCCAACAGTCACATACATAGTTCTGAGCCCACACTAGGACTCCCTGTGTCGTGGGTATCAGAAACTACGAGTACCATGCTACCACAACACCCAGACCTGGAACAAATATTTACAGAACATGCAAACATTTCTTCCGCAGCGGGAATCGAACCCGCGCCTCTTGCGTCTCTGCCGAGCAATCGCCCGCCACGCCACCGAGGCCGTCAAAAGTAATTTCTTTTATTTAACGTGTTTCCAGAGCACAGAACGAGTCCTGGCGCAGCTGGGCCCTCGAACGAGCCAGCTCCCCACATGCACCAGCCCCACCACCAGGTTCATCACCAGGCGCATCACCAGAGCCACCACCAGTCCCATCACCAATCACATCAGCATCATTTGGTGAGTTAATTGAATGAATGAATGAATTATTTATATGTAACAGCAGCAAAGCGGCAAAGTTAAGAAATATCATCATCATCTCCCTGCCCTTATCCCACTCGTGGGGTCGGCACAGCATCATCCTTGGATCGTGCGGCATGTGTGGGCAGAGCCACAAGTAAACGTAAGAAAACTTGCAGCTACTTCTGATTTAAAGTCCTAAGATTTAAATGTGTTTATTCAGAAAGATAATTAATTTTTTTGGGACTTAACTTATACTTCTTCGCTGGACTGGGAGTAAAGAAACAACATAGAATGCGTCCAGCTGCTTCTCTCCCCGAGCATGTCGTAAAAGTCGACTAAGGGATAGTATCCTCCAACATGATGAGATACAATAAGCAAGTATTCCCAAGGAGGGTTGACGTCAGGCAGGCGGCCGGTCATAAAACACCTTAGCCAAAACTCTTACAGCATGACCCAAGGATCTGTGCCGACTCCACATAGAGTGGGATAAGGGCAGGAAGATGATGATAAACTTACTTTTCTAGGACACAAACCCCCTCCAGGCGCCCGTGGAGCCGGCCTACCGCGGGTTCCAGGACAGCAACCCCCTGGCTCCCGAAGCGGGGGGGTCTTCGGACGGGGAGCTCTCCTCTAAGCACGGAGACAGCCCCTCACGGAAGCGCAGGCGAATCTCCCGCCATCTCTCCACTGGTAACCCCTTCTATTGACCCCCTGGCTGAGACAGCTGGTCTTCGGACCCAACTATCATTGCAACCTCGGTGGCGTGGCGGGCGAGTGCTCGGCTGAGACGCAAGAGGCGCGAGTTCGATCCCCGCTACAAAAGAAATGTTTGTATGTTCTGCAAATATTTCTTCCGCAGCGGGAATCGAACCCGCGCCTCTTGCGTCTCCGCCGAGCAATCGCCCGCCGCGCCACTGAGGCCGTCGAACAAAATGAAAAAGCTAATAACTATGTAACAAAAAGAGAAATCAATTAAAAGAAAAACTGACAAACATAACATTTATTACAGAAAGCAATCATAGGCAATAATCATAGTAGGTAGTTAGCTTAAAATTTAGGCAGGTGCAAAGAGGTTGAGAGCACTGGTGGTCTAGTAGTGACCCCGCCTTCCGGTCCTAAGGTCGTGGGTTCAAATCCGGTCGTGTACCAATGGATTTTTCTGTGCGAAAAAATTATGTGCGCTATACCAGTACTCTCAAACGGTGAAGGAAAACATCGTGAGGAAACCCGCTGCTTAGTCGGCTCCGCACTTATTGACCATGTCTATCCTGTGGACAAGGCCGAAACAAATTTAAAAAAAAATTGACTTACTTTCAGGGGAAGCCAATGTCACAGTGCCCCCGCCCCCCGTGGAGCGACGGACTCCCAGACACCATTACCAGCCCCCGTGAGTACCCTTTCACACGCATTCACATAGAGTACAATATAATAGAAATTGTTTATTTGACACACTCAGACCAAATAAAAAGAGAAGACGCCGCGCCGCGAGCAACAAAAGTGAAGCCAGACAAAACCGTGCTCCTGCAAGTAAACATACACGATCACGCACACACCTACACTAAAACCATGCTCATCGCTCTAGTACGTCACGAGTCTTAAAAATAGAATTATGCCTTCCTGTGTAGTGAAAACTTGTAAAAACAGCAGCAAATCACATAAAAAGTCTCACGGAATCACTTTTCACTTGTAAGTACTTCAAAGAACATAGTTTCTTAATTATTATACTATGAATTTTCGGTTACTTGGAACACAAAACCTCAAAACGACACACATAGATAAAAAGGTGGCTTCACTTTTGTTGTTCGCGACGCGGGGTCTTTTCTTTTTATTTGGTCTGAAATGACACACAATACACAGAGAACCCAAAACCCTAGACACACAAAAAAAGAAATAACAATAGTGTAAGACAGAAGAACAAAGATGGAAAGCATGAAATAATAAGATTGGTTTACATTCGTGCTAATTAGTCCCATCTGTGTTGTGTGGGCATACAATGGGGAGTGTTAAGGTCGGATGAGCTGGTGGCCAACTCTTGTGACGGAGTTTTTAGGCCGCCTAAAGGCCTCCGTCATGCCTTAACGGGACCGACAGCTCAACGTGCCCTCCGGAGCACGGAAGCGCTCAGCTCGTAATGCTACTTGCCACACCCATCTCAATTTGTGACCGCGCATAACGTTGCTTAACTTCAACGATCAATCAAGAACGCCTAAGCGCTTAGAAGAGAAATTAATATCATAAATGAATTTTTCCAGTCGCCGCGTTCGGTATGTCAACAACAACGCCGTGTGGACGCACGACGCCAGGCTGATCGAACAGCACCACACCCCGCTGCTGCTTGACATCAACCCGGTGAGTGAACTGACAGTCCGGTCCCGCTCGGTCAAGCCTCGCGACACATCTTATATCTTACTTATATTATAAATGCGAAAGTTTGTGAGTTTGGATGTTTGGATGTTTGTGCCTCAATCACGCCGAAACGGCTGAACGGATTTGAACGTAACTTGGAATATACATAGTACATGTACTGGATTGACATTATAGGCTATTTTTTATCCGGATACCACGCGAGCGAAGCCGCGGGCGGCAGCTAGTCTTATATAATATAAGTATTCTATCAGCCATCTGGTTCCCATAGTACAAGCTTTGCTTAGTTTGGGGCTAGATGGTGCTGTGTGATATGTCCTCAATATTTATTTATTTTATTTTTATCTTATCATCTTTAAGTATTAATTTACTTCTGGACTGGGAGCATAGATGCTCGGGGAGTGAAGCAGCTGGACGCATTCTATGTTCTATATAAAGATAGGTGATTTATACAATTTCAGATGTCCTTGCGCGGCGCCAGGCTCGGCGTGAACACGCTTGGCGGAGGCGTGGCGTGGCCGCACAGGGAGCACGCGCCGCGAACTCAGGTATTACATCCTCACACACACATATACATACACACCTTACGAATACCTCATGAACCTGTCTTATTAAAGTCTTGAATATACGTGTCAAAATGTCACATTACTTGTGTTGAGATATATGAAGGAATACAGATAAAGAAAGGTCATTTATTTGCAAAACATGTGTACAAAAGATGACATTATTTATTGTAGGTGTGACACAACATGCTTTAAAACGTAATCGTGAAATTGAGTTGAGTTAATAATAAAATAATTCTGATTGTCATAAATAAAACTTTAAGATGTCAGCAATAGAATCAAAACAATATTGAAGAAATACGTGTGAATTTGACAGAAATATGTCTTGTGAAAGTAGGTAAGAAAATTGAAAAATTACTGAAGAATTATAAGGGCATTTTTGTTAATGTACGAGAAACATGTCAAAATTGTAATATACTTGTTAAATACATTCAAAAATAAGTATAAATATTATAAAAAAGAAAATTTTCTCTCTTTATATTTTGAGAGTTTCCGTTGGTGTAACTTTGTGACACGATGGAAATATAGTTTTCAGATCAGATCATAACTCTGTATGATTATATATATTATGTATAGTTCACATACAAATTTTATATAAAAAAGGAAATCTATACAACTTATTTCAGTATGTATGGTTTCCATTGTGTCACTTCTGGATTTTGTAACATTGTGACATAGTGGACATAAAGAATTTTGGTCACAGTGTGACTTGCTAAATATAGTTCAAATTATAATCTAACGTCCAAAGATATTATTTTTTCGTAGCCAGAATTTCATGATGAGATGGAGTAGACTTACCCAGTACCTAGATCACAGTTAGGAAACCTTACGGTACGTTATAAGTGAAAAAAATAATATAGGAACACAAATCTTATCACAGTAATCCATTTCGACTGTTTATTTTTACTGAAAATTTTCTTTAGTTTTGTATATTTTTTAATCAGCTCTGGTTGTCCAAAGCGAAGACTATAATTACATTTGGGCCTAGAATTCAACTACTGAGGCAACATTTTAAGATAGCTTATCCTCCTTCGCAGTTGGGTAAGAAACGTATGTATAAACTTAAATTCTTAATATCGATCACTGTTACACCTTGCGTTCTACGCTCAATTGCAAATGGTCTAATCTTCCGTAGGATGCGTTACTACACGGACAACTTAAACTATATCATGATATTTTTATGATATCGTCACAACCATACAAGCCATGACATACTCATACAGGGCCTTAAGATCATCTACGGTCCCAAATCCATGCTTAATTTTAGGATGAAAATTTATAAAAGAAAATTTAGCATGAACTTTTAACACATCTATCGACACGAATTTTTAGTACTCGACGAAAGAATGAAAGAAGTAGCGCTAAAGGTTCGTGCTGGTCTATCTATACAGAACATATCCTAGGTTAAATAAAACACGAAAGTAATTCGAACTGATAACAAAATGCGAACCAGAAAGAGAGTGTATCGAATATGCGATCTGGGCATAGCATATAAATAACTTAAGTTACTTTAAGTTATATTTATTCTGTGTTAGTTTTAAGTTATAATAAGATTTGCATTAGAGCGCGGGACGACAGTATTCTACGAATAATAGGAAAGAAGGAGAGATTTCTTGGAGAAAGAGATGACAGATTCTGAAGAGTGGATAAGATTATGAACTCCCCGCGATTTGATCAGTGCGAACCCTACACGTCTTCTCTTTGTTGGATGTGACAGTGAGAAAGGTCTCTTGAGCTAAAGTGAATATCCTTGCATTCAAATCATCCATCTAAATATAAAAGTCTTACTTTCTAAACATTATTAAACTGACTAACAATCAACGAATAGCCTAAACCATCACCTTCCTGCCCTCATCCCACTCCATGTGGGGTCGGCACATGATCCTTGGATCATGCCGTAAGAGTTTTGGCTAAGGTGTTTTATGACCGGCCGCCTGCCTGACGTCAACCCTCCTTGGGAATACTTGCTTATTGTATCTCATCATGTTGGAGGATATTATCCCTATGTCAATTACATTTAAAATTATGTTTTAATCTTAGTCACCTCCTTTTCCGCAAAAATATCAATTTCATTGGATTTAGAGAGAGCGTTACACACAGTCAAATGATAAAATCCAATAAAGTCAATTACATTTAAATTATGTCAATTACATTTAAATATGTCAATTACATTTAAAATATGTCAATTACATTTAAAATTACGTTTGAATCTTAGTCACCTCCTTTTCCGCAAAAGTATCAACTTGATTGGATTCAGACAGAGTCAAATAGGCATAGATAGTGAGATAGTGTCGTCCCGCGCCGCAGTCGTGTGTGCCACGTGCGGTTGCTAACGGCGTACGCAGCAGGTGCCGCCGGGACCCGAGCTGTGGGGAGCTGTGCTACCGCCCCTGCCCTTGAGATACCAGGTACTTGCTTGGGTTAGGACTTGTAACTGTGCGGTGGACTGCGCTCTGAACTATCCTAGCCAAACGTTTAACCATCGAATACTCAAACGCATCTCAGAGTTGAGCAAGTCTCAAGTGACGGTCTCTTGACAGTTTTTGATGAAGATCTGTCAAAAACTCGTCGCTCGAGACGTGCTCAACTCTGAGATGCGTTTGAGTATTCGTGGGTTGCCCTCCAAAAGACCCCCCAAAAGACCAATCGAATAAAATACATATTTTTTTATAAGTAGTCTGCTGTGCTGATAGTAAAAAACATTCTATTGAGCCTTTACATTGCCATAATTATGTGAAATTGACAATTATTTAAAATCTATATTATGGATCACGACATTTTTATACTATTTAAATAGATTGCGCTTAGTACTTTTACCGTTCATGATTATTTAGAGAATTTGTTCCAAAAATACATGCGTATTCGATTGATATTGAATTGCTAGGACCTACATTGCACCCCTACAATGAGTGGTTGGGTCACAAAATAAATAGACAGCTTAGGATACGTTGCGTGGTTGGGTCACAAAATAAATAGACAGCTTAGGATACGTTGCGTAGTTGGGTCACAAAATAAATAGACAGCTTAGGATACGTTGCGTGGTTGGGTCACAAAATAAATAGACAGCTTAGGATACGTTGCGTAGTTGAATCACAAAATAAACAGACAGCTTAGGATACGTTGCGTAGTTGGGTCACAAAATAAATAGACAGCTTAGGATACGTTGCGTGGTTGGGTCACAAAATAAATAGACAGCTTAGGATACGTTGCGTGTTTGGGTCTCAAAATAAATAGACAGCTTAGGATACGTTGCGTGGTTGGGTCTCAAAATATATAGACAGCATAGGATACGTTCAGAGTGCGTCCCTTAGCCCGTACGCTTGAGGGGGTTGGTCCGCTTTGTCATGTTTTGATGTGAATAGTTGTTGAGATGTCGTCCGGCTTTGGGTCCACGGCTGCGTCCGTCACTAATCGCTTAACACGAGAAAACCCATCTAGAACATCATTTATACTAGACGTAACCCCCTAAGCTTGCTGTCACATTGTAACTCCACCTAGTCTTTCTCCCGCGGGAGTCTTGCTAGCCCTTCTGTATTGCACGTTAGGGTTATCAGTTCGGTCTTTCCGTGCATGTTGTCACGCCTTGCACAGAAGTCGTCTAGACGTTCCGTTCGCTTTTCCTTACCGTGTGTTAGATTTTAGCCTTTTTGGCGCACCTCTTAGTCTGAATAACGCTATTTAATTCAATCCTACGTATTATTTAAGTGATTTCTATGGCTGGACATGTTTGCTTGTTCTTGTATTTGATAGCAACTGTTTTACAGGTTAGTTTGTGAAACTGCGTATTAAGTTTTACGATCGAGCTATTTACTGACGACTTGATATACGAAAATGCATGACCATTCGTGTTTCACCTTACTCTTCTATATAGTCTGCACAAATCTACATCTTTAGGATACTCTACCTTTCCAATCTAGCCAATACATCAACACAGAGCTTGATCAGTAAATAGCTTGATGTCTTCCAGCCCTTGTATTGTGGTTTAGTCGGCTTTTGGTCCCAGTTGCTTGGCGTGTCTCTCGTCGGTCGATCGCTGTTTTTTAGCTCTGTGATTCCGATGGTTTTTTTTTATCCTTCTTTGTGTTTACTGTGGAATCAGTGCGGTGTTCTAGTGCTAACGCTTTGTAGCTGCTCTCGTGCCCGCCTTCTGTATCTTTCTGACGGATTACTGATCGTTGGTTACTATAGCAACGTTGTTATCTGTAGAATCATATATTTTATGACAAAAGAGAACGTCGCTATTGTAATAAACGTAATATCCGTTAGTAGAATTTAGGAACTGGGCATTAGAGCCGATTTTACCATTGAGACTGAACGGCGTTTAGCTTCTAAACTGAGTTCAGGAGCTGTCACCGCTGACAGTTATCACACTGAGCACTTGAAACAGTTTAGAGCTCCGTTCAGTTTGAACGGTGCAATCGGCCCTTAGAAATGTTACTTTTTGTTTGTAGAATAACTCTGATCATGTGGTTTGGCGTTTCTTAAAACTGTTCGGTACTATTGGTAACTGCTGCTACTACCATGTAAGCCTTGTAAATCATCTTTTGTAGATGTTACAGGCCATGACTGACTAACTGACAATTGCAAATGTCTTAGCCCCTAGGTGGGGTCGGCACAACATGCTTTCATCTTCCATCTTCTCCTATCACTCGTCTCACTCCTCTCCCACGCACGTCCGTGGAAATTGGATATCTAATAAAAAATCCATAACTTCAAACAGAAATGTTGACATTTTATCCGCTCAGAATACTTTGAATAACTTGAACAAAAGTAACTATCCGAGGAGCATTTGTAAAGATTTGCTAAAACCGCACTGATCCCACAAATTCCAGTTTTGGCGTGCAATTTGATCTGTTATGCAGTTTAAAACCGGCTGTCACAATAGCTCGGTTTTTCCCTTGGAAAGACAACGCTGTTCTGCCTATGGAAAGACTACGCTATACAGAATTTATAAATAAGGCCTGGAGAGTATAGATCACACACGCTGGATTTGCCTCACCCAAGCTTTCAGATTTGTTTGGTGACTACATTGTACGGATTACGTTGGGCTACACTTTTTTATGAGAGAATGAATGTAATGTTGTGATTATAGCGTTGTTTTTAATTTCCGTCCTACTGTTTTATTTAATAGAATATTTTTCTAAAATTTAATGTTTACTTTGTTGGTTCCGTTGGAACGTGGTTTTGTAACACAAGGGACAACTTTTTGTCCATTGTGTAACATTCTGTTACTTGTTGAAATTTATGCAAACTTGACTCCTATTATGTTTATTTCGCAAAAAATATCCTGATTAATAATTGATTTTAGTATAACCTGTATGATTTTGCACCTAAATATTTCAATTTACATTCAATCTCCACAACACGTTCCATTTTATGTTAACTCTAGCACAATATGCATGCCCAGATATTAAGACGACGTGATTAATTGTAATAGGAGAAGGTTTTAACGTTTTTGTGATTAAGTGTGCTTGCTGAGCCGTTTTGAACCTTATTTCCTTAAGTTAAGGTCGAAATGGCAAGGTATTTCGTGTAAGCGTAGTTCTATTATAGCATTCTACGCTCATTCTTTTAAGATAATGTTTATATTGTTATGTACCGGACGCTGTTTGAAAATTACATAACATTTTTGTAACAGTACTTCATATTTGGGGTTTTCAAATGTCAGAATTCGATTCAAATGTTTTAATTTCAAACATCGTCTGAATTTTGAATTAGCTGTACTGGGAGAGGTGACTAATCGTGGCCTCACTGATACACTAGCCATACGCTTTACACGACTCATCAGCCGACTAGCTGTGTACTGACTGAACTAGCTGCGCGAGGCGGGTGCTCGCTTGATCAGGACATGTCCGAGGCAAAAGCGCAAACTGTAGATGCCTCACGTCCTGGCACCTGCCTCGCGAGGTTGCATGCTCTGTCAGTACGGAGCTATTGTCATGCGAGTGGAACTAACATACATACGTCAGTGAGACCCGCGTGTTACCTGGGTCCCCCGAGTCACATGCTGCAACGAGCACTGTCATGTAGCGTACGCTTGGCGTGTACGGATTTCGCATCTATCCCCCTTGTAATAGAGCTTGGTTTCCGTTGGGGGGTGCCCTGGCTAAGTGCGGTGGCGGTAGACTGCAGATTTAACTAGTGTGCACAGTGCTTGTGACATTAGGTTGACGTGGACGCACAGATCACGTGATCGCTAGCCAATAGCTGCGCACTGACCGACCAGCCTCGCGCGGCTGCTCGTTAGCCAGTACGTAGCTAATGGGAGACGACGATCGCTATTGGTCAACCATCACGTGATATTTACTGCCTCTTACTGCCTAGCGTGCGTTCATTGTCTTTAATACCATTCAGTTGTCAGTGTTTTTTATTCATTCACACTTTCCGGACAGACTCTATTTTGATTTTTAATGAATACACAAATTAATGATTACTAAGCGCTGACGCCATCACAGCATACAAAATAGGAATTTTCACCAAATAACATAAGAAAAGTCACAAATTCAAATAAAGAACGTTGTGTGGCCGCCATGACAGATTGAATATGGCGTCGGCGCTCGTCCAGCATGCATCCGAGTTCCATACTGTCTGCTCTGTACATACGTAACTGTGACGGTCCTAGATCTAATAGCATACCTTCACAGACTCCTACATACATTAACTAGTGCGTGTAGTCTCCTAGCGGTCGGTAGCGACTCTCCAAATATTTTAGTAAACTAACTTTTCCTCCACTGGGCAGACTGTCGCATGATTTTTTCACTCTGATACCCTGTGAATGTGTTACGTGTTAAGAATTTCCGACGGTTTCGCCCCGTGTGTGCCGACGCTGACGCGCGCTCTCGGTCAATACCGACGCGGCCTCGCGGGTCACTGACCGATTGCGCTCGATGTCGCGCACTCACGGGTGGATTTCAAACTGTCATCACTTTAAAATTGCCGCTAGCAACTAAGGCTTTTGTTACTAAGTAGAGGTTTTTTAAACGATGAGAAAAATTGGCTGGTCGCTTTGATAGAACTTGGCTGTCCGAAGATGCTCATTTTGTTGTGGATCAATAACAATATTATATTATTTTAAATGTGGAGTGTTAGGGTTGCGGTTATTAACACGAGCGCTATTTTTTTTTTATTAATCATAGTTTTTAGCAAAAGATTTTCTCGTTCTAAGAACACGCTAGGTGCATTGAAAACTTGTATATAAGTATTTATTTTATATTATTCTTGATGTTTAGATGCTTGTATACCCTTACACAAACTTGATAGATATTTATTTATTTTACACATTCAAAAATATTACAAAAAATATTTTAATTTATCTCTGATCAACGTTTAGTGGCTGGCTAATAAGTACGTTTTTATAAACATTTTATTTATTTAAACACATTTTTATTTCTCCAAAAATTATGCTTACACTGTTTTTATAGGATGAAAAAATCAACTTTAAATGCTACACCACTTTTTTTTAAATCATATTCTAAGTGCTCTATTTATGTTTTCCTGGTGTTTGGTTTTTAGTGTTTAAATGTTTTGAGACCAAGTATTAAAATGTTCCCATTCGTTTTCATCCAACGTTCTACTAACGAACGGCATTCATTACCATAGCGACGTTATTACATGTTGAAAAGCGTCAAAAAAACGGCGCTGTGATACTGAAAGTATTGTCGTCAGTACATTGTAATCGATCACAAGTTTAGTGTCACTATTCGATACGTTTTCAATAGTTCGATATGGTTATTTTATGCTTGGTCTCAGTTTAGAGTATTTAAATCCACTGAGATCACGACGAGTAAATACAGGCTACTATTTGATCCGGGCTATAAATGATGATCAATTTAATGTAATCATCATATCAGCACACATCCAACCACTGCTTGGTATACCCGCCACGTCCTTTGTACCCTTCAACCATAAGAATATACCCTCCAAGTTTCATACTTCTAGGACTGGTTTAGGCTGTGCGTTGATTGCCAGACAGCCGATCAGTAACGTAAGAGTTTATGTATAAAAAAGTGGAGCTTGTATTTATTCATCGTGACTCACCTTTCATCCCCTAATCTTACTCTACCAGATATGGTAAGATTACCCTTATATTCTTTTATAACAATGTCTTTATCGTTACTATCGGTCACTTATATAATGCACAATAATGTCCACTGTCAAACGTTTTCTTGCTATTTTCAAATATAGATTAACCCTTCGGATCTTAAGTACTTGAAGATCTTAAGAAATCATTTTTAAACACAGTCGAAAGCAGTACTTTTGGTGTCTTGTGATTTCTCAACTGGGAAGTTTATTCTATTTGTTATAAATAAAGCATTGTCTAAGTGGCCGGTTTCTAAAAATCTCGCTGAAATAATACAAACATAAGTCTGTGCAAATCTGCTCACTACAGCATTGATGTCGATTCTGTTGTGCCTTCTAAACTTTATTTGAAAGTTCTAAATTAAGATCTGCATATCTCGATCTATGAAAGAGACGACAATATTTGAGTACTGTAAATTGCAAAACTATCCTACCAAAAAATAAATGCAAAACAGATTAAAAGCCATAAAATCATGCTGGTCCGCAGCTACGTTACTGCATGAAAGAAGAACTAACCAAATAACCTACAAAAACACTTGCATTTATATAAGGCCTGGTCAAGAGTACAATAAACCGATGAGCCATATTAAGGGTCACTTTCCTTCCACAAGTTCCCTTTTCCAGTAGTAGTATTTGATAAGAAAAAGTTATGAATTTGATACTTGATAACATCAATACATTATTATAACTTGTTATCGTTGCGTTTTCTCAAATCCTTGCGTGTTTCACCCCCGAATACTCAAACGCGACTCAAAGTTGAGCACGCTTCAAGTCACGGTTTTTGACAGATTTTGATGAAAATCTGTCAAAAACTCGTCACTTGAGACGTGCTCAACTCTGAGTCGCGTTTGAGCATTCGGGGGCCAGCCAGATAGATAGATATTATAAACTCCTTATTGTGTTCAACAGAAGGAAGGGAATAAACAGAATTGAATAAAACTAGCCATGACCGAATTTTACTATGAAATTTTCGAAATATGCATGAATTTTGCACAGACTTTTGTTTGTACACGGCTCGATAGACGTGTAACTTGGCGCGTCCGTAGATGGGCGGCGTGTACGCGGGGCTGCAGTACCACGGCGGGTTCGCGCCGGCCGCGCCGCGCGGGCCCTTCGCCTCGCCGCCGCACCCGCACCCGCACCCGCACCACTATATACCCAACTCGCAGGTACGTTACGCAGTGGACTAGCGTTGTGTCGTATATACCCAACTCACATGTGAGTTACTTAGTGGAACGTTACGCAGTAGACTAGCGTTGTGTCGTATATACCTAACTCACATATGAGTTACATAGTGGAACGTTACGCAGTGGACTAGCGTTGTGTCGTATATACCCAACTCACATGTGAGCTACATAGTGGAACGTTACGCAGTAGACTAGCGTTGTGTCGTATATACCTAACTCACATATGTGTTACGCAGTATATGGTCGGGGAGAGAAGCAGTTGGACGCATTCTGTGTTTATTCTTTACTTCCAGTCCGGCAGAGAAAAAAGCAAATATGACACTTTTAAGAAGCCATTTTCAATGACTCTGCCAAATAATCTAATATAGCAGATGTACTATGGCTAACTAAATTCTACACAGTCGGGTTTTTTGTTCTTTTATATCAAAATTAGTCTTCTGAAATAATTACTGATACTGGACTGGGAGTAAGGAAAATACATTGAGTGCGTCCAGCTGCTTTTCACTAGTATGTCGTAAAAGTCGACTAAGGGAAAGTATCCTCCAACATGATGGAGCATCTATATGGGCGATGAGCTGATCTGTCACCATAGTTCACCATATCCATCTTGGTACTTTGAATCAGGAGTGGCTGCTGGTTTTCTTATGATAACTTGTGACTCTGCGCACCCCGGTATATATCATCATCATCATCTTCCTGCCCTCATCCCACTCTATGTGAGGTCGGCTCAGCATAATCCTTGGATGATGCTGTAAGAGTTTTGGCTAAGGTGTTTTATGACCGGCCGCCTGCCTGACGTCAACCCTCCTTGGGAATACTTGCTTATTGTATCTCATCATGTTGGAGGATACTATCCCTTAGTCGACTTTTACGACATGCTCGGGGAGAGAAGCAGCTGGACGCATTCTATGTTTTATCTTTACTTCCAGTCCAGCGGAGAAGTCGGTATATATGTGGGTATGTAAATGAGTAATTGAATATTTCAGCGAGCTGAGGGCGGTCGTCTCGACATGTTGGGGGCTAGTGAGGGCGCCTTGTCTCCGCTTCAGCCGGACCTGCACCACGGTCCACTGCTGCTAGCCACAGAGGTAACTTATGGTCTTTATAGAAGAGGCTAGAGGGTAGATCTTATATCACCCCCTCTATAAGAATATTTGAAAAAAAAAATTGTGGACGTTTCACACAGCGCCATCTAGCCCGATGGCTAACAGAATGCTTATATACTTGTTTTTGTTAATACATACTTATAATACTACAACACCCAGAACCGAAACAAATATTTGCAGAGCATACGAAGCATTTCTCCCGCAACGGGAATCCAACTGGCACCTCTTGCGGCTCATCCGACCTCTCACCCGCCACGCTAACGAGGTCGCCAATAAACTTACGTGGCTTATAGCCTTTTCCGGGATGCAATCTATTTACTTGTTAACATCAAAATCTGTTGTAGCTTAGCCGTGAAAAGGTAAAAGACAGAGTTACATCCGCATTTATAACAGTAGTATTTATTTGTTTGCAGGCTCGGGGAGCTGCTATAGAGTTGATGGCGCCGCATCACGCGAGGCACGCGCTATCACACCATCACGTGAGTCACTGATAACACCCAACAGTCACATACATTCTCAGACCAAATGAAATGAAAAGACGTCGCGCCGCGAACAACAAAAGTGAAGCCACCTTTTTTTTTACCCGAAATAGGTTTGCGTTTGAGCACACTCTACCTGATGTTAAGTAACAGTGTGGCCTAAGATGAAGCACGCTTGTCTAGAAGAAACCTATTGACTCTCGATTTAAAGACACCCATATTATACTTTTCAGGAAATACAGACCCCGGCAGAGAGTTCCACATTTTTATATTTTTATTTTTATTTTTTCTGTGTGTGTCGAAGGTTTTAAGGTTGTGTGTTCCGAGTAACCTAAATTCATAGTATAATAATTAAGAAGCGATGCTATTTGAAGTACTTACAAGTGAAAAGTGATTCCGTGAGACTTTTTTATGTGATTTGCTGCTGTTTTTACAAGTTTTCACTACACAGGAAGGCATAATTCTATTTTTAAGACTCGTGACGTACTATGAGCGATGAGCATGGTTTTAGTGTAGGTGTGTGCGTGAGCGTGTATGTTTACTTGCAGGAGCACGGTTTTGTGTGGCTTCACTTTTGTTGCTCGCGGCGCGGCGTCTTCTCTTTTTATTTGGTCTGAGCATACATTGTGTAGTCCTCACCCCGCACTAGCATTCCCTGTCGTGCGGGTATCGGAGACTGCGAGTACCAACATCACACGTACTCACACGCACTCACACGCACTCACACGCACTCACACGCACTCACACGCACTCACACGCACTCACACGCGCGCGCACACACACACACACACACTCACACACACACTCGCACACACAGACACATACGCATTCACACACACACACGCACACGCATTATCACACACACGCACGCACATTCACTAGCTCAAACACATCGTCTAGCCGTTTAGGCTACGGAGGTAGCTAAAGGAATAAATTGAAAATGGCTTCTTACAGCTGCGATATTTTATGTTTATACATTATGTGGCAATCAATGTGACAAAACAAATATCACCTCATTTTTTAAATCCATCCTGCGGTTTGGACTACAGCTTCAGTCAATGGAATGCACATACATACGTATAAACATACATAATCACATACATACCATAGATTACATTATCCTCCTTGGCAGTCGAGTAAAAACAGATAGCCACAAACATAACAATGTTCCCACACAAACAATAACGAACACGCGTGTGTGTATAGCGTCGTAGCGGCGGCGGCGTGGGCGCCGGCGTGGGCGTGGGCGGCGTGGGCTCCGGCGTGGGCGTGGGCGTGGGCGTGGCCGGCTCGAGGGCCGCGCGGCCCTACGTGAGGCACGCGCCGCGCTGGCACCACCCCATCCACCACATCCATACACAGGTGAGGGTAATACTAGCGAAATAAGACATAACTCGGGACTGCAGACGGTCATCGAGAATTATACGGCATCACTTATCTTAAGCATGCGCTACACCAGGGATCCCCAAACTATTTTGGACAAGTGACCCCTTTTCCAAAATGAACTGTTACTTCAGACCCCCATGGCCTAGATCTACTTTTAAGATCAACCCCCTTATTCATAATGGTCCACTAACTTAAAACAGCTTCGAGTTTTTCATCTTGTACGAACTTGAGACTTTACAATACTACAACAATGCTATTTCCTACAAAAATATTAATTATTCTTAGTACACGTGACACAACATAAACAATACAGTACCTACCTATCTTGAAAGTTTTAAATAAGAACTTGTGTTAATTTAATAGGGGTCGATTTTTAGACCTCGTCGACCCCCAAAATCAGTTTTCGTTTATGTCGACCCCTAGGAAACCGATATCGACCACTTTGGGAATCCCTGCGCTACACGGTTGGAGACCACAGTTTCTACCAAGGTGATCTTGGCAGAGCGCTTCTGTCTACTCAGTTTAAAACAAACCCAAAACGTGTTTGAAACGCTCGTGCTGAATATCATAATCATAATCATTTATTTGCTTGGATGTGGTATACAAAGGTCTTATAATTAGTTTGTGTTTAGATGCTCACATTCCCCATTTGGGATGCAAATATTAGCCTAATTGATTTTAACATAATATATCGTCACTGGAAAGGCAAATTTACGTAAGCTCCAAAAGGCCATTTCTAGAAGAAGCCGTTTAAAGTTTTTTTTTTTCGTTTTTTAATCATAACTTTTTACCTAATTATCGAATTTTGATGACGTCAACGTAAGATTTCATTCTTTTTTAATTTTCTATGTCCAGCAATTCACATCATGAATTCAAAAAAAACTTTAAACAATTCTTTTATCGAAATGGCCTTTTGGCGCTTACGTAAATTTGCCTATCCAGTGACGATATAATTTATTTAACTTATCAGAAAAAAAGTATACAAAAATGTCAACATTCATAATATGTCACAATATACTAATTACTAAATATTATTTAACTAGTCATTTTAACTTATAAATACCCTATTACCACTGTCAATAGATGTGTGTAGAATGCTTGTGTTGCACTATTACAAAGACGCCATGGCTCCTTATTTATCCTATCACTGCCGATACAGTGGACGCAGTATGAAGAAACTAGCTGCCGCCCGTGGCTTCGCTCGTGTGGTATCCGAATAAAAAATAGCCTATATGTTAATCCAGTACATGTACTGTGTATATTCCAAGTTTCATTCAAATCCGTTCAGCCGTTTAGGCGTGATTGAGGCACAAACATCCAAACATCCAAACTCACAAACTTTCGCATTTATAATATAAGTAAGATGATACGGTTGATGAGACGCGTCCGATACCGACCTGTGGACGCTTGGCTTAACACTACGTTATTCTTCTAAGAAGCGCTCGTGGCGTAGCTCGCTTCGACGTTCTTCATTGATCGTTGAAGTTAAGCAGCGTTGTGCGCGGTCACAATTGGGATGGGTGACCGCAAGCGGCATTACTAGCTGAGCGCTTCCGTGCTTCGGAGGGCACGTTAAACAGTCGGTCCCGGCTTTTAAGTCGTTAAGCCATGACGTAGGCCTAAAAACTCCGTCACAAGAGTTGGCCACTAGCTCATATGAACTTAGTTACTTACTGCGTTATTATCGGTGTGTTGTAGAGCGCGGGGCTGCTGAGCACGTCCCTGCCGGCGCACGTGCAGGCGCAACTGCACGTCGCGCAGCCGCTGTCGCTGCCGCCGCCGCCGCCCACCTACCAGGTCAGCTATGACTGACTGTGACTATGACTGACTGTGGCTATGACTGACTATGACTCAAGCTGATGATGGCCATGACGATCTATGACTATGACTGACTATGTTATGACTATGACTGACTATGTTTATGTATCAATGTGACTGACTATGTTTATGTATCAATGTGACTGACTATGACTCCAGCTGATGATGGCCATGACGATCTAGACTATGACTGACTATGTTTATGTATCAATGTGACTGACTATGACTCCAGCTGATGATGGCCATGATGATCTATGACTATGACGTTCTATGACTATGGCTGATTATAGCTATGACTATGATTAACTACAACTACAGCTGTATTATCACTTTTATACTGTACTAGACCCGACCCCACATAGTGGGATAAGGTCAGGAAGATGGTGATGAGTGTGGATTACTCATACAAATTTCATCCTCAGGTGTTCCTGAATCTATTAGCCATGTTCCCCCTCTCACCTTACGCGGAGGCTCGCGGCGCGGAGGAAGGGGCGGAGTCCCCTGAGACGGAGAACTACGAAGCCCTACTGTCTCTAGCGGAGCGCTTAGGGGAGGCCAAGCCGCGGGGGCTTCAGAGGCAGGAGATCGACACTCTGCCCAGTTACAAGTACTGCCAGCAAACGCACCAGGGTGAGTTGTACCAGCTACATACATACATATACATATCGACGGCAGAAAGCGGAAATGTCGTATCTCAAAAAAATGGCCTAAATGACTTAAAACTTGATTGTTGTTAAGCAAAAAAAGCCGCGTCGAATGGTCTATGTCTCGTCTTTCTACGATGAAAAATTTTATGATACGCCCTTGATTTTTTCCTAGTTTTTTAACTGTTCACACGACTAATTGTTGTAAATAAAGATTTTTTGGCTCTGGTAAACCATGGTGATAAGTGATCAGCCCACCGCCCATATAGGTCCATCAAGTTGGAGAGGATACTAGGTACTCCTTAGTCGACTTTAACGACATGCTCGGAGAGAGAAGCAGCGGGACGCATTCTATGTATTTTGTTTACTCCCAGTCCAGCAGAGAAATTAGCAGCTAGGTTCCTAAATAGTATTAACTTTTAACTTAAGTTAAATTTACGCTAAGGTGTGTTAGAAATGATAATATCATTAATTAATAACATTATACCTGTAGATTATCATTTTGATTACTTTAAAGTATTTACAAACTGTTTACTTAAAATGGATGAACTTTTATTATTAATTAAATTATTTCAATTTGATTATTTCTGTAATATTTTATAAATATTTAAAATTAGATTGTAAACGTACACGAGCAACTTCGGTACGAGCTTCCTAAAAAGGCGCTAAGGTGACGTTGTTTGTTCCGGTCGGGAATAAGAACGCCATAGTTGCTCGTGCACGGACCGTTCTGGATTGTAGAGCCAAGAAGTGTGCAAGGAATAAGGAAGTGAAAGCTAATTAATAAATAAATAAATAACACCCAACAGTCACACACATAGTCCTGACCCCACACTAGGATTCCCTGTGTCGTGGGTATCAGAAACTACGAGTACCATGCTACCACATTAAAGTTAAAATGACGAGAGAGCAGAGTATTATATTGTACCATCTGTAATAGTTGTCTGTATGTGGTGCAGGTGAGCAGACATCCTGCGTGGTGTGCATGTGCGAGTTCGAGGCGCGGCAGACGCTGCGCGTGCTGCCCTGCGCGCACGAGTTCCACGCCAAGTGTGTCGACAAGTGGCTGAGGGTGAGTACACTCACATACCCCACCCTAGGGCTATAACAGCCAAAACTCACATCACACTAGGGCTATAACAGCCAAAACTCATATCCCACACTAGGGCAATATCAGTCAAAACTCACATACCCCACACTAGGGCTATATCAGCCAAAACTCGCATCACACTAGGGCTATAACAGCCAAAACTCATATCCCACACTAGGGCAATATCAGTCAAAACTCGCATCAAACTAGTGCAATATCAGCCAAAACTCACATCACACTAGGGCTATAACAGCCGAAACTCACATACCCCACACTAGGGCTATATCAGCCAAAACTCGCATCACACTAGGGCTATAACAGTCAAAACTCACATCACACTAGGGCAATATCAGCCAAAACTCGCATACCCCACATTAGGGCAATATCAGCCAAAACCATACCCCACACTAGGGCAATATCAGCCAAAACTCACATACCCCACACTAGGGCTATATCAGCCAAAACTCGCATCACACTAGGGCTATAACAGCCAAAACTCATATCCCACACTAGGGCAATATCAGTCAAAACTCGCATCAAACTAGGGCAATATAAGTCAAAACTCGCATCACACTAGGGCTATATCAGCCAAAACTCACATCACACTAGGGCAATATCAGCCAAAACTCACATCACACTAGGGCAATATCAGCCAAAACTCACATCACACTAGGGCAATATCAGTCAAAACTCGCATCACACTAGGGCAATATCAGCCAAAACTCGCATCAAACTAGGGCAATATCAGCCAAAACTCATATCACACTAGGGCAATATCAGTCAAAACTCACATCACACTAGGGCAATATCAGCCAAAACTCACATCACACTAGGGCAATATCAGCCAAAACTCACATCACACTAGGGCAATATCAGCCAAAACTCACATCACACTAGGGCAATATCAGCCAAAACTCACATACCCCACACTAGGGCAATTTCAGCCAAAACTCATACTCATACATTTTCTTCCCAATTTTTTTCTATAGAACTACATACTAGCTTTTCACCCGAGTTTTATGCCCATGAATATAACATAGGCAATCGGTCGTATAGTAGCAAACAACCATTACTGCCAATCTCAAGTTAGAGGACTTTTCTCATAATGCGACAATCAAGTCAATCAAATTAGTCACTTTGACAAGTGCTCCAATAAATTATTATTATTTTCTAGAGGCCAGTTTGATAAGAAAATCATAAAGATGTCTTATTAACCTTGTCCTATAGAACAATTTGAGAAATAAAAAAAAGTATTACATATTCCATAGTACCAAAACAAGAAAAAATGTCTTATTCTGTCCGATGACGTCATGTTCCATAGAACATTATGGGAACTACCCGATAAACAGACAATAAAGTGATCCTATAAGGGTTCTCTTTCCTCGATGAACCTTACATACTAAATGTACTATTACGTTTGTTCCAGTCAAACCGAACATGCCCGATCTGCCGTGGTAATGCTTCGGAGTACTTCGGCGCTCCCGACTGACGCGCCTCGCGGCCCCCGCGCCCCGCCTGCTAGCCCCAGCGTGGGGACCTCCTCAACCTGAGGACCACCTGACCGATGCGGGCGCTGTGGGGACCATGCGACTCCGGCGTGGGGACTACGTAACCTCAGTGTGCGTGGGGTCCTCCTCAACCCGAGGGGACCACTTGACCTCATCGTGGGGGCCATGTGACGGCGTGGGGACCACCTGACCTTAGCGTGGAGACCGTGTAACCTCAGCGTGGGGATCACCTGACGCCAATGCGGGGGCCGTGTGGTTCCAGCTTGCGGGGACCAGGACTCTACTTGGGGTCTAAGCTAACCATCACTGGAGGGATCACTCTCAGGCGATTTTGGGGTCTAAGTGACTTGTCCGTGATCAGAACTCAGGCTGTGCGGAGCTGTTGACCACGACTCTATGGTTTAAATCACCATCAGTGACCTGTGAATGTGATCTGGTTCCCACTCTTCGTGGGATCAGGATCAAAGCGACCAGGCGGCTGTGGGGGCCACTTGACCCCAGCTTGAGATCTAAGCTAATCAGTTGGCTGTGGTGTCCAATAGACCTTTGGAGATCAGGACTCTGTGGGGTCCACTTGACCCCCGGGCTTGGGAGCTTAGTGAATGTGAGGTATAAGACTTTTTGCTAGACCCTTTGATGACAAAATGACATTGAGAAGTGCTGTTACTAAGGGAGTGGGGTTCAATATAACTTCTGTAAGTTTGTTGACTGTGATCCTATGTCTATGGAGTCTAAGTTGACCCCAGTAGCAATATTTCGTTCTTAAAACAGCGAAAAATTCTTAAAACTGTAATAAAATCATACTCAAAAAAATATCCCATTACAAAGTGTAGTCTTGATTAATATTTGCCTACTGAGTAAGTAATGACACTCCTTTTGAAGCATGCTGTCGGGTAAAAGTCACGTACATACATGATATTACGCCTGCTTCCCATAGGGGTAGGCAGAGACCATAGCACTCCGTTCTGCGGTCCTGACTGGCCTTTTCACCCTGCCACTGGTAGTCACTGACCTCACCGGCCACTGGTAAAGTCACTGACCTCACCGGCCACTGGTAAAGTCACTGACCTCACCGGCCACTGGTAAAGTCATTGACCTCATCTGCCACTGGTCCATTCATGGTCCCCAAGTGTTAAAAGACGAGAAGTGTTGGAAAATAAGAAGAAATTGTGTAAAATGTGTTGAACTAACTCGATGAAGTTATAAGAAGTATCTAAGCAATAATTTTTTTTAAATATTCGCTATTTTTACCAATCGGCTTTGGGTAGTCGGAGAGAGAGATTGTGAAATGTCGTTTGAATATAATATTTTTATTTATTTAATTAAGAGGCCGGCATGCGATCGCTAGATCGATTTCGAATTCAATTAAAAGAGACAACTCTACAGATAATCGGGTGTGTAAAAGAACAGAGTGAGAACGAGCAAAGTGTTGAGATTAAATAATCCGTCGGATCAAATAATTGCTAATTACAAGGAAACTATAAAATTAATCAAAAACTGCTTTCAACAACTAAAGAAACAGTTATTACCTACCTACCGAAGTTAAAATTATCTGAAAATATGGTAGGGTTTCATGTATTTTTCAAGACTTTTTTTTCTCTAATCGAGTTTTCACTTTGAGAAACCAAAGAAAATAAATAAATAACACCCAACATTCACATACACAGTCCTGACCCACACTAGGATTCCCTGTGTCGTGGGTATCAGAAACTAAGAGTACCATGCTACCAAATATGTTAAAATTTAATTTTCTTTTTGAATAAACACATTTTATTAGCTAACAACACAGTTGTATATCGAATTTGGTGAACAAAATCCTCTATTGCACACTCTTAAGAGTATACATACATAACATTACAAACGCAATCTCACGATATTTCCGTCCTTCGGAGGGCACGTTAAATTGTCGGTCCTATGACGGAGGCCTTTAGGCGGCTTAAGAACTCCGTCACAAGAGTTGCCGTCGTAAGAGCCACTAGCTCATACGAACATACGATATTAACACGCCCGTGTCCTTTAAGGGGTGGGCAGAGCCGCAAGTAATCATAATCAAACTTGCAGCCACTGCATTCAAAGTCCCAAGATGAATATGAAAATTATAATCTATACTAATATTATAAAGAGGAAAGATTTTTTGCTTTTTTGTTTGTAACGTATAGGCTCCGAAACTACTGGACCGATTTCAAAAATTCTTTCACCAATAGAAAGTTACATTATCAGGGTCCAGTATAGGCTATAATATATTTTCAAAAAAATTAGGGATTCGTAAGAAAATTGCAATATTGTAACCCAAGGTAGAAACCCCAAAATATTTCTTGGCGTGCGCTGCGAAAACTATTGATTATAGAACAAAATAATGTACTGCACGCGTACGAAGTGGCGGGCGACAGCTAGTTTATTATATTTAAATGATATTTCACGGATGTCTCTCACCCTGGGGGCTTAAAGCTTCGGCGAATGTCTCACCAGACATTCGCCGAAGGCCGATGGGGATGAGGTGTGTTGCCAAAATGTTGTGTGTTTAGTTAGACCTTAGTGTTCGAGTATATGGATGGACCGTTTTTGATGTTTTTTGACAAATTATACAATGAAATGTCTATGAAAATTGAACTTATCAGTGACCTTTCACCACACTAGTTCTTTGAAAGGCGCAGTATCTGTAAGAGGATATTATAGACTTATTTAAAACCCTGTTAATCAATTCTTTTCTTATTTGGACATGGCTCAGTTTCTGATTGTAAAGCGGAAACGCGGGTTCGAATCCCGCTGATTAAATTCATTCGCTATTATGTTTCATTTAAAAAGTGTCAAAAATCATCAAAAACTGTCGGGGGTTATTTATATAAGTTGTTTGTCCATAGTTACCTAACCGCATCCATATGTATAGATAGATATGTTTGTCTGTAAGTCTTTCTGCCTTAGTGTTTACATATCGGGGGTCCGTTATCACACTTTTGTATGTATTTTTGGCGGAACGGGTTAGTGGGCTGAGAGCCTAAGGCGTATTTAAGAGGTACTCGAGTTAAATACGAAATAAAAATATTGTGATGCCACTTAATTACGTGAGGCGTTTAGGGGGGGAGGCGGGGGGGGGGAGGGTCGAGCCGAACCGCGCCCAATCTCACGTGGGGGGAGGAGAGGGGGGGGGGGTTCAACCAGTGTAAAATTGTGATAAAACTGGGCTAAATTAAGTAAACATATTTTCTCCCCTAAAATATTCCTATATCGTAATAGAAATAATTAGTAAATAAAAAGAAAAGCAAATTGTGTTTCTGATTTATATTAATCCATCGCAATCGAGGACAAATTAACTTAATTGCACGCATTTAAAAAAAAGCTCGTGATTAGGGGTGAGAGGGTCAAAATCTCATGATATCTCACCGAGGGGAGATAGGGGGAGGGTCGAAAATCGCCAAAATCTCCTCACGTAATTAATGCGCCCTCACCCGCGACCTTTACAATACCATCGGTCCATTGGATGGGTGCCCTTTCTGTGATTGACAAAGAATTATATGCCTTAGTGTCTTAGCCGTAATAGGATCCAGATCATTAAAATCACCAAAATGGTCCGTTGCCGTTGTTTTTTTTAAATTTCGTATTCCTAAAAGTCATTTGGTGATTTAAAAATTTGTTTATTTATCATTTTGAAGCGCTCGTGGCGTAGCTTGCTTAGGCGTTCTTGATTGATCGTTAAAGTTAAGCAACGATATGCGCGGTCACAAATCGGGATGGGTGACCGAAAGTGGCATTACGAGCTGAGCGCTTCCGTGCTTCGGAGGGCACGTTAAACAGTCGGTCCCGGCTTTTAAGTCGTTAAGCCATGACGGAGGCTTCTAAGCGGCTTAAAAACTCCGTCACTAGAGTTGGCCACTAGCTCATGCGAACATACATGCATTTTGAAGTCACCAAATGACTTTCAGGACAACGAAATCGAAAATAATCAATGGAGATGGTCGATTCTGCTGATTTTACAAGAATTGATACAGAGCTCGAAGATACTGTTTCGTTGGTTCGTTGGTAACTTTTAGTTTTTTTTTGTAAATTACATTTTGTAAGTTGCTAATTTGTTGATGGGATGTGTTCGACGGCATTTTGAGGAAGAATTTTGTTTAGGAATTTTTTGGTAAAAAAAATAGTAAAGGACTAGTGCCAGCATTGGTAGTCTGGTGGCGGTGACTCCGCCTTCCAATCCTAAGTGCGTGGGTTCCTCGGGGGCCTGTTGGAAAAAAAATACAGCGAAGGAAAACATCGTGAGGAAACCGGGATGTCGTGAAACCTAGAAAGTTCAAAAGCATCGTGTCTAGCGCACGAAAGCAGCCTCTTTATGCACCTTAATCTTTTCACCACACTGGTTTGAAAGGACTAGTGAGAACTAGTAGAGTATTGGATTCGCCTCAAATGCCTGATTTCTTACCCCTTAGCCTATTTAGGGATCAATGTTGACGTGCAATAAACCTTTACCCGCGTTGGCGTAGACTTTCGAAGCAAGCTTTAGTGACGCCGCGTTGATGTCGCCGATACAGTGACGCCGCGTCCGCGTTGGCGTAGACTTTCGAAGCAAGCTTTAGTGACGCCGCGTTGATGTCGCCGATATAGTGACGCCGCGTCGCTGCTACTATGCAATGTCAATGACGCGTTATTGACGCCTCGTTAATGTCACCGGTACGCTGCGTCAGTCCTACTACAAAAATCGTCTTTCATCGCGTCATTGACACTGCGGTTATTAAATAGTTCTGCCGTGGCGTCACTAACGTGTACTTCGCGGCGTCAATAGACGCTTTCTTCGAAAGTATACAGTTACAGCACACATTCATTTATAGTCCGAGAGATGGCGGTCAACTTTTTATTTTGTAAGTTTAATATGTTTTCCATATGTCGAATGTAGTTATTGTTATAAGTATTATGTAGCTGGCTCTCGGACTATACAAAGCAGTTGTCCAGAGAATACAATAATTTTGATGATTCATTAAATTATTACAAAACACAAGTTATCACGGCCGTATCCCTAACGGGGTGGGCAGAGCCACGGGTAATCATAAAAAAAACTTGCAGCCACTCCTGAAACACCTATTTGATCAATGAAGTAAAACACTTGTTGAATTACTCCAATATATTACGAAACCACATCTCTAAACATACAAGGTAGGTAAAATGTGGAATGTTGAATAACTTTACCCAAATGGGGACGGCGCGGCGGCGCGCGGCGGGCATAAATCGGTTAAGGCTTCAAGGCCATCACCACGGCTGGGTAATTTAATGAATTTTCAAATTTGTTCTCGTATCGTCACTTCGTAGAACTTGTCTAACGTTATATTTTTAGTTTTCGTTATAAAAATGCAATAATTTTAGTTATTACGTTACGATGGGCTCCGAAGGATGGCGTTGGCTCCTAGACTATATTACTAAAACTTATTCTAAACTTAACTTAAGAGAGAGTGCCTTGTTGATATCATTTATTGTTTAAAAACTTATACTGTTTTGAAATTCTGCCTTGAACATTTTGATAAAAAATCGTGCATCTATGAAATTTTAACAGAGTGTGTATTTCTATTGCCGCTATAACGACAACTATAGTAAAAATAAAATAAAAAAAGAAGGAAATGCCCCCCATTCACTTTTATATTTTATTTTACCGCATACAAGATTATTTTTAATGTACAATGGCACGGAACCCTTCGTGTACGAATTCGACTCGCTCTTGATCGGTTTTTTACTCGACTGAGGATGAGAGTAATGTTTTTGGAACGTACTAATATAAGTTTTTGAATCATAAAGTTAAAGAAAGAATTTCAAATACGGCATAGTTTTCAAAAAATAAAGAGTTTTTGTGTTATTTTTGACGACACCAAGCTAACTCCACCGCTTAAATAATCATAATTATTATCACGCCCGTATCGCTAATGGGGTGGGCAGAGCCACAAGTAATCATGATAAAACTTATAGATAAACATACATACATATTATCACGCCCGTATCCCTAACGGGGTGGGCAGAACAACAAGTTTTCATAAGAAAACTTGCAGCCACTTCTGATCCAAGACTCCCAAGATGGATATGTTGAACCATGGTGACAGGTGATCAGCCCATCACCCATATAGGTCCATCAAGTTGGAGAGGACAAGTATACTTTTACGACATGCTCGGGGAAAGAAGCAGCTGGACGCATTCTATGTTTTTCTTTACTCCCAGTCCAGCCTACTCGCATCTTAATTCGTCCCGGGCACTACAGCGTCCCGTTTGTAAAGTTAAAAGTTGCCTCCTGACGCTGTATAAATCATCTATATAGATGGTAAAAGGCCTCAGTGAGTCCAGCAGAGGAAATAGGTAGTTAAATATATAGATAAAGGTATATAAAAGGCCTTGTATGTCTGTCTGTCGGAGCCCGAGTGCCATGTGTAAGCTTCCATAGACCGTGTTATTGTTATCGTGGCGGACTTGACTCTGCCTACCGTGAATTTTTATTAATTTCCATAAATGTTTTTTTTCTATAAATAACTGACTAGTTGTTAAATTTGTCTTATACGCAAGCAAAAGCTTTAAATATAAACATCCTGTTTATTGGTGATTGTATACAGTTGTTTCTATCAGTTTCTAATTGAAACTGTCATTGTCAATATGACGGCAATTTAAATACCCGTATTGACATACGACTGATATGAATTAGGATGATATATCAGTTTATTGCAATAAATTTCCAACAGTTTCCATTTGAAACTGCCAAATAATCGCTGATGGACTACTGATAGAAACTAACTTGCTATCAATTTCAATGATTATTTTTATTTGAAACTGGTTATAGCTACTGATAGAAACAGATAGTAACAATGAACCAGTAACCAAGGTATTTTCCTGTCAAGTCCGCCCTATATTATGGTTTAGTTAATATAGTCTAAATATTAGTTTGGTTAGTTGGTTTAGTTTGTTAGTGATATGCATTTTATTTCTAAGACTATCTAGTACATGCAAGTACACTTGAAATTGCTTAAAACTTAATATCACACCTATGGGATAGGGGTAGGCAGATTCCCCGGACTTCCTTTTTCTACGGTCCTGACATGCATTGCTTAAAAAGTTTTTTTTAATACGTTACTGTTTTAAAATAAAAGAGATTGTATTTTTTGATATAACAGCAAGACGAGAATATTTGAATCTTCGACTAATAACTCTTATTCTATAGGTTGGATTTTTTATCTAATTTAGAACAAAATGTAAGTCCTTTCATATACCTTTCCAACGCACCATGTGTCAACTCTGTGGGAATTCTAAATGTCAAAATACAAAGGGCGCATCTTGGACGAATAAACACACGGGATACGTAACTCACCATCTCGCCTTTTATCCCTCTTGCCACGGACCAAGCCTTTTAGCCCTGGTAAACGAAGTTGTCTTGTCAGTTTGACTTGGGTTCTCGAGGACAACATTACATAGAAAAAATGACTAAATGCGCCGTTTTATTTAGTAAAAACTACAGTGACCGGGCGGTTAATTTTCTTTTCACTTGTGAGTAGGGCGCATCTATAACTGGCAATAACTCCATATCTGTAGGTTGGATTATTTAGCTATCATATAACAAAATGCAGTTCTTTAAAATACCTTTCCAATGCGCTATGTGCCAATTCTGGACGCTACTTTTTTTTATTTGTCAAAAATGTTCATCCTCCTTTTTACACCACGCAATACATTAAATATATTATTGCAAGCCCTTTCTGTCCCACTGCTGGACAAAGACCTCCCTCCCCTTTTTCCATTCAAATGTTTCTTTAATGTCGGCCAGTTATTAATTTAAAAGAGTTTTAAGTTATTTTTAAGTTGTACTACTGCATGTACTGCTTCCGCTTTCATTATATCCTAATATCTTAAGCTTCTTTTTTTATTGTTTGTTTATCATTATAATTTTAAATCACAATTAATGTTTTTATTTTCAAATCACGAAAATGTTGTTCTTTGTGGAAGATTTCAATAAAATAATTCAATTTTTGTAAATCGTGTGTATCACGATTCACGCATATTTTTTTATCATTAAACTGACAATGTCGATTTTGTTGTACAACTAAATTTTGGTTAAATAACTAAACTTTAAAAACATCTGAGACTGCAGATAAATTGTAATTTTTTAAAAAATGGACAACAGAATTGATTTTAATGTGTTTGATTCATGAGTTTAAGTAGTTCTATGAGTGCAATACAGATTCAGAAATATCTTAAAATCATGATTTTTAAACTTCACGATGGGTAAATGAATTATGGATCATATCTTTTCTTTGAATTTAATTTCAGTTCAACGCAGGTTTTGCTCAATTTTGTATCTTCTTTCACTTTAACATTATTTTAATAAATGTATTATTACGGTTTGTTTTTGTTTTTTATTTTCTCTTAGTTTTCTTTCTTTCTCTATCTCCATTACATGCAAACAAAGCGGTTTACATTCTACCACAAAACAACATAATTGGTAGCATTTTTCATAGATAGAATAAATTATACAATAATATATAGTTATATTCTTCCGACGTTATTTTTTTTTACCTTATTCCTATGGCGGTGCCATTTCTGTTCAGCATTATAACTCAAGTTGGCAGCCCCAATTTTTTTTATCTTTCTTTTCCAAAATGTATATTCTTATGATATAAATTATTAATGATCATACAGCTGAAAAGATAGACTTCGAAGCAAGAGTAACGTTCCATACTTAATCTGTTGTAAGTACGGCGCCAAAGTTCGGCTAAATAAGCTCGCAAAGTCATTTCGGCTAACGTGTCAAATAACTTATTGTTACACAAGGGGCTAAAATGACTCATTAAAATACCTACGAGGTAGTTTTAAGGGTACCTACATAGAGTAAATAGAAACCGGGTTATAATTGTTTTTTTAGCGGCGTCTGTTACACTCTACTTTTCACTACGATAGCGAGAAAATAAAATAATCCAATACTACATATTAAATACGGTCACTAATTCAATTTGTGATTAGAGAAAAAATCTAAAGATTTCGCGCCAATGCCTTTTTTTCTTTTCTACCGAAGAGATGGCCGCTCTTAGTTCCATTTTCAAAAAAATTTTTTTTTATGAAACAGTAATAAGTCGAGTCTATTCATGATTATTCTACTTATGAATAAATACTTTTTCGTTTTTGTAGGCTCGTTTGTAACTGACAAAAATTAAAAAAAAACTTGTTCCTAGAGGCAACTTTGGTACCTACTTTTACGCCTAGGCTATACTGCTGTACTATCCTAAAACAACTGATGGATGACAGATGCTAAATTATAAATTACCAATAGCAACAATATATTTCCAGTAATTTTTGATAAAGACAACTTTGCTATACTTATATAGTGCCTAGTCTTATTTCCGTCGCCCGTTATTTGAATATAATTATCGAGCATCTTACTTTTATAAATGCGAAAGCTTGTGTGGGTGTGACGATGTTTGTGCCTCAATCACGCCGTAACGGCTGAAAGGATTTGATTGAAACTTGAAACACACATAGTATGTGTGCTGGAATAACATATAGGCTACTTTTTATCCTGGTACCACGCGAGCGAAGCCGCGGGTCGAAGCTAGTATTATAAAAGTATCTACGTTTGGAGTCGTAGAAAGAAATAAAGGCAAACAGTTGCCAGACTTGACCTTCAAAGCAATGTTAGAATGTAAAGTATGGGATAGGATTTCGTAGGTTCATTCTTAACAGGGAATACCTACTAGGTCCTTACTAAAAAGAAATTAATATTTAGTACTAAGTTGTTTTACTAAACTTATTTACTTTTAAACACAATTTAACTCGCCAAATACTAGAGTTAGTGTGTTGATTGCCAATCCCAGCTTCAACACAGTCCAATGTAGCATAGCGTCTGTAAATAGCCGTTGTATGAATAGAAGAAGTATAAAAAGTATTTTTGCATGAAATATTTATTGTTAAAATGTCATACTTTGACAAGATGTGGTTTACTTTTAACCAATGTTTAGTTACTGTATCTGATTTTGCATGTTTTAGTATTTGAATTGTTAAAAGGACTATTTTATTATACATTGAAGTTACTTTGTGTAAAAACGCAGTAGGTATAGGTATAGGCCCCTATAGCTCAAGCCCTTTGTCTGCTTAATCGCCTACTTGCTCAGAAACCAGAAGTCGACCTATTTAATACTAAGTTTCATAAATGCTCACATCATGTATTGGTTTTTTATGTACACAATTGTAAATGGCTTGCTGTACGCGTTGGCTTGCACTGTAAGTGCAGCAAGCAACTGAATTTAAATAAATAAATACCTAACCTACTTTGCCTCACGCAAGATAATCCGCGGGAAAAAGTTAAAATGTCTTGTAAGTATTTAAGAGATAATTATTTTTTCGTAAACAAAACATTACATCTGAATACAATTGTTGGAAATTTACTTCAAACATTTCGTGTGGATTCGTCTTACATGGTGCGACCTTATAACTTCATTTGAAATCATTTAAGTAGGTATATTGATCTAAATCCATATGCACCAAAGCTGTATGATGTAAAAATCAATAAGTTTTTCTAAAATTAATAAGGAAAGTACCTATCTGAATGTGTAAAAGTAAATCGCACCTTAAAAACGATTTAATAGATATTAAAGTTTGTGATTAGAAGACGCGCGGGCGCCCTCCGGCGCCATTTGCAATAATTTTTCTAAACGATGATTAAATACGAGTGTAGGGTGTACTTAGTGGTAAATTATATACGGGTGTTGGTACGTGGTCGTATTTTGGTGTGCTATATGCGATTTCGAAATGTCAGGAAATCATAAGGTAGACTTTTGAAGCGAGCCTCATTGACTCCAACTTAGTGACGCCGTGATACTATTAAAGTGTTGTTAGCGCGGCATCAATGACAATGACGCAGCTAACGACGCGTTACTGATGTTGACAGAACTACTACGCTAATATTTTAACGTCATTCGAATGCAGTGTCAATGATGCGGTGAATTACTTTCAATGCGTACTTTTCATACATATATTTGACGAACTCGGTGGCGTGGCGGGCGAGTGATCGGCTGAGATGCAAGAGGCGCGGGCTCGATTCCCGCTACGGAAGAAATGTTTGTATGTTCTGCAAATATTTCTTCCAGGTCTGGGTGTTGTAGTATTATGTATTTTAAGTATGTATTTACAAAAAACGTAGGTATATAAGTATCCTATCAGCCATGTGGTTCCCATAGTACAAGCTTTGCTTAGTTTGGGGCTAGATGGCGCTGTGTGAAATGTGTACAAATATTTATTTATTTATACATTTGAGTAGTTGCTCTGTCGCGGCGTCACTAGCTCGAAGCCACTCGCTAGGAAAAAATAAAAAAAAAGTCTGCCTTTAAAAATTCTGTGTGTAACATTGCTTAATATTTTATATTGTAAAAATTGTGGTCAGTACAATTTGCTCATGTCTTGTCAAATCCTTGACTTGTTGCTCTACCTGTGTAGGTTTTTTACAATTAACTGGGGTAATTTACCTTAATAATTCTGTGTTTTTATAATTATACTACGGTATTACCTAATTTTAGTTAAATGTCCTTAACAAAGAGGTAAAATAATTGGAAACTTTTGGACATTAATATTGACTTGTTCATTCTCATATCACTAAAGGGTCTTGAATTCATTTTGTTTTGTACAAGGGCACAATAAACCGCATAAAGGGCCATTTCGTATACTTAGAGTTATGTAAAAGAGTGATTTAAGTTTGTTGTTAAGATCCTACGTATCCTCAAAGTGTTGCTTGTTGCTGTAAAATATTGTAACTAAACATTTTTAGAGTTTACTTAAAAATTCCTAAATATTTTGTATAGAGCATTAGTTCAAAGTTGTGAATTAAAAAGTCTAAGCTACCTCCATTTGAACACCAAATAAAGCAATTATTATTGTTATTACAAATACTTATATTATTAATGTAATTGTAATAAAAATTATTGACTTATGATCATGGACAACTAACGCATTAAAACGGTATTTTGCAAATATGTAATGTTGTTTTTAATGTCTTAAAAAACCCAAAAATCCACTGAGAAATGGAAGTACCTACATTTATTTCTCTTTTAAAATATTATTAGCACTTATAACGGGGTATTTATATCATTCTTCCGTGATCATGGCGTATGCAACTGCTCTGAAATATCGGGAAACTCAAAAAAACATCGAATCATGTTAAATACCTCGTTATAAGTGCAATTAATACATTACGCTTGTTAAATAAAGGAACGAGGATGTTCAGGGTTAAAAAGTAGACCAACGTCAACGAATACGCAATATTGCTTATAATAACACTGTATTGTGTGGTGTGTGCGCGGGGTGAGGCGACGAGGCAAATAAAATAATTTTCAATAGTGTTAAGTTGTTTTATTTAGTAATCATTTAGTGGCATTACTTATTTTGCTACACAATATAACAAAAAAACACTTCCATAACAAAAATAAAATCACAAACAATAAGAATAGCAAAATACTATAAAAAATATATAAAATCTAAAAACAAAATACTGACATTATTAATGTATTTTTTATTTTCTTCAATTAAGTAATCAACTTCTTTTAACAAAAATCTTTAAAACTTTCAACACTGGCAAATATGATTGACACAAGAGCAGAGTCTGAACACTTTGGGTACTCCAACAAAAAGGTCTCTAAAAATTCTTTGATTGATTCCCTCAACGTAATTACAATCTAATGTAACCTGCGTCCCTGCGTCTTCGAAAACTGTGCTGTCTTCAGACCTGCTTCTCTTTCGGCTTCCATTGCTTCCATTGCGTTCATCTGAAACTAATAGATTTTTCAATTACTCAGTTTACTGGTGTGGGCCCTCGCCTTCCGATTCTAAGGCCGTGGGTTCTTATCCAGTCGCGCACTATTTGAAACATGAGAGAAAAATATACATTTGACGACCTCTGTGGCGTGGCGGGCGAGAGCTCGGCTGAGACGCAAGAGGCGCGGGTTGGATCCCCGCTACGGGAGAAATGTTTGTATGTTCTGCAAATATTTCTTCCGGGTCTGGGTGTTGTAGTATATATATTATAAGTATGTATTTACAAAAAAAAGTATATGAGTATTCTATCAGCCATATCTAGTTCCCATAGTACAAGCTTTGCTTAGTTTGGGGCTAGATGGCGCTGTGTGAAATGTCCACAATTAAAAAAAAAAAAAAAACAGTTACTCAGTTTACTGATACCTCTACTGGTGGTACCCGCCCCGCCTTCCTATCCTAAGCCCGTTTATCCAGTCGTGCACTGTTTGGAAAATGCTTAGGGAAAATGAGAGAAAAACATCGTGTAAACGTAGTCATCATGGCATAAAACCTAAAAAGTTTGAAAACCTTTGTCAAGGGCACGAAAAGAACCTTTGAGAAGAACTTCAATCAAATCTTTTCATTACACTGGTTCGAAATAAATAAATATTTGTGGACATTTCACACAGCGCCATCTAGCTCCAGACTAAGAAAAGCTATGGGAACCAGATGGCTGATAGAATACATAAATCCTTTTTTTTGTAAATACTTAATTTCTTTCGGGTGTGAGTGTTGAACGAAACCCGAAAGAGATATTTCCAGAACATACAAACATTTCTCCCGTAGTGGAAATCGAACCCGCGCCTCTTGGGTCTCAGCAGAGCACGCGCCCGCCACGCCACCGAGGTCGTCACTAAATAACCAGTAAATTAGTAGAATTTGCAAAAAAAAAATACCCACCTTCATTATTTTTCAGTACAGCTGGAACTTCATCGCCATTATCCATGTCTATCACCTCATCAACAGGTCTGAAGACTTCACGCGTTACCTCTTCATCTTCATCATCTCTGTAAACCTCAGCTTGGAATGTCACTATCCTGTGATCTCTGAAGTCTCCGTTTATCTCGCTCTCTTCTTTTGTGTTTGTACTCTCTTCTTGTATTTCTTCTGTTTCATTCTTACTTTCCGACTCTACTGATACTGATGTATCTTTAGATCCTGAGACATCTAACTTTAAACTGTTTTCAGTATTTATTTTTCCAGGTTTCGAGATATTATCGCTGTCATCATTAGAATCTTCTAAAACATCTTTATTACTTTTCTCATTATCTTCATTTTCTTCTAAATCGTGTTCGCTTGTTCCATTTGAGCTATCAGATTCTATAAAATCTGCTGTATTGTTACCTGTTTTATGTTCTAAATCGTCTTTGTTTTCATTATTTTCTCTACCATTCGATTCTCCCTCTGCTGAGTCGGTATTACCATTATTTTCCGACCCATCTGTGCCTGAATCATTTTCATCGAACTCTACAAAATCCATGCTGTCGTCATCAGACGAGGGTATATCACTTTCTTCTTGTCCTTTTTCATTCGAAGTGCTTCGAGGCAACACTTCAGAACTAGATGTATCTAGTTTCGCATTTACATCATTTTTTTTAAACTTCTTCCGCTTACTCCCCTCACTCCCTTCAGTATCTGATACCGCTCTTTTTCTACCTGATCCCTCAATGATTCCTGTTTTATTCGAACCTTGTATACCATGACAGTACTCATTACTTCTCCTTTCCGTAGCCGCGTCTGTTTGTCCGAACTCTATATTTGACATTTCATCACTTGAAACATCACTTCTGCCTTCGACAAAGAGTCTTCTATACATTCTCATGATCTTTTTCTCCAATTCCTTGTAGAATTCTTCGGGTTCATCGTGCCGGTTCGGTTCGCATTCGATGATGAGGGGTGGGAGGGGGCTGTAGGGGCGGGAGGGTGAAGCGGGGGGGTTGTAATTTAAATTTCGATAGTGTGACGGGGAGGAATTAAACGATTCGTCTTCTTCAGGAATCGGTGTCAGGGCAACTGAAAAGAGACAGGTAGGTTACGTACTGAGATTATATTTACTTTTTTTACGATCACGTGATAAAGAGTGGCTTCCTCGATACGACGGTTAGTTGAAGTCAAAGTAAAATTAAAAAAAATAACGTGGATCATTTGGACACGTCTTAAATCTACGTTGCATTTACACCTGGTTACGTGTTACCAAGAATACAACAATCGACACAGATCCATGTATAGCTGTGTAAAACGTGTATGAATTCGGGAAATGAATTGTATGATTGAGTTGCTCAAAGGCCTCTTTAGATCCGCAGGACTATTTATGTGAATGTTGGGTAACATCATTTATAAACTTACGGGGCGGATCCTCGAATAAACTTCGTATCAGATACTGCTTCTTTCTCTCCCAGTCGTCTTCGTATTGATTTCGCCTCATTTTCCTAATTTATTGTCTTAATGATCAATCGTAAGTTCAAACATAATAATTTGGTAATTTGAGGGTAGTGAGGGAAAACTTTGTAGTCACAGCTTAAACGAAATGGTTCTTCAATTCGTCAATAGATGGCGTTACATCTACTCTCCTCTATTATTTTATGTCAGCGACAAGGAACGCAATAATGACAGTTGACGTTTCGTCTGTGACACAACCCGTACCTACTATAATATTTAATTAAAAAAGATTACTTTATTCTCCTTAATATACCTACGCCTACGCTTATCGTAAGAATATGGTGATTAATAATGCATTGTATGGCCAATAATACTGTATCTAACTCAAAACGTAATAAAAACACAGTAATCCCCAAATTAGTAACAAAAACAGTAATGGCCTCTAAACAATTCCCTGCTCAATCGATACAATTATATAACAAAGTTAACAAGGAACTGAATATCTATACAATGCCCTATTCCCAATGTAAGAAAAAAGTATCACTATGGCTAAAGACACTAAGATATCATCAAACTGAAGACTTATTTACTAAAATAACTTAAAATGTAGTAACCTAACCTAATATACATAATATATTTTTGATAATATCAGTAAATTCCCACTATTATTCTAGAATTATTATTTCTTAAACATATAAAACATATACATATATATTTACTATATAATAATATCTACTTTCATTTACTACATATAAATACATTCACATACACTCATTATAAATAATTATTTTTGTTATTTCTTATTATACTTCACATTTATGTAATACAAGTGCTCTAAGTTGTACTACGGAAAAGAGGGGACTCTCCTAATACAGGTCACATGACTTAAAAGGAGAGTTCCCAAACCATGTATTTTACACTTGTAATTTTGAATAAATACTTTTTACTTTTTTTTTTTTTTTTTTTTTTTTTAACTCAACCCAAGAAAACCAGTCAAGTGCGGGTCGAATTTGCATACGAAGAGTTCCGTACCATCGCACATGTGCATGAATGTTTCTTGTACTTACGCTACAAAAAAAATGTGTAAAATGTCACTGTCACTCGACCCATCCAATTACTACGATTACGAACATTTTTTCTCAAGAATTAATCGGATTAGTACCTACCTACAAGAGATTTAGTATGTCATCTTAAAATGGACTTCTGCAAAGTCACGCTTAGAATCATTTGTGAGCAAAAAATCTACGTACAAACTTTCTTTTGCCGAGGTTTATCTAAAGTAACTCTTCTTTTAACTTTTAAAAGAAAAAAACAAAGGTATTTCAAATTCATATAATTTATTCTTTGGTTTAAACTTAATTCTACAGATTACATTCTTATTATGAAATAACAAGACTAATACTTAGCCTACATTATATTCTTGAACTAGTCGTAGCTCGCGGATTCACTCGCGCAGGAATTAAACAGCCTAACCCACGAATACTCAAACGCATCTCAGAGTTGAGAACGTGCTCAACTCTGAGTCGCGTTTGAGTATTCGAGGGTATAACACTTACGGTTCTACCAGTGAAAGAATTTTCAAAATCGATTCACTAGTTTGATCTGAGAGTTTGATATTATAAGACAAGCTATGGTAGATTTTATATGGTATCTTGCGCAGTAGAAATATGTTTCATAAATGTATGGAACCTAGGCCTGGTTTATACACTTGTATAAAAACATAGTTAAAAATATGTGAAACCTTTTCCCATTGTCATTAATATTTTGCTTTATCTACTAAAGCATGTCCCTAAAATACTTCGCACGCAACAACTTAAAACAATATTAAGGCGCATGGCGCGGCGGGGCGATATTATGTAAAATATTTTGACTTTGACAAGGCAAAATGACTGCATTTCGTTCGCGTACAATCGAAATGAAGCTGTCAAAATCATAGTGACAGTGACAAATACCGGGAAAATATGTTGCCATTGTAAAAAGTCTTCGTGTTTTGAACATTTTCTGCAAATAATTAAGCTTCGAATTAAAAATGGAGATTTTTTTTAAATTCACATGTTTGTCTGATTTACATAAACCAGGCCTGATACAACTTTGACATTGACATTCTAGACACATGTAATGACAGTGAGAAATACGTTTCCTTTTTAATGTTCCTGTAACCTGTTAATAAAATAAACAAATGTAATGGAGACACGGCATTTTATTCCATGGCAATATCTTATAACATGAACTGACAAAAACTGGTGTAGTTTTGAAATATCCCTAAGTAAGTTCGTATGAGATAATGGCCAACTCTTCTGACGGAGTTTTTAGGCCGCGTAAAGGCCTCCGTCATGGCTTAACGACTTAAAAGCCGGGACCGAAAATTTAACGTGCCCTCCGAAACACGGGAGCGCTCAGCTCATAATGCCACTTGCGGTCACACATCCAAATTGTGACCGCGCACACCGTTGCTTGAATTCAACGATCAATCAATAACGTCTAAGCAAGCTACGCCATGAGCGCTTTGAAATGAACGTGTAACTATGAGATTCATTTTGCAGTTATCGCGCCACGTAACGATAAATGGCGGGAAAAGCTTGAAGGTGTGCAGAATTACCGTCCGTTTGGTTTTGTCGTAGACTTTTGTCCGGCTCTTTGGCCTATATTGAGTAAGAGTAACGAACTTTTGTTCTAGCAAATATAAATAGAAACATAATTGATACTCGTAAGTTTAAGGAATTAGTATAAATCTCGAATGAAATGTAAAAACATTAGAAAAATTAAAGAGATAGTGAAATAAACCAAAAAGTTTTGAAAAAAATATAATGTTATTTAGTCATATTTTTATTTTTCACGATTTTTTGAAAGTGTGGCATAAAATAAAGGGAAACACTACACGTTCAAGCTTTTTCCAGCGGTTTGATCTGACGTAGCGCGAACTAAATAATAAGGTCCTATTTACTATTCTAAGAGAGCCTGTATACTCTAGAAATAAATGTCAAAATATACCTAAATAAGTATATAATAAATAAATAAATATTTAAAAATAAATATTTGTGGACATTTCACACAGCGCCATCTAGTCCCAAACTAAGCAAAGCTTGTACTATGGACACCAGATGGCTGATACAATATAAAGCTGTAAGTTTCTTTCAGTTGATAAAACTTAAAATTATTTAAAATTGAAAGCACAACCAAAGTCAAATAAATTTATAGAAGCAGCTAAGGGTCTCAGCCCACCACGAGGTTAAATAATAGTCAACCTACAAAAGCACGAAATGTCATGCGTTGACTGACTGATAAAGTTTTATTTTCTGCCAAGAAGTCATGTCAAAACTTGACATATCCATTTTTAGTGCCGCTAAAGTTTCTTTCGTGGAAAGGCGCAGTGGGCGGTTACCTCAAGTAGTACTAGCAGTCTTATAATAATACTGGCACGAGTTAAAGCTTATTAGCTACCAAATGAGAAATCAAATGAGAATTCAAACTAGAATAGTTTGTGTTAATCCCGAAAATCCCGAGATAAGCCAAGTACAAATAACGGCCTGGATCCCGGGAATTAGTATTCTCTACCCGTGAGTTATTCTAGCTCACGAACTGTGTGTTTAAAGAATCATTCAAATATGTACAGCCAGAGCGTGTTTGAGACACTGACCCCTGAATACTCAAACGCATCTCAGAGTTGAACACGTCTCAAGAGACGAGTTTTTGACAGATTTTCATCAAAAACTGTCAAAAAACCGTGACTTGAGACGTGCTCAACTCTGAGTCGCGTTTGAGTATTCGGGGATTACTTGAAAGTACAGCATTATTTGCTGTGGTTCATCTACTGGTGCTAGTAGACGTGCTAGTGGGTCGTGCTATTAGCTCGCACTAGTGCGGAAGTCAAGATTATGGCTACTTTGTAGTTTGTTTATTGGCGCCAGTAGACGTGACAGTAGATAGTGCTAGTAGCTCGCACTAGTCCCGGAGGCAAGATTTTGGCTACGTGTTGTTCACTTTCTGTTCATGGTAGTTTTTGGTTCGGCGACTGGCGCCAGTAGACGTGCCAGTGGGTCGGGCCAGTAGCTCGCTCTAGTCCGGGAGCCAGTGGTGCGCCTTCCACAGCAGACAGTAGTACCCGTTTGTTGCAGGATTCGAGTTACTCGACTGTAAAATAAGATAGTAATGAAAATTTGGTGAAATTTTCCTAAATAAGATTTTACTGAACGAGATAAGTAACCCCAATACTCAAATGCGATAACCCCCCAACGAAAGATAACCCCCCAATAATCAAACGCATCTCAAAGTTGAGCACGTGTCAAATGACGATTTTTTCAAAGATTTTCATCAGAAATTGTCAAAAAAAACCGTGAGTTGAGACGTGCTCAACTCCGAGTCGCGTTTAAGTATTCGGGGCATTTGACAAGGTAACCCCCGAATACTTTTTATTACTTTGACAGTTTTATGAAAATCTGTCAAAAACTTGTCACTTGAGACGTACTCAACTCTGAGATGCGTTTGAGTATTCGGGGGTTAGATCTAGAAAATATCTAAGTCACGACTTTATTCATCGTGAAGACGTAGTGGTACCTGTAAGGGCGCGTATCGTTGCAATAAGGGTCGGTATCCACTTCCGAAGGTAGCCACCATGTCTTCCCCCTTGGAGCCCGGCTTCCCCAGCAGTGGGATGATGCCACTCACCTGAAAAACAAATCATTATTTCAACTCCAAAATTAGTACCATAGTTTTTATTCATAAAAATAATAAGAATTATTTTTAAACGTCTCGAATCTATTTTGAACTAGCGGATGCAAATTTTTCTATGAGTTATAACTTTAATACCCCATTTTACCCCCTATTAAGGGTTGTTTTAAAAAATCCTGAAACACGTGACCATTTGTTTCACATTTACAGTTTCCGGTCAGAGTTTCAAATGAATCGCACTAAATTTCATACAAATGTTTTCACCCCTTTTCACCCTTTTAGCGGTTGAATTTTGAAAAAAAAAAAATCCCGCCTTATTTAGGTTTTACTATAATAGGAAGCTACCTTCCAAATTTCGGCTTTCTTGCTTCAGTGGTTTCGGCTCGGCGATGATGAATCAATCAGTCAGATATGTCAAGCTTTTTTATAGGTATCTATAGATTTACATACGCTATGCTTGGTTATATTCGTACGCGGTTTTTGGCACCATTAATTAAGAACAGGCGTAAGCCCAACGTAGATTTATCACGTTTCAAAATGATCCTTGTGATTTTATTGAACAAAAAAACTATTTTTTTTTTGTATTTTTAGTTTTATTTATTTAATTTAGTGTCACCAACATTATGTACTCATTAATTATTCATTTTTCTCATTATCATTCATCTATTTTTCATTATGTATTCATTAATTAAAAATATACTATATAAAAGCTTAGATCTAAACATGTCTAGTGTCAATAATTGTAGGAGACAGACGGCGTGCTATTAGGGTTAGAGCGAGTTACAGAATAGAAAAAGAAAAGTAAACAATAAAAACATATAAAAATTAACAAAGTCGGATAAATTATAAAATGTCACAAACTTAAAAACTAAAAATAATTACAGAATACTAAAAGATACAAGTGAATAAATAACGAATTCGACTAATATTAAATTAAAATAAATGAATTAATTGATTATTGAAATATTGTATTAAACTAAAAAGCGTTTAAGACGTTTTTCTTAAATTTATTTAAGGAGCCGTGAAATAGGTCCACGTCAGTTTTTGGTTTGAACTGTTAGAAATCACAAAAGTATCGATAGCGGACTGTCGATGAGGAACACTAGTGTGCAGTGGTGCAGTGGTGGTGCGGTATACGTACGTGGTGGTGGTAAGGCCTGCAGACGGCGAGGGGGCGCAGCGAGGGCGCGGCCGCCACCACCACGCAGCCCCAAGCCGTGCCCGCCACCAGCAGCCCCGCCGCGCAGCACAGCGCCGTCACCTACAACACCAGTGACGGAATATAACATACATACATAAAATCACGCCTGTTTCCCATAGGGGTAGGCAGAGATCACGGATCGCCATTTGCTACGATCCTGACATACTTCTTTTGCTTCCTTCACTCTCATCACATTCCTCATGCATGCTCGTCGGTTTAGGAATATAATAATAATAAAAACACACCTATGCCCTTATGCAAAAAGCCGCTATACTTAACAGGTGCCGAATCGTCCGCAGGTTCTTGCAGGCGGACTGCAATGCCAATGAGGAGTCACCTAATTCATTTTTGTAGGAACTTGTGTACTTGGCTTAGGCCCGTGCACTTCAGTTAATCCGGTTCCCATTTAAACTGAACAGAGTATAAAAACTATAAACAATAACAATAATAAATAACACCCAACAGTCACATACATAGTCCTGACCCCACACTAGGACTCCCTGTGTCGTGGGTATCAGAAACTACAAGTACCATGCTACCACAACATCCAGACCCGGAACAAATATTTGCAGAACATGCAAACATTTCTTCCGCAGCGGGAATCGAACCCGCGCGCCTCTTGCGTCTCCGTTGAGCAATCGCCCGCCACGCCATCGAGGCCGTCACTATAAACTTGTGATCCTAGCTAATATGGAAAGCGGCTTTATATTGTCATTTTTTGAATGGATATGATGAACCATGGTGACAGATCAGCCCATCGCCCATATAGATGGTCCATCATGTTGGAGGATACTATCCCTTAGTCGACTTTACGACATGCTCGGGGAGAGAAGCAGCTGGACGCATTTTATGTTTTTCTCTACTCCATTTGTGGACATTTTCAAAAAACGCCATCTAGCCCTAAACTAAGCAAAGCTTGTACTATGGGAACTGGATGGCTGATAGAATACTCATAATATTTTTTTTGTAAATACACACTTATACATAATATTATAAGAAGAAAGAAAGAAAAGAAACACCCAGACCCAGGAAGAAATATTTGCAGAACATGCAAACATTTCCCCCGCAGCGGGAATCGAACCCTATTCCGTCTCAGCAGAGCAATCGCCCGCCACGCCACCGAGGCCGTCAAATCTACCTATCCAGTCGCGTCACTGGTTCTTTTGAAGCGGTGCGGTGCGGCTGAAGTACCTGCGAGATGTACCTTGCACTTATCATCGTCCAGTCCATCGTCGATGGTCTGCAGGCTCTCGGAGCAGGGCGCCAGCTTGCTGCAGTCCAGCCGGGCCGCCACCTTGCCTTCGCGCCATCCGTACACGCACACTCCTGTTCCAATACAATCATCATCAGAATTAACAAGTACGGAGGCATTAATGATATAATTCTGGATCTCTCTTAGCTTTTATTCTATATCTATTCAATCCCTTCTCAAGTCAAGTCTCACCTACTCTCAGTTTCATACGTCTCAACTACTCTCAGTTCCATATGTCTCACCTACTCTCAGTCTCATACGTGTTACCTACTCTCAGTTTCATATGTCTCACCTACTCTCAGTTTCATACGCCTCACCTACTCTCAGTTCAATGTCTCCTCTACTCTCAGTTTCATACGTCTCACCTGCTCTCAGTTCCATGTCTCCTCTACTCTCAGTTACATACGCCTCACCTACTCTCAGTCTCATAGTCTCAACTTCATTATGTCTCATCTTATTTCTCCATTATCTCTCAGTCTCACAGCCACAGTCTCCACATCTCAGTCCCATGGCTTCACTCACCGTCTTACCTACTCAGTCTCACAGTCTCACAGCCCACTCAGCTCTCATTCGTGAAGCCCTCGTCTCTCAGTATCTCACCCGGATCGCTGTACGTGTAGACAGCATTGGTATCATCAGCGGCCGCCATCAGCGTGACCCTGTCTGCGGAGAGTTGGGCGGCGGAGCTGACGCCGGCGCCCGTCACCACGTACGCGGATAGTCCGGCTCCGCCCGCCCACAGCGACACCCTGGAATATATACTAAAATATAGATTTCGTGAAAAAAGTACTTATTCTAATCTAATTTCAAAATATGTATTTTTTCTCTGCTGGACTGGGAGTAAAGAAAAAACATAGAATGCGTCCAGCTGCTTCTCTCCAGTGAATGAAGCGAAAGAAGTATGTCAGGATCGTAGCAAATGGAGATCCGTGATCTCTGCCTACCCCTATGGGAAACAGGCGTGATTTTATGTATGTATGTTTAATCCGGGTACCACACGAGCGAAGCCGCAAACGAAATAGGACAAAGCTCGGGACTGCGGACGGTCATCGAGCTATCATCATCATCAACCCCGTCGGCACCATAACGGCCTCAACAACACCATCGAGGATACTGGAACACTGCTGGCAACATCCCAAAGTACTTCTCCGGTACTTGAAGGGGTTGTGCTGGCTGGGGGAGGGGGAGGGTTGGCAGGGGGATAATGCACAATACACCCCGCCGCAGGACGTCAGTGCAGATCTTTGTTCCGCTAGCAACAACCAGAATTAGATTAGAATTAGAGCGAAGCCGCAGACGGCAGCTATCTATATTCCACCTCTCTCTAGCCAAAGGTTTGCTGGAAGAAAACTCTTTGTAGGGTTAAGCTCGCCTTTGTACATGCCCTTGCTTTATGTCTGTGTTTTATGTGTTTTATCATAATAAAGAATATTTGAATATTAATGTACGCACACACACAGACACTTCGCATGCACAGCAGTAAGGCAGGCCTATACATTGTAGGAAATCTACCCTCTATTTTTTATTTATTATATTTTTTTGTACTTTTTGGAATAGACTAATTTCCACAACACAGGGAATCCTGGTGCGGGGCTAGTAAACTAAAATGTATTGTTATAGTGTGTAAGTTACATAAATAAATGATTGTTACTGACTGGTCGTGGTGCGCGCTGGTGGCGAGGCAGCAGAGCTCCGTGGCGGTGCCCAGCTCCGTCAGCACGAAGCTGCCCTCCTCCTCGGGCCGCGACGAGCACACCACGAACAACCTGCAGCACGACACTCCGTCATCTCCCGCCCTCATCCCACTCCACGCGGGGTCGGCACAGCGTGCTCCAAGGATCATGCTGAGTTTCGGCTAAGGTGTCAGTATTACACAAGTCTCTTTCAATGTAAGAACAGTCAACGATAACCCTCCTTTTTGCTGAGTTTCGGCTAAGGTGTCAGTATTACACAAGTCTCTTTCAATATAAGAACAGTCAACGATAACCCTCCTTTTTGCTGAGTTTCGGCTAAGGTGTCAGTATTACACAAGTCTCTTTCAATATAAGAACAGTCAACGATAACCCTCCTTTTTGCTGAGTTTTGGATAAGGTGTCAGTATTACACAAGTCTCTTTCAATATAAGAACAGTCAACGATAACCCTCCTTTTTGCTGAGTTTCGGCTAAGGTGTCAGTATTACACAAGTCTCTTTCAATATAAGAACAGTCAACGATAACCCTCCTTTTTGCTGAGTTTCGGCTAAGGTGTCAGTATTACACAAGTCTCTTTCAATATAAGAACAGTCAACGATAACCCTCCTTTTTGCTGAGTTTTGGATAAGGTGTCAGTATTACACAAGTCTCTTTCAATATAAGAACAGTCAACGATAACCCTCCTTTTTGCTGAGTTTCGGCTAAGGTGTCAGTATTACACAAGTCTCTTTCAATATAAGAACAGTCAACGATAACCCTCCTTTTTGCTGAGTTTCGGCTAAGGTGTCAGTATTACACAAGTCTCTTTCAATATAAGAACAGTCAACGATAACCCTCCTTTTTGCTGAGTTTTGGATAAGGTGTCAGTATTACACAAGTCTCTTTCAATATAAGAACAGTCAACGATAACCCTCCTTTTTGCTGAGTTTCGGCTAAGGTGTCAGTATTACACAAGTCTCTTTCAATATAAGAACAGTCAGCAATAACCCTCCTTTTTGCTGAGTTTCGGCTAAGGTGTCAGTATTACACAAGTCTCTTTCAATATAAGAACAGTCAACGATAACCCTCCTTTTTGCTGAGTTTCGGCTAAGGTGTCAGTATTACACAAGTCTCTTTCAATATAAGAACAGTCAACGATAACCCTCCTTTTTGCTGAATTTCGGCTAAGGTGTCAGTATTACACAAGTCTCTTTCAATATAAGAACAGTCAACGATAACCCTCCTTTTTGCTGAGTTTCGGCTAAGGTGTCAGTATTACACAAGTCTCTTTCAATATAAGAACAGTCAACGATAACCCTCCTTTTTGCTGAGTTTCGGCTAAGGTGTCAGTATTACACAAGTCTCTTTCAATATAAGAACAGGCAACGATAACCCTCCTTTTTGCTGAGTTTCGGCTAAGGTGTCAGTATTACACAAGTCTCTTTCAATATAAGAACAGTCAACGATAACCCTCCTTTTTGCTGAGTTTCGGCTAAGGTGTCAGTATTACACAAGTCTCTTTCAATATAAGAACAGTCAACGATAACCCTCCTTTTTGCTGAGTTTCGGCTAAGGTGTCAGTATTACACAAGTCTCTTTCAATATAAGAACAGTCAACGATAACCCTCCTTTTTGCTGAGTTTCGGCTAAGGTGTCAGTATTACACAAGTCTCTTTCAATATAAGAACAGTCAACGATAACCCTCCTTTTTGCTGAGTTTCGGCTAAGGTGTCAGTATTACACAAGTCTCTTTCAATATAAGAACAGGCAACGATAACCCTCCTTTTTGCTGAGTTTCGGCTAAGGTGTCAGTATTACACAAGTCTCTTTCAATGTAAGAACAGTCAGCAATAACTCTCCTTTTTGCTGAAGCAAAAACCTTAAATACTGTATTTAAGGTTAATAGTGATAGAACTCTCTATGTGGGTTCGGAGAGTTTTGGCTAAGGTGTTTTATGACCGGCCGCCTGCCTGACGTCAACCCTCCTTGGGAATACTTGCTAATTGTATCTCATCATGTAGGAGGATACTATCCCTTAGTCGACTTTTACGACATGCTCGGGGAGAGAAGCAGCTGGACGCATTCTATGTTCTTTCTTTACTCCCAGTCCAGTAGAGAAACTGAGGCCTTTTACCATCTATAGTAGATGATTTACACAGCGTCAGGAGGCAACTTTTACCTTCACAAACGGGACGCTGTAGTGCCCGGGACGAATTAAGATGGAGTAGGCTTGCCCAGCACCTATTCCATCCTCTCAGCTTAGTCGGCCTTGTCCACAGGAAAGACATGGTCGATACGTGCGGAGCTGACTAAGCCGCGGGTTTCCTCACGATGTTTTCCTTCACCGTTTGAGAGCACGGGATAGCGCACATAAATTTTTTACACAGAAAAATCCATTGGTACGCGACCGGATGTGAACCCGCCACCTTGGGATCGGAAGGCGGGGTCACTACCAACTAGACCACCAGTACTCTTCAATTAGTAGTCTTCTGTACTTGTTACCTGCCACAGTTCAACGCCAGAGCGACTCTGTCGAGGTGATGCAACGGTTGCATCGCCGCGATGGGTGACCGCGCGCCGCCCACCGCGTCTTCTATCCGGACTGACCACAGCAACGCACAGCTGGACGCACTGGAAAACATTATCTATATACATACCCACCCACATCATCACTCCCGTGTCCCTAATGGGGTGGGCAGAGCCACAAGTAATCATAAGGATCTACTGGATCTAGAAAGCTGAAATTTGGAAGGTGGCTTCCTTTTATAGCAAAACCACCCTGTAACGCGGGATTTGACGGCCTCGGTGGCGTGGCGGGCGATTGCTCGGCAGAGACGCAAGAGGCGCGGGTTCGATTCCCGCTGCGGAAGCAATGTTTGCATGCTCTGCAAATATTTGTTCCGGGTCTGGGTGTTGTGGTAGCATGGTACTCGTAGTTTCTGATACCCACGACACAGGGAGTCCTAGTGTGGGCTCAGGACTGTGTATGTGACTGTTGGGCGTTATTTATTTATTTAACTAAATTCTACCCCTAATGGGGTGAAAATTATTGTATGCGATTTGCTTGAAACTCGGCCTGGATATTATAAATGCAAAATGAATGGACACATGTTTCGGGATTTTTCAAAACAACCCTTAAAAAAGAGCGAACCTATTTCACCCCTTTTTAAGATTTGTATGGGAACTTTTTAACAGGCGGTACGATTGGCTTGTAACTCGCTTTGGACACTATCCCCCGAATACTCAAACGCATCTCAGAGTTGAGCACGTCTCAAGTGACGAGTTTTTGACAGATTTCCATTAAAAACTGTCAAAAAACCGTGACTTGAGGCGTGCTCAACTAAATCGAGTTTGAGTATTCGGGGGTATAATTCTCATTCTTACTTCTTACTTATATTATAAATGCGAAAGTTTGTGAGTTTGGATGTTTGGATGTTTAGATGTTTGGATGTTTGGATGTTTGTGCCTCAATCACGCCTAAACGGCTGAACGGATTTGAATGAAACTTGGAATATACATAGTACATGTACTGGATTAACATATAGGCTATTTTTTATCCGGGTACCACGCGAGCGTAGCCGCGGGCGGCAGCTAGTACATCATAAATCCGAAAGTTTGTGAGGATGTGCTCTCAGTGGAACTCATACACGCACCTCCACACTCTGCATGTAACTTTGTATACCTAGTTTAAGTACCTACTTACTATAATTATAAATGTATAATGTTTCTCTAACATCAGAAAACTATAAGACTATAAGACCTATGCAAGAGCGAAATCTCCTATGACAAGTATTCTTTACTTAAAAGGAGATTTCATCCATGGTTGATGATAATGTAACATTGAAAGCGCAATAAAACATTATTATTATTATGTGTTTGTGAGTACATAATTTTTTCGAACAGAAAAATGCAGTGTTCACGACTGGATATGAACCCACGACTTAGGGTCGGAATGCGGAGTCTACGACTAGACCACCAGTGCTCTCATATCTACATAGTCATTGTACATAGTCAAACGACTCTTACGTATCTAAAGCAGTATAAAAGGAATACTCACGAGAACACAGATAAGCGTCCGGCTGAGTCGCCGATCCACACGGAACAGCCGACTCGGCAGATCGCCGTCACCATCACTGGTTCGTCTTTATCTAAGGAACGAAATATTATACATTATCTCGTTATCATCATTTCATTATCTATACTTATATTATAAATGCGAAAGTTTGTGAGTTTGGATGTTTGTGCCTCAATCACGCCTAAACGGCTGAACGGATTTGAATGAAACTTGCAATATATATAGTACATGTGCTGGATTAACATATAGGCTATTTTTATCCAGGTACCACTCGAGCGAAGCCGCGGGCGGCAGCTAGTACACAATAAAAGGTCACTTTGTATGATCTGCCGCTGAATTGAATTGCGTACGATTTACCGGAATTCCGACCATTTTACGGCCAAATATGAATCTGCTGATGAATTGTATTGCGTACAATTCACCGACGATTCGGATTATATCACGAAAATAACAGGAAACGTTTAGGATTTGCTGTAAGATCGAAAAATGAATTGCTCAAAGTGGCTTTTTTAGCCCCCCCTTGATTCTACAGTGTGTAACAGAGAGTGAAGTGCAATTGATATATTTGCTGAAAAGGTGACTAAAATTAAAACATATTTTAAATGTCATCATCATCATCATTTTCCTGCCCTCATCCCACTCTATGTGGGCATGATCCAAGGATCATTCTGTGCCGACCCCACATAGGATGTAATATATAAGGGCAGGAAGATGATGTTAGTGTTCAAACAAATAAATAAATAAACAAATAAATAAATAGTCTCACCGGGTGGGATCCTGATGGTGTGGTGGTGCGTGAAGTGCGCAGAGGGGACCAGCAGGGTGTGGGCTCTTTCCGGCTCGCCCCCCCCGTACCAGATCTCCCACCCGATCGTGTCACAGTCTGTACAAAAACATCTTACTTATATTATAAATGCGAAAGTTTGTGAGTTTGGATGTTTGTGCCTCAATCACGCCTAAACGGCTCAACGGATTTGAACGAAACTTGGTATATACATAGTACATGTACTGGATTAACATATAGGCTATTTTTTATCCGGATACCACGCGAGCGAAGCCGCGGGAGGCAGCTAGTACTAAATAAATAACATAACGAATTCCGGGTAGTTCCCATTTGTTCTATGGAACATGACGTTGTTATACCCCGTCTCCCTACTGCCTTCTGCTGACATAAGTCCTAATTCTGCAATCATCATCTATTCTTCTCGTATTAAACCTACCTGCTTCCCAGTCCGGTCCCAGCTCTCGTCTCGGGCACTTCATTCAAAATCCCTACTAAATCTAATTTATCTTCTAATTTCTCTATTTCTACGTGTTATCATCATATTTTCCAATGAATTTAATGTTAATGAAATATAAAAAATCTTTTTTTAAAAAAGAACTTTCGAGTTGAAGTGATAACAACGTCATCGAACAAAATGATACATTTTCTTCCCAATTTTTTCCAAAGACATACTTTCAACGAGTTTCATGCATGCAGAATGGGAATTAGATTTTCCCGAAATCTTCCATGAGAAGCCATGACACTGATAATAACAATTATTCTATTTTAACCATAACCATGAATATAACATAGGCGGTCGGTCGTATAGTAGCGAACAACCTGAAAAGGATTGTATTGGAGAGCACTGGTGGTCTAGTTGGTAGTGACCCCGCCTTCCGATCCTAAGGTCGTGAGTTCAAACCGTTCGTGTACAAATGGATTTTTCTGTGCGAATAGTTTATGTGCGCTATCCCAGTACTCTCAAACGGTGAAGGAAAACATCGTGAGGAAACCCGCGGCTTAGTCAGCTCCGCACGTATTGACCATGTCTTTCCTGTGGACAAGGCCGACTAAGCTGAGAGGATGGAATAGGTGCTGGGCAAGCCTACTCCATCTTAATTCGTCCCGGGCACTACAGCGTCCCGTCTGTGAAGGTAAAAGTTGACGCTGTATAAATCATCTACTATAAATAAATATTTGTGGTCATTTCACACAGCGCCATCTAGCCCCAAACAAAGTAAAGCTTGTACTATGGACACCAGATGGCTGATACAATACTTATGTACTTTTTTTTTGTAAATACATAATACTAAAACACCCAGACCCGGAAGAAATTTTTGCAGAGCATACAAACATTTCTCCCGTAGCGGGAATCGAACCCGCGCCTCTTGCGTCTCAGCCGAGCACTCGCCCGGCACGCCAGCAAGGTCGTCTCCACGGCGGGAGGCGCTGTACCTGGCAGGTGGATCCTGAGCGCATGATGAGCAGTGCTGAGCCGGGCGGCGGCGGCGTCCCGCAGCGCGCAGTACTCGGGGGCCGCCAGCGCCGAGACCAGGGCTCCGGCGGAGGGGCGCAGCCCGGGGGCGGCGGCCCAGCACCGACGCATCGTCTCCAGCATGCACACCGGAGACTCCACCTCCTGGGGTAGATCGTTAAGTTAGAATTGTTTTTTGTTTTATTATATTACTAGCTGCCGCCCGCGGCTTCGCTTGCGTGGTATCCGGATAGCCTATATGTTAATCCAGTACATGTACTATGTATATTGCAAGTTTCATTCAAATCCGTTCAGCCGTTTAGGCGTGATTGAGGCACAAACATCCAAACATCTTTTCTTTACAAACTTTCGCATTTATAATAGTACTAGATGGCAGCACAGGTAAAGTTAGTACGCGCTATCGTTGCGTTTTGAACTTTACGCCGGTAATTTCAAGCAAACTAAAACTTTTCAATTTTATAATATAAGTAAGAAGTAAGATATACTACTATATGTTAAGAACGATTGAAAAGAGAAGAGGAAAGATGATTGGCCACCTTATAAGACACGATAGTTTTATTAACACCATCATAGAAGGAAAAGTAGAAGGAAGGAGAGGAAGAGGAAGGCCACGAATCAGCTACATGAGCCAAGTAAAGGAGAAGGTAACTGTCGGGTCTTATCAGGAGGTCAAGGAGGCTGCGCTGGACAGGAACAAGTGGAGAGAGCTACATCAACGACAAGAGCACAGCTCTTAAATTAGAAGAGATATTATATACTAGCTGTTGCCCGCGACTTCGTACGCGTGTGGTACATTATTTTGTTCTATAATCAATAGTTTTCGCAGCGCACGCCAAAAACTATTTTGGGTTTTCTACCTTGGGTTACAATATTGTAATTTTCTTACGGATCCCTATTTTTTGTGAAAATTTATTATAGCCTATACTGGACCCTGATAATGTAGCTTTCTATTGGTGAAGGAATTTATGAAATTGGTCCAGTAGTTTCTTACAGCATGGTCCAAGGAACATGCTGTGCCGACCCCACATACGAGTGGGATAAGGGCAGGAAGATGATGATGAGTTGGAACTCACCCTGGGGGAGAGAGAAGGCCTGGCTCCCTCCAGGATGGCCTCCTTCACAGCCTCGTGACCCTCGAAGGGCTGTCGGCCCGAGATCACCTCGTACATCAGCATGCCGAACGAGAAGCAATCCACCTAGAGCAATCAAAGAAATAACAGTCAGTCATGTACACAGTCACCCTAATATTATAAACGCACAGTTTGTATGTGTGGATGTTTGTGCCTCAATCACGCCTAAATGGCTGAATGGATTTGAATGAAACTTGGAACATACATAGTGCGTGTGCTGGATTAACATATAGGCTATTTTTTTATCTTTTTTATCCGGTGTAGGGTCTGTTGCTGACCCTAAACATAACTATGATAAAGTTGCTATGATTTGATTAGATCGGGAAATGATTATAATAAAAACGACCGCACGTTGCCGTAGTGAGTTTTGAACTGGATTTATTGTGTAATAAGTAAAATTACTTGCTAAAGCAAAATGCATTTTGTCCTGAATGTGCGGGTTGGCCGGTACATCCGGGTACAACGCGAGCGAAGCCGCGAGTTGAAGCTAGTTTACAATGTAGTAGGATTTACCTTCTCGTTGTATTCTTCCTCTCCATTGTACCTCATGATCTCCGGCGCCATGAACCCTTCCGTTCCCCCGAACCCCTTCGTGCCCGAGGGGGGAGCCAGCCGGCTGATACCTGCAAATCAAATATTAATACTTTACACTTTGCAAATACTTATATGGGCGATAGGCTGATCTGTCCCCATGGTTCACCATATACATCTTAGGACTAAGTCAGAAGTGGCGGCAAGTTTTCTTATATTTACTTGCGGCTCTGCCCACACCATTAGGAATACGGGCGTGATAATATGTATGTATGTTTTTTTTCAAATAAAAAGGCGTAGCTTGCTCAGACGTTCTTAATTATTCGTTGAACTTGTACAACGTTGTGCGCGGTCACAAGTGGGATGGGTGACCGCAAGTGGCATTACGAGCTGAGCTTCCGTGTTTCGGAGGGCACGTTAAATTGTCGGTCCCGGCTTTTAACTTGTTAAGCCATGACGGAGGCTTTTAAGCGGCCTAAAAACTCCGTCACAAGAGTTGGCCACAGCTCATACGCTACTTACTTACTAATTACTGTAAGTTAACTAATGTATTGTATGTATATGAGGTTTTCATTAATGCACGAAAGGGGCCTCCAAGGCGCACTTTAAATAAATATTTGTGGACATTTCACACAGCGCCATCTAGTCCCAAACTAAGCAAAGCTTGTGCTATGGACACCAGATGGCTGATACAATACTTATATACTTTTTTTGTACATACATACTTACAATACATAACATAGTACAACAACACCCAGACCCGGAAGAAATATTTGGGTCATCGGCTGAAGTTCTCGCTCACCACTAGGCCAACACGTCTCGCCGGTACATACCGTAGTCTCCCAGCTTGACGTGTACGTCGATAGGCGAGGGGTCCAGCTCAGCAGCAGCGGAGTCTTGGACCTTCGGCATCCTCCACACCAGCACGTTCTCAGACTGAAAGCACGAACATGGAAGTGAGCGTTCCGACGAGCCTCTGACCTTTGAAGATAACCTTGGATATCTTCAAAGGCTCGTCGTAGAACGCGTCCAGCTTCTCTCCCCGAGCATGTCGTAAAAGTCGACTAAGGGATAGTATCCTCCAACATGATGAGATACAATAAGCAAGTATTCCCAAGGAGGGTTGACGTCAGGCAGGCGGCCGGTCGGTCAACTCAGTGCCGACCCCACATAGAGTGGGATAAGGGCAGGAAGATGATGAAGCTAGCGAAGCCGCGGGCGGCAGCTAGTAAATAAATATTTGTGGAAATTTCACACAGCGCCATCTAGCCCCAAACTAAGCAACGCCTGTAAAACAGATGGCTGATAGAATACTTATATACTTTTTTTTTGTAAACACATACCTTTGATACATTATTACTACAACACCTAGACCCGGAAGAAATATTTGCAGATCATGCAAACATTTCTCTCGTAGAACCCGCGCCTCTTGCGTCTCAGCCGAGCACTCGCCCGCCACGCCACCGAGGCCGTCACTAGACCATGTAGCATGTAAAGTCCTAGAGAATGTCAGCTACAGTGGTCGAGGACTGAAGTCGTTGGGTATCGGAGAGTTGGGAGACTTACTTTAAGATCTCTGTAGACGATCCGTCGATCGTGCAGATACTCCAAGGCCCTCGCGACCTGCAGCAGCGCGGCGCGTGCCGCGCGCGGCAGGATCCGGCAACCGCAGCTTCGGTACTCGCGGATTATGCCGTCCAGCCCGCCCTGGAGACGAGAACAGAGAATATTCAAATGTCGGCATGGGATTCAACCTTGTGGGGATGCCGCAGCTGGCTGAGGATGGACAGGTCTTGGCTGAGGATGGACAGCTCCTGGAGGTGGCAGTATACCTGAGGAGCCAGTGCCAGCAGCAGCGCGAGGGGCGCGGCGCAGACGGCGCGCAGCGGCACCGCGTGGGGATGCCGCAGCTGGCTGAGGATGGACAGCTCCTGGCGCAGGCCGCAGTAGGCGCGGCAGGCCGCCGCGGCTGGCTCGCGCTCCCATCGGGACATGGCGGCCTGAGACAACCGTAAATAAACGTAAATTCCGGACGATTTAAAGTGATTCGAAACGATCCTACTAAATAAACAAATTTTGATGAGATTGTGACTTTAATGTTGTAATAATTTACAGTCATTTGCTACAATAAAACCACTGTGTTGTGTGACCAATGTGTTTTAAATCATATAATGGTATAATCTTGAGTTATATCAATAGCCATTACCAAGGAAAGGACGTGCAAGTCATTAATGTGAAGTGTAAATAGAGCGGGGCCCAATATGCTACCCTGTGGGACCTTCAAATTTAACCCCCAAAACGCAAACCCTCAACCTTTGCACAATGTCTTTACTTTATCAAGTTACTGATGAACTACATTGTTAAAGGCAACTCCCCGAATGCACATGCATGAAACACTCAAGTTTCCTTGCCAGGACGCGAGTGTCATAAGCTTCAGCCATGTCGAGAAACAGTTCTTATAGTGTGGATTTTTATTGAAATGTGGTTAAATGTGTGTTATTGAATGTGAGCAGAGCAGCGGTTAGGTGTTAGTTACCTTGTAGGCGTGCAGCGAATGAGGCTCGCTGCCCGCCGGTGGAGGAACAGGCTGCAGCGCTTTAAGTGCTACTTCCACCTCGGGGCGGCCCGGCGCGCGCCAGGATGCCGCGAGCACTGTCCCGAACGCGCCCCGCCCCGCTATGGTACGCCGGGTTATGTGCTCCCAGCGCGCGCGCATCTCCTCCGGAATATCCAGCAGGAGCTGGAAACATGAGTACATTTGTTCTAAGGCCTTTTACCATCTATTTAGATGATTTATACAGCGTCAGGATGCAACTTTCCTGCACAAACGAGACCGCTGTTAGTGCCCGGGACGAATTAAGATGGAGTAGGCTTGCCCAGCAACTATTCCATCCTCTCAGCTTAGGCAGTCTAGAGGTCTCCGTCATGGCTTAACGACTTTAAAGCCGGGACTGACAATTTAACGTGCCCTCCGAAGCACGGAAGCGCTCAGAAATTATGATTTAGAAACACGAACCACATGAACTTCACTGTAAAACAAATGATATGACTGCCAGTGGTCACTGTGCACATGGCCAGTGCGACATACCGTGTCGGGTGCGACGTGGTGCAGTGCGACGTCGGGGTGTAGCGGACAGTGCAGCGGCAGCTGTGCGCAGGCGCAGTGTATGCACTGCTCCACGGTCCAGCCCCACGCCCACGCCCAGCACGTGGCGGAGGGGGATGGGGGGAGGCCTTCCACGGACCCTAGGCGTGAGGACGCTGGAAAAAAAGGAAGTTTCACCAAACACCAAGTCACAAAACCTTTCACCCTGGAAGTATACGTCCACAAGCAACAAACGAATGAAAAATGTCAAATCGTACCTCTTATTTCGACCCGATTATTACATACATACATACACAATATCACGCCTGTTTCCCATAGAGGTAGGACAGAGATCACGGATCTCCATTTGGTACGATCCTGACATGCTTCTTTAGCTTCCTTCACTTTCATAACATTCCTCATGCATGCTCGTCGGTTTAGGGTACTCTTGACCTGGCCCTTTTCCAAAACGTCGCTGATTTGGTCCAGGTACGTGCGCCGAGGTCTTCCCCTTCCAACAGTACCATTCACACTCTCCTCATACACCTGTTTCGTTGATCTTCTTTCATTCATCCTCTACATGACCAAACCATCTTAACATACCTTTCTCAATCCTCATCACTACATCTTCTTTCACTCCACATCGCTCTCTTATCACGCTATTTCTCACTCTATCTCTCAAAGTCACACCACACATACTTCGCAACGCACGCATTTCTACTGCATTCACTCTACTTTGATGTTTCTTCTGCCATACGTAACTTTTACTACCATACATAAGTGTCGGTACCGATTATTCTCTGCTGGACTGGGAGTAAAGAAATAACATAGAATGCGTCCAGCTGCTTCTCTCCCCGAGCATGTCGTAAAAGTCGACTAAGGGATAGTATCCTCCAACATGATGAGATACAATAAGCAAGTATTCCCAAGGAGGGTTGACGTCAGGCAGGCGGCCGGTCATAAAACACCTTAGCCAAAACTCTTACAGCATGATCCAAAAAAGATCATGCTGTGCCGACCCCACATAGAGTGGGATAAGGGCAGGAAGATGATGAGTGTCGGTACCGAATATGTAATTTTGCTTACCGTTGGACTCTGCGCCGACGCCGCTGTCCCCGTCCGAAGCCCTGGAGTCCTGGGACACGCGGGGCCGGGGCCGGGGCTCCGCTAACTCCAGGCGGCGGAAAGCTTGCTAAAACAACATCATAATTTAAAACGTTACAAAATGATACTATATATATATTATTTAAGAGCTAGCTCTTGTCGCTGTAATGATGAAGTTTCCTCCATTTTTCTCTCTCTAATGCGGTTTCTTTTACTTCTTTATGCGACATGACAGCGACTTTCTCCTTTATCTGGCTGATATAACTAATTCTAGGTCTTCCCCTGCCTCGCTTTCCGTCTACCTTTCCTTCTATGATCGTCTTTATGAAGCTGTCATGTAGTATAAGATGTCCAAACATTTTCCCTCTTCTATTTTGTATTGTTCTTATTAAAATGATACTAAAGATTTGAATTTAACTTGACTTTGATTAGGAATAAGACTGCTGAGTAGCTAATGCCCAGTTTCAATATTCCACTAATTCCATAGCAACATTGTTTTTTTATTTATTTATTTAGTTGCACCAACAAAGCGAATGAACCATTACATGCAATATGACAAAATTTAAATTAAGTGCCACCTCAATTATAGACGCAAACCACAGTCAAATAGGTGAATACAAGAATAAAATTAAATAAAAATAGATAAAAGAAATTGATTTACAAGATATTTAGATAAATTTGATGAAAGTTAGTAGATTAAATAATAATTTGTGTGTACAATTTTTAGACACAACTGTAAAATTGTTATTGAATAAATTTAATTGAACTATTGGAATCTCGCATAAATGATGATACCAGGACTTGTCTCTGGCTGCCCTTACCTGCGCCAGCTGGTCAGGATCCCGGGTCCTGGGGATGAGGTCCTTGAGACACCCTGGACACGGCACCACCCGGGTGATGAGACATCTACCCTCAGATGTGTGGACGAATCTAGTTCCTGCAGATATTTTAACATTATATTCAACTCAAAATGGTTCTTGTAATCATCAACTTGCAGCCACTCCCGATTCAAAGACAGTAAACCATGGTGACAGATCAGCCCATCGCCCATGATGGCCCATCGTGTTGGAGGACTATCCCTTAGTCGACTTTTACGACATGCTCGGGGAGAGAAGCAGCTGGACGCATTCTGTTTTTTCTCTACTCCCAGTCCAGCAGAGAAGGAACTTCAACCTTTCACAATATTGGTTAAGAAAGTAGTGCCGAGACTCACCTAGCGAGGGGTACCAGTCTTCTAGCAGCAGGTCTACGTGTTCAGAGACGATGGCCAGGACTTTGGCTAGGGTCGAGGGGTTTGGCTCCAGGCTGATGCTCTGAAACAATTATAAACCAATATAGCGATTTCTTTTGGGGGATGAAGAAGGGTAAGGCTGGGAGCTGGGAGAAGGGGGGATGGAGGGCAGATGGGGGGGATGAAGGGTCGAAGGAAATGGGGTGTTGAAGGAAGATGGGGGTGATCTGTTGTGTAACTGTGTGTTTAAGTATTCTTGTGTATGTTTATTAATGCTGAGACCTGATATCCAGGTATGGGCATGCCATCTTATCAAGGCATATTGGAGGGATGGAGGGGAGATGGGGGGTGAACTGTAGATGGGGAATGGAGGTCAGAAGGGAGGATGGTTAGTGTGGGCTGGCCTGACAACAGAAATCTTTAGAAATTATCAAGATTTGCAATTATACAGCAATGGCGACTGACCTGGTACCCAGCTATGGGCATGCCGTCCTCCCTCTTGACCACACAGCTCTGTCCCGGTAGCTGTATCTCGATACACGAGCTGCTCTGTATGTCCAGCTCGCACCACGCACCCTCCTGTTTCACGCGCAACCTAAACGAACAATCCAAGGGTGGAACCAGCTTTTAAGTCAGGGGAGTCATGACCCAATAGCCGGGGGGTCATGGATCCCTTGAAACAATCTGAAATAGTAGCCAAGTCACTTTGGCAACTTTTGTCAATTCAGGGACCAAGCGAGCCTCGTTAGGTAGCTGGATATCTATATAAAGCGTTTTTTTTTTTTCAACTATACGGGACAGTATCTAATTCTAATTATCGTTAGGGGAACAAAGATCTGCACTGACGTCCCGCGGTGGGGTGTATTGTGCATTATACGGGGCAGTATGGGGAAATTCGAAATCAGAAGAGACAAAGGAAAAGTCCAACAGCTAACGCTTCGTGGCTGGAGGTCATTTCTTCAACACAAAATTTTTATATTGACGCAAACTCGCCACCTATATCTAGCCACACTGCCGACCACTCGAAGACGGCTCCCTCTACGGTCCTCACGTCTCATGAGACGTGGGCAGTACATACATACAGCTATATTTATAAACTGTGCAATACTACTGTAAAATTATCTCATTACAATATTTATAACCGTTGCCTAGTCTTCTCATTATCAACACGTACTTGACACTCTCGTAAGGGTGTGTCCCCCCTTCCTGGGGGGTCGGCAAGAGGGGTTCGTGGCTGGGGGGGATCTCCCTCACGCAAACCAGGGTCAGGTCCCCGCAGACCATTCTCGCTCCCTCCCGCCACACCTTCCAGCCCCACTCCAGTTGGAGAGCTTGCGATATGCTGTCATCTTCCATCTGACAAAAAAATCATCATCATCTTCCTACCCTCATCCCACCTATGTGGGGTCGGCAAAGCATGATAGTAGGGTAGAATTACGGGTTCTGGCTCACTATAAATCCACGAATTGGAGCTCTGTGTGATATATGTTTGTATAGGTTTGAAGGGTCATTTTAGGTTGGTTTTGTCGCGATAATCGCTGTAGAGCTTTGTTTTCGTGTATTGAGGTATTGGGTGATGGCTCTGTGATTGTCGGTTTCTGGTCGCTTTACCGCTTGTGATTGGTGTAGAGCGACCAGAGGTCGCCTTCGCTGGTCGTTGTGGGTGGGAAGATAAGGTGTTGTATGTTTTGCAATTTATATTGCGGATGTTGATGAGGTGTGAAATTTCATACATGGATTTATTTTTATCAATATTTGCCTCCCACTCAGTTAACCCTGCTAGAATGATTAATTTAGTTGAAGATAAGTAGTGAAATTTCATACGTTGCTGAGTGATTTATTTTACCTAAGTTGCTAAAATCCCATACAGTTAACCTAGTTACATAATTGCAAAAAAATGATTAATTTATCAAAAAAACAAAAAGGGTTCTTACCTCAGCAGCCCTGTACAAGTGATGTGGTGCCCTGGCCAGAGCGGCGTCAGCCAGCAGCCGGGAGACCAGCCGCGCCCAGAACCCGCACGGCACGTACGTGACGAGCAGTAAACGGGTTAATGGGGTGCCGTTGCGACCCGATATGGTAACTCCTTCGCCTGGGGCTGTGGTGCCCTCCTCTGTTAAATATAAATATAACACCCAACAGTCACACACACAGTCCTGAGCCCACACTAGGATTCCCTGTGTCGTGGGTATCAGAAACTAAGAGTACCATGCTACCACGGTTACAGGTTAAATATGCCAAATAACACAAAAATCTGACGAGTCACCAAGGTATTATAAGAAAATTAAGTTAGGTCACTGCCGAGATGTTTTGAAAGACCCTAAGGGGGGAGAGGGGTTGGGTTAAGTGCATTACACTAACTGCATACAATATCGAAATGGTGCCTATTCAATTCCCGAAAGGGCATATCGGAGTGAGAATACAAAAAAAATGTATTAGTGCAAATTTTTTAAACACGTCATGAATTCGATTAAATTATTTAGTTTTCTCGGAACATGCTTTTAGCTGTACGTTTTTAAACAAAATGTTGTGAAAGAATTTTAAAATACGGCATAATGTAATTTGAAATTGTTTCTTAACATTTTGTTTAAAAAACGTTAGTTAGTAATAAGAGATTTTTTTACACAAATACTTACGAATTAGCGCCGGCGAGTCAGTCAGCCGGTTGGAGTCCGGCAGCGGAGCGAGGTGCGGGTTCAGCGCCGGCCAGGGTCGCCGCGAGCCCCGATTCGCGCTTGACCACGCGCGCCCTCGCACTGGCAGCTGGAAGGACATTGTCTTGATGGTTTTGTTGTTCTTTTTATCATTATTTTAAACTCTCGCTATAACAACTAATAATTTGTGATAATAGAAAGTCTATATACTACGGCCCGTTGAAACCTGAGTGGCTAATGGCTCATTGACTACCTGATGAGCTTATCTCACCTTAGATGCTCATCCCTCACCTGAGGGGCACATCTCGTACCTGATAGGCTCATTTCTTATCTGAGAGGCCCATCTTTCACCTGAGGGGCTCATCTCACCTGAGGGGCTCATCTCTCACCAAAGAGGCTCATATCTCACGTGAGGGGCTCATCTCTTACTTGAGGGGCTCATCTCACCTGAGAGGCTTATATCTCACGTGAGGGGCTCATCTCTTACCTGAGGGGCTCATCTCACCTGAGAGGCTCATATCTCACGTGAGGGGCTCATCTCTCACCTGAGGAGCTAGTGGCTCAGTGGCGGGCAGCAGCGGCGGGATGAGCAGGGTCCTAGCGTCCCAGCAGAGCGCCAACTCGAACTTGTGCAGAAGTGAAACTCCCAACGAGCTCGCCTCCTCAGCCCGCGCCAGCTGAGGAGATGCTTTGAAGACGTGCGCCAAGTCTTCGACCTTCATTATACCTACATATAAACGAACACGCGTTTCAGTGTTTTTCACTGTGTTAATCACTGGTAGTTTAGTGATAGTGGCCTCGTCTTGCGATCCTAAAGTCGTCGGTTCAAATCCAGTCGTACGTACCCTAGTTGGTTCAAACCCGGTCGTGTACCAATGGATTTTTCTGTGCGAAAAATTTATGTGCGCTATCTCAGTACTCTCAAAATGATGAAGGAAAACATCGTGAGGAAATCCGCGGCTTAGTCAGCTCCGCACGTATCGACCATGTCCTTCCTGTGGACAAGGCCGACTAAGCTGAGAGGAATAGTTGCTGGGCAAGCCTACTCCATCTTAATTCGTCCCGGGCACTACAGCGTCCCGTTTGTGAAGGTAAAAGTTGCCTCCTGACGCTGTACCATCTACTATAGATGGTAAAAGGATGTCAGTGGGATGACTTGCTGCTGGCGAAGACTGGACGCGTCAACCGGAGGCAGAGCACTCATCAGGGGAGGTCACGTCCAGCAGTGGACTGCTGATGGTAGACTCACCGTTGTGCGCGAAGGGGTTGATCTCTCTGACGGTGACGACATGCGCCAGCACGTCGCAGAGCCACTGCGGCCGCAGGAAGTACAGCTCCTTGAGGGTCGCGTCGTCGTAGTGGAGCAGGACACCTGGAAACATAACATTCTTAGAGTTCCGTGCCTGCAGGGTGCCAACGGGACCCTATTACAAAGCCTCCGCTATGACCTCCTCCTGGCGACCTCGGTGGCGTGGCGGGCGATTGCTCGGCAGAGACGCAAGAGGCGCGGGTTTGATTCCCGCTGCGGAAGAAATGTTTGCATGTTCTGTAAATATTTGTTCCGGGTCTGGGTGTTGTGGTAGCATGGTACTCGTAGTTTCTGATACCCACGACACAGGGGATCTTAGTGTGGGGTCAGGACTATGCATGTGTCTGTTGGGTGTTATTTATTTATTTTATTTATTATTCAATGATTATGATTATGAATAAAATCTTTGAAATTTAAAAATTCCTTACCATTTTCGTGCAGAAACATGGTGGCCTGATGTAACTCAGCGGCGTCTCTGAACATCTTGTGATTCTTCTGCTGCATGTACTGGGTCACCTGGAAACAAGACTTTTACAACGGATTTGCCTCTGACTGCCTCATCATCGCCCTACTTCATTTCCACTTTATGTGGGGCCGGCACAATGTATTCTGTTTATTACTATTACGACCTCGGTGGCGTGGCGGGCGAATGCTCGGCTGAGACACAAGAGGCGCGGGTTCGATTCCCGCTTCGGGAGAAATGTTTGTATGTTCTGCAAATATTTCTCCCGGGTCTGGGTGTTGTGGTATTATGTATTATAAGTATAAGTATGTATTTACAAAAAAATATATATATAAGTATTCTATCAGCCATCTGGTGTCCATAGTACAAGCTTTGCTTAGTTTGGGGCTAGATGGCGCTGTGTGAAATGTCCACAAATATTTATTTATTTATTCTCCTTCCATTTCCCTCTGTCAGAATTCATCTCAAACTCACTCCTCTCTTACTCATGTCATCTTTCATTCGGTATATCTGGCCTACTTCTGCCTACATCATATCCAGGATAGACTCGCCTCAGGCTACTTCCTAGAGAAAAATACTAAGGGCATAGTGGGTATGTTGAATTATAAGCTTCGTTTAATAATAAAGCACTAGATTTTATTTTTCGAAATTCGACTCTTAAAGGGGTGAAAAATGAGTATAAGTTGTGAATTATAAATAAATATTTACGTTTGCTTGAAACTAGATTTGTATACTTTACATAAAAAAATGGACGCGTGTCACAGGGTTTTTCAAAACAACCCTCAAAAAGGGGTAAAATGGTGTGTCAAACATTTAAGTCACGCGTGTAAAATAGTTCTAACTTAAAAGAGGTGGTTGATAAAATTACTTCTGTTGTATGTGTGTGTCTAATTCTAATTAATGTTAGGGGAACAAAGATCTGTGCATTATCCCCCTGCTAACCCTCCCCCAGCCAGCACAACTCCTTGCAGTACCGGAGAAGGACTTTGGGAAGGACATTGGGATTTTGGATCACCGGAGAAGGACTTTGGGATGTTGGATCACCGGAGAAGGACTTTGGGATGTTGGATCACCGGAGAAGGACTTTGGGATGTTGGATCACCGGAGAAGGACTTTGGGATGTTGGATCACCGGAGAAGGACTTTGGGATGTTGGATCACCGGAGAAGGACTTTGGGATGTTGGCAGCAGTGTGTATGTGTGTGTTTGTGTGTGTCTCACCAGTCGTTTGTAGTCCGCGTAGTTGAGCACGGGCTCAGGGAGCTCGGCCGCGAGTGACGTGACACATTCCTCCAAGGCCAAGTACGTGGCCGGTATCCGCTGTTCCAGCAGCGGTTCCTTGCTACCTACAATTAATAAGATCATACTTCTATTTGGGTTTAGAAGGGTGTCGTGTTCAGGAAATTCTAAGGAAGCCTGACGAGACACCGCGCACTCATCATCGCCGATGCCTTTTAAATAAGTTTTATTATTTGTTATAGAGAAAAGATAGTCATGTTACAAGGCGAGTGAATATGAATGTGGATGGATATACTGCTAGAGGAAGGCCAAGGACCATCTGAAGACCAAGGTCTGTCACCATGGTTTCAACCCAAGGGCACTGATGGTCTAGTGGTCTAGCCCTCAGATCCTGAGGTAGTAGGTTCAAATCCGGTCGTGCGATGGATTTTGCTGTTTAAAAAATGTATGTGCGCAATACCAGTACTCTCAAACGGTGAAGGAAAACACCGACATGTCGTCGGACCTAAAACATTCGAAATCATGTGTTAAGGGAAGCCTTCGAGGCGCATTTTAAATATTTTAACTTTGAATCATGAGTGGCTGCAAGTTTTCTAATGATCACTTGTGGTTCTGCCCACCCCATTAGGGACACTGGCGTGATAATATGTAGTATGTATGTTTGATTCGTGATCTCACCGGGTGGTTTGACGCTGTAGGCCACAGAGTATATAATATCAGCCAATAGCCTTATATTGTGCCGAGTGCTGCAAGACACCTGGAATAACAATGCATGAGAGAACACGACAGCGACAATCTTACATAATAAGGCAGCGCTGTTAAGCCGAGCAAAGTGAAACAGAAAGGGCTTAAATAAATCTGTTTTTAGTGTTCCGTACTCGAAAGGTGCCAACGGGACCATATTACTAAGCCCCCGCTGTCCGTCCGTCTGTCAGCGGATTCCATTAGCCATCATCAGTCTTACCTCCACAGAGTCCATGACCCTGGGCAGTCCCAGCTTGTCAGCATCGGGGGCGCCCATCACGCTGGAGCGGATCAGTCTCTGTAGGGCCTCAGGACTCTCCGCCTCGGGGAGTAGGCACGAGGCCACCTGGTCGTAGTGGGTGCCAACCATTATCACGGGCGAGCCCGGGGCGCGCGCTTGTATGGAACTGTAATATAACCGATTTCTGATCAATTATGTTCGCTACATCAGAACTCTTAGTATAGATTTTTGGGTGACACAAATTTGTACACATATGTAAAAAATGTATGGTAAACCATGGCGCCAGGTGATCAGCCCATCGCCCATATAGATGGTCCATCATGTTGGAGGATACTATCCCTTAGTCGACTTTTACGACATGCTCGGGGAGAGAAGCAGCTGGACGCATTCTATGCTTTTTCTTACTCCCAGTCCAGCGAAGAAGTATAACTTGCAAGTTGTACTTTTGCTTGTAACAATAATACATAATGAACAAAAGGACCCTGGGGTTCGGAGGCGTGGCTTCTTTTCAAGGAGTTATCCAAGAAGCTGATGGATGTGACCAATGACCGCTGGGCTGGCGCTTACCTCGGACAAAGGATAAGTATAGCTATCCAACGAGGTAACGTCGCCAGCCTTTTGGGGAGCTTACCTGCGGTCGGTGATCTGAGCTCTTGTTTTCTATCTGTAGGCGAACTTAGATAGAAAACTGAGCTCATTTTCATTTCTTATCATTATACCGATTACCTTAAAGTTTTTAATGATATTAAAGTATGTCATTGTTACATAATGAACATAAATATGTCTTTAGCTCACCGGAGCCAGTTGAGGGCTGACAGCAGTCCTTTCCTTCCATCAGTGACCTTCCACACGACCAGGTACAGAGAACGGCGTGAGAGGAAGTACTGGTGAGTGGCGTAGTACCTGGAAACACTCATACGACTCAGCTATACGTAGGTGGATTATTCTGTTCAAAAATATTATGCTCTCTATCCCAGTACTCTCAAACGCTGAAGGAAAACATCGTGAGGAAACCCGTGGTTTAGTCAGCTCCGCACGTATTGACCACGTCCTTCCTGTGGACAAGGCCGACTAAGCTGAGAGGATGGAATAGGTGCTGGACAAGCCTACTCCATCTTAATTCGTCCCGGGCACTACAGCGTCCCGTTTGTGAAGGTATTTCCTCCTGACACTATACAAATCATATATATTATCGTATAGATGGTAAATGGCCTCAGTAGTAACCTCAGTAGTTACACTGCTAGAGGAAGGCCTGAGAAAAGATGTATGAATTCTGCGGCGGACGGGAATATTATAAAGTGGAAAGATTTTTTGTTTGTAACGAATAGGCTCCGAAACTATTGGACCGATTTCAAAAATTTTGTCACCAAAAGAAAGCTACATTATCAGGGTCCAGTATAGGCTATAATATATTTAAAAAAAAAATTAGGGAACCGTAAGAAAATGCAATATTGTAACCCAAGGTAGAAAACCCAAAATAGTTTTTGGCGTGCGCTGCGAAAACTATTGATTATGGAACAAAATAATGTACTACACGCGTACGAAGTCGCGGGCGACAGCTAGTATGTAATGGCTCTACAACCGAACCATCTTACTTATATTATAAATGCGAAAGTTTGTGAGTTTGGATGTTTGTGCCTCAATCACGCCTAAACGGCTGAACGGATTTGAATGAAACTTGGAATATACATAGTACAAGAACTGGATTAACATATAGGCTTTTTTTGTCGGGGTACCACGCGAGCGGAGCCGCGGGTGGCAGCTAGTATTTTATAATTCTATATACAAGGGGGGTGGGCTTGAGGGGTTAATTATAAAGGTATGAGTACTCTTGCTGTCCGCCGAAGTCCCAGGTGCGGAAGGTGACCGGCCCACGCTGGGAGCGCTGCTTCTCGTAAGTCCAGCAGCCGATGTCCACGCCCACCGTGGACATGTTCCGCCGGGAGGACTTGTTGCCCATGCGGGCTGCCCAGTGCTGCACACGCGAAATACCTTAGCCACGACCGATGGTTTTAAAAAAAACCAAAGGATTTTGAATGCACTTTATTAGATACTTTCAATTACAATGAAATTATTCTAAGTATAAAAACTAAGTGGAGACTATCTACCAGTCGATATAGGTACCAGTAATAGAATGACGAAACACTAGCTATTCCGGATCTAGGTAAAGACGTCACTGCTGACTCGGCGGCCGCCTTGTACCGGTCGAATACAATAGGACTGCAACGCTGCAGTTCTGGTCAGCAGGTTCAGTACATGTGTGGCATGTAACACGCAAATAAACATCATCTTCCCGCCCTCCTCCCGCATCTCCTCAGCTCCTTGGATCATGCTGTGAGAGTTTTACGACCGGCCGCCTGCCTGACGTCAACCCCCCTTGGGAATACTTGCTTATTGTATCTCATCATGCTGTATGTGACCGTTGACTATTGCTTATCGGTACACTGAGAGCGTTGGTGGAATGATAGCGGACCCCGCCTTCCGATCGTGGTCTTGGGTTCAAATCCGGTCGTGCACGAATGGATTTTTCTGTTCGAAAAATGTATATGCGATTCGAACCGAAAAAGCTCGAAGATTTGTGTTGATGCACGAAAGCAGCCTTTGAGGGAAGCTTTGAATCCTTTCACCACACTGGTTCGATAGAACTAATGACACGACTAGACGGATAGATCGATATACTCACGTCAGTGGGTTTCCTCCGATGCTGGATGGCAGACTCCTGCCTGAGGCATTCCAGGAGACTGGTCTTTCCGATACCCTGAAAGTTTTACAATGACGATTTTTGATAAATCATAAATAAATCATTTGTTTGTCTGTGAACATAGGTACAATATACATAATAGGTGTTAGGTTAAACAAATTTAGATCTCTAGATTCTGGCAGTAGGCCGTACAAACATTTAGAAAGTTACAATATTAATATGTATGTATGTATGTTCGTATGAGCTAGTGGTCAGCTCTTGTATCGGAGTTTTAGGCCGCCTAAAGGCCTCCGTCGTGGCTTAACGACTCAAAAGCCGGGACCGACAATTTGACGTGCCCTCCGAAGCACGGAAGCGCTCAACTCGTAATACCACTTGCGGTCACCCATCCACATTGAGACCGCGCACAACGTTGCTTAACTTGACGGCCTCGGTGGCGTGGCGGGCGATTGCTCGGCAGAGACACAAGAGGCGCGGGTTCTATTCCCGCTGTGGAAGAAATGTTTGCATGGTCTGTAAATATTTGTTCCGGGTCTGGGTGTTGCGGTAGCATGGTACTCGTAGTTTCTGATACCCACGACACAGGGAGTCCTAGTGTGGGCTCAGGACTGCGTGTGTGAGTGTTGGGTGTGTCCTCACCTGTTGGCCGACCAGCATGAGCCTCATCCTGGTGTACCTGGTGGCGGCGTGCAGCACGGACTTGAGGTAGGAAAGCACGTCCGCCGAGCGGTACTCCCCGCCCACCATGGACCTGAGCGGCTCCGTCAGCGAACAGCCCGCCGCCGACAGGGACCACAGCCGGGACAGCAGGCCCATTTGGGGAGGGAGGGTCGTTATATCTGGAAGGGGTTTTAAGTAAATAAAGCTGGTACTTGTGTAGAAATTATCACACCCGTATCCCTAGGGTGGGCAGAGCCACAAGTTATAAGAACACTTTTTTTATTTTTTATTTATTAACGATTTAAAAGAAACAAAATTAACAGTAATTAAGTACTTTGAAACTAAAAATCACTAAGGTTTGTGTTAACGCTAGTTCAGTTTACAACTAACAAAGGTAAAACAAGAAATTATCTATTAGGAACTAGGTAGGTAGGTTAGTACTTAAGTTGTGTTTCAAAAAGTATGATTTTAGTTTGTATTTTATGTTATTTTTAGTCAGTGTGTCGGTCATGTCATGCCGTAATTTAACTTAACTCCTGATTCAAAATTCCATGATGCTCACAAACTGTCATATATATTATATTAGTAGAAAACGAGTAATTTTTGATTTGAATGGTGAAATTGTTGCCTGGCTCACAGGTGACCGGGCATTTATCCTATGAATCCTTGTACGTATGTAATTAATTACATTGTTGTAGCACCAAAAATCTGTGTGTGTGTGTGTGTATTCGTATGTGCGTGCAAGTCTGTGTGTGTGCGTACGTACCTTTGTTCCCGCTGACGTTGAGCACGGCCAAGTTGGTCAGCAGATGCAAGGCGGGCGGGATGGATCGGAGAAGGTTGCACGAGACGTCCAACATTGACAGAAGTGGAAATAAGAGACGACTCTTCAGACTGTTCGCGTTGCCCTGATCCAAACACAAAACTCTTACTCTACTGACTGAGTAACAATCAAAGCAAAGCCTAAACCATAAGCAGAAAGCAAGAAACTTGGAGGACATTCCTCTTCATCATCATGATCTTCCTGCCTTTATCCCACTCTATGTGGGGTCGGCATAGCATGTTTCTTGGATCATGCTGTAAGAGTTTTGGCTAAGGTGTTTTATGACCGGCCGCCTGCCTGACGTCAACCCTCCTTGGGAATACTTGCTTATTGTATCTCATCATGTTGGAGGATACCATCCCTTAGTCGACTTTTACGACATGCTCGGGGAGAGAAGCAGCTGGACGCATCTATGTTTTTTCTTTACTCCCAGTCTTAGTCTGTTCTCAGTTTACTCTGTGCCGACCCCACATTGAGTGGGATAAGGACAGGAAGATGATGATGATACCCTTGCTGTGTCTAGACAATTTCAAGGGAACGGAGCTGATGATGAAGAGCATCTTACCCACTCGTCTTCTTCCTCGTTGGTGTCTTCGGGCAGAGCGTCTGACGCGTAGCCATCGTCATCTGTTGTCAGCTGAATGCGACTTAACAGGTTGTTTGACAGTATCTGACAAAAACACCTTACAAAGTTCAACTACTCCAAAACGTCTACTTAAACTGTAGTGGGACAGCGGCCAGGACATTATCGTAGTGATGAATATGAATGTGGAAGGATATACTGCCGGGGAAGGTCAAGGAAGAGATGGGATTGTGGAGAAGAGGACATGCGTGTGGAAGAAGTGTGCTGAGATGACGAGTGATAGAAGATAGAAGAGGGAAACATGATATGGGCCGGAAAATAATGGTGATGACGATTTTTAGGAATTAAGTAGTATCTCTGAATTTGATTTGGTACCCACTGGACCTACAAGATTCGACCCAAAAGCAAAAAGAGTCTATAGGACCTCATTTACATGGCCCATTCGACATTCTTAAAAAAATATATTGCGCCTATTGGACATCTTTTTTGAATTCGCCTGGTACCTACTGGACCTTCAAGATTAGACCCTACTGTAACTCTACCCACTGGACCTTATCTGTGGACTCCATTCTTGAGGTTTGAAGTTTGACAGTACATACCAGGGTCCTGGTGCCCTCAAGCCGGAGATGTCTCCTGGCGAATAGATCTCATAAAGATAGAGATTCAGATTTCAGATTCATTTAATTATTCCATAAAGATACAGATGTACACTTAGAAAAGTCACACAGTCAGTGACCTGACTCCGAGTTCTACTGGAACAGCTGGCTAGGAGAGTACATACCAGGGTCCTGGTGCCCTCAAGCCGGAGATGTCTCCTGGCAGGACAGGCGGCGCTCATCAGCTGAGACCTGACTCCACCCCCTGAGCGGGGCCGACTCGCCCCCCTGTTCGGGCAGTAGCAGGCTAGGGGGGAGCTTGAGCCGAAGTTCTCTAGCTGTTGGGAGGAAATTGCTTGGCATAAGTAACTGAAATTCCCAAGGATCATGTTGTGCCGAGTCCACAGGGATAAGGGCAGAAAGATATGATGAAGTAACTGAAATGTCTTAGTCACTGTTAGTCTAGAGTCAGCAGTTGGAAGAGCACCGGTAGTCTAGTGGTAACGGTCCTGCCTTCCGATCCCAAGGACGTGGGTTCAAATTCAGTCGTAAACCAATGGATTTTCCTGTTCGAAAAATTACAAGCGCTAATACCAACACTCTCAAACGGAAAACGTCGTGAGGAAGCTCGAACTTACAAAGTTCGAAAACATGATGTATGTAGCACACGAAAGGAGCCTTTGAATAGCACTGTAAGCGACGCTCAAATAGATTATCATTATTTGTTAAAGTTGAGGGTATTTTGTTTATTTAAGATTTTTTTTACTAATATAATAGATTGCCGCTAAAATATTTCTTCCGGGTCATTGGTGCCATGGTACTCGTAGTTTCTGATACCCACGACACAGGGAGTCCTAGTGTGGGCTCAGGACTATGTATGTGACTGTTGGGTGTTATTATTAATAATAACGTAGGGTAGTTTACACAGAATGAGTCTACGGCGGTCTACGGCCATTATCCAAGCAATCTGTGTCGCGAATCTACCGAATAAATATTTTACAAGTCTAAAGTCCGTATTGGTAGTTTTAAACATCATCCTTCACCAGCTACACGCACTTTGAATCCTTTCACCACACTGGCTCGAATGAGCTAATGACACGACAAGATAGATAGAAAGAAGAAGAAAGAAAATAATTTATTGGCAACATGAGAATACAGGAGTAAAAAAATTAAATGACAGAGATAAGGACAAAAGGAGAGAAGAAAATACATATTATACGTAGACAGAGAAAAAACATTCTCTATTCTCTAAACATTCTCTATTCATTTTCTATTTTCTGTCTACGATATTATACAGGCCTAATCTACTTATCACATGTCCTGGTTGCTAGGTACAGTGGAGTTCACCTGCGGTAGACTTGGCCAGCAGGTGATTTCATTGTGACTGAGGTCCAACTGACGCAGGCTTGAGGGATATGACGTCACGTACGACATCGATCTGGAAACGTCATTCCGTTAGTCTTAACTACACAGATTTATATAGTTTGGAGGCTTTAGTATTGTGTCGTGAGCGTACGGCATATTTGTAACCATAGTTTAGAACATTACAGCCATATACATTGTACCACATTAGTTTTGCTTATCGATAGTCGACCATCGATAGTTTAGGCAAAACCAATAGAATAGATAGTTTATCGACAGTATCGGTATACATACATACATATTATCACGCCCGTATCCCTAATGGGGTGGGCAGAGCCACAAGTAAACATAAGAAAATTTTCAGCCACTTCTGATTTAAAGTCCCAAGATGTATATGGTGAACCATGGTGACAGATCAGCCCATCGCCCATACAGACGGTCCATCATTTGGAGAGGTCTATTCCTTAGTCGACTTTTACGACATGCTCGGGGAGAGAAGCAGCTGGACGCATTCTATGTTTTTCTTTACTCCCAGTCCAGCGGAGAAGTTTAATCTACTGTAACAAAACAATCGAAAAGACTAAGGCATAGTATCCTCCAACATGATGGGATACAATAAGCAAGTATTCCCAAGGAGGGTTGACGTCAGGCAGGCGGCCGGTCATAAAACACCTTAGTCAAAACTCTTACACCATGATCCAAGGAGCATGCTGTGCCGACCCCACATAGAGTGGGATAAGGACAGGAAGATGATGATTTCACACAGCGCCATCTAGCCCCAAACTAAGCAAAGCTTGTACTATGGGCACCAGATGACTGATAGAAGACTTATATACATTTTACTTCTCCGCTGGACTGGGAGTAAAGAAAAAACATAGAATGCGTCCAGCTGCTTCTCTTCCTGAGCATTTCGTCGAGCGTGCCGACCCCACATAGAGTGGGATGAGGGCGGGGGGATGATGTATAGTTAGAGTGCGTACCTGAGGGAGTTGTAGCTCATGTTGAGGCGCGCCAGGCTGGCGGCGCGGCAGGCGAGGCTGGCGGGGATGCAGGTGAACTGGTTGTGGGCCAGGTTGAGCGCGTGCAGGGGGGAGGGGCCGCGGGGCACGGCGGGGGGGGACTCCACCACCCCCCGCCACGCGTGCGCGCGCCGCGCCTCCGACCAACTGATGAACAAAACAAAATCAAATCTGCGAACGTTTGTGATGTTTGGATGTTCGCATGTTTATGCCTCAATAAATATTTGTGGACATTTCACACAGCGCCATCTAGCCCCAAACTAAGCAAAGCTTGTATTATGGATTGACATATAGGATGTTTTTTATCCGGGTACCACTCGAGCGAAACCGCGGGCAGCAGCTAGTGTGTTAATAATTAATTCATTCACTGACGACCTCGGTGGTGTGTCGGACGAGTGTTCGGTTGAGACGCTAGAGGCGCGGGTTCGATTCCCGCTACGGGAGAAATGTTTGCATGTCCTGTAAATATTTCTTCCGGATCTAGCTGTTGTTGTATTATGTATTATAAGTATGTATTTACAAAAAAAAAAGTATATAAGTATTCTATCAGCTTTGCTTAGTTTGGGGCTAGATGGCGCTGTGTGAAATGTCCACAAATATTTATTAAAATGCGCACTAATATTACCTTGCGTGGTGCGAACTATCTGTACTCACACTGCGTTCCCGGCGCGGTTTGCAAGACTTGGTATTACTTCTTCATCTAACAGGTCACACTCACTGTTCTCTATCGAAGGACTTCGGGAGGATGACTTCTGAAACGAACATTACAACACTGTACGCGGGTTCGATTCCCGCTGCGGGAGAAATGTTTGTATGTTCTGCAAATATTTCTTCCGAGTCTGGGTGTTGTAGTCATATGTATTAAAAGTATGTGTTTGCAAAAAAAATACAAACGTACATAAATATTATCACGCCCGTATTCCTAATGGGGTGGGCAGAGCCACAAGTAAACATAAGAAAACTTGCAGGCACTTCTGATTTAGTCCTAAGATGGGTATGGTGAACCATGGTGACAGATCAACCCATCATCCATATAGATGGTCCATCTTGTTGGAGGATACTATCCCTATACTTTCACAACATGCTCGGGGAGAGAAGCAGCTGGACGCATTCTGTGCTTTTTCTTTACTCCCAGTCCAGCAGAGAAGTAAAATGTATTACAAGTATTGTATCAGCCATCTGGTGTCCATAGTACAAGCTTTGCTTAGTTTGGGGCTAGATCATGGGTTCTTAAACTATGTGCAGTCACAGACCACTGTCAGAATTTCTAAAATGCCACAAACCCCCCCTCCCCCCCCCCCTCTGTCAAAGAATATTGTGGATTTTTTTCACTTGGATACTAATGCTTGATTTAATTAAATTAAAATTGATAAATATAAATTAAATAATTCTCGCGCTACTCAACAATAACCTGCGAGAGTGGTCAAACAAATGATGAGATTTTTTCATTAATCTCAGCAATTAATTGAGCTACTGCGGACCCCTGGCACATGTATTACGGACCCCTCGGGGGTCCGTGGACCCCACTTTAAGAAACCCTGGGCTAGATGGTGCTGTGTCAAATGTCCACAAATATTTATCATATAATTTAAACGATAAGACATTTGTATAATTGTGACTTACAGATAGCGAGGTGTTTGGGAAGAGGTCTGCAGCAGAAGCGCTCCGCTGCTCCACGGAGGCCGACGCGAGCGGACTCGGGCAGTCAGACGAGTTCTGAAAACACATTCATATTACACGAATGTTTGCGCTAAAGAATAGAATAGAATATAAAAGAAAGCGTTTATTCAACCACCACCTAAATATAAATAGACAGAATCTCATTGAACACAATTATACTAGAGAAAATAAAATGAATACACGACTAATAATAAAAACAAGGAAAGATATCAAGAACTAAACAAAACATAACTTTCACTTGTGGAGGAAGTTCCTACATACATGAAACCACGCCTGTTTCCATAGGGGTAGGCAGAGACCACGGATCCCCATTGATCGCGGTACGAACAGGTGTAAATGCAACGTAGATTTAAGACGTGTCCAAGTGATCCCCGTGATTTTATGGAATAAAAAATTTTGACTTTGACTTTGACCTGACATACTTCTTTCGCTTTATTCACTCTTATTACATTCTTCATGCATGCTCGTCGGTTCAGCAACTACCGTCGCTACTTTTAACTGGCGTCACAATTTTCAACTACATTTGCTATTTTCAACTGTCGTCGATGCTTTCAACCGCCGTCGCTACTTTTTTATTTGAGTAGTCAAAATAAATAGTACATTTAATTTTTTTATGTCAACGCTGGTTACAATCTTTGCTATCCAAGTCGTAACATACATACAATGTTAGTTGTGTATCTACAATGTACTACATTATTATGTAGATAGTAAAAGGCCTTTGCTGATTTATAAGGCTTATTTATACAGCGTCAGGAGGCAACTTCTACCTTCACAAACGGAACGCTGTAGTGCTCGGGACGAATTAAGATGGAGTAGGCTTGCCCAGCACCTATTCCATCCTCTCAGCTTAGTCGACCTTGTCCACAGGAAAGACATGGTCAATGCGTGCGGAGCTGACTAAGCCGCGGGATTCCTCACGATATTTTCCTTCACCGTTTGAGAGTACTGGTATAGCATACATAAATTTTCGCACAGAAAAATCCATTGGTACAAGACCGGATTTGAACCCAAGTCTTTAGGATCGGAAGGCGGGGTCACTACCAACTAGACCACCAGTGCTCTCTACATACTCTAAAAATAATAGTTCCTTCGGGCAGTTGTTGGACAGTCTGCTACTGTCAAGCTACGTACCTCCTCGCCTGTAGGCAAGTCCTTCAGATGGTTGAATGCCGCGTTGAGGTCTCTTAAGGCAGGCGCCGTCCACATGGCGTGCGGGAGAGTGCGCAGCTTGTTGTTGGACACGTCGAGAGTGCACAGCGCCGGGAGAGAGAATAGTCCGGCTGGTAAATCCTCTAGGCGGTTGTCCTTAAGGAATACCAACAGTTTTGTTTAATTGAGAATATACTGAAGTTACCAACTTGGCCCCTTAGTACTAACTCGACCTCTCTTTAGCAATTAGATAGTTCAGTACTTATTTGATCCCTGTGATACTAAATTAACAAACTCAGTACTAATTCGACAATTCTAAAATTCAAAATATAATCTAAGCCAAATAAAAATAAAATACTGTTAGTCTCAACGCCTCTTATTTAGAGTCTCAGTGGGGGGCGGTAGGCGGGAGAAGCTGCCAATACTAATTCCATACCATATAACTGGATCCCGTATTACTCCCCATTCCCAACTCGGCCTTTCAGTCCCAAATTGACTTCTCAGTCCCAACCTGACAACCCATTCCCTATTCCACTCAGTCCCAAATCGACTTCTCAATCCCAATTAAAATTCGACCCCGCAGCCCCAACTCGACCCCAAAGGCCCAACTCAACCCCTTACACCAAGCAAAGCCTGCACCTCAGTCTTACCTGGTTTCGTCCCAAGTCGTTCCAAGTTGAAACTTTACCTGTAGATATAGTTCCTGAAGCGCGGGCGCGGTGTAGACAGCGGGGCGTTTGCCCCTCTTGCCCCTCCCCCGCCAGCCCCCCTCGCCCCCCTCCTCTAGGGGGTCGGCGGGGGACGGCAGGCGGGAGAGCTTGTTCTGAGCTGCGTTTAGATACCTGTAAGAAAACAGCATTTGAAATTACCCTAAAAAGTCGAGTAAAAAAGAATTGCATCTTTCATCATTTGCGCTTTAAGTCCACATTATTCATACACTATCTATATATCTAGTTGTGTCACTAGTTTTTTCGGCCCAGTGTGGTGAAAGGATTGAATGTGCTCCTTAAAGGCTCCTTGCGTGCACTTGACACAATGTTTTCGAACTTTCTATGGTACTACGATACAATTTACAGTTTAACATTCACTGTTTGAGGGTACTGGTATAGCGCACATACATTTTTCGAATAGAAGAACCCATTGGGGCAAGACTGGATTTGAACCCACGACCTTAGGATACCGGCGTGATAATGATGACGGCCTCGGTGGCGTGGCGGGCGATTGCACGGCAGAGGCGCAAGAGGCGCGGGTTCGATTCCCGCTGCGGAAAAAATGTTTGCATGATCTGTAAATATTTGTTCCGGGTCTGGGTGTTGTGGTAGCATGGTACTCGTAGTTTCTGATAACCACGACTCAGGGAATCCTAGTGTGGGCTCAGGACTATGTATGTGACTGTTGGCTGTTATTTATTTATAATATAAATGTATATACTACAAGTTTGGTGACCACCAAGGCACCAGTGTGACTCACCTGAGGCTGGGCATGGAGAAGAGTTCAGGCGGCAGTAACCGCAGTTCATTGTTGGAGACGTCCACTCTGGTGATGGCGAGCAGCGCTGCGGAAGTACTGCTCAGCTTGCTGTTCACTTGGAGAGAAGCGAGCCGCAGCCATGACATACTGGAATGGAGGTGAAATGTTTGGAGCGAAGCGAGTTACTTTTCTGCATCCTTTTGTAATTTCTGCTGCGATGAGCTTGTAACTTATCATGTCTTACTAAATATTCTAAAATATCTAAAACGTTATGTGTGAACATCATCATCATCATCATCGTCATCAGCATATATAATTATTCATTTATTTCAGATCATTTATAATCCATACAATATAAAATTACAATTAATACACACACACTTAAAACTAAAACTACATACACAGAATTTCATTTAAAACAGAATAATTAATAATCAAATTAAATAATAGAATTAAGAATATAGTAGTCCACTGCTGGACATAGGTCTCCCCTAATGAGCGCCATCACGCTCTTCCTCGCAGGCTTCTCCTTAAAGAGAGAATAGGCACGTGAGAGAGTTTTATGTGCGTACGACTGTGTGTATATTTGCATGAGTGTGTGTGTGTGAGTGTGTGTGCGTGTGTGTGTCTCACCGCAGGTAAGGTATGTGACAGCGCAGCTCCCGCCAGTTGATCATGACGGGCGTCGTCGGACAGACCGCGCTATAAGTGAGCGCCGAGTCACTCTGGCGGTTGGAGAACACCGCGTCACTGACAGAGGACTTGTTCAGCTTGTAATCCGGGTCTGGGTATGCCTGGGGATACAACGTGAGGGCTTGAAAGATGCAATTGCGGTTGAAAAGGGCGTTGGCAGTTAAAAGTCTGATAGTTCCTAAATTATCCATTGATCTCAAAGAATAAAATTACTCGTCAGGATTTTTTGGGTTATTGTCTGACATACTGTGGGCGGCATGTAGGTATTCGCGAAAATAATAAAGTACTGTTCGAGACACCGTACAATCAAAATTTATGTGGTCTAATGAAAGTAGCGAAAGAGGTTGAAAGCCTCATCTAAGTGACCATGATTTTGGCAGTCAGTTTCACAGGCTCAGTCCGCCCTCTCCTGGTAAGTAGCGACGTTTGCAGAAAGTAGCAAAACACCCTATCTTTAGTGACTGGGATCTTAGCAGCCAGGTTCAAGACCTCAAGCACAGTCCCGCAAAGTAGCGACGTCTGCTGAAAGTAGCGACACAGGTTGAAATCCTCACTTTAGTGGCGAGGATCTTAGCAGCCAGGTCCATGAGCTCGTGGTTGAGACACTCTCTGAGCGCGCGGCAGGAAGGGTCAACTGCACCGCGGGCCAGCAACAGCTCAGCGCACTCTATGTGCCGACTGCGGCATGCTATAGCTAGGGCTGTCCATGGGCCATCTCCTGAAACAAATAAATATATAGCAGATACATATTTTTCTTAGATTTTAGCCAAGTTTCATGTCTTTATCTTCCACGCTTAGTCGCTTTACGAGCAGGCGTTAATCCAACGTAGATTAAGACGATTCAATATGATCTTGACTGTTTTTTTATGAATAAAGAGCAGCATTTTGTTTGTTTAATTTTGTATGATGTTGTCTAACACTAGAGCAATAGAGTACTAAGTAGTCTAGTCGGTAGTGACCACGCCTTCCGATCCTAAGGTCGTGGGTTCAAATCCGGTCGTGTACCAATGGACTAAGCACGTTTTGGTAACAAAATAAAAAAAATATTTCCTTCCTTCTTTAAAAGTGTCTTCGAAATGCTAGTCTCCTTGAATTTTCATGAAAGTAGATTGAGACTCACTGTCGGAGCTGTAATTCCCCCTGCAGGGGGAGGGGGAGACGCAGGGCCTGCTGCCGGCGGACAAGGACGCGTGGCTGACGGCGGAGGCGCTGCGCGAGCGACGCCGCGTCTCCTGAGACTTCTCCAACACCATGCCGGTGGACGTCTGTGACAAATTATTAATGATGATGATGATGATGATCTTTTATAAGCTCTCGCGATGACGACTGATGAGGGTTAATAAGGGCTCGGCGCCGGCCTGCAGCAGGCGACGTGGTTGACTAATGAGAATTGATGATGACTATAAAGAATTGATGATGACCAATAAGAATTGATGATGACTTATGAGAATTGATGATGACCAATGAGAATTGACGATGACTAATAAGAATTAATGATGGCAAATAAGAATTGATGTTGACTAATGAGAATTGATGATGACCAAAGAGAATTGATGATGACTAATAAGAATTAATGATGACTAATAAGAATTGATGTTGACTAATGAGAATTGATGATGACCAAAGAGAATTGATGGTGACTAATAAGAATTGATGATGACTAATAAGAATTGATGTTGACTAATGAGAATTGATGATGACTAATAAGAATTTGTGATGACAAATAAGAATTGATAATGATTAATGAGAATTGATGATGACTAACGAGGATTGACAGCGGGCTCACAGTGTCGTTGGGCGGCGCGGCGGGCGCGGAGGGCTCGGCGCCGGCCTGCAGCAGGCGCGCCAGCACGTGGGCGTGGTTGCCGCGCGCCGCGCTCGCCACGCAGCTGTCGCCGTTGCGGACCACGTCCACCCGCACCGGCCGCAGCTTGCGGACTGACTCCTGAGCGCAGCGCTGGAACGTTAAATAACCTAGTCCCGAAATGTTGCCAAATAGGGGATAGCCTTAACACGTGTGGTTAACTGGTGAAGGGCTTCTTAAGGATACTTCATACATCCCTAATAGGTTGGGCAGAGACACAAGTAAACATAAGAAAACTTGCAGCCACTCCTGATTCAAAGTCCAAAGATGGATATGGTGGGTGAACCATGGTGACAGATCGGCCCATCGCCCATATAGATGGTCCATTATGTTGGAGATACTACCCCTTAGTCGACTTTTACGTCATGCTCGGGGAGAGAAGCAGTTGAGAGGATGGAATAGGTGCTGGGCAAGCCTACTCCATCTTAATTCGTCCCGCGCACTACAGCGTCCCGTTTGTGAAGGTGAAAGTTGCCTCCTGACGCTGTATAAATCAGCATAGATGGTAAAAGGCCTTTGTTATCAGAGACTTACATTAGAATTGCCTGTCAACTTGCTGACTATAGCGTGGATTCCAAGAGAAATGCCACTCCTCAGGGGACTCAGTACTGGCGCTACTGGATGGATGGCGGGCGGATCTTCACACTGAAACAAAATATGAGAAATAAATCATGCTAATATTATAATGAGGAAAGATTTTTTTGTTTGTTTGTAACAAGTAGGCTCCGAAACTACTGGACCGATTTCAAAAATTCTTTCACCAATAGAAAGCTACATTATCAGGGTCCAGTATGGGCTATAACAATTTTCAAAAAAATTTGGGATCCGTAAGAAAATTGCGATATTGTAACCCAAGGTAGAAAACCCAAAATAGTTTTTGGCGTGCGCTGCGAAAACTGATTATAGAACAAAATAATGTACTACACGTGCACGAAGTCGCGGGCAACAGCTAGTAACAAATAAATAGATATTTCTGGACATTTCACCCAGGCGTTTAGGCGTTCTTGATTGATCGTTAAAGTTAAGCAACGATATGCGCGGTCACAAATTGGGATGGGTGATCGCAAGTGGCATTACGAGCTGAGCGCTTCCGTGCTTCGGAGGGCGCGTTAAACAGTCGGTCCCGGCTTTCAAGTCGTTAAGCCATGGCGGAGGCCTTTAGGCGGCCTCAAAACTCCGTCACAAGAGTTGGCCACTAGCTCATACGAACTTAAACACTCGCGTTGACACGAGCCACGTGCGAGTGACACGTATTGACAGATATAGCAATTTTTTCTCATTCTAAATTGAAAATATCTTCAGATGTTTATCAACCAAAGCTTATACTCTTCTTTATTGATATTAGAATTGATTCCCTTGTGTATTTTAGTAAACTTAGATTAGAATAGATAAAGGAAATTATTCTCGTACCAAACACATAAAGACATACATATAACATAATACATATTCTTACAAAGAAGGTAACAGAAAATCCATGCCACAGCTGGTCCGAGCTATTAATATTGCAATCAAAATTATCCTTTATAACCATAATCCTACTATATTGTAAACTAGCTGCCGGCCGCAACTTTTGTATTTTTTTGACGACCTCTGTGGCGTGGCGGGCGAGTGCTCGGCTGAGACGCAAGAGGCGCGGGTTCGATTCCCGCTGCGGAGGAAATGTTTGCATGTTCTGCAAATATTTCTTCCGGGTCTGGGTGTTGTAGTATTATGTATGTCGCCGCGTCAATCCACAGCCTGAAACTTTGATTATTTAATTCATTTTTGATTACTTATTTTAGACCCTAAAATCCTAATAAGTTATTTCAATGGCAAGTTAACTTATAGTTTAGCGATTTTCAAGCGGTTTCGCTAATTATGCACCGATTTGATTTATCAATAACAGGATGGCTGTTAGAGAAAGTTATTTGTCAATTTTATTTTGTAAAATTCTTTAATTGCTCTCATAATTTGAAGGCTAATTTGAAATGATTTTTAGAACAATTATTTGTTTATTTGCGCAATGATTTTAGAACTATAATAATTGTTGCATGTGTTTTTGTTGTTTACATGAATAATTCTAGATTAATTTTATAATTAATTGAATTCACGATTTTAAGTACTTTCAAAATTATCAATTAATTTAATAGGATTTTTAGAATTACTTTAAGAATGAGTGCGAGTTAGTTAGTTTAAAAGTTCATTATTTGCAACGACATCTACCGGATATCAAGCGGGAGTTGGATGGAAGTGAAGATGGCGTCGGTTAGTCATTTTCTGTAAAATAACGAAAATTGGTGTTGTGTGTTGAGGACTCACTTTTATTCGAGCTGTTGAAGGAAAAACATTGTAAGTGCTAACTGTAATAAAATACCTTGGATTTATAGAATTTGCTGTTTAATTGGTTGCATGAGAATTCCTACAGTTTAAAAAGAAAAGGTTCTCACGTGGTCTGTGCCTAGCTTAAGCTTATAATAATGCAAAACCGTTGACTGGAAACAAGGCTAACGGTTTTGCCTATTTTTTTACCTAGATTTTCGTAAATTTTTCGATATGTATTATTTGTTATATTTATGTATTTACAAAAAAAAATATATAAGTATTCTATCAGCCATCTGGTTCCCATAGTACAAGCTTTGCTTAGTTTGAGGCTAGATGGCGCTGTGTGAAATGTCCACAAATTTTATTATTATTTATTATTATTTTTATTCTATTGTACCTGCGAGTCATCAGTGGGCACGCACGGCGCTGTGTGGTCCAAGAGTGCGTTGACGCAAGGAAGGTTGCCCAGTGTACACGCCACGTAGAGGGAAGTCTGTCCGCTGGCGTCTCGCGCGTTCACGTCGAACGCAGCCGTGTACTGCCACTCCCCCCGCGCGTCTCTGTACCAACATCAAAAGTGAGGTCGTGTGAGCTGGTGGCCAACTCTTGTGACGGAGTTTTTAAAGACGTCCGCCATGAATTAGAATTATTTATCGAATTGTAGGGATATTGGAAGTGTGTGTGTGTGTGTGTGTGTGTGTGTGTGTGTGTGTGTTGCAATAACCTTCCATACCTTTCTATCATTCATATTTTTATTTATTACATTATGAACCCCCCCCCCCCCTAACCAGCTGCCACCTATTTATATTGCTATTGCTACCAATAATTTCCAAATAATACATTCATCCATCGCTCATTCAGTCATTCATTGTGTGTGTGTGTGTGTAATAAACTTACGTATAAGTACTAAGCAAGCTTTCAGGATAGGGGTACTCCAGTAGCAGCGTCACCAGCGCCGCATGACCACCGATGCACGTCGCGTGCAGCGGCAGCCATTTCTCCACGGTCTCTTGCTGCAACATCGTACAAGAAGATTATTTGACTAACAGACATACATTGTCCCACCCCCCAGGGAGTCTATAGTAGGTCTAATCAGCTTCCTAACTCCTAGACACTCTAGAGTAGACCAGAAAAGTCTAGAATCTAGAGACCCATGGTCTGCTAAAGACTCTAGAGCAGACCTGTAAACTAACTAAGGCCTTTTACCATCTATAGTAGATGATTTATACAGCGTCAGATGAATTAAGATGGAGTAGGCTTGCCCAGCACCTATTCCATCCTCTCAGCTTAGTCAGCCTTTTCCACAGGAAAGACATGGTCAATACGTGCGGAGCTGACTAAGCTGCGGATTTCCTCACGATGTTTTCCTTCACCGTTTTTGAGTACTGGTATAGTGCACATGAATCTTTCACACAGAAAAATCCATTGGTACACGACCGGGTTTGAACCCACCTTAGGATCGGAAGGCGGGGTCACTACCAACTAGACCAACAGTGCTCTAGAGTAGACCTGTAAGTATTAGAGCCTAGAGATCACGATCTTCTGATGACTGTAGACCTACTGGTCCTACCTGCACAGCCTGCGGGAAGGCGCTGAGCAGCAGCCTGGCGATCTGCAGGTGTCCGTGGCAGGAGGCTATGTACAACGGCCCGTAGCGCGTCACAGGGTGAGCCCTGCCGTCAGCCCCCGCAGACAGGAGGAGGGAAACCATGGCGGTGTTACCAGCTTCGCACGCCCTGGAGGATAAGGATACATTCTAGTTGATAAAATGGTCTGCAAGTTCAAAAGTACAGTATGTATGTATGTTCGTATGAGATAGTGGCCCACTCTTGTGACGGAGTTTTTAGGCCACCTAAAGCCGTCATGGTTTAAAAGCCGGGAACGACAATTTAAAGTGCCCTCCGAAGCGCTCAGCTCGTAATTGTTTTTGCACGAACACTTGTGGTAAAATAATATGGAGTTAAAAATACATCAGTCCAATGTATGTCCTACCAAAATCTTTGGCATGCAAATATCTTAGGTCCTATTTAAATGTAATGATAAAATCATAATTTTAAGAATGTTAAAATATAGAAAAACATAATTTACCCCCGAATACAAACACATCTCAAAGTTGAACACGTCTCAAGTGACGAGTTTCTGACAGATTTTTATCAAAAACTGTCAAAAAACCGTGACTTCAGACATGCTCAACTCTGAGTCGCGTTTGAGTATTCGGGGGTTAATGTCCAGAACTGTTTCAGTAGTTTGATATGACCTCGAACTAGTGTGGTGGTAGGTTGAAAGTTGAACTAGCTTCATGAGAGAATCTAACTCACATGTAGAGCAAGGTGTTGGCACCCCCCGGAGTCATGTTCACGATGAGGCCGGCCGCGGAGCCGAGGGTGGCCAGTCGGCTCTTCAGCGAGGAGACCTCCCCCCGGCTCACCAGCTCACGCAGCGCCGAGTGGTGGGACAGCCTCTCGCGCTCCAGGGCATCTGGAGACAACCGGGGTGGTGAATGGTAGAAATGATAGTTTGTGGTACATGTCGACACGTCCTACGTAGACCAGTGTATGTGCCTGATACACCAAAGTGTTTTTATTGCATTTTTGAGCTCTACGTACCCAGATCTACAATACGATTTTTTTTTATTTTTTTTTTCCTATCACAACACACTTTTTTCTCAAACGTATAAGTATTTATCTGCATTGACGGTTCAAAACGCACCGAAAACGAGAGGGTTTAGAAGAAAAAAATACACATTAATATAAACTGCTATCAAAACAAAAGGCTTTTGCCAATTTTCAAAGCTATAGATCTACGCAAGACTGAGTAGTTAACAACGAAATAAAGAAATTAAAATCTTAAAACCGCTCTCCTGTAAAATTTGCTTTTTGCAGATACTTAGTTTAACGTAGGACGTGTCGATGTGATGTAAATGACACTAATAATGACAAATATTCTAGCATACCATTGATCAAACATCTGCCTGGATAAAATAATCCTACAAATTGAAAGAATGGATATTTATTGAAGTACACACACATCATATACATTATAACATATAAAAAAACACAATCATGGAAGGTACATTTCCGATGTATAGGACAATTATTATATAGGACGATATTCGTAGCAAGAATGATAAGATAATCGTAAAGAGGTCTTATTTACCTTGTTCTTATAGAACAATTTGAGAAATAAAAGTATTACATGTTCCATAGTACAAAATAAGAAAAAAATATTCTGTCCGCTGATGTCATGTTCGAACATATAGGAACTAACCAAGAGACTTAACCGATTTAAAGGGACTATTTCTCATGAAGACTCTTGAGGCCACTTACCACCCTATCTCCACGGGTCGAAACACATTCAAAGCGAATATTTCTCATGATGACTTTTGAGGCCACTTACTCCTTCCCCACGGGTCGAAACACCTTCAAAGCGAATGTTTCTCATGATGCCTCTTGAGGCCACTTACCCCTTCTCCACGGGTCGAAACACATTCAAAGCGAATATTTCTCATGACGACTCTTGAGGCCACTTACCACCCTATCTCCACGGGTCGAAACACATTCAAAGCGAATATTTCTCATGACGACTCTTGAGGCCACTTACCACCCTATCTCCACGGGTCGAAACACATTCAAAGCGAATATTTCTCATGACGACTCTTGAGGCCACCTACCACCCTATCTCCACGGGTCGAAACACATTCAAAGCGAATATTTCTCATGATGACTCTTGAGGCCACTTACCTCCCTCTCTCCACGGGTCGCGGACATCCTCGAAGAAGTAATGCGAGGCATCGAAGGCCGCATCAGCGTTCAAGGGTACATCCGGCGTCGCCTGCAGCCGTGCAGGAGCTTCGTAGTGGACCGGCAGCCGGTCCACCTCCTGAGGAGTGGGCTTGCGGAGACGCAGAGATGTGGACCTTTTCACCGGCATATTTCTGCCTTTTGACACTTTTACACATCAGCTTAGAACATTGCTGTTGGACACTGTTTAAGATTTGCTGTCACTTTAAACAATATTTAAATAGTCTTTTGAGTTCTACACATTGCTGTTAAAAAAACTATGGCCACCATCTATAATAGATTTATAGAGCGTCAGGAGGCAACTTTTACCTTCACAAACGGGACGCTGTAGTGCCCGGGACGAATTAAGATGGAGTAGGCTTGCCCAGCACCAATTCCATCCTCTCAGCTTAGTCGGCCTTGTCCACAGGAAAGGCTCACTTTAAATCCTCTCACCACACTGGTTTGTAAAAACTAGCGACACGACTAGTGGTAGGATAATGTGGAAATGAAATCTGATATTCCTTGAATGATCTTCGTAACCACTCATTATATTAGATACGCGTAACCACAGCACGCGTGATACCCGTGGATCAAAGTGCACCTCGAAGAGGCTTCTCTCATCCAAACCAGTGTGTTAAAAAGATTAAAGTGCGCCTCAAGAAGCTCCTTGACTTTCGAACTTTTTTCGTTCTAAGACAAATCATTCTTGCTAATATTATAAACGCGAAAGTTTGTATGTATGGATGTTTGTTACTCTTTCACGCAAAAACGGCTGAAAGGATTTGAATGAGGAATATACATAGTAAATGTACTGGATTAACATATAGGTTATTTTTTATGTGGGTACCATGCGAGCGAAGCCGCGGGCGGCAGCTAGTATAAGCATATTATTAAATATTAGGATTATGTAAACACTTATGTAAATAATGTAGGGATAGTTAACAAGATCAAGCACCGAACCCACGCCCTCTCGAAGGTCAGCTTGCTGCCCAATTCAGGAAACCATACAAGCGGTGGGCGAATATATTCGGCCAAACCACATAACGCACTCTTCAGCAAAACTAAATGTATAAACTGTTACGTTATTGATTGATGAGATGGTAAGGTTATGTTTTCTAGAGCACTGGTGGTCTAGTTGGTAGTGACCCCGCCTTTCGATCCTAAGGTCATGGGTTCAAACCTGGTCCTGTACCAACGCGAAAAATTTATGTGCGCTCTACCAATACTCTCAGAACGGTGAAGGAAAAACATCTTGAGGAAACCCGCGGCTTAGTCAGCTCCGCACGTATTGACCATGTCTTTCCTGTGGACAAGGCCGACTAAGCTGAGAGGATGGTATAGGTGCTGGGCAAGCCTACTTCATCTTAATTCGCCCCGGCCACTACAGCGTCCCGTCTGTGAAGGTAAAAGTTGCCTCCTGACGCTGTATAAATCATCTACTATAGATGGTAAAAGGCCTTATTATCTAAAATGGAACTAACATAATGAAAAAGACTGCATCGAAATGGGTTCATGGGAGTTTGAATCAGGAGTGGCTGCAAGTTTTGCTATGAACACTTGTGGCTCTGCCTACCCCGTTAGGGACACGGGCGTGTATGCGTGAACCAGAGTAGCAAAAGCGCGGGCGGTCGCTAGTTTGAAAGTGTGATTAGAGAAGTGCCCGATCTCAAAGTATGTCTTGAGCATGTGGTATCAATTGACTTCGATCAATGACAGGATGGTACCAATCTACTAAGAAGTCAATACGATTTTTATTGTTTATAGCGGAAGCGCTCGTGGCGTAGCTAAAGTTCTTATTTTATTGGTCGTTGAAAATAAGCAATGTTGTGAGCGGTCACAATTTGAATGGGTTACTGCAAGTGGCATTACGAGCTGAGCGCTTCCGTGCTTCGGAGGGAACGTTAAATTGTCGGTCCCGGCTAAAACCGGCCTAAAAACTGCGTCACAAGAGTTGGCCACTAGCTCATACGAACTTACTTACTTTTTATTGTTTATAATAATACAGTAGATACCAGTAGATACCAGCGGATACAACACGCTTACCCCGATACGCAAAAAGCGTGAAGCTGATTTCTTATGCACTTTAGAAATTGGTATAACACGAGCGATGAAGGACAAGTGCATATAAATGAATGCAATCTACTTGTACTAGCTCCAGCCAGCGGCTTCGCTTGCGTTGTACCCGGATAATCCTACTAATATTGTAAATGCAAAAGTTTGTGTGTCTGAATGCTCGCTAACACGTATCTCCGTACTAAACCGATTTTGATGAAATTCTGCATTTAAAATAGTTTCGGTTCTGGAATAATATACTATAATAGTCTACTACTACCTACTTATAATAATGCATTAAATCTGTTGGTTTTCCAAATAAATAATAATAACATACAGCCAATTTTCGAACAGGGTGGTAAAATATGGAAATATATATTTCTTGGTTTGATTCACTCAAAACTTTAATGGTTTTCCAAAACAGCCCTCAAGAAGGGCAAAATGGGGTGTCAAAGTTTATTCATAAAAATTCACCTGTTTGGTCCACATGACACAGAGGGCACTAATTAGCACTAATTTAAATCAATTAAGTCGACTAAGGAGTACCTAGTATCCTCTCTAACTTGATGGACCTATATGGGCGATGGGCTGATCACCTGCCACCATGGTTCACCATATCCATCTTAGGAGTCTTGAATCAGAAGTGGCTGCAAGTTTTCGTATGATTACTTGTGGTTCTGCCCACCCCGTTAGGGATACGGACGTGATATTATGTGTGTATATAATCGTATGTTAAATCAATTTATTATCTCTTCTTTTTCTATTTCCGTTCTTCTGTTTGTTTTTGTGTCTAGTGTTTTGTGTTCGCTGTGTATTGTATCAAATAAACAATTTCTATTTCTAAAAGTTTTCATCTATTCCTACGTTATTGTAAGATGTCTGTGTGAAAAATGACATGAGTAAGAAATGAGTGAGCATTGAGATGACTTCGGCAGAGGGAAATGAAAGAATACATTGAGCCGACCCCACATAAACTGGGATAAGGGGTAGGCATACGATGATGAATTTATTCCACTAAACTTCCTTAAGGACGCAACGAAGTCGTAGTGATTTATATATTACTAGCTGCCGCCTGCGGCTTCGCTCGCGTGGTACCCGGATAAAAAATAGCCTATATGTTAATCCAGTACATGTACTATGTATATTCCAAGTTTCATTCAAATCCGTTCAGCCGTTTAAGCGTGATTGAGGCACAAACATCCAAACTCACAAACTTTCACATTTATAATATAAGTAAGAAGTAAGATAATTACTACTAATTATAATTATAATTAGTAGCCAAAAGTATTAGGACGAGTGTCCTCCGCTAGGAGTAATAGTGTTCTGTGCGAGTGTCCCACTGTTGGGCAAGGCCCCCATACTCCATTCATCCCTCTCCTGGGCTGAAATGGTATAATCGGCACTGAATTCCCACCAACACATGACAAGCTACTGTCACTAGTATTTAGTTCTTTCGAACCAATGTGGTGAAAGGATCAAAGTGGACCTAAAAAGCTCATTTCGTACACTCATGAAATTCCACTAACCACTGCGTTTAATCACTTAATAAAAACCGCGATACAATATTGCAAAAGACGTTAGTACCGTCTACTAGCGTCTAACAAACTGGACAGCGAAGGCGGTGTGTGAGGCGCGGTCGCAAATACCGCGCGGAAGCGGGTATCAAAACGCTACCTCTTATGACTCGTGTTCAGATTTTTTGCACGTATTTTTGCGGTCCGGGTCTTGCGATTTTTTCTACATATTTCTGATGGACACTGAAAAGCTTAGATGTAGGAAGGACTGCATTTTAATCACTTTATAAAAACCGTTATAGAACGTTGTAAAATACGTAGTTAGGTATAGAAAGAAGAATGATTATTAAGATATTATACGCAAAACGTAACGCAAAACATACTACATCGGTGTACAAACTGATGCTACATCACTAAGTTACAAGTCCGATCTAATTACAAACAAGCTTATACTTCAAATAAATAAATAAAAAATGCGTCTTTTTTAGGGTTCCGTACCCGAAGGACGCCGGGATCCTGAAAGCCTCCGCTGTTCGTTCTTGCGTCCGTCCATCTATCAGCGGGCTGTATCTCATGAACCGTAAAAGATAATGAGTTGAAATTTTCACAGAGTGTATTTATATTGCCGCTATAACAACAAAAAAGAGGCCCCATACAAGTAATTTTTTTGTGGGCAAAGTACATAGGGTAAAAGTCATTATTTAATACATGTACGATGGTACGGTGTACGAATTGGACTCTCAATCGAACGCAGTTTTACGGCATTTAAAAATGATCTTTATCGTGATTTTGCTAAAGATCTTTTTACTTTACTTAAGCTACGGACATTCATTATTATCGCTTGCGCTCATACGAAGCAGACCGCCCGCTATCAGTCGCACGACACGCAAGTCCTTGATCAGTGTCAAGTTATTACAGCAAAAGTCTATCCACCTCACAGAATGTCCCAACATTATGCAACACTCAATACTCTCACCACGGTGGTTCTTTCATCAAATTGGAGGCACATGATTAGTGGACTTCTAAAATGAATAAATATTTGTGGACATTTCACCCAGCGCCATCTAGCCTCAAACTAAGCAAAGCTTGTACTATGGGAACCAGATGGCTGATAAAATACTTTATGTACTTTTTTTTGTAAATACATACTTAATACTACAACACCCAGACTCGGAAGAAATATTTACAGAACATACAAACATTTCTCTCGTAGCGGGAATCAAACTCGCGCCTCTTACGTCTCAGCCGAGCACTCGTCCGCCACGCCACCGAGGTCGTCAATAATGTATGTTCAAAATAGCTGTTATTTTCGCAACTTTTTCTAGTAACAGTTATTACAAACGCGTTTAGAAAAGTAATGTTTCGTCAGTTCGCCGGTCTTATGCAAATTAGTTGTTAATATGTATACTGATAGATATAATTACGTTTGTTTATGTATAACATCGCATTGGAAATAAGTCTGTATTTATTTACATAACTCTTTACATAAATAAGTCCTGGAAACATGAAACTTAGAGGGTATATTCCTCTTATGGTTGTGGGGTGCACTAAGAAAGGAATTACTTAAAAGGAAAAGGGAAGATGAAGTTTGCGTACAAAACTTTGTGTAAAGACGCGGGGCTTCCTACTAGTTTACATTAGATAATCTATTCTGATATATTCTGACCTTGGTTCGATTAACGCTGCGGGAGAAATGTTTACAAGCTATTCGTTCCGCAAATATAACTAACAAAAAATTGCAGAATTTTATTTTCCTCACGCATTTATCCCTAATGGGGTGAGAAGATCCACAAGTAATCATAAGAAAACCCCAGCCACTCCTGATTCAAAGTCACAAGATGGATATGGTTAAACATGGTGACAGATCAGCCCATCGCCCACATAGATGGTCCATCATGTTGGAGGATACTATCCCTATACTTTTACGACATGCTCGGGGAGAGAAGCAGCTGTACGCATTCTGTTTTATCTTTACTAACAATCCAGCAGAGAAATAAGAATTTTTGGTGACGAATTTGAAATCTATAACAAAAATTGAATTTCATCTAAACCAGTTTCTAACTCGTAAAAACTTTATCACCTAGCCACAGCATAGGAAAGAGTTATAAACTACTTCTAGTCGTGTCACTACTTCTTTCGAACCAGTGTGGTGAAAGGATTTAAAATGCTCCTCGAAGGCACTTTTCAGGCACTTGACAAATCTTTCGAACTATTCGACATGCCGGTCTCCTCACGATGTTTTCCTTCGTTGAAAGTATATCACTCATATTCGAACAGAAAAATCCATTGTTATACGATCGGATTTGAAACGACGACCTAGGACGAAAGGCGGGGCCGCTATCACTAGGCCACCAGTGCTCTCGAGTCGTTAAGCAATGGCATAGAATAAGGAGTAGTTTAACAAGTCTTAGTTAATCTGTGATCAGTAGGAGGAAAGGTCAAACATTGCTATTATACAATATACAAATATTATAAATGCGAAAGTTTGTGAGGATGTGTGGATGTGACGATGTATGTTTGTGCCTCAATCACGCCCAAACGGCTGAGCGGATTTTAATGAAACTTGGAATATACATAATACGTGTGCTGGAATAACATATAGGCTGCTTTTTATCCGGGTACCACGCGAGCGAAGCCGCGGGCGGCCGCTAGTCTACTTATATTTATGACGAAAATAGAACGATTAGAACAATTTTCGGTGCATTTTGTTGAATTCTGCAAAATGTTGACATCTTGTGTATCAAAATAGCCAAGCGTGGTTTCTTATCTGTATCCTCCACGCTTGCTCGCGTAAATTCAACGTAGATTCGTTAAGCCATGACGGAGACCTAAAAACTCCGTCACAAGAGTTGGCCACTAGCTCATACGAACTTACTTACTTTAACGTTGATTAAGGCTTTCCCAAATGATCCCACAGATTTTACGGAATGTTATTTTGAATTTTGCGACTAAGTTTGGGTATCACAAGATGTTAGTGATAAAAAACCGTTCAAGTGCGAGTCGAATTCGCACACGAAGGGTTCCGTACCATCGTTTTGTTGTTATAACGACAATAGAAATACATACTCTTTGAAAATTTCAACTCTGCCTATTACGGATGGACGGACAGCGAAGGTCCCGTTCGAACCCCTTGGTTACGGAACCCTAAAAAACCCTTCACTAGTTCTTTAGAACGAGTACATTTCACATATATTTTTAGATGCCGATATCAAGGACCATGCTTAAATTAAACAAAAATAATGACAAGTAACAAAAAATATTATTATAGACAAAAAAATTGTTATTTACAACACATATGTCTTTGCTTAGTTTGGGGCTAGATGGCGCTGTGTCAAATGTCCACAAATATTTATTATTGTTATTATTGAAGTCTCCAAGAGCGAGGGTGGGCCAATGCAGGCGCCCCCTCGCCCCGCGTTCAGCAGTCTGCATCAGCTCCGAACAGGTTGGTGGTATCTGACCATGTCCTTCCTGTGGACAAGGCCGACTAAGCTCAGAGGATGGAATAGGTGCTGGGCAAGCCTACTCCATCTTAGTTTGTCCCGGGCACCACAGCGTCCCGTTTGTGAAGGTAAAAGTTGCCTCCTGACGCTGTATAAATCATCTACTATAGATGGTAAAAGGCCTTACTGACACGATAGAAGAAGCATCTTTCTGCAGCGTCTTAACTTTGCCTGTCTGACCGCACGGTCTGGTACCTTCAAGCTATGAACGATCACTAGCCCTACCTTCAGTGTGAGTGTAGACAGGCCTGCGTTTCCTTCACCTTCGACCTCCCGTGTCACACCCCCTCAGCATCTCTCGGAGCGTTCGCATCAGCTCGAACAGCCACTAGTGGGATGGTTCCCTCCTCTAGTATAACACTACCCCACCCCCTCTTGCTTCGCCTGCTGCCAGTGACTCCACAGCCTCGATTGGTTCCTACCCTCAACCTTACCTTCAGAATCTCTTAGAGCGTTCACATCAGCTCTGAACAGTCTCTCCTCTCCCCCTTGCTGCCAGTGACTCCACAGCCTCTGAGTGGTTCCTACCCCCTACCTTCAGCGTCTCTCTGAGCGTTCGCATCAGCTCGAACAGTAGTGACTGTGAGAGGCGAAGGAGGAGAGAAGCATCCGACTAGTGAGTTGGAGGCTTCTCTCCTTCTTCGCCTCTCCCCCCTTGCTGCCAGTGACTCCACAGCCTCTGAATGGTTGCTACTGGTAGGGGGTCTACCTTCGGCGTCTCTGAGCGCGTTGGCGGCGTGCCTGTGGCCGGCGCGCTCCGCCAGCGCGCGCGGCGCGTCGCCCGCCGCGTCCCGCCGCGCCGGCGCCGCGCCCGCCGCCAGCAGCGTCCTCACGTTCTCGACGTGACCACGCTCCGCGGAAATGTGCAGTGCTGTCTGCTCAGAGAACAACAAATACATAAATATATGAAATAGACCAAATACATTATTTTAAGCAAAAGAAGTATGTCAGGATCGTATCAAATGGCGATCCGTGATCTCTGCCTACCCCTATGGGAAACAGGCGTGATTTTATGTATGTATGTACATTATTTTAAATTGATATTAAAAATATTACTTATCGAGAAAGCCTATTATTAAAGTATATAAGAATATTTGACAAGCAAATTCTAACGCCATGACATATTATTTTAAGATAACTTTTATTGTAATTTAAAATTTAATTTTGTAATTTTTTTTAAGATTATCATGTTTTGTACAAAATCGTTTGTTAGATATAGGATAAGTAAATAGTGTATTATCTGACCCTTTATGTAAAGAAGTTGAGTTTTTATCGATTCCCGCTACGGGATAAATATTTGTATGTTCTTCAAATATTTTTTCCGGGTCAGCACCTGGCAAGATGTTATTAGCAAACTGAATTGCTCGTGGGGTAGCTTGCTTAGACGTTTTTGATTGATCGTTGAAGTTGAGCAACTTCAACTGTTGGTCCCAGCTTTTAAGTCGTTGAGCCATGACGGAGGGATTAAGGCGGCTTAAAAACTCCGTCACAAGAGTAGGCCACTAGCTCATGCGTAGCAGTAATGTACCTTCCCACCAGTGGTGTCGTCGGAGACGGCGTCGACGTCGGCGCCGGCCGCGCACAGGGCTCCGAGACACCGGCTGCGCTCCGCCAGGGCGGCCGCGTGCAGCGCGCTGCGGAGGTGAGCGTCACGCGCGTTCACCTCGGCCCCGCTCGCCAGCAACTCCTGCAGTAACTCCAAGTTGTCCCATAGTGCTGCCTGGAGAAGTATTCAATATTACCACCGGTCTATACAGCAAAGCATTATGTACATAATAAAAAGGCCTTTGATCATCTATAGTATACGATTATTATTGTCTTTTCATCATCTCCCACCTAGTAACTCCAACACACCCCCAAGACTGATATACTTTTTTTTTGTAAATACATAATAAAACAACACCCAGACCAGGAAGAAACATTTGCGGAACAAACAAACGTTTCTCCCGTAGCGGGAATCGAACCCGCGCCTCTTGCGTCTCAGCCGAGCACTCGCCCGCCACGCCACATAGGTCGTCAAATATGCTGTAGCCATTCAAGTCACAATATTCAAGGCAAGTAGGTACAAAGTATTATAATCTATTGATGACTGGTTGAACATGTACTCAAATAGTTAATGCTTATCTCAATGGAAGACAGGTATATTAGCTACTTTGCTACAAAATGCAGACATATGGCAATGTCCTTGGCAGCTCAAAACGCCTCCACGCATGTGCAATCAGCTGGAAACCCTTCCCATCACAACGCAATTGATATTCATCTATTTTATAGCCAAATTTATGCAATATCCACTTACCTGATGCAGCAGACGACCCTGGAAATGTTCGTCGTCTGGAGAAAGGTCCATTTTGAGGCGTTATTGTCGAAAAACAGAGGTACAACACATATTTCCGGCCTTAACAATCGCTGGACCGTTGCGAATCTTGTCAAGCGATTTTTAGCGAAACAATGGAGATATAGTCACTGAAACTAGGACTGAAATGCAGTTTTCCTTAATATAATCACATAAATTGGCCAATTTATAAAGCTTTAGGGCAAAATTGGGATTAAAGTAGCAAATATCCATCACTTTATTGATTTTTGTTTTGAATGTTTTGCATTTTGCAGCTGAGCACGATTTGACATTGATTGACGTTTGATAAATTTGACAATGTCAACATTCACAATCATATAGTGACATTGATCGTTCGGATAGGAAAGAGTGATGAAGAAAACACGAGCTTTTAAAAAAACTATCCAATCTTCATTTTATTTATTAGGGATCCGTACCCGAAGGGTGCCAACGGGACCCTATTGCTAAACCTCCAAACGGCTTTTTTTTTTAAACGGATTTTGCAAACGGTTTAGATAGCTCACCTGATCCAGCTCATCGGACTCATCATTATTTCATATGTACCTAGCTATTTGTTTTATTGCTATTACCCTTAGGTACCTAATTACGTTGGTACCTACATACTTTGGGTGAATCACCCAACAGTCACATACATAGTCCTGGCCCCACACTAGGATTCCCTGTGTCGTGGGTATCAGAAACTACGAGTACCATGCTACCACAACACCCAGACCCGGAAGAAATATTTGCAGAACATGCAAACATTTCTTCCGCAGCGGGAATCGAACCCGCGCCTCTTGCGTCTCCGCCGAGCAATCGCCCACCACGCCACCGAGACTTCTTTCAACACTGAAAAAATCATTCAGACCAGTAGTTCCAGAGATTAGCGCGTTTAAACAAACAAACTCTGCAGCTTTATAATATTAGTACCTATAGATTAAATAACACATAGGTTTAGACATCGATAATTATTTAGCTTGACACTCATACCTAGGTATTCATTAATCATTAATGTCATAAGTGCCTACCTACAGTTTTTGAACATCAGGAAACATCCAGGATTGATAACTACTGCCCTAGGCATTACAATCAAAACAACAATCAAATAAAAATAACTATAGTTATGTACATAAATTACTATTACTAACAATTAAATAATAGTCACCATGGCATGGCAGAAAAGACCTTGGTTCTTCACAGTAGTATTTTATCAATTCGCTGGCACACAGCCTACTCAAAAAAGGATTAACTAATCCTTTTCCCTGTCTTATATGGCATCCTTGCAGGCCGTAATCTACTTACCTTACCACATAACACCATACCAACATCAAGTTGAGATGAAAGTTGAGCAAATTCCAATCACAACTTCACAAGTCATCATTTACTTCATCAAAATGATCTTCCGTATATTACTGTTTCTTATACAAACTTCCAACGTTATTTCTAACCAAACAAGCAATGTGTACCAACACACTTATCCCACAGTCAAATGAAGGCATCTTATTACAATAATTCGGATACATTGCGTGTTTTTTCCTAATTCGTTTAGTTGACAATAAAGAAAAAAAGCAATGGATATTGAGATAGTTTTTGTTATTGGAAGAGGGCGCGGCGGACCGGTTTAGTGGAGTGGCGGGAAAAAATATGTTTGGAATGCAGCGATTGGACGCCGCGCCGGGACTGGCCGGTAGCCGAGGCCGGCTGCGCCGGCCGCCGGTCCGAAACGCGTACACAGACCACAATATAGTATTTAATATAGCCAGCCCACCTGTCAGATGGTCAGACGACATTTAAGTCATTTATTCAGAGAAAAGAAGTAACATTACAGCAGTAACCAATGCATTTACATCTAGGTAGGTAGGTACAAAGAAAATATTGCACATAACAGAATATAACATAACATAACATAACATAACATAACATAACATGACATTGAGAGGGCAGAAGGAGAGCAGTGGATTCGGCTGGCACAAGACCGCCAGCCAGGAGTGGTGTGATAGAGTGGGTTTCTCCCAACAGTGGATGTCATCGGCTATTATATGTATGTATGTTCGTATCGTATGAGCTAGTGGCCGACTCTTGTGGCGGAGTTTTTAGGCCGCCTAGAGGCCTCCGTCACGGCTTAATGACTTAAAAGCCTGGACCGACAATTTAACGTGCCCTTCGAAGCATGGAAGCGCTTAGCTCATAATGCCACTTGCGGTCACCCATCCCAATTGTGACCTCGCACAACGTTGCTTAACTTTAACGATCAATCAAGAACGCCTTAGCAAGCTACGCCACGAGCGCTTCGTGTCGTCGGCTATTGTATGTATGTATGTAATGTACAAGTAACAACTGTCATCCTAAAGAAATAAATGTTCAAATAGGTTACGTTAGAATGAGTGTACAATGATGAATTATATTACGTTACTATAATACCAATACTTTCAAACGGTAAAAGAAACATCGTGAGAAAACCGCGCAGCTCCGCACGTATAGACCTTATCATATCTTTCCTGTGGACAAGGCTGACTAAGTTGAGAGGATGAAATAGGTGCTGGGCAAGCCTACTCCATCTTAATTCGTCCCGAGCACTACAGCTTCCCGTTTGTGAAGGTAAAAGTTGCCTCATGACGCTGTATAAATCGTCTACTATAGATGGTAAAAGTAGTATACTACTAATATATACCTAAATTCGAAAGTTTGTATGCTTGTGCCTCAATGACGTCATTACAACAAAACTTTTAATGAAACTATAATAAACATACATAATTTTATGTGTCTTGGATGGAGAATCTTTAACTTTAAGCTTCTTAACCATTGTCCTATTTTTTTTTTGACGTGACAACGTCTTATAAATTGGTTTGCCGGGTGACACTTCAAGAAACTGCGTTACGCTCCGCTCACGTTATGCGCTCACAATGAGAGCGAGTGAGAGGCACGCGTCCCTTCCACTCGGGCATGGTTAGCCCGCCCGTCGTTGTCACGTAAAACTTTCGCCCGTATACCGACTTTACAGGCAACCAATTTTTATTTTGAATGACTGTGAGCGAACAGATCTTAACTTATCCATTTCATTGACAAATCTTTTGGTTTATAGATTAAAAAGCTAAGTTGGGTGTTATTTATTTCTTTCTCCCAACGCCTTTGCGCCTTTTCATTTAGGTATAAATAAATAAATTGAACAAGTTAGATAGGGTGTTGAAAATATCTCGTAACATAGATTATTAAACAGATAATTTATAAACTCAAGTAATCGCTGGCTCATTCAAGGGCATGAATTTATTTGGCCATACAACACAAAAATGCAGCCAGCACACCAGCGCACACGGCTTTCACAAGAATGTGGTATTCCGGTAAAAAAGTAAAATAAAAACTCCGTCACTAGAGTTAGCCACTAGCTCATACGATACGAACATACATCCTACATAGTGCATTTCGGACCGCCCGATCCGTCAAGAAATCTGGAAGAGCGAGAAAGCCTTGAGAGCTGTCATGTCAAACAAAGATTTTGAAGAAAGAGTTGTCAAACTTAACTTTTATAACTTGAAATGCCGACTATTTTTACTCGAAAAAAACTCGTCAAACTTATCTAAAACTGATTTAAACTGAATCTGAAGCATTATTTGTATCGTAATCTGTTGTTTAAGTGTTATTTGTGCCGTGTAAAGTGTTTACGGAACTGTTTTTCGGAGTGAAGTCAGTGCGTCACAAAAACTGTGATTTCAGCCTTTTCCTTGGATTTTGTAGCGACGAAGACCACATACAGCCGTTCTAAGGTAAGTTACGAACATTCTAAAATACTTTGAACTGAACTTTATTGTGTTTTACACGTTTAGAAGTAAGTTGAAAGTTTCAACGAAAGTAGCACGCTGAAGGTATGTCCACGCGGCATTTTTTTTAGTGCGACTAATGTAATGTAAACAATGCTTATTTACAAAATTCGAATTTCGAACCTTTGATTTTTCTTTCGTTCTATATTCAATTTTAAACGTTTTATTTGTGGCTGGCTTAGAGATGGGCGGGTGGGTAAAAATTCGGGTGGGTAAAATAGGAAGGAAAGGGTAAAATAGGTAAAAATTAAAAAATACCCATTTATACCGGGTATTTTTTATTAATACCGGGTAAAAATTCGACCTGTATTTTAAATTTTTTTTAACCGATTGCCTAGATCCACCTACCCGTCCGTAACCGTACCGTAACGAAAACGATTTTTCACTCACCTTTTGTTTTGTTTATACAGAAATTCACAATTCAAAGACTATTATAAAGCTGCAGTGTTTGTTTGTTTGTTTGTTTGAACGCGCTAATCTCTGAAACTACTGGTCCGATTTGAATGATTCTTTCAGAGTTGGGTAGTCCATTTATCGAGGAAGGCTATAGGCTATGTTTTTTTTTTCAAAATTAGGGATCCGTAATAAAACTGCTATTTTGTAACACAAGGTGCAAAATCGAAAACCTATTTTGGCGTGCGCTGCAAACACTATTGACGATAGAAAAAAATGATGTACTACGGGTTTGTAGATCCCATTAAGACCTACAAAAAAGTCCGCAAGAACATATATCTAGCTATCATGGTTTAATCACAATAACCGATTTTGTGTTCAAAATAATTATTAAATCGTCTGAAGAAAAAAAACTACGTTAAATATGTATCGTAATATTGATCTTTATCGAAATTAAGCATTATGTTATCAAGAGTATTTATGAAGAAGTAAAAAACTTTTTGTTTCATCTCAATCGGATATTTCGTTTAAAAGTTATCACGTGTGTAAGATGTTAAGAGTTGGTACCTATTAATGAGTTATGGGCCATAGTCTATTTATTGAGGGAGGCTATAATATAGCAATATCTTATCTCGGTATTTCAACGGAAACGAGAAAAACGCGGGTGAAACCGCGGGGCACAGCTAGTAAACAAATAAAATAATAAATAAATAGTGGCGGACATTCTAACACAGCAACATCTAGCCCCAAACTAAGAAAAACTTGTAATATGGGAACCAGATGACTTCTTCTTCTTCTCGTGTCGATGCTTCGTTAAATGTTTTTAGAGTAAAAGGTGGCCACCTCAATCGCGCTATCTGTAGCGGCATTGAGGTCATCCCTTGTGCAGGTGGTTGGACACAGGGGGCACACCAGCAGGTGCGGCATGGTTTGCGCCGGAGCACCGCAGTCGCATTGTGCCAAACTAGGCTCCCTAAATCCCCATTCGCACATGTTGAATCTGCAACGACCAACTTGGGTGCGGAGCCGATTTAACGACTTCCAGACTAGCCATGGCAGAGCGTGTCCTGGTGGTAATTTTTTCTGCGGGGTGATAAAATTAGGAGGTGGGGTTTTTTCTCCTTCCAAAGCTTATACTTTGCGGAAGCCGGATGGTCATTTGAAGCCTGTGTGAAACGCTGAAAGCTTTTGCGGCTTTTGAGGCGAGCTTCAGGTATTTCGTGCCCATACAAAGGATGTCGGTTATCACTCTCTTGCTTGGATTTCTCCATTGAACTAGCTACATCCCGTCGCACGCATGGTGGTGTGATACCTGCTAAAGAATATAACATGTTGAGAGGAGTTGGCTTGAGACACCCAGTAATTATGCGACACGTTTCGTCGAGCGCTACTTCAACGAGTTTGGCATGTGCAGACATGTGCCACACTGGGCACCAGCGAAGAAGCACAGCGCCATACCAGTAGAACGTAAAACGTCTGGCGCTGCTCCCCACTTGGTAGATGTTAGATGCCGTAGTAGACTGTTGCGAGAACCGACTTTCATCTTTGTCTTTTGACAGTGTGGTTTGTAACACAATTATTTGTCCAGTGTTACGCCAAGATACTTTGGATAGCGCTCACATTGGATGGTAACTCCTTGCCACGTGATGTTGAGAGACCGATCAGCCTGGTGGCTGCGCAAGTGGAAAGCGCAGGCTTAAGTTTTTGATGGATTGGGTTTTAGACCATTTGCATCGTAGTAGGCTCCTAGTTCTTCAAGGGCGACGGTCAGGTTCTCTTCCGCCTCTTCAAAGGTTTTTGTCTGGGTGGTCAAAGCTAGGTCGTCCGCGTATAAGAAACGGGTTGTATTTGGGCTGCTAGGTTGATCGTTCGTATACAAATTGAACAGGGTTGGTGCAAGGACACTCCCTTGGGGAAGTCCGTTTTTGACGCTGCGCCATCTACTTTTTTACGTAAGAAGGTGAACTTGAAAGCGGTGGTTACGAAGCAGTTCACCAAGTATTTGAACAAACCCAAGATCGTTGGTCAAATCTTCAACTTTTCCTAGGAGTTTTCGGATGTTTACGGTATCATAAGCAGCAGTTAGGTCAACTAAAACCATGCCTGTTATATTATTCGTCTCAAAGCCGTCCTCGATATGTTGGGTGAGTCTAAGAGTCTGCCCACAACAGACTTTTCCGGGTCTAATTCTGCTTGCTCGTGGATCAGTTTTGAATCCACAAGTGGTGTGAGACGGTTGAGAAGGAGTCTCTCAAACAGTTGGTACAGGTGACACAACAATGAAATGGGCCTGTAGCTTTTAGGGTCATCGTGAAACTTCCCAGGCTTTAAAAGTGCCACATCCTTTGCTCTTCTCCACATTTTTTCCACCAGATGACTGATAAAATACTTATATACTTTTTGTTTGTAAATACGTTAGAACACCCAGACACAGAACAAACATCTATATTCATCACACAAATATTTTTTCTGGGTGGGGATCGCAGCCACAACCTTCAGCGCAAAGGAAGAGCTACTACCAAGTGAGCTGTGAGGCCAGTCAAATCATTATAGCTAATTAGGAATAAAAACTAACAAATAAAAGCATATATAATTAGTTGTACCTCAAAAAAAGATGCATTGAATTTTTACCCGGTATTAATTCGAAATGGGAAGGTAAAAATGGGTATAAATGGGTAAAAACCCAAATGTCGGGTTTTTACCGGGTAAGCGCCCATCTCTGGGCTGGCTGTATTCGCGCCGGTTTTAAAATGTACCTACCCAGAGATATAAGAACTTTTTAGAGACAAAAAAAATTATATCAGTAGTTTCTTACATTACTTTAAATAAACAAACTGCTTTTCTATAATACTTATGTAATTTGTATAGCAGAGTAGTGTAGTTTTAATTCATTGTTTTGTACTGCTATGTGGGTCAAGGTCCCTGTGTTCCTAAATCATTTAATTCCTTTACAGATTTCTATCCTGCCTTTTCCTGACTCCCTCCAATCCTGAAAATCAAATTCAAGTTTTTATTTAATAAATTCTTTGAAAGAAAGAAAGAAAGAAACTATTTATTTGGTTCACAAATACTTATTAATAAAATTACACAGTTAAAACAAAAAATAATAAAAAATTGTGAGCCAAAAAGGCAACCACTCAGCGTGTGCTGCAGAACCCGGAAGCAACCACAGCGCCGTTCTTCCGTGGCACCTTTCTTCAGAGCGCGTCACTGGCCAACATTCACTCTTCTTATCTTTTACATTTACTCGTAATATTATGTTTACATAATAAATGATACTCAACAAACATAATACAAATTCTACACTGTTTTTTTACTTTGCTTTTAATATTAACCTAAACTTATGTGAAGTTGATCTATGAAGAAGCAAGTTTAACTCCAGAGCTCAGAACAGTAAAACTTTTCACCACACTGGTTAAACAGAACTGCTGTGTAACTACATATTATTCAAGTCAATTGTAAATATATGATTGAATCCTAAAGTGGTGTATTTCTTATGTACTTGCATGGTTTCTAAGCATAATAATAACATTTTAATGTGTAATTACTTCTCTGCTGGACTGGAAGGAAAAAGCATAGAATGTGTCCAGTTGCTTCTCTCTCCGAGCATGTCGTAAAAGTTTACTAAGGGACAGACCTCTCCAAAATGATGGACCATCTATATGGGCGATGGGCTGATCACCTGACACCATGGTTCACCATATCCATAGAACTTTAAATCAGAAGTGGCTGCAAGTTTTCTTATGTTTACTAGAGGCTCTGCCCTCCCTATTAGGAATAGGGGCGTGATAATATATTTGTATGTTATATGTAAATAAACATAGTTTTTTTTTTCTTATTTATTTTGGGGACCTTTGTCGCAATGCAACTAAAAATAGTTCTGATTAGGATTCCCTGTGTTGTAAGTATCAGAAACTAGAAGTACAGCACCAGGTCTGGAAGAAAAATATTTAGAAAAGATACATTTCTTCTAAAGAGAGAATCAAACCCGCTCTTCTTATCTCAGCCGGGACTTCCCTGCCATTCCACCAAGGTTATTCCTGTTTAGTTTATTAGCTGTTAGCTATTTTAAGTGTAACTTTATTGAACTTCTCTCATGTCTCAGCCGGGATACTCTTGCCACGCCCAAGGTTGTTTCTGTTCAATTTATTAGCTGTTAACTACATGAATTCTAATTGCTAAACTTCCTGTAAGATAATAATGTAGTTTAAGGAAGATCTCCTTGTTTTGCTACAACTAATGACCATGAGTTAATAAATTATTATTACAAGCTTTTAATATAACATGCAATACGAAACAAGAAAAATATGAAAATGGCATTGTGTACTAAATCAATGAAAGACTGTGCCGTAAGGTCTTCGTCACCATCATGCACCTGAAAAGGATATAAACAATGGATTAACTGGACGATAAGCTGCCGTTTTTATAAGCATGGTCCGAAATCTCTGCTCAAACCAAACAAAAAAAAGGATCATGATAAGCTCTTTTATTCCAAGTTTAAAAAAATGCAAACAGCGTCATCTATTGGCCGTTTCTTATCGGAATGGAATGCGGTTCTTTTGGCGACGAGGGGTAGGGCGATAACATTGTAGTTAGCTCGGGTTCGAGGTCAAGATAAGGGAACAATAGACCTTATCAATACTAAAAGTAAAGTAAGTGCGTATGAGCTAGTGGTCAACTCTTATGGCGGAGTTTTTAGGCCGCCTAAAGGCCTCTGTCATGGCTTAAAACTGTTGGTCTCTGCTATTGGTTTTCCTATAAATGAATACAAGCCGGAAACGATAACTTAACGTGCCCTCCGAAGCACAGAAGCGCTCAGCTCGTAATGCAACTTGTGATCCCATGCAAATGGCGACCGCGCACAACGTTGCTTAACTTCAATGATCAATCAAGAACGTCTAATCAAACTACGCCACACGCGTAGACTGCAAAATCGTTGCTAATCCACGTTGTTTATGATCGATATGTCGTTTATACATATCCATCTTGGGACTTTGAATGGAGCTGCTGCAAGTTTTCTTACGATTACTTGTTGCTCTGCCCACCTCATTAGGGATAATGGCGTGATAAAATGTATGTATGTATGTAGGTATGCATAAATATCTTCACAAGTTTGGCTTCATGTGTCCTACTGTTTAGTTAAATTACGTCATGGTAAGGCCTATATAATCATAATCAAAGGCCTACACCTACTAAGTACCCTACGTAAATTTGGTTCTCTCCTAGTCCAGTGCAAAAAGTATCTGTATAACATTAAACTGGTGAGAACTAAGCTGAGAGGATGGAATAGGTGCACTACAGCGTCCCGTTTGTGAAGGTAAAAGTTGCCTCCTGACGCTGTATAAATCATCTACTATAGATGGTAAAAGGCCTTAGGTAGGTATGTAGGTGAGAGCACTGATGGTCTAGTGGTAGAGATCCCGACCCTAACGTCGTAGGTTCAAATCCGGTCGTGCACCAATGGATTTTCATTGATTTTATGTGTACCACTCTACCTTAATCTCGAACGATGAAGGAAACTATCGTGAGGAAACATATCTTAGGGTCTAAAAGTTCGAAAACATTTGTCAAGTGCACAAAAAGGAGCCTCTGAAGGGCACTTGAAGCACATTGTATCCAACACTTATTAAATTCTAAGCTATACACATTGCCAAGGAACTTTAAAAGTTTGAATATGTTTACTTAACATATAATATAAAGAAGGTCGTATGACTTCATCTAAGACTGTTTGTCTCTCTTATCAACGCAAGGTTGATTCGCCACGGATATAAATATTAACTAATTTATATTGTGAGAAATATGCCTAGGAAAATGTTATAAAAACGAACGCCCTTGTATTACTTTATGGCACGCAAGAAAATTGAAAAGTGTCACTTTGCAATGACTTATGAATAAAAGGTACCTACTTACCTCTACTTACTTATATAGGCTGTTCGTGACAAAGCCGGAAAATCCTGAAACTATTCTGAAACTCCTCCAGAAACTCCAAAATCTCCTCTGATGAAGCTCCAATGTAATTAGTATCCAATGTCAAAAAATATTTCTTCAATTAGGTACTTTGGGAATTGATATACTCTTAGTCACCTCAATTAGCGAAAAATAAGAGGGCCCAGATAAAACAATTAAAAAAGCCTGCGATTGTAGTCAAAAGCCCTTTTAAAATGTTATATTATGGTCCATAAGTATTTCAGGATCGTAGCAAATGGAGATCCGTGATCTCTGCCTACCCTTATGGCAGACAGGCGTGATTTTATGTATGTAAGTATGTATTTATATAGTCCTGATGGTTGGTCATAATTTCTTGCTTGATTTTAGGCTATATGATTTAGAAATAATTTACTGACAGTGACGTAAACAAACGGTAAAGAATCACAATCATTAGAAACGAGAAATAGATGAACCAATAAATTGTTAAAAACTGTATTTAAGAAATTGTAAGTTCGTTTTAAATAATTACAACAATTTACACATCGATAACTTGTTATTCAAATTCATTTTTGAACGGTGAGATCAGACGATCATCTCTATCAATGATTTACTATTGTAAATTCAAACCCAAGGAAAAATCAACCTTATCATCATGCAACAAAGCTCATAATTACAGAACTGAGTAGCAAATAAAAAATGGCGGTATTTTTCGATGACGTAACGCTTTGCCCGCCAATTTTTTGTTTCTTTTTCAAACGTTCGGCAAACCTGGCAACAAAGCAAAGAGGTCGAACGAAACAGTGGACTAGTTGTTTATGGTTAGTGTTACACAAAAGAGTTTTTTATGCTTTGCAGTCAGGTCTTTCGGTTACACTATGACCATGGTTTTAAAAAACAATCCTTATTTGACTTAACTTTAGAAATAAATTCACTCAGAATACATAGCTAAACGATTTTTAGGAGAAGTATTAGATAAACAAGTACTTAATAGCACTCAACAGTCACATACATAGTCCTGACCCCACACTAGGATTTCCTGTGTTGTGGATATCAGGGACTTCGAGTACTCTTGATGAGATACAATTTTGGACGTTTATTCGTCCAAGGATACAATAAGCAAGTATTCCCAAGGAGGGTTGACGTCAGGCAGGCGGCCGGTCTTAAAACACCTTAGCCAAAACTCTTACAGCATGATCCAAGGAACATGCTGCGCCGACCCCACATAGAGTGGGATAAGGGCAGGAAAATGATGATGACTTTGACTTTGACATCTTCCGACTTTGAATCAGGAGAGCTGCAAGTTTTCCTTACCAAGCAACCTGATTACCTGTGGCTCTGCCCACCTTATTTACGTTTTCTTACTTGCCGCTACCATCATATAGGTATGTACATAAGATACATACTAAGATGCTTGAAATAAAGTGATTTTATTTATTTATCATCTTCCTGCCCTTATCCCACTCTATGTGGGTCGGCATGATACTTGGATGATGCTGTAAGAGTTTTGGCTAAGGTGTTTTATGACCGGCCACCTGCCTGACGTCAACCCTCCTTGGGAATACTTGCTTATTGTATCTCATCATGTTGGAGGATACTGTCCCTTAGTCGACTTTTACGACATGATATCGTCAAATCATTTTCTAGGCTGTTGCGCCCTGGTCTCTGACTAACCACTTCTGAACCATAAAGAAATAGTAGAATACATAATTGATTAATGTTTTCCTGCATGACCGCATAGTCACGCGTATTGGAAGAGTATGATCGTAGCTAGCTGGTGACGTAATCAGAAATGTAGGTCCATTTTGTACTGCAGACCTAAAGATTTAGATTTCTATAGATAACTTTATAACTGTTCCTAAACATTACGACCTCAGTGGCGTGGCGGGCGAGTGCTCGGCACGCAAGAGGCGCGTTCGATTCCCGCTGCGGGAGAAATGTTTGTATGTTCTGCAAATATTTCTTCCGAGTCTGGTTGTTGTAGTATTATATATTGTAAGTATTTACAAAAAAAAAGTATATAAATATTCTATCAGCTGTATAAATCATCTACTATAGATGGTAAAAGGCCTTAGTTTTTTTTATCCAATAAGGAAACTCTTGCGTCATAAATTCTATTATATACGAGTTATTAGATAATAATTAAAACGATATATCGTGATAATAATTTAATCCTCTTACAAATAAAATAACAATCAAAAATCATAGTTTAATTGACGCATTGACCTTGTTTAACCCTCGTCTTACAAGTATAGCTAACGATGGGTTAAATATTCTACTAAGTAATAAATAAACTCAATAATTCGAGTAGAATAAAAATATATACACAATATCACTCCAGTTTCCCGATGGAGTAGGCAGAGAGCTCGGATCTCCATTTGCTAAAGTCCTGACATTCTTCCTTCACTTAATCATGATTACGGCCTCGGTGGCGTGGCGGGTGAGTGCTCGGCTGAGACTCAAGAGGCGCGGGTTCGATTCCCGCTACGGGAGAAATGTTTGCATGTTCTGAAAATATTTCTTCCGTGTCTGAGTGTTGTAGTATTAAATAAGTATGTATTTACAAAAAAAGTATATAAGTATTGTATCAGCCATCTGGTGTCCATAGTACAAGCTTTGCTTAGTTTGGGGCTAGATGGCGCTGTGTGAAATGTCCACAAATATTTATTATTTATTTATCATCACATTCTTTATTATTATTGACTAAGCCGTCTGTTAGCGTCCTGTAGGTAAATAACAAACATACATACATATTATCAAGCCCGTATCCCTAATGGGGTGGGCAGAGCCACAAGTAAACATAAGAAAACTTGCAGCCACTCCTGATTCAAAGTCCCAATGGATAAGGTGAACTATGGCGACAGGTGATCAGCCCATATAGATGGTCCATCATGTACGACCACGCTGTAGGTAAATACATAAAAAAATTCTCCTGACATGTTCTAGAATAGATCTAAAAAGCCTCTATTTATTTATAAACATAAAACAGACGTATTTTGAACTCCATTACAGATGTTAATGTTAACGATTCAAGTAAATATTCGGAAGTCATGACTCATGTGACAATTGAAAAATGACATTTAGTTGTTACGATATTTATAACTAGCGCCGCCCGCGGCTTCGCTCGCGTGGTACCAGGATAAAAAATAGCCTATATGTTAATCCAGTACATTTACTATGTATATTCCAAGTTTTATTCAAATCCGTTTAGCCGTTTAGGCGTGATTGAGGCACAAACATCCAAACATCCAAACTCACAAACTTTCGCATTTATAATATAAGTAAGATATATTAATATCTACTACAACACCCAGACCTGGAAGAAATATTTTGTAGAACATACAAACATTTCTATTTAGCTGTTGTCTGCCAATGCTGTGCAAGCCTATAATTGGAGCACATTCTATAGTACTATTTTTTATTGTAAACATCCATAACAGTTTTTATTATGTGTTCTGTTGGCGTTGCCTAATAAATAAATAAATTTCTCCCGTAGTGGGGATCGAACCCGCGCCTCTTGTGTCTCAGTCGAGCACTCGCTCGCCACGTCAGAGGTCGTCAGAATATCCTGTTTAAATTAAGCTCAGTCCAAGCTTATAATCGTATACAGGTTTTGATAAACCGAAATAAACACATTGATTCAGTAACAAAACCACACGAACGCGCGCAATTCGCGTTCGAATCCCTTGTGTGGGTACTGGGTACTCTTTAATATTTATACATTACAAATCGTATCGTACGCCAGTCGTTATAAAATCGTAGTATTTAAATCTAAGTTAGTCTATATATAGTGCGAGCCGGCTGCTGCGCACGTGTGAAGGTTTGGACAATCCGCCATGTGTCGGCCGCGGGGGGCGCTCTACACGAACATATTAACTGCGGGTTCCGTCGAAATATGTATATATTTCTATTTATATGTATATGACTGGGAGTAAAGAAAAAGCATAGAATGCGTCCAGCTGCTTCTCTCCCCGAGCATGTCGTAAAAGTCGACTAAGGGATAGTATCCTCCAACATGATGAGATACAATAAGCAAGTATTCCCAAGGAGGGTTGACGTCAGGCAGGCGGTCGGTCATAAAACACCTTAGCCAAAAATCTGACCCCAGATAGAGTGGGATAAGGGAAGATGATGATGATGACATTCTGAATAAGGTGCCGATATTGGCGGAATACGCTCGCAATGTTTTTTAAATAAACTTTGACACATTTTGGGAAAAATGGCGGCCTGAATGGGTCTTTGATGCCATCGCCTGTCTAAAAGGGGAAATTATATAAAGTAAACTATGACATATCAGCTAAATAAAATTAGGCAAACATTGATTTCACCCACTTCAGATACTATGACCACGGTATCAGAAGCATAAGAGATCGGAACAAAATCATAAAAAATACATACATAAAATAACGCTTGCTTCATATAGGTGTAGGCAGAGATCACGGTTCTCTATTTGCTACGATCCTTACGTCTTTATTTAGCTTTATTCACTGACATTAAATTCCTAATGCATCCTCTGTATTTAAAAAAAAAATTGGTATAAAAACGAAACAAGAGCATAAAAATGTGAGCTTATGTACCTACCTGACCTATCAATTCAATATACTACAATAAAAATGGGCGAATAACTCTCAAAAACGTGATCTCGCGCACTCTTTTCATAACAAGACCTTGAAAATATAACAATAAAGAAATTACGGCCACGGTACCCTATTATCTGGGCGATGACAGACGCCATGTATGGCATAACGTCAGTTTACGTCAGTTCAGCGAGAGACCCGTAGCCGCGCGAACGCTTACCAATAAAAAAAAAACGCGAGTGATATTTTTTTTTAAACGGAAGCAGTGAGTTACTAGTTTTGTGCAGTGCAAGCGGAATTTTGACCTGTGTCGATTATTTTTGTTTATTTTAATGTTTTCGTTTTACGGATATTGGATTTAACCTTACTTAGCTAAGCCGGTGATTTAACGAATACGTCATTTTGATGGATCATCATTATTTTAAGAATTTTACCTATGTTTAAAACAACATGGTTTTCAAAAACTTTTCCTACCTGCTGACTTTATTTATGACCTCGTTTTTATCTCTTACCGATTTTGTAATCATTGAAAAAAAGATAAGATACATTTTCATGTATTTTTTTGAGACAAGACCACCTTATTCGAACATTCAAAAGTCTATAAATTTTAAACGGAATAGAACATAGATATTTACAATTTCATACGATAAATTACAAATGAAAACTAGGTAGAGCAAATACTGACTTTCTTATCAGTTCTCTACAATGGACACAGGAAACATTGTATCTGGCAATATAGACAGTAAATACTTGTCCATATTTGTACTGAAATATCCTCAGAACTCTGAGGACTGCATTAGGACTTTCAATGGAAGAGAAGAGTATTTCGGTTGTTTTTTGTATGTTTTTTGATCCTAGCGGAAGCTGGATGCGTTAAGTCGAAAATAGGGCCGTTTGATTCCCCTGATACTGATACATGGCACTATTAGTAGTGCCATGGGTAAAACAGCATTTCTCATGGCACTATTCGCAAGTAGTGTCATAGTTAATTTGATTTCCCCTGGCACTATCGGTTATCTTACCTATTTCATCGTAGTTAGGTATAATGGCAGTAGACTTCTATAATCTGATGATATCCTTTTGTCGCATTTTCAATATTGTAATATTATCACGCCCGTGTCTCTAATGAGGTGGGCAGAGCCACAAGTAATCATAAAAAAACTTGCAGCCACTCCTGATTCAAAGTCCCAAGATGGATATGGTGAATCATGGTGACAGATCAGCCCATCGCCCATATAGATGGTCCATCATGTTGGATACTATCCCTTAGCCGACTTTTACGACATGCTCGGGGAGAGAAGCAGCTGGACGCAGTCTGTTTTTTCTTTACTCCCAGTCCAGCGGAGAATTAATTGAATGATATTTTAAATTCACGTTGAATTGAATATGTTTTTGCGAAGATAACTTACAAGTAACTTCACCGCGCTGTCCAAGGTCATCATATTTAAACAGATCGCTCACCTCCACAAACAAAACACGTCCTGGCTTACCTAATCACTATCATAATTACGTAGGTACTAATTTAGCCAATTTCGTTTTAAATAAAAATTAGTTAAACATTGTCGGCGCCTTTTTTAGCATCTATAATAGATGATTTATACAGCATCAGGAGGCAACTTTTACCTTCACAGACGGGACGCTGTAGTGTCAGGGACGAATTAAGATGGAGTAGGCTTGCCCAGCACCTATTCCATCCTCTCAGCTTAGTCGGCCTTGTCCACAGGAAAGACATGGTCAATACGTGCGGAGCTGACTAAGCCGCGGGTTTCCTCACGATGTTTTCCTTCACCGTTTGAGAGTACAGGTATAGCGCACATAAATTTTTCACACAGAAAAATCCATTGGTACACGACCGGATTTGAACCCACGACCTTAGGATCGGAAGGCGGGGTCGCTACCAACTAGACCACCAGTGCTCTCGGCGCATTAACGTCAATTTTAACAACTCATTTAAAGGGCAATGTTGGATTATGTCCTCATAATCCTATGCATTTTCTCTTCTCTATTTGGCGAAATGACAAAATTATCCTACTATCCTACTAATATTATAAATGCGAAAGTTTGTGAGGATGTGTGGATGTGAGGATGTATGTTTGTGCCTCAATCACGCCGTAACGACTGAACGGATTTGAATGAAACTTGGAATATCTTTAGTATGTGTGCTGGAATAACATATAGGCTACTTTTTGTCCGGATATCACGCGAGCGAAGCCGCGAGTGAAAGTTAATATTAATAAATATTAGTGGACATTTCACACAGCGCCATCTAGCCCCAAACTAAGCAAAGCTTGTACTATGGACACCAGATGGTTGATAGAATACTTATATACTTTTTTGTGTAAATACATAATAATATAGATAGCTTCAGTAGAAAGGCCAAAAGATGCAGAGAGATCTGATCAGAATGCATCGTGCAGGGGGAAAGCGCCTCGCACGCCACATTGTATATTCACTTCACTGTTTCGATCTTTTGACGAATATTTAGAAAGCTAGATGCGGATATTTTACTTGTACCTACTATTTTTGGAGAGCTGGTGGTGTAGTTGGTAGTGCCCCTGCCTTCCGATCCTAAGGTGGGTTCAAATCCGGTCGCGTACCAATGGACTTTTCTGTGAAAAAAAATTATGCGCGCTATACCAGTACTCTCAAACAGTGAAGGAAAATATCTTGATAAAACTGACCATGTCTTTCCTGTGGACCAGGCCGAATAAGCTGAGAGGAATAGGTGCTGGGCAAGCCTACTCCATCTTAATTCTTTCGGGCACCACAGCGTCCCGTTTGTGAAGGTAAAAGTTGCTTCCTGACGCTGTATAAATCATCTACTATAGATGGTAAAAGGCCTTTATTAGTTCTTCTAAGTAGCCTTCGCCCACAAGCTGCCACTAGTTCCTGAGTACTTCTTAAGAATGTCTGTTTCCAAGCAACTATCGAATTAGCATCGCCGAACGTCATCAGAATCCGTGCATGCCAGCATGTAGAACGGCATAGTATCTGTAGATAAGGATAGCGGATAGGGCGGTGAGCTGATAGCCTATCTTTTAAGTCCAGCTAGAGTATCACTTAGATCTTATGACGTTTGTGTTTCACTAACTTATTTGCTTCGAGGTACTTATCACAGAATGCAAAAGGCCTGTGTCTAGAGTAGACTTCGATAGGCTGACAATAACGACGATGGTTTGCGTCAAGAGGAAAGTTCAATTAAAATAGAGATATTTATAACATATACGGCATTTGACGGCCTCGGTGGCGTGGCGGGTGATTGCTCGGCAGAGACGCAAGAGGCGCGGGTTCGATTCCCGCTGCGGAAGAAATGTTTGCATGATCTGTAAATATTTGTTCCGGGTCTGGGTGTTGTGGTAGCATAGTACTCGTAGTTTCTGATACCCGCGACACAGGGAATCCTAGTGTGGGGTCAGGACTATGTATGTGACTGTTGGGTGTTATTTATTATTATTTATTATCTCGGGCTTTAAGTTTAAAAAAATTGTGTATCAATATTTACTTTCTTAAACACTCATATCTAGCGAAGATAGAGAGCGGTTTATGAGATGTGGCCCGCTGACAAACGGACGGAAGGACGGACAGCGAAAGCTTAGCAATAGTTTCCCGTTGACACCCTTCGGGTACGGAACCCTAAAACGTGGTTCCTATGCATAAATAAATCAATATTTGTGGATATATCACACATCGCCATCTAGCCCCAAACTAAGCAAAGCTTGTATAATGGGAATCAAATGGCTGATAGAATACCTTATGTTTTTCAAAATGGCGGATTTCATTACTGTAACTTATTTGCTGTACTCGTTATGAAAATATTTATATTCCACGCAAAGCTGGTACCTAAAACATGATGTAATTTACCCAACTTTTTCATTATTTACTATGACTCCGACAAGACTACATAGCTAAGAATAAATTAATTTAAATTTGATTATCTTGTGATACCTACTTACGGAAACGTTTTAATCATCATTATTTTTAGATTTTTTTTGAGCACTGTTTTCTATCTGTAGGCGAACTTAGATATAAAACTGAGATAATTTTCATTTCTTATTATTGTACCGATTACCTTAAAGTTTTTAATGTTATTGCAGTTTGTCTTTGTAACTTTTTACACGATAAATAAAATAAATTCTGCATAATTCTGCCCTCCTAGTGAAGAACGCAGTAACTATGTCAAACATGTCTCTTTAGAGCAAATATAATTCTCTTCTCTTCTTTATGTTTTGATACGTGAGTGAGAACAGAATGTTATTTATTTATGTTAGGCGATTCCGAATATGTATCTAACTAATTATTGTCAAAAATGCTAGTTACTGCGTTCTTCACTAGGAGGGCAAAATTGTTCACCGTATTTTTCGTGGACTTCTAAACTGATCAGCACATCGTCATGTTGGAGGATACTATCCCTCAGTCGACTTTACGGCATGCACGATGAATATTCCACTATCCCACTAATTTTATTTGTGACGACGTATGTTTGTGCCTCAATCACGCCGTAACCGCTGAAAGGATTTGAATGAAACTTTAAATATACTTAGTATATGTGCTGGAATAACATATAGGCTACTTACTTCTTGTCCGGATATCACGCGAGCGAAAGCTAGTGTATATAAAGAAACGTGTTAAAACCACAAACAAAGCATGCTTGAAAAAAAAATTGTAGTAACCGATTTGAATCGTATCCAGTCATAGCGTAATGTTAATGGAACGTATGAATCCATGTTGTTTGAACGTACAAGGCGTAACCTTGAAATAACGTCTCCGGCCGTTGTGAACGGAGTTGTAAGATGTTGACTTAATGCCACGAAATTATTAGCAACTTTCGTGAAAAAAACAAATACTTCTTCACTGGGAGTAAAGAAAAAACATAGAATGCGTCCAGCTGCTTCTCTCCCCGAGCATGTCGTAAAAGTCGACTAAGGGATAGTATCCTCCAACATGATGAGATACAATAAGCAAGTATTCCCAAGGAGGGTTGACGTCAGGCAGGCGGCCGGTCATAAAACACCTTAGCCAAAACTCTTACAGCATGATCCGAGGAACATGCTGTACCGACCCCACGTAGAGTGGGATAAGGGTAGGAAGATGATGATTTCGGGAAAAAAACAAATATTAGGTTACTAGCTTTCGCCCGCGGCTTCGTTTGCGTGGTATCCGGACAAAAAGCAGCCTATATGTTATTCCAGCAGACATTCTAAGTATATTCCAAGTTTCATTTGAATCCGTTCAGACGTTATGGCGTGATTGAGGCAGAAACATACATCGTCACATCCACAAATCCTCACAAACTTTAATTACTAGCGACCCGCCCCGGCTTCGCACGGGTGCAATAAGAGATAGACATATACCATCGCGGACTTTTTTGTAGACCTTTTTAAGGTGTTTAATACTGTAGTACATTATTTTGATCTATCTCGTAGGGTTTTTGCAATGTAAGCGCAAATAAAAAAATTATGACATTACATTAGAAACCTCTAAAATTATCAGTGTTTCTACTATATTATGCATGTATTATACATATAAACCTTCCTCTTGAATCACTCTATCTATTAAAAGAAACCGCATCAAAATCCGTTGCGTAGTTTTAAAGATCTAAACATACATAGGGACAGACAGCGGGAAGCGACTTTGTTTTATACCATGTAGTGATAGGATTAGTAGGATTTAAAAGTGGACGTAGGTAGATATAGTTAATGCCTTTAGGTAGGTAGGTACTAGGTATTATCGATCGGTCACTATGGCATTTCCTGTTTTTTACCTTGTAGGCCACGAATTGAATAGATACTTTACCTAGAATTTATAAAAATAGTTATGCTCACCATTATTATAGCAGTTTACCGGTTTGCCTAGGCAAAACTAACAAAACACGAACACAATGGGTTTTAAAACATATAACTTGAAAAGGAAAGAAAATAAAATGTCTTTTTTCTCCTAAAAGTAAGTAAGTTCGTATGAGCTAGTGGCCAACTCTTGTGACGGAGTTTTTCAGCCGGGATCGACAATTTAACGTGTCCTATGAGCTCAGCTTGTAATCCCACTTGTGGTCACCCATCCCAATTTTACAACGCACAACGTTGCTTAACTTCTAAGCAAGCTTTTTTCTGCTTTTTGCTCCGTTAGATCTCAAACTACAAGGTTTTACTATTACTACGTTGGAGGATACTATCCCTTAGTCGACTTTTACGACATGCTCGGGGAGAGCAGCTGGACACATTCTGTTATTTCTTTACACCAACAACTCTCCATCTTACTACCCCATTCAGATAAACATTCGGTAAACACACATGCCTATACTTTTTCTTTTTAAACCGAAACCAGTTTGACCTGTTCTTCATTCCGTCGACACATCTATGGTAATAGCCTTCTCGTTTGTAACAGTCCACTAAATCGAACACGACCTATTTTTAAAGGACCAAGGACGTGCTTAATATCTTATAACTATTTTGTTAGTTCAATTAAAACTGTTAAACAATTTGGTTTTACTAGAAATGTTTAGGACGCTACGTAAGAAAATCCGCGGGTAAAGGATTGAACGTGGATGTTTTTAGGTATTTATTTTTTCTTATTCGTAAAATAAAAACAGTGAGTGTAAGTAATAAATAACTGTAAAACAATTGGGAAATTCTTTGTTGATTATTTTTCTTGGCGTAATGATAATTTCTTTGTGTTTTTTCTAAATGACTTTTATTAGAGAAACAATTGACATTGACATTTGTTACAAAGTCATATTTTGAGGATTTGAAAAAAAAATGGCCTCCCTATGAACAAAAAACACAAAAGTATGATAGAAATTTTTGGAAAAAACTCTTTTTGAGCTCTTCTGTGCTTCGGAGGGCATGTTAAATTGTCGGTCCCGGCTTTTAAGCCATGACGGAGGCCTTTAGGTGGCCTAAAAACTTCGTTGGCCACTAGCTCATACAAACTTACTAAAATATAACAAAAACACGAATAGCAATATAACCAAAGAGTTCAACATTGTATTAATGTCCTTCGCATGCTTTACTCGACCAAGGACATTGAAAGAGCCAAGGGCGAGCCAAGGTCGATACTCTGCGGTGGGTCCTAAGTCATTGATGCCCGTAAACAACGTCTTACAGTCCTTTATTTTAAAAGTTGTTTTTATACGGGCAACTTTCAGGCGATTGTTGCCTCACCTTTTTCTTTAGTAGTGACTAGCTGCCGCCCGCGGCTTCGTTCGCATGCCGTGAAAAAAAACCTATATTTTAATCCAGTACATGTGCTATGTATATTCCAAGTTTCATTAAAACTCATTCAGTAGTTTTTGCGTGAAAGAGTAACAAATATCCATACAAACTTTCGCGTTTATAATTTTAGTAAGGACTAGCCGCCACCCGCGGCTTCGCTCGCGTGGTACCCGGATAAAAAATAGCCTATATGTTAATCCAGCACATGTACTATGTATACTCCAAGTTTCACTCAAATCCGTTCAGCTGTTTAGGCGTGATTGAGGCACAAACATCCAAACATCGTTACAAACTTTCGTACTAGATGGCAGCACAGGTAAAGTTAGTACGCGCTATCGTTGCGTTTTGAGCTTTACGCCGGTAATTTCAAGCAAACTAAGACTTTTCAATTTTATAATATAAGTAAGATTATGAAAAGAATGCGGCGTCCTCTGGGTCCCTCAATTTAAAAGTTGCTTTTATACAGGCATTTTTCTGGCGATTGTAGCCTTGCGTGTTCGTTTGGTCATGAGAATTTATTTTTTATTAATACAAGAACTCCAAAAGAAACTTTTTTTAACGTTCGTAATCGATCATCTAACTAAGCTATCTATTTAAAAAGTACATAGAATGAAAGTATATGTACGATGGTACGGAACCCTTCGAATGCGAATTTGACTGTGACTTGACTGGATTTATTTAAGCTTCTCTCAATATCGGGCGATGTTGTCCAGTATAAGCAATAAAAGTTGCTCGTTTGACTTCCTCACAGTGGAATTTTGATCCTGTTAGTCCGTGCGAGTCAGTTGACACAGATTATAATTGTTTTTAATAATGTTCCTTCGGTTCATTAGCATTAGTTTTTTAATTAAAAGAAAAAGTAATCACCAGTGTGGTGAAAAAATTTCGTGTGCGCCTCGAAGGCTCATTTCGTGCACTTGACACCATGTCTTCGAACTTTTAGGTTTATGCCAGTTTCCTCACGAAGTTTTACTTCACAGTTTAAGAGTACTGTGGTATAGCGTACATAATTTTTTTGAACAGAAAATTCCATAGAAAGAACACATGTTTTAAGATGATTATAGTTAATATCGTGGGCCTTAAAATGGATGTGGCTAGGGGCCGTGTTGGAACCAAAGCATACGGAAGTCTACGCCCAGCGGTGGGCAAAGACGGCCTGCAGATGATAATGATGTTAAAAGTTCGATCTACTTATTTTCTTCAAAAGGATCTGATTCAATCTGACTCATCGAATTAAATGAATCAGTAGTAGTAAACACTAATACAAATTGAATTTCGAACTTCCGGTTGTAAGACTAATTTAACTTACGAAAAACTACGCAGTGTGGTCTTAAAACTATCGCCTGCCTCAAAGAGGAAATAAAAACGGCATTTTGACACAGACGTTTCCTGTCAAGATTTTTACCACAATATGGCGGCAAGCGTTATGCTCAATTTTTTGTTGTCAACATTATTATGTACCTATCTAACATTATTATCACGCCCGTATCCCTATTGGGGTGGACAGAGCCACAAGTAAGCATAAGAAAACTTGCAGCCACTCCTGATTCAAATCAAAGTCCCAAGATGGATATGTTGAACCATGGTGACAGATCAGCCCATCGCCCATATAGATGGTCCATCATGTTGGAGGATACTATCTCTTAGTCGACTTAAAGACATGCTCGGGGAGAGAAGCAGCTGGACGCATCCTACTAATAAATGCGAAAGTTTGTGAGAATATGTGGATGTGACGATGTATGTTTGTGCCTCAATCACGCCCAAACGGCTGAACGGATTTGAATGAAGCTTGGACTGTACATAGTACATGTACTGGATTAACATAATTATAGGCTATTTTTTGTATTCGGGTACCACGCGAGCGAAGCCGCGGGCGGCAACTTAGTAACATAAAGATAGCATAAGAAAAATCACAAAAGTCAAAGTCGAAAAAAATGATTCCGTAAAATCACGGGGATCACTTGGACACGTCTTAAATCTACGATGCATTTATACCATCAAGCGTGGAAGATAATAATAAAAGCTAAAAACATCTTAAAGAAATGTTACAGCTGATAAAACAACACTGATATTAAATAGAAAACAATGCATAATGCATTATAAACGCAACGCACACTCTTCGATTCTCATTACTTTCTCCCATTTCTCCTGGGACAAACAGCTTAGCGTTGCGTATCATAGATTAACTTCTTGTACTGTTTCTATTCTGCTAACTATTGTCTGTTTTTCCCAACATTGGTGCACGACTGGATTTGAACCGACCTTAGGATGGGAAGGTGGGACTGCTACCACAAAAAATGTGTTATTACCTCGTATCATCCAAACGGCTCATTATTTGTATTATAAGTTTAAGAGATTTGTCTGGGCAGTTTAACTCGACGAAACGCAGCGGACCGCCGGCGGTCCGGCCATAAAATAACATAAACAGTTTCCGAACGCGCGGAGCCGCCGGCGGTCCGGCCACTTCAACTGATTATAAACCTTGTTTTGAAAGTGATAGAGTGTATATTTGTTTAAGTATTCGCTGACTGTACAAAACAGCTTTTACCATGGTTGGCCGAAATGTCAGTAAATAAATAAATTAAAATTGAAAGTGACATTCCGGCCGAATCGGACGAAAATTTTTCGGTCGAAATGTCATTTTGCCACTTAATCTATACTTCAGCCAAACTGGAGATACAATTTTTGTAAACAAACCGTTGTGTATTTTTCGTTATTATGATGAAATCACTTCAGTTTTAAATAAATGAACCTCACAACATTAGTGTGGGCATCCGGCCTATCAAAGGTTTTATAATGTCAGTATCACATTTAGACGTGAACCAAAAATTTTGATAAAGTAAAACTAATGGGAAGAAACACCAGCGAAGTCTTACTATCAGTCTCAAATGACGTTTTTTTTGACAGATTTTCATCAGAAACTGTCAAAAAACCGTGAGCTGAGACTTGCTCAACTCTGAGTCGCGTTTGAGTATTTAGGGGTAAGAATATCTACTCGGTAAAACTACTGGGAATAGGGGAATGGGAACCGCAGTAAACGTGAAATGGACGATTGTTTTAAAACCTCGTCGCCTTCGTCATCAGCCTTAAGTTATGTAATAAGTAAACCACTTAGCCCGTCAAGTGTAAATAAATAAATAGTAGTGCAACGCCCTGTCCGTTTGCGTAATTGCGCATATCATGATTATTGCACAAAGTAACCGTGCATCTAGAGTGCTAATTATACGGCAGCAGATAATTTATTAGAACATCGCTTAAAATAAGCTCGTTTAATCACTAATTATAAATTAAAATCTGTCAGCGAATGTTGAAGTTCTCTGGCTTTAACCCCCGAATACTCAAACGCATCTCAAAGTTGAGCACGTCTCAAATGACGGCTTTTTGACAGATTTTCATCAGAAACTGTCAAAAAACTGTGAGTTGAGACGTGCTCAACTCTCAGTCGCGTTTGAGTATTCGGGCTAAGACTCTGAAGCCCTCACCCTCAGCTGTTTTATATGTAGAAAAAAAAATGTTACGCAATGACCGTCAACTCCCCGAGTAATTATTCCTTAGTCTGATATTTATTCACTAATGGACCCCTTCACGAACTTGTCATTGTTGTGTTATTTTTCATACAAACATTTTCCCGTTACGTCCTATAGAAGTTGAATTTCGAAACATCACAAAGAATCATTTAATTTATGGTTTCATTTTATTAATCAGATCAAAAAATGTTGAGGAATGTGAAATTTTCAGATCAAACGTGAGATTCTTTATATTTTGAACAAAATAAAATTACAAAATACAGCCATGCATTATGTAACGTGAAACACCAATCAGAACGAATTACGTCACGTCTATGTAAACACCGTTTTGATACCTCACACGTCATCAGAGGAATATATCTTCCAAGTCTCACGTTTCTAGGACTTTTGGTTTAGGCTGAGCTTTGATTGTTAGTCAGTAAAAAACAGTTATATTTGTATATTTTTATTTACAATTACATTTTAAGCAATACCTGAACAACTGCACTCATCAACTTTCATTATCTATTTAAAACAACACAGGACATTCCGCCTACAATTCCCGCGCGATAGTAATGTCATTATCTGTCATTTCTAAAAATATTTTTTTCCGATACGTACGAGGCTATGCGCGTAGCATCATACTGCCTGGTCGTTGACCAGCGCCCACGCAATTAAACAGTATGGATGCATAACGAATGTACTTACCTCATTTGAATAGAATAACAGTACTGTTTTTCATGTACCTACAAGCAAATATATGGACTGTTGAAGTGTTCACGTACCATGTAGTTGGTTAAATTTTCGCACTTTTGAAATGTCATCGAGCTTGTCTGTTTGCCTAATTAGGAGTAAAAAAAAAAACAAATTAGGTGTGTAATTGTATTTTGTAAAAAATATCTAGTGCTGTATTATGTTTCCATTATTTTAAATAAATAAAAAAGCTGTTAATGCCTCGTTAGAGCACTGGTGGTCTAGTTGGTAGTGACCCCGCCTTCCGATCCTAAGATGGTGGGTCCAAATGCAGTCGTGTACCAATGGATGGTGAAGGAAAACATCGTGAGGAAACCCGCGGCTTAGTCAGCTCCGCACGTATTGACTATGTCTTTACTGTGGTCAAGGCCGACTAAGCTGAGAAGATGGAATAGGTGCTGGGCAAGCCTACTCCATCTTAATTCGTCCCGGGCACTACAGCATCCTGTTTGTGAAAGTAAAAGTTGCCTCCTGACGCTGTTTAAATCATCTACTATAGATGGTAAGAGGCCTTATTATTATACCTATTACAATTTGTGATTACTAGTGGCTAAGTTTTTAAATGTTTCCGCAAAACAGAGTAATTGTATAAGGGGCAAGTGTGTAAATTCGGCATAATATGCTGCATGACACAAATATCCATACATACAAACTTTCGCGTTTATAATATTACGAGTAGTAGGATGTGTATGTGTGTTTGTATGTGCATTCGTTTGGTTGAAGCTTTAGGCCAAACGGTTGGACGGATTTTGACAAATGTCATATGAACGTCATAAGCTGTATAAAGGGTAAAAAGAATCAATATGGCGAATGTGACTGCTGGCTAAATTCTACAAAGTCGAGTTTTTATTTATCTCTATAAATATTTGTCTTAAACTTTGGCACTATGTGCGGCGGAACCATTCATAATGCGGTTTTTATTTACGGTTTGCTGATCCGGTGACGTACCGTGAGGTTATAGAATGTTAATTATTGTACTGTACCTACTATTAGTATATGACCGACTCAGGGCTGCGCCGACGCAGGATTCAGTTCTTACATCCAGCATATTCAGTCATACTTACTTTAATATGACTGTATGCTGAACTCCATTGACATTGTAAATAACAAAAATGTAAAATTTTGACCATATTCAAGACAAATAAATGATCTTTATCTATCTTAAGTATTAGTTGCTAGCTTCCACCCGCGGCTTCGTTTGCGTGTTACCAGGATAAAAAATAGTCTATATGTTCCAGCACACATACTATGTTCCAAGTTTTATTCAAATTCGTTCAGCCGTTACGGCATGATTGAGGCACAAACATCGTCACATCCGCACAAACTTTCGCATTTATAATTCTTAGTAGGATTTATTGTAGAATAATTTTGTAATTATTGCGCAAATTACATACAATAGGTAAACATATCTTTGTGGTTTTTTTAAAATGACAACATTACTTAACAGAGAAGAAACTTATCACTAATTATAGTCCTTAGTCCTTATATTATAAATGCGAAAGTTTGTGAGGATGTTTGGATGTTTGTGCCTCAATCACGCCTCGAATCGCCTCACGGATTCGAATGAAACTTGGAATATACATCGTACAGTAACTAGTTTTAGTTATAATTTGGTCTTGTAATAAAGGGTCAGGGCAACCCTTGTTAGCAGCGATGCGTGGTATAACGGGCCTATTAAGTAATACGTTATTGATAACCTGTTGTTACCATACGCACCTGATGGCAGTGGGAAGGTTTAATGGCTTCCTGACGTCGGCGGATGACCTAGAAACCCAAGCGGAATCTAGGAACATACGACTTATGCCCAGTTCCTATCTAATATACTAATATACTAACGATCCGTCGTTAATCATCAAAGCAACGTTGATTTTCTCTCTTATAATGTCGCTTTTTGAAAGGCTGTACTTCTTTACTTTTGTGCTGGACTGGGAGTAAAGAAAAAGCATAGAATGCGTCCAGCTGCTTCTCTCCCCGAGCATGTCGTAAAAGTCGACTAAGGGATAGTATCCTCCAACATGATGGACCATCTATATGGGCGATGGGCTGATCACCTGTCACCATGGTTCATATCTATCTTAGGACTAAATCAGAAGTGGCTGCAAGTTTTCTGTGTTTGCTTGTGGCTCTGCCCATCCCTTTAGGAATACGGGCGTGATAATATGTATGCATGTTGAAAGGCTGTATTCACTTTCCCTATGTGTAATTGATTTGAAAGGACGAATAGATCTTCGAAACGGAATATTTACTCACCCCCGAATACTCAAACGCATCTCAAAGTTGTGCACGTCTCAAGTGACGATTTTCATCAAAAACTTTCAAAAAACCGTGACTTGAGACGCGCTCAACTCTGAGTCGCGTTTGAGTATTCGGGGGTAAGTCGCAGCGCATTGATTCTTCTATAACCTGACCGTCGCCGTTGTGAAGGGGATCCCGGAACAAAAAAGCAGAGCAAATGACAAGGAAACTTTTCACTGGACTTTTGCTTTCCTTGTTTGTGCCAAGACGGTTCGGTTTTGGAACGAAAGAGAGTATGCATCCATTCTTACATTTTAATTCCTACATAGCTATTTTAACCGATTAAAATTTGTCTAAAACGCAACAGTGCTTACCAACTAAATGACAGCTATAAAGTGACAGTGGTACCAACCGTATAAGCTCAAAGTGACAGTGCTACCAACTGTATGAGAGTTTCAAAGTGTCAGTGACAGTGCTACCAACTGTATGAGAGTTTCAAAGTGACTGCAGCCAACCTAATGCAATGCAGCAAGAGAAGCAGCGTCCGCTGAGCAATGTCAGCCTTCACTCATACCAGGATTACCAGCCGCAGAGGAGATATGGTAATTTGATAGGCACAGCATCAGAAGGGTCTCAATTTCATTTTCCATTTGATGCACACGTCAAAACTGTAGAGATATTTCAAATAGTCCTTTCAAACTATCATTTTATTAACAGAAGGAAACTTACCACTATAAATATGATTTACAAAATACAAAAGAAACAACCGGGCTATCTAAAGGCCGTTGCAAACGGTCTATAGATAGCTCACCTGATCCAGCTCATCGGACTGTGGAAGCGTGCCCAAGACGCTGGCCGCATTGCCACGCTGAATGGCCATACTGATCCGTTAAGACATTTAAGAACCAGCTCTCTTCAAACCTAGTCTAGAAGGGCCGTCATAAGAGAAAAATACAATAGGGGTGTCTTCGAATAGAGCATCATTAAATTTCTTCTAGATAAGCATGCCTTAAGAACACCTTCTTACTTAACATGACGGCCTCGGTGGCGTGGCGGGCGATTGCTCGGCAGAGACGCAAGAGGCGCGGGTTCGATTCCCGCTGCGGAAGAAATGTTTGCATGTTCTGCAAATATTTCCCCTGGGTCTGGGTGTTGGTACTCGTAGTTTCTGATACCCACGACACAGGGAATCCTTGTGTGGGGTCAGGACTATGTATGTGACTGTTGGGTGTTATTTATTTATTTATTTATGAGGTAAAGTGTGGTCAAACGCAAACCCATTTCAGGTAAAAAAGAAAAAAAGAATATCTAGGATGCCTAAGCAACTAACTTTCCGATCCTAAGGACGTGAATTAAAATTCGGTCGTGTAACGATAGATTTTTCTGTGCGAAAAATTTATGTGCAAATTCACTCAAACGGTGAAGGAAACTATCGTGAGGAAACCCGCGGCTTAGTCAGCTCCGCACGTATCGACCATGTCCTTCCTGTGGACAAGGCCGACTAAGCTGAGAGGATGGAATAGGTGCTGGGCAAGCCTACTCCATCTTAATTCCTCCCGGGCACTACAGCGTCCCGTTTGTGAAGGTAAAAGTTACTGACGCTGTATAAATCCTCTACTATAGATGGTAAAAGGCCGGCAACTAAACTTTTTACCATTTCTCATTCATCATCTTCCTGCCCTTATCCCACTCTATGTGGGGTCGGCACAGCATGAACCTTGGATCATGCTGTAAGAGTTTTGGCTAAAGTGTTTTATGACCGGCCGCCTGCCTGACGTCAACCCTCCTTGGGAATACTTGCTTATTGTATCTCATCATGTTGGAGGATGCTATCCCTTAGTCGACTTTTACGACATTTTTTACCATTTCTCATTGTGTGTTCTCTTCCAGGGACGCAGTATGAGCCGGGCGGCTACGCGCAGGCAGTCCAGCAACGTACCAACATGACGCAGCGAGAAGACGCGCTGAAGTTCGAGCAAGGCCGCATCAAAGCCCTGCAGGAGGAGCGCCTGCACATCCAGAAGAAAACCTTCACGAAATGGGTCAACTCCTTCTTACAGAAGGTATGTTCAAATGTTTATAGCTGTTGGGAAAAGAGTTGTCAATATTTAAGTTCACACGGGAGGTTATCAATGACTAGGGGTCCGCCCCGGCTTCGCACGGGTATTTAACAAAATTTGACTCCCCTGCCGTACCCCAGTGGCATACATCGCGTATTAAGGTGCTGCCTAGCGGGGTGAGCGGCGACCACGCGACTTTTTTCCATAACTATAATAGCTAGACATGTGTTGTCGCGACACTTTTTGTAGATAATGATGTGTTCTGCAAAGTCGTAGTACATTTTTTTGTTCTATCATCAATAGTTTTCGCAGCGCACGCGATGTAAGGATTTTTTTATGTCAATTTTTTACACCTCGGGTTTCATTATTGGAGTTTTAGTAAGGATCTATATCAATAGAGAAGTAGGTATATTTTTCAAAGTAGGTCTTCATTGAATGTCTTTTTTATTATTTTGTTCATAGATTCTAAGATCTTACCTATTATCTTACCTATATATTATCTAGTCTTTCGATTAATTTATTTCGTAGTATTGTGTCTTTCGTTCACAAGGCCGCCATCTTTTTTCTAACATTTATATTTTTCCAAGATATTTTTACTAATTTTGCCTTTTTTCCGCTTCTAAAAAGGAAGAGGTAAGTTCAAATAATCAATTAGTGTTGCTAGGTTTTTTTTCTGGAAAACCCCTAATCTGTGGACTTGTAATTCTGATAATATATTAGATTAGATACATTAGATAACATATACTTCAGCCAAACTGGAGATACAATTGATATAAACAAACCGCCCATTCTTAACCTAAAACCTTTAAAAATTGCTTTTTCATTACATATTTATTGAACTTTTAAGTAGTACTAATAGTTAAATAAAGATATAAAAATTTATGTTGCGAGGTTTATTTGCCTAAAACTAAAGTGATTTCATCGTAATAACGAGATTTCTATCCACTTGTTTTTACCGTTTGAGAGTAGGCAAGAACGTAGATTTAGCGTAATAAATTTTTCAAACGGAATAATTCATTGAACGACCGTATTTGAACCACGATCAGGTCACTATAAATACCTAGACGACTAAACTCTTTATTTCACTTAAAATAATAAATAAACAAATTCAAACACTTTGAGGAAAAATATCAACGTAAAAAGTTTTTCTCGTGGGATTATCTTTCACAAACTATAGGTACCTATTCCACTAGGTACTACTGTTTCTATTATATTGTTTTGTTTTAATTCGTCCCAGGCATTACAGCGTCCCGTTTGTGAAGGTAAAAGTTGCCTCCTGACTGTAAATCATCTATTGTAAATAGTAAAAGGCTTTATTATTACATATTATCTGTAAATATATATGACAGCCATTTTAATTTTACGTACAAAATGTGTGGCTTATATTAAAAAAATATGTTTTTTTTAAATGTCAGTTGTATTGCGGCTGTGTTGAAATATTTAGAGATTGAGGACGCTAAACGAGTATTGCCAGTTCTATCTGACCTTAGGTCGTGGGTTCAAATCTCGATCACGACTTGTTTACAAGTTTTTACAGTTCTTTAGTTAGGTATTGGAGTTTGCCAAATTAAAATCTTCACAGATAATAAAAAAAACAAAAGACATTTTTACGTGATAAGCATTTGCATTTATTATTATTATTTTGCACGATGTTTCCTGTTTTCTTTGAAATATCAGCCATTTTAAGTTTCAAATATTTAATCTGACATTGACATTGTTTATGAATTTGACATACATAGTATTCCGACTATTTTATCTGCTTGCACAACCTTCTTTTATTCAAAGAAATTAATTTATAGATGTCATGCATTACCATAAAGCCATGTTTATTTTACTTAAAGCTGACCATGGCATATTAATATTATAAACTGTACTTTTGTAATTAAATAAAAGCGCCGCTATTTATCTATTCACTATTGAAACGCCCCGCAACTTTGCCTGCATTAAATACTTTTTCCTCACAAACTTTATCTTTCCGCTGCGTTCAGGAGTTGAATATCGGGAATTTCTTTCTCAGCCTATACATATATTTAGTATATACGCTAAGAAAGGAATTTCTCGTGAAACGAAGTGTATATGTCACCATAAAATTGCAAATACCGTTGGATTATAATCTCGCGAGTTTGTAAACTATCGATCATCTGTTTAGATCGAAATTAGTAGGATAGGTTATTTAGTGACGAACTACGCTTTAAATAAAAAATAAATAAAATAAAATAAAATTCATTTATTTCAGGCACATTAAAATATACATAGGCCCATATCACACATTAAAATTAAAAATAAAACGCAAAATTTGAAACAGATAAAAAAAAAAACAGATAAAAAAAGCAGCTTTAGGCGAGCGAGCCTGCCGAAGCGCCACTATGTAAAGCAGTTAAATTGTAATAATAATAAACTCTTTATTTCAGGCAACATAGAACAAATTATACAAAAGATACAATGTCTTGTGACAATATTAGAGGAAGTTTGAAAGTAGCCTGTGACGGAAAAGTTGAGGAGCAATAGATAAGCATGGTATGGGCATGTGATGCGGAGGGATGAATGTCATGCGATGAGAAGAATGTTAGATAGAAAGTGGATGGATACGAGGGTAGAGGTAGACCAAAGAAGAGATGGATGGATTGCGTGAATGATGATATGAGTAAGAAAGGAGTGAATACTGAAATGACGGCTGATAGAGGGGAATGGAAGAGGAAAACATGTTGTGCCGACCCCACTTAAGTGGGATAAGGGCAGGGAGATGATGATGATACAATGTCGTGTGAGCAGAATGTTACGGTTCACAATCTTTCGACAGTTTACAATCTCGCGAGATGGATTATAATCTAACGATATTTACAATCTTACGGTAACATATACACTTCGTTTCAAGCTTCTACAACTTATGGGTTTAGGCTGTGCGTTGACTGTCAGCCAATCAGTAAAGTAAAAGTTTTATATATATGGATACTATGAGAGTTTTATCTATATTTAGTTGTAATGTGACTGAGTAATAGCCGTGACCTCCACTGCAAGTGGATATGATGTCATTTTGGAGCTACACGTGACTTAATGCAGTTTTGAACACGTATGCTTCGGACTGTAGATAATGTATTAAAAAAGGTATAGTTTTAGGTTTATTCAACAAAATACATCATCTTCCTGCCCTTATCCCACTCTATGTGGGGTCGGCACTAAGTTGTTTTATGACCGGCCGCCTGCCTGACGTCAGCCTTCCTTGGGAATACTTGCTTATTGTATCTCATCATGTTGGAGGAAACTATCCCTTAGTCGACTTTTACGACATGCTCGGGGAGAGAAGCAGCTGGACGCATTCTGTTTTTTCTTTACTCCCAGTCCAGCGAAGAAGTATTCAACAAAATAAATCGAAACCAATAAATTAACTTTCATTACAGTCATATTGTACTCTTCAAAATTTTTATCTTTTTAAATCTTTTTCTCTCCACTTCCAAATCGGTACTAGACCAAGGAGTATTTTATCATTCTATCAAACAAATGAGATCCCATTGGCACCCTTCAGGTAAAGCAACCTTAATCATAAATCATTTATTTGTCTTAAAAACTCTTACAAACAGCAATAAAAGTAATCACCTCACCTACCACCATGGTTCACCATATCTTGGGACTTTGAATCAAGAGTGGCTGCAAGTTTTCTTATGATTACTTGTGGTTCTGCTCACCCCATTAAGGATACGGGCGTGACAATATGTATGTACCTTATATGAGCCAAAGCCACTTGAAATAAAGTGATCTATTCAAATCCCGATACTTGATACTTTAAGGTCCATTTTTACTGATATTAGTTAAATCCAATCTGGACCAAATCGGGGACGTTTTGGAAAAGGGCCAGGTCAAGAGTACCCTAAACCGACGAGCATGCATGAAGAATGTTACGAGAGTGAATGAAGCGATACTCTGCCTACCCCTATGGGAAACAGGCGTGATATTACGTATGTAGTTAAATCTCATTTTACATCAAGATATAGGACTAATTTTCGATTTAAGTTAATCGTGATTTAAGTGATTTTCCTACAAGTGGACTTAAGATTTTTATCTGTGTCATTTATGTAAACTTTTTAAGAGGTATTTTATGAGAATGTGGTGTGTCATATCGGTATTGACTGACAACATTGCGTCAACAATGAAATCACCTTTTTGTACCTACCGTGATAGTATGAACTAACTTTAAGGCTTTAGCACTGGTGGTCTAGTTGGTAGTGACCCCGCCTTTAAATCCTAAGGTCGTGGGTTCAAATCCGGTCGTGTACCAATGGATTTTTCTGTGCGAAAAATTTATGTGCGCTATACCAGTACTCTTCAGGTCACAGGTCTTTTGGAGCATTTATACATAAAACGTTTCCCGTAAATTTCCGGGAGATCGCAAATATTTCCCGAGTGTAAAAAACGATAAATATATATTTTTTTTATGGCATAGTACAACTGATAGTTTGCTTGCAACATGTTTAATCATTTTGGTCGTCATAACCGGTACTGTTTGAGTTTTTTAAATCACAAATAATTTTTCTAATGTCACTAGGAATTATAGTGGGCGCCATAAAAAGAGAACTACGGTGTTGTGATGGGTTAATTTGTCTGTCATTTTTATTCAATTTTGATATATTTCCCGGGAATCCCCGATTCTCGGGCCCCTGGGACGAAACAGTAGTCAGTGGCAATGTCATCTTTTATCAAATTATGATGTCAATGTCGCTGAAATGTACCCGGCGTTTGCTGTTATCAATTTTGGTTATATAACTCTTCATAAAAATAGCATTTGTGTCTAATCTCCTAATCCTATATTGATCTTCTTATCCACCTTATCTGTATTAAAACTTCTACATTTTTGGTATGTACCTAGATTCTAGTCTGTTGATAATTTCCTGACAGATAAGCTTGAGACCATTCCCTTACTTATTATAAGCTTTTAGGATAATTAATGTAAAAACACTTGTGTATCATGAACAACTCGATTTTTTTTTTAAATTCAACCAAAATGTTGGACTGTTGTTACAAGACTGGGCAATCGCCATCTTTTTTTTTTAGCAACAATACTATCTCAGTTCTTACTTTCTTACAGTTTTATCATCTTAAAAATCTAATTAGAATTAATTAATAATCATTAAATTATTACAAAATTAATTGAACTTATTTTCTAAAATAATTAATCAATAAGCAACTATTCCATAAAAAATCAAAGACAACCAACAACTAGTACATTATGTTTGTAAATCATGTGACAATTAAATAATTATTTGAAAATCAGAATAATTTTATAACAAGCTACAAAATATATATTTTAATTATAAAATACATAATAATTCTAACACTATCATGCTAGAGCCTCAGACCAAAAAAAAGAAATACGGCGCCGGCGCGCCGCGAACAACAAAAGTGAAGCCACGCAAAACCGTGCTCCTGCAATAAACTTACACGCTCACACCTACAATAAAACCATTCTCATCGCTATAAGTACGTCACGAGTCTTAAAAATAGAATTATGCCTTCCTGTGTAGTGAAAACTTGTAAAAACAGCAGCAAATCACATAAAAAGTCTCACGGAATCACTTTTCACTTGTAAGTACTTCAAATAACATCGTTTCTTAAATATTATACCATGAATTTTAGGTTACTTGGTATACAAAACCTCAAAACCTTCGACACACACAGATAAAAAGGTGGCTTCACTTTTGTTGTTTGCGGCGCGCCGTCTTTTCTTTTTTTTTGTCTGAGGCTAGGGCCTGTAGTACCAGAGCCTTATCCACACATCTAATTCCTAGATTCTCGTCTGTTGATAATTTCTTGACAGATAAGCTGGAGACCATTCCCTTGCCCGTCATGCTAGGGCCTGTAACCAGAGCCTTACCCACACATCTAATGAACGTGTTCTTCCTCCAGGCTCGCATGGAAGTGGACGATCTCTTCGTGGACCTAGCCGATGGAAGACGCCTCCTCAAACTCCTGGAGATCATCAGCGGCGAGCGGCTCCCGAGGCCTAACAGTGGGCGAATGAGAGTGCACAAGATCGAAAATGTCAACAAAAGTCTTAGCTTTCTGCATACTAAGGTAATCTTCTTACTTCTTACTTATATTATTAAAATGAAAAGCTTTAGTTTGCTTGAAATTACTGGCGTAAAGTTCAAAACGCAACGATAGCGCGTACTAACTTTACCTGTGCTGCCATCTAGTATTATATAAATATTTTTGGACATTTCTCACAGCGCCATCTAGCCTCAAACTAAGCAAAACTTGTCTTATGCGAACCAGATGGCTGATACAATACTTATATACCTAATTTTTTTGTAATTATACATACTTAAAATACAAGTAAGCACCCATAGTTCACAAACATCTATTTTCATCACGTAAATGAGAAGCACTCGTGGCGTAGCTCGCTTAGACGTTCTTGATTGATCGTTGAAGTTAAGCAACGTTGTGTGCGGTCACAATTTGGATGGGTGACTGCAAGTGGCATTACGAGCTGAGCGCTTCCGTTCAGAGGACACGTTAAATTGTCGATCCCGGCTTAAAAACTCCGTCACAAGAATTTACCACTAGCTCATACGAACTTACTTATCAAGTGAATGTTTGTCCTAGGTAAGAATCAAACTTGCAACTAACAAAGCAGAAGTACAGAATAAATAGCACATGGAAGGCTAGGGCTATTAACGACTAAGCTATGACCAGCCAACAAACTCTCTGCTACTTCGTCACATATAAACAGTATTCACCAATCATAAAATTAGATCTAAGGTACTTCTAGACTAGATAGCCTTGTTGATAAGATAATGATAACGTGTACTGAATTATGTAATCACAAATACTATAAAACCGGTTAAGTGCGAGTCGAATTTGCACACGAAGGATTCCGTACAATCGTACTTGTAGGTACGTAAATGGAGGGTACACTGCAATAATGATAAATGTCCTTTGTCTTTTATTTTAAGATAATTAGGTTTTAAATTTATAAACGGTGTAAAAAAAATCAGACTTGAAGATAATAAAATGTTGTTTAATAATGTTAAATAACATGTCATGTTATTTAATTCGATGAAAGTTTTAATTATTATATTATTTGAAAGCTAAAGACAAAGGACATTCATCATTATTACAGTGGATCCTTCAAATGATTATTGTACGAGGCCCCCATTTATTGTTTTATTTTAGGATTCCGTATCCGAAGGGTGCCAACGGAACCCTATTACTAAGCTTTCACTGTCCGTCCGTCTGTCAGCGGGATGTATCTCATGAACCGTAATAGGTAGAGAGTTGAATCTTTCACAAAGTGTATTTCTGTTGCCGCTATAACAACAAATAATATAAATAAAAGGGGCCAAATCAAATAATTGTTCATTACAAGAAAACTGTAAAATGAATTAAAAAAAAAAACCGGTTTCAAGAACTAAACAAATATCATCATCATCATCATCCTGCCTTTATCCCACACATGATCCTGGATCATGCTGTAAACTACTAAAACTCTTACTTAGTGTTTTATGACCGGCCGCCTGCCTGACGTCAACCCTCCTTGGGAATACTTGCTTACTTAGGGGAGGCCTATGTGGACTCCTATAGGCTGATGATGAATAACGGACAGCATCCTCTGTCGAGGATGCTTCCAAGAGGATGAGACTGTGGAACATATAACACAACACTGCTCCGCAACAAACGAAATAAGACAACTCAGGACTGCAGACGGTCATCGAGAACTGAACGGCATCACCATGGACCTCATCAACACCACCTACAGCCTCAACATCATCGAGGATACTGGAACACTGCTGCCAACATCACGAAGTCCTTCACCGGTACTTGAAGGAGTTGTGCTGGCTGGGGGAGGGTTAGCAGGGGGATAATGCACAAAACACCCCACCACGGGACATCAGTGCAGATCTTTGTCTTTGACGGCCTCGGTGGCGTGGCGGGCGATTGCACGGCAGAGACGCAAGAGGCGCGGGTTCGATTCCCGCTGTGGAAGAAATGTTTGGATCATCTGTAAATATTTGTTCCGGGTCTGGGTGTTGTGGTAGCATGGTACTCGTAGTTTCTGATACCCACGACACAGGGAATCCTAGTGTGGGGTCAGGACTATGTATGTGACTGTTGGTTGTTATTATTATTTGTTCTCTTAGCATCAATTAGAATTAGGCTGATGATGATGATAATGTAGCACAGTCCACTAGTAAGGCTTCTGGTAACTCACTTAGCACTTTATACGTATGGGTCAGTAACACAGTAAAATTAGGCCACAGGAGACATATAATAATTATCACGCCCGTGAGAGCGCTGGCTGTCTTGTTGTTAGTGACCTCGTCACACGGTGGTGGGTTCAAATCCGGTCGTGTACCAATGGATTTTTCTATGTGAAAAAATTATGTGCGCTATCCCAGTACTCTCAAACGGTGAAGGAAAACATCGCAGGAAACCCGCGGCTTAGTCAGCTCCGCACGTATTGACCATGTCTTTCCTGTGGACAAGGCTGACAAGCTGAGAGGAATAGGTGCTGGGCAAGCCTACTCCATCTTAATTGGTCCCGGGCACTACAGCGTCCCGTCTGTGAAAGCAAAAGTTGCCTCCTGACGCTGTACAAATCATCTACTATAGATGGTAAAAGGCCTTAGTATTATAATTTTAAGTATGTCAAAATATAAAAATAGATAATTAATGTCCAGAACAGTTTAAATATTCGTCGATGGAGTAAAAACATTTATCAATTAGCCAATTTTTAATGTTTTTGCTAAACAAATGACATTTTAAATCTTTAAGGTCAGTTGGTGTTTTTGGGGGTTAAAAATTCAGATACCCTCTGTATTATAAGTACATATTATTTATGTATTTTAAGTATGTATTTACAAAAAAAAAGTATATAAATTATCTATCAGCCATCTGGTGTCCATAGTACAAGCTTTGCTTAGTTTGGAACTAGATGGCGCTGTGTGAAATGTCCACAAATATTTGATAGTTTTGTATTAGAGTTTTTGATTTAATAGCTAGTAGAAATTATTTATTTATTTAAGTACACACAGTTACAAAGACAAACTACAATAACATTAAAAACCTTAAGGTAATCGGTATAATAATAAGAAATAAAAATGAGCTCAGTCTTCTATCTAATTTCTATTGCATAGCTTGTTATTTATGATGTGCGTGGACTCCAGGTACGCTTGGAGTCGATCGGCGCGGAGGACATCGTGGATGGGAACCCTCGCCTGATCCTCGGACTGATCTGGACCATCATCCTGCGCTTCCAGATCCAGGAGATCGAGATCGACGTGGTAAGTTCACCTGTTCACCTTCCGTGCTTCGGAGGGCACGTTGAACAGTCGGTCCCGGCTTTTAAGTCGTTAAGCCATGACGGAGGCCTCTAGGCGGCCTAAAAATTCCGTCAGTAGAGTTGGCCACCAGTTCATAAGAACATACATACCTGCAGAGTGAGGGCCTCCTCACATATATCCATGGGTCGCTGGTTCAAATCCGACTCGACCAAAAAACAGCATTTTACAGTTACAAGATGTATAGTTATGGGAAACTACAACAGTTTCTATGGATTTTTTTTGCATCGATTCGTTCTAAACTTTAAAATCTTACTTAAATTATAAAATCAATAGTTTTCGCAGCGCACGCCAAAAGCTATTTTGGGGTTTCTACCTTGGGTTACAATATTGCAATTTTCTTACGGTTCCCTATTTTTTTTTGAAAATATATTATAGCCCCCTGATAATGTAGCTCTTTATTGGTGAAAGAATTTTTGAAATCGGTCCAGTAGTTTCGGAGCCTATTCGTTACAAACAAACAAAAAAAATCTTTCCTCCTTAAAATATTATAGTATGAAAATATCCTTGCGCTGATCAAGTCATCACCTCACATGGGGTTCCCTATCACCAGTTCTAAGTAAACCCTTCTTCCAGGACGAGGAGAATGAGTCCTCGGAGAAGAAGTCCGCCAAGGACGCTCTCCTGCTGTGGTGCCAGCGGAAGACCAGCGGCTACCACGGAGTCCACATCCACAACTTCACGGACTCCTGGCGCAGCGGACTTGGTTTCAATGCTCTCATCCATGCTCACAGGTAACACGATGACCTGATTCATCATCATCATCTTCCTGCCCTTATCCCGCTCTAGTGGGATCGGCACAGCATGATCCTTGGATCATTTATTTATTTATTTGGAAGACCAACAGCTTACGTAGTGGTATGGTAAACTAGACTGAGAAAAAGAGAAGCCAGTTATAGGTCCTCACGGATATAAATAAAATAAAAAATAACAAGTGCGTTAGCAACACGCGTAATTACAAGAAAGGTAGTAAGTAGTAGGTAGGCTAGTTGCTACCTGATGTGATCATGCTGTAAGAGTTTTGGCAAAGGTGTGCTTGTCCCCAGTTCCCCACCACTAATTAGTTAGAATAACTTTACCCTCGTTTCAGACCGGACCTGTTCCGCTGGGCTGAGGTGCCGGCCACCAACCACGTGGAAACCCTCAACCACGCCTTCGACGTCGCACAGAAACAGCTCGGCATCCCTCCGCTGCTAGACGCTGAAGGTACGCACCTGGCTTGGTGGTTTGAAGCGCTCATGGCGTAGCTTGCTTAGACGTTCTTGATCGTTGAAGTTAGGCAACGTTGTGCGCGGTCACAATGTAGATGGGTGACCGCAAGTGGCATTACGAGCTGAGCGCTTCCGTGCTTCGGAGGGCACGTTCAATTGTCGTTAAGCTATGACGGAGGCCTTTAGGCGGCCTAAAAACTCCACCACAAGAGTTGGCCACTAGCTCATACGAACTTACTTACTTTACTTACAAGTTTGAATCGGTTTTTCGTGTACTGAGCGCATTTTTTCGTACTTTTTTGGTTTTAAAAATGCTGGTTTCCTCACCGTTTGAAAGCACAGGTGTAGCTCACATAATTTTTTCGAGCAGTAAAATGCATTAATGCACGTATTTGAACCCACGACCTTGGGTCCGGAAGGCGTCGCTACCACTTAACTAGACCACCAGATAAAACTGCTGGACTGGGATAAAAGAAAAAACAGAATACGTCCAGCTGCTTCTCTCCCCGAAAAAGTTGACTAAGGGATAGTGTCCTCCAACATGATGGACCATCTATATGGGCGATGGGCTGATCTGTCACCATGGTTCACCATATCCATTTGGACTTTAAATGAGCGGCTGCAATTTTTATTATGATTGCTTTGGCTCTGCCTCATGTCGTAAAGGTTGACTAAGGGATAGTATCCTCCAACATGATGGACCATCTATATGTGCGATGGGCTGATCTGTCACCATGGTTCATCATATCCATTTGGACTTTGAATGAGCGGCTGCTATTTTTGTTGATTGCTTTGGCTCTGCCTAGCCCATTAGAACACTGTCCGTTGCAGATGTGGACACGAGCCGTCCGGACGAGAAGTCCGTGATGACGTACGTCGCCAGCTACTACCACACCTTCGCGAGAATGAAGAACGAACAGAAAAGCGGCAAAAGAATCGCTAATGTGAGAAGATATTCTACATAAACATAATCATAATTATAAGTATAAGGACGACTTGATTTGAATCTATTACTGATTCTGTTCTAATATGATTTAAATGTTAGAAACCCAGAGATAATGCTCACAAGTTACCAAATAACATAATATATTCCAATCATTCTCATCCTATTTATGCTGGCATTCCACTATCAATGGCCTTACTAAACCCACCTAAGGCTTGTTCAAATTATGCTTACAGTCAGCATGCAATACTACTTCGAATAGTGTTCATACTTTTCAACTTTTAGTAGCTCTGCCTTTTCTGCCTATATTAAAAGTATGTATTATCAAAAAATATAAAAAAAATTGTCGTAAAAGTCGACTAAGAAGTACCTAGTATCCTCTCCAACTTGATGGACCTATATGGGCGATGGGCTGATCACCTGTCGCCATGGTTCAACATATCCATCTAGGGAGTCTTGGATCAGAAGTGGCTGCAAGTTTTCTTATGAAAACTTGTGGTTCTGCCCACCCCGTTAGGGATACGGGCGTGATAATATCGTCACTGGAAAGGCAAATTTACGTAAGCGCCAATCGAGAAAAAGCTGTTTAAAGTTCATTTTTTTCGTTTTTTAATCATAACTTTCTACCTAATTATCGAATTTTGATGACGTCAACGTAAGATTTCATTCTTTTTTCATTTTCTATGTCCAGCAATTCATATTATTGTATTTGGACTGCTATTTTAGGATAATAACTCAATATGCCTATTTGGCGCCATTTTGGCGCTTACGTAATTTTGCCTTTCCAGTGACGATATGTATTTTTAAATCGTCAGGAATTTCTATTTCTATTCTATTTCTCCCTCCAGATAATAGGTCAGATGATGGACTGCGATGGTCGCAAGCAGGAGTACTCGCGGCTCGTCAGCGCGCTGCTGGCCTGGATCCGCGGCAAGATAGCCCAGCTGGACGGCCGAGACCTCCCCAACTCGCTGGACGGCATCCAGCGCCTTCTGCTGGCCTTCAAGCAGTACAGGACCGTGGAGAAACCACCCAAGTACGTCTGCTTTGTTGCCCTGTTTGTTGAATGCGTCCAGTTGCTTCTCTCCCCGAGCATGTCGTAAAAGTCGACTAAAGGATAGTATCCTCTCCAACATAATGGACCATCTATATGGGCGGTGGTGGGTTGATCGCCTGTCACCATGGTTCACCATATCCATCTTGAATTCGCTAAATGAAGCGTTCGTGGCGTAGCTTGCTTAGGCGTTCTTAATTGATCGTTAAAGTTAAGCAACGATATGCGCGGTCACAAATTGGGATGGGTGATCGCAAGTGGCATTACGAGCTGAGCGCTTCCGTGCTTCGGAGGGCACGTTAAACAGTCGGTCCCGGCTTTTAAGTCGTTAAGCCATCGCACGCCAAAAACTATTTTGGGTTTTCTACCTTGTGTTATAATATTGCAATTTTCTTACGGACCCCTAATTTCTTGAAAATATATTATAGCCTATACTGGTCCCTGATAATGTAGCTTTCTATTGGTGAAAGAATTTTTGAAATCGGTCCTGTAGTTTCGGAGCCTATTCGTTACAAACAAACAAAAACATCTTTCCTCTTTATAATATTAGTAGGATTTAATCTATTTGTACTCGACTGAATTTGAAACCACAATGAAAATTAGTTTCTGGTACTTTTTTCCAGATACAAGGAGCGCTCCGAGATCGAAGCCCTGTACTTCGACATCAACACCATGCAGAAGAGTCTCACGGGGGAGGCCTGGAGCCCCCTGGAAGGCCAGCTGCCTCAGGACCTGGAGCGAGCCTGGCAGCAGTTGGAACAGGTATGAGCTGCTCTAAATCATCTCCATCATGACTTATTAAGAGCGCAAGAGATGATCAAGCCAGCGAGGAAGGCCCTTGTAGAAACATCTCATCCGTTCAAGAATAATTAGGAATGAAGTGGATGGACTATATCATAGATATATACATACAATCTCAAGATGGATATGGTGAACCATGGTGACAGATCAGCCCATCGCCCATATAGAGCCATCATGTTGAAGATACTATCCCTTAGTCGACTTTTACGACATGCTCGGGGAGAGAAGCAGCTGGACGCATTCTGTTTTTTCTTTACTCCCAGTCCAGCGAAGAAGTTCTATAGATAATGTGTTGTTGCGTAAATTAAGACGATAGATGGCGTTATATATAAAAATGTGATGAAAATTTTTTGTTGCGTGTTGTTTTCGTGTTGTTATTTCACCTTAGGTTAGATCTGAAAACCAGCGCTACTTTCAGTTAGATCTGGAAGTGGGTCATGCTCAGATCTAACCTTTTTGGCCACACAACATCGCCGATTGGTTCGCGGGAATGGTTAATAGTTAGTTGTAGGTACTTTTTTGTATGTTTGTCGCTATTTGTTTGCATTCTTCCTTTTGTACTTACCTGTTTTTTTGTTCCTTCCCCGTTTTTTTTTCAAATTGTTTGTTTTGTGTTTGTGCCAAATGAATGTAATTTCTTTCTTCTTTCTTTCTTTATGTGTTCTTTAAACATACTTTATTAACAGACTTTTTACTAAAAGACTATTACTTCTCTGCTGGACTGGAAGTAAAGAAAAAACATAGAATGCGCCCAGTTGCTTCTCTTCCCGAGCATGTCGTAAAAGGCGACAAAGGGATTTTCTCCAAAATTATGGACCACCTATATGGGCGATGGGCTGATCACCTGTCACCATGGTTGTCCATATCCATCTTGGGAGTTTGGATCAGAAGTGGTTGCAAGTTTTATTATGTTTACTTGTGGCTCTGCCCACCCCATTAGGGATACGGCGTGATAATATGTATGTATGTTTATTAACAGAAAGAAACTTACAACTAATACAAATATAATTTACAAAATACAAAAGATACAGTCGGGCTATCTAAAGGCCGTTGCAAACGGTCTGCAGATAGCTCACCTGATCCAGCTCATCGGACGGTGGAAGCGTGCCCAAGACGCTGGCCGCATTGCCACGCTGAATGACAATACTGATTATACCGTTATACCGTTGAGACAAATAAGAGCCAGCTCTTGGATCGCGCATTTCTTCGACCAGACGCCCAAGAATTTTGAAAACGCGGTGGGCACTCGTGGCCCTCGGATGTGTTGTATGAATGTGTGACTAGATGGCGTTAGCAATGTATATTGCTACTTTTACTTTTACTATTATTGTGCTTCTTTCTTTTTCTTTCCTTTTATTGTTTCTGTCATTCTGTCTGTGCTGTGTCTTGTGTGCCAAATAAATAATTTATCTATCTATTTATCTATCTATATTCAATAATATCAATGATGGAGTTAGCAAGTATGTTTTGTTCTCAGGCGGAACACGCCCGGGAGATAGCTCTGAGGACAGAGTTACTGAGGCAGCAAAGATTAGAACAACTTAACTACAAGTTCAACACCAAGGTAAAAGATTTTTACTGGTTTTAAGATTCCGCACAGTATGGTCAGTGAATCAAGGCCGTCGTGAAGTTAGCTGTTTGTCGTGTGTAGTGCAGTTTTTTTTCATACTAAATTGTCGGCTAATTCGGCTAAATAGCTAACTTCACGACGGCCTAGATCTGATGACAGTACGTTGATTATTTAGATAGGTAAATAATCAAAGGTACTGTAGTTGTCTTGTTTTTACAATGGATTATATATTTTTATTTGTAAAATATGTAAAATTATATTTAACTAGCGACTTGCCCCGGCTTCGCTCGGGGATAAACATATAGGTTTTTCCAGCAATAATTCTAATTTTTCTCGCCGTAAAAACCATCCTTGAACTTCAACGAACATTTTAAAAAAAGATTTGGCCAAATTGGTCCAGGCGTTGTTGAGTTATGCGCTTACCAACACATTTTGCGATTCATTTTTATATTATAAGATAGATTACACGTTAATTTATCTAAATGCCAAATACCCATATGCCATTTAGATAAAGTCAATGACTGCATACTGACTTTGACGACCTTAGTGGCGTGGCGGGAGAGTGCTTGGCTGAAACGCAAGAGGCGCGGGTTCGATTCTCGCTGCGAGAGAAATGTTTGTATGTTCTGCAAATATTTCTTCCGGGCGTTGTAATACTATAAGCATGTATTTACAAAGTAAAAGGTATATAAGTATTATATCAGCCATCTGGTTCCCATGGTACAAGCTTTGCTTAGTTTGGGGCTAGATGGCGCTGTGTGAAAAACATTAATTTATTTGCTGACTGACCAAGCATCCTCCATAGTCAGGACGTGCCTCGAAGGAAAATGTGCAAACTGGCAGTTTCAGCGAAGCACTCTCCTCAACAGTTTGCACATTTTCCTTCGAGGCACGTCCTGACCAAGCGAGCATTTGCCTCGCATGCTTCGCAAGACTGTTCGGTCAGTCAGTACCCGGCTTGTCTACCTCTTATATATACTAATTTGTTTAACAGTCGGTGCTTCGTAAAGGCTATCTGAAGGAGATGATCCAGGTGCTATCCGACCCTCGCTACGGCTCCAACCTGGCTCAGGTGGACGCCACAGTCAAGAAGCACGAGGCCATTTCCGCAGACATCCTGGCCAGGTAACAATTGATATACCTAACTCAGACCATAGAAAAAGAAAAGACGGCGCGCTGCGAACAACAAAAGTGAAGCCACCTTTTTATCTATTTTTTGTCGAAAGGTTTTGAGGTTTTGGTGTTCATAGAAAGATGTTATTTGAAGTACTTACTAGTGAAAAGTGATTACGTGAGACTTTTTATGTGATTTGCTGCTGTTTTTACAAGTTTTCACTACACAGGGAGGCATAGTTCTATTTTTAAGACTCGTGATGTACTAAGAGCGATGAGCATGGTTTTAGTGTAGGTGTGTGCGTGAGCGTGTATGTTTACTTGCAGGAGCACGGTTTTGTGTGGCTTCACTTTTGTTATTCACAGTATACTTAATTAACCCTTAGTGCATAATCTACTATTATTAAAACCATTGTTTCTCTTCCAGAACTGAACGCTTCGAGGATCTATCAGCCATGGCGGCCGAGCTGGTGAAGGAAAACTACCACGGGGCTGAAGCCGTCTCTCGGACCGAGCAGGCGGTGCTGCAGAGGTGGAGGGAACTCCTGGAGCTGCTGGAGAGGCACAGGTGAGGGACACAACTGGCTCTGGTTCAAACTAGTGTGGAATGAGTGTGGGTGAAGCAATAAATAAATAAAGATAGATATATAGATTTTTTATTGCACACAAGAAAAAAACATGTAATAATGCTAATGCTAATGAATAAATAAATAAAAATATAAATAAATATAAATGCTAATAATGTTAACGAACTTAATGCTAATTATTTATTTCAGATCGTCGTTGGCGAGATTGGCACAGCTCATGGCTTTGTTGCGAGAGGCAGACGCGGTGGGGCACACCTTGGTGGAGATGAAGGTAAGTAAACGCTTATGAATTTGCTCTTAAAACTTGCAGCCACTCCTGATTCAAAGTCCCAAGATGGATTACATGAACCATGGTGACCGGTGATCAGCCCATTGCCCGTATAGATGGTCATCAGGTCATCATCAGTTTTCAAGAGTAGTATTATTTTTCTTTGTCAATGATTGTAACGATGAGTGGCCTGTGATAAAATTATTGAATCCTTTGTTGATTCGGGCCAACCACAACTGAACAGGTTTTTTCTACCACCAGCGCCTGACTCATGCTTTTCTCCCAGACGCAGTTCCAATCATCCGACGTAGGAAGACACCTGGTGGATGTAGAGCGTCTTCTCCAAGCCCACGCCCTCCAGGAGTTGCAACTGGGCGCGCTGGACGAGAGCATCCGGCGCCTCGCGCGCGCCGCCGCCGCCGCGCCGCAGCACGGAGACCAGCTCGACACCAAGCTGGAACAGCTCCAGGATAAGTACAAGAGGTATGTTGCATCTATCTTTGGACGCTTTGGCACCTGGACAGCTGGTCCTGCTGGAGTTGCCGAGAGCATCATGAAGACCAGTTCCAGTTATGCTATCCCTAGCGCTACAGAAGTTACTTTGAGCCCCGGATGGGAGCATCAAAAAGCTGGCGTAGATGGGAGACCAAGTAGATGCAAATCTGGAATAATGGCAGGAAGAGTACAAGAGGTATGTACTCCAAGGAGTTATTACAAGACAGTTACAAGAAGTGTGATGATCGTATCTTTGGGTGCTGGTGGAGACCAGCTTGACTCTTGACTTACGAACTTACTTACTTACCAGGGCTTTCATTCTCTACGTCCAAACGAAACTTGACAGCTCGTAACTTGTTTGTGACACGCCACGTCATGTTTTTGCAGTACAAAATTGTCATATAGAATACGATGACACGGTGTTTCTACAAACGTGCCCGCGTTACGTTTTGTTTGGTCATCGTGAATAAGGGGGCTGATATTAATCTTAAAATTGAATGTTGTGCTTAATTGGCCAATTCTTACAGTCTGGTGGAGGCCGCCAAGGATAGGAAGGCGAGACTCGAAGACGCGAGGAACCTCTACCAGTTCTTGGAAGACCACGATGAAGAGGAAGGTGAGTCTGATGTTACTTCTCGAATGGTCAACAGAATGCTAAAATTACAATGCTTGGCTGGCGTGGAAATGGTTCCCCATGAATTGATGAATGTATTCTACGACTGGATATATTTGGTGACACGATTCTAAGGAAGCGAGTTCGAATCCAGTTCTGAATATTGAGTAAATTTAGTGTTAATCTTGGCTTATTCCTTATTCTATATTATTTAAAAGCTAAAACGAAAAATTATTAAATTTCCAAAAAACGCTTTTAGAACTTTGTTTGATCATCATTCACTTTTGACACTGATTGTACTGACTAATTAATAATTGTGCCATAGGATGGGTGACCGACAAACAGCGCATCTGCCGCGCCGACGTCGCTGCTAAGGATCTGCGCGGCGTGTTGGCGCTGAAACAGAAACACACCGCATTGTTGCACGAACTGCGGGCGAGAGAACACGTCTCACAACGCCACAAGGCTAAAGGACAAAGGTACTTATTGAACAATATACTTACTCTCGTAGGCCTCTTTAGCCATGAGAAAAAGTACCATGAACTGATGCTACTGTTAGGAGTTGAGCATTCTTGCTCATGGCTAAAAAGCTACTAAACCAACTGCAATGGATGAAAAGGCCCGTGGTGATGATGATGACGTATTGTACACGAGAATATAACCCGCAGCTTGGTCAGCGTTTCAGCAAACCTCATTTAAAATGGACCCGGGTACTACAACGTTTTTGTCTCTGACTACTACCACGACTTTTAATCGAACAGTTACAGTCATAAACATTACATGAATATAAATAAATCAAAATTAGCGAAGCGACATTAAGTCATTACGAGTTTACAACAATGACGTTTGGACCGTCTCTAGAGTTAAAGAACTTCTGCACCATTCCTAGCAGCTTTCTGTTCATTCAAATTTTTTATCTTCCAGCCTGATCGACGCCCAGCACCCTCGCAGCGCGGAGATAGCCGCGCGCCTGACTTCGCTCGCCCAGCAGTGGGACACGCTGAGGGAGCTTGCTAATGCAAGGGACAAGCAGCTGTCGGACGCCGCTGAGGCTCATCAGGTAACTATGTAGTACTATAAACTAGTGGTGTCAGTGGTTCTTTCGAGCCAGTGTAGTGAAAGAATTAAGGTGCCTGAAAGGCTTCTTAGCACCTTGACCTTTTTTAACCCCCGACGGAAAAGAGGCGTGTTTATCTGTGTGTATGTGTGTCTGTTTGTGGCATCGTAATCGTAGCTCCCATACGAATGAATCGATTTTGATGCGGTTTTTTCTGTTTGAAATGCTACCTTAGACGTTGTTGATTGATCGTTGAAGTTAAACAACGTTGCGGTCACAATTGGGATGGGTAAGCGCTACTGGCATTACGAGCCGAGTCCTTCCGTGCTTCGGAGGGCACGTTAAACTGTCGGTCCCGGCTTTTAAGTGCCTAAAAACTCCGTCACAAGAGTTGGCCACTAGCTCATACGAACTTACTTTACCATTTATTTCAGTTCTACGGTGACGCCAATGAGGCGGAATCGTGGATGAAGGAGAAGCGTCCTCTGGTGGCCACCTCGGACTGCGGCCGCGACGCGCACACTGCCGGCGCCCTGCTGGCCAGGCACAGGTATACTCGCCACTGACACCCCTTACAACCAGTGCGGTGAAAGGATCAAACTCACCTGCTGTGAGATTAGGAAAAAAATCCTATCAAAAACATTCATATTACCACGCCCGTATCTCTAATGCGGTGGGCAGGGCCACGAGTAATCATAAGAAAACTTGCAGCCACTTCTGATTCAAAGTCCCAATGCATATAGTTAGGTTAGGTTATATCTTACTTATATTATAAATGCGAAAGTTTGTGAGTTTGGATGTTTGGATGTTTGTGCCTCAATCACGCCTAAACGGCTGAACGGATTTGAATGAAACTTGGAATATACAAAGTACACGTACTGGATTAACATATAGGCTAATTTTTATCCGGGTACCATGCAAGCGAAGCCGCGGGCGGCAGCTAGTTACACCATAAGAAGAATATGCCATCCAAATCGATGCTTCTAGAACATGGTTTAGTCTGTGCATTGATTTGTCAGTCAGTCATTCCATCCTGTTATAAGGTGGCAAGTGATAGGAAGAATTAGTATATGCCAGGTGATGTTTCCAGGGCACTGCACGATGAGATCCGGGCTCATGATGCGGAGCTGCAGACCCTGAGGAGTCATGCGGAGAGACTGGAGAAGGACGGCATCACCAGCCTACAGGTATAACTTATCCTTTCTGTATTATTTAAATGTCAGAAATCAAATATGGCGGGTTTAAGAAGCCATTTTGCAATGAATTAAAACTTTGACTAAAATGTCATAAATTAAATCTTCATGTATCAAAAAATCTAATGGCAAATGGCAGATGAATGCTACTTAAATTTCAGACAGTCGGATTTATATTTAGATATATTATACATGTTTCTGTATCTATATTCCTGATGGATCAGGTAAAAGTTGCCTCCTGACGCTGTATAAATCATCTACTATACATACATACATATTATCACGCCCGTATCCTTAACGGGGTGGGCAGAACCACAAGTAATCATACGAAAACTTGCAGCCACTTCTGATCCAAGGCTCCCAAGATGGATATGTTGAACCATGGCGACAGGTGATCAGCCCATCGCCCATATAGGTCCATCAAGTTAGAGAGGATACTAGGTACTCCTTAGTAGACTTACGTCATGCTCGGAGAGAGAAGCAGCTACTATAAGATGTTAATAATGTCCACAGCTACCAACAGAGGTGGAGTCCGCTCCTGCTATGGAGGAGGAAGAGTTCGTGAACGAGTCCCGCCTGGTGCCCACTGAGGTGTGGGAGGAGGAGCCGGTGGAGCGGCTGGAACACAGGACCGTCACCGAGGAACGCAGCGTGCCCCAGGTATTGTGTTCTCTCTCACTGATAGCTCAGACCAAATAAAAAGAAAAGACCCCGCGCCGCGACCAACAAAAGTGAAGCCACCTTTTATCTATGTGTGTGTCGAAGGTTTTAAGGTTGTGTGTTCCAAGTAACCTAAATTCATAGTATAATACTGCCGTCATAAGGAAAAAAGACTTATCTGACATTTTTTTCATAATTGAGTTATACACGAGTACATCATCGGAATCAGTAAAAAAAGACGCATCTACCATTATTTTTTTTCTCCATTTCAGAAATTTATGTAGAAACGTCCTTTTTTCTTTTGACGGTAGAATAATTAAGAAACGATGCTATTTGAAGTACTTACAAGTGAAAAGTGATTCCGTGAGACTTTTTATGTGCTTTGCTGCTGTTTTTACAAGTTTTCACTACACGTGAAATGTGCAATGTGTTTGCACTTTAATATATTCTTATAAGTTGTTTTTTATTCTTGAAAATCTTTAATTGGCTTTCTGCTTTCACTTTGTTATCTTCTTTGACTGATTCCATATTTCCTTGTGTTTTGTATCAGGTGAAAGCTCTTTATGCCTTCACGGGGCAAGGCATTTCCATGGCGAAGGGCGAGGTGATGTTCCTCATCAACAAGACCAACCCGGACTGGTGGTCAGTTCGCAAGGCGGACCGGACCGACGGCTTCGTGCCCGCCAACTACGTGCGGGAGATTGAGCCCAGGGTCGTGCCGGTACGTACCTTATGGTGTTGGGATAAGGTCTATTTAGCTTTGAAGATGACAGAGATAAGAGGGAATAGCAAGTGAGATTAAGCCCAGTTTCTTGCCGGTATGTGCCTTAAAGTGTTGGGAATGAAGTCCGTTTTGCTTTGAAACGAACAACAGAATAAAATCAAAGCACCACGATCTCATTTAAAGATGCATAGCGACGGCTCATACGCATAGTCAATTAAAATCTTACTCATATATACTTACTTACTCATATAAATGTGAAAGTTTGTGAGGATGTTTGTATTTAAGTACACAAAGTTACAAAGACAAACTACAATAACATTAAAAACTTTAAGGTAATCAGTATAATAATAAAAAATAAAAATGAGCTCAGTTTTCTATCTAAGTTCGCCTACAGATAGAAAACAGAGCTCTTACTTATAAATGAGAAATCTTACTTATATTATAAATGCGAAAGTTTGTGAGGATGTTTGAATGTTTGTATGTTTGTGCCACAATCACGCCTAAACTGCAGAACGGATTTGAATGAAACTTTGAATACACATAGTACTGGATTAAAATTTAGGCTATTTTTATCCGGGTACCACACAAGCGAAGCGAGGGCATAAAAAATAGCCTATATGTTAATCCAGCACATGTACAATGTATATTCCAAGTTTCACCAGTGCCCGCTGGTGTGCTAATAGCGTATCTCTGTAGGTACAAGTCCGTCGTCCAGAGAAGGTCCGCACCGTGCAGCGCGTGAAGAAAACTGTGCTGGTCAAGCAGGTGGTGTCCGTGCGGCGGACGCCCGTCGGCCGGCGGACGTCCAGACCTCAGGTACCTTACATGTCACTGGAAAAGCAAAATTACGTAAGCGCCAAAATGGCGCTAAAATAGGCATATTGAGTTATTATCCTAAAATAGCAGTCCAAATACAATAATATGAATTGCTGGACATAGAAAATGAAAAAAGAATGAAATCTTACGTTGACGTCATCAAAATTCGATAATTAGGTAGAAAGTTATGATTAAAAAACGAAAAAAATGAACTTTAAACGGCTTTTTCTCGATTGGCGCTTACGTAAATTTGCCTTTCCAGTGAATTATCACACTCGTGTCCCTAATGCGGGCAGAACCATAAGTAATTATAAGAAATCCTGCAGTCACTCCTGGTTCTGTCCTAAGATGGATAGAAAGAAGAAAGAAAGAAAATAATTTATTGGCAACCTAGGTAGGTACACAAAAAAATACAGAAATGAAAAAATTGAAAGACAGAGCAGTAAGTAAGCCCATAATTAGCCCATCGCCCATGTAGATGGTATATCATGTTGGAGATACTATCCTTTAGTCGATTTTTACGACATGATGAGATACAATATGCAAGTATTCCCAAGGAGGGTTGACGTCAGGCAGGCGGCCGGGCATAAAACACCTTAGCCAAAACTCTTACGACCCCACATAGAGTGGGATAAGGGCAGGAACATGATGATGATGTTTACCAGGTTTTCAGTAAATTATCCTTTGCAGGTCCGCAACCAGTCACATCTGCAAATACAAGCTCCGCTAACAGTAGCGCAGCGCATGGACGAAATACAGAAAGACTATGGTAAGTAAGATATACTTCAAGAAGATCAACATACGGCATGGTGAACCATGGTGGCAGATCAGCCCATCGCCCATGTAGATGGTCCATCATGTTGGAGACTCAGACCAAACAAAAAGAAAAGACGCCGCGCCGCGAACAACAAAAGTGAAGCCACACAAAACCGTGCTCCTGCAAGTAAACATACCTCACGCACACACCTACACTAAAATCTTGCTCATCGCTCTTAGTACGTCACGAGTCTTAGAAATAGAATTATGCCTTTCTGTGTAGTGAAAACTTGTAAAAACAGCAGCAAATCACATAAAAAGTCTCACGGAATCACTTTTCACTTGTAAATACTTCAAATAACATCGTTTCTTAAATTATTATACTATGAATTTAAGGTTACTTGGAACATAAAACCTCAAAACGACACACACACACACACACACACACACAAATAAAGACTTCACATTTGTTGTTCGCGGCGCGCCGTCTTTTCTTTTTATTTGGCCTGAGGTTGGAGATACTATCTCTTGGTCTACTTTTACGACATGCTCGGGGAGAGAAGCAGCTGGACGCATTCTATGTTTTGTCTTTACTGCCAGTCCAGCAGAGAAGTGGTATATTAAGTTACAATGTTTTCCAGAGGAGCTATTGTCTCTCTCGGCGGCGCGCCGCGCTCAGTTGGAGGACGCCATCAAGCTGTACAGCTTCTTCGCGGAGTGCGATGACTTCGACAAGTGGATGAAGGACAAGGAGAAGATGTTGAGGACAGACGATGCTGAGGACAGCGTCGACACCGCCAAGAGGAAATACGAGGTGAGGACTTTCATAGTGGTTTACGACATTTACGATATCAAACGTCCTTCTCCGGTACTTGAAGGAGTTGTGCTGGCTGGGGGAGGGTTAGCAGGGGGATAATGCACAATACACCCCGCCGCGGGACGTCAGTGTAGATCTTTGTTCCCCTGACATTAATTAGAATTAGATATCAAACGTATGCTATTGTATGGCCGTTTTCACGTAGCAAGCGTGGCGGATTTGGCAGCGGGTGCGTTTGTCTGAGTTACTATAACGTTATCCCGTGGCGTGGCAGGTCCGACAGAAAAGTGGGATGCGGGTTCAAAGCCAAAGTCAAAGTTAAAAAAAATTATTCCATAAAATCACGGGGATCACTTGGACACGTCTTAAATCTACGTTGCATTTACACCTGTTCGTAACGCGACCAAGTGTGGAAGATGGCATGAAACCACGCTTGGCTAATTCTTTGGAAAATTATCCCTTTACAATCATGTTTATAAAAGGAGTTGGAGCATTATTCAATTGCCGCGGTGTTATAAATGATGATGGACAAAAAGTTGTTGAATACAGAGACTACTGCCTCGAGGCACCATGAGGTACGGACTCAGCGAACACACGGCCTCAGGAGTTGTCCACGTCACGAGATGTGAAATATAAACATATGGCATTATATCTAAGAGTTCATATAGAAAACGCGATTGCGGAAGCGGCGGCGGGCGCGGTGGTCCTATCAAGTTTTGATTAGTTGGCTAATCTAGATAGCATGGCGAATGTATCCGGGTGAGACGTTAAAAGTGCAAGTTCGATTTCCATTGTGGCCAAGCGCGTGGCCAAGTCTATAATGAAATCATTTTTCTTTTACAGAAATTCGTAACAGACCTGTCCGCGGCCTCCAAGCGGCTGGAGCACATCGACGCGGCCGCAGAGGAGCTGGCTGCGGCCAAGCACGGCCAGGCCGGCCGCGCCGCCGCGCGTCGCCAGCAGCTGAGGCAACAGTGGGACCGTCTCCTCAGACTCAAGCAGCAGAAGGAGAAGAGTCTCGAAGGGGCTTCCAGGTGAGTTATATGCATGGAGCAATTTGGTTGCGTCCAAGTACGGCCAGACGCGGCCAAGTACGGCCCAGTAATGTCAGCAGTGAGACCGCCTGATCATGCTAAAACAGCAGAAGGTGAAGAGTCCAGAAAAGGCTTCCAGGTATAATTGACGTAGCCGTTGAAACTGGGCGCGGTCAGTTGCGGCCACTGCTTGCCAGCAGTGAAGAATGCAGAGGCGGTATGAGCTAAATAAAGACATATTTTTGTCCCCAAAAATACATAATATCACAACATCCAGACCCGTAAGAAATATTTGCAGAGTATGCTAACTTTACCCGCGCAGAGGGAATCGAACCCGCGCCTCTTGCCTCTCAGCCGAGCAATCGCCCGCCACGCAACAGAAGTCGTCAACAGGACCATATAGCATACAGGACTATGCAGCAAATTGGTTTACTTTTCTCCCTGCGAAAAAATTAAACCTTCATGATGCTTTCCTAAAATAATTTTCCCTTCCAGCGTGGAGCTGTTCGGGCGTACTTGCGACGAGGCTCTGGACTGGATGGCTGAGAAGGAACAGCAGCTGGCGGCCTCGGGCGCGCCGGCTGCAGACCTCCGCACAGTCCAGGCGCTGCAGAGGAGGCACGCGCAGCTTGAGCGGGAACTTGAGCCGCTCAAGGAGAAGGTGCACACCGTCAGTCTACTGGCAGACAGGTGAGAATGAGTAGACGAAGATATATGTGATGAGAAGACCAGCAGGCGCAGCTGGAGAGATTCAGTCTACTAGCTCGTTCTGTGTAAAACAAATACAAAAAATGCATAGTTCAAAGAATAATAACAAAGAAAAGAAGTAAGAAATTTAATAAGAAATTAAATTACTAAATTAATAACGTGAAGTCATAATTTGATATCTTTGATTGATCCGTTGTGTTTTATACAAGCTATATCTGTGCTATTATAATTTGTCTTGTGTTTTATACAAGCTATATCTGTGCTATTATAATTTGTCTTGTGTTTTATACAAGCTATATTTGTGCTGTTATAATTTGTGTTTGTCGTTTTTACAAGCTATATCTGTGACGTTATAATTTCTGTATGTTGTTCCACGCAGTCATATCGAGAAGTATTGGTATGTGCCGTTTGAGAGACGATCCCACTGTTCATTTTATATGGCACTTATAAAAACTATGTATATGTTTAACAATTAAAACATCAACTCATCATTCTCTTCTTTATGTCAGTCGTGTTTCTCGCGTTACGTTTCTAGATAGCAAAGTCAAGACTTTGCTGGCTTACACATGAATGAACGTAGCGGCGCTCATATACATACTATAATTATAAATGCGATAGTAACTCTTGTCTGTCTGTTACCTTTTCACGCCTAAACATTGAACAGATTTTAATTAATTTTGGCAAGGAGATAGATTCCATCCCGGGGAAGGACATAGGCTACTTTTATCCTGTAAAACGATCCCGAAATGGATAAAAGATAACCAGGATAACGCATAAATACTTCTTAGACATTAATTTATGACTAGACAGTTAATTTGACATTACAATATTGATAATTGACAATGACATTCATATCATTCGGGTTGTTAGCAGTTCACTTGTTCTTGCAGGGTTGTGGGTAGGCAGGGGTAGGCTGAATAGCAGAATAACTCGGAATAACTACCTAATAAAACATTAAAAAATTTGCATTATTATTTCTAAGGCGGTACGAAGTGCGCGGGGTCAACTATATGCTGTCACCCAAACACTAATTTCTGAATTAAAATTACCTAGTGTTATTGCGAGGACTTTTAAGCCGTCCAGACATCCTGGCTACGAGGCTGCTGGAACCGGTTCCTCAAAAATGGCTAAGGCGGCACAGCATACAACTACATACATACATATTATCACGCCCGTATCCCTAATAGGGTGGGTAGAGACATAAGTAATCATAAGAAAACTTGCAACTAACCTCAACTAACCCCCGAATACTCAAACGCATCTCAGAGTTGAGCACATCTCAAGTGACGAGTTTTTGACAGATTTGCATCAAAAACTGTCAAAAAAGCCGTGATTTGAGACGTGCTCAACTCTGAGTCGCGTTTGAGTATTCGGGGGTTAGTTATCTAAAATAGGGAGCCATTCTTAAGGGAATAGGGCCCGACACGTCAAACAACACTCAACACATTTACTCATGACCAAGCACTTGATCGCAAAAAAAGCGTTAGTGCGAGCGTATAAGACCAGTAGTTTGGCATTGTGTTTTTTGGTAACAGAATATTTTTTCCATTTCAATAATGTTTTCTTCATATCTTTCTTGACGGCCTCGGTGGCGTGGCGGGCGATTGCTCGGCAGAGACGCAAGAGGCGCGGGTTCGATTCCCGCTGTGGAAGAAATGTTTGCATGATCTGTAAATATTTCTTCCGGGTGTGGGTTTTGTGTTACCATGGTACTCGTAGTTTCTGATACCCACGACACAGGGAATCCTAGTGTGGGGTCAGGACTATGTATGTGGCTGTTGGGTGTCATTTATTTATTATTTATTTATCTCCAGCGTAAAGTCCCAGTATCCGAACGAGAAAGCCAATGTGGAAGCCCGCCAGCTGGAGATCCGCCAGATGTGGCAGAGGTGCGAGGCGCAGGCGGCGGAGAGAAGGAGCCTTCTGCAGAGCGCTGTGGGACACCAAATCTTCGGGAACAGCAGTGCACAGCTGATCGACTGGCTCCAGGTAAGATAGCAGTTGGTAGAAGTGGGTGTAAGTAGAAAGAGAAGTGTTATGTTGGTAGAAGAAGGTGGAAAGGTGTATTCTGCTATTAGTCCACAGCTCATAGACTGACTTCATAGGCAGGAGTGAGTAGAAGTTGGCAGAAGTGGGTCGAACCAGGTGTGACTATCTACGGAAATTGCCTAATTGAAATCAGGCAGTCATACTTCGGATGTCTCTGAGGCAAGAGTGGTGTGATTCCCAAGATGGATATGGTGAACCATAGTAACAGATCAGCCCATCGCCCATATAGATGGTCCATCATGTTGGAGGATACTTTCCCTCAGTCGAACGACATGCTCGGGAGAAGCAGCTGGACGCATTCTATATTTTTTCTTTACTCCTAGTCCAGCAGAGAAGTAGACTCCTAATGATAATAAATAACACCCAACAGTCACATACATAGTCCTGAGCCCACACTAGGACTCCCTGTGTCGTGGGTATCAGAAACTACGAGTACCATGCTACCACAACACCCAGACCCGGAACAAATATTTACAGAACAAACATTTCTTCCGCGCCTTGCGTCTCTGCCGAGCAATCGCCCGAATTGCCACCGAGGCCGTCATAAGTTAAGAGATGTGTTCGTGTTGTAGAAAGTCCGCCAGCAGCTGTCCCAGGAGTCGACGGCGAAGGACGTGGCGACTGCGGAGGCGCTCCAGAAGCAGCACCAGGAGTTAGCAGACGACATCAAGGCGCATGATGATGAGTGAGCCTCTTCCTGTGTTAAAAAAAACTAAGGCCTTTCTATCGTAGATGATTTATACAGCGTCAGGAGGACGGGACGAATTAAGATGTAGTAGGCTTGCCCAGCACCTATTCCATCCTCTCAGCTTAGTCGGCCTTGTCCACAGGAAAGACATGGTCAATACGTGCGGAGCTGACTAAGCCGCGGGTTTCCTCACGATGTTTTCCTTCGCCGTTTTTCGCACAGAAAAATCCATTGGGACACGACCGGATTTGAATCCACGATCTCAGGATCGGAAGGCGGGGTCACTACCAACTAGACCACCAGTGATCTTTAAAACGTGTTTAAAAACTCTATTAAACTTTTCATTTTGTACATACATACATAACATATTATCACGCCTGTATCTTTAATGGGGTGGGCAGAGACACAAGTAAATGTAAGAAATCTTGCAGCCACTTCTGATAGTCGTAAGATGGTATATCCTGATGGTATATGGTCCTGATATGGTGAACCATGGTGACAGGTGATCAGCCCATGGCCCATCATGTTGGAGAGGTTACTATCCCTTAGTAGACTTTTACGACATGCTTGGGGAGAGAAGCACCTTGTGTGTCTTTGGTAACAAAATAAATATGTTTTCTTTCTTTCAATATATATAAACCATGTGTTGTCAGGTTCAAAGAGGTGATATCCCTCGGCAAGCAGCTGCTGGCCAACAGCCCGGCGCTCACCGACGTCGCCGATAGGATACAGACGCTGGAGAGCGAACAGAAAGCCGTGCAGAAAGGTAACTCCATTTCAATACTCTTTGTCGTCTCAACAGTTCATATTCTATATCAAATCTTGTTCTTATGTATTACATTGATTGTAAAAACACGTTTAATCCACAGAATGGCTGGAGAAGGACGCGTATTTGAAGCAACTGGTTCAGCTGCAATCGTTCAACCGCGAGGCTGATCGCATCGACGCCTCCAGCGGCGCGCACGAGGCCTACCTGGAGTACGCGCCTCTTGGGGTAAGACTACAGGTCTTACAGGCCTTACTATAGACGCGCGCTGAGCAGGGCGGGGAGTAAGACGCGTATCAAGTAGAGTGGGGAGTAAGACGCGTGCTAAGCAGGGAGGGTAGTAAGACGCGTATCAAGCAGGGTGGGGAGTAAGACGCGTATCAAGGAGGGTGGGGAGTAAGATGCGTGCTAAGCAGGGAGGGGAGTAAGACGCGTATCAAGCAGGATGGGGAGTAAGACGCGTCTCAAGCAGGGTGGGGCGTAAGACGCGTGCCAAGCAGGGAGGGTAGTAAGACGCGTATCAAGCAGGGTGGGGAGTAAGACGCGTATCAAGCAGGGTGGGTAGTAAGACGCGTATCAAGATAGGGTTTTTGTATGTCTCTGCAGTCGTCGGTGGACGAGGCGGAGGCGCTGGTGAAGCGGCACGAGGAGCTGGAGGCGCGGCTGGCGGCGCAGGACGAGAGGCTGGCCGCCTTCCTGCAGCGAGCCCGCGCGCTCGAGGGGGAAAACCACTCCGCCAGGGACCAGTGAGTACCGCCTCAGCCGAGGTCGCTTCTATTGACTGATTGAAAATAAGCTGTAGAATTTAATAAGAAAAACTGGCCAAGTGCGAGTCGAGTTCGGACACGAACGGTTCCGTACTATCTTTTCCTATTAATATTATAAACGTGAAAGTTTGTATGTATGGATGTTTGTTACTTTTTCACACAAAAACTACTCAACGGATTTGAATGAAACTTGGAATGTACATAGTACATGTGCTGGATTATCATTAAAGACTATTTTTTACCCGGGTACCACGAAGCCGCGGGCGGCAGTTAGTCGTATAAAATTTTTTTTTTTCATATATACAAGACCCCGAGACATTGCGTAGCACGGCGCAGTTCAATCGTGTAAATTAGTTTGTTTTAATTTGTGTTTTTCATATGTATGTTAGTTTTAAGGTATATGGGTATGGGTATGGGCCGTAGAATAAGTTTATAACATCTGTAACTTTTCTAATGTAGCCTGAAATAAAGTTATTATTATTATTATTATATATAGGGACCAATTTTTTTTTATTAGTGGCAAAAGAAATACTCATTCTGTGAAAATTTCAACCCTTTACGGTTACACTATTACGGTTAATAAAATACAGCCAGGGCTAAGCAAAGCTTGTTCTATGGGAACCAGATGGCTGATAGAATACTTAGTGTAATACTACAACACCAAGACCCGGAAGAAACATTTGCAGAGCATACAAACATTTCTCCCGTAGCGGGAATCGAAGTGCCTCTTGCGTCTCAGCCGAGCATTCGACCACGCTGAGCTCGTCAATGAATTGTAATGTTTGTCGTCCAGCATAGCGGCGCGTCGCGCGGCAGTGCAGAAGCGGCGTGAGGGCGTGAAGCATGCCGCAGCCGAGCGGAGACGCGCGCTGCAGGCTAGTCTCGCCCACCAACAGGTACGTAGTCCTAACGTTATTTTTGAAAGGTACTTGGCCTCTCAATAACTTCCAAAGCAGGTGAGCCATGCGGACTGCATTAGGGCTCCACAGTCATCCCTCCCTTTTATGTATAGTTCTGAAGTTTGAAGTTCTGAAGCGACCAGCCCCGGCCTAGGACTTGCGGATAGGTAGTCCGGTAATTATAAATTATTACATCGTATAAAACAAAGTAGCTTCCCTCTGTATGGCCCTATGTATGCTTAGAACTTTAAAACTACGCAACGGATTTTGATGCGGTTTTTTTTAATAGATAGAGTGATTCAAGAAGAAGTTTTATATGTATAATACATGCATAATATAGTACAGAAACACTGATAATTTTAGTGGTTTCTAATGTGATGTATAGAATTAATGAAAGAGAGTGAGGGAGTGAAGTGGGTGAAGTGTATTTCTGGTTCGATTCCATGTCTCCGCTGCGGGAGACATGTCAGCAACTTGTACAAGTATTTCTCCTAAGAAATCCTAGTGAGAACTCAGGACTATATCACTGTTATCTGTCATTTATTTAATATTTTCCCAGTTCGTATCAGCGACCGAGGAGCTCCAAGCCTGGATCCAGGACAAGACCAGAACAGCCAAGGATCAGAGCTACCGCGACCTCGCCAATCTGGAGAGGAAGCTTCAGAAGCACGAGGCCTTCGAGAGGGAACTGCAGGCCAATGAGAAGCAGCTCAGGAATGTGGAGAGCGTAAGTCACTGCTTGTTACTGAGGAATTAGTGAATGAATGAAATGAATGAATCATTATCATCATAATCTTCCTGCCCTTATCCCAATCTATGTGGGGTCGGCACAGATCCTTGGATGATGCTGTAAGAGTTTTGGCTAAGGTGTTTTATGACCGGCCACCTGCCTGACGTCAACCCTCCTTGGGAATACTTGCTTATTGTATCTCATCATGTTGGAGGATACTATCCCTTAGTCGACTTTTACGACATGCTCGGGGAGAGAAGCAGCTGGACGCATTCTATGTTCTTTCTTTACCCCCAGTCCAGTGGAGAAGTAACTATTCAGCGAACGTATATTCCAGATCGGACAATCCCTCCAGAAGTCGGACCCGGCCAGAGCTGCAGAAGTGTCGGAGAGGTTGGAGGGTCTGCAGTCGGCCTGGGAGGGTCTGGTGGCTGCCTCCCGCGACAAGGGCAGCAAGCTGAGGCAAGCCGCGGCCCAGCGCAAGTACCGGCGGTGAGTGGCTCTTGTCTTTATACCATCTATAGTAGATGATTATCAGAGATTGGAATTGGGTGTGTGAAAATACCTAAAGTTTGCAGCGGGACATAATATGGAGCTGTTACAACCACTTAAGTTAAACTGGTTTTGGATTTTACCGGTTTAATTTCGTTATTTTTTGTTTTACATGTTCCTTACCTTTGAAACACCGAACTATAAACATTTACAAGCTGCTAATACAGTTGGGAACAATTGGGACTAAAAAACCGAATTTTAACCGGAAAAGTACAAAACAAAAATTTATTTAGAACTGTATTAGCAGCTTGTAAATGTTTATGGTTCGGTATTTCAAAGATAAGGAACATGTAAAACAAAAAATAACGAAATTAAACCGGTAAAATCCAAAACCAGTTTAACTTAAGTGGTTGTAACAGCTCCATATTAAGTCCCGCTGCAAACTTTAGGTATTTTCACACACCCAATTCCGATCTCTGAGGATTATACAGCGTCAGGTGGCAACTTTTACCTTCACAAACGGGACGCTGTAGTGCCCGGGACGAATTAAGATGAGTAGGCTTGCCCAGCACCTATTCCATCCTCTCAGCTTAGTCGGCCTTGTCCACAGGAAAGACGTAGTCCATACGTAGAACTGTATCTCAAAGGTTAGGTTCCATCTTCACCACACAGTTTTTATCGTCTCCTTTTTCCTCTTTATCGTAGATTCGGGTACAATTTATTGTGTGTGTGTGTGTGTGTGTATTTGCTGATAACAGCTAGTAAAAACAAATTTGTTTCAGATCCGTGGAGGACGCGAAGGCCCGCCTGATGGACCTGGAGCGAGCCCTGAGGAGCGAGGAGGTTGGAACCGACCTGAGGAGCTGCAAGAGGCTGCTCAACCAGCACCAGGTAACCACTGAGGACCTTCACCGCTTCCCCAGCATCCTACTAATTTGGAAAATGGGATCACAAATTGGGATGGGTGACCGCAAGTGGCATTACGAGCCGAGCGCTTCCGTGTTTCGGAGGGCACGTTAAACAGTCGGTCCCGGCTTTTAAGTCGTTAAGCCATGACGGAGACCTTTAGGCGGCCTAAAAACTTCGTTACTAGAGTTGGCCACTAGCTCATAAGAACACACATACAATATAATACCATGCTCTTTTCCCACAGGCCCTGGAGCAAGAGTTGTCCCAATGGCAGCAGAAGGCGGACGTCCTGGCGGCGCAGGGTGCGGACCTGGTGTCTGGCGGACACTTCGACGCGCCCGCCATACAGCGAGACAGCGCCGCGCTGATACAAGCCCTGGCCGCGCTGACAGAGCCTGCTAGGAAGCGGCGCAAGGCCTTGGAGACTAGTATGCAGTGAGTATTCATTTTGACATTCCGATACATCATATCTTACTGCCCTTATCTCTATGTGGGGTCAGCACAGTATGATCCTTCTGTAAGATCATGCTGTAAGAATTTTGGCTAAGGTGTTTTATGACCGGCCGCCTGCCTGACGTCAACCCTCCTTGGGAATACTTGCTTATTGTATCTCATCATGTTGGAGGATACTATCCCTTAGTCGACTTACGACATGCTCGGGGAGAGAAGCAGCTGGACACATTCTATGTTTTTTCTCTACACCCAGTCCAGCGAAGAAGTATTGTTACATTTGTTTATTTATGTAATTAGAACGGCACAATCAATTACTCAAACTAAATCACAAAAGATAAGAAAAACAAAAGAAAATAACAATAACGAAATTCATAATTAATGTTACAATCAATTTAGGTTTATAAATATTCAATATTAAGTCAAATAATACATGACCTGGTCAAGCTGGTACATGTTCGATACATACGCTGGTTGCGTTGATACATGCCCTGGTTGCGCTAGTATATGACCTGGTCGTGCTAATCCCAGACCTGGACGCGATGACAAAGAAACTAGCATGTAGAGATTATTCATCTATATTCTAGACTCTAGATTCTAGAGACCCTCACTCCCTGGACGCTCTGGTACATGCCTTGGCCGCGCTGATGCACCTCCTGGCCGTACTGTCAGCGCGCCCTGGGAATATACAAACCCCCACACACACCACACACACACACACACACTCACACACTCACACACACACACACACACAAACAAACAAAGTGTTAATATACCAGATAAAGATTCCATCCAACTAACTTTGTCTTCCCTCCCCAGACTGCACAAGTTCGCAGCCGAGGTGGCTGGTGAGCTGGACTGGCTCTCGGAGCGCTCCGGCCTGGCCTCCTCAGAGGTAGCGCCTACAGACCTGCACGCGGCGCAGTCTGCGGCCAAGAAACACGCGAAACTTCGCGCCGAGCTGGCGGGGCGAAGGCCTATCGTGGAGAGACTGCTGAGCCAAGGGAGGGTGCTGCAGGAAGGGCATCCTCAGAAGGACAAGGTAGATTGACATACGCATTTGACCGGTTAAACAGATTTTTACAGTTCTTTAGATTGGTCTTGATAGTTACATAAGCTATTATATAAACCTAAGTACTCTATGACCATGCTTTTGGCAAAATTTTCATTTCATAAAATGTAAATTAAAACAATATGGCTGCTGTAAGAAGCCACATACATACAAACATTTTATCACGCCCGCATCCCTAGTGGGGTGGGCAGAGCCACAAGCAATCAAAAGAAAACTTTCAGCCACTTCTGATTTAAAGTCCCAAGATGGATATCATGAACTATGGTGACAGATCAGCCCATCGCCCGTATAGATGGTCCATCATGTTGGAGAGGATACCTTAGCCGAAGCCACAAAGATACAAAGCATTTGTCTGATCTCCAGATCGCGTCCCTCTGCGAGGAGTTGGAAGCCGCCTACTCGTCAGTGTCCTCGGCGGCGGAGACGCGCGCGGCGGCCCTGGAGGCAGCACTGAAGGCCCAGCAGTTCTGCCACGACGCCGTGGAGGTGGACTCCTGGCTCGGAGACAAGGCCTTGGCGCTGCAGCAGGCCGACACCGGCCGCGACCGCCACCGAGCCACGCAGCTGCTCACCAGGCACAAGGTAATACAATAAAAAAAGGCCTTTTACCATCTATAGTAGATGATTTATACAGCGTCAGGAGGACGGGACGCTGTAGTGCCCGGGACGAATTAGGATGGAGTAGGCTTGCCCAGCACCTATTCCATCCTATCAGCTTAGTCGGCCTTGTCCACAGGAAGGACATGGTCAATATAATCTATTGGTACACGACCTTAGGATCGGAAGGCGGGGTCACTACCAACTACACCACCAGTACTCTCGCCAAATCCATTACAACATAGATTTTAGAATGGAATAATACCTTCACCAACCAACTTCGACAGCACCAACAACGGCCTCAACAACACCATCGAGGATACTGGAACACTGCTGCCAACATCCCAAAGTCCTTCTCCGGTACTTCAAGGGGTTGTGCTGGCTGGGGGAGGGTTAGCAGGGGGATAATGCACAATACACCCCACCGCGGGACGTCAGTGCAGATCTTTGTTCCCCTAACATAATTAGAATTAGAATTAAACTTTCACAGAGCCAGCGAAAATGGCAGGGAAATTATAACTGAAATTGAAACCTTATATTGTTTCAGGCTGTGGAACTGGAGTTGGACACGTACGCAGCGATCATCTCGGAGATGGGCCACGTGGCGGCGTCGCTGGATGGCGGCGACCCGGCCGGCCCCCTCGTGGCGCGCCACGCGCTGCTGGCGGACAGCCTGGCGCGTCTGCAGCGCCTCGCCGCGCAGCGACAAAGCGCTTTAGTGGAGAGCGTGTGTAGGTGAGTGTGGTGGAGCTGTGGCGGAGCTGTGGCGGGGTCGAGGCGTACCACAGGCTACGTGTACATACATACATAAATTACACTTGTTTCCCATAGGGGTAGGCATCACGGATCTCCATTTGTGATGATCCTGTCATACTTCTTTCGCTTTATTCACTTTCATAACATTCCTCATGCATGCTCGTCGGTTTAGGGTACTCTTGACTTGTCCCTTTTCCAAAACGTCGCTGATTTGGTCCAGGTACGTGCGCCGAGGTCTTCCCCTTCTAACGGTACCATTCACACTCGCCTCATACACCTGTTTCGTTAATCTTCTTTCATTCATCCTCTCTACATGACCGAACCATTTTAACATACCTTTCTCAATCCTCATTACTACATCTTTCACTCAACATCGTTCTCTTATCACGTTATTTCTTAGTCTTATCACGCAATGTCACCACCAGTAATATGTTAAACAGTCGGTCCCGGCTTTTAAGCCGTTAAGCCATGACGAAGGCCTTTAGGCGGCCTAAAAACTGCGTTACAAGAGTTGGCAACTAGCTCATACGAACTTACTAAGGGATATATCAGACAGAAGGCGATCACGCGTTCATGCGTAAGCGTGCAGTAGCTCACGAACCCCGCTGTTAGACGTCTGCACGTCACCACTACACTACTGTGTCCATGTTCCTTGAAGATTATTCTTCATCAGAAGACGAATTATTAATTTTGTGGTCATCAGCACGAGCTCAAAATTGACCGCTTGAACGCGCGAACGCCTTCTGTCTGATAGATCCATTACTTATCTTGTATTATGTTTAATGGTTGTATTGTTTGTTGTAGACATGAGTACCTGGCCGAGAGTGCTGAGCTGGAGAGCTGGATCCAGGAGCAGTACACGGCTGCCTCCAGCGAGGACTACGGGCAGGACTATGAGCATCTGCTGGTGAGTCTTCCCGACCCTCAAGATTTCTTGGAAACTCAAGTTGGTGCTGCAATAAGACTAGCTCGGAAAGCTGATGCAGTTCAATCAGATATTGAGCATATAGGCAAAACCTGAAAATATGACAAAAATATGATCATTTTTTCAGTTTTCGTTCTGAATATAGCATGAAAACTAAGGCCCTTTATCTATAGTAGATTATTTATATAAGCACAGCGTCAGGAGGCAACTTTTTACCTTCACAAACGAGACGCTGTAGTGCCCGGGATGAATTAAGATGGAGTAGGCTTACCCAGCACCTATTCCGTCCTCTCATTCGTTTGTAATATGTCTTTGTGTATGCCAAATAAATGTTACTTCTTTATTTCTTTCTTATCTACCAGAAAAAATCGTACTGCCTAAAAAGTACTAGTGTCATTGGCAGTTTAGTTTTGAATTCTCCACCTTATCCCCCAGATCCTAAGGTCCAAGTTCGACGAGCTCCGGCACCGCGTGGAGAGCGGCGCGGAGCGGTTCAGCCAGTGCGAGGAGCTGGCCAAGAAGCTGCTCGCCAGCGAGAGCCCCTACATTGCCGACATCGAGAGGAGACAGGAAGCGCTGGGGTGAGTCCTTCCAACTAAATTAATTGGTCCTTCGAGCCGGATACTCTGGTCATAGATAAATAGATAGATAGAAAATTCTTTATTGCACAAGAAATAATATGTACATAGGCGAACTTAATGCTACTTAGCATATTCTTCCAGCTAACCTTTGTGAAATTTGGAGAACAAACATAGGTAGTGCTTTAGAGACTAAAAATAGAGTAATAAAATATTACACATACATATAAAAAACTAACTACATAAATATACCTACCTATATACATATATACTACATAACATAAACTACTGCTCAATTTGGTCATACGAGCTGGATGCCTTGGTTGGCACTGATGCTATGGTCCTTGGTGTCCTTTAAGGTGGATGAAATGGTCCTTCGAGCCGAACACTGTTGTCCTTTGATTGGATATTATTACGCAGGTATCCCTAATGGGGTAGGCAGAGCCACAAGTAATTATAAGGACACTTGCAGCAACTCCTGATCCAAGAGTCCTAAGATGGATATGGTGAACCATGGTGACAAATCAGCCCGTCGCCCACATAGATGGTCCATCATGTTGAAGAAGATACTATCTCTTAGTCGACTCTTACGACATTTCGGTATCAATTTAGATTTATTTGATTTGTTGGTTTATATAAATAAATAAATAACACCCAACTGTCACATACATAGTCCTGACCCCACACTAGGATTCCCTGTGTCGTGGGTATCAGAAACTACGAGTACCATGGTAACACAACACCCAGACCCGGAACAAATATTTGCAGAACATGCCAACATTTCTTCCGCAGCGGGAAGCGAACCCGCGCCTCTTGCGTCTCTGCCGAGCAATCGCCCGCCACGCCACCGAGGCCGTCAATATTTATCTAGACACACTGTAATGTGTCTGCCAAGATCGATTTTTTTTCTAATAAAACTCCCCTTGCAGCGAATCCTGGCAGCGTCTAGTAGACCAGATCCAAGCTCGCGCCTCCCGTCTTCACGCGGCTGGTGAAATCCATCGCTTCCACCGCGACGTGGGCGAGCTACTGGCGCGAGTGGCTGACAAGCGAGCAGCTTTACATGCGCCCGCGCAACACAGGTGAGCGAGATGAGCGAGGTTGGAGATCCAAGCGAGATAGGATATGATGATACTGGCGCGAGTTGCTGGCAAGCGAGCAGCGCTACACAGGTGAGCGAGATGAGCGCGGTTGGAGGTCTAAGCGAGATTGGATAGGTCATTATACTGGCGCCAGTTGCTGGCAAGCGAGCGGCCGCGCAACACAAGTGAGCGAGCTAAGCGAGGTTAGAAAGTTATGTAAAAATCAGCATTATATGCTGCTAAGAAATTCATTGGTTCACGACTAGATTATAATGATTATGTGACACACACATAAACTAGCACAAACATTTTAGCATTTATAAATATTCATTTCTATGTTTTTTCTGTATTTAATATTGCATGTTTAACGTTGATCATAATCTGATTGTTTTTGTAGCACTAAGGAAGAAGGTCTCCAAAATACAGGTTACCATAGTTTGGAGACCACTAATGTCTAGACTAAGATGCTTGGTTGTTATATCAATAAAAGTTATTATTATTTAGATTTAAACAAGTATTCCCAAGGAGGGTTGACGTCAGGCAGGCGGCCGGTCATAAAACACCTTAGCCAAAACTCTTACAGCATCATCCAAGGATCATACTGTGCCGATCCCACGTAGAGTGGGAAGCGCATGGGTCGGAAGCGCGTCTTAACTACTTTTGTTAGCTTGTAGATGCTCATGCAACATATATTTTCAGGGACCTACGCGCCGCGACTGCCACGCTCAGAAACCATGACGCGATACAGAACGACCTGGTCGCTATCGACGCGCAAATGCAGGTACGTCACATGTAGACGCACATATTGGAAAAGCTCGCTTCGCTTCCCTTTCATATTGAAAGAAAGAAAGAAAGAAACTATTTATTTGGTTCACAAATACTTATAAAAAATGTAAAATTAAACAGCTAAAATAAAAAAATAACAATAATTTGTGAGCCAAAAAGGCAACCAGTCAGCGTCTGCTGCAGAGCCCGGCAGCAACTACAGCGCTGTTCTTCCGTGGCACCTTGACGAGCTTGTAAATTGATCGCTTCGCTCGCCCTCACTTTTAAAAAGGATAGATAGATAGAAAACTCTTTATTGCAGAAATAACATGTACATAGGCGAACTTAATGCTAATTAGCATTTTTTTCCAGCTAACCTTTGTGAAATTTGGAGAACAAACAGAGGTAGTGCTTTATAGGAGACTAAAATAGAGTAATAAAGGATCTTATCATCTATCGATACCTTATCTACGTGTGGCTTTTAAAAGGGACACTTTAATTTAACCGTGTTCATTAATTCTAAATGAAAAATCTGTTTTTGTTTCAAATCTAACCGACGATCTTTGGATCCAAAGTCAATACGGCTCTCCATCACTCAGGATTTTAGCCTGCTTGGAAGTTTATACATTCATACATATTATCACGCCCGTATCCCTAATGGGGTGGGCAGAGCCACAAGTAAACATAAGAAAACTTGCAGCCACTTCTGATTCTAGTCCTAAGATGGATATGTTGAACCATGGTGACAAATCAACCCATCGCCAATGTGGTCTATTATGTTGGAGATACTATCCCTTAGTCGAATTTTCCTTCTCTCCCCGAGCATGTCGTTATTCCATCACCAACATTATCTCTACTTATTCTCTTCCCCCAGGTCTTGCAAGAGGAGGGTTCTCGTCTCCAGAAGCTGTACCCTGGGGACAACGTGACGCAGATAGCTCTTCAGCAGCGAGCCCTGGCGGACGCATGGAGCATGCTCCAGGAAGCCTCGGACGAAACCAGGCGCAGCCTCAAGCAGCAGCTGGACCTACACCAGTTCCTTACCGAGGTACCTCCTTTCTATTTCTGCTGCCCTGGTACTGCCAGCTGTTATGTTCTTTCTAGTTGACAAAGTCGAAGTCAAAATTTGTTTATTCCTTAAAATCACAGGGATCATCACGTCTTAAATCTACGTTGGATTTACACCTTCGAGTTGCTCGCGGAGTTCCCGCCTTGATACTTCTGTTGCCTTGGTTATTGCATTTTTATTCCGAAGCATTTCTAGGTTCATGTTTATACGCATTTTTGAGCCCCTTTAGGACCCATTTTACAACATTACGAAGGAAATTATTATTTTTGGGGTCTATTAGTGCATGTAAGAACCCTGGGGTCAGTTGGAATCCTGGGAAATGTTTCAAAATGTCTTTATAGTTACTTTGTATGGTGACGTTTATGGTTTGTTTGTTTGTATTTACTACGATCCTGACATACTTCTTTCACTCTCGTTACATTCCTCATACATGCTCGTCGGTTTAGGGTACTCTTGACCCGGCCCTTTTCCAAAATGTCGCCAATTTGGTCCAGGTACGTGCGCCGAGGTCTTCCCCTTCTAACGGTACCATTCAAACTCGCCTCATACACCTGTCTCGTTAATCTTTCTTCATTCATCCTCTCTACGTGAGCATGATTTTATGTGTGTATGTTTCCCCCCAGGTCCGCGACCTGACCTCCTGGTCAGCGTCAGCGCGGTCGGGGCTGACGTCAGCGCTGCGCGTGCGCGACGCGGCGTCGGCGCAGGCGGCGCGCGCTGAGCACGAAGCCCTGCGCGCACACATCGACGCACGAGAGGACTCCTTCAGGAGAGCCCTAGCCAAAGGGGAGGAGCTCATCTCTGAAGGGAATCCCAACTCTGCCGTAAGTTCTTTTACCAGCTAAGTTCCTCCTTGTTGAGAGCACTGGTGGTCTAGTTGGTAGTGACCCCTTCCGATCCTAAGGTCGTGGGTTCAAATTCGGTCGTGTACCAATGGATTTTTCTGTGCGAAAATTTTATGTGCGCTATCCCAGTACTCTCAAACTGTGAAGGAAAACATCGTGAGGAAGCCCGCGGCTTAGTCAGCTCCGCACGTATTGACCATGTCTTTTCTGTGGACAAGGCCGACTAAGATGAGAGGATGGAATAGGTGCTGGGCAAGCCTGCTCCATCTTAATTCGTCCCGGGCACTACAGCGTCCCGTCTGTGAAGGTAAAAGTTGCCTCCTGACGCTTATAAATTTATCCTCCCTTTCTATGATACCTGTCTTAACTCCTCAATCCTTCCACAGGAGATTGAAGAGAAGTGCTCCGCCCTGGTGGAGGAGCGGGCTCGGCTGCTGGGAGCCTGGGCTGCGAGGCAGGTGGCGCTGGACCAGCTCATAGACCTGCACTGCTTCCTGAGAGACGCCAAGCAGCTTCACGATCTCTGCGCCGCGCAGGAGGCTGCTTTGAGTGAGTCAACTAGATGGCACTACTGGTAACTCCTTACCAGAAGATGCTTGAGTTAGTAGAAGCTAGATGGCGCTGGTTGAGAGTGTGTCATAGTGGATTTGCTCATTAAAATCGATGTAGAACTCTGTTGTTAGTTAATACATACATATTATCACGCCAGTATTCCTAGTGGGGTGGGCAGAGCCACAAGCAAACATAAGAAAACTAGCGGCCACTTCTGATTCAGTCCCAAGATGGATATGGTGAACCATGGTGACAGATCAGCCCATCGCCCACACAAGTGGTACAACATATTGGACAGGATACTATTCCTTAGTCGACTTTTACGATATGCTCGGGGAGAGAAGCAGCTGGACGCTTTCTATATTTTTTCTTTACTCCCAGAAGTTTGACTTTTACTTGTATTCATTATCTATACTAATATTATAAAGCTGCAGAGTTTGTTTGTTTGTTTGTTTGTTTGTTTGAACGCGCTAATCTCTGGAACTACTGGTCCGATTTGAATGATTCTTTCAGTGTTGGGTAGTCCATTTATCGAGGAAGGCTATAGGCTATGTTTTTTTTCTTTCAAAATTAGGGATCCGTAATAAAATTGCTATTTTGTAACACAAGGTGTAAAATCGAAAACCTATTTTTGCGTGCGCTGCAAAAACTATTGACAATAGAACAAAATGATGAACTACGGGTTTGTAGATCCCATCAAGACCTACAAAAAAGTCCGCGAGAACATATATCTAGCTATCATGGTTTAATCACAATAACCGATTTTGTGTTCCAAATAATTATGAAATCGTCTGAAGAAAAAAAAACTACGTTAAATATGTATCGTAATATTAATCTTTATCGAAATTAAGCATTATGTTATCAAGAGTATTTATGTAGAAGTAAAATACTTTTTGTTTCATCTCAATCGGATATTTCGTTTAAAAGTTATCACGTGTGTAAGATGTTAAGAGTTGGTACCTATTAATGAGTTATGGGCCATAGTCCATTTATTGAGGGAGGCTATAATATAGGCAATATTTTATGTCGGTATTTCCACAGAAACGAGAAAAACGCGGGTGAAACCGCGGAGCACAGCTAGTAATTTATATGTTTTATAATCAGGTACAGAGATTTCACCAACGAGCAGCGTGGAGGAAGTTGAGAACCAGCTGAAGAAACACGAGGCCTTTGAGAAGCTCCTCGCAACGCAGGTACTGTCTCCAAACTATATATACCTTCCAGCAGACACCTTCGATTCAGAATTTTATCGTCGATGTTTGAGGCAAGTTTGTTTGAACTTGAAAACAAATTCAGCTCAATCGGTTGAGGATAATCTTACTAATATTGTAAATGCGAAAGTTTGTGAGGATGTGACGATGTTTGTGCCTCAATAACGCCGTAACGGCTGGACGGATTTGAATGAAACTTGGAACGTACATAGTACGTGTGCTGGAATAACATATAGGCTACTTTTAATCCTGGTACCAAGCGAGCGAAGCCGCGGGTCGAAGCTAGTAAATAAATAAAATAAAAATCCTGTTTATTTATTTAGTTGCACCAACAAAGTGAACACCATTACATGCAATATGACTAAATTAAATTAAAATTAAGTGCCACCTCAATTATAGGTGCAAACCACAGTCAATTAGGCGTATACAATAATAAAATTAATTAAAAATAGATAAAATAAATTGATTCACAAGATATTTAGATAAATTTGATAAAAATTATGAGATTATTTGAAACTTACATACTGTTTATTCCATAATTGAGTTGATATTCCATAATTACAAGAAGTTTAAATATATTAACTGTGTATATTGTACACTAATTTTACTACTAAATTTGGACCCCTCTCAGGTAAAGTCCTCCAGCTCTTTCTGGTCGCAGACTGCGGGAGAAATGTTTGTATGTTCTGCAAATATTTCTTCCGGGTCTGGCTATTGTAGTATTATGTATTTACAAACAAAAATGTTTATAAGTATTCTATCAGCCATCTGGTGGCCATAGTACAAGCTTTGCTTAGTTTGGGGCTAGATGGCGCTGTGTGAAATGTCCACAAAAATTTATTTATTTATTATTATTTGTCCTCAGGATGAGAAGCTGGAGACTCTGAACAGCCATGGAGACAAGCTGCTCCAGCAGAACCACGTCGAGAGCCAGCTCATTGCCGACGAACTCAAACTGATCAACGCAAGGAGGAAGAAGGTAGGCAGCCGAAACTACATATATAAAGGCAGGAAGATGATGATGATTCCAGCAGAAATGTTTAAGTAATATGTTAATTTCTGATTCCCCCAGTTATATACGGAAGCGGCGCGTCGTCGCGAGTCGCTGCTGCTGCGTCGCGCGCGCGCCCAGTTCGCGCGCGACGCGGCCGAGGCGCGCGCCTGGGTCGCGGATAAACTTAACAAGTTGAACGCTGAACAGGCGCAAGGTAACATAACTTCTTAACTAAAATCTCTGAGATCATTTGGACACGTCTTACTTGGGGAGTCAATGTCTACACAGTGAAGCAGTAGTGAAAGGCGAACTGCATTAATTCGCTTATCAACCTTATAAGCGAAGCGCTGTGTGTACTAGCAATTGTTACTACAAACTAGCAATTTTCTTAAATCTACGTTGAATTTACGCCTGTTCGTAACGCGACCAAGCGTGGAAGATACAGGTAAGTAAATTGGTGTAATTTCAGGAAAGGTTCTTGGATATGTTTTACGGCCATGGCCCGCCAGGAGGCGCTGCAGCTACAGAACCGATTTTGATGCAGTTTTTATTGCATATTGTTAGTTTTATTCGCTCGCGTGGTACCCGGTTAAAAAGTTATTTCACCGTTTCTTCCCTGGACTACAACAAACATTTCAAAACCAAAATCGGCTAAATCGGCCCAGCCGTTCTCGAGTTTTAGCGAAACAAACGAACAACAATTGATTTTTATATATTTTACTAGCTGCCGCCCGCGGCTTCGCTCGCGTGGTATCCGAATTAAAAATAGCCTATATGTTAATCCAGTACATGTACTTTGTATATTCCAAGTTTCATTCAAATCCGTTCAGCCGTTAAGGCGTGATTGAGGCACAAACATCCAAATATCCAAACATCGTTACAAACTTTCGTACTAGATGGCAGCACAGGTAAAATTAGTACGCGCTATCGTTGCGTTTTGAGCTTTACGCCGGTAATTTCAAGCAAACTAAGACTTTTCAATTTTATAATATAAGTAAGAAGTAAGATTTTAGATAAGGTTTTGAATAATGTTGTAGTTAACTAATTTTGTAGAGGCGTGGGTTTTTTAAGGAAAAAAAATGTTTGTTACTTGTAAGACTCTGATTGATGTGTGTGTTCTACATCCAGGTGAAGTGATCAACCTCGAGGATAAGATAAAGAAGCTGCAGAAGCACCAGGCGTTCACAGCCGAGCTGGCCGCCAACCGCGCCCGGCTGCAGGAGGTGCAGGAGCTGGCGGAACAGCTGCGCCCTGATGAGGAGGTGGAGAAGCAGCTTCAGCAGCTGAAGGCCGACTGGCTCAAGCTGGAGACTGCGACCGAGACCAGGGGTAAGTCAAGCCAAGTCATGCAATAAGAATAATACTGAAACCAAGGCCTTTTACCATCTGTAGTAGATGATTTATACAGCGTCAGGAGGCAACTTTTACCTTCAAAGACGGGACGCTGTAGTGCCCGGGACGAATTAAGATGGAGTAGGCTTGCCCAGCACCTATTCCATCCTCTCAGCTTAGTCGGCCTTGTCCACAGGAAAGACATGGTCGATACGTGCGGAGCTGACTAAGCCGCGGGTTTCCTTGCGATGTTTTCCTTCACCGTTTGAGAGTACTGGACATATAAATGTATATAGCGCACATAATTTTTTTGCGCAGAAAAATCCATTGGTAACCACTAGCTAGTGAGTTTGTTCTCGACATGCTTAAATCAGTGAATGTAATAGTTTTATTAATATTATTCAATGTTTATCTTCAGGTCGTGGACTAGAGGAAGCCCAGGATATCCTGGAGTTCAATCAGCACCTGGACAAGATCGAAGCCTGGATCAGAGACAAGGAAATGATGGTGAGAGTCACTCTGTTTTGTCTGCTGGATCACTTTTACCATTAGACTGTACCATTGGTGGTACAACTAGCGCCGAACTATACCGACTTCTCCCACTAGTACCATTAGTCTTGAGATAAAAATAAAACCCTCTTATAAATATGTACTCGTAACTTGTCCAGTTTATGATAAACTAGCTGCCTCCCACGGCTTCGCTCACGTGGTATCTGGATGAAAAATAGCCTATATGTTAATCCAGTACATTAACTATGTATATTCCAAGTTTTAATCAAATCCGTTTAGCCGTTTAGGCGTGATTGAGGCACAAACATACATCGTCACATCCAAACAAACTTTCACATTTATAATATAGTATGTAGGATAGTAGGATTCGACCATGCTGTTGATAAATAATAAAAGATGGCTGATACATTACTTATATACTTTATTTTTGTAAACACATACTTATAATACTACAACACGCAGATTTGGAAGAAGTATTAGCAGAGCATGCAAACATTTCTTCCGCAGAGGGAATCAAACCCGCGCCTCTTGCGTCTCGGTTGAGCACTCGCCCGCCACGCCACCGAAGCCGTCATAATACCGTAGAATAGTAGGATTCGACCATGTTGTCTGTATTGATATTTGTTTGTGTTATCTTCAGGTATGCAAACATGACGGAGGCCTTTAGGCGGCCTAAAAACTCCGTCACAAGAGTTGGCCACCAGCTCATCCGAACTTACTATCTGCAGGTACAAGCGCACGATTTGGGGCGAGACTACGAGCACTGCTCTGCGCTGGCTCGCAAGCTGGACGATGTGGACAGCGACATGAAGGTGGACGACCAGCGGCTGAAGAGCATCACCGCGCTCGCCGACAAACTGCTGCAACAGGTGAGGAGTCGGGGGGAGGTTTTACGACATGCTCGGGGAGAGAAGCAGCTGGACGCATTCTATGCTTCTTTACTCCCAGTCCAGCAGAGAAGTAAATGAGAGTATAACTTGAGTTACCTTTGCAGGGGCCGACGGCGCAGGCGGGCGCGGTGGCGGCGCGGCGGGACGCGTGCCTGGCCAAGTGGAGAGCCCTCACCGGAGCCCTGCAGGCCTATAGGGACCACCTCGCCGCCGCTCTCGAGATACACTCCTTCAACAGGTGACTGCTACTAGTTCTGTGACAGTAACCAGTGTGGTAACAGAATTGAAATAAAAGGATTTACTTCAGCGACGCCATCTTATCTCATATTTACAAATGCTTGACGACGACTGCCTAGTAGCTCAATTAGTAGATCACGACCAAGATAAGGCTGGGATAGCAGAATTGCTGGTTCAAATCCCGTGGGTTGCATTTTTTGGTATCAATTTTAATCCAAAACTAAACATCTTCAATGAATAAATAATACCCAACAGTCACATACATAGTCCTGACCCCACACTAGGATTCTCTGTGTCGTGGGTATCAGAAACTACGAGTACCATGGTACCACAACACCCAGACCCGGATGAAATGTTTACAGATCATGCAAACATTTCTTCCGCAGCGGTAATCGAACCCGCGCCTCTTGTGTCTCTGCCGAGCGAATGCCCGCCACGCCACCAAGTCAGTCTTTTAACAAAACATTGTATTTCCCCTTACAGAGACGTAGAAGACACGGAGGAGCGTATCTCCAAGAAGGCGGCTCTCTTTAGCTCCACGGAGAAGGGCCGCGAGCTCAGCGCCGCTCACGAACTAAAGAAGCGACATCTAGCGAGAGTGGCCGAGGCTGGCGCGGTCAGAGACAAGATACAAGCGCTGGAGACTGAAGGGAAGGTGTTAGCGCGCAAGTAAGTTGAATGCAGCGACGTTTAGAGAGAAAGTAGCGACATAAGGCGAGGGTAGCGGAGGTGGGTTCTGTCAGAGATAAGATATAAGCGTTGGAGTTACAAGTAAGTTGAAAGCAGCGAAGTTAAGAGAGAAAGAAGCCACGCCGAGGCTGGTTTAAATGAAGACAAATTACAAGCGTTGGAGACTGAAGGAAAGGTGTTAGCGCGCAAGTAAGTTGGAAGCAGCGACGTTTAGAGAAAGAAGCGACATCTCTTATACGACCAGTTCTATCTTATGAAATCACTATTATATACATACATGCCTACATAAAATCACGCCTGTTTCCCATAGGGAAACTGTTTGCTCATTCCTCATGCATTCTCGTCAGTTTAGGGTACTCTTGACCTGGCCCTTTTCTATAAGTTGTTTATATAATAGACGATAAATATTGAATAGTTGGTCCATAACGATTTCGGATGAGAACATTTGCTTGTTTCACACTTTTTAAAGCTTGATTTTAGTTTTTGAACATATTCTTTCATTAAATTTCAGGCATCCGGAACACAAGGAGCATATAGAGAGCAGTCTCGCGAAGCTGCAGGCGGGCTGGGCGCGGCTCGACCAGCTCGCAGCCGCTCGCACAGCGGCCCTGGACGACGCCATCCAGCACCACAACTTTACTGACAGCTTGAAGGTAAGAACAACTTTACTGACAGCTTGAAGGTAAGAACAACTTTACTGACAGCTTGAAGGTAAGAACAACTTTACTGACAGCTTGAAGGTAAGAACAACTTTACTGACAGCTTGAAGGTAAGAACAACTTTACTTAAAGCTTGAAGGTAATACATAGTTACAACACTCAGTTCCGGGAGACACATTTGCAGAACATATAAACATTTCCCCCGCAGCGGGAATCGAACCCGCGCCCCTTGTGTCTCAGCCGAGCACTCGCCCGCCGCGCCACCGACGTCGTCATCTTACTTATACATATTATTAATGCGAAAGTTTGTGAGGATGTTTGGATGTTTGTACCTCAATGACGGCTAAACGGCTGAACGGATTTGAATGAAACTTGGAATATACATAGTACATGTAGTGGATTAACATATAGGCTATTTTTTATCCGGGTACCACGCGAGCGAAGCTGCGGGCGGCAGTTAGTAATTCATAATTCATAATCATTTATTTGCGTCAAATGTATGATTTTGTTTGTGCTGTCTGCAGGAACTGGATCACTGGGTGGAGGAGACAGTGAAGCGCATGCACGAGGCCGAGGAGCCGGAGAGCGTGTCTGATGCAGAGGCTCTGCTGGAGCTGCATCACGAGAGGAAGGTACGTCTTCCACCGGCCTGGCTCATGAAAACGATTTACAAAGAAAAGATTTAACAATATTTAGGTGCTAGCCCCCGAATACTCAAACACGATTCTGAGTTATGCACGATTTTTTGACAGCTATTGATGAAAATCTGTCAAAAAATCGTCAGTTTGAGACGTGCTCAACTTTGAGATGCGTTTGAGTATTATTAATGAGGGGTTAGCAATTAAAAACCACTAAGATTTGTGTTATTGCTAGTTCATTTTACAACAATGGTAAAAATTGGTATATTATGGTCAGGCAATCAACTCTCAAACGGCGAAGGAAAACATCGTGAGGAAATCCAAAGCTTAGTCAGCTCCGCACGTATTGACCATGTCCTTCCTGTGGACAAGGCCGACTAAGCTGAGAGGATGGAATAGGTGCTGGGCAAGCCTACTCCATCTTAATTCGTCCCGGGCACTACAGCGTCCAGTTTGTGAAGATAAAAGTTGCCTCCTGAAGCTGCATAAATCATCTACTATAGATGGTAAAAGGCCTTAGTAGTAGCATCTTACTATTATACTTAAATCTTTGTTGCCTCTTTATTGAACATTTCTCACGATAATCTGTTGTTCCAGGCGGAGATAGACGGCCGGCAGAAGGCCATCTCCGCCTTACAGCGCAGCGCGGAACTCCAGGCTCCGGAGACCAGGCAGAAGGTGGCGCAGCTGGCCAGCACCCTGGACGACGCCTGGCTGCAGCGGAAGCAGTACCTCACGCAGGTAACGCTGATCCCGGCGGCGTGGCGGACGAGTGCCCGGCCGAGCGGCGAGAGGTGCGGCGTTGACTCCCGCGGTGGGAGTTGGTGCTGGTAGTTTCTGATCAACACCACAGGATGGTCCTAGGATAGGACCCTAGGAGCCTAGGATGGTCAGACCTTTATAATACGTTAAATTGTGAGCAGAATGTTACGGTTCACAATCTTTCGACAGTTTACAATCTCGCGAGATAGATTATAATCTAACGATGATTACAATTTTACTGTGACATAATATAACTTCGAATGAAGCGAAGAAATATAATGTGTCCTGATTGGTTGCCCATGACGCGATCACGGCTACCTAGGATCTCCAACAGAGTCCTTATCACGAGAGAAGTCCCGCAAAATTTAGCGGTATGTATGTTAGTATGAGCTAGTGGCCGACTCTTGTGACGGAGTTTTTAGGCCACCTAAAGGCCTCCGTCATGGCTTAACGACTTAAAAGCCGGGACCGACAATTTAACGTGCCCCTGAAGCACGGAAGCGCTCAGCTCGTAGTGCCACTTTCGGTCACCCATCCTAGTTGTGACCGCGCACAGCGTTGCTCAACTTTAACGATCAAACATGAACGTCTAAAAGCACCAAGACTACAGCGCTTCTTCCCGCTTCAATGGTTCAAAGTGCATGTAAGCATTGTCACTGACTACCTCTATCCTCCAGGCTCACCAGCTGCAACTCCTGAAGGAGCAAGCTCGGCAGACTGAGGACTGGCTGGCTGCTAAAGAAGCCTTCCTCAACAACGATGACCTGGGGGAGAACCTGGATGGTAAGCTGACTGTACATACATACATTATCACGCCCGTATCCCTAATGGGGTGGGCAGAGCCACAAGTAAACATAAGAAAACTTGCAGCCTTTTCTGATTTAGTCCTAAGATGGATATGGTGGACCATGGTGACAGGTGATCAGCCCATCGCCCATATAAGTCGTCCATCATGTTGGAGAGGATACTATCTCTTAGTCGACTTTTGAGCTGACTGTCTCCGTTCTTTATGCTCACCAGCTGCTAGGAGCACTGATGGTCTAGTGGTGGTATTGCCTTCCGGTTCTAAGGGGGGTCAAATCTGCTCCAATGTATTTTTTGTTTGAATTTATTTGCTCTAAACCAGTATTCTGAAACGGTGAAGGAAAATATCGTCAGGAATTTTACCCATGTCGTAAAACCTAAAAAGTTGGAAAGCAGCCTTTGAGGCGCACTTTATGTCCTCTCACCACACTTGTTCGTATTAACTAGAGACACGACTAGACAGACCATAAATCTTACTTCTTACTTATAGTAGTTTGTGCCTAAACGGCTGAACGGATTTGATTGAAACTTGGAATATACATAGTACATGTGCTGGATTAACATAGGCTATTTTGGTACCACGCGAGCGAAGCCGCGGGCGGCAACTAGTATGTAATAAACGGTCCGGTCGTCGGTCTGTTTAATATTGAAACGAAGAAACCTAGGTTTAATAATGCCCCGAGTTGTGATCTTTGGTAAAGGATGTCTTTTTATATCCTGTAGCGGTGGAAGCCCTCATCCGGAAGCACGCGGAGTTCTCGAAGCTGCTGGTGAGCCAGCTGGGCCGCGTGGAGGAGCTGGAGACCTTCGCCAACTCCATCCTGGAGCACGGGCACTACAGCACCGACTACATCCAGCAACGGATGCAGAGCATCCTGGCCAGGAGAGACAAGCTGCAGGTCAGTAGCTCACTAGATTCCTATCGTGGCTTTCCACGGCCACTCCAGGACCTGATGGAGAGCATTCTGACGGGAAAACTGCAGGTCATTTTGCCAAACTGCTGTGATGCAAGGTTTCAGTAAATTGTTTTTATGAAACTTTCAACTTTTTTTGTCGTAAAATAAATAAAATAAGTAAGATTACCTCACGCTTGTGGAAAGATTAGACACGAGAGCACTAGTGGTCCATTGGTAGTGGCCTCGCCTTCCGCTCCGAAGGTCGTGGGTTCAAATCATCGTGAGGAAACCGGCATGTCGTAGAACCTGAAAATTTCAAAGTAAACATAAGAAACATCGCAGCAACTTCTGATTTAAACTCCTAAGATGGATATGGTAAATCGTGGTGACAGATGATCAGCCCATCGCCCATACAGATGGTCCATCATGTTGGGAAGGATATTATCCCTTAGATGCATGACTCAAAAGCCGGGACCGACAGTTCAACGTGCCCTCCGAAGCACGGAAGCGCTCACTTGCGGTCACCCATCCACATTGTGACCGTACAACGTTGCTTAACTTCAACGATCCAAGAACGTCTAAGCAAGCTACGCCACGAGCACTTCATGTGATGAGATGCCTGTATCTGTGGAACTGCTGAAGTCTGTCGATATGTCTAGGAGTCGTGCGCGGAGCGCGGCGTCAGGCTGCAGCAGTCCCGTCAGCTGCACCAGTTCCTGAGGGACCTGTACCACGAGCGGGAGTGGATCGCCCTCAAGATGCAGGCGGCCACAGACCAGAACTACAGGTATACGGCTACTTCACATTTTAAGAAGATAAACACAAATATTTAATATGTATTGGTAGGGGAGTCCGTGTCCACGCAGTGAAGCGGTTCTGAACTTCTGAGGGGTGAGCCGTTCCAATACACCCCTCTCTACGTTCGGTCAGTGTTCGGTTGTGCAGAAAGCAACGGGAAACTACTGCACAATATCTCCCAAAAAAGTAATGATGCAAGTACAAAGAAACTTCATCATCACACCGACAAGAGCTAGCTCTTAAATAATCTGTCGCTCTTGACGGCCTCGGTGGCATGACGGGCGATTGCTCGGCAGAGACGCAAGAGGCGCGGGTTCGATTCCCGCTGCGGAAGAAATGTTTGCATGATCTGTCAAAGTCAAAGTCAAAGTCAAAAATTTTTATTCCATAAAATCACTGGGATCACTTGGACACGTCTTAAATCTACGTTGCATTTACACCTGTTCGTAACGCGACCAGGCGTGGAAGATACAGGCAAGAAACCACGCTTGGCTATTTTTTTGGAAAATGATCCCTTTACAATCATGTTATAAAAGGAGTTGGAGCATTCAGTCCCAAGCATTTTTATCTTCTATATAATCGGATATTTTATAGTAAGCTTTTTTATACAACTTTTGTTTTATTAGTGTTTTGAATTTATTAACTGACAAATTTGTCATCTCGCTTGGGACTTTGTTATAGAAGCGTACACATTGCCCTTTAAATGATTTATTAACTTTACCTAGCCTAATCGTGGGTACAGCAAGTTTATCCTTATTTCTAGTATTAACACTATGATTATCACTATTTTTCTTAAACTTACTAACATTTTTATGTACGTACATCAAGTTTTCGTAAATATATTGACAAGGAACAGTCATAATGTTTATTTCTTTAAATTTATTACGTAATGACTCCCTAGGACCCAGGTTATAAACTGCTCGAACAGCCCTCCTCTGCAACACAAATACGGTGTTTATATCTGCAGCACTCCCCCACAACAAAATGCCATATGCCATGTAAATATTTATACATATGTAAAAATTTGTTCCGGGTCTGGGTGTTGCGGTAGCATGGTACTCGTAGTTTCTGATACCCACGACACAGGGAGTCCTAGTGTGGGCTCAGGACTATGTATGTGACTGTTGGGTGTTATTTATTTATTGTTTTTTAGTTAGCTCGAAGTTGAAATAGTCTCAAATCTAAAATCACGCTTGGATGTTGGAAAATGATCCTTTTACATACTATCACGCCCATATCATTAATGGGGTGAGCAGGGCCATAAGAAGTCTTAACATGTATTTGGTGTTGGTGAACCATGGTGACAGGTGATCAGTCCATCGCCCATATAGGTCCATCATGTTGGAGGAGACTATCCCTTAGTCGACTTTTACGACATGCTCGGGGAGAGAAGCAGCTGGACGCATTCTATCCCTTTAGAATCATGTTTATTATGTGCATAGGCGGCTTACCGAAGTTCTCTTACTTCCAGAGACCTGTCGAACCTCCAGAGCAAGATCCAGAAGCACGCGGCGTTCGAGTCTGAGCTGGTCGCCAACAAGGGGCGGATCGACGACGTCGCCAACACCGGGGAGGCTCTCATTGGTAAGTCTACGAATCTCATAATGTTCAAGGCATTTATAACATAATAAAATAAAAAAGCCTTTTATTTCTTGAAAACCTTAGTATACATATACACACTTAAACCTAACACTTAATCTTACTTTTATTTTTACTAGGTACATATAGGTTCTATTTTGTTATATGTTCTAACTTGTTATATGTTTCTTTATTGTTCCTCAAGAACCCCTATATAGGTGAAGGCCTCCAAAGAATGCCATTCATGCCAATCCATCTCTCTTGAGCCATTTATAACATACAAACATTTCTCGCGCTGTGGGAATCGAACCCGCGCCTTTTGCGTCTCGCCCGCCACGCCACCGAGGTCATCAACACAAATCCTTATAAATATTATAAACGCGAAAGTTTGTATGTATGAATGTTTGTTACTCAATCATGCCTAAACGTCTGAACGGATTTGATTAAAACTTTTCTTTATTTTATTTGGGAAACAGTACTATTTACTATAAAATAACAGTTAAACAATACATAAACCAATAAATTTTCCACAGTTAAATTTTACACTAAAGCTAGTGAACAGACAAAAAAGTAAAAATATAAATAAAACTAAACATAAACATAAGAAAAAATAAACAAATCAAATCAGAGCTGTCCGAATTTTTTTTCCGGGTAACACGCGAGCGAAGTCGCGGGCGGCAGCTAGTCTATTATATTTTGAAAACTATACGAAGAATTATATTTATTGTTACTATAATTTCAGAATCCAATCACTACGCATCCCAGGAGATAGCGACCGCCGTGGAAGATCTGGAGAACCAGTGGAGAGAATTACAGGTACCATCACTTACAAGGGGCTGTCATCATCTATAGTAGATGATTTATACAGCGTCAGGAGGCAACTTTTACCTTCACAAACGGGACGCTGTAGTGCCCAGGACGAGTTAAGATGGAGTAGGCTTGCCCAGCACCTATTCCATCCTCAGCTTAGTCGGCCTTGTCCACAGGAAAGACATGGTCAATACGGAGCTGACTAAGCCGCGGATTTCCTCATTTTCCTTGACAGTTTGAGAGCAGGTTCAAAAAAGTTACAACACTGTTAGATATAGCATGCACCCAGACACAGATATATGTATACACCCAGACCCGGAAGAAACAATTCTTCCGTAGCAGGATCGAACCCGCACCTCTTACGTCTCAGCCGAGCACTCGCCCACCGCGCCACAGAGGTAAATGTAATAAGTATTCCTACTATTAGCTTTAGAATGGGTCTTACTATCTTCACATCCCTTTATTTCTGTAATATTCTCTGCACTTGAGGTCTTCAATCTTTAAGTCTAACCCCCGAATACTCAAACGCGACTCAGAATTGAGCGCGTCTCTACTCACGGTTTTTTGACAGTTTAAATAATAAATAACACCCAACAGTCACACACATAGTCCTGAGCCCACACTAGGACTCCCTGTGTCGTGGGTATCAGAAACTACGAGTACCATGCTACCACAACACCCACACCCGGAACAAATATTTGCAGAACATGCAAACATTTCTTCCGCAGCGGGAATGGAACCCGCGCCTCTTACGTCTCCGCCGAGCAATCGCCCGCCATGCCATCGAGGCAATCAGATAAAAATCTGTCAAAAACTCGTCACTTGAGACGTGCTCAACTCTGAGATGCGTTTGAGTATTCGAGGGTATTTCTCTCGTACACCTTGCAAACCTCCCGGGCTTATAACTTGCCTTAACTAATAATAATAATAATAAATATATTTATTTTTCTTCACAAAAGGTTCTTGGCTTCAAGCTGACATAGAATAAGTTTATAGGATAGGAAGTACCAGAAAACCTGTTTTGTGAAGAGCTGGTGCCTGAGATAGGTTTTAGAGAAAACCTGTAATACAGGTCACCAGCGCCCCACTCCACGGATCTTCCAAGGGTCATCTTACAACGGTTTTCAGACCATTACAAAAGGTTCTTGGCTTCAAGCTGACATAGAATAAGGTTATAGGATAGGAAGTACCAAGAAAACCTGTTTTGTGAAGAGCTGGTGCCTGATAGGTATTAGAAAAAGCCTGCAATACAGGTCACCAGCGCCCCACTCCACGGATCCTCCAAGGGCCATCTTACAACGGTTTTCAGCCCATTACAAAAGTTAACTGGTGTACAGGCGGCGGCGAAGCTCCGTCGGTCGCGGTTGGACGAGGCGTACCAGGCGCGCGTGTACTTGCGCGGCCTGGACGACTTCACCGCCTGGCTCGACGACGTGGAGGCCCAGCTGCTCAGCGAGGACCACGGTGAATACACACCCTCTTACTTTTCAACTGGGACATCATCATTTCCCTGCCCTTATCCCACTAGGTGGTGTCGGCACAACATGTTTTCCTCTTCCATCTTCTCCTATCACTCGTCATCTCAGTAATCACTCCTTTCACACGCATGTCCTCTTTCACACAATCCATCCATCTTTTCTAAGGCCTTCCTCTGCCCTTCAACTGTACTTTTCAACTGGGACAGTATGGGGAAATCCGAAACCAGAAGTGCTACAGAAAATTTGTCTTTGGCATAGTCATTTTTTGGCCATAAATAAGTGAGTAACCCACGAATACGCAAAAGCGTCTCAGTGTTGAGCACGTCTTAAATCACGGTTTTTTTGACAGGTTTTGATGAAAATCTGTCAAAAGCTCGTCACTTGAGACGCCCTCAACTCTGAGTCGCGTTTGAGTATTCGGGGGTAAGCGTCTCATAGTTGAACTCGTCTCAAATCACGGTTTTTTGACAGTTTTTGATGAAAAATCTGTCAAAAACTCGTCACATGAAACGCCCTCAACTCTGAGTCGCGTTCGAGTATTCGGGGGTAAGCGTCTCAGAGTTGAGCACGTCTCAAATCACGGTTTTTTGACGGGTTTTGATGAAAATCTGTCAAAAACTCGTCACTTGAGACGTGCTCAACTCTGAGTCGCGTTTGAGTATTCCGGGGGTTAGAGACCTATCTGACGATCTCCAGGCAAGGATCTAGCATCGGTGACGGCGCTCCTGAAGCGTCACACTCGGCTGGAGCAGCAGGTGTCCCTGAAGGCGGAGCTGTGCGCCGCGCTCGCGGACACGGCGCGCCAGCTGCCTCCCGACCACTTCATGAGGGAGGATATCCTGGAGAGACAGCAGTTGCAGACCAACAGGTGAGGCGTTGGGGACTAAATTAACTAAGGCCTTTAACCATCTATAGTAGATGACTAGCTGTTGCCCGCGACTTCGTGCGTTACACACGTAAATAGTTTTCGCAGCGCACGCCAAAAACTATTTTGGGTTTCTATCTTGGGTTACAATATTGCAATTTTCTTACGGACCCCTAATATTTTTTAAAATATATTATAGCCTATACTGGTCCCTGATAGTGTAGCTTTCTATTGGTGAAAGAATTTTTGAAATCGGTCCAGTAGTTTCGGAGCCTATTCGTTACAAACAAACAAAAAAATCTTTCCTCTTTATAATATTAGTATGATTTATACAGCGTCAGGAGGCAACTTTTTACCTTCACAAACGAGACGCTGTAGTGCCCGGGACGAATTAAGCTTTAGGCTTGCCCAGCACCTATACCATCCTCTCAGCTTAGTCGGCCTTGTCCACAGGAAGGACATGGTCGATACGTGCGGAGCTGACTAAGCCGCGGGTTTCCCTACGATGTTTTCCTTCGTTTGAGAGTACTGGTATAGCGCACATAAATATTTCACACAGAAAAATCAATAGGTACACGGCCGGATTTGAACCCACGTCCTTAGGTTCGGAAGGCGGGGTCACTACCAACTAGACCACTCACGAGTTGAGCACGCCGCAAGTCACAGTCGACAGTTTTTGATGAAAATCCGTCAAAAACTCGTCACTTGAGACGTGCTCAACTCTGAATGCGTTTGAGTATTCGGGGGTGCAGCAGATGAGATTAAGTGACTTTTTTTTGTATTGCAGATATCGTCAGTTGCAAGAGCCAATGCAGATCCGGCGCGACAATCTGGAGGACGCCGCGTTACTGCACCGCTGGGACCGCGACGCAGACGAGGAACTCAAGTGGTCAGTCCATAACAGACAAAAAAGGCCTTTTACCATCTATAGTAGATGATTTGTTAGGAGGAAACTTTTACCTTCACAAACAGGACGCTGTAGTGCCTGGGAATTAAAGTAGGCTTGCCCAGCACCTATTCCATCCTCTCAGCTTAGTCGGCCTTGTCCACAGGAAAGACATGGTCAATACGTGCGGAGCTGACTAAGCCGCGGGCTTCCTCACGATGTTTGAGAGTACTGGGATAGCGCACATAAATTTTTCGCACAGAAAAATCCATTGGTACACGACCGGATTTGAACCACGATTCTTTGTTGACTGGGCAGCAGAGAAGTAACAGTAAAACATTATTTGATATAGCTGCTTTTCTCTCCCCGAGCATGTCGTAAAAGGCGACCAAGGGATAGTATCTTCTCCAACATGATGGACCATCTATATGGGCGATGGGCTGATCTGTCACCATGGTTCACCATATCCATCTTAAAAGTTTAAATCAGAAGTGGCTGCAATTTTTCTTATGTTTACTTGTGGATCTGCCCACCCCAGTGGGGATACGGCGTGATAATTATGTATGTATGTATTACAAGCTGTTGCCCGCGACTTCGTACGCGTGTAGTATATTATTTTGTTCTATAATCAATTTCGCAGCGCAGGCCAAAAACTATTATGGGTTTTCTACCTTGGGTTACAATATTGCAATTTTCTTACGGATCCCTAATTTTTTTGAAGATATATACTGGACCCTGATAATGTAGCTTTCTATTGGTGATAGAATTTTAGAAATCGGTCCAGTATTTTCGGAGCTTATTCGTTACAAACAAACAAAAAATCTTTCCTCTTTATTAGTATGAGTTGATATTGATTTAATTCGTTAATGTTTGTTTCAGGCTCCAAGAGCGCGAAGCGGCGGTGAAGCTGGAAGACACGGGCGCCACGCTGCCCGAAGCACAGGCGCTTCTCAAGAAGCACCTCACCTTAGAAGCAGAACTCATCGCCAGGTATTTTCAACCCTCGACTCAAAGGGTGTTATAAGTTTGTAGTATGTATCTGTGTTGTGTATAAATGCGAAAGTTTGTGAGGATGTGTGGATGTGAGGATGTATGTTTGTGCCTCAATGACGCCGTAACGACTGAACGGATTTAAATTAAACTTGGAATATACATAGTATGTATGCTGGAATAACATATAGGCTTCTTTTTGTCAGGCCAAGCCTGTATCGTGAGGACCAAAATGACGGTTTACTAAATTGAAAAACTGTCAAAAAACCGTCACTTGAGACGTGCTCAACTCTGAGTCGCGTTTGAGTATTCTGGGGTTACCCTACTAAAATAGTCCTACCCAGACGCAAATCAATTTAGTAAACTGTCATTTTGTAAGATCCATTGTAAACCACAAAAAATCCTGTTAGCTTTTACATTTCTTCTGATTCCTCTGTATTGAGTAAAATTATTTTGCTGAAATAAATTTATTTTGTATTTTTGTATGTATGAATGTTTGACATCTTTGCTTACTTTTTTCTTGTTCATATAAATTAATTTATACATGTCACAATATACTAAAAACGAAATATTACACTTTGACTTTCCATACTAGTCCTTTATTTTTTTTGTACAAAAAAAACTAAGGCCTTATACCATCTATAGTAGATGATTTATACAGCGTCAGGAGGCAACTTTTACCTTCACAGACGGCACGCTGTAGTGCCCGGGACGAATTAAGATGGAGTAGGCTTGCCCAGCACCTACTCCATCCTCTCAGCTTAGTCGGCCTTGTCCACAGGAAAGACATGGTCAGTACGTGCGGAGCTGACTAAGCCGTTTTTTGTACAGAGAGTCGACAATAAAGGCGGTATGCGGCCGCGCAGTCCAGCTCTCTCGCCGCGGGCACTTCGCATCAGGCACGCTGGAGGCTCGCTCCAGGGACCTGTGCGCGGCGCACAAGGCGCTGACGGACGCCGCCACCGCCCGGACCAAGGCTATCCAGGAGCGCTGTGAACTCTTACAGGTAACTCTAGTTATAAAGCATCTCCTCTGATGATGCAGGTGTCCCTACAACCCGGTGAACCTGGCGGTGATCACCTATCAGGTGAGCCGCCTGCTCATCCCGCCGCTGCTGTAAAATACAAAGGATTTTACAGTCATAATTTAGCCAAAACTCTTACAGCATGATCGAAGGATGATGCTGTGCCGACCCCACATAGAGTGGGATAAGGGCAGAAAGATGATGATGATGAATCATCCATTGTTTGATAATACTTATAAATTCGGCGGCCTCGATGGCGTTGCGGGCGATTGCCCGGCAGAGACACAAGAGGCGCGGGTTCTATTCCCGCTGTGGAAGAAATGTTTGGATGATCTGTAAATATTTGTTCCGGGTGTGGGTGTTGTGGTAGCATGGTACTCGTAGTTTCTGATACCCACGACACAGGGAATCCTAGTGTGGGGTCAGGACTATGTATGTGACTGTTGTGTGTAAAAAAAACTTTATTTCAGGCTTTTTATAAAACAATACACACAGGAAAAGACTAAAGTACATGTAAAATAATATACTTAAAATGTATTCAAAATTAGGGCACTCTTTATTTAAACTGGCCGATTGAAGAAAACAATAATAGTCTGTCTTTATTATATACTAGCTGCCGCCCGCGGCTTCGCTCGCGTGGTATCCGGATAAAAAATAGCCTATATGTTAATCCAGCACATGTACTATGTATATTCCAAGTTTTATTCAAATCCGTTCAGCCGTTTAGGCGTGATTGAGACACAAACATCCAAACATCCAAACTCACAAACTTTCGCATTTATAATATAAGTAAGAAGTATACGCTTGTAACGCTATTTACATAAGGTATGTGAAATTTGACTTCATTACATTTGTTCTCTCCCACAGCTCATCTCCGAAATATCTGAAGCGGAGGCCTGGCTGCTGGAGCGCCGAGCACAGCTGGTCTCCGCGGACGTGGGGCGGGACGAGGAGTCCGCGCTGGCTCTGGCGAGGAAGCTGGAGACGCTCCAGAGAGACGTCGCGGCGCAAGACAAGCGGCTGGCACAGCTCGCTGTAAGTCAAACTCAAACTCATATTATAAAGAGGAAAGATTTTTTTGTTTGTAACGAATAGGCTCCGAGACTACTGGACCGATTTCAAAAATTCTTTCACCAATAGAAAGCTACATTATCAGGGAACAGCATAGGCTTTAGTACATTTTCAAAAAAATTAGGGATCCGTAAGAAAATTGCAATAGTGTTTGTATGGGAACTTTTTAACGGGCGGTGCGAATGGTTTGAAATATAACGCGTACGAAGTCGCGGGCAACAGCTAGTTAATCATAAAATGTAGTCTAATTAATCCACTGTTCTGGAACATTCACTAAGCTTAACAAATTGTCCAGGAGAGGGCGACAATGGACGACCCTCAGCTTAAGAAGCGGCTCGCAGAACTACGGACGCTCTACGAGGAGATGAAGCTGTTGTCCGCCAAGAGGCAGCAGAGACTGCAGCAAAGCCTCAAGTACTTCAAGTGAGTGACGCCGTTGATGTTTGTTGTTTTATACTACTCACCTAGCTCGCCCCGAACTGACATCCCGCGCCTATTACATGCCTTAATATCTAGTCCAACCTGAACTAAGAAGATATTGAAACTCAATTTCAATTTCTTTTATCTATTTTTAATTAATTTTAAATAACAATCTTTATCAGAAAGAAACTTATAACTAATACAAATATAGTTTACAAAATATAAAAGAAACAGTCGGGCCGTTGCAAACGGTCTATATATAGCTCACCTGATCCAGCTCATTAATTTTATTATTGTATTCGCCTGGTTGACTGTGGTTGTCTATAATTGAGGTGGCACTTAATTTTAATTTAATTTTGTCATATTGCATGTAAAGTTGTTGTTCACTTTGTTGGTGCAACTAAATGCAAATAAATGAAACTCTTAAACAAAATGTAACTCAGGGTACAATGGTTTTCAAAATTTTTATTTCAAAAACTTATCCTGGAATAAAATTAAAAATCATTTATGAATTTAAAAATAAAGCTTAGAGATACTTCGCTTGACATATTTCTAAAAACATTTTTTACCCAATATCTTTACAAGCCCCTCACCGATTAAGCTCATATGTTTCCCAGCAAATGTTCATAGCGCAATCTACTGACCTAAAAAATTTCATACAGATTATAATTAAATAAATAATAAATATTTGTGGACATTTCACACAGCGCAATCTAGCCCCAAACTAAGCAAAGCTTGTACTATGGACACCAGATGGCTGATACAAAATTTATATGCTCTTTTGAAATACATACTTTATTTACATAATACTACAACACCCAGACCGGGATGAAATATTTGCAGAACATACAAACGTTTCTCCCGCTGCGGGAATCGAACCCGCGCCATTTGCGTCTCATCAACACAAATCCTACTAACTAGGTACTATTCTTGCTGGTGGTCCCCGCACGAGGCCAGCCTGTATAGCAGATAAAGTATTAGGATATCAAAGTACAATGACAAACAACAAGAGAAATTAACCTAGAACGTGTGTTAAGTTTAGGCCGTTTGGACATATTGTACATGACATGTGCTTTGTTTTTGATGGGATACAGGTTCGTGCAAGAATGCGCGGAGGTCCAGGAGTGGGTGGGCGAGCAGATGGGGGTGGCCGCCAGCGAGGAGTACGGCCTGGACGTGGAACACGTGGAGACCCTCCAGCAGGCCTTCGACAACTTCCTCACGCAGCTGCAAGGTCGGTGCAACTATTCCAATTTCCTTATTTGGACTTCCCGATGAGGGGAGATATGATAAATTTTATTTACTAGAAGCTTCTATTTTTAGCTAATATTTTTAATGTCTACGCGTATAATACTGTCATCATCATCATCTTCCTGCCCTCTCCCACCCTATGTGGGGTCGGCACAAATTCTTGGATCATGCTGTAAGAGTTTTAGCTAAGGTGTTTTATGACTGGCCGCCTGCCTGACGTCAACCCTCCTTGGGAATACTTGCTTATTGTATCTCATCATGTTGGAGGATACTATCCCTTAGTCGACTTTTACGACATGCTCGGGGAGAGAAGCAGCTGGACGCACTATGTTTTTTCTTTGCTCCCAGTAGAAAATAAGAAACTTGCAGCCACTTCTGATCCAAGACTCCCGAGATGGATATGGTGAACCATGGTGACAAGTGATCAGCCCATCGCCCATATAGGTCCATCAATATTACAAAAACTCTTAAATTACTAAAGACTTACAAAACACTATTATTCCAACACTTAGTGGCGGCATATCGAACTACCCTCGAAACTGCAGACCTGTGTACAGATGTTCCCAATAGGAGCAAAGCCAGGTGTAACGTTGTACCTGTCGCCATCACGGAGCCACCGTTGTTTTTTGTAGATGATGATGATGATGTATTCGTTGATATTGCAGCTAACGAAGGGCGCATTGAAGCAGTTTGCGAGTCTGGTAATGCACTGTTAGAAGAGAACGCGCCTGAGGCAGAGCGCGTCAAGCAAAGGATTGATGATATTCGTGGCCTGTGGGACGACCTGAAGGAACTAGCACTGGCCAGACAGGAGGTAAGACTGAATTTTATTTATTTATTTAATTTCTCTCACTAGGTTTCTTACGGTGGTAAAACGTTCTTGATTGATCGTCGAAGTTAAACAACATTCGCAAGGTGATTGCAAGTGGCATTAAGAGCTGAGCGCTTCCGTGCTTCGGAGGGCACGTTCAATTGTCGGTCCGGACTTTTAAGTCGTTAAGCCATGACGGAGGCCTTTGGGCGGCCTAAAAATTCCCACAATTCACACAAGAGTCACAAAAGTTGGCCATTATGTCATACGAACTTACTTTAGTATTAAAACCTGTTTTCTGAGAGACTGGTGCCTGAGATAGGTTCAAAGACCTGTGTTACAGGCCACCAGTGCTCTCACTCCACGGATCTGATACGGTGCTTAGCGCCCCGTTAGTATAGGCAAAAGTGACCTCCTGGCGGTGTATAAAGGTCTTCGTTCTTTGTTGTTAGGCTTTAGCGGGAGCGCGACAAGTCCACGAGTTCGACCGTCGCGCAGAAGAGACTGCCGCGTGGGTCGCCGAGAAGGAGTCTGCACTAGCCGCCGCCGCGCCGCCGCGACCAGACCACGCGCGACATGCGCAGGCGCGCGCCCTGACCGCGTTGAGGAGCGACCTGGACGCAATATCGATACAGCATGAGAAGCTGCAGCAGGAGGCTGAGAGGTGATTATACAGACGTGTGACCTGGTCGCGTTGCGCAGTCCTGGACACCATATCCACATTAATAAAGGAGAAGAAGAGAGTAGACGCCCTTCAAAGTGGATGTTTTGAAACTTATTCATAATATAAATCAAAAACAAAATAGGGCCCAATAAGGATCCTTGTGGAACACCTAGATTTCTTACTTATATTTGATTTCATAACGTCTACTTCAGAGCCTTGTTAAAGAATTTTGGAAAGATAAGTTACAATATTTGTAATTCATTGCTGCAAACAAACACTATATAGTGATCTAATGTTTAAGTTCAATATCGTGAGTAACACAGTCAAAGGCCTTTGAAAGAACAGAAAACTCTTTATGTTCTCTGCGATTTCTCAAAATCTGAAAGAATATATGAATGCCTAGTAGATTTTTTCTTTTGAATGTATATATTTTGAATTTAAATGTAGCTGTTAACCATTTTTATATCTTGTCAGGCTTGGAACCGCATTCCCCGATGCGAAGGAACACGTATCAGCGAAGTTAGAAGAGGTGTCAGAAGCCCTGGCGAGCCTCACGCGGCGCACGGAGCAGGGCTTCCAGCAGCTGGAGCTGGCGGGGCAACTGCAGGCTTACTTCCAGGCCAGCCAGGATCTGCTGTGAGTACCTACTGCCGACCCCTCAACACTGTCACCTGTTTATCTGATTCATTTCATAATTTCCCTGCCCTTTTCCTACATTATGTAGCGTCGGTACAACATTTATTCTAATTCCATTTCCTTCAGTCAAAAGTCATTTCAACATTGACTCCTTTTAGACTATCTTTCACATAGTCCATCCATCTTTTGTCACTACATAGTATAAAACAAAGTCGTTTCCCTCTGTCTGTCACTATGTATGCTTAGATCTTTAAAACTACGCAAAGGATTTTGATGCTGTTTTTTTAATAGATAGAGTGATTCAAGAGGAAGGTTTATATGTATAACACATGCATAATATAGTAGACAAACACTGATAATTTTAGAGGTTTCTAATGTGATGTCGTAAATAAACACATTTTTTTGCGCTTACATTGCAAACGCTGGCTGAACCCTACGAGATAGATCAAAATAATGTACTACAGTATTAAAAAGGTCTACAAAAAAGTCCGTGATTGCATATGTCTATCCCGGGGCGGGTCGCTAGTTCACAATAAAATGAGTTTTAACAAGTGCATGTTGTCAGTGCGTGGACAAACGAGACCTTAGCGCGCGTGACGGCGGCGGGACTGGGTGGCGACGTGGCGGCGGCGGAGCGCCTCGTGGCGCGCCACAGGGACCTGCACGCGGAGATCCGCGCCAAGGACGACGACTTCAACTCGCACTACGCGGCTGGTACGTAGCATATCAACACTACGTATTACATCAATACTGAGGCCGAAGGGTGTTGTGTTGTGCGCCTGAGAGACACCACGACATTGTGTATTACGGCACAGACAATGCGTGTAAATTAAGCAGTTTAAAGTTTTTGTGTATTAATAATAATAATATAATAATAATAACAGCCAACAGTCACATACATAGTCCTGAGCCCACACTAGGACTCCCTGTGTCGTGGGTATCAGAAACTACGAGTACCATGCTACCACAACACCCAAACCCGGAACAAATATTAATTTTCTGTGTTTGTATGGATCGCAAGTAAGTTAATTATGATCTGTAACTTTCCTCATGAGCTGACTAAGCCGCGGGTTTCCTCACGACGTTTTCCTTCACCATTCGAGAGTACAGAAAAGTCCATTGGTACGCGACCGGATTTGAGCCGAACTTAGGATCGGAAGGCGGGGTCACTACCAACTACACCAGTTCTCTCATATTCTGAAACAGTATTTATTTCGACAGGCGAGAAGCTAGTCAAGGAAGGCCACATAATGTCCCCGGAGATATCTGACCGTATGTCCACGCTGCGCGCGCGCAAGTCCCAGCTGGACACGGCCTGGACCAACCGCGAGAAGATCTATGCACAGCATCTCGACGCGCTCGTCTTCAAGAGGGACGCCGACGCGCTGGACGCTTGGATCACTAACAGGTACTAGCCACTTGGGTAACGGTTCCAGCCCACTCAGGTGAACTACACATACGAAAGATTGAAGATATTGTTAATTATTGTTCTTGTTCTTTCTTTCTTTTTGTGGACATTTGACACAGCGCCATCTAGCCCCAGATGGCTGATAGAATACTTAAATACTTCTTTTTTCTGTACATATATATTACTACAACACCCAGATCCGGAAGAAATATTTGCAGAACATACACACATTTCTCCCGTAGCGAGAATCTAACCCGCGCCTCTTGCGTCTCCCCGAGTATGTCGTTAAAGTCAACTGAGGGATAGTATCTCCAACATGATGGACCATCTATATGGGCGATGGGCTGATCTGTCACCATGGTTCACCTTATCCATCTTGAGACTTGGAATCGGGAGTAGCTGCAAGGTCTCTCATGATTACTTGTGGCTCTGCCAACCCCAGTAGGGATAAGGGTGTGATTATACAATAAACTCCTGTATCGTGTCCAGGGTGCCGCTGGTCCGCGACGGGCTGTTCGGCGAGAGCTTGGCGCAGGTGGAGCAGCTCATCAACAAGCACAGAGACCTGGAGGAGACCATCGACGCGCAGGCGGACAGGTTCAACGCGCTCCGGAGGATCACGCTGGTATGCGGATCAAATAATACTTTTCAGAAGCTTATTGCAGAAACTCTTACACCATGATCCAAAATAGATCATGCTGTGCCGACCCCACATAGAGTGGGATAAGGGCAGGAAGATGATGATGATGAGAAGCTTATTGCATAAGAGAAGGGATGATTCTCATTTTCTCTGCTGGACTGGGAGTTGGGAAAAAGCTGCGTCCAGCTGCTTCTCTCCCCGAGCATGTCGTGAAAGTCGACTAAGGGATAGTATCTCCAACATGATGGACCATCTATATGGGTGATGGGCTGATCACCTGTGACACCTGTTTGAATCAGGAGTGGCTGCAAGTTTTCTTATGATTCCGACGCCACCGAGGTCGTCAAAACTAATAGACCTATCGTTCCAGGTGGAGCAGGCGTTCAAAGCGCAGCAGGACGAGGAAGAAGCCGCCAGACGCGACTCGGCCTCGCGACAGGAGCAGGAGCGACTTCAGATGTACCGGAGGAGAGAGATGGAGAGAATCACCGAAGAGAGGAGAAAGGAAAGCGAACCGGAAAGAGAGGTGAGGGTAACAACTAACAATTAATGGAAATTTTATAGTTTCCTCTCCAACATGATGGACCAGCTACATGGGCGATGGGCTGATCTGTCACCATGGTTCATCATACCCATCTTGGGACTTTGAATCAGGATTGGGCCTGGAATTTAGGATGATTAGGCCTGGAAGAGATCGCTCTTAGCGATAAGGCCGCCCATTGTAATACTCATTATTATGTTAAGTGCCTATTTTGTTTTTATTTGTTGTGTTTTTACAATAAAGTAAATTATATAAATAAATAAATAGACATTTCACACAGCGCCATCTAGCCCCAAACAAAGCAAAGCTTGTACTATGGACACCAGATGGCTGATACAATACTTATATACTTTTTTTGTATTGTATTGTATTAGGAGTGGCTGCAAGTTTTCTTGTGGCTCTGCCTACCCCATTAGAGATACAGGGGTGATAATAATCCTCACTAGGATTTTCTATCGAATCGACAAATATTTGAAGGACTCTTCTTCGACCGATCCTTCCAATATACTCGGCTGTGAATTGCTTTGTTTAATTAGGCAGTTATTTATTATTGTCTGTTTGTTTGTCACAGACGGATCGGCTGGCGGCGGCGGCGCCCCCCTCCCCCGAGGCGGCGTCCCCCGCGCCGCAGTTCGACCGCCTGCCCAAGACTGACGCGCTCGTCAAGCGAGCTGAGAGCATGAGTGTAAATATCATTCTGTACTAATGAAAATGAATTAGTAATTACAAATTGGGATGGGTGACCGCAAGTGGCATTAAGAGCTGAGCGCTTCCGTGCTTCGGAGGGCACGTTAAACAGTCGGTCCCGGTTTTTAAGTCGTTAAGCCATGACGGAGGCCTTTAGGCGGCCTAAAAACTCCGTCACTAGAGTTGGCCACCAGCTCATACGAACATACATAAAATGAATGGAAATCAAAATGTTTATTGATTTAAACTTAAAATAAAAACATAACAAGGTTTGGAAACTCCTTTTTAAATCTATATAAATATGCTTGTGTTAGGAGTAACCGCTTTTACAGTACAGGTCTTATATTTGTTCCAGATAAAGATAAAGACATTTTATTTTCTTGAACACAATGTAGGTTACACAGATGTTATAACTATTTTGATCTCAATCATGTTCTACTAAGATTAGTATGCAAATATTACAGTAACCTATAATATAACCTTTTATTGTTGATTCCAGAGTGTACCTCAGTCAGATTTATCCATAAAATATCAGTCATACTAGCTGCCGTCCGCGGCTTCGATCGCGTGGTACCTGGATAAAAAATAGCCTAAATGTTAAACCAGTAAATGTACTATGTCTATTCCAAGTTTCAATCAAATCCGTTCAGCTGTTTAGGCGTGATCGAGGCACAAACATCCTCACAAACTTTCGCATTTATAATATAAGTAAGATATAATCTTTCTCATAGAAACTGGTTCCACGAAGTTGGTTAACCCCGCCCCCCCGCCCCTCCCGGCCCCTCCCGCCCCCTGCTGATGATATATCTTCATGTTTGGATGTGTGCAGGTGGTGAAGACTCCTAAGCGCACGCCCTCGTTCACGACGCGCCGCCGCACGCAGAGCTTCCGCAGGCATCGCCGCCCGGACATCGCGGACCTGCCGCCCGTCGAGATAGAAGGTAATGCGCACCGACCGCGGGGCATGTGTGACCGTTACGGGGCAAGTGCACCAGCCACGGGGCATGTGTACTATCCACAGGGTAACAGTACTACCCACAGGGCATTTGCACCAAGCACGGCATATGTTTATTTATATATTTGAGCACTAACATAATGTACACTGATACTATTTAAACAGGTTCTTGTTAAGGGTTATAGAGTTGAATGTCATTACAATTATAAGCGCAGACAGCATGCAAGAATATTTTGAGCGAGTAACAAAAGAATAAGAAGTTCCAGTCACGAGGCATGTGTACAAGACACATGTATTGCTCTAGTATAGACATCGCAGATCTGCCGCCTGTTGAGGTAGAAGGTAATGTCTACGGGCCACGGGGCATGTGCTCTAACCATGGGGCATGTGCACCAGTTACATCACATCATTGCAAAATCTGTTCCGGGCCCAAGCGTGATAATATGTATGTACAGTACATATTATTATTATCACGCCCTTATCCCTAATAGGGCGGGCAGAGCCACAAGTAATCATAAGAACCTGATTCGAGGTCTCAAAATGGGTATACAGGTGATCAGCCCATCATGTTGGAGGATACTATCCCTTAGTCGACCTCGACATGCTCGGGGAGAGAAGCAGCTGGACGCATTCTACGCTTTTTCTTTACTCCCAGTCCAGCAGAGAAGTGATATAATGTTTACTGTTGCACCCGCAGGGTACCTGGAACGCAAGCAAGAGACTGGGGTGGGCGGCAAGCGTGCCACGGTCCGCTCCTGGCGCTCTTACTACTCCGTGCTGTGCGGACAGCTCCTCTGCTTCTTCAAGGACGAGATGGACTTCGCCAGCGCGAAGGCGGCCGCCCCCCCGGTGGCCATCCTACTGGTGAGAAATATAGTTGCTGGCCTAGTGGTACCCGGATAAAAAGTAGCCTATATGTTATTCCAGCACCTCAGACCAAATAAAAAGAAAGTGAAGCTACCTTTTTATATGTGTGTGTCGAAGGTTTTGAGGTTTTATGTTCCAAGTAACCTAAAATTCGTAGTATAATAATTAAGAAACGATGCTATTTGAAGTACTTACAAGTGAAAAGTGATTCCGTTGTTTTTACAAGTTTTCACTACACAAGAAGGCATCATTCTACTTTTAAGACTCATGACGTACTAAGAGCGATGAGCATGGTTTTAGTGTAGGTGTGTGCGTGAGCGTGTATGTTTACTTGCAGGAGCACGGTTTTGTGTGGCTTCACTTTTGTTGTTCGCGGCGCGGCGTCTTCTCTTTTTATTTGGTCTGAGTCCAGCACACGCATTATGTATATTCCAAGTTTGATTCAAATCCGTTCAGCCGTTTGGGCGTGATTGAGACACAAACATCCAAACATCCTCACAAACTTTCGCATTTATAATATAAAGTAAGATTAAGGGATATAAACTTTGTCTATGTTCCTTTAAAATGACTTATTGTTTGTTCTTGTTTATCATTTTAGTTGGACATGTTTTTAATTTTGTCGATTTAAGTTTTTCCAGTGTTCAGTTCAAACACAATTTGTATTGAATAAATGAAATGAAATGAAAATGAAGTGGAATTTTATATAGATACCACGCGAGCGAAGCCGCGGGCGGCAGCTTGTAAACTATACAATTGTGTTTGAAACATTAGGAAAACTTAAATCAATGAAATTAAAAACATTCCTGTTAGTCTATGTTTTATTTGTTTGGCAAAAAATTGAAAAATTGGCTACTTGATAAATGTTTTTACTCCATCAGCGAACATTTCAGTAGTTCTTGGCACTAAATTATGTATAATTTTGACATTTTAATATTTTGACATTCTAAAAATGATTTTAGCATTACAATTAATTAGGACTTAACAATTAATTTATTAATATTTACATTAACATATTTGCATGCCATAGAGTTTGGTAGGACATAGATTGGACTGATGTATTTTTAAGACCATTATTATTCAAACACATGTGTTCGTGCAAATGAAATGAAATGAAATGTTTATTTGCAAGAATATGTCAAAATGTAGGTCTTAAAATTAAGGAATGTCCACTTATATTCTACCTCCTAGGGCAGGGTTTCTTAAAGTGGGGTCCGTAATACATGTGCCAGGGGTCCGCAGTAGCTCAATTAATTGCTGAGATTAATGAAAAAATCTCATCATTTGCTTGACCACTCTCGCAGGTTATTGTTGAGCAGCGCGAGAATTATTTAATTTATATTTATCAATTTTAATTTAATTAAATCAAGCATTAGTATCTAAGTGTGATTTTATGAAAAATAAATCCACAATATTCTTTGACAGAGGGGGGGGGGGAGTCTGTGGCATTATAGAAATTCTAACAGTGGTCTGTGACTGCACATAGTTTAAGAACCCATGTCCTAGGGGCATGCATAATGAATGTCAAACAAATGTCATTTATCATTTCGTTTAACTTTATTGTCCCTTCCCCCAGGCCCGTTGCGACGCGGCTTCCGACTATACGAAGCGCGCGAACGTGTTCCGGCTGTCCTGCGCCGACGGGGCGGAGTACCTGTTCGCGGCCTCCAGCGCCGCCCTCATGCGCGACTGGGTCGCCAAGGTCTCCTTCCACGCCGCCCTGCCGCCGGAGCTCCAGCTGACGCCCTACAACGCGGAGGAGTCGCCCACCGCCGAGCTCAGGAGGAGATTGACCCAGTTAGTTCCACAGTTTAGTCATTATCATCATCTTCCTGCCCTCATCCCACTCTATGTGGGGTCGGCACAGATCCTTGACCCAGTGAGTTCCACAGTTTAGTCATTATCATCATCTTCCTGCCCTCATCCCACTCTATGTGGGGTCGGCACAGATCCTTGAATGATGCTGTAAGAGTTCTGGCTAAGGTGTTTTATGACTGGCCGCCTGCCTGACGTCAACCCTCCTTGGGAATACTTGCTTATTGTATCTCATCATGTTGGAGGATACTATCCCTTAGTCGACTTTTACGACATGCTCGGGGAGAGAGCAGCTGGACGCATTCTATGTTTTTTCTTTACTCCCAGTCCAGCAGTTTAGTCATAATCATAATCATTTATTTGCTTGAATGCGGTGTACAAAGATCTTACAATTAATACACATGTTTTGATGCTCACATTCCCTATTTGGGATACAAATATTGGTTTGGTTGATTCTAACATAATTTATAATATTACTAGCTGCCGCTCGCCGTCCAAACATCCAAACTCACAAACTTTCGCATTTATAATATAAGTAAGATAAATGCGAAAATTTGTGAGTTTGGATGTTTGTGCCTCAATCACGCCTAAACGGCTAAACGGATTTGAATGAAACTTGGAATATACATAGTACATGTACTGGATTAACATATAGGCTATTTTTTATCCGGATACCACGCTAGCGGAGCCGCGGGCGGCAGCTAGTAATTTATAATTTATTTAACTTTAAAAACAGTTCGGAAAAATATGTGCTGTGGGTATTTTATGACCCCATTCATTCCAACATATATACAGTCTGTATTTAACGTGTGTGGGATGTCCCCAGGAACGCATCATCATCATCATCGGAGAGCGAGACGCCGGAGCCGCAGCGCGCGCGCTCGCAGGCCGAGATCCTGCAACAGCACCGCTCCAGCCTGCAGGCCACCACTGCGCCGGAGGCGAGCGCCAGGAACATAGGTCAGTACTCGGTACCCGCTGTTAAGATGCAACTACCAGTGGGGATAAAAATTGAGCAATTCATTTATGAATTTTCGTAAAATGGTCCGAATCGTAAGTGAAATCACGTCGAATCGTAATGGTCCGAATCGTACACAATTTGATTCAGCAGCAGATTTATATTTGGCCGTAAAATGAATGGAATTTCGGTAAATTGTAGGCAATTCAATTCAGCAGATCTGATAAAGTAGCCTTTTTAACCCACTTGGATCGAAGTGATGGCCAAAACGAATTGGAGCATTATTCAGTCCCAAGCTTTCTTGTCTTCTGGATAATCAGATATTCAGATACGAGGTACTTTTGAAGTATATTTTGAGCTAAATTAAGATTTCTTTGCAGAGTCATCGGTGCTGCCGTCCTTGCCTCCCAGACAGCCTCCCCAGGACGACGACGCGGACGTCGTACTGAGGTAAAATAGATCGAAAAAGTTGCCTCCCTGCTATTGATGGTTTAACGACTTAATAGCCGGGACCGACTGTTTAACGTGCCCTCCGAAGCATGGTAGCGCTCAGCTCGTAATTCCACTTGCGGTCACCCATCCCAATTTGTGACCGCGCATATCGTTGCTTAACTTTACGCCTAAGCAAGCTACGCCATGAGCGCTTCACGGACGTGATAATATGTATGTATGTATTATTACTACAGCGTCCCGTTTGTGAAGGTAAAAGTTGCCTCCTGACGCTGTATAAATCATCTACTGTAGATGGTAAAAGGCCTTGGTTATGTATTATTATTTATTATTAATTATTATTTATTGTTGTTTTTTTTTAATTTAATCTGCGGATAACGCTGTGGGCTACATTATTATCAGGTTGATCTGCATTCGCAGAATGTATCTATAAGGACCTTACTTAAGCCATTATAATGTAGCTGTTTGTTGTTCCTTAATAAATAAATTGTTTCTTTAGGAGTACGTCGGAGCAGGCGGGCGGCTCGTGGGGCCGCTCGCGCTTCTCCAACGGACGCGACATAAATGCCGAGTTCATCAAGTCCCAGCAACTAGGTAACAAACAACTCAATACTCCTAACTCACTCAACTTCACTACATTACCCCCGAATACTCAAACGCGACTCCAGAGTTGAGCATGTCTCTTGTTTGTACAGTTTTTGATGAAATTCTGCCAAAAACTCGTCACTTGAGACGTGCTCAACTCTGAGATGCGTTTGATTATTCTGAGGTTAGTTACATTATCAGGTCAATTCAGAATTTTTAAATATGTGTTTAAACGAAGGGAAATACTCAAAATATATATCCAAAGCTTTAGTAAACTCAGACATATTGTTAAAAGAATTATGGAATGTATTTATTTATTTGAGTAAGCAACATATTATATGTTAATTTAATCACAAACACAAACTGCTTAAAATATATAAAAAAATTACAAATGTTAGGTATTATAACTATAGATAACAGACAGCATGCAATAGTGATAAATATAAAAGCAAATAAATCGAATTTGAGTATTCCTAGCTGGTTTCTCCGTTGAAACATGTACGTATCAATGATCATTTTGAAATATCCTTATCTACGCTGAATTAGATACTTAAATAAAAAAATATTAAAAGATGGGGGATTTTGTGATGTCCTTTTGCAAATGTTTTTTTGAATGCTTCGTATCGTCTGCAACAAAAGCTTATGATTATCATTCTTTATTCAAGGATACATAATGTAGAATTCTGTGTAATATTTTTCTTAACAAATCTTTCAAAAATAAAATCTTAAATATATTTTCTGCTTGAGGTCTTGCACAAGTCACTTTTCGTTTTACGAAGTCGCTAAACAGTCGCTAAGTGTACGGAATTGACATCGATCGCTAACCCCCGAATACTCCAACGCGACTCTGAAGTTGAGCATGTCTCAATTTTAAGTCACGGTTTTTTGACAGTTTCTGATGAAAATCTGTCAAAAAATCGTCATTTGAGACGTGCGGAGGACGTGCGACTTTGAGATGCGTTTGAGTATTCGGGGGTAAGTGACCCTTACATTTTTATATGTATTTAGCGACTTTAGATGCAAAGTAACTTGGCTACAGGCATTATCAAGTTCTTATTTGTAAAAAAAGGCAAATATTACACAAATTCAAATTCTATTTACCCATTGAAGCAGCGGAAGCGCCGCCTCTCCCCAACTCTGGTCCCCCGAAGGTAGCCGAACGCCCGCCGACTCTTCCCGAACGCGGACCGAATCTCCCCGAACGAATGACGACCATAACCGAGCGGAGAACCGAACTCCCGAATGAGCGAACGACCGAGCGAAGGACTTCAAGTGAACGAATGACGTCCAGCGACCGAATGGGTTCGAGTGAACGAATGAGTGATCGTTCGAGTCAGGAGAAATCTGTCATGGGGCTAGTGAACAGCTATCAGCAGAGAATGGGCCAGAAGGACGCAAACAGAAACTCGACTTCGTGGTACGAGAGAGGGAACAACTATCAGAATGTGGAGACGACCTTCTATTCGACGAGCGATGTCGGTCAGTCGCTATTAGCTTATCACCACACTGGTCTATAATTCAACGTTTAGGATTCACGGCTTTCACGTTTGGTTGAGATGTTTTGAAAACTAGCGCGCTCAGTTTCGGTTTGATAATATGTGAAAAAATATTTGATAAATCTGTCTCTAGCGGTGATATATGAATAAAATACTTGCGGAACGTTCCAAAATAATCTAAAATGTATTGAGCTTGATACATCTGAGGTTTTCGAAGTCCGCGCTGAATTGCTAAATTACAAATACAAAGTAACTACTTGTCATAGATAAAAAAAACAACAATTTAATTATTTTTTTAAATTGTCGGTCCCGGCTTTGAAGTCGTTAAGCCATGACAGAGGCCTTTAGGCGGCCTAAATACTCCGTCACTAGAGTTGGCCACTAGCTCATACGAACATACATAGATTTTTTTATGTAACGTGTTAACGCTTAGATCCAAAACATATTTCACTCTTTCGTTCAAAAATCTGAACAGAAACTGCATTATTTAAATATGGCAACATTATTACTAGATTTGACATTTCTGAACGTCAAGTCGTGAACCTAAATATTGAAGGCGATCGTACCTCGGGGTCACTGACCTCAAGGAGGTATTGATTTCGTATGCAGTAGAAGTAGTACCTAGCTTATTGGTTGCGGATCCGTAGTTACTAACGAAATATATTGAATTTGTAGTATTTTAATTCCTTACTTTATCTTTTGTAGCTACTTTTTAAGTTCTTCTGTAGTTATTTGTTTGTTTTCTGAATTCTTCTACTGTAAATCTATCGATATTCTATTAGATATTTGTATATGTAAAGCGAAAATATTGTTTTATATTGCGTCATGTAAAAAGAACTCGCAATAAGTCTAACCCCCGAATACTCAGAGACTCAGAGTTGAGCACGTCTCAAGTCACGGTCACTTGAGACGTGCTCAACTCTGAGATGCGATTGAGTATTCGTGGGTAAGCGTGGCTATTTATACTCCTATTACATTTTCATCTAATAGGTTTATTAATTCGAAAGTTTTTTCCCGCGAGTTCTTTTTACATGACACGAACCATACCTACCTAATCTATACTCTTTTTAAGTAACTATTCTATTTATTTACCTGTCTATTCTAATTATATAATTTATTAACGCCGCACTCAGGATCCAGCCATCTCCTTTATGTACTGCATCGCGTTAAATGTATGATTCTCTTATTTATTTATCGTTAGAAATATACTTCTAATGTTTCATGTTTCGTAGTTTTCTGTGCACCAACTCGTTAAATGATTATTGTGTATTTGTACACATTTTTTACCCGACTGCGAAGAAAAATTGTGATATTTTTGGGTTGTATGGATGTTCATTACTTTAGCTGTCGCTGTAGCCCAAACGGCTGGACGGATTTTGATAAATCGTATCGTTAGACTCGTCTGTTTCACTATGATGACATAGCTTAATATGAAGTGTCAAAAAATCAATATGGCGGCTTTACTAGGTTGGCATGTAAGATAGTATGAAGTGTCAAAAAAACCAATATGGTTGTAAGAAATTGATACAAGATAGTTTGAGGTGTCAAAAAATACAATATGGCGGCTGTACCATGTTACTTTAATTCTACGCAGTCGAGTTTTTTATAAATACTTTCTTGTTTTAAACGATTCCTCAGTTTAATGTGTTGGTAAAATCTTTAGTTTTTTTTCCGAATATATTTTAAGATACATGGAAATATTAATGTTTATTTGTTTGTCTGTAGCTTCGCTTTTGGGTTTTGTTCAGCTTTGGGTTGTGTTTGGTTGTAGTTTGTAGTAAATTTGTAATACTTGTGCAACTTTGGTCGATCCACGCAAACAGCGGAAAAAGTTTGAATGTGTATATTTTTGCTCACAGAACTGTTTGTTTGTTATTTATCGTGAAATAAACAAAACACCTGAATAAAGCAACAGGAAAATCCATTGCGCACAATAGTATCTGCGTTCTAACTTTTCCGCGGTTTATCTTACATGGCGCTACACATTTTTTTCTAAAAATGTAATTTGTTAATCTTCTTTGTTGCCAGTTTTTATTAACCGTTTGTCAAATATGACAGTTATCTTTGCTATCATATGTCAAATCTGACAGCTGTCAATAGCTTCCAGAATTAGATAAGGTTTGCAACACACTGGCCTCATAGCGTAGTCGGTAGTTGCTCTGCTTTCTATGTTGTAGGTTTTGGGTTCCATCCAGGACAAACATTCGTGTGATACACAGATGTTTGTTCTGTCTGGATGTTATACATTTGTACGCAGCCATCTGGTGTTCATAGTACAAGCTTTGCTTAGTTTGGGGCTAGATGGCGCTGTGTGAAATGTCCACAAATATTTATTTAAGATTTATTTTTGACGTTGTGTTTCAGCGTACGGCGGGGGTAGCGGCGGCGGCACGCGCCCGGCGTCGGTCGCCGGCAGTGGGGGGTCGCCGGCGCTCGACCAGAGACCGGCGTCTAGGTAACATCCTATCTACACTCTGGTTATGTCAGCAGCACTCAAAGGTTACTTTGATGCTGTCTGTATTTAAAAAAATGCAATACCTTCTAGTACCCCTTTGTGTGTAATCCATTCTCCTCAGGTTATACTTTTAATATGTTTTATAAGTTTGTTCAAACCTACATCTGTCAAACTTACGTCAAATCAATAACTTGCTGAACAGGATGTCTGTAGATGCCGTGAACTGACGCAACATGCAAATCATTTAACTTTATCTATATTTCAATTTATCAGGTCGTCGGGTGAATCCGAGCTGTCAGTGAGTGGCGTGTCGAAGGATAAAAAGGACAAGAAGGGAGTGTTCGGAGGCCTCTTCAGCAGGAAGAAGAGACCGCAGAGTCATATGTAACTTGACACCTGTCAAAAATGACAACAAAAACAAAAATATTTATACCACTTTTTTCTCTTTCAAATCATTTGTTGTTTTGATAATAACAGCTGGATTAGCTGTGTTGAATTTGGATAATTGTAAAATTAAATTTGACAGAAAAATCTAATTATATTTTGTTTTTATAATTATAAAGTCACATCTTGATAACTTATTTAGTTTTTGACAATTCATAAGTCAACTTGGTTTTTCTTAAAACTGTCAAATGTGACATTAGTTTGTCAATTATGACATTGAAATGTGCTATCAAGTTATGAATCTATAGAAAGTGCCTTGTGGATGTTAAAATTGTGCCTTTTTTAGCCTTACTTATGTATGTGCATATTATGTAGTATTATGATTATGACTTACCTAAGTATATACATTCCTTACTGTCACAAAATATTCCATTGGGACCAATTTTTCTTTATACAATACATAAAATATTAAAACAAAAATATATACTTAAACTTTTAAAATGTCCATGTTAAAGTATATATCAGTTTACGTATGATAAATCTTAATAATTTTGTTTAAGCGAACTTTTTTGAGTATTTTTTTAAATATACAACTTATTACCTGAATTGTAATAATTCAATTCTGTTTATTATAACTATTAAATAAGCATAATATTATACTAGAGGCCTTACGTAACTATTATATTGTTACATTCCACATTATGTCCGTTTGCACTAAACTATGGCAGTCTTAAAAGATCATATCAATTGATCTTGGAAATAGTTGAAAGAATGGACTTAAATGAAACTTCATATTTGTTTAAAATCATTCGCCATGTAACTATTGCAATCAGTTTCTATTTGAAACGGAAACTTTGAAACAAACATACGCCATACTGATTGTTGAACTCAAGGGAAAAAAGAAAATTTTAAGTTAGAAGTAGGCAATAAGAAATGAATCGTTTGATATCAACTTAAAATAAGTTCTTTAAACTTTGTAGTTTAGTGCAGGCGGGACTTAGTAAGCCTTTTTCTAATAATCATCGCGATTTTTTGATATTTTCGCTTCTCTTAGTTGTAGTTTTATCAAACGAACTTAATTCGAGTTCGATTCCTTTCATGTCTGAATATTTTGCGACACAAAGTTTGCCTTAAACCACCAGCAATCGTTGATTTTATATATTTTATTGTTGTTTGTACGCGATGGTTTGTTAGAAAAGGTTTCAATATGTTTTGTTGAAAAAATAAATCTTAAATCGAAAATATTCATGTATCTTTGGCCGTTTAAGACATTATTATAAGTGAACGCTCGTGTCAAATAAGATAAGCTTCCAACTTAATTATTATGAAATATATTTTTGTGTATTTAAAACTGTTATTATTTTGAGTTAAGATCACCCGACCCTCCTTAAACTTGCATTGCTTAATTTAAGATTCATGCTATCACTACACATTCAGTGGAATCAATCGGGGTCTTAAACGTTCTTGATTGATCGTTGAAGTTAAGGAACGTGCGCGCGGTCATAATAGAATTCACAAAAGTAACTCTTAGCATTCATAGGTCAGTACTTAAGAATCTATTGAAGAGGAACCCTTCTAGATATGAGATGATCTTAATCACTCCTTCAAAATCGAAGTTTTTGAGCACATCACATTCTATGGACATAGTGATCTGGCAGGAACTAGGGGGCCCCTATCGATCACGGGGCCCTGGCCACTTGCCCAGAGAGCACAGTGGGAAAGAGGGATCTGTCGATAGTTTAGGCAAAACCAATAGAATCGATAGTCGATAGTTTATCGACAGTATCGTCACAATGATAAAGTTATCAAGAAATACGCAGAAGTTCACGAAAAAAGACTTCATCATTGAGGCAATCCAGCTCCTCGATAACACAGACTTAGTGAGACGACTCAAACGAACTAAACCGTTCGAGTTAGTGCGGTGCAAAATAGTATAAAGTGTTAGTGACCTCGGTGGCGTGGCGGGCGATTACTCGGCAGAGACGCAAGAGGCGCGGGTTCGATTCACTCTGCGGAAGAAATGTTTGCATGTTCTGCAAATATTTGTTCCGGGTGTGGGTGTTGTGGTAGCATGGTACTCGTAGTTTCTGATACCCACGACACAGGGATCCTAGTGTGGGCTCAGGACTATGTATGTGACTGTTGGGTGTTAAATACAACATGCACACAAGAACAAAGTGTCTTCCCCTTAATAGAGACAGTAAGAAAAGTGCTATTGGACACATACTTAGATATAATTTACTCTATAAAACTAGGTCAAAATCAAATTACTATTTGGCCTACTTAGCTAGATATCGTCACGTGTTACTATTATCGATTGTTTTTGGTTGAAACTGTTAAATAGTTATCAATAGTGTCGATACTATTTGACATAAAACTATCGATAATATTGATACTATTAACACGTGACTATACTTAATCAGCTCCGCACGTATTGACCATGTCTTTCCTGTGGACAAGGCCGACTAAGCTGAGAGGATGGAATAGGTGCTGGGCAAGTCTACTCCATCTTAATTCGTCCCGGGCACTACAGCGTCCCGTTTGTGAAGGTAAAAGTTGCCTCCTGACGCTGTATAAATCATCTACTATGGTAAAAGGCCTTAGTTATACTATCAATAGCTCCATCGATATCCTGAATATTTTTTGAAGTCAATCGATAAAGAAACTATCGATATTTCGCAACACTATAGAAATAAAACAATACAAAGTAACGTACATAATGTCTTTTATTTTTACATAACAGTAGTTAGAAATACATTTACTAACAGATTATAGATTACAGGCACTTTGTTCTTACACGTGACTCTGTGGTTGTATGTGTGTGTGTGTGTGTTTGTTTGTTTTAAAACTGTGTGTGTGTGTGTTTCATTTAAAACTCGTCGTTGTCGAAAGGGTGGTGCTTGTGTCCAGAGGAGCTGAAACAAAATAAACAACTATTAGGTATTTATGAAACCAGTTTCATGATCCAAGAGCTGGTCATTTGTCTCAACGGATCAGTATTGGCATTCAGCGTGGCTATGCGGCCAGCGCCTTGGGCACGCTTCCACCGTCTGATGAGCTATCTATAGACCGTTTGCAACGGCCTTTAGATAGCCCGACTGTTTCTTTTGTAAATTATATTTGTATTAGTTGTAAGTTTCTTCTAAGTTTACTTCTCTGCTGGACTGGGAGTAAAGAAAAAGCATAGAACGCGTCCAGCTGCTTCTCTCCCCGAGCATGTCGTAAAAGTCGACTAAGGGATAGTATCCTCCAACATGATGAGATACAATAAGCAAGTATTCCCAAGGAGGGTTGACGTCAGGCAGGCGGCCGGACATAAAACACCTTAGCCAAAAGCCTCTCACAAAGTGATCCAAGGATCATGCTGTGCCGACCCCACGTAGAGTGGGATGAGGGCGGGAAGATGATGATGAGCACACTCACGCGGCCATGGGCACGAGTCGTCCGTTGCAGTCGAAGCTGTCGATGAGGTCCATGTCCTCCTTGGACAGTTTGAAGTTCAAAACGTCGAAGTTGGACGCGATACGAGACTTAGTGACCGATTTCGGGATCACAATGTTTCCTCTGTCGATCTGGTACCTGTAGAACAAAGGGACTGGGAGTAAAGAAAAAGCATAGAATACGTCCAGCTGCTTCTCTCCCCGAGCATGTCGTAAAAGTCGACTAAGGGATAGTATCTTCTTCGACAAGATGAACCTTTATGGGCGATGGGCTGATCACCTGTCACCATGGTTCATCATATCCATCTTGGGAGTCTTGGATCAGAAGTGACTGCAAGTTTTCTTATGTTTACTTGTGGTTCTGCCCACCCCGTTAGGGATAGGGGCGTGGTAATATGTATGTATGTAATAACGTTGGTGTTCGGACAAAAAGTAGCCTTTATGTTATCCTGGAATAGATCGCTCTTAGCGATAAGGCCGTAGACATGAATATGATAAGTGTCTAAGTTGTTTTATTTTATGTTTCTCTTGTGTTTTTATAATAAGGTTTTATTTTTGTAATTATATTATATGTTATTCCGCCTCGGTGGCGTGGCGGGCGAGTGCTCGGCTGAGACGCAAGAGGCGCGGGTTCGATTCCCGCGACGCGAGAAATGTTTTTATGTTCTGCAAATATTTCTTCCCGGTCTTACTGCCACCGAGGCCGTCATCTTACTTATATTATAAATGCGAAAGTTTGTGAGTTTGGATGTTTGTGCCTCAATCACGCCTAAACGGCTGAACGGATTTGAATGAAACTTGGAATATACATAGTACATGTACTAGATTAACATATAGGCTAATTTTTATCCGGATACCACGCGAGCGAAGCCGCGGGCGGCAGCTAGTAAACCATAAAAGGAATATACCCTCCAAGTTTCATGATTCTAGGGCGTCATACCTGATCAAGATCTGTGCCACAGTTTTCTGCAGGCGGTCAGCGATTGCCTTCAGCTTGGGGTCGTCCATCAGCTGGGGGTCCCCGGGCTGCGCCCAGGGCCTGTCCGGGGAGCCGAGGGGGGAGTAGGCGGTGATCTTGATCCCACGCGCCTCGCAGAACTCCTTCAGACGCCGCTGGTTTAAGTACGGATGGCATTCCACCTGCAAGTGAACCAATAAATGTATTTTCTTTCTTTCAAGTTAAATTGCATTCATACACACATCCAAGGCCTTTTACAATCTATAGTAGATGATTTATACAGCGTTAGGAAGCAACTTGTACCTTTACTAAGGGACGCTGTAGTGCCCGGGACGAATTAAGATGGAGTAGGCTTGCCCAGCACCTATTCCATCCTCTCAGCTTAGTCGGCCTTGTCCACAGGAAGGACATGGTCGATACGTGCGGAGCTGACTAAGCCGCGGGTTTCCTCACGATGTTTTCCTTCACCGTTTGAGAGTACTGGTATAGCGTACATAATTTTTTTGCATAAAAAAATCCATTGGTACACGACCGGATTTGAACCCACGACCTTAGTTGGTAGTGACCCCGCCATCCGATCATAAGGTCGTGGGCTCTAACCCGGTCGTTTTCCAATGCATTTTTCTGTGCGAAAAATTTATGTGTGCTATACCCATGCGCTATTAAGAATAATGACCTATCGGTCAAATTGATATATTTATTACTTTGACTGGCCCATTTATTTAATTAGAACTGCTTCGCTGGACTGTGAGTAAAGAGCATAGAATGCGTCCAGCTGCTTCTCTCCCCGAGCATGTCGTAAAAGTCGACTAAGGGATAGTATCCTCCAACATGATGAGATACAATAAGCAAGTATTCCCAAGGAGGGTTGACGTCAGGCAGGCGGCCGGTCATAAAACACCTTAGCCAAAACTCTTACAGCATGATCCAAGGATCATGTGCCGACCCCACATAGAGTGGGATTAGGGCAGGAAGAAGATGATGATGATGATGATGAAATTAAGTCTGGGTATGGAGCGAGGGAGTGGGCGAAGCGCTTAAAGAGCCAGTGGCAGAACTCACCTGGTTAACGACCGGCTTGATCTTAGCTACCTCCAGGATCCTGGTCACCTGCTTCGCGTTGCAGTTAGAAATGCCCAAACTGAAATAAAAAACGTAAAAAATGCAACCGGTCAAGTGCGAGTTGAACACTTCCCTTTGATTGGCCAACGGTCCAGATCCATAATACCACATAGGCCATAATTTATTTTCAAAAAAATTAGGGATCCTTCAGAAAATCGCCATATCGTAACCCAAGGTAGAAAACCCAAAACAGTTTCTGGCGTGCGCTGCGGAAACTATTGATTATAGAACAAAATAATGTACTACACGCGTACGAAGTCGCGGGCAACAGCTAGTAGTAAATAAAGTGGTACCTGCGCGTGAGTCCCTCCTCCTGCAGGGGCTCCAGAGTCTTCCAAGTGTCGACATAGTCCACGTCCGAGAACAGGATCTTACCGGACTCGTCCGCGGGGAACAGCGGCCCGTCCTCCTGGAAACCACCATCCAAATACATACTTAATATTATAAATAACTTGCTCTGCTGGACTGGGAGTAAAGAAAAAGCATGGAATGGTCCATCATGTTGGAGGATACTATCCCTTAGTCGACTTTTACGACATGCTCGGGGAGAGAAGCAGCTGGACGCATTCTATGCTTTTTCTTTACTCCCAGTTCAGAGAAGTAAGGAGAGGATGATAGATATAAACATAAAAACGCAAGGACAGCGTTCTAGATTGTAAAAATGGGGCGATTACTTGGCAGAGACGCAAGAGGCGCCGGTTCGATTCCCGCTGCGGAAGAAATGTTTGCATGTGTAAATATTTGTTCCGGGTCTGGGTGTTGTGGTAGCATGGTACTCGTAGTTTCTGATACCCACGACACAGGGAGTCCTAGTGTGGGCTCAGGACTATGTATGTGACTGTTGGCTGTTATTTATTTATTAAATGCTCACCTTGTAAGCTTGAGGCCAGTGGATGAGGTAGAGGTCCAAATACTCCACCTTCAGGTTCTTCAGGGTCTCCAGCAGGGCTCCTCGCACCAGGTCGGGGCGGTGGAACGTGTTCCACAGCTTCGAGGTGATGAAGAGGTCCTCGCTGTATACAATATCAGTATAAATCGTTTTAAATCTATGTTGAATTTACGCCTGCGATAAGTTTAGCAGCATTTGAAAAATTACTTCTAGTTATGACGTCTATATTATCACGCCCGTATCCCTAATGGGATGGGCAGAGCCACAAGTAAACATAAGGAGACTTGCAGCCACTCCTGTCCCAAGATGGATATGGTGAACCATGGTGACAGGTGATCAGAACATCGCCCATATAGGTGGTTGAGGATACATGACGTCATCTCTGCCTGAAAACCAGTGTTCTTCAATCAGTGCGTCCTACCAGTCATGACATTAGGACGTAGACATCCACAGTACAGCTAGACCAGTAAGTCGCTCGGCGAGATAAGTCAGCCAGGTAAGTGTAAGTGGCAAATAAAAGCCTGTGTGACTAACCCCCGAATACTCAAACGCGACTCAGAGTTGAGCACGTCTCAAATCACGGACTTTTGAAAGTTTTTGATGAAAATCTGTCACTCGTCACTTGAGACGTGCTCAAGTATTAACTTCATTTTTTTAACTATAGTGCACGGGAGGAAACTCTGAGCCGCACTTGAATCCTTTCACCACACTGGTTCAAAGGAACTAGTGACACGAGTAGTAGTAAAATAAATGTCTCTGTGGCTATCCCCCGAATACTCAAACGCATCTCAAAGTTAAGCACGTCTCAACACCTATTATGTATACTGTACCTAGGTTCACAGACAAATAAATGATTTATGATTCAAATGACGATTTTTTTGACAGATTTTCATCAGAAACTGTCAAAAAACCGTGAGTTGATACGTGCTCAACTCTGAGATGCGTTTGAGTATACCCCCGAATACTATCGTCATTTGAGTATTCGGGGGTATGTCTCTCACCGTTTGACAACTCCCTCCTTGATCTTGGCGGTAATGGCGTCTCCGACCTCTTTCTCATTGCCATATACATAAGCACAGTCGATGTGACGGTAGCCGATGTCGATGGCGTCCTTCACCGCTTGGGAAACCTCGCCGGGCTTCGACTGTTCATAACAACCGACCAGTTTGAAAGTAGAACTGACAGAAAGATTGAGCTAGTCTAGCGTGGTATGGACATGTCATGAAGGATAAGCAAATCTATACTAATACTAGCTGCCGCCCGCGGCTTCGCTCGCGTGGTATCCGGATAAAAAATAACCTATATGTTAATCTAGTACATGTACTGTGTATATTCCAAGTTTCATTCAAATCCGTTCAGCCGTTTAGGCGTGATTGAGGCACAAACATCCAAACTCACAAACTTTCGCATTTATAATATACTAGCTGCCGCCCGCGGCTTCGCTCGCGTGGTACCCGGATAAAAAATAGCCTATATGTTAATCCAGTACATGTACTATGTATATTCCAAGTTTCATTCAAATCAATTCAGCCGTTTAGGCGTGATTGAGGCACAAACATCCAAACATCCAAACTCACAAACTTACGCATTTATAATATAAGTTAGAAGTAAGATTATAAGGATGAAATATTTTTTTGTTTGTAACGAATAGGCTTCGAAACTACTGGACCGATTTCAAAAATTCTTTCACCAATGGAATGCTACATTATCAGGGTCCAGTATAGGCTATAATAAATTTTCAAAAAAATTAGGGTTCCGTAAGAAAATTGCAATATTGTAACCCAAGGTAGAAAACCCAAAATAGTTTTTGGCGTGCGCTGCGAAAACTAATGATTATAGAACAAAATAACGTACTACACGCGTACGAAGTCGCGGGCAACAGCTAGTAATAGAACCCCAGTACTCTCAAACGGTGAAGGAAAACATCGTGAGGAAACCCGCGGCTTAGTCAGCTCCGCACATATTAACCACGTCTTTCCTGTGGACAAAGCAGACTAAGCTGAGAGGATGGAATAGGTGCTGGGCAAGCCGACTCCATCTTAATTCGTCCCGGGCACTACAGCGTCCCGTCTGTGAAGGTAAAAGTTGCCTCCTGACGCTGTATAAATCGTCTACTATAGATGGTAAAAGGCCTTAGTTTACACATTTGGTTGTATCTTTATAAGTTTACGACATATTTTTAGCGAGCATCTTACGATAAAGTTATCAAAGGCGATAATACATTGTTATCTGTGGAATTGCTTATCAATAATATTGATATAAACGGAATGAATGCTGACAATAAGACTTTGGTCGAGCTCGATCGCTTCCGTGCTTCGGAGGGCACGTTAATTTCCCGGCTTGTAGGTTAAAAGTTGGCCACTAGCTCATACCATCTTACTTAATAAATGAAATGTGAACGAATATTTATTATTATTTTTATTAACCTATATCGTCCCACTGCTGGGCAAAGGTCTCCCTCAAACTCCGCCAACGATAGACGATCTCGACTCCTTCGAGAGAGAATGGTGGGAGGCCTCGAAGGACAGAGATGGTTTATTTATATAATAAGACTTTTATTCAAGTTTCGTTTTAACTTATAACTAATAAAAAAAATTGACTTTGACTTTGATTCCAAGTTTCAATCAAATCCGTTCAGCTGTTTAGGCGTGATTGAGGACCAAACATCGTCACATCCTCACAAACTTTCGCATTTATAATATACTAGCTGACCCCGCGAACTTCGCATCGCCTTAAAATTAATAATTCAAGTGCTTGTAATTTAATATGAACTTTATACCATAGCAATAAAGCTCAAATTGACTACGTTTTAGTTACAAATCATTTGTATGGGAAAAAGAAAAGGGCTATTTTTAGGGTTTTTCCAGCAATAATTCTAATTTTTCTCGCCGTAAAAACCATCCTTGAACTTCAACGAACATTTTAAAAAAAGATTTGGCCAAATTGGTCCAGGCGTTGTTGAGTTATGCGCTTACCAACACATTTTGCGATTCATTTTTATACTATATAGACTTCGCGCACGACCGCTGCGTAGGGAGCCGACCTCGCGACTGAGCCGCGCGGGTACCTTACTCATAGATCTAAACTCCCCTCCCGCACGCGCACCCCCGCCTTGGTGACGCCCACTTCGCAACGGGCCGTGCAGCAGAAATCGTAATATTTTAATTTCGCCAACTTCAAAACCAAACGTCCAATTTTAATCATTCAAAGACCAAATATTATCTCCATAAACTGTTCTTAGTGATGAAATCATTTATTTTGATAAGGATTAATAGCATGAGTAAAATAAACGCGTTTAAATGTAGTCCAAAAAAAATTCAAGATTTTTAAATAAAAAAATGGTTGCTGTGCCTCACTCGACATAGATGGGTATAGTGTGTCGCGGACTTTTTTGTAGATATTTATAAGATCTACAATTAATTAGAACATTTTATGGTTCTATCTTTTATAGTTTAGGCAGCGTACGCAAAATAAGTAACTTTTCTGGTTGATTTTTTACACCTTGTGTCCGAAAAACCCAAATATCTTACGGAACCCTATTTTTTTCCAAAATAAAATATAGCCTATGTTACTCGTGGATAATGTAGCTTTCGAATGGTGAAAGAATTTTTAAAATCGGTCCAGTAGTTTTTGAGCCTATTCAGTACAAACAAACAAACATACAAACAAAGTTTTCCTCTTTATAATATTATATAGTGTAGAAGTAAGATTTTAAAGTTTATTCGTACTGAGTTTTGACCGAATAGGCCTAAAAACTCTTTCACAATAGTTGGCCACTAGCTCATAGGAACTTACTTACTTACCGAATTAAACCAAGAAATATTTTCCCCATAGAAACTTCACCGCTCTCATTTAAGTATGTATGTATGAGCTAGTGGCCAACTCTTGTGACGGAGTTTTAGGCCGCCTAAAGGCCTCTGCCATGACTTAACGACTTAAAAGCCGGGACCGACAATTTAACGTGCCCTCCGACGCACGGAAGCGCTCAGCTCGTAATGCCACTTGCGGTCACCCATCCCAATTGTGACCGCGCATAACGTTGCTTAACTTGCAATGATCAAACAAGAATGTCCAAGCAAGTTACGCCACGAGCGCTTCATTTAAGTAAACAACAACTCATTGAAAAGTGTGTAGGTGTGGTTACCAGTTATCAAATTATCACACAAGTGCTTGCCGTCAAAGATCTTATCAATTTGCCCGGAGACAACATGACAGTCTTATGACTGATTCCTGGGGAATGACATTCAATATTTTATTTTTTGATGACCCAAAAATGCCGAATAAGAAACACCAAACAATACATATATTATATTATCACGCCCTTCCTAATGGGGGGGGGCAGAGCCACAAGCAAACATAAGAAAACTTGCAGCCACTTCTGTTTTAAACTTCTAAGGTGGATATGGTGAACTATGGTGACAGGTGATCAGCCCATCGCCCATATAGATGGCCAACATGTTGGAGAGGATACTGTCCCTTAGTCGACTTTTACGACATACTCAGGGGGAAGCACATCAAATAAATAGGCACTTAATCTGTTCATGCGTATTACAATGGGCGGCCTTATCGCTAAGAGCGATCTCTTCCAGGCATACTTTGTATAGACAGGACATAACTTTGAAATATAAGGACGGCGACCGGAACTTTAAAATTCGAATCTATACTTAAGTAATTAACAAAAGTTATACCTACTCAATAACTTTTTAATCCCAAATAAATGGATTGAATTAAACTGGTTCATTGGAAATATTGTGGGTTAAAGTGCACTTCAGAGGCTCCAATCGTGCACAAACAGGAAGTATACAATTGTAGCTTTTGTAGGTATTTGACTGGTAAAACTTTCTGAAGGTCAGCGAGTTTGTATTATCGCTAATGATGAACTTACCTTCCAAGTTCCAATGCCGAGGATAGGACACTCGTAGCCATTGTTAAACTTTACTTTCGGTACTTTTGCAGCCATTTTAATCAGCTTCTAGTGGAAATTATCTCAAAAACTGAGAAAAAGTATTATTGGACGCCGGGGAAACAAAAACGTAAACAAGAAAATATCAATTATTGACTGACATTGACAGTGACATATTGTGACTTCCGACAAATTTGGAAAGGATGAATTGAGGGTAGAATAGATCATTGTCGTTTGTTTTGAAAATGTTCGTACTTGTGTTTATCAAAGGACACGGTTCTTTACAAAAACAATGATTGTACGGTACGACACTTGTTAAGAATTGAATTACAACTTGCGATTTTTTCTTGTAAGGATACCTAAAAAGTTGAGTCTACCTTAGCGCCAAAAATCTTCTAAAGTTGAGAACACCCGTGTGTTCATTTTTTTAATTTAAGGGTTTTGTCGCTTTGCGACCACATCACTCATCTATATCTATAAACTTAATCTATACCTACATAAAATAAAAACCTGTGTGTTCTTAAAGCAAGCGAGGGATTAATAATCGGTCAACAATACCTACCCCAATTTAATTTAGTTGATTGTTGTGGAAAAGTTCTAAAATTGGGCCTACTCTTAAGTAAAATAGAACTTAATTTCAGACAACAACAACTTATTAGATATTAAGACGTACCTTACATACCTACATTTTACCTAATACTTAAGTAGGTAGTAAAGTTTACACCAAACGATGTAAAAAATCTATTATACTTAGTCATTTTTCAATCAGACGATCGATTAAAAATTGAATAGACAGGTACTAAGTTATTGTATATTAAAAAGCCTGAAAAATCTATTCAGTAGAATTAAATAATCAGATAATTTAAGTTAAACTCACCTTCCATGTACCCAATCCAAGTACGGGAATAGTTTTGCCATTGTTGAACGTTATGACCGGAACACGCGACATTTTGTTTTTAAATTCACACGACCGCTGTACTTGGCAAAGGAGCGAGAAGTAAAGTAATTGAAGAAACACGATGTAGATAGGTACCTAGTTATCAATTCTTATCTTTATTTATTGCGCAGATAATTATTACATAAGTTATAATTCTAAATAGGCACATAAAAGCACGCCTGTTTCCTGTAGGGTTAGGCAGAGATTACATAATAAAAGTATGTCTATTATGTAAGTAAATAATTATGATTATTGGGAGCATAACCTCTAGCTAGAGCAATTAATTATTTTCATAACCCGTAAAATCAAATTTATTTATTTTGTTCATGTTATTATCTGCTAAGCATTACGTAGGTACCTACCTACTTATTTGTACAAAACAATAACTACTTAAGGCCTTTTTACTATCTATCTAAGATGATTTATACAGCGTCAGGAGGCAACTTTTACCTTCACAAACGGGACGCTGGTAGTGCCCAGAACGAATTAAGATGGAGTAGGCTTGCCCAGCACCTATTCCATCCTCTCAGCTTAGTCGGCCTTGTCCTGAGGCCTTAGGCCTGACTAAAAAATGTATGTGTGCTATCCTAGTACTCTCAAACGGTGAAAGAAAACATCGTGAGGAAGGGAGGAGGACATTAGTCAGCTCCGCACGTATTGACCATGTCTTTCCTGTGGACAAGGTCGACTAAGCTGAGAGGATGGAATAGGTGCTGGGCAAGCCTACTCCATCTTAATTCGTCCCGGGCACTACAGCGTCCCGTTTGTGAAGGCAAAAGTGGCCTCATGACGCTGTATAAATCTTCTACTATAGATGGTAAAAGGCCTTTAAATATACTTTGAGTTGGCGAACGATGCACTGCATCTTCACTGATTAGGTACAAAATAAAAGAAACTAAAATATTGTAACATTATGTCATTTATTTAAGGTTTTTTCACACTTTTCGTTCAGAGACGTGATTATTGTGTGTGTGTATTATGTATGGTTTTCTTGAAACGAACTCAAGTACGAGGTTCTGTGTTCATTTTATTTAGAAGTCGTCGTTTTCGAACGGATGATCTTTGTGTCCAATTGAACTGAAAAAAAACAATACACGATTATTTGGAACAGTGTTTTACAAAAAAATTATAAATGAACATTATGTCGAGCCGGTAGGTAAGGTCTTCGATTAAAGGACTAGGTAGACCTCGAATTAGGTAAGTAGTTAATAAGCGTTTTATTGTTAGGTAAAACGCTGCTATTATAGCGGCCTCGGTGGCGGCGTGACGGGCGAGTGCTTGGCTGAGACGCAAGAGGCGCGGGTTCGATTAAAACTGCGGGCACTTAAAACCTAGTTATACTTCAACAGTCAATTTTAATTTTACTTATGAGTGCATATCACTCCCACACCTTTTATGTTCCAAATCTCCAGTTTGGTTGAAGTATACGTACCACAGAGTATAAAATCACGTGTATTTATGAGAGAGTGTTGATTGCTATTTCTACGAGTGCTATTTCTACTCACGCGAGCATCGGCACCAGTCGTCCATTGCAGTCGAAGCTGTCAATAAGGTCCAAGTCCGCCTTTGACAATTTGAAGTCGAAAACGTCAAAGTTTGACGCAATGCGCGACTTTGTGACGGATTTTGGAATAACGATGACTCCTCTATCGATCTGATATCTGTAAAATACAAATAAATATTGGGTACTTAAATATTTATAAATATCTCACATTAAAAACTTTAAGATACATAGATCGGTATACTAATCTTCTATTATATAAAAATGAATCGCAAAATGTGTTGGTAAGCGCATAACTCAACAACGCCTAAACCAATTTGGCCAAATCTTTTTTTAAAATGTTCGTTGAAGTTCAAGGATGGTTTTTACGGCGAGAAAAATTAGAATTATTGCTGGAAAAACCCTAAAAATAGCCCTTTTCTTTTTCCCATACAAATGACGAATGAACAGGACGAAGTCTGTCGGGTCAGCTAGTATGAAATGAAAATGAATTCAGTTTTCTATCTAAGTTCGACTACAGATAGAAAACAGAGCTCAGATCACCGACTGCAGATAGCTCTCCAAAAGGCTGCCCCCCCCCCCCCCCCCCAAATCGTACACGTCAAATTGAAAAATCTTCTAAAAATTTTCTGCCCCTAGCCACGATGCCAATAAAAATACAGGCTTCCATTTGTTTTATAATGTGTGCAATAAAATCTGATTTACTCGACATATTCTATTATTAGTAACCCAAAATTCAGGCTGCAACCGCGCCTGCTAAACTAGAGAAAGGGAAATTTGTCTCCAATAATTTTTCTTTAATTAAAAATACTAAAGTTCCTACTTCATAGCCATAGCCACAGTCTTCATACCTGATCAAGACCTGAGCAACAGTTTTCTTGAGCCTTTGAGCGATGGCCTTCAGCTTGGGGTCGTCCATGAGCTGAGGGTCTTCGGGCTTCGTCCAGGGCCTGTTCGGGGAGCCGAGAGGGGAGTAGGCAGTGAGCTTGATATTTCTCGCCTCGCAGAAGTCTTTCAGACGACGCTGGGTCAGGTAAGGATGGCATTCTACCTGGAGATTGTATCGTGATGTTGGAATAAACAAGTATTTGTAAAAAACTGAATTCAACAAAGATGCGACAGAATCAAGGTAATGTCATTTTCTTGACATTTCATATATAGCTTACTAGCAGCCCGCCCCGGCTTCGCACGGGTATTTAACAAATTAGGATTTTTTTGGTCAACTTTTTACACCTCGGGTTACATTATTGGAGTTTTAGTAAAGATCCCTATTTTTCTGGAAATAAATTATAGCCTATGTTATTCCGTAATAATGCAGCTATCTACTGGTGAAAGAATTTTTTAAATCGGTTCTGTAGTTTCGGAGCCTGTTCGTTACAAACAAAAAAACTAAAAAATCTTTCCTTTTTATAATATTAGTGTAAATATGTATGTCCCCCATTTGTGATCCAAAACAATCCAACGAAATCTTCACTTGTCAAAATCTGTCCAGCTGCTAGGAACCTAAACATACATACTCCCCACACCCCCGAATACTCAAACGCTACTCAGAGTTGAGCACGTCTCAACTCACGGTTTTTTGACAGTTTCTGATGAAAATCTGTCAAAAAATCGTCATTTGAGACGTGCTGTATTTTGAGATGCGTTTGAGTATTCGGGGGTTATGATCTTAACTCCGAAACGGTCAGGGATGGAAGAGAACTCACCTGGTTGTTTACCGGCTTGATTCTAGCCACCTCCAGGATCCGAGTCACTTGCCTTGCGTTGAAGTTTGAGAGACCCAAACTGAAATATACCAAAGTACATTAATAATCAAAACATGAAACTCAGAGTCCTAGACGTATGAGACTTAAAGGATATCTTTTTATGATGTAGTGTAGGGATGCACTAAAGTAAGATTCGAAATTATACCTACTTTAATCATCATCATCTTCCTGCCCTTATCCCACTCTACGTAGGGTCGGTACAGCATGTTCCTTGGATGATGCTGTAAGAGTTTTGGCTAAGGTGTTCTATGACCGGCCGCCTGCCTGACGTCAACCCTCCTTGGGAATACTTGCTTATTGTATCTCATCATGTTGGAGGATACTATCCCTTAGTCGACTTTTACGACATGCTCGGGGAGAGAAGCAGCTGGACGCATTCTATGTTATTTCTTTACTCCCAGTCCAGCAGAGAAGGTAATTTACTTTAATATATGGTATTTAATACTTTTTTAATTAGTAAAACTATGTGATACCTGCGCGTGAGTCCTTCGTCCTGCAGCGGTTCCAGAGCCTTCCAGGTGTCCACGTAGTCCACATCAGAGAACAGGATCTTACCCGATTCGTCTGCTGGGAATAAATCACCATCTTCCTAAAAACAAGAAATAACCGGGACACTTTAGAATTAAAACATCTGTGAAGGTCCAATTGGATTAAATTAGATGATAATTTTTAATACTACCTAGAACAATACATAATTTATGACCATATACGTAAGAGAACTAACCCCCACAACAGGACAGTTCACCCAATATTACTAATTATGCTTTCTATCTCAAATCTGATCATTTGTATGCTCTCGGGCTTTCTAGTGTAACATCATCTAGGAAGTACCTAAGTTCTGTTTTTTTAGAAAAACAAGCAACGATTTTACAAGCACACTTTTGTCAATTTGCAGTGCTTTTTTGTATTTGGACGGGACTGTTCAATGCGGTGGTAGGCGGAGACCGTAAATCTAGGAACCTACAGATTTTAATCACTAATAGTGAATATCTACATTCTACAGCCTATCTGATTTTTTTCCAAAAATCAAGCTTTGTTTCAAGGAGGGTTCAGTGAGCTGACCTTGTAAGCCTGAGGCCAATGGATGAGGTACAGGTCCACGTAGTCCAACTTCAAGTTCTTCAGGGTCTCCAGCAGACTCTTCCTCACCAGGTCGGGGCGGTGGAAAGTGTTCCACAGCTTCGAGGTGATGAAGAGGTCCTCGCTGTTAAAAAATGTTTAGACCTTGAAGTAAAGTAATATTTAGAACATATCTAATTCAATATCATAGATGTTTGAAGGGTATGGTCCTATAATGGTGTAGGCTTTATAGGCTTTACTAAGGAAGGGGTTATGAAAGTTCAGCTCTTAGAGAACGCAGCGAGAAGATGGAGTTTTGTTTTTTATTATTGTGCAGTGGAACTACAGATTACTACTGACGGCCTCGGTGGCGTGGCAGGCGATTGCTCGGCAGAGACGCAAGAGGCGCGGGTTCGATTGCCGCTGCGGAAGAAATGTTTGCATGTTCTGTAAATATTTGTTCCGGGTCTGGGTGTTGTGGTAGCATGGTACTCGTAGTTTCTGATACCCACGACACAGGGAGTCCTAGTGTGGTGTCAGGACTATGTATGTGACTGTTGGGTGTTATTTATTTATTTACTAATCAAACAGATATACGTTTATTCGCAAAAATTGTACACAATTTTTCGAAATTTTATAGTATATCGCGAACGCCTATGTCCTGTCCTTCTAGGAGCTATGATGGGCCTACCGTTTGACGACTCCTTCCTTGATCTTGGCGCTGAGGGCGTCTCCGACCTCCTTCTCGTTGCCGTACAGATAAGCGCAGTCGATGTGACGGTAGCCGATGTCAATGGCGTCTTTGACGGCCTGGGTTACCTCTCCGGGCTTCGACTGTGGCCAATAATGGTGATGATGAAACATGTGTATTAAACGTACAGTCAGCGTCAATAAGATGTATCCAAATCATAATTTTCAAAATTGATTTTGAAACGAGTTGATGGTTACATAGTAATGGAACTCTTAGTTGCTTACATTTTTATGAAACCTTTTATCGTAACATTTTTTGAAAATTATGATTTGTATACGTCAATAAGAATTGACGCTGCTGTACAAGCAGTAAGCGTGCAGTGACGTTGCAATAGAACGCTTGTAGGCATGTGTCGATAGGTATTATAGTGTGTGTGTGTGTGTGTGTGTGTGTGTGTTGTGTGTGATGAATAACGTAAATTGTAATACGCGAACGCAAAAATACACAGGATGGTATTAAAAGTTATATTCGTTATCCACAAACGAATATTTATAATGAAAATAATATGATTTTGTGTTTTATGTTATCTTGCGTGTTGACACCATAATCTACAAAGAGACATTATCAAATCAAAACATAAAACTACAGATTCCAGTGTAGTTTATAGATTTACAACGTATTTTTGGCAAAAATTCCATCTTACGATAGTTTATCTCAAAGGTGATAATGTCACAATGTTATCTAAGCAATAAAGTTTATCAATACCATTGATATTATGGGACTGAGTGCACACTCTCAATAATATTGAAATAATCCGAAATTTTTAAATTTTAAAGACTAGCGTTAAGATCAGAAATTATCTATTGTTAAAATATTTTTACAACATTGGCGACGCCATGGCTGATAGTTTTAGTATGTAACCCATAATACATAGGTAGTTAATTTTACAGGTACTACTTATATTGTTTATTTTTATACCTACTTAGGTATGTATTTAAGTTTGTTCAAGTGACTTTACCTAGTGTACAATCTGTATCAAAAAAGAATATACTGATTTGATTTGATATGATAGAGCATTTTTTCATAATATTACTTCTATTAAGTAAAATACTCCTTTGGGGGACTGGGAGTAAAGAAAAAACATAAAATGCGTCCAGCTGCTTCTCTCCCCGAGCATGTCGTAAAAGTCGACTAAGGGATAGTATCCTTCAACATCGACCACCTATATGGGCGATGGGCTGATCACCTGCCACCATGGTTCACCATAATCAGAAGTGGCTTCAAGTTTTATGTTTATTTGTGGCTCTGCCCAACCCATCGGGGATGTTTGCAGAATACGAGACGGATGGGTTTGCTGCCATCCTCCGTAAAAAGACCGACAGAGTGCGTGACAGCCCCAACACCATCCTTCAAACAGTAGCCGGTAGAATCACCTCTCCCACGTGGCATTGCTTCGTGAGGAGGGTGATCTACAAAAATGTTTAGTACCTAGTAGTAGTATTTAGTATTAGTCTAATAACTAACCCTAATTATAAGTGCTTTACTAACAAACTATGGACAATGTAGTCTGAAATAAAATCTTTTTATTTTATTTATTTTTATTTATTAGGGATACAGGCTATGTATGTAGCAGAATATGTATTCATTTTATTTTTTCTCTGTATATCATTTTGAGTACCACCTTGCTCGTGTCCTAAAATAAATTGATTGTATTCGATTCTATTTTGTACAAATCACAGACATAATTACCTAATGCCGCTACACAATGTCATTGTGTAGCGGCATTAGGTAATTATGTCAACGTCATATTTTTTTATTCCTTAAAATGACGGGGATCACTTGGGCACGTCTTAAATCTACGTTGCATTTACACCTGTTCGTAACGCGACCAAGCGTGGAAAATTCAGGTAAGAAACCACGCTTGGCTATTTTATTGTAAAATGATCCCTTTACAATTATGTTTTTTAGAAAGAGTTGGATGGAGGAGTATGAAACGGTATAATAATCGGACACCATCCTGCTTTCAACTAAATGCACAGTGATATAATAACCTTGACCCACCGAAACGACCAACACTGGCCGGCGCCTACGTCAGCTATCTATTTATACGGGAAAATAAGATAAGCCATTATATTGTAGATGGTCTCCGTCTACTTTCAAATTCAAAAATGGATGCGTTCGAGCAATTTCTATTTGATTATGGCCCTCGCTACATTATGTAACTTTTTTTTATTAAATACTTTTGTCCCCCATAATACTTACCCATAAAAAGCTCTAATAATGAAATATGATTTGTAAACAAGTTAAACTTACATTCCATGTACCCAATCCGATCGCAGGTATAGTTTTTCCGTTGTAGAACGTTATGACCGGAACTCGCGACATTTTGTATTTGTCACACGACCGTTGTACTTTGCAAAGGAGCGAGCACAAAAAGCAGCGAGTCAAGTTCAGATCCGTTTTATAGGTATGTAGGTTATCAGTTTCCTTATCTTCATTTTTGGCGACTGATAATTGCTTACGTAATATATTGTATCTATTTGTACAAAAAAAAACACATACAAGATAAAAATGGCGTAGGAATCAAAATACACTGCTAAGCATAGATTAGATAAGCTACCTAGTTTCAGAGTTCCAGACTGTGTCACCCATCCCAATTGTGAACGCGCACAACGTTGCTTAACTTCAACGATCAATCAAGAACGTCTAAGCAAGCTACGCCACGAGTGCTTAACTTACTTAACTTTTACTTAGGTACTTTAACAAAAAAAAATATATATTTATTTTATGCTACAAAGACAAATTATAATAACATTAAAAACTTTAAGGTAATCAGTATAATAATAATAAGAAATAAAAATGAGCTCAGTTTTTTATCTGAGTTCGCCTACAGATAGAAAACAGAGCTCAGATCACCGACCGCAGGTAAGGTCCCCAAAAGACTGGCGACGTTACCTCGTTGGATAATGAAAAATAATAATAAAAAAAATTAAAGAGGTACGTGGAACGTTTATGAACACATTTACGATGGTACGGAACCCTTCATGTGCGAATTTAACTCTCACTTTACCGTTTTTTTCTCCATAATTAGCAAAGCCGATGAACTGAAAAGTACTACCTACAAGGTTTACTTCTGACAAACGCTAGTTAGGTAGGTACACTTGAAATATTTTCGTCTGGACAATGTCGGCCATCAACTTGTCTCGTAAAAGTCCGCGGCGCGCAGAGTATCAGTAAACATACATTTTTACAAGGTTAGGCAGAATGTGGTTTGAAGTAGAATGTTTGCGCCGTGCAATAGCCAAAATTTACGACGAATATTTACAAAAGTGTTGGCAGATGAGCGGATCCCGCCCAAATCGATTATTTTTCGTTTTTTGTGATTGTTGTTTGATAGGAAAATTAACTTTTAATTTCAGATATTCGGAAAGTTAGCTTGGAGTTACCTGAACAGGATGAAAACAGTACTTTTCGTTACTGGGAAACGATTTTCCCTAATGTCAATTTAAACCATGCGAGCCATGTCTCAACTTTTTATACAACTAATCTGTAAAAAAATACAACTATTCTGTAACACGATTTTATAGGTATCTACTTATAATTTACTTATTATTTAAATAAAGTACCTACATAGATTTGAGCTAAATATATACCATCATCAATGATTATAAAATACTGGTTGGTAGATTGCAAGTTTGCAACAAAAAAGTAACATAAAAATGGCGGGAAAGCGCAATTCGATATTTCGATCTTCAATTGTTTTTTCGAGTGCTAATTATTAATGTACTAGCTGCCGCCCGCGGCTTCACTCGCGTTGTACCCGGATGAAAAATAGCCCATAATGTTAATCCAACACACGTACTATATTCCAAGTTTCATTCAAATCCGTCGGATTCAATCCATCATCGCATCTACTACAAAGATGCTAAAAACAAAATGGACGACCCCTTCTGAATGCGATAATCTGAAACGAATAAGCGCACTGTTATAATTTCTATCTTCTTTTCGGGTACCTACACTTGTTGGGCATCGATGTTGGGCATCTTCTACTTTCTATTTATTTTGTTAACGGCCAGCTTTATCTGCGAAACAAATCGAAAGGTGTAAAATAAAGAAATTATCGGCAGAACGAAGGATTGGACTGTAGCCAAAGACTCAAGATTAAGGCAGGTTTTCTGCGTAGTGGCAACCGTTGAAAGTTTGAAACCTATCTTCTACGTTTCGTTGGATGAAACTGCCTCTTCGGAAGAAGAAATTGTGAAATTAAACTTAGTAGAACGTAGAACTTAGACGTTCTTGATTGATCGTTGAATTTAAGCAACATTGTGCGCATCAGTGACCGCAAGTGGCATTACGAGCTGAGCGCTTCCGTGCTTCGGAGGGCACGTTAAATTGTCGGTCCCGGATTTAAGTCGTTAAGCCATGGCGGAGGCCTTTAGGCGGCCTAAAAACTCCGTCACAAGAGTTAGCCACTAGCTCATACGAACTAACTTACTTGTGTTCTCGGGAAATTATATTTTTCTTTGCATCATAAATAAGTAATAATGTAGGATAGTGTACCTATTGTTTGTATTAAGGATTTCGATAAAATTTAGCTTAGTATGCATCCTGGGGAAGAAAATGGGCTACCTTTAAACTCAAAAATAATCCAGCTCCGCACGTATTGACCATGTCTTTCCTGTGGACAAGGCCGACTAAGCTGAGAGGATGGAGTAGGAACTGGGCAAGCCTACTCCATCTTAATTCGTCCCTGACACTACAGCGTCCCGTCTGTGAAGGTAAAAGTTGCCTCCTGATGCTGTATAAATCATTTACTATAGGTGGTTAATTACATTATCACCATCATCGTATTTCAGAAGCTAGACTAAAATTGCCGAAGCGCACAATATATGTACCCAATACCTAACTGTACCCAATAAAGTTGATCGACTTTTAGCATTCGCAGTTTCCTATAAAACTGAGAAATGACGTTTCCCGCCTGTTCCCAACAACATCATGGATTTGAACTTGTTGATTCACGGCCTGTACCAACCTTATTTTATATTTTAGAAATTAGCTAGAAAAAATCATCGTTATTAAATACAGAAATAACAACTTTCACCTATTTCTTTTATGATATGTAGGTACAAAATTAAATAAATAGGTAATTATCTCGTCTAGACCTCAGACCAAATAAAAAGAAAAGACGCCGCGCTGAGAACAAAAAAAGTGAAGCCACCTTCTTATCTATGTGTGTGTGTGTGTCGAAGGTTTTGAGGTTTTTTGTTCTAAGTAACATAAAATTCACAGTATAATAATTAAGAAACGATGTTATTTGAAGAACTTACAAGTGAAAAGTGATTCCGTGAAACTTTTTATGTGATTTGCTGTTCTAATTATGCTGCTGTTTTTACAAGTTTTCACTACACAATACAGGCATAATTCTATTTTTAAGACTCGTGACGTAGTACTCAGAGCGATAAGCATAATTTTTCACTCGCTATTTTGACTGTGTTAATTGTATGAAATATGGATTTTAACCCGAAATAAATGAGTTAGGTACTTAATAATAATAACTATAAAAAGAGTTTATAAAATTACTAGCTACTAGCTTCCGCCTGCGGCTTCGCTCGCGTGGTACCAGGATAAAATGTAGCCTATATGTTATTTCAATTCCAACACACATACCTACTATGTATGTTCCAAGTTTCATTCAAATCCGTTCAGCCGTTACGGCGTGATTGTGGCACAAACATCGTCACATCCTCAAACTTTCGCATTTATAATATTAGTAGGATCCATGTCTATTATCGACCTTTATGATCAATTTATTGTTTATTTATTCTGCCGGCTTCAAAGATATAAATTTAACGCGGTAGTTTGAGGTGAGAAAAACCTACAAAAATACACCTGACATTTGAAAAGCCATTTGGCCATCGTCTACAAGTAAAATTATTTCAACCCACAGCCAAAACCATAACTCCTAGAAGCATGAAACTTGGAATATTCCTCGTATGGTGTAGTGGTGCACTGAGAAAGGAATTCCTAAAATTGAACTCTTAGAGGAAGCAGCGGGAAGATTTTTGTATGAAAAAATAGCTTGCCGCGGCCAGTCTCACAGCGTTTTTATAGTCAACGTATAGTGCGTAAGTCTATTATAAAGAGCCTAGTATAATCTCAGATCAAATCAAAGAACTAAGAACTAGTACTAAGAGCGATGAGCATGGTTTTAGTGTAGGTGTGTGCGTAAGCGTGTATGTTTACTTGAAGGAGCACGGTTTTGTGGCTTCACTTTTGTTTTTCGCGGCGCTCCATCTTTTACTTTTTTTTGATCTAAGAATATAATACGTACGCTATCCTTTCTAATATTTGAAACGAGCTTTCGCCCGCGGCTTTGTTCAGTAGGCAGTTTTTACCCGATTGCAAAGAAGGGTAGACTTTGCTATATGCACTTTCATCTACCTCACAAAGTACTACTTACCTACTTGTTAGTTGTTATGCCAACATAATTATAAGTCTCTAAAAAAAACTTGAAAATACGAACTTTTCCATTGAGTCGTGTAAGCAAACATCAATCAAAGAATACCAATAATCTTCAATAATCGTTGAAATAGCGTAGTGACTGTATTATTTTGATTACCAATGGATTTTTCTAGAATTTTCTTTGAAAAAATGTGCGCTGTACGTAGCTCAGGGCTCATTTCCAAAAGTACTCTCAAACAATGTCTTTCCTGTGGACAAAGCCGATTAAGCTGAGAGGATGGAATAGGTCGGAGGGCACTTAAATTGCCGGCCTCGGATTTAAGCCGTTAAGCCATGACGGAGGCCTTTAGGCGGCCTAAAAACTAGTGATGGGACTCGAATCACTTTTGATTCGAATGATGACAGTTAAAACTCAATTCGAATGAGATTTTATGTTGATTCGAATCATAGCTTGATTCGAATGGTCGAGTTGATTCGAATCCACGATCTGATTCGAATCAATTGTCTTTCTTTTATCTGTTACGCGAGTAGTACGCCTAGCGATGGTTGTAATTGGAGAGATATGCAGTGGACTGTTATAGGCTGATGATGATGATTCAAAAATGTATCTAAATGTTTTTTATTTATTTATAAGTATCTATTGTTCGAAACATATTCATTCGTATTGATTCGAATCATTAATCAATTCGAATCAAGGGTTAATTCGAGTCATGATTCGATTTTTTCCGAATGATTCGAATAATTATTTATTTTATGTTATTGTAAGTAATTTGACATTAGTTTTTATTTAACTTGACATTATTTTTTATTTAATTTTAGATGACTTTAATAATTTATTATATTATAATTTAAAGCTACACTATTGCATTAAGTTAGCCTGTTAAGATAGAATGTAACTTTAAATGAATAAATAATAAAAAAATCATTTTCGATTCGAGTCCCATCACTACTAAAAACTCCGTCACGAGAGTTGGCCACCAGCTCATAGTAACTTAAATACCACAGACAATGGACTGACATGACGTCCAGCTGTCAGAAACTTGATATTTGGCGCCGGTTTCATTGTTTATGGCTCAGTGTGTCAGATCAGAGGATTTCCAGTGTTCTGACCGTTTTATGGTCTGCGTTATAGCTTTCTATTCTGGACGACGTATATTGCGTCAATGGCGTAATTTAATGTTCTGGATATTTTTGTCAAAAACACTGGTTATAATCTATACTAATATTATAAAGCTGCAGAGTTTGTTTGTTTGTTTGAACGCGCTAATCTCTGGAACTACTGGTCCGATTTGAATGATTCTTTCAATGTTGGGTAGTCCATTTATCGAGAAAGGCTATAGGCTATGTTTTTTTTCTTTCAAAATTAGGGATCCGTAATAAAATTGCTATTTTGTAACACAAGGTGTAAAATCGAAAACCTATTTTTGCGTGCGCTGCAAAAACTATTGACAATAGAACAAAATGATGTACTACGGGTTTGCAGATCCCATTAAGACCTACAAAAAAGTCCGCGAGAACATATAGCTATCATGGTTTAATCACAATAACCGATTTTGTGTTCAAAATAATTATTAAATCGTCTGAAGAAAAAAAAACTACGTTAAATATGTATGGTAATATTAATCTTTATCGAAAATAAGCATAATGCTATCAAGAGTATTTATGTAGAAGTGAAATACTTTTTGTTTCATCTCAATCGGATATTTCGTTTAAAAGTTATCACGTGTGTAAGATGTTAAGAGTTGGTACCTATTAATAACCATATTAATTTTTTACCCTCGGCGAAGACCTACCCGAGAGGGGTAGATTGAAAATCAGCGCTGCATGGCTTGGTGCCATGCAGCAAATGCTGAATCTACTCCCATTGTCCCTTGTGCAACTTCATCATCATCATCAGCCTATAGCAGTCCACTGCTGGACATAGGCCTCCCCTAATGAGCGCCATCGCGCCCTATCTTTGGCTTGACGCATCCAGTTTCTGCCAGCAGCCTTTCGCAGATCGTCACTCCACCTAGCCGGAGGGCGTCCTACACTACGTTTGCCGAGTCGCGGTCTCCACTCAAGAACTCGTTTACCCCAACGGTTGTCGGTTCTTCGGCAGATATGACCAGCCCACTGCCACTTCAGTTTGCTAATTCTCTGAGCTATGTCGGTGACCTTGGTTCTCTGTCGGATAACATCATTACGGATCCTATCCTTCAGAGAAACTCCGAGCATAGCTCTTTCCATAGCTCGCTGAGCGACTTTGAACTGGTGGACTAGCCGCACTGTGAGTGTCCACGTTTCGGCTCCGTAAGTCATTACAGGTAGGACGCACTGATTGAACACTTTGGTTTTCAGGCATTGTGGTATAGGTGACGTGAAAACTTGACGTAATTTTCCAAATGCTGCCCAACCTAGCTGGATTCTCCTCTTAGCCTCCTTCTCAAAGCTGTTTTTACCTAACTGCACAATCTGCCCGAGGTATGTATATTCCGAAACAGCTTCAAGAAGGTGGCCATTTACGACGACAGGTCTCGGATCTATGCAGTCATTGTACATGACCTTGGTTTTATCCAAATTCATGCCGAGACCTATCTGTCGCGAGGCCGATGCTAGGCTGTTCAACATTTGTTGCAGCTCCTCCAGCGACTCCGCCATTAGGACTATGTCATCTGCGAATCGTAAGTGTGAGATGTGCTCGCCGTTTATGTTAATGCCCATGCCTTTCCAGTCCAGCGTCTTAAACATATCTTCCAACGCGCTGGTGAACAGTTTCGGGGATATGACATCCCCCTGTCTCACTCCTCTGCGCAGTTGGATGGGTTTAGACTGCTGGTCCTGTACTTGGACACACATGGTGGCGGCTTCATAAAGACATCTCAACACTTCGATATAACGATAGTCCACTTGGCATCGCTGTAAGGATTCCAGAACAGCCCAGGTTTCAACGGAGTCAAAGGCCTTCTCATAGTCCACAAAAGTGAGACACAGAGGCTGATTATACTCTTCGGACTTCTGTATAATCTGCCTCAATGTGTGGATGTGGTCTATGGTGCCAAATCCTCCTCGAAACCCAGCCTGCTCCGGTGGCTGATGCTCGTCAAGTCTTCTGGCGAGACGGTTCGAGATGACTCTTGAGAACAGCTTATAGACGTGGCTCAGAAGTGAGATGGGTCTGTAGTTTTTAAGAAGAGTTTTATCACCCTTCTTAAAGAACAGGACCACCAAACTTCTGTTCCACGCCTTTGGAGTTCTCCCACGGTGAATGACAGAGTCGAAAAGGATCTGCAGTTGTTTCACAACTGAAGTTCCTCCTGCCTTCAGAAGTTCTGAGGTTATTCCGTCTTCTCCGGGGGCTTTTCCATTTTTAAGCTGTCTCAGAGCCAGCACGATCTCGTCTTGGCTGATGTCTGGCAGTTCGTCGGTGTAGTGGCGGGTGAGAGTGGCTCTAGAATCGTGATCTTCACGTTGAGGGCGGGGAGCATGTGCGGCATACAATCGGCCATAGAAGTCCTCGATCTCGGCGAGAATCTCCGGCTTTGACAATACGGTTCTGCCATCTTGCGTTCTGAGCTTCGTCAGGTGGCTCCTTCCAAGCTGCTGAGTGAATACTTTGGACCCTCGGTTTCGCTCTATTGCCTCTTTGATAAGGCGTGTGTTGGAGCTCCGAAGGTCACGCCGTATCATCTTCGCAATTTGCTTGTTAAGGTCTGACCTCGCTGACGAATTCGCTTGAGTGGTTTCCCGTCTTTTTGTCATAAGCTGAAGAGTCTCAGTCGAGAGTTTAGACTTCTTGCCCGTATGTCGCGTTTTGCATAATTTGATGCCCTCTTCCCTCAACGCGTCAACCACGTTTTGTAGGGTCTCGTCAGCGTCATCGGTGGGTTCCATAGCAACAAATCTGTCTTCGAGAAGTTTCTGAAACTTCTCGGTGCCCGCTATGATCTGGAGAAGATTAGGTCGGAGCGTGGACTTCATCAGACGGGATCTTTCCAGCTTAAGATTGATATTCAGAGAGCCTCGAACAAGTCGGTGATCAGATCCGGTATTAAACCTGTTGATCACTGAGACATCTCTGAATATGTGCTTTTTGTCCGTCATGATGAAGTCGATCTCATTTTTGGTCACAGCATCGGGGCTTTGCCACGTCCACTTCCTGTGGGGTTTCTTCTTGAAGAACGAGTTCATCAAGAAGAGCCCCTCCTTCTCTAGGAAGTTGACGAGCATTTGCCCCCTGTGGTTCCTACATCCATAACCATGCGGGCCCACTCTGGATTCGTCGCCAATCCGGACTCCCACTTTGCCGTTAAAGTCCCCCATAACAACGTTGAAGTGAGCCTTAGTGGTGTTGTGCAAGGCTTTGGATATGTCCTCGTACATATCCTCTACTTCGTCATCCGAGTATGTCGAGGTCGGTGCGTATACCTGGACTATCTTCATGCTATACCTCTTTGATAGCCGAAGAATCAGGTACGCTACCCTGGTCGACACACTGGATATTTCTTCAACGTTGTTAGAGAGGGCCTTATTAACGAGAAACCCTACGCCACCCTGAGAAGTTTTGTCACCCTCGCGGAAGTACAGAAGGTGGCCCGAGTTTAGGGTGATAGTGTCCTCTCCCTCTCTACGGACTTCACTCAACCCCAAAACATGCCACTTAATGTTCTCCAGCTCCACTTCCAACTGCGCTAGATGTTCGTCAAGCCTCAAACTACGTCCGTTATACGTCGCCAGGGTCAGGTGTTTTTGGTAGCCTACGGTAGCCCGGTGATTCTTAGCACCCCCTGCCCCGCCGGTACCGTGACCGCTACCATGGTCAGGACTAGCAAGGCGGCCGGGAACTAGGGGCCACTTCTTTTTTCTTTTTCCAATCATTGGGGGGTTAATGCCCATAATCCCCACGCTGGGCATGCGGGTTGGGGATCGCAGAAGCACAGCTTATCGCATCGCCGACGCTGCTGCCCGTCGACGGCCACGGAATTTAATTGTGCCTTAAGGGCTGCGCTATACCGCAATCAGCCGGTCGCCAGAGCCTCGTTTGTTATTTAGCAGGGTATACCACGGGCAGGTGAGGTTGGCTTGGGTCCCTAGGATGTTAGTCGGAACCCCATATTATACCCCTTGTGCAACTATTTTGGTCATAATATACTTTCAATTGTATAAGTTCTTAAGTTAAGGAGACAATAAATGCCTTTTTTATTTTTATTTTTATTTTATTATCCTTATCCTTATCATCCTTATCATCCTTATTATCCTTATCATCCTTATCGTCCTTATCGTCCTTATCATCCTTATCGTCCTAATCATCCTTATCGTCCTTATCATCCTTATCGTCCTTATCATCCTTATCGTCCTTATCGTCCTTATCATCCTTATCGTCCTTATCGTCCTTATCGTCCTTATCATCCTTATCATCCTTATCGTCCTTATCATCCTTATCATCCTTATCGTCCTTATCGTCCTTATCATCCTTATCATCCTTATCGTCCTTATCATCCTTATCATCCTTATCGTCCTTATCATCCTTATCGTCCTTATCGTCCCTATCGTCCTTATCATCCTTATCGTCCTTATCATCCTTATCGTCCTTATCATCCTTATCGTCCTTATCGTCCCTATCGTCCTTATCATCCTTATCGTCCTTATCATCCTTATCGTCCTTATCATCCTTATCGTCCTTATCATCCTTATCGTCCTTATCATCCTTAATCGTCCTTATCTTCCTTATCGTCCTTATCGTCCTAATCATCCTTATCATCCTTATCATCCTAATCATCCTTATCTACCTTATCAACCTAATCTACCTTATCTACCTTATCAACCTTATCAACCTTATCAACCTTATCATCCTTATCATCCTAATCATCCTTATCATCCTTATCATCCTAATCATCCTTATCATCCAAATCATCCTTATCATCCTAATCATCCTTATCATCCTAATCATCCTTATCATCCTAATCATCCTTATCATCCTAATCATCCTTATCATCCTTATCGTCCTTATCATCCTTATCGTCCTTATCGTCCTTATCATCCTTATCGTCCTTATCGTCCTTATCGTCCTTATCATCCTTATCATCCTTATCGTCCTTATCATCCTTATCATCCTTATCGTCCTTATCGTCCTTATCATCCTTATCATCCTTATCGTCCTTATCATCCTTATCATCCTTATCGTCCTTATCATCCTTATCGTCCTTATCGTCCCTATCGTCCTTATCATCCTTATCGTCCTTATCATCCTTATCGTCCTTATCATCCTTATCGTCCTTATCGTCCCTATCGTCCTTATCATCCTTATCGTCCTTATCATCCTTATCGTCCTTATCATCCTTATCGTCCTTATCATCCTTATCGTCCTTATCATCCTTAATCGTCCTTATCTTCCTTATCGTCCTTATCGTCCTTATCATCCTTATCGTCCTTATCGTCCTTATCGTCCTTATCATCCTTATCGTCCTTATCATCCTTATCGTCCTTATCATCCTTATCGTCCTTATCATCCTTATCGTCCTTATCGTCCTTATCATCCTTATCGTCCTTATCATCCTTATCCTAATCATCCTAATCATCCTAATCATCCTTATCATCCTTATAAACCTTATCATCCTTATCAACCTTATCAACCTTATCAACCTTATAAATCTTATCAACCTTATCAACCTTATCATTCTTATCTTCCTAATAATCCTAATCATCCTAATCATCCTAATCATCCTAATCATCCTAATCATCCTTATCATCCTTATCATCCTAATCATCCTTATCATCCTAATCATCCTTATCATCCTAATCATCCTTATCATCCTAATCATCCTTATCATCCTTATCATCCTAATCGTCCTAATCAACCTTATCAACCTTATCAACCTTATCAACCTTATCAACCTTATCAACCTTATCAACCTTATCAACCTTATCAACCTTATCAACCTTATCAACCTTATCTACCTTATCAACCTAATCTACCTTATCATCCTTATCATCCTTATCGTCCTTATCGTCCTTATCGTCCTTATCGTCCTTATCGTCCTTATCGTCCTTATCGTCCTTATCGTCCTTATCATCCTTATCGTCCTTATCATCCTTATCGTCCTTATCATCCTTATCGTCCTTATCATCCTTAATCGTCCTTATCTTCCTTATCGTCCTTATCATCCTTATCATCCTTATCATCCTAATCATCCTTATCATCCTAATCATCCTTATCATCCTAATCATCCTTATCATCCTAATCATCCTTATCCTAATCATCCTTATCATCCTAATCATCCTAATCATCCTAATCATCCTTATCATCCTTATAAACCTTATCATCCTTATCAACCTTATCAACCTTATCAACCTTATAAATCTTATCAACCTTATCAACCTTATCATTCTTATCTTCCTAATAATCCTAATCATCCTAATCATCCTAATCATCCTAATCATCCTTATCATCCTAATCATCCTTATCATCCTTATCATCCTAATCATCCTTATCATCCTAATCATCCTTATCATCCTAATCATCCTTATCATCCTAATCATCCTTATCATCCTTATCATCCTTATCAACCTTATCAACCTTATCAACCTTATCAACCTTATCAACCTTATCAACCTTATCAACCTTATCAACCTTATCAACCTTATCAACCTTATCAACCTTATCAACCTTATCTACCTTATCAACCTAATCTACCTTATCTACCTTATCATCCTTATCATCCTAATCATCCTTATCATCCTAATCATCCTTAATCGTCCTTATCTTCCTTATCGTCCTTATCGTCCTTATCATCCTTATCGTCCTTATCGTCCTTATCGTCCTTATCATCCTTATCGTCCTTATCATCCTTATCGTCCTTATCGTCCTTATCATCCTTATCGTCCTTATCCTAATCATCCTTATCATCCTAATCATCCTAATCATCCTTATCATCCTTATAAACCTTATCATCCTTATCATCCTTATAAACCTTATCATCCTTATCAACCTTATCAACCTTATCAACCTTATAAATCTTATCAACCTTATCAACCTTATCATTCTTATCATCCTAATAATCCTAATCATCCTAATCATCCTAATCATCCTAATCATCCTAATCATCCTAATCATCCTTATCATCCTTATCATCCTAATCATCCTTATCATCCTAATCATCCTTATCATCCTAATCATCCTTATCATCCTAATCATCCTTATCATCCTTATCATCCTTATCAACCTTATCAACCTTATCAACCTTATCAACCTTATCAACCTTATCAACCTTATCTACCTTATCATCCTAATCATCCTAATCATCCTAATCATCCTTATCATCCTAATCATCCTAATCATCCTAATCATCCTTATCATCCTTATCATCCTTATCATCCTTATCATCCTTATCATCCTAATCATCCTAATCATCCTAATCATCCTTATCATCCTAATCATCCTTATCATCCTAATCATCCTTATCATCCTAATCATCCTAATCATCCTAATCATCCTTATCATCCTAATCATCCTAATCATCCTTATCATCCTTATCATCCTTATCGTCCTTATCAACCTTATCAACCTTATCAACCTTATCAACCTTATCTACCTTATCAACCTAATCTACCTTATCTACCTTATCAACCTTATCAACCTTATCAACCTTATCATCCTTATCATCCTAATCATCCTTATCATCCTTATCATCCTAATCATCCTTATCATCCAAATCATCCTTATCATCCTAATCATCCTTATCATCCTAATCATCCTTATCATCCTAATCATCCTTATCATCCTAATCATCCTAATCATCCTTATCAACCTTATCATCCTCATCAACCTTATCAACCTTATCAATCTTATCAACCTTATCAACCTTATCATTCTTATCAACCTTATCATCCTTATCATCCTTATCATCCTAATCATCCTTATCATCCTAATCATCCTTATCATCCTTATCATCCTAATCATCCTTATCATCCTAATCATCCTTATCATCCTAATCATCCTTATCATCCTTATCATCCTAATCGTCCTAATCATCCTTATCATCCTTATCATCCTAATCGTCCTAATCATCCTTATCATCCTTATCATCCTAATCATCCTTATCTACCTTATCAACCTAATCTACCTTATCTACCTTATCAACCTTATCAACCTTATCAACCTTATCAACCTTATCAACCTTATCTACCTTATCAACCTAATCTACCTTATCATCCTTATCTTCCTTATCATCCTTATCATCCTAATCATCCTTATCATCCTTATCATCCTAATCATCCTTATCATCCAAATCATCCTTATCAACCTTATCATACTTATCAACCTTATCATCCTTATCAACCTTATCATCCTTATCATCCTTATCAACCTTATCAACCTTATCATCCTTATCGTCCTTATCATTCTTATCGTCCTTATCATCCTTATCGTCCTTATCATCCTTATCGTCCTTATCATCCTTATCGTCCTTATCATCCTTATCGTCCTAATCATCCTAATCATCCTAATCATCCTAATCATCCTAATCATCCTTATCATCCTAATCATCCTAATCATCCTAATCATCCTTATCATCCTTATCGTCCTTATCATCCTTATCGTCCTTATCAACCTTATCAACCTTATCAACCTTATCAACCTTATCTACCTTATCAACCTAATCTACCTCATCATCCTTATCAACCTTATCATCCTTATCATCCTAATCATCCTTATCATCCTTATCATCCTAATCATCCTTATCATCCAAATCATCCTTATCAACCTTATCATACTTATCAACCTTATCATCCTTATCAACCTTATCATCCTTATCATCCTTATCAACCTTATCAACCTTATCATCCTTATCGTCCTTATCATTCTTAGCGTCCTTATCATCCTTATCGTCCTTATCATCCTTATCGTCCTTATCATCCTTATCGTCCTTATCATCCTTATCGTCCTAATCATCCTAATCATCCTAATCATCCTAATCATCCTAATCATCCTTATCATCCTAATCATCCTAATCATCCTAATCATCCTTATCATCCTTATCGTCCTTATCGTCCTTATCTACCTTATCAACCTTATCAACCTTATCAACCTAATCATCCTTATAAACCTTATCATCCTTATCATCCTTATAAACCTTATCATCCTTATCAACCTTATCAACCTTATCATCCTTATAAACCTTATCATCCTTATCAACCTTATCAACCTTATCAACCTTATAAATCTTATCAACCTTATCAACCTTATCATTCTTATCATCCTAATAATCCTAATCATCCTAATCATCCTAATCATCCTAATCATCCTAATCATCCTAATCATCCTTATCATCCTTATCATCCTAATCATCCTTATCATCCTAATCATCCTTATCATCCTAATCATCCTTATCATCCTAATCATCCTTATCATCCTTATCAACCTTATCAACCTTATCAACCTTATCAACCTTATCAACCTTATCAACCTTATCTACCTTATCATCCTAATCATCCTAATCATCCTAATCATCCTTATCATCCTAATCATCCTAATCATCCTAATCATCCTTATCATCCTTATCATCCTTATCATCCTAATCATCCTAATCATCCTAATCATCCTTATCATCCTAATCATCCTTATCATCCTAATCATCCTTATCATCCTAATCATCCTAATCATCCTAATCATCCTTATCATCCTAATCATCCTAATCATCCTTATCAACCTTATCATCCTTATCATCCTAATCATCCTTATCATCCTTATCATCCTAATCATCCTTATCATCCAAATCATCCTTATCAACCTTATCATACTTATCAACCTTATCAACCTTATCAACCTTATCATCCTTATCATCCTAATCATCCTTATCATCCTTATCATCCTAATCATCCTTATCATCCAAATCATCCTTATCATCCTAATCATCCTTATCATCCTAATCATCCTTATCATCCTAATCATCCTTATCATCCTAATCATCCTTATCATCCTTATCGTCCTTATCATCCTTATCGTCCTTATCGTCCTTATCATCCTTATCGTCCTTATCGTCCTTATCGTCCTTATCATCCTTATCATCCTTATCGTCCTTATCATCCTTATCATCCTTATCGTCCTTATCGTCCTTATCATCCTTATCATCCTTATCGTCCTTATCATCCTTATCATCCTTATCGTCCTTATCATCCTTATCGTCCTTATCGTCCCTATCGTCCTTATCATCCTTATCGTCCTTATCATCCTTATCGTCCTTATCATCCTTATCGTCCTTATCATCCTTATCGTCCTTATCATCCTTAATCGTCCTTATCTTCCTTATCGTCCTTATCGTCCTTATCATCCTTATCGTCCTTATCGTCCTTATCGTCCTTATCATCCTTATCGTCCTTATCATCCTTATCGTCCTTATCATCCTTATCGTCCTTATCATCCTTATCGTCCTTATCGTCCTTATCATCCTTATCGTCCTTATCATCCTTATCCTAATCATCCTAATCATCCTAATCATCCTTATCATCCTTATAAACCTTATCATCCTTATCAACCTTATCAACCTTATCAACCTTATCAACCTTATCAACCTTATCATTCTTATCTTCCTAATAATCCTAATCATCCTAATCATCCTAATCATCCTAATCATCCTAATCATCCTAATCATCCTAATCATCCTTATCATCCTTATCATCCTAATCATCCTTATCATCCTAATCATCCTTATCATCCTAATCATCCTTATCATCCTAATCATCCTTATCATCCTTATCAACCTTATCAACCTTATCAACCTTATCAACCTTATCAACCTTATCAACCTTATCAACCTTATCAACCTTATCAACCTTATCAACCTTATCAACCTTATCAACCTTATCTACCTTATCAACCTAATCTACCTTATCATCCTTATCATCCTTATCGTCCTTATCGTCCTTATCGTCCTTATCGTCCTTATCGTCCTTATCGTCCTTATCGTCCTTATCGTCCTTATCATCCTTATCGTCCTTATCATCCTTATCGTCCTTATCATCCTTATCGTCCTTATCATCCTTAATCGTCCTTATCTTCCTTATCGTCCTTATCGTCCTTATCATCCTTATCATCCTTATCGTCCTTATCGTCCTTATCATCCTTATCGTCCTTATCATCCTTATCGTCCTTATCATCCTTATCGTCCTTATCATCCTTATCGTCCTTATCGTCCTTATCATCCTTATCGTCCTTATCATCCTAATCATCCTTATCATCCTTATCATCCTAATCATCCTTATCATCCTAATCATCCTTATCATCCTAATCATCCTTATCATCCTAATCATCCTTATCCTAATCATCCTTATCATCCTAATCATCCTAATCATCCTTATCATCCTTATAAACCTTATCATCCTTATCAACCTTATCAACCTTATCAACCTTATAAATCTTATCAACCTTATCAACCTTATCATTCTTATCTTCCTAATAATCCTAATCATCCTAATCATCCTAATCATCCTAATCATCCTAATCATCCTAATCATCCTTATCATCCTTATCATCCTAATCATCCTTATCATCCTAATCATCCTTATCATCCTAATCATCCTTATCATCCTAATCATCCTTATCATCCTTATCATCCTTATCAACCTTATCAACCTTATCAACCTTATCAACCTTATCAACCTTATCAACCTTATCAACCTTATCAACCTTATCTACCTTATCATCCTAATCATCCTAATCATCCTAATCATCCTTATCATCCTAATCATCCTAATCATCCTAATCATCCTTATCATCCTTATCATCCTTATCATCCTTATCATCCTTATCATCCTAATCATCCTAATCATCCTAATCATCCTTATCATCCTAATCATCCTTATCATCCTAATCATCCTTATCATCCTAATCATCCTAATCATCCTAATCATCCTTATCATCCTAATCATCCTAATCATCCTTATCATCCTTATCATCCTAATCGTCCTAATCATCCTTATCATCCTTATCATCCTAATCATCCTTATCTACCTTATCAACCTAATCTACCTTATCTACCTTATCAACCTTATCAACCTTATCAACCTTATCATCCTTATCATCCTAATCATCCTTATCATCCTTATCATCCTAATCATCCTTATCATCCAAATCATCCTTATCATCCTAATCATCCTTATCATCCTAATCATCCTTATCATCCTAATCATCCTTATCATCCTAATCATCCTAATCATCCTAATCATCCTTATCATCCTTATCCACCTTATCATCCTTATCATCCTTATCATCCTAATCATCCTTATCATCCTAATCATCCTTATCATCCTTATCATCCTAATCATCCTTATCATCCTAATCATCCTTATCATCCTAATCATCCTAATCATCCTTATCATCCTTATCAACCTTATCATCCTCATCAACCTTATCAACCTTATCAATCTTATCAACCTTATCAACCTTATCATTCTTATCAACCTTATCATCCTTATCATCCTTATCATCCTAATCATCCTTATCATCCTAATCATCCTTATCATCCTTATCATCCTAATCATCCTTATCATCCTAATCATCCTTATCATCCTAATCATCCTTATCATCCTAATCATCCTTATCATCCTTATCATCCTAATCGTCCTAATCATCCTTATCATCCTAATCGTCCTAATCATCCTTATCATCCTTATCATCCTAATCATCCTTATCTACCTTATCAACCTAATCTACCTTATCTACCTTATCAACCTTATCAACCTTATCAACCTTATCAACCTTATCAACCTTATCAACCTTATCAACCTTATCAACCTTATCAACCTTATCAACCTTATCAACCTTATCAACCTTATCAACCTTATCAACCTTATCAACCTTATCAACCTTATCAACCTTATCAACCTTATCTACCTTATCAACCTAATCTACCTTATCATCCTTATCATCCTTATCGTCCTTATCGTCCTTATCGTCCTTATCGTCCTTATCGTCCTTATCGTCCTTATCGTCCTTATCGTCCTTATCATCCTTATCGTCCTTATCATCCTTATCGTCCTTATCATCCTTATCGTCCTTATCATCCTTAATCGTCCTTATCTTCCTTATCGTCCTTATCATCCTTATCATCCTTATCATCCTAATCATCCTTATCATCCTAATCATCCTTATCATCCTAATCATCCTTATCATCCTAATCATCCTTATCCTAATCATCCTTATCATCCTAATCATCCTAATCATCCTAATCATCCTTATCATCCTTATAAACCTTATCATCCTTATCAACCTTATCAACCTTATCAACCTTATAAATCTTATCAACCTTATCAACCTTATCATTCTTATCTTCCTAATAATCCTAATCATCCTAATCATCCTAATCATCCTAATCATCCTTATCATCCTAATCATCCTTATCATCCTTATCATCCTAATCATCCTTATCATCCTAATCATCCTTATCATCCTAATCATCCTTATCATTCTAATCATCCTTATCATCCTTATCATCCTTATCAACCTTATCAACCTTATCAACCTTATCAACCTTATCAACCTTATCAACCTTATCAACCTTATCAACCTTATCAACCTTATCAACCTTATCAACCTTATCAACCTTATCTACCTTATCAACCTAATCTACCTTATCTACCTTATCATCCTTATCATCCTAATCATCCTTATCATCCTAATCATCCTTAATCGTCCTTATCTTCCTTATCGTCCTTATCGTCCTTATCATCCTTATCGTCCTTATCGTCCTTATCGTCCTTATCATCCTTATCGTCCTTATCATCCTTATCGTCCTTATCGTCCTTATCATCCTTATCGTCCTTATCCTAATCATCCTTATCATCCTAATCATCCTAATCATCCTTATCATCCTTATAAACCTTATCATCCTTATCATCCTTATAAACCTTATCATCCTTATCAACCTTATCAACCTTATCAACCTTATAAATCTTATCAACCTTATCAACCTTATCATTCTTATCATCCTAATAATCCTAATCATCCTAATCATCCTAATCATCCTAATCATCCTAATCATCCTAATCATCCTTATCATCCTTATCATCCTAATCATCCTTATCATCCTAATCATCCTTATCATCCTAATCATCCTTATCATCCTAATCATCCTTATCATCCTTATCATCCTTATCAACCTTATCAACCTTATCAACCTTATCAACCTTATCAACCTTATCAACCTTATCTACCTTATCATCCTAATCATCCTAATCATCCTAATCATCCTTATCATCCTAATCATCCTAATCATCCTAATCATCCTTATCATCCTTATCATCCTTATCATCCTTATCATCCTTATCATCCTAATCATCCTAATCATCCTAATCATCCTTATCATCCTAATCATCCTTATCATCCTAATCATCCTTATCATCCTAATCATCCTAATCATCCTAATCATCCTTATCATCCTAATCATCCTAATCATCCTTATCATCCTTATCATCCTTATCGTCCTTATCAACCTTATCAACCTTATCAACCTTATCAACCTTATCTACCTTATCAACCTAATCTACCTTATCTACCTTATCAACCTTATCAACCTTATCAACCTTATCATCCTTATCATCCTAATCATCCTTATCATCCTTATCATCCTAATCATCCTTATCATCCAAATCATCCTTATCATCCTAATCATCCTTATCATCCTAATCATCCTTATCATCCTAATCATCCTTATCATCCTAATCATCCTAATCATCCTAATCATCCTTATCAACCTTATCATCCTCATCAACCTTATCAACCTTATCAATCTTATCAACCTTATCAACCTTATCATTCTTATCAACCTTATCATCCTTATCATCCTTATCATCCTAATCATCCTTATCATCCTAATCATCCTTATCATCCTTATCATCCTAATCATCCTTATCATCCTAATCATCCTTATCATCCTAATCATCCTTATCATCCTTATCATCCTAATCGTCCTAATCATCCTTATCATCCTTATCATCCTAATCGTCCTTATCATCCTTATCGTCCTTATCGTCCTTATCGTCCTTATCATCCTTATCGTCCTTATCATCCTTATCGTCCTTATCGTCCTTATCATCCTTATCGTCCTTATCCTAATCATCCTTATCATCCTAATCATCCTAATCATCCTTATCATCCTTATAAACCTTATCATCCTTATCATCCTTATAAACCTTATCATCCTTATCAACCTTATCAACCTTATCAACCTTATAAATCTTATCAACCTTATCAACCTTATCATTCTTATCATCCTAATAATCCTAATCATCCTAATCATCCTAATCATCCTAATCATCCTAATCATCCTAATCATCCTTATCATCCTTATCATCCTAATCATCCTTATCATCCTAATCATCCTTATCATCCTAATCATCCTTATCATCCTAATCATCCTTATCATCCTTATCATCCTTATCAACCTTATCAACCTTATCAACCTTATCAACCTTATCAACCTTATCAACCTTATCTACCTTATCATCCTAATCATCCTAATCATCCTAATCATCCTTATCATCCTAATCATCCTAATCATCCTAATCATCCTTATCATCCTTATCATCCTTATCATCCTTATCATCCTTATCATCCTAATCATCCTAATCATCCTAATCATCCTTATCATCCTAATCATCCTTATCATCCTAATCATCCTTATCATCCTAATCATCCTAATCATCCTAATCATCCTTATCATCCTAATCATCCTAATCATCCTTATCATCCTTATCATCCTTATCGTCCTTATCAACCTTATCAACCTTATCAACCTTATCAACCTTATCTACCTTATCAACCTAATCTACCTTATCTACCTTATCAACCTTATCAACCTTATCAACCTTATCATCCTTATCATCCTAATCATCCTTATCATCCTTATCATCCTAATCATCCTTATCATCCAAATCATCCTTATCATCCTAATCATCCTTATCATCCTAATCATCCTTATCATCCTAATCATCCTTATCATCCTAATCATCCTAATCATCCTAATCATCCTTATCAACCTTATCATCCTCATCAACCTTATCAACCTTATCAATCTTATCAACCTTATCAACCTTATCATTCTTATCAACCTTATCATCCTTATCATCCTTATCATCCTAATCATCCTTATCATCCTAATCATCCTTATCATCCTTATCATCCTAATCATCCTTATCATCCTAATCATCCTTATCATCCTAATCATCCTTATCATCCTTATCATCCTAATCGTCCTAATCATCCTTATCATCCTTATCATCCTAATCGTCCTAATCATCCTTATCATCCTTATCATCCTAATCATCCTTATCTACCTTATCAACCTAATCTACCTTATCTACCTTATCAACCTTATCAACCTTATCAACCTTATCAACCTTATCAACCTTATCTACCTTATCAACCTAATCTACCTTATCATCCTTATCTTCCTTATCATCCTTATCATCCTAATCATCCTTATCATCCTTATCATCCTAATCATCCTTATCATCCAAATCATCCTTATCAACCTTATCATACTTATCAACCTTATCATCCTTATCAACCTTATCATCCTTATCATCCTTATCAACCTTATCAACCTTATCATCCTTATCGTCCTTATCATTCTTATCGTCCTTATCATCCTTATCGTCCTTATCATCCTTATCGTCCTTATCATCCTTATCGTCCTTATCATCCTTATCGTCCTAATCATCCTAATCATCCTAATCATCCTAATCATCCTAATCATCCTTATCATCCTAATCATCCTAATCATCCTAATCATCCTTATCATCCTTATCGTCCTTATCATCCTTATCGTCCTTATCAACCTTATCAACCTTATCAACCTTATCAACCTTATCTACCTTATCAACCTAATCTACCTCATCATCCTTATCAACCTTATCATCCTTATCATCCTAATCATCCTTATCATCCTTATCATCCTAATCATCCTTATCATCCAAATCATCCTTATCAACCTTATCATACTTATCAACCTTATCATCCTTATCAACCTTATCATCCTTATCATCCTTATCAACCTTATCAACCTTATCATCCTTATCGTCCTTATCATTCTTAGCGTCCTTATCATCCTTATCGTCCTTATCATCCTTATCGTCCTTATCATCCTTATCGTCCTTATCATCCTTATCGTCCTAATCATCCTAATCATCCTAATCATCCTAATCATCCTAATCATCCTTATCATCCTAATCATCCTAATCATCCTAATCATCCTTATCATCCTTATCGTCCTTATCGTCCTTATCTACCTTATCAACCTTATCAACCTTATCAACCTAATCATCCTTATAAACCTTATCATCCTTATCATCCTTATAAACCTTATCATCCTTATCAACCTTATCAACCTTATCATCCTTATAAACCTTATCATCCTTATCAACCTTATCAACCTTATCAACCTTATAAATCTTATCAACCTTATCAACCTTATCATTCTTATCATCCTAATAATCCTAATCATCCTAATCATCCTAATCATCCTAATCATCCTAATCATCCTAATCATCCTTATCATCCTTATCATCCTAATCATCCTTATCATCCTAATCATCCTTATCATCCTAATCATCCTTATCATCCTAATCATCCTTATCATCCTTATCAACCTTATCAACCTTATCAACCTTATCAACCTTATCAACCTTATCAACCTTATCTACCTTATCATCCTAATCATCCTAATCATCCTAATCATCCTTATCATCCTAATCATCCTAATCATCCTAATCATCCTTATCATCCTTATCATCCTTATCATCCTAATCATCCTAATCATCCTAATCATCCTTATCATCCTAATCATCCTTATCATCCTAATCATCCTTATCATCCTAATCATCCTAATCATCCTAATCATCCTTATCATCCTAATCATCCTAATCATCCTTATCAACCTTATCATCCTTATCATCCTAATCATCCTTATCATCCTTATCATCCTAATCATCCTTATCATCCAAATCATCCTTATCAACCTTATCATACTTATCAACCTTATCAACCTTATCAACCTTATCATCCTTATCATCCTAATCATCCTTATCATCCTTATCATCCTAATCATCCTTATCATCCAAATCATCCTTATCATCCTAATCATCCTTATCATCCTAATCATCCTTATCATCCTAATCATCCTTATCATCCTAATCATCCTTATCATCCTTATCGTCCTTATCATCCTTATCGTCCTTATCGTCCTTATCATCCTTATCGTCCTTATCGTCCTTATCGTCCTTATCATCCTTATCATCCTTATCGTCCTTATCATCCTTATCATCCTTATCGTCCTTATCGTCCTTATCATCCTTATCATCCTTATCGTCCTTATCATCCTTATCATCCTTATCGTCCTTATCATCCTTATCGTCCTTATCGTCCCTATCGTCCTTATCATCCTTATCGTCCTTATCATCCTTATCGTCCTTATCATCCTTATCGTCCTTATCATCCTTATCGTCCTTATCATCCTTAATCGTCCTTATCTTCCTTATCGTCCTTATCGTCCTTATCATCCTTATCGTCCTTATCGTCCTTATCGTCCTTATCATCCTTATCGTCCTTATCATCCTTATCGTCCTTATCATCCTTATCGTCCTTATCATCCTTATCGTCCTTATCGTCCTTATCATCCTTATCGTCCTTATCATCCTTATCCTAATCATCCTAATCATCCTAATCATCCTTATCATCCTTATAAACCTTATCATCCTTATCAACCTTATCAACCTTATCAACCTTATAAATCTTATCAACCTTATCAACCTTATCATTCTTATCTTCCTAATTATCCTAATCATCCTAATCATCCTAATCATCCTAATCATCCTAATCATCCTAATCATCCTAATCATCCTTATCATCCTTATCATCCTAATCATCCTTATCATCCTAATCATCCTTATCATCCTAATCATCCTTATCATCCTAATCATCCTTATCATCCTTATCAACCTTATCAACCTTATCAACCTTATCAACCTTATCAACCTTATCAACCTTATCAACCTTATCAACCTTATCAACCTTATCAACCTTATCAACCTTATCAACCTTATCTACCTTATCAACCTAATCTACCTTATCATCCTTATCATCCTTATCGTCCTTATCGTCCTTATCGTCCTTATCGTCCTTATCGTCCTTATCGTCCTTATCGTCCTTATCGTCCTTATCATCCTTATCGTCCTTATCATCCTTATCGTCCTTATCATCCTTATCGTCCTTATCATCCTTAATCGTCCTTATCTTCCTTATCGTCCTTATCGTCCTTATCATCCTTATCATCCTTATCGTCCTTATCGTCCTTATCATCCTTATCGTCCTTATCATCCTTATCGTCCTTATCATCCTTATCGTCCTTATCATCCTTATCGTCCTTATCGTCCTTATCATCCTTATCGTCCTTATCATCCTAATCATCCTTATCATCCTTATCATCCTAATCATCCTTATCATCCTAATCATCCTTATCATCCTAATCATCCTTATCATCCTAATCATCCTTATCCTAATCATCCTTATCATCCTAATCATCCTAATCATCCTTATCATCCTTATAAACCTTATCATCCTTATCAACCTTATCAACCTTATCAACCTTATAAATCTTATCAACCTTATCAACCTTATCATTCTTATCTTCCTAATAATCCTAATCATCCTAATCATCCTAATCATCCTAATCATCCTAATCATCCTAATCATCCTTATCATCCTTATCATCCTAATCATCCTTATCATCCTAATCATCCTTATCATCCTAATCATCCTTATCATCCTAATCATCCTTATCATCCTTATCATCCTTATCAACCTTATCAACCTTATCAACCTTATCAACCTTATCAACCTTATCAACCTTATCAACCTTATCAACCTTATCTACCTTATCATCCTAATCATCCTAATCATCCTAATCATCCTTATCATCCTAATCATCCTAATCATCCTAATCATCCTTATCATCCTTATCATCCTTATCATCCTTATCATCCTTATCATCCTAATCATCCTAATCATCCTAATCATCCTTATCATCCTAATCATCCTTATCATCCTAATCATCCTTATCATCCTAATCATCCTAATCATCCTAATCATCCTTATCATCCTAATCATCCTAATCATCCTTATCATCCTTATCATCCTAATCGTCCTAATCATCCTTATCATCCTTATCATCCTAATCATCCTTATCTACCTTATCAACCTAATCTACCTTATCTACCTTATCAACCTTATCAACCTTATCAACCTTATCATCCTTATCATCCTAATCATCCTTATCATCCTTATCATCCTAATCATCCTTATCATCCAAATCATCCTTATCATCCTAATCATCCTTATCATCCTAATCATCCTTATCATCCTAATCATCCTTATCATCCTAATCATCCTAATCATCCTAATCATCCTTATCATCCTTATCCACCTTATCATCCTTATCATCCTTATCATCCTAATCATCCTTATCATCCTAATCATCCTTATCATCCTTATCATCCTAATCATCCTTATCATCCTAATCATCCTTATCATCCTAATCATCCTAATCATCCTTATCATCCTTATCAACCTTATCATCCTCATCAACCTTATCAACCTTATCAATCTTATCAACCTTATCAACCTTATCATTCTTATCAACCTTATCATCCTTATCATCCTTATCATCCTAATCATCCTTATCATCCTAATCATCCTTATCATCCTTATCATCCTAATCATCCTTATCATCCTAATCATCCTTATCATCCTAATCATCCTTATCATCCTAATCATCCTTATCATCCTTATCATCCTAATCGTCCTAATCATCCTTATCATCCTAATCGTCCTAATCATCCTTATCATCCTTATCATCCTAATCATCCTTATCTACCTTATCAACCTAATCTACCTTATCTACCTTATCAACCTTATCAACCTTATCAACCTTATCAACCTTATCAACCTTATCTACCTTATCAACCTAATCTACCTTATCATCCTTATCAACCTTATCATCCTTATCATCCTAATCATCCTTATCATCCTTATCATCCTAATCATCCTTATCATCCAAATCATCCTTATCAACCTTATCATACTTATCAACCTTATCATCCTTATCAACCTTATCATCCTTATCATCCTTATCAACCTTATCAACCTTATCATCCTTATCGTCCTTATCATTCTTATCGTCCTTATCATCCTTATCGTCCTTATCATCCTTATCGTCCTTATCATCCTTATCGTCCTTATCATCCTTATCGTCCTAATCATCCTAATCATCCTAATCATCCTAATCATCCTAATCATCCTTATCATCCTAATCATCCTAATCATCCTAATCATCCTTATCATCCTTATCGTCCTTATCTACCTTATCAACCTTATCAACCTTATCAACCTAATCATCCTTATAAACCTTATCATCCTTATCATCCTTATAAACCTTATCATCCTTATCAACCTTATCAACCTTATCATCCTTATAAACCTTATCATCCTTATCAACCTTATCAACCTTATCAACCTTATAAATCTTATCAACCTTATCAACCTTATCATTCTTATCATCCTAATAATCCTAATCATCCTAATCATCCTAATCATCCTAATCATCCTAATCATCCTAATCATCCTTATCATCCTTATCATCCTAATCATCCTTATCATCCTAATCATCCTTATCATCCTAATCATCCTTATCATCCTAATCATCCTTATCATCCTTATCAACCTTATCAACCTTATCAACCTTATCAACCTTATCAACCTTATCAACCTTATCTACCTTATCATCCTAATCATCCTAATCATCCTAATCATCCTTATCATCCTAATCATCCTAATCATCCTAATCATCCTTATCATCCTTATCATCCTTATCATCCTTATCATCCTTATCATCCTAATCATCCTAATCATCCTAATCATCCTTATCATCCTAATCATCCTTATCATCCTAATCATCCTTATCATCCTAATCATCCTAATCATCCTAATCATCCTTATCATCCTAATCATCCTAATCATCCTTATCATCCTTATCATCCTAATCGTCCTAATCATCCTTATCATCCTTATCATCCTAATCATCCTTATCTACCTTATCAACCTAATCTACCTTATCTACCTTATCAACCTTATCAACCTTATCAACCTTATCATCCTTATCATCCTAATCATCCTTATCATCCTTATCATCCTAATCATCCTTATCATCCAAATCATCCTTATCATCCTAATCATCCTTATCATCCTAATCATCCTTATCATCCTAATCATCCTTATCATCCTAATCATCCTAATCATCCTAATCATCGTTATCATCCTTATCAACCTTATCATCCTTATCATCCTTATCATCCTAATCATCCTTATCATCCTAATCATCCTAATCATCCTAATCATCCTTATCATCCTTATCATCCTTATCATCCTTATCATCCTTATCATCCTAATCATCCTAATCATCCTAATCATCCTTATCATCCTAATCATCCTTATCATCCTAATCATCCTTATCATCCTAATCATCCTAATCATCCTAATCATCCTTATCATCCTAATCATCCTAATCATCCTTATCATCCTTATCATCCTAATCGTCCTAATCATCCTTATCATCCTTATCATCCTAATCATCCTTATCTACCTTATCAACCTAATCTACCTTATCTACCTTATCAACCTTATCAACCTTATCAACCTTATCATCCTTATCATCCTAATCATCCTTATCATCCTTATCATCCTAATCATCCTTATCATCCAAATCATCCTTATCATCCTAATCATCCTTATCATCCTAATCATCCTTATCATCCTAATCATCCTTATCATCCTAATCATCCTAATCATCCTAATCATCGTTATCATCCTTATCAACCTTATCATCCTTATCATCCTTATCATCCTAATCATCCTTATCATCCTAATCATCCTTATCATCCTTATCATCCTAATCATCCTTATCATCCTAATCATCCTTATCATCCTAATCATCCTAATCATCCTTATCATCCTTATCAACCTTATCATCCTCATCAACCTTATCAACCTTATCAATCTTATCAACCTTATCAACCTTATCATTCTTATCAACCTTATCATCCTTATCATCCTTATCATCCTAATCATCCTTATCATCCTAATCATCCTTATCATCCTTATCATCCTAATCATCCTAATCATCCTAATCATCCTTATCATCCTAATCATCCTTATCATCCTAATCATCCTTATCATCCTTATCATCCTAATCGTCCTAATCATCCTTATCATCCTTATCATCCTAATCGTCCTAATCATCCTTATCATCCTTATCATCCTAATCATCCTTATCAACCTTATCAACCTAATCTACCTTATCAACCTTATCAACCTTATCAACCTTATCAACCTTATCAACCTTATCAACCTTATCAACCTTATCAACCTTATCAACCTTATCTACCTTATCAACCTAATCTACCTTATCTACCTTATCATCCTTATCATCCTTATCATCCTTATCATCCTAATCATCCTTAATCATCCTTATCTTCCTTATCGTCCTTATCGTCCTTATTAACCTTATCGTCCTTATCGTCCTTATCAACCTTATCATCCTTATCATCCTTATCAACCTTATTAACCTTATCATCCTTATCGTCCTTATCATTCTTATCGTCCTTATCATCCTTATCGTCCTTATCATCCTTATCGTCCTTATCATCCTTATCGTCCTAATCGTCCTTATCGTCCTTATCGTCCTTATCATCCTTATCGTCCTTATCGTCCTTATCATCCTTATCGTCCTTATCATCCTTATCGTCCTTATCGTCCTTATCGTCCTTATCGTCCTTATCATCCTTATCGTCCTTATCATCCTTATCGTCCTTATCATCCTTATCGTCCTTATCATCCTTATCGTCCTTATCGTCCTTATCATCCTTATCGTCCTTATCATCCTTATCATCCTTATCGTCCTTATCATCCTTATCAACCTTATCGTCCTTATCATCCTTATCATCCTTATCGTCCTTATCATCCTTATCGTCCTTATCGTCCTTATCGTCCTTATCATCCTTATCGTCCTTATCATCCTTATCGTCCTTATCATCCTTATCGTCCTTATCGTCCTTATCGTCCTTATCGTCCTTATCATCCTTATCGTCCTTATCAGTCTTGTCGTCCTTATCATCCTTATCATCCTTATCGTCCTTATCATACTTATCGTCCTTGTCGTCCTTATCATCCTTATCGTCCTTATCATCCTTATCATCCTTATCGTCCTTATCATCCTTATCGTCCTTATCATCCTTATCTTCCTTATCGTCCTTATCATCCTTATCATCCTAATCATCCTTATCTACCTTATCAACCTAATCTACCTTATCTACCTTATCAACCTTATCAACCTTATCAACCTTATCATCCTTATCATCCTAATCATCCTTATCATCCTTATCATCCTAATCATCCTTATCATCCAAATCATCCTTATCATCCTAATCATCCTTATCATCCTAATCATCCTTATCATCCTAATCATCCTTATCATCCTAATCATCCTAATCATCCTAATCATCCTTATCATCCTTATCAACCTTATCATCCTTATCATCCTTATCATCCTAATCATCCTTATCATCCTAATCATCCTTATCATCCTTATCATCCTAATCATCCTTATCATCCTAATCATCCTTATCATCCTAATCATCCTAATCATCCTTATCATCCTTATCAACCTTATCATCCTCATCAACCTTATCAACCTTATCAATCTTATCAACCTTATCAACCTTATCATTCTTATCAACCTTATCATCCTTATCATCCTTATCATCCTAATCATCCTTATCATCCTAATCATCCTTATCATCCTTATCATCCTAATCATCCTTATCATCCTAATCATCCTTATCATCCTAATCATCCTTATCATCCTAATCATCCTTATCATCCTTATCATCCTAATCGTCCTAATCATCCTTATCATCCTTATCATCCTAATCGTCCTAATCATCCTTATCATCCTTATCATCCTAATCATCCTTATCTACCTTATCAACCTAATCTACCTTATCAACCTTATCAACCTTATCAACCTTATCAACCTTATCAACCTTATCAACCTTATCAACCTTATCAACCTTATCAACCTTATCTACCTTATCAACCTAATCTACCTTATCTACCTTATCATCCTTATCATCCTTATCATCCTTATCATCCTAATCATCCTTAATCATCCTTATCTTCCTTATCGTCCTTATCGTCCTTATCATCCTTATCGTCCTTATCGTCCTTATCAACCTTATCATCCTTATCATCCTTATCAACCTTATTAACCTTATCATCCTTATCGTCCTTATCATTCTTATCGTCCTTATCATCCTTATCGTCCTTATCATCCTTATCGTCCTTATCATCCTTATCGTCCTAATCGTCCTTATCGTCCTTATCGTCCTTATCATCCTTATCGTCCTTATCGTCCTTATCATCCTTATCGTCCTTATCATCCTTATCGTCCTTATCGTCCTTATCGTCCTTATCGTCCTTATCATCCTTATCGTCCTTATCATCCTTATCGTCCTTATCATCCTTATCGTCCTTATCATCCTTATCGTCCTTATCATCCTTATCGTCCTTATCGTCCTTATCATCCTTATCGTCCTTATCATCCTTATCATCCTTATCGTCCTTATCATCCTTATCAACCTTATCGTCCTTATCATCCTTATCATCCTTATCGTCCTTATCATCCTTATCGTCCTTATCGTCCTTATCATCCTTATCGTCCTTATCGTCCTTATCGTCCTTATCGTCCTTATCATCCTTATCGTCCTTATCAGTCTTGTCGTCCTTATCATCCTTATCATCCTTATCGTCCTTATCATACTTATCGTCCTTGTCGTCCTTATCATCCTTATCGTCCTTATCATCCTTATCATCCTTATCGTCCTTATCATCCTTATCGTCCTTATCATCCTTATCTTCCTTATCGTCCTTATCATCCTTATCGTCCTTATCGTCCTTATCATCCTTATCGTCCTTATCATCCTTATCGTCCTTATCATCCTTATCGTCCTTATCATCCTTATCGTCCTTATCGTCCTTATCGTCCTTATCGTCCTTATCGTCCTTATCGTCCTTATCATCCTTATCGTCCTTATCATCCTTATCTTCCTTATCGTCCTTATCATCCTTATCGTCCTTATCATCCTGATCGTCCTTATCATCCTTATCGTCCTTATCATCCTTATCGTCCTTATCATCCTTATCGTCCTTATCATCCTTATCGTCCTTATCATCCTTATCGTCCTTATCATCCTTATCGTCCTTATCATCCTTATCGTCCTTGTCATCCTTATCATCCTTATCGTCCTTATCATCCTTATCATCCTTATCGTCCTTATCATCCTTATCGTCCTTATCATCCTTATCGTCCTTATCGTCCTTATCATCCTTATCGTCCTTATCGTCCTTATCGTCCTTATCGTCCTTATCATCCTTATCGTCGTTATCGTCCTTATCATCCTTATCGTTCTTATCATCCTTATCGTCCTTATCATCCTTATCGTCCTTATCATCCTTATCGTCCTTATCATCCTTATCGTCCTTATCGTCCTTATCATCCTTATCGTCCTTATCATCCTTATCGTCCTTATCGTCCTTATCATCCTTATCGTCCTTATCATCCTTATCGTCCTTATCATCCTTATCGTCCTTATCATCCTTATCGTCCTTATCGTCCTTATCGTCCTTATCATCCTTATCGTCCTTATCATCCTTATCGTCCTTATCATCCTTATCGTCCTTATCGTCCTTATCATCCTTATCGTCCTTATCATCCTTATCGTCCTTATCATCCTTATCGTCCTTATCATCCTTATCGTCCTTATCATCCTTATCGTCCTTATCGTCCTTATCGTCCTTATCATCCTTATCGTCCTTATCATCCTTATCGTCCTTATCATCCTTATCGTCCTTATCGTCCTTATCATCCTTATCGTCCTTATCATCCTTATCGTCCTTATCATCCTTATCGTCCTTATCACCCTTATCGTCCTTATCATACTTATCGTCCTTATCGTCCTTATCATCCTTATCGTCCTTATCATCCTTATCGTCCTTATCATCCTTATCATCCTTATCGTCCTTATCGTCCTTATCATCCTTATCGTCCTTATCGTCCTTATCATCCTTATCGTCCTTATCATCCTTATCGTCCTTATCGTCCTTATCATCCTTATCATCCTTATCGTCCTTATCGTCCTTATCGTCCTTATCGTCCTTATCGTCCTTATCATCCTTATCGTCCTTATCGTCCTTATCATCCTTATCGTCCTTATCATCCTTATCGTCCATATCATCCTTATCGTCCTTATCGTCCTTATCATCCTTATCGTCCTTATCATCCTTATCATCCTTATCGTCCTTATCATCCTTATCGTCCTTATCGTCCTTATCGTCCTGTCCTGTCCTGTCCTGTCCTGTCCTGTCCTGTCCTGTCCTGGCCGCCTGTGAGAAAACGCGGGTGAAACCGCGGGGCACAGCTAGTACCTATTATATACAAGTTTAACGCCTCATGACTTCATCCGATTTTATTTTTCACTGGTGGTCTAGTGGTAGCCTCGACTTCTTGTGGGTTCAAATCCAGTCGTACACCTGTGGTACTCTCAAATGGTGAAGAAAACCATGTGTCAAGTGCACGAAAGGTGCCTTTGAGGCGCGCTTTAAATCCTTTCACCACACTTGTTCCTATGATAGATAGAGTACCTCCTACTTATGGATTAGGCTGTGCGTTTATTTGACGATCAATCAATGACGTAAAAATTATATATACCTATTTAGATAACTTATTGGTTGTTTTGACTCACAAAAAGTCTTTCACATTTATTATACTTAAAGGTAATACTACGAAAGAGAATAAGAAAAAGCACAGAATGCGTCCAGCTGCTTCTCTCCCCGAGCATGTCGTAAAAGTCGACCAAGGGATAGTATCCTCCAACATGATGGACCATCTATATTTTATGGGCGATGGGCTGATCACCTGTCACCATGGTTCACCATATCCATCTTAGGACTTTGAATCAGAAGTTGCTGCAAGTTTTCTTATGTTAACTTGTGATTCTGCCCACCCCATTAGGGATATGGGCGTGATAGTAACTAGGTATTACTAAACTAAGGCCTTTTACCATCTATAGTAGACGATTTATACAGCATCAGGAGGCAACTTTTACCTTCACAGACGGGACGCTGCAGTGCCCGGAACGAATTAAGATGGAGTAGGCTTGCCCAGCACCTATTCCATCCTCTCAGCTTAGTCGGCCTTGTCCACAGGATGGACATGGTCAATACGTGCGGAGCTGACTAAGCCGCGGGTTTCCTCACGATGTTTTCCTTCGTCATTTGAGAGTACCTACTGGTATAGCGCACATAAATTTTTCGCACAGAAAAATTCATTGATACACGACCGGATTTGAACCCACGACCTTAGGATCGGAAGGCGGGGTCACTACCAACTAGACCACCAGTAGGTACTCTCGTATAGTATGTATGTAAATACTAAGAAAGACAAGATAACTTTTAAAAGGCTAGGCAGTATGGTTCCAGAACAACAGCCCTGCCAAAAAATAAAAAATAAATTGTCTTGGCTGTAAGTTCTAGAACACACTTCTTTAATTTAGTTTATTTTTTTTTCTTGATATCTTTCCTTGGTTTTTTTTTAATAGTTGTGTAATTTTTTTCTGTAATATATTTTGTGTTTTATGTAATTCTGTATGTTTATATTTAGGTGGTGGTTGAATAAATGCTTTCTTTCTTGTTTTGTATGCAAGGTATTACTTCATTCACATTATGCAAGTACGTATTAACGTTTCAAACGTAGATCAGAACATTCCTTTGATGTTTTTCTTTTATAAAAAGAATAAGTTTTTGGCATAAGCTCACTTTTCTCACAACTAAACTTTCAAACGCAAATTTCACATTACGTTGCAATTCGCTACATTATTTTAGAGACAACGAATTACTAACACGCCGGATGTCAGCGTTTTTCTTTTATTAAAATATAATGGGGAAACTGACAAGTGCGAGAACGACCCGCGCTTTGGTGGTTCCGTATTTATATTTTCCTATTTTTTAACTGAAAAATATAATTAGGCAACTGAAAAATATAATTAGGCATAAGACAATTGTAAATCCTCAAGCATAATTAAAAATATACTCTTAATTCATCGTTTTTCACATCTGATCTATATTTAGAATGTTAGAATTATTGTTTAGAATAAATATGCATCTAAAGAACCATGTCAGTATTGACACCTTCAAAATATCTGACATATACTGTACTGTACCTATAGATAGATAGATTAACACTTTATTGTACCCAAAACACGGAAAAGTAATACAAAAACAGTACAAGGGGCGGCCTTATCGCTAAAAGCGATCTCCAGACAACCTTTGACGGCGGTGTACAAAATGTTTAAAGATAAAATAAATTAACATTTATAGGTAGGAAGATAATGTAGAAAAACTATTCCTCTTCTGCCAGACTGGGGGTAAAGAAAAACCATAGAAAGAGCATGTCGTAAAAGTCGACTAAGGGATAGTATCCTCCAACATGATGGACCATCTATATGGGTGATGGGCTGATCGCCTGTCACCATGAGACTGACTCAGGAGTAGCTGCAAGTTTTCTGATGATTACATGTGGCGCTGCCCATCAAGTTATTGATACGGGCGTGATAATGTGTATGTATGACTAACTGTATGGATAAAAAATAGCCTATATGTTAATCCAGCACAATGTACTATGTATATTCCGAGTTTCATTCAAAACCGTTCAGCCGTTTAGGCGTGATGAGGCTTGTGCCTTCCGATACTTGTGAAATACTTGTGTACTACGATGTGAAAGTTTGTGAGGATGTTTGTATGTTTGTACCTACATACAAACATTCTCACAAACTTTCACATTTATAATTATAGTAGGATACCCGATTTTACAAAGTAGGTATTAAAAGGAACCCTAAAATCAGTATAAATCATGCCAGTCGACTTGTCGCTGACTCATCTTTACAATAAATAAGTTTTAATAGCCCACATAAAAAAATAAATAAAGAATAGAAAATAGCCATTTTCTCAAAATAATGTTGTGAAGAGCGGGCATTTGACGCAAATACTACATTCACTCATTTCACTACATAACATCTGTGTTACACTGACTGACTGACTGATTGATTACTATTTAAACATTATGAGCATTACGAGCGCTTCTGTGCTTCGGAGGGCACGTTCAATTGTTCAATTGTCGGTCCCGGCTTTTAAGTCGTTAAGCCATGACGGAGGCCTTTAGGCGGAACTTACTTAGGTACCTACTTACTATTTAAACTATATCATATGGCCTATAAAAATGCAAAAAGCATCGGTAGTACAATTTCCTTTTGATGTTAGCTTTGTAGACAACATGGTGAAGAAACTAAACAAGTTTAGAACTAATAAATTTTTTATTCTTAATTCAATTTTACAAGCATCCGCCATTTAATTCGCTAGGACCAAAAAGGACCAAAAAAAACCATAGATAAACAACATAATTATAATTTGACGTTTTACAGTAAAAAAAAATTGTAATTAGTAACAATGGGTGATTTTGTCGGGATGAAAGAAAGGCGCGGGCTACAATCTAGTCGGATTACTAAAAATATACGAGACTTGCAGTCTACTGACCGATTCCAGTGGTCTGGAGACCGCCATTGCGCACTGACAGGATAGATTCCCGCGCTTTGTAACGTCAAATCGAAAGTGACTTTAAAAAAAACAGTGCATGGACCTTTTTTGTCTTTTTTTTACAAAAATGGCGTCAATAAAAATTGGGCATACAAGCATATCAGTGATAATCTTCTTGGTGTTCCTGTCCATTGAAACAGAGGCGAAGTTATCTGAAAGGAACTCGACAAATGAAAATAATTCGGGGGAAGTTAAATCTATTCCGTTGCCAAAAAAGGTAAGTCCATAAAATAAATTATGGAATAAGGAATCTACATACCACAACCATGTTATTTTTTTTTGTTTTCGACCTCTTTTCAAATGTTTACCATTTTTTCTATTTAAAAATAATACATAAAAAAAAATTATAGAATTTATTTACATACCTATTTCTTTTTTAACCTGCTAGGTACTTACTCTTACTAAATACCTATTTAAATATTTTCTTCTTTTTAATCGTCTCTTTTTTGTTAAAGACAACAAAAAAAGTCCAGATACCTCTAAATCACATTATTATCTTAAACTAGAAAAACCGTTAATGCCGAGACTGACGATGGAAAATGAAAAAAAAATCGAAAGATACCTAGCTTTCCTCCATGAGGTTCATGGTAGGTGCACTGGATATATTGTAACAGCAGTACATAATCCAACCAATATCGTCAGACGACATTGAAGCTATTTCTACACGTTTTAATATAAAATTTGCCACAAAATATCAACCAGTCATAAATTCGTTTGATGGGTAATTTCGGGTTATATTTATGAGTCTTAAAGATTCGTTTTTTGGGGCATTTTGTTCTAGAAAGCTGTTTGTTATTAGTTAATGATTTAAATAAAACAAAAAACGGCAGAAAATAGATCAAATTTGATTTGAATTTGCACACAGAGTGTTCCAACCAATTTGTTTTTTTTTTGTTCATTTTCATCATAAGTAAAAATCTGTGTTACATAAATTAAAATGAAAACAAGATAATGTACTACACAATGGATAATCAAGCCCTTTCAAAGAGTGAAAACCTCTTTAGAGAGATTTCTAAAGAGTCTTCAAAGTTTTATTTCTGCTGTAATTATAATTTTCCCGCCATGTCCCCAAATAGGTCGGCACAATAATGATATTCTTCTTCCATTTCCCTCTATCAGAAGTCAACTCTCAATTCTTTCACACAGACCATCCATTTTCTATCTCCTACCTAGGGGTAGGCGTAGGTTATAGAATAAGAATAATAAGTGGGTTGATCCATATTCTTATTTCTGTTGTAATATTTACATAGAATGGACTCAGTTTGGTAGGTAAGTAATATAAAAACTACGATGCACGTTGTATTATATCACAAAATACTCGTTGCGCTTTTCCTTGAGCAAGTTATTGGGTAATCTCAGGTGTTCAAATATGAAATCCAGTTTAGATGACTTTAGTCCATTTATTACAGGTTTTTCAACATTATTTCAAATTACACAAACTCGCATCTTTTCGCTGATGATCAATTGTCTATTTTTTGGACAAATTGTTGTTATAATCTGTTCCTTTTCGGAAGGCGATGGTAGCAAAGGTCATACTGCTTATTCTTTTTTTTCACACGAGTTGAAATACCTAGCTACCATCACAATAACGAATTCCAACAGTTTTATGTGGGTTTATGAGGAAATATAAAATGATTATTATAAATGTAAGCTAGCAGTAGGTATTTCACATTTCCACGTTTATGTCTTGATATACCTAAAGTAAGTTCGTATGAGCTAGTGGCCAACTCTTGCGACGGAGTTTTTAGGCCGCCTAAAGGCCTCCGTCATGGTTTAACGACTTAAAAGCCGGGACCGACAATTTGACGTGCCCTCAGAAGAACGGAAGCGCTCAGCTCGTAATGCCACTTGCGGTCACCCATCCACATTGTGACCGCGCACAAAGTTGCTTAACTTCAACGATCAAGAACGTCTAACCCCTGAATACCCAAACGCATCTCTGAGTTGAGCACGTCTCAAGTGACGAGTTTTTGACAGATTTTCATCAAAAACTGACAAAAAAGCGTGACTCGAGACTTGCTCAACTCTGAGTCGCGTTTGAGTATTTCGGGGGTAAGCAAGCTACGCCACGAGCGCTTCGTAATGTGCGAAATTGAAATAATGTGCAAACGGTAAGCAATAGGTCACTGAAATCAATACCTACGCCTGGCAGAAAGCCAAACAGAGTGCATCGGTCAGCGAATTCGTTAAAATATTAATGCGTTTGGATCATAAACAAATCAAGATCTTTCTCAAGTGCACACCTTCATTGGTGGAATAAGAAAACGTATTTCAAGTGGGAGTTGTAGTAAAAAAACGTTGTTTTTTTTTTCGTTCTATCAAGGAACACAAAAAAAAAACAAATAAGTAGGTACCTACCTCGTTATTTTTTATCTGTAAATCGAATAAAATAATTTAAACGGACACGTACGTGCGTAACAGATACTACAAAGAATTATCTTCTTTGACGACCTCGGTGGCGAGGCGGGCGAGTGCTCGGCTGAAACGCAAGAGGCGCGGGTTTAGATTCACGCTATGGGCGAAGTGTTTATATTTTCGGCAAATATTTCTTCCGGGTCTGGGTGTTGTGGATATCATGAAAAATTGTATGCAATAAAAAGTATATAAGTATTCTATCAGCCATCTGGTGTCCATAGTACAAGCTTTGCTTAGTTTGGGGCTAGATGGCGCTGTGTGAAATGTCCACAAATATTTATTAGTTCTAGTATCGTTTATGCGTAGAAATAACGCTACTTATCCATTTTTAGCGGCTATAAGTCGCACCCCCTATATTCTACCCAAAAATTCTAAAATGCTGGATGAATGAGTGAATTTGTACCAACCTATTAAATCTCTCTCATTCTGAAAACAAATAATAACATCAAATACTTTTTTTGCGGCTATTGATTGACACTCCATTCTACACTCAAAAATAATATTGCTTGAATTGACGTATGGGCAACTTTATGGCAATAATCTTCGCTCTCATTCAAAAAACATCTAAAACCAAAAATAAAATAAACGCCCACGAAGTTCAAAGCCAGTTCAGAATAATTCACGACCGACGTGCACTTGAACATTCGTAAAATTAAATAAACACAGCAACGTTACAAAATGAGGTCGTGCTGTTTAAGCAATAGTTTTTCATTCAGCTGAATGAGTTGCTGGGTATAATTAGCCCAAAATACATACGTTTTGTTTTTAACTCGTGTGCTCTAAAAAAAGAAGCCAAGTGTGAGTAAAACTCACGCAGTGACAATTTCATAGCAAATAATTATTACCTAATCGCATCAAGCGATAAGGCCACCATTTGCCAGCAATTCTCAGTTTTTTTGTTTGTTTGCTTGCAATAAAGTTTTTTCATTTTCATTTCATTTTATTATAATCTCTAAACCAAGCTCCAAACGCACTAGTTTCTTCAACAACATAAAGTTCAAGACATAATAGATTTTGACGTTTGTTTTTCCTAGTTTGATGAAGTAGACGCCTACACATAAACATTACCTATTTGAATGTGTGATTTATCTCATATCCAACGCACATAGATTCATTTTAATAGGTTATTTTAGGAACTTGAAACTGTTGTTTTTGGCTTCCAACAAACATTATAAATAATTTGGGTTTATAAAACGGTGTTTATCGCGTTGAATACCTTGTTATTTTCCCTAAGTTAGTTTGTTACTACACCTTTGGTCACGGGCCAACTGATACCCGTTTTATAAACCCAAATTATGAGTTCTGATCATTTATTTATTTATTAGTGCATAGAGCACTGGTGGTGTAGTTGGTAGTGACCCCGCCTTCCGATCCTAAGGTCATGGGTCAAACCCAGTCGTGTACCAATGGATTTTTCTGTGCGAAAAATTTATGTGCGCTGTACGAGGAAACCCGCGGCTTAGTCAGCTCCGCACGTATGGACCATGTCTTTCCTGTGGACAAGGCCGACTAAGCTGAGAGGATGGAATAGGTGCTGGGAAAGCCTACTCCATTTTAATTCGTCCCGGGCACTACAGAGTCCCGTTTGTGAAGGTAAAAGTTGCCTCCTGACGCTGTATAAATCATCTACTACAGATGGTAAAAGGCCTTACTAGTAGTATCAGTTGCATCAACATTTCGTACACTGGCACATTACAGTTACAAACAAAGTTGACTAAATAATAAGCGACACCTCAATGACAGATGCAAACGTCAATGCAAAGCGTTGTACACAACAGAAATCCTACTAATATTATAAATGTGAAAGTTTGTGAGGATGTGACGATGTTTGTGCCTCAATCACGCCGTAACGGCTGAACGGATTTGAATGAATCTTGAAATATACCTACGTAGTATATGTGCTGGAATAACATAATAGGCTACTTTTTATCCTGGCACCACGCGAGTGAAGCCGCGGTGGAAGCTAGTATCATTACACGACTACATGAATACACGAGTTAAAAGCAAAATGTGTAGTTTCAATCAATATGTGAAGTATTTTGGGCTAATTATACCCAGTAACTCATTCAGTTGAATGAAAAACTATTTCTTAAACACGACCACATTTTGTAACGTTGCTGTGTTTATTTAATTTTGATAATTTGACGAATGTTCAAATGCACCTCGATAGTGAATATTCTGAACTGGCTTTGAGCTCCGTGGGCGTATGTTTTATTTTTGGTATTCGACGTTTTTGAATGAGAGCGAAGATTATTACCATAAGTTTCCCATTCGTCAATTCAATCAAGTCAAGTCAATAATTATTTTATAGTGTAGAATAGAGGGTCAAAAATAGCCGCAAAAAAAATGTTTTTGGTGTTAGATGTTTTCAGAATGAGAGAAGATTGTTAGGTAGGTATTAGGTCGCCCGTCATCAAGCATTTTAGAATTTTGCGTAGAATGGAGAACCCGACTAATGCCACTAAATATGGATGGCGTTATTTCTACGCAAGAGAGCACTGGTGGTCTAGTTGGTAGTAACCCCGCCTCCCGATCTTAAGATCGTGGGTTCAAACCCGGTCTTGTACCAATGGATTTATCTGTGCGAAAAAATTATGTAGTACGCCATACCAGTACTCTCAAACGGTGAAGGAAAATATCGTGAGGAAACCCGCGGCTTAGTCAGCTCCGCACGTATCGACCATGTCTTTCCTGTGGACAAGGCCGACTAAGCTGAGAGGATGGTATAGGTGCTGGGCAAGCCTACTCCATCTTAATTCGTCCCGGGCACTACAGCGTCCCGTTAGTGAAGGTAACAGTTGCCTCCTGACGTTGTATAAATCATCTACTATAGATGGTAAAAGGCCTTAGTTTTTTTTATTTCTACGCATAAAAAGATAATAGGACTGAACTGGAGATAATAGGACAGAATCGATAGAAGAAAAAATGATATTGGTGTTAGATGTTTTCAAAATGAGAGTAAAGATTATTAAGTAGACGAACAAAAGTTGCCCATTCGTCGTCAATCATTTTGATTTTTGAGTAGAATAAAGGGTCTCTCATAGTTAGTCTATAAACTATTGAAAAAGCCAAGCGTGGTTTTTACCTGTAGGTATCTTCCACGCTTAAATTCAACGTAGATTTAAGACGATCATTTTGAGTTTTTGAACATTTTTTGGCCAAAGCACTTAGAGTAAAAGAAAAGTTCGTGTACGGAACGCTTTGTGTGCGAATTCGACTCGCACTTGACCGGTTTTTTTATTATCTTTTCCAAAAAAAATATGTCATTTGACAGTTAGCACCATTGTAGAGAAAATTATATTGTAGGTGTGAAAAATATTTTTCTTGGAATGTTTTATTATATCTGTAAAACAAATATATTACAAAATATTATTACAGAAATAAACTTTGCTACAGCTAAACAAATTACCTAAAGATTTTTCATAATGGCTAGCCCAAAAAATAAATAACGAAGCCACCTGGCTCATCCTATGTTTAGTGCATAATTTGTTAAAAATAATGTTTTGAAGTTTTTACGAGGAAGCGAGCGAGCCAAGCAATGTGGCTTGTACGTTACATGAACGAGTTTATTTCCATTATTATTATTAAAAATACCTTTATTTTTACCAATTGGACGTAGTTTAAGTAACGTTGTGCGCGGTCACAATTGGGATGGGTGGCAAGTGGCATTACGAGCTGAGCCCTTTCGTGCTTTGGAGGGCATTCATTTTTCTAATTAAACTATTTTTTTTTACTTGCACGCTTTTTATTTAATTGCATAACTGAAATCAGGAATAAATTAGGCTTCTATTGACGTATAACATCTAGAACAAAAAAAAAGTTAAATCAAAAATATACACTCAACAAAGTCTAGGGAACAAGGGTATTTTAAATACCCTTGTTCCCTAGACTTTGATGAGGAGTGTATTTTTGTAAACACAATATCTATATTCAAATTCATTCCGCGGCTTTCATTTCACATGACGCAAACTATTCTTGGGTCCCATCAATATGTTAGCACATAATCTATTTACCTGTCAAAATTATTTTTACTCAGCCTCAGACCAAATTAAAAGAAAAGACGACGCGCTGCGAACAGCAAGCCGGGACCGACAATTTAACGTGCCCTCCGAAGCACGGAAGCGCTCAGCTCGTAACGCCATACGGTCACCCACCCACATTGTGACCGCGCACAACGTTGCTCAACTTCAACGATCAATCAAGAACGTCTAAGCAAGCTACGCCACGAGCACTAGAGCTAAACAACTTTAAGTTATAGGTTTCAAGGTAGCAACAAATTCAAAAGAAAACGTCCCAATTATTTATGGAAATATTCATTTACAAAGACAATTATTTATGTGAAAATAACCATCCAGAAGTTAAGAGAAGTACTAGATTAACCCCCGAATACTCAAACGCATCTCAGAGTTGAGCACGTCTCAAGTGACGAGTTTTTGACAGATTTTCATCAAAAACTGTCAAAAAACCGTGACTTGAGACGTGCACAACTCTGAGTCGCGTTTGAGTATTCGGGGGTAAGCGATTAAACTGAGTAAAGGCATTAAACTGGTTTTTATATAATAATAATAATAAATAACACCCGACAGTCACATACATAGTCCTGAGCCCACACTAGGATTCCCTGTGTCGTGGGTATCAGAAACTACGAGTACCATGCTACCACAACACCCACACCCGGAACAAATATTTACAGATCATGCAAACATTTCTTCCACAGCGGGAATCGAACACGCGCCTCTGCATCTCTGCCGAGCAATCGCCCGCCACGCCACTAAGGCTGTCATATTGGACCACCTGAAGAAACACCCCTTACCTACTGTATGTCTGTCTGTCCTTGAATTTCCTCGTTATATCATTAGATTCGTCTTTATTGCGCGATTATCACTGAGTCTGGATAAAATACTCCTGGCGTCAGTTCCAGAGTGAGGGCGCGGCTGCAGTGTTCGCTGATGAATTCAAACAGACCCTGGAGAGGTACCTCTTCGGGATCTGTCCGCAGACATTTAAGGTAAGATACCTTTATCCTATCGCGGAAAGCATCATCATCTCATCATCTTCCTGCCCTTATCCCACTCTATGTGGGGTGGGCACAGCATGATCCCTGGATCCGGAGAGTTTTGGCTAAGGTGTTTTATGACCGGCCGCCTGCCTGACGTCAACCCTCCTTGGGAATACTTGTTTATTGTATCTCATGTTGGAAAGGATATTAGTCGACTTTTACGACATGCTCGGGGAGAGAAGCAGCTGGACGCATTTTATGCTTTTTCTTTACTTATCGCGGAAAACAAAATATTTAACTAATCTACTAATTTTGATATAAACTAAGTAAATCTGCTTCAATCTTCACAAAAAGTTCATCCTCCTATAAAAAACTAAAACATAAAAAAATATTAAAAAAAAAGATTACCTCTGCCTCACGATTTTTTCACATTTAAGAATTAAATCACAAATAAAACTACATACTTAAGTGAATATAAAATGAGAAAAATCAGTGACACACAACACTTCAGCCAAACTAAAGATACGATATAAAAACAAATATAATTACTCATTTTTTCATTTACATGTTTAAGGAACTTTTAAGTAGTAGGTATTAATAGCTCAATTTTATTTATGTGTGAAAACCTATGTTGCGAGGTTTATTTACCTAAAATTGAAGTGATTTCATCGTAATAACAAAAAATACGCAACGGTTTGTTTACATTAATTGTATCTCCGGTTTGGCTGTAGTATATTTATACTACAGCTACAGCCAAACCGGAGATACGAGCAGAGTTCGTATTTGCTTCGGCAGTACATATACTAAAATTGGAACGATACAGAGAAGATTAGCATGGCCCCATGGCCAATTTAGATTTCTAAATTGACCAAAAAATGTGGAACGCTTCACGATTTTGCGTGTCATCCTTGCGCAGGGGCCATGCTAATCTTCTCTGTATCGTTCCAATTTTAGTATATGTACTGCCGAAGCAAGTACACTGAGCTAGTACAATAAGTGGTATATAAGCCAAATAGCCCAAGGAACTCTGCTTGCGTGATCTAGAACCTTCACTAATATTTCTATAACGTTTGACTTTTTGTACTCATTTTTGATTATTTTATAATAAAAAAACATATTTTAGTTGTATACTTTGTATTTTGAAAGAGATTTATTTAGTAATCAATGAATAAAAACAATATTTAGTCATTTTATACACAAAGTTGCAAACCTAGCTCCATCTAGTGGAAATAGCTGTGAACTAAACTAATTGGCGCCCTCTACAAAGCTTTTAGAATTCGCGTTTCTGGTTTTTATCTTAAGCTTACTTATCTATTCTCTTCTTTTCGGCAAACATTTCATAATAAATAGATTAACAAACATAAATATCATTCAACATACAAAATTCAACTTCACACTAGGCTGCCCTTTCTCGTTTGTATCAGAAACCATAATGTAACATGATAAGTTGCCACAACGCCCAGACATGGAGGAAAAGAGAAAATGCAAATTCTACCGCAGCGGAAATCGAACCCGTCAATCTTGCGTCTCAGCCGTGAACTCAGCCGTAACGCCGCGCCGCTACTGAGGCCGTCATTTTGCTAACTTTCGATTTATAAGCTTTGGAGCTTATAAATCGTTATTGGTTATTGGTAACTTTATTAGATCTACTCATAATCATAAAAATATGCGTATAAGTTACATAAAATTTACTGTTTATATAAATTTTGAAATAATATCATGTTAATCTTAATTTTGTTGTCTTGTGAGAGAAAATAAATATATTATTATTATTATTACATAATCCTACATAATAATTATAAATACGAAAGTTTGTGAGGATGTGACGATATTTTGTGCCTCAATCACACCGTAACGGCTAAACGGCTAATGAAACTTGAAACATACATAGTATGTGTACTGGAATAACATATAGTCTATTTTTTAACCGGGTACCACGCGAGCGAAGCCGCGGGTGGAAGCTACGAAGCTAGTTATAATATAAGGAAGGCTTATGTTGTAAGTAAAGTGGTGTTTTATGCAATAGTCTCGCTGGTCGCAGATGCCGCTCGGAGCCAAGGCCAAGAACAGCACCGCAGCAGCGTGTGACCTGGACCCGGACCAGGTCGACCTGGCTGGCAGGTAACAATACCAAATAACATCAAACTCATCATCATCATTTTCCTGCCCTTATCCCACTCTATGCGGGGCCGGCACAGCATGATTCCTGGATCTGGAGAGTTTTGTCTAAGGTGTTTTATGACCGGCCGCCTGCCTGACGTCAACCCTCCTTGGGAATACTTGCTTATTGTATCTCATCATGTTGGAGGATACTATCCCTTAGTCGACTTTTACGACATGCTCGGGGAGAGAAGCAGCTGGACGCGTTCTATGTTATTTCTTTACTCCCAGTCCAGCAGAGAAGTATATATAAATAACATCAAACTATTATTGATATTAACAACAGAGAAACAGGCATGCTGTAGAAAAAGCTCGAAAATATGTGAAGTGCACTAAAGGGCCTATAAGTCACACTTGATTATCGGTCGGCTACATAAACAAATATCGGTTTTTTGTCGATTTTTTTGAGCTTGTTCCACCTTTCCTCTTTACAATATGGTCATACTTCATAGCAATAAAATGTAACCTTTTGGACGCCAATGTCACCTATAGACGACAAGCACTTCCGATTTCTGTACGCCAACGTCGTCTATACATGACAAAAAACCCGGTCCACATAATATGAAATAAAATCATTGTAAAATTATTTCTGGTATTTTATTCGGACATTCCTCAAAATAGAATAACCCAGCAACATGTGAGTATAGTTCACAAGTCTCCTAAAGCCACTAGCATTGAGAAATATTGAAATAAAAACATGGACTCATAACCAAGAAAAATACTGTGTCCAGCACGCCAAAGTCGTCTATACTTGACGCTAGTGAGGTGGTAAAGGACGAACAGATTTATCGAAAACTATTCACAAATTCACAATTCAAGTTGTGTTATTTATTTTTATAGTTAGTACAGTGCGTCCAACGTAACTTGGCATGCGTGAAGTTAGCTGTTGGACATGCGCAGTGTAGCTTTTTCATACTAAATTGTTTACTGCGCATCGAAACGGCTAACTTCACGCATGCCAAGTTACGTTGGGCGTACTGTATGTAAAGAATTTGAACTTTATTAAACGTACGTGTTATTGCAGGCTGGCAACCCTGGCGTTGCGCGCGCACACAGCGACGCGCATGGAGTGCGCGCGGCTCGGCGCCGCGCTCGCCAACACGCTCGGCGAGCTCGCGCGCACCGCCGCCAACAGACAGGCGCTCGCTTCAGGTCTGTAATATACTCTATCGACACTGCATTATAACAACCAACAAACGACATGGTACATAATAACAACCCAACAGTCACATAGTCCTGACCCCACACTAGGATTCCCTGTGTCGTGGGTATCAGAAACTACGAGTACCATGCTACCACAACACTGAGACTTGGAACAAATATTTGCAGAACATGCAAACATTTCTTCCACAGCGGGAATCGAACGCCTCTTGCATCTCTGCCCGCCACGCCACCGACGCCGTCAAATTTAAAAAAAATACTTAATTTAAGAAGGGTGGATCCAGGATTTAGGTTTAGGAGGGGGCTTGACCCTGCTGAGGTTAGTTTTAATCAAGGTAAACATTATAATTGTAATTTTTGAGAAGCGCTTGAGCCCCTTACCCCCGAATACTCAAACGCGACTCAGAGTTGACACCTCTCAACTCACGGTTTTTTGACAGTTTCTGATGAAAATCTGTCAAACAAAAAAAAATCGTCATTTGAGTCGTCGTTGAGTATTCTGGGGTTAGCCTCCCTAATCCTGAATATGGTACCACTGAAATAGGTCCAAACAACATGGAACTTTTATTTAACCTTTTTTATCTTTGGGTTATTTTTAACATCTTATTCATGCTAGAGTATCTGCAACATCAAAAATTTAAAAATAACAACCATTCAATGCACGCAAAGTTTTACATAATTATTATTCTGAAATCGTTAATCTATTTATTCAAACAGCGTCCAAAGAAGATGCGAAGAAACGGAAGCTGTCCAAAAGCCAGAAAGCCAAGATACAAGCCAAGCAGCGCACCGCCCTCGCCGTCAAGAAGAAGGCAGCCGCTTTGGCCGCCGCCGCCGCCGCCAAGATAGCGTCCTAGATTTTAAAGAAATATAACCTCTTTAGTCATAAAGATAGTATTTAGCCACGTAAGAAAAACCGCGGGATAAAATCAAAACGTAGGTATTTTTGCTCTTAAAGTGTTAGTCTATTGTTTAGGTACCTATTTATTTATTAATTTCGTTAATAAACATGAAGCCTTAAAAAAAAACAAGAAAATTCATTGTGTGCAACAGTATCTAACGTTCAAACTTTTTCCCGCGTTTTATCTTGCGTGGCGGGACTTAAGTACAATCTATACAAATAATGCAAATAAAAATGTGCAAAAAGTCACTCAACCCATCCAATTACTGACTGTGCCTTGTGTTGCTTAAGTTTGATGATTGATTACGAACGTAAATATTATTCTTGTATGGCCTCCATTTTATTTTATTTTTAGTATTTGTTGTTAAAGCAGCGATAGAAATACATACTCAACTCAAACAACTTTACTTATTACGTTTCATGAGATACAGCCCGCTGACAGACGGACGGACGGACGGACAGCGGAGGCTTAGTAATAGGGTCCCGTTGGCACCCATCGGGTACGGAACTTTAAAAGTTTTACTTCAAAATAGGTAGGTACGTTGTCTTATGCCGCCATCTTGTAAGAGAGTCTGATTAAGAATGAGAAATATTGTTTTATGAATGTTTTTCGTCCTATTTGGCTGTGCTCTGTTTTTTCGTGTATTTGCAATAGGGTTTCAAAAAACACATAACTGTTTCGAGAAAAATTTAATTTTTCATGACGCCACCTTGGTTTACAAAGGTATTTTCTTAAAATATTTTGTAATGTAAATATTCGTTCATTGTTAACGACACCCCCAAACGAAACCCAGGGTGCAATTCCAAAAAGGAGGTTGTTGCCCTGATATAATATTCGTATACCAATGTTATCCCAACATTACGGTCGGTGGTGTTGTTAACAAATGCTATTTATCAACGACACCCCGGGGTATCGTTTTGAGGGTGTCGTTAACAATGAACGTAATTTTACTATGCATTAGTCGATAAATGTTGTAAATGTTATGTAAGACTTAACATAAGTTAGGTTAGGTAAGTAATTAATTTCTGTATTATTATAAGAACCTAATTTATCATTGTAATACTAAAATATGGCGAATAAATTAATATATTAAAAGCTTTGTTTTATTTTTCGTAACAATACAGCAGAAACTAATTTTAAAACTGGCAATATTATTTGAAGCTGGCAACTCAGTCCCAAACGTCAAGTAGTGACGCCTCAGGCTGTCCAAGCTATTTTATGCTTTTTATAAAGGACATAAAGTGTAAATTAATTTGTACCTTTTATTATATCCCTGATGAGGGCAGAAGTCAATTTGAGAACTAGTGTTGCGAAACAATGAAATCTTTACATGTTTTTTATTAACTCAATTTGTTCTAATTCGAACTTCGACGATTCTAATCGTAATAATTGCGATAAATAAAATCTAAGGAAAAACTAATTATACATATAAACAGCGTCAGTAGGCAACTTTTACCTTCACAAACGGATCGCTGCAGTGCCCGGGACGAATTAAGATGGAGTAGGCTTGAGCACCTATTCCATTCTCTCAGCTTAGTCGGCCTTGTCCACAGGAAAGACACGGTCACTACCTGCGGAGCTGACTAAGCCACGGGTTTCTTCACGTTGTTTTCTTTCACCGTTTGAGAGAACTGGTAGGTAGGTATAGCACACATACATTTTTCGCACAGAAAAATCCATTGGTGCATCGGAGCCATGCATTGGTGCATCGATCCTTAGGATCGGAAGGCGGGGTCACTACCAACTAGACTACCAGTGCTCTCTAATTGCGATAAATAAAATCTAAGGAAATTGAAGCAAAAAATAAATAACTCTAAATACCTCTATGTTTGTTTGTTAGCTGATAGATAAGTTTATTATTAGTTTTTAAACAAGAACAAAAATAAGCAATATCTCTACATACACATTTATTTTGGAGACAGTCTTTGAATTAAGCTCAAATTTGGATTCAAAGTAACACCACTTGGGGGCATTTGGGCATTCAGCATCATTCTGCAAAGCATTCTGAATGCTCCGTGCAAGTTTTTCTTGAATGGGGAAGTGATAATGATAGCTGATTAAATGAGAGCTGTAATAAGTAGAATAAAAAAATTCACCCTAGACAACTATAGTAAAATGTACGATTATTAGAATCGATACTTTGTGAATCTAAATCGACAACCGACTATTTCGATACTGTTACACACATCACTACAAGTCAAATACTTGTTATTATTTTATTCGTGCACCTAACCTTCTTTATCATGTTTCGTTCATATTTTACTTAAAAAGCGTTGAAATATTGTTTTATACTTTACAAATGTTATAGTTTTGTGATAAATCTACAAATATCTGTTCAGAAAACACGAAAACAGTAAGTTCTTCATTCAGTAGTTTCGTTTTCAGTAAATAATTAGTTGAGTTTACATACCTACGCGTAAGTTTTTAGTGGCATGTGCAGTTATTTTATGAGATCGCTCCTATTGTTTCATTCTTTTATGAAATAAATCGCCATTTTGTGATTCGAAGTGCCTTTTACGTGGTAATTTATCATCTCTAAACTCAAAACACTCGTTCCGGCTCACCTAGAGTTAGATTATCTGATGTTTTTGTAAAAGTTTAAAAATTGAATCGTAAGTTTTTTTTTCTCTTCCATAAAAGCTTTTTGTATCCTGCCAGTTCCATTCAGTCAATTTATCTTAGAAACCATAGGAAGTAGAATAAAATCTCATTTCTTTGCTATATTAATTCCACACTTGGTTTCATAGATTTCTACGCTATTCGCGATTTCTTAAAAGCAAAACTGAATTATCTCAGCATTTTTTCATCGCAGCAAAATTACATTCTAATAAGTTATATATTACATTTGAATAATTTTTGTGTATGAATCATACGTATTTTGACTTACATGCCTAAAAAGATTCAATGAAATGATAATGTACTCGTAGTTGTCAAAGTTACCTTGTTTTGACGTGATCTGCAAATGAAATCGTCTCACTAGTTCTTTCGAACCAGTGTGGTGAAAGGATTTAAAGTGCGCCGCAAAGGGTCCTTTCGTGCACTTGACACATGTTTGCAAACCAATTAGGTTCTACGACATACCGGTTTTCTCACGATGTTTTCGCACACAAATTTTTCGAACAGAAAAATCCATTGGTGGATTTGATTTTGAACCCACGACCTTGGGGTCGTAAGGCGGAGCAGCTACCACTAGTGCTCTAGAAATGAAACCTTCGAATTCACTGATCTTCAGACAAAATCTTTGCTAGCTACATACCAAAGGGTAGTCAGATGCCAGTCCCAAATAATCACAATTATCGAATAGAAAAACATATTTTATTGAGACTAGTTGCTAGGACTTATGGTTTAAGCTGTTCCTTGATTTTCAATCAGTAAGTAACTTTAGAGTTTTAAATACTTACATTCCTAATCCTTCCAGATGTTCTGCCTACGAGAAAAAGAACGAGATCCATTCAACGATTCCGACCCACTCGACACAGACTGTCAATCTGACAGCACTGACACAGATGAGCCGGCATCGAAACGGCTCAAGATAAACTCATCGCTCAACCTCCAAGTCTATCAAATCCCCGCTTTTAACACCCCCAAGTCCCTTAGTATATTTCCATCCACACCGGTCCTTCCAAAATTCGTGAATAACCCTTTGAACTTGGCAAATCCACTGGCTCTAGCTTCGGAGGCCAATAATATAGTGAAGAATCTTCAGACGAGGTTTTCCTTGCCGGCTAAGTTGAGCATCACTCCGGTGCAGGCCAGGAGTCCTGTTGTCACCGAGACTGGGGAAGTTATAAGGTAATTTTATTTTGCTATTAACATAGATACTTCTCTGCTTCTTCTTTCCTCTCTGCTAAACTCTCTGGAGCTTCAGTCGACTTTTACGACATGCTCGGGCCGAGACCTCTCCAGCATGATGGACTTATATGGGCGATGGGCTGATCCGTCACCGTGGTTCACCATATCCATCTTAGGACTAAATCAGAAGTGGCTGCAAGTTTTCTTATGGTTTACTTGTGGCTCTGCCCACCCCATCAGGGATACGGGCGTGATAATATGTATGTAATTAATGTCCCCTTTCAAGTAGACTACATAATATTGATATTTCAGGTACAAAAAGAATGGCGAGATCGCCAAGAAGAGAGGTCCTCCGAAAGGATACAAAAGGAAGCCCAAACTGGATCTATCACAGAGCTTTAGCCACGGGACCACTTTACAGGTGAGACTATCACCACACTGGTGGTTTTTGCAACATCCCTAACATCACCATCATCATCATCTATTCTCACTTCACTTTACAAATATTTGCAAATAAGTAAACTTTTGTAAGAAAAAGATGGTTTGTTTATATAAAAAATGGATGGACCGAATGAAAGATGACATGAGAAAGAAAGGAGTGTTGAGATGACTTCTGACGGAGGGAAATGGAAGAAGAATACACTGTGCTGACCCTGATAAGGGTACACCTATAAGACCCTATAAGAATACACTGATAAGGGCAGGGAAATTTTGTAGAATGATTTTAAACATATATTTTCAGACGCAGAACACGATACTAACGAGTCTCCTGGCAGCCAACAACACTTCAGTACTGGGCCTGCCCCCGCCCCCCGCCAGGCAACCCCCCGCATTCACCCCGCCCCCACCCCCGCCTAAACTACCTGAAGGTAACATACTACACTAAGAATGATTATAACAACTTAATAAATATTAACATAAAGAAACTTACAACTAATCCATACTAATATTATAAATGTGAACTCTGTCTGTCTGTTACCTTTTCATGCCGAAACTGTTGAACAGATTTTGATGACATTTGGCAAGGAGATAGATTGCATCTCGGGGAAGGACATAGGCTACCTTTTGTTGCAAAAATAATCATCAGGGGTGAAATAAGGGATGAAAGTTTGTATGCGGAATGCATCATTATACCACCGAAGTTAAACAATGTTGAGGATGGCCACAACTTGAATGGGTGGCCTACAAAATCTTGTAATACGCAAACAATGTCGCGGGTTACAGCTAGTTATTTATATAAATAAAACGTATGTTACAGGAGTGACACTAGTGGAACTGCAGTTGGACCCTGAGGACTGGTTTCCATCGGAGCCGTACAAGATGCCCTTCAGCCGGAAGAAGAACCCTAAATGGAAGCTGTTCCCCTTCCGCTGCGAGCACTGCTTCAAGGTAACAAATACGACGTGGTAACAAATGTGACGTGGTAACAAATGGGACGTTGTAACAAGTGTGACGTGTTAACAAATGTGATGTGGTAACAAATGTCAGCCTTTCGCAAGTCATTCCACCTAACCGGAGCGCGTACTATTACGTTTGCCGAGTCGCGGTCTCCACTCAACAACTCTACCCCAGCGGTTGTCGGTTCTTCGGCAGATATGACCAGCTCACTACCTCTTCAGTTTGCCAATTCTCTGAGCTATGTCGGTGACTTTAGTTCTCTGACGGATAACGTCATTACGAATTATATCAAAGTCAAAGTATATTTATTGCTTACTTACATGTCAAAAAAGATATCACAGATAATAGAGATTCAATGTAATTTGCCCTTTAGGGGCGTACAATGATTAATTATTTACAAAATTAAAATTATAATAATAGTAATAATGTCAAAAAATAGCTAAATAAAAAAAACAACAAACCTAAAAAATATAAATTAATACAAATGTCATAAATTACTAAGTCAACGGTCAACATTACAAAGTATCCTTTAAAGAAATCAGACCCTATATTTTCAATAATTTAGAGTTACCGCGTAGCATTCACGCTTCTCGACTTAAAACTTTCAGAAAAGAAAAAACAAGATACAGAAGTACTTTTTCTTTCAAATCGCTAGGATTATTTAGTTTTAGATCTACGTTGAATTTACGTTTTAAAAACAATGAATCCAGGGGTACCGCGTGGCGTCCACGCTGCTCACCCACTGCTCCGAACGGCACGGCACAGTCCCACGCCAGCTCGCCATCCCGTGTCCGTGCTGCCCGCACGTCTCCGCCTGCAAGAAGCACCACAAGAAACATTTAGAGACGCACGAGGGCAAGAGGCGGAGGATCTTCTGTCTCTACTGCCTTCCTCCAGGTGAGCAAACTGTAGGGAAAACTAGTATAAATAAATAACACACAACAGTCACATACATAGTCCTGACCCCACACTAGGATCCCCTGTGCCGTGGGTATCAGAAACTACGAGTGTAAACCTATATTACGCAATAAATTACTTATGATTATGAAAAAAAAAACAATTTCAGATTGGTTTTATTTGCTTCAATATGGTATACAAAGATCTTATAATTAATTTATGTTTAGATGTTCACATTCTCCATTTTACCTATTAGAGCGTGATTCGTTAGTAGTCGGGTTTTAGTTTTTAAACTTACCTTTTAAATGAATTTAAACAAAAGTTCAAATAATTGTTTTGTTACAGTGGACCAAACCGCGCCATACGTGAAGGAATCAGAAAAATACCCATTCGACAAGTGCCCACAGTTTTGGTACGCTTCAGAAGAATCGCTACGTCTACACAAAAAACGAAAACATCCCTACGCAGCGATGTTCAACCACAATTGGTATTGTTCGTGGCGAGACGCGCAGCCTAACAGCTAGTAACATAGGTAATGTGGTAACATTTCTGACGTTGTAACAAAATAAGGTGATGTAGGCAAGCATAAGACGCTATGTTCAGACTGTGAGAATTATGTTGTAACATTTCTGACGTGGTAACAAAATAGACGTGTTACAAGTTATAATACGTTGTGACTTGTAAGTATTTTAAAGACAGCAGGCATAATAACATGTGAAAGACGCTAATTTTAGGTATTACATGGATTTAGAACAATAAGACGTGGAGACAAATCAGACGCTGTTACAAGGTTTGACCAAAATAGTAACAAATGTGACTTGGTTTGGTAACAAAAATTATCTTGTAGAAAATTGTGATTGCTGGCAATAATATTAATAATTATGTATTATGGTAACATTCAGCGACATTATGACTGAATACATTTTTAGTTTTGAAATTTTTAGTTGATAATATTTTGAAACATTATTTTCTGATTTTAATCTAGTATTTTTTAAATGCAGCTGATGTTTTGATTTTATTATTTCTCAATCATTTATTTATAATTTAGATATTTTGTTTGTCATTTTATGGTCATGCCCGGGGGTGAATGACCTTGTGATTGTTTGATTCTGGTTGCAATGAATGTCAATCAGCTTCTATTATCAAATGAAGACTTTATAAAACAAAATTTTAATAATGGTAAAGTTTGCATAATATTGAAAAAATCATCACAGAATCAATGTGAATCATTGTGCCTTGACAGATTATGATTAGACAAGTAGTTTATTACGTAAGTACCTTCTTTTATCAGTTTATTTTTAAACCTACGTCAAAATCAGTAATTCTTTAGGATACTAGTATTTTTTGTTGTATTAAGTTTGAGCCTTTATTAAGCAAGAATCCAATCTATTTTGGGTAAACATTAAGTCGACCCTGCGATGTTTACAGACACCTTGCACCCCATACCTCACCCCCCTATCTCGAGTACTCCGTATCACACCCCACCATGCCTGGTTCCCTCCGCGTTTTACCCCCTAATCTCAGTCTCCATATCTCGCCCCCCCTATACCTCGTTCCCTCCGTATCTCAACACCCCAACCCCCCCACATCTCATGCCCCTTATCTCACCCCCCTCATATCATCCGCTTTTGTGTCTCACCGTATCTAACCAGCCCCTTCCGCCGTATATCTCGTATCACCATCCCCCTGGCATTCGCCTCTATCTCGCCCCCCCTACACCTACACCCCCCTTCCTAACCTAATCATCCCCTTCGCACTCCCCTCTATCTTACCCCCCCCCTACATCGCCCCACGTCCTATCTCACACCCCCCTACATCGTCCCACCCCTTATCTCCCCCCCCCCCCCCCCCCCTCCCCCCGTGTCTAACAAGCTAGCAGGCGGTCGTGAGGTTCGCCTATTAGAATCACGCTTACGATGTATAAATAGGATAGTAACTATGTACAAATGACGTATACCAGTATTTTTATAGGAATTTTAATGCATTTAATTGTAGTTTTATCATAGATTTATTTTTTAAAGAAGACTTCCAAAGATAATGTCCAGTTATTAACAGTTACATGCACCGTGTACCGGATATCCGTTAACTTTGTCTTTGTCGCGTTGAAGTTAGTTCGTATGAGCTGGTGGCCAACTCTTGTGACGAAGTTTTTAGGCCTCCGTCATGTTCCGACTTAAAAGCCGGGACCGACAGTTCAACGTGCCCTCCGATGCACGGAAGCGCTCAGCTCGTAATGCCACTTGCGGTCACCCATCCACATTGTGACCGCGCACAACGTTGCTTAACTTCAACGATCAAAAACGTCTAAGCAAGTTACGCCACGAGCGTTTCATACTGTTCAAACCTTATTTAAACATTTTTAATTATGGACACATATCTGAATTAATTTTGTATTTGCTTTTAATTTTCATACTTACCCTTTCTTACTTCACAAGTAAAGCACTTAAATTACTTAACTCAATAAAATGAAATTACAAATAACTTTTTAAGTATCCTTTGTAAGATATGATTAGTAAGAGCTAAAGATGTGTTTGCCAAACTTAATAGATATCCTCGGTAACATGGTTTATAAGTTTCAATTTTTGAAAATTATTTAGTGATTCAAAAGTCACCAAAATCATCCATTTACAATGATTTTTTTTCAATTTCGTCTTGAAAGTCATTTGGTGACTTCAAAATGAAAATAAGTATGTTTTGAAATCAACAAATGACATAGGAATACGAAAATTTAAAAAAACAATGGAAATGGGAAATTTTTGTGATTTTTAAGAATTAATACGTCCGTGTCGTGGGTATCATAAAGTATGACCGAGCCTCCATTTACAGGCAATCTAGCGTCCCGTTTGTAGGCAAAAGTTGCCTCCTGACGCTTTATAAATCATCATATCGTCACTGGAAAGGCAAATTTACGTAAGCGCCAATCGAGAAAAAGCCGTTTAAAGTTCATTTTTTTCGTTTTTTTAATCATAACTTTCTACCTAATTATCGAATTTTTATGACGTCAACATAAGATTTCATTCTTTTTTCATTTTCTATGTCCAGCAATTCATATTATTGTATTTGGACTGCTATTTTTGGATAATAACTCAATATGCCTATTTTGGCGCCATTTTGGCGCTTGCGTAATTTTGCCTTTCCAGTGACGATATGATAATAATAAGGCCTTAGTAGCTTATAAGTCGAGATTTTGATGTCAAAGCTATATAAGTATATGTGCCTGGTTCCAAAATCCTACTAAAGAACTAGTCGTGTCACTAATTCTATCGAACCAGTGTGGTGAAAGGCTAGTTTCGTGCATTCGACACCATGCTTTCAGATAGTTATGATATGTCGTAGAACCTAATACAAAACCCCGAAAACATGTGTCAAGTTTAGCCTTTGAGGCGCACTTTGAATCCTTTCTCCACACTGGTTCGTAACAACTAGTGACACGACTAGAATCAAAAATCTAAGTACGCCTTCCAGCCTTCCAGGATCTTTGGACGTCTTTAGCTTATTAAATGACCAAATCATAACAGTATTATGAATACTTAGCTAATTACTCTTAGCCGACATATTAGTTGATAATTTAATTAGTTAAGTTTGTTTAAAGCCCGACCTCACGATATAGGTGGACTTCCGGAGATAGCGTCAGTGACGCCGCGTTAGTGATGCTCAGTGACGCCGCGTTAGTGACGCTCAATGACGCCGCATGTTAATGACAAAGATGGGACAAGAAACTATATCATGTAACACATGGTCGGGTAAAAGGCGAGTAGTTTTAAGATTGTAAATAGGCAGCTATTAATTATTTAATTTGAAATTACAACAAATATGCAAGCATAGTTCTAATTAGCGTTCATAGATGGCGTTGTATTGGAAACTAGAAAGCAAACGATAATCTGAGGTCCGATTGTAACGCAGATAACATAAGTGCGTAAGAAACGCCAGCGCATTAAAGCCTTTCACCACACTGGTTCGTGAGAATACGATACGATGCTATTATAGTCTGAATACGAGAGCACTGGTGGTGTAGTTGGTAGTGACCCCGCCTTCCGATCCTAAGGACGTGGGTCCAAATCCGGTCGCGTACCAAAGGATTTTTATGTGCGCTATACCAGTACTCTCAAACGGTGAAGGAGAACATCGTGAGGAAACCCGCGGCGTCTTTCCTGTGGACAAGGCCGACTAAGCTGAGAGGATGGAATAGGTGCTGGGCAAGCCTACTCCATCTTAATTCGTCCCGGGCACTACAGCGTCCCGTCTGTGAAGGTAAAAGTTGCCTCCTGACGTTGTAAATCATCTACTATAGAATGGTGAAAAGCCTTAGATTTTTTATACAATGACATCCTGGCGCCATCTAGAATGCTTTATGGAACTAAAGTTTGTTAAGAATTTTCCTTATCGAAGGTAAATTATTTAATTCATTCTTTTACTTATAGATTTTCTTGATTCAAATTCATTAATTGTCCAGCCAAGATCTCAATTTGATTAAATTATGAAATGAAACAGAAGTATATAAACACGCCAATTTTGTTGAAACAGCGGTAATCATAAGAAAACTTGCAGCCACTTCTAATTCAAACTCCCAAGATGGATAAGACCATGGTGACAGATCAGCCCATCACCCATATAGATGGTCCATCATGTTGGATACTATCCCTTAGTCGACTTTTACGACATGCTCGGGGAGAGAAGCAGCTGGACGCATTCTTTTTCTTTACTCCCGGTCCAGCAGGGAAGTTCATCTGAATGAAACTGGAAATTCTTTTGTGTTTATCCCACGTTATTTTATGTTATATACCAAACAAATGTTGCCTGAATTGAATTAAATGTCGTAGTGCGTTGAGATAGTGAAAATATTGCGGCCATGGAGATCAAAATGTAATTTAAGAATTATTATAGTATTATGTGCCTCATATATATTAAGACTGTAGAGAAAGCCTTGTAGAATGTATAAAATTATATTTTTCGAAGTTAATACACAATTAAATGAGTAGTAAATAAACTACAAACGTAATTGAAAGTTTGTATGTCTCACTCAACGTTGAAAGCCATATTGGATTTCTTAATATTTTATACAGCATACTAGTTGCCGCCTGCGGCTTCGCTCGCGTTGTACCTGGATACAAATAGCCCATATAATCCAGTACATTTATTTATTTTTCAATTTCATTCAAATCTGTTCAGCCGTTTTGGCGTGATTGAGACACAAATAATCTCACAAACTTTCGCATTTATAATATAAGTAAGAAGCAAGATGCTATATGACATTTCATTTGTCAAAATCCGCCTAGCGTGAATCGAACCCGCGCCTCTTGCATCTCAGCCGAGTACTCACCCGCCACGCCACCGAGGTCGAATCCTGCTATATTAAAAGTAGATGCGAAAGTTTGTTCGTAACGACTGAAACTTGGAAAAGGTAGGTTATTCTGAATACACTGTATTTACTATGCAGGTGCGCGAGTGAAGCCGAGGGCAGACCCTAGTTCAAATAATACTGAAGTATTTTTCCTCCATTATTGTAAACTAAGCACCTAGAGTATTTTTAATTGCTTTCTTATATCGTATCGTGTGGTATGAAAAGACTTAACCCTAATGCCTTATTAGACTTTCAAAGCAAGTGTCACTGACGCCGCGTTACTGTAGTATGTAGAACGTCATTCGAGCGCAGTGTTAATGACGTGACGTCACTGAAGCCTGCTTCGAAGTCCTTTAGTAACGTCAGTATTCCATCTACCCTCCTAGCATAGTAACGAGAGACTAAGTGAATACTCCGTAGATGTACCTAGTGAATAAGAAAATGATTTTTGTAAAGATTTTGTAAATAAATGCGATTTTGTATAACTTATTTTGTTTTATTTTGATGAAGTAAGTTCGTATGAGCTAGTGGCAAACTCTTGAAATTAATGAAATTAATTTTTGTTGCATAAAATGTGGTCCGATGTAGATGTCATAGTCTTAAAAGTTAAAAGTACTTAAATAATAATGTCCAACACATTTCGCTTATATAGTCAGCATGCAACTCTTGTAACGGAGTTTTTAGGCCGCTAAAGGCCTCCGTCATGGCTTAACGACTTAAAAGCCGGGACCGATAGTTCAACGCGCCCTCCGAAGCACGGAAGCGCTCAGCTCGTAATGCCACTTGCGGTCAAAACTTTGCTTAACTTAACTTTTATTTTACAAGTTAAACTTTGATTTCCTCATAAAAAGGAAGACATTGAATGAATCTTAGTTATGCTGATGATCTGGTGCTGCAGGGCGCGTCAGTCAGCTCATTAAAACCCGATCAAGTGCGAATCGAATCCGCACACGAAGGGTTCTGTACATGTTCTGTTCTGTACCATCATACATTTACATACAATATTTCTTGTATGAGGCCCCTTTTAATTTTCTGTTTCCTTACCTGATACGCGCTTTGTTTGCGTAAGTATTTTTTTGTTTTTACAAGATGTGAGAGTAGGTAATTAGATTTAATAAAATCTCAACAAAAATAAACCATCAACCATTTCACTTAGTTTGCTAGATTATTTTCTTTTATTAAATTGTACCTAAGGTGAGCCTTCTTAAGTAGGTAGGTACCATAAAGCTTGTTCTCTAAATAAGTACTTGCATTAAAGTTTGTTCTTTATATAAATCTTCTTATATTATAAGAATCTTTGTCCTGACTGACTGACAGACAACGCACAGCCTAAACCGCTGGACGTAGAGACTTGAAATTTTCAGTGTAGGTAAACCTTGGTACGTACTAAGAAGGGATTTTTCAAAATTCACCCTCTAAAGGGGTGAAAAGGGATGAAAACCTGGAATCAATTTTTGGTCTAAAACTGGACATAACCTATATCAAATTAAAGAGCCCATTTTTCTTATTTAGTTAATGTCATAATTGCGATAATATTTTGGACTGTTAACACTGCAGGTGGGTTACTATGTGGTCTTAGAGCAGGGCAGTAGTTGAACTGCTCGACTTTTTTGTGCTTATTTGTTCTGAGTAAGGTTGAAAATGGCACAAAAAAGTCGGGCAGTTCATCTTACTTATAATTATAAATGCGAAAGTTTGTGAGTTTGGATGTTTGTGCTTCAATTACGCCTAAACGGCTGAATGCATTTGAATGAAACTTGGAATATACATAGTACATGTACTGGATTAACATATAGGCTATTTTTTATCCGGGTACCACGCGAGTGAAGCCGCGGGCGGCAGCTAGTAAATAAATAAATGAATTACTTTGTTGTTACCAACCAGTTCTGAAACTGTACAGTTCCTGAGCACACTCCGAAATGTATCCGATAAACTATTGCCTCTACGGCAATGCTCAAGGCTTTGTAGCCGAGACTCAACCAAGAGTCGTCACCTATTAGCTTCTTAGCGCGCCTAATGCCTGGAGCTGGTACTTGGCAGAGCCACCCCGAAGGTGGGAACAGTACTCCATGCAGACTCTAACTTGCGAAAGAAAGGTTTTAGGTAGAAAAACCAAAAGCTCATAATAACCATTTTTATTCGAAAACTTAATCTATTTAATCAACGTCCACAGAAGCGAACTCATTATAAATAAAATACAAACGACTAGATGTTAACTCTCGCCGCCTCACTTTGCTTTCTCAATATACAATACACAAATACAATTTCCCCTTATAAGGCAATGGTGACAAAGACCTTACCTACGCCTAGTTATTCGTTAATTTATTTCGTATTTATTGTGAGGAGTCTTGCGTTCAGCACGGTCGCCATTTTTTATATAGCCATACAAAATTATAATCAAGCTAAACTCAATTACAAAATTAAACAATACAGTCCTAAAATATTCCTACTCAATGTTACACGGCCTTTGTTATTCCTACGTATAAATAGCAATATTTTTTTTAAACGCGAAATAAGTTTAAGACACAAAAAACAGCATATAGGTTTTATACATAGTCTAGGAATAAAATGGTGTTGCCAGTACTGTTTATGTATTTTTTTTTGTAAATATGACAGAAAATTATGTATATTGTAGCTGATAACTTGACAATCGCAAAGTGACGAGGCGAGCGTACACGGATCGATCTTGATATTATAAAAAGAAATAAGAAAACCGTTACATATCACAAATTGGAGCTAAGTATAACCTAATTATTGAATGAAATCATCAAAGTATCAAATATGATTTCATTTTAAAATTAGATTTTTGGAAAATTTATACCAAAAAATATAAAATGATAAAATGACAAAAAGCTGTATTCAAAGAATTCAGAAAAGTTATGAATAAATAATGTTTTAGATTCAAATAATTAAATAAAAGTAAAGTTTTAGTTGTAGGTACTTCTTGATATAAATTTTCCAAAAAAATAAATAATTTCACAGTTATATTTACATTAAACACTTATTATAAAGATTTGGCTTCAAAAGTTTTAGCTTTCATTCATCATTGTATTCAACCTGGTCACTCTATTTTGGTACCTATATAAATATTAACTGTCTTAAATAATTATAATAAAACCCGCCATATTTGAATAACGCCATCATAATGTCATTCTACCCTCTACGATGTCACGTTTCAAACATGGCGTCCCGTGTACATCAAAATTAACCATTAAAGATAAAAACTACATAATCAAATTAATAAATAAACAAAACTTACAAAATAATACCTAAAACTGGCTGCAAAGTTTGGTACAAGTAACATAAAATTGGTAATCAAAATAATTCGAAAAGTAAAATGAAACAAAAACGAGAATTTCACAAATCATAAGACAGATTGAGCAATAAAGGAATGATAGAAAATCTATAAGATGCCGCGCTTCTGCTGAAAACTGACAGTTCAAAACAACTTTCAACTTTCATGCAAATAGTGGCTTTGACCTAATCGTTAACAGCTAATCTAAATATTTTTACAACGTAGCTAAAAACCAATCCTACACTATCAATAATGCTTTTACAAAAATTGTCGTTTATTCATACATTTTCTCCCGATTTCCCACTACGATCTGTTCTATTTAGCGCTGGCAACACTGCGCGGTAGCCTGACCAATCTACCGTCGTGTTTTGGCTAAATAAAAGATTACTTAAGAAAATCGACTGAGAAGTTAGGAACTTCAGCATACTTACAAAATCTTCAGACCGTTCGTTGTTTAAAACAGTACCTACCTTACAACATTAATAGTGAAGATGCCCGGTTCCCATATTCAAGTAACGCTCGACGGATGGAAGATTACGATAGCAAATTATTTTTTAAAAAATCTACGGCGTCTTTTAAATCAGTTTAAACCTCCAAGAGCAAGCTAGATTTTTAGTCACCGACAAACACCGAATCTATATCTACTGGGCCGTAACTCACATAATCCTCTTGAATGCAATTTAACACCTGAGATAATCGGTACAGTCTTAAACAAGATCATACATAATATTAGTAATATGAAATATCGATCCAACACCCACCAGTAGCGCCAAATAACGATCACGAAGCACTGGTGGCGTAGCTCGCTTAGACGTTCTTGATCGATCGTCGAAGTTAAGCAACTTTGTGCGTGGTCACAATGTAGATGGGTGACCGCAAGTGGCATTACGAGCGCTTCCGTGCTTCGGAGGGCACGTTAAATTTTCGGTCCGGGCTTTTAAGTCGTTAAACCATGACGTAGGCCTTTAGGCGGCCCAAAAACGCCGTCACATGAGTTTGCCTGTGTCATTTGAACAAAATATTTTTAAGGGGTGGGTGTGACCAACGATCTGACAGCATGACAAGCCCTCTGGATGACACTTGTCAAATGTGACAGCTGTCATGCTGTCGCGAATGGAACTCAAGCGCCACTGTTTTGACTCGTGAATAACATTTAAATGGAGCGCTGTTGGTGCATTATTTACCTATTTAGAGGCTGGCTGATTTTGGCCACATGCTAAAAAATTCTTGCAGCACTGTATGTTGACAGATTAAAAAAAACAATGCCCGGGTATTTATTTACAAAAATAATACAGCTATTAGCAGTTCTATAATGAAACCAATTTAAATAAGCAGGTACACTGCCCGTTGACCTAAATCTATAAACCCTATACTAGCATACCTACTTTATACAACGTCTCAAACAACTGCCAAACATTGTCTTACTCAAACGCGCGTCAACACTCGCACTCGTTCAAGATACTGCGCCGATGTGGCACTCGCAACTGGCTGCTGTCAAAATGCCTGCGACGACACGTGAAAGCAAATCGAATCAAAGGGGCTTGTCACACATGTCCAAACGTCGCTTTTTGCATATGCCTGCAACCGTTTTCACTATAGGTTTGCTACACTATAGGTCTTAAACAGTACCACTCGCACGTGGCTCGTGATGACCAATGCGAGTGTAGGCATGTGCTACAAACGAAGACTAAAGCAATGTTGGATCCTGTCTGACTAGCCCCCTTAGTTGTCATTTCTTGAGTTGAGATAGATGTCAAATCTGACAGATCAAGTTTAAATCAAAACAACGTTAATTTGTTAGTTGTTTCGAGACACAAATTCTGTTAAGGCAAACTAGTTTGAGTACATTTAATTCTTCAGTATTACCAGGTGCAAAATACACTTCAATTCGTAAAATCAATGTCAAATATCAATGTCAAATGTCAATGTCATTAAAAGATGCAAACCATCTCAGTTTTGTAATTCAATGTCTATAAAAAGATGCACAGCATCTTCGAATACCACTCGTATCAAAAATCAAAAAAATAAATAAATATAGGAAATAATCAATATTTCTTTGACTACTACAGAATACGAGCATTTTAGTTCCGTCTGTTCCCACTTAGCCACACCGGCAGTGATTCGGCATAAAGGCAAACTTTTAATAGGAAATCGTTTGTATTTTGTTCAGATACAACCCGGTTAATAGGGACCAGAGTAGCTAGTATAACCAATATTACAAATGCAACAATCTTTCACCTGTCAGTTGTCAAACCCAATGTCATAATCCAATTTGAATGTCATCTTAAACCTACTGTTTTGTCATAGTCTAATTGTCATGAAATAAATACGCTACCATTATATTAGTTGTATTTACAGATTTGGGATCATTTTGGCATTCAAGATTTGTATGTGCGGATGACGTCTTTGATCTGGGCGCGGCAGAGGGGGCATTGACCCCCACCTTTCCCCCTCCATTGCTGCACGGCACATCGATAGCACATACACATGTGACCACACATATACAACACACTGTCGATGGGATTCTCGTAGCATATGGTGCACTCCGCGCCGGTCAGGTTCCCCTCCCCGATAACGGAGTAGATCGGTTGATGATTGTGGTTGCGGCTGGTCGACGCCCTCTCCGGCAACCGTTCCTCCCGGTTGTCCCTCAGGCCGTTGGGTATTACCTGCTCGTTCTGCGAGTTCTGGTTCGAGGAGCATTGGACGTCGTTTCTTGAGCACTCGCTTCTTGGGACTTCCCTGATGGGGGGGCGCGGGTAGGCAGGAGGGGGTATGGAAGTGCCGGTGGGTTGGTTCAAGGGGCTGGCGCTGATGCAGATTTGAGCTGACTGCATCGGCTGTGGACAAAATATAGACTATTGTACAACAAAATCTTACTGAGGTTATAAATTTGTGATGGGGTGACTTGAGTCTCAGAGAAATTATTGAAGTACGTAGGGATCATAGTCCCTCCACTGGCTTCAGGATTAGTTTAACTCACCTCAATATAATGCGCACTGGTCAGGGTCATCTGCTGATGATTCACAGCATTCTGGTTTCCATTCTGCGGCGGCAGGCTGACCACCAGCACCGTCGCCGGCGCCGTGATGGGAGCTCCAACGGCAGATCCCAGGAGCCTCAGCTGAGGAGGCGTCTGGGACAGCTGCGAACTCAACATCCTAACTTTCTGTGTGGCTCCGTATATGTCCACAAATGCCCAAAGTCTCAAGGTGTGGTCCACGTGCATAACTGTGGCAGGGTTGGAGCCGTTCCTGCTGACCCTGACCTCTCCGTCCGTGGTCAGAGTCACAGCGAGCTCGTCGCCTCTTCTCAATCCGTTGGCTGCGTCGCGTCTCACCACCCAGTACTCCGGTCTATCCAACAGGAGTTCCGCGTCATCGGGCAGGTCGCAAGGCCGTAAAGTCGCCGGGTCGCAGGACGTGAGGCCGATCGCTAAGCTGCCCGAGTAGGCGGCTTCCGTGGCGAGGATCTGGACGACGATTGTCTGCCCGGGGCGCATCGGTCGCGCCGTGAACACGTATCCTTGGCAGAATTCTGTTTCCAACCTCGCCGCTACGCCTCGATCGTTGACGAACTGCACGTTCCTTCCCTTGGTTCTGTGCATGCTGAGAGGAACGAGCGGGTTCTGGTATCTCGGCGCTGGTAGGGGCTCATCGATAAACATAGACCTCAATGAGCTCACCAGCTGCTCGTCTTCGACCGGGCTGTGTGTCGCGCGTCTCACTTGGTTCGGGGCGCGCGGATCAGCGAACTGAACTGCTGTGCAATTCCCGTATACGTCTACCAACGCCCAGAGTGGGTTTCGCGTGTCAACTCCTGAGAAGAACAGTCCCTTCTCCTCCCCATTGATGCCGAAGTGGACGTCGCCAGCTGAGTTCACGTAGTAGTACAACACGTTGTCCTTCTCGCAAAAGCGTTCCCCGAGGGCTTTGGCCCAGTTGCCGGGCTTGTTGGTGAGGTCTGGGCACGCGTACTTGGGGAGGGAGTGGGCTATGGTCGCGGGGTCGTGGTACGTGAACCCGAACCGAATGACGCCGCTCCAGCTGTTCGAGATGTCCACGAAACGGATGCACACCTGGAAGGAAAGATGTTGGTTTTAATTGGGCACAATTTTATTAATAACTAATGAGGAAGGACGCAAAGATGTTTGAATATTCGTGGCTCAATCCTGGGGTAAAGGCTGAACTGGATTGGATGGAGCTAGGATTACAGGTGCAAAGTTCATGACCTGGCAAATATGAATACGATAGGCTACTTCTTATAAGAGTCTCATTTCGTGGTCTACTACTCGTGTCGTGTCTCAAAGAGAATTATTTCGTGCACGAGCAATGAGAACTCACCTCGTAAACCACGGGGCGAGCGCTGGTGCCCACGCCCTCACAGAAAGATTCTACGCTAGTTCCTGGAGTTTATTCTGTCGTGCACGGAATCGAACTGACCTTTTCGTTAACCCGCACGGGACGAGCGCTGAAAGCCACGCCTTTGCAGAAGGACTCGACTCTCCTTGCCGTGCTGCCGTCGCGGGAGACGCGGATGTTCTCGCCGTGCACGGAGTGGAAGCCGAGCGGGGGCAGGTTGTTCGGCGCGCCGCCCGTGCAGGAAGTGCGGGGAGCTGGAAGAGAACATCATATCATAAGAACACTGTAGGCAACAGAGGCGTCAGAATTGCCGAATACTGTTACAAAAAAAATTTAGGTCAAGCCAAAAAAAGTTTACTAATTGAAATTAATTCAGGTAATCCAAAATGTCGGTTAATTTCCTAGAAAATAAGATTCAGGGGACATCTTCTGCCTACACGGTTCAGTGGATATTTACAACAATAACAAAGTCAAAGTAATTTTTTTTTATTCCATAAAATGACGGGGATCACTTGGACACGTCTTAAATCTACGTTGCATTTACACTGTTCGTAACGCGACCGAGCGTGGAAGAACGGTCGGATCATCTGATTTCTACCCACATGATTATCAGGCCCGTTTTTCAAAGGAGTAGGCAGACTTTTATTACAGCCTTCGCGGGTTGTACCATTCGTATACATAATTTTAAATTCAAAACAATCAATCTTATACCTAGAACAGAATACGGAAATGGTCACCCATCCAAAGAGCACGCACGCCGTTTGAATTGAGCGTATAGGCAGTTACGTGACTCTCATGACAGTTACTTGTAAGTGGCTGAGAAAGAATCAGGATGCCGACGATTTCAGACCTCGTCAACAATAAAATTGAGTACAATTTCACATTACTACCTACGCTTTTAAATAAATCGTATGTACAAGGTACTGTAGATTTGATAAACCTCATAGCTCAGTTAATAGGAGCTCTGCCTTCTGCGAAGCAGGGTCGTCTCCTGCCCAGGACAAACATTTATGTGCTAAATGTGTTATCATGTATTATATAACTATGTATTTACAACAAGAGTATTTTATCAGCCACCTAATTCCCATAGTACAAACTTTGCATAGTCTGTGGCTAGATGGCGCTGTGTCAAATCTCAATTTCATTTTGAAGGCATTTCGCACCTCTAAGTCTCTTTTATAATAATAAATAATGTTCATATCCAACAGTCTGTTTTGTCCCAAGTAAGTAGATAAAAATACTCGAAAGATCCACAAAAATATCTTTCTAAAACCATGTCTCCGCCCTAAGACCATCCATTGTATTTTCCCCTCGTTCGAATTCAAGATGGCGGTCGTCACCTGCCCGGCAGATGCGGGCGCAGCTTGCTGTGTCAAATGTTAACTTTAATTATTGAGTAAATGATTCTAAATGCACACTTTCTTTGTGCTAAAGGTTAGTTGTTCTAGAAAGTAGAAAATATTATGATATAGGCAAGACAGGAACTTTAACAGCAGTCGAATAACAGGGCAAAAACAAGTTTGAAATGTCGTTATGTTTTAAAAATACAACAGAATGTTTTGGTATTGCTCATGGTCCTCTTTTAATGGCAAAAATGATAGTCATTGTACAGATAACAATAATATATTAAGATGCAATTCATCGACATATTCGGTAAGAGAATTAACAAACTGAAGTGAAAGTTTTCTTATGAAAAGTCACTCTACTCACATCGTTAGGGATACAGTCGTGATATATGTATGTAAGTATATATTACACTAGCGACTCGCCCCGGCTTCGCACGGGTGCAATGCCGATACTAAATATACTACAGAATGTCTTTATATACAAAGTTCAGTACATTATTTTGATCTATCTCGTAGGGTTCAGCCAGCGTTTGCAATGTAAGCGCAATGTGTTTATTTACGACATCACATTATAAACCACTAAAATTATCAGTGTATCTCTACTATATAATGCATGTATTATACATATTAACCTTCCTCTTGAATCACTCTATCTATTAAAAAAAACCGCATCAAAATCCGGTGCGTAGTTTTAAAGATCTAAGCATACATAGGGACAGACAGAGGGATGCGACCTTGTCTTATACTATGTGGTGATTAATATCAAGAAAACATGTCCAAGGTGAAAATGAAATAAAATCGACGTAATAATAATATCCATCCTTAATATTCAACAAGTAGCATCGCCCCCATGGTGTCACCCTCCATCGAGCCGGAACACCCCACACAGAGCCCCATTGTGGAAACACGTGCCTTCGCGCGGAAGTGAAGGAAGTAATCGCAGATTGTGTTCTAATAGCGTCCGCCATGTTGCCTCATCTGACGGCTCATTTGACGTTGACATGAGTTTTTTTTTTAAACGACCCGCCCTTTCTTCATTCTACTATTCCTACTATATTATATGTGAAACTTTGTTAGGATTTTTGTGCCTCAATCACGTCGTAACGGCTGAACGGATTTGAACAAAACTTGGAATATACATAGTACATGTGCTGGATTAACATATAGGCTATTTTTATCCAGGTACTACGCGAGCGAAGCCGTGAGCGGCAGCTAGTATACGATAATTCTATAAGTGTACTTTGTACATGTATCACGAATTCTATCGAACTAGTGCGGTCGAAGGAGTTAAAATACGCCTCAAAGGTTCCTTTCGTGCACTAGACGTATGTTTTCAATCTTTTTAGATAATGATGCATTTACTACATAGGTACGTATATAAAGATTATTTAGTTACTTTTTCATCCCGCCTTAAAAAATTTCCAATCCTGAGAGGTCATGGGGTCGAATTCGGGTATGGATGGTAAAAGGCCTTAATCTTTTATGTGGTTTCATAACTCAATTTATTTTAATAATTCATTGTCATTATGACAGTGACAAACGTCAAATGGTCGATTAAAGTCTTGAAATCTGTAATGATCAAGCACTCAGTTTTCTAAAGCCAGGTGTGCCCACAGAGGGTTGCCATTTTGATCTCGAGGGGATGACTTCCGGCGGAAGTTGATCGGATCTTTCGAAATTCGAACTTTAGGGGAGTCTAACAGATAATTTTAAAATCGGAAGTTATTTTTTAAGATGTGTTCGCTTGCATTGGGGTTGGAACATGAGAATTTTCGGTGTAGACTTTAAAACGAAATATTGGTACGGAAAATCGAGTAGAATGTTAAATGTCACCCTAATTTTAGTTGTTTTTCTCCTTTTCTTTATATCTTTGAGAGCACTGGTGGTCTAGTTGGTAGCGACTCCACCTTCCTATCCAAAGTCGTGGGTTCAAACTCGATCGTGTACCAATGGATTTTTCTGAGCGAAAAATTTATGTGCGCTATCCCAGTACTCTCAAACGGCGAAGGAAAACATCGTGAGGAAACCCGCGGCTTAGTCAGCTCCGCACGTATCGACCATGTCCTTCCTGTGGACAAGGCCGACTAAGCTGAGAGGATGGAATAGGTGTTGGGCAAGCCTACTCCATCTCAATTCGTCCCGGGCACTACAGCGTCCCGTCTGTGAAGGTAAAAGTTGCCTCCTGACGCTTAAATCCTTTATAATCTATTTGATAGTTTTGTTATTTTTCAAAAAGTTACGGATGTATCTTGTCTGCAATAAGAAAAAATATCTCAATAGCAGAAGAATTGTATTGTTTAGATCCAGTCCCCTCATTTACCACAAATTAGTGAGGCCGGCGTATTTCTGCACTAAAATGAAGACGACATGACGCGTGGTGACTATTTTTGGTTAAATTGGTTTATTTTTAGTCTGTTTCCGATATAGCTCTGCTCAATGACGTGGGTAAATAAATAAAATATATTTAGGGCTTACCACCGAATACTCAAACTCAACTTAGAGTTGAACACGCCTTAAGTCACGGTTTTTTGACAGTTTTTGATGAAAATCTGTCAAAAACTCGTCACTTGAGACGTGCTCAACTTTGAGATGCCTTTGAGTATTCGGGGCCAAGTCTCGGAGCGTTCCACTCATACATACAAAGCAAACAAACAAAAAACTTTGATAGGCGAGTACCAGGCGAGCATAACAAATGAGGAGTTCGTTCGCACCGAGCTCGCTTCAATACATTACACAACGTTACTATTCCTATCTAGATCAGTTTTGACGTCAAACCAGTCTAAATCCATCCCAGGGATTGCACCAGGAAGCCGATGACGTCAGCACTGACATTTGCAACTCGTTTTATTTTGACGTATAAATCGTAACGTCAAATTGCTAAATGTCATTCGCTGTCATTTTCTGGCAAGGATAAAGTAAGTTCGTATGAGCTAATGGCCAACTCTTGTGACGGAGTTTTTAGGCCTCCCCGTCGTGGCTTAGCGACTTAAAGCCGAGACCGACAATTCTAACGTGCCTTCTGAAGCACGCAAGCGCTCAGTTCGTAATGCCATTTGTAGTCACCCATTCTAAATGTGACCGCGCACAACGTTGCTTAACTTCAACGATAAATCAAGAACGTCTAAGCAAGGATAAGATTAATAGATTTGCATTACGTCTTCAGTAATAGCCACATCCAGTCCTAACTTGCTTAATTACCAGTCTTAACTGTGCTAGCCTAATCCAAATGGATTTTATATCATTTTTTAATAGAAAAATAGAAAAAAAAGATGATGAATGTATTTATATACTCCTGATTTTTCTACGCTCAGAACAGCAAATCAACTTCGTTTCACGTCATATTGATCACTGGCAACTCTTTTCAATAAAAAAAAACATTTAAGAACCACGAATTAAGAACCAATCTCCTTTTTTAAAGCGATTTATAATAGAAAGATGTCTATCGAAGTTTGCATCAAATCACCAGGGGAGCAGAACCTCAAGAGAACAACACAATAGCGTTTTCATCAGCTCCCCTTGAGATTTCGGCGGGAAGCGCAGATGTGCCACAGAGTAAGTAATGTCGCGGGGCGCTAATCCCCGGGGTAATAAGGAGGTCAGGGCAAAGAGGATTTTATGAATTGTGTCATTTTTATCATGGCGTAGACTTTACATGGGCTTAGGCGAATTGTAAAGTTGGATTTGTCAGAGGAATCAAACGCTCGCAGAGTGTAGCCGCAGAGTTGTTAGTAAAAGTTTATTTATTTTTTTATTTAATTAATTTAGTGTCACCAACATTATGTACACCGATTCATTAATTAAAAGAAAAGTTCAAGGCAAGTGTATGTATATTTTTGTAAATAGTTTTTTCTCTTATGCTCTCCCCGAGCATGTCGTAAAAGTCGTCTAAGAAGTACCTAGTATCCTCTCCAACTTGATGGACCTGTATGGGCGATGGGCTGATCATCTGTCGCCATGGTTCACCATATCCATCTTGGGAGTCTTGAATCAGGAGTGGCTGTAAGTTTTCTTATGATTACTTGTGGAAAAATTCATGTGCGCTATCCCAGTACTCTCAAACGGTGAAGGAAAACATCGTGAAGAAACCCGCGGCTTAGTCAGCTGCGCCATGTCTTTCCTGTGGACAAGGCCGACTAAGCTGAGAGGATGGAATAGGTGCTGGGCAAGCCTACTCCATCTTAATTCGTCCCGGGCACTACAGCGTCCCGTTTGTGAAGGTAAAAGTTGCCTCCTGACGCTGTATAAATCATCTACTACAGATGGTAAAAGATCTTAATGATTGTCAGTCTGTACGAATGAGTTTTAGAAGAAGAGTTTTAAGCAAGTACCGAAAAGAATGGTGGGCGTGAATATTTTTAGTTAGGTTTCCCAAATGTTAGGTAACGTTATATTATATTGAAAGTGAGATTTGGGCTATGAGCTACCCACTCCTACACCCACACTGCTTTCGATTTTAACTAACCTTCAAAATGTCAATAAATATCACACACTACTCATGTTACAGGCTCGCTTCACCAGTGTGGTGAAAGGACTGAAAGTCCGCCTCAGAAGCTTATTTCGTTCACAATGTTTTCGACCTCTTTAGGTTCTACATGCCGGATTCCTCACGACGTTTTATGTATTAAAATGAGTAAGTTGAAGTTGCAATGGAGGTCATAGCTCGAAAAACAGATAACCGTCGGAGAAAAGTGAGAAAGAGTCGCTGGAAAGAGACCGAATAAAAGCATTTTTTCATTGTTTTATTCAGATATTTCTAGGATACTCCTCTGCTGGAGTGGGAGTAAAGAAAAAGCATAGAATGCGTCCAGCTGCTTCTCTCCTCGAGCATGTCGTAAAAGTCGACTAAGGGATAGTATCCTCCAAAATGATGGACCATCTATATTTTATGGGCGATGGGCTGATCTGTCACCATGGTTCACCATATCCATCTTGGGACTTTGAATCAGGAGTGGCTGCAAGTTTTCTTATGCTTACTTGTGGCTCTGTCCACCCCGTTAGGGATACAGACGTTATGTATGTATGTTTATTCAGATAGATAAGATAACACCCAACAGTCACATGCATAGTCCTGACCCCACACTAGGATTCCCTGTGTCGTGGGTATCAGAAACTACGAGTACCAGCACCCAGACCCAGGGGAAATATTTGCAGAACATGCAAACATTTCTTCCGCAGCGGCAATCGAACCCGCGCCTCTTGCGTCTCTGCCGAGCAATCGCCCGCCACGCCACCGAGGCCGTCAATGTATACGTAAATCAATTTCCCGGGGTTCATTCTACATGACGCGAGCTATTACATCAAGTAAACGCACCTATTGTATGTTTTTATATCTATACTAATATTATAAGGAGGAAAGATTTTTTTGTTTATTTGTTTGTAACGAATAGGCTCCGAAACTACTGGACCGATTTCAAAAATTCTTTCACCAATAGAAAGCTACATTATCAGAGTTCAGTATAGACTATAATAAATTTTCAAAAAAATTAGGGATCCGTAAGAAAATTGCAATATTGAAACCCAAGGTAGAAAACTCAAAATAGTTTTTAGCGTGCGCTGCGAAAACTATTGATTTTAGAACAAAATAATGTACTACACGTACGAAGTCGCGGGCAACAGCTAGTTTGGTATAATTTTCCTGAGCGGTGGAGCGGTTCTGAAACAAATCAGAGTGGTCGATGCACACACGTAAATATCAGGTTTCCTGTTGAATAGGGCAGGATGCGCGCGGCCGGCCGCATCTCCTCGGCCAGGGCTGCAGCGGCGCTCTCGGTGGACACAGGCGCTCGTGGCCGCTCGCTTGGACGTTGATTGATCGTTGGAGTAAAGCAACCTTGTGCGCGCTCACAATGTGGATACCGCACTACTTTTCCTATGTTACATGAGTTACAGCTGAAAATCAGCGCTGGTTGTAAGTTTTACTTCCAACACATGCTGAGCTGGACGCCTTAAGTAGTTTAATCTAAGTTAATTTAAGGTTTTTTGTGTGTTACAGTGCCAAATAAACGTTTCATTAATTTATTCAAATGGGTGACAGCAAGTGGCATTACGAGCTGAGCGCTTCCGTGCTTCGGAGGGCGCGTTAAACAGTCGGTCATGGCTTTGAAGTCGCTAAGCCATGACGGAGGCATTTAGGCTTTGGAGTACTGGGATAGCGCACGTAACTTTTTCACACAGAAAAATTCATTGGTACACGACCGGATTTGAACCCACAACCGGATCAGAAGGCAGGGTCACTACCAACGAGGCCACCAGTGCTCTCAACAAGTGGGAGAATTTTCAGAATCAGTCATGTAGGTAGGTAAAAGTTACATAACAAACAAACTTTACATCTTCATAGTGAAGAAAGCATGATATTGCGAGATGTGACAACCCTGATACTTGATACTTGGATGCATTACGAAACAAAAGTACTTCCCTTCACAATACACATAAAAATAACACCTTATATCCAATCAACTGAATCTACTTTATAGGAGAAAAAAACATGGAAGTTTCCGCCATTTTCATCAAGCGATTCAAGCACTTACGCGGGAAAAATGGCGTACTGATGAACCAAAGATTAGCAAAGAAAATAATACTAGGTGAAAGGTCTTAGAAAGGAGAACTATATTGTCAAGTTATGTCAATGTCAGTTCTTATAACTGTCATCAAAATTTAAAACATGCAAAAAAAAAAGAATTTGTTTTATCAAGATGTTTTCACACGTTTTAAAATGTCACGTTTTGATTTTTTTACCTATTTCTTGGATAATTTCACAGCATGTGTCAAGAGATTAAGAAACTGTCACATAGTTTTACCTATAATACGTATGTGAACGGATTTTTTCATAAATCGATACCGACCTCGTTTTCCATTTACCCAAAACGTAATTAGGAAGTCTTACGAATCTGTCAGCAGATCCAATATCCATGGAGGTCCGTCGTCCGCAACGGAGCGGGAAATAGGCCGCATTTAGAACATCTGTGACCGTTATTAAAACCAAATCGAATCTCCCCCAGGCGGCGGCGGCGGCGGCGGCGGGGGGAGATTCAAGGGAAGGGCAAGGGATAGAATAGCTCCCTGCGGTACCCCGTCTTTAATTCCGTAATAGGATTTTATGAGCGTAAGAATTAGTAATTTCGCCTGATTGAATCTAAGTTTATAGATTACTAGCTGCTGCCCGCGGCTTCGCTCGCGTGGTACCCAGATAAAAAATAGTTTAATAATAATCAGTAATAATAATCAGTAATAATCCATTTATTGGTAAATTGTATTTTTACAGGTCAAATATATATATACGATAATAATAAAATTATTAAAATTCCTATAAAATATAGGTACATCAACAAAATTGTAGTATTAGGTACCTACACATATAAAATCTTCTACATTATAGAACGCCTTCTCGATGAGCCACGATTTTAACCTATTTTTAAAAGATGTTAGACTGGGCGCTGCGACGACCAGCCCCGGCAGGCGGTTGTACACACTCGGCCCTAGGACATGAGTGAGCCTTTCAGACTTGGTGAGCCGGTGTGTTACAGTTGCGAGTTTACGTGCACCTCGGGTGTTGTACACCCTCGCATGACCGTCCTCACGTGTTCGAAACATTTCAAGGTTTTGCCTCACAAACACTGCTATTTGGAGTATTATTATTGACGGTAGGGTAAGTATTCCCAGTGAGGTGAAGTACGGCTTTGCGGACGTGTCTCGCGTCACCTTCGCGATCGCCCTCACAGCACGTTTTTGCATGCGTAAGACGCGCTCCCGATCAGCTGCACGCCCCCACAGCTCTGCTCCGTACTGTAAGAGCGAGTGGACGGTCGCGAAGTAGCAAGTCCGGACAACATCAGCGGATACGACACGCGATAGTCTGTAGAGTGCGAAACAAGCACTTCCTAGCTTTGCGCATAACTTATCGACATGGGAGCTCCAAGTCAAGCCACGGTCAATTTGAAAACCTAGGAAGGCTGTTGATTGGACTTGATCTATGGATGTGTTATGAACCAGTACAGATAAGTCCCTCACATGGCGGCCTGAGATAGAAAAGTGGATAAAATGAGTTTTTTTTAGATTTAGTATAAGTCCGTTCCAGTTAAACCACATTGCCACCTGAGAGGCGGCCTCGTTTAGACGTTTTTCGAGTTCATCCAATGAAGGCGCACAGACTACCGCGGCCACGTCGTCGGCATACATAAACACCTCACCTGCCGAGACGTGCTCCGGTAGGTCATTGAGCAGCAACGAGAACAATAAGTTGGATACTGACGATCCCTGTGCCACGCCCATCACAGTTTGTAGGGTCTCAGACTTGGTCTCTCCTCCGTCACCAACCACAATCTGTGACCTTCCGCGCAGTAGATCTGTAAAGAGCGAAAGTGCTTTGCCTCTGATTCCGTAGTGCTGGAGCTTGTGGGCGAGAACACTGTGGTCTGCGACATCGAAAGCTTTCGATAAGTCACAGCACAGAACTGCCACCTGCTGTTTCGCCTCACATGCCACCATCACCCGCCGAATCACCTCTCGAGTGAGCGAGGTAGTCGAGCACCCGGCGCGATATGCGTATTGTCGCTCTGACAGAGCATTCGTTGTCGCTAAAAACTCAGTAAGGCGCAAGCTGAGTCCATTTTCTAGAATTTTTGCTAGTGCAGGGATTATGGACACTGGACGGTATCCGTCGATCTCCTCCCGTTTCCCTTTTCCCTTAAATAGGGGTGAGATCTTGCTCACCTTTAACGACATTGGGTATATGCCGCTATCTATACATCGGTTGAACAACTCGGCCAGATGAGGCGCCATAGGTGTTGCAACGGAGGCTATTAGTTCCATAGAGATATTATAAATATCTTTAGTGGGTTTGCGTGGTATTCGTGATGATACGATTTTAAACACCTCCGCTGCCGTGAATTTGGCTAATCTTATGGAACGGTCCGCTGAGGAACGCGCTGCATCGAGCGCCGCCTTTACCTGCACGAGGCAGGCGCGGGGGGCCCCACACGCAGCGGCCGCACTCACGAACCTTGCATTCATGGCGTCAGCTGCCGCTTTTCGAGAAATAAATTTGTTTCCCGCGCAGTCTTTAGTTATCTCCGTGAAACTAATGTTTGAATGTACAGTTGCGCCTCTTTCTAAGTTTACTACACGCCAAATAGTCCTACAAGAATTTGGACTATTGTGAATCATGTTCTCGTAGTGCCTGACTTTATAAGACTTTACCGAATTCTCATATTGCTGCGTAATCTTGTCAATAAAAGAGTGTAGGTTCAAGGTTGGGTAGTTTTCTTGTAAATTAATAGCGTCGTATAGAATATTTTTCAGGCCTAAAAGTTCCTGAGACACCCATGTCTGTTTCTTATTATTTTTTCGTTTATATGGAAAACAGATGTTAAATTTATTTATTAATATAGCGATAATAGATTGAGCTAAACCATCTTCTGACTTTGCATTAAGTAAGATGTCATTCCAGTCTACTGACAATACGGCTTCAAGAAACCCCAATCGATTTTTATGCGAATACTCTCTGACGATACGAGTGCGCGGGCGCGGCTGTATGCGTGTACAGGCGAGCGAGGCTCTTACGGCGTAGTGGTCGCTGAGGCGAGTCTTGAGCGGCATCGTCACAACCGACCCCCGCGGGAAGCTACTGTATACGTGATCAAGACACGACGAGGTCGATTTATCAACTCTAGTTGCAAATTCAACCTCGTTGTGCACATTATTGGTAAATAATATATCGGCTAATTGTTTTTTGACGACGCATAAGTCGGCCAGCCAGTTAATATTAAAATCTCCGATAAATAAAAAGCTTTTCCTAGTCTCATTGGCTCGTTCGAGGAGGCGCTCTAGATAAGGTAGGAAGCTGATAGACGATATTAAGTTAGTTCTATAAAGACACACAATTATCAAATTATATTCTAACAGCTCAACTGCTGATACTTCACAGTATCTTTCGATAGCTATATCAACAAAATTTAAGCATTCAATAGCCTTAACATCATCCTTAATATAAATACACGAACCTCCGTGTGGGTCAATTTTTCGACAGAAACTAGATATTAACGTGTATCCCTGTAAGTTTACACACTTTAGCTTGGGTTCACTTAAAAAATGTTCAGTTATACCAAGTACGTCACAATCCATTTCATCGCGTAAAAGAACTTCTAGTCTCTGAGATTTCTTATCTAATGCATGGATGTTTTGGTGGCACACAACTAGGTGCCTCAGTGGTTTGCGTTGAGTTGCGTTATTATTTATATGTTAATCCAATACATGTACTATGTATATTCCAAGTTTTATTCAAATCTGTTCAGCCGTTTAGGCGTGATTGAGGCACAAACATCCAAACATCCAAACATCGTTACAAACTTTCGAACTAGATGGCAGCACAGGTAAAGTTAGTACGCGCTATCGCTGCGTTTTGAGCTTTACGCCGGTAATTTCAAGCAAACTAAAACCTTTAAATTTTATAATATAAGTAAGAAGTAAGATAAGATATTGAATCAAAGTTTATAGATTATATTTTGGGCATTTAAAGAGGTTTTTATGTAATATCGTTTTAAAATGAAATGAATTTTAACGAGTTACAGAACAGATAAACTACGATTGATATTTTTGAAGGTGCACATTTTGACCACAAAGCTTGAACTATGTATGTTTATTATTAATTTTTCACAAACTGTCAACATGACATGACGTGAGATTCCTCCAAAGCTGTTAACATGACGTAGGACGTCATTGTTTGTAACAACAAGCGGGTGACGTACCAAATCAACGCTATTGACAAATTTTAATGTAGTCGTGTTGTGTCATGAAAATCTTCGATTGTTATTGTAAATGTTATGGAAGCACTTTATGAGTTCTATACTACTACCAGCCATGTCACTAGTTCCTTTGAACCAGTGTGGTGAACGGATTTAAAGTGCACCCCAAAGGCCTCTTCTGTACACTTGGACACAAACATGTTCTGGAACGTTCAGAGTTCTACGACATGCCGACATCCTCACGATGTTTTCCTTCACCACACGTAGAAGTTCTGGTATAGAGAACAGAAAAAACCCAACTAAACAACCAGTGCTCTAGTGGAAATGGACGTTACAATCTCAGACCAAATAAAAAGAAAAGACCCCGCGCCGCGAACCACAAAAGTGAAGCCACCTTTTTATCTATGTGTGTGTCGAAGGTTTTAAGGTTGTGTGTTCCAAGTAACCTAAATTCATAGTATAATAATTAAGAAACGATGCTATTTGAAGTACTTACAAGAGAAAAGTGATTCCGTGAGACTTTTTATGTGATTTGCTGCTGTTTTTACAAGTTTTCACTACACAGGAAGGCATAATTCTATTTTTAAAACTCGTGACGTACTAAGAGCGATGAGCATGGTTCTAGTGTAGGTGTGTGTGTGAGCGTGTATGTTTACTTGCAGGAGCACGGTTTTGTGTGGCTTCACTTTTGTTGTTCGCGGCGCGGGGTCTTTTCTTTTTATTTGGTCTAAGGTTACAATAGATTCAAACGCCTATTTCCGCAGTCACGTTCAGGAACGCTGCTCGGTCAGAGACCCGGCGCGACCAGCCAGCCGTGGAGAACCAGCTCGATACCATTCTGACAATTATGACATTAGCCACGGTGAGTATTGAAACCAATCCACGAATTGATCTCGTTTCAAACAGTTTAAGAATGTAACAGATTTCAAAATTGAAGAAGGTCATTCAGTGCTGTACATATTGGGTTATTACCTGACTGACAGCGCACAGCCTAAACCATAAGTCCTGGAACTCTTATGGTGTAGAGGTGTGCTAACGAATTCAGCTACTTGAGGATGCAGCGAGAAGATGAAATATGTATGAAAAGATTCGGATGCGAAAAGGCCTTATTAAATTAAATTTACTTCTCTCTGGACTGGAAGTAAAGAAAAAACATAGAAAGCGTCCAGCTGCTTCTCTCCCCGAGCATGTCGTAAAAGTCGAGGGATAGTATCTCCAACATGATGGACCATCTATACGGGCGATGGGCTGATCACCTGTCACCATGGTTCACCATATCCATCTTGGGACTTTTAATCAGAAGTGGCTGCAAGTTTTCTTATGTTTACTTATAGCTCTGAGTACCCCATTAGGGATACGGGCGTGATAATATGTATGTATGTATGTAAATTAAAATTTGTATGACCTAGGCCCGTAGACAAGACCGTCATTCTTGAATAAGGGTCTTAGAATATTAGTTCTTCTCAGCCTTGACAGTGTTGACAGCATCAAAAATGTGACAAATATCGAATAATTCGTCTAAAACAACTTTAACACTATTATGTGAATACCAGCGGAATGGCCCGCGACTTGTCATGCAAATTTCGTCTCCCCGGAGTTGAATTTCGGAGATTCCTTTCTTATAATCCATCCACCATACACCGGGGGGTGTTTTCATGCTTCTTGGACTTATCGCGCTTATCAGTCAGTCAGAAACGTAAGATATTTATGTATATAGGTACTAGCTTCCGCCCGCGACTTCGCTCGCACGGTACCAAGACAAAAAGTAGCCTATATTATTCCAGTACACATACTATGTATGTTCCAAGTTTCGTTTCAGCCGTTACGGCGTGATTGAGGCACAAACGTCGTCACATCCTCACAAACATTCGCATTTATAGTATTAGTAGGATACTTATGTGTTCACACAATAGCGACATTGTACATATCCATGACGAAATAAAGCAAAGACTGTGGATTAAATATAGCTCTCAAACAAAGAGACACAAAGATGGCCATACCGAGTCGCACAAAGCGAAATGGAAACTATTTAAAGGAATTCATTTCGTGTTGATACAGAGGGAGTGAATTGGGGGAATGAAGTGGAGCTTTTGACTTGAGGTTTGATAATGACAGTGACAGGAGGGTGTTTCGATAAGGTGGTGTTTATTCTATCGAGTTAAATTTTCTACACCCTCCTAAGTTACATTTCAATGGATCCACTATTTACTAAAATTAAGTTGTAGCCGGATCAAAAGTAGCCAGTAATGTTACTCCAGATCGAAGATTTAACTTCAAGTCGTCTCCATGATTGAGACACCATCATCATACATCATAACAAGCTTTCAGTTTTAGATGTTCCTTCCCCACACTGGTTCAATAAATTTTAACTGGTCGAGCTTCTAAACTGAGTCCATGAGCAGTCACTGTTTTCATACAATTTGACAGCTCTAGCACTCATTAGAGCTGTCAAATGTATGAAATCTGACAGCAGTGACAGCTGTTGAATACAGTTTAGAAGCTGCTATTCAGTTTAGATGGTGGAATCGGCCGACATAACTAGACATAGATCTAACAACAACAAAAGAACCAGTAAAACATACGCAACTTTTGCTTATTCGTCTCGCATACTCCTTTCCATTCTACTCGCCGAGATAAAGGAATATATCTCTTATGCTCATAAAAATAAGAGTAATAGCAGTAATAGTGAAAATTACAGGCATGTGTGATTGTATGATCTAAAAAGCCACGACGCGTGGCGAAGCGTGACGCACGGCGCCTGTCTCTCTCTAACGCAATACCGTGGGAAGGAGATAGTTGTAATGAGGTGTAATCTTCGGATTGCGAAGAATTCTCTAGATTGCTTGTATTATCGTAAACTTAAATATTCAAAGTGTACATTTGAGATTTTTCCAAAGTTTCCAACTTGACGTATTAATTTGAAGACATTTTATTAATAGTTTTTTGGCAGAATGTCCATGACAGGACGGTTGCCATTATAAAAAAAAGTTGTTTCACCATCATCACAAAAATTATTTCCAGAACAAAATCTTACAAAGTATGCGTTTTCGCTAGGTATGTATTTCCTTATCCAAACCTTTTTTTATAGTTTTGTAAGTAAGTTAAGTAAGCGAGGGTACACACAAAGATGAAATAAAATACCCATAAATAAAAGGAATATAAATAAGTAGAGCACTCTATCCCCGTGGGTCCCGCCATCTGCTGACATTTGTCACGGAATTAACGCATTCTGTGGCAACACTCCCCCGCAATAGACAAGAGTTTATTTTTAAAGATGGCGGCTCACGCGTTGTCGTATTTATGGAGGGAAAACACCCAACCCCTTGAACTTACAAATTATTTTTAACAATTGAGTGCCTTTGTAATGAAAATAAATAATTATAACATTATTTATTAGTTTATAAGAATTATAAACTAAAAGTATTGTATCACTTGCCTACCTTTTTGTTTCAAACGAATAAGAAGCCATATGAAAATGTTAAAATTGATTTTCTGTCTCAGCCCGCCACGAGTAAAGAAGAAGTTAAAAAAATGTATCCACTGCGAGAATCGAACACGCACCTCTCCCGCAGCCGAGCACACGTCCGCCACTCGCCTAAGAGGTCAAAATTTTTATATATTTTATCACGCCCGTATCCTTAACGCCACTTATGATTCAAAGTCCCATGGATACGGTGAACTATGGTGACAGATCAGCCCATCGCCCATATAGACGGTCCATCATGTTGGAGGATACTATCCCTTAGTCGACTTTTACGACATGCTCGGGGAGAGAAGCAGCTGGACGCATTGTTTTTTTTACTCCCAGTCCAGTATCGAAGTTCTATTTCAAAAATTGTAGGTATTTATTGGCCTAGGGTAAGTTAATTAAAAATTGGACACAGTTTTTTAATTTTCTCAGCGTATCTACTAGCTCCTAACAGTAAGTAACTAGGGTAGATAATTGATTCCCAATTTAATAATCCAACCTCTCAAACAAACAATTACTGTATTTTAAATGACCACCGATTCAGGTCGTGGGTTCAAATAAGATCGTGAGCTGTACCAGTACTCTCAAACGGTGGAGGAAAACGTCGTGAGGAAACATGTCGTAAAAGAAGGCATGTCGTAGAACCTAACAGAATTGAAAATGTCAAGTGCATGAAATAAGCCTTAGGGGCGCAATTTAAATCCTTTCACCACACTGGTGGCACGACTAGTAAGAGTGCTGTATTTAAATGAATTTCGACTTTAATGGGTATGAGGTACGGCAATAAATCGCACGAAAAGATAATTTCCCACGTTCGTAGAATCTCTATACACCCCGCTGATATAATTGCACAGTACCTAGTTCAGTACGTAATTATTTATATATCGACTAGCTGCCACCCGCGGCTTCGCTCGCGTGGTACCCGAATAAAAAATAGAAAATACTAAATATGTTTAGTAGTTTCGAAGCTTATTCGTTACAAACAAACAAAAAAACAAAAAATCTTTCCTCTTTATAATGTACTAGCTGCCGCCCGCGGCTTCGCTCGCGTGGTACCCGGATAAAACATAGCCTATATGTTAATCCAGTACATGTACTATGTATATTCCAAGTTTCATTCAAATCCGTTCAGCCGTTTAGGCGTGATTGAGGCACAAACATCCAAACATCCAAACTCACAAACTTTCGCATTTATAATATAAGTAAGAAGTAAGATTAGTATGATAATGTATTAGTATGATTAACATAAACTCACTTATTGGAAAGAAAATGTAAACAATTTCAGACCCAATCTGTCATAGCCAGACAGACACCCTTCGATTTCGTGTATTACTTAATTAAACGAAATTATACAGTTACAAAAGAATAATTGCAATTTTAAACGTCTATTGGAAAAATAGTAAAAACAATATGGCGACGAGAATGGCGCAAAAAGACGAGAAGTCGTCGTCGTGGGAAACGAGATACTGAGCCGTTATATACAACCTCCGTCCCGTTTACTATTTTTAAGTTTCTTTACTTATCGAACTAGTTTTCTTCGATAATAACAAATTAAAATTACACCCTGTTAGTCCAGTAATGTCACTTGAACTTATCATCCTACTAATATTATAAATGCGAAAGTTTGTGAGTATGTGACGATGTTTGTGCCTCAATCACGCCGTAACGGCTGGACGGATTTGAACGAAACTTTGAACATACATAGTATGTGTGCTGGAATAACATATAAACTACTTTTTATCCTGGTACCACTCGAGCGAAGCCGCAGGCGGCAGCTAGTATGATGGCTGATAGTACGACAGCGACGCTGTTTTTCTGATAAAAAAATGTACCTATAGCGTTTTTGGAACCGGCCATAATACGCTAGGTAAGTAGTTTGTCGAAGAGATATTTAAATTTATTTCTGTTTATTCATCAACTAGCTGTTGCCCGCGACTTCGTACGCGTGAAGTACATTATTTTGTTTTATAATCAATAGTTTTCGCAACGCACGCCAAAAACTATTTTGGGTTAAAATATAACTATTTTCTTACGGATCCCTAATTTTTTTGAAAATATATTATAGCCCAACTGGTCCCTGATAATGTATCTTTCTATTGGTGAAAGAATTTTTGAAATCGGTCCAGCAGTTTCGGAGCCTATTCGTTATAAACAAAAAAATATTTCCTCTTTATAATATTAGTATGATGATCTCGTATCGACTGCCCATAGACAATAACCGTTACAGCCGCCGCCGGACCAATTACTAACTTCTTTTTTTCTTTATGATCAGGCTCACTGGCATGTTTTTTTTTAATTTGCAGAGGCGAAGTACTGTATTACTGACTCCCGTGTGACAGGACGCGAGATGACGTGAGAAGCGATACGTCTAGGTAGTTTTATTGTTCCCGTTTTATGGGAGAGCTGACTTCAAAATGGACGGCTAATTGTCTTTTTACCCGACAAAAGATGTGTTTTTAAGGGGTTTTTGATATTTAATAAAATTGTCAATAAACATTATTTTTTTACGATTCTGATTGTAATTTTAATTGCCTATCAAAATATAGATTAAGAAAAGCGACATGATATTGTGTTCTTATTTATAATTTAACCGACTTTGAAAAATGGAATCATGATTCTCAATTCGGCTGTAACTATATTTTTTATGTTTTTTTCTTCATTATTATGTACTATTTAGGTACTATTTAGGTATAAATCGTGAATTAATTTGATGTCTAGCTTTTGATGAGATAATCTTACAAAAAAAATTACAAGGTAAAATAAATAACAAGACTTCAATCAACAGAAAAGTGGCCAACAAAGTAACAATCTTACTTTCCCACATGGTAACCAGTAACCAGCAACCAGCAACCAGTAACCACAGGATGGGGCGCGGCGGGCGGATGGTCGTATCTTTAATAAAACTTGTTTTGATCGGATGTAAACAAAGTAAACTTTCAATGTTATCGTTTTTCTAAAATAAGAGTTTGTAGGTTATCCTTAGGTCGATGACTTAGAGGTGCAGTGGTGAAAAGGACGTAGAACAAACCAGTGTGGTGAGAGGTAACGAGCAGAATGACATACAGGTAATGCACTAAAATTTATTTAAGTTTTACACATCTTTATTAACAACACTGTAGGACAGTTTACTAGAAGCATTGGGACGTTCGCTTCACGATGTAGCTCGCCGAATCTTGTCGGCAAAGCAGTGCTCATCAAATTTTCGTGCAGCAGGTGTATTGTATACTGTGGTTTTTGGGCAACAAGGGCCACAGCAATTTGTACAAGTTCAAAAATATGCGCGGGTAAAAACAACATGTCATATTTCTACCATTAACAAGCTTTATGTTTACTATTTAGTTACATCTTGAAACTATTTCGTAACAGGATTTCGTAACGACTTTTTCGTTACGTACATTTATTTTGAGAAATACTCACATGTTTTTTTAACATACATACATACATAAATAAATAATTCTAAATTCTAAATCTATAATATAAAAATGATTCGCAAAATGTGTTGGTAAGCGCATAACTCAACAACGCCTGGACCAATTTGGCCAAATCTTTTTTTAAAATGTTCGTTGAAGTTCAAGGATGGTTTTTACGGCGAGAAAAATTAGAATTATTGCTGGAAAAACCTATATGTTTATCCCCGAGCGAAGCCGGGGCGAGTCGCTAGTTCTAAATAAAATCACGCCTGTTTCCCATAGGGGTAGGCAGAGATCACGGATCGCCATTTGCCACGATCCTGACATACTTCTTTTGTTGATGTTTTTTTAAAGATTGTTTTATTATGCATCTTTTTTTTTCAATAAGGTTCAAAGGGATTTAAGTGTACGAAAGAAGCATTATTGAGGCTATCTTTGATCACCACACTGGTTAGAATTAGCTACAAGTATCTGTACTACTAGAAGTGTGTGTATTTGTGAAATTAGACAAAAATGGAGTCCTATTTCCAGCAGAGGGTGCCATCCGGCTGCTAATGATGATGATAAAGCCTAAAAGTCGTATACAAAACGTTATTTTCCGCTTTTTATTATAAATAGGTAAATAATTGCTATTCCATAATTCATAATAAACGATATATTATGACAACTTGGGAGCTAGATTTACAAGCAAAGAATAAATCATTCGAAATTCAAATTCAAATTGTCTAAGAACGTTCCCACGCCTATGGCCATCGACAATCAGTTTTCTTTTTAAATTTACACTTACGTCATGTAGCCTAATGAATGGGCCACGGTTTTATTACATGGCCTATAATTAATCACCATAACTGCTTTAACTGTTGGAAGGATGGAGATTTTGAAGATTTTGAATTTACAAGCTACTTGTGTCGCCATTTCTTACGAGATAATGTTCTGCAGATATTTCTTCCTGATGTAAAGTCAAAGTCAAAGTCGATATTTTTTATTCCTCAAAATAAAATCTACGTTGCATTTACACCTGCTCGTAACGCGACCAAGCGTGGAAGATATAAGTAAAAAACCACGCTTGGCTATTTTTTTGGAAAATGATCCCCTAACAATCATGTTTATAAAAGGAGTTGGAGTATTATTCAGTCACAAGCATTTTTTGTAGGTGTTGTGGTGTGCTCGTTGTTTCTCGGATGTGACTGTTAGCTGTCACTTATAAGTAGGGTTGCTAGATGCCGCGTATTTTACGAGTTACCCCGTTTTTCAGGATATAAAAATCTAAGAACCCGTTAATACGGGATAAAATCTAAAACCCGTATTAACGGGTTCTTAGATTTTTGATGCTGGTAACCCCAGCGGCAGGTAGCAACCCTAAGTCTGGTGAAAGTATAACCTTTCGTGCGCGTTATCTTTAAAATTAGGTTTCAATGTTTGTCTCATCACGGCGTTATCTTAGTTGCATGAAACTATGAATAGACGGTTTATTCCAGATTGGTCCCATGGAAGTTTGGCCCACATAAAAAATTCTGTTTTCGTCCCACATTATATTCCGTATTCGGCCCACAATTTATTTTATATTAAGAAATCCTGTTTCGTCCTACTTTTCAGCTCCACATTCGGCCAAATATTTTTTATGTAGGTAAATTTTAATTATTTTGGTACAGTTGACGCAATAAATCTTTATTATTATGAACAAGTCTCAGGTAAGTAAACCCAATTAAAGCGCAGCTTTAGCCCATGCCGTGAATGACATAACATTTTATCCAGGTAGGTAGTAGGTACCAAGGAAGCGCTAGTAAACAATGACTTAACTATCGTAAATCTAACTTGACCTATTTCTACGTGGCCATGTGGTTTTCTCTCGGATAAGAAGATAAAGTCAACGAACTTCTTTAAGTACTGTGACGGGGCGCGGTCTGATTTTAATATTTAATCCCCGTAAGATTAATTTGACGGCTATCTAACTCTGAACTGTGGGTCACCGTCCACTATACCTTTCATTACCTTGTTATATAAAAGGTTGCGTGAAAAAAGAAACGATGAAAGTATGGCCATCAAACAATTCAATGGAATGAAAAACTAATAGTGACTTTTTGTATCTGATTGAAAACACATATCCATTAAACTACCAACCAATTACCGCAACAAGAAAATCCCCGATAAAAATGCAAATAGCCATAGACGAAACAAACTTTTTAATTCAACAGCCAAAAATAAAAATATTCTACCAATCTAATCGAATGTCTTTATCGATTCTACTGCTATGTCCACAAAGAGAATCGATATAAGTGACAAATCGATACATCGCGTCCAAAGGTGATGTTCCCACGGTGTCCGTGAGAACGGCGCGAGAGCGATGCGAGACAAGGACGGCAGATGCGTGATTGCGACATTTCTCCGTGAAAGAGCGAGACAGCATGTTTCGGGTAATGACAGCTTAGTTTTTGAAGGCCGTCGAAATTGACTGCGAGAGTGAGTCATAAACAATTTATACAGGTAGTTATGTGCGGTCCAAACTGATTAGATTTCGTACTTACGGCTTACTAGATATTAAAAAAACTCCATAAAAACTTGTGGGAACACTCGCTATAAATACGCGATCTACTAAAAAACAATGTATTTATAGCAAGTAGGTATTTCAAACTTCACTAATCAAATCATAGACATCCTTATGCTTGATGATAACAATTGCAAACTTAATTCTACTTCCTACTATATTATAAATGTGAAAGTTTGTATGTTTGTGCCTCAATCACACCCAAACGACTGAACGGATTTGAATGAAACTTGGAACATACATAGTACATTGTGCTGGATTAACATATAGGCTAGCACGCGATCGAAGCCGCGGGCGACAGCTAGTCATTTCATAAAATTGGCACTCTCCCTAAGTCAAGTATTGCAAAAAAAGATACTATGAATAATTTTTTAGGTTTCCATAAACATCGATGTAATGAAAATTCAAGCTTCTTTTTTTTCATTCAAATGAATACTTCAAAGGCAAAGGTGTTCATTTGTATAAAGCCATCGACACCAACGGAAGTGGACAGCTATGTCACAATCAGGTGCCAATAATAGATTCTGTACATCACCAGCCCCGGAAGACACATTGCAAATTAAAACCACGAATTCGAACCTTGTACGGAAAGTAAACGAAATAGTCTTTATTTCAATAACATAGCGTACATTTTGGGAAAGCAAAATCAATGTTTCTATATTCAAAATTTTGAGTTCATTGAAATTTTATATTTTGAGAATTACACCTGTGGCATGTTTTGGCGCGTTTTCTCTTTTATTGAATTTGTTCCATATTTCCTAAGCAATAAAGTCCAAATAGAACGTGAAATTGCATTTGCAGCGGATCAATGCCGCCAACCTACAAATATCTACGTGCAATAGAATATAAATCTTATCACATCGCAATAAGAGTCTAAATGCAATAACTGTTCTTGAAATTCGTTTGCCGCCTTTCCCACGGAAGTCATCATCGAAGTTTTGAAATTGTTTCTTTTTTCCTTTTGACAAAGGGTTGTCGCATCTGGACGGCACACGTTTTGCTTATATTATCATTGTTATTTGTTGAAATTATTGTTTTCTTACATTTAGTTGTCTTGCAAAGCCTTAGCAAGTTTTTATTTTACAATACCTATACCTCCTTTTTCTGTGCAATCAGGTACCAAGTTACAATAGTGTCTGATGGCGTAAAGTTACTTGCGTAAGTACTTATTAAAAGCATGTTTTAAATAATTTTGAGACGTGCCTCAGACTACAGACTCCTCTCCGTTATTCCCAAGGACCTTGAGTTACAAGAACGACTATCACACCAAACTTGGAAACAAAAAGACATGAGTAATTTTTTACCAAACTATTTATATTTTCATTCAGCTCACGAATCGACATGAAATAGGAGGGAGATCATACCTTTCCACGCTTTTACTCAGCTTATCTGCTTTTTTACGACCGTGAGTGTTTTACTGTTAATACTTCGGTGATACGAGTATATGTTACGCTCGTATAAATTCGACTATGAAGTTGACATTGAAACAGAGTAGAAATCGAAGCATTAAATAAACTGTTAAAGAGTTCCGTATCACAAAATGCTAAGGAATAGGATCACTATCCCTCGAATACTCAAACGCGACTCAGAGTTGAGCACGTCCGTATGGACGATGGGCTGATCACCTGTCACCATGGTTCATATCCATTTTAGGACTAAATCAGAAGTGGCTGCAAGTTTTCTTCTTGTGGTTCTGCCCACCGCATTAGGGATACGGGCGTAACAATATGTATGTGTGTATGCCATCATCGGTGTATGGGAAAATTACGTACTAAACAGACAGGGATATCATATCCCTGTTACCCGGCGGCTTAGTCAGCTCCGCACGTATCGACCATGTCTTTCCTGTGGACAAGGCCGACTAAGCTGAGAGGATGGTAGGTGCTGGGCAAGCGTACTCCATCTCAATTCCTCCCGGGCACTACAGCGTCCCGTTCGTTAAGGTAAAAGTTTCCTCCTGACGCTGTATAAATCTACTATAGATGATAAAACTTTTACCATCTATAGTAGATTTATACAGCGTCAGCGTCATTCAGCGTCCGCGTAACTAAGGCCCTTTAACGTAAAAGGCCTTAGTTACCCGTCGGGGTAGGCAGAGCCCAGGTCTCCATTTGCCGATGACCTGACACTATTCCTGCTTCATTATTCTCCATGCTCCATGCTCGCTAGTTATAAGTTATATTTAAAGTGGGTTAAGTACATAAAACAAGCTATGCACGGCTGTGTTTAGTTGAAATCGATATAATAACCTTTAAACTGGTTGTACAAAGCCGCGGGGCCGGGAGGTCATGAGAGAACCACGAATCAACAGCTAACGAGAGAGAGTATACCAGTACTCGTCTTTACAAGTACTGTTACTTGCGTTATGAAACTTTAGTTTGCGTAACAAATCTTTCAGGAAATTGTTGTTTTGTTCTTGTATTTTTTGTTATTGTTACAGGTTTTCATTCCGTTTCTTATTCAAGCTTGGAACTGAATACTACGGCCTTTTACCATTCTATATTAGACTTATACAGCGTCAGGAGGCAAATTTACCTTCACAAACGGGACGCTGTAGTGCCCGGGACGAATTGAGATGGAGTAGGCTTGCCCAGCACCTATTCCATCCTCTCAGCTTAGTCGGCCTTGTCCACAGGAAGGACATAGTCAATACGTGTGGAGTTGACTAAGCCACGGGTTTCATCACGTTTTTTCACGATAAATAATGCTTTTTATTTATCTTCCATGCACTAACAGGCGTAAATTCAAAGCACGATACTTGCGGTTATATTGAGTAAAGGTATTCAGAATTTGAGCAACCAGTCTTTTGTGTTGTCACTGACCGTGTTGCGATTTTCGAAGGACCAAATCCTCAAAAGAGGAATGTGTCCATTCTAAAACATCGTGGAGTAGTTATTCACCGCTAATGATCGTGGGAACCGCCGGAGAATGCAACACATTCGTTACGAAATCATCTTTAGTTCCATTTTTGTACAATTAAAAACTGTTTAGCCGGTCACGATTTGGAAAAAAAATGATAAATTCGTTGGGAGTAATCAAATTCGGTAATTTGAGAAGGCTGGGAACTCGTGGGTCACTCTCACGCACCAATTTACTCTACTAATTAAATAACGGTAATCAATTACACTTCTCTGCTGGACTGGGAGTAAAGAAAAGGTATAGAATGCGTCCAGCTGCTTCTCTCCCCGAGTATGTCGTAAAAGTCGACTAAGAGATAGTATCCTCCAACATGATGGACCATCTATATGGGTGATAGGCTGAATTGTCACCATGGTTCATCATATCCATCTTAGGACTTAAATCAGAAGTGGCTGCAAGTTTTCTTATGATTACTTGTGACTCTGCCCGCCCCATTGGGGATAAGGGCGTGATAATCCTTCTAATATTATAAATGCGAAAGTTTGTGAGGATGTGTGGATGTGACATTCATTCATACTGTGTGTATTTCAAAAGTCCATCAAGTTGATGGACTTTTACCGCAAAACAAGGCGTTTTTTTTTTCAATAAATTTAGTATTTTACATTTAAAATCATTCTTTACGCCACGTTTTAGAATTCCAAATGCTGAGGAACGATAAAATATTGTCTATTTATAACAATTATCATATAGCGTGTAAAATGCACCTTTTATATAAAACAGGCTGCATTTGAAGCGTCCTTGCATCTGGACCATTAATATAACAAACGCATCAGCTGGCGCACCTTTACGCAATTTGAAATGTCCCATCTCCTTCTCACATCTACCTAGATTATATCTTACATCTCGCTTGTTACCAAACAGCTGTTTGAAGTTTTTGCCAGCAAATGACCGCAAGTGGATACCAACCTAGGTGATAGGTACTCAAAGAAGCGTCTATGATCATGACTTCCTGTAATTAATTAAAATATGTTGGCATTGTTTGGCAGATATGCATTCTATATTTTTGTTCAATCCAAACCATCCTAGTTTGCCTGGCAGAGATCGCTTTTAGCGATAAGGACGCCCATTATTTTTGTCTATTTTGTAAATTTAATGTTGTATGGTAAACAATAAGTATTATCTATCTATCTATGCAAAAAATCTAAGTAGGTATAACAGTAGATAGGTAACATCTAATACTTTTGTATCACACGAGATGTATGAATGTAAGTGATGCGTTGTCAAAACCGTTGAAAAATTTAAATCCATTATCCGTAAACCATGACCGCCGTAACCTTTATCAGCTGATATATTGAAAGAATTCGAATTTCGAAGAAAACTTTCATAGACAAGTTTTTTGTTTTCTGAATATGAAAAGGCAATGGCCACGCTTCGCATACAGCCTAGGGAAGGTCGAATGCAGAAAAAAGTTTACAATAGACCAGATGTTCGGGACTTTTAAATGTCAAAGCAGCTGATCCTGAAGAAATAGGGTTGCCACTCTAAAGGTGAGTTGGTGGTATCTTTTTTGTATATACATATCACGCTGGTTTCCCATAGGGGTAGGCAGAGAGCACGGATCTCCATTTGCTACCCTGACATAATACTCTGGCTTCATTTATTCTCATTCTTCGTCCACGCTCATCAGTTAAAAAAAAAAACAAAAATGTGAAAAATGGCGTTTCAAAACATTGTGCAAAGAATGACGCATGGAATGTTCCAGTCTTCACTTTTTCCTTATCACAATCTGTTCTACTTATTATAAACAGATGAATTACCGGGAATTTCCCAAGCTCTTAGTGCAAGTGCACTAAGATACGGCTCTGAAAATACCTAAACTACACTCATCTTCATCTCAAGTTAGTTTTCACTGTAATACTTATACACTTTTTAACCATTGTGTGTATTTTAGTAGGAAATTCACACGTCGGTCGAAGCGCTCGTGGCGTAGCTTGCTTAGACTTTCTTGATTGAAGTTAAGCAACCTTGTGCGCGGTCACAATGTGGATGGGTGACCGCAAGTGGCATTATGAGCTGAGCGCTTCCGTACTTCGGAGGGCACGTTAAATTGCCCGTCACAAGAGTTAGCCACTAGCTCATACGAACTCACTTTACTGGGAAATTATACGCTTTTCTATGAAGGCCTTTGTGCGCGGTATCTACAATACGGTACCTAGTAAATAATAATGATTAAGATAAGAAGAGTCGTTATCGCCAGAAATAATTAATGATAGCTGACTAATTATTCCTTTAACTAACGGGTATAAAGTAATTCTTAATTCTAAGAATGTTGCTTATAAAGATTCAAATCTTTTAACTGAGCATTTTTTTATTACCTACTAATCAAAGTAATCAACTATAGAGGGCATCTTTGTCCTGCTAAAAAAATAAATGAATAAAAAAAGTCAAACTTTTTTATTTAGGGCAACCCTAACTCTAAAGGTGGCGCGCGCCCTTCTGATCCCGTTGCGAAACAGCTGTTGCGAGTTTGAAAATATGCGAGAGGGAGACAGAACGATACTCCAGGCGTGTTAGAGCGAGACAGGTATACAGCATGTGTGTGTTATTGATAAGGCTTAAAGTTGTGCAAGAAAAAGTTTGTAACTCAAGAACATACCTTTTGGTCAACTTTTTTGTCAACTAGTAAAATGGCTCCCGCTATTTTATTTAAATTATTTAATTATAATAAGTTCACACAATAACAATACAAAACGGATGTGATAAAAAATATGCTTCCTTGTGATAAGAACTAGTATGTACTTACTAGTACTATATTTTTTATGCAAAATAAACCCTTTTTATTTAAATGCAGTAGGTAGGTAAAGGATCTTATGACATAAATTATATGAGTCGTATAGATTCAAAGGCGGTAATCTGTCGGTTTGGTAGAAACTGAGTTATTAATCGGAATTTATGTCTACTTCTTAGTATTTAAACATAAAATAAGACTTAATTTAGGCTTATTAACTTAATTAACTAAATAAAAACTTTAGGTTTACATTCGTGCCTGCAATTTATAGAGAAATATATATATTTGTTCATTTTCCAACAATTGTCAAAAAGTTTGCCACCTTTGAAACTATACGACTCATATTGTAGGATAAAATATAGAAAGGAAAATGAGTAAGCTCTGAACCCATTGACGACCTCGGTGGCGTGGCGGGCGAGTGCTCGGCTGAGACACAAGAGGCGCGGGTTCGATTCCCGCTACGGGAGAAATAATTGTATGTTCTGCAAATATTTCTTCCGGGGTCTGGGTGTTGTAGTATTATGTATTACTAGCTGCCGCCCGCGGCTTCGCTCACGTGGTACCCCGATTAAAATAGCCTATATGTTAATCCAGTATATGTACTATGTATATTCCAAGTTTCATTCAAATCCGTTCAGCCGTTTAGGCTTGATTAAGGCACAAACATCCAAACTCACAAACTTTCGCATTTATAATATAAGTAAGATATAAGTAAGATAGTTATTATGTTTAAAAAAAAGTATATAAGTATTCTATCAGCGAGCTAGTTTGGGGCTAGATGGCGCTGTGTAAAATGTACACAAATATTTATTTATCGCCACATCCCGGACACCACAGCGTCCCGTTAGCTGGCAAAAGTTACCTCCCGAAGCTGCATAAATCTTCTGATACAGATCGTAGAACTAAAACTTTTTTCTGTTTTAATTCTTTCTTCCCTTGTTTTCTAAAGCAACTCCTCCGCCCTGTTGAAGCAAGACTTGCCCAGCAGTGGGACGCTTCAGGTATATTTCTCTATTGTGTTCCGTATGTTAGTCCAAAACAGATGTGTTTCCGGAAGTGAGCGGAAATCGGGACAATCATAGCATCTGGCGTCGATGGCTTAGCGGAAAGTCCAGATGGCACCTTTGTTCTAAACTGAAGGTGAGCTCCGACAAAGGAATCGCTTTGTCTTGTAGCATGTGCAAGAAACCACAAAACTAAGTAGTTCTCGCAGTGTATCCAAATTGTATCCGCACATTGTATCCACATCTTGTAAAACGTTCGTACCTCTTCAATGATATTGTACCTTCAAGCATGTGCAGGCTTGTATAGTTCTCGCAAAATTGTATCCACATTACCCATTACATTTCATAGATCAAGTTTTCAAATTTTTTTATTCCATAAAATCACGGGGATCACTTGGACACGTCTTAAATCTACGCTGCATTTACTGTTCGTAACGCGACATGTTTTATTTAAGTCGGATGGGGCTTAGGATTTTCCCAAACTTTACTTAGATACTTACTTACTTAGATACTTTAGTAAGTACTTCTACTTCTACTGTTTACAATCGTTAAACAGTCGGTCCCGGCTTTAAGTCGTTAAGCCATGACGGAGGCCTTCAGACGGCCTAAAAACACCTTCACAAGAGTTGGCCACTAGATCATATCATACGATCTTACGTAGTTCATTTCAAAAACGTATTAAGAAAATTTCTCAACTTTATTTAGTTTAATCAAATTATACATAAGCATACATTAAGAATTAAGGGTAATGGTTAATGAGCTTACATAGTTACATTAATTTGTAACGCGGTGATAAAAGTTACAAGTAATTGTTGCTTAAGTATTTTTAAGTGAACGTCTGAGTTCACTGAAATGAAATGTTTTTCTAAAAGAGGTTTGTTCGTCTCTGAGAAATGATAACCAATTTTCATGATTTTTAGCTGAATTACCCCCCCCCCCCCCCGAATACTCAAACGCGACTCAGAGTTGAGCACGTCTCAACTCACGGTTTTTTGACAGTTTCTGATGAAAATCTGTCAAAAAGTCGTCACTTGAGACGTGCTCAACTTTGAGATGCGTTTGAGTATTCGCGGGTTAATCAACTCCACATGTCACGAAACACGTAGAATATAATATGTATTGATGACCTCAGTGGCGAGGCGGGCGAGTGCTCGGCTGAGACGCAAGATGCGCGGGTTCAATTCTCGCTACTGGAAAAATGTTTATATGATCTGCAAATATTTCTTCCGGGTCTGGGTGTTGTAGTATCCCCAGAATACTCAAACGCATCTCAAAGTTGAGCACGTCTCATTTTTTGACAGATTTTTATCAGAAACTGTCAAAAAACCGTGAGTTGAGACGTGCTCAACTCTGAGTCGCGTTCGAGTATTCGGGGGTATAAGTATGTATGTACAAAAAAGTATATACCTAAGTATTGTATCAGCCATCTGGTGTCCATAGTACAAGCTTTGCTTAGTTTGGGGCTAGATGGCGCTGTGTGAAATGTCCACAAATATTTGTTGTATTTAAATGTCAGCCGCACAAGGTGCAAGGACAGGTGGTCATTAAAAGGATCATTATCAAGAGGACAGCTGGCACGCGTCGCAAATAAGCGGAAAATAAACATTTAATAACTCCGGCCAGGTCGGTTTTGATATGGGGTAGGTAGCGGATAAACCTACCTAGGTGGGTACGTTTATTATTATCTTCCTGCCCTGATCCCACTCTATGTGGGCTCGGCACAGCATGATCCCTGGATCCGGAGAGTTTTGGCTAAGGTGTTTTATGACCGGCCGCCTGCCTGACGTCAACCCTCCTTGGGAATACTTGCTTATTGTATCTCATCATGTTGGAGGATACTATCCCTTAGTCGACTTTTACGACATGCTCGGGGAGAGAAGCAGCTGGACGCATTCTGTTTTTTCTTTACTCCCAGTCCAGCAGAGAAGTTAGGTGGGTCTATGTAGGTTTAGTGTTCATGGAGTCTTTTTTATTTTAGTTTGAGTATAATTTCAAACTAAGCGCCTTGTACTATGGGGACCAGATGGCTCATAGAATACCTACTTATATACTGTTTTTTGTAAACACATACAATAACACATAAGAGATACTGGAACACCTAGACCCGGAGTTGTCGTAAATTCTGATCTAAATTAATGTTTTTACGGAAAAACGATTAAAAAAATACTAGATATTGTGATAAATATTAATTTATTCATCCTTGTAGGTATCTAGGTAGAGTACCTACAAATATGAAAAACTCGTCGAAGAACCAAAAAAAAGTTTAAAAATGTGTGTCAAGTGCACAAAAGGAGCTTTTGAGGCGCACTTTAAATCCTTTCACCACAGTTCGAAACAACTAGCGACACTACTAAATAGACATCATGAAAACCTTTTATACGACCACAGTCATTTTTGTTCGACTTCAGTATTAAACAATGATCTAATCCAAAATTTTTAAAAAGTCCGTTACGCAACTTATCAGCGCGCCTCAAGGACCCAAACAAAAACATTAACGCAAACTGCACAAGCATTATTGCACAGATTAAAATAAGGTTAAATGACGATAAATAATTAAGATATTACTCTTAATCATAACATTCATATCTAGATAATTTATCAGCGACAGCAAAAAAACCGTTAACAGTAAATCTGAACTCACCAAGTCCGATTTTCTTCTTAATTTTTTTCAGGACCTTCATTTTGGAGCCCTTCTTGTCCTTGACGGGGGTGGTCTCCGGCTCCAAGGCCATCGGGGGGAGCACGAGCGTCTGAGGCGGCATCGCCTGGCCCGAAGCCCTGGGGCACGCCGGGCAGTGGCACGGGCCCCTCGCCTGCCTCACGCTCATACAACTGCTTACACCCATCATTTGTTATAATCCTTTTGTGTACAACTTTAATTCATATCACACAAGAGTCACGATTACACGGTCACGTTTTATGTTTATGTCACGAAGCACGCAGAGCCGAGGGCGCGATACGTCCGCTCGCGACGCGGCCTGGCGGCGGAATGACTGCTCCCAGCCCCAGCACGCGACCTGAGCCCTGGGCTGTGGTCTGCGCGCGCACCCGCCAGCCCTGCAGCTGTCTCCCTCCCCCCCGTAGGTCAGAGAGAGACAGAACTGGGAGAATGTCAACAGGGGTGGCTTTTTATTTTAGGAATTAGCAGATGAATTGGACAAAGGGCTATTCTTTCGCTGTGCTAATTTTGCTGTCCACTGTGACTCGAGCGGGTAAACGTTTTGTTCTTTATAATAAAATTTTGTTAAATACGATGACTTATATTGCTTAAAATGAAGCTGAAGTATTTAATTAAACATACATATTATCACGCCCGTATCCCTAACGGGGTGGACAGAGCCGCAAGTAAAGATAAGAAAGCTTGCAGCCACTTCTGATCCAAGACTCCCAAGATGGATATGGTGAACCATGGTGACAGGTGATCAGCCCATCGCCTATATTTTATCTATAGTCGTCTTTACGACATGCTCGGGGAGAGAAGCAGCTGGACGCATTCTATGTTTTTTTCTCTATTCCCAGTCCAGCAGAGAAAAAACCTATAATAAGATACTGTTTTTTATTTGAAATACAAATTACAATAAAGAGATCAGCTATGAGATCATTTTTTTCTAGAAAACTTCTTAGACGAAAATAAATAGCTTAATTAATAATATAATATGAGCGCGTCTAAAAATAATATGTACTACTATACCACATTCTATAAAATTAATTAATAATGAACTAGTTCTGCTAAATTACAAGTTTTAGAGCGTTCGTGATATTAGTCGACCTCGGTGGCGTGGCTGGCGAGTGCTCGGCTGAGACGCAAGAGGCGCGGGTTCGATTCCCGCTACGGGAGATATGTTTGTATGTTCTGCAAATATTTATTCCGTATCTGGGTGTTGTATTATGCATTATATTATATATAGCTGCAAACCCACTGATCTACTGACTCACTGACATCATTGTTCTCCCAGAAGGAGTAGAGATGGGTCAAAATGATGTATGGGGGAAGTGTTCAGGGAGTCAATTCCAATTTGGGAAAAATCCGAAATCTTCGAAAACTGCTCCTCATCAGGGACCTCACCTACTGCCAGACGAAACGACAAGACCAAGATCTCTCCTGCTTGCGGAATGTGGACATGCACCCTGGTCGAATCCGATGTGCGGTGAAAAAAATTCAAAATGGCGGAAAACAAGATGGCCGCCATACAAACTTTGATCGACGATATCTCGAAAACTAAAAGCGACAAGTAATGGGTGCTCGAACAAATGTCATAGAGGATGGCGCGATGCAAATGCCGAAAGTGACAGTTTTTTTTTTTTTTTTTCAACAGCAGCGATTACGTCCCTCGCGAGCTGCGTGCAGCTCGCGCCCGCAAGCGAAAATACTAGTTATACTATATATAGCTGCAAACCCACTCACTGACTCACTCACTGACATCATTGTTCTCCCAGAAGGAGTGGAGATGGGTCAAAATGATGTATGGGGGAAGTGTTCAGGGAGTCAATTCCAATTTGGGAAAAATCCGAAATCTTCGAAAACTGCTCCTCATCAGGGACCTCACCTACTGCCAGACGAAACTAAAAGACCGACACCCACCCTGCTTGCGGAATGTGGACATGCACCCTGGTCGAATCCGATGTGCGGTGAAAAAAATTCAAAATGGCGGAAAACAAGATGGCCGCCATACAAACTTTGACCGACGATATCTCGATAACTATAATCGATAGGTATGGAGTGCTCGAACAAATGTCATAGAGGACGGCGCGATGCAAATGCCAAAGGTGACAGTTTTTTTTTTTTTTTTTTTTCAACAGCAGCGATTACGTCCCTCGCGAGCTGCGTGCAGCTCGCGCCCGCAAGCGAAAATACTAGTTATAAGTATGTATTTACAAAAGAAATGTATATTATAAGTATTCTACCAGCCCATAGTACAAGCTTTGCTTAGATCGGGGCTAGATGGTGCTGTATGAAAAGCCCGCAAATATTTATTTATTTATTTTATTTGAATTCACAAAGGATACTCGGCATGTAGTTGTCGGTACTTTCACAGTGGAATATGAGTGGAATGGGCGAGTTTCCCTAGCATTATTGTTAATCCAGGCGTGCGCCACATTGCGCCAGATGCGCGTGCGCACCTGCGCAAAGGCGCACGCGCCTTTTTTTTCAACCTCCCAATTTTCGCGACATCTGGAATTCTTTTGAAGGTTCAAAGACCTCATGCTTCTCATATTGAACCTTAGATTCTGCGTACCTCGAGCATTATTGGTCTAGCTGTAGTCACTGGTGCGTGGTAGGTAGTAAGAGTAATGGTGGTCTAGTTCCAAAGGTCGTAGGTTCAAATACATCGTGTACCAATGAATTTTTCTGTGCGAAAGATTTATGTGCGCTACCCCAGTAGTCTTAAACGGTGAAGGAAAACATCGCGAGGAAACCCGCGGCTTAGTCAGCTCCGCACGTATCGACCATGTCCTTCCTGTGGACAAGGCCGACTAAGCTGAGAGGATGGAATAGGTGCTGGGCAAGCCTACTCCATCTTAATTCGTCCCGGGCACTACAGCGTCCCGTCTGTGAAGGTAAAAGTTGCCTCCTGACGCTGTATAAATCATCTACTATAGATGTTAAAAGGCCCATGTGGTAAAGATGTCCAGCAGTGGACTTGAACGATATACTAATGATGATGAAACTAGAGTAAAAAATAAGTTAATTAGAGAATTGCAGCCATTAATATCGCCCGGTTTAATTTAAAGGAAGCTATTAACCTTATGACTCCGCTCCTCTAATTGTGCTAATGAAAGGGAAAGGTGGTGACTGGCGTGACGCATCCAGTCATTGATGAGGCTTAATGAACAAAAGTTCAACAGTTTTAAGTTCCTTCCAGTCGGATAAAAACTAACCACCCAAAAACGCATTTAATATTATTACAAGAAGCGCCCGTGGCGTAGCTTGTTTAGGCGTTCTTTGCAACGTTTTGCGCGGTCACTATTGAGATGGGTGACCGCAAGCATTACGAACACAAGAAATGTTGTTTTTTTTTATTATATTATATTACTTTATTCTCAGTTCATCCTTTTTAGTTTTTGTTACTTTCTTTTATTTTATCTAAGAATCTTGTTAATTCATAAGTTTTTTATTTTCATTTCATTTATGTATTGTATTTTATTAACATATGGATTTTATGTAAAATAAATAAATATTATTATTACAAGCTGAGCGCTTCCGTGCTTCGGAGGGCACGTTAAATTGTCAGTCCCGTGACTTGGCCACTAGCTCATACGAACTTACTTATAGGTTCAAATAGAAAAAACGTATAAAAACAAAGTTACCCCGATATACACGCGACACGTCGACACTTCACATAGGCAAAGCTCTATCCCTCACAGAATAAGGTTTAATTTCCTCTAACTCTGCTGGATGTCGTGATGTGTTAGAAAGGTGTTATTTTTTCATTAATAATAAGGGTGCGGTAATTTCAATGCAAAGGTAAACGTAGTTGCAGATACCTACTGTTGTTTATTCTGTGCTCGTCTAAAGGTGGCGTGTGCCATTTAGTTAGGGTAATTTTAGTTAATAAAAATATCATATTTGACGACCTCTGTGGCGTGGCGAGCGAGTGCTCGGCTGGGACGCAAGAGGCGCGGATTCGATTCCCGCTGCGGGAGTAATGTTTGCATGCTCTGCAAATATTTCTTTCGGATCTGGGTGTACTATTATACTACCAGTATTATGTATCATAAGTATGTACGTACAAAAAAAAGTATATAAGTATTGTATCAGCCATCTGGTGTTCATAGTACAAGCTTTGCTTTGTTTGGGGCTAGATGGCGCTGTGTGAAATGTCCTCAAATATTCATTTATTTATGGGCAAAACTGATCCACTTTCAGCGTTTACAGTAGCAGCATCTGTTGGTACGTTATTTTTAATTATTTAGAGGAAATTGCAATTGCAATGTACCTTCTGTTTAAATGTATGAGTCGGCAATTCTTAGGGCCTCCACTCACTGTATTATTCTAAAAAACGGAAATCAAGTTAAGTTAAAAATCAAAAAGGCCTGGGCCAATGCAAGCTAGCAAGAACAACAAAAACCAGTCAAGTGCGAGTCGAACGTACCTGGACCAAATCAGCGACGTTTTGGAAAAGGGCCAGGTCAAGAGTACCCTAAACCGATGAGCATGTATGAGGAATGTAATGAGAGTGAAGGAAGCGAAAGAAGTATGTCAGGCTGCCTACCCCTATGGAAAACAGGCGTGATTTTATTATTATTAGTATTAATTTATTATCAGATTTCATAAAAACATCATAAAACATTAAATGTCAGAAATTAATATAAAATTACACAAAATGGACAACACGAAACTAAATGAATGAATTGAAAATAAAGTTAAAATTAAAATATAAAATGAAATGAGATTAAATAGAACTCATCATTAGAATTATATATGAGAGTGTATGAAGCGAAAGAAGTATGTCAGGATCGTAGCAAACGGAGATCCGTGATGCCTACCTCTATGGGAAACAGGTGTTTCATACCGCCCTTTCGACTAGTAAATAAGATAATACTCTAAGTAGGTACCTAATTAACTAATAACTTGGTAGTTTTCCATATTCTATTGTAAATAGTGATTAGCCTTAAGGACCTTATTTTTGTTTACTAGTATATTTCCATCCCTAATGTCCAACCCTTAATTATGTTTACCTATCCCACGATCCTTTTACTATAAATTCTCTGTTTTAGGACCAACAGCTCAGTTCTATTTCATCATTCTAACTCGCTACATCCTCTGTATCTAGTACTAAGTTCGAAGTATAAATAAAGTATTTTTTAAAGTGATTCGGTCGTTTACTACGTAACACAGGCGTGGTTGTATGTATGTATGTATGTATGTATGTATGTATGTATGTATGTATGTATGTATGTATGTATGTATGTATGTATGTATGTATGTATGTATGGCTCATTTGTCACCGCCCTCGACGTGCGTTGTCAGGCTGACAGTCAGGCTGACAGTCGGGCGGCCGCGGCCGGGTGCAGGTGCAGTCGTGACATGCTCCCGGAAGCGGGGGTTTGATGTAGATTATCGGCTATCAAAGCATTTACATACTATTGTCGAGTCACAGAGCAAGGCGAGCTTTTTATACACGACACGACATTGAGTCTAGATTTTTAGAAGCTTTTCATTACACTGGTTCTTTTCTAAGTTACTATTGCTAGGCTGTGTTCAGGATACTTGAGAGCCTTGTCAAGATTTTATGCCCAAATCCCGCCGCTTAAATTAATAATAATAAATATTTGTGGACATTTCACACAGCGCCATCTAGCCCCAAACTAAGCAAAGCTTGTACTATGGACACCAGATGACTGATAGAATACTTATATACTTTTTTTTGTACATACATACTTATAATACATAATACTGGTAGTATAAAAGTACACCCAGATCCGGAAGAAATATTTGCAGAGCATGCAAACATTACTCCCGCAGCGGGAATCGAACCCGCGCCTCTTGCGTCTCAGCCGAGCACATCGAGGTCGTATCTTTTAAGCTGTTTTCATAAGAAGATATCACACTCCACCGTGGCTCTGACTAGTATCAAGACTTGACTTGACTAGCAGAGGGTTATTCCTTTGTTCTAAAATTCCACAGCTTCAAGAACACCTGTTTTTAAAAAAGCTACTTGAACGTAACATTTAAGATGGACTGCAAAAGGTCACGAGCTATCGCCAAGCAATTACATCAAGAATGCATCTGTCACCAATTATTGGGATATTTTAACTAAGTATAATGCAATTGGAGTTTTACTTCTTCGCTGGACTGGGAGTAAAGAAATAACATAGAATGCGTCCAGCTGCTTCCTCCCCGAGCATGTCGTAAAAGTCGACTAAGGGATAGTATCCTCCAACATGATGAGATACAATAAGCAAGTATTCCCAAGGAGGGTTGACGTCAGGCAGGCGGCCGGTCATAAAACACCTTAGCCAAAACTCTTACAGCATGATCCAAGGATCATGCTGTGCCGACCCCACATAGAGTGGGCAGGAAGATGATGATGATGAATGTAATTGGAGTTTTATGAGAAAACTTTGGCACGCCAGTCGCTCGATCGTCGAACAATGGCATTTGTGAGAGAAAAATAATAAATAGAGGTAACAAGTTCATTTTTCTTTGAGCTTAGACCGATATTGATAAATATGACAGGTATATAGCTTTATTTTAGCTATTATTTAAGCTACCTATTAATATTTATCGATGTTTACCTATAGACAAATCTAGGTAAAGCTTAAACTTCTAAGATTTTTTCTTAAAATCCTAAAGAAATAAACAATTTAATATTTAGTAACACAAGTATATAATTTAATTTACATAAAATAGTATATAAGTATTCTATCAGCCATCTGGTGTCCATAGTACAAGCTTTGCTTAGTTTGGGGCTAGATGGCGCTGTGTCAAATGTTCACAAGTATTTATTTAGCTACATAAAGCAAGAAGGTACATACTCTAGGTAATAGTTAGCTTTACAAAGAGCTTCAGAAACTGTTCTCATTCGACTTTCAACCTTAAGACATAGAAATAAAACATAATATCGATCACACACCGCCTGCCCGATGTACCGCGACAGCTGATCAGTCAGCTGTGTTCAAAAAAATGCATACCTGGACTAAAAATAAATAGCAATTTGAAATCGAACCTTATTCTTGGGAATTCAAGAGTGGTTTTTGTGTTATTTTCATTTTTAAGCTGTTGCTAAGCAGCTTTTATAGCTAAAAAAGAGCACTGGCGGTCTAGTTGGTAGTGAGCCCGCCTTCCGATCCTAAGGTCGGGGGTTCACGGTCGTGTACCAATGGATTTTTCAGTGCGAAAAATTTATGTGCGCTATCCCAGTACTCTCAAACGGCGAAGGAAAACATCGTGAGGAAACCCGCGGCTTAGTCAGCTCCACACGTATTGACCATGTCTTTCCTGTGGACAAGGCCGACTAAGCTGAGAGGATGGAATAGGTGTTGGGCAAGCCTACTCCATCTTAATTCGTCCCGGGCACTACAGCGTCCCGTTTGTGAAGGTAAAAGTTGCCTCCTGACGCTGTATAGGTAAATCATCTATTATAGGTGGTAAAAAGCCTTAGTTTTTTATGGCTAAAAATATTTTTAGTGTAAATATTTCAGGAGACAAATTTTGCTTACATGGGACGCTCTAGCCTAACTTAAATGTCAAGACTGTGTCAATATTTTTCAAAATACCATCTCTTAACTCATGACGGCCTCGGTGGCGTGGCGGGCGATTGCTCGGCAGAGACGCAAGAAGCACGGGTTCGATTCCCGCTGCGGAAGAAATGTTTGCATGCTCTGCAAACATTTGTTCCGGGTCTGGGTGTTGTGGTAGCATGGTACTCGTAGTTTCTGATACCCACGACACAGGGGATCCTAGTAAGTGTGGGCTCAGGAGTATGTATGTGACTGTTGGGTGTTATTTATTTGTTTATATAAGTTTACTGAAATAAATAAATTGGAATTGAAATCTTGTGATTGGGGATAGTTGATAAAATATCTTTGGCAGAGCAGTAGACTAATGTTCAACTGAAGCAGGAGGCGTGAGTTCGATTCCTGAGTGTGCAGTCAGGACTATGTGTGTGACTGACATAGCCCCGCTGACCTGTCAGCAACTAGCCGGGTAAACATACGTAAGTCGTGCCAAAGGCTGGAGTATGGAGTAGGCTCGTGTCATGGGTCGACTTTCAAGAGATACTTCAAACGAACTAGTCAGGGCTTTGCCAAGATACTTCAAGATAAAGACCTCTGACATCTCCACCTCAGTGGCTTAGCAGGTTTACGGAGACGCGGGTTTGATTCCTGCGGCGGAAAAAAATGACTCGTTCTGCAATTTTTTTTTCAAGCGATCTGCCTTATAAAGATCGATCGGAAATTCAATAAAATTACTAGTTTCTTAGCTTTTGTATCTATGTAGGTAGGTATTACACCTTTGTTTGAGAGCACTGGTGGTCTAGTGGTAGCGGTAGTCATTAGATCCTAAGGTGGGTTCAAATCCAATCGCGCACAAATGGATTTCCCTGTTCGAAAAATTTACATACATTATTATCACGCTCGTATCTCTATTGGGGTAGGCAGAACCACAAGTAGACATAAGAAAACTTGCAGCCACTTCTGATTTAAAGTCCTAAGATGGATATAGTGAACAATGGTGACAGGTGATCAGCCCATCGCCCATATAGATGGTCCATCATGTTGGAGGATACTATCCCTTAGTCGACTTTTACGACATGCTCGGGGAGAGAAGCAGCTGGACGTATTCTATGCTTTTTCTTTACTCCCAGTCCAGCAGAGAAGTACCAACCAGGTAGTATTTGTAGATGTTGGTTTTGACATTAGAAAGTACAATTCCTCACGCAGGAACATTTTGCTCCGCGTCAGCTGATCCCAAAAACATCAATCAGCTGATTCTCAAAGCACAGGTAATGCAATCTCTTTGCATAACTCAAGTTTAAGAAAAAAAAACTGTCAACATATCTTGCCGCCATTCTTAAAACAACCTTAATACCAACGACTTAAGGTTCAAATTGTTGAAAAATTGCCACTCATTTATCTCTTTTTTTTTATCGTAATGCGAAATTCTATTGCACTATTCGACGTTCGAATTTGAGGTTTATTTGAAGTGAATAAGGTTGAAAGTGGCTTACAGTATGGCGGACCATTTTAGCACTGGCCATTGTGCAAGCTTGCACGTGGCTTTCGAGTCGAGAAAAAAAAGAAAAAAAAACAATGACAGGTAGAGTTACACAGCTGATAGTCAGCTGTTCAGAATAGTTTTTTTCCATCAAACAATTTGAGCTCTAATACCCAGGCATAAAGCTCATATTCAGCCAAAATTTTGGAATTCTTTCACATTAAAAATTTTGAATTTTTAAAAGTAAACCTTATCATGTAACAATTAAGGATTGTTCAGTTAAGCGTGTTTTTTTATGAGGAGAAAGGCTGTGAATGTCGTTGACATTCAGCCCGCAAAATGAGGGTAGGCATAGAAAACATAAAAGATACTTTATACTCAGAACTTCAGGTAGTTGTGAAATACAAATGAACTGAGGTTTGAAGACAACAAAATTAGAAGAAAGAAAGGTTTCTTTCTTGTGTAGGTACACAGCAAATAAAAATCAGAGAGATGAGCAGACAAATAGCCAAAGCCCTGGGTTGTCCATTGGTCATCAAAACTGCAACCCGAAGCTGAGACAAGTGCGGCCCACGGCCAATTTTTACAAGAAACAACTAGCATTTAACCAAAAATATGATTATATTAAAGCTTTTAAAAAAAATTAAATATGATCATTATAATTTAGTTAGGTACTTTTCTGCTGAACTGGGAATAAAGAAAAATCATAGAATGCGTCCAGCTGCTTCTCTTCCCGAGCATGTTGTAAAAAGTCGACTAAGAGATAGTATCCTCCAACATGAGGCACCATCAATATGGGCGATGGGCTGATCACCTGTCACTTCACCATATCCATCTTAGGTCATAGAATCAGGAGTGGCTGCTTTTCTTATGATTACTTGTTGCTCTGCCCATCGACCATCTACATTACCCATATAGATGGTCCATCATGTTGGAGGATACTATCCCTTAGTCGACTTTTACGACATGCTCGGGGAGAGAAGCAGCTGGACGCATTCTGTTTTTTCTTTCTTCCCAGTCTAACACAGAAGTTGTTAACAAAATAATCAAAAACAAAATTGGTGTGTCAATATGTGGTATGCCACAGTATTGCATGAGCACTGGTAGACTAGTAGTAGCGCTAGCCTTCCGATCCTAATGGTCGTGGGTTCAAATACACTAATGGATTTTCTTTTTTAAAACTGTATGTGCGTTTTACCAGTAATCTCAAATGGTGAAGTAAAACATCGTGAGAAAACCGGCATGACGTACAATCTAACAAGATCGAAAACATGTGTCGAGTGTGTGTTTTAAAAAGAGCCTATTAATCTTTTCACCACACTGGTTTTTAAACGTCTAGTGACACGAACAGTAGTAGTACCGGGCTTCCCTGTATCGTTGGTGTCAGAAACTATGGTATACCCTGGAAAGAATATTTGCAGTAAAGTAAAGTAAGATGGAGTAGGCTTGCCCAGCACCTATTCCATCCTCTCAGCTTAGTCGGCCTTGTCCACAGGAAAGACATGGTCAATATGTGCGGAGCTGACTAAGCCGCAGGTTTTCTCACGATGTTTTCCTTTTTGAGAGTACAGAAAAATCCATAGGTGCATGACTGGATTTGAACTCACAACCTTAGGATCGGAAGGCAGGGTCACCACCACTAGATCCTAGTCGGTACCACACAAGTGGAGTAGTGGGCAGATGCAAGTAATCAAAGGTATGTCATCCATTTTATTCACCATCAATTGAGTGCGTTGAGAGCTCAAAGCTATTGTTGTCATTGTTTGTTATGTATAACTGGCATTGTGTTCAAATATAATCAGACATTTTACAATAACATTTGATGGCATCATTAGATCATTAAAGATGTAATTGATGCTTTGCTAATGAAAATGTTTATTTAGATTCCTATTAGAAATAAAATGAACTGATCCTTTAAATGCAATAGCCCATGGTGGGGTAGTAGCTGAATATTTAATTCACCGTACCAGTTGTCTGGAAGAAATATCTCTAAGCAAGTATGTCTTTTGTTTTTGTTAAAAATATGTTCATTATTTATTCTGTTGTGCACAATGAAGAGTTTATCTATACATCTACAAAATATGTTTTCAGGAGACACATGTAGGGAGAAATAAAATGATAAGAGCAGAACTGTATTGCAACACAGCTTAAATTAACAGAAAAAAAGGTTATAACAAGGAAACCGCGCTCCGAATCCCATTAGAATCAAATTAGAAGTAGTTATTAGTGATTAAAGTTCACTTACCGGGCATGGCGCTCCCGGACTGACCCATATTAAGAGGAATGCTTCCACTCGCCACAAAGCACCCAAACTAATTTGTTTACACAGTTTTTAGAACTCACAACATCATGTCCGGCTGCTGCACAGTTTGAAAGTCCACAATACACACAAACTTGGCCAGAGCACCTCGTGGATTCGATGTTTACAAATTATTTAATTGAATTGGAGTAGCAAAATTAACGTTTTATTTTCTAGTGGAAGCTCGGCATTTACTGGCTAGACTTTTTTTAAATTGTACTAGATATGTTTCACGTTCATTGTATGATTATAATAATGGCTATTAACTGATAATTATAGTAACTAATTAGCTAAGTAAAATACTTTAACAAATTCTTTACAAGTTGCTGCCGTCCTTTGGCTATAGGATAGGTATTTGCTAAATTCGATTGACGTTGACATTTGACAGTGACAGTGACAATGACAGTGATTATAAGTACTTTGTTTTATATTTTTACTTTAGGGCAAGCGATAGTATTAAGATTATATTACGTTTTTTTACTGTTTTTATACATTTATTTTGAAGGTCATCATCATCATCCATAGCTTTACATTACCCGCATTCACATGTTACTGGGCTGCTGGCTCTTTTTAGTTTATGCTATCCATCACACTCTAATGTTACTCTTGGTCTTAAGTTTAGTTAAATGCTCGATGGCTGAAAGGATTTAAAGTGCACCTCGAAGGCTAATTTTCAGCGGTCAACACGTGTTTACTTTTTCTAAGTCTACAACTTGCTGGTTTTCTCACAATTTTTTACTTCACTGAAAGTACTGGACTGGTAGTGAACGTAAATATTTCGAACAGAGAAATCCCTTGGTGCACTCAATTTAGCTAATGTCCTGATTGAGTTAAAAAGGAGATAGAAGATTAAATATTTATTTATTTTAAACAATATGTAATAATAAAGCATTACATAAATAGTTATGTTAACTGGAAGCTACTACTTTTGTAAGATAGCGTACAAAGCTATGGGCGGAAGCGTGATTGAATAGTAAGATAGCCCTTTCTCATTAGGTACTGTTAATTTATCTCAGATTCAATGGATGTCCATAATGTCGCAAACAATATGAAGGTCTACCGTACTTGGGACTATAGTTCTGTTAGGAGCTTATAATGTTTTATATTGTAAAAAAAAATTGTTGAATACAGCGCTATCTGTGTTTCAATTGCTGCACTACATTGTGAGGACCCTAATTTAGTTACCTCACCTATTCTATACCTTAATTAGTTCCGACAACCGCCGCCATCGCGCTGTCCAGAACTATGATATGAAGCTTGCCTGTTATTCTGGCAGGATGAAGAATCTGGCTCATTTTGCACCATCTACATACCTTATTTTGATCATTTTATAGCTGGCTGTTTTCCTTCCCTGCATTTTACAAGGTTAGTATTGGTGGATATTTCACATAGCGCCATTTAGTCCCAAATTAAACAATTTCTTCCAATTACCTCGCTCGTTTGATGAGAATCGAACTCAATTCAGCTCCACAAGGCAACCTACAATTGTGAGGTCGATAAAAATGAGGAGTTTATATGAATATAAACAGTATTAACAAGTAATATGTGAGCCCATCGCCCATATCGAAGGTCCATCATGTTGGAGGATACTATCCCCTTAGTAGACCATTACGACATGCTCGGGGAGAGAAGCAGCTGGACGCATTCTGTTTTTTTCTTTACTCCCAGTCCAGCAGAGTTATCTACTTTAGATTTAATAAATAACAACACAAAATGGCACTTGTATTATTTATATTTACATCAGTATTTACAATTACAATTTACAGTAAAAAAATATATATCTATACAACGTGTAACATAATGTCCCTATAAGCCCGAAACGGGGGTGTTCTATACGTCATTGCGAACAACGTTTGTTCAACGACTTTTAAAATTTCAAAGGTTTTCATTCATGAAATGTCTCTTAAACTTTGCTCCAATACGTAACTTGACACAACATGAGGCATCCCTATTTACAGCTGTTTTTTGACCTTTAAGTGTGAACTCTAGATGAAACAGGTAACAGAACAGACACCATTAGTAAAATGCCTACCTACTTACCTAATAACGAGGTGGCTTAATAAGTAATTTCAATTTTTTTTGAAGGCCTAGTGGTACCTTGGTATTTATTGGTAATTAAAATGTAAGGTCACATCACGACTAAAATCCCTAGGCACCGTAAACATCCTTTCAGATCTCTTTGTTAAGTACCTAGTATAGGAGATAGGTACCATACCTACTCAATTTTGTATCTACCTACTCGGGCCTTAAAGGTATCCTCAGTGGGTGCCAAGGAGTATGAGAGGATGTCTACCGTGCCTGAGGATAAAGCCGTGATACCTACTCAATTTTGTACCTACCTACTCGGGCCTTAAAAGCATCTTGAGTAGGTAACAAGAAGTATGAGAAGAGGTCTACCGTGCCTGAGGATAAAGCCGTGACCCTATTCCACTTTAGTTTTTCCAACGATGTATTATTCCAATATTCATTGGAGCATTTTTCAATGCAATTTTGTACCTACCTACTTGGGCACTAAAGTCAAAGGTTGTGACTTATCTGTCTTACTAATCTTCATTTTCATCGTGAACAGCCTATTTGTCATTGGTTGCATTGAAACAACAACAACAACTAGTGGGATGGCACCTCGCCCTAATTGGCTGTCGGTGCCTTTGCTAAATTCAAAATCCGCAACCGTCAACCGACACCGCACCGCAAGCGTTTGTTTAATAAAATCAAATTGGTTCCGTAGGTTTATTTGTTTTTTACTTTTCTTGATTGAACTACGTAATTGTTGGTAGGTTATTATGTAAGTAGGTAGGTACCTAGTAGCAAATGGGGATGGAGCACATGGTAGCATATTGGTATGAACCCCGCCTTCCCATCCTTAAGTCGTGAGTTCGAATCTATGGATTTTTCGATTCGAAATTTATGTGTGCAATATCAATGCTCTCAAACGGTGAAGGAAAACCTCGTGAGGAAACCAGGCATGTCATAGACGTGTGTCAAAGTGTACGAAAGGAACCTTCAAGGTGCACTCTAATCCTTCCACCACACTGGTTCAAAAGAGCTAGCGACACGGACACGACGACAGTAGTAGTAGTAGTAGTAGTAGTAGTAGTAGTAGATGTATGGTGAAGTTTTTTTCCTCTTTTTTTCCCAATCGGTATTTAGTGGGTTACCCCAGACAAGGAACCCTAAAAATTCGGCTTTCGGCAATAGGTACCTACTTTTGGTCGCAAAACAGATCGGTTTTTATCAGTCGCAATTAGCATTCGTTCCTTGCAACAACTGCAACAAGCAATCTCTCGGTTCGCGTAACTAATTAACGATACGATGTCGGCTTTGTACTCAAACGGTGAGTATTATGATATGGTGTTGTGTGTGTGTGTTGGAGCAGCACCAAATAATTAATAGCTTAGTAGCGGCGCGTCAGCTCTACAGAGAGCGTTATCCAGGGCGGCCATTGCCATCTTACGGGCTATTTTCTGGGATTGGTGAACCGTCTTCTCTCGACGGGATCTTTCCACCGGCGCACCAGTGAGGGAAGACCGGGAATTCGGTGGTGTGTTGTACCTACTTCCCTTTGATGGATACCGAGTACCTACTGTGTGTGTCAACAGTGATAAAATTCAGTGATAGGTAGGTATGATGATAGGTACCTAACCTATCACCCTACCTAGTAGGTACCCCATTAGTACCTAGCTTACTAATAAAAAATGACAAAAATAATTTTGTGATTGTGAATGTGAATGTGTACCAGTAATACCAACCTAGGTACCTACATACCTACCTAATACCTACCATGTCAATTAGCCGTGTTTCGAGCCAACCAAGAAGAAGGGAGAAAAGGTATAACTTAACTTTTCCTGTACCTAGGTCCTTAGGTAACTACCTAGGTAGATGTAGGTAGGTAGTTGTTTTTTTATGTGTGAACGATATCATGATTTTAATCTTCGACTTTAATTTCTACGTAGAATTAAAAAAATTGCAAATTCTTACGAAAACTTTGGTGATTACACCTAGGTACTTTTTGAAACTTGCCGCGCGTTCAATTGTCTGCGTATGTGTGGGTCCGACGCGATAGGAGGGTGCGCGTGTGTTTGTTACCTACGCAAATGGTAAACAAACACATAGGGTTGTCACAAATTTCTCATGAAATAATTTGTTTTTAATTGTATTGGAATTTCAAATATGATGTATTGAACTTTTGCACACGTCAATGTATTCAAGTGCTCGGTCTGAATACACCCCTTTCGGGCTTATAGGGACATTATGTTACACGTTGTATAAGGCATCTTAGAGTCACAACAAAATAATTAAATTGTTAAATTATTGCCAAAATCCTATCTAAAACTATTTCTCACAAACATCCTTGTTATTGCTAAAGTAACTACATACAAAAAGTATTTCAAATATTCTAGAATACAACAAGTTTGGTAATAATTTTTTTGACATTTTGAATATGACAAGACTTCTCAGAAGCATTGAAACTGAGAGACAAGATATTAATTCAATGTTTCAAACAAAGGTATCAAATGCAAATAACATGCGTACCTAATAAATTTCAAAAGAGGGTAGACCGAGATTTCTGCCAATAATTACCACCTCACTGTCGCTATTTACTTCAGTTGTTCCGTGACCACGGCGACTGCGCCGAAATATCGGGAAACTCCAATAAACATCGAATCATGCTAAATATCCCGCTAAAAGTGCTAATAATATCAGAAAAATCTTTTAGTGCAGGGATGTCAAACTGGAGTTTCTGAAGGGCCATTTACCAAGCGCGAATCGAGCGTTGTGGGCACGGAGGGCATGCCCACAACTCAAATGGTCGATAGGCTGTTCAATACAATGAAATAAATTTAACAATAAACCCTCCGCGATGCCAGCATGGACCTTTAGCATATACAAAGTCTTGACGTCATACATTTAGTAAATGTCTCTTTTGTAGAAATGCGATGTATCGATTCGCACTCGCACTTGGCTGATTTTCAGGAGGCCGTGACCACAAGCTTTTTCGAGTGCTGGATCACCACACCTCTGATAACTTGAAACGAACTTATTAAGTTTTCAACTTTATTAAGTGTGTTGGAAAGTTATCATTAACTTCGTCTTAAATTGAAGTGTAACACCTCGCTTACAGCGTTGATGAACAAACAAAACAAATCCAGTTGAATCTGTTAGGATTAATTTGAAAAGTCTTAAATTTTGAATTTACGCCCGTAACGCGATCAACGTCCAAGCTCGCGGGCCGTAAATTTGACACCCCTATTAGCATTGTTCTAGAACACCTGATCCATCTTAAATCGTCTACTGTGAAACTTTTGGCTTAATGAAAAGCTTTTTTTGGTATTTTCACATTTTTTCGTTAACCTATCTACTTTATTTACATTTAACCCTTAAACTACTGTTGGATAAGTGGCCCGAAACCTTTAAAAATAATTTATACTCACGCTACATTACGCATTTTTTTTGTATTTTCGAATTTTTTTCGCGTCGAATAAAAATTACAAACGATTTTTTTTGAGTATTTTTTGTCATTAAAAAGAAACTATTTATATGTTATTTTACAAAAAACCCTTTAAATATTTATATCTATAGTTACATATGGCAGTCTAATTATATTATTTACATTAAAACACAGTCCATTCAATTTGATTTCCTAATACAGTCAGCACTGACTTTATTTCATGAAGTCAACATTTACCTTCCCGCTGCGTCCTCCGGGAGTTTAATTTCAAAATTCCTTGCTCAGTGCATCCACAACCATAAAATATACACTCCGAATCACATACTTCCAGGATTTATGGTTTACTTTACAATTTTTTACTTTTTTCATCTCCATCACTGTCGGTTGTATTTATTTAAACGTTATTTTCACAATAATATCTATATTACATAGTCAATTACACATACTCCGAAATAATAAAATAGAAAAGGAACTATTATAAGTTAAATCCTCTCAAGTTCTTAAGCCTTCGCTCGAGGTCGTCGAACTCGCTGGACTTCTTCTCTGGTTCCTTCTTGGGCACGGGGGGCTGGCTACTGGAAGGAATTTTTGTAGGAGTAAGAATGCAGTAAGCAAAGTTTGAGAGTGACCAAGTCCTTTAATCCTACAATATTCAAAATGTGAAAGTTTGTGAGGATGTTTGTATGTTTGTGCCTCAATCACGCCTAAACGGCTGAACGGATTTGAATGAAACTTGGAATATACATAGTACATGTGCTGAAATAACATATAGGCTATTTTTTATCCCGCGAGACACATCGACACGATAACACCACATTCTCTACATTCGTCGATATTCAAATATTAAGGCTAGAAACAGCGTTCAAATCACTCACAAATTGATCGAATCAACCAAAAAAAAGGTAGAACAAAAGTCATTTTGGTAAGTAAATGCATTTTTTTTAAGGTTTCGTATCCAAAGGGTGCCAACGGGACCCTATTACTAAGCCATCGCTGTCCGCCCGTCTGTCAGCGGGCTGGATCTCATGAACCGAAATAGGTAAATAATTAAAATAAATAAACAACACCCAACAGTCACATATTGGGTGTTATTTATCGTGTTACACATTCTTATGTAATAAGAGTAGCTAAAAAAACATTTGTGATTAACCGAGAACCCCTAAGTATGTTATAAAAGGCCACTAACCTGATAGTGGGTTCGCTCCCGGCGCCGGAGGGTTCAGTTCTGTTCATGTTCCGGTCTGCGTCGAGCGGGGAGTCCCGGCGCCGCTCCCCGCCGGGCGCCATCTGGAAGCTGCCGCCCGTCTTGCCGGGACTCTCCGAACTGCAATCACATACAAAAAAATAATATATTTTTCGAGTTTTCTAATCACTACCGACTGCTACCTGTTTTTATTTTTCAATTTCATACATAGTCTTGAACGTCATTTAGTGACTACAAAGTTAAATAAACTAGATAGCTAGATAATAAACTGTTTCTATAGCAATTATAATTGTGAGTACCTGGTGTACTCGGTTCCTCGGAGCTGGTCGTCGTTGTCGTTGTAAAGCCAGACCCCCCCCGCGGCGCGGTGGTCGCGCACCACGAACTCGTGCGAGTACAGCGGGGGGGACGAGAAGTCTATGTTAAGTGGCTGACCTGGAACAGACAACACATTACATTATAATTTACTTATCCAATTTAATGTAATCCTACTAATATTATAAACGCGAAAGTTTGTATGTATGGATGTATGTTTGTGCCTCAATCACGCCCAAACATCTGAACGGATTTGAATGAAACTTGGAATATACATAATAAGTGTGCTGGACTAACAGATAGGCTACTTTTTAACCGGGTACAACAAGAGCGAAGCCACGGCCGGCTGATAGTCTGTTTATAATTTAACCTGTTATTTTAAAATTATTTGTATTTACTTATAATTAGTGTAATTGGTTAATTCATTCTAATTTATTATTTTAAATAAATGTTAAATTTGATCGTTCGTTGTGAAAACAATTTTGGCCCCGAGACGCTCAACGGCCAAGAGGCAGACCACCCGCCCGATGGTCGAATGACATCGTGAACATAGCCGGGAATCATTGGATGAGATTCGCGAGGGATCGGAGAGAATGGCGTAATAAAGAGGAGGCCTATGCCCAGCAGTGGGCGGAGACGGGCTGAAATGATGATGATGATGATGATCTTTGTATTACAACAATATGGCCGTTGAGACGGTAGGGAGTTGAGGTGTAAACATAATAAAATTTTGGCATGTTAATTTTAATGGTCAAGCGCGAGTTAACCATAAAAAAGACATTTAGTGACTCTACTTGACAATATATTTTTTACACCGATCGACTCACGGAAGAAATATTTATCTAAACAGCAGAAGTTAGTTTTTTTTTATCTGAAATAAGTTTGCGTTGGAGCACACTCTACCCTACCGGATGTTAGTAACAGTGTGGTCTATGATGAAGCACGCTTACCTAGAAGAAACCTATTGATTCTCGATCTAAGATACCCATATTATACTCTTCAGGAAATACAGACCCCGGCAGGAAGTTCCACATTTTTGCAGTGCGTATAAAAAATGTGGGCACAAAGCGCTTAGTACGATAATTTGGAATGTCAACCATGTACGTCTTTCCGAGTATCCCGATGGAAGAAGGGGGACGGCGGAATTAAATTGTACAGTTCCTGAGCACACTCTCCAAAATGTATCCGAGTTATAGAAATAACTGTGTATATATACCGGGATGTAATCTCTCGTCTGTCCGTATCTCGGTGCTGTTGTTGTTCCACTCGCTGTCGCGCCAGGGTTTCCTCGCCTCCTCCTTCGCTGCCTTCGTCGTATTCTTCTCTGCGACTGAAAGAAAACATGCCGTTAACATAACAGATATATGGATGCCATTAATAAGCAAGTATTCCCAAGGAGGGTTGACGTCAGGCAGACGGCCATAAAATACCCTAGCCAAAACTCTTGCAGCTTGATCCAAAGATCATGCTGTGCCGACCCCACATAGAGTGGGATGAGGGCAGGAAGATGATGATGATGGATGCCATTCGACGGCCTCGGTGGTGTGGCGGGCGAGTGCTCGGCTGAGACGCAAGAGGCGCGGGTTCGATTCCCGCTACGGCAGAAATGTTTTATGTTCTGCAAATATTTCTTCCGGGTCTGGGTGTTTTAGCATTATGTATTTTATGTATGTATTTACAAAAAAAAAAGTATATAAGTATTGTATCAGCCATCTGGTTCTCATAGTACAAGCTTTGCTTAGTTTGGGGCTAGATGGCGCTGTGTCAAATGTCCACAAATATTTATTTATTATTCATTGAGAGAGTGGTGGCGGTGTAGTGGTGGCCCAATTTTGGCTAGAGGATAGTTACCTTCGGTCCAGTCGTGGAGGGGTTCTTTGACAGGTATTTTGACAGGATCCCTGGCGGGCGGGCTGGTGGGGGCGCGTGCGGGGCCGGGGGCGGGGGCGGGGGAGGGCGTGCCGGCGTCATCGACGCCGAGCTCGTTGAGCTCCGCCAGGATCCGCTCCTCCCCGTCGAAGATGAACTCCCGCTCCGATATCCTGCGCGGTGGCTTTGTGGGCGAGAGCGCCGGCGTCGCCAGCTTGGCTTCTGTAATCAATTTATGCCAGGTGAGGGGTGTGAGGGGCCCCGCATAACACCTAAGGATTAAGAGACTAACCCCAGAATACTCAAACGCATCTCAAAGTTGAGTACGTCTCAAATGACGATTTTTTGACAGATTTTCATCAGAAGCTGTCAAAAAACCGTGAGTTGAGACGTGCTCAACTCTGAGTCGCGTTTGAGTATTCGAGGGTAAGGAACATGAAGCCAACTCAACACACACACAGTCACACACAAACACACGCCCCCTGTCCTACACAAACATGCAAGCCTGGTTTGTACTAGGGGATATGTATATTTTTTTGGTATGATGTTAATATCGTCACTGGAAAGACAAAATTACGTAAGCGCCAAAATGGCGCCAAAATAGGCATATTGAGTTATTATCCCAAAATAGCAGTCCAAATACAATAATATGAATTGCTGGACATAGAAAATGAAAAAAGAATGAAATCTTACGTTGACGTCATCAAAAATTCGATAATTATGTAAAAAGTTATGATTAAAAAACGAAAAAAATGAACTTTAAACGGCTATTTCTCGATTGGCGCTTACGTAAATTTGCCTTTCCAGTGACGATATTTAGTTTTTCTTTTTCTGTTTATTCCTTCTTTATTTTTATAAATTACGGAATTTTTTATCCCGGAATGTCATATTCATGTTAGTGACAACGTCTAAAATAGCATCCAATCGCCGATCTTTAGCCATGAGGGATGAAAGTCATGGATTTAGAGGTGGAATTAGGCAAAGGAAGAATGGCGGATGGAATGAATTAGGATTGTGTGAAAGAGGTCATCGGTAAGAAAGGAGGAAGAACGTAGAGGATACCATCCGACCACACATGGAGCGGGATGAGGGCAGGAAGATGATGATACAACACACAAATAGACGTGTCCGTCTGCATGTCTGACCTGGTGACCCGCCGCCGCCGCCCGACGCCATGAGCTCCTTCAGCTCGGCCTCCAGCTCCGCCGCGTCGTCGTCCACCAGCGCAGCGCCGCCCAGCGCCTTCTCCACCTCGCTGTACGACTCCATCACCTGAGGAAGTAAGTTCGTATGAGCTAGTGGCCAACTCTTGTGACGGAGTTTTTAGCCCGCCTATAGGCCTCCGTCATGGCTTAACGACTTAAAAGCCGGGACCGATAATTGAACGTGCCCTCCGAAGCACGGAAGCGCTCAGCTCGTAATGCCACTTGCGGTCACCCATTCACGTTGTGAACAAATTGGAACTAACGCTATGATGATATGAAATAATAGAGATGTTAAAGTAATAAATATGTAGATTCTTATTTTTGTTATGTTTTAGTTTGGTCTTAAGTAAGGTTATAATACAAAGCACGAAGTTTGCCGAGATTATAATCTAACGGTATTTACAATTATACTGACAATTATGTTGTTAGCTGCGGAGGGCATGTTGGGTAGTTCCCTTTTGTTCTATGGAACATGACGTCATCGAACAAAATGGCACATTTTCTCACCAATTTTTTCCATGGAACTACATACTAACTTTTCACCACATGCCATAGAACAAAATGGGAATCAGATTTATCCAAAATCTTCCATGAGGAGCTAAATGACACTGATAATGTCAATTATTATACATACATACATAAAATCACGCCTGTTTCCCATAGGGGTAGGCAGAGATCACGGATCTCCATTTGCTACGATCCTGACATACTTCTTTTGCTTCCTTCACTCTCATCACATTCCTCATGCATGCTCAATTATTATATTTGAACCATAATCATGAGTATAATAACATAGGCGGTCGGTCGTATAGTAGCAAACAACCACTACTGCCAATCTCAAGTTAGAGGACATTTCTCATAATGCGACAATCGAATCAATCAAATTAGTCACTTTGACAAGTGCCGCAATAAATTATTATTATTTTCTAGAGGCCAGTATGATAAGATAATCGTAAAGAGGTTTTATTTATCTTGTTATTATACTGATTACCTTAAAGTTTTTTAATGTTATTGTAGTTTGTCTTTGTAACTGTGTGTTCTTGAAAATAATAAACAAAAATTTATCGTGTCATATAGAACAATTTGAGAAATTAGTGTATTACATGTTCCATTCCATAGTACAAAATAAAAAAATATGTTATTCTGTCGGATGACGTCATGCTCCATAGAACATATGGGAAGCACCCGGTATGATAGACGAGCCTGCACAGCACATACCTCCCTCAGGTCGTCCATGGTGTCGTGGACGGCGTCCTCGTCCAAGTTATTGTCCCTCATGTCTCTCTTCATCGCCGAGGCAGCCGTCCTGAAATGTTACCATCCTTTAATACATTACTTCTCCCACATCCTCCCAGCGATTAAAGAGGAAATCCCCTCAGGACCTCATATAGCCCGCGACGAGAAGGGAGTACGCGACCATATGGATATGCTACTGGGCTTATTCCATGCACGCCAATGACGGAGAAAACTTTAAAAAACTAGCTCAATGCCCAGAAAGGCAGATAGCAAGGATAGAGATGGGATAAAAAAAAACTTCTCCCAAAGTCCTTCTCCGGTACTTGAAGGGGTTGTGCTGGCTGGGGGAGGGTTGGCAGGGGGGTAATGCACAATACACCCCACCGCGGGACGTCAGTGCAGATCTTTGGTCCCGTAACAATAATTAGAATTACATTACTTTTTCGGAAATTTATGTAGAAACGTCCTTTTTTCTTTTGACGGCAGAATTGTTGGGATGATTTTAAAATGTACAACGGACGTGGCTCACTTGTAGGTGTCGACGATGGCCGCGTTCTGCGCGACGTCCGTCATCTGCTGCAGCAGCGCGCGCACGTTCTCCCGCGCGGCGAGGCAGCGCGCGAGCCGCGCCGCCGCCGCCTGCTTGCGCCGCAAGTGCTTCTTAGCCTGCAACACAGACAATCACTGAGCCATCCTCATCGTCTCCCTGCCAGGCGTGCTCCGAGGGGGTAGGTCACAGGGAACATGACCCCCCCCCAATCATCCACGTCAAATTGAATCTTCTTCCTGCCCTTATCCCACTCCATGTGTGGTCGGCACAGCATGATACTCGGATGATGCTGTAAAAGTTTTGGCTAAGGTGTTTTATGACCGGCCGCCTGGCTGACGTCAACCTGAATATCTTCTAAAAATTTACAAAATACAAAAAAACAATTTTCTGCTCCTAGCGGCGCGCCGCTTTTTATTGGCATCGCCGCGACGATGCCAATAAAAATAGGATTCATAAAACTCACAATATTCTTTTGAAACCAATAATAATGCTTTCCCATTGTTTTTCTCACCATGTACTTTATTGTTAACTCAAAAGGATATTTAAAAAAATGACAAGACACTCACAGCGACCCTGTTCCCTACGGCGAGCGCGGCGCGCGCGTCCGTGTCGGCGGCGGCCAGGTCGCGCGACAGGCGGCCCGCGTCGCCCTCCAGGCGGGCCTCGGCAGACGTCAGCTTGACCAGCGCTTCATCCGTCTCCGTGATGTCCGACACTTTGTGGTTTGGCTCCGCTGGAACATAAACATTTGTATAATAAATAAACTTTGTGAACAAATTACAAAATATAAAATGAGAGAAACTATTAGAATTAAATTATTTATTTATCTTCCACGCTTGGTCGCGTTACGAACATATGTAAATGCATCGTAGATTTAAGACGTGCCCAAGTGATCCCCGTGATTGTATGGAATAATTTTATTTGACTTTGACTTTGAATAAGAATATGCACATTTTTGTAAAAGTTTACATTTCGTATATAAACCATTCGTGTGCTAATTCTACCTAGCTTGACTACTACTACTACTATAGACGACCTCGGCGGCGTGGCGGGCGATTGCTCGGAAGAGACGCAAGAGGCGCGGGTTCGATTCCCGCTGCGGAAGAAATGTTTGCATCTGTAAATATTTGTTCCGGGTCTGGGTGTTGTGGTAGCATGGTACTCGTAGTTTCTGATACCCACGACACAGGGAGTCCTAGTGTGGGCTCAGGACTATGTATGTGACTGTTGGGTGTTATTTATTATTATAATATTAGTACCTAGCTTGACTATGTCTCCTCGCACGAGGGCGCGGCCCGCGTCCACCAGGCAGCCGAGCGCCATCTCGAAGGCGTCCCTGGAGGCCGGCCAGCCGCAGCGAGACATCACCTCCTCCATGGTGCCCACCCGCTCCAGCCCGGGGGGGTAGCTGTCCAGGAGGGATGAAGCTTGCTCCTGGAAGGGGGGCACACTGACCAATCAAAATATATAGCGCAATTTACATGCAACAGTTTGTCACATTTTATGTCATACGATATTTGTAAGGTAATTGTTGGAATGTTTACATTATATTACTAAATAATAAGTATTATTAATTAATTAACAAAATTTATTTGATAAAAATAATACAACATTACTAAGAAAAAGCTGGAACACATTGAAAACTGCCTTAAAAACTGTATCTAAGTTTCCAGTATATTTTTAGAAGTATTATACCTTTTATGTCGCCCGCCAACAACTGCTTACCACCTCATTGGTTGGCTGGTAGAAAATGCCTAGGCATTATGCCCTCCTTTTGTACAGTTTTCTTATTGTGCAATAAAGTATTTATGAAACTTTTTTTTCAAGTTCATGCGAGTAACACAAATCTGTTTGAACAGATTTGATCGCAAGATTTGTTATTCAAATTTTGTTTTCACAGTGACGTCCAGTATTCAATGACGAGGCGATTATCACCCTTCCACATACGTTATTGCATGTTTAGCTCACATGATCATATTTTTTCAAATGAACTAGAGATACGACTAAATAGATAGTAATAAAATATAAACAATTACTAAATCAGGATAACAAGGGTATCATAAAAATAACAATGATTAGCAAATTGCACACATTCAACCATCGGTCGGCAAACAGATTACACAATGGTGTTGATGCCAGGATCTTATTTAAACGGGCAAAGGGCTGCACCAACCATAAATTACTATTTTTCAGTTTCAAATCATCACAAACGTGATGGCCACCACTTATCATTTTCTTGAAAATTTCTTGATTGAAAAATGTTATCCCATACATTGGTCCCTAGAAAACTAGAGACAGACAGTACCTTCAAAACACTCTCCATAACAAACTTCTGGGTAGATTCAATGCTGGCCTTCGGCAAGCCGTCGTTATCCACAACCTGCCTCCCCGGCAGCAAAGAGGAGACTGCGGTGAGGGCCAGGGCTGCAGGCTTGAAGGCTAGCCGCGCCCCCCACCGCACCCACCCTTCCCGGCCCTGTTGGAGGATTTGCTGGTATTTGGAGAGAGGGACGAGCTCGCCGGACCTGGGAATTCACGTTTAACTTCAATAACTTACAATTAGCACAAGCATTATTGAGACTTTTTTTGTTGTGTTTTAGAATAGGGTTAAATTATATATTATATTAGCAGCCGCCCGCGGCTTCGCTCGCGTGGTACCCGGATAAAAAATAGCCTATATGTTAATCCAGTACATGTACTATGTATATTCCAAGTTTCGTTCAGATCCGTTCAGCTGTTTAGGCGTGATTGAGGCACAAACATCCAAACATCCAAACATCGTTACAAACTTTCGTACTAGATGGCAGCACAGGTAAAATTAGTACGCGCTGTTGTTGCGTTTTGAGCTTTAAGTCGGTAATTTCAAGCAAACTAAGACATTTCAATTTTATAATATAAGTAAGATTAGACTAATGTTTGTATCCCAAATTTCTTCTAGGTAAGCGTGCTTCATCTTAGACCACACTGTTACTTAACATCAGGTAGAGTGTGCTCAAACGCAAACCTATTTCAGTTAAAAAAGAAAAGGAGAATAGGAAATTTGAGCCTCTAAACATTATGTATTAATTATAAGATCTTTGTATACCACATTCAAGCAAATAAATATTTATGATTTACAATACAAATATAATTTACAAAATACAAAAGAGACAGTCGTGTTAGCTTTTACCACACTGGTATGAAGCAAGTAGTAACACAACTAAGTAAACACAGGTTTCTTTACTATGTTTTCCTTCACAATTTGAGATGGCAAATACAATTTTCTTTAACAGAAAAATGATTGGTCAGACCAGACTCCCAGCTATAGATAGTAACGCAGGGTTTCACTAGACCACCAGTGCTCTCATATCATATCAGCCTACATCCACCCCACAGTGGGTATAGCTCTCCTCTTCAGCATGCTGTTCTTTCCGTTCCTGCGATAACCAAATCTAGCGGATAGCCACCTGGCAGGCAGTCGACCTGGTGATCTATTGCACTGAATATTAAATTACTCACCGAAACATCTCTTCAACAACAATATCGATGCAAGCAGGCGTGCGGCCTTTCCTCTGAAACGCGACTTTGGCGTCCGCCGCGGACACGACCGGGTCGCCTCTACAGCGACACCACACCCGCAGCATGTCCGACCAGAACTTCATCTTCATCTCCCAGGACTCGGGGTTGGCTGCCTTGAGGCGGAAGGGAGCGAACAGCGCGTTCATCCGCACGTCGTCCGACCAACACTGCGGCAGCTTCTCCTCCGGGATAGCCGGACCCATGGCTAGTGATTGCTATAACGCAGGGACTAAGGAAAGTTCACACGCACCCCAGGATGATTCAATGTTAAATTATTTCAAGAAAATTACAGTTTGGTTAGTTTGACAAGGGTGCGGGCGAACAATGAAAGAAAACATTTGTCATTTGACGTTGACAACACGTGACAACAGACAGAGACGTATGAGAAATTATAATTTCCGCAATTGGGAAGGCGATGGTATCAAAGACCGTATTGCCAAGATTATCGTTAATTTAATTTTTTTTATTTATTTGGTTCATGAGGCAAATTATATGAATAATGGAATGGTTGAATTTTATTATAGCTAGATTAAGCCAGAATCTTTAAAGAAACCTTTACAAACTGTTGTATTAGTAATATTACTAATGATACCGGTTTAGTACGACAAGTAGTATGATTTTTAAAAATTTCAGACTACTATTTACTAGATTTACTATTTTTTTTTATTGTTCGTGGCGTTGACTTTTAGATTGACTTTGACAGTTGTTTGATGGTTCCTAATTTTTGTAATCTGTGTTCGCTTTTCTAGCCATCGTTTCGTTTTTTCTGATTTTTCGTAAATTTTCTACTTTTACTTTATTTATTCGATAGCAACACGTCCCGTTTAACAACATTTTGGTGAGTCTTATCTGTAAACTAATAGGTTTCCTTGTATTTTACGTAGTAAACACTCGCAATCTCACGTTTTGGTTAATAGCGAGCGGCACTTACAATTCGCCTATGCTTGCGAATTTCGTCAGAAAGGCTGCGTTTCTCTCGCTTGTGTTCTTATTTGCTTATTCAATTTTATCAGTTTTACTATCTTCAATTGAATTTTGTGCGTAATTTCATTGAATATGTACCGTAGTTTGAGGAAGTCCGGAAGAGCTGTCATGTGTGCGCTGTCTGTGTACTGTGTGTACACAAATGATCGTTTGATAAAAAACTGGTTTTTCTGCTTACCTAACTGTTGATTTTCTGTCAAGGTGACCCAGAAATAAGCAGGTTTAGAGCACTCGTATTCATTTGCAATAAGTATGGTAGTAAAAAAGGTAGAAGTACTTAGTGCAAGTACCGAGGTACCTTACCTTAAACCTAGATTTGTTTAGTAAATAGATACCTACACATTGAGTATACAATACATTGACCTACACTATCATAATGTTTTTCTGACACCATTTTATATAGGTACTACTAAATGCCGCCCTCGGCTTCGCTCCTGTGGTACCCGTGTAAAAAATAGCCTATAATGTTAATCCAGCACATGTACTATGTATATTCCAGGTTTCATTATTTTCCGTTTAGCCGTTTAGGCGTGAGGCACAAACATTCAAACATCCTCACAAACTTTCACATTTATTATATAGTAGGATGTGGTTCTAACTCGTTCTGTCATTTGAATAATGTTTATCTACTAGGCCATGCCCTTAACCTCACATTTTAATTTGCATAAATATCTATCCTAGATAGCAAGATCCTTTTGAAAGGCCTCTTCTATTGAATAGTAAATTATTCGATCTTCACCGCCTGATATACTCTTTTCAATGTCATGTAAGCTATTTTAAACTATACCCTTAGAACAGCAAACCGAACTTAGACTTTTTACACGTGCCAACTCTAAACAACTTATACGTTCCATACAAACGTTTTCACCCCTTTAGGGGTAGAATTTAGAAAAATCCCGACTTAGTGAGTGGTTTTGCTATAAAAGGAAGCTACCTTCCAAATTTCAGCTTTTTAGCTGCAGTAGTTTGGTCTATGCATTGTTTGCAAAAAATGCTTATTGTTTTCTATACAAACCTTTTTATATTTTTATTTAATTTAATAATACGAAAAAAAGAGACAACTAATGGGACTGGAGCGCTACTGCGGTGCCCGAGAGATGTCCTTGGAGGTGTCTCAACTCCTATACAAACCATTTTATATTTTTATTTAATTTAATTAATTTAATTATACGAAAAAAAAGGCGTGATGGTATTCGAGTTGACCTTCATATATCTTTAGACAACTCATGGGACTGGAGTGGGAATGGGCAGGGTAACGATGGTGTGTTTGTTGCAGGGTGGTCGGTGATGTGCTGGTGACACTGTGATGCCCTCGCCGAGGAGCTGCAGCGCCCGCCGGGGCGGACCACCACACTCAGCATGGTGTTAGGTGAGTCTTACCCTTTGTACCAGCGACAGCGTTATACAATTCATTATTCAATACTAAAAAAGTATTTTAAATTCTCTAAATATAAGAAAATAAACTTAAAATTTTATCAAACCTATCAATTTATTACGTCCACCACTTATATGATATAAAAGCTTCGTCGCGAGATTTACCAATTTTAAGCAATATTCCGCCATCTTTAGGATTCCGCCATATTGGATTTAGAATTACGTCACTTAGCTAATCATTCATTGTCATCTCAATAAAAGCTTTTAAAAAAGTTTGTTTATAAAATCATAAGTATTTTTCTGCAATCAACGCGCAGGCCAACCTGCTGCAGCGGAAAAGCTGAAATTTGGAAGGTAGCTTCCTTTTATAGCAAAACCACTCACTAAGGCGGGATTTTTCTAAATTTTACCCCTAAAGGGGTGAAAATGTTTGTATGGAACGTTTTAACGCGTGGTGCGATTTGCTTGAAACTCGGTCTGGACACTTAATCTATACTAATTAATTTATTAATATTATAAAGAGGAAAGATTTTTAGATTTTTTTGTTTGTAACGAATAGCCTCCGAAACTACTGGACTGATTTCAATAATTCTTTCACCAATAGAAAGCTACATTATCAGGGTCCAGTATAGGCTATAATATATTTTCAAAAAAAGTAGGGATCCGTAAGAAAATCGCAATATTGTAACCCAAGGTAGAAAAAGAAGAACAAAATAATGTACTACACGCGTACGAAGTCGCAGGCAACAGCTAGTAAATAATAAATGGACACGCGTTTCAGGGTTTTTAAAATGACCCCCAAAAGGGGTAAAGTGAGGTGTCAAAATATAGAGACGCGAGCGAAGACGCGCGAGTAAGCTGTATTCAATAAAATCACAAAAAGGCTGACAAGAGATCACGTTTGGCTAGTCTATAGTATATACTTGAAAGTTGTACCTCGTCGTATAGTTGACGACCTCGGTGGTGTGGCGGGCGAGGGCTCGGCTGAGACGCAAGAGGCGCGTGTTCGATTCCCGCTACAGGATAAATGTTTGTATGTTCTGCAAATATTTCTTCCGGGTCTGAGTGCTGTAGTATTTTGTATTTAGAAAAAAAAGTATATAAGTATTGTATCAGCCATCTGGAGTCCATAGTACAAGCTTTGCTTAGTTAAGGGCTAGATGGCGCTGTGTGAAATGTCCACAAATATTTATTTAAGTACCGGAGAAGGACGGCATGTTGGGAGCCGTGGTCCAGGATGGTGTGAAGAATTAGCATAATCTTGTGTCCGAATGAGGGCATGTGCCAAATGACGACCTCGCTGGCGTGGCGGGCTTGCGGCCGCTGAGCCGTGAGGGGTGTTCGATTCCCGCGGGTGAAAGTCCGTTCTAATCCCCGTGGTTTGTCCACAGGCGCGACTATTCTGAGAAGATTGAAGTGCGCGCAATCCTTCGGGACTGTCCTGCGTCTCGTAAGCATCCATTCCCTCGCCCCTCACCCCTCACCCCTCACCCCTCACCCCTCATCATTACATTTATCTAAACCGCTGTTCCCATCGCTATATATGTAAATTATCTAATGATACTGTAGTATTGAGTATTAGTAAACTGTTGCGTAGTTGGTAGTGACCCCGCCTTCCGATCCTAAGGTCGTGGGTTCAAACCCGGTCGTGTACCAATGGATTTTTCTGTGCGAAAAATTCATGTGCACTATCGCAGTACTCACAAACGGTGAAGGAAAACATCGCGAGGAAACCCACGGCTTAATCAGCTCCGCGCGTATCGACCATGTCCTTCCTGTGGACAAGGCCGACTAAGCTGAGAGGATGGAATAGGTGCTGAACAAGCCTGCTCCATCTCAATTCGTCCCGGGCACTACAGCGTCCCGTCTGTGAAGGTAAAAGTTGCCTGATGCTGTATGATGGTAAAAAGCCTTAGTAGTTTTCGAGTCAAGATGAGAAGAGAGAGTGGGACGCGTAACGCTAGGACGCAGCTGCATCGGGGCGGACGTCGGGGTCGGAGGGCGTCAGCGCTGTCACTGTCAATGTCAGCCCACGGTCGGGCGACACGTGTGCTGTGACAGTGATAAGCCTGACCCCGGCCTCACGTTTATGAACTGCTAACGGCCCTGCCCGGAACTTTTGTCATGTACTGATAGTAATAGAGTCAGGCGCCGTCCGAAGGGCGGGGGGGGGGTCACAGGGGACAAGACCCCCCCCCCTCCCCCCAAAATCGTACACGTCAAAATGAAAAATCTTCTAAAAATTTACAAAATATAAAAAATCAATTTTCTACCTCTAGCCGCGATGCCAATAAAAATAGAAGGCTTCCATTTGTTTTATAATGTGTGCAATAAAATTTGATTTACTCGACATATTATATTATTATTGACCCCCTCCGAAATTTGAGGCTGCGACCGCGCCTGACACGGACCCGAACAAATATTTGCAGAACATGCAAATATTTCTCCCGCCGCAGGATACGAACCCGCTATCACGATGAAATCACTTTAGTTTTAGGTAAATAAACCTCGCAACATAAGTTTTCGCACCTTATGCAGAGCTTAATTTAACTATAACTTCTACTTAAAAGTTCCATAAACGTGCATTGAAAAAGTAAGTTTTAGGTTAAGTACTGACGGTTTGCTTAAATAAATGGTATCTCCAGTTTAGCTGGAGTACAGTTGGCGTCACGCAGCCGCGCTTTGATTTTTAACGATTGTCTAGTTTTACGTAAGAACACAAAAACTTACGCGTGAGAGAAAATGTCAATTTCCTTCCATTGTAACTCTTTTAGGGTTCCGTCGAGTTTTATATTAACAACTTTATCTTCTCGCTGCACCGACACTCAACGCATTACTGGTTGACCACGCGACGTTCGCTGGTTGACCACGTGACGTTCACTGGTTGACCACGCGCCATTTAACGTCTCAAGTGACGAGTTTTTACAGATTTTAACCAAAAACTGTCAAAAACCCGTGACTTGAGACGTGCTCAACTTTGAGTCGCGTTTGAGTATTCTGGGTAAATGTTTGTACGGCCTACCACCAGAATCTAGATGTCTAATTTGTTAAACCTAACACCTATTATGTACCTTGCACCTAGGTTCACAGACAAATAAATGATTTTTTTTTTTATTTATCTATCTTTCATACTAATATTATAAAGAGGAAAGATTTTTTGATTTTTTGTTTGTTTGTAACGAATAGGCTCCGAAACTACTGGACCGATTTCAAAAATTCTTTCACCAATAGAAAGCTACATTATCAGGGACCAGTATAGGCTATAATATATTTTCAAAAAAATGAGGGATCCGTAAGAAAATCGCAATATTGTAACCCAAGGTAGAAAACCCAAAATAGTTTTTGGCGTGCGCTGCGAAAACTATTGATTATAGAACAAAATAATATACTACACGCGCACGAAGTCGCGGACAACAGCTAGTCTAAATGTAAAATCAAAGTTTGCTGTACGGAACCCGGGAGCTGCTAGCGCTTGTCTGCTCGGTCCGACATCACGCCACCACATCTATAGATAGTATATCACTTGTAAATATTAACATTCTAATTGTCTTGTTTTGATAATCGTCAATAACATACCTACTCATTTAGATGTGCTAAACACTATGTTTGAAATCGGATAACGTAACATTTATCCGGCTATTCAACACTGGTGGTCCGGTTACCTTCCGGTGATAAGGTCGTGGGTTCAAATTAAATAAATATTTGTCGATATTTCACACAGCGCCATCTAGCCCCAAACTAAGCAAAGCTTGTACTATGGACACCAGATGACTGATAGAATAATTTTATACTTTTTTTGTTGTTTTTGTAATACATAACAACACCCAGACCCGGAAGAAATATTTGCAGAGCATGCAAACATTTCTTCCGTGGTGGAAATTGAACCCGTGCCTCTTGTTTCTCAGTCGAGCACTCGCCCGCCACGCCACAGATGTAGTCAATGGATTTTTAATTATAATAATAATAATAAACACTTTATTGCACACAAAACACAGAAAATAAATAAAGAAAAAAAAACAGTACAATGGGCGGCCTTATCGCTAAGAGCGATCTCTTCCAGGCAACCAATTTTTCTGTTCGTGCGCTATCCCAGTACTCTCGAACGGTGAAGGAAAACATCGTGAGGAAACCCGCGGCTTAGTCAGCTCCGCACGTATTGACCATGCCCTTCCTGTGGACAAGGCCGACTAAGCTGAGAGGATGGAATAGGTGCTGGGCAAGCCTACTCCATCTTAATTCGTCCCGGGCACTACAGCGTCCCGTTAGTGAAGGTGGAAGTTGCCTCCTGACGCTGTATAAATCATCTGTTTTTCAATTGTTAGTCGGCCAGACGTAGGAATTTAATGTATTTGGATGTTTTTATGTAAATAAGAGTAGAATTGAGTGATCACCTCGTAACCTCCAACTTAGATACATAAACTTACCGTAGAACTAAATACAAATGGAATTCACATTGTCCAAAAATGATTAACATGACAAGTGGCTGTAGCTAAGCCGATAATCAGTTGAATCGTTATCAACTGCGAAGTGCGCACGCGCATAAATTGAATTTCAAATTTGGAATTATTAGTTTATCACGTGTCATTCGCTGCTTGACCTCCGCGGCGCGCGGACGTCCCTATGTTGTGCGGCGATTATCGCATTCTGATCGAATACTGGTGCATATTATTTTACTATTGCATATTTCTGAGTAACATCGTTGAGTGTGCGCTGTGTAGATTGCTGACCGGGATCTCCAACTTGATGGAACTGGACCTGGAGGATGACTGAGTGATGTTGTGATAGTTTATTTGTTTATTTATTCAAACTGTGATACTAGTCTAGTTGTTTAAAATGACGGAGCAAACAGGAGTTATAACTATTCATCAAGTAAGTTTAGTACAATTATTTAGAAATATATTTATACTAGCTGCCGTCTGCAGCTTCGCTCGCGTGGTACCCGGATAAAAAAGCCTATATTGTTAATCCAGCACATAGTACTTGTATATTCCAAGTTTTATTTTATTCAAATCCGTTCAGTAGTTTATGCACGTCCATACATACAAACTTTCGCGTTTGTAATATTAGTAAGGATAATTGTATATGTGTGTATGCATGTAAATTATCACGTCCATATCCCTAATGGGGTGGGCAGAGCCACAAGTTAACATAAGAAAACTTGCAAACACTTCTGATTTAAAGTCCTAAGCTGGATATGGTGAACCGTGGTGACAGATCAGCCCATCGCCCACATAGATGGTCCATCATGTTGGAGGATACTATCCCTTAGTCGACTTTTACATGCTCGGGGAGAGAAGCAGCTGGACGCATTCTTTTTCTTTAGTAGTAAACTACATATTGTTGTTTTGTAACAATTTTTGCAATCTATTGAATGTTTTGGCAATCTCTGAGATAGCATTGCACAGTTTACCTCGAATGATAAAGCAGCTATCTCGATAACAACTCGTCCCTACCTGGGTAATGAGTATTTATTTAAAACTAGCTGTCGCCCGCGGCTTCGCTCGCGTGGTACTGGATAAAAAATAGCCTATGTAATTTATATAACAAGTTTCGTTTAAATCGGTTCAGCCGTTTAGGCGTGATTGAGGCAAAAACAACATAGCCTCATAGGAAGTCGAAATAACTGACTATAGTTTTTCTCACATAATTAAATATACTTAAGAGTACTTACAGCATTAGTTTGTAATTTCATAATTATGCTCACAAAAAATGTTTTTTACTCATTATAACAAATAAAAATAATGGTGTTGTAGTATTATACATATAAGTATGTATTTACTAAAAATTATACTATATTTGTGGACATTTCACACAGCGCCATCTAGCCCCAAACTAAGCAAAGCTTGTACTATGGACACCAGATGGCTGATACAATACTTATATACTTTTTTTTGTAAATCATAATACATAATACTCGTAGACACCCAGACCCGGAAGAAATATTTGCAGAGCATGCAAACCTTTCTCCCGCAGCGGGAATCGAACCCGCGCCTCTTGCGTCTCTGCCGAGCACTCGCCCGCCACGCCACAGAGGTCGCCGACTAATTATCTATCACAAGTTAAACTAAGTACAAGGTGGCGGCGCCATCTCGACGCTAACCGTTCTTGGAATGCCATTTATTAGTTTATATAAATACTAGCTGCCGCCTTCAGCTTCGCTCGCGGCACCTGGATAAAAAGTAGCCTATATGTTATAGAGAGCACTGGTGGTCTAGTTGGTTATGACCCCGCCTTTCGATCCTAAGGTCGTGGGTTCAAATCCGGCCGTGTAACAATGGATTTTTCTGTGCGAAAAAATTATGTGCGCTATCCCAGTACTCTCAAACGGCAAAGGAAAACATCGTGAGGAAACCCGCGGCTTAGTCAGCTCCGCACGTATCGACCATGTCCTTACCTGTGGACAAGGCGGACTAAGCTGAGAGGATGGAATAGGTGCTGGGCAAGCCTACTCCACCTTAATTCGTCCCGGGCACTACAGCGTCCCGTTTGTGAAGGTAAAAGTTGCCTCTTGACGCTGTATAAATCATCTACTGTAGATAGTAAAAAGGCCTAGAATATTAATCCAGCACATGCACTATGTATATTCCAAGTTTCATTCGAATCCGTTCAGTAGTTTTTGCGTAAAAGAGTAATAAACGTCACATCCTCACAAACTTTCGCATTTATATCAGCAGAATTCGAATTTAAATTTAAAGTTAGTACGAGCTGTTGATATTCGCGTTGTGATTGTATGAAGCAGGTAACTCCTCGTCACGGCATGGTCATGGTCATGGGCATGGCGTGACGGTCGCGCGACCCGCCGGCCTTTGGCTCGCGAACTGGTCCCATGGCGGCACATCATTTAAAAAATAATACATGTATGACGGCCTCGGTGGCGTGGCGGGCGATTGCTCGGCAGAGACGCGAGAGGCGCGGGTTCGATTCCCGCTGCGGCAGAAATGTTTGCATGATCTGTAAATATTTGTTCCGGGTGTGGGTGTTGTGGTAGCATGGTACTCGTAGTTTCTGATACCCACGACACAGGGAGTCCTAGTGTGGGCTCAGGACTATGTATGTGACTGTGTGTGTGTGTGTGTGTGTGTGTGTGTGTGTGTGTGTGTGTGTGTGTATAATTATCACGCTCGTACCTCTCCCTACTGAGCAGAGCCACTCCTGATTTAAAGTCCGATTTTCATACGGCAACAAAAAAAATGTCATCTGTCAACTGAAATTTCGAGGAATTGTTTTTGGTTTGGCTTCAAATTTCCTTAAAAAGTGGTGAAAATGTCGAAGAAACCTCTTCGATCGCAAGCATGAAATGTTGTTTTTTGCCATCAGATCCAGGTAGACCTATAGATGGTCCATCATGTTGGAGGATACTATCCCTCAGTCGACTTTACGACATACTTCGCGAACCCGGCGAACTTCGTACCGCCTAGAATTACTAATGCAAATTTTCAAATGTCTTATTAGGTATCCAACAAATCAAAAGTCATGAAATCGGTCCAGCTAGAGGCCCTCGCCCACAGCCCTGCGAGAACAAGAGAGCTGCTGACCCGATTGATATGAACGACATTGTCAATTTTATCAACATTTTATAAATGTCAAATTAACTGTCTTGTCATAAATTGATGTCTAAGAAGTATTTACATATGCGTTATCCTGGTTATACTTTTTCCATTTTGGGATCGTTTTACAGGATAAAAAGTAGCCTATGTCCTTCCCCGGTGTGGAATCTATCTCCTTGCCAAATTTCTTCAAAATCCGTTCGGCAGTTCAGGCGTGTGAAGGTAACAAACAGACAAGACTTACTTTCGCATTTGTAATATTAGTATGGATTTTTTATCCGCGTACGACGCGAGCGAAGTCGCGGCCTACAGCTAGTAAGTCAATAAATCCCATTGACTTTGGGGAACATCTGATTTGTCTCTGCCTACCCCTTTCACACAACAGTGGTTAGCGTGTGAGTTTAGTAAACACGCTTGAAAGTATACAAAATGTTGAAGTTAATTTATTGGGGCCATGGTCGAATCAATTGAGGCCATTATCTATATATACTATACAAGATCTACTATACTATAAAAGATCTTACCCTGACTGACTGACTGATTCGTCATCGAGCCGAAACCGCTGAAACTGGCAAAAGCAAAAGCAAAAGCATTAATTAAGGCGGGATTTTTCTAAATTCTACCCCCAAAGGGGTGAAAACGTTTGTATGGAACTTTTCAACGCGTTGTGCGATTTGCTTGAAACTCGGTTCTGACTGTTAATGCAAAATAAATGGACGCGTGTTTCAGGATTTTTCAAAAAAACCCTTAAAAAGGTGTGAATTTGGGTGTCAAAGTTGATATTGAGACTTTTTAAAGGACGATGCGATTGGTTTGGATCCTATAAAATGCAATGGACACGTGTTTCAGGATTTTTCAAAAAAACCCTTAAAAAGGTGTGAATTTGGGTGTCAAAGTTGATATTGAGACTTTTTAAAGGACGATGCGATTGGTTTGGATCCTATAAAATGCAATGGACACGTGTTTCAGGATTTTTCAAAACAATTCTTAAAAACTAAGGGATAGTATCCTCCAACATGATGGACCATCTACATGGGCGATGGGCTGATCACCTGCCGCCATGGTTCACCATCCTTGGGACTTTAAATCTAGAGTGGCTGTATGTTTTCTTACGTGTACTTGTGGCTCTGCCCACCCCTTTAGGGATACGAGCGTGTATCATCATGTATGTATTCTTAAAAAGAGGTGAAATGGAGTACCTTTTAAAAGTAATCTAGCGTACAAGTCTCGGGCAACAGCTAGTCGAGAGATAAATTTATAAAAATACCTATGACTTGCCATCATCATCATCATCACAAACATTTTATATGTACATTACTTAAATCATCACCTTGCCTGGAATACCCCACATATGTTTATCTTCCTCTCCTCTAACTCTTGAAGCGCTCGTGGCGTAGCTTGCTTAGACGTTCTTGATTGATAGTTGAAGTTAAGCAACGTTGTGCGCGGTCACAATGTGGATGGGTGACCGCAAGTGGCATTACGAGCTGAGCGCTTCCTGCTTCAGAGCGCACGTAATTGTCGGTCCCGGCTTTTAAGTCATTAAGCCATGACGGAGGCCTAAAAACTGCGTCACAAGAGTTGGCCATTAGGCATTCATACGAACTTAATTACGAGTAAAAAAAAAGACCAAGAATTTTATGTTCTAAATATTTAACTTGTTCTGCTAATAGTTGTTTGAATCGTCCTTGAGGTCAGTGACCGGAGGTGTGCTCTTAAATGTCAGGCGATGGGCCAGTGTGGTGAAAGTACGTCTGGGCTGGGACTAAGACCGTTCAAGGACGGACCGGTTTATTCAACAAATACGTTACCTATCTTGTTATAATACATGCTAAAGTTTGCAATTGTTTTTGTAATTAAATTACGTTTGACGTCATCTATCGTCATAGTCACTTGACACATCTTTCAACGGTTCTAGGACATGCCGGTTTCCTCACGATGTTTTACTTCACCGTTCGAGAGTACTAGTATAGCGCATATAAATTTTTCGAACAGAAGAACCCATTGGCGCGTGACCGGATTTGAACCCACGACCTTAGGGAGGCGGAGCCGCTACCACTAAACCACCGGTGCTCCATATGGTAATAACTAGTTTTGTTTTTAAAATGGCTACTTATCTAATTTAAATTTATAATTATTTTACGTTACTGCCAGAAGATTACAATCAACGCATAATTTACGCAACGTAATCTTAAAACTTACGGCCACTCCTGATTCCCAGTTCCAAGATGGATATGATGAGTAATGGCGACGGATCAGTCCATCGCCCATGCAGGTGGTCGATAAAGTGACGTCCGAGCCGCCAAACTCACGCTCATCAACTGAGAACGCGCTTTGAATTTTCGAAATGTTCTAAGGATGTTCCAAATATGAATTGAAATATTTAGAAGGAGTTCTAAAAATAAAAAGTAGAACAGAAAAGACAAAAGACTATCGAAACTAAGCGAATAAGCGATACAAGCCGAGCAGCCGGCAGTTAGGTAAAGTCAAACGAATTGCAAGGGACTGGAAGAAGAAAAGTGAAGTGAAAGTAAAGTGAAAAGTAAAGTGAAAGTAAAGTGAAAAGTGAAGTGAAAGTCAAGTGCAGTGAAGTGAGTGCCGTGAGAGGACTACGTCAGTTGAGGAGGACTACGTGGACTCTACGTCAGTGAGGAGAGGACTACGTCGGAGGCGAGCACCCTGTGAACTAAATCAGTGTGCGGTGTTTTGAAGAGTCCAATAAACGTCATCTCAGAAGAGAAGAGCAGTCGTTTCCTTCCAATCCCGTACCCGCTCCCGTAACAATAATTATTGTAACATCTCTTTATTACATATCGCGTTAGTTCGTATTGCAGAAGCTGGACATGAATTGACGAAGCGCATAATACTTGTGGTACGAATAAAAATAAGAAAGTGTGAATATGGTTGTTTCAGATGCGCTTGCACCGCTGTGAGGGCTGCCTCGCGGCCAGCGCCCGCGAGCGCCGCGCCCCCTCCCTCGCGCCGCCGCGCAGACCCCTCTGCAGGTGCACACACACACCTCACCAGTCACACCTAACACACACACACACACACACACACACACACACCTCACCTAGCGAAGCGCTCGTGGCGTAGCTTGCTTAGACGTTCTTGATTAATCGTTGAAGTTGAGCAACGTTGTGGCGGTCACAGTGTGGATCATGGGGTGATGCCACTCTCATAATGCCACTTGCGGTCACTTGAGTGCTTCCGTGCTCACGCGGGTACCACGCGAGCGAAGCCGCGGGCGGCAGCTAGTTATTGATATAATTACAATAGAGTTACAGGTCATAAAAGAATATTAAATATTGAAAACATTAACATTTCAATTTAATTTTAATAACATAATTGTGATGATCAATTTATAAATCAACGATGTATAAATTAGAAAAATTTGCATCAAAGTCTTGAACGATGTGTGCGTGCAATACTGAAATTTTAAATAGCATCTAGTACTCCTCACGCAGCCCGAACCAACCCCACAGTATTCCGACAGCGAGCGCACACATCGCCATCGACTTCCCCCCCCAACACGACCTCCCTCACATTGCAGGAGCAAAGCGTGCAAGCGAGTGCATCGCGCGCCCTACCCTCCCCCCGCGCCGCGCGCCATGGAGCCCCCCGCCGCGGAGTCCCCGCCCGCGCCCCCCGCGCCGCCCGACGACGCGCCCCGTGAGTATGCTACTTAGCAAAGTAACACTCGACGATCTGCTGCTGGCTGCTGGCAGACACCGGATGCGTTAAGCCGAAAGTAAGTTCGTATGAGCTAGTGGCCAACTCTTGTGACGGAGTTTTTAGGCCGCCTAAAGGCCTCCGTCATGGTCAAGCCGAAGATAGGGCGCGATGCTGCTCATTGGGGGAGGCCTAAAGTGTAATAGATCATGATAAAATAAAGCTGCGGTATTTCAGGAGATAACTTCCCTACAAGGTTGCGCAATCTTTATATCTCTGTGACACTAAAAAGAGTGTGTGTTATGTGACTTCATTACCAAATTCAGCAGATCAGCTAGTAGCTCGCTTCGCTCGTTAGAAACAAACTTTGTCTCGCTTCACACCGTTTCTTTTAAACGTGAAACTTTCACGCCATTTTAGTTCAATTTTGTAATAACCTTCAGTATTGTAGTTTGTAAAGAAGTATTGGTTGCAGCGATGCCGTGGTTCGGCATGGACATCGGCGGCACCCTCACCAAGCTGGTGTACTTCGAGCCGCGCGAGCCGAGCCGCCGCGAGCGGGACAAGGAGGGCGAGGTGCTCAAGGCCATCCGGCGGTACCTCACCCGCAACGCCGCCTACGGCAACACCGGCCGCCGCGACGTGCACCTGCAGGTAGCTCTGTCAGTCAGTCCCACTCTCCGCACAGGTAGGGACGAGGGCGAGGTGCTCAAGGCATCCGGCGGTACCTTACGTCCAGTGGTATCGAACGTCGATGAGCGAAATCGGTGTTGTTGATTTATGTAATCGGTATGTTTGGACTCAAAATCGGTACATGAAAAAAATAACAAAATTGAATCAAATGAATGTGATGATACAGATAACAGTGTGCTTGTGAAGAATCGTTTCTTTAGAGCGTCTTCCTTCGTTGTAATGTAATATCCTTCTAGTGTCGCTAATGAGGAACGAATTCTGGGAGTTAATGACATGCGGCAAAGTCAAGGAGCGTGGTAACATGTATGTACTGTGCTTGGTTCCAGATGGACAACGTGAGGATCCGCGGGCTGCGCGGCACGCTGCACTTCATCCGCTTCCCCACGTCGGAGGTGGGCGCCTTCCTGCAGCTGGCGCGCTCCAAGGGCATGGCCGACCTCGTCAACACCATCCACGCGACCGGCGGCGGCGCCTACAAGTTCGAGGAGGACTTCATCAAGGTGATCCGCTCTTCGGGGCACTCGTGCCCTCTTGCTCTTGTAGCAAGCTTGCTGTTCCGAACAGTAGGTTAAATGTATGTGTTGTTACGGGATTTAAACGAAATGACTGATCTTTTGAGATGTCGTTTATTGGACACTTCAAAACATCGCACACTGACGTGGAGTGCACAGGGTGTTCGTCCGTCGCTTCTCCGACGTCATCCTCTCCTCACTGACGTAGAGTCCACGTAGTTCTCGTAGTTCTCAACTGACGTAGAGACCACGTAGTCCTCTCACAACACTCACTTCACTGCACTTGACTTTCACTTTACTTTCACTTCACTTTTCACACTTCTTCTTCCAGTTCGCTGGACTTTACCAAACTGCCGGCTGCTCGGCCCGTGTCGCCTTTTATTCGCTTAGTTTCGATAGTCTTTTGTCTTTTCTGTTCTTTTTATTTTTAGAACTCCTTGCAAATATTTCAATTCACATTTGGAACATCCTTAGAACATTCGGAGAATTCAAATTTTCTAACAAAAACTTTTGGGAGCGCGTTCTCAGTAGATGCGCGTGACGCTGACGGCTCGGTCGTGATTCGTTCCAGGAGGTGAACATGCGTCTCGCGAAGATGGACGAGCTGGATTCGTTAATAGCTGGTCTCCTGTACGTGGACAGCATGAACCCCCAGGAGTGCTACTACTGGGCGCCGCCCGAGGAGCGCCCCGTCCACAAGCACGCCTCGCACACGGTGAGGCCCCTGACTACCCCCACAGCCTCGACTGACTAATCATTCAACTGACTAGAAGAAGATTAGAAAGATTATACTTAGTACTAAGAATAATTTAACATGCATTGTCAGGATTTATTACTAAGACTCCGCTGTCCGTCCGTCCGTCCGTCCGTCTCTGTCAGCGGGCTGGATCTCATCAACCGTAATAGGTAGAGATGAAATTTTCTCAGACTGTGTATTTCTATTGCCGCTATAACAACAAATAATAAAAATAAAAGGGCTGCATCCAAGAAACATTTATGTACATACTAGCTGCCGCCTGCGGCTTCACTTGCATGGTACCCGGACAAAAAATAGCCTATATGTTAATCCAGTACATGTACTATGTATATTCCAAGTTTCATTCGAATCCGTTCAGCCGTTTAGGCGTGACTGAGGCACAAACATACAAATACAAGCGAAGCCGCTCTGTGCGTTGAATCAGTTAAGAGTTGGTTATATGCTCAGTGGCTTTAAAAAAATTACTTTGAGCTCATCCATAGCTAATGAATTTCCCAAATTCAAAGCAGATCTTGCAGAATTCCTCTAATTTTCATATAATGGTCCGAATTGTAGCTGAATCGTGCGCAATTCAATTCAGCAGGAAATTTATATTTGCCTATAAAATGGTCCGAATTGAGGCAAATCGTAAGCAATTCAATTCAGCATTAGATTCATATGATGTGGCCTTTTTAACGAGCGTGCATGAGGAATGTAATGAGAGTGAATGAAGCGAAAGAAGTATGGTTCTTGCAAGCGGAGATCCTGAAGCGAAAGAAGTACGAGTATGTCAGGTTCTTGCAAGCGGAGATCCTCGATCTCTGCCCACCGTGTGTGTAGGAGGCTGTATTAGTGTGTTGTGTTGTGTTGTGTTGTGCAGCCGCCGTACGCGGAGGCGGCGCTGAGCCTGTACGTGCGCAAGCCGTTCGACTTCTCGCGGCCCTACCCCTTCCTGCTCGTCAACATCGGCAGCGGCGTCTCGCTGCTGGCCGTGCGCTCCGCCGCCGACTACCGCCGCGTCTCCGGCACCAGGTACCCGCTACTGCCGTCTGCCACTGTGTACTATGTACTAGCACCTGCCATGTAGTTTGTAGTTCTGTAATGAATGCAACCGATAGTCGGCCGACGCTCACACTGATGCAATATCCGACCTCTCGCTCTAACTAAGGTAACTCTAGCTAGGTAGTTAAGTAGTTAACTCAATATTGTTTACCTTCTTTAAGTACCTACAGATTTTGACGAGTGTGAGTGCCTACACAAACCCAACAAGGTTTCCAGGCACAATGTTCTGGTGAAACATTGTTTAATTTAAGATACTTTAAATAAATAAATAAATGTACTATGTACTACCAGCTACTGTGTACTACTAGGCCCCGTGCCAACAGTTTGGCCAGGTCCCGTGTCCTCCGCGTTCAGCAGCTCCCTCGCCAGTCTCGTAAAACTGTTTAGTCAGTCCCGTGAAGTAACAGGGTCACATCGGTGAGGCGGGGGAGGATGGCACTCGTAGTGACGTCGTGTTCCCCGTGCTGGTACTCTGTAGTGACGTCGTGTTCCCCTGCTCCCGCAGCATAGGCGGCGGCACGTTCCTCGGGCTGTGCTGCCTGCTGGCGGGCTGCAGCAGCTTCGAGGAGGCCATCGCGCTGGCGGCCGCCGGAGACAACACCTCCGTCGACAAGCTGGTGCGCGACATCTACGGCGGAGACTACGCGCGCTTCGGCCTGCCCGGCGACCTGGTCGCCAGCAGGTGAGTCTGCTTGCTGCTTGTCAGACAACACCTCCGCGGTACGCTTACTGTGCTGGTCCGGAAGACTGATGAACTAGTAACGTAACGATAGGTGGAAGTTGAAAGGAGAAGAGACTGGAAATAGATGAATGGAGACGATGGAGGAGGTCTCCGAAATGTGGTCAAACAAGAACATCATCTTCCTGCCTTCTCCCACTCTATGTGGGGTCGGCACATGATCCTTGGATGATGCTGTAAGAGTTTTGGCTAAGGTGTTTTATGACCGGCCGCCTGCCTGACGTCAACCCTCCTTGGGAATACTTGCTTATTGTATCTCATCATGTTGGTGATACTATCCCTTAGTCGACTTCTACGACATGTTCGGGGAGAGAAGCAGCTGGACGCATTCTATGTTTTATCTGTACTCCCAGTCCAGCAGAGAAGTGGTCTAACAAGAACGCTTTCAAAAATGAATAGTTAATTTTTGTCTATGCCAATAATAATAGTGTTTAAATAAAACCGGTAAAGTTGTAGATGGCGCTGTGTGAGAAGTCGTTAAACATGTATGTCATGTCTAAGTTTGTTTAAATGGGTTAAATCCCGTTGGTAAAATGAGTTTGTCACAATCGACTTCAAAAGAAAAGAAAATAAACTGAACAGAGCAAGTAACTGTCACTGTCACTGACAGTTGCTGATGTTAATCAAAATGTTCTACCGGCCAGTGTGTTGTCTTTGGTTGGAATCGATTTATAAAATCAAATCAAATCAAATCAAATATTTTTTATTGGGAACAAAGTTTACAAAGGTTATATACTAACTAATTGTAAACGATGGTAGCTACTGTAGTTTAAGAAAAACTGTGTTGTAGCTACCAACGCCCGCCTCCTTAAGCAGAAATGTTCCTGTTTACACAAGATGTGATATTATGATTAAAAAAGCATGCAATAAAAGAAATACAAAAGCAATAAAAATAAAAATAAAAATAAAACAAAAATATGTCTGCTTTAAGTATGTGTGTGTGTGTGTGTGTGTGTGTGTGTCCGTGTGTGTGTCCGTGTGTGTGTCTGTGTGTGTGTGTGTGTGTGTGAATGTGTGTCAGTTCGTGTATATATGAGAGATTACACAATAAAATAAGAATAGAAAGCAAAACATAACTGGTTTATGTGTGTGTGTGTGTGGTCGAAATCATTATGATCTGTGGTATCGGAAAAATATGGCGGCAGAAAGATTTTGGGAACATCCCGCGTCGTAGTGTTCAAAATGTTTGCAAATTGAAATAAATGAAGAAATCGGTTAAAAATTACGTTTTGAGTTTACATGTATAAGTGATGTTGTGGTGTTGTTCCAGCTTCGGTCAGATGTGCTCGGCGGAGCGGCGCGGCGCGGCGGGGCGCGCGGACCTGGCGCGCGCCACGCTCGTCACCATCACCAACAACATCGGCTCCATCGCGCGCCTCTGCGCCTCCAACGAGAAGATCGAGCGGGTAACTCTACAGCGACGCACGCGACCCCTAGCACACCGACCTACGAGTAGTTGTCCAAGCTGGGATACCGACCTAGTTGTCCAAGCTAGGATACCAAGCTGGCAGACGAAGCTAGTTGTCCAAGCTAGGATACCAAGCTGGCAGACGAAGCTAGTTGTCCAAGCTAGGATACCAAGCTAGGATACCAAGCTAGTTGTCCAAGCTAGGATACCGAGCTAGTTGTCCAAGCTAGGATACCGAGCTAGTTGTCCAAGCTAGGATACCAAGCTGGCAGACGAAGCTAGTTGTCCAAGCTAGAATAGCAAGCAAGTGATAGTAAGCCAGCAAACGAAGCTAGTTATCCAAGCTAATGAAGGGACTTGGATAATGAAACTTAGCAGTTTTAATTAGTAGATCTTATAATAAGAGTTTTTACATTTCCGTTTTATTTGCAAATATCATGAAGTGACAACGATATAGATGGCGCTGTGTGGAATGTCCACAAATATTTATTTATTTACTTGCTGCCGCCCGCGGCTTCGCTCGCGTGGTACCCGGATGAAAAATAACCTACAATGTTAATCCAGCAAATGCACTGTGTATATTCAAAGTTTCATTTAAATCCGTTCGATCGTTACATCGTGATTGAGGAACAAACATCCTTACAAAATTTGGCATTTATAATGAAGTGGGATAAAAAAAATTGTGGACATTTCACAACAGCGCCAGCGGATAACGTAACATTTATCCGGCTATTCAGCACTGGTGGTCCGGTTATTATCTTCCGGTGATAAGGTCGTGGGTTCAAATTAAATGAATATTTGTGGATATTTCACACAGCGCCATCTAGCCCCAAACTAAGCAAAGCTTGTACTATGGCCACCAGATGGTCGATACAATACTTAATATATACTTTGTTTTGTAAACACATACTCGTAATATTTACTACAACACCCAGACCTGGAAGAAAAGTTTGCAGAATCGAACCCGCACCGCACCTTCAGCGGAGCACTCGCCCGCCACGCCACCGAGGTCGCCATAAACGTATGTTTGTCTTCAGGTCGTGTTCTGCGGTAACTTCCTCCGCGTGAACCCGCTCGCCATGAAGCTGCTGTCGTACGCCATGACGTACTGGTCGCGCGGCGCGCTCAAGGCGCTCTTCCTGGAGCACGAGGGGTGAGGAGTTGATTACCACCTCCAGTTAGTCCACCGGTCACAATGTGGATGGGTGACCGCAAGTGCCATTAGATAGATAGACACTTTATTGCACACAAACAAAAAAAAACACAAAAAAGTAAATAAAAACAAACAAAAACTGCACAATGGGCGGCCTTGTCGCTAAGAGCGATCTCTTCCAGGCAACCTTTGCGTGGCATTAAAGCGTGGTTTAGCTAACTTAGACGTTCTTGATTGATCGTTGAAGTTAAGCAACATTGTGTCACAGTTTGGATGGGTGACCGCATGTGGCATTACGAGCTGAGCGCTTCCGTGCTTCGGAGGGCACGTTCACATGTCGGTCCCGGCTTTTAAGTCTTTAAGCCACGACGGAAGCCTTTAGGCGACTTAAAAACTCCGTCACAAGAGTTGGCCACTAGCTCATACGAACTTTTATGAGATCCAGCCCGCTGACAGACGGACGGACGGACAGTAATATGGTCCCGTTGAACCCTTCAAGTACGGAACCCTGATGAGGATTGAAGGATTTCATGATGTATTGTTTGCAGGTACTTCGGAGCGGTGGGCTGCCTGTTGCACCTCGACACCAGCAACCACAGGAAAACACCTCGCAGAGCTGACGACGGCCCCAGCTAGTCTAGCGCACCACCCCGCTCTGCACTAGCGCACTACCGCTGCGCATCAACAAGTATGTACTGCTGGTGAACGAGTCGCGAGCCACCGACTATTCCTTTGAGAGTCTAGCAAACTACCCGACTTCATATGAACGATACTCGGGACAAACCTTGATGACTTCGATGGCGTGGAGTGCTCGGCTGAGACGCAAGAGGCGCGGGTTCGATTCCCGCTACGGGAGAAATGTTTGTATGCTCTGCAAATATTTCTTCCGGGTCTGGGTGTTGTATTATGCATTGTATGTATTTACAAAAAAAGTATATAAGTATTGTATCAGCCATCTGGTTCTCATAGTACAAGGTTTGCTTAGTTTGGGGCTAGATGGCGCTGTGTGAAATGCGTTGTGAATACAGTAGTGGCTCCATCTAGTAATGAAGTGTTGACTCACAGATTGGTGCGGGAGGGAGCAGCGCGCGCCGCACGAGCGGTCACGTGCGCCGAGATGTAGATACCGAGAGGGATGCTGCAGTTATAAACCACACATCGGATTATAAATCATTCAAAGTTTTTAACAACATATTGTAAAAGAAAAAAAAAACGCCTTTGACCATCTTACTTATATTATAAATGCGAAAGTTTGTGAGTTTGTATGTTTGTGCCTCAATCACGCCTAAACGGCTGAACGGATTTGAATGATACTTATTTTTTATCCGGGTACCACGCGAGCGAAGCCGCGGGCGGCAGCTAGTCTTATTATAAAATTTAAGTTTGTGGGGAAGTGTGCCTCGATCATGAACGAATTTGAATAAACATACATAGTATACTTATTATCTCGCCCGTATTCTTAACGGGGTGGGCAGAGCCACAGGTAATCAAAAGAAAACTTGATCCAACTTGTCCCAAGATGAATGTGGTACGAACGCTAAGCCATGAACTAAAGCTAGTAATGAACACATCTTGGAAGGTAACTAATAATGGGGTTAACTAGAGGCACGTCCAAACAATTTTCGCTTTCGTTTTTCGTTGGTCACAATCATAATTGTTTTATTTACAAGTTTTGTTGAAAACTTTGAAATTGGCTGTAATTACTAGAATATTGTTGAAACGGAAGCTTTTTTATATATTGACGCATCATTTTATAACAGATTTATTAATTAGTTAGAAAAAAATCGCTTTGGGTTATAAAAAGTGTCCTACTAGCTAGTAAATGTGTGAATCCGAATGTTTATGCTTCAATCGGGCGTAAACGGCTGATCGGATTTCGGTGAAACATGGAATATATATAGTTCGCGACCAGCAATAACTGTTTCGGAATGGAATCGCGGAACAAATGTAGCATTTTTGTAAATTTATTGTAAGATTGACGAAATATTGTTATAACTATGACATTTGCAATAAATTAGATGAAATTTAACTTAGTTATATTACATTATTATGTTTTAATTAGAATTAAGGTGTCCGCCCACTGTCCAAGAGCATACGGACCACAGGGACATCACAAAAAGCGGTCCTAAAACGGAATGGTGTAGTGGGTATCAACTCTAAGTAATCTATGCAAACATTTATTTTGTATTTACCAGGATAATATGGAAAGGTGTACTTGGCGGACACCTTTACACAAAGAAATTTCAGGATGACGGTAGATATAACTAAGAAAAACATATTTTTTGCTTTATTTAATTGGTAAAATAATAAACAAATGTCACTTTGACAGGACTATAAACATTTTACAATGCTTAAATTTGACAATGGTACAGTTAGCTCCAAAGACATCTAACGAGGAGAACTTTTTACATACTTTTCAAGTAGGTATGAAGTGTGAATTTGTAATAAGATTTTCTACTTCTTTTTATTGAAAATACGAAATTTTAAATTGGTAAATAATAAGAGACTATTTAAATGCCCGGTTTGTATATTCAACTAACGTATTACGGATGGTAGATAACCAAACCATAGCATTGAATTCTGACGAAAAAAATGACAGAAATGGGGCATTACAATACAAAATATAACTTAAATGCTATAAATTCATTGAAACCATTAGGATCGTTTTGAAACATGTTAAAACTATTGTTATTATGTTTGTTGTTTTTTTTTTGAAAGTAACTGTACCACAAGTGCTGTAGTGGGCTGCGAGCTTTAGCGGTAAGGGTTGATACAAACGAAATTCCATTTAGCACAAATTACGTATTAGTTTCTTAATAATTTAAGTTTTTGATTGCGTTTTCAAAGCGCTTTTTGGGTCTACACTGCACTGTTATAAGAGGTAAAGTTTGTATTCTGTTTGTAGAGGGTGATTTGACAAATTACTAAACCAATTTTGATGATTCTTTCACTGGAGGGTAAGCTACACTATATGTTATTGTAATGCGAACGAGAGAAGCCGCGGGTACTGCTAGTATAAGAGAGTATTCAGCTGGTATGTCGAGATCGTTAGGTATGTTGTTGGAACATGTTGAAATGGTTCACTCTGGTTTATCTCAGTCCAAAAACATTCACTTCTACCCTCAATATTCTATTTTTAACTTTGTCTCACTGCTGGGCTAAGATCTCCCTTCAATTAGTGAATATCGCCAAATCAGTGTTAAATTACACACATTATCATCAGATTGTTCTATGCTGTTTGTACGAAGGGCTAGTATATATTATCCAACCAAATGTTTAACAAATGCCCGGTTGGCTAGCTAGTTCTCAGGGGTTCGGCAAGATAAAGAAAACACACACTTTTCATTTACAATGTATAATAAACTAGATTAAACAGTTCGGCACACAGAAATCAACACGAAATTCAATAAAAACTTTAAAATAAAATAAACTCGACGCGGAATCGACACTACAGCCGCTCACGTGTGGTTCAAATGAGTAGTGCTCGTTATGAATGCCGTGTCTCCATAACTTCAGTCAGGTTCAGTTCAGGTTGTATTTATTGAACAAATACATCAGGAGCGATTATCACACACAGTGCACAAGGTAGAAGGTAGTGGTAGTCGCCATTTGCTGTGTTGTGTCAAAGTCAAGTGTCAAAATTTCTACTAAAACCTACTAAAGATGCCGCATGAAATCTACCACAGGCTACCAATTAAATCTTAACCACGAACACAAACAACCGTGTTTATTCGTCCAAGCAACAACTTCCTAGGAATCTTTATTCACCGTTTTGTTTAAGTTTTTTGGACTAAGATAAAACAGACTACGTATGTTAAAGAAGAGATGTGTAGATATTGATTCCTGTTCTATCAGAACTATATCACTCTGACGTCTGTCTGTGTTTGAACCCACAAGGTTCAATTTTCGACAAACATTTTTGTAATGAAAATTTATTTCCATCTTATTAGCACTGCTTAAGTGCATCAATTACATTAAATAAATAAATGTATGTACGTATGTGGCTCGATTACATGAACCGATTTGAATAAATCTAAGCAATATATTGTGGCCTGAGCACAGCATCCTATTCTTTATAAGGACATCACGAGTGAAGCCGCGTGCGGAAGCTGGTATGGTTCTGATAAAACGGGAAGGAATATGGATCGTCATTTGATTTACTATTTTTAATGTTTGTTTTTATTATTTTTTAGTTTTACTGCGTAAATGTATTCTTGTATTGGGATAGGTTAGTATTTATTTATTCGGAATAAGTTAGTGTAGAAGGGTTATGTGATGTTTCTAAAGTTTATTCTTTTTTAATTAAAATTAGAATTAGAACCTGGTCTTTTTATTTCTTACACCAACTTTGATCCTTGGAATTTTCTAGGAGGGTAGTCAGAGACTTATCCAAAAACGAAATGTTTTTGGCCAGATGTCTGGAAGGAATGGAATGGAGGCCTTTGCCCAGCAGTGGGATTATTACAACTGAATATAAATAACTATAAGCAAGTTAGTTACAATTTCATATCATTATAACTAACACGCTTTTATTTTATCTCACTTGAAAGCACTAATGGTCTAGTGGTAGCGGCCCCAACCTTCCGATCCTAAGGTCGTGGGTTCAAATCCGGTGGTGCACCAATGGGTTTTTCTGTTCGAAAAATGTATGTGCGCTTATCAGTACTCCCAAACGGTGAAGGAAAACATCGCGAGGAACTTTAAAAGTTCCAAAACTTGTGCCAAGTGCACGGTAGAAGCGTTTTGAGACGCGTTTTAAATTCTTTCACCATTCATCTCACCTGTGTGGCCGGCACAACATGTGATTGATTGTTGAAGTTAAGCAACGTTCTGCGCGGTCACAATGTGGATGGGTGACCGCAAGTGGCATTCGAGCTGAGCGCTTCCGTGCTTCGGAGGACACTTTCAACTGTCGGTCCCGGCTTTTAAGTCGTTAAGCCATGACGGAGGCCTTTAGGCGGCCTAAAAACTCCGTCACAAGAGTTGGCCACTAGCTCATACCAACTTTAACGACAATCAGTGTTGGCAGGTACGTCAATGAATGCCTTGAATATTAATGGTAGGTAGATTAGATATGTATTCTAAAGTGGGAAGGCACTTCAAGATCTCAGTATACGGAACCTGTATCCTGAGTTCAAGATAATGATATCTTATCTTGTTGGTTATGCCTTTTTATATCATGATAAAAATACAGGAAATCTGTTTCAAATAATATGAATTTGTTTTGTTCTGTCATGAAGGTACATATCTAGACAATTCTAGATAACAACTCTCACTAGGGGCTTATAATTAAAATAATTATAGTCTAGATGATTTATAGGTACAGCGACAGGAGGCAACTTTTACCTTCACAGACGGGACGCTGTAGTGCCCGGGACGAGTTAAGATGGAGTAGGCTTGCCCAGCACCTATTCCATCCTCTCAGCTCAGTCGGCCTTGTCCACAGGAAAGACAGGTCAATATGTGCGGAGCTAAGACCAAGGAGCTGACTAAGCCGCGGGTTTCCTCACGATGTTTTTCTTCACCGTTTGAGAGAACTGGTATAGCGCACATAATTTTTTACCACAGAAAAATCCATTGGTACACGGCCGGATTTGAACCCACCCGGGCCAGGAGGTTTGATTTAATTGGCGAAATAAGCTAATATTGCCAACATTTTTGTTACAGGAGGAGAGGATGAGACACGTAGGTACATAATTATTTTTACGCAATATTTTTGATATTTATCATGTAGATAGGTAGTAGGTACCTATGCTATGCTGACTATATAAGCAAAATGTGTTGGACATTATTATTTAAGTACTTTTAAGACTATGACATCTACATTGGACCATATTTTATGCAATAAATTTCATTTATTTCAATACTAATCAGATAACTAAATCAGCAAAGTCGTAAGCTCCATGTTGCGTCCTCAGCGGATAAGCCCAGTTCTTTAACTCGTGTTCCAACATTTCGTCATCGTAAATTCTTTTGACTGGTATCATTTTCTCAGATTTTGACGTTTTACTTTTCCCGCGCTTTGTCCCCTGCTCACGCGCTAAAATTACTACAATTAGTAGTTTTAATTCCGTGGATTTTCTCAATACCGAGTTTTCGAATTTAGCAGGCAGTAGAGACCTTTCGTGAGGTTCCAGGGGTGCTCTGACGAAGAACTCGGACATCTTCCATTGTCGTAGCCCTGGCCGAGGTATTAGTCTGCTTCTGACTGGCAACACTGGAAGTAAAGCCAAACCCATGACTGACATGCATATCTTTTTATTGATTGCTTGAATTCAGTTATGCTCGATGCTTTTAAATCAACAAAATGCAATTTGTTCCTAAATAAACTATTTGTATTTTGTAACATACATTTATAGGTAAATATTACCACGTCCGTACTAGGGGTACTATGGGGTGGGCAGAGCTACAAGTTATCATAGGAAAACACTCCTGATTCAAAGTTCCATGATGGATATGGTGAATCATGGTGGACAAACATTTTGATTCTTGATGTTCGAAAATATCTACCGCAATTACCGTAGAAATTCTGTACATACGGCCTCTTTTCCAGTTTCCTCAAGAGTTTTTCCCATCGATTGACAGAAAAAACACAAATGTCTGTAAATTACCTTCCAAAATTATTAAAATCCACAAAAAGCAAGCCTTGATGGCAATCTCCATCTTAAACAAAAGACATCTGAATTGAAGAAATTAATAGCCAAAACTAATTGCTAATGAAAATTCAGAAATGAAAATAAAATTATAATTGAAACTCTAACTTTAATAAAATCCAACATTATACAAAATTCGTAAAATAAATATGTAAAATCTTATAAATAATGTATCTTACATACAAAATAATGCATAATACAGGGTGTCCGGTGGCAGAATTAGGTTTTAAATTTTGAATTTCTCTGTAACGGCTAACCGGAGGAGCGGGGAGGGGGTCGCGTTAGCTGCGTCATTCGTGCGGGTTATTTAGTCACGATGTCGCAGTGGACGGGAGAACAACGTGCGTTCGCAATCGAAGCGTACTTCAAGGCTAATTATTCGTGTGCAACTGCTCGTCGAAGATTCTGTACGCGTTACAATATTCGACGTTTACGTGACGTCCCAAGTGAAGATTTGATTCGATCATGGGTGCGGAGGTTCCGGGCTACAAGTTCGGCAGCAAACGATCCGCGGCCGGGGCCTAGCCGGACGTCAAGAACAAAGGAAAACATTGAACTCGTCGCGAACAGTTTGCACGATAATCCGCGACAGTCCGTGCGCAAGAGAGCGGCTACCTTAGGGCTTCCAAAAACTATTGTGCACGAAATATTGAAGAAGGATCTTAAATTTCACCCTTTTAAGATTCAAATTGTGCAAGCGCTTAAACCTAATGATTACAATTTGCGTAAAAAATTCTGTGAGACAATGTTAGAGCGATTCCGTACGGTAAACACTATCTTTTGGAGTAATGAAGCCCATTTTCATTTAAATGGAAGTGTAAAAAAGCAGAATTGCCGTTATTGGCCACCTAAAGGACAGAACCCACGTTTAAAACATCAACAGCCACTTCATAGTCCCAAAGTGACGGTTTGGTGTGCATTGTCAAGCAGTAGAATAATCGGACCCTATTTTTTTGAAAATCATCGAGGGCAAGCCATTTCTGTGGACGGTGTTTCTTATCGGCGCATGCTGAACGATTATTTTCTGCCAAAAATGAGAGAACATCCTGCCTCCACTTCACACACATGGTTTCAGCAAGATGGCGCCACGCCTCACACTGCTGGAGAGACGATGACGCTTCTTCGGAATTTCTTCCCTAACAAATTGATAAACCGTTTCGGTGACATCTCCTGGCCACCCAGGTCACCGGATCTCACTCCCATGGACTTTTTTCTGTGGGGGTACCTCAAAAGCAAAGTCTATGAAACAGACCCCGCGACCATCTCAGCACTAAAAGAAAATATCGTTCGCGAAGTTAATGGCATCCCGACGTCACTTCTCCAGCGAGTGGCCCAGAATACTCAGGTCAGATTCCAAGAGTGTGTCCGACGTGACGGTCTACATTTAGACGAAATAATTTTTAAGAAATAAAATCCGCACTTCTCTTCTTTGTAATAATTATTGAAATAAATGTATATCCTTTGCAGTTTTTTTTTAATTTAAATTCTAAATCCTAATTTTGCCACCGGACACCCTGTACAACCTACTTCATAATTATATCTCTAAAGGAATCATTTCACATCAACTGGTTCAAGGTAATTCAAGTACATAGGTACTTAAACCTCTTATAAAATTACTAAACTGTTTAATACTATGTGTTTTTAACAAAAAAAGTTGCCAATACTTGTTTTAAATGTATATGAAGATGGGTTGCTAAGTAGGACTGTTTGTCCACGGGTTTTCTTCACATTTAAAAGATTGATTTAGTTGAATCTTTCCAAAATATCTCATACACAATAAAATACTTGACAAATATACATATAAATGTATACTAACAAGCTCATACTTTACAGACTGCTTTCCCGAGGAAAATATATACATTATGCACCATATTTAATCGACCATGTCTAAAGGGGTAGTTAGAGGCAGGTCCAAACATTGCTAATGGAGGTGTCATATTGATCTGTAATACAGTTTTATAAATCCAAAACTTCATGAAGATGTTTGTATGTTTGTACCACAATCACGAATGGAATCAAATTAAATACACACAGCACATGTGCTGCAATGTCATAGGCTAAAGGATGTACGTACCACGCGACCGAAGCCGCGGGCGAAAGCGAAAGTAGGGATTCCATTCGAGTGTTAGAGAGCCCGCCTTCCGATCTTAAGGCCATGGGTTCAAATCCGGTCGTGCACCAATGATTTTTCTATTCGAAAAATTAGACCAGTTAATTAAACCAGTAGCTCTCAAACGTTGATGGAAAACATCATCAAACCGGCATGTCGTAGAACTTAAAAAGTTAGAATATATGTGTCAAGTGCACGAAAACAGCCTTTCACCACACTGGTTCGAAAGAACTAGCGACAAGACTAGATAAATAGGGATTCCATAAAATTGTTCTACTATTTATGCATGGTATTGTCTATGTCGTCATGGTCATCAGCTGCGGACGTCGTTGATGGTCTCGGGGACTTGAACTTCCAATCCGTCCAAGTCCCTGGTCATGGTGACCTGGCAGCCAAGCCGGGACGTGTCTGTGAGACCGTAGGCCAGGTCTAACATGTCTCGCTCTTCGTCGCACGCTTCTTCTGGCAACCTGGGGGATTAAAGACTGATCAGATGAATCATCATCATTTGCAGCTGTCTGCTGGGCAGTAGGTGCCATGTTTTGAAACTTGTTGAACACAACTCATAGTGGAGAGAACAAAGATCTGTACTGGTCCAGCGTTGAGGTGCATTGTGCATGGTTCCTCTGAAGCCTCCAGCACAACTCCTAGAACTTGAAAGCTTGTAATACCTGTCGAAATCCTCCTGCTTTAGTATGACATGACAAGTGGAGCAGGTAAGGGTGCCCTCGCAGGCACCAAACCCCTCGATGTTGAGGTCATTGTTCACGACCACATCGAGCAGGGAGTCCCCGATGTTGGCCTCTGTTTCTAGTCTCTTGCCGTCCGCAAGTCGGAATGTTACTTTAACTCTGAAATGCATGCATTTATTTGCAAATAACTTTCTTTTTTAGTGACACCAAAAGGCATTTCAAATGTACCCGTATTCAAGAATCTATTGCTGATAAACAATGTGCTTCAACATTATAATGGAAATTAGGTAAAAGAATTTAATTATATTTTAATAATTCTCCAAGTCTCCTCTATCTAAGTGTAAGGTTATTTTAAAAGTTTTCAAATCTGTGAGTGATTCAATTAAATTATTTTATAGAGCCACAGATGGCTTTGTAAATATTGAGACTACAAAGCGCTGGGCACTTACTTTTCGTCCTTAGGCACCACTTTCGTAGTAGATATTGGAACAATCGTATTGTAATTGCTAAAGCTTGTTCCTAAACCGTTATTTCTTAGGAAATAGCGTACTGAAGAATTTGTGAAAGTTTTTGATAAACTTCGTATCATTTTGGGAGACACTTGAACCTCTATCTACTGCTTCAAATGGCTGAAATGATGCCGAACTATGCACTGACCCGACACGATAGAAAACTATCTTATCAGTGGAATCTCAAAGGAATAAATTAGGATAAAACGCAAAATTAAAATTCTTGACTTGACCTTTACTCCGAGATTTTTATAGGTTATTTTTTGTATTGTATGACAGATTAGAGTTGCCAACTTTTCTTGTCTGATTTCGTTTGATGTTCCATAAGATCCGTTGCCTGTCTGCTTTATTGATCTTTCTTTCCCATAATGCTTGGTTTTTGTACCAAAGTGTTGAACATTTGTAAGTAAAACCCATGAACAAATCACTTTAGTCATGTTCTCCAAAATATTTAGTAGTGACGACATCACTCATATGATGACTTCATGATGTTAGATCATTAGGTCTAGCAAAGTTAACGCTTAGCTGGAAACATAATTTTAGACAAATTTATATGTCAATGTCATGTCATGTATCAGTCAATATCAATGTTATCAAGTCTAATAGTGACAATGTCAATTGAGTATCTCATCTCAATAGAGGAAAGGATAGAAGAAAATAATAAATTGTAAACTCACTAAAAATCTAGCTTATTTCTAAAAAATTATACACTTTTCCTAAAATTTAGAGTACTTGTTTATTGTAATTATCCAATATCATGTCAGAACGGCTCAAAAGCACGAGCCAGGTCTCGAATGAAGAAGTTATAGACGACCTAACCAAAGATCTCCAGGCATCTCTAAATACCGAAGAAAACCCAGCTGAATTCGTTGTAAGTCCCGGAACCAGCGCCGAGGAGAAGCCTAAAGACTCAGGAGACGCCGCTCCTTTCACAGGCAAGTTTTTGCAAGCTGTATTTAGCAATGGGTTACTTTTAAAGTCAAGATGATTTTGGGCGTAGTTTTAGATCTATTGTCATAAGATTCCATTGTCTTTGTAGAAATATACATACGTCTTTGTAGCCTGCTATATAAATTGATGATAACTATAAGAGCAGTCATTTTCCCGGACCTATTAAAAAATGTTTTAAAGATTAATCAATGTTTTTCTAACTATATTCTTCAGGTTAGTTTTAACATATCGCCTCATTGCGACAAGAACGTGTTATCGTCGACATGTATAATAACGTTTAAACTAAAAATGTCAGAGGTTTGCAAATAATTTATTTCGAAAGAATAATAGTTAGAGAACCTATATTCTGTAAATTTTTTACGAAACACCTTATAGTTACAAAAATTAAACAAATTTAAAACTTTATAAGCGTCTCCTGAAAAGTCGGTGTTTTCGAGATAACCCGTTCTTGTCGCATAGAGGCGATATCTGCATCCTCTTTTCTTACATTTTAATATTTGCTATTTAATTTCTTAAATCGAATCCTATTTTGATACCATTCCAGACATTCCACTAACAGAACCAGATCTTGATAAAGAGGAGAAAGATGAGCAAAGCGACACAGAGTCAATAAACGAGGAGTCTCTGAAGGATACGGAAGTGGACCTGACTGATGACCAGAAGGAGGAACGGAGGCTCATCGCTGAGGAGCTGAAGGAAGCCGGCAACATTGCATTCAAAATTGGAGACTATAATTTAAGTGTAGAAAAATACACATCAGGTAATTTAGTACAAGTATCTTTACTTGCTAAGAATTAAGTCCATTCAGGTTGTGTAAGGATTTTTCTGTTCAAAAATGTGCATGATACCAGGGTATGTTCTCAATCTCAAAGGGTGAAGCTTAACATCAACTGGTCGCCGAGCTGGTGATTCAGTGATGTCGGAGTTGTAGTAATAGATACTTGCCCACCATCCGATTTTATATATTTTAATTGTACTCTTTACTAACACATAATAAGTAGCTCGTAAGATTATTATGTACTAACAATAATGGTTGCCATGTCTGAACAATAAATATATTGAATTGAATTGACGGAAAACTTAGTGAGGAAATGGAACCTAAAACTTTCAAAAGTATGTGTTATATGTATGAAGTGAGCCTTGTTGAGATGCACTCAAAATTCTTTCACCACACTGGTTGGGAAGAACTAGTGACATGACTGGTAGCAGTCTTCATTGTCATCATCTACAAGGACAACCCACTGCTGGGCGTATGCCTTGAGCCATCCACCACCCCTCTTAATTTATTAATAACTTGAATCATGGTGGCAGGTATTCAGCCCATCACCTGTACAGATATTCACATATCCACCTTGGGAGTTTGAATCAGGAGTGGCTGCAAGTTGTCTTATGATTTCTCCCCACCACGTTAGGGATATGGGTGTTATAATATGTATTGATGGTGTGTGTTATGTGGTAGGGCTCCAGACGTGTCCCCTGCAGTTCTGTCAGGTGCGCGCGGTGCTGTACTGCAACCGCAGCGCCGCGCGCATGAAGCTGCTCAAATACGAGAAGGCCATCAAGGACTGCTCCAAGGCGATCGAGCTGGACGACAAATATCTCAAAGCTTATATCAGGTACGTTGACATCATGACGACCTCGGCGGAGTGGCGAGTGCTCGGCTGAGATGCAAGAGACGCGGGTTCGATTCCCGCTACGGGAGAAATGTTTGCATGTTCTGCAAATATTTCTTCCAGGTGTGTAATATTTCTTTGGGTGTTGTGAAATTATGTATTTTAGGTATATATTTAAAAAAATAAGTATTCTATCAGCCATTTGCTGTTCATAGTACAAGCTTTTCTTAGTTTGGGGCTAGATGGCGCTGTGTCAAATGTTTACAACTATATTTATTTATTTATTATCATATTGTCCAACTCATGGAGGTCAGCATAATATACTTTCAAGTACTTTCGGGCACCTTCAATTGTCGGTCACGGCTCTGAAGTCGTTAAGCCATGACGGAGGCCTTCAGGCGGCCTAAAAACACTGTCACAAGAGTTTGTCACTAGCTCATACGAACTTACTTTTACTTAGTTATCCCATAGTAGACCCTTGGAACCGACCATAAGCACTCTGCACCAAAATCATCAACCTTATGTCCATTTTATGATTTCCAGAAGAGCACAGTCGTACGAAGCCACGGACAAACTGGACGAGAGCCTCGCGGACTACAAGAAGATAATCGAGCTGGAGCCCGCGCACCGGGAAGCGCAGCGAGCCGCCCTCCGCCTGCCGCCGCTCATCGAGGAGAAGAACGAGAAGCTCAAGCAGGAGATGTTCGGCAAACTCAAGGACCTCGGCAACATGATCCTGAAACCCTTCGGCCTCTCCACCAACAACTTCCAGATGGAACAGGACCCGGACACTAAAGGATACAAGATTAATTTTAAGCAGTAATAGTTAGATAAATTAAATAATCGAATGTTTTTATTTGTTTTACTTATCTCGACGACTGCCGGAGGCTGGGAGTGACTTGTCGCTAGTAGCGCCATCTGTTGGCAGCTGAAACCCCAGCGAAGACTTGATTCCGTAGAAGTTAGCGAAGCGATAAAGATAAAAGATCATTTATTTGCAAAACATTTGTATATTTATTCTTGCAAGATGTGTACAAAAGATGACATTATTTACGGTGGGTGACACAACATGCTTTACCTAAGTCGGTGTGCAAATTGAGGAATTGGCGAAAACGTAGGTAAACATGAAATTGAGTCGAGTAAATAATAAAATAATTCTAAATGACAAAAACAAAAACTTTCAAGCGTAATAAAATAAAGAATGAATTTTTTATTATTAAAAACGAGTAGACATTATGACTTGTTTACTTTCAGACTTCTTTCGTAGTGCCACGACCGACGCGTCACTGGTTCTTTGGAAGCAATGATGTGGTGAAAGGATTTAATAGTAAACTAGCTTCCGCATGCGGCTTTGCTCGCTAGCTACCAGAATAAAAAGTAGCCTATATTCAAATAGAACTAAGTACCTACGTAATAATCCCCTATGGGGGTAGCTACGCCTTATGGGCTCAGATTCAAATAATTCAATGGATTTAAAAGTTTCGGTATTGCGCCATGATTGTGCCATTTTAAATAAACCGCACCCTATATGAAAAGCGTACAACCCCGTCAGTGGTCGGGGGTGAATTGAGCAATGGGCCACTGTGTGAACTGAACCACCACGCCCCGCCACGATTCCTTGGCAGTGTGAAAAAAACAGCAAATCCAGTCTCCGCGACAACTACCCGCGTCGCGTCGCGTTCGCTAGGTAGGAGTAGGTAATAGTGTTCTGTGGTCGCGTTCTCTCTCACGAAGCCCGCCCGTCAGCTTCAGGCCTACTTCTCGATACCTCCTTGCGCACATTCTGTCAACAAAGAAGAAAATTATTTCAAATTTGAGATTACCTTTCACAAAATAGAACTTCAATTTTTCTACAAAATAAAATGTGTGACATTTTCAGTAGGGATATTTATTTATAATTTTTAGCTATTTTTAAGTAATCGGACATGTTTTATACATGAATTTCAAATTATAATGAGTGTATAAATGATTTTTATTTTCGGATAACACAAAAGGTAAGAATGACTTTGTTCGTTACTACGGGTAGGTACCTACCTTACTTAAAGAACTAGCTGTCCCTAGAACCCTGTCATATCTGACAGAATCTTGGCGAGGTGAGGACAGGTGGAGTCGAGACGATAAGTGAATGACGTCCAAGAGTCTGCTAGACACGTCCGTCGGGAAATCAGTGTGACCGACAGGGTGTGACAACGGGAATTACCCCCTACAGCGAGGTGGGCTGGCGATGTAGTGTGGCACGCACTGAATAGCGACGAGCCGTGAGTTCGTGAGGCGTACACGAGGAAGGAAGGCCGATGTCCAGCAGTGGGTGAAGTCAGGTTGCGATTGATGACGGAGGTATCTACCTACCTACTGACCAAGTACCTTCATTAGTAAGTAACTGTCAGTATTCAGATGTTAAGCAAACTTTGTTTTTTTGTTTATCTATTTACAGAAAACACACAATGGCTAGATGCCGCCGGAAACGAAAGTGAGTATTCTTATTAGTTACTATGAGACACTGTCGTACAGGTGGTCAACTGGGAAAATCTGTTCCACTTGCCCCACTGTGTCGTACAGGTGGTCAACTGGGAAAATCTGTTACTAGTTCTCATTGTGACGTACAATGAATGAAATGTCTGGCTTTGGCCCCACTAGGTTGGGCAATGTCCACATATGACCCACAGTCCCACACCCACTTGTTCACACGAGTGACTTTTTCGATCATTTGAATTTACAACAAATCCAGTAGCTAATAATGTATCATGATTGTGAAGGTATTGAATCTCTTATTTTTATAAGGAAACTAGCTGTCGCCCGCGGCTTCGCTCGCGTCGTAGATACCCGGATAAAAAGTAGCCTATAGGTAATGTTAATCCAGCACACGTTTTACTTAATTCCAAGTTTCATTAAAATCCGTTCAGCTTTTAGGTGTGATTGAGGCACAAACATACAAACGTCCTCGCAAACTTTCAGATTTATAATTACAATAGGAGGCAAGCATGGTTTCTCGGCTGTATCTCGCTTTTACGCGCGAAGTACCTACAGAATTCAACGATCCCAGTGATTTCAATGAATGAAGTATTTTTGGGCATTAAAAGTATTATTTGTTCCGCAGAATGTGCAAAACGTAAGTTATCAGTTATTAAGTCCTCCGCTTGCCCTACAGGGTACGGTTTGACCTGAGATCCGTTGCCAAGTAAGTACCACGTCATCTACGCCTCTGCTATATACCTACTCTTTACAAGCTTCAGTTGTTGAAAGTTCTCCAGGAGATGAATGACCTAGCTGCACGATTGGATGACCGGTACTACTACTATTCGTGCCACTAGTTCATTCAAAAGAGTAGTTCCCATTTGTTCTATGGAACATAACATCATCGAACAAAATGACGCATTTTCTTCCCTATTTTTCCGTAGAACTACATACTAGCTTTTCACCTGAGTCTCATGTCATAGAACAAAATGGGAATGAGATTTTCCCATCCATGAAAAGCTAAATGACACTAATAATGATAATTATTCTTTAATACCATTGATCAAACATCTGCCTGAGTATAATAATCCTACAAAAGAATCCTAAAAATCGAAAGAATGGATGTTAGTAGCAAGAATGATAAGATAATCGTAAAGAGGTCTTATTTACCTAGTCCTATAGAACAATTTGAGAAATAAAAGTATTACGTTTTCTATAGTACAAAAAAATATATATCTTATACTCTTCGGTGATGTCATGTTCCATAGAACATAATTATGGGAACTACCCATTCGAACCGGTGCGTTGAAAGGAATTATAAGCAATGTCTGTCATTGTCTGCTTAGACGCTGCCGCAATCGGCGGGGTCGGTTCAAGCACTGCCGGTCCGGCGACCGGCGCTACCGCGTGCGACAGTCGTGTTGCCGGCGCCGGCGCTCCCGCAGCCGTCGCCGGCGCAGGCGCAGCTGCGGCCGGCGGCCCAGGTGACTAACATGACAAAAAATATCTCTCTGCTCTTATCCCACCATGTGTGGTCAGCTCCGCGAGGCATGTCCTCTTTTCTCATTCTCTTCTGTCAGTAAAAATCTCTGCTGTACCTACTTACTATTTCCTTCTATAAAAAATATACCACTGCGCTCAGCATCACTGTTAGCGATTCCCGATGACCGACCTCTGAGGTGCAATTGTAACAAACCCGCGCCTCGTGCGTCTCCGCCGAGAACTCGGCCGGCACGCCACAAAGGAATGGATTTAATAAATAAATAGAATAGAGTAAATGTGAGTGGTGTTTGTTGTACGGCAGGTACTTGTGGCGCTGCCGCTCGCGCTCGGGCTCGTTCAAGCGCTGCCGGCGCTGCGACAAGCGCTTCCGCGTGCACCGCTCGCGCCGCCGCCGCCGCCGCTGACGCTGATGCTGACGCTGATGCCGGCCACCCGCCCGCTGTGAGTCTCACTTGTACGCATCCTATAGAACACAACTCATTCCTTCTCTGAAGCATAATACCACATTTTCATATTAAGTAAGTAAGCAACGTTGTGCGTGGTTACAATTGGGATGGGTATTATGAGCTGAGCGCTTCCGTGCTTTGGAGGGCACGTTAAACAGTCTGTCCTTTAGGCGCCCTGAAAACTCCATCACAAGAGTTGGCCACTAGCTCATACGAACTTACATACATTTTCAAACGAGTCAGGCTTGGATTTGCATTTCAAAATTGCGTAAAATTATTACAATACACATTTATGCAGTAAAACAACTCGTAAATTGGAAAATTCATATTTGTAGCATCTCATGAGCGTATTGTTTCAGTTGGCGTTGCGTCAGAGTCTCGCCGTCGCACGTGATGTTGACAAATTGTGAGTGTCGGGCCTTCAATAAACAGTTTACCTTAGTTTTGTGCATTTTATTTCTGCTAGGTTTTAGTTAGTCTAATTTGATGTTGGATCTAAAGCTGCCAGGCGCAGATGGGATTGGGCGGGACACATCAACCAGATGGCTCCGGACAGGTGGACGACCGGGCAGTTCCCTTAAGTTCTATGGAACATGACATCATCGGCCAGAATAAGATATTTTTTCTTATTTTGTCTGTGAAACATGTAGGTAATACTTTTATTTCTCGAAATGTTCTATAGAACAAGGTAAATAAGACCTCTTTACGATTATCTTATCATTCTTGCTACGAATACTTATCCATTCTTTAGATTTTTAGGAATCTTTTTGTGGGATTATTTTACCCAGGCAGATGTTTGATTAATGGTATGACAGAATAATAATTGTCATTATCAATGTCATTTAAATTCTCATGGAAGATTTTAGGAAAATCTGATTCCCATTTGCTCTACGGCATGAAACTCGGGTGAAAAGCTAGTATGTAGTTCCATGGATAAAATGGGGAAGAAAATTTGTCATTTTGTTCGATGACGTCATGTTCCATGGAACAAATGGGAACTACCCAAACCTACCCGCACAACAGCGCATCATAAATAAATATGATTAACCCGGATATAGTACTTTCTGAGATTTAGGTCATGCACTCTGCGCACGCGTCTGGACTGAGGGCCCAAGTTAATCAATCATAACAGTTTTAATTCACGTTTAAGAAATGTATAGCCCTACGCTTTAAATTTTTACTATTTTTAACTAAGTAATTTCTCTTAAAGTCTTATTTCGTTTCGCAAGGATTTAGAAATTGGGCTCTCAAACTCTCAATCCCGATGTACATTCGCTAACTGGCGTTGTAACTAATTGAAAGTGATATTTAGTTCCTTTGTGCGACTTGACAAGATAAATCTACAGGGAAACAACATTTCAGATGAATGAATTTATGAAGAAGTTTAGTTTGAAGAGTTTTAAGGGCACAGATTCGTCATCATAATTATTACATGAGAAAGGGCTGTTTGAGATCCTAGGTACCTGTGATCGCGTCATAAAGAACCAACCAATCAGGACCCGCTAGCATGACGTGTTAGTGCCCGCTAATTACTCTTAGTTTTTGTATAGCTAGTGAAATTAAGTAAGTGTGATGAGATGAACCAATTTAAACGTATTTTCTTTTTTCTAATTGGTCAAAATTGTTCCCACACCCCGCTTCCTTGTCTTTGTATCGAACTTATTACATTCGCCTGTTGCTTTGAAACTGGACCATTGCGTTTTCATTCAAAAATATTCAAGTAGTTCTATAAATAAGTTGTGTAGCTAGATTAGGCCGCTACAGGGCTTTCATTCCTCTTGCCACCCCCGCGGTGGCACATACCTATATAAGTACATATATGTACATATGTTTGCGTGGTATTCTGTCAGTCTGTCGGAGCGGCGGTTCGCAAGGATTTAAAAATTGGGCTCTCAATCCAGATGTACACGGTGGTAGGTACTAGGTAGGTGGTACAGTAGGTACTAGGTAGGTACTAGGTAGGTGCTAGGTAGGTGGTACAGTAGGTACTAGGTAGGTACTAGGTAGGTGCTAGGTAGGTACTAGGTAGGTACTAGGTAGGTACTAGGTAGGTACTAGGTAGGTGGTACAGTAGGTACTAGGTAGGTACTAGGTAGGTGCTAGGTAGGTACTAGGTAGGTACTAGGTAGGTACTAGGTAGGTACTAGGTAGGTACTAGGTAGGTGCTAGGTAGGTACTAAGTAGGTACTAGGTAGGTACTAGGTAGGTACTAGGTAGGTACTAGGTAGGTACTAGGTAGGTGCTAGGTAGGTACTAGGTAGGTACTAGGTAGGTACTAGGTAGGTACTAGGTAGGTACTAGGTAGGTGCTAGGTAGGTACTAGGTAGGTGGGTACGATGTCTATGAGTAAGTCTCGCCTGACTTCCGCGAGTTGTCATACAATTTACATCGAATTATGTTATTGAACATTATTCGATCCTTACTCACTTTATGAGCGGAAGTCGAAACTATAAGCCAGATTAGTCCTCGTAGCCAAATCAGTTAGGCGAAATAGTTAGGCCACGAGGAAGAAGCCGATGATACGTATGGACATCATCGATGACGCACGCGGTACGCCCGGCTCAAGTAGCCTAAATACTAACGGACAACGGAACGTTCATTGCCATCGAAAAGCGTCATACATTTTGGACAGAAATACAACATCGCTACGGGTAGGGTAGTAACGAACGACGGTTAGTGGGATATTAGAACAAGGCATGAAAGTATTTGTCTTTGGTTAGATTGCACTTGGATTAGACCACCTCACATTCGAGACCGTTCGATTCGGCTGTCTGTTTACATTTCCGACGGCTTGTGAATTCTCGTAATATAAACGGCCTTTTACCAATGAAGTGAAATAACAATAATATACTTAGGCCTTTATTCGGAAATTTACTACATACATAGGTACATTATTATCCCTAAACGGGGTGAGCAGAGCCACAAGTAATCATAAGAAAACTTGCAGCCACTTCTGATCCAAGACTCCCAAGATGGATATGGTGAACCATGGTGACAGGTGATCAGCAGATCTCTCATACAGGTCTATCACGTTGGAGGAACGCTCGTGGCGTAGCTTGCTTAGACGTTCTTGATTGATCGTTGAAGATAAGCAACGTTGTGCGCAATGTGGATGGGTGACCGCAAGTGGCATTACAAGCTGAGCGCTTTCGTGCTTCGGAGGGCACGTTCAAGGTGGTCGACGCACGACGCACCCTGCGTCCCGGCTTTTAAGTCGTTAATCCATGACGGAGACCTAAAAACTCTGTCACAAGAGTTGGCCACTAGCTCATCACGAACCTAACTTATTTTAACTGTGTTAAGGTAGACTTATGAAGCAAATGACAGAACTAGGTACTAAGGAAACGTATGAAACGTCATACGACCTGGTCGCCACAGCGAGTCGCGCGGTGGCTCTGTCGTGGCTTCACTGACGCTGATAGTCGAGTTCGAGTCAGCCGAACCAAGCGGACCAGCATTGGATAGAGATAACGTATCTCAGTTCAAATAAACTTTATCGATACGTTCCGAGAAGTTTGGAGTAGGTGAGTCTAAGCTTAGGGAATAATTTTAAGGAAATTGATTGCACGCGCCGCGCGCCCGGCTGCATGCCGATATTATATACCTATACCTCGCTACCTAGGTACCTAAGTAGGTATAGACTATGATTTTTGTAGGAAGGTACTTTTTATTTTTAAGTTTCACATTTGATTCTAAAAATGATCGGATGTAGGGAGGTACTTTCATTATCATCATCTGCAGACAGAGTTTACCCACTGCTGGGCGTGGGCTTCTCTCTGTTTGTGCCATCCATCACGGCCCTGTGCTAGCCTCGACTATCTTGAAGTAGGTACCTACTTTTTAGTACACTTTTGTGCACAATAATTATACTGGGTATTAGGTATGCATGAGTGTAGATGTCCTTGTTAAAACTCTGATAAATGTACTTATCTATTTATTAATTGACAAGGAAAATATTTGCTTAGGTATTTCTTGAGATTTGAGCGTTAACAAGTCATAATTTCTATCCAAATCGGTTCAGCCATTACGTCGTAAAACACAAACATCCAAACTTACCCATAAATATTTGTATTCAAAGTATTGTAGGATGCCTGCCCGTTATTTAATAAGATCGTTCGGTTTAAGACGTGTCCAAATGATCCCCGCGATTTTAAGGAATTTTGACTTTGACTTTATAGAGCTTGTAATTCAAGGTTAAAATAACCGTTGGTTTAAAGAATGGGCCCAAACATCGCCCCTTGCGGGACGCATCGCTAAATCCTGACGCATCGTTATCGTTATCGGCCGCTATCAGTGCGTTATATCACCCATCTTTACACTGAATTTCGAAATATTGATAAGATATGCGACAAACACTAGAAAAACCTTTTAAATAAGTTATAATATCGTTGGGCACCTTATCGAACGCATTGCTCGGGTCTAATTCGGGCGTGGTCGGGGCTTATTGTCCTGTTTGTTGAGTGTCGGTGCTGTAATGGAGTTGAAGGCTCTGTTTTTGGTGGTTTTGGCCATCGGGTGCGCTGCTGCCCAGAACTGTAAGTAAGACATTAAGCATAGTAACAACATTTCCAGATCCTTATCAGTAGCCAGTTGAGGCGTCGAAGATTATCTTTATGATCTTTTAGACTGTTTTAAGGAAAAACTACCAGAATATAAAGAGTGTAGGGAAAATCAACCTTTTACAGTTTGGAAAACATCGTGAGTTTTCTATTTTCATGTAATTTTTTGCAAAGTTTTATCGAATTTTGTTCTTTTCAAAAACGTGGTTAACTCGCACGTGTTCTTGAGACTCTTGGACACCTTTGAGGCGCACTTAAAGTCCTTTCACCACACTGGATTGTAAGAACTAATGACACGAGAGGTGTGCACGAGGAGCCTACTGATATTAACAATTTAAGATAAAATAATATCGCTAGACACCCCAGGTCAAGGGCGAAAAGTTTTTTTCTATAAAGTTATTGTCAGTGGGGACACTGGTAAATGTCCCACTGTCCCCATTACCAATAGCATGACATCATGGTGCTTTTGAGAAATTATAACGATGATTCACGTCACGACCTAGGCGAGGCTTTTATCTTCATCGCTGCGATTATTCAATCATTCAATTCAAAGGCTAGAAGTGAATGAGCTAATTCGCCTTAAATGCAACAATAAAATACTCTAAGAACCAGCAGGGAGCTTCGAAAAGGATGTTGTCAATGTTAACCTAAAAAATCATGAACCATAGGTACCTACCTACAGTTTTGTCTTACAGTTAATTCCCTTACATCCTATCTTACTCTTACTTCTTACTTATATTATAAATTTGAAAAGTCTTAGTTTGCTTGAAATTACCGGCGTAAAGCTCAAAACGCAACGATAGCGCGTACTAATTTTACCGGTGCTGCCATCTAGTACGAAAGTTTGTAACGATGTTTGGATGTTTGGATGTTTGTGCCTCAATCACGCCTAAACAGCTGAACGGATCTGAACGAAACTCGGAATATACATAGTACATGTACTGGATTAACATATAGGCTATTTTTTATCCGGATACCACGCGAGCGAAGCCGCGGGCGGCAGCTAGTATATTATAAATGCGAAAGTTTGTGAGTTTGGATGTTTGGATGTTTGTGCCTCAATCACGCCTAAACGGCTGGACGGATTTAAATGAAACTTGGAATATACATAGTACATGTACTGGATTAACATATAGGCTATTTTTTATCCGGGTACAACGCGAGCGAAGCCGCGGGCAGCAGCTAGTCTCTTATAATCCAGTCTTGTTATCCCTTTGTATCATTTCATAATCATAGTAATCACTATACCTGCTTAATTATAATAAACAGTTTTTGTATCGTAGAATGTTTTTAAACGTGAAAACCTATTATTGGCTTTCTGTTTCTTATAAGTATATTTAATTTAATTTGTTTCTATAGCTGTTGGTTTTCCAATAAATAAATAAATAAAAAAAATTTGTATCTAGTAATAAAAATGGTTTCTACATAACAGAAATGTATAAAATAGTGTTTGTTTTGTATTTTTAATATCGATACTAAGCCCCAAAACCGCTTGATCTCAAAACTTTTTAACAGTGAAAGCGTTCTGAACTTGTGAGTCTTGGCAAATAACTTTACATTGAGAATAGGATACGACAATGATTTCATAAATATGGAGTGCGACAAGTAGGTGCTTGGTTATCTATGTAGTAGTTAGCCCGCTTGATTTAATACGAGTGTTGAATTGCAGACAAAGTATGCATCTCGGCGAACTCGCCCACCGTCTGCCAGAGTCTGGAGACGGGCAACAGCCAGGTCGCCTGCAGGAGCGTCAGGACCAGGTCAGTGACCCCGCCGCCGACGATACCGACCACCCCCACCCCATCCTCAGCGGTGGCTGGTGGGGACAGTGCGAATTAAAAAAAATATTTTTAAGTTTTTAATCTGTATGTTATTCCTATTGTCCCCACTAATCACTTTTAATGGGGACAACGGCACTACAATTATATTGATATTTGAATAAAGTGCGAAAGATTGGGTGACATGGGAGAATATGAAGGTGTTCGCATGTTTGTTCCTCAAACACGACGTTACGCTTCAACACGAAATATTTGATAATAAATAGTAACAATATGCAGCACACGCAACTTCTGTGTGTACCTAATCCAGGTTTCATGCAAATCTGTTCGAAAGCATCCGAATATCCTCACATCCATAATGTGCATGATACAAATGTAACACTGGAAAGTGCTACAAATTATGTTGCATTCTCCAGCGGTCACGTTGAGGAGTAAAGTACAGAGTAGGTTTGTGGTCCAGGATCGACTGCGCGCTGCAGCTGCTGCGCGGGGAGGCGGATGCGGGGTACTTCTCGGAGGAGGAGGTGTTGCTGCTGGCGCAGCTGCAGCCCTCCGAGCGACGCGTCGTCGCTGAGGTCAGGGACGTCAACAGGATGGGTGAGCCACTCATACTATACTGTAGGTACCGTTTATTCGTCCAAGCATGCCGTCCACTGAGGTGGACCACCACTTAGCCTATTAAACATAGGTATATTTTTTTCTAGTGTTATGACATCGCTTTGGATTTTCTGCTAAGGTGTTATAATTGTTATTGAAAGTAATCAAAAAATCTTCGAGAAAAAAATTCAACAGGTTAAATGCGAGTTGAATTCGCGCAGGCAGGGTTCCGTACCATCGCACATGGAAATAAACGTGTCTTTTATGGGGTCCCCTTTTATTTTATTTTTATTGTTAACATCTTTGTTATAGCGGTAATAGGAATACACACTGTGAAAATTTCAATTCTTTACTTATTACGACATTTAGATCCAGCTCGCTGACAGGCGGACCGAGGAGGCTTAGTAATAAGGTCCCGTTGGCACCCTTCGGGTACGAAACCGTAAAAATATATTTCTTATTCAGTAATTATTTAAAAATCCTAATAAAAGGAGTACCTACTGTTTATAAAAGAATAATCAACCGATTCTCAACGTACTAACAGTATTCTTCGGGCGTGTGTTCCAGAGCCGTACGCGTTCGAGGCGGTGGCGGTGGTTCCCAGCACGCACAGCGGCGGCCTGGCGGGGCTCCGCGGCGGCGCCTACTGCCACCCGGGCTTCGACGAGACCGACCAGCGCTGGTCGCCAAGAGTGCGCAAGGCCTTGGAGCTCGCCGTGAGTCTATCGACGGCTATAGCAGTGTGGATGTGATTTGGTCGCAGCACCGAAGGTCAAGTGGCTTAGACCAGCCGGAGGATATCCGGTGCGAGGAATCGTGAAGATCGAGGAAGCGATGCGGTTCTGTATTTTTTATGATTTTAAAGAACCAATAGTTTACTTCTGAATCGTTGGCGGGCGAACTCGATGCCTTCGAAACAAATCAATGGGAATATCTTTGCTTAGCAGTGGGAATAATAATGATTGATTTGGTTAAAAATCTCCAAATAAAATTAAAAATCTTACCTAACTATCTAATCTATCGCGTAATTTGTAAGAACTTAGTGCATAAACAGACCGAGAGACGGCGACGCGGAGACCACGAGCCTCTCACATGCGCCTAAAGTACGCACGACTTGTGTTGATTTGCACGTTTAATATAGCATTGCGTGTGTTCGCAGGCGACGCAGACGGAAGGCTGCGGCGGGCTGGGGGCAAACGGCAAGGCAGTCGATCAGCTGGAGCTGGAGACTCTGAGCTCGTTCTTCAGAGCCGCCTGCCGCCCCGGCGCCTGGAGCGCCAACCTCACGCTCGACGCACAGCTTAGTGAGTCTACCATTCACAATGTCTCCTTCATGAAGTGTTCCAGTTGGCCCCTCTATTCGCCACGTTTATTACACATGTTGTCCCCCCTAATGACAATCTACACTAATATTATAAAGAGGAAAACTTTGTTTGTTTGTTTGTACTGAATAGGCTCAAAAACTACTGGACCGATTTTAAAAATTCTTTCACCATTCGAAAGCTACATTATCCACGAGTAACATAGGCTATATTTTATTTTGGAAAAAAATAGGGTTCCGTAAGATATTTGGGTTTTTCGGACACAAGGTGTAAAAAATCAACCAGAAAAGTTACTTATTTTGCGTACGCTGCCTAAACTATAAAAGATAGAACCATAAAATGTTCTAATTAATTGTAGATCTTATAAATATCTACAAAAAAGTCCGCGACACACTATACCCATCTATGTCGAGTGAGGCACAGCAACCATTTTTTTATTTAAAAATCTTGAATTTTTTTTGGACTACATTTAAACGCGTTTATTTTACTCATGCTATTAATCCTTATCAAAATAAATGATTTCATCACTAAGAACAGTTTATGGAGATAATATTTGGTCTTTGAATGATTAAAATTGGACGTTTGGTTTTGAAGTTATGGCGAAATTAAAATATTACGATTTCTGCTGCACGACCGCTGCGTAGGGAGCCGACCTCGCGACTGACCGTGTCTTTCCTGGGTAGGCTTTTTGCAGCGGTAACCGACATCCACGCGGGCGGAGCCGCGGGCGACCGCTAGTTTCATTATAAAATAATTCCCACTGATGGACATTTTCATAAATTGAAAATGTTAAAAGTGGTAAAACTTTTAACATTTTCAAACTATGCCCCACTGATATCACTCCTCACTGATCCGCTTCCCATTGATGACATTGATAATCACTTACAATGTAAAAATGTTTGCATTAGCCCCACTGAGACCAAATTATACTACATACATTTAATTATAAAAGTATTCCCGTTAGCCCAACTGAAAGTAATTTCTATTATAAAAGTATTCCCATTATTTTCCCGTTCGTTCCATTGTTTTAATTTGAGAAAGTTTAATTAGCAGTATATGTCTGGTGACTCTCGCTGTCACCACTACTTGTCCTGGTTGTCAGAACTGAAGATAAGCATTTGTCCTTTTTTTATGTTCTCACTAAATCATTCAGCAGAATCACTGGGCCAAAGTTAGTTCAGGAGTCAGGCTTCAACCTACATTTTATTTAAAACAATGTACTAAAAAATGCTTGTTTATTCCTCCAGAGAGCCAGTACCCCTCCATGTGTTCTCTCTGCGGCGGTAACTCTTGCAACGGCTACTCGCTGGACATGGGCGTGACGGTGGCGGGCGTCAGGAACGAGAACCGTCACATCCAGGCGCTGGAGTGTCTGCGGGTTAACAGCAAAGGCACCACTCCCGCCGTCGCCTACGTGGCTTGGGAACACGCCAAGGAGTACTTCACTGTGAGTATAGCTCAGCCTCACCATCCTCAGCCCGACTTCACTCACTGCTTAGTAATAAAGTAAAAGGATTCATTTTACAACCAATCTATCTTATCTTACTTTCTACAGGAGAGAAGTGCATCACTAGGTTTGTAGTTATAGGTTTTTGTGAAATCATTGTATTTGCATTTCTGCCTAACTATAATCTTTTCGCGGTCCTTTTACCACTTTATGTGGGGTCGGCACTACGACTATGACTACGAATGTATGTATATATACTATGACTGTATTCTTCTTCCACTTCCCCCTGTCAGAAGTCATCTCAACACTCACCCCTTTCTTACTCATGTCATCCTTCACGCAGTCCATCCATTTATTTATTTATTTCTAGCTAACGAACTGAACTAATGTTTTCGCGTAGATCCGCAACCCGCAGGACGCGTCTCTGTTCTCGGTGCTGTGTCCAGACGGCACGTTGCAAGCGCTCACTCAGACTGTGAACAATGCCACCGCACCCTGCGCCTTCGTGCGCCAGCCCTGGGGAGCTATCGTCGCCTCCACGTAAGAACAAATACAATTACACTCAATAACAATCAATGTTTATATATAGTTCTGATCCCACCCCAGAATTACGAGTTGTGGAAACTTCTAGTGTCAAGGTAACACCCAAACCCTGTGGAAATCACTACGGAACCACCACCTCTCACGTCAAGCAGAACAAGCGCTCGCTACACCACCGAGGTCGTCAAGATTCTTAGGTGCTCTGTTTTTGAGTGCTCCTCGAAAGCAGAAGTGCACGGAGAGATGAGTTTGAGTGGAGCCGTCACAAAATGTAGCAAGCATAGTACAGAGCGGCAAGCGGAGCGCTCTTTCTGATTCGCCTATTAACAGTTACAACATCTCTTGCAGGTCGTCCGCGGCATCGGTGCTGAGCAGCCTGCGCGCGTGGTGGCCGACGGGCGCGGACCCCGGCGCCGGCGCGGGCTGGCAGAGCGTGCTGTTCGGCGCGCTGGCAGGCGGCGGCGGCGCCAACGCGAGGGTCGTGTTCCAGACCGCGCCCATGTCGCTCGACAACTATACTACACCCAGTGAGTACATGCCAATGTTGTAGGGTTGAGCTACACATAATCGTGCTCTGTTCAAATCTGTCCAACCCAAATTAAGTTGAAATAATTTTGAATAAGAAATGAGGAGGGATATAAATGTTGTCGCTGTATTTCCCGTTGGCCCTACCGGTGGGACTACCGAGAATACCTATAACGTAATAATTGTTTTTTGTTGGTGTTTAATAAATAAATTCTCATTTTTTACACATCAGGAAATTACAATTGAGGAGCTTTTATTTTGTTAATTTGAAAGCAGATTGAACTGAACTGTAGGTAAGGCCAGTTACATTCGTCATCATCATCATGCATCATTTTAGACGCGAAAGCATCGTAGTTGTCGTGTGTTCTTCATTGAATGTGTTCACTCGTCAGCTCGACGTACAGCAGCATCGACTCTGCTCTTCTAAATCTAGATGTTAATCGTCAATAGTGATCCAATAGCTGTTCAATGAAATCGAGCTATATAAAGTTAAAATTATAATCTGTACGATGTGTTCGTGCCTCAGTCCGTCCGCTGGCCAGCGTGGACTCCGCCGTGTCGTGCGTGCCGGCGCTGCGCTGGTGCTTGGTCTCGGCCGCCGAGCTGGCCAAGTGCTGGTGGGTGCGCGGCGCCGCCTACACCCTCGGCCTGCAGCCGCCCATCGCCTGCGCGCGCCGCGCCAACGTGCCGGACTGCCTCAAGGCGATAGGAGACGGCGGCATGGACTTCATAGCGGCCTCCTCTAACTACGGATACTTAGCTAGACAGTACGTTCTAATCTCAGCTTTATTGTACTGATTGACGACTGAAAACCGACGCACAACACATGTCCTAGAAGCATGAAGCGCTAGGAAAATTGCAAAATTCAACTCTACGGGGTGCATGATCTCCTCTCAATCTGGTCCACCTTAGAGAATTTCCGTCTCAGTAATTTTTACATAAATAAATATTACATTGTAAGAATATCCCTAAGCGTGTAGTCGTGACTAAATTTAATTTATAATTGTTAAAAAAACAGCGCTCGGTAGTTGCGACCTCACCAGCAACGCACCCCGTAGAGAGAGAGTAAAGTAAAATTGTAAACTATCATGGAATCCCCTGTAATCCTGAACCTCGGCGCCAGGCACTACAAGCTGTCCCCGGTGAAGCTGGTGCAGAACCAGCGCGCGGCGGCGGCGCGCGTGGCGGCGATCGTGAAGGAGTCCGCCGCCACCAACCTCACGCGCTTCGAGAGCCTGCGCGCCGCGCGCGCCTGCTTCCCGGAGTTCGGCGGACTCTGTGAGTCTTCTATACCTATGCTTCTACTCTTATTGCTCCAAACTGCGAAGGAGAGCAGTGTTTTTGGGATGTAATCGTATGAGTGTGTGTGTAAAATTTTAAAATATTAATTAGATTTATTTTATAACTAGCTTTCGCCCGCGGCTTCGCAGGATATGATTACTAAACAATATAGTGCGTTGCTTTTTTGTGACGATGACATATTTATATTTGTGAGCGTGCGTTGTACGCGTGTAGCGCACGTGTCGTCTGTCAGCGCGGTGGGTGCGGATACCGCTTTCCTTTCTTTAATGATTCAGTTGGAGAATGAGTGAATGGACAGAGACTAACGCCGTGTTTTTCGACGGTTACAGCTTGTAGAATATTGAAACTTAACATGTATAAACAAAGCACGTATTAATAAGTGTCTGTGTATGTTCGTCAGCGTACATGTCGTTCGTGCGCGCGGGCCAGGAGGCGGGCGTGCTGGCGCGCTCGGAGTGCGACTACGCGCGCGTGGTGGGCGAGTTCTTCAGCGCCGCGTGCGCGCCCGGCGCCGCCGACGCCACGCACGCGCTCTCCTCCACCGTGAGTCTCAGGATATCCTGTTCATATCATCAGTGGGGACAGCGGAGGAAAATTAAGTACCGCTGGCAATACTAGTGGGGACAATGAGAAAATTTGTTTTCTTTGGTACCACCAGTTGTAACAATGAGTTGTTCTTGGTACCACTGGAGGGGACAAAATGAAGTACCTAGTTTTCACATTGATCCCATGAAAAACAATGAAATATTTGTTCATCATCATCGACCCATAGAATGTCATAGCCTGCTGGATATACTTCCAGGAATTGGCACCATTAATACGGATAACTGACGGAATTTTAACAAACCCTGTTAGTAATAAGTCGTTAGTAATGGAATAGAAACAGTGGGAACCAATTGTGTCCTCTCTTTGTTAAAATAACTTGAACAAGACTTTTATTAATTGCCTTCGTATTTTTAACCTCAGCCGCTAGAGAGTATAATCTGGAAACTCACTATAGAGCCAATGTTAAGTATTTGTTGTTGTTGACAGACGTACAACCCCGCTAACCTCTGCTCGGTGTGCAAGCCCGTCAACTCCAGCTCCGCGGGGAACGCCGCCAACGAGAGTGAGCACGACGTCATCCACCTCAGACTCACTGATAGATATAATATAAGCCTATTTGTAACATTACAGCACAGATAAATTGAAATGAAATGAAAAATCTAACTAAATAACCTAAGCAAAGTTTTAAATATGTCACACTGATATTTATAAATGAAAGTTGGCGTGTTCGACACAAAACAGCAAAGCAAAATCGTGTCAATACTTTACTTGTCTTTATTGATTTTTTTTTTGCCGGCCGGTAGAGTTCCGGGCCGGTGACGGTAATGGGCTTCTAATTCAAATTATTATACTTAGGACCAACTGTATGGGCGGTGGGCTGAACACCTTTCACCATGGTTCACCATAATTATCCATCTTAGGACTTTCAATCAGAAGTGGCTGCGAGTTTTTTATGATTACTTGTGGCTCTGCCCACCCCATTTGCGATATGAGCTATTACGTATGTAGGAATAACATAACCGAGAAATCCAAAAGGTTATTCCTATAGGATGAAGTTGTAATGGCATGTTGTTCCAGCATTCTGCCCGTGGCACGGCGGCAACCTGTTCTTCGGCAACCGCGGCGCGCTCGCCTGCCTCGCCGAGCCAGAGAACGACGTCGCCTTCCTCAACATCAACAACATCAACGGTATTACCTCTGACTACCTTAGATACCCTGGAGAAGTAACTTTTCAAATAATGTTCCATAACTCTCCTAGCTCGGCTGCAGCGGTCACTCGCCAGTCGCCACTTAGTCTTCACCCTATACCTGTATTCCCATTCTCCCACCTGGTGGTTCTAACGGTAAACTATGTTAAAAAATCTCGTTATACCCACTGGTGGTGCAAAGAATTTTTTACCCAACTGCGAAGGAGAAACCATTTTCGATTCATCTTATTATTCTATTTTGGCAAACTACTCAGTCTGTGTCGGCAGATTCGCACGGGTAGTAGGATAAAATAAGAAGTGTCATGAAATCCAACATGGCGGCTTTAATTACTATAATTCTCGGGTATTTTAAATTAAATTTAAATACTCCTCATTTCCTCCCTCATTTATCTTAGTTTTGCCAATATATAAATATTTAACATAACATACATACACACAAAGTTACACAACACAATATTCATTACACATACTTACACAAAACATTAAAACAAGCATAGTCGGGCGATACCCGTAGTAAATAAATCATTATCGTACATTTGTATGTGAAATGTTTGGTTGTCGCAGCGTACCTGTCGTCCCTGAACCTGCGGGCCGGCCAGCTCCGCGTGCTGTGCCGGAACAACACGCTGGCGGCCGCGGCCGGCGTCGACGTCGACGACGCCTGCGCGCTGGCGCTCGTCGTCGACGCAGAGATCTTGACGAGGAGGTACCGACTTTAGGAAACTTAGAATGTAGATAGTTTCTGGAATGATAAACAGGCTAATCATTTTTTTTTAATTAGCCCCTAACATACTATACATTCTACGAGTATATGGTGGCTTTAGTCAAAATCAAAGTCAAAGTCAAAAATGTTTATTCCTAAATCACGGGAATCACTTGGACACGTCTTAAACGCGACCAAGCGATTTAGTACGCGTTAAGTATGTATTTGCCATTTGTTTTATCCGAAAAGGGTAATGTTTGTGTAGGTACAATATTTTTAAGTTCATAAAGAAATGAGTTAACGCCTCGATGGCGGGCGAGCGCTCGGCTGCGACTTGCGAGGCGAGATGCGCGCGGGGTGTTGCGGTGGGGCGAGGGGGCGGGGGGTGCGTGGTGGTGCGTGGTGGTGCGTGGTGGTGAGCGGGACGCGGTGTTGCAGGAGCGACCCGCTGGCCGGCAGCCTGAGCGTGCTGCTGGACGCGCTGGACGCGCACTTCGGGTACACGGCGGCGGGCGCGGCGCAGCTCGTCAACCTCGAGATATTCTCGCCCTTCGACGGCATCAGCGACCAACTCTTCAAGGACTCCGCCATCGGACTCACAGGTGAGCGCGGCGCGGTGCTTCTTCACCATGGACATGCTCTCATTGCCCTGCTTCCGATTCCATGACAAGGCTTTTATCTATACTCCAATAAAATTGTCGGGCGTAGGTAGCTACCTAGGTAATAAGACACGAGATCTGCAAAGTGCTTCTTTTTAACTAGGACGACATGGAGGATTCCGAAACTAAAAGAGATGCATAAAAGCAAGCAAAAGTTTAAAGCTACCTACTGTTATTACAATTAATTGTTATTAGTAGGTAAAAACTTATAACTAATCTGTGCTGAGCTCGCGCACCACAGATCCTGTTATTGGACGAAACAAGATGATTTCACGATACCTACAGTCAGTGTCATAAAAGTTTGATCGCAACACTTGTGAAGTTGTGACAGTTTTAAGCATCGTAAAAATACATAATAATGGCGAGGAGACAGAGATTCAATGTATTTTTATAATTACTTTGCAAATAAAGTGTCACTTCTTATAATAATTTATAATTTTTCATTACTTTAACTTATGTAACTGCATAAAATGACGCTCAGGTATACGTTACGCTTTGAATTACCAAGCACACGACCAAGTTCCCCTCAAATATGAATTGACTTGCAGAGCCCAGCGCCAGCAGCTCGCACGAGCCCGCCAAGAACTACATGGAGCTGCTGCAGCACCTGGACCGGTGCACCTCCTCCGCGACCACGCCGCGGCCGGGGGGCGCGGGGGGCAGGGCCGCCGGCCTCGCCGCCATGCTCACGCTGCTGGTGCTGCCCGCTCTCGCCAGCCTCATTGTTTACTAGGAGAGGGGCGAGGGAGGGCGGGGGGGGGGGTGAGGAAGTTTACTGTAGAGTGCTGCGTGAGGAATATTCTTTAATTTTACGTTCAGTGTCTAGACGATAAAATCACAAAGTTCAATTTGGGCCACTAGGTCAACGCTTGTTCATAACATGATCAAGAGTTGAAGATAGGCACATATTTAAAAAAAATGCTATTTACTGGTCGCTTTCTAGATGGCGTCATGTATTGACTTCTAGGCTTGCTGACCTTTATTATGCTACTTAAAATATATTTTATTAAATGTATAATAAACATTGTCATTTAATAGACAAGGTAGTAAGTAGGGAGGTTCATAATCGATTATGTAAATTATATTTTTTTATATTAAGGAAATCGTCAGGCGGTGGTAGGAGCGCCATCTAGAAAGATGACGGATCAACAATTTTGAAGAATATTCTTCATTATTATAACCAGTATTTTAAAAACTATCAGCTTGGTGCTTAGTGATCAGGATTTCATTCACGCATTAGGCATTCACTGTTGTCTAGTTTTTTAATCAGCTAATTAAGAGCTATTTTAATATTCTAATATCTTTCAAGCCTTGCTTCGAAGTGTTAATCAGTTTGTATGAAGGATTTACCTAATGATACCTACGTATTATAACTTAAGCAGGTATTAGAATGTAAGAGTACTACTACAATTTAAGTTTTAATTTTGTGATTTAAATAAAGATTTTTATAATACCTACTGTTTATCTTTATGACAATGAAGAAGAAAATAATAGCTTTGAGTGTTCTGTCTGTTTAGGATTTTATTGTCGAGAGAGTTAACATAGATGAACGAACACAAGCAAAGATTTTTCACAGATAAATAAACAAAAGAGCTTTCAAGCACTACCTACTGTTTCAAAGTTCCAAGATGGATATGGTGAACCATGGTGACAGATCAGCCCATCGCCCATATAGATGGTCCATCATGTTGAATACTATCCTATAATCGACTTTTACAACATAATTTTAGGTAATTAATAACTGCTGCCAAGAGCAAAAGTACTTAACTATCTCTATTTTAAATTATTTTTTAGGTACTTAAAATGAGCACCTAAGCTCTTGAGCGCGAAGCTAGCACAGACGAGGAAGGATTAGATTAGACCTACTCGTAGCGTAGGTACAGAGGAGCGAGGGACTCATGTCCCCTGTGACCCCCCCCCCCCCCCCGCCCCCCTTCGGACCGCGCCTGTCTTTTAGTATCCCAGCCCCAGATAAATAATTCAACTTTTTTAGAGTTAATATTGCTCAGTGATGTTTGTTTCTTTATGAGCGGAAATAAAAGTTGACAATTTGTTACAGAAAAAATTTAATACAATATATAAATATTTACATGTCTTTACTATAGGTACATTAATTGAATTAAAAATGTCGAAATTATATAAATAAAATCCCATCGGGGTAGGCGGAGATCACAGACCTCTTTTTTTATCATAATCATTTATTTGCTTGAATGTGGTATACAAAGGTCTTATAATTTGTTTAGATGCTCACATTCCCCATTTTTGGGATGCTATTCCCCATTTTGCTACAATCCTTTCAGAAATTAATTTAAGTAATAATAAATGTACCTATTTAGTAATGTTTTATTTTGTTTTCCATCTGATAGATGATGATTGCAGACAGGCTGCCGTGATCACTCGCACACAAGGACAACATAGGCTAACCTATTGTTACGGGCACTTAGTTACATTCATTACATTAATCCTAGTGACGGCGACACTTGTATATGAGTTATGGGCATCTGATTTGATTGGCTACAGTTTCATCCCACTGATAGGACTTGCTGGTCTGGTTGGCTACAGATTCATCCCACTGATAGGGCTTGCTGGTCTTGTTGGCTACAGATTCATCCCACTGATAGGACTTGCTGGTCTGGTTGGCTACAGATTCATCCCACTGATAGGGCTTGCTGGTCTTGTTGGCTACAGATTCATCCCACTGATAGGGCTTGCTGGTCTTGTTGGCTACAGATTCATCCCACTGATAGGGCTTGCTGGTCTTGTTGGCTACAGTTTCATCCCACTGATTCCCACTGATAGGGCTTGCTGGTCTGGTTGGCAACAGTTTCATCCCACTGATAGGGCTTGCTGGTCTAATTGGCTACAGCTACATCATCATAGTGCGGGGGATACTAGCGCGTGCCGCCGGCTACAGCTGGATCCTGATGATGGGCGCCTGCTGGTCGTCGGGCAGGCCGTGCACGCGGCGCGTGTGGGCGCGCACCTTGTTCGGCTTCTCGAAGCGGTGGGCGCACACCGCGCACAGGTAGCCGTACCTGCAACACACACCTACATTTACTTGCACTTTGACTATCCAGCGACAAGGTCGCCGAAGGTAGTGTAGAGCCGGGGCTAGGAACTTGACGCTTCCCGACCTAGCCTAAAAAGTGGGTGATTTTGTAGCTTTGTGGATTTATTTAATAACTGTTATATATATCGAACATAAAGTGCATTTAGACCACGATTCTGAACACATCATCATTTCCCTGTCCTTATCCCACTCTATGAGGGGTCGGCGCAGCATGTTCTCTTCTTCCACTACCCTCTGTCAGCCGTCATCTTTGCACTCAATTCTTTCTTAACCATGTCCTATTTCTGAAGACTTTGAGGCTGAAAAAGTATAAGTATCTATTGATAAATAAATAAAAAAATTGACATGGACATTTCACACAACGCCATCTAGCCCCAAACTGAGCAAAACTTATACTTTTTTTTGTAAACACATAGGTACTTATACATAATATTACAAGTAGATAGATATTTTACATGTTCGTACCGTTTCCCGGTGTGCGCGTTGTGTTTGTGGATCTGCAGGAACTTCTTCGACTTGAGTCGCTTCGGGCACATGTCGCACTGCGGACGAGGACATTCATTCAAAATATATTCTTCGCAGTCAAGCATAAACAAACATAAGCTACTTCATTAGAACCGGCTGCCTCGCCTCCGCTGCGGCTGCGGCCGGGAACCGTACTCGCAGCAGAGCGGGAGGTTACCTGCCAGTTCTTGTCGGGCAGGTGGATGGCGATGTGCTGCACGAGGTTGGAGCGCCGGTGGAAGGCGGCGCCGCAGTGGTCGCACACGTAGGGCCGCTCGCCCGTGTGCCGCCGCTCGTGGATCTGCACAACTCATACCTTCACTCTGCTGGGGGCCGACCGCACCGCTCAACCCGATCAGCGCTTAGCTCTAAACTCAGTTCAAAAGTTGGCAACCTGTATCAGCATCTGACAGTTCTAGAACACAGTTTAGAAGCTAAACGCCGTTCAGTTTGAAAGGTGAAATCGGCTCTAAGAGCTTGTCCATGTAAAAGGCTATCTACGTTCGAATTAAATATTGGATGATGCAATGGCATCCCCAGTATCTCGACTCCGTTCGCGCGAAGCGAGATCCCGGAGACGTGTGTGGGCCCAGAGGCACTCGATTCACGAGCGAATAGCAAAACAGTGTCTCACAGTCGCGCGACTCGCTACATCACTCCATTTGGACACGCTAGGGTACCTGCCAGGTTTGCAGGAGAGTGTATAATAATAATAATAATAATAATAAACACTTTATTGTACACAAAAAGAAAGACACACAAAGTAAACAAAAAAAAACAACCAAAAACAGTACAATGGGCGGCCTTATCGCTAAGAGCGATCTCTTCCAGGCAACCTTTGGATGGAGAGGATTAACAAACAGAGCAGAAATACGGCGGTGTACAAAAAATTAAAAAATAAAATACATAAATAAACATTAAATACTTACTTATAATACCTTTAAACTAGTACATAGAATTAATATAAATAATACAATATAAACAAATACATGAGAATAACTGCTAATGAGTGCAGTGACCAGATAGTGATAAATAATGATTATGGACTTTGACTTTAAATATACTAATGGATTTGGAAGAACGAATGGATGCAGGTAAGGAGTTCCATAAGCGAACAGCTTGCACAGTGAAGGATTCACTGTACATGACTGAGCTATGGACAGGAGTTGCGAGCTGTAAGGTTTCGGAGGAGCGCAAATTCCGATCGTTGGCTTGGTGTAGAAAAACGAACCGCTCCTTTAGGTAATGAGGAGAGGAGGATAGGAAAAGGATATTATATAAAAGGGACAGGATATGTGCATTCCGGCGAAAACGAACTGGGAGCCACTTGAGCCTCATGCGAAATTCAGAGACATGGTCATATTTGCGCAAGCCAAAGATGAACCGAATGCAGAGGTTTTGAAGGCGCTCAAGTTTGTTAAGCTGGACTTCGGTTAGATCAAGATAGCTAGCGTCAGCGTAATCTAATATTGGAAGAAGGAGGGATTGTGCAAGCATAACTTTGGTAGCGGTCGGCAGGAAATTACGGAGTCTTCGTAAAGACGCCGATGATGCAAACATTTTGCGACTAATTTCGCTGATCCACGGCTGCCAGGACAGCTTAGTGTCCATGATAATGCCCAAATTTTTCACCGTTTGACTATATGGAATTTGCGTACTATCAAAAATTATAGGCGGGAGAAGTGAATAGTCAAGTTTAGTAATTTGCCCAGTGCTACCAATTATGATGACTTGAGTTTTGTTAGGGTTCACTGCGAGTCCGAAAGATTTACTCCAAGCACAAACTTTAGTCAAATCGGAGTTCAAAAGACTAATGGCACCATTGATATTTTCAGTGGTGGTTTGACAATAAATTTGAAGATCATCTGCATACAGGTGGTAGGAAGATGTTAGATATTGTGAAATGGAATGTATAAAAGTAGCAAAGAGAAGAGGAGAGAGGACGCCGCCCTGAGGGACACCAGCAGTGAGGTTGCACCATGAAGAGAAGGTATCTTCAATACGGATGCGCTGCCGGCGGCCGAATAAGTAGCTACGGAACCAATCAACTGCCGATGGAGACATGTTAAGAGAGCTCAGCACACCCAAAAGTAGGTCGAAGTCAACATTGCTAAAAGCACTGCTAAAGTCGAGGAGTGCAAGTATTGTAACTTTACCGCTGTCCATCCCAAACCGAATGTCATCAGTTATTTTAACTAAAGCGGTCACGGTGCTGTGGCCTGGACGGAAGCCAGACTGGTATGAGTTGAGTAGGGAGTTCTCGGTAAGGAAAAGACTAAGTTGCTGATGGATAAGACGTTCAAGGATTTTTGAGAGGTAAGAAAGGATAGATATAGGACGAAATTCAGATAAGTCAGACGGATTGGGTTTTTTGGGTAAGGGAATAATCTGAGCTTCTTTCCAGGCCAACGGAAAGGTGCTAGATGCGATGGACGCATTTAGAATGAACGTGATGACGTGGACAACTTCTTCCAGTATCGGTAAAATCATGTTACGACTGATGCAGTCACTACCTACTGCACTTGAAGCGATGGCTGCTATGCTCTTCTTAACATCACCATCGACAAATTGACTAAAACTAAAAGCAGGAATGTCAGGAGTTGGCAGAGAAGAAAGGTAATTCAGAGTGTTAAGTTTAGTGGAAGAATCAATAGAAGATGTACTGGAAAAATGCTGATTAAGAAGATTGATATCAAAATTAGAAGAGATACTATCCTGTTTAAGTCTGCCAATTCCCAAAGTTCTGAGAAATTTCCATATTTTAGATGGATCTTTATTGCCTACAGAGTCATGAATATATCGGCGTTGCGCGTCTCTACACAACCTGTTGCAGTGATTTCGACGATCGTGATATTTGGCCTTGTTGTTATCAGTGGGCTTGCATCTCATTCGAACCTTCGCAAGATCTCTCTTATGCATAGCTGAGCGAATCTCATCAGTAAGCCATGGTGCAGGGAGATGCTTAAGTTTGATGGCACGTAGGGGGGCATGTACGTCGTAAAGTTTAGTGAGTTGTTTGTTAAAACAGTCCACCATGCCGTATATTGTGAAGAGTGTAAAGTAAAGGGATCATTTACCAAAAAAATTACCAAGCAACCAAGAGTGGAAGATACAGGTGAGAAATCATCTCACCTGCATCTTCCACTCTCGGTCGCGTTACGAACAGGAACAGGCTTAAATTCAACGTGGAATTAAGACTTGTCCAAGTTGTCTCCTTGAATCCTAAGGATACAGTATTTTGAAGCTAGAAGCTATGCTGGTGCGACAGTGTGCGAGTCGCGGGCGGAGCGGGTACGTACGGTGAGCGCCTCCTTGGTGGCGGAGCTGTAGTCGCAGTAGGCGCACTTGTGGATGCGGCCGAGGCCGTGCCGCGCGCGCTTGTGCTCCTGCAGCTGGTTGTTGTTGCGGCACCGCTTGCCGCACGCCTGCAGACACGCACACCACACGCCACCTCATCTACTAACTCCACTCCCCACTCTCGATGTCGGGGCAACGAGGCTCTGCACTGACTATAACTCACAAATATACCTCCGAATACTCAAACGCATCTCAGAGTTGAGCACGTCTCAAGTGACGAGTTTTTGACAGATTTTCATCAAAAACTGTCAAATAACCGTGACCTGAGACGTGCTCAACTCCGAGTTGCTTTTGAGTATTCGGGGGATAGTCTAATGTTTTGTGCAACTTAATTGATTGTGTAGCCTAAATGTTCTTCACATTTAGGCTACACAAACCTAGCCTGTAACTTAGCTTTAATGTTTTCGTAGCCACGTATTCTCTAGAGGACAAAGTCTCGCAATAAATATTTAGGCTACACAAACAATTAAGCTTGTCACTGTAGGTACTGGTTGATATCAACAATTTGATAAATAATTATGCGACTATATTTAAATAAATAGTTTTACCCCCGAATACTCTGAGATGCGTTTGAGTATTCGGGGGTTATCAATGTAAAACTTGCCTGACATAAGCGCCGACGTCACTCGACATCGCTCGATATCCCAGGCGTAAGTGTTGCGGGACATACATCCCCTAGTGAATACGAGACTTTAGGCTACGAAAACATTAAGGCTACAGTAACATGCTTATTTATTAAAAAAAATTGTATTATTAAAAACTGAATTATAAATTTAGTTCAACATTTCATCTTTAAAATTAATAAGGTATTTATAATTCCTTTCGTATGATATTGGTATTAGTAAGAGAGTGAGTATTGGAAGGATGTGTCACCTCGCAGACACAGAAGTTTGTGTGGAAGCGCATGTGCGCCTTGTACGTGGCCTTCATGCGGAACTCCTTGTGGCACGTGCCGCACGAGAACAGGCCCACGCGACCCGCGCGACCCGCGCGACCTGCGAGACCCGCGCGACCAACGCGACCCGCGCGACCTGCGCGCCGCGCCGCCGGGTACGCCGCTGGCTCCTTCTGTTGCTGACAACAGAAGGAGATATATAGACATAGACATATCTGAATATGTGAATAGGAAAAGAAAAATAGTCATTTTCATGGAATTTTGCTTGATCTACTAATGTTATAAAAGGGGTATATTGTATTAGTGTCACCTTGTATGACAAATGAAAAAATTAGGACAACTACTAACTCGAGTTAACAACAACCCAACATCCTCATGCCTGATGCTAATATCCTAATCTTTTAAATGGGACAATATAGGCTATAAGAATATATATGAACCCTGCCTTTCTTATCACAGTTGTAGCTTCCTCTGTACAGTCGAAGTGTTGGTAGTCGTCTCCTCCGCTGCAGTCATCCCCGTCCCCGTACATGTCACAGCCAAAGTCCACCTCCACCGGCACTTCTTCTACTTCCACCTCAGACTTGATCGGAGACTTGGATTCCTTCTGCACCCTGGTGACAAGATGACACAGACATTCATAAACAGAAAGGAACTTGCAACTATTACAAGTATTTACTGATACAATTGCCTGATCTTCCACACTTGCTCGCTTGATTACTGATGTTGGTCCTACTTCAAGACATCTCAACACAATCCCTAATTAGTGTTACCTTTGTTTTGTAATTGTTTATATTATAGTATAATGCTGTTGTATCATTTAGTTGTTAACTAAGTACCACCGCAGGCATCACAGCATCCCAGCCAACTTGTTGGTGATGTGGGAAGGTGTACCTATACTTTTTGTTGAGTTTGTCCGGCGGCGATGCGGCCGCCATGCCCCGCAGCGCGCGCTCCGCCTTGCGGCTGGCGCGCCGGAACTGCAGGCAAGCTCTGACGGCGTCCGAGCACTGCGCGCACATCTTCTGAGAGAGACCGTCGTTCATTTTGATCTGCAAATTATTATCTTCGCTTGAGACTATGCATGTGCACAGTAAGGTTAATAATAATGTATTTGTGGGATAATTTGTTTTCTCAAATACATATTATGCTAATTTGTAGTTCTATTCACCTCCAAGCCGGTTACAAGTTTCAAATCGTGAGACGTTTTTTCGTTGGTTTCTATTTTAAGGAAAATAGGTGTTAAGAATTCTGTAGCCAAACAGGTCCTGCAGAATTTACTGTCGGGGTCCAGCTGCGTTTTCTTAGTGCTAGATGCTCTTTTACCAAGAGCTAATCGTCTTTTTGTGGACATTCTGTGCAGAAATAGCACCGCTAACATTTTATAATATTTTACTTAAGGGAAATTAATGAAAAGAGTATAAACATGAAATGAGAACACATTTTTTATCATTGTACCGCGGGCTGTACAAATATTTTTAGTGATTTGTACGTGACATTGGCTAGATAAATGATTTGTTTTCACTACATACGAATAAAAATAAACAAACTACGAGCCACTAAGCTTGCTGTCATTTCCTTCATTGATTGACATTGATAATAACAGATGAATAGATGTTGCCATTTATAAATAACTCAAATCATATAACCAGACGGAAGATGCTCGCAACACACGAGGTGATTTCATAAAACCGGTGAAATATTAAGTACATTTTCAGCCTAGAAATGGTAACATTGTAAATTGTACTAAAAACACAAATGAGAAATGGCAGTTGAATTTTGAAGTGTTTGTTTTTGTTTAATGTGTGATGAGTGAGTGCGATGTGAATTGATTCAGTGATTTGTGTGAAAATGTTTCGAAAGAATGCGTCAATTGACAAGAAAAAGGTTTTGCTGGCCCAAAAGGAGCGAATTTTACAAGAGATAAAATACTACGAAAAGAGAATTGATGAGCTTTCCAACACAACTTCGAGTGTTTACTATGGTGGTGATAGGTAAAATTGCTGCTGTTTTCGTCATGTCCATAAGCTTAGCTGGTTATTGTAGCCATCTGTGACGGAGTGAGCCTCAGTCATGGCCTGTAACATCTACAAAAGATGAATTAAGCAGCGTCCGAGGTCAATAGGCTCTACGTTCGTGACTTGGGGACTTTAAAGTACGGAAGCGACAGCTACGACTATTCTATTTAATCTTTTTGGACTTGTAGTCGGTAAAGCAAGCTGAAGCGGGTGAAGTGACCTCCGCTGAGCCCGCAGGAATGACCGGTTAGCCTAAGTATTATGATTCTTTTGCGTAGTGTTTTTGAATGAGCAATGTTTTCAGCTCCGAGTCGGAGGAGGGGTTCCCCGAGGCGCTGGAGGCGGGCGGCGCGGGCGCGGGCGCGGCGCTGCGGCGGGCGGAGCGGCGGCTGCGCACGCGGCTGCAGGCCTCGCAGGAGCTGTCCGCCCTCACCGTGCTGCAGTCCGAGGTCAACGTGCTCGTGCAGCCTCCGCAGATACAGGGGTGAGGCTCTCCCACTCGGTCGCTAGCTCACGAGACCCCACGTGGCCCGATATGGACAGAACAAGAACCATATGGATATGCCACTGGACCTATTCCAAGCACGACAATTACAAAGCAAACCTGAAAATGTTACCCAGAAAGCCATTATTATTATTTATTTCATTAGGGTTAGGAATTAGTGGCACATTGAAACATTACAATCGTAAACTTTTCAGTGATAAGCCAGTTCGTGTCCCAGTAAATGGCTCTACAATCAGATTCCAGAGTATTTTATTTTCAGAGCAGGACAATGTCTGTTGCTAGTTAGAAATACGTCTGAAACATTATCATTATAAACTATTCAGTGAGTGAAGCACTTGCACAATGTTTGTGTTTCCAGTGAGAAGGCAGTGAGCGAGCCGGGGCTGTGGCGGGAGGTGATAGCGGAGTGTAGAATTGACCTGGTGCCCTTCTCCATCACATTCTTCACACACCAGCCTGTGAGTGCCGTGCATGCACCCTTAACTGTGGTTGTACATTGACTCCTTAAACTGTCATGTTTATAATTTTTTTGGCAGAATAGGATATTTGATTAGATTGTTGTTTTATGATTTGTGATTATCCTTGGAAGAGTTTATTTATCTGGGCTGTAATTGGACAAACAAGGACGTCCAACATGAAGGGTCACAGTACCTACAATGGAATAAAGCGTTGTTTGAATGGTGTGCTTGCAGGAGCGTGGGTTCGGAGCGGTGTCGTTCCGTGGGCTGCGCGTGCTGGCCGTGAAGGCGGCGCAGGAGGCGGAGCTGGCCTCCTCCGTGCTGCCCGCGCTCGCGCACCCCGCCGATGCCATAGATGTACTTGCCTATTCAATCACACCACCAGGATCACTTGGAAACCTTGAACCCATGAACAACCAGGCAACAGATATGGCTCGGCTAACTATCTCTGTTTTGTGAAACTATTCGAGAGAAAACCTTACTGAACACTAGCATCTACCCGCGGCTTCGCTCGCGTGCTATTACCTTATGCTTGATTCCAGGCAGGTTATAACCTATGCGTATTCAAAGTTTTAGCCAGATCTGTTCAGCCATCACGGAGTTCAGTGAGAACAAATACACTACAGTTTTCGCAATTATAATGTTAAGAGTACTTTTATTCTGTTGCGGTAACTGCTATGTGTATGTAGGATATTGCGGATCCAATGAATCTATCGTTGAGCGACTATCTCTGATGAATAGGATCGGTAGAAAGTATGATCAAAAATCTTTGGCAAGGGAGAGGTGACGCGTGCTGAGTGAGGTGTGGTTCCCGGCAGGTGGTGCGCAGCTACGCGGAGGCGTACCGTTCGCGTCGCGCGACTCTGGCGCGACTCGCCGCCGCGCACGCGACCGCCCTGCACATGACGCCGCTGGTGAGACTCCTCAGCTTACATTACCAATCCCAGAAGTGAGCACGAACCCTCGCTTGCATTACGCTCCGGGTGTGCAGCGCGCTGATGGGGAGACACGTCGTTAAAGTAATTCTAACTAGTGCCAACTATTACTAAGCCTCCGCTGTCCATCTGTCTGTCAGCGGGCTGGATCTCATGAACCGTAATAGATAGAGAGTTAAATTTTCACAGATGATAAAATAAAAAAACTAAAGGGAAGGGAACTAAAGGGAAACTAACATCTTGGGAAGTTTGAGTGGGGAGTCGGGAGCGGCTGCAAGTATTGTTATTTGTATAATGTGCAGGCGGAGGGCGGGCTGGCGCTGCGCTGCGGGCGCGCGCTGCGGCTGCGCTGGCGGCTGCACAGCCGCGCCTCCGCCGCGGCCGCCTTCCACCACAAGATGGACTTCCAGCTCGACTACATGGGTCTGCCGCTCTGCTGAATACTATACTCTCCCTGCCCCTTGTTCCCTGTGACCAAACGGAACTTGACAGCTCGTAACTTGTGACGCGCCACGCCGCGTTTTTGCAATACACAGATGTCATATAGAATACGATAACACGGTGATTCAACAAAAGTGCCCGCGTTACGTTTTGTTTGGTCATAGTGAATAAGGCCCCTGCTACTAGTCGTGTCGTTAGATCTTTTGAACCAGTGTGATGAAAGGTTTTAAAGTACACCTCAAACGCACGAAAGGTTGTGCACTTTTCAAATAAGGTTCTACGACGTGCCCGTTTCCTCACGATGTTTTCCTTCACCGTTTGAGAGTACTAGTGGCTACTATAGCTATAAATTTTTCGTCCATAAAAATCACCATTGATGCACGACCGGATTTGAACCCACGACCTTAGGATCGGAAGGTACTCTCTTCTCTACCATTCTCTACCACCATTCCTCTAATAGCTAATGAGTTTTTTCAGAGTGTACTCGCTGGGGACTGTATAACTAAGTGTATACTAGTCTAATACTACTCATTTTGCTAATCCTTTGGAACCAGTGTGGTGAAAGTGATTAAGTTTTTCACAAAGAGGCTCCTACTGCACACTGGTGGTGTAGTGGAAGAACTCCCGCTTCTAAGGTTGTGAGTTGTTACACTGATAGATTGTTATGTCCTATACCATTTTACGATTCTTTGTGAATGCTCATACATTGGTCCATTGTACGATACGCTTGTTCCAGATGAGACACACCTGAAGGCAATAAAGCTAGCTCACAAGCAACTGGCCGACCCCTCGCTCCAGACGGACGACCGGACCGCACTCCTCGAACAGATCATCTCCACCTGTCTGCAGGCGGCCGGGGACACTCTCCACTCGCACCCTGACTCCAACGAGAGGACCATCATCCGGGATGATGACGATGTAGACGATGAGAGGAAGCGCGATGACGAAGTCATGGCCCCTCCCAAGGCGATTCCGAAAAAAAGTAAGCCCAAAGGCAAGGAGAATAAGGATGACAATCGCAGGTCGGTTAAGAGAGGAAGCGGCCAGGACGCTCCTAGTGCGGCCAAGAAACCAAGAACCGACGGGGTAGATCCTGAAGGAAGGAAGGAAGTGATTAATGATGCTGAACATGGAAAATATACTGGAGAACAAATTGTAGAGGAAAAGGATGATGAAGTTGGTACAAAAACCTTAGCTAAAGATAAACCAGACGTTGTCAGAGAGGATGCATCTAAGAAAATGGTGAAAAACTCTAAAGCCGGCCCCGGCACTGTGGCAGTTACAGGTGATGTGACGCAGAAGACATCCGATGCGAAAACGTTGAAAAAGACGAATGAAAGCGAAAAGAATGCGCCACAGAACTCCAAGGTAGCCAAAGCAGCAAAAAACGGTGAAACAAAGCAACCTGAGAGTAAGGGAAAATCTAATAAGACTAAAGCAAAACCTACCGGACCAGAAAAAGATGAAATAGACCCAAAGAGTTCCAAGAATATGCAAAACACGATACAAGTAGATAAACAAAAAGAAAATTCTAAAACTAACGCTAAGGAACAATTAGATGCTAAGAAAAGTAATTCTAATGACCCTGCTAAAAAGAAAACTGGCAATTCGGATTCCGCTAATGCTAAGAAAATTAATTCTGGTCCTGCCGATAAGAAAACTATCAATTCTGATTCAGCTATTAAGAAAACTGTCAATTCTGATCCAACTCATTCCGCTGAAAAGGTTCATTCTGATTCTGCCACTACAAAGAAGACTGTGAATTCTGATCCTGCTCATAAGAAAACTGTCAATTCTGATCTAATTAAATCTAATAATGTAAACTCTGATCCTGTCAATAAAAAAACAGTAAATTCTGCCGTTGCTAAGAAGACTGTCAACTCTGGCCCTGCCAATAAGAAAACATTGAATTCTGTTCCAGCCAATTCAAAGATCGTGAATTCTGATACTGCCAACAAGAAAACTGTAAGTGATCTAGCCAGCGCTAAGAAAACTAACTCTGTTCTCGTCAATGCTAAGAAATCAATCATTTCTGATTCCGCCGATACAAAGAAGATGGGTATTTCTGAGCCTGCCAATAAGAAAACCGTTATCGATCCCGCCAATAAAAAAACTATCAATTCTGTTTCAGACAACAAACTAAATTCTAATCCTACCAATACTAAGAAAACTTCTCTGACAATGAAAAACGCTACAAAATTTACTAAAAACACAACCAATGCCAAAAACTCACCCGAAACTGCAAAGGAATCTAATTTTATGAATAATAAAAAGACAAAAAACTTGTCCAAAACTGTGAAGGAAAGGATGGTGATACAGAGCCACCGGCGCTCCCTCGGCGCGGGCGGGGCGGGGGGGAGTGCCCGGGCGGGGGAGTCGCGCCTCCCGCGGATGAAGCTGTCCCCCGCGTACGCAGCTGTCCTGAAGCAGAACCCGCTGCGGATCAGTCCTAGTAAGTTACTACTGTTTCATAATTCATTTATCTGTCTGTGAACCCGGTGCGAAGTACACAATAGCTGTTAGGTCTAGATTCTGGCGGGAGGCTACAAACATTTAGAAAGTTACAATATTAATTTAATGTCAATTTTCATTTCTTTTCTAACGGACTATGGATCGTTAGCGAGTACTCAGCCTGCCCTTCTCTCCACCTTCGTTTCTCGACTAGCTCGCTGCAGAAACAAGCATTTATTTCAAAAAACAAAAAATTGCTTCGGGAATGCTTCAAATTTAGTTGACAATGAAAGCTTGAAGCACTCGTTCTTAGACTTTCTTGATTGATCAAAGATTGATTAAAGATAATTCCAATATGGCTGTTCTAATGTTTTTTAAAAACTACTATTTGTTTTCCATGTACATGGATATAATGTAATGTTCTTGTTGCAGGAGTGGCGTCCAAGTTGAAGAGCTCCTCGGACACCAACCTCCAGTCGAAACAGTTGAAGCCGCTCACCAACATCCCGCGTCAGTACCAGTAACGTGCAATACTCACACACCGACCTAGCTCCGGGACTCCCGTCTGAGAATCGAACCTGCGCCTTGGCTGTGCCGCCATCGTTACGATTCTATATTCTTGAAGATAATTTCTCAAAAAAGAAACCAAAATGGAACCAGCGGAATTCGAACACTATAGTTGCACATGTCGCTGTGCGAAGCATTGCTAGTACTATTATTATTCAAACCAGTGTGGTGAGAGGATTAGGTAAAGTCCTCAGCAGTTTCTCTGCCTGCATTCAATTTGTTCATATTTTTCTCATTTTCAGGGTTGCTGAAGAAAGCCGCGCCGAAATCAAAATAAGTTAATTTATTTGTAAGATATGTCATTGAATTACTGTTGTTGAGAATAATAAATAATCAGGTTATTTTTTTACTAAAAAGTATTGTATTATTTAACCTTTTGGACGCCAATGTCACCTATAGACGACAAGCACTTCCGATTTCTGTACGCCAACGTCGTCTATACATGACAAAAAACCCGGTCCACATAATATGAAATAAAATCATTGTAAAATTATTTCTGGTATTTTATTCGGACATTCCTCAAAATAGAATAACCCAGCAACATGTGAGTATAGTTCACAAGTCTCCTAAAGCCACTAGCATTGAGAAATATTGAAATAAAAACATGGACTCATAACCAAGAAAAATACTGTGTCCAGCACGCCAAAGTCGTCTATACTTGACGCTAGTGAGGTGGTAAAGGACGAACAGATTTATCGAAAACTATTCACAAATTCACAATTCAAGTTGTGTTATTTATTTTTATAGTTAGTATGTAAAGAATTTGAACTTTATTAATGAATATTTGAATAAAACAAAACGTAATAAACATAAAACTATACCATCCGCTACCATGAATTAAAAAATGGCATCAAATCAATTTCGCATAATAAATCTGATAACTCAACTCTGGCGCATCCCTAGCTCGTCACCGATAATCAGTGCTCTGGACGCCATGGTCAAGTATAGACGACACACTGATGACGTCATAGGCGAATAGCGAGAAAATAGTGCAGTGCGATTGTTAAGATGTTTTACATAATTTCGATGTTTCACATCTGCCAGGCGTCCCGTGACGGCTCACAACTTTTTAGTTTACCTGACCAAGATTTATAATATTCTAAGACTGATTGTGATTACCTAGAGCGAAATGTACAATAATTGTTGATTTTATTATACAACTAGCTGTTGCCCGTGACTTCACGCGACAGATTACTTTTATACTTTGGTACCCCATTTCACCTTTTTCAAGGGCTGTTTTGAAAAACTCCTGAAACATGTAGGTACTTACCCATTTAGACGTACCTAAGCCCTCCTGCACCTCGGTAACACCCACTCCCGCTACAGAGTCAATCTAACTAATCCTTAATTTTTTTGAAAATAAATTTTTTTATGGACTATGTTATCTATACTAATATTATAAATACGAGAGATTTTTTTTTGTAACGAATAGGCTCCGAAACTACTGGACCGATTTCCAAAATTCTTTCCCCAATAGAAAGCTACATTATCAGGGTCCAGTATAGGTTATAATAATTTTTCAAAAAAATTAGGGATCCGTAAGAAAATTGCAATATTGTAACCCAAGGTAGAAAACCTAAAACACTTTTTGACGTGCGGCTCCGAAACTACTGGACCGATTTCAAAAATTCTTTTAACAATAGAAAGCTACATTATCAGGGTCCAGTATAGGCTATATTATATTTTCAAAATATTAGGGATCCGTAAGAAAACTGCAATATTGTAACCCAAGGTAGAAAATCCAAAATAGTTTTTGTCGTGCGGCTCCGAAACTACTGGACGGATTTCAAAAATTCTTTCACCAAAAGAAAGCTACATTATCAGGGTCCAGTATAGGCTATAATATATTTTCAAAAAATCAGGGATCCGTAAGAAAATTGCAATATTGTAACCCAAGGTAGAAAACCCAAAATAGTTTTTGGCGTGCGGCTCCGAAACTACTGGACCGATTTCAAAAATTCTTTCACCAATAGAAAGCTACATTATCAGGGTCCAGCATAAGCTATAATATATTTTCAAAAAATTAGGGATCCGTAAGAAAATTGCAATATTGTAACCCAAGGTAGAAAATCCAAAATAGTTTTTGGCGTGCGGCTCCGAAACTACTGGACCGATTTCAAAAATTCTTTCACCAAAAGAAAGGTACATTATCAGGGTCCAGTATAGGCTATAATATATTTTCAAAATATTAGGGATCCGTAAGAAAATTGCAATATTGTAACCCAAGGTAAAAAATCCACAATAGTTTTTGACGTGCGTCTCCGAAACTACTGAACCGATTTCATAAATTCTTTCACCAAAAGAAAGGTACATTATCAGGGTCCAGTATAGGCTATAATATATTTTCAAAAAAATTAGGGATCCGTAAGAAAATTGCAATATTTTAACCCAAGGTAGAAAACCGAAAATAGTTTTTGGCGTGCGGCTCCCAAATTACTGGACCGATTACAAAAATTCTTTCACCAATAGAAAGCTACATTATCAGGGTCCAGTATAGGCTATAATATATTTTCAAAATATTAGGGATCCGAAAGAAAATTGCAATATTTTAACCCAAGGTAGAAAACCGAAAATAGTTTTTGGCGTGCGCTGCGAAAACTATTGATTATCGAACAAAATAATGTACTACACGCCTATGAAGTCGCGGGCAACAGCTAATTCCGTAATAATGTAGCTATTTACTGGTTATATTTTTTAATAGGTTCTGTAGTTTCGGAGCCTATTCGTTACAAACAAAAAAAATCTTTCCTCTTTATAATATTAGAATAGATAGATATATTATTTATTTGGCAAACAAGACACAGCACAGATAGAATGATAGAAACAATAAAAGGAAAGAAAAAGAAAGAAGTACAATAATAGTAAAAAAATGAAATAAAAATATGAGCGTAGGTAGATATCCGGGTGCATACCTATCTACCTACCAGGGGAGGTCCAAAAGTCCGCGGAACGGGGGAGAGGGGATGCAGGTAGCTATCTTTGTTTGGTATGTCGCTAATCGGTTACTCATTAGGGGTAAACAAGTTTATTTTTAGCCCTTTCACACCACTCGTTTACGAGATATCGACCTGTTAACAAGTCAATCCGGAAAAAACTGCAACTATGGAGCAAATTGAGTTTCGTGCCGTTATAAAGTTCCTTACCAAGCAAGGCAAACCTCCGAAAACCATAATGAATGAGATGGGAGCCGTTTATGGTGATCAGTGCCCTAGTAAAACCATGATTTACAAGTGGAATGGTCTTTTTAAACAAGGCAGAGAGTCGATTGAAGATGACTCTCGCCCAGGACGGCCGGCTGAGGTCACCACACCGGATATCGTTGAAAAAGTAGAAAAATTAATATTGGAAGATGCTCGTCTGAAGAAAAAACAGCTTTCTGCAATAGTAGGAGTATCAGATACAACCATTTTGAGGATCCTACACGATCATCTTGGCATGTCAAAAGTCAGTGCAAGATGGGTGCCAAGAATGCTCACGCCGCTTCACAAGCAACAAAGAATCGAAGCGTCAAAGCACTTTTTGGAGCTGTGTAGCGAAGAATCTACCCCTGTTTTGGAGCAGATTGTTACCGGGGATGAAACTTGGGTTCATCACTTTGAACCTGAGTCCAAACAAGAGTCGATGCAGTGGCATAAAAAGGGCACACCACCCCCTAAGAAGTTTAAGGTGTCGGAGTCGGCCGGAAAGATTATGGCTACAATATTTTGGGATTGTGAAGGAATCCTGTTGATCGACTACAACGAAAAGGGTGTCAACATTACCGGAGAATATTACGCAAAATTGTTGGAGCAATTGAAGGAAGCCATCAAAGAAAAAAGGCGGGGTAAACTGTCAAGCGGTGTGTTGCTTTTGCAAGACAACGCACCAGTTCACAAGAGCAAAGTTGCGATGGCTGCTCTAGACCGGTGCGGCTTTGAATCACTTGTCCACCCACCCTACAGCCCGGACCTTGCCCCTAGCGATTATTATTTATTTCCAAATTTAAAAAAGGAACTCAGGGGAAAAAAGTTTCAAGACGATGAAGAAGTTAAGGCGGCAATTTTGACTCATTTTGAGGGCAAGGAGAAAAAATATTTTTTTGATGGTATTCATAAGCTAATTTCAAGATCTGAAAAATGTATTAAGCTCAAAGGTAATTATATTGAAAAGGAAAAATAGTTTCATTGTTTCATTTTATTTCCAAATCCTCTATTCCGCGGACTTTTGGACCTCCCCTCGCTTATGGAATATGTGCTAGGCAAGCCTACTCCATCTTAATTCGTCCCGGGCACTACAGCGTCCCGTTTTATGAAGGTAAAAGTTGCCTCCTGACACTGTATAAATCATCTACTATAGATGGTAAAAGGCCTTATATATAGACTTGCTGTTGCTCGCGACTTCGTACGCGTGTAGCACATTATTTCGTTCTCTGTTTCAATAGTTTTCGCAGCACACGCCAAAAACTATTTTGGGTTTTCTACCTTAGTTACAATATTGCAATTTTCTTACGGATCCTTAATTTTTTGAAAGTAAATTATAGCCTTTACTAGATCCTGATAACGTACCTTTCTTTTGGTGAAAGAATTTTTGAAATAGGTCCAGTAGTTTCGGAGCCGCACGCCAAAAACTATTTTGGATTTCCTACCTTGGGTTACAATATTGCAATTTTCTTACGGATCTCTAATTTTTTGAAAATATATTATAGCCTATACTGGACCCTGATAAAGTAGCTTTCTATTGGTGAAAGAATTTTTGAAATCGGTTCAGTAGTTTCGGAGCCGCACGCTAAAAACTATTTTACATTTTCTACCTTGGGTTACAATATTGCAATTTTCTTACGGATCCCTGATTTTTTGAAAATATATTATAGCCTATACTGGACCCTGATAATGTACCTTTCTTTTGGTGAAAGAATTTTTGAAATCGGTCGAGTAGTTTCGGAGCCGCACGCCAAAAACTATTTTGGATTTTCTACCTTGGGTTACAATATTGCAATTTTCTTACGGATCCCTAATTTTTTGAAAATATATTATAGCCTATACTGGACCCTGATAATGTACCTTTCTTTTGGTGAAAGAATTTTTGAAATCGGTCGAGTAGTTTCGGAGCCGCACGCCAAAAACTATTTTGGATTTTCTACCTTGGGTTACAATATTGCAATTTTCTTACGGATCCCTAATTTTTTGAAAATATATTATAGCCTATACTGGACCCTGATAATGTACCTTTCTTTTGGTGAAAGAATTTTTGAAATCGGTTCAGTAGTTTCGGAGCCGCACGCCAAAAACTATTTTGGATTTTCTACCTTGGGTTACAATAATGCAATTTTCTTACGGATCCCTAATATTTTGAAAATATATTATAGCCTATACTGGACCCTGATAATGTAGCTTTCTATGGGTGAAAGAATTTTTGAAATTGGTCCAGTAGTTTCGGAGCCACACGCCAAAAACTGTTTTGGATTTTCTACCTTGGGTTACAACATTGTAATTTTCTACGGATCCCTATTTTTTTTGAAAATATATTATAGCCTATACTGGACCTTGATAATGTAGCTTTCTATTGTTGAAAGAATTTTTGAAATCGGTCCAGTAGTTTCGGAGCTTATTCGTTACAAACAAAAAATCTTTTCTCTTTATAATATTAGTATGTTAAGCAGTTTTTTTTATTTAAAGTATCGGTATTGGCTCTCAAAATCATTTGGCAGCGTCGGCATCACTCTTGTCTATAGGCAGATATCGATTCCGAAATCGATGCACAGCGTGCGACCGACGCGACGCGTGCGACACGGTTACATCCCTAAAAAAGTTGAAAAACTCTAGGCCCGGTACGCCAAAGTCATCTAATCGTGACAGTGACGTCATCACGATGGAGAGTAGTGCTGTGCTTTACAACTATTTTATTATGAATTATTTTGTTTATTTATGCTATTTAAAGTAAATAAAAAAGAGTGGGAGATGACACGAAAGGGAAATAAAACATCCAAGATTATAAGAAGTCATTTATTTCATAAAATTCAACAAAAACAAGTCACGATGTGTTATCGATTTATGGACTCTTGGCAACACTAGTTTTTTCGTAGGTATTTTTGTTGAAATTTTGCTGTGGCGCACAGGGCACGAAAACGCGTTTGTGTCATGGCGTTCAAAAGGTTAATAGCCGCCCGCGGCTTCGCTCGCGTGCTCCCACGATAAATAGGAGCCTATCATGTTATTCCAGCACACATTGTATATTCCAAGTTTCATTCAAATCCGTTCAGTCGTTTAGGCATGGATGAGGCACAAACATCGTCACATCCTTACAAATGTTAGGTTTTAATAATGTTTCTTCCCCGCGCCTTCAGAGTTCTGCCAACTGAAACCGCGATACGTTTCATTGAAATAGGATTATTATAAATACATTTTTTATATTATTTTGTAAGATAAGGCGGATGAGGCATGTTTTTGGTTCATCTCTATCAGTCTGAGGGTCATCTTAAAACTTTTTAGAGCCTGTAGGTAGGTACCTATAGTTAAGTACTCCGGCCGCTGGGCTACTGCTAGATGAACCGCAGCGCAGACTAAGCCAAGGATTCTTGTTCTATAGTCGCTGCGCTGCGCTGCGCCGGCGCCGAGTAGTCGTCGGTCGCGGACAGCGCCTCGCGCTCGCGCCTCTGATGAGGACATCTGGTCCGTCCATAAGATTGGAGATCTTCCTCTGACTAAGGATGGAGATGAAAATAATATTTAAATCGATCGAGCTGGACAAATATCGTCAAAGTCATCCGAAACGGAAATGCAAATATTAATACCTAATTACTTATTGATTTAGCTCTAATTAGGTACATAGGTAGATGACTGTTGACCTTGTCGCTCGCTGTCCAAGGAGTCTTGTGCCCTGTGCTAATATTTTAGTAACGGTCGTTCATTGCCAGCAACGTTGTCTTTAAACTTTCAACATTCACAAGAGTCTTTTAACATTCCGTTGTCCAGTAATAGAATATTGGAAACGGGCATTAACTACCCAATAGGTAGTTAGGTATGTTTAGCTATGGCTTATCGATTAATCTTCCTCTGATCTGAGTGACAGTAATCCATGTAAGGTATAATAATATACTGATGCTGTGTGAACCGAGGTAGGATATTTCCCTTCTGAAACCTATAGGTATACAGTATCGGATAGATGTGTAAGGCTAAGGACAATTTGCGCGGGTGAGCGTTGTTGCCTGAACTATTAATTTGCCCGCCATTTCTAATTAGTTCGCGTCACGTAAAATGAACCTGAAGCTTTATTCGATGACCAAACAAAACATGCCGTATAACGTGTGACGTCATCGTGTTTTTAAACGCAAACGTGTCGCGCCACACCGCGTCCGATCGAAAAATTGTATTCTGCAGCCATAAGACTGATTAGGACTTTACCCACCAGGTTACCCAATACTACTACCCAATACTACTACCCAGTACTACCCCCCTAAGATACGGGCGTGATAAGAATAGGTAATGTATGTATAAGACTGCTTGTCTATGCCCGTTGTTGCCCGTGTCTTAGTTTTACAGGAAAAAGTGTGCGCGTGGATGGATATTGTTGCAATTACCTTTCTCATTTCGCTTTCATTTTACATGACATAACCTACTCATGCCTAAATAGGTAGTTTGTATTGAGAACTTTTTGGCACTTGGTCTAAGAGCATTCATTGCACAACCGCGCTGTCAATTTGTGAGTGTTTTTTGAGCGAGTTCACCTCGGGTCGAGCGTACCTACTCAGTAGTACCTGCAGTTGCTGCTCTCTTCAGTGAAAAGAACAGCAACTAGTACTGAAAGTTTTCACTGGAAAAACGCTCGTAAATCGCCAGTGTGTTAACAACCTAAATAGGCTTATGTCAAATTAACCTCGTAGGAGCACAGACTCACATTTGGCTGACATTCTTGTGTTCTCAGATAGTAGGTACTTACTTCGGTTACATACAAGTAAATCCAATTCAATTGCTGAACAAATAATGTAGTAGAAGTTGGTATTTGTGTGTGACCATAGTTTCGTGAAGGATGAGACAACATGGGGGAACTTGGGGTAGATCAGTACCTACGTTTACCGTAGGTACCGTAATGGTTTATTGCCATCTAAATAATTACAATTAGGTAGGTAAGTAAACTAATTTCATTTTATTCTGCAATATTTTTCTGGACAAATTGGCATCGCCTGTTTCGGCATTTGCCATTTTAATTTTGTAAATAGTGACCCTATTTTTACATAAGTATTATATTAAATAAAACGTTAGGGAAACATTTTATTATTACTTATCTATGTTTCTAGTGAGATCAAAGACTTATTTTATTTTGAAAAAACTTATTTTGCAAAAATATTTAATGCAAAAAACCAATCGGTAAGTTGGTATCCATTGTCTAGTGAGAGCAAACTGCATGACACCGATACCTACTCGTAGTAAAATAGCCGTAATGAAATAAAAGTGCGAGAAAGCTTGATTCGAGCATAACATGGTCCCTCTAGCGTTATTACGTATATTGTACTCTGGGTCAAAAGTCACGTCGCAAAGTCTCAAGCGCGGCGTCGACCGATCAGCATTCAGCAGTCGAGTCGCGAACTCTTTGCTACCAACCTCGTGAGACGCCATTTTGAACCCTTCAATATTTTAGTTTGGCGGGAAAATAAAATTTAGATAACATAGTAAATCGTAGATTACACAGTTAATCAATTAAGTACAAATGTTTATTCGTTTTATCTAGCTCATTTATGTAAATAAGGTTCAATTGTGTGTTTTAAGAGTATTTTTAAAAACTAAGTACCTACCTAAAATGCGGTTATTCGTAGTCATAATATTGGTAAGTTTTACTCTTTCTGATATTTACATACTCTTAAGTTTTTACTCGCATGCACCTCTTGTATCTCAGGTGCCTAGGTAGTAAATAAGTTTCATAGTTAACTAAACTAAGCATAGGCTGATACCTGTCACTTATTATGGTACCTTTGATAATTAGAAAGAAAGAAAGAAATATATTTAATTAATTTAGTATTATCTGCCAATTGTTAACTGATTTTGATTAATCTTTTGTTGGCGCGTAGAGATGTAGGTACGACGAAGTGGACCCATTAAGCTTTTCTTTGAAAGCATTGCAAATTTTCTTAAATATTAAAACTCGTGGAATCACCACTTGCCAAAACATGTTTTGTGGACAACTTTACTTCTGTTTTGTTATTCGAAGCAGTGCAGTGCAGGTACGAGTCGAGTCTGCAGCCAGTACATGAGTAGGTACAGCATGTGTGTCGGAAGTTTGCGCATGAGTTGAAAACATACCACCTAATACCTACTTATTTTATTAGTGAGGTTGCCGGATGGCCGGGAATTCCGGGAAAGTCCCGGAATTTCACGTGTCACGGTCCCGTGTCCAGTAATTACACTTTTACTGTCCTGAATTTCATGAATACTAGTTTTTTTCCATAATGTCCACTAGTTTTTTTTTTAACTAAAAAGACTAATATGTTACTGTATGGTAGGTATATGTATGTATAGTGTGTGAGTTATATCTGTAGGTATATGTTTTTAAAATCATTTGCATATTTTCCTTTTAAAAACCTACCGAACTAGTCATTTTGTAATATTTTTTCTATTGCCCGTCCAACGGCAAACATATTTTGTAGTTGGATTTGGACTCTAAAACTCCAACTTCGTTTGTAAACCCAGGAATGTCCAGGAAATGCTAAGCCCGTAGGTATCTGGAAACGTAGCACCTAACATCGTCAGGTGCTCAGGAATCCGTACCTCGCGAAAACCTGTTTTACTTTACTTGTTTTATACAACGTGTAACATAATGTCCCTATAAGCCCGAAACGGGGGTGTTCTATACGTCATTGCGAACAACGTTTGTTCAACGACTTTTAAAATTTCAAAGGTTTTCATTCATGAAATGTCTCTTAAACTTTGCTCCAATACGTAACTTGACACAACATGAGGCATCCCTATTTACAGCTGTTTTTTGACCTTTAAGTGTGAACTCTAGATGAAACAGGTAACAGAACAGACACCATTAGTAAAATGCCTACCTACTTACCTAATAACGAGGTGGCTTAATAGGTAATTTCTATTTTTTTTGAAGGCCTAGTGGTACCTTGGTATTTATTGGTAATTAAAATGTAAGGTCACATCACGACTAAAATCCCTAGGCACCGTAAACATCCTTTCAGATCTCTTTGTTAAGTACCTAGTATAGGAGATAGGTACCTTACCTACTCAATTTTGTATCTACCTACTCGGGCCTTAAAGGTATCCTCAGTGGGTGCCAAGGAGTATGAGAGGATGTCTACCGTGCCTGAGGATAAAGCCGTGATACCTACTCAATTTTGTACCTACCTACTCGGGCCTTAAAAGCATCTTGAGTAGGTAACAAGAAGTATGAGAAGAGGTCTACCGTGCCTGAGGATAAAGCCGTGACCCTATTCCACTTTAGTTTTTCCAACGATGTATTATTCCAATATTCATTGGAGCATTTTTCAATGCAATTTTGTACCTACCTACTTGGGCACTAAAGTCAAAGGTTGTGACTTATCTGTCTTACTAATCTTCATTTTCATCGAGAACAGCCTATTTGTCATTGGTTGCATTGAAACAACAACAACAACTAGTGGGATGACACCTCGCCCTAATTGGCTGTCGGTGCCTTTGCTAAATTCAAAATCCGCAACCGTCAACCGACACCGCACCGCAAGCGTTTGTTTAATAAAATCAAATTGGTTCCGTAGGTTTATTTGTTTTTTACTTTTCTTGATTGAACTACGTAATTGTTGGTAGGTTATTATGTAAGTAGGTAGGTACCTAGTAGCAAATGGGGATGGAGCACATGGTAGCATATTGGTATGAACCCCGCCTTCCCATCCTTAAGTCGTGAGTTCGAATCTATGGATTTTTCGATTCGAAATTTATGTGTGCAATATCAATGCTCTCAAACGGTGAAGGAAAACCTCGTGAGGAAACCAGGCATGTCATAGACGTGTGTCAAAGTGTACGAAAGGAACCTTCAAGGGGCACTCTAATCCTTCCACCACACTGGTTCAAAAGAGCTAGCGACACGGACACGACGACAGTAGTAGTAGTAGTAGTAGATGTATGGTGAAGTTTTTTTCCTTTTTTTTCCCAATCGGTATTTAGTGGGTTACCCCAGACAAGGAACCCTAAAAATTCGGCTTTCGGCAATAGGTACCTACTTTTGGTCGCAAAACAGATCGGTTTTTATCAGTCGCAATTAGCATTCGTTCCTTGCAACAACTGCAACAAGCAATCTCTCGGTTCGCGTAACTAATTAACGATACGATGTCGGCTTTGTACTCAAACGGTGAGTATTATGATATGGTGTTGTGTGTGTGTGTTGGAGCAGCACCAAATAATTAATAGCTTAGTAGCGGCGCGTCAGCTCTACAGAGAGCGTTATCCAGGGCGGCCATTGCCATCTTACGGGCTCTTTTCTGGGATTGGTGAACCGTCTTCTCTCGACGGGATCTTTCCACCGGGGCGCACCAGTGAGGGAAGACCGGGAATTCGGTGGTGTGTTGTACCTACTTCCCTTTGATGGATACCGAGTACCTACTGTGTGTGTCAACAGTGATAAAATTCAGTGATAGGTAGGTATGATGATAGGTACCTAACCTATCACCCTACCTAGTAGGTACCCCATTAGTACCTAGCTTACTAATAAAAAATGACAAAAATAATTTTGTGATTGTGATTGTGAATGTGAATGTGTACCAGTAATACCAACCTAGGTACCTACATACCTACCTAATACCTACAATGTCAATTAGCCGTGTTCCGAGCCAACCAAGAAGAAGGGAGAAAAGGTATAACTTAACTTTTCCTGTACCTAGGTCCTTAGGTAACTACCTAGGTAGATGTAGGTAGGTAGTTGTTTTTTTATGTGTGAAAGATATCGTGATTTTAATCTTCGACTTTAATTTCTACGTAGAATTAAAAAAATTGCAAATTCTTACGAAAACTGGTGATTACACCTAGGTACTTTTTGAAACTTGCCGCGCGTTCAATTGTCTGCGTATGTGTGGGTCCGACGCGATAGGAGGGTGCGCGTGTGTTTGTTACCTACGCAAATGGTAAACAAACACATAGGGTTGTCACAAATTTCTCATGAAATAATTTGTTTTTAATTGTATTGGAATTTCAAATATGATGTATTGAACTTTTGCACACGTCAATGTATTCAAGTGCTCGGTCTGAATACACCCCTTTCGGGCTTATAGGGACATTATGTTACACGTTGTATATTTTAAAACGTGCATATTGAGTAATGACATTTTAAAATATTGTTTTAATACCTAAAATAATGGCAAAGCTTCTTCCCGTGTGCTCATTTAACATGATGGGAATGACAACACAAATGAAGTGCTAGTCATCGATAGGTATACATAATGTACTACGTAGTATAGTAATAATACATCAATGGTCCTAGTATTGTTTTAACCCCCGACTCCCCGCGCCCCCGCCCCGCCCCCCGCGCCCCCCCGCCCCGCTGCCTGCTTAACTACCATTTCAACAAACTCATAAAATCAACCATCTTTCAACCAATTAATAGGTGTGCCTTTTTAATATTTAAATAATATTTAAATTATATCATACACCAAAAAAAGATAGGTAATAAAAGTTTAACTACTTATCATAAAAATTAATAAATAGAAAATTATCATAATCAAAATATAAATAGGTGGTTTCTATTGTTGAAATATGTATAATTATCATTAATTAATGTTTGTTTCGAGATAAATTCATCCTAGGCTAGGTACCTACTCATAAAATTGCACTTATTGAGCTGAGTGTGAGTACCCGGTCGGCTGCTAGCCCTGGCTGGTATCTGTAATCAAGGCAAGATAATGCTACTACTACTCATGTCACTAGTTCTTGCGAACCAGTGTGGTGAAAGGATTCAAAGTGCGTCTCAAATGCTCCATTCGTGCACTAGACATGATGTTCTCCTTGACTCTTTGAAAGTTCCGTCTGGGATAGCGCACATAGGTACATTTTTCGAACAGAAAAATTCATCGGTGCACGACCGGGTTTGAGCCCACGACCTTAGGATCAGGAGGCGGGTCGCCAGGTCGCTACCACTAGGGCATCTAGAAGTCTGTTGTTAAAGTTAGCAGCTAGCTCACAGGTTCACTCTAGGTTATGGTTTGTTTGTATGTAGTGTACTGCCTAGTGGCGACCGGGCCGCTGGTCGCCGCTGGACGCGACCCGCTGCGGCCTTGGCTGTAAGGTCAGCGGGGGTCGTGAGGTCACCAAATAAGATTCTATTACACAAAGTATTTCCAAGTTTTTGAATAACTAAGTGTTCGGAATTTGTTAGGCGAATATTTTACGATTTACAAATAAAAGGCACCTCGGTCATTTCGAAATCAAATACAAGGAATTTGTGTCTGATTGAGTCGCAACATCGCACAACATACATACATACATACATACATACATACATACATACACACCGGATGTCCTGTTCGAGAGACATTCAACTTGGAGGGTCCTCTTCTAATGGAGTAGACGGGATGTTCTAGAAATTAACATCCTAAATTACTAATGGGGTGCAGGTGAATGTCAAAGTTTGTAGTTATTTTTAATTTTAAATACTTGTCGCCATTCCACACAGCGCCAGCCCTAAACTAAGCAAAGCTTTAGCAACACCTAGACCGGGAAGAAGAAATATTTAGAACATCCAAACATTTCGCCTGTAGCGGGAATCGAACCCGCGCCTCTTGCGTCTCAGTCGAACACTCGCCCGCCACGCCACCGAGCCCGGCAATAGTAAAGTTTGTAGGTACCTACTTATCTTATGCAAACATCAGCTAAGAATAACTATAAAGATGCAAGTTTCTTAAATAATTTTCTCAATCACAATTAATTATTTTTAATATTTTATAGCTATAAAATTTCTACTTACTTACTACCTAACGCCAATTAGTGGAGGAATGTCTAATATTAATAGACTCCGTCTTAAAACAAACTAGGTATTTTATTATTCATCTCTTGTAGCTGTTATCAGAATGACGTAAGCACCTGGGTACCTGCCTCTAGTCACCACGTAGCCAATAAATTAGAATCTGGAATTACCGAACTAAGTAAGTAGGTACATAGATTTTATTTCTAGGTTGTACATAGGTAATGGTGATCAGAGCGGATTGAATTGCGGTTGAATGAGGGGGAAGCCCTTTGCCTAGAAGTACGACACCTTATGGGATAGCTAAATTTTTAGTGAATCACCGTAGTTTAAGATTTGAGGTGCCAATTACTCCACTAAGTACCTTTGTTGTGTTTTTATGTTCTTTCTGAATGATTGTATAAATACGTCCTAAAAAGGCAAACTGTTTGTACTATATTTATTATATTTAACAACTTATACTTTCAACAGTTTACAATAAAGATTATTCTATTCTATTGTAAAAAAAGTGATCTATGTACTTAGTGAAAAAGGACTTTCAACTCTAAATATACTAAACTAGGTACAAAAGCAAGGCTTCTCTGATGCGTACTTGGTCTATTAATATCAAAGGGAGTAAAATCAGTTTTCTTTGTTTCGTTAACCAGTAGAAACCTAAATTGGAAGGATAAGATTACACAAAAGTACCTACCTGGTCTCTTTGAAACTCATTTTAATCATTTTACCACACACAGCACACCCCACACCGACACAGCACACCCCACACCGACACAGCACACCCCACACCGACGCAGCACACCCCACACCAACACAACACACCCCACATCACAGGAACTAGTGGCGCGAGGAGCAGTAGATAGTAGATCCCGGGTACTACATAGTAGGTGCTAGTTTAAGATATGAGTTATTCAATATGTCGGTGAGCTGCCTCACGATGTCGCAAATGTTGACTTTCTAAGAGTCACTTAACGAGTTGTAAGGTCGCCGAAGTAAAATACGAATTCAAGTTATATTAATTATACAGTTTTAGGAAAGGCACGGAGGGTTTTGCAATCGTGCACCCTTTTATTGCTCATCCCGAACAAAAACAACATTGACTTAAACGTAACTAATAGTTATAATAGTAGACGATAGTTAACGCTGTTCTAGCTTCCAGCCAGCGGCAACGAAAGGACACATTAACATTACGACAATATATACAATGTCCCGCGATTGTTTGTTTAATGCTTTTAATACAACTTCGTAAACAGCTGAGTGCCTCGCTCATGTCGTTGTTACGAGTAAATACCTAGTAACTGTCTGGAATCCGATTGGTATCGAATAGGTCTCGACTCTCGACTCGACTCGACTTGGGTAAGCAGGTATCTTGCCATACAAACAATATTCAATTGATATAAATTAGGTACTTATACAATCTCTACCTACTAGTTGAGTCTGTGGCATATTCAATTTTTTTATAAATTCATATTCTGTTTGTATAAAATTACTCTTTTAAAAATATTCCTGTATGGTTTAGTTTGTTGAAATGAAATACATATCCTTCAGCCAAACCGGAGACACAATTTATGTAAACAAACCGCCGCCGCGAACTTTTCCTTATTACGGTGAAATAATTTTAGTTTTCACACCTAAAAACTATTAGCAATACTTAAAAATTCCATAAACATGTAATGAAAATGTAAGGTTTAGGTTCAGTATTGGTGGTTTCTTTACATAAATTATATCCCCGGTTTGGCTGAAGTAATATATTTCTTTCTATTTTTACTAATAAAAATATAAAGGGGGTTCAAGTGTGCCCAGTCTCCCCCCGCCCTCACCTTCGCTGGTTCTACACTAACCGGCGGTAGTGTCGTGTTGTGCACTGCGGGGGGGGGGCCTGATTGAAGACAGCTGCGTCATAATCTGTGAGTTGTTGCCGATGATTGATGGACGTTTCATTAGAGATTATATAAATACAGTGAAACGGTAACTGGCAGGCTGCGTGCAGTTATTAATGATTCAACTCAATATTTGTTCAGGATTGCAATGGTTTGTAGGTAGTTGTGTTGTGGGTCAATACGTGACTGTTAGCATACTTAGGAGTAGGTATGTGGGTGAGTGAGGGGCGCTCTGAGAAGTGCAGGAGTGGAGCGAGTGCGCGGCCGAGGCGCGGGGACGCGGGTTTGGTTCCCGCTGCGGGATAAATGTTCCGCAAATATTTACTTCGGGTCTGGTGATCCACGACACCTCCTGGGGTGGGGGCTGACTTTTTATGTTGGGTGTTATTTTGTTATGGATAGAATTTAAAGTAGCGAAAACAAATTCAAATTAAAGATGTCAAAAATGTTGAACATTACTTACTGAAATATTAAGTGGGCGACAAACAGTGGGCAAATACAAATGTTTAAAATGGTGACTTGAAAATACAATAAATAATAACGATGATAAATCTTCGTATCGTGTAGAATTATCAACAGATTGATGGAAATCGCGTAAGAATGTTTTTCCGCGGATGCTGTGAAAAACACGAGTCATCATGAAAACATCTACTGTCATAATAAAGAGCTTTGGATGTACATAAATAATTGGATAGTATTATAAACGTGCGAAAATAAATTATGCTCGCCTCGCGCGTAGTTGTTTGTTTCACTAAACTAACATAAGTACTCGCAACATAACCTAGGCTTGGCCGAGGCAGTAGGCACTGACTCCAACGAACAGGTGAGCGACACCTGCTTGGATCTAAATTGGGTTAGCCGCTCGATTTAGTATTAGCGTCCCATTAATAGGCGCCCATTGTCGCCAAGTCTCGCGAATTTAATTTGTACTTAATCGACCTCGTTCGTTGGCATATACTCTTTCGTGGGCACTTAGAAGAGCAGAAAAGAGAACGGACTACGGATGACAGAATTTTTGAGATTCGCAGGAATGACAGCAAGCAAGTCAGGGAATTGGAAATCGAGAATTTTCATTTTCATTGTGTCGGCATCAGCTACCACGTGAGATCAGACCAGTGCCGTGAGGTGAGGGGTGGCTGGAAGGGGCGGTCGGAGGCCACTCGGGGTTTCAACCCCTATATCCAAATATCAGTCGTGGGATGGAATGTTTTAACCTATAGGTAAATCAGTTCAGACAAATGCGTGTGCATAGTTTTGTGCAGGTACCTACGCATATTTCAGTATTTCAGCTTACTTTTAATCACGTTCTGTGCAGGAACTTATTTTGTTTTTTCAGCTAATTCGTTATCGAATCTAGAAGGTTGCGTAACGACACCAATCTTATATTATAAGAATCTTTGTCCTGACTGACTGACTGACTGACTGACTGACTGACTGACTGACTGACTGACTGACAGACAACGCACAGCCTAAACCGCTGGACGTAGAGACTTGAATATTCAGTGTAGGTAAACCTTGGTACGTAGGGGTGTACTAAGAAGGGATTTTTCAAAATTCAACCTCTAAAGGGGTGAATAGGGATGAAAACCAGGAATCAATTTTTGGTCTAAAACTTCACATAACCTATATCAAATTAAAGAGCCGTTTTTCCTCATTTAGTTGAAGTCATAATTACTTGTAAATTCTTTTTTTTTGGCATTTTTTTTATGAAAAATAGAATACTTTTATTTTGACATATGACAGCGATGATACCACAGATTAGTAATAGATGATACAAAACATTGGAAAAGGAACTGTCAATGTCAAATTACACTACATTCATTAGCGTCAAAAAAATAATTGTTGCGATAATATTTTGGACTGTTAACACTGCAGGTGGGTTACTATGTG